>OZ009948.1:1867500-6867500 GCA_963932025.1 Erebia epiphron
GAGGAGTTATAATCTGCTGTGAGCTGACAACTTCCATAGATTGCTTTTTCCTATTAGTTTTGACGATACACAATTTGGCTCCTCGCAAACTTTTCTTATTGTCATAATAACACTTGACAATACCGTTCCCACATCCCACAAAAATCTGGTTCAATTTCGCATGCCATACTGCTTTAATCACATGCGATTTTGTGACTTCAATATTTGTAACAGGTTCGAAAGTTTTCGCGTTGAAAAATCTCAATCTACCCACATTTTGGTCTCTTTGTAAAGACTCACCAGTGAAAACCATAGAGTCATCCGGACTGAAACTGCAATCCGTTTGTTCATACCTGGAGAAAAGATCCCCAAAAACGTTCAAAGGTTTCTTAAAGTTTCTCAAATCCCAGATTTTTAACGTGTCATCGTTTCCACGACTGACTAAGTTCGAACCTAAGTATGAGAAGGATATACACGAAATTTCGGATTGTTTTTGATGCGCGTCCCGTAATATAACTGTTGTGTTAACGAAATTCTTCCTGTGGTCCCACATTTGTATGGACCCGTCGTAACATCCGCAGGCGACGGTGTTGCCATCACGCGAAAAGGCGCAGGACGTGGGGTTAGTTTTGAGGCCGCCTTGTTGCCTCGGTTTGATGACGTTTTTGTGTTGTTTAGGGTTCTCTGTGAGCCAGAGGCGAAGGGTTCCGTCTTGGGAGCACGTCATGAATTCTTCTCGGATGTGCGGATGCCAGCAGCCGCTGTTCAGTGTTGCTGTGTGGCCTTTGGTTCTGTAATAAAAAGAAAGTAGTGTGTATTTTTAAATTTATTAAAATTATTTGATGATTTAGCAGATATTAGATAAAAATACTGCCTCGTTGGTCTAGTGGTTAGCATAGTTGACTGCGGATCAAGAGGTCCTGGGTTCGATTCCCGGTCGGGCATAAAAGTTAGGTATTGGGTTTTTCAATTAAGAAATTCTCAGTGCCAGCCCGGAGTTGGAAGTTGGCGGTGTTTCACCCCCGTGCCTCGGAGAGCACGTTAAGCCGTCGGTCCCGGTTATTATCACTAACATGATAATAGTCGTTAAAGCCCGCCAACCCGCATTGGAGCAGCGTGGTGGGTCTAAGCTCTAATTCCCGCTCTCCTATGAGAGTGGAGGCCTGTGCCCAGCAGTGGGACGTTAATAGGCTGAGGTGATGATGATGATGATGAGATAAAAATATTTTAGATTTTGGCTGGGTTTTTCAATATGGCTGTGTGAGTCTCAGTATAAATTGACAAATGTGGCCAAACCAAGTAATTAACATCAAAATTACGAAAGTTTGAGCTGTTACTGTAATATACCCAGTTTTGAAAAATTAATTGAAATATTAACCAAAATAAGAAAAAAATTCACAAACGTGAGCGTAGGAGTGCAATTTTTTAAGCAGTTTCTTAACCCTGCTACTACAGGGCTAAATTTAATCGCCCGTGGCACTACTGATTTGCCCGATAGTACTACTGGCATAAAATCGCCCGTGATGGTACCAGTAGAACCACTGGTAGTACCACGGTTAAAACCTGTTTTTAAACATATTTTGTTAAAATTACTTGGCCATATCAGCAATATACTGGTCCCCCTTCACACACTCCAGAACTTCAAAGCCGTCCCTGTCCAGCACTTTGGCCTGCGCTGCACCGCTCACTACTAAGATGGAGTCTCCGGTGGCAGAATATTGTAAGGCCTTGATTGGATGGTTCTCACAAGGTTGTAGCGTGCGGAACGATCGCATTGATGCGTCCATACCTGGAATAATATGGATAGATAAATGATTTATTTGTCCACGAAAACAATTCACAATATGTGCTTACAGAAGTAAGTCAATTATCTATATATATAAAAATGAATCCCTATTTCCCTTGGTCACGGCATCACGCGTGAACGGCTGGACCAATTTCGCTAATTCTTTTTTTTTGTGTTTGTTTGGACCTAGAGAGTGACATAGGCTACTTTTTATTCCGGAAAATAAGGATTTCCCGCGGGAATAACAAAATACTTAAACCACGCGGACAAAGTCGCGGGCATCAGCTAGTTATTAAATAATTAATAAATTATCGTGAATCCGGCGTGTCCGGCGTATTGGAGGTGCGGGCACTTCAGAAATGTGGTCCTGTAACACCAATTCACCCGACTGCGAAGCATTCCTCATGCAACCGGACGGGTCGGCGGGTTGCGGATTGCCGATAGCCTACGGGCCCCGGACAAGAGGCCTGGCCAGCGACACTCCCAACACTGGTTAGGATCCTAAAACCTGTTCCTCCTTGATCCTCTTCCTAGAACTTCCCCTCGTCCCCCACTCACATGCACGTACACGGACACACACGCACACAATGTCACGTCACGGACACACACAGGCAAAAGATCCATACAGCGCGCCTTCGTTCCGCCGGACTCAGAGTGGAGCGAGGACGGGGTAAATGTCATAGACATAGACCTGACTGGCCCCAGCGCTGCGAAGAGTCTGGCGGGACCGGTGCGCGCTGATGGATGGATTACCGCCCCAGACAACACCCACACTCACAAATAAACACAAATCATCTCACATACACAACCCAAAGCAACACACAAAACAAAAAACTAAATAAATGGACACGACGACACAGAAAATTAGACCCCAGAAGGGTACCGGCCCCACCGGGGCAGGAGAATCCCTTGCTGCGGCTCGCCCTCCGGGAACGGCAACGACCGGAGGACGAGCTGCAGGCCGCCCTACGTATTCTGGGTTGGGCACTATGTCGCCTGGTGCTACGCACCCCCAACGACCCCTGGCAAACGAACAACGGACTCAGACGGACGCGCACACCCATGACAGAACCCAGGCAAATGACAAACGGACAGACGGACCTGAAAATGACACGACCACCACTAGGAATGAAAAGACGGACATGGACGAACCCTCCACTTCTTCCTCCATGGCCCATGTGACCCCTCCCACGGCCCCACCAGTGGCCCAGAATCAGTGGATGCAGGTGGTCGCAGGGGCCGGGAGGAAGAGGAGGAGGAAGACAAAACAGTCAAATAGCACCACGGTTAGGAGCGGGGGCCAGCCGGTGCTGGTGCCCGGAAGGCTAGCAGATACAAACGCCGAAACTCAGGCAACTGGCTCGCGCGGTCAAAGCGGAGGTGAGCAGCCGCCCCCACAAGGTAGCAGCTTGCTCGCGGAGACTGTCGCCCCAAGCCAGGGCGAAGGCGCAGTGGATGCTGGCCGACCGGGAGCCAGCGGCGGCCCGCCCATCGTCAACCGTGAAAAACAACAGACCAATAGTGATAACAACCCGGCCCAACGTCGGCCACACCCTGTCGCTCGCCGGCCTTACTGGAGGAAGCGGAGCAGTGGTGAGGCTGACGAAAGGCCGGAAGACCCCGCCCCGTCAACGAGTCGGTCAAATCAAAAGCGAGACCGGCTTGACGACACAATCTCCCCCAGGGGGGAATATAAGAAGCGGAGAACTGACAACACGAGCTCATACGCCCGTGCAGCACAACCACATCTCAGCGTGGCGGTCACTTTCGACCCACGCTCTGACATGACCCAACAAGAGGCAAGCAACATTCAGGCCCAGATCCAAAATGAGATCTTTGCTGCTTGCCTCCAAGTAACAGCACCTGGCACCCTACCTTACGCACCCGCGTTCGTAGGCAAAGCCTTCTTGAGCGAGGGTGTGCTAAAGTTATGGTGTCATGACGACAAAGCTCTCTCGTGGTTACATGAGGTTGTACCACGACTGCAGTCACCACGAGAGGGGACGGGGCTCTTGTTGATAAAACAGTCGGAGATCCCCGTACGGATCAGATCCGCACTGTTTGTGCCGGGGTATCAAGGCGAGGTAGGGAGCCTACATAGGATCCTGGCCAGCCAAAATCCCTGGTACAATATATCAACTTGGACCCTGTACAACTACCTCAAGGTTGAAAACAACTATCCAGGCATACTTCTCGTTCTGGGCGTGCCCAAAGAACAGATTGCCCACATCATGGAAAGGGGAAGGGAAGTAGCCTACTCCACGGGCTCTATTTACGTCCGATTCTTCACTCGTGAAGGAGTGAGCGACGTACCACCCATGGAGCTCCCCCAACCAGAGATGACAACCACCTCCACCTCAACTTCCAACAACATACGAACTGACGGACAATCTGCCAACAACCCAGAACCATCAGTCAGCACTGTGCTCCACAACATCGACGCGGTGCTGACTGAATCATCGTCACCTCCACCACCGAATAAGACAGAGTGGCAGGAGGGGACAGACACGACGGACACGGCAGCTCTTCAAGAGCTGATGAAAACATGGGCCCCTATGGCCGAAAAGGAACAACAATGACCAACGGACAACTGACTTTTGCTTACAATAACATACGAGCACATTAAGATTGTGCAAACCAACCTCCAGCACAAATACCTAGCAACGGCCACCCTTAAAAAGCAGCTGGAGGTTGAGGCCGAGACCATAGCCCTAATCCAAGAGCCGTGGGTTCGGGCAAACCGCATTTGTGGCCTCGGAAACTGCGAAGGTAAGGTCTTCTACCACAGTTTGCAAGAGCCGCCACGAACATGTATCTACATACCACGCTGTGTCACAGCGACACTACTCACACATTACTGTTACAGAGACCTAACAGCAGTTAAAATACACAACGAATTAAAACAAAACAACGGGTTAACGCCTAGACCACTAGTCTTGGCATCACTGTATCTACCCATTGATGGCCAGATCCCCACGAAGGAAGTCACGGATCTCATCAACCACTGTGAAGAACAAAAGACAGACTTGATAATCTCTGCCGACAGCAACGCACACCATACCTTGTGGGGTAGTGAAAAGAACAACACAAGAGGTGAGTCGCTAGTATCATTTCTACTAACAACTAACCTCAACATTGTAAACAAAGGCAAAGAACCGACGTTTGTATCCAGTAGGTATCAGACGATAATAGACCTTACTCTAGCCTCACATAACATAGTAGATCAAGTAAAAAATTGGCATGTGAGCAAGGAACCGTCGCTGTCGGATCACTGCAGAATATGCTTTGAACTCGATCTAACCAAGAAACCAGAAATACCTCGAAGAAATCCGAGGAAGACAAATAGGAAACAGTACAAATCACTCATAACAAGACACATAGGACAGAAGAACATATCCGAAATCCAACATGTGTCACAGATCGACAAGCAGGTAACAGACTTAACAGACAGTATAAGGTCATGCTACGAGATAGCATGCCCTTTGAAAGCACGTAAGACAAAACAAGAACCAAAACATAGCTGGTGGGGCCCGGACCTAGAAAAGAAAAGACAAAGGTTAAGGCACCTATTCAACAGAGCCAAAAACACCCGACAGGACTTGGATTGGGATAACTTCCAAGAAGCACAATCCCAATACAAGAAGCTAGTACGAAGTAAAGACGACAAATCATGGCAGGGATTCTGCACTAACATAGAATCATACGACACGGCGACTAGAATCCGGAAAATATTAGCCGACGACAACAACCGCACACTAGGTACTTTGAAGAAAACTGATGGTAGTTATACCAAAGACGACAAAGAGGTCAGTGAAACTCTTATACAAACACATTTCCCCGGCAGCAAAATAGTGGACAACCCAGACTGGGCGGATGAGTCACAGAACACACCCTCAGAAGCTGACTGGGAAATAGCTTACAGAATAGTCACACATGAGAAGGTACGGTGGGCCATAGACACGTTCCACCCCTTCAAATCACCGGGAACAGATCAAATCTTCCCAGCCCTCCTGCAGTGGGGGGCTACGGAGATAACACCATGGCTTATACGAATTTTCCAAGCTTGTATAGCCTTTAAATACATACCAATCTCGTGGAGAGAAGTGAAAGTGGTATTCCTGCCCAAACCAGGCAAGAATGACTACACCGAACCAAAGGCCTTCAGACCTATCAGCCTAACATCCTTTCTGCTGAAAACGCTGGAAAGGCTTGGTGACCGTTTCCTTAGAGATGGAGCCCTAAGGACTATACCAATACACCGAAACCAACATGCCTACACTACCGGCAAGTCAACAGAGACGGCTCTCCACAACGTGGTAACGAAGATAGAGCACGACCTAGATAACAAACTATCAACACTAGGAGCTTTCATAGATATTGAAGGAGCCTTTGACAAAACCACCTTTAAGAGCATTGACAATGCACTACAACGATACGAAGTACCCAAAACTCTAAGGCAATGGATAGGAGCCCTACTCGAAAAAAGGGTCATCCAACTTGACATAAACGGTATAACAAAGGGCATAGTAGCCAAAGGGTGCCCACAAGGAGGAGTGTTATCTCCAATACTGTGGAACCTGGTCGTTGACAACTTGATAACAAAAATGAACAACAACGGATTCTACACCATAGGTTATGAAGATGACATAACGATTCTGATAGGTGGCAAACACGAAAACACACTCTGTGCAATAATGCAAGATGCACTGAGACTCATAGAGAAATGGTGCAAAGACAATGAACTAACAGTAAACCCAAAAAAGACCGAACTAGTACTGTTCACAAACAAAAGGAAACCAGATGTACCAAGAATGCCAACACTCTTCGGTACGAATTTAACACTATCAACAGAAGTTAAATATCTAGGGGTAACTCTAGATAACAAGCTCAACTGGAAGAAACACATAGACATGAAAATACAAAAAACAACAATAATCCTAAACCAATGCAAACGCATGATCGGGAAAACCTGGGGTCTAAAGCCAAAGATAATGCTTTGGCTGTATCTGACAGTGGTAAGAAGCTCATTAACATACGCGTCACTAGTATGGTGGCCCAGAACGCTTCAGACGACAACCCAACAAGAACTACAAAAGTTCCAAAGACAAGCATGCCTAGCGATTACTAGCTGCATGAGCACCACCCCAACAGATGCTTTAGAGGTAATACTGGGAATCCCCCCCCTACATCTTCACATAAAAGAAGAAGCTACCCTCGCAGCTCTAAGAATTAAAACTTATGGGCTGTGGAAAGATACAAACACAACACACACCCGGATACTGTCAGGTGAGAACATGAAATGTCCACTGTTAGGATGGATCTGCGACAAAACACAGAAGAAACACATAATCGAGAAAGATTATAAGATCAACATCTCAGATACCGAAATACACAGAACTACCAAAAACACGATAGACGTCTACACAGACGGATCAAAAACGAGCCAGGGAACCGGTGCAGGAGTGTACTGTCCCGAACTAAACATACATATTGCTCGCGCGCTCGGTAAGAATAACTCTGTTTTTCAAGCGGAGTGCGTCGGCATCACTGCGGCGGCCATGGCAGTGGCCGACAGACAGGTAACAAACTTTCATATTAACATTCAAAGTGATAGTCAGGCAGTCCTGCGGGCATTAGCCAAAAGTACAACCTCATCTAAGCTCGTATTGGATTGTCATAACGCACTACAAACACTAACAAAATCAAACCTGGTATCACTCGGCTGGGTTAAAGGTCACAGCGGAAACATAGGTAATGACGCAGCAGACGAACTAGCTCGACGAGCCTCAAACCTGAAGGTAATGGGACCTGAACCGATCGTTCCAATACCATTCAGTGAGTACAAGACTTGGCTAAAACAACAAACAGTAGGTACACATGCCGAACTTTGGGCAAACACCACCAACTGTAGACAAACAAAAGAGGCTATACCCAGCCCAAACCAACACCTAACTAAGAAATTATTGCAGTTAAACAGAGCTAAACTCAGGACGGCTGTAGGCATGATAACAGGACACTGTCCACTTAACAAACACCTATATGTTCTAGGTATAACTGACAGCCCTCTGTGCAGAGCTTGCACGGAGAGCGAGGAGACACCGAGACACGTGCTGCTCGAATGCAGTGCTGTAACCACTCAACGAGAAGCCTACATTGGCTCCCCAGCAACACTCCCGGAAGTCCTCGCCGACCTGGGCGGCCTGCTTGGATTCTGGAGTGAGCTCGGCTGGCTGGAGTGATCCAGCGGGGAGTCGCACCAGAGGTCTCACGCACAGCGGGCACCGGTGCTTAAGTGCGGAAAAGCCCAGAGATAGAATAGAATAGAAATAGAATCGTGAACACATCAATTGATCTTGCCTGGTAAGTGATGATGCAGTCAATGGTAGCGGGCTAACCTGTTAGGGGCAGTTATTTTAAGCCCTCAATTTGTTTATACACGGCATCGTACCCGAATTAGCGATATGACTTTACTGGTAGGGTGGTAACTAGCCACGGCCGAATCGTCCCACTAGACCTGACCAGAGAAAATTCAGAAATAATAAAATCTCAAATTGACTCTACCGGGGAATGAACCCAGGACCTCCAGCTTATAAGACGACAGCACTTACCACTGCGCCAGGGAGGTGATAAAATTACCTGCAAAGTCCCAGAAGGAAACATCGTAGTCCACGGAGCCAGTTGCCAGTCTAGCACCCGAGGGATCTACAGCCACCGCCACCACTGCTTTAGTACCGTGTCGCATTTCCACCTGAGGACACAAATGTTTACACATTGAGATTTAATTAAAACAATTATTGACTGCAAAACTATAATGTTTTTTGTAGATTATTACTCAAAATCATTTCACACTGCCTGGTAATAACCTCAGATTTTTACTGTAGGTTTTCAATACTAATATTGTAAATGTGTATGTTTGGATGAATGGATGGATGGAAGGATGGATGGATATTTGTTTCTTAATCACGCACGAACGGCTGAACGAATCTGGATGAAATTTAGCATAAAGATAGATTATAGTATGGCATAACGCATAGGCTGCCTTTTATCCTGAAAAATTAAAGAGTTCCTGCAGATACCAAAAAACCTCAATCCACATGAACGAAGTCGCGGGCATCAGCTAGTAGAATATAAATCCCATTATGAAACAATTTTTATTGACATGAAACCATGAAAAATCATCTATTTATAATTATTAAGCGTACAAGCGTACGCGATGACATAAAAATGTAACACCCACCTCATGTGTATTAGGTATTCGTTTCTCCAAGTTTATATCCTCGTCATCAGAGCCACTCAATTCATCATAGCTATCTCCGTCACTTTTTGTTTTATCATTCTTACTTTCATCATCACTTTCTGTTTTATTGGGATCTTTGGCCAACAGATTTGAGGGTATAGGAGGCCCTATTAAGTCATCATCATCATCGCTGGATTCATCATCTGTTCTATCTTTTTGTACTGATTTTGGTGGTAAAGGCCCTATGATATCATCTCTTTCTTTTATACTTTGCTCGGTTAATGTTTCTTCCGCCTTTTTCTTACTAACTTCCTGGGCAGTCTTTCTGGCTTGTTCCATCATTTCTTCCACATTAAAGTTTTTGGCTTTCTTACCAAAGTTTCTTATACCCATTACCTTAAAAGAAAGAATAAAATTATACTCAAATAATAATAAAATCTATACTAATATTATAAATAGGAAAGTGGCTGTCTGTGCACTACATTTACACAGGCCATTTGTTCAACTGATTTTGACAAATTTGGAACAGAGATATGGGTTGTATCTTGGAGAAGGACATATATTAGGCTACTTTTAAACTAGAAAGTTCTAATGGGAATAAAAAAAAACTTAATCCACACGGAGGAATCTACATTGCTAGCTTACCTGCATGTTCAGTAGCAGAGGGCAGGCAGTGCATATCACATGTTGCACATTGTATAATATGGAATTTTATTTTTAACAGCGAAGTTTTTAAGCTTTTCAGCTCTTAGCCTATACTAATATTATAAATGCGAAAGTTTGGATGTATTGTGACTAAATCACACGACAACCGCTGAACAGATCTGGATGAAACTTGGCGCAGAAATAGATTATAGTTTGGAGTAACACATAGGATACTTTTTATGCCGGAAAATTAAAGGGTTCCCGCGGGAACCAAAAAAATTCAATCGACGCGGAAGAAGTCGCGGGCATCAGCTAGTTAGCTAATAAATAAATAAATTACTTGGTGGACATGTTGGCTTTCTAAGTCGTCTGTGATTTCCTCAATATCCTTCTGCTCTTGTATCGGCGTACGTCCAAACGTGCCGAAACCCGATGTAGATTCATCCTTGCTCTCATCTAAGCTACCTTTGGTAAAATTGAAGCTGATTTTGCCGAAAGATATTGGTTTTTTGCTCATTTTGAATAGGCTACCTCTAAAAGTGGATTAGTTCAGTTTGGGCGAAATTGGATCACTTGTTTCTGGTTGCTTTTATTCACCATTTAATCAATTGATATCACTCTTCTCCATTTATCAATAGAAAATTAATAACAGTTTCACGAGTTCATTTCATTGGATGTATTGTTATTACTTGTTTTTCCCAGGCCCAGTTGTTTTCCAAAAGCTTGAAGTTGAAACGTTGAAACTGCTTGAAAAACATTGAAAAACCTCTGAGGCTCTGACACTGACAATGACATACCTATTGACCAATGACCATGAAATTCTTTAGTACTGTTGGTAGCATTGATCAAGTTTGTTTTCAATTACATAATCGTAGACTGTCTGACGGTTTTCTTAAATTATCGGTCTATTATATAAGGTAATTTTTAAAATAAATTTTCTTTCTTATTGTTCGTATTATCGTTTATATTTACATGTATTCGTTGTTGTTGATATTAACTGTTATGGATTAACTGGTGACATTGATGATTTGAAAGATTGAGGGAATGAAAAAGGCATTAAACTCATGGTAATCGCACAACACTACTTGTCAAAAGTGCCAATATTTTTCTCAAAATTCAAATCCAAATGTCAATTGTCATTCTGTTTCGAGTGAAACTAGTGGGCGCTCGTTCAAAATGTTTGTTTGCACGATACTAAGTGTTTTTATCGGGTCTATTTTAGGTTTGCACATTGATAAAGGTAAGTAAAGTATAGGGCAAATACTACATTGTTTAAAATATATCCATTTGATCAATTTAGTTAAGTACTTACAATAATTTAGGTATGAACTTACAACAACAAAAGATGATTTGCGCTGTAGTTTTTTAAAATTTTAATTAAAGTCTTAATGCTACAGTGTTTCTGCCTTTGTTTCGTTAAACGATTGGTGTTTTTTAAAAGTTATTCTTTTATATCTGGATGCCTGCAATCATTCATAACTTATTAAGGAACAGAAACAATTTGCTAAGTTTTATGTGAGTAGTTAAGTTCCTACCTGTAACTTTTTATAACTCCCTGCTTTTTATTTTATTTTAGAATCACCCCCGCAATGGAGTGACGTATATACGGTCAAGGGAATATTAAATATTCCATATGCAGAGATTCATGAACCATTCTATGCTTGGTAAGATAAAAAAAACATAAATGAAGTATACTTTTTAATAAGGCAATCCCTCCTATTCTATTAAGTTGATCTTTGTAGAATTTTGAAGCCATACCACATATATATTTCTAACTAGCATTTGGTTTACTTAGCTAGATGTAGGTTCTTAGAAAAATAAAATTTCAAAAAACTGAAAAACAAAATTCTTCATATTTCACTGAAAGCACAAATGCCAAGTATGGATAATAACTTGAACTGCGTATTTAACCTCCTTGGGGGTGGAATTTCGATAATTCCTTCTTTTGTACATATTTTGGTACTAGTTTTCTTTTCCTCTATGGGTGCTCAAAGGAATATTCTCTCAAAATTTCAAATTTCTATGTTCAGCCAATTGGGCTGTAGGTTGTCTGTCAGTCATTCAAGACAAAGCCTTTTATAGTTATTGATTTTAATCCATGCTACACATTACAGGATGCATATCCCATTACATTGAAGTACTAAAGTCATGGCCCCATTAAGTAATAGGTTTTTTTTTGCAGTGGTTGTGATGAACTTGTAGGTATTACGATGAGGTATAATTGGTATATGAGGAGTATAATTATGAAGAGACATTGATTACTTACATTCCGGAGACAAGGGAAAGGATTCCCATGTGATTTTAAAAACTTAATCCACTTAGATGAAGTTACAGTCCTATTCAAACTTTATGATGTCTCGAAAGGTTTCCGTAAGTTTACTGTTATCGAAAAAGTCATAAAGTTTGAATCAGACTGTACAATGATCTGTTTGTTCATCCCTTTTCCTTGTTTCCAACAGGAAACTACTTCACAGGAGTATTTCGTATTTATATAAGTTTTATTATTATTATTTCTAGCTGTTGCAACTCCTGCTTTTCCCTGTACTGCAGTATTTTTAAAAACTCAAAGTAACCTGTCCTTTTTTCAAGATTCTCTGTGTTGAATCAATCAATCAATCAATCAAATCATTTATTCAAATCTGTTTTAGAATGTACAAAGTAAACCCTTTCATATGATACCCCACACAGTACAGTTATCTCACATTTAAATTTCAACCCTCTGATTTTCCCCCCTTTTTAAATAAGAACAAAAATAATTTCCAATTTTTTTTAATTCCAGTGTCTTTGGGCCACTAATATACACAACTATTCCAAATTTCATGTCGATAGCTTTGGTAGTTACTGAAATAATCGAGTGTGACGGACGGACAGACGGACATACGGACAGACAGACGGAGAAAGTCGCACCATAGGGGTTCCATTTTACATTTTGGTACGGAACCCTAAAAATATAGTACACATTGTTACTTGTTAGATCTATATGGAGCAATAAATAATATGGCACAAAAATTGAAGGATTGCTCAATCGATTGCAGTCAAAGTTTGATGATTCAATGAAAATTAATGCAGGTTGTTAACCAAAGCAATATCATAACAGTTTATACAGAAGGTATTTAATTGCTGATCTCTAGTATTACTCATATTACAATTTACAAACAACTAATGTCTGTAAACTGTTCTATTTATTAAGTACTAGTTGATGCGCCCAACTTCGTCCGCGTGGATTAAGGTTTTTTTATTCCAGCTGAAATATTTTAACTTTTCAGGATAAATGTAGCGTATGTGTAGTATGTGTTAATTCACGTTATATGCAATGTCCATTTTAAAACTTCAGCCAAATCGGTTTAGTCATTGTGGTGTGAGATCCATACTAATATTATAAACGCGAAAGTGTTTCTGTCTGTCTGTTTGTCTGATACACTTTCACGGCCTTACTGTTCAACTGATTCGGATGAAATTTGGTATAATTTTATCCCTACTAGGTACTTTTTATCGCGGAAAATTAAAGAGTTCCCATGGGTATACCCACCCACGCGGACGAAGTCGCGGACATCATCTAGTTTATAATATTAGTATGGACTATCTGATGCGCACGACTTTGCCGATGTGGTTTTGGGTTTTTTATAATGATGAAAATATAGATTTAGCCATTCTGAAGCGACAAACAGACAGACAAAAATTTTACAAACATTTGTTTGCGTTATGAACTTATGAGCTTATTTAGAGGCAGTTATTTCAAAATGATAGACAGACACTAAAATTGTATATACTTGTCCAGCTATATTATTAAATAGACGATGTGATTAATTAAGACCTTGTAATAAGAAATTGATGTTGTGTTTTACAAACTGCTTAGTTTTTATTTTATTATACCTATATTAGTTACCTCGTTATATTACGTTATATCTTTTAAAACCAAACAAAATGCTGAAAATGTAACATAATTTAACATATGAAATTTAAGCTAACTGAAAACTGAGCATGTAAAATGGTGGCCAGTAAAAAAAAAGTCTTGTATCCCACGAAATCTCTACCATGTAGTGATGTATCCTCTGAAATCAAATGTCACAAGTACAGGGGGGTTACTACCATCGTTCAAAGCAGTATTATTTCAGAACTAGCTGACCATCATCACCATCAAACAAACACATTTATAATATTAGTATGATGACACTTTTATTTCACGTACCTTGACGCCCCTAAAATCATACTAATATTATAAATGCGAAAGTGTGTTTGTTTGTTGGTTTATTGGTTTGTCCTTCAATCACGCCGCAACGGAGCAACGGATTGACGTGATTTTTGGCATGGGTATAGTTGAGGACCTGGAGAGTGACATAGGCTACTTTTTATCCCGGAAAATTAAGAAGTCCCCGCGGGAATAACAAAAAACTTAAACCACGCGGATGAAGTCGCGGGCATCAGCTAGTTAACAATATGTAGAGTTTAGACAATACGACTAAGCGATGGCACTATGCCCCCAGTAGGTATTTTAGTATTATTTGCACAGCTTGAGTTTATGTGTGGGGTAACATTTTAATGAACTTTATCTACATTCTGCGTCCTAGGGGTCAAGTTGGTCACAGATAATTCTGTTTATTGCTTATTATTAATTATTGTTTAATGTTTAACAGTGTTAGCCCAGTTTAGAGTTTATTTTGCTTGGGATTGGGAATTTTATCTAAAGTCTGTCTGATGACCCGACCCTGTTTCGCTGTGGGGTGGATTTGTTTTATGTTGTAGAACTACTTAATACAGAACTAATAATTATAATTATTATAATAAATAAAGAATAAATAATAATTATAGTAAAATCCATACTTAATATTATAAATGCGAAAGTGTGTCTGTCTGTCTGTTTCTCTGCTACGCTTTCACGGCCCATCTTTTCATCCGATTTTGAAATTTGTTACAGGGATAGTTTGTATCCCGGGGAAGGGCATAGGCTACTTTTTATCCCGGAAAATTCAAAGGTTCCCGCGGTAATCAAAAAATTTATCTGTTTAACCGATTTTAATGAAATTTGGTACAGGGGTAGGTTGTATCCCGGGGAAGGACAAAAGATACCTACTTTTTATCCCGGAAAATTCAAGAGTTCCCGCTGGAATCGAAAAAAACTTGGTCCACGCGGACGAAGTCGCGGGAATCATCTAGTAAAGAATAAATAAATAGAATAAGTCTAATAGGTGTGATACGAGTAGGTCCGCACATAGTTTCAATTTATAGGAATACATCATGAAAATTGGATTAGGTAGACATATTCTTCACTTCATACCTACGCCTGCTCACTGCAGAGCACGAGTCTCCTCTCAGAATGAGGGCACGACGCTGGCCTACTTTGGATTGGCAGACTTGCAAAAAATCACGTCGATCCGTTGCTCTGTTGCGACGTGATTGAAGGACAAACCAACAAATAAACACACTTTTGCATATATAATCCACTAGCTGATGCCCGCGACTTCGTCCGCGTGGTTTAAGTTTTTTGTTATTCCCGCGGGAACTCCTTAATTTTCCGGGATAAAAAGTAGCCTATGTCACTCTCCAGGTCCTCAACTATACCCATGCCAAAAATCACGTCAATCCGTTGCTCCGTTGCGGCGTGATTGAAGGACAAACCAACAAACCAACAAACCAACAAACCAACAAACCAACAAACCAACAAACCAACAAACAAAGTGACTTTCGCATTTATAATATTAGTATGATTACCACCACTACAGCTCATTAACGTCCCACTGCTAGGCACAGGCCTCCACTCTCATAGGAGAGAGGGAATTTGAGCTTAGACCCACCGCGCTACTCCAATGCGGGTTGGCGGGCTTTTATAATATTAGTATGATTATGTCCCAGGTTCGACAGCAAGAATGGAAAGTCTCGCATCGACTACTACGGCGCAATGGTCAAAACCTACCAGCTTGCGTCGACCGTGTATCCGGATTTCGGCACTTCGATCAAGGTAGGTAATTTTGGCATGACAGATTTACTTAGTCTTTTTACCGTCTGGCGTCTTACGAGAGTTTGGGAACAGATATTGCATATACTTTTGCACTGTATTTCCTTTGTAATGTCCCACAATCTTATCTGACCCGGTGATAGCGTACTCTATAATCACATTTAAAGTTGCTAATAAATATTGAAAATAAAATAAAACAAAAATAAAACTCATCAATCGTCGTAAAAATTATTTCCAATTTTGGCCACCGGGTCAGATAAGTTTGCGGGACTGTAGTTGTTTGGTCTGCGTTGAGATTCGCCGCCGTGGCTGAAATTCGGCGGGAAATATTTTTTTTTGAAATTGTGCCAATATATTTTAGATTGGGGGAGGACTATGCTCGGAGTTTCTCTGCGTGATCAAATCAGAATGAAAGTTACAGAAATCAAAATAGGGATGGGAATAACGAAAAATATTTATAAATAAATAAATTGTATTCCATAGATCGCTCCGGTGACCACAGAAAAAGTGCAAAACCAAGAGACCTGCCTGCAGGTAAACGGCACTAAAGACGAGAATATCAACATTCAGACAGTGTTACCTGATATGACAGATTTCAAATATGTCGGTTAGTATCAAGAATATTAAGGCCACTTTATGTGTGGTTTTGACGACCTCCCTGGTGCAGTGGTAAGAATGTTGTACATTATTAAAGGGGTTTGAATATTTTGGCCTAGCAACCGTTCCACCATTTTATTTTCTCGAGATAGCCGCCACTCATAAAACCTTTAATCAATAGCTGTCATCAATACAAGCAAGTATTATAAGAGACAAAATCTTCTAAAACGTCAGGTTTCCGACATGTAGATTATAACTCAGAATCTCGGAATGACGCTCAGCAGCCCTATTCTGTAACTCAGTGGCTATCAAATAATGAAAGCCACTGCTGAACAGGGCTGAAAGTAAAATAAAAATGGCGGAACAGTAACTAGGGCAGGCTCCATACAAAAATGTTCTGATCCCTTTAAAACAACTTTCATTTCTACAAAGTTTGTTGAAAAGTTGAAAATAAAAAACAAATTATTGAGCAATAACCAGCAAATGAGACTAGCAAATTGCAAATAGTGCCAAAAACTTTGAAGTTTGTATGAAAATCCATTAAAAATGGGAGCTGGCTGATGTTGGTCGCTCAGGAAAAGTATTTAAGCGGCAAGTAGCCTGTGGCCTTTACATAATTCGCCGAATGTGTTGGCCAATGTGTAGTGGGCTCTTCAGAGTTTTATTTAACTGTTAAGTTTTATAACTACTTGGTCACAATAAATAAAGAAATTTTTCTTTTGTTAGATACAGAAACTGTGCAAGATTCGGACGCGGCTAAATGGCGTATGGTACAGACTATAGGTGACAAAATCAACAAATACACCATGTGGGTCAAATACAAGAAGAGTCTCAGAGGCGACCCCATACCCGTACCTCTCAAGTGAGTGTTTTAATCAGAAACTAAGCTAGAAATTTATTTTTAAACTAGACAGAATGACAGCTCTAAATCTAGTTTTGCCCCATTCCGCAGGGAGTATTATGAAAGTGAAAGCAATAAAATAGAGCTGTCATTTTAGTTGGTGTACAACAGAGTTGGCCTTTTTTCCGCGAGGCTTAACTTTTTAAATCTTTGATTTTTTTGGAGTAAAAACTAGCCTGTCACTCTTTCTAAGTCTGTAACTAAATTTACGCAACGCTACGGCGGACAAACCAATAAACACTTTCGCATTTGAAAATAAATGAATGAATGAAATGAAAATAATGAATAAAATGTAATATTATACTTTATTTTACACCAAGAAAAGGGAAATATTATGCAGAAACAATAAAGTTAACCATTAAAAGTCAGTACAATTGGCGACCTTATCACTTTGAAGCGATCTCTACCAGTCCACCATGCTACAGAGGATTTTATGTGTGTTTTAAGCAACTAAAAAGCGTGGTGGACTATGGCCAAACCCTTTGCATTCTGCGATGAGACTTATGCTCAGTAATGAAGCGGCGATGGGTCGAAATGATATCATATGATTGTTAATTATTTCCAGGTATGAAATGAAAGGCTTCAACTCGCTGCTAGGATCCCACTACGATCATTACTACATCGACTACAGAGATTACGACGTTGATGAAATCGACCAGGATGTCTTCAAGATCGATCCCAGTAAGTTGCAATATTTCTAACAGACTTAACATAAATCTTAATTATTGTGTCAGATTTTCGTTCGTGCAGTGAAGTTAGATACCAGTCTATCAAACTTTCTGACTCGTGCAGTGAAGTTAGATGTCAAACTTTCTGACCTAGTGGCCAAAATTGGAACAAATTTTTATGCCTGTTAGGTTTTTGATTATGTTTTTTTTTTCATTTTCAATATTATACTAGCGACGCTGTCACCGGATCAGAAAAGTTTGACGGACTTTAAAGTCTTAGATACTTTGATGTTTGTATAAAAATCCGGCAAATAAAAAATACAAGTGACAAATTCGCTGTTGGCCGAACTCGTTCGGCTAATGTGTACTGGACCTTTAAGTGATAGCTTATCTACGTTTCTGAGATAAGCCATATACATATAACTACAAATTTAGATTTTTCTAGCTTGCAAAGAATGTGTAAAATAGTTTCGAAGCGATAATCGTAAGAAATAACATTCTTTAAATATTACAGTAGTGATAAAAAAGTTAAGTGATGCCTACGTCATAATAGCTATCTGTATGCCAAATTTCAGCTCTTGTCCTTTTTCGAAAATTGACTGTTTTCGAACATATTCTGGTATATTGTAGAACATTCTAGACACTTTGGCTTAATGATTAATATAATATGAGCACTACCGCGATTTAACAACATAAGTATTTAAAAAATGGACGAGCGGAAAATTCGGAAATTGAATCTTCTTCCCGGGACGCTCGGAGCGTGAGCACGCATTCTACAGTGCTCCGTATTAAATTAATCTTTAATAATAGTAAAAGTAAATATTTTTGCACAAATCTTACCTCAAGAATGAATTGTTTCCTCAGTTAATAAAAGCAAGTGATAATATTTGGAAATAGTGAAGGATTACAATCGTTTTCATGTGTGAATTGCAAAAATTGTTTCATTCCTAACGGCTTATGTGCATAAAGTTGGCTGCGTTTTGTCGGTGACTCAGTGAATGTACCTAACTTGACTCGATGTTGTCTGACCTGTGCATATAAACGTAAAAATTCAATCATATCCAATTTTTCGCCGCATTGCTTACACACGTTGCTGGAACATTGGTATACATAGTTAGCTTAGAGGACATTGAATCGATAGGCGATTGCTGGTTCAAATCTCTCGCAACGAAGTTTGGATTTCATGTGTTTTTTTTTTTCTCATTTATTTTGTGTTGTTTTTGGACTTTTTAAAATATGCCTCTGAATCGCACACCACCATCAAATGCGGAGCTAGCACAATCAAACGATAGCTCTGCCCCTAATTCCTTCGCAAAGCACGATGTAAACAATGAAAGTTCTATGATGGAAACACCTAAAATTAAACAAAGCTTCAGAAACAAGCGGCGACGCTCGGATGAAGTGGGCGATCAGCTCGCTTCCTTCATGGTGGAGATTAAAGATATACTAGATAATTTTAAGAAGGAGCAAAATTCCAAGTTTGACAAACTAGAAAAAATATTTTTAGCCGTGGACGAAATAAGGAAACAAAATAGTGACATCCAAAGCTCAGTGGATTTCCTGTCACAAAAATACGACTCCGTTGTTAGTCAGATAGGAAAACTAGAATCAGAGAAACAGGCAAACCTTCGAAACTTACAACTGTTAGAGGAAAGGTTGGAAAACTATGAGAGACTCTCTAGATCAACCTGTATAGAAATCAGGAATATCCCGACTGTGAAATCTGAGACCAAAGACAGTTTGCTCAACACCATTGTTGCCACAGGCAAATTCCTTAATACTACCATCCAGCCTCATGAAGTCAAGGACGTCTTCCGTTTGAACTCGAGGGATCCGGTGAATAGAACTGTGTTTGTCGATTTCAACAGTGTTCTGACGAAAGAAAGAATTATTAGAAATTACAGAAAAGCTAATAAAGATAATAATCGGCTGACTACAGAAAAATTAAGGTTGTCTGGTCCCTCTAAACCCGTTTTCATATCGGAGAGCCTGTCTTCAAAAACAAAAAGATTGTTTTTCCTGGCCAAAGACTATGCACACACTAATCAATATACTTACTGCTGGACATCAAGCGGTAAAGTGTATTTACGAAAAAAAGAGGGAGCCCCGGTCATTCTTGTTAAGACTGAATTAGATCTGGATAATCTAAAAACGCAAAAATGACTATATATTGAAATTAATCTTACTTTTAATCGGTTGCAATTTTTTGTTACTTTGATATTGTTTTCATGTTTTGTAGCACCAAATCTTGCTAATATTAACGGTGTGTTGTCTACATTTCACATATTACATACCTTCCTACATCTCACAAGAACACTTTCTCACAATATTTACATCAATAAACTGTCTCACCATACAGATACAATTAGTTAATGCGTAGCCAATCTTCTAATGTGTTTTCTCCTTGTCAGACAATTAATATTACCACATTTAATTATGAGTATGATTCCCCTTTCCGGTTCAATTGAAACTTTTTGTAGGGTTAAAAATCAATGTGTCCTACATGGATGAAATTTCTAATATAAAT
Source organism: Erebia epiphron (assembly GCA_963932025.1). NCBI lineage: Eukaryota > Metazoa > Arthropoda > Insecta > Lepidoptera > Nymphalidae > Erebia > Erebia epiphron. Next base: position 1,887,794 of record OZ009948.1, read on the forward strand.
AGTCGGATTGACGCAATATCAGTGTCAGACTCTTTTGTTTACTCTCCTGAACAGTGTAATCAATACCTTAGGAAAACTATCGGTTTAAAGATTCTTCACGTTAACATACGTAGCATCAACTGTAACTTTAACAATCTCTTAATCTTACTTCAACGATTAAACTATAATTTAGACGTTCTTATTTTAACAGAATGCTGGCTTAGTAAGATATCTAGCATACCTACATTAGCTGGGTTTTATTCATTCAAATCTGGTCACACGAACCAAAATGATGGTGTTGTTGCGTATGTACGAGACTCACTGAAGTGTTCTGTTACGGAACCTGACTTTGTTGAGGGTAACTGTCTAGTGCTGAGATTTTCTCGTGATCTTGCGCTCGTTGCAGTATATCGTTCGCCATCTTACCTGAATATAACTTCTTTTCTTAATAGTCTAGATACAGTCTTAAACTTACTTTCGAATGTAAAAACCACAGCTATAATCGGCGATATCAACATCAACCTGCTGACACCTACTGATAGACAGACTGAGGATTACCTTAATCTTTCTGCCAGCCATGGAATGCTTCCAGCACATCAGTTTCCCACTAGAAATAATAACTGCCTCGATCATGTAATAATGAGAAGTAATAAAAAAGCCACAACTATTGTTTTAGACTCTCTTATCACAGATCATTATCCTATAGTTCTATGCTGTAATCAAAAATTGACAGCTGCAAAAGTAGTTAAAACTATAACGCGTATCGATGAATCCGCTGCCACTCGCAAACTTGAGGAAACTGATTTTTCTCCTATCTTGAATTCTGGTAACGCAGAGGATGCTGCTGCTAAACTCGTTGCAACTTTATCCTCGGTAATTGAAACCTCCAAGCGCACTGTGAATATTCCTAGCAGAAAAAGAATAATTAAACCATGGATTACCCCAGGTTTACTACGTTGTATCCGTAACCGAGATAAATTATACAAAAAAATGAAAAATGACCCAACAAATACCGATAAAAAAACAATTTATATGCGATATAAGAATTTTTGTAATAATCTAATTAAAAAAATTAAAACTAACTATGAACGTGAAGAATTTCAAAAGGCTAAAAATAACTCAAAAAAAACTTGGGATCTTGTCAATCTATTCGCAAATATTCAAAAATCGAAATCTCATGATCTAAACGAACTAATGACCCTTGCAAGTGACCCAGTTTCTTCTGCGAATAAAGTGAATAACTTTTTTGTAAATATAGGTTGTGACTTGGCATCTAACCTTGAAAAAACTTCTTGTAGTGAAATTCCCATCTCACAAAATAGTCAGTTAGTCCCAAATTCGCTGTTTTTAGATAGTGTCGACACGAACGAGATTGAGGCGCTCCTTCTTCGTCTAAAAAATACTTGTGCTGTTGGCTGGGATGGAGTTTCGACATCTATCTTGAAAACAGCGAAACATGTTCTCCTACCTATTATAACCCACGTCTGCAATCTCTGCTTGGCTACTGGTGTGTTTCCAAAAGTTTTTAAAAAAGCCATTGTTCACCCTATCCACAAAAAGGGCCCCAGAAACTGTGTGGATAACTACAGACCAATATCCGTGTTAAGTGCACTCTCCAAAATCCTTGAAAAGCTCATTAACCGTAGACTTATATCATTCTTAAACAAAAATAATTCACTTTCAGACAACCAATACGGTTTCAGAGCAAATAGGTCGACAGAGGATGCAGTCATAGGCCTGACTGAGACAGTGATACAGAATTTGGACAAAAGAAAAAAGGTTATCGGCATATTTCTCGATCTCTCAAAAGCCTTTGACACAGTCTCTATCCCAAAACTTCTTAATAAACTCGAGAGGCTAGGAGTACGAGGATTGGCTTTATCTCTTTTCCAAAGTTACCTCTCAGAACGGACTCAATGTGTTACCATGAATAATGTTACCAGTCATGAACGTACACTCAACTTTGGCGTTCCTCAAGGTAGTGTTCTCGGGCCTACCTTATTTCTTGCCTATATAAATGAGCTTTGCCAGCTTACACTGCCAAATTGTAAGATAATCACTTACGCCGATGACACTGTTTTACTTGTTCATGGTAACACATGGGACGAGGCACGTAAGAATGCTGAACTAGCTTTGGCTAATGTAATAGATTGGCTGTCAAATAATTTATTAACAGTAAACGTAGAAAAGACGAAATTTATTGCATTCAGCTCAAGGAGTTCCCTGCCACCTGACTCTTTGTCCATCGTTGCTCATCATTGCTCGGCTACTCGTGTCACTAATTGTAGCTGTAGCCGCATTGCTCGAACGCAAAGTATTAAATACCTTGGCGTTATTATCGACCAATGTCTCAAATTTAACGAGCACATTGAGTCTGTCATATCTAGAATAAGAAAAGTTTTGTTTGTCTTTAGGAATCTCAGAAATTCAGCTAGCTTGAGTACATTGAAAACCATTTACTTTGCGTTCGTGCAGTCTGTGCTCGGTTATTGCATCACGGTCTGGGGTGGTGCTGGTAAAACGGTGATGCTTCGGCTGGAGAGAGCTCAGCGTGCGGTTCTGAAGGTCATGACATCAAAGCCTGTCCTCTTTCCTACTTCTGAAGTTTACAAAATGACAAAGGTTCTCACTGTACGTCAACTCTTCATTTTGTCGCTAATCCTTCGAAAGCACGCTACAACTACTTACGTTTCTGATTTTGAAAAAAACAAGCGGAGGTCTGACAAAGTCTGTCCAATCGTGCCGTGTAGAACTGCCTTAGCGGGTCGTCAGTCTTACTACTTAAGTGCATTGGTATATAACAAAATTAATAAAATATTACACATCTACCCTCTGACTTCTCGAAAATGCAAAGAAAAATTGACAAGTTGGCTTCTTACCCTAAATTATGATGAGACTGAAAATCTCCTTAGATATTAAACTTCATCCAAATTCATCCCTTACAAATTTATAACACATAGAGTCATACTCACACACACACTCATACACTCGCCCATACAACACGTAATCCTAATCTATAATAATACTAAGAATTAATTTTAAGTAATTTTTAATCTTTAATTTATTATGTAAATTTGTCACTAGCATTAATTTTCTGTTTGTCATTTTTTTTTTTTTTTTTTCTTCTGTTTTGTGAACCTGGTGGTGGGCGTTAACAGCTGTAACACAGTTTTATACTAACGCAGTTGTTTCCGTTCCTCAGTTTTTATGTATTTATGTTTATGAGAAAATAAATAAATCTATAAATCTATAAATCTATAAATCTTCGATTCGCAGCCAGCAGAGTTCTGGGCGAAAGGCATCCAAACTTTCCTCGGTGGTTGGCAAAAGCTGACTAAAAAAAACGCTATGAAAAACAAATTAAAACGCATGGAGACTATATAATTGACTGAACTTCTATTACGATTAAAATAATAGAATATAATATCAAAAAGGTACTACTTTTAAAAATACATTCATCAAACACTATGATACTTGTATTATAAGTTACTAGCTGATCCCCGCGACTTCGTCCGCGTGGTTTAAGTTTTATTGATTCCCGCGGGAACTCCTTAATTTTCCGGTATAAAAAGTAGCGAGGTCTTCAACAGCTATACCCATGTCAAAAATCACGTCGATCCGTTGCTCCGTTGCGGCGTGATTGAAGGACAAACAAACAAACAAACACACTTTCGCATTTATAATATCATACTAATATTATAAATGCGAAAGTCACTTTGTTTGTTGGTTTTTTGGTTTGTTGGTTTGTTGGTTTGTCCTTCAATCACGCCGCAACGGAGCAACGGATTGACGTGATTTTTGGCATGGGTATAGTTGAGGACCTGGAGAGTGACATAGGCTACTTTTTATCCCGGAAAATTAAGGAGTTCCCGCGGGAATAACAAAAAACTTAAACCACGCGGACGAAGTCGCGGGCATCAGCTAGTTAGTGATAAGCATGATATCAACCACGGCTCGGTCGCAGGTTTTGAGTGCACATCCTTCCCTGGCCCCGGGTCCCGACATTTCGCAACCTTCAACCCGATGAAGGAATTCGTTCACCCCATACACGACGCCCACGTTGACGACGAGTTCGAAAGGTATGTAGGAAACAATATACCTAATGCTGAAAACATGTTTTGCAACAATAGGGATGATGCCTAAGTCAAAAGTAAATTACATATTTCTTACTGATTATTAATTAGAGGGTCTTCCAAAACACCTACAATTAACATCTTTTGTTAGTTTTAAGTTTTAATCATTTTAAATTTTCGATCAAAGAAAAAAAGTGTGTTCAAATTTGATGACGTCACAACTATGTATTTAATACAAACATCCGTACTAGACGCAAATAACGTAAGTTTAACGTGTGCAAATAATTTGTTTCAGATTCAAATCGAAGCACAGCAAACAATACTCGTCCGATATTGAGCACGCCAAGAGATCTAATATTTTCAGACAAAACCTCAGGTAAGAAACCATAGACTTTGCTCGACTCATTCATTGATCGTGCTGTATTTCATTGAAACGAATTAAGTTACGTTATATTTACCTATTTGATAGCTTAAAAGAGTCGACGCTACGATATGGTATGCCCTATGGAAGCCGGCCGGATTTCGCCTTGAAATCGAGATTAAATTGGCATCTTCTAGTCAACAGCGCCCCACATTAGGTTGCATCATCATTTGCCAGTAGGTTTAACCTTTAGGCTGCTACATTGTTTAAAAAAAAGGTCTTAGTTGCTGCCATTAGGTCACGTGACCTAGACGAAATTTGATCTGATCACGCCTTCGGTGCAATTCGATGTATTTTCTTTACTTTCCTTGATGTGCTATGAACTGCTGGCTATATATATCGATACTTAGATAACTAATTAATGTTATTTACTGCTTTATTTACTTAAATGGAAGAGAATTACATAATTTTTCGAGATTATAATGTAAAAAAAAATTTGAAAAAGAACGACACTTCCGGTAACCGGATGTATCGGTTTTATTGATGGAATTTTCGAAAATTATGCGAAGTTTATTTATTTAATTTCTTCTTTTCAGCTTCTTAAAATAGTAAATAACAATTAAGCATAACATTTAAGTAAATTTCGTATGTTACTTTTGTTAAACAGATTTCTCCGATATTGGCCGCCATATTACCGCGTTCCATGGTGGGCGTAGCCCGCGAATTGATTTTGTATTTCAAATATGACCTTTAAAGTGACATCAAAAGTTTGAATGAATAATTGTCTTTGGTTATTTAATTCTTTATGATTAATGTTCGAGGTAGTTTATACTCTACTAGTAGGGCGCGTGGGTGCGTGGCCCGCTAAAGCGGACCACGTAGTAGACCGCGCGGCCCACTGTCTACTTACTTGCTCTCCTTCTATCCTAGTGTTTACTGCCTACGTGTTCTGAAGTAAACAACACACTGCTATGCTAGCGAGCACAGTGGAAGCGCCAGCGTGTCAAGCGTCCGACAGACGTAAAAAAATTCTCATAAGAAAACATAAAACAGAGACCCCCCCTAAGAATCTTAAAGGGCCTTTCAATGTAAAAAAAACTTTCCAAACATACAGCGTAAGAGACCGTTGAAGTAAAAACACAAAGAAACCTTCCTTAGTTGATTAATATCATTATCATACCGCTGACGATCGGGTACCTTTAGGTGCCATTGAACTTCGCCATCTTGGCTTTCCTAACGGCAAACCGAAAATTCTTCCATACAGAACAAATCTTGTAAAAAAACCATATCAAAGTCATGCATATTTCCTACTTCCACTCTTCCATCTAGTATACTTTCTGAAATAGACACCTATGAAATTTTGGCCGTGCTCTTCCACCCATCTCTCAAACCCTCGATCATCATCGCTCACCATAAGTATATTTTTTTCTCCGAAAAATAAAGGATAGTTCTTCTTTAAGAACAAATTTTGAAAAGGAACCGCATCAAAGTCTTGCATAGTTCAACACTAAATTGTAGCCTCTTCAATATTCGCCATACATTTTCTATGGAAAAATAATTTCAAATTTTTGATTTTTTTTCCTTTTCATCAAGTACACCTTCATGTCCTGATCATCTTTTGCCAAGAAACCACTCTTCCATCTTTTATACTCTTCGAGATAGACACCGACGAAATTTGTATGGCGGCCATCTTAAATCCGCCATTTTGAATTTTTTTTCAGCTTTGACATTTGGTCGAGCACCCCCCACCTATCTTCAATACCCTGGCTGTGCTCTTCATCCGTCTTCGAAATCCTCAATCATCAGCTCTCTCCGTATTTTTCCTCCGAATGAATTTTTGTCTTTTATACGAAACGATCAGTAAAAAAAAAATTTTCATACAAAATTTTACAGGAGAGGTGATCAATTAGTGAGTCAATCAGCACGGGCAGCTATATATATTTATATTAATTAAAATCTACATGAATAAATCTTAAAATCGCATAAAAATGCGACCGACACAGGGTCGATTATCGGCTCGATAGATCTGACACAAAGCAGCGCACTACCAGCGGATAGAGCTATCACAAAGCAATTCAAAAGTTAATGGCAGCCATATGCTAGCTTATAAATAAACTAGCTGATGCCCGCGACTTCGTCCGCGTGGTTTAAGTTTTTTGTTATTCCCGTGGGAACTCCTTAATTTTCCGGGATAAAAAGTAGCCTATGTCACTCTCCAGGTCCTCAACTATACCCATGCCAAAAATCACGTCAATCCGTTGCTCCGTTGCGGCGTGATTGAAGGACAAACCAACAAACCAACAAACAAAGTGACTTTCGCATTTATAATATTAGTATGATAAAAAACGTTTAAATTCGCCGTCGGCACTCTCCACTGTCGCAACGATATATTTATGTGAAACTTTATACTTAAAGTAAAAAAAAAACGAAGGAAATGCACTCTAGTGTTGTTTTCCGATTAAAGGTACATCCACTCTAACAACCGCGCTCGTCGCGGCTTCACGCTGGCCGTGAACCATCTCGCGGACCGCACGGACGACGAATTGGCCGCGCTGAGGGGACGACGATACTCCGGCCCCAACCCTATGGGTATGACTCACATTCATCGCATTCAACTGTCTAAACAAACAAACAAACAAGGGTACCACTATACAAGCAAACTAGAGGCCGCAATAAGCTCGGGACTCCATCGCTCCGCCTCAAGAAAGTCCGAAGGTCGTTCGTGGGAATGAGTATACTATTCTATAACAAAATTCCACAACCTATTCCCCTTATTTAAACTTGCCTTTACACAAGTTTAAGAAATCCATTAAAAGTATGTTTCTGAAAAAAGGTTACTATACTGTTGAAGATAACATAAATGATAAAAGATGGATGGATGGCTGGATGCATTTGACTAGTTCCAGCTATGCTAAGGACAGCTGTTACTTATGTATCTACACATATATGCTAATCACATAAGTTCGTCTCGTTTTAACTCTTAGTAAAGTCAAAGTACGCGCTATAGATCTCAGCATAACATTTCGCACCGTTATGTTGTCAATAATAATAAGTTGATGTGACCAGGTCTGCCGTTCCCTCACAGCGTCGAGGAAATCGAAGAGCTGAGTGACAAGGTGCCGTCTGAATACGACTGGAGGCTTTTCGGCGCTGTTACACCTGTGAAAGGTAGGTTATAACTCATACCTTTTTAATCCACTACAAATTAGCCCTTGACTGCGATCTCACCTGATGCTAAGTGGTGATGTAGTCTGAGATGGTAGCGGGCTAACCGCTAACCTGTTAGGGGTATGACAGATAAATTAAACCCATACATACCCCTATTCGGTTTCAACACGGCATCGTACCGGAACGCTAAATCGCTTGGTTGCCGGTAGGGTGGTAACTAGCCACGGCCGAAGCCTCCCACCAGGCCAGACCAGGGAAAATTCAGCGGAAAAGCAGCCCACAAGTCAGTGTAAAATACTTGTTATGTAACGTATAAATTGTATATTTTTTTTAAATTTTGTAACATTTTTATTTTTTATTTAAAGAGCAACTGCTGAGTTTCTTGCCCGCTCTTCTCAGTAGAATTATTTTTCCGAACCGCTGGTAGAGTTTGACTTCTCAAAAGTGACACAAGTTGTCCTACGTCAAGTGTGCTACCGTAGCGCCATCTATTGCACCGTGTGTAGCAGCAGGGGTTTTCTCCGGTTAGCGGGGGTACGGGCTTCGAGGCCTCCTTACCCGGGTAGGGCGCGGGGTAACTTTGTACCCCTGCTGGTTGTCTTTTAGCCGTGTTATTGACTAGGGGCCCCTTTTTTTTTTTTTTTTTTGTTTACGGGGGGGAAATCTTCTTAAGATACCTGGCCTCCTAGGGGGGGAGACCGGGTTATGTGGTGATTTGTACCCACTAAAACCCCCTCGGTGACCATCCTCGGCGCATAGTGAAAGGCTCCGGGAACTCTAATATAGAACTTACGCCGGTGCCTCCCTTGCGCGTCGCCCATACTGGGCTCGACCCTGGTCCAACCGAACCCGACCTCGATATTTGTTCCAACAGCCGGAGCCACGGCCAGCTGCTGTCTTCCAGGGGTCACATGATATTAGGAGCGGAAAGAGCCCCCACCCTTGCCACTCGCGACCCCGGAGCCCCATCGACAGGGGCTATTAATGCAATGGATCAGGGCGTTGGTCACTGCCACCCTGATCTGTCCGTCTCCGAACAGGGTCAGTGCGTTCGCGAACTCGCTCGGCGGTCTCCTTTTTGATCATTACTCCTTCACAAAAGGATACCACTGCCCTCCACGAGTCTTCTTCCGACAGCATTGCTGCTATAACTGCAGGCGGTGATAAGTCTGTCCCTATTTTGACTAGGGGCCCCTAGGCCTGAGGTGCAATCGTGTAAGGATTGCCGATCAAATCGTATAAGTTCGGCTTCAAAGTAAAATAAACCATAGAGCATTGAAATAGAGGTCAATTTCGTGTATCCATTCTTATACGTTTAGGCTATCGTACATACCTAAACATATGAGAATGGATACACGAAATTGAGCTCTAATTCAATGCTGTTATGGTTTATTTTACTTTGAAGCCGATCTTATAAGATTTAATCGACAATTCTTACATGATTGGGGGGCTGGTGTCGTCTCCTGTGTTGGGTCCGCGCTGCGGGTGACGTTATCGCCTCCGCGTGCAGGACATGTTCAGGTTTCTTGTCGCTGCGGGCAGTGGGGTCGCCCTCGCGCGCCGAAATGGTGTCGGATCCGATGGACTCCGCGCTGCAGGCGATATGGTCGCCGTCGCGCGCTGAGTCAGTGTCAGACCCAGTGTGTGTCGCGTCGCTGTCGTCGCTACGATCGCCCGTATGTGCGGAGATTTTTGCGAATTATATTCATTTGTGGTCGCAGATCAATCCGTGTGCGGCTCTTGTTGGTCATTCGGAACCGTGGGCGCAGTGGAGGGCGCGCTTTTCCTGCATAACGGGGGGCACTTGGTTCGACTCAGCCAACAGGCTCTCGTCGACTGTTCCTGGGGGTGAGTATCTATAAGTCTATAAGTCTATACTAATATTATAAATGCGAAAGTTTGGATGGATGGATGGATAGATGGATTTTTGTTACTCAATTATAATGTTCATACAAATGAATCATTTCATTTCAACCACTCCAGAACGGTTGAACGGATCTGGATGAAATTTGGCACAGAGATAGATTATAGTCTGGATTAATACATTCAAGGCTACTTTTTATCCCGTAATATTAAAACGAACAAAAAATCTCAATTCGCGCGGACGAAGTCGCGAGCGTTTAGCTAACGTATATCGTTTCTTAAGTAAATCTAATACCACGTGAGTCAAAATTTTATAGGAGAGTAAAAAAGCTTGTTTCCAACAGTTTGGATAGTTTGATAGATAGAGTCTGAGTCTGACTGAGTATAGACTGAGTCTGCGTCGTATTCCTCATTGCTGAGGGTCGTGACCCTATTCCATTAATCGCTTAATGGCAGGGATTTTCTTGGGATAATAATGCGGTGGTTTCCTAGATCCTTCCGACTTCGACTGAGTTCAACTCTTATTATCAGATGTTCGTGATAATAACCGGGACCGACGGCTTAACGTTTTAGCGTTCCGGTACGATGCCGTGTAGAAACCGAATAGGGGTATGGGTTTAATATAACTGCCATGCCCCTAACAGGTTAGCCCGCTCCCATCTTACGCAGTCCAGGGCTAACTTGTAGTGGAAAAAAAACGCGCTCTCCGAGACACAGAGGAAACAGAAGGCCAAATTCGGTCACCCATCCAGTTACCGACATGGGTCAACGTTGCTTAACAATCACAATCGACGAATATGCATTGTCGCAACTAGGTTACTTGTCCCTCGAGACGATGATAACATTATCATTTTCAACCGACTTCAAAAAAAGGAGGAGGTTCTCAATCCGACTGTTTTTTTTTATGTTTGTTACCTCTGAACTTTTGACTGGGTGGACCGATTTGGATCATTCTTTTTTATTTGAAAGGGCATACTTCCCAAGTGGTCCCAAATAATTTTTTTATCGAAATCGGTCGAGCGGTTTTAAAAATATCAACAATAAAATAAGTACTTTGTATAGCGTGTGCTTGTTGTTGTAAAGTTGGCGCGGGAGTTTGAAGTCGGTTGTTTAAAAATAATTTTTTATATTAAATTATTCATGTAACATTTCAGTTTCGGCAACAACGGATGCGACGGCGGGGAGGATTTCCGCGCGTACCAGTGGATCATGAAGCACGGCCTGCCCACTGAGGAGGACTACGGCGGATACTTGGGACAGGTATAGGTCCCGTCACGTAACAAGAACGCTGAGTGAGGAGATGTGTCTGATCACTGACTGACTTTAACGTAATCTACAATACAACCAATAACGAGGTAGTAACACCCACACCAGTAGATTTTTTGATTCCCGTGGGAACTCCTTAATTATCCGGGATTGAAAGTAGCCTATGTCACTCTCCAGGTCCTCAACTATAACCATGGCAAAAATCACGTCGATCCGTTGCTTCGTTGCGGCGCGATTGAAGGACAAACCAACAAACCAACAAATCAACAAACAAACAGACTCGCATTTATAATATTATAATATTACTAGGTGATGCCCGCGACTTCGTACGCGTGGATCGAGGTTTTGTTGTTCCCGCGGGAACTCTAGAATTTTCCGGGATAAAAAGTAGCCTATGTGTTAGTCCAAACTATAATCTATCTCTGTGCCAAATTTCATCCAGATCCGTTCAGCCGTTCTGACGTGATTGAGTAACAAACATCCATTTGAGGTTTTTTGGTTCCCGCGGGAACTCTTGAATTTTCCGGGATAAAAAGTAGCCTAGGTATGTGCTATTCCAAACTATAATCTATCTCTGTGCCAAAATTTAGCCAGATCCGTTCAGTTGTTGGGGCGTGATTAAGTAACAAACATCCATACATCCATACATCCATCCATCCATCCATCCAAACTCGCATTTAGGTATAATATTTATTTGATTTGATTATGATATTATGACTAGCTGATGCCCGCGATTTTGTCCGCGTGGATTGAGGGTTTTTGGTTCCGACTGCCATGAAAAAGTCTTTTCATCTTTTCTTACTAATATTATAAATGAGAAAGTTTGGATGGATGTATGGATGTTTGTTACTCAATCACGCGCCAACGGCTGAACGGATCTGGCTGAAATTTGGCACAGAGATAGATTATAGTCTGGAATAGCACATAGGTAGTCGCGGGCATCAGCTAGTTGTGACCTAAATATGAAAGTTAGACATATACTGTCGTTGACTTTTTTGTAGGCTTTATCAAGCTTTACAATTTTTCTCTAGAACTCAATCATACATCGTTAAGGGCGCGTTTGTAAGAAACGTTTTCGTTCGACCTTTTTTTCTCTGACTCACTTTGCAAATCCGACTACCACCAACGAAAAAGGGTTTTCATTTTTCTGGTTAATATATAGCCTGTGACACACACAAATAATGTGGCTTTCTATTGGTAACAGAACTTCCAAAATCGGTTCACAAACTCACAAACTTTTACCTCTTTATAATATTGGTATAGATATATTTATAGCTTATTATACCGTCGAAGATTATGTGAGTAATAAAAGAGCATGGATTTGTCTCGCTCCAGCAATGCTTAGGACTGCGGTTACTTATGTATCAGTCACCGTAGGATTGCAAAGGCCGTTGGATTGTAATCTAACTAGCGATATTCTAAACTTTCGACATATTACAATTTAATGCATTATTTTTCGGTAGATTGTAATCTGTTAGGTATATTAACTAACCTAACCTAACCTACTAACCCAACCTACAAGAAAGAGACAAGAAAACGTAAATACAATAAATATTTCAAAAATTGACACTCGGAACATTGAACGGTTCACAATCCGTCGACAGTTTACAATATCGCTAGTTGGATTACAATCTAACGGTTTTTGCGATCTTACGGTGACATATCTACAGTTACACATTTATGTAATTGTAAATTAATTTTTCAAAAGAGCAACCACCGAGTTTCTTGCCGTTCTTTTTCGGTAAGAATGTCATTTCCGAACCAGTGGTAGATTCACTCGACGATTCAAAAGCACTTGTGATAAGATTGTTTGAATTTGAAAAAAAAAACAGTTTGAGTTTATATCTACCACCGGTTCGGAAAATTATACTGAGAAGAGCCATCTAGAAACTCTGCAGTTGCTCTTTTGAAGACGAAAGTGCACTTTTCCGCCCGTGAGTTTTAGCCAGGGACGCAGCCAGGTTGTGACGTCACTCGTTCTGTTTCAGGACGGCTACTGCCACATCGACAACGTAACCGCGGTCACATCGACGAAGGGATGGGTGAACGTTACCGCCAAGAACGAAAACTCCTTGCGGGTGAGTCTATATACACTAAATAACTACGACTACCAATTATCTTACGATTATTATTCCAAGAAAACTCCTAACATTATCTGATTATTATGGAAAGGTATAGACGAAAAAAAGTGTACATCTGTATTTCGATAACAGGGATGATGGCAACTCAATCAAACACATTAACCAAAAACACGCGCTTCTAGTAGGGAAGTTTGTATAATATTAATACACTAGCTTTTGCCCGCGACTTCACTCACGTTAGGTTCGATTTTCATACAAATTTGAATGGGGGGGGGGGGGGGGGGGATTTTAAAAAAGCTTTTCTTAGCAGATGTTTGACGTCATAATATCTATCTGTATGCCAAATTTCAGCCCGATCACTTTTTCCTTTTATATATATTCTATTTAGATATTTGTGACGTCATCAAATTTAAACGCACTCAATTTCTTTAATCTACAGTTTAAAGTGATTATCACACTTAAAACTAACATCTAAGACGATGTGAATTTTTGATCTTTTGGAAGACCCTCTATTCTATTCTATATTACCCTCTATTCTATCAGTAAGAAATATCAAATAGTTTATTTTTGACATAGGCATCTCCACTCCACCTGAAATTGGCAAAGTGCATTGTGCTGGTTTGGCACTAATAAAAGCCATATACCAAAATAAGAAGAAGAAGACATAGGCATCATCCCTATTAAGAGGCAGGTCCTTAAAACACGCGCGAATAGGCAGTTACGATTTCAAAAAAATTTAAGAACCTACTTCATTGAATGACACCACAAAAAAATCTCGATTAGTTAATAAATGAGTCTTCACTTTCACCGCGTGATACTTACAAAATAATTCTTGATTTTCGAGAAAAAAATTCGTCAACAATGGTCAAAAACGTCTAAAACGGCCTTTTCTATTATAACTCTCTATGCTATTTTGTTAATATATTAAAAAATATTTTTGGTCAAAACGTGAGATGAAAGTATAGACAATACATTCACCGTAAAAGTTTTTTACTAATTCAAACCGAAAAATAATAATCTAAGCCTAAACATAATTAATTTTTTTAGCGAAAATCGTTCCCCGCTGCCCATACATTTTAGTATGAAGCAGAATTCGCTTTATATTAGAGACTACGCGCATGAAAAATTCAGTGCCGTCTCAATGTTCAAGGAGACCGCACGTCCGTTCATAGTTCCATAGTTCCGCGATCCGCGATCCGCGATCTAGCATAAGGGTGGGGCGCGAGTGTCGGGCACGACTGCTAAAATTATTTGAATTCTTCGAGCAAGTATTCTTGTAATTATCATACATTAATGTAATAATTATCATACTTTTTTTTGTAATTATCATACACTAAATGATTCCCGCGACTTCGTCCGCGTGGACTAAGTTTTTTTGATTCCCGCGGGAAATCTTGAATTTTCCGGGATAAAAAGTAGCCTGTCCTTCCCCGGGATAAAACCTATCCCTGTACCCATATTATCTACCTGAAATAGATACCAACATAAATTTATATTTTATGAAGTACATTAATTTTATAAAGTACATTAATCCATCTTAATATTATAAATGCGAAAGTGTGCTTGTCTGTCTGTTAGCTTTTCACGGCTCAACAGATCAACCGATTTTGATGACATTTGGCATAGAGATGGATTGCGTACCGGGGACGGGGACGGTACCGGGGAACAAAGAGTACCCATGGGATTCTAAGAAATCTTTATTTCACATGGAAGAAGTCGAGGGTATCTATTAGTTTCTAATATATATTCTTAATAATTGACCGAGCGAAGTGAAGGTCTCTGAGTCTACTTGAGTGAATTTGCACTTGTCTGTCCGTCCGTCCGTCCGTACCTTAGAGCCTTATAACTTCTGAATTACTGAACGTAATAGTAATTACGTTCAGTAATTCAGAAGATACATATAATATTTGAATTTGAAGTATCAAATTCAAATATTATATGTATATAAACTGATGGCCTCCAGCCGAATATGGCTTAAAAAGTTATAAAAATCTTTATTTCAGGGGGGCTCTCATAGAAGCAAACGCGAAGTAAAATATTTTTTATAGCGTTACGGTTGCGGTATATCATTTTAAAGATAATTAGGAATAAAGTCCAAAAATATTTTTTATTTTATTTTTTCCCTAAAATTGACGAAATGGGGGGACTTTCAAAGTGGAGATTTTCTAACGTCCAAAGTTGATCTCAGAAATCTAAATTTTCTGAAATGCTGAGCCTGAAACTTGATCAATTATTTGAATTATATCCTATACTTGAACCACAACTACTAAAATTAGATAAATATTATAAGGTTAACGAAATTATTTAATTTTTAATGAGCCTTAGTATTTAGAACAGAATTTCACAATGATGTCAACAGATGACGCCGCGAGGCCCCAGTTCGGGGCGAACAACTAGTTATTATTGTTTTAAAAAACAAGAAGTTTCAGTTCAGGAGAACTTGAAATGTGATGCATGCACTGTAGTAAGTGTCATTCATAATATCCATCCACCTCAAAGAAGCACTACGAATTACCCTCCTTTGAGGTGGATGTTATGAATTTACTTAATTATGAGTAATGAATATTCAAAAGATTAAATAAATGAAATAAACTAAATAAATAAGCGGGTAACGGTGACATAAAAAGTGCGTATACATACCAGATTTTCAAATATAATATTTGTAAATCGATAGTATACAGTAATAGGTACAACATAGCCGGGTGTGGCAGGATGAGTCCTGAGACTAAGTGGTAACAGTATTTTTTATGTATACATTTTTTATTATTATTTGATATATAAGTATTTTATTTTAGATATTTTGACCAAGTTTAAAGATCACGAAGTAATACAATAATATCATTTCAGACGACGTCAGAACAGAATACTCCACAACTTGAAGAGTTTTAAGTTGATGGGCGCAGAATAATTGACTTCATGTACTTTTATGAGGAATTGCAAAAAATTGCCAAACAAGATTCACCCCTAGGTTGTGATTTCAGTCATTTACAGCTTTTAAGAGAACAAGAAACTTCTTTTTAATGCCGACAAAATATAAAGTGTTCAAACCACTGTGATTGTTTTAATCTGTATTAACCTTTATTTTTTTATAAAAGATCATCAATGAAACCCATTTTCCATATCACACAAAACACTGATCATATTTTAAATTTCTTCATAAAACACAAATAAATAAAAAATAAAGCGTACACTTTGGCCCCACCTTTTGCCGCCGGATAACTACTACGGGCCCGTTGACTACGATCACTGTGTTCTGTGACTACGATATGCGACAAGCTAATGGCTGCATACAATGCGTGTTCTATGTGACATTCATATACATCCTACGTAGACGTGCGCGTAATGAATATGTAACTTGTGCGAAGCATCAATTCATGTCCAGGGTGCGTATACTAACACTGCGATGAGTCTGTGTGACTCGAAAATATCAATGTGGGTGTTCTTTATAAAGTTCCCACGCTCAAGGACTAGAGTCTTAAATGGCCAGCGGAGGGCGTATTGCCCATACAAACGTAATACCAAAATAATTTTTAATTCGAGAATATTTCCACCATATTATGCGATTATTAAGATTGAACTTGAATTTATCTAGGTCCCTGGATAATGATTTTTTCACATTACATTCATTACATGTTTTCTCCTTGTTTGTTTCATATTAAAACCGACGATATCTCACGTACTAATTGATCAGGAACATATAGCCTATATAATTGTCAAGTTACAGAATAACAACACGAAGTTAAAAACAAGAATTTTTCATTCATCATTTTTGGTATTCACGAAACAAGACTAAATGTATAACAAATTCTGTAAGCTCATATTGCTATCGCGCTTGCACGCGATCATGTGTCATTAGCCAAATAGAGATAGCAATATATTTAAGAGGCCGGCGTTCGTCTCGCCTCTTAAATAGTTTGACCCATGTGTGGATTTTTCGTGTTAAAGTAATATTATAACTAAATACTTGTTTCACAGTTCGCCATCTTCAAGTACGGCCCAGTGTCTGTGGCGATCGACGCGTCTCACAAGAGTTTCAGCTTCTACTCCAATGGCGTTTACTATGAACCTAAATGGTAAGTATTTCGATCAAAGTGGACCCTAAAAAATCTTCCGGAATCTTTGACTCGAGTTTGTTTTTGTTTAAAATGCCATGATCACACTTGTAAAATTTTGTACAATCGTGCATTGTCGAGTCCACATCTCCTGATTCCTGTATCGAAGTGAAACGTATGTTGAGAATTTGGAAGATTTGTGTGGTGTGGTGAATATCGCGAGATGCAAGTGCAAGATACACACTGTTCCACATAGATTTGTCTGCTGTGGCGGATTATAGTGAATTAAACTTCTAGTTCCTTCATTATCGTGGACTTCCGCGAAGTAACGCCTGCTTCTATCCAATAGTAGTCTATGTGATAATCCTGTCCAGGGTATAATCTTTCTCCATTCTAAATTTCAGCCAAGTCCGTCTAGTAGCTTTTGCGTGAAAGAGTAACAAACATACACACACATACAAACTTTCGCCTTTATAATATTAGATGAGATCTCACCTGACGGTAAGTGATGATGTAATCTAAGATGGTAGCGGGCTTACCTGTTAGGGGCATGGCAGTTATATTAAACTTTTACCCCTATTCGGTTTCTACACGGCATCGTACCGGAACGCTAAATCGCTTGGCGGCACATCGTTGCCGGTAGGGTGGTAACTAGCCACAGCCGAAGCCTCCCACCAGAGGTTATTCATATAGGAGTGTGATATTTATGTTAGTTTCAGCGTACTATATAAATGATTATATATTGCGTTTCAGTAAAAACAAAGTGGAAGAACTCGACCACGCCGTATTAGCGGTCGGTTACGGCATCCTCAAGGGACAAAAGTACTGGCTCATCAAGAACTCTTGGTCCAACCTGTGGGGCAACGACGGATATGTGCTTATGGCCACCAGGGACGACAACTGTGGCGTACAAGCCGCGCCCACTTACGTTCTCATGTAAATGGTCCCCAAAACAAAAATCATCAGAAGTGGGATGCGGAACGTCTTTAGGATTAATCCCAAAGGCAAGAGTGCCACCTTAATAGGCTTTTGGCTTTGGTTATTCTCCTTTATAGTAAATAATAGGGTAACCATCTAATTTACTCCTGAATTCTCCAAAAAAAATAAATGGATTGATTGATTGATTGAGCTTGGCCCTTTTTCTACATAATTCATAGACTTTTCTGAGGTAACCTGCGACTTGCCATGTGCCATTGAAAATGCTTGCACACGCAAGACGCTTTTGATAAAACTTTATGAGAAACTGTTAAGTATGTGTTTATTTGAAACCCAGGGTTTTAAAACCTATCTTGTCCTTTTTATTAGGTTAATAATGATTAATAATGGCAACCCTATTTAGCGTAAATTATTATTGATGTAAACTAAAAAAAACAACTTACATGAAACTATAATCAATTCCATAATTATTGTGTCTCGTATATTTTCTTGATCGTTCAATTTTAATTTAGTACAAAAATCTAGGACAATTCATATTAGCGCAAATCGAACCGAAGAGAAGCGACGACCAATCGACTCTTTGCCTCTATAGGTGTAGTATATTATAGCAATGGGGGTTAAAATTCCATGAAATTTAGATTGACGCTTCGACTTATGGTAGTATGAATTGACCCTAATTGGTCTGCGATAATGAAGAGATATAATTAGGTAGTGTTTTTGTTTGTACTCGTAGATTTAAGTGTATTAGGTTTTATTTTTAATAAAGAAAAAGTAATGCTGTTAAGGCTAAGAAATACTGTGAAACTGAGCATTGAATCTCAATAAACGAATTTAACTATATTCGTCTTTTATTTATACGAGATCAATGTTTTATTTTAAATAAATCTTTGTCATAGAAATAGATGAATCTATACTAATATTATAAATGTTTACGCTAAATAAAAAAAAACCGGGCAAGTGCGAGTCGGACTCGCGCACGAAGGGTTCCGTACCATTATTAATAAATAATTACCTTTGTTAATGAACCGCAAGACTAACTTTGTTTGTAGAGGTTTATTGTTAATATCAAAAAAACTATGCTAGTTAGAGCATTGGCTATAGTTTTCCTGTAAAATATACGTAAATTACTATTGACCATAATTATTTCAAATTTTTCGATTGGTAAACTCCGGAGATAAGGGGGGGGGAACGGTATTTTTTTTGACATTTTCCCCGATAAATCAAAAACTATCATAACTAAAAATAATTAAAAATCTGTTTTAGAATGTACAAAGTAAACCCTTTCATATGATACCCCACACAGTACAGTTATCTCACTTTTAAATTTCAACCCTCAGATTTTCCTCCCTTTTTAAATAAGAACAAAAATAATTTCCAAATTTTTTTAATTCCAGTGTCTTTGGGCCACTAATATACACAACTATTCCAAATTTCATGTCGATAGCTTCGGTAGTTACTGAAATAATCGAGTGTGACGGACGGACAGACGGACAGACGGACAGACGGACAGACAGACGGAGAAAGTCGCACCATAAGGGTTCCATTTTACCATTTTGGTACGGAACCCTAAATACTAATATTAGAAAGTTTGTATGGATGGATGTTTGTTACTCAATCACGCCCCAACGGCTGAACGGATCTGGATGAAATTTGGCACAGAGATGGATTATAGTCTGGAATAACACATAGGCTTTATCTTTATCCAGCAAAATTAAGGAGTTCCCGCGGGAATAAAAACTTAAACCACGCGGACGAAGTCGCGGGCATCAGCTAGTTTTAAAATAAAATGCAGCCTGTGACAGATAGGTCTAGGGTCAACCCTATTTAGACTATTACCGCCTTACCAGGTTAAAGGGTAAATTTCACTTTTGTTAAGCCTTTTCAATTTTTACAGTTGTGTATGGTAAATCTTTCAGGCGTCAGCCGCGCCGTTAAGATTTTCGCGATAAAGCCGTTAGTTGTAAAAATATAGTATTGTCGACCGTGCGAAGCGAAGGTCTCTGAGTCTACTTGAGTGAATTTGCACTTGTCCGTCCGTCCGTCCGTCCGTCCGTCTGTCAGAGCCTTATAACTTCTGAATTACTGAACGTAATTACTTCAAATTTCAATATTATACATATAAACCGATAGCCTCCAGCCGAATATGGCTTAAAAAGTTATAAAAATCTTTATCTCATAGAAGCGAATATGAAGGAAAAATATTTTAATAGCGTTACGTAGGGTTGCGGTATATCATTTTAAAGATAATTTGTAATAGATTCCAAAAATATATTTTTTGAAATTTTTCCCCTAAAATTGACGAAATGGGGGGTTCTCAAAGTGGAGATTTTCTAACGTCCAAAGTTGACCTCAGAACTCTAAATTTACTGAAACGCTGAGCCTGAAACTTGATCAATTATTTGACTTATATGCTGTACTTGAACAACAAATACTAAAATTAGATAAATATTATATGGAAACCAAATAATTTAATTTTTAATGAGCCTTAGTATTTACAACAGAACTTCACAATGGTGTCAATAGATGGCACCGCGAGGTCTCAGTTCGGGGCGAACCACTAGTTATAAGAACACAATAAAAATTAATGTGGTGGTGTCCATATACACATGTTGCCAATTTTCACTTGTGTCCCAGGACAAACGTCTTCATGGATAGTCTTCTTGTACTGAAAAATACAGAGGGTAGTACTAATTTAAACGAGCGAATATAAATTCAAATAAAGGTATCAAAAATACTGATTATGACTTACTGAAATGAAATTTTTTAACCGATTTAGTGTTCCGTTAGACCGTATAATATAACTGCATTACACAGGCTAGCCTGTACCATCTTAGACTGCATCATCACTTACCATCATTTCAAATCGCAGTCAAGAGCTAAGTTGTAGTGGAATTGGGTACCTGTTTGAACACTTTTTTTTGTGATTATTAAATAGAGGATCTCCCAAAAGACGTAGTATCCACGTCCTCTGTTAGTTTTATGTTGAATAACCATTTTAAATTATCGATCAAAATTAAAAAGGTGTGTCGATCTTTGATGACGTCACAATTTAGTATTTCATTCAATATCTATACTAAGCGCGCGTTTTGACGTTTGAAAAAAGTTACTGATTCGACTAGTCAAATACCCAATTTTAAAAAAAAGAGGAGAACCGTACTCCGTTATGGGCATGTGGGTTGAAATGACCAATGCTTACCGTCCAATAATTCCACGGCGGGTAGTGCGGCATCCACTTCTTAGGTTTCGTTTCCTCTAAATGATCGTCAGGCAACACCGTTTTACCAGGTGCTAGGGGGTCATTCGCCTCCCCTGATTTTTCAAACTGAGGAGACCTTAACATTTTGTTGAGAACATCGATAACTTTGGCATATGTGTTAAGCCTTTTCGATTCTGATTTAATACCTTTAATCTTTTTCTGTATCTGTTTAACCAATTGCAATCTTTCATCGTTTATTAGATCTAAATTATGTTTAGTTTCGAAAGATTCTAATTCTAATTCTGCAGATTTGGTACCTCTTAACTTTTTATGAATTTGTTTAACAAAATCCAATCCATTACCTTTATTATAGAAATCATTTTTAGATATTTCGAATGGCTCTAACAGATCTTTGTCATTCAAATCATATTGCTGTTTGAATTTGTTATATTCATCACGGTTAGGCGATATAAAGATAGATTTTTCGTAATTTGAATCTTTATTTCTAAAATTACCGTATTTCTTTGGTTTCATTTCATTGAAAAATTGGTTTATGGTTTTTCTTTTATGGACTCTTACTAAAGGTTTATATGCAGTGTTAAATTTACGATCATATTCAATACTTGATAGTGCTATCCCGTGTGGTATTATTCGTTTTACTAATAATTTGTTTCTATAGTTATTTTTCTCATGGCCACCTTTCTTGAATACATTCCGTTGCTCCTTTTCTTCATTTTCACTTATTATTTCATGGTTATATTGAAATCTAGGCCCTTTAAAATCAGCATCTGCAACATAATCATCTTCTAATTCATAATCATTTACAACATGTTGCACAAAATTCGGTTGTAGTAAATCATTTGTATCTATTATTATATAACTTGTTATAAGTTGATTTAAATGAAATAATACAAAAATATACAATATTCTTTTACACATGAAAGTTCTTATCATTTTGTTAGCAAAATGTACTTAAAAACATTGGACTTGCGTTTTGATATGAAAATTATTCATTGTGATAATTCAATCATGATTGGATAAATGAATTACCCGTGCATTTTATGTAAGAATTTCGGATTGTTTAATTATTTTTTAATCAACTACAAGTTGGTCCTTGACTGCGATCTCACCTGATGGTAAGTGATGATGCAGTCTAAGATGGTAGCGGGCTAGCCTGTTAGGGGTAGGGTTTAATATAACTGACATGAAGCCCGCCAACCCGCATTGGAGCAGCGTGCGCAGCGCTCTAATTCCTTCTCTCCTGTGAGAGTGGAGGTCTGTGCCCAGCCGTGGGACGTTAATGGGCTGTAGTGGTGGTGGGTATCAGGAATCAACATCCGCTTAGTTACTAGTACTACCTGCCTTAAACCTTACATGGACAGATCGGCTTGAAACGAGTCGAGCCCAGAAAAGTGCGATCTGAGCGGGCGAATAAAATAAATTTGCATATTCTGGAATAATTATTGATGGTAGAGTCAAAACATGACGTAACATAAGAGTCACCTGTATGCCCTAAATGCAATAAATTGAGAATTGAGTGATTACTAGTGAAAATATTGAGTTTTCGAAAAAAGACCGCCGCCGATGTAAAGAAAAAAAGTTTAATTTAACAAAAAAACGTCTATTTCTATTATGTACCTACCTATTTCTAAATTAAGGGAAACTATCTACAATACAAAAGAGCGGATTGTGTTAACAAATTTTTATTAACAAATATATGGAAATGAAACGTTTTATTTTAAAAATATCTCCCTATAAAATCAGAAAGTCTCTGCTTGTCCAGATTCCCCTGGTCCTGAGTCATGGCGGCATAGATGGGGATATCGAACAAATCTATCTCCTCAGGCGGCTGCGTATCCCCTAGCGGCTTTTTCATTCCGTATTGTTTCTCTGGCCTCATGTTGCACCATTTGCAATATTGTTTTGAATTGCCTGTAACATAACATCGTTTCAAATGGTGGTTCTGACATGTGAAATAGTTCCAAAAGAGCTCTAGATTTGATGTTGCATAAATTTAGAGAATGTAAAACAGTATTTGTTTAGTCGAGGCTATTAGTAGTTGGTGCTGTTAATGATTTTCTTAAAATAACAAACTACGGACATCTGGCAGACTCCAACAGTGCGAAAATCACTGAATCAATCAATCGCTCCATCGCGGCATGTTTGAAAGACAAACAAACACAAAACGCACTTTCGTATTCATACTTAATATGATAAATTCGATAGTGTGTCTGTCTGCCAGCTACGTTTTCACGGCCCATCTGTTCAACAGATTTTGATGAAATTTGGTATAGGATTGGTTACATCCCGGGGAAGGACATAGGCCTTTTAGCCAGTAAACTTAAAGAGTTTCCACGGGAATCAAAAACCTTAAACCATGCGGACGAAGTCGCAAGCATCATCTAGTTTATAATATGATTTGGCTAGTGATAATATAAACTCAGGGGCCAGCTTACCTGATAAATATCGAGCAATAGGCTTAGAACTATCGATTTCTAGTACGTCTTCATTCGATGCCAACCTATAGGTAAACACTATTAATAGTTTAGGTATCAAAAACAATAGGACATGCATTGACTTCATTTGTGAGAAAACAGTGTAAATAGGTATAAGAAAAGTACCTATCGTAAAGTCGTAGGTACCTATTATTTTAATTGGTTAGACAAGTCATGCGGTTAATTCGATATGTATTTACTACCTACTCGGTGTATAATATGCACTGTATAAGGTAACCTACGAGTATGTATTTCATTTCTTCTACGATTGTACAGTTATCTAAAGTCAAATCAAATCAAATCAAATCAAATGTTTTTTTTTTTTTATTCAAATAAACTTTTACAAGTACTTTTGAATCGTCAAGTGAATCTACCACTGGTTCGGAATGCCATTCCTACCGAGAAGAACCAGCAAGAAACTCGGTGGTTGCTCTTTTTAAATAATTCATTTACAATAATTTTATTACATCAATGTGTACATAAGTAACCGCTGTCCTTAGCATTAGCATACATTTAATGGATTTCTTAAATTTGTGTATAGGCAAGTTTAAAATAGGTTGTGGAATTTTGTTATAGAAAAGAATGCTCATTCCCACGAATGACCTTCTGACTTTTTGGAGGCGGAGCGATGGAGTCACGAGCCTATTACGGCCTCTAGTTTGCCTATCGTGCAGATCGCAATTTTTTTTGTAATTATGGATGTGCTGTTTTACAAAAATTATATTACTGTAAATATATTGCGAGGCGACAGTTAGAATACCAATTTCTTTAAATTTCTCTCTAAGGGAATCACGCGGTTTTAAATTATAAATTGCACGTATTGCCCTTTTTTGTAATACAAAGATTTTTTGAATATCTGCCGCTTTGTGAAAAAGTGAATGATTCGTCGTCTTCAAGCGCTATTTCAAGTATATTTTTAACTGTTAATTTATCTAAATGATATGTGGACAAAAAAGGCTTATTAGTAATAAGCCTTTTATAGTGTCATCAAAAATAAAATTTCCATATTGAATTCTTGAGAGATGTGTCAAAAGTTAACTACTAATCCCTTATTATAATGTAATAGAGGTGTTAATGATCTAACAGAGATGGTGAAACTAATCCTAAATATATTAATTTTCATAAAGTATCTAAAAAGACTGAATAAAAACATAAACAGTATACTCGGGATTTAAACCGGGTTATTCGGCCGAGTACGAGTATCAAAAAACCCGCCGAGTACGCCGAGTACCGAGTATAAACCGAGTACTCGGCCCATCTCTACTTATTAACTACATACCTAACTACCTAAGTATATTTATTTTGTTTATTAACGATTCTGACGACTTCCGTGGCGCGGTGTTGAGCGTTATTGTCTTACGCGTAGGGCCCGGGTTCGATCCCCGGCAGGGTCTATTTGGGAATTTATACAAAGACGTGCCGCCAAGCGATATGCCGGTGCCGGATATTCCGGTAAGATGCTGTATAGAAACCAACTAGGGGTGTCAAGGACAAGGACAAGTGAGGTGCGGGACGCGGGGAGTGTGCGGCACCGCAAGCCCGCCGCGCGTCTTAAAGTCAGTCGCTGCATAGCCAATAGCCTCAATCCATACATCATAACATTGTAATTGCAAATTCAAAATTAAACAAAATATTTACAGTCCTCTCGCATATCATTTATCAACATAAGTTTTTTGGTCTTCGAACCGCATCAGTGGAAACCAGTATCAACAGCAAAATCATCAAACATCAGCATCAACAAAACAATAGCAAGAACAACAGGATTGAGCAGCAGTAGACAAGTGAGGACGTTCCAATATTTTATTCATATTCCCTAATAATCCCTTAGATTCCCAGAAATTCCCTATAGCAAAGTTTTCCCGTATCTTTTCCAAATTTCTCAAAGTTATAAAACATTATATTAACCTAAAGTTTTAACTACGCTAGACCGGTGCATCGAAGTGCACTCATAGATCGTAGCGATAAGAATCTTTTGTATTCGCACCGGGCGAGCGACGTTGTTTTTCTGTATGAAGTTTTACGCGTTCTAACGTATCGATATCGGTTCTTATTTGCATACATATAAGGTTCATTTTAAACATTGATTTTTTATTTTTATATTTGAACATTTTACTTAATTACTTATTACGAAATATATGTCATTCGTCTCCCATAAGTCCCTAAAATGAGTGAAAGCCTAAAAGATCTTATAAAGAAGCGAGGTTCCGTTAAGGGTCGACTAACACTATTTATAAATTACGTAAATTCTTTGCAAGATCTAGAACAAGTGCAATGTACCGAATTAGAACTGCGCATAAAAAAAACAGAACAACTTTTAACTCAATTCGATCTAATTCAAAGTAACATCGAGTACTTGGCAGACACTGATGACGACTTATCGGTCTTCACTGAAAGACAAGAAATTGAAGATCAGTTCTATTCTTACATATCTAAAGCTAAGCAAATTTATAAATCTAGTCTGCGTAAAATTAATAATCGGGAAGATGATAATGACGATGTTCACTCGTGTATTTCAGGAAGTTCGCAGTTATCGGGTGAGGTGAAACAGACAAAGGCCAGCGTAAGACTACCGACCATACAAATCCCTAACTTCAGCGGCCGGTATGAGGATTGGCTTGAATTTCGAGACACATTTATTTCTTTAATACATGAAAACAAAACCATCAGTGAAATTCAAAAGTTTCACTATCTGCGAGCCTCCTTGGAGGGCGGCGCTGCTCAGGTAATACGATCAATTAGTTTTTCGTCTGCTAACTACACCATAGCCTGGGATTTGTTGTGCGATCGCTATAACAGTGATAAATTATTAATTCACAATCATGTCCAATCATTATTTAAAGTAGAACCGATAAAACGCGAATCATCAGTGAGTATACGTACTATTATTGATACATTTTCTAAGAATTTAAGATCTTTAGACTCTCTTGGGGAACCCACATCTAGGTGGGATACATTAATAATTTATTTGATTAATTCTAAATTAGATTCTAAAACCTCTAGAGATTGGGAGGAGCATAAAACTACATTGAATAAGGTAACGTTAACAGATTTAATTACTTTTCTAAAAAACAAAGCCGATTTATTAGAAACAATACAGTTAAATAGCAATAATAGTACGGATAGTCACAAAATTAAAAATCATCATTTGAAGGGATTATTAAACACAAATACAAACACAACATATACACCAAAGTGTCCTCTATGCAAAAAACAACATAAGATTTTTTATTGCGAAATCTTTTTAAACAAATCAATCAATGAAAGAGCTGAGACAGCACGTAATCTCAAGCTCTGTACGAACTGCTTAAGGGGGGGGCACAGGGTAACTCAGTGCAGGTCTTACCCTTGTCCCAGGTGTCTCACCATCAAACACAATAAACTCCTTTGTGAATCAACCAATGAAGCGCAAGGGTCATCAAGCACACAAGCTCGAAACGTCGAGCCGCCAGTCGACAAAGCCACTACGCTCTCAGTCCAGATGACAGAGCCAGTACTGCTTTCGACTGCAGTGGTTTATATTCAAGGTAGCGATAATCAACGTCACCAGGCAAGAGCTGTTCTAGATTCCGGAAGCCAAGCATCTTTCGTAACAGACAGACTGTTGAACAAACTAGGGTTGGCATGCTACAATACAGAGACGTCAATCACGGGCATAAATTGTACTACAGTAACAAAAGTAACTAAACGTTGCGACACAATCATAAGTTCAAAGGTAAATTCATTCAAACTCAAAGTATCCTTGTATGTTTTACCTGACATTACCAATCTTGGTAACAACAAAGCATTAATCAACAATTTACATATTAATTCAGAAATTTCACTTGCTGATCCAGAATATTATAATCCCACCAATGTGGATTTACTCTTAGGTGCAGACGTTTTTTGGGACTTAATTCTGACTGATCAAATTCGTCTAGGCAAAAACTGTCCTATATTACAACAAACTCAATTAGGGTACATCATTTCCGGTCCCACAAGTGGTCTGAAACAAAACAAAATTAATAAAGAAACAATTTCATGCAATTATTTACTTAGTGAGTGTTCTGAAATTCAAGATCAATTAACCAAATTTTGGCTACTTGAGGAGACACCTTATGAATCAAAGCCTGCTTATTCATTAGAGGAAAGTTCATGTGAAAAACACTTTATAGAAAATGTCAAAAGAATGCCAGACGGTAGATTCTCAGTCGCTATTCCTCTTAAACAGCCAGAAAGCCTTTTAGGTGACTCATACAATAGAGCTTTACAGTGTTTTCTATCGCTTGAGCGTAGGTTACAGAAGCAGCCTAAATTGAAACAAATGTACACAGAATTCATGAATGAATACATGCAATTAGGTCATATGTCAATAGTTCCAAAGGATTCAAACACAGACACAAAACATACAAATTACTTACCACACCATGGTGTTCTACGCGAACAGAGTTCCACTACGAAACTAAGAACAGTTTTCAACGCCAGTGCTGCCACCACCACTGGCATTTCATTCAATAACCTGCAAATGGTCGGTCCCACTATACAGAGCGATCTATTTTCCATTTTAATTCGATTTCGACACTTTACTTACGTCTTGACGGCAGACATCGAAAAAATGTATCGTCAAGTGTTGGTGCACGCAAATCAAAGACATCTGCAACAAATATTATGGAGGGACGACCCTAACAATGAATTACAGACATATCAACTTAACACCGTTACATACGGAACTGCCTCAGCGCCATTTCTCGCAGTTAGGTGTTTAAAGCAACTTGCAATTGAGTGTGAAGACAGTTTTATATCAGAAATAATAAGTAATGATTTTTATGTAGATGATTTAGTAACAGGCAGTCAGTCAGTTGAAAGTTTACTTAAAATAAAAGACGACGTATACAAGATTTTATCACAAGGTTGTTTTAATTTACGCAAATTTAAATCCAATATTCAAAATATTGAAACTTCAAATTCTGAAAAAAACCGGGCAAGTGCGAGTCGGACTCGCGCACGAAGGGTTCCGTACCATTATTAATAAATAATTACCTTTGTTAATGAACCGCAAGACTAACTTTGTTTGTAGAGGTTTATTGTTAATATAAAAAAAACTATGCTAGTTAGAGCATTAACTATAGTTTTCCTGTAAAGTATACGTAAATTCCTATTGACCATGATTATTTCAAATTTTTCGATTGGTAAACTCCGGAGATATGGGGGGGGGAACGGTATTTTTTTAGACATTTTCCCCGATAAATCAAAAACTATCATAACTAAAAATAATTAAAAATCTGTTTTAGAATATACAAAGTAAACCCTTGCATATGATACCCCACACAGTACAGTTATCTCACTTTTAAATTTCAACCCTCAGATTTCCCCCCCTTTTTAAATAAGAACAAAAATAATTTCCAATTTTTTTGAATTCCATTTTCTTTGGGCCACTAATATACACAACTATTTCAAATTTCATGTCGATAGCTTCGGTAGTTACTGAAATAATCGAGTGTGACGGACGGACAGACGGACAGACAGACGGAGAAAGTCGCACCTTAAGGGTTCCATTTTACCATTTTGGTACGGAACCCTAAAAATGTACTCCTCTTAATTTAGGCGAGGAGAATTCTAGTACATTAGGTCTCGGTTGGACACCATCTACAGATACATTGTGCTTTTCTTATGAGCCTCCCTCGGTGAGTCAGCCCACCAAGCGGTCAGTGTTGTCCACCATTGGACAAATCTTTGATCCGCTTGGGCTCCTCACGGTGTTTGTCATCCAGGCTAAAATAATTCTCCAGAAACTTTGGTTAGAGAAAGTTTCATGGGACGAACCATTACCCACAGACATAGCACAAAAATGGAATAAATTCACATCAGATTTACAGTTTTTAAAAAATTTAGACTTACCTCGTTGCAGTACTTGTCCCAATCCAGACATTATCGAAATTCATACTTTCTGTGATGCGTCTCAGGATGCATACGGAGCATGCGTGTATTTGAGAAGTATTTCTGCAAGCAATCAAACAGAAACAAGATTACTGTGTGCAAAAAGTAAGGTTGCGCCATTAAAGCCAGTTACAATACCTCGTTTAGAACTTTGTGGCGCAGTTGTAGCAGCCCGTTTAACCCAAAGGGTTTGCAAAGCGTTTAGGTTACCTGTACAAAGATGCGTCCTCTGGAGCGATTCTTCAGTCGTGTTAGGATGGCTAAAAACAACACCATCAAAATTAAAGGTTTTTGTTAAAAATCGTGTTGCCGAAATACAAGAACTTACACAATCATTTGAGTGGCGTCACATTTCTACTCGCGACAACCCTGCAGATTTACTAACTAGGGGTGTCGATATGTCATCAATACATACCTTGGACTTGTGGTGGTCAGGTCCAACATTTTTGCGTGAATCAGAATTACAATGGCCTAAAACTAAAATAACAAATAATGAACACTTACCTGAAGTCGTAGTACACCTTACCTCTTCTTCACCAGCACCTGAAAACAAACAAATTATAGACATTAATAGATTTTCAAAACTATCCAAATTAAAAAGAGCATTGGCTTATGCATTACGGTTTATTAAAAATTGTAAAATACACATTCCTGATCACAAAATATCAGGACCATTAAGCACAGACGAGTTACAAACTGCATTTAATATGCTATTAAAACAATCACAAATTGAATGTTTTCCAGAATACACTATTTTACAAAATAAAAAACACTTACCAAACAAAAATTCTCTGCTTCAGCTATCACCGTTTCTTGATAAAGATGGCTTAATAAGAGTAGGCGGTAGGCTAAAAAATTCTAATTTCGAGTATGATCAGAAGCATCCAGTCTTATTATCAAGCAAACATTATTTAACTAAACTCATTTTTCATCACGAACACATTCAAATGTTTCATGCGGCTCCACAACTTCTTTTATCGTCCATCAGACAACAATTTTGGCCGTTAGGTGGTCGCAATTTGGCACGGCAGATCGCACACAAATGTCAGAGGTGTTTCAGGGCAAAGGCTCAAAACATCAACCCAATCATGGGTCAGTTGCCTGAGCAGCGGCTCAATCCTGGATATCCTTTTGAAACTACCGGTGTAGATTACTGCGGTCCTCTGCTGGCTGCCGACAGAAAGGGACGTGGATGTAGATTAATTAAAGTGTATGTTGCTGTCTTCGCCTGTTTCACCACGAAAGCCGTTCATCTAGAACTCGTGACAGATTTAACCAAAGATGCCTACATCGCTGCTTTGCGCAGATTTATAGCTAGACGATCAAAACCAAACACTTTGTTTTCAGATCAGGGTACTCAATTCATTGGAGCTAAGAACGAAATTTATAGTTTTCTTAAACAACAAAAATCAGATTTAATTGAACATATGGCCAATAACGGCATCATTTTCAAATTTATAACTGAAACATCATGGGAGATGAATTGCATATCCATTAAATATAATTTGACTAAAATTTTAGGCAACGCGCGATTAACTTTTGAAGAGTTGTACACAACATTAACTCAAATTGAAGCTATAATTAACTCCCGACCTTTATACCCAATGTCTCCAGATCCAAATGACCTCCATCCACTCACTCCTGGTCACTTCCTAGTTGGGCGTCCTCTGATGGCGATAGCTGCTCCAAAAATCAACTCTGACGATATCAGCCGACTGCAACGTTGGGATCGAATAGAGAAACTTCGACAGAACTTCTGGGAACGCTGGAGAAAAGAATATGTCGCCGAGCTTCAACAGAAAACAAAATGGAGATCTTCAAAGGGCAGTCTGCGTGTAGGCGATTTGGTCCTAATCAAAGATGACGCACTGCCTCCAATGAAGTGGAGCCTTGGGAGAATTCAGCGTGTCTATGAAGGCGTGGACGGAGTGGGGCGAGTGGCGGATTTGCTGACCGCGAGAGGCTCACTCCGGAGAGCTTTCAACAGAATTTGCCCCCTGCCTAGAGAATCCGTTGAAACCCCAGGTTTCAACGTCGGGGGGCATGTCAAGGACAAGGACAAGTGAGGTGCGGGACGCGGGGAGTGTGCGGCACCGCAAGCCCGCCGCGCGTCTTAAAGTCAGTCGCTGCATAGCCAATAGCCTCAATCCATACATCATAACATTGTAATTGCAAATTCAAAATTAAACAAAATATTTACAGTCCTCTCGCATATCATTTATCAACAAGGGGTATGGGTTTAAAATAACTGCCATGACCCTAACAGGTTAGCCCGCTACCATCTTAGACTGCATCATCACTTACCATCAGGTGAAATCGCAGTCAAAGGCTAACTTGTAATGTATAAAAAAAGTAGCCTTGGTTTTTTAAAACTAGGCACAAGAGTCATACATAGACCATAGAGTCAAACTACCCGCGCGGGACGCAAATAAAGGCAAGAACTAAGAACCCACGTGGAACGGTATTAACCATAAAATGTCACGGTACCTACACGTCACGTTCCCCATAAATGTTTCCCAAAAGGCCCCGCTGTAAATTAGCCTTAAAAGGCTTCCCCGGGAACGAACGTAATGGGATTGTCGCGATTTTTTGTCGTGCTTTTTAGCATGTAAGTATTATTTAGTTGATGCCCGTGACGTAGACGGCGTGTGTTTTTTAATAAATCCAG
This sequence comes from Erebia epiphron, assembly GCA_963932025.1. NCBI lineage: Eukaryota > Metazoa > Arthropoda > Insecta > Lepidoptera > Nymphalidae > Erebia > Erebia epiphron. The sequence goes on from OZ009948.1 coordinate 1,919,845, forward strand.
AGGAACTCCGGGACAAAAATTAGACTATGTCACTCTCTAGGTTTTAAACTATATTTCCATCAATAACGTTACAATGTAGCTGGAAGGCAGTCCTATTTTTAGTTTGAACACAACCTAATTAACACATTGATTGCCAATCACTCGACGTCGCGTGAACGCGTTACTTATCAATTTTGCCCGTCACGCGACCTCGAGTAATGAGGTCAAACATTTTTTGCATGATATACCTATTAAGCTGGCCGTAGCGTAAACGCAGATAATTTTGTCAGGGCACTCTAGGAGAAAGATTGACCTGTCGGGATGGAGGCGTGGCTTTAAGTATCACATTAATTAGTAGTACAAAAATTTTACATTATTGCTTGGCAATTAACGTCTTTATAGTCCCACAATTATAAAGTTTATAGTTTTTTCTGGCAAGAAATTCTCAGTACCTACTAGCCCGGAGTTAGGAAGTTGGCGGTGTTTCCCCCCGTGCCTCGGAGAGCGCGTCCTGCGCCTGATCTCTCTCCGGTCGTGTCGGATTTCCGTCCCAGCGGGCTATGAGAGTAAAGGAAAAGAGAGTGCACCTGTGTATACACACTTGTGCACTATAATGTCTCCCGCGCAGATGGCTAATCTATCTGGAGATTGTCCGCCGTGGCCGAAATTCGGTCGGGAGGATTATTATTATTAGTCCCACCAACTTATCTGACCCGGTGACAGCGTCGCTAGTATACTATATTTAAAAAAAAACACGAAAAATTATTTCCAATGTTGGCCACCGGTTCAGTAAAGTTAGTGGAACTAGGGTTTGAAGTGCGACCGTAAAACTAAAGACTCTCTACGAGATATACGATTTTATCAATAAAACCTGATAAAAACACGGAGGATAATCGTGTCACGTCGTCCATAAATGTTACCCCAAAGCTCCCGCTGTATATCAACCTTAAGAGCTTTCCGTGTAGCTAACAAACTCAATTTGCACTGACTACACTCTTATTTCCTGATGGAAAATGGTGTTAAATTTGTTTTGGCATCCATCTTACCCCATAGATTTAGAATTCTCGCTCCGTAAGACCAATCCTAAATCTAGGTATGTCTTATCCAAATTTGACGAAAAATCGACTCATTAGGTATATGGAAAACTCGATGGTGGAAGGTTTGTGCTGATATTTAGAGTTTATATTTGCAACTAGAGGATGCCAGCGACTTCGTCTGTGCTGTTCAACTTTTTTTAAAAACTTTAGTCCACGTATTGGACTAAATTTAAAGTTTCAGTTGTAAATATTTGCTTTTATGTTACTCTTTAATTTTCCGTGTTAAAAAGTAGCATACTCATATCATTCCCCGGGATACAAACTGACCCCATACCAAATTTTATCAAAATCGGTTAAACAGATGGGCCGTGAAACGTAGCAGACAGACAGACTCACTTCCGCATTTATAATATTATTAAGGATGGATTTAACAGCTTTCTTGATAAGTTGGTACCCGGTGGGCGTAAAGGCAGGTACTTATAGGGCGTCTACCTACTTGCTAGATTTTATGAATATCTATTCTTACGATTTTTTTACGACAATACTCAAGTGTTGCGTCATTGGTGCTGTAAAACCGAAACGTGTCATGTTTTTGGGTATACAATTTATTGGAGGAAATTCGTACTTTCCTTGCATAGATTTCACAGAACAGCGAATCTGCTTATTACTAAGTAGCCTAAGCAAAGTTCGTCCATGTTAAGTAGACTTCATTTCATTTTAAATTCACTCTTGGCTGAGTGGTCGTGGACTGTACAGTTATAAATAACGGATATCGCTTCATCTTGAACGTTACTTACATAGGTACCTAAGTAAAGGGTACATAGGGCTTACCCAAAGGGAACGTCGCTTCGCTATTGTAAAAAATCTACGTCTAAAAATTGTCGATGGTTGCCATTGAAATGGGATAGATGGCGCCACTCGTCATGTAAACATCTCTAAATTTTGCTCCTTGTTACATAATTCATTTTTAATTTCAATAGTAAATTATATATACAAACAGTAGTGTCAAAACGTTAATTAATCTTCAATTGCACTGTGTGAATGTTATCCTACGAGATAATTACGTGATTTAGAAGAAAGTCTGGTGTTAAAGTAGTAACATTAAATCAAAAATATCGTTACCTTACCCAAGCTTTGCCCAGTACTTTGAAGTGTAAAAAGCGAGAAGAGCTAAACGTGGTGTGATTTAGTCTTAAAATCGCTATCAACAAACTCCAAAAGTGATATCAGTGTATCTAACCTAAGATATTTTGTGATTAGTGTTTACTTATCATGAGTCAGTGTTGAACTTTTAAGTTTTTTTTCCAAATACTACCCACAATTTATCAATATCAATCAACAATAACAAATACTTCATTAGTACGTTATTTTCGCTGCTATTGACTAACATCGCCGTGGCGTAGTATGTAACAGTGGTACCTGGCTACAGCAGAGACGTGCGATCGAATCCCAACGCCGGCGCGCTTTTTTCATTTTCTAAAATTTCAAATTTAAATATCTTTGACTTTAATAGAAATGGCTTCTTCAGTGAATTTTAAAATTTGCGCAGGATGCAGAAATAATTTGCCTAAAAAAGAATTTCTTAGTTGCTCAATCTGCAAATCAAAATACGATTGCGAATGCGCAAACATACCTATCAAGCAATTTGAACATATGGACCAGCAAAAGCGGAATATCTGGAAATGCCCGGAGTGTTGCAGCAAACAACCAAAGACTGGAAACACACTGACACCTGTTAGATCAGCTATCAATAATCAAACGTGCATTAAAGCTACTGACGAAGAATCTCCGGAGTCCTTCGTTACTACACGGAAGAAACGTAGCGCGTCACCAACACCCGCATCGATGAGTAGTGGCGATGGTAGTAACTTTCTAACGGAGAACACTCTTCGTGATATTTTAAAGCAAGAACTTTCTGCAACGATTCAAAAACTTGTTACTGCACAGTTGAAATCAATTAATGAACAAATTGCGGGATTTTGCGAGTCGATGACTTTTATAAATACGCAATTTGAAGAGATGAAAGTAGCATTGGAAGAAAAATCCGCCATTATTAACACATTAAAATATGAAAATTCCCATCTTCAATCATCCGTTAAGGACCTTACAACCAGATTGAACATCGTTGAGTTACATATGAGAGAGTGCAATGTTGAAGTAAATGGTATTCCTGAACACAAAGCAGAAAATTTAGTAAATACGATGGTCCAGTTAGGCCAGGCTGTCAACAACCCGCTATCAGAGGATGAGATCCAACATGTTACCAGAGTAGCTAAGCTGAATAAAAACACCGACAAGCCACGTTCAGTCATTGTCAAGCTGCGTACCATGAAACACAGAGATTCTCTCCTAGCGGCGGTAGCAAAATTTAATAAGAAAAACCCTGAAGATAAATTGAGCTCTCACCATCTAGGAATTGGAGGATCTCGAGCACCAATATATGTTTCAGAGCATTTAACCCCGGGGAGTAAATCTCTTCATGCTGCCGCTCGCATAAAATCCAAGGAGATGAAATACCGCTTTACATGGATTAGAAACGGAAAAATCTACGTACGCAAGGACGAAATTAGCCAGGCAATAATAATTAAAAATGAAGATAGTCTTAAGCTCATAGTATAATTTCATTAAATAAACAGTCTGAATGCTATGGCTCCTCAACTTTCACAATGATAGACATTTATTATCAGAATGTGCAAGGACTGAGAACCAAGACTAATGATGTGCTTAAGAATATCTTAATTTCGAACTATAAAATTATTGTATTCACTGAAACTTGGCTTAACTCTAGCATATTTGATAATGAACTGTTTGATTCCCGCTATGTCATATATAGAAAAGATCGTGTATGTAGTGCATCCAAAAAAGATGGTGGAGGTGTTCTCATTGCTATCTCACGTGAGATCGCATCTTCTCGTATTTTAAATTGGGAAACTGATGATGAGAATATGTGGGTGGTATTGGAATTTAGTAACAACCATATCTCAAAAAGTATTGCACTTTGTGTAGTCTATTTACCTCCGCCAGTTAAACTAGAAAATCTTAACAAATTCTTAGAAAGCGTAGATAATGTAATCAATCACGTTGATGACTTGGTTGTGGTAGGAGACTTTAATCTGGGTTTTATAGAATGGTCTTCTAATGATTCAAATATGACTCCACATAATTACAATAATGCTCTAGGATACTCATTAGTCGATTTTATGTCTATCAATAATGTATACCAATATAATAGTATAAGTAACTGTGACGACAGACTTTTGGACTTAGTGCTTAGTAACTTAACAAACATTAAGGTCACAAAGCCTCCTGACTTACTAAGTAAATTGGACTCGTACCACCCTAGCCTTTTGATAAGTATAGAGTGCGGAAATTTATCGTTCCTTCGTCCTAAAAGTCGTATCGATTACAATTACTTTAAGGCTGACTATAATGCTATTGTTAGAGAAATAAAAAATATTGATTGGCTACATAAATTTTCTGATTGCAAAGATGTCGATGCTATGGTTAAAATATTTTACAAGTGCTTATTTGAAATAATCGATCTATTTGTACCCAAGCATAAGCTTATCTCAGCGAAGTATCCTATCTGGTTCAAGAATAACTTGATTAAACTATTAGCTGAAAAAGATAGACTCCGCAAAAAACATCGCAAATACAATAACCCCAGAGATAGCTTAGAGTTCGAAATACTTCGTGGTCGTTGTCATAAACTCTTTGATTCATGCCTAAATGATTATAAAGCTAGCACTGAGTCTAATATTTCAAAAAATCCAAAATACTTTTGGAAATACTTTAAAAATAAAAAGAAGGGCGAATCATCTTTACCCGCGTCCATGAAACTGAATGGCACGGTTGCAAATACTGGCTCTGAGATAGCCAATCTCTTTGCTAACCATTTCTCCTCCATCTATACTGTATCATCTAATTGCATACCGGCAAATTTACCAAACCAGCGACTTAACAATGTTTCACAGCTTTCTAAGTTGTATATTTTTGAAACAGAAATCCTTAAAAAGATAAAAAAATTAGATCCTCATAAAGGCGCGGGTCCAGATAGCCTTCCTCCCATTTTTGTTAAGCGTTGTGGTCCTGGTCTTGCTTTCCCACTGACACTTATCTTCAATCGCTCCCTTGAAGAGGGTATCTTTCCAGATGAATGGAAGAAAGCGCGTATAGTGCCAGTACACAAGAAAGGAGATCGCATGGATATCAAAAATTATCGGCCTATATCAATTCTTTCATGCTTCTCCAAACTATTTGAAAGTCTTGTGCACCCCGTTTTTGCCAAGCACCTTGACAATTTCCTTACCAGCTCGCAACATGGATTCAGAAGCGGTTTATCGGTTCAGACCAATTTGACAAATTATACTTCTGATCTTATAAAAGGAGTAGATAAGGGCCAACAGATTGACGCTATTTACACAGATTTTAGTAGTGCATTTGACAAGGTTGATCACCAAAAGCTCGTCACTAAACTTTCTCAGAATGGTATAGGGTCTTCATTGCTCAAATGGTTTGAATCATATTTAGCACAACGATCCCAAATTGTTGTTATCAATGGGTTTGAATCGAAAACGTATCTTGCACAGTCTGGGGTGCCTCAAGGTTCTCATTTAGGGCCTCTATTATTTTTAGCTTTTATTAACGACATTACCACAGAAATCAAAAACTGTTCCTGCTCGTTATTTGCTGATGATTTAAAACTTTACAAACCAGTCGAATCGGTTGATGATATTAAGCTCATACAGGATGACTTGAATAGAATATTCAATTGGTGTAAAGTCAATAGTATGACCCTAAATGTAAACAAATGCTTTCACATAAAATTTACCCGGAAGAAAAAACCGCTTGTCTCTAGTTACTCAATTGATAATGTTCTTGTGCATGAGTTAATGGAAATTAAGGATTTAGGAGTAACTATTGACAGTAAGTTAACCTTCAGATCGCATATAAGCAATGTTGTAAACAAAGCCGCACAACTCTTAGGATTCATTAAACGCAATACAAAGGCTTTTTCGTCAAGGACTAAAATTATCTTATTCAATGCATTGGTAAGAAGTCACCTTGAGTTCGCCAGTGTTATCTGGAATCCATCCTTTAGTGTGCACTCCCAGCGCATTGAAAGTGTACAACGAGCTTTTACTCGACACCTTGCCTTTCATGCTAGCGGTATATCACACAGGCAACCCTATAGTCAGCGACTGACTCATTTTAAATTGATATCTCTTCGAAATAGGCGAGAAATTCTCGATCAGTGCTATCTTCATAAAATTGTACACAATAAAGTAAAGTGCAGCAATATTCTTAATCGCATATCGCTATCTGTCCCACGTAGGTATCCCCGTTGTTGCATCTCGAAAACTTTCCATATTCCTTTCGCGAAAACACATCTCGGTCGTCAAGCTCCCATTGCGCGTATTTGTGGCAAATATAACGAATTGTCTAAAACTTTACCAGGCATCGACATATTTCATGACTCATATACTACTTTTAAGAAAATACTCACTGATCATGTATAAGCGAATTTCACTTTAAGGTAATATTGTTTTTCTATTATTATTCTATTTTTTGGTATTTTGTTCCCTAAATTATTATTATGAATTAAGTATGTAAGTAAGTTTGTAAGTTTTGAATACCTAGTTTGTAAGTTTTTATACCTCAATTGCCAATATTTAGTTTACATGACATAATTTAACCTTTCAATGTTATGTGCACTTGTAATCGATTTACGTATAAGAAATAGTAATAATGTGAACGTTCTTGTGTTTGTCATATATGTAAATTGTTAGTGTACTAAATAAATAAAATAAAATAAAAATAAAATTGAAATAGAAAAAAAAACCGGCCAAGTGCGAGTCGGACTCGCGCACCGAGGGTTCCGTACTCAAGAAGTAGGTATAATTACCTTTGTTAATGAACCGCAAAACTAACTTTGTTTGTAGAGGTTTACTGTTTAATATCAAAAAATTACGTTTGTTGTATGGGAGCCCCCCTTTAATATTTACTTTATTGATATTTAATTATTTATTTTGAAAGGTAATATACAAGTTAATATTCTGTGAAAATTTGAACCGTCTACCTGTTACCGTTTTTAATATTGAGCAAAAAAATACGAAAAAAACACGTTTATTGTATGGGGACCCCCCTTAATATATATATATATTTTTAATTTTTAGTATTTGTTGTTATAGCGGCAACGGAAATACATCATTTGTGAAAATTTCAGCTTTCTAGCTATCACGGTCTATGAGATACAGCCTGGAGACAGACAGACAGACAGACAGACAGACAGCGGAGTCTTAGTAATAGGGTCCCGTTTTTACCCTTTGGGTACGGAACCCTAAAAAGACGTGTGGCACTCGAAGACTGCCGCGGTAAAGCTATTGCATAGCATTTTTTATCAACTTGCTATGACTACTTGTGTTGTTGACTTCAATTTGTTGAAAATATAAAGGCGAAATAATTTTAAAGAATTATGTTTTCAATAGTCCGGGTGTCCGGGGAATCAAAAATTTTGATTCCCCTTGGACACCCGGACTATATATTTTCAACAAATTGAAGTCAACAACACAAGTAGTCATAGCAACCAAAGCGTTAGGTTTTTTTTCGTTACGGAATTTCTGGATTCGGTCCCCACGCGCAAGGCCCGCGATAGAAGCTATGCAATAGCTTAATAAGTAACTAAAGTTCTATATCAATGATGGTTGCCTGTCAATAATTATGAAACTTTATAGACGTGCTAATGTCAAAATTTAAATCAATGGTTGGACAGATATAGTGATATCTTTAGCCAAGGTATTTCTAGAGTTCTAGATCGTCGGCAATGAAATCAAAGTGTAGGTATAATGCACCGTAGGTACCCATGGAATCTGTGGAACAGAAAATTGCCTTTCAAGCTCGCGTCCGGGAACAAAATACACGCGACTTCACTTTATGATACCAATTTCGATATATAGCTTCTAGTAGGGTTACCATCATAGTCTGCACTCAGACACTATATTCACTATATTGGGGACTAAAACACATATTTAGCATGTGTTTGCAAGTCGATGCAAACTTAAAAGTCCTACTTACCTACATATTTTTTTTTTCTAAATTGGTGCCTAATTATAATTTCTTAATTTTCTCTGGTTTAGCCTGGTCTAGGGGAGGCTTCGGTTAAAGTTACTAAGTATACTATACCGGTAAATAGTAAATACTTACCGCGCCAAACGATTTAGCTTTCCGGTACGCATGCGTGTAGAAATCGAGGGGTATGAAATAACCACCATGTGGTAAAAAAAATGAAATGAAATAATTTATGAAATGAAATGATCTATTTATTTTTAGCAAAATGGGGAAAATGCGGTCATCCTACACGATACTGGTCGGTGCACAAAATCTAACCCGGGTTATAAAATGTGGTGTATCAAAATTTTCTCATAATCGACTGTGTTACATTGTTAACTAGAACCACGGCTAAGGCGCGGTGTCCACCTGATAAAGTGTTGAGCTCTTCTATCAGACTTCTGCGCTCTTCTAACCACATTACCACGTTTAATTTCTAGGTCTATAATAGATCTAAGTAATATAAGCCCGCCAACCCGCATTGGAGCAGCGTGGTGGGTCTAAGCTCTAATTCCCACTCTCCTATGAGAGTGGAGGCCTGTGCCCAGCAGTGGGACGTTAATAGGCTGTAGTGATGATGATGATGAATATAATGTATTAGTAAGTAAGACATGAAAGCTATAAATAAATACCTAAATCATCACGAGGCATTGAGGTAATCCAGTTGCTCGACGATAAGGAATTTGTGAGAAGACTAAAAAGCACAAAACCCATTGAGTTAGTGCATAGTAACTAATGATAGTGTAGTGAAGTGCTGCCTAAAAAAACACATGAACAAAGTGACTATTCGCAACAAGAAAGACTAAGATACGTCATTGGACATTTTTTTAGAATAATAGATAATTATATTGAGCACCCTTTATTGGTAAGCAATTATAGAAAAAATTGACTAAATGACTAGATACTTTCTTGTGTACTGCATTCTACCATGTCATCTGTCGCCGGAGATGTCTAGATGGAGCAAGTTACCTACCTATATCTAGGGATACCTTACCTCTAGTTGCTACAACATAAGCTATCTGCGGTGGGTTATTTGTATGGGCGTCGACCCACTGTACGAATGAACGCTGTGGTTGTGGTCTTACCGAGTAAGAATTGAGATAAATCTAACAATAATTAGGTCGTAATCTCGCGCCGCGAGCTGTGGGTTGTTCAGAGATATATTTATGGCCGCCATTACCGGAATTATCCTAAAGACGCCTTTTTGCGTTCCGACTGAGGGCGTAGAGCGTTAATTCTTACGTTTGACGACATTTTGCTATCTGCAGACTACGAGAGGGTGTGTGAGTGTGTTTTATTGTGACTGTTTAAGACCCTGTGTAGCGTCAAAGGGGGTTTTTAAAAGCAGTGTATCCATCAAACGGTGACATAATGTATGCTTGTAAAAATAATTTGCTGTTTTCAAGACCTTTAAGCAGCCAGATGCATCTCAAAACACAATTTTAAAATAAATCTCTGCATTGAAATTTATTTTAAACGTACCTCTTAATTTACCTTTTTAAGCAATTTTTCTCCTTATTGAAACCAATAATTAGCTCTAGAAATATAAGATAACATTCGTATTTCTAAATCAAACACATTGTCGGATAAATTTTTAAAACATCGTCTTTTTTCTGGAATAAAAAGTAGCCTACTATTTTCCTCTCCCGGGGTACGACCTTTGTACCATATTTCGTCAAAATCTGTTAAAAAAAATAGCAGACAAACAGAAACTTTTGCATTTATAATAATACACTAGATAGCTGATGCCCGCAACTAGGTCCGCGTGCATTAAGGTTTTTTGGTTCCCGCTAGAACTTAATTTTCCGGGATAGAAAGTGACCTATGTGTTATTCCAGACTATAATCTATCTCCGTGCCAATTAATTAATTTCATTCAGATCCGTTCAGCCGTTCTGGCGTGATTGAGTAACAAACATCCATCCATAGCTCCATCCATCCATCCAAACTTTCGCATCTATAATATTAGTATAGGTGGATTCCCAAATACCGAAAGAAGTCGCGGGCAACCAGTAGCTCATAAGTGATAGTCAACACAGGACATTTTCCCACGCTGTCGTGTAACACTTTAACACTTCCAAAGGCTGGGACTCGAAGCCTTAAACCAACAAAGGAACTAGGAAATATGGCTGCTTGTCCGTATCTAGGACTATTTATTTCCGCTAAAAGGATTCGTGCGACACAATGACGCGTTTCATTATATTTCGCTCTCAAAGACCCGCGGCCCAAACCCAATATACAACCCTCGTCATACCTAGTAAAGTTATAGTGAAAGGAAATAGTGCCCCCTATTTATCATGGCGTCGTTTTCAATTTGCTATAAATATAGTAGGGTTTTCAAATGCATTTCCGATGCCTATTCACTATTTCGATCTCGTTACATATAAAATACTACCTGACGCCCCCAACTTTGCCTGCGTGGTAGAAGTTTTATGGTTACCGCGGGAACTCTTTAATTTTCCGAGAGATAGATTATAGTCTGGAATAATTCACATAGGATTTTAGCCAATGTATTATTCCAGATATTATTATTTCAGATCAGCCGGGAAAGCGGACAGGTAGACAGACTAACAGACAGACAGATGGACGGACAGTAAATACTGAGTGTTACTTCTCTTCGTTTCAAGCATTAACTAAATAGTTTGAACGAAATTCGGCAGAAAACTTAAAAACTACCTCTTAGTCAGTCTTAACTCTTAACTCAGCTATGGGGCTGATTCTGTAGTACACAATCTCTAAAGTTCTAAACCAAACTAAAATGACATCATTCAAATATTGCTAATCCTTTCATAATACTCCATGTGGAAAGGGACTTATCTAGATTTAAAGCTGTCATTGTAGTTTCCTTTAGAGATTGTGTTGATGATATAGAATTGGCCACACTACTTTCTAGGTTACTTGTAATCCCGGTAAACTAATGGATTCTCAAAGGATAAAAAATAGATGGATACATAAATTCTTTATTGCCACGTATAACATAGAACTAAATTATAAACAAGAAACAGATAACAACGCGCGTGCAAAATATAATATAAATCCGCGTGGATAAAGTCTTATTTCTGCATTGTATAATCCCATCTGGTTATCTTAAATAGAATCCTTGCCTCCAAAGATAAATGAAGAATTAATAGGGAAGCTAACAATAGTATCGACCGAGATAATCCTTCCACTAACCGGCCTTCATTAAGGTACAACATTGTCGCCGATCTCGGCTGTATCATTAATAGAGTGATGGTATCACTACGTACGATAAAGGGCCTGCAATACTTTTAAAGATAGGGCAGCGTATTAGCGGTTTTTAGCTGAATTTGTTTATTGTTTATTGGTACACAAAACAGGTAATAACTATAACATTTCGGTAGGTATTAAATGATAAGATCGGTTCTAAGTTATAACCCAAAACATGTGCACACATCATGACTTATACACAAAACATATAACATAAATAGAAAAGACTAATGAATGAATGAAGATGAAAAGAGATAGTGTTTGAAGTTACAAATGCAAATCAGAGAAATTTTGCATAGAACTTATAAAATTGATTAGCAAAATATGAACAACAATGGTCGACAATTTAAAGACAGTAAAATACGTTACAAAACTACTAGTACTATTTTATACAATTAAAAATGTATTTTTTAAAAGCACTTATTTTATTATTGAAAATGTCAATATTAACATTGCGGTCATTTTTGGCAAGATCGTTGTAAAGGCGACACATGCGAACAATGGGATTGTAAAATTCGCTATAATCCGCTAAAATAAACAAATCTATGTAATCTAATGCATCTACACTAATGTTTTTAAGCGCTCAATACGATCAATCGAATTTGCAATGTAAAAACTTAGGCTAAGCTTACTGATTTTTCTAAGAATAGGTCCACGCGCGCACTTATATATGGGAATGCACAGACTACCATGACACGATGAAACGTGTTTTCCACACGATGCAGATGTCTTGTCCGTTGTTGTGTTTTTCTTTTTACAGTCCATAGTATGTTTTCGCGTTAATGTATTGCTATGTCGTAGCCAATAGCTACGTGTAGCAATCCGCTACGAAACTAGTTCATAAAATATTAATAATCCATACAAATATTATAAATATTTGCGAAAGTGTGGGAATTTTGATGAAATTTAGTAGGTATAGACATAGGTTGCATCGCGGGAAAGGAGTAGGTACATAGGCCTATCATATCATCTTCTACTGTATTCACAAAAAAATAAATGACTACATTGGTACTAGACTATAGGCTATTTTTTATTCCGGAAAATTAAAAAGTGCCCTAGGAAATTTCAAAATCCTAAATCCATCCATCCATAGATCGCTATATGTTTAATTCAACCCTTAGTAGGTAAACGTATTAGAGAGCGGGGTAATGATTCGCCCTCAGGGGGACATATTTACTGGCGCACGGGGCGGGACGTTAGATTTTACTGGAGATTAAGAGATTCATGGCACATAAGGTGTTGGCATTCTGATCGAAATACCCCTATTCAGCATGATCTCAGGGCGCAGACATTACTTTTAACCTGAGTATAGTCCCACAGACTTATCTGACCCGCAGGCTGATTACGAATCATGCAAACGATTCGCGATAGCAAAAATAGCAAAAATTGTACAATATTTGCTGTCTAATCGACGATACATAACAGTCAATTGCGATTGTTAAGCAACGTTGTCCCAAATCGGTTCCTCGATGAGTGACCGAACTTGGTAGTCCTAATTTGGCCTTTTCGTTTCCTCCGTGCCTCGGAGAGTACGATAAGTCATCGGTCCCAGTTTTTATCACTAACATCTGATAATAATCGTTAGTAACCCAAGAGTTGAAATAGTACTCTTAGTAGAATTTTATGCGGAAGGACCTGGGAACCCACCTCACTATTATCCCAAGAAGACCCCTGCCATTTTGTGATTTATGAAAAGGGGTTGCAGTCCTCAGCAATGGGAGATACGACGAGAGACGAGAGACGAGAGAGAGAGAGATTAAATATTAAAAATAAAATAAAAACAGAAACTAAACAGTTATAAAAATTAGTTCCAATTTTGGCCACCGGGTCAGATAAGTTTGACTAAAAAAGTAAAAAATTTTTTTTTTAGAAAAGTGGGTAATGTTTTAAATACCTTTAGAACCCTTAAACTTGCCCAAGTAAGTCAGTCGATGACCGAATTTTGAAGTCCGAATTTGGCCTTTTCGTCTACTCTGTGCCTCGGAGAGCACGTTAGCCGATTATCACTGACATCTGATAATAGCTAATCATTAGTAATCTAAGAGTTGAAATATAGTTGGTACTCTAGACGAGTCGTATCCGGAAGGACCTGGGAAGAAAGACGTCGAAAAAAAACTATGTGATAATTACCATAGTTATTTTATAAACTTACTAATATTATAAATGCGAAAGTTTGGATGGATGTATGACTGTATGGATGGATGTATGGATGGATGGATGGATGTATGTATGGATGTTTGTTACTCAATCACGCCGCAACAGATTAACGGATCTGGCTGAAATTTGGCACAGAGATAGATTATAGTCTGGAATAACACATAGGCTACTTTTTATTCCGGAAAATTAAAGAGTTCCCGCGGGAACCACAAAATCTCGATCCACGCGTACGTAGTCGCGGGCATCAGCTAGTTAGTTACTAATAGGAAGTTGTAGCATGAGATAACCTTACTAATAAATACACATACGCAAAGTCATCCACTAAGTATTAAGTGAATTAATCTGTATGACAAGTGGATATTCTAAAGGACAAACACTGTCCCTCCATCAATCTGGGGTACTTAAGGGGCTCTCAAAGAACGCCTCGATGTTAGAGATTATCACCGAACTTGGTCTCTGATTACCATCGTAACACTTTGTCACGGAGACGGATGGATGACGGACAATTAGTTAATGCTCGTCTGAAGGCCTATTATGTTATTACAAGCCTCCAGCTAATATTTATAGTTGTATTATCCTCAATTACTTGCGGCCCTACTTAGTGTGACTCTATCTATGTTATCTCTTTCGTCAACGTGGTGGCGTCTGTCATTGTAGTTGTCTTCTCGTATTAATAACTTGAATACATTTACTTGTATTTACATTACTTGATGACAATTACATGAAATTTTATAGTTATACCCTCAAAGAGTGTCTTTAACTAATGAGGTAATTAATTTGCTCTTATCATTAGTTAATCACCCCGATGCCGATAATACATTGAACGCCCCTCGTAGGTTAAATTCTTTCGTCAAAGATGTTTGTAAAAAAAAAAACATTATTTTTTGAAAAAAGATTTTTTAGGGTACGTATACGTACTCCAGTATACGTATCCCGTATACGTAAAGTGGGGGTGAATTTTTTTCTTGATTTGACACCTGCTTGTCATAGTATGTATCTGACAATCTTACCGTCGTGCAACTGGTCCTAAGTCTATTCATACTATAAATGCGAAAGTTTGGATGGATGGTTGTATGGATGGACGTTTGTTACTCAATCGCGCCAGAACAGCTGAACGGTCTAGATTAAATGTGGAACAGATATAGATTATAGTCTGGAATAACTCATAGGCGACTTTTTATCCCGGAAAATTAAAGAGTTCCCGCGGGATCCACAATACCGCAATCCACGCGGACAAAGTCGCGGGCATCAGCTAGTCAGCTGCTTAATATACTCAGTACGTTGTTAATTGTATCCGCGTCGTCAAACGTCAATCCAAATGCCCTAAATGCTAATTAGGTATAATAATAATTATGTGCATGATTAAGTATACTAATTATATGCACTACCACGAGCTATGATTTAATCGGGATTAGCTGTTTCAGTTCGTCAGTTGCAGGATTGTGTTACTTATCATCCTACTAACAAGACAGGGCGCTTATGGAACCCTCGTAGCTTTAGTTTTAAGATATCGTCGTTTATTATCACCATCGTGTTATAATATACTTTGTATAATCGAGTTCAATAAAACCGGCCAAGTGCGAGTCGGACTCGCGCACCGAGGGTTCCGTACAAACCTGTAATAAGTTTTAAATTAAATGTATTTTTTTTAAAATTTGAGTTGATTGAATGAAAGGTAAATTGCGATTTACGATTAATGACGTATTAAAAAAAAACTACTTACTTGATCTCGTTCAAACCAATTTTCGGTGGTAGTTTGCATGGTAATGTACAACATATATTTTTTTTAGTTTTATCATTCTCTTATTTTAGAAGTTACGGGGGGGGGACACACACATTTTACCACTTTGGAAGTGTCTCTCGCGCAAACTATTCAGTTTAGAAAAAAATGATATTACAAACATCAATATCATTTTTGAAGACCTATCCATAGATACCCCACACCTATGGGTTAGATGAAAAAAAAATTTTTGAGCTTCAGTTCTAAGTATGGGGAACCCCAAAATTTATTGTTTTTTTTCTATTTTTGTAAGAAAATCTTAATGCGGTTTACAGAATACATCTACTTACCAAGTTTCAACAGTATAGCTCTTATAGTTTCGGAAAAAAGTGGCTGTGACATACGGACGGACAGACAGACAGACAGACATGACGAATCTATAAGGGTTCCGTTTTTGCCAAATTTGGCTACGGAACCCTAAAAATTACACTGTGTTACACCAATCTGTCTATACTAATACTTAAAAATGCGAAGGTTTGTATAGATGGATGGATATATAGATGTTCGTTACTCAATCACGCCAGTACGACTGAACGGATCTGGATTTAATTTGGCACAGCGATAGGTTATAGTCTGGAATAACACACGGGCTATTTTTTATCCCGGAAAATAAAAGAGTTCCCGCGAGAACAAAAAAACCTCAATCCACGCGGATGAAGTCGCGGACATCTGCTATTTACTTAGTATTTATTTTAGGGACGTCAAGGTACATCATATAAAACTGCCATTTTAAAATAATACTGCTTTTTAGCGATGATATTAAACCCACTAACTTCTGTATAACCACAGGTACAACTCAGCCTTAAGTCTTAACCACGCGTTCACGTGAATTAATTTAAGGGCGGTCGACACTTTCCAAGTCGCTCGAAACTTCCCCGAAACTCGTATCAAAAACTTGCAAGGAACTTGTAATCGTTAAAATTGTTGAGGACTCTTTATTACTTTCGCTTAAGAGCTGTGTCACCCTTTTCGACGCGAAAATTGAGACAAAAACCTTCGTCCCTCGTTACGAGACTTTCTTCGGGAAAGTGGTTCAATACAATGGAAAATACTTTGAAGTTAATCGATCATGATGTGATAATCAGTTAGCCTACAAGTTAGTATTTATTACATTGCGTATACAATTTATTGTCTACATAATCATACTAATATTATAAATGCGAAAGTGTGTTTGTTGTTGGTTTGTCCTTCAATCATGGCGCCACGGAGCAACGGATCGACGTAATTTTTGGCATGGGTATAATTGTGTAATTGAAGACCTGGAGAGTGACATAGGCAAATATCCCGGAAAATTAAGGAGTTCCCGCGGGAATATAAAAAAACTTAAACCACACGGACGAAGTCGCGGG
Organism: Erebia epiphron; assembly: GCA_963932025.1. Taxonomy (NCBI): domain Eukaryota; kingdom Metazoa; phylum Arthropoda; class Insecta; order Lepidoptera; family Nymphalidae; genus Erebia; species Erebia epiphron. The sequence continues at coordinate 1,936,481 of OZ009948.1, forward strand.
CATCAGCTAGCTGTAACTTATTTACGTTTATTAATTACTAGAATGCTTCTTGTATTATTTCTTGTGTGAAGTATTTATCCATCTACAACGATATATTATACATATTATACATATTATTTGACTGGTCCATCTATCATTTTTTTCTGCTTAAAAAACCAGCAACTGCTAAGTTTCTCTTCAGCATTTTCCAGTAGAATTTTCTTTCCGAACCGGTGGTATATCGGTAGTGGGTACCGTGGGTTCCCAAGTGTTATGTTTTGAAATAATTCTCTTGGATTTTCTGTGCCAAAAACGCCTATGCTCGGTTCCGTAATACAGTTTTTGGCTGTAAGTAACTACTTACTAAATTTCATTAACATCGGAGCGTGTGGACCGTGAAAAGGTGACAGACAGACACACGCATTTAAAGGTAGAATGTAGACATAATAATACTTTAAGTGTTTTAATTGGAAAAAAGTTAATTGGAAAATTTAAATTATTTCCGCCAGGAGTTCCTCTATTTGGTTGCAATTTAATTTTTCAGTCTTAATACAATACCTTAATGTATACTACCCAATTAGCATTTTAGCTAACCAACATATTAATAAACATAATATAATAGGTATTCACACCAGCAATTACGTGTACGGGCAAAATGCTTTAGACGCATGAAATATTAAGCAATTCATTAAGCTCTAAGTTGTAAAGCTGGAACTGGGCTAAGTAAACACTTACTCGCTTTACTGACTTACTAATTACTTCGAGGACAGGGGTCCATTTTGAAAATTGGGACAAAGTACTAAATATTTGGAAAATAGCTGACACCTGCGATTGAGTCTTTTGGTTCCCGCGGGAACTCTTAAATTTTCCGGGATAAAAAGTAGCCTTTGTGTTATTCCACACTATAATCTATCTCTGTGTCAAATTTCATCCAGATCCGTTCATCAATCCATCCAAACTTTCGCATTTATTATAATAGTATAGATGGCGACCTCACTGGCGTAGTGGTGATGTCGTCTTATTTGTGGGAAGTCCCGGATTTGATCCCCAGCAGGGTCAATTTGGGAATTTACAATTTCTGAATTATCTCTGGTGTGGTCTGATGGGATGCTTCGGCCTGTTACCACCCTACTAGCAAAGACGTGCCGCCAAGGGATTTAGCGGGGTTTAATATAACTGAGACGAAATATACAGGCATATATTTTGTATCCTAACTGTAGTAGTCAAATACAAATTCTATTGACAAAAAAAAAAAAATTAAACTTGCAATAAAAATACATTGTCAGCTAGGAAATAAACGGAAAAGCAGAGGGGCAAGAAATAATAGAATATGGTACGACCCAGCAAGCAAGAATCTCAAAAATGAACTGTTTTTACTAAATATAACGATTTGGGTAATCTCTGTAAAGTAAAAAAAAACTCGTTCTTATCATTGTAACATGGTAGAGTGCAAATGTAACAATGGATAAAAAATATAAGGGAATACACTATGCTGTCTTTGTTCTTGTACAGTGGAGGCCAGAAAAAGTGATACAATTGGATTCATTGAAAAAAAAAACTATAAATACCTGTTGCTATAGTTTTTTTTAAATTCCACTACAAGTTAGCCTTCCTCATATGATCTCACCTGATGCAGCGGGTAACCTGTTAGGGGTACGGCAGTTATACTAAACGATATTGTACCGGAACGCTAAATCGCTTGGCGGCACGTACTTGTCGGTAGAGTGGTAACTAGCCATGGCCGAAGCCTCCCACCAGACCAGACCAGAGAGAATTCAGAAATTATAAATTCCCGAATTGACCCTGCCGGGAATCGAACTCGGGGCTTCCCACGTAAAGGTAACAGCGCTCAACACTGCGCCAAGATAGCACTGGAAACGTCAAAAAATGTTGTGCAGTTAAAATTTTTACTATTTTTAAATTTCTTGGGTTTTATCTCCTAGCCGCACTCTATAATGTTTTCCCCCCTTATTGTTGTAAGTACTTAATTATTGTTAGTGTAAAATATATTGGATTTCCACACTTTTTTCACGTCGGGGTGTTTCCTTTCTTTGCTGAAATAATATTATTTTGTGCTGCGGATTTCTGTTCGTCACACTATTTTCCTCCTGTTTCTTTTCCCACATAGGACTATCTAATTTATTTATAAAATATTTACCATTTTATCTGTCTGGCAGTGTACCAACTTTCAATTCACTAAAAAGACAGCGAAAATGATTTTCATTTCGTAAGTTGGGTAGCATGCGGAAAAAAGAAAAACAAATATTTTACGATGCTGTAACGCATAGAGTTGACGTGTTATTAGAGAACGCAATGTCCCGTAAAATGTAGCTGCCTCTATCTGATCTTACATTTGATGAACAAAGACACCAGTATCCAGTAGTGCTTTTTCGAATCAGTAGGAGCGAAATTCATCTCCGTGAACTCTTGTCGTCCAAAATTCCTCAGTGCCGGAAGACGAACAGTGCTCGGGGCTGCTCCTGATGACATCTGCGGCTCCGAAACATGGTCGAATGCGATGGGCCTCATAAAAAAAGCTCATACTCAACGGGCGATGTAGAGTGCTATGCTTGGAGTATCCCTACGTGGTCAAATCGGACAGTACAGAACAAAACGTCCTGTCACGCTAGTCTGTGCATCTCCATATAAAATTGTCGGCCAGACAAAACAATTGTTCGTAGTGTGTTTTAGCCCTAAATTTGCGCTAGATCTGTTCGTAGCTTACTCCTTTGTAAAATGTACACTTTCATGTTGCCTGGTATACGATAGTTTACTACTCTATAGTAATACATCTCTATGCCGTAATGTTTTTAATACTGCGATCTACGTTACGAAGTTCGTATTCATAATGAAAAACTTTTTCAGATAGGTATACATCATTATTTATATTTTCTCATAAAACGTAAGGCTTTCAACAATACCCCAGTTGTAAGTATATTATTACCTACGTACTAGATGACCTTACCTTATTTTCTAAAGCATTAACCTAATTACCTATCATCATATCATATATTATAAAATACCTATGGTAAAAAATCTACGTTTAATTATAATATAACAAATCCGAATGTGTGTATGCTTGCTGGTTTATAGGTTTGTCCTTCAATAACGCCCCAACAGAGCAACGGATCGACGTGATTGTATGGGTGTAGTTGAGGACCTGGAGAATGAATTAGGCTACTTAAAATAATGCTAGGCCTAACCTAATTACCTACTATATAAATCATGCCCGCGTGGAATGGTGGCAAGAATGCTGGCTACTTTATCCCGGAAAATTAAGAAGTAAACTCATTTCACGTGGACAAGGTCGCGGGCATCAGCTAGTTTATAAGTAAATGAATATAACACCGAGTGCATGCATGTTTTCACACAGTTAAAGGAAAAGATATTTATGCTCAAAACACACATAAATCAGAGAAGTGCGTGCCCGAGATTCGAACCTCCGAACATGCTAATAAATGTTTAGACGCCACCGCGACTTTAACCACTAAGCTATCACCGCTTTTCACGCTAAATAAAATTAAAATAAAAGTTGCAAGACCCAGTGGTTGTCCCCAGCAGGTCTCGAACCCGAGACCCTTCACATAACACAGCACTCACCACTGTGCCACAGTATTGGTATATACATAATATTATCGTGACTGTGCCAGGGAGGTCAACAAAAACTACTTTGAGTAGGTACTTGAAGTAAATTTAGCACCTACTTTAAATAGTACTCTAAGGAGTATCACCTTCTCAAACACCTACCTACTTAAAGTAGGTGCTAGGTTTCCTTCAAATAACTTAGAAATCGCTCGACTCTTATCAAAGTGGGTTAAGTTTAAAACGGAGGTAGGTATCTTCCATTAAAGCTCGACGCCGACTCGCAGAGTGGTTACGCGTCCCGATCAGCCGAGTGTAATGAATTCGACCCACTTACCCGACGCGGCACGTAACGAAACCACGTACTGTCGCACACAAAATTCCTTATACATATTTTTTGACAAATATAGACAGCAATCAATTTGTGCTACTGAAAGTCAAAGTCAATTAATTTATCGTTCTTTGTACTCGTGACATCGTTCGAGTGGATTAAAGTTCTATAACAATACTTAGGATAACTTTGATTTTCTGTAACAAAAAGCATACATAAATGGCGATAAATCATGAAATGATGAATGAAGTGGGTCCGTTACGTGCCACGTACCGTTGCACACAAAATGCATTACATCTTCTTTTTAAGTATGCGTTAAGTCCGTGCCACGAAAGAAGTCCCCCAAAGGCGACTAAAGTAGTTACATATTATATAATTTTTGTATGGAAAATGTATTAGTGGCACTTCTTTCTTTCGCGACATTGACATTACGCATGTCTAAAGCACGCATGACATGAGTTGCTATGTTACTATACTACTTTGTGGCTTTGTCTTAAGCTATAATATACATAAGTATGTAAGTCTAAAACGCACCGGCATACTAATAATACGAAATAACTGATATTATTAATATGAAAGTGTCTGTCGCCAATTTTTCGCGACCTATTTCAGCTGAATTTGACAAAATTTGGTACAGAGATAATAATATGTTACTCGCTCAATAGTAGGCCAGTGATGATGATGATGATAAAATAGCGTTCAATATTTTCCAAAATAAAGTTTCTGCAAGTATTATTGCCTAGCTTTCATATTTCTCAAGAACACTTCTGTTGCCGAGTGTTTGTGACTTAGGCCCGTGTAACTTAGTTAAGGCTGGGTTTACACTGCCGTCCTGTGACGATATGCACCGCGTCGCCCGTCAGTGAGTTAATACTCGTTAAACTTGTATGACAGTACATTCATTCCCGCCCCTATTAAATATTAAACGTATATCTTTCAGACTTGTGACTTTGTAACTTTTGTAAGAATCGTCTCAGAAATTGGCACCAGTTAATCTCCCCTTAATAATTTTGTATTCTAATTTAAACCCACATGAGTATTTTGCTACAACTCGAAAGACCTTGATTCAATAATTATTACCAGGGCCCATTCGCTATCGCGGCTACCAAACTAAACATTTTTAGCCGCGGCCCATTAAACCGATCAGTTAACATTTATAACAAAATACCTAAATTTATCACCGACGAAAATAATGATACGACATTTAAACGAAAACTCAAACAATGACTTTTAAATAATTGTTTTTATGAGATAGATGAGTTCCTTGAATGTCAAAACTAATCGGACTCAAGACCTCAATTATTGCATGACAGTTACGTTTATATTCGTATTCAATCCGACATAATTTATGACTCATAATTTAATATGTAATAACTATTGAACGCGATCTTTAAAAATATTAAGTTGACATATTTCAATTTTGTTATTGTCCTGTTAATGTTAATGTTAATCCAAATGTTTTAAATTAAAATAAGTGTAACCCATTGCAATGCCCTGACGGGGCCTCATGTAGTTAATGATTGTTATAAACACCAGAGTATTTAACAATCGTTGTCCACCGAGCCTCGACTCGTACCAGATTGCCCTGTGAATCTCAAAACGTTTGTATTTATTCGACCCCCGTACTTTAAAGAAACGTCATAAAATGAGTCAAAATAATCGAAATCATGAATTATTTCAAATATCGAAATAATAAACCTAACACTTTTCTCATAATATTACGAAAGTTGGACGGGTATATGGGCCGATACCTATACGTAATTTATTTTTTACTTGCAACTGCAAACCGACGCATGGTCGCTAACTGTGGGTATCATAAGAAAACTCAGAGTAAAGGTCTAGCGCCAATAAACAGGCGCGGTGCGGTGCGGCAAGCAGCGCCAAGTATTTTTGTATGAGGGTGTATAATGCTGGGCCCAGGACGCGGCACGGAGATGCACTGCGCGACGCGGCCCCATACAATCTCATACAGATAATATTTGCTGCTTATATGTAGTGGGGCTAGACCTTAAGAAAGCTAAGATTTACTCAGCCATCGATGGAGAGAACTTCGCTAGGGGTTTCATTACGAGATCAAACCAGAAATTAACAGATACGGAGAAGAACTAAAGCAATTAACATATCTCGAAGGGTTGCGAAGCTATGGGCGGGGCACATATAGTTCGGACAACCGATAGATGATGGGGTCCAAAGGATCTTTCTCTATGTATAGAAAAGGATCTACAAAACCCCTAGGTCTAGTTACCAGACCCACATTAGGAAAAAAACAGAAATTTCACTCGAGCGAAGGATATTATATAAACTTAACATTTTATAAAGATTTATAAAATATTAGTTAAAACGATAATGTTAATTAAAATTAAAAAAAATACTAAGGTTAATACTTATTTTAATTTTAATTAACATTTTATCGTTTTACTAACATTATAACAAACTACCTTTTGCTCGCGGCTTCGTTCACGTTATTTCACAAATTTTCAAAATTCATTTTTTTTTTGCGGATGCCTGCTTTGTGACAGCTATCTGTAGCTATACCAAACTTAAGCCCGATCCGGTCATCCGTCCAGCAGTAGTTGTGCGTTAATGAATTAGTCTGACTGACTAATTACCTTACTAAAGGCTACAATTACCTTTTCCTATCATAAATTTAGAGGAACGACTGCGACAAAATTGCATTACCATCTGCACGAGCCCTAACAATCTATAGATCGCTATTGTGAGCGGACTGTATCTCCAGAGAGCGTTAAATTTGAATGGAAATTTGAAATTCAAGGCTCCAACAAAAGAGCCCAATTTAGTCCCGACGCCTGTTAGGATGCAGGTGCATGCCGTCCTATACTGATACCATTTGACAACTTACGTGGAGTATTTAGGTTACATTATGCACTAACTTCCTAGCTTGAACAGAATTTACTGAAAATATTCGAAATATTCTGCACCACCTTGTTTGACGTTAGATAAATGTTACGACGGCAGAGGTATTCCGAACCTGTGGCCATACTGCCATCGCTTAAAGCTTATTTCATTATTGTTGACTTTCGTGTTCTAGAATTATAATCCTTATTATTAGGAACGTCAAGGCACGTGACATCAAACTGTCATTTAAAGTAATATTGCTTTAATAGCTTTAAAACTTATTACTCGAACTGTTTAAGGAGTTATATACATGTTTTTGGCTTGCAGGCATCTATGAACTTCTTAAACAGGTCGAATAAATACGTTTGACAAACGATTACCATTACAATTTCCTTACACAGTGAGGGGAGTTTCAAATTTGGCCTTTTAGTTTCCTCCGTGCCTCGGAGGGCACGTCAAGCCGTCGGTCCCGGTTATACGGCCGGTTTCTGAATTAAGCATTGAAGCAAAAACAGCAAGCTCCAACTCTCAAACCTTACACAATATCAATTCAGAAACAAAAATTTGCTTAATTAGTCCTTAAGTAGTCTTTGAGACAGACTCAACATGAAATTCTGAATTCAGAAACCGGCCCATAATCACTTAAATCTGAAAATAATCTTTACAAAAACCTAAGAGTTTAAATTAGTAATATAAGTCGAGTCGTATGCGGAAGGACATGGGAACCCTGCGCATTATTCCCAAGAAAACTGCTACCATTATTTGATTAATGGACAGGGGTTAAAACCCTCAGTAATGAGGAATAAGACGCAGAGAGAGACTGGTACGAATGTTTTCTTTAATTAATTCGCGAGTCCTGTACAAATCGTGCACTTGGTGCGGCCATTAAAATAGTTTCTCTTTACAACGAGTGGAGGCAATAAAGCAAAGTGAACACCAAGTGAACACCCATAAAATTGCAAAACTAACGTTATACGGGCATTTTAAAGCTTTGCGAAAGGCGTGGAGTGACTTTATCCTATCACTTATCCAACTATTGCTCGCGTTTCCGCTCACGTTAAGTTCAATTTTTTTCATCATTCTACGTGTATTCAATGTCTAGTTGATAATGTATGCCATACGATATGAGTATGCCAAATTCTAGACCGATCCGTCCATGGTTTGAGCTGTGCGTTGATAAATTAGTTAGATTTAAAACGAAATGATTTATTTCTCGTAGGATAACTTGTGCCATTTATGAAATGTCACGACTATACCACCGTTTCGGAAAAAAATTCTACTGTGAAGAACCAGCAAGAAACTCAGCAGTTGCTCTTTTTTAAAATGAAAAAAGAATGTTAAAACATGTAGCTAATACGCAATACACTATTGCCTGACTTGTGTGCTGCCGAATGCGAAGCCAATTTCTTCCATGCAACTTTATCATTAAGAAATTCATCAATAATCTTATAGCCTTGACTTAAAAAATGCTATTTTACGCATCGGAAAGAAGATTTGACGCGGGGTACCCGCGCACCTACGCTACTTTCAAAATAGCCGTATTCAATAATGAATTAATTAATGCGAATAATAAAACTGTTATTGGCGATCCCCAAATTGCTGGTTCATCTCTGTAGGACGGTATTCCGTACCAGTGGTAGATTCACTCGACTATTCACAAGCACTTTCTACTTGAATAAAAAATATTTTATTTAATTTTAGCGACTCTATGCCAATGTTGTCCTAATGAACGTAAGTCCCGACCAACTACCTAGTGAAATCCGTAAGATAGACGTAATAAAATGTTAATAATTTTATTATGTACCTAAGTACGTCCATCGTACATGATGAAACTATTTACTTTTAATTCAATTATTTGTTTCTTAGAAAGGAAGACGCTAATTTCATATTATGTACGTTATAGTGTTTTGGTGTCAAATTAAAAAAAAGCTACAAAATAACAAAACTAATGAATTGATGCGCGACAATGAAACGAAACGACGACCTCCCTGGCGCAGTGTTGAGCCCTGTTGTCTTAGCGTGGGATGTCCCGGATTCGATTCCCGGCAGGGTCAATTTGAATAACTTCTTAATTCTTTGGTCTGGTCTGGTGGGAGGTTTCGGCTGTGGCTAGTTACCACCCTACCAGCAAGGACGTACCGCCAAGCGATTGCGGTTCGATGCCGTGTAGAAAAAGATTAGGGGTATGGGTTTTACATAACTGCCATACTCCTTACAGGTTAGCTCGCTACCATATTAGATTGTATCATCACTTACCATCAGGTGACGCAATACGCAATCTATACAAATAAATGATTTGATTGATTGATTGAATACGAGACACCGCGACCCAGTACGACGCGACGCGACGGTGTCAAACAGTAGCTGACCCTTCACGTGGCCTACGTAGTCGCGTAGACAAGTTTGTCATTTTCTAATTATATGGCGTCGTGTCGCATCGCGTCGCGTCGCTTCTGTCGCTCACCTAGGACAACGGGTTAGGTAGTGAGATCGCAGTCAAGGGTTAGCTTATAGGTGCCTATAGTATCCAGAAGTAAATAAATATGACCTCCAAGATAAATAGGAACGTGGGTACAGTACATAATAATATTTACTTTATATCCAATCTTAAAATATCTCGCCTCGTTTTACTTAATCAAACAAAATAAACGGCGTGTCAAAGAATTTCCCGTTATTCGTTATGAATAAAATTGTAGGAGGGCGCTAAAACATCGTGTATTAACTTCACGGGGGTGACAAATATTTGCTTTTTTTGCTTCGTCGTAAAATTGCCGTTCTGTGGGAAAATATTTAATATATTTACCTTACATAGATTAATGTTTTTGAACAAGCTTTTATACTTTTAATTATAGACCTTTAGATTGAAGCTTTACCTTCAGGGGCCATACTGCCATCGCTTAAAGTCATATTGTTTCATTATTGTTGACTTTCGTGTTTTGGAATTATATCTAATACTTATTTTAGGAACGTCAAGGTACGTGACATCAAACTGTCATTATGAGTAACATTGCTTTATGTTTTAACCGTTCAGCATTGCCAGAGCACGACTCTCCTCTTAGAATGAGAAGGGTTTGGCCATAGTCCACTACTCAGGCCCAGTGTTGATTGGCAGGTCGGGCAAGAAAGGAAGCGTTCAGTGTAATAACAGTAATCACGGAATCAATCGCGTTCAGTGTAATCACTATTAAGTACTCTGTGGTAATCCATACTAATTTTATATTGTCTTTCTGTCTGTCTGTCTACTACGCTTTCGCGGTCCATATTTTCAACCGATTTTGATGAAACTTGGTATAGAGATAGGATGGATCCCGAGATAGCAAGGCTACTTTTTATCCCGGAAAATTATGGAGATCCCGCGGGAATACACAAACCTTAATCCACGCGGACGAAGTCGCGGGCATCAACGAACAAGCCATAAATAGTGTCATTGGACACGCTATACTGAGTCATTTACGTTATTCTATAAAAAAGATACTAATTTTCCCAGAATGCAACCTATCTGTACCTTCCAAACTTCATCAAAATCGGCTGAATTGATGTACCGTGAAAGCAGACAGAAACACTTTCGCATTAATAATATCAGTATGAATTAGATACTTTTATAAATATCAGTAAATTTGTAAAAAATGGTAAAATCAGTAAAATTATCTATATTAATATTAGAAATGCGAAAGTTTGAGTGGATGTATATGATTGAGTATGAGTATGGATGGATATGATTGAGTAACAAACATCCATGTTTGTTTCTTAATCACGCCAGAAAGGCTGAACGGATCTAAATGAAATTTGGCACAGAGACAGATTATAATCTAAAATAACGCAAAGGCTACTTTTTATGCTGGAAGATTAAAAATTCCCGCGGAAACCGAACCCGGAAGAACCGAAAACCCTCAATCCACACGGACAAAGTCGCGGGTATCACCTACTTATTAGTAAATTAGTAAAAATTTAAAAATCATACTAATATTATAAATTCGAAAGTGTGTTTGTTAGTTGGTTTATTGGTTTGTCCTTCAATCACGCTGCAACGGAGCAACGGATCAACGTGATTTTTGGCATGGGTATAGTTGAGGACTTGGAGAGTGACATAGGCTACCTTTTATCCCGGAAAATTACGGAGTTCTCGTGGGAATCAAAAAAACATATTCCACGCGGACGAAGTCGCGGGCATCAGCTAGTCAGCTAGTTAGTAATAAGTATTAGTAATTAGTATGGGTTCCCACGGGAGCGAATCCGCTGACGACCGCCGCTAGTAGTTTTAATATGAAGTTGAACAAATAACTAGTTCCATCTTATTGGGCCATAGAGTACTTTGAAACCCGCGTTCAGGGAAAAGTAAAGTTTGTTAACTGGATAACACTTTCTGTACTTCGAGAGCGGTTTGAAATGTTCAATCTAATGTTTCAAAGTTAATCCTTGCTATGACGACCGTCATTGCTCTTGGGCACCGTGGCCTGTAATTTATCTCCTCTTTGTGGTTTGTTTGAGTTTGTACGGGAGTTCGAGGACCACTGGACCGACTGTTCATCTTTGGAGGTCGTATATATAGCGTAATTCAGAGAAAACTTAGTATCGTGAGTTGGGCTCTTCGTGGTCGCGTGCATCGTACTAGTAATGCCATCTATTGGATTGTGTGCGGACTGTGAAGACCGTCACAAGTTTCTTGCTGGCTCTTCTCGGTAGGAATAACATTCCGAACCAGAGGCCATACTGCCAAAGCTTAATAATGAAAACTTTTTGTTTCAGGCAAGTTTTTACAAACTGACAGCCCATATTTTGTTAGTAACAACTTAACTTAACCTATGTTATTAAAAAAAACAAAATACCTAACCTAACCTAACCTACTCTTATAACTAAAGCCTTGGCACATGTACAGGGCTCTTTGGGGCCTCCTAACGAATACCTAAAGCAATACCTATGAATATTGAGGGACGAGTGGCCTAGTTGTGACAACGCATATCAGTTGATTGTGAATGTTAAGCAACGTTGACCCAACTCGCTAACAACTCGCGACCGAATTCGGAAGTCCGAATTTGGCCTTTTCGTTTCCTCCGTGCCTTGGGGCGCACGTTATAAGCCGTCGGTCCCGGTTATTATCACTCACATCTGATCAATAATAATCGTTAGTAAGGAATGTATCCTAAGTCGAGTCGTATGCAGGAGAACCTGGGAACCCACCGCATTATTATCTCCAGAAAAGCTCTGCCATTATGTGATTAATTAAAAGGGGTGACGAGATCAAACCCGGGACCTCTCACTAAAAGACCACAGTGCTCACCACTGCGCCTCATAATAAAGGTTTAATTAAATACCCGGTCTTCAAGTCCAATCTATTCTGCCGGTGTGCGTTGCGCCTAACAGTTAGTTGTTTACGATGCAAAGAGACATTATTAACGGTTAGGCGGAGATACGATGATGAGGATCTGCGGCACACGTTATTGTTTACTCCCACATCGATCCGGCTCACTGGAGTGGGGGCTTTAATTGATTAAAACAAGCAGTACCTAAGTATGTCATCAAAAAAGACGTGTGGCACTCGGAGACTGCCGCGGTAAAGCTATTGCATAGCATTTTTTATCAACTTACCTACCTAACACTTTGGTTGCTATGACTACTTGCTATGACTATTATGTTTAAAATAATTCTTTAAAATTATTTCGCTTTTATATTTTCAATAACTTGAAGTCAACAACACAAGTAGTCATAGCAACCAAAATCATCTTTTCATAAAAATAGTCTTTTTATTTTCAACAAATTGAAGTCAACAAACACAAGTAGTCATAGCAACCAAAGCGTTAAGTTTTTTTTCGTTACGGAATTTCTGGATTCGGTCTCCACGCTCAAGGCCCGCGATAGAAGCTACGCAATAACTTAAAACATACTACTTTAACTAAGGGTATGTTCCGATATACACTGCGAGCACTGTAAGGTGTGACGTTAAGTTAGTATACTGCGAAGCCGTTCCTTTATAGTTAGCTATACTGGCTACTGTTTAAAACGGAACGCAGTCAGCACTGAGATCACCTTACCTCGAAAACGCCAGTGCTCACAGTACAAAAATGGCAACGATTTATGACGTCATGTATATCCCTAGGATATTACGGCAGTATACCTACTGTCAGTCCATAACGGAACGAATTTCTCCCCAGTTAGAGCACTGAACAGTGCTCGCAGTGTATATCGGAACATACCATAAATGTATGATAACTAACAAAGTGATGCTGAAGCGACATCTTTTGTAATACTAAAGATCTACTACAATTTTTTTACCGCTCGTATAAAAGGTCCAAGCGCACCTTTGTCCGAGCTATACAGACCAGCGCGACACGACGAAACGTGTTTTCCATACAAAACCGACTAAACGTCGGTAAAACGTAAAACATGGCCTTTTTTTAAAATTGTTTACTAGCCATTATTATTTTATTACAATGTTCAATACAATATATTCTGTCAAACTGTTAAACAGTAGGTTGTTTTTTACTGTCCAGGGGCCAAACTGCCAACGCTGTTTCATTATTGTTGACTTTCGTGTTTTAGAATTAAAATCCTTATTTTAGGAACGTCAAGGTACCTGACATATAACTGTCATTTGGAGTAATATTGCTTTAAGCGTTGGCAGTATGGCCCCAGGGATGTTATGGAAAGTCAAAAGGAAGGGTCGTGATTTTAGCAGTATGGATGGATGCATTTTTGTGTCCACCGTAGCGACTAAATTACTGAGCCAACTGTCAGCTTTACGTTTAAAATTGAATTGAATTTTTAGAAAAGATAAAAGATTGTTAATTGATTTATTGATGAAGGTTTAATTAAGCAGATATTTGTCTCATTCGATGTATTTCACTCGGTTCGTTCTTTGGCGGGGATACGCCATATTGGAGTAATTAACAAGAACCTCCTCCTTTTTTGGAAGTCGGTTAATAAATACGAGTATTTTGACGTTTGAACGTCAATCTCCTGCCGGCAGACACAGTGATTATTTTTTACGGGTTACAGTTTCTAATTAATACTTACCTACTACTTGTTACTATTTACCAGAATATGGTAAATAGGTAGTTATTAATAGTTAGTTGCATCTAAAATATTATTTTAGATGCAACACGGTAAAACTGAGGAATACTCGTAGATAAATGTTTGAGAGATATTAGACTCTCTAAAATTATTATAGAAACAATCAAACAAGTCTTTAAAAAGATTTAGCAAAGATTATAATAAATTTATATTATTAGGTATTCGTTAATAAACGAAGAAAATAAATTAATAACAGCTCAAAGTTTGGTTTTAATAGGTTCGAGTGTTCGAGAAGTGTTGACAACTTTAAAATTATTTGTTGGCCGAAATTATTTAACATTCAGAATTCGTACCTATCGAGATTCTTTGTAATTAAAGTTCTCAACTGTTAGGGCGAAAACACGCTATGGGACACGACAGAACAGTAAAAAAACGTCCAGCAGGAGCACAACGACAGAGAGAAGATTTTGTCGTTGCCGGCAAATTTTTCGTTTACCCTAACATGGACAAAATGCGATATATTACAAGAAAAAAATAGTCAGCATGTAAGGTTTGGTAGAGAAAAAGACCACAGCTCTAAGAAATATTATTACTTTTATCTCTATTTTTGACGTAATGAGACAAGTAACCATGTTAGCTTCGGTAGAGATAACGGGGAGACATAATTTTACTCGTTGTGCGCATGCTAGCCCTACAGGTTAATCGTCGGCGTCGTATGGGAAACACGTTTTGTCGTGTCGCGCTGGTCTGTGTAGCTCGGACTTTTTCATAGAGCGATAAAAAATTAGAAGTAGAACGTTACTAGCATCGAATTCAATGTCAATGGTTAGTAGTATAAAAATTCTAGCTTCGTCTGCTTGGATGAGGTTTTTGGTTCCCGCGAGAACTCTTTAAATTTCCGAGATAAAAAGTAGCCTTTGCGTTATTCTCAAATGTAATATATCTCTGTGCCTTTCATCCAGATCCATTCAGCCGTGATTGAGTAACAAACATCAAATCCATCCAAACTTCCGAATTCATAATATAAGTATAGTCGCTTCACATCATCTATACTTCTATACCAATATCACTTTAGTTTCATACATTTAATTAATTTAATAGGAATTTTAACGTTCTTATTAGTGTAGCGGATTGTTAAAATTAAAGATTATTTGATTTAGTTACATGACAAAACAGGATGAGGTAGGCAGTTATTTGTTAGTCCATTTAACACTTCGTTGTGGTCATCGTTCATCCAATATAAACAGGTCTGGGTCGGGCGTAACAATTCATTTAACTGCTGTATACTGATGGTTGATGTATAGCTTACAACAAATGTACATTATGTTCGGCTATTGCGTTAGGTGGGGTTCCCACTGTAATATAGGGTGCCTTTTTCTCTCTGTGTCGTATTGCTCATTACTGAGGGTCGTGACCCCTTTCCATTAATCACGTAATGGTAGGAGTTTTCTTGGGATAATAATGCGGTGGGTACCTTCCTTCCGCGTAGGATACTCTTATAGGTTTTCGTGACGATTATTATCAGATGTTAGTGATAATAACCAGGACCGACGGCTTGACGTGCTCTCCGAGGCACGGAGGAAACGAAAATACCATATTTGAACGATTAAATTCGGTCACCCATCCAGTTACCGACTCGGGTCA
Organism: Erebia epiphron; assembly: GCA_963932025.1. Lineage (NCBI taxonomy): Eukaryota > Metazoa > Arthropoda > Insecta > Lepidoptera > Nymphalidae > Erebia > Erebia epiphron. The sequence goes on from OZ009948.1 coordinate 1,951,881, forward strand.
ACGTTGCTTAACAATCACAATTGACTGATACGCGTTGTCACTGCTAGGCCACTCGTCCCTGTAACAGGGTAATGAGCAAAAAATGGCAATTAAGAACGGGTTCTGTGTAGACTAAATATTATGTTTTCACATCACTCGCTCGACAATGCCTTATTGCAAGATCTGTTATCTAAAGGTATAGTAGATTATTCAACATGAAGGTAATGTAATTTAGCTTGCGTCACGGGCGCCAGGATTAATCCCAAGCGAAATATTAGAGAGGAACATTAGAGTAACTCCCGAGCGTAGCGAGGCTGTTGCATCTAGAATCCTGAGTGAAGCGCGGGGTTTAGGGGCGCCCAAGACGAAGACAGCATTATACCCCTGCGTCGAATACTCTACTTTCCACACCTCTTAAAGAAGATAATATTTGTATCTATTACTGTAGAAATAACTACACAGCAATATATTATTCATGGAGCATCTAAACATTCCTGTTTAGCAAGTTTATAAAGGTTTCCTCGGAAGCAAACGCAAAATTCTCCGCAAAACGGGAGACGTAATAAGCGAATTTCCTCAAAACCACCTGCGCCTCGCTTGAGGGAAGCCCTTTTAATATAAATATACCTACTCCGTATCCACTCACACAATTACGAGGAATTACTTTAGTGTATAGACCTCTGAAGCGTGGTGAAATGTAATTATTAGGTATGTTTCTACCTTAAAAGCCGATAAACCACGCGACGTATTTATGATAAGTGAATACCGTTTTAAGATCCATACTAATATTATAAATGCGAAAGTGTGTCTGTCTGTCTGTTTGTCAGTATTCAATCACGCCGGATGAAATTTAACACAGAGATAGATTATAATATTTAATCTTAGTGTATTTATCCCGGATTAATATTAAAGAGTTCCCGCGGGAACATAAAACCTCAATCAAAGGAAGTATAGATTAGTATTGAAGCATGTATTTGTGTGTTCGTTATACGCATGTATTCATAAAAACCATAAATTTAAATAAGTGTTCACACAAAAGATTATAAAGACGCCTTTGTTACTCACGATATATCGCTTAAAGTGTGGCAGTTTACCTATTTCCTGCCTCGAGAGAGGTGTTTTATAGTGTCAACGCGGTTTATGGTGTTGGTAAGAAAGGTGTTTCATAATGTCGAGAGAGCTGTATTTTATCATAATAGTCGCTCATCCCAAACTAAGACTACAACGTATATTACCTATTCTGTGCTAAGAATTCGAACTCAAACCCATATTTTTTTATTCAAAAAAACTTATTACAATTAGTGCTTTTGAATCGTCGAGTGAATTTACCACTGGTTCAGAATGACATTCCTACCGAGAAGAACCAGCAAGCAGTAGGCACTCTATATAGACAATTTCAGTGAAAAAATTTTGTCTAGAAAAGTGTATGTAGGTACTATTTGTACACTAGAGGTCTACATTAACTTTTCATTTAGTAAACTATACCTTATTAACATTACAAAGTTTGGATGTTTAAATATTATTTTGCAAGTTTATATGATTGTTAATTTGTGTGGTTGGCTTACATACTTTACTCCTCAACGCCATTGTGCAATGATTCAAACCCATTTTCACTCGCGATCGAAGTCTCATCTAGTTAATTATGCATATAGTATTATAGCCTCAATTTTAAAAACCAAAACTTCAATAATCGTCAAAATTATTATTTAATTAAAATCTTATCTTACTAATATTATAAATGCGAAAGTTTGGATGGATGGATGGATGTATGGATGTTTGTTACTCAATCAAGCCCCAACAGCTTAACGGATCTGGCTGAAATTTGGCACAGAGATAGATTATAGTCTGGAATAGCACATAGGCTATTTATCCCGGAAAATTAAGGATTTCGCGCGGGAACCAAAAAACCTCAATCCACGCGGACGTAGTCGCGGACATCAGCTAGTAACAAAAAAACATTTTTAAGTCCACCATATTAAATTTAGTGTGACGTCTATTTATTTTTCGCCTTCCTTTCGGCCCTTTTAATTGGTACCCATTTCATGGGGGGCATTAAAAATAACTACTCCGCCATCTTTGGGAGTCCGCCATATTGGATTTGGAATGAAGTCATCCATACTAAAAGTGTGTACAAAATTTCAGCTCAATAATATGAGCTCAATTTCATATGAATGGAGATAACGGCTATTTTAAAATTTCGTTGCAAGATTTAACCTAACCAAACACACTTGCAAGTTAAGTAAAAGCTTGTAATAATAAAGATTCTATGATCTATTGATCACTCACTCAATTGTTTTTTTTTTACTTTTCATGTAATTTCATGTAGGTACCTTCGAGAATTTGAAGCAATTATGTATTTACATAAATTAAACTCTGATGAACGGACAAACAAAATTATAGTCCAAGATTATTATGACGTTGTAGCTAAATTATTGGTTGTAATCTGTACTATATACACACCCTGGCTCTCTTTCAGAAAAATATCTGAAAACCCTATAGTATGCCTACAGTATACTAAAGGTTTAAACAAATTTCTTTCCTTTTGGTCGATGTCCCATGGTTTAAAGTTGTATGTAGGTAGGTGTTAAAAGAAGTAACAAGATTTTATATACTTATGTATATTACTTAGAGTGGGGCTGAGTAAAGAGGCACTAAGGTAAGATTTATTGTTAGACTCAAATAGACTATCTACTAAAGTGACGCGGGTTAGCAAAAAACTAAGACATTCGACCTAACCTTCAGCTCGTAGACGGGCTATACGGTATACCACAGGGCCTACAAGGTATTTCTTATGGAGCAGTCGATGTAGATAAATCTTAAACTATCTATACTTCTATACAAATATTATAAATGCGAAAGTTTGGATGGATGGATGCATGGATGGATGTTTGTTACTCAATCTCGCCAGAACGGCTGAATGGATCTGGATGAAAGGGAAAGGTTAAAAATTTAAGGCCTACTCTTGTACACTCTAGCATGAATAGAGGAAAATAAATAGATTGTATTAAAAATAAAATAATTTAGAACAGTAAAGTAAATAAAGAGAAAAAATAAAACTGTCTTGCAAGTTTTCGATACGTTTCCAAGATGGCAACCTTCAGCCATATAGAAGGCAGTAGGCGCGAAATGTATCAAATGTCATTTCTGACAGTCACTGTAACTAAACTGTAAATAACGTGTATTTCTTTTGAAAACGTCAAAAAATATGAATCCGCCATTGTTACCCACTCATGTATAGTGTTGCTTTATCTTGGGAATATTAAATAATTTCGCCACTGAAATTACGACGAATTCATAGATTTGACCAATTAGGAAGGGTCTAGTATTTTATTTTCCTTCATTCATCTACTTTTACAAGACCAGGCCTAAGCTCCATACAAATCTGAACCGTCTCTTTTGGCACAGAGATAGATTATAGTTTGGAATAACACACACCTGAATACTTTTATCCCGGTAAATTAAAGAGAACTTTTAATCCCGGAAAAATACCTCAATCCATGCGGTTGTTACTTGTTACTACTTACCTACTATACAACAATATTGCAGCTATAAATTGTTGAAAAACTAGCCCGTTTAAACCTCGTTTAAAAGGGTTGGTTGGCTTACTCGACACTTTTTTGGGAATCCGTGAAAACAAAAGAATAGGTACACTCTATCACCAGTGAGCGATAGTAGGTGAATAAAATAGGTGAATTTCACAAAACGCGTACCTATATTAGGGAGGTCCCTCTAACTGGGAGTCAGGAAAGAGGTAATGCGGCAGTTTTGACATGAACACCGGCTGCACGAAAAAGTGTCACGTTACGCCCGAGCCTGAGCGTGCAAGTGAGAGCGCGGAACGATAGAGAGGCACGATCGCGTGACGTCAGAGCTAGCAGTTCGAACAGTTCTGCTACTGGAACGCCGCCATGAGCGCGCGAGAGAACTTCTAGTTATCACGTAAAACTATTGTCCGTAAACCGACTTTACAGACAACCGTATTTTTTTTACGCCTACATGACCGCCCTTGACTTTAATCGCACTTGATGATAAGTGATGATACAGTCTAAGATGGTAGCGGGCTGACCTGTTGGGGGCAGTTATATTAAACCCATCGTCTTCCGCACGGCATCGTACCGGAACGCTAAATCGCTTGGCGGTACGTCTTTGCCGGTAGGGTGGTAACCATGCCACGGCTGAAGCCTCCCAGCAGGCCAGACTAGAGTAAATTTAGAAATTATAAATTCCTGAATTGACCCTGCCGGGAATCGGACCCGAGACTTTCCACATGTGGCCACAGCACTCACCACTGCGCCAGGGAGGTCTTCAAAATCAAGAAAATGGTTTCAAGCTCTGCTACTTTAGCGTTGGGCTACCTAGGTAGACTTACCTGCATTTATTTGATTTATTAACGGCCCTACCCCATTATAATGTCCTCCCGACCGAATTTCGGCCACGGCGGCCATACTACACAATGTCTAGCCATCTGCGCGGGAGATATTATAGTGCACAAGTGTGTGCGCATACACAGGTGCACTTTCTCTTCCTTTGCTCTCACAGCCTCATGGGACGGATGATCCGACACGACCGGAGAGAGATCAGGCGCAGGACCGACGGCATAACGCGCTCTCCGAGGCACGGGGGTGGAACATCGCCAATTTCCTAACTCCGGGCTAGTACTGAGAATTTCTTGTTACAAAAACCCAATACTTGTTATGGCCTGACCCGGGATTTAAACCCGGGCCCTCGTCGGCCGCAGTCTAACATGCTAGCCATTAGACCAACGAGGCAGTTAAATCATGCATTCAAAAGCATTTTTAAAAGTTTTTAAATAAAAATAATCTGAATTTTGTTTTTTACACCAGGTCAACGACTTACTTACGCTTTTTAAAAAGATTTTATTGCTGGCTTTTCTCAGTAGAATAACATTTCGAACCGTTGATAGAGTCAAAACATGACGTTACATAAGAGGCGCCTGTATGTCCTACATGTAATAAATAAATGGAGTATTTAATTAAACCTTGTTATTACTTCGAAGTTACTGCATATCCAGAAACATAGTCAACTCTCTGTGCAAAGGTACTCGTAAGTTAAGTGACTTGACAAATACCCGCCATCAATCGAGCGCCGCGACAACGCCTGCTCTCCGCACAATCACGCAGATTTGTTGCTGGCTTTGCGATCTCTATGGTACTAAGTCTCTAATATGAGTCATTTTTCTCTTTCTATCGTTTTGAAAAATTCCCTTAGACATTTGACATAGACTTCCTTTTCAATTTGTTAAGGTGTTTTTTTAAGCTATTGCATAGCTTCTATTGCGGGCCTTGAGCGTGGAGACCGAATCCAGACATTCCGTAACGAAAAAAAACCTAACACTTTGGTTGCTATGACTACTTGTGTTGTTGAATCAAAAACTCAATCAATACCTCAATAGAGGTTTTTTGATTCCCTTGGACACCCGGACTATTGAAAACATAATTCTTTAAAATTATTTATATTTTCAACAACTTGAAGTCAACAACACAAGTAGTCATAGCAAGTTGATAAAAAATGCTATGCAATAGCTTTACCCCGGCAGTCTCCGAGTGCCACACGTCTTTTTGTTTTAATAAAAGTGACATCGTTCACGTGGAATGGAGCTTTAAATTCCCACGGGAACTTCTTATATTTTTCCGGGATAAAAAGTAACCTATGTCACTCTCCTGGTCCTCAACTATCCACATGCGTAAAATCGCGTGATTAAAAATTGATGCAATTTCTGGACAAACAGAAAAAAATCATTTCATTGTATTAATTACTAGCTGATGCCCGCGATTTCGTCCGCGTGGATTACGTTTTTTTAATTCCCGTGGGAACTCCTTAATTCTTAATTTTCCGGGATAAAAAGTAGCCTATGTCACACTCCAGATTCTCAACTATAACCGTGCCAAAAACCACGTCGATCCGTTGCTCCGTTGCGGCGTGATTGAAGGACAAACCAACAAACAAACACACTTTCGCAATTTATAATATTAGTATGATGATTCATGATTGATTAGAGATTTAAATATAGTTAGTATTAACTAATTCTTAAATTTGCTCTTAATAAAGTATTTTTGGACTGTCAATCATACTAATATTATAAATGCGAAAGTCACTTTGTTTGTTGGTTTGTTGGTTTGTTGGTTTGTCCTTCAATCACGCCGCAACGGAGCAACGGATTGACGTGATTTTTGGCATGGGTATAGTTGAGGACCTGGAGAGTGACATAGGCTACTTTTTATCCCGGAAAATTAAGGAGTTCCCGCGGGAATAACAAAAAACTTAAACCACGCGGACGAAGTCGCGGGAATCAGCTAGTTCATAATAATTGTAACAATGCTTCTAGCAAACAAACGAATGCTGATTAACTAAGGTAAATGTAAGGCTTGGAGGATATAGGAAGAAATCTAGCGGTATTCAGCGAATGAAAACACGTACGCGGAATTTAACGTGATATATAAAAATGTTTGGAGAAAGTGCGGCCAAAATGCTAATGAAAAATACCACGCGCGCTTTTCGCTCGCCGGATTCAATATTATTATTTCCTCAGCCTAATAAAAAATATTTTTTGTGGAATCCATACTAAGTCATATTATCGTAAATGCGGAAGTGCGTTATAAGCGAAATATTTAAATTGTTATTTTTAAATAATCTTATTTTTATTTGATTTCTAGTCATCTTGTTGTTTTATTTATTGACATTCGATAGAGCCTAAATCGAAAAAGAAATGAATTCAAAAAGGAATGAATTGAAATTGAAATAGGTTACATCTCGGAGACGTGCAGACTATAATTATCACGAAAAAAGTTCTCATGGGATTTCAAAAAATTAAATTCTGACTCTTTCTGACTAAAATACAACGGCACGGCCTAAAAAGTTTGATCTAGAAAGTTGAAATATTGCATACTAGCTAATTCCCGTGACTTCATCCGCGTGTATGGAGGTGTTTGGTTCCCGCGGGAACTCTTTAATTTTCCATGATATAAAGTAGCCTATGTGTTATTCCAGACTATAATCTTTCTGTGCCAAATTTCATCCAGATCTGTTCAGCCGTTCTGCGATGGAGTTATAAACATCCATCCATACATCCGTCCGTCCAAACTTTCACATTTATAATGTTAGTATTGATTTGTATGAATAAGCTTCTTATTCCTTGGTTGTCATGGATTTTCCCAAAGTAAGACCTGCTTCTATTCAGCAACTTAAGCATTTAAGTTTGAAACAAATGAAGTTGATTGGTTTTGGCTTTAAGTCGATTGCCTAGCGAAGGTTGTCCTTCTAATAGTTGGCGAAGAAACTTCAGATTTAAATGGATTCGAACCAAACTAAATACTTGATATTGTATTTGGCGATTGGGACCTCGAAGCCGAGATCAATATTATCTTATATTAGTAATATTATAAATGCGAAAGTTTGGATGGTTGTATGGATGTATGGATGTATGTATGGATGGATGGCTGGATGTATGGATGTTTGTTACTCAATCACGCTCCAACAGCTTAACGGATCTGGCTGAAATTTGGCACAGAGATAGATTATATTCTGGAATAGCACATGGGCTACTTTTTATCCCGGAAAATGAAAAGTTCCCGCGGGAACCAAAAAACCTCAGTCCACCCGTACGAAGTCGCGGGCATCAGCTAGTTAGTTAATATTTTAATTTTGTTGTTTGTGTGGTCTAAGTCTTGTCAGGGCTGTGGCGTCTACCTCCTAGATGCCACTGGATTAGGTGTTTGATTAATTATGGATCTTAAATAAAACACTTGTTTGTATCTTGGTGTAGGTCTCAGAACACGTCCGCTCGCCCCAGCGTTCCGCTAGCAAGCGAGGGGAACGGGCCCGGTCTACTTTGTTTATTTATATAAAACTCTATACACCACATCTCTCTCTTTCAATAAATTTATATTTATTAAAATAGTCTTATGGTTGAAGTCAATCTACTTTGTTAAATTATCAGTACCTCATAAATTTCACCAAGATTCAAAATTCCAATCTTTTAAATTCAAATAGACTTTGCCAAGTGCTATTGAATCGTCAAGTGAATCTACCACTGGTTCGGAATGCCGTTCCTACCGAGAAGAGCCAGCAAGAAACTCGGCGGTTGCTCTTTTGAAAGAATGAATTTACAATTTCATCTTTTAGCATTTCAAAACTTTATGGGTACATTACATAATAATGTAGATCTATTACATTGATCCATCTCTATCTTTTAATAAAATAAACGTAATAATATTAATATGTTGATTCAACTCAGTGTACATAGAAACATTACAATAGTTATATAGGTAGGTACATAATTTAAATTCTTCATTACAAATTATATAGATACAATCATCGATCTATATCTATCTTTTAACAATGTCTATTTATAATTGTCATAACAATAATATTATGTTGCAAAGAGTATAATAATATACAGTTATGTTGGTTCAAATCAGTGTACGTAAAAACGTTACAATTTAAAGGCCATTAAAGCACATAAAATACAGGACTACATCATTAAAATTCTTTATCACAAATTCTGTTCCTTTAAATTGATTTCACTTTAAAATCATCATTATTTCAACAATCGGGATATTTTTCATTCATTTTTGTATACAACAGTTAACATGTGAACATTATATTTATAATTAGTATTTTACAATAATATTATCAAGTCATTCAGTTCAGACCATAGATTAATTATATTTATATATTGTCTTTGGTTCAGACCATAGATTAATATATTGTCTTTGGTTCAGACGTAACAAATAAACATTTTATAGATTCTATACAATTACTAAAATCAATCCCCTGACATAATCTGTTGGAATAAATTTGGTGTTATTCAAAACCATAGGTAACACAGGCAGCATAATATTATTAGTCATAACATCTCTAGAGCCCTATAGGTAAACAATTTAAACATTTTATTAATAAAATGTGTAATTAATGTTTTAACTTTACAGTTAGCTAGTGAATAACTACTATTAAATAATAACTCTTAATAAATGTCCTTTATGTTTTCAATTACTACCCTTTACCTATGTAACATAATATATGCTATCACCGTCCATATTTGAGTAATTGTACCTCGATCATCTTTTCTTTTATATTTTCTTCTTTTCATTTCGAATATTCCAATTTGCTTTGGTTGTTTGTTGTAAAACGCTTGACCGTTCCAAATCCTAGTCTTGTAACATGCTATTAAATGCATCATACCATCATCAAATTTTTCATCCTCCGCATGTCTGTGCAGCCTTCCTTTTCGTAATTCGTTGAAGTAAAGTACATATCAGAAGAACATATTGCCACTGAATCTGTGGTATGGTTACAAACTCCATGCCGAAGTGAGTACTTGCTTACACAACTAAATACAATATACCTACCTAATACAATATAACGTATAACATTAGATACTTAGTAGGCAAATACTAAATTATCTGTACTCGATGGACAACATGATAAGGTCTACTATAGCTTTAATAAGAATCATTGTTTTCTATTAAAAGTGTAATATAGACCTCAATTTCATTATTTAGTATTTTAACCAAGTTAAAAGCTAATATACTTTTTACCTACTCATATAATTTATAGTAGAATTTTAAGAAGGTATTCCTTAATTCCATCATTTAAACTATTATACAGGTATTATAGGATTTATAGGTAGTTTTTAATATACCTATGTATTAAAATAGCATGATATTATGATTTCCATGTCCCTACATTATTATTGCTCTTACCTAATATTTATACCTGTATCCGTTAATTCCATCATTTTGAAACTATATACAGGTATTATAGGATTGTAGTTTTTAATGTAAGTATTAAAATAGCATGATATGATTTCCATGTCACTACATTTATAATGCTCTTACCTAATATTTATGAACATGAAGTTTAATAACATGATTTTACGTTTCACTAAAATGATTTAATTATGTCTAACAGTAAGTTATTGTTACTAAAATATTACTTGATACTTAAAATGTTATCGTTGTATTTTTCCGTCAAAGTTATCTGTAAATATGACGTCATCTTCTCATGCGTCGTTCCCTCAACTTTGAGGATCGTGACACGATGACGTCATCAATGAAATCAAAATGCATTACCAAGTTTTCTGATATATCAGCAGGCAAAATTTTATTATTATCATTAATTTAGTTAAAGTATTCTATTTTATGAAATAATGGTTTTCTAAGTTTTTATACATAATATTATATGTAATATGGGTACCTATAACTCGCAATTGTAGCTGACTCGAGTTACAAGTAAAACATGTGCTCAGCAAGGTTTTAATCTGAACCATTTTTAATTTAAGTAACTTAACTTTGAGACATTACATAATTTTATGTCTTTTCTCTAGGTAACAAACAGATAAGTAATACTTCCTAAATATAATTTAGAAACTGTAATCATATCGACGAAAGGAACCATCAAGTCATGGCCACTTAAATTTACTATTCTTTTGATTCTACATCTTCAAATTATTTATTTGTTGTGGTGATTTGACTACTTAGTTAAGTAAATTAAGTGAAAACAATAGACTTTTAATTCACTTATTCATAATTCAAAATATGAAACAGCAACTCACACGTATTTAAATTGAAATTTGACCCATTTGATTTAAGTATCAAATTAAATGCCACTCTATTTGATCTGTGCCAGGAACGCTAATAATAACGAATAATAATTATTTGCATAAATATGGGTGCTTTGTCAATTTCAGTTTCCTTCCGGTAGACTCAGCGACTATTTTGATACTTTGGTATTTAGGTCGCGATTTGAGAGAGGCTGTTATAACAATCGCGCCCTAATCAAATGAATGTTGTCTATAAGCTGAGACAAGTGTGATATTAATTAACTAATTAAATTCAATCTCTCGTGAAACTTCTATATTTAATAAAAACAATTTAGTTTAAACGAGAGAACCCAATGTAATAATAATTAACTATAGGTACTTAATTAGATTAAATCGCTCGTGACACTTCTACGCTTAAACAATTTAGTTTAAACGAGAGAATCAAATTAAAATTTCAAATTAATTATATAACATTTCCCAATTTCCTCTTTTTAAAAAAAAATATTATTATACATAATATTGGTTCGACTGTTTCTTTTCCCGTACGCGATGCCTTTTGAGATTAAAAGATCATTTCATACTACAGCCTGGAGATTCAGTTTCTTTTAAAATACTACTGACGAAAATAACTAATACGACATAAATGACGCGAGCCTTTTCCAACTTTTCAGTTATTATTAAACACGGTTATTGTATGTAGGTACCTTTTCCGATAAGTCTTCTTTCGTGCTTGCTATTAGAGACTCATCTGCTTCCTTGTTTTATTTCTATGTGGATTAGTTTTGTTATTTTACTGATTCTATTAAGTAGGTACTGTCGCTAAAGTATGTCCCTGCTTGGAGGGAAAAACATATCGTTAATTATTTTATCCAATATTTTAGAATAGAAACCAAACTCCAAACATCAGTCATCTCCATCCTTTACATGTGTATCCAGCAAAGCACTCCATCTAGATACAAATAAAAGTACGTCACCTTTCGATCAAGGCTATACCTAGCTAAAAGCTAATTGGTGAATAATTACTATTGTAATCTTTCCCACCCTTACTCATGGCATTGCCTCGATGAAAGCTGGTGTTTGAGTAATTCTGAGGAACCTGTAAAATATAAGCATAAAATTTAATTTGCAACCTACGTTGTACGTAAGTACAACATAGGTTTTTTTTTTTTTTTTTTTTTTTTTTTTTTTTTTTTTTTTTTTTTTTTTTTTTTTGACATTTCCATGACAGCGTATGCAATTAGGCATCATATTGAGTTTACACTCATTCGCCCTACTTTATTTGTACACGTACCATCATTTTCATGACAGCAGTGTATTCACACTGAGCTATTGACTCATTCGCCCTACTTTCTTTGTACACGTACCATCATTTTCATGACAGCAGTGTATTCCCACTGAGTTTTCACTCATTTGGCATACTTTCTTTGTACACGTACCATCATTTTCATGACAGCAGTGTATTTCCACTGAGTTTTCACTCATTGGCCATACTTTCTTTGTACACGTACCACCATTTTCAGGACAGCAGTGTATTCACACTGAGCTATTGACTCATTCGCCCTACTTTCTTTGTACACGTACCATCATTTTCATGACAGCAGTGTATTCCCACTGAGTTTTCACTCATTTGGCATACTTTCTTTGTACACGTACCATCATTTTCATGACAGCAGTGTATTTCCACTGAGTTTTCACTCATTGGCCATACTTTCTTTGTACACGTACCACCATTTTCAGGACAGCAGTGTATTCACACTGAGTTATTGACTCATTCGCCCTACTTTTTTGTACACATACCATCATTTTCATGACAGCAGTGTATTTCCACCGAGTTTTCACTCATTGGCCATACTTTCTTTGTACACGTACCATCATTTTCATGACAGCAGTGTATTTCCACTGAGTTTTCACTCATTCGCCTTTTTTTTTTTTTTTTTACATATTGTGCCATTCAATGCAATGAAACTGATCAGGTTATATAAACATGTTATAATGATTCTAGGCCCGACACCTAATACACCATGCCAGTATAAACAATATACGTTTTGTTTTGGTAACAAGTACCGGCCCTTTTTCTAAAGCCGAAGATATCCGTTGTTTACACTACTCGAGCGAGTTATAATAACAGATCTCAAGTTATACAAGTCCACTGAGGCCCCAATACAAAATTGGTGACGATAAAATAGGTGTCGATTCTGATGCCTTTTCTAAATTAAATTAGAAGAACGGAAGACTTTGTACTAATTATTCAATACTTGAGACTAACACCCAAATTGTTTTTCCATCAAGGTTTGACGGTTAAAATAGGTTCGTCCGTCATATTATTATTAAAGTAGTTTTTTTTTTTTTTTTTTACCAAAATAGGTTTTGCACTGATACTTTGAGAAATTATTAGTAGATACTAATGCAATGCACCAACAAGGTATTATTAATACTTATGAGTTTAATTACATCATTTCTGTTCTGTAGAATTTTGTTGCTTTCAGAATCAGCACCAATATTTTGAGAAATTATTAGTACATAATAATTCAATGCACCAATAAAGTATTATATATTATTATTCTTATGAGTTTAATAACATCATTTCTGTTCTATGGAATTTTGTTGCTTTCAGAATCAGCACCAATATTTTGAGAAATTATTATTAGATACATAATAATTCAATGTACCAATAAAGTATTAGGTATATATTATATTATTATATTCTTTTTTTTTTTTTTTTTACAACACGAATATTTGATATAAATACCTAATTGACTCCCATATTGGTTCATTTCAATCTTAGCTCTTTAGTATCGATATATATTATTAATTAGGTAATTTTTTATATTTATTTTGCACATTTTACTTACGTTCTTACTCCTCGTCGCCATATGTGGCGTCTACCTCCTAGATGCCACTGGATTAGGTGTTTGATTAATTATGGATCTTAAATAAAACACTTGTTTGTATCTTGGTGTAGGTCTCAGAACACGTCCGCTCGCCCCAGCGTTCCGCTAGCAAGCGAGGGGAACGGGCCCGGTCTACTTTGTTTATTTATATAAAACTCTATACACCACAAGGGCCATCTTAAATTTACCTACTGGACGCCGGGTTGCGAAAATAAGCCCGCGCCCCCATTGCCAACAAAAATAAACAAAATTTAATATTTTTTCCATTTTTTATTATTAATTAAATTTACACTAAAATAAAGTGAAATACTTTTTACCGACTTCAAAAAAGGAGGATGATCAGACATTATAAAATCCCATATTGACCCTGCCGGGAATCGAAACCGTGACCTCCCGCGTTAAAACTTAAAACCAACACTGCGCCAGGGAGGTCTTAAAGAAATTGATTTTAAATGAAGTCGACAAATCATTCGTTCATTTATTCAAGTTTCCAATTGAGCCGAGAAAGAGCCAGTTCAAGTTGCAGGTGATTGGTTCTTGTTTTCACTCGAGAGCCGTGATCACCACTCATGGCTCACACTTGACTTACTCTTGCATTGAAGAGCTGCTTCATTTCACTCATTTGCATGAGTGAGTCTCCAAAACTACTTGTCTTCAGAGAAACTGAACAGCCTCATAGTGGAAAATTTTAAAATATAACTTCGTATTTACAAGTAGTACGATGTGGAAGCCTACTAATAGTTGAAATTCTTCTCACTCTGCGTCGTATTCCTCATTGCTGAGGGTCGTGACCCCTATCCATTAATCACATAATGACACTGTTCTTGGGTTTATAATGCGGTGGGTTCCTCTTCCCAGGTCCTTCCACATACGACTCAACTAAGAGTACTATTTCAACTCTTAGGTTTCCAACGATTATTATCAGATTTTAGTGATAATAACATGGCTTTACCGTACAACGTAATTCTTTATGGAGCTGCTCAGCCTACCGCGACAGGATTAAACATGGGAAACGCGACGCAGAAAGGGGGGGGGGGGTTTATTTTTCATTTTAAATTACTTGTAAAGTAATTATTCGTCAATCTTCAACTTCGAGTTTTAATTTTATTTTAACCGACGAATTTTGAAGTTTTGACGAATACCCAATGTAAAAATTTTTTGTTACCTCATTAATTATTTATGACGATCGAAAACACAGCTCTCAATAAAATAAAATAAAAGAGAAAAATAAAATTGAATCTAGAAGCCTCGAGCCATGAATTAATTGCAACAAAGAGCAGAAAGAATGTAATTAGAAGCGACGCTTAAACTTTACAGTCTCTTATATTCACTTTACATCCGAACTTAGTAGGAAACTTTCAGTTGTGCATTGCATTTTATTTTCATTCGAGGAATTTCTAATAACCCTGAGATAATGACTACGCTTATAAACTTAAGCGTAGCAGACAGACAGACACACTTCTGAATTATCGTCATACTTCATATATGCATGTATGTATGTATATTCTTTATCATACACCACAAAAACACAGAAGAAACAGATTACAAACATGAAACTTCATACTACGAGGCGAAAGTGCGTTTGTTTGTTGGTTTGTCCTTCAATCACGCCACAACGGAGCAACGGTTCGACGTGATTTTTGGCATGGTTATAGTTGAGGGGTCGGAGAGTGACATAGGCTAATTTTTATCCCGGAAAATTGAGCAGTTCCCGCGGGAATCACAAAAAACTTAAACCACGCGGGCATTGCAGCTAGCCTAAAATATTAGTATGGAAGCATGAATATGGATTTAAAAGATTTACAAATAACTAGCTGTTGCCCGCGACTTCGTCTGCGTCAATTTCTGTTATTATGATCGCGAGATCCAGTCGCGGACATTTTTAGATCATAGAGGAATAATTCTTTCATACATATTTTTTGGGTAACTTGAACCGTTTACGAAGCGCATGCAACGGAAGCCCTCAAGCATGGATAATTTTCCCCGTCGTTGCAACATTTTTCAATGATGCTTCGCTCCTATTGGTGGCAGCGTGATGTTATGTAGCCTAAAGCCTTCCTCGATAAATGGACTATCCAACACAAAAATAATTTGTCAATTCGAACCAGTAGTCCCTGAGATTAGCGCGTTCAAACAAACAAACACTTCAGCTTTATAATATTAGTAAAGTGTAAAGTTTAAATTTAGTAAAGTATAAAGTACCTATAGATAAACTTTTTATCAGGCTCAGATGTTGGTTCATTACAGCAAAGTTAAAAAAATAATTACAGAAGCGACACTTGAATTGTATCCGGGTCCCCGCCTGCTCTCGACGTCCCAGCTCTATCCCGTCTAGAAATCCTGGAGTCGTTACATCGTCATTAATTACTGACTTTTGAGATTTCACTCCGAATTAATAAATATTATTGAATAGTAACGAGGACCGTCAGTGGTTATTGGGACCTATTATTTGTTAATTTATTAATTACAAGATGATTCCCGCGACTTCGTCCGCGTGGATTAAGTGTTTTTGATTCCCGCGGGAACTCTTGAATTTTCCGGGATAAAAAGTAGCCTATGTCCTTCCCCGGGATACAACCTATCCTTGTTCAAAAATTCATCAAAATCGGTTGAACAGATGGGCCGTGAAAGCGTAGCAGACAGACAGACAGACAGACAGACAGACACACTTTCGCATTTATAATATTAATATGGACTAGATGATTAATTATGGCGACCTCCGTGGCGCAGTGTTGAGTGCTGTTGTCTTAACGTGCGGAGGTCCCGGGTACGGTCCCCGGCAGGGTCAATTTGGGAAATTATAATTTCTGAATATTCTCTGGTCTCGCCTGGCCTGCCTAGTTACCCTTCGGCAAAGACGTCCGTCAAGCAGTGTAGCGTTGCTGTACGATGCCGTGCAGAAACCGAATAGGGATATGGGTTTAACATAGCTACCAAGCCCCTAAAAGGTTAACCCGCTACCATCTTAGACTGCATCATCACTTCCCATCAGGTGAGATCGCAGTCAAAGGCTAACTTGTAGGGGATAAAAACAATGATTCCCGCGAGTTTGTCCGCCTGGGTTAAGGTATTTTAATTCCCGCGGGAACTGTTTTTCAATTAAATTTTTCAGGATAATAAGTAAGCTGTGTGTTCATATAGGTTATAAGCTATCTCCATTCCAAATTTCAGCTAAATCAGTTTATCGTTTCAGCGTGAATGTAAACAAACATCCGAAACTTTCACATCCATACTAATATTAAAAATGCGAAAGTGTATCTGTCTGTCTGTCTGCTACGCTTTCACGACCCATCTAATCAATCGATTTTGTTGAAATTTGGTACAGGGATAGGTTGTATCCCGGAGAAAGACACAGGCTACTTTTTATCCCGGAAAATTCAAGAGTTCCCGCGGGAATAAAAAAAAATCTCTTCAACCGATTTTGATGAAATTTGGTATAGGGATAGTTTGATACCCGGGGAAGGACATAGGCTACTTTTTATTCCGGAAAATTTAGGAGCTCCCGCTGGAATAACAAAATCTTAAACCACGCGGACGAAGTCTCGGGCATCATCTAGTTTATTATATTAATATTAGGAAGTAGGATAATTCAGCTAAATTTGAGTTAATCTTGCAAAATGACGCAAGCGGCGAGTCTGAAAGAAAGTTTACAAGTTTGGTTTAAGTTTTAACTTTGAAAGCGACTTCGAAACTTCGAAATCGAACTTCGAAAGTGTCGACTGCTCACAAATTATTTCGAGCACGTCAAATGACGCGCATTACACAAACTTTGGATTTATGAAAAAGTTTTCCGGTGAATCTCTTATATTGAAGACTAGATAATGCCCGCGACTTCGTCTGCGTGGATTGATGTTTTTGGATTCCCGCGGGAACTCATCAATTTTCCGGGATAAAAAGTAGCCTATGTCCTTCCCCGGGATGTAACCTATCTCTGTACTAAATTTCATCAAAATCGGTTGAACAGATGGGCCGTGAAAGCGTAGCAGACAGACAGACAGACAGAGAGACACACTTTCGCATTTATAATATTAGTATGGATATAAGTCCTGGCTCATTCACTCCCTGAATGACTTTAAAAAAATAATCTACTAAACGTTTGCCCTTGACTGCGATATCACCTGATGGTAAGTGATTATACAGTCTAAGATGGTAACGGGCTAACCTGTTAGGGGTACGGCATTTTAAACCTCTAATCGGTTTCTACACGGCATCGTACCGGAACGCTAAATCGCTTGGCGGTACGTCTTTGTCCGTAGGTTGGAAACGAGCCACAGCCGAAGCCTCCCACTAGACCAGACCAGTCAAAATTCGAAAATTATACATTCCCAAATTGAGCCTGCTGGAAATCGAACCCGGGACCTCCCACTGTAAGACTGCAGCGCTCACCAATGCGCCAGGGTGGTTGACGTTCTGATAATCGTCCCTAAAATAAGGATTATATTTTAATTCTAAACATACTACCACCACCACCACCACAACAGCCCATTAACGTCCCACTGCTGGGCACAGGCATCCACTCTCGTAGGAGAGCGGGAATTAGAGCTTAGACCCACCACGCTGCTCCAATGCGGGTTGGCGGGCTTTAACGGCTATTATCATGTTAGTGATAATGACCGGGACCGACGGCTTAACGTGCTCTCCGAGGCACGGGGGTGAAACACCGCCAACTTCCTAACTCCGGGCTAGTACTGAGAATTTCTAGTCAGAAAAACTCAATACTTAATTATGGCCCGACCCGGGACTCGAACCCAGGACCTCGTCGGGCGCAGGCGAAACTGCTAACCACTAGACCAACGAGGCAGTTAAACATACTAAAGTTAACATTTTAATATTGATAATGGATTATGGCATACCTATTTTTAATTTATCTGCGTGCCAGTAAATTGTAAAAAAATATTAAAGATAATATCGATTGTTCGATTGTGCGTTTACTCGCAAAATAACTAAAGTACTCCTTTAAAAAATAATTCAATGTTCAGTAACAATACTATCTGCGTGTCAATAAATAAAATGTCATGATACCAGCCGGCGGCGGACGCGTTTTTATCATGTTTTTATTTTCCGCTCTGCTGTGCTTCCGGTCAAAAGTTTTTAAATTAAAAAATACGTGTTTCTGGTATCTCGTGTTGGGTGGAAATATTGTTATTGTTTGAATGTACTGTGTTTCTTTTTCTGATAAATTAATTATGATGACTCTACAGGGGCCATACTGTCAACGCTATTGTTTCATTATTGTTGAATTTCGTGTTTTAGAATTATAATCCTTATTTTAGGAATGTCAAGGTACGCGACATCAAACTGTCATTTTGAGTAATATTGCTTATTTAAGTATTGTTTATGCGTTACCAGTATGACCCCGAATTTCATCTGCTTAAATTTATATTTTGGATAAAAATATGTACTTGTATGTTTCTCTGTAGTATACCTAACACCAATGTTGAATAAATATATTTTCTTTCTTACTGGATGTTGACGTCATGATACCTAGGTCAACATTGATTCACCAGCACGATCTATTGATATAACACGTCACCGTAATATTTCTCATGGAAGTAATAGGTACAAACTAGTTACATCTAGAACCCTCTAGTTCCGTGGCATTTTTTTAACGTTCATCTATTGAAAAATTATGGTAAAAAATAAATGTTAAAAAAATTGGCAGTCATAGGGACAGTCGATAGAAGTGAAAACTTATAACTTAAATACTAATATTTAAAATAATTAAAATATAAACCTTAAAACTAAGGAATTAAAGTTTAATGACGAATGTAGTATTATTTATATTTAAGATCTTTTGTCTTCGTAAAAACGCGAGCATGTCGGTGACGCGAATCCACAAGTTTACCTCCTACCAAAAAGTGCTCAACGCGGCTAAAGAAGTTTTCACTTCAAAAAATCCTGGCTGTATTCCAAAAAACGTCATACCAGGAGCGCATAAATCTTAGACAATAAACGCTCATACATTCCCCACGATTATGGGGAGTAATGCTCATGAACTGGCAAGGGATGATATTTCATCCCTTATCGTTGTATCATCACATGGGGATGTTGATAGGATACATAAATATCAACCGGCTTTGTCGCCGAGCTATAAGGGTGGATAGGCACGTACCTATATCTATATTTATTATCATTGTACTTAGCTGAGAGGCGGGCATGTTTATCTCAAATCTAGTGGCTAGCCGGTTTGATATTATTTTGTACTAGCAATTTTTTTTATCGAACCTATTCCGTTTATTAGCTTATCAGTTTTTGAAGTGAAACTTCTTTAGAATCGTTGTGATTTGAAAATTCGACGAAACGAAAAAGCGACACTAATAAGAGACAAACATATTCATAATTTATGATTTAGCCTGCGAGAGAATTATATATTTATGTACTGTTCTAAAGTTTCCCTTCTGCCGCGTATGAATTGCACATATACACTTTTTGATTTGTTTGTTACTACGGGAACTCCTTATTTTTCCGCCACTTATTCTCTGTTCAATCATTTATTTTTCTTTTGGCAGCTTCAATCATTCATCAATCAAATCATCGATTCAATCATGCGTTACTGATTCGATTTGTGATAAAACTCGAAGAAGTTTTAATCGATTTGACACATTGAGAAAAAGAAAGAAGAAGAAAACCCCTATTTTACCCATTCACGGGTTGAATTAAAAAAAAATCCTTTCTTAGCGGATGCCTACGTCATAAAAGCTGTATGCCAAATTTCAGCCCAATCCGTCCAGCTGTTTGAGCTGTGCGTTGATAGATCAGTCAGTCGATCAGTCAGTCACCTTTTCCTTTTATATATTTAGCGAAGATATTTACTAGCATCGCTGTCACCGGGTCAGAGGGGTTACTATGAGCTCTTATAGCAGGACAGATATTGAACTGCACTTAACTTCAAGGCACTGAACTGGTAGGCAGAGACTGTATTGAACTGTGCTGCAGTTCAATTTCTGTCCTGCTTTAAGAGCTCATAGTAACCCCCCAGATAAGTTTGTCATTTATCATACTTATACTTACTCGTATCATACTTCATATCATACTTTAATATTATAAATGCGAAAGTGTGTTTGTTTGTTGGCTTATTGGTTTGTCCTTCAATCACGTCGCAACAGAGCATCGGATCGAAGTGATTTTTGGCGTGAGTATATTTAAGGACTGGAGAGTGGCATAGGCTATTTTTTATCCTGGAAAATTAAGGAGTTTCCCTGGGAATAAAAACTTAAACCACGCATACGAAGCTGCGGGCATCAGCTAGTACAATATATGATTGCTAATACATACACAGATAAAAACCCTGAGATTATCATCCTAAGTTATGTGCACAAACTTGTAAGGGATATTTCATCCCCTACCATTGTATGATCACGTGGGGACGTTAATAGGGCGCATAAATATCGGCCCGCATTGTCACAGGCAGAGAGAGTGGGGGAACGGAAATTATTATTGTCATAATACGACAGAAATAATATGAAAAGCTATGTCAACATGAGAATTATTTACTCCTTAGTTGATTCCCGCGATTACGTTCGCGTGGATTGAAGTTCTTTGGTTCCCGCGGAACTCTGTAAATTTCCGGGATAAAAAGTAGCCCATGTAACTCTCCAGATCCTCAACTATACCCATGCAAAAATCTCACGTTGATCCGTTGCTCTGTTGCAGCGTCATTGAAGAGCAAACCAACAAACAAACACACTTTCCCATTTATAATATTAGTATAGATTTTAGCCCGATCCGTGATTTAAGCTGTGCGTTGATAGATCAATCAGACAGTCAGTCAATCAGTCAGCGACCTTTTCCTTTTATATATTTAGATGTGCGAAGACCTTAACTAGTGCTTTTAACGTTTTCCTGGTTTAATTAACAATCTAATAACTATGTGTTTGTTCTGGGAACTAACGGTTAGGCAAATATAATATTATTAAACCGTTGCTGTGGCCATAAATGCTGCATAACGGCTGTATATTAGACGCTTAATATTCCGCTTTAACGCCATTAAGTTTATTAAAACAATAACAGATAGAATAAGGCCATCAAAACAAAATGTACAGACGCGGGGAAATGGGCTGAGTAATAGACAATTAGGAATGTTCTTTGGGGTTTATGTTTTGGTTTGTTCCACTTTGTACCGTGAATGGGACGTTAGAAAAGAACAATGGAATAATATTATGAAAAGCTGACAACATGAGAATTTATTTATTCTACTAGCTGATGCCCGTGCTTCATCCGCGTGGATAGAGCGTGCTTTTTGGGTCCCGCAGGAACTCTTTAATTTTCCGGGATAAAATGTAGCCTTTATCTCTGTGCCAAATTTCATCCAGATCCCTTCAGCCGTTCTGACGTGATTGAGCAACAACATCCATCCATCCAAACTTTCGCATTTATAATTTTAGTATAGATTAATACATGGGTTAAACCCAATATCACCGCAGAAAATAAACGAGTCCCATAATAATAACCTAGACATAGCACTAATTAAATAACTGTTATTAAAGTATACATTAAACACTCTCTACACTTAATAAAATTACCCATTTTATAAGAATAATAAAATTCTAATTTCCTACCACACCATTTTTGCCTAGATACAGCGTGTAGGTATTATGTTTAATGAAAATGAAAATGTTTCTCCCGACCACAGTGGTGCAATTACGTGCATTAAGTAGAATGAAAAAAAAAATCAAAGCAATATTTTTAAAATCTAGGTCTCGATTACAAGTGGAACTGCATTATGTCGACAATTCACTGCAGAATTTTGTTTAAATATCAAGTAACTATAAACAACGCCCTATTTACCTAGAATAATTAATTAAGGAAGACTGGTTTATCCATTGGCTTCGCATGCCTTTAACCTATTTCTTAGGTTTAGTCCTGTACCTGTTCTGTTTTGACGACCTCCCTGGCGCAGTGTTGAGCGCTGTTGTCTTAACGTGCGGAGGTCGAACTTCTATCCCCGGCAGGGTCAATTTGGGAATTTATAATTTCTGAATTTTCCCTGGTCTAGCCTGGTGGTAGGCTTCGGCGGTGGCTAGTTACACTACCGGCAAAGACGTGCCGCCAAGCGATTTAGCGTTCCGGTACGATGCCGTGTAGAAACTGAATAGGGGTATGAGTTTATTATAACCGCCATGCCCCTAACAGGTTAGCCCGCTGCCATCTTAGACTGCATCGTCACTTACCATCAGGTGAGATCGCAGTCAAGGGCTAACTTGTAGTGGATAAAAAACCCTTGCTTCTAAGTTTAAACGTAATTCGTTATCATGATTACGTCACTGCTATTTAGTATTGGGCCGCCATATTTGTGTTTTAATGAACAGCTGTTAAAAAGACAATGCCACACAAATTCATTTTAAATTCACATGCACAGAATGCACAGAAAAACTTTAAATTCACAAATAATATATAAGTTAACTAAACAAGTTAGTTAATTAGTTAATTTTAAGTTTTTCTATCCATCAATTTAGAAGTTATAACGCCCTGACAAACGGACAGACAAATGCAAACCTACTGATATACCTAGACTCAACTGCAAAATGCAAGTATCATAATATTATTATCAGCCAAACGAATACACAAACAAACAGACAAGCTTATAATGTAGGCCTAGCAAAGCAATAATAGATAGTTTCAAAAATACAGGGGGTTTAAAGCCATATTGATCCATTATTGTTCCGTTCCGTTACCTTCGTGTTTAAGTATTATAATCCTTATTTTAGGAATGTCAAGGTATGTGATATCAAAATGTCATTTTGAGTAATATTGCTTAGGTATTGCTTTAAGCGTTGGTGGTATGGCCCCAGGCTTGCTTTCTGAACCCGTGGCAGCGTCCCGATTAATCATAAGTGGCACAAGTCCTTCATGAAATAAAACATTTCATTTGAATATAATATGTATTTCAGTATTAGGTCAACAAGTGGAACGTGCCACGGCTTTATCGTCAATTCGTTGCAACACTTTGCCTTAATGGTGAAATCACGGCCTAATAAACCGTCACAATTATACGCTGATTTACTCAATGTAACTTAGGTCTTTGTCTACATCTTTTCATCTAATGCATACTTGCTCATTTAATATTTTTTTTTTAATTAATTTTGCCTGGTGGGAGGCTTCGGCCGTGGCTAGTTACCACCCTACCGGCAAAGACGTGCCGCCAAGCGATTTAGCGTTCCGGTACGATGCCGTGTAGACTGATTAGGGGTATGGGTTTAATATAACTGCCATGCCCCTAACAGGTTAGCCCGCTACCATCTTAGACTTCATCATCACTTACCATCACCATTACACATGTAGTGGATAAAAGAAAAATGTATGACTTTTTATAGTTTGTACTGACTTTATAATGCAATTAATGTACATAGTTCGTATAATAATTATGTATGACTAGCTGATAATATGCTCGCGACTTCGTCTGCGTGATCGAGGTTTTTTGGTTTCTGTGGGAACTTAAAGGTTTCTCGTGATACAAAGGCTAAACTTAGGGAGTTCCCGTGGGAATTTAAAAAGCCTTTTTCACGCGGACGAAGTCGCGGGCATCTGCTAGTTTCCTATGATCCTTTTTCCTTTTCTTGTTATGACGTCAGGTTATTTTTTGCTCCCGTTTGAATGCATTCAATAAAATATAGTGAATGGTAAGTGCGTGCTTGTTGAAGACAATAGCGCTTCAATTTATTTGGAGCGTACTGCCCGCGCTCCGCTCGACTCGCTCCAACACTTTTTTATTTACGCTGGCTCACATTAGGGTTCCGTAACCGAATAGGGGTATGTTTTTAATGTAACTGCCATGTTCCTAACATGTTAGTGCGCTATCATCTTAGCCTGCATCATCACTTACCATCATGTGAGATCGCAGTCAAGGGATAAAATGTAGTGGATAAAAAACACAGAACGCATACTACTACTACTACGCCCATTAAAGTCCCACTACTAGGCACATGCCTCCACTTTCATAGGAGATAGGGTATTAGAGCTTAGACCCACCACGCTGCTCCAATGCGGGTTGGCGGGCTATAACGACTATTATTATGCTAGTGATAATGACCGGCACCGACGGCTTAACGTGCTCTCCGAGGCACGGGGGTGAAACAACTTCATAACTCCGGGCTAGTACTGAGAATTTCTAAGTCAGAAAAACCCAACACTTATTATGGCCCTACCTGGGACTCGAACCCGGGACCTCGTCAGCCGCATTCAAACATGTTAACCACCAGACCAACGAGGCAGTTGACAGAACGCATACCATCATCATATTGTAGAAATTTGTCTTTGAAGTTGAATTTCAAACAAGTTCGATCGTTTGATTGCAGTGACCTCATTGATTGTGTTCATTGGTTACTTGTAGAGGAATACGTATAATAATGTAAGTCACCATGCAGTCTAAGATGGTAGCGGGCTAACCTGTTAGGGGCATGGCAATTATATTAATAATATGAAACCCATACCCCTATCCGGGTTCTACACGGCATCGTACCGGAACGCTAAATCGCTTGGCGGCACGTACTTGCCGGTAGGGTAGTATTATTAATTATAAGAGATAAAAATTCCAAGTGTTTAACAGGCATATATTGATCTGTATTTACTTGATTAAAAAATATAATACGAAAATAAAAGCTACGGAACACTATAGTGATTGTAATCGTGGCTCTTACCAATATTTTTGTTTAGATTTGTCCCTTTTCTCCGTTGCCAATAGGTGCACCGTGTATTTCCCCCAGGATCCCGATATGGGGAGATACGAATATAGAATAGAAAATACGCTGAACGCGGCGGATGCATTTGAATTTATTTTTAACCCCCGACGCAAAAAGAGAGGGGTGTTATAAGTTTAACGTGTCTGTTTGTGTATCTATCTATCGTAGAGCCCAAACGGATGGACCTATTTTCGTTTAGTTTTTCTTGTGTCATAGATAATTTTATCCCGAGTGTTCTTGGCCATGTTTCATGAAAATCTGTTCTGCCGTTTGAAGATCATCAGCTCTTTAATAGTTGATGAGGGGATCTGACTACCTTCCATATGTCCTATCGATTCGAAATTTGGTACCATATTACTTCATTTATACCTACTTTAAAAAAGACAATAAAAGTAAAATTCAAAGTTTAAAAAACCCCCCGACACAAAAAATAAACTCTTAAAACGAACAAATAATAAATATTTTAAACCAATTATAATTATTATCGTCATATTATATAATAATATGTAAGTTCAAATATTTTTATTTTATCCATAGTGTTCTTAGCCATGTTTCATGAAAATCTGTTCATCCGTCTGAAGGTCATCAGCTTTTTCTTAATCTGCTACTTCCATATTATGTCGAGGGTTGTAATTTATACTTGTTACTACATACTAAGGATGGATGGACTAAATAAAAAGTATAATATTATAAAAGTCCTTATAAATAATATTGTATCGTATACTAAAATCTGATCAGGGTTAAATATTACAGTCATACTTGAAATTCGAAACAGGTATATCTTAATTATTATATGTTTTTTTAAATTTATTAAATTAATATGTAGTGCCACGGGAGACTTTCTTTGCCCGTGGTATTACTAAACGTATTTGGTAGTCTTACGGGGAAAACATCCGTGGAACTACCAGTAAGACCACCGGTAGTACCACGGTCAACCCAACTGACATCTAAGTATGTGAATCAGTCAGGAACTGAAGAGTGACTCTTAATAATAATTATTGTAAAATTAAGACCACAGCCACAAATTTATAGTTGTTTGTTCAGCAAGATAGCAAAGATAGTTTTTAATTGCGAGTGCCTAGTTTGAATCCCGAGCGAGCGAAGGATTCTACAATAGAATCCTGAGTGTAGAGAGGGATTTGAAGGCACAAAAAACATTACTATCGTGTGATAACATACAACTTTTCAACTCAATAGCGAGAAAATACGAACTGATTCTGAATGTTTCGTGGACTACGTAAAGAAATGCCCAATCCACAGCTTTCTATTCAAAATACTTTTTCTCAAGTTTTGCTCACTGCTCCAAACCAGTGAGCAAAAACGTGTTTTGTTCACTTGTTTGAAGCAGTAAAACGCTTTTTCGAGCTAGAAGGTGAAAATAATAGTTTATATTACTTCACGTTATACAGAAACTATAAACAACGGGATGATGCCCGCGACTTCGTCCGCGTGGATTAAGTTTTTTTGATTCCCGCGGGAACTACTTAATTTTCCGGGATAAAAGTAGCCTATGTCCTTCCCCGGGATATACCCTACCTCTATACAAAATTTCAGCAAAATCGGTTGAAAAGATAGACCGGGAAAGCGTAGCAGACAGATAGACAAACAGACAGACATATTAGTATGGATATAACTTCTCGAAATACAGAAGCTACGAATCGCTTGCCTTTTCAGCTATATTCACGCGTTTGTCAGTAGGTATCGGGCAGCCACTCCGAAATGCATGGAACGTATGCATGAGCATTTCGATTCCGAATCAAACCCCTATCTCCTTAGATGCATTCCGTCACCTATACAAGATATAATGCAAGAGATGAATTTATTAGAATTTATTGAGGACAGATAAGACATACGGACATTGATAGGATTTGTGCAAAATTTTGATTTCTTATGAGAGTTTTGTTCAAATTATTTTGTAAATTTTTAAACAAATTTGAGCTATGAATGCCTCTCTTATATGAGACATGCATATTTGAGAGTTCTCCACAAGTTTCTTGAGGGTATATATAATGGAGTTAGATTTAAATTAGGCGTGGTGGAAATTGTCCCAAATCTTTCATTGAGTTGAGATTATGAATTTAATTAAAACATTAGTAAATACTATAACAGTTTCATTAAACTAAGTTTGAATAAAACCGTGCGATATGAAATTTACCGAGGCGGAAACTGTTCAGACTCGGTAAATCTCATAGACAGTAGTTTGTTAATATTTAAGCCGTTTGAAAAACTAACTTACTAGCTCTCAGTGTAAAACGAAAAGGATAAAAGCGAACTTGTTGCTAAGCGTGATCGTTATTGTGCTCAGCCATCTGAGGGAACAACTTGGGAGCTTGTCGGGTACGGCTGACGTGTTGGGACGGGACGTAGCCATTTGCTACGAGCAATGTAGACGTACAATTATTAACCTCTCACTACTTCTTTGTTCCTGGTACTTTTGATGCGGGCTGCATTTAAAAATCATATTTGAAATGCAAGAGTCTGTTTGTTTATTCTTCAATTGCGTCGCAACGGAGCGATAAAATCGACGTGAATTCTTGCATGGATTTAATTTAAAACTTGAACCGAAACGTGACTTTTTATGGGATTATTGAAAACTTAAATCCTCATTGAAACATAAATCATCTAGTCAGAATTAATTCTGCTCATATTGATTGTGTTACATTAATTATTATGAACACCTTTTCTAAATATTTTGTCCCCAATATATTTAAATCACTTTGCCTGTACCAGACAAAATTTGCCTAAAACTCAATTAAATCCTATTTTATTACAATAATTAATTTCATAGATTTTTGCCAGCTTAGATCTGATCTATGGACGATCAGCTTGATAGATCCGAAAATTTGTTACCAAACAGCGTGTAGCATGACCGTTATTGTGCTCAGCCATCTGAGGGAACAAGTCGGGAGCTTGTCGGGTGTCGCGGGTGTCTTGGGACGCGACGTAGCTATTTGCTACGAGCAATGTAGACGGCAATGTAGACGTACCTCTCACTACTTCATTGTTCCTGCCAACATTAAATAACTTTTAATGTTGGCTGCATTTACAAATCATATTTGAAATGCAAAAGTGGGTTTGTTTGTTCTATTTGCTACGTTTTCAAGGCTTAAAAATGAACACCTATGTTCGTACTAAAATTCTACATCAATGACTATTTTCAACCCATTTTGAGGAGGAGGTACGGAGGTAGTTTCAATCCCGGGAGTGGGCAAACACTACTTTTTATCCCGCAAAATAAATATATGGATGGGTGGGATAATAATATTTTCCATACTAATATTAATTTTTTTTATTTATTATTTTTATTATGTCTGGCTATCTGTTTGCTATGTTTTCAAGGCCGATGGTCTTTCAAAATCAACATCTATCTGGAAGAGATCACTCATAGTGATAAGGCCGCCTTTACACCGTAAGAAGTTATAATGGAGAAGTTTTATGATGTTGTGAATATCATATTTAACACAATGGAAGTAAAATATAGATTAAAACTAATCAATCAGTGGTTTTTTAAAATCCATCAATAAATGACTGAGAAATGACGATTTCAAAGTTTAATTTTATATAATGTACACCGTTTGATGTATCTTACTGGAGAGAGAAATTTTGTTAGTGAGTTTTTACATAGCCTAGATTTAATACTTCAAAATTATCTTCACACACAAATTAAGTGCTTCAACATAGTGTGTAGAAATCAAAATTATTTTTTACTTTACAGTGGCTTTGGAAGTCGGTTTTTTTAAAGAATTTTTATTACTCTACTTTACTTTTTGATATAAACCAAAAGTGAAAACCGCGGTGAAGCATTTCACTTCCAATTAAAAAATCAAGACAAATTGCCTCGCTTGGCTCCGTGCCGCTGACAAAACGAGACATGATTCAGCGCTGCCGAGAGCGACACTAGTATAATTAGAGTTCGGGGTGACCACACTTTTGGTTAAGAAAGAATAACACATTATATTAATTTCTCTCCCTCTCTGCGTCGAATTCCTCATTACTGAGGGTCGTGACCCAATCCCATTAATCACATTATGGTTGGTGTACGCGCCCGATCATGGTCGCAAAGTAACTTTCAATGTGCCTCGGACAGCCTAGAGTCTAGAGCCGTAAAAACCTAAATAAAATAAAATGTTAATGTCTGAGCTGACGATTTTGTAAGGGAACGTTTGAACAAAAAGAAAAAAATTGCTAATTTGTGTGGTTTCACTGGCTGATGAAACTTTCCAGCCTCCGGAAAAAATTGGACTATTTTTCAAGTGCATATGATGGACTAAATGCTAGTTCAAGTGTGAAGAGACAGTGGAAAAGTGGTACCAGCTGAGGAGCCTGCTTTGAAGAGGAGGCCTGGAGCCACAGTCCTTGGAGGGAGTCATCACACCACACACCTTTCACAAACACTCACAAATAACCTTACACCACCCCATAACTTCCCTCAGGACTCGTCTCGTCGCAGCCAGCTGACCAGGTGAGTTGTAGAAGCTCGTTCACAAAGAGGATCCCTATCTCAACGACCAGTCGCTCGCTATGGGCCCCGGGGCGGCCGCAGGTTGCTTTCAATGAGCTAGGCGTATGGCCTTAACAGTTGGAGTTTTCTTGGGATATTAATGCGGTGGGTTACTACGTCCTTCCGCAAACAACTCTGCTAAGAGAATTTAAACTCTTAGGTTTTGTTACGATTATTATCAGATATTAGTAATAATAACCGGGACCGACACCTATCCAGTTCCCGACTTGTGTTAACGTTGCTTAACAATCGCAATAGACTGATATGCATTATCACAGCTAGGCCATTCGTTCCTCAACTCCTCATTTTAAATTATAGGCCAGCGTTTGGCTCCAATTTGGCCTGCTAGCAAGTAGTGATAAGACCACTTATAAGCACTAATAAGCCAGGCAAGTCATCAAATAAAGAGCTGCGTCGCCAAGCAGTTCAGCATCATCATCATCTTGAGACACATTTTTTACTCTTCTATGTGCCGTCTGATTCGATTCTGTGATATCGACTGGTCGATAACGAAAGTTGAGGTATTAATTTGACACAATATTAATAGTTGTGATTCGTCGTTTTATGATATTTTTAACCGACTAAAAAAGGGAGATAGTTCTCAATTCAAAGCGTATTTTTGCGGTAGTACTCCTAAAATAATTACTTACATAAAGGTACTTCTTCTCTCTCCAGACATCCTTGAGGAAGAGAGACAGGGTTTAAAGCTTTTTTATAACATACGAAATATCCAGCCAAGATCCCTGTGTTTTATCGTACCAAAAAGAAATTTTCTAAAAAAAAACTGTCCGTCCAAACGTGTGGTTGACGCAACGAGCGAGCGTTCGGAGCGGCTTATGGCTGAGTAGGGGCGCTTTGTCCGCGCCGCATTGTGCACTGAGACCCTTCCAAGTCGACGTGAACTAGCATTAGAGGTCACTCAGTGCCTACATCTTGAAACATATCCCTTCTAACTCTACTATGTGTCGTCTGATTCGATTCTGTGATATCGACTGGTCAATTACGAAAGTTGAGATATCGATTTGACACAATATTAATAGTTGTGATTTACGATATTTTTTATCCACTACTAAAAGGAAGAGGTTCTCAATTGCGTATATTTGAGAACCTCTATTTATTGCCGATATTATGCCGATTTATTTATGTTGGCCGAGGTAACTGTTAGCCCTCCGGTCATCTGTGGACTCTGTGAGACGAGAAAATAGATCCTTAAAAAATGATCTAGCATCATCGCCCCACGACCCCAGGGTTTCAACACCAAAAGGTATAAAAATGAAATCATTTTCAATAATTTCATACTTGCGCCTCTTGGCTCTTTCTGCATTAGTGGCCGCCGCCCCCGCTGACATGGAGGACGCCTGCAAAGGGGATAACGCTAGCGTATCCACGCATGTGGCATCCCAAACAAGCGACCTTCCTTGCTTCCACGGAACAAGAGTCATCCCGTCAGGTCTCTTACCATCACTGCGCACCAAGCCATTAGGCTCTAACACTGCAGGCACTTTAGCGGTGGCAAAAGACCTACGAATGATGTCGTAGGTCTCTTGCCGTAGTCAAAAGATTTTTGTTCAAATAAACTTTTATTTTGGATCGTCCAGTTACAGTATAGATCGAACACCAACTCTAGTTTGACCGGTGTTTTTGGCAATCGGTGCAGCTAAGTATGAAACACAGCGTAAACACTGTACCTATATTCATACAGTGGATCAATGCCCATACAAATGACAGATCCAGCTATACCATAGTATACTGTCCTTCGTAGTTCGTATGTATTTTTATTAGACTGTCAGAATTATGTATTGAAAATTATGCCAGCTCGGAGATACACGCTCCTGTCTTGCCCTTGTCATCCCGCAGCGTTAGCCCTATTGCGCATTATAAGGAAATGTCTTGTGTCTTATAAGAAATTTAGTCGCAGTGGTTTTTGCATGAGACCATACATATTATAAGATATTTTTTCTTATGTCTTATCAGACACGCCCATACAAAATAATATCTTCTGTATATATATAAAATTCCCGTGCCACAATGTTAGTAACCATACTCCTCCGAAACGGCTTGACCGATTTTTATGAAAATATGCATATTCAGTAGGTCTGAGAA
Source organism: Erebia epiphron (assembly GCA_963932025.1). Lineage (NCBI taxonomy): Eukaryota > Metazoa > Arthropoda > Insecta > Lepidoptera > Nymphalidae > Erebia > Erebia epiphron. The sequence goes on from OZ009948.1 coordinate 1,983,594, forward strand.
TCGGCTACTATCTATTTTCATACCTCCACGCGGACGGAGTCACGGGCATCAGCTAGATATATATAACTTTTAAGACACAAGACATTTTCTTATAATGCGCAATAGGGCTTATTAAGACTGGACGCCTCCATCGAACGACTGGTAAGAAAGAACGTATCTCCTTTGACAGTGTTAGCAGCTGAACAGTAGTTACCACAGAAGTTTAAACATATAAAGGATAATTCCCGCGACTGAAACGACAGCTAGTCTACATGAAAGCGTAATTAGCCGGAGCATGTTAGTGTTACAGTTAAACAAGTATGAGATTTTAGATCTCACTAACGACGATAGAATTCGAGCATCGAACCACCTTTAACGTCAAAGTAAAATGGACTTTCGACTCTCTTGACTGAAAGCTCAAGTTCGTCCATACATCCTTGCGTAATAATAATAATAATACGAGGGCGTTCAATGTATTCTAGGTATAGGTATGAAATAATAGGCAGAAAATTCTAAAGAAAATTTATTTTTCAATATAGTCTTCAATACACTTATTTGATCACTTAAAAAAATAACTTTTCATGCCCTCTAAAAATTTTTTCCTCTTTGCCTGAAGAATGTTCATTTATTGCCTCCTTCAACTCTTCATTGTCGGAAAAATGCTTACCCCGAAGATCTTTCTTCAGGTTTGGGAGCAAAAAGTAATCACTTGGTGCCAGGTGGCTGTAGGGTGGATGAGTGATTTCTTCAAATCCACAATCCCTCACAGCAGCCTTGGCAACGCGCCCTGTGTGAACCGGCGCGTTGTCGTGAAGAAGCAAGACACCATCGGTAAATTTTCCACGTCTTTTTTCTTTTATAGCGTCCTTCAAATTGCGTAGGCTGTTTGCGTAACCTGCGGCAGTAATACTTTGACACCTTTTTGTGTATTCGATCAGTAAAATTCCCTTAAAATCCCAAAGCACTGTGGCCATGAGTTTTCCGGCTGATAGACCCGTTTAAATTCACTAAACCACTTCTGAATAGTAGATATAATGAAGAAGCAGAATCTTGATAAACAACCACAATTTTTTCATGAATAACTTTTTGAGTCTTTCCTTGTTTTGTAAGGAATTTATTCATTGCGCGGTGCTCGATTTTTGTCAAGATTATGGCGTCTGTCACTGTAGTTGTCTTCTCGTATTGCTAACTTGAATACTTATGATGACAATAACATGAAATTATATATTTATACCCTCAAAGAGTGTCTTTAACTAATGAGGTAATTAATTTGCTCTTATCATTAGTTAATCACCTCGATACCGAGAATACATTGAACGACTCGTAAAAATTGGTAGGTAACTAGCCAAGGCTGAAGCCTCCCACCAGACTATAGAGAACAATCAGAAATTATAAATGTCCTGATTGACCTCGTCAGGGATCGACCTCGGAACCTCCCACTTAATATATAGCCCTCACATCTGGGCCGAGAGAAAAGAAAGAAAGAAAAAAATATTCGCCAATAGTGTTACTGACTAAACATAGATTTAACAATCTCGTCTGTGACACCACCCAAAATTTGTGTACAGATCAGTTTTAAGCTCTGCATTACATGCCAACACGCATGCAAAGCAAGGCGCTGGTTTTCAGCTGTGACTGGGGTGACGTCACAATAACAAAAATCAATTTGAACAATACAAAAGCACATAAAAACTCTCAATCAAGAGCTCGTCGTAGATGTCGTAGTCATATAAGTTTAAAGTTTAATTCAATTAAAATATTTGACGTTCGAATTCATATTTACATTGGCGAGATCTCACACTAACCCGAAACAATAATCATTTCATTTCCATACGTTTTAATGGCGGTGTTTGAAAATGTAAATAATTAATTAATGCTATTCGTAAATGGAAGTCGGAAGTCTCCAAATGGAGAATACAAAAATGAGATCGATTTTATACTGTCCAATCAACCGAGAATTTTTCAGAACATTGGTACTATGAATCTAAATTACCCGTCGGATCATAGACTAATCAGAGCAACAGTAAAGGTAACCAAACAAAAGAAAAGTAGAGCAAAGTACACCAATAATCAAATCATAAAACTAAATAGCGAGGAGGAGATATCGGGCTACATGAAAAACCTATCTAAATTGCTACCTAATACATCTGACCACCAGGAACACACTTCAGTACAAACCTACTACGACAACATTACAAACGCCATTACTAACAGTTTAAAACTAGCCAGAGGAGGTAGAGATAAACACAAACAACATAAAATACTATCAGTTCGAACAACAACCATATTACAAAGAAGAAGAGAGCTACAGAAAACAAAAAACAAAACGAGATCGATGATAAATGAACTCTCCGCACTCTACAAATTAGGCAGTAAATATATAATACAGGATTATGCAAACCACAGGCAAAATATCATAGAAAGACACCTACATTCCACCGGAGGTACGAAAAAGGCCTATAAAGAACTCAGAACGAATAAAACATGTATAGAGAGTTTGAAAAATTTAAACAAGGACACTAGCAAACGAACTGATATCATTACTACAGCAACTAATTTTTATAAAACATTATATAGCGACAAGAATGAGAAAATCAGCAGTACCAAACAGGGCTTAATTGAAAATGTTAAAGAAATAGACGAAATAGAGATCGTAGAAGCAATAAGAAGATTAAAAACAGAAAAATCACCTGGATCCGACAACATTACAAACGAAGCATTGAAGTCAGCATATACAATATTGGCTACACCCCTAACTGTGCTATTCAACCGGATTTTAGAACAATCAGAAACTCCAACGCAATGGTCTGAATCTAACATCATTCTATTATATAAGAAAGGTGACCCCAAAGACATAAGCAACTATAGACCGATAAGTTTGCTACCAACTCTATACAAGCTGTTCTCTACGATTATAAACTCTAGAATCAGTCCCACAATAGAAGTTAGACAACCGGTAGAGCAGGCAGGATTCAGGAGAGGCTTCTCTACAGTCGACCACATACACACCCTAGAGTTAATTATAGAGAAATACCAAGAACAGCAGAGACCCCTATACCTTGCATTTATTGACTACCAGAAAGCGTTCGACACGGTAACACGTGTAAGCATCTGGGATAGCTTAAGAGAACAAGGAGTCAGCGAAAAGTACATAGAGGTCATAAAAAGCATTTACAGGAATAATTTCGGTAGAATAAAGTTAGAAAAAGAGGGCCCGAGCTTTCCCATCGAGAGGGGCTTAAGACAGGGCGACCCGCTCTCACCTACAATTTTCATAGCCATCCTAGAAACAATCATATGCAAGTTAGACTGGAATAAGCAAGGAATCTACATAAAAGACTCTTACTTAAGTCACCTGAGATTCGCAGATGACATAGTGGTACTATCTGAGTCAAGTGCACAGCTACAACGCATGATCAAGTCGTTACAGGCAGCCAGTGCAGATGTGGGTCTGGAAATCAACCTCTCTAAGACTATGACGATGACAAATAGTTGTAAAACACCTATATACGTAAACGGAAGCCCACTAGAATATACGGAAAACTACATATACTTGGGAAAGACCATCAGTTTTGACCGTAATAATAACGATACAGAAATAGAAAGAAGAGTGCAAAAAACTTGGAATAAATATTGGAGTCTTAAAGAAATTTTTAAAAGTAGCATGCCTATAAAAGTAAAAACAAAAATCATGAACTCTAGCCTCTTACCGTGCCTGACATATGGATGCCAGACGTGGAAATTTACGGCCAAAACAAAGCAAAAAATCACCACTTGCCAGCCGGGGCTCGAAAGAAGCATGCTAAAAATAAGGAGAATAGATAAAATACGCCACTCAAAAATAAGGTCTATAACAAAAGCGAACAATTTCCTAACATATGCTCAGAGGTTAAAGTGGAGATGGGCAGGGCACGTGGCCAGGCTCAAGGATCAAAGGTGGACAGTAAAGGCGACTCTATGGAGAGGCCCACAAGGCAAAAGAGGCAGAGGAAGACCGATAACTCGATGGGAGGACGAGATAAAAAAGATAACAGGCCCAAACTGGATCAGGACAGCAAAGGATAGGGACAAATGGACATCTTTGGAGGAGGCCTTCACCCAATCTGGGGTTCTTGCATAGATAAATAAGAAACTAACATTACTTACTACCAATAATCTTAACTAAATAATACTGTAAAATTAACCAACTAACCATTAAAAATAAGATAATCTTGTGAAAATTGTAAACATGCAAGAAATAAAAGGCTTTTTATTTTATTTTATTTATTTTATTATTCGTAAATACTCTGTAACAAAGCGCTATTGTCCGTGCATTCGCTTACTTAACTTTTAGATTTCAATGCAGTTTTCATCAGTGTTTAGAACTTTATTCGGATAAGCTAAACATTTTTAACATCATCTTATTTATTTGAAAATGTATGTATCCATACTAATATTATAAATGCGAAAGTGTGTCTGTCTGCTACGCTTTCACGGCCCATCTGTTCAACCGATTTTGATACAGGGATAGGTTATATCCCGGGGAAGGACATAGGCCACTTTTTATCCCGGAAAATTCAAAGATTCCCGCGGGAATCATAGTTATTTGTTATACAAGAGTGAAAAGTTGTTTTTTAACCGCGTGCTCAATTTTGATGACCGAGCAAGCGAAGGATTCTAAAATTGGATCACGAGCGCAGCGAGTGGTTCAAAAATTAGAATCCTAAGCGTCAGCGAGGGAATCAAAAGAGCACGAGGTGAAAAATCTTTTCACTCGAGTGCAACACGTAATTTTTCATCCCACCTCAGCGAGGAAATGAAATACTTCTCGCGTGATTGTTGAGGGAGAAAGCTCATTTCCGCATTTTTAACAGTTTCAGTCAATTCTGTTGGCGTCAAATTAACTTCTTCGTCACTAGAATCACTCATTTTAGGTTTTTCACTTATTTTCAATCTTCTTGTTTTTAATCGAAGGGTTTAATTTTAAACAATATGACGTAAAAGAAAATGGTGCGCACAAAGCAAATTAAAAAAGTACACCAAGAAGGTTACGAGTGTGAGGTTTTAACAAATTAAAAACGGTTGTATGGAAATTCGGCACCATAGAGGTAGAAGTAAATAGGTTTTAATGATGTTTTGAATTCACAAACTTCATAGACGAGTGATATTTACTAACGTGCACACGATGTTCTAAATTCAATTTACTTTATCCTCAAGAGGATAATAACGGCTTTTGCATTCAGATATTGAAGCGTAAAAATACTCTTTCAGAGATAATGGGATGAAAAAAAATTTATCCGTTCAACCGATTTTAATGAAATTTGGTACAGGAGTAGGTTGTATCCCGGGGAAGGACATAGGCTACTTTTTATCCCGGAAAATTCAAGAGTTCCCGCGGGCATTGAAAAACTTGGTCCACGCGGTCGAAGTCGCGGGAATCATCTACTTTAAGCATAACGTAATAAAAAATACACCAAAATTATTTATAGATCGTAAAAGACTTGTCATATAAAGTAGAACTACTAAGCTCAGCTTATAAATTATACAAAAAAAATTATTGTCAAGGATTACTATTATATTCAAGATAAGAAATTTCTTGTTTACTTTTTTAAGTCTTCTCTCAAAGTCTCAAATTATGCAAACAAAAGCTATAACATAAGCATGGAACGAAGCATTTAGTAGTTTCGTAGCTGTTTTATTACTATCCTTTTTTTCAATTACTATCCTTGCATATTGCATCCTGCATACTTGCCGCATTCTGAAGAATGAATAGGGCATAATACTGTATCTAATCCTTTCTATATACATATTATACTAGCGATCCGCCCGGCTTCGCACGGGTAGCACTAATAATTCTAATAGTCTATACCCAATGTAGCCAGTGGGCAGTGGGCAGGTTTTACATTTTAATATTACATTGTAATGTAATGAGTTCGTCCGTCCCCGTCTTCACCACATCTATCTGCCACATTGTTTTTGTGTTAACCTATTTAGTCGGCGCACGCCTCGTAAGCTCTCAGAAGAGACGATTTTTTCCGACTTCGTTGACTTTGTTGCAATTTTCGTAAGGATCTCTTATTTTTTTTCAAAATACTAAAGCCTATGTTACTCGCTGATAATGTAGCTTTCTAAAGATGAAAGAATTTTTAAAATCGGTTGAGTAGTTTTTGAGATTTTCCATTACAAACAAACAAACAAATGTTTCCTCTTTATAATTTTAGTATAGAAATATTAAGTAAGGAAAGGATTAGATAGGTTTGGAAGCGAGGGTAGGCATAATCGGTAAATCAGAATACCTGTTTACTGACTGCTTTGATAAAAAATGATTCGACTTGGGTTAAAAGTGCTTATATGTTCTACTAGCGGACGCCCGCGACTTCGTTCGCGTGGCATAAGTTTTTTAATTCCCATAGGCTTTCCTTAATTTTCCGGGATAAAAAGAACCCATGAAAAAAAACCGTTGATCCGTTGCTCTGCTGCGGCGTGATTGAAGGACTATTTAACGTCCTTTGGGATAGAATTTATAAAAACTGTGAATTATGTATTTCATATTTTAAACCGGTAGCCCAAATTTCAAGTTTCACGGCTATTTAACTTGAAAAACGCCGGCCTTTTATACCAACTTACAACCCCCATTTTACCCGTTTGGGGGTGGAATTTTGAAAAATTGTTACACACGTACTTCTTTATATTACACCGAAAGCCAAAATACCAAGTTTCGTTGTTATAACTTGAAAAATATGTTGATAAATGATGGACATTCATCCCCTATTTCACCCCTTTGGGGGTCGAATTTACAAAAATGGTGAAAAACGTACTTCTGCATATCTAACTGAAAGCCCAAATGCTAAGTTTCATCACTATAACTTGAGAAATGAAGAACTTTCATACAAATTTTCAACCCCTATTTTACCCCTTTAGGGGTAGAGTTTTGAAAAACTGTGCCACACGTACTTTTTTATTTGTTACCTCAAGCCAAAATACCAAGTTTTGTTGAAACAACTTGAGAAATATCTTGAGAAATGAAGGACTTTCATATAAACTTTCATCCCCTATTTCACCCCTTCGGGAGTAGAATTTTCAAAAACTGTGAATCACGTATTTCTTTATTTTTTACCTATAACTCATATACTAAGTTTCATGGATATAACTTGAGAAATGACGGACTTTCATACAAACTTTCAACCCCTATTTCACCCCCTTAGGGGGGGAATTTTGAAAAATCCTTCCTTAGTGAGCGCCTACGTTACAAAAAGAAGCTACTGTCAAAATTTCAAGTCTCTAACCCTAGCGGTTTAGGCTGTGCGTTGATATATAAGTCAGTCAGTCAGTCAGTCAGTCAGTCAGGACTTTGAATTTTATATAACATACTAGCAGATACCCGCGGCTTCGCCCGCGTAAATTTTAGTTTTCCCTATTCTCACGGGAACCATGGATTTTCCCGGGATGAAAAGTAGCTTATGTGTTAACCCAAGATGCAATTTATCGCCATTCCAAATTTGAGCCAAATCGGTTCAGTAGTTGCGGCGTGAAGGAGTATCGAAGCTTGGTAAAATACGAACTTTGGAGCCCCGTTTCACCCCTTAAGGGGGCAATTTTGAAAAATCCTTTCTTAGTGCACCCCTAGACCTCATAATGAATCTGTGTGCCAAATTTGAAGTCTCTAGACCCAGGGGTTTGGGCTGTGCGTTGATATGTCAGTGAGAGCGTGAGTCAGTATCTTCTTTGATATACCATGAAATTTTCCGGGATGAAAAGTAGCCTATGTATCAATCCAGGATAAAATCTATCTCCTTTCCGAATTTCAGTCATATCAGGTCAGTAAGTGCAGCGTAAAGTAGTATTTTTCACGCGTGAATATCAATTTTTCAGTTTTCCCGCAAAAACCATGGATTTTTCCGGGATGAAAAGTAGCTTTTTTACTAACCCAGGATATCATCTATGTCCATTCCAAATTTCAGCTAAATCGGTCTTGTACTTCCGGCGTGAAGATTTTTTTCCGCGTGAATTTCGGTTTTTAACTAATCCCATGGGAACCATGGATTTTCCCGGGATGAAAAGTAGCTTATGTGTTAACCCAAGATGCAATTTATCTCCATTCCAAATTTGAGCCAAATCGGTTCAGTAGTTGCGGCGTGAAGGAGTATTGAAGCTTGGTAAAATACGAACTTTGGAGCCCCGTTTCACCCCTTTAGGGGGGGAATTTTGAAAAATCCTTTCTTAGTGCACCCCTAGACCTCATAAGGAACCTGTGTGCCAAATTTGAAGTCTCTAGACCCAGCGGTTTGGGCTGTGCGTTGATATGTCAGTCAGTCAGTCAGTCAGTCAGTGTCTTCTTTTATATATTTAGACTAGATGATGCCCGCGACTTCGTCCGCGTGAATTGATGTTTTTTTAAGATTTAAACTATCCTATCTCTCAAGTTGGATCGAACTGCACATGGTGTGCGAATTTTATTATAATCGGTTAAGTGGTTTAGGAGTCCATTGAGGACAAACATTGTGACACGAGATTTATATATATTAAGATAGATGAACTGATTATATCCTTACTAATATTATAAACGCGAAATTCGTTACTCTTTCACGCCAGAACGGCTGAACAGACCTGGATGGAATAACAAATATGCTACTATACGTTTTATCCCGGAAAATTAAAGAGTTCCCGCGGGAACCAAAAAACCTCAATTCACGCGGCCGAAGTCGCGGGCATTAGCTAGTGTATAATATTCGTTTATTTAGTAACATAATATTTCTTTTAACTTATCAATAAATGGCAAATATCGCATGCAAGTTAAGGGTAATAAATCAGAAAATGAAAGGAAAATAAAAATAACTGAAAAGGAGGAGTGAAAAATAAAATTAAAAATATTTAGAGCTCCACCGAAAATACGAAAACACCGAAAAATCAACTCCCAAAATCCTAAAGAACAATGAACAACGCTGTTGAGGAAAACAAAAATATAGGAAGACAGAAATAGTGCAGCATTAATACCTAAACTTTTCAATTTCTGGTTTTCCAGCTGACAATAGAGTGGAATCGATTCCATAACTTTTCCATTTCTGTTTTCCAATAGAAAAGCAAAATAGGCGACGCTGCAGTGAATTTACATGGAAATTTGCCTGCTCCTGCTATTTGTTCCAAACAAAATGGTATAAAAACAATAAGTATCGTAACAGACTTTAAGCTTCTTTAATATTTCACTTAATATCTTTCGTTCAATATCGTTTTCATGTTCAATATTATTTCATTTTACACAAGCTGCTATAGCATAGCATTTATAGGAGCCAGCGACTTCGTCCGCGCGGATAAGGTTTTTAGGGTTCCGTAGCCAAATTTGGCAAAAACGGAACCCTTATAGATTCGTCATGTCTGTCTGTCTGTCTGTCCGTCCGTTTGTCACAGCCACTTTTTTCCGAAACTATAAGGACTATACTGTTGAAACTTGGTAAGTAGATGTATTCTGTGAACCGCATTAAGATTTTCTCTCAGAAATAGAAAAAAAACAATAAATTTTGGGGGTTCCCCATACTTAGAACTGAAACTCAAAATTTTTTTTTTTCATCTAACCCATACGCGTATCTATGGATAGGTCTTCAAAAATGATATTGAGGTTTGTAATATCATTTTTTTCTAAACTGAATAGTTTGCGCGAGAGACACTTCCAAAGTGGTAAAATGTGTGTCCCCCCCCTGTAACTTCTAACATAAGAGAATGATAAAACAAAAAAAAATATATGATGTACATTGCAAACTTCCACCGAAAATCGGTTTGAACGAGATCTAGTAAGTAGTTTTTTTTTAATCTAAATATATAAAAGAAGACACTGACTGACTGACTGACTGACTGACATATCAACGCACAGCCCAAACCGCTGGGTCTAGAGACTTCAAATTTGGCACACAGGTTCCTTATGAGGTCTAGGGGTGCACTAAGAAAGGATTTTTCCAAATTCCCCCCCTAAAGGGGTGAAACGGGGCTCCAAAGTTCGTATTTTGCCAAGCTTCAATACTCCTTCACGCCGCAACTACTGAACCGATTTGGCTCAAATTTGGAATGAAGATAAATTGCATCTTGGGTTAACACATAAGCTACTTTTCATCCCGGGAAAATCCATGGTTCCCATGGGATTAGTTAAAAACCGAAATTCACGCGGAAAAAAAATCTTCACGCCGGAAGTACAAGACCGATTTAGCTGAAATTTGGAATGGACATAGATGATATCCTGGGTTAGTAAAAAAGCTACTTTTCATCCCGGAAAAATCCATGGTTTTTGCGGGAAAACTGAAAAATTGATATTCACGCGTGAAAAATACTACTTTACGCTGCACTTACTGACCTGATATGACTGAAATTCGGAAAGGAGATAGATTTTATCCTGGATTGATACATAGGCTACTTTTCATCCCGGAAAATTTCATGGTATATCAAAGAAGATACTGACTCACGCTCTCACTGACATATCAACGCACAGCCCAAACCCCTGGGTCTAGAGACTTCAAATTTGGCACACAGATTCATTATGAGGTCTAGGGGTGCACTAAGAAAGGATTTTTCAAAATTGCCCCCTTAAGGGGTGAAACGGGGCTCCCCAAAGTTCGTATTTTACCAAGCTTCGATACTCCTTCACGCCGCAACTACTGAACCGATTTGGCTCAAATTTGGAATGGCGATAAATTGCATCTTGGGTTAACACATAAGCTACTTTTCATCCCGGGAAAATCCATGGTTCCCGTGAGAATAGGGAAAACTAAAATTTACGCGGGCGAAGCCGCGGGTATCTGCTAGTACGTCATAAATCGTAAACCGCAATTTACCTTTCATTCAATCAACTCAAATATTTAAAATAAAAATATTTTTAATAATTTAAAACTTAGGACAGGTTTGTACGGAACCCTCGGTGCGCGAGTCCGACTCGCACTTGGCTGGTTTTTTGATTAAGGTTTCTTGCAGGCTCTTATACAACGCGTACAAAATATATATCTTAAATGTACAACCAATTTATAGGCTACACAACATGCATATAAAAAATTATAAATACTAAATTCATAAATCTAATTATTTACATTGAAGTAGGTATGTCAATCTTTGCAAATAAAATATTTTTTTAATTTGATTATGTATAAATTCGCAAATTATATTTCATTATATTATCAATAAAAAAAAAACAGTCAAAAGAAAACGTAGTCACTTACTAAAAACTAAATTAACCTAATACAGGGTATACAAAGTTCAGTACAAAATATGATACACAGAATAGTATGTCCAATTTAATTTATTACTGTTAGAAGAAAATATATCAATAAATCTTCGCCTAATTCAGCGTAACTGTTATGGGATAAATCTATCTCATTATGTTTCCTTATTGAATTGTTATATAGATCTGACATTTTTGGAATGGGTGAATATTTACCTAGTTTACTTCGACTCGACCTAACATGCAACAATTTACAAGGGTGCCTGGGATTATTGCTTTTGGAATTTGGCTTACAAGTTAATGTAGCAAAAACAAAATACTTACTTAGTTCACGAAGACCGACACCTACAGAAACTCTTAAAATTGATGACAGTGAACTTGAACAAGTACCTAAGCAGTTACCGTTACCTTGGCTCCATCCTAGACTCACAAAACAACATTGATGAGGAAATAAAAGCTCGACTATTAGCTGGAAATAAGTGCTTCTACGCCTGTAACAAGTTGTTTGCCTCAAAACTCCTAAGCCATAAGACCAAGCTTCTTCTCTACAAAACACTCATATGACCAGTGGTTATCTATGCATGTGAAACCTCGACATTGACCGTGAAAGAAGAAAACAAGTTAGCAATTTTTGAAAGAAAAATACTGCGCAAAATCTTCGGTCCGGTCAGAGAAGATGGTGGAACCTATCGAAGCAGAATGAACTTCGAACTGGAACGTCTGATTGATGGGGAAACAATAGGAAGATATTGTAAATCTCAGCGTCTACGATGGGCAGGACATGTAGAGAGGATGTTACCAAGCAGGGGAGTAAAAGTGATGACACAATGGATACCTAAACAGAAACGACCCAAAGGAAGAACTCGAAAAAGATGGATCCATTGTGTAGAAGAAGATCTGCAAAAACTGGGAAAGCTTCCCTCATGGAAGAAGGAGGCCAAGGACAGAGCCAGGTGGAGAAAAACTGTGGAGGAGGCCAAGACCCACAAAGGGTTTAGCGCCGAAGGAACAGAACAGAACAACAGCCTGGGATTATTCATGCGAGGGGCTTTAATCTGAATCTAGAGAGCAACTCGGGACAATCAACTTTTCCGCTAAACAGTTTGAATAATCTCAGTGTCTCTTCTTACTACCACCGGTTCGGAAAGGAACCGGTGGTAGTGTCAAAACAAGACGTAACCTGTATGTCCTACATGTAAATAAATAAATTGAGTATTGAGTCTGCTGGTTTCTAACCGACTTCTAAAAAAGGAGGAGGTTCTCAACTTTTTTTATTTTTAATGTATGTCGGTGCATATCTCCGTGGTTTCTGAACCGATTTGAAAAAATTTTTTTCAGTCGTTAGAGGAAGCTCTCGAGGTGGTCCCACAAAAATTTCTGACTCCAAATTCTCAACCCAGCGGGTATAACAAGGATAAGCAAAGTTGACGCGTCAGGCTCGCCCGACTTCAACATAGTGTGTAGAAATCAAAATTATTTTTTCTTTACAGTGAGTGGCCTTGGAAGTCGGTTTGTTGGATAGATTTTTTTGATATTCCTGTGGGAGCTATTTCTTTTAATAATTTAAATAAACAGGATACATATATTAAATAAAAAATAATTAAAAAGCCTATATTCTTCTCCAGGGTACAGCTTGTAACTGCGCCAAACGTCAACAAATGAGCCGTGAAAGCGAAGCAGACATACAGACTCACTTTTAACCTATTTTACACATAATTTCACATGAATTATAATAATACATAGTTTTATTATTTGAGAGAGATATATATATTATCGCTGTCTCTTTGCTCTAGTGGTTATCATGTTCAAAAACGGCCGACGAGGTCCCGGGCTCGAGTCCCAGTTCGGGACAAAATTAAGTATTAGGTTTTTCTGACTAGAAATTCTCAGTACCTACTAGCCCGGAGTTAGTTGGTGGTGTTTTACCAATGTGCCTCGGAGAGCACGTTAAGCCGTCGGCCCTGGTTATTATCACTTACATCGTTAAAGCCCGCCAACCCGCATTGGAGCAGCGTGGTGGGTCTAAGCTCTCTAAATTCCCTCTCTCCTATGAGAGTGGAGGCCTGTGCCCAGCAGTGGGACCTTAATGGCCTGTAGTGGATATATTATCATCTCATAGACCTACATAATCTGTGCTGCAGTGAATTTACAAGGACTTACCATGAGAGCGCTGCATAGACTTACTCGACTAGACAAAACGTGCTTCCCCTCCGGTACGTAAGTTTCGCGAGGACATTTTGTCGTATCTGGTCCCTAGTATGTTTTCGGCCGAACGGATTTAACCTGGCATACCTACCTTCGTTAAGCTAACATAGCAATTCTCACTTCACAGAGGGCATACTACCATCGCTAAAAGTAGTATTATTTTAAAATTGACGTTTGTATGATGATCCTTGACATCCCTAAAATAAGGATTATAATTCTGAAACAAGAGCAACCACCATATTAAAATAATAATGCTTTATGCGATGGTAGTATAAACCCTGGTTTAGGTACGTGTTAATACACAAGATTAAAGGAATCCTCAGGGAGTCACGGCGTTAAGTCGGCACTCACCCGTAAACTTTAATAATAGAACCGCATTTCGGTACTGTACGGTGCTGTAATTGCAATTCGGTACAAACCTTGTATAATATTTGAAGATAGTTTTTAATCCTTGGTAACTGGGACTGCAAATAGCATCTTCTCCTTCTTCTCTCACTGGGCTTTTCCGCACTTAAGCAAGGGTGCCCGTTGTGCGTGAGACCTCCGGTGCAACTCCCCGCCGGATCACTCCAGTCAGCCGAGCTAACTCCAGAATCCAAACAGGCCGCCCAGGTCGGCAACACTCCCTGGAGTGTTGCTGGGGAGCCAGGCTTCTCGTTGAGTGCATATAACCTGAATAAATACATAGTTAATATAAATAACCGAAAAAACAGCTTGTATTGTCAAAAATATTATTCCCTTTTTCAATCTCTCTTTGTTCATCTCTACTTTACTTTCATTTCTCTTATAATATAGTTTGGTATGTTCTTGAAATTGGCAGTATCTGGTAATAAGTTGATAAAATAAACTTAATTATACTCCGGTTCGTTCGTGAATCGTAGATTTAATCCAATGAGCCGTTACAGGCTACTTACAGACGTGACAATTTCCAGCAAGTTGGCTAAATGGCTACCAACGAGTTAATATTATTTTAGGCAGAATGTATTGTAGACCGTTGCCTCGTAGGCTCAAGGCTAGGACAATAATTAAAAAATAAAATTAACGCATATAGATGCCGCTTGTGGCGCTGCTCTCTTTCTCGTCTATCATGTTCGCGTCGTGCAAATGTCCTCGTATTAAACTGTCTTAGATTTTAAACAAAGTAATCACGGCCTATCTATTCAACTGATTTTGATTAAATTTGGTACAGGGATAGATTGTATCCCGGGGAAGGACATAGGCTACTTTTTGCCACGGAAAATCGAGGAGTTCCCGCGGGAATTGAAAAACTTAGTCCACGCGAACGAAGTCGCGGACATCATCTAGTAATAATAATGATTTTATACTAAAAAAGTAAAAACCAAAAAGATACCGCAAGCGGCACTTTTACAAAAATTGTGATTTGTAATATACAACAGTCACTTTAAGCTTGTTGATCTCAGTAACTTATACGCAGATACTATGCACAATTGAAGGGCGACCTAACATCGTACAACGCCATCTGTTAGCGGTTTGCGTTAATACGCAAACCATATGATATAATTATCATGAATACTGTATTCAACAGATTAAAAAAATATAATTTAAATATATTTAATAAAATATATTATAATTAATTAATTAATTAACTAATATTATAAAGAGGAAGGAAGAGGAGGAAGAGAAGGAGACTGCCTCGTTGGTCTAGTGGTTAGCATAGTCGACTGCGGATCACGAGGTCCTGGGTTCGATTCCCGGTCGGGCATAAAAGTTAGGTATCGGGTTTTTCAATTAAGAAATTCTCAGTGCCAGCCCGGAGTTGGAAGTTGGCGGTGTTTCACCCCCGTGCCTCGGAGAGCACGTTAAGCCGTCGGTCCCGGTTGTTATCACTAACATGATAATAATCGTTAAAGCCCGCCAACTCGCATTGGAGCAGCGTGGTGGGTCTAAGCTCTAATTCCCGCTCTCCTATGAGAGTGGAGGCCTGTGCCCAGCAGTGGGACGTTAATAGGCTGTAGTGATGATGATGATGATAAAGAGGAAAGATTTGTTTGTTTGTTTGTTTGTAATGGATAAACTCAATACTACTCAACCGATTTTAAAAATTCTTTACTTAATAGAAAGCTACTTTATCAGCGAGTAACATAGGCTATATAACATTTTTTTTTTCAAAAAAATTAGAGATCCCTTCGCAAATTGCAATAATGTGATTAAGTCGGAAAAAATTATTTCATCTAATAGTTGGTCTTAGTGGTTAGCATGTTTGACTGCAGCCGACGAGGTCCCGGGTTCGAGTCTCGGGTCGGGCCTTAAAAAGTGATGAGTTTTTCTGACAAGAAATTCCCAGCACTAGCCCGGTGCTAGGAAGTTGGTGGTATTTCACCCCCGTGCCTCGGAGAGCACGTAAAGCCGTCAGTCCTGCGCCTGATCTCCCTTCGGTCGTGTCAGATTTTCCGTCCCATGGCTATGAGAGTAAAGGAACAGAGAGTGCACCTGTGTATGTGCACACGTTTGTGCACTATAATATCTCTCGCTCAGATGGCTAATCTCTCTGGAGATAGGCCGCCGTGGCCGAAACTCGGTCGGGTGGACATTATATAATATCCAAGTCAGTGAAAAATCGCCAAACTTTAAGCCCGGTTCCACGCACGAGAGAATACCTACAGATCCGCATCCAGCACACGCCAGTCGTTGCATTCCTTTTATTCCTATTTTCCGTTAAATGAAAATAAATAAAATCAAATTCCTTTTATATCTCTGTCTGTGGGACGCACATCCGACCGTATCCTTAACCTATGTACCATGCAGTGTTCACCACTACTTACAACATTTTAAGAGGAATGATTTTGATATCATACTTAATATTATAAATACGAAAGTGTGTTTGTTTATTGGTTTGTTGGTTTGTCCTTCAATCACGCCGCAATGGAGCAACGGATCGACGTGATTTTTGGCATGGGCATAGCTGAGGACCTGGAGAGTGACATGGGATACTTTTTATCCCGGAAAATTAAGGAGTTCCCGTGGGAATTGAAAAACAATTTATTCACTCATCAGCTAGTTAGTTATTGATAAATTCGTATGAATTAATCCTATAATTATACTATATTATTATTAATGCGAATGTTTGTTAGTAGGTATGTCACATTTTAACGGCTCAACAACAAATCTTATTGCAAATAAATTTGTCACACTGATTCATTTCAAAAAGCCTACGAGATTTTAATAGTATATTGTGATACAAGGGTGGAAAGTAGGTTATTGCAAACGAGCTGTCATTAATAAGCCCGAGCCGAAGGTGAGGGTTTTTAATGTCACGAGTTTGCAATAACCTTCACACCCGTGTATCACACGACGTTTCGTACGTTCAATACAGTTGTGGGAAATAGTACAATAATATAATCAATTTATCACAAAAAATAAATAATTTCAGCAAATGGCGCGTATTTACACCTGGACACATTTTTTTTTTCAACGAAACTAGGCTACGGTTTCGTACCTACGCGTATACAGACTATTCAGATTTTGTCAAATGTTGAAAATAATTAAATTAAAACTGGTAATTAAATATAATCAACAACCATTTAAAAGAATTTTTCAATACAGTTGAAAATATAATCAATTTATCACATAAAAAATAAAAAATTTCAGCAAATGGCGCGTATTTACACATGGACATTTTCTTTTTTCAACGAAACCAGGCTACGGGTTCGTACCTACGCGTAATACAGCCTATTCGATTTTTGTCAAATGTTGAAAATAATTAAATTAAAACTGGTAATTAAATATAATCAACAACCATTTAAAAGAATTTTGGAAATTCAATGCTAAAACGTACGGATTCATTCATTTTTCCTCGTAAAAAGCCTTAATAAGTATGAAAACTCCTTGCTTATTAACTTTTTTAATTGACTTGGAAAATTTAAAACTAAACTGCAAAAGTAAGTGTCGAGCTTGTAAAAGTAAGTCACGACCGTGTAAAAGTAAGATGCCTATGCGAAAGATTCAATTTTCGAATCATAACTACAGCCTCTGAAAGTGCGCCATGTTTGACAACTGTATTGAAAAAACCTTTCCAACAGACGAGTTAGAGCCGCGGATTTTATGTTTAACCAAAACTAAAGAATCATTGCGTAGCTTGAATAAAAAAAAATAGTTGTTTCTAACTAAAAATATTAGTTTCTTCAAACTACTCATTTATAATATACTAGCTGATGCCCGCGACTTCGTCCGCGTGGTTTAAGTTTTTTGAAATTCCCCGGGAACTCCTTAATTTTCCGGGAATGTAGCCTATGTCACTCTCCAGGTCCTCAACTATACCCATGAGGCATGCCAGAAATCACGTCGATCCGTTGCTCCGATGTGGCGTAATGAAGGACAAACCAACAAACCAACAAATAAACACACTTTCGCATTTATAATATTAGTATGATTGGACCCTGTAGGGGGCGCTGCAATCTGTTTCGACGTTCAAGGCTGGACAAAGTCTGCAGGGCCCACTAGTGTTGTTTAATATCATTCAATCCAGTCTCAGTATGTCGAAATCAGCGAAAAATCGACGAGCTCTGAGCTTGTTCGAACGCTCGGGAGAACACAACCGCTGGAATCCGGATGCATTCAATACACGCTATTCGCGGGATTCCTTTTATATCTTTTATTCATTTTCATTTCTTTTCCCGGTTAAAGGAAAAGAAATAAAATCGAATGCATTTTGTTCTGAAACGAGCTGATACAGATGTATTTCGGAGATCGGGTGTTGCATGAATTTTCAAACGGTCCGTGAAAGAAATTTGCAAGTAGGTACTTGTTCGTGATAGTGGTTTAATTCCTTTGAGACTCAATCTTTTTGCTATCTATTTTGTTTGCTTTTCACCTTTTTCTTTTGGCTTTTGGTTTTCAGTAGCGCCAGTTGAGCAAAGTTTACTTTGTTGTAATTTATATGATTTTTTAGGGTTCCGTACCAAAATGGTAAAATGGAACCCTTATGGTGCGACTTTCTCCGTCTGTCTGTCCGTCTGTCCGTCTGTCCGTCCGTCACACTCGATTATTTCAGTAACTACCGAAGCTATCGACATGAAATTTGGAATAATTGTGTATATTAGTGGCTCAAAGACACTGGAATTAAAAAAAATTGGAAATTATTTTTGTTCTTATTTAAAAAGGGGGGAAAATCTGAGGGTTGAAATTTAAAAGTGAGATAACTGTACTGTGTGGGGTATCATATGAAAGGGTTTAATTTGTATATTCTAAACCAGATTTTTAATTATTTTTAGTTATGAGTTTTTGATTTATCGGGGAAAATGTCTAAAAAAATACCGTTCCCCCCCCCCCCCCTTATCTCCGGAGTTTACCAATCGAAAAATTTGAAATAATTATGGTCAATAGGAATTTACGTATACTTTACAGGAAAACTATAGCCAATGCTCTAACTAGCATAGTTTTTTTGATATTAACAATAAACCTCTACAAACAAAGTTAGTCTTGCGGTTCATTAACAAAGGTAATTATTTATTAATAATGGTACGGAACCCTTCGTGCGCGAGTCCGACTCGCACTTGCCCGGTTTTTTATTTTAATTTATAGACTAGCGCTTGTCTAGAAGATGCCTATACGCACTCTTGATTTGAAGATATTATAAGCGGAACACTGTAGTATTGAGTGTATCTGTCTGCGTCGTATTCCTCGTTGCCGAGGGTCGTGACCCCTTTCCATGAATCACATAAATGCAGGGGTTTTCTTGTGAAAATAATGCGGTGGGTTTCCATGTCCTTCTTTTTTTTTACGCCACAAGTTTGCCCTTCACTGCAATCTCACCTGATGGTAAGTGATGATGCCATAGAGTTATTTACCTCTATGGATGATGCAGTCTAAGATGGTAGCGGGCTAACCCGTTGGGGGTAGTGGGGGGTAAATTCAGAAAATTACACGCGAGTTCAAATTAATCCGAGTGATTAAATCATAAACTATTCCGACATTCCTTTAATTCAGCAGATTCCGTAGCTTTAGAGAGAGACAACACTATCCCACCCAATTCCTAATTCCCGGTTTCCAGAGATCAGTATGTTTTCACTTTTCAGTTTTCAGTATTGTCCCGGCGTTCGACGCGTGAGCACGTAAATTGTGGATTCGGGACAGGCGATTTTACGCTTCCGAATATTTGAAATGCAGTGACGTGATTTATTTGTGTGGTGGAATTGAAAGTTGATTCTACTTAGAAGAAGCTGCCAAGAAATCATCGCACAGATACTCGATATTTTCTTGGTCAACGTTCTTGAACAATTATTTATCATTGAGATTTTTTAACGTCTCCAAAAGATACTCCAAGGTTTACGACACGTGTGATGCTGAATGCCAGAATAAAGACAAATTAGTGTTGAATTGGAAAAAACTATTTTTTCCCAAGTGATTTACCTTCACCGCTTCGAACTACAGACATTCAAGGATAAGACTGATGGTTATGAAGGTTTTTCCAAGGATCTTAACAGGATACGGTTTAGTGCCGATTGCTTCCATCGGTTTCTAGCAACTTCAGATTGTTAGTCTACTAACACATTTTAATGCAGCTTGATAAATTAATACTTGAAATAAGTATATTTAAGTTACTCCTGCTTTAGAAACGTCAAAGAAAACTGTATGGAGTTTTGTCGTTTCTAGAGCATACTACTATTGATTGATTTTATCGAATTGTGTTTATTTAAACACATTTTGTATAGTCTACGTACTGTTTAGGCTACTGCCTACTGCCCAATTTTCGGGGATGGTGATTTGCTCACCGTATGCGCATGCGCATTGCAATGAAAAAAAATGGTATGAATGGGTCGTGGTTACATTAAAAATACTTTACGATGTGTTGTTTGATTTGAGACTGGCATTATTAGACTCTTTTTTTGGAATTTTTGGAGTAACCGAGTAAATTGGGTTACAATAAATTATAGTAACTGCCTCGTTGGCCCAGTGGTTAGTATGTTCGACAGCTCATACTAACCACTGGACCGGTGGTTCGGTTTGGAGAGCACATAAAGCTGTCGGTACTGCGCATGATCACTTTTCGGTCGTGTCAGATTTTCCGTCCCATCAGGCTTAAAGAGTAAGGAAATAGAGAGTGCGCCTGTGTTTGCGCATGTATAGGTATTTCATATGAAATGCATATGCAGATTGCATCTCCGCGGAGCTTGGCTCCGTGACCAACATTCGGTTGGACATAAATATAGCGAGTAAGTTCATTAAGTAATTGGGTAATAAATTATTTGTAATATTGGGTCAGTGACCAAACATAGGCGAATAGAATTATTTTCTAAGAAATACGGCACACAATGAGAAAAATCTCTACACAGTAACCAATTTCTCGGAAACATAATAATGAAAATATTATCAGTCCTTAGGGTAATAAATGAAATTATAAAATGTTTCAATGTTTTCTTATCAAATCAATTCACTAGTAGTGTTCACTAACTGGATTAAAATTGACCCCAAAACCATATTTTTTAGCGTGGTCAAAATCAGTATAATAATTATCCATATTTATCCATAATATTTGTTCAGTCTATGCTACACTACATCCATGATATTTCAATGACAGGTTGAATAGAATATGTGTAGTAGAAATATTTGAAGTTTTCCTTGAATCGCGTCAAACGTGCTTCTCGCAAAGATAAGCAGTCTCCCGCTGGCATCGCGCCAGGCGCGCCATCATGCCGGCGTCTAGACGATATCCACAAGACAACTCGTCATTTTATGCACTAATTAAACGTTGAACTCTTTATATTATGCCAGATTTATTATTTCATTATAAACGAATAGAATTATTACTTTCACCGGCTATAATTTTCGTTTATTTCTTCTAGAATTCAATTAACAAATTATGATTCAGTTCAAATTGTCCATGGCGAGATACTCTTGGGCTAAATGCCAGAGAGAAATAAAATAGAGAAGATATGATTTTTAATTAAATGATAATATTAATATAATAATGTTGTAAAAAGAAACTGAAATTTATTTATAACTAGATGATTCCCACAACTTCGTCCGCGTGGACCAAGTATTTTTGATTCCCGCGAACTCTTGAATTTTCCGTGATAAAAAGTAGCATATGTCCTTCCCCGGGATACAGTCTATCTCTGTACCAAATTTCATCAAAATCGGTTGATTAGTTGGGCCGTGAAAGCGTAGCAGACAGACAGACACACTTTCGCATTTATAATATTAGTATGGATTAGTATGGATGTTCGCTCTATTTTACTAAATAATAGCTTTGATAATGATGATTATAATAAATTATTATGATTGGTACACAGATCGATTATAGTCTGGAATAGCACATAATTATGCTACTTTTAATCCGAGAAAATTAAAAAGTTGATGCGTGAACCAAAAAACCTCAATCCACGCTGATGAAGTCGCGGCATCTGCTAGTCTAGCTATATTTTTCCTGTTAATGTATTGTAACATGTTGGATGTCCTAAAATAATAAAAAAATAAAAAATTGGCAGTCATAGGGACTGCCGATAGAAGTGAAAACTATTTTTTTTTGTAATTCATATATATATACATATATATATTTTTAATATAAAATAATGAAATTACCATAACACTAAAACATGAAAGTTTAATTTCGTATATAGTATATTTATTTATATTTAAGACCTTTTGTCATCGTAACCACGCGAGCATGTCGCTGTTCGCGAGCATGTCGGTCAAGGTCACGCGAATCTACATTTTTACCTCCTACCTAAAAGTGCTCAACGGCTAAAGAAGTTTTTACTTCAAAAAAGCTCGTCATATCCCTCTTGAAGGTATTAACACCGCTGCACTAGGTTATGGAATCTAAATATACACCAATTTAGCGTGGGACATAATCTGGGCCGCCACGCACAGCGGCCTCGAGCTATTTCACAGAAACTCGGTTTAAATCGGAAAATATGAAGACAAATCCAAACTTTCCAAGCAACCGAGCAACGTACGAACTCTATTTTTAGCAGCTATTAAAATTAAATCAGTATCTTATGTTTTGGGTTGATAAAGTTAAATTTGCGTGCGCACTGGTAAATTAGGCATTTATCATAGTAAAGATGTAAAACTTAACTGATATTATGTTATATCTGTTTTCTGTCTCTATTGTATCATTGACTAGTTTTCGCCCGCGGCTTCGTTCACGTTAAGTTCGTTTTTCAAACAAATTTCAAACCCCGGATTGATCCCCTTATGGGTTGAATTTAAAAAAATGTTTTCTTAATGGAGGCCTAGGTCATTACAGCTGTCTGCATAGCAAATTTCAGCCCGATCCGTCAGTGGTTTGAGCTGTGCGTGTATAGATCAATCAGTCAGTCAGTCACCTTTTCCTTTTATTTATTTAGATAGATATTCTATCACTTTTGTTTTGTATAATAAAGATTTAGGTATATCTACATTTTGTTTCAGAAACGAGGGCAGAAACAGAAATGTTTAGATTTATCAAATGATATTTTGAAAACCTCAAACTTACGCTAAACGCTTGTAACATTAAACTTAACTAGTGCTGCTAAATAAGACAATTAGTTTATGATTAGTGATGTGAAAGTAACTGTCAGTGGGAGCGACGAGTAGGATTCAGTTCTGATGTGGTCACTGAGGATGAGTAGACGGCAACTGGCAGGCAATGACATCACCGGCAGTAGTCCTGTTGCATTTGGCACTTAGTAAGTACATAGTTACAGGTAGTAAAATTAAAAATTTAACCCTTGACGAACTGCAGCGCTTCTTTGTCGCTTATAACTTTGAAACAATAATTAGACCTTCTCAGAAGTATACAAAAAATGGTAATCATGATCGGAGGGCCTCTTAATGGCCAGATTTATATAAAAACACACGATTAAAACGCAGCATGGTGGACTATGGCTGTATAACATCATCATATCAAAGAACCTTCTCAGAAGCTATACAAATCTGCAAAAAACGGAACATAATCGGTTCAACAGTTTTCCAGGAAAACGGTAACAAAAAAGTGCACAAACATACGCACAACCTCTTAGGGCAAACGCATATACCGTCTCCGTTCCGTCGTGGGTAAAAATAGACAAAAACTAAAAAAAATTAAGAACAGTAACAGATTTAATGCCAGAATCTGATTATTATCTTAATGATAAACAATTAAAATAGTTATTTTTGTTCTAGTTTGTTCATCAGTTGGCGTAATATCAGAACAAACAGCTGATAATAGTACAATGCATGAAAATATGCGAAATTTAAAGGAGACTATACAAGAATTAGTTAAAAAAGATGTTTATGATAAAAATCTAGGAATAAATCATGCTACGAGCCATGTATATAATGTGGTTTACAATAGGCTATATGAGGTGGATTATTCAAAATATGAGAAAAACGATTTCAGAGAAAGAGGGATTGCTTTTGATGATGTTGAAAAACATGATGACATTATAGATAGGCATATCGATATTCATAGTGCAGATGTTGATAAATTGAGAGAAATAACTAGTTCTATAAAAGGTTTTAAAAGGAAGAAGAGAGTCAGAAGGGATGAAAAAGTTAGTAAATGTGATAGTTTCACTTTTGAAAAGGGTAAAATGTTCTTATCACATCCTCATATTGGGGACAGTGACAATGTTAATTACCCCAGCAGTACTCATTGTACAACGGTAATACGTGGTAAGTAATACTTAAATAATAATAATATTAGCATTTAGTAAACTTATAAAAATACTTTTTAATTTCAGATCCATATGCAATCAGATCAATCATTATTTTGTTTAGATTTTGCAATAATTGTTTATATATATCGCTAGGAATTTCATAATAATGCTAATGATTCAGGAAGTATTTTAAAATGAAAAACTTTTCAGCTCCAGTAGGTAATGTAATCCAGCTGACATTTATTGACATGTTCCATATAGAAGAGCATCCGAGTTGTGACAATGATTATTTAGAAGTAAGTGTTCTAAGGTACTAAAATTCTACATCAATGTCTATCAACTATGACTCGTTATAAAATTTATTCTTTAATAGAATTCTTTTTGTTTCTTTTAGAATTCTTTAAAAAAATCAAATGGAATGAGTTGTAGCAGGAGAATTAGGAAAGCCCAATGATTTACGTCAGATTAAAACTTGTAATCCAGTAAATGAGAATGATATAACTTCTCTCTTATCAAACCATTGGCGGCTCAATACTGAGCACTCCTCTCCTCTCAGAATAGGAATGGTCATGTACATTGTACACATAATCAATATACTAATATTATAAATGCGAAAGTGTGTCTGTCGGTCAGTCTTGTCTTTCTGTGTGTCACGGCCCATCTGTTCAACCGTCTTGATAAATTTTGGTGCAGGGATAGGGGTTGCATAGTGTATCCCGAAGAAGGACATAGGCATTTTATCCCGGAAAATTAAAGGGTTTCCGCGGGAATCAAAAACCTTATACCACGCAGAGGAAGTCGCGGGCATCATCTAGTCATTAATGATATTCATTTTACTAGATTCGCGATGGTGACAGAGGATACTACAATCTCTTGGGGAAATTGTGCGGGGACAAATTTCCTTCCCAAATCACTACTACAGGCCCTTACGCGTGGTTGAAGTTTCATTCAGATGAAACCATAGAATATAAGGGCTTCAGGATCCAAATCGAGTTCATACCAAAGGACACGAGTTGTAAGTTCATTTTAATCTTATTACACAACTGCCCAAAAAAATGGTATAATATTTTCAGGGTTCATGAAGGTAGGTATGTTTTTTTATTCCATCACAACTTCTAAATGGCTGAACAGATTTGAATGTAAGGGATAGAAATCTTACATCCCCCCGAGTGGTACTGGCTAGGAGAGAGGGAATTAGATCTTAGACCCACCACGCTGCTCCAACACGAGTTTGCGGGCTATGACGACTTTTATCATGTTAGTGATAATAACCAGGACCGACGGCTTAACGTGCTCGCCGAGGCCAACTTCCAACTACGGGCTGGCACTGAGAAATTCTTAACTGAAAACCCAATACCTAAGAATTTTTATGCCCAGTCGGGAATCGAACCCCGGACCTCGTCATCCGCAGTCAACCATGCTAACCGCTTGACTGCGGCCGACGAGGTCCTGGGCTCAAGTTCCGGGTCAGGCCATAATTAAGTATTGGGTTTTTCTGCCTAGATATTCTCAGTATTAGCCCCGGAGTTAGGAAGTTGGCGGTGTGTCACCCCCGTGCCTCGGAGAGCACGTTAAACCGTCGGTCCCGGTTATTTTCACTAACATGATAGTCGTTAAAGCCCGCCAACCCGCATTGGAGCAGCGTGGTAGGTCGAAGCTTTAATTCCCTCTCTCTCATGAGAGTGAAGGCCTGTGCCTAGCAATGGGACGTTTATGGGCTGTAGTGGTGGATATATTTTTATTTCAGACAGCGTTCCAGAGACATGCGTTACGCATCTATCAGGGAAGTTCGGGAAGATTGATTCTAATGAAACGAACGAGGACTGTGAGGCTCGGACTGCGGATATGCCGCGCGACTACCTCTGGAGCATCGAAGTGCCGGCAGGCCATAAAGTATATTAAACAATCCATCAAACCATATAGTACCAATATTTAACACTAGCGAATTCCCGCGACTTCGTACGCGCGGATCGAGGCTTTGTGGTTCCCGCGGGAACTCTTTAATTTTCCGGGATTAAAAGTAGCCTATGTGCTATTCTAGGCTATAATCTATCTCTGTGCCAAATTTCAGCCAGATCCGTTCATCCGTAGGGGCGTGATTGAGTAACAAACATCCATACATCCATACATCCATACATCCATACATCCATATATCCATCCAAACTTTCACATTTTTAATATAAAAGTAAGAGTAAGATTAAAGTAATTTTTTTTAGATGATTCCCGCGACTTCGTCCGCGTGGATTAAGTTTTTTTGATTCCCGCGGTAACTCATGAATTTTCCGGGATAAAAAGTAGCCTATGTCCTTCCCCGGGATACAACCTATCCCTGTACCAAATTTCATCAAAATCGGTTGAACAGATGGGCCGTGAAAGCGTAGCAGACAGACAGACAGACACACTTTCGCATTTATTATATTAAGTATGGATATGGATTGATCACCCTCAAATAAAACAAAAGAAACACCACGTGCTGGTTTTTGAAAGTAAGGTTATAATTATGACACTGAACGACAACGGCAAGAAAACGAAACAGGAATTCTAAAACTTGATTTTGCAATATTATCTTTAACTTTAAAATCACAAATGTTATTCGCAATTTAGTAACACTATACTAAGTCTATGCTTATAAATGAAGCCTAGTTGATTATGAAATTGACGAAGGTTTCCCCTTATCAACTTTCGCTAGCAAGCATTCGAAAATTAATGATCAAATTTTTTTTTTTTTTTTTTGATTTATTTCACGTAGGACAACAAGTGCCACTTATCGTAAGTGAAATTTGGCCGGACGCTATGTTTTAACATAATGGAGAAGTTTCATGATGTTGTGAATATAATTTTTAACGCAACGGAAGTAAAATATAGATTAAAACTAATAAATCAGTGTTTTTTTTAAAACCAATATTAATTTAATGTACACCGATTGCTGTATCTTACTCTAGTGAAAAATTTTGTGAGTGAGTTTTTACCTAGCCGAGACAATACTTCAAATATATCTTCACACACAAATTAAGTGTTTTTAATCGTAATTTAAGATCGTGTGACGTCACACGACCGTAATGCAAGCGCAAATTTCAAGTTCAACAACTATTGTAGAGATATTTTGATGATTCTTTCATATTTTTGTTTTATTTTGTCTCAATTTTCATAGTAAATTAAAAAAAAAACAAACGGAAACTTCTCCATTTAGAATAAGACCACTCTGTACCCTTTGCAATAAAATTGAGTGACTGATTGAACTTTTCAGATATATCTTAACTTCACCACCTACTCCGTTGGAGAGCCCAACGAATGTGATCAAAACTTCATTCAAGTTTTCGGGAGTGTTTTGGAATATTTTGAAGAGTAAGTATTTTTCCTGAGTTTTTTTCTTTAAGTATTATCAAACAGAAAGACTGACATGCACACATCCATACTTATATTATAAATGCGAATATGTGTCTGTCCGTCTGTCTGTCTGTCCGTCTGTCTGTCTGTCTGTCTGTCTGTCTACTACGCTTTCACGGCCCATCTGCTCAACTGATTTTGATGAAATTTGGTATAGGGGTAGATTGCATCCCGGGGAAGGACATAGGCTACTTTTTATCCCAGAAAATTAAAGAGTTCCCGTGGGAATCAAAAAATCTTAATCCACGCGGACGAAGTTGCAGGAATCATCTAGTTTATAATATTTGCAGTCACATTTTGTCCAACTATACCTTTATACATAAATATTTAATTTCTTAAAACCTTACTCCTTTATCCATATCCCTAATTAACTTAATTTAATTAGCGGCATGGATTTAATATAACTGCCGTAACCCTAACAGGTTAGCCCGCTACCATCTTGGACTCTATTATCACTTGCCATCAGGTGAGATTGCAATCAAGGGCTAACAATTGGAATTAAAAAAATAGGAAGCCAGGCGTTTAAATCTATAACAAGGCTATAATAAGATAAGATAATCCATACTCCATATACTAATATTATAAATGCGAAAGTGTGTCTGTCTGTCTGCTATGCTTTTCCGGCCTATATTTTCAACCGATTTTTATGAAATTTGATACAGAGATAGGTTGTCAAAGCCCGCCCACCCACGTTGGAGCAGCGTGGTGTGTCTAAGCTCTAATTCCCTCTCTCCTATGAGAGTGGAAGCCTGTGCTCAGCAGTGGGACGTTAATAGGCAGGTGGCTTGTGTTGGGCCACGGCACCTCACGGTTTTTATTATAACAGGGTAAAGCATTACTGTGGTTCCGTGGCCTTGCCGGTGTACACAGGCCAAATAACCAAGACCGGCGACTATGAGGACGAGGGGAATAAAATGTATGTCCGTCTGTACGCGGCGAGGGAGCAAAAGGAGAAAACGGTGCTGCAGGCCAAGTTCACTGCTTTCCGAAAATTAGATCTGTCAAAAAATAGTAAGTTTTACTAGCTTTAGGGCCAGCCCTGACCCATATAAGGGCCTGCACCCATAGACGCTTTACGATCAAAATGTCTAAGTAGCAGAACATCTAATTACGCGAAAAGCATAGAAATTTACAAAAATTAAATATGTTCATGAGTGTGTACACATAAAAAAATGACGATTTTCTCATTAGACGTTTTATTTTATATAAAGAACTTTTGATAAATGGAAGTTTTCTGTCCAACCATTTATTTTACTTTTGAGGTAAGCACGCCTATGTAGTGTCATAATTATTGACAGTCAACCATCGACAAAAAATGCGATGCTTTGGTATATTTTAAGGACCACGGAGAGTGATATAGGCTACTTTTCATCTCGGAAATTTAAGGAGTTCCCCTGGGAATTTAACAAACTTATTTCACGGGGACGAAGTCGCTAGTTTTCAATAATTTTGATTGAGATTCTCGTAATGATTGATGCAGCTTTTCCATGATAGCTGTGCAGAATGTTGAATTTCAAATCGTTTTGTAGATACATGCGATCCGATCACAGAATTTGACTGCCAAGACAGCACTTGTATAGACATCTCTTTGAGGTGTGATAACTACGCGAACTGCAGACTCAAAGCCGACGAAGAGAAGGATTTATGTAAGGTAGGATTGCTAGTTCAATAAATAATCATTGCTTCCCAAAATGTTTATATTGAGGTACATTACTACCACTTTGATGAGTAGCATCGGCAAAATTCGTTTGTCTAGAAAAGCAACCAAACGCTGACTAAAATGGAAATTGAACACCAATGAAATACAGGCCTTATTGCTTGAGGTTAAGATTTTAAACAACATAACAACAGTGACTCGTGCTAACTATCTTATCCTACCAAGACTTTGGGTAAATATATAGCTTATAATATAGGTATCTTCAAACCAAGAGTGTATAGGCATCTTCTAGGCAAGCGCGTTCCACCTTAGGCTGCATCACTACTACTTCCAGCAAGTCTGATTCTAGCCAAGCGCTAGTCTATAAATAAAAAAATAAACATAAAAAATAAACCAGGTATTTCTTACAGCACACAACAGAATCCCTGATGTCACAGCCCGGGATCCAATGGATCGTGAGCATCTTCTGCGTCATCCTCTCTGGCATTATTATGGTGTTCCTCTATAAGTGCACCATGAAACTCTACAATGACCACAAGATTATTAAGGTAAATTCTCCATTGTTGTTTTTCTACACTAATTAGAGCATGTCTGCATGCCTAGAGTCTGGCTAATGCGTGCTGATATTGTAAATGCGAAAGTTGGTCTGTCTGTTTGTATAATTTTCAAGGTCTATCTTTTTACCTAATTATGAAGAAATTTGGTACTTTTTATCACTAAGAATCGGAGAGAACGCTTGGGCATGCGGGCTTTTTTACAAGCTTTTTATTAACTTCACCTGTATGTTTGTATGTAACCGACTCCTTTGGGCGCGATTTTGACCTGCTTTAAACGGCCAGATTTTGTTCAAACTTTGTAGATTTATCGAGGACCGATGACAATACACTAATTTGATAAAATTATTCCATTTTTCAATTTGCAAAATAAGATTTGTAAGGGTATTGTAGGTATCTCGGCCGTGACGCGGACCGGCAACGTCGCGACGAGATCACACCACCTATCACGCGGCAAGCGCGTGCGCCCCGCGCGACGCGTATAATATAATATAACCCGCACCCCTTTACTAGTGATGTGCCGAGTCGCTGTTTTGGTGGATCGAGTCGACTTGAGTCTGTTTATACGGTATCCGAATCTTGACTTGATTCCGTGATGCGAACCCAGTACTCGAGTTCTATGTTTCGTATTCGAATGTTGACTCGAGTCCAGGAATCGAGTCTAGAATTCGAGTCCAGACCTCGAGTTTAGAAATTCGAGTCCAGAACCCAAGTCATCACACCACCTATCACGCGGCAAGCGCGTGCGCCCCGCGCGACGCGTATAATATATTTACCCGCACCCCTTTACTAGTGATGTGCCGAGTCGCTGTTTTGGTGGATCGAGTCGACTTGAGTCTGTTTATACGGTATCCGAATCTTGACTCGATTCCGTGATGCGAACCCAGTACTCGAGTTCTATGTTTGGTATTCGAATGTTGACTCGAGTCCAGGAATCGAGTCTAGAATTCGAGTCCAGACTTATACCAATAAGTCTCACTGTATATATTGACCACTGAAAATAATAACAGTTACTTATAGTTATCAGGGAATTAATAGTCGATTAGAACAAATAATAGTTTAAAATTAAATAAACCAAACTAAAAAGTAGAAAATAAATAATAGTTTAAAAAAACTAAAAAACACGCTTTTTATAGAAAACCGAACAAAAAAAAATAGAAAATAAGTTTTAATAAATTTAAATTAAGAATAGTGTTAAAAATTTCAATAAATATAAATAATAATAGTGTAAATAAAAAAAAAAAAATATTTTATTAAAATAAGCGTGGGGTGTTTTTTAAGATATTATCAAAATGATAATCAATCTACTCATTTCTGTCAATAAAATATTTATAACTATTGACACCATGCACCCCACGCTTTCTTTAAAATAAAATATTTTTTTTAAAATTTACACTATTATTATTTATATTTATTGAAATTTTTAACACTATTCTTAAAATTAAATTTATTAAAACTTATTTTCTATATTTTTAGTTCGGTTTTCTATAAAAAGCGTGTTTTTTAGTTTTTTTAAACTATTATTATTATTTATTTAACTTCACCTGTATGTTTGTATGTAACCGACTACTTTGGGCGCGATTTTGGCCTACTTTAAACGGCCAGATTTTGTTCAAACTTTGTAGATTTATCGAGGACCGATGACAATACACTAATTTGATAAAATTATTCCATTTTTCAATTTGCAAAATAAGATTTGTAAGGGTATTGTAGGTATCTCGGCCGTGACGCGGACCGGCAACGTCGCGACGAGATCAGACCACCTATCACGTACACGTATCACGGCAAGCGCGTGCGCCCCGCGCGATGCGTATAATATATTTACCCGCACCCCTTTACTAGTGATGTGCCGAGTCGCTGTTTTGGTGGATCGAGTCGACTTGAGTCTGTTTATACTGTATCCGAATCTTGACTCGATTCCGTGATGCGAACCCAGTACTCGAGTTCTATGTTTGGTATTCGAATGTTGACTCGAGTCCAGGAATCGAGTCTAGAATTCGAGTCCAGACCTCGAGTTTAGAAATTCGAGTCCAGAACCCAAGTCCGTTACCGAATTTAGAACAAAAAGGAAAAATCGAAAAGGAGTATATGTACTATTATAATTATGTACCTATATTTAACTCGTGCTCATGTTCTATGTATAACTTATAGTCGTGTTTCGTATAAACTGTTTGTGACGAGTAAACGAGTCGTGTTTTATTGGTCATAGTGGTCGCCCAACGGTGGGCACGAGCCGCGAACTGTTAAAAAGGGACTTTCCGTCGTGTCGGATCGTGGTTACGTAATTACGTCGCGCTCTTGTTTAGGCCAACGGACATTTACACGGGTTATTGTGATCGCCGGTGCTATACCAACGTCGCTAACCCTACCACGACGCGATGACGACGCGCAGCAAGACCCGAATGGTTTCGAAATACGAGTCGGTAGCCAGCGCTGACGACCCGGAGCGCGAAGAGGAGCTCATTCGGAAGCGCGACGCAGGAGTCGCCTTCCGCATACACGATGACGGAGAGCCAGTTTGCTGCGCTTCTCCGAGAAATCACGAGAGGGAACGCCGGCACGACGCCGCCGCCGCCGCCGCCGCCATCGAACGGGACGTTTGCAAAATGTTCGGCGCGCTTTGCGGGGGGTTTACCGCGCGACCCCGACGTGCTAGAAGCTTTCATCGACGCAGTCGAAGTATGAAAGGACTGCGCTAACGTCTCCGACGAACACGCTCGGCGCGGCCTGCCCATGCTCCTCACTGGCGAGGCAGCCGTCTGGTGGCAGGGTGTGAAGTCAACGACGACTACGTGGCCCGCCGCAATAGAATGTCTACGTGGCATGTTCGGCGCGCCGCGAGCACCGTACAAGATCTTCAGAGACGTCTTCGCCGCCGAGCAGCAGGAGAGCAAGCGCGCCGACGTGATTGTCGCGCGGCGCTTTCCAAGCTCCCGTACGACCTCGACGACCGCATTCAAGTGGACATGTGTTAAGGACTGTTACATAAATAAACTTATACCAATAAGTCTCACTGTATATATTGACAACTGAAAATAATTACAATTACTTATAGTTATCACGGAATTAATAGTCGATTAGAACAAATAATAGTTTAAAAAAACTAAAAAAAACGCTTTTTATAGAAAACCGAACTAAAAAAAAGAAAATAAGTTTTAGTAAATTTAAATTAAGAATAGTGTTAAAAATTTCAATAAATATAAATAATAATAGTGTAAATAAAAAAAAAAATCTTATTTAAAAAAAAGCGTGGGGTGTTTTTTAAGATATTATCAAAATGATAATCAATCTACTCATTTCTGTCAATAAAATATTTATAACTATTGACACCATGCACCCCACGCTTTTTTTAAAATATTTTTTTTTTTTTATTTACACTATTATTATTTATATTTATTGAAATTTTTAACACTATTCTTAATTTAAATTTATTAAAACTTATTTTCTATTTTTTTTAGTTCGGTTTTCTATAAAAAGCGTGTTTTTTAGTTTTTTTTAACTATTATTTATTCTTAATTTTTTTCCGTCATAGTTACATCAGAATCAGAATCAGACATTATTTTATTGCATGATACATATAATATTACAAAGGTGGTACAAACGATGAAAAGACAAGTGTATTTAGGTACCATTGTCTTGGCATGCAATACTTAAAAATAAACAAATCACGGTATTAATTAGTTCGTTAAATAGGTGAACAATTAAGAGAATTCTTGAAATATCGACAAAACCTACATATTATCATATCAAGTGAACCAATAAAATATATAAATTTATAAATGTTTATTATCCATGAATTTAATGCAAAATACAGAATATGTCAAGTCTTTAACTAAAATAGATAAAAAATTGGTTGAAATTGAAAATGCCATACACTTGGATTAAGTACTGGCTAATGCCCGCGATTTTGTCCGCGTGAATTGAGGCTTTTCGGTTCCCGCGACAACTCCTTAATGTTCCGGGATAAAAATAGAATATGTGTTATTCCAGACTATAATCTATCTCTGTGCCAAATTTCATGCAGATCCGTTTAGCCGTTCGGGCGTGATTGAGTAACAAACATCCATCCATCCACACATCCATCTATCCAGACTTCCGCATTTATACTCGTAATATTAGTATAGATTATGGATTAATTAATATTAAACACTTGCTACGAGTCAAAGAAATATTCCATCAAAATTATTACAATCAACCATATCAATGTATTTGCAAAAAAACCAGCATATAATTCAGCTAAAGTGATTCACAAATAACTCAAAAAATATAGAAGTGCGTGCGCGAGGACTGAACCCCCGACCACCCGCATAGCAGGTTGGCCATCTGAACCACTAGGCTATCACCGATGTTTATCTGATAATATAGAAGATCAAGAAGATTTTTGGCGGTTCCTCTGGTGCTGCAAATGTTCATGGGCGGCGGAAATCACTTACTTTCAGGTGACCCGCCTGCTCGTTTGCTTGCTATACATATATAAAAAAAAAATATAGAAGAGACACCAAAGATATATGATGAATGCAATGTGGTTTTTATTTCTCATAGACTTGGTAATATTCTAGGAGCAGATGAGCAAATCCTGTGAAGACAGAATGGACAGCATGTTCGGTAGTCAACTGCTGCTCGATGCGAAGCGAATGCAAAGCGATATTGGCCCTCGAGCGAGTCTCGAGAGAGACAACCAGACTAATGAGATGTTCAAACAGCAGAGGAAGTTGCAGCAGAGAGCACGGGTAAGAGTTAGCCCTCAACTGCGATCACACGTGGTTGGTAAGTGATGATGCAGTCTAAAACAGTAGCTCCAATGGTAGGTTTCTACCAGAACGGACCAGAGACAATTTAGAAATTATAAATGGCTAAATTGCCACTGCTGGAAAAAGAAATCGGGACCTCCTATTTATTAAGACGACAGCACTTACCACTTCGCCGGACAGATTTATAACGATGCAGTCGAAAGAAATGGGATGTTAGAGTTACTGTTACAGAGTAAGTTGGAGGAGAAGGAGAAAAGAATTTTCAAAGATATTTGGTAAGCAAACGCTGGTTGTCATAGCATAGAATAGCATAAAACGGTAGATTTTCCGTCATTTACAATAGTGGCTTACTGGCAGCAAATTCTATCGTAAACTAAGTGGTTTGTCTTCAGTGGTCTTGTCTTAGATCAGAAAAATTCATATAAACTGATATATTTAAGCTTCTTAACTTTTTCAGCCAACCAGCATAGATTCAGACTACATACCAGAAGTTCACCAAAACCTTGAAGAAGAACTCTGGGGTGGAAAGGTGAATGACGGCTCGGAAAGAGAAGACGAAAGAATAGAACGTAATGGAAAGACAAGAAGAAAAGAAAGACATGAAATTGAGGACATAAAAATTGAAAGTGACGAACGAAAATGGCAAAAAGAAGAAAAAGTGATAGATGACATAAAAACTGACCGGAAAGAGAGAAAAAAGAAGAAAGAAATAAAACAAGAAAACTTAAGAAAGAAGGAGGAATTGAGAAGAAAGAAAGAGAGTGAAGAAAGGGATCAAATAAGTGAAGCAAGAGAAATATCATTTGATGTTCCGGATACTAAACAATCAGGATGTCAGACAAGGGAAAGTTTATTTGATACCGAGCCAATAATGAGTTCAAATGGTTAGCAAATTTTTATTTCTAAAGATCTTTCGAAGCCTGCTATTGTTTATTTAGCAAAGATTTCTTCTTTTATTACTATTTATATTTATTTTCCTATTCAAAAAGTCTGACAGCTTCGTCGTCGACATAAATCAAATAAAAACAAAATCTAAACAGGCATAAAAAGTAGTTCCAATTTTGTCCACCGGGTCAGATAAGTTAATGGGTCTTATATGGCCTTATTCAAAGTCAATAGGTTTTTAGTTGAATAAACATTTACAAACGCTTTTGAATCATCAAGCGAGTCTTCCACTGGTCTATCAATCACATCTTATGTTTTAGGTTCTGGCTCTGCAATCAGAGGCTCGAGTAAGTATAGTTACCGCAGTCCTAGTATAGCTAGGCCTTCGCCCTCCCAGATCAAACCCTCAGACATCATTATCGAAGTGATTAGACCGAACATAGAACAGGAGAGAATAACACGTGAGTTGAGATATGCTATGTACCTTTAACATCCATACTAATAATGTTAATGTGAAAGTTTGTATGTCCGTCAATCTGTCTCATTGTCTTTCTACTACGCTTTCATGGCCCATCTATTTTACCAATTTTGTCAAAATTTGATCTTTTAGAAAAAAAAAAAGGATCCTTTTACTTGACACGGGCATGCTAATTTTTATACCGAAATCATAGAGTACCCCAGGATTTCCCAAAAACATAAATCCACGCGGACGAAGTCGCGGGGATTTTCTAGTAACTTATCAAACTTCTATAAAGTTCTTTCAAATCAACAAGAGTCTACTACCGTCTTTCAAATGTCTATTTTATTACCATAGATTAATTATAATAATATTGTCTTTGTTTATTACAGAGAAGAAAATTCTGGCGGACCGTCGTCCAATGAGTGCGGAGACCACGCGATCAGCACCTGACGTCATCATTTTATCCAAACCGGTTCCCTGATGACCTTTGAAGATTCATTTACCGACCTTTAATACGAAATAAGACGCCGCTGTAGTCTGACAACAACAGTGTTACGACAGCTATCAATTTTGGGGGGTTACTACCATAATACTAATACACTCGGCAGATGACCACGTACGCTTGATTCTTCAATGGAAGCTCATTTAAGTTTATCAACCGACTTCAAAAAAAGGAGGAGGTTCTCAATTCGACTTTTTTTTTTTTTTTTAATGTTTGTTACCTCAGAACTTTTGACTGGGTAGACCGATTTGGATGATTCTTTTTTTATTTGAAAGGGCATACTTCCCATGTGGTCCCATATAAATTTTATCGAAATCGGTCGAGCGGTTTTTAAAATATCAACAATAAAATAAGTACTTTGTATAGCGTGTGCTTGTTGTTGTAAAGTTGGCGCGGGAGTTTGAAGTCGGTTGTTTAAAAAGAATTTTTTATATTAAATTATTTTTTAAATACTTTTAAGAGCTGTGGACATATCTTTAATGCAACACAGAGAATTATTTAATGCTAAATTAATTAAATATAAAAAAAAACATACATCAATCATCAAAGTTAATGTAAAACTGAGAACCTTACACCAGCTTGGAAAATATTTGGGGGTTAATACCATCACTTAAAACAGTATTATTTCAAAATGACAGTTTTATGTCACTAACCCTTACGGTGTCCCTAAAATAAGGACTATAATTTTTAATCACAAACGTTAACAATAATAAAAAAAAGTCGGATTAAAGCGAATTTTCCAAACAAATTTTCATCAAACATAGCTAAGAACCATCACAGCTTAATCCGCGTTATAATTATAAAACTCGCATTTAAATCGGTCTCTTCTTTTGATCTCTACGCTGATACAAACACACATTACACACACACACACATATATACATTATACATACACAAACATACTGAGCGTCAAACTTATGTAATCCTCGGGAGGATTGCGTCGGAAGTTTATATTTAATTATCATTTTTAATATGCATTTATGTAGCATTTTCCGTGCGAATTTTTGGTGTTTGGAAACCGGTGTACGAACTACGAAATATCTTATTTTTTAGTTGATAATGCTGTACAGAACTTAGTTAGCATATGAAATAGTCATTGTTTTCACAATGTTTTCAGTGGGAATTTTACCGTGAATTTATTTCAGTTTACACTGTGCGCAATGGAATTACTAAACATTTATGGATGTTGTTATAGTTTTATCGTAACTGTGAAACATACAAAATAACTATTCTGTTATAAATAAAGCTGTTTCATTTGTTTTTATTATTATTATACTATACTTACTAGCAGTCCTGTCCTGGGTTTTCTTTGGTTGATTTTCGAATTTGCAAAACAAACTTGATTACGACATCTTGTATTTTATACAGATTCATTTATGTTAAAATTGATACTATATCAGTCAGGCTGTGTCTCATTCAAATATAACTAGATCATCATCATCACCAGCCATTGTGCATCCACTGCACAACACACCTAGACCTACACACCATAGAGAGGACATAGACCTCTTTTAAGCAGCGCCATAGTGCATATTATCAGATGATGCCCGCGACTTTGTCCGCGTGGATTCAGTTTTTTTCCCTCCGGATCTCTTCCGGTATAGAAACCACAGGATGCTAAATTCTCTGTACCAAATTTCTTCAAAAACAGTTGATCAATTATACTAGAATAGCTTGTCTTACTTCTTACTAATATTATAAATGCGAAAGTTTGGATGGAAGGATGTATGGATGTTTGTTACTCAATCACGCTCCAACGGCTGAACGGATCTGGCTGAAATTTGGCACAGAGATAGATTACAGTCTGGAATAGCACATAGGCTACTTTTTATCTCGGAAAATGAAAGAGTTAACTATGACTTATGTAAGAGTCTAGTAGAATCTTTTTACTACAGAAAAAAGATCTACATGCTGAATGCCGTAGCACTT
The DNA here is from genome assembly GCA_963932025.1 of Erebia epiphron. NCBI lineage: Eukaryota > Metazoa > Arthropoda > Insecta > Lepidoptera > Nymphalidae > Erebia > Erebia epiphron. The sequence goes on from OZ009948.1 coordinate 2,021,662, forward strand.
TGTCTACGCTCGTTGCCGCTACATCCCACGTCTCCAAGTCAGCGAGAAATCGGTAAACCCCCAGCTTGTAACGCACGAGGGAGCACGGATCCACGGATGCATTCACTACGAGTTATTTGCAGGATTCCATGCATTTATTCCAGCAGAAGGAAATAAAACCGGCCAAGTGCGAGTCGGACTCGCGCACAGAGGGTTCCGTACTCAAGAAGTAGGTATGTTAATGTACCTTTGTTAATGAACCGCAAAACTAACTTTGTTTGTAGAGGTTTACTGTTAATATCAAAAAATTACGTTTGTTGTATGGGAGCCCCCCTTTAATATTTACTTTATTGATATTTAATTATTTATTTTGAAAGGTAATATACAAGTTAATATTCTGTGAAAATTTGAACCGTCTACCTGTTACCGTTTTTAATATTGAGCAAAAAAATACGAAAAAAACACGTTTATTGTATGGGGACCACCCTTAATATATATATTTTTTAATTTTTAGTATTTGTTGTTATAGCGGCAACGGAAATACATCATTTGTGAAAATTTCAGCTTTCTAGCTATCACGGTCTATGAGATACAGCCTGGAGACAGACAGACAGACAGACAGACAGACAGCGGAGTCTTAGTAATAGGGTCCCGTTTTTACCCTTTGGGTACGGAACCCTAAAAAACGAATAGTTTCTAAGTCACGTTGGAAAAAATTCTAATAAGGCTGATACTGCAATGGTCTATCGGCTGTCTTTTATAATCATGCGCTTCATCATTTCAATCCATTACCAGCGCAATACTAAGCATGAGTATCCTCTCGGAAAAAGAAGAGTTTGGCCATAGTCCACCACGCTGGCCAAGTGCGAATTGGCAAACTTCACACAGTTGACAGTACCTTCAAGAATATGAAGAACTCTCGAGAATGCAGGTTTCCTCACGTTTTTTTTCACATTTTGAAGCAAGTTATATTCAATTTCTTAAAACGCATAACTAAGTATTATAATTCCGAAAATATATGTTAGCGCCCGGGAATCGAACCCGCGACCCCATATTGGATGTCGGGTGTCTAAACAACTACGATATAATTAATATATACTCGTATCACCGCTTCATCGTGTGTTTACCTATACTATAAGACTAATTTGTTGATGCCCGCAACTTCGTCCGCCCGGGGTTTTTGCAAGCTTTTATCTATACTTTTCTATACTAATATTATAAACTAGATGATGATGATAATGATGCGGGATTACAATTATGCCTATGTCCTTCCCCGGGATACAACCTATCTCTATACCAAATATCATCAAAATTCATTAGATGGGCCGTGAAAGCGTAGCAGACAGACAGACGCACTTTCGCATTTATAATATTAAGTATGAGAAAGTTTGGATGGATAGATAGATGTTTGTTACTCAATTACGCCAGAACGGCTGAACGGATCTGGATGAAATTTGGCACAGAGATAGATTTTTGTCTGGAATAACACATAGGCTACTTTTTATATCGGAAAATTAAAGAGTTCCCGCGGGAACCAAGAAGTCTCAATCCACGGACGAAGCGGGCACCAGCTAGTATAATATCTATATTATATGGACGAACCTGGTCTGGCCTGGTGGGAGGCTTCAGCCGTGGCTAGTTACCACCCTACCGGCAAAGACATGCCGCCAAGCGATTGAGCGTTCCGGTACGATGCCGTGTAGAAACCGAATAGGGGCATGGATTTAATTAATATAACTGCCATGCCATTTACAGGTTAGGCCGCTACCATCTTAGACTGCATCATCACTTACCATCAGGTGAGATCGCAGTCAAGGGCTTACTTGTTGTGGCTAAAAAAAAACAAAAAAGAACTTAAGTAATTGTAAAACGCAGTTTATTATACTATGGCGCTAAAGTGTTTCGACGTTCGAATTCGATCAACGTTGTTGAGAGGAAATATCTTATACTGACCCTAGTAAGCCTTTCGTTAAGTCAGCAAAGTGTGGAAGGTCTTGGTATATTCTTAGGGCTTATTTTCAATGCATTGTGTTCATCTGTGTGTAGAGCGGTTCACCGGGTAAAGAAACACAATAAAAGAATAAACAAAAACTGTTTTGTTACCAGAGAATAAAGACAGCTCGTTTCAGCTTTTTCTGCAAGATTTTAGGGTTTGACGACCTCCGTGGCGCAGTGTTGAGTGCTGTTGAGTTGATAAACGTGCGGAGATCCCGGGTTCGATCCCCGGTAGGGTCAATAATTTGGGAATTTATAATTTATAAATTTTCCCTGATCTGGCCTGGTGGGAGGCTTCGGCCGTGGCAAGTTAGCGATTTAGCGTTCCGGTACGATGCCGTGTAGAAACCGAGTAGGGGTATGGGTTTAATATAACTGCCATGCCCCTAACAGGTTAGCCCGCTACCATCTTAGACTGCGTCTAACTTACCATATTCAGGTGAGATCGCAGTCAAGGGCTAACTTGTATTGAATAAAAAAAACTCTTTATTTGGAACGAACATAACAAAAGTAATAAATTCCTTATTATTAGGATTAGGTATAATTTTTTTTTTTTCTCTTTTTGAATGAGGTTGAATCCATACGATTCAACCTCATTCAAAAAGCGAAAAAAAAATATTATCACGGAAAAATGCACACGCTCCCGTGAAAAGTGCTTAAATAAATGCACTAAAGCGAATATTAAAACTATTTTCCTTTCTCACGCTGAAGTGTAAAGACTAAAGCGGAATAAATTGAGCCTATTATGCATTTCCACGTTGAGAGGATAATTTCGGCCGGTTTCGTCCGATCTGGCGCACGGCCAGGGGCTAATGACCTCTGGAACAAACTAGAATTTGTATTTAAATGTTCCACGGTAAATGATAGAATAATAATAGAAAAGCAAGGAAGGTAATGTCAGGTCTTTCAGTTTGAAGTTAAAATAAAAATATTTTTATTTATTAGAAATTGGTACCTATTCTAACTGTCGCCGCGCAATATATTTACAGTGATATAATTTTTTAAAACATCACATCCATAATTCCAAAAAAAAATGCGATCTGCAGGATAGGCAAACTAGAGGCCGTAATAGGCTCGTGACTCCATCGCTCCGCCTCAAAAAAGTCAGAACGTCATTCGTGGGAATGAGCATTCTTTTCTAAAAAATTCCACAACCTATTTTAAACTTGCCTATATACACAAATTTAAGAAATCCATTAATTGTATGCTCCTAAAAAAAGCTTATTATACTGTTGAAGATTATGTCAATGATAGAGGAGCATGGATTTGATCGCTCCAGCAACGCTAAGGTCAGCGGTTACTTACACATTGATATACTTAATAATTATTGTAAATGAATTATTTAATAAAAATTATTTCCAAAAAACTGACTTCCAAAGCCACTGTAAAGTAAAAAAATAGTTTTGATTTCTACACACTATGTTGAAGTGTTGAAGTCGGGCGAGCCTCACGCATAAACTATGCCAATCTTTGTTATACTCGCCCGACTTCAACATAGTGTGTAGAAATCAAAACTATTTTTTACTTAACAGTGGCTTTGGAAGTCGGTTTTTTGGAAAGAATTTTTATTTTTAACTTTTTAGTGTACTCTAAATCCCTACGGCTTAGGAGTGCAGTACCCTGCAGCATCAGAGTTGAGGAGTTGGAAATTGGGTTTAAGTATGAAGTCGTTGCTTGACACGTACAATATTAATTAATCATAAAAAATCTTAAATCGCTATTTTTAAGGAGTTCTGTACCCTGCAGCATCAAATACCATTATAATTTTAAGTATATGGAATTGGGTGTTTAACAAGTGTTCAAATAAATTTGTAAGGATTATTAAATAGACGATCTCCCAAAAGTAGTAATATCCACGTCCCCTGTTAGTTTTGTTTGAAAATAATTTTAAACTAGGTATCCATTGAAGTAAAAAAGTGCGTCGAATTTTGATGACGTCACAGTTCAGTATTATGAACAACATCCCATAGCGCGTCAATACCCAAGTCAAAATATCCGCGACAACGTTAACTACCATTGCTGGAATGGAGAAGTTTACCTTTTTTTTTAAATTTATTATGAAAATTAAGACAAAATAAAACAAAAATATGAAAAGATCATTGAAATATCTCAGCAAATGTAAAAGTTATGGAACTTTAAAGTTGCGCTTGCAAGACGGGAGACGTGACGTCTTCATTCCCTGTCTTGCCGACTTTATAAAGCCGAATAAAAGAAAAAAATGGACTTAACGTGATTTAATTGAATTAAAAGCACTTAATTTGTGTGTGAAGATAATTTTGAAGTATTAAATCTCGGCTAGGTGTTAAAATTCACTAACAACATTTCTCACTCCAGTAAGATACAGCAATCGGTGTACATTAAATAATTTAAAAACTTTTAAATCGTCATATTTTCTCAGTCATTTATTGATGGATTAAAAAAAATAAAAACCGGCCAAGTGCGAGTCAGACTCGCGCACCGAGGGTTCCGTACAAACCTGTAGTAAGTTTTAAATTAAATGTTTTTTTTAAATATTTGAGTTGATTGAATGAAAGGTAAATTGCGGTTTACGATTTATGACGTATTAAAAAAAACTACTTACTAAATCTCGTTCAAACCAATTTTCGGTGGAAGTTTGCATGGTAATGTACAACATATATTTTTTTTAGTTTTATCATTCTCTTATTTTAGAAGTTACGGGGGGGGGGACACACATTTTACCACTTTGGAAGTGTCTCTCGCGCAAACTATTCAGGTTAGAAAGAAATGATACTACAAACCTCAATATCATTTTTGAAGACCTATCCATAGATACCCCACACCTATGGGTTAGATGAAAAAAAAATTTTTGAGTTTCAGTTCTAAGTATGGGGACCCCCAAAATTTATTGTTTTTTTTCTATTTTTGTAAGAAAATTTTAATGCGGTTTACAGAATACATCTACTTACCAAGTTTCAACAGTATACCTCTTATAGTTTCGGAAAAAAGTGGCTGTGACATACGGACGGACAGACAGACAGACAGACAGACAGACAGACAGATAGACAGACAGACATGACGAATCTATAAGGGTTCCGTTTTTGCCAAATTTGGCTACGGAACCCTAAAAAAGACGTGTGGCACTCGGAGACTGCCGCGGTAAAGCTATTGCCATAGCATTTTTTATCAACTGTAATTATAATTATTTATATTTACGCCTAAACTCTAAGCAGGCATGAGTCACCAGATTGCGGGGCGAAGAGGGGGATTACGCATGCGCAGTAACGCCGATACAACCAATGCCACCTAGAGGCGAGTTGCTGAACTAAAGAGACTAGCGTGATATTTCAAAAAGTCATTAAAAGTGATGCTATTCATCGATAGATGGCAAAACTAAAAAGTATCACCGCTGTGCCGGTCGGAGTGGGGGGTGTTAGGTTATTTTCGTTATGGAATTTCTGGATTCGGTCTCCACGCTCAAGGCCCGCGATAGAAGCTATGCAATAGCTTCAAAACACTGATTTATTAGTTTTAATCTATATTTTACTTCCGTTGTGTTAAATTTGATATTCTCAACATCATGAAACTTCTCCAATGCTGTCCAGCGCTTGGCAGTCCCTACAAATCGTAGTTAACGTTGAACATGCGATCTAATGGAAAGAAAATCTCCCACTAAGCACTCTGCGGAAGTTTGTTCTATTATTATAATATTATACTAGCTGATGATGCCCGCGACTTCATCCGCGTGGATTAAGGTTTTTGACTGCCGCGAGAACTCTTGAATTTTCCGAAATAGAAAGTAGCTTATGTCCTTCCCCGGGACCACCACCACCACCTATCCTTCAACAGATTTTCATCAAAATCGTTTGCACAGATAACTTTTTTTGTTTCTGCGGGAACTCTCGAATTTTCCGGGATAAAAAGTATCCAATGTCCTTTCCCAGGATACAATCTATCCCTTTACCAAATTTCATCCAAATCGGTTGAATATATGGGGCGTGAAAGCATAGCAGACAGACAGATAGACACACTTTCGCATTTATAATATTAAGTATGGATATGGATTCTGTGGTTGAAGTGAAGTTGAAGTTTTGCTAGAAAGCTGTCTGGAATGTTTACCTTTTCAATGCAGTAGGTACTAGCCTTATCACCCGCAACATCGTCCGCCTGGAATAAGGTTCTTAAAAAATAAAAAATTCTTTCCAAAAAACCGACTTCCAAAGCCACTGTTAAGTAATTTAATATAATTTTTTTCTATCCATTAAGTTGAAGTCGGGCGAGCCTAATGCGTCAACTTTGCTTATCCTTGTTATACCCGCCCGACTTCAACATAGTGTGTAGAAATCAAAATTATTTTATAGCCCTACAGTGACTTTGGGAGTTGGTTTTTTGGAAAGAATTTCTATTTTAAACTTTTTAGTATCAGGGTTGAGGATTTGTAGTCATAATTTTTTATGGAACCACCTCGAGAGCTTCCTGTAACGACTGATAGAAAAAAAAAACAAATCGATTCAGAAAACCACGGAAATATTCACCGACAGACATTAAAAAAAAATACGCGCCGAATTGAGAACCTCCTTTTTTGGAAGTCGGTTAAAAATTACAAAAAATAGTAAAGAGAGTAAAGGAACAGAATGTGCACCAAACACTTAAATCAATCAATCAAATATTCATTTATTCAATTTAGGTACTACACTTATTGACGTCGATTACTTACTTATAAAACATGATTGTGATAATTAGTTACGGTATCTTAAAACTAAAGCTACGAGGGTTCCAAACGCGCCCTGGTCTGAGAAGAGCGCATAACAAACTCAGTCGGGTTTTTTATTATCACCATCTTACAATACCGTAAATTACTTAATTAGATTTTTTAAATATTTATATACAAAAATAAAGAATACCTACAGCTAATAGATTCACATGATTAAAGTAAAACTTAAATCAAGGAATAAATAATATTACTCATACAATTAATTTAAACTAAATTAATAAACTAAGTACCTAGTTACAATTAAATTAGATCCTGCTATACAATACAATTAAGTTTTAGTATAGTACTTTCAATTAGTTTACGTTTGACAAATAATAGGTAATAGTATATTGTGTGTTTAGGGCATAGATTTAGGATTGGTCGGAGCGAGACCAATCCTAAATCTATGGTTTGGGGTCGGAACAAGACGATTTCAGACAAAGTTAAATTGGAGGGGGAGGGTGAGGGTGAGAAAATCTGAAATCGTGTTTCATCCCGTGGTGCACACACTATTAAGTGCTAGTTTTATTAAAATTGTATTTCCTATTTATTTAAGTTGTTAGTTTGTTGTTTACAATCAGTTTAGTTGATGGGTAAAATGACAATTAAAAAGGTTTGAAATAAACAAAGATACTCTGACAGGATTGAAAGGAGGGCTGTATGACGTATTCGTCTGAAATTGCCTAGTTTCAAGTGGCGCAACAGGCATTGAAACTCGCAGTTTCTATGCAGGTTATATGAAAACAAAGTTTAATAAACTGTAACGGTCTTATTCATAAAAATCCCTTATTATAGGTTTACAATGTTCATTAGCTAAAATGCTCATTAGGCCTATTAAACGTTTCATAACTTTCTTTATTCATAAAGGTTCAATAAACCTCTCACAACTAAATTCTCGCTATAGTTCGGTTTTGCTTTATTAAGTTGTCGTTCTGACGAATTCATAGACAAAATGGCAAAAATACTAGCGTCTACGCTCCGTGATTAAAAAAGTAACGCATGTTAACCGCCAAAAGTCTCACTGAGTTGAATTTCTGTCATCTGGGTTTGCGAAGTTTTGTTTGATAATTTACTGTTTTAAATTGGAAAATATGGAAACAGAGACTTCTGTAAAAATGGCAAAAAAGAGAGACAGAAGTGAGAATTGGCTAAGCGAAGACAAGGTTAGCACACAAGTTCTAAAAGCTACACAAGTTTCAAAACAGTGTGAATACACCGATGTCCTATTTTAATATTTCCACCTCATTTCAAAGTGCTAATTTCTTTCCGTAGCATTTATTAAAGGAGTTGGTAAGAGAGAGGGTATCCGTAATTGAAAACAAAAATACGGATACCAACACCAATTCCAATAAACAGAAAGCTTGGGCAGACTTGTTGAACAGGTATGGTTTTTTATTGTAAGTCAATATACGATGCACTATTATTGTATATAAACATTAACATGTAATATTGTTACAGCTTTAACTGCATGTGTAAGGGGAGCAAGCGGAGCCTTTCACAATTAAAATCACAATGGGGCATCATTAAGATGCACCAAAAGCGGTTGAAATCTGCGGAGAGGAAGCAAATTATTGCTACAGGAGGCGGTCCACCGCCACCGCCACAGCAGGATCCTGAAAGCAGTGAAGACATCAGTGCGTGGCTTCCTAATGAGTTTATCATTGACACCAATGAATTTGATTCTGATCAAATCAATCAGGTGAATGTTTTATATTGTGTAGGTACCTATAGTTTATGATTTGCGCATTGGTGTTCTAGTGTTCCATTCTGTACTCTCATATCCATTTATACAAGTATATCACTTGTATAATATTATATCCATATTAATAATAATATAGTTTCAGGTCAAGGTTGGAGAGGCCCCAGAAATGATCGTAGAGGTTAATCAGGAGGATGGAATTACACAAAAGGTAAATTAATATTTAACAATATAGGTTGATCAATGAATTTTTGATAGTCTATTGATAATTAGCCTATTTGATAATACTTTTGTTGCTTCAGGTCCTACCTGTAATTAATTATAATGAGAAAAAAGATGAAAATAAGAATAAGGTAAATATCATAATGACTTCATATCAAATACTAGCTAAGTGTAAGTACCTACAGGTTGATCAACTTCAACTCTGCAAGTGCAGTTTCTTTTCAATTTTTGTTCCTTGGCACCCGCTGAACTGGTTTTCACCCCTTACCTTTGCCTTGTTACACTGATCACTAATAAATATACATATAACATTAGAACAATAAATAAACAAAGTTAAATTCGAGGTTGGTTTTATCAATTTGTTTTGATAACAATTTGAGTATTGTCGTACCAATGCCAATGAGTTGATTTTAACAAGTAATATTATTCTAGGTTGTGTCTCCTCTGACCCATCGGCTAGGAAAAAGGAAGATTGGGAAAAAGGAAAACATGAACAAGGTAAAACAAATATTTATGAGCATCAAGGTAGTGGGAGCAGTCTTTGGATTTGAAATGTTTGTGTTAGTGCTTTTATATCCATCCAGACCTCAAATTGTGACAATGTGTTCAAATTCTCATAATTTGAGCATGTCATCTTTTGACTTCAAAGCACACTTTTTTTTGTTACTGTACAAATAGTAAGTAAAATGAAACACCATCCTCCTCTAGAAACAAATGTGAAACTTGATCCCACTGTCTTGATGCTCAAAAATATTGTGTTGGTCACAAAATAATGCCAATTCATTATAAAACATTCAAATTATAAATTACTTTGTATTACAGATATCTGCTTCTGCTGCAAATAAAATAGCGAGTATCGAAACAGATTGTAGGAAGGAGCTTCACAAAATACAAATGGAAAATGAACAAAAAAAGGCTAGAAATATAGACTTGAAAGAAGTTTTAATTAAAAGAAAAATTGAATATTATGAGAAAAAATTAAATGCCTTACAATAAATTACATACTTTTTTCATTAATTTACTACATAATAAGTACATAATGTTGTTTGTTTTAGCTAAAATTTTCATCAATAAATGCTCGCAAGAAAGCACTGTTTCCTCCTCTTCCTCTTCCAGCTTGATTAGTATGTGCTGCAAAATCATCCTCCTCCTGAACAATGTGATTTTCATCATCATTTTCTAAAACAAAATAATAAATGTTAAAAATATTGCTTAACAAATATAAACATGTTGATGTAAAGTTATAACAAAGTATTAATTACCTGGAACTGAGTCCTGCTGGTCTATTGCAATATTATGCAAAACTGCAAGAGCCACAATTGTTGGTTTTACATTGTGCATATGAACAGTGAGTCCACACAGCAAGCTTTGAAACCGTTGCTTCCACACACCAAAGCAACGTTCTACACAGTTCCGTGTAGCGATTTGAGCATGATTATATCTCTCTTCACGTGCATTCTGAGGTCGCAATATTGGTGTGAAGAGATATGGTTCTAATCGGTAGCCTGAATCTCCCAAGAGTCGCCCCCTAAACTCTCCTCGCTCAAAGCGCTCTTTAAGGGTGGACTCATTAAATATGCGGGAGTCATGTGTACTACCCCGCCATCTAGCAACAATATCTCTTATGTGAAGTCTAGCATCACAAGTTACCTGAAAAAAATTACAGTGATTTGAGACTTATTTCGTGGTTTGAAAACATTATTATGTATTAAAAGTAGGTATCCATGCAACTGGGTCGAAATATCGACAAACAAAATCATTGTTTTACATCGTGGTATGTACCCGTTTTAATACATAATAATAAAATTACAGTGGTTTTACATTTAATACAAAAAGCTACTATGTAGATAAAAATTATGCATTAGGTACGCTACCTGGACATTCATGGAATAAAATCCTTTTCTGTTTATGTAATACTGAGCTGCATCACCACCGTATTTCTTTATTTTGATGTGAGTGCAATCAATACACCCCAGCACAGAGGGAAAATTTCTGATTTCTAAAAATTCCTTAATAACTTTTTGCTGTTGTATTAGGGTCTGAGGCATTTTAATATAAGTCGCAGAGTGCCGAGCTATTGCACGAGCTACTCTGGCACAAATGCGGCTTACAGTTGGTTGAGACAACCCATGTAAATCTCCCCCATCTTGTTGAACCTAGACACAAAAGTAGATACATGTTAGAAGAAATCACATATGTAAAGGAATATTTACATGAATAGAAACTTCGAAATTAAGTAGGGACTTACTTCACGACGTCCCCAGCATCTTATGGCAGTTAAAACTTGCAACTCTGGTGATGTGCCACAGCCTCTCAAATCGAGTTGCAAATCTTGCCTAACGAGATTAATTATAAATCTTGCGGTATCTTTATTGAAGCGGTATCGCCGTTTGAACTCAAGATCTGGCAAAGAAAACGGGTCATATCTCTTCTGGTACAGCTTCTGACGACGTGTAGGGTTTTCTATATATTCAATGACGGCAATAGCTTGCAGAGCTTGCATTGTGATAGGTGTTATCTTGGTATGATACACAGCAAATAATAAAATATGAACTTTTACAATAATGCAATGTCACTTCACTTCACTTCTTATGTGAATGGCTTTACTCGTGCACTAGGCACAAATATTTTGCCAATGTCGCGTTGAAGGAGAGTACACACTACTGGAGAAACCTGTGAACTTGTCTCGCATTTGCTAGCATTCAGCCTGAGTTATTGGTTAGTTCTACAACAACACAAATAGAAAATATTAAATAAATTAATTATAATAGGTACAATTATTATTTACACTTAAATATTATTACTTACTAATAACAATTAATACATAAAAGTAATTAATAATTAATATATTAAAAATATGTTTCCAGCACACCTATTGCAATGTCAAAAACGCAATAAAATAACCTCACTGACATTTCACTTCAAAACTCACAATCAAATTATCAGCTGTGTGAAGACAAGACGGCCATCTTGTTCTTTATTATGGGTTTATAGTAGGGTTCACCATGTTTTAAGTTATAGAGCCGCTATTGAATACTTATAGAGCGATATAGCACTATTGAACGTTTATGAATAATGTTTTTTGAGAACTTGCTTATAACAAGCTAATAAAGCTTCTATATCTTTTTATGAATAAGACCGTAACCCTATAACTTTTACAAACAAGAAGGCGGAGAGTCCAGGTCGTAACGACTACGAAGTATAATGAGGCGATAATAGACGAGGCTTAATGGTTACCATTACTCACCGATACCCATTATCAGTAGGAGCTAGGAGCTGGAACATCGATTGTGTGGAAAGAATTATAGCTGCCTCTCACGCACTACGCGTCGGACAATGTAGTTAGTGAGGGTCATTGTCACGGCCATCTATACTTACAATAAAACAGTTTTATTGTTCTTACAATATACTCACAATAAAACAATTTTATTGGACTTCGGTCAATCAATTCGGGAGTCTGGGATTCGAATCTGTAATTTGCAGAGGAAAGTGCGTATAGTGGTTAAAGTAATTTGGAGCGCCCGGCGTCGCGCGCGACAAACATTATAAAAACCACAGAGTCCGCCGATTAATTATTGTGAAAACTACTATATATTTTGTCTCATTTTTAACACTGCGTTATTATACAAGAAGAGAAAGGCTAACTATATTTTTGTCTTTGAAACTAGAAATGTTTAAGTACTTCTTTGGTTCCGAACTTCATTCGTATTCAGATGTTTGGTTTTTTTTAGGTTATTAATATTTGGAGCTTTTACTTTATTTTTAGGTAAGTATAGATTTTATGGAAAACTCGAAGTAAGTATATAAAATGAGTATTTAAAGTAATTATATTAAGTACGATTTATTACGTATCTTATTTCATCATGATTTCTTCATGTTCATAGCTGATATCATTATTACTGTTTCTCATTATATCTTATGAAACAGGAAGTATAATATCTGTCAATTTGACCCGTTTCATGTCATTCGATTTATTCGGCGGGTACGGACGCCATATTGAAATTTGTTTGTATAAATGCGAGTGTTTTGATGATAATAATAATTCAGTCTCCTGCCGGCAGACTCAGCGATTATTGAATACCTTTGTGTTTAGATCGCATTTTGATTTAGAGCTTAACGATAGCAATCGTGGCCGGATCAAATGAATATTATCTGTAAGTATAGCCATCTTTTATCTAATTACATTAAATCTCTCGTGGAACCACTACACGTTTAACCATTTATTCGTGCAAGTTCCAAATGAGAGTACAAATATATTAAAAGAGTCTCATAAATACCTACTTCTGGATTGTCTCTTACATACATGTTTTGTGTTTAAAAGGTGGAGGGGTGTGTTGATACATGATACGGTTTTTTATTGAGATGTTTAAATACTCTCGTAATATTTATCCTAAACGAATAAAGTGCTTATGTATTGTTTTTTAGTATCAGGGAATCCTTACTAATATTATAAACGCGAAAGTTTGTATGTATGGATGTATGGATGTTTGTTACTCTTTCACGCCAGAACGGCTGAACGGATCTGGATGAAAGGCACAGAGATAGATTATAATCTGGAATAACACATCAAATCCCGTGATAAATATTAGTAAATTTACTATTATTTTGAGACATTTAATAAACATAGCCAGATGGGAAATTGCGTCTAGTTTTTAAAAATATTTAATACAATACAAGTTCCTAGAACTTACTCCTAAGTTACTAGAACTTGAACCGAATGAACTTAAATCAATTGGGTAAGTTTACCATAGGCATATCAACATAAAATACAGATTGGAACAATATGAATTCTGAAACTATCGGTGACAGAAATACGTGACATTAACACCGTGTTAACACCGTGTGCACTCGGTACGGGCTTTCATCGAAATCTTGATTTCACTAAAACTGCAGATTCATAAGTTTGCCATGGAGGTGACGATATAGTTGAAAATCTCCTGCAAGGTAAGACGCAGGCTGGTGCAATGGAGAAGTTTCATGATGTTGTGAATATCATAATATTCTATAATATGTATATATATATTATAAACTAATAAATCAGTGTTTTTTTTAAATCCATCGAAAAATTACTGAGAAATTAATTTTTTAAAAGTTTAATTATTTAATGTACACCGATTTGAGAAATTTTGTGAGTGAGTTTTAATACCTAGCCGAGATTTTATACTTCAAAATTATCTTCACACACAAATTAAGTGCTTTTAATTCAATTAAGTCACGTTAGGTCCATTTATTTCTTTTATTCGACTTTATAAAGTCGGACCGCACTTGCAAGCGCAACTTTAAAGTTCCATAACTTTTTAATTTGTAGTGATATTTTAATTATTTTTGTTTTATTTTGTCTTAATTTTCATAATAAATTAAAAAAAAAATGGTAAACTTCTCCATTCAGTGCGCCAATCTGTGCTGGGCGGTTGGCGGAGCTCGCGCCGGACTAACTACAATTATTAATCTACTTGACTTTTCTTTTTAAAGGTATAATTCTCACAGAACAATCAGAGGCCCAATTGTCTAAGTCGAAATCATTTGACAACTTAAAACGTATTACTCGAACTGTTTATGGAGTGCATACATGCTTTTTGACACGCAGGCATCTATGAACTTCTTAAACAGGTCGGATTATACGTTTGACAAACGATTACCATTACGATTTCCGTACACAATCGGGGGGCTGGTACATGAATAAAATTTAAAACTATAATTCACACTGTTGCGTTAATAAGGTACAAGCGGCACTTCTCACTAGCAAGTCTAACCAGAATCAGAATCAGAATCAGAATCAGAATCAGAAATCATTTATTGCATTATACACATAAATTATAAAGGTGGTATAAAAGATAAAAAAGTCAAGTGTATTACCATTCGGCGTGCAGTACTTAAAAAAAAACCGGCCAAGTGCGAGTCGGACTCGCGCACAGAGGGTTCCGTACTCAAGAAGTAGGTATGTTAATGTACCTTTGTTAATGAACCGCAAAACTAACTTTGTTTGTAGAGGTTTACTGTTAATATCAAAAAATTACGTTTGTTGTATGGGAGCCCCCCTTTAATATTTACTTTATTGATATTTAATTATTTATTTTGAAAGGTAATATACAAGTTAATATTCTGTGAAAATTTGAACCGTCTACCTGTTACCGTTTTTAATATTGAGCAAAAAAATACGAAAAAAACACGTTTATTGTATGGGGACCACCCTTAATATATATATTTTTTAATTTTTAGTATTTGTTGTTATAGCGGCAACGGAAATACATCATTTGTGAAAATTTCAGCTTTCTAGCTATCACGGTCTATGAGATACAGCCTGGAGACAGACAGACAGACAGACAGACAGCGGAGTCTTAGTAATAGGGTCCCGTTTTTAACCTTTTGGGTACGGAACCCTAATAAGCTAAATTAAAGTTAATAGTGCCTAGTTATTTATTGTAAAAATATATAATATATGTCAAGTCTTTAATTGAATATGTCATAAAATTATATTACCAGTCAAAGAAATATTCCATTTACAATCATGTCAAAGTATTTGCATAAACCCAGCATATTATATAATTCAGCTACCCGTAATTCCTAAACAGTATCACAAAAATTTTTTTTTTTTTTTTTATCCACTACAAGTTAGCCCTTGACTGCGATCACACCTGATGGTAAGTGATGATGCAGTCTAAGATGGTAGCGGGCTAACCTGTTAGGGGCATGGCAGTTATATTAAACCCATACCCCTATTCGGTTTCTACACGGCATCGTACCGGAACGCTCAATCGCTTGGCGGCACGTCTTTGCCGGTAGGGTGGTAACTAGCCACGGCCGAAGCCTCCCACCAGGCCAGACCAGGGAAAATTCAGAAACTATAAATTCCCAAATTGACCCTGCCGGGGATCGAACCCGGGACCTCCGCACGTTAAGGCAACAGCGCTACACACTGCGCCACGGAGGTCGTCAAAAAAATGTTATTAGTTACAATATTTACAGTAATTTTTAAATTCTAAGCCTCAATAATTCAGGTTTATTGAATGGCTCTACTTATGACCAATTAGTCACAATCATAATCATTGATATTAACTGAATAAATGAAGAAAGATCAAGATTAGTCTTAGAGTCTTAGGAAATAAGAACATAATATAACTCGACATCTTCTTCTTCTTCCTACTGGGCAGGTTTCCGCATTTAAACCCCAGTTGGAGGGTCTGTTGTGCGTGCGTTGCCATTCCCCACTGGAGTTTTCACTCCAGCCATCCGAGCTCGCTCCAGAAGCCTAGAAAACCGCCCAGGTTGTCTAGGGCCTCTCGAAGCGAGGTTGGGGATCCCAGGTGTCACTCTCGTTGGTCTATAACTCGACTTATGATCAATTCATACTAATATTATAAATGCGAAAGTGTGTCTGTCTGTCTGTCTGCTACGCTTTAACGGCCCATCTTTTCAGCCAATTTTGATGAAATTTGGTACTGGGGTAGGTTACATCCCGGAGAAGGACATAGGCCTATTTTTATCCCGGAGAATTCAAAAGTTCCCGCGGGAATCAAAAAAACTTAATCCACTCGAACGAAGCCGCGGGCATCATCTAGTGAGTGATAATCAAAATAGTTAACATTTAACCATTACACCATATTTAAATCGAATCTCTTTAATCTTTGTGTCTAAAGTACTGAGAATAGGTTTTATATCAGAGGTGCAATCATGTAAGGATTGCCGATCAAATCGTATAAGTTCGGCTGCAAAGTAAAATAAACCATAAATCATTGAATTAGAGGTCAATTTCGTGTATCCATTCTTATACGTTTAGGCTATCGTACATACCTAAACGTATGAGAATGGATACACGAGATTGAGCTCTAATTCAATGCTGTTATGGTATATTTTACTTTGCAGCCGAACTTATTCGATTTGATCGGCAATTCTTACATGATTGGGGGGCAGTATTCCAACCACGTTGGAGTCCGCGCTCTATAACAAAATTTAACAGTACCGTAATCGCCTGATCGTCTAATACTGGCCTTATGTTAGAGCCGACATTATCAGCAGCCTGTGCTTTCTCACTCATTGTCAAACAAACACTCAGTGCCATTCTGTTGAAGACTTCTGATAATAATCGTTGCGCTAATGATTTGCAATCTTTTGACACATGTTGACAGTACTTTAGGTCTCCGTAACTGACGTAAATACGACTTTCAGGCATAAGTTCTACGAGTCCTGGTAGATTTTTTTGATATTTCAATGTCCATCTTGTATTATGTGGGTCATATTCCTGTGGTAGAACGAACCGCCATAAGTTTCGATGCTGTTTTTCCTGTTTTTCCGGCGGTTTGTTGGAAACATCATTACTTTGTTGATTTTCATTACTAGAACTAGCACTCGCTGTTACCTCAGTGTGTCTTTCTTCAGAAGACTGCATTGCTGGCTGCGTTTCCCGCTGCATTGAATTATTCGACTGCGGGCTAGTCGTTAAGGCTATATTGTTATCTTCAGTGGATTGTGCACTCAGTCGTGGTTGCAGTTGTTGTTTACTCAAAATTAAGTTATTATGAGTATTCGATAATGCTTGCCGTTGCGTTTTCTTCGTGACCCCTTGAAGAGTGGGCATTTGTCTATTGTCCTTGCGCTTTATAGTGATGTCAATACGTATTTTCGGTCTCTGCGGTTGCCGTTGTGAATCTTGCTGATTTGGCTGCGACTGTCTCTGTTGTGGAAGCTCGGAAGTCTGATACATCTGATTCAGAATGTGTGTTAATTTTTTTCTATTTAATGGAATGCTCATTTTGATAGTTCGAGATGTAGGTCGGTGACCGTAACTGTTGCCCTCTATGGACCCCCTGAGCAGTTCTTGTTTAAAGTTACCTTGGTTGGTCGGTAGATACTGATTTTCAGTATGTATTTTTAGAACTCGTGGATCATTTTGAGATTGATTCTGCGTAACCACTGGTGGTTGTTCTACTGAGCGCGTCAACAAAGATCTGGTTTGGTCGATTAAATTCGATGGGTTCTGTGCAGCAGTGGCCAAATTTCTTGAAATTGGCCACTTAATCTCAACCGGTTCCTGAATTGGTACTAAACGTCGTGCCCCGTCTATTTGACTGTATAGACGAGCTGACATTTTGAGTGAATTTAATGTGAGATTAAATGGTTCGTAACGTGAAACTTCATTAACGCGTAATTTGTGATCGTCATGAACATTTGCAAGAGATCGAACATTATTAATCTGTGGTCTAAAGTTCGTTAATGAACTTCCACTGTCTGGAATTTGTTCTTGATTATTATACTGATTCGGCTGAGTGGTTTGTTCAGCTGGAGTAGAAGGCTTCGCTGCTGTCATTGGTACAGCCGTTGTACTGCTAGAAAAGTGACTTTGGTTCATGTTATTATTTTGATCGGGCTTCTTAACACGTTGAGAGTGATCGTCATTATCGATATTAATAATTTCAGTAGGTTCATCGACGTCTTTTACTAGTGAGCTTAAAGCTTGTTCTTTTTGCTCGGTACGCTGAGTTTGAGACCTTAGTTCCGTATTTTTGTCACCATTGGAAGCAGCAGCAGTTTCTTCTGCCTGGGCCCATTCCATTGGTTGGTTATCCTGGATGATAATGGACGATTGTTTTTTGTTTGAAGATCCAGGGTCAACCTTGGCGTCATTAACAACCACATTGGAAGAATGAGCAGCTTCACCTAATTTCAATCGTTTTTCATCAATTCCTTTCTTCGATTCTGACTGTGCTGGTCGCTTGATTGATTTTCTCGGCAGAACTTTCCGAGAATTATCATTGGATTTTGATAAATGATTTTGATTGGCACTGCGCAATTCCATGTTCAGCGTAAAATGTCTTGGTTGCATATCTGGAAATAATTTTTTTATTATGATTTGGAAAGCTTGAAATCCATACTTATCCATACTAATATTATAAATGCGAAAGTGTGTCTGTCTGTCTGCTACGCTTTCACGGCCCAACTACTGAACCGATTTTGATGAAATTTGGTACAAAAATAGGTTAAATCCCGGGGAAGGACATAGGCTACTTCGTAAGGGTTTTTATCCCAGAAAATTGAAGAGTTCCCGCGGGAATCAAAAAAACATCAATCCATGCGGACGAAGTCGCGGGCATCATCTAGTTTGAAATAACTACACGGAAAAAACAAGATTTAACTGGTTGATTTAACATGCAAGTTGCGACAGCAAACATTAGATAGTTAAATAATGTCAACATGTTGTATCAAATAAGTTATTACAATACAAATATTTGGATAGTTATAATTTTAATAAACAATAGGCATGATGACTGATTTTGAAAAATGGTCAGATTATGTTCGGAAGTATCTACTATTTCGAAAAAATATCTTATTTCAGCAGAAAAATAAGGTTTGGTAGATAAAATTGGCATTTGAAATTTAAATTTTAAAATTCACGCCAAAACGTTCGGCGGTGTCATGGCGTCGTTTGTGACGTCACTATTGTTTTTACCAATGTACTCTGTGCAGTGTGCAGTAAACATAGTGTGATTGTCACAAACAATTGTAACGTCATTCGTTTCTTGGTGTTTTATCCAATATGGCGGATTGCTGTATTTTATAGTTTTATATTATCAAAATAAACAGCAATCTCACTCGAAATAGAAAAATAAATACGTTTTTTATAATCCATGAATACTATTTCGTTAGATAAATTCACAATTTCATTGATTCTTGGTTACTGTCATCATGCCTATTATAAAAACATTTTTTGTATTAACCAATGTCTCAATTTTCTTTTAAAGGTAGTCTCTTTGTTTTCTTCTTTTATAGTATCAGAGAGTTTATAGATAGCATCTACTTCCACATTATCATTTAAGCTGTTTCCAACTAATATTGGTGTCGTACTATAAAAGATTAATGAAACTCACTACTGTCTGAGATTGAACTGGGTACCATCCGAAAATTGTATCAAAGTTCTCGACTGTTATCTTTTGTATTCCACTACAAGTTAGCCTTTGAATGCGATCTCACCTGATGGTAAGTAATGATACAGCCTAAGATGTTAGCGGGATAACCTGGTAGGGGTATAGCAGTTAAATTAAACCAATACCCCTAGTCGGTTTCTACACGGCATCGTACCGGAATGCTAAATCGCTTGGCGGTACGTCTTTGCCGGTATGGTGGTAACTAGCCACGGCCGAAGCCTCCTACGAGACATAATATTGTTATAATATGTTAGATGTTATTGATATTAATTAATTTATATATTAATTAATTTATAAATGCTACTTAGGTACTATTTTTTTTTCCTCTGTAATATGTATTTCATTCATTTTGAAATCCATTTATTATTTGACTAGCTGAGCCCGCGACTTCGTCCGCGTGGTTTAAGTTTTTTGTTATTCCCGCGGGAACTCCTTAATTTTCCGGGATAAAAAGTAGCCTATGTCACTCTCCAGGTCCTCAACTATACCCATGCCAAAAATCACGTCAATCTGTTGCTCCGTTGCGGCGTGATTGAAGGACAAACCAACAAACCAACAAACAAAGTGACTTTCGCATTTATAATATTAGTATGATTATATATTATATTATTTGATATTTGATGTCATAGAAACTAGAAATATTACTTATCTTTGATTTTCTGTCTATTGACTTCAGACGAGAACTTTGGCAAAATTTTCGGATGGGACTCAATTCAATGAGAGATTAAAGTGAGTTCAATCTTTCAAATTAGCAACACCAATGTTAGATGGAAACATGTTAAATGATAGTGTGGAAGTAGGCGCTATCTACACATAGCTTCTAGTACAATGCCTCATTGTCGCAACTGCTATTTAAGATGAGCCTGACGAGCATGTGCGCGGTACTGACAGTCATCTGAGACAAATAAATCTCGGATGGCACTGGGTTCCATCTCGGATTGAACTGAGTTCAACAAGGATTGCTCTCACTACAATCTACATGGTAGCAGTTACTATCTGAATATTTTTTCACGACAGATGTAACTAGATTCCATCCAATATGGTAACCAGTTAAATTTTGTTTTCTTCGTGTAGTATTCGAAAATTTATTTACAGTCAACATTGAATCGTGAACACTGATTAAGTAATTTGATTCATACTTGTTACTTTACAAAGGTCCGTAATCATTCCTCGTTGCTATCCAATATTCTGCATCCATGTAGGTATCTGAAAAAAAAAAACAATATTACTTCTTTTAAATTTCTGTGATATTCTGAATCTGAATATACTTCGACGACATAACGCACGTTCTATTAACTAATACCTGATTCATACTTGACGATGGCCATATAAGATCCCCACTCATCATTGTATCTCTCTTTTCTCTTTGCGCGATCTCTTGTATCAAAAGGATCTTCGTCTTTAGGGTACTTAACGACGGCCTTCTGATCCCTTCTACGTACCAGCCAAGTGTACGGCACGCAGACGTAATCATCAATACTTTCAAAAGGCAATTCTATGAATTGAACAACTTGGAATGCTCGCTCATTCCCACTATTACGTGCCATCTAAGACAATCAAAAACACTTCCTTAAAGATCATGTAAATAATTAATATTTTAACAAGTTATAAAATTAAAAATTTATTTCTTAAACTTTTATAATATTCCGAGATAAGATTTGTGCTTAGTAATGAGTAGAGGTATCAAATTGAATTTTCTGATAAATTTTGTAAATAAATATATGACCTATGTTAATATGTTCCTATGACCACCTCCATCATGGCTCCATCATGAGATCCTGAGCAGCTTACTTACTTTTACTAAAGCCCATTAACGTCCCAATGCTGGACACAGGCCTCCACTCTCATAGGAGAGAGGGAATTAGAGCGTAGACCCATCACGCTGCTCCAATGTGGGTTGGCGGGCTTTAACGACTATTATCATGTTAGTGAGCTTTACGTGCTCTCCAAGGCAAGGGGGTGAAAAACCCCCGTGCCTCGGAGCATGTAGGTTTATAGTGCTTGTCAAGACAAATCAAAAGAGTCCAAACACGACGAATTTAAAATAAAATCATGAATACAGTGCCCCCTTGTTGACCAGCGTGGTAGACTATGGCTGTACAAAATTTCTAAGAAACTTATCAGTAGCTAGAAATGTCTAAAACAAAAAAAAACGCCTGTTGCAAACGCTTGTATATCTCCGCAACAAAATTTATTGATAAATTTAAACAGTGTCAATTAGTAACGCTACAAATGTTTTAAAAAAGCTTATAATTCGTCCAGCAAAGTGTTAACTTAGTAACTTAGCGCTAAATCTGTAATATTCAAACTTCTTACCTAACCTAGTACAAGGTTATATTCTTAAACTTGGATAGTGTTCTAACGCTTGTGTACCCAAAGTAACGCAAGAAAGAATTGAAAATACTATTTATCACATGAGAACTACTTGAAGAGTGTTAATTAAAGTAATTAAGCAGTAAAGAAGGTAAAGAAAGTTTGGATGGATGGATGTTTGTTACTCAATTACGCTAGAACGGCTGAACGGATCTGGATGAAATTTGGCACAGACATACCTAGATTATAGTTTGGAATAACAGGCAGGCTACTTCTTATCCCGGAAAATTTAAGAGTTACCGCGATCAAAAAACCTTTTAATCCACGTGCGCGTCGCGACATCTAGCAGTCGCGCCTGACATCTAGTATTAAATATTCTTATTACGAAGCAAACATAAAATGTTGTAATAACAAGGAATGTAACACTGTAAAAATAAATTAGCTGATAAAGTATTAAACTAAGTATTGAAGGAACAAAATATTATAATGAGAAGAGCAAAAGCCTGTAACAAATATTTCAGAAATTGAAGATGAAAGCACAATAAATAAAGGAATGTAACCAACTGCATTCTATCAGTAAAAATTGTCAACAACAAGAAATGAAGTTAAGATTTTTTATTTTCATTTATATAATGCAAAAAGCCGCGTATTAATCGGTCCAGTAGTTTTCCAGGAAAATTGTAACAAAAAGTGCACAAACATACAAACAAATAAACGCACAACCTCATAGGGCAAACACATATACGGTATACCTACCGTTTCCGTTCCGTCGTGGGTAAAAATAACACTAGTCCTGACTGATTTCCGATCTACAGAACTTCATTTACTGTTGATAACAGATTTTTTGGCGTGAAATTCGTGGTGTCTGAAGGGACAAAAGTTTTGAAAACGACAATAAATAAGAAAAAAAAATATTTGTCTCATTTGGCGTGAAATACCATCTACATTAAAATCAAAATTATTCTTACCTTTTAATACAATATGTATCTCTTGTAACAACGAAACGTTATCATTCCACGAGACGTTCACGTTGTAGTGGTACCGAAGCGATTATATTTCTCGGACTGGTCAGTGGTCACTGGCGTGAGGAGTCTGGAACTCCCCTCCACGTACCTATTAAGCTATTAAACAACTGGTCAAGTGCTTATCGGTCCAATGGGAGGCGAACGAATAGTCATTGCGTCATACGTCAGAGGTGCTCTACGCAGTAGATAAACAGAATTTACGCCTACGCCAACTTGATTATTGAAGTGAAAACTTCTTAAGCCGCGTTGAGCACTTTTTGGTAGGGGGTAAACTTGTTGTTACGAAGTTAAAAGGTCGAAGCGTTGTTACGAAGACAAAAGGTCTTAAATATAAATATACTACATTCGTCATTAAACTTTAATGCCTTAGTTTTAAGGTTTTTTTTGTTGCGAGTTTTGACGACCTCCGTGGCGCAGTGTTGAGCGCTATTGCCTGCGGAGCATGCGGAACGTGCGGAGGTCCCGGGTTCGATCCCCGGCAGGGTCAATTTGGGAATTTCCCGTGGCTAATTACCACCCTACCGGCAAAGACGTACCGCCAAGCGATTTAGCGTTCCGGTACGATGCCGTGTAGAAACCGAACAGGGGAATGGGTTATTATTTGGCGCAGTATTTTTCTTTCCAATAATTATAAGCATTATTTTCCTCATTTAAAGTGATTTTTTGAAATATTGTGGAAGATCTAGTATACAAAAAGTAAAAATTATGTAATGCATTACATTAATTGGGTCCGTTTTCTATTTGGCAAAGATATGACAATTTTAAGTACTTAGGTAGAGCAAATCAAATTGAAATAATTTTTGTTCAAATAAACTTTTACAAGTACTTTTGAATCGTCGACTGAATCTACCACTGGTTCGGATTGCCATTCCTACTGAGAAGAACCAGCAAGAAACTGCGGTTGCTCTTTAAAAAAAAATATTTACAATTTCATTAATTTTGTTCATTAAATACATACGAGTAAGTAACAGCTGTCCTTAGCATTGCTGGAGTGAGTCAAATCCATGCTCTTTTGTCATATAAGTAATCTTCAACAGTATAATAAGCTTTTTTCAGGAGCATACTTTTAATGGACTTATTAAACTTGTGTAACTAGGCAAGTTTATGATAGGTAAGGTTAAAATAATATACATAGTGTAGACTGATCTAACACCGGTATCAAGCTACTGAGTACTGACGACTCAAAATATTTATTGTAAGTCTCTTCATACAACGTTTCTCAATAGAAAACGGTATTTTTTTATCCGCTACAAGTTAGCCCTTGACTGCGATCTCACCTGATGGTAAGATGGTATCGGGCCAGCTTGGTGGGCATGCCGTGAGCCCACGTTTTAGGACACGTGCTAAGGTATAAATAAAACAAAAAATGTAAAAACGACTTAAGTTTATTTCCAAAAGAATTACAAATTTAACAATACGTATAAATTACATTTAACGCTAATATGCACACTATTTACAATCATTTATTATTGTAATATTTATTAATAGGTATGTATTGCTAATCGTTAAAACTAAAGAATGAATAAAGGGGTTGCTTTAGAAACAACCACGCGAGTTAAGGGAGGTGAAAAAGAGGGGAAGGGGGGGACTCCAAACCTAGTCAGTGGTAAGTGATACAATATTGTATGATAAACTCAAACAAGTCATTGGAAAAATCATTTTAGTACCTAATAGGTAGGTAGTAAGTACATCGGTCTACTTATCCAAGGCCGCAATTACAATTGTAAGTTTTGAGTAAGTAGCTTACGTAAGTAATTCATATTTGCTAATGATACCCAACTAACAAGACCGTTCTTCTTCTTCAGACTTCAATTTCGTAAGTTACTCATGTAAGCCACTTATAAAAGGTATTTTAACTGTAATCATGGCCCAACGGCAAGGTTTTACGCCAACGATTTGATTCGCCGTTGCAGGTCATCTAGCGTTCGTACTTAAGCCCTTAATTCGGTCCTCCCGACCGAATTTCGGCCACGGCGGCCAATCTCCAGAGAGATTAGCCACCGGCGCGGGACATATTATAGTGCACTAGTGTGTGCCCAAACACAGGTGGACCCCTTTACTCTCATAGTCCGATGCGACGGAAAATCCGCCACGACCGCAGAGAGATCAGGTCTAGTGGTTAGCAAGTTCGAGTCCCGGGTCGGGCCAAAAGTATTGGATTTTTCTGACTAGAAATTATCAATACTAGCCCGGAGTTGGTAAGTTGGCGGTGTTTCACCCCCGTGCCTCGGAGAGCACGTTAAGCCGTCGGTCCCGGTTATTATCACTAGCATAATAATAGTCGTTAAGGCCCGCCAACCCACATTGGAGCAGCGTGGTGGGTCTAAGCTCTAATTCCCTCTCTCCTGTGAGAGTGGAGGCCTGTGCCCAGCTGTGGGACGTTAATGGGCTGTAGTGGTGGTAGTGGGTTTAAATGTAGCTCTAAATTTTTAATTTCCAGCGCATATTTTCACTTTGTTTCTGTACTTTTTAGGGTTCCGTACCCAAAGGGTAAAAACGGGACCCTATTACTAAGACTCCGCTGTCTGTCTGTCTGTCTGTCTGTCTGTCTCCAGGCTGTATCTCATAGACCGTGATAGCTAGAAAGCTGAAATTTTCACAAATGATGTATTTCCGTTGCCGCTTTAACAAAAAATACTAAAAATTAAAAAAAATAATATATTAAGGGGGGTCCCCATACAATAAACGTGTTTTTTTCGTATTCTTTTGCTCAATATTAAAAACGGTAACAGGTAGACGGTTCAAATTTTCACAGAATATTAACTTGTATATTACCTTTCAAAATAAATAATTAAATATCAATAAAGTAAATATTAAAGGGGGGCTCCCATACAACAAACGTAATTTTTTGATATTAACAGTAAACCTCTACAAACAAAGTTAGTTTTGCGGTTCATTAACAAAGGTAATTATACCTACTTCTTGAGTACGGAACCCTCGGTGCGCGAGTCCGACTCGCACTTGGCCGGTTTTTTTTAACTTTGTTTCTTTGTATTTTTATATTTTGTATGGTAATGAACATGTATCTATTACATTCTACCCAAGCACATCTTTTGCCATTTTGTGGTTAGCACCTGCGATCTACAGTTTGCGGTTGAAGTTTGCAGTTGGCCGCCCATATTTATCGGTCTTATATTTTAGGTAGAACGGCGAGGACCACCACCACAGTACCGTTACAACCCATATTACTGAGATCGCAGTCAAGGGCTAACTTGTAGTGGATAAAAAAAAGGAAGGAACGGCAAAAACGGCAGATTTCAATCAAATAAGGCCTGCTTCAACGACTTTTTGACAAAAACAATTGAAACTTATCAGATAGAACTGATTTGTTCGAACAAAAGGGCTCAAACTTGGAGACGTATCCGGTATCTTCATTACTTCCGCAAAGGGAAGTTTTAATGTCAGTTACAAACTTGGAGCTTGGACTTCTGAAATTTTGTTCGACTCAATTAGTTTGGACGTAACAATTATCAAAATTCGAGTTAAGAAATTATCTTTTGGAATTAATGATGGAGATTTCGTGAGGCAGCTTGAATAGCAAATAAATCTGAAGAAGTTTAAAACAATTGAGGTATCTACCTAATAAATTAGTACAAAATATCTATATTAAAATATTTGTGTCGAAAACTGTCTTTTTTGATATTTGAGAATAGATGACGCCCGCGACTTCTTCTGCATGGTTTTAATCTAAATGTCTCGTGGGAACTATTGGATTGGTCGGGAAAAAAATATGGCCTTCCCTGGGATGAAATCTCTGTATCAAATGTCACAATTGTATGCAGAGATGGGCTGTAACAACGTAGCGGTCAGACAGACACATATTCGCATTTATAAGATTAATATAGATTTAGTACAAACAGTTCATAATCACTTAAAACACGAAATATTTATTTCAATATACTTGCTCGAAAAATGCACTTACAGAGGCAGTAAACAGGGCTTGTAAGTTAAATTTACTGCCCTCGTGCAGTAAATTTTACATTAATCCCATAAAAAAACGCAATTACAACAACGCGCCGTAGTCTATACTAAATATTTAATCTGTGCCCGCTTCTTAAAGAGTCAATGAATTTTTCTTGTAAATTATCAATGAATAGAGTCGTAGAAGTGATTTGGAATCATAAAATTAAATCAACAATATGGTATTTTAGATCTGAGAAAAAAACCGCGCTTATATCCCGCCAAAAATCTCGAAATAAGTATATGGCCGTAAAACCCATTTTCTAGTGAGTACCTAGTGCCTACCTACTGGACTTTTATTTTCAACTTTTCTCACAAATGTATTGAAAAATATTGTGTGATACACGGGCGTTAAGGTTTCTACATACTCGTGACGATGGTCAATTGACCATCGTCACGAGTATGTAGAGGTGACTAATTGTCAACTCGTATGTAAAAACCTATTTATCTACTCCAGCATCGAAAAGTTCCAATTTCGAATTTGACAACTATATCGAATTGAACCCTCTTTCGTGTTTGCTTCTCATTACGATACAGTTCGTTGTATGGGAGCTGTATCGTTATGAGTCGTAGCTGTATCGATATGGTTATCTTCATAAATTGAATACCTATATAGCTTAGCGGCTCTGGGTTCTGGCACTTTTGGTTTTTATTAATTTATAAAGTAAAAAATTATAAAGACGTCCTTGTCGTAGATAAAATCATGTATGCAACTGTACGTAATTAGTCATTTTAATTCTCGTACTATCCTATTTTGATACTCGGCAAGCCTCGTATCAAAAAACAGCACTCGAATTAAAATGACCCTCATTACGATACAGTTGCATAAATAGCTATTACCGCTCTCATATTACAAACTAATATTTACGAAAATAATAGTGTACTGAAATACCGTAAACTAGCAGATTCAAATAAAATTATTGAAGCTGCATCTTATAAATTAACTCATCTTAATGTATTAATATACTTTCATTTTTACAAGAAAATTTATAAATAGGTACACTTTCTTGGTTTTTGATAAAATTTATTAGAGTAGGACCTAATAATATAAATAAATTAAAATTTTATTTCAATTAAACAATGGAAGACTTTTAAATTACAATTTACAGACAAAACATATCTTTTAAGTTTCTCTCTTTTGATAAATTTAATTTAATATAATATTTAATTCATAACTCTAAATATTACTCGGTAAATCTCATAATAAACAATATTAAGTAATAAAAACTCAAGCATAAAATTCCAACCACAGAGTTTCGAATCAGTACAGAAAATTTACAGAAAAGTTAAAAGGAAGCCTTTAAAGCCTTAAGAGTCAATTCACATTGGCAGCAAATTGAAGCGAAGTTCTAAGATGTTTCTATCTCTATGAAGCAAAGCTCTAATTTGTCGAGCAAAAATAAATCGCGTTTGGGTCGCAAATTTTGTCTTTCCACAAAATAGAGGATAGAGGTCAAAATGCTATGTAAAATTTAAGTAATCAGGTCTCACTTTCAATGTAAATCGACCTTAGCGAATAAAGACCTTTTTAATATTTACTCAATTCGACTGTATAATCATACCTGACTTAAATAATATTATAGATATTTATGACACGCTTATACAATTAAGTTCTTCGTTATCTAGGAGCTTCTACGTCCGCTTTCACAACAAACTTCCTACATCTAGAAGGCGAATCATCCACGCCATAGAAGCATACACTTCGTTGCGGATAAATTCTCTTAATGTCTACAGATGAGCCTATATTTCGTGGCAGTGTCTTGGCTTTGAAGTCACTCTTCAAACAATAGTCGTACATTAGTTTTGGTCCTTCGTCGAAATGTTGGCTATAGTAGCCTCCGCAGGTTTCGAATGACACACTTTTGGAGAGGTTGTCGAAACATACGTGCGGTTGGTAGGAGCCTTCGGGGCAGGTTCTTGGTTCTCGAGGGGCCTCGAAAGGCCAGGGAGGTATCGGGGCCCATGGAGGGGGCCCCGAAGGTCATCCTCAGCGAATCGGCTTGGACACGATGATGACGTCAGGTGCCGATCGGGTCGTTTCGGTGCTCATCGGACGGCGGTCCGGGAATTTCTTTTCTGTTGACAGAAGACAAATATCTAAGTTATTGCATTAAAATGATTACGCGGAGATTTTATTAAGAGTTCGGCCGGCGAGTCACAAAGGATTTAAAATGATTCGTAATATGACAAAGTTTTTAATGTGTATAAAACCATATCCCCATATTATGTGTATTAAAACTAAATACTTAATTATGCCAGACTTGGGAATCGAAGCCAAGACTTCATCATCCGCAGTCGAACATGCTAACCACTAGACCAACGAGCGAGGCAATGATATTATTATGATACGA
This sequence comes from Erebia epiphron, assembly GCA_963932025.1. NCBI lineage: Eukaryota > Metazoa > Arthropoda > Insecta > Lepidoptera > Nymphalidae > Erebia > Erebia epiphron. The sequence goes on from OZ009948.1 coordinate 2,050,836, forward strand.
TACAGAAGGTTGTATCAAACGCAGTCCCTGAGTAGTGACCTATAAAGAGCTTTCTCTAAGTCTAGTGTGACCTTCCGCTTTGACATTTTATCGTCAGATAAGGTAATGCATGGGCTCTTAGAGATAACTTGACTCAACTTTTGTCGGCTTCGCTTGCTTTATCTCCGAGGCCCGGTTATTCCGGGAGCCGTTTAATTTTGTTTTCCTTATTTATCCCTTTTTGTTAAGCAGAAAAGTTATGAGATTTTGTGTTTGTCTACACAGGAAAATTTAATTTTTTTTTGAGCGTTTTTGTTCAGAAACTAGCTAATGCTCGCGACTTCGTTCGCGTGGTTTGAGTTTTTTTAATTCCCCAATTTTCCAGGATACAAAGTAGCCTATGTTCTTCCCCGGGACTGTCGTGTTAATTATCTCGTTGGTCCAGTGGTTAGCACGTTCGACTGTGGATGACGAGGTCCCGGGTCGGGCTATAATTAAGTATTAGGTAGTTTTCTGACATGAAATTGTCAGTACTAGCCCGGAGTTAAAGCTGTACCCCTACTTTTCGAGAAAAAATAAAAATGAACGGTAATTGGTGGACTAAAATATTTATACCCCTTTAGCATTCATAATATTATGGAGGGGGGTGGGATTGTAGTTATTCCACTACAAGTTAGCTCTAGAAAGGTGGTAAGTGGCGCAATTTAAGATTTTTTTTTAAATTTTTAATAAGTATATTTTTTTTCAACTTACGTGGCTTCTCCTCCTGTTCAGCAGCCTGCCTGATCAGCTCGATGGTGATCTGCGAGGTGTTAGTCTGCGGGGGCGAAGGCCTGACGATGGTGGCGCCGGAGTACCCAAACGTGGAGAACCCTCGGCTGTTCGTTGTGTTGGACCCTGGGGAAAGTTAGTACTTGTAGAGCGTTGCCTAGTTTTCAATCTTAGTTGCTTTTTTTGTTTACTACAAGTTAGCCCTTGACTGCGATCTGACCTAATGGTAAGTGATGATGCAGTCTAAGATGGTAGCGGGCTAACCTGTTAGGGGCATGGAAGTTGTTCAATAGTTTTGGTGGTTGCCAGTGAATTAAGATTGGCGAGTAGCAGCCCGGTTCTGTCCGGGATGTCGAAGATTTCTAGGTATCGCCAGAAAATCAGGGCTGTTTTGTTGTACCTATACCATTATAGCATTACGCTGAGTCGGTGCCCTTTTTGGAAATATTAACTGACTTCAAAAAAGGTAACTTTGGCAACACTGTGGCAGATTTGTCTGTTTATTTATGCACTTCAAGTGAGCCCTTGACTGCGATCTCACCTGATGGTAAGTTATGATGCAGTCTAAAATGGTAGCGGGTTATCCGGGGGAATGCCAGTAATATTAAAACCATGCCCCTATTCGGTTTCTACACGGTATCGTATCGAAACGCTTAATGGCTTGGCGGCACGTCTTTGCCGGTAGGATGGTAACTAGCCTCCCAACATCGTTTTATCGGATAGTAGCGAATTAAGAATCTTGTTCCATGGTTATCATTAACTTCCGCAAAGTAACGTCTTCTTCCAAGCTACTTACCCAAAATTTTAATTAAATAATTTTGTTATACGATCTTCCAGTAAATAAAATTATAATTTCTCAATCCTATTCAACGTAAAATTCATACTAATATTATAAATGCGAAAGTGTGTCTGTCTGTCTCTCTGTCTGTCTGCTACGCTTTCACGGCCCATCTGTTCAACCGATTTTGATGAAATTTGGTACAGGGATAGGTTGTATCGCGGGGAAGGACATAGGCTACTTTTATCCCGGAAAATTCAAAGGTTCCCGCGGGAATCAAAAAATGTATCTGTTCAACCGATTTTAATGAAATTTTGTACAGGGGTAGGTTGTATCCCGGGGAAGGACATAGGCTACTTTTTATCCCGGAAAATTCAAAGGATCCCGCGGGAATCAAAAAATGTATCTGTTCAACCGATTTTAATGAAATTTTGTACAGGGGTAGGTTGTATCCCGTGGAAGGACATAGGCTAAAATTTGGTCCACGCAGACGAAGTCGCGGGAATCATCTAGTTCATAATAAACGAGAATAGGTCTAACGATTGTGAACCATCTTTCACAATCGTTAGACTTTGATCAAACGAATAATATTCATTTTTATCCATAGCATAAAAAAGACTGCTCCCAAAATATCTATTAAGCAGTTCACACACTGCCGTAGAGTCCATGAGGCGTACGGAGAGCATAATATTATTTTCGCGTGAGTCAAAGTACTTAACAGTAGTAAATAACATTTATCGATTTATATGTAGTACTAACTAATAAAATATTAAAAAATTTCAATAAAATTTAATAAAATATTATAACTGCAGATGCAGTGTTGCAGCACCGTAAGACTATCAATAATTATAATTATTGATTTTGCTTTTATCGGAATAGGGCTACTGGGCTCATTCGGTGTACACACACTGACCCACACATGTGTGATGTTAACAGAAAAAGAAATAAGACGTTATTTTCAGCACCCCTAAAATAACATATTGTAAAAACACCAATCTATACTATCAATCAATCAATCAAATAAATATTATAAATGCGAAAGTTTGGATTGATGGATGTATGGATAGATGTATGGATGGATGTTTGTTACTCAATCACGCCCCAACGGCTGAACGGATCTGGATGAAATTTGGCACAGAGATAGATTATAGTCTGGCTACTACACATAGGCTACTTTTTATCCCGAAAAACTAAGGAGTTCCCGCGGGAACCAAAAACCTCAATCCACGCGGACGTAGTCGCGGGCATCAGCTAGTAATACTATAAATGCGAAAGTTTGGATATTTGGATGTATGGATGTATGGATGGATGTTTGTTACTCTATCACGCCGTAACGGCAGAACGCATCTGGAAGAAATTTGGCACTGAGATAGATTACCTTTAGTCTGGAATAATACATAAGGCACTTTTTATCCCGGAAAATTGAAGAGTTCCCGCGGGAACTGAAAAACTTCAATCCACGCGGGCGAAGTCGCGGGCATTAGCTAGATTTAAATATTATTAAGTATATTTTTTGCGGCTCTTGTTTCTCTTTTCGTGGTGTGCGATCACTACAATGTAAATGTATTCAAATTACATCTTCGTTTGCATTGGTTCCATCTTATTATATGCTATAAATTTTTTTTTTCTAACATAAGTCTCCTTTTTTGTTACCGTTTTATTTGAAATGTAATATTTTCTTATGATGAAATCTCTCAGGTATATGCGATATACAGGAAGTCTGGCAATAATAAAACCGGGAATACACCTTTAATTTTGAGTTTTGACGACATCCCTCCTCCCTGGCGCATTTATAACAATACCACAGATAGGTATTAGTATGGATTAATACCTACATATCTTAAATACCAATTCTTTTTTAAATCTTACAAACGATGACACAACGCGATTTTTTAATTATGAACAGGGGAAAAATTAAAAGAAAATATTTTAATAAAATAAAGGAAAAACATATTCCCACATCCAAAGAAAACATAAAGCGATTCTTCAAAAGTTTATTGTCATCCCTAGGGACGGAAGGGGAGTGTTCTCGGTCACAATTTCGCTGTTTCTTTCTACTTATTTGCAAACTATAAGTTACTAATAAAGCGATTAAATAAATAAAAACAGTTTATTCACCAATGGTGCCACAGACAAAACAACAAAATATAGATATTGACTAGCTGATGCCCGCAACTTCGCCCGCAAGTATTGAGGTTTTTTTGGTTCCCGCGGGAACTCTTTAATTTTCCGGGATAAAAAGTATAGCCTATGTGTTATTCCATACTATGATCTATCTCTGTGCAAAATTTCTACCAGATCCGTTCAGCCGTTCTGGCGTGATTGAGTAACAAAAACATCCATCTGTCGAAACTTTCGCATTTATAATATTAGTATAGATTATTCAAAACAGGCTTAGTACAAGTTTAGAACTCTACAGTGTTCAAAGTTTTCGAGTGTCGAAGCACGATAACGTCAATGCAAATTTCCATGTTTCAAAGCTCCATCGAACGCCCGTAAGTGAAGATTTAAGGAAAAAAGCCAGTACGTTTTCTTTGGTATACGTTTTATTTGATGGTAAGTGATGATGCAGTCTAAGATAGTAGCGGGTTAACCTGATAGGGGCATGGCTGTTATATTAAACCCATAAACCCATATTGGTTTCTACACGGCCTCGTAACGGAACGCTATATCGCTTGGAGGCACGTCTTTGCCGGTAGGGTGATAACTTGCCTCAGCCGAAGCCTCCCACCAGGCCAGACCAGAGAAAATTCAGAAATTATAAATTATCGAATTGACTCTGCCGGGGATCGAACCGGGAACTTCCAGGTTAAGACAACAGCGCTCAACACTGCGCCAGGGAGGTCGTCAAAAGTTACGTCTTAGAAAGTAAACAAAATATTTTTGGGATCAACGTTGCTCAGGCATTGCAATCTAGCTCATATTTTAAGGTATCACTAAGGTACACTTACCATCAGAACTCACGGCTGGATCGGCTTGGAACAAACTTTCTCTTGTCTGGCACCCGGATTCCTTTGTATCAGGCGCACCGACCGACGCATCTCTTATTTCTCTAACCTTCTTCTCTTCACTCTCTTTCCTTCTTATTGATTCTTCCTTCTTGCTTAAGTCGCTCCGTCTCGTTCTTCCGTTCCGTTCTATTCTTACATCTTCTGTTTTAGGTATGTCGGTTACGTCTCTGCGCCAGGGTTCGTCGTCTAGGTCTAGATGGGTCTCTTGGATGAAGTCTGAGTCTATGCTAGTTGGCTGCAAAGTGTTGGATTGATTAGTTTATTGCACGTCAAATGATACCATCAATATTAAACATGATTATACATAGATGGCCTACGTTGTCATGTAGACTTTGTAATTTTCTACGGCATCGCATCGCGTTGCGTCGTTTCTATCACTCACCTAGGACAACGGGTGAGTCTCATTTTGAACATTACAAATTCGATTTAACGTAACGATCACATTGACGTCAAAGTAAAATGGACCCATAAACTCTTGATTTAAAGTCACAAATTCGGTGCGACCGATTTAAAGTTCACAACGATTCCGTTTGGAGTCCGGGCTGTGAATGCATACACGAAATTGAGCTCTAAATCAATGCTGCTAAAATTAATTTTACTTTGAAGTGAATGTGTCGAAAAGTTAGACTAAGAGTGCAGAGTGGATTGGCATCAGAGGCCCAATTTTCTAAGCAAATCGTAATAATTTGCCAGCTTAAACGTATTACTCGAACTGTTTAAGGAGTTCATACATACTTTTTGACGTGCAAGCCTCTATACACGAAATTGAGCTCTAAATCACTGCTGCTAAAATTCATTTTACTTTGAAGTGAATGTGTCGAAAAGTTAGACTAAGAGTACAGAGTGGATTGGCATCAGAGGCCCAATTTTCTAAGCAAATCGTAATAATTTGCCAGCTTAAACGTATTACTCGAACTGTTTAAGGAGTTCATACATACTTTTTGACGTGCAGGCATCAATGAACTACTTAAACAGGTCGAATTATCCATATGACAGATGTTTTTTTTATACAATCGGGGGGCAGATGATGATGGATCGACTCACCCGTACTTTCTGCTGCGAGAACTTCCTCTGCTGTTTGAACATCTCGTTGGTATGGTTGTCTCGTTCGAGGCTCGCTCTTGGCTCGCTGTCGCGCTGCAGTCGTTTAGCGTCCAGTGTGAGCCGGTCGCTCACCATGTCCAGTCTGTCCTCGCATGATTGACGTATGTGCTCCTGAGGACAAGGGGATGTCTTATAGTAGTAGATATGAAAATGGAGACAGACGAAACGCCGATGCACGTGTTGCTAGAATGCACGGACGTTACAGACCAACGCGAGTGACACCCTTCTAGGCAGTATTCTAGGCTTCTGGAGTGAGCTCGGATAGCTGGAGTGAAAACTCCAGTGGGGACTAGCCACTCACGTACAACAGACCTCCAACTGGAGGTTTAAGTGGACAAAAAAAACAACATAAATTAGTTCCAATTTCGGTCATATAAGTTTGACGTCTGCAAATGAAATCATACTATTCATACTTATATTATAAATGCGAAAGTATGTTTGTTTGTGGGTTTGTCCTTCAATCACACCGCAACAGAGCAACGGATCGACGTTTTTTGCATGGGTATAGTTGAGGACCTGGAGAGTCACTCAAGCTACTTTTTATCCCGGAAAATTCAGAGTTCCAGTGGGAATCAAAACGTTTAACTCATGATACTTTATCATACTGTAAAGTTTCGTCGCCTGAGGAATTATTGTTGGGGTCGACTAGCTTTATTGCCTAGACTAATTTCGGGTTTGTCAAAAGAAGTTGCCGTGGCTAGTTACCCCACCTTACCGGCGAAGACGTGTTTTAGCATTCCGATCCGATGCCGTTTAGAAACCGATGAGGCATGGGTTTAATATGACTGCCATACCTAAATACCCCAACAGGTTAGCCCGCAACCATCTTAGACTGCATCTTCACTTACCATCAGGTGAGATCGCAGTCAAGGGCTAACTTGTAGAGGTTAAAAAAAAAACCAAAAACAGAGATTCTGATATGCTTTTCGTCAAGTGTTTAAATTTTATTGTAAAAATAAAATTCTGCCGGATTAACTGTCGAGTATTTCTTAAAAAGGTCGCTTGTTCAAAATTAATGCACCGACATGGACGGGACGCCATTTCCTTTTTGCTTTTATTTGCGGCCAAAATCCAAATAAATGTCCTCCCATTTTCTTTTCTTTTAATTTAAATAAGTATACAAAGGCGGAACGCATTAATTAAATCTTTTGACGAAATTCGTAAAGTAACTCTTCTTTAATGAATCTTTGAATGATTTCCCGAGAGGCTGTGAAGACATCTGCGTTGAAAAATTGTTTCTTTCTAAATCTTAGATCAGTTAACTCGATGATGCCCGCGACTTTTTGGCTCTCTAATTTTCCGGAATAAAAAGTAGCCTATAATATATTATGTGTCATTCCAGACTATAACATACTAGCTGATACCCGTGACTTCGTCCGCGTGGATTGAGGTTTTTCCCCCGGGAACTCTTCCATTTTCTGGGATAAAAAGTAGCCGATGTGTTATTCCAGATCATACTAAATCTCTGTTCCTAATTTCATTCAGTTCCGTTCAGCCGTTCTGGCGTGATTGAGTAACAAACATCCATACATCCAAACTTTCGAACTTATAATATTAGTATAGATTAGCACGGCTTACTGATTAACTTCTTTTGACAAACCACAAATTAGTCTAGGCAATAAAGCTAGTCGACCCCAACAATAATTCCTCAGGCGACCAAAATTTACACTATGATAAAGTATCATGAGTTAAACGTATATTATAAATATCCAACAAAAAATCATAAAGGAAGTAAGGGTTTTATGCTATACCTAATTGTTAAAGCAGGAAGGAACATTATCGCGTAAACGCAGTTTATGTTTGATAATAAAATCAGTTAAATATCGATGTTCTGCATTATTATTTCGTTTGATATTTCGGTTTTGAATGTAAATATACTACCTACTATTATTTTAGAAAGAAATCGATAATTTTTTTTTTTTAATTGTTTAATGAATTTACTAACAATCTCCTAAGCTGATAACATATTATTTAATGTCTTATATGAAGTCGTAAAAGTATGTAATTGTATGTAATTTATTTATTCATGATATTTAGTCATAAATATTAAGTCTTAGGTATAAATACCTAACTTCTAGATGGATTTTTTGTTGGATATTTTTGTATAAGTATTGGTTCATACCATACTACAACCCTGCCAAGTTTCAACGACTGAGGATTTATTGCGGGGTCTCCATACAACAAACCGCCCCATTGCCTAGAGTAAAATTATTGATATTATTAACATTAAAACGTATGAACCACTAAAACAATTCGTTTCCAAGAAGCTTCGAAATGTATTTTCGTTCAAAGCCCCTCAGCGCCAGAAAACTATTGCGAAAGTACGATGCGTATGAAATAAATCGGTTATCATAATAAATATAATATTTTCACTCGAGTTTTCCTGGATTTCCTTCTTTGGAAGATTATTATGTTTCATCTTTACGCATCATTTACTTGCTTGCAGCTTTGATGTCTCGAAATCATGTCTTATGTTATCAAATTTATCATAATAAATTCATACAAAGAACAGATTCAATTCCGGATTTTTGAATGAATGTAGGTATTTGTGTTAGAATGCAGTTGTATTTTTGCCTGGTGGGAAGCTTCAGCCGTGGCTTGTTACCACCATACCGGCAAAACCGTGCCGCCAAGCGATTTAACGTTCCGGTACGTTGCCGTGTTGAAACCGATTAGGGGCATGAGTTTAATATAACTGTCATATCCTTAACAGGTTAGCTCGCTACCATCTTAGACGGCATCATCACTTAACATCAGGTGAGATCGCAGTCAAGGGCTAACTAAAAGGTACTGGATTTAAAAAAAGTATGTGTCCAAATATGTGTCAAAATGATGCTCGGGGGCAGCTTGGGATTTTATGATTTCTGTAATGTCTTTGGTCAACTAGCCATGTGGCTAGTTACCAACCTACTGTAAAAAGACGAGCTGCCAAGCAATTTATCGTTAAAAAAAGCTACATTTCCAATTAAGGAGCTTGTCCTCTCAACTTTTGAGAAAACTACGTGACGTGCTACTGCATGTCTGTAAAGTTTATGTAGTATTATACTAGTGGGCCCGGCAGACGTTGTCCTGCCCTGAATCTAGGAGCCCCCTACCTGGTCCGATTGTGAATATAAACCATCCTGGGACTCACTCAAACACCCTGCTGCTGCCACTCAAACACAAACAAAAAATTGCTTCAAAATCGGTCGAGCCGTTTCTGAGTTTTAGCGAGACTAACGAACAGCAATAACGAACAGCAGGAAAATACAGAGATAACATAGTTTTTCCTTCACTGTTAAAAAAAGTGATAATTAATTGATCAAAACGCGCACAGCTCCAAAAAACTTAAGGAAAACCAAGGTCTCAATCACTAGGAATCACTAACATGAATATTTGAAACACTGACCTTGATAATCTTGTGGTCCTGGTAAAGCTTCCTGATGCATTTGAAGAAGAATACGAAGCTCATGCCAGATAGGATCAGACAGAAGATGATCAGGATCACCTTGATGTGGGTTTGGCTGATCATTGACTCCGTTTTGTGCTGGAACAAATTTTATTTTTAAATTTTTTAAGTGAAAACTTCTTTAGCCGCATTGAGCACTTTTTGGTAGGGGATAAACTTATGGATTCGCGTGACCGACACCGACATGCTCGCGTTGTTACGAAGACAAAAGCTCTTAAATATAAATATACTAATACATACGTAATTAAACTTTAATGCCTTAGTTTATATTTTATTTATTTTTAATATATTGCGCTTGACGATAATATGCTTAATAAAAAGCAATGATGAGGTCTAGGTTTGAGCGCGCTTGCCTAGAAGATGCCTTTTCACTCATGCCTTGAAGGTAGGTACTTAAGTTATATAGGTGGCAGAAAATACATGGGCTGGAACAGCGTTCGTGCCCATGTATGATTCGAGCTAACTGGACGTCAACCACATAAGGATGCCAACGGTGACGGTTTCTAGCTAGTCTAGTGGTTAGCATGTTCCACTGCGGCCGACGAAGTCTCGGGTTCGAGTCCCGGGTCGGGCCATAACAAGTACTGGATTTCTCAGAGCAGAAATTCTCAGCTCTAGCCCGGAGTTAGGAAGTTGGCGGTGTAATTTCACCCCCGTGCCTCGGAGAGCACGTGAAGCCGTCGGTCCTGCGCCTGACCTCTCTCCGGTCGTCCGGTCCGGTCGGATTTTCCGTCCCATCAGGCTATGAGAGTAAAGGAACAGAGAGTGCACCTGTGTATGCGCACACACTTGTGCACTATAATATCCCCCGCGCAGATGGCTAATCTCTCTAGAGATTGGCCGCCGTGGCCGAAATTCGGTTGGGAGGACATTATTACTAGTACAATAATGTGCTTTACCTCACATGTGTCCGCTTCCTCGTCCGCCTTGAGCCGGCAGTTCGCGTAGTTGTCGCACTTCAGTGACGCGTCTATGCATGTGTAGTCCTCGCAGTCGAATTCGGTGCCTTCCACGCATTTCTCTATAAAGAAATTTAGTAGTCAGAGACGTGTGTGGCTTTTTCTTGCAGCTATCTGTTACAGCACAATTTCACAGGTAGCTGTCACACCACAGTATCACAGGTAACTATCACACGTGACTGTCACAGGTAACTATCAGAGGTAACTGTCACAATGAACTGTCACAGGTAACTGTCACAGGTAACTGTCACAGGTAACTGTCACAGGTAACTGTCACAGGCAACTGTCACAGGTAACTGTCACAGGAAACTGTCACAGGTAACTGTCACAGGTCACTGCCACAGGATATTAGAGCTAAGCTTACCATTGTTATTAGGGTTCAGTGTCCTAAAGGCGGTGAAGGTGGCATTGATCTTAACGTTGCCATTCCTGGAGGCGTAAAGCCGGACATGCATCACGTTGGGCGCGTCGACAGGTTTGCCGGCCTTATTCGTGTCCTTTGTTGTCACGGCGTTGGCTACGGAACCACAGTAGTGTTCTAACCTGGGAAACAAAAAACATCTCGTCTCTTTATAGCTAGAAAATTGTGATTCTGCGTGTAGGTTCTATTAAATCAATTCAATTTTGTTTCTTCAAATTTGGTACACTGTAGGTACACTTTTTGACCGTCAATAAAATATTATAATGGTATGGTACATTAAAACTAAGGCTACGAGGGTTCCCAAGCGTACCCTGGTCTGAGAAGACCTTCGAGTAGGTAAGAGTGGTATGATTTAGGCCTTATTGACAAACCGACATAAGCTGAGAACAAGTATCCCTCAATCCATGCTTAAGACCGGGTGGTCCTAATTAGAATGTAAAGAATGAGGTTTTATTTTACCTTATAGTTATGCGCATACCCCCTAAACTACGCTTATCTACATTAATAATACGACCCTGCACAAAGTTTATTTTTCTTATCGGAGTTTCCATTGGGCATTGTTCAGGGTACAACAGTAACTCAGACCCTTATTATTATCTAATTCAAAAGGGCGAAGGGAAAATATTTTTTGAATGGATTTAGCAAGTTTTATTCAATTTTGCCGCGTTATTTGAGTTAGGGAACGTGAATAAAATTTGTTTTGAGAAACAGGGACGGCCGCGGCGGTAGAGAATACGTGAGTTTATTTTTTTATTATTTTTGGTAATATCACAGAATTGTAAATTAACTTAATAAAAATGGTTTCTTCTATCTTTGATATTGAGATGAATCACCGATTTTTGGCATGTACTCAATACATAAAATTATAAACAGACTAGATGATGCCCGCGTCTTGGTCCGCGTGGATTTAGGTTTTGGAAATCCTGAGGAAATCCTTTGATTTTCCGGACTAAAAAACAATAAAGTAGCCTATGTCATCAGTCAGATTCTTATGTATGCCGTGCAATAAAATCATGTCGATCTGTTTTAATGTTGCAGTGTGCTTTCTGTCAGCTCACGCTTCTTTGCTACCTCTTTAACGCCTGTCCTCAATTCTGTGGTGTCTAATATTCACATGGAATTCCTAGCGTAAATACTGTTCTACAAATACTTACTTTTCGTCGAATTCCAAAACGTTTCCGAATACTTGAACGAAATTCTCTTCACACTCGTTAGGCTGTCCTACATAATATGTGGTGAAATTGAGGTAGATCTGCAAAAGATTAGATTTATATAATTTGATCCCATTTTATTGATTAATTTTATTCATTTGGTTAATTTATTAATGATTTACATTTAAAATATGTATGTAGGTAAGGTAAAATTTTCAGGACGCTATAATATAATTTAAAATAAGACCACCTTTGCAATAAAACGGATTGATTGATTGAACGGACCAAAATTTTAAAAAAAATTGATAGAGCCTCCGCCTGCGTCAGACTTTTACCACCAACTAGACTATCGCGACTTCGCTCGCGAGGGTTGAGGTTTTTTGGTTCCCGCGGGAAGTCTTTCATTTTCTACACGGCATCGTACCGGAACGCTAAATCGCTTGGCGGCACGTCTTTGCCGGTAGGGTGGTAACTAGCCACTGCCGAAGCATCCCACCAGGATTAGGTATAGTCTGAAATAACACATGGGCTACTTTTCATACCGCAAAATTAAAAGGTTCCCGCGGGAACCAAAAAACCTCAATCCACGCGGACGAAGTCGCGGGCATCAGCTAGTCGGTATCTGTCTTGTCTGTGATACTATTGGCTAATAAACTGTTTTAATTTATTTATTTTCTTTGTTAAGACAAAAACGAAACATTATAAGCGTATGAACATTACTAAATATTCATTTACATACTAAAGTTTTTTCTTACTACCTTCATAATATTTTACTTTAACATTTAATTGAAACTTGTGACACTAACCTAGATTATTTAATGTACGTATTTACTACAAGTGAATATAATCAAAATTATTAAAAAATACGACTGCTCTGCCGTAGACACACATACATTCACGAACCCTGAAAACATAACACTCCTTTTTTGGGCAGTCGTGTAATAAAAAATCTCCCTCGAATGGAAGTACGGCTTCCACTGCTACTACGTAACGATACCCCTTTGGAATCTTATTCACATTTTTATTAAATGATATTGTTTTTGTGAATCACTGCATATTGAACTATAGTGTTATATATTTTTGGAATCTACTCATCATTTTCTAGATGATGATTATATAGTTAATCTTATTTTCCAATATTTTTTTCAACTTTAGTCTTTAATGCGGAACCATGGTCACCCCATCAATTTCTTTTTAAATTTTACTAGCCTATGTCTCCCGGAATAAGGTAGGGATTCTAACGATGCCTCATTTATCAAAATCGGTTCAGACGTATAGAAGTTATGGTGGAATATACAAACTCACATACATACATACATGAACCCTGAAAACAATACTCCTTTTTTCAGGCAGTCGTATAATAAGCGTATGAACATTACTAAATATTCATTTACATACTAAAGTTTTTTCTTACTACCCTCATAATATTTTACTTTAACATTTAATTGAAACTTGTGACACTAACCTAGATTATTTAATGTACGTATTTACTAAAATTTAATGTGCAATTCTCAATGTAAGTGAAGTATTTGTGTTCTTTTCAACCGACTTCAAAAAAGGAGGAGGTTCTCAATTCGACTGTTTTTTTTTTTTTTTATGTTTGTTACCTCAGAAGTTTTGACTGGGTGGACCGATTTGGATGATTCTTTTTTTATTTGAAAGGGCATACTTCCCATGTGGTCCCATATAAATTTTATCGAAATCGGTCGAGCGGTTTTTAAAATATCAACAATAAAATAAGTACTATGTATAGCGTGTGCTTGTTGTTGTAAAGTTGGAGCGGGAGTTTGAAGTCGGTTGTTTAAAAATAATTTTTTATATTAAATTATTATTTTTGAGTAATTAATGTCTTTATACCGTATACCTTATGCCCCTCTGGCACGATTATCTTCCACAGGAAATCTAGTGCTTGATTGACAGACTTATCTTTGCAGTCCTTGGCTATGTTATCCGATTCTACTCTTCCGTGCATGCCTTCGATAGTTTTGTAACAGGAGTCTGGTATACGTACTGAAACAAATAAAAATGTTTTTATTCACACACAGGTTAGCACTAGACTATGATTTCGCCTGGACCCAAGGTCCAGGTCTTTACAAGGTCTTTAAAAGTTACAATCCGACAAATTTGTAAAAAAGCGACGCAATTGTAAAATTGTACGGCTAATCTCATACAGACATTCGTATATGTCACCGTAAGATTGTAAAAACCCTAAGATTGTAATCTAACGCTTTTTTGTAGATAGATTGTAGTCGAAAGATTGTGAACCGTTCAATGTGTGTCAATTTTTGAAATATTTATTGTATTTACGGTTTCTTTTTGATTCCTGCGGGAACTCTTCAATTTTCCGGGATAAAAAGTAGCCTACGTTCTTCCCCGGTATACATACATCCTACCCCTATACAAAATTTCATCAATATCTCAGACAGACACAACAGAAGACAGATACACTTTCGCATTTATAATATTAGTATGGATTAACTTAGTTGTTGAAAATGTACACCGAAAAATCATATTTTAAACCCAGCGTTTGCGGTAGTTTCATTTAAATATTTGTATTATTCAAAAGGTATTCAAAACTTTCGAGAAATTACTGTACTTGTTTGATAATTTCACAGTTTAAATACTTTAAAGCAACTTATTAAAAATGCAATGAATACATTTTCATAATTACGTAAAGCGGTCTTAATGCAATTAAGGTTTACATAATTTACAGAATACCTTAAAAATCTATACTTATAATAAAACTGTAACTGGAAGATTTCTGTATATTTAATATATTCTGAAAATTTTATTCGCTAAATGCCTTACTATCGATACTGAGCCCAAAACAGATTTTATTTAATTTTTGTCTGTCTGTCTGTCTGTCTGTATGGCCGCGCATCACGCGAAAACTAATGAACGGATTTAAATGAAATTTGGTATACTGGTAGCTGATAGGTACTCCGGGTCAATATATAGGATAGTTTTTATCCCGATAGAAAATAATGTTCCTCCAGGATAGGGGTTTTTTGTTGATTTTACTCCTTAACTCAGTCAAATATGAACTGATTTAAATTAATCTTTCTTTATCTTAATTTCTTGGTGTAAAATATGTTATCTAATAGTGTTAATTCGGTTATGGTTATGGTTATCCTACTAATCTCACTTCTTACTATTTTACTATTTTACAAAAGTGTGTTTGTTTGTTTGTTGGTTTGTTGGTTTGTCCCTTAATCACGTCGCAACAGAGCAACGGATCGACATTTTTTGTACGGGTATAGTTGAGAACGGAGAGTGACATAGGCATAACAAGGAGCTCCCGTGGGAATAAAAAAAAACAACTTACAAAATATCGGGCAGCTCATTCGAGTAAAAATAACCAAGCCATATGGGTTAAACTATACTTGCACTATTCTATTTAATAATAATTAATAAAAAATGATAAATATAAATTCATGGCAGGGATTCGAACCTGCGATATCTTACTCGGGAACGGTCGAATTTCCACCGACTGAGCTACTAGAACTAACTTGGAAGTTTTCAAAATGTTTTCAATCGACTATACCTATACCTACTTCTGTACTTCTTATATATAAAATTCTCGTGTCACAATTTTCATTCCCATACTCCTCCGAAACGGCTTGACCGATTCTCATGAAATTTTGTGAGCATATTGAGTAGGTCTGAGAATCGGCCAACATCTATTTTTCATACCTCCACGCGGACGGAGTCGCGGGCATCAGCTAGTAATATTATAAACGCGAAAGTTTGGATGGCTGGATGGCTGGATGTTTGTTACTCAATCACGCCAGAACGGCTGAACGGATCTGGCTGAAATTTGACACAGAGATGACTCGGAAAATCGAAGAGTTCCCGCGGGAACCAAAATACCTTAAATAACGCAGACGAAGTTGCGGGCATCAGCTAGTCTAAAATAATTCAATACAGGTACTCGATCTCTCTCCATGTGTCTGGAGGGAGAGAAAAAGTTTACTAGCCCGGGTCCCCGCGTTTAGTCCTTACGTTCTAAAACTCACCACTATCGGGCACGTTAAGGAAAGATATCTGTATCCGGAAGCCCTCGTATTCTATGGTATCATCTGAGAAGAATTTCAGCCATGCATGAGGCCCCGACGTGGTGATCTGACGTGGAAACGTCTCCCCGCACAGTTTGTCCAGGAGGTTGAAGTAACCCTTGTCACCATCGCGGATCTAAAAAATAGAATAATATTGTAGTCCTAAGGATATATTATCTGACCCGGTGACACCGTCGCTTTTATCACATTTGTTGCAAATATAAAAAAAATATTAAAAAATACCGGCCAAGCGCGAGTCGGACTCGCGCACCGAGGGTTCAGTACAAACTGTGACATGGTAGGCCGTCTACGATGTGGTGGCCGGCCCTTAGAGCTGTGAAAAAATCAAACTTCTAAGCCAAAGCAATCAAAAGATACAGCCGTTTATGCTGCAAATTTTCGACATTCGCAAGGGAATCAAAACCTACAGGGTACTTCCCGCGAACTCAGAATCTTGAAATTCGGTACGAAGCAACGTCTTATAGAACGGATACTTACAGAAAAAATCGCGAAAAGCATAAATTTTTAATTACATCATATAACAAAAAATATTTTTAATAATTTTAAAAAGTAATAAAAACTTGAGTACCTATTTGATATGAATTTCAGCTTGATACCTCCTTGCGTTCCTGAGAAAAAGGGTGTTGACACACAGATGGACGGACAACAAAGTGATCTTATAAGGGTTCCGTTTTTTCCTTTTGAGGTACGGAACCCTAAAAATCAGCCATTAATATTATTAGTTCCAATTTTGGCCACCGGAACCTTTTTTATCAAACGTCAAAACGCGCGCTTTGTATGTGATTTTGTTTTTAATAATGAATCGTGACGTCATCAAAGTTCGAAGTACTTTTTAACCTTAATCGATAGTAATTAAGTAGGAATAGAATGTAGGTATTAAAATCGAACGGAAACGCGAGCGAAGAGGGCGAAAGCTAGTTTTCAAGAATTTTATTGAAATATATTTTAGTTAAAAATAAAATCAATTGATCAATTTAACTGAACGAAATGAGAGTTCATAATAATTATTGTAGACTAGCGGTCCACCCCGGCTTCGCACGGGTTTATCATCATAATTGTCCATACTCAGTGCCAGTCGGTTAAATATAGTCTATAACTTGCTAATAAAGTAGCTTTCTATAAGTGAAAGAATTTTTGAAATCGGTTGACTATTTTTTGTGTTTACCTATCTATTACAAACAAACAAAAATTTTCTCTTAATAATATTACTTTAGAAGAATACTTACTTCTAAAAAGTCATAACCGCACGTTGCATGGTATTCTATGTGGAACATATCTACAAACGTCAGTTGGACTACCTGATTTTCTCCACCTGGAAACATTGATAATGTAAGAAAATCTTTTGTAGCCCAAAAATGGCCCAAAACGATACAAAGAGCGGGAAAAGAATACTGTAGAGTACCAGAAATGAGATGGCAACAAAGTAGTGTTGGTCGTAACGTGAGCAAAATAGCAAATAATAAACTATGATTATTTAAATAATATATATTTGACATTTTCAATTATGGTGTCATTTCATTCCATGTCAGGTCTTTACCATTTCAAAATAAAACTAATAAATTTTCGGGCATTCATTGAAAAGTATCTGTCAAATAGTAAATTCAGGCTTAGCACAAAGGAATATGGATCTCCTATGAGAATTAGAAAAGTTAAGGCCATAGCAAACCACACTGGCCAAGTGAGGGTTGACAGACAGTTTTAACATTATTGAGGAGAACTATTCCCAACAACAGATAAAATATATCTGTGAAGGAAATCATCGTGAGAAAACTCTGTCGAATTAATTGCTTCAAATTTGCTCACTAATCTAGTTTGTCTAAGTTTATTAGACCTCCAATTCCTAAATTAACCAGATGATTCATTAACTTGCTTTTAAAAAGTGCTCAAATTAATTATGCACTTACCACTTATGACCGTTGTACAATACGTGTTGCTAGAATAGTTAACATCATCTTTATCTCCAAGATGAGGATGAGAAATATACGTTTTATCTTGATAATAAAGAAAACTTTTACATTTACTGTCATTATTATCGTTTCTTTTAATTCTCTTCTTAGGTATAAAATTTGTTATAAAACTGTCTTTATTGCTATTTTTTAATTTCTCCACATAATCACTATTCTCATTAAAATTTCCTTCTAAAACATCTTCACTCTCTGTATAAATCTCATCATACTTTTTAACATTATCAACAATTATATTATTTCTTGCTCTGTAGCTATTTGTTTCGTATTTTACATTATATACATCATTTAACCTATTTTTATATACATTGGTCCTAGATTTCATTTTCAGATTTTTGTTATTGACTTCTTTAACTAAACCATGTATGGGTTCCATTATGTTTCGCATATGTTTATGCTTGATGTCATGATCAGCTGTTTGCTTCGAGACAGCGCCAATTGTGGAACAAACTGCAACAAAGAGAAACACATTGTTATTATTCCAATACTTGGTTTTATTTTCATCGTGATTTTTCAGAACAAGGCTAGTCCTGTGGAGCTTGTGTTATACACTTTAATAGTTATATCATGTAGCTTTAGTTTTAATACACCGTAATTGATTATGACCATCATGTTTTATAAGTTTCAATCGTCAATAAAAGTGTAGGTACAGTGTACCTAAATTGAATCCATATCCATCCATACTATCCATACTATCCATACTAATATTATAAATGCGAAAGTGTGTCTGTCTGTCTGTCCGTCTGTCTGTCTGTCTGTCTGCCTGTCTACGCTTTCACGGCCCAACTACTTAACCGATTTTGATGAAATTTGGTACAGAGATAGGTTACGTCCCGGGGAAGGACAAAGGCTACTTTTTATCCCGGAAAATTGAAGAGTTCCCGCGGGAATCAAAAAAATGTATCTGTTCAACCGATTTTGATGAA
The DNA here is from genome assembly GCA_963932025.1 of Erebia epiphron. Classification (NCBI taxonomy): domain Eukaryota; kingdom Metazoa; phylum Arthropoda; class Insecta; order Lepidoptera; family Nymphalidae; genus Erebia; species Erebia epiphron. The sequence continues at coordinate 2,069,424 of OZ009948.1, forward strand.
ATTTGGTACAAGGATAGGTTGTATCCCGGGGAAGGGCATAGCTTACTTTTTATCCCGGAAAATTGAAGAGCTCCCGTGGGAATCAAAAAACATATATCCACGCGGACGAAGTCGCGGGCATCATCTAGTAAAATATAAATATTGATAGATTGATTGACATGCTTTAACTCTTTTAAGGTAGATTTAAACTACTAAGACGATTCGGACCTTGCTATTCTTTACGAACGTTTTAGAGTTTATTTGTAAATGCTAACCCTTATTTGATAGGATTTTATTGAGGAGATGAGGCTTCTTAGGGCAGTTTTTTGGGTATGCCGAATATTTTTATCCGCTACCATCTTAGACTGCATCATCACTTGCCATCAGGTGATATCGCAGTAAAAAAAGAATAAAAGTTTTAGATATGAAATAATGGGTTTTCGGATTTTCGTTAGAGTTTCGAAACTATTGTCTAGTTAGATCAAAATAACCTATACTTACTAATAATGAGTATTTTGCATACCTTACATAGGTAAAAGTATGTTTTGGATGGGCACACAAAACTCCTCGCTTTACTCAACCTTTACTCGTAAATTAAAGTTTGGAATATTAAATATTCCATTATGATTTTCGCAAAGTATCAAAACTATTTAGAACTAACGCGTTGTTTGGAGGTACGCTGTAATACAGGAGTGATAATAAATTGCTACAAATAGTTTATGCAACCTTTTCATAAATTCGGGTATACACGTACAATGTATACTTTATACTAATACTAGCTTATGCCCGCTACGTCCGCGTGGATTGAGGTTTTTTGGTTCCCGCGGGAAATCCTTAATTTTCCGCCTTTAGCCTATGTGCTATTCCAGACGATATTCTATCTCTGTGCCAAATTTCAGCCAGATCCGTTCAGCCGTTGGCGCGTGATTGAGTAACAAACATCCATACATCCATACATCCATACATCCATCCAAACTTTCGCATTTATATTTATTTGATTATAAATTCGAAAGTTTGGATGGATGGATGGATGATATTTGGCACAGGGATAGATTATAGACTTTTTTCCCGGAAAATTAATGAGTAACGCGAGAACCAAAAACCTCAATCGACTCGGACGAAGTATAGAGCGAAAATCTCTTCAGATAAATTCAATTTATGACCGCTGTCTTTTGCTTCCGTTTTCGGGTGTCACATAAAAAATCCTTTTATTAGATAACATCCTGACCTCACACATCCGTGAAAATAATGTATTGTGACGCAATTTTGCTATTTTTGTGGTCAATGGGGCGTTTGGAGGAAAAATTTTATGAGGAAAATATTACAAAAAGTACTTGGAACTCAGTTCTTTTGGCACGATAAAACGCGGGGATCTGGCTTGGGAAAATAGTACGTGTCAAAAAAGCATTAAAGTCTCTCTTCCTCTTGTAGGTATAGATAGACACACTTGTGTGTTATTATTATGAAACAAACAATATTTTTTTTGGAATTGGAATTAAATTTAGGAATGCTCCTTCACTACCATTGACTTCCGCAAAGTAACGCATGCTTCTAACCGATATATTACAAAGCAGTTTTATTTCAAACTGACGGTTATATTATATTCGTAATTCTGAATCGACCTGAGCGATCGTCAACATTTTCGTCAACCAGAGACGGGTTATAATAAAACATAACTCATGGGAGTTTCTTGACGTGAAGACATTTATGACTAGCTGATGCCCGCGACTTCGTCCGCGTGGTTTTAGTTATTTCGATTCCCGCGGGAACTTATTTTCCGAGATAAATAGTAGCCTATGTCACTCTCCAGATCCTCAACTATGTCCATGCCAAAATCATGCCGATCCGTTGCTCCGTTGCGGCGTGATTGAAGGACAAACCAACAAACAAACACACTTTGACGTTTATATTTTTTTTAGCGAGTTAATTCTTTAATTCGATAAACAACAAGAATTCTAGAAGAAAAAAAACATTAAAATCTAAATTAAAAACTAAAACTATACATTAAAAATATCATCTATCCCGCTGCAATGAGGCAGTGTGCCCAGAACGCTGGCTGCGTTATATTTATTTATTTATTTAGACAACATAACAACATAACATGATATGTAAAAGCTATTTTGCTAAAGTAAATAAATAAATAAATAATAAAAAGCAATTAACGAATCAGATTATCTACTGCTAAAAATCAATCAGAAAGTTACAAAAATGTAACGCTTTGTATACACTTTCATCCGGTGTCGCCACTTGTACCGTGGCGACAACATCCCCTTTATAGAATTTTCAAATCACGACGATTCTAAAAAAAATTATCTTCAATAAATAGTGAGCCCCCTGGTGAGTTTATCCAAGGAGGACTTCGTTTAAACAGTAGGCTGGCAATGTCGAGGTATTTAGTAACAGCTAACTAGCTGTATAAGATAACAGACCTTTCTTGAGCATCTTTAGTCACGAAGGCTCGTTATCCTCGCGGGGTGTACTCTTGGAGGCATGGCTGATTTAAGGTGGGACTAATTGATTGATGTTGCAAGAACTAGAATTCTTATTTTCTTTTCTATCTCCCCCTCCTCTCACCACTGTGTCTTATCCTGATGACACGGAAAACTCTGCGCTTGCTGTAAAGCGGGTAATGAATAAATTAGCGCCCGAGGCTCCGACGCCGGGAGCTTGTTTTGACTTCTATTTTGTAGTGACGACATGCCTTTTGTAACGTTCGGATGAAAAGAAGAACCTTTACAACACCTGTGTGATTGTAAACAGGTGTTTAGTCCGAGGTTTTGGCTGGTTTTTTACGATAGGTAAGGTATTATTACAAAACCAGTAAAAGATTCACAGAATAGTTATACATCTTTCAAGACATCTAAATTCCTGGGTTTAACGTTAAGTATTTGGAGTTAGTAAAATCGGCACTAAGACAAAGTTAAGCTGTTTATCTCTATTCTGTATTAAAGAATTAGATTTTTAGAATTTTCATAAACGATACAAAATTATTAATTTAAATAGGTATACAGGGACTGGAGTACTTTAAGTTTAATTGGTTTTTAATGTATACTTATATACCTATTGTGTTACATTATAAAACCTAGTATTACACAGTAGAACCTTTCATACATACCCTAGATACATGCTGTAAATTGGTAATAGAATTGGAATACCTACGTCGTAATTGGTCGTCTATCGAACGATGCCATGCGACTAGATCATATATTCGCATTGTAAAGATAATTTTCCGCTTTTCTACCCTCAGTGAGAACATTCCCGGTGACACAAGTCACTCGTGGAGATGCAAACGCTCGGTGAATAAATTATCCCCCGAGGCGGTGCGCGGTAGCTGGAGGTATCCCGCCGCGAGATTTTTTCGCGTTTTTCGCGTTAAAAGACTGGCTTTCATTCAGTTTTTCCACTTTTGAGAAAATAAAGCGACTCGTTTGTAATAGTATGAAGGAAAGGAAATCCTAGGCAATCCTATCAAGAAAATGCTAAAATAATAAATGGTACTACTACGAGTTAAAACTTATCAATAAAAAGCTAGAAAACTAGGTGGTTCACTAATGTTTCGCAAAAAACATTTAACAAATGATCTTTTCACAAAAAAAGTTTCAAAAACTAATCATTTCACAAACGTGGTATTCCGCAAACATATATTTTATTAAAAGATGATTATTGACAAATACTCATTTCACAAATACTTTACTTTGCAAACGTGCTGAATCTAAAAATGTCATTTACTAATTTATTATTTCATACAATAATTCATTCTTCAAATTCGTAGATAGATCGCCAGCAATTTCGTCCGCGTACAATCTCTGATTTCATATGAGATTATGAGATTTTTTATGATATGAATATATATTTAACGGGTAATGCTAGAAGATGTAGTAAGCCTAGGTTTACACGGGTTTACTTAGCCATAGCTTATCTTGCCATTAGCCATAGTTTAGCTTGAGTTTACCCAAACGTTTTGGGTAAAGTTGGAATAATAAGTAAAATAAATTTTAATTCGGAATTTACCCACACTCACCTAAGTCTACCGAACTCTGTCTGGATAATGTTAGCGATATGGGTTCTCTGATCTCTCCCTCTCTCTCTCACCACCTCCAAGGGCCGTAAGACTCTTACAGTATTTATCAAACAATTCATTTTATCAAAAAAGAAATATGCTTTACGTTGTTTTATTAAATAACGCGATTTATAAATCAATTGTTTGTCAAATTATATTTTATGAAATGACAATTTGTCTGTAAATTGTTTTGTCAAGTGAATTGTTACTAGGACCAAAAGTTTTATAACGATTAATATATGATTCATAATTTTGGGAAACGTTGTTTGTGATATGAAAATTTGTTATTTGTTTTTTGCCAAATGATTGGTCACCAAATTAGGCATAATAATATGCTGGTGTAATCCATACTTCCATACTAATATTATAACTGCGAAAGTGTGTCTGTCTGTCTGTCTGTTTGTCTGTCTGCTACGCTTTCACGGCCCAAATACTCAACCGATTTTGATAAAATTTGGTACAGAGATAGGTTACATCCCGGGGAAGGACATAGGCTACTTTTTATCCCGGAAAATTAAAGATTTCCCGCGGGAATCCATGCTAATATTATAAATGCGAAAGTGTGTCTGTCTGTCTGTCCGTCTGTCTGTCTGTCTGCTACGCTTTCACGGCCCAAATACTCAACCGATTTTGATGAAATTTGGTACAGAGATAGGTTACATCCCGGGGAAGGATATAGGCTACTTTTTAATTTTTATCCCAGAAAATTGAAGAGTTCCCGCGGGAATAAAAAAAAAATCAATCCACGCGGACGAAGTCGCGGGCATCATCTAGTGTGGCTATATTTATTCTATCGGTACATAATATGATGTGGTCGTCTAGAGTACTGTTTGGTCACACATTCAAATAATTTCTCCCTTGTCTACCCTTAGTGTGAATATTCTCGGTGACAGGAATGACTCGTAGAGATGCAAACGCGCGGTGAAAAAATCAACCCGAGGTGGTGGCCGGAGGTAGGTAGGTATACCGCAGCGAGATTTTGTAGTTTCGCGATAAATACTTCTTTAAAATACTTTCTTTCAGTAGCTTTGGGAAAAATAATGCTGGTTTCATCAAATAGTATGAGGAATATGAATTTTCCAGTTTTACCAACAGACTGCTATAGTTATTTGATATACAAGAGTGAAAAGTTGTTTTTTAACCGCGTGCTCAATTTTGATGACCGAGCAAGCGAAGGATTCTAAAATTTATTTGAAGGATTAGAATCCTGAGCGTCAGCGAGGGAATCAAAAGTGCACGGATAGAAAATTTTTTTCACTCAACACGTAACTTTTCATCCCACCTGAGCGAGGAAATGACATGACGTGAAAGAAAATGGTGCGCGAAAAGCAAATTAAAGTAAGTAAAAGTGAAAGTACACCAAGAAGGTTACGAGTGTGAGTTTTTAACAAATTAAAAAAGGTTGTATGGAAATTCGGCACCATAGAGGTAGAAGTAAATAGGTTTTAATGATGTTTTGAATTCACAAACTTCATAGACGAGTGATATTTACTAATGTGCACACGATGTTCTAAATTCAATTTACTTTATCCTCAAGAGGATAATAACGGCTTTTGCATTCAGATATCGAAGATTAAAAATACTCTTTCCGAGATGGTGGGATGAAAAATAAATTACACACTCGTGGCCTAATACTAGGCCTAATAGTTACTACTCTACCGTAAAACTAAAACCAATAAAAGGTGATACGGATGCACCGTGTCCGTGGCATCATAAATTCTATTGGAACGTAATAATTAAGTACCTACCCGTTTATCGTGACAAGGAGAGCAACATACGCTTCTTAAAATACTGAGAGTTCTTACGAGATTTGTCATGAACTGAAATAAACTTCGATGGGGAAGTTGTAAAGCCACGGCATAATATACACATTTGTTTAGCAGAGTTCGCGGTACAGGTATAGCCCCACTTGAGCCCCTATTTCATAAATATAAGTGACTCAAATTGGGATATTAATAATAAAATCTCTACTGTTAACACGTTATCCTGGAACATTCATTCCTTATTTCTTACCCCAGTGAGTCCATATGACGTATATAAGGTTATAGCTAAACTTAAAGACACGAACTCAACGGGATATGATGAACTTAACACTAAGATTATTAAATCATGTGCAAATTATTTAGCGTCACCTCTTTGTCATATTATTAACTTATCTTTTACGGATGGAATATATCCCGAAAACTTGAAAAAGTCAATAGTGAAACCCTTACATAAAAAGAATAATAAAGATGATAAAGGTAACTATCGCCCAATAACGCTTATCCCTATATTATCAAAAGTTTTCGAAAAAATAATGTTTGACAAAATTTACAGCTTTCTAACATCATTTAATATACTAAAAACGGAGCAATTTGGTTTTAGAAAACAAAGCAGCACAACTCTCGCTTGCTTTAGTTTAATGAAATACATATTAGAAAATATGGATAGTGGTCATAGCGTTGTTTCAATTTTTCTTGACATGACCAAGGCTTTTGATTTAATAAGTCACAAAATATTACTTGATAAATTAGAAAAATACGGAATAGAGGCAAAGCACTAGAATGGATAACGAGCTACCTTTTTGAACGTAAGCAATGTGTGGATGTTTCTAAAACACAAGGAGCCCACACAAACTCCTATCGTTCAACATTTTATACACAAAACCCATATGGAGTGCCCCAAGGAAGCGTCCTTGGTCCTCTGCTTTTCTTACTTTATATCAATGATCTTCCAAACGTCATTTCCCATAAATGTATCTTATACGCCGATGATACAACGATAATTATCAAATCTAAAGATAAGCAAACGCTTGAGAAAGAAGTAAATGAATCGCTCATATCAGTTATCAATTGGTTAAATGAAAATAATCTTAGTATAAATATGACTAAAACACACTACATGCAATTTCAAATCTATAAATCTTATCCAAGCGATTTAAACATCGTATATGATTCGTGTACCATAAAAGAAACAGAAACGATATCTTTTCTTGGAATAACCCTAGATAAATATTGCAATTGGAAGTCTCACATTGAATTTCTGTGCCAAAAAATAGACCGATTTATATACGTCCTAAAGAGACTTACACTAGTTTCAAATATAAAAACTGCTTTACTAGCTTATCACGGTTATGTTTCGTCAATAATGCGTTATGGCTTGGTTTTGTGGGGAAACTCAACAGATGCGATAAAGGTGTTTATTAAGCAAAAGGCTTGCATGAGGTCTATTTTCCGGGCCGAACCTTTAGACAGCTGCAAACCACTGTTTAGGAAAAATAAAATATTGCCACTGCCAAGTCTTTATATATATGAAGCATTGCTTTTCGTAAAAAAAGGCAATCTTCTAGGCAAGCGCGTTCCAACCTAGACCTCATCATTGCTTTGCACTAAGCAAGATTGTCGTACAGCGCAAGCCTATCTGACAATAAAAAAAAAAAACCGGCCAAGTGCGAGTCGGACTCGCGCACCGAGGGTTCCGTACAAACCTGTAGTAAGTTTTAAATTAAATGTTTTTTTTAAATATTTGAGTTGATTGAATGAAAGGTAAATTGCGGTTTACGATTTATGACGTATTAAAAAATAACGACCAAAAATGTAAAACGGTAATAATTACCTTTGTTCATAAATCAAAAACTATCATGACTAAAAATAATTAAAAATCTGTTTTAGAATGTACAAAGTAAACCCTTTCATATGACACCCCACACAGTATAGTTATCTCACTTTTAAATTTCAACCCTCCGATTTTCCCCCCTTTTTAAATAAGAACAAAAATAATTTTCAATTTTTTTTAATTCCAGTGTCTTTGGGCCACTAATATACACAACTATTCCAAATTTCATGTCGATAGCTTCAGTAGTTACTGAAATAATCGAGTGTGACGGACGGACAGACGGACAGACAGACGGAGAAAGTCGCACCATAAGGGTTCCATTTTACCATTTTGGTACGGAACCCTAAAAACGCGCGGTGACGCAAACGCGCGGTGAATAAATAAATTATCATCCGAGTCGGTGGCTGGAGATTTTGTAGTGTCGAGATAAATACTGGTCTCCTTCCAGTTAGTTTTCTTTTTGGGATTGTTATTTCAGCTGCTTTTGTAGAAAAATAAAGAATAGTGAGTTGTTTGAAACGAGATACCAGAAAGGGGTAAGGTTCGCTGTTTGTACTATTTGTGTTTTGTTCTATAAAGTTGTATTTTAAGGGGCTCCCTTCAAAATTTGATCTAAAATATCTGTTATTCAACTTGATTCAGCTGGTTCAAATGACTTCATAAAATTCTGAAAAAAATGTATGTGCTACTTTCGTTCATCATCTTCAATTTTGTGCAATTATTTTTTCAAAATATTATTTATTGAATTAAAAACAAACCATGCCAAAACAGTGTGTTTTACTATGCCTTATAACTTTTATAGCTTTGCAAGTATTAAAACAAAATTTTCTTGAGTATAATGAGAAAATATTTGTCCTCAATTCTGTAGAAGCACTTTATTTAATTTTGATATCCCAACAAAGTTATAGCGTATTTAGTTGTTTTTGTGAAATTATAGTGCAATGCATCCCTGTCGCACCCACTTACTGGGTTTGCAAGAGAGAGGAGAGGAAATGCTCAAGGTTGTTGGCGTGGGTATAAGCCTTAATGGGATATAGTATTATTGTCCGTCTTCAAAACGTTAATAAATATTATGATGAGGTACAACACAACATAATTTCAGTGCAATGGATGTCTCATTGCGCTGTAGTTATTGTAGTGTAAGTTACCATGCTCTACGTAAAAACCTACAAGTATGTATAATAATGGCCTAACATATATCTGTATTAATTCATGGTATTACTTCACGAACCTATAATTATTTCCCTAACCTTCATCATGTAGAGCGACCCTATCAGATTATGAAAAGTTCAAAATGTTATTATGGATATGATTTTAAGTAATTTATTGTTATCTATTATGGTTGCCAAATAAATAAAATAAAATAAAAACAATTTACACTAATATTATAAACTACTTAGTAGTTACATTTAGTACATCGTTACACTAATATTATAAACTACTTAGTAGTTTATAATATTAGTGTAACGATGCCCACGATTTCGTCCACGTGGATTGAGGTTTTTCAGTTCCCGCAGAAACTCTTTAATTTTCCGGGATAAAAAGTAACCTATGTGCTATTCCAGACTATAATCTATCTCTGTGCCAAATTTCAGCCAGATCCGTTCAGCCGTTCGGGCGTGATTGAGTAACAAACATCCATCCATATATCCATCCAAACTTTCGCATTTATAATATTAGTATAGATATAGATGCGTAAGTTAGAGTTCCCGTGGTGACCATAAAACCTCAATCCACGCGGACGAAGTCGCGGGCATCAGCTAGTATATGTATATGCTACGATTCAAGACGTGCAGATTACAATCTCAGTTAGCATCAATAAGTACTGTTGATATTACGTTAGCCAATATCACTAGTTTGAATGTTTGTTCTGAGTTCAATGTACACATTCAGTGCACAGCTGATGGTTTCTAGATGCGACATCTAAGTGGCTGTCTGGGGAACCCAGCTCATAAAAAGCGATAATACTAATATTATATATGCGAAAGTGTGTCTGTCTGTCTGCTATGCTTTCACGGCCCATCTATTCGAAAAATTTTGATGAAATTTGGTATAGGGATGTAGTTTGTATCCCGGGGAATATACAACATATGCTACTTTTTGTGCCGAAAAATGAAAGGGTTCCCGCGGAAATAAAAAAAACCATAATCCACGCGGACGCAGTCGCGGGCATCATCTAGTATTAAGTTTTTTTTTTTTTTTTTTTTTTTTTTTTTTTTTTTTTTTTTTTTTTTATTGTTATATAGGCTTGCGCTTGACGACAATCATGCTTAGTGCAAAGCAATGATGAGGTCTAGGTTGGAGCGCGCTTGCCTAGAAGATGCCTATTCACTCTCGCCTTGAAGGTACCTAAATTATACGTGGTAGGAAACACGTGCGCCGGGAGGGTGTTCCAGATCCTAGCGGTTCGGATCAGAAACGTTGAGCAAAAACGTTTCGTGCGGGCAAACTGGACATCGACCACATAAGGATGCCAACGCAAACGGTTTCTCGCTGTTCTGTGGTAGAACGGAGAAGGAGGAAATATAACTCTATGTCAAATATCCTTCCTAATGTCTGTCATTACTCATTAGTGAAGTTATGGCATCCCTACAGGGTACATAGTACGATGACGTGAATGACTGGCATGGCGTAGACGTGGTTAGAATAAATTATTTATTTATTATTTATCAAGACGCACCCCCCAGAGATATCTCTTGTTATTGAGCTGCGATGATGAGACATTTTTGTGCTTTTGTTTGTCATATCTACATTAGTAAAAAAGAAATAGAAATCATTTATCCCATGTGTTAAGTAATAGGAACTCCTTCATGTTCGGGATAAAAAGTAGCCTGTGTCACTCTCCAGGTCCTCGAACATTCCCACGCCAAAAATCACGTCGATCCGTTGATCAGTTGCGGCGTCATTGAAGGACAAACAAACAAACCAATAAACCAACAAACAAACAGACTTTCGCATTTCTAATATAAGTATGGATCCATGCTAATATTACAAATGCGTAAGTGTGTCTATCTGTCTGTTACGCTTTCACGGCGCACCTTTTAACTGATTTCAATGAAATTCGGTACAGATGTTGTATCCCGGGGAAAGACTTAAGTTTTTTTTATCCCGGAAATTTAAAGAGGAGCACGAACCAAAAATCCTCAATAGACGCGGACGAAGTCGCGGGCATCGGACAGTAGATAATAAAAATTCTTTAATAAATGGCCTACTGGGAATCGAATCCGGAGATTACTATCTAACACTCACCACTGCGCTATGGCCGTCATATTATGGACATTTACAAAAAATATTCCATATTTTTTGTGAGCCAGTGAGGCATTTTAAAGCAAAATTTGAACATTGTTTTATAAAAATAACACGCGTATTGTGTGCTCTGCTTCCTTTTATCCCGTGCCCTTTGTGTGAGCCGCTCATACGTGCACGGAGCGAACTTGTTATTTCAATACGGTGGAAAATGAATAAAAAGAATCGTAAAAATTATTTTGAAAAATAGCTGATGCCTGCGACAGGCGACTTTGTCCGTGTATATTGAGGTTTTTTGGTTCCCGCGGAAACTCTTTAATTTTTCCGGATAAAAAGTAGCCTATGTCGCCTCGGGATAAAATCTGCATACAATAATACCATCCCTGTACCAAATTTCATCAAAATCGGTTGAACAGGTGGACCGTGAAAGCGTAGCAGATAGCCACACTTGCGTATTTATAATATAAGTATTGATAATCACAAGCTTATTTTTTGTGCAAATAATGAAATAAATTAAAAAATAAAAAGAAGAATTCATCAAAATCGACTAAAGAATCGAAATTCATCAAAACCCTGTCAAAAATATCATAGTAGGTTAGGTATAATGTTTGACAGGTAATTTAGCTAATCATTGTCAGATCGCAGATATACGGCCGGTTTCTGAGTTTCATGTTGAGTCTGTCTCAAAGACTACTTAAGCACTAATTAAGCAAATTTTTGTTTCTGAATTGATATTGGGCCGGTTTCTGAATTAAGCATTGAAGCAAAAACAGCAAGTGCCAACTCTCAAACCTTACACAATATCAATTCAGAAACAAAAATTTGCTTAATTAGTTCATAAGTAGATAGTCTTTGAGACAGACTCAATATGAAATTCTCAACTCAGAAACCGACCGATTGTCAATGTCGGGAAAGAGGTCCCGCGGCAATTAGTGGAACTATTACATTTTAAACACAATTATAATAGCATAAACACACCGCGCCTCTAAATGATAAATGATAAATGATTTATTTATTTCATGTAGGACCACTTGTGTCACTTATGATACGTTAAAGACTCTACCACCGGTTCAGAAAGCTGTTTCTACTGAGAAGAGCCGGCAAGAAACTCAGCAGTTGCTCTTTTCTTAAAAAAGATAAAGGTTACAATATTATGTAAACAATACAACACATAACATCAAGTATTACACTGACTTGTGGGTCACTGGATGCAAAGCCGGTTGCTTCCATGCAACTTTGCCAGTCAGAAAATCATCGATGGTGTAATAACCTCGACTTAAAAAATGCTGTTTAATGGTAAATGTCTCTAGGGGACTTCTTTCGTGACACGGATTATAGGTTGGACATTAATATCGACTGTAAGCCGAAACTAATATAGTCAATATAACCGTGGAGAATAAATAATGTATCCCCGCTGGCAATTAATTATATATTCTAAGCTTATTTCAATAAAATCCCACTTGGCCGCTCGCCAGGGCAGCAGCTGGCGCGGCTAATGTTATTATAAAAATACGAATAATAAACTCGGGTTGGGAGTTGGGACCTGTTTGTCAACAGGCCCTTCGGTTATGCTTACCCTGCTCACAGGTTGGAAAAAGGAAAAAATATGGGCTGATGCATTTTACTAGTGAAAAAGTTGTTATTATATTAACCACGTGCGGTTAATCGATACTTCTATATTGATATTATAAATGTGAAAGTTTATACTTTAGATGGATGGATGGATGGATTGTGACTCAATCATGCCAGAACGGCTAAACGAATCTGGATGAAATTTGGCACAGAGATATAAATTATAGTCTGGAATAACACATAGGCTACTTTTATGCCTCAAAATTAACTAAGCCGCGGGCATCAGCATGTGCAATATTAATGGGAGCCTCCATTATGTCCAAAATTATGACCAAAACCTTCTGAGAGACTCGTGATCTTAAGTGTTGAAATGATTCACCTCTTCTGGCGAAACTTCAAACTCTGGATCACCGCCGTAAGGTAGCTGGCCTATCGGTATTCTATAGGATATATTTCGGTGAGTGTGCTCAGGAGCTTTTCGATCTTGTACCTCCTTCACCCTTCTACCATCGTACCGCAACACGTCGTGCGAGTTCCCACCCCTATGTCGTCAACGTTCCACCCACACGCACGAAGCACTTTGCGTCTTCATTCCTTATTCGCATGGCTAGGGTCTGGAACACTCTACCAAAAACTGTGTTTCCCACCAATTACAATCCGGGTAGGTCTAAAATCAAGAGTGAATAGGCATCTTCTAGGCAAGCGCGTTCCATCTTAGGCCGCATCATCACTTCCCATCAGGTGGGATTGTGGTAAGCCCATAATGAATAAAAAAAAATGATTATGATGAACAATAATATAATCCACTCATTAAAGGCTCTCTTCAATGCGGTTACCCAAAAATGTATTGTGAATTGCCACTCATATCGAAATAAGCTCTAGGGATTATTGGTATACATAATAATAATAAAACCACCCTTGACTAATAGCGTGAAAATTCGTCCAATTTGATACTTTTGATCAGCTTTCGATTGATCACCATTATATTTTTGGGTGCCAAATTGTATGCTTAATTAAATGATGTTTTTTTTTTATTTGCGTGATAGGTAGGCTTGCGCTTGACGACAATCATGCTTAATACAAAGCAATGATGAGGTCTAGGTTGGAACGCGCTTGCCTTATAGAAGACTAGCAAACGTCCGCGACTTCGTTCGCGTGGCATAAGTTTTATAACTCCCACAGGCATTCCTTAAGTTTCCGGGATAAAAAGTCCCCAGCCAAAAAAAACACGCCGATCCGTTGCTCTGTTGCAGCGTGATTGAAGGACTATTAAACGTCCTTTGAGAAAGAATTTTCAAAAACTGTGAAATATTTATTTCATAATTTAAACCCGTAGCCCAAACGTCAAGTTTCATTGCTATATCTTGAGAAATGAAGGACTTTAATACAAACTTTCAACCCCTATTTTACCCCTCTGCGGGTGTAATTTTGAAAAACTGTGCCACACACACTTCTTTATTTATTACTCAAAGCCAAAATACCAAGTTTCGTTGATACAACTTGAGAAAAATCTTGAGAAATGTTCACCCCTTCGGGGGTAGAATTTTCAAAAACTGTGAAACATGTATTTCTTTATTTTTTACCGGTAGCTCATATACCAAGTTTCATGGATATAATTGAGAAATGACGGACTTTCATACAAACTTTCAACCCATATTTCACCCACTTAGGGGTGGAATTTCGAAAAATCCTTTCTGTGAGCGCCTACGTCATAAAAGGAAGCTACTGTCAAAATTTCAAGTCTCTAACCCTAGCGGTTTAGGTTGTGCGTTGATAATATAAGTCAGTTAGTCAGTCAGTCAGTCAGTCAGGACTTTGAATTTTATATATATATAGATTTGCCCGTTACTTCGTAATATTATAAAATATGCTAAAGTGTGTTTGTTTATTGTTTATTGGTTTGTTGGTTTGTCCTGGAATCACGCCGTAACGGAACAACGGATCGACGTGATTTTTGCCATGGGCATAGTTGAGGATCTGGAGAGTGATACAGGCTACCTTTTATCCCGGAAAATTAAAGAGTTCCCGCGGGAATCTAAAAAACTTAAACCACTTTGACGAAGTCGCGGGCATCAGCTAGTAAACAAAGTAAGAAGAACGTTCGTTTGAATCTATTATTTTTTTGTTGTAAATGTGAGGATCATTCAATATTTAAATTTTCTGGAGTAAAACCTACGTCAGTTTCTAGGGCTTCAACTATTGTATTTATTCATGTAATACCTACGTCAACGTCCTGCTCAGATGTGACGTGATTGGATGATAAACCAGCGACTGTTCAAAAATCCCGAGCTCTTTGATTTTCCGGGACAAAAAGTAGGCAGTCTACGTTCTTCCCGGGGATGCAACCTACCACCCTATCGAATTTGGTTAGAATCATACCTTCAGACGGGCAGTGAAAAGCTTACAAGCAGACAGGCACACTTCTGCATTTATAGTATAGACTAACTAGGTGATGCTGACTTCGTCCATGTGGATTGAGGGCTTTTGGTTCCCGTGAAATTATTATTTTTTCCAGGATGAAAATGTAGCCTTTGTGTTTATTCCAGACTATAATCTATCTCTGTGCCAAATTTCATCCAGATCCGTTCAGCCGTTGGGGCTTGATTGAGTAACAAACATCCATCCATCCAAACATCCATCCATCCAAACATCCATCCATCCAAACATCCATCCATCCATCCAAACTTTCGCATTTATAATATTAATTCGATAAGTATAGATTCAAACTCCTTTCGCTATCGATTAAAAGGACCGTGGAACGGTTACAAACAGACCGGCACACTTCCGCATTTATTAGTATGGATTACGTTCGTACACAGACAGAATGTGAATATTGTACAGTTAACAGTCAGTGAGTACTGAATGATGAATCGCATACTCAATTAGCGTCCAATTGATTGCAATAAGCCCATCGTTCCGTGCGTCAATCACCGCCGGGGATTCCCCGTTCATATTGGCGTTCAATGGATATGGCTTGTCTGTTATTATAGGTAGTTTTGGTTGTGAATTATCATAACTCATTCCATTATGTGGTACAATTCAATTCAATTCATTTATTCAATTTAGATACACTGTAGGTACACTTATTGACGTCAATTACTTACTTATAAGTAAAACATGATGGTGATAATCAGTTCACCTCACCTCGTGGACCTACAGATGTCCCCCGCTGTCACTGTCACGCTGTCAGCGGTTCGACGTAGTCACACGTGACCGCTTTCGCGATTATCCTCTTTAGCCAACCGACCGGCAAATCCTCCGGGACATGGGTAATTATGTGGCTTAAATTAATCAAAACTTTTATCCATACTAATTTATACTTCACACTAATATTACAAGGCGAAAGTTTGTATGTGTGTATGGTTGTTTTTGTTTCACGCAAAAACTACTGGGGCCATACTACCAATGTTTAAAGCAATACTTAAGGAATATTACTCTAAAATTACAGTTTGATGTCTGGTACCTTGACGTTTCTAAAATAAGGATCATAATTCTGAAACACGAAAATTAATGAAACAACATTGTTTTCAGCATTGGTAGTATGACCCCTGGATGGATTTGACTGAAATTTGGAATCCATGCAGACGATGTCGCGAGTATCAGCTAGTAATTAATAAAGTGGAACTAGATTTAGGGTTTTTTGGTTCCCGCGGGTTTTTTTTTATTTATTGTGTTTACTATGTGTTATTTCAGACTATAATCTATCTCTGTGCCAATTTTCATCTAGATCCGTTCAGCCGTTCTGGTGTGATTGAGTAACAAACATCCATCCATCCAAACTTTCGCATTTATAATAATAAAACTAGCTGATGCCCGCGACTACGTCCGCGTGGTTTGAGGTTTTTTGGTTCCCGCGGGAACTCTTCAATTTTCCGGGATAAAAAGTAGCCTATGTGCTATTCCATACTATAATCTATCTCTGTGCCAAATCCAAAAAAATTCAGCCAAATCCGTTCAGCCGTTGGCGCGTGATTGAGTAACAAACATCCATACATCCATACATCCATCCAGACATCCATCCAAACTTTCGCATTTATAATATTTATTATTGATTGATGATTAGTATCGTATAGATTACAACAATGTGTACTTATATACTCAGCAGACGTCTATCGATAGACAGGAGGATGAATAATTTTGATATGATCATTATAATAACAGTGGAACCCCAAAAATCCCTCATCATCTCGATCGAATCGAAAATCCTCCATCGAATATCGGCGACGCGAGGGGAACTCCGACTAAATGACTTGTAAAGCAAATTCGGGATAATCCCGGGTATTTCCCGGGATTATCCCGGGATAATCCCGGGTTTATCCGCGGCTGTGGATGATTGATGAGTTTGGAAGTGTATTGACAATATTGACTGTGTATCCGATATATTTTTACCAACCTAGACAAAGAGTTATTCAGTATGTAGCGTATTTTGTTATTTAAAAAAAAACCGGCTGAGTTTGTTGTGGGATCTTCTCAGACCAGGACGCGCTTGGCGTTTCGTTTTTAACCCCCGACGCAAAAAGAGAGGGGTGTTATAAGTTTAACGTGTCTGTTTGTGTATCTGTCTGTGGTATCGTAGAGCCCAAACGGATGGACTGATTTTCGTTTAGTTTTTTTTTGTGTCATAGATAATTTTATCCCGAATGTTCTTAGCCATGTTTCATGAAAATCTGTTCAGCCTTTTGAAGATCATCAGCTCTTTAATAGTTGATGAGGGGATCTAACTAACTTCCATATGTCCTATCGATTCGAAATTTGGTACCGCATTGCTTCAATTATACCTACTTTAAAAAAGACAAAATAAAAGCAAAATTTAAAAATTTAAAAACCCCCCCACACAATAAATAAACTCTAAAAACTAACAAATAATATTTTAAACCAATTATAATTATTATATCGTCATATATAGGTAAGTTCAAATAAGTATTTTTATTTTATCCCGAGTGTTTTTAGCCATGTTTCATGAAAATCTGTTCATCCGTCTGAAGGTCATCAGTCTTTTTCTTAATCTGTTATTCCATATTATTATGTCTGGGGTTGTATTAAATTTGTAATTTATACTTGTCGTAGCTTTAATTTTAAGATACCGTAACTGAAAATCACCATCAAGTTTTATAGGTTACAGACGTCAATAAGTGTTTGATGTTTTTATTTTTTATCCACTACAAGATATCACCTGCAGGCCGAGCATGGGAGGGGACAAAAATCTTATCCCCCGATTATATCCACTGACAAGAGATAAAATTATGCTAGAGCATGGCAACAGGGGAAAGGAGAAGTATGTCCCTGTTTGACTTGTGCATAGGACGTAGGTTTAAGTTTATTTTCATACCATTAAATTATAAAAAAGATGTCTCGAGCCAACTGGGACATCTTATCCTTTCCCCGTGGATAAAATCTCCCCGCCCATGCTCGGCCTACTGATGGTAAGTAAGTAAGTAAGGGTATGGCAGTTATGTTAAAACCTTACCCTTATTCGGTTTCTACACGGCGGTTTCTACATCGGAACGCTAAATCGCTTGGCGCCAAATTGACCCTGGCGGGGATCAAACCCGGGACACTCCGCTCAACACTGCGCAATGGAGGTCATCAAATGTTTACCTAATTTGAATAAATATACTTTGAGCATGAGTTTGAGTTTGGTTGACGAGGTCTCGGGTTCGAGTCCCGGGTCGGGCCATAAAAAGTATTGGGGTTTTCTGACTAATAGAAATTTTCAGTACTAACCCGGAGTTAGGAACTTGGCATTGCTTCAACACTTGCCTTGGAGAGGCCGTCGGTCCCGGTTATTATCACTAACATGATAATAGTCGTCAAAGCCCGCAAACCCGCATTGGAGCAGCGTGGTGGGTCTAAGCTCTAATTCCCTCTCTTCTATGAAAGTGGAGGCCTGTGCCCAGCTGTGGGACGTTAATAGTGGTAGTATTGGTGGTGGATTTGTTAGACAGAGAGACAGATATACTTTCGCATTTGTCAAGTATAATTATGTCGAATTTAAGTAGAACAGACATTCCGAATATTACTCTATACTTTCATTTATAATCCTTGTCCCGAAACAAAAAGCAAAATACAAATAAATTACTTAAATTTTATGAGTCAAATGAAATTTCCCTCCCGATGAAAATATATTTTAAAGCAAAAGCCCAAAAATAAAATTAAAGTGGGACTGCGGTTGTACTTACTAAATTAAATTTTTGATGTTTTTGTTCGTAAATGTTTTATAAAAGGTTCAAAGGTAGACTCTCGAAAAGGGAAAATTAAATAAATTAAGATCCAGTTGCTTGACAGCCGCTAAAAATTGTGTTGCGGTTACCGTTAATCTTTACTAAAAAAAAAAAAGATACGCGCCGAATTGAGAACCTCCTCCTTTTTTGGAAGTCGGTTAAAAAACTAGCTGATGCCCGCGACTTCGTCCGCGTGGTTTAAGAATTTTTGATTCCCGCGGCAACTCCTTAATTTTCCGGGATAAAAAGGAGCCTATAGTGATATAGGCTCCTTTTTATCCCGGAAAGTTAAGTTTTTATTTTTAGGTTGAGGACCTGGAGATCACTCTCCAGGTCCTCAACTATACCCATGCCAAAAATCACGTCGATTACTCCCCGATTGAAGGACAAACCAATAAACCAACAAACAAACACACGTTCGCATTTACAATATTAAGTATGATATAGCAATAAACAACCTCCCTGGCGCAGTGTTGAGCGCTGTGGTCTCGTTGTAAGGTCCTGGGTTCGAATCCCGGCAGGATCACTTGGAGAATCTAAATTTTTTTCAATTTTTTGTTGTATTGTCCGGTGGGAGGCTTTTTTTACGCCACTACAAGTCAGCCCTTGACTGTAATATCACCTTATGGTAAATGATGATGCAGTCTAAGATGGTAGCGGGCTAACTTTTTAGGGGTATGGCAGTTATATTAAACCCATACTCTGGTTTGTTTATAATCGGTTTCTACACGGCATCGTACCGAACGCTAAATCGCACGTCTTAGCTGGCTTAGCCTCCCAGCAGGCCAGACCAGAGAAAATTCAGAAATTATAAATTCCCAAATTGACCCTGCCGGGGATCGAACCCGGGACCTCCGCACGTTAAGGCAACAGCGCTACACACTGCGCCACGGAGGTCGTCAAATCTCATTTTTAACCGACTTCCAAAAAAGGGGGAGGTTCTCAATTCGCCGCGTATTTTTTTTTTTTTAATGTATGTTACCGCATATCTCCGTGGTTTCCAAACCGATTTAAAAAAAATTCAGTGGTTAGAGAAAGCTCGCGAGATGGTCTCTCTGATGGAAAATGGAATGGGTGGGTCTAAGCTCTGATTCTCGCTCTCCTATGAGAGTGGAGGCCTGTGCCCAGCAGTGGGACGTTAATAGGCTGTAGTGATGATGATGATGATTATTAATTCTTGTTGAAGCTCGTGACTTTAAGGTTGGTAACAAAACAAGCGGTGTGGTATTTTTCGACACCCCGCTAGAACAAATATTACTAGAACTAGCTAGAACAATTATAAATTCTGATTGTTATTGTTATAGAAATTCCGTTTTCAAATTTTCTATTGTATTTTCTAATTATTATTTCTAAGTGATGCCCGCTAGAACAAAATTACTACTATTTTTTTTACTGAAAAACAAATCAATTATGTACCTTAAGCGATTGTGCGAATCTATGAACCTGGCCTTCAACAAAGCTCTTTACCCGCTGAGCTGTAAGGACCTACTTAAATGCAAGTACTATAGTACTTTAAACTTCAAAATAAATAAGTCACATAATACTAAATTGTCTCTCTTCATCTATACTTGATAGACTGAGAGAGAGAGAGATATATAGTTGTCGCTTTTTTGTCACGCAAAATTTTTCCAGGGCAGGTTCCCGCTATTTATCATTCCATAAAGAGCTTGCTCTACTAATACGAGTATCTATGTAGTTTTTGGGTACTCACCAAGTGCCAAAGACAGCACAAGCACCGCCGGCGATGTCATTGACCTGCCGGCCTGAGGGGCCGCTCGCCCGCATTCGCAACGGTGACCACATCAATACCACATCCCACCATCTGCTGACACTAACACTTTCACTTCGCGTTCACTTTTCGTTCACTTTTAATTCACTTCACTTTTCGTTCACTTTCATTTCACTTCAATGGACGCCATGGATTGAGTCGTGGAACTGCGTACGCTTATACTATAAAAAGGTTTATTTACACCGGTACAATAAAATCACTTTTTGGTTTAAAATCTTGTTGAAATATCACTATTTTACTTATAGCTTTCACTAACTATACTTTTTGCAGTAAGTACGGCTTCAGTATCTGTAACAAAAAAAAGGAAAATGTTATAGTTTCTTTAATATTATATTACATCACAGGTTACGGTTTACTAAAGCTGTACGAACAGTCGTACATCGTAGACGTTAGGTCAAAAATTGCACTCTACAGATTTTTTGGGATGTTGGTAGGTGATTTTAATTGAAATTTCCAAATATTTTACATGTGTAGATCAAAAATAACAATTTCATAGTCCCCGAGATTTACAATCCTTTGGTAGGTATTGAATAAGGGTTGAATAATCCCTTAACGAGATTTACAATAGTTTAATATAGTTTAAATAGGTGCTTCTATTTAATAAAATACTCCTTTAACATTCCCGAGTCCCAAGTAAATATCACATACCGCTCCCAGCCATTAACCTTTTTGCCGAGAGCCGTCCTTCACGCCACTTGAACGCGTGACGCTATAAGAGCGAGTTCACACTGGTAGTTTGATGAATAAGACAAATGAAAGTGAATTCATATTATGGCTTTTCACTTATAAAGTTGGTAGCACTATAAAGCAACTCATAAATTTTTAACCGACTTAAAAAAAGAGGAGGTTCTCAATTAGAAGCGTATTTTTTGGTTTATTTGGTGATGTTACTTCTTATATCTGTCAAATTTGAACCGATTTCAATTTTGTTTATAACATTAGCAATGTTATAAAAACCACCAGTTTGACCTGGACTGCTATCTTATCAGTGGTAAAATATGATGATGCAGTCTAAGATAAGTCAGGTAGGCTGGCTTACCAGCTGGCTGCTGCTGGATTCTACACGACATCGTAACGAAAAGCTAAATTGTTGTTTGCTTTGCAGGTAAGGTGGGAACTCACATACAGTGGCTGGTACTCCCACCATACCAGACCGGGGTATATTCATTCAAAAATGTTTTTTTATTCTAAAAACTAAACTGCCGGGGATCAAACATGGGCCACCCCACTGCACTAGAGAGGTCATAATTGAAATTTTTCACAGCTCAAAAAGCTGGGTCTAAAAAGTTTACATTTTACATTTATGTAGATTCACGCTAGAAAGGTATTTGGGAAAGGCCACCCCAATATTATTGAGCCGGGGCGGAGTTTCCATATAAAAATCCATTTCGACTCTCAATAATTTAACTGTTCGCTTTCACATTTAATAAATTTTATATTGAACTTACAATAACCATCGAACGTTTTGCTGAGAGCCGAAAATGTCCGGACACTTGAACCAGTGAGGCCATTAGGGAGCGTCCATATGGACAGCTTGATAGATAAGACACCTATTTTAGTCGCGGTGTGGCAAAAGTTAGTGAAAATTCTCATTTTATATCTGCTGACTCATAATTTACATGGAATTTCCTGCCCACTTAATAATATAATTTGTCTAGGAGTAAGAGAAATGGAACTAACATAAGAGCCCTAATATCAAATATGGCTTTTTGCACTGTCGATTGGACGGAAAGTCATTAGGGCACGTCCATAAGACAGCCAGATAGGAAAGAAAACTCTGATTGTCATGGTTTGTCAACTTAAATTACATAATATATAGGACTGGCATTTTGAACTAGGTTTATAGTCATCCAGCAGACCATAATAAGCCTTTTTATTCTACTGGTGGGTATATGCCTTTTGAAGAAGCGTTTCCTCATCAACCCACTTTCGCCCTTCCAGCTTTTTAAGATCGTCACGTCGGTCAAGCGGTGTATCTACCTAGTGATTCACTATATCCTGCTACACTTTCGCATTTAGAATATTAGTATGATATGATATTAGTACTTTCACAATTTTTTTACTAAGTCCGATGATGCGAAACATAAAAGACATTGCTGACTGGAGTTTTTTTCAGAATGTAGGTACGTTATCCCCTTAACTATATTTCGTTACTAGGTCTATGTAAGATTTACTTATCCCCACTTATATTATATTATGCACGTGTTCCTTTTTCAGCATCGACGATATTGAAGTTTCTAATAATATTCCCATTCTTTTATTTGATCTTCGTCATATGATATTCGCTGAGAGCAACAGTAAATAATAAAAAATCGTTTATTGTTTTCACTTCCCAAAGAACTGAACGAGGAAAGTATGAAAATTAAATATTTTCCGTTCTATTTCATACGAAACTCGACTTCCGTACTTTTTCTTTGCGTATTTTCTTTTTGCATTTATCCAGCAGTCCATGATAAAATTAATGATTGCAAAACATTTTTGTAGCTTTTGCAACGCTCTGACGATAAAAAGCTGCAAGAAATCGTTGGCACACAATTTGTGCTAAGGCAGTAAATTATTGTTAGATGCCATCAGTTTTATGTATATAAAAAAAACCGGCCAAGTGCGAGTCGAACTCGCGCACCGAGGGTTCCGTACAAACTGTGACGTGATAGGCCGTCTACGATGTGGTGGCCGGCCCTTGGAGCTGTGAAAAAATCTTGTTTAAAATATTCGACACTCGCAAGGGAATCAAAACCTACAGGGTACTTCCCGACTCTTGAAATTTGGTACGAAGCAACGCCAAATATATTTTTAATAATTTCAAATACTTAAGTTTAAAATTATTAAGAATATTTTTGATAAATGATGTAACAAATACTTTATGCTTTTCGCAATTATTCTGTCATCAATGTCAAATATCTGTGCTTTATGGCGTTGCTTCTTACCAAATTTCAAGATTCTGAGTATACGGGAAGTACCCTGTAGGTTTTGATTCCCTTGCGAGTGTCGAAAATTTGCAGCATATACGGCTGTATCTTTTGATTGCGTTGGCTTAGAAGCTTGATTTTTTCACAGCTCCAAGGGTCCGTAGACCTGAGTTTTTGATATGAATTTCAGCTTGATACCTACCTTGATACCTAAGAGAAAAAGGGTCTTGTCATTTAACTGTAACCATTCTTTTATTAATATTGAATTTGTCATGACCTGATATTTACAACTCAACTAAATATAAAGATCCCTAAGACTCGTATTACTAAAACGACATTAGCTGAGAACATGTTCTCAAGTATCAGCCAATCTACTATCTCATTGATTCAAATATCTATCATAATGAGTAGTTTATACTTTTGGGGGAATGGATACACAAACACTAATTCCTTTAATATTATCATCATGAACAGCGTGTAATAATAATAATCATCCGTGTAAAATATAATTGGTCAGGCAGGGGCCATAGTACTTCCATAGACCCAGATCACCAATCCATTTTAGCAACCCAAACCCGTACATATCATTTGCTTCCATGTTCTGCGATAGTCCTGCACTAACCGGGGATTGTCCTTGGATGCACTCGCATAGTGCGTATAGGGATATTCGTCGGTTGGTGTCACATTTCCTTTAGAGTAAAATTGTCTAACGGGCCTCTGCGAGTTGGTTTCGGCCCCTCGTACGCCTTCCAAAGGTCCGGGGCCCCATAGTCCCGAGATGAAAGAGACAGATCATCATCATTATGAGCTCATCACCAACCCATTATAGATCACGAGAAAATATCAAAACGCAAATTCCTACGTCGAATACAAGCCACGAGTTAACTCGACCTCAAAGTATGCTTTGTTACGAACTTTTGCTGGCTCTTACGAATCGTCAAAGGCATCGTAATGATACTACGGAAGATGTTCCAGAAATTGAGAAACAAGAAAGTAGAAACTTGGCAGTTGCTTGTGGTTCGAGATAATAATTCGCGTTACGATTGTTCGGAAAAAGTTTTTGCAGTGGGTGGGTTTATTGTGATGAATCAATTCACTTTATCACAACACAATTTACATTCAATTTTTTTATGATTAAACACAGCTATTTTTGGTAGGATAAAACCTGCCCCCCGATTGTCTAAAAGATTGTCTAAAGGTATGTACGATACCCTAAACGGATGAGAATGGATACACGATATTGAGCTCTAATTCAATGCAGTTATGGTTTATTTTACTTTGACACCGACCTTTGACGATTTGGTCGGCAATTCTTACACAATCACACCTCTGGGTCCCGATTGTGTTAGGAAATCTTAATCGTAAAGGTTTGTCAAATGGATAATTCGACCTGTTCAGGGAGTTCATAGATGCCTGTACGTCAAAAAACATGTAAACACAAATAAATAGATCGAACTAGATGTTTTAAATAGTTCGAATTATACGTTTTAAGCTGTCAAATGATTATAATTTGCTAAGACAATTGGGCCTCTGGCCTGGAACAATCGTACGTGACAAAAAGGCGTCAAAACCTCTCTCTCCCTCTGGTCTCAAGTATAATGTTATAAAGACCTAAAAAGGAGTGAGGCTCCATTTAATGACTTAAATTTTTAGTAACTTACTTACAAGTAAGTTTAATAATTATATAAGTCCAGCAAAACACGGTTCCATTGTGAGCACACCTTTACAGACGGCCACCTTTATTGCACCTTTGTTTTTACGAGCTAGCTCAAAACCGGGAAAGGAATTCCTAATGCAACGGGATGCTTAGGGCGAATACACACTGCGGACAATATTTTGCATCGCAAAAAGTCCGCACCTTACTTTTTTATGTTATAAAAACCTTACACAAGGCGACAGGACAAAACGTCGTGTGATGGTCTCCGCACATACGCTAACCGGGAAGCCTTACCATCACCCACCACTACAGCCCACTGCTGGGCACAGGCCTCCACTATCATAGGAGAGAGGGAATGAGAGCTTAGACCCACAACGCTGCTCCAATGCGGGTTGGCGGGCTTGTTCTAGTCTCTAGTTAAAAATAAAACATACGCGCCGAATTGAAACCTCCTCCTTTAAATAAAATAAAGTAAAGTTAAGTCGGCTAAAAATGTATGGTATGTTTTTAAGGAGAAAAATATGAGAATAAGTTCTAAAATAGTTGGCAAGTCTTATCTTCTTAATAAACCATCATTAAGGTAACTTATCTCAACGATTAAAATCTTTTTTAATTAATTTCCTAGTTCTTTGAAAGTTTATCAAAGTAAAAAAAGTTAAGGCGTTTAAAAAGAATCTCCTGTCTTGGAATTGTAAACTTTTTTTAATCGAGGCTATCAACCGCCTTTTATCAATCTTTTATGCAGATCATAACGTATTATTTTCAGAACTAAACTCCAAATGAAAAAAATATCTTACTCTTACTTATACTTATTAAAATTTAATATTATAAATGCGAAAGTTTGGATGGATGTGTGGATGTATGGATGTTTGTTACTCAATCACGCCCCAACGGCTGAACGGATCTGGCTGAAATTTGACACAGAGATAGATTATAGTCTGGTATAACACATAGGCTACTTTTTATCCCGGAAAATTGAAGAGTTCCTGCGGGAACCAAGCACCTCAAACCACGCAGACGAAGTCGTGGGCATTCGCTAGTCTGACATATATTGATCTACTAGCTGATGCCCGCGACTTCATCCGTGTGGTTAATTTTTTTTTCAATTCCCGGGAGAGCTCTATGCCACACACTCTAAGGTCTTTAACTATGAAAAAAAAATGGTCGATCCATTGTTCTGTTGTAGCGTACACTTTTGCATTTATAATAAGTACTACTTCTTTAATTTTTTCAAATGAGATAATGAAGAGAAATAATGATCTCTGTCATAATTTATTATAAGTATTTAAAAGTAAAACCACCCTAAAAAGTTTCAAAGGTGTTTTGCGAGTAAGAATTTTGAGCCCTTTATTTTAACTTAAGTGTCGTCAGGGAGCGGCCGTATCTTGAGCATAAAGGTGTGTACACACTTAAAATATTAAAATTAATGAGAACATCGTAAAGTCATCCTTTCAATCTCCCATGCTAATCATCCATCGCATCATGACGTTATCCCACGCCCTCATAGAGATGAAGGTGTAATAACCATACTAATATTATAATTATTGTTATAATGCGAAAGTATGTCTGTCCAATCTGCTTCAATTTTATGGCCTAAGCTGATTTTCATGAATTTTTGTAGCGGTAGAGCTACTGTTTATCCCAAAAAATCAATGATATCTCACGGAATGATTCAGACACCTGAATAAATACGTGGACGATGTCACGGGCATCATCTAGTACAAAATATAATATTAAAAGTTCAAGAGTAACTGTCTATCTGCTTGTCATCATCATCATCAGTATCTAAACCGATGTTAACGGAATTTGGCACAGATATAGCATGCATCCTCGAGACGGATATTATATGATTACAAATTAATTACAAACATTTATTAAGAATCTAGACTAGATTTACAATAATAATTAAAATTGTATTTACAAAAAAAGCGTGTATCTCTAAACATCCATGAGGATTTCCTCGTGCGCAGAAGTAAAAAATAGTCATATCATCATCACTACAGCCTATTAACGTCCCACTGCTGGGCACAGGCCTCCACTCTCATAGGAGAACGGGAATCAGAGCTTAGACCCACCACGCTGCTCCAATGCGGGTTGGCGGGCTTTAACGATTATTATCATGTTAGTGATAATAACCGGGACCGACGGCTTAACGTGCTCTCCGAGGCCCGGGGGTGAAACACCGCCAACTTCCAACTCCGGGCTGGCACTGAGAATTTCTTAATTGAAAAACCCAATACCTAGCTTTTATGCCCGACCGGGAATCGAACCCAGGACCCAAGCTCCGCAGTCGACTATGCTAACCACTAGACCAACGAGGCAGTCAAAAAACAGTGTTTGTTTGCAATTCACACACGGCGGAAGTGAAACTTCAGAAAAGTAGCCTACGAAAGAATGAGATAAATATAATTGTTATTCTATCTCATTCTCTCGCAGGCTTAATCCTATTATGAATATGTTGGTCTCATATTAGTGTCGCTTTTTCGTTTCATCGAATTTTCAAATCATAACGATTCTAAAGAAACTTCACTTCAATTAATTCAGAAATTCTATAACATTTATGTTTACAAAATATGTACACCGTCCAAATGATCATTCACGGGCATGGTATTGCCTCTTTGAATTGCCAGGCTAAGCCGTTGGGCTAAATAAGCGTCAGTTCTTGCTTCACTAGGATAAAGTACAATTTATTTAAGAAAATATTATAAACGGCATTTTTATAAAGACTCTACTTTCGGTTTGGAAAATATCTTCTACTAAGAAGAGCCGTCAACAAACTCAACCCTTGCTCCTTTCAAAAGAAAAAAATGTATTCGAAATGATTACAACATTTTAGAAAGTGTAGACCAAGCTGTTTCTGGAATTAATTCCTTTAGCTCTATTTCTAAAAGAGATTCAAAGGAAAAGCGGTGCGACTCAATTGCATTAAAAAAAAAAGTTCAGTGCCGTGGAAATTTTAAAGCTCTTTATGGAAAAGCTTTGAAAGTTTTTCTAGGCCAAATATTAAACTGTGGCACTTTACTCTGTTAAATGTTTACCAACGAATAAATCAGTAAGTTTACTTTCATAATTATTTACCAGGTTTTTCGAATACTTTAGTATTCGTTTGTAGACGACATCGCACTATGATACTTAGACGTGGAAAGGCTTTATCGATAGGAATTCAGCTTAGTCTGACGTTGATGTAATCGAATCGATAATAATTCAGCATAGTCTGACGTTGATAATATCGAATCGATATTAATTCAGGTTAGTCTGACATTGATGTAATCGAATCGATAGGAATTCAGCTTAGTCTGCCGTTGATATAATCCAATCGATAGGAATTCAGCTTAGTCTGACGTTGACATAATCGAATCGATAGAAATTTGGCTTAGTCTGACATTGATGTAATCGAATCGATAGGAATTCGGCTTAGTCTGCCGTTGATATAATCTAATCGATAGGAATTCAACTTAGTCTGACGTTGATATAATCGAATCGATAGGAATTCTGCTTAGTCTGACGTTGATATAATCGAATCGATAGAACGCCATAGTCTGACGTTGATATAATCGTATGCTGAATAAGATACAGAATACAATGTTTTTTTTTGTTTTTTTTTTGCTTAGCGTACGGGCTGGCCTGTCCAGTGTCCATATTAGCTACCTATATGATTGCCTAGAGCGCTTGAGTTTGGGGGGCGACTTAGGGAGAGTAGGGCACGTTATTTAAAGATGATGGTGAAAATATGACCTCAAAATGCTTCCTGTTGAAAAAAAATTTGCATATTCGACTAAATGATACCCGCGACGTATTTTGGTTCACAATCGAACTCTCAAGGTGCGCGCGCCATACATCCACTCATTCACCTCACACCAGTGGAAACCAGTACCCATTTAACAATTAGGTATTAATTGCCAAAGTCCCGACATACTAAAAGCACCTCACCTCAGCAGGGAGGTCGTCAAAGTTATTGTACATATTATATGATATCCTCAATAAAATGTACGTATAAAACTTCATTTTATTGGGGTATTTTATAGTTCTAGTACAGGTCTGATCGATTTTAGGACTACTGTTAGAACGGAACGGCTGTATTAAAGAAGTACATCTTCCGTAAAAAATATATCCAATGTACTGACGTTGCAACTTGCAACTGTGCTACAAGAAAGAGTAAGTAAGTAAGTAAGTAAGTAAAAACACTTTATTACACACAAACAAATAATAAAACAGAGGTAAAACGAATCTCGTTACTTCTGTGAGTGGCTATATGTAAACAAAGAGTTGTGTTCCGTTCATAATGATAATTAATGATGATTTATTTCATTTAGGACCACTTGTGTCACTTATGATACGTCAAGACTCTACCACCAGTTCGGAAAGATGGTTCTACTGAGAAGAGCCGGCAAGAAACTCAGCAGTTGCTCTTTTCTCAAAAAAAGAAAGAGGTTACAATATTCAAGCAATAAATACTTGATAAGTAACGTATCAATTGTATATAACATTTTGTAGCATTTTTCTTTTTATGAAAAGAGCAAGTGCTGAGCTTTTTTGCGGCTCTTCTCAGTAGAATCAATTTTCCGAACCGGTGGTAGAGTTTTACTTCTCACGAGTGACACAAGTTGTCCTAAATGAAATAAATCATCATTTATCATTATGAACGGAACACAACTCTTTGTTTACATATAGCCACTCACAGAAATAACAAAATGTTCAGTAACAGTCAATAAAAGTAATACTTAAAAACAAAGAAGTGATGAAAGCCCAATAACATGAGCCATAAAAAAGACTTTTTATGGCGTATTCACGCCAAAATTCCCCTGTTACGCCGTTCCGTTCCTACCGATCAGCGTTTTTGTATTCATGGTATGGATTGCTACTTTATTCTTGTTTTATGGCGAACCGAAATACAAATAAAAGTTTCGCATTCGTTCTCGTATATTTCAATTCAAATGTGTAGTTTTTAGAACTGTTGTGAAAATGCTTTGTTATTACAAATTATAATATCTACAATTGTCCGTTATGTGAATTGTAGTATTTTTTGTTAGCACGAAATACTTTTTTATACAATTTCATTTCAAATGTTTTAGAACTATTGTGAAAAACAATAGTTTTGTCGATGCCTATTTTTTACAATCTTTTATCGAGCATGTAAATTGTTAGGCATGTTATTTTATGTTAACACGAAAATGTGATAAATACTTTTTCATACAATTTCAATTTAAATTAAAAACTACTGTGAAAAAAATCTTTGCCGATGCCTATTTCGTATACGATCTAAATGCCATCCCATGAATATTATGTTGTTTTATGTTATACTAGATGATTCCCGCGACTTCGTCCGCGTGGACCAAATTTTTTCGATTCCCGCGGGAACTCTTAAATTTTTCGGGATAAAAAGTAGCCTATGTCCTTCCCCGGGATACAACCTACCCCTGTACCAAGTTTCATTAAAATCGGTTGAACAGATGGGCCGTGAAAGCGTAGCAGACAGACAGACAGACAGACAGACACACTTTCGCATTTATAATATTAGTATGGATGAATAATATGTTCGAAATACTTTTGTATAATATTTGAGCTTATCAATTTCTACGCATCGCAACGTACTATGTAGCCTATTCTGTAGTGGTCCGTAAGTTATGTGAGTAATATTTTTTTACAATATTAACTACGGATAATATGAGACAAAAAACTAAAGACGAAAAAATCTGAAGAATTAAAACATATAATACATCGATGTCTTTTTCAACGCACGATCTGGCATTCGGCCCGAGATATAACATTATCATGGACAATTTCAATTGAGGAATTCTGAGCTGAAAACACTGGACAAAATTTACTACTAATAAAATTCATTATTATCTCGGTCCAGTAGTTACGACTTTATTATAAAACTAGCTTTTGCCCGCAGTTCACTAAAGATAAGTTCAATTTTTATTAAAATTTTAACCGCTAACAAACCCCTTTTTTGCCCCCTTTGTAACCTACGTCCTTTTTCTGACTTCTGACCTCTGTCTGACCTCTTTCTTATTTCTTCTTCGTAGCGGAAAGACAGCCAGACAGACTGATAGTCGTCCACACTTTTGCATTAATAATATCAGTATAAATGTTAGCATGTGCGGGAGAGAGAGGTAAAGTCTGTCAGACGATCTTGATTTTTTCTTCACATATTCATTCATCTAACAAATTTTCCTGTAATTTTCCATGAGTCATTTTTGCCTCAAAGATAAGCAGGTGGGCGCAGTGCCAGGCATTCTCCAGTCTAGACTACATTCCATCATAAACGCCATCTTTTATACCACCGGAGACGTGCGAGGATGAAACGTATGATTAGATACTGTTAACCATTGAGCTATATAGATAGAAATATCTATCTATTGTGTGTGGCCGATATGAAGTACAGTTATAGGTATTGCTGTGAGTACGATACACAGTTTAAATTATCAGTTACTAGCTGATGCCCGCGACTTCGTCCGCGTGGAATAACTTTTTTTCAATTACTCTCCTTCATTTTCGCGATAAAAAGTAGCTTATTATGTCACTCTCTAGGTCCTTGACTGTCCATGCAAAAATCACGTGGATCCGGTGCTCCGTTGCGGCGTTATTGAAGGACAAACCAACAGACCAACAAAAACACACACTTTCGCATTTATAATATTAGTATGATATACTTTTATGTGCTTTATATGTCACTTTCCAGCATGAAGAAGTCTATTACGGGCGACTGGTAGAAACTTAAGTAGAAAAGAACATAAAATATCTTCCTGAATACGGTTGAAACGAAAGTAAAACAAGGAGCATCTAAGAAAGTAGAACAATCATTAATATTTTTTTGTTTATTAAAGAAAGGAGATCTATTTAAACGGATATAAAAAGATTCTTTCCTACTTTGACTATAAATGCACGTATTTTTCTTTCAAAATTAGAGAGGGAAACTTGTTATGCTTTGGCAGCTCATCTTCTCTCTGCGAGTCTAACGAAGTTAATTCATTTCCAACTTGATTCAAAGCTGTAATTAAGCGAATCATTTTAGCTCATTTCAGTCTTAGAACTGACTCAAAGTGGCGGACTATGGGTGGGAAGGGAGGCCTCTGGTGATTGGTCTAGGGAGGCCTTTGAAGTTTGAACGTTGAGAAATCCTCAATATTCAAATACCAAATCCATACTAATATTATAAATGCGAAAGTGTGTTTGTCGCTTCCAAGGAAGAACATAGGCTACGCACTTTTTATCGCGGAAAATTAATGAGTTTTAACGAGAATCAAAAATTCTTAAAAAATCCAAAAAATCTAAATCCCTATGGACGAAGTCGTGAGCATCATCTCGTTTTCATTATTTCTTAGTTTGTAGATGTTTACTCAAGAAAATGTTACTCTGTAAAAGAGATAAAAAAAATCGCACTTTCATGAATATTACTGGTTATAGTTTTTGTTCCTTTTCGAAACTAAGACGTATTTATTATGCTTGCTAATCTTTTTTTATTATTTTAACCATCTCACATTATTTGCATCGTTTAGGCCCCTAAACAAAGCGGCGGCCTCATTCAAGGATGCCGCCCCGGGCCCCGACGGGCTTGGTCCGCCCCTGTTGACACGTTCGCTCTTTACTACTCCAAACAGTTTTGCGACAAAGTTCAGGGTGGAAATTAGTTTTTGTTAGTCCGTAGAATTAATTCACTCCAATCAAGTAAGCTTAAGTGTTTTTAAGAGTTCAAAGTAAACTGAATGTAATTTGAAAGAGAGAGGAGTTTGTTTTAATTGATTTCACTTAGTTTTACTGGGACATAAAATGTGTAGATGTTTATTAGTTTCTTAGACATAATTCAGTATCATTGTTTCATTTCAACAAAATGTGCATCGCCGGCTCACTACTAAGAACGAGTATTTTCTCAGAATGAGAAAGTTTTGGCCATAGTCCATCACGCTGGCTGTGCGGACTAGCGGATATCCACACCTTTAAGAAGACATTTTATTACTTGAAAGATACATAAATCAGAAAAGATACAGACACAGATATAGAAGAAGAATAAAACACAGATGTGCTACATCAACATCGGAGTTTTATGACGGAAAGACAGGCACATTTTCACATTTCTAATATCAGTATGGATTTTAAAACAAAATTTCAAAAAAATTCGTCGGGGGTGATACACTACGTGACCAAAACCCTTTAAATAAATCTGATTTAAAAAAAAGTAAGTTACATTAAAACCTTGAAGCTAGCGATATTTCCCGAATTCACAGCGTCGCCGATAAGTCTTCGAAAATCTTCACAAAACCGTAGATATTTCCACCCACGCACACGATCGCCAGTAGGCCAAGGCTGGACGTATCAGCACTCTTTAGAACTCTATTTATACATCGCCATTTGCCGTGACTTCACCGGCTGACGATGCGGCACTTCCTCCTGCAGGGCTAGCATGCGCGCAACGAGTAAACTTATGTCTACCTATTTTCTCGCGTTATCTCTATTTGTTAACAAGTTTACACATAATATGACTTGTCTCCTTACGTCAAAAGTGTATCTTCTCATTCTTCTTGTTTAAAAGCCTTTTTCATCCCACCATCTCGGAAAGAGTATTTTTACTCTTAGATATCTGAATGCAAAAGCCGTTATTACCCTCTTGAGGATAAAGTAAATTGAATTTAGAACATCGTGTGCACGTTAGTAAATATCACTCGTCTATGAAGTTTGTGAATTCAAAACATCATTAAAACCTATTTACTTCTACCTCTATGGTGCCGAATTTCCATACAACCGTTTTTAATTTGTTCTTTATCTTGTGTTTTTTACGTGTTGCACTCGAGTGAAAAGATTTTTCACCTCGTGCTCTTTTGATTCCCTCGCTGACGCTCAGGATTCTAATTTTAGAATCCTTCGCTTGCTCGGTCATCAAAATTGAGCACGCGGTTAAAAAACAACTTTTCACTCTTGTATAACAAATAACTATTTTCATTCATTGTTGGACATAGCCCTCCTCATGCGCACACCACTCTTCCCGATGCAATGTGGATGTAAAAAGTAATATTTCTTATCTGTAGTATATTTCTCTACCTAAATTGCCAACAATGTTTTTCTCGTAATATATCTACCGAATTTTGTGCATGTTAGTGTAAACGAGAAATTAGCCGGCAACGACATCTCTCTTTCTCTCGTCGCGAGATATTTCGTTGTGCGGATGCTAAGCCTTCTGGTTTCAAAGTTTTGATTGCTTTGAAGAGATGCAAAGATTAATTTGTTTATTGTGATAGCTCCAAAACTCTGCTATGAATACTAATATTATAAATGCTTTTGCGAGTTTGTTTGTTAGTGATGCTTTCAAGGTAAAATTTTATCAAAATCGGTTACAGACTGCATCCTCGTAGGTTGCGTATTTTGGAACAAAGTCACATATATACATACATACCTTCATACATGGATGGACCCTGAAAACATAACACTTCTTTTTTGTACTGTCGTGCAAAAACTAATTAGAACTATCAGAGCTGAATTGATCTCCAAGATCATACTTAATATTATAAATGCGATAGTGTGTTTTTTTGTTGGTTTGTTGGTTTGCCCTTCAATCACGCCGCAACGGAGCAACGGATCGACGTGATTTTTGGCATGGGTATAGTTGAGGACCTGGAGAGTGACATAGGCTACTTTTTATCCCGGAAAATTAAGGAGTTCCCGCGGGAATCAGTTATTAGTCCTATAAATTGTAATAGGAATTTTTTACTGCCTCGTTAGTCGTGAGTCTAGTGGTTAGCATGTTCGACTGTGACTGACGAGGTCCCGGGTTCGAATCGTATCGGAGTCGGGCCATAATTAAGTACTTTGGGGTTTTCTGACAAGAAATTCTTAGTACTAGAACAGAATATAGGTTTATGTATGTTAAGTGCTAGCCCGGAGTTAGGAAGTCGGCGGTGTTTCACCTCCGTGTCTCGGAGAGCACGTAAAGCCGTCGGTCCTGCGCCTGATCTCTCTCCAGTTGTGTTGGATTTTTTGTCCCATCGGGTTATTAGAGTGTAGGTGCACACATACCTACCTACATGATGACGTAAACATGACGCGCATACGCTAGCCAATCACCTGCACGATGACACAAACATGACGCGGACACGTTAGCCAATCACGTGCCGCCGCCTGAATCACGATAACGAAGTTCTTTCGGAATTGTACTATATAGGATACTTTCAACCTACAACAGTTGGCCCAGCTGGGATCTCCGAGCATGACACCGGCTCGGGGGAAGATCTTCCTATTGCATCGGGAGCATACACCAAACGCTCCCGACAAGAGTAAAGGAACAGAGAGTGCATCTATGTTTGCGCACACGCTTGTCCACAATAATATCTCCCGCGCAGATGGCTCAATTTCTCTAGAGATTGGCCGCCGTGGCCGAAATTCGGTCGGGAGGACATTATTAATAGGATTTTCAACAAGTTTGCGCTTACAGAAGTCATAAAATCGGTTACGAGTAAAAGGAAAAGGCGTGGGCAAATAAACTGAGTTTTAATATGGGCTGAAGGATTCTGCAACAGCTGTAGAGAGGAAGTTTCGAGAGCCTTCCAAAGAAAAAGAGTGTTTGCCGTTCCCTGTTAAAGTTTT
The DNA here is from genome assembly GCA_963932025.1 of Erebia epiphron. Lineage (NCBI taxonomy): Eukaryota > Metazoa > Arthropoda > Insecta > Lepidoptera > Nymphalidae > Erebia > Erebia epiphron. The sequence goes on from OZ009948.1 coordinate 2,105,029, forward strand.
ATTGTCTTTGAAATGGGACAGGTTATGTCATTAGATGAAATCTTTGAGCTACAGTTTTTTGTAGTGTAACTAGATGATGCCCGCGACATCGTTTGCGTGAATTAATATTATTAATAGGACATAGCTGTACTTTGGTGTGACTGCCTCGTTGGTCTAGTGGTTAGCATAGTCGACTGCGGATCACGAGGTCCTGGGTTCGATTCCCGGTCGGGCATAAAAGTTAGGTATTGGGTTTTTCAGTTAAGGAATTCTCAGTGCCAGCCCGGAGTTGGAAGTTGGCGGTGTTTCACCCCCGTGCCTCGGAGAGCACGTTAAGCCGTCGGTCCCGGTTATTATCACTAACATATTATAATAGTCGTAAAGCCAACCCGCATTGGAACTGCAGCGTGGTGGGTCTAAGCTCTGATTCCCTCTTTCTTATGAGAGTAGAGGCCTGTGCCCAGCAGTGGGACGTTACTATATGTGTGGAGATGATATCACCACATCGTCCGCGTGAATTAAGGTTTTTAATTGCCGCGGGAACTCTAACTTTCCTGAATAAAATGTAGCATATTATACGTTAATTTAGGTTCGAGGCTATTTTAATTTTGATTTTCTGCCCAATCGGTTCAATCGTTGGGGCGTGAATATGTAACAAACATAGAAACATTTATGATTAGATGATTCCCGCGACTTCGTCCGCGTGGACCAAGTTTTTTCGATTCCCGCGGGAACTCTTGAATTTTCCTGGTAACCTATGTACTTACCCCTGTACCAAATTTCATTAAAATCGGTTGAACAGATACATTTTTTGATTCCCGCGGGAACCTTTGAATTTTCCGGGATAAAATGTAGGCTATGTCCTTCCCCGGGATCCTACAACCTATCCTTGTACCAAATTTCATCAAAATCGGTTGAACAGATGGGCCGTGAAAGCGTAGCAGACAGACAGACAGACAGACACACTTTCGCATTTATAATATTAGTATGGATTACATATTTTAGGATATAACATGATATACCTACCTTACACTTACATAACATCAGTAAGATTTTAGGATTAAAAGCAAGCAAATGCGTCAAAGCGACCTCACTAGCGCAATGGTAACTGCTGAAAGGTCCCGGGTTGAATTTTTAAAAATCCTTTCATAATGGATACCTAGGTACGTCATACAAGCTATCTTTATGCTAAATTTCAGCTCTATCTAGTTTGAACTGTGCGTTGATAGGTCAGTCAGTCAATCACTTTTCCTTTTCTAAAAGAAAACAGTTATTTTGCTCGCATCACAATGTTTCTGTAAATCTAATGTTAGCAAAGAAAGGGTACCGAAACTGTCTGTGTTCATGAATTGTAATTATACAAGTAATTTACAACTGAAATACCTAGACCATTGTACATAGTTAATGTATAGTTCATTTAAAACTTTGTGCACGTGGCGTGTGGCCAGCCTGCGGCCTGTGCCAACATCAAATATGTACCACACTTCCCCAACACTACCTACTTACCCCACGGTAAGAAATAGGCCCTGACCCTCGACGCGAATGTGGTCCGTGTTAGAACGTACTTAATTATTGAGTTTAAAACTTTGAAGTCTCCCTAGTCAAGTTACATACGTTTCGTGTCTGTTCTTCTATACCTAATCTTCAACGCATTAGCGGAGAGAAAAAAATAAATGAATAGTCAATGGTTTGCGTTTTGAATCGCTTTGTTACAGCGTTAACGATTAAAGAACGACTAGATGATGCCCGCGACTTCGTCGATTAGGATATTTTTGATACCCGCAGGAACTCTTAATTTTCCGGGATTAAAAGAAGCCTATGTCCTTCCCCGGGATACAACCTACCCCTGTACCAAATTTCATCAAAATCGGTTGAACGGATGAGCCGTGAAAGCGTAGCAGAAAGACAGACAGACACACTTTCGCATTTATAATATTAGTATATAATAAATCAAACACAAAAATATGGATAAAGCACATTTCGTTTGAGTTTCAGACCTTCCTTTTCAGACTTTTTATCCCGGATAATTCAAGAGTTCCTGCGGGAATCAAAAAAACCTTAATTCACGCGGACCGAGTCGGGGCATCATCTAGTTCGATTATAATTTAAAGGTGACTTATAGATAACTAATGTCCGCGACTTCGTCCGCGTGGATTAGAAATTATGCTGGGGCTCTTAGACTACGTGAATTATAATATTATTACAAGTATGTGCTCTCAGGAGCTTGGCCAGCTTGAAATGCTAACATCCGTGATCATTTGGCATGGACCGATGGCACCGAGTATGCACTAACTGTTAATGGATATACATAAACATTCACAAAACTTACACAAACATACGGAGTATAATATTAAACTGAGTTGCTCTTCTTTTTATTCAATGGGGATAAATAGTAATGTCCTTCCTCGGGAGGGATGCAACCTACCTGACGCAGTGTTGAGCGCTAAGATCCCGGATTCGATCCCGGCAGGGTCTATTCGGAAATTTATAATTTCTGAATTTTCTCTGGTTTGGTCTTGTGGGAGGCTTCGGCCGGGCTAGTTACCACTCAACCGGCAAAGACGTACCGCTAAGAGATTTAGCGTTTCGGTATACGATGAGCGTTTTGGTATACGATGCCAGGTAGAAACCGTATAGGGTTATGGGTTTAATATACCCGCCATACCTAATAGGTTAGCCTGTTACCATCTTAGACTGCATCATCACTTACCATCAGATGAGATCGCAGTCAAGGGCTAACGTGTAGTGGATAAAAAACCTTCAAATAAAATTTCAGCAAAATCGGTTGAAAACATGGGTTGTTAAAGCGTAGTAGACAGACAAATAGACACACTCACGCATTTATCAGAATAATATGAATTATTAGACGATGCCCGATAAGTTTTTTCATTCCCCAGGGAACTCCTTAATTTTCACGTTCACAAGTACCTATAATGAAAATCTAAATTCATGCACTAAAGCTTTTATACATAATTATTCATTCAATAATTTATTTATGAACGTGCTAAAAGGTAAACAATTGTTTTCAAGCCAAGATACTGAAAGCCGGAAGCTGGGGACAACCGGAAACAGGACAAAGGAGCCACTAATGGCGTCTCCTTTGTTACCGGAGGATGGCTTCAGAACCGGTAGCAAACTATATTATACTAGTTTTTAGTCAGTTTTTAGGGTTCCGTACCTCAAAAGGAAAAAAAGGAATTCTTATAAGATCACTTTGTTGTCTGTCCGTCTGTGTGTCAAGACCCTTTTTTTAAATATATATGTTAGCGCTTGGCTGCAATCAAATTTTCTTGCAAGTGGTGATGCAGCCTAAGGTTGCCTAGAAGATGCATATTCACTCTTGATTTGAAGGTACCTATATTAAAACCCCTACTCCCCTTTAAACCCCTCACCCCTTAGAAGATGAATTTTCAAAAATCCTTTCTTAGCGGATGTCTACTTACGTCATAAAAGCCGTCTGCATGAAAATTTGAAACTTTGGGCTTTAAAAGTTTGAAAATCAAACCTAACGTGAGTGAAGCTGCGGTCAAAAGCTAGTCATACTTCTATTACAAATGCGAAATGTGTTGTATTGTTAGTTTTTCCTTCAATCATGCCGCAACGGAGCAACAGATGGATGTGATTTTTGGCATGGGTATAGTTGAGAACTTGGACATAGGCTACTTTTTATCCCGAAAAATTAGGGAGTTCACGCGGGAATCAAACTAAATATACACTTACCTACACTGTAGACCTAGTTAGGTGCTACGATGACTATCATAAGGTAAAGACGCCTCATCATCAAGGGCTCTTCTCACTGTACCTATGTATTTACGCTGTGGTATAGTTCTGCCAATAGAACCAGTATAATAATAATAATTCTGCATACGACTCGACCAAGAGTATTAAACTCCTAGGTTTTTGTAACGATTTATTAACCGATGTTAGTGATAATAATCGGGACCGACGGCTTAACGTACTCTACGAGGCACGGAGAAAGCGAAAAGTTAATTTTTTTTTACCTCTAAATACGGTCACCCATCCAGTTACCGACTTGGGTCAACGTTGCTTAACAATCGCAATCGACTGATATGCGTTGTCATATTCATTGGCCACTAGTCTCACTGTACGTATTTACACTGTGGCATAGTTAAGCCAACAGGGCCAGTATAATACTCCTATGTACATAGGTCCCCCGGGTACAGTGCAGAAAAGTGGCCGTCTTATACAAAATCGCTCAAAGGGCGTCTAGACGTGTGTACCTTTCATTCAGCGGAGGGCATTGAAATGTTCAGAATGTTTGCACATCTCGACGGCAACGAGTATGTAAGTGTCTATGTCCCATCCACAGAACAAAAACTATGTATAGAAGTGGTCCGAGGTGCAGGAATGATGAAATCTAAATATATTCTAAAAGGAAAAGGTAACTGCCGGACTTATTTATCAACGCACAGCTCGAACCACTGGATGAATCGGGCTGAAAAACATGCAGTTAGCTACGAGTACTATGACGTAGACATCCGCTAAGAAGTATATTAAAAGTAGGTATGCTCCTGAAAAAAGCTTATTATACTGTTGAAGATTACGTAAATGACAAAAAAGCATGGATTTGACTCGCTCCAACAATGCTAAGGACAGCTGTTACATAGATGTATTGTACAAATTAATGAAATTGTAATATTTTTTTTCAATAGAGCAACCGCCGAGTTTCTTGCTGGTTCTTCTCGGTAGGAATGGCATTCCGAACCAGTGGTAGTTTAAAAGTACTTATAAAGTACTAGCTGATACCCGCGACTTCGTCCGCGTGGATTGAGGAGTTTTAGTTCCCGCGGGAACTCTTTAATTTTCCGGGATAAAAAGTACCCTATTATTTAATCCGGACTTCTAACTTTACGTCTGCAAAATTTCAAAGCAATCGGTTCAGTAGTTACGGCGTGAAAGCGGAACAAACATACAAACAAACTCACTTTCCCATTTATAATATTAGTAAGGACTATAAAAGTTTATTTGAATAAAAATCATTTGAATTTGAATTTGAATTAAGGAATTTTTAAAAATTCTACCCCTAAGGGGGTAAAATAGGGGTTCGAAATTGGTGTAGTCCACGCGGACAAAGTCGCGGGCATAAGCTAGTCATCACACAAATATTATAAATGCGATAGTTTCACTGATTATCACCAACATCTGGTATCCATTTGTCTGGTGGGAGGCTTCGGCCGTGGCTAGTAACCACCCTGCAGGCAACGACGTACCGCCAAGATGTCGTGTGGAAACCGACTAGGGGTATGGGTTAAATATAACTGCCGTACCCCTAACAGGTTAGCCCGCTACCATCTTAGACTGCATCGTCACTGGTGAGATCGCAGTCAAGGGCTAACTTGTAGTGGAATAAAAAAATACCGGCTAAGTGCGAGTCGGACTCGCGCACCGAGGGTTCCGTACAAACCTGTAGTAAGTTTAAAATTATTTAAAATATTTTTATTAAATGATGTAACTTAAAATTTATGCTTTTCGTAATTTTTCCTTTATCTGTGCTATAAGACGTTGCTTCGTACCAAATTTCAAGATTCTGAGTACCCTGTAGACCTGAGTATTTGATATGAATTTCAGCTTGATACCTCCATGCGTTCCTGAGAAAAAGGGTCTTGACACACAGACGGACGGACAACAAAGTGATCCTATAAGGGTTCCGTTTTTTTCCTTTTGAGGTACGGAACGCAAAAAATATGTATATTTTAAGTTATTGGACGTCAATAAGTGTACAGGGAACCTACCTATTTTGAATAAGTAAATAAATATTGATTGATTGATATACATATTTTGTGTTTTTTTTCTTTTAGAGAAACTGGTTGCAGAAGCGGGGCAGCCACATCAAATTCCTAAAAGCATTATTATATTATATACGCGAGGGGCGCTGTATGCCTTTTTCGTGACGTGATCCCACAGGTTGCACGTATAAATATAACACATCATATTTCTATCAGCTTATTTAGATTTCTGTGGGTCTGTCCTTGTGTGCTGATGCGAGGGCATGACGTTCCAATGTCGGAAGATTTTGTGGTTTAAGTTAGAGGTCACACTGTACCTCTAGACCTAATCCCGTTACTAGCTACTTCATCCGCGTGGATTGAGGTTTTTTGGTTCCCGCGGGACCTCTTTAATTCCGAGATAAAAAGTAGCATAATGTGTTGTTTCAGACTCTAATCTATTTCTGTGCCGAATTTCTTCCAGATCCGTTCAGCCATTCTGGCGTGATTGAATGCAAAATATGTTTGTTTGTTGGTTTATTGGTTTTTCCTTCAATTACGCCATAACAGAGCAACGGATCGACGTGAGTTTTGCATGGGTATAGTTGAGGACCTGGAGAGTGATATAGGCTACTATTTATCCCGGAAAATTAAGGAGTTCTTAATTATTCCACGCGGACAAGGTCGCAGGCATCAGCTAGTGTTATAAAATATTCATTAACGTTTACGTGGCAGCATAATATTTAAAAATAAAAAAAACTTCTCGCCAGCGCTGTTAGAACACAGTATAGGTAAAAACTACTACGTTGGTAACAATTCCATTAATTTCTTCTTCTATTTATCTGTATTTTTACTCGTAACATGGTCTTGGGCATAACAAATAAAGTGCAATACGTAAAGAAAGCCATTAAAAACATTGCAAGTTTATACCTAGTTTTATTATGAAAAATACTCTCCGCTAGACTTGGATAAACAATATTTACATAAACTATGATGCATGCACGGTGACGGCCGGAAGTATTGTGAGATATAGTGCGCATAATATTGCACTTTTATAAGTTTAGTAGCGAGGCTACGGATAGAGTCAGCAACGAGCAATGGGGATGAGTAATATGCCAATATATTTCTTTATGGGCATACTAGTTGATACGCCCCGACGTCGCTCGAGGTTTCCACTGCAATGGGCGGGAAATGATTAAGCCGAGTGGACTGTGTTACTAAAGGTCTAGCCCCACTACAAAGGCGCGGCGCGGCGTGGTAATAATAGGGATGATGCCTATATCAAAAATAAATTATTTCTAACAGATTATTAAATAGAGGGTCTTCCAAAAGACCTGAGATTCACATCCTCGGTTATTTTTAAGTTTGATAACCATTTAAAAATATAGATTAAAGAAAAAAAGTGCGTTGAAATTTTATGATATCCACCACCACTACAGCCCATTAACGTCCCACTGCTGGGCACGGGCCTCCTCGAGGGAATTAGAGCTTAGACCCACCACGCTGCTCCAATGCGGGTTTGCGGGGTTTAACGACTATTATCATGTTAGTGATAATAACCGTGACCGACGGCTTAACGTGCTCTCCGAGGCACGGGGGTGAAACACCGCCAACTTCCTAACTCCGGGCTAGTACTGAGAATTTCTAGTCAGAAAACCCCAATACATACTTAACTATGGCCCGACCCGGGAATCGAACCCGGTACCTCGTCAGCCGCAGTCAAACATGCTAACCACTAGACCAACGAGGCAGTTAAAGTGATTTGATTGAGTTGTCATCATCCCTATTATTTTTATGAGGTCGTATGCAGCTGGGCCCACACGGAGATGCAGTGCGACACGGCGCGGTAAAAATTGATACAAATAATATTTGCCGCTACGTGCCACGCCGCTCCGTGCATGTCAAGTGAGGCTAGACCTTTAATACGTTTCACTTCCACTAACAAAGAGTTTTGAAATATTTTGCCTCAATGAGTTTTGACTCTTAAGGAACTCTTTTTGCTCGTTCAGACCTTTCCGCTATTTATTTGTTGTTTGATGCAGTTTTTCTTTGCGAGAACGAAGTCCGTAAGAAGCTCGCTTCGCTCGCGGTGGCACCCTGAGGGGAATCGCATACTGCGACGCGCCATGCGGCAGATCGCGGAACTGCGTCCTAATTCCACGCGGCGGAGTGGCGTTGTGTGGTACGGCGCATATTTTGCATACAAACATCATCATGCAACCTAACTCCTCACATACTTATAGGTCTCCATGGAAGAAATCTCTCGTAGTGATCTCATATGCCGCCGATACACCGTAACCAGTTGTACATTTTGTCACGATTCGTGTTACCTCTGTTCTGTTTTTGTTTGTGTGTAATAAAGTGTTTTTACTTACTTACAAACTAATATACTTACTTACGATCAACCGAACTGCGCGATTCACTTAAAAATCTTAAGGCCAACGCACACAAACGTAGCGGATAGTCTTTTTAAATATTATAATTCTATGGCATAGTACCTATCTAGAACTTTCTGCGAACGCGATATTTCAAAAATCCATTATGTAAGTGTCTTAAGGAATTCACGGAAAATTTTTACATTTTTCAGTCTGTGCTATAAACAAAAGACGAGAAACAAATAAAAGACTTCGCGTTGAGTAATGGAACGCAATCTTGGTTATTGTAGGTACAGCGCGTTTACAGAGGCTGTGCATTTCCTGCTCTTTCACTGCGCCGTGTTTCGATGCGGTTTTGGTCTTACTACTACCACCACCACCACTACAGCCCATTAATATCCCACGGTTGGGCACAGGCCTCCACTCTCGTAGGAGAGAGGGAGGGAAAGCTTAAACCCACCACGCTGCTCCAATGCGGGTTGGCTGGCGAGTTTTGGTCTTAAAGGCTGTAATATTTGTTATTAATTACTTCAGGGATGAATGGCATAGTTGCGACAACTCATATAAGGCCAATGCGACTGTTAAGCAACGCTGGCCCAAGTCGGTAACTGGATGGGTGACCGAATTTGGAAGTCTGAATTTGGCCTTTTTGTTTCCTCCGTGGCTCGGAGGACGAGCTACAGCAATGCAGCAAGTTTTTTTAAAGGTTAACGGCTGATTTCTAAAAAACTGTTTAGTGATTTCGTTATAATTTTCCTGTAAAGTTTACATAAACTTCTATCAACCCAAATTAATTCAGATTTTTTACTTTGCCATCTTCGAAGATAAAGGGGATACGGTCCATTTTTCGCCATAAGTCGAAAAAGGGACAAAAATACATAAAATCTATTTTTAACCAACTTTCAAAAAAGGAGGTGGTTCTCAATTCGGCGCGTTTTTTTTTGTGTATGTCGGTGCATATATCTCCGTGGTTTCTAAACCGATTTGAATTTTGTTCTATCAGTCGTTAAAGGAAGCTCTCGAGGTGGTCCCATAAAAAATTCGTACTCCAAATCCTCAACCCTGACACTAAAAAGTTAAAAATAAAAATTATTTCCAAAAAACCAACTTCATACGCAACTGTAAAGTACAAAATAATTTTGATTACTACCCACTATATTGAAGTCGGGCGAGTCTGATGCGTCAACTTTGCTTATCCTTGTTATACCCGCCTGACTTCAACATAGTGGGTAGAAATCAAAATTATTTTTTACTTTACAGTGGCGTTGGGAGTCGGTTTTTTGGAAAGAATTTTTTAGAATGAGCAAATGAAGCCCTGACTAAGATACCTCACCATCGAGAACATTATGAAGAACTCTCGGGAAATTACTATATACGATAGAAATAAATAGGTATGTAAATGCATCCATCTATAACATTCACAAAAACCATTTTCAACTGTTACAATTTACAAAACGCAAAAAGTAATAGACAAGAAAAACTTGTTAAACAAATAAATTTACGATTCCGCCGACACTCCGTAAGGGTGCTCGAGAATATTTTAAGGAATGCTAAGGATCATTTTTCCGGCCATTTCCGTAGCTGAAACAGTGGTACCGACTTCTTTACTTAAAACGCCTGGGGTGATACACACGGCCATCTTGTTATTAAAACTTGTCTTAATATATCATACTGTCATAATTATTATATTAAATAAATAAATATTTATTTGGAACTATGAAGGATACAGATCAAGTACAATACAGAACAAATAATTTAATATAAAAATTCTTTTTAAACAACCGACTTCAAACTCCCGCGCCAACTTTACAACAAGCATACGCCATACAAAGTACTTATTTTATTGTTGATATTTTAAAAACCGCTCGACCGATTTCGATAAAATTTATATGGGACCACATGGGAAGTATGCCCTTTCAAATAAAAAAAGAATCATCCAAATCGGTCTACCCAGTCAAAACTTCTGAGGTAACAAACATTAAAAAAAAATACAGTCGAATTGAGAACCTCCTCCTTTTTTTGAAGTCGGTTGAAAATAGGACTAGGACACAACTTAGGATGAAATATTATGATGAATATATAAATGCGAAAGTGTGTTTGTTTGTTGCTTTGTCCTTCAATTACGTCACAACGGAGCCACGGATCGACGTGATTTTTGGCATGGGCAGTTGAGGACCTGAAATGTGATATAGGCTACTTTTTATCCCGGAAATTTCCAGAAAACCCCTTCTCCGGGATGTTGCCTATGTAAGTACTAAATTTCATCAAAGTCGGTTGTAAAGGTGAGCCGTGAAAGCGTAGAAGAAAGACGGAAAGAAAGACACACTTTCGCATTTATGTATGGATGCAAAATTCACGAATGAATGAATCAGTTTTTTTTCGGATTGAGTATGCTTCGTATGTCCTACTGGCTGCTACAGTGAATAAATTCAGTGAGTACTAGAAATTAATTGCTGTCTGAACAACCTGTCAGTGTATTCATCAAATTGGCAGCCTTTCACTCCTAAAAGGAAATTGCGTCGACTTTTTTGTTCTTCGAAACTTAGGAGTCTCTGAAACTGGTGCCGGAGTGCAATAAAAAAAAATCTACCCTCTTTTGTTTCTGTACCTACCTACTTGTTTATAATCGGATGAAAAATTTCTTAAAATAGAACTAGATGGTGCCCTCGACTTCGTCAGTGTTGATTAAGGTTTTTAAAAATCCGTGAGAACCTTTTTAATTCCCGGGATAAAAAGTAGCCTACCCCGGGATCCAACCTATTTCTGTGTACTAAATTTGGTCCAAACTTGGTCGAAATACCCCGCACGAAGCGATTTTCTTCCTCGTTTCTAATTCAAACCGGTAGGAGGTGGAATGCCCTTCCGGTTTCCGTTTTCCTCTCCACTTTTACACTCCACTAATATTGGTTTCCTTCAAATCAAGAGAGAATAGGGATCTTCTAGGCAAGAGTCTTTCACCTTAAGTGGCAAGTTAAGCACTAGCGGGCAAGTGTCAGCAAGTTTAATTACAGCCAGGCGATCGTTTATATAATAAAAAAAAACCGGCCAAGTGCGAGTCGGACTCGCGCACCGAGGGTTCCGTACAAACCTGTAGTAAGTTTTAAATTAAATGTTTTTTTTAAATATTTGAGTTGATTGAATGAAAGGTAAATTGCGGTTTACGATTTATGACGTATTAAAAAAAAACTACTTACTAGATCTCGTTCAAACCAATTTTCGGTGGAAGTTTGCATGGTAATGTACAACATATATTTTTTTTAGTTTTATCATTCTCTTATTTTAGAAGTTACGGGGGGGGGGGGGGGGGACGGGACACATTTTACCACTTTGGAAGTGTCTCTCGCGCAAACTATTCAGTTTAGAAAAAAATGATATTACAAACCACAATATCATTTTTGAAGACCTATCCATAGATACCCCACACCTATGGGTTAGATGAAAAAAAAATTTTTGAGTTTCAGTTCTAAGTATGGGGACCCCCAAAATTTATTGTTTTTTTTCTATTTTTGTAAGAAAATCTTAATGCGGTTTACAGAATACATCTACTTACCAAGTTACAACAGTATATAGCTCTTATAGTTTCGGAAAAAAGTGGCTGTGACATACGGACGGACAGACAGACAGACAGACAGACAGACATGACGAATCTATAAGGGTTCCGTTTTTGCCAAATTTGGCTACGGAACCCTAAAAATGGCAGTCATAGGAACTGCCGATAGAAGTCAAAAGGATTTTTTTTAAATTTTTTTTTTAATTTAAATAATAGGTAAATCTTAAAACTAAGGTATTAAAGTTTAATTACGAATGTAGTATATTTATATTTAAGATCTCTTGTCTTCGTAACACCGCGAGCATGTCGCTGTTCGTGAACATGTCGGTCACGCGAATCCACAAATTTACCCCCTACCAAAAATTGCTTGATAACGCGGCTAAAGAAGTTTTCACTTCAAAAAAGTGTGTGTGTGCAATTTACATACGGCAGGAGGGAAACATCAGACAAGTAGCACGAGATAATGCTGCTCTCGCAAGCTAAATCCTATTATGAATATGTTTGTCTCTTTTTTGTGTCGCTTTTTCGGTTCATCGAATTTTCAAATCACAATGATTCTAAAGAAGTTTCACTTCAAAAAAACTGTCGAACGGTGAAAGCGTAGTTGACAGACAGACAGATAGACAGACAGGATGGCTAACGGAACATAGGTGCTGGCCGACTGCAACAAGCCAAGGATATCGGCAATGTTGGGACTTCCTCACAAATCACAATTTTCCAAATTGCCTACCGGAAATCACACCCAGGGGCGATACTGCCAACGCTTAAAGCCATATTGTTTCGTTATTGTTGATTTTCGTGTTTAATAATTATTATCCTTATTTCAGGAACGTCAAGGTACGTGACATCAAACTGTTATTTTGAGTAATATTGCTTAAGTATTGCTTTAAGAGTTGGCAGTATGGCCCCAGGCCCCTCCACACATAAGATCCCAGCACTCACTGCGACCCCATTCAAAACCCTGACACGTAAAATTAATCAAAAGCGTTGAAAGTTTAAAAAATGTGTCCATCCATTTTGAAAGTAATTTAAAATTTTAACGCGAAACTTTTCTGGTAAAAAAGTCTTAAGTGGAAAATTACACTCTGAGTAGGGTTGCCAGGCCCTAATAAAATTTATAATACAATTCCAGATGGAGAGTGACATGGCTTACACTGATTTGTTTAAAAGTTTTGTTTAAATAAATAAAGCTGATAGATGATATTTTTAATGTTTAGTTTTTAGTTTTTAATTTAGTTTTTAATTTAGATTTTAATTTTATCTACTTATAATATATTCAACGATATTTATTTGATACTTGCCCAATAAAATGTATCAATAAAGCTTAGTATCAATAATTTGTATTTTTTTTAAGTTGTAATAGACCACATATTGTTTTGCCCCTAACGGTAGGTATTCCTATTTCCAACGTTTTAATAACTAGTATAAAAGCAGTTTAATTATTGTATAATACTGCATGATGCCTGCGACTTTATCCGCGTGAATTTTACATAAAAATACATAACTCGGTTTAGTCACAACATCATGCTGGGCATACACATTTTAGGTCCGTTTTAAATCGGCGCATTCTGTAGTGATACGCGTGACACGTCATACCGATAAAAGGTCTAACAAAAGCCATCGCTTAAAGCCGTATTATTTTAATATTGTTAACGTTCGTGTTTTAAAATTATCATATTTTGTTTAGGTACGTCAAGGTGGGTGACATTAAACTGTTTTAACTGTAAATTTTGAAACAATACTGCTTTGAGCGATGGCAGTGTCCGCCCTAGGCCGGATGCGTAAATTATTTGGAGGAAAACGACCGAAAATCCAACATATCCGGCTAAAAACGAACGCGTGGTAACCCTATGAGTGCCCATTCACGCTTTTACATGAAAGTGAAAATTTTACCCGAGCGCTGCTGAGTGCTAGTTAGGGTTAGGGTTGCGTACCTAAAAGGTGGGTTTTAAGCAACCCTTATGGTGCGACCATAGGGTGCGACTATGTCTGTCCGGTCACATTTTGCATATTCTGGTAAGCTACAGACTTGAAATTTGGAGTAGTTTTAAATAATGCTTACCCAACTTTATTGCAAATGAAAGAATTGAAACAATATTATTATTACTATTACAAAAGGGTATAAAATGGGGGCTTTGAAATTTTAATCGATCTAGTAAACCCACTGGTTTACTAGATCAAGTGAGAAGTATAGAAGCTTTATTTTCATTTGTAGATTCTAAATCAATTTTTTTTTTTTATTTCTTAGTTTTTGACTTATGGTGAAAAATGTAAAAAATTTCACCATTCCCCCCTTATCTCCGAAGATTACAAAGTGAAAAATCTTAAATAATTTGAGTACCTCCTGAAGGTTGTTTCTTATCTTCCTGAAGGTGTGTGAAGCCTACTAGTCAGCTCATGTCCAGCGTGCTGGACTATGGCCAAGCCCTTCTCATTCTGTGAGGAGACTGCCAAGCCAGCGATGAATTGAAATGATGATGGTATATGATGATGTACTTAAGCTTGATATTTCCGTGTGTTTATTTGCAGAGGCAACTCATTAATGTAAAGAGGTGTTTACACTGGCGGGCGGAGCGTGTGTTATCTTACACAACATGTTTGATGACAGGCGATTGTGTAACTAGCCTAATTTAGTATGCCGTGTGTACGAGTACCTACGTAGAGGTGCGCCATAGTTATGTCACCGTAAGATTGTAATCTAACGCTTTTTTTTCGATAGATTGTAAACAGTCGAAAGATTGTGAACCGTTCAATGTTTAAAGTGTCAATTTTTGAAATATTCATTGTATTTGTACTTGCTGCTTGCTTGTGACTGCTTATAAACTTTACTTTTGTTTTATTATACATATTAATATTTTTTGTTACTGTGGCGTCACCCGGGTCACAGCCGAAAACCAGCGCCCTGCTTTGTATGCAATTTAATGGCATACCATTCAGGGCTTAAAGCTGAGCTGTACACCCATTCTGGGTGGTGTCACAGACAAATTTTTTACGTTTGTAATCTGTGTTTTGTCTGTGACACCATTGTCGAATAAACTGTTTTTCTTTCTTTCTTTCTTTCTTTCTATTTACGTTTTCTTGTCTCTTTCTTGTAGGTTAGGTTAGGGTTCGACCTTAGGTTCTATCGGGTTAATAAACCTAACAGATTACAATCTACCGAAAAATAATCCGTTATATTGTAATCATTTAACAGTTTACAATTTCGCGAGTTAGATTATAATCAAACGGTTTTTACAATCTTACGGTGATAGTTATATACCATAGTCTTGGTATAGTCATCCCTTGCTTGAAGGAAAACATCGTGAGGAAATCTGCATAGCTGAGAGTTATACAAATCAGAAATAAGGAGATCCGTAGGTGAACCAGAGTAACCTACATAGTTTGAAGAGTCGCCAAGCTTAAGTGGCAATGGGCGGGACACATAGTTCGTAGAACCGATAGGCGTTGGGGTCCCAAAGTGCTCGAATGGCGGCCTCGCACCGGGAAGCGCAGCGTTGGACGACCCCCCACTAGGTGGACGGATGATCTCAAGCGTGCAGCTGGGAGCCGCTGGAAACAAGCGGCACAAGACTGCTCTGTGGCGATTAATGCAAGAGACCTTCGTCCAGCAGTGGACGTCTATAGGTTGAGACGACGAGAGATATTCATAATGTTCTCGAAGGTGTGAGTCTGCCAACCAATGCGCACTTGGCCAGCCTGGTGGACTACGCCCAAACTCTTCCCATTCCGAGAGGAGACTCGTGCTCAGTAGTGAGCTGGCAATGGATTGACCTGATGATGATGATGACATAACTCCGAAAATTTCTAGGTGCGAGCCCGAGGATCAAAATCCTGACCATCCGAACAGAAACCCGGGCGATCTGAACCACTAGGCCATCACCGCTCTAGCCACCAGGACAAGCATTGAAATTTTCATCAGACAACGGAATAAGTTATCAGGCACTGAGAGTTCTGAAAAGTTTTTGCAATCAACTAAAAAAATACTGAACTAATCAACTTAAAATGCTGTTAAGAATCATTATCTTGCAAACTAAAGACGACAACAAAAATTATTCTTTTTGCATAGTTGAAATACTTACCTATAGGTATGTTATATTTCATATATATTAATATATTTTATAATAAGGTATATTATATAATATAATTTTTTATATGTTTATCATTGGTTTATGTATTAGTATGTAGTTATTTGGATGTAAGTATATTATAGATCCACCTGCAGTCAATTTTTACTTATTTTCTCCTTTTCCTAAGGTTGCCTGGTAGAGATCGCTACCTAAGCGATAAGGCCGCCTTTTGTATCCTACTTCTGTCTGTGTTTACTTTTTTTTTCCAATTTTTATCTATGTTATTTTTACTTGTGGTGGTACAAATAAAGTGTATAATAATAATAATAATAACTAAAAGGAATAAAGGTTGCGAGCTCTTTTGGACGTCTTAGCTTATATCAATGTAGGCGAACCTTTATATGTATCAACGTACCATTTTTTTGTACGGAAATGTTTAATGAGGTCGTAGACGTGCCATGAAATAATTTTGACTTTGTGATTATTAAGAAAATAAACAACCGACTTTTTAAACAACCGACTTCAAACTCCCGCTCCAACTTTACAACAACAAGCACACGCTATACAAAGTACTTATTTTATTGTACTGACGACGTATTGACGACCTCCGTAGCGTAGTGTGTAGCGCTGTTGCCTTAACGTGCGGAGGTCCCGGGTTCGATCCCCGGCAGGGTCAATTTGGGAATTTATAATTTCTGAATTTTCCTTGGTCTGGCCTGGTGGGAGGCTTCGGCCGTGGCTAGTTACCACCCTACCGGCAAAGACGTGCCGCCAAGCGATTTAGCGTTCCGGTACGATGCCGTGTAGAAACCGAATAGGGGTATGGGTTTAATATAACTGCCATGCCCCTAACAGGTTAGCCCGCTACCATCTTAGACTGCATCATCACTTACCATCAGGTGAGATCGCAGTCAAGGGCTAACTTGTAGTGGATAAAAAAAAAAAAATTGTTGATATTTTAAAAACCGCTCGACCGATTTCGATAAAATTTATATGGGACCACTTGGGAAGTATGCCCTTTCAGATAAAAAAAATAATCTTAACCTTTGAAATGTACTAAAACGACCAATGACTACACTCCCAGGAAATCAGATTAAAAACAAAAAAACAGCGTTTTTTCGCATTACAATCTGTGTTCCCGGCAAAAGATTTTCAAATTCTACAATTTTCTTACTGGTGCAGACAGCGTAGCCAGGCTATAGTAAATAAAGATTACATTTTGCAATGTATAATTTAAATTAAAGTGAAATTAGTGTGACTTCTGTTGTTGCGGATTAGTTGAAAAATAACTTATAGGTATTAGGGTTGTAAGATGTTACTTTTAGCAGAATGCATGCTGAATTGGAGTCATCTGTCAAAAGGTTTCTAATCGAGTTGTGGGAGCTTGTTTGAAGGAGTGCACAGATCACTTTTAGTTAAACAATCGAGATACGACGGAAGGAGTATATTTTTGTTTAAACACACAACTAAAACACAGTAATTACGGCACAATTTACAGGGAAAAAATTCAATGTCAACTTATTGTTCTCACAATAGCGCAAAGATGGCGGATTGTTATGATTCCGACAGACGGTCTCGATTGCAGCGCCAATTCGCCGTTGGTTACCGGCGAGCGGCGGGAAGGCGCAACTCGCGTCGAATACACGGCCTTCCAATGCAAACTATACTACTGTTTTCGTCCGTGTATGCTTGTGCATTTATTATTTATGTTATGTGATAATATGTAAATAAATAATTATGTATTTATAAGTATGTATATAAGTATATATTATAAGATTATACTGTTATGAGAATACAAATACTTAAATTAATATGTAAAATATTGATAATATGTATGAATGTAATTTATGATGAGTAATAATAAATAATATTTATAAAGTTATATGGATAATGGTATTTATGTAGCCCACAGAGTCTTTAATGTTATTCATCCCTGAAATAGTCATAATGACTCACTGGGGCATAGGTAGATGAAAATATTGTTAAATAAAATAGCACGAGCCAAATTCTGCCTTCTTCAAACAGTTAAATGTGTCTGGTATCATTACTAGTGCATAATTAATTTTGTGATCGCTGACGTGCCCAAAATTTTGTGATCGCTGACGTGCCCAAAATATTGTGATCACTGACGTGCGCAAATATTGTATCGCGTGCCACGAATGGCACACGACACAATATTTCCGCGGGATTTAATATTTCGCGGGACGTTTGGCCCAGTTGTTACTACACATTGCCTTAACATATACTATAACCTATTCTGTGCTATTACAGTCCAATTTTTTTTTTATTCCACTCATACTCATTCTAGTACACATAGACCATGAATTTGACTCGCTCCAGCAATGCTAAGGTCAGCGGTTACTTTCTACAATTACAATTACATCTCCACATTGATGTAATTGTAATTTTTTTTTTTCAAAAGAGCAACCACAAATCTGAACCAGTGGTAGATTCACTCAACGATTCAAAAGCACTTGTAAAAGTCTACTTGAATTTAAAAAAACCGGCCAAGTGCGAGTCGGACTCGCGCACCGAGGGTTCCGTACTCAAGAAGTAGGTATAATTACCTTTGTTAATGAACCGCAAAACTAACTTTGTTTGTAGAGGTTTACTGTTAATATCAAAAAATTACGTTTGTTGTATGGGAGCCCCCCTTTAATATTTACTTTATTGATAAATTTAATTATTTATTTTGAAAGGTAATATACAAGTTAATATTCTGTGAAAATTTGAACCGTCTACCTGTTACCGTTTTTAATATTGAGAAAAAAAATACGAAAAAAACACGTTTATTGTATGGGGACCCCCCTTAATATATATATTTTTTTAATTTTTAGTATTTGTTGTTATAGCGGCAACGGAAATACATCATTTGTGAAAATTTCAGCTTTCTAGCTATCACGGTCTATGAGATACAGCCTGGAGACAGACAGACAGACAGACAGACAGACAGCGGAGTCTTAGTAATAGGGTCCCGTTTTTACCCTTTGGGTACGGAACCCTAAAAAATGAGTTTGAGTTTACTCAAATTATTTTATTTAAATAAACTTATTAAAACTGCTTTTGAATTGTTGAGTAAATCTACCACTGGTTCGGAATAACATTCCTTTGCTATATCATGGTCTTACACTTATCATAAGGTGGGATTGCAGTCAGAATGCAGTATAAAGATGGATTGAACCCATACCTATAATCGGTTTCTGGTTTATTTATGTTTTGTAATTTTTGTAAATCCCCGAATTAACCCTGCAGGAGATCGAACCCGGGACCTCCCATTTATAAGATCTAGCACTCAAGATAGCCTCCCTGGTGGACTATGTCCAAACCCTTCTCAATCTAAGAGGAGAATTGTGCGCAGTAAGTAAGTAGGTAAGTGCGCAGTGCGTAAAATAAAAGGGATGAAATTAATGAGTGAGTGAGCTTGTTTCCCGCATGTTCATCGTTCAACATTTTTAATTAGATTGGTTGTTTGTTGTTTAAAAATTGATTGAATTCAGATTAAGGCTCCCGCAAAAGCTGTATAAATGGAGGGCAAAAACAAATAAATTCTCTTCCTCAATACATCCCAAATTGTTGGGATGTGTAGTATAAGCCGATTCGTAATTCCGTGGTCCAATGAATGATTTAACAAGACAGTTTGACTAATTCTGTTAAACGCAATTCCTGAAGAGAGTAAATTAAATTTGGTTGGTTTCAATGTTTTTCTGTCCCTTTTTCCCTTTTACCTCTTTGTGGATACCGTTCATCCGTTACCGTATCGTTCTACCGTACATGCCGTACCGTATCCGTACCGTACCGTAAATGGGCCTTTTGGTTGCCTCATATCAATTTTTTTTTTATTGAAGTTGACTTTGACGAGTGCTTTTGAATAGTCGAGTGAATTTACCACTGGTTTGGAATGCCATTCCTACCGAGAAGAACCAGCAAGAAACTCGGTGGTTGCTCTTCAGAAAATATTAATAAGTAAACATAAGTAACCGCTGTCCGTAGGAATGCTGAAGCGAGTCGAATCCAAGCTCTTTTATCATTTACGTAATCTTCAACAGTATAATAAGCTTTTTCAGGAGCATACTTTTAATGGATTTCTTAAATTTGTGTATAGGCAAGTTTAAAATAGGTTGTGGAATTTTGTTATAGAAAATAATGCTCATTCCCACGAATGACCTTCTAACTTTTTTGAGGCGGAGCGATGGAGTCACGAGCTTATTACAGCCTCTAGTTTGCCTATCGTGCAGATCGCAATTTTTTTTGTAATAATGGATGTGCTAAAATATCCTAAAGTGTTCCTTAGTGACCTGTACCTATTAAGTTATGAAATGGAGCGGCAATAAGTCCGGGCCATTTAACTAAGGCCACTTAAAGTGATCTATAAATGGCCGCCCGACGTCGTTACGCGACGCCGTAAGGAATTAAAGGACTCAACTGAATTGCCGTTAAAATGGACACAACTTTTCTGAATGGAAACGCCCGCTTAATTAATACTAATTACGAAGCATGTCTTTTATATTCTAAACACTTTCTATTAAAGACTTATTTGAACATTATTTCCGTATTGTAAGAGTTTATTATAGAGTTAAAGGATGGTAGCTCTGATAAATCAATCTAAAAGAGTTATAAATATTTCAAAACAGTTGATGCCCTCAACTTCATCCGCGTGGATTGAGTTTTTTTGTTCCCGCGGGAACTTTTTAATTTTTGCGAGTAAGACTAATTATGTATGTGTAAGATTAAGTTCTTAGCCTATGTGTTATTCCAGTCTATAATCTATATCTGTGCCAAATCCAGATCCGTTCAGCCGTTCTGGCGTGATCGAGTAACAAACATAAATCCATCTATCGAAAATTCACATTTATAATTAACTAGATTTATACTAAGTACCTAGATAATGCCGCTTCGTCCGCGTGGATTAAGGTTTTTCGATTCCCGCGAGGACTTCCCAATTTTCCGGGATAAAAAGCTGTCATGTTCAGAGCCAGTCCTTTTATCACCAGATATCCCAATGATTATATTGTGTGAAATCCATACTTCCAAAGTAATATTAACGCTTTTTGTCATGTAAGTACGGTTTTTCCAGCCCAAGTCTTCCCGTTTTATCGTGCCAAAAAGAACTATACCTATCCTAACAACTTTCAGTAAAAAAACGAGGTTAAAACACCTTCAAAATTTCCTGATTCCATTTAATTATTCTAACTGTATTAATTGTATAATTTATAGTGCCTCCCGCGGAAGTTCGACCCCTTTTCACGATTCAGTAAGTCATTTCCCCGAGAAACTTCGACAATTTAATACACAGCCCTGTGAAGGTTTGATTCGGTAAATTTTCAAAGTATAATTTTATTTGTAGGTATTTCGCTCCCCAAATCCGATAACAATTTTTGGATTATTTATACTTCATCTATCGTAAAGTAAAAAATTTCAAAGCATGGTAAATATATCTTGCTTTAGTTGTGAACTTTGTTTTTGTTTGACTGCCTCGTTGGTCTAGGGGTTGGCATGTTTGACTTCGGCTGACGAGGTCGCGGGTTCGAGTCCCGGGTCGGGCCATAATTACGTATTGGGTTTTTCTGACTAGAAATTCTCAGTACTAGCCCGGAGTTAGGAAGTTGGCGGTGTATCACCCCCGTGCCTCGGAGAGCACGTTAAGCCGTCGGTCCCGGTTATTATCACTAGCATGATAATAGTCGTTAAAGCCCGCCAACCCGCATTGGAGCAGCGTGGTGGGTCTAAGCTCTAATTCCCTCTCTCTCATGAGAGTGGAGGTCTGTGCCCAGCAGTGGGACGTTAATGGGCTATAGTGGTTGGTCTAGGGGTTGGCATGTTTGACTTCGGCTGACGAGGTCGCGGGTTCGAGTCCCGGGTCGGGCCATTATAAAGTATTGGGTTTTTCAGTGAAAAAAAAAGTGAAAAAATAACTAGACTTCAAAGCCGTTAGTTTATTCAAACTATTAAGAAAATCTAACGAAATATATCAATTTCGACTTTATGATGATTATAAAAGATCGTATGTCGAAGTTGGGCGGGTATAACAAGGATAAGCAAAGTTGACTCATCAGACTCGTCCGACTTCAAAATAGTGGGTAGAAATCAAAATTATTTTGTACTTTACAGTGGTGTTGGAAGTAGGTTTTTTGGAAAGAATATTTATTTTAAATTTTTTAGTGTCAGGTTTGAAGATTTGGAGTCAACACTTTTTATGGGACAACCTCGAGAGCTTCCTCTAACGACTGATAGAAAAAAAAATCAAATCGGATCAGAAACCACGGAGATTTGAGCCGACATACATAAAAAAAATATTAAAAAAATACGCGCCGAATTGAGAACCTCCTCCTTTTTTGGAAGGAAAAACAATGTTCATTAAGATATTATATTTTTTAATCTTTCTCCAGAAGATTATTTTATAATTTGATATCTGATCCCTTTGGGAGTTTATTTTTCTTTCGTAACTGTGTATTTTTTAGATTTACTCTCTTTTCATATTAATGATACTGATCTTTTTAGGGTTCCGTACATCAAGAATAAAGAAGGAACCCTGGTAGAATCACTTCGTTGTCCGTCTGTCTGTCTGTCTATCAACACCCGTTTTCTCGAGAAGCTTTGAAGTAATAAGTTAAAATTAATATCAAATATTTAAGTCTACGGTTCCTTGGAGCTATAAACAAGAGAATATAATTAAAATTATTATTAAATACTGCTCTGCCATAGCCCGTACCTATCTACTACGTAACGATACCAGTTATTAATTACCTATGGAATCTTACTCACATTTTTATTAAATAATATTTTTTTGGGAATTGCTGGATATTGAACTATAGTGTTATATATTTTTGGAATCTATGATTATATGGTTAATCTTATTTTCGAAAAAAAATATTCAACTTTAGTCTTTAATGCGGGACCATGGTCACCCCATCAATTTTTTTTTAATTTTACTAGCCTATGTCACCAGGAATAAGCTAGGGATTCTAACGATACCTCATTTATCAAAATTGGTTCAGGCGTATAGCAGTTATGGTGGAATATACAAACTCACATACATACACACATGAACCCTGAAAACAATATACTCCTTTTTTCAGGCAGTCGTATAAAAATCAAGCTTCTAAGTCAACGCAATCGAAAGGTACGGCCGTTTGTGCCGCATATTTTGTCATATTTTGACACTCGCCAATAAATCAAAACCGATAGGCTACTTCCCGTTGACCTACTATCATGAGATTTGGCAAGAAGAGGTCTCACAGCACAAATATAGAAAAAAAAACGAAAATCCTTAATTAGGGTTCCGTATTGTAGGGTGTTGAAATGTTTGTCAGGCGCTAACCTAGTTTAGCGCCATATGTGAGCCAACTATATTACACAGCTGATTACGTGTTGTTATGACATCTTTCCTGTTATTATATTGTGTGATGGTACGGAACTCTTTGTGCGCGAGTCTGACTCGCACTTGACCGTACCGAACTTTTTTATGCTATAAGTATATGTCCCCGTAAGATAAGTAAGAAACCGTAAGATTGTAATCTAACGCTTTTTTTTCGATAGATTGTAAACAGTCGAAAGATTGGGAATCGTTCAATGTTTTAAGTCTCAATTTTTGAAATATTTATTGTATTTACGTTTTCTTGTCTCTTTCTTGTAGGTTAGGTTAGGGTTCGACATAAATAATCAAGTAGTGCCCCGGCCTCTATAGGATTAATAAACCTAACAGATTACAATCTACCGAAAAATAATCCGTTGTATTGTAATCATTCGACAGTTTACAATTTCGCGAGTTAGATTATAATCTAACGGTTTTTACAATCTTACGGTGTCATATAAATCATTTAAGTTAGCCAAAAACTTGATGTAAAAAAGGACAAAGTCTTTTAGGTAGTGCGTAGGTAATACTGTTATAGCCTAGTGGCACATAAGTAGATATACTGATATCTATGCGAAGTCAAGCTCAGCGAAGGAAAAAAGCGTAGGTACCCTGTTATCGATGTTTCCTTCGCCAAACTTAACTAGATAAATATAACTATATATATATATATATAGTTATATATATATATATATATATATATATGTCACTTTTTCGTTTCATCAAATTTTCAAATCACAACGGTGCTAAAGAAGTTTCACTTCAAAAGAAAGAATTAGTGAATTCAACACAAAATCTTTGTCGGACAAATTGAAGAATATTACAGTCGGTTTAAACTTTGTAAATTAGCCCGAGCAGCACTGCGGGGTGACAGGGGGATGGCAGGGGAGGGAACATTATTATGTCGTTCTAGCACAAAATTAATAATTAAACCATTTTTGACGACCCCCTGGCGCAGAGGCGAGTGGTTTGATCTTATCGTTAAAGGTCCCGAGTTTGATTTTAATTGATTGAATTTATAATTTCTAAATTCTCTCCGGTCTAGTCTGGTGGGAGGCTTCGGCCATGGCTAGTTACCAACCTACAACCAACCAATGGATGTAGCGTTCCTGTACGATGCTGCGTAGAAACTAACTAGAGGCATAGGTTTAGTAAAACTGCCGTACCCCTAACAGGTTAGCCCGCTATAATCATATACTGCATCATCACTTAATATCAGGTGAGAATGAGATCGCAGTCAAGGGCTAACTTGTAGTAAAAGGCAAAATCACCCTCCAAAATTACATCCTCAAAATGCTAAGTATTTTCAATTAGAGATCCCCAGAAAATACAACAAAACAGTAGCCAACTCCTCGCTGCAACGCAATTGCAGAGAAATAAAAACACATTCCTTAGTTCCAAATAGTTCAATAAGTACTACCACTACAGATATGGACCGCTGGTTGCAATGACCGTGAGTCCAGTTTATAAGCGACAGCGTGTTATGAAGATAGTTACAGACACAGGACACAGAAACCATAGAGACTTATTAATTAACTTTATTTATAATCGATACATTACTTAAATCTAAACGTATACATGATGGGTATGCGACTTCACTCGATGTTAGATATGGAGCCACGTCTAATCCTAACTTACAACCTATAAATTGATAATAAAAAAATATTTTTAAACAACCGACTTCCAAACTCCCGCGCCAACTTTACAACAACAAGCACACGCTATACAAAGTACTTATTTTATTGTTGATATTTTAAAAACCGCTCGACCGATTTCGATAATATTTATATGGGACCACTTGGGAAGTATGTCCTTTCAAATAAAATAAGAATCATCCAAATCGGTTCACCCAGTCAAAAGTTCTGAGGTAACAAAAAAAAAAAATACAGTCGAATTGAGAACCTCCTCCTTTTTTTGAAATCGGTTGAAAATTTAAAATGGCAAGACCTAAGTCTGCGGGAGTCCGGGCTGGTGACGTAAGCGCAGGGATGCCTTCGAAGGTGGTCTCGAGTTAGCAGAACGCTGCGCTATCGTTTTTTGTATGGCTGTTTAAAGTCGTTAGGGCTGACACGTATCAAGATTAGAAAAAGAGCATATTTACTATATACTCAATTTGTTTATTTCATAATATTATAGGTTTTCTTCAAATCTCAATTTAAAAAGTATTTACAAGGGGAAAACTGTGAAATTAAAATAGTATATTCTCATTACAATACGGAAATCAGGAAAAGAGTGTTCTTCGCTTACTTGTTATAATAATAAATAATAATAATGTCCTCCCGACTGAATTTCAGCCACGGCGGCCTATCTCCAGAGAGTTTAGCCATCTGCGCGGGAGATATTATAGTGCAGAAGTGTGTGCGCATACACAGGTGCACTCTCTGTTCCTTTACTCTCATAGCCCGATGGGACGGAAAGTCCGACACGACCGGAGAGAGATCAGGCGCAGGACCGACGGCTTTACGTGCTCTCCGAGGTGAAACATCGCCAACTTCCTTACTCCGGGCTAGTACTGAGAATTTCTTGTCAGAAAATCCCAATACTTGCTATGGCCCGACCCGGGAATCGAACCCGGGACCTCGTCGGCCGCAGTCGAACATGATAACCACTAGACCAACGAGGCAGTACATACATAGTAACATTACTTGTTATAGTTAGTAACTGTCGTACTCTATTTATATTTTACCAAGTTCACGTAAAGCCGTCGTTCCATCATCTGATCTCTTTCCAAATCTGTCAGATTGACATCAAATCGCACTTTGAGAGTGGATAAGTAGAGAGACCTGTGCTTACGCATTAACTTGTGTATTTTAATATATTCCTCGCAACTGATGATGTACCTATAATGTGGAGATTAGCTGCCGCGTCTTGGCGAAATTGAAGCGGAAGAAAATTATTTTTCTTATCAGATCATAAACCCTGACTATCGGAAACAGCTAACCATAATATTACGCTCCCACTACCGCTTGTAAATTAAGCCAAACATAAAGTAAACTCTAACAAGCAAGTCTGTTATTGGCTTTATTTTCTAAACACACAACTTACTCCTCAAAGTATAGTTATATTGACTCAAGGATACACTAAAACACAAAAGCAAATTGTAACAATTTATTCCACTGTAGTCTTGTCTTTGTGGAGGGTCCAGAGCGAAACGTGCCTGTTACAGACAGACAGATTTATATTATATTAAATCTAGCATAATCTAACTTTTGCCTAAAAAAGTTTGTTTTACCAAACCTCATACACCTTTTGACGACCTCCGTGGCGCAGTGTGTAGCGCTGTTGCCCTAACGTGCGGAGGTCCCGGGTTCGATCCCCGGCAGGGTCAATTTGGGAATTTATAATTTCTGAATTTTCCCTGGTCTGGCCTGGTGGGAGGCTTCGGCCGTGGCTAGTTACCACCCTACCGGCAAAGACGTGCCGCCAAGCGATTGAGCGTTCCGGTACGATGCCGTGTAGAAACCGAATAGGGGTATGGGTTTAATATAACTGCCATGCCCCTAACAGGTTAGCCCGCTACCATCTTAGACTGCATCATCACTTACCATCAGGTGAGATCGCAGTCAAGGGCTAACT
This sequence comes from Erebia epiphron, assembly GCA_963932025.1. Taxonomy (NCBI): domain Eukaryota; kingdom Metazoa; phylum Arthropoda; class Insecta; order Lepidoptera; family Nymphalidae; genus Erebia; species Erebia epiphron. The sequence goes on from OZ009948.1 coordinate 2,131,653, forward strand.
TGTAGTGGATAAAAAAAAAAAAAAAAAAAAAAATACAGAGCAAAAAAAATACCTCACCTTTGTTAAATATAAATAGCCAAACCCTTTTCAAAGGCTTGCCAGTTACTACTGGCTGAGGCTGGCTGGTGAGGTTTTTTTTTTCCGTCCTGGGCAGTAATGTATTGTTACTCATGCTGTACTCAGCGTGAGTAACAATACATTACTGCCGGCCGGAAATAAAGCAATTCACGGCAGAGTGATATTGGACGAACGAAGCGAAACCAAGGACTTCCCAAGTGATTTTTTAATAGGACGAGACGCCAGCAGAGGCCTTTTTATGTAAACGAGGCCGTGAATTGCCATTTCAGCTGAAACGTGTGTAGTATTTTTCCCTAATTTGCGAGGAAATTAATTGTTAAGAAAGCGGGTTTTTTGAGTAATGGCGGCTACAAAAAAGCCAATGTACGTATTGTTTTTTAAGTAATGAAGCATATTCCGAGCAAGTAAGAGAAAATACAGACACAAAATAGGGAGATGTGAAGAAATCGGAGGGAGGCCTTTGCCCAAACGTGGACAGTACAGGCTAAATTAAATTAGGAGAAAATATTATTATGTAGATCAAAGAAAATTAACTATTTCCGACATTGATGTAGAATTTTAGTACCTATTTCTATTTCAATGGTTTCCGACAACTCTTTACAGTTGAATAAAGTTGACTGAAAGTGCTTTGTTACTTAGACAAGCTGACTAGCAGATGAAAAGAAATGAAGAATGAGATGAAGAAAGAAGAAAGAGATGAATGAAGAAGAATATAGAATGAATGTAGGATACCTTGTGTCACTTATAAGCGGTCCTACTTCCAACGCTTTGAGCCATATTCATTATTCATATTTATTATTTCATTATTCTTGACTTTTGTGTTTTAGAATAAAATTATAATCCTTATTTACGAAACGTCCACGTGACATAAAACAATATTTATTTTTATTTTAATTAACAAAACAGTAATTATGAGTGATATTGCTAAAGTATTAATTTAAGCGTTGCCAGTGTGGCTCGGAAAGGAGATTCTACTGAGAAGAACCGGCAATAAAGTCACAAGTTCAGTAGCTTCAGAAGGTAAATTGGGCGCTATTTGGTATACAATGAGTTAGCTTCGGGATCTCTTTGTCATTATTGACGTTCAATTACCGGCCGTTTATCTCCACGCTTCCACGCATTGGATCCCCCTCCCACCCCGCTCATCAACTAAATTAATTGGGGCGTGTAACTCCATACACGCGAGAAGACACTGCCTATCAATGTGATCGAATACTTCAAACCTGAAAAACATGACAAGAACAAATACATAAAAAAGATATGTCCGAAGAAAAGATACGGATCCAGATCCGTTCAGCCGTTCTGGCGTGATTGACTGTCTCGTTAGTCCAGTGGTTGGCATGTCCGACTGCGGGCGACGAGGTCCCGGGTTTGAGTTCCGGGTCGGGCCATAATTAGGAATTGGGTTTTTCTGACTAGAAATTCTGAATACCTACCAGCCCGGAGTTAGGAAGTTAGCGGTGTTTCACCCCCGTGTTTCGTTAAGCCGTCGGTCCCGGTTATTACTAACATGATAATAGTCGTTAAAGCCCGCCAACCCGCATTGGAGGAGAGTGGTGGGTCTAAGCTCTACTTCCTCTCTCCTATAACAGTGGAGGCCTATGCCCAGCAGTGGTACGTTATTGGGCTGTAGTGGTGGTGGTGAGCAATTCATCCTCCAACGGCTTAAGTGGAAGCAACTTATATCTATGGCTAGAGTATGTATGGAATGTATTTGCTATGCGGTGCTCATTACAATTTGTGACACATAATGTCTGAATGCACCTTGACCGGGAGAGCGCTGCCAAGTAGGCGAGGTCGGCGTTTACACTAGTTAAGGGTTAGCCCCACTACAGACGCACGGCGTGGCGCGGCACGTAGCGGCAAATATTCCTTGCATGAGTTTATATGGAGCTGGGCCTTGGATGAAATAAACACGGGATACGAAATGTGAGAAAAATTTATGAAAGCACGTTCGACTAACTTTTGCGGGGCGAGGGAAGAGTGCCTCGTCATGTTTTTGTCCAATTATTGACACTAGTGTATGCAAAAGTCGATTACTATGACAACACAATATCATAATTAATGGCGAAACTGCAGTTACAGTTAGCGGTTAGAAGGGAAGGCGAATATGGCCGACATCACTCGTCCCGTGGTTAATTCGTCCAAGAGTTGGGTCCACTTAAGTGACGTAGCACAGAGATGAACTGCGATATAATTGTACAAAGAATACTTGCCGCTATGTGCCGCGCCTCTGTAGTGGGGCTATACCTTAACAGGTAACGGGTTTGTTTTAGTTCTTGACGACCTCCGTGGCGCAGTGTGGAACGCTGTTGTCTTAACGTGCGGAGGTCCCGGGTTCGATCCCCGGCAGGGTCAATTTGGATATTTATAATTTCTGAATTTTCCCTGGTCTGGCCTGGTGGGAGACTTCGGCCGTGGCTAGTCACCACCCTACCGGTAAAGACGTACCGCCAAGCGATTTAGCGTTCTGGTACGATGCCGTGTAGAAACCGAATAGGGGTTTAAGATAACTGCAATGCCCCTAACAGGTTAGCCCGCTACCATCTTGGACTGCATCGTCACCTACCATCAGGTGAGACCGCAGTCAAGTGCTAACTTGTAGTGGATAAAACAAAAAGGGTACGTTTAATTTAACCACAAACCGTACTTAGGTACATCGAGACAAGTGACACTACAGCCCCCCACTTCTCTCGATTTTTGAAAACTCTACCAAAATAGGGGTTTGAAATTTGTATGATAATCGAACTTAACGTGAGCGTAGCTGCAGGAGAAGCTAGTCTACTATATATACGTATAGTGAGTCAAAGATTAACATCTTAATTAACATCATGATTAACATCATGGTAGATTCATTTGACTATTCATAAGAACTTGTAAAAAGTCTATTTGAATAAAAATAATTTGATTTGATTTGATTTGATCTATACAGTCCTAACTGATTAAAAAATCGTATTACCATGTAAAGGATTACAAGGAAGCTTGGCAATGATTTGATCTAGTGGCTCAGATAGTTCCTTAGTTAAGATGATTTGTAAAATGGTGATAATGAAAAAAAAACCCGGCTGAGTTTGTTGTGGGCTCTTCTCAGACCAGGGCGCGTTTGGAACCCTCGTAGCTTTAGTATTAAGATACCGTTACTGATTATCACCATTATTATTTTATTTATAAATTCAACAACAACAAGTCAACAAGTGTAGTGTAGTGTTAGGTATACATACCTACCTAAATTGAATAAAAAATATTTGACTTTGACTTTCACTTTGACTTTATCAAGAGCCATTTTCCGAACACACATTATATGCTGAGTCTAATGACATTAACGACTGCAAGTTGACAAACTCGCGATATCAAAGGTCCAAAGTACCAAATTTTAACCCAATATTTCTATGGCAGATAAGTTCCAAAAGGGATAATTACCACCAGTAAAAACGTATTTAACCCTCAAACGTCGCAGGCTGCCTCATTTAGGTGCTATTCTGAAATAATTTCAGTTAGGTCATGGACTTAAAGACCTGGCAGCCTCCCAACTCATGTTAACCACGCTGATCGATGGTAAATATTGAAATTTTAGTAAGATGATTATTAATTATATTATTTAAAATACATGGTTTTAATTTTATAAAATTAAGATCTTTATGCACTACACTGATAAAATAAGAGTACTACATTTAAACTAATTCCACCGCAAATGTACACTTCACAAATAAATGATTATTGATTGATTTACTTGTTTTTGCGCTAGTAGATACTCCCTATAGTACCTGTAGATCAGGGATGTTACGGAGTTTCGACTCTGATTCCGTTAAGTCGGAACTTCCGATTATTAAAGTAAAGTAAAGTAAAAGTAAATATTTATTTGGTGAAATATGGTACAGACAAGATGTTATTAGGTTAATAATTAGGTACAAACATATTTTGTCGTTACCGACGACGTCCAAATATTGAATTAATATTCTTATTTAAGAATTATTTCTTATTGAAGAATTCTTGTATCGAATAAAAACAATGATCTAATTCTAAAAGATACTCGATATTATTACACCTTTGGTTCCGATTTCGGCTCCGAAACTTTTAAATCGGCGGTTTTAATCGGAGGTCGAAGCGTAACAAATACCGTTACCTACCGTTACCTACTGGTTCATACCCGACGCGTTGGGAGTCCCCCACCAGCCCCGCCTTCCGAAAGGAAAAAAGGTTGACTGAATGATGTTTTTATTTGTTCTTAAATGAAAAATATCTCTCTTGTGACCACTTCTGATCTGCTTCTGACTCCGACTCTGCCTCCGACTCCGGTTCCGACTCTGGTTCCGACTCCGGTTCCGACTCCGATAAATCAAATTTAAAAACTCCGACTCCGACTTCGGTTCCGATAAATTTACCTCCGTTACATGCCTGCGTTTAAGTTTTTTGTTAACTCCCGCGGGAACTCTTAATTTTTTTCTGGTTAAAAAGTAGCCTATGTCGCGTAACAAATAAACTCATATTCGCATTTTATAATATTACTGTGCATTAATTACTCTTGTAGTTTTTTTTATTTCACTACAAGTTAGCCCTTGACTGCGATCTCTACTCGGCACTACTGTCCACCCTCTACTCACCACGTTTGAACTGGCCCCTACCCATTATAATATTAAGCATTTTAATAGCTCAACTTTAGTTAGAGTTTACTCACAAAGTTGCAATCGAGGCTTTAATTCTTTATGAGAGTTTTAATAGACCGAATGGAAACGTCACTAACAGATTTCAATAAAACAAACGGAACCATCGAGTTACACCATAGAGCAGCAAATAGCAAATTTATCGGGTGTAAAAAACAGGCAAAGATAATGACGAAGAAGATGTTAGCTTGGTACCATAAAAAGTTTTTATGGTACCAAGCTTTTAGTTTAGTTTTTATTAGAAACTTTAAAATTAGATTATTATTATATTGATGAAGCCCGCGACTTCGTACGTGGAGTAAAGTTTTTTAGATTCCCACTGAACTGTTTTACTTTCCGGAATAAAAACTAGCCTGTTATTTTTCAGTATGCAACCTCAGTACCAAATTTTATCTGAATTGGTTAAACTTAAATAGATGGTGTATGAAAGCGTAGCAGACCATTTATATATTTGTATGGATGGATATGTATGGATGAGTAGTGATTGCTGAATCAAGATTTCCATTTCCTTGCATTTCCTTGTTGAGTCGCATGCAGAAGGATTTGAAGTCCACCACATTACTGTTACAAGAAAGTTGCTACCATTATTATTAATTGTCAACTCTCTGTATTTAGGAACACGTGACACTAAGATAACAAGAAAGAGAAAAATAGAGAAAGAGAGAGAGAGAGAGAGAGAGAGCGAGCGGTGCTCTGGTAATTTGTCAACTCTCTGGAAAGCATAATAAAATAGTCCATTTTATTGCCGTATTTCGCCACAAGTGAAATGTTTCGGAAACGGCTGCTTTATGGCGACCATAAACCCAATGCAAATGCAGCGCGGATCCACGCAGCGCTTTTTTCGCTGACATTTCAACATCCAACTTTTCTACGGAAACTTTTATTCATATTATAATAATTTTGAATAAAATTCTTGGTATGCAGTGTACTTGCATAATGTAGTTTACTATAACTTGTTGTAGTTGTAATGACTCAGTCATAAAATATTTTTGTGAGGACAAATTTTTAAAATTCCACAAACAACTCCAGGGTTACAAGGAAATATGTTTAAAACTAAATTATTTAAAACAAGCAGTAGAATAATAAGTATTAATTAAAAAACTGTTATCTGTCTACGAATAAAATTATTTCAAAGGCGCCTACTTTTTTGGATGTAAAATCGAGGTAAAACCCGTCATATCGATTTTTGTTCATGTAAAATGTAGACTATGTCATCCGGACCATAATAATAAACTAAAATAAATCACCCACCTATATCTTTTTTGCAGTCAAGTTCTAATACTTTGTCACATTCTGTTTGTTTGTTACTTTGTCAAGCCATAGGCATTGTATCCCATAAAACATATAGTTCTTACATGATTATTAAGTAACGTAGTATATTCCAGTACTAGTTGATGCCCGCGACTTCGCCTGCGTGGATTGAGTTTTTTTGGTTCCCGCGGGAACTCTTTAATTTTCCGGGATAAAAAGTAGCCTATGTGTTATTTCAGACTATCTATCTCCGTGCCAAATTTCATCCAGATCCGTTCAGCCGTTCTAGCGTGATTGAGTAACAAACATCCATCCATCCATCCATCTAAACTTTCGCATTTACAATATTCGTATAGATAGGCTTCAGCAGTCTAAAGCTAATGAATAAGAATTTGGCCCCAAATATTTATTATTAAAATAACAAAAAATGGTCCAATCAAATATCATAGCAGATGCATTGCCTGTTCCCACAGCTCAGCGGATCACAGTTGGCGACTCAGCAAACGTATGGCCTAACAAAAAGTGTTCGTTTCGGTTGCTCCGTAGACCGACGTCATAGTTTTTAGTTCGGGACCGTACCCTTACTGCAGCCGGCGATTCTGCTGAGGAAATTGATCAAGGGATCAATTTAAACAAACATTAAGTAAGTGGATATTAGGTGGCACGTGATTTCTTCCGCGAGGATTTAGTACTTTTCTCCGCGGGAACTCCGTAATTTTCCGGCCTATGTCCTTCCCCGGGATACAACCTATCTCTATACCAGGGTTTATCCAAATTGTTTGAAATGTAGGCCGATAGAGCGTACAGACAGATAGACAGACAGTTAAACGGACAAACAGATTGACAGACATACTTTCGCATGTATAATATTAGTATAGATATGTCACCGTAAGATTGTAAAAACCTAGATGGTTGTAATCTAACGCTTTTTATTTTCGATAGATTGTAAACAGTCGAAAGATTGTGAACCGTTCAGTGTTTTAAGTGTCAAGTTTTGAAATATTCATTGTATTTACGTTTTCTTGTCTCTTTCTTGTAGGTTAGATTAGGGTTCGACATAAATAATCAGGTAGTACCTATAGGTTAGTAGGTAATATTAGGTTCTATCGGGTTAATAAACCTAACAGATTACAATCGACCGAAAAATAGTCCGTTATATTGTAATCATTCGACAGTTTACAATTTCGCGAGTTAGATTATAATCTAACGGTTTTTACAATCTTACGGTGACAGATACATATGCGAGCCAACATGTACCTGATTGTTTACCGCACATGAACAAATGGAAGAAAAACGGGGGATTTGCCTATGTTTTGCCGGCTGTTAAGGAATTTGTTAATCCGTCCCTTGTTAAGGTTCATATTGTAATTTTGAAGGAACACAGAAAGCTGGTTCGATACTTTTTAGTTAATTGGCAGTTAAAAGACCTGGTACAGCTAGAGAAAAAAGATAATCAAATCAATTTGTAGGGTGGGTTAGACACTGGCCCGTGGTATTATACATTGACATAGCTTGAGGCTACGCCTCGGGTTGATCCGTCATATTGGTACTTGCAAGGTCCGCGTATTGCTGCATGCGCAATTATGCGACAGTTTTATATTCGCCATAAAGAAGCTTTTTCCGAAACATTTCACGTGTGGTGAAATAAAATTGACCTATTTCACTCACCCAATGAGTTCGTGCTTTATCTTGAACGGCCGAAAGTTTGTAAAATCGCATACTAAAATTATAAAATGCCTATTTGTCACGCATTTAAAGTTGAGACTGAAAGATAGAGTGAAAAAAGTTGTCATAAGGAAGAAAACTAAAGCAAAAGACGCGGTCAAACACATTCTTCGCTCAAAATGGAAATGGGCACGCCACATACAAAGAAATGCAGACGAAAGGTGGTCACGCATAGTCACGAACTGTAGGTACCCACGAGACTCGAAAATATATATATCGCAATAGGCGGCCCCTTAAAATGATACGAGTACTAACATAGTTTAAGAAACAGTTAACTAACCTACTAATTCTTTAATAGGTAAAGGAAATAAATAAAGCTGTATTAATTAATTTGTCATCCCAAAAGTGTGTCTAATGAAGGAACTAGAAGTTTAATTCGCTATTCGGAGTGAAACGTATACGTTGAGAATAATTTGGAAGATTTCTGGGGTGTGATGAATATCGCGGGCTACCAATTGTCGCGGATTATAGCGCATTAAACTTCCTTAGTTCCTTCATTATCATGGACTTGTGAAAAATAACGCCTGCGTCTATGCAATAAAAAAGTGTGTCTGTTTGTCCGTCTGTCCGTCTGCTAGGTTTTCACGAGCCATCTATTTTTATTTTATAACAGGTTTTGAGGAAATTTCATACAGAAAAGGATAACATCCCTGGGAAGGTCAACGGCTTCTGGAAAACCTGGAAAATTAAAAGGGATTTTCAAAACCACGCAAACGAAATCGCGGGCATCAGCTAGTTAAAGAAATAAAGCAGTTAATTTTACCGAAAATACCTTAATCTCGATATAAAAACAACACGACGCGTGACTATGACGAAGGAGGTCACTCATAATTGATATTAATGTTTGCCCGGTTCAGTCATAAGTGTGATTCTGGCTTTACGCCAAGTCTGCAGCCCATGACCTGACTGCTATTTTGAACATTCATTCAAATGCAATGTAGAAAGCTATTATACGTTCACCACTCAGACGCAGATCTACAACTTTTTTAGTTAGAAATTTTTTTTCGTTCTTCCATCAGTCTTTAGTCGACTTTGACTAGTAGAAGATTTTACATCTCTTCAGCGTTGATAAAATCTCTCTCTGCGTCGTATTCCTCACTACTAAGGGTCGTGACCCTTGCCATTAATAATATAATGGTAGGGGTTGATAGAATACGAGCGTCAAAATATCTCTAAGATGTAGTTAGGGCTTGAGCTCGTCCATAAAATTTCTTCTACCAGCGCTCCCAGGTCGGTATGGAGATTGTTTGAATCCCGGGGGAGGACATAGGATATACTTTTACTATTAATTCATTTCGCATTAGGACTTGGCTTACTGAAAAAATCTAAATCCACGCGAAGTCGCGTAGTACCACAGAATAGGTAACACAATTAGAAGTATCTGGTAGTACAATAAATGGGAAAGTGTGTTCGTTGGTTTGTCCTTCAATCACGCCGCAACAGAGAAACACCGACGTGATATTTTGGATGGTTATATTTAAGGAACTGGAGATTGACATAGGTTGCTTTTTGTCCCAGAAAATTAAGGGTTTCCCACGGGAACAAAAAATATTTAAACCACGCGGATGAAGTCGCTTGGGATCAGCCTGTCAATATTATATGTCTGTCTGCTGCCTTTTCATGGTCAATTTGTATAACCGGTTTAAAGAAATTAATAACAAAAGTAGCTTGCATTCCGGGGAAAATCAAAGAAAATCAAAAATTAAAATCCGGGGAAGATAGATAGAAGATCCGGGGATAGATAGAAGATTTAATTTAATACATAAATTTAGGAAACAGAAGTGGAGTAAAGTGAAACTAAGCAAATATAACAAACCACAATTTATTCTACTAAATGATTTTAACATATCACAATTAAAATAATCAAAAAGGAACAAACTTAAATCTGAACACAATTATGACTCATTTAAGAGTTTCACAATAACGCAGTTTACAGCTCGGAAGGTGACAAAAGAATGACTCCGCGGTAATACAGAGAGCGCTTTTTATACACGTTCCTGCCCGCTTTTATAGGTTTTAGTCGGGTACCTACACTACTCACAATAATTTTGCTAACTCGGCCTATCCTGATTGTGCGCCGCCCTCGGCTGCACCGGAAACAATTTCATCAGAAGCAGGAAGGGCTGGTGTGCGTATGCCATCTTCATAAGCTCCCCCTCTTGCGGTGTCTCCTGAACTAGTGAGGGCACCCAAAGATTCACCCGCATCGTCACAGTTACTGTCATCAGAACCTGCATAAGACACAAATGGTTGATTATTCATGACGATGCACGCTATTGCCTATTCTGACAATCATCACGCATACGAGGCCCTCATTCAAAATAACAACTTTCGCTACACAAAATAAAACGCTTCACATTCAAAAGTATGCATACTTCTCCAGACATTACATCTCAGTTAATCTCATACCTGAACTTGCAAGTTCACACACACACCACGTTAAAAACGTGCCAGGACAGAGCCTGATGCGCATTCAGAGAACGCGACTTCCCAGGACAAAACCTGCCAGGACACAGCCTGATGCGCATTCAGAGAATGCGACTTCCCAGGACAAAACCTGCCAGGACACAGCCTGATGCGCATTCAGAGAACGCGACTTCCCAGGACACAGCCTGCCAGGACACAGCCTGATGCGCATCTAAGAGACGCGACTTTCGAAGCCAGCCACTCTAGGTCGCCAGCCTCGGAAGCACGCTGCATCGGGGCAACACCAGTCATACAGCTCGACCAGCAAGGCAATTCGCCTCACACCCAAATACATCAAACGTGCTACTGTAATCATAAGAAAACATTAAAATGTTCGGTTGAATCTTACTTTCAAAAAATGCAGCGCAACTCTCGGGACACCATTCTCCTTTCCAAGGAACCATGTACTGAGCTGCAGAAGTCTTTAGTGCGCTCACGAACCTACCCAAAACCATGGGTACCATTGTGATTTTCAAGATGAACCGGGTCCATACTTGGCCCGAGGTTGACACACACATTCGTGTGCATCTCCCCGTCGGTGGTAGCCATTCTACCACCCACCTGACAGAGTGCTATGCTACACTCCTCGCAGGTCTGCCGACATAACCTTCTTCTCAATCTGCCCACTACATACAACGCTGTCCGCTGTCATCCACTAGCCTAAAGTAACCTAACCTAACATGTAAGCTTACATTTTGACCTAACAACTGAACTAATAAGTAGCCTAACGTTTGACCTAACAACTGACCTAACGTCTGATTTACGACTAACCTAACTTTACTAGAGAAAGCATGTAACTAAATTGGATGACAACAAGCAGAGCCATAGGCAATGTTTATGCAAATTAAGTTGAAAGTGTCTGTCACCGAAGAACGTGCCGCGTAGTCCGAAGCACGACTTCGAGGTACCACTCCAAGGCACCGCTCCAGGACCCCGCTCCAAGGCACCACTCCAGGGCACACCTCCAGAGCCCCGATCCAGGGCACCACTCCATGGCGCCAAACATGTAACAGAAATTAAAACCAAATCGTTATCACGAAACGACGTGATCATCGTGGCTATCCATACATAGCAGGTAGTCAACGCATAGACAATTACCTTCACAAGCTCTCTGACTTAAAAGTTCATTACCAGCACAGTTACCAGTACCAGCACAGGTACCAACAAAATTATTTGACTGCTTCAGCAGAGCTCATACATACAAAGCCGATAGAACTCACAGAACCTGTGGAGCTCTCAATAGAGCCGGTAGAACTCCTAGAGACAGTAGCGCTGGTAGAGTACCAAGACACAGCAGAACTCGTAGAGAAACAAGAGACAGTAGAGCTGGTAGAGCACAACGAGTCAGTAGAGCTCATAGAGCAACAAGAGTCGGTAGAGCTGGTAGAGCACAAAGAGTCAGTAGAGCTCATAGAGCAACAAGAGTCGGTAGAGCTCTCACTAAAGGTCGCTCAACCATAGTACAAACTCACAGTTGTACCATGTCGAAATAACTTTGAACATTCAAAACATCAAACATCATCATCGATGAACACAGAAAATGAAGAAAGTTTACTCATACCAGTTATGTTCAACCATATCGGGTAGGCTAACGAGCAGCCTCGCGCACTATACAAGCACACAACCCTGCGCGACCAGTAGACGCGCAGTGTCACGCCTCACAGTGTGGCATGCGAGCGCGCAGCATCGCACCCTAGGCGAGCGCACAGCCATGCGCAACCAGGAGCGCGCAGCATCGCGCACTAGGTGGGCGCGCATCCCTGCGCGACCAGTGGACACGCAGTGTCACGCCTTAAGCGCGGCAGGCGAGTGCGCAGCAACGCGCACTAGACAAGCGCACAGCCCTGCGCGACCAGCAGACGCGTAGTGACGTGCTCCACACACGCGGCATGCGGGCGCGCAGCCCGGCGCGACCAGAACGCCTCACACGTGGTGAGCGCCGAAGACGAAAGGAACATAGAACAGAAAATGAACCTTATCGAGCAATTTAACTTCATAAAAACCCCTTAACGGTTTCATATTATCAGGACAGGTAGGTATGTAGACTCGTAATCGATCCACCCAAAACTTGACCGCAGGTGAAACGAAAACAAACTTTCTATCCATGAAAGTAGAAAAACAAAACGTCTCTAATCAAAATAGAATGCAACATTCAACAACAAATTACGTAACCTGGTTCGGTAATATTACCTAACCTGTAAAACTCAAGTTAATTTTAACGTTTATCAGAACTATAAATATGTTTGCTCGTCCATACCTGACCTCAACAATTATTGTTTTGTGTACAAGCACTATTCCTTTGTAAAAGTATCACAGAAGCATTAACAAACCCCAAGGGATACTAGCGAGTTTAACAGGTTTTCTTAAACCGCTGTCTAACATCACGAATGCATCGCATCATTCGAAACACAGTGAGCGTTATTAAGAGACACTTTTTATAAACACAGCATGTTTAAAACAATTGAATCGTAAAGTGGGTATAATCTGACTTTTAACCATCACGCATTTATTACGTATTTGACGCACAAAACTTTCTAAATTGCGGGTGATTGGTATCCGATCGTAACTAGGTCAAGAGTTTTAAATAACAACCCTCATTTTAAATACAAAAAACCAAATCACGCAAAAACAATTTATCCGTACATCATGCTTTAGCAAAACATTACTACTTTATGTGTTCAAAACTCAGCAAACTTAGAGGTTTCAAGTTACGTATTCAAACTTAGGGTATGAGTCACCTATTTTTCTCAAAAATATTTCTGTACCCGGTCGGTACCCACAAAGGCTCCACTTTTGAACAAGATGTTTCTGCTAGACACCTCACACTGTTCACAAACTAGCATTCAGGGCGGCTTAGGGACTCAAATGTATGCGTTATGCCAATAACAACCACTGAGCCAACACAGCTTGCTAATTTAGTGGGAAATTATCATAAAATGGAAATCGCGTAAATACAATTGCGGTCTAAACCTTTTCTTAACACAATTAACAGTCAATTCAGTAACATGAATTACTGTTCATTTACTTTGTGGCTACGCTTGGTGGGTATTACATCCTTTAGCAAATAAATTAAACGGTCTTACCGATGTCGCATATTACGTCATATCACCAGAGGCTCGATGGTGTCATCACCTCACCACCATTCCAGGCAAATGCCAGGCGTAACACAGGAAAGCGCGCAGCACCGCGGCTCCGAGGCACGGCACGACAGCGTGTCGCGCAGACTGAATCGCCCTCGTGAACGCCCAGAGCGCCCACGTGGCATGCACAGTTGCACACCCAAGCGCACTCGTGACGCGCCTGAAGCACACGAGCTGTGCAACACCACAGCTCGGCCACACTCCGCGAGCCAGCGTTACCAATCACATGAAAACAAAGCACAACTTTAGCACACAAATAAACACTGCACATTACGCCAGTCACCCTTCGAGAGATATCTTGATCGGTCTCGTGATCAACTTTAAGCACTTTAAATTTGGGTATGTTCCTTTTTGGTTCATCTCGTATGTGGGCCTATTTAGCGGTCCTTTATCCCACTTCTGAATTTAGGAAACAGAAGTGGAGTAAAGTGAAACTAAGCAAATATAACAAACCACAATTTATTCTACTAAATGATTTTAACATATCACAATTAAAATAATCAAAAAGGAACAAACTTAAATCTGAACACAATTATGACTCATTTAAGAGTTTCACAATAACGCAGTTTACAGCTCGGAAGGTGACAAAAGAATGACTCCGCGGTAATACAGAGAGCGCTTTTTATACACGTTCCTGCCCGCTTTTATAGGTTTTAGTCGGGTACCTACACTACTCACAATAATTTTGCTAACTATAATATTAAAGAAAAAATAAAATAAAACAAGCTACATTAGTTCCAATTTTGAGCACCGGGTCAGATAAGTTTGTGAAACTATACCCAGCTATTCTAACGAATCAACGTCGTGTCGGTGTCAGATAGAATAATAGTTAGGTACTTCGAGAGCTAACGCAAACAAAATAAGCTGCCTCAACTCCCCAAAAACACCTCTAAAATAATTATCTTTCTATAATACAAAATGCTATTTCAAACAAATCCTAACCAAACTTCAAGAAAATACCAAAGCCTCAAGGTTAACCTGACAAGTCAATCTCCTTACACTTCGGGTTTACCTTTTAGGCCTTCGGTCTCAGGTTTACCTCAAAACATGATTTGACGGCCTAAGTAGATATCACTGGGCGTTGGTTACATTTATCATCATCGCTTATCCCCAGTCGCTATTACGTATCGTGATTACAATATTTTTTGTCGATGAAAAGTTAAGTTCATATACGAGAAAACCGCCATAGGAAGTACTGAAAAAGCGTGTCTGCAGTATGTAAGAATTATCAATATCATCATCATCATCATCACTACAGCCTATTAACGTCCCACTGCTGGGCACAGGCCTCCACTCTCATAGGAGAGCGGGAATTAGAGCTTAGACCCACCACGCTGCTCCAATGCGGGTTGGCGGGCTCATGTTATCATGTTAGTGATAATAACCGGGACTGACGGCTTAACGTGCTCTCCGAGGCACGGGGGTGAAACACCGCCAACTTCCAACTCCGGGCTGGCACTGAGAATTTCTTAATTGAAAAACCCAATACCTAACTTTTATGCCCGACCGGGAATCGAACCCAGGACCTCGTGATCCGCAGTCGACTATGCTAACCACTAGACCAACGAGGCAGTCATTATTATCAATATACATACATATAATTTAGCAAAGCGATAGGTAATAATGACTTTTGCATATTACAGTATCGAAACTACTTTCAAAGACCAATATTGTAATAGTTCTTTTTCACGTAATTAACCGTAAAAAGTGTCAAAAACTTCAGTAGTAACATATTATTCATCATGCGGAGAAAACTGGCTTTCTTCAAAGCCTCACTTCAAAGACTAGTTTTGAAAGGAAGGATTGCAGGCAAGAGAACTCCATGTCACCAAAGGCGCAAGTGGTTGGACGATATAAGTGGATATATGCAGGGCTAAGCTATCCAAGATGCTGCTCAAAATAGAAAAGATTTTCGCATGATGACCGTCAAAGTTAGGTTTGAAGAAGGCACGCGGTGATGATGAAAATATTCATAAAATTTATAAAAGTCATTATGATAGCGATCCATCTAACTCTACACGTGATAAGCGCTGTCTGGACTGGTACGATCAGTCTTCCCTGGTGACATTTAACATCGCAGACGTATCGCATTGGCTTTCCTCCTTTTTAGGGTTCCGTAGCCAAATTTGGCAAAAACGGAACCCTTATAGATTCGTCATGTCTGTCTGTCTGTCTGTCTGTGTCTGTCTGTCCGTCCGTATGTCACAGCCACTTTTTTCCGAAACTATAAGAGCTATACTGTTGAAACTTGGTATGTAGATGTATTCTGTAAACCGCATTAAGATTTTCTTACAAAAATAGAAAAAAAATAATAAATTTTTGGGGTTCCCCATACTTAGAACTGAAACTCAAAATTTTTTTTTTCATCTAACCCATAGGTGTGGGTGGGGTATCTATGGATAGGTCTTCAAAAATGATATTGCGGTTTGTAATATCATTTTTTTCTAAACTGAATAGTTTGCGCGAAAGACACTTCCAAAGTGGTAAAATGTGTGTGTCCCCCCCCCCCCCCCCCGTAACTTCTAAAATAAGAGAATGATAAAACTAAAAAAAATATATGTTGTACATTACCATGCAAACTTCCACCGAAAATTGGTTTGAACGAGATCTAGTAAGTAGTTTTTTTTTTTAATACGTCATAAATCGTAAGCCGCAATTTACCTTTCATTCAATCAACTCAAATATTTAAAAAAAACATTTAATTTAAAACTTACTACAGGTTTGTACGGAACCCTCGGTGCGCGAGTCCGACTCGCACTTGGCCGATTTTTTCCTCTTTACTGAGAATGTTATTGACTCGTGGTAACTTAACTTGATACTTTATTGGTATATCCAGTAGCCTAAAGGAATTGTTTCTTATTTTTATCCCTCATCGAAACGACTTACAAAGGCCCATATTCTAATAGTTCTTTATTTCGTGATAACCCGTAAAAAATTACAAAATTTTAGTAGTAAAATATTCATATTTATAAAAGTCATAATGATAGCGATCCATCTAACTCCACACGTAATAAGCGCTGTCTGGACTGGTATAATCAGTCTCCCGGGGTGACATTTCACTTCGCAGACGTATCGAATTGGCTTTTTCCTCTTTACTGAGAACGTTATTGACTCGCGGTGACTACATTTGACGCAGTGTTTTATTGGTATATCGAGTAGCCTAAAGGAATTGTTACACAAACAATATACAAAGTACTTATTTTATTGTTGATATTTTAAAAACCGCTCGACCGATTTCGATAAAATTTACATGAGACCACATGGGAAGTATGCCCTTTCAAATAAAAAAAGAATTATCCAAATCGGTCCACCCAGTCAAAAGTTCTGAGGTAACAAACATTAAAAAAAAAAATACAGTCGAATTGAGAACCTCCTCCTTTTTTTGAAGTCGGTTGAAAATCCTGAATTTAATCAGGTTAGCATTTTTCAGTAACGTTCTTTCTACGACTTCTCCTATTCTTATTGACGTATACTTTATATACGTTACAAATCCATGGAATAAATTCTTGAGGACTGTACACAAAGGGTTTCGGAACCCTTTTACTGAGTTCTATGAATAAGTGAAGGGTTAGAGGCCGGTTTTGTAGCATTCAATCCAATGTGGATGTCGAAGGGTCTCGCCGTATTGACGGCATGGTGAATAGTTATGAATTGGGTTTGTAGTTCCTATTCAAGATCTATTTGAATAGATAAAGTGTATTAGGATGTTCCCGGAATTCGTTAATGGCAATATTGGTAGGTTTATACTTATGCTGTTTTATTGAACTGGGGCCCTGCCTCCAACTTACGCTGCCCTGATGTCACGTATCTTGATATTCCTAAAATAAGAATTACTATCTGATGCCTGCGACTTCGTCCGCATGAATTGAGGGAACTCTTTAATTTGCCAGAATAAAAAGTAGCATAATATGTGATATCTATTTTCGTGCCAAATCAATTCAGCTGTGCTGGCGTGATTGAGTAACAAACATCCATCCATCCATCCATCCAAACTTTCGCATTTATAATATTATAGTATAGATAGCATAGATGAATCACTTGAATGAAAAATATAAAGAAATTAAACGCTCAACCGTGGTTGAGCGTATATTTTCATGGACACTTTTAGACGTACATAAACTAATCCAGGGGATATAGGTGCTACTGCCAACGCATAAAACAATATTGTTACATTATTGTTGACTTGTTTAAGAATTATAATCCTCACGGATGCTCGCGACTTCGTTCGCGTGTATAAGTTTGTTTTCTCATAGGCACTCCTTAATTTTCCGGGATAAAAAGTAGCCTATATCACTCTTCAGGTCCTCGACTGCCCGTGCAAAATACCCGTTGCTCTGTTGAGAGGGGTGGAATTTTGAAAAATCCTTCCTTAGTGAGCGCCTACGTCACAAAAGGAACCTACTGTAAAAATTTCAAGTTTCTAACCCCAGCGGTTTAGGCTGTGCGTTGATTAGCTAACGATTTTTAACCCCCGACGCAAAAAGAGAGGGGTGTTATAAGTTTAACGTGTCTGTCTGTGTATCTGTGTATCTGTCTGTGGTATCGTAGCTCCCAAACGGATGAACCGATTTTCGTTTAGTATTTTTTGTGTCATAGATAATTTTATCCCGAGTGTTCTTAGCCATGTTTCATGAAAATCTGTTCATCCGTCTGAAGGTCATCAGCTTTTTTCTAGTCGGGGGTTTTTTTTATTTGTAATTTATACTATATATATATATATATATATATATATAGATTACTGAACGTCAAGGTACGTGACATCAAACTGTCATTTTGAGTAATATTGCTTAAGTATTGCTCTAAGCGTTGGCGGTATGGCATATATATTATACTCGTGTGGTATGGCCCCTGCATAATTAATTATTCATCAAAGCGTCCGAGCCTGTAGTACCTTGAAAACACCGGCATAAAGGACAAAGCCCTTTGAAAGGTGAAGTAGGGAGGGAAAGTGTAGTGTTTGTGCTAATTAGCAAGAGCAAAAGGTATACCTTTGTGTAAAATCTCTTGGTCTAGACCCAGCAGAGATTTTTGTGAACTACGAATATATTTTTAATAAAAATTACGAAAACCCTAGAACCTACAACCTTGAGGGACGAGGGCCTAGGTGCGACAACGCATATCAGTCGATTGCGAAGGTCAAGCAACGTTGACCCAAGTCGGTAACTGGATGGGTGACCGAATTTAGAGGTTCAAATTTGGCCTTTTCGTTTCCTCCGTGCCTCGGAGTCGTCGCGTCGGACCCGATCATTATCACTAACACCTGATAAACCTGAGAGTTGAAGTAGTACTCTCAGTCGAGTGAGTTGTATTCATAATTCAAATGTTTTTTATTCAAATAAACTTTAACAAGTACTTTTGAATCGACAAATGTATCTACCACTGGTTCGGAATGCCATTCCTACCGAGAAGAACCAGCAAGAAACTCGGTGGTTGCTCTTTTTAAACAATTCATTTACAATTATTATATCAATGTGTACTTAAGTAAGCGCTGTCCTTAGCATTGCTGGAGCGATCAAATCCATGCTCTTCTATCATTTACATAACCTTCAACAGTATAATCAGCTTTTTTTAGGAGCATATCTACTTTTAATGGATTTCTTAAATTTGTGTACAGGCAAGTTTAAAATAGTTTGTGGAATTTTGTTATAGAAAAGAATGCCCATTCCCACGAGTGACCTTTTGACTTTTTTGAGGCGGAGCGATGGAGTCACGAGCTTATTACGGCCGCTAGTTTGACGAAGTCTCGGGCAACAGCTTGTATATAATAATGGTAATATATTAAGTCCTGACTCCTCTTTCAATGCATAGCCTAAGCCACTGCGCAGTATACCTACTAACTATGGGGTAAGTTTGAAATTTAGCCAGGTTCATTTTATGACATGAGTAGGTACATTTTTGAAAAGTACACCTCCAAGTCCCCATAGAGGTGGAATTTTCAAAAATATACCTATGTCAATGGACAGCACTTCATTCTTGCAAATTCATTTAGATAAAAAAACTGTATTGGTTTTGGGTATGTTCCGATATACACTGCGAGTACGGTTCAGTGCTCTTACTGGGGAGAAATTCGTTCCATTATGGACTGACAGTATACTGCCGCAGTATCCTAGGGAAATAATATATGACATCATAAATCGTCGCCATTTTTGTACTGCAGCACTGGCGTTTTCGAGGTAAGGTGCTCTCAGTGCTGACAACGTTCCGTTTTAAACAGTAATCAGTATAACTAACTGTAAAGGAAGGGCTTCACAGTATACTTAAATGGTGTCACACCTTACAGTGCTCGCAGTGTATATCGGGACATACCCAAAAACGTTATTTAGAATTTCCAAACGTCGAGTCGCTACATAGTTACGTCATGCATTGAAATTGCCTAATGCATAATACAAAGCTATTAGGGGCCAAAATAATGTAATCAATTAGTAAGATCGGTTCAATAAGTAACAAATTGATGTAAAGACAAACTTTATTTACTTGCAAGTGCCTACTCGTATCGTTCTAGAACGACGCTGGGTAACAGATTTCCTCTTTTGTAATACAATTGAATTAATCTAAAGATACTTATGTAGCCGCAGTCCTGAGCATTGCTGGAGCGAGTCAAATCCATGCGCTTTTATCATTTATCTATTCTTCGGCAGTATAATAAGCTTCTTTCAGGAGCATTTTTAATGGTTTTCTTAAACTAAACTTGAGTAAAGGCAAGTTTATAATAGGTTGTGGAATTTTGTTACAGAATAGAATGCTCATTCCTACGAACGACCTTCGGACTTTCTTGAGGCGGAGCGATGGAGTCACGAGCCTATGGCGGTTTCTAGTTGGCCCATCGTGCAGATCGCATATTCTTTTATGATTCTGAATGTGCTGTTTTACGAAGATTAGATTACTGTAAATATATTGCGAGAGAGAGTTAATTAGTATGATAGGTAGAGTCTGGTCAGCTAAAACAAACTTGAAGGGTTCTGGGCGGCTTTGCTCGAGTTTCTTATCAGAAGTCGCCACAATGCCTTCCTGGCAATTCCTTTGGCAACCTTTTGGCAATTCAAATGTTAAGTAAATAAAAGAGCGAAAAGATTTAATTATTTAACACAATTGTGAATATCAAAGGCGTAGGCGGCTATCCTAAATTTACTTGTACAAAAACGCGCCCTTTTGAATGTACGCAATTTTATTAATAAGGGTAAAAGAAGCAAAATGCCCTGCAGTTTGTTGAAAAATGGCGGCCATTAGCGCCGTTACGTTTTGGCGGCCATCGGGCTGAATAGAAGAGGGTTCAAAAACATCCGCCTAATGATGACATAGCCGTAAGCGTTGATAATAATAATTTTAACAATCAAAAAATTTTGGAATTCTTTGGGATTCTGTAATTTTTTTGCATAATAAAACCCCTTTGGTGGCGGTTTATATGAAAACATCGGGTACGTACCCTGGCAATATTGTTTCATTATTGTTGACTTTCGTATTTTAGAATTATAATCCTTATTTTTAGAATGTCAAGGTACGTGACATAAAACTGTCATTTTAGTATATTGCTTAAGTATTGCTTTGATCGTTGGCAGTCCCAGTCGACACTCTTTGGGCTTTTAGCATAGGAAGTAGGTATGGGGACCCTTAACTAAGTACTTCACGTGTCTCTAAGACCCTGACATTCCTTATAGCCCATAGACGACATTAAAGCGAACTCGCCAGCAAATAGGAAGGTCGTGTGGGCGTAGTAACACTGTAAGTATATTTTACACTGTGCTTATACTGTTGTAGGTATAAAGGGTTGACAAAAATGGGTGAAGTTTCGAAGCGATACAAACCGACAAGTAGGTATAACTTTTTCACAAACATGCGTCCTGTCGGGATTTCGAGACATAATCCTTTCCCCTATGATAATATTTTCTTTGCACAAAGAAACAAGAAACTTTCACGCTCGAAACTTCCAAAGTTTTACAGAATGGCTTAAGAATTTCACTATTCGGAACTTTGAGACGTTTATGACGTCGGAGGCATGGGATGGTTTTTCCCCTAACTTTTCCAAGTTTTCTTATATCACAAACCAAGTTTGTCGTATGTTTGTTTTTTTTATTGCGAGATAGGCTTGCACTTGACGTATAATCATGCTCAGTGCAAAGCAATGATGAGGTCAATGTCGGAAAGAGCTTGCCTAGAAGAAGCTTATTCACTATTGCCTTGAAGGTACTTGGGTTATATGTGGCAGGAAACACGTGCGCTGGGAGGGTTTTCCATACCTTAGCGGTTCATATAAAAACTTCGTGCGAGCAGATTGGAAGTCAACCACATAAGGATGCCAACGCTGACGGTTTCTCGTTTTAAATATGTATGTGTTTAAACAGTAATTAATGTTTATATAAGAACATTTTTAGGTTCTGTTAATTAAGGAACCCTACTTTCGTCCAGTTAGATCGTGACCAAATGTCAATATCACAAAATAGTATCACCCGCTGGCCGATTTTAAGGCTAGTGCGAGATGTTACAATCTTACCTCTCGAATTATATCGATAGAATTCGAACATCGAAACAGAAAAAGGTAGAGTACTTAATATTTAAACCGAAAAATTCTGTAGCACTGATTTGTATTTCGCAATTTTTCCGGTTGCATAGCTCGCTGCCGATATATGACAGAGCTTGAGCTTTAAAAGAAACTTATAAATATGGTATCATCTGGTTCTGCAGTCTGCGTGCTATGACAAGTTCCGCATGCGTTAATTTTCAATTAACGCATCCATCCCAAAGTGAATGAGCTGAGTTTAACTTGATAAAAAAATTGAACCACCGTGCGTGCCACTGCACGGCGGTCTATAGTCTTTGAGACAATTTCTATCAACGTTAGTGAACTGTAAAATCCCATACTATCCCTAAAGATCATAGCATCCCTATTTGTATGTAAGGAGAGTTTTCAGCGCGGGAAAAATGATACGCACCGCATCTGAATTCAAATAAGCGTGGTGCGGGACGAGGTGTATCTATTACACGTACGTGCGTGACGGGATATTGTTTACAATAACGCGGTATCGGTGGTTTGCGGAAGTTTTATTGTTTTAGCTTTAGAACCTTCTTTGTGACCTTTCACGTCCGAATTCATATGAAATTGAAAATTGTCGAAGTAAGTTTTCGGCCCCCGCTATTATCACTAACATCTGATAATAATCTTTAGAAACCTAAAAGTTGAAATAGTACTCTAAGTACAGTCGTATATGCGGAAGGACCTGGGAACCCACCGCATTTTTGTCCCGAGAAAACCCCTGCTATTATGTGATTTATGGAATTTGATCATGACCCTCAGAAATGAGGAATACGACGCAGATAGAATATGTAATTGACTTGATCATGATTTAATGCTCAGGTACTGGAAGCGCTATGGTAACATTTACCTTAGGGTATTGATCTGTGTGGCACAATGCTGTCAATAAATGTTTTTCAACCGACTTCAAAAAAAGGAGGAGGTTCTCAATTCGACTGTATTTTTTTTTTTTTTTATGTTTGTTACCTCAGAACTTTTGACTGTGTGGACCGATTTGGATGATTTTTTTTATTTGAAAGGGCATACTTCCCATGTAGTCCCATATAAGTTTTATCGAAATCGGTCGAGCGGTTTTTAAAATATCAACAATAAAATAAGTACTTTGTATAGCGTGTGCTTGTTGTTGTAAAGTTGGCGCGGGAGTATGAAGTCGGTTGTTTAAAAAGATTTTTTTATTTTTTCTTAATTTATAGCATAGTATCCCAGAAGAAAAATCCATACAGCCTACATGTAAGCCTATTAAGCCACACCGCCACCGACATTCAAATAGCGAGAAACTTTAAATCCGCCACACGCAAAGTTCCAGTTTGTACAATAGCTCGGCGCCTCGTCACGTCGAGCCGTTCATACTTCATATCGCAAGTTACAATTTATGGCTCAAGCCTCCCATTGTGAACGGGCGGTTACTACCATCGCATAAAACAGTATTGTTTCAAAATAACAGCTTTATGTCACGTATTTTAAATATACATAATTACCGGATAAACATGTGTTATGTCGGAAAATGCCCGGCTATTTCGAACCCGTTCGGGGCCCTTATTCATGAGCCTGTTCGCGCGACGCGGTAGCTGTCTGACTGCAGGTCGCGTACCGTAAAGCTCTCTGCGAGGGGTGTTGAGGGGGAGGTGGTAATACGTTCTCTCCCGACGACTCCTTGTGATCTTCTTCACTGACGTCGTCATTCAAAATCAAAATCAAATAAACTTTTACAAGTACTTTTGAATCGTCAAGTGAATCTACCACGGGTTCGGAATGACATTCCTACCGAGAAGAACCAGCACTGTGATGTATACTGGATTATAATTCTGAAACACGCACGTTGACAATATTAAAATAATACAGCTTTAACCGATGGTAGTATGCCCTTGTGTGACCATTCTGCCATTCTGTTTGCAGCTACAATGTTCTCGGTATTTGTGATGTCTAACATTTTTTTATCGACTACAAGTTACGCCTTTGACTGCGATCTCACTTTATGGTCAGTAATGATGCAGTCTAAGACGGCAGCGTGCTAACCTGTTTGGGGTATGTCAGTCATAAATAAAACCCATACCTACCCCTAATCGGGTTCTACACGGCATCGTACTGGAACGCTAAATCGCTTGGCGGTACGTCTTGCCGGTTGGGTGGTACTAGCCACGGGCGAAGCCTCCCACCAGGCCGAACCAGGGAATATTCAATAACTAATCGGTTGGAAGAGACTGCTCTAAAATTAAGTTGCAAGGTTTGAAATTCACAACATACCTACATAATATTTTAAGCTAGTTAAGTTAAAAGCTTTTTAAAAAAGTAAGTTGCAGAATCGCAAATGAACAGGTCACTGACGTTGCTATTGCGAGATAAAATCTTTAATTCACAATGCAAACATGCTGACATGTCAGCCCGAGGTGGAATTGCTGGCTCAGCAAAACAATATTACAACCTTGAAGTGTTTGTTTTTCATTTTGATACAAATTATCACCGATGACGTCCTCAGTGGCGCAGTGTTGAGCGCTGTTGTCTTAACACGCGGAGGTCCCGGGTTTGATCCCCGGCAGGGTCAATTTAGGAATTTATAATTTATTAATTTTCTATGGTCTGGGGAGGCTTCGGCCGTGGCTAGTTACCAACCTACCGGCAGAGACGTGCCGAAAAGAGATTTAGCCTTTGGGTACGATGACGTGTAGAAACCGAATAGGGGTATGGGTTTAATATAACTGCCATGCCCTGACAGGTTAGCCCGCTACCATCTTAGACTGCATTATCACTTACCAACAGGTGAGATCTGAGTCAAGGGCTAACTTGTAGTGGATAAAAAAAGCCATAAAAATGTATAAAAAAAGGTTTTAAAGCGTGGTAAGGTACTAATACTAAGAACTGTAAAAAAGCCGATGTAGACATCAGTTAGTGTACTTTGAGAATTTTGTATATCCACCCTTTGAAGAACCCCATATTGTAATCATGAGTGATGATATGGTAGTGGATAACAGCTTTTAGTGGCAGTTATAATAAATCCATACCAGATAGTTATATTAAACCAGCACCGGAGCGCTAAATCGCTGGGACACACTTCTTTGCTGGTAGTGGCCCCGAAGCCTGTGTGGTTACAAACTCTTCTATTAACTTAGTTAATTAGACAGTTAACAGACTTTAGTAAAACTAATTTACTACAGTCACACCAACTTATCTGGCCAGCAGGCCAAGCATGGGAGGGGACAAAAATCTTATCCCCCGATTATATCCACTGACAAGAGATAAAATTATGCTAGAAAATGGCAACAGGGGAAAGGAGAAGTATATCCCTGTTTGACTTGTGCATAGGACGTGTGTTTAAGTTTATTTTCATACCATTAAATTGTAAAAAAGATGTCTCGAGCCTACTGGGACATCTTATCCTTTCCCCGTGGATAAAATCTCCCCGCCCATGCTCGGCCTACAGGTGGCGAAAATTGGAACTAATTTTAATGTAGGTTTATAGTTTTTGTTTTTATTTTATTTTTCACGTAGGAGCGACGTTGCGACTGGGTCAGATAAGTATAAGGGACTATAGAGAAAGAAAGAAGCAGCCACATAATATTTTTTTTTATTTTCAAAACCGACAGCAATTACAGAATCAACCTTAAACAAAATCCACTGAGGTATTAATAATTTATTTATTAAGCTATTTGAGGCACTTCTGGACAAAAATAATCATAAACTAAGTATTTACATGCAAAATCAACGCTGTATCGTCCAGCAAGTATTTAAGCTACTCAGTGTGTGTTGGGACTCCGGGCCTCAGACACGAGACCACTATAATGGCGCACATCTGAGGTAGTCAGTCAGGGACCCTACGCTGATTTCAGTGGCCGCCTTTTTGCGAACGTCACTGGCATAGTCCATACTAATATTATAAATGTGTGTCTGTCTGTCTGCTACGCTTACACGGCCCATCTGTTCAACCGATATTGATGAAATTTGGTACAGGGATAGGTTGTATCCCGGGGAAGGACATAGGCTACTTTTTATCCCGGAAAATTCAAGAGTTCCCGCGGGAATCAAAAAAAACTTAATCCACACGGACGAAGTCGCGGGAATCATCTAGTAATATTATAAACTGTTAAAAGGCAGAGTAAGGTAGAAATAAAAAGTAGTAGATATTGTACAAATAGCTTTTTACTACTATAGTTAGTAAGTTACTATAGATACAAATATACGCATAGCCTATGCTCGAAATAGTTAGGTTTTCGCACAGTAAATATTCGCCGCGAAGCTACAACTCACGTGCAAACGATTGTCAGTGCAAATTAACGATAATTAGGTACTGCCGACATTTTGAATAGGCCCCCGAGGAAAACGTGGCAGGAATGAAAATTTCTGCGTAAAATTTCTGGGCTTGGTTTTGTTAGCATAACTTTTAGGGCGTCGAAACAGGGCATCTTATAGAATAAGCTTTTGTTATTAGATCAAAAGTTAATGGTTATAGATATACGACTTTTTATACGACTGCCTGAAAAAAGGAGTATATTGTTTTCAGGGTTCATGTATGTATGTATGTGAGTTTGTATATTCCACCATAACTTCTATACGCCTGAACCGATTTCGATAAATGAGGTATCGTTAGAATCCCTAACTTATTCCGGGTGACATAGGCTAGTCAAAAAAAATTGATGGGGTGACCATGGTCCCGCATTAAAGACTAAAGTGGACATTTTTTTTCGAAAATAAGATTAACTATATAATCATCTTCTAGAAAATGATGAGTAGATTCCAAAAATATATAACACTATACTTCAATATCCAGTGATTCCCAAAAAAATATCATTAAATAAAAATGTGAATAAGATCGTTACGTAGTAGATAGTTACGGGCTACGGCAGAGCTGCAGTCGTATTTTTTAATAATTATAATTATATTCACTTGTTTATGAGTTTATTGAGCAGGTAATTTTAATTTTACGGAAAGCGTATCTTTTTCTAAATATAGCTTTTAAATATTTGTTTGGGGTTACTAAGAAGTCGCTTTTTATTAGTTATAATTAAAATAAAAATTCTTTCCAAAAAACCGACTTCCAACGCCACTGTTAAGTACAAAAATAATTTTGATTTCTACCCACTAGTTATGTTGAAGTCGGGCGGGTATAACAAGGATAAGAAAAATTGATGCATCAGACTTGCCCGACTTCAACATAGTGGGTAGAAACCAAAATTAATTTAAAATAATTTATTATTTTAAAATAATAAACTCAACCAAAATTACATGGATGTTACGTTTGTTGGGAGGACTTAATAATCATAATATTTTTTTGCTGTATGCAATATTGAGTGGCCATCTTTCTTTTAGGGAACTGGAGCCATACTGCCAACGCTTAAAGCTATATGTTTCATCGTTGACTTTAGAATTATAATCCTTATTTTAGGAACGTCAAGATCCGTGACATCAAACTGTCATTTTGAGTAATATTGCTGAAGTATTGCTGCAAACGTTGGCAGCATGGCCCTGTACTTGAAGTGAACGACGACGACGTAGCGAAAGCACCTCTCTTTAAAAGTCAAAAGTAATAAAAAAAACCGGGCAAGTGCGAGTCGGACTCGCGCACGAAGGGTTCCGTACCATTATTAATAAATAATTAGGTACCTTTGTTAATGAACCGCAAGACTAACTTTGTTTGTAGAGGTTTATTGTTAATATCAAAAAAACTATGCTAGTTAGAGCATTGGCTATAGTTTTCCTGTAAAGTATACGTAAATTCCTATTGACCATAATTATTTCAAATTTTTCGATTGGTAAACTCCGGAGATAAGGGGGGGGAACGGTATTTTTTTAGACATTTTCCCCGATAAATCAAAAACTATCATAACTAAAAATAATTAAAAATCTGTTTTAGAATGTACAAAGTAAATCCTTTCATATGATACCCCACACAGTACAGTTATCTCACTTTTAAATTTCAACCCTCAGATTTTCCCCCCTTTTTAAATAAGAACAAAAATAATTTCCAATTTTTTTTTATTCCAGTGTCTTTGGGCCACTAATATACACAACTATTCCAAATTTCATGTCGATAGCTTTGGTAGTTACTGAAATAATCGAGTGTGACGGACGGACAGACGGGCAGACAGACGGAGAAAGTCGCACCATAAGGGTTCCATTTTACCATTTTGGTACGGAACCCTAAAAATTGTGTGTGTCAGCTCCGACGCACGACTGGAGTTTACTCTTTACGAACGATTATAAAATAATATATAGATAAGTAAATGAGGGTAGGTAATGAGATGGTCATCGTGGTACCTACCACATACCTATACAATTTTTTTATTTCGAAAGAAATTTCGACGCGAGACAGGCGCACCGTAATAAAAACAAATACAGAAATGCAAGGGACCATTAATTATTAGAAATTCAACTCTGAGTAAAATTTCTCAGGAAACGAAAACATAGGAAAAAATTAAGCGAAGTCTAAGGGTCATTGTAAACCGATATTCTCGTTATTTATTGCTTTAAAATAAACAGACCCAAAACACTTTAACAAGAATGTTTTTACAAACAGTCATAAAACACCAAAATTTCAATTTGGCCAGACATCTAAAACTAAAGAAGGCAATAAATACTAGTTGGCTACATTGTACAAGTGAACCCAGCGTTGATAGAAATCGACACCAGATGTTGATAGATTTCTAACTATGAAAAAGATTAAAATTTAATGTTGTAGAAATCCTTAAGACAAAAAATTCCCAAGAGAAAGGGCGTGGACTAAGCGACTTCGCGATTATTAGTTAATACAAATGCATGAAAATTATGTGACCAATGAGGAGAACGGAATTCTGTGTGTAGTTTTTTTGCAGTGGCACTCGCTGGGGGAAAAGCTGGGAGGAGATAAGATGTGAGGACAAGAAAAGAACGGGGAAGGCAGACTCCGAGCGCAAGTCAGAGAGACCAGTTCTCCAATCCACAATTTTTATAACGGATAAAAATAGAGAGTTCAGAGTATAAATCGGGTCAAAGTTTGGTTGTAAATTAACGGTGTTCATTTATTCCTTTCATTTAATTGAATGTTTGTATAGATTCAGATCATATTTTAGATAAGTTCTTTCGGGGAATAGGCTATTATAAGTGGTTTAGTGAAAGAAGCTGTTTGCTGAATATCGGTAAAGTACACAATTTGATTATAAGGTACTGTAAACAAGGTTCATAGAGAGATTTAACAGGTCGAGCTAATTGTTAAAGGCATTTAGTCGTAGGACGCCGGTCTAAATGGATTCTGACGCCAGCCTAGATTTAATGTATGAGTTGATGGTGCAAAATGGGAATAGAAATTGGTCCCCAATAGATATTGTTACATTGACAATGCAAATAGTTACCATTATCTTTCTGCTTATAATGTTGTATAAAAGAGATTGGGTAAGGGGCGTGTTGTGTGCAAAAATCGAACATTGTTGTATTGGAGAAACTCCCGCACCAAACATTGAGCTGGGAATGATTTATTAAATTAACGACATGATTATCTAAGTTGTGAACCTTGTTAACATACCCAAAGTATATTCTTAGTCTAGAGTTATAAAACCTGTGCCTTAAATCTTTCTTTATTATAGATCATGAATTAAAATTGTGTGCATGTATGTATATAGCTATAAAATAAGGTGTATATTAGTTATAAACGGCTGTAAGAGTTTTTATCTTTGGAAATTCTCTTTTCTCTTACATTAGGAAGCCTCCTCTTTAATAACACTCAATGTGGAGTAATACAAATAAAATTCAGGGAATAAAAGTAAATTATATTCACAATCTCTCTTTTATTATTACAGTTAAGTAACCTTACAGATTTATTATTGGAAGTTTATTAAGGTCTGAACAATTACTTATCTTTTGCCCTATAATAATTAACATTTAATGGCTTGTGTTATAGTTTACGGATAACATTCCAATAATGAATTTCATCCCATATATCTAAACTATAGTCACGATCCTTAACCTTAAAGGGACGAGCTAGGTAGGTTCTACATAGGTTATCACGTTTAATTTAGGTCTACAGGGAAAATTTCTTAGTTAAAACCTCGAAGCAGATTTTGCTGTAAGCAAAATCCATTCACTACTTTTATACAATAGAGCGGGTATTGGCTCAATCGAAAGGCTCCAAAGGAGGCAAGATTAACTTAACACAGTCTAAGGAAGTTCGACTTCTACAACATCTGGCATAAAGGTTAAATAGGTTTGAATAAGATATTAACGAGTAGCAAAGAGCAACAGGTTCTTTCCCACTAGCATAAGTATATAGCATTTGAACGAGACGGCGGTCCACAACGACGAGAGCGAGCCGAGCCACATAAAACAAAAGGTTCAGGTATACGACTATTGTATCGAGGGATGGGACGTACTCGCGGAGTGTGAGGCATTTTTGGTTGATTGGGGATTATATTCAATATTGATAACTTGATTGATAGTGATTGACAATATAGTCAAAGTAATCGGCTACATGGCTGCGTGGTGACAAGTTGGCAGCAATGGTTCAGCACACCCACACACACTCCTCTCGCAGATCGATCTCCGAACCTGAATTGGCCAATTCATAGACCTACTATATAAAATGAATAAATAAATTAAGTCCATGGACCAGGGGCGGGCTAAAATGCCCATAAAAGTTAGCACCAGCCGTTTACGGATATGGTAATAAAATCGCTTTGCAGCGCTATTATAGGAGGTTCGACTGCTGCCCCAATAACAATGTTTAAGGGCCTCATGCAGGCGTAGGGACTGTCCCCGTGCTCGGTTATCATTGGTCAGCTAAGATGCCTTTAAAAGGAAATACATGTAACAGCAACCATTCAATCCGACCCTGATTTGCAAACTTGGTATATACTTGTTACTATGCCGTGAATTAAATATCACTAAGGTAAACCTCGCGTTAAGACTTCTAGATCGATTACTTTAATTCAGGTGGATTGATTTGGTCCGCCTTACGTGTTCACCCAGCGTACTGTGCTAAGTATCAGTTTTACTGGTAATTCATGATTAACAAATACGACAACCGGATACCGAAAGTGCCACTAACTCTGCAGTGCTATTTTTCCGATATGTATACGGTTGTATGTATGTATAGGGTTCCTCACATATATTAGTCTCGATAATTAACTAGCTAAGACGATCACGCCGGTACCATCACAGTAAATTAACGCATTTTTAGGGTTCCGTAGCCAAATTTGGCAAAAACGGAACCCTTATAGATTCGTCATGTCTGTCTGTCTGTCTGTCTGTCTGTCTGTCTGTCTGTCGGTCCGTCCGTATGTCACAGCCACTTTTTTCCGAAACTATAAGAGCTATACTGTTGAAACTTGGTAAGTAGATGTATTCTGTAAACCGCATTAAGATTTTCTTACAAAAATAGAAAAAAAACAATAAATTTTGCGGGTTCCCCTACTTAGAACTGAAACTCAAAAATTTTTTTTTCATCTAACCCATAGGTGTGGGGGTATCTATGGATAGGTCTTTAAAAATGATAATGAAGTTTGTTTTATCATTTTTTTTTAAACTGAATAGTTTGCGCGAGAGACACTTCCAAAGTGGTTAAATGTGTGTCCCCCCCCGTAACTTCTAAAATAAGAGAATGATA
Organism: Erebia epiphron; assembly: GCA_963932025.1. Taxonomy (NCBI): domain Eukaryota; kingdom Metazoa; phylum Arthropoda; class Insecta; order Lepidoptera; family Nymphalidae; genus Erebia; species Erebia epiphron. Next base: position 2,163,066 of record OZ009948.1, read on the forward strand.
AAACTAAAAAAAATATATGTTGTACATTACCATGCAAACTTCCACCGAAAATTGGTTTGAACGAGATCTAGTAAGTAGTTTTTTTTAATACGTCATAAATCGTAAACCGCAATTTTCCTTTCATTCAATCAACTCAAATATTTAAAAAAAACATTTAATTTAAAACTACAGGTTTGTACGGAACCCTCGGTGCGCGAGTCTGACTCGCACTTGGCCGGTTTTTATGTTTTATTTTTATTTTACTGAAAGCATGCTTGATACATTTATTTATATTAATTATCAAGTGCGACTGTTAATTCGTATACATCTACATGCAAAAACATGATTACCCCAATTATCCACGCAGCCTGTAATGTCAGCTGTAACACCATGAGATTCTGTTACCTGAAACAAACAAAGCAACTATTAAACGAATTATTATAAATTAAATGTCCTTTGAGTTTACATTTCAACCGCTCTAATTAGACAAACAAAATAAAAAGGTAGCTTCCACGCCAGAAAACATAACGCGGAGGCTTTTTCAAATTACGACACGACATTGTACTTTTAATTTACCTACAATAATAATGTACCCACTTATAATTTACCTGGAGATATTGTGGCCAATTTTGTATAACACAATCTCTAAACTAAAATGACAGCTTTAAATTTAGTTCTGTCCCGTTCCACGGGGAGTATGATGAAAGGGTTAGCAATATTTTTGATGCTGCCATTTTGTTAAGTTTAGAGATTGAGCACTACAGAATCAGCCTCATTGTATGAATCCTAATGGTTTGACAGAAGTTGCAATGACAAAAATGCAACCTATTTCTGTACCAAAATTTGTCAAAATTGGTTTGACAGATGAACCATGAAAAGTTAACAAAGATAGACGAACAGACAATTAAATTAAATTTAATGACATAAAATGGAACAATAATGTTATTTTATTAAAACACTTACATATTATCTACCTGAAAAACTGAAACCTTAATGTTGATAGAGAGCACAAAACATTTTTTTTACTTTTGCCTGTCTACTTACGCATCGGGATAAAACTTTTTTTTTCTTATTTTGATTTCTTAACAGGTAGTTTTGAATACAACTTAACATAATAATTATTATGATTTATCATTAATACTCTGGGTTTAACATAAATTAGGCTCCTTGGGGAGAGGGTTTAAATGTTTTACTCCGTAACTCCTTCAAATCTGTTAGATTTTGGCAATTCTTTTTCTTTATAAAAATTCTCTTGTTATCTGTCATGAAATTCATACGAAACCAATTCGTAATGTTTTAATCAGTGAATCCATACTAATATTGTAAATCCCGGAAAATTAAGGAGTTCCTCGGAAAATCAAAAAACATACCTAATACAGGCAGACTAAGTTGCGGGCATCATCTAGTTCATCTAGGTGGAACTCCACATTTTTCTCCTTCTTCAGGTTTCTTCGCAGCATTTTATCGGAATACTTACATACTCCTAATCGGAAAGCTCATCCGTGCGAAGCTTGCTTAATAAGTTATTGACATTGGAATAAACATCCCATGTGATTGTTCATATGAATATAACTGCCAGACGTGTATCTCTGTTTGAAATCTCAACCCTTGTCTCGTATCTTACATGATAATAAGATATTACTGCCAAATAAACCACATTACACCCACGCGTTTGTTCTGACAACAGTGTTGTGGAATATATTTCCTGCTAACACGATTGTAGAGTAGAATATTATGTATTTGAATGAGAAATTTAATCGTTTAACTCTAGGAAGCTTTAGTAAACCTTACGACCAACAGGACAATGCTTGAATTAAATATATTTATGTTCAATACTATTCGTTTTTTGTTAGCAAAATTAATAGTACCTAATTACAATTGTTTCTTTTCATTTATATTTTATCAGTTGCATCATTTGATCTTAACACACACAATTAATAGGTATATCTTATAATTTGTATTACTTATAATTATAATTCTTAATATCTTACAATATTAGTAATTATTACACGTTCGTTTATTTACTAAATTAAATAAGTCAGCCGATAAGACGGATTGCTATGATTGAATCGCTCTCCCAGTAGTCGATGCTTGGTATACAGGTATCATGTCGTGTCGTGGGGTGTAAAATCAATTTAGTAAAGAGTATAATTACGTAAGGGGGCTTATCTCGCGAAGAATTTAAACTGAAAGTGGGTCGGCGTAAATATGTCTGTTAATTGTGTTATCTTTTAATGAAACAGGAAAATAAATTTAAATGGCGAATTTTAAACGAGATAGTTATTTTTTCATTGCGAAGGTAATTTCAAAAGGGCTTAAGTATGTGAAGCTTCACTGTGATAGACTATTGCTTACCTAGATCGATGTTAAATTTATACTAACACGAGCTAATGCTCGCGACTTCGTCCGCGTGGATCGAGGTTTTTTCGGTTCCCGCGGGAACTCTTTAATTTTCCCGGATAAAAAGTAGCATATAATATGTGATATTCCAGACTATAATATTATATCTCTGTGCCCAATTTCTTCTAGATCCGTTCAGCAGTTCTGGCGTGATTGAGTAACAAACATCCATCCATCCATCCAAACTTTCGCATTTATAATATTAGTAAATATAGATTATAATGCGAATGTTGCCTATGTCGATCTGTCTGTCTGTTACATTTTCACCAGTTTTCCCAGCCGATTTTGATGAAATTTGGCAAAGAGATACCTATGTACCTAATTGGCATCCAGGATGCCAAAGTTAAGAGTTGCGTGCCCGAGGAATGAACCCCCGACCCCGTAAAGGAGGCGTCTAAACCACTAGGTTTCACCGCTCCTAATTCCGTGGTATAACGATTAACAAATATTCCGACGTTCGCTTTGCACGGCGACGTACAATATTTGCTGATCCGTCCCATTAGTCGCGACAAGCTGTTTTCATAAGTATTTGGTTCAACGAAATGTTAATATCACAGACGAATTTATTCCTTTTGAGGCATGAATTCAGTCGTTATAAAACCAACATTCATACCTAAATTGTGGGTCTGTGGTTCGATTTCCACCCACGTGACTCTAAATTTTCGGAATGATAATGACAAGGACCGACGGCTTAACGTACTCTCCGGCTACTAACGGCTTAACGTAGGAAACGAAAAGGCCAATAATTTGAACCTCCAAATTCTGTCACCCATCCAGTTACCGACTTGGTTCAATGTTGCTTAACCTTAAACGACTGCGTTGTCATATCTAGGCTACTCGTCCCTCAGCTAGGCATGTGCGTTGTAAGAAATGTATCACTTCATTTAGAAGCTTTTCGATCCACTTTAGGCTGCATCACCACTTGCAAGCAGGTCTGATTGCAGCCAAGCACTATCCTATAAAATAATTATATAAAAAAGTGTGTGTGCAATTCACACACGGCATAAGCGAAACATCAGAAAAGTAGCCTACTAGAGAATGAGATAAATATAACTTGTATTCTTTCTCATTCTCTCGCAGGCTAAATCCTATTATGAATATTTTTGTCTCTTTTTTGTGTCGCTCTTACGTTTGATCAAATTTTTAAAACACAACGATTCAAAAGAAGTTTTAAAAAGAGGAAATCCTGAGAGTATTGCATGGTGTTTTCAAAAGTGTGAGAAATAAGTTAGTAGGGGTATTTCCGGGCGAATTTCCGGGGTAAAATGTAGCATAAGTCATTTCCCTGGACCTATCTACTTGCCAAATGTTAGAAATGGTCCAGTAGATGGACAGTGAAAATCATACTAATGTAATGCGAAAGTGTGTTTGTTTGTTGGTTTGTCCTTCAATAACGCCGCAACAGAGCAACGGATCGACGTGGTTTTTTTGCATAGGTATATATGTAGTTGAGAGATTGGAAGAGTGACATAAGCTACTTTTTATCACGGAAAATTTAAGGAGATCCCGTGGGAATTAAATAAAACTTATTCCAAGCAGGCGAAGTCGCGGGCGTCATCTAAATTTATAATATTAAAAGCTTGGATGTGTGCGGGTCTTTGAAGAAAACTAGCAAAAAGATAACCTAATAAACTTTAATTTGCTACCCACTCTCTTGGTGTTGTAAAGGAATTTAACGGGAAATGTTTTCCTCGCAGTTTTTCTATTTAAAATTTTTGTGTGGAAGTTCATAGTGGGAATTTTTTCACCGCTTTATAAAAGTAACAAGTAAATATAATTAAAATTATTAAAAAATACGGCTGCTGTGCCGTAGACACACATACATACACGAACCCTGAAAACACAACACTCCTTTTTTGGGCAGTCGTGTTATAAAAAATCCCCCTCGAATGAAAGTACGGCTCCCACTGCTACTACGTAACGATACCACAGTCAGTAATCTTTGGAATCTTATTCACATTTTTATTATTTTTTTTAAATCACTATATTGATTGATATTGAACTATAGTGTTATATTATATTTTTGGAATATACTCATCATTTTCTAGATGATGATTATATAGTTAATCATATTTTCGAAAAAAAAATTCAACTTTAGTCTTAAATGCGGAAACATGGTCACACTATCATTATTTTTTTTAATTTTACTAGCCTATGTCACCCGGAATAAGCTAGGAATTCTAACGATACCTCGTTTATCAAAATCGGTTCAGGCGTATAGAAGTTATGGTGGAATATACAAACTCACATACATACACACATACATACATACATACATACAAACATACATACATACATACATACATGAACCCTGAAAACAATATACTCCTTTTTTCAGGCAGTCGTATAAAAAGAGACAGTACCTATATTCTTGAGTCCAAAAAAACATGAACACTAGTTCATGTTTTTTTTAATCCGCTTTAAGTTAGCCCTTGACTGCGATCTTACCTGATGTAAATTGACGATGCAGTCTAAGTTGGTATAGGTCTAACTTGTTAGGGATATGACAGTTAAATTTAAGCCCATAGCGCTAATCGTTTTTTACATCACGGCATCGTACCGGAACGCTAAATCGCTTGGCGGCAGGTCATTGCCGGTAGGGTGGTAACTAGCCACAGCCGAAGCCTCCCACTAAGCCAGATCAGGGAAATAAATATTTCCAAAAAAAAATATAAAAGAGGAAAACAATATTTCCCCAAAATTTTGTTACGAAAGTCAATAACGCTCAAGAATTATGTTCAGTCAAGTGCGAACCGATAACAGTCATAGTCCAAGAGCTATTTGTAAATTTTACTAAGTAATTTTTACTTACTTTACTAAGTACCCTCTTACTTTGTTAGCTAACTTTGAAATCCATTAAATAGAGTTGACTAGTAACTTCTCCGAGCATGGCAGTCTATACTTAAAATATTTCTTTTTCAAACAAATAAATTTGCCTAGCATTAAAATGTATTAATTGTATTTATTTATACGAATGAGTGTCTGTTTATCCGTCTGTCTGTCTACTACGCTTTCACGACCCATTTGTAGGTACAACCTGTTTTGACGGAGTTCGGTACAGAGTTAGTTTGCATCTTCGGGAAGGACATAGGCTGCTTTACCCGTGAAAATCAAGGATTTCCATTAGGTTTATCGAATACATAAATCTATGCGAACGAAGTCGCGGGCATCATCTTGCTAAAAAAAAAAACATACGCGCCGAATTGAGAACCTCCTCCTTTTTTGGAAGTCGGTTAATAAGCGTGTATACTGGACGCTGATGGTCCTTTACCGTCATGCAACCTAAATCTCCAACAGGACAGATAGGCCTGGGAAGCGTAACAGACAAGCAAACAAACAAGCAGACAGACATATTATGTTACAACACACTCACATCTGTAATATCCATACAAGTCCATTCTTATATTATAAATGCGAAAGTGTCTGTCTGTTTGTCTGCTACGCTTTCAAGGCTCGTTTGTCCCGATTTTGATGTTATTCGTTACAGGGATAGTTTGTATCCCTCGAAAGGACAAACGCTAAAATTAAAATATTCCCGCGGGAATCAAAAATTTACTCCACGCGGATGAAGCACCTTTTAGTTACTACATAAAGATTCTCGACCTTATCAATCACCAATCCCATTAGCTCCTTGCCTATCATGCCTACGTTTCTTCTGTATCGCATACTAAAGGAGGTGAAATATTCAGAATGAAATTTCATTTGTACCTTTCGCGCTGTTATTGAGGGTTTCCTTTTAAATATAATTTTTTACATAAATAAGGAACCATCAATACTAACATTACTGCTGTGAATTTAATAGGTTTTCAGTTGATTTTTAATCGACTTCAAAAAAAGGGGAAGGTTCTCAATTCGGCGCGTATTTTTTTTTACGTATGTCGGTGCATATCTCCGTGGTTTCAGAACCGATTTGAATTTTTTGTCTAGCAGTCGTTAGAGGAAGCTCTCGAGGTGGTCCCATAAAAAATCTGACTCCAAATCCTCAACCCTGACACTAAAAAGTTAAAAATAAAAATTCTTTCCAAAAAACCGACTTCCAAAGCCACTGTAAAGTGAAAAATAATTTTAATTTCTATAGATTTAGGAAAGAATTTTTTGTGAGCTTCAAGTGGAATGATTGTAAAGAATTTCTTTACAATTGTCACGAATTCCCGTTAAGGTCTATATATTCCATGACTAGATACAACCTAAGACCGATTGACTAACTACGGATCTTTATTTGGAAGTTCATAAAACTACACGTGGGCATAGAACGGGCATATTTTTGGGTAGTAGCGAACAACTTCGCTACCCACAATGTACCTTATAGAAATCCTGAAATAGCACACTAACACATGTGTTAATCTGATGCATTTTAAGATTACTCTTAAAATGCATCAGAGATTAAATAATAAATAAATAATAAATTGGAACGATACAACAAAGGACTTACTGGCATTTCAGCTATCATCTCGCACGCACTTTACTTTCCAACACCACGTCTCAACTCACTCTATACACAAAAGTATAACACTGTATATATTATGATATATAAGAATGTACACAGCACAGGCGTGCACCTCTGATGGCGAGCGATACTCAACTTTTTGTTTACAGAATGACGCCCGTATTTATACACAATGTCTTTTTCGCCAACCCTCTACCAACTCTGAATTCATTAATAGTGCAATACCAACATGAAATCAGTATTGCCATTCTATAAATAATAAATAAATGTTGCCAGTCGAACACACGATCACGACATTCGGCCATCCGACATTGTGCAACCTCCCGGTGCACAACCACCAAACATTTGCTTTGCTAAGCTTAGTTCGCTTCACTCCTTGCAACAATCTGTAGTGTACAACAAAACATCTTCATCCATTCATACTTGCACGATGACATTTAGTTTTAGTAAATCACGACATTCGGGAGAATTAAAAAGGATAACAAAAAGGAAACCTACATTTTTCAATTTAGTAATATCAAACTTAAAACCTCAAACCGATCTGAAATCCAAAACTATCGAGCTTTTGATCTTGAGATTTGTGAAGTGTGTGTGAAGTGCAATTAAACTGATTGATATCGCTGAATCGAAATTTCACAACAGAAATAAAAATATCGCAATTTAAATCTAAAACTCATATAGAATAAATTTAGGCAAATAAAGGATTAATTATCTAAAGCTGAATAAAAATCTAATCTGAAACTTAATCAAAGTCTGGAACAGTTACAGTCTAAAACATAATCTAAACAGTATGTTACATATACCGTAAGCAAAAGTCTAAAACTGAATTCAAATTTAATAAAATACCCAATATTTATTTTATTTCTTATACCGTTTCAGTTATTTATACCTTACAAGCATCTGACGCTGAATCTAAAGCTAAGTAAATATCTAAACCCTGATTACAATCTGTAACAGACCAACAGGTCCATCATCCTGAGCTCCACCTATCATGTGTCATACATGACGTGTCATGCCAGCTTTTTTTAAAAAACTTTATTGAAATCGAAAAATTTATCAGAACGTAAAGGAAAGCTGATTTTATTAAAATTTTAGGACTTGACAAGAAATAAGTATCACACACTACCCCAGAGTTCACAATAAAATCTACAACCGCATCCAATGCAAACATTAATCAGGATTACTAATCTATTAATTCTTCAATTCAGTTGGATCTGCTGTACCATTAACTAATCTTTACTAATCGTTTGAATCAAATTAAGTCTATGTTAAATTATCTGCTCTAAATTCCTGACATCGTATACCTGTTGGCGGTAGACTGTTCCCACTATGTTAAATTATTACTATTTTAAAATCTTTAACTATGTAACAGTCAACGTTTTTAATAAATGAAATTTTTCTTAGCTTATTCAAAAATTTTAACAAATAGAGTTCAATTCTATTAAACACGCCTCAAAACACAAGTTGTTTTAGTTTATTCCCTTCTTTTCCTAACCTTTCCTTTCCGTGTTAACCTCTGAATAAACCCATCAAAAAGAGACAGCACCACAAAATTCAACCGAATCAGTTCAGGTTATGTTGTCCAAGACAATCTTTAACTTGTGAAATACTTAGAATCTTACCCAATGCTTTGAACTGGGTCAAATACCTGAACTTTGACTACAATCATCATTGAAAACCAAACAAAAAGTCCAAAACTAAACCTTAGTCCAAAACTAAATCTAACTCTTCATCAAAGGCTTCTTTGAAATGCAAAACTTTTGTATGAATTGAAGTAGAATCGGCTTGCAATTATTGTACAATACTAAATCGCTATCATATAATTATTTTAAATTAACTTTACTCAATAGCAATTTCAAATTAAAATACAAAATTCAAATTTTGCTGTAAATCCAAAGCTTGATACAAAACTAAATAATAAAAAAACTAGATGAAAACCCCAAATTCAGAAATTTGAATTTAATACTCAAAACCTCTTTTGTCTTTTTTTTTCAGAATCATTACCTCAACATATGAACAAAAATCAAACCAATTATAAATAAAAACGTTACACCAAGTTATAATATATTACGTCAGTAACATAATATAGTATATATACTGAGTGTTTTATTCATTCTGCTTTTTAATACTTTTTGCTTTACTTTTCTGCGTCTTTTAATAATTAAAGTAAGTGTTTACAAATTAACTGACGGTTGTAGGCCGGAGCCGCTAGGTGAGGGTATACCTTCGTCACGAGCTTGTGGATCCACAACGCCCGTGCATCACACGACATTATTCAATAAATTTGAGAAAAACAATATGGAGATAAAATTAGAGTAAGCAAGCACGCACTAGTCACTCTCTAGAAAATATAATTTTTACATCATATTATACTCTCGAGATTTTGGACGGCAAAAGATAATTAATTGCGCGATTTCATTTTCAATTCAAATAATAGTCTGTTAAATTTTATCATCCAGTTCATTATTTCAAATCACTCAGATAAATATATAGAAAGAAAACCCAATGTGACTTCGAGAATGGCGCATTTTTACAATTTTATTACTTTATTGAACGGGCTTCTCGTGTCGTGACTGTAGTTTCTAGCAAGCTACTTAACTTCGAGCCTCAAATGTTCAGCCCTTATATTTATTTATTTATCTTTCTTTGTGATTAGTAAATGTTCCAAAAATTTTAATCTTTTTATTAAATTCAATTTAACATTTAATGAACTAACTTGGTCAAACTGAATCACTGGACTGGAAACTGAACTGCTAATTAGTATTGACGAAACACGTTTGAACTATTTTTGGAATTATTATTTTTGCGATATCTAGAATTTCAAAATTACTACAACCTTCACCGTTACAAGCTGAAGTATATATCCTTCCGTATTTAATTCTTAACGCATTCCGAACATCGGACCGCATTATGTTGAAAGCCATAAAATAGTGTAAACAAACGAGTGAAAGATCTATTAACAACAACAAACTTGGAACCTTTGTTTCAATTTACTTTATGCATTCCTTGCTTGTTAACTTTTTAAACTACTAAGCATAGTCTACAAGTGAGTCATATATTTGAGAAACACAAATCTTTCAAATATAACGAATGGGTGAGTGACCAACTGATAAGTTGAACCAATGACAATAAGGCTATTAAATGCATCATTTCCTAAACCACATCGACATCGATCTGGTACGTTATTATAAATAGTGTACATATAATAACTATGTTGTTGTATATCTTCAAATGAAGCGTACTCATATAATATCGATCTAATTTCAATTTGCAAGTTCGTTTGATCATCATAGTTTTTTTTTTTGAAATAACTATAATTCATTCGTATTTCGGCGCATTCAGATTATATACATCCGAAACACGTCGAGGATCGGTCGCCTTACATCGCGATCACTAATTAATCCATTTTAAAGTCCATACAAATACAATCAATTTTTGCGGCTGTACCATTAGGTACAGTTATACTACTTGTAAAAATTGATCTTAGTCGTTTAAAATAACCGAAATCTATCTAAAATCATTCAAAATTTAAAAATGTAGAAATTCCCCTGATCAAAAACATTTGAAGGCACACAGGAACTATGAAAAATGAATAAAATGCCATGGTAGTTCTAGATAGAACGAGTTACTTGTACAGTAATCTACTAAAGCAGCTAATAATTCTGGACTAGAAAACTTGCTTTCATTATGTACATCCCTTTAGTTTGATATGTACGTAAAATTAAGTAAATAAAATACATTAGATCTTTCACGAACAGTTAGATAACATACTGTCAAAAACAGTAACACACTTGTTCACAACCTACCGGCTCATTAGGTCACAACTTATGGAAACACTTGTTCCACTCTAGTAACACACTTGGTTACATTCTATGGACTCACATGGCCCAAATGACATACATAGTCATTCTAAAATGGTGACTCACATGGCCACCTAGGTCACAACTTATGGAAACACTTGTTCCACTCTAGTAACACACTTGGTTACATTCTATGGACTCACATGGCCCAAATGACATACATAGTCATTCTAAAATGGTGACTCACATGGCCACCTTAAAATATCGACACACTTGGCCACTCTATAATAGTGAGTAGACACACTCATGACTACTCCAAACGTATACGAGCTCTCTGACCATCATTCAATATCTTTATTCTTACTCCCACAATACCAGCTACGCAAAATCGTCAATTTCAACTTGAAATCTAAGATATTCTAACGTCTCTATCTTGTATTCTTCCAAAATCCTTCATTATTAACCTCAATCACTGATAAATCTGTCAAGAGACACTAAGGCTTCCGTACATGAAAGCGGAACCCCTGATGTCAATCAACCTGTAATGCGATAGAAAGAGGTTCCCCTTTTTTTTTTAAACTACAAATGATAATGATATCAATAGCTGATATACAATACAGTACTAAAATACATATGCTCTGATAATAGCACATATTAAGAGTTGCAAATGGACTTGGTCAGTAAAACCACTATTATTCTTTCAGCATAGGTACAACTACCATCGAACAAATCACTAATAAAAGGGCAAATGATTCTAAGCAAGTGCTTAAATAAACTTATCATAAATTACATGTCTGGCCAATGTACTTCACTAATGTAATTTAAGTTCACTCGCGGCACTAATATAAATAGTTGCCCTGCCACTCAAAAAAATTACTTTTTAAACACTACAAATTCCTAAGACACCTGCTTTGATCGAGTCTAGTACTACCAGACTAAACTATCTAGATCACATAAAATAAGTATACCAGTAAGTATACTTTTATATCGAGAATTTAAAACTAAATCATACTTTTATCGTATTTCTTATAAATCACACATGAAACTAATCAGAGTTCGATAAATTGCTTTGCATCCTAGTATTGACATGAGGGTATCTTATTTGACATATTCACTTCTCTTTTTTTTTTTTATTACTATTATTCACTCCATGAATTATCTTCGTGAATAACCAGTAATCTAATCTATGCCTGGTTAATAGAAATTTCAAATTAAAAACTAAATTAAAAATTAAAAACCTTGTAAAATCAAAATTCGAAACTTAAACAGTGCGTAAAAAAAACTACAATCTCATTCAGTACACTAGTCTGAAGGCACGAGGCTGCTTTTAAATTCAATAATCATTTAACTACATTTACACTAAATAAAACTTTAGGTAACGTTCATCCAAAGTAATGGTCCAGAGAATAATTCACAAATACTTGAGTTAATTAGAACTGATAATTATTTACCTATTTCATATCTCTAGGAGGTTAACCAGTAGTAATAACCAAGCTGTATGGTATCGCATTTAATCATCTAAAATGGCTGCTCAGACGGCCGGTGCTAGTGAAATTTATTCCAGTATGTCAACTCTCATACTGGCGAAATTCTCGCTTGACGATTTATTTGTTGATTATAGCTAAATAACACAAAATTTCTTGGACTCATGTCCAGGACATGACATTTTTACATCATCTATCATAAATAAATACTATGGACACTATATTCAAAACTCAATTCACTGAAATTTCTATCGATGTGTTTTATCTAAACTAAATACCTTAGAATCAGAATTACTTCGACACTAAAGTAAACTGCTTACAAAATCGTAATTCGGGGATCATCCTCCTCGATGGAAGCCAGTCGCCAAGCTGGTTTGAGTTGGCAATTCATTCAGATGAGACTTCACAGTCTTAACGTCGTGATGACGTAATATTAAAGTTTACAGCAAACTCTTTTCCAATTTGTGGGTAACTAAATACGAAATATAAATGTAATTCAAATATTAATTGCCTTGATACAATGTCAATTATTATCGCACGAGATCATTACCAAACACTCGATTTAACCTCTACTCAAATGGAATACAACATAATAATATTATAGCCAAAATAGCAAATCTAAGAGTTCACCCAGAACTAATGTTATTCAATGTACCCACACAATAGGTGTCAAAACAGATTTAGCAATATCCAAAAGTTCTTTGCTGCACGTTATCTTTATAGCATAGCAAGAATGGATCTCAAGTACATGCTAACTTTGATTAAAGTAGTCAATCTCTTTTGAACTTAGTAAACGGAATACTCTTTGTTTAAAAGTTTTGAAGGTACGACACAGAGAATTGTGTCACAATATAACTACTTAGTGAACAATATTTTTCTCGTGTTAAAAAAATATTGTTTTCTTGGGTTCATTTTCACTTCTGAAGTTGTCACGAATTCCCGTTAAGGTCTATATATTCCATGACTAGATACAACCTAAGACCGATTGACTAACTACGGATCTTTATTTGGAAGTTCATAAAACTACACGTGGGCATAGAACGGGCATATTTTTGGGTAGTAGCGAACAACTTCGCTACCCACAATGTACCTTATAGAAATCCTGAAATAGCACACTAACACATGTGTTAATCTGATGCATTTTAAGATTACTCTTAAAATGCATCAGAGATTAAATAATAAATAAATAATAAATTGGAACGATACAACAAAGGACTTACTGGCATTTCAGCTATCATCTCGCACGCACTTTACTTTCCAACACCACGTCTCAACTCACTCTATACACAAAAGTATAACACTGTATATATTATGATATATAAGAATGTACACAGCACAGGCGTGCACCTCTGATGGCGAGCGATACTCAACTTTTTGTTTACAGAATGACGCCCGTATTTATACACAATGTCTTTTTCGCCAACCCTCTACCAACTCTGAATTCATTAATAGTGCAATACCAACATGAAATCAGTATTGCCATTCTATAAATAATAAATAAATGTTGCCAGTCGAACACACGATCACGACACAATCGTGCATTGTCGAGTCAACATCTCCTGAAGATGCTCCGGTGTCGGAGTGAAACGTACGTTGAGAATAATTTTAAAGATTTGTGTGGTGTTGTGCCGGTGCCAATAGGCATGATGACAGTAACCAAGAATCAATGAAATTATGAATTTATTTAATGAAATAGGATTAATGGATTATAAAAAACGTATTTATTTTTCTATTTCGAGCGAGATTGCTATTTGTTTTGATAAAATAAAACTATAAAATACAGCAATCCGCCATATTGGATAAAACACCAAGAAGCGAATGACGTCACAATTGTTTATTTTTGAGCTTTGACAATCACACAATTGTTTACTGCACACTGCACAGAGTACATTGGTAAAAACAATAGTGACGTCACAAACGACGCCATGACACCGCCGAACGTTTTGGCGTGAATTTTAAAATTTAAATTTCAAATGCCAATTTTATCTACCAAACCTTATTTTTCTGCTGAAATAAGATATTTTTTCGTAATAGTAGATACTTCCGAGCATAACCTGACCATTTTTCAAAATCAGTCATCATGCCTATGGCTGGCTTACCGGGCGGTGAGTATCGCAAGCTGCAAATGCAAGATACACACTGTAGCACATAGATTTGTCTGCATTGGCGGATTATAGCGAATTAAACTTCTAGTTCCTTCATTATCATTAACTTCCGCTAAGTAACGCCTGCTTCTATCCAAAAGATATAATACTAGATGATGCTCGCGACTTCGTCCGCGATAAGTTTTTTTGATTCCCGCGGGAACTCTTCTATTTTCCAGGTCAAAAAGTAGCCTATTCCCTTGCCCGAAATACAACCTATCCCTGTACTAAATTTCATTAAAATTGGTTGAACAAATGGGCCGTGAAAGCGAATCAGCCAGACAGACACATTTATAATATTAAGTATGGATTATGCTAAGGTACTGGAGTCGAACTATAGAAACATCTTTGAATACTGATGCAACAGAAACATCAAACAAGCAAACTGAGTGTTGGTCTGTCGATATTGTCAACATTGCTTGTGTAAGCTTCGTTGTCATAACTTCCGATGCTGCCCAAAGTTTACACTTTGTTACTGAATTTGTAACTTTCATTTCCAAGAGATGTAGACAGAAATTGTCCAGTTTAAAGTACAAAAAACAATAATCTATACTATTAGGTATCTATAATAATATGGATGGATGATGATGAAATTTGGCACAGAGACTATAGTCTGGAATAACAGATTAAAGAGTTCCCGCGGGAACTAAAAACCTTTAATCCAAGCGGAAGAAGTCGCGAGCATCAGCTAGTAATACTATGCAACTATGCGATCATTAGCCCGCCAACCCGCATTGGAGCAGCGTGGTGGGTCTAAGCTCTAATTCCCGCTCTCCTATGAGAGTGGAGGCCTGTGCCCAGCAGTGGGACGTTAATGGGCTGTAGTGATGATGATGATGATGATGCGATCATTCATACTAATATTATTAATGCGAAAGTGTATCTGTCTGTCTGCTACGGTGCAAAAACCTCAATCCACACGGACGTACTCACGGGCATCAGCTAGTAACGCTATAAAACGGTTTGACCCGGTGATACTGTCACGGTCAAGCCATTTTATGACCCCAGGGGGTCATACTGCCAACGCTTTAAAGCTATACATACCTAAGCAATATTACTGATAATGTGAAGCTTCAACGTCTGTCGTCATAATATGCGACCAGCTTTATAATGTAGGCAAACGTTTGTGGTGACATTTGATTGAACTCAGAAGTGGCAAACAGTCGCCGACCGCGGCGGATATCCGGACCGCTATAAAACGGTTTGACCGAAATCAGTATTACCAGTACGCTTACTCTGAGTTTTTACATTGCAAATTCGATTGACGTAGTGAGCGTTCACTCACATTAGCGTTAAAGTAAAATGAACCTTAAATGCATTGATTTAGAGCTCATTTCATCATTTCGTGTATTTATTCACAGCCAGCGCTCCAAACGCTGAATTTGTGACTTAGCAAGAGATTTTGGGTCCATTTTATATTGAGGTGGAATTGCTGGCTCAGCAAAACAATATTACAACCTTGAAGTGTTTGTTTTTCATTTTGATACAAATTATCACCGATGACGTCCTCAGTGGCGCAGTGTTGAGCGCTGTTGTCTTAACACGCGGAGGTCCCGGGTTTGATCCCCGGCAGGGTCAATTTAGGAATTTATAATTTATTAATTTTCTATGGTCTGGGGAGGCTTCGGCCGTGGCTAGTTACCAACCTACCGGCAGAGACGTGCCGAAAAGAGATTTAGCCTTTGGGTACGATGACGTGTAGAAACCGAATAGGGGTATGGGTTTAATATAACTGCCATGCCCTGACAGGTTAGCCCGCTACCATCTTAGACTGCATTATCACTTACCAACAGGTGAGATCTGAGTCAAGGGCTAACTTGTAGTGGATAAAAAAAGCCATAAAAATGTATAAAAAAAGGTTTTAAAGCGTGGTAAGGTACTAATACTAAGAACTGTAAAAAAGCCGATGTAGACATCAGTTAGTGTACTTTGAGAATTTTGTATATCCACCCTTTGAAGAACCCCATATTGTAATCATGAGTGATGATATGGTAGTGGATAACAGCTTTTAGTGGCAGTTATAATAAATCCATACCAGATAGTTATATTAAACCAGCACCGGAGCGCTAAATCGCTGGGACACACTTCTTTGCTGGTAGTGGCCCCGAAGCCTGTGTGGTTACAAACTCTTCTATTAACTTAGTTAATTAGACAGTTAACAGACTTTAGTAAAACTAATTTACTACAGTCACACCAACTTATCTGGCCAGCAGGCCAAGCATGGGAGGGGACAAAAATCTTATCCCCCGATTATATCCACTGACAAGAGATAAAATTATGCTAGAAAATGGCAACAGGGGAAAGGAGAAGTATATCCCTGTTTGACTTGTGCATAGGACGTGTGTTTAAGTTTATTTTCATACCATTAAATTGTAAAAAAGATGTCTCGAGCCTACTGGGACATCTTATCCTTTCCCCGTGGATAAAATCTCCCCGCCCATGCTCGGCCTACAGGTGGCGAAAATTGGAACTAATTTTAATGTAGGTTTATAGTTTTTGTTTTTATTTTATTTTTCACGTAGGAGCGACGTTGCGACTGGGTCAGATAAGTATAAGGGACTATAGAGAAAGAAAGAAGCAGCCACATAATATTTTTTTTTATTTTCAAAACCGACAGCAATTACAGAATCAACCTTAAACAAAATCCACTGAGGTATTAATAATTTATTTATTAAGCTATTTGAGGCACTTCTGGACAAAAATAATCATAAACTAAGTATTTACATGCAAAATCAACGCTGTATCGTCCAGCAAGTATTTAAGCTACTCAGTGTGTGTTGGGACTCCGGGCCTCAGACACGAGACCACTATAATGGCGCACATCTGAGGTAGTCAGTCAGGGACCCTACGCTGATTTCAGTGGCCGCCTTTTTGCGAACGTCACTGGCATAGTCCATACTAATATTATAAATGTGTGTCTGTCTGTCTGCTACGCTTACACGGCCCATCTGTTCAACCGATATTGATGAAATTTGGTACAGGGATAGGTTGTATCCCGGGGAAGGACATAGGCTACTTTTTATCCCGGAAAATTCAAGAGTTCCCGCGGGAATCAAAAAAAACTTAATCCACACGGACGAAGTCGCGGGAATCATCTAGTAATATTATAAACTGTTAAAAGGCAGAGTAAGGTAGAAATAAAAAGTAGTAGATATTGTACAAATAGCTTTTTACTACTATAGTTAGTAAGTTACTATAGATACAAATATACGCATAGCCTATGCTCGAAATAGTTAGGTTTTCGCACAGTAAATATTCGCCGCGAAGCTACAACTCACGTGCAAACGATTGTCAGTGCAAATTAACGATAATTAGGTACTGCCGACATTTTGAATAGGCCCCCGAGGAAAACGTGGCAGGAATGAAAATTTCTGCGTAAAATTTCTGGGCTTGGTTTTGTTAGCATAACTTTTAGGGCGTCGAAACAGGGCATCTTATAGAATAAGCTTTTGTTATTAGATCAAAAGTTAATGGTTATAGATATACGACTTTTTATACGACTGCCTGAAAAAAGGAGTATATTGTTTTCAGGGTTCATGTATGTATGTATGTGAGTTTGTATATTCCACCATAACTTCTATACGCCTGAACCGATTTCGATAAATGAGGTATCGTTAGAATCCCTAACTTATTCCGGGTGACATAGGCTAGTCAAAAAAAATTGATGGGGTGACCATGGTCCCGCATTAAAGACTAAAGTGGACATTTTTTTTCGAAAATAAGATTAACTATATAATCATCTTCTAGAAAATGATGAGTAGATTCCAAAAATATATAACACTATACTTCAATATCCAGTGATTCCCAAAAAAATATCATTAAATAAAAATGTGAATAAGATCGTTACGTAGTAGATAGTTACGGGCTACGGCAGAGCTGCAGTCGTATTTTTTAATAATTATAATTATATTCACTTGTTTATGAGTTTATTGAGCAGGTAATTTTAATTTTACGGAAAGCGTATCTTTTTCTAAATATAGCTTTTAAATATTTGTTTGGGGTTACTAAGAAGTCGCTTTTTATTAGTTATAATTAAAATAAAAATTCTTTCCAAAAAACCGACTTCCAACGCCACTGTTAAGTACAAAAATAATTTTGATTTCTACCCACTAGTTATGTTGAAGTCGGGCGGGTATAACAAGGATAAGAAAAATTGATGCATCAGACTTGCCCGACTTCAACATAGTGGGTAGAAACCAAAATTAATTTAAAATAATTTATTATTTTAAAATAATAAACTCAACCAAAATTACATGGATGTTACGTTTGTTGGGAGGACTTAATAATCATAATATTTTTTTGCTGTATGCAATATTGAGTGGCCATCTTTCTTTTAGGGAACTGGAGCCATACTGCCAACGCTTAAAGCTATATGTTTCATCGTTGACTTTAGAATTATAATCCTTATTTTAGGAACGTCAAGATCCGTGACATCAAACTGTCATTTTGAGTAATATTGCTGAAGTATTGCTGCAAACGTTGGCAGCATGGCCCTGTACTTGAAGTGAACGACGACGACGTAGCGAAAGCACCTCTCTTTAAAAGTCAAAAGTAATAAAAAAAACCGGGCAAGTGCGAGTCGGACTCGCGCACGAAGGGTTCCGTACCATTATTAATAAATAATTAGGTACCTTTGTTAATGAACCGCAAGACTAACTTTGTTTGTAGAGGTTTATTGTTAATATCAAAAAAACTATGCTAGTTAGAGCATTGGCTATAGTTTTCCTGTAAAGTATACGTAAATTCCTATTGACCATAATTATTTCAAATTTTTCGATTGGTAAACTCCGGAGATAAGGGGGGGGAACGGTATTTTTTTAGACATTTTCCCCGATAAATCAAAAACTATCATAACTAAAAATAATTAAAAATCTGTTTTAGAATGTACAAAGTAAATCCTTTCATATGATACCCCACACAGTACAGTTATCTCACTTTTAAATTTCAACCCTCAGATTTTCCCCCCTTTTTAAATAAGAACAAAAATAATTTCCAATTTTTTTTTATTCCAGTGTCTTTGGGCCACTAATATACACAACTATTCCAAATTTCATGTCGATAGCTTTGGTAGTTACTGAAATAATCGAGTGTGACGGACGGACAGACGGGCAGACAGACGGAGAAAGTCGCACCATAAGGGTTCCATTTTACCATTTTGGTACGGAACCCTAAAAATTGTGTGTGTCAGCTCCGACGCACGACTGGAGTTTACTCTTTACGAACGATTATAAAATAATATATAGATAAGTAAATGAGGGTAGGTAATGAGATGGTCATCGTGGTACCTACCACATACCTATACAATTTTTTTATTTCGAAAGAAATTTCGACGCGAGACAGGCGCACCGTAATAAAAACAAATACAGAAATGCAAGGGACCATTAATTATTAGAAATTCAACTCTGAGTAAAATTTCTCAGGAAACGAAAACATAGGAAAAAATTAAGCGAAGTCTAAGGGTCATTGTAAACCGATATTCTCGTTATTTATTGCTTTAAAATAAACAGACCCAAAACACTTTAACAAGAATGTTTTTACAAACAGTCATAAAACACCAAAATTTCAATTTGGCCAGACATCTAAAACTAAAGAAGGCAATAAATACTAGTTGGCTACATTGTACAAGTGAACCCAGCGTTGATAGAAATCGACACCAGATGTTGATAGATTTCTAACTATGAAAAAGATTAAAATTTAATGTTGTAGAAATCCTTAAGACAAAAAATTCCCAAGAGAAAGGGCGTGGACTAAGCGACTTCGCGATTATTAGTTAATACAAATGCATGAAAATTATGTGACCAATGAGGAGAACGGAATTCTGTGTGTAGTTTTTTTGCAGTGGCACTCGCTGGGGGAAAAGCTGGGAGGAGATAAGATGTGAGGACAAGAAAAGAACGGGGAAGGCAGACTCCGAGCGCAAGTCAGAGAGACCAGTTCTCCAATCCACAATTTTTATAACGGATAAAAATAGAGAGTTCAGAGTATAAATCGGGTCAAAGTTTGGTTGTAAATTAACGGTGTTCATTTATTCCTTTCATTTAATTGAATGTTTGTATAGATTCAGATCATATTTTAGATAAGTTCTTTCGGGGAATAGGCTATTATAAGTGGTTTAGTGAAAGAAGCTGTTTGCTGAATATCGGTAAAGTACACAATTTGATTATAAGGTACTGTAAACAAGGTTCATAGAGAGATTTAACAGGTCGAGCTAATTGTTAAAGGCATTTAGTCGTAGGACGCCGGTCTAAATGGATTCTGACGCCAGCCTAGATTTAATGTATGAGTTGATGGTGCAAAATGGGAATAGAAATTGGTCCCCAATAGATATTGTTACATTGACAATGCAAATAGTTACCATTATCTTTCTGCTTATAATGTTGTATAAAAGAGATTGGGTAAGGGGCGTGTTGTGTGCAAAAATCGAACATTGTTGTATTGGAGAAACTCCCGCACCAAACATTGAGCTGGGAATGATTTATTAAATTAACGACATGATTATCTAAGTTGTGAACCTTGTTAACATACCCAAAGTATATTCTTAGTCTAGAGTTATAAAACCTGTGCCTTAAATCTTTCTTTATTATAGATCATGAATTAAAATTGTGTGCATGTATGTATATAGCTATAAAATAAGGTGTATATTAGTTATAAACGGCTGTAAGAGTTTTTATCTTTGGAAATTCTCTTTTCTCTTACATTAGGAAGCCTCCTCTTTAATAACACTCAATGTGGAGTAATACAAATAAAATTCAGGGAATAAAAGTAAATTATATTCACAATCTCTCTTTTATTATTACAGTTAAGTAACCTTACAGATTTATTATTGGAAGTTTATTAAGGTCTGAACAATTACTTATCTTTTGCCCTATAATAATTAACATTTAATGGCTTGTGTTATAGTTTACGGATAACATTCCAATAATGAATTTCATCCCATATATCTAAACTATAGTCACGATCCTTAACCTTAAAGGGACGAGCTAGGTAGGTTCTACATAGGTTATCACGTTTAATTTAGGTCTACAGGGAAAATTTCTTAGTTAAAACCTCGAAGCAGATTTTGCTGTAAGCAAAATCCATTCACTACTTTTATACAATAGAGCGGGTATTGGCTCAATCGAAAGGCTCCAAAGGAGGCAAGATTAACTTAACACAGTCTAAGGAAGTTCGACTTCTACAACATCTGGCATAAAGGTTAAATAGGTTTGAATAAGATATTAACGAGTAGCAAAGAGCAACAGGTTCTTTCCCACTAGCATAAGTATATAGCATTTGAACGAGACGGCGGTCCACAACGACGAGAGCGAGCCGAGCCACATAAAACAAAAGGTTCAGGTATACGACTATTGTATCGAGGGATGGGACGTACTCGCGGAGTGTGAGGCATTTTTGGTTGATTGGGGATTATATTCAATATTGATAACTTGATTGATAGTGATTGACAATATAGTCAAAGTAATCGGCTACATGGCTGCGTGGTGACAAGTTGGCAGCAATGGTTCAGCACACCCACACACACTCCTCTCGCAGATCGATCTCCGAACCTGAATTGGCCAATTCATAGACCTACTATATAAAATGAATAAATAAATTAAGTCCATGGACCAGGGGCGGGCTAAAATGCCCATAAAAGTTAGCACCAGCCGTTTACGGATATGGTAATAAAATCGCTTTGCAGCGCTATTATAGGAGGTTCGACTGCTGCCCCAATAACAATGTTTAAGGGCCTCATGCAGGCGTAGGGACTGTCCCCGTGCTCGGTTATCATTGGTCAGCTAAGATGCCTTTAAAAGGAAATACATGTAACAGCAACCATTCAATCCGACCCTGATTTGCAAACTTGGTATATACTTGTTACTATGCCGTGAATTAAATATCACTAAGGTAAACCTCGCGTTAAGACTTCTAGATCGATTACTTTAATTCAGGTGGATTGATTTGGTCCGCCTTACGTGTTCACCCAGCGTACTGTGCTAAGTATCAGTTTTACTGGTAATTCATGATTAACAAATACGACAACCGGATACCGAAAGTGCCACTAACTCTGCAGTGCTATTTTTCCGATATGTATACGGTTGTATGTATGTATAGGGTTCCTCACATATATTAGTCTCGATAATTAACTAGCTAAGACGATCACGCCGGTACCATCACAGTAAATTAACGCATTTTTAGGGTTCCGTAGCCAAATTTGGCAAAAACGGAACCCTTATAGATTCGTCATGTCTGTCTGTCTGTCTGTCTGTCTGTCTGTCTGTCTGTCGGTCCGTCCGTATGTCACAGCCACTTTTTTCCGAAACTATAAGAGCTATACTGTTGAAACTTGGTAAGTAGATGTATTCTGTAAACCGCATTAAGATTTTCTTACAAAAATAGAAAAAAAACAATAAATTTTGCGGGTTCCCCTACTTAGAACTGAAACTCAAAAATTTTTTTTTCATCTAACCCATAGGTGTGGGGGTATCTATGGATAGGTCTTTAAAAATGATAATGAAGTTTGTTTTATCATTTTTTTTTAAACTGAATAGTTTGCGCGAGAGACACTTCCAAAGTGGTTAAATGTGTGTCCCCCCCCGTAACTTCTAAAATAAGAGAATGATAAAACTAAAAAAAATATATGTTGTACATTACCATGCAAACTTCCACCGAAAATTGGTTTGAACGAGATCTAGTAAGTAGTTTTTTTTAATACGTCATAAATCGTAAACCGCAATTTTCCTTTCATTCAATCAACTCAAATATTTAAAAAAAACATTTAATTTAAAACTACAGGTTTGTACGGAACCCTCGGTGCGCGAGTCTGACTCGCACTTGGCCGGTTTTTATGTTTTATTTTTATTTTACTGAAAGCATGCTTGATACATTTATTTATATTAATTATCAAGTGCGACTGTTAATTCGTATACATCTACATGCAAAAACATGATTACCCCAATTATCCACGCAGCCTGTAATGTCAGCTGTAACACCATGAGATTCTGTTACCTGAAACAAACAAAGCAACTATTAAACGAATTATTATAAATTAAATGTCCTTTGAGTTTACATTTCAACCGCTCTAATTAGACAAACAAAATAAAAAGGTAGCTTCCACGCCAGAAAACATAACGCGGAGGCTTTTTCAAATTACGACACGACATTGTACTTTTAATTTACCTACAATAATAATGTACCCACTTATAATTTACCTGGAGATATTGTGGCCAATTTTGTATAACACAATCTCTAAACTAAAATGACAGCTTTAAATTTAGTTCTGTCCCGTTCCACGGGGAGTATGATGAAAGGGTTAGCAATATTTTTGATGCTGCCATTTTGTTAAGTTTAGAGATTGAGCACTACAGAATCAGCCTCATTGTATGAATCCTAATGGTTTGACAGAAGTTGCAATGACAAAAATGCAACCTATTTCTGTACCAAAATTTGTCAAAATTGGTTTGACAGATGAACCATGAAAAGTTAACAAAGATAGACGAACAGACAATTAAATTAAATTTAATGACATAAAATGGAACAATAATGTTATTTTATTAAAACACTTACATATTATCTACCTGAAAAACTGAAACCTTAATGTTGATAGAGAGCACAAAACATTTTTTTTACTTTTGCCTGTCTACTTACGCATCGGGATAAAACTTTTTTTTTCTTATTTTGATTTCTTAACAGGTAGTTTTGAATACAACTTAACATAATAATTATTATGATTTATCATTAATACTCTGGGTTTAACATAAATTAGGCTCCTTGGGGAGAGGGTTTAAATGTTTTACTCCGTAACTCCTTCAAATCTGTTAGATTTTGGCAATTCTTTTTCTTTATAAAAATTCTCTTGTTATCTGTCATGAAATTCATACGAAACCAATTCGTAATGTTTTAATCAGTGAATCCATACTAATATTGTAAATCCCGGAAAATTAAGGAGTTCCTCGGAAAATCAAAAAACATACCTAATACAGGCAGACTAAGTTGCGGGCATCATCTAGTTCATCTAGGTGGAACTCCACATTTTTCTCCTTCTTCAGGTTTCTTCGCAGCATTTTATCGGAATACTTACATACTCCTAATCGGAAAGCTCATCCGTGCGAAGCTTGCTTAATAAGTTATTGACATTGGAATAAACATCCCATGTGATTGTTCATATGAATATAACTGCCAGACGTGTATCTCTGTTTGAAATCTCAACCCTTGTCTCGTATCTTACATGATAATAAGATATTACTGCCAAATAAACCACATTACACCCACGCGTTTGTTCTGACAACAGTGTTGTGGAATATATTTCCTGCTAACACGATTGTAGAGTAGAATATTATGTATTTGAATGAGAAATTTAATCGTTTAACTCTAGGAAGCTTTAGTAAACCTTACGACCAACAGGACAATGCTTGAATTAAATATATTTATGTTCAATACTATTCGTTTTTTGTTAGCAAAATTAATAGTACCTAATTACAATTGTTTCTTTTCATTTATATTTTATCAGTTGCATCATTTGATCTTAACACACACAATTAATAGGTATATCTTATAATTTGTATTACTTATAATTATAATTCTTAATATCTTACAATATTAGTAATTATTACACGTTCGTTTATTTACTAAATTAAATAAGTCAGCCGATAAGACGGATTGCTATGATTGAATCGCTCTCCCAGTAGTCGATGCTTGGTATACAGGTATCATGTCGTGTCGTGGGGTGTAAAATCAATTTAGTAAAGAGTATAATTACGTAAGGGGGCTTATCTCGCGAAGAATTTAAACTGAAAGTGGGTCGGCGTAAATATGTCTGTTAATTGTGTTATCTTTTAATGAAACAGGAAAATAAATTTAAATGGCGAATTTTAAACGAGATAGTTATTTTTTCATTGCGAAGGTAATTTCAAAAGGGCTTAAGTATGTGAAGCTTCACTGTGATAGACTATTGCTTACCTAGATCGATGTTAAATTTATACTAACACGAGCTAATGCTCGCGACTTCGTCCGCGTGGATCGAGGTTTTTTCGGTTCCCGCGGGAACTCTTTAATTTTCCCGGATAAAAAGTAGCATATAATATGTGATATTCCAGACTATAATATTATATCTCTGTGCCCAATTTCTTCTAGATCCGTTCAGCAGTTCTGGCGTGATTGAGTAACAAACATCCATCCATCCATCCAAACTTTCGCATTTATAATATTAGTAAATATAGATTATAATGCGAATGTTGCCTATGTCGATCTGTCTGTCTGTTACATTTTCACCAGTTTTCCCAGCCGATTTTGATGAAATTTGGCAAAGAGATACCTATGTACCTAATTGGCATCCAGGATGCCAAAGTTAAGAGTTGCGTGCCCGAGGAATGAACCCCCGACCCCGTAAAGGAGGCGTCTAAACCACTAGGTTTCACCGCTCCTAATTCCGTGGTATAACGATTAACAAATATTCCGACGTTCGCTTTGCACGGCGACGTACAATATTTGCTGATCCGTCCCATTAGTCGCGACAAGCTGTTTTCATAAGTATTTGGTTCAACGAAATGTTAATATCACAGACGAATTTATTCCTTTTGAGGCATGAATTCAGTCGTTATAAAACCAACATTCATACCTAAATTGTGGGTCTGTGGTTCGATTTCCACCCACGTGACTCTAAATTTTCGGAATGATAATGACAAGGACCGACGGCTTAACGTACTCTCCGGCTACTAACGGCTTAACGTAGGAAACGAAAAGGCCAATAATTTGAACCTCCAAATTCTGTCACCCATCCAGTTACCGACTTGGTTCAATGTTGCTTAACCTTAAACGACTGCGTTGTCATATCTAGGCTACTCGTCCCTCAGCTAGGCATGTGCGTTGTAAGAAATGTATCACTTCATTTAGAAGCTTTTCGATCCACTTTAGGCTGCATCACCACTTGCAAGCAGGTCTGATTGCAGCCAAGCACTATCCTATAAAATAATTATATAAAAAAGTGTGTGTGCAATTCACACACGGCATAAGCGAAACATCAGAAAAGTAGCCTACTAGAGAATGAGATAAATATAACTTGTATTCTTTCTCATTCTCTCGCAGGCTAAATCCTATTATGAATATTTTTGTCTCTTTTTTGTGTCGCTCTTACGTTTGATCAAATTTTTAAAACACAACGATTCAAAAGAAGTTTTAAAAAGAGGAAATCCTGAGAGTATTGCATGGTGTTTTCAAAAGTGTGAGAAATAAGTTAGTAGGGGTATTTCCGGGCGAATTTCCGGGGTAAAATGTAGCATAAGTCATTTCCCTGGACCTATCTACTTGCCAAATGTTAGAAATGGTCCAGTAGATGGACAGTGAAAATCATACTAATGTAATGCGAAAGTGTGTTTGTTTGTTGGTTTGTCCTTCAATAACGCCGCAACAGAGCAACGGATCGACGTGGTTTTTTTGCATAGGTATATATGTAGTTGAGAGATTGGAAGAGTGACATAAGCTACTTTTTATCACGGAAAATTTAAGGAGATCCCGTGGGAATTAAATAAAACTTATTCCAAGCAGGCGAAGTCGCGGGCGTCATCTAAATTTATAATATTAAAAGCTTGGATGTGTGCGGGTCTTTGAAGAAAACTAGCAAAAAGATAACCTAATAAACTTTAATTTGCTACCCACTCTCTTGGTGTTGTAAAGGAATTTAACGGGAAATGTTTTCCTCGCAGTTTTTCTATTTAAAATTTTTGTGTGGAAGTTCATAGTGGGAATTTTTTCACCGCTTTATAAAAGTAACAAGTAAATATAATTAAAATTATTAAAAAATACGGCTGCTGTGCCGTAGACACACATACATACACGAACCCTGAAAACACAACACTCCTTTTTTGGGCAGTCGTGTTATAAAAAATCCCCCTCGAATGAAAGTACGGCTCCCACTGCTACTACGTAACGATACCACAGTCAGTAATCTTTGGAATCTTATTCACATTTTTATTATTTTTTTTAAATCACTATATTGATTGATATTGAACTATAGTGTTATATTATATTTTTGGAATATACTCATCATTTTCTAGATGATGATTATATAGTTAATCATATTTTCGAAAAAAAAATTCAACTTTAGTCTTAAATGCGGAAACATGGTCACACTATCATTATTTTTTTTAATTTTACTAGCCTATGTCACCCGGAATAAGCTAGGAATTCTAACGATACCTCGTTTATCAAAATCGGTTCAGGCGTATAGAAGTTATGGTGGAATATACAAACTCACATACATACACACATACATACATACATACATACAAACATACATACATACATACATACATGAACCCTGAAAACAATATACTCCTTTTTTCAGGCAGTCGTATAAAAAGAGACAGTACCTATATTCTTGAGTCCAAAAAAACATGAACACTAGTTCATGTTTTTTTTAATCCGCTTTAAGTTAGCCCTTGACTGCGATCTTACCTGATGTAAATTGACGATGCAGTCTAAGTTGGTATAGGTCTAACTTGTTAGGGATATGACAGTTAAATTTAAGCCCATAGCGCTAATCGTTTTTTACATCACGGCATCGTACCGGAACGCTAAATCGCTTGGCGGCAGGTCATTGCCGGTAGGGTGGTAACTAGCCACAGCCGAAGCCTCCCACTAAGCCAGATCAGGGAAATAAATATTTCCAAAAAAAAATATAAAAGAGGAAAACAATATTTCCCCAAAATTTTGTTACGAAAGTCAATAACGCTCAAGAATTATGTTCAGTCAAGTGCGAACCGATAACAGTCATAGTCCAAGAGCTATTTGTAAATTTTACTAAGTAATTTTTACTTACTTTACTAAGTACCCTCTTACTTTGTTAGCTAACTTTGAAATCCATTAAATAGAGTTGACTAGTAACTTCTCCGAGCATGGCAGTCTATACTTAAAATATTTCTTTTTCAAACAAATAAATTTGCCTAGCATTAAAATGTATTAATTGTATTTATTTATACGAATGAGTGTCTGTTTATCCGTCTGTCTGTCTACTACGCTTTCACGACCCATTTGTAGGTACAACCTGTTTTGACGGAGTTCGGTACAGAGTTAGTTTGCATCTTCGGGAAGGACATAGGCTGCTTTACCCGTGAAAATCAAGGATTTCCATTAGGTTTATCGAATACATAAATCTATGCGAACGAAGTCGCGGGCATCATCTTGCTAAAAAAAAAAACATACGCGCCGAATTGAGAACCTCCTCCTTTTTTGGAAGTCGGTTAATAAGCGTGTATACTGGACGCTGATGGTCCTTTACCGTCATGCAACCTAAATCTCCAACAGGACAGATAGGCCTGGGAAGCGTAACAGACAAGCAAACAAACAAGCAGACAGACATATTATGTTACAACACACTCACATCTGTAATATCCATACAAGTCCATTCTTATATTATAAATGCGAAAGTGTCTGTCTGTTTGTCTGCTACGCTTTCAAGGCTCGTTTGTCCCGATTTTGATGTTATTCGTTACAGGGATAGTTTGTATCCCTCGAAAGGACAAACGCTAAAATTAAAATATTCCCGCGGGAATCAAAAATTTACTCCACGCGGATGAAGCACCTTTTAGTTACTACATAAAGATTCTCGACCTTATCAATCACCAATCCCATTAGCTCCTTGCCTATCATGCCTACGTTTCTTCTGTATCGCATACTAAAGGAGGTGAAATATTCAGAATGAAATTTCATTTGTACCTTTCGCGCTGTTATTGAGGGTTTCCTTTTAAATATAATTTTTTACATAAATAAGGAACCATCAATACTAACATTACTGCTGTGAATTTAATAGGTTTTCAGTTGATTTTTAATCGACTTCAAAAAAAGGGGAAGGTTCTCAATTCGGCGCGTATTTTTTTTTACGTATGTCGGTGCATATCTCCGTGGTTTCAGAACCGATTTGAATTTTTTGTCTAGCAGTCGTTAGAGGAAGCTCTCGAGGTGGTCCCATAAAAAATCTGACTCCAAATCCTCAACCCTGACACTAAAAAGTTAAAAATAAAAATTCTTTCCAAAAAACCGACTTCCAAAGCCACTGTAAAGTGAAAAATAATTTTAATTTCTATAGATTTAGGAAAGAATTTTTTGTGAGCTTCAAGTGGAATGATTGTAAAGAATTTCTTTACAATTGTCACGAATTCCCGTTAAGGTCTATATATTCCATGACTAGATACAACCTAAGACCGATTGACTAACTACGGATCTTTATTTGGAAGTTCATAAAACTACACGTGTGCATAGAACGGGCATATTTTTGGGTAGTAGCGAACAACTTCGCTACCCACAATGTACCTTATAGAAATCCTGAAATAGCACACTAACACATGTGTTAATCTGATGCATTTTAAGATTACTCTTAAAATGCATCAGAGATTAAATAATAAATAAATAATAAATTGGAACGATACAACAAAGGACTTACTGGCATTTCAGCTATCATCTCGCACGCACTTTACTTTCCAACACCACGTCTCAACTCACTCTATACACAAAAGTATAACACTGTATATATTATGATATATAAGAATGTACACAGCACAGGCGTGCACCTCTGATGGCGAGCGATACTCAACTTTTTGTTTACAGAATGACGCCCGTATTTATACACAATGTCTTTTTCGCCAACCCTCTACCAACTCTGAATTCATTAATAGTGCAATACCAACATGAAATCAGTATTGCCATTCTATAAATAATAAATAAATGTTGCCAGTCGAACACACGATCACGACATTCGGCCATCCGACATTGTGCAACCTCCCGGTGCACAACCACCAAACATTTGCTTTGCTAAGCTTAGTTCGCTTCACTCCTTGCAACAATCTGTAGTGTACAACAAAACATCTTCATCCATTCATACTTGCACGATGACATTTAGTTTTAGTAAATCACGACATTCGGGAGAATTAAAAAGGATAACAAAAAGGAAACCTACATTTTTCAATTTAGTAATATCAAACTTAAAACCTCAAACCGATCTGAAATCCAAAACTATCGAGCTTTTGATCTTGAGATTTGTGAAGTGTGTGTGAAGTGCAATTAAACTGATTGATATCGCTGAATCGAAATTTCACAACAGAAATAAAAATATCGCAATTTAAATCTAAAACTCATATAGAATAAATTTAGGCAAATAAAGGATTAATTATCTAAAGCTGAATAAAAATCTAATCTGAAACTTAATCAAAGTCTGGAACAGTTACAGTCTAAAACATAATCTAAACAGTATGTTACATATACCGTAAGCAAAAGTCTAAAACTGAATTCAAATTTAATAAAATACCCAATATTTATTTTATTTCTTATACCGTTTCAGTTATTTATACCTTACAAGCATCTGACGCTGAATCTAAAGCTAAGTAAATATCTAAACCCTGATTACAATCTGTAACAGACCAACAGGTCCATCATCCTGAGCTCCACCTATCATGTGTCATACATGACGTGTCATGCCAGCTTTTTTTAAAAAACTTTATTGAAATCGAAAAATTTATCAGAACGTAAAGGAAAGCTGATTTTATTAAAATTTTAGGACTTGACAAGAAATAAGTATCACACACTACCCCAGAGTTCACAATAAAATCTACAACCGCATCCAATGCAAACATTAATCAGGATTACTAATCTATTAATTCTTCAATTCAGTTGGATCTGCTGTACCATTAACTAATCTTTACTAATCGTTTGAATCAAATTAAGTCTATGTTAAATTATCTGCTCTAAATTCCTGACATCGTATACCTGTTGGCGGTAGACTGTTCCCACTATGTTAAATTATTACTATTTTAAAATCTTTAACTATGTAACAGTCAACGTTTTTAATAAATGAAATTTTTCTTAGCTTATTCAAAAATTTTAACAAATAGAGTTCAATTCTATTAAACACGCCTCAAAACACAAGTTGTTTTAGTTTATTCCCTTCTTTTCCTAACCTTTCCTTTCCGTGTTAACCTCTGAATAAACCCATCAAAAAGAGACAGCACCACAAAATTCAACCGAATCAGTTCAGGTTATGTTGTCCAAGACAATCTTTAACTTGTGAAATACTTAGAATCTTACCCAATGCTTTGAACTGGGTCAAATACCTGAACTTTGACTACAATCATCATTGAAAACCAAACAAAAAGTCCAAAACTAAACCTTAGTCCAAAACTAAATCTAACTCTTCATCAAAGGCTTCTTTGAAATGCAAAACTTTTGTATGAATTGAAGTAGAATCGGCTTGCAATTATTGTACAATACTAAATCGCTATCATATAATTATTTTAAATTAACTTTACTCAATAGCAATTTCAAATTAAAATACAAAATTCAAATTTTGCTGTAAATCCAAAGCTTGATACAAAACTAAATAATAAAAAAACTAGATGAAAACCCCAAATTCAGAAATTTGAATTTAATACTCAAAACCTCTTTTGTCTTTTTTTTTCAGAATCATTACCTCAACATATGAACAAAAATCAAACCAATTATAAATAAAAACGTTACACCAAGTTATAATATATTACGTCAGTAACATAATATAGTATATATACTGAGTGTTTTATTCATTCTGCTTTTTAATACTTTTTGCTTTACTTTTCTGCGTCTTTTAATAATTAAAGTAAGTGTTTACAAATTAACTGACGGTTGTAGGCCGGAGCCGCTAGGTGAGGGTATACCTTCGTCACGAGCTTGTGGATCCACAACGCCCGTGCATCACACGACATTATTCAATAAATTTGAGAAAAACAATATGGAGATAAAATTAGAGTAAGCAAGCACGCACTAGTCACTCTCTAGAAAATATAATTTTTACATCATATTATACTCTCGAGATTTTGGACGGCAAAAGATAATTAATTGCGCGATTTCATTTTCAATTCAAATAATAGTCTGTTAAATTTTATCATCCAGTTCATTATTTCAAATCACTCAGATAAATATATAGAAAGAAAACCCAATGTGACTTCGAGAATGGCGCATTTTTACAATTTTATTACTTTATTGAACGGGCTTCTCGTGTCGTGACTGTAGTTTCTAGCAAGCTACTTAACTTCGAGCCTCAAATGTTCAGCCCTTATATTTATTTATTTATCTTTCTTTGTGATTAGTAAATGTTCCAAAAATTTTAATCTTTTTATTAAATTCAATTTAACATTTAATGAACTAACTTGGTCAAACTGAATCACTGGACTGGAAACTGAACTGCTAATTAGTATTGACGAAACACGTTTGAACTATTTTTGGAATTATTATTTTTGCGATATCTAGAATTTCAAAATTACTACAACCTTCACCGTTACAAGCTGAAGTATATATCCTTCCGTATTTAATTCTTAACGCATTCCGAACATCGGACCGCATTATGTTGAAAGCCATAAAATAGTGTAAACAAACGAGTGAAAGATCTATTAACAACAACAAACTTGGAACCTTTGTTTCAATTTACTTTATGCATTCCTTGCTTGTTAACTTTTTAAACTACTAAGCATAGTCTACAAGTGAGTCATATATTTGAGAAACACAAATCTTTCAAATATAACGAATGGGTGAGTGACCAACTGATAAGTTGAACCAATGACAATAAGGCTATTAAATGCATCATTTCCTAAACCACATCGACATCGATCTGGTACGTTATTATAAATAGTGTACATATAATAACTATGTTGTTGTATATCTTCAAATGAAGCGTACTCATATAATATCGATCTAATTTCAATTTGCAAGTTCGTTTGATCATCATAGTTTTTTTTTTTGAAATAACTATAATTCATTCGTATTTCGGCGCATTCAGATTATATACATCCGAAACACGTCGAGGATCGGTCGCCTTACATCGCGATCACTAATTAATCCATTTTAAAGTCCATACAAATACAATCAATTTTTGCGGCTGTACCATTAGGTACAGTTATACTACTTGTAAAAATTGATCTTAGTCGTTTAAAATAACCGAAATCTATCTAAAATCATTCAAAATTTAAAAATGTAGAAATTCCCCTGATCAAAAACATTTGAAGGCACACAGGAACTATGAAAAATGAATAAAATGCCATGGTAGTTCTAGATAGAACGAGTTACTTGTACAGTAATCTACTAAAGCAGCTAATAATTCTGGACTAGAAAACTTGCTTTCATTATGTACATCCCTTTAGTTTGATATGTACGTAAAATTAAGTAAATAAAATACATTAGATCTTTCACGAACAGTTAGATAACATACTGTCAAAAACAGTAACACACTTGTTCACAACCTACCGGCTCATTAGGTCACAACTTATGGAAACACTTGTTCCACTCTAGTAACACACTTGGTTACATTCTATGGACTCACATGGCCCAAATGACATACATAGTCATTCTAAAATGGTGACTCACATGGCCACCTAGGTCACAACTTATGGAAACACTTGTTCCACTCTAGTAACACACTTGGTTACATTCTATGGACTCACATGGCCCAAATGACATACATAGTCATTCTAAAATGGTGACTCACATGGCCACCTTAAAATATCGACACACTTGGCCACTCTATAATAGTGAGTAGACACACTCATGACTACTCCAAACGTATACGAGCTCTCTGACCATCATTCAATATCTTTATTCTTACTCCCACAATACCAGCTACGCAAAATCGTCAATTTCAACTTGAAATCTAAGATATTCTAACGTCTCTATCTTGTATTCTTCCAAAATCCTTCATTATTAACCTCAATCACTGATAAATCTGTCAAGAGACACTAAGGCTTCCGTACATGAAAGCGGAACCCCTGATGTCAATCAACCTGTAATGCGATAGAAAGAGGTTCCCCTTTTTTTTTTAAACTACAAATGATAATGATATCAATAGCTGATATACAATACAGTACTAAAATACATATGCTCTGATAATAGCACATATTAAGAGTTGCAAATGGACTTGGTCAGTAAAACCACTATTATTCTTTCAGCATAGGTACAACTACCATCGAACAAATCACTAATAAAAGGGCAAATGATTCTAAGCAAGTGCTTAAATAAACTTATCATAAATTACATGTCTGGCCAATGTACTTCACTAATGTAATTTAAGTTCACTCGCGGCACTAATATAAATAGTTGCCCTGCCACTCAAAAAAATTACTTTTTAAACACTACAAATTCCTAAGACACCTGCTTTGATCGAGTCTAGTACTACCAGACTAAACTATCTAGATCACATAAAATAAGTATACCAGTAAGTATACTTTTATATCGAGAATTTAAAACTAAATCATACTTTTATCGTATTTCTTATAAATCACACATGAAACTAATCAGAGTTCGATAAATTGCTTTGCATCCTAGTATTGACATGAGGGTATCTTATTTGACATATTCACTTCTCTTTTTTTTTTTTTATTACTATTATTCACTCCATGAATTATCTTCGTGAATAACCAGTAATCTAATCTATGCCTGGTTAATAGAAATTTCAAATTAAAAACTAAATTAAAAATTAAAAACCTTGTAAAATCAAAATTCGAAACTTAAACAGTGCGTAAAAAAAACTACAATCTCATTCAGTACACTAGTCTGAAGGCACGAGGCTGCTTTTAAATTCAATAATCATTTAACTACATTTACACTAAATAAAACTTTAGGTAACGTTCATCCAAAGTAATGGTCCAGAGAATAATTCACAAATACTTGAGTTAATTAGAACTGATAATTATTTACCTATTTCATATCTCTAGGAGGTTAACCAGTAGTAATAACCAAGCTGTATGGTATCGCATTTAATCATCTAAAATGGCTGCTCAGACGGCCGGTGCTAGTGAAATTTATTCCAGTATGTCAACTCTCATACTGGCGAAATTCTCGCTTGACGATTTATTTGTTGATTATAGCTAAATAACACAAAATTTCTTGGACTCATGTCCAGGACATGACATTTTTACATCATCTATCATAAATAAATACTATGGACACTATATTCAAAACTCAATTCACTGAAATTTCTATCGATGTGTTTTATCTAAACTAAATACCTTAGAATCAGAATTACTTCGACACTAAAGTAAACTGCTTACAAAATCGTAATTCGGGGATCATCCTCCTCGATGGAAGCCAGTCGCCAAGCTGGTTTGAGTTGGCAATTCATTCAGATGAGACTTCACAGTCTTAACGTCGTGATGACGTAATATTAAAGTTTACAGCAAACTCTTTTCCAATTTGTGGGTAACTAAATACGAAATATAAATGTAATTCAAATATTAATTGCCTTGATACAATGTCAATTATTATCGCACGAGATCATTACCAAACACTCGATTTAACCTCTACTCAAATGGAATACAACATAATAATATTATAGCCAAAATAGCAAATCTAAGAGTTCACCCAGAACTAATGTTATTCAATGTACCCACACAATAGGTGTCAAAACAGATTTAGCAATATCCAAAAGTTCTTTGCTGCACGTTATCTTTATAGCATAGCAAGAATGGATCTCAAGTACATGCTAACTTTGATTAAAGTAGTCAATCTCTTTTGAACTTAGTAAACGGAATACTCTTTGTTTAAAAGTTTTGAAGGTACGACACAGAGAATTGTGTCACAATATAACTACTTAGTGAACAATATTTTTCTCGTGTTAAAAAAATATTGTTTTCTTGGGTTCATTTTCACTTCTGAAGTTGTCACGAATTCCCGTTAAGGTCTATATATTCCATGACTAGATACAACCTAAGACCGATTGACTAACTACGGATCTTTATTTGGAAGTTCATAAAACTACACGTGGGCATAGAACGGGCATATTTTTGGGTAGTAGCGAACAACTTCGCTACCCACAATGTACCTTATAGAAATCCTGAAATAGCACACTAACACATGTGTTAATCTGATGCATTTTAAGATTACTCTTAAAATGCATCAGAGATTAAATAATAAATAAATAATAAATTGGAACGATACAACAAAGGACTTACTGGCATTTCAGCTATCATCTCGCACGCACTTTACTTTCCAACACCACGTCTCAACTCACTCTATACACAAAAGTATAACACTGTATATATTATGATATATAAGAATGTACACAGCACAGGCGTGCACCTCTGATGGCGAGCGATACTCAACTTTTTGTTTACAGAATGACGCCCGTATTTATACACAATGTCTTTTTCGCCAACCCTCTACCAACTCTGAATTCATTAATAGTGCAATACCAACATGAAATCAGTATTGCCATTCTATAAATAATAAATAAATGTTGCCAGTCGAACACACGATCACGACACAATCGTGCATTGTCGAGTCAACATCTCCTGAAGATGCTCCGGTGTCGGAGTGAAACGTACGTTGAGAATAATTTTAAAGATTTGTGTGGTGTTGTGCCGGTGCCAATAGGCATGATGACAGTAACCAAGAATCAATGAAATTATGAATTTATTTAATGAAATAGGATTAATGGATTATAAAAAACGTATTTATTTTTCTATTTCGAGCGAGATTGCTATTTGTTTTGATAAAATAAAACTATAAAATACAGCAATCCGCCATATTGGATAAAACACCAAGAAGCGAATGACGTCACAATTGTTTATTTTTGAGCTTTGACAATCACACAATTGTTTACTGCACACTGCACAGAGTACATTGGTAAAAACAATAGTGACGTCACAAACGACGCCATGACACCGCCGAACGTTTTGGCGTGAATTTTAAAATTTAAATTTCAAATGCCAATTTTATCTACCAAACCTTATTTTTCTGCTGAAATAAGATATTTTTTCGTAATAGTAGATACTTCCGAGCATAACCTGACCATTTTTCAAAATCAGTCATCATGCCTATGGCTGGCTTACCGGGCGGTGAGTATCGCAAGCTGCAAATGCAAGATACACACTGTAGCACATAGATTTGTCTGCATTGGCGGATTATAGCGAATTAAACTTCTAGTTCCTTCATTATCATTAACTTCCGCTAAGTAACGCCTGCTTCTATCCAAAAGATATAATACTAGATGATGCTCG
This sequence comes from Erebia epiphron, assembly GCA_963932025.1. NCBI lineage: Eukaryota > Metazoa > Arthropoda > Insecta > Lepidoptera > Nymphalidae > Erebia > Erebia epiphron. The sequence continues at coordinate 2,200,299 of OZ009948.1, forward strand.
CGACTTCGTCCGCGATAAGTTTTTTTGATTCCCGCGGGAACTCTTCTATTTTCCAGGTCAAAAAGTAGCCTATTCCCTTGCCCGAAATACAACCTATCCCTGTACTAAATTTCATTAAAATTGGTTGAACAAATGGGCCGTGAAAGCGAATCAGCCAGACAGACACATTTATAATATTAAGTATGGATTATGCTAAGGTACTGGAGTCGAACTATAGAAACATCTTTGAATACTGATGCAACAGAAACATCAAACAAGCAAACTGAGTGTTGGTCTGTCGATATTGTCAACATTGCTTGTGTAAGCTTCGTTGTCATAACTTCCGATGCTGCCCAAAGTTTACACTTTGTTACTGAATTTGTAACTTTCATTTCCAAGAGATGTAGACAGAAATTGTTCAGTTTAAAGTACAAAAAACAATAATCTATACTATTAGGTATCTATAATAATATGGATGGATGATGATGAAATTTGGCACAGAGACTATAGTCTGGAATAACAGATTAAAGAGTTCCCGCGGGAACTAAAAACCTTTAATCCAAGCGGAAGAAGTCGCGAGCATCAGCTAGTAATACTATGCAACTATGCGATCATTAGCCCGCCAACCCGCATTGGAGCAGCGTGGTGGGTCTAAGCTCTAATTCCCGCTCTCCTATGAGAGTGGAGGCCTGTGCCCAGCAGTGGGACGTTAATGGGCTGTAGTGATGATGATGATGATGATGCGATCATTCATACTAATATTATTAATGCGAAAGTGTATCTGTCTGTCTGCTACGGTGCAAAAACCTCAATCCACACGGACGTACTCACGGGCATCAGCTAGTAACGCTATAAAACGGTTTGACCCGGTGATACTGTCACGGTCAAGCCATTTTATGACCCCAGGGGGTCATACTGCCAACGCTTTAAAGCTATACATACCTAAGCAATATTACTGATAATGTGAAGCTTCAACGTCTGTCGTCATAATATGCGACCAGCTTTATAATGTAGGCAAACGTTTGTGGTGACATTTGATTGAACTCAGAAGTGGCAAACAGTCGCCGACCGCGGCGGATATCCGGACCGCTATAAAACGGTTTGACCGAAATCAGTATTACCAGTACGCTTACTCTGAGTTTTTACATTGCAAATTCGATTGACGTAGTGAGCGTTCACTCACATTAGCGTTAAAGTAAAATGAACCTTAAATGCATTGATTTAGAGCTCATTTCATCATTTCGTGTATTTATTCACAGCCAGCGCTCCAAACGCTGAATTTGTGACTTAGCAAGAGATTTTGGGTCCATTTTACTTTGACGTTAATGTGAGTGAGAATTTGCAATGTAAAAACTCAGTTGGCTAGTATTAGATTTTCATATCTCACCAGTGTTGATCGAATACGCGCGTCGAAACACTTTAGCGTTAAAGTAATAATTATTGTAGTTAAGTTGGTCCAAACTCATCACGATATTCGAACAACTTACAAAATTAAAATCATGTAATTTTAAATGAACTATTTTGATCAATGGATCTTACCACAAAATTCATGACTGAATATTCGTTGTCGTTGGTCGTTAAATCATTGCCTAAATCAATGACTAAAATTAAATCATCGTCAATCATCAAATTCTAATTAATAGCAGTCACGAATTCTTAGCATTGTAAGTATATCTATTATTAAATCATGAATTTGGTTGGTATAGGGTTATGAAATTTTTAAGCACGAATATCATGATAATTAGAGAGGCGCGTTCATTTTTAGATTAGTCGACCTCTAGTGAGTTTTGGCGACATGATATCAAGACCATTTTTATTGATTTCATATACTGACACGCATTATTTTGTTTCGATGCTCGAATTCTACCAACGTTGATAAGATGTGAAAACTCATACTTAACGTAAAGCTCTGGAGTGTTCGAATTATCTGAAATGGCGGGCTTACTGTTCCTCGATAAGCACTTTTATGCGTGTCAAGGATTTGTCATTTCATTTAAAAGGGTTTTTTCTAGGTTCGTACATAAAATCTCTGTAGCTGAGCTGATATGTAGAAATGCTTCCTACTATGTTATGCTACTAGTACTACAAGTTCGGTGAGTTTTAATTGAGAGATGTCCATTTTATTGGGTACTAGATGATGCCCGCGACTTCGTCCGCGTGGATTGATGTTTTTTTGATTCCCGCGGGAATTCTTCAATTTCCCCGGATAAAAAGTAGCCTATGTCCTTCCCCGGGACGTAACCTATCTCTGTACCAAATTTCATCAAAATCGGTTGAGTAATCGGGCCGTGAAAGCGTAGCAGACAGACATACAGACAAACAGACAGACACACTTTCGCATTTATAATATTAGTATGGATTTTGAGGTATTTGAAAACTAGCCAAATCAGCAACTTTCTTTCAAATGTCAATAGCCCGCTTAGTGTGAGATTTGATACCTATAAATATCTACATTTCTGTAATATAAATATTAGATACTAGATGATGTCCGCGACTTAGTCCGTGTGGATTAAGGTTTTTGAATTCCCGCGGGAACTCTTTAATTTTCCGGGCTAAAAGGTAGCCTTTAGGTAGGATAAAAGATAGATGTCCTTCCCCGGGATTTAAACTATCCCTATATCAAATTTCATCAAAATCGGTGTAACAAATGGGCCGCGAAAGCGTAGCAGACAGACAGACTTTCGCATTTATAATATTAATATGGATGGATTAGTTTCAGTTTACCTGCAAGTTAATTCATTGTACATACTTAACGTAAAAACAATTTGACGAACTGAGTCAAAACTGTAACTGTCTAACTTAAAATCAGTGCATAAAAATACATTTCAAATTAAATTGGCCCAAAATCGCGGATAAACCGAGGGTAGAAAAGTGTTCGTTAATTGCAAATTGTAAAGCCAGTTCAACCCATTGTACAGTGCAAGACAATTAAAAAGTTCGGAAATCAAAGTTGGCAAACGGAGCATTGAAAAATAAACTACTTAGCTACTCGCAATCTGGTTATGGTATTTTTACGGAGATTGAAATTGTTAATGCATAGTGTGGTGCTTTTCGACCGACTTCAAAAAAAGGAGGAGGTTCTCAATTCGGCTGTATTTTTTTTTTATTTTTTTTTATGTTTGTTACCTCAGAACTTTTGACTGGGTGGACCGATTTAGATGATTCTTTTTTTATTTGAAAGGGCATACTTCCCATGTGGTCCCATATAAATTTTAACGAAATCGGTCGAGCGGTTTTTAAAATATCAACAATGAAATAAGTACTTTGTATAGCGTGTGCTTGTTGTTGTAAAGTTGGCGCGGGAGTTTGAAGTCGGTTGTTTAAAAACATTTTTTTATATTAAATTATTTTGCAGTCGGTTGAAAATAATGATCAGGTGAGATCACAGTCTAGGGCTAACTTGTGGTGGATAAAAAAAACACGAAGTCGTCGTCGTCTTAGCCTTTATGCCCAATTGGGATGGCAGCGGCGCGGGGAGCACTTTCATTTCATTTATTTATATAAGAATACAGTAGGTACAAAAACGTGTTATGTCAATACGCATGATGACAGTAACCAAGAATCAATGAAATTATGAATTTATCTAATGAAATAGGATTCATGGAATATAAGAAACGTATTTATTATTCTATTTCGAGTGAGATTGCTATTTATTTTGATAAAATAAAACTATAAAATACAGCAATCCGCCATAATGGATTAAACACCAAGAAGCGAATGACGTCACAATTGTTTGTTTTCGAGCTTTGACAATCACACTAGTGTTTACTGCACACTGCACAGAGTACATTGGTAAAAACAATAGTGACGTCACAAACGACTCCATGACACCGCCAAGCGTTTTGGCGTGAAATTTAAAATTTAAATTTCAAATGCAAATTTTATCTACCAAACTTTATTTTTCTGCTGAAATAAGATATTTTTTCGAAATATTAGATACTTCCGAACATAATCTGACCATTTTTCAAAGTGTCCCTCCTACCACAGTGTGGCGTACAAATAATAAGCGCAACATGCTTTAATATAACAAAGAAATTATAATAATAAAATGAAGTAAAATAAACTTTATCTACACGCTTAAAAGACCAGTATCGCTTGAGAAGCTCGAAAAAGTCGCGCGGTGCCTCGAGTCGCGCCTTGCCACACGACTTTTTAGACCTCCTCAAGCGATACTATTCTTTTTAACCGACTTCCAAAAAAGGAGGAGGTTCTCAATTCAGTGCGTATTTTAAGTGTGTAGGTAGGTAAAGTTTAAAATTATAATTTTTGCTCTGTAGGCCACGTCGCTTCGCTGCCGCTGCCATTCCGGTGTGAATAGAACCATAGACGTCCACTGCTGGACAAAGGTCTCCTGCATAAATCTCCACAGTATACTGTCTTGTGCCCCTTGCTTCGAGCGGCTCCCAGCTATACCCGTTTGTGATTGTCCATCAACCTATTGGGCGGTCCCTTTCCGGTGCGCGGCCTTGTAGGGTCCCGAACGCCGATCGGTTTTTCGAACTACTCGTATCTGCCCCGCCTATTGCCACTTAAGATTGGGAACTATTCGAGCAATGTCGGTTACTCTAAAGATCTAGCTCTAATATAGAGGCGTGGTGCGGCACGCAGTGGCAAGTATTCTTTGTATGAGGTTGTATGGAGCTGGGCCCACTTAATCGACGTGGTACCGTACAAACTCATATAAATAATTAATATTTGCCGCTACGTGCCGCGCCTCTCCGTGTATCTTAAGTGTGGCTAGACCTTTACTACGCTGTATCTGACGTATTAATTACATTTGAAACAGGCTCTCTTAAAAATTCATCTACGAAAAATTATTTTTCAATGAGTGTATAAAAAATAAGATTAATATTTTAATGGAATGTGTCCGGAATGAGGTCGTAAGACCAATCCACTGGCGGAATTAATATAGTTTTAGGACAATTAGAATCACATTCACTTACAATTTTGATAGATTTATATACATGTGCATTAGAATCATTAATCAAGAACATAAAATAATATATAAATATTTTGTTGTGTCCTTAACAGAGCGTCGTAAATAAAGATTTACGAATTAAGAAAGCGTAGCAGACATACAGACAGACAGACACACTTTCGCATTTATAATATTAGTATGGATTTAGGTACTAAAACAATTATTTTATTATTGAACTTTTTTTTATTGAAAGAGGTTTTCTACGTCTATCCTATCTAGTTGCCACATTTGCTGAAAAAGTTAAAAAATCTATGATCAAATCATAAATAATAATAATATAAATACATATTTTTAATTCAGGAAATCGTCCCATATTTTGTTAGTTACAATCACTTATCTTATGTTAGTAAATACAAAATCCTTAACCTACTCCATTCCTATACATATGTATACCTAACACAACTTCGCTGCCCTTTGGGTGGGGCCTCCTAACGCGACTGTGTGCACCGTTCCAGCACCTCCAGAGAGGGCTGCCCAGCTTACCCGCCAAAGCAGCAAAGCGATCTTCTGACACAGATGGGTCCATGCAATTATGAACCTTAATGTGGTAAACATTGTATGAACGTGATCTATCATGTAGCGCCCCTCATGCGTAGCTTTATATTGCACTCTCGTAGTTTAGGCTGACTGTCCCCAGTTTTATTGCGTAGCCGTAAAAAGGCGGGCCAAGATTCCCCAACTTGAAGACTAAGCTTGGCCGCTGTTTTATTCATATTGCTGCTTTTACTGCGTGGTTTGCGTAAAAATATGGTAAGCATTAATAAATTACATTCGTAAATTTTGTTCCGGTTTTATCCAGCTGGACCTTTTGGAGCATGCTGACTTTAGAGTACCGATTTTAGTAGGCATTTTTAGTAGACACGGATCATACTAATATCATATCATATATCCATACTTTTTATATTATAAACTAGCTGATGCCCGCGACTTTGTCCGCGTGGTTTAAGTTTTTTGTTATTCCCGCGGGAACTCCTTAATTTTCCGGCCTATGTCACTCTCCAGGTCCTCAACTATACCCATGCCAAAAATCACGTCAATCCGTTGCTCCGTTGCGGCGTGATTGAAGGACAAACCAACAAACCAACAAACCAACAAACAAAGTGACTTTCGCATTTATAATATTAGTATGATGCGAAAGTGTTTCTGTCTATCTGCTATGCTTTTACGGCCCAACTACTCCAACGATTTTGATGAAATTTTGTACAGAGATAGTTTACATCCCCGGGGAAGGACATGGGCTTCTTTTTATTCCGGAGAATTGTAGAGTTCCCGCGAGAATTAAATAACCTCAATCCACCCGGACAAAGTCGCGGGCATCATCTAGTCTAGCAATATTATAAATGCGAAAGTGTGATTGTTTGTTGGTTTGTCGTTCAATCACGCCGCAACGGATTGACATGATTTTTGGCCTGGGCATAGTTCAGGACCTGGATAGTGACATACTTTTTATCCCGGAAAATTGAGGAGTTCCCTCGGATATAAAAAAACTTAAACCACGCGGACTAAATCACGGGCATGAGCTAGTTAGGTATAAATGCGAAAGTGTTTGTTTGTTTCAATCACGCCCCTATACAGAGCAACGGATCGAAGCGATTTTTTGCATGGCTACAGTTGTGGACCTGGAGAGTGAAATAGGCTACGTTTTATCCCGGAAAATTGAAAAATTATCGACATCGCGATGAACGTCACTACAGCAAGCATATATTTTCCCATCTCAGTCTTATAAAACAAGGGAATTCGGCGAAACGCACGCCGTTTGGTGTTTTATCCGTTTTTTATTGGCGGCTACGTTAGGCCTCAGGTCACCCTAGGCCGAGTGTCACCGCATTGTAGCCAGAACCTTCAAAAGGCGTGCCAAGAGTAAGGGACGAACTTGGCCTGAATTTCGCGTATTTTCCAAAGAATCAATTAAAAGTTCTTTTACTACTCTACGTTCTAACGTTCAAACTATCGTGAGTGATGCTCAAAACTCAAATCTTTTTTTATTCAAGTTGACTTTGAAATTTTTTATGCCCGTTTAGTTTTTGTTTTATTTTATTTTTCGCTAGCGATCCGCCCTGGCTTCGCACGGGTAGCACTAATAATCCTAAATCTATACCCAATGTAGCCAGTGGGCAGGTTTTATATTTTAATATTACATTGTAAGAGTACGTCCGTCCCCGTCCTCACCACACCTGTCACATTGTTTTGTGTAACTTTACCTATTTAGTCAGCGCACGCCTCGTAAGCTCTCAGAAGAGACGATTTTTTCCAACTTCGTTGACATTATTGCAATTTTCGTAAGGATCTCTAATATTTTTCAAAATAAAATATAGCCTATGTTACTCGCTGATAATGTAGCTTTCTAAAGGTGAAAGAATTTTTAAAATCGATTGAGTAGTTTTTGAGTTTATCCATTACAAACAAACAAACAAATCTTTCCTCTTTATAATATTAGTATAGATAGATACCTATACTAGCGACGCTGTCACCGGGTCAGATAAGATTGGTGGACTATACCTAGAGAATGGTTACTAAAGCGCTGGTTTAGGCATTGAGAGGACTGAGTCTGCGTTGCCCAATTACCTATCCGAATCTTTCAAAAACACGTCGAAGTTATCTCTTTCTTTGCGTCGTATTCCCCATTGCTAAGGGCCGTGACCCTATATCCATTAATCACACAATGGCAGGGGTTTTCTTGGGATAATAATGCGGTGAGTTCCCAGGTCCTTCCGCAGACGACGCAACTAAGAGTCACACAGAGAACAACCGGGATCAACAGCTTATCGTGCTCTGCCGAGGCACGGAGGAAACGAAAAGGCCAAATTTGGACTACCAAATTCGGGGTCAACGCTGCTTAACAATATTATTGCCATCGACTGATATGCGTTGTTGCAACTAGGCCAATCGTCCTTCTTAACTGTTTCCAACCGACTTCAAAAAAAAGGAGAGAAAAGAAGGAGAGAGGAGGTTCTCAATTCGACTGTTTTTTTTTATTATGTTTGTTACCTCAGAACTTTTGACTGGGTGGACCGATTTGGATGATTCTTTTTTTATTTGAAAGGGCATACTTCCCAAATGGTCCCATATAAATTTTATCGAAATCGGTCGAGCGGTTTTTAAAATATCAACAATAAAATAAGTACTTTGTATAGCGTGTGCTTGTTGTTGTAAAGTTGGCGCGGGAGTTTGAAGTCGGTTGTTTATAAAGATTTTTTTATATTTAATTATCATGTAAATTATTTAATTACAATGACTGAATGGGACTGCGTTGTTCAATTACCCGTCGGATTCTTTCAAAAACATGTCGGAATTAACAAAGGACTAACTAGGCGCGGGTTTTGCGTATTTTGCGACGTAATACGATGTTAATTATTCCCCAAAAAGGACTTGGCTTTAATCAAGATAAGTCCAAAGAGCCTGCTCATCTCTTATTTATAAATGAGTAAATGGCAATTACTTTAGAAAGGAAAATCTCTTTGGCGCAATGCTCTGAATATAGGAGTGTTTCCACTGGGACCACTGACCACTGGGTCAGATGGTCTGACCTAGTTATACTAGTCTAATGGGGATTAAAATTCCCAGTGGTCCAATTCAGTCGATATCTTCTTTTAAATCCATACTAAAAATGCGAAGAGTGTCTGTCTGTCCGCCTGTCTGTCTGTCTGTCTGCTACGCTTTCACGGCCCAAATACTCAACCGATTTTGATGAAATTTGGTACAGTGATAGGTTGTATCCCGGGGAAGGACATAGGCTAATTTTTATCCCGGAAAATTGAAGAGTTCCCGCGGGAAGAAAAAAACCGTAATCCACGCGGACGAAGTCGCGGACATCATCTAGTATCTATATTATAAAAGGAAAAGGTGACTGACTGACTGATCAGTCAACGCATAGGTTAAATCTCTGGACGGATTGGGCTGGGCATAAATATAGCAATTATGACGTAGGCATCCGCTAAGAAAGGATTTTAGAAAATCAACTCATATGGGAGTAAAATAGGGCTTTGAAATTTGTTTGAAAGTCGTACCTAACGGAAACCCGCGGGAAAAAGCTAGTTATATTAGAATGTTACTCGGATCATAAAGGGTGGATGAGGAGGATGGGGATTTCAAGTTACAAGGCCGATCTAACCAAAATCCAACAAAAAAAAACAAAAGCGGCGACACTTTGATTGAAGCGTCGTCTGTGGCGGCCATTACCAGCCTGACCGGATATCCGGACCGCTATAAAGATACTCGGTTCCATGGACCAAATGTGTCAGGGTTGGTTTTATTTCAAGTTCTAGGTACGTATATTGTATGGAAAAATTACCAGTCTTTCTTAGCTACCTAATCGATCTCTCTGCGTCGTATTCCTCATTACTCAGGGTCGTGACTCCTTTCCATTTATCAAATAATACGGTGGGCTTCCACGTCCTTCTGCATATGACTCGTATTTAAACTCTTAGGTTTTGTAACGATTATTATCAGATGTTAGTGATAATAACCGGGGCTACGAGACACGGAGAAAACGAAATGGCCAAATTTGAACCTCCAAATTCGGTCACCCATTTAATTTTATTAGTCCACAAAACTGATGTGGTAAAAAAATACGATACATCAAAATAAATGCCATTGAGTTTTTAGGATGTGGACATGGCATGCATGGTAAACCTTCACTGAATTTCATTTTTAACTTAATAAAACTTATCCAAAAATTCAATAAAAACTATTCAAAACAAAACAGCGTTCTAGAAATTACATAATAAGACCAACAGCTGCGTATTTAGCGGTGATATATAGCAGTCCTAACTAGTTGATGCTCGCGACTTCACGTCACAAAAATCACGTCAATCCGTTGCTCCGTTGCGGCGTGATTGAAGGACAAACCAACAAACTAAAAAACCAATAAACCAACAAACAAACACACTTTCACATTTATAATATTAGTATGATGGCGCCAACGACATTATCATCAATGTGTCAATGCACTTTAGCTTGATATTTTTAACCGACTTCAAAAAAGAAGGAGGTTCTCAATTCGTCGGAATCTTTTTTTTTACTGTTTATTTACCACTTCATCAGCACGTCTATTTATCTATCATGAATATCAAAGTTAATATATCACAGAGTTTTGTTATCATACTAATATAATAAATGCGAAAGTGTGTTTGTTTGTTGGTTTGTCCTTCAATCAAGCCGCAACAGAGCAACGGATCGACGTGATTTTTGGCATGGGTATATTTGAGGACCTGGAGAGTGACATAGGCTACTTTTCATCCCGGAAAATTAATGAGTTCCCGCGGGAATCAAAAAACTTAAACCACGCGGACGACGTCGCGGGCATCAGCTAGTTGGAAATAATTTTGAGATTTATATAATTTATAGATGATACTAAAGACTATAGAGTATAGACTAAGCAAAACCACTTTACGCAGTCCTTAACGAAAAGTGACAAGATATCACTTAAAATAACACTGGAGCACCGATAAGCCGGTCCCTCGGTTTGGGCAGCTATCCCTAGTGTATTATCTATGAGCTATCCGGTATCTGTATAGCGGTGCGGATATCCGCTCTGACCGCGCGTAATGGCGCCCATGACATTTGTTGCTTCCATCAATGTGTCAGTACACTTACTTCGTCTTTGTTTTATTTACTGCTTATTTAACAATTCTTTCACTACGTCTATCTGTCTATAATAAATTTCATGGCTTATGTATGGCGGCGGAAGTATGCCTCTCTCTTATTCCGTTTGCCGTGGAGACCCTGGGGCCATGGAGTCTTAGTGGCAAAATATTTTTACGAGATATTTCACCGCGGTTAATTGCCTCATCTGGTGACAGAAGGCCTGGCTCATTTTTTGCGCAAAGGATCAGCCTGGCTATCCAACGCGGAAATGCAGCCAGCATTCTTCCCACCATTCCACACGGGTATGATTTATATAGTAATTAGGTTAGGCTAGCTAGCATTAAGTTCTATTGTATTATTTTTATTTAAAAAAAACTATAGACTAAGTAGCTAATATATCATTAAAAAAATACTATAGAGTGTAGCATTGGGATATTTATAGATACAATTAACTAAGTAAAACCATTTTACGCAGTCTCTATCGAAAAGTGACAAGATATCACTTAATATAACTCTCGAGCACCGATAACCCGGTCCTTCGGTTTGGGCAGCTATCCGGTATCTTTATAGCGGTGCGGATATCCGCTCTGACCGCGCGTAATGGCGCCCATGACATTTGTTGCTTCCATCAATGTGTCAGTGCATTTACTTCGTCTTCCTTTTATTTACTGCTTATTTAACAGTTCTTTCAGCGCGTCTATCATATATTTCATGGCTAAATACAGAGTTTTGTATTGGCATAATTAAAAACATTGGTTTATAAATTATAGATACTATAAATTTAATAGCTAATATATTATCATAGAGTTTTGTATCATAGAATGTAGCATTGGTTTAAACAATAATTTATGATATTTATAAATACTATTAACTACCTAAAACCATTGTACGCAGTCTTTAACGAAAAGAGACAAGAATTCACGTAATATTATAACACTCGAGCACCGATATGGCGGCCCTTCGAGATAGGCAGCTGTTGGGTATCTTTGTAGCGGTGCGGATTATACCTATTATGCGGATTAAATTTGCCTATGGCGTAATGGCGCCCATGGCGTCATTTGTTACATCCATCAATGTGTCTGATACTTTATATCTTGGGTACTTTGTCATATTTTGCTGCTTTGGTCTTAGCATCTATGTGCTTATAACCTTAGTAATTTAAAATGAGCTAGGCAAAGGCTTGGTGTCCTTACTCGGTACAAAAATAATACTTATCTATTGAATTGTAATAAAAATAGAGACATTATATTATTTTAACTAAGTACCTATTTATATAATAAAATTCCAAGGTTATATTAATTTCATATTACTTAAAGCCTTCTGAGCTTAATTGAAATCATAACAGTACCTAAGTAAACGAGATAGAACATCTAAACAAACTGGTTCAAATACCGCTTTTATTAATTCAAACTAAATTCCCTTGAACTAAACAGACAAGACAAATAAAAGCAAAACCTCAAGTTTTGCTAAGATATTATTTTTTACCACAAGTAATGTCTTTAACTTTAATAATTTAGATATTAACTAGCGAATGCCCGCGACTTCGTACGTGTGGATTGAGGTTTTTGGTTCCCGCGGGAACTCTTTAATTTTCCGGGATATAAAGTAGCTTATGTGCTATTCCGGACTGTAATCTATCTCTTTGCCAAATTTCAGCCAAATCCGTTCAGCCGTTGGGGTGTGATTGAGCAACAAACATCCATACATCCATCCATCCATACATCCATACATCCATTTATCCATCCAAACTTTCGCATTTATAATCAAAATCAAAAAATCAAAAATCAAAATTAAATTATTTTTATTCAAATAGACTTTTTACAAGTTCTTATGAATAGTCAAATGAATCTACCACTGGTTCGGAATGCCGTCCTACCGAGAAGAACCAGCAAGAAACTCGGTGGGTGCTCTTTTGAAAAAAAAAATAGTAGGTATATGGTATGTTTACAATAATCTACATACAACATATACAGATACGTAATATTATATATATGTAATATATATATTAGTAAGATTTGGATGTACCTTATTCAAAGTTCTATTAACTTCAGATATTTTATAATGTTTTCCGCCTTTATACATCTATCTTTTTCGATCATATTTCTGTCTCTTTCTAACATTTTCTGGGCAGTGCACTATCATGGGACTAAACGCATAGACCAAACGGTATTTTCCGTCTCAAAAATCTATTTAAATTTTTTTGTTTCTTGACGTTCTGGAAGGAAAATTTGTGCAAGTTATTTTGAATGTGTGTGCTACTAGAAAAATAATACTCTAGCATTTTAAACATAACATGAAAGCCTGTAAAAAATCAAATTATTGAATTTTCCATACAAAAAGAAAACAATAAAATACTACAATTATTTTATTATTAATAATCGTTGTTATTTTATTTATTTAATTAGTAATAAGTATTATTTTAATGATAATAGCTATTTAAATGGCAAAAAGTTGCGAATTTGCAGCGTTCGTCATTTTACTCATTGCGTCGAAAACACAAACGTGTACAGAGCCTTCTCATTCCGAGAGGAGACTCGTATTCAGGGGGGTTACTATGAGCTCTTAAAGCAGGACAGAATTTGAACTGCAGCACAGTTCAATGCAGTGTCTGCCTACCAGTTCAGTGCCTTGAAGTTAAGTGCAGTTCAATATCTGTCCTGCTATAAGAGATCATAGTAACCCCCCAGTAGTGAGCCGGCATTGAGTTGAAATGATGATGCTGACAGCTCAAATCGTTGGGTCAAGAAAGAGATATTGTGAGTAAGATGTCCATAACCTAACTGATTTTCACGCGGTCAAGTCACAAGAAAAACTAGTATTTTTAAACTTCGTAGCCTACCTACAGCCTACCTTTGTACCTACAGTGTGAAGAATTTAGATATATCACACTGTAGGTAGATATAATTTTTTTTAATCCACTACATTAAGTTAGCCCTTGACTAAAATTTCACCTGATGGTAAGTGATGATGCAGTCTAAGATGGTAGCGACTAGCGAGCTAACCTGGTAGGGGCATGTCAGTTATATTAAACCCACACCCCTATTCGGTTTCTACACGGCATCGTACCGGAACGCTAAATCGCTTGGCGGCGGTCTTTGCCGGTAGGGTGGTAACTAGCCACGGCCGAAGTCTCCCACCACGCCAGAGCAGGGAAAATTCAGAAATTATAAATTCCCAAATTGACCCTGCCGGGGATCGAACCCGGGACTTCCACACGTTAAGACAACAGCGCTCAACACTGCGCCACGGAGGTCGTTAAATATTTAAATTGGAGCATATTTGATATTATATTTAATCCGAGGTATATTATGCAGTGGAGCATAAATTCAATATCCAAGTAACAAATATATTATTTTGCGCACACCCCACAGCATCCCAATCAGCCTTAACACTAATTTGTTCGTAAGCTCCCGCAAACGCTCCTTAATCCTATAGGAATAAGGGCTAAAATCCATTATCCCGACACGTCCCCGCTTTATATCGAGCAGGAGGTAATTAGTGAAAGCTTAAAATTTAATTAAAAGGATTTTCTGTTATAGAAGAAATCGTGGAAATGTATGTAAAAGATTATTATAATAATTATGTTTCTCGCTTAATTTTTGGAATTCGGGACGCCGTTTAATATGAATATTGAACCTAACAATAATTGGCTCATAATGCCTGCTCGAAGAAATCCCAAATTCCGAGGAGGAGTTATAATATTAAATTTTAATGTTTTGCGTATATCGGATAAGACAACAATATTAATTATTATCAGATAATATTAATATAAGTACAGAAAGTTTGTTTGCTGGTATAATCCCACAAACGTATAATTCGACCTGTTTATGGAGTACATAGATGTCTGCACGTCAAAAAGCATGTATGAACTCCTTAATTAGTTCGATTAATACGTTTTAAGCTGCCAAATGATTACGATTTGCTTGGACAATAATTGGGCCTCTGACCCGGAGGCCAAAATTGGAACTAATAAAACAAAAACTAAAGTGGCACAAAGCCTGTTTAGTATTTCTTGATTGAATACGCTTAGAGTCACAGACAAATTCTTGTGTTACAATATTAAAAACTTGCAAATTTACGCAGTAACTAACAGGCGGTATTTTATAATTCAATTAACAATACTAGAAGTTGATGGTATTTGCGCAAAATATTTGGGACGAGCGAAACTTCGGTAATTTATTCTTTCGATGCCACAGCTGGGGCCGAATTTCAATCATTAAGCAGACAAAACTTGGTAACTAAGCTTGTTTATGACGAATCAAAGGAATATTTTAGTTAAAAAGGAAACTTTGGATGCTTAAGGACGCATAAATTTTTGTTTGACGCAGATTGATTTGATATTTCTTTTTGTACGATTATTTATAAACGAAATTGAAGCAATGATATTCTCTGTTTATATAATAAAAAAACCGGCCAAGTGCGTGTCGGGCCACGCGCAGTGTAGGGTTCCGTAGTTGCCCGTCACACTATGCGTACATTTTATAAGTTAGTCGACTATTACTCAGGTAGTCGTTAACTATTAAAGCCTACTTTTGACTTGTAAAGTCTAAATTCTGATCCTACAGTCTAAAGTCATTAAATATACTACAGATGTTGACTCGACAATGCACGATTGTCTTTACAATCTCCAGGGCCCGTATTCTCTAACTCAGTGACTATCAAAAATGAAAGCCACTGACATAATATAATATGTAATATCCATTGAAGGTTTACTATGAAATGTTACTTTTTAGGGTTCCGTACCCAAAGGGTAAAAACGGGACCCTATTACTAAGACTCCGCTGTCTGTCTGTCTGTCTGTCTGTCTGTCTGTCTGTCTCCAGGCTGTATCTCATAGACCGTGATAGCTAGAAAGCTGAAATTTTCACAAATGATGTATTTCCGTTGCCGCTATAACAACAAATACTAAAAATTAAAAAAAAATATATATTAAGGGGGGTCCCCATACAATAAACGTGTTTTTTTCGTATTTTTTTGCTCAATATTAAAAACGGTAACAGGTAGACGGTTCAAATTTTCACAGAATATTAACTTGTATATTACCTTTCAAAATAAATAATTAAATATCAATAAAGTAAATATTAAAGGGGGGCTCCCATACAACAAACGTAATTTTTTGATATTAACAGTAAACCTCTACAAACAAAGTTAGTTTTGCGGTTCATTAACAAAGGTAATTATACCTACTTCTTGAGTACGGAACCCTCGGTGCGCGAGTCCGACTCGCACTTGGCCGGTTTTTTATTTCATAGTAAACCTTCAATGGATATTACATATATGTCAGTGGCTTTCATTTTTGATAGTCACTGAGTTAGAGAATACGGGCCCTGAAGATGCTCCGGTTTCGGAGTGAAGCGTACCTACGTTGGGAATAATTTGGAGGATTTGTGTGGTGTGGTGAATATCACAAGCTACAAGTGCGGGACGCTGTAGCACATAGATTTACCTACTGTGGCGGATTATAGCGAATTAAACTTCTAGTACTTTCATCATCAATCCATCCATCCATGCATCCAACCATCCAAACTTTCGCATTTACAATATTAGGTATAGCTGTTAGCATTATTACTATTTGTCATTATATCTCATGAAACAGGAAGTATAATATCTGTCAATTTGACTCGTTTCATGTCAATCGATATAATCGGCGGGTACGGACGCCATATTGAAATTAGCAAGTATAAATGCGACTGTTTTGACGATAGTAATTCAGTCTCCTGCGGGCAGACTCAGCGATTGTTGATTACTTTTGTGTTTAGATCGCAATTTGGTATAAAGCATAAAGATAGCAATCGTGGCCGGATCAAATGAATATTGTTTTGAAGTATAGCCAACTTTTATCTAATTACATTAAATCTCTCGTGGAACCTCTACACGTTTAACCATTTACTCGTGTAAGTTTCAAATGAGATGACAAATATATTAAAATTGTTTTATTAATACCAACTTTTTTTAATATGTATATCGAGCAAACCAGCAGGCGGGTCACCTGATGGTGAGTGATTACCGCCGCCCATGAACATTTGCAGCACCAGGGGAATCGCCAATGCGTTGCTGGCTTTTTAGATATTTGTTTATCCGCCCTTTGAAGAGCCCCATATATTATAATCATGAGGGGACACAGAAGATGGAAGCTGGTTCCACAATATGCGGGCACCTAATTCTGGATTGTCGCTTACATAGATTAATAATACCTAACACCAGTGGCGTGCACAGATTTTGAAGCTAGGGTAGGCATTCGTTAGGCAGAATACCTATTTACTAGCTGTTTTGATGTAAAATGAGCATTATCGTATTTCTATTTGGGTAAGCAGTGCTTTTATACCTCTATGAAATGCACACCACTGCCTAACACCTACAAGTTCACAATACCAAGTAGGTTGTACGTCGCCTTAGCCAAACCACAGCAAAGCACGCCCAAACCACCGGAAGAATATTGAGCCAACTTTATAACAAACTGTATACAAAGCATGTCCGCGTTGTTTTTGTTTTTTGAGTGACATATTAATAGGCAAGGGACAACGCAAAGACGCTCGTGGAGGAATAAATCTTTAAGGAAATTAGGATCCTAAAAATACGTTCAAAGGTTATTTAATCTTAGTTCGGGCCATGGAACTAGCAGGTGTAACAAAACCTTGCGAATACATACCTAAAACTTATGATGATGACGTATACAAAAGCAAAACGTATGACGAGGTTCTGTGAATACCGTTTTCGGTTCATGACTTACATCCTTACTAATATTATAAACGCGAAAGTTTTAAGTATGGATGTATGGAAGTTTGTTACTCAATCACGCCCGAACGGCTGAACGGATGTGGATGAAATTTGGCACAGGGATAGATTATAGTCTGGAATAACACATAAGCTGCTTTTTATCCCGGAAAATTAAAGAATTCCAATGCAAAAACCCAAAAAAGCACGAACGAAGTCGCGAGCATCAGCTAGTAGTTAGAAAAGTATGAAATGTATGAGTTATTCTGTTAAAATTTTTCAAACCTTACTTGGAAGGGTCTGAAAGTTGGCGGTTTCACCCACGTGCCTCGCAAACCAAACCACGATTCCTAAACCTGATCTCTCACTGCGTCATACTACCATCCCATGGGACTATGAAAAGAGAAATATTTGAGTTTGCTTACATTATTGCTTGCTCTCTCCTACGGTGATGGCTCATATAACCGTGTGCGAGGCGATATTGGTCGGGAATAGTCACTGTAAAATGCAAATATGTACGATTGACGCGTATTGCTATATACAAGGTGTAAGGTAAATGGTATAACATACCGGCGGCTACCCATGCTATTTTGACGTTATAAACACTATGGTAAAGTTAAAAAGTCAAAATTAATTATCAAAAACTTCCATACAAAATTAATTAGTTAATTATGGAAAATAAATTTTGGCAACCCTGTGGAGTCCTTTGTTCCTTCTACACCTAAAGTCAGAACTGTACTGCAAGCGATAATAATATTTATTACCGTATCGTTATGCAATTTGGCAATTCATTACAATTTGCAAATCATTGAAAGAACAAACTACACAGAATAATTAATTATTGATCAAAACTTAAACAAAGTAAGTCGAGAAATTAATCACAGGGAAAGGCGGCTCATAAAGTAAGGATAAGTGACTGACTTCGACTTACGAAGTCCGATTCAAGTCGGGCATTTTTTTACAACAATACGTAAGTTCTAGCCGGGCTTTTGCTTTGAGAATTTAATTGCATGCCGAATAATAATTACTTTAGTATCGCGACTGGATTTTATCGCAACACTCGCACTGGCAACGAGGCTTAACATACGTCGTATTGTTCGCAGTTCATTGATATTGAATCAGCTGTTTTAAGGGATGCCACCTCAACATTTATGCTAAAACTTTGAAGTCCACATATCTCCCCCAGGATATGAGCTACACGTCTTATGACATTTTTCCTATATATCTATACACCATCTAACATGGGTAGCCGCGGGTATGTTATACTAATTACCTTACACCTTGTATAATCGGGATGTTCCAGTGATTATAAAATAGAGGCACTTTCATATCAAATGAAAGGAGACGGTTCAAATTTGTATGGGGCGTGGGTTCGTTCCTTTTACAAGAAAATAAATGAAAAAAATATACTAGACCAGTTTTGATCGTACTACGAATTCGTCGTAATTTTAGTGGCGAAATTATTTAATCTGTCCATGATAAGCAACACTAAACATGAGTGGGTAACAATGGCGGATTGATACTTTTTGACGTTATCAAAAGTAAAACACGTTATTTTGACAGTGACTGTCAGAAATGACATTTGATACATTTCGTGCCTTCTTTATGGCTGAATGTTGCCATCTTGGAAACGTATCGAAAACTAGAAATACATTTTTTTTTTTCACGTTATTTACTCTACTATTCTAAATTAATATATTTTTAATGCAATCTATGTATTTTCCTCTATTCATGGTAGAGTATACAACGAGTCCACCAAAAAATAACCTTATCTTTTGTTTTCTATTAGTTTAAATTTTGATTACCATTTTACACTATCGAATAAAACATAAAATTAGGACGTGGACTTTTGATGACGTCACGTGTCAAAATTTCAGTAAGCTTGTCCTATACGATTTTGACGTTTGACAAAGAGTTGCTGAATTGACTAGTAGGGAAATACCCGATTCCCGCTGGTTTCGTAGCCTCTAGTCGAGGATCCTACAGTGATTTAATCAAGCTTTATAAGCTCGTCCCATAGAATAACAAGCAGATGAGGAAAAGTATAGCGCTTTGCAGCGAATCCAGTGCTGAGTAAATGATAGATGCTCGTGAAATACAGCTCCCCGTAGCTCTGTTTGGAATACAGTACAAAACGGTTATTACAATATTTCCGCTTGAAGCGGAGTTTGACTTGCATGAGGAACTATTTACATAAACATAAAACTTGGCTGGGTGCAGTATGCGATGCAAGTGAAGTGTAAAGCCAATGTAAAAACATATTTTTATTGTACTAGATGATGCGCGCGACTTCGTTCGCATGGATTTAGGGCTTTCGATTCCCGCGGGAGTTTCCCGAGATAAAAAGTAGCCTTTCTCCTTGCTTGGGAGGGATGCAACATATCTCTGTATCTATACCTATACCTACCGAACTTCCAGGAAACCCATATGAAAGAAGACAGATTGAATGAAAAGTTGCACACGTGTGAATTTTAAAAGGAAAAAGACTACTAGACTAAGACTAAAACTAGACTTGATCCACGCTAATATATATGTAAATACGAGAGTGTGTCTGTCGCTCTCCGCTACTATTTTCCGGGATAAAATGTAGAATTGACTAGGTACTTTTATCCCGGAATGAAAAGATAAAATGAAAGAATTCCCGCCGATACAAAAATACCTTATCCACGCGGACCAAGTCGCGGGCATAATCTAGTAAAACATAAGTCCTGTCCTATCTGCGATGTGTTTTTGCCCTTAAGCCTCAAGGTATTAACTTATATAACCATATTAAACCGCAGTTCTTCAAATTAAGCCCTCTTTCATAAAAATAAATATTACAAAGCCGTTTAAGAATTTATCTACTCCAGCATCGAAAAGTTCCAATTTCGAATTTGACAACTATATCGAATTGAACCCGCTTTCGTGTTTGCTTCTCATAACGATACAGTTCGTTGTATGGGAGGGGGAGCTGTATCGTTATGAGTCGTAGCTGTATCGATATGGTTATCTTCATAAATAGGATACATAAAGCTTAGCGGCTCTGGGTTCTGGCACTTGATTGATTTGACTTTTTTATTAATTTATAAAGTAAAAAAATATAAAGACGTCCTTGTCGTAGATAAAATCTTGTATGCAACTGTACGTAATTAGTCATTTTAATTCTCGTACTATCCTATTTTGATACTCGGCAAGCCTCGTATGAAAAAACAGCACTCGAATTAAAATGACCCTCATTACGATACAGTTGCATAAATAGCTATTATATACTTCAATATATAACTTTTTTTTACTACGGGTATTTTTATAATGGATTTTTGATGAAACCTGATTTAATTGGCAATTAATTGTATTACATTTCGCTCCTTGTTTCGCGTTAATGTCGTTAATTTACCTAATGGGCGGCTGATTAAAACTGATCAAGCAAAAAATTGGTTAAATTATATTGTGCTTTCAGGAAGTTGTAGGGTTTCTAGGGTTCCGTATTCTTGTAAGTCGTTATGAAAAAACGAAAGCTTTATAGTATAGGATCTCTTTATTGTTCATTCGTCTGTAGGATAGGATTGATTGAGTGATAATACTGGGTTTATTTAAAATCTAGCCAAACTAATGTTTGCCCACCACTTCATCCGCGTGGAATTAGGTTCTTAATAAAATAATTTTAAAATACTGTGAAAAACATAAAATTCTTCATTTTTTATATCACAAATACCAAGTTTCATGGATATAACTTGAACCGCCACCAGGGAGGTCCCTTGGTGGTCGAATTTCGAAAATTCCCTCCTTAGTACACCTCTAGGGTGTTCAACGAATATTCTCTCAAAATTTCACACAGCCCAATCTGCTCCGCCGCAATTAAATCCGCCTTTCATTCATTTAGAAATCTCTGCTTCTGAGTAGATATTAAAACTAAACGGAAAGTACGGAACCCTCTCAATGCTCGAGCTTAGCTCACACTAGACCTTATTGTTTCAAAGCTCGTATTATTGCTTTAGAATAATATGAGAGTAGATACTTTATAATATTATGAGGCTTCAAATAATTAACGCCCATGTAATTATAATTTTCTAATACATTTTACTTTATTTTATGGCTTCTGTGATTTAAACATTTTCTCAAGGGTATAACCACAGAATAGGTAATAACCTATTCTGTGTGTACGTTGGTATAACTAGCGACTGCCTGCGGCTTCGTTCCCGGGAGAATTTGGAAAAATCAACTATAGATTTTTCTTTGCTTGCCTTAAGTAAGTATCGTTTCCGCTAGATTTTTTTTACGTAGTGTGTTTTTGCCCTTAGATAATATTAATGTTCAAGTTAATAATTAAAAGATAATATTATGGAAAAAATTAAATGATCATGCAGTAATTTTTTTTAATATTTTGATCAAATCATGTCTCGTTATATTATGATCCCAGATAGAACAGTTTCATTCGTGAAATCCGGGTTCCGGCCGGGTATATTGAGGAACGAGTTGATTTATAATGGCCCGCGAGAAATTATGACCGGATTATAGGTACGAAGGTCTGGCAATATTTCACTTTGATTTTAATATAGTACCTTGATATTATGGTTAACTATTTTAAATCACTTTCAATCTTCACAGAATAGTTCAAGGAATCATGTTTGATTGTAAATTAGTACAAAAGTTTCATTTAAAAAAAAATTGTAAAATGATTTTTTTACGACCGCGTAGACAATCATCAGATTAGGTAGAAACCGATACGGAATGTGGGTTTAATATGACTATCTTATCTCTACCAGACTAGCCCGCTACCATCTTAGGCTGCATTTTCACTTACCTGCATGTAAGATCACAGTCAAGGGCTAACTTAAAATGGAATAATAAAACTAATAAATAAGAAATCTCATAAAAAATAAATATATGCAATAAAAGCCACAAAATCGTGTCTTATTAGTACCCCAAATAGAGCAGTTTCATCCGTGAAGTCCGGGTTCCAGCCGGGTATATTAAGAAACGTACTCCCGACCGGGTTGATTTATAATGGCTCGCGAAAAATTATGGCGGGCTTATACGATTCTCGTGGGATATGCCACTATCATTTTATATTATACGTACGGTGATATCTTCTGAGATTTAATTTGTTGGCGTTCTGTGGATTTCTTTCTTAGAAATTCCTTCAGATTAGAGTGAGAAGCTTATGAGACTAATAGCATCGGCTAGTTTAGAAATAAATTCTGGCTAGTGGATTAAGTTTATTATTTAACCTACTAGCTAATGCCTGCGACTTCGTACGCGTGGATCGAGGCTTTGTGGTTCCCGCGGGAGCTCTTTAATTTTCCGGGATAAAAAGTAGCCTATGTGCTATTCCAGACTATAATCTATCTCTGTGCCAAATTTCAGCCAGATCCGTTCAGCCATTGGAGCGTGATCGAGTAACAAACATCCATACATCCATACATCCATCCAAACTTTCGCATTTATAATATTAGTATGACTAGATGATGCCCGTGACTTCGTCCGCGTGGATTGAAGTGTTTTTGATTCTCGCGGGAACTCTTGAACTTTCCGGGATAAAAAGAGGCATATGTATCCCGGGATACAACCTATCCCTGTACCAAATTTCATCCAAATCAATTTAACGGTTGAGCCGTGAAAGCCGTGAAAGACAGACAGACAGACACACTTTCGCATTTATAATATTATAAGTATGGATATAGTAATTAGATAAGCTAATATAAGCAGGGTAAAGAAAATAGGTTGGCAATGACTGGAGTAAGTGGGAGATATTCAGGGATTCAATTAAGCAGTGCACTCACGTCCGCGCCGGATATCCGGGTACAAATTTGAATTATACGCGTGAAGTAAATCGGTCACGCGTACGATCGCCGGGTCGCGCATACATTAGCGGTATATTGCCATCCACGACCGAAATACTGAAATGATTTGGCCTAACATGTTATGTTAGCGTAGTGATTGCGTTTATATTTGACACTGATCCGTATATTCATATTATAAAAGTATAAATGTGTCCGTCTGGTACTTTGTTTATTTTTGAGATATTTGCGTTAAATAATAACGACGCGTCTATGCAAACTCCATTTAATATTCTGACAATCCGGAAAACAAGTTACAATCACTAAGTAATCACATGACTACCCTCCACTTATGACATTCATTTTATCCATACATTACAATTTTCAATTCAATTCAATCCAATTTATTTATTTGTGAATAGAGAAATTAGTAGGTAAGTACATTTGAGGTGGAAACTGTGTAAAAGTCAATTGAATTTTTGGCCAATCAATTGAACTTATTTTGACAAAAATTGGTACCTACAAATACAGCTTGTATCGCAAATACGGGTCACTTTTTATCCCCGAAAATCGCTAAGGTTCTAAAACTAATGTGAAATAATCAGCCAAGCATTTTGATCACCATGTCGCTGATTGTCCACGACAGAAATACTGACATGACTCAGTCTAATGATTAATCCATTGTTAATCATTCTATTTATTTTGGAACAAATAAAGATTTTATTTATTTCTAGCGACCTGCCCCGGCTGCGACCGGGTAGCGCTTAATCATAATATGGTCAAGGACCAACACATCAGGTTTTAAATTTGCACATTAAATACTTGAGATGAAAAATAATTTTATTTTGATAAGGATGTGTCAAACACAAAGTAAAACTGTGTTTTAGACCAAATTAGAAAATCATAAAAATGGTTATTGTGAGATAACCTTAAAAGATAGATATACCTATGCTATACGGGACTTTTTTTTTGAACTTTTTGAGACAAATAATTCTACCACACATTGTTTTCGTGTAACTTATACTACATATATATGCAGCGCACGCCACGGAAGCTCTCAGATGAAACAATTTTTTCCGACTTAATTCACATTATTGCAATTTTCGAAGGGATCTCTAATTTTTTTGAAAATAAAATATAGCCTATGTTACTTGCTGATAAAGGAGCTTTCTATTAGTGAAAGAATTTTTAAAATCGGGTGATTAGTTTTTGAGTTTATCCATTACAAACAAACAAACAAATCTTTCCTCTTTATAATAATAGTATAGATTTATTTATTTATTGGTGAAAACTGTAAAAACCATGCAGTATTTCCTGAGATTAACGCGCACCAACATACAAACTCTCTGAGAGAAGATTACTAACTAAACGCCGTATGACTAATGAGTAGAACGAAAAACATGCGATGAGATCGATTGCCACGATTGCAATTCCAGCATCAAAAGTTACGTAATAGGGCCGCTTTTCAGAGCAACGCGCGAAATGAAGAGATCTATCCAGACAGCAATATCCGGTTACATACACCCGGACGGCTAGTGTAAGATTTTATGTTTCACCAACGTTGATAGATTTCGATCATCGAAACACGTTGACGTGAATTGGGCCTTAACTGAATTATTTTAAAGCTCAGAGCGAAAATACACTGGGGACAAAAACATAAATCTGGTGGATAAAAAGTACACGTCGTGTTTATATGGAACGCGCACACTAGCGCGACAGGATAATACATCTTTACGTTCCAACGTAGTTTTGTTTTCCTGTCCAGTCCCTAGTGTAACCCGTTTTCAAGTCGTTCCATACACCTACTGACAGCGCTTCAAGTGTAAACTTTGCGAATTTAAATCGTTGGTGTTGAATTTGGGAACTTTAATAAGGGGCCTTTGAGTTCATTTCACTGTCACGTTGTTTTTGTTCGACGTTGGAATTCTATTACGAAGGTGAGCTATCAAATCTCACGCTAACCATAGTCTCGCCAGTTCTCGATTTCATCATAATTTTTAAATTTATTAACATGTACAAAAATGTAAGTCTCGCAACGCAATTATACCGCAGAAAGTTGTGAGATCTAATGTAAATCCAAGTCAGTAGCTATCTATGAGAGCATCTATACAATAACTTTGTCATAAATTGTTACCTAATTAGTTAACTAATAACATTTTATTGTGACCGTATCAATATAAGACACTTAATAAAAATATAATGACTTGGCAATCTTACACAGCAATAGAGTCTAGACGTACATTATCCACAACAATTAAGGGACGAACGGTGGAGCTGGAGGTTTGGAGGTTCAAATTTGGCCTTTTAGTTTCCTCCGTACTTCGGAGAGCACGTTAAGCTGTCGGTCCCGGTTATTATCACTAACATCTGATAATAATATTATCGTAACAGACCTAAGAGTTTAAATGCTCTTAGTCAAGTCGTATGCGGAAAGACGTGGGAACCCACAGCATTATAATCCCAAGAAAATTCCTACCATTATATGATTAATGGAATGGGGTCACGAGCCTCAGTAATGAGGAATACGACGCAGAGAGAGAGACAGAGACGGGGGGGTCAAAAATGTCCAGAAATGCTTCGAGAAAAGGATGGTACGGCTGTGCCTTCGTTGGTTTGTTTTTATTCGACTTGGCGGGGACACGGCCGTGCCCCCAGATACTGCAACTACTAATGAAGTAGTTAGTGCTCTATGAAGTACTCTGTTTAATTAAAACTGGGTTCGTTAGTGCTATGAAGATCTGTATTGACCGTCTTCGTAGTAAGGAACATCAAAACCTGTGGAGTAACAACATCATTGAAACAAGGTAGAAGATACATATAGAAGCACTAGATGATGCCCGCGACTTCGTACACGTGGATTTATGTTTTTTATTTGTGATGGGAACTTTTTGTTTTACTAGGAAAAGACCTACGTCCTTCTTGCCAAGTCGACAAAATCGGTCGAACAGATGGGTCGTGATTTCGTGAAGGTAGCAGACAGACAGACAGGTACATAGATAGACAGAACTTTTGCATTTATGATATATCTAGATGATGCCAAGTCTAGAAAAGTATTCTATGTCCTTCCTCCAGGTACAACCTATCTACTCGTATATACCTCTATACCAAATTTTATCAATATCGGTTGAGAAGATGGGCTGTTAAAGCGTAGTAGACAGATAGATAGACAGACAGACACACTTTCGCATTTATAATATTAGTATGGACAGTATGGATGTAATTATTATCTAGTATTTTTGACATGATTTCCATTGTAATAACGAATATTAAAACATTAAAATTACAGAATGCAACATTTGAACATGCAGTAACGAATTGCGATCGTATTAATTAATTATGTCATCATCATCATCACTACAGCCTATTAACGTCCCACTGCTGGGCACAGGCCTCCACTCTCATAGGAGAGCGGGAATTAGAGCTAAGACCCACCACGCTGCTCCAATGCGGGTTGGCGGGCTTTAACGATTACTATCATGTTAGTGATAATAGCCGGGACCGACGGCTTAACGTGCTCTCCGAGGCACGGGGGTGAAACACCGCCAACTTCCAACTCCGGGCTGGCACTGAGAATTTCTTAATTGAAAAACCCAATACCTAACTTTTATGCCCGACCGGGATTCGAACCCAGGACCTCGTGATCCGCAGTCGACTATGCTAACCACTAGACCAACGAGGCAGTCAATTATGTGAACGAACGTATCTAATAAAGTGCTCATGTAAACAAACGCGACGTTTTAGGTACACAATACATTAATTAATAAATCTCCGTTGTTTATTAGGCAAAGTGAACAAAGTGAATGGCTTATATTTGCGTTCTCTACAGTCTACTATAAAAAGCCCTATAGCGCAACGCCCTGCTGTCGCAATCCCAATAGAATCCTTATGAAGACCTGGGGCCATACAGCCATATTGTTTCATTATTTTTGTCTTTCGTATTTTAGAATTATAATCCTTATTTGAGAAACATCAAGGTATGTGACCTCTGTCATTTTGAGTAATATTGCTTAAGTATTGCTTTAAGTGTTGGCAGTATGGTCCCAGCACTCCTATTATCAACTCAGTGACTATCAAAAAATTAAAGCCACTGACATAGGTATATATTTTTATCCATTGAACAAAATTCGTCTACTTACGATTTTCTGAAAGGTAGGTATCGATATAAAAAGTCATAGTCTTTTGTTTTATCCACTACAAGTTAGCCCTTGACTGCGATCTCACCTGATGGTAAGTGATGATGCAGTCTAAGATGGTAGCGGGCTAACCTGTTAGGGGCAAGGCAGTTATATTAAACCCATACCCCTATTCGGTTTCTACACGGCATCGTACCGGAACGCTAAATCGCTTGGCGGCACGTCTTTGTCGGTAGGGTGGTAACTAGCCGCAGCCGAAGCCTCCCACCAGGCCAGACCAGGGAAAATTCAGAAGTTATAAATTCCCAAATTTACTCTGCCGGGGATCGAACCCGGGACCTCCGCACGTTAAGAAAACAGCGACACACACTGCGCCACGGAGGTCGTCTTGCTACCGGATATTGCTGTCTGGCCGTCGTCGTCACGTCTGCTCATCTCGCGAACTAACGAGCCCTAGAATTCAGTCTAGGGTCTAATTTTACACTGACTTCCACTCTGCCAAGATAAAATATTTTTCAGTTTATGTCTTGCACCTGTTAGGTAGAATAAGTCTTAAATCATCAAAACATTTTTTTATAAAACAGGCTTGTATCGTCCGCCATGTTGAATTAAGTGTGACGTAATTTTATTTTTCGTATTCTTCTCAGCAATTGATACCCATATCAAGGGGGGGTGTATAAAAAATAAATAGTCTGCCATCTTTGGGAGACCGCCATATTGGATTTAGATTGACGTCACTTAACTAACCATGCATAACAAAATTGTAGCTCAATCAGTTGGGGATAAATGTTTTAAAATTCAGTTGCAAAATTTAACCTTAACAAACCCAATGTACCTAGGTGTAAGTTATATAAAAGCTTGTTAAAATTAAGACTTTCTTATAAACAGTGGTAGAGACTAGAGTCCTTACAAATCTGGCACAAGTTGGCCTATCTTTATCCATACTAATCCATACTATCCATACTCTATAGTTTATACTAATATTAAAAAATGTGAAAGTGTGTCTGTCTGTATCTCTGTCTAGCTTAGCAGACATCAGACATGTCTGCAAGTTTGTTGCAGGACGGTTAATTTAATGGTATAAGTATACATATAGTACAGCAGTAGTCTAGTTTTATGGACTTTTAACTCAGGTAATTTAAAGCAGTTAATCTTCGTTAGTCAGCTCATTAAACGGCTATCCGGCGGAGATTACTGGCTTAATGTAAATCCTTGGTTGTAAGTACAGTTCACTGCTCATACCTGAACTCTACGACCGATTTCACACCGATACATCTCTACTCTATACTTCAAATGAAAAATGATTTATTTATTTCATGTAGGACAACTTGTGTCACTTATGATACGTTAAGACTCTACCACCGATTCGGAAAGCTGATTCAACTGAGAAGAGCCGGCAAAAAACTCAGCAGTTGCTCTTTTCTTAAAAAAAAAAGGTGACAATAAGTAAACAAATTCTAATATTATGAATGCGAAAGTTTGGATGGATGGATGGATGCTTGTTACTCAATGAAATGAAATGAAATGAAATGAAATGAAATTAATTTTATTTTTCTAAATGTGAGTAGGTAGTACAAGATGGAGAATAAATATTGCATAGTGCTTACACATTTTGCCAAACGTTTGGCGTGCAAAATTGGCAGTAGATACAGTTACTGCTTAAGATACATAATTGCAACAAAGTCAAAATAAATTTAAAAAATACTTTACAAAAAATAGATTAAAATGTCATATTCTAGTAATGTTACATACAATCCTTATTTAATGTGATCATATCTTACACCCAGCTAAAAATTCATTTACATTATAAAAACATTCGTCAATCAAATAGGTAAACAATTTTTTCTTAAATTTAGATATCGGTAAACTTTTTGTGCTGTCTGTGAGTTTATTATTTATGGTTACAGCCATACAATACGAATTACGGGAACATAAAGCTAGTCTGCGCTGCGGTATCTTCAATCAGTAAGAACGACGGAACGGATCTGGATAAATTTTCATAAAAAAAGCTTGAATAAAAAGGCAGTGAAAGACGGACAGACACACTTTCGCATTTACATTAGTAGAAGGATTAGTACGAATACGGATTAGAATCTAGTCGAAAGTAACATCGCATTATTTTATAGTCAAGTACCTACTTAGACACAATAATGTCCCCGAAAAGAAAAGCCCAATAAATGTCAGCTAGTACATTTAAATGCTTCTTATTTTGTAAGCCTTTCATAATTTCCGTTCTGATATTAATCTAAGATTTATCATTTTCAGTATAACTAAAGCGTGGGAAGGAGAATTTTCTATATTTAATTTTCCAGATTAATTGGAGTCTGCTTGGATCTACATTTTAATATCCGAAACGAAAAATTTCCAAAAACGTTATTAAATTCAAAGTGTCTGTAGCTTCAACCTTAAAAACTTTTTAAGATTATGTTATGTAAGTACTAATAAAATGCGAAAGTTTGGATGGATGGATGTTTGTTACCCAATCACGCCAGGGCTGAACGGATCTGGATGTTATCTAAAAGATAACATCCAGATCCGTTCATCATATAATCTATGTACTTTGGAATAACATAAAGGCTACTTTTTATCCCAGAAAAATAAAGTTTCCGCGGGAACCAAAAAACCTCAATCTGCTCGGACGAAGTCGCGGGCATCAGCTAGTAACGTTATGTAAGTAACGGCTGCTACTAAAATAGGGCTAAAGTGTCTAATGCAAGCTACGAGTGTAAAAACTAAAGTTAAATAAAAGTTCTAACGAGCAGTTACCTTAACAAGCACGTTTTTCTGAACTCTGATGAAGAAAAACTAGTTGGGAAGAAATTATCCTGAATTTTATTTTCAACGAAGTTTTGTTGCTCGAGTACTATTTACAAGAGGGTCATATTATAACCGCTTTTAAGAAGTGGAAATTTTTGGGACTGGCTACAATTCTACATCTGATCATATCCATACTTTAGGTTATACTAATATTATAGATGCGAAAATTTGGATGAATGGATTTTTGTCACTCAATCACGCCCAAGCGGATCTGGATGAAATTTGACAAAGATTATAAAGATTATAGTCTGCAATAACACATTGGCTACTTTTTATCCCGGAATATCAAAGATTTCCCGCGGGAACCAAAAAACCATCAATCCACGCGGACAAAGTCACGGGCATCAGCTAGTCTACCATACATTAGTGTAATTTTTTTTTTGCCAATTTGAAAAGCTTGGAAACAAAGCCTATTGAATTTATAAATAAGCCGCGCAACAAGATGAAAGTGTTTTTTTTATATCTACTTGATAGATGTCTAAAATAGGGCTGTGGTAAAAGCTCCTTGTAGAATAATCAATTATTATTACTTTTAATGTTTGCTTATTGCACTTTCGATCGTATAGCAAAGTTCTTGTCAAGTTCTAATAGGCAGTTATAAGCCAAAGCAATACGCGGACACTTAAACCCTAAGCGACTATTAACAGCTTAAGTATGGGACCAAAATATGCTTTCTCTTGAACTGTCATTAATTATTAAGCTACAAGGCAAGCATCTTAAGAGATATTGATCGATCCATCCCTTAAACTTCAATAGTCGGATCATATAAGAACTCAAACACTGACAACTGGAAGACAACCCAATACAGGCAGCTCAAGTATTTCACGACAAAGTGTATATCGCCCCCCCAACTTCTAACTTCCAAACAAAGTTTAACTACAAGCCAAATTGGGCTTAAGTAGTTGGGTATTTAAGTTCATTATCTATTATTCCAGCCAGCCTGGCCAATCGACAAGGGAATCGAGTTGTATGGAACTTCGGCCTAAATACAAAGTAGTGGTGACTTATGACTTGGGGGGTAGTTAGAATAGTTTTGTGGGAGAAATTCATTATGTTTGATGATCAGGGAATTCACTTTGGCAATAATATACGAGGAGTTAGGCCGGCGAACCCTGGGATGGCGATTTGTGAACATTTATGTGGTTTCAATCTAATAGTTGGTATCTGTATGATCTTATTGGTTTGCGAAATGTCTTCGTAAGACCTAATACATGTTATAGTATCTTATATTATATAATATTATAGTTTAAACTTCCTGACAGCTACAAAAGCAGTACTTTTAATATTTTCAAAAGGAAGGCTTATGAGCTGCTTATAAATAAATGTTATTACAAAATTACTGAATTTCTTAGCGATAATCTCAAGTAACTTTTAAATAATATAATATGTAAAGATGATGACGTGAATAACTAAATGGTTTTATAGTGCAATAATTGAGTATCCCCTCTTATATGGAATTTGACATTTGTAATTGTAATTAAGTTCTATTATCATATTATCATTGATTATTTTATATTATTTTCTTTCGGTTTTTAATTGTAATTGTATATGACCTTTTATTAATTTAATTTACTAAATTTCTCTTTTTAATTTTGATGATGTATACCAAATATTCATACACCATTAATTGGTAGAATGTATAAGGCTCCCAAACTGTAACCATGACAACTGTATATCACCTACATTCTCATGAATAAATTATTATTTATTTATTTTTTATTTATTTATTTTATTTTTTGGATGTTTGTCATTTTGTTTTCATATAACCTGCCACCCGAAACTAGTCTATTTCAAACGAATGCGATTGTTGCCGGGCAGAATCTGATGGTTTCTGCCCGAGGGAAAACCGACGATTTACTGTCAGCTGAAAGATGTTGCAGCCCTGCTTTCGATCCTGTCAGAGTATCTTTTATTTATTTCAATCCTTTATAATTGTCATTTTAACCATCACCTAAACGGACAGATATAATAATTCTGCAACTAAAATAAATAAGAAGTACAAGTTATATAAAACACGCACTTTTAATGCGGATTACATGAAAAATATAGTGTGTGACGCGGAATGAAACAAGACGATTTCTGACTTCGAGTGATACCAGCCCTCGCTTCGCTCAGGCAGGCAACTTCACCCTCGTCTGAAATCGTCTTGTTTCATCCCTAGACACACAATATACTATTTTTTGTTTAGACGTTTGTTACTCCTTAACGGCACAATGACTGAACTGATTTGAGAAGACAATGCACGATTGTAAAGAGTAATAATAAAGAGATTAAAAATCTACGACCCTAATATTACGATTTTCGATTTTTTTTCATTCAGTCTTTGGATCACTTTTCATGTCACATCTCTATGGAATCTGGATGGAGTTATTTGTCTGTGTTTTTATTTTGGGATTCTTGCCAGATATTTGATAAATTATTTGCTTCTTAGTGCTTAAATTAAATTACTTTTGAGTATATTATTAACGTTATACGTTTAAATTCAGGAAATAAGACGTTTGTGAGTGATTTGTAATAAACAACAGGGTAAATATTGTTAGTAAAGTGGAAATGTCGTGACTTTTTTTTATTTACATGATTTATATTGCCCCGTAAAACAACGTAGGCTGTACGTATCTCTACTTTGTTTAGGTAAATATTTGGTTTAAAACAAAATAAATATTGGCTACGTATTCTAATTCAATCACACAAAATGCGTTTCAGTTCCCTTTGTTCCAATTTGATCAGGCTGGTCAGTCGCGTTATTAGCTTAGGACGATTTGATTTGGAGCACACAATGAGTTTCGGTAAAAGCCATTTTCCTTAATCCATTAATCTATTACAATAGCATTGTAATTGACTGACACGCAGTACTGACCTTTAGGGCGGAAACTCACTAGATTTTGATGATATGGGGACATGACACGTTTATGGAAAATGACACGTTCCTCGCGCGTCCTGTCGCTCTTGAATATGCAGCGTCATATAAAGGTCTAGCCACACTATAGAGATGAAGCGCGGCGCGGTACGTAGAAGCAAGTATTCTTTATATAAGGTTGTATGGAGCTGGGTCCACTTAAGCGACATGGCACGGAGATGCACTGAGCCATAATTGTGCAAAGAATACTTGCCGCTACGTGCCGCGCCACGCCGCGGCTCTGTGGTGGGGCTAGACATAAAAAGAGCATAGGAAGACTTTTTTTCCATGTTTGTTGTGCCCTTACAGATAGAGCAATGGTTACCAAACTAATTGTACACTTTTCCCACACTATTTTATACTCTTATGTATTTCTAAGTTCGGGAAAGAACTACAGACTACACTCTACAGTCTGACTTTCAGCATTATAATCTATACTTAACAAATTATCACAACCTATTATAAACTTGCCTTTACACAAGTTTAAGAATAGGTACATATTTTAAAAGTATGCTGAAAAAAGCTTATTGTAGGTACTGTTGAAGATTGTTTATATAAATGATAAAAGAGCATGGATTTCACTCGCTCCAGCAATTCTTAGGACTGCGAGTAGACACTATGTATCTAAACATTGATGTCATTGTGAATTATTTTTTCAAAAGAGCAACCATCGAGATTCTTGCTGGTTCTTCTCGGTAGGAGCGGCATTCCGAACCAGTGGTAAATTCACTCGACTATTCAATAGCACTTGTTAAAAGTCTAC
This sequence comes from Erebia epiphron, assembly GCA_963932025.1. NCBI lineage: Eukaryota > Metazoa > Arthropoda > Insecta > Lepidoptera > Nymphalidae > Erebia > Erebia epiphron. Next base: position 2,233,921 of record OZ009948.1, read on the forward strand.
TTGAATAAAAAAATATTTGATTTGATTTGAAAATTCACATTTACCCCACGTTATTGTTTCTATTCCGATTCACAACCTTGAGTGAGACGTGAAATTTTTATTGTTTCTTCAATACCGTCATCGCATGGAGGCTCTATTGGAGAACTTTGTTACAATCGGCGCCGCTTCAACGCGCAGGCTGTTTGTTTAGGACCATTTGATTTTGGGGTAAACGATACATACAATTTTATGAGACTTGATGATGCCCGCGACTACGCCTGCGTAAATTTAAGACTCCTGCGGGAAATGTTTAATTTTCCAGGATAAAAATATATGCTTAGGTGTTGTTTCGGATTATAAGTTACAAGTATCTCCATTACAAATTTTCGTCGATTCGGTTCTGTTATTATGGCATGAAGGAGTAACAATCATACAAAGATTTTATTTTGTCTACCTACTACAAGTTAGCCCTTGACTGCGATCTCCCTGATGGTAAGTGATGATGTAGTCTAAGATGGTAGTGGGCTAACTTGTTAGGGGCATGGCAATTATAATTAGCCCATACCTACCCCTAATCGGATTCTACACAACATCGTACCGGAACGCTTGGCGGCACCTTTTTTTACGGTAGGGTAGTAACTAGACACGGCCGCAATCCACCAGGCGAGATTATGGAAAACACAGAAATTATAAATTCTCAGTTTGACCCTGCCGGGGATCGAACCCGGGCCCTCTGCACGTTAAGACAACAGCGCTCAACACTGCGCCAGGGAGGTCGTCAAAAACATCCAAGTTATAAACATCCAAACTTTCACATATAGCTGGTGTAATGTTAGCGGGTTGGCGGGCTAACTATCCTATAGTAAGCCCGCCAACCCGCTTTGGAGCAGCGTGGTGGGTCTAAGCTCTAATTCCCACTCTCCTATGAGAGTGGAGGCCTGTGCCCAGCACTGGGTCGTTAATGGGCCGTAGTGGTGGTGGTGGTTAATAGTATTGTAGCAATAATATTATTTAATCCATTATTACTCCTTTTTTTGCTACATTACAATGTAAAGACTATAAAACAAAGCTACTATACCACTGTCCCCAAAGAACTTACATTGATTAAAGCTATGCAATTAAAGCAAATTTATAGCGTCAAGGGAATTCCCACTTACAAAATAGCTTCTGCGTTATTCGAGATAGCTTAAATGCTGCTATTTTGGCTGTTTATGGCTGTATAAATTCTTAGTAGATCATAATAATATGCCTATATCATCGACGTGATTTTTGGCATGGGTATAGCTGAGGACCTGGAGAGTGACATAGGCTACTTTTCATCCCGAAAATTAAGGAGTTTCCGCTGGAATAAAAAAACCTTAAACCACGCGGACGAAGTCGAAGCATCAGCTAGTAAAAACATAAACAAAAATCAAACAATTCAAAGTTAAATATTCCTTGAAGTTGATGTCATTAATGTCCGAGGAACACTAAAATGTAAAGACTATAAAACAAAGCCACTATAGAACTGTCCCCACAGAACTTAACTGTAACTTAACATTGATTAAAAGTTGTTTAAAGCTATGCGATTTGAGCAAATTTATAGCGTCAAGGGAATTCCCACTCACAAAATAGCTTCAGCGTTATTCAAGTTAGCTTTTGCAGCCGTTTTAGCTGTTTATCTTCTTGGTAGAACATAATACTATGCTTGTTTCTGTGGGAGATTTATGGTGGACTGTAGTATTGGGTGCTTGACGAGGGAAAACACAACTCGTGGCACAATAATAATACAATAATTTAATTTATAGCATTGACTAGTTGGTAAATCGATGATTTATAGATACAAAGTAAGCGATAATTAAAATTATTAAAAAATACGACTGCTCTGCCGTATACACACATACATACACGAACCCTGAAAACATAACACTCCTTTTTTGGACAGTCGTGTTATAAAAAATCCCCCTCGAATGGAAGTACGTAAGTAGTAAGTACTACCACTGCTACTAAGTAACGATACCACAGTCATTCCTTAAGGTACCTTTGGAATCTTATTCACATTTTTATTAAATGATATTTTTTTGAATCACTGGATATTGAAATATGGTGTTTTATATTTTTGGAATCTACTCATCATTTTCTAGATGATGATTATATAGTTAATCTCATTTTCGATTTTTTTTTCAACTTTAGTCTTTAATGCGGAACCATGGTAACCGCATCAATTTTTTTTTAAATTTTACTAGCCTATATCACCCGGAATAAGCTAGGGATTCTAACGATACCTCAATTATCAAAATCGGTTCAGGCGTATATAGAAGTTATGGTGAAATATACAAACTCACATACATACATACATACATACATACATGAACCCTGAAAACAATATACTCCTTTTTTCAGGCAGTCGTATAAAAATACGTCTTAGCTCTGTGGCAGTTTTTGAGGTAAGAGAGACAGACAGTCGTTCTTTAGTACATAATAAGTGACCGGGTGAATGAACCGTGAACGAACGTACATAGACTATAAATACATTTTGTTGTGTTTCCATTACAGTATCCATGCGTAGTATAAGGAACATTATTATTATAAAGCTGTTAATTTATATCTACTGATATTCTAAATCCATATCTATTATTCTATACCTACTTAAAAAGCTGTAACTGTGTAGGAACTACATTAAATCTTTTTTTCAACTTACTAGCTCAAAATGGGCGTCTTATCTGCTTAAAACCAGTGAGCAAAAGTAGTTTTCGCTCACTCAGTCAAAAAAAGTATTTTGAATTTAAAACCTTTAGAGCAAAATGTCATCGTCGTCGTTGTCGTCGTCAACCGATGGACGTCCACTGCTGGACATAGGTCTCTTGTAGGGTCCTCCACAAGCCACGGTCTTGCGCCGCCTTGTGGGAGGTCTGCCGACGCTGCGCCTTTCAGTGCGGGGTCGCCATTCCAGCAATTTGGGACCCCAACGCCCATCGGTTCTCCGAACTATGTGCCCCGCGCAATCAACGCAGGTACAAAATTTTTGTTTTAGAACTTACATTTTCTCGCTAGTGAGGTGAAAAGTTGTGTATAGGTATCACACGATAACAAAGATTTTTGTTTCTCGTTACCTTGAATTGAAACTAGGCATTCGCAACAAAAACGAACTTTGCTATCTAGTTGAACAAATGGTATTGAAAATTTTAAATGAAGAAAACTTCGTTATAGATACGTCCCGGGGAAAGACATAATCTTTTTATCCCGGAAAATCAACGAGTTCCCACGGGATCTTTCAAAAATTTAAATCCACGAGTAAAAAGCCGCGTCAAAATAGAAAGTGAAGTAGATTCACGAGACCATGAAATTACCACAATTTTTTTTTAAATATTGCGCATTTTTCGATTTCCGTTTTCATTCCAAACGTTTTCACCGAGAGCCATTAGTAAATCCAATTTTCATGGGAAAATTGTTGTCTCGAGCCTGTCAATTTGGATGGATTAAATGGAATGTATTGAAAATTGAAATTGGAATTGAAAAGGATTGGATTGAGTGGAAATAGTGGTCGCGTACTAATTTATTTTTCTAAAAGTCAAAAATAAATGAATAGAATTCTGACTACAGCTTCGCAATTTCGTGAAGTGTTCTTTAACGCAGACTAGATGAGTACCTACCCGTGACTTCGTCCGCCTACATTAACTTTTTTAAATTTCCGTGAGAACTCCTTAATTTTCCGGGATAAAAAGTAGGTATAGCTTATGCCCTTCTTATGGCGTCCTTCCCCCGGAACGCCACTCATTTCTGTACCAAATTTCGTTAAAATCGGTTGAAAAGATCGGCCGTGAAAGCGTACCAGACAGACAAACAATTGTTGTATTTAAAATGTATAGATAGTCTATGTTACCTACTGCGAAAACCCAGTTATTTCAGCTGCATATTAATTTAGTTTTAAATTTTGCAAATAATTAAGACGCCTGCGACTTCGTCCGCGGGTAAAGTTTTTTTATTCCCGCGGGAACTCCTTAATTTTCCGGTATAAGAATTAGCCTATGTCCTTTCCCGGGATACAACCTATCTCTACCTAATTTTATCATAATCGGTTGAACAGTTAGGCCGTTAAAGCGTAGCAGACACACAGACAGACAAACACACTTTCGCATTTATAATAATATTAGTATGGAAGTATGGATATAAAAACGTCTTAAAACTTCTTTAACAATCCACTTATGCGTGAATTTATTCCCAACTGTTCGAGTTCGAATAAAATGGAATTTACGTACATAAAATAAATTAGCTATCATGAGAAATTCTCGGAAAAGCAAATATTGTAAATGAAATTCTGATTGACGGCAAATATGATTTAGGGCATTTTATCCAGACTCTATTATTGAATTTGTAGGTTCTAGGTACCTACCATTTCTACAGTAAAATATTATTATTATAATAATAATATTATGTTTTCGAAGAAACGATAGGTATCGAGTGGACAAGTACTTATTCGTATTATTTTTGTAAGTACCAGATGATGTTTTTTAGATTCCCTTCCCGGGAGAACTCCTTAATTTTCCGGGATAAAAGAAGCATATGTACTTTCCCGGGATGTGACCTACGTAGCTGTACCTTACATCGGATTGTGTGGATTAGAACGGCCCACTCCTGACCACAACTCTCCTCCCAGAATGAGAAGGGTTTGGCCATAGTCCACCAAATGCAAATAGTGAAAAAAATATGGAGAACTCGTGGGCGTGCAGGTTTCCTTACGATATTTAATTTCTTAAAAAACGCACACAAAGATAGAGCTACACCCGAAAATCGAACCGCTGACAACTCGAATGGAAGGCCAGGCATCTATACCACTAGGCCATCACTCTAGAAACCATGTTAATATATAGATTAATATATTTAGAATAATGTTGGGAAATTCTCAGCGGTCGATAGATAGAGGTATGCTCGGAGTATTCCAATATTCCTACGTGATCAAAATCAGAAATAAAATGATCCGCAGGAGAACTACAGTGACGTAAGTGATAAGCATTTTCGCTACCGCTTTCGCTTTCGCGAAATCGCTTTAGCGACGTTCCTTTGCGAACTGAAAACCTCGGCTTGAGATGTGGTTGTTTCTTTTAAAAGTTATAATTAAATTGTTCCAAGAGACTAATCAGGAGGGTGGATACCGTTTATAAGCAGTATTATTTTTAAATGTCAGTTTTATGTGACGAATGTTAACGTCTTTAAAATAAGGATTATAATTCTAAAACATAAACGTCATCGATATTAAAACAATATGGCCCCGCAATAAAATGCCCGAGCTAGTTGCAGACCACAGAATTTTGTATTGAAAAATAACATCAAACGCGAGAAACGTAATGGAAATAAAATACAATAGCTATATTTGAAAAGTTTAAAATGAAAACGAACAAGTTCAAAACAGCTAAAACTGCGACGCTTCTGAAATTAGAACCACCAATAATTATCTATATGTATAAAAATGAATCCCTATTTCCCTTGGTCACGGCATCACGCGTGAACGGCTGGACCAATTTCGCTAATTCTTTTTTTGTTGTTTAGGTGAGGACCTGGAGAGTGACATAGGCTACTTTTTATCCCGGTGATTTATATTGATTGTGCTAGTGATTTATATTTTCATAAAATATTTTATACTAGCTGATGCCTGCGACCTCGTCCGCGTGGATTGTTGTTCATTTTCGCGGGAACTCTTAAATTTTCCGGAATAAAAAGCCTTCTCCGGGATGTAAACTATCTCTGTACCAAATTTGATCAAAATTGGTTAAGTAGTTAGGCCGTGAAAGCGTAGCAGACAGAGAGACTGACAGACACACTTTCGCATTTATTTATAATATTAGTATGGATTCATATTAGATACAAAGGTAACAATTTCGTCAGTGACAACCCCCAGATAGGGTGTACAGTACCTACAGCTCAGCATTTTGCCCTGCGTCTTCAAATAATCAAATTAATCTTATTTAATATAAATATAATATTCTAAAACAATAATTCTAAAACATGAAAGTCAACAATAATCTATACTTGTATACTTAAATAAAATAAAATAAAAAAGCCTTTATTATTCCTTAGTTTACAGGGATAGATTATAGAGTACATACTAAAAGATAAAACTATAGATTAGTAAGATAAAACAAGAGTAGTTAATGTAGTACAGTTGTGAAAAGTGATATTGGTTTAAATAATTTTAGTTGATATTTCAGTAATAATATTGTTGTTTGAATTTAAACCAAGGACCCCTTGCGGGTAAAGGCCTCCTCCATTTTGTACCATGCTTTTCGATTCTGTGATGTGTTGATCCAGCTTTTTCCAGCAATGCCCACTATCTCGTCTGACCAACGTTCTTTGGGACGCCCGCGTTTCCTAATGCCTTTTGGGCCGCTCCACTGCGTTGTGCGTTTTGACCATTTATCGTTGCAAGTGCGCGCAACGTGGCCTGCCCATTTCCATTTTTGGCTCTTACTATGACATAGAGCGTCTATAATTTTTGTTTTATTTCTGATAGAGTCACTTTTATGCCTATCTTTCAGTTTGATGCTTAGGATGCTACGCTCCATGGCCCGTTGACACGTTTGAATCTTGTGGCATAAAGTGTTATTATAGATCCAAGTTTGGCAGCCGTATGTCAGACACGGAAGCAGACAGGAGTCCATTACCTTTTTCTTCAGCTTTAAGGGTAAATTGGATTTCAAGACTTCTTTGTGGCTCCAGAATTTGTTCCATGTTATATTAATTCTTCTTGAAACCTCGTCTTCATTTCTTGATTTATTAAATGATGTTTCTTTCCCTAGGTAAATGTAGCTGTCGACATAATCTATCTTCGAGTTCTGCACTGATAAAGGGATTCTTATACTATTTGTCAACGCCTTTGTTTTGCTAGTATTAAGTTGGAGTCCTACCTTGTTGCTCACGTCGTTTAACTCATTTGTCATCTCCTCGAGTTGGGCTGACGTCTCTGAAAAGATAGCAATATCGTCTGCGAATCTGAGGTTGGTTAGATGGTTTCCGTTTACATAAATTCCTTTATTATGCCATTTTAGTTCGTTCATTACATGTTGCAGCACGCAGATAAATAGCTTTGGAGAAAGAGGGTCGCCTTGTTTTACTCCTCTGCGGATATTGATTACTGGGCCGACTCTATCAAGCTTGACTCTACTTGTACTTGTTCTTGTATACTTACTTACTTAATATTATAGATGAGAAAGTTTGGATGGATGGATGTATGGATGGATGTTTGTTACTCAATCACGCCCCAACGGCTGAACGGATCTGGATGAAATTTGGCACAGAGATAAATTATAGTCTGGAATAGCACATAGGCTATAAATAAAAATAGCACAAAGGCATATCCCGGAAAATGAAAGAGTTCCCGCGGGAACCAACAAACCTCAATCCACGCGTACGAAGTCGCGGGCATCAGCTAGTATGTCCATAAATGCATGCAAAGCACGGCACTGGTTGTCAGCTTTGACCCGGGTAAAGATCTAGCCCCACTACAGAGGCGCGGCACGGAGATGCATTGCGCGTCGCGGCATACAAACTCATACAAATGATACATATTTGCCGCTACGTGCCGCGCCGCTTCGTGCATCTCAAGAGGCGCTAGACGTTAAAAGTCTACGAAGATAAAGAAGGGCATAGATATAGAGCTTATCTTACTATACTATACTATACTATACTATACTATACTATATACTATACTATAATATTATAAATGTGAAAGTTTGGATGGATGGATGTATGGATGTATGGATGTTTGATACTCAACGGCTGAACGGATCTGGATGAAATTTGGAACAGGGATAGACTAGTCTGGAATAACACATAGGCTAATTTTTATCCCGGAAAATTAAAGAGTTCCCGCGGGAACCAATAAACCTCAATCCACGCGGGCATCAGCTAGTTAAATAATAAACCTTTAAGAATTTTTAATAACATAAAAGCTATCTTTGCGGAATAAAGGATAACAAATGGAGGGATAAGGGGGGGATGAAAAACGGTGAGTAATGGTGGAAAGGCGGTTCAATTTTATTGCGAGTGATACATCACTGTTTACCTTTTATCTTCTCAATTCTAAACGTTAACCTTTTACAATGTAAACTAATTTATTTTACTTAACTTTTTATTTTTTGGTAGAGCTCCTTATTTTTTTACTCAATTAAAAAAAAAACCAAGCGCGTTTCAGAATCATGCACCTAGTGTTCCGTATCTAACTATTTACGGAATATATCCGGAAGGTTATGTATAGAATAGGAATTTTCAACCACTAGTCAAATCAGTGAAAGTTTTACTTAAAAGCTTTAGTATAATATGAGTTTGTATGAAATACAGACTTGTGAGGTCATCAAAATTGGACGCACTTTTTGAATCGATTGGTGGGTATAGTCAAAGACACAGAGAGAGAAGCTAAGCTAGTTTTATAATTTTTTACCCGACTGCGTGGCAACAAGGATAGAGTTATGATTATCACTTGTATTTTGGTCTGTTATAAGGCGTGGCTGTTTACAACTTTACAATAAGCAAAGACGTGCCGCTAAGCAATTAAGCGTTCCAGGTGGTTCCAGTACGATGCCGTATAGAACCCGATTTGGTGTACTTACGGGTTTAATGTGACTGTCATACACCTAACAGGTTAGCCCGCTTCCATCTCAGACTTCATCAAACTTACACCACCAGGTGAGAGGCTAACTTATAAGTATCACTCTCTTTGCGTCGTATTCCTCATTACTGAAGGTCGTTAGTCGTGACCCTTTTCCATTAATCACGTAATGTCAGAAGTTTTCTTGGGATAATAATGCGGTGGGTTCCCGTCCTTCCGCAATTATACCTAGTCGAATAAAAAAAAAATTGGCAGTCATAGGGACTGCCGATAGAAGTAAGTGAAAACGATTTTTTTTAAAATTGGTTTTGTAGGTACAAGAAAATTTAACACTAAGACATTAAAGTTAGTTTTGAATGTAGTTTAAGACCCTTTGTCTTCGTAACAACGCGAGCATTTCCGTGTTCGCGAGCATGTCGGTGACGCGAATCCACAAGTTTACCCCCTACTAAAAAGTGCTCAACGCGGCTAAAGAAGTTTTCACTTCAAAAAACATATTGAAAATCATATTAACTTCTATAACACATAGTTGGTATACGCAGCCGTCGCATGAGGCTTCGTGGAATGAAACTACAGATTATGAATGGACCACTGCGGAACACATAAATAATCTCTAGCAAGTCGTTTCAAATCTATCCCTGTATGCGGCAGAAATTGCTGACTCGGCTGCGTTGCTATTATACGACTATTTTGGCTAAAACGGGCCAAATTAGTTCTCACAATGAAACTGTATGTGTTTGAAAATGAAATGATTTATTTCACGAGGGATAATTTGTGTCACCTATGATAAGTTCTAAGAATCTACCGCCGCCGGTTCGGAAAAATGTTCTGTTGAGTAGAACCGGCAAGAAACTCAGCAGTTGCTCTTTTTACAAACAGCGAAATGTTACACTTTGTAAAAAATATAGTACTTACTTTAGTATTTATAAATTACAATACATAGGTACGCTACGTAACACTGACTTGTGGGTTTAAGGGTTTTTTAACTTTGTCATTAATTGGTCACGATTTTATCTACGAAAAGCTATTACTAGTGGATGGAAATAACGCATTATCCATACTAATATTATTATAAATGCGAAAGTCAGTTTGTTTGTTGGTTTGTCCTTCAATCACGCCGCAACGGAGCAACGGATTGACGTGATTTTTCAATCCGTTGATCCGTTGCGGCGTGATTGAAGGACAAACCAACAAACCAACAAACCAACAAACCAACAAACCAACAAACCAATAAAGCAACAAACCAACAAACAAAGTAACTTTCGCATTTATAATATTAGTATGATATGATGCGAAAGTGTGTTTGTTTGTTGGTTTGTCCTTCAATCACGCTGTAACGGAGCAACGGATCGACATGATTTTTTGCATGGGTATAATTGAGGACCTGGAGAGTGACATGGGTACTTTTTATCCCGGAAAATTAAACAGTTCAGATATAATAAAAATAGACACTCCCACAACTCGTCGGGAACCTGTCCTATCATCATGAATTCCTGGTCATAGCTCTTTATGTCCTTTGCGAATGCGCGACACTATTTAGGGTTCCGTACCCAAATTGTGCCAGCGGGACCCTATTAAGCCTCCTTTATTCGTCTATCCGTCTATCTGTCAGCTGGCTTTATCTCATGAACCGTCACATCATCATCATCACTACAGCCTATTAACGTCCCACTGCTGGGCACAGGCCTCCACTCTCATAGGAGAGCGGGAATTAGAGCTTAGATCCACCACGCTGCTCCAATGCGGGTTGGCGGGCTTTAACGACTATTATCATGTTAGTGATAATAACCGGGACCGACGGCTTAACGTGCTCTATGAGGCACGGGGGTGAAACACCGCCAACTTCCAACTCCGGGCTGGCACTGCGAATTTCTTAATTGAAAAACCCAATACCTAACTTTTATGCCCGACCGGGAATCGAACCCAGGACCTCGTGATCCGCAGTCGACTTTGCTAACCACTAGACCAACGAGGCAGCATGAACCGTAACAGGTAGAAATTTTCAGTGCGTTTTGTATTGCCGCTACAACAACTAGATAAACATAGTAGAAGGGGGCCCCGCCCCATACAAGAAACGTGAATAATTTCGGCGTTTTTTGCTCGACCTTGAAATTCTTGCTTTGACGACCTCCCTGGTGCAGTGTTGAGCGCTGTTGTCAAAACGTGCGGAGCTCCCGGGTTCGATTCCCGGCAGGGTCAATTCTGGAATTTATCATTTCTGAATTTTCCCTGGTCTGGCCTGGTTGGCTGCAGCCTTTACTGCGATCTCACCTGATGGTAAGTGATAATATAGTCTAAGATAGTAGCGGGCTAACCTGTTAGGGTTACAGCAGTAATATTTTTTAAACCGATAACCCTAAATCGGTATCTACATGACTTCATAATCGATTCAAATGTACATAGTATTAAATCTTTGATGGTATGGACTATGGAACCATTCGTGTGCGAGTCCGTCTCGCACTTGGCCGGTTTTTACGATTCCCGGCAGCCCGCATCCAATTTTCGCCAAGCGGTTGTTTCTGACGTCACACTAAATAGGGGGGCCCCCTTTTTATTTATTTCGAACCTAGTTGGGGAAAAGTGCGTTGAATGCACGGGTGTACCGTACCGTATCGTGTTGACCTTTTTTTACCCATTTTTAGGGTTCCGTAGCCAAATTTGGCAAAAACGGAACCCTTATAGATTCGTCATGTCTGTCTGTCTGTCTGTCCGTCCGTATATCACAGCCACTTTTTTCGGAAACTAAAAGAACTATACAGTTGAAACTTGGTAAGTAGATGTATTCTGTGAACCGCATTAAGATTTTCTTACAAAAATAGAAAAAAAACAATAAATTTTGGGGGTTCCCCATGCTTAGAACTGAAACTCAAAATTTTTTTTTTCATCTAACCCCGTAGGGGTTATGTGGGGTATCTATGGATAGGTCTTCAAAAATGATATTGAGGTTTGTAATTTATTGAGATGTATGTAGGTATTGAGACGCTTCCAAAGTGGTAAAATGTGTGCCCCCCCCCCCCCCCTGTAACTTCTAAAATAAGAGAATGATAAAACTAAAAAAAATATATGATGTACATTACCATGCAAACTTCCACCGAAAATTGGTTTGAATGAGATCTAGTAAGTAGTTTTTTTTTTAATACGTCATAAATCATAAGCCGCAATTTACCTTTCATTCAATGAACTCAAATATTTAAAAAAAACATAGGTTTGTACGGAACCCTCGGTGCGCGAGTCCGACTCACACTTGGCCGGTTTTTTTAACATTGTTCTTTTTGGCATGACTTGGGCTGAAAATTGGTAATTACATGACAAAAAATCGTTAAAGGGCACTTCTCTGAAATGAGGTAAAAATCGAGTGCCGAAAAATTATTTTTTTTTTGAATTTTTGATTTTTTAAGTATGCTTTGACAAAGCCGTACCTTCATGTAACACAGCGATGAGGAAGGCCCGCATCAGAACCTAGTTTTCTTGGAGAAATAGCGTGTTTGGTAATTATGGTGTGCATGGTAGTGATAAATTATGATTTGGTAATGAGGTATGGTGTATGGTGATTAGGATTAAGGTTATGGTAATTTAGTATAGACATGGTGATGAGAAATCCTGGAAATCCATAGAACGAAATCGAGGATCTTAGATCTTTGCACTCGTTCTAGGAAGTTACTAACCCACAAATTCATTCAGATCATGATCATCGCTGAGATATAGGATCTTTATAAAACAAGAATTTATTTTTATGGGCTGAGGCGTGCAAAACTAACATCCTATAATGACAATTAGCTTAATTCTTGAAGAAGAAGCTTAATAAGTGGACAAACAGTAAATTAACCTGGGTGAATAAGAGAAAGATGAATTGACCAAGAATTTTCACCATAAAATTCTGGCTGGCTGGCACCATAAAAGGACGAGGCTGGTGACCCAGCCTCGTCCTTTCCTTCAGCCTTCAGGCTCTTCAGGCCCCCGACCTTCTCGTTCAAACCCCCTAAAACTTCTAACTGCAAAGTCTTTACAATTACCTAGCAAAAGATTAATTGGCAGATCCAAACACAAACGTAATAATTATGAAACGTTCATACCAGGCGTATAAAAGATACCATCTATCGGAATAAGAGATCAGTAATGGTGCCGAGAGTTCTGTCTCTCCAACATAGCTACCTGATGCGACTGAAAACTGAGTGTGATAGTATCCTCCATCATAGTAAATCTAAGATCTTGGGAGAAGGAAAAATTGCTATGATGAGGTATAAAATCTTGATGAAGATATAGTTAGAAGTCCCATAGGCAGCTAAATTGACCTGATCACCCAAAACTGACAAAATCTAGTCAAAAACCGGTAAATTCGCCGGCCATAATGCCAGACGTACAAGAGTGCGTGTTTAGCGGTGCAATCATATAAGGATTGCCGATCAAATCGTCTAAGTTCGGCTTCAAAGTAAAATAAACCATAACAGCATTGAATTAGAGCTCAATTTCGTGTATCCATTCTTATACGTTTAGGGTCTCGTACATAGCTAAACATATGAGAATGGATACATGAAATTGAGCTCTTATTCAATGCTTTTATGGTTTATTTTACTTTAAAGCCGAACTTAGACGATTTGATCGAAAATTCTTACATAATTGGGGGCCTGTTCTTCAAAATTGTCAAGTTTTCAATTGAATAATTTTATTCTTGATTGCCCCATCTTGCCGTTGAGCAATGCCTATTATAAATAATTGTTCTCGAGAGGAAATTATAAATCTCACTTACAAGTCGAATTCTGAATGACCCGATACAAGATCCATACGCTGCTGAAGATACGGAAGACCGAGTAGGACCCAGGCTACGTTGCTTAGCATTTGTGGACAATATGATTGGAAACTGGAACCTTTTAAAATCGTCGCAGAGTTCCCAACGCAATCCTGTCAGTGCATAATACTGGACCAGACTATGATACCAATCCAACCGCAACGAGGAGGGCTGAAAAATTAACATCAGAAAGACAAAATCATGCCTAATACTCACGTATCAGTCCACCTAGAAATCATTGAGACCCTTTTGTAATATTTTGTATACCTTGGACACGTGGTTCGACTATGTAGGTCAAATTTTGAAAAATAAGTTTCCAGCTGAATCCGACTCGACTGGGACTGGGCAGCGTTGAAAAAGCTTGGAGATTTATTTTTCGACTTCGATAGTTCGAAGAACCAATAAAGGTTGGGGTCCCAAGGTGCTGGACTGCTCCCTCACAACATGAATGCATGACATGTAGCGAGTCGCAGGGATCCGCTAGATTCAGCGCAAGACCAAGGCTCAGAAGTCCTTATAAAAGGGTTATGTGTGGACAGCCAGACCAGCAGTGGACATCATCAGTTGATGACTAGGATACTAATTAACTACTTAATTAAGTCCCTGTCTGGTTTTTTCACCATATTATATTATCTCAAAAGTCAAAACAGATTCATGACATGCACCAAATGGACTGCTGTTGACGTTCCATTTATTCTATTTACTCTTTTGATGTTTTATCAAAAATTACTGAATGGATTTTGATGCAACTTTTTGCGTTCACTAGGTATTACTTCAGAGCAAAATTTTAAATATTTTTAATATTTATAAAATTAAGAATTATATTTTTAATCTATAATTTTCTAATTTTTACTGACATTTTACTGAATTTATTGTATTTATATAGTTATTTCAGCCTAAATTTTATGTTTTTCAATTATTTTTAGTTTAATGTATATTTTTTGCCAGTTATTTATAAATACTATGCCCAAAATATTCTTAATTTTATTATAAAATGCTTTAATTTGTGTCTTAATGCCATTTTTATAAACTTCTTTAATTTTCATTCATTTTAATTTTTTTAACGTCTAAATATATTGCAAATAATTATTTAAGCTTATAATAATTAAAAGATTTCCTAAAAATAAAAAAAATTCAGAAATATCTTTGATTTAGTTTTAAAATAATTCAAAATGGTCATGGTAATTGTGGTAATTAGAATCATGGTAATGATAATTTTGCCATTTTTAAATAATTTAAAAATTAACAGATTTATTTTAAATTTTGCAGGCTATTTATGTGAATTAAAAACACGTTTTACATCATAAGAAAAAATAACAAGAAAATATAACGTGTATTTTAAAAGTGGTGATTTTTTTATGAATTAGATAGGAAAGTTGACAAAGTGCAGAATAACAACATTATTTCCCGATACCTTCAAAACGCTTAGACATGCGCTTAACCTGTTACAATAAGTTCTTCAAACACAAAAGCCTTACGTATTAATGCTATCATGATGGATGCAGTCAATGGATATTATCATTGTTATCATAGTGTTTGCATCGGGTCACGTAAATTAGGAAAAAGTCGTGGGACAGACTTTAGTATCTCGTAATTTTTTCATTTTTCGTTATTTTGTTACATGTTACATTCAATTTTATAGGTTTATTATTTATTAACAATATATATTTTTTTAATTCTTTTTTAATCGATAGTTTTTGAGAAAAAAAGTAATGTTCCCTACAACTTAGGCAGTGGGACAGTCATGGTAGTGAGAAATTTGAGGTTTAAGATTTTTTTGAAGATGGATCTCACCTCTTTTATCTTCTTTTTCTTGATGGATGATATAGAGGACACTGTGTAGTGTCTACAAAAAAAATTACATAAGCCTGAGTTAGTTTTAAGGTACGTTCTCCAGCTTGGGACACGCTTTTTACAACATTTCGAAGAAGCATCCTAAAATGTCTCTTTCTGTAAATGGACAGAGACCAGTGTGTATATCATACTTCATACTGACATATTATAAATGCGAAAGTGTGTTTCTTTGTTGGTGTTTCGATCACGCCGCAACTGAGCAATAGATCGACATGATTTTTTAAATGGGTATAGTTTAGGACCTGGAGAGTGACACAGGCTTCTTTTTATCGTGGAAAATTAAGGAGTTCCCGTAGGAATTAAAAAACTTATTCCATGTGGACGAAAGTGTGATCAGGTGTTGTCGCAGTCAATGGCTAATTTGTAGTGGATAAAAAAAAAGTTGCGGACATCGGCCATTTTAATATTTTGAACATTTCTACTATGGGCGTCCGTAGTAGCTCAGTGAGCACTCAATGTACTAAGTCTCTAATTACACAAAGCTGCATAATCAGTACATCTAAACATAATTTCACTAGAATATTCAATTAAAGCTGTCGATGAAGTATGGTGTCCAATTGACCAAAAGCAAAATCATTCATTACCAAAACAAACAACCTAGTATTTGATGTACAAAACGTTTGTGTAGCTAACAAAACCGACGGATGAGTATATGTCCACGTAGACGGAGCGGGCGCGGGAGCGGAGGCGGGCCCATAATTATCGTTGTAGCTTATAGATTTGCAGCATAGTTTATCAATTAGTATTGTCACACCTGTAATAAACAAATAATAAGTAACTTATTCGGCTGCGGATCATGCTATCTTAGGTTTGGATCCCGGACCGGGACAAAAAGACATTGGGTTTTAACTGTTGAACAATTAGAGAAAAATTGTGACGACAACTATTCTAGCCATTTTTTCTATTAAAACCAATACAATATAACAATTATCATGTATAAATAACACTGAAAGTGTCTAAAAATATGTTCGTAATTATATCGTCAAGATTTGGATAGGCCACACTAAGTGCTAATAGTTAAAAGAACGTATACTGAGATTTTCGCAATCATTGAGAATCGGGATCATAGATTTAGGATTGGTCTGGTGAAGACCAATTCTAAATCTATGGTCAGGATGGAGAAGTTTATTTCAATAAAAAACTTTTGAGTTTGAGTTTGCGAGAGAGGGAAAGTCTGGATACCATGCTACCTTAGAACTAATCCGCTTACGCTCCCGCAACTCCCGTTCCAAACTCGCACCCTTATGTATCAGTAACAACTGTCGAAGTCGGAAAATTTATGAACTTCCTCTTCCCGAGAGCTACCTCCCATCCTGTGTTCTTTTGGACACAAATAAACAATCACTCTGTTTACAAAGTATTACGGGTGACTTACGACTAAGGCTACCATATCGCAGGATTATCCTAAGATTACAGGATTCTGGGGCTCACGACAGGATTCCAAACGGAATTTGGAAACCCCTGAGGTTTCCAAATTCCGGCTAGAATCCAATTTTTGAGTTTTTCAATAAACAAAACACAGTAGATTATTCAGTTTTACATAATTAAAGTTAAAAAGTGAGAATTAACCTTAACAAAACTATAATACTCTTTAGATAATTTTGAAAATCAAAGTATAAAAAACATATTATATTTGGTTTTTAGAATCAATTTTTACTGAATTGAATCCTTACTAATATTATAAATGGGAAAGTGAGTTTGTTTGTATGTTTGTTCCGCTTTCACGCCGTAACTACTGAACCGATTGCTTTGAAATTTTGCAGACGTAAAGTCAGAAGTCCGGATTAAATAATAGGGTACTTTTTATCCCGGAAAATTAAAGAGTTCCCGCGGGAACTAAAACTCCTCAATCCACGCGGACGAAGTCGCGGGTATCAGCTAGTTGCAATATAAATGAAACTCATGAAAAATTCTCAGGACTTTTCTATGAAAATCAGGTTGTTTTTAAACACTTTGTTTAAAATCTGGTAACCCTAATTACGACGGTGCTTGGGTTAACTTGAAAATAAGCATATATAAGGGCTTAAAAATTGTTGTTTGATGTTATGAAAAAAACTGGTCTAATTTGGGAAATAGATTGATTTTTTGGGAATAATAATGATATGGCGGCTGTGAAAATTAATAATTGTGTTTCGAGCGCGCATGACAGTTAACAAGTTAAGCAATATTAAATTTTGTTATGCTAAGACACGGTTATGCAATGTTGAACAATTAACAGATATACAGCTGAAAAGCTGTATGTACCTACTACCTATCTGTGTATTTAAATGGATGAAGAACTTTCAGAAAGCACTTTTATTATTATTATACAGACGTATGAAAGTGGCAAAACATATAAATGGAAAAGGCATCTTTTTATTGAAAATATTACAAGAAAACTTATACCTAGCTGTGTCTGCGTGGAATGGCGGCAAGATACCGCACAGATCAGCCAGGCTGATCGTTTGCGGACGGAAAATTGTTAATGTCAATGTCAACTTCTGGAAGTTTCTCCTTCTGAAACTTGAGTACTTATATTAGGGCATTTAGTGAATATAGGTTTAGTTAAACAAAGGCACCAAAACTAGGTCTTAATTAATCAACGAACAAGAAACTTAATCCGCTATAATCCGCCAAAACAGACAACGCGCAGCTTGCGATAAGCACCGCCCAGTAAGCCATAAATATGCACCACCACAACACCACACCACACAAATCTTTCACAGTATTCTCAACGTACTGTTTCATGCCGACACCGGAGCATCCTCAGAAGATAATGACTCGACAATGCACGGTTGTAAGGCAGCTTTACAGTCGACTATTGTCGAGTGCAATATATAGAATTGTCTGTTTCAGCAAGTTATAGCGAATTAAGCTTCTTGTTCCTTGATTATCATGGACTTCTGCAAAAGAACGCCTGCTTCTATTCAGTCTTAATTCATTAAAATGAAGGGTAAAATACCTTCTATGGCGGGGCACTAAATAACCCTGTTTGTGGCAACATCTTTAAAGGTGAATAAAGGTTAAAGGTGATCCCGATTCAAAGTTGCATTTCTTAACAAGTGGGGTATAAAACTGTCAGTTGACAGGACTTAATTAATACAAAGACACAAAAACACAGCTCTAATTCATTAAAATGAGGAGTACTATCGACCTTATATAGCAAGGAATTACCCAGTTTATGGCAACAACCGTTCTGAATGAGCTCGCATTCAGTAGTCTATAGCCCTCACTCAATATCCTACGTGTTCAGATACCTATCTGCTGGCAGAGCATTTCACTACTGTTCGCGATCATGAATGCCTGGTATTTGCAGTTCTACTGCACATTTTTTACTCGTGTTTTATGATGACACGTTTCTTTCATTTGCTGGCCAAAACACATAAGTTTAGTTAGCGTAAGTATGGGTTAAAGATGATCCCAATTCAAATTTACATTTCTTAACAAGTGGGTATGAAACATCGTCAGTAGACAGGACTTAAAACAAAGGCACAAAAACTCAGCTTTAGTTCATTAAAATGAGGGTACTATAGACCTTATATAGCAAGGCACTGAATAACCCGGTTTGTGGCAACAACCGTTCTGAATGAGCTCGCATTCAGTAGTCTATAGCCCTCACTCATTAGTCATTACCCTACGTGTTCAGATATCTGCTGGCAGAGCATTTCACTACTGTTCGCGATCATGAATGCCTGGTATTTGCAGTTCTATTGAACATTTTTACCCTCGACGAAGCGGAGACGGTATATGTGTTTGCCCTAAGAGGTTGTGTGTTTGTTTGTTTGTTTGTTTGTTTGTTTGTTTGTTTGTTTGTTTGTGCACTTTTTTGTCACCATTTTTCTCAAAAAGTACTGGGCCGATTGAGATGCGGTTTTTTGCATTAGATACGTATAGCTTGTGAGAAGGTTTTTAGATATATTTTAGGACCATAGACAACCAAGCTGAGCTGTAGTCTATGATTTTAATATTTCAACATGTTACCATTTTTCACAAAAACTACTGAGCCGATTGAGATGCGGTTTTTTGCATTAGATGTGTATAGCTTGTGAGAAGGTTCTTAGATATATTTTAGGGCCATAGACAACAAAGCTGAGCTGTAGTCTATGATCTTAATTTTTCTATGTGTTAAAAATTTTCACAAAAAGTACTGGGCCGATTGAGATGCGGTTTTTTGCATTAGATATGTTTAGCTTGTGAGAAGGTTCTTAGATATATTTTAGGACCATAGAAAACAAAGCTGAGCTGTAGTCTATGATTTTATTTTTTCAATATGTTACCATTTTTCACAAAAAGTACTGGGCCGATTGAGATGCGGTTTTTTGCATTAGATGTGTATAGCTTGTGAGAAGGTTCTTAAATATATTTTAGGACCATAGACAACAAAGCTGAGCTGTAGTCTATGATCTTAATTTTTCAACCACTGTTACCATTTTTCACAAAAAGTACTGGGCCGATTGAGATGCGGTTTATTGCATTTAGGACTTCGTGCGATTACAAAACAGGAAACTGGTACCAAAATTTTAAAAAATCAGCGCCATTTTGAAATTCTTTGTTAATCGACCGATTTCGTTCAAAATCTATATTTAGGGCTCCCTGGGGTCACAAAACAGGAAACTGGTACCAAAATTTAAAAAAATCAGCGCCATTTTGAAATTCTTTGTTAATTGATCGACTTCGTTCAAAATCGATATTTAGGACTCTCTGGGGTTACAAAACAGGAAACTGTTACCAAACTTTAAAAAAACAGCGCCATTTCGAAATTCTTTGTTAATTAACCGATTTTGTTCAAAATCGATATTTAGGGCTTCGTGGGATTACAAAACAGGAAACTGGTACCAAAATTTAAAAAAAATCAGCGCCATTTTGAAATTCTTTGTTAATTGATCGATTTCGTTCAAAATCGATATTTAGGACTCCCTGGGGTTACAAAACAGGAAACTGTTACCAAACTTTAAAAAAACAGCGCCATTTTGAAATTCTTTGTTAATTAACCGATTTTGTTCAAAATCGATATTTAGGGCTTCGTGGGATTACAAAACAGGAAACTGGTACCAAAATTTAAAAAAATCAGCGCCATTTTGAAATTCTTTGTTAATTGATCGATTTCGTTCAAAATCGATATTTAGGACTCCCTGGGGTTACAAAACAGGAAACTGTTACCAAACTTTAAAAAAACAGCGCCATTTTGAAATTCTTTGTTAATTAACCGATTTTGTTCAAAATCGATATTTAGGGCTCCCTGGGGTCACAAAACAGGAAACTGGTACCAAAATTTTAAAAAATCAGCGCCATTTTGAAATTCTGTGTTAATTGACCGATTTCGTTCAAAATCGATATTTAGGACTCCCTGGGGTTACGAAACAGGAAACTGTTACCAAAGTTTTAAAAAATCAGCGCCATTTTTATTTATTTTGTTATCACCATAATAAATGAATTCAGTTTAGTACAGTAAAATCTGTACTACTTGTAAGTCTAACCACAACCCGTGAACTGCTTTAGCAGCTCGCGCACAGGGCGAAATACTAGTTAGATATATATAGCTTGAGAGAAGGTTCTTAGATATATTTTAGGACCATAGACAACCAAGCTGAGCTGTCTCTATGATTTTAATATTTCGATATGTTACCATTTTTTACAAAAAGTACTGGGCCGATTGAAATGCGGTTTTTTTCATTAGATGTGTATAGCTTGTGAGAAGGTTCTTAGATATATTTTAGGACCATAGACAACAAAGCTGAGCTGTAGTCTATGATTTTATTTTTTCAATATGTTACCATTTTTCTCAAAAACTACTGTGCTGATTTAGATGCGGGCTTTTTGTTTTAGATATATTTAGCTTGTACCTAGATGCTGCCCAGGGTATCATGATGGAGTCAGGAGGCGATCATGGGAACTCCTTAAATTCTCATCGTATACCCGTCGCGTTTGGACTCTTTTGATTTGTCCATTTGAAAAGGGTTTGGCCATAGTCCACCACACTGGTCAAAGATGCAGTTTTGTGTTTTAGATATTATGTAATATATACGTTTGCTACGTTCTAATTGTTGTTTCAAAGTTATAAAGGTCAAAGGTATAATGGAGCTCTGCAGTTCGTCGTGGGTTTTTTTAAAAATTTTAATTTTATTACTTGTTTTACTATGGTTTTATGTAAAAACACATAAGTTTAGCTAGCGTGATAGTTTAGATGATCCCGGTTCAAAATAGCATTTTTTAACTGCTGGGTATTCAATCAAAGGTTCATCCCCACTTAGATGCACAAATTGTGTCAAATATTATTTGTATTAGTTTGTAAGGGGCCGCGTTGCGCAGTGCATCTCCGTGCCCCGTCGCTTAAGAGGGCCCAGCTCCATGCAACTTCATACAAAGATTACTTGCCGCGCTTCTGTAGTAAGGCCTAAAGACGAAAAATCGGTCAAGTGCGAGTCAGCCAGTTGCTTCTTGCAAATTTCATGATTGTAGGTCAATGGAAAATACCCTATAGGTTTTTGTGTAGGTATTTGCGAGTGTCAATCAATATATGGGGCATAAACGGCCGTATCTTTCGATTGTGTTGACTTAGAAGCTTGATTTTTTTACAGCGCCAAGGAACCTTAGACTTATTTAAGTAATTGATATTAATTTCAACTTGATACCTCCACGCGTTCCGAAAAAGGTGGCTGACAGCCATACAGAAAGACGGACGACGAAGTGATCCTATCTTTTTTTCCTCTTGATACCTCAAGAACGGAACCCTAAAAAAAGTTCATGAAAATCAGTGATAGGTACTTGAATATAACCATACATTTTCAGGCTCTTAATAATGGTCTGTGGCAACACTGAATCCAAATTCAGCTCGCTGCATTCAGAATAAATCTCCTTAGCGCGCTCATTACCATATTTACTTTCCCAGATTTGCCCGCGCCACACTTATCTACTGTTCGCGATGATCAATGCCCGACATTTGCATTTTAACTGAATACTTTGCGATTTATTGGTTGTTTTACTCCAGGCGGCGCTGTATCCTGATCATCGTTCTCTTTCGCACATTCTAAAATTTTCAATGATTGTGAAAGACTCAGTACATTTTTGGGAAATATGGCTCGAACAGGTCCTAAACAATAAAAAAAAACCGGCCAAGTGCGAGTCGGACTCGCGCACCGAGGGTTCCGTACTCAAGAAGTAGGTATAATTACCTTTGTTAATGAACCGCAAAACTAACTTTGTTTGTAGAGATTTACTGTTAATATCAAAAAATTACGTTTGTTGTATGGGAGCCCCACTTTAATACTTACTTTATTGATATTTAATTATTTATTTTGAAAGGTAATATACAAGGTAATATTCTGTGAAAATTTGAACCGTCTACCTGTTACCGTTTTTAATATTGAGCAAAAAAATACGAAAAAAACACGTTTATTGTATGGGGACCCCCCTTAATATATATTATATTTTTTTAATTTTTAGTATTCGTTGTTATAGCGGCAACGGAAATACATCATTTGTGAAAATTTCAGCTTTCTAGCTATCACGGTCTATGAGATACAGCCTGGAGACAGACAGACAGACAGACAGCGGAGTCTTAGTAATAGGGTCCCGTTTTTACCCTTTGGGTACGGAACCCTAAAAAGATACGCGCCGAATTGAGAACCTCTTCCTTTTTTGGAAGTATGTTAAAAATTGCGTTCATATAAGACATTTTTTTCGTAATACCTAGTTTTTGATAGAGAAGAGTGGCTATGAAAAATGCTGAATGTTTTCGCTCTTTTTCTCTGTCAAATATATGTTCTTTAGGACCTGTTAGAGCTATTTTGTCAAAAGTGAGTCTTTTTAATAGAATCATTGAAAATGTTAGAATGTGCGAGAGAGATGGAAGGTCAGGAAAAGCGCCGCCTTAACTTGGCGTGAGCTGTGAGATTATCGTAAGTTATTGTTACCATGCGAATCCCGTCTTCACAGTAGCTGGAGGTAAGGGTATGGGGGCCTAGGACTATATATAGGACTATTGACTGTTTTCTAAGATGGCAGCGGGCTTACCTGTTAAGGGTACAGCATTTAAGTTAAACCTATACCCCTAATCAGTTTCTATACTTGGCATTTTACCGGAAAGCCAAATCCTGCTTTCTGGTAGACCTGCACCAGACCAGACCAGAAAAAATTCAGAAATTACAAATTTCCAAATTGACCCTGCGGGAATCGAACCCAGGGCCTCCCGCTTATAAGACAACAGAGTTTACCAATGCGCTAGGGAGGTCGTCAGAGATTAGGGGTAGAGAGGGAGTTACAAAAAAAAACATGTGCGTATGTAGGCACAATGCGATATGGGCAGAATTTACGACGGTTTCTAAACTGGTCATGTACAGCAACAATTGCGGTAGATTGTAGTGAATTTGAAATATTTGCCAATAAATCTGCTGGAAACCCACGTTATATTGAAAATGGGGAATACGCGCCGACCGCCGCGAATATAGAGCAGCTGGACTTTAATCGTAGATATTTTAGATTTAGCTGTGAGTATCCCTACGTGATCAAATCAGAAATAAGGAGATCCGTAGAAGCAACGTTGACCTAATTCGGTCGATGGGTGACCAAATTTGGAAGTCTGGATTTGGCCTTTTCGTTTCCTCCGGACAGAACGTTAAGCCGTCGGTCCCGGTTATTATCACTAACATGATAATAGTCGTTAAAGCCCGCCAACACGCATTGGAGCAGCGTGGTGGGTCTAAGCTCTAATTGCCTATATCCTATAAGTGTGGAAGCCTGTGCCCAGCAGTAGGATGATAATGGGCTGTAGTGGTGGTGGTAGAAGAACTAGAGTCACCGATTTAACTCGACGATTTGGAAAGCTCAAGAGGCAAATGCATGTACCAAGTAATATATTCAATAGGTACTGTTTCGTTTATAATGTCACCAATACCGGTATCCCGGTATTAGTCATTTCAATAACGGTATTGAAAACGGACGAAAAATTCCGGGATCCCGGTATTGGAAGCCCTAGTGGCAATGTGCGGGGTAAATAAGTAATAAAAAAAGAATGCATGAAATCGGATCTCGCATTAATGAATTAAAACTAAGTAGGTACACGTCATTTTGACTTTCATCCCCTCTCCCAAGGGAACCGTGCTGAATTTCACCAAAAAAAGTATCTAATGTCTTACGTCGTAGTTTGAACTCAAATCAAGTTTCATTTGATATCGTTCAGTATGTGTGATGCGCGGCCAAGATAAAGACAGACAAACAAAAATGAAAAATTACAGTTTGACTTCAGTATCATCATACTTCATACTTAATTTTATAAACTAGCTGATGCCCGCGACTTCATCCGCGTGGGTCGCGGGCATCAGCTAGTACTTAATATTATAAATGCGAAAGTGTGTTAGTTTGTTGGTTTTGTTAGTTTGTCCTTCAATCATGCCGCAACGGAACAACGGATCGAGGGACGTGGTTTTGCCATGGGTAATGGGTATATGTGAGGACCTGTAGAGTGACATAAGCTACTTTTTATCCCGGAAAATTAAGGAGATCCCGCGGGAATCAAAAAAACTTAAGCCACGCGGACAAAGTCGCGGGCATCAGCTAGTCGATTATAAGAATGTTCAATGTACGAATTGGACCTATTACAGTTTTATTATAAGTATAGGAAGAGTCATCCAAAAGTCGTAATTATATTCACGTCCCCTGTTAGTTTTGTAAGTAGGTACTTGATAAAAAATTTAAACTATCAATAATTATTAATGTATGTAAATAAGTGCGTCGAATTTTGATGACGTCACAAACAATAAGTATTTCATACAATAGCCCTATAATCCATACTAATATTTTAAATGCGAAAGTGTGTCTGTCTCTCAGCCTGTCTGCTACGCTTTCACGGCCCATCTATTCAACCGATTTTTATGAAATTTTGTACAGGGATAAGTTGTTTCCCGGGGAAGGACATAGGCTACTTTTTATTTTAAAATTCAAGAGTTCCTGCGGGAATTGAAAAAACTTGGTCCACGCGGACGGAGTCGCGGGAATCATCTAGTATTTGATAAAATATGTTGCCGATATGACTAGTCATCAAACACCCAATTCCATTAACATTGTAGAGATGAAAATCTCTTGCTAACCCCACCGTTTGGTACGTCTACAGTTGAATGATAAATAAATGGAAATCGGAAATAACTCAACAGTTATTATACACATCTGGGGGCATACAACCATCGCTTAAAGCATTATTATTTTAAAATAACAGTTTTATACAGCGTACCTTAACGCCATGAAAATAAGGATTACAATTTTGAAACAAGAGCGTCAACAATATTAAAATAATACTGATTTGAGCGATGACAGTATGCCCCCAGACACATGGTTCACTCGATTTATAATAAAACTCGTTTGGTTAACTCAATACTGGCAGGCTACCAACGTTTTGTTTTATGTGAGTTTTAACATTTTATTTAACCGTAAAATAGGTATAGTTATATCAGCAGTATGACCGCAAACTGTTGTCTTTGTGGGCAAATAAATTAATAATCTATCTATCTATCTATCATTCGAGCCCTGAGTTTAAGGTAAGCCCCACTTCAGAGGCGTGGCCGGTGACACGTAGCGGTACGTTTTCTTTGTATGAGATTGTATGGAGCTGGATTGTATGGCTCATGCAATTATTAAGCTTAAGGTGGTAAACATTTTCTGACCGCGACTGTACACAAGCTAAGGCCATCCATACAAAACCAGGATGGATCAACTAATCCATACTAGTCCATACTAATATTATAAATGCAAAGTGTGTCTGTCTGTCTGTCTGCTACGCTTTCACGGCCCAACTACTCAACAGATTTTGATGAACTTTGGTACAGAGACAGGTTACATCCCGTGGAAGGACATGGGTTCCTTTTTATCCCGGAAAATTGAACAGTTCCGCGGGAATGAAAAAAACAATCTAAGCGGATGAAGTCGCGGGCATCATCTAGTTATTAATAAAATAAACCACGCGCCTTAATTCCTGTCGCGCTAGCATGCGCGCTCCGTTTAAAGGTGACGCAAATAGTTTAGTCTTCTTTACCTAGTATGTTTTCACACTAAACGCTAAATTTAAACCTACCGTGTTTTAAATGCAGTCCAACTTCAGTGTTTGTCTGAGTAAAATACGACGAGAATACGAAAGAAGCAAAGAAAAGTCCGATTGTACCAGACAAACAAATTAGAAACTCATTCGAACGGTTGGGTATTCTCACAGCGTACTAAATCTACCTAACTTTGAGAGTACCTACCAAACTCTAAAGTACTGAAATGTGTAACTTTAGAGTCATGAAGGTACTAGGCCTGCAATCCAGGCGTTCTTGACAGCCTTTTGATGACCTGTCACGTCGACTGTGCCATGAAAGGCACAGACCACAGTTGTGAGCGTTGTAATCGAAAGGTTGTAGTTGAAGATGAGTAGTAAAAGCATAGAATACTAATATTAACTACTAACTGTACTAACTAATATGAACCACTTGAAGACAATCATGCTTAGCGCAGAGCAATTATATGGACTATCGTTTAATGAATATGAGGAAAATGATGCTTGGTCCAGAGCAATAAGATAATGAGGTCTACGTTCAATTAATATAATATTCTAGGTCTCATCATCATCACTACAGCCTATTAACGTCCCACTGCTGGGCACAGGCCTCCACTCTCATAGGAGAGCGGGAATTAGAGCTTAGACCCACCACGCTGCTCCAATGCGGGTTGGCGGGCTTTAACGACTACTATCATGTTAGTGATAATAACCGGGACCGACGGCTTAACGTGCTCTCCCAGGCACGGGGGTGAAACACCGCTAACTTCCAACTCCGGGCTGGCACTGAGAATTTCTTAATTGAAAAACCCCAATACCTAACTTTTATGCCCGACCGGGAATCGAACCCAGGAACTCGTGATCCGCAGTCGAGTATGCTAACCACTAGACCAACGAGGCAGTCATTCTAGGTCTAAGTTAAGTTAATATCAAAATCGGATTTACTTTGCGTCGATGCTGTAAACTCAATTCCTAACAAAACGTTGGAACATTAAAGATCAGTTTAACGCCAATTTGGTACCTAAAACGTTCCAAAATCCTGGGGACTGTGACGCATAAATCCATATCATTTCATTTTCGTGTTTAAAATTATAATTCTAATTTAAACGTCAAGGCAGTATTGTATTTTTGAGTAATATAGCTTAAGTACCTATTGCTTTAAACGCTGGCAGCATGTCCCCTCTCTCTGAACCGATCTACATAACAGAAACACAGTCAAAGGTCTAAAAGAGACAAATTAATACATGATGTATACTCAACCCCCGATTGGGAGGGGTGATAGGGATCCAAGCCGGATCGATGTCGTTTGGATTACAAATCACTTCATTTAGCCTGATCGGAGAGGGCTTTTGCATTTGCTAAAGCTTGTGGTTTTGTGAGACGTGTGCCCTAGTTACCATGCATATCAGTCGATCGAGTCAAAGGCGGTGATAGCTTTATTCACCTATTCAGTGGTTCAAACCGAAGCACACGCCTGTACCTTTTCGAAGTTATATGCCTTCAAGCTATTAAATGTCCGTAAATTTTGCAGTAAAGGAAAACATTTTGGGGATGTTTTAAATTTCTTAAGGTTCTATTAACAATCAGGAGTCAGGACGCAACCAGCTGTAGGTATTAAAGTCGTTACATTATAGCAATAAGGTATATAAAAAAGTTAATAAGAAAAAAGCTTAGGGATGTTTACACTTTATGTGAGGGAGCTGTAGATGCTTAAAACATTTCCGGATCCTTTATGTGAGCATCCTTAAATCCTTAAATTATCGTTACAAATCTGTTATTGGCTCAAGATAGGTAGGCATACCTGTGAGCTTACTAGTTACTACCTACTGTCACTTGAAGCAGTATTATTTTTAAATTTCATTTTTATGTGTCGTACTTACCTTGACTTCTCTAAAATCTTATATTTTATACTATACTATACTATACTAAACGATACTATACTATACTATACTATACTATACTATACTATACTATACTATACTATACTATACTATACTATACTATCAATCAATCAATCAAATCAATATAAATATTATAAATGCGAAAGTTTGGATGGATGGATGTATGGATGTATGGATGTATGGATATACATCCATACATCCATCCAAACGGATGTTTTTTACTCAATCACGCGCCAACGGCTGAACGGATCTGGCTGAAATTTGGCACAGAGATAGAATTGAGTCTGGAATAGCACATAGGCTACTTTTTATCCCGGAAAATTAAGGAGTTTCCGCGGGAACCAAAAAACCTCAATCCACGCGGACGTAGTCGCGGGCATAAGCTAGTAATATTATAAATGCGAAAGTTTGGATGGATGGATGTATGGATGTAATGGATGTTTGTTACTCAATCACGCCCCAACGGCTGAACGGATCTGGCTGAAATTTGGCACAGAGATAAATCACAATCTGGAATAGCAGATAGGCTACTTTTTATTCCGGAAAATCAAAGAATTCCCACAGGAACCAAAAAACCGCCATCCTCGCGTACGGAGTCGCGGACATTCGCTAGTAAGGATTATAATTCTGAAGGAAGCATAAAAATATTAAAATTATACTGCTTTGGGCGATGGTAGTATCTTCCCATTAAAAAAAAATCTTTGTTTAGCGGCCATTTGAAGTTAAATCGTTATTTCCGTCCGATAGATCTGAGCTACACAGAAGTCGCAAATAGATAAGTTTCACTTCAAAAAGGTACGGGCCCTTTACTGAGTTCACAAGGGTTGGCAATGTTCCATCCTTTTCATTCGGACAATGGCAGCATTTTATACGAATAGAATCGTTGAAGTCGATTTAGTATAATTTTGGTGGAACCTAGGCTTTGGTTCGACTGCATTCAAACTGCGTCATGCTAGCAAAGAAAGCTTCCTACAAAGCATTAGTCAGGTGAATTTTGCCAAAATTTCCTTAGCTCCACTCAGCTCATGCTAAGCCCATTTTGGTTTGCCAGGAAAAGAAGCCTTGTGGCTCTACAGACCTTAAATTAAATTTACGCAATAAAAGTAGCGCCAATGCGTTGCTCAGTTGCGGCGTGATTAAAGGACTAACAAACACACTTTCGTATTATAATACCTACCAGTTGTAATTTCAAGTTGATAGCATTAGTAGACCTTATCAGCAGTTGTATTGTAAGGGCCGGACGGTTTTTTTATCCACTACAAGTTATCCCTTGACTCCAATTTCACCTGATGGTAAGTGATGATGCAGTCTAAGATAGTAGCGGGATAATTTGTTAGGGGCATCGCAGTTATAATAAACTCATAATCGGTTTCTACATGGCATCGTACCGGAATGCTAAATGATCCCTTGGCGGCACGTCTTCACCTGTAGGATGGTAACTAGCCTCAGCCGAAGCCTCCCACCAGGCCAGACCAGGAAAAATTCAGAAATTATTAATTCCCCAAAATTGAGCCTGCCAAGGATCGAACCCGGGACCTCCACCATCACCCACGAAGTTCGAAAAACTTAAACCTATTCTTATGTATGTATTATGTAGTAGTTCCTTTTTTACCATTCGAGTACGGAACCCTAATAATAAAACACCGCGTATTTTTTATCATGAATGAAATTTAAACATTCAGGCCTTAATAAAAAAATACTGGCGCTGAATAACACGGGCGTGACAGCCTTTTGAATATTTCATGAAAAGTTCACGCTGTCTGCGCTCTATTACGAGTAAATTCTAGATCATTGTGATGTTTTAGTGAACGATAAAACGTTTAGGTATTTTTGGCCAATTACAGTTATATAGGTTTTTTTAATTATATAGCTTTTGTTCATATTATTCATCCGCGTTGATCTTTTGAAAATACAGATATTCCAACAACTTGGGCCCTTGGCTGATGGGTCAATCGGTTCTTAGAACAGATCTCCTCATTTCTGATTTGATGACGTTAAAAAATGTCCAGGATAATTCTCGCTACTGCCCCAAGAGTGGCTCTAAACTTTCTTATGGGGCCCATAGTTAGCGACCATGTCTTAGATTTGCCCCCCGATTATGTAAGTGTAGCGGTTACCACAGTGCAAACTAGATGGCGCTAATTGTATCTTCACCGCAGAATAAGATAATCGACTGAAAACTCATAAGTTACCATACAAGCCTGAATCACGATATCGAAGTTTTCTGAGAATAGCGCTATATATAGACCGTTGCAACTTACAACGGTCGGACCAGAAAGGTCCCCGGGCACAACACCAGCCCGGAGGAAGATCTTCCTATTGGTGCGGACGAGTACATACCACTCACTCGTCCCACAGTCGTGACCCCGACGTGATGAACAACGCAACCTTCACTCACCCAGCAATCTCCGCTACATCGTCATTGTCACGTACTCAACCTACCGTCGCCGAAGCACAGCGTCTAGCCCAGCCGCCCCAGCTCAAGCGCTAGCACAGCCGCCTGCTGAGCGTCAGCACAGCCGCTTCACACACAGCCGCCAGCTTCCCCGCCAGCACAGCCGCTCGCACAGCGCCAGCTCAGCCGCCAGAACAGCCGCCAGCTTCCGATGCAACACAAACCACCCGCTACGGCCGTCAGGTCAGATTCCCAGATCTTTATCGCCCTTAACCAGGTCTCTGGGGGGGAGTGATATTGTGGGCTACACATATATCTATTTATATTATATATTATTTTATCATATGAAATCACATAACACTATCTCATATATATATTTGAACATTCATATTATTACATAACGATATATAATTATATACGCTAATAGATTATTATAATATACACTTACAGACTTATAAAATACATATAATATATAGTATACAGTATACGTACATAATTAATCAACATCATTACACACAATAAAAGTTCAACATACAGACAACAAAATTAATGCACTAGCGGAGTCAGGTGAAACGCGTAGTATGCCATCATATTAGAGAACGATGCGACGACGCGAGTTACCCATTCCTGCCGCACGCCGTTGTCAAATACAAAAACTGTCGCTACGGTCGCGCCTTTTGACATTTCCTATAATCCAACCAATTTGCATTTTGTCTTAGTGTCTATGCATTGGATCGCCATTGTATCTTATTGTTGTGTTTCGTTAACCTAAAGTTTTACGTGTGGAATTGTGACTTGTATTCCTGTGTAATATATAACTGTGTGAAAATAAAGACCATCTGTTTACTACGAGTTGTTCGCCGTAAGTTATTGCATCGCCGCTTAACCTTCTGCGTCTAATAGAAAAGTAGGACTCGACCATAACAACTTCGAGACTCCTCAGTAAGAAAATCGTAATCGAAAACATTGTCAAACGTATAATTAGAACTCTTTAGAGAGTTCATAGATGCCTGAATGTCAAAAAGCATGTATGAACTCCTTAAACAGTTCGAGTAATACATTCTAAGCTCTCAAATGATTACAATTTGCTTAGACAATCTCCTCTGAACTTTCTTATGAGGCCCATGGTTGGCGACCTGCCTGGTCTTTGATCTGCCCCCCGATTGTGTAAGAAAGTCGTAACCACAAACGTTTGGCAAACGTTTAATTCGAAGTCTTTAAGGAGTTCATAGACGCCTGCGTGTCAAAAAGCATGTGTGTAAAGTACGACGAACTTATCTGACTTGGTGTCAGCATCACTAGTATCTACGAAAAATTAAAAAAAAAATTAAAAAGAACTACAGTCATAAAAAAAATTGACCCAGTTTTGGCCACCGGGTCAGATAGGTTTGTGGGACTATAGCACGTTTTAAGTTCCCAAATGATTTCGATTTACCCAGACAATTGGGCCTCCATTCATCACTGGCAACACAGACTGTTCGAAGACTTTCTTCAGGCACGGAGGAATTTTGGACGAGAAAATATTTTTAAGCTTCTCGAATCGCTGCTCGGCCTAGTTGGATTCTGTTAACCGTTACTATGGTGTAGTATTAAAAACGGTCTTTAATAAAATATTACGAGGAACGAATCACACACGGCGCGTGGAAATTTACACAGCCTTGTGAATATTTCATGAAACATTCACGCTTTCTGTGCTTCCCTATCAAGTTAGGATCATTGTGATGTTTTAACGAATAATAAAATGTTCACAATGCTTACTTGTTTATTTTTTAACATGAAAATGTTGTTTTAATTATTTTGGTTCCAAAAAAGCTTAGCGTAGCTTTTTTAAAGGAGTTAAAAAAAAAAAAAAATTACTAGATTAAGATGATGCCCGCCCGGAAAATAAAAGTTATCGCGGCAATCAAAAAAACTTAATTCACCCGGTAACTCTTTTATTTTCCGGGATAAAAATGCCTATGTTCTTTTCCGGGATGTAATCTCTCTCTGTACCAAATTTCATCAAAATCGGTTGAGTAGTTGATCCTTGAAAGCGTACCAGACAGACAGACAGACACTTTCGCATTAATAATATTAAGTATGGATTATGTTAGTAACCCTTTAATTTATCAGAAACCACTTTGTATTTCGCGCATATGAAGTTTAAACAAATATAAGTTATGTAATAACTTTATGTTGTTACCACTTGTAAACAAAACAAAGATAGGCCTAACTTTGTTGTTTACTTCAAAATGTTAATTACTTCCTAAACTTAGTTAAAACGACGTGGTGCGCTTATATTATGAAGATAAACTAGTACGTATTGTTTTCCTTCTATAATTAATAACATTACTTGTATGATTAAAAATGGCCATACCTGATGTCCGCAAAACTGATGAGAAAATCTGAAAAAAAAGACGTGATTATTATTGTAAGTCATATGAATGACAATCCTCCAGTCGCCCTAGTGTGTGCGGCTTTATAACTAATAATTAATTGACAAATATTGATTTATTTGCTATCTTTTCGACAGTCTTAAGGTATAATTAAAAATGTACCTAATATAATAAGTAATACAACAAAAATGTAGACTTTGTTGAATATATTTAAGACGTAATACCTACCTGTTACTTTATACATAGTATATATATTATACATGTCACCGTAAGATTGTAAAAACCGTTAGATTATAATCTAACTCGCGAAATTGTAAACTGTCGAATGATTACAATATGACGGATTATTTTTCGGTAGATTGTAATCTGTTAGGTTTATTAACCCGATAGAACCTACTTGATTATTTATGTCGAACCCTAACCTAACCTACAAGAGACAAGAAACCGTAAATACAATGAATATTTCAAAAATTTACATTTAAAAAATTTAACGATTCACAATCTTTCGACTGTTTACAATCTATCGAAAAAAAAGCGTTAGATTACAACCTTACGGTTTTTACAATCTTACGGTGACATATATACACAAAAATAAAATAAAAAAACAACAACCGAATTGAGAACCTCTTCTTTTTATTGAAGTCGGTTAAAAACATCAGAATTCATACCTTCGTGACATAAAAATTGTTTACCAGACCATGAGCGTTCACTCACCCATGACTTATACTTTACGCAATATCTTTATACAATTTTGTCACACATCATATAAATCTATACATATCTCTACAAATTCATGCTGTGATAAATGCAAAAGTGTGTCTATCTGTCTGTAACGTTTCACGGCACAAAAAACTTGGTCCACGCGGACGAAGTCGCGGGAATCATCTAGTTTTATATACATAGAGAAGAAGAAGATTTTTTAAAATATGCAAAAGTTTGGATGGACGGATTGATGTTTGTTACTCAATCACGCCAGAACGGCTGAACGGATCTGCATGAAATTTGGCACAGAGATAGATTATAGTCTGGAATAACACATAGGCTACTTTTATCCCGGGAAATTAAACAGTTCTCACGGGAACCACAAAACCTCAATCCGCGCGGACAAAGTCGCCGGCATCTGCTAGTTAAAGATACGAGTATACCTATCATGGCAGAGTCGAATATTCCCCTGGCTAAGTAAATCCTTTGATGTATAAAGATACCCACTGTATATAGACACGCGTGTCGGAATATTTACTGTATTTCTACAGCAAACAAGCGTATTATCTCACATATTTGTACTAAAATATCCCGCGACTTTGCTCTGGAATCCCATGAATCCATGCAATGCAAGTTTTAAAACATCCCATGGGAACTCTTAGATTTTTCGGGATAAAAAGTAGATGAAGTATACGTCTCAGGACGCAAGCAATGATAATGCAAGATTCATAATGGATGGGTTGTCTGGAGGAGATCACTTTTTTTTTCTTTTTTTTTATCCACTACAAATTAGCCCTTGACTGCGATCTCACCTGATGGTAAGTGATGATGCAGGCTAAGATGGTAGCGGGCTAACCTGTTAGGGGCATGGCAGTTATATTAAACCCATACCCTATTCGGTTTCTACACGGCATCGTACCGGAACGCGAAATCGCTTGGCGGCACGTCTTTGCCTAACTAGCCATGGCCGAAGCCTCCCACCAGGCCAGACCACGGAAAATTCAGAAATTATAAATTCCTAAATTGACCCTGCCGGGGATCGAACCCGAGACCTCTGCACGTTAAGGCAACAGCGCTACACACTGCGTCACGGAGGTCGCCAAAAACTTAAGTGATAAGATCGCCCTTGCGTTAGTTTTCTGTACTTTTTAAGTACCTATTTACTTTATAAGATATAAATGTTTGTGTGGTAATAAATACTTTATCTATCTATGCATCTATCTATTACCGGCAAATTTTGGATCGGCTAAAGTTTAGTTTGGTGTTTCAATTATCTTGGCTATAAACTACTAAAATATCGACATGATTTCTGCACGGCTACACTGACTACATTTCATTCTGGAAAATCAATGATATCCCAAGGGCTTTTTAAATACACGCAGGCGAAGTCGCGGACATCATCTAGTATTATAAATGCGAAAGTGTGTCTGTCTGTCTGCTACGCTTTCACGGTCCATAGGGTTCAACCGATTTTGATGAAATTTGGTACAGGAATAGTTTGTATCCCGGGGAAGGACATAGGCTAAACGTTACTCTTGTCCTAGGCCGGAAAATTAAGGAGTTCCCGCGGGAATAAAAAAATTAATCCACGCGGACGAAGTCGCGTGCATCATCTAGTAATTAGATAAACAG
This sequence comes from Erebia epiphron, assembly GCA_963932025.1. Taxonomy (NCBI): domain Eukaryota; kingdom Metazoa; phylum Arthropoda; class Insecta; order Lepidoptera; family Nymphalidae; genus Erebia; species Erebia epiphron. The sequence goes on from OZ009948.1 coordinate 2,269,128, forward strand.
GTCTAGATTTTAGGGAACTTTGTCTTTACCTACCGTTTCACGCTTGACTTTTTCTATAAGGTAATACCAATCGTGGAACTTTTCTAATTTAACTTTAGAATTGAATTCATTTCCAACATGTCTCTAGTTCCACTGGCTGAACTTATCTATCTAGACTCTAATAGAGTCTAAGTCTGCAGTGCCTAGCTTAGTCTAGCTTTTACAATATGGACCCATAAGAATTTTAGATTAATAAAATGTACTTACTCACTTAACTGCAAATCTACTGAGTTTCTTGCGGACTCTTCTTAGTAGAATTTTCTTTCCGAACCGGCGATAGAGTCAAAACAAGACGAATCATAACATATACATATATAATACCTGTATTTTCTACATGAAATGAACAAGAGTTTAGTTTGACGAGAATCGAACCCAGTTCCGCCCACTTTTTTAAAATTCATTATAGGCTTAGGTACGCTTGACCACAAGCACACCTGATGGGAAGTGATGATGCGGCCTAAGATGGGACGCGCTTATCTAGAAGATGTCTATTCACTATTGATTTAAAGATACCCGGATTGTAATTGGTGGAAAACACAGTTTTTACTTAAAGGTATCACTGCGCTCACCACTGCGCCTTTTTTTCGCTAGAAAAATTTCGCACTAAGCGGTTATGTGAGACTCACTAAGCAAAACATTATTTCCAAAAACCCGACTTCGCAAGCCACTGTAAAGTAAAAAATAATTTTGATTTCTAAGCACTATGTTGAAGTCGGGCGAGCCCGACGCGTCAACTTTGCCTATCTTTGTTATACTCGCCCGACTTCAACATAGTGTGTAGAAATCAAAATTATTTTTTACTTTACAGTGGCTTTGGAAGTCAGTGTTTTTGGAAAGAACTTTTATTTATAACTTTTTAAAACCCCCACGGCTTAGGAGTGCCGTACCCTGCAGCATCAAAGTTGAGGAAATGGGACTTGGGTTTAAGTATGAAGTCGTTGCTTGACACCTAAAATATGATTTCACCATAAAAAAAACCTAAATCGCTCCTTTTTGGAAGTCGGTTAAAACACCCACTAAAAACCCAGCGGCACAGTCCGCGTCGAGAATGCATCGTCTCAGGGTCCCAAATCTTGGATCTTGAATCTGAGACGACTCGACGTTAACCGGCATAGGGTCATTGACACCTACACTATGGCGGGAGAAGGTGACCATTTCGTCGCCTTCTTCACCCTGTCTTCTTCTGCGGATCGGTGGAGCACCCAGCTCACGTTCCCGCTCCGCAGCCTTCTTCAGTGCGATGACGCTTTCGCAAAAACATGTCATTAAAGTCCAGCAGGGCGACCTTTTGCATCAATCTTTTCAAATCTTTTTCAATTGGCTGATTTTATGGTATTATTGCTGTGTCAATGGATTTCGTCCAATAGTGGAAGAGTGTTAACCAATCAGATATTGTGATGTATCAATGATTGATGCAAAAGATACGCGGTCGCCCTGCAGAACATCTCGCTGTCAAGAGAGGTTTAATATACAGCTACAGTGAGTTATATTTAATGGTGTGTAGCTTGCATTATCAAAATACAGGATGTATTCGTATGTCGTGAAGAGTAGCGTTGAAGATTAATAGCTTCCTTCTCTGCGCAATCAATTTTGTTTACTCATACTTAGAACCGAGCTGAAACATTGAGTTAGAGCATAGAGCAGCAGACCTTACGTAAAGCCTGTTTAGTGAAAGCGAAGTGTAAGATGGCGGAAAAATTAAAATAAAACCGGTCAAGTGCGAGTCAGGATCGCGCACATAGGGTTCCGTACCACCACACAATATAATTTATTTTAGTTAATAACAAGTAAGATGTCATGTAACAACACGTAAGCTGTGTAATTACGTAACAATTTTTGGTTTTTTTCCTATACTTGTGCTGTGAGACCTTGCTTCTTGCCAGTATTGCTTCTTCTTCAGTCACAGTGACGCCACTGAAAGAGTTACAAACAAACATGCAAAATCTAAACTCTTAAATGATAATATTAAATTAATGACGGCGAATTATTATATATCAGTTTGTCCCTCATACCCTTTACTACGCCTGTCGAAATTGTGCACCAATAAAAAACATATTTTTCAGGGTACTGCTACTCTAACAATATGACAACTCTCTGGCTTGGGAGAAATACGTTTTTCACGATTCCAGGGAAAATGATTCTTTATCGTTTCCTTATCTGAAGAAATTCGCGAATCGCAAGTCAAAGAAATATTTGAAGCAATCCTTAACTTCGATGAAAGGAAAATATCTTTGAAACTTACAAATTAATTCTGCGATGAAGACCGAAACAAAAGTAATGTGATTAACCTAAAAAATATAAAAAATGAAAAACATCCTAACTTTATTCATTTTTTATAATTTATTTTCATCATATTATTATCAATTTTAGCGATGAATTACTTTACTCTTGTAGGGAGCGTATTGTAAACTCGCTCCCGTAATTACCGTGCATAAACACAGGTGCACACTCTATTCCCTCACTCTCATAGTTCGTTGTGATGGCAAACCGACACGATCGAAAGAGATCAGCAAAGGGCGGCAGACTTACTCTAGGGCGCTTACTACGATCGCTTAAAGCAGTATTATTTTAATATTGTTCACACTCTCATTTCAGAATTATAATCCTTTTTTAAGGGGTGACAAGGTGCGTAATATAAAACTAACATTTTAAAATAACACTGCTTTCGTTCGTACTGTACTGCTATAGTAGCCCACAGGTGCTCACGATACTGAGGTCGGAATTTAGTCGTGCTAGAGCCAACGACCTCAATTTACATAGACGGGCCCTGTCAAACAAAGAATGTGAACTTATTTTACTAACGCCATCTAGTCTGAAAAGCGGGACAGCGCTATGGTGGGGACAAAGACAGACTTAAACAGGTGAGGGGCACGCCCTACAGGTCGGACGCCCAACTTTTTTCTATGAAAGGGCCCATCTAGTACCTACATATAGGTAGGTATGTCACCGTAAGATTGCAAAAACCGTTAGATTGTAATCTAACTAGCTAAATTGTAATCTGTCGACAGATTGTGAACCGTTCAAAGTTCTGACTGACAATTTTTGAAGTATTCATTGTATTTACGTTTTCTTGTCTTTTTCTTGTAGGTTAGGTTTGGGTTCGACATAAATAATCAGGTATTGGTTAGGTTTTATATCGGGTTAATATAACTAACAGATTACAATCTACCGAAAATGAATGCGTTAAATTGTAATCTGTCGACAGTTTACAATTTCGCTAGTTAGATTACAATCTAACGGTTTTTGCAATCTTACGGTGACATATATACCTATCGATGGCTATGGCATCATGTAGAATGTAGATCATAGACATGTAAACGCTCTATAATCTATATAAACGTACACGGCTGTAACATTTCCTCTCGAATCAGAGATCAAATGCAATCTTCGATTCGCATGCTACAGTAATGCTTTGAGGCGGTGCAGTGTCCCGTTTGGTAATCCTCGACTCCCTGAGAAATTGGATTTCTGTAAAACCGGATATTTCATATTACACTAGCTATCCTACTCCGGCTTCGCACGGATAGACTTACCTTATATACTACAGCATTTAATCTATTTATTCACTAGCTGATGTCCGCGACTTTGTCGGCGTGCATTGAGGTTTTTTGGTTCCCGCGGGAACCACCACTATAGCCCAGTAACGTCCCACTGCTGGGCACAGGCCTCCACTCTCATAGGAGAGAGGGAATTATAGCTTAAACCCACCACGCTGCTCCAATGCGGGTTGGCGGGCTTTAACGACTATTATTATGTTAGTGATAATAACCGGGACCGACGGCATAACGTGCTCTCCGAGGCACGGGGATGGAACACCGCCAACTTCCTAACTGAGAATTTCTAGTTAGAAAACCCAATACTTAATTATGGAATAAGAATATGGATAAGCAGTGCCTATGTGTGATAAGTTAGCCTATGTGCTAATTCAGACTATAATTATTAATCTATCCCTGCGTTAAAATTCATGCAGATCCGTTGTTTTCCTTCGGCCGGCTTTTTCAGTAGAATTATTTTCCAAACCGGTGGTAGTCTTGACTTATCATAAGTGGCACAAATTGTCCTACGTGAAATAAATAAATCATTTTATTTACCTCAGCATTTGAGAGGAACTGGTTCCTTGAGATCTCCAGCATCCTTCTCAGTGCCTATATTTCAAATGCTTGTAACAGATTCCTGTCTTTAGAACCCACGTTTCATCTATCATCATCTAGTGAGCTATAAAATGGCATCAAACAAGAACAAATATAAGGCGTACTTACCTTACAGCGCACTTAGTGTAATTGAAAGGCTCCGACACTCGCCACTGTTGTGATCTTTTATTTTATTTTACAGATAATCCTTTTACTGTTCTTGTCTGGTTCATATCTAGTGTGTAAGTATTTAAACAGTGTATAGTCCCACACTTAAATATAATAAATATGAACATTAGACCGTAGTCTCTGTTACGGCTGACAAAAATGATCGACCCATCGATAATTTGAGACTCAGACTTAAAAAAATATAACACAACAAAGTTATAAAATAGTCAGAAAGAGCCCCATACTAAATAAGTAAAAAAGGACACACTGAGACTCCTCCAATTCTATCATCATACCAGCTCTGTGGCAACATTTAAATAACCGTTCAACCTGAATGATTTTTTAAGAGTCCAACCGTATTATTTTAACGAAATAGCTACGCGTATTTCACAAATTAAGAATATTATTACTGCAATAAAGAGTGCATTTTATACGGAATCCTTGACTTGGATTTAATTATTTCGCATTAATTACTTACTAGACTTGGGTACCGATAGAATAAAAGTTTTTGTAAAATTTTACTAAGGGAATTATCGCTAGCGTGCGATTTTCATGACGTGACTTCATCATCATCCGCTTGGTAAATGTATTTTTTTTTAAATAATAAACCTAGATTGAACCATGTTGAGTCTGTCTCAACAATTTTTTGTTTCTAAATTGATATTGTGTACGGCTTAAGAGTTGGAACTTGCTGTTTTTGCTTGAATGCTCAATGCGGAAACCGGCCCAATATGAATTCAGAAACAAAAATTTGCTTAATCAGTTCTTAAGTACCTAGTCTTTGAGACAGACTCAACATGAAATTCTCAATTCAGAAACCGGCCTTTAGTCGCGGGAATTATCTTAAAATGATAATAATAGGTCTAAGTGTTACTGCTTATGTTCTGCTAACGGTACTTTTATAGCAAGTAGGTACTTAATTGGAAGCGGGCACAGAAATAGTGGAACCGGGCGTTTTATTAATTTCCAACACAGCTGAGTGTCAGCCCTTAACTCCTCAGGCGAGGCTGAGTTTAGTTAGGATTTCCGATTTTCCACTAAAAATATACTTAGGTACTTATTACTTTATCCCTCGAGTTAACAAGTCTGAATTATTTTTACCCTTTTTTTAAAGTTGTTAGACTAACATTATGCTTAATTAAATTTGCTCTTCTCTAATTTTGTGATTGAAGAATGAACTCGGATTGTCTTGAGTAATTATTAGGTTAAGAATTAAATTTTATTTCTTGAGAACTGATATTATAAAAGCGAAAGTGTGTCTGTCTGCTACGCTTTCCCGGCCCATCTTTTCACTCGATTTTGATGAAATTTGTTTCAGAAGTAGGTTGCATCTCGGGGAAATACAAAGGCTACTTTTTAAAAATAATAAATCAGGAAAACCATCCGACTCGTGCAATCTAATACGAATTCAAGTCTGACTGCAGAAAAGCGCTAGCCTATATTTATATTAAAAAAAAAGAATTACGAGTACAGCAAGTATGTGCACAATAAACAAATGCAACAACAGTAGGTACTAGAGGTTGGAAAAAAAGGTCACTTCGTTAAGTCTTTGTCTAGACCTAGGCATTGTCAATGGAGAGCCCCTATTCTTTGTTCCCTCATATCACAATTATTACTCTTGGAAGGTTTGGATTTTGTTTTGTATCAGCAAAACAAATCTTAGTTATTAGGTATGAATATTTATTTTTGAGTTTCATCTTCAAAGATGCTTTGTAAAAAATTATCTGTAATGACACTTAAGGATTACATACGATATTCTTTATTAAAATTAGAAATGCGACAGTGTGTCTGTCTGTCCGTCTGTCTGCTAAGTTTTCACGGCTTATCTTTTCAACCGATTTTGATGACCATTATTATGGATTTTGTATAGATAGGTTACATCCCGGGGAAGGACATAGGCTAGTTTTATCCTGGAAAATTCAAGCGTTTACGCGCGAAAAACCAAAGTTACCAAAAAGTTCTGGCATCTGAGAGTAAATACTTCCACTACCACTACAGCCCATTAACGTCCCACTGCTGGGCACAGGCCTCCACTCTCATGAGAGAGAGGCAATTAGAGCTTAGACCCACCACGCTGCTCCAATGCGGGTTGGCGGGCTTTAACGACTATTATCATGTTAGTGATAATAACCGGGACCGAAGGCTTAACGGGCTCACCGAGGCACGGGGGTGATCACCGCCAACTTCCAATCTCCGGGCTAGTACTGAGAATTTTAAGTCAGAAAAACCCAATATGGCCCAACCCGGGACTAGAACCCGGGACCTCGTCAGCCGCAGTCGAACATGCTACTTACTTAACCAACGAAAATACTTTATCTAAGAAATTGACCGATTACTTCTATTCACACCATTTTATACGACCAAGAAGTAATTTATAACTGTGGACGACATAAAATAGCATTTTCAAAATCAATGTATTTACCACACAATGACTAAAACCAACTTTACATCCATACACTTAAGGTTTGAAATACCATTCTAGTGCATTGAATAGAATAGTAAAAGACTTTTCTAATCCGCAGATATCGAGATATTTTTCATCTTGTAAACCCAACCTAGAAAACTTGAGGTAAAGTGAATTAATGATACAAGTATTTCTGTGGTAAGACTATATTATGTAATTCAAACTCATCAAATCCTTACTTAATATTATAAATGGGAAAGTGAGTTTGTTTGTATGTTTGTTCCGCTTTCACGCCGTAACTACTGAACCGATTCTGCTGAAATTTGGAACATAGATAGCTTATAACCTGGATTAAAACATAGGCTACTTTTTATCCCGGAAAATTAAGGAGTTCCCGCGGGAACCAAATAACCTAAATCCACGCGGACGTAGGCGCGGGCATCAGCTAGTAAATATTATAAATGCGAAAGATTGGATGGATGTATGGATGTATGGATGTTTGTTACTCAATCACGCGCCAACAGCTGAACGGATCTGGCTGAAATTTGGCACAGAGATAGAATATAGTCTGGAATAGCACATAGGCTACTTTTTATGCTATAAAATTAAGGAGTTCCCGCGGGAACCAAAAAACCTCAATCCACGCGGACGTAGTCGCGGGCATAAGCTAGTAATGTATAAATAAGGTGTGATTAACGTATTTTTTGGCATAGACCAGCAGGCCGAGCATGGGAGGGGACAAAAATCTTATCCCCCCATTATATCCACTGACAAGAGATAAAATTATGCTAGAGCATGGCAACAGGGGAAAGGAGAAGTATATCCCTGTTTGACTTGTGCATAGGTTTAAGGTGATTTTCATGCCATTAAATTATAAAAAATATGTCTCGAGCCAACTGGGACATCTTATCCTTTCCCCGTGGATAAAATCTCCCCGCCCAGGCTCGGCCTACTGGGAGCATATTACTACCATCGTTTAAAGCCGTATTATTTTTCTACTAGCTGATGCCCGCAACTTCCTTCGTCCGCAAAGAGTAAGTTTTTTTTAATTTCTTCGAGAATTCCTCAATTTTCCGGGATAAAAAGTAGTCTATGTTACTCTCCAGGTCCTCAACTATACTCATACAAAAAATCACGTCGATCTGTTGCTCTGTTGCAGCGTGAGTGAAAGACAAACCAATAAATAAACACACTTTCGCATTTATAATATTAGTATGATTCTTGACATTCATGTTGGTAACTAGGCACGGCCGAAGCCTTCCACTAGACTAGACGAGAAATTTTAAAATTGACTCTGCCAGGGATCGAACCCGGGACCTCCCACTTATAAGACCAAAGCGCTCACCACTGCGCCCTTGAGGTCATCAAAGGGATGGTTTACATTAAGACAGCGATTGAAGTGAGTTAATGGCGTCACTAGACGTTGCAGAGTTGTTTATATTTATCTAGTTGATCATGGCTTCTTTAATAAGTAACGGCCGGTTTCTGAATTGAGAATTTCATGTTGAGTCTGTCTCAAAGTCTACTTAAGGACTAATTGAGCAAATTTTTGTTTCTGAATTGATATTGTGTAAGGTTTGAGAGTTGGAACTTGCTGTTTTTGCTTGAATGCTTAGTTCAGAAACCGGCCCAATATCAATTCAGAAACAAAAATTTGCTTAATTAGTCCTTAAGTAGTGTTTGAGACAGACTCAACATGAAATTCTCAATTCAAAAACCGGCCGTAAGTATCTCATAATATGAACACCTTCACAAATCATAACAAAAAAAATGTTTCAAGTTTTCCTATTGGTTAATGCCACGCCAAAATGACTGAACAGATTTGGCTGCAATTTAGAATGGAAATAGCTAATAGCCTGAATAGACAGTAGACACACCGGCCAATTTTATCCCGGGAAAATAATGAACTAGAGTTCCCGCGGGAATCAAAAACCTTAATTATTGTGGCCGAAGTTCAGTTTTGTTTCTACGTAGGACCAAGTTTAGTTTTAGATATAACATTTACAGTTTACACTAATCTATACTTCTATACTAATATTATAAATGCGATGTTTGCTACTCAATCACGCCAGAACGGCTGAACGGATTTGGATGAAATATGGCACAGAGATAGATTATAGTCTGGAATGATACTTTTTATCGCGTAATATGTAATTTAAAGATTTCCCGCGGGAACCAAAAAACCTCAATCCACGCGGACCAAGTCGCGGGCTTCAGGTAGTAAAATAAATACACAAGTGTGTCAGTTTGTCGCCTTATCTGAACCACTGAACTGATCTAGGCGATATTTGGCACAAAGACAGCTTGCATTGAAATCTTTTGACTAGCTTTAGAACGTAGAAGTAGTAAATGATTCTGGACTTTGTCCTTGTGGATTTAGGGTTTTAATCTATCTAAACTTCTAAAGGCAAGATTGTGTGAGATGCCAGTCAAGGACTAACTTGTAGTGGTGTAAAAAAACCTTAGCCACGGCCAAGCCTCCCTGCAGATTAGACCAGAGACAATTTATTAGAAACTAGCTGCTGATGTCCGCGACTACATCTACGTGAATTGATGTTTTATGGTTCGCGCGGGAGCTCTTTAATTTTCCGGGTTAAAAAGTAGACTATGTTTTGTTCCAGACTTTAATCTATCTCAGTGCCAAATTTCATCGAGATCCGTTCAGCCGTTCAGGCGTAAGTAAGTAATTGAGTAACTAACATCCATCCATCCATCCATACATCCAAACTTTCACATTTATAACATTAAGTACAAAATTATTGATTATAAATCCCAAATTGCTCCCTCCAGAAATCAAATCTAGGACCTCCAGCTTATAAGACCACATTGCTCTACACTGCGCTATGAAGATCATTAAAATTAAAAAGCTAAGTATAGAAGTTTATGAATTGGCTACTTGGGACCGTGAAAATATGTGATACTAGACCGATAAGTTTTTTAATTTCCACGGGAACTCCTTAATTTTCCGGGATAAAAAGCCTATGTCATTCTCTAGGTCCTCAAATATACCTACCCATGCAAAAAATCACGTCAATCCGTTGCGGCGTGATTGAAGAACAATCAACAAACCAACGAACAAACACACTTTCGCATTAATAATATTATTAGTATGATCAAATAGTCTATACACGGGCTTTCTTAAAGGTCAGGATGCCAACAAAGTTTCACGAGCACATTTTGAAAGATAAAGTAAAAAATCCTCGCGAGTGTACTCGCCGGCAAATACTAGTTTATAAATAAACTTACCAAAGAATCCAAAGAAAGCCAAAGTGTTGAAGATTCTATGCGTGTCTTAACGCTAGCTAGCGTCCGACTCAAATATTCATAGGTTATTTTCAACTGAAATTTATTGGCAACGGGCACAAAATACCAAATTTCACTTGCAACTTCACAACACAGATTGATCACGGCACATGTATCTGAAAAGTTTCGGAACGGTACAATTGTATGACCGAGCTCCTGACTCGATCCACGTCCGTTCCCGTCGACGGTCGGGACTGCACTGAACTGAAACTTGGCTGAAAATATTACGGTGATCTGCTGAAGTTGATTGGTATAGCGCTGTCTTTGTCTAGAGGTTCTGAAAACTGAATACTGAATGGTGAAAGGAACGTCTATTCTCTAAATTGGAAAATCAAAAATGTATGCTCCAGCTCAGGTATGGTATGGTAGAGTAAGTACATGGAACCGGAACACTAAATCTAACTAGGGTGGTAGATAGGGTGGTAACAAGCCACGGCCGAAATCACCCACCAGACATAGTGGTAGTCATTTGACGGCTTGATGTGCAGCTTAGCAAGTACGGGAAAATCAAAAATGTATGCTCAGGTACGGTGTGGTAGAGTAAGGTTCCATCCACCCTTGGACCTGGGTTTTTTTCGGGGTTCGAAAGGGTTGAAACACGCCTCCTTGTGCGCAATAACAATCCAATATTCGATTTTGGGCCAAATATCCTAAAATGTCTGTAACGAATTCCATCTGTGAGCTAGATATCCGTGTCATACGTAAGTACGGACAGGCAAATAGACGGAAAGACAGACTCTCTGTGTCGTATTTTTCATTACTGAGGGTCGTGATCCCTTTCCACAAATGGCAGGGGTTCTCTTAGGACCATGATGCGGTGGATTCCCAGGTCCTTCCGCATACGACTGGACTAAAAGTAGGTAATTTCAACTCTATAGTTTATTTACTATAAGGTTACTAACGATTATTATCAGATGTTACTGCAGATAACCGGAACAAGAAGAAAAGCTCGAATTCCAAATTCGGTCATCCACCCAGTTACCGACTTGGGTCAACGTTGCTTAACAATCGCAATCGACTGATATGCGTTGTCACAGCCAGGCCGTTCGTCCTTCAGACATAGACAGATAGTCCCTCGGGATAGACAGACAACACAGATATGTCACCGTAAGATTGTAAAAACCGTTAGATTATAATCTAACTCGCGAAATTGTAAACTGTCGAATGATTACAATATAACGGATTATTTTTCGGTAGATTGTAATCTGTTAGGTTTATTAACCCGATAGGCCGGGCATTACTTGAATATTTATGTCGAACCCTAACCTAACCTACAAGAAAGAGACAATAAAACGTAAATACAATGAATATTTCAAAAATTGACACTTAAAACATTGAACGGTACACAATCTTTCGACTGTTTACAATCTATCGAAAAAAAGCGTTAGATTACAATCTTACGGTTTTACAATCTTACGGTGACATATACATTAAATAAAGGTGCGTTGACTTTGGGTAGGGATGCCTAAAAACCTGCCCACGCGGGAAAATTTGCAAATAAAACTGTACCTAAAACATTTATCACTACATTGACATTACAACATTTAATAATAGAAATGTATTAAAGACTTCACTTCTTCACTTGTTGTATTTCTTCGAAATGTAATTCTGAGGCGGTCCCAAAGTAAACATTACGGCTCTACAAGTAAGTACCGGCTTCCGTGGAGTTTAGGGTCTTTGGATAAAGACGTAATTATTGCCTCTCTGAAACATCAAAAGGTCTCCGCCGAGCCTTGATGATACAACTTACAAATGAAGTGTGTACAGTGTACACCAATAATCCATGCTTCTATATCCATACAAATGGTATATATCCGAAAGCGTGTCGGTCTGTCCGTCTAATAAAAAAATCATTAAGATATTAACTGGGAGTTTGGAGTAATTTGACTTTTAAGTTTTGAGGTTAAGTTGGGTAATTGTTAGGTATATTTAGCCACTTAGCATATAATAATGTATTTATCGACATGCAGGTTTCCGAAATACGTTAGTAAATATTTATAATATTTAATAGATAATTATTTAATTTTTATCTTTATAATTTAACATTAAAAAAAAATATATTTTTACACAACCGACTTCAAACTCCCGCGCCAACTTTACAACAACAAGGACACGCTATCTTATTTTATTGTTGATATTTTAAAAACCGCTCGACCGATTTCGATAAAATTTACATGGGACCACATGGGAAGTATGCCCTTTCAAATAAAAAAAGAATCATCCAAATCGGTCCACCCAGTCAAATTGGTCTATTGTCCGATTACAGCAACAAAGACTTTAGAGAACAAGTCGCTAGCCCAAAATGACAGATAATGTATGTAAAACACGTCAGGTGTTCCCTAAAATTTAGGTATTGATGGTGAAATTAGGCTATAATCATACTATACTAATTACCTATTACAAATGCAAAAGTAGGTAATATATTATGTTTGTTGGTTAATTGATTTGTTGGTTTGTCCTTCAATCACGACGCAACAGAGCATCGGATCGACATGATTTTTTGCATAGCTAATGCCCGCGGCTTCATCGGCGTGGATTGAGGATTTTTGATTTCCGCGCGAGCTCTTTAATTTTCCGGAAAAAAGTAGCCTATATTCCAGACTATAATCTATCTGTGTGCCAAATTTGGTTAGCATAGTCGACTGCGGATCACGAGGTCCTGGGTTCGATTCCCGGTCGGGCATAAAAGTTAGGTATTGGGTTTTTCAATTAAGAAATTCTCAGTGCCAGCCCGGAGTTGGAAGTTGGCGGTGTTTCACCCCCGTGCCTCGGAGAGCACGTTAAGCCGTCGGTCCCGGCTATTATCACTATAACATGATAATAGTCGTTAAGGCCCGCGCCCAGCAGTGGGACGTTAATAGGCTGTAGTGGTGGTAGTGGTGCCAAATTTTATCGAGATCCGCTCAGCCGTTCTGGTCTGATTGGGTAACAGACATACAAACATACATCCAATGTTTCGTATTTATAATATTAATATAGGAGCATCGTATTATATTATATGAAAAGTCCAATATTTCGTTCTCTGGCTTTCCTAAAAAATATTGTGGTGTTAAAATTCCATATAGGTACGTATTTAGGCACTTTAACCTTTTTCGCCCCGTTTTTCCCACATTCTGCATTCGGATATGGCGCCATATACGTAAGCCGATGGATTTAAACGCGATTATGTTCGGGGCTATGACGCGATACCGTTTTATGACATTACAGGTAACAGGATACGTCCATTAAAGGATATACTGAAAAAAAATACACAAGGAACTATAAGTTTATTTTGCACGAAAATTAAGCAACTAAGCGTGCGGTGATAGCGTATAAATACACCACCACCACCACTACAGCCCATTAACGTCCCACTGCTGGGCACAGGCCTCCACTCTCATAGAAGAGAGGGAATTAGAGCTTAGACCCACCACGCTGCTCCAATGCGGGTTAGCGGGCTTTAACGACTATTATCACTTAGTGATAATAACCGGGACCGACGGCTTAACGTGCTCTCTGAGGCACGGGGGTGAAACACCGCCAACTTCCTAAGTCCGGGCTAGTACTGAGAATTTCTAGTCACAAAAACCCAACACTTATTATGGCCCGACCCGGGACTCGAACCCGGGACCTCGACAGCCGCAGTCAAACATGCTAACCACTAGACCAACGAGGCAATTAGCATACCTATATACATAGATATAATTATTTTTTGTGAACAAGAATCCAGCCGTTTATGGCGTACAACATTTTACAAGCTGATGCCCGCGACTTCGTCGACACTCGTGGATTAAGCTTCACAAAATTCCCGCGGGAATTCCTTAATTTTCCGGGATAGGTAAATAGCAGCCGATTTCCTGGCTCTGTACCAAATTTCATAAAGGATGGGCCGTGAAAGCGTAGCAGACAGACATACAGATAGACAGACAGATAGACACACTTCATAATAATACTTAGTATGGATAGATATAAAATAAATGAACTTATTTACTTAAAAGAAAAATAAATTAAAAACGTATATTTCATTCTAATTCCTAATTAATAAACCAATTATTTAAATTATTGTACTTATAATAACTTCGATCCTAATTAATTTGTATCACTGTAAAGATTAATTAAGATCGTTCTAATCAAAATTTTCTTCATGATTAAATTGTAAATTGTATTGTTTTGAATACAATTTCTCAGAATTTCGAGTCTTCATTGCTAATAAATTATTATTGTTAATTGATCGTCTATGAGCATAAAATATAGATAGGTAGATGAAGGTACAAATTAGTTCTAATTTTGGCCACCGGGTCAGATAAGTTGGTGGCCGGTGGGACTTATAAATAGGTACTAACAAATCTGCCTATGAAATACCCATAGAACATCGGTAAAAATAACAATTTTACTCCGAGGTTAAAATAGACGGGTCTTACATAACCAAGTTACAGATTGCAACCATAATTTAAAAATAAAATAAAATACGCGCCGATTTGAGAACCTTGTCCTTATTTGGAAGTCGGTTAAAAATAGCTGTTTTTATTACTCACAGTTACAGTTAAGAACATAATTTTTTTTTGTTTTTACCATACTTATCCATAATATTATAAATGCGAAAGTGTGTCTGTCTGTCTGTCTGTCTGTCTGCTACACTTTCACGGCCCATCTGTTCAACCGATTTTGATGAAATTTGGTACAGGGATAGGTTGTATCCCGGGGAAGGCCATAGGCTACTTTTTATCCCGGAAAATTTAAAGGTTCCCGCGGGATTCAAAAAATGTATCTGTTCAACCGATTTTAATGAAATTTGGTACAGGGATAGGTTGTATCCCGGGGAAGGACATAGGCTACTTTTTATCCCGGAAAATTCAAGAGTTCCCGCGGGAATCGAAAAAAATTGGTCCACGCGGACGAAATCATCTAGTAATTAATATTTATATAATAATATGTAGCCTGCGGTAGAATTTATTTAGCAACATTTCATATTGAAACTTAAAGATGACAGCTAACTTTTTAAAACTGTGTAGGAATCCGGAATACTCATTTAAAAAGTAAAAAAATTACTCAACCAATAAATTTCTAGCGCCCCAAGAAAGAGCATTTTCTCTTCTTGTTCGCATAAAATAATTTTCCCCGCCTTCGAACATATTTTATCGTGATTTGGAATTGGACAGTAAGCGGTGTTCAGACACATTTGATCTCAGCTTTATTTTTGCCTAGAGGGGATGACAAGGCTTTATCGAGATGAATTCATGGTTTTTAGGTATCCGTACCCAAAGGGCTTGCGGGCTCTTCTCAGACCAGAGCGCGTTTGGAACCCTCGTAGATTTAGTTTTAAGATACCATGGTTAATTATCACCATCACGTCTTATACTTTGTAAACGTGACGTTCAGAAAGTGTACTGATTTTGAATAAATATACTTTGAGCACTGAAATGGTAGTACTTTGAGTTTGAGTTTGAAGGGTGCTGACGGGACCCTATCACTGAGACATAATTATTATTTTAAGTACTAATTATTTAATTTTAACTGCCTCGTTGGTCTAGAGGTTAGCATGTTTGAATGTGGTCGACGAGGTACCGGGTCGAGTCCGAGTAGCTTATGTTGTATAGTAACGAATCGATTAAAAACTCATACATTTTTATCGACTCAGTAGTTTAGGCGCTATACGGTGGAACATACAAACATTCATACATACATAGACAGCTAAAATCATAACCCTTCCTTTTGGCTTTGCCGTAGTCGCAAAAAATAAAGGGGGACATACACACAAGAAAGCTAATTTTGAGCGTCTATCTTGTTTCTCTTATGGAAGTCAGAATTCAGATACCTACCTATTTAAAAAGTACATAGAGTACACGTGGCTGGTTTTTTATTCAATGCTAGATGATGTCCGTGACTTCATCCACGTAGAGTTAGGTTTTTGAAAATTCCCGTAGATTTTTTTTATTTTCCGGAATAAAACCCTGTCTTTTTCCAAAATATGACCCTTGATAATAGATCTGGTGTAAAAATGTGCGAAAATTCTATTAAGTATTTACAAAGAGTTTTCTAAAAAAGGACAAAAAAAGGTCTTATATATATGAGGTCCACACCTTTTTAATAATAAATAATAAGTCCTAAGGCAAGAAAGAACTGAATCAAACTCTGGCCAACCCTTTTGTTCAAAATATCAGTATACCTAAGCAACCGGGGCATACTACCACCTGCACTCAAAGCCATAATGCTTCAATATTGATTACGTTCGTGTTTTAAAAATTGTATTTCTTATTTTTTGGACGTCAAGGTACGTGACATAAAAAATGTCATTTTAAATAATGCTGTTTTATGCGATGGTAGTAACTCCCCAGACTTGTTTGGAAAACTTTCATTTAATTCATGTTTTACGAAATATTCAATGTGTATATTATATATATAATAAATATGTATAATGTGTATATTATTGTATTATTACTGTGTATATACTTACTTGAATTGTATTTTATGTATTGGTTGGATGGGGACGTTTCTTTCCATTCCCCTTTGGTCCAAATCAGTTGAACGGATATACCGTGAAAGGTAACAGACAGGTGGAAAATTAGACAGACATATTTTGGCACGTGTAATATTAGTATCTAGGGTTAGTATGGAATAAAAACCTGTCAGACGAGCAGGTCAGTAATTTTGTGTGAAATCCTATAAACCACTCGACTGGAAATTAAATATATTAAATGTAACAATATTAAGCTGTAAATATTTATGTATGTGTGTAATATATGTACTAATCCTAATATTGTGTCGTTCTAGGGTAGAAACTAGCTATCTCTCTCTCTGCGTCGTATCCCTCATTACTGAGGGTCGTGACCCCTTTCCATTAATAATGGCAGGAGTTTTCTTGGGATAATAATGCGGTGGGTTCCCACGTCCTTCCGCATAGAAACTAGCTATAAAACATTGGAAAAAGAAACTTGCTACTATAAACTGGACACTTCGAACAGCTATCACCTATAAAGCGTGTCTCCTCCATTCCACGCTTCATTGGCCAGGTATTTTGTACTCATTTGGTACAAACCACCACCACCACTACAGCCCACTAACGTCCCACAGCTGAGCACAGGCCTCCACTCTCATAGGAGAGAGGGAATTAGAGCTAAGACCCACCATGCTGCTCCAATGCGGGTAGACGGGCTTTAACGCCTATTATCATGTTCGTGATAATAACCGGGACTGACGGCTTAACGTGCTCTCCGAGGCACGGGGGTGAAACACGCCAACTTCTCACTCCGGACTAGTACTGAGAATTTCTAGTCGAAAAACCCAATACTTGATTATGGCCCGACCCGGGACTCGAACCCGAGACCTCGTCGACCGTAGTCGAACATACTAACCACTAGACCAGCGAGGCATTTAGTACAGTGGTACAAACGCAAGCCATAAAATCAAGAATTGAATTGGGTATTTGACAGCTAGTAAAAAAAAGTTTTTTGGTTATTATTTATTAAAGGGCCTACCAAAAGACTTTATATCACGTCTCCTCGGTTTTTTGGAAATAATTTTTATTTTTAACTTTTTAGTGTACTCTTAATCCCCACAGCTTAGGAGTGCAGTACCCTGCAGCATCAGAGTTGAGGAGTTGGGACTTGGGTTTAAGTATGAAGTCGTTGCTTGACACTTACAATATGAATTCACCATAAAAAAATCCTAAATCGCTATTTTAAGGAGTTCTGTACCCTACAGCATCAGGATTGAGGAGTTGGGACTCAGAGTTGAATCGTACACACGTGACTTGATACATACTATTTGCATTCATCATCAAAACTTCCTAACTCCCTAGTTTTGAATCGTAGGTATACCTACAGCATCAGGATTGAGGATTTGGAGTCAGATTTTTTTATGGGACCACCTCGCGAGCTTCCTCTAACTACTGAAAAAAAAAACAAATCGGTTTGGAAACCACGGAGATGTGCGGTAACATACATTTAAAAAAAGTTGTGTGGCACTCGGAGACTGCCGCGGTAAAGCTATTGCATTCCATTTTTTATCAACTTGCTATGACTACTTGTGTTGTTGACTTCAAGTTGTTGAAAATATAAAGGCGAAATATTTTTATTTTCAACAACTTGAAGTCAACAACACAAGTAGTCATAGCAACCAAAGTGTTAGGATATTTTCGTTAGGGAATTTCTGGATTCGGTCTCCAAGCTCAAGGCCCGCGATAGAAGCTATGCAATGGCTTAAAAAATGATAAGTCGTAAGAATCTACCACCTGTTCGGAAAACTTGTACCCAATAATAAATACCCAATATAAATACCCTTCTACCCAATACCATTCCAATTGGGTAAAATACCCAATTGGAATGGTACTGGAATATAGCCTGGAGTCATCACAAACTTAGATTGGAGTTACAAATACCGATAACTCTCTAAAGACATAAGTTAGAACATCGAGCCAAGAGAAACAGTAAATCGAGGGAAATTAGTTGGGATCGCATCATTTAGTTAGCTTTGTTATTACATCAACGCTGTTTGGCTTTGAAATGAGTATGGCGCGAGTTGTAGCGGGGATGCCCATATGATTCTACCATATCTCTAAGGAGGTACTTTATTTCCTGCCAGTAGTTCGACAGAGGTGTCTGGACAAAGCAACATGACGTGATGTGACGAAGGAAACTAAAGTTCTGTCACTCTAATGTCTTTGTATGCAGTTTCCTGCCTCTCTCAACAATATATGAAAGTAACCCTCTATTTAGGTGATCAAAATGTCATGGTAGCCGGGTCTGTCAATATTTGTATCTGCGTAGACCCACTGTATTAATATACACTATATGCTGTGAACATACTATGCTTCAGCCCATAGACTAGTGTTTCAGCATGCACTCTAATCATCTTATATTTTCCTGCTCAGTAATTACCAAACACAATATATAAACCAGTATAAGACTGTTCACTTCATACATTCAATCAAAGCTCGCTAAATGCGCATTAAAGTCGCCGGTACCTTGTAGTTCTTCGCACAATCTGAGATGGCGTAACTGTGCAAGCTGTTTGTTAAAATTAGTTGAATGTAAATTTGCTATTTGCTTAAGTGATTTTATCAAATTTTTGTATTTTAATAATTTTATATAAATAATTAATGCAAATTGAACCAAGAAAATACGATATTTCACCGACTTTACTATTAATCATATAAAGAGCGAGCCTGGTAGCGCCATCTAACGATAGTATTAACCTAGAAAAAAATTTATAAGGGAGTTAGCAATCTATACTTGGTATTATAATTAATCTATGGTAATTACCATACTATAAGAGTTTGTCGAGTAAGTAAGTCGAGAATACTTATTTAATATTTTTAACTTTTTAGATACTGAGATGAGCCATGAGAGAAGGGCCGTGGGCAGAGCACTTTAGCTTAAAGAACCGACAGGGATCCCAAAATGCTTGATCGGCGGTCTCGCATCAAAAGCAGCGATGGAAGATACTACGGGGGCTCGATCTCAAATGAGTAGCTGCGAACCGTTGGATGCAAGCGGTAGAAGACCGTGTTCGGATCTAGCCCCACTAGAGAGCAGCGGTGCGGCGCGGCACTGTAAACACTCACTGCCGCTCCGTGCATAGTGGGGCCAGACCTTTCTGTGGTGATGCTTTCAGACGCTTTTAGCAGTGTATTCGCTGTTGTATAGTTGTTAGTCTTAGAAAATACCGATGCCCATTATAATTGTTAGCTTGTAATTATTTACAAGGGTATCGTGACCACAGATTATATAAGCATGTTAACCACAGATAATAGGTATTTCATTATTTTGAGATGTTAAGGTATAAGCACAAATAATAGGGTTTGTCCTTTTGGTTGCTAAGTTGATAATTAGGCATTTGTATTTACTATCTAATTTTATGTGTTTTATGTGATAAGGATTTGTTATTTTGTATTGGTAATAGTTGATGTGAAGTTAGCTTTATAGACAACATAATTCAATAGACAAAGTAAAGATAGGGAGGCTGATGATCTATGGTCAAGCTTGGGGAGACATGTCAAAAAAGTCTGGGAAAAGAATGATTATTAATTAGATATAAATAAAATAAGTGAGGAAGAATAAAGTTGATGTTAATCTGAACGCATAGGTTTTATTATCAGAAGTGGAACGAACAGATAAGCATAATGGATGCGAAAAGGAGTTGCGACAGCGACACTAATTCCAGTTCTTCAAGGTCCAAGGAAATCACGGAGTAAGAGACGAAAATGAGCATGAGAACGAGTCGTGATGAATCAAAACGCGAGACGAGACACAGGCGTTGTCGATATAGCAGGTCATGGAAAACGCCACATTGAGTTCATTCCGTGAAATCGAACAAGGTCAAGTGTAAATGCTTCAAGGCTTAGACAAGCATTGCCCTCGGGGCTGTGAGATCTTACCTCTGCAAGAATGGACACGAGCTGCTTTTGGGGCTTATGCGATGTACTTTCAAGTGTGGACATTAGCGCTTTCGGGGCTGGGATGAAAAGTCTATCGAGTTCTAGTAAGTAGAAGGTGAAGCACAGGTGAGTTACAAGCGGAGTACGTTGACCGCAAAAGTTATGAGGTCGTTCCTTGCCCGTGGGGCTCACCGCTCATGAGGCCTTTATCTAATAACTTTTAGTATACAGAATGAAAATGCTCTCATAAGTAAAAATAAAAGCCTGTGGCACTTAAGATTGAGACATCTAAATCATGCGGGCATGAGAATACTGGGTGTACCGCTGACAGAGGAAAAATGTGATGTGTGCATGAAGGCCAAAAGTACCAGGGTGCCCTTTAAAGAGACATCCAAGCCACAATCAAAAAGAATAGGAGAGCTAATTCATTGTGACATTGGAGGGCCAATAACACCAACATCACGAGAGAGAGAAAAATATTATTTAACTATCATCGATGATTTTTCCCATTTTACTGAAGTCTATTTATTAAAAAATATAGTGAAGCAAAGCAATACTTATACAGATATATAAAGTTTATGAAGAATAATAGTATAAATGTGAACAGAATACGAACAGATAATTGAGGCGAATTTTCTTCATCAGATTTCCAGAGATTTTGTCAAGAAAATGGCATAAGGCAAGAATATACATGTAGTTATTCTCCTCAACAAAATGGAGTAGCAGAGAGAATAAATAGAACTCTCCTAGACAAGGTCAGAGTCTTGTTACTAGACACAAACTTACCAAAGATGTTATGGGGTGAAGCACTCAGATGTGCAACCTATACATTAAACAGATCACCCACTAAAGCATTGAAAACAGGACAGACACCTGCACAGATATTTTGTGGAAAAGGCAAGATAGATCACTTGAGAGTATTCGGAAGTAAAGTTTGGGTAACAATATTGCCGAAGAAGAAAAGCTTGAAGCAAGAGCCAGATCAGGCATAATGGTTGGCTATGCAGCAAATGGTTATCGCATATGGGACCCTACAACAGATGAAATAATAATATCAAGGGATGTTAAGTTCAAGGAGAACAGCTATCAGTTTAATATGCACAAAGAGTCAGAAAATGAAGAAGTGAAAATAGTTATATGGGAAAGTGGGCAGTCAGAAAAGAGAGAGCATAAAGAACACAACACAACAATAGAGCAGAGTCCAGACATGACACAAAAAAAAAAAGGAAAATAAAACCACCAGAAAGATATTGTTATTATGAAATATATGTAGCTTATGCTCTTATAACAGAAAATGACCCGTCAACATATGAGCAGGCTATAAAAGAAAGCCAGTGGAAGGAAGCCATAAATAAGGAAATAAGCTCATTAGAAAAGTTAAAAGTTTGGTCTGAAAGTGCATTACCAGATGGTCATAAGACTATAGATACCAAATGAGTATTCCGCACAAAGCAAGATGGTACCAAGAAAACTAGGCTTGCAGCAAGAAGATTTCAACAACAAAATGCTGATGATGTGTATGCACCTGTCGCAAAGATGGCAACAATTCGCCTTTGTTTGTCTCAAGCTTTAATAAATGATTGGGAAATAAAACAGCTTGATATACCTACAGTTTTTTTTTGAATGGCACATTAGACACAGAAGTCTATATAAAAATACCAAATGGGATTAATCCAAAAAGTAATTGCGAAGTGTTAAAATTAAATAAAGCCTTGTATGGGTTGAAAGATTCTCCTCGCTGTTGGAATGAAAGATTTAACCAATTCTGCGAAAAGATAAAAATGAAAATATCCACCTATGATGTTTGTTTATACTATGGAGAGAATATTTGGCTTATACTATTTGTCGATGACATACTATTAATGGGAAAATATAAAGATGTAGATAAGGTAATTTTATTACAATTGAAGTTCAATGCAAAGGATATGGGAAATATGTCAATTTTTTTTTGGGTATAGATATCTTAAGAAAGGAAAACACATTGATATTATCACAAAAAGAAAGATAAGAAAAAAAAATTACAAACATATAATAATATGTCTGAGAGCAGACCAGCATTCACACCTATGGAAAATAATTTTCAGACAGATCCACTGGTGCTATATAATGAGTGAATTTATTGACAAATGAATGACGATTCTTTGATATTGTAAATATTGGTGTTGATAGATCCATCAATATGCTAGGAAACATTGCAGTGTTGACAGATCCACTGGTGTTATATGAGTGAATTTACTGACAAATGAATGTCGATTCTTTGATATTGTAAATATTGGTGTTGATAGATCCATCAATATGCTAGGAAACATTGCAGTGTTGACAGATCCACTGGTGTTATATGAGTGAATTTATTGACAAATGAATGTCGATTCTTTGATATTGTAAATATTGGTGTTGATAGATCCATCAATATGCTAGGAAACATTGCAGTGTTGACAGATCCACTGGTGTTATATGAGTGAATTTATTGACAAATGAATGTCGATTCTTTGATATTGTAAATATTGGTGTTGATAGATCCATCAATATGCTAGGAAACATTGCAGTGTTGACAGATCCACTGGTGTTATATGAGTGAATTTACTGACAAATGAATGTCGATTCTTTGATATTGTAAATATTGGTGTTGATAGATCCATCAATATGCTAGGAAACATTGCAGTGTTGACAGATCCACTGGTGTTATATGAGTGAATTTATTGACAAATGAATGTCGATTCTTTGATATTGTAAATATTGGTGTTGATAGATCCATCAATATGCTAGGAAACATCAATGTTGACAGATCCATTGATGGTATAGGAGTGCATTTGTTGTAATACTTAGGTTATGTAAGTCCAAATGAATGAGTAAGGATTCTTTGATATTGTAAATATTGGTGTTGATAGATCCATCAATATGCTAGGAAACATTGCAGTGTTGACAGATCCACTGGTGTTATATGAGTGAATTTATTGACAAATGAATGTCGCTTCTTTGATATTGTAAATATTGGTGTTGATAGATCCATCAATATGCTAGGAAACATCAATGTTGACAGATCCATTGATGGTATAGGAGTGAATTTGTTGTAATACTTAGGTTATGTAAGTCCAAATGAATGAGTAAGGATTCTTTGATATTGTAAATATTGATGTTGTTAGATCCATAAATTGCTAGGAGACCTCAATGTTGACAGATCCATTGGTGGTATAGGGGTGAAATTATTGTAATTCTTATGTTATTCTTTGATATTGTACTTAAATATTGGTGTTGATAGATCCGTCAATATGCTAGGAGACCTCAATGTTGACAGATCTATTTAGGGTATGTTTAGGAGTGAATTTATTGTAATGCTTGTGTTGATAAAGTCAGTGAATTAATAGTTAATTGAAACATTAAGGTTTTCAGAACGATTGATAATGCAGGGAGGTATTTATTATTGTACTTTTGTTTATAAAGCCAGATAGAGAGCTAAAATATTGATGATGACTTTTAATTATAGATAAGTAGTTTTTTATTTGTTTTTTTATTTTATGCATGCATATTCTAAAATCTATCAATTATGTTTTTGATAAGTTAAGTTAACTATATAGGTTTGTTTAAAGTTATTGTTGTCAATTATAATAATTATGTAAGGAATACTATTTGTAATGTGAACTTGTTAATGATTATTTTAGGTAACTAAGTATAATCTTGCAAAATAACTTATAAGCTATTAGATAGTTTAATA
Source organism: Erebia epiphron (assembly GCA_963932025.1). Taxonomy (NCBI): domain Eukaryota; kingdom Metazoa; phylum Arthropoda; class Insecta; order Lepidoptera; family Nymphalidae; genus Erebia; species Erebia epiphron. The sequence goes on from OZ009948.1 coordinate 2,293,238, forward strand.
GTATACTTACAGATGTCACGAAGGGAGATTATTGTTATTTTTTTTAGATGTGACAATGTTGACTGTAAGTTTGGGACAAACTTTATATCAGGATTGGCCGAATGTTAGCTTGTAATTATTTACAAGGGTATCGTGACCACAGATTATATAAGCATGTTAACCACAGATAATAGGTATTTCATTATTTTGAGATGTTAAGGTATAAGCACAAATAATAGGGTTTGTCCTTTTGGTTGCTAAGTTGATAATTAGGCATTTGTATTTACTATCTAATTTTATGTGTTTTATGTGATAAGGATTTGTTATTTTGTATTGGTAATAGTTGATGTGAAGTTAGCTTTATAGACAACATAATTCAATAGACAAAGTAAAGATAGGGAGGCTGATGATCTATGGTCAAGCTTGGGGAGACATGTCAAAAAAGTCTGGGAAAAGAATGATTATTAATTAGATATAAATAAAATAAGTGAGGAAGAATAAAGTTGATGTTAATCTGAACGCATAGGTTTTATTATAATGATTGTAAATATGTTTTGAATTTTGCCTTCAAACCCGCTGCAAGTGCGGCCACACCCCACATTCACCTGGCTGACCCGTTTCCTAGATGAATGAGGCAACATGCCTCCCTCATCGAATATATTAAATCCGGCGCATATTTGTGCTATTGTAGCGGAGCACCTGAGCACATTTAATATAGGAAACTTTGACGCCCGACTCTATACAGAGAGCCTGTAATAATGATAAATATCGATTGTGTACGGAAATCGGTATCGTAATCGTTTGTCAAACGTATAATAGGCATGATGACTGATTTTGAAAAATGGTCAGATTATGTTCGAAAGTATCTACTATTTCGAAAAAATATCATTCAGCAGAAAAATAAGGTTTAGTAGATAAAATTGGCATTTGAAATTTAAATTTTAAAATTCACGCCAAAACGTTCTGCGGTGTCATGGCGTCGTTTGTGACGTCACTATTGTTTTTACCAATGTACTCTGTGCAGTGTGCAGTAAACAATAGTGTGATTGTCAAAGCTCGAAAACAAACAATTGTGACGTCATTCGCTTCTTGGTGTTTTATCCAATATGGCGGATTGCTGTGTTTTATAGTTTTATTCAATCAAAATAAATAGCAATCTCACTCGAAATAGAAAAATATATACGTTTTTTATAATCCATGAATCCTATTTCATTTAATAAATTCATAATTTCATTGATTCTTGGTTACTGTCATCATGCCTATCCGACCTGTTTAAGGAGTTCACAGATGCCTGCACGTCAAAAAACATGTATGAGCTCCTTAAACAGTTCGAGTAATACGTGTTAAGCTATCAAAATATTACAATTTGCGACATTGGGCCTCTGAAAATAACGCGGCGGTGATAGCCTAGTCATACTAATATTAAAAATGCGAAAGTGTGTTTGTTTGTTGATTTGTTGGTTTGTCCTTCAATCACGCCGCAACGGAGCAACGGATCGACGTGATTTTTGTCATGGGTATAGTTGAGAACCTGGAGAGTGACATATGCTACTTTTTATCCCGGAAAATTAAGGAGTTCCCGCGGGAACAAAAAAAAATAAACCATGCGGACGAAGTCGCGGGTATCAGCTAGTAGTTTATAAGTAGTCACGGGTTTTAATTTCGGGCACGTACTTCTAACTTTTCTGGCTTATGTCAGTTTTAAGCAATCAAATATAACTTGCTAAGACAGTTATGGGAAACATAATGAGCAAACGAGATTTTTTCTTATACTAAAGGTCTGTAAAGTTTACCAATCCTCACTTCGACGGTTAAATCTCTCTTCAGCATCTCTCTCTCTCTGCGTCGTATTCCTCATTACTTAGGGTCGTGACCCCTTTCCATTAACAAAAATCGTAGGAGTTTTCTTGGGATCATAATGCGGTAGGTTCCTTCCGCATGCGACTCAACTGAGAGTAAGTATTTACTCCTAAGTTTTTGTAACAATTATTATCAGATGTTAGTGATAATAACCGGGACCGACGACGTAACGTGCTCTCCGAGGCACGGAGGAAACGAAAAGGCCAAATTTGAACCTCTAAATTTGGTCACTCATCCAGTTATCGACTCGGTCAACGTTGCTTAACCTTCGCAATCGACTGATATGCGTTGTCACAACTAGGCCACTTGTCCCTCAACTCCGTCCCTCACTTGGCCAGCCTCACTTGGCCAGAGTCTGCCAATCAGTACTTCTATCAGTCTGATAGTGCAGAAAATACTTGGATTAACGAGTGGTGGAAGAAAACCAGGGGCCATGCTTGATACTGCCAACGCAAAAGCAATACTTAAAGCAATACTCAAGCAATATTACTCAAAATTACAGTTTCATGTCATTTATTTTAGGAACGTCAAGGTTACGTTCCTAAAATAAGGATTATAATCATTCAAAAACACGAAAGTCAACAATAATCTATACTTCTATACTTTCTTACATAATATTATAAATGAGAAAGTTTGGATGGATGGATGTATGGATGTATGGATGGATGTTTGTTACTCAATCACGCCCCAACGGCTGAACGGATCTGGATGAAATTTGGCACAGAGATAGACTAGAATAGAAATAGTCTGGAATAACACATAGGCTACTTTTTATCCCGGAAAATTAAAGAGTTCCGAAAAACCTCAAAACCGAAAAACCTCAATCCACGCGGACGAAGTCGCGGGCATTAGCTAGTGAAACAATATTGCTTTGACATGGCTTAAGCGTTGGCAGCATAGAGGTAATAGCTACTATATTACCTACCTCTATGGTTGGCAGTATGGCCCCAGGCATCCAGGTGGTGGGGATGTTTGTTTCAATGAACATATCAGATTATTCGGATACTGCTGTTAGAAATATCTACAAATTCATGGAACCCTTTAACCGCGGCAAAACAAAACAAAAACCATTAACATAAATGAATCAATCACGCAGCCCGGCCATGCGCGTCACCTGTTCAATTATATGTGCCACATTCGAATTTGTAAGCTGAATTTAATAATTGCTGGACCGCAAATCAATTGAGTTATTGCTGAAAAATCACTTATTCCCGAGAACTCATCGTCAATTTGCCGGTTCGGCGGCCATGTCGTGAATACACGGATACCAATCACGGTAAATTATGCAGAGTTTAGTTGATAATTGAAATGATGATGATGATGATGATGATGATAATATAAACAGTTCAAAACTATTAAAATGATGGACTTGTGATAAAGAGGACGCTTGTGATAATCGTAGAATTCACAACAAGAATATAATAGTAAAAAAAATCTTTATAATAGAGGGTTCAACAAGGGACTAAAGCGAGCCATTTCATACCAGATATTTAGCCTATACACCGAGCGTAGCGAGGGATGCTTTAGAATCGAGTAAAATGGATTTTACTCGATTTGAAACACTCTACTTTTCCACTACCATTGCAAGAAAAACGAATATAGATTTTAAACCATTTATATACTTAGGTACTTAAAGGAGATCGACAAAATTGGGCTAAATCGTTACAGACACCCCATAAACACCAAAAAAAAGTAGATTTTTTTCCGATTATATATCAGATTAAATATTAACAACTTTCTATGGTAATGTGCTAAAAACTTATTTAATAAATAACCCATAAAAACCACAATGGGCACGTTTTACTGGTCTGTACTCTGTGGTCATGCTATGTCTATACTACTCTATACCACTCTAATCTATGTCATAGTTTGTGTTAGTTAGGGATGACGATTCTTTCCGAAAAAAAATCGATACTTGAATCGATTCGAATCAAAATCAAGGCGATATGACAAATAAAATGAATTTTTAATTAAAATGTTAATTCTATTGCTAATAATAATAATAAAAATTGATTTTTCATCTAAATATTAAGGAGAGGGAACGGAAACTGAGCATACAGCTATCTTGTGAGTTTTCGAGTAATGAACACTGTGTTTGAGTACATTGAACTAAATAATTGTGTTATTGTTATCACAGCAGAACAAGTCGAATCTCGATTTTCTAGGGCTAAATATCGATCTACTCGATCGATTCATTATTATCTATATCGATTAAAAAGTTATTTTTTTTGGTTCAAGAAGTCGATTCTTTGATTAATCGATTTCAGATTGTCATGCGTAATCCCCGTGGTAATCCCTAACCTAGATTGTCATTCCATGTCATGTTTACTATACTCTTTGACAATTGACTCTTTGCTGGATGTGTTTCCATTATTTTCGCTGTTTTTTTGACGACTTTGGCTGTGTTTTAAGGACTTGGTTAGCTCGTCCATCTGCAGCCGACGAGGTCCCGGTTTCGAGGCCCGGGTCGGGCCATAATTAAGTATTGGGTTTTTCTGACTAGAAATTCTCAGTACTAGCCCGGACTTCGGAAGTTGGCGGTGTATCACCCCCGTGCCTCAGAGAGCAAGCCGTCGGTCCCGTTTATTATTATCATTAGCACTAACATGATAATAGTCGTTAAAGCCCGCCAACCCGCATTGTAGCAGCGTGGTGGGTTTAAGCTCTAATTACCTCTCTCCTATAAGAGTGGTCTGTCTCCAGCTGTGGGACGTCAATGGGCTGTAATGGCGGTGAGAAACAATAGTAGTAAGCCCCCTGTTTCGTTATGGCAAACGTTTCAAAAACAGCATTTTCTTTCTAACCCTAAACATTTTCCATGCAGCGCTCCATAAATTCTTGCCCACAGATGTGGCGCAGTGCTTGCTTGCATTGAACTCCTTTACCATTAAATTGTGCTTTGTCCCATTCCGTAGCAGTCATTGCGGTACGCAGTCTCAATCGACACTACTATAATAATAATCACAGAAAAAAATATGAACAAGCAGATTCCTAATTCCGTGATAATAATTATTGTGTCTATTTTTAACCCCCGAGTCATCCCATGAAACTGTTTAACCAAAAATTTCGCCACACTTTCGAGAGCTTGGCGAAAATTAATATGAAAAACTTGTGTTTATATTATCGTAAAGATCGATTTCACAGCAAGAGAAAAATAATATTTTCCGCGTCGGCTCGCTTTGCACACAAGCAAACGATACAAAAATAACATTTCGTTGCCCCAACAAAGATTAAGTCTCTTTAGTAAAAACTGTTATTGTATGGTCATAAAAATCTACAATAAATTACCGAATAAAGTAAAACAACTCAATCTACCATCATTTAAAAAAGAACTTTTCGAGTATCTTTTAGATCATTGTTTTTATTCGATACAAGAATTCTTCAATTCTTAAATAAGTATATTAATTCAATATTTGGACGTCGGTAACGACAAAATATGTTTGTACCTAATTATTAACCTAATAACATCTTGTCTGTACCATATTTTACCAAATAAATATTTACTTTACTTTACTTTACTTTGATTGTTCAATTTAATATGAATTTGCGTTAAAACTAGTCCATGGATTTTAGCAAAATAAACAGTTTATATAAAGTTCTGGTTTTTATTTGAATAAAATCCCGGAGTTTAACCCTGAACCTCCCACTCATAAGACCGACTATTATACATCACGAAACCTGCGCATTCACGACTTTTCGTTGACAATAATCACCCTCAGGGGCAGATTCAAGACCAAAGATTTTCTCTACCCAACGTCAACGGCTGTATGATAATTTTAATTAAAATAACAATCATTATGATTGTGATTTCGGTACGTTGCGCAATTGGAGCTCTCATTCTTTGATACTCTTTTGTGTGGTACTGTTCAAATATTGTTTTTCTAAGTTGGTTTCGATTTTATTTATTCTTACTGTTCTGTTTTTTATCCTGAAAGAAAATATTGCGAACCTTTCGTCTATTGTGGTATTTAGAGTAATAATCATGAGTAATAAAACAGTATTCATCTTTCTTTGATGTTATTTATTGTCTGTCTGTCTGCTACACTTTCACGACTCATCATGTTCAACCGATTTTTACTAAATTCGGTTCAGGGATAGGTTAAATCCCGGGGAAGGTAGAGTAAAGGGTTTACCTGGTAAATCAAGAGATTTCCTGATATTCAAAATCTGCAAAACCTATCCACGCTGCAACAAATTCGCGGGCATTAGTTTAGAAATTAAAAAAAAAAAACTATGGCACGAGTGTGTACACTGTACGCAAATAAAGGTGCACTATTAGCACTTTAGTCTTATAGTAATAAAGATATGGCAATCCAACGCAATAGGAGAGAGATGTGCCAATAGTGAGAATTTCTTGACATACAATCAAGTAGTTGTAAGACTACTATTTTGCCCGACCCAAGAATCGAACTAACGACCTCATCATCCACAGTCGAACATACTAACCGCTAGACCAACGTGGGCTTACTGTCCATACTACTTTAGATAGCCGTGGGCGAGGTTTGAGGAAGTCTCGGGCTCTCAATAAAATTTTAGGAGAGTATGAGGAAGTTCCATCTTACATCGAATCCTTTTTGACTCCATCTTGTTTTATTCTTATAGACTTTTATCTATGAAGCACTTAAAAGCGTTACTTACATTTGGAGGAAATAAATCAGACTGTTTTTAGTTCTGTGAAGACCGTTCTGGCGCAGGGGTACAAACGCTCAGTGGACTTGAGTGGGAGATTCCGGGTTCGATTCCCAGCAGGTTCAATTCGGGAATTTATTATTTCTGAACAGTCACATGTCTGGTGTAGGGTGTGACCGTGTGCTGTAATTAGAACTCGGTAAAAAATAATCCAAACTAGAAGATGCCTGCGACTTCATTGTTTTCCGGGATAAAAAGTCCTATGACCTATGTCTTTACTCAGGATGTAACCTATCCCTATACCCAATTTCATCAAAATCGGTTTAAAAGATGGGCCGTAATTGAATTTGAATGAACTGTCATAATTTTTCTCTTTAATTTTTGCACGCTGTCGTCTGCGCATATTAGCAATAATTTTGCCCTTTTTGTATAACTTGCCTCATTTTTTTGATAATATACATTTAATACAAGAATCAGCAAACAGCTTTTCACTAATACTACCTGGATTCCCAACAGCCTTTCAGAAAATTGAGAGTTCTGAGGTCAACTTTGGACGTTAGAAAATCTCCACTTTGAAAGCCCTCCATTTCGTCAATTTTAGGGGAAAAACTCAAAAAAATATATTTTTGGACTTTATTCCTAATTAAGTATCTTTAAAATGACATACCGTAAACGCTATAAAAAATATTTTACTTCGCATTCGCTTCTATGAGAGCCCCCCTGAAATAAAGATTTTTATTAGTTTTTGAGCCATATTCGGCTGGAGGCCATCGATTTACATAATAAAATAAAATAAAAATAAAAATAAAAATAGCTTTATTTTCCTTTTGCTCGTATCTGTACAATATGCTTAGCCTAACTTATTTAACTATTGAATTATTTAACTTATAACTAAAACTATCTATTTATACAGGGTAAATCTAAATGAGTGAAAGTTAAAATAATTTAAAGGTAATTTTTTTTTTTTTTTTCGAATCTATATTTTGTCTTTAAGCAAAAGGACCGCTTTCAGCGGTGAAAGCCTCCTCCAACTTTTTCCACAGTTGTCTGTCTCTAGCGACTCTGTTCCATGTAGTGCCTGCTATTCTCTCGATGTCGTCACTCCAGCGCTTCCGTGGTCTGCCTGGCCTACGTTTCTTGTAAATGGGGTACCAGTTTGTTGTCGTCTTCGACCATCTGTCGTCTTGTACTCTCTGAATATGACCGGCCCATTTCCATTTTAGATGGAGAACTCTCTTTGCTACATCTTTGGCCCCTGTGGTTTTCCTTATTTGCTTATTTTTTACTCTGTCTTTGAGTTTGAGGCCCAGGTAACTCCTTTCAATTTTTCGTTGGCATATTTGAATTTTGTTTAGGTTGGTTCTGGTTAATGGCCATGTCTGACATGCATATGTGAGACATGGCAATAAACAGACCTCCATGGCTTTGGTTTTTAGTTTAATAGGTAGTTTACTCTTAAATATTTCTTTCATGGCCCAATACTTATTCCAGGTGTTCTTGATTCTTCGCTCTATTTCGCTATCAGTACATGCTTTGAATTTAATCAGGTGCCCTAGGTAGATGTACTCATCGACATATTCCAGGTTGTCAGATGATAGGACAATTCGCACTTCACGCCTATTTGACATTATTTTAGTTTTTTCTAAATTAACTTCCAGCCCTACATTTTTGCTTTGGACATATAGTGACTCTATCATTTGTTGTAATTCTTTGGGGTCTTCTGAAAGGAGCACTATGTCATCTGCAAATCTTAAATGTGATAGATACTTTCCGTTTAGATTTAGACCTTTATTTTCCCAATTAATTTTTTTAAAGATTTCTTCCAGTACAGCAATAAAAAGCTTAGGAGAGAGCGGGTCACCTTGTTTTACTCCTCTTTCTATGCTAAAATCTGGACCTGGTTTTTCCAAAGTTATCCTGGCTCTACTATTTGCGTATATAGTTTTTATCAGATCTATATATTGTTGGTTAATTCCTTGAGCTGATAGAGCTTGCCATATAGAGCTGTGTGAAATTGTATCAAAGGCTTTGCTATAATCTATGAAGCATATGTATAAAGGCTTATCGTATTCATTGTACTTCTCTATGATCATTTTGAGGGCGTGTATGTGGTCAATAGTAGAGAAGTTGCGTACGAATCCAGCTTGCTCTACCGGTTGGTTTTCGTCTATTATGGTGCTGAGTCTTCGTAGTAGAGTCATGGAGAATAATTTATATATACATGACATAAGACTGATTGGTCTATAGTTGGTTATCAGCCTTGGGTCTCCTTTCTTGAAAAGTAAGACTATATTAGAGCACATCCACTGTTTTGGTAGTTCATTTTTTGTGAGTATTATGTTGAATAGAGTAGTAAGTGGAGATAATAGCGTGTCTTTTCCAAGTATTAACATTTCGTTCGTTATGCCATCTGGACCCGGGCTCTTTTCTAATTTTAGCTTACATATGGAGTGCTCTATTTCTCTCTCCATAAATTGGGGCACGGGGTCTGTATTTAGAGAGGCCATTAATTGATGGTTATCATCTTTTTTAGTGATGTTTTTGTAGAGACTGATGTAAAATTCTGTGGCCACTTTTAATAGGTTGTCTCTATTTGTGACAAGTGATCCAGACGTGTTACATAGTTCACTCAAAATAGGTTTTCCCGAGGTTAGATGCTTATATGCTTTCTTGACGGCGCCTGTTTTATTTAAATAATTCTCTATTATATTTAATCTGTAATTTTTAGTGTTGGTTTTTATGCCTTTATGTATTGATATATATAGTTCGCTGAGTTTCTTTTTTTCTTTTCTTGTTTTATGGTCTTTGTTTTTAAGTAAAAATTTTTCCTCTTTTAATTTAATAATTTCTTCTGTTATGATTGCTTGCATTTTTGTGTTTTTGTTAGGCTTATTAGAAGAAATACTACTTTTTAGGATGATATTTTCTATTCGGTCGTAATATTCTTGTACTGACGTTGGCTCTGTATCTTCATATTTTAAGAGTTCTGTTTTATACCTGGTAGAGTCTATATTTTTCTGAGGCTTATGCGAAAAGTTAGTCCGTGATCGTTTTTTGCTATTGATATCTATCCTTATTCTGACAGGACGATGGTCACTTGGGTGTTTAATATTGCTGAGAACATTAGAGTCTTCTACAATGTAAGGCATATTTGTGGCAATGAAATCTATTTCATTTTTTGATGCGCTATCCGGTGATCTCCATGTCCATCTTAGCTTGGGAGATTTTTTGTACATTGTGTTTGTTATTTTTAGATTATGTTGGAGACAAAACTGAATAAATCTTTCACCTCTTTCATTTCTCTTTCCATAACCAAACTTTCCCATAGCACGTCCTTCGCCGTCTTTTGGATCTCCAATTTTCGCGTTCATATCTCCTAGTAGAATAAATTTAGATGAGCTTATCTCGATGGCTTTTTCTAGGGACTTGTAGAAAATTTCAATTTCGCTTTCGTCCGAGTTAGATGTTGGGGCGTAAACTTGAGCTATCGTGCAAGGCATCCCACGGATATTGGCATGGATCAGTGCCACTCGATCTGAGATTCCAACAAAGTCGTTTATTATAATATCTGGATGTTTTTTGACAAGAAATCCTATACCATTTCTTCCCTTAGTTTCCCCATGTAGATACAAACGGTACTTTTCTCTATCTTCTATGGTATGCCCTTGTCTTCTAGTCTCGCAGATGCCTATGATATCCCATTTGACAAATGATAAAGCGTAGTCCAATTCTGTTATTCTTATTTCGTTTGCTAGGGATCTTACATTAAAATTTACTATGTGTATTTTGTTTTGATGTTTTGGAGGGTTGTGGTCTACTGCCCCCATGGTGACCGGCCATACCGGGGGAGGTTGTTTCGTATTAAAATTAGTACTTTCTATTTTGGTTGAGTCTCTGCTAGAGTCCTGGGAGAGGTGGTGAGGCTTCGTTGATTGCTATTCACCGCGGTCATTATCTCTGGGTATCGGAACCGGCTGGGAAGGTTCCTCCCTTCGCTGTACATAGTTGGATATAGAGCTCTGGTTGCCCCGAATTAATTTGTTCTTTTTAGCTGTCTGGTGTTTTTCTGTTGGTCCAGAGCTTGATGATGGGTGTAATAGTGATTGGGGTGGCGTAATTTCTAGCTCTCTCTTTTTTGGGTTTTGATATTTTGTAGAGTCCGTTGTAGAGTTTTCTGGTGTTTTAGTAAACTTACGGCCTTTTATCACAATCTTATCATAATTTAGGTATGCCATTTTACCCTCGCTCCTTTCCTTTTGTAGTTGTTCTTTTAGTGACTTCCTAGTTTCCAGCACATGTGGAGGAAAATCTTCTTTTACATATATTTTGGTATTTCCAAGCTTATTTTTGTTTTTTAGAATTGATAATTTTTTTCCGTACGTTGTAAAAGTAATGTTTATAGGTCTAATTTTACCATCACTTGGTCTTCCCATTCTTCTTACTATTTCCAGTTCGTTGCTTGTGCATTTCACCCCCATAGTACTTATGGTGTTTAAAACTTTTTCTTCTAAGCTTTCGTAGGACTTTTCCCCCTCTTCTATTCCGAAAAAAATTAAATTTCTAACTCTTATTTGTTTTTCGATTAGGGAGATCCTTTTTTCTTGGTTTTCGTTAGTTTGGTTAATTTTTTCTATTTCATTTTGAATTTGGGTAAATTTTTGGTCGATATTTTCATTTATTTTTGTGGTGATTCTCTCTTCCTGCTTGGTCAGAGTGATATTCATGTCGCTTCTAATTTTGAGCCTAAGCTCATGCAATATTTTTTCTAAGTCTCCAGCCATTCTTATTGTTTTGGTACTAGTTGTGACCTCTAGCGATAGTTCGTGTAATTAAATTAAATTTAAATAAGCGCCACCTCGTGCTGCTCTCGGGTATTATGATAACCAACCAATATGAGGTTGTTTACTTAGTGGCTATCTTAGTAGATGACGCACCAATAGATGTCGCTCTTGTTTGCACAAAAACCGTTAATTTTCTTATGTTATTTTCTTGAGTAAGATTTTAGATTTTTTAGTAACACAGTTTTAATTTCACAAATTCCGTTATATTAATTTTAACTTAAGATCTTGCAGCCATTTGGGCACTTCTTGCTGGTTGTAAACAGTGATTTTTTAAAAGTTTTATGAAGTATCACTTTCGAACAGTTTATTTAGATTTACTGTCTTATTTGCACTTTTTGAGTTGAAATAACATTTTCACATCGCGATCGCACTTTTATCTAACGAAACACCACGTTTTTACTAAGGGAAAATCACTTTTACAATTTTAATTACTTGTTTTTCGTGGAGCTGTTGTTTACGTGACGACGGTGCTGCCACTACATCCTCATCCATCCACCATCCATCCATCCATCGATTTACATATTATATTTAAATTTGAAGTAATTACGTTCAGTAACTCAGAAGTTATGAGGCTCTGACAGACGGACGGACGGACAAGTGCAAATTCACTCAAGTAGACTCAGAGACCTTTGCTTCGCACGATCAATAATATGAAAATATTGTAATTTCCGCCTCCGCAATATGCCGTAGTGATGATTGATGGGCATATTCAAAGGGTTGGTCTCAGGAAGAAAGGCTGCGTTAATAAATTGCGTATAAAGGAACTATCTTTTCGAGGGAAATCCCTTTAATACGCTATCCCTAACACCCTTACTACTATAATGTCGGGTTTAAACGGATATTAAAATGAAATTAATCATTTGCGAAGTATTCTTTATTAAAAACTAGTTGATGCCCGCGACTACGTCCGCGTGGATTGAGGACTCGTTAGTTTACCGGGATAAAAAGTAGCTTATGTGCTATTCCAGACTATAATCTATCTCTATGCCAAAAATCATCCAGATCCGTTCAGCCGTTCGGGCGTTATTGAGTAACAAACATCCATCCATACATCCATACATCCATCCATCCAAACTTTCGCATTTATAATATTTATTTGATTCATTATTTGATACGAGCTGATGCCCGCGACTTCGTCCGCGTGGTGTAAGTTTTATTGATTCCCACGGTAACTCCTTAATTTTCCGGGATAAAAAGTAGCCTATGTCACTCTCCAGGTCCTCAACTATGCCCTTGCAAAAAATCACGTTGATCCGTTGCTCCGTTGCGGCGTGATTGATGGACAAACCAACAAACCAACAAACCAATAAACCAACAAACAAACTGACTTTCGCCTTTATAATATTAGTATGATTAGCTGATGCCCGCGACTTCGTCCGCGTGGATGGAGGTGTCCTCCGGGATTAAAAGTACCATATGTGTGTTATTCCAGGCTATAATCTATATCTGTGCCAAATTTCACCCAGATCCCTTCAGCCGTTCTGGCGTGATTGAGTAACAAACATCCATCCGTCCATACATCCATTCATACAAACTTTCGCATTTATAATATTAGTACTTATTAGTATAGATATAGATTTTTCAACACAAATATTTCATTCAGCGCTCGATAATGCCTGCGACTTCGTCCGCATGTGGTTTTTTTGTTTCCCGCGGGAACTTTTTAATATTCCGGGACACAATGTAGTTTAAATCTCCCGGGTAAACCGGTTCTGTCATTCTGGCGTTAAGGAGTATCTAACAGACAAACTTTTGAAGTTTGGATTATTCAAGTGACTAATATAATAAAATATTTTAGTTTTAACCATAATATTAGAGGCTGAAAGAAATAAAGCATCAATTAAAAGTGGAACTTTTTTCAAACGTCAAAACACGTGCTTAGTAATACGCGATTTTGTATTTAATTCAGAATTGTGATGTCGCCAAAGTTTGAACAACTTTTTACTGGTAGCTTTAGCTAGTTTTAAAATACCGTAGTTAATTATCACCGTCACGTTAAGACGTGAAGTACTTTGTAAGCATGACGTTCAGATGTACTAAGTAGGTACCTATATTAAATAATAGTTATTTGTTATACAAGAAGTTGTTTTTTAAAATCTTTTCTCTCGAGTGCAACACGTAACTTTTCATCCCACCTCAGCGAGGAAATGACATGACGTGAAAGAAAATGGTGCGCGCAAAGCAAATTAAAAAAGTACACCAAGAAGGTTACGAGTGTGAGTTTTTAACAAATTAAAAAAGGTTAAAAAAGGTAAAAATACTCTTTCCGAGATGGTGGGATGAAAAACATATTTTCATCCCACCTTCTCGGAAAGTGTATTTTTAATCTTCGATATCTGAATGCAAAATCCGTTATTATCCTATTGAGGACAAAGTAAATTGAATTTAGAACATCGCGAGCACGTTAGTAAATATCACTCGTCTATGAAGTTTGTGAATTCAAAACATCATTAAAACCTATTTACTTCTACCTCTATGGTGCCGAATTTCCATACAACCGTTTTTATTTTGTTAAAAACTCACACTCGTAACCTTCTTGGTGTATTTTTTTAATTTGCTTTGCGCGCACCATTTTCTTTCACGACATATTGTTTAAATTTCCTCGCTGAGGTGGGATGAAAAGTTACGTGTTGCACTCGAGAGAAAAGATTTTTCACCTCGTGCTCTTTTGATTCCCTCGCTGACGGTCAGGATTCTAATTTTTGAACCACTCGCTGCGCTCGTGATTCAATTTTAGAATCCTTCGCTTGCTCGGTCATCAAAATTGAGCACGCGGTTAAAAAACAACTTTTCACTCTTGTATAACAAATAACTATTTTCATTCATTGTTGGACATAGCCCTCCTCATGCGCACACCACTCTTCCCGATGCAATGTGGATGTAAAAAGTAATATTTCTTATCTGTGGTATATTTCTCTACCTAAATTGCCAACAATGTTTTTCTCGTAATATATCTACCGAATTTTGTCAATTCAATTTTAGAATCCTTCGCTTGCTCGGTCATCAAAATTGAGCACGCGGTTAAAAAATAACTTTTCACTCTTGTATAACAAATAACTATTGAGTTGAGTTTGAGTTTTGATCTTAATGAGACAAGTTTCCAATAAAAGCCTCATTATTGTCAATAATGAACTTTGACACACGTCCGTAAAAGCGTGTAAAAGTGTCGATACCAAAGACAGAAGTTTGAAAAGGGACTGTATCCGGGTTCTGTATCTTACCCTGCATTTCGCCATCACTCGCTGATAATATCATCGCTGATTTACTTAATTTAGCGCCTAGAAAAATACGCGCCGAATTGACAACCTCCTTTTTTACCCGACTGCGGAACGCACAGGGTTATGTGTTCATCAGTCTATATATGTATTTTTGTTCCTTGTAGGACAGCTACAGCCTAAACGCGTGGACCGATTTTGATGATTCTTGCACCAGTTTATGCCGAGTATATCAGTAGAGTATCACTGTGGAAGCCGAATTTGAGAAAAAACAAAATGGCGCCCTCTAGAAACCATAAAGTAACAAATTAAAAAATTAAAGTCGATAGACTATGGCAAGTGGGGTATCGATGAATAGGTCTTGCAAAATCATAGTTAGGTTCCCTTCATCATTTTCTCATTTTATCGATCATTTAGGATTTACGAGGTTTCAAAGGTTCATTTTTAGTGTATTCCTTTGTGTCGCACTACAGACAAAACGGCTGAACCGATTTTGATAATACTTGCACTACTAGATTGATCTTAATCTTCTGAGTGTCACAACGGAAGCCGAATTTGAGAAAAAACAAAATGGCGGCCTCTAGAAGCCATAATGTAACAAATTAAAAAATTAAAGTCGATAGACTATGCCAAGTTGGGTATCGATGAATATGTCTTGCAAAATCATAATTAGGTTCCCTTGACCATTTTCTCATTTTAACTATTATTTAGGATTTACGAGGTTTCAAAGGTCCATTTTTGTGTATTCCTTTGTGTCGCACTACAGACAAAACGGCTGAACCGATTTTGATAATACTTGCACCACTAGATTTATCTTAATCTTGTGAGTGTCACTACGGAGGCCGAATTTGAGAAAAACAAAATGGCGTCCACTAGAAGCCAGTTAATAAATAAAAGTCGATAGGCTCTTAGCCTATCAATAGTCGATAGGCTCTATAGCAAGTGGGGTATCGTTAGATAGGTCTTTTAAAATCACACCTAGGTTCCTTAAACCATTTTTCCGTTTAAATGATAATTTAGGATTTACGAGGTTTCAAAGGAAATGTTTAAAGTTCCTACTCATATCATCTATGTCTATCAAACTAGGTGGATTATCTCAAAAACCACTCAACCGATTTTAAAAATTATATTACTTATAGAAAGCTACATTATTAACAAGTAAAATAGGCTATATTTTATTTCCAAAAAAATTAGAGATCCTTACGAAAATTGCAATAATGTGAGTTAAGTCGGAAAAAACGATCTCATCTGAGAGCTTAGGTACGTGGCGTGCGCTGCCTAAATCGATAAAGTTACACGACAACAATGTATGGTGGAAACGTTCCTCTCAAAAAGTTCTAAAAAAAAAGTCCGCGATAGCATATAACTATCTTTTAAGGTTGACTCACAATAACCATTTTTATGATTTTCAAATTTGGTCACTGCTTTACTTGCGAAGGTGTTTTACCAACATAGTTTTAATCGTTAATTACTTATCACAATAAATATCTTACTCATCTCCAGTATTTAATTTAGACAAAAATTGTCCTTTACACCATTCAATTTAGATGAATATCGTATGAGATAACCTCATCAGAAAATGACGCGGACCACAGCGGATAGGTAAAGGGTGAAGGTGGGGCGCACTCTCACAATATAACATTACGGTAGTAACATATCATTGTATACCTAAGCTTAATGTGACGAAATAACAAGTCTCAAAAAACTTGATGATCTGTACTCCTTCAATCGATCAATCAATAAATTCATCAATGCCACATGCAGCGCATATTTAGCTATAAACTAAATACTAAATAAATAAATACGTCCACTACGTACTAAATACGTACAATTTGTGTTTTTGAAAATACTTAAAAATACCTACTTTTTTGCATTGTCTACTGGTATTTTCGTAAGTGGCCGACGTTTATTGCCGAGGTCTCGTGACGTCGATGCGATAGAACTCTCGAAAATTAATGAGCACATTTTTAGGAAAATAGGAGATTTACGAACTTTACCAAATTAATATTAGCATTATTGATGCAAATTTGATGACGGTTATGGTGATCACCGCTCGTCTTTACGAATAAATTAATCCGCTGCTTATTACTACTTCTCATACAAAATACTTTTTAGTACCTTTGGTGCTACCACAGAAAAGTTAATAGGTGCTAGTTCAGGCAGATAAAACGTCGCCTGTTTACGATAAATACTTAGCAAAAAAGTTTGAAATAAAAAAGTAATTTATAAAAAACAAAAATCCCGACTGCTTGGATACCAAAAAGTATAAAACAAGACATGAATTGAAGTATTTCATTATAATCAATTTAAATCGTATAATACTTTTTAGTACCTTTGGTACTACCCCAGAAAAGTTAATAGGTGCCAGTTCGGGCAGATTAAACGTCGCCTGTTTACGATAAATACTTAACAAAAAAGTTTGAAATAAAAAGTAATTTATAAAAAACAAAAAACCCGACTGCTTGGATACCAAAAGTATAAAACAAGACATGAATTGAAGTATTTAATTATTATCAATTTAAATCGTATAATACTTTTTAGTACCTTTGGTACTACCACAGAAAAGTTAATAGGTGCTAGTTCGGGCAGATAAAACGTCGCCTGTTTACGATAAATACTTAACAAAAAAGTTTGAAATAAAAAAGTAATTTATAAAAAACAAAAAACCCGACCGCTTGGATACCAAAAAGTATAAAACAAGACATGAATTGAAGTATTTCATTATTATCAATTTAAATCGTATAATATTGATAAAATTTATCAAGGCGCAGTCGCACGTTAAGGTTAGCTATTGGACGTGCGACTGCGCCTTGATAAATTTTATCAATATTATACGATTTAAATTGATAATAATGAAATGCTTCAATTCATGTCTTGTTTTATACTTTTTGGTATCCAAGCGGTCGGGTTTTTGTTTTTTATAAATTACTTTTTTATTGAAAGAAACTGAACTGACTGCCTCGTTGGTGTAACGGTTAACAGAATCGACTGCAGATCACGTGGTCCTGGGTTCAATTCCCGGGCGGCATAAAAATTGTTTGGTTATTGGGCTTTTAGAGAAATTCTCAGTGCCAGCCCAGAGTTGGAAGTTGGTGGTGAGTCACCCCCGTGCCTCGGAGAGCACGTTAAGCCGTCGGTCCTGGTTATTATCACTAACATGATATTAGTCGTTAAAGCCCGCCAACCCGCATTGGAGCAGCGTGGTGGGTCTAAGCTCTAATTCCCTCTCTCCTATGAGAGTGGAGGCCTGTGCCCAACTGTGGGACATTAATGGGCTGTTGTGGTGGTGGTAGTGGACGTTATACTATAACATAATAATATTGAAATGTCAGGGATCTTTACGAGGCAGGACGAAACGACGATGAAAATTTCTGCGCAAGTTTTTCTGCTCGAGGAATTCCTTACTAATAACTTAAGAAAGTATTTTACGTAGAACCTAGCCTTTAGAATATTTAAATACCATTCCCACTATTAAAAATTTAATATAAACATCCAAATGTTAAATAATTTCATTTCGCATTTCATTTTTATGGTGAAACTATTTTCATTTTCAATTCCATATTTTACTCACTTCATAGTTCATAATCAGAGAAGCAGTACTTATTTTATAGTTTTCATTATTTTTAGAACAGGTATTCGCAGGAAAGTGCAAATGAATTAAATAAAATAAAAAAGTTTATCCGGATTTTAGTCCAAAAACATTGAAAAACAAGAGCGCAGAATGAAAATTCTACTTTTTTCAGCTAGCGTTGAGCGCGTGAATAACGGATATAGGTAGGTACTGTTGGTTCACGTTAAATGCTACGACATAACATTTTGCGTGGGATTGTATTGTACGAGAAAAATGAAGATGAATGAAACGATTTTTCTAAAAATCATACTTCATACTTAATATTATAAATGCGAAAGTGTGTTTGTTTGTTGGTTTATTGGTTTGTTGGTTTGTCCTTCAATCACGCCGCATCGGAGCAACAGATCGACGTGATTTTTGGCATGGGTATATTCGAGGACCCTGGAGAGTGACACAGGCTACTTTTTATCCCGAAAAATTTAAGAGTTTCGCGAACGAAGGCATCTTACACACGAGATGACCCAAAACCGTTTTGGGGGTTTCTTTTCACACTGAAGACCCTAGCCGACGGAGACTAGCCATCTATCTGTACATAAAATATTTTAGTGCTCAAGTGTATGTCTAAATTACAACTCTATTCCCTCACTCACATTTTCCCTACATTTTTTAATGTATGAATATAATGGAAACATCTACTTTACAACCTGTACCTGCACCCACATTCGATTCCTGCAAATAAAATGGTAAATATTTGTAAAATTATGTTATTTTATTCATTAACATATTATTCTCCAAGACACATGGATTTAGCCGCCAACATTCCAAACTCATAGTTAGGTACGTAGTACATCTGACTTTTCTTTGAAATACAATAACATTGAAGTAAGTATTAAATACACTGGCAGTACAGAAATCTGTAGGTTTCTTTGAAGATAATAATTCAAGTAGGTACCTGTACCTGCTCACGTTCGACCGTGAGTACCTATTTTGGCGAATACTGAGGTACCTATTTTCCCAAACCTTATTTTGAACGGCCCTCTTCAAAATTGTATGAAACATAACAGAAAAGAGACTATAATATTCTGTCACCGCCATGCGTCCCTCCGAGGGTCTATTGTTGCTGATAATGAAGGTTCCATTTTGTTAAGAAACCTCGTGATCGTTAACTTGGGCTAGCCTTGAGGGTCGCTACTCGAATTTCTATTAAAGGGTTACGAAAAGTTAAGGCGTAGTTATAGCACAGCGCGAAATCAAAAGACAAATCAAGAGTTCGGCTCTCCTCACCAAAAATAGAGACAAGGAACACCGGTCCGTCGTCCGTCACGTTCTGAGTGCCTTACTACTACTACCATTCGCACCTATTCTGTGCTACTACCGCAGAATTAATAGTATGCTACTATTTACCATTTGTATGGAATTGTGAAGCGCTTGACAGCTGACTTAAATGAATGTTATAGACCTACTTGCGTATGGTGATGGATAAGGTTTTTAAGATGCAAACTCACAATATGTAATACACAGACTCGGTCATTTATTAAGGAAGAAACACAATGACATGTAAGATATATTAGATTAATTGCAATGTAACAATTTAACAACAAATAGACCCATTAACCATTCGCAACCAAGGTATAGATAGGTCTACTTTCTAGAACACTTGCAAATGCACTTGCGAGGCAAATCTGAGTATCGAATGGTTAAAGACTCTGAAGTTGCTTTAATGTAATATTCTAAAGCAGTATTGTGACGTCACGTCATTAAACATAGCTGCCACATGAGCGGGAACTTCTCCGATTGGCGGAATCCACGCGTAAGGCCTGCTTTGCCGCCTCACAGGTACAGCGCCATCTGTAGTCATCGAGCGGCGCTAACATGAAATGGAATAAAATCAATTGTCGATGTCGATGTCGATGTCGATTGTCGATGTCGATTGTCGATGTCGATGTCGATGTCGATGTCGATGTCGATGTCGATGTCGATGTCGATGTCGATGTCGATGTCGATGTCGATGTCGATGTCGATGTCGATGTCGATGTCGATGTCGATGTCGATGTCGATGTCGATGTCGATGTCGATGTCGATGTCGATGTCGATGACGATGTCGATGTCGATGTCGATGTCGATGTCGATGTCGATGTCGATGTCGATTGTCGATGATTTTTTTAATTCAACATGTCAACGTGATAAAAGGAGTCCTTTTTTCCTCATAAGGTACGCAACCCTAAAAAAGAAGGTGTCAACAAAGAGATCGTCAACATAGCTGCAGTCTCCCAGATTTCAATCTTCGCTTTTACGGTTGATCTACGTGAAACAATCTTACAATTTATTTTACGACCCGGGAGCAAATGTCTACTATCTCGCTAGTTCGACCCGGGGATCCCGGGAGGGACGACGTTCCGATTTTGAATTTACAAAATGTCTGTATGTTGGTAGTACACAATATATTTTAAGATCTAGCCCCACTACAGAGGCGCAGCGCGACGCGGTCCGTACAAACTCATTTAGATAACTAGCTGATGCCCGACCGCGTAGATTAAGGTTTTGTGGTTCCCGCGGGAATTCTTTAATTTTCCGGGATAAAAAGCGTAGGTATGTGTTATTCCAGACTATAATCTATCTCTGTGCCAAATTTCATCCAGATCCGTTCAGCCATTCTGGCGTGATTGAATAACAAACATCCATCCACCCATCCATCCAAACTTTCACATTTATAATATTAGTATAGATAATATTTGCCGCCACATGCCGCGCCTCTCAAGTGGGGCTAGACCTTTAAAAGAATCAGTAGGTATTCCTTGGAAACGACTTTAAATTAAAATTTACTTACTAGGCCTAAACTATATAAATCGTGGTCGCGAGAAATGGTGACAAGAATGCTGGCTGCATTTCCACGCTGGACAGCCAGGCTGATCCTTTGCGCAAGTGAACAACCCTGCTGTCACCAGATTAAGCCTAACCTAACTGCGGTAAAATTTCTCACAAGAAATTTTTGGCATGCAATACTCCATGGCCCCAGGGTCTCCACACGGCAAATGAAACAAATAATAACTCAAGTGTGTCTGTCTGTCTGTATATCAGCTGTAACGCTTTCACGGCCCATATTTTGACGAAAGGTGAGTTAGGTTGCTGCATCCCTGGGAAGGCCATAGGTAAATAATTTTTAAGACCACAGATAAATAATTTGTATCCCAGAAAATCAAGGAATTCCCACTGGATTGCGCATAGGTATTTCTAATTATAGTTACACAGAGATAGATATAGGTATAGCCCGCGTATAAGTAAGTCCTTTTACATCTTTACTAAGTCAATGTTACTAGAGTATTTTTTTTATCACATATAATTTTTTCAGTGCACGCCGCCTTTTCTTGTTCTAAAAAAAATATTGTTAGATTCATTATAATTTTTCCTCGCACCTTTTGTACTCAACAAAAGCAAGACCTTTTAAAATTAATTAAAAACTCAGGATCCGTGCAACTTGACAAATCAATCTAAAACGAAGGAAAACATCGCCCTTTTAAATAAAAAAATACTTGAAGTGAAATAGAAAATCGAATCCTCGACTCGTTGAGCGATAAACACAATTAAACAGGTGCACGTATTGAGTTAGCGTGCCTTTTTAACCAAATTTTTAATTAAAAAACTTTTATTTTATAAAAGGAGTTGTTTCTAGCAGGATATATTATATATATATATAGGATTTCTTCAATGTCCGTCTGTCTTTCTGTCTGTCTATCAACTACATTTTTCTCAGGGACGCGCGGATGTATCAAGTTGAAATATTGTCAAATACTTAAGTCTACGGTTGAAAGAAGTAAGGTCTCGCAGCACAAGTATAGGTAAAAATCCGAAAATCGGTAATTAGGGTTCCGTAATTAGGGTGTCGAATTTTTTGTCAAGCGCTACCAGTTTAGCGAGTAGATACCTACTAAAAGTTTAGTTAACATACAACCCATGTTTGTACCTTTCATCACTATCGGCCGAAAAGATGAGCTGTTAAAAGCGTAGCAGACAGATAGACACACTTTCACATTTATAATATTAGTCTGCTTTAATAATAGATAATTATCATTGTCTGTTGAACAATACCTGTCATGTACCAATAATGTCATATTCATATTATTATTATCTATTGTTACAACTGTTCCTGTCGGGAGCACTGGGAAGCAGGTTAGGAGTTAAAGTGACAGCTGTCATTGCTGACGTAATTGATTTACGTTACGCGTGCCTTCATTCCGGTGGAACTACTGTGAATGTTAATATTAAGTAAAACTTTTTTACGCACACTTGGGGAGTAAGCTGGTGAATGCGTGACGAGAGCGTTACGAAAAGTGTGATCGGACTAGGCGAACGAAAGTTGAGGGAGATATAAGTTAGTGAAGATCTTGCTATCTTCAGAGTTACGTTTCGTATGTTACTGTAGGGGCAAGAGAGAGAGGTGCTAGCACACATTTTCTTACGTTACGTTTCGTATATGTACCTATGTTTCAGTTAAGTATCTTATTTCTCATTAACACCATAAATAAATTTTACTTCAGTCGTGTGGTCTACATCACACTTGTTTTTTTATTCGTGGATAATTTGGCAATTAAAAAAAATACTATTAATCGTTGTCACTATGAAACATGAAACAAAAACTGTAACCACGTCTATGTACTTTTCTACTCATTTCCTAAAATGTCTCGTCATTATTACATACATTTCCAAGGAATGGAGAAGTTTCATGGTGTTGTGAATTTCATATTTAACACAACGGAAGTAAAATATAGATCAGTGCTTTTTATTTAATCCATCAAATGACTGAGAAATTAATTATTTAAAGTTTTATTACTAACCGACTTCCAAAAAAGGAGGAGGTTCTCAATTCGACGCGTATTTTTTTTTAATGTAGGTATGTTACCGCATATCTCCGTGGTTTCCAAACCGATTTCAAAAATGTTTCAAGCTCGCGAGGTGGTCCCATAAAAATATTCTGACTCCAAATCCTCAATCCTGATGCTGTAGGTATACCTACGACTCAAAACAAGGGAGTTAGGAAGTTTTGATGGTGAATTCATATAGTAGGTATCAAGTCACGTGTATACGATTCAACTCTGAGTCCTAACTCCTCAACCCTGATGCTGCAGGGTACAGAACTCCTTAAAAATAGCGATTTAGGATTTTTTATGGTGAATTCATATTGTAGGTGTCAAGCAACGACTTCATACTTAAACCCAAGTCCCATCTCCTCAAATTTAAAAAAAATAGTAATCTTCTCCACTGAATACAAGTCCTACAATTATTTTCTACTAGCTGATGCCCGCGACTTCGTACGCGTGGATTGAGGTTTTTTGGTTCCCGCGGGAACTCTTTCATTTTCCGGGATAAAAAGTAGCCTATGTGCTATTCAAGACTATATTCTATCTCTGTGCCAAATTTCATCCAGATCCGTTCAGCCGTTGGGGCGTGATTGAGTAACAAACATCCATCCATACATCCATCCATCCAAACTTTCGCATTTATAATATTTATTTGATTTGACTAGCTGATTTGATATTATAGAAGTCCTAGTTTTTACAGTTTTCCGGTGACATTATACTCCATATTACAATTTCGAAAGTGTGTTTGTTTGTCCTTCAATCACGTCACAACAGAGCGACGGATCGACAAGATATTTGGCATGGGTATATTTGAGGACATTTAGTTGGAGGTAGGAGGAGGTGTTCCTTGGTGTTGGAGATAAATGACCTATTAGTTGGAGAGTGACATAGGCTACTTTTTAACACTTTTTAACTAGGAAAAATTAAGGAGTTGCAGTGGCATTTAAAACAACTTATTGCACACGGATGAAGCCGCGGGCATCGGCCAGCAACATTAACAGATAGGTAGGTACTTAAGTCGAGTTAAGAGCGTATCTTAACGTTAATAGGAAGTAAATTAAAGGAGTACCTTTATTTATAGTAATCCAATAATGGGAACGCCACTGGCCTAATTGTGGGGCGACCACTTAAACGGAGAAGTTAGGACTTGTAATAAACCTGTAAATGGACTTTATATGCATGTAAATCCATACTAATATTATAAATGCGAAAGTGTGTCTGTCTATCTGCTACGCTTTCACGGCCCATTTGTTCAACCGATTTTAATGAAATTTGGTACAGGGTTAGTTAGTATCCCGGGGAAGGACATAGGCTACTTTTATCCCGGAAAATTCAAGAGTCCCCGCGGGAATCGAAAAATCTTGATCCACGCGGACGAAGTCGCGGGAATCATCTAGTTTTAAATAAAGGAAGAAACGTTATAAAAGGTATCGTTAAAGAACTGGAAACAATGATTAGTTTATGTTAGGGAGTGTCCCTACGTGATCAAATCAGAAATGAACAGATCCGTAGGAGAACCCGAGTCACCGATATAGCTCGAAGAGAAGACTTCTGTATTATAAAGGACTAGCGATTCGCCCCGGCATCGCACGGGTTGCACTAATAATCCTAATAGTCTATACCCAATATAGCCAGTGGGCAGTGGGCAGGTTTTACATTTTACTATTACATTGAAAGAGTACAGCGTAAGCGTAAGCTCTCAAAAGAGAGGATTTTTTCCGACTTTGTCCACATTATTGCAATTTTCATAAGGATCTCTAATTTTTTCGAAAATAAAATATAGCCTATGTTACTCGCAAATAATTTAGCTTTCTATAGGTGAAAGAATTTTTAAAATCGGTTGAGTAGTTTTTGAGTTTATCCACTACAAACAAACAAACAAACAAATCTTTCCCCTTTATAATATTAGTTTAGATAATACATAATACCCTCATTGTTTCAATGGATAACTTTAAATGTGGGTATTAAAAAGTTTATCTGTATCTAGATATCTGAGTCAGTAATTCGATAATTAAGGTGAAACAAAAGATCATGAGAAAAACTGCATACCCGAGAGTTCTCTCATAATTTTCTCGAAGGTGTGTGAAATCTGCCAATCCGCATTTGGCCAACGTGGTGGACCAAGTGGCCAAATCCTTCCCATTTCGAGAGGAGACGAACAAGAGATTAGAACATTCAGTATTATGACTCCTTTAATTTAAATTTATATTCGCTCGTTTAAAAACTGGATCGATATCTGAATGAAAAAAAAACCGGCCAAGTGCGAGTCGGACTCGCGCACCGAGGGTTCCGTACAAACCTGTAGTAAGTTTTAAATTAAATGTTTTTTTTAAATATTTGAGTTGATTGAATGAAAGGTAAATTGCGATTTACGATTAATGACGTATTAAAAAAAAAACTACTTACTTGATCTCGTTCAAACCAATTTTCGGTGGTAGTTTGCATGGTAATGTACAACATATATTTTTTTTAGTTTTATCATTCTCTTATTTTAGAAGTTACGGGGGGGGGGGACACACATTTTACCACTTTGGAAGTGTCTCTCGCGCAAACTATTCAGTTTAGAAAAAAATGATATTACAAACCTCAATATCATTTTTGAAGACCTATCCATAGATACCCCACACCTATGGGTTAGATGAAAAAAAATTTTTTGAGTTTCAGTTCTAAGTATGGGGAACCCCAAAATTTATTGTTTTTTTTTCTATTTTTGTAAGAAAATCTTAATGCGGTTTACATAATACATCTACTTACCAAGTTTCAACAGTATAGCTCTTATAGTTTCGGAAAAAAGTGGCTGTGACATACAGACGGACAGACAGACAGACAGACAGACAGACAGACAGACAGACAGACAGACAGACATGACGAATCTATAAGGGTTCCGTTTTTGCCAAATTTGGCTACGGAACCCTAAAAACCGATTACCGGAAAATTGCGATTTTTGAAGAGAGCTCCTCAGTTCCAGTGTCGGAACGGAGCGAGTCGATTATTTCCTGACGTGGAGGTGCGCGGGAAGCAATGGCTGCAGGAATTTCCTCTGAAAAATTCCTCGTAGCAGTTCCTACCGCAATTACTTGCCCTTCAGAATCATTGGCGTAGGAACATCGAAGATAAGCGCTCAATGCTTAGCCATTTAGCGAACAGATGCTATTAGTTAATATTTATAGGAATCTTTCATCCTTCCGAGTAAAGCCTCTTTGCAGTAAAGCCGTAAGTAAGTAAGTAAGTAAGATATCTCTGTTGGCGGATACGTAATGGATTAAATGGACATTCCATTTCCTTCTCCATTCCTCATTGCTCCAGTGCCTCTAGTCGAACTGCCTCGGTCTAGAGGTGTGCGGTGGGGTGCATGTTCGACTGCGGCTGACGAGGTCCCGGATTCGATTCCCGGGTAAGTAATTAATATTCATAATTAAGTATGGGGTTTTTCTGACAAGGAATTCTCAGTACCAGCCAGTTAGGACGTTGGCGGTGTTACCCCCCCCCCCCCCCCCCCTCTTGCGTCGGACAGCCGTCGGTCCAGCGCCTGATGGCTCTCCGTACCTTCGGGGTAAAAAGGAACAGAGAGTGCACCTTGTGTATGCGCACACACTAGTTCTCTATAATGTCTCCTGCGCTGATGGCTAATCTCTCAGGAGATTGGCCGCCGAAAGGCAGAAGTGAAACTTTAGAAAAGTAGATTACGAGATAATCTACTTTTCTAAAGTTATAAAAGTAGATTTACAAACTATAACTTGTATTCTATCTCATTCTCTCAGGCTAAATTATATGTTTCTCTTTTAGGTGTCGCTTTTTCGTTTTGTTTTTTCGAATTTTCAAATCACAACGATTCTAAAGAAGTTTCACTTCAAATTTGAAACAGGCCTAATAACAGAAAGGAAAAAGAGTGAATGAGTTACATTGGTTTCCATTCTAAGTACCTATTGAGGCAGCAGTTTTATGTAATTCCAATTCCGATAAACATGGAAAAGAGGAGCCCATATCAAATTAACAATCCTACTTCTCATAAAATGAGCTGGAGTACGTTTTGCTTCCCACGGGGCTAAAAGTTTTAGAATCTTTAAAGCCCGATATATGACTGTAATTTGGTATAACCACTGAACGGGTATCCTTTCAAGGTGATACAAACTCTATGTTTTGGGGTAAAAGGTAGGGATTTGTTTGAAGAGGAGCGTATCATTAGGACCAACTTCAAAGGAATTTAAAATTGGATATTGTAAGTTTTGGTACTCAGCAGACCTACTACTTTTCTTTGTAATGGCCTGGTCTAAGTTTTAAGCGTTAATATTTTACATAATATCCATTCTGCCTTCTTATGGTGACTGATGGTTTTTAGTATATTGTTCTATTCTACATATTATTGATCTACTTTTACTTACATAATATTATATCTGAGATTGAAAGGACTACACATGGCTGAACCTAATATATATGGAAAAGCTGTGGGAGATTCCATTCATTTCACTCCTACACTGGAGCATCCTAAGTTGACTCAACAATGTAATGCCTGCTTCTATCCAATATATTATAGAAGATTACCATCACGTCTTACCAGCCTATGAAATTAATAGGGTTTTAACTGTGAACCATACTGTGGTAATTATTTATCAATCAATCAGTCGATAATTCAATCAAAATATCATTTATTTGCTTCAGTTAACCTTACTCGCTAACCAGCCATAAGAATATGGCATGCAAATGTTTACATTTACTTAAAGTAAATAGAATATTTATGGAATACAATAAAATCTGAGATAACAGACTTAAATTTACTTACTGACTATTGTAGCGTATCAAAATTATATTATTTTTAAACACGCTATAAGCCTATGGCTTAGAGCCGCGTTTAATAGTCATAACAAAGGTGTTACACGCTACCGTATTCAGTTACTAATGTTATCACCTCCCGGAATACCTGAAACTTTTACTATTATAGGCCTTCGTACAGCCAGGCCGAAATAAACAATAACATTTTTCAAGTTTTTTGTTAGTTCCGGAAAAATGTTCTTTTGTTTTTCGAGAAGTTTTAATTGCATTCATAATAATTAATGTCTTGTAGAGCTTCTTGATTCTCCGTCGTAAGTAGTTCACGAGACTAAAATACAGGCGCGCGGGGGTGAAATAGAGGAAACGCCGCAAAAAATGGAAGAAATATAATTTGGAAACAAAAATTTACTGTTCAGTAAAAATTAGGAAGCGTATGTCGCAAAAAATGGAAGAAATAATAAAAAAAATTGTTCAATAAAAATTAATCCAATGTATTTGGATTTAGAAATTCCATTTAATATTTTTAGAGCAAAGGAGAATTTTTTTTTAATGCTAAACTAAGGGGTATATCCTCTAGTTAAGTAGAAAATATCGTTGGGTATGGTCAAAGATTTTTTTAAATAGCTTTGAGTTAGACTTGAAAACAACATAATATTATTTTTTCAAGCATAAATATACTCAACTTTTGATAAATATACTGAATATTCCACAATTTAACAAACCATAAATTAACTAATCAACAAATGTATGCATTTTAAAGCACAAAACCAATATCACTCAAGCTGTTCCAATATTTAAATAGGATTTAAATTCCTAGTAAGTAATAAAAATGTCATGAATGAAATAATTTTATCAATAGAAAGTTCCTGGTCGGATTTCCTGCAGGTATCCAAAGTTTCCCCCTTAAATTCCCAAAGATTTCCAAACTGCTGAGACTCATAAAAGTTATGTCCAAAACCGTTTTATTCATATTCAAAGTTTATTCGTATGTCCAAACTATATTTGCGGTAAAATGCGCCCGCAGTAAAAATATTCATTATTCAAGTAGACATTTACAATCTCTTCAGAGCGGTTACTACCATCGCATAAAGCAGTATTATTTTAAAACTAAATGATGCTCGCGACTTCCTCCGCGTGGATTAAGTTTTTTTTTATTCTCGCGGGAACTGTTTAATTTTCAAAATCGATTGAACAAACTTATTCTCACAAACTTATCTGATCCAGTGACAGCGTCGCTAGTATGAATATGAACAATTTAATTTAAAAAAAAACTCAACAGGCTTAAACGAAAATTAGTTCCAATTTTGGCCAAGGTAGGTCTGGTAAGTTTGACGAACTATACACACTTTCACAATTTACAAGATTAGTATGAACGACAGTCATATGTCACGTACCTTGACGTCCCTAAATTAAGGGCTATAATTCCAAAACATGAACATCAAACGATTTTAAAACAATACGGCTTTAAGTGATGGTAGTATGGCCCCTGGTTGCTCATTCCCGCATTTATTTGATGAATTTGCAAATTTCGCATGCATTATTTTATGTTATTGGAATAAACTGCAGGTTTTTCAAATTTATGCAACTAATAAAAAGCAACAGTTTAACATTTCAGCCAATTTTATTATTCTGACTTCAGTCGACTGGTCGGTCATAGAACGATAGGATGTCTCTACATTTAGCATTATCAGGAACTTCCTATTTTTTTAAATTGGATAAAAAGAAGATCGAGACTGCAATTTCGCCTAGTAGTAAGTGACGCTGCAATCTGAGATGGATGGAGATGGAGCGAACTTAGAAGGCATTTTAACAAGCTCTCTGTATTGGCTTCCACGCGTTGTCTTACCAAAACACCTAAGTATAGTCCCACAAACATTTCTGACCCGTTAACAGGGACACTGCTATCACATAATATAATTAATTTTAAAAAAAACACTGAAAAAATCCAATTTCGGGAATCGGGCCAAATAAGTTGGTGAAAATTTAATTGCATGGCGACAAGTTTAAAATTGGTACTTAGTAGATTATATATTTTGTAAAAATATCTGTAAGTATAGTTTTGAACACTGACTAATTTCATGAGAAAACAGATTATTGTTTATGATATTAAATTGAATTGAATTGGTTAAATTGAATGGCATTGAATCATGATATTTTAGAAAGGAAACCTTTCTATAGGTATAGTTTTGAAGTCGGTTTTTGTTTTAGATGATAGCGAATAATTACCTATTGGGCCGTGGGCGTACACCTAGGTTGTGAAAAATCTTTAAATAATAATTTTTAATTCTTAAAGAATTCCTCCGCATCGCCGTCATCGGGCAACGTGCCCAGAAGACTGGCAGCATTCTTTGATGCATTTTAGCAAAATTTTCTTATTATATAGATAAAAAATGTATTGTATCGAATTATATACATGCATATAATTATTATAACATTGTTAACCAATGTTATTTTAATAACAGGAAGATAACATCTACTTTTGATTGCACAAACACAATTTCAAACAATAGTGAGCCTTGACCTTTTCAATGCAAAAATGTATTTTATTTGAGACAAGATTCTTAAAAACGAACGAAAATTAAACCTAAAATATCATTATATTTTTGTTTGAATTTACTTTTATTAATTTTCTTTGTCCATAAATTCTGCTCGCATGGTCACCTTATTGGACAGGTAAGTGCACGAATTATTAATCGTTACCAATAGAGCCAGACACCGCCTGAAGCCGTTCAAAACTAACGTACAACTGTACTCAAACCCAAATTAAACTATGATTAAACCCCTAATTCAACTACGAATATAATATTAGTACTATTATGCTTAAACCTATGAGCGCAGTTCTCTAGTTCTCTACCTAATAGGTATTTACTATTTGAAGAATAAGTTTCATAATTACACTGCGCAAAAAAATTTTGGCTTATTTATTTAATACTAGCTGATTTTCGCGACTTCGTCCGCGTGGATTGAGTTTTTGTGATTCCCTCTTTAATTTTCCGGACTAAAAAGCAGCCTATGTGTTTTACAGACTATAATCTATCCCTATGCCTTTCATCCAGATTCGTTCAGCCGTGCCTACTGGCGTGATTGAGTAACAAACATCCATCCATGCATCCAAACTTTCGCATTTATAATATTTGCAAACAAATACAGAACATAGTTTACAAAGTAAAAAAACACTGTACAAAGGCGTATCCCTTAAAGCAATCTCTCGCAGACAATCTTTGGTGGAGGAGGTTCTTTTTTTGGATACCCCTAGAACGCGACTTGCGATCATTGGAGTAATATTTACAAGTGAAGTCAACCTAATAAACATTACTTAATTTCTTTACAAATACGTTTTATTAGCGATCTTTTTTTGTACGATCAAAAACACCAATTTTTTTATGTAATTTTAAAAGTGATAATTTTAGTAACCATTTATTTATGAAACAGTAAAATATATTGTGACCTACCATATTATGCGAGGTAGATATTTTTCATGTGCCAATATTCCCAAACTGTCAATTAAAGTAAGGTACTTTCAAAGTTCTGAGTACATAAAGACCATTAAAACTGCATTAGAGGAACGGTGAACCTAGAATGCAAATTGACTCAAGTGAGCACGCTTTATTATGGCCCAGTGTACGTTTTCGTTGTAACGACTACTATGAAAACACGAATCTTCATCATCATCCATCACTACAGCCTATTAACGTCCCACTGCTGGGCACAGGCCTCCACTCTCATAGGAGAGCGGAAATTAGAGCTTAGACCCACCACGCTGCTCCAATGCGGGTTGGCGGGCTTTAATGACTATTATCATGTTAGTGATGATAACCGGGACCGACGGCTTAACGTGCTCTCCGAAGCACGGGGGTGAAACACCGCCAACTTCCAACTCCGGGCTGGCACTGAGAATTTCTTAATTGAAAAACCCAATACCTAACTTTTATGCCCGACCGGGAATCGAACCCAGGACCTCGTGATCCGCAGTCAACTATGCTAACCACTAGACCAACGAGGCAGTTTTCAGTGTATTTTATAAGCTATCTAATTTTTTCCCGCAGATTCACTTACGTTAAGTTCGATTTTCAAACAAATTTTAAAACTCCATTACCCCGATTAGGGGTTTGAATTTTCCAAAATATTTTCTTAGCGGAGGCCTAAGACATTATAGCTGTCTGTTCGACAAATCTCAGCCTTAGCTGAGATTTGTCGAACAGACAGCTATAATGTCCTTTTCTTTTAATATACGTAGCTAATCCTGGTTTAAACAAACAAGTCGCGATACCTTTAATCATCTAGATTCTAGGTCAATTTTGCCTACTATTTACGATAAGTCATTTGACTAAAGTCGCTTTCATCAGCATTCAGCATCATGTGTTCAACCCATTGCCAGCACTCTACTTAGCACGAGTATTCTCGCGGAATGAGAAGGGTTTAGCTACAATCCACCACGCTGGCCAAGTGCGGCTTGGCAGACTTCACACCTTATGGAGAACTCTCGGCATGCAGGTTTCCTCGCGATGTTATTAATTATTACAATGGTATTTAATTTCTTAAAACGCACATAGTTTCGAAAAGTTAGAGGTTCATGTCCGGGGATCGAACCTGCGACCCCGTTTAGTAGGTTAGGTGTGTAAACTTCAAGACTTATCGACTCTTCATAGATAAGTAAGGATATAAAAATATAATGTAATAGCTAGGTATATTAAAATTCAAATATTTTTTACCTGATCAATGGAGCTGATTCTATAGTGTACAATCTTTTTTTTTTTTTTTAACCACTACAAGTTAGCCCTTGACTGCGATCTCACCTGATGGTAAGTGAAGATGCAGTCTAAGATGGTAGCGGGCTAACCTGTTAGGGGCATGACAGTTATATTAAACCCATACCCCTATTCGGTTTCTACACGGCATCGTACCGGAACGCTAAATCGCTTGGCGGCACGTCTTTGCCGGTAGGGTGGTAACTAGCCACGGCCGAAGCCTCCCACCAGGCCAGACCAGGGAAAATTCAGAAATTATAAATTCCCAAATTGACCCTGCCGGGGATCGAACCCGGGACCTCCGCACGTTAAGACAACAGCGCTACACACTGCGCCACGGAGGTCGTCATCTCTAAACTAAAGTAAAATGACAGCATTAAAAATATTGCTAACCCTTTCATCAAAATCGGTTGAGTAGTTGGGCCGTGAAAGCGTAGCAGACAGACAGACAGACAGACAGACAGACGGACAGACAGACAGACACACTTTCGCATTTATAATATTAGTATGGATGGATATTAGTATGGATATGTAGAACATACATAGTACACAGGTGTCTCTTAAGTTATGTTCGAGTGGCGAGTTCCAATAGTAGCGGAATGTCTCACAGACGAAAGTATTTCAATAGAACGAGACGCGACCTTAATGTCCTGTTCGCGTTTTATTTGCCGAGGTTTTTGTTCTTTTTTAATAAAAACCTTTATTCGCAACAACAGCAGACAAAAATACAATTAAGTTACACAAAAGCTTTACTGTATGAGTTGTACAATTGTTTGGATAAATAATATTAATCCTAACAAACCGCCGCCCGCGGCTTCGTCCTCGTAGAATATTTATTAATAATAATAATTCTTTATTTAACAGATAAAATCCAATAAGACAATATAAAATAATAATAATAATGAAAAACATAAAAGTACTTATTTGAATTTTATAATCATTATAGATTATAATAAAACTAGAACTAAATAATGACAACTCAAAGAAATCAGAAACTCTTTATCAAATTTGAAAACGCGCTTCTAAGGAAGTTTGTATGTAATATATTATAGTTGTGACGTCATCAAATTTCAAAGTACTTTTTTCTTTAATCTCTAGTTCAAAATGGTTAACAAACTTAAAACAAACGGAGGATATAGCGTACGTTGTATGTTGGTTAGGTCTTTTGGAATATCCTCTATTAATATAATCAGTAAGAAATAACTTATTTTGGACATAGGCATCATCCCTATTCCCGAACTATTTAGTAGTTTATTAATTTTATAATCCCAGAAAAATTTAAGAGTTCCACGAGAAAACCTAGTGTACCTATTAACTATGTAGGTACTTAGGTATGTCTACTCGAACGAAGTCGCGGGCATCATCTATGCAGGTACTTACATTCTGTAATTTTCTTGGTTTTAGATAAGTACGTTATTAGAAAGACAGACAGACAGACCCGTTTCGCATTTTTAGTATTATCATGGATTAAATCATACCTTTCTTTCCCAACCGCACATTCCCAAGCCAGTATGCGATGAGGAATGAAAAAGGGTGGTTAAGGAAAAGAGGAGGGGGGGGAGGGGGGGTGTCGTATCAAATTAAGATCACGTCTGTCAGACTTTGGTGACGAATTTATAATGCAAGCGACATTACGAATTTCTTTCGGGGATAATATTTTATTTGTATTATATTTGAAGAAATATGGCGCGTATCGATCAGTCACAGAACTGTAAATAAGATAAAATTCTAAAGAGTTTGTATCATGCTTCATACTTAATATTATAAATGAGAAAGTGTGTTTGTTTGTTGGTTTATTGGTTTGTTTGTTTGTCCTTCAATCACGCCGCAACGAAGAAACGGATCGACGTGACTTTTGGCATGGGTATGGTATGGGTATGGGTGGATTTTTGGTATAGTTGAGGACCTGGAGATTGACATAGGCTGCTTTTTATCCCGGAAAATTAAGGAGTTCCCGTGGTAATAAAAAGAACTTAAACCACGCGAACGATGTCGCGGGCACAAACCAACAAACAAACAAGCAAACACACTTTTGCATTTATATAAATGCGAAAGCTTATGCGAAATGCTTAGTCCGCGTGGATTAAGGTTTTTTGGTTCCCGCGGGAACTCCCTAATTTTCCAGGATAAAAAGTTGCCTTTGTGTTATCCCAGACTATAATCTATCCCTGTGCCAAATTTCATCCAGATCCGTTAAGCCGTTGTAGAGTTATAAGTGCTCGAACAAACCCGACTTTGTTATAAATAAGAAGAGAAAGAAGAAGATTAGTATATTATTTTCATCTCTTTCTTCCCTTCACCCTCTTCAATGCGGAATAATCTACATTGCAGAGGGTCGTGACTCCTTTCCATTAATCACATAATGGCAGGGGATTTCTTGGGATAATAATGTGTTGGGTATCCAGGTTCTTCCGCATGAATACGACTCGAATAAGAGCACTATTTCAACTCTTAGGTTTCTAACAATTATGATTAGATGTAAGTGATAATAACCGGGACCCACGCCTTAACCAGATGTAAGTGATAATAACCAGGACCCACGCCTTAACGTGCTCTCCGAGGCACGGAGGAAACGAAAAATCCAAACTCGGACAACCAAATTCGGTCACCCCATCCAGATACCGACTTGGGTCAACTTTGCCTACTATATAAGCACAAGATATCTTGTTATATAATATGCGTTGTCACAACTAGGCCACTCGTCCCTCAAATAACTTTCATAGGACTATTTATTTCAATTTTTGTGAATCAAAGGATTTTTATTATGCTCGGCGCGTACCTAAGTGTACTTAAGTATTTTACCCTGCCCTTCAGATATCAAGCCAGATAGTAATTCAGCATAATGTCTTTTTTCCTGGCAAGTTAAAATGAAAAAAAAATGTATTTCCCCATCTCATAGACTTATTACAGTTGAGATCAAAGGAAACTGAAGGTAAGGTGCACTTACTTACACTACACTACAGTCTACACTACAGAAGTTAAGCTACAGAGAGTATCCGTTCTTATTCTAATAACGCCGCCGGTCCTCTAAAGGGGCGTAGGTACCATTATGGGTATTTTCCGTCCTACTGACTTCACACCTCTTTGAGAATATTACGAAGTTTTTCCTCACCGTCATATATTTTTTTTTATACATAACTCGTTGATTTAGTGGTTAGCATCAATGGTTAGCATGTTCGACTGCCGCCGACGAGGTTACGGATTCGATTCCCGGGTCGGGCCATATAATTAAGTGTTGGGTTTTTCTGACTAGAAATTCTCAGCACTAGCCCGGAGCTAGGAAGTTGGCGGTGTTTCACCCCCGTGCCTCGGAGAGCACGTATCCCGGTCATTATCGCTAACATGATAATAGCCGTCAAAGCTCTCCAACTCGCATTGAAGCAGCGTGGTTGGTTCTATTCTATTCTATTCGGGAAGTTTAGAGGTGTAAAAACCTGAGATCTAACTCTGAACTCCCTGACTAGGGGCGAACTAAATATAAAACTTAATAATTAGTATTACACTGACGTGTGGGCTGCGGATGCTTACAAAATCATTTATTTATAGATACTAATATCCATTCTTATATTATAAATGCGAAAGAGTGCTTGTCTGACTGTCTGTCTGTCTGTATCTCTGTCCGTCTACTACGCTTTATAGGTCCATATTTTCAACTGATTTTCATGAAATACGGTAGGTATAGCATAATTAATTACTTAAGCTTCTTTATATCCCTGAAAATTAATGAATTCTCTCCGGAATACAAAAATAATCTACGAAGACGGAGGCGTGGCCAATGCCTACTAGTAATGTTAGCAATGCTGTTTGAAGTACACCGTCTTTAAATACATGCATTGGCATAACTAGGAACTCTTTTGGAACCAATGTTAAAAAACTACAACCCATCCCACCCATTTACAGAACTAATAACAGAGACCCATTCACAAAAAGCAACATCTGCCAGCAAATGACCTTTCATTTGGGACGTCCATGACTAATATATGCACCAGATATAGTCGCCCTGAGAGAGACGACATTCGGCATGCAAATTAACATGCCAACAAACTGTAGTTGTACACGTTTTTGATGTATTCAACTTTCAACCGTATTTATCTAAACTTTGAAGTGACAATCCTTTGTGTTTCGTCGAAGATTCGCGTCCAGTATATAGCGATAATTTGGAATAGATATTTTTCATTTTGGTTGAATCTGTCTAGTGAAAGCTCAAAGTTAAAATTACGCGCGCAATCAAAAGGTACGGCCATTCAGACAAACCCTTCTCATTCCGAGAGGAGACTCGTGATCAGTTGTGACCCGGCAATATGTTGATAAGAGAGAGAGATTGTATAGCGCAGGGTTGCCAGTTTCCAAAAATCTGACTTCCAGCTTTCACTAGGCAGCCTTTATACTAGTGCATAGAGTTGAACAAAAGATACGGCCGTAGAATTCACGCCTAACTAGCCGCTGACGACAATATTTTTATACGACTGCCTGAAAAAAGGAGTATATTGTTTTCAGGGTTCATGTATGTATGTTTGTATGTATGTATGTATGTATGTATGTATGTATGTATGTATGTATGTATGTATGTATGTATGTATGTATGTATGTATGTGAGATTGTATATTTCACCATAACTTACGCCTGAACCGATTTTAATAAATGAGGTACCTATCGATAGAATCCCTAGCTTATTCCAGGTGACATAGGCTAGTAAAATTAAAAAAAAGTTGATGGCGTGACCATGGTTCCGCATTAAAGACTAAAGTTGAAAAAAAATATTCGAAAATAAGATTAACTATATAATCATCATCTAGAAAATGTTGAGTAGATTCCAAAAATATATAACACTATAGTTCAATATCCAGTGATTAACAAAAAATATTATATTTTATTAAATATGTGAATAAGACTCCAAAGGAAAAATTAATGACTGTGGTATCGTTACGTACTGGAATAAGCAGTGGTAGCCGTACTTCCATTCGAGGGGGATTTTTTATTACACGACTGCCCAAAAAAGGAGTGTTATGTTTTCAGGCTTCGTGTATGTATCTACGGCAGAGCAGTCGTATTTTTTAATAATTTTAATTATATTCACTTGTAAGCAAATAAATTAGTTCGAGCTGACGTGCTCGATATCTGTATATCGATAAAGGAGGCACATTTACTCATAGTGAAAAAAAATCCTTTGAAGACGTTCCTCAGTTCCTAAAATCATCAGAAGGTCATATCAGGATATTTTCTCAATGCTGAAATCTGCTTTCAGTGAAACTTTTGCCTTACTTCAGTATTGCTGCTTAGTTTCCCTAGTCCAACGCGTTCCACCTCAAACGTACCCGTCAAAAAGAATTCTTGACTTTTTCATACAGATTTTAAATAAAGATATTTGCTTTATTTTTGCCCATTGTTTACAATGTTTGATTATAATTCGATGCAAGAAAACGTATTTGCTGTAAGTAGCCAAAACCCACAGACCATACAACCAGTTGACTGAGCATAGCGGGCCGCCTCACCAGCCAAACGTTAGCAGTATGACTGCTAACACTACGTTTTGTGCCTAAAGTCGCCCTCAGTCCGTATTCGACAGTGCTCGGGAATTGATCGAGAAAAAAGACGAAAAATATGCCTCTTTGCAGCATTAAATGGTGTGGAAAGAGAAGCAATACCTCCAGCTATGCAAAGGATGGGATAGCATTTCCTAAATAAGTGTAGTTAAGTAATAATAAATAAAAATCATTATAATACGCATAAAAATAATGTCTTTCAGTTTTTCTTTGTCTTTCACATGTAGTTCTACATATCTCCGTCTCTTCCACGCATTGCCCAGTGTAACCTGTGCAACTATCGATAAGTTATATCGATAGTTGAATGCCAATACATTAATTTATTTAGTAATTCCGAACAATTCTGAAGTAAAAGAGCAGGTTAAAGGTTTATTATTTATTTGATTGTTTACTACTAATATTAAAAAGTTTCTGTTGAAAACTTAAGTTCTTTAGTATACATACTAATCCATACTAATATTATAAACGCGAAAGTGTGTCTGCCTATCTGCTACGCTTTCACGGCCCATCTGTTCAACCGATTTTGATGAAATTTGGTACAGGGATAAGTTGTATCCCGGGGAAGAACATAGGCTACATTTTATCCCAGAAAATTCAAAGGTTCCCGCGGGAATCATAAAATCCTAAACCACGCGGACGAAGTCGCGAGAAACATCTAGTTTTTCAATAAAACGCATTTGGATACAGCCGTTAGTTTTAACTTTAATCCAGATGGATGGATGGTTTTAATTTATGATCAACACTAGCTAATGCCCGCGACTTCGTACGCGTGGATCGAGGTTTTGTGAATCCCGCGGGAACTCTTTAATTTTCCAGGATAGCGCCCCCTATTGGGTTCAATTGTGAATATAAACCATTCCGGGTCCGACTAAAAGACACAAAAATTTCCATCAGAATCGGTCCAGCCGTTTTGAAGTGATGCGAGAATATACATGCGGCATTTAAAAAAAATTAAACATATAAATTATACATATCAGATAATCCGTAGGTACTAGGTAATATTTTAAACGTATGTAAGTATGGATGTATGGATGTTTGTTACTCTTTCACGCAAAAACTACTGAACGGATCTGGATGAAGTTTGTCACAGATATAGATTTTATTCTGGAATAACACAAAGGCTACTTTTTATCCCGGAAAATTAAAGAGTTTCCGCGAGAACCAAAAACCTTAATACACGCGGACGAAGTCGCGGGCATCAGGTAGTTATCTATAATCATACATAATATGGTGGTATTTTGCTGTTTGAATAAAATGATTTGTATTGATTTTCCAATACTGGTAATATATACCTATTAGACTTTATCGATATATTTTCTGTCGCGCAGCGGGCAGCCCAAAGGCCGCGGTAACATATATAACTGTGTATAGTTGATCTAGAGCCAGCCAATAAGAAATCCCAGTATTACCCCGTCCCCCGCCAGAAAGTGGTGAGTTGTGTTTCAAAGCGAAAATTAGCCTATTAGCTCTCAATAGGTTTACTACTCGGTGCCAAAACCCAACTTTTCACCAG
Source organism: Erebia epiphron (assembly GCA_963932025.1). Classification (NCBI taxonomy): domain Eukaryota; kingdom Metazoa; phylum Arthropoda; class Insecta; order Lepidoptera; family Nymphalidae; genus Erebia; species Erebia epiphron. The sequence continues at coordinate 2,332,763 of OZ009948.1, forward strand.
AGCCAAAAAACTTTTAAAAAGTTAGAAAAAAAAATCATATCTTTTTATTTATCAGTGACAGAAAGATGATTTTTGGAACACGGGTTTGTTAAAATATTAATTATGAACAGCAATGAAATTTTTTTTGTTTAAGTTATTAGCAGCAGGCTTTTCATTACTTACAGCAATTGACTTTTCATTTTAAAGACCTAAAGAACGTTGTAAGTAGTTTAGTAACTTCTATGGAGATAGCTAAGTTCCGTATATTTCCAGACATTAAAATGCTGTAATTGAAATATTTAATAAATAACGTACTATTAAAGAGATGTAAGACTAATTCTAAAAAATTACTGATAACACTTAATTGGTATAAATAAAGAATACTTTTAAGTGTGGTACAAATAAAATGCTGAAAATTTATTATTTTGTTTATGACTGTTACATAAAAATATAGCTTGCTCTCTAAGAACACCAGCACCAGAAGTTGTTTAAAGCTTAAATATAAATACAATTTAAATCACTATTTTGACAGTAGTTTCATACAAATCTGTCAAATTAATATAGTTTAACACCAAATTTAAATACGTTGATCTTTGGTGCAAGACGCCCGAAGTACAAGGAACATATTCCTAAATTTAGTCTTCTTCATCTGTGTCTGCTAAACAATCGACTGTCTTTTTATTAAACTTCAAATCTAAATATTCTTTAGCACAATGGCTAGGTATCACTTTATTGTGCTGTCCAACCTATTCTAAACTTTAAATATTTAGCTATACGGGCTAAAATTATTTGAAGAGGAGTTTTAGAACAGAGGAGAGTTAGAACTTTATTATCAATACATTTTTTCAAATCGTGGTACCTGTACAGAAATTGGCAACTTAGCTGGGTATAAATTAAGTTTTGGTTCTGTGTCTCCAATGTCGCCAAGTTTAATTTCAATATAAGGCGCATCAGGGGCCATGGAGTGTTTTACAAGCATTACATCTGGCTTACTTTTTTGAAACGTTGCGATACGTATCTGAGACATCACAATTTTTGTAGTTTTTTAACTGTTTTATTGACAACATCTTCAAACCCCATGAAATCTTTTCCTTCAAGCACGGTAACTTTGTAGCGAAATGGATTTTTCTTTGCCATTTCTATGACCGTTGCCCAGTGGGATGGAGCCCATACCGTCGTTTTCCTGACTGAACGTTCTATAGTTGCATACATACTATCGGCTGGCATATATGTATGCCCTGGAAGAAGAAAATTAATTTGAATGATTTCTAAATTTATGCAGCGTTTCAATGCATATCGCAGCATGCTTAGTACGGTTTTATTTTTGTTTTGGCCAAAGCACGAATCTGCGTAAAGGAGCAAGGTTTTTACTTTTCTGGTATCAACATTCTTTATATAATTTAGCAGACAAGAAGATAATATTTCGTTTACTCCTCGATGAGCGTCAGTTTCAGACCAAATGTTGCAAAATCTAAAGCGGTTACCACTTTCATAAACCGTAAAATTGTAAACAGTTATTTTGCGGCTGTAATATAAGGACATTTTACTACCATGTGGTGTATTTAAGACTTTTTGCGAGTCGAAGCTCGCACAAATTACACTCTTATATTTTTCAAAAAGTGTTTGATGAAACAGGAATCTATTTTGAGACTCTTCTTTTTCTTTTAAATGAATATTAATTTCTTCTATATCTTCTTTGGTTTGCACGTCGTATGTTTTGGAGGATGTATAAGATAAGAATACCAAGCACAAGTTCGATCGTGCATGGAGTACTGCAGTCATTTATGGGATGGCTCTGCCAAGTACCAGCTTGATGCATTGGATTCGGTGGATCGTCGCGCCAGGAGACTTATTGGTAACAAAGCGCTGGTCAGTTCAAAACTGCAAAGCTTAGAACATCGGCGCAAAGTTGCCTGTCTGTCGGTTTTCTACAGGATATATTTCGGAGAGTGTGCTCAAGAGCTATTCGATCTGGTTCCTCCGTCACCTTTTTATTATCGGACTGCAAGGCATCGACAAGGTCTGCACCCTTACGCAGTCGAAATTCCGCGGGCTCGTACGAAGCGATTTGCTTCCTCGTTTTTAATTCGAACCGCTAGGATATGGAATGCCCTCCCGGCTTCCGTTTTCCCCTCCTCTTTTAATATAGGTACCTTCAAATCAAGAGTGAATAGGCATATTCTAGGCAAGCGCGCTCCACCTTAGGCTGCATCACCACTTGCAAGCAAGTCTGATTGCAGCCAAGTTAATAATACACATAAGAATGTCGTAAGTAATCTTGTATTTAATTTGCACCCCAAAAGAATGCTGTAAGTAATCTTTTCACATGTTACTTTCATTCCATAAGAATGCTGTAAGTTATATCAGATGATTAATAATAAACCGCACTTTTGCTGTAAGTTAAAAGAGTGTCAAAACATCGTTTTTAGGGTTCCGTACCAAAATGGTAAAATGGAACCCTTATGGTGCGACTTTCTCCGTCTGTCTGTCCGTCTGTCCGTCTGTCCGTCCGTCACACTCGATTATTTCAGTAACTACCGAAGCTATCGACATGAAATTTGGAATAGTTGTGTATATTAGTGGCCCAAAGACACTGGAATTAAAAAAAATTGGAAATTATTTTTGTTCTTATTTAAAAAAGGAGGAAAATCGGAGGGTTGAAATTTAAAAGTGAGATAACTGCACTGTGTGGAGTATCATATGAAAGAGTTTACTATGTACATTCTAAAACAGATTTTTAATTATTTTTAGTCATGATAGTTTTTGATTTATCGCGGAAAAAGTCTAAAAAAATACCGTTCCCCCCCCCTTATCTCCGGAGTTTACCAATCGAAAAATCTGAAATAATTATGTTCAATAGGAATTTATGTATATTTTACAGGAAAACTATAGCCAATGCTCTAACTAGCATAGTTTTTTTTTATATTAACAGTAAACCTCTACAAACAAAGTTAGTTTTGCGGTTCATTAACAAAGGTAATTATTACCGTTTTACATCTTCGGTCGTTACAGTTTTAGTCGTGTTACATCTACAGTATTACGAACGAATCTTAAAAGTACCTAGCTATAACTACCTTTTACAATTTTTTTTTTTTTAATCTATATATATAAAATTCAAAGTCCTGACTGACTGACTGACTTATATATCAACGCACAGCCTAAACCGCTAGGGTTAGAGATTTGAAACTTTGACAATAGCTTCCTTTTGTAACGCAGGTGCTCACTAATAAAGGATTTTTCAAAATTCCACCCCTAAAAGGGTGAAATAGGGGTTGAAAGTTTGTATGAAAGTCCTTCATTTCTCAAGTTATATCCATGAAACTTAGTAGGTATATGAGTTATCGGTAAAAAATAAAGAAATACGTGTTTCACAGTTCTTGAAAATTCTACCCCCAAAGGGGTGAAATAGGGAATGAAAGTTTTTATGAAAGTCCTTCATTTCTCAAGATATTTCTCAAGTTGTATCAACGAAACTTGGTATTTTGGCTTTAGGTAATAAATAAAGAAGTACGCGTAGCACAGTTTTTTAAAATTCCACCCCTAAAGGGGTAACATAGGGGTTGAAAGTTGGTGTAAAAGGCCGGCGTTTTTCAAGTTAAATAGCCGTGAAACTTGATATTTGGGCTACCGGTTTAAATTATGAAATACTTAATTCACAGTTTTTGTAAATTCTATCCCAAAGGACGTTAAATAGTCCTTCAATCACGCCGCAACAGAGCAACGGATCGACGGGTTTTTATCCCGGAAAAGTAAGGAATGCCATAAGGAAATTAAAAAACTTATGCCACGTGGACGAAGTCACGGGCGTCCGCTAGTACGTCATAAATCGTAAACTGCAATTTACCTTTCATACAATCAACTCAAATATTTAAAATAAAAATATTTTTAATAATTTAAAACTTAATACAGGTTTGTACGGAACCCTCGGTGCGCGAGTCCGACTCACACTTGGCCGGTTTTTTTTTAGTGACTTACAGCAAATTGAACACGTAAACTTTTCAAAATTATACCCTATTTTAAAAGTTTTTGTCGTCGTAGCGATATGAGACCCAGACCATTCGACGCAGAATTTTTTTCTGAATATAGCTGTGTATTCAGTCTACTTACGCTATTCTTGCTACTTACAGCAAATACGTTTTCTTACGTCGAATTATAGATAGGTAGTTCAACGCACAAAGAATAGACTCACTATTTTCTAATGCTAGTTGATTATAATGCTAGTTCCTACTAGTAATATAGAAACTAGCATTATTATCCTCATTTATGTGTACGTGTATGACATCTAACCATCTAAGTCAATGCATCTTTACTGTCATTTTGAGTAATATTGCTTATGTATTGCAATATGGCGCCTGACCACTGTACCAGAGAAGTCGACAATTTCTACCCCTTCACCGCTGAATTATAATAATATCTTGTAAAAGATTGATGCCCACGGCAGGGTCTGTTAAGTATTCATGAATAAAAAAATTATAATTTAAGATTACTGAATTTTACATAAACCATGGCGGAAAATGATGCGCAAAATACATGAACCGAGAAATATTGTGGTAATGGTGAGGGAAATTAGTTAGGGACTAACTTTGATGAATTTCCTACTAGGGTGACCACAAATGTGAAAAAAATCATTCTACTCTTTAATATTTTATCTTCTATAATATTATTAAGTCTTAAGTTGTTTAAACTGAACTGCAGGCCGAGTGGGAGCTTCTTTACGTATTCAATCGCGTTATAGTTAACTACCATATTTATGGAATTGATCGAGCGCCAGCTGTCATATTATGTCAGCAAGAAAATTTTATACAAATCGATGTTAAGTTTTGCGATGAAATAAGTATAAAATACTTCCCCTATCCCCCTTGAAAGCACTAAAAGGATTTATTTATATTTAATGATTTATGAAGATGACACATTTGACAAGTTTATTCCGCAGTTGACATAAAAGCTTGCAAAGGACAAGGCATAGAAAATTAAATTTATTATCCACTACTACATATACTACATATAATTTAGAAAATTATATTAATTATCCACTACAAGTTAGCCCTTGACTGCGATCTCACCTGATGGTAAGTGATGATGCAGTCTAAGATGGTAGCGGGCTAACCTGTTATAGGGGCATGGCAGTTAAATTAAACCCATACCCCTATTCGGTTTCTACACGGCATCGTACCGGAACGCTAAATCGCTTGGCGGCACGTCTTTGCCGGTAGGGTGGTAACTAGCCACGGCCGAAGCCTCCCACCAGGCCAGACCAAGGAAAATTCAGAAATTATAAATTCCCAAATTGACCCTGCCGGGGATCGAACCCGGGACCTCCGCACGTAAAGGCAACAGCGCTACACACTGCGCCACGAAGGTCGTCGAAACCTCTAACTCTTTGGACTTCAAACATTTTGAGTGCATAGCTGTCGATGTATGTTACTAAGGAAAACATCGTGAGTTACATAATGGTTGTTAATCGTGAGGAAACTTACATGCCCAAGAGTTTTGCACAATATTAACCAACCCACACTTGTTCGCCGTGGTGAAATATGGCCATGGCGTGTAAACAAAGAACATGCAGTCAAGATGGTAGCGGGCTAACCTGTTAGGGGCATGGCAGTTACATTAAACCCATTCCCCTAATCGGTTTCTACACGGCGTCGTACCGGAACGCTAAATCGCTTGGCGGCACGTCTTTGCCGTTAGGGTGGTAACGAGCCACGGGCGAAGTCTCCCACTAGGCCGGACCAGGGAATATTCAGAAATTATAAATTCCCTAATTGACCCTGCCCTCACCGGAACCTCAGCACGTTAAGACAACAGCGTTCAACGCTGCGCCAGAGAGGTAAGCCCGCAATCATCTTCAGGAATCATATCATATACTAAGTTGTTGGTTTGTTGGTTTGTTGGTTTGTCCTTCAATCACGCCGCAACGGAGCAACGGATTGATGTGATTTTTGGCATGGGTATAGTTGAGGACCTGGAGAGTGACATAGGCTACTTTTTATCCCGGAAAATTAAGGAGTTCCCGCGGGAATAACAAAATACCTAAACCACGCGGACTAGTACTAAATATTAGGAAAGCCGTGCTCGATAAGATGATGATGGTCGCCCTATTTGTTACAAGCAAATAATACCTAAATAATGAGCCTCATTCATTGCTGGTCTCAGTAAATGGAAGGAACCTCGTAAATTGTACGGCATTGTTGGCCAAATATTTTTTATCGCATCTTTTGTGGGACCAACCCATCAATCATAGCTAGTGGTGTCTAAAAGTCGGTTCACATTATTCCAGTTCAGTAATCCAGTAGAGGGACGAGAGGCCAAGTTGCGATAACGCATATCAGTCGATTGCGAATGTTAAGCAACGTTGACCCAAGTCGGTAACAGGATGGGTGACCGAATATGGCCTTTTCGTTTCTTCCGCGACTGCCTCGTTGGTCTAGCGGTTAGCGTAGTCGACTGCGGATCACGAGGTCATGGGTTCGATTCCCAGTCCGGCATAAAAATTGTTAGGTATTGGGTTTTTCAATTAAGAAATTCTCAGTGCCAGCCCGGAGTGGGAAGTTGGCGGTGTTTCACCCCCGTGCCTCGGAGAGCACGTTAAGCTGTCGGTCCCGGTTATTATCACTAACATGATAATAGTCGTTAAAGCTCGCCAACCCGCATTGGAGCATCTTGGTGGGTCTAAGCTCTAACTCCCCCTCTCCTATGAGATTGGATGCCTGTGCCCAGCAGTGGGACGTTAATAGGCTGTTGTGGTGGGGTGGTGGTTTCTTCCGTGCCTAACGTACTCTACGTTAAGCCGTCGGTCCCGATTATCACTAACATCTGATAATAGTCATTAGTAACCTAAGAGTTGAAATAGTCGTTGAACGTTGAACTCATAGTCGAGTCGTATGCGGAAGGACCGGAAACCCATCGCATCCCAAGTATTATCCCAAGGAAATTACTGCCATTAAGTGATTATTGTAATGGGGTTACGACCCTCAGCAATAGAAATACGAGGCAGAGAGAGAATCGAGTGTGTCAATCCAATGCTACATTGTACTGTATGTTAATTGCAATTGATTCCAGTTGCGCTGGAAAGGGCGCGCTAGTATGTAAATTAGACTGGTCTGGATCTCTCACTGGATCCCAGTACATTCCACTGCCTTTTTTTACATTATTCCAGTTGCAATCCAGTGCTGGTTTGGATGGCTAGAATGAAGTGCTAATGGAATAATGTGAACCGGCCATTACGGATTGAAAAATGTCTACATTTCCAGTAATTCAAAAGCCGTTGAATTGTAAACAATGGCAATGATTTCAAGAAGAAAACAGATAAAAAATGTTTCTGTGAGTACTAAAATTACACTGAGTTGCCCGGGTAGGTAGGTGATTCCAGTTGCACTGGAAAGGGCGCGGTAGTTTGTAAATTAGACTGCCAGTCAAGTTACTGGTCTGGATCTCTCACTGGATCCCTGTACATTCCACTGCCTTTTCACATTATTCCAGTTGCAATCCAGTGCTGGTTTGAATCGCTAGACTCAAGTGCTAATGGAATAATGTGAACCGGCCATTACGGAGTGAAAAATGTTTTCCAATAAATAAACAATTTTAAATCACGAAAAGTGTTCGCGCGAATAAATTGTAGACGCTTTGCAAATGTTTGAAATAATTATACTCTCTTTCAAAGAGAGTAAGTACACCATTTCAGATAAAAATGTATTTTTGTAAAATATGGATAATTTCAATTATTTTCTTCAAAAATATTATTATTAATTGCTTTAGTCTTCTAGCATTATAAATCTTCCATAATTTTATCAATATAGTTATGTTCAAAGCGTTTCCCTTACTGATGAAAATACACTTCTGACGAAGGCAAGACAATAACGCGAAACGCCCGCGTGTATTTAAAACACTTCGTCGTGTCACGCAGGTCTGTGCAGCACTATATTTAAAAAAAGTTCACGCGCCGACGTGTCGCGTTGAATTTTGATGACGTCACAAGTAAGTATTTCATACAAAACCCCATACTAAGCGCGCATTTTGCTGATTTGACTTAGTAGTTGTCAGGCTATATCCAATTGGGAATCTCCTTAATAATGATAGTGAGAGTGAAACATACCTACTTTTAACCTGATAGAATAAATCATCAGCTACTTTGAGGAACGACGTCTCGTCCTGTCGCCTAGTGTGAGCGCCTCATAGGGACGCCCGCCCCATGAGAATGGTGCGGACTTTTTGTTTGTAGTAATATGTTTTCGCTGTTTCAGTACTTACATCCGTACTTATATTATAAATGCGAAAGTGTGTCTGTCTGTCTGTCTATCTCCTACGCTATCACGGCCCATCTGTTCAACCGATTTTGATGAAATTTGGTACAGGGATAGTTTGATACCCGGGGAAGGACATAGGCTACTTTTTATCCCGGAAAATTGAAGAGTTCCCGAGGGAATCAAAAAATTCCTTAATCCACGCGGACGAAGTCGCTGGCATCAGCTAGTTCTCATAATATGTTGAGATGAAGAACTCTCAGGCATGCAGCTTTTCTCACCATGTTTTCCTTCCCCGTTAAAACATGTTATATTTAATTGCATAGAAACAACATCACTCAGGAAAAACCTACAAAATACGAGCGAAGGAACAGTCTCGTCTAGAACTCGTCAAGGATTTGATTGAACCTATAATCTTATTTTGTGCTCTGGTCCACTTTTACCGAGTGCTTTTGCTCTACTACCGGACACTCTCAGTTATGTCAAAGTATTCAATGACTCTCTCCAGGGGCCATTCTGCCAAAGCTGTTTCAATATCATTGTCGACTTTCTTTGTTTTTGAAATATAATCCTTATTTTCAACCGACTTCAAAAAAAGGAGGAGGTTCTCAATTCGACTGTATTATTATTATTATTTTTTTATGTTTGTTACCTCAGAACTTTTGACTGGGTGGACCGATTTTGATGATTCTTTTTTTATTTGAAAGAGCATACTTTCCATGTGGTCCCATATACATTTTATCGAAATCGGTCAAGCGGTTTTTAAAATATCAACAATAAAATAAGTGCTTTGTATAGCGTGTGCTTGTTGTTGTAAAGTTGGCGCGGGAGTTTGAAGTCGGTTGTTTAAAAAGTATTTTTTATATTAAATTATGTCATTTCGAGTAATATTGCGTAAGTATTACTTTCAGCTCTTTCAAAAAAAGTGATAATTAAAAAATGCATTTACAAAATAAATTATTTAAAAGTAAACAAAAGAAAAAGAAAAGAGGAGACGAAAAAAAAATGTGTATATATAAATAGCTTTAGAGGTAGGCTTTAATATTAAAATAATAATAATAATAATAATAATACCGATAATAATAAATTGCTTTCAGCGTTGGCAGTATGGCCCTAGTCATTCCTTCAGAACTGAAGATCCTACTGGCTAGATCCTAACCTCGAACGGATTATTTATTTCCACTGGCTTCTGTTGGTGCGTCCAAGAGATACCTAAGATAGGGATATATTTTATGGATTTAGTATGACTATCGCTAAAAGGTTAGCCCGTTACCATTTTGGACTTGAAATATAAAAAAAATATGTATCATCTGTAAATTGTAAATGAATTTTTTCAAAAGAGTAACCACCGAGTTTCTTGCTGGTTCTTCTCGATAGGAGTGTCACTCAGAACCAGTGGTAGATTCACTTGACGTTCAATTATTTTTGAATAAATATTTGAATAAAAAAGTATTAGTTTTAGTTTGATGATGTAGACCACGTATCGTAATGCATCATTACTTACCTAGTAGGTGGCATAGGTAATATAAAAGTTTTTGTGTAATGTGGCAAATGCGGCGGCATAAACGCGAGCGTGATAAAGATGAATGATTAGGTTATCCTAGCAAATCACTTCTCGGGACATTTCTCAAATGTTTATTCAACCTCTTACAAAAGTTAACTTATTTGGAACTAGCTGATGCTCGCGACTTCGTCCGCGTGAATTGAGGGTTTATGGTTCCCGCGGGAATTCTTTGATTTTCTGTGATAAAAAGTAGCCTATGTGTTATTCCAGACTATAATCTATCTCTGTGCCAAATTTCATCCAGATCCGTTCAGCCGTTTGCCTGTTCGGCCATGATTGAGTAACAAACATCCATTCATACATCCAAACTTTCGCATTTATAATATTAAGTATAGATAGGTTTAAATATATAAATATATATACCTACTATCCCTATAACTTTGTCATTGATGCAATCCATAAGTTAGTCCATACTAATTTTACTAGTGGTTCGCCCGGAACTGAGACCTCGCGGCGCCATCTATTGACATCATTGTGAAGTTCTGTTGTAAATACTAAGGCTCATTAAAAATTAAATAATTTCGTTTCCATATAATATTTATCCAATTTTAGTACTTTTTGTTCAAGTACAGGATATCATTCAAATAATTGATCAAGTTTCAGGCTAAGCATTTCAGAAAATTTTGAGTTCTGAGATGAACTTTGGACATTAGAAAATCTCCACTTTTAAAGCCCCCCATTTCGCCAATTTTAGGGGAAAAATTTCAAAAAATATATTTTTGGACTCTATTCCTAATTATCTTTAAAATGATATACCGCAACCCTATGTAACGCTATAAAAATATTTTTTCTTCATATTCGCTTGTATGAGAGCCCCCCTGAAATAAAGATTTTTATAACTTTTTAAGCCATATTCGGCTGGAGGCCATCGGTTTATATGTATAATATTTAAATTTGAAGTAATTACGTTCAGCAATTCAGAAGTTATAAGGCTCTGACAGACGGACGGACGGACGGACAAGTGCAAATTCACTCAAGTAGACTCAGAGACCTTCGCTTCGCTCGGTCAACAAATGGGGAAGTGTACACGTCTGTCTGTCTATAACGTTTTCATGGCCCATCTTTTCAACCGATCCTATGTTAAAAAACAAGAATAACTCTAACTTATTTTCGTAAAGAGGAAGAGGACACAAGAAACAACACTGTAAAGGTATTTTGTAACAAGGGTCTTACAAATACCATTCTGATCGTGGAAATTCATGGCGTCATCTGTGAAAGTTCCAATTTCTCGAGAGGTATTGTACTTACATGCACTGCGTAAGTATTCTGTATTCATACAGTGGGTCGACGCCTATACAAATGACAGACCCGGCAATCGTGAAGATCTAGCCCCACTTGAGATAATGAACGAACCAGAAGTTTAATTCGCTATAATCCGCCACAGTAGACAAATCTATGTGGTACAGTGCGTGTCTTTCACCTGCAGCATGCGACACCCACCACCCAGCAATTCGCACAGGCACAGCACCACACCACACAAATCCCCAAATCACTCTCAACGTACGTTTCACTCCGACATCGGTGCATCTTCAGAAGATGTTGACTCGACAATGCACTATTGAACATCTCCTGAAGATGCTCAGAGAGCTTCAATAAATCATGCCAGTTTCCTGCGTTACGCCTCTTTCACCCCGCAGGCCCTCAGCGTTGCGTTGCTAGACTCTAGAAGTCTAGACGCTTCTGACGAACGACTGGTAGGATAGAACGTATTTCCTTAGACTGTGGTACAGGACGGCAGTTTGCGGTTGACAAGGCTCGTCGTTGGGAACAGTCGCATCCGTATCAGTGCGATAAATCCTTACAAACAACCACCTTACACCGCTCTTTGTTACGACAATATCCTTCCAAAACTACGGTCTGTATATCTGATTGTAAGGAATGTCTGCCTCGAAGTGTAGCGTGCCAAATGTCAATTTCAAAGGTGGTAGATTCTTGCGACTTATCATAAGTGGCACAAGTTCTACGTGAAACAAATCATTTCATTTTCATTTTCAACATGTTTGATCAAAATATACTACTTATTACCCTACTGAAAATTATCTTTTTGGATTTTGTGGAATACTAGCAATTTTTTTTTTCTTGACTATACTCCCTTTTGAAGTTTATACTATAGTGCCACGGTGGGGTCTGAAGATTTTAAAGATCTGGACCTCTGCTTGCTCTAAAGACTATTTAGAGCAAGCAGAGGTCCAATTGTCTGAGCAAATCGTAATCATTTGACAGCTTGAAACGTATTACTCGAACTGTTGGATTTCATACATGCTTTTTGACATGCAGGCATATTTAAACAGATCGTCAAAAAAGTCCGTCTCTCATAGAATGTGCTATAAGGTACAGAGATCAGAGATATAAGTACTAAGCGGTTGTCTAGGCAAGCTGTTGAAAACAGTTAAGCTCATGTCTTGGCGCAGTAAATTCTGGCGAACGAGACAGTTACAACGTTGCTGGCTCGTCACATACCACCCGTTGCGTGGCAACTAACCACGGCAGAAGGATCCCATCAGGTCAGACCAGAGAAAATTCTGATATTATGAACTGCCAAATTGAATGCCGGCGATCGAATCCGGGACCTCCCTCGTTAGGACAACAGCGCTCCATCCATCTCAGAGTTTCCATGTACAGGCTGTGCTATAAGGTACAGAGATAGAAGTAGTTAGTGGTCGTATAGCCAAGCCGTTGAAAACAGTTAAGCTCATGTCTTGACGCAGTAAATCCTGGCGAACGAGACAGTTACAATGCTTGCTGGCTCGTCGCATGCTGACGTAACAATAAGCAGATTCCCTGTTCCGTGTATGTAACCATTATACTTAGGTAGGTCATACGAACCTATTGAGCTGCTGTTTGCAGTACAAGTAAGTACCTTATATACTTTTACCTATCTACGGGTATATTACGTCCAGTATCTACACTGTCATAATCATGCTTAAATCTTACTTAAAATTCGTACATTGTCTGTCTGTCTGCGCTTTCACGGCCCATCTGGTCAACCGATTTTGGTGAAATTTGGTATGGAGATAGTTTGTGTCCCGGGGAAGGACACAGGTCACATTTTTAATCCGAAAAATTAAAGAGTTCCCGCGGGAATCAAAAAATCTTTTACACTCGGACGAAGTCGCGGGCATCATCTAGTACCTATTATTATAATATGACGTCAAAGTTTGGATGTTTTTAATGTAGTTATGTTTGTTACTCCTTCAATCTACAAGGCATCGATTTGACTGCAATTTGGAGATAGGAGACACTCTGAATTCACTTAGTTCCCGCAGGAATCAAAAAACCTGAACTCGCGGCACACGAGCTCGCGGGCATCTTCTTGTTCGTTAATAATTAATATTAAATTGTGATAAGTTTTTACCAGACTGTGGCATTTTCTGTACACAATTTCTAAAGTAAAATGTCAGCGTTAAATCTAATTCTGTCACTTTCCGCTGGAATTATTATTGTAAGGGTTAGCAATGTTTTTAATGCTGTAATTTTGGTTTAGTTTAGAGATTGTGCACTACAGAATTAGCCCCATTGTGTTACTATGTAAACTGGCGTTTGTTTCTTGTCTCTACCAAAATCACTACCTAATAGTTTAATCATGGAATGATTCTTCAGTCACTCAGTTTATCCTCAGTTTATTTTTGTTTCGATGTTAATATAAACAGTACCTACTTAACTGCGAAAGCATATTCAAAAGTTAATAAAACAGTATTCTCAAATAAGCTCAAGACAATAAAACTGGAGGAGAAAACAACAATTCATAATTAATGTTTTCATTAAGCATAATTTTTCAGGTTTAGGAGTTACGATGGGACGTTAACATTTTTTATGATCAAAATGTTGCGCTACTCGGGAGAAAATCCACACTTGTGAGAAACATTACATTCTTCGCAAGTGAATTATGTATTTGCAGATGTTATCTCAACATTGAGTTCCAAGTTAAACTCAATTTTTTTTTCAAAAATGATGGTTTTTACAAAATACTCATTCAATCAACCAACGTTTTGGAAGGTTCTGATTATCTTCTATATATTCAATATAAAAATCAATTGCTGTTCGTTCGTCTAGTGCCTCGTTGACTGCCTCGTTGGTCTAGCGGTTAGCATGTTTGACTGCGGCTGACGAGGTCCCGGGTTCGAGTCCCGGGTCGGGCCATAATAAGTGATGGGTTTTTCTGACTAGAAATTCTCAGCACTAGCCCGGAGAGCACGTTAAGCCGTCAGTCCCGGTTATTATCACTAACATGATAATAGTCGTTAAAGCCCGCCAACCCGCATTGGAGCAGCGTGGTGGGTCTAAGCTCTAATTCCCTCTCTCCTATGAAAGAGGAGGCCTGTGCCCAGCAGTGGGACGTTAATAGGCTGTTGTGGTGGTGGGTTCGTTCGTCTCGCTAAAACTAGAAAACGGCTGGGTCGATTTAGCTGATTTTGGTTTTGAAATGTTTGTCGTAGTCCAGGGAAGGTTTAAACGGTGAGAAAATATGGAAAAATTGCGAGAAAGATAGGGCAGGACAACGTCTGCTGGGCCCACTCGTCGTCGTCGTCAACCGATGGACGTCCACTGCTGGACATAGGTCTCTTGTAGGGTCCTCCACAAGCCACGGTCTTGCGCCGCCTGGATCCAGCGACTCCCTGCGACTCTCTTGATGTCGTCCGTCCACCGTGTGGGGGGTCTGTCGGCGCTACGCCTTCCAGTGCGGGGTCGCCATTCCAGCACTTTGGGACCCCAACGCCCATCGGTTCTCCGAACTATGTGCCCCGCCCATTGCCACTTCAGCTTCGCAACTCTTCGGGCTATATCGGTGACTCTGGTTCTCCTACGGATCTCTTCATTTCTGATTTGATCACGTAGGGACACTCCCAACATAGCCCTCTCCATCGCCCGCTGAGTGACCCTGAGCCTTCTTATCAGGCCCATAGTCAGCGACCATGTCTCGGATCCGTAAGTTATCACTGGCAACACGCACTGTTCGAAGACTTTGGTCTTCAGACACTGAGGGATTTTGGACGAAAAGACATCTCGAAGCTTCCCAAACGCAGCCCAGCCGAGTTGAATTCGGCGGTTGACCTAGTTCTCGAAATTGGACCTACCCAGCTGCACTGTGTGCCCCAGGTACACGTACTCGTCTACAATCTCGAGTGCAGAGCTCTCAACGATCACTGGGTGGAGCGGAACATGAGCGTTAGACATAACTTTCGTCTTACTCATATTCATTTTTAGGCCCACCTGTTGAGAAACTCTGCTGAGGTCATTGAGCATTGCATTGAGGTCTTCCAGAGTCTCTGCCATGATGACTATGTCATCGGCAAACCGAAGGTTAGTGATGTACTCGCCGTTTATGTTGATGCCAAGTCCGTTCCAATCCAGAAGCTTAAAGACGTCCTCCAATGCAGCGGTAAACAGCTTCGGGGAGATAACATCCCCCTGGGCCCACTAGTTCAAAAATATTTATTTCAGTACCATTTCATAAAATTACGTAGTAATTGAAGCCATCCAAGTGAGTGACTAGTTCTTAGATCTTACTTAGTTCTTTTAATTGATCTTTTAGGTCCTTATCCATACTACAAAATACATAAGTAAGTAGGTACTATTACAACGTATCCATTTCCTATCGCCTTCTTATTCCTATTAGTGGTTAAAAAAAAGTAATTAAATCTGTCATGTACGAATTTTCTTTTCTTAATTATAGAACAGAATACTTATTAGTATTTTATTCTTATAGTTAGTAGTGACACAGAAATCCTGCTGTTTGTGTTTGCGCCTGCTGGAAGGAAATGTCGATTTCCATGTAAAGCCATTATTATTTGAAAATTGTAAAAGGCATTTTTAGTTAATATTTCAGATTCCCTTTCTAACTATTTGTGAATTAAATAAAAATGTACGAAAAAGCAACCCTTTTTGTGGAGTTACCTTTAAACAAAATAGATTTCCTTACTTGCACTTTTCTACGCTCGCTCCATTACTCGGCGGTACATAAAACTTCGCCTCCGACCATTCGTCTCAATTAGACTATAGCTTATCTTTGTTAGGAAGTTTTATAGAAAAGCAAACGCGATTTCTCCGCGATTTTGTTGTGTTATTCTTGTTTAAGTATCGCAATACTCAATAGTCCCTAGATCTCCATATCTATACTAATAGGTATTATAAATGCGAAAGTTTGGATGGATGTTTGTTGTTCAATCACGCCAGTACGGCTGAACGGATCTATAAAATTTGAATTCGGATAAAATTTGGCACAGAAACAGATTATAGTCTCGAAACTATACCTGCTAATATTATACCAAAATGCGAAAGTTTGGACGGATGGATGCATATTTGTACCTATAATTCATTCACGCCAGAACGGCTGAACGAATCTCGAGGAAATTTGGCACAGAAATACATCGATTATAGTCTGGAATAATACATAGGCGACTTTTTATAAAGGAAAATTAAAAAGTTTCTGCGGGAACCAAAAAAACCCTCAATACACGCCAGTGAAGTCTCGGGCATCAGCTAGTACTTCCATACTAATAATGATTATACCTAATTAATGCGAAACGCTTCCACGGCTCATCTTTACAACCAATTTTGATGGCATTTGATTCAGAGATAGGTGGTATCCCGGGTAAGAGTATAGGCTTTTTATTCCAAAAAACTAAGGTGTTCCCGCGGGAATAAAAAAACTTGATCCACGCGGACGAATTCGCGGGCATCAGCTAGTCTAGAATAAAGGGTTTGGTATTAGCTAAGCATGCCATTTCCAAAATCTGTGTTTCTCGCCAATTTCAATCTGGGTGTGTCTTTATCAAGAGTGACTAATACTCGTAAATCATCTTCTAGGCAAGCGCGTCCCATCTAAGGCCGCATCATTACTTACCATCAGGTGTGATTGTTGTCAAGCCTAAGCCTTTAAAAAAAAAGGAAATTAACCTTGGTGGAATCCAATGATTTTGTAGAACATTGTACGTATCATACTCATACTAATATTATAAATACGAAAGTGTGTTTGTTTGTTGGTTTGTCCTTCAACCACGCCGCAACGGAGCAACGGATCGACGTGATTTTTGGCATGGGTATAGTTGAGGACCTGGAGAGTGACATAGGCTACTTTTTATCCCGGAAAATTAGGGAGTTCCCGAGGGAATCGAAAAAAACTTAAGACGCGCGGACGAAGTCGCGGGCATAAGCTAGTAAGACTATAATATGTACGCCAAATGCTAATAGTAAACTCAGTAAAGCCCGTAAAACTTTACCCATTTGTCTTTTACTCCCCAAGGTTTAGCTTTCACTGGAAAAACGGCAACACAATTTGATGAAATTTTATGAAAACAAAATAAATTTATTGCTATAAATAAATTTTATTTGTGTAGATCGTAAAATAACCTTATCTCTCAGAAACTAAAAAAGGATCTCCTTATCCACAGATGGCAATCCCTATTTATGTTTACTAGATAATTCTCGCGACTTCAGCCGCGTGGATTAAGTTTTTTCGATTCCGGGATAAAAACTAGCCTATGTCCTTCCCCGGGATGTATCCTTGTACAAAATTTCATGAAAATAGTTTGAATAGGTGGGCTGTGAAAGCGTAGCCGACAGACAGACAGACTGACACACTTTCGCATTTATAATATTAGTATGGATTTTGCACTTCAGCCGCAATCCTTCTAGTTCTACAACAAATATTATTATAATAAAAAAGTTTGTAATAGGCTTAGGTACCATTGACTCTAAATGTATTTTCTAAAAAATGATATGAAATGTGCACATTTCATACCCTGTAAATGAGTTCGAAAGTTAAACTTCCCGGCCTAGGCCAGTAAAGAATGTATGTATTTTCATTACATATTATAAGTTTGAATTTGGAATCTTTCTTCCTGAATATCTTGTAACTTGTTTTAATGTTCTTTGGCCTAAATAGTTTAAATTTGGAACTCTACCGTATTACGCGTTCAGCACTCACAGCGCAAAAAAAATTAAAAGTATAATATTTCCTAAGTAGGTTGCTTTTTTTTTAATTTCTTTTAATTACATAATATAATATAAGTATATAAAAAAGTCACTTGTTTCATTTTTTAGAAAAGCACTATACCTACACACTTCGACCGGGAGAGCATTTCTGGTCTCGTACCTATATAGTCTAATAACTAACATTCGACCCGAAAACGCGTACTTCCCGGTTTCGCGATGTAATGTACTATATAACTGTACATATTATTAAAATCATCTTACCTTGTTCGAGTAAAAGTTCGATCTTGCATGGAGTACTGCAGCCATTTATGAGATGGCTCTGCTAAGTACCGTATAGCGTGAGGTAGGTATCTAATTCTAGGATTTGGTGGATCGTCGCGCCAGGAGACTTGGTAACGAAACGCTGGTTAATTCAAAGCTGCAAAGCTTGCAAAATCAGCGCAACGTTGCCTGTCTGTTGGTATTCTACAGGACATATTTCGGAGAGTGTGCCCAAGAACTATTCGATCTGATTCCTCCATCACCTTTTTATCATCGAACCGCAAGGCATCGACAAGGTTTGCACCCTTACGCAGTCGAAATTCCGCGGACTCGTACGAAGCGATTTGCTTCCTCGTTTCTTATTCGAATCGCTAGGATATGGAATACCCTTCCGGATTCTGTTTTCTCCTCCTCTTTTTATATACTATACCTTCAAATCAAGAGTGAATAGGCATCTTCTAGGCAAGCGCGTAGCACCTTAGGCTGCTTCACCATCTGAAGTACTTAGATCTGATTGCACCCATGACCCAAGCGCTAGCCTATATATTAAAAAAAAGCCGGGGATCCTCTCCCATTCCCAATAAAAAGTAGGTATATCTGCACGCTGTGAGAAAAATGTCCAATCTCTGAATACATGCCCATATTGAACGAAACATTTGGAATTCATTAGAGCTTTTAATTTAAAACGCCAATGTCGCCGTCCCCTTGCGGCTTTCCTCCCGGATTATACTGAAATTGAACTTTTTTCACGCTTGAGCCGTTTATTTGTGCCGGGTTCCATGGTGAGCGGAGTATTTTTGTATTCATTACAAGTAAGCCCTTGACTGCAATCACTCCTGATTGTAAGTCATGAAGGAGGTAGCGGGCTAACCTGTTAGAGGTATGGCAGTTATAATAAACCACTAGTCAGTTTCTACACGGTGTCGTACCGGAACGCTAAATCGCTTGGCGGTAGGTCTTACGTGGAAAACAGGAGAAGAAATTGTCTGATAGCCAATTAGATACATGAAGGTAAGGCTACTAATTGTACCTAATATCACTAAATTAAGGCAGCCTTTCACTAAAAAATTATTTACTTAATTCACGTAGGACAACTTATGTCACTTATGATAAGTCAAAACTCTACCACCGGTTCGGAAAGCTAATACTACGTACTAATATCAAAGTCTAACGAGATATATTATTTCCTACCAGTCGTTCGACGGAGGCGTCTAGACAAGAGCAACGATGTGGGGTGAGAGAGAAATCTGGCAGCATTTTCGATACAAAATTCTGTCACTCGAATGGCTCTATTTGTATGCAGTTTCCTACCTCTCTGAGCCTTACTCGTAGGTGAGAATACCGTTCCTCTATACTTATTCGAATGTTTATTTAAAAATAATGATGCCGTATTTAAGGTACCTAATATTGATGTGATTTGGTTCATTTGTGGATGAGTCAATGAACCAGTTCCTGCTTCTCTCCATTTTTTAGATTGAGCCATCGACTCACAATTTTTGACACGTTTAAAATTCCTACATTGTAGTTAATGTTATTATGAAAAACAACCAGCATAGAAACAAAATGACAGAAGGAACATGTCCGCATTGTGAATTTACTCGTATGCATTAAATAATCAAAACTCTAAACTCATATTATATTTCACCGGGGACCCCTAAAAGTAGCCGTTCAAACAAATTGAAATTATGCAAACATGTACCCTGTCTGGTCGCTGTACAGCGCTGTTTCGCCGAATGTATAGAATTTTACAATTCACTGCTATTCCCCGATGATTTTGTCTTCGTTCAATTAAATTGGGACAAATTGACCCTTATCTAACTAGGGTGTGCTGGTCATAGGGGCGTAAGAGCACTGCTTACCCAAGTTAAAACAGCTCATTGCTCATAGCTAGCAATTGGCATCAAAACCTGTGCACGCCACTGCTTGAGTTACTATTCTTCTACCTACCGGACATACACATTCTTCTCTTCAAGTATAAATTATATTTATGTGAAAATTTATTGTCAAGCGTCATTATACCTACTTAAAATGTGTATAAATTAAACAAAATATATTACTTAATACTTATTTATTTACTTTAGGGTATTAAAATTTAAATCACAGACGAAAATTATTATAGTTTATTTATTTCAATCCATTTTATTTGAGTCAAACCTACAATCAATTACCTACGGATATAAGATAACTTGGCTCAGTTTTGTCTCTTAGTTCACGACCACATCAATATAATATTCATCAAACAGTACGGTTACTATTCAAGACTTATTATAAAACCGTCCATCTATTCTACTACTACTTAATCGTAAGTAGGTAGCAGGTTCATCTTTACCACCTGTTAAAGTAAGATACTAGTTTACCTACCTATAATATGGAAAATTTACATGTTTTATATTATTCTAAAATATACTTATTTATATTGTGTAGGTATATAAAATCGCATCATATACATATTATTATTTTCTTAAACATATTATTATTATGTAAGTACATAAAAATCTCATCAAAATCATATTGACAATTTTCTATACATCTAAAACACTTTTTTGCACTAAATATGTATAATTTAGTTCCATCACTCAACTTGAAGCAAATCACTCATAAAAACATTATAAATGCGAAAGTCTGTCTGGCTGGTACGCTTTAACGGCCCAACTACTCAACAGATTTTGATGAAATTTGGTACAGAGACAGGTTACATCCCGGAAAAGGACTTTTTATCCCGGAAAATTGAAGAGTTCCCGCGAGAACCAAAAAAATGTATCTGGTCAACAGCGATTTTGATGAAATTTGGTACAGGGATAGGTTGTATCCCGTGGAAGGACATAGGCTACTTTTTATCCCGGAAAATTTAAGAGTTCCCGCGGGATACATAAAACACCAATCCACGCGGACGAAGTCGCGGGCATCATCTAGTCACTCATAAATTATGAGTGAAAAGCCTTAACACCTATACAGTAAATTGTAGTAACTAAGCGAATAGGCATGATGACAGTAACCAAGAATCAATGAAATTATGAATTTATTTAATGAAATAGGATTCATGGATTGTAAAAAACGTATTTATTTTTCTATTTCGAGTGAGATTGCTATTTATTTTGATAAAATAAAACTATAAAATACAGCAATCCGCCATATTGCATAAAACACAAAGAAGCGAATGACGTCACAATTGTTTGTTTTCGAGCTTTGAAAATCACACTAATTGCTTAATGCACACTGCACAGAGTACATTGGTAAAAACAATTGTGACGTCACAACGACGCCATGACACCGCCGAACGTTTTGGCGTGAATTTTAAAATTTAAATTTCAAATGCTAATTTTATCTATCAAACTTTATTTTTCTGCTGAAATAAGATATTTTTTCAAAATAGTAGATACTTCCGAACATAATCTGACCATTTTTCAAAATCAGTCATCATGCCTATTCGTCACAAGTAGGTAACTTTCAAGTGCCAACTAATGTACAAGATAAACTTTTAATTGTAATTTGTACAACTCGTAAACAAATGGAAATTGTTGTGAGATTTATGAGTTCACGTCTATTATGTTCAAACAAAGTAACTTTAACGTGGGTACGTACCTATTATACTAATATTATAAACCAGCTGATGCCCGCGACTTCGGCCGCGTGATTTAAGTTTTTTGATTCCCGCGGGAACTTCTTAATTTTCTGGGATAAAAAGTCCAGGTCTTAAACTATATATCCATGCCAAAAATCACTTCAATCCGTTGCTCCGTTGCGGCGTGATTGAAGGACAAACCAACAAATAATCAACCAACAAACAACATCACACTTCATACTATTATAAATGCGAAAGTGTGTTTGTTTGTTGGTTTATTGGTTTGTCCTTCAATCACGCCGCAACTTAGCAACGGATCGACGTGATTTTTGCATGGATATAGTTGAAGACCTGGAGATTGACAAAAACTAACTTTATATCCCGAAAAATTAAAGAGTTCCCGCGGGAATAAAAAAAAATACTTAAACCACGTGCAAAGTTGCGAGCATCAGCTAGTAATAACATACAAGTAGAAGTACATAGTAATTACGTTTAAGGACTGATTATTCAGAAACGTGCAAGCCTGAGAGTTCTGCATATTTTTTTAAAAAGTGTTTCCCACCTTTGCGAATATCTCTCAAAGGTAATTTTCTCAGATGCGTTTCTCCAAGGTGTGGCAAAAGTATCTTGAGGAAATTTTCTAAAAGATGTGTACCTAGACCATGACCTAAGTGCTTCACATTCTGAGCTGAACAAATCCGTTCTTAATAGTGGGCTGGCGATGGTTTGAGATAATATTCCCAGGTTTCAAAACAAAATGCTACATAGAAGGCCTGTATTTAAAAAAATAAGCACTAATGCTCCCCTAATACTGCAAAGCAACTCACATTTTTTTTGTCACCACTACAATTTAACCCTTGACTGTTTATTTATCTTACCTGCTGGTTAGTGAGTGGTAACGGAATAGAGTATGCACCTGTGTTTGTGCACAGTAGTAATTCCTTACAACCCGCCCCCGAATCCCCGAATCCCCGAAATTCCCAAATCGACCCTGCCGGTGATCGAACTCGGGCGAACACTTATAAGACCACAGCGCTTACCACTGCGCTAGGGAGGTCGTCACACACTCCTTTATCACGTAAATATTTATTAACTCTGCGTCATATGCAAAGTATTTTATATTCTGTAGGTCTGGTATTCCCAAGTTCGGTGATACATATTCATAATATCACAATGCTCATTTGTTTACCAAGTTTGAATTACTAATACCCGGTAAGACCGCGTATCAACTAGCAAGCAACTTGTGCAATTTCTTGCAGAACGCTGCGTTTAACATAATATTTCAAAGCAAGAAAACTTCTGCAAGTTTTGTATACTGAACTCTATTGTTAGTAAAATACGTCTTACTGAATGCTATAAACTTAGATAAAGAATACCACCTATAATAACGATCGCAAATTCAAAATCTAAACAAGTAGGTATAAATTACAAATTTAAAAAACCTCCGACTAGAAAAAAGCTGATGACCTTCAGACGGACGAACAGATTTTCATGAAACATGGCTAAGAACACTCGGGATAAAATTATCTATGACACAAAAAAAACTAAACGAAAATCGGTCCATCCGTTTGAGCTTTACGATACCACAGACAGATACACAAGCAAACACGTTAAACTTATAACACCCCTCTCTTTTTGCGTCGGGGGTTAAAAAGAGTCGCTTCGAATTTATTTTGTTTACAGTCACTGATACTTGATAGTTATATTAAAAAGTAAGTAAGTATGTCAATGTTTAAACATTTTTGCAATAAATCCATATTTAGTTAAAGTTAAAGTACAAATCGTCTGAATGACAAAATATATGTCACCGTAAGATTGCAAAAACCGTTAGATTATAATCCAACTAGCGATATTGTAAACTTTCGACGGATTGTGAACCGTTCAAACTTCAATGTTCTGAGTGTCAATTTTTGAAATATTCATTGTATTTACGTTTTCTTGTCTCTTTCTTGTAGGTTAGGTTAGGGTTCAACATAAATAACCAAGTAGTGCCCGGCCTGCGGGTTCTATCGGGTTAATAAACCTAACAGATTACAATCTACCGAAAAATAATCCGCTTTATTGTAATCATTCGACAGTTTACAATTTCGCGAGTTAGATTATAATCTAACGGTTTTTACAATCTTACGGTGACATATATATACATACTTACGTCTAATCGTAGGTGAACAGATATTTTTGTGGGCACTTTTACTTACATCTTGCAATTTTTGATTAAAAATTAATTTCTTGCAGAAATCGAAATTGCCAAAGTAATGACAGCGATTTGTGCAAGAAATCTAGCCAGTGAACACTTGACCTTACACTTATTGCTGTTGTCTCGTTAACTATGCGGAATTTTTGGAAGCTATTTGTGAAATTGTTGAACGGATATGTATCACTTAAAACTTTACTACCTCGCCACTCGACTGCATATGGGTCTCGTAGATATACCCATATACTAGCTAATACTACCTAATAGGTAGGTAGATATTTACTAGCTAATGCCCACGACTTCGTCCGCGTAGATTTAGGTTTTCGGTTCTCCCTCTTTAATTTTCTGCGATAAAAAGTAACTTATGTGTTAATCCAGACTATGATCTATCTCTGTGCCAAATTTCATCCAGATCCGTTCTTCCGTTCTGGCGTGATTGAGTAACAAACATCCATCCATCTATACATCCATCCATCTATACATCCATCCACCCACCATCCCATCCAAACTTTCGGATTTATAATATAAGTATAGATTCTGCTATCTGCTATGGAACATAAAGTCCTGGATTTAAATTCCGGTTTTGACCAAAAAGGGCCCGCGATTTTGTCTTCGTGGATTTAGGTTTTAACAAAACCCTGCTGAAACTTTCTGATTTTCCGGGATAAAAATTAGCTTGTCCTTTATGCTAAAAACATAATCCACGCGGACGAAGTCACGCGAATCATCTAGTTTATAATATTTATTTGATTATATCATACGATCATTATAATACAAAGTAATCAGCCAGGCCTCTTCAATAATAATATTCCATTTATATACGCATCAATCATTTTTATCAAACAATCATTCATATTAAAGTGATTAACTACTGTAGGTACTGCAATTAAAGTTAATCAGTTTAAGGTTGCTACAAACTAACATTATCCATGACCTTACGCTTAACTTAGATACAATCAATTTGTTAATACGCTAATTGTTACTGTTAATGTGCACGATTTCCGTTATTTTCTTGCATATACAAATAACATCTTTGATTTGTACTTAAAATGCTAAACAACGATCAAAAGCCTATTTTAATTGTTGAATATTTTCAATTAGTTTCGATGTGTTTATATTGAGAATTCTGCTTCAAGTTCACAAAATTAAAAGGTCTATTCTAAACATAAAGTTAGATTGTCATGTCTTAAACTAGAAACGTTATAAAATTTTTAAAAAAATAACCAAATGAAAGTATTTCTTGTGATCAAATTTAACCTCAACTCTGGAGGTACTGACTTTGTGCCACACACTGCTTGTATATTCGGTGGAAATTTTTAACTTTAATGATAATATTTTAAGTACTAGATGATTCCCGTGACTTCATCCGCGTGGACCAAGTTTTTTCGATTCCCGCGGGAACTCCTTAATTTACCGGAAAAAAAGTAACCTATGTCCATCTCCGGGATATAACCTATCTCTGTTCCAAATCTCATCAAAATCGGCTGAATAGATGGGCCGTGAAAGCGTAGCAGACAGACAGACAGATAGACAGACAGACAAACTTTCGCATTTATAATATTAGGTAGTATGGATTTCTTGTATTTCTCTCTCTCTTCCATCTCGGGACCATGGGGTCCCGGACCTTTGGAAGGCGTACGAGGGGTCGAAACCAACTCGCAGAGGCCCGTTATACAATTTTACTCTAAAGGAAATGTGACACCAACCGGCGAATATCCCTATACGCACTATGCGAGTGCATCCAAGGACAATCCCCGGTTAGTGCAGGACTATTGCAAAACATGGAAGCAAATGATATGTATGGGTCTACGGGTTTGGGTTGCTAAAATGGATTGGTGATCTGGGTCTATGGAAGTACTATATTCCTAGTATTTCTTATTATTATTTTCTGTAATGCAAATGACCTTTACATTTTCCTGGTTTTTATACGACTGCCTGAAAAAAGGAGTAGGTATATTGTTTTCAGGGTTCATGTATGTATGTAAGTATGTATGTATGTAAGTATGTATGTATGTAAGTATGTATGTATGTATGTATGTATGTATGTATGTATGTATGTACGTGAGTTTGTATATTCCACCATAACTTCTATACGACTGAACCGATTTTGATAAATGAGGTATCGTTAGAATCCCTAGCTTATTCCGGGTGACATAGGCTAGTAAAATTTATAAAAAAATTGATAGGGTGACCTAGTTTCCGCATTACAGACTAAAGTTGAACAAAAATATTCGAAAATAAGATTAACTATATAATTATCATCTAGAAAATGATGAGTAGATTCCAAAAATATATAACACTATAGTTCAATATCCAGTGATTCACAAAAAATATCATTTAATAAAAATGTGAATAAGATTCCAAAGGTAATAATTGATGATTGTGGTATCGTTACGTAGTAGCAGTGGTAGCCGTACTTCCATTCGAGAGGGATTTTTTATGACACGACTGCCCAAAAAAGGAGTGTTATGTTTTCAGGGGTTGTGTATGTAATATGTGTGTCTACGGCAGAGCAGTCGTATTTTTTAAATAATTTTAATTATATTCACTTGTTTGCTCAAGAAGCCGATCTCATACTCACTGCCGTACCTAATGGTCTGGAGTTCTGACTCAAGTTAATTATAAGCCTTACTATATTTATTCAGGTGATCAGGTAGTCAGGTAGGATAGTTTAGTATCTATTACCTGTTAAAAATAATATTTTTACTAAGTGAATTATGTTAATAAAATTCCTTAATTTTGATCTATCAAAGCATTTCTATAAATTATCCTTTTTTTTACAATGAGATCGAAGCCTTTAAACCAAAAAAGATAGTTCGAACTTCATCGCAACAAAACATCAAAAAAATATGGAATAATTTATTATTATTCTAATATCTCATCTTAATGATATCACAAATATCTGACAATCATCAAAATAACAAGTTTATCAAGGACTAGATAAATTCCTTCGCCTATAGAATTAGGTATTATATCGAGAATTATATTAGTCAAAGAAATTATTTAACCACTGACTAAATTATTATTGAGTTACTTAAACATAGTATTTACTAATTTTATTGCTAGTGCCCCTTTTTATAAAAGGTATATTTTGAAAAAGATTTATTATACATAAATAATTACTACCGTCTACTTTCCATGAATGTTTTGTACTACTTGAAACTACGCGTTCGGTATTTACTTACTTATTTCTTCTAACTTACAAATTACTTACTATTGAAACTTATACTTCATCTATTCTTCACATTTTATTTAATTTCTTTCTATATTGTAGCATTCTATCACTTTACTTTTGTTTACCGAATTTATTCATACTAAATAATTACAATTTTAAATATAGCATTTGGCATGCTGTTGACTATATTTCAGTCAATATAAGTATCGTCAACTCTATATTTTACTTTAAAATCCATTTTTCTACCTTAATGTTACCCAGTCTACACCTGAAAATGATCGTCAGAATTCAGTTTCCTAATAAAAGACAAGAAAACTTCATTTTCTTCCTTCAACCCTTCCTTCCCTTTAAAATACGGGAACTCGTTATGGGTTTGCACGTAATATATTCCAGGCTTACTAAAATCAGCAGCTGAACCTAGATAATTTAATTTTGTATTATTATAACACTTAGCCAACCTAGCTTCTTGTATAGTATTACATTGGATACCAATAAATTTCTTAGGGTGCTCGATAGCTTGCCACCAGTATAATATTGCACGTACATGACTGCACACTACTAGACATGGTATATATGGGATATCGCTTGGTTGAAATTCTCCACCGTTTACGTAAAAATCTATATGTCCAAGCCTTTCTGCTATACCGAATCCGTCTATATTAGTATGGACTATATCTACTTTAGTTGCATCTGAAACGTCGAGTCTCTCTGTAGGTGGTAGTGCTCTGTAGCAAGGCCCGGCTGGGTCTAGACCAGTCATTCTAGCAGGTTTCTTTCCTGTGGCTGCATAGAAGTATTTCGCTGCATGGCTCACCACGTGAGCTCCAAGGCTCGCTCCCACTAGTTCTAAGTCTTCAGCTTTGAGTCCGTAGTCCATTAGTTTGACGAGAAACTCTCCGATTTTCTTTCCGATGTATCTTGTTAGGCGGACTGATCTGTAAAATGTTAATTTTTTTCAATAATTAAGACTATTTATTCTACTCAATAACTATGTCTATTGAAATTCTGGTAAATATTTATACAGTATTAATCACATGGAACATGACAGAAATAGAATACTCAATAATTAATATAACCTGCTATAGGTGCTTACTCACATTTAAATAAATTAACAAAAAAAAAACATAAAAAAGGTTTTAAAGGTTAGGGAAAACATCATATTGAGGAAACCTGCATGCCCGAGAGTTCTTCATGATGTCCTCAAATGTGGCATAAGTTTGTCAATCCGAACATGGTCAGCGTGGTGGACTATGGCCAAACCATTTTCATTCTAAGAAGATACTCGTGCTTTGTAGTATTGTTATTTTTATTTGCTTATTTATAATGTACATAAATTCTGATTGTAAGTTTATAAAGTAACTAATCACAATATCTTCATTGTAAATTGATTGCATTGTATCGCGTAATGGAAGTCTATTGTACTCCACGCATTATTATCCGATTTTTAACTCAATTATTATTCTGACGCATCGTGCTTGGTATGGCTAAATACGATAAATCATACTAATATTATAAATGCGAAAGTCACTTTGTTTGTTGGTTTGTTGGTTTGTCCTTCAATCACGCCGCAACGGAGCAACGGATTGACGTGATTTTTGGCATGGGTATAGTTGAGGACCTGGAGAGTGACATAGGCTACTTTTTATCCCGGAAAATTAAGGAGTTCCCGCGGGAATAACAAAAAACTTAAACCACGCGGACGAAGTCGCGGGCATCAGCTAGTACTAGATACTCCTTAATACTAAGGTGAGTCAATTTAGGAATGTATATTTACTTAAATATGGGCCCAGGTCTATTTAATAATCATCATCAAATGGTTTGAATGGGTTTGGCCATAGTTCACCACGCTGCCCAAGTGCGAATTGGCAGACCTATTTAACAATACTTTAAGAAAATTTGATAAGTACTTGAGGGCTTTCATTCAATCAATCAAAATTTGCTAAATATCATGCTGTTTGATAAAGTTATCCATATATTTATTAAAAATTGGGAAACTGACTGACTAACTTAACCACTCAAACTGCAAAAAAATTACATTGTTGACTTTCCCCATAAAACGTCATGTTCTTAAAAAAGTTGTGGATTTCAGTAAAAAGTCAGTAAAACTTAGTAGATAAATTACAAATAAGTAATAGCGTAGTAAGAAAGGGGCAAGACATGAAAACGAAACAACAACCGAATCTACTGTAAAGAAGATAGGTCAATCGAAAATCCAAGAAAAAAAAGACGTGTGGCACTCGGAGACTGCCGCGGTAAAGCTATTGCATAGCATTTTTTATCAACTTGCTATGACTACTTGTGTTGTTGACTTCAAGTTGTTGAAAATATAAAGGCGAAATAATTTTAAAGAATTATTATGTTTTCATTAGTCCGGGTGTCCAAGGGGAATCAAAAAACCTCAATGTTTGTTGAGGTTTTTTGATGCCCCTTGGACCATCTTGCCATAAAAATAGTCTTTTTATTTTCAACAACTTGAAGTCAACAACACAAGTAGTCATAGCAACCAAAGTGTTAGGTTTTTTTCGTTACGGAATTCCTGGATTCGGTCTCCACGCTCAAGGCTCGCGATAGAAGCTATGCAATAGCTTAAAAATAGATGCAAACACTTACTTGGGATAAATATACGTAAGGAATTCAAAGGTCTCAGTGATGAGGACGTTGTAGCCACGCTTGGAGTAAGCAGTGCCGATGGCCTGGCTTTGAGGAAACACCGCACTGTCCAAAAAGCCCACAGCGTAGAGAACAGTCTTTTTGTTTTTGAAATCTGGAAACATAAACAGAAACAGAACTGCTTTAATGCCAGGAGTTGATTAGAGATTTTTTTTAAGTCCGGTCACAGACTGATGAGATTATAGTAAGACCAATTCTGTTTGTTTAACCCAATCTCATCTAGGTTTAGTTATAATCTATATCTGTACCTTTCCTCACAAACGGTTGAGCAGATAGGTCAGGAAAGCGCAGCAGACAAGCAGACATAATTTCACATTTATAATGATGGATGTACTAGATTTTTAAAGCTGTCATTTTGGTCAAAATGACATCTCTAAATGTAGTGCTGCCCATTTGCGCAGGGACTATTATTTTAAAGGGATAGCAATATAAATTGAGCTGTTATTTTAGTTTAGTTTAGAGATTGTGTACAATAGAAATGGCTTCATTGTTTTCCAAAAAACTTAAACACGTTTTAAAGTACAATAAATCAAAAACTGACGTTTACAAACCATCATAGGAAGGGTCCTTTACACCTATGGACATCCAATTAGTGGATACGTGCAATATCGGTAGAGAAACAAAGAATTTCTTGCCTTTAGAACTTAGCTCTCCTTGGCATTGTTTTTTTGCAGATTAAAAAGTTGAAGAAGTGTACAAATCAAGTAAGTCGCAGATTTGGAGATCAAATAATAGGGCAGAGGAGTTCTGTATTAGAAGCTAATCACATGCTAGGATATGCGGCATAGAATGTCCTACAACACAATATAGCAACCCGCTTCATAGAAAGTAAAACGATAATTTTTTTTCGTATTGAATATGCTGCGTAGGCCCTACTGGCCGCTACACGGTCACCGGTGGGTTGGGCGAGTGTAAGGCGTCGCCGAGAAATGAGCCCTAGGGCTCGAAGACATCGGGGGGCAACGTTTTCCTGAGGGCGCCTCCTGTGAGGCTCGGACCTCGGCTTAGGATGACTGGGAGGGACTGAATGGGAGGTTGGTCTGATATGTATGACTAGACTAGTCCGTACGCCCCCGAGGTTGTGGGTTGATACCACGTCCGAGTGACGAAACGATGTATAGCACCGGATCATGCAAAGCGATTGAGGGAAGATCTCTTTCTCACCTATAGCCTTCTCTTTACCGATGGCTTTATGCGCAGTAAGGATTGGAAACTCCTTCCTCATCACCTGCCCTTTGTCTGTCATCCGGTGGACGATGATCTGCAGCATCTTCATCATCCGCGGGGTGATGCTCGCGTTCTTCGTCACTCCTGGACCTGGAATCAGAAGGATTGTCTTTTTTAAACAAAAACCTTATGATATGACAAGTATGCTCCTACGAAAAGTTTAGCGTACTATTGAAGATTATGTAAACTACATAAAAATTCTTTCCAAAAAACCGACTTCCAACGCCACTGTAAAGTACAAAATAATTTTGATTTCTACCTACTATGTTGAAGTCGGGCGAGTCTGATGCGTCAACTTTGCTTATCCTTCACATGTTATACCCGGCCAACTTCAACATAGTGGGTAGAAATCAAAATTATTTTGTACTTTTTAACTTTTAAGAATTTTTATTTTTAACTTTTTAGTGTCAGGGTTGAGGATTTGGAGTCAGAATTTTATGGGACCACCTCAAGAGCTTTCTCTAACGACTGATAGAAAAAAAAAAATCGGTTCAGAAACCACGGAGATATGCACCGATATACATTTTTTTTTAAAAGCGTCGATTTGAGAACCTCCTCCTTTTTTGGAAGTCGGTTAAAAAGAGCGTGCATGTTAATTTAACTCCGGCTATACTTGGGACTGCATCGACTTATATTGTATCTTCACTCTAATCATACTTCATACCTCGCGGCGCCATCTATTGACATCATTGTGAAGTTCTGTTGTAAATAGTAAGGCTCATTAAAAATTAAATAATTTAGTTTCCATATAATATTTATCTAATTTTAGTATTTGTTGTTCAAGTACAGGATATAATTCCAATAATTGATCTAGTTTCAGGCTCAGCATTCCAGAAAATTTAGAGTTCTGAGGTCAACTTTGGACGTTAGAAAATCTCCACTTTGAAAGCCCCTCATTTCGTCAATTTTAGGGGAAAAATCAAAAAATATATATTTTTGGACTCTATTCCTAATTATCTTTAAAATGATATACCGCAACCATATGTAACGCCATAAAAATATTTTTTCTTCATATTCGCTTCTATGAGAGCCCCCCTGAAATAAAGATTTTTATTACTTTTTAAGCCATATTCGGCTGGAGGCCATCGGTTTATATGTATAATATTTAAATTTGAAGTAATTACGTTCAGTAATTCAGAAGTTATAAGGCTCTGATAGACAGACGGACGGGCGGACGGACGGACGGATGGACAAGTGCAAATTCACTCAAGTAGACTCAGAGACCTTCGTTTCGCTCGGTCAATAATAAATGCGAAAATGTGTTTGTTTGTTTGTTGGTTTATTGGTTTGTTGGTTTGTCCTTCAATCACGCCGCAACGGAGTAACGGATCGACTTGATTTTTGGCATGGAGAGTGACATAGGCTACCTTTTATCCCGGAAAATTAGAAGAGTTCCCGAGGGAATCAAAAAACTTAAACCACGCCGACGGAGTCGCGGGCATCAGCTAGTCATTGATAATTAAGTATTTATTACTGTAATTTATTAATTACTTTATTGAACATAAATACAAGAGGAAGTTTACAAAATAAAAAAAAACACAGTACAAAGTTTAGTTTTATTTTTATTTTTATCTTTTGTTAGCACTTAGGTATATTTAAGGATTAGTTTAAAATTTTATTTTATAGTTAATTTCCTGTAACTTAATATTAAATAACAGTACAAAGTTTTGCATGCAAAGGCGGTCCGTATCACTTATAGCCGATCTCTTGCAGACAACTTTTGGTAAGATTTATGTTTTGAAGAAAGGAGCCACCGTGTTGCTGGCTATTCTCGGTAGGAATGGAATTCCGAACCAGCAACGGTAGATTCACTTGACGATTAAAAAGCACTTTGCAAAGGTTTGTTTGCAATTTGAACAAAAAACAATTTGAATTTGGAAGTCGTTCTGTTTGAAGTTTTTACAAGCCTCGCTAAACTATGCCTTTTTATACGACTGCCTGAAAAAAGGAGTATATTGTTTTCAGGGTTCATGTATGTATGTATGTATGTATGTATGTATGTATGTATGTATGTATGTATGTATGTAGGATGTATGTATGTATGTGAGTTTGTATATTCCACCATAACTTCTATACGCCTGAACCGATTGTGATAAATGAGGTATCGTTAGAATCCCTAGCTTATTCCGGTTGACATAGGCTAGTAAAGTTTTAAAAAAAAATTGATGGGGTGACCATGGTCCCGCATTAAAGACGAAAGTTGGAAAAAAAATTCGAAAATAAGATTAACTCTATAATAATCATCTAGAAAATAATGAGTAGATTCCAAAAATATAATATAACACTATAGTTCAATATCCAGTGATTCACAAAAAAATATAATTTAATAAAAATGTGAATAAGATTCCAAAGGTAATTAATTCAATACGGGCTACGGAAGAGCAGTCGTTTTTTTTAATAATTTTAATTATATTCACTTGTTTAAAGAAAATGAGGTATCCTATGGGTGGATTTTTTCCTACCTTGCAAATCTTTGCGAGAAACAATAACATCATTAATCATAATATTAATAATTAATGTTTTGATTGTTTTTGTTGAAGCTGTTTGGACGAGAAGGTAATCTTACATAAGAAGTAGACACTAAATGACTAGGTCATGTAAATCAGGTCTGAAGGCGTATTCAGTTATAACGCGTCACAGCGGTGTTTCAAATGCGGCTCCTAGATGTATAATCCGAGTCACGAAAGAAGTCCCGCGGCAGTTAGTGGAACATATTTCCAGGCGGTTTGCACACAAGATAATATGGAACAGAAGGCCACTGACATAATATATTTTAATCCCTAGAAGGTTTGGTATTATTAAAATGTAATGCTCTTCGAATTATGAAAAAATATATTAAATCAAATCAAATCAAATAATGTTTTATTCAATTTAGGTAATACTACACATATTAACGTCAACTTATTTATAAAATATAATTGTGATAATCAGTAACGGTATCTTAAAACTAAATCTACGAGGGTTCCAAACGCGCCCTTGTCTGAGAAGAGCCCACAACAAACTCAGCCGGGTTTTTTTTACTATCACCATTTCACAAATAATCTTAACTAAGGAACCTTCAGAGCCATTAGAGCAAACAACTCGCCACCTATTGGCGTTTGTCAAAATTGACAATCACCTATGACATATGACATATGCCGTAAGCTGTTAGCTCAAATTTGGATTTTAACTGACATTCCGTATTTTTCCCGTATAGTCTCCTATTTTACCAAACTAAAATTTCTTCACTATGGTTCACCATAACTGCCGTCCCGCGTTTAGTCTGTTAAGGGCACAAATATATTTTTGCCAGTTAAACCAGTTCTACCAGTTATTCCTTAACGATAAGTCCTGGACTCGAATCCATGTGCCCAGTCTCAAATACCAGCGCCGCAAAAACAGTTTTTCGACAAATAATTGCTTAGTATATATATATATATATATATATATATATATATATATATATATATATATATATATATATATATATATACGGCATATAAAACAGTAAAAATCTTAATTTAAACTAATCTTTGGAAACCATTTAAAAAAAAAAAAGATACGCGCCGAATTGAGAACCTCCTCCTTTTTTGGAAGTCGGTTAAAAAGTGTTTCTGTCACATAATAATTTATAATAATTATGAAAGACCCAAAAAGCATGTATATTGTATACATTAGGTATGCAATATACATGCTTTTTGGGTAAACATAACATAAAACACAGCAAAAATAAAAGTTAGTGAATTTATTATTTTCACACATTGATGTAGAATTTACTGTCTCGTCGGGCCAGTGGTTGGTCCATGTTCGACTGCGGCCGACGAGGTCCCGGGTTCGAGTCCCAGTCGGGCCATAATTAAGTATTGGGTTTCTCTGACTAGAAATTCTCAGTACTACCCCGGAGTTAGGAAGTTGGCTGTGTTTCACCCCCGTGCCTCGAAGTGGACGTTAAGCCGTCGGCCTCGACAAAGACAAAATTAATTATTATGGCCTCGGTTATTATCACTTAAATGATGATAGTCGTTAAAGCCCGCCAACCCGCATTAGAGCAGCGTGGTGGGTCTAAGCTCTATTTCCCTCTTTTGTATGAGAGTGGAGGCCTGTGCCCAGCAGTGGGACGTTATTGGGCTGTAGTGGTAGTGGTTAGTGATGTAAAAATTTAGTACGTTTTCAAATGAAAAGCTTGCAAACATCGCATCAAAAATCGTGTTTTGGTCGCTAATGCACAAAATACTTACATTCTGGTATGAGTCCGGCTGGGTAGCCAATTTCTGGACGTGGCTCGAACCCACTGGTGGACAACGGTCCCAGCAACAACAGGAATATTGCGATCCGGGCAGCACTCCGTATCGCGCCGTGCATCTTTCTGGAAACATGAAATCAATCTAAAACTATTCTGCGCTAATATACTTACTAATATTATAAGCTAGTTACTAGATGATGCCCGCGACTTCGTCCGTGTGGATTAAGTTTTTTAATTCCCGCGGGAACTCTTTAATTTTCTAGGATAAAATGTAGAAGAACATTTATGTCACTATATCCCGGAAAATTTAGGAGTTTCCGCGGGAATAAAAGAACTTCATCCGAAGACGAAGACGAAAGTGTTACATTTGTATCTAGTTTTGTCTGTGACACCACTGGTGAATAAACAATTTTTCTTTCTTTCTTCTTTCTTTCATCCACGCGGACGAAGTCGCGGACATCAGCTTGTAGGTACTATATTTAAATGCAAGAGTATATCTGTCCGTCTGTCTGTTTGACTTTCACGGCCCAACTGTACATCCAATTTTGTCAAAATTCGGTAGGCACAGGATAAGTTGAATCTCAGGGAAGGAAGTAATTAGACTTTTACCTAGAAAATTAAAGGATTCCCACGAGATTCCTCAAAAACCAATTTTCCAACATCCTTATTACATAGAGAGGTTACTACTTACTACCATAGCTATTAAAGCAGTATTGTTTCAAAATGACAATTTTATGTCCCGTACCTTGACATCACTAAAATAAGGATCACAATTCTAAAACACGAACGTCGAATATTAAAACAATACGCCTTTTAGCCATGGTAGTATGCCCCCAGTTTTAAATAGGTATTCAGTAGAAAATTAAGTTGTTGTATATTTATGTTGTAATATTTTTTGGCATCCCATAAAGTTCCGGTTGGTGGATGGATGATATTTTTATCTGCTATTACATAAATCATTCACGTTCGGATTTAAACAATCGTTTAGATTAGATCTAAACTTGAACGCTTAGGTTTTTATTGTGTTAAAACATAAATTGTTACACAATTAGTACATACTAAATACTTGTTAGTATCTAAATCTTTTCCGCCCTAATATAATAAGTACCTATAGTTCCGGTTTAAGGTTAAAACCATGCTACGGTTAAAAAAAAATTGTCTGCGGATGCGCAGTTAATTTTTTTTTACGCCGCTACAAGTTAGCCCTTGACTGCGATCTCACCTGATGGTAAGTGATGAAGCAGTCTAAGATGTTAGCGGGCTAACCTGTTGGGGGAATGGCAGTTATATTAAACCCATACCTAGTCAGTTTCTATACGGCATGGTACCGGAACGCTAAATCGCTTGGTTGGTGGTATGCCTTTGCAGGTTTTAGTAGGGAAATTTAAACATTATAAATCCCTAAATTGACCCTGCCTAGTTTTCTCTCAGAATAGAAATAGAAATATGTCTAGGTACGTCATAGTAGCTATCTGCATGCCAAATTTCAGCCCGATTCGTCCAGTCGTTTGAGCTGTACATTGATAGATCAGTAAGTCAGGTAGTCAGGCCTTTTGCGCATTGTAAGAAAATTTCTTGTGTCATAAGAACCTCTTTATTTTTTGAATAAAGGAACTGCTGAGTTTCTTGCCGGCTCTTCCCAGTAGAATCAGTTTTCCGAACCGGTGGTAGAGTCTTAACGTTTCATAAGTGACACAAGTTGTCCGATGTGAAATAAATAAATCATTTATCATTTATGAGTAAATTGTCTTTTATGAAATTCAGTCGCAGTGGTTGTTGTATGATACCATACATATTACAAGATATTTATTCTTGTGTCGGATCGTACACGCGCATACAAAACCTTATCCTTTTATACTATATTTAGATCATTTGCTTTAAAAAAGGTACCGTTTTGTGCCAAGTACCGTTACATAAAAAGACAGGTTAGTGAAGCAAGGTAACAAGATTCGTGCATATTTTTTTAAAATTGTGTTGCATGTACTAACGGGCAACGAACGATTCGAGTACTTCAGGTACGAAAGATCATTGATCTCTTGGTTTTTTAATACATATAGCTTATGTATTAGTCGCAAAATAAATGGCATGTTATAAGATTAAGATACGGAATATACCCAAAAGAAAAGGTTCATTTTAGGCCTACTCTTATACACTCTACCATGAATAGAGGAAAATACATAGATTGTATTAAAAATATAGTAATTTAGTGCAGTAACAGTAAAATAAATAACGAGAAAAAAATAAAACATGTATTTCAAGTTTTCGATACGTTTCCAAGATGGCAACCTTCAGCCATAGAGAAGGCAGTAGGCGCGAAATGTATCAAATGTCATTGCAGTCAAAATAACGCGTTTTTCTTTGGAAAACGTCAAAAAATATGTATCCGCCATTGTTACACACTCATGTTGAATGTTCCATAACTTGGAAAGATTAAATAATTTTACCACTGAAATTGCGACGTATTCGTAGATTTGGCCGATAAAAACTGGTCTAAAATTTTATTTTCCTTCATTTCTCTACTTGTACAAGACAAGGCCTACGCCCCATACAAATCTGAACCGTCTCCTTTAGCTTTTTTAGGATTACGTTTTAATGTAAGCAATTTATTTAATTTACATAGTATATTTTTCGGATTACTGTATCACAAACGTCTGGTAGAATCATGACAAATAACAAATTTTAATCCTTCGCGTCGCATAAAGGAATTGTTTTATTGCTGGCGAGTGGCGGAAAAACGACGGAATTTCATACTTTACAACAAAGGGCCCATGTTAATATGAGCTCTATATTTGAAAAATGAGTACCTTTAAATATTATATTAATTCGTAATGTATCAATGCAACCTGCATTCTTGCCGCCATTCCAAGCGATCATGATTTTTAAATTACTTAAGCTAGCTTTAATTTCGATTGTACCTATATTCTTTTCAATAAAGGTTTAAACGTGATTAAGATGATGAAATTAAGATTATTTTATTTATTTATTTATTTATTTATTTATTCATTTAAAAAACAAAAAGTTACAAAATTATTCTATTGGTGTCGCATAAACTCACCTGAGTTTTTCTGTACACCAACGAGCATTCGACATTAGGTGGACTTATACTATTTTAAGTCATAATTATTACCTACAATGCTAATGTATAACTATTTCTAATTATGTACTAACAAATAAGCAAATTATCTACATCATTAAATTACTACAACTATTCCTAAATAATAACAAATAAGCTAACATATTAGATGCCTACCCACATTTGAAAATACAAAATGATGATTTGTGAGATGGTGATAATAAAAAATAACCCCCGGCTGAGTTTGTTGTGGGCTCTTCTCAGACCAGGGCGCGTTTGGAACCCTCGTAGCTTTAGTTTTAAGATACCGTAACCGATTATCACCATCACGTTTTATAAGTAAGTAATTTTTAACGTCAATAAGTGTACCTACAGTGTACCTATATTAAATAAATGATTTGATTGATTGATTGATTGATTGATATGGAAAATTGTTGTTTCATGCGGCCATACAAAAGCATACACAGCCATAGAAAAGCAGTAATAGTCTTATGATTTCAGACACAAATAAGGTACTAGGATAATATTATGGTTTAAGTAGTAGATGATTCCCGAGACTTCGTCCGCGTGGATGAAGTTTTTTCAATTCCCGCAGGAACTCCTTAATTTTCCGGTTTTTTATTTATAAATTTTAAACTATCCCTGTACCAAATTTCATCAAAATCGGTTGAAAACAGGTGAAAGCGTAGCAGACAGATAGACACACTTTCGCATTTATAATATTTGTATGGATTATTGACACTCTTGTTTCAGAGTTATAATCCTTACTAGATAATATTTAGTATAACTAGGTATTAAAATTATACATCAATGGTATGCTAGTAACTGCCTCGTTGGTCTAGACTCTAGTGGTTAGAATGTCTGACTGTGGCCGACGAGGTCCCGGGTTCGAGTCCCGGGTCGGGCCATTATAAAGTGTTGGGTTTTTCAGGGTTTTTCTGACTAGAAATTCTCAGTACTACCCCGGAGTTAGGAAGTTGGAGGTGTTTCACCCCCGTGCCTCGGAGAGCACGTTAAGCCGTCGGTCCCGGTTATTATCACTAACATGATAATAGTCGTTAAAGCCCGCCAACCCGCATTGGAGCAGCGTGGTGGGTCTAAGCTCTAATTCCCTCTCTCCTATGAGAGTGAAGGCCTGTGCCCAGCCGTGGGATGTTAATGGGCTGTAGTGGTGGTATGTTACTAACTTACGTCGGATCCAAAGAATAAAAATTAGGTTTATTATAGCATTTATTTCCTAGGCCAGGTAGTAATTTTAAACTAGTTATGTTATATTAAAAAAAACCCGGTGCATAATGTTACATTATGCCTTTTTAAATAGGCCGACTAAGTATCTATCATGGCAATAATAATTACAAGTAATTACAATCAGGTAGCCATTATTTTATTACTTACTAGAATAATTTTTCCCGCGTCTTCGCCCGCAATCCGCATCTTTTTCAGTATTTTTAACCCCCGACACAAAAAGAGCATCCATATTAATATTATAAATGCGAAAGTGTGTCTGTCAGTCTGTCTGCTACGCTTTCACGGCCCATCTGTTCAACCGATTTTCTATGATCTGAAATTTGGTACAGGGACAGGTTGTATCATGGGGAAAGACGTAAGCCTCTTTTTATCCCGGAAAATTCTAGAGTTCTCGCGGGAATCAAAAAACCTTAATCCACGCGGACGAAGTCGCGGGCATCATCTAGTAATAAATCATAGCTCCCAAACGGATGAACGGATTTTTGTTTTAGTTATTTTTCTTTTGAAAGGTGACTTAATTGAGAGTTTTCTTAGCTATGGTTCAAGAAAATCGATTCAGCCGATAATGGGATGTAATTGTAAAATACCACAAACTTATCTGACCCGGTGGCCAAAATTGGAACTAACTTTTGTCTGTTTAGTTTTTGTTTATATTTCATGTTTCATAGATACCTAGTAGCGACGCTGTCACCCTGGTCAGATAAATTTGTCGGACTATAAGCAACTTCTAAAAGTCAGATCGAATCGAATTTGGTGTCCTGCTACTTCAATATATAAAAAAATCAAATAAATAAAAGTTTATTGACCAATACTATACCACTACAATAGACTACGTATAACTAAATTAATACAAGTACAAATTAAACATAAAAAACTACGTCTGGTCAATGGGCAACCTCCTCAGCCCGTGCCACAGCATAAGAGATAGGTATATATGCCTACCAAACATACTGCAACGCTGATTTTCAGGAGGAGCCCAAGGGTCAAGACGTCACGGACCATCACTTACACCTAATAAAATTAAAATGAAAATAAAAATAAAAAATTACTTAATTTGACTTAATATAACATCAGTGTGATACATTCATTATACGGTACTAATCTTCTACTTTCACGGTTAAGGTATCTGTGTCTTTGATCTGTGTGTAGTCTGTGGTGATTCTTTATAATTGTCATTTTCAATGACCATGGTCATTGATGGTCATGGTATATCGGGGATAACTTTAATTTGTAATTTACAGTGTTGTAATAATTTCAGTAGGCACATTTTATTTTCCTGGGATAAAAAGTGTCCCAGGAAAGTAGTTATAAGTACCCATAAGTCTTTCCCCAGCTTGCTTTTCCGAGTATTTATCATAGCGCATAGTAGGTACTATAATACTATAATTATAGGTATGGATTTTTTGTAGATATTATTTAATATGGAATTACTAAAAATATTATAATGCAAAAGTGTGTTTGTTTGTTGGTTTTTGGCGGTTTGTTGGTTTTTTTGTTTGTTAGTTTGTTCTTCAATCACGCCAACGGAGCAACGGATCGACGTGATTTTTGGCATGGGTATAGTTGAGGACCTGGAGAGTGTATGTCACAGGCTATCCCGGGAAATTAGGGAGTTCTCGCGGGAATCAAAAAAAGCGGGGAAGTCGCGGGCATCAGCTAGTACTTAATATTCCGTAGCCATTGCAGTTTGCTTTAAACCATTTTATTTTTACTACTTTCTTTGAACCATTTCAATGTCAGTTTCAATTTATTTCTTTGCAGAAACATGTTTTATGCAAAAAGGTCGTAAACAGAATGACGGAGACATAATTCGCCTTATTAGGCATGCAAAAATAATTATTATCCATACTAATATTATAAATGCGAAAGGTTGTTTGTTTGTCCTTCAATCACAACGCAACGGAGACGTGATCGACGTGATTTTTTGGTAAATGAAAGAGTTCCCGTGGGAACCAAAAAACCTCAACCACGCGGACCAATTCGCGGGCATCTGCTAGTAATAATAAAGTATTCTTAATATTACCATCACTTTAATCATAGACATAGGTAGTGTAGGTAGGTATATATATATACAAGGTGTAAGGTAAATGGTATAACATACCGGCGGCTACCCATGCAATTTTGACGTTAAAAACACTATGGCAGCGTTCAAAAGTCAAAATTAATTATCAAAAACTTCCATACAAAATTAATTAGTTAATTAAAGAAAATAAATTTTGGCAACCCTGTGGAGTCCTTTGTTCCTTCTACACCTAAAGTCAGAACTGTACTACAAGCGATAATAATAATTATTATCGTATCGCTATGCAATTTGGCAAATCATTACAATTTACAAATCATTGAAAAATCAAACCACACAGAATAATTAATTATTGATCAAAACTTCAACGAAGTAAGTCGAGAAATTAATCACAGAGAAAGGCGGCTCATAAATTAAGGATAAGGGACACTTCGACGCAGTTGGACTAAGGGGCTTACGAAGTCCAAACTAGTCGGCATTTTTTTACAAAAATACGTGAGTTCTAGCCGGGCTTTTACTTTGAGAATTTAATTGCATGCCGAATAATGATTACTTTAGTATCGCAACTGGATTTTATCGCAACGCTCGCGCTGGCAACGAGGCTTAACATACGTCGTATTGTTCGCAGTTCATTGATATTGAATCAGCTGTTTTAAGGGATGCCACCTGAACATTTATGCTAAAATTTTGAAGTCCTCATAACTCCCCCAGGATATGAGCTACGCGTCTCATGACATTTTTCCAATATATCTATACACCATCTAACATGGGTAGCCGCGGGTATGTTATACTAATTACCTTACACCTTGTATATATATATATTACAACACAATGTTAATAGGCAATTACATTAGAAACATTATCATATCAATATCATACTGCTGCCAACTGCCTCGTTGATCTAGTGGTTAGCATAGTCGACTGCGGATATCACGAGGTCCTGGGTTCTATTCCCGGTCGGGCATAAAAGTTAGGTATTGGGTTTTTCAATTAAGAAATTCTCAGTGCCAGCCCGGAGTTGGAAGTTGGCGGTGTTTCAACCCCGTGCCTCGGAGAGCACGTTAAGCCGTCGGTCCCGGTTATTATCACCAACATGATAATAATCGTTAAAGCCCGCCAACCCGCATTGGAGCAGCGTGGTGGGTCTAAGCTCTAATTCCCGCTCTCCTATGAGAGTGGAGGCCTGTGCCCAGCTGTGGGACGTTAATAGGCTGTAGTGTTGATGATGATGATCAATATCATAGAATTAAATTGAAATTGAAGAATGAAAAATTAGCAATGAGAACTATAGTATACCTATTGAAACTTTCCGAGTATTTATCATAGCATAAACCTACTAGGTATGATTTTTTTGTAGATAAAATAATAATCAGGTATTTAACTTAATATTCCTTAGATATTATTGTGATCTACGAAAAATAATATAACTTAATTAAACAATAAAATATTGAATAAGCATAGTATTTTCCTATGTCCGTCCACTTACCAAAAATATTTTATCAGCCTGTTTTTATCCACACATTTTACAATTATTATGTTGTGGGCACTTCAGCAACACTTAAGGCTTGGGTAGTGTCAAATTCATTGTAATAAAAAAAATTGTATGCCGATTATTCTGCCGATAATAAATCAATAAATCAATAAATCAATAAATCAATAAAGTTATAAATTAAAAATCGAATTTATATTTTGACACTTTAAATTATGAAACTAAACGAACCCACTTTTGAGCAACTGAAAAACGAACGAATTCATACAAAAAAAAACAATAATTAGTTGCACATTGCTGGAAAAAGTTCCAATTTCAATTTAATTTTTTTAATTAAATTCCGATATTATATTCTGTATCGATAAATTTAAAATTCGAACGCGTCGGTTGCGAAAGACGTAGCACGCTCGCGGTACACGTCTGACTACCCGACACAAGTTTAAGGGCAAGGATACGATGCGTTAGCTTAATGCCACCCGGCCACATTGTTGAATTTTTTTTTTCCACAAGTTTTTTTTTTCGCAACTACAAGTTAGCTCTTGACTGCAGTCACACCTGATGGTAACTGATGATGCGGTCTATGATGGTAGCGGGCTAACTTGTTATGTTGAGGGTACGGCAGTTATATTAAACCTTTAAAACTCCTATCGGTTTCTACACGGCATCGTACCGGAACGCTAAATCGCTTGGCAGTATCTCTGCTAGCAGGGTGGTAACTAGCCACGGCCGTACCTGGTCTTACCTGGTAAGTGGTAAGGTATGGCAGTTATATTAAACCCCTAATTGTTTTCTACACGGCATTTTACCGGATCTGTTTTATTTCTATGCCCATCTATAACACGACTAGACGATGCCCGTGACTTCGTCCACGTGGGTTGAGGTTTTTTGGTTCCCGCGGGAACTTTTGTAATTTTCCGTGATAAAAAGCAGCCTTAACTTGGCACAGAGATAGATTATAGTCTGGAATAACCCATAGGCCACTTTTTATCCCGGAAAATTAAAGAGTTCCCGCGGGAACCAAAAAACCTCAATCCACGCGGACAAATTTGCGGGCATCAGCTAGTATTCAATCAAATAAAAACAACATATTATTATGTGAGAATCACAGTGTCTTTATTTGTTATGGAAGTATAGTAGACCTATGTAGAAAAATACTGAAGCGGAAAATTTTCAATCCTTAATATTATACTGTTGACCTATGATTGTATAATTTTTATAGTCCAAAGTTGGTCCAAAGCCAATAAATACCAGTGTATCGCGATTGGCCTAGGTATAAGCCAGTGCTTAATTTTTTCTTACTTACTGGTTACCGCCTCTGTAACCAATGTTAATTTTTGGTTTATCTTAGAAATGTCTAAAATCTTATTCAAAAGCCGAATTTCTGAATTCAATCAAATAAATATTATAAATGCGAAAGTTTGGATGGATGTATGTATGGATGGATGGATGGATGGATGGATGATTGCTACTCAATCACGCCAGCACGGCTGAATATTTCAAGTGATATTACAAGCCCCCAGCTGAGCCCTCGCAATTATTGAGATTACCACTACAGTCCACTAACGTCCACTGCTGGGCACTGGCCTCCACACTCATACGAGAGAGGGAATTAGAGCTTAGACCCACCACGCTGCTCCAATGCGGGTGGACGGGCTTTAACGACTATTATCATGTTAGTGATAATAACCGGGACCGACGTCAACGTGCTCTCCGAGGCACGGGGGTAAAACACGCCAACTTCTTAACTCCGGGCTAGTACTGAGAATTTCTAGTCAGAAAACCCCAATAGTTAATATGGCCCAACCCGGGACTTGAACCCGGAACCTCGTCGGCCGCATTCGAACATGCTAACCGCTAGACCAGCGAGGCAGTTATTATTATTGAAATCACTTTTTTTTTATGTATAAAGATATCTGCTTGACGATTCTCATGGAGAATATGCCACTTGTACCATTAATAATAAGATGTTTATCATAAAAGTCAAGGACGAATAGTAACCCTAGGTTTCCAAGGTTACCTACTGCACATCCTATAGCTACTGCAT
Source organism: Erebia epiphron (assembly GCA_963932025.1). Taxonomy (NCBI): domain Eukaryota; kingdom Metazoa; phylum Arthropoda; class Insecta; order Lepidoptera; family Nymphalidae; genus Erebia; species Erebia epiphron. The sequence goes on from OZ009948.1 coordinate 2,377,669, forward strand.
TCTTGAGGGTACAAGTGCGGTCATTGATTGGCACCATCTAGGTACCTATGAAAACTGGTATTTAATGGGTAAGTAGGAGAGTGCATAATTATTTTATTCTTCATTATTAAAAAAAAATATGAAACTCAGTTAGTAGGCTACAGTAATATTGTTCTCGGATAAATTATTATTAATTATAATTATAAGTATATAAAGTTATATTATAGGATTTTTTATTCTGTAAAACAAGGGTTCTTTTTTCAAATGGATGAGAATTTCGGAGATGGAAGGCGGAATTCTCAACTAGCAAGTAACAGAAAAATTTAACGTTTTCGGTACTTTAACTAGTACATTAGTAAAACCCACCCGTGCGAAGGTGGGTCGGTTCATCTAAAATTTGAAATTATTGTTTTATTATAAAATAAAAAACCGGGCAAGTGCGAGTCGGACTCGCGCACGAAGGGTACCGTACCATTATTAATAAATAATTACCTTTGTTAATGAACCGCAAGACTAACTTTGTTTGTAGAGGTTTATTGTTAATATCAAAAAAACTATGCTAGTTAGAGCATTGGCTATAGTTTTCCTGTAAAGTATACGTAAATTCCTATTGACCATAATTATTTCAAATTTTTCGATTGGTAAACTCCGGAGATAAGGGGGGGGGAACGGTATTTTTTTAGACATTTTCCCCGATAAATCCAAAACTATCATAACTAAAAATAATTAAAAATCTGTTTTAGAATTTACAAAGTAAACCCTTTCATATGATACCCCACACAGTACAGTTATCTCACTTTTAAATTTCAACCCTCAGATTTTCCCCCCTTTTTTAATAAGAACAAAAATAATTTCCAATTTTTTTTTATTTCAGTGTCTTTGGGCCACTTATATACACAACTATTCCAAATTTCATGTCGATAGCTTCGGTAGTTACTGAAATAATCGAGTGTGACGGACGGACAGACGGACAGACGGACAGACAGACGGAGAAAGTCGCACCATAAGGGTTCCATTTTACCATTTTGGTACGGAACCCTAATAATCATATATTCGGTATAATATATAGTGTTTGTTGGTTAAATTGTTTATGTGAACCCATGACCTACATAGTTCGGTCAATTAAATGACAAACAATTTGAATAACAAAACACGATTTCAATGTCGCATCGGAAAAAATTATCTATTTCAGAACAAAGGCCTGTTCATTGAGTTGAGGCTACCGAGTAGCAAACTTCATACACCAGCAGGGCACCGCGTATCTTTTGCGTCAATCGTTGATACATCGCAATCACCTCTGATTGGTTAACACTCTTCCACTATTGGACGAAATCCATTGACGCAGCAAAAATATCATAAATTCAGCCAATCGGCTGTGATTGCGATGTATCAATGATTGATGCAAAAGATACGCGGTCGCCCTGCAGAGTTCTAAGTTCTGACACCAAATGTTAATAGTTTACTCATTGCGACGATCTCAATATTCTCTGATTTACTAACACTCCCGAATTTTTTTATTAAATAAATGATAAAAGAGAGTAGATTAGAATCGCCCCAGCAAAATGCCCCATGCATTATATAGTCATCAGATAATAATGTAGTCTTTGTCAGGAAAAACATTAATAATTATCGGCAAATAAGTGATACACATAATCGATTTAAGTACCAAAAACCGCCATAAGCTTATAGCCGCGCGACAATCGTGTGCGCAAGGTGCAGAAATCCTTTCTGGGGTCGAGTGTATGCTTTTATAACATTGTACCAAAATAGTTCTTAGATTTTCCATTGCATAAATTTATAGACTGTGTGAAACAACATTTGTTAAGCCGAGGCTATTATACTATTGATGAATTTCATAATGAGAAAGTTGCTGGAAGGCATTGGCTTCTCATTAGGCAGCCCGGTCAGTGTACTACATTACGTATGTAACTTTGTATATTAGGTCACATTCTTTTTTCTTTTTATAAAAGAGCAACTGCTGAATTTCTTGCCGGTTCTTCTCAGTAGAATCTGCTTTCTGAAACGGCGCGATGGTACAGTCATGAAATTTCATGAGTGGCACAAGTAGTCCTCACAATAAATCACTTCATTTCCATAAAAAAAAAAGTTTAAAAAAAAACGTTTAATGTACAGGAATCATTTAGTTACAGTTTTATTACAAGGGTAGATAGGAGTTGAATGTACACTAATTTACTGAAAAACACATTGCGCGGCTGTTGAACCATTCTTTATATTGTTTGAGTCGTTTCATGATAGATCATTGATACTCTAGTAATATTATAACTCTCAGGTACCATTCCATTGACATTTACCGGCTTATGGCTTTACCTAGACGTTAACGATTAGAGTTGATTCCATTACACGCACACGGCAGCATGCGTTTAATGGTAATACCAAGTTAATACCTATGTACTATGTAGCCCTGTAAAACGGTCTGCGCGGTATGTAGCAAAACCTCTACGCTTCGTCACCTCATACAAGCGTACCGATTATTTTAATTCCTTACCTACTAATTAGGTCAGTCATTAGAGACAAAATTAAGGGTTTTAACTTCAAAATGTCATAGGACAAGCTAGTTCTAATTTGGTACATTTTGTTATATGGAAAATTAGAGATGGTACCTATCACTGCATGTATGGTTTTTGAGAGTGGCAACAATGGTGTGGGGACTCTATGATTGTTGTAATAATGGCGGCCGTGTTTTGTGTTGTGAATAGCTAAATTAAAGTTGAATATGTGGATAAACAAGTTTCTTTGTAAAAAAATAGTTTTGTGTCCTGATTAGGAATTCCACACTGCGTCGCGCCCCGCGACATATCGCGGGCGGCCTTAAGTATATTAGTTTGTATATTATGTCACCGTAAGATTGCAAAGGCCGTTGGATAGAAATCTAACTAGCGATATTGTAAACTTTCGACAGATTACAATTTAACGCATTATTTTTCGGTAGATTGTAATCTGTTAGGGATATTAACCTGGTAAAACCTAAGTGATTATAAGTGATAACACTACCTGATTATTTATGTCGAACCCTAACCTAACCTACAAGAAAGAGACAAGAAAACGTAAATAAAATGAATATTTCAAAAATTGACATTCGGAACATTGAACGGTTCACAATCTTCGATTCGATTCTTCGACAGTTTATAATATCGCTAGTTGGATTACAATCCAACGGTTTTTGCAATCTTACGGTGACATATACATAATACGCGCAGTACCTAGTGTACCTACCACACATTAACAACGCCGCTCCGCGCGTGGAATTAGTATGCAGTTCCGCGATTTGCCGCGGGGCGCGTCGCAGTGTGGGAATCGCCTTAAAGTTTCCGAGTTTGCGATCTTTTTAACCGACTTCCAAAAACGGAGGAGGTTCTCAACTCGGCACGTTTTGACGTGACAACGTCTTATAAATTGGTTTGCCGGGTGACACTTCAAGAAACTGCGTTACGCTCCGCTCACGTTATGCGCTCACAATGAGAGCGAGTGAGAGGCACGCGTCCCTTCCACTCGGGCATGGTTAGCCTGCCTAAGAGCGAGAGAGACAGACATACGTTGTCACGTAAAACTTTCGCCCGTATACCGACTTTACAGGCAACCAATTTTTTTTTATATACTAAACATAATATAATCACTACTGTCCAATAACTGGCCTAAAGTATTACTAAAGCACAACCTTTAAACTAATAAATCAACATCTTAGGTTATCAAGTATCAAGGTTACCAAGCATTGGGCATATAATATGTAAGGCATCTATGCTTAAGACCGGTTTCCGATTCAACGGTCTAGGTAGAATCTAGACCGTCCGATACTTGGGAATCTGCCCCCCTAGCCAAGTTACATGCCTTTCGTGTCTATTCTCTTTCTATAATCGTTAGCGATTAAAAACGCTAACCAGAAACTATTCAACTTTTTTTGTCTCTGCTTTAGCGTTGATGAATAAAGAAAGAGAATAGAAACGAAACGTATTTAACTTGGCTAGGGAAGCTGTTCTTAACTGATGTTGATTTATTATTAAAGAATGTCTTGAGTATGATCCCCTGCAGGAGCAGCTTTCTTTAAAATTAGGTACTATAAGTATAATACATATTAGGGAGTAGACATTCAGAAGATAAGAAAAAAGAAGATAGAAAGACAGAACAGATAAAATATTAGGTAGCATGGATGAGTTTACAGCTAGCCTACTGAATTAAAATAATTATATCAATGCCCTTGACACTTGATTTCGTGTTAATTAATTATAATGTAGTCGGATGGAAGCACGTGTAAAAGCACAAAACAAACAAAAGAAGACCAGTGAAGTATCTTTTTTTATGTCGTCTCGAAAAAAATAGGGAATGATTAGATAGGTAAATAGAATAGAAGCCCGTGGCATCTTTACTTTTTAATAAATTTGTTCTTGACGATTTCCCTGGAGCGCTGTTTTGTTGTTGCAATTTTGAGCGCTGTTGTGTTCGATTCCCGGCAGGGTCAATTTGGGAATTTATAATTTCTGAATTTTGTCTGGTCTGGTCTGGTTTCAGCCGTGGCTAGATACCACCCTACCGGCAAGCGATTTGGCGTTCTGGTACGATGCGGTGTAGAAATCGACAAGGGGTATAGGCTTAAAAATTAAAATAACTGCTATTCCCCTAACAGGTTAGCCCACTACCATCCTTGACTGCATCGTCACTTACCATCAGGTGAGATCGCACGCAGTCTAGGGCTAACTTGTAGTGGAACAATAATCATACTTTATAATATTATAAATGCGAAAGTCACTTTGTTTGTTGGTTTGTTGGTTTGTTGGTTTGTCCTTCAATCACGCCGCAACGGAGTAACGGATTGACGTGATTTTTGGCATGGGTATATTTGAGGACCTGGAGAGTGACATAGGCTACTTTTTATCCCGGAAAATTAAAAAGTTCCCGCGGGAATAACAAAAAACTTAAACCACGCGGACGAAGTCGCGGGCATCAGCTAGTAAATAAATAAAAATTATATCAATTAATACTACTCATTCAGAGTAATTTTTTCATAATATTAAAACATTAAAAACCGAAATTTGGCAAAAAAGTGAAATTGTTAAAATTGTGAATCATTGTCAACCTACACGGCTTTATCAGAGTTCGCACGCGCAAGTTCGTTGACCCGAACGCGCAGCTTTTGCCCAATTTTATCACGGCGCTAACAAGTATGACGTTCGTTTATGTTATTTTATGGATATGATGGACTATAGTAATACCAAAGAAATAAAAATATATAATTTACCTTAAAATGTGATATAAATGTTTACAAAAAAAATTGGTTGCCTGTAAAGTCGGTATACGGGCGAAAGTTTTACGTGACAACGTATGTCTGTCTCTCTCGCTCTTAGGCAGGCTAACCATGCCCGGTGCCTTTCACTCGCTCTCATTGTGAGCGCATAACGTGAGCGGAGCGTAACGCAGTTTCTTGAAGTGTCACCCGGCAAACCAATTTATAAGACGTTGTCACGTCAAAAAGTCCCCAAGTATACATAATAGTAGATTATTCACCACGGGGGTAATGCGATGTATTATGTCACGGGCGCCGGGATAAATCCCAAGCGGAACGAGGGATTTCAGAGTAACTCCCGAGCGTAGCGAGGGTGTTGCATCTAGAATCCTGAGAGTAGCGCGGGAATTAGGGGCGCCCAAGATTAATACAGCATTACCCCTACGGTGAATACTCTACTTTTCACACCTCGCGATACAACCACTTCTTTCAGCTGGCGTGGCCTACTCGATTTGACAAACAATAATGTCGTCAGTGCGAATCTAGTGGGCCACGGCTTCGGTTTTTGACACTCGAGTTGGCCGCGCCTGCTGAGAACCATTCTATTTACCGAAATTAGACTTTATGGATATAGCAATAAGAATTATGAATAAAACCTCTTTGGAATGAATAGAATTTCCTTTAGATCTTGCTTCAGATGCGCGATGATTCTAAATTCAAATCACATTATAACCCTAGGGAATAATGGATTTCAGTACAACATTATAACCCTAGGGATTTAATGTCTTACTTTAACCTTAGATAACAGGCCATGTAATAAGGCGTTGTTGAGCAAGTGGTGTGAAAAACAAATTAAAAAGCCTTTATATACTATTACGTTACAATTTTTCTTAGTCAAAAGTACATCATTAGTAATTAATAAGTAATTTAAGTATGAATCAATTTGAATTTCCCGCCGTATTATTTGATTTAACGTAAGTCATGTCATTAGTATACTTATCTTACTATAAATACAGAATTAAGGATACGAGATATTTACACGTGTGATGTTAATTTGCGATTAGGATTACACTCAGTTTAAAATCTAGTTTTGATAAAATAAGGATATAAGATATTTTTATTATTTGAATACACGTGTGATTTATTTGCGTTTAGGCATTAGGATTACACTCATTTCAAAATCTAGTTTAATAAAATAAAATAAAAAACATTGCATAGTTTACTATGATGTAAGTTTTTATACACGGATTTTTTTAAAGCATGAAATTTTTAAGAGTTCCGGTTTCTTAATGATTGATTAACAATCCGCCTACCTGACAATCAAAATTGAATGAGCCTCTATCAAGGCAAATGCGTCCATCATAAAAATACTTTTAAATATTTTTATTAAACTTTTAAAATTATTAAAAATATTTTTACTATGTGATGTAACTAAAAATTTATGCTTTTCGCAATTTTTTCTTTAACTGTGCTGTAAGACGTTGCTTCGTACCAAATTTCAAGATTCTGAGTTCACGGGGAGTACCCTATAGGTTTTGATTCCCATGCGAGTGTCGAAAATTTGCAGCATAAAAGGCTGTATCTTTTGATTGCGTTGGCTTAGAAGTTTGATTTATTTACAGCTCCAAGGGCCGCCCACCACATCGTAGAGGGCCTACCACGTCATATTTTGTACGGAACCCTCGGTGCGCGAGTCCGACTCGCACTTGGCCGGTTTTTTGACATTTGAAAGGGACCATTTTATCCTAGGTCATTGGAGGTGGGTTTAAGTTTATCTTCAAACCATATCATACAAAAAGGCATCTCCAGCCTAATAGAACACCATTATCACAATAGAAATTGAAAATTTGGGAACAAAATTACAGCGGCGATTTTTAACTAGGTGATCAGAGTAATCCATTTAAATTCCGAGACACCGAATTTTAACGCCTGTTTCGGATGCGCAAAGATCGTGAGAGAGAGAGATCGTGGAGATAGTTTTTTTTTTAATGTTTCGCACTCATTTATCCTCTGACAAGACGTCAGAGACCTTTTTAATGCGAGTTTTGCTCTGAATAGGTGCCAGCTCATGATAGTCGTGAAATGGTGATAGACATAAGTGTATGTTTGACTGCAGAGGACCCCGGGTTCGATTCCCGGGTCGGGCCAATATTAAGTATGACATGGTCACGAGTGAAAAAATAAGTTTTAATATCGTCCATTACATTTTTATTATAATCTTATATATAAAATTCTCGTGTCACAATTTTCGTTCCCATACTCCTCCGAAACGGCTTGACCGATTCTCATGAAATTTTGTGAGCATATTGAGTAGGTCTGAGAATCGGCCAACATCTATTTTTCATACCTCCACGCGGACGGAGTCGCGGGCATCAGCTAGTAAGTATAGAAAGACAGGTCTGGATTCTAACTTAGCCTAGTGGGAGGGCTAGTTACCATCTTATTCTAGAGATGGGCGATTGTTGGAAAAATAACAATGGAATGAACCGAATAATCGATTGTCGATTGTTTTCGATTGTTCAATCGATATTTAGTGTTAAAAAAATCGATATTTGATGTTTCCTGGGATCACAATTTTGTTGTCAAAATTTTAAAACGTCAGCGCCTTCAGTTATATTAAGTCTACAAACGCGTAGCGCACGGTCTGCAACGAATAAAGCGTATACCTTTTGGTTCTCGATTCATTCGTCTCTGACCGAAACGAATAAAGAGAAAACCTCTTGGTTCTCGATTCATGCGTCTCAGACTGAAAAGAATAAAGCGAAAATCTTTTGGTTCGCGATTCATGCGTCTCAGACTGAATAGAATAAAGCGAAAATCTTTTGGTTCTCGATTCATGCGTCTCAGACTGAATAGAATAAAGTGAAAATCTTTTGGTTCTCGATTCATTCGTCTCAGACTTAGACCCGCACTCTATAAAACAATTATTGAACATTCGAAAACTGACGATTGTTTTTCAATTGTTCTTCGAATGAATCAACCATCGCTATTCGCTACCCTCTACCAGCAAAGATGTGCCACCAAGCGATTTGGGATCCGGTAGGATACCGTGGAGAAACCAATTAAGGGTAGGTATTGGTTTAATATAACTGCTAGGTATACCCCTAACAGATCAGCACCAAGCCCGCTCCCATCTTAGTCTACCAGGTGAATATCTGAATTGTAAGTGAATAGAAATTAGGTAGGTACTTACTAATTGTATTGTTGTAACTTATAAAATTGAACAAGAGAGATTAATGACAGATTTATTGATATTTCTGATTAGCCAGCGAATGAACCTACTCAAATTATACACAAGTATTTTTATGGCTATTAAAATTCAAGATTTGAATTTTAATAGCCATAAAGGATGACTAGACAATCTTGCATTGTAAGGTCGACATCTCCTGAAGATGCTCCGGTGTCGGGGCGAAACGTGCGTCGAGAATAGTATAAAAGTCTTGTGTGGTGGTGCATGTGAGTGGTGGTGGCATTGCTTGCTTGGGAACTTAGCTTTCTTGCATGGTTGGGAAGGTAAACGGTGCTTCTCTTGTAACTGCATGCTTGACCATACAGAATTTTTTTCTGTTGGCGGATTATAGCAAAATAATTGTATTCTTTTCTTGCTAAATAAAGTGTTTTCGAGAGATTAATGACAGATTTATTGATATTTCTGATTAGCCAGCGAATGAACCTACTCAAATTATACACAAGTATTTTTATGGGTATTAAAATTCAAGATTTATCAAGTTTAATTTTAAATTTATACTTAGCGTATTTTTTGCGTGCATTTATAATGTTACTAGATGATGCCCGCAACTTCGTCCGCGTGGATTAAGGTTTATTGATTCCTACGGGAACTCCTTAATATTCCGGTATAAAAAGTACCAAAGTTCTGCAAAATCGGTTGAACAGATGGGTCGTGAAAGCGTAGCAGACAGACAGATAAACAGACTGACACACTTTCGCATTTATAATATTAGTATGGAAGGATGGATAGTATGGATTGTTTTAGTCTGAAATAATGCTGATTTAAATACCCAATGCTCAATTAATTTATTCCATGTAAGACATACAGATATTATATGTTATGTTACGTCATGTTTTGACTCTACCACTGGTTCGGAAAAAAGATTCTACAGAGAAGAGCCGACAATAGTTATTCTTAAATGTATATTTTTGTGGGCATGCTCCAACTTTCAAACTGTGGGATTAACGATTTCAATACCAAAAAATATTTTATTTTCGTACGAAGAGAATAAAAATTAATTAAATCTGTTTAAATACCGTGAAAAAATTACTTTAGGAATTATAAAGCAAAAAATTGTAGTACAAAAAGGGTAGGTACCTACTCAAAATTTTATTTTAAATCCGTATCGGAAACTGACTTACAACAACGGGATGAACAAAAGATTTATTCACTGTACTGTAGCAGCTAGCTATTGACCATGACGAGAGATAAAAATTATAATAATATTGTAATGTATAAAATTCTGTTTCCCAATGAAACTAAAAAAAAACAAGATTTTAGATCAATCTTTGGATATCATTGTTGCGTGAAAATTGTTGTCAACAATGTATCTAAATCACGATTTATTCGAATTAAAGACCAAAAAAATATATAGGACCTAATTAATTAATACATAATATATGCCATTGTGCAAGTTTTAGAATAAAAGGCTTACCAACTTTAACATTATTATTTAAAAAAAAAAAACGATTTTGTATTCGATCATGATAAGTTAGTATACGGTGCGCGCAATCCGAGGTAAGCGTGTCGAAGTCCTTTATGGACGCTTGAGGAATTAGGTCTAGGAAAAGCAGGTTTAGGTGTTGATACCTATAGGTATACATATATGGTTCTAGTGACATAGTTAACCACCCTAACAATTAATCTAGTTAGAGCGGTCACATATTTATTTATTTATTCATTTATTCATATGGGCAGGAGATAATCGTTAAACTGTCCAAGCAGTCAATTATTATACCTAGTGTTTATTTTTCATATTATTAAATCTCTTAACTATTCAAAACTTGCTGATGCCCGCGACTTCGTCCGCGTGGAATAAGTTTTTTAAATTTCCTACAGGAACTCCTCAATTTACCGGTATAAAAAGTAGCCTATGTCACTCTCCAGGTCCTCAATTATACCCATGTCTAAAATCACGTCAATCCGTTGCGACGTGTGATTGAAGGACAAACCAACAAACCAATAAACCAACAAACAAACACACTTTCGCATTTATAATAATATTAAGTATGATTCCTCAGGCTGAGATTAAATACATAATATTTGAACGAGACACATACATATTATGTAGATACATAAATCTGCAAAGTCAAGATAAGTCGGCCTAAAAGTATTCCTATCGTATCCGCACCCGCAGAGGATAATGTAAAAGAGTTAGGACAACCTTTAGACCTTGTACTGCTGAAAACAGCATCAGTGATTAGCTGCTTTTAGGAAATTCTTGTAGGAGCGATAACAGATATTGGACCAATAGTGAAAGAGCAATTATTGTGATCGTTATATTTTTGACTGTAGTTTACTATAATAGTTTACTATAATGGGGCCCATTTACTACAATGGATATATACAAAACATATGTCAACTGCTCAAACAGTCGTTTCTAAACGCTTTAGAAGTTGACAATTCAGTAAAGTAACTGGAGGAAGTTTATCGAAAGCATTCAGTCTGTATGCGACTGCTCTACCTTTAATACTGCTCAAAACAGTGGTTACTGCTCGAGTGGTAATAGAATGAAAGTCAAAGCGGTCAATCACAGCCGCTTCTAGCTGGCGGTGTGTGACCACTCTTATAAATCTTACCAATCCATACTAATATTATAAATGCGAAAGTGTGTCTGTCTGTCTGTCTGTCTGTCTGTCTGTCTGTCTGTCTGTCTGCTACGCTTTCACGGCCCATCTGTTCAACCGATTTTGATGAAATTTGGTACAGGGATAGGTGGTATCCCGGGGAAGGACATAGGCTACATTTTTTATCCCGGAAAATTTAAGAGTTCCCGCGGGAATCGAAAAAATTTGGTCCACGCGGACGAAGTCGCGGGAATCATCTAGTATTATAAATGCGAAAGTTTGAATGGTTGTATGGATGTTTGTTACTCAATCACGCCTCAACGGTTGAACGGATCTGTCTGAAATTTGGCACAGAGATAGATTATAGTCTGGAATAGCACATACCTAGGTTACTTTTTATCCCGGAAAATTAAAGAGTAACCGCGGGAACCAAAAATCCTCAATCCACGCGGACGAAGTCGCGGGCATCAGCTAGTACCTATAACATAGATTAACTGTTAAATAACCTTGTATCAATAAATCAGCGATCATAAATTGTATTTTATGAATTAAATTATGAATAGAACTTAATATTATTATGTTCCATTAATAATATTCATAGATTTATTTACTACGATACGATACGATTACTATATTACTATAATTATTAATAGTGTGTTTCTAACATTATGCACATGAATCTGCAGGGCGACCGCGTAACTTTTGCATCAATCATTGATACATCGCAATCACCTCTGATTGGTTAAAACTGTTCCACTATTGGACGAAATCCATTGACGCAGCAAGAATACCATAAATTCAGCCAATCAGAGGTGATTGCGATGTATCAATGATTGATGCAAAAGATACGCGGTCGCCCTGCTGAGGCCCTATTGTCTCAGCAAACTGTAATCATTTGACAGCTTAAAACGTATTACTCGAACCGTTTAGGGAGTTCATACATGCTTTTTGACACGCAGGCATCTATGAACTCCTTAAACAGGTCGAATTATACGTTTGACAAACGTTTACCATTACGATTTCCGTACACAATCAGGGGTCTGGTCTAACATAATATTAATACCTATCTAGAAAACAAACCTATTAAAACTAGTGATTCGCCCCGAACTGAGACCTTGCGGTATCGCCATAACCAGAGCGCCATCTATTGACATCATTGTGAAGTTCTGTGAAAAATACTGAACCTCATTAAAAATTAAATAATTTCGTTTCCTTATTAGATACCTAAATATCTGTAGGTATCTAATTTTAGTATTTGTTGTTCAAGTACAGGATTTTACTTCGCATTCGCTTGAGGGCCCCCCTAAAATAAAGATTTTTATAACTTTTTAAGCCATATTCGGCTCGAGGCCATCGGTTTACATATTATATTTAAATTTGAAGCAATTACGTTCAGTAATCCAGAAGTTATAAGGCTCTGACAGACAGACGGACGGACGGACGGACGGACGGACGGACGGACGGACGGACAGACGGACCGACGGGCAAGTGCAAATTCACTCAAGTAAACTCAGAGAACGTCGGCTCGCTCGATATTCTTAACTTGTTGACCAACGGAACCCTACCATCTGAATTCTGACATACACTCCCACTACAGCCCACTAACGTTCCACTGCTGCGCACAGGCCTCTACTCTCGTAGAAGAGAGCGAATTAGAGCTAAGACCCACCACGCTGCTCCAATGTGGGTTAATAATAATAATAAATTCATTTATTTGCTTGAAACATGGGTTACATAAACTTACATTACAGATGGTTACAATTATACTTACAAATGCCAAACATGTTTTGCCATAATAGATACAGGCGTGCAAATACATATTAATTCATACATAGTCACTAGTACACCAGCTACTACTAGTCACATATTTTTATTGCACCTGGATACCTCAATATTTATTACACATAATATTATTAATTTATTATGAATTATTTTTCCTGATTGATTGATGATTATTGCTACGTTAAGACAATCACAATAATAATAATAATAACACTACTTAATTCACTTTAGTATATCAAAGGAGACGGTTCAGATTTGTATGGGGCGTAGGCCAAGTCTTGTACAAGCAGAGAAGGAAGGAAGGATGAAGGAAAATAAAATACTAGACCAGTATTTATTGGTAAAATCCACGAATTCGTCGTAATTTCAGTGGTAAAATTATTTAATCTTTCCAAGTTATGGAACATTAAACATGAGTGAGTAACAATGGCGGATTCATATTTTTTGACGTTTTCAAAAGAAAAACACGTTATTTTGACAGTGGCTGTCAGAAATTACATTTGATACATTTCGCGCCTACTGCCTTCTCTATGGGTGAAGGTTGGCATCTTGGAAACGTATCGAAAACTTGAAATTCATTTTTATTTTTTTGCTCGTTATTTACTTTACTGTTCTAAATTATTATATTTTTAATACAATCTATGTATTTTGCTCTATTCATGGTAGAGTGCTCAAGAGTAGGCCTAAAATGAACCTTTTCCTTTCATTCATATTATAATGTGAGCTGGCTTTAACGACTATTTTCATGTTAGTGATAATAACCGGGAGGCACGGGGGTGACTCACCACCAACTTCCAACTCCAAACTGGCACCGAGAATTTCTTTACTGAAAACCCCAATACCTATAATTTTTTATGCGCGACCGGGAATCTAACTCAGGACCTCGCGATCCGCAGTCAACCATGCTAACCGCAAGACCAACGAAGCTGACACGCACTTGGCCAGTTTTTTTTTAATTCGTTGTAACACGAATAGAATATTATTCCTGTGACCTCGTCACTTCTTCTTAAGCATCAAACCACAAGATCGTTCAAATTGCGTCAATCTACCAATAAAATACCTTGAACGCATAAAATTCCATGCCTTGTGCGCTGAGCCCATAAGATATTATCTATAGCTACCTATACCTAACTTCTTGAAAGTTATTTAATTAGGTATTCAAAATACTTGGAAAAAATAGACAGGGTTTTCTGATTTGTTTACTAGAAATAATAACAATCGATTTTAGGGTTCAGTAGTCGGTACTCGGTAGTAGTAGGATTACCCTACCTATTAAAAGGATTTGAATACAACTTGGCATAAACTACCATTATTAACTTCTACTTTTTATCCTGAAAAACAATAAGCAGGCTTGGTTCGGGATAAAGGATGAAAGATTTGGATGATTTTACTCCATAATATTGGTCTGTCAATCTAGAGTCAACCTGTACCGATTTTGATTATTATTTTTTTAAGTAGAAAGTTTATGGTGTCAGGTTAGTTTCAGTGAATTTCATGAATATCAGAAAAATAGTTCTGATATTATAGACTATAGTGCATGCAGCAGTATATTACGGTAAGTAAGTTATAAGTTTAAGCCCAAGTTATAAGTTATAAGGTAGTTTATAAGGTAAGCCCACCCGTCCAAAGCCGGGGCGGGGCGGGTCAACTAGTAACTAATAGGAAAATAATGATTACGGAACCCAAAATTCATATGCACTTTCGCTTTTTCGCAACGCACGAAAATATTTTTTCTCAACACCAAAAACCTTTTGACTTTGATATACTTACAACAATAATAATATTGTATTTGTAAACACACACATCATGACCTTGTGGATGATTGACTTGTAATAAACTAAATAAATGACTGATAAAAAATCGCGAAGACATAAAAACTGCACGAGAGACCGTCATAGTGAGTGCGCACGTATGCGTGTACAATCATACTAATATTATAAATGCGAAAGTGTGTTTGTTTGTTGTTTTGTTGGTTTGCTGGTTTGTTGGTTTGTCCTTCAATCACGCCGCAACGGAGCAACGGATCGACGTGATTTTTGGCATGGTTATAGTTGAGAACCTGGAGAGTGACAAAGGCTGCTTTTTATCCCGGAAAATTAAGGAGTTCCCGCGGGAATCAAAAAAACTAAAACCACGCGGACGAAGTCGCGGGCATCAGCTAGTGTGATATAAACTGACTTTTAATATAGGTAATTAAACTTATCTGTGTATCTGTAGAAGTAATAAAGCACTGCTTGGCGCACATTGATACATTAACTAATTTCATTGGTCCGGTGGAAGGCTTCGGCCGCGGCTAGTAACTTAACAAGTTACCACCCAACGAAAAGACGCTAAGCGAGTGTTCCGGTACGATGCCGTGTAGGACCCATAAAGGATGTAGATTTAATATACCTACCTAGTTTCTACCTAATTGCTATAACAGATAAGCCCGCTACCATCTTAGACTGCATCATCATTCATCATTACCAGTCACCACCGGGTGAGGCCGTCAAAGCCTGACTAGGTCTAACAATATTGTTATTCTTATAGGGCAAAATTGTAGTAGAATAAAATAATTTTGGTCTTTCAATATTTATATAATATAGGGCTAGGTAATTAGTATCAAAGCTTAAATATAGTTTTAGAAAACACCACCATTTCACGAAATGCTCGCCTACATAATGAAAATGATCCATTCTATGATTTGGGCACCACATATAATATAATCCATACTAAATGCGAAAGTGTGTTTGTCTGTCTGTCTGTTCGTCTGTCTGTCTGTCTGTCTGTCTGTCTGACTGACTGCTACGCTTTCACGAGCCATCTGTTCAACCGATTTCGATGAAATTTGGTATATGGATAGGTTGTATCCCAGGGAAGATTAATCCTCGCGGACGAAGTCGCGGGCATCACCAAGTACATAATAAATACGTGTCAGGTCAATTCTATTGAACACCACACCATCTCAAAACTAAACTAAAATGACAGCTCTATATATTTTGTTGCTACCCCTTTCATAATACTGCCTGCGGAAAGGGGCAGTATTCGTTTTAGAGCTGTAATTTTAGTTTAATTTAGCCACGGTAATATTATCATATTATGTTACCGTGATTTAGCGATTGTTTTACACAGAATTGGCAACAGTGTGTTGCGGGCTTTATATTTTTAAACAACAACAATAAATTATTGTTGCAACTTTTATCCTTTGTTTATTTCACAGAGGTAATAATTACGAGATTTGTTTTTGAGCCGTTCCAAGTTCAAGGTACGTATAACGTAATTTACCTCTAATCTACAGTGATTGAATAATAATAATAATAATATGGACTGTAGGTAAGTACGGTAATTGTTGAATACGTTCACGTTCTGTGCTGTAATATAGGTATTTATTTGCACACTCATCACGCAGTACTAGGCTTTGCTACCACTGCAAGAGTTCTAAAGTTCTGGCCTCTCTGTTTGACAAGACACTATTTTTGAGAATACTTATACCTATTGAGGTTTTTAAAAGCTCTAGAACAAAAGTTTTTTCAGTAGGTAAGCAGTTGCCCTTAAGAGGTAGGCACCTAAAATGATAAATGATAAATTGGCCAGCGTGTTGGACTATGGCCGAGACCTCATTCCCAGTGGACATTCGACGTGCTCAGTAGTGAGCCTCACTAGCCTCGCTGACAGTATCCATGTGGATGTGGAATGTGGATTCGACCCTAACGTGAAATTATTTTGCAAACACAGCACGGACCATAAAATGATCTTATTTTAATTTAAAAGATGTAAAGATGTCTGGATCAGATAGGTTTAAGGTATAAATAGAAATAGGTTTTTATTAATTTTCTTTGATTCATAATATTGCTACAAAAATAATGGCCTTTTTTGCGCTAAATTTATAAATAGTTACTTTAGTTTCTATTATAATATTATTTATAATAATTTAAGTTCAAGCCGTAGGCGTTTAACATAACTGAAATTGTACGTACCTAAGTGCAGACTATTGTCTGATAATATTTTTCAGAAAATAATATGATAATATTATAGGTACTTATAATAATATTATGTAGATGTATTTTAAGGAATAACGAAAATTTTAGAAGGTACAAAGTCTCAGTTGATTAACTTAGATAAATTATAATTAAACTCATTCGATGTGTGGCGAGAACGCCATTTTGAAAGATTTAAAAAAAAAAACTGTTTTTCCAGTTCAGTCTCTTCGATATGATTTAGAGATTGTGCTCAATATACCAATATTATTGACATTGGGCTTAGCTTATGGTTCTATTGGCAGACATTTGGTAGAGTATAGATGAAAAACTATCACAAAGTGACTCAAAATTTATCATTTCTAGCGACTCAACATCCATGTTCTTACACAGCAACAATAAAAACACGTGCGTAGGTAAGTACATCATCCGTTGAGAATATTCCTTAACGAATTACATTACCATTCTATTAAGGTAGGTACTTTATATTTTTAACCGACTTCCAAAAAAGTAGGAGGTTCTCAATTCGGCGCGTATTTTTTTTTAAAAGTATGTCGGTGCATATTATCTCCGTGGTTTCACTGGTTTCAGAACCGATTTGTTTTTTTTTATATCAGTCAAGGTGGTCCCATAAAAACTTCTGACTCCAAATCCTCAACCCTGACACTAAAAAGTTAAAAATAAAAATTCTTTCCAAAAAACCGACTTCCAACGCCACGGTAGTTGAAGCACAAAATAATTTTGATTTCTACCCACTATGTTGAAGTCGGGCGAATCTTGATGCGTCAAGCTTATCCTTGTTATACCCGCCCGACTTCAACATAGTGGGTAGAAATTAAAATTATTTTGTACTTTACAGTGGCGTTGGAAGTCGGTTTTTTCGAAAGAATTTTTATACTAGATGTTGCCCGCGACTTCGTCCGCGTGGATTGAGATTTTTTGATTCCCGCGGGAACTTTTTAAGTAATTTTCCGGAATAAAAAGTAGTAGAAAGTCTATCTCACTTTCCAGGTCCTCAACTATACCCATGCAAATCCGATCCGTTGCTCTGCTGCAGCGTGAATCAAGGACAAAAAAAAACACTTTCGTATTTACAGTAGGTATTAATTATGATCTCTAAACAGATGGGTATTATCAATCGGGATTTGTGAACTTTTCTTCCATAATCCCCATTAGGAGTATCTATGCGAAGTAGGGGATTTGTGAACTTTTATTCCTTTTCCCCATAGATGGGGATTTTCAACGGGGAAAAGTGGAATAACCCGTTCCGGAGGGTGCGGTCCCCCCACTTCGCGCGCCTTGACTTCAACATAGTGTGTAGAAATCAAAATTATTTTTTGATTTGGCACAGAAATAGGATATAGTCTGGAATAACACATTTACTTTTAACCCGAAAAATTAAAGAGGTCCCGCAGGAACCAAAAAAGTTCAAAAAACTTTAATCCACGCGGACGAAGTCGCAGGCATCAGCTACAATATAATGATTCACGAAAATAAACGAAAACTAAGCTAAGATTAGTCTAGTGGTTAGCATGTTCGACTGCTGATGACGAGGTCCTGTGTTCGATTCCCAGGTCATAATTATCAGTATTTGCTCGGAGTTGTAAGTAAGTTGGCGTTGTTTCAACCCCCGTGCCTGGAAGAGCACGTAAAGCCGTCGCCTGATCTCTATCCGGTGGGGTTGGATTTTCCGTCCCATCGGACTATGAGAGTAAGGGAATTGATAGTGTTTGCGTGTGTGTTTGCGCACACACTTGTGACTAATATTATTATGCCCCGCGCAGATGAAGAATTTCTTTTTCAAGGACGAAAATTGAGGTAGGTAGTAGGTACCTAAGTAGGTATATTATTTACTTACCTAAATAAGTATTTTAAAAATTAGTGGTATAAAAATAAAACTAAGTAACTTTTTTACTAAAAACTAGAAGGTCCCGTTGTCTTGCCCTGAATCTAGAACCCGATTGCAGCGCCACCTGTGAATATAAAGCATCCCGGGACCATTCAGACACACACCAAAAAAATTCATCAAAATTGGTCAACCGTTTCTGAGTTTTTGCGAGGCTGACGATCAGTAATCAATTTTTAATATAATATATGAAGATTTACTACGACAGATTAATGATAGTAATAATATTATAATGATATACCTAGGTAGGTACTTACTTAGATAGTAAAACACAAGTTCAAGGATATATGTTAGTTTGTTATATACAACCTTCTGGACGAAGTCTTCAGTCCCTGTCTGCGTAGGTACTGTTCCAAGACATCCTATAGATACCAAAATTTTTATAGTACCTACCTAAGCAGGCCACAAAAAATACTTGAACTACAAAAGATTGTTGAACAAGGGTAGAGTAACCCATTTACACTCGAGATGTTAGTAATTAAACACTATACACGCGAACTACCTTGTTTGGTGGCAATTAAATTACCGCACTAGTGCAATAGTGTATACTTTTACTGTAAGCAAGCGCGCTCCAACTTAGACTGCATCACCACTTGCAAGCAGGTCTGATGGCAGCCAAGCGTTATGAGTGTAATTAAAAAAATCCAGCCCCAGAGTCCAGAAAGCTCTGACTCGTACGGGTTCTTCACTCATTTACGGTACGGTATGAGACCCCCCGATCATGCGGTAAATGTGTATTTTCGGTACAGGTACATTTTTTGTAAAGGTTCAAATTATTTAGGTACTCGCTGATAATAATATACGAATTGAGTTTGAGGCTTACTTATACTTAATTAATATTCTGTATCTCTTTTTGTTTCTGTACGTTTACCTTGTTTACATTTAAACCATCTACATCATTATTGTAGTAGGTAGGTCATTATGTCATATCATTATTAAAATGTAAATAAAAAGTAAATAATTATCATTCCGATATTACTCCTATCATAATGAAACAAAAACAATTGCGAATGGAATCGATTTGGATGTTTCACACGCCTACAGCTGTCATTTATAAATTGAACGTTGAAGGCGGATGAAGTCCTAATACCTATCATAGCGCAAACAAACAATATGGCGGAACAAGTCGCAGTGGTCACCGGCGCAAATAAAGGTCTAGGATTCGCAATTGTGAAAGGATTGTGCCAAAAATACCAAGGAATCGTATACCTAACAGCAAGAGATGAATCAAGAGGCTTGGAAGCTGTGAAAAAGCTGAACAATCTCGGATTGAAGCCGCAGTTTCATTTACTTGATGTGAGCGATAGAAACAGTATTGAAAAATTTGCAGAATATCTTAATACAAAACATGGCGGATTCGACGTGCTTGTGAATAATGCAGCCGTATTAGATTGGGATCAGGTTTATCCAACTTACGAAGCAGCTAAATTAAATATTGAAATAAATTACAAAAGTTTACTAAACATTGAAAAGCTTTTATTTCCTCTGCTGAGAGATGGCGCTAGAGTCGTGAATGTGTCAAGCGCGTGCGGTCACCTTTCCAATTTACGCAATAAAAAATGGCTAGATTTGCTTACAAAACAAGATCTGAAAGTCGAAGATATTAATTATTTCGTTGATGATTATCTGGAGAGTGTGAGAAATGGTACGTTTAGAAAAGAAGATTTTGCAGATGATGGAAAACATGCGGAGCATAGAGTCTCAAAAATAGCTTTGACAGCCCTTACCATGGTTCAGCAGAAGAAATACCCAAATATAATTATAAATGCCGTCCACCCTGGCTATGTGGACACGGATATGGCTCAAGTTAAGAAGGGAGTGGATCCCGATGAAGCAGCAAAGACCATCCTCTATCTGATTCTCGAAGCATCGCCTAAATTGAAAGGCACTTTCATGTGGTACAATAGGAAATTAGTCGATTGGTATGACGCTGAAGGTGATTATTATTATAAACATGGTGTGGAATAAAACCTGCAAGATTTCTTTTTTAACCCCCAATGTGGCGCACTGCTCTGTATTAATTGCTACTCATTTTTACCAAGCTATTGCTATAATATATATTTGCTTACATTTTTTCTTGATGTACACCCCAATAAAGTATGATCAATCAATAATTTCAAAATAATCTATTCTGCTAACCCGCAACCAAAACATCGAAAAATACCTTTAAGAAATTCAGAACAGGATGCATTAACTACCGTAAGTATGTACAATCTAATGTTGTGTTTAATGTTGTAATATAGACACAACATTAGATAGAAAATTCAATATAAATTCAAACGGTAATTACTTACAGTATAGTTAACATTAATATCATTTAAAAATTAAAAAATAAAGTGCAGTTTTAAAATACATCGGCAATACATAGCCTGGTCAAGATTTTGATAGGCAAGCTATTTTAGGCGTATTTATCTATTACTAGTGGGCTCGGCAGACTTTGTCCTGCCTTGAACGTCGAAACAGATTGCAGCGCCCCCTACGGGGTCCAATCATGCTAATATTATAAATGCGAAAGTGTGTTTGTTTGTTGGTTTATTGGTTTGTTGGTTGGTCCTTCAATCACGCCGCAACAAAGCAACGGATTGATTTTTGGCATGGATATAGGTGAGGACCTGGAAAGTGTCGTAGGCTTTTTATCCCGGAAAATTAAGGAGTTCCCACGGGAATAACAAAAACCTTAAACCACGCGGACGAAGTCGCGGGCATCAGCTAGATAGATAGATAGATAGATAATTTTTTTATTGCTACACAAGACATGAAAATACATAGAAAAAAAAAAAAAAAAAACAAAGTGCGCAAGGGCGGTCTAGGGTAAGGGAAGGGCTAGTGGTGGATATAAACCGTCCCGGGGTCCAAACAAACACAACAAAAAAAGAATTAGCGAAATTGGTCCGGCCGTTCACGCGTGATGCCGTGACCAAGGGAAATAGGGATTCATTTTTATATTATAATAACTATAGACAAGCGAGCCGCCCCGGCTTCACCCGGGTGCAATTTTCAACTTTCCCGGTGGACTTTCTAAAAATTTTCTTTCTTAAGAACCTTCTCCTGACAATAACGAACACAACAAAAAAAGAATTAGCGAATTCGGTCTAACCGTTCCCGCGTGCCGTGATGTCGTGACCACGGGAAAATGGGATTCATTTTTATATTATATACATTATTTTTTAAAACACTTATTTTCATCTGGATTAACAGATATCGATGAAGGTCGTGACTATTAAAAGTCAGAAACAATAATAAAATTGGTCGACACCTCTAAAGTTACCCAACGCCAATGTACTTATATTTTTTTTGAATGAATACTTACATGAAAAGGAACGTAAATAAAATTGACAACTTACCGATCGAATTTGACGGAATGACAAGTGACAACTGACAGTTGATTTTAGAAATTCCGTTTGTGGGTGTTGCGTTCTAATTTAAAACTAAAATGATCGAAAATAATTAACTAATATAATTTTGCCAACATTTTCGAGAATTGTGAATGGAAAACGTTGATTGACATTAAATTTCAACATTTCGATAAATCAATCAGCAACCTGTTTGGTAAGTTATGATCTAATTTAATTTTTTTTAATATTTAGCGCAAAAACCGCATTCGATGAAAGGAATATAGCTAATAAAATCGTACATAGTATGTAAACAAGAGTGTTTATTACATGAAATGTCAAAGGAATTGTAATAAATAGAGTATGTGGAAGAAACACATTGAAAAACTCTACACGAGTGCCAAAATAAATTATCGAAGTGCCTTGACCTTACAGTGAGACATTAGCATTCGTAATACGGCACTGCGCAGCCCTAGTTAAACCAATACATCTCAACACATCGTCAAAACTACCTTAAAGAATACAGTAGGTCTTTTTCGTGTCCCAACTTGCAAATAAGTTTATTTTTAAGTATGTAACCTACCTATCACAAACAATAAATTTCTATTAAAAGTTATAGTGACCTTGGCGTTCTGTAAAATCTAAATTTAATAGACACACTTGTTCAGCTATTCTGTGATATGTTCAGTGAAAAATGTGAATATAAAAATAACATTCAAGTGTGGTGTGACTGGGTGTTTAAATTATCTTTATTTCAAGCCTATAAATCAACTTAATGCAATTTAAGGACAACTAGATATACCTATTGAAATAAAAACTTGTTCCTGTCTAATATTATCATGTCTCTGCATTGCCACCATTTAGCAGTTGGGAGTGTAGTGGAAATAATACATAATTTATAGAAACAACACTACAATAGAACTATGTATGTACTAACTATTTTACAACCTGAAGACATATTGAAGTACCTACTACGTTTATGTGATATAAATTACATTAGAATAGATTATATTGATTATTGATGATGGAATATTAATCACAACCTTGTGTAAATTAAAATAGAGTCTAATCTTGGACATTATCAAAGTGTACAATGAAAAATGGTTTTAGTGAAAACAGTGCGTGCAATGGCATCATTTGCAGCTCAGGCTGCACTCAGATCACGATGGAGCTCGTTAATAGAGTCAACGAGTGTCGATGTACCGGGAGAGGTCACGGAAAGTGTCCGTTCCGTTGTCGGATGGCTGAAACAGGCATGGTCTATAGTCTATACCTATAATTGCACTATGCAATAGCTATTGCGCTGCTATATATGTTCTTCGGATTAGACTCACTAGTAGTTACTTATTAGTTAGATCTATTACTGTATCTATTTAGTTTTCTTTCTGTGGCATAAAATAAAGAAGAATATTAACACAAGTAAGTAAGTACTTAGTATTAATTTGCATGTTTGTAGCTAGTCTTCAATTATCTTAACTTTTAAGTAAGTAGGTATATTATAGTAAGCGCTTATTAGTTAGTTATGGCCTATGGGCATACCCAAGAATTTCTTACTATTTCCCTATTTTATTGCACCCAAACGAATGAGTAAAGATAATCACCATCACCTTTTAGTGGCTGAAACTCTATCCCTACTGTATGGAATGCAAAGTTGCAATTAGAATGCCATGAATTCAGCAAAATACAACAAATGCGATTATTGCATTGTAGTAATGACAACTTCCGTATTAGACCCTTACAAATAGGACTATATTATACTTAGTAACCTTTTTGGCAAGAGTTAAATTGCTTTGACATTGTGTGAACACCTGTCACAAATTGTTGTAGCCTTGAGTTACCCTTGCACTGCCCATTTAGGAACTGTAGCCAATTTTTCCCATTCATCTATAGCTTTGTTTTGGAGTGTGTTTGCTAGGCATTAAATTGAATAGCAAAGCCATAAGACTTCATACAGTCGGTTGAAGCTGACGTCTAGACAGTAATTCTACAGCGCGCGGGAAATCTGCCGAACCACGTACTTAATTATTTTTCCTAGAGTTGGTATTCCGATCTGATCGTCCGCATACATTGAAGACGTCGGTCGTCACACTGTATGTAGGTACCTAGTTACGTTCTGGTTATATTTTTCTGACTCAGCTACGGAGCTAATGAACTCTGTAAAATCCATACTAATCCATACTTAATATTATAAATGCGAAAGTGTGTCTGTCTGTCTGTCTGCTACGCTTTCACGTCCCAACTACTCGACCGATTTTGATGAAATTTGGCACAGATATATATAACCTATCTCATCATCCCAGAGAAGGATATAAGGCTACTTTTTATCCCGGAAAATTGAAGAGTCCCGCGGGAATCATAAAACATCAATCCACGCGGGCATCATCTAGTTCACTATATACAGTGGTAGTCGATATTTTCCCATGTAAATTTTACATTTTTACTGGTGTAAATAGTGATGTCCACACGGACGATACATTTTGTACTTACTATGGCAGAAGACGTCGTGGCAGATGCTTAACCATTGCGCAAGTTATGGCGCGTTTACATTAGGTCGGTGACCGAACGCGTCAGTCGCATTCGGTTTTACCGGATTCGTTAACCGAATTGGTCTATTTACATAATATCGGTGACCGAATGCGTAGGCCGTATTCGGTTTTCGTTCAACAGCAAGTTTCCATAAGACCGAATACGGCCAACCGTAACCGTATGGTCGGTCATCGCAAACAGGCTGCGATCGAATTCGGCCTACCGAATTACAGTTTCAAATTCGTAATGTTTAACGCGCTATTAGTTTCTATAGCATTCTAACTTCGCTCAACATTCAGCTAGGATCCGTTATGATCCGTTAGGAAATACGATTGGTATGGACGCGACATCAGGATATTGCTTGCTGCGCCACAATTGCCGATAAGTCTAGTTTTAGCGGCATTATATTTTTAGTCTGCGCTTCAGTAGTGTAGCATGAATCTAGTATTAACATGTCTAGTATTAGTCATGGCCATGAATTGATAAATAAGTATGGAAAAGCCAAATTACGCGATATAACACTATAGTAGCGGAATCCAAGGTTTCGTCTTTACACGTCTTTTAACGCATTGTTATTTCATGGTAACTTGGTGGAAGTTACCATGAAATAACAATTATTTATTAGCATTAGCATTAATTTTATATCAATAGCATGATATTCTCTCTCTATTATCAACCCATTGCCGGCTCACTGCTGAGCACAAGTCTCCTTTCGGAATGAGAAGTATTTGGCAATAGTCCACCACGCTGACTAAGTACGGATTGGCAGACTTCACACACCGATGAGGCCTACCATACACGGACACCTTGAAACAGTCAGGATGGACTGCTTCAGGCTGCGACTGCATAGTGAGCTTCTTTTACTTACACACATACATGGGACCGCTCGAGCAGTTGCGACTGCTCCGGGCGGTTGTCAGCAGTTATCAATGGTAGCTTCAAGCTGTTGACTATGACTGCAATTGCGGTCCGTGTATGTTGATCAGTGGCTAACTGCTCGAGCAGTCCGTGTATGGCCGGCCTTAGTCGAGCCGTTTGCGGAAGGACGTGGGAACTTGAAACCCGCCGCATCATTATCCCAAGAAAACTCCTACCATTATGTGATTTATTGGAAAGGGGTTACGACCCTCAGTAATGAGGAATACGACGCAAAGAGAGAGTTAGAGACTAGAGCTGGTGGGGTGTCTTAATCATTTCTTTGTCAACATAAGTCAATACGTTGCAGGCGTCTCTGGAGGTGAGACAGGTCGGAAGGCGAGCTGTCAGCCAGCTGGCGGGGCGAGGTATGGGCGATGATGTGCTCATTGTGCACTTCAACGATGTGTACAACATCGAGCAGACCACAAGTGAGTTCTTTTTAAACTTACTAACTAGAATAATTGATTAGTATTAATTAGTAGCTATAGTTACGAAGCCGTGGCGTCACATGGACTAGGGCTCCAGCTGAAAATCAGCGCAGAATGCTCTTATAATGTATTGCAAGGCATTCAGCATCATGATGAACTGATGCCTTTTTATACGACTGCCTGAAAAAAGGAGTATATTGTTTTCAGGGTTCATGTATGTATGTGAGTTTGTATATTCCACCATAACTTCTATACGCCTGAACCGATTTTGATAAATGAGGTATCGTTAGAATCCCTAGCTTATTCCGGGTGATATAGGCCAGTAAAATTAAAAAAAAATTGATGGGGTGACCATGGTTCCGCATTAAAGACTAAAGTTGAAAAAATATATTCGAAAATAAGATTAACTATATAATCATCATCTAGAAAATGATGAGTAGATTCCAAAAATATATAACACTATAGTATTAGTGATTCACAAAAAAATATCATTTAATAAAATAGTGAATAAGATTCCAAAGGTACTTAATGACTGTGGTATCGTTACGTAGTAGCAGTGGTAGCCGTACTTCCATTCGAGGGGGATTTTTTTTGACACGACTGCCCAAAAAAATATTTTTAAACAACCGACTTCAAACTCCCGCGCCAACTTTACAACAACAAGCACACGCTATACAAAGTACTTATTTTATTGTTGATATTTTAAAAATCGCTCGACCGATTTCGATAAAATTTATATAGGACCACTTGGGAAGTATGCCCTTTCAAATAAAAAAAGAATCATCCAAATCGGTCCACCCAGTCAAAAGTTCTGAGGTAACAAACATTAAAAAAAAAAAATACAGCCGAATTGAGAACCTCCTCCTTTTTTTGAAGTCGGTTGAAAACGTTAAGGTACGTCATATAAGACTGTCATTTTGAAGTCGGTTGAAAAAGGAGTGTTATGTTTTCAGGGTTCGTGTATTTTATATGTGTGTCTACGGCAGAGCAGTCGTATTTTTAAATAATTTTAATTATATTCACTTGTTAACTGCCTCGTTGGTCTAGTGGTTAACATGTTCGACTGCAGCCGACCAGGTCCCGGGATCGAGTCCCGGGTCGGGCCATAATAAATGTTGGGTTTTTCTGACTAGAAATTCTCAATACTAGCCCGGAATATCACCCCCGTGCCTCGGAGAGCACGTTAAGCCGTCGGTCCCGGTTATTAATTTTATCACTAACATGATATAGTCGTCAAAGCCCGCCAACCCGCATTGGAGCAGCGTGGTGGGTCTAAACTCTAATTCCCTCTCTCCTATGAGAGTGGAGGCCTGTGCCCAGCAGTGGGACGTTAAAGGGCTGTAGTGGATGCCTTTTTCAGGTTGTGCCACACACGACAAGCGTTATTATGGTGCCTCTAGTACTTGACTATGAGTTAATGCTCAAGTACTGGAGGCGCCATGGTAACGTTTACCATAGTGTATTGTAATGTGTGGCACAATGGTGAGAATAAATAGTTTTTGTTTCTTTCTTTCTTTTGAAGTCTGTGTAGTTCTTGTAATTCACGAGCGCGCGTGGCTCACGGTTGTGTTAAAGTCCTATCCGTATACATATTGTTCGCGTGTAAATGTGTGCGTGTACGTGATCGCGCGTACGACTGACCGCTCCGAGAGGCACCCACACTTACGCAATGTGCATAACTACAAGTAAAGTTCACGCACGCTCGTGAATTGCAAGAACTAGAAGAGGTATGTACTATATGTAGGTACTACCACAGTCTAATTCCTGCCAGTTATTCGACGGAGGCGTCTAGACAGAGCAGCGCTGCAGGTCGACAGGGATGTGACAGTGAAAACTGAGACTGCCTCGTTGGTCTAGTGGTTAGCATAGTCGACTGCGGATCACGAGGTCCTGGGTTCGATTCCCGGTCGGGCATAAAAGTTAGGTATTGGGTTTTTCAATTAAGAAATTCTCAGTGCTAGCCCGGAGTTGGAAGTTGGCGGTGTTTCACCCCCGTGCCTCGGAGAGCACGTTAAGCCGTCGGTCCCGGTTATTATCACTAACATGATAATAGTCGTTAAAGCCCGCCAACCCGCATTGGAGCAGCGTGGTGGGTCTAAGCTCTAATTCCCGCTCTCCTATGAGAGTGGAGGCCTGTGCCCAGAAGTGGGACGTTAATAGGCTGTAGTGATGATGATGATAATGATGTGGTCGATCCGAGTCCGAACTGTAACAGCGGACATTAATTTAGACAGCGCCATTATGGCGACCTCCGTGGCGCAGTGTGTAGCGCTGTTGTCTTAACGTGCGGAGGCCTCGGGTTCGATCCCCGGCAGGATCAATTTGGGAATTTATAATTTCTGAATTTTCCCTGGTCTGGCCTGGTGGGAGGCTTCGGCCGTGGCTAGTTACCACCCTATCGGCGAAGACGTGCCGCCAAGTGATTTAGCGTTACGGTACGATGCCGTGTAGAAACCGAATAGGGTATGGGTTTAATATAACTGCCATGCCCCTAACAGGTTAGCCCGCTACCATCTTAGACTGCATCATCACTTACCATCAGGTGAGATCGCAGTCAAGGGCTAACTTGTAGTGGATAAAAAAAAAAAAGTATTTTTCCTCGCTATTTTTCCTCGCCATTTTTCCTTATCATAAAATAGTTATATTAATATCTCTAAAATTTCCGTAACTTTATTGTCAACACTCGGTTTGGCTACTTTTTGTCAAAAGTATAACCTACTGAGACTTTTGCGATTATTGAAAATGTTAGAACGTGCGAGAGAGAAAGAATACCAAGGCTCGTTACTTAGGGTTTTTTGAATTCTTAATTTTAGACGACGTGTATGTATACCAGAGCTCCCTAATTTTCCAGGATAATAAGTAGTCTATGTCCTTCCCCGGGATGTAACCTATCTCTATACAAAATTTCATTAAATTCCATAGGAAAGATGACCCGTTAAAGCGTAGCAGACAGGCAGATTACACACTTCCGCATGTATAATATTAGTATGGAATTACTTTTTTTTTATAGACCTTAGGGCCGCTTGCACAAGGACATTTGAACTGATTTAGTTAAATTTTGCAATGCTGTCCCTTTTGGCAAATGTATATTGTTGTTGCCAAAAAGGGACAGCATTAAAATATTTAACTAGTGGACCTTAGATTTTAACTTAAGATTATTTTACTCTTATTCATCAGATACGGAGCCAGTGGGTGGTGCCCTGAGGTTTAGCACTGCAGTGAAGGCGCTGCAGCATCTGAACCCCCTCGTACTGTTCAGCGGCGATGCCTTCTCCCCTAGCATGTGTGAGTAAAACAGGGTAAAAGTATTAGGTAGATACTCAACTCTTATGCATTAACGCAAAGTGCAGAAATCCTTTGTGGGGTCGAGTGTACGCTTTTACAACATGGTTCCAAAGGAGTTTCTGGATTTGCCATTACATAAATTTAAAGACTAAAGTGCACACTGTCTTAAGTGTCAAGTCGAATCGACCATTGGTTGAGTCGAGGTTATTTTATATACTATTGATGATTTTCTTAGTGACAAAGTTGCATGGAAGCAACCGGCCTCGCATGCAGCAGCCGTTGCGTCGATGTAAATACTTGTTAAGTAACATAATAAAATGAACTATACGTATTACCTATTTACATTTTGCAACATTTTTCTTTTTATGAAAAGAGCAATTCATTCATTTCATTTCATATCGTCTAATAGGTACAACTAATCAATGACAATAATTGGTAATATATCTATTAATAAAATAGTATTAACTTTCATTTCATTATGTTTTCGTCAGGAAAACTTTGGTGCCAATGAGGCAAGATAGACTATGTTTTTTTTATTTAAAACCCAACCAATAAAAATTTTAACTTATTACACCTCATAAACCACTGTTTATTGGGTATTTTGTGGTAAGGTTTTAGGCGGAATTGAAATTAACAACAAGACACAATGTATACAAAATCAAGGTCACCTATGACATACGTACACTATAGTTTTCCATTCGGAATTTCCTCCGGTATAAGTACGAAGTTATTTAGAATGGATTTTGCTTCCTCTGAAATTACGAATCGATATTCAGAAACAACAATGTGGTGCTAATTATAGTCCCAAAAACTTATCTGACCCGGTGACGGCGTCGCTAGATACTATATTACTAGATACTGTATATTAGATACTATATTATTAGATACTATAGTACCTATCTATTAAAAATAAAATAAAAACAAAGACTAAACAGGCATAAAAATTAGTTCCAATTTTGTATGTTGTTAGTACAATCCAGATAGGTTTGTGGGACGTGTTTATTTTAAACTTGACAGATGTAACCTGTCAAAACGTCAATCACTTATAATATTATACATCCTTGACTTCATCAGTTTTACTTGTTTTGTTTTTTTTGGAAGATTGTTTTGGTGTTATTTCGTTTTTGTGCATGTCCTGTCAATGTTTTAGTGTTTAAGTTTCTGGTACTAAATAAATAAAAAAAATCAATGTTCTATTGAGTAAGCCATTTTTAACCCTAGGCTGAACGCTTCATACCATGTCTTGGAGCATTTATACCAATTTCAAAATCAAACTCAGTTAATCTTACACACGACATACAGATATGTCTCTTATTATATTATGTCTTGGTTTTACCACCAGTTCGAAAAGCAGAGGCCCAACGAAAAGCAGAAATCGTAATCATTAGTATAACTCGGAGTGTTTAAGGAGCTCATACATGCTTTTTGACGTGCAGGCATCTATGAATTCCTTAAACAGGTCGAATAGGCAAGATGACTGATTTTGAAAAATGGTCAGATTATGTTCGGAAGTATCTACTATTTCGAAAAAATATCTTATTTCAGCAGAAAAATAGGGTTTGATAGATAAAATTGGCATTTGGAATTTAAATTTTAAAATTCACGCCAAAACGTTCTGCGCTGTCATGGCGTCGTTTGTGACGTCACAATTGTTTTCACCAATGTACTCTGTGCAGTGTGCAATAAACAATAGTGTGATTGTCAAAGCTCGAAGACAAACAATTGTGACGTCATTCGCTTCTTGGTGTTTTATCCAATATGGCGGATTGCGGTATTTTATAGTTTCATTTCATCAAAATAAATAGTAATCTCACTCGAAATAGAAAAATAAATACGTTTTTTATAATCCATGAATCCTATTTCACTAGATAAATTCATAATTACATTGATTCTTGGTTCCTGTCATCATGCCTATTATTCATTTGACAAACGATTACGATACGATACACAACCGGGGGGCTGATTCTACTGCGAAGAGCCGGCAAGAAACTCAGCGGATTATCTTTTTTAGTGAGCAGCATTGCGAAATTGCAAATAATTCTTTTTTTTTTCCAGTAAGCACATTCACAAAAGGTGAACAAATGGTGCCAGTGCTGAATGAAATCGGCACGCACTGTGCCGTATTCGGCAACCATGATTTTGGTAAGAGTTATTTTTGTGTATCCATACTAGCTGTTCATTTCAAAATGGCCGTCGACCGTTACATAATGACGTCATAGGCACAACTAGTAGGTAGTACCGTTGACAAAAAGTACGTTCTGCGCTATGCAAAACTTTTCTTTATTACTTATCGTAAAAAAGAAACTTAAACAGAAAATATATACTTACAACAACTCAAAACTTAACAAAAAAATTAAACAACTATAAAAGTTTTTAGTTTTTATAATTTCAATAAAATAATTATTTTTGTACCTAGACCCTAGACCTATAAAAAATTCTTTTCAAACAACCGACTTCAAACTCCCGCGCCAACTTTACAACAACAAGCACACGCTATACAAAGTACTTATTTTATTGTTGATATTTTAAAAACCGCTCGACCGATTTCGATAAACTTTATATGGGACCACATGGGTAGTATGCCCTTTCAAATAAAAAAAGAATCATCCAAATCGGTCCACCCAGTCAAAAGTTCTGAGGTAACAAAAATAAAAAAATAAAAAAAACAGTCGAATTGAGAACCTCCTCCTTTTTTTGAAGTCGGTTGAAAATAATAAAAATTAATGAAAGTTCGAAAAAACACAGAAGTGTCAATCGTGAGCGGCGCGGGCGCATGTGAGCTCTGGTTGCATCATACTAATATTATAAATGCGAAAGTGTGTTTGTTTGCCCGCGAAAGTGTGTTTGTTTGCCCTTCAATCACGCTGTAACGGAGCAACGGATCGACATGATTTTTGGCATGGGTATAGTTGATGACCTGGAGAGTGACATAGGCTACTTTTTATCCCGGAAAATTAAGCAGTTCCCGCAGGAATCCAAAAAACTTAAACCACGCGGAAGAAGTCGCGGGCATCAGCTAGTAGAGTTAATATACTCTACTAGCTGATGCCCGCGACTTCTCTCTTCTTCTCTATGGTTGGTTGCTATCCTCACTAAGCGGGTGAGACTTGAGGTGCAGTGCGGAGGCCGGGGAAGCTCGGCGGGAGGTAACGGCCGTCTTGAGGTGAACGGCTAGTAAAAAATAATGTCCCGGTTTGGGCATACGTTCCATCCACCAGCCTGATAGTCGATGTTGTACTTCCGGAAAGGTCGAATATAGAACCAGAGAATTATTATTTATAGGCATAATAAAGCATGCCGGGCCATACCTAGCTAGTTTTACTGTAACTTTCAAATTAGAAAATTTATAACGAACTAATGAACATGTGACTGAAACTAACATTCAGCTTTCCATTTTCCGGAGCCATTAATTTTGGTAAACTTCTCTACATTACAGAAGTATACTTTGCCATACATAAGTTCGCTCACTACTTTTTCAACGTGACTATAAAAGTATTGCCATTGGTAAATATGTTTGTTGGTTCAATTTTGACCCACCTACTGAAATTTAGAACCATGCTATTTTTTTTTTTAATATAGATCAGATCTGCTATTTTATATTTTTTTGGAGACGTAGTAAAATGGACCCAAACGTCTTTTATTAAAAGTCACAAATGAATTGCCACCGCAATTTTTAAATTCGCAAAGTTTCCGCTTGGAGCGCTGGCTACGGATGTATGAACGAACTCGAGTTCTAAAACAAGGCTGATAAGGCTCATTCTATTTTAACGCCATAGTGTTTGTCTATAATTTCGATGATTTAAAATCTTGTGGTAAGAGTAGTGTAGTCTAAGTAGAATCTTTCCCAAACGAGAGAATACCAGTGAGATATAATTTTTCAGATTTCGGCCTCGACGTCCTCTCAAACCTGGTGGCTCAGTGCAACTTCCCTTGGCTTATGTCGAACGTCATAGACAACGAAACCGGTCGGCCGCTCGGCGACGGCAAAATCACGCACGCGCTGATGTGCAATGGACATAAGATAGGACTTATTGGACTAGTGGAACAGGTATGCATGCCCTGCATGCCCTTACTTGTCTCAAATAGTTACAAATCGGATGGTTGATTGATTTTTTGATGATTTTGTTTAATGGAGGGGGGGAGGGCTCATACTTAAGTCAATTGTTGATAAAGTACACACAATTTACCGAAATGAAACAGCACCTTAATATGGGTCAGAGCTGCTGATATCCAAACTTTTTGTATAAAATTATCTTAATCGGTGGTAGAGTCTTGACGTATCATGAGTGACACAAGTTGTCCTATGTGAAATAAATAAATCATTTATCATTTAATAATTATTAATTATTGCAAAAAAGAGTTATCTGAGCTAGTTATAAACTCGGATCGTGTGACACATTGATTGATTCTAAAACCAGAGGCCCAATTGTCTAAGGAAATCGTAATAATTTTACAGCTTAAAACGTATTACTCGAACTGTTTAAGGAGTTCATACATGCTTTTTGACGTGCAGGCATCTATGAACTCCTTAAACAGGTCGAATAGGCATGATGACAGTAACCAAGAATCAATGAAATTATGAATTTATTTAATGAAATAGGATTCATGGATTATAAAAAACGTATATATTTTTCTATTTCGAGTGAGATTGCTATTTATTTTGATTGAATAAAACTATAAAATACAGCAATCCGCCATATTGGATAAAACACCAAGAAGCGAATGACGTCACAATTGTTTGTTTTCGAGCTTTGACAATCACACTATTGTTTACTGCACACTGCACAGAGTACATGGGTAAAAACAATTGTGACGTCACAAACGACGCCATGACACCGTCGAACGTTTTGGCGTGAATTTTAAAATTTAAATTTCAAATGCCAATTTTATCTACCTTACCTCATTTTTCTGCTGAAATAAGATATTTTTTCGAAATAGTAAACACTTCCGAACATAATCTGACCATTTTTCAAAATCAGTCATCATGCCTATTATCCGTTTAACAAATGATTACGATTACAATTTCCTTACACAATCCGGGTGCTCGTTGCAGCGTTGGTGCAATACATTAACAATATTATAGTACTTGGGCAATACATTTACCGCTAGAAGCAAATATATGATAATCATTCGATATTTCTTAGATACAAAGAAGCATTCAGCAGCCTACAAGTCAATTTAATAACTTTTTACATTAAGTATGTATAAATCTATACATATTATTGTAACATATTATTTTCTTTAAAATAAAGTGTAATGGGTTTCTTGCCGCCTCTTCTCAGTCGAATCTTCCTTCCAAACCAATGGTAGAGTATGGTCCATCCAACTTATCTGACCCGGTGGCCAAAATCAGAACTGATTTTTATGCCTGTTTAGTTTTAGTTTTTATTTTATTTTTAATATATACTAGCGACGCTGTCACCGGGTCAGATAAGATTGTGCAGATATTCATATCATACATAACACAAGTTGTCCTACATGAAGTAAACATGTCATTTCATTCACAGGAATGGCTAGACACGCTGGCTACAATAAACCCTGAGGAGGTGACGTTTATAGACTTCCTGCAAGCTGGAAACAAGCTTGCGTCGCAGTTGAAGCAAGAGGTGACTAACAAGTTATTACTTATTAAGAAAACGCATAGAAATAGTATCTATGCTTAGGGGTCTTCCATAAAGTACGTCACACTAATTTTGTGATTTTTTGACCCAGTCCTTGTCACAGTCTCCTCAATACCTCCCTCCCCTCTTAAAATGTGACGTCACGAAACTTGGGACCCCTCCCACTTCTTGTCACATTTCGTCGACCCCCTCCCCACCAATTAACGTGTGACGTACTTTATAGATGATCTCTTTGTACATATATTATAAAAGGTGAATGCTCCTGTTCCTACATACATGCACAGCCAGCGCTCCAAGTGTAAATAATGCGAAATTAAAATCGGTGGTAGGTACTGAATTTGTAACTTTAACTCAATGAGGTTTGGATCCATTTTACTCTGACGCCAAATACTTTACGTTGCGTCAGTGTAACTATGCATCTGAGAACGTTTATAATATTAATATTTTTTATTAGTCATTTATTTAAAAAATCGTGGTTATATAAGGGTCAAAAGTATCACCCAAAAGTGTTAAAATGGTAAACGTCTGCCGCAAGAATGAAACTTTCATTTATATTTTTCAATAAAGTTAATACTTTTTTGCAATAGTCCACTAAATAAGGATGAATCTTTAATGTTTAAATTTTATTTTTGTTATAATTCTAATATCATCCACAAAGCTCATCAATACTTCATAAGAAATCGGTTAAACGGGATACGGATTCTTAAAATCTTATGGTAGGGTGCGGCTTTTTAGGGTTCCGTACCCAAAGGGTGAAAACGGGACCCTATTACTAAGACTCCGCTGTCTGTCTGTCTGTCTGTCTGTCTGTCTCCAGGCTGTATCTCATAGACCGTGATAGCTAGAAAGCTGAAATTTTCACAAATGATGTATTTCCGTTGCCGCTATAACAACAAATACTAAAAATTAAAAAAAATATATATATTAAGGGGGGTCCCCATACAATAAACATGTTTTTTTCGTATTTTTTTGCTCAATATTAAAAACGGTAACAGGTAGACGGTTCAAATTTTCACAGAATATTAACTTGTATAAGTATTACCTTTCAAAATAAATAATTAAATATCAATAAAGTAAATATTAAAGGGGGGCTCCCATACAACAAACGTAATTTTGTCGGCCGGTTTTTTTTGTTTTGTATAAGGTCTTATTATCATACAGGGTTGTGAATACGTCATAGCACTGACGCATATGCGGACACCTAATGACATCAAATTGGCGGAGGGCTGCAATGAGATTGATCTTATATTGGGAGGGCATGATCACGTCTATGAAGTTTTAGAGGTAAGTCAAAAAAATGTAAAAATATATCATTATCATACTAATATTATAAATGCGAAAGTGTGTTTGTTATGTTGGTTTATTGGTTTGTTGGTTTGTCCGTCAATAACGCCGCAACGGAGCAACGGATCGACGTGATTTTTGGCATGGGTATAATTGAGGACCTGGAGAGTGACATAGGCTACTTTTTATCCGGGAAAATTGAAGCGTTCCCGCGGGAATCAAAAAAACTTAAACCACGCGGACGAAGTATCAGCTACTCATAGTAATAAATTTGCCAAATTGTGGGTTACAACAGTTTGGCGACTGAAACTTACGCATACACAATCAGAGACGGTACGGTAATAATTATTTACGCTACAAAAAACAATGCGTATATTGGCTCTTTTCATGCTGTCATTCAAGTAGGAAATCACATTATTGCCCATTCAGCACTACAATTTAGCGTGAGTTATGTCAACGCCATCTATCGGCTGTGTAGAAAAGCTTCTTAAGAAATTCTTTCTCGCAAATTTAAGAAACGTACTAGTCTTGGCCGAAATAGAAATTCATGGCCTCGTTTTCTTAAAATTACTTCTTAAGTCCTCGTTTTCGCCTCGTGCTCCCAATATTACTCTTACTCAGCCGTGAATTGCTTTATTTCCGGCCTGGGCAGTAATGTAGTATTCTAACTATACATAATTACCGGATAAACTCACGTGTTATGTCGGAAAATGCCCGACTAGTTTCGAACCCGTTCGGTGTCCTTATTCATGAGCCCGTTCGCGCGACGCCGTCGCTGACTGACTGCGGGCCGCGTACCGTAAAGCTCTCTAGGATATGGAATGCCCTTCTGGCTTCCGTTTTCCCCTCCTCTTTTAATATTATGGGTACCTTCAAGTCAAGAGTGAATAGGCATCTTCTAGGCAAACGCGCTCCACCTTAGGCTGCATCACCACTTGCAGGCAAGTCTGATTGCAGCCAAGCGCTAGTATAAAAAAAATACATCCATGCAAAATTTCGCATTTACAAATTTTTTTTTAGATAAACAACAAATACATAGTTAAAAGCGGCACGGACTTCCGTCAGTTCAGCAAAATCAACATCAACTTCGGGTCGGAGATCGCGCGCGTTGAGATCACCGACGTCCCCGTGAGCAGTGCGTACGAAGAAGACGCCGAACTCAAGGCCAAGGTTGACAAATATTCCGGTGAGTGACGTAAAGTAGACTTTATTACTTTTTAGTTGAGACTTCGGCCTTTGGTTTGGGGATCAAAGAATACTCAATCTCACATTTTTTTTATGCAAATAAACTTTTGAAGTTCTTTTGAATCGTCGAGTGAATCTACCACTGGTTTGGAATATCATTCCTACTGAGAAGAACCAGCAAGAAACTCAGTGGTATTCGTTTCGCAGTCCTTAAAGCATTTCTGGAGTGGGTAAATCCATGCAAAACTACAAAATACTTACTTTTCAGGAGGAATGCTTTTGTTTTATTTAAATAATATTTAACTTACAAGAAATCTTAACGGGCCAGCGGAAGGCGAATTGCCCATACAAACGTAATACCAAAATAATTTGTAATTCGAGAATATTTCCACCATATTGTGCGATTATTAAGATTGAACTTGTATTTAT
The DNA here is from genome assembly GCA_963932025.1 of Erebia epiphron. Lineage (NCBI taxonomy): Eukaryota > Metazoa > Arthropoda > Insecta > Lepidoptera > Nymphalidae > Erebia > Erebia epiphron. Next base: position 2,415,332 of record OZ009948.1, read on the forward strand.
CTAGGTCCCTGGATAAATATTTTAAAAAAATACTTTCCCAAAATTAAATGTAAGCGTTTTGCATGTTTTTACGACATAAATGACATGTTTTCTCCTTATTTGTTTCATATTAAAACCAACGATATCTCACGTACTAATTGATCAGGAACATAGCCTATATTGTCAAGTTACAGAATAACAACACGAAGTTACAAACACAAAAATTTTTCATTCATCATTTTTGGTATTCACGGAACAAGACCAAAATGTATAACAAACTTTGTACGCTCATATTGCTATCGCGCTTGCACGCGATCATGTGTCATCAGCCAAATAGAGATAGCAATATACCGGCAAATTTATATTTGCGGTTCGAATAGAAGTTGCGAGCGCCGCTCCCCGGCATCTAGAATGATGATAAAGGGCTTAAGAGCTGTTATTGAAGGGTTAATAGAGATTTTTTCAATTCACTTGAATATTGTTGGAAATTTGCTATTTTGCTACCGCAAATGCAGTTGCTTACCTAAAACTTCACTTTTAGCAATGATAGACGGCAAAATGGACGAAGTTCTGGGCAAATTCTGCGTGCCTCTAGAAGGAAGATTCTCCGTTGTGAGACGCCAAGAGTGCAATCTGGGCAACTGGGTTTGCGACGTTCTTCTCGCTGCCACGGGCGCTGACGTGCTTCTGCTTAACTCTGGGACCTTCCGATCTGACCAGGTAATGACAATCCAAACTTCCATATTTATTTAATTTTTATCATCTACAAGTTAGCCCTTGACTGCGATCTCACCTAATTAAGTGATGACACAGTCAAGATGGTAGCGGGCTAACCTGTTAGGGGCATGGCAGTTACGTTAAACCCATACTCCTATTCGGTTTCTACACGGCATCGTACCGGAACGCCAAATCGCTTGGCAGCACGTCTTTGTCGGTAGGGTGGTAACTAGCCACGGCTAAGCCTCTCACCAGGAAAAAAATATAAATGCGAAAGTGTGGTTGTTTGTCTGCTGCGCTTTAATGGCCCATCTACTCAACCGATTTTGATGAAATTTGTAACAGGCATAGGTTATATCCCGAGGAATAACATAGGCTTTTCATCCCGGAAAAAGAGTTCCCGCGGGAATTAAAAAACATTAATCTAAGCGGACGAAGTCGCGTATGTCCCCGGGATGTAATGTCCTCTATATTGAATTTCATCAAAATCCGTTAAAAAGATGGGCCTTTAAAGCAAAGCAGACACACTTTCGCTTTATAATATCGGTATGGATGGTCATCTACAGTTTTTAGGCCACGGTTCGGTTTTGGTGTTTTGAGCGCAATTCCTGGAAAGAGTCGTGTCTGTTCCACAAATTTCGATATGAATTTAATTTAGAACACCTATACCAATGAAATTCTTAACTAGTCAAATCAGCAACTTTTTTCTTACGCCAACGGGTGCTTAGTATCGAACGTTGTATGAAATACTTGCAACTTTTTTGACGACATCACAATTCGAGGCACTTTTTTACTTTAATCAATAGTTTAAAATGGTTGTCAGATATAAAAGTAGCCTGAAGACGTGGATATAATGTATATTAAAAGATCATCTATTCAATAACAATAATTTATTTTTGACATAGGCAACATCCTGATTAGTCAATCTAAAAACGCAACTGTCAAACTTGTCTTTTGATCCAAGGTGCACCCAGCGGGCGACTTCACCCTTCGCGATCTGTCCACGATAATACCGATGCGGGACCCCATTGTGGTGGTGGAAGCGAGCGGGGAAACCATCCTCAAGGTCTTGGAGAACGCTGTCTCCAAATACCCCAGTTTGGAGGGCAGGTTTCCTCAGGTAAGCTGGTCTAGCTATTCTATAGGTCACCTCAAACCTAACACAGTTGGTGTCGGGAAAAATATCTCAGGATGACAGTAAATGATCATAGATAGAGAGATAGATCTTCTTTTTCGCAGCAGCAGGAAAAACTCTTTCAAGAGCTAAAATGCACTATAAATAACATTAGGGAACAAAATGAGGACTTAAAAAAAAGCGTCGATACCATGTCAAGCAAGTACGATGAATTCTTGTCGCGCATTTCCACCCTTGAATCGGAAAGGAAACGGGACAAATTAACGATCCTACAGCTAGAAGAAAAAATTGAAAATATGGAAAGGAAATCTAGGGCCACTGGTTTAGAAATAAGAAACATACCAAAAAAAACCGGAGAAACAAAAGAGTGTATTGCGGATACTGTTAAAGGTCTTGGGAAAATCTTAAAGATAGATTTGACTGACTCAGATATTCGAGACGTTCACCGAATAAACTCAAAAGATGGTTCAAATCCAATTATTGCGGAATTTTCTAGTACAATCGTCAAAGAGAAAATCTTAAGCAAAGTAAAAACTTTTAATAAAACCAAGCCTAAAAATGAGAAATTAAACACATCTCATCTTAATAATGTTAATGGACCAAAAAAACCCATTTTCATTTCCGAAACTTTGACACATAAGTCACAGAAACTTTTTTACTTGGCAAGGAGTTTTCAAAAAAATTATAATTACAATTTTTGTTGGACATCGAGAGGAATCATATATCTACGTAAAGACGAAAAATCTCCACAGATAAAAATTAGTACGGAAGCGGACCTCGAAAAACTTGGACAGAGAGAATGACTAGTTTTAAGTGAAAACAAATATGTGTTTTATATTTTTCTTAACGCATACCATAACTTACATATTTCATCTGTACACATACTTGCATTATATTACAAAATGATTAGTCTAAATGTTACTCTTTTTATACGAAACAAATCATATTACACTTACATACACTTATTATACATACACTTTAATACTATACATTTATTACATTATGTTACTATACAAATTTTTATCATAATTCCCAATTTTACGCACTCGTTCTTCCACAAATCACTATGTAATTTTTTCTCAACTTCGCTGTATTATAAAAAACCTCCTTACAAAGTCAAACGACTATACTATCTACTGAAGAATTGTATTTTTAAATATGATATTCAATAGCATAAATGAAATATCCAACGATTTAGACAATGTATCTGTATCAAAGAATATAACCTGTGATGTCGAAGAATGTTATAGGCATATTAATCAAACTAAAAATTCTAATACATTTACAATGATCACGCAAAATATACGAAGTATAAATTGTAATATGAATGGTTTTGAGGTCCTGATATCCAGGCTTAAATTAGACCTAGATTTAATAGTTCTTACGGAGTGCTGGCTTGCTAACACTGTGTCCCCGCCACATCTTAGTGGTTACCATTCGATGGCGTCAAAAAACCATAAGAACCAAAATGATGGCATAGTAATTTACATTAAAAATCAACACGAAATTATCACTGAGGAACCTTCTTTTCTGGAAGGAAATTGTATAGTTACAAAATTACAAAATATGGTCGTAATAGCTATATACCGTTCCCCATCATATAAAAACATTGACACCTTCTTATCTTCATTAGATGCGATACTTCAAAGATATTCAAATTACAAAAATATTGTTGTAATAGGAGATATTAACATAGATCTTAATAAGGATAGATTGGACTCCAATTCTGAAAAATATCTCAATCTAACTGCTTTTCACGGTTTATTACCTGCACATTGTTTTGTAACACGAGATGCTAGTGGATCATGCATTGACCATGTTTTGTTAAAAACAAAAAATCCCTCAATAACTATAGTTCCTCAAACCCAAATAACTGATCATAAGCCTGTAATATTAAATATTCAAATGAAACAGCCGGTAACTCCATTCACAATCACTGAAATTAAAAAGATAAATACGGAAAAACTATATTTAGACGTAGTTAACAGTGATTTTAGTCCAGTATTAAATAATCCGGACCCCAATTCCTCATTAAATTGCTTTATTGACATATTAAGCACCGCTGTTAACAATAACACCCAAATAGTTACATTGTCTCGTCGTAAAAAAATTATCAAGCCATGGATAACGCCTGGGCTTCTTAGATGCATTAGGCACAGAGATAAATTGCATAAGAGGGCCAAGCGTTCTCCAGAAAATGAAACTATTTGCCTTATCTACAAACGCTACAGAAATTTCTGTAATAATCTTTTGAAAAAGATAAAAAGAAATTATGATAAGGAACAGGTAAATATGGCAAAAAATGACAACAAAAAGCTGTGGAATGTCCTTAAAAATATGACAAATTCCTCAAAACAAACAGGGTATAATAAAGAGTTGCTAAATATTGAAGACACACCACAATTATCGGTCGATTATATAAATAACTATTTTATCAACGTAGGTAGAAAGTTAGCTGAGACTTTTGATAATATGAACGATAACACAACTAATTTAGACTCACATATTCAAGTAAATTCTTTTGTTCTTTTGGATACAGATGAAGAGGAAATAAACCAAATTATAAAAAACTTAAAAAATGAATGTACCGTGGGATGGGATGGAATAAATAATAAACTACTCAAATGTTGTAAGGATCACCTAATTCCTTCAATCACGCATATTTTTAACTGTTGTTTGCAAAAAGGTATTTTTCCAAAAGCTTTAAAAAAGTCTGAAGTTCGACCAATTTATAAAAATGGTGATAAAACAATTATTGGCAACTATAGACCAATTTCCATCCTCTCATCTCTATCTAAAATTCTAGAAAAAATAGTTAATACAAGATTGGTACAATATTTGGAAAATAATAATCTCCTATCTCCTAATCAATTTGGCTTCAGGCGTGGTAGATCTACGGATGACGCAGTGCATTCTATAACCAACTATATAGCTACCAATCTTGATAAGGGTAAAAAATGTATAGGTGTCTTTCTGGATTTGGCTAAGGCCTTTGATACCGTATCAATCCCAATCTTACTTAAAAAGCTCGAGTGCCTCGGTATCCGAGGCCTTCAACTGAAACTGTTTAAGGACTACCTGTCAGACAGAGTACAATGCGTCAGAGTAGACTCTTATGCTAGTAGTGATCTGGTTGTTACACACGGAGTGCCACAGGGTAGTATTTTGGGTCCCACTCTCTTTCTAATATACATCGATTTCCTCACGCGTCTCCAATTGACCAAGGGACAAATTATTTCATATGCAGATGATACCGCGCTAGTTTTTGCTGCAAACTCATGGATAGAAGTATTTGAGGCAGCTCAACTAGGGTTTAATACGGTTACCAAATGGCTATATAATAATATCCTATCACTAAATATAAATAAAACTAAATATATTACTTTCTCAATGAGACAAACAGTTAACCTTGATAACCTCCATATAGTAGCTCATTCGTGTTCTCATGCAATGAGCTCCTCATGTACATGCCCAATATTGGAAAAAGTTCCATATATAAAATATCTCGGTGTGACCCTGGACTGTAATCTAAATTTTAATAAACATATTGATTTACTAAGGAGTAGATTAAATAAAATGACCTACATTTTTAAAAACCTGAGACACGTAGTTGAACCTATAATACTAAAGAGGATATACTTAGCCCTGTGCCAGTCTGTACTAACATATTGCATTTCTTCGTGGGGAGGCGCATCTAAAACCACATTAATGAAAGTTGAAGTTGCTCAAAGAACAATTTTAAAGGTATCTACTTTTCGTCCGTTTCGGTACCCTACATCTTTGCTGTATCAAAACTGTGAGGTTCTCTCTGTAAGAAAGTTATTTGTATTGAGTATAATATTAAAACAACATAGAGAACTAACTTATGATATCTCTTATTTAAACAGACGCAGAAAACATAAAGTTGCAAATCTTCCACACCAAACAAAAACATCCTTCATAAACAAATTTTACTATTTTCAGGGGCCTCATGTTTATAATAAAGTAAATGCAGTAACCCAAATCTACCCACTTAATAGAACAAGTTGTAAAAAAACCGTTATTACTTATTTACTAAAATTATCATATGAAGATACTGAAAACTAGAACATATTTCGACATACATAGAAAATAAATTATTCTTCTTTATTCTCTTTAATAGTACCTATACCCTTTACCGTAAATAGCTTACACGTTGGGAATCCTTCACACTTTTACACTATTACACACCCTCTCTTATAGTTTCACATTACTCACACAATAGAACAGACATGCACTTATATTTTATTAGTTAGTTTATTTCAGAGAGGTTCAAATATTTTATATATGTGTATTCTATCATAATATATATAATAATCAAATTGTATGCTAGAAAAACACTAGGGGAGTCGGCACTGAAGCTGAAGCACAGGTTCACCTTAGTTCAGCCTCAGAAGTCCAGATTATAAAAAATAAAAAATAAAATAGCAACTGGATAATTATATTAGTACTACTTACATACCTATTTATACTTATTTTTATAAAACTTGTATTGTATCAACACAACTAGTTGTAATGTGAATAATGTTAAAAATGTAACCTACTAAAATTATGTAACTAGGTATATTCTTTGGCATAAATAAATATTATTATTATTATTATTATTAACCTAAGATATACAGACAGAAAGATAAACATTTTATTGCACATATTTAAGAAATAATAATATTATTGTACAAAAAAAAAACTATTTATAGATGTACAGGGGTGCAACGTCACCCATTTTCCCCCAGTTCCCCAAATACCCCAGTTTGGAGGGCAGGTTTCCTCAGGTAAGCTTTGCTAGGCTCAAACCTTCTAGAACAGTTGGCGATAGGAAAAATATCTCTGGATGACAGTAAAGGGACATAGATAGATAGATAAACACTTTTTCACACACCAATTGAAATGATACCTATATTAAATAAAGAATAGAAGCTATATTGCACACATTTAAGAAATAATATACAAAAATATGCCAAAAAATTGGAAAAAAGGCTATATTTTGTATATTTTTTCCTACTTTTTATATATTTTTTGGGGTGTAAAGGCGATCTTATTACTAAAGAGACATCACCTTTCGTGATCTGTCTCCAAATACCCGTTTGGAGGGCAGGTTTCCTCAGGTAAGCTTTGCTAGGATCTTTTTCTATAGGTCGCCTTAAACTTCCTAGAACAGTTGGCGTCAGGAAAAATTGTCGACCTCCCTGTTGAGCGTTGTTGTCTTAACGTATTAGGTTCCGGGTTCGTAGTTATCTTGTGGTGGATTAAAAAAATATAACTAGATGGCTTGACTTCGTACCACCAAAACATAAATATACAATCAAGAAATTATTGACTGTACGAGTTATTTTGTTCTGACGCCAACTGTACATTCGCACAGGTTTTGAAATATTACTCACTAACCAAAAATCTAAAAAAAACGATTTATTTTTTAAACTTTATCGCACAACCAGATTTAGCTGCTATGTAGGTGCCTACTTATCTCCAGTCGACCTATGGAAGGTGTGAAAAAGGCATTGTGGGTGTGCTAGAAAGCGGTCATCAGAAAAATAATTAATTGAAAAATCCATACTAATATTATAAATGCGAAAGTGTGTCTGTCTGTCTGTCTGTTTGTCTGTCTGCTACGCTTTCACGGCCCATCTTTTCAACCGATTTTGATGAAATTTGGTACAGGGATAGGTTGTATCCCGGGGAAGGACATAGGCTACTTTTTATCCCGGAAAATTCAAAGGTTCCCGCGGGAATCAAAAAATTTATCTGTTCAACCGATTTGAATGAAATTTGGTACAGGGGTAGGTTGTATCCCGGAGAAGGACATAGGCTACTTTTTATCCCGGGAAATTCAAGAGTTTCCGAGGGATTTTAAAAACTAAATCCACGCGGACGAAGTCGCGGGCATCAGCTAGTTAAAATATATAAAGGATTTTACAATGTCAATACTATAATCCTATATGGTTATAGTCTATGTTGTTCATTAGATTATTTTCTCCAGGTAGCTGGCATATCATTTGCCTTCGACCCCTCCAAACCGCCAGGGCAGAGGGTCGCGGAGCAAGTGGTCAAAATAGGGGATGAATACTTGCAGCGGGCTCAGAAGTATCGACTGGCAATCAAGCAATACCTACATTCTGGCAACGATGGGTTCACCATGCTACGGGAGTGTCCGGTTTTGGTGAGTCTCTTTTATTGGAAATGAATTAAAAAGAAACTTTTATTACACGTAGGCCAACTTTTGCCACTTATAAGATAAGATGAGATAATTTGTAATGAAATAATAAAAAACAGCCAAGTGCGAGTCGGACTCGCGCACCGAGGGTTCCGTACAAACCTGTAGTAAGTTTTAAATTATTAAAAATATTTTTATTTTAAATATTTTAGTTGATTGAATGAAAGGTAAATTGCGGTTTACGATTTATGACGTATTAAAAAAACTACTTACTAGATCTCGTTCCAACCAATTTTCGGTGGAAGTTTGCATGGTAATGTACATCATATATTTTTTTTAGTTTTATCATTCTCTTATTTTAGAAGTTACAGGGGGGGGGGGGGGGGGGCACACATTTTACCACTTTGGAAGTGTCTCTCGCGCAAACTATTCTGTTTTGAAAAAAATGATATTACAAACCTCAATATCATTTTTGAAGACCTATCCATAGATACCCCACAGGTATGGGTTAGATGAAAAAAAAAATTTGAGTTTCAGTTCTAAGTATGGGGAACCCCCAAAATTTATTGTTTATTTTCTATTTTTGTAAGAAAATCTTAATGCGGTTCACAGAATACATCTACTTACCAAGTTTGAACAGTATAGTTCTTATAGTTTCGGAAAAAAGTGACTGTGACATACGGACGGACAGACAGACAGACAGACAGACAGACATGACGAATCTATAAGGGTTCCGTTTTTGCCAAATTTGGCTACGGAACCCTAAAAACGGGCTAAAAAGGGGAAATTTTTGAAAGTGGGTTTACTTGCTATATCGAGTGAGGTAACTTATGAAAGAACTTCATTCGCACATTTTTTTATTTCTTTTTAAGTATCTTAGTTTTTGACTTTTGATCAAAAATGTTACTAATTCCACTGTCTTTTTGCGGTCTGAAATAAAAGGGTTTTTTTCAGAGATTTTTGTAAGCTTTACAGGAATAATAAATTGAATATTGATAAATCAGCGGTAATTATAACATACTATACAGTATTTTTTTATCTTCTTTAATTGTAAATTTGTAGCGCCTTCTGTCTTCATTAAGTACAGGTTGAATATTTAAATTTTAAACCAAAACCTTCCAAGGTACGCAACCCTTGGTGCGCGAATCCAACTCGCACTTTCCCAGGCTACTTAAACTTATTTGTAATAACTATCACCTCAATATATAAATAACAACACTTTTTTAAATAAAAAAACCAACAACCTCAATTTACATAGACGGGCCCTGTCATACAAAGAACGTGAAAAATCTAGTCTGAAAAGCGGGACAGCGCTATGGCGGGGACAAGGACAGGCTTATACAAGTGAGGGGCATGCCCTACAAGTCGGACGCCCAACTTTTTTCTACGAAAGGCCCCATCTAGTACCTAAACATATATCGAAGAAAAAAACCGCCTAGTAACGCTTTATCATGCTACCGTTGTCGCAAAAGTACTTCGAACCGGTGATGGACTTCCTTTTATCGCTGGCGATGAACAGAACCAAATCCGCGATCTCCTTCGCTTCCGATACTTTACCGAGGGCTGTCATCGCTTTCAAGTCATCCCATGATGCAGGAAACTCGCTGTTATCGATCAGATCAGTTACCACGGGGCCCGGACATATCGTGTTGACTCTAACTCCATGCGGTGCTAAATCTGCCGCGAGACAAGCGCCGAAATGGCTCAGTGCCGCCTTAGAGACTGAATAAGATATTACAATCGGAGCGAACTGCGTGTTATGCCCGCTGATACTGGACACATTAACGATGTTGCCTTTTGTTTTCAACAAATAAGGAACAGCCAAGCTGGTTATACGGAACACGGCGCGAAGGTTTACGTTCATCGTGAAATCGTATGCCTCCATTATGGTTTCATCGAATACGCTCGCCTGCTTCAAACCTCCCGCGTTGTTCACCAAAATGTCTAGTTTTCCAAACTTTTGTACGGTCCGGTGTATGATGGCCCGGGCGTCTTCATCGTTAGTGACGTCGGCTTGTATGATCAGTGGATTAATGCAGCGGGCAGCCGTAGTGGCCAACTTGGCTTGGTTCCGTCCAACGATGGCCACTGAAGCACCTTCTGCGCTCAACGCGATAGCAACAGCGGCTCCGATTCCAGAACTGGCGCCGGTCACTATGGCCACTTTATTTTGGAAGCTCATGACGACTGCTATACGTTGTTTTTTTAAAATGTATTATCTTTTGTTTACTGCCAAGCGTACGTAGCGTAGCGTTGTTGGTACAATGTGAGAGTTAAAAACCCGGTAACAATGAGTAGGACAGTTTAAATGCATTTTTTCGTAAGACATCGCACATCTGTAACAAAAGTGACACAACACAAAATATTTAGTTTTTGGAAAATCGTATTTAAAGTTCTTTTCAACCAAAATGTCTATTCCAAGCTGTTGAACTCACGCATTCTATCTTCTTTCTTTCTTTCTTTCTAATATTCAAAGCTAGTTTCGAACGCGTCTAGAGTCCTCAATTCGTCAAAATACGTGAATCTTCTTTTAATTTAAACATGACTGACTAATCTATCTACTGACTATTGACTATTGACTGCCTCGTTGGTCTAGTGGTTAGCATAGTCGACTGCGGATCACGAGGTCCTGGGTTCGATTCCCGGTCGGGCATAAAAGTTAGGTATTGGGTTTTTCAATTAAGAAATTCTCAGTGCCAGCCCGGAGTTGGAAGTTGGCGGTGTTTCACCCCCGTGCCTCGGAGAGCACGTTAAGCCGTCGGTCCCGGTTATTATCACTAACATGATAGTAGTCGTTAGAGCCCGCCAACCCGCATTGGAGCAGCGTGGTGGGTCTAAGCTCTAATTCCCGCTCTCCTATAAGAGTGGAGGCCTGTGCCCAGCAGTGGGACGTTAATAGGCTGTAGTGATGATGATGATGATGATGACTAATCTATCAATGCACAACTCAAACCATTGGATGGATCGGGCTGAAATTTGGCATACAGTTAGCTTTTATGACGTTGGCATGCGCTAAGAAGTGATTTTTGAAAATTCAAGAGTATAAAGTAGGGGATGGATTACGGGCAAAAGCTAGTTATATTTAAGAAGATATAAACTTGTGTCTCATCTCATAAAATGAACAGACAGGCCTTAACTCAGTCACTCACTGACTGACTCATCAAGGCCCAGCCCGAGACCGAGAAAGCTTAAATTTTACACAGAAGTGTCGTTTATAATAAAGGCTAACTGGTGCCTGCGACTTCGTCTGGGTGGTTTAAGTTTTTTTTATTTTCGCGGCAACTCCCTATTGTTCCGGGATAAAAATTAAATAGTCAAAGCCCTTGTCCTTTCCTAAGACACAACCTATTGTCTGGTACCAAATTTCATCAAAATCTTTTGAAATCATGGGCCGTCAAACAAACGTGGTAAAAAACAAACTCACTTTAGCATTTATAAGATAAAGGGACCCGTATTCATGTCACTATTTAGTTGTTATCAACTACTAAAACTGCCGCTTTTGTACTCATTATATTTGAGAGCTTGCTTTCACTTTGAGGGAATAGAAATCTCATTTTCGTATAACTCTACATAACTACCAGATGAAGTCACGTGTTATGTCAAAAAATGCCCGACTAGTTTCGAACCCGTTCGGGGCCCTTCATGAGCCTGTTCGCGCGACACGGCCGCTGACTGACTGCGGGCAGCGTACCGTAAAGCTCTCTGCGAGGGGTGCTGAGGTGGAGGGCGAGGTAGTAATCCGTCCTCTCCCGACAAATCCTGCTGATTTCACATATGTATTACATTTGACTCAGTTTCTTATTATCCTGAGTTGGGTCACTTTTGTTACCGATGTGCGATATGTTTGCGTAATGTTTTTATCATTTGAACTTTATCAGACGTATTGCATAGTTACTTCCTCCATATTTGTGCTTATAATTACAAATAACATTACTTGTTATTTTTATCCAGTGGCTAGCTGATGCCCGCGTCTTTGTCCGCGTGAAATAAGTTTTTGTTATATTCCCACTAGAACTGTCTCCTTGGTCTAGCGGTTAGCATGGTTGACTGCGGATTACAAGGACCTGGGTTCGATTCCCGGTCGGCCAATAAAATTATTAGGTACTTATAGGGTTTTTCAGTTATGAAATTATCAGTGTTTGCCCGGAGTTGGAAGTTGGCGGTGAATGACTCCGTGCCTCGGAGAGCACGTTAAGCCGTCGATCCCGGTTTAAGCCCGCCAGCCCGCATTGGAGCAGCGTGGTCGGTCTAAGTTCTAATTCCCTCTCTCCTACGAGAGTGAAGGCCTGTGCCCAGCTGTGGGACGTTAATGGGATGTAGTGGGGAACTCCTTAACCATACAAAAAATCATGTCAATCCGTTGCCCTTTTGCGGCGTGATTGAAGGATACCTACCCCAGCGATTAAGACTTCGGGTGACTATTCGAAGGTCCGAGGTTCTATTCCTGGGCACGCAACATCTAACTTTTGTTCTGAGAAATTAAACATGCATTCCTTATTTCTCTATAAGTAATGTTCTAAATATTTCATGTGTGAAGTCTGCCAATCCGCATTTGGTCAGCGTAATTGACTATGGCCTAAATCAGAGATACATGCTTCCCTAGGATACATTCTTATTCTATACCAAATCTGGTCAAAATTGGTTGAGCAGATGGGCCGTGAAAACGTAGTAGACAGACACACTTTCGCATTTATAATATTAGTAGGTGTGGATTTCATTTTATGTAATTACCTAATTACCTATATCTGGTACTACTACTTTGTAAAAAATTGTTCATAAGTTCATAACAATGGAAGTTTGAGATTCGAATACCGACGACTTTTTTGAAATGAACTTAAAAATATACAGGGCGTCCCACGGCTATGCCACATGGAGGGGAAGTACCTTAAATATCGTAGATGGAACATTTTACTGAAAGAAGACTTCATTTTAATTTAAAATACAATTTAAACTGCATTCATAGATTTTTAAATAATTGCCTGGTTGTACCGGGACTCGAATCCACTATACAAGAAAAAAAAATTACCTGTAGCTGTATCATACCGATCGAAAGGCTTTATTATAAGGATTATTTTTTGCTAAATAACTTAGCATCGGAAATAAAAGGAAGACCATCAATTTAAACATTTGATGTAAAATTTTGTTCAGAAAAATGAAGAAAAGCTGACATGGCCATCTCAGCTGGACATCCAACTGAAATTATAATTTTAAATTAATTACCTATTATTAATGAGCACCCACTTGAGAAGTACCCATAATTTCCCTATTATAATTTAGTAAGTGCATGATGGTGCATGATAAATGATAAAGAGATACGTATGTAATTAGTAGATACCGGTTGTCAGCTTTTCTTCATTTTTCAAAATTGTACATCAAATGTTCAAATTCATGGTCTTCCTTTTATTTCTGATGCTAAGTTATTTAGCAAAAAATAATCCTTATAATAAAGCCTTTCGATCGGTATGATATAGCTACAGATAATTTTTTTTTCTTGTATAGCGGGTTCGAGTCCCGGTAAAACCAGGCAATTATTTAAAAATCTATGAATGCAGTTTAAATTGTATTTTAAATTAAAATGAAGTCTTCTTTCAGTAAAATGTTCCATCTACGATATTTAAGGTACTTCCCCTCCATGTGGCATAGCCGTGGGACGCCCTGTATATGTAATCATATTTTATTTTATACGTTTACAGTCATGTGCACATAGCTTTATAACCGAGCGGCATAATAATATTATACTGAAGACCAAAGGTAAAAATACACAAAAGTAGGTTTAACAAAATTAAACAAGCATTTAACAAAATTATATAAGAGCTACTATACAAGCAATTAGCAAAATTATATACCAGCTACTATACAAGCATTTAACAAGATTATATACCAGATACCATTATAGTCACGTCACATTAGGGTACCATGTACACTTAGGGTGAGATCTATAGAGCGAACTTTGACTTTGCTTAGACTTAAGACAATGTTAAAACGAGACAGATTTATGTTACTCACATAAGTCCATCTCGTTTTAACTCTGAGTAAAGTCTGAGCGAAGTCAAAGTACGCTCTATAGATCTCAGGATTAGTTAGCGCTCTGCTTAAAGGTACGCGCACACTATAACGGGCTGCATTGCAAAAATACGAACCAACCAATAATAAAAAGTAGTTCATGTCCTTCCCCGGGTTGCAATGTGTCTATGTACCAAATTTCATCAAAAGCGGCTTAACAGATGAGCCGTGAAAACTGAAAACGGAGCATACGGACAGACAGACAGAGAGACACACTTTCGCGTTTATAAATATTAAGTATGGATGGATAACATCTCTTTTCTGTGTATTCGCTGATGCATCATGATTCGAACCTTGACCTGTGCGGAGCTTGTTAAAACTTAACGCAAACAAACCCTTTCAAGGTGAAACTAATTGCCAATCAAATGATTCGACAATTATTTTAATAGGTATATCATATTACTTAAAGTTTTTTAAGTATTCTTAAAAGTACCAAGACCAGTAGTTTCCGGTGGCTTTGTCCTCTAACTGAAGCTAATTAGGAGGGTTCCAAATGCGCCCTAGTCTGAGAAGAGCGCACAAAACTCAGCTTTTTCTGATTTTTTCATTACCACCATCCCACAGATCATCTAAATTCTAAAACTAATTAGAATCTATCAAGGCCGCTAGTCATTAGGTACCAACCTTTCTTGTCTTTTCAACCGACTTCAAAAAAAGGAGGAGGTTCTCAATTCGACTGTATTTTTTTTTTTTTTTTTTTTTTTTTTTTTTATGTTTGTTACCTCAGAACTTTTGACTGGGTGGACCGATTTGGATGATTCTTTTTTTATTTGAAAGAACATACTTCCCATGTGGTCCCATATAAATTTTATCGAAATCGGTCGAGCGGTTTTTAAAATATGAACAATAAAAGTTGGCGCGGGAGTTTGAAGTCGGTTGTTTAAAAAGTATTTTTTATATTAAATTATAAATAATTAATCCTTTACGTTGTAAATAATAGGAGTTTCAATTAGCTTACGATATAAGATAGGTATCTCCAATATATCTTCTGGGAGTTTATTAAATAAATAAATAAATAAATAAAATAAATAATAATTTATTCATGAGAATGTAGGTGATATACAGTTGTCATGGTTACAGTTTGGGAGCCTTATACATTCTACCAATTAATGGTGTTAAATAATTAATACTATTTATTTGAAGTAACTAGGGCTCAATTTGTTAGTACAACACACACAATATAAACCTTAAAAATTAATGTTACTATTTACCTACACAAATATAAAGATTATTAACATTACAACTATTTTGGCCTCACTGACCCTTGAGTAATATGTCTGTCACCGTAAGATTGTAAAAACCGTAAGATTGTAATCTAATGCTTTTTTTTTCGATAGATTGTTTACAGTCGAAAGATTGTGAACCGTTCAATGTTTTCAGTGTCAATTTTTGAAATATTCATTGTATTTACGTTTTCTTGTCTCTGTCTTGTAGGTTAGGTTAGGTTTCGACATAAATAATCAAGTAGTGGGCACTTAGGTTATATCGGGTTAATAAACCTAACAAATTACAATCTACCGAAAAATAATCCGTTATATTGTAATCATTCGACAGTTTAAAATTTCGCGAGTTAGATTATAATCTAACGGTTTTTACAATCTTACGGTGACATGTCCAAGCATTGATGAGTCCATTTTACTCGCAAACATATTCAGGATGCGGTCGGTACTTGATCGCAGCCTTGTCAGCAGTGAGGACAACTTCTTCCGCATTATAGCCATGGATATATATGTAAATACTAGATGGGCCCTTTCATAGAAAAAAAATTGGGCGTCCAACCTGTAGAGCACGCTCCTAGCCTGTATAGCCCTGTCCTTGTCCCCGCCATAGCGCTGTCCCGCTTTTCAGCTAGATTGCGTTAGTAAAATAGGTCCACATTCTTTGTTTGACAGGGCCCGTCTATGTAAATTGAGGTCGTTGGCAAAGAACTCATCAGAACGCTCATTTGCGAACAAAACCGCGGCAAGCCCAACAGAACAGCACCCTGAATAAATTATTATATTGAACCCTCGGAGTGTCTATGGCCTTTTTTGAATAGTTGACCCACAGGCTTGCCGTGTAGAAGTTTTGGCAGTATGCTTTAAGTCTAAACAGTGCTATTTTTGCCTCTTTACAAATCTTACAACATATTGCGTCTAAATGCCAAGGCCCGTCTTTCTCTTCCAATGTCCACATGATCTTTATTTTTCCTCTTTACTACATCGGGCAAACCTGCGGGCCAACATATTGCATCTAACTGCCAAGGCCACTCTCTCTCAACGTCCACATGATTCTTAAGGTCTTCCGTAACATAAGTACATAGTGGCCTAAGTAAATATTTATATTGCAGCACTCGTGTGAGGCCAATACCGGGCCAATACCTTTGGCCACGTTATACGTCGTCTTCTTAGGGGTCGCCTGAAAACAGCACTGTTATGGTGTAGATACAGCATCACGCTGAGGCGATGCCCTTTTGGAGTTATTTTTGTCACAGTGTACTTAGTTCCTAAGTTGTGTCCTAGTAATTTTGTGTTTTGTATCTGTGTCCTTGATAGTTCCAAGTAAAGATTTATTTATTTATAAATTAACCAGTGCCTGGCAGCATATTCCAGGCTAGTGTTGCCCAAAATCGGTCTTGGTCTTGCAGTCTTGGTCTTGTTCTTGCATTTTTGCAAGACCAAGACCAAGACAGCCTAAATTTAGCAAGACCCAAGATCAAGACTGACCGTGCAAGATTTGAGAAGACTAAGCCTGCGAGACTCTTGCGTCTTGCAGTTAGGACTGAGTGTCGTTTCAGGGAGTATAAGGATCGGGTAAACGCTTAAGAACTCTATGAGACGCAAAAAATATATATTAAAAAAATTTGGAAAATGGACTTATGCGCATTACTAACAATACCATAAACATATACATATAGTGAATGAAAATATCCATAAGAAAAAAGAGAGCATCCCTAGTTTTGCTCATCGGCACTTTGATAGTGCGCGGCGTCTTGTTGTCGGCATCATCAAAAGTCGGATACTGACTTGTCAAAGAAATTTTTCAGCTATTCGGAAGTATAAGGTCAAGATACACGTGCCGGCGGCTTCTATTGATATCGCATACAATCGTCGCTGCCGCGCCGCACGCACAACATTGGACACTGTGCGATTGCCGCCAGAGTACATGTTCACTCACAAAAAATATTGTAATAAGATAATGGTAACTTCAAACCCTACCCGGTGTCAGTTTATTTTTCGAATTTCTCAATAAATGTTTAGCCATTTATTAATTAGGTTGGTCTTTACTATGGCTATGTTAATTCAAGCTCAAAATGTACTTACTCTGTTACGTTGTTCTAAGATCTAAAGTAACGTTTAATAAGCAGCGATAGGCTAATAGGTAATTGCGATACTTGCGAGACTCTTGCTGCAAGACCAAGACCAAGACCAAGACTGGGAGCGCAAGACCAAGACCAAGACCAAGACCAGGTGTATTGGCGCAAGACGCAAGACCAAGACTGGCTCAGTCTCGTCTTGTTCTTGCATTTGGGCAACACTATACCAGGCAGGTTTGAAGCAACTCCCTGATTCAACCAGCCGTTGGACCCACCGACACCATATCGTCGGCATAACTTAGGTTCTTCACACAAACTCCGTCTACCCAACACCCGACTGGCTTGTCGTTGAATACAACAATTAGTCCGTTAACATGCAAGCTAATTGTAGTATTGAGCAGCAATCCATTCGTATTATTGAAGCAACGGGCATCATTACCATAGATGTAAGTGTTTAGTATTTTGTCTGTGACACCACTGATGAAAAAACTGTTTTGACTTTTGTTGTTTTGAAAGAGGTTGTTAAGAATTCTGTCAATTTATTCGTTATGGTTTACTTGGCAATTTGGTATTTGACAAGTATTCAAATAATTAATTTTTTAGTGATCATTAAAATATAAAAGATCTCCCAAAAGTCGTAATATCCACGTCCGCTGATAGTTTTATGTTGACTAACCATTTTAAACAATCGATTAAAGTAAAAAAGTGCGAGAACTTTAATGATTTCAGAATTTCATACACATCCCATACTTAGGACGCGTTTTGACGATTGAAAAAATAGTTGCTGATTTGGCTATTTTGTCAAATACCCAATTGTGAAACAGGCCCTCAGCTTCTGTCACCCTTATCACCCAGCAGCAGGGCGACCGCGTAACTTTTGCATCAATCATTGATACATCACAATCACCTCCGATTGGCTGAATTTATGGTATTCTTGCTGCGTCAATGGATTTCGTCCAATAGTGGAAGAGTGTTAACCAATCAGAGGTGATTGCGATGTATCAATGATTGATGCAAAAGATACGCGGTCGCCTTGCAGGGCGAACGGCTAAAAATGACAGCTACAACGTAACGATCGCAATCACCTCTGATTGTTTAACACTCTTCCACTATTGGACGAAATCCATTGACGCAGCAAGAATACCATAAATTCAGCCAATCACAACTATCGATACTGTAACAGTGATTGATGCAGAAGTTATGTAATCGCACTGCAGGTATCGGACGACATGTGCCCAGAGATCGGCATCGCTATACAGAACCACTTCGCGGCGATCAACGTGCGCACGGGCAAGTCTCGTCCGTCCAAGCACAGGCAGTCGCTCGTCACGCTCAGCCGCAGGTGAGCTATAATCGTCTGCCACCGATGGGCGTCCACTGCTGGACACAGTGGCGCCCCAAGCCAAGTTACATATATTTCGTGTCTTTTCTCTTTCTATAATTTTTAATGCTTCAGCGGAGAGAAAAAATAATAAATAATCATATTAAAAAAAAATAGCGTTTTTAATTGCTTTCGCTAAAGCGTTAACGCGATTATGTAGAAAGAGAATAGTCTTTTTTTTCGCACTAAAATTATCCTCTGAAAAGGTGTCTGAGTCCTTTTTCTGCGAGATTTGCTCTAAAAAAACCGGCCAAGTGCGAGTCGGACTCGCGCACCGAGGGTTCCGTACCTACTCAAGAAGTAGGTATAATTACCTTTGTTAATGAACCGCAAAACTAACTTTGTTTGTAGAGGTTTACTGTTAATATCAAAAAATTACGTTTGTTGTATGGGAGCCCCCCTTTAATATTTACTTTATTGATATTTAATTATTTATTTTGAAAGGTAATATACAAGTTAATATTCTGTGAAAATTTGAACCGTCTACCTGTTACCGTTTTTAATATTAAGCAAAAAAATACGAAAAAAACAACGTTTATTGTATGGGGACCCCCCTTAATATATATTTTTTTTTAATTTTTAGTATTTGTTGTAATAGCGGCAACGGAAATACATCATTTGTGAAAATTTCAGCTTTCTAGCTATCACGGTCTATGAGATACAGCCTGGAGACAGACAGACAGACAGACAGACAGCGGAGTCTTAGTAATAGGGTCCCGTTTTTACCCTTTGGGTACGGAACCCTAAAAAGGTGGCAACTCGTAATGGTCGTTAAGTAGGTGTGTTTTGAAGTGGAACTTATTTAGAATTGTTGTGATTTGAAAATTCGATGAAACGATAAAGTGACTCCATAAAGAGACAGACATATTCATAAATAAATAGGATTTAGCCTGCGAGAGAATGAGATAGAATACAAGCTATATGTTCACGACCAATAGATGGCGCTGTACGATATTGAGTCGTGATGTTTTTTCGTGTGTGTGAGAGACCCTATCTCCAGTCGGCAACCGATGGACGTTCACTGCTGGATATAGGTCTCCTATGGGGACAATCACACGCGCAGCTCACTGGGACCGATTTCTTTTAAAATCAAACACAATAAAGCAATGTAGAAAAATTTAAAAGTAGTGTTGCTGTGTTACAGACACAGCCTGGTGAAGATGCTGGATAACAGTGAGCTGGACGGTCCACCGCCGCTTCGAAGAGCATCCTCGGTGGCCGTCGAGCCGCATTCCACCCACCACAGGTGATCTGTACATCCTCATCCTCACATCGATGATCATACCCAAGAAAACTTGATAAGGGATCGTCCATAATCACGTGAGGCTCGTGAGGCGAAAGGGTCCCCACCCTTTCGCCTCACGAGCCTCACGGGTCGAGGGATTCGGAAAAATTACGAAAGTCTAGGCAACGGGGCGGTTAGTTGAATGAAGACCACCACATTAAATCCTCAGTCGTTGAAGCTTGGCAGGGTTGTAGTATGGCATGAACCAAAACTTATACAACAATATCCAAAAAAAACATGCGGAACTTAGGTATTTATACCTAAAACAGATATTTATGACAGAATATTTTCTCGATTTCTTTTTAAAATAATAGTAGGTAGTATATTTACACTCAGAACTGAAATATGTAACGAAATGCAGAACATCGATATTTAAACCGATTTTATTATCAAACTTACGCTGCGTTTACACGATAATGTATCTTCCTGCTTTAGCAATTGGATATAGCATAAAAAACCTTACTTCCTTTTGGATTTTTTATTGGATATTTATAATATGCGTTTAGCTCATGATGCTTTGTCATATTGTAAAGTTTAGTCGCCTGAGAAATTATTGTTGGTGTCAACTAGCTTTATTGCCTAGACTATAATACAAGTGTAGTGAGCTATCATATGTATTTATGATTACTACGCCGAAAAACGCACGATGGCCATTAAATATATTCATGTACCAGTACAATTATATGCTTTTCACATGATTACACTTTGTACGAAAAAAACGTACGTGACTTTGGGTAAGGGAAGGGGGGGCTGGCTTCAAGCTTCACAAAAAAACTAGGGGGGCGAGAGGCAGACAAGACTACTGGAGTTGGGGTGTGGTGATTCGGTTTTGGGCACTTGACCAGTATTTTCATAACGCCAACAGTACCTAGTTAGTAAACCCTTGACTGCATACTGCTGGTAAGTGAAGATGCAGATTAAACCCTGATTAAACTCAATTGGTTTCTACACGGCATCATACTGGAACGCGTAATCGCTTGGCGGTACATCTTCACCGGTAGGGTGGTTCTGGTAACTACTAACTAGCAATGGCCGAAGCCTCCCACCAGACCATGTCACGAATTGACTCTACCAGTGATAGAACCTGGGACTCCCACTTATTAGACCACAGCGCTCACCATTGCGCCAGGGAGGTCGTCAAAATAGCTCTTTGGAATACTTAGTTTTTTTTTTCAGGTTAACCCGCCGCGCGTCTCTGGACGACTTGGAGCAGAATGCGTGTGAACTGGCCCCTAAGATAGAGAACAGAATTATCATTCTCGATAAGCCGGAGGTGAGTAAGGAACTCTTGGATTTTCCGGGATAAAATTTAGCCTATGTCCTTCGCCAGGAAGCAACCTTTCTCTGTATCAAAATTCGTCAGAATCGGTTGAATAGCACGTGAAAGCGTAGCAGACAGGCGGACAGATACACTTTCACTTGTATATTATTAGTATGGAAGCATGGATTAGTAAATACTCGCAAATGCCCGCGACTTCGTCCGGTTGGATTGAGGGTTTATCGTTTTCAAGGGATTTTCCGGAATAAAAAGTAGTCTTTTTCCAGGTCCTCAACCATATCCATGCAAATAATCATGTTGATCTGTGGCTTAATTGCGGCGTGATTGAAGGACAAACCAATTAACCAACAAACAAACACACTTTCGCACTTATAGATAATATTAGTATGATTAGTAGTAGTACCATGACCATGACCATGACCATAGTCTGCGGACAATGACAATGGCAATTATAAAGAATCACCACAGACTATACACAGACCAAAGACACAGATACCTTAACCGTGAAAGTAGAAAATTAGTACCGTATGAGTGATACACATTGATGTTATTTTAAGTTAAATTAAGTATTTATTTTTTTATGTTCATTTTAAATTTTAATAGGTGTAAGTGATGGTCCGTGACGTCTTGACCCTTGGGCTCCTCCTGAAAATTAGCGTTGCAGTATGTTTGGTAGGCATATACCTATCTCTCATGCTGTGGCACGGGCTGAGGAGGTGGCCCATTGACCAAACGTAGTTTTTTATGTTTAACTAGCGAATGCCCGCGACTTCGTCTGCGTGGTTTGAGGTTTTTTGGCTCCCGCGAGCACTCTTTAACTTTCCGGGATAAAAAGTAGCTTATGTGCTATTCCAGACTATAATCTATCTCTGTGCCAAATTTCAGCCAGATCCGTTCGGCCGTTGGGGCGTGATTGAGTAACAAACATCCATACATCCATCCAAACTTTCGCATTTATAATATTAGTAAGATTTGTACTTGTATTAATTTAGTTATACGTAGTATAATGTAGTGGTATAGTATTGGTCAATAAACTTTTATTTATTTATTTATTTAGTATAATTAGTATAGATTAGTAAAATGAGTAAATATTAGTTTTTTTTTGTCCTCTACAAGTTAGCCCTTGACTGCGATCCCACCTGATGGTAAGTAATGATGCAGTCTGAGATGTTTAACATTTATTGAATTTTTATCAGAAACTTCAAGAGCTCTTGGCGGAGAGAGCGCGATGGGAATCAGACTCCGTGATAAAGGAAGTGGACGACGAGGGCTCGCCGTAAACACATCGCCCCTATACATGCGCAGGCGGGCAACAAAAGGCGGGTAAAACTGCAGCGTATTATACCGTCGAGATTTTATTTATACATTGTATATTTTTAGCTTATTTATTGTTAAAATAAGAGCTAATTGTAAAAAAGTACGTAAATACAATATTGACATTAGGCTAGGGACGAATCTAGACGGAATTCCGTGGCATTCTGCTGCCACGATAAAAGTCCCCCAGGGAGCGGCGCTACTAGTCTTAATTTTCATAATGAATTAAAAAAAAAAAGGTAAACTTCTCCAATTAGTTCCACTAACTGCTGCGGGACTTCTTTCATGACACGGACAGCATAGCACATATAAAAAAATAAGCTTTTATTCCTCAAAAAGTATAACAAAACTGTTTCTGACAGTTATTTATTATTTCATGCAATATTTTAACGCAAATTTCAATATATTCTATAATATTTCATGCAAAATTTAGTGGCACTAACCAACTTATTTTATATCTTGACGGAAATTAAGTAACTACTCACACATCAAAGCATGGAAGCGGAATTCCGCACGTTCGCGGATTTCGTCTACATTCGTCTCGAGCCTTATTCGAGTGCACCCAATGCTAAAATATTTTTAAGGTTAGTGCATCCAGTGATCCAATGCTATATCACCATATACTTAATGAACATTATTATATACAATACCTATTTTATTATTTCGATGATTCTAACTTTAGCTATTTAATTAAAAAGCAATCTATGATACATAATGGTACCTATTTCGAATCTTATTATTTTGAAGTTAAAGTCGACATTCGTTTCTTTTATATTTTAAACTTTGATATCATATATATATTTTTTTTACAAAATAATACATTGTTCTACCTCAAATAAGTAAGTAGTATTGTTTTGTAATTATGTATTGTATAATATAAGTTTTGGAATACGTCTAAACTCAACGCCTCTATTTTCATTGTTTTCGAAACAATATGAATCAAAAAGAAATATCTATATCTTAGATCCATATCGTGTCGTATTTCGTTTTTACAATTCAAATTTTCTTTCTAATTAGAACATTTGTAGACACAATTAATTCAGAAGTTTAGAATTATTCACAATATTCAACACTTTGATAGGCCTTTTCAATGCCTTGCATATTATAAAGTTTTATTATAATTGCTGTTATTTAAAATATTAATTATAATTGTTATTATTAAGCATAATTTAACGTAGACAGTTAGAAATGTTGTCTTCCTAGTCAGTCCTTAGTGGACGGAGATATTTTTGAAAACGAATCCAAAATGTCCGTCGTATCGCGTCCCTTTCGTCACTTACCCGTTGTCGTAGGTGAGCGACAGAAGCGACGCGACGTGATACGACGCCATAGAAAATGACAGACGTGTCTACGCGACAACGTAGACGTAACGTGATTTTCTATGGAGTCGCATCGCGTTGTGTCGCTTCTGTCGCTCACCTACGACAATGGGTGAGCGACAGAAGCGACGCCATAGAAAATGACGTATCTACACGACAACGTCTGTCATTTTCTATGGCGTCGCGTTGCGTGGCGTCGCTTCTGTCGCTCATCTTGGACAACGGGTAAACGACAGAAGCGACGCGAAGCGATACAACGCCATGGAAAATGACAGACGTACCTATGCGACAACGTGGACGTAGATTTTCTATGGCGCCGCATCGCGTGGCGTCGCGTCGCTTCTGTCGCTCACCTAGAACGACGAGTAAGTCGTCCGATAGTCCGAATCAGAGGATAGTGTGATACGAGAAAACAAAAATGTTAGGTACTTACGTAAAAGTTAATTTATTAATACACCCATTTATTGTACTTTATGTTTAAATTGTTATACACATTTTTATTTTTATAAGATTATATGAAAAGGATCTTTATGTGTAAGTCTATTAAGAAAAAAGATATTTCATAAAAAAACTGAATACTGGTTGGCATGAAATTATTGATATTATTTATTGGCGTGATATTATACCCCTCTTTATAACCCATAAATTATAATAGTTTATTATTGTTCTTATTTTAATAATAGCTAACGAATAATCTTATGATTAAATTTAGAATTGTATTATGTAAATCAAGCAATATTTTTAAAATGATATTATTTATACAATAATAAGCAAAATATCATATTTCAGTTTTAAAACCAAAGTTTCGAATTATCAAAAATAAGCTAACTTTACTGCCTCAGTAACGCATAAACATATCCAATTTTTCGAGTGTAGAAAATGTGCAGATTTAGCTTATAATCTAAGAAACATAAGATAACATAGTATAGCGGTAACTATAATATGAGTGTTGTGAAATAACTATAGAATTATAAAAGACACGCACCACACGCTAGAGCACCGTAACACTGTATCAATTTTTTAGGGTTCCGTACCAAAATGGTAAAATGGAACCCTTATGGTGCGACTTTCTCCGTCTGTCTGTCCGTCTGTCCGTCCGTCACACTCGATTATTTCAGTAACTACCGAAGCTATCGACATGAAATTTGGAATAGTTGTGTATATTAGTGGCCCAAAGACACTGGAATTAAAAAAAATTGGAAATTATTTTTGTTCTTATTTAAAAAGGGGGGAAAATCGGAGGGTTGAAATTTAAAAGTGAGATAACTGTACTGTGTGGGGTATCATATGAAAGGGTTTACTTTGTACTTTCAAAACAGATTTTTAATTATTTTTAGTTATGATAGTTTTTGATTTATCGGGGAAAATGTCTAAAAAAATACCGTTCGCCCCCCTTATCTCCGGAGTTTACCCATCGAAAAATTTGAAATAATTATGGTCAATAGGAATTTACGTATATTTTACAGGAAAACTATAGCCAATGCTCTAACTAGCATAGTTTTTTTGATATTAACAATAAACCTCTACAAACAAAGTTAGTCTTGCGGTTCATTAACAAAGGTAATTATTTATTAATAATGGTACGGAACCCTTCGTGCGCGAGTCCGACTCGCACTTGCCCGGTTTTTTTAAATACAGGCTAGCGCTTGGCTGCAATCAGACTTGCTTGCTAGTGGTGATGTAGCCTGAGGTGGAGGGCGCTTGCCCAGAAATTGCCTATTCACTCTTGATTTGAAGGTGGCCTGAAATATTGCCTATATTAAGAAAGGAGGGGAAAACGGAAGCCGGAAGGGCATTCCATATCCTAGCGGTTCGAATTAGGAACGAGGATATGAACTAGAAGTTTAATTCGCTATAATCCGCCACAGTAGACAAATCTATGTGGTACAGTGTGTGTCTTGCACTTGCAGCTTGCGACATTCAACGCTCAGTAAGCCAGCAATTGGCACCGACACAACACCACACGGCACACCACACAAATGTACATATTACGTTTCACTCCGACACCGGAGCATCTTCAGGAGATGTTGAATTAAACTTCTAGTTCCTTCATAATCATGGACTTCCGCAAAGTAACGCCTGCTTCTATCCGATAAGTATTATACTTCCTTCGGCGCTACAACCCTTTCCCTCACACAACCCTCAACCCTCTACAGTTTCTTTCCACCTGGCTATATCCTTGGCCTCCTTCCCCCATGAAAGGAGCTTTCAGAGTTTCTGCAGATCTTCTTCTACACAATGGATCCATCTTTTTCGAGGTCTTCCTTTGGGTCGTTTTTGTTGTGGTATCCATTGTCATAACTTTTACTCCTCTGGTTGGTAACATCCTCTCTACATGGCCTGCCCATCGTATTATAAGTAATATTAATAAGTATTATAGGTATACCTATAAAATAAAAACAAATAAACCATTGTACGTGAATGCAGGTTTTACTTTGCTGAAGGTAAAAGCGGTTCAGAAGCGCAGGTGTTAATTAACATTGTACTTACTAAATTAAACTTGTAGAAAGAATTATGTTATTCTAGTTACAGCCCCACCAACTTATCCGGCCCGGTGGCCAAAATTGGAACTAATTTTTACCTTTTATTTTATTTTTTAATATTTGCTAGTGACGACGTTGCCACCGAGTCGAATAAGTTTGTGGGGTATACTTACTTTCAAGGCAAGAATGCTTATGAATAAGGGTTGCGCCCACGTCAGACAAAAGGCGACTGATTTTTGTCGACAAAAATGAAACCTACAGACTGCTATATTGAAGTGCACATACTATGTTCTACACAAAATCAGTGCATCCGCCGATCCGATTGTCGGTGGAAAATTAAACGTTTGGATGTTGAGTCGGTCACATCGGTGATAAAAATTATCGGCCGACCTACTAAAGTCTGTGAGTGGAGGCCTTAAGCCTATCTACGCTAATATCGTGTAGAAACCGATATGTATTATCCGTTCCACATAATATCACATTAAGTATGTCAAAATAGACTAAGAGACCGTGGGAAATTCTGAGCATGTGCTTGAGCAGCTGAAAATTCATATATCCATATTGTGTAGGTAAGTACGTATATTGAAAATTAATGAAACATACACCACTTAACATAACTGACGCTAGAGCACCATAACATTGTAACAATAATCTAAGTAAAAACGTAAATAAGTGTATTATAAACACCAATAATATTTAGGATTAATACTTGCATTATTATTAAAATAATAACACCAATTATTAGAAGTTAAAGTTCTTGCTGTAGGTACGTGTGTGCTTTCAATATAATGTCACCCATTAAGTGGTTACGATTGTGACACTCGCTATCGCTATCAAACTTTGGTGCTAGGCCCTAAAGCCCTGTTTCAAAATTCAAGCACATCCAGAAAATTTCTTACGGCTCAAATATAGGTGTGTCCAAACAGAGCGGTATGGACGCGGCAGCAACGCGAGACGTTTGCATGACACAATAGGGATGACGCCTATATCAAAAATAAATTATTTCTAACTGATTATTAAATATAGATTCTTCCAAAAGACCTAAAGTTCACATCCTCGTTTAGTTTTAGTCTGATCACCATTTTAAAATATACATTAAAGATAAAAAGTGCGTTTAAATTTGATGATGTCATAACTGTGAATTTCATACAACTTCCATACTAGAAGTGCGTTTTTAAGTTTGATAAAGAGTTGCTGATTTGATTGAGTTTTCATCATCCCTATTCTGCAGCGCGCTAGTGAGGACTTGAGGATTATCCTACACGAATATAATGCGCAGCAGACGCGTTAAATTGGCGCTCTACTCGTATATGTTTAGACACCTGAGCAACCTTACGAACAGATGTATTGCTAAGGACTTGAGGACTATCCATGACTATGAGACTATCTGCACGACTACCTCCGTGGCGCAGTGTTGAGCGCTGCTGTCTTAACGTCCGGAGGTCGCGGGGTCGATCCCCGGCAGGGTCAATTTGGGAGTTTATAATTTCTGAATTTTTCCTGGTCTGGCCTGGTGGGAGGCTTCGACCGTGGCTAGTTACCACCCCATCGGCGCAGACGTGCCGCCAAGCGATTTAGCGTTCCGGTACGAGCCCGTGTAGAAACCGAATAGGGAATAGGAATAATGAGTTTAGCATAACTGCCATGCCCCTAACAAGTTAGCCCGCTACCATCTTAGATTGCATCATCACTTACCATCAGGTGAGATTGAACTTGTAGTGGTGTGTAAAAAAAACTATACCTACCCACGAATATAATATGCGTGACAAACGTCCAATAAGAGCACGGCAGTCGCCAAGATGCCGCTCTGTGTTTAGACACACCTTACGAGCAAATGTTTTGCAAATATACCGTACTAGTTAAGTAGTTCGTAAGTGAAATACTATAGCAGCACGCTGTAGGTGTGAAACGCAAGCAATAGCTTTACTTTTTAGAACTTCTAAGCTGTATTGTGATAACTTCCATATATTTGAATTGTATTATTTTGTTATATATGTATTATGTTGCTGATACTGTTGTTCTGTTTTGAAATATATCTTTATAATCAAACACTGAGTTTTACTGCTTTCTGTATAGTAAATCCTTGCATAGGTTGTAAAGGCAAAACCTTTACGGGACTACACTTTACCCTACTACACGGGAGCAGGTGATATGTTTCTACCGTAACATTAGATGATCATCCTCCGATAGTGTTGTGCTCGGGGACCATTCGTGATCTATTGATCTTTGGAAGTCTTATTTAAAGCGTAATTCAGAGAAAACTTCGTAATCGCGATTTAAGCTCTTCGTGTACTTCGTGTGTAGTAGTGCCATCTATTGGATTATGTGCGGAGGCGGACTGCGAAGACCGCTCCATTACAGTCTCAATAATTGTTTTGATTGGCTGAATTTATGGTATTTTTGCTGCGTTACCTAATGGATTTTGGCCAATAGTGGAAGAATGTTAACCAATCACAGGTGGTCATTTTTAGACAATCGTAATAATGACAAGCCATAGAACCAATAAGACGTATCGTTACTCTATGGATAGTAGTCTTGCTTACTCCTCTTTTAAGAAATCCTCATAGCGGGCCTCGTATTCGGAAGGGGACAAAATTGTCCCGAAACATTTCGCTAGAGATATCGGCGATATAAAACCGATTAAAACGGAAAATTACGGCGATTTAAAACGGCTGATTATCAGATAAACGACTGATTAAATACTTTTTAGTGTTCATCACAACCTAACCAATCGGTAGAGCGCTTGTCGTTTAACCGTCGTTTATTACATTTTAATGATTGAGTTTTTGCGTAAGTGTAATATTTAGGCTCGTTTTTTGGTAATTTGTTATTTAATTAATAGAAAGCTAGTACCTACCTAGTGTCTTTGTTTTTAAATTAAAGTAATTTTTTTTTAAACTGTATATGTTGTTGTATTTTAATACTAACTCTGAAAGACTGCGCTTCTCGTCGCTTGTGAAATTGGGAGTGCGCTTCTTTTGGTCATCCATATTTACTAAATTTTAATAAAACTGAACATACAAATCCAAGATTTACAATATTCAATTCACAGCTGCTTCCCTGCGTCATAAATAATTACTTTTTCTGGTCACATTTATTGGTATCGCACAATTGTAAACATCTGGTCGGTGCAAAACGTAGAAAGAGAATTCCTCTTTCTTTCTCTGTCTAGGGTGCAAAACAATAGAGGCCCCGACCCACTGTTACCTGCCCAAATGTAGAATTACAGCTTTGTTTATCCTCCCCAATGGCGTCGTTGTACTTTTCAAGTTGACAGCATTCTATTTTACTCTATTAAAAACAAAAGTCGCAGTGCGTCAGGTTGAATAGTTAAGACAATATGACTACGCAAATGTGTTGGCTTTTATCATTCGTTCAGTTCAGGTCCGTTTGCTGTGAATGGTTGGTTATTGCCTGATTTATTGATCGTCGTTCAAAATAACGTCGTGAACAGTAAATATTTAAACGGTTGTTTAAACGGTGTTGAAGATTAATCAGCCGATTAACTAAACATCGGTTAAGCAGAAGTCGGCGCACTCCACCCTCAGAGACCTTCGCTTCGCTCGGTCAATTATTAAACAGTTCCTTGATGATAAAACATTTTACATATTATGTAGTTACACAGATAAAATAAAAAACCAAATTATAATTCAATGATTTTTATTTACAATCTTATCATTAACATCGTAGGCATATATATGAACATTTTAAATTATTAAATAATAATTTACTTAAATGTATAGTTCCACCAACCTATCTGGCCCGGTGGCCAAAATTGGAACAATTTTTTTTGACTAAGTTTTTATTACTAAGCTGGGTACAGATTTACGAAATGTAACATGCAATGTAGCGCGCAATGAAAGAATTTGCCGTCCACATTGTCGCAATGTAACAGAATTCCCATAGAGTGGACGCCTTGCGCGACGTACCGTGCACACTACCACAGCCTTGAAATATACAATCCAATTACGAATGTACTTGTACAGAGCAACGGTGGGGTGGGTTGCGGAGCGCGGGCGGCGCGGCCCGCTGCACGCAGATTCGCGTAGTCTGCGTGATTGATGGACGAGGGTTTACGTTAGCGTGGTTTTAAATATTTTAAGTGTCGTTTAGTAAGTTCTATCATAAAATGGTGCATTACTGTTCTGTCTACGGATGCTATACGAATTCTAAACAGAACAAGGGTCTAAAATTTCACCGATTTCCCCGCGATGCGAGGTAAGTTTATCAGGGTTTGTTATATCAACATACTAACAACGTCTATGACGAACTGGCAACGTCTTATTATTATTTTATAACTTTATAACTTAACTAGCTGATGCATGCGACTTCGTTCGCGTTGATACAGGTTTTTTAAAAATCCCGTGGGAACTCATTAATTTTTTGGCATTAAAAGTAGCCTATGTGTGTGTTATACATCTATTCAATCCGTCCAGGCCACAGCTGTCCCCCCCGTATTCTCTAACTCAGTGACTATCAAAAATGAAAGCCACTGACATATATGTAATATCCATTGAAGGTCTACTATGAAATAAAAAGTAACATTTCATAGGAAACCTTCAATGGATAAAAAATATATGTTAGTTGCTTTCGTTTATTGATAGCAACTGAGTTAAAGAGAATAAGGGCCCAGCAGTGTTTGCGTCAAAGAGAAACAAACATACACACATACGCACATACATACACACAAACTTTCGCCTTTATAATATTAATGTGATGTGAAGTGTGATATTTGAAATCCAAGATGGCCGCTGCGTCAATATGACATTTTCAGATTATGGGTGTCGTTTTCAAGGTTATCGGGGTGGCTGAGGACGATTAAGACACCATATTTGAAATCCAAGGTGGCCGCTGCGTCAATCTGACATTTTCACGTTATGGGTGTCGTTTTCAAGGTTATCGGGGAGGCTGAGAACGAATATGACATTATATTTGAAATCCAAAATGGCCGCTGCGTCAGTATGACATTTTCACGTTATGGGTGTCGTTTTCAAGGTTATCGGGGTGGCTGAGAACGAGTATGATATTATTTTTGAAATATGATGGCCGCTGCGTCAATATGACGTTTTCACATTATGGGTGTCGTTTTCAAGGATATTTTTATTTCTAGGTATCAATTCTAGATAAATGCATGTCAAAGACCCGACTTGAGAAATAAAAACATAGAAGAATTATTTAACAGGTACGTATGTGGATTACACTTTGCAGAATGGATGTATATGAAACAGAAATTGAAAAGCGCTGCTGTTCCCATTTTAAACTTACCTTCTGCTTCAATTCACTCCAAAAGTACTCAAACGGAAGCACCGAAAATAGTCATTTTAAAAGATGTACATAACAGAGGCGTTAAAAAACAAGTGGATACTACATCAGTTGGAATATCTGTAGAGGCATCCACTAATGATCAATCATCACAGACGCAAAAGAAATTAACAGACCATACACCAAGGAAAAGGAAACTTCGGCAACAAATGGCAAGCTGCGTAAAAAAGTTAAAAAATGGCCACACCAGTAGATAGTAAAATCAGTGACTTTATATGGAAAGTTTTGTCTGACGCTATTAAAAACTTGTCGCCCTTTGAAAAATAATGTACATTGTGTATGGACGAAATGAGCTTAAAGTGTTCACTTTTTTATGACACAAAGAGGGATAAAATAATAGGTTTACATGAAATTGATGACATTCAAAGCCCATATGCAGCTGGCTATGCCTTTACAATTATGCTAAGAGGAATATTAGGCAATTGGAAACAAGTAATCGGCTACGCTTTCATTACAAGTAGTAAAATCGACGAAGCATTGGAGAAGTGGATAAGTAATACTATTAAACAATTGTTTGAATTGGGCTTTAAAGTAAGGGCCATTGTCTCCGATCAGGGGTCAGATTTCATTAAGTTTTCAAAATCATTGGGAGTATCAAAAGTACACCCTTATTTTGAAATAGATGGAAAAAAAGTTTATTACATGCTTGACGTCCCTCATCTGATAAAATGCGTTAGGAACAATTTGATGACCTACGATTTCGAGTTTAATGAGAAAATCGCTAAATGGGACGATATTTATAAATGTTATCAGTTAGATAAAGAAAAAGATTATCGGTGTGCTCCCAAATTAACCGAGTCCCACATATCACCAAACAGTTTTCAAAAACAAAAAGTGCGCCTTGCAACACAAGTTCTTAGCAATTATGTTAAGGCAGCAGTGGAAACTTATACTAAAGCAGGTGATTTGAATCCATGTAATGGCACTGCAGTTGAACTTATTGATACCATGGATAATCTATTTGATTTGTTAAATTCTAGCAATCTCTATTCCCCAAAGCCTTACAACAAGTCATTCCGGGCTTCCGAAGAGCAGCAAAATTTGTTGCTTAAAGCTCAAAATTTGCTAGATAGTCTTATTGTGAGACATAAAAATACTGGCAAAGACGTTACAAATTCAATGAAATTCATCCGCGCATTTTCTATTACAATAAACGCTATTGTCCAGTTATATGACGATTTAAAGAAGGAGTCTGGATCAGATGATTTTTATTTGCTGACGCGTAGGCTGAACAATGATAGCCTAGAATTTTTTTTTGGCGTAATACTTCAAGCAGGTGGGAATTGCAGGGAACCAACCTGTATTCAGTTCAAGCAGGCATTCCGCAAATCTTTTTTGTATCAAAATTTTCAATTATGCGATCAATCAAACTGTGCTGCAGATTTTGATAATATCTTATCACAATATGGTAATTTTATAAAAAATAAAGAACTGTATATTGACAGCAGTGTGGTAACCCGCCCAGTCACCCAAACGCCTTTAGCAAATTTCGATATTCCTGAACAGAATAGTTTCATGTATGTTTGTGGTTATTTATTACGGCGTTGCGTAAATAATCACAAATGCTTACAAATTATGCATCTAGTTACAGTGACGAACCAACAACTAGTAATTTTTATTTACGGCAACGCGCATACGATACCTTGCGTGATCCCTTTGGTGGATTGCAGGTACCTCCAGCTGATTTCATTGAATATTGCAGAGAGCTAGAAGCTATTTTTAGACTAAATTTCCGTTCATTTGTTGGGAATAACATTTCAAATAAGTTATATGAATTGCTAAATAAAGTCGAATTCAAATCGCGACCATGTTCATGTTTTCCTCAAATGTTTTTAATTAAATTGTTAAATGATCAAATTTAATAATAGAAAACTGAAAACACCCAGAAATAAAGTGTCACGTAAATATCTAGCCGTACAACACTTGTAAAATGTAAAAGTTTGTTATAGCTTACTACAGTATTCAATGAAATCAGCTGGAAGTATTCCAAACCCAAAAGTCTGATTAATTAACCCTTCGTGTGGCAAGTAGCCATAAGTGCATAGGATTGTGTATTATAAGCATTACAGGGTATACAAAGCCAATTAAGATAAATCGTTGATGGGGGCCCTATACCTACTAGTCTGATTAAAGCCATTGCCAAACTTAAACTAAGTAGGTATAAGTTTTAATATTTTGTAGAAACGCAAAGAATAATTTACCAGACTGAATAGAGTGTAACTACAAAATATTATGTGATAATATTATGTACCTACCTACCTACCTGATCGTAAGTAAGTATTTGGTTTGAACAAACCAAATACTTAGAAACTATTGAATAATGTTATATACAGTGGCAACATTTATATTTGTAATTTGTTTTTTTTTTTTGTATGACAACCCCTCTCGATAAGGTAAAGGCGACAACGTCCATAATTGTACTGTGTAGTAAATTAAAGTAAATTACGCAATATTCCGCTGAATCGTTCTTATTTCGCTCCATCCGCTGCAAATAAAAAAAAACCATAAAAGGCTATGGGCCCAGTAGCCCGGAGCGAAATAAAGGAATTATTGTCTAGCAGCTGTGGTAAAACGGCGGTGTGGTTCTGCGGTCAAGCAGTGGCGTCGGTGCAACAAAAATGGACGGCGAGGGCTATATTTTTGGGGCGCCTAACAATCGCCTGTTGTTGGAAAATGCCGGTAACTGGCATACATGGAAATTTCAAGTTAAAGTCATGCTGAAGGCGGTAAATGTCTACGAATTGGTGGATGGCTCATCCAAATGTCCAGAAAATGACGACACAAAGTTAGCCACGTGGAAAAGGCTAGATGCGAAGGCCCAAGGAGTCATCGTGGGCAGGCTGGGTAACACAGCTATGCTGCATGTGCAAAACTGTGAAACTGCAAAAGAAATATGGGACAAATTAAATGTAATATATGAGCAAAAATCTGATGTGTCACTGCACATACTGCAGCAGCGTTTTTTCGAAGAAAAATATAACAGTTCGGAGGATGTGTCAACATTCATTGCATAGATCGAGGCAATTGCAACACAAATTAAACAAGCTAAAGGAGAAATTGCAGAAAATATGATTGTCACAAAAATAATAAGTTCTTTAGGTGATAAATTCAGACACTTTGTCTCTGCATGGGACTCTGTCCCATCTGAAAAGCAAAATCTGTCGGAGTTGACAGCAAGGCTCATCATAGAACAACAACGGAATAAATTATACCAAGAAGGTGAAAATAGTAGTTCCACAGCGTTTAAAACGGATTCTAAAAATAGAAAATGCTCTAAGTGTGGTAAGGTGGGCCACTACAAAAAAGACTGTAAAGCCAGAAACAACAAAAATGAAAATATTCCATTTTGTAAACACTGTAAAAAACGGGGACATACAAAAGAAAAGTGTTGGTTTAATAAGGACAATAAACAAGAAAAATCAGAGGAAAAACAAAACGCATTTGTCATGTCAGTGTGTGGACTTAAATCAAAAAGTGTAAACAATGAATGGTTCTTAGATAGTGGTGCTTCTGAGCATATGTGCTTTACAGTGGACAGCTTCATAAATGATAAAAGGTTGTTAGTGCCAAAAGACGTTGTTATTGGGGATGGGACAGTAATACAAGCTTTAGGCTATGGTGACATTGACCTTGAGGCATATGATGGTGGAAAATGGATTAAAACATTGGTAAGCAGTTTGTTGTATGTGCCAAGCCTCAAGACAAACTTATTTTCTATGAGTGCTGCACTGGATAAAGGTTACAAGCTGGAGTCAACTGCCACTGAGTGTCAGTTTATCAAAAACAACAGTGTGCATGCTGTAGCCAAGAGAAATGGAAAAATGTACACAATGTTATTCAGACAGCAAGACACTACTGCCATGGTTGGAAAAGTGATGTCAGATCTGAGGGAATGGCATGCAAAATTAGGTCACCAAGACATAAATCAAGTGAAAAGCATCTTGTTAAAACAGGATATAAAGTTTGAGAACAGTGAAGAAGAAACCTGTTTACCATGTTTGAAAGGAAAACAACATAAGTTCCCCTTCCCATCAAGTACCCATAGGGCAACGAAACCAGGAGAGGTTATACATATTGACATTGGAGGTCCAATAGAAGAAACTTCACTAGGAGGGGATAAGTTATTTTTACTCATCAAAGACGATTATTCTAAATATAGAAAGGTGTTTTTTTTGAAGAATAAAGGACAGTCAATAGAATGTTTAAAACAGTATTTGAAAGAAGTGCAAGTTAACCCCGGTTACATAGTGAAATATATAAGAAGTGATAACGCGAAAGAATTTATTAGTTAAGAGATGGAAAACTTGCTAAAGTCATATGGGATACAACACCAAAGAAGTGTGGCATATACCCCACAACAGAATGGTTGTGTAGAGCGTGAGATGAGGACAGTGGTTGAGTCAGCACGAACAATGCTACTAGACAGCGGCCTAAATAAGAACTTGTGGGCAGAAGCGATAAATACGGCTGTCTACGTCATCAACAGAACTGGTGCGAGTCGAGTAAAAGACAAGACACCATATGAACTTTGGTGGAACAAAGATTTTGATGTCAACAATCTTCAAGTCTTCGGTAGTCAAGTATCCATACATATTCCTGATCAAAAACGGTTTAAGTTTGATAGCAAAGCTGAATTTGGCTATTTCATGGGATATGGAGAAAATACAAAAGGATACAGAATATATTTTCCAGAAAAAAACATAGTAGACACCAAGAGAGATGTTGTATTTATAAAGCAGTCTATAGAAAACACAAAAAAGGGGGGAGACAAGAAAAGGAATATCATATAGGTTTTGACGGTCAAGAAGAGACAGGACAAGTTTCAGAAGAAGAAGACAGCCAATATGAAGACACAGAGAACCTAGAAACAATAGAAAATGAACAGGACTCCATGCATTCTTTTCATGAGCAGTCAATATTAGAAGAAGATATAGAGGAAGAGGTAGAAGAAGAACAAGGAAATTCACAGGAAACTCCAGAAACTTCAGGACAGTCAGAAGAGGTAACAGAAAGACCTAGAAGGATGAGAAAACAGCCAAGCTGGTTTAAGGACTGTGTACAAGAAGAAGAAAACACGTTCGTGAGTTACTGCTGTGATGAACCTACTTCCTACGAAGAAGCTATGAAAAGACCAGATAAAGGTAAGTGGGAAGAAGCCATAAACAAGGAGTTGAAGACACTGGAGGAGATTAATACATGGGAGGAGGTGACAGAAGTTCCTGATGGAGAAAACATAATAAGTAGCAAGTGGGTATTCAAAGTCAAGGAGGCAGAAGGAAAAGCTTTGTATAAAGCTCGCTTAGTAGCCCGAGGATTCCAGCAGAAGAACTGTGATGACCAGACATACTCACCTGTTGGCAAGTTAACTACCTTTAAAGCCATGATGGCGGTAGCTATCCAGAAAAGACAACCAGTGTACCAAATGGACGTTACTGGCGCATTTCTTAATGGAGACATCAATGAGACAGTTTTTATGAGATTACCAGGAAATAAGGTATGCAAATTAAATAAGTCAATCTATGGTCTTAAAAAATCACCTAAATATTGGAATACAAAGTTTAATAGTTTTATGTTAAATGAAAATTTCTTAAGATCAAAGAATGACCCATGTTTATATTTCAAACATATTGGAAATGATTACATTTATGTGTTATTATTTGTGGATGACTTGTTGTATTTTGGTAGTAATAAAAACCAAGTAAACAACTTTAAAAATTCAATATGTATAAACTTTAAAATGAAAGATTTGGGTCTAGCAAGTAATTATTTGGGAATAAATATAAAACAAGATCTTGAAAATTGTGTAACTGTAATTAATCAGAAAGGATATTTACTAAAGTTGTTGGATTTATATCAAATGTCAAATTGTAAAACTGTATGTACTCCAATAGAACAAAACTTTAATTTTGAATTGTTACAGAGAGATAAAAGTGAAAATGTCGAAATAGAAAAAGCCTGTAGAAGTTTAGTAGGTAGTCTTTTGTATGCTACTTGTACTAGACCTGACTTATCTGTAGCAGTAGGATTTCTTAGTAGATATGTGCATTGTGCTAGTGTAGCTTTGTTCAAATGTTTGAAGAGGATATATTAAGATACATAAAGGGTACTATAGATTTATCTTTAACATACAAATATGATAATGAAAGCAAAAATGTATGTAAACTGCAAGGTTACAGTGATGCAGACTGGGCCGGTGATGTTGCAGACCGGAAGTCAACCTCAGGTCAAATATTTTATATTTTTAATTGTCCAGTTTCTTGGTACAGTAAGAAACAGTCTTGTGTAACACTGTCATCTTGTGAAGCAGAATATGTAGCTTTGAGTATGAGTATTATGGAAGGTTCTTATTTAAAAAAATTACTTAGAGATTTTGGATATGATAATGTAGATTTTGAAATATTCGAAGACAATCAAAGTGTGATTAATATAGCACAGAATAATAACAGTAATAAAAGATTGAAGCACATAGACATCAAGTATCAGTACATTGTAGAAAATCTATCAACAGGTTTAGTTAAAATTACATTTGTTTGTAGTAATAACAATATAGCTGATTTGTTTACCAAACCCTTAAGAAAAATACTTTTTGTTAAACTTAGGGATATGATATTGTCATAAGTTTGTTAAAGTGTGTACATGCATAGGATAGTGTTGATTTAGTATTTAAGGTATCTTGTGTATGTAAAGGATGTTTAGTGTCCCTAAGTTTGGTTAGTACTGAAGAGTATAATTTAGGGCTCTGCATATTTGTTTAGAGGTTATGTTTATGTTATTAAGTTTGTTAAGGGGAAGCATCTCAGAATTTATCTTAAGGGGGTGTCGTACAAAATAGGTAAAGGTTTTAAAAAAAGTTTAATGGTTGCTTAGAAATTAAAATATAATGTTGAGGGGGTGTATTGAATAATGTTATATACAGTGGCAACATTTATATTTGTAATTTGTTTTTTTTTTTGTATGACAACCCCTCTCGTTAAGCCGGTAAAGGCGACAACGTCCATAATTGTACTGTGTAGTAAATTAAAGTAAATTACGCAATATTCCGCTGAATCGTTCTTATTTCGCTCCATCCGCTGCAAATAAAAAAAAACATAAAAGAAACATAATTGTCGTTATAATTATATGAAGTTATATTTAGTAAATAATTCAGAATAATAATTGATTTTCTAAGTAGATTCTTTGGGTTTGGAACTCAAAAAAAATGTCCTTGTTCAATATAATTTTTTAACCTATGAGTATGTACATGATATTATGTTAATAAAAATAATATGAGAATAATAATAATGAAAATTATTTCAATCCCAATTTTGTGACAACCCTTGCATATTTGCGTAGGAACACGTATATACCTACACGAGCGGCGGCATCGCTCGACTTCAAAGGCGTCGAACAACTGGTAGTATTTCGTTAAACTGTGACACTACGCGCACGAACAGAGCATTTCAACTGGTGCGCGCCGCGATCCGCCATTTATCGGTTTTTTCGCCAAACACAAAGGGGCGCGCCATAGAGTTATAATAGGTAAAGAGGGCTAGTATCGCATTGCTCGCTTAGTGCGCAGCGTAGGCAGGTGAACTATAGCTAGTTATATTTTTTGACACGCAACAAATAGGTATGGGCTATTAGTGCGCTCCAAGTGCAATGTCGATAAAATAGATCTGAACGGTACGGTACCTATTGTTGTGTATGTATGTCTATGTACCCTATCATAAATACCCTGTCATAATATTGTAAATGCGAAAGTGTGTTTGTTTGTTGGTTTGTTACTATCACTCCTCGATAGAACAACGAAACGACCTGATTTTTTGCATGCATTAGAGGTTCCGTAGAAACTAAAATAACTTATAGTCTATAGACTAGCTGATGCCCGCAACTTCGTCCGCGTAAATAAATATGAAAATCGCTGAAATGTACACGCATAACTTCCGAACGACTGCACAAAATTGGATAATTCTTTATTTTTGTGTTCGTTATTGTCAGGACAAGGTTTGTATAGAAAAAAACGTTTTAAATTTCATAATATGAAAAGTACGTGAGTGAATGAGACAGAAGACTGTGGGAGATCTTCAATATATTTACAAACGGGAACTCTTCCATTTTCCGAGATAAAGCCTATGTCCTTCCCCGGGATACAACCTACCTCTATACCAAATTTCGTCAAAATTGATTGAAAAGATAGGCCGGGAAAGCGTAGCAGACTGACAGGCAGACACACTTTGGCATTTATAATATTATTAGTATGGAAGTATGAATCCTTTTTTAAGACAATGAATAAAAACTTATTCCACGCGGACGAAGTCGCGGGCATCAGCTTGTTTACAATAAATATCTATATGTTTTTAATGATCGATCGTTTATAAAAAATATAATTTTATTGATATACCCAATGTTATCGATTACATTAAAAATGTAAAAAAGGTGTTTTAATGCGAATTAGATAAAAGTATGAGTTCGATTCTGTGACGCTTTTATTATAAAACTAACAAAGAATTAAATTCTTTGAAATTAATAACCATTCTTTCGTAACGTCCGGCGACAGTGCCCGCGTCGAATGTAATGACATCACTATCCAAGTCGGTACAGCAGTCTGCTATCGTAGCGAGGTTGCGGGGCGGTGCGGGCGGTATTATGTTCCCTCGCGTCTGTATCACTCCCGCGACACGTATTTCTATTTTACTGAAAAGTTTAGAAAATATGACTAACCGGTGAAATGTGATGTTAGAATTCTATTTATTTTGATAATGAGTATGATGTTGTACCTATGCGTAATTCTATTACACATTTACCCATTTTTTTCAGTTTAAAAACAGAATTTCG
The DNA here is from genome assembly GCA_963932025.1 of Erebia epiphron. Lineage (NCBI taxonomy): Eukaryota > Metazoa > Arthropoda > Insecta > Lepidoptera > Nymphalidae > Erebia > Erebia epiphron. Next base: position 2,455,887 of record OZ009948.1, read on the forward strand.
GCCACGAGTTCGCAATGGGCGCTCTCAGCGCTTGTGTTCGTTTGACAAAACGCTTGCTGACGGAACGATGCTATGATCCTACCCGTGCCTACTGTGCCTACTTTGGAACACGCGCTCTTGTTTATGTATTACCTCTATGAACTCTATGGGGGGCGCAGTGTGCACGGAGCGCCAGTGTGGACGGGCTGTGTGTGTGTCTGTACTGCGGAACGTTGTTCTCGGCAGACTGAGCTATGTTCTATGCGCGCATGCCGGAAACAGATGCGAGTAGGTACATGCTCGGTTCGCTCGCGCGCTGCGTCCACACTTATGAAATGCTCCCTTCATGTTACATTGCACGTTACATTTCGTAAGTCTGTACCCGGCTCTAGGACCACTAGATGCGATAACAGCGACGCTGTCACGGGGTCGGATAAGTTTGACGGACTATAAACATGACGAGTTTATTATAGTCAGATTGTTCACAGAATATTTCAAGTTTAAGCTTAAGGTGACGCATTTCGAAATTTAGGCAGGACAGGCTAAGTGGGAGACTTTATATCTATTCGATCACCATTTGTATGGAATTGATCGAGCGCCGATCTGTCATCAGCGCTTGACAATTCCATACAAATCGTAGCTAGCTTTAACGCGATCGAAGACGAATAATTAAAAAATCTCACACTGAAGTCCGGTCGCGGAACAGGAAGAATTTCGTACATTAACCTGTTACTACCTGTCTCTGTCACTCCCGCGTCAAAATAATGCGTCTCGTTCGCACAGATGCAATGGCATTACATCTCTGCGAACGAGACGCACTGTATTTACGCGAGAGTGACAGAGCCAGGTAGTAACAGTTCATTGTACGAAATTCTTCCTGTTCCGCGACCGGACTTTAGGCCCCCTTAGCACTAGAATTCATACCCGTCGCATATTCGAGTGTCGAAACACTGTGACGTTAGAATAAAATGAACCTTAGCAGAACTGACTTGTACATGATTAAAATCACACCAAAAACGTCGAGTGTATTGGCGTAGTCAGAGTAAAATGGACCCAAACGCTCTTGATATAAAGTTACAAATCCAGTACCCCCGATTTTAATTTTCCGAAACACTGGCTGTGGATGTATGGATGAACTTGAGCCCAAAAACAGCTGGTCCGTTAGGTCGGAACCACCGGTATGTTTAAGAGTCAATTGCACCATCGATGGTTAGAGCTAACGTTAGGTTTGTCCACCAAAAAGCTGGAAAATTGGCATGAGTCAGTACATGCTTAATAAGCTTACAATTTTGGTAACAAGTGAATATAATTAAAATTATTAAACAATACGACTGCTCTGCCGCAGACGTGTGAAAACATAACACAACACACACACACAATTTTTGGGCAGTCGTGTAATAAAAAATCCCCCTAGAATGGAAGTAGGTACGGCTACCACTGCTACTAGGTACGTAACGATACCATTACCTTTGGAATCATATTCACATTTTTATTAAATGATATATTTTTGTGAGTGATTCACAAAAATATATTATATATGATATTGAACTAATGTGTTACATATTTTTGGAATCTACTCATCATTTTCTAGATGATGATTATATTATAGTTAATATTATTTTTAATTATTTTTTTTCAACTTTTGTCTTTAATACGGAACCATGGTCACGCCATCAGTGACGATACCTCATTTATCAAAATCGGTTCAGGCGTATAGAAGTTATGGTGGAATATACAAACTCACATACATACATACCTGAACACTGAAAACAATATACTCCTTTTTTCAGGCAGTCGTATAAAAAGTAGAAGAATCAACTTTCTTTTGCTATAATCTTACAATACTTAAATACTTAAATATGGCCCGACCCGGGAATCAAACCCGGGACCTCGCCAGCCGCAGTCAAACATGCTAACCACTAGACCAACGAGGCAGTATTTTACATCTATACTCTATAGGTATATATAAAATTCAAAGTCCTGACTGACTGACTTATATATCAACGTACAGCCAAAACCGCTGGTCCTAGACATGAAATTTGGAGAGTGTGTTCTTTGTGAAGACTAGGTATCCACTAAGAAAGGGTTTTTCGAAATTCCACCCCCAAAGGGGTAAAATAGGGGTTGAAAGTTTGTATGAAAGTCCGTCGTTTTTCAAGTTATAGCCATGAAAATTGGTATATAAGCTGCAGGTTGAAAATAAAGAACGAAATGTTTCAGTTTTTGAAAATTCGACCCCCAAAGGGTGAAATAGGGGATGAAAGTTGGTATGAAAGGCCTTCATTTCTCAAAATATTTTTCAAGTTATATCAATGAAACTTGGTATTTTTGGCTTTCGGTAAAAAATAAAGAAGAACGTTTGTCACAGTTTTTCAAAATTCTACCCCCAAAGGGGTAAAATAGGGGTTGAAAGTTTTTCAAGCTGCTACAGCCCAGAAATTGGTATTTGGGCTTCCGCTAATGATGAAATACGGATTTTACAGTTTTGAATTTTCTATCCCCAAGGACATCAAATAGAGTGTCTTTCAATCACGCCGCAACAGAGCAACGGATAGACGCGATTTTTTGCATGGGTATAGTTGGGTACTGGGAGATTGACACAGGCTTCTTTTTAGCCCGGAAAATTAAGGCGTACCTGTGGGAATAAAAAAACTTAAGCCACGCGAACGAAGTCGCGGGCGTCCTCTAGTATCTAGATACGTTGATAGAATTCGAGCCCTGAAATATCCATACTTCCATCCATACTATCCATACTAATATTATAAATGCGAAAGTGTGTCTGTCCGTCTGTCTGCAATGCTTTCACGGCCCATCTACTAAACCGATTTTGATGAAATTTGGTAAAGGGGTAGATTGTATCCCGGGGAAGGACATAGGCTACTTTTTATCCCGGAAAATTATAGAGTTCCCGCGGGCATAAAAAAATCTTAATCCACGCGGACGAAGTCGCGGGAATCATCTAGTATTAAATAAAATGAAATTTTCTATAACCACAAATACTATTTAAGTAAATGTCATAGAAAATGTCTTTCTCACAAATTAATTCATAAATAACAATTTTTTTAAACTTATAAATTAATTTAAATAAGTTATGGAAAACTAGTTTAAATAATTATGAATGTGGTAAGTAATTTAAATTATTATAAAGGTATTTCAATTTTCAACAATTCGCACACTCAAATTTTGTTTTTAATATATGAACTTAGCCAAACATTTTTAAACAATCACTAGCTATAAGAATATGAAGTTTAACGAAATGATTATGTTCGTAATAAATAGGTAACAATGAGTAACTTACGTAACTTAATGCTAGGCATCAATTACATCACATAAATCTATGTATTCAACATATAAATCTATGTATTCACGAATATTCCTTCTTATATGCACAAATAGTCCAGTTATCACGCGTAGATCATTCCAATCATCACGTAAACATAACAAAGGCTATGTTGAGCGCCCACATGGAGATGTGATGGTTCAACACCCAGCAGAACAGTAGGTAAACTTTTCCATCCTGGTATATTCTTGGTACTTGTTTAGCACTAGATCACACCCAAATAGTATATCGGTTATAGACAAATAGTCCTCCAGATATACGCATAAAGTCCACCCATCACTCTTTCAAAGTCCACTTTAGCGCCGATGTTGCTCAGCGGTATAGCCTGCAGCTCGGTGCGTAGACAGAGGACTCGCCAACTATATTGAGCACCCACCAGGAGAATGAGGTGTGGAAACTGTGGTTGTACATCCAGCAGAAAACTATGTGAACTTATATCCTGGTATGTTCTTGGTAACCAGGGTTATGTTATACACAATTAGTCCAATGGTTATACACAAATTGTCCAACAGTCATACACGTATAGTCCACCTGTTATATGTGAATAGTCCATCCGTTATACGTGAATAGTCCACCCATTACGTGAATATAACAGTTAACTTTCATAAGTCCACTTTAGCGCCGATATTGCTCAGCGGTATGGCCTGCAGCTCGGTGCGCAGACAGAGGAACTCGCCGGCGACGCACGTTACGCAAGCGCAGGCTATGTTAAGTGCCCACCAGGAGAACGTGGTGGGGAAACTGTGGTTGTACACCCAGCAGAACAGTAAGTGAATACAGTAGAAGGTGCAACTGAAAATAAATAAAGGTGGTTATTTTTTTTTATATTCCAATAAGTACATGTGAGCCCTTGCCTGAGATCTCACCTGGTAAGGTGAGATCCAGGTGGATCTTACCTTACGGTTTACTACCGTAAATTATGATGTGCAAAGTGCAGTGCAAATGTGTGCCAGTCAAGAAATGAAAGCCAATTTTCATGCATTGAAGGTTAACTATGAAATAAGGAGGAAGCTGAAAATCTTAACTCAAAACCAATAGGCAATCACTGCTTTAATATACTTCAGTATGTTAGTAAGTACAATGTAGTAGTTTTAAGTACAAAATTAGTAACTCAAAACAGAATTAACTGAAAGCACCTGGAGGAGTCCTATCCTCCAGAGGGTGCGCTGATTGCAACAAGTGCTGTGTTGTATAGCTGTAGTGTGTACACGTGTGTATGTGTGAGATTTGCCTCATTGTGCTGTCTCTTTATTAAACTATAGCAGTTGTGCGTTTTACTTGTTGGTCCCCGATATCATGCTGTTAAATTTTTAACAAATTGTTATTTGTAATTTAATCAGCAATAAAAGCTTTATTTTTTATCTTAGTAAGTTTTTATGTTTGAATGTCTGTCAGTCCATCACAGGGTCACACCACAATGACTGAATCAATCTGGTTGAAATTTGGAAAGGAGATAGCTTACAACTGGAATTATCATTTGGGCTACATTTTATCCCAGAAAAATTAAAAACACCACCTTGATCCACGTGGATCAAGCCGCAGGCATCATCTAGCAACCAATAAAACTATCTTACCTAAAATCTAAGCACAACTTTGTGCGTCCCACCAGTGTCCACAGCACAAACGCTCCTATAATAGCATTCAAGACAAATGCAGCTATAACTGCTCTGCCTTCATTGTCCTTCACTTGAATTTCCTGGAAATACAAATTTAAAACAACCATCAGTCATCACTATTAATAATATAATAGATGTATTATAATATTTATAATGCAATAGAGTTTCCTATGATAAACATAAATTATTTAAAAATTTAGGTTTTCATGTATTTCATAGTTTTACTTAATTTGATATATTTTTATTAATTTGGATTATAAGTAATAGAATTTTATGTTTTTAACATTCATAAAAAATAAACATTTATTTTAAGTTATTATTAAGTAGATGATAGACCAAAAGATATAAAATTCATATCATCTGTTAGTTTTAAGATTGCCATTATAAACTTGATAATGTCACAAGCAACAAGGACAGTCAGGACAAGTGTCAATCCACCCACGTAAACTCAGAGATCTTTGCTGTGCTCGGTCAATATAAAAGGGAGACAAAGTTATTTTTAGATTTTTGTATATTGATCTAACAGTTAACCACATATTGTTAATTGCGAAAATGTTTCGGTCTATTTATTCTATTTATTTTATTTATTTATTTATTTATTTATTTCAGACATCAAGGCCCATATTATAAAATACATACAATACAGATTACACAAAAAATAAAAACAATATTAAATAAAATACAATCCTAAAAACAATACATAGGTAAATTCAATATAAAAAGACTACTCCGGTGGGGATTTTTCTCTCGCTTCCCTATAGCGACGGTACACTATGCCCTCAGGTCAAAAGTCCGCACTGAGGAACACATTTTTGCACCAAGCTGGAACTGTCAGTACGTAGGAGTTAAAATAGGTCATCCTACTCGACTTCAGCTCTCTACATCTCTCTATCTGCTACACTTTAACAGTATAGAGATTGGTTGCTTCCGGGGATGGACATAGGCTAGTGAAAATTAGGGAGCTCAAGCGGGAATAAGGAAAACTATGTCAACGCGAACGAAGTCGCAGGCATCATCTAGTATGTTATAATTTAATTTTGCTTATCTCTACTTTTCTTTGGACACTTCCCATAGTGTATAACTTATATGCACAGCCACTGAATTATCGAATGGCCAATATGTGCAGGCTTTCGTATGTGTACTCACATGATATTGAAACAGATGGTCCAAAGTCCTCGTGGAAGTCGTCAGATCCTGCATCACAGCTATCAATAGACTTAAGGTAAGATACAACACGGACTGCATCGCCACTATCTGAGACACTATGAGGCATGGGTCCCATTGCGTATAGCGGAATGAGCCAGTCAGCTTCTTCATTTTGGACATCTTCATACACACGAAACTCCACTCCAAAGAGTCCGATTATAAGAGATCGATTTAGAAGTTCGCAAGCCTGTCACACGTTAATCTAAGTCTCTATAATCATGTATATAGAGAGGAAATCTGTTGACTAACTATAAAGAAAAACACTAATTTTACGCATAAGTTACGAAATAATCCAACAACTTTACAAATTGAATTGACAAATGACAATCACAAATGACAATACAATCAGTGTTGCCAACGCGGATTTTGAAAAAGGCGTAGACCACATTAGAAAAATACGTAGATTTAGTAAAAATTTCGGAGGAAAAGTTCGTAGATCTACGTACTTTTTTTCTGAGAAAAAGGAAGGGAGTAAAACTACGTTTTGTTATACGATTTATTCATTAACATCAATTTCAGCCTCAGGCAAATGAAACTTATACATATACTGCATTTTTTTTTGTGGCCTCCTGCCAGTGAAAAGGTTGAACCTAGAAAAAAAAGATATTTCGTTTTAAAGTTTTGTAGGTGTGATAAAATGTCACTTTTAAAAATGTCAAAACTCCGTAAAAGATCACAGGATGATCGGAGATCTATGTTTACAGCTTTTTACTTTTTATTCTGAGTGTAGTCTTTAGGAAAACCACGATTTATATTGTACCAGATGATCGCTAGCGTTATGCAAGGAACCACAGCCCCATAAAACATTAATTGGCATAAACACAGACCATCAGCATCAGTGCTGCCATAATATTCTTTCATTTATTACCATTCTGTTCGAGATTATTAGATAAAATAAAAAAATAAAATTCTCTAAAATAACAGAAAATCCACTAAAAACGGGCTATCCTATTGTTTAGGCAAACATCAATCAGATAAAATAATTACAATTTGTAAAACGATTCAAAATAATCTACCAATTTAGATTTATTCTAGCTACTAGGTAGATTATATATAAAATGGTAACACTTAACTGAGAAACGGGAACTAAATAATCAAAAAAGATTCCCTAAATAATTAATTGAAACTTGATAAAATAAAAAAAAATAAGCAAATTCCTTTCGTCTTTACCTTACTTGTGTACAATCAAGATGTGATCTGTAATGGATCTGTACTAATTTCGCCATTGCCCTTGCTACGTTAAGTTTCTGACAGTGACATTAGTGACAGGTTCTGCAAAGCGAACGTTCCGTTTTACACAGTCACACCTCTAATGCTGTAATTTTGTAAAACGGAACTGTTTTTATTAATAACTTTTCATGAATGGAAAGGAAATTGAAATTAAGTCCATTCAGCCTCAAAAGTTATATTAGTTTACAAATTTGTACAATTTGATAAAAATACGTAGATTCTAGAACTGAAGTTCGTAGGTTTGCACGAAAGGCCTAAAGTTAGTAGATCTACGTAAAAAGACGTAGATGTGGCAACGCTGAATACAATACCCTCTATATAATCTTAATGCATTGTCAAATTGTCACTGTCACAAAGACAGAATAAATTCTCTATGTTCAACTGCACTGAAACCGGGTAACTTTGGAAATGTGATAAAATAATACTATCAATTTTGAAAATACCCTATTGCTGGTCAGACAATAAACATATTTTTTGTACTGAAAACATGACCCTGATCCTTTGCTCGCGTTACATAAAAAAACATATATTGCCAAAAGGTAAACATAAGGCGATAGGGTGATGGACTAAAGTCAATACATTCCCAGAAGACACTCGTGCTCTCCAGGCATGTACCTTGCGACTAGTGATGATTTAGATGAGGTACATATTAGTGGTGATTAACTAATATTAGAAACCGTTAACAATGTCCAAAAATCTATCATGTTTCAGAAAAATCATACTTTATAATATTTTATTTACAAATCGACAGAAGTGTCAAGAACTCAAGACTTAAGACTTGACATACTATACGAGCGAGTATCGTACCTACCTACAACCGAAAACATTATAGCTGATAGCTGTAAATTGAAATATTATGTACATATAATACCTACTGTAAACTACTTAACATTATAAAAGACGGTACTTTTCCATCCTTTGATTCATTATTGGATTCAATAGGTTTAATGTTCAATCACTCTACTTCATCCAATTTATTCTAAGAAATAAAACTTTTACTAACTTGGTTTATGAACAAATATTAATTTTTCATTTTCTGTTGAATGTACAGAGCAGAGACAAGTTAAGTATTCCTTTGATTAGGTATTATTCGGAGTATTCCGTGGTTTGGTTTAATGTCTCAGCCGGATGAGGCCGGATGGTAGAACCCATAGAAATAAGAATAGTAGGCACAATGAATTCATATACGTCGGCAGATTCCTAGATTCATGGTAGAACCCGCCGTATTACATAGGTACGGCTAGTAGTAGTACCAAACGGCACCGTTTTGTGATAGACAAAACGGTGTCGTTTTGGTGTACCTACGGCGCCGTGGTTTAAATTAATCTATATCTATATCTACATATATAAAAATGAATCACTATTTCCCTTGGTCACGGCATCACGCGTGAACGGCTGGACCAATTTCGCTAATTCTTTTTTTGTTGTACCTAGGTGAGGAGGAGAGTGACATAGGCTACTTTTTATCCCGGAAAATTAAGGAGTTCCCGCGGGAATCACAAAAAACATAAACCACGCGGACGAAGTCGCGGGCATCAGCTAGTATATATATATATAATCGTTAGCTAATCAACGCACAGTCTAAACCGCTAGGGTTAGAAACTTAAAATTTTGACAGTAGGTTCCTTTTACGACGTAGGCGCTCACTAACGAAGGATTTTTCAAAATTCCACCCCTAAGGGGGTGAAATAGGTGGTGAAAGTTTGTATGAAAGTCCGTCATTTCTCAAGTTATATAAATAAAACGCGAGCATCCGCTAGTATCTTGATAAGATTATTTGATTTGGCGGTGACATTAAGGGTATCAGGTGACATTAAGGAACATTAACCTATCGAAAGCGGAACAGGTTTGAACCGGACAGAAAAGCTTTGTTTTAGTTTGACCTAAAGTAACTATGTATGTAACTACATTAAGCTTTTACTGACAGACTCAAGCCGGTTCCGCGTCGATCAGATGTGGTGAGACCCTAACACTATCTAGCAGCAAAAGGCATAATTAATCACCCACTGAGCATGTTTCATGTCAAAGCTCTTTAATTTCTCGTGACGCCAACGAGATGTAGGTACCTACCTGTAATTAACCGACTTTGGGTTTTGGAACCTTTAACCTTAGGTGCCATTGCCAGATTAGCATTCACACTAATCCTGAAGTAGGTAATTAGATAAATAGGTATGATGCTGTATAAAAACCTCTATAGGTACCTATGCTTAGTTCAAGAACTAAGTACTTACCTACCTAGTTAATTATTATTTCATCTGTGGGTCGCGATTTTACATCACACCATCAACGCCCCTGATTTCGAACATCGAAATAATATTTGCCCTTATAAGTTTAGTCCCACAAACTTACCTGGCCCGGTGGCCTTTGGAACTTATTTTTAAGTATGCCTGTGTAGTTTTTTTTCCGTAGATACCTACTAGCAACACCGGTCTTCTTCTTCTTCTCTAACTGGGCTTTTCCGCACTTAAGCAAGGGTGCCCGTTGTGTGTGAGACTTCTGGTGCGACTCCCCGCCGGATCATTCCAGCCAGCCGAGCTCACTCCAGAATCCAAGCAGGCCGCCCAGGTCGGCGAGGACTTCCGGGAGTGGGGCTGGGGAGCCAATCTATCTGTGATAGGTAGTTTCTATATGGTCCTATAGATATGTATCAACTTTGGTGTGGTGCATATAAACTCTTAAAATGCAATAATTTATCACTTATCTTTCATCATCATGTGGTGCCATCTTCAAACTGAAGCTCGGCGGTCAGTCGGAGAAAACTTTTGTGGTCACGTGCTATCTGCTTTTAGTTCTGCGTACCTACTTATCCGTCGAGTCCACTCCCCTATGCAGTCGAACCACTTCCTTCTTGGTTTCCCGTTGCCCTTTTTCCAGCAATCTTGCCTTCGAGGATCAACCTTAAATTTTTTTTTTTTTTTTACCACTACAAGTTAGCCCTTGACTGCGATCTCACCTGATGGTAAGTGATGATGCAGTCTAAGATGGTAGCGGGCTAACCTGTTAGGGGCATGGCAGTTATATTAAACCCACACCCCTATTCGGTTTCTACACGGCATCGTATCGCTTGGCGGCACGTCTTTGCCGGTAGGGTGGTAACTAGCCACGGCCAAAGCCTCCCACCAGGCCAGACCAGGGAAAATTCAGAAATTATAAATTCCCAAATTGACCCTGCCGGGGATCGAACCCGGGACCTCCGCACGTTAAGCGACAGCGCTACACACTGCGCCACGGAGGTCGTCAAAATTTATAGAGGGATCCTCGTTGCATTATTTATTTATTTATTTATTTATTGCTTTCATGTACAATGCTCATAATACAATTACAGAGACATGAGGGCCCGTCAGGGCATTGCAATATTGAATATTTTATACAATCACTTAAACTTATATACTTAATAAAAATGTCAACTTAATTTATAAAAATTTCAAATCGAAAATTAATTCCATAAAAATATAAAAGAATTAAGTAAAAAAGAATTCCATAAGAATATAAAAGAATATAATTGCAGGTGGCCGAAAAAAGCAACCTTTATTCGTACGACGGTGGTCATAAGCGTTCAAAATTCAAAATTCAAAATTCAAAATTTCTTTATTTGTTGAAATAGGTAAAAGTAAGTAATTATTAAAAATACAAATCATTAAATTCTAAATTAAACCTAAATTAAAAACTAAAAACTAAACATTAAAAATATCATCTATCCAAAATAGAAAATAAAAAAATAATAAAATAGTTTTAATTTAGAATTTAATGATTTGTATTTTTAATAATTATTTAAACTTTAAAATTATTATGGTAAAAGTAAGTTGGTACATTATAAAATTCTAGAAACACTATTTCATGCCTTACATAACTAGGCGTACAAATTTGGTCTTAAACTCAAAACAAATTAAGTAATATCCCAACATAATAACACATTTAACTGCTGGTTATTGAAATTAATCTGTACAAAACTTAACTATAAACAAGTTAATAACCCAGCATAATAATACATTGTTGCTGGTTATTGTAGTTAATCAAATTAAAACGTGCAAAAATCTTTACTATAAATATAAGGACCAATTGGAAATAGTTATTTAATAAGTTTAAAATTTTTATCATTTATATATTCCCTAACACCGTAATAATTTTTCTGTTTAAGTATTTTTACAATAGTTTTTTTGAATTTGGCGTAATTTAACTTTCTTATATTTTCCGGTAGCTTATTATACATATAAATAGACATATAACATATATTATTTTTATATAATGCGCATTTTGGGGCAGGGAGGGTTAACTTATATTGTATGTTTCTGAGATTTTTCGTGATAGTATGTTTACTAAATATATATTCATGTTTTTTGACAAAAGATACACATTCTAATATATACACACAAGGTAACGGTAATACACATAGAAGTTTGAAAAATGGTTTGCAACTTTCCCAAGGCTTAAGCCCTATTATTGCTCTTATACATCTTTTTTGCATTTTGAACACATTATCAGAATTTGTAGAATTTCCCCAGAACATAATCGCATATTTTATGTCAATTTCAACTTTGCAGTACCTGAGCGTTTGAGATGAAGTATCTCCATGATATTTTAAACATTCTTCGTAATACCCTGCACATCTCACACGCTTGCAACCGTCGACAGATTTCCTTTTTCAAGACCCAAGTTTCACCAAGACTTATCTTTAGGTCGTAATTATCAGATTCCCTGTTCCGTGGGTCATAATACCACGGTCAACAGTGTTAGATGCAATAAACACCAGTCTGGGTGATAGGTCATCCTGATTAGTGAATGGATCAAGATGACTCGTGTACTTTCACCCTTCTTGGAATACCTATCTATACAAATTAAAATATTATAATAAAAATAGTTGGTAGGTTTATATTTTATCAAGCAAAAAGATTGTTAGGGTCATAAATACTACATATTATATCGCTATCTTCTAAGTTTATTATGTATACCTACTTAGTAGATAAGTAGGTATTATATAATTTTGTATGTTAATTTTTTATTGTCATTGTTAAGAAATAATTTAACATTGTTTTTTTTTAAATAATAAGTACTTATGTGAAATTTGATACAATCAATGCATGCATGAGACTGCATGCATTTATAATAATATTACTTATCGATGTTGGCATCGGCCATCAACATAATATTATAGAATACTGCATGAGTTCGGGTCTAGGACTAATTAACCTAAAAAATAAAAATACCTAATAGGTACGGGACGCGTGATATCGGCCATATTCGTCTACCCCCCCTAGCCGCGAACTATTTGTCTTGGGTAGTTTGCGAACGAACTAGGTGGGAAGAGCGCTCCTTTAGGTGAACTGTGCGAACTAGTTCATCGATGATCTCGCTCTTAGTTCTTTTTATATTTTTTTAGTGTCCGCTTTACTATTAGTTCTTGTCGAATGTACGAACTAAGTAGTTCGCCATTGGATTATGAACTAAATTGAGCGATCTCATTGGTGACCGATTATAAGCCCAAGCCTACCGCGAACTGGGCAGTTTATGATAATGATCGACTTTTTCATACACTAGTGAGTGTCATTAAATTGGCCAGAAAAATGACAAGGCACTCTCCCCTCGCCCCGCAAAAGTTAGCCGAACGTGATTTTTCTTACGTTTCCTATCCTATGTTTATTTCATCCAATAAGGTGCGGGTTTTCAATTTTTTCATTCTGATCAATCAGAGAAAGAACAAGTTCTTATTTGTAGCCTAATTCACGCGGATCAAGTCGCGAGCATCATCTAGTTGTATCTCAAATATTATTTGATCTAAGATAGAGTATATTTTATCCTTCCTTATCCAATTTTGATGAGCTATTGATTTAGTATATTTTACAAACTCGGCAATGTTACCAATTTTATCAGTCAAGTACCACACGTAGCTTAAGGTAGGTACCTACCTATTTATATTTTTATAAGTAATATCTGTGTTTCATCCTTTGTGAGGAAATAGACTGATAAAAAGTAAAAATAGACTGAAGGAAGACTGAAGGTCATGCAAGCAATATACTGACAAAATACTCTGATCGAATAAAATAAAAATACATTTATGTACCAAATGTAACAGGATTTAAATCTCTGATTATAATTAATTATTACTTATCTAAATCTAGAGTAGACATTCTGAAATTATCGCGCGATGATGTCGCCATTCCAGCACCATTTGACCCTAACGTGCTGTTTTTCGGACAATGTGTACTAAATAAATAAATAAATACGAGACTTAAATATAATCTTAAAATTGGTTCATGTACCTATTTAATTATACATATTAATTTCATATGTATACAATTCTTATCCTTAGGTTTTTCCTCACGTTACAGTGGCGATTCAATTTAGGAAATTAGTGTTACTATAACTATTTATTTCTCAGTAAGTATAGGTACCTAACTATAAAAGAAAAATGTAATATGTGTAATATTCCACCCAAAAACCATTCGTGGTATTTTTATAACCACCCAGAAAAGCTTGAGCAGTCAGATTTTGCTGTCTATGAAATGTATAGGTAGGTAGTAGGTATGTTTAATGATTATGATAAATGATTTTTGACAGTGTTTACATTTCCGAGGAAACATTTTACGTTTGTATCTAAACTAAATACCCGCCGCCCGCCTTTAATCTTACAAGCCGTGTTATGATTTACTTGTCAGTTTGTTTTGAACGTATAGATCGCGCGGTAATATACCACAGTGCGAGCACACCCTTACATAGGATTAGTGTAAAGCACATGATTAAAATATATAACGTTGTATTAAACTGAAAAACACCATTTTCAAGATGACGCCATGGAGAGCGTTCGCTGTGTGGTAAATACACATTTTATATATTATATTATTTTTACTAAGATAAAAAAATATAACGTGGAAGTTTTTTGTAGTGAGTGATTGAAAATGGACTTACTTAATATCTAGTTTTGTAAAAATATAAAGAGGGGTCTTTTCGATTAGGGTTTTATTTTTATTTATTAGAAAAATATATATGTTTTAAAATTGTTTTCTTCTGTCATCTTGATTTGGTACTTATAATCATAATTTACTAGCAAATGCCCGCGACTTCATCCTCGTGGATTGAGGTTTTCGGTTCCTGCGGGAATTTCCGGAATAAAAAGCAAGGAAAGTAAAGAAAATCCCACGGGCTTTTAATTAAAAAAAAAAACTGGCCAAGTGCGAGTCGGACTCGCGCACCGAGGGTTCCGTACAAACCTGTAGTAAGTTTTAAATTAAATATAAGTTGTATATTAAATAGATTTTGAGTTGATTGAATGAAAGGTAAATTGCGGTTTACGATTTATGACGTATTAAAAAAAAACTACTTACTAGATCTCGTTCAAACCAATTTTCGGTGGAAGTTTGCATGGTAATGTACATCATATATTTTTTTTAGTTTTATCATTCTCTTATTTTAGAAGTTACAGGGGGGGGGGGGCACACATTTTACCACTTTGGAAGTGTCTCTCGCGCAAACTATTCAGTTTAGAAAAAAATGATATTACAATCCTCAATATCATTTTTGAAGACCTATCCATATATACCCCACACGTATGGGTTAGATGAAAAAAAAATTTTTGAGTTTCAGTTCCAAGTATGGGGAACCCCCAAAATTTATTGTTTTTTTTCTATTTTTGTAAGAAAATCTTAATGCGGTTCACAGAATACATCTACTTACCAAGTTTCAACAGTATAGTTCTTATAGTTTCGGAAAAAAGTGGCTGTGACATACGGACGGACAGACAGACAGACAGACATGACGAATCTATAAGGGTTCCGTTTTTGCCAAATTTGGCTACGGAACCCTAAAAACCGGTGAAGTGCTAGTCGGACTAGCACTTCACGACGATGCTGGACGATGATACCATCGTACAAGATTTAACATTAGGATACACTTAGGATATTTAGTAGGTACTTTTTAAAATACTATTTGACGACTTTTGTAAAGATTATTAGATACCTATCAGATGTTAGTGTCAATATTCTGGACCGACGGCTTAACGAGCTCTCCGAGACACGGAGGAAACGAAAAGGCCAAATTTGAACCTCCAAATTCGGTCACCCATCCAGTTACGGACTTGGGTCAACGTTGCTTAATAATCGCAAGCAACTGATAACACTGATTAATTTATGGTTCCTACATCTGCAGGCTCTTGGCGCAAGGTGCTTGGTGTGCCAGCGACCTAAAGTTTCCCGCTGGGTTCAAGTTTGGTGCTGCGACGTCTTCCTACCAAATCGAGGGAGCGTGGAACGTCAGCGGTGAGTTACACATTCAGAGTTACAGAAGTAGAAGTTTAATTCGCTAAATATCCGCCACAGTAGACAAATCTTTGTGGTACAATGTGTATCTTGCACTTGCAGCTTGCGATCAGAGTTGCCATTGATACGGCAATTACCGTAATATACGGCAATTCGAGCACATAATTTCATATGATACGGTATACGGCAGGTTTTTCATTACCGTATAATAAAATACGGCAATCCAATTTTGAAATTTTCGCATCGATTCACAAGGATACGTTAATTGCGATTCCAATCAATCGAATAAAATTGCAGTATAGGCACATCTCTAAATAAAGTCGTAGCTGGGAATTCCCGTGGAGAAACTATGAAGTCCTTAAAGTAAGTTTGTTGTCTTTTATACATTTCAAAACAATTGGAACAACCAATCACCGGGCTGCACTATGATAATTCACTTTCTTTGATTCGTTAGTTTGAAGTTGCTTTAAGTTGTACTTATGCGTTTTGAGATTACTTTATTTTTCATTTTTGCACACAAACATATATCTTGGGATGGATGAATGTGTCGTAAGTAGGTACAGTTTATTGATTCCTAATGGCTTGCTTCTAAAAAAGAAAATCGACATAGAGATTTTCGTTCCGTACCCGTTTCGTTCGTATTGTAGAATTCCTACCTACTTTATTCCAATTTTTTTCACAATAAATATAACAATACTGCAATTTCATGATTTTTATTTATAAATACGGCAATCTGAAGTATCAAATACGGCTACTCTATAAAACTTGATGGCAACACTGCTTGCGATATTCACCGCTCAGTAAGTAAGCCAGCAATTCGCATCGGCACAACACCACACCACACAAATCTTCCAAATTATTCTCAACGAATTAAACGTCTACTCCCTTCATTATGGACTTCCGCAAGCAACGCTTGCTTCTATCCAATAATTATTCAAAGTTGTTAATAAGTAATATATTTTTAACAACCCAACTAGCAAAATGGTCATTTTAAACTTTTATGACTAATTCGTCACATAGGTGTCGTAGGTAGGTATATTAGCAAGTTTTAAAACGTGACTTTGTACAGGCATCATGTTTGCAATCTATGTTTTAATGCAATTTGGTAATAAAAAGTCCTCGTACAAACGTTTGTATAATATAGCTTTATATAAATTTAATCGTAGAAAATACACAGTCATACAAACGTTTTAGCCGGGACATTTCGGCTGGTATTACAACTTATATGACACCTTAAAGCAATTTGGTTATATAAAAGTTTTTATATCCGATACCTACTGTAAAACTAGTCATAATTTCGGTTTCTTATGAATGTTACATGGCAATAATGTCATATAAGAGTCATATCCGAAACCACCGTATGACCTAAAAGATAGGGCTTATGACTTACTAGATGATTCCCGCGACTTCGTCCACGTGGATAAATGTTTTTTGATTCCCGCGGGAACTCTTTAATTTTCCGGGATAAAAAGTAGCCTTTGGTCTTCCCCTGCATACAAACTATCCCTATACCAAATTTCATCAAAATCGGTTGAAGATATAGTTTTTTTGGATTCCCGCGGGAACTCTTGAATTTTCCGGGATAAAAAGTAGCCTATGTCCTTCCCCGGGATACAACCTATCCCTGTACCAAATTTCATCAAAATCGGTTGAACAGATGGGCCGTGAAAGCGTAGCAGACAGACAGACAGACAGACAGACAGATAGACAGACAGACAGACAGAAACACTTTCGCATTTATAATATTAGTATGGATTTGGTTCAAAACGTCAGAGTTTTGACATTTTAAATATTTGCAGTAATGCGTACCTATTTATAAAATGTTAGTTTAGTCATTTCATATAAATATTAGTTTTACATGAAATGACAACACGTTGATTTTATTCGCACTTTGTACACTGCATTTTCAAGTGTTAGCTCCTTCAGATCTTGTGTAAACAACTTATCTTTTTCGTAGCCCAAAGATATCTCCATTACAAAACGGTCTCGAAGTGCTTCCTCAACATTAATAAAATATGACTTATTTTTGCTAGTTGGGAATCCATAGTATTGAAGATTGTTCAACAAGGGATTAAAACGAGCCATTTCATACGAGATGTTTAGCCTACCGAGCGTAGCGAGGGATGATAGAGAATCGAATAGCCTTTAGTCCCGACCTCCGAGTTACGAGTATATCCGCCACTTTTCACTTTGATTGCGAGAAAATAAAATCACTATTTTAACTACATCCTTTGACTTTCTGATTGCCATATTATATTACGTGTGAACCTTTAAAGATCTTCATTTACACTTGATGGCATTCTCAAGTAGTTTGTCACGTTAACTCGATCACCTTCACCTGGATTAGTTATAATTGGATTACAGCATCGAAATTGATTAATACATCCATAGCTGTATTACCTACAGTCCTACACCATAAATTCTAGAGATTTTTTAAATTTTCCAATCAAGGTTTAAGCACATTCGTCATGGGCTCATGGCAGCAGTGTATAGCTGTCGCTTTCAGATTCATTTTCTAAAATAAATTCAAATTAAAAAATGCACATATCTACCTAATTTTATACCTACATGTTCGTAAGTGCACATCATAGAGTAGGTACATAGAAGTTTTTTTGTAGTTTAACAATTAGCATGCCAAAAAAAGATCCCTAGATCGTTAGGTAGTTAAATTACTTAGGTGCTTGCTAATGACTAGCGTTTAGTTCTCCATTATTAATGCATCAAGTACCTAAATGTTAGAATTTCTAAAAATCTAGTAATTAATAGAAAAAAATATTATCTAGTAATTAATAGAATTTTTCTCTATAAATTACTAGATTATGTCCGCGACTTAGTTATTTTTTTTTACTAATTGATTTATGATAGGTAAATGCTCTCTGGTTTTAATTTTTTTTATTCCACTACAAGATAGCCCTTGACTGCGATCTCACCTGACGGTAAGTAAGTAATAATGCAGTCTAAGATGGCAACAGGCTAACCTGTTAGGGGTATGGCAGTTATATTAAACCCCTAGTCGGTTTCTATACGGCATCGTACCGGACCGAAACACTAAATCGCTTGGCGGTATGTTTTTGACGGTAGGGTGGTAACTAGCCACGGCCGAAGCCTCCCACCAGACAAAGCAGTAAAGGCGCGTTTTTCGAGCTAGAGAGGTGAAAAATACGTTATTGTATGTCTTAGGTAAAGCGCCGAGTATCTGGGACACCAACACGCACTCCCGTGCGCACACCATCGCGGACGGCAGCACCGGCGACGTGGCCTGCGACTCATACAACCGCTGGCAGGACGATGTGCAGATCGCCGCCGACTTGGGGCTGGACTTCTATAGGTATCTCACACTTCTAGCATAATATTCTAAGAACAGTACGTTCTTTACAGTTCTAGACAGAGTAATGCTATTATGTACAGACGCAATGAGGGATCGTGACGGAGGAAACTGGCAGATACAACCTATCAAGTATCAAGCTCAGGTTCGGTCGTGTATGGAGTATGGTACTGTAGCCAGTTGTGGGATGGCTCGACTGCCAAGTACCAGCTGGATGCATTAGATTCGGTGGATCGTCGCGCTAGGAGACTCATTGGTGCACGAAATTCGAAGCTCCAAAGCTTGGAACATCGACGCAAATTTGCCTGTCTGTCGGTATTCTACAGGATATATTTCAGAGAACCTTTTAATCCTGTTCCCCCTTCACCTTTCTACTATCGTACCGCAAGGCGTCGTCAGGGTCTGCATCGTATATTTTTCGTCTTTAAACGATGCAATTTATTTATTTTTCTAGTCGGAATTCCACGTAAGTATGCAAAATGTATGAATTTGCTTTTGTGAATTTCGAATAAGAAATGATTCTTTATTCGAACTGCTAGAATATGGAACGCCCTTCCGGCTTCCGTTTTCCGCTCCGATTATAATATGGGTATTTTCAAAACAAGAGTGACTATGCATCTTTCCTTCATAGCATGAATGTCAACATTATTTAATATATTACGGCTTTTAGCCCTAGATTTGGATGTGTATGAGTTAGAATCCTTACATCTTCTCGAGTGACAGAATAATTGTATTGAATTGGCTGATGCCAGCGATTTTGTCCGCGCGAAATTAGTTATTTTTTAATTTCCACAGGAAATCCTAAATTTTCCGGGATAAAAAGTCTATGTCACTCTTCAGGTCTTCAACTAGGTATACCCATGCAAAAATCACGTAGATCTGTATCTTTGTTGCGGCGCGATTTAAGAAGTAACCAACAAACAAACACACTTCTGCATTTATATTATTACTACCTACGATTTAAAAAAAATAGTCTAAGTATATTTTTTTTAATTCAATGTGGCAGGACAGACATGTTTTTTATTTTTTAAATTATGTTCACTTGTTTATCATAGACCTACCAAAAAGAGCTTATCCAACACTACCACCACCACTACAGCCCATTATCGTCCCACAGTTGGGCATAGGCCTCCACTCTCATAGGAGAGAGGGAATTAGAGCTTAGACCCACCATGCTGCTCTAATGCGGGTTGGCGGTCTTTAACGACTATTATCATGGACTATTATCATGGTTGGCCTAGTGGTTGACATGTTCGACTGCGGCCGACGTGGTCCTGGGTTCGAGTCCCGGGTCGGGCCATAATTAAGTATTGGGTTTTCTGACTAGAAATTCTCAGTGCCAGCCCGGAGTTAGGAAGTTGGCGGTGTTACACCCCCGTGCCTCGGAGAGCACGTTAACCCGTCGGTCCCGGTTATTATCAAAAGAGCTTTTATACGTTCTTTAAATTAATTCTCTTTTCAGATTTTCGATATCATGGCCTCGTATTTTGCCCAAGGGTTTCCCGCACTATATAAACGAAGATGGCCGGCGCTACTACGATAATTTGATCAACGGTTTGCTGGAGAAGGGAATCGAACCTGTGGTCACTATGTACCATTGGGATATGCCCCAACGACTGCATAATCTTGGTAAGTATGTCATACTATAATACATTTTTAAAGTGAAAACTTCTTTAGCCGCGTTGAGCACTTTTTGATAGGGGGTAAACTTGTGGATGCGCGTCACCGACACCGCGTTCTTACGAAGAAAAAAGGTAGGTATTTAATATAAATATACTTACTACATTCCTAATTAAACTTTAATGCCTTAGTTTTAAGGTTTATATATTTTTTTATTATTTTAAATATTCGTTTTCACTTCTATCGGCTAGCTTTTTTTAATATAAAGGCTAGCGCTTGGCTGCAATCAGACTTGCTTGCTAGTGGTGATGTAGCCTGAGGTTCACTCTTGATTTGAAGGTACCTATATTAAGAAAGGAGGGGAAAACGGAAGCCAGAAGGGCATTCCATATCCAAGCGGTTCGAATTAGGAACGAGGAAGCAAATCGCTTCGTACGAGCCCGCGGAATGTCTACTGCGTAAGGGTGCAGACCTTGTCGATGCCTTGCCTTGATTATAAATGGGAATGGTGTTTGCTGGTTTGTACTTCAATCACGCCGCAAAAGAGCAACGGATTGACGTGAGTTTTTGCATGGGTATCGTTGAGGACGGAGAGTGACATAGGCTACCTACTTTTTGTCCCGGAAAATTAAAGAGTTACCGCGGGAATTAAGTAACATAAACCACGAATTAGGTAACATAAACGGGCGAATTCGCAGGCATACATTATTATGCCAATATTTCCACACTAATATGCGAATGCTAAAGTGTTTCTGTCCGTCTGTTATGGTTTCTGGGCCCCTTTTAACGAATTTTAGCGTAGAGGTAGGTTTCATCCCGGAAAATCAAGTCAAATCAATTAATGAGCCCAAACACGATGGAACTTTTTTAATTACAAGTTAGCCCTTGACTGCCTCACTGCCTTGAACTCACCTGATGTTTAGTGATGATGCAGTTTAAATTGGTAGCGGGCTAACCTGTTAGGAGTACGGCAGTTATATTAAACTCATACCCCTGATCGGTTTCTGCACGGCATCGTTCCGGAACGCCGGTTGTCTCCCACAGGCCAGACAAAATTATAATAATAACTAGCTGATGCCCGCGACTTCGTCCGCGTGGAATTTTTTTTTTGATTCCCACGGGAAATCCTAAATTTTCCGTGATAAAAAGAAGCCTATGTCACTCTCCAGGCCCTCAACTATACCCATGCCAAAAATCACGTCGATCCGTTGCTCCGTTGCAGCGTGATTGAAGGACATACCAACAAACTAACAAACCAACAAACAAACACACTTTCGCATTTATAATATTAGTAGGATTTAGCCCAATGAATCGGCCGGTTTCTGAATTGAGAATTTCATGTTGAGGCTGTCTCAAAGACTACTTAAGGACTAAATAAGCAAATTTTTGTTTCTGAATTGATATCAAATTACATAATATGTAAATGATTATGATAAACAAAAGACAAATAATTACAGAAGCTAATTGTTATGTTATGTAGGTAGTTGTTAATTTAAAAAAACCGTGCAAAAGCGAGTGGAACTCGCACACGAAGGGTTCCGTACCAGCGTACTTACCTACAAAATTTAACTCTACGTAGTTACTTTTTAAATACTTCTATAGCGTATTCCAACCTAGACCTCATCATTGCTTTGCACTGAGCATGAGCATTGTCGTCAAGCCTATACAATTTTTTTTTTTTTAAGCGTTGGCAGTATATTTATTAATCAAATAATTTATATTTATTAATCAAATAATTTTACATTTTACATTGCATTGTTGCAAGATCAAGAACTGGCTATCCTAGCTAGATTTTTTAGACCTGTGTTAAGGATAACCAGCCCTCTCCCTCGTTAACCAAATTTGTGCACAAGCTCATATGTTTTCAACTATAGTTATTTATGCATTCACTTAAAAATACTATAAACTATATAATTCATTATATATATATATATATATATATATATATATATATATATATATATATATATATTATTGTACGTTACAATTTAACTTAAGCAATATTAAAAAAAACTTTCGTAAAAGAAACAAGAGAGGCGTTAAAAAATCAGGCTTCTTGTATGGGCCCCACTTTTTTTTTAACGGCAATAAAAATACACTCTCGGTGAAAATTTCAACTGTCTACCGTTAACGGTTCATGAGATACATCCCGCTAACAGACAGACAGACGGACGGACGGAGGGACAGCTTAGTAATAGGAACTCATTCCGAACCAGTGGTAAATTCATTCGACTATTCATAAGCACTAATTGTAAATGTCTATTTGAATAAAAAACTTTTGAATTTGAATAGGGTTTCGTTGGCACCCTTTAGGTACGGAATCCTAAAAATGTTTGGTTAAATTATCCTGCAGTGTCATAAACAAATCTGTTATCTGTTGTGTTTATTTGTTTTGCCGTTTTGTCACGGAAGCCTATAATTAAATACTTAGAATAGGTTTCTAACCTTGATGATAATACTAATACCTACCTGTGCATTTGATAACGCATTTTAAGAATACGAAAACAAGCATTTTTTATATAAAATAGTAAAGTTCATAATATCCCCGATCGTGGATTCAGGAAGCACTCGCGCTGCTACTGCATCTGTTGGCAGTGGCGTGCATGTCATAGAGGCAGCAAAGCACTGCTTACCCTAGTTGAAATAGCTCAATGCTTATTTTCCTCTATGCCCTGCCAGTAATCTAGTGCCTACGTATCAAATGCCTACTCAGGGGTCAAATCCTGTGTATGCGCGCGTGCTGATAGCGTGTATTGTAGGTAAAGTTTGCTCCCTTATTTCCCTCTGTTAGAAGGTTGTTTTTGACTATATATGCAGAAAACGTGGTTCACGTGCAGCGCAGGAGCAGCGTTCACAGATGGTATTGTTAGCGAAAGGTGCACGAATCCACGCGTACACCTTTCGCTAACAAGCGCATTCGCCAGATGTGTACGCACCCTTATACTTAAAGGTTATTTAAAATAAGGTACCCCATACCAGCGTCTGCTGCCAACCCATATCTCATTATTAGGAATTAATTAACACTCCTTAAATAATTAATTAGGTGATCAAAACTCTGGTTTCTGATACGGGCTTTGAATTTTGGGGAATTAAAAAAAAGTGGGAAAAGAATTTAAAAACATCGCTTGTTTTAACGGTGAAGGAAAACTGCATGTCTGAGATAATAGTATCCATTATCTTCTCTGTCTCTGTCTGAATCTGCACTTGTCCAGAGTGGTGTCTGGTAGGAGTGGTGGACTATGGCCTAATTCTGAGAATTTTTTATTTAATGTTGTGCCTTTCTTAGATCGTACCGCCTAGTACTAGTTATTATTCTGTGGTACCGCAAGGCATCGTCAGAGCATGCGTCCTTACATAGTTGAAATTCCACGGACGCGTACGAAGCGATTTTACTTCCTCGTTTCTAATTGGAACCGCTATGATATGGTATGCCCTTCCGGCTTCCGATTTCCCCTCCTCTTCTAATTTGGGTATTTTCAATTCAAATCGAGAGTGATTAGGCATCTTCTAGGCAAGTGCGTTCCACCTTAGGCTGCATCACCATTTGCCAGTAAGTCAGATTACAACCAAGCGCGAGTCTAGATTTTAAAAAAAAAGAAAATCTGAACTCAATAGCTGCTGACCGGCGATAGCTTGGGATCACGAGTGTAAGAGACAATCCAGAAGTAGGTATTTATGAGACACTTTTAATATATTTGTACTCTCATTTGGAACTTGCACGAATAAATGGTTACGCGTAGAGGTTCCACGAGAGATTTAATGTAATTAGATAAAAGTTGCCTCTGCCTCGTTGGTCTAGTGGTTAGCATAGTCGACTGCGGATCACGAGGTCCTGGGTTCGATTCCCGGTCGGGCATAAAAGTTAGGTATTGGGTTTTTCAATTAAGAAATTCTCAGTGCCAGCCCGTAGTGGGAAGTTGGCGGTGTTTCACCCCCGTGCCTCGGAGAGCACGTTAAGCCGTCGGTCCCGGTTATTATCACTAACATGATAGTAGTCGTTAAAGCCCGCCAACCCGCATTGGAGCAGCGTGGTGGGTCTAAGCTCTGATTCCCGCTCTCCTATGAGAGTGGAGGCCTGTGCCCAGCAGTGGGACGTTAATAGGCTGTAGTGATGATGATGATGGATGAGATAAAAGGTAATATTCATTTGATCCGGCCACGATTGCTATCGTTAAGCTCTAAATCAAAATGCAATCTAAACACAAAAGTACTTATTCAATAATCGCTGAGTCTGCCGGCAGGAGACTGACTTACCGTTACCATCGCTCAAACACTCGTATTTATACTATTTTCAATATGGCGTCCGTATCCGCAAATTAAATCGAATGACATGAAACGAGTCAAATTGACAGATATTATAGGTAGTTACTTCCTGTTTCATGAGATATAATGACAAACAGTAACAATTCTAACACGATGTTACAGCATATTTTTTGTTCTAGGTGGCTGGTCCAACCCCCTGCTAGTGGAATGGTTTGCTGACTACGCAAGGGTTCTGTACCAGCTCTTCGGAGACCGGGTGAAGACCTGGATCACTATCAATGAGCCGTACACCATCTGCACTATAGGTATTAAGCTTGCTAACTTTGGGTCTCCTTCTATTTCTATAGAAGAATATTACATTTCATTTATTTATTGCGTAAACTGTGTTACAGTAAAGGTCTCATCAAGAATATTAAGGCACCTACAGTTTGCCAATTTTGGCGTGCAACATAATATTTATATATTTGATCTAAATTAATGTATTTTATTAGAGTCATATAAGTACCCACTACAAAAATTTAATTAACTGTCACTATAATATATCTTGATTTAGTCTCAATACATTCCATGTTTCATTTGAGTACATTTAATAAAAAAAATTAAGATGTCGTTTATTATATTATCTTTACGCATTTAATTAATTATTTTTCTTCATAATTAAATTTATCATAATGTCAAATTATATATCAATGTGGAGAATAGAAGAATCTTCGGTCTATTTTTCTACAAGTTTTCTCTTGACTGCAAGATCTCACCTTTAATGGTAAGTGATGATGCAGCCTATGATGATAGCAGGTTAACCTTTCAGGTGCTGTTATATTAAACCCCTAATTGTTTTCTTCACGGCATCGTACCGGAACGCTAAATCGCTTGGCGGCACGTCTTTTGCCGGTAGGCCAGACCAGGGAAAATTCAGAAATTATAAATTCCCTAATGCCGGGGATCGAACCCGAGACCTCCGCGCACTAAGACGACAGCGCTCATCACTGCGCCAGGGAGGTCGTCAAAAGCCATTTTCACCAGCGTTTGTTTTTTTTACAACTGTCTTTTTGAATTGTCCAGGTTACGCCATAGAAGCGTTCTCTTCCGGCGTGGAAGACCGGGACGTTGGCACCTATATCTGCATCAAAAATGTCGTGCTCGCCCACAGCAAGGCCTGGATGGTGTATGACCGAGAATTCAGGAAGAAATATCAAGGTGTGGCCATTTCATTTGGTACCATACAATGCAAGCTAGCACGGACACCTAATGTTTTCTATACTACTCGTATTACTATAACTACTAAGTTTGGATGGATGTATGGATGGATGGATGTTTGTTACTCTATCACGTCAGAGCGGCGGATCTGGATAAAATTTGGCACAGAGATAGATTATAGCCTGGAATAACACGTAGGCTACTTAATCACGGAAAATTAAAGAGTTCCCGCGGGAACCAAAAAACTTCAATTCACGCGGACGAAGTCGCGGGCATTAGTTAGTTTATTAATATATTTTTCTCCAACTTAGGTACTCTGAAAGCTTCATTAAATAAAAAACCCATACGTAACTTGGATCTTTTCTGGCCACTAATACTCAAAGAGAAAATCAGATAATTTCAATACACGCCATCCATCGGGAATGTAGAAAAGATTACTTACTGGACAGATTCTGTTCATTGGTTCCTCGCAAATTAGAGAAAAGTACTATATACGTCTCGACCGAAATAGTAATTCAAGGCCTCGTTTACTTAAAAAGGCCTCCATTGGCTCCTCGTCCTTTTAAAATCACAATATTATTAGTCGTATATTGCCCGATGCAGTCTCTCTCTGCGTCGTATTACTGAAGGTCGTGATCCCTTTCCGTTAATCACATAATGGTAGGAGTTTTCTTGGGATAATAATGCGATGGGTTCCCACGTCCTTCCGCATACCTACGACTCGACTAAGATTATATTTAAAACTCTCAGGTTTTTGTAACGCTTATTATCAGATGTTAGTGCTTAGAGCCCCGGTTATCATAACCGGGGCTCCGGACCCGGGAGGGCTTAACTCTCCGCGGCACGGAGGAAACGAACGTCCAAATTCGGTCACCCATCCAGTTACCGACTTGGGAGCTCAACGTTGCTTAAAAATCGCAATCGACTAATATATGCGTCTAAGATGGTAGAAATGCAGTCAGCATTCCATCATCGCAGTAATTCACGACAATAATAAAATAAGGCTAGCTAGTTAAAAGTTTGATTGTATCATTTTTAATCAAAGCTTTTATTGATTTATTGATATATAGACTTTATTTATTTATTTGAATCTGCGTCACAATATTAGATATAATTACAAACAAACTTAAACTAATACACATTAAAATCTAAATTAAAAACTAAATTAAAAACTAAAAACTATACATTAAAAATATCATCTATCCCGCTGCAATGAGCCAGTGTGCCCAGAACGCCAGCCCTGCCAGCCCTCCGGTCACCAGTGGACTCTGTGAGACGAGAAGATAGATCCTTAAAAAAGGATCTAGCATCTTCGCCCCACGACCCCAGGGTTTCCACATCAAAAGGCACAAAAATGAAATTATTTTCAATAATTTCATACTTGCGCCTCTTGGCTCTTTCTGCATTAGTGGCCGCCGCCCCCGCTGACATGGAGGACGCCTGCAAGTGGGATAACGCTAGCGTATCCACGCATGTGGCATCCCAAACAAGCGACCTTCCTTGCTTCCACGGAACAAGGAATTAACAATTTTTAATTGCTTAATCAAAAACTCTTTTTCACCAGGTCGCGTCGGTATATCCAATCAACTTCTTTACATGGATCCAGCGACTGAGGCGGATGAGGAAGTTGCTGCGTTGGCCCACGAACTGCACGTGAGTATTGTACCTACCTTCACTTTTTTAGCAGGCTTTTTTTGACGACCTCCCTGGCGCAGTGTTGAGCGCTGTTGTCTTAGCGTGTGGAGGTCCCGGTTTCGATTCCCGTCAAATTTCGTAAAAAAATCCGGAAATTATAAATTCCTATTTGGGCATTTATAATTTCTGAAATTTCCCTGGTCTGGACCGGTGGGAGGCTTCAGCCGTGACTAGTTACCACCCTACCGGCCTCTTGCACCTGATCTCTCTCCGGTCGTGTCGGATGTTCCATCCCATCGGACTATGAGAGTAATGGAACAGAGAGTGCACCTGTGTTTGCGCACACACTAAGTAGTGCACTATAATATCTCCCGCGCAGATGATTTATATCTCTGGAGATTGGCCGCCGTGACCGAAATTCGGTCAGGAGGACATTAGCTATTAGCAACAATAACTAGTTAAATTTTAACGTTTATTTTAACGTTTAAACTATCGTGAGTGATATTCATTATAACTGTACATAACTACCGGATAAACTCACGTGTTAGGTAGGTATATCGGAAAATGTCCGACAAGTTTCGAACCCGTTTGGGGCCCTTATTCATGAGTCTGTTCGCGCGACGCGGCCGCTGCTCGACTACGGGCCACGTATCGTACAGCTCTCTGCGAGGCTAGAAAAGCTATTTTTCAATTGTTGTTCTTTCCAGTATGGCCTGTACACGCATCCCATCTTCTCCAAACAAGGCGGCTGGCCACCGGGCATAGAGAAGGTGTTGGCGAAGAATAGCAGGCTCGAGGGATATCCTCGATCGCGACTCCCGGCATTCACTGATGAAGAAAAGGAATTGGCGAAAGGTATTCTATTCACTGCCTCATTAATCTAGCGGTTAGCGTGGTCGACTGCGGATCACGATGTGGTTCGATTCCCGGTCGGGCATAAAAATTGTTAGGGACCAACGGCCATAAAAAAAGCCCACCAACCCGCATTGCAGCAGCGTGGTGAGTCTAAGCTCTAATTCTATATGAGAGTGTGCTCTGTGCCCAGCAGTGGGACGTTAGATTCTATTCACTATTTTCTATCTCGATTTAATACGCCATGAATCAATTATTAGTAGAAGTAGTTAGTATTATGGATCTCAGGACTTAGGAAATAAATTAAAATTATTTGTCACAAAATTGACAGTTAAATTAGAGTCCCATCACCTTATATGGCCCGGTGGCCGAAATCAGAACAAATTTTTATCCCTTTTAGTTTTAGTTTTATTAAATACTACTTAGTGCTTAGAAGAATCCTCAAAAAAATCAAATGTGGGGATTCATCGCATCCTAAAGCACAGAAAATGGACCACCTTCGCCTCCGCCCCCGTTAACCTCCGCGTCCGTGGAGGCAAAGCCCCTTCACCTCCGCATCCGCCTCTGCTTCCGCTAAGAACGTCTCCGTTACAACCCTAATACAGACTACCAGAATTCTTAAATATTGATATTTCTTTACAGGAGCGTACGACTTCTTCGGTTTCAACTTTTACACATCCCGAAAAATCCGAAGGCGTAAGGTCGGCGAAAGTATAGATTTCTCGTCCCCTTTTAGCAACATTTCAGAGTTGGACGCCATTTTGGAAGTGGATCCGGGTTGGGAAACGGGCGCCTGTTATTGGTTTTTCGTAAGTTATTTTCCTGTCTATAGTTTTTTTACTCTGCACTGCTGCTTAATGATTATTTGAGCAAGTTTAAAATGTATTCAATATCCATCACTACCTAAAGACTAAATTCACAGCGTTTGTTTGTTGCTGTTTGTGGGTAGTCCTTGAATTACGCTACAACGGACTACGAAGCAACAGCTCGACATGATTCTGTGCACGAATATATTTAAAGACCTTGTAAGTGGCAATTTCCATCCAACTCATCAGGATTGACTCATCAACTTTTATCCAGGATATTTAAAGAGTTCCCATGGGATTTTGAAGACCAAGTCTCCATCTATCTCAAGGTCTAGTCCCTCTACAGATGCACGGCGCAGCGCGGTTCGTAACGGCAAATATTCTTTGTATGAGTTTGTATGGAGCTGGGCTCACTTAAGCAACGCAGCACGGAGATGCACTGCGACATATTATTGTACAAAGAATACTTGCCGCTACGTACCGCGCCGCGCCTCTGTAGTGGGGCTAGACCTATAAAGATGTGCTTTAGTTTAAAATAGGTATGTCCTTAGCTTTGCTGGAGCGAGTCAAATCCATGCTCCTTTGTCATTTATGATTTACGTAATCTTTAACAGTATAATAAGCTTTTTTCAGGAGCATACTTTTAATCAAATAATCAAATAAAAATATTATAAAAGCGAAAATTTGGATGGATGGATGTATGGATGGATGTATGGATGGATGGATGTATGGGTGAATGAATGGATGGATGTTTGTTACTCAATCACGCCGCAACGGCTGAACGGATCTGGATGAAATTTGGCACAGAGATAGATTACCTATAGTCTGGAATAGCACATAGGCTAAATTAAGGAGTTCCCGCGGGAACCAAAAAACCTCAATCCACGCGGACGTAGTCGCGGGCATCCTATACTGATATAATTTATAAATGCGAAAGTGTGTTTGTTTGTCCTTTAATCACGCCGCAACGGAGCTACAGATCAACGTGATTTTGTTTTGTTTGGCATGGGTATAGTTGAGGACCTGGGGAGTGACATAGGCTACTTTTGATTCCGGAAAATTAAAGAGTTCCCGCGGGAATCATGAAAACTTAAACCACACGGAAGAAATCGCGGGCATCAGCTAGTAAAAATGTATTTAAATACATTTTGTTTGTAGAGTTGGCCCGAAGGCATGCGCAAACAGCTGCGCTGGCTGAAGGCTCAGTACGGAGACGTGGAGATCATCATCACAGAGAACGGCTACCCCTCCAAAGGGTACGGCTTGAGGGACTATGAGAGGATCAAGTATTACAGGGACCATTTGGAACAGGTGAGACATTGAGACATTCGTTTTTCAAGAAAAGAGCAACTGCTGAGTTTCTTGCCATCTTTTCTCAGTAGAATCATCTTTCCGAACCGGTGGTAGAGTCTTGACGTATCATAAGTGACACAAGTTGTCCTACATGAAATAAATTATCATTTATTGAAAAATAACATATTGTAGGTACTTAATTATAATATGCTGCACAACGACCTATAAGTCGACCTCTTTTCAACTCCTATAAAAACAAACCGGTCAAGTACGAGTCAGACTCGCAAAGGGTTCCGTACCACCACACAATATAAATTGTTTTCGTAAATAAGAAGTAAGATGTCATAAAATCATAACAACACATAATGAGCTGTGAAATAACTGGCTTACATATGTATGGCGCTAAACTCAGAGCCGTCTTTAACCTATTAGAGGCCCTGGGCACATTAGGATAATGGGGTCCTATGAAAAGGCATTTGCCTGTTTTAACAAAATAGTCCTCCATCTAATTTGTTAAAACATGCTTAAAGAGTAGATAAGCAATATTCTAGATTGATTCAAATGTTATTTTAAGCGGTTGCTTCAAAAAAACTTCAAGATCAATTTAAAATCTGATTAACTTACTATTGAGGTCATATTTTGAACGTAATCTAAGTGTATACTTTATCGCTCATGAATATGGGGTAACTAGGGGACCCCCATCGATCGTGGGGCCCTGGGCACTTGCCAGAGTGCTCAGTGGGAAAGTGGGGGCCTGGCTAATTTGGTAGCGCTTGACAAACAATTCGACAGTTTACACGCACTATTTATGTTTCCAGGTGTTGCTCTCTATCCACGAGGACAAGGTCAACATAACGGGGTACACGGCGTGGTCTCTTATCGACAACTTTGAGTGGAATGATGGATACACGTATGTATAAAAGTACTGACTTACGACAGACAATGCTCCCTGTGACGGTAGGGACTCCCTACCGCCACACTGTCTTCGCCAGCAAAGACCAGAAGTGGAATCATGTAAGGATTGTCGATCGAATCGTTAAAGTTCCGCTTCAAAGTAATATAAACCATAACAGCATTAAATTAGAGCTCAATTTCGTGTATCCATTCTCATACGTTTAGGTATGTACGATACCATAAACGTATGAAAATGGATACACGAAATTGAGCTCTAATTTAATGCTGTTATGGTTTATATTACTTTGAAGCGGAACTTTAACGATTCGATCGACAATCCTTACATGATTCCACCTCAGGCCTAGCCAAGTTTTGACTATCAAGTTTTGACTATGTGCGAACGGCGAGATTGACAGCCGAAACTGACGTTAAAAACGCTAACCAGACTTGGCTACCGATTATTCGTTTTCTAAGATCGCTTTAGCTAAAGTGTTAACGATTATAGAAAGAGAATAGACGTGAAATAACTTGGCTAGGGGGGGCAGGTCCCCAATTATACCCTTACCTACGTCTGGACGTGAACTCACACCACGGCCTCGCCCTCGAGGGCATAAATACTAGGCTGGTCTAACCGACCTCCTAGCAGACAGACAGACAGACGGATAAACAGACAGAAAGGCTTATTTTCCCAATTATAATAATATACGTATCTCTTTGGACTGTTAAATTATGTATTAGTATGGACTAGCTGATACCCGCGACTTCGTCCGCGTGGATTGAGGTTTTTGGTTCCCGCGGGAATCCTTTAATTTTCATGGATAAAAAGTTGTATGTTTGTTATTCCCGACTTTAATCTATCTCTGTGGCAAATTTACCATCCAGATCCGTTCAGCCGTTGGGGCGTGATTGAGGAACAAACATCCATCCATCCTTACTTATATAAATAAGATACGTCATACGAGTTACGACGTCTCTCCTTAGACCGTTATATATATAAATATACGTATGGATTGTACATGTAATAAGCAGTTTTTCTTTTTCAGATCGAAATTCGGATTATATGAAGTCAATTTTGAAGACCCAAAGCGCGCTCGCACTCCGAGGGACTCCGCCAAGTATTACAAAGAAGTGATTAAAACCAACAACATTGAGATTCCAAAGAAATACATCAGGGTTACTGACGAATTATGATAATAATGAAAAATACTTCGTAATATAGATCCATTATAATTAGCAATTTAGGGAAAAACAAATAAGGGGTATTTTCAGGTATCCACAGGTATTGGGCGCCACCGAATTAGATCGATATATTTTACCGTGTGAAATAGAAATAACAATTCATAGCTAAACTTAAATGGATAAAAAATATATGTCAAACGCAATACGCGATATTACTCAAAATGACAGTTTGATGTCACGTACCTTGACGTTCCTAAAATAAGGATTATAATTCTTAAATACAAAAGACAATAATAATGAAACAATATAATATAATATATGGCACCAGTCCTTTTTTTTAGCCACTATAGAATAGGTGGGCAGGAACATTTAGTTTTAAGTTTACGGCCGGTTCTGAACTGAGAATTTCATGTTGAGTCTGTCTCAAAGACTACTTAAGGACTAATTAAGCAAATTTTTGTTTCTGAATTGATATTGGGCCGGTTTCTGAATTAAGCATTCAAGCAAAAACAGCAAGTTCCAACTCTCAAACCTGACACAATATAAATTCAGAAACAAAAAATTGCTTAATTAGTCCATAGGTAGTCTTTGAGACAGACTCAACATGAAATTCTTAATTCAGAAACCGGCCTTAAATAACTTAAGTACCTAGTAAGTTTATGTAAATAGATAAGTATGGTAATTAACGTGTTTCCCGTTCATGAATTTGATATGGTTTGATAAGTATTTATTAAATGTTTTAAAGTATACTAATTTGTTTCTCTAAGTAAAACACTGGTACCTGAACATTAATTTCTATTTTCTAGGCAAGCGCGTTCCAACCTAGACCTCATCATTGCTTTGCACTGAGCATGATTTTCGTCAAGCGCAAGCCTATCACGCAATAAATAGAATTAAAAAAGCCTTGCAAGTCGCGTATTCTTTAAATGTTTACTTCTTTTGTTTGTTAATTTTTCTGTTTATTCTTTAATTTATTTTTTATTCTTTACTAGCTGATACCCGCGACTTCGTCCGCGTGGATTGAGGAGTTTTAGTTCCCGCGGGAACTCTTTAATTTTCCGGGATAAAAAGTACCCTATTATTTAATCCGGACTTCTAACTTTACGTCTGCAAAATTTCAAAGCAATCGGTTCAGTAGTTACGGCGTGAAAGCGGAACAAACATACAAACAAACTCACTTTCCCATTTATAATATTAGTAAGGATTTATTCTTGGAAAATGTTAATTAATCTGTACGGGAGAAGGTGATTATGTCGCTACCGTAACAAAGGATGATCATCCTCCGAGCGGGTGTTGTGCTCGGGCACCACTGGTCCGTAAAAAAGATCAATATTATGAAAAATAGGAAGAAAGACAATAAATCACACTGATGTTTTGGAGTTTACTCCTTAGCCCATATATGTATATGCCCAGGGTATGAAAATTTATGGGGAGTCAAATCAAACTTTCTCGGTTACGTTATTTACTTTAAGTTTCCATGGTAACACTTCGTTCATAAGCAGTAAACTCCAGTCGTGCGTCGGAGCTAATACACACAATTTTTTTTTTAAATTTAATGTTATAAAATGCTAGTGTCTGTCTGTCTGTCTGCCTATAAAATGTCCGGGATAAAATGTAGCCTACCCCGAGTTACAACCTATCCCTGTACCAAATTTCAGCAAAATCGGTTGAACAGATGGGCCGTGAAAGCGTAGCAGACAGACAGACAGACAGATAGACAGACAGACACACTTTCGCATATTTTATAATATCATTAAGAAAATTAAGTAAATAGGTATTAATTAGGGACTATCTAGTCAACTGCAAAGTGGCGACTCGAGGCCTTACCTACTCTGTGACAGTTTAGTAGCCAGCATGTGGTGGATAAACACACTCGTGTACAGGTCAGTGATTTGCCATTTTATATTTTCCATCAAAATAATACAATGATAAAAAAGCGAGGTTTTTGAAAAGAAACGTATAAAATGGATGTAGGTATGTGAATATTAGGTATATTTAATTTCGGTACCTACTAGCTGATGCCCGCGACTTACGTCCGCGTGGATTGAGGTTTTTCCCGCGAGAACTCTTTTATTTTCCGGAGGATAAAAAGTAGCCCATGTGTTATTGCAAACTGTAGGTAATCTATCTCTGTGCCAAATTTCATCCAGATCCGTTCAGCCGTTCTGGAGTGATTGAGTAACTTCAACCGTTCGCATTTATATACTTATCTATTAGTATAGATAGTAAAGATTAATTTTATCTGTCTGCTTCGTAATCATCCTTGATGAAGGTCGTGAGTCGTGACCCCCTTCTAATAATGATAATATTATTATAATGGGGTTATTTAGGTACAATATTGCGGTGATCCTTCCGCATACCACTCTACTACTAAGAGAGCGGGATCCACATTATAATAATAAGATAATATCATGGACGGGATCTCTACCACAGAGTACATAGATCTCTACTCAAGGATTAAATAATACGTAAGTCTTACGTATGTCTGTTTGCTACGCTGTCACGCCCCAGCTGTCTAACGAATTGGTGTGAAAGGTACATAGCAAAGAGAAGGACGTAGGCTAGGCTACTTTTTATCCCGAAAAATAAAGGAGTGACTGGCGATTTTATTTTGCAACGTTAAAAAAAAATTGCTATTCAATTAAATCACTAAACAAGGGTCTCCTTTCAGATTGAGAAGGGTTTAGGACATGGTCCATCAAGCTGGCTTACAGATGGAGTAGGTTTTAGGTCATAGTCCACCACTCTGCAGTACAAGTGTGACTAGGCAGACCTCTCTATTTCGCGCAGGCTTCACACTTGCTTGGGAAAATTATGGAGGACCCGTAGGAACGAAAAAAGTGTGTGGCGTGTGCAATTCACACACGGCAGAAGTGAAACTTCAGAAAAGTAGTCTACGGGAGAGTGAGAGAAATATAACTAGTATTCTACCTCATTCTCTCGCAGGCTTAATCCTATTATGAATATTATGTTTGTCTCTTTTTGGTGTTGCTTTTTCGATTCATCGAATTTTCAAATCACAACGATTCTAAAGAAGTTTCACTTTAAAAATTGAGGTGCATACTTACCCCGGTTCACTCACGCATCCCTAAGAGGAAGTCTTAACCCAGCGTATAGTGACTACTGTCTAGTCTATTAAATCTCTTTATTTTTGAATAAAAGTCGTTATTCTGGTTTTTCAGTGCCATATTAGTAGGAGCATGCTGCAGCCGGAACTTCCCACCTGGCTTTAAGTTTGGAGCGGCAACAGCTGCCTACCAGGTCGAAGGGGCATGGAATATCAGTGGTAAGCCAGCACTGGCAATAAGCAAGTAAATGATAAATCTATACTAATATTATAAATCCGAAAGTTTGGATGGATGTATGGATGAAAAAATAGCGTTTCCTCCTATAATTGCATTAATATATTATTTTTATGAAAAGATCCCACCAACTATAAAACTAATTATGTGCTAAACATGCCTGACAATAACAGCAAGATAACTAGTATTTATAAGACACTGTAGTATTTAATTTTGATAAGATTTGATTGTGTACGTAGTCCCAAAGATATTATAGTTATTGTGGAATTCCTTGATTTGAGTTAGCGGGTTTATGTATGACGTCATGTCATTTTGTGACCAATATCAACCGTTATAAAAATAAAAAAAAACATTATTTACTTACTACATTAACCTTACTACCTTACTACTGGTTTTTAACCGAATACAGTAGGTATTTTTGGTGTGTGTAGATAATAAAGATATCTAAATAAATAAATTATTGAAATACTTATTCGTGAAAAACATTTTCCGCTAGGATGACTTCCCACCGGCACCAAATTCACGTCGTCGCAGCTTTTTTTGACCAAATGCACGTCGCAGTAAAAAAAAATAGATATTATTTTATCATTTATAAATTTTTTTGAAGTGAAACTTCTTTAGAATCGTTGTCATTTGAAAATTCGATGAAACGAAAACGCGACACCAAAAAGAGACAAACATATTCATAATAGGATTTAGCCCGCGAGAGAATGAGATAGAATTCAAGTTATGTTTATCTCATTCCCTCGCAGGCTACTTTTTTGAAGTTTCACTTCTGCCGTGTGTGAATTGCACACACACACACTTTTTTCTTCTGGGCACGAGGAAATCCTCATGGATGTCAAGAGTCATGCCCGTTTTCACTGGGATGCTCCCGACGACATACCGACGTCATCAAACTTGAACGCACTTTTTTTCTTTAATCTATAGTTTAAAATGGTTTAAATCATACTTAAAACTAACCGATAATGTGAATTAATAGTTATTTGTTATACAAGAGTGAAAAGTTGTTTTTTAACCGCGTGCTCAATTTTGATGACCGAGCAAGCGAAGGATTCTAAAATTGAATCACGAGCGCAGCGAGTGGTTCAAAAATTAGAATTCTGAGCGTTAGCGAGGGAATCAAAAGAGCACGAGGTGAAAAATCTTTTCACTCGAGTGCAACACGTAACTTTTCATCCCACCTCAGCGAGGAAATGACATGACGTGAAAGAAAATGGTGCGCGCAAAGCAAATTAAAAAAGTACACCAAGAAGGTTACGAGTGTGAGTTTTTAACAAATTAAAAAAGGTTGTAAGGAAATTCGGCACCATAGAGGTAGAAGTAAATAGGTGTTAATGATGTTTTGAATTCATAAACTTCATAGACGAGTGATATTTACTAACGTGCACACGATGTTCTAAATTCAATTTACTTTATCCTCAAGAGGATAATAACGGCTTTTGCATTCAGATATCGAAGATTAAAAATACTCTTTCCGAGATGGTGGGATGAAAAGGTATTTTAGAAGACCTAGAGGGTTTAATAATCAGAAAGAAATAATTTATTTTTAACATAGGCGTTATTCATCACCCCTATAATAATACAACAGATAAATCCGAGAGCATCTGGGACGTGTTCACCCACAGCCACCCTGAGGCCATCATAGACCAGTCCAACGGCGACGTGGCCTGTGACAGCTACCACCAGTGGCGGAGGGATGTTGAGATCGCCTCCGAACTTGGACTGCACTTTTACAGGTATACTGATGATGACCTCCCTAGTGCAGTGCTTATACCTATAGTTAGATAAACTCTACTCCACTGCGCCACTCTGAGGCCATCATAGACCAGTCCAACGGCGACGTGGCCTGTGACAGCTACCACCAGTGGCGGAGGGATTTTGAGATCGCCTCCGAACTTGGACTGCACTTTTACAGGTATACTGATGATGACCTCCCTAGTGCAGTGCTTATACCTATAGTTAGATGAACTCTACGCCACTGCGCCACTCTGAGGCCTTCATAGACCAGTCCAACGGCGACGTGGCCTGTGACAGCTACCACCAGTGGCGGAGGGATGTTGAGATCGCCTCCGAACTTGGACTGCACTTTTACAGGTATACTGATGATGACCTCCCTACTGCAGTGCTTATACCTATAGTTAGATGAACTCTACTCCACTGCGCCACTCTGAGGCCATCATAGACCAGTCCAACGGCGACGTGGCCTGTGACAGCTACCACCAGTGGCGGAGGGATGTTGAGATCGCCTCCGAACTTGGACTGCACTTTTACAGGTATACTGATGATGACCTCCCTAGTGCAGTGCTTATACCTATAGTTAGATGAACTCTACTCCACTGCGCCACTCTGAGGCCATCATAGACCAGTCCAACGGCGACGTGGCCTGTGACAGCTACCACCAGTGGCGGAGGGATGTTGAGATCGCCTCCGAACTTGGACTGCACTTTTACAGGTATACTGATGATGACCTCCCTAGTGCAGTGCTTATACCTATAGTTAGATGAACTCTACTCCACTGCGCCACTCTGAGGCCTTCATAGACCAGTCCAAGTATAAAATACAGACTCTTTTCCCCACATTTTCCCATTTCAGATTTTCCATAGCCTGGACGAGGTTGTTGCCGAATGGCTTCTCAAATCACGTGAGCGAAGACGGCAAGAAGTATTACAGCGATCTCATTGACGCGCTGCTGCAGAAGGGAATCGAACCCGTGGTCACGCTGTACCACTGGGATCTGCCGCAATCCTTGCAAAATCTAGGCAAGTGGATAAAAAGATCATTATATATCTTTTTTAAACTCAGACTCACTCAGCGGACGATATAGACGGAGTTTATTTGAGCGATCAAATAAAAAATGAGGAGATCCGTAAAATAACGACCTCCGTGGCGCAGTGTGTAACGCTGTTGTCTTAACGTGCGGAGGTCCCGGGTTCGATCCCCGGCAGGGTCAATTTGGGAATTTATAATTTCTGAATTTTCCCTGGTCTGGCCTGGGAGGCTTCGGCCGTGGCTAGTTACCACCCTACTGGCAAAGACGTGCCGCCAAGCGATTTAGCGTTCCGGTACGATGCCGTGTATAGAAACCGAATAGGGGAATGGGTTTAATATAACTGCCATGTCCCTCACAGGTTAGCCCGCTACCATCTTAGACTGCATCATCACTTACCATCAGGTGAGATTGCAGTCAAGGGCTAACTTGTATTAAAAAAGAAAAAAGAAAAAAAACTAAAGTAACTGACATATTATGTCGTAGTGTTGCGAAGCTGAAATGGCAAGCGGGGCACATAGTTCGAAGAACCGATATACGTTGTTAGCTTAAAGTGCTGGAATGTCAACTCCGCGGAAGAAGTTGCACTTGCTGCAACTAGCTGGATAGTGTCTTACGCGGACGAAGTTCTCGCAGCTCACTTTTAAGTACACGTAATAATCGGTTTGAAATATTGAAACCGATTTTTCAATGTACATCCATTGATAGGTATATGCATCCCTATAGGATAGGTGCAGGCATCCCACAAACTTATCTGACCCTGTGCCAGCGTCGCTATTTAAAGCTGCTATTTTATTAAAATAAACTAAACAAAAACTAAAATAAACAGTCATAAAAATTTGTTCAAATTTTGACCACCGGGCCAGATATAAGTTGACTGTAGTCATCTCATATCACATTATCTTTCTTCTTAATAATACTATATCATCCTATCCATACTAATATTATAAATGCGAAAGTGTGTCTGTCTGTCTGTCTGCTACGCTTTCACGGCCCATCTGTTCAACCGATTTTGATGAAATTTGGTACAGGGATAGGTTATATACCGGGGAAGGACATAGGCTACTTTTTATCCCGGAAAATTCAAGGGTTCCCGCGGGAATCGCAAAAACTTTGTCCACGCGGACGAAGTCGCGGGAATCTTCTAGAAATATTATAGATGCGAAAGTTTAGATGGATGTATGGATGTTTGTTACTCAATCACGCCCCAACGGCTGAACGGATCTGGCTGAAATTTGGCACAGTTATAGATTATAGTCTGGAATAGCACATAGGCTACTTTTTATCTCTGAAAATTAAAGAGTTCCTACGGGAACCAAAAACCTCAAACCACGCAGACGAAGTCGCGGGCATTCGCTAGTGTAACATATTGACATTGGCCTGTAGCTCATAGATACCAATAGGTAACATTGGCAATGAAGAAATATTATGTGAAAGTAACCAATATACGTACATAAATTTTTCAGGTGGCTGGACAAATCCACTAATAGCAGACTGGTTCGGGGAGTACGCACGCGTCGCGTACTCCCTATACGCTGACCGAGTCAAGACCTGGTTGACCATCAACGAGCCTCTAGTCTATTGCCAAGCTAGCTACGCCTCTGCTATGCACGCCCCTGGCATTGCGAGCCCAGGACTTGGAAGCTTGATGTGCACTAAGAACGCTGTCTTGGCTCATGCGAAAGCCTGGAGGATTTATGATGAGGAATTCAGACCGAAATATCAAGGTAGGATTTCAACTCCTTGATTGAAACATTGTTTCAAAAAATGGCAATAAAATAAATCGAACTTACGCGACGTCCAAACGCACCATTACGTCAAGCATTTATACCGGACATCTACCGGTTGAAATGATAGCGAAAAATATTAAGGACTCCAATCTGAACTTAACTATAAAGAAGCCATTTTCTTCCTCGTTTCCTACACGCGTCTGCTAGATTAAGGAATGCTCTTCCGGTTTCCGTTTATTGAGAATCTTACCAAGCTTTTCCTCTTGGAGAAGGAAAATTCTCGTTAATACCATTCAGCTGGAATGATCGACTTCAATGCAGGTGTAGTACAGTGACCTAAGAACTCCTCCATTTTCCGATTCCTCCGCTCTCAACTTCCCGGTATGACACGAAACATAGCATCAGAAGAGCAGATGTTTAATTTTGGTATTTAAAGAAGAGTATCAATCGTCGAGTGAATCTGGCATTCCGAACCAGTGGTAGATTCACTCGACGATTTAAAAGCACTTGTCAAAGTCATACTTGAATAAAAATGATTTGAGTTTGAGACTAAATATCATGTGAAGTGTGTATCGTGGCTACATCATCAACCCAACAGGAAGCATAAGCTGCAATAATCAAAAGCAGCAGTAGAACAGAGATTTATGGTTGTTTTTAGCAGTATTTAATGAGTAACATTTTTGATTCAGGTAAAGTTTCCTTGACCAATCAGTTGATGTGGTTCGAGCCAGACAATGAAAATGAGCAGGAATCGGCAGATCTTTGTCACCAACTCTGGGTATGTCAATTCTACATTTTTTGTGTTCAAATATTTGAAGAGACGGTTTTATTGATTTATTGATTTATTCATTGATAGCTTTCATGTCTTACATACTAATACATTATTCATAATATAATTAGCAGTTAGCATGCATGGACATGAGGCCCTGTCAGGGCGTTGCTAAATGTTAACATTACTATTATTAGTGTTATATAATTATTATTATTAATTTATTTAGCACATAATAGATGTAGTATACAGCGGGGGCGGCGGCCACTAATGCAGAAAGAGCCAAGAGGCGCAAGTATGAAATTATTGAAAATAATTTCATTTTTGTGCCTTTTGGTGTTGAAACCCTGGGGTCGTGGGGCGAAGATGCTAGATCCTTTTTTAAGGATCTATCTTCTCGTCTCACAGAGTCCACAGGTGACCGGAGGGCTGGCAGTTACCTCGGCCAACATATAAGTTTGGCTATTCAGCGGGGTAACGCAGCCAGCGTTCTGGGCACACTGCCTCATTGCAGCGGGATAGATGATATTTTTAATGTTTAGTTTTCAGTTTTTAATTTAGTTTTTAATTTGGGTTTAATTTAGAATTTAATGATTTGTATTTTTAATAATTACTTATTAATAATAAAGTATACAATATACCTAATTATAATTTATAATCTAGTAAAACATGTGGTAATAATTTACATATTTTTATACTAGCTGATACCCGCGACTTCGTCCGCGTGGATTGAGGAGTTTTAGTTCCCGCGGGAACTCTTTAATTTTCCGGGATAAAAAGTACCCTATTATTTAATCCGGACTTCTAACTTTACGTCTGCAAAATTTCAAAGCAATCGGTTCAGTAGATACGGCGTGAAAGCGGAACAAACATACAAACAAACTCACTTTCCCATTTATAATATTAGTAAGGATTTTATTTAATAGATCATGATATGTTGGTCTATTCATTCAAAAAATCTTTAACACTAAAAAAACATTTTATGATAAGCCATTCTTTTAATTTTCATTTAAATGTTGTCATATTGATCTCGTCTGTTATAAAATTTGGGAGTTTATTATAAATGGTTACGGACCTAAAATGTGGACTAATTTGTGCTAACGTTATGAGGTTGTAGTGGGGTACAACCAGTTTTTTTTGCCTGCATGTTGCTCTCTGTAATTTTGTGCTTTCATAAGTTTTATAAAGGTGTATATTTTTCTGACAAATAAGGCCATCTCCATTATGTAAATGCTGGGTAAGGTGAGAATTTTTTATGTATAAAATGTGGCATGCAGCTATCACGTTGCCAAATATTTACAAGAACTCTTATACATTTTTTTTGGGATATAAACAGGTCCCCTACATCAGGGCTCTGACCCCATAGGACTATACCATATCAAAGCCACGAGAAGGCATATGCACACTGAGAAAAATGAGGCACTATAAACTATTGTGCATGCACACTTTTTTCAACAATCGTGCCAGTATGTAAAGTTATTCTGCCGGGGGTGCACATAAAATTATGGTTCCGCCACAATTTAGTGACGTCACAACATTATTTGCAGCTCGCACTATAAGATATAGGTCAAGACATCATAATGTATAACCCTAAGGAAAGAAAATATATAGTGCACTGTTTAAAATACCTTATTGACGGCATTTTATATTATAATGCATTCACTATACTATTATGTGCTTTTGCATTTTACTTGTTGGTGCATACCAGGTCGTGCCCTATAATATATCGTGCCTGCCCATGATATTATTTGACTGCTGGAAGCATATTTTTATGTGCGTTTGCATATTACTTTTTCGTGTGTACCAGATCGTGCCCTATAATATATCGTGCCTGCCCATGTTATTATTTGCTGTTGGAAGCATATCTTTTTATGCGACTGCACTAAATGTTATAGTGCTTTTTTAGCTGGGCATGATCTTTTTACGTGCCCTAGCATTTTTTCCGCACTATTTAATATCGTAATGGCATTGATATTTTTCAGGATTAGCACTAAATCTCTACACGGTGTTTCCGGACGATGAAATAAATGATACAGGTTGTTTTGGGACAACTTTCCGAAAACTTTAACAATGTCTATAGACCATCATCCTGAACAACGTACAGCAAGAATTTTTTGTGCGAAAAAAAAAAAAATCTGCTCTCCATAAAATTTGGCACCTGATTCGTACAATTTGTATGGAGAGGAATTTTTTTCCGACAAAAATTATTGCTGTAAGTTGTTCAGGATGATGGTATGCTGAAGACATTGTTAAAGTTTTTGGAAAGCTGTCCTGTAGACCCTGTACTTATAATAAAATTGAGTGTTCGGAGAGGTATTTTGAGTCAGGCAGGTTAAGTAGGATAGATAGGTGCAACCAAAAAAATTGGTAGTTTTTTTACTCTACCTAAAAATGCTAGTAAACGATTTGTATGGGAAGAGTAAAAAAACGTCCGATTTTTTGTTTGGCCTATCAATTTTGACTGAAGATACCTGTCCAAACACTAACCTAATTATAGTTATAATTTCATCGTTTGGAAACACCGTGCAAATATTTGTTACTAATCCTGA
Organism: Erebia epiphron; assembly: GCA_963932025.1. Lineage (NCBI taxonomy): Eukaryota > Metazoa > Arthropoda > Insecta > Lepidoptera > Nymphalidae > Erebia > Erebia epiphron. Next base: position 2,499,691 of record OZ009948.1, read on the forward strand.
TAAATAAGTACATTTACAGTGCAGAAAAAATGTGCTGAAATTCATATAGGTAGTAATTAATCACACACAGAGAGGGTATGTAATTTTAAAAAAAAAGTTAAAATTATACAAACATTTATTTTCCATAAATATTAAATTATTCAAAGAATAGTTAATCCTAGCCTAGATTAAAATAATATTAACACACCTGGGAAACTTTTAAAAAGATAAACAGTCAATTTAGAACATAATATAAAACAATGCTAAATGCCAAGGTCCAGTCTGCACTAAGGGTTGCCATCTCAAAAATCAGTCAACTATATAGGGCAAGAAACGAGAAAATCCCGAATTCCGGAGCTTAAAACCCTGACATTTGAACAAAGTATTTTAAGTTACTCAGTTTAAAATACAATTTTAAACTAAATTATATCTTAAAAACAAAAAAAAAACAAAAAGTTACAAGGAACTATCAGCACGTTTCTTTAATGAAAAAAAATTAAATTAAAATAAAAAAATGCTAATTTTTTACTTATAATTGAAAATTTTACTCTATAACTTCGAAAAAATCAAATTAAACTTAAACTTTTCTTACAAAAAAAAAACTAGTAATATTGTACTTTAAAACTTTCATGCCCGAATGCACTAGACTTAGGAAACACCTAAACCCTTGCCTAAACAATTTAAGAAGATCCTAGCCAAAAATTGCTGTGCAAAACAATTTTTTGATAGGAGCTTCCTAAATTGTTTAGGCAAGGGTGTAGGTGTTTCCTAAGTTTAGTGCATTCGGGTATAAGTCTTAATTTTTTTTGATGACTAAACAGTGACTTAACACACAAAAGTACTTAAGTATTTAAATCTATACAAATGCTGAGTTTAAAAAATCTACGAACCACACTCCGACTCCACGCAGTCTTGTCTGCCCTGCCCCTAGAGTGTATTTTTTAAGCGCGAAGCCAGAAGTTCGCGTAGGAGGTCCTGAATGTCATTCAGGTCCTGAGCTTCATTCAGGGGCGACGAAGCGAGTCTTCTGGCGTAGCCCATTCTAATTAAGAAATTAACCTTTTCCACTACCTAAAACAAAAGGTAAGGTACTTTAAAGTAGGTATAATTAATTAAAACGTATAAAAGAAAAACCTACCCTCAAAATTTTAAAAAATTAATATCTCGGAAACTACTAAAATTCGCAACGTCTTACTTGGAGGGGGGGTATATCCCCTCCCCCCCCCTCCCCTTCCCCTGAATCAATCATCCCCCGTTTGATTTATGCGCAGCCCCCCGCTACCCGCTTTCACCCGTGTGTAGAAACCGGTACAGGAGCTGCTGAAACTTCAGGTCGGACTAGAAGTTTGGCGCGATCTATACCTATCTATAGAACCTAAGTACTTCTGGTTTTTTTTTCAACACTGACCACCAAGGCGTCTGACGAAACAAAAAAATAGGTAACTAGGTACTTACTGGCAAAATGTTCTATTACATCGTCACTAAAGCCCCATTTTCTCAGTAGTTCTCCCATAGGATCCATTTTTCACACAAAATAGGTATTATAATTAATTACACAATGAACAACACGGCATCACACCCTTACCCACGTCACGGAGGTCACAGAATGCTGTGATGTGATTTTGATTTGTTTGATTTTGATGTGACAGATTACCCCCCGCGGGCGTCTCACCTACCCTCCCCGTCCCGGGACCCCCGCCGCCCGCACCGGAAACCCCCGATTCGCTGCATGCACGTTATTTTTATGTGCATACGCAACATATTTTTTAATGATTTTTTAAAATGCACGTAATGTTTATGTACATAGGCACCATACTTTTTAATTAATTTTCAAACATTTTAGTGCTGAGCAATATTTTTTCAACCTGGCACGATTCTTTAACGTGAAATAATATCTATACGCACTGAATATTATTGTTCCTCAGGATTGATGTACTTATTGTGCAAATAATCAGGAATGGCACTTAAAAATTAGCTGCGTAGTTTGAAATATAATAATGCATTGCATCGAATGCTATGGTGCAACTCTTTGAACCGTAATTTTCTATGCAAAAAACTATATTACATGGTGCATATAAGACGTCACTATATTTTTGTGCTTTGATCACTGTAAATTATAATACTTAATCCATAATTTTATTGTGCATATAGTTCTTGCACGATAAAAGATAAGACATTTGAACATAATGTTTTGATGAGGTTTCCTGCACAATGAAGTTTTATGCCCTGCAGAATAATTATACATTCGTGTCACTATTTAAAGTATTGCGCACTGTTTTATTAGTGGTAAGAAGAGTATTTTACAATGTTTGCATAATATTTTATTACGTCGACTTCAATCCATTTTTCTCAGTGCATAGTATGCTGACAGCGCTGTTTCATAGTTTGTATTCGCCGTTTGTACTATGCCTCAAGGATACTTAGTGCGTATACAAACCGTGAGAGCTTAGTCCCCACACTTTGCACATGCTGCTTCCAGTTCAGACAGGTATCTATAGTGAGTTCTAGGGAGTTTGAATCCACCGACTCCTTCTATTCCTATTTCCTTTAATAAACTGTCTTAAGCAAGCGGTACTTTCTGATAAGGCCTAAATTGTATAATTTTGGTTTTTTTCATATTCATTTCTAAGCTATTTTCCTATAGGCAATTTCGTGTATTTTGCAGGTTTTCTGTAATTTGTATTTTACATTCGTCTGTATCAGAGCATTCCGTCAGTAGTGAAACATCGTCCACAAACATAACTAAGTACCTTACAGCTGTGGCTTAGTACCTTAGGTAGCTCATTTATGTATAGTAAAAAGATGGCCCAGTAGCGACAGCGCGTACAATTTTACTAGCTTATGCCCACGACTTTGCTCACGTTAAGTTAGATTTTCATACACATTTTATCGCCAATTTTACCCTTTGGGGACTGAATTTTTAAAAATCTCAGGTAACACAAGATGTTTAGACAATATTACCTTTGTGATCTCAAGCTCTTCATCTCTTTTGTTGACGAAAATTTCCGATTTTCAGACCGGAGTATACACTCATCCCATATACTCAAAAGAAGGAGGATGGCCTCCAGCATTAGAGAAGAAAATAGCAGAGAAAAGCAAGCAGCAAGGGTATACTGTTTCAAAGTTACCCCCGTTTACTCAAGAAGAGAAAGAATTTGCTAGAGGTAAGATAGGAACTATTCATATTTTACAATACTCCAGAGGTAGCCTTACCTCAAATCATGCCCGCGTTGAATTCATTCATCATGAATTTCATGCGTCCAAAATGGCATAAATGCTGAACGCATTTCGGTCCCAGCTAGACTGATCCTTTGCGCAAAACATAAGCCAGTACTTCTGTCACCAAAAAAGACATTTTCAATCTAATAAAATAAAGTTTTTTTTTTGCGCTAAGCGTTCATGGCCCCGGATTTCTTTACGGCAAAAGAAGGAAGAAATACACTCAATGAAAAAAGCTGGTTTCAGCTATATCTTCTGCTGCGGCTCCCAGCAATATCCATATTCGAAAATGAGCATCTGTCTGCAACGCTATTTTGAAAAATGGTTAAGAGTTATGTTGCATTTAAAATGGAATACTTAGTAGACGGGGAAAATAGGCCCTTTTTGCAATAGGATTAGACATAGAATCCAAAAACCTTTACTTACCATATAGTTTACATGTACCTATATATAGGTAATAATATGTACCTACTTACATATAGTATTGGTTAGTTTATTTATAGCAATTAGTTTTAGCTGTCGTAGGTATCGCTACTTAGCGATAAGATTGCCGTATTGTCAGTTTTAAGTTTTCTTGTTTGTAACCAGCTGTTGTACAGTTGTAGTATACAGACATACATCTATACCATTATTATAAACACGCCAGAATGGCTGAAAAGATCTGGATGAAATTTGGCACAGACAGATTACAGTCTGAAATTACAAGTAAGCTCCTTTGTCCCGGAAAATTAAAGAGTTCCAGCGGGAACCAAGAAGCCTCAAACCAGGCTGACGACGTCGCAGGCAGCAGCTAGTACATACACACTTATGAATCGATCCAGGAACATACGACTTCTTCGGCTTCAACTTCTACACAGCGCGCACAGCTCGCAAGGCTAGGGCGGGCGAGGAGGCCGGACTCTGGCCCTACACTGGTGCTCCGGACCTCGACGTCATGCTGTCAGTCCGACCCGACTGGAAGCCTGGCGCCACGCGGTGGTTTTTTGTACGTATTTGGACGATGTCCCTGGTGCAGTGTTGAGAGATTTGGAAGTCCCGGGTTTGATCCCCAGTAGGGTCTCATCACTATCATCACTACAGCCTATTAACGTCCCACTGCTGGGCACAGGCCTCCACTCTCATAGGAGAGCGGGAATTAGAGCTTAGACCCACCACGCTGCTCCAATGCGGGTTGGCGGGCTCTAGCAGTAGGGTCTACTTGGGAATAATGTATCCTCGACCTCAGTCCGATCAGATTGGAAGCCTGGCGCCACGCGATGGTTTTTCGTACGTATTTGGACGACTTACCTAACAGTGTTGAAGGCTGTTGTATTAACGTTGGAAGTCCCGGGTTCGATCCCCAGTAGGGTCTACTTGAGAATAATATATAGTCGATCTCGACTTCGTGCTGTCAGTCCGACCCGATTGAAAGCCTGGCGCCACACGATGGTTTTTCGTACGTATTTTGACGACCCCTCTGGCTCAGTGTTGAGCGCTGTTTTCTTAAAGTTGGAGGTCCAAGGTTATATTATCCCCGGTAGGATATACGAGTAACTTAGAAATTTATTATTTCTGAATTTGGTCGTCTGGCTTCGGCTGTAACTAGTTACCACACTATCGGCAAAAGATCAAGCGATTTAGCGATACGATACGAGGGGTATGGGTTTAATATAACTGCCACACCCATAACAGGTTAGCCCGCTATCATCTCAGACTGCATCATCACTTACCAATATCTCCAATCACCAACCAATCACTTATCAATTAGTTGAGATCGCAGTATTCGACCGGTTAAGCATATTATACAGCCACAGACATGAGGATCGCGGGATCGATTATATTACCTGGTATTATATTATTATTATAGTATTAAATTGGTATTAAATTATTATTAATTACCTGGTATTATTGTCATACATATATTTGAAATCGGTTGACGCAGATGACGAATGCCTCGGGCTATGATTGGGAGTACTTACTTTCTGACAGTACATTTAAAATTATCCTCTCCTATACCAGACATACCCCAGAGCCCTGCGTCTCCAGCTGTCATGGGTGAAGCAGCAGTATGGTGACGTGGACATTTTCATTCTGGAGAACGGCGTCCCTGGATACGACACGGATCTGAACGACCAGGATCGCGTCGACTTCTATAAGGATCACTTGGAACAGGTTGTGCTTTATTTTCAACCGACTTCATAAAAAGGAGGAGGTTCTCAATTCGACTGTATTTTTATTTTTTTATTTTTTATGTTTGTTACCTCAGAACTTTTGACTGGGTAGACCGATTTGGATGATTCTTATTTTACTTGAAAGGGCATACTTCCCATGTGGTCCCATATAAATTTTATCGAAATCGGTCGAGCGGTTTTTAAAATATCAACAATAAAATAAGTGCTTTGTATAGCGTGTGCTTGTTGTTGTAAAGTTGGCGCGGGAGTTTCAAGTCGGTTGTTTAAAAAGAATTTTTTATATTAAATTATCTACTAGCTGATGCCCGCATTTTTGATTCCCGCGGGAACTCCGCTGGAGAGTGACATAGGCTACTTTTTATCCCGGAAAATAAAAGAGTTCCCGCGGGAGCCAAAAACCTCAATCCACGCGTACAAAGTCGCGGGTATCAGCTAGTATATTATACAGATCTATCTAGGCATGGTTTCTAACTATGGGCCTCATCTGAAACCTAAGAGTTATTATTCATCGGGCTGTAAGAAGTATTTCAACGTTGTGAATGAGAAATGGGGAGATCTGTACAAGTAGGTACCAGAACCAAAAGGTGGTCACGTCAGTTCTACGAATTTGCAATGGGTGAGGGGGCACAGTTCGAAGAAACCAAACTCAATACTAACAGCAGTTTTTCTTTTACGTGAAATTACTTCCAGCCATGTAGGTATGTATCTATTTCAAAGCGAATTCAGTCCCACTTTGTGGGCTAAGAAAAACAGAGACCCAAATCGTAATCATTTGACTTAAAAGTATTACTCGAACTGTTTAAAGGCATAGAGGTAGGTAATATTATAACTCTATGGTTTAAGGAGTTTATACAAGCTGTTTGACAGTCATCTATGAACTCCTTAAAGGTACGATTATCCGTTTGAAAAACGATTACAATTTCCTTACGCAATCAGGAGCCTGTAGGTGTAAATAGCCAGATTGTAATTTTTGAACTTTATTTTGTTTCAGCAATGACCTTTTATAAATAATTGGTCTGTGTGTTTCAGGTGTTATTGTCAATTAAAGAGGACGGAGTGAAAATTGTAGGATACACAGCGTGGACCATGTTCGACAACTATGAGTGGAGCGACGGCTATCGGTAAAGATTTCTCATTAATTGGCTGACCACCTTTACGCCTGCACTTTGTGACAACAATGACGCAGTGGGGAGCGCTGTGGTCTTATAAGGGGGAGGCCCCGGGTGTAATCCCGGCAGGCCACAGGATCAATTTGGAAATGACGCTGCGTTTGAGCGCTGTGGTCTTTTATGGTCCCGGGTGCCACTGCCATGCCCAGCAGGATCCATTTGAGAATATTTTTGAATTTTCTCTGGTCTATTCTGGGAGACTTCGTTTTGCTCGACGTTTTGAATCGCTAAGGTGTGGAATACCCTCCCAGTGCACATGTTTCCTGCCACATTTAACTTAAGTACCTTCAAGGCAAGAGTAAATAGGCATCTTCTAGGTAAGCGCGTTCCAGCCTAGACCTTATCATTCATAATTCATAATTCATAATTTTTTATTTTGCCAAATTGTGGGTAACAACAGTTGTTATCTTATAATTATAAGTCCCGTTCACAATTTACTGCTAGTGGCAGTGTGCAAAAATATAGGTACATGTACATCCTTAAATGAAGTTATATTTTTTAAATCAATTATTTATAACATATATATCCAACCTAATTCCCTTGAGTCCAACAATTTAAAATGTGTCAATATAATATGTATGTTGAAATAAATCATTTTCATCTTTTTCATTTTCAATGTCAATTATTATTAGTAAATAAATTAGAAAAATTTGATTAATAAATTATGTAAGAGTAAATGTCAAAATTATGTCAAGTCAAATATTAAGTAATTAATAATACATTACATACATCAGCTATGACACCTTTTAAATTTACATAATAAGTTATTGCTTGCATTGCTTTGCACCAAGCATGATTGTCTTCAAGCGCTATTTATATCATATTCGATAAATGTACATATATTATATCGATTCTATTATAACTTATGGACTAAGCAGTTACGGATGAACAGATAAAACGTAATATCAATTACTATAAACCATTAAATATTAAAATTCAAGCCAAAATAAATGAAAATTTTCTATTTAAACACTGCAAGGTAATCAATAGGTATACATGATGAGATCAAATATATCAGCTTCTAAAAGAACAATTCTTTAACTTAGTCATACAAAATATAGTTTCTCACAAAATTCATACTCGTAAAGTGTCTCAACAAAAGTTAATAGCCGTGTCAGCTAAGAACAAAATATATAGTGAGCGCACTAGCGCATACATGATCCCAAGCTTGAAAATAGTCTCGATATTAATGTTAAAATGGATTTAACTAAGAATAATTTAAAATATAAGTGAAAGTCGTATTTTTTAAGGAAATTGTGGGTAGTTTAGTTTTAGTTTTCTTCATGTATTTTTAGTAATTTAGCTACATATAAATATGTAGTTAAAAATTCTGATAATAATGTTGACGGAAGAGCACGCAATACAAACCTACGTGGTTTTTCACAGTGCTAAATCGATACAGCTTTGGTGGGCCAAAGCTGTATCGATTTTGATATCGATAATAAAAAAAAAAATATCATATATTCATTTAATATTAAAGAAATAAGTAACTTAACAATTTAATTAATATATACAATTCGGCGTTTGATTTTACGGTGTTTTACGAAACGGCGCATCGCGTCAAGTTCTGCCTAATTTACAAAACGGCTCCGCATTGAAGAGCACGAAGTGTTGGTAAATACTCGTTCAGACTTCAGCCGTACATTTACAATCTGACTAAAGTTAGGCCGATGCATCGCAAAATATCACCGTTTTGTAATATAAGATTGACGTTCAAAAAGTGCGCAATTTTGATTGTCTGTTTTTTAGGGTTCCGTACCCAAAGGGTAAAAACGGGACCCTATTACTAAGACTCCGCTGTCTGTCTGTCTGTCTGCCTGTCTGTCTCCAGGCTGTATCTCATAGACCGTGATAGCTAGAAAGCTGAAATTTTCACAAATGATGTATTTCCGTTGCCGCTATAACAACAAATACTAAAAATTAAAAAATATATATATATATTAAGGGGGGTCCCCATACAATAAACGTGTTTTTTTCGTATTTTTTGCTCAATATTAAAAACGGTAACAGGTAGACGGTTCAAATTTTCACAGAATAACTTGTATATTACCTTTCAAAATAAATAATTAAATATCAATAAAGTAAATATTAAAGGGGGGCTCCCATACAACAAACGTAATTTTTTGATATTAACAGTAAACCTCTACAAACAAAGTTAGTTTTGCGGTTCATTAACAAAGGTAATTATACCTACTTCTTGAGTACGGAACCCTCGGTGCGCGAGTCCGACTCGCACTTGGCCGGTTTTTTTTTTAAATTAATAAATAAATAGACCAAAGCACTGGAATAAAACAGAAGGTGTTTGAAATTTAGTCTGCGTTAGGGCTGACAAAAATGATCGACCAAATTATAAGAATATGACAATGATAACAAAATATACTTATTTAGTCATTCCTTACTAATAGTAACTTACTTTGACGAAAGTTGATTGATCAAGGAACAACCTAATCCGCCAAAGCAAACAAATCTATGTGGTACAACGTGTAGTTTGCGATATTCACCGCCACGTACAAGTAAACATAGTTACACGTGCAAGCTACACGCTGTACCACATAGATTTGGCGGATTATTGTTCCTTGATCATCATAGACTTTTTTTAATTTTTTTATTGTAAGATAGGCTTGCGCTTGACGACAATCATGCTCAGTGCAAAGCAATGATGAGGTCTAGGTTGGAACGCGCTTGCCTAGAGGATGCCTATTCACACTTGCCTTGAAGGTACCTAAATTATACGTGGCAGGAAACACGTGAGTTGAGCAAAAACGTTTAGTGCGGGCGGATTGGACATCAACCACATAAGGATGCCAACGCTCACGGTTTCTCGCTGTTCTGCGGTAAAACGGAGAAGGATTGAAGTTCTTGAGCACGCTCTTTTCTTACGCAAAGTACCTAACGCCTGCTTCTATCCAATATTTGAAAATGGATTGGATTGATTGATTGATATTTTTCCATAGGTCTAAATTCGGTCTGTACGCGGTTGACTTTGAGGACGCAACCCGCGCGCGCACCCCCCGCGCCTCCGCCCAGTTCTATGCGCGCGTCATCAGGCGACACTCTCTCGATGTGGATGTAACCAATAAAATTACTAAAGAACTGTATACCTGTGTACTTATTGACCCAGGGATACTCATACTCAAACTCATTATTTTTTTAAAATTCAAATACACTTATTACAAGTGCTTTTGAATCGTCAAGTGAATCTACCTCTGGTTCGGAATTCAAAATTCAAATTCAAAATTCAAAATTCAAATGATTTTTATTCAAATAGACTTTTTACAAGTTCTTATGAATAGTCAAATGAATCTACCACTGGTTCGGAATGCCGTTCCTACCGAGAAGAACCAACAAGAAACTTGGTGGTTGCTCTTTTGAAAAAAAAAAAAAAATATATATGTGGTATGTTTACAATAATCTACATACAACATATACAGATACATAAGTAACCACAGTCCTGAGCATTGCTGGAGCGAGTCAAATCCATGCGCCTTTATCATTAATATAATCTTCGACAGTATAATAAGCTTTTTTAGGAGCATTTTTTAATGGTTATCTCAAACTTGTGTAAAGACAAGTTTATAATAAGTAGAGGAATTTTGTTAAAGAATAGTATATGCTCATTCCCACGAACGACCTTTGGACTAATGCCATTCCTACCGAGAAGAACTTGTAAGAAGAGTTTCTTGTCCCTCTCTGTCGTCTGTCTCTGTGGTTACTTTTTTTTAAATAACTCATTTACAATTATTATATCGATTTGTCCTAACCGCTGTCCTTGGCATTGCTGGAACGAGTCAAATCCATGTTCTTCTATCATTTACTTAATCTTCAACAATTTCTTAAGTTTGTGTAAAGGCAAGCTTAAAATAGGTTGTGGAATTTTATTATAGAAAAGAATCCTCATAGTCAACGACTTGAAGCTACCATTGATAACTGCTGCCAACCGCCCGGAGCAGTCGCAACTGCTCGAGCGGTTTCATGGTGTGTACGTGACTGTACTTCACTATGCAGTCGTAGCTTGAAGCAGTGACCTGACTGCTTCGGGTTGTCCGTGTATCGCCGGCCGTGTCAACAGACTCCATACGACACGTATAGCCTGTAGAGTGTAGACTGTATCAAACAGTAGCTGCCGTTGCGTACGTACGTAGATAAGCTATTTTTCATTTCATGGCATCGCATTGCGGTGCGTCAATTTAGTTGCTCACCTAGGAAAACGGGTCTTAACTTTTGGCCCGCGGTGCTATGCCAGGCCTGGCTCACTTATCACGTGACCTGAGACATTTTAACTATACTGCTGCGGGGACCGTAGACGGCACTCATATCAGTCGAGTGTCAATCAATCAATTTATTTGTGAACATTTGAGGTGGAATCAATATAAAAGTGCTCCTATTCTACTACGGTGTAGTGTACAAATAAAAAAAATTATAAAATTAAAATTATTAACATAATTAAGTATGTCCTACAGTTAGATCATAATTATCATAGTGTCGCGCGCGAACCGTAGTTATACCTATAGTGTGGCTAGGCGTGCGTACCTAGTTATTCTTGTAAATGTTTCCTGAGTGCAGAGTGATAACGCCTTTTTAGTGATTTTTGTCAATTATGCGGGAGGTTTTTTATGGGTTTCTTTCCAAGCTCGGAATATTAATGTGGTACAGTGATTTTATATATATATATATATATATATATATATATATATATATATATATATATATATATATATATATAAATGTAAAGACGCAGTCGTGCATTGTGGAGGCAGCGTCTCCTGGGGGTGCTCCGGTGTCTGAGTGAAGCGTGCGTTGAAGGTAGTTTTTGGGGAATTCTGTGGTACCGTAAATAAATATAAATATATACTTATATAAAATAATAATATATAAAAATCAATAAACTGTACCACATAGACATTCCTTTTGTCGCGGATAATAGCGAATTAAACTTCTGGTTTCTTCATTATGATGGACTTCCGCAAAGTAACGCCTGCCTCTATCCAATACAAACATTTTGTTCAAATTTTAACGAATGGTAAAGGTATGATGAAGGTAAGCATACTTCGGAAAGCGATAAACATAATAGTCCAGTCATTTCGTAGATCTACCTGGAAAGTTTTCCGGGAATTTTGAAAATTGTAATTTCATAGATTACGACGTGATCTTTTCAAATTTTTACTTTGCCATGCCACCTCGCATCTTTGCCGCTCCCACCGCCATATTGGGAAAATAGCGCCCAATACAGTTTTTTGACTATAACTCCTTTCCAACTCATTTTAAGATGAAAATAGTTATGTAATAAATTAAAGTAGGAAAAAGAACTACACTAATTATGTAGCAAGGTTTTTTTTTTGTAGAATCAATAGTTTTACCGTAGGTACAAGCGCCGCAAAGTCGATCCAACACGCGTTTTGGCCAAATAACTCATTTCCACACCACAAAGTGAAAATTCGGAAAGAGCACGTCGAAATCTATAAAATCACCAATTTTCATAACTCCCGGAAAGCTTTCCAGGTAACCCCCTTTTTGAGCACCAAATGACTGTAGCAATATGCCAAATTACAGATTTCTAGTTAGGTAAGTGTCTCTGAGGATGTGCATGGCGAAACTATAACGGGTTCCTTGTTGACTACAGAACCCTAAAAAGATAAAAAATAATAAATACTAATAACATGCGCATTTATTATGAAATTACAGCTGCAGGTCTTGGAAATACATGTAATAGGACATTTATTAAAAGTAATTAATAATTATGTATATATTCTATTGTATGCTAATAAAATGTAAGTACTTTTTTCTTTTTTTATATTAGATAAGTATTTCATAATAATTAACATAATTATCATGAAACGAAACCTGTGGACTAGGCTGACTCGACAGACGTTGTCCTGTCCAAATTACAATAAACTGAGTTCATACAAAAACCAATAGGAAAAAAAAACAGCACTCAAATTCTCCAATTTTTGACGTCACGCGACTGCAACGAAGTATTTTTTGCAAGTGCAATTTTAAAGTTCCATAACTTTTCAATTGTTGAGATATTTTACTGATTATTTCATACTAGATGATGCCCGCGACTTCGTCCGCGTGGATTAAGGTTTTTGATTCCCGCGGGAACTCTTGGATTTTCCGGGATAAAAAGAGGCTTACGTCTTTCCCCGGGATACAACCTGTCGCTGTATCAAATTTCAACAAAATCGGTAGCTCATATATATTTTTAATTCCCGCGGGAACTTTTGAATTTTCCGGGTAGCCTATGTCCTTCCCCGGGTTACAACCTATCCCTGTAACCTTGAACAGATGGGCCGTGAAAGCGTAGCAGACAGACAGACAGACACACTTTCGCATTTATAATATTAGTATGGATTTTTGTTTTATTTTGCCTCAAAATTCATCATTAATTAAAAAATATATAGAAACTTCTCCATTCTACGCATATTGTACAGGACCGACTAATTACTTGGCGGCAAGTCATGCTGGCAGCTAAAAGTCTTTTTTTTGGTTGAATATTTTGAGTGTTTGTAAAATTAGTAGAACATGATTTCAGTACCTATTATATTGAGAAATTGACCTTCTAATATCCCCTATGTATGTTTATATGAACCTTGTAGATATTTATAACATTATATCGTGGTTTAATTAAAAATATTCATAAAACAGCATGCGGGCTGACCTAGGACTAACTTAGGAAGCATACGGGCTAGCCTAGGGCTGACCACATCGTAACTCATGCTGTCGAGGGATTTGACAAAAAATCATACTAATCTATCTATATATGTACCTACATAAAAGCGAAATACCGCTTACTCACTGACTGACTCACTGACTGACTAATCACGATATCTCAGGAACTATAAAGCGTACAGACTTGAAATTTGGAAGGTAGATTCCTTCTATGGTGTAAATGCCAGCTAAGAAAGGGTTTTGAGAATCCACGCCTAAGGGGTTAAAATAGGGGTTGGAAGTTTGTATGAAAGTCCTTTGTTTTTGAAGTTAGAGACATGAAAATTGGCAACTAAGCTATTAGTTATAAATAATAAAATCCTGTAAGCAATTTTACGAAAATGTACCCCAATAGGGGTGAAATGGGGGTTGGAAGCTTACATAAGGGTTCCAAGTTTTTGAAGTAAGAGACTTGAAAATCGGGATTTAGGTTATTAGTTTTAAGTTACAATAAACTGTATAAGCAATTTTAGGAAAATCTACCCCTCAGAGGGTGAAATAGGGGTTGTAAGTTTGTATGAAAGTCCTATGTTTCTGAAGTTAGAGACTTGAAAATCGGCATTTAGGTTATTAGCTTTAAAATATAATAATAACCTGTATAAGCAATTTTACGAAAATGCACCCCAAAAGGGATGAAATGGGGATGAAAGGTTACATACAAATTTTATGACTTTGAAGTATAGACATGAAAATCAGCATTTAAGTTATACAGTTTTAAATAATAATAAAACCCGCAGAAGCTATGTAAAGCCTCTATAGATAGGCTGTCTACAGTGGGAAAATTTCAGAATCTCATAGGAAATCAACAATTGTACGCTTATGAAGTCGCGGGCGAGCTCTAGTATTATAAATGCGAAAGTGTATTTGTTTGTTGGTTTGTCCTTCAATCACGCCGCAACCTGGAGAGAGACAAAGGCAACTTTTTTCCGGAAAATTGAGCAGTTAAAGGAGAATAAAAAAATCTTAAACTACGCGGACGAAGTCGCGGGCATCAGCTGATAATATACATACTCGTAGGTAGTTTGACAAATAAAATCTTATGGCTTATAATCTGAATACAAAGTATGTAATAGCATTGAAAACCAATTTTCAATACAAATCAATTGATTAATGCAAAAGAACACAAACTCTTTCTAGATTTTGCAGATCATATTTTAATACCTAGGTACTTACTATAGTTAAGTAACCGGGTTCCGGGTGACATAGGCTAATAAAATTTTAAAAAAATGGAGTGACCATTTGGTTCCGCATTAAATACTAAAGTTAAAAAAATCGAAAATAAGATTAACTATATAATCATCATCTAGAAAATGATGAGTAGATTCCAAAAATATATAACACTATAGTTCAATATCCAGTGATTGACAAAAAATATTATTTAATAAAAATGTGAATAAGATTCCAAAGGTAATTAATGTCTGTGGTATCGTTACATAGTAGCAGTGGTAGCCATACTTACATTCGAGGGGGATTTTTTATTACACGACTGCCCAAAAAAGGAGTGTTAAATTTTCAGGGTTCGTGTATGTATGTGTGTCTACGGCAGAGCAGTCATATTTTTTTATATTTTTTTTAATTATATTCACTTGTCTAGCTAGCAAACTTCGGTTAATTACCGAAGATCGGGATTTTAAGAGACTTCAAAAGTTGTTCTGTTATCCACCCGTATGGATGTTTATTGTATGTACCTAATTGTATGTTTGATAACAATTTTCTCGGAAACGAATGGTCATTTTAATGATTTTGCTCACTGCCATCTGAATTCATTAACAATCCCGAACAACAGTATTAATTTTATATTTTTATGGCGATGACTTAAAATTGCATGTTATGACGCCCGATGGCCCTGGGATCATTGAAATCATACTAATTAGAGATTCGCCGAATATAGGTTCAACCGAATACGAATGTTCGGCCGAATATTCGGTCCAAAATGTACCGAACCGAATATTCGGCCGAATCATTCGGTTCAATTCTGCGCGGTAAACACGTTTGTACACAACGTTCAGTATTACAACGCTGTATGAGTCCTTTTACATGGTGGGCAAAAAATCAAGGAAAGTATGAACTCATGGCTATTTTAGCCAGAATTTTTTTAACTTCTCCAGCAACCACTGTATATAGTGAACGGTTATTCTCGGAAGCAGGCAATGTATATGAAGAGAAAAGAAATAGATTGTTGCCTCACAGGGCTGAGAGCCTAGTATTTCTGCATCATAATTTAGCACTCTTAAATTTTAATTATTAAATAATATGTTGTTTTAATTTGTCGATAAATCATCATAATTTAAATATGTTAATGTTACGATATGATTATTATTAAAGGACATAATAGTAATCTTGAGAATCAGATTTTATTTTGCTAACATTGTCATTCGTCAAAAAACCACACTTCTTCAGTAATTAGTTAACCTTACTGTTTAATAAAATGTTCTTTTTTAAATATTAACATTAATTTAAATATTCGGTAATTATTCGGCAAATCAACCGAATATTCGGCCGAATACGAACATGAAAAAATATGCCGAATGTACCGAATACGAATATTCGGCCGAACATTCGGCGCATCTCTAATACTAATATTATAAATGCGAAAGTGTATTTCTATTTTCTATTAGAGTTATGTCCTTCAGTCACGTCGCAACATGCAGTAACGGATCGACGTGATTTTTGCATATACTTAGTTGAGGTCCTGAAGAGTGACACAGGCTACTTTTTATCCCGGAAAATTAAGGTGTTCCCGTGGGAATTTAATAAAACTTATTCAACTCGGACGAAGTCGCGGTCATCAGCTAGTTTATTTTATAAAAACATTCTGTCTGGTCCGCAGTCTTGCAAGGCTTAAGACGGATACGGGAGGGCAGTTTCCCCCATACAATAGTTTTCTCCGTGCATAATTACAATAGAGAAAATATTTTTGCACCATACAATCTATATGTATTTTCATTAGTTCTATTACTCTCCAGTTATCTTCTCACTACCACCTGTATGCTGACGATCTCCAATTGTATGTTCAGGCTAAATTGGTGGATCTACCTGAGGCGATAGATTTGGTAAATAATGATCTAGATTCTATTGTGCAGTGGAGCAAGTCGTATGGCCTGAAGGTAAATCCAGCAAAAACTCAATGTATAATGCAGGCAGTCAAAAGTTGGTCACGCGAATAGATTTTTCTACATTACCTAGTATTATTTTTGACGGTACTTGTGTACCTTACAGTGACACGGTTAAAAATCTAGGTATCATTTTTGACAAATTTTTATCTTGGGCTCCGCAAGTGAGTGAGGTGAGTAGGAAGGTGTTTGCGTCTGTCGGGTCTCTTCGTAGATTGTCAAATTTTCTACCCATACCAACCAAAATAACGCTAGCACAGTCTCTTCTCTTGCCCATTCTCGATTATGCTGATTCTTGCTATCTCAATCTAAATGAGGAGTTGCTTTATAAACTTGAGCGCATTCAAAATCTTTGTATACGGTTTATATTTGGACTCAGGAAATATGACCATGTTTCTGAATTTCGCAAAAAACTCAAGTGGCTTCCGATCCGCCTTCGCAGGGATACTCACATTCTTTCTCTTTTATACTGTGTACTATTCAATCCTGCTACTCCTTTTTATCTCAAGGAGCGTTTTGAGTTTCTGAGTGACACTCATGGTCGCTCTCTTCGCTCTAATGATTACCTAGTTTTAAAAATCCCTTCCCATAATACCTCTTTTTCTTCGAAATCCTTTTCCGTTGAAGCTGCTAGGCTATGGAACTCCTTACCGTTACATATTAGGCGTGCGCAATCTCTTGCAGTTTTTAAAAGACTCATCAAAGCGCACTTCCTTCCTCCCTGAATTATTAAATTACCTCACATCTTATAAAATCCTTCATCTGATTTACTTTGCGTCTTCTGGCTTTTATTTTGTTTTACTCCCTTTTTTGGCATAATATATACTATAGTATTTTATTATTTATGTATTATACTGTATTTTATAGTATTTTTATTTTGTAGTATATTATATATAATATACATATATTTATTATATTAGCATAAATAATAACATTATTATTATTTCCTCCTGAACATATCTACGTACACCCTCGACTCACTAGGCTTAATTCCTATAAAGCGTGGTTGCCTGGAAGAGATCGCTTCAAAGCGATAAGGCCGCCATTTGTACCGATTTTTCTTTTAGTATTTTTATTGTTATTGTTCAAATGTATTTTTTTTTATTTGGTGTACAATAAAGAATATTTCATTCATTCATTATATGTGCCCGTGCCATGTCCCTATATGTTTTGCTTTTTTCGATAAATTTCTTAAAATTAAGAATATGGAACCTTCAAAAATTGCAAAAAATGGCCCAGTTTTCGCGTCATCATCAAATATCCCTCAAATAAATTTGAAGAATATAATCAAAAAAAGAAAAACGTACCGACATAGCCTGAGTCCTTCTTAAATTAATATTGAAAAAAATCGGTTCTGTTTTGGAGGAGGAAACAGAAAAATTCGAGAGTATGAATTCGACTGTTTTTTGTAGATACCTATGATCGGTCCAAGCCGCCTTTGTCCCTATCGGGTGTTATGGTATTCTGTTCGAGGAGCAGCAAGTTTCCCGTTCATCCCATATCCTCTTAAAGACTATGTTGTCTTTAAGCCTCGCATGTTCTGACGATGGAATCAAACCGATATAGGTAAGGGTGAATACGCATTACTCATCAGCTCATTTAAGTATATCTTTATATAAAAAATCAAAGACAACAACCACACCAGCTCAGTTAACACCATGTTGTCCATCCAAGCAGTTGTATTGTGGTAAGCTCCATATATTTCTGTTTTACAAGCCTTCTCAGCCTACCATCGGCGAAAGGCTTTATATCGGTTATCTGCATAGGGAGTAACACCTGATTAATTGATAATAATTGAGATTAATTAATAGTAATGATAGTATTTTATGTAATAATAATTTAGGTTACGATGGGGTTGGACAAAAGTACCAAGTAAATTAAGAGAAAAAAAGAAGGAAGATAGGTACTAAAGTGTATATATTTTTATTTTCATTAGTCAAATTAATTAGTATGTTATTACGAGACGTTGAATTCTTTATTGTTAACAAAAGTTTTTCAATATGGTAGGAAGTTTAGAAGGTATAGAGAAATTAGGAAAATTGTTCCATCAGTGTTCGGAAACATGCTATTATGGACTATCTGATAATAGATTATTCTGTGATAATTAATTAGGAAATATTTGGACTTGGTCCTTTGTGTGTTTGTCCGTCCTTATTGTCACTGTGATTCTGGCGGGAACTCTTGACTTTTCCGGGATAAAAAGTCCTTCCCCGGGATACAAACTATCTCTGTACCTCGGTTGAACAGATCATTTTTTTCGGTTCCTGCGGGAACTTTCGAAATTTCCGGGATAAAAGGTACCATATGTCCTTCCCCGGGATACAACCTATCCCTGTACCAAATTTCATCAAAATCGGTTGAACAGATGGGCCGTGAAAAAGTAGCGGACAGACAGACAGACACACTTTCGCATTTATAATATTAGTGTGGATAGGTAGATATACTTACTTGTTCCCTTCTTATAATTATTACACTTTATTTGTACACCACAACACAATTTTATTTTATTTAATTATTATTTTGAAAAACATACAGTAACATGATATACAATAGGTACCTAAACCAAATATAACATTGGACTTAAACCAAAACAGTTTTCAAAGATTCTTAGCACATACTGTCTAAACATTTTCCAAAAGAATAGTTGGGTATAGCCGCTAGACAAAACAAAATTATTTTTTATACTTACATTAAATTAGAACAAAGAAAAAAAAATACATGAGTACTAAGATATAATGATCAAAAAAAAGAAAAAATGATGAGCTAGTTGGTTTGTGCCAAACAATCTTTAATAGCCAATTCATACTAGGGGAGAGAGAGTTGAAATAAATCGTTATCGAAAAACAATTCAATAAACTGCTTGCAATATCTTTTTATAAATGTATTTTCTGCATAATTTGTCCTGCTTGGTGCAATACGAAACAGTTTTGGATGTCGAGAGTTAATCCGTGGACATCTTAAAGTTATTTTAGAAATTATATATGGAGAGTCAACACCATTATTCATGAGTTTAAATAGAAGGATTTGATCTCTTTGAACACGTCTACTAACAGCTGAAAGTGGTGGATCAGAGGTGGAATCATGTAAGGATTGTCGATCGAATCTTTAAAGTTCCGCTTCAAAGTAAAATAAACCGTAACATGAAATGAAATGAAATGAAAATGAAATGAAAATTCTTATCGTTTATGGTATCGTACATACCTAAACGTATGAGAATGGATACACGAAACTGAGCTCTAATTTAATGCTGTTACGGTTTATTTTACTTTGAAGCGGAACTTCCACCTCAGGATTGCCATCACAGTTGATATTATTTGAGATATAGTATGAAAGTCGTTTTAAAAACCGATTGTGTACTCTTTCAAATTTTTTCTATATGTACCTTATACCAAAGAGCATAAAGAACCAGGCTTTATGCTCTTTGCTTATACTGAGGACTCCAAACCGTGGAAGCATATTCTATAATAGATCTTACAAATGAATTATAGAGAAGTATAAGTGTTGAAGGTAGTTTAAATTCCTTGGAGACCCTTAAAACAAATCCTAACATCCTGTAAGCCTTACTAGCAATGTAGTTGATCTGTTCATCGAAAAGTAACTTTTTATCTAGTATTCAGGTATTCTAGATCCTTCACCGAGGACACCCTGTTCAAGACTTCAATAAAAGAAAGAAAAACTTCTTAATATTCCGGGATAAGAAGAAGCCTTTGTCACTCTCGAGATCCTCCACCATACCCATGCCAAAAATCACGTCGATTCGTAGCTCCGTGGCGGCGTGATTGAAGAACAAACAAACACACTTTCGCATTTATAATATTAGTATGATGAAATAAATATTAGGTAGGTACTTAGAATATAATATAATAATAAAAAAAACACGTGGCTTCCTCATAATCAGAACCATTCTGATTTAATTGTAAATAAATTCTTAATTATCTATTGTTGACTCGATCGTGCTTTTGTATTAAGATTAATCATACTAATATTATTAATCCGAAAGTGTGTTAGTTTCTTGGATTGTTGGTTTGTCCTTCAATCACGCCGCAACGGAGCAACGGATCGACGTGATTTTTGGCATAGGTTTAGAATATAGATTAGGACCTGGAGAATGACGTAGGCTACTTTTTATCCCGGATAATTATGGAGTTCCCGTGGGAATCAGAAAAACTTAAAGCAAGCGGACGAAGTCGCGGGCATCAGTTAGTCTTAAATAAATAAAAAAGTCTTAAATAAGTTGTTCAATTCTAAACGTATCACAGTTAACTTAATTTACTATTTAATATGACTGCATCGTTGGTCTAGTGGTTAGCATAGTCGACTGCGGATCACGAGGTCCTGGGTTCGATTCCCGGTCGGGCATAAAAGTTAGGTATTGGATTTTTCGATTAAGAAATTCTCAGTGCCAGCCCGGAGTTGGAAGTTGGCGGTGTTTCACCCCCGTGCCTCGGAGAGCACGTTAAGCCGGTCGGTCCCGGTTATTATCACTAACGTGATAGTAGTCGTTAAAGCCCGCCAACCCGCATTGGAGCAGCGTGGTGGGTCTAAGCTCTAATTCCCGCTCTCCTCTGAGAGTGGAGGCCTGTGCCCAGCAGTGGGACGATAATAGGCTGTAGTGATGATGATGATGACTATTTAATAAGTTAAATTAATTTAATACGGGACCAATACTTTTCTTTTTTTCCACCACTTTGCTGTTAACTTATATTTAGACTGGCTGTTTTATATTTGTTTGCAGTGCTGTATTACAGAGGTCATTGTGCGCAGAGCTGAGTTTTCCGCCAAACTTCAAATTTGGAGCTGCGTCCTCTGCGTATCAGATCGAGGGTGGATGGAATTCTGATGGTAAATTTAAAAAATCCTAATATTAAAATCGAAAACACGCACACGCACTGTTCGAAAACTTTCGTCTTCGAAGACGAAAGTTTTCGAACAGTGCGTGTTGCCAGTGATGACTTACGGCTCTGAAACATGGTCGCTAACTATGGGCCTCATAAGAAGGCTCAGGGTCTCTCAGCGGGCGATGGAGAGAGCTATGCTCGGAGTATCCCTGCGTGAACAAATCAGAAATGAGGAGATCCGTAGGCGAACCAGAGTAACCGACATAGCTCGAAGAGTCGCCAAGCTTAAGTGGCAATGGGCGGGCCACATAGTTCGTAGAACAGACAGGCGTTGGGGTCCCAAAGTGCTCGAATGGCGGCCTCGCACCGGAAAACGCAGCGTTGGACGACCCCCCACTAGGTGGACGGATGCGGTGGTCTCAAGCGTGCAGCTGGGAGCCGCTGGAAACAAGCGGCATAAGACCGTGCTCTGTGGCGATCCGTGCAGGAGACCTTCGTCCAGCAGTGGACGTCTATAGGTTGAGACGATGACGACGACGACGAATATTCAAATACTTAATCTATACTAATATTATAAATGAGAAAGTTTGGATGGATGGATGTACAATGTACATGTGCGGATGGATGGCTGTTTGTTACACAATCACGCCAGAACGGCTGAACAGATCTGCATGAAATTTGGCACAGAGATAGATTAATTATAGCCTGGAATAGCACATAGGCTACTTTTTAACCCGGAAAATTTAAGATTTCCCACGGTAAGCCGGCTGGGACCTCGTCAGCCGCAGTCGAACATGCTAACCACTAAACCAACGAGGCAGTTGCCCAAATAAGTACTTAGTGCATAAATGACGCGAAAGTTTAAGGGGTGGGTTCTAGACAGACGTCTAGGCGTTAGGGATTAAAGACAGAACCTACATGAGAAATCACAAGATTCTAGACCCAGTCCTTTGAGCTGTAATTTTATATAAAGATAAATTAATTAATTAATTAATATACTTACCAGTCAGTCTTAAATATTTGCTGATCCAAACAGATGCCCAATTGTATAAGAAAATCGTAGTCATTTGACAGCTTAAAACGTATTGCTCGAACTGTTTAGGGAGTTCATACATATACTTCTTGACGTGTAGGCATCTATGAACTCCACTAACAGGTCGAAATATAATACGTTTGACAAACGAAATTACGATTTTCTTACAAAATCAGGGGCAGAACAATCTGTATCCCGAATATCCAATGTCCAGGGGCGTAGTGCTCTGTACTCGTACGTTGTGCATTGTTTTATTGAAATACCCTACAGTTTAAAATATTTATTAAGTACTAGATGATTCCCGCGACTTCGTCCGCGTGGATTTATGTTTTTTGATTCCCGCGGGAACTCTTCAATTTTCCGGGATAAAAAGTAGCCTACGTCCTTCCCCGGGATACAACCTATCCCTGTACCAAATTTCATCAAAATCGGTTGAACAGATACATTTTTTTGATTCCCGCGGGAACTCTTCAATTTTCCGGGATAATAGGTAGCCTATGTCCTTCCCCGGGATGTAAACTATCTCTGTACCAAATTTCATCAAAATCGGTTGAGTAGTTAGGCCGTGAAAGCGTAGCAGACAGACAGAAAGACAGACAGACAGACAGACACACTTTCGCATTTATAATATTAGTATGGAAGTATGGATGTTTCTTGTTTACCTTTACTTTTTGTTCACTTGTTTCGTTTACTTTTACCTAATTGTTTATTGCGGACAAAAAAAAAATTGGCAGTCATAGGGACTGCCGGTAGAAGAGAAAACGAATATTTAAATTATTTTTTTCTAATAAAAAAAAATATATTAATAAAAATATTTCAAATATAAACCTTAAAACTGAGCTATTAAAGTTTAATTACGAATTTACTATATATAAGACCTTTTGTCTTCGTAACAACGCGAGGTGTCGCCTACTGTTACACAGCACTTATTAATATAAACCTTTAAACTAAGGGATTAAAGTTTAATTACGAATTTACTATATTATTATACTTAAGACCTTTTGACTTAAGAAGAATGGCGTCGATCACGCGTATTCACATTTTACCCCCTACAAAAGTGCTCAACGCGCCTTATGAAGTTTTCACTTCAATAACAGTAACACGTACTGTTATTTTTATTTGTCCGCGTAATACTTGCATTTATGTACTAGATTTTAGAGCAATGTGCACAGCCCCCAGACAAGTCAAAGGCTAAGAAACCATATAAATGTAAAAAAATCTATGTTAATAAATAAATTGAATTGATCTCCAGGCAAAGGAGAAAGTATATGGGACAGATACGTCCACGAGCACCCTGAAGATATCAGGGATGGCGATACGGGCGACGTGGCGCCCGACTCCTATCACCAGTGGCGAGAGGACGTGCGAGCCGCGGCTAAGATGAAACTACAGTTCTACAGGTCAGCTGACAAGTGACAACCCTATCGTCTTCTCCATATCATCAAACTCAAACCTTTTTTATTCAAGTAGACTTTGACAAGTGCTTTTGAATCGTTATAGTTCTACAGGTCAGCCGACAAGTGACAACCCTATCTCCTTCGCGATCTCATATCAAACTCAAACCTTTTTTATTCAAGTAGACTTTGACAAGTGCTTTTGAATCGTCGAGTGAATCTACCACTGGTTCGTAATGTCATTCATACCTAGAAGAACCAGCAAGAAACTCGATGGTTGCAGATAGACAGACACACTTTCGCATTTATAATATTAGTATGGAAGTATGGATTTTCTCGCTGGCTCTTCTCAGTAGAACTGCTTTCCGAACCGGTGGTCCAGTCAAAACATGACGTAACATAAGAGACGCCTGTATGACCTACGTGCAATAAATAAATTGAGTGTTGAATCTTCTTTTATCTTATTCCAGGTTCTCAATAAACTGGCCTCGCATATTACCAACGGGTTTCACCAACAAGATCAACCAAGCTGGTGTTAAGTACTACAGCAACCTCATTGACGCGCTGCTCGCTGAGGGCATTGAACCCGTAGTCACTATATACCATTGGGAGCTGCCCGTGAAGATCCAGGATATGGGTAAGCTTAATGATTTTTATTCAAAAAAGCTTTGAAAAGTGCTTTTGAATCGTCAAATTAATCTATCACTAGTTCGGAATGCCATTCTTACCGAGAAGAGCCAGCAAGAAATTTGGCGGTTGCTCTGTTTAAAAAGTGAAATAAAATTAAATATATCGTATAAGTACTTTATATGTACCTAACCACACCCACGCAAAGCTAATCAAATCTACGCTTTTTTTATCATTTCTTCGATTGTACTTATAAATCACGAGCATACTGTTGATTATGTTTGAAGTCAAAGTCCTTCTCCAAATGACCTAGAAGAGCTATGCCTTTATATTAGTAGGGGAGCCCAAGAGGGGATTTTTTGGATTTACTCCAGCGCGGCAGATTAATATAAAGGGGAATTCTTTGGACCCTGTAGAGTACCTTAACCATATATGAGCCCTGTATGTTGGTGGGTCTGTCTAGGACAGCAGATCAAAATATTAAATAAATAAAATAGATCATCAAAAATACTCGAGCACGTCAGATTAAGGTAGAGTGAGTTAACTAAAAGCTGAAAAGTGTACATTCAAATAATCTGATGATTTGAGCGAGACCTTAAGGAGTTGCAGAGTTACAAACTTAAATACCTCCAACTCCTTTAGGTCTCGCTCAAATCGTCAGATTATTTGAATGTACACTTTTAAGCATGTAATTAACTCACTCTATCTTAATCTGACGCGCTCGAGTATTTTTGATGATCGATTATTTAATATTTGATCGACCCACCAACATACAGGACTCATATATGGTTAAGGTACTCTACGGGGCCAAAGAATCCCCCTTTATATTAATCTGCCGCGCTGGAGTAAATCCAAAAAATCCCCTCTTGGGCTCCCCTACTATATTAAAAGTTCACCAAGTACCTGCTTAACGTTTAATTTTCCAGGTGGTTGGACTAACCCCCTCATCGTGGATTGGTTTGGGGACTACGCCAGGGTTCTGTACGCGCTGTTCGCCGACCGCGTCCGCACCTGGCTCACCATCAACGAGCCGATCGCCGTCTGCGACTTCGTGTACAACTCCGGCCAATACGCTCCGAGGATCAGAGAGCCAATCCACGCACCCTATCTGTGCAATAGGCACATAATGCTGGCACACGCTAAAGCCTACAGGATTTTCGACGAAGAATTTAGACCGAAATATACAGGTTTGTTTCAAGGTTCCAAGCACAAGAGTCAAAAGTAGCCTATGTCACTCTCCAGGTCCTCAACTATACCCATGGCAAAAATCACGTCGATCCGTTGCTCTGTTGCGGCGTGATTGTAGGACAAACCAACAAACAAACACACTTTCGCATTTATAATAGTATGATTTTAGCTCCATAGCGTATGCGCCATCACCATCATGATTTCAAGCCCATCTTTGAGCACGGGTCTTTTCTAATATGGCTTAGGCCATAGACGACCATGCTGGCCAAGTGTGGATGGGCAAACTTAACACACCTTTTAAAACATTATAGAGAACTCTATTTATTGCACCAATTTGATGTTGTAGATTCATACGTAACGAAAATTATAAAACAAAACGCTTATTGAAGTGAAACTTCTTTAGAATCGTTGTGATTTGAAAATTCGATGAAACGAAAAAGCGACACTAAAAAGAGACAAACATATTCATAATAGGATTTAGCCTGCGAGAGAATGAGAAAGAACACAAGTTATATTTTTCTCATTCTCTCGTAGGCTACTTTTCTGAAATTTCACTTCTGCCATGTGTGAATTGCACACACACTTTTTTTTTGTTTGCAGGGAAAATTTCGCTTGCAAATAACGTACTGTGGATTGAACCATTAACTCCTAATGATACGCACCTGGCACTGCTTGGCAGGGAACATCAGGTGAGAATTATCGTAATCTCTCTTTGCGTCGTATTTATTCCTCATTACTGAGGGTCAAAGTCAAAGTCAAAGTCAAATAACGTTTTCATCCCACCATCTCGGAAAGAGTATTTTTAAGCTTCGATATCTGATTGCAAAAGCCGTTATTATCCTCTTGAGGATAAAGTAAATTGAATTTAGAACATCGTGTGCACGTTAGTAAATATCACTCGTCTATGAAGTTTGTGAATTCAAAACATCATTAAAACCTATTTACTTCTACCTCTATGGTGCCGAATTTCCATACAACCGTTTTTAATTTGTTAAAACCTCACACTCATAACCTCTTTGGTATACTTTTTTGTGATTTTTTTATTTGCTTTGCGCGCACCATTTTCTTTTACGTCATATTGTTTTAAAACCTTCGATTAAAAACAAGACAATTGAAAATAAGTTAAAAACCTAAAATGAGTGATTCTAGTGACGAAGAAGTTAATTTGACGCCAACAGAATTGACTGAAACTGTTAAAAATGCGGAAATGAGCTTTCTCCCTCAACAATCACGCGAGAAGTATTTAATTTCCTCGCTGAGGTGGGATGAAAAGTTACGTGTTGCACTCGAGTGAAAAGATTTTTCACCTCGTGCTCTTTTGATTCCCTCGCTGACGCTCAGGATTCTAATTTTTGAACCACCCGCTGCGCTCGTGATTCAATTTTAGAATCCTTCGCTTGCTCGGTCATCAAAATTGAGCACGCTGTTAAAAAACCACTTTTCACTCTTGTATAACAAATAACTATTATTCAATTTAGGTAGGTATACTACACTTATTGACGTCGAGTTTTTTATAATATATAATGGTGATAATCAGTAACGGTATCTTAAAACTAAAGCTACGAGGGTTCCAAACGCGCCCTGGTCTGAGAAGAGCCCACAACAAACTCAGCCGGCTTTTTTTTTTTCATTATCACCATTTCACAAATCATCATAACTAAGGAACTATCAGAGCCAATAGATCAAATCATTGCCAAGCTTCCTTGTCACTTACATAATCCTTTCATACCCGATTCCATTAATCATAATATATCTAATGGTAGGAGTTTTCTTGGGATAGTAATGCGGTGGCTTCCCACGTCCTTCCGCATATAATATAAGTCGATAACTTAATATAAGTCGAGCTTTTATATATTTCCTAATAGCCTGATTTTAATTAATCATCAACCTATATTCTACACTTCGATCCTATGTTGTCCAAGAATGTGTGTGAATGTTTATCATATCCTTATACATTTCTCACTGATCTTTAACTACATCAACAGGGTGGTTGCTTGGTAGCTTCAAAACGGTAATCCATTTCCATACTAATACTAGCTGATGCCCGCGACTCCGTCCGCGTGGAGGTATGAAAAATAGATAGTAGCCGATTCTCAGACCTGCTGATGCTGAATATGCATATTAAATTTCATAAAAATCGGTCAAGCCGTTTCGGAGGAGTAGGTATGGTAACTAACATTGTGACACGAAAATCAAATAAATTTAATATATAATATAATAAATATTATAAATGCGAAAGTTTGGATGGATGTCTGGATGGATGTATGGATGTATGGATGTTTGTTACTCAATCACGTCTCAACGACTGATCTGGCTGAAATTTGGCATAGGGATAGATTATAGTCTGGAATAGCACATAGGCTACTTTTTATCCCGGAAAATTAAAGAGTTCCCGCGGGAACCAAAAAACCTCAAATGGATGTTTGTTACTCAATCACGCCAGAACGGCTGAACGGATCTGGATGAAATTTGGCACAGAGATAGATTTTAGTCTGAAATAGCACATAGGCTACTTTTTATCCCGGAAAATTGAAGAGTTCCCGCGGGAATCAAACAAATGTATCTGTTCAACTGATTTTGATAAAATTTGGTACAGGGATAGGTTGTATCCCGGGGAAGGACGAAGGCTACTTTTTATCCCGGAAAATTAAGGAGTTCCCGCGGGAACCAAATAACCTCCAACCACGCGGACGAAGTCGCGGGCATTCGCTAGTTTTATAATATATCTATAGAGATTATAAATGCGAAAGTTTATCTGTCTGTCTACTTCGCCTATATGTTATCAACCATTTTGGACGAGATTTGGTGTACAGATAGATTGATAAAATAGGTTCTAACACAGTCAGTGGCGTGCACAAGGTTTGAAGCTAGGGTAGGCATTGGTTAGTCAATATACCTATTAACTGACAGGTCATGATGAAAAATGAGCATTGTCTTATTTCCATTTGGGTAAGCAGTGCTTACTGCCTCGTTGGTCTAGTGGTTAGCATAGTCGACTGCGGATCACGAGGTCCTGGGTTCGATTCCCGGTCGGGCATAAAAAGTTAGGTATTGGGTTTTTCAATTAAGAAATTCTCAGTGCCAGCCCGGAGTTGGAAGTTGGCGGTGTTTCACCCCCGTGCCTCGGAGAGCACGTTAAGCCGTCGGTCCCGGTTATTATCACTAACTTGATAGCAGTCGTTAAAGGCCGCCAACCCGCATTGGAGCAGCGTGGTGTGTCTAAGCTCTAGTTCCCGCTCTCCTATGAGAGTGGAGGCCTGTGCCCAGCAGTGGGACGTTAATAGGCTGTAGTGATGATGATGATGATGATGAAGCAGTTCTTTTATGCCTCTATGAACTGCACGCCACTGAACACAGTGCAATTTTTTTTAAACCATGTTTTTCGTTATTATTTCAGTTTGGCAGATATTCTCATCCAATCTTCTCAAAGGAGGGAGGCTGGCCCCCTACTATTGAAAAGCTGATGTTGGAATACAGCCTTAAACAGGGGTTCAAGGAGTCCAGGCTACCCCCATTCACTAAGGAGGAGATCGAATTCATGAAAGGTAAGGCTCAAGGCACATTGGTGTAGTGCGAAGCGAGGGGGCTTTTTCAATAAACCTCCCAATGAGTTATGTAATATTCCTATAATTTATCTCTATCCATAATTCTATACCTACCTCCATACTAATAATATATTAATGCGAAAGTGTATCTGTCCATCTGCTACGCTTTTACTGCCTATCTACAGATCTACCGATTTTGACATACGTAGTGATATAAGTATCCACTACGTAAGTGGTTATAATGTTATCGTTTCTTCAAAAAGTTTCTCTCACTACAGCCTAATAACGTCCCACTGCTGGGCACAGGCCTCCACTCTCATAGGAGAGCGGGAATTAGAGCTTAGACCCACCACGCTGCTCCAATGCGGGTTGGCGGGCTAAGTCAAGTCTTCAAAAGTCAGTCGAATAAAATCTTAAAAGTAATTCGGATTAAAAAAATTATAGAGAAACTAATAAGTAACAATATCACAACGATTAACACCTACACAAGGCTGTTAAATGGATTTAGGTAACTACCTCGTTGGTCTAGTGGTTAGCATGTTCGACTGCGGCCGACGAGGTCCCGGCTTCGATTCCCGGGTCGGGCCACAGCAAGTATTGGGTTTTTCTGACAAGAAATTCTCAGTACTAGCCGTAAGGAAGTTGGCGGTGTTTCGCCCCCGTGCCTCTTAGAGCACGTAAAGCCGTCGGTCCTGCGCCTAATCTCTCTCCGGTCGTGTCGGATTTTCCGCCCCATCGGGCTATGAGAGTAAAGGAACAAAGAGTGCGCCTGTGTACCTATGCGCACACACTTGGGCACTATAATATCTCCCGCGCAGATGGCTAATCTCTCTGGAGATAGGCCGCCGTGGCCGAAATTCGGTCGGGAGGACATTATTATTATTAAATGTATTTAGGTAAGTTAAATCAATTATATACCTTTCCATGTCAACCCCAGAATCAAGTGATGAATCACATTGAATCAATTTAGGCAGAGTTGCGCAAGCCGGCCTAAAACGATTACAAATTATTTTGGCATGAATTAAACACTCGTTAATCCGGGCCATAAGGTTTCGTAGTACCTAAGATAATTTTGGTCCGAAAATAAAAATAGGTATTTCTTACAATAATTTTCAGGCACAGCGGATTTCTACGGCATCAACTATTACACGACCTATCTGATCAGACAGGCGCGGCCCGGCGAGCATCACGGAGTCTGGGTCATCACCGGGTCACCGGAACTGGACGCCATATTGGAATTCCCACCTGATTCTACGTTCGGCTCATCTCCACTGCTTCCGGTAACTAGACTCGTTTCATTTTATTGGCTTCTTAAATCCATCACTCTCTCTGCGTCGTATTCCTCATTACTGAGAGTCACATAATGGTAGGAGTTTTCTTGGGATAGTAATGCGGTGAATTCCCACGTCCTTCCGCACACGACTCGACTAAGAGTATTTAAACTCTTAGGTTTTTGTAACGATTATTATCAGATGAAAGTGATAATAACCGAGACCGATGGCATAAAGTGCTCTCCGAGGCACGTCGGAGGAAACGAAATGGTCAAATTTGATCTATTTGAATAAATAAAATAAAATTGTAAAATTTCAGGTAGGGGCCCTTAATACAAAGTACAGAATATAATAAAAATATAGAAATAAAACATAAGCTACAGCTTCAATATAATAATACCATTGGTATAATTAAGTTACTTTAGTTTTCAGAGTCTGCAGGTGTGTTACGTGGCGTGGAATAAAATTGTCTCTTTGAAAACTAATTTGTTTAATTAACACTAACACGAGAAATAATTGAATAATAATTAAAACAATACAACTTATACTAGAGAATTGAGTTAAGAGTCAGAGCTACAAGAGTGTGGAATAGAATGAGCGAATGTGTGTGGAATGTGGAGCACGGGAATATTTATGTGATTTTGAGTGGAAGGGATCGATAGAATCTGGAGAGTGCTTGTTGGGACGAGGGGTGGCGGTTACTTTATTTACATTCTAAAAATAGACTTATTTACTAATGTACATAGTTAGGGTTAGAGGTTAGTGTTAAGGAACATTTGGTACAATCGTGGGTTAGTAGGTAGTTAGGTACATTACATTATATTGGTTTAGTGCTTATCTAGTACATAGGTATAGTAAAGTAGGTATTAAGGTAGGTGTAATGCTTATCTAACAATAGGTACAGAAAAGAGAAAAGTAGGTATTAAGGTAGGTATAGTGCTTATCTAACAGGTGCACTTTCAACCAGTGTTTAAAAAACATACCAGGGGATGCCTGAGCGATGATATACTGATCATACTATTATTAGAATAATGATATATAAATATGACACTTAAATAAGAATATAGTACAATTTTGGAATATACCAAGCGACAGAAAAACAATTTTACGATATTATTTCCGCAGTCGTATTACAGTTTTTTAAACCTTTTAATAATTCATGGAGTAAGATTCATGGAGTAAGATTCTACTTAGATGAAAATATTTTGTAATCTATTTAAAGATCTCGCCGAAAGGCCTCCGCAAGCAGTTGGCATGGCTAAAGAAACAATATGGCGACATCGACATCCTCATCACAGAGAACGGCTACTCCACGGGCGGGTACCGGCTGGAGGATCGAGATAGAATCCAGTTCATTAGGGACCATCTTGAACAGGTAGGTAACTAAAGTTCGGCCGTTCAGAGAATGCGTTCCTGACACCTAATAATAAAATATTGTTTACCAAGTTATTTGACACTCAGTTTGTCATAAAATTATAACATTAATTGATGATTATTGATATAATAATGTTGTTTTAATGCTCATCAATTGTTAAAACGGTAAACAACCAGCAATAATATTTTTATCGTAACTGCAACGCCATTACAAAGTTACGTCGTCAGTTCAATCGCGACGTGTCAGGAACGCATTCTCTGAACGGCCGTAGTTTACTTCGAAATATTTACAATCTTTAGACAAGTAAAGAACAATAATCCATACTAATATTATAAATGCGAAAGTGTGTCTGTCTGTCTGTCTGCTACGCTTTCACGGCCCATCTGTTCAACCGATTTTGATGAAATTTGGTACAAGGATAGGTTTTATCCCGGGGAAGGACATAGGCTACTTTTTATCCCGAAAAATTTAAAGGTTCCCGCGGGAATCCAAAAATTTATCTGTTCAATTGATTCTATTGATATTTCGTACAGGGGTAGGTTGTATCCCGGGGAAGGACATAGGCTACTTTTTATCCCGGAAAATTCAAGAGTTCCCGCGGGATTCGAAAAAACTTGGTCCACGTGGACGAAGTCGCGGGAATCATCTAGTTATTAATAAACAAAAAACTGCTAGAGTAGTCCGTCTATGGCTGGCCTTACTCTAGCGTCAAAATTATTACGTACAAACTTTAAACTTTTTCTACGTGATTTTAAGCTCATAAACGCCACCTAAAAAGTGCATCACTTCCCAGGTGCTTCTGTCCATCAAGTTGGACAATGTGAGCGTGGTCGGATACTCGGTGTGGTCACTCATTGACAACTTCGAGTGGATGGCCGGATACTCGTGAGTACTGTAACCATAGACTGTAACATTTTAATTTACTAATAGCACAGCGTAAGTCATACTACTTAGAAGACTGGATTACAAGACGCATATCACAAATTTCGGCACTGGTAGGTAAGTGAACCGTGGCCGAGTGGTCAAGGCGCTCAGGGCGCGATTCCCAGAGAGACGCAGGTTCAAATCCTGCCGGTTCCGCGAATTTTTGATATGTATATTTAAGTAAGTTTAGAAACTATCCTCGTGTGTGAAGCACTGTAATAAAATTATAAAATTAAGTCATACTAATATTATAAACTAGCTGATGTCCGCGACTTCGTTCGCGTGCATCGTCCATGAGTACTTACCGGAACATTTAATCGCTTGGCAGTAGGGTAGTAACTAGCCACAGCCGAAGCTTCTCACAAGACCAGACTAGAGTAAATTCCGAAATTACTTATGAATTTCCAAATTGACCCTTCCGGGAATCGAACCCGGGGGAAGGGACCTCCCACGTTACGACAACAGCGCTGTAACACTGCGTCAGGGAGGTCGTCAAAAATCTACCTCGCAACCCCAATTTTTATAGACCAAATATACGATATTTGTGAGATGGTGATAATAAAAAAAAAACGGCTGGGTTTCTTGTGGGCTCTTCTCAAATCAGGGCGCGTTTGGAACCCTCATAGCTTTAGTTTTAAGATACCGAAATTTATTATCACCATCGTGTGTTATAAGTTACGGACGTCAATAAGTGTACAGTGTACCTAAATTGAATAAATAAATGATTGTCGTCAAGTGCAAGCCTATTTCGCAATAAAAAAATAAAAAGTCGATTGATTGATTGGATTCTTGTAATTTTGCAGAACAAAATTCGGCCTATACGAAATCGACTACAAACATCCGAATCGAACAAGAACGCCGCGTCTTTCAGCGCACTACTACAGGTGTCTCATCGAGAATCGCTCCATAGACGTTCCGGATTCATGCTTCATGAAAAACTACCCCGTACAGCAGCCAATGCATTCAGGGGAACCAAAGATACCGAAGAACGGGGCATTTTCGACAAATTGTAGAAACTCTTTATACATTTTCGCGTGTTTAAGTTTTATTGTAAGTAGGTAAACAGACTTTATAGTAAGGCTAGATCGTAGATAGGTACGTGAGCACCTCGTTGGTGCTCAATTATCACACTGATATTATTATTAAAATGCGACAGTGTTTTTGTTTGTTGGTTTATTGGTTTGTTGGTTTGTCCTTCATTCACGCTGCAACGGATCGACGTGATTTTTGGCTTGGATGTAGTTGAGGGCCTGGGGAGTGACATAGGCCACTTTTTATCCCGAAAAATTAAGGATTTTCCGCGGGAATCAAAAAAATTTAAACCACGCGGAAGAAGTCGCGGGCATCAGCTAGTAGGAAAAAAGTAGGTAAACCGTGAATGTTTAGGTCCAACTGCATGGCAGGTGGTAAAGTTATTGTTAAACTTTGACCTCTATATAACCACTGGCTGCTGCCATATTTTTTGTATCTGACGATGAAGAAGAACAGGCTTCAGGCTTCAGTGTGTAGATGTGACTTGAGATAACTAGATACGATGCCTTTACACTGGCATTGCGTGTATTTTTATTTTTTTTAATAATATTTATACAGGTGAAAAGGGTAATTTTTTGCCGTTTTTGCGTGCCTTTTTTGTTATTTTTAATGTATGTGTTATTTTTTTTCGTATTCACCGCGTGTATTTGCGCGAGTGAGTGTATTTCAAACACACAACACTCAGACACATAATAATGTACTCAGTCCAATGAAGTCACCAGGGGCCATACTGCCAACGCTTAATCATTATTGTTGATTTTCGTGTTTAGAATTATAATCCTTATTATCCTAATTTGGCTGTGGCTAGTTGCCACCCTACCGGCAAAGACACGCCAAGCGATTTAGCGTTCAATATAACTGCCATGCCCCTAACAGGTTAGCCCGCTACCATCTTAGACTGCATCATCACTTACCATCAGGTGAGATTGCAGTCAAGGGCTAACTTGTAGTGGATAAAAAATCCTTATTTTAGGAATGTCAAGGTACCTACGTGATATCAAACTGGCATTTTGAGTAATATCACAGAATAGGAAATATTATAGTACGTAATATTGCTTCAGAAGTATGGCCTTGTGTGGTATGGCCCCTGTTTAAAGTAGGTACTAAAACATCATTTATGCGGTCAATAAAAACATTTCTTTTGTTCAAATAAACACACTTTAAAACGCGTAAGTATTTTGATTTTTTTATTAATTTTTAAATAATAATTTTACTTATTACGATTTAGAAACTAGGAAATTGTGATAAAGAACCATTGTTATTAATATAAGATATATTTCTATTCAATAAAAAATAATATATAAAACTGCATTTTTTTTCTCTATCACCTAATATAGTAGGTACTGTGAGGGAGAGTCGTCGTAAAGGGACGGAGTACATACAGAAGTAGTTTGTAGCCCAGGGAAGGCATGGGGCATAAGGGTTACTTGGTACCTACCCCGAAATCGAATTTGCTGCTTTAAATTCTTTTAAGAGTACAAAGTTGCAAGCAGGGTGGATCTTAAATCTTCTTACTCGAGTAAGCTTAGAGGGTAAGTCTTTGTCAATCAAATGTGAGGAATTTTCCTAAACTTCGGGTCGGGTCCACATTCTCACTGATGGGAACGTTGTACCCGTAACGGGTAACATATTTTCACGGGCATTATTGTTTTTGAAGTACTTTACACAGGCTGTTTAGTGCGAGAAATCAAAGTAGGTACTCCCACGGGATTCTTAAAAATCCTAAATCCCCGCGGACAAAGCCATGGCTACCGCCGCGCCATCTCTCATTACCAAATCACACGTGTAAATACAAATCATTAAAAAATGAGCAAAAAAATTTTTTAAGTACGTATCTGTTTTTTTTTGTAGTCATTCTATTAATCCCTTAAAAGAATCCTTTAATTAGTTAACCTTTCTAGCTCAGTGGTGAGTACTGTAGTAAGTAATCGGGTTCGATTACCGACTGGTTGGCAAAATTATAAACTGGCTCATATCTAAACTGATAGGAGACTTGGCCCATGCCTACGTCTTCATGAATTCAGGTTTTTAAAATTAGGGAATCCTCTAAAATAACAATGTAGCCTTTTTCCTTTCCCGGGACACAACACAGGTATCATTGTACCTCGTTAAAATTGGACTAACGGATGTCCCTTGAAAGCGTAGCAGACAGACAGATGGACAGACATACCTACACATTGTCGCATTTATATTATAATATCAGTAAGGATAAAGATTCAACTTTGATCACTTAGCTTGCATCAATGACCATCAAAGAGGAATCAGCCCACCTAGGAGTTACATTACCTGAAGATAATTATTATAGGTAATAGTGGGAATGGTTAATGTTTTCTATTTAGGTATAATATTATGTTTTACACCTCGAGCACCACGAGTTTGTGGGTCTCCTCCAATATCAATGTTAAAGTCCGATGTGTTTAAATATACTTACTTAGATGAGTGCTTAGTGTTAAATATTGGTTCTACCACACATTCTTATCTCTTTTGACTGCCTCGTTGGTCTAGTGGTTAGCACACAAACCAATGTTCGACTACGGCTGATGAGGTACCGGGTTTAAATCCCGGGTAGGGCCATTACATGTATTGGGTTTTTCTGACAAGAAATTCTCAGTAGGTATTCTCAGGTCCGGAATTAGGTAGTTATGGCGGTGTTTCGCACCCGTGCCTTGGAGAGTACGTTAAGCGAAGCCGTGGCGCGTCGGTCCTACGCCTGATCTCTCCCCGGTCGTGTAGGATCTTCCGTCGGATCCGACTATGAGAATACAATAACAGAGAGTGCACCTGTGTGCACACACTTGTGCACCTTAATATCTCCCGCTCAGATGGCTAATCTCTCTGGAGATAGGGCGCCGTGGCCAAAACTCGGTCGGAAGGACACTATTATTATTATCTCTTAAGTATCGTAATAAATGTGGTAACTGATAATTTCACTTGACTGATGAATAATAATTGTAATTAAGATTTGTCTGCAAAATTAAAAAAAATATTGCGCTTGCGTTGCTCGCGATATAAGGAGGGCCCTAGGGGCCTTTACCTATTATAAATGCGGCCCTGAATCTCACTAGACTGCTAATCTACTAAGAATAGTCCCAATATAGAGTCCAGAGTAAATGTTAATGTTGGGTGTCACGGACTTGTCAAATGCTATAATAATAATTTATTTATTTTAAGTGTCAGGACTCATAAAAGTCCCACAAAATTATCCGGTGACAGCGTTGATTTGAAAATTTTTAAAAAACTTCTCTCTTGGCGTCGTATTCCTCATTACTGAGGTTCGTGACCCCTTTCCGTTAATCGCATAATGGTAGGAGTTTTCTTGGCACAATAATGCGGTGGGTTCCCACTTCCTTTTCCACATACAACTCGATGAAGAGTTTTCAAAACTCTTAGGTTATTATCAGATGTTAGTGATAATAACCAGGACCGACGGCATAACGTGTTCTCCGAGACACGGAGGAAATAAAAAAACCGGCCAAGTGCGAGTTGGACTCGCGCACGAAGGGTTCCGTACCATTATTAATCAATAATTACCTTTGTTAATGAACCGCAAGACTAACTTTGTTTGTAGAGGTTTATTGTTAATATCAAAAAAACTATGCTAGTCAGAGCATTGGCTATAGTTTTCCTGTAAAATATACGTAAATTCCTATTGACCATAATTATTTCAAATTTTTCGATTGGTAAACTCCGGAGATAAGGGGGGGGGAACGGTATTTTTTTAGACATTTTCCCCGATAAATCAAAAACTATCATAACTAAAAATTATTAAAATTCTGTTTTAGAATGTACAAAGTAAACCCTTTCATATGATACCCCACACAGTATAGTTATCTCACTTTTAAATTTCAACCCTCAGATTTTCCCCCCTTTTTAAATAAGAACAAAAATAATTTCCA
Source organism: Erebia epiphron (assembly GCA_963932025.1). Lineage (NCBI taxonomy): Eukaryota > Metazoa > Arthropoda > Insecta > Lepidoptera > Nymphalidae > Erebia > Erebia epiphron. The sequence continues at coordinate 2,537,173 of OZ009948.1, forward strand.
ATTTTTTTTAATTCCATTGTCTTTGGGCCACTAATATACACAACTATTCCAAATTTCATGTCGATAGCTTCGGTAGTTACTGAAATAATCGAGTGTGACGGACGGACAGACGGACAGACGGACAGACAGACGGAGAAAGTCGCACCATAAGGGTTCCATTTTACCATTTTGGTACGGAACCCTAAAAAGGCCAAATTTGAACCTCAAAATTCGGTCACTCGCCTAGTTACCGACTTGGGTCAACGTTGCAACTTCTTCTTCCTCCTGCCCTTGTCCCACGCCGCCTTACATGCCCATACCATGCTAGCCTATTACTCCTCATCTTTTCTATCACTGGCGCTACTTTCAAACTTCCTCTTATATATTCATTCCTAATCTTATCCATTCTAGTCACACCACACATCCATCTCAACATTCGCATTTCGGTCGCATGTACTTTTCTTTCATCCGTCTCTTCACCGCCCAAGATTGGGTCAACGTTGCAACATTGGGTAAAAATTTTAAGTCTTAACAGGCATAAAAATTTGTTCCAATTCTGTCATCGAGACCGATAAGTTTGACGGACTTGTGATAGTTCAATAATAGTGGGGACACCGGACAGCATTAAAGTGTAGGTACTCGTACAATGGTGCCCAGCTTGAAATTTTTGAGTTTGAGTTTAAGTAAGAAAGTAAATTATTCCGAATTCTAGGTAGGTTCTGCCACCCCGTGGCCTTTTTTATACTCGGTTAATCTGTAAGTTAAAATTCTAAGACATTATTTAAAAGATGTACCGACGCATATAAGAAAACCTTTTACATTAAACATATTTTAGTAATAAGTATGCTGTCCTTCCACGCAGTTGTTTTGTGGTAAGTGGCTTAGTAACTACTCAATTTTTTTATTGGGATTCGTCGTGAAAATGTTCTAATGAAATTTTTTGTGTGATGAAATAGTCCTAAACTTGCATTTTATCGCACAAGGCTTGCGAAAACTTGCATAGTTTTAAATTCAACCTATAAATAATAGAAATTGTAATTATTTCGTTGAAAATAGATGAGGAAAAAAGTTAAAGGGTTAGATTTTTTTTATAATTTCTAATTTTTTTTGACGACTTCCCTGGCGCTTTTTTGAGCGGTGTGTAAAGTTTAAAAATGTATTTTTTTTTTTACTTTACTTTTCTCTATACCTATATATAAAATTCTTGTGTCACAATGTTAGTTACCATACTCCTCCGAAACGGCTTGACCGATTTTTATGAAATTCAATATGCATATTCAGTAGGTCTGAGAATCGGCTACTATATATTTTTCATACTTCTACGCGGATGGAGTCGCGGGCCAAGGCTTGCGAAAACTTGCATAGTTTTAAATTAAAGAGAATAATTCAACCTAAAAATAATAGAATTGTAGTTATTTCATTGAAAATAGATGAGGAAAAAAGTGAAAGGGCTCGTTTTTTTTTAATAATTTCTACTTAATTTTTTTTTGACGACCTCCCTGACGTTTCGTTGAGCAGTGTTGTCTTAACAACTGAATAAAGTGGAAGTTTAAATAGTAGATTATTAACCAAGGGGATAAAGCAGTGTCTTCTATCGCGGGTGACGATTTAAGTTCACCCAAGACTAAGACAGCTTTATCACCGAGGAAAATACTCTACTTTTCGTACCATTTGCGAAAAAAATAACACAATAATAATATGAGATAAGCATTTATTAAAAATAATGACATTTAAAAGTAAAAGTTAACATTCGAAACATTGGTCCAATTATTGATAGAGAGAGTTACATTTTTGTTTGGTACATTTATTGTTGATGAGTTGATTTGAGTATTTCTCTGCCCTTGCGTCTGAGGAACTGTTTAGAACATTAACTTATTTATAAAAATAAATTAAAATAAACTTAACGTTTATGTATTTGAAGAAAACAAAAACGCGGCAAATTCCTAGACTAATATTTTTTTGTCGGAAAAGCAAAGGCATCAAGCTCTAATACGGCCTCGTCGGTTTTCGTAGGTAATTTTATTTAATAATCATAACTGCATAATAAATGCGTATTCCTTTTTCAAAAAGATGTTTAATGCTTTATATACAAAGTCAATGGTGTAAACACAGATGTACATAGTTCAGTATAAATTTCGGTGAGTACCTATTCCAAATTTAAATCACATTCTCCCCCTAGAGGATGAATGAAATTCAGTACAATTTTCTTTCCCTGTTTTTAACAGATTAAAAATGACTATTGTTATGTTCGCTTTTTGTGGCATAGAATGTCACTTTTTTGAGCAAGTGGTACGAAAAATCTATTTTTTTTAAAAACTACTTTCAATCATATAATATTATTGTATGATTCGAATTATAAAGTAATAGTGTATACTTACCTACTCCACAATTAAACCGTCATGGCCTCTGACATACTCAAATGCCGTTAGATAGATGACACATCAAATCAGGATTTATACATAAATTCTGTGTTTTTACAGTTTTCTTATCGCTTACAAATCGCTTGTTAAGCGGCTTGATAATATAACAACCGGATTTAATTAAGTACGTGTTTGACGAAAGCTTTTAAAGCTTCGTCGTTTTCTTGTAAGAGATCAAGAATAAGTAAGGTTTAGGTTCATTTGATTAATCTTATGTAATCTAGCACGTACTGTCCCACGACTGGGCAAAAGCCTCTCTCCGATTTTTCCACATCTCCCTATTTTGTGCCTCAATGAAGAAGTTTCATGATGTTGTGAATATCATATTTAACACAACGGAAGTAAAATATAGATTAAAACTAATAAATCAGTGTTTTTTTAATCCATCAACAAATGACTGAGAAATGACGATTTAAAAGTTTAATTATTTAATGTACACCGATTGCTGTATCTTACTGGAGTGAGAAATTTTGTGAGTGAGTTTTAATACCTAGCCGAGATTGAATATACCTACTTCAAAATTATCTTCACACACAAGTGCTTTTAAGTTCTTGTTAAGTGCTTTTAATTCAGTTAAGTCACGTTAAGTCAATTTATTTCTTTTATTCGGCTTTATAAAGTCGGTTGATAGGGAATTATGACGTCACGTCTCCCGTCTTGCAAGCGCAACTTTAAAGTTCCTTAACTTTTTCATTTGTTGAGATATTTTAATGATTCTTTTATAATTTTTTTTTTATTTTGGTAAACTTCTCCATTGCCCACTCAACTTTGATGTGTTGAAAATGTGTTTGTTTGTTGGTTTATTGGTTTGTCCTTCAATCATGCCGCAACGGAGCAACGAACCGACGTGATTTGATTGATTGGACCTGGAGTGTGGAGAGTGACATAGGCTACTTTTAATCCCGAAAAATTTAGGAGTTCCCGCGGGATTAAAAAACAACTTAAACCACGCGGACGAAGTCGCAGCCGTCAGCTAGTAATCAAAATATTTATGATTCTTAAGTTTTTTTTTAATTTACTCATCAAAATACACATTTTACAATGCACTTGAAAAAAACACAGAGGCTTGACCTCAAGGTAATAAATATAATTTTGTATGATTAAAAGCTGAACCGAACTGAATAAGTGTAGTTAGTCCCTTATCGGTATACATTATTAGACGTTATTTATCGCGGTGAACAAACAAAAACAAAACAAGCAGGATTCTAATAAGAGATAATCGCACTTAATTGCAGTCTAAATAATTAATTATTTATCTACTCTAGATTTAAAGAAGGTTTAAAAAATTCCAACAGTAACTTCAATAGAGGATCACATTTTCATGTGGTGTTATCATAAATTCATACGAATCCATACTAATCCATACTATCCATATCCATAGGTACTTTCCATACTTAATATTATAAATTATGCGAAAGTGTATATGTCTGTCTGTCTGTTACGCTTTCACGGCCCATCTATTTATTCAACCGATTTTGATGAAATTTGGTATAGCGGTAGGTTATATCCCGGCGAAGGACATAGGCTACTTTTTATCCCGGAAAATTAATTAGTTCCCGCGGGAATCGAAAAACTTAGTCCACGCGGACGAAGTCGCGGGATCATTATTAGTCCTTCACTTTAACTAAAGTATTTATAACAGCAGGGTGACCGCGTATCTTTTGCATCAATCATTGATACATCACAATCACCTCTGATTGGCTGAATTTATGGTATTCTTGCTGCGTCAATGGATTTCGTCCAATAGTGGAAGAGTGTTAACCAATCAGAGGTGATTGCGATGTATCAATGATTGATGCAAAAGATACGCGGTCGCCCTGCTGATCAAGTGCGTGTTAAAAATACTAAGTACATATAACTCATCGGATAAAGTACCTAGGTACTTAGTACGTTAAATTCGATGAGTTATTGCTCATTAATTAACAAATCTTTGGTTATAAATATAACAAAAGATTTGTTAATGTAGGGTTCACTGACTCAGCCCCACCTAAGATGCCCAACCAGTGAGGCTAAGTCTAATTGATGCTACAAACTACAGAATTAACTGTCATTATAATTTAACTAGATGATGCCCGCGACTTCGTCCGCGTGAATTGATGTTTTTTTAAGATTTAAACTATCCTATCTCTCAAGTTGGATCGAACTGCACATGGTGTGCGAATTTTATTATAATCGGTTAAGTGGTTTAGGAGTCCATTGAGGACAAACATTGTGACACGAGATTTATATATATTAAGATTATTCATCTGTCGTCTATTACCTACCTATTGTTTTTTTTCTATTCGGTGTATTTATCTTTAGATACTAATATTATAAGTGCGAAAGTTTGGATGGATGGATGTTTGTTACTCAATCACGCCAGAACGGCTGAACGGATCTGGATGGAACACATAGGCTACTTTTTATCCCAGAAAAGTAAAGAGTTTCCGCGGAAAGCAAAAACCTCAATCCGCGCGGACGAATTCGCGGACATCAGCTAGTCCCATATAATTTCATATCATGTAACACTTCTGTTTTTATGTATATTATATTATTCATTTATTCATTTGCCTCAGTACATCCCTATACCGCTTTTTTTTTAGTGTCCTGACTGTCCTATGCCCTGAGGTTGCCTGGAAGAGATCGCTATATTTACCTAAGCGATTAAGGCCGCCTGTTGTGCCACATCCATTAATATTATTGTTTTTGTCTTTTATTTATTTTTATGATGCAAGTACAATAAAGTACCTACCTATACTTTGTATAGTCCGCACGAGCTCCGAGGAATCGGGGTCTGAAGAAGCGACGGCTGTACGCCACCCTCGATCGTCGCTCCATATCCAGCTCGCTCCCAGCACTAGTTTCGAGCTTGACGCGTGTAATTTTGCGATAGCAGTATTGTTTTGCACTTTAAACAACTCTAGGTCATTACTTTAACATTCCTAGGAGTCCTCATAGCTCCGGCCCGGACTATAGGTACCTACAATTGTTACAAGAGCAGCATGAAGAAAAATACACCCGAGTCGAAAACTTTAATACCCGAGCTGCAAGCGAGGATATTAATAATGAATAGCACCGAGTTTCATTTAACATTTATTTTTTTAATAATTTTTTTAGTAAATTAACCTCCTTAGAACAAACTCCTATAGTAAATTATCAAATAAATATTATAAATGCGAAAATTTGGATGGATGGATGTATGGATGTTTGTTACTCAATCACGCCCCAACGGCTGAACGGATCTGGATGAAATTTGGCACAGAGATAGATTATAGTCTGGAATAGCACATAGGCTACTTTTTATCCCGGAAAATTAAGGAGTTCCCGCGGGAACCAAAAAACCTCAAATGGATGTTTGTTACTCAATCACGCCCAAACGGCTGAACGGATCTGGATGAAATTTGGCACAGAGATAGATTAAAGTCTGGAATAGCACATAGGCTACTTTTTATCCCGGAAAATTGAAGAGTTCCCGCGGGAACCAAAAAAACCTCAATCCACGCGGACGTAGTCGCGGGCATAAGCTAGTATCTGTATAAATGTTCGCCTCACTGACCGCTCCAAAAAACGTTCTGTAAATATATTTACGCATTTATATTTGGTTTATTGTTTTATTCGTACATAAAACGGATAATAACATATCGAGTTTCAAGTTTTGGTAACGGGCTAACCTTTTAGGTGTATAGCAGTTCTATCAAATTTTTGATTCCCCTTGGATACCCGGACTATTGAAAACATAATTCTTTAAAATTATTTCGCCTTTATATTTTCAACAACTTGAAGTCAACAACACAAGTAGTCATAGCAAGTTGATAAAAAATGCTATGCAATAGCTTTACCGCGGCAGTCTCCGAGTGCCACACGTACCTTTTTTTTTTTCAGTGGCTAGAGGAAGCTCGCGAGGTGGTCCCATAAAAAATTCTGACTCCAAATCCTCAATCCTGATGCTGTAGGTATACCTACGACTTAAAACTGGGGGTTAGGAAGTTTTGATGGTGAATTCATATTGTAGGTATCAAGTCACGTGCATACGATTCAATTCTGAGTCCCAACTCCTCAACCCTGATGCTGCAGGGTACAAAACTCCTTAAAAATAGCGATTTAGGATTTTTTATTGGTGAATTCATATTTTAGGTGTCAAGCAACGACTTAATACTTAAACCCAAGTCCCAACTCCTCAACTCTGATGCTTCAGGGTACTGCACTCCTAAGCCGTGGGGAGTAAGAGTACACCATAAAGTTAAAAATAAAAATTCTTTCCAAAAAACCGACTTCCAAAGCCACTGTAAAGTAAAAAAATATAATTTTGATTTCTACACACTATGTTGAAGTCGGGCGAGTATAACAAAGATAGGCAAAGTTAACGCGTCAGGCTCGCCCGACATAGTGTGTAGAGATCAAAATTATTTTTTGCTTTACAGTGGCTTTGGAAGTCGGTTTTTTGGAAATAATTTTTATGAACTGTATTGTCAAACGTTGTATTTGCTTCCACAGTGCCGTTCTACGGAAAGCATGGAGCTCCGAGCTCAGTTTTCCACCACATTTCAAGTTCGGTGCAGCTACAGCGGCTTATCAAGTAGAAGGTGGATGGAATGCTGATGGCAAGTTCCAGGATAGATACATTCTTAATTCACCTAACATAGAACTAAATACTAAACAAAGTACAGTGGCCATACTGTTATAGCCATATTGTTTCATCATTGTCGACTTTCGTGTTTTAGAATTATAGTCCTTATTTTAGGAACCTAGGTAGTGTGACATCAAACTGTCATTATAATTGATATTGCATAATGCTCAATTGAACTCCTTAATTTTCCGAGATAAAAAGTAACCTGTCACTCTCGGTCCTCAACTATACCCAGGCAAAAAATCACCTCGCATTTATAATATTAGTATTATTATAGTCTAAAAAGCTGAGAGCGCAAAATTAAAAAGAAATTGTCACTTGTCAGCTCCCGCGCAGTAATCACCTTTCATTTTTGACTAAAACAAAAACCCTTAAATACGAAACACTCTCTGTTCTAATCATCATCAAAAGATAGACGTCAACTGCTGCATAAAATAATATTAGGTGTCTTGCAAGGATTTTCACATGCCACGGTTTTGCGTTGCCTTGAATCCAGCGGCTGCCTGCGACTCGTTCTATTACTTATTAATTATTATCTCTCTTTCTCTCGCTCTCTGTTCTATTAGTCACTAATTCTCTCTCTTTCTCTCGCCCTCTGTTCTATTAGTTATTAATTTCGATACACTTGTGACCTTCAGGCAAAGGCGAAAACGTATGGGACAAATACCTCCACGAGCACCCCGGCAAGACTGTGGATAACTCGACCGGTGACGTGTCAGCTGACTCGTACCACCACTGGCGGGAGGACGTGAGAGCAGCGGCCGAGATGAAGCTTCAGTTCTACAGGTCAGTGTACGTTGGGGCAATTTTGGATAGAATCAGGCGCTACTTTACGGAAGTCCATGACAACCATTGTTTAGTATTAGACATCTTCTAGGCAAGCGCGCTTCAAACTAGACCTCATCATTGGTTTTTTTTTACAATATCAAGGTATTAAACATGATTGTCGTCTAGCGCAAGCCTATCATACTTAATATTAGAAATGCGAAAGTGTGTTGGTTTGTTGGTTTGTCCTTCAATTACGCCGCAATGGAGCAACGGATTTACGTGATTTTTGGCATGGGTATAGTTGAGGACCTGGAGAGTGACATTTTACTACTACTTTTTATCCCGGAAAATTAAGGAGTTCCCGAGGAAGTCAAAAAAATTTAACCACGCGGACGGAGTCGCGGGCATCAGCTAGTCATACTTAATATTATAAATGCGAAAGTCACTTTGTTTGTTGGTTTGTTGGTTTGTTGGTTTGTCCTTCAATCACGCCGCAACGGAGCAACGGATTGACGTGATTTTTGGCATGGGTATAGTTGAGGACCTGGAGAGTGACATAGGCTACTTTTTATCCCGGAAAATTGAGGAGTTCCCGCGGGAATCAAAAAAACTTAAACCACGCGGACGAAGTCGCGGGCATCAGCTAGTTCTTAAATAAAAACAAAGAACCAATAGCCGTTGAAGAAATAATTTGTCTGGCATATACCTACCTACTCGTATCTATAAAAGCTCCTTAAAAATACCAAATAAAAAAACAGCTGTAATTTTTTATCGCTTAAAGGTGGAAAAAGCCTGAACGGTGAAGGAGCAACGTAACAAGCAAATGTATAGTAAAATGTATTTTCTAATATTTTTCCAGATTCTCGATAAACTGGGCTCGTATATTGCCATCTGGTTTCACCAACAAGATCAACCAAGCTGGTGTCAAGTACTACAGCAACCTCATTGACGCGCTGCTCGCTGAGGGCATTGAACCCATGGTCACTCTGTACCACTGGGAACTGCCTGTGAAAATACAGGATCTTGGTAAGAAGCTGGAAGTCCTAACTAATGCCTTAAAGCGAATGTACTTGGGGGACGAGTGGCCTAGTAGCGACAACGCATTTCAGTCGATTGCGATTGTTAAGCAACGTTGACCCAAGTCGGTAGCTGGATAGGTGACCGAATGTGGAAGTCTGAATTTGGCATTTTCGTTTATTTATCGTACCGGTTATTTTCATACATCTGATAATAATCGTTAGAAACCTAAGACTGAAGTAGTACTCTTAGTTGAGTCGTATGCGGAAGGACCTGGGAACCGCATTATTATCCCAAGAAAACCCCTGAGGGGTCACGACCCTCTGCAATGAGGAATACGACGCAAAGACAGAAGCGAATTTAACTTTGTTTGTTACGCTTCGGCAACATTTTCAACCGATATTGATGAAATTTTGTGCAGACGTAGATTACGTCCCGGGGAAGGACATACTTAGGCTAGTAGCCAGTGGCGTGCAGTTCATAGAGGCATAAAAGCACTGCTTACCCAAATGGAAATACTTCAATGCACACATTTCATCAAAACAGCAAGTAAATAGGTTTTTAATCCCACCATCTCGGAAAGAGTATTTTTAAGCTTCGATATCTGATTGCAAAAGCCGTTATTATCCTCTTGAGGATAAAGTAAATTGAATTTAGAACATCGTGTGCACGTTAGTAAATATCACTCGTCTATGAAGTTTGTGAATTCAAAACATCATTAAAACCTATTTACTTCTACCTCTATGGTTCCGAATTTCCATACAACCGTTTTTAATTTGTTAAAACCTAACCTCTTTGGTATACTTTTTTGTGATTTTTTTATTTGCTTTGCGCGCACCATTTTCTTTTACGTCATATTGTTTAAAATTAAAACCTTCGATTAAAAACAAGAAAATTGAAAATAAGTTAAAACCTAAAATGAGTGATTCTAGTGACGAAGAAGTTAATTTGACGCCAACAGAATTGACTGAAACTGTTAAAAATGCGGAAATGAGCTTTCTCTCTCAACAATCACGCGAGAAGTATTTAATTTCCTCGCTGAGGTGGGATGAAAAGTTACGTGTTGCACTCGAGTGAAAAGATTTTTCACCTCGTGCTCTTTTGATTCCCTCGCTGACGCTCAGGATTCTAATTTTTGAACCACTCGCTGCGCTCGTGATTCAATTTTAGAATCCTTCGCTTGCTCGGTCATCAAAATTGAGCACGCGGTTAAAAAACTACTTTTCACTCTTGTATAACAAATAACTATTTTTACCCTCGACGAAGCGGAGACGGTATATGTGTTTGCCCTAAAAGGTTGTGTGTTTGTTTGTTTGTTTGTTTGTTTGTGCACTTTTTTGTCACCATTTTTCTCAAAAAGTACTGGGCCGATTGAGATGCGGTTTTTTGCATTAGATACGGATAGCTTGTGAGAAGGTTTTTAGATATATTTTAGGACCATAGACAACCAAGCTGAGCTGTAGTCTATGATTTTAATATTTCAACATGTTACCATTTTTCACAAAAACTACTGGGCCGATTGAGATGCGGTTTTTTGCATTAGATGTGTATAGCTTGTGAGAAGGTTCTTAGATATATTTTAGGACCATAGACAACAAAGCTGAGCTGTAGTCTATGATCTTAATTTTTCTATGTGTTAAAAATTTTCACAAAAAGTACTGGGCCGATTGAGATGCGGTTTTTTGCATTAGATATGTTTAGCTTGTGAGAAGGTTCTTAGATATATTTTAGGACCATAGCCAACAAAGCTGAGCTGTAGTCTATGATTTTATTTTTTAAATATGTTACCATTTTTCACAAAAAGTACTGGGCCGATTGAGATGCGGTTTTTTGCATTAGATGTGTATAGCTTGTGAGAAGGTTCTTAAATATATTTTAGGACCATAGACAACAAAGCTGAGCTGTAGTCTATGATCTTAATTTTTCAACCACTGTTACCATTTTTCACAAAAAATACTGGGCCGATTGAGATGCGGTTTATTGCATTTAGGACTTCGTGCGATTACAAAACAGGAAACTGGTACCAAAATTTTAAAAACAGCGCCATTTTGAAATTCTTTGTTAATTGACCGATTTCGTTCAAAATCTATATTTAGGGCTCCCTGGGGTCACAAAACAGGAAACTGGTACCAAAATTTAAAAAAATCAGGGCTTTTTGAAATTCTTTGTTAATTGATCGATTTCGTTCAAAATCGATATTTAGGACTCCCTGGGGTTACAAAACAGGAAACTGGTACCAAAATTTAAAAAAATCAGGGCTTTTTGAAATTCTTTGTTAATTGATCGATTTCGTTCAAAATCGATATTTAGGACTCCCTGGGGTTACAAAACAGGAAACTGTTACGAAACTTTAAAAAAACAGCGCCATTTTGAAATTCTTTGTTAATTAACCGATTTTGTTCAAAATCGATATTTAGGGCTTCGTGGGATTACAAAACAGGAAACTGGTACCAAAATTTAAAAAAAATCAGCGCCATTTTGAAATTCTGTGTTAATTGACCGATTTCGTTCAAAATTGATATTTAGGGCTCCCTGGGGTCACAAAACAGGAAACTGTTACCAAAATTTTAGAAAATCAGCGCCATTTTGAAATTCTTTGTTAACTGACCGATTTCGTTCAAAATCGATATTTAGGTCTCCCTGGGGTCACAAAACAGGAAACTGGTACCAAAATTTAAAAAAATCAGCGCCATTTTGAAATTCTTTGTTAATTGATCGATTTCGTTCAAAATCGATATTTAGGGCTCCCTGGGGTTACAAAACAGGAAACTGTTACCAAACTTTAAAAAAACAGCGCCATTTTGAAATTCTTTGTTAATTAACTGATTTTGTTCAAAATCGATATTTAGGGCTTCGTGGGATTACAAAACAGGAAACTGGTACCAAAATTTAAAAAAAATCAGCGCCATTTTGAAATTCTTTGTTAATTGACCGATTTCGTTCAAAATCGATATTTAGGGCTCCCTGGGGTCACAAAACAGGAAACTGTTACCAAAATTTTAGAAAATAAGCGCCATTTTGAAATTCTTTGTTAATTGACCAATTTCGTTCAAAATCGATATTTAGGGCTTCGTGGGCTTACAAAACAGGAAACTGGTACCAAAATTTAAAAAAAATCAGCGCCATTTTGAAATTCTTTGTTAATTGACCGATTTCGTTCAAAATCGATATTTAGGGCTCCCTGGGGTCACAAAACAGGAAACTGGTACCAAAATTTTAGAAAATCAGCGCCATTTTTATTTATTTTGTTATCACCATAATAAATGAATTCAGTTTAGTACAGTAAAATCTGTACTACTTGTAAGTCTAACCACAACCCGTGAGCTGCTTTAGCAGCTCGCGTACAGGGCGAAATACTAGTTAGATATATATAGCTTGAGAGAAGGTTCTTAGATATATATTTTCGGACCATAGACAACCAAGCTGAGCTGTCTCTATGACTTTAATATTTCGGTATGTTACCATTTTTTACAAAAAGTATTGGGCCGATTGAAATGCGGTTTTTTTCATTAGATGTGTATAGCTTGTGAGAAGGTTCTTAGATATATTTTAGGACCATAGACAACAAAGCTGAGCTGTAGTCTATGATTTTATTTTTTCAATATGTTACCATTTTTCTCAAAAACTACTGTGCTGATTTAGATGCGGGCTTTTTGTTTTAGATATATTTAGCTTGTACCTAAATGCTGCCCAGGGTATCATGATGGAGTCAGGAGGCGATCATGGGAACTCCTTAAATTCTCATCGTATACCCGTCGCGTTTGGACTCTTTTGATTTGTCCATTTGAAAAGGGTTTGGCCATAGTCCACCACACTGGTCAAAAAAACCACTGAGCTGTCAAAGATGCAGTTTTGTGTTTTAGATATTATGTAATATATACGTTTGCTACGTTCTTATTGTTGTTTCAAAGTTATAAAGGTCAAAGGTATAATGGAGCTCTGCAGTTCGTCGTGGGTTTTTTTAAAATTTTTAATTTTATTACTTGTTACGGACTAATTTGCCTACCCTAGTTTCAAACCCTGTGTCAACCAAAACTGCATCATCACTTACCACCATTGACAAGGACTAACTTGTAGTAGAATTTAAAAAGGAATACTATATTATGTGTAGGTAGGTACCTACTCTAAGTGTGTGTAATAAAGATATCTAAATAACTAAATAAATAAATAATAAATATATTTCAGGTGGCTGGACCAACCCACTCATCGTAGACTGGTTTGGGGACTATGCCAGAATTATTTACTCCCTATACGCCAGCCGCGTGGCAACTTGGTTGACAATAAATGAACCTGGCGCCTTCTGCGACATTTTCTATATGTCTGGCGATTCCGCCCCTGGCATCAGAGAGCCAGAATTTGCTCCGTACCTGTGTAACAAACATGTGATGCTAGCGCATGCCAGAGCCTACAGAATATTTGATCAGGAATTCAGACCAAGGTATACGGGTACGTTTTAGTTTCATAATAATTGGTAGATCAGCATCAAATCTGGCTTAGCAAAGTAGTGTATCTGACTATTCATTACGAGGCAAGAGTGTTATACAATATTTGGTAATTATGGAAAAATGCAAAAAAAAGCAACGCAAATATTCATGGAGGCCTGCCCGTTTGCTCGCGATCTGTAATTAGATATATCGTACAAGATATAATATGAATAGTATAACGGATCTGAAATATTCACACGTTCTAATTATTTCAGGTCATATTTCGCTCGCTAACAATGTGTTGGGGATAGAACCTGCTACCCCTAACGATGCGGAGCTGGCAGAACTTGGGAGAGAGCATCAGGTAATCTGAGTATCATAATTCATAACAGTCAATACTCATCCCTACTCAAGTGCTTCTTGGCCACCTTTGCCGTGACTTTGTACGGGAGCAGGTGATATGGCTCGACCGTAATAAAGGATGATCATCCTCCGAGCGGGTGTTGTGCTCGGGGGCCACTGGTCCAATCGTTCATCTTTGGAAGTCCTATAAAGCGTAATTCAGAGAAAACTTCATAATCGCGATTCAGTCTCTTCGTGTTTTTAGTACGCTACTAATAGTGCCATCTATTGGATTATGTGCGGACTGCGAAGACCGCCACAACTTTTAAGGTCATCACACACTATAACAGCGCCGCTCAAGCGCAGAAATGGCCCGGCATCACCTAAGACAAAACGATCAAAAACGAAGAATCGACGCTAGGAAAGCACTTGCCGCAAAGCTTGCCCTTTATCCTGGCAAGCTATTTAATGTGTCAGAGCGGTGCTGCAATAGTGAGCGATGAGTTTTACACTTCGGGGAAATGGCGTGATGCCAATTAATGGCTGTACATCTTGGATATCAGGCGAATTCGTCATTTGACGCCAAGATCAGCTTTCCAAAATTCTCTCTTTCATTGCTGAGGGTCGTGACCCCTTTCCATTAATCACATTATGCTGTTATTTTCAGACGGGCAGGTATTCCCATCCAATATTTTCCGAGGAGGGAGGCTGGCCGCCTTCCATTGAAAAGTTGATGTTGGAAGTTAGCCTAAAACAAGGATACAACAAATCTAGATTACCTAATTTCACTGAGGAGGAGAAAGAATACGTTAAAGGTAAGAGATATTTTTTTACAACATAAGTAAGTATAGTTCTTCTTCTTCTTCTTCTTCCTCTGGGCTTTTCCGCACTTAAGCACTGGTGCCCGCTGTGCGTGAGACCTCCGGTGCGACTCCCCGCTGGATCACTCCAGCCAGCCGAGCTCACTCCAGAATCCAAGCAGGCCGCCCAGGTCGGCAAGGACTTCCGGGAGTGTTGCTGGGGAGCCAATGTAGGCTTCTCGTTGAGTGGTTACAGCACTACACTCGAGTAGTACGTGTCTTGGTGTCTCCTCGCTCTCCATGCAGGCTCTGCACAGAGGGCTGTCGGTTATACCTAGAACATATAGGTGTTTGTTAAGTGGACAGTGTCCTGTTATCATGCCTACGGCCGTCCTGAGTTTAGCTCTGTTTAATTGCAGTAGTTTCTTAGTTAGGCGTTGATTCGGGCTGGGTATAGCCTCTTTTGTTTGTCTACAGCTGGTGGTGTTTGCCCAAAGTTCGGCATGAGTACCTACTGTTTGTCGTTTTAACCAAGTTTTGTACTCACTGAATGGTATTGGAACAATCGGTTCAGGTCCCATTACCTTCAGGTTTGAGGCTCGTCGAGCTAGTTCGTCGGCTGCGTCGTTACCTATGTTGTCGCTGTGACCTTTAACCCAGCTAAGTGATACTAGGTTTGATTTTGTTAGTGTTTGTAGTGCGTTATGGCAATCCAGTACGAGCTTGGATGAGGTTGTACTTTTGGCTAGAGCTCGCAGGACTGCCTGACTATCACTAAAAATGTTAATATGAAAGTTTGTTACCTGTCTGTCGGCCATTGCCATGGCCGCCGCAGTGATGCCGACGCACTCCGCTTGAAAAACAGAGTTATTCTTACCGAGCGCGCGAGCAATATGTATGTTTAGTTCGGGACAGTACACTCCTGCACCGGTTCCCTGGCTGGTTTTTGACCCGTCTGTGTAAACGTCTATCGTATCTGTAGTATTTTTGTGTATTCTGGTATCTGAGATGTTGATCTCATAGTCTTTCTCAATTATATGTTCCTTCCGTGTTTTTTCACAGATCCATCCTAACAGTGGACTTTTCATGTTCTCACCTGACAGTATCCGGGTGTGTGTTGTGTTTGTATCTTTCCACAGCCCATAAGTCTTAATCCTTAGCGCTGCGAGGGTAGCTTCTTCTTTTATATGAAGATGTAGGGGGGGGATTCCCAGTATTACCTCTAAAGCATCTGTTGGGGTGGTGCTCATGCAGCTAGTGATCGCTAGGCATGCTTGTCTTTGGAATTTTTGTAGTTCCTGTTGGGTTGTCGTCTGAAGTGTTCTGGGCCACCATACTAGTGACGCGTATGTTAGAGAGCTTCTTACCACTGTCAGATACAGCCAGAGCATTATCTTTGGTTTTAGACCCCAGGTTTTCCCGATCATGCGTTTGCATTGATTTAGGATTATTGTTGTTTTTTGTATTTTCGTGTCTATGTGTTTCTTCCAGTTGAGCTTAGTATCTAGAGTTACCCCCAGATATTTGACTTCTGTTGATGGTGTTAGATTTGTACCGAAGAGTGTTGGCATTCTTGGTACATCTGGTTTCCTTTTGTTTGTGAACAGTACTAGTTCGGTCTTTTTTGGGTTCACTGTTAGTTCATTGTCTTTGCACCATTTCTCTAAGAGCCTCAGTGCATCTTGCATTATTGCACAAAGTGTGTTTTCGTGTTTGCCACCTATTAGAATCGTTATGTCATCTGCATAACCTATGGTGTAGAATCCGTTGTTGTTCATTTTTGTTATCAAGCTGTCAACGACCAGGTTCCACAGGATTGGAGATAACACTCCTCCTTGCGGGCAACCTTTGGCTACTATGCCCTTTGTTATACCGTTTATGTCAAGTTGGATGACCCTTTTTTCGAGTAGGGTCCCTATCCATTGCCTTAGAGTTTTGGGTACTTCGTAGCGTTGTAGTGCATTATCAATGCTCTTAAAAGTGGTTTTGTCAAAGGCTCCTTCAATATCTATGAAGGCTCCTAGTGTTGATAGTTTGTTTGCTAGGTCGTGCTTTATCTTCGTTACCACGTCGTGGAGAGCCGTCTCTGTTGACTTGCCGGTACAATAGGCATGTTGGTTTCGGTGTATTGGTATAGTCCTTAGGGCTCCGTCTCTAAGGAAACGGTCTCCAAGCCTTTCCAGCGTTTTCAGCAGGAAGGATGTTAGGCTGATAGGTCTGAAAGCCTTCGGTTCGGTGTAATCATTCTTGCCTGGTTTGGGCAGGAATACCACTTTCACTTCTCTCCACGAGATTGGTATGTATTTAAAGGCTATACAAGCTCGAAAGATTTGTACTAGCCATGGTGTTATCTCCGTAGCCCCCCACTGCAAGAGGGCTGGGAAAATTTGATCTGTTCCCGCTGATTTGAAGGGGTGGAACGTGTCTATGGCCCACCGTACCTTCTCGTGTGTGACTATTCTGTTAGCTATTTCCCAGTCAGCTTCCGAGGGTGTGCTCTGTAGATCATCCGCCCAGTCTGGGTTGTCTACTATTTTGCTGCCCGGGAAATGTGTTTGTATTAGTGTTTCACTGACCTCTTTGTCGTCTTTGGTGTAACTACCATCTGTTTTCTTCAAAGTGCCTAGTGTGCGATTGTTATCGTCGGCTAGAATTTTCCTAATTCTAGTCGCCGTGTCGTATGATTCTATGTTTGTGCAAAATCCCTGCCATGACTTTTCGTCTTTGTTTCGTACAAGTTTCTTGTATTGGGATTGTGCTTCTCGGAAGTTATCCCAATCCAAGTCCTGTCGGGTGTTTTTGGCTCTGTTGAATAGGTGCCTTAACCTTTGTCTTTTCTTTTCTAGGTCCGGGCCCCACCAGTTATGTTTTGGTTCCTGTTTTGTCTTACGTGTTTTCAAAGGGCAGGCTATCTCGTAGCATGCCCTTATACTTTCTGTTAAGTCTGTTACCTGATTGTCGATCTGTGACACATATTGGATTTCGGATATGTTCTTCTGTCCTATGTGTCTTGTTATGAGTGATTTGTACTGTTTCCTATTTGTCTTCCTCGGATTTCTTCGAGGTATTTCTGGTTTCTTGGTTAGATCAAGTTCGAAGCATATTCTGCAGTGATCCGACAGTGACGGTTCCTTGCTCACATGCCAATTCTTTACTCGATCTACTATGTTATGTGAGGCTAGAGTAAGGTCGATTATCGTCTGATACCTACTGGATATAAACGTCGGTTCTTTGCCTTTGTTTACAATGTTGAGGTTAGTTGTTAGTAGAAATGATACTAGCGACTCACCTCTTGTGTTGTTCTTTTCACTACCCCACAGGGTATGGTGTGCGTTACTGTCGACAGAGATGATTAGGTCTGTCTTTTGTTCTTCACAGTGGTTGATGAGGTCCATGACTTCCTTCGTGGGGATCTGGCCTTCAATGGGTAGATACAGTGATGCCAGGACTAGTGGTCTAGGCGCTGACCCATTGTTTTGTCTTATTTCGTTGTGTATTCTAACTGCTGTTAGGTCTCTGTAACAGTAATGTGTAAGTAGTGTCGCTGTGACACAGCGTGGTATGTAGATACATGTTCGAGGCGGCTCTTGCAAACTGTGGTAGAAAACCTTACCTTCGCAGTTTCCGAGACCGCAAATGCGGTTTGCCCGAACCCACGGCTCTTGGATTAGGGCTATGGTCTCGGCCTCAACCTCCAGCTGCTTTTTGAGGGTGGCCGTTGCTAGGTATTTATGCTGGAGGTTGGTTTGCACAATTTTAATGTGCTCGTATGTTATCGTTATTTGTAAAGGGAAGTCAGTTGTCCGTTGGTCATTGTTGTTCCTTTTCGGCCATAGGGGCCCATGTTTTCAACAGCTCTTGAAGAGCTGCCGTGTCTGTCGTGTCAGTCCCCTCCTGCCACTCTGTCTTATTCGGTGGAGGAGGTGACGATGATTCAGTCAGCACCGCGTCAATGTTGTGGAGCACAGTGCTGACTGATGGTTCCGGGTTGTTCGCGGGTTGTCCGTCAGTTTGTATGTTGTTGGAAGTGGAGGTGGAGGTGGTTGTCATCTCTGGCTGGGGGAGCTCCATGGGTGGTACGTCGCTCACTCCTTCACGAGTGAAGTATCGGACGTAAATAGAGCCCGTGGAGTAGGCTACTTCCCTTCCCCTTGCCATGATGTCGGCAATCTGCTCTTTGGGCACGCCCAAAACGAGAAGTATGCCTGGAATGTTGTTTTCGACCTTGAGGTAGTTATACAGGGTCCAAGTTGGTATGTTGTACCAGGGATTTTGGCTGGCCAGGATCCTGTGCAGGCTCCCTACCTCGTCTTGATACCCCGGCACAAACAGTGCGGATCTGATCCGTACGGGGATCTCCGACTGTTTTATCAACAAGAGCCCCGTCCGAGTCCGAGTAAGTATAGTTTTTTTTTAATCTAAAACTTTCGCTTGTATAATATTAGCGTGGATTTTTTTTTTTATCCACTACAAGTTAGCCCTTGACTGCGATCTCATTACCTGATGGTAAATGATGATGCAGTCTAAGATGGTAGCGGGCTAACCTGTTAGGGGCATGGCAGTTATATTAAACCCATACCCCTATTCGGTTTCTACAAAATTAGGCATTTTGGCTGCAATAGGGATGATACCAATCCACCACCACCACTACAGCCTATTAACGTCCCACTGCTGGGCACAGGCCTCCACTCTCATAGGAGAGAGGGAATTAGAGCTTAGACCCACTACGCTGCTCCAATGCGGGTTGGCGGGCTTTAACGACTATTATCATGTTAGTGATAATAACCGGGACCGACGGCTTAACGTGCTCTCCGAGGCACGGGGGTGAAACACCGCCAACTTCCTAACTCCTGGCTAGTACTGAGAATTTCTAATCAGAAAAACCCAACACTTAATTATGGCCCAACCCGGGACTCGAACCCGGGACCTCATCGGCCGCAGTTGAACATGATAACCACTAGACCAACGAGGCAGGGATGATACCTATATCAAAAATAAACTATCTTTTACCGATTAATAATAGAGGGTCTTCCAAGGGACCTTGGTTAGTTTTAAGTTTGATAACCATTTTAACTATAGATTAAAGAAAGGAGTGCATTTAAATTTGATGACGTCACAACTATGGTAGATTCATTTGACTATTCATAAGCACTTGTAAAAAGTCTATTTGAATAAAAATCATTTGAATTTGAATTTGAATATGTATTAATTGCAAACTTCCATACTAGAAGCGCGTTTTTAAGTTTGTTAAAGAGTTGCTGATTTGATTGAGTTGTAATTATCCCTATTTTAGATCCACCTAGACACATAATATCTACAAACCTTTCAAGTTTTCAAGTTTTTCATACGCTACCTTTTCCAGGTACGGCGGATTTTTTTGGGTTGAATTACTACACCACTTACATGATCAGACCAGCCAAACCTGACGACAAGCCCGGGGTCTGGTTCCTCACTGGATCACCAGAATTGAACGCAACCTTAGAAAACCCGCGAGACGCATACTACGGTGCTTCTCATATGCTTCCGGTAATAACTTACTTTAAACATAATTGGCCGAGCGAAGCGAAGGTCTCTGAGTCTACTTGAGTGAATATGCACTTGTCCGTCCGTCCGTCCGTCCGTCTGTCAGAGCCTTATAACTTCTGAATCACTGAACGTAATTACTTCAAATTTGAATATTATGGATATAAACCGATGGCCTCCAGCCGAATATGGCTTAAAAAGTTATAAAAATCTTTATTTCAGGGGGGCTCTCATAGAAGCGAATGCGAACGAAAATATTTTTTATAGCGTTACATAGGATTGCGGTATATCATTTTAAAGATAATTAGGAATAGAGTCCAAACATATATTTTTTTTTATTTTTCCCCTAATATTGACCAAATGGGAGGCTTTCAAAGTGGAGATTTTCTAACGTCCAAAGTCGACCTCAGAACTCTAAATTTTCTGAACAATAAATACTAAAATAAGATGAATATTATAAGGAAACGAAATTATTTAATTTTTGATGAGCCTTAGTATTTACAACAGAACTTCACAATTATGTCAATAGATGGCGCCGCGAGGTCTCAGTTTGGAGTGAACCACTAGCATAGTATTATTTTCGTTAAAAAAAAATCAAAATCAAAATCAAATTATTTTTATTCAAATAGACTTTTTACAAGTTCTTATGAATAGTCAAATGAATCTACCACTGGTTCGGAATGCCGTACCTACCGAGAAGAACCAGCAAGAAACTCGGTAAACTGTGGTATTATGTACACGGTTGCTGATTCACATGTTTTGTCGGAATGAGCCCGACTAGTATCGAACCCGTCCGGGGTCCTTAAATTCATGTGCCTCGGTGGCAAAGCATTGACTGCGTGCAGCCAGACGTTGCGCCCGCTGTTACGTCAGTACTATTATATTATTCTGTGCCGCTGTGCATATTCCGACAAAACACGTGAGTCTATTACCGTTATAACAACAATTAATAATTAAAATAAAATATAAAATTAAGGTAGATAGGAGGTAGGTAACGTGATTTTTTAAAGCCTCTTTTTTTTTTACGAAAGTATTTAAAAAGAACACAGTGTTAACACAGTGTTGTTGTGTGAACACAGTGTGATTTTGTACATTTGGAATCCATCGTAAGCGAGTTCGACCCGCACTTGGCGGGTTTTGTATCAATAAAAGTTTCTATGCTATTCTATTCAAGGAAGTTTTTATTAAAGGTGGTTCCAGGTGGTCTACGAAAAGTGATGTCTTGGCTGCGCGACCAGTACGGTGACATCGATATCATCATAACGGAGAACGGCTTCACCTCCAGCGGTGACCAGCTGGATGACTTCGACAGAGTGGACTTCTTTTACGAACACTTAAAACAAGTAATACAAAGTATCAAGTACATTATAAGAACTATTCGATCTGGTTCCTCCGTCACCTTTTTATTATCGAACCGCGAGGCATCGACAAGGACTGCACCCTTACGCAGTCGAAATTCAACGGGCGCACGAAGCGATTTGCTTCCTCGTTCCTAATTCGAACCGCTAGGTCTAGGATATGGAATGCCCTTCCGGCTTCCGTTTTCGCCTCCTGTTTTAATATTGGTATCTTCAAATCAAGAGTGAATATGGATCTTCTAGGCAAGCGCGCTCCAGCTCCACCTTAAGCTGCATCACCACTTGCAAGCAGGTCTGATTGCAGCCAAGCGCTAGCGTACATTTTTTACTGTTAACTACAAATACAGGCTCAAATTAAACTATTATACTAAGTACTGAGTACTGTACTAAGTAAGGTACTGTACATGATACGGGGGCATTTGTTGTACCACGGCTTTTAAAAATTATTTAAAAAAAACGTTTCATGAAAATATTTAAATTGGCTAAATTTGCCAATTTAAATATTATGGCATTTATTTTTAATGACATTATGGTACGAGATACGCGGTCAGCGTACCGGTTATTGATCGATAACGGCCTACAGCTGTTAAAGTACTGATAACACAGAGCTGAAAAGTGTCTAGAATTTGCAGATAAAAAAATAAGTACTGGCGAACATAATATATTTTTTTAAAGTTGCAGGAGTTTTCAGGTAATTTTTAATGTAGTCGCCATTAAGAAATTATTGAGTATAGACTTAAGACTGATTGTGAGCTAATAATTATAGTACATTACTGCAGCGGCCAGCATAACAGGCATTGAAGGACGAACGTGTAAATGTGAGCCGAGGTGAATCCGAGGCACACATACGTAAGTCCATCAATGCCTAGTTGTGGCCAAGGCTTGTATAGTACTTTTCTCAAATCATCATCATCATCATCATTATCAGCCGACAGACGTCCACTGATGAACAAAGGCCTCTTGCAAGGATTTCCACATGCCGCGGCCTTGCGCCGCCTGGATCCAGCGACTCCCTGCGACTCGCCTGATGTCGTCCGTACATCGAGTAGGGGGTCTGCCAACGCTGCGCTTCTCAGTGCGAGGTCGCCATTCCAGCACTTTGGGACCCCAACGTCTGTCGGTTCTTCGAACTATGTGCCCCGCCCATTGCCACTTCAGCTTCGCAACGCGTCGAGCAATGTCGGTTACTTTCGTTCTTTTGCGAATCTCCTCATTCCTGATTTGATCGCGCAAAGAAACCCCGAGTATTGCTCTCTCCATCGCCCGCTGAGTGACTCTGAGCTTCCTTATGAGGCCCATAGTTAGCGACCAAGTCTCGCATCCATAGGTCATCACTGGCAACACGCACTGTTCGAAGACTTTGGTCTTCAGGCACTGAGGAATCTTGGACGAGAAGACATCTCGAAGCTTCCCGAACGCTGCCCAGCCGAGTTGGATTCGGCGGCCCACCTCTTTCTCGAAATTGGACCTACCTAACTGGACCGTATGTCCTAGGTATATATACTCGTCTACAATTTCGAGTGCAGAGCTCTCAACGATTACTGGGTGGAGCGGGACATGTCGAGCATTAGACATGATTTTCGTCTTACTCATGTTCATTTTAAGGCCCACCTGTTGTCAAATAATGCGCGGAAATTAAAACTAAGTAGTACCTAGACAGAACTTCGATTTCGATTTTCTTTCATTCTTCCATTGAACAAAATTTTCATAGGTTTTCAAATATTTTTCTTTCGATTTTGTCGGTGACAAGTTTTCTATTACGGCTCTTGCCACCTCTTGAATTTCAGGTGGCGTTAAAGTAAGTTCATCACACTCATTGTCTTCACTTGAACTCATTTTTAACAGACTTCCAAAAAAGGAGGAGGTTCTCAATTCGGCGCGTATCTTTTTTTTGGCAACTACATTTCAAAATCAATGACGAACAACGAACAACAATAATTTTTCCCGCGTTCAAGTGTTGATTTGTTTTTTTTTTTTTTTCAATAAACAGCTTTCTATTTGCTAGCTAGTGCGAAATTTAAATAAAACCTTTGATAAGTTACCTCCTTGGTTGCCATGTTTCGGAGTAAAAGGTCGTTCCATTTTTAAATTACACAACAGTTATGAATTTACTATGTAATTTATTTGGTCGCTAAAACACGACAGATATGGATTTTCATACAACTTTACCCGGCCGCTGCTCGCATGTAAAGGCTAGTACAGCAAGTTCGATTTATCTCGAAGAAGGTTGTCAAAATAATGCTCAAATTTCCAAGCATGTTTGAGAAATATTTATTTGCTGATAATATTAATAATTAGGGCTAATAACGCTAATAATTAGGTATGGGTCTTGCTCTTACAAAATCTCATAAAGATTCAAAGATTAAAAAAACGGCCAAGTGCGAGGGTTCCGTACAAACTGTGACGCGGTAGGCCGTCTACGATGTGGTGGTAGTCCGTCCGTCTGTCTGTCAAGACCCTTTTTCTCAGGAACGCATAGAGGTATCAAGCTGAAACTCATATCAAATACTCAGGTCTACTGTTCCTTGGAGCTGTGAGAAAATCAAGCTTCTAAGCCAACGCAATCAACAGATACAGCCGTTTATGCTGCAAATTTTCGACACTCGCAAGGGAATCAAAACCTACAGGGTAGGTGCTTCCCGTGAACTCAGAATCTTGAAATATGGTACAAAGCAACGTCATAAAGCACAGATCAAGGAAAAATTGCGAAAAGCATAAATTTTTAGTTAAGTACATCATATAATAAAAATATTTTTAATCATTTTAAACTTACTTTGAAATTTTTAAAAATATTTTTATTATATGATTTTAAAAAAAAATCTTTTCGCAATTTTTCCTATATCTGTGCTATAAGAAGTTGCTTCGTACCAAATTTCAAGATTCTGAGTTCCCTGTAGGTTTTGATTCCTTTGCGAGTATCGAAAATTTGCAGCATAAACGGCTGTATCTTTTGATTGCGTTGGCTTAGAAGCTTGATTTTTTTACAGCTCCAAGGAACAGTAGACTTGAGTATTTGATATGAATTTCAGCTTGATACCTCCATGCGTTCCTGAGAAAAAGGGTCTTGACAGACAGACGGACAGACTACAAAGTGATCCTATAAGGGTTCCGTTTTTTCCTTTTTAGGTACGGAACCCTAAAAATTGAATAAGTAAAAAATGAAAAGCCATTTTTTTTAATTAACCTTGTTAATATTTTATACGGCAACAATTAATGAGGTTCTATGATTGCTCGCTTCTTAGGTAATTAAGTGAACAAAAACTAAAAAGTTCGGGCGGAAAAGCGTACTTTGGTAATCATTTAACTTAAGTATTTCAAAGATACGTATTCTTGCTATGAAATAAAAACACAGTTTTTTTGTAATTTGTCCAAATTCAATTCGACACCACGTACTTATTACAGAAATCTCAATGCGTTTACTTACTTTTTTATTAAAATAATATGCTTGCAGTTTGCACTTTACGTCGATCATAATTCATGACTTTTTCAATTAAGTAAATTATTTTGAAGCAATGCAGAGGTCTAGGTTATAAACGCGCTTGCCTTGCTTTGAAGGCACCTGACTCTACCTTATCCATTATTATTATTATTATTAAGCCTTTATTTTCCTTATCAGTTATTAAATTATTCTTACAAAATATAAATCAAATGCTATCGTATTATCTATTCTAAATGTTAGTTTGTCAGTAGGTATCTTTTTTAATTTACGTATATGTGTGTAGGTGCGTGAGTGTATGTGTGTGTATGTGTGTGTGTATGTGTGTGTGTGACTGTGAAGTGTGTGTGGGCATGTGTGTGTGTTTGTAGTAAGAGTTGTTTTGTTTTGCGTTATAGTAATTGTTAGTTTTTATAGTTTTTATATATGTATATTATTATGTTTCTTGATTGTTATCTATATTTTGACAAGGACCCCTCTTTGGGTATAGGCCTCCTCCAGTTCATGCCATTTTTCTCTGTCTTTGGCAATTTCGAGCCAATTCTTCCCTGCTATCTGTGCTATGTCGTTTGACCAGCGTGATTTCGGCCTTCCTACTTTTCTCTTTCCTTTTGGGCCTGGCCATGTGGTTGTTTTAATAGTCCATCGGTCATCTGTTAATCTTGAGACATGTCCTGCTCACTTCCATTTTAATTTGAGAGCGTGTTTTAGAGCGTCCGTTAATTTTGTCTTTTTTCTTATATCCTCACTTTTTATTTTCTGTATTTTACGTAGATTGAGGATACTCCTTTCCATCGCTCTCTGGCAAGTTACAATCTTATTCTTAATATTTTTAGTGTAAACCCATGTTTGGCAGGCATAAATGAGACAAGGGAGTATACATGTGTCCATAACTTTTCTTTTTAGGTTTAGTGGATATGACCCTTTCATTATTTCTTTCTGTGCCCAGTATTTGTTCCAGGAAATGTTAATTCTTCTATTAACTTCTTCTTCTGCACTCGTTAGATTAAACGAAACTTGCTTTCCAAGGTATTGGTAGGAGTCTACATATTCCAATTGAATGTCGTTAGATGTAATTGGGATTGGTGAGCTGTTTGTCATTACTTTTGTTTTATTTGTGTTCATTTCAAGTCCAACTTTTTTGCTCTCCGTATCTAATGAGCTTATCATTTTTTTTAGCTCATTACTGTGTTCCGCAAAGAGTGCAACGTCATCGGCAAAGCGTAGGTGGCTCAGACATTGATTGGAAATATTAATGCCATTGTGAGTCCAATCAAGTTCACTTATTACATTCTCCAGAACTGCTATCCATACTAATATTATAATATTATATTTACATTTACAATAATATAGTCTTTGTCAGGCGGAACATTAATCTATCTAAGAAAAAAAGTGATACTCACAATCGATGTAAACCGCCATAAGCTAGTAACAGCGTCATATTATCGTACGCAAGGTGCAGAAATCCTTTGTGTACTCTTTTATAACATGGTTCCCAAAGAATTTCTAGATTTACCATTACATAAAGGGAAACGCCCAGTTGACTAAGGGGTTTTGGCCAAGGTGCAGCCATCAATGAAACAAATTGTGGGCATAAGGATTGAAATCGTAGATTAAGAAACAAACACTATTTTGAACGTAAAACTCGGACGAAATTCTGTAGAGCATGTATAAAAAAATTCAAGTTACTATAAAACAAACATGTAGTTTTCGATTTTTTATGAATTTTCTCGTAAATTCATAACTAGAACGTCGTCTACGAACTGGGCTGGGAGATTAATATTAGCCTGATATCTTGCCCAGCCCAAGAACCACATAGTCATCACATGGGCACAACAGCCTACTGTCCTTCGACCAGCTATACATAGTCCAAAGTAAAGCCAGGGTCGTCATCGGGAGCATCGGCAGAGTCCATAATAGCAGCAAAATCGTCAGGTGTAAAATACAGCAAACCGAGGAAGAAAATCACGATTACGAAACACACAACAGTAGCAACCGATGAACGCGAATAAAGAGAATAGAGAATAGAGATAAAACAATAAGTCAATCAAAGAGAATATAACCACTACATGAAGTCAATGTCAATAATGTCTATGGCCATAGAGATGTATGCCGTGAGCCAATGATGATAAATCGATGTTACGTACATCGATTTATATTGATGTGTACATTCACTGAATCAGTTCAATTGATTGATCTAGCTTGTCTATGTTTATTTATATAATATTTTATATATTAAGGTTTTTATAAGATAGCGATAAAACCATTATATAACCAAAAGCGAAAAAGCTTTGCTTTAATTATTTTTCTGAAAATATCGATCTCGGATTATCGATTTTTGGTATATCGACTTTACGAAATGATGATTGCAGTCCCTACATTGTCAAGATTGACATTACGAGCCACGGCCCACGGAAGTGGTTTGAAAATAAAGAATGTCGACTGAGTTACTCTTTTAAACAAACTAATTATTTCCGAGTGCTACGAACAAATGGGTAAGTGGAATATACTAGTTATTAAATATGTCTTTTTATGATATTCATTACATTGCTGGCTGCTCCTTGGCCAAAAATGGGCGTATCCCTTTAAAGACTGTATTAAACAGCATTTGTTAAGCCGAGGTTATTACACCATCGATGATTTTCTGACTGACAAAGTTGCATGGAAGCAACCGGCTTTGCATCCAGTGACCCCAGTATAATACTTGATGTATGTGTTGTATTTTTACATAATCTTGTAACCTTTTTCTCTTTTTAGAAAAGAGCAACTGCTGAGTTTCTTGCCGGCTCTTCTCAGTGGAAACAGTTTTCCGAACTGCGGTGGTAGAGTCTTTAACGTATCATTTAAGTGACACAAGTGGTCCTACATGAAATAAATAAATCATTTATCATTTAATGCAAAAACCTGTCTGTCTGTCTGCTACGCTTTCGCGGCACATCTTTTAGACCGATTTTGATGA
The DNA here is from genome assembly GCA_963932025.1 of Erebia epiphron. Classification (NCBI taxonomy): domain Eukaryota; kingdom Metazoa; phylum Arthropoda; class Insecta; order Lepidoptera; family Nymphalidae; genus Erebia; species Erebia epiphron. Next base: position 2,564,805 of record OZ009948.1, read on the forward strand.
AATTTTGTACAGAGGTAGATTGTATACAGGGAAGGACATATACTATTTTTCACCCCGGCAAATTCTCTTTTCAGAGTTCCTGCGGGAATTAAAAAAACTTAACCACGCGGATGAAGTCGCGAGCGTCATCTAGTATTTTTATAATAATAAAATTATTATAATTATGTTTCTGACATTTGACATTTACCATATTCGGTCTGTTTTGTTGAGCGTTTTTTTAATAGTGGTTTTGGTATATAATTCTTTTTTAACCAACTTCCAAAAAAGGAGGAGGTTCTCAATTCAGTGCGTATATATATATTTTTTAATGTATGTCGGTGCATAGGTATCTCCGTGGTTTCTGGACCGATGTGAATATTTTTTCTATCAGTCGTTTGAGGGAGCTCTCGAGGTGGTCCCATAAAAAAATCTGACTCCAAATCCTCAACCCTGACACTAAAAAATTGAAAATAAAAATTCTTTCCAAAAAACAGACTTCAACATAGTGTGTAGAAACCAAAATTATTTTTATTTTACATTGGCTTTGGAAGTCGGTTTTTTGGAAAAAAATGCGCTATCAAATAAACATACCAATTCCTTATACCGAATCTGTGTATTATATATTTTTTAAATATCGTTTTAATCTAAATTAATTTTGTACCTAATTTTAGTAGGTACAGTTTTACATCTGTGCTTTTGCGCCTTTTTCAGATTAAAAAAAAATAATTATAATATTTTTAGTTAATTTATTATTCTGTTCACCTCTTGGTTCACCAACTCTTGTTCTCCGAAACATATTAATGGTTCTCTAAAAACTCTTCTTTTCTCATTTCATCACCTTTAATATTTTCCTACATCTGTATACATATTTTCCTACAATGGTCAACATGTACCTATGTATAGTCCCAGAAACTTATCTGGCCCTTTGGGCCCAGTGGCCAAAATTGTAACTATTTTTTATGCCTGTTTAGTTTTTGTTTTAATTTTGTTTCTTAGATACTTACTAGCGACCCTGTCGCCGGGTCAGATAAGTTTGTAAAAAATGCAAATGCATTAAAATGCCAGTAAAGGTTCCAATATAATTTAATATAAAAAATTATTTTTAAACAACCGACTTCAAACTCCCGCGCCAACTTTACAACAACAAGCACACGTACAGAGTATAGCGTGTAATAGTATAGTATTTTAAAAACCGCTCGACCGATTTCGATAAAATTTATATAGGACCACATGGGAAGTATGCCCTTTCAAATAAAAAAAGGATCATGGATGCTTCTTCGAAATGTTGTAAAAAGCGTGTCCCAAGCTGGAGAACGTACCTTAAAACTAACTCAGGCTTATGTAATTTTTTTTGTAGACACTAGATAGTGTCCTCTATATCATCCATCAAGAAAAAGAAGATAAAAGAGGTGAGATCCATCTTAAAAAAAATCTTAAACCTCAAATTTCTCACTACCATGACTGTCCCACTGCCTAAGTTGTTGGAAACATTATTTTTTTTCTCAAAAACTATCGATTAAAAAAAAATTAAAAAAATATGTATTGTTAATAAATAATAAACCTATAAAATTGAATGTAACATGTAACAAAATAACGAAAAATGAAAAAATTACGAGATACTAAAGTCTGTCCCACGACTTTTTCCTAATTTACGTGACCCGATGCAAACACTATGATAACAATGATAATATATGTACTGCATCCATCATGATAGCATTAATACGTAAGGCTTTTGTGTTTGAAGAACTTATTGTAACAGGTTAAGCGCATGTCTAAGCGTTTTGAAGGTATTGGGAAATAATGTTGTTATTCTGCACTTTGTCAACTTTCCTATCTAATTCATAAAAAAATCACCACTTTTAAAATACACGTTATATTTTCTTGTTATTTTTTCTTATGATGTAAAACGTGTTTTTAATTCACATAAATAGCTTGCACAATTTAAAATAAATCTGTTAATTTTTAAATAATTTAAAAATGGCGAAATTATCATTACCATGATTCTAATTACCACAATTACCATGACCATTTTGAATTATTTTAAAACTAAATCAAAGATATTTCTGAAATTTCTTTATTTTTAGGAAAGCTTTTAATTATTATAAGCTTAAATAATTATTTGCAATATATTTAGACGTTAAAAAAATTAAAATGAATGAAATTTAAAAAAGTTTATAAAAATGGCATTAAGACACAAATAAAAGCATTTTATAATAAAATTAAGAATATTTTGGGCATATTATTTATAAATAACTGGCAAATAATATACATTACACTAAAAATAATTGAAAAACATAAAATTTAGGCTGAAATAACTACATAAATACAATAAATTCAGTAAAATATCAGTAAAAATTAGAAAATTATAGATTAAAAATATAATTCTTAATTTTATAAATATTAAAAATATTTTAAAATTTGCTCTGAAGTAATATCTAGTGAATGCAAAAAGTTGCATCAAAATCCATTCAGTAGTTTTTGATAAAACATCAAAAGAGTAAATAGAATAAACGGAACGTCAACAGCAGTCCACTTGGTGCATGTCATGAATCTGTTTTGACTTTTGAGACATAATATGGTGAAAAAACCAGACAGGGACTTATTAAGTAGTTAATATGTATCCTAGTCATCAACTGATGACGTCCACTGCTGGTCTGGCTGTCCACACATAACCCTTTTATAAGGACTTCTGAGCCTTGGTCTTGCGCTGAATCCAGCGGATCCCTGCGACTCGCTACATGTCATCCATCCATGTCGTGAGGGAGCAGTCCAGCACCTTGGGACCCCAACCTTTATTGGTTCTTCGAACTATCGAAGTCGAAAAATACATCTCTAAGCTTTTTGAACGCTGCCCAGTCCCAGTCGAATCGGATTCAGCTGGAAACTTATTTTTCAAAATTTGACCTACATAGTTGAACCGCGTGTCCAAGGTATACAAAATATTACAAAAGGGTCTCAATGATTTCTAGGTGGACTGATACGTGAGTATTAGGCATGATTTTGTCTTTCTGATGTTAATTTTTCAGCCCTCCTCGTTGCGGTTGGATTGGTATCATAGTCTGGTCCAGTATTATGCACTGACAGGATTGCGTTGGGAACTCTGCAACGATTTTAAAAGGTTCCAGTTTCCAATCATATTGTCAACAAACGCTAAGCAACGTAGCCTGGGTCCTACTCGGTCTTCCGTATCTTCAGCAGCGTATGGATCTTGTATCGGGTTCAGAATTCGACTTGTAAGTGAGATTTATAATTTCCTCTCGAGAACAGTTATTTATAATAAGCATTGCTCAACGACAAGATGGGACAAGCAAGAATAAAATTCTTCAATTGAAAAATTGATAATTTTGAAGAACAGGCCCCCAATTATGTAAGAATTTTCGATCAAATCGTCTAAGTTCGGCTTTAAAGTAAAATAAACCATAAAAGCATTTAATTAGGGCTCAATTTCATGTATCCATTCTCATATGTTTAGATATGTACGATACCCTAAACGTATAAGAATGGATACACGAAATTGAGCTCTAATTCAATGCTGTTATGGTTTATTTTACTTTGAAGCCGAACTTAGACGATTTGATCGGCAATGCTTATATGATTGCACCGCTAAACACGCACACTCTTGTACGTCTGGCATTATGACCGGCGAATTTACCGGTTTTTGACTAGATTTTGTCAGTTTTGGGTGATTAGGTAAATGCTGCCTATGGGATCTCTAACTATATCTTCATCAAGATTTTATACCTCATCATAGCACTTTTCCCTTCTCCCAAGATCTTAGGTTTACTATGATGAAGGATACTGTCACACTCAGTTTTCAGTGGCATCAGGTAGCTATGTTGGAGAGACAGAACTCTCGGGATCATTACTGATCTCGTATTTCGATAGATGGTATCTTTTATACGCCTGGTATGAACGTTTCATAATTATTACGTTTGTGTTTGGATCTGCCAATTAATCTTTTGCTAGGTAATTGTAAAGACTTTGTAGTTCATGTTGAAAGTTTTAGGGGGTTTGAACGAGAAGGTCGGGGGCCTGAAGAGCCTGAAGGCTGAAGGAAAGGACGAGGCTGGGTCACCAGCCTCGTCCTTTTATGGTGCCAGCCAGCCAGAATTTTATGGTGAAAAGTCTTGGTCAATTCATCTTTCTCTTATTCACCCAGGTAAATTTACTGTTTGTCCACTTATTAAGTTTCTTCAAGAATTCAGCTAATTGTCATTATAGGAGGTTAGTTTTGCACGCCCATAAAAATAAATTCTTGTTTTATAAAGATCCTATATCTCAGCGATGATCATGATCTGAATGAATTTGTGGGTTAGTAACTTCTTGAATGAGTGCAAAGATCTAAGATCCTCGATTTAGTTCTATGGATTTCTAGAATTTCTCATCACCATGTCTATACTAAATTACCATAACCTTAATCCTAATCACCATACATCAAACCTCATTACCAAATCATAATTTATCACTACCATGCACACCATAATTACCAAACACGCTATTTCTCCAAGAAAACTAGGTTCTGACGCGGGCCTTCCTCATCACTGTGTTACATGAAGGTACCCCTTTGTCAAAGCATACTTAAAAAATCAAAAACTCAAAAAAAAAAAAAAATTTTTTCGCCACTCGATTTTTACCTCATTTCAGAGAAGTGCCCTGAATCCAAATCGGTCCACCCAGTCAAAAGTTCTGAGGTAACAAACATTAAAAAAAAAAAAAATACAGCCGAATTGAGAACCTCCTCCTTTTTTTAAAGTCGGTTGAAAAAGGTTTCAATATTTCTAAAATCCGTTTCCTTTTTCTACTTTTCTCATGAAGTCTCTTTGTTATTTTATTTTTTGTAACGAATAGGTACTTGGAAATGTTGGGTTTACTTGTACGTGGTCAATACATTTAGCAAGCAATTTTTTTTAAAACGATATGATTACTTTTGAATGTATTAGTGTATGTGACCGTCAGTGAATTTAATCTTCTATATATACTAGCTGATGCCTGCGACTCCGTCCGCGTGGAGGTATGAAAAATAGATAGTAGCCGATTCTCAGACCTACTGAATATGCATATTAAATTTCATAAAAATCGGTCAAGCCGTTTCGGACGAAGGTAAATACTTAACATTGTGACACGAGAATTTTATATATTAGATGAAAATCAATTGCTATTCGTTTGTCTCGCTAAAACTCGAGAACTTTAGCTGATTTTGGTTTTGAAATGTTTGTCGTAGTCCAGGGAAGGTTTAAACAGTGAGAAAATATGGAAAAATTGCGAGGAAGATAGGGCAGGATAACGTCTGCCGGGCCCACTACTAAATAAAATAATCTGGCGAATTGTGTATACAGGTGCTGCTTTCAATGAACGTGGACAACGTGAGCGTTACGGGGTACGCGGCGTGGTCCCTCATCGATGACTTCGAGTGGCTGTCGGGTTACTCGTGAGTATAGCCTAGCTTCTAGTGAATACTAGGCTTCTACCCGCAGCTCTTTTTTTTAATTAATTTAAAAAAAAATGACATCTTGATTTTAACTATTGAACTATGTTTATATTAATGTTATTGTAACTTGTAATATGTAATGTTTGTTTTTAAAAAGAATGTTATTTTTATTCATTCAAGTAATTGGTATTTGGAAATAAAGGCTTCATTTATTTTTGCTAAAAATAAAACTTTACAGAATGAAATTCGGTCTGTACGAGGTAGACTTCAGTCACCCGAATCGCACAAGAACTCCGCGCCTCTCCTCTAACTACTACGCATGTATCGCCGCTAAGAGAACGTTGGACATTCCACTTTCTTGCTACAACAAGTACAACAGATTCAAAAGAAAAAACTTTACAAATGGTAGCGGCGGGCTTAATTTGAACGCATTTAATTTAATTTTAAGTATTACATTAATTAAACAAAGTATTACGTTATTATGATAGTATAGTTATGTCTATAACTTATGTAAATTAATTAAACGTTTAATTAAAGCATAGCAAAGTTTTTTTTTTTAGTAAAAATAAATTAATTAGTGAGCAAGTATAATTTTACCAGTCCCACAAACCCTTACTGCTGTGGCGACTGCTTCGGTTTCCAAACCATAGAATATTCCATGGAATGTTCCTATATTCCATCTTCCGAACGCCGTCGTGACTGACAACTAAACTGTCAAGTTTTCACTCATCATTGTTATTACTTGGCGCGAAAAAGCATCCGGATTTTGCGCGCTCTTTTTATCCCTCGACGCAAAAAGAGAGGGCCGTATTATAAGTTTAACGTGTCTATTTGTGTATCTGTCTGTGGTATCGTAGCGCCCAAAAAAACGGATGAAACGATCTTCATTTAGTTTTTTTTGTGTCATAGATAATTTTATCTCGAGTGTTCTTAGCCATGTTTCATGAAAATCTGTTCATCCGTCTGAAGGTCATCAGCTTTTTTTTTAATTTGTTTAGGGACTTTTATGCTTATGTACATGTCAGCCCCATTATAATCTAAATTTATATAGAAAACAAAATCACGGTAACTTACAACCAAAAAAAAACAAAGAGTAGAAAGATATAAAAAAAACAAATTAAAAAACAGAAAACACTATAAGAAATGAAACTTTTTTCTAAATCTATTACTTCCATATTATGTCGGGGGTTGTTTTAAATTTGTGATTTATACTTGTTGTTAGGTCCTACTGATACTATTAACGACCTAAAACCTAAATTACTGAATACATACAATAACGGATTAAACGGAGCTGACAATGTTTTACTGTACACCTGGGTCCGCCGCCAAACTGCTTTGTAGATTTAAGAACCAAAAAAAGGTAAAAATGTGGGCATCGTCTAGAAAAAAATAATTAAGTAGTGTTTTGATCAATTGTGTGATTTTGAGCTTTGTTCAGTTTGTTCAACACTGGCACGAAACTTCTCACGCGGGACGTAAATAATAAAGGGTATTTATTATTAAGTACTAGAAAATTATTAAGTATTCCCGCGACTTCGTCTGCGTGGATTAAGATTTTTTGATTCCCGCGGGAATTCTTTAATTTTCCGGGATAAAAAGTAGCCTATGTCCTTCCCCGGGATACAATCTACCCCTGTACCAAATTTCATCAAAATCGGTTGAACAGATGGGCCGAGAAAGCGTAGCAGACAGACAGACAGACAGACAGACAGACACACTCTTTCGCATTTATAATATTAGTATGTATGGATATTAGTATGGATATGGATTCTGTGGTAATACCAGGTAATACGATCAAGGAACTTCAGTACAATACTCAGTTAAGATTATGCACGAATTATTCCAAAAAATTACATGAGGTATTGTAAGTACGACAAGGAAAGGGTCTGCTTAGTGATTATGTGTGTGTCTGTCTGTCTGTCTGCTACGCTTTCCCGACCCGTCTTTTCAACCGATTTTGATGAAATTTGGTATAGAGGTAGGTTATATCCCGGGGAAGGACATAAACATTTTATCCCGGAAAATTAAGAAGTTCCCATGGGAATGAAAAAGACGTAATCCACGCAGACGAAGTCGCGGGCATCATCTAGCAATAATATTATTTTCAAATAGATATATAACTGAAAAATACAAGAAACTACGAAATCAAAACAAACAAAAGAACTTCGAGCTAGCAAATACAAAGTAGATATATTTAGACAAAAAATAATAAAAAACCTTGTACCAGATATACCGAATCGCGTATCTCTTCAGCCAATGCAATCATTGAACCGAGCACATGAGTTAAACGTTAAACGTTATAAATGATTATTTTAAGTACCTAGTGAATAAATTATAATTTGCACGCCACAGTATGGCATGGCAGATTGATCCTCAAAACTTTATTTTTCGTAGCAACTTTATAAAATCCAATTAGGTACTCGTTATAACTGTACTATTACCAATTCTGTGCTTCTATAGGTACTTTATACTTTATAGCTGATGCCCGCGACTACGTCCGCGTGGATTGAGGTTTTTTGGTTCCCGCGGGATCCTTAGTTTTCCGGGATAAAAAGTAGCCTATGTGTTATTCTAGAATATAATCTTATATATAAAATTCTCGTGTCACAATTTTCGTTCCCATACTCCTCCGGAACGGCTTGACCGATTCTCATGAAATTTTGTGAGCATATTGAGTAGGTCTGAGAATCGGCCAACATCTATTTTTCATCCCCCTAAATGTTAAGGGTAGTCCACCCCTAAATTTATTATTTTTATTTTTTAGACAAAATTTTTATTTTTTTATGATACAACATACAAAAATACATACAATCCTAAATTTTCACCCTTCTACGATCAACCCTTATTTTTATTTTAGTAATTTAATCATTTTTCATCTCCGGTCGATAGCTGATCAATCGTCAATTAATTTGTTATTTTAATATGCATATTCAGTAGGTCTGAGCTGAGAATCGGCTACCTACTATCTATTTTTCATACGTCCACGCGAACGGAGTCGCGGGCATCAGCTAGTCTATATATAAAATTCTCGTGTCACAATTTTCGTTCCCATACTCCTCCGAAACGGCTTGACCGATTCTCATGAAATTTTGTGAGCATATTGAGTAGGTCTGAGAATCGGCTACTATCTATTTTTCATACCTCCACGCGGACGGAGTCGCGGGCATCAGCTAGTCATCTATATCTGTGAAAAATTTCATCCAGATCCGTTCAGCCGTACGGGCGGGATTGAGTAACAAACATCCATCCATACATCCATACATCCATCCATCCAAACATTTATAATATTTATTTGAATTTGATTGATGATTTGATTGATTTGATTGATAATATTATAAATGCGAAAGTTTGGATGGATGGATCAATGGATGGATGGATGGATATTCGTTACTCAATCACGCCAGAACGGCTGAACGGATCGGGTCTTCCAGATTTTTTTGCAATTTTGCACAGTGATATTATGTATTTTAGGTACCTATACTCACATTATTGCAAATAAATTATCTTAATATATAAAACATCTGCTTCTACTTTAAATGAATCGGCGCATGTAAATAACATGTAATTTACAAATTAAAGCTCGGAGTTTCCCCGAAGCAAGTCTGTGCGTCACAATTTCTACAAACTACTTTTTTTTTTACTTAACTCGTGTTTGGGATTTCCCAACGTTCACCTTCCTTAACCCTTTTTAAAGCTTTAACGGACTAAGTGCGAAGGTTTTAGCTTTTAATTAATGTAAATTATTTTGTTTATTTATTGGTTTAAATTTCAATAATGAAAGAACTAGAACTTTAATTCGATATAATCCGCCACTGTCAGTAGTGAATCTATGTGGTACAGTGTGTATCTTGCGCTTATAGCTTGCGATATTCACCACACCACACAAATCTTCCAAATCATATCAATCATGCATTCTCGAGTCAACATCTCTTGAAGCTGATCCGGTGGTCCATTGAAGCTGTAAAAAAATTAAGCTTCTAAGTCAATGCAATCGAAAGATACAGTCGTATAAGCCGCATATTTTGACACTCGCCAATAAACAAAGACAATTTATAAACCAGTATAAGACTGTTCACTTCATACATTCAATCAAAGTTCGCTAAATGCGCATTAAAGTCGCCGATACCTTGTAGTTCTTCGCACAATCTGAGATGGCGTAACTGTGCAAGCTGTTTGTTAAAATTAGTTGAATGTAAATTTGCTATTTGCTTATGTGATTTTATCAAATTTTTGTATTTTGATAATTTTATATTATAAATAATTAATACAAATTGAACCAATAAAATACGATATTTCACCGATTTTACTATAATCATATAAAGAGCGAGCCTGGTAGCGCCATCTAACGATAGTATTAACCTAGAAAAAAATTTATAAGGGAGTTAGCAATCTATACTTGGTATTATAATTAATCTATGCCAATAAATCAAAACCTATATAGGTAACTTTCCGACTCCCGTTGACCTAGAATCATGAAATTTGGCAAGAAGCAAGGTCTCACAGCACAGGTATAGGAAAATCCGAATCCGAAAATAGTTAATTAGGGTTCCGTACTCAAAGGTGTTTTTCAAGCACTACCAGTTTAGCGCCACATGTAAGCCAGTTATTTCACAGCTGATTAACTAGGTACCTACGTGTTGATATGACATATTCCTGGTTATTTAATAAAGAAATTATACTGTGTGGATGTACGGAACACTTTGTGCGCGAGTCTGACCTGCATTTGACCGGGGTTTTTATAAATAAAAGCTATAAAATAACATAAGCTTTTACAAGTGAATTTATGTAAACGTATTGCTCGTTTTTATTAAAGGATTCAAGTTTCCTCTTAATTAATGATAAATGAGGTGTCCTTAATGACCATGTCTTACGTCTTACGGATTTTGCCAAATTATAAGCTGATATTATAAAGAGAGGAAACATTTTTTTTGGTGTGCCAATATATTTTTTTCGTTTGTTAGTGTGTAGAAATCAAAATTAAGTATTTTGTACTTTACAGTGGCGTTGGAAGTCGGTTTTTGGAACGAGTTTTTATTTTTAACTTTTTAGTGTCAGGGTTGAAGATTTGGAGTCAAAAATTTTTATGGGACGACCTCGAGAGCTTCCGCTAACGACTAACGAAAAAATTTTCAAATCGGTTCAGAAACCACGGAGATATGCACCGACATACAAAAAAAAAACGCGCCGAATTGAGAACCTCCTCCTTTTTTGGAAGTCGGTTTAAATATGCCGGTACTTTTGCCAGCTTTTTTATTTTCCGAGCTTCTCGTTATGACCATAATAAATACATAGGCATTATACAAGGATTATAATTTTATTTTTTTATTATTCCGATTACTAATAAGGATATAGGCTACTTTTTACTGCAGAAAATCAGAGTTCCCACTGTATTTTTAAAAATCCACGCCGATGAAGTCGCGGGCGTCATGTAGTAAAACCATAAATTCAGCCACAGATGTGATACAATTGAGATGTTAGCAATGATTGATCTAGCATTTTGAGAGAATACTTCTTAAAATTAATTTGTAGCACGGAATAGAAGAAAGATAGAAAGAAAACTATTTATTCTCACCATTGTGCCGTGCCACACATTACAATACCTTAAGGTAAATGTTACCATGGCGCCTCCAGTAGGTACTTGAGCATTAAACTCATGGTCATGCTCAACTCCTACTTCCTAGAGCCACACTGATAGCGCATATCGTGTGTGACACAACCCGAAAATCAACCAGCTCAGCATAATGCTGAATACCTTGCAATAAGTTACAAGAGCATTCAGCGCTGATTTTCAGCTAAAGCCCTACTCCAGGTGACGTCACGAATAGGTAATAGGTACAGTTAGTAGTTCTTTAAATTCAAAATCAATTTAAATTCAACAGGTATAAGTTAAAAATTTAAAAAAACCCCCGACTAGAAAAAAGCTGATGACCTTCAGACGGATGAACAGATTTTCATGAAACATGGCTAAAGAACACTCGGGATAAAATTATCTATGACACAAAAAATACTAAACGAAAATCGGTTCATCCCTTTGGGAGCTACGATACCACAGACATATACACAGATACACAGATACACAGACAGACACATGAGTTCAAACAAATACCAGTGGTATTAGTTTTTGGTATTAGAATGGAATAACTCGTTAAACTTATAACACCCCTCTCTTTTTGCGTCGGGGGTTAAAAAGGTACTTAGGTAAGATAGTATTTTTTAGGGTTCCGTACCAAAATGGTAAAATGGAACCCTTATGGTGCGACTTTCTCCGTCTGTCTGTCCGTCTGTCCGTCCGTCACACTCGATTATTTCAGTAACTACCGAAGCTATCGACATGAAATTTGAAATAGTTGTGTATATTAGTGGCCCAAAGACACTGGAATTAAAAAAAATTGGAAATTATTTTTGTTCTTATTTAAAAAGGGGGAAAATCTGAGGGTTGAAATTTAAAAGTGAGATAACTGTACTGTGTGGGGTATCATATGAAAGGGTTTACTTTGTACATTCTAAAACGAATTTTTAATTATTTTTAGTTATGATAGTTTTTGATTTATCGGGGAAAATGTCTAATAAAATACCGTCCCCCCCCCCCCCCCCCCTTATCTCCGGAGTTTACCAATCGAAAAATTTGAAATAATTATGGTCAATAGGAATTTACGTATATTTTACAGGAAAACTATAGCCAATGCTCTAATTAGCATAGTTTTTTTGATATTAACAATAAACCTCTACAAACAAAGTTAGTCTTGCGGTTTAACAAAGGTAATTATTTATTAATAATGGTACGGAACCCTTCGTGCGCGAGTCCGACTCGCACTTGCCCGGTTTTTTTTTATAAAAACACTATTTCATGCCGCTAGGCGTACAAATATTGATCTTATAAAATACTAGCGGTCTGCCCCGGTTTTGCACGGGTAGGTAGCACTTGATCAAAATTGATTTGGAACCCTCGTAGCTTTAGTTTTAAGATACCGTAACCGATTATCACCATCACGTTTTATAAGTAAGTAATTCTTGACGTCAATAAGTGTACCTACAGTGTACCTTTATTGAATAAATGATTTGATTGATTGATTGATTGAAATAGTCCATACCCAATAATGGTCAGTCGGCACTGAGACGAACAACTTCACCATACGTTCTCAAATTTTGTTCAGGAAACCGCTGTGAACGCTTGGCACTTGAGTCTCCAATTCGACGTATTTTCGCTGTCCTCGCCTGGGAACTATGTTTAAAACTAACAACTAAGTTGAGACCTGGCTCTTTTAGGAATTTCGCAGACTGCCTACAACAGTTAGATATACAAATGTTTAAAAAAATGTTAGTAAGTTCTCTTGTATTATAATTTATAATGACATACAATTGACAAAATATGATACCTATAAAAGTCAGTCAGAATTTGAATATAATAAAAAAATTAATAGACCAATAGAGGTTTGACGTAAGAAGTTGAAAAAATCAAATTATTATTGCAATTTTCGTAGGGGTCTGTAATTTTTGAAAATAAAATATAGCCTATGTTACTCGCTGATAAAGTAGCTTTCTATAGGTTAAAGAATTTTTAAAATCGGTCGAGTAGTTTTTTAGTTTATCCATTACAAACAAACAAACAAACAAATCTTTCCTCTTTATAATATTAGTTTAGAAGTTTAGGAGTAGGTGTGAACTAACATAGTGTTTTATCAAATATCAACACAGATTTACTTTTTTTTTAACCTAAATTACTTAACTAATCAGTCAGTTTTGATGCTATGTTAATTCCCACCTACTTAATATAAAGGCTAATTTTCAAGTACGCCTTGACCAATATCACCAATTTTTTTCTTCTCATATTTAAAAGACTCTACCAAGCCCCGAATTTTACCGTTAGTCGAGAAATGCTATTATGATCTCTTGGAGTTTATTCTCGGAATGAACAGAGGACCAGCCTGGATAAGGATATGTCACCGTAAGATTGTAAAAACCGTAAGATTGTAATCTAACGCTTTTTTTTTTATAGATTGTAAACAGTAGAAATATTGTGAATCGTTCAATGTTCTTGTCAATTTTTGAAATAATCATTGTATTTACGTTTACTTGTCTCTTTCTTGTAGGTTAGGTTAGGGTTCGACATAAATAATAATCAGGTAGTGCCCGGCCGCAGGCAGGGCACTTAGGTTCTATCGGGTTAATAAACCTAACAGATTACATCTACCGAAAAATAATGCGTTATATTGTAATCATTCGACAGTTTACAATTTCGCGAGTTAGATTATAATCTAACGGTTTTTACAATCTTACGGTGACAGATACACCTTACGCCTTAGTGCCTTACCACGTTATATAAACAACTAAAATATACGTTTACAAAGGTGCAGTTATAATCATGCCGCCTTTTCACGCAGTACTTCTGTGGTGAGCAAAAATATTATACTTACTGCATAAGTTATAGTCGGTACTATTATATATAAAATGGCATACTTTCCAGCATATATATAATATGCTATTTTAGCATATATATATGCTATTTTATTTGATGTGTGTTTTGAAACCAGATATGTAGTGTTTTTTTTTGTAAAGTCCGATAAGATTAAGCATTTTGATAGTAAGTAAATATATTTTATATGTCAAAGCATCAAAGTTTTGTGTGGTGAACATGTTGCATATAAAAATTTAACGAACTAATCATGTTTAAAAATATAATGGAACGAGGAAGAATATAAAATAAATTACCAAAAAAGTTTTTTAGGAATTTATCTAAATTCAAATACATCAGTAGAGTAAGTACCTAATTCATAATTAAGTATATCATCATTTTCAAATTAACGAGTGTGATTTTGTGTTAATTGTTATTTTTTCTTGAGAAAACCGCAAGAGGTTATCCCGAATGTCTTGAAAAAAATGTAAGTTGTCTCTTTCTCTGTCTGTATTTAATTAGTTTTGCGAACCAAATATATGGTAGATCTTTTAAACATTACGTTATTTTTAACTAGATGTTGCTCGCGACTTCGTACGCGAAGATTTCCCTTAGTTGTAGAAATATCCAGCGGGAACTCTTTCATTTTCCGGGATAAAGAAAGAAAGTATTTGCTAGTTCTGCCACACATTGCTTTGCCTCAAGGGTATATGCTACCCCGGCGCCTCCATCACCGCCACCAAAAACAATGAGGTGAACTGCCCAAGTGACAGAAGAGCCGGGACAACGGGAGTCATGTGTGACACTACTTCACAACCCGAAAAAACGCTCCAGCTCAGCGTAATTAATGCTGTACGCTTTGTATACGCACAAGAGCAATATAAAAAACATACAACGCTGATTTTCAGCTGGAACCTTGATGCGGGCGATGCTATTAAATCACTTATTAATAATTACAGCTTAGATAGATAGATAAAGACTTTATTGCCACACAAAACATTAAATATCAAGACAACACAAGTAATACCAAGTGCGCAAAGGCGATCTTATCACTAAAAGTGATCTCCTCCAGACAACCTTTAAATAAAGAAATCAATGCAACGAAGCGGGATAGTGCAAAAAACATTATACCTAAATACATAAACTATACATTCTAATAATACATAAACAATTACACAAATAAAAAATACTAAAATAAATACCAATACATTTAAATATTTATATATATGTGTGTGACCTACATAACAAAAGTAAACAAATAAATAAATAATTTACAACATATTATTATAGTAAGATAAAAATATTCCTTCAAACGATCCTTAAAAATACTAACTATTAGTTATCTACAAATTTTAATTGAATCTAGGAACATAAATACCTAAATATGATTACCTATAATAATAGTCTTTTATAATATTATTTTCATCCCACCATCTCGGAAAGAGTTTTTACTCTTCATTATCTGAATGCAAAAGCCGTTATTCCCTCGCTGACGCTCAGGATTCTAAGAATCCTTCGCTTGCTCGGTCATCAAAACTGAGCACGCGGTTAAAAAACAACTTTTCACTCTTGTATAACAAATAACTATTTTTGTTAAACTCTTAAAAAGATAAGCTCTTACACTCTCCAAATACTCAACGGCAAAAAAGCGCGTCAAGCCGTCGGTTTGTTGCGGCGTAATTGAAGGACAAACCAATAAGCATTTATCCGAAATTTATTTACTTACTAGATGATGCCCGCGACTTCGTCCGCATGGATTAAGGTTTTTTGATTCCCGCGGAACTCTTTAATTTTCCGGGATAAAAAGTGTCCTATGTCCTTCCCCTGGATCAAAGACAATATATATAATTAATCTATGCCTGGATGCAAACTATGCCTATACCAAATTTCATCGAAATCGGTTGAAGAGATAATTTTTTTTGATTCCCGCGGGAGCTCTTGAATTTTCTAGGATAAAAAGTAGCCTATGTCCTTCCCCGGGATACAACCTAACCCTGTACCAAATTTCATCAAAATCGATTGAAAAATGGGCCGTGAAAGCGTAGCAGACAGACAGACAGACACACATTCGCATTTATAATAATAGTATGGATGCGAAAGTTTGTCTGTTTGTCTATCTGCTCGTCTGTCTTTTTTATGTTTTGCACTCATTTTGTCCTCTGACAAGACGTCAGAGACGTTTTTAATGCGAGTTTTGCTCCGAATAGGTGCCAGCTCACGATAGCCGTGGAATGGTGATAGACATTTAATTGATTGTAGTGTGTCACTAATGTGTTTTTTTGTCCGTCTTTCTCTCTGCTACGCTGTCACGGCCCACCTGTTCAACCGATTTTAATGAAATTTGGTACAGGGATGGGTTGTATCCCGGGGAAGGATATAGCCTTTTATCCCAGAAAATTGAAGAGTTTCCGCGGATATCGAAAAAACTTAGTCGCGATAAAAATCGCGTCATCATCTAGTATTAAATACGTACGGATGGATAAATTTACATTCAACCCGTTATGTACCTAATGAGAGCCTAACATTGGGCATTTCGTCCATACACATAGATCAATAATATTCCTATACAACCATCGATATATGTAGGTACTAGATGGGCCCTTTCATAGAAAAAAAGTCGGGTGTCCGACTTTCAGAGCGCGTTCCTAACCTGTCTTTGTCCCCGTCATAGCGCTGCCACGATCGCTCGGCGTGTAGATAATTTGTTATTATTATGATAACATCTAAAGTCTAATTAGTTTGGCACCGTATAATTTTTATTTTAAGGTAAATGTTTCAATTCACAAAAAAACACATTTCCAAAAAAACGTTATTTAATCTTCCTATTTAATATTTTTATCCATTACCCAATCATTTAATTTCCGCAGCAAGCTGTATGATATTTTTTTTTACTAACTGGCCGTACGGCTTAAATGACTATGACCTATAATATCTATGACCGAGTCATACGTTTTCATGCTGTAATTCACGATGGCGCCTATGTCGCATGCAAGTTCCCGCTTTACAGACTAGATGGCGTTGTAAAATACGCCCACATTATTTGTTTGACATGGCCCGTCTATGTAAATAGAGGTCGTTGTATACAACAAAATGTCAAAATAATCATAACTATGTACTTCGAGCATTGAGCCAACTAAATGCTCGAAGGTCCAGTAATCACTAATTAGGCTTCGATAGCTCTTATTTCTTTAGTATTAGGGCTCCTTACCAAATTGTAATCTGTTCATCCCCTCATAATCTCCGGAGATAACTATATGTAAATAATATCTAATTTAAGTTTATAACTAGTGGTTCGCCCCGAACTGAGACCTCGCGGCGCCATCTATTGACATAATTGTGAAGTTCTGTTATAAATACTAAGGCTTATTAAAAATTAAATAATTTCGTTTAATATTTATCTAATTTTAGTATTGTTGTTCAAGTACAGGATATAATTCAAATAATTGATCAAGTTTCATGGTCAGCATTTCAGAAAATTTAGAGCTCTGAGGTCAACTTTGGACGTTAGAAAATCTCCACTTTGAAAGCCATTTGGTCAATATTAGGGGAAATATTAAAAAATAATAATTTTGGACTCTATTCCTAATTATCTTTAAAATGATATACCGCAACCTTATGTAACGTTATAAAAAAAATTATCGTTCGCATTCGCTTCTATGAGAGCCCCCCTGAAATAAAGATTTTTATAACTTTTTAAGCCATATTCGGCTGGAGGCCATCCGTTTATATATATATATATATATATATTTAAATTTGAAGTAATTACGTTCAGTAATTCAGAAGTTATAAGGCTCTGACAGACGGACGGAAGGACAAGTGCAAATTCACTCAAGTAGACTTAGAGACCTTCGCTTCGCTCGGTCAATAATATATACCTACCTATACGTAGTATAATAGTTAGAAGTCTGAAGATAATAGTCTCAAACAGAAGGGATTTGTTTTTGATAAGCAATAATCACTATTAATGAGGGTCTTAGTGGGTTCTTACCAAGAACCTTAGAACCAAAGGTTCTTGATTCTTAACTTCTTACATCTTACCAAGCTATGGAACTTTAACGGATTCGGAACTCTGCCTTTGGTATTTTGCGACCTTACTCTTGACCTCATATTCATAACAATAAATGTGTGAAGAAATGCATGCCATTTAAATGTAGGATAAATTTTGAGGTCAATATGACGCGGTTTGACCTGAATTACCTTTAGGCCAACGCATGCAGTCGGTCTGTACCTACGCATTGGCGTTGATAGGAAGTCTTTATAATTAAAACATAATATAATGTACTTCGCCTATGTATAATGTTTGTGTACTGGATGTCAACACACCCACTTGAAATTGATATACCTACTTATAAGTAATATGCTAGAACGATCAGCCTCACCGAAAATACCGATTTCTGATACAAAAATTAGAAGTTAGAAAGTAATTTTATTTTTTGCTGTAGGACGTAATTATTAATAGTCACAGATTTGGATGATAAGGACGCCGGCGCGGCCTTTGTAACAAATTCAAATAAAACCTAATTTGGGTTGTTATAGAGAAAATCTCTGCGCTGCGCTCTACTCTGCAGGTGTGGGCGCCGCTTTAATTTGGGTCTCACAGCCATATTCACTTAACAGATGACCCAAAATAGCGTTTTTTTAATGATTTGATTAGGTAATATATTATCTTTATCCTTGTTTGTTTCAAGGTAGAATTATTGAGGTGAATTAAATCAATTATTGGTTAATTCTATTCTAATTATTAAGGTAGGGTTCCGTGGTCATTATATTTGCCAATAGCTTTGAGTATAATTTCTCAACTAGCTGATGCCCGCGACTTCGTCCTCGTGGATTGATCTTTTTAATTTTCCGAGGCAAAAAGCAGCCTATGTGTTTTTCCAGATTATACTTAATCTATATCTGTACCAAATTTCATCCGGATCCAGTTAGCCGTTTTGGCGTAATTGACTAACAAACATCCATCCTTATCCATCCAAACATGCATCCATCCAAACTTTCGCATTTATAATATTAGACGGTTCTTTTTTTTAGAAACAATAATTAAACAACATTCCAAGTTAAATTTAACAATAGTTAGGTACAAAAATAAAAGAACTTTTTAGCGTGTTGTAAGAATCTTAGCTGTAACACCTTCGCTGCTCGTAAATTTTCCAAATTCATAGGCCGTAAAAACTTAAGTACAAAAACAAATTAAAAAAACAAATCAAGACGTTAATCACCTAATTACTAGCTAGTTCAAATTACACGGAAACTGACGAAAACCGTATATAAAACTATCATTTAATTAATTAAAATATTGCTACTTACAAACGCAAACACACACACACTCATACACACACACACGCACACATACATAATACATATACCCGCAAGCACACACTCACACTTACTCACACGCACGTGAACACTTCTGCGATGTACTTATTTAAATAAACTAACCCTACTAACACTAGAATTCAAATTTTTTTCAATTCAAAATTCAAATGTTTTTTATTCAAATAAACTTTTTACAAGTGCTTATGAATTGTCAATTGAATCTACCACTGGTTCGGAATGTAGTTCCTACCGAGAAGAACCAGCAAGAAACTCGGTGGTTGCTCTTTTGAAAAAAATAAAATAAATTTACAATTGAATAAGAATAATTTACCAGTATAATAATAAACTTGTTAATTATCAAAAACATAATTTAATATAAAAAATTCTTTTTTCGTACCACTTGCTCAAAAAAGTGACATTCTATGCCACAAAAAGCAAACATAACAATAGTCATTTTTAATCTGTTAAAAACAGGGAAAGAAAATTGTACTGAATTTCATTCATCCTCTAGGGGGAGAATGTGATTTAAATTTGGAATACTTACCGAAATTTATACTGAACTAATATTAGTCTAGGAATTTGCCGCGTTTTTGTTTTCTTCAAATATTCATAAACGTTAAGTTTATTTTAATTTATTTTTTTAAATAAGTTAATGTTCTAAACAGTTCCTCAGACGCAAGAACAGAGAAGTACTCAAATCAACTCATCAACAATGAATTTACCAAACAAAAATGTAACTCTCTCTATCAATAATTGGACCAATGTTTCGAATGTTAACTTTTACTTTTAATTGTCATGTTAACTTTTACTTTTAATTGTAGGTATTTTTAATGAATGCTTATCTCATATTATTATTGTGTTAATTTTTTCGCAAATGTTACAAAAAGTAGAGTATTTTCCTCGGTGATAAAGCTGTCTTAGTCTTGGGTGAACTTAAAGCCCTCGCTACACTTAGGACTCGTCTTAAATCCCTCGCTTCGCTCGTGATTTAAGTTTTTAACACCCTCGCTACGCTCGGGAGTAAACCTCGAGTCCTTCGTTACGCTCGCGATTTAAATCGTCACCCGCGACAGAAGACACTGCTTTATCCCCTTGGTTAATAATCTACTATTAAACAACCGACTTCAAACTCCCGCACCAACTTTACAACAACAAGCACACGCTATACAAAGTACTTATTTTACTGTTGATATTTTAAAAACCGCTTGACCGATTTCGATAAAATTTATATGGGACCACATGGGAAGTATGCCCTTTCAAATAAAAAAATAATCATCCAAATCGGTCCACCCAGTCAAAAGTTCTGAGGTAACAAACATTAAAAAAAAAAATATACAGTCGAATTGAGAACCTCCTCCTTTTTTTGAAGTCGGTTGAAAATACCAATATGTTAATACAGAAAATATTGTGACAAGAGGGTAAGCAGTCTTTACTACAACAACAAGCTGCGCCTAGTGTTGTTGATAGCCAAACATTAATTTGTGACCTGTAACATGTAAAAGTCGGTAAATAGTATATTGTGTGCTTGGGTGAAACAAGACGATTTCAGACGAGGGTGAAGTTGCCTACCTGAGCGAAGCGAGGGCTGGCATCACCCGAAATCTGAAATCGTGATTCATCCCGTGGCGCACACACTATTTTTCATCTATTCTGCATTGAAATTGCGATAATTCTTATTAATTTAGGTTGATAGGATGTTGTTTACAAATATCATATCAGCTGTCAGTTTAGTTGATGGGTAAAATGTCAATTAAATAGGTTTGAAATAAACACAAGATACTCTGACACAGGGTTTAAAGGAGGGCTAGAAAACCATCACTTTCTGCCCTAGGGCAGATAGTGACGGTTTTTTACCCGCTGCATGACGTATTCGTCTAAAATTGACGAGTTTCAGGTGGCTCAACAGGCGTTGAAACTCGCATTTTCAATGCAGGTTATATGAAAAAGGTATTGTATCTATATGTAATAACTTTACTTTTCAGTTATGCTGAATAAATATTTTCATTTTCATTGCCTACGAAACAAAAGATATGAAGAAACGTTTCTTATTTTCAAATACAGAAACAGTTTCAGTTTCAGTTTTCTGTGCGCACTAAGTTTCGCAACAGAAGTTAACGAGTGTGGACGCGTGTTTTAGCCTTGTTTATGAACATGGCAATAGTTTGGGAAATTTTAACAGGAATCTTTGAGACTACATAGTTGGTTTTTATGGGAACGCTCGACTAAAGACTTCCAAACCAAAGTCAAGAAATTAATCTAAGCATACGATTACTACTGATGTGCCTCCCGTTTGGAGAGTAAGGAAATCGTAATAATAGTGCAAATAAATGAATTGAAATGAATTGAATTGAATAGTTAAGGCCCTATGTAGCGTAAAAGGGGTTTTTTTAAAGCAGTGTATCCATCAAACGGTGACATAAGAGGCAAGACGTAAGCTTGTAAAAATAGTTTGCTGTTTTCAAGACCTTCAAGCAGCCATTGACACATCTCAAAACACAATTTAAAAAAATCTCTCCATTGAAATTAAATTTAAACATACCTCTTAATATACCTTTTAAGCAATTTTCCTCCTTATTGAAACTAATAATTTGCTCTAGAAATATAAGATAAAATTCATATTTCTAAATCAAACACATTGTCGGATTCATTTGTATTGAAAAATAAATATTCATGTTTGAACAAATGATTTCTTGCATTTTTAGGGTTCCGTAGCCAAATTTGGCAAAAACGGAACCCTTATAGATTCGTCATGTCTGTCTGTCTGTCTGTCTGTCTGTCTGTCTGTCTGTCTGTCTGTCTGTCCGTCCGTATGTCACAGCCACTTTTTTCCGAAACTATAAGAGCTATACTGTTGAAACTTGGTAAGTAGATGTATTCTGTAAACCGCATTAAGATTTTCTTACAAAAATAGAAAAAAAATAATAAATTTTGGGGGTTCCCCATACTTAGAACTGAAACTCAAAAATTTTTTTTTCATCTAACCCATAGGTGTGGGGTATCTATGGATAGGTCTTCAAAAATGATATTGAGGTTTGTAATATCATTTTTTTCTAAACTGAATAGTTTGCGCGAGAGACACTTCTAAAGTGGTAAAATGTGTGTCCCCCCCCCCGTAACTTCTAAAATAAGAGAATGATAAAACTAAAAAAAATATATGTTGTACATTACCATGCAAACTTCCACCGAAAATTGGTTTGAACGAGATCTAGTAAGTAGTTTTTTTTTTAATACGTCATAAATCGTAAACCGCAATTTACGCATGAATTTTTAGTTACATGATATAATGGCCCGACCCGGGACTCGAACCCGGGACCTCATCGGCCGCAGTTGAACATGATAACCACTAGATGACTAGACCAACGAGGCAGGGATGATACCTATATCAAACATAAATTATTTTTTACCGATTAATAAATAGAGGGTCTTCCAAGGGACCTTAAATTTTCATCCTCGGTTAGTTTTAAGTTTGATAACCATTTTAACTATAGATTAAAGAAAAAAGTGCATTGCACAACTATGGTAGATTCATTTTACTATTCATAAGCACTTGTAAAAAGTCTATTTGAATAAAAATCATTTGAATTTGAATTTGAATATGTATTAATTGCAAACTTCCATACTAGAAGCGCGTTTTTAAGTTTGTTAAAGAGTTGCTGATTTGATTAAGTTGTAATTATCCCTATTTTCGATCCACCTAGACACATAATATCTACAACCTTTCAAGTTCTCAAGTTTTTCATACGCTATACCTTTTCCAGGTACGGCGGATTTTTTTGGGTTGAATTACTACACCACTTACATGATCAGACCAGCCAAACCTGACGACAAGCCCGGGGTCTGGTTCCTCACTGGATCACCAGAATTGAACGCAACCTTAGAAAACCCGCGAGACGCATACTACGGTGCTTCTCATATGCTTCCGGTAATAACTTTCTTTAAACATAATTGGCCGAGCGAAGCGAAGGTCTCCGAGTCTACTTGAGTGAATTTGCACTTGTCCGTCCGTCCGTCCGTCCGTCTGTCAGAGCCTTATAACTTCTGAATCACTGAACGTAATTACTTCAAATTTGAATATTGTGGATATAAACCGATGGCCTCCAGCCGAATATGACTTAAAAGTTATAAAAATCTTTATTTCAGGGGGGCTCTCATAGAAGCGAATGCGAACGAAAATATTTTTTATAAAATAGTTACATAGGATTGCGGTATATCATTTTAAAGATAATTAGGAATAGAGTCCAAACATATATTTTTTTTATTTTTCCCCTAATATTGACCAAATGGGAGGCTTTCAAAGTGGAGATTTTCTAACGTCCAAAGTCGACTTCAGAACTCAAAATTTTCTGAAATGCTAACCCTGAAACTTGATCAATTATTTGAATTATATCCCGTACTTGAACAACAAATACTAAAATAAGATAAATATTTTATGGAATATTTAATTTTTAATGAGCCTTAGTATTTACAACAGAACTTCACATTTATGTCAATAGATGGCGCCGCGAGGTCTCAGTTCGGAGCGAACCACTAGTATAGTATTATGTACACGGTTGCTGATTCGCATGTTTTGTCGGAATGAGCCCGACTAGTATTGAACCCGTCCGGGGTCCTTAAATTCATGAGCCTCGGTGGCAAAGCACTGACTGCGTGCAGCCAGACGTTGCGCCCGCTGTGCATATTCCGACAAAACACGTGAGTCTATTACCGTTATAACAACAATTAATAATTAAAATAAAATATAAAATTAAGGTAGGTAGGAGGTAGGTAACGTGATTTTTTAAAGCCTCTTTTTTTACGAAAGTATTTAAAAAGAACACAGTGTTAAATCTTGTACATTTGGAATCCATCGTAAGCGAGTCCGACACGCACTTGGCGGGTTTTGTATCAATAAAAGTTTCTATGCTATTCTATTCAAGGAAGTTTTTATTAAAGGTGGTTCCAGGTGGTCTACGAAAAGTGATGTCTTGGCTGCGCGACCAGTACGGTGACATCGATATCATCATAACGGAGAACGGCTTCACCTCCAGCGGTGACCAGCTGGATGACTTCGACAGAGTGGACTTCTTTTACGAACACTTAAAACAAGTAATACAAAGTATCAAGTACATTATAAGAACTATTCGATCTGGTTCCTCCGTCACCTTTTTACTATCGAACCGCGAGGCATCGACAAGGACTGCACCCTTACGCAGTCGAAATTCAACGGGCGCACGAAGCGATTTGCTTCCTCGTTCCTAATTCGAACCGCTAGGTCTAGGATATGGAATGCCCTTCCGGCTTCCGTTTTCGCCTCCTGTTTTAATATTGGTATCTTCAAATCAAGAGTGAATATGGATCTTCTAGGCAAGCGCGCTCCAGCTCCACCTTAAGCTGCATCACCACTTGCAAGCAGGTCTGATTGCAGCCAAGCGCTAGCGTACATTTTTTACTGTTAACTACAAATACAGGCTCAAATTAAACTCTTATACTAAGTACTGAGTACTGTACTAAGTAAGGTACTGTACATGATACGGGGGCATTTGTTGTGCCACGGCTTTTAAAAATTATTAAAAAAAAAACGTTTCATGAAAATATTTAAATTGGCTAAATTTGCCAATTTAAATATTATGGCATTTATTTTTAATGACATTATGGTACGAGATACGCGGTCAGCGTACCGGTTATTGATCGATAACGGCCTACAGCTGTTAAAGTACTAATAACACAGAGCTGAAAAGTGTCTAGAATTTGCAGATAAAAAAATAAGTACTGGCGAACATAATATATTTTTTTAAAGTTGCAGGAGTTTTCAGGTAATTTTTAATGTAGTCGCCATTAAGAAATTATTGAGTATAGACTTAAGACTGATTGTGAGCTAATAATTATAGTGCATTACTGCAGCGGCCAGCATAACAGGCATTGAAGGACGAACGTGTAAATGTGGGCCGAGGTGAATCCGAGGCACACATACGTAAGTCCATCAATGCCTAGTTGTGGCCAAGGCTTGTATAGTACTTTTCTCAAATCATCATCATCATCATCATTATCAGCCGACAGACGTCCACTGCTGGACATAGGCCTCTTGCAAGGATTTCCACATGCCGCGGTCTTGCGCCGCCTGGATCCAGCGACTCCCTGCGACTCGCCTGATGTCGTCCGTCCACCGAGTAGGGGGTCTGCCAACGCTGCGCTTCTCAGTGCGAGGTCGCCATTCCAGCACTTTGGGACCCCAACGTCTGTCGGTTCTTCGAACTATGTGCCCCGCCCATTGCCACTTCAGCTTCGCAACGCGTCGAGTAATGTCGGTTACTTTCGTTCTTTTGCGAATCTCCTCATTCCTGATTTGATCGCGCAAAGAAACCCCGAGTATTGCTCTCTCCATCGCCCGCTGAGTGACCCTGAGCTTCCTTATGAGGCCCATAGTTAGCGACCAAGTCTCGCATCCATAGGTCATCACTGGCAACACGCACTGTTCGAAGACTTTGGTCTTCAGGCACTGAGGAATCTTGGACGAGAAGACATCTCGAAGCTTCCCGAACGCTGCCCAGCCGAGTTGGATTCGGCGGCCCACCTCTTTCTCGAAATTGGACCTACCTAACTGGACCGTATGTCCTAGCTATATATACTCGTCTACAATTTCGAGTGCAGAGCTCTCAACGATTACTGGGTGGAGCGGGACATGAGCATTAGACATGATTTTCGTCTTATACTCATGTTCATTTTAAGGCCCACCTGTTGTCAAATAATGCGCGGAAATTAAAACTAAGTAGTACCTAGACAGAACTTCGATTTCGATTTTCTTTCATTCTTCCATTGAACATCATAGGTTTTCAAATATTTTTCTTTCGATTTTGTGGGTGACAAGTTTTCTATTACGGGTCTTGCTACCTCTTGAATTTCAGGTGGCGTTAAAGTAAGTTCATCACACTCATTGTCTTCACTTGAACTCATTTTTAACCGACTTCCAAAAAAGGAGGAGGTTCTCAATTCGGCGCGTATCTTTTTTTTGTCAACTACATTTCAAAATCAATGACGAACAACGAACAACAATAATTTTTCCCGCGTTCAAGTGTTCATTTGTTTTTTTTTTCAATAAACAGCTTTCTATTTGCTAGCTAGTACGAAATTTAAATAAAACCTTTGATAAGTTACCTCCTTGGTTGCCATGTTTCGGAGTAAAAGGTCGTTCCATTTTTAAATTACACAACAGATATGAATATACTATGTAATTTATTTGATCGCTAAAACACGACAGATATGGATTTTCATACAACTTTACCCGGCCGCTGCTCGCATGTAAAGGCTAGTACAGCAAGTTCGATTTATCTCGAAGAAGGTTGTCAAAATAATGCTCAAATTTCCAAGCATGTTTGAGAAATATTTATTTGCTGATAATATTAATAATTAGGGCTAATTACGCTAATAATTAGGTATGGGTCTTGCTCTTACAAAATCTCATAAAGATTCAAAGATTAAAAAAACGGCCAAGTGCGAGGGTTCCGTACAAACTGTGGCGCGGTAGGCCGTCTACGATGTGGTGGTAGTCCGTCCGTCTGTCTGTCAAGACTCTTTTTCTCAGGAACGCATGGAGGTATCAAGCTGAAATTTATATCAAATACTCAAGTCTACTGTTCCTTGGAGCTGTGAAAAAATCAAGCTTCTAAGCCAACGCAATCAAAAGATACAGCCGTTTATGCTGCAAATTTTCGACACTCGCAAGGGAATCAAAACCTACAGGGTAGGTACTTCCCGTGAACTCAGAATCTTGAAATTTGGTACGAAGCAATGTCATAAAGCACAGATCAAGGAAAAATTGTGAAAAGCATAAATTTTTAGTTAAGTACATCATATAATAACAAGTAATAAAATTAAAAATTTTAAAAAAACCCACGACGAACTGCAGAGCTCCATTATACCTTTGACCTTTATAACTTTGAAACAACAATTAGAACGTAGCAAACGTATATATTAGGTACATAATATCTAAAACACAAAACTGCATCTTTGACAGCTCAGTAGTTTTTTTGACCAGTGTGGTGGACTATGGCCAAACCCTTTTCAAATGGACAAATCAAAAGAGTCCAAACGCGACGGGTATACGATGAGAATTTAAGGAGTTCCCATGATCGCCTCCTGACTCCATCATGATACCCTGGGCAGCATCTAGGTACAAGCTAAATATATCTAAAACAAAAAGCCCGCATCTAAATCAGCACAGTAGTTTTTGAGAAAAATGGTAACATATTGAAAAAATAAAATCATAGACTACAGCTCAGCTTTGTTGTCTATGGTCCTAAAATATATGTAAGAACCTTCTCACAAGCTATACACATCTAATGAAAAAAACTGCATTTCAATCGGCCCAGTACTTTTTGTAAAAAATGGTAACATATCGAAATATTAAAATCATAGAGACAGCTCAGCTTGGTTGTCTATGGTCCTAAAATATATCTAAGAACCTTCTCTCAAGCTATATATATCTAACTAGTATTTCGCCCTGTGCGCGAGCTGCTAAAGCAGCTCATGGGTTGTGGTTAGACTTACAAGCAGTACAGATTTTACTGTACTAAACTGAATTCATTTATTATGGTGATAACAAAATAAATAAAAATGGCGCTGATTTTTTAAAACTTTGGTAACAGTTTCCTGTTTCGTAACCACAAGGAGTCCTAAATATCGATTTTGAACGAAATTGGTTAATTAACAAAGAATTTCAAAATGGCGCTGATTTTCTAAAATTTTGGTAACAGTTGCCTGTTTTGTGACCCCAGGGAGCCCTAAATATCGATTTTGAAAGAAATCGGTCAATTAACACAGAATTTCAAAATGGCGCTGATTTTTAAAATTTTGGTACCAGTTTCCTGTTTTGTGACCCCAGGGAGCCCTAAATATCGATTTTGAACGAAATCGGTCAATTATCAAAGAATTTCAAAATGGCGCTGATTTTTTTTAAATTTTGGTACCAGTTTCCTGTTTTGTAATCCCACGAAGCCCTAAATATCGATTTTGAACAAAACCGGTTAATTAACAAAGAATTTCAAAATTGCGCTGTTTTTTTAAAGTTTGGTAACAGTTTCCTGTTTTGTAACCCCAGGGAGTCCTAAATATCGATTTTGGACGAAATCGGTCAATTAACAAAGAATTTCAAAATGGCGCTGATTTTTTAAAATTTTGGTACCAGTTTCCTGTTTTGTAATCGCACGAAGTCCTAAATGCAATAAACCGCATCTCAATCGGCCCAGTACTTTTTGTGAAAAATGGTAACAGTGGTTGAAAAATTAAGATCATAGACTACAGCTCAGCATTGTTGTCTATGGCCCTAAAATATATTTAAGAACGTTCTCACAAGCTATTCACATCTAATGCAAAAAACCGCATCTCAATCGGCCCAGTACTTTTTGTGAAAAATGGTAACATATTGAAAAAATAAAACCATAGACTACAGCTCAGCTTTGTTGTCTATGGTCCTAAAATATATCTAAGAACCTTCTCACAAGCTAAACATATCTAATGCAAAAAACCGCATCTCAATCGGCCCAGTACTTTTTGTGAAAATTTTTAACACATAGAAAAATTAAGATCATAGACTACAGCTCAGCTTTGTTGTCTATGGTCCTAAAATATATCCAAGAACCTTCTCACACGCTATACACATCTAATGCAAAAAACCGCATCTCAATCGGCCCAGTAGTTTTTGTGAAAAATGGTAACATGTTGAAATATTAAAATCATAGACTACAGCTCAGCTTGGTTGTCTATGGTCCTAAAATATATCTAAAAACCTTCTCACAAGCTATACGTATCTAATGCAAAAAACCGCATCTCAATCGGCCCAGTACTTTTTGAGAAAAATGGTGACAAAAAAGTGCACAAACAAACAAACAAACAAACAAACACACAACCTCTTAGGGCAAACACATATACCGTCTCCGCTTCGTCGAGGGTAAAAATATTTTTAATCATTTTAAACTTACTTGAAATTTTTAAAAATATTTTTATTTGATTTTAAAAAAAATTCTTTTCGCAATGTTTCCTATATCTGTGCTATAAGAAGTTGCTTCGTACCAAATTTCAAGATTCTGAGTTCACGGGAAGTACCCTGTAGGTTTTGATTCCTTTGCGAGTGTCGAAAATTTGCAGCATAAACGGCTGTATCTTTTGATTGCGTTGGCTTAGAAGCTTGATTTTTTCACAGCTCCAAGGAACAGTAGACTTGAGTATTTGATATGAATTTCAGCTTGATACCTTTATGCGTTCCTGAGAAAAAGGGTCTTGACAGACAGACGGACGGACTACAAAGTGATCCTATAAGGGTTCCGTTTTTTCCTTTTTAGGTACGGAACCCTAAAAATTGAATAAGTAAAAAATGAAAAGCCATTTTTTTTTAAATTAACCTTGTTAATATTTTATACGGCAACAATTAATGAGGTTCTATGATTGCTCGCTTCTTAGATAATTAAGTGAACAAAAAGTTCGGGCGGAAAAGCGTACTTTGGTAATCATTTAACTTAAGTATTTCAAAGATACGTATTCTTGCTATGAAATAAAAACACAGTTTTTTTTGTAATTT
Organism: Erebia epiphron; assembly: GCA_963932025.1. Classification (NCBI taxonomy): domain Eukaryota; kingdom Metazoa; phylum Arthropoda; class Insecta; order Lepidoptera; family Nymphalidae; genus Erebia; species Erebia epiphron. The sequence continues at coordinate 2,594,469 of OZ009948.1, forward strand.
GTCCAAATTCAATTCGACACCACGTACTTATTACAGAAATCTCAATGCGTTTACTTACTTTTTTATTAAATTAATATGCTTGCAGTTTGCACTTTACGCCGATCATAATTCATGACTTTTTCAATTAAATAAATTATTTTGAAGCAATGCAGAGGTCTAGGTTATAAACGCGCTTGCCTTGCTTTGAAGGCACCTGACTCTACCTTATCCATTATTATTATTATTATTAAGCCCTTATTTTCCTTATCAGTTATTAAATTATTCTTACAAAATATAAATCAAATGCTATCGTATTATCTATTCTAAATTTTAGTTTGTCAGTAGGTATCTTTTTTAATTTACGTATATGTGTGTAGGTGCGTGAATGTATGTGTGTGTATGTGTGTGTGTGACTGTGAAGTGTGTGTGGGCATGTGTGTGTGTTTGTAGTAAGAGTTGTTTTGTTTTGCGTTATAGTAATTGTTAGTTTTTATATATGTATATTATGTTTCTTGATTGTTATCTATATTTTTGACAAGGACCCCTCTTTGGGTATAGGCCTCCTCCAGTTCATGCCATTTTTCTCTGTCTTTGGCAATTTCGAGCCAATTCTTCCCTGCTGTCTGTGCTATGTCGTTTGACCAGCGTGATTTCGGCCTTCCTACTTTTCTCTTTCCTTTTGGGCCTGGCCATGTGGTTGTTTTAATAGTCCATCGGTCATCTGTTAATCTTGAGACATGTCCTGCTCACTTCCATTTTAATTTGAGAGCGTGTTTTAGAGCGTCCGTTAATTTTGTCTTTTTTCTTATATCCTCACTTTTTATTTTCTGTATTTTACGTAGATTGAGGATACTCCTTTTTATCGCTCTCTGGCAAGTTACAATCTTATTCTTAATATTTTTAGTGTAAACCCATGTTTGGCAGGCATAAATGAGACAAGGGAGTATACATGTGTCCATAACTTTTCTTTTTAGGTTTAGTGGATATGACCCTTTCATTATTTCTTTCTATGCCCAGTATTTGTTCCAGGAAATGTTAATTCTTCTATTAACTTCTTCTTCTGCACTCGTTAGATTAAACGAAACTTGCTTTCCAAGGTATTGGTAGGAGTCTACATATTCCAATTGAATGTCGTTAGATGTAATTGGGATTGGTGAGCTGTTTGTCATTACTTTTGTTTTATTTGTGTTCATTTCAAGTCCAACTTTTTTGCTCTCGGTATCTTATGAGCTTATCATTTTTTTTAGCTCATTACTGTGTTCCGCAAAGAGTGCAACGTCATCTGCAAAGCGTAGGTGGCTCAGATATTGATTGGAAATATTAATGCCTTTGTGAGTCCAATCAAGTTCACTTATTACATTCTCCAGAACTGCTATCCATACTAATATTATAATATTATATTTACATTTACAATAATATAGTCTTTGTCAGGCGGAACATTAATCTATATAAGAAAAAAAGTGATACTCACAATCGATGTAAACCGCCATAAGCTAGTAACAGCGTCATATTATCGTGTACGCAAGGTGCAGAAATCCTTTGTGTACTCTTTTATAACATGGTTCCCAAAGAATTTCTAGATTTACCATAACATAAATTTAAAGACTGTATTAAACAGCATTTGTCAAGTCGAGGTTATTACACCATCGATGATTTTCTGACTGACAAAGTTGCATGGAAGCAACCGGCTTTGCATCCAGTGACCCCAGTATAATACTTGATGTATGTGTTGTATTTTTACATAATCTTGTAACCTTTTTCTCTTTTTAGAAAGGAGCAACTGCTGAGTTTCTTGCCGGCTCTTCTCAGTGGAAACACTTTTCCGAACTGCGGTGGTAGAGTCTTTAACGTATCATTTAAGTGACACAAGTGGTCCTAAATGAAATAAATAAATCATTTATCATTTAATGCAAAAACCTGTCTGTCTGTCTGTTACGCTTTCGCGGCACATCTTTTAGACCGATTTTGATGAAATTTTGTACAGAGGTAGATTGTATGCCGGGGAAGGACATAGGTATACTATTTTTCACCCCGGCAAATTCTCTTTTCAGAGTTCCTGCGGGAAATAAAAAAACTTAACCACGCGGACGAAGTCGCGAGCGTCATCTAGTATTTTTATAATAATAAAATTATTATAATTATGTTTCTGACATTTGACATTTACCATATTCGGTCTGTTTTGTTGAGCGTTTTTTTAATAGTGGTTTTGGTATATAATTCTTTTTAACCAACTTCCAAAAAAGGAGGAGGTTCTCAATTCAGTGCGTATATATATATTTTTTTTAATGTATGTCGTTGCATAGGTATCTCCGTGGTTTCTGGACCGATTTGAATATTTTTTCTATCAGTCGTTTGAGGGACCTCTCGAGGTGGTCCCATAAAAAAATCTGACTCCAAATCCTCAACCCTGACACAAAAAAATTGAAAATAAAAATTCTTTCCAAAAAACAGACTTCAACATAGTGTGTAGAAATCAAAATTATTTTTATTTTACATTGGCTTTGGAAGTCGGTTTTTTGGAAAAAAATGCGCTATCAAATAAACATACCAATTCCTTATACCGAATCTGTGTATTATATATTTTTTAAATATCGTTTTAATCTAAATTAATTTTGTACCTAATTTTAGTAGGTACAGTTTTACATCTGTGCTTTTGCGCCTTTTTCAGATTAAAAAAACATAATTATAATATTTTTAGTTAATTTATTATTCTGTTCACCTCTTGGTTCACCAACTCTTGTTCTCCAAAACATATTAATGGTTCTCTAAAAACTCTTCTTTTCTCATTTCATCACCTTTAATATTTTCCTACATCTGTATACATATTTTCCTTACAATGGTCAACATGTACCTATGTATAGTCCCAGAAACGTATCTGGCCCTTTGGGCCCAGTGGCCATAATTGTAACTATTTTTTATGCCTGTTTAGTTTTTGTTTTAATTTTGCTTCTTAGATACTTACTAGCGACCCTGTCGCCGGGTCAGATAAGTTTGTAAAAAATGCAAATGCATTAAAATGCCAGTAAAGGTTCCAATATAATTTAATATAAAAAATTCTTTCTAAACAACCGACTTCAAACTCCCGCGCCAACTTTACAACAACAAGCACACTCTATACAGAGTATAGCGTGTAATAGTATAGTATTTTAAAAACCGCTCGACCGATTTCGATAAAATTTATATGGGACCACATGGGAATTATGCCCTTTCAAATAAAAAAAGGATCATCCAAATCGGTCCACCCAGTCAAAAGTTCTGAGGTAACAAACATAAAAAAAAAAAAAAATACAGCCGAATTGAGAACCTCCTCCTTTTTTTAAAGTCGGTTGAAAAAAAAATTGTGTGTGTCAGCTCCGACGCACGACTGGAGTTTACTCGTACTATCCTATTTTGATACTCGGCAAGCCTCGTATCAAAAAACAGCACTCGAATTAAAATGACCTTCATTACGATACAGTTGCATAAATAGCTATATTGATATGTATAACAAAAACAGCAATATAAGTACATTGACACTGATAGAAACAAACAAGCCCAATAACATATAGGTATAGTCGCCTTACAGCAAACACTATGTACGTCTCACTCTTACGTCACAACCAAATTAGAAAGGTGCGCACCATAGGTTTCTAATTTACCAAAAGTAACGAGGTCATTCATCAGTAGATTTTACCTCTCATATTTTTCTCATACCGGGCGCCTTAAATATGAAAATCGATTCTTAAGGAGTAAACTCCAAAAGGTTTCAATATTTCTAAAATCCGTTTCCTTTTTCTACTTTTCTCATGAAGTCTCTTTGTTATTTTATTTTTTGTAACGAATAGGTACTTGGAAATATTGGGTTTACTTGTACGTGGTCAATACATTTAGCAAGCAATTTTTTTTAAAACCATATGATTACTTTTGAATGTATTAGTGTATGTGACCGTCAGTGAATTTAATTTTCTATACATACTAGCCGATGCCCGCGACTCTGTCCGCGTGGAGGTATGAAAAATAGATAGTAACCGATTCTCAGACCTACTGAATATGCACATTAAATTTCATAAAAATCGGTCAAGCCGTTTCGGACGAAGGTAAATACTTAACATTGTGACACGAGAATTTTATGTATTAGATAAAAATCAATTGCTATTCGTTTGTCTCGAGAACTTTAGCTAATTTTGGTTTTGAAATGTTTGTCGTAGTCCAGGGAAGGTTTAAACAGTGAGAAAATATGGAAAAATTGCGAGGAAGATAGGGCAGGTTAACGTCTGCCGGGCCCACTAGTAAATAAAATAATCTGGCGAATTGTGTATACAGGTGCTGCTTTCAATGAACGTGGACAACGTGAGCGTTACGGGGTACGCGGCGTGGTCCCTCATCGATGACTTCGAGTGGCTGTCGGGTTACTCGTGAGTATAGCCTAGCTTCTAGTGAATACTAGGCTTCTACCCGCAGCTTTTTTTTTAAATTAATTTAAAAAAAAATGACATCTTGATTTTAACTATTGAACTATGTTTATATTAATGTTATTGTAACTTGTAATATGTAATGTTTGTTTTTAAAAAGAATGTTATTTTTATTCATTCAAGTAATTGGTATTTGGAAATAAAGGCTTCATTTATTTATGCTAAAAATAAAACTTTACAGAATGAAATTCGGTCTGTACGAGGTAGACTTCAGTCACCCGAATCGCACAAGAACTCCGCGCCTCTCCTCTAACTACTACGCATGTATCGCCGCTAAGAGAACGTTGGACATTCCACTTTCTTGCTACAACAAGTACAACAGATTCAAAAGAAAAAACTTTACAAATGGTAGCGGCGGGCTTAATTTGAACGCATTTAATTTAATTTTAAGTATTACATTAATTAAACAAAGTATTACGTTATTATGATAGTATAGTTATGTCTATAACTTATGTAAATTAATTAAACGTTTAATTAAAGCATAGCAAAGTTTTTTTTTTTTAGTAAAAATAAATTAATTAGTGAGCAAGTATAATTTTACCAGTCCCACAAACCCTTACTGCTGTGGCGACTGCTTCGGTTTCCAAACCATAGAATATTCCATGGAATGTTCCTATATTCCATCTTCCGAACGCCGTCGTGACTGACAACTAAACTGTCAAGTTTTCACTCATCATTGTTATTACTTGGCGCGAAAAAGCATCCGGATTTTGCGCGCTCTTTTTATCCCTCGACGCAAAAAGAGAGGGCCGTATTATAAGTTTAACGTGTCTGTTTGTGTATCTGTCTGTGGTATCGTAGCGCCCAAAAAAGCGGATGAAACGATCTTCATTTAGTTTTTTTTGTGTCATAGATAATTTTATCTCGAGTGTTCTTAGCCATGTTTCATGAAAATCTGTTCATCCGTCTGAAGGTCATCAGCTTTTTTTTTAATTTGTTTAGGGACTTTTATGCTTATGTACATGTCAGCCCCATTATAATCTAAATTTATTCAAACAAAATCACGGTAACTTACAACCAAAAAAAAATAAAGAGTAGAAAGATATAAAAAAAACAAATTAAAAAACAGAAAACACTATAAGAAATGAAACTTTTTTCTAAATCTATTACTTCCATATTATGTCGGGGGTTGTTTTAAATTTGTGATTTATACTTGTTGTTAGGTCCTACTGATACTATTAACGACCTAAAACCTAAATTACTGAATACATACAATAACGGATTAAACGGAGCTGACAATGTTTTACTGTACACCTGGGTCCGCCGCCAAACTGCTTTGTAGATTTAAGAACCAAAAAAAGGTAAAAATGTGGGCATCGTCTAGAAAAAAATAATTAAGTAGTGTTCTGATCAATTGTGTGATTTTGAGCTTTGTTCAGTTTGTTCAACACTGGCACGAAACTTCTCACGCGGGACGTAAATAATAAAGGGTATTTATTATTAAGTACTAGAAAATTATTAAGTATTCCCGCGACTTCGTCTGCGTGGATTAAGATTTTTTGATTCCCGCGGGAATTCTTTAATTTTCCGGGATAAAAAGTAGCCTATGTCCTTCCCCGGGATACAATCTACCCCTGTACCAAATTTCATCAAAATCGGTTGAACAGATGGGCCGAGAAAGCGTAGCAGACAGACAGACAGACAGACAGACAGACACACTCTTTCGCATTTATAATATTAGTATGTATGGATATTAGTATGGATATGGATTCTGTGGTAATACCAGGTAATACGATCAAGGAACTTCAGTACAATACTCAGTTAAGATTATGCACGAATTATTCCAAAAAATTACATGAGGTATTGTAAGTACGACAAGGAAAGGGTCTGCTTAGTGATTATGTGTGTGTCTGTCTGTCTGTCTGCTACGCTTTCCCGACCCGTCTTTTCAACCGATTTTGATGAAATTTGGTATAGAGGTAGGTTATATCCCGGGGAAGGACATAAACATTTTATCCCGGAAAATTAAGAAGTTCCCATGGGAATGAAAAAGACGTAATCCACGCAGACGAAGTCGCGGGCATCATCTAGCAATAATATTATTTTCAAATAGATATATAACTGAAAAATACAAGAAACTACGAAATCAAAACAAACAAAAGAACTTCGAGCTAGCAAATACAAAGTAGATATATTTATACAAAAAATAATAAAAAACCTTGTACCAGATATACCGAATCGCGTAACTCTTCAGCCAATGCAATCATTGAACCGAGCACATGAGTTAAAACGCTTAACATTATAAATGATTATTTTAAGTACCTAGTGAATAAATTATAATTTGCACGCCACAGTATGGCATGGCAGATTGATCCTCAAAACTTTATTTTTCGTAGCAACTTTATAAAATCCAATTAGGTACTCGTTATAACTGTACTATTACCAATTCTGTGCTTCTATAGGTACTTTATACTTTATAGCTGATGCCCGCGACTACGTCCGCGTGGATTGAGGTTTTTTGGTTCCCGCGGGATCCTTAGTTTTCCGGGATAAAAAGTAGCCTATGTGTTATTCTAGAATATAATCTTATATATAAAATTCTCGTGTCACAATTTTCGTTCCCATACTCCTCCGGAACGGCTTGACCGATTCTCATGAAATTTTGTGAGCATATTGAGTAGGTCTGAGAATCGGCCAACATCTATTTTTCATCCCCCTAAATGTTAAGGGTAGTCCACCCCTAAATTTATTATTTTTATTTTTTAGACAAAATTTTTATTTTTTATTTTTTTATGATACAACATACATACATACAACCCTAAATTTTCACCCTTCTACGATCAACCCTTATTTTTATTTTAGTAATTTAATCATTCTTCATCTCCGGTCGATAACTGATCAATCGTCATTTAATTAGTTATTTTAATATGCATATTCAGTAGGTCTGAGAATCGGCTACCTACTATCTATTTTTCATACGTCCACGCGAACGGAGTCGCGGGCATCAGCTAGTCTATATATAAAATTCTCGTGTCACAATTTTCGTTCCCATACTCCTCCGAAACGGCTTGACCGATTCTCATGAAATTTTGTGAGCATATTGAGTAGGTCTGAGAATCGGCTACTATCTATTTTTCATACCTCCACGCGGACGGAGTCGCGGGCATCAGCTAGTAATCTATATCAGTGAAAAATTTCATCCAGATCCGTTCAGCCGTACGGGCGGGATTGAGTAACAAACATCCATCCATACATCCATACATCCATCCATCCAAACATTTATAATATTTATTTGAATTTGATTGTTGATTTGATTGATAATATTATAAATGCGAAAGTTTGGATGGATGGATCAAAGGATGGATGGATGGATGGATATTTGTTACTCAATCACGCCAGAACGGCTGAACGGATCGGGTCTTCCAGATTTTTTTGCAATTTTGCACAGATATGGCCGATATTATGTATTAGGTACCTATACTCACATTATTGCAAATAAATTATCTTATATAAAACATCTGCTTCTACTTTAAATGAATCGTCGCATGTAAATAACATGTAATTTACAAATTAAAGCTCGGAGTTTCCCCGAAGCAAGTCTGTGCGTCACAATTTCTACAAACTATACATACCTTTTTTTTTACTTAATTCGTGTTTGGGATTTCCCATCGTTCACCTTCCTTAACCCTTTTTGAAGCTTTAACGGACTAAGTGCGGAGGTTTTAGCTTTTAATTAATGTAAATTATCTTGTTTATTTATTGGTTTAAATTTCAATAATGAAAGAACTAGAACTTTAATTCGATATAATCCGCCACTGTCAGTAGTGAATCTATGTGGTACAGTGTGTATCTTGCGCTTATAGCTTGCGATATACACAAACACAAACAAACAAATCACCACCCACACAACACAAACCACACCACACAAATCTTCCAAATCATATCAATCATGCATTGTCGAGTCAACATCTCTTGAAGCTGATCCGGTGGTCCATTGAAGCTGTAAAAAAATTAAGCTTCTAAGTCAATGCAATCGAAAGATACAGTCGTTTATGCCGCATATTTTGACACTCGCCAATAAACAAAGACAATATATAAACCAGTATAAGACTGTTCACTTCATACATTCAATCAAAGCTCGCTAAATGCGCATTAAAGTCGCCGGTACCTTGTAGTTCTTCGCACAATCTGAGATTACGTAACTGTGCAAGCTGTTTGTTAAAATTAGTTTAATGTAAATTTGCTATTTGCTTATGTGATTTTATCAAATTTTTGTATTTTGATAATTTTATATAAATAATTAATACAAATTGAACCAAGAAAATACGATATTTCACCGATTTTACTATAATCATATAAAGAGCGAGCCTGGTAGCGCCATCTAACGATAGTATTAACCTAGAAAAAAAATTATAAGGGAGTTAGCAATCTATACTTGGTATTATAATTAATCTATGCCAATAAATCAAAACCTATATAGGTTACTTTCCGACTCCCGTTGACCTAGAGTCATGAAATTTGGCAAGAAGCAAGGTCTCACAGCACAGGTATAGGAAAATCCGAATCCGAAAATAGTTAATTAGGGTTCCGTACTCAAAGGTGTTTTTCAAGCACTAACAGTTTAGAGCCACATGTAAGCCAGTTATTTCACAGCTGATTAACTAGGTACCTACGTGTTGTTATGACATATTTCTTGTTATTTACTAAAGAAATTATACTGTGTGGATGTACGGAACACTTTGTGCGCGAGTCTGACCTGCATTTGACCGGGTTTTTTATAAATAAAAGCTATAAAATAACATAAGCTTTTACAAGTGAATTTATGTAAACGTATCTATTGCTCGTTTTTATTAAAGGATTCAAGTTTCCTCTTAAATAATGATAAATGAGGTGTCCTTAATGACCATGTCTTAAGTCTTACGGATTTTGCCAAATTATAAGCTGATATTATAAAGAGAGGAAACATTTTTTTTTGGTGTGCCAATATATTTTTTTCGTTTGTTAGTGTGTAGAAATCAAAATTATTTTGTACTTTACAGTGGCGTTGGAAGTCGGTTTTTTGGAACGAATTTTTTATTTTAACTTTTTAGTGTCAGGGTTGAAGATTTGGAGTCAGAATTTTTTATGGGACCACCTCGAGAGCTTCCGCTAACGACTAACGAAAAAATTTTCAAATCGGAAACCACGGAGATATGCACCGACATACAAAAAAAACGCGCCGAATTGAGAACCTCCTCCTTTTTTGGAAGTCGGTTTAAATATGCCGGTACTTTTGCCAGCTTTTTTATTTTCCGAGCTTCTCGTTATGACCATAATAAATACATAGGCATTATACAAGGATTATAATTTTATTTTTTTATTATTCCGATTACTAATAAGGATAAAGGCTACTTTTTACTGCAGAAAATCAGAGTTCCCACTGGATTTTTAAAAATCCACGCGGATGAAGTCGCGGGCGTCATGTAGTAAAACCATAAATTCAGCCACAGATGTGATACAATTGAGATGTTAGCAATGATTGATCTAGCATTTTGAGAGAATACTTCTTAAAATTAATTTGTAGCACGGAATAGAAGAAAGATAGAAAGAAAACTATTTATTCTCACCACTGTGCCGTGCCACACATTACAATACCTTAAGGTAAATGTTACCATGGCGCCTCCAGTAGGTACTTGAGCATTAAACTCATGGTCATGCTCAACTCCTACTTCCTAGAGCCACACTGATAGCGCATATCGTGTGTGACACAACCCGAAAATCAACCAGCTCAGCATAATGCTGAATACCTTGCAATAAGTTACAAGAGCATTCAGCGCTGATTTTCAGCTAAAGCCCTACTCCAGGTGACGTCACGAATAGGTAATAGGTACAGTTAGTAGTTCTTTAAATTCAAAATCAATTTAAATTCAACAAGTATAAGTTAAAAATTTAAAAAAACCCCCGACTAGAAAAAAGCTGATGACCTTCAGACGGATGAACAGATTTTCATGAAACATGGCTAAGAACACTCGGGATAAAATTATCTATTACACAAAAAATACTAAACGAAAATCGGTTCATCCCTTTGGGAGCTACGATACCACAGACAGATACACAGATACACAGATACACAGATACACAGATACACAGACAGACACATGAGTTCAAACAAATACCAGTGGTATTAGTTTTTGGTATTAGAATGGAATAACTCGTTAAACTTATGACACCCCTCTCTTTTTACGTCGGGGGTTAAAAAGGTACTTAGGTAAGATAGTATTTTTTTTATCAAAACACTATTTCATGCCGCTAGGCGTACAAATATTGATCTTATAAAATACTAGCGGTCTGCCCCGGTTTTGCACGGGTAGGTAGCACTTGATCAAAATTGATTTGGAACCCTCGTAGCTTTAGTTTTAAGATACCGTAACCGATTATCACCATCACGTTTTATAAGTAAGTAATTCTTGACGTCAATAAGTGTACCTACAGTGTACCTTTATTGAATAAATGATTTGATTGATTGATTGATTGAAATAGTCCATACCCAATAATGGTCAGTCGGCACTGAGACGAACAACTTCACCATACGTTCTCAAATTTTGTTCAGGAAACCGCTGTGAACGCTTGGCACTTGAGTCTCCAATTCGACGTATTTTCGCTGCCCTCGCCTGGGAACTATGTTTAAAACTAACAACTAAGTTGAGACCTGGCTCTTTTAGGAATTTCGCAGAATGCCTACAACAGTTAGATATACAAATGTTTAAAAAAATGTTAGTAAGTTCTCTTGTATTATAATTTATAATGACATACAATTGACAAAATATGATACCTATAAAAGTCAGTCAGAATTTGAATATAATAAAAAAATTAATAGACCAATAGAGGTTTGACGTAAGAAGTTGAAAAAATCAAATTATTATTGCAATTTTAGTAGGGATCTCTAATTTTTGAAAATAAAATATAGCCTATGTTACTCGCTGATAAAGTAGCTTTCTATAGGTTAAAGAATTTTTAAAATCGGTCGAGTAGTTTTTTAGTTTATCCATTACAAACAAACAAACAAACAAATCTTTCCTCTTTATAATATTAGTTTAGAAGTAGGTGTGAACTAACATAGTGTTTTATCAAATATCAACACAGATTTACTTTTTTTTTTAACCTAAATTACTTAACTAATCAGTCAGTTTTGATGATATAATTAATTCCCACCTACTTAATATAAAGGCTAATTTTCAAGTACGCCTTGACCAATATCACCAATTTTTTTCTTCTCATATTTAAAAGACTCTACCAAGCCCCGAATTTTACCGTTAGTCGAGAAATGCTATTATGAACTCTTGGAGTTTATTCTCGTAATGAACCGAGGACCAGCCTGGATAAGGATATGTCACCGTAAGATTGTAATCTAACGCTTTTTTTTCTATAGATTGTAAACAGTCGAAATATTGTGAATCGTTCAATGTTCTTGTCAATTTTTGAAATAATCATTGTATTTACGTTTACTTGTCTCTTTCTTGTAGGTTAGGTTAGGGTTCGACATAAATAATCAGGTAGTGCCGCAGTAGAACCTAAGTGCCGCAGGCAGGGCACTTAGGTTCTATCGGGTTAATAAACCTAACAGATTACATCTACCGAAAAATAATGCGTTATATTGTAATCATTCGACAGTTTACAATTTCGCGAGTTAGATTATAATCTAACGGTTTTTACAATCTTACGGTGACAGATACACCTTACGCCTTAGTGCCTTACCACGTTATATAAACAACTAAAATATACGTTTACAAAGGTGCAGTTATAATCATGCCGCCTTTTCACGCAGTACTTCTGTGGTGAGCAAAGATATTATACGTACTGCATAAGTTATAGTCGGTCCTATTATATATTATTATAAAAGTGCATACTTTCCAGCATATATATAATATGCTATTTTATTTGATGTGTGTTTTGAAACCAGATATGTAGTGTTTTTTTTGTAAAGTCCGATAAGATTAAGCATTTTGGTAATAAGTAAATATATTTTATATGTCAAAGCATCAAAGTTTTGTGTGGTGAACATGTTGCTTAAAAAAATTTAACGAACTAATCATGTTTAAAAATATAATGGAACGAGGAAGAATATAAAATAAATTACCAAAAAAGTTTTTTAGGAATTTATCTAAATTCAAATACATCAGTAGAGTAAGTACCTAATTTATAATTAAGTATATCATCATTTTCAAATTAACGAGTGTGATTTTGTGTTAATTGTTATTTTTTCTTGAGAAAACCGCAAGAGGTTATCCCGAATGTCTTGAAAAAAATGCAAGTTGTCTCTTTCTCTGTCTGTATTTAATTAGTTTTGCGAACCAAATATATGGTAGATCTTTTAAACATTACGTTATTTTTAACTAGATGTTGCTCGCGACTTCGTACGCGAAGATTTCCCTTAGTTGTAGAAATATCCAGCGGGAACTCTTTCATTTTCCGGGATAAAGAAAGAAAGTATTTGCTAGTTCTGCCACACATTGCTTTGCCTCAAGGGTATGCTACCCCGGCGCCTCCATCACCGCCACCAAAAACAATGAGGTGAACTGCCCAAGTGACAGAAGAGCCGGGACAACGGGAGTCATGTGTGACACAACTTCACAACCCGAAAAAACGCTCCAGCTCAGCGTAATTACGCACAAGAGCAATATAAAAAACATACAACGCTGATTTTCGGCTGGGACCTTGATGCGGGCGATGCTATTAAATCACTTATTATTAATTACAGCTTAGATAGATAGATAAAGACTTTATTGCTACACAAAACATTAAATACCAAGACAACACAAGTAATACCAAGTGCGCAAAGGCGGTCTTATCACCAAAAGTGATCTCCTCCAGACAACCTTTAAATAAAGAAATCAATGCAACGAAGCGGGATAGTGCAAAAACATTATACCTAAATACATAAACTATACATTCTAATAATACATAAACAATTACACAAATAAAAAATACTAAAATAAATACCAATACATTTAAATATTTATATATATGTGTGTTTAGACCTACATAACAAAAGTAAACAAATAAATAAATAATTTACAACATATTATTATAGTAAGATAAAAATATTCCTTCAAACGATCCTTAAAAATACTAACTATTAGTTATCTACAAATTTTAATTGAATCTAGGAACATAAATACCTAAATATGATTACTTATAATAATAGTCTTTTATAATATTATTTTCATCCCACCATCTCGGAAAGAGTTTTTACTCTTCATTATATGAATGCAAAAGCCGTTATTCACGCTCAGGATTCTAAGATTCCTTCGGTTGCTCGGTCATCAAAATTGAGCACGCGGTTAAAAAACAACTTTTCACTCTTGTATAACAAATAACTATTTTTGTTAAACTCTTAAAAAGATAAGCTCTTACACTCTCCAAATACTCAACGGCAAAAAAGCGCGTCAAGCCGCCGGTCTGTTGCGGCGTAATTGAAGGACAAACCAATAAGCATTTATCCGAAATTTATTTACTTACTAGATGATGCCCGCGACTTCGTCCGCATGGATTAAGCTTTTTTGATTCCCGCGGAACTCTTTAATTTTCCGGGATAAAAAGTGTCCTATGTCCTTCCCCTGGATGCAAACTATCCCTATACCAAATTTCATCGAAATCGGTTGAAGAGATAATTTTTTTTTATTCCCGCGGGAGCTCTTGAATTTTCTAGGATAAAAAGTAGCCTATGTCCTTCCCCGGGATACAACCTAACCCTGTACCAAATTTCATCAAAATCGGTTGAAAAATGGGCCGTGAAAGCGTAGCAGACAGACAGACAGACACACATTCGCATTTATAATAATAGTATGGATGCGAAAGTTTGTCTGTTTGTCTATCTGCTCGTCTGTCTTTTTTATGTTTTGCACTCATTTTATCCTCTGACAAGACGTCAGAGACCTTTTTAATGCGAGTTTTGCTCCGAATAGGTGCCAGCTCACGATAGCCGTGGAATGGTGATAGACATTTAATTGATTGTAGTGTGTCACTAATGTGTTTTTTTTGTCCGTCTTTCTCTCTGCTACGCTTTCACGGCCCACCTGCTCAACCGATTTTAATGAAATTTGGTACAGGGATGGGTTGTATCCCGGGGATGGATATAGCCTTTTATCCCAGAAAATTGAAGAGTTTCCGCGGATATCGAAAAAAATTAGTCGCGATAAAAGTCGCGTCCTCATCTTGTATTAAATACGTACGGATGGATAAATTTACATTCAACCCGTTATGTACCTAATGAGAGCCTAACATTGGGCATTTCGTCCATACACATAGATCAATAATATTCCTATACAACCATCGATATATGTAGGTACTAGATGGGCCCTTTCATAGAAAAAAGTCGGGTGTCCGACTTTCAGAGCGCGTTCCTAACCTGTCTTTGTCCCCGTCATAGCGCTGCCACGATCGCTCGGCGTGTAGATAATTTGTTATTATTATGATAACATCTAAACTTCTAAAGTCTAATTAGTTTGGCACCGTATAATTTTTATTTTAAGGTAAATGTTTCAATTCACAAAAAAACACATTTCCAAAAAAACGTTATTTAATCTTCCTATTTAATATTTTTATCCATTACCCAATCATTTAATTTCCGCAGCAAGCTGTATGATATTTTTTTTTACGAACAGGCCTTACGGCTTCTATGACTATGACCTTTATTATCTATGACCGAGTCA
The DNA here is from genome assembly GCA_963932025.1 of Erebia epiphron. NCBI lineage: Eukaryota > Metazoa > Arthropoda > Insecta > Lepidoptera > Nymphalidae > Erebia > Erebia epiphron. The sequence goes on from OZ009948.1 coordinate 2,609,530, forward strand.
TACGTTTTCATGCTGTAATTCACGATGGCGCCTATGTTGCAAGCAAGTTCCCGCTTTTCAGACTAGATGGCGTTGTCAAATACGCCTACATTATTTATTTGACAGGGCCCGTCTATGTAAATTGAGGTCGTTGTATACAACAAAATGTCAAAACAAGCATAACTATGTACTTCGAGCATTGAGCCAACTAAACGTTAAGTCTCTTATTAGCTCTTATTTCTTTAGCTTTAGGGCTCCTTACCAAGATGTTATCTGTTTGTTCCCTTATAATCTCCGGAGATAACAATATGTAAATATAAATCTAATTTAAGTTTATAATAATATATACCTACCTATAGTATAATAGTTCGAAGTCTGAAGATAATAGTCTCAAATAGATGGGATTTGTTTTTGATAAGCAATACACTATTATTGAGGGTCTTAGTGGGTTCTTACCAAGAACCTTAGAACCAAAGGTTATTGGTTCTTAACTTCTTACGTCTTTCCAAGCTATGGAATTTTAACGGATTCGGAACTCTGTATTTTGCGACCTTACTCTTGACCTCATATTCATAACAATAAATGTGTGAAGAAATGCATGCCATTTAAATGTAGGATAAATTTTGAGGTCAATATGACACGGTTTGACCTGAATTACCTTTAGGCCAACGCATGCAGTCGGTCTGTACCTACGTATTGGCGTTGATAGGAAGTCTTTATAATTAAAACATAATATAATGTACTTCGCCTATGTAATGTTTGTGTACTGGATGTCAACACAGCCACTTGAAATTGATATACCTATAAGTAATATGCTAGAACGATCAGCCTCACCGAAAATACTGATTTCTGATACAAAAATTAGAAGTTAGAAAGTAATTTTATTTTTTGCTGTAGGACGTAATTATTAATAGTCACAGATTTGGATGATAAGGACGCCGGCGCGGCCTTTGTAACAAATTCAAATAAAACCTAATTTGGGTTGTTATAGAGAAAATCTCTGCGCTGCGCTCTACTCTGCAGGTGTGGGCGCCGCTTTAATTTGGGTCTCACAGCCATATTCACTTAACAGATGACCCAAAATAGCGTTTTTTTTATGATTTGATTAGGTAATATATTATCTTTATCCTTGTTTTATCCTTGTTTGTTTCAAGGTAGAATTATTGAGGTGAATTAAATCAATTATTGGTTAATTCTATTCTAATTATTAAGGTAGGGTTCCATGGTCATTATATTTGCCAATAGCTTTGAGTATAATTTCTTAACTAGCTGATGCCCGCGACTTCGTCCTCGTGGATTGAGATTTTTAATTTTCCGAGGTAAAAAGCAGCCTATGTGTTTTTCCAGATTATAATCTATATCTGTACCAAATTTCATCCGGATCCAATTAGCCGTTTTGACGTAATTGAGTAACAAACATCCACCCCTATCCATCCAAACATGCATCCATCCAAACTTTCGCATTTATAATATAAGACAGTTCTTTATTTTAGAAACAATAATTAATTAAACAACATTCCAAGTTAAATTTAACAATAGTTAGGTACAAAAATAAAAGAACTTTTTAGCGTGTTGTAAGAATCTTAGCTGTAACACCTTCGCTGCTCGTAAATTTTTCAAATTCATAGGCCGTAAAAACTTAAGTACAAAAACAAATTAAAAAAACAAATCAAGACGTTAATCACCTAATTACTAGCTAGTTCAAATTACACGGAAACTGACGAAAACCGTACCTATATAAAACTATCATCTAATTAATTAAAATATTGGTACTTACAAACGCAAACACACACACACTCATACACACACACGCACACATACATAATACATATACCCGCAAGCACACACTCACACTTACTCACACGCACGTGAACACTTCTGCGATGTACTTATTTAAATAAACTAACCCTACTAACACTAGAATTCAAATTTTTTTCAATTCAAAATTCAAATGTTTTTTATTCAAATAAACTTTTTACATTCTTGTGCTTATGAATTGTCAATTGAATCTACCACTGGTTCGGAATGTAGTTCCTACCGAGAAGAACCAGCAAGAAACTCGGTGGTTGCTCTTTTGAAAAAAATAAAATAAATTTACAATTGAATAAGAATAATTTACCAGTAATAAACTTGTTAATTATCAAAAACATAATTTAATATAAAAAATTCTTTTTAAACAACCGACTTCAAACTCCCGCACCAACTTTACAACAACAAGCACACGCTATACAAAGTACTTATTTTATTGTTGATATTTTAAAAACCGCTTGACCGATTTCGATAAAATTTATATGGAACTACATGGGAAGTAAGCCCTTTCAAATAAAAAAAAAATCATCCAAATCGGTCCACCCAGTCAAAAGTTCTGAGGTAACAAACATAAAAAAAAAAAAAAAAAATACAATCGAATTGAGAACCTCCTCCTTTTTTTGAAGTCGGTTGAAAATACCAATATGTTAATACAGAAAATATTGTGACAAGAGGGTAAGCAGTCTTTACTACAACAACAAGCTGCGCCTAGTGTTGTATGATAGCCAAACATTAATTTGTGACCTGTAACATGTAAAAGTCGGTAAATAGAATATTGTGTGCTTGGGTGAAACAAGACGATTTCAGACGAGGGTGAATTTGCCTACCTGAGCGAAGCGAGGGCTGGCATCACCCGAAATCTGAAATCGTGATTCATCCCGTGGCGCACACACTATTTTTCATCTATTAACATTTTTCACTATTTTTCTGCATTGAAATTGCGATAATTCTTATTAATTTAGGTTGATAGGATGTTGTTTACAAATATCATATCAGCTGTCAGTTTAGTTGATGGGTAAAATGTCAATTAAATAGGTTTGAAATAAACACAAGATACTCTGACACAGGGTTTAAAGGAGGGCTAGAAAACCATAACTTTCTGCCCTAGGGCAGATAGTGACTAGGGTTTTTTACCCGTTGTATGACGTATTCGTCTAAAATTGACGAGTTTCAGGTGGCTCAACAGGCGTTGAAACTCGCATTTTCAATGCAGGTTATATGAAAAAGGTATTGTATCTAAGTATATGTAATAACTTTACTTTACAGTTATGCTGAATAAATATTTTCATTTTCATTGCTTACGAAACAAAAGACATGAAACGTTTCTTATTTTCAAATAGGTACAGAAACAGTTTCAGTTTCAGTTTTCTGTGCGCACTAAGTTTCGCAACAGAAGTTAACGAGTGTGGGCGCGTGTTTTAGCCTTGTTTATGAACATGGCAATAGTTTGGGACGGCGGAATTTTTTTTAACAGGAATCTTTGAGACTACATAGTTGGTTTTTACAGGAATGCTCGACTAAAGAGTTCCAAACCAAAGTCAAGAAATTAATCTAAGCATACGATACGACTGATGTGGCCCCGATTGTGCAAGGAAATCGTAATAGTAGTTTCTAGGCCCTGTGTAGCGTAAAAGGGGTTTTTTTAAAAGCAGTGTATCCATTAAACGGTGAGATAATGTAGGTATGCTTGTAAAAATATTTGCTGTTTTCAAGATCTTCAAGCAGCCATTGACGCATCTCAAAACACAATTTAAAAAAATCTCTGCATTGAAATTAAATTTAAACATACCTCTTAATATACCTTTTAAGCAATTTTCCTCCTTATTGAAACTAATAATTTGCTCTAGAAATATAAGATAAAATTCATATTTCTAAATCAAACACATTGTCGGATTCATTTGTATTGAAAAATAAATATTTATGTTTGAACAAATGATTTCTTGCATTTTTTGCGTCATGCGCTTGCTCGATTTCACCCCTGCGTGCCTGTGTTTTTCATCTCGTGAGCTTGTGAGCGCCTGATCGTTTGTCAAACGTATAATTCGACCTGTTTTAGGAGTTCACAGATGCCTGCACCTCAAAAAGCATCATGTATGAGCTCCTCGAGTAATTACGAATGTTTACGGTTTATGCTCTTGACAAGAAAATCTCCAAAACATAGTGTCAGATATTGTGTATGCGATTGCGGCGAAACATAGTTTCGTGGTGAAACATGGGTTTAAGAAGCACCATTATCATACACGAGTAAACATTATCCATTCTAATATTAATAAATGCGAAAGTGTGTCTGTCTGTCTGTCTGCTACGCTTTCACGGCCCATCTGTTCAACCGATTTTGATGAAATTTGGTATACAGGGATATAACCTATCCCTTTATCCCGGAAAATTCAAAGGTTCCCGCGGGAATCAAAAAAATTATCTGTTCAACCGATTTTAATGAAATTTGGTACAGGGGTAGGTTGTATCCCGGGGAAGGACATATGCTACTTTTAATCCCGGAAAATTCAAGAGTTCCCGCGGGAATCGAAAAATCTTGGTCCACGCTGACGAAGTCGCGGGAATCATCTAGTTATTTAAATTAGTAACACTGAATAACAAAATTAAATAGCTATTAGGATTAAAGTAAGCATATCCTCAATTCTTTTGTTCGTTTCAATAAATAACGCACATTACCTACTGATAAGATACGAAATGATGTTCGCCCCCTTGCGCATGATGAGCGCTGTGGTCTTATCAATAAGAGATCCCGGGTTCAATCTCCGGCAGGGTCAATTTGGGAATTTATAATTGCTGAATTTTCTCTGGTTTGGCCTGGTGGCGCTTATTACCACCCTACCGGCAAAGACGTACCGCCAAGCGATTTTTTTTATTTTTTTTTGTTATATAAACCCTTCTTAATTGACATTAAGTGTTAACATTATTACTGTTTGTCATTATATCTCATGAAACAAGAAGTATAATGTTTGTCAATTTGACTCGTTTCATGTCATTCGATTTAATTTGCGGATACGGACGCCATATTGAAAATAGTATAAATACGAGTGTTTGAGCGATGGTAACGGTAAGTCAGTCTCCTGCCGGCAGACTCAGCGAATATTGAATACTTTTGTGTTTAGATCGCATTTTGATTTAGAGCTTAACGATAGCAATCGTGGCCGGATCAAATGAATATTATCTTTAAGTTTATGCCAACTTTCATCTAATTACATTAAATCTCTCGTGGAACCACTACACGTTTAACCATTTATTCGTGCAAGTTCCAAATGAGAGTACAAATATATTACAAGTGAATATAATTAAAATTATTAAAAAATACGACTGCTCTGCCGTAGACACACACACATACACGAACCCTGAAAACATAACACTCCTTTTTTGGGCAGTCGTGTAATAAAAAATCCCCCTCGAATGGAAGTACGGCTACCACTGCTACTACGTAACGATACCACAGTTCTTATTCACATTTTTATTAAATGATATTTTTTGTGAATCACTGGATATTGAATTATAGTGTTATATATTTTTGGAATCTACACATCATTTTCTAGATGATGATTATATAGTTAATCTTATTTTCGATTTTTTTTTTAACTTTAGTCTTTAATGCGGGACCATGGTCACCCCATCAATTTATTTTTTAAATTTTACTAGGCTTTGTCACCCGAAATAAGCTAGGGATTCTAACGATACCTCATTTATCAAAATCGGTTCAGGCAAATAGAAGTTATGGTGGAATATACAAACTCACATACATACATACATACATACATGAACCCTGAAAACAATATACTCCTTTCTTCAGGCAGTCGTATAAAAAGTGTCTCATATCTAAGTCATAAATACCTACTTCTAGATTGTCTCTTACATAAGAAAAACCGATCTTACTAATATTATAAATGCGAAAGTTTGGATGGATGTATGGATGAATGGATGGATGTATGGATATTAAATTTTGTTACTCAATCACGCCCCAACAGCTGAATGGATAGATCATTGGATTTAGTCTGAACAAACACATAGGCTACTTTTAATCCCGGAAAGTTAAAGAGTTCCCGCGGGAACCACAAAACCTCGATCCACGCGTACGAAGTCGCGGGCATCAGCTAGTGTTGTAATAATTTTAAAAACACATATTTTGTTCACAGTGCTCTTATACAACGGTCATGGGGAATAGATCCGAGTTTTCCGCCCTACTTCAAGTTCGGGGCGGCCACGGCGGCGTATCAGATCGAGGGTGGATGGAATGCAGATGGTAGGTAACTCGGCCACACTTTTTAGGGTTCCGTAGCCAAATTTGGCAAAAACGGAACCCTTATAGATTCGTCATGTCTGTCTGTCTGTCTGTCCGTCCGTATGTCACAGTCACTTTTTTCCGAAACTATAAGAACTATACTGTTCAAACTTGGTAAGTAGATGTATTCTGTGAACCGCATTAAGATTTTCTTACAATAATAGAAAAAAAACAATAAATTTTGGGGGTTCCCCATACTTAGAACTGAAACTCAAAAAATTTTTTTTCATCTAACCCATACCTGTGGGATATATATGGATAGGTCTTCAAAAATGATATTGAGGTTTGTAATATCATTTTTTTCTAAACTGAATAGTTTGCGCGAGAGACACTTCCAAAGTGGTAAAATGTGTGTCCCCCCCCCCTGTAACTTCTAAAATAAGAGAATGATAAGACTAAAAAAAATATATGATGTACACTACCATGCAAACTTCCACCGAAAATTGATTTGAACGAGATCTAGTAAGTAGATTTTTTTTAATACGTCATAAATCGTAAACTGCAATTTACCTTTCATTCAATCAACTCAAAATCTATTTAATATAAAACTTATATTTAATGTTTGTACGGAACCCTCGGTGCGCGAGTCCGACTCGCACTTGGCCGGTTTTTTTACTCCCTTCCCCATACGAACGTACAAATTATTACACTGTTTTAACTGCCTCGTTGGTAGGTATAGTGCAGTTCATGACGAGGTCCCGGGTTCGAATCCCGGTTCGGGCGAGATTATGGCTAGATCGAATGTTTCGGGACGACGTCAGATGGAAAGTGGAAACCAATAGGGATGTTGATAACTCAATCAAATCAGCAACTCTTTACCAAACTTAAAAATGCGCTTCTAAAAGGAAGTTTGTACGAGTGAAATACATAGTTAAGACGTAATCAAATTTGAAGCCATTAAAAAAATCTATAGTTTAAAATGGTTATCAAACTTAAAACTAATCAAGGATGCGAATTTTAGGTCTTTTGGAATACCCTCTTTTTAATCATCAGTAAGAACTGACATAGGCATCATTTCTATTAGAAGTATGGGTTTAATATAACTGTCATGATACTCCTCTTAAATTAGCCTGTTATACAATTAATAATCATTTAAAAACATCAACTAAATAGGTAGCTTCATCTTACAACCGTTAACCGTAGATGTTTCTGATCTTCAGGCAAAGGCGAAAACATATGGGACAGATACGTCCACGAGCATCCCGAAGACATCAGGAACAACGAGACCGGAGACGTGGCCGCGGACTCGTACCACCACTGGCGGGAAGACGTGAAGGCTGTTATGCAGATGGGACTTCAGACTTACAGGTATTATACGTTATAGTACGGGAAAAATAAACATTCACCTTCAAAAAAAATATAAATAAAATATAAAAATATAAAAATATGCCGATAGAAGTGAAAACGAATATAAAAAAACTAAAATACTTAAAATATAAACCTTAAAACTAAGGCAAAGTAAAGTTTAATTACGAATGTACCTTTTGTCTTCGTAACAACGCGAGGTGTCAGTCACGGGTCACGGTGTCGGGTGTCGGTCACGGTGTCGGTCACGCGTTTTCACATTTTTACCCCCTACCAAAAACTGCTCAAGGCGCCTAAAGAAGTTTTCACTTCAATAATGTAAAGCTGATTTTTGGTACAAGTATAGGGGTCAACAATATAGGGTCACCAATATAGAGTCACCAATATAGGGTGGTGACCTATTTAAAATCTCAAATAGAGCTGTGAGAAAAGATTATGAAGACTACAGGAGAAATATAATAGAAAAAAATCTAATTAAATATGGAAGTTACAAAAGAGCTCAAAAAGAGCTAAAAACACACAAAAATTGGATCCAGGCTCTACACTCAGATACGAAAGAAATAAGGAACAGGTCAGATCTAATGGACTGCGCTACCAAATTTTACAAAGATTTATACTCCAAAAAACCAAAAGAACAAGAAGAAAAAGGCACCAGTCAAGATCTAAATGACGAGGAAAGTAACGACTTGATACCGATAAATGAAAAAGAAACTTTAGAACACATAAAATCATTGAAAAATGGGAAAAGTGCAGGCCCAGACAACATCCAAAACGAACTTATAAAACTCGCAGCGCTCCAACTAAGTACCCCGCTGACTCTACTTTTTAACTTGGTTATCAATACGGGACAAATACCTGTTCAATGGACCTATTCAGAAATCACTCTTATATATAAAAAAGGAGACCCACTTAACATCTCAAACTACAGACCGATTAGTCTGCTCTCTAACATATATAAACTATTTACTTCCATAATTGCTAGCAGAATCGGTCCTCAAATCAACAACTTTCAACCTAAAGAACAAGCTGGTTTCCGAGTGGGCTTCAGCACAGTGGACCATATACATGCTATCGAACAGCTAATTGAAAAATACAGAGAATTTAATAAGCCCCTATACATCGCCTTTATTGATTACACGAAGGCATTCGATAGCATTTCACACGAGTCCATCTGGAAGGCCCTGAAGAAATGCAATATCAACCAAAAATATATTAATATATTGCAAAACATATACAAAAATAGTAAAAGTAGAGTAAGACTTGAATTCAGCGGAGAAGAGATAAATATTTGCAGAGGTGTGAGACAGGGTGATCCAATATCCCCAATACTTTTTATAGCAGTTCTGGAGAATGTAATAAGTGAACTTGATTGGACTCACAAAGGCATTAATATTTCCAATCAATATCTGAGCCACCTACGCTTTGCAGATGACGTTGCACTCTTTGCGGAACACAGCAATGAGCTAAAAAAAATGATAAGCTCATTAGATACGGAGAGCAAAAAAGTTGGACTGGAAATGAACACAAATAAAACAAAAGTAATGACAAACAGCTCACCAATCGCAATTACATCTAACGACATTCAATTGGAATATGTAGACTCCTACCAATACCTTGGAAAGCAAGTTTCGTTTAGTCTAACGAGTGCAGAAGACGAAGTTAATAGAAGAATTAACATTTCCTGGAACAAATACTGGGCACAGAAAGAAATAATGAAAGGTCCATATCCACTAAACCTAAAAAGAACAGTTATGGACACATGTATACTCCCTTGTCTCACTTACGCCTGCCAAACATGGGTTTACACTAAAAATATTAAGAATAAGATTGTAACTTGCCAGAGAGCGATGGAAAGGAGTATCCTCAATCTTCGTAAAATACAAAAAATAAAAAGTGAGGATATAAGAAAAAAGACAAAATTAACGGACGCTCTAAAACACGCTCTCAAATTAAAATGGAAGTGGGCAGGACATGTCTCAAGATTAACAGATGACCGATGGACTATTAAAACAACCACATGGCCAGGCCCAAAAGGAAAGAGAAAAGTAGGAAGGCCGAAATCACGCTGGTCAAACGACATAGCACAGATAGCAGGGAAGAATTGGCTCGAAATTGCCAAAGACAGAGAAAAATGGCATGAACTGGAGGAGGCCTATACCCAAAGAGGGGTCCTTGTCAAAAATATAGATAATAATCAAGAAACATAATATACATATATGAAAACTAACAATTACTAACGCAAAACAAAACAACTCTTAATACAAACACACACACTTGCCCACACACACTCCACAGTCACACACACACATACACACATATACATACACTCACGCACCTACACACATATACATAAATTAAAAAAAAAATACCTACTGACAAACTAACATTTAGAATAGATAATACGATAGCATTTGATTTATATTTTGTAGGAATAATTTAATAACTGATAAGGAAAATAAAGGCTTAATAATAATAATATAGGGTGGTGTTGACCGCCTATGTTATGTGGAAATAATAGACTTGGTCCACGTTTACAAGTATAATATTAATAAGATACAATAGACTATGTAAAACTGTACAATAGAAATATATCAAAAGAAGCGTTGCGCTGGACGTCCAGCAATAGAATGGTGTGTCGTCTCTTGCTACAGCGCAGCTCTCGCGCGCAGGACGTTCCGAATCCAAAAACGTTCCTAAAGCAAGTTCGAATTCCGAACGCGAAGCTTGTGTGCGTTGCCAGCTAGCAAGGAGGTTACGCCACACAAGTGTTATTTAGGGTCTTACAAGCATTTCCTCAAAAATCCCCACTCCTAGGATGCTTACACCCCCCCCTTCCCCCCTTAAATATCAACGAGCGCAGCCAGGCATTTTTTCTGATCTTCCTGTAATCTTCCAGATTCTCAATAAGTTGGGCTCGGATCTTGCCCACTGGTTTCACCAACGAGTTCAACACGGCTGGCGCCAAATACTACAGCGACCTGATCGACGCCCTCCTCGCTTCGGGCATTGAGCCCATTGTCACTCTCTACCACTGGGACCTTCCAGTGAAGATACAAGATCTTGGTAAGATTTGACAGCTTTTTTACTCGTACTTCCAAAATAGTCCACTTTTTTAAAAAGAAATCTTTATTTTTAGCGTTTATTCGCTTGGCAAATATGCCTCGCTCTGTAGAATAACACAATTTTATTTAAATAAATAAACACACTACACATCATCATCATCATCATCACTACAGCCTATTAACGTCCCACTGCTGGGCACAGGCCTCCACTCTCATAGGAGAGCGGGAGTTAGAGCTTAGACCCACCACGCTGCTCCAATGCGGGTTGGCGGGCTTTAACGATTATTATCATGTTAGTGATAATAACCGGGACCGACGGCTTAACGTGCTCTCCGAGGCACGGGGGTGAAACACCGCCAACTTCCAAATCCGGGCTAGCACTGAGAATTTCTTAATTGAAAAACCCAATACCTAACTGTTCATGCCCGACCGGGAATCGAACCCAGGACCTCGTGATCCACAGTCGACTATGCTAACCACTAGACCAACGAGGCAGTACACACAAGCACACTACACACTACACACTATTAATGGTAAATTGTATATGGTAAACAACAAAATGGCTAGGATTGCCATCGAAACTCGAGATATTATTGTCTTTTTTCGATGCCAATCCTAACCATCCGCAACACTTGCGCTGCTTTCGCTGAGAGCGGGTAGGCCAGCACAATGTTGATCAAACCGACTGCATAAAAAAAATCTTTCCAAAAACCCGACTTCCAACGCCACTGTACTTTACAGTTTCGTTGGAAGTCGGTTTTTTGGAAAAAAAAATATTTTTAACTTTTTAGTGTCAGGGTTGAGGATTTGGAGTCAGAATTTTTATGGCACGACCTCGAGAGCTTCCTCTAACGACTGATCAAAAAAAATCAAATCGGTTCAGAAACCACGGAGATATGCACCGACATACATTAAAAAAAAAAACGTGCCGAATTGAGAACCTCCTTCTTTTTTGGAAGTCGGATATTGACGCTATCCTTAAATATTCTCCTTCTATACTCTTCGTTTCCGGTAAATTCCAATGGACTTAATCTTCTGGCACGTTGCAAACACTACAGTTGGGTGAATTTGTTTTTTTTCATATTGCAAGTGGTTATGTATTTCAAAATATGCCCAGACGATATTTTCAACAGGATTGATATATATTAATATTGCGTCCATTTGTTGGCTTGGTGTGATATTATTGCATGGAAAAAACCCAGGAAGCTTGATATATTACGTGGGTGTTAATATTTTTGTTTTGTGGCCACCTTTTATAATTTTAAAAATCTTGGTGATTATGTTTAATGAATGGAACCCGAACGTTTTTTACACTTTTCCCTAAATAGACGTTTGAAATAATTTCAGGTATTTTTGTTATATGGGATTTTAAAACTTGCCGTTGATCTAATTTGCTTTGATTCTTCAGGTGGCTGGACGAATCCCCTCATTGTGAAATGGTTCGGAGACTACGCGAGAATAATCTACACTCTGTACGCCGATCGGGTGCGAACGTGGCTCACTGTCAACGAACCAGTGGCAATGTGTGATTACTTCTATAATCTCGGATCATTCGCGCCAGGGATCAAGGAGTCAACGTTTGCACCATATCTGTGCAACAAATACATCATGCTGGCACACGCTAAAGCTTACAGGATATTTGAACACGAGTTCAGACCAAGATATCCAGGTTAGTACTACCTTTTTTGGCTACGGGAGGGATACCCAAATTCCTGGGAAAGCACTTGCTGATACTGAGGTCTCTTTAGAACGCAACGCCTCTCTTTTGCGCTCGGTTTGTAAGTTTACTACCCTACTACGTCAGAAACTCAGAAATATTTGCCTTGATATGATATGAGTAACATCATCCTTTCAGACGTTTATTCTTCTAATATAATATTCTATATGGCCGGCTCTATATGTGCATTTTTATTCATAGGACGAATCTCGCTTGCAAACAATGTGCTGTGGATAGAACCTTTTGGTCCTAATGACGAGGCTCTGGCTGAATTGGGAAGACAGTATCAGGTAAAAAATACTCGTTGTCTTTCATCAACACCATCATTTCACGCCATGTAAATGCCCAATATAGGGCCCTTAGGCCTTAGGGACCTTTGTTAACCACCGTTTTTTCACCGGAGCATTCTTTATTGGGTATCTTCTTTTTCTTCTTCTTCTTTTGGTTAATGGCTCTTCGACGCCGACTATTGCCCTATTTTAAAGAAAAGAAAGAAAGAAAAAACATTCATTTCCAAATTGTGCTATAGGTACATAACAAACATACCTAAAAAAGGTAGATCACCCCTGCGCCTCAACGATCTAAACAAGATCTAGAATCTAAACAACACCGATGAGGCGCAGGGATGAACTATATCACGTATGGCACAACCCAAAAAATGGCCTAGGCTCAGCATAATGGTGTTCAGTGCAAGCAGTAACCATAAAGCGCTGATTTTCAGCCTGAACCCTGATTCAGGTGACACCACGGAAAAAACTACGTAGATGCAAGCTGGCAGGATACTTAAAAAAAAAATTAAAGATAAAGGCAAAGTTTTGACACCTTATTCTTTGATCTTTGCTCACAATTTCCGTTAGCAGAAGGTGGCAGAAGATAACAAATTTGCGTGTTAGCGTCTGAATCAACGAATTTGCCATTTATGTTAATTTCAGAAATATCGGGTGCTATCAGCTAGTTAAGAAGAAGTTATATAAGTTAGTTAAAGACTTAAAGAAGATTTCCGGCGATTGTGCAATTAATCATTATTGTAATCTGCTTTAATAACGTAAATTAGGTAACAAACTAAATATGTTATTAAGGCTGATTATAATTATGGTTCGTGTGTACCTACTCTCACGGGAGGATTCTATGATAATCATGCATTGACTTGGGTAAATCAATGTTATTACGGATTAATCAATGATCTATCAGTGACTCTAATAATAGATACGATTAGAAAATTAACTCCTCGCGCGAAATCCTGATTTCTTGATTTAATTACAGCATTTTTTTATTGGAAGTATTTGCGTCATTTCATTAACATAACTCCTAATAATATATACCTACCTAATTAAAGACTCGTTGGCCTTCGTTTTTTACTACCCTTTTATGCCTACATCTGTTTCCTAAGAACTTTATAGTTTTTTTTTTATTTTTCCGTCTGACCGGTTGAGTAATAATAAATTATTTCCAAAAAACCACCTTCCAATGCCACTGTAAAGTACAAAATAATTTTGATTTCTACCCACTATGTTGAAGTCGGGCGGGTATAACAAGGATAAGCAAAGTTGACGCATCAGACTCACCCGACTTCAACATAGTGGGTAGAAATCAAAATTATTTTGTACTTTACAGTGGCGTTGGAAGGCGGTTTTTTGGAAAGAATTTTTATTTTTAACTTTTTATTATCAGGGTTGAGGATTTGGAGTCAGAATTTTTTATGGGACCACCTCGAGAGCTTCCTCTAACGACTGATAGAAAAATATTCAAATCGGTGCAGAAACCGCAGAGATAATATGCACCGACATACAATTTAAAAAAAAATACGCGCCGAATTGAGAACCTCCTCCTTTTTTGGAAGTCTGTTAAAAATTTTACTAACCCGGTACCGACGAGTTCATAAATTTGAATTAATTTCATAATAATCATTATTGATTTAATATTTTTTTACGCCTCTACAAGTCAGCAATCTCACCTGATAATAGGGTGATAATGCATCATGCAGTCTAAGATGGTAGCGGGCTAGCCCGTTGGGGGTATGGCAGTTATATCAAACCCATGCCCCCAATTGGTTTCTACACAGCGTCGTACTGGAACGCTAAATCACTTGACGGTACGTATTTGCCGGTAGGGCGGTAACTAGCCACGGCCGAAGCCTCCCTAGGAAAATCATCTTCATTAAAACATTAAACAACAGTTTGGTTAATTCGACTTGCACTTTACTTACTTATTTTATTCGGCGTTATATCTTACCGTTGTCCAATAAAGGTGTCAGTTTTTAGGGTACAATTACTGTCGTCTAATCAGCTTATAGTCTAAGGCAATGGGGCGGTTTGTTGTATGGTATGAACCAATACTTATGCAAAAATATCCAACAAAAAATCCATCCGGAAGTTAGGTATTTATACCTAAAACTTAATATTTATGACTGAATATTTTATCGATTTCTTTTTAAAATAATATTAGGTAGTATATTTACACTCAAAACCGAAATATCAAACGAAATAATCATGCAGAACATCGATATTTAAACCGATTTTATTATCAAACCTAAACTGCGTTTACGCGATAATGTACCTTACTACTTTAACAATTAGGTATATCATAAAACACTTACCTACTTCCTTTATGATTTTTTATTGAATATTTATAATATACGTTTAACTCATGATACCTTAGGCAATTTTGGTGAAATCTTCGATTTCCTCATTCATCTCTATCCTTTACTTCTTCCTTTCCTAATATGAGCCACAGCCATATTTTTCGAGGACTTCCTTTGCGTGTTTTTTGTTGAAGTGTCCATTTTGTAAACCTAGTGGAGCCTTTTATACTGCATCATTATTTGCGAAATGACTTACAAAGGTTTAATTGTTATAAAAAAACTCTAATTTTCAGACAGGCAGATATTCGCATCCAATATTCTCTAAGCAGGGAGGATGGCCTCCGTCCGTTGAAAAATGGATGTTGGAACTGAGTCTTAAACAAGGATACGATGAATCAAGACTACCCCGTTTCACTAGAGAGGAAATAGAATTTATGAAAGGTACGTAAGAAGCTCAGACGTGATATACGACGTGATAGACGTTTTAAGAAATTGAATATCACTTGAAGGTCGTGGGTTCGATTCCCGGGTACGCACCTGCAACTTTTCGAAGTTATGTCCTTATTAAGATATTAAATATCACATGGTTTAAACGGTGAAGGAAAACATCGTGAGGAAACCCGCGCGCCCGATAGTTCTTAATAATGGTCTCGAAGTGGTGTGAAGTCTGCCAATCCGCACATGGCCAGTATGGTGGACTATGGCCAAACCGTTCTTATTCCGAGAGGAGATGAGCCGGCAATGTTACCAATCCTTTTATAAACATCGATATAATATGTAGGTACTAGATGGGCCGTTTCATAGAAAAAAGTTGGGTGTCCGACTTGTAGGGCATGCCCCTCACCTGTATAACCATGTCCTTGTCCCCGCCATAGTTTCTGTCCCGTTTTTCAGACTAGATGGCGTTAGAAAAATGCAAAGAAAAAAAGAAAACCTTTTTATTCGATCACAATATTTAGTTTAGGAAACTATCAAATTAGATATAGCAACAAAGTTGCATGTGACATAAAAATTCTTTCCAAAAAACCGACTTCCAAAGACACTGTAAAGTAATAAATTATTTTGATTTCTACACACTATGTTGAAGTTATAGGGGGTCACCAATATAGGGTGCTTATGCCCACCTATGTGATGTGGAAATAATAAACTTTGGCCCACGTTTACATGTATATTAATAGGATACAATATAGATTATGTAAAACTGTACAATAGAAATATATCAAAGGAAGCGTTGCGCTGGACGTCCAGCAATAGAATGGTGTGTCGTCTATTGCTACAGCGCAGCTCTCGCGCGCAGGACGTTCCGAATCCAAAAACGTTCCAAAAGCAAGTTCGAATTCCGAACGCGAAGCTTGTGTGCGTTGCCAGCTAGCAAGGAGGTAACGTCACAAAGTCGGGCGGGTATAACAAGGACAAGGATAAGGACGGCCCGTCTTATGTTACTTGATTTCGTTGTTTATAAATGTTCCAGGCACTGCAGATTTCTACGGGATCAACTTCTACACCGCCAGTCTGATCAGACCAGCCAGGCCAGGAGACGAGCCTGGTGTCTGGTTCATCAATGGATCACCAGAGTTAAACGCCACCTTGGTGCCTCCGCCGGATGCATATTACGGATCCTCATCCATCCTTCCGGTAAGTTTTCGTCTAGCTTTAATGAGTATAGTTGGCTCCAAACAAATAGTCGTCTCTGAACTGAACTCTTTCATTTTCCGGGATAAAATGTAGCCTATGTGTTATTTCAGACTATAATCTATATTTGTGCCAAATTTCATCCAGACCCGTTCAGCCGTTCTGGCGTGATTGAGTAACAAACATCCATCCATCTATCCATCTAAACTTTAGCATCCATACTAATATTATAAATGCGGAAGTGTGTCTCCCATCAGTTCAACCGATTTTGATGAAACTTGGTGGTATAGGGATAGTTTATATCCCAGGGAAGGATAGGCTACTTTTTATCCCGGAAAATTAAAGAGTTCCCGCGGGAATCAAATAAAAACCGGCCAAGTGCGAGTCGGACTCGCGCACCGAGGGTTCCGTACAAACCTGTAGTAAGTTTTAAATTATTAAAAATATTTTTATTTTAAATATTTGAGTTGATTGAATGAAAGGTAAATTGCGGTTTACGATTTATGACGTATTAAAAAAAAACTATGAACTAGATCTCGTTCAAACCAATTTTCGGTGGAAGTTTGGATGGTAATGTAGGTACATCATATTTTTTTTTAGTTTTATCATTCTCTTATTTTAGAAGTTACAGGGGGAGGACACACATTTTTCCACTTTGGAAGTATCTCTCGCGTAAACTATTCAGTTTAGAAAAAAATTATATTACAAACCTCAATCTGGGGGCACGGCAGTGCCCCCGCCAAATCGAGCGCGAAGCAACACTGCCGTACCACCTTTTCTGGAACCATTTTGCCGCATTTTCAGGCACCTATTTGAGAACCTCTGGATGGGACTAGAACGCTGAAATTTTCGTCATCTAGTAAGCTATAATCACACACTTGAAATCCAAAATTTCAAGTGTGTGTATTTCAAGGTAGATCATTTAGATCCGAAGTTAAGCGAAAGCAAAGTTTCGCATTTTCGATACTGACATAGCGATCATCAAAATAGAACTGGTACTTAGAGCGCTGAAATTTGGTAGAGTTTGACGCCCACATAGACTATCAAAAAAACTATCAAAACTGGGCATGATCCTAGTTTTGATAGTTTTTTTTTAAGCTATTGCATAGCTTTTATCGCGGGCCTTCAAGCCTTGAGCGCGGCGACCGAAACAAGAAATTTCGTAACGAGTATTTCCGTAGCCATGGAGACCAAACCGTAACGAAAAAACCTGACACCCCCCCACGCTCGGCCGAGCGTTCGCTTAATTAACAGTGCCATCTTTTTATGCCTGCATTAACTACTTTGTATCCTAGATATTGTGTTTAACATATAGGTTCTTATCTAGATCCGTTTTTTTAAAAAGTCAGCGCCATTTTGATATTCTTTGTTATCGAACCGATTTCGTTAAAAATCGATATCTGGGGTTCCCTGGGTTCACAAAACAGGAAACTGTTACCAAAATTTTTAAAAAGTCGGCGCCATTTTGAAATTCTTTGTTATCGTACCGATTTCGTTCAAAATCGATATCTGGGGTTCCCTGGGATCACAAAACAGAAAACTGTTACCAAAATTTTGAAAAAGTCAGCGCCATTTTGAAATTCTCTGTTATCGTACCGATTTCGTTCAAAATCGATATCTGGGGTTCCCTGGGATAACAAAACAGGAAAATGTTACCAAAATTTTTAAAAAGTCAGCGCCATTTTGAAATTCTCTGTTATCGTACCGATTTCGTTCACAATCTTTCTTCTTTTTTTTTTATTGTTAATTGTTAAATAGGCTTGCGCTTGACGACAATCATGCTTAGTGCAAAGCAATGATGAGGTCTAGGTTGAAGCGCGCTTGCCTAGAAGATGCCTATTCACTCTCGCCTTGAAGGTACCTAAATTATACGTGGTAGGAAACACGTGCGCCGGGAGGGTGTTCCAGATCCTAGCGGTTCGGATCAGAAACGTTGAGCAAAAACGTTTCGTGCGGGCAAACTGGACATCGACCACATGAGGATACCATCGCAAACGAAACAAACTGGGATCACAAAACAGGAAACTGTTACCAATTTTTTTTTTAAATCAGCGCCATTTTGAAATTCTTTGTTATCGTACCGATTTCGTTTAAAGTCGATATCTGGGTTTCCCTGGGATAACAAAACAGGAAAATGTTACCAAAATTTTGAAAAAGTCAGCGCCGTTTTGAAATTCTTCGTTATCGTACCAATTTCGTTCAAAATTGATATCTGGGGTTCCCTGGGATAACAAAACATGAAAATGTTACCAAAATTTTGAAAAAGTCAGCGCCATTTTGAAATTCTTTGTTATCGTACCGATTTCGTTCAAAATCGATATCTGGGGTTCCCTGGGATCACAAAACAAGAAACTGTTACCAATTTTTTTTTAAATCAGCGCCATTTTCAATTTCTTTGTTATCGTACCGATTTCGTTCAAAATCGATATCTGGGGTTCCCTGGGATAACAAAACAGGAAAATGTTACCAAAATTTTGAAAAAGTCAGTGCCATTTTGAAATTCTTTGTTATCGTACCGATTTCGTTCAAAATCAATATCTGGGGTTCCCTGGGATAACAAAACAGGAAAATGTTACCAAAATTTTGAAAAAGTCAGCGCCATTTTGAAAATCTTTGTTGTCGTACCGATTTCGTTCAAAATCGATATCTAGGGTTCCCTAGGATCACAAAACAGGAAACTGTTACCAAAATTTTTATAAATTCAGCGCCATTTTGAAATCTGGGGGCACGGCAGTGCCCCCGCCAAGTCGAGCGCGAAGCAACACTGCCGTACCACCTTTTCTGGAACCATTTCGCCGCATTTTCAGGCCCCTATTTGAGAACCTCTGGATGGGACTAGAACGCTGAAATTTTCGTCATCTGGTAAGCTATAATTACACACTTGAAATCCAAAATTTCAAGTCGGTAGATCATTTAGTTCCGAAGTTAAACAAAAGCAAAGTTTCGCATTTTCGACACTGACTCACCGATCATCAAAATAGAACTGGTACTTAGAGCGCTGAAAGACGATAGGGTTTGACGCCCACATAGAGGAAAAATTATCAAAACTGGTATCATGGAAGATCTGGACTGGTGACCCTGATGAGAAACCGTAAGAGCACACCCAAACTGCTTTATGCTATGCTGTATGCTATGCTATAAGCTTTGCTATATGCTATGCTATATGCAATGCTATATGCTATGCTATGCTATATGCAATGCTATATGCTATGCTATAAGTTTTGCTATATGCTATGCTATATGCAATGCTATATGCTATGCTATATGCTATGCTTTATGCTATGCTATATGCTATGCCATATGCTATGCTATATGATATGTATATGCTATGCTATATGCTATGCTATATGCTATGCTATATGCTATATGCTAATCTATATGCTATGCTATATGCTATGCTATATGCTATGCTATATGCTATGCTATATGCTATGCTATATGCTATGCTATATGCTATGCTATATGCTATGCTATATGCTATGCTATATGCTATGCATAGCACGCCCTATGACGGTTGATGGCATGTTTTTCAATAATACTAGAGCGTGAAAAAATGTTAACCGTTGAACATTTTTTACACGTTAGTGCGTATAGGTCAACGGCCAAGTCACATAACATTAAATATTATAATAATAAAGAAATTGCAGTAAGGAACCTTAGACTTGGCTTAACTTTGTCTAGAGATTTCATTACTTTTTAGAGTTAAACAAGCAGCTAAATCGAGACTTGGCTATTTTTTTACAGAATGTTTTTGGTGGGATATCATTTTTGAAGACCTATCCATAGAACACCAATCTCTTTATATTTGCCACGAAGTGATTCGCGTGATCCGAGTTTATAAATACTTAGAATCTCTCTCTCAATTTTCAGCAATATAAAAACAACGGGGAACTTCTACTAATGTATAGTTAATATCGTATCGTTTCGTAATTTATACGTATTGGAGCAGCGTGGTGGGTCTAAGCTCTAATTCCCTCTCTCCTATGAGAGTGGAGGCCAGTGCCCAGCAGTGGGACGTTAATAGGCTGTAGTGAGTGAGAGAGTGAGAGGTGATACTCACAATCTATGTACCTACTAGAAACCGCCAGCTAGTAACAGCGTCATATCGTGTGCGCTAGGTGCAAAAATCCTTTGTGGGGTCGAGTGTACGTTTTTAATATAACATGTTTCCAAAAGAGTTTCTAGATTTGCCATTACATTTAAAGACTGTGTCAAACAGAATGTTTTTAGTCGAGGTTGTTATACTATCGATGATTTTATTAACGACAAAGTTGCATGGAAGCAACCGGCCTCGCATCCAGTGACCCACAATTCAGTGTTTAATACTTGTAACGTTACGTATGTATTGTGTTGCTTAAATATTGTAACCTCTTTCTTTTTTTGAGAAAAGAGCAACTGCTGAGTTTCTTGCCGGCTCCTCTCAGTAGAAACAGCTTTCCGAACCGGTGGTAGAGTCTTGAGGTATCATAAGTGACACAAGTTGTCCTATGTGAAACAAATAAATCATTTATCATTTATCATTAACAGGTAGTTCCGAAGAGCATCCGCAAGCAGCTGCGGTGGCTGAGGCAGCAGTACGGCGACGTGGAGATCCTCATCACTGAGAACGGCTTCTCCACCGTCGCCCGCCAGCTCGACGATTACGACAGAGCCGATTTCATTAAGGAGCATTTGGAACAAGTAAGCTTTCTTTAACTCCACCTCCCTGGCGCAGTGTTGAGCGGCTGAGCGCTGTTGTCTTAACCTGCGAAGGTCCTGCGTTCGATCCCCGGCAGGGTCAATTTGGGAATTTGTAATTTCTGGTCTGGCTTGGTGAGAAGCTGCGGTCGTGGCTAGTTACCACCTTACCGGCAAAGACCTGCCGCCAAGCGATTTAGCGTTCCAGACCCAATAGGCATGATGACAGTAAGAATCAATGAAATTATGAATTTATCTAATGAAATAGGATTAATGGATTATAAAA
This sequence comes from Erebia epiphron, assembly GCA_963932025.1. NCBI lineage: Eukaryota > Metazoa > Arthropoda > Insecta > Lepidoptera > Nymphalidae > Erebia > Erebia epiphron. The sequence continues at coordinate 2,630,869 of OZ009948.1, forward strand.
AACGTATTTATTTTTCTATTTCGAGTGAAATTGCTATTTATTTTGATAAAGTAAAACTATAAAATACAGCAATCCGCCATATTGCATAAAACACAAAGAAGCGAATGACGTCACAATTGTTTGTTTTCGAGCTTTGAAAATCACACTATTGCTTACTGCACACTTCACAGAGTACATTGGTAATAACAATAGTGACGTCACAACGACGCCATGACACCGCCGAACGTTTTGGCGTGAATTTTAAAATTTAATTTTCAAATGCTAATTTTATGTACCAAACTTTATTTTTCTGCTGAAATAAGATATTTTTTCGAAAAAGTAGATACTTCAGAACATAATCTGACCATTTTTCAAAATCAGTCATCATGCCTATTGTAAGACAGCGGCGCTCATCACTATGTATGCCAGGGAAGTCGTCAAAGCCAGTGTTCCCTTACCACAAGATTTGAAATCATACCAACGTGTCGTTGAACGTATTCGAATGACGAAACACTTTGGCGTCATTACAATGGACCAAAACTTCCGCCATTTCGACAATCAACGACGGTGTGATTTATTTAAAATCTTTTTGTAAGGGTGCTGACCATCAAAACTTTTTCAAAGGTAAAAAGTATCAGGTACTGTCAAGGGGTGCTATCATAAATTAAAGCAAACGACATTCTCCAGGTGCTGCTCTCCATCAAAGTGGACAATGTGAACGTGGTAGGGTACACGGTGTGGTCCCTCATCGACAACTTCGAGTGGCTGGACGGATACAGGTGAGGGTCTACTTCTTATCTTCTTCTTTAGGATCCTGAAAAAGTTAAGAGTTCCCGCGAATCGAAAATTACCTTTATACACGCGGACGAGGCCACGGGCATTCTCTAGTGGAAAATAAAGGACGACTTTTTAGAAAATATAAATTCCAGCTTTCAAGGTCGAAGGCTTGAGCTGGGTGTCCATAAATCCACCACCACTGCCACTACAGCCCATTAACGTCCCACAGCTGGGCACAGGCCTCCACTCTCATAATAGAGAGCGAATTAGAGCTTAGACCCACCACGCTGCTCCAATGCGGGTTGGCGAGCTTTAAGAACTATTTTCATGTTGGTGATAATCGAAACCGACGGCTTAACGTGCTCTCAGAGGCACAGGGGTGAATCACCACCAACTTCCTAACTCCGGGCTAGTAGGTACTGAAAATGTCTAGTCAGAACCCGGGACCTCGTCGGCCGCAGTCGAACATCCTAACCACTAGACCAACGAGGCAGTTGAGGCACTGAGCAGCCAAATGAGGCCTTTTATCAGTACTTCACCAAATAATTTTTAATGCCCCTTAATTATTTTTATTTTCAGGACAAAATTCGGCCTTTATGACATTGACTTCAAACATCCGAATCGCAAGAGAACTCCGCGCGTTTCGGCGAGATACTACGCGTGTGTGGCCACGAGACGGTCGCTCGACGTACCAGACTCTTGCTACAACAAGAGTTACGCCACTTACGCCGCACATAGAATCAAGTCGAAGCAAGAAAACGGCACTATTTCAACAAGCGGAGGAATATTTCTAAACCTTATTGCTTTATTTATAAGTTCATCATTTTATTAACTAAGTTATTAAAAGCTAAACATTAAAGCGCTTTAAAATAGAAGACCAGAAAAAAAAAAACTAAGTTATTTGTATTAAATTATTTACTTGCTTAGATGTAGGTACATTTATTAGTCTTTGAGTATTAAAATTTCTCAGTAGAATCAGTATATTTCAGTACTTGTAATCAATAACAAGTACGCTTGACAAAGAATCGAGTAAAAGCAAGACTACAGTAGAAAACTGTGCTTATAAATGCGAAAGTGTGTCTGTCTGTCCGTTTGTCTGTCTGCTACACTTTCACGGCCCAACTACTTAACCGATTTTGATGAAATTTGGTACACAGATAGAATACATTCCGGGGAAGGACATAGGCTACTTTTTATGCCGGAAAATTCAACATAGGCTACTTTTAATCCCGGAAAATTGAAGAGTTCCCGCGGAATCAAAAACATCAATCCACGCGTACGAAGTCGCGGGCATCCTCTAATTACATAAAATTCAATGTACAAAGGCAAACTTAATACCTAGGAGGTATTAAAGTAGAGGTAGGGATAGAGGTAGGTACCTAGAGGAGGAGGTACCCAGAGGATATTCTCTTCCAGTTTGCTAGTGGGGACAGGGTCATAGTTATAACTATAAAACAGTGCGTATAATATTTAAAAAAAATTGGAGAAAGATGAGACATACCTATTTGGGTACCAGTAGGTTATATATATTACCTAATAGTGAATTACGAAATATTATGCAATTCAGTAATGAGAATGGCTTGATTCTTGAATAAAGATTTTAGTCAAATAGTTAATTGTAATAAATTAATTAATTACGTTTCAATTAATTAAGTAGTATTATTATCTTTACGATAAGAGCTACTAGTTGACCTCCATTAAATAAAGACATTTGAACTTGTTTAACAACTTTTTACTTTTTAGGGTTCCGTTATAGCCAACAAGGAACCCTTATAATTTCGCTATGTCCGCCCATCCGTTAGTCCCTCGGCGGCTTAGCTCAGAGACTATTAGTACTAGAAAGCTGTGATTTGACATGGGTATTTAAGTCACCGTAAGATTGCAAAAACCGTTATATTGTAATTTAACTAGCGAAATTGTAAACTGTCGACAGATTACAATTTAACGCATTATTTTTGGGTAGATTGTAATCTGTTAGGTATGTTAACCTGATAAAACCAACGCACCCGGCCGCAGGCCGGGCACTACCTGATTATTTATGTCGAACCCTAACCTAACCTACAAGAAATAGACAAGAAAATGAAAATACTATGAATATTTCAAAAATTGACACTCAGAACATTGAACGGTTCACAATCTGTCGACAGTTTACAATTTCTCTAGTTAGATTACAATCTAACGGTTTTTACAATCTTACGGTGACATATACACTATACATATTATTATTTTGCCTCATCTGGTGGCAAAGAGCTGGCTGGTTGATCAGCCACCATTCTTGCCACCATTCCACGTGGGCATGATTTATATAGTAACTAGCTGATGCCCGCGTCTTCGTTGATTCTCTGCGTTGAACTCATTGAGGTACTCGTATAATAATGTACAATATTACTTCAATGGTTGAACTCCTCAATTTTCAGGGAAACTTTTTCCTACTTTTTATCCCGGAAAATTGAGGAGTACCCTCGGGAAAACAAAAAAACGTATGGTGTCGTGGGACACCAGATAGGAACGAAGTACCTTAACATATATATTAATTTGAAGTTCTATTTTAACATTTTTAAGGTTCCGTACCTCAAATGGAAAAACGGAACCCTTATTGGATTACTTTGTTGTCCGTCCGTCTGTGTGTCAAGATCCTTTTTCTGAGGAAAACATGGAGGTATCAAGCTGAAATTTATATCAAATACTCAGGTCTACTGTCCCTTGGAGCAGTGAAAAAATGAAACTTCTAAGCTAACGCAATCAAAAGATAGACGCAATGAAAGCCGTTTATGCTGCAAATTTTCGACACTCGCAAGGGAATCAAAACCTACAGGGTACTTCCCGTGAACTCAGGATCTTGAAATTTTGTATAAAGCAACGTCTTATAGCACAGATAAAGGAAAAATTGCGAAAAGCGAAAATTTTTAGTTACATCATTATAATAAAAATATTTTTATGCAAATTTTCTGCTGCGTCTTCGTTCTCGCAGAGAGAGGAGCAAGACGATCTGCAAAACATCAAACTTACAACACCAAGAGAGGTTTCCGATGAAATAAAATTCAACTTAAGAAAAAAGAAATCAACGATCTTATTACCGGAGAAATCTTATCAAATTTGCCTCGGAAAGCTTTAGTAAAACTTACCAATCTAATAAATGCATCATTTTAGACTCAGACATGTACCTGAACTATGGAAAGTAGCAGAAGTTATCATGATTGCAAAACCAGGGAAACCACCCCACGACACAACATCATGTAGACCGATATCTTTATTACCAGTTATTTCTAAATTATTTGAAAAACTGCTCCTTAAGAGACTAAAACCATTACTAGAAGAAAGAAAACTAATACCAAATCACCAATTTGGATTCCAAGAAAAACACTCCACAATCGACCAAGTTCACAGAATAACTGATATAATAGAGAAATCACTAGAAGATAAGAAAGTATGTTCTACGGTATTCCTAGATGTAGCTCAAGCTTTCGATAAAGTGTGGCACGAAGGGCTGATTCATAAACTCAGAAACATGCTCCCGAGGTCATTTGCAGATATTCTGGAATCATATATTTCGAACAGATGGTTTAGAGTTCGTCAAGATGAAGCATACTCTGAACTTAAGAAAATCAAAGCTGGGGTACCACAAGGAAGTGTTTTAGGTCCGGTCGTGTACTTATTATACACCTGTGATATTCCAGTACTAGAAAATAATACCATTGCAACATTCGCTGATGACACCGCCCTATTAGGAACCGGTAAAAGTCACGAAGAAGCAGTGGAAAAAGTTCAAGTAGCAATAAACAAAGTTAATCAATGGACTATAAAATGGCGAATAAAGCTCAACGAGTCGAAGTCGATGCATATAGATTTTTCCAATAAGCTACAACAATATCATCCGATTTACCTAAATGGGAAACTTATTCCTTACGTAAATACAGCAAAGTACTTGGGTATGACGCTAGACACAAAGCTTAGATGGAAAGCTCGCGTTAAAAAGAAACGCGAGGAGTTAGAATTATTAGAGGAGCCACAAAAAAATGACTGCTAGGACGGCATTCAACACTTTCAATACATAATAAACTAATGCTATACAAGCAAGTTCTGATGCCTGTATGGACGTACGGTATACAACTCTGGGGTTGTACTAAACGAGCAATATCCAAGTGATTCAGAGATTCCAGAACAAAGTACTCAGGGAAATAGCCAATGCACCCTGGTACGTAAGAAATCACGATCTTCACAGGGACCTAAAGATGGAGTACGTAACCAGAATCATCCAAAAATACGCAGAAGCTCACCAATATCGATTTCGTTATCATGTGAATCTAGAGGCTGTAAAGCTCTTAGAGAACACGGACATCAAAAGGAAACTTAAAAGAATGAAACCATTCGAACTAGTGTAAAAAGTGCATAAGTGCTGTGTAGTGAATTAGTGCCGGTGCTACTTAAGTAGGTCACATAAATGTAGTGAACACTAAGTACATTAGAACAAACTAAGGACAGTTATTGGACTGTAAATTAGACGTATAAATTAATTTTAAGTAGAACTTTAAGCTAGAATAATATTACTTATTAGCCCATAGGCTAGATGGTAGTTGACAATAAAGTTGCCATTATATTGTAATGGAACTTTATTGTAAGAAAAAAAAAATGAAAATTTTCGAGACTCGCAAGGGGATCAAAACCTACAGGGTACTTCCCGTGGACTCAGAATCTTGAAATTTTGTACGAAGCAACGTCTTATAGCTCAGAAGGAAAAATTTCGAAAAGCGTAAATTTTTAGCTACATCATATAATACAAATAATTTTAATAATTTCAAACTTACTACAGGTTTGGACGGAACCCTCGGTGCGCGAGTCTGACTCGCACTTGGCCAGTTTTTTTCAATTAAAATCATTTTCATGTCTAAACTTACCCACTTATAACAGAAAAAGAAACGATACTGTAACAGAATCCATCTGTAACCGTTTATTTCTTTTAATAAGTGTTTTTATGTGTAACCTTTATAGGTACTTGCCCCAACAAACTGCATGGTGTGACAACGCGGTCTTCTCACTTCATTGGACTTTACACACACTGACACAACATTGGCCCTGTTTTTCTTAAAACAATTGCAACCATCACTACTTTCACCTTAGGTTCAAATTTAAATACTCGTCAACAGTAAATTTGGCAACGTCGCTATTCTGGCTACACTTTAAAATAGTGTTAAACACTTTAATTTCCGTTACAGAAATGTGTTTTGGGTTAACAGATTTAAAAACACATTGAAAACAGTTACAGATTTGATTCTGTTATCAATACCACCTGTAAGTATAATTCAGTAGTATAGTAGGTAGGTAAACTTTATGAATCTGTTTTTCAGTCCCTGGTGTTTAGTTTTTGTTTTTATTTGTTTTTTTCATATATACTAGTGACTCTGTCCACGGGTCAGATAAGTTTGTTGGACTATACCTACAATAATATGTTTTTGCCTCTCCGACCCTGTTTGACCCAGTGCCTCAGAATTGTACAAAATATATGCAAATAATAGTCAATTCGCACATGCTGTGATTGGATTCGTCACCTTATTAGGTATGATTATTATTTGTTCATAATAATTAATTGTTGCACTGTCTGTATGTCTATAAAATTTAATTTTACACACTGCTGTTCTCTTCATTTGCTCGCTAGTCACTGCAATAGAATTGCGTGAGCTTTAGCTGATAATGGTTCAATTAATTTACAATAATTATTATCAAAATTTATTTTGTAAGTACAGGATCATTCTCCTTTGGTACACAGATACATTGCATCCCGATGCAACAAACGGACAAAGGCTTTTTATCCCGGTGTTACAGAGATCTCACAAGATTTTTAAAAATATCCTCCATGCGGACGAAGTCGCGTCAATCAGCTAGTTTCTAATGAACAACTTAACGATATCTAATATCTATATTGCTTATTCATTAATACTTGGTATAAAAGAAAACAATATTATGATAAATGATAAATGATTAATTTGTTTCACGTAGGACAACTTGTGTCACTTAATATGATACGTTAAGACTCTACCACCGGTTCGGAAGTTAACTGAAATTTCGTAATCAATTTAGACAAAAATCAATCTGCCATGTCCAGTCTAAAAATATTCTTATTTTGGTAAGTGTTTTAAACCAAACAATCATAATGCTTTATACAATTATTATTAAATATTCTAAAATTTAAATATCAAACTAACTATAAAATAAATTTAAAACGAATCGTTATACATAAGTATACCTAGATACTAACAAAAAATATAAATAAAACCCTAATCAAAAAGACCACCCCTGGATGCCCCTGGGCCAAAAGTACCCCTCAATCAAACTTGCAGCATTGCCACGCCGAATGGAGATGGCATAACCTTTGAACCAGGTAGGAACCAGAGCGTGGGTAACAGCCCCTTTCCCTCAAATGACGGCCGATCTCTTTTATAAAAAAATTAAATTAAAAAGTGTTTATAAAATCTTGAATTTTGTATTGTTTAAAAAAAAAAAATTTAACAAAATAAAAATAGGAATAATAAAATTATAATGTTTATAATATATATTTTTATACCTAATATTAATTGCTTACAAGTTTGTGGATCTTTTTATCCCGGAAATCCAAAGCTGGCATGATTTTTGAAAATCTTAATCCACACGGACGAAGCCGCGTGTATTAGCTAGTTTCTAATATCTATTGTTTATTCATCGAGTCTTGGTATAAAAGTAAACGATTTTGTGATTAATAAAGGCATTATTCGACCATGTCCAGTCTAAAAATATTCTTATTTTGGTGAGTGTTTTTATTTATAATATTATCTGCGTACAAATTTGTAGAACCGGTCTCACCTGTTGTACTTCCTCATAATAATTATAATATGGTATCCATTCTATTTTATTTTAATGCCTAATGGATCAAAATACAAGACTGATCCTGGATCCATCTATACTAATACTAGCTGATGCCCGCGACTACGTCCGCGTGGATTGAGGTTTTTTGGTTCCCGCGGGAACTCCTTAATTTTCCGGGATAAAAAGTAGTCTATGTGCTATTCCAGACTATAATCTATCTCTGTGCCAAATTTAATCCAGATCCGTTCAGCCGTTGCGGCCCGATTGAGTAACTAACATCCATCCATACATCCATCCATCCAAACTTTCGCATTTATAATATTAGTATTATTTGATTATTTGATTGGTTGATTAATATTTGATTAATACTAATATACTAATACTATAATACTATAATACTAATTACTAATCAAATAAATAAATAATATTATCAATGCGAAAGTTTGGATGGATGAATGGATGGATGTTTGTTACTCAATCACGCCCCAACGGCTGAACGGATCTGGCTGAAATTTGGCACAGAGATAGATAGTCTGGAATACCACATAGGCTACTTTTTATCCCGGAAAATTAAAGAATTCCCGCGGGAACCGAAAAACCTCAATCCACGCGGACGAAGTCGCGGGCGTTAGCTATAATATATTATATATATGCTACTTCAAGCAACTTCGTCCGCGTGGATTGAGGTTTATGGTATCCGCGAGAACTCTTTAATTTTCCGGGACAAAAAGTAGACCATAATCTATCTCTGTGCCATCTAGATCCGTTCAGCCCTTCTGGCGTGATTGAGTAACAAACATCCATCCATCCATCCATCCCAACTTTCGCATTAATAATATTAGTATAGATGATGCCCGCGACCTCGTTCGCCTGGATTTGGGTTTGGTGACAGTCCCTTGGGAACTCTTATGTTCCGCAATGATACTTCTATAAATAACATGACATTGATTTTCCGGGATAATAATTAGCTTCCTTCCCCGGAATGCGACCTATTTCTGTACCATATTCGAAAATTGATAGAACAAATTATCAGTGAAAGCGTAGCAGACAGACATACGGATAGAGAAACACGCCTTCGCATTTATAATATTACGTATAGACAATAAGATGTGTATCTGTCTGTCTGTCTACTACCTTTTCACGCCCCATCCGCTAGGACTGATTTAGAAGGAAGGAGAGGTGGGTATCGCAGTGACCTCCAAAAACAGCTCCAGTTCAAATACATGTATCCATAATCCACTAATATTATAAATGTGAAAGTGTGCCCGTCTGTCTGTCTATCTATCTATCTGTCTGTCTGTCTATTTGCTACGTTTAACGGTCCATCTTTATAACCGATTTTAAAGAAAATAGGGGTATTAGGTTGCACCCGGGGAAGGAATCAAAATAAGTAAATCCACGCGAACAAAGTCGCTAGCATCATAATAATAATAACTAGTTATAGTAAGCTATAATTTTATTTTAAATTATAATTTTTAGTGGTTTATTGCACATCTCGTGGGGCCATGCCGACCGATTCCCACCGAACTTTAAGTTTGGCGCAGCCACGTCTGCGTACCAGGTGGAGGGCGGCTGGGACGCTGATGGTAAGTGATGGGAGGCTGATGGTTATTTTTGAAGTGAATTATAAAATCCGGCATATTACAAGTAAAAAATAGTCGACATGTAAGGTTTCGTAGAAAAAAATACCACAGAAATATTACTTTTATCTCTACTTATGATGTTACGACCCGAGACATATATATGTTACCGTAGGTAAGATTGTAAAAGCCGTTAGATTATAATCTAACTCGCGAAATTGTAAACTGTCGAATGATTACAATATAACGGATTATTTTTCGGTAGATTGTAATCTGTTAAGTTTATTAACCCGATAGAAACTACTTGATTAATTATGTCGAACCCTAACCTAACCTACAAGAAAAAGACAAGAAAACGTAAATACAATGATTATTTCAAAAATTGACACTTAAAACTGAACGGTTCACAATCTTTCTTTTATCTATACCGTTTTCTTTTATCTAATCTATTTTTTTTTCAAGTGAATCGATAGCTTAAATGGGAGAATTTAGCAAAATGTGTTTTGAGGTAGTAGGGTCTATCTACTAATATGTAGCACTGTAATCCAGCGGTTTTTTACTTTGAAGTAATTAATATGTGTGCAAATAATGAATATGGATGACCTTTCGCCATATTTTGAGCTAGATTTAATCCTTCTAATATTATAAATGCGAAAGTGTGTCTGTCTGTCTGTCTGCTACCTACGCTTTCACGGCCCATCTGTTCAACCGCTTTTAATGAAATTTGGTACAGGGATAGCTTATATACAGGGGAAGGACATAGGCTACTTTTTATCCCGGAAAATTCGAAGGTTCCCGCGGGAATCAAAAATTTATCTGTTCAACCGATTTTAATGGAATTTGGTACAGGGGTAGGTTGTATCCCGGGGAAGGACATATCTAGGCTACTTTTTATCCCGGAAAATTCAAGAGTTCCCACGGGAATCGAAAAAACTTGGTCCACGCGGACGAAGTCGCGGGAATCATCTAGTAATATATAAATGTTTCAGGAAAAGGTGAAAACATATGGGACAGATATATCCACTCGCACCGAGAAGCGATCGACAACAACGCGACGGGCGATGTGGCGGCAGACTCGTACCACCTGTGGCGGGAGGATGTGAGGATAGCCGCTGAAATGGGGCTGCAGTTTTACAGGTATGTTTTCACCTGCTGGCTCGGAAATTCCTTCATTAATAAAAAAACAATACGGCTCTTTGATATCCGCATACCGGGCAATTCCCAAAAAATGTTCGGAGGACGATAATAAAAATTGCTGGACAGTTGGGTATTTAAAGAGCAAATTATCTTAAGATAATTGGGGTTCCGTACTTGTAATTGTATGTCAAGCGCTACCAGTTTTTTCACAACTGATTCTGCGTTGTTTTGACATCTTTCTTGTTATTTACTAATCGAATTTATATTCTGTGTTGGTACGCAACTCTTTGTGCGCGACTCTGACTCGCACTTGATCTTTTTTATATTTTTAGGGTTCCGTACCAAAATGGTAAAATGGAACCCTTATGGTGCGACTTTCTTCGTCTGTCTGTCCGTCTGTCCGTCCGTCACACTCGATTATTTCAGTAACTACCGAAGCCATCGACATGAAATTTGGAATAGTTGTGTATATTAGTGGCCCAAAGACACTGGAATTAAAAAAAATTGGAAATTATTTTTGTTCTTATTTAAAAAGGGGGGAAAATCGGAGGGTTGAAATTTAAAAGTGAGATAACTGTACTGTGTAGGGTATCATATGAAAGGGTTTACTTTGTACATTCTAAAACAGATTTTTAATTATTTTTAGTCATGATAGTTTTTGATTTATCGTGGAAAAAGTCTAAAAAAATACCGTTCCCCCCCCCTTATCTCCGGAGTTTACCAATCGAAAAATCTGAAATAATTATGGTCAATAGGAATTTATGTATATTTTACAGGAAAACTATAGCCAATGCTCTAACTAGCATAGTTTTTTTGATATTAACAGTAAACCTCGTACTCGTCGTCAAATAAACATATTGGTTTTTGCCTGATTGTTTTGCTTCAGTACCTACTTCTTGAGTACGGAACCCTCGGTGCGCGAGTCCGACTCGCACTTGGCCGGTTTTTTTATTTTATTTTAGTTTCACTATTTCATCGCATAAAATTATAATTCCAGGTTCTCAATAAACTGGCCCAGAATCCTTCCCACGGGTTTCGTCAACCAGATCAACGAAGCGGGCGTGAGGTACTACAGCGATCTGATCGATGCTCTGCTGGCGGAGGGGATAGAGCCTGTCGTCACGCTCTTCCATTTGGAGATGCCCGTTAAAATTCTTGACCTGGGTAATATTATTTTATTATCGCATACTTTTCTTACACTATAATACCTACGTTATATGTATGCTAGTTGATTCCCGCGATATCGTCCGCGTGGAACTCCTTAATTTTCCGGAGTAAAAATGCAACTTCCCTTCAACTTTCCCGGGATGCAGGCTATCTCTATACAAAATATAATACGTTATATGTATGCTAGTTGATTCCCGCGACATCGTCCGCGTGGAACTCCTTAATTTTCCGGAATAAAAATGCAACTTCCCTTCAACTTTCCCGGGATGCAAGCTATCTCTATACAAAATTTTATCAAGATTGGTCGAAATTTGAAAAGATTTACCACTTTTGCGTCTTACTATCAACAAGTGGGCCCGGACGACAAACCCGATTGCAGCGCTACCTAGTGAATCTAAACCATACCGGGCCCACTCACACACAAAACAAATTTCGCCAAAATTGTCTTTTTATTTTTATTTATTTTTATCCACTACAAGTTAGCAATGGTAAGTGAAGATGCAGTATAAGATGATAGCCGGCTAACCTGTTAGGGGCATGGCAGTTATATGAAACCCATACCCCTATTCGGTTTCTACACGGCATCGTACCGGGACGCTAAATCGCTTGGCGGAACGTCTTTGCCGGTAGGGTGGTAACTTTGCTTATCCTGAAGCCTCCCACCAGACCAGACCAGGGAAAATTCAGAATTTATAATTTCCCAAATTGACCCTGCCGGGGATCGAACCCGGGACCTCCACACATTAAGACAACAGCGCAACACTGCGCCACGGAGGTCGTCGTTCTAACATTTTTGAGTTTTTGCGTGACTAACGCAGAGTAATTGATTTGTATATAAATAGATACATAGATTTATAACATTAGTACTTAGGTACCTGCTTTTCACAGAATAGTAATGAGTATACCTACTTAATACCCAATACCAAGGCACTCTTTAACTTTTCATGTGTGCATTTTAAGCGGCCGTTACTGCAAATGAAATTTTCACTTGCAATAAACCCATCCTCCATTCCTATCTTCGGCACATAAGCAATATGCCGGCATTTCGGCTTTGAACTAATACAAATATTCTCTTCTTATCAATAGGTGGCTGGGCAAATCCTCTAATAGTGAAGTGGTTTGGAGACTATGCAAGGGTCATCTTCCAGCTGTACGCCGACCGTGTGAAGACCTGGATCACGATAAACGAGGCGGTCATGTTCTGCGACTATTTCTATAACATCGGCCAGTTCTACAAGGAGCCAGAATTCGGACCGTATCTGTGCAATAAACACGCCATGCTAGCACACGCCCAGGTGTACAGAATATTTGAAAGGGAGTTCAGACCAAAGTACGAAGGTAAGCTACATTTTAAGTAAGTTTTTTTTTTCACGCCACTTCAAGTTAGCCCTTGACTGCAGGTAAGTGACTGATGGTAAGTGATGATTCAGTCTAAAATGGTAGCGGGCTAACCTGTTGGGGGGTATGGAAGTTATTTTAAACCCATACCCGGTTTCCCATAATCGGTTTCTACACGGCATCGTACCTAAATCGCTTGACGGTAGCCTCCACCAGGCCAGACCAGAGGAAAATCGGAAATTATAAATTCCCGAATTGACCCTATACTGCGTATGGAGCCCCGGACTGCCCAAGTTAAGACAAAGCGCTCAACACTGCGCCAGGGAGTTCGATGAGTGTAAAAAGAATCCTCCAATGAACTGGTTTGAAGACTAAGCAAGAATCATGTTCCAGCTCTACACCGACCGCTTCAAGGCTGTCATCACCAAAGCTGTCACGACTATTTCTACAACATCAAGGAGCCAGAATTCGGGCTGTATTGCAATAAACATGCCATCACTAGTATCCTATACACCTGAGCGTGTGTTAGGAGTTAGGACACGATCTGGTGTATAGGACACTATTGATTTGCTGTGCTGCGTGGACCACTTTTGGATGCCAACATGCAGTTTTTTTTTAGACTGCAAGCATTGTCTTTGTAGACATTGGATAGAAGCCTGCGTTACTTTGCGGAAGTCCATGATAATCAAGAAACAGAAAGCTTAATTCACCAATATTTTTATGAAGGATTTATTTAATATTTATTTTATAGTATTTATTTATTAATTATATAGTTACCTATTTTAAGATTTAGATTTTAGTACATGAATGTATAATACTTGTTTATTTATCTTAGTTTCATAATGTATGAATATTAATAGGTAGATTTTAATTATGCAACTGTTATTTTATTCGCTAAAACAGACAAATCTACCTCAGCCGGGTCCGGTGCGCCTTGTTATCGTGTTTTGCTAACACAAACGTGTTATTATAAAGCCGGGTCCGCTCCGCCTTGTTATCGTGTTTTGCTAACACAAACGTGTTATTATAACCAAGGTCATGCTATTTGGGGGCGTGGCCTAACTGTTTTGAAAGTGTTTTTGTTTGCCGCCTCGGATGGAAAACATCCCCGCGTTCGCCTGCGGGGGGGCCGGGGGGAACTTTAATTCATTTCGTATCTGTGCTCGCCAGAGGCACAACTCGTCAAATCTCTTTGTTTTTCGGTTTAGATAAGCGGTATGATCTTACTCTATGATCCTCGCTACGTCAAAGTTTTTAGCTATATAGACAAAGTACTCTGTGGTTTTTAGGATGGTGTTTTTATGATTGTACGTACTTGATCAATAAATTAAAAAAAAAATATGTTACTAACAAAAATAATCTAAACCTACTCGAAAATCGCAGTGGACGGCCTGTTATAAAATTATGTTTCACTAACGTGTTAGCAAAACAATATTTTGTTCGTAACAAGGCGCACCGGACCCGGCTAGGTACAACGTGCAGCTTGAGATATGCACCGCCCAAAGCCAATAGTAGGTACGCACCGCAACCACACCACACGTCATGAAACACGGGATGAGTCCCTGTACACAATACAGTGCATAAAAATAACAATAAATTTATTTATTAATTGATTTAAATATAAACCACTTTTGATTATACAAATCCTCGATTTTATCTTCATTAGTATGCACATGAATATTTTATAACGACAGAAATGGACAGAAACATTATTATTCCTTCGTTTTTTAACGGCAGCTTGCATGTCATTTGTATTTCGTAAATATTTATTAGGTAACTAGATGATACCCGCGACTTCGTCCGCGTGGGTTGATGTTTTTTTATTCCTGCGGGAACTCTTCAATTTTCCGGGATAAAAAAACCTACGTTCTTCCCCGGGATACAACCTATCCCTGTACCAATTTTCATCAAAATCGGTTGAACAGATACATTTTTTTGATTCCCGCGGGAACTCTTCAATTTTCCGGGATAAGTAAGCCTATGTCCTTCCCCGGGATGTAAACTATCTCTGTACCAAATTTCATCAAAATCGGTTGAGTAGTTAGGCCGTGAAAGCGTAGCAGATAGACAGACAGACAGACACACTTTCGCATTTAAAATATTAGTATGGATAGTATGGATATATTATGGTGAGTAAAATAAACCTGTGTTAGGTATACCTATTAAAAAAAAACTCGTATACCCTGTAGATAGCCCTGTTATATTTATCGCAATAGGGTTGCATTATGCATACTTGTGAACTCGGACTCGGTCCTGCGCCTGATCTCTTTCCGATCGTGTCGGATT
The DNA here is from genome assembly GCA_963932025.1 of Erebia epiphron. NCBI lineage: Eukaryota > Metazoa > Arthropoda > Insecta > Lepidoptera > Nymphalidae > Erebia > Erebia epiphron. The sequence goes on from OZ009948.1 coordinate 2,645,970, forward strand.
TTCCGTCCCATCGGGCTATGAGAGAGGAACAGAGAGTGCACCTGTTTTTGCGTTCACACTTGTGCACTATAATATCTCCCGTGCAGATGGTTAATCTCTCTGGTTGGGTTGGACATTATTATCTATAATTTATTGTTTCTCGGCAGGCAAAATTTCTCTAGCGAACTCGATAGTCTGGATAGAGCCCGCCACACCGAATGACAAAGAACTTGCAGAACTTGGGAGGCAACATGTGGTATGTACCTATTAACTTTTTATGCTTGGTTAACAAGTAGGTACCTATACATAATATTGGTACATTTTTGATCTATAATTTTTAACATAATATATGATCATTAGAGTGCAACCAGAACTCCCATTTCAATATGTGTCAATAGACATACTGCAGTATGGCAGTAATGATTAATTATCTAACTCTAGTAGACCATTATTCAAAATGGATCGAGTTGCACAAATTAAGCAAGAATTATGTAAATATCCTACCGACTGCGCCATGTATTATTATTAAATGAAACAAGGTAACCATTACTTGCTTGGTTTATTTAATCAACTCATCCGGTCACAGATAAAATTATAATCATAGATTATTATAACTAACATAGATATGTTACACTTTGACAGCCATTCCCCTCGTATTGTAAACGGCAGAATGTTAATGGTTAGAGCAGGCTACTTTATTTTATTTTTAACCCCCGACGCAAAAATAGAGGGGTGTTATAAGTTTAACGTGTCCGTTTGTGTATCTGTCTGTGGTATCGTAGCGCCCAAACGGATGAACCGATTTTCGTTTAGTTTTTTTTGTGCTATAGATAATTTTATCCCGAGTGTTTTTAGCCATGTTTCATGAAAATCTGTTCAGCCGTTCTAAGATCATCAGCTCTTTAATAGTTGATGAGGGGATCTGACTACCTTCCGTATGTCCTATCGATTCGAAATTTGGTACCGTATTACTTCAATTATTATACACAATAAATAAACTCTAAAAACTAACAAATAATATTTTAAACCTATTATAATTATTATCGTCACATATAATATTATGTAAGTTCAAATATTTTTATTTTATCCCGAGTGTTCTTAGCCGTGTTTCATGAAAATCTGTTCATCCGTCTGAAAGTTATCAGCTTTTTTCTTAATCTGTTACTTCCATAATATTATGTCAGGGTTTTTTTAAATTTATAATTTATACCTATTAATGTTATTATTTTTTCGGAATTTTTAAATAAACGAAAGTTGTTCAGTATTATGTAACTAAATTTCCCTTGAGAGGTTATTATGATTGACCTATTTTCTGGTGATTTTTTTCAGACAGGCAGATATTCGCATCCAATCTTTTCCAAACGGGGTGGATGGCCGCCTTCAATTGAAAAGTTGATGCTGGAGTACAGTCTAAAGCAAGGCTACAAGGAATCCAGACTGCCAGCTTTTACTAAGGATGAGATAGAGTTTGTCAAAGGTACGTAGGTAATATTATTATAATAGCAAAATAATATTGATTTTTCATCTATCTATTTGACGACAACTTTAAAAATAACGCCCGCGCCGATGCGCGGTCCTCTCAGTGTCGTTAATATAGAGTTTACACTGTATTTGGCGAAACTCAAACAACAGGGTAACCCCTAATTGCAAAATGACCACCGATGCCCAAAAATAGGAAGCTACCTTAATTATTCCGATATTGATACTTATGAGTTTTCTTGGGATATAATATCTTAATGCGATGGGCTTCAAGATCCTACTGCTTAAGTACTTACTGACAAGATTAAAAGAACTTGTTTATAAAAATCATTTAGTCTAAGATAAAAATATGGTTTACCTAATTGTTATAATCACATGTGAAACTGATAATGGTTGATGCCGTGGGTGACAGAGACGTGACGGAGGAAACGAGTAAAAAGAGACGGTTTAGATTTGCATGAGGCGTAGGCCTGGTCTTGTACAAGTAGAGAAATGAATAAAAATAAAATGCTAGATAGTTTTAATTGGTCAAATCTACGAATTCATCGTAATTTCAGTGGCGAAATTATTTAATCTTTCCAAGTTAAGTAACACTAAACATAACAAAGGCGTAAACATAACAGTGGGTACAAATGGCGGATTCTTTTGACGTTTTCAAAAGAAAAACACGTTATTTTGACAGTGACTGTCAGAAATGACATTTGATACATTTCGCGGCTACTGCCTTCTCTATGGCTGAAGGTTGCCATCTTGGTAACGTATCGAAAACTTGAAATACATTTTTATTTTTTTCTCGTTATTTACATTGCTGTTCTAAATTGTTATATTTTTAATACAATCTATGTATTTTCCTCTATTCATGGTAGAGTGTACAAGAGTAGGCCTAAAATGAACCTTTTCCTTTTCAATACGAATTTTTGTCACTCCAATATCTTTTATAAGTACCTCTCTTATCCATATGTGAAACTTATGCTGAGATCTATAGAGCGAACTTTGACTTTGCTTAGACTTAAGACATGGTAAAAACGAGACAGATTTATGTTACTCACATAAGTCCATCTCGTTTTAACTGTTAGTAAAGTCTGAGCCAAGTCAAAGTACGCTCTATAGATCTCAGCATTGGACTACCGTGCCTCTAGAATCTAGAGTCTAGATGACAACTTTCATGGTAGCCCGATCTGTAATTTGTACGTACGGGCGTCGACCAGATGAATATAAATTACCTACCCTGCTATAACCCTCAAAATATATCCTATTCCAGGCACAGCAGACTTCTTCGCGCTAAACCATTACATCACGTTCAACATTCGCCCGGCTAAGCCCGGTGAGAGCGGCTTCTGGTTCATGACTGGATCGCCGGAACTAAACGCCATCTTGGAGTTCTCAAAGGGTGGTACTTATGGTGGTCCAGCCCAAGCATATGCGGTAATTTGTTTTAAACACCTTACTTTTACAAATTAACTTCCTAATACTCTTCACTGTTCAAGACGCGTTTCGACCTCCGTGGCGCAGTGTGTAGCGCTGTTGTCTTAACGTGCGGAGGTCCCGGGGTCAATCCCCGGCAGGGTCAATTTAGGAATTTATATTTTCTGAATTTTCCCTGGTCTAGCCTGGTGGGAGGCTTCGGCCGTGGCTTACCACCCTACCAGCAAAGACGTGCCGCCAGGCTATTTAGCGTTCCGGTACGATGCCGTGTAGAAACCGAATAGGGGTATGGGTTTACTGCCATATCCCTAACAGGTTAGCCCGCTACCATCTTAGACTGTATCATCACTTACCATAAGGTGAAATTGCAGTCAAAGGCTAACTTGTAGTTGATTTAAAAAAGAAGACGCGCCGTGCCAGTTTCCCCCTATGTCGTCGACGTCTTCATTCCTCATTTGCAAGGCTAGGGCCTGGAATACTCTACCAAAAACTGTGTTTCCTTCTCATTACAATCCGGGTATCATCAAGAGTGAACATAGGCATCTTATAAGCAAGCGCGTTCACTCTTAGGCCGCATCATGACTTCCCATCAGATGTGATTGTGGTCTATAATAAATTTTAAAAAAATGGTGGTGGTAGTGTAAATGGTGAAAGTCGAACTTTGAGTTCTATTGCATTTTTAGGCTTCCGTACTCAAAGTGCAAAACCGAGACCCACAAATACTTACACGATGCTGTCTGTCTGACTATCCGTCCGAAATGTCTCTTAACCGGAATGAGTTACAGACCACAAAATTTAACTACCTACAAATTTCATTTAATTTCTTAGGTAACTAGCGATCAGTGGCGTGCAGTTCATAGAGGCATAAAAGCACTGCTTACCCAAATTGAAATACGTTAATGCTCTTTTTTCATCTAACTAATGCCTACCCTAGCTTCAAAACCTGTGGACGCCACGGCGCGTGCTGCTACGCTAAAAAAATAAAAATAAACCATCTTCGCATTAATGCCTTTCTAATGAAACCGATTTGGGGCACACCGATTTGGATGGTTTCAAAGTCTATAACGGACATAGGTAGAAACAATTTTTGTGTTGAATATATACTTACAGGTTAAACCCTTTTATTTATGTAGGTATCTCTATATTTACACAAACACTTAAATGTTGTATCAGGCAAACCCGAAAGGCATTCGACGGCAGTTGGCATGGCTGAAGAAACAATACGGCGACATCGATATCCTCATCACAGAGAACGGCTACTCCACGAGGGGGTACAATCTTGAGGATTACGATAGAATTGATGTTATGAAGAAATACTTGGAACAGGTATAACTAACTGATATTATAATCGATCGAGCGAAGGGAAGGTCTCTGAGTCTACTTGAGTGAATTTGCACTTGTCCGTCCGTCCGTCCGTCCGTCAGTCTGTCAGAGCCTTATAGCTTCTAAATTACTGAACGTAATTACTTCAAATTTAAATATAATATGTAAATCGATGGCCTCTAGCCGAATATGGCTTAAGAAGTTATAAAAATCTTTATTTCAGGGGGGCTCTCATAGAAGCGAATGCGAAGTAAAATATTTTTGTAGCGTTACATAGGGTTGCGTTATATCATTTAAAAGAGAATTAGGAATAGAGCCCAAATATTTTTTTTTAATTTTTCGCCTAAAATTGACGAAATGGGGGGCTTTCAAAGTGGAGATTTTCTAACATCCAAAGTTGACCTCAGAACTCTCAATTTTCTGAAAGACTGAGCCTGAAACTTGATCAATTATTTGAATTATATCCTGTACTTGAACAACAAATACCAAAATTAGATAAATATTATAAGGAAACGAAATTATTTAATTTTTAATGAGCTGAGCTTCAGTATTTTTAACAGAACTTCACAATGATGTTAATAGGTGGCGTTGGTAAAACTTTATTCGTTTTATGGGTACCGCGAGGTCTCAGTTCGGGGCGAACTACTAGTTATTATAATTATTATATCAATTTATAATTAATTATTAATTCATAACTAATTAATAAAAAGTGCCATCAGGGGAGACACGAGTCCGGGACCGGCTGCATCAATGATTAGCAGGTGTGATTGATTGCAGTAGCAAAAAAAAAAAAAAATTGTCTGCTGTTACTAGCTTTTGCCCGCGGCTTTTTCCGCGCGAACTCGAACTCTTCTGGGATAAAAAGTAGCCTATGAGGTCCGGTCCTAGTCCGAGGAAGGACCTCGGAATACAACCTTATTAAAGCGTAGCAGACAAACAAAAAGTCGGACAGAGGGACAGAGAGACACTTTCACATTTATATTTTTATAATAATTTATGGTTTGGCTTAGTATGGATTTTCTCTTGTTTTTGATTATCGAGATGCTATAATGCTAACTGTCATAGATAGCATTCTATCCTTTTCTCTCGAGTGGCTGGAATCTTAAGAGGTAAAGAGATAAACCTATTATTACTATCTAAGTTATACCTAATTCATTATTTTCAGGTTCAGCTCTCAATGAAAGTGGATAATGTCAGTGTCATTGGCTATGGATTTTGGTCGCTCTTGGATAATTTCGAATGGGTTGCCGGATACGAGTATGTATTTCTTACTATATTTCACTTGGCAGTACAAAATTTATTACATTACATGTATTTTAGAGCCCTTTTTTATTATTAACGGTACGGTACGGAGTATGATAATACATCACCTGACCTAGTAAAGACCTAAATAGTAGGTAACCCGTTTAAACTTTCCACCTTTTTTGCCACTTAAACGTCTTCATACGTCGTTCCCTCAACTTTGAGTGAGTCGTGACACCCCATCGATAATTGGGTATTTGACATCTAGTCAAATCAGCAACTTTTATTGAAACGTCAAAATGCGTGCTTAGTATGGAATTTTGTATGAAATACTGAATTGTGTCGTCGACGCACTTAGCTACTTCAATCGTTTAAAATGGTTTTCAAACAAAACTAACAGGGGAGGTGTATATTACGACTTTTGGGAGATCCTCTATTTATAGAGTGACTAGTTTGTATCCCAGGGCCGTATATTTTTTTTTGATAATTATCAGAATGCGTTGTCTAAAAAAAGAAACAAAAAAAGTGTGTGTGTGCACAGTGCAATTCACACACGGCAGAGGTGAAACTTCAGAAAAGTAACCTACGAGAGAATGAGAAAATATAACTTGTATTCTCTCATTCTCTCGCAGGCTTTTCAAATCACAACGATACTAAAGAAGTTAAACTTTTAAAAAAACACATAGGAAAGTCACAGTTAAACTGTATACTTTATTCCAGCACCAAATACGGTTTGTACGAAGTCAACTTCGAGGACCCGAAGCGCCCTCGGACTGCGAGAGCGTCCGCACACTTCTACGCGTGTCTCATACAGAACCGGTCGTTGCACGCTGCAGAGTTGTGCTTCGAGAACAATTCCAAATTCAACCGGACGGAGATAAATGATGACGCCACTGTTCAAGTTTTAGAATAATATTTTGTTATTTTTAGTTTAATTTTTAAGTATTCTGTAGATAATATACCTATTTGTTCATTTAATATGCGTTTTATTTCATTTATTGAAGTGAAACTTCTTTACAATCGTTGTAATTTGAAAATTCTATGAAACGAAACAGCGACACCAAAAAGAGACACATATATTAATAGGATTTAGCCTGCGAGAGAATGAGATAGACTACAAGTTATATTTATGTCATTCTCTCGTAGGTTACTTTTCTGAAGTTTCACTTCTGCCGTGTGTGTGTGTGTGCACACACACTATTTTATTTATTTTATAACATTTTCGAATAACTTCGGAGCGAAGTCTAAAATGAGATGTGACAGACTCATTTGACAAAATATTTGAGTTAAAATTTCCAAATTACCAAAGGCGAGAGTCTTAAACAAAACTTTTTAAACTATTGTTTATTCTCTAAAAACACCTTAAAACTAGAATAAATACAATAAGTAATAGTACGTTGCTTGAAATAAGATTGCTGTCGTTTGTCAGTCTGTTTTGCTTCTTCTCGTCAGCTCGGTATTTGTCTTTGTAACAAGAGTGAGGCACGTGGAGCGATCGCGCGCGGATCACACAGGTGAGGAAGTGTGCGGAGGTGCGCGGCGTGCGGGGGCGGGCGGGGTGAGAGAAGCCCACCTCGTGGATGCCGAACTTTAGCCTGTATAATCAAACAATCATACTCCAATCTTCCGAAAATCCAATTCGATACCAACAAAGACGTGACCTCTTCGATTTCCACCCTTGAATTTCTTTTTTACTTTCCTTCCTTATCCCACTACAGCCCATTATCGTCCCACTGCTGGGCACAGGCCTCCACTCTCATAGGAGAGAGGGAATTAGAGCTTAGACCCACCACGCTGCTCCAATGCGGGTTGGCGGGCTTTAACGACTATTATCATGTTAGTGATAATAACCGACGACGACCGACCGGACCGACCGACGGCTTAACGTGCTCTCCGAGGCACGGGGGTGTAATACCACCAACTTCCTAACTCCGGGCTAGTACTGAGAATTTCTAGTCGGAAAAACCCAATGCTTTATTATGGCCCGACCCGGGACTCGAACCCGGGACCTCGTCGGCCGCAGTCAAACATGCTAACCACTATACCAACGAGGCTGTCCTTTCGAGGCTGTGTTATGTTTTGATTTATTTGGAAGTTTCGCAAATAAACAGGTGATATACAGATTTTACATACGTGTATCCTTCCGTCCACTCGAAGTTGTCGATGAGGGACCACGCCGCGTACCCTATCTTTAACCATATCGATACAGCTACGACTCATAACGATACAGCTCCCATACAACGAACTGTATCGTTATGAGAAGCAAACACGAAAGAGGGTTCAATTCGATATAGTTGTCAAATTCGAAATTGGAACTTTTCGATGCTGGAGTAGATAAAGTTACATAGTAACATATTATGTAAATTACTTAGACATAAAATCTTTACTTTTTTTCGTAGTGACGTAGGTGCATAAATCTGCAAGTAATGTAAACGAACGGAAAAAATCTTGTATATAATAGTCTAATATAATTGTACAAAAAGTATTATTTTGTTTTTTTGGAATAAATTGGTAATGGGTTTCGTGGGAATAAATTACGTAAGTAATATTTAGTATCTTTCCCAGGTACGTAATACTTTATTTTTAAGGCAATTTTAATTTCAATTTAGATGAAGCAAACCACTAAGTCCAGTAAAGTTGCAGGAACAAAAGAAGCATATTTCAAATAGCACATTATTTTATTTAAATACATACGATAGTATTGGGTATTTCACTAAAGTTTTTTGAATTTTTTCTCTAACTTCAGTAGGGCGTCGTTTTTGCCTTTCCTCTTGTATTGCTTCAGTTCGCCAGTTTCTATAGCTTTTTTCATCACCTGTGCATAAAAACAAATACTTACTTACTTAAGAAAATATTACAAGATAATTTATTTTTCGAAATAAAGACCACTCATAAAACCTTTATCAATAGCTGGCATCAATCTAAATATTTAAAAGGAAAAGTTGAATGACTGACTGACTGACTGATCTATCAACGCACAGCTCGAACTAATGCAATGTACGAATCGGGCTGTAATTTGACATGCATGACGTAGACATCCGCTAGTAAAGCATTTTTGAAAATTCCACCCTTCCACGGGGTGCTTAATTTCCAGGGACAAAAAGTAGCCTATGTCACCCTCCAGGTACCCAACTATGCCCATGCAAAAAATCACATCGATCCGTTGCTTTGTTGCGGTGTGATTAAAGGACAAACCAACCAACCAAAAAACCAACAAACAAACACACTTTCGCATTTATAATATTAAGAATGACTAGCTGATGCGACTTCGTCCGCGTGGATTAAGGTTTTTTGGGTCCCGCGAGAACTATTAATATTTCAGAGATAAAAAGTGTTATTCCAGATCAAAATCTATCTCTGTGCTAAATTTCTTCAAATCCGTTCAGTTCTGGTGTGATTGAGTAGCTAACAAAATTTCGCATTCATAATTAAGACATCGATACATATATTTAGGTATTAGATGGGCCCTTTCATAGAAAAAAAATTGGGCGTCCAACCTGTAGAGCGCGCTCCTCACCTGTAACCTAACCTAACCCATAGCGCTGTCCCACTTTTCAGGCTAGATGGCATTAGTAAAATAGGTCCGCATTCTTTATTTAACAGAAAATGCCCGTCTATGTAAATTGAGGTCATGATAAAATGATAAATGATTTATTTATTTCAAATAGGACAACTTGTGTCACTTATGAAACGTTAAGCCTTCAGGTCGTTGAAGTAAGATGATAATAGTACTAACCTGTAAAGCATTTTCTTCCGGCACGACTAGAGCATCGGGGTCGTTGAGTGTAGGGTACTTGAACGAGAACCCCTTAGGGAGCAGGGGTCCCGAGAGCATCGACTCTAGTTGTTTCTTCTTCACTTTGAGGGCCTTGTCTAGTGAAGGGTCATTTTTAGCCGTCGGACTGTTTTGTATGTTAAGGAATTCGTTTTTTATTAGGTGTAAGTGGCTCGTTGGTCTAGTGGTTAGCATAGTCGACTGCGGATCACGAGGTCTTGGGTTCGATTCCCGGTCGGGCATAAAAGTTAGGTATTGAGCTTTTCAATTAAGAAATTCTCAGTGCCAGCCCGGAGTTGGAAGTTGGCGATGATTCACCCCCGTGCCTCGGAGAGCACGTTAAGCCGTCGGTCCCGGTTATTATCACTAACATGATAATAGTCGTTAAAGCCCGCCAACCCGCATTGGAGCTGCGTGGTGGGTCTAAGCTCTAATTCCCGCTCTCCTACGAGAGTGGAGGCCTGTGCCCAGCAGTGGGACGTTAATAGGCTGTAGTGATGATGATGATGATGAAGTGGTTGATAAGATAACAATCATATAATATTACAAAGATTTCTGCACAAAGTCACACGCGCCAGATAGTATACAATAGATCATCATCCTACTTGTACATCTAGCCTAGGCAATAAAGCAAGTGGACCCCAACAATAATTCCTCAGGCAACGAAACTTTACAGTATGATACGCGAGATCATGAGTTAAACGCATATTATAAATATCCAATAAAAAATCAGAAAGGAAGTAAAGTTTTTTTATGCTATACCCAATCAGTGTTACATCAGGAAGATACATTATCGCGTAAACTCAGTTTAGGTTTGATAAAATAGGTTTAAATTTATCGATGTTCTGCAGGAATATTTCGTTTAATATTTCGGTTTTGAGTGTAAATTATATACTACCTACTATTACTATGAAGAGAAATCGAGAAAATATATTCAGTCAAGCTATCCGTATAAATACCCAACTTCCGCGTGGTTTTCTTTTTAGATAATTTTTGTATAAGTTATGGTTTATACAATCTACAATCCTGCCAAGTTTCAACGACTGAGAATTTAATGCTGGGGGCCTCCATACAACGAACCGCCCCATTTCCAAGACAATATATTTTTTTTATATGTATAGCGAGCAAACGAGCAGGCGGGTCACCTGATGGTAAGTGATTACCGCCGCCCATGAACATTTGCAGCACCAGAGGAACCGCCAATGCGTTGCTGGCTTTTGAGATATTTGTTGCCCGCTAGCTGATGCCCGCGACTTCGTCCGCGTGGTTTAAGTTTTTTGTTATTCCCGCGGGAACTCTTTAATTTTTCGGGATAAAAAGCCTATGTCACTCTCCAGGTCCTCAACTATACCCATGCCAAAAATCACGTCAATCCGTTGCTCCGTTGCGGCGTGATTGAAGGACAAACCAACAAACCAACAAACCAACAAACCAACAAACCAACAAACAAAGTGACTTTCGCATTTATAATATTAGTATGATCCGCCCATTGAAGAACCCCATAATCATGAGGGAACACAGAAGATGGAAGCTGGTTCCACAATTTGCGGGTACGTGGCAGAAATACTAATCAATGGATTTTTATAAAGGATACACGTCATCATCGTCGATGATCATGTCCATTTCCTTAGCGACGCGGTCCCTCCAGCCCTGAGCCTGCGTGACTCTTCGCTTCCTCAGCATCAGGCCGTCCAGCTCGCGAGCCAAGTTCACCAGCTCTTTGATTGGTGCTAGACTATGGAGCGAGACAGGGAAGGTCTCTAGCTCCGACGCTGTATATAAACGAGGAGAAATTGAACACAAAGAACTCTCTTTTCATATAGGTCGGTTAAATAGTGATTTGTCAGTTACTAGACAGTTATTATTTTCATAATAATCAATCACGAATAGGTCATAAGACAGACGTATCATCATTTGGCAGAACGGCTGAACGTTTGAAATTGTGAGAGAATATTCCTTGAGCACACGTCTTGAGGTGTACTAAGGATGAAATTTCAAAATTACAGCCCCCAAGAAGGTGAAATAGGCGGTTTAAGTTTTTTTTAAATTTCTTTTTTTAAGAACTTATTTCCACGAGGACAAAGTCGCGGGATAAAGCTAGTCATAATATATAGTATTTTAAGATAAAGATCAGTACTTACTCTTGTTCAAAGTCCGGCAGAGCTTCGAATAGGAGTAAGCCTCTGCGGGCTCCATCATCAGTATAGTGAGGCCCTCCTTACACGCGCGCGCCGTCCGACCGCTGCGGTGCACGTAGTTCTAACACACAGTAATATTATAGGAGATAGCTGCACATTTGGTAACTATAGCCAGGAAGGCTGATTCAGTATTAGGTGGGTGTAGAGCTCTACACTGATGACGATAGTGAAGGTCTGACCGCATGCTGATCTTTGCGGTCTCAGCATGCGGTCAGACCTAATACTGAATCAGCCTTCCTGGCGATAGTTACCAAAAGTGCAGCTATCTCCTATAACATCTCTTAGTCTATAAGAACTAATTAGAAAACTAGTAACCAAAAGCAAAACAAGTATCTACTGGCCTTTTTAAGTTCATTGTGAAAGGTATGGCAATACTATTACATGTATTTCTATCCGTGTTCATCTGATTATAATAGTTCTTGCAATTCACGAGCGCGCGTGAACCTTGCTTGTTAACTGCACATTGCGTAAGTGTACGCGCCTCTCGGAGCGGTCAGTCGTACGCTCTATCACGTACACGCACACATTTACACTATACAAATGTATACAGATAGGACTTTTAACACAACCATGAGCCACGCGCACTTGTGTATTGCAAGAACTATACGTCATATTAAAATACACGAGTTTTTATAAGTTAAAATCTCCAAATCTGTAACGGCTAATGTATAAGGTCATACTACTAGAATTGTTCAAAACTGTTATAAATCCATAGCACGCTATATATAAAATTAGACTATAAACTATATATAAAATTCTCGTGTCACAATGTTAGTTACCATACTCCTCCGAAACGGCTTGACCGATTTCAAAAAAATTATGAGTATCGGCTACTATCTATTTTTCATACTTCCACGCGGACGGAGTCGCGGGAATCAACTAGAAAACTATAAATTTTTAGCGCGCTTTTAAATACGCTATGTTATAACGCGCTTCTTAAAAGAAAGCGTGTGGACGGCCGGCAGGCGCGATATGTCTTGCAGCACGCTGAATTTCGTAGCGCGCTAAATTTTTGACGACCTCCGTGGCGCATTGTGTAGCGCTGTTGCCTAAAAGTGCGGAGGTCCCGGGTTCGATCCCCGGCGGGGTCAATTTGGGAATTTATAATTTCTGAATTTTCCTTGGTCTGGCCTGGTGGGAGGCTTCGGCCGTGGCTAGTTACCACCCTGCCGACAAAGACGTGCCGCCAAGTGATTTAGCGTTCCGGTACGATGCCGTGTAGAAACCGAATAGGGGTATGGGTTTAATATAACTGCCATGCCCCTAACAGGTTAGCCCGCTACCATCTTAGACTGCATCATCACTTACCATCAGGTGAGATCGCAGTCAAGGGCTTACTTGTAGTGGATAAAAAAATAAAAAAAAAATTTCGTAACACGCAAAGATGACAATATTCGCTCACAAAACCGCGCTACGCGAGACTAACCATCGGCCAGCGGCAGCGCGCTACCGGCAAGCGGACGCCGCTACAAGTGCTACGACGAGCGATCGCGTGATATTCATAAGTCGTGGCGTCATGGCGGCTCGTTATCCGCGTTATGGAACAATAGCGCGCTATGATATTGCGTTACGTGTTATATTAACCACCTCTACATACTACACCTCTCTATACACTCACCTCAGCAGTCTTGGGCACTTGGTAGTGTATGACGTGGTCCACGTCGGGTATGTCCAGCCCTCTCGCCGCCACGTCCGTGGCCACCAGCACTCCGCGAGGATCGTCGCGGAACCTATGATTCATGATCTTATGATTATGCTAAACCAGAAGATCGCGCGTGATTACGTACAAGTATCAGCCTTCCTAGTTATTGTTCATTTTTGGTAACAATAACTCGTCTTTGATAAGTAGTCAGGTCCCCAGCCACTTGCGGACCGACCGTCACAAATTCCCTACAGCCCTACACCCCCACCAAATACTGAATCAGCCTTCCTGACGATAGTTATCAAAAGTACGGCAATCTCCTATAATATTCATATTCATATTCATTTTTTTGCATTCGAATACAATTCTTATAGTAATTTACATAATATCAATAGAAAAGTTCTTAATACAATATTGGAACCCCGGTGGGGCACAGCAAAAACAGTGGTAGTAGAGAGAAGGCTGCCTTATTTTTCTTCAAGAAAATCGGTCAATCTGTAATACATACACTTTACCAATTAGGATTTTTTTTAAAGAATTGACGAACGCAATTTTAATATATTATTTATATTAATATTTTAGTGTAGGCGAAAAAACTGCGAGATCTCTTAGCGATATGTCTCAGTTTCATTTTAGACGTGTATGTAAACATATCTACCACTTTTTAGGGTTCCGTACCTCAAGACGAAAAAAATCATTTCATTTCATTTGTCTTTCTGTAGACAACCTTTTTCTCGGGAACGCGTATCAAGGTAATATTAATATCAAATACTATGGTCTACACTTACAGTTTCTTGGAGCTGAAAAAAAATCAAGCTTCTATGTCAACGCAATCAAAAGATATGGCCGTTTATTTTGACAATCGCCAATAAATCAAAACCTATAGGGTACTTCCCGTTGACCTATCACCTAGAACCATGATATTTAGCAAGGTCCCACAGCACAAGTATAGGAAAAAATCCGAAAAGCGTTAATCAGGGTTCCATACTCAAAGGTTGTCGATTTGTATGTCTGGCGCTACCAGTGTAGCGCAACATGTAAGCCAGTAATTTCACAGCTGCAAGGCGATTGGCTAAAAATGACAGTACACATACACATGTGTACAAATGCACTTTTCCACTATTGGCCAAAATCCATTGACGCAACCAAAACACCATAAATTCAGCCAATCAAAACAATTGGGACTGTAACAATGATTGATGCAGATTTTACACAATCGCACTACTGATTATTTATGTGTTGTTATGACATGTTTCTTGCTATTTACTAAAATAATTTATATTGTGTGGTGGTACGGAACCCTTTGTGCGCGAGTCTGACTTGCACCTGGCCGGTTTTTCTATAAAGAATATCATTGAGGAGTATTGATAGATACCTTTCAACTGCCTAGTTGGTCTAGTGGTTACCATGTACGACTGCGGCCGGCGAGGTCCCGGGTCGGGCCATAATCGAGTATTGGGTTTCTCTGACTAGAAATTCTCAGTACTAGCCCGGAGTGCCTCGGAGAGCACATTAAGCCGTCGGTCCCGGTTATTATCACTAACATGATAACAGTCGTTAAAGCCCGCCAACCGGCATAGGAGAAGCGTGGTGGGTCTAAGCTCTAATTCCCTCTCTCCTATGAGAGTGAAGGCCTGTGCCCAGCTGTGGGAAGTTAATGGGCTGTAGTGGTGGTACCTCTCAAGATTCTTCAGCCTCTGTCTCTGCGGCATACTGGCGTGCAGCGGCAGCGGGTGACACTTTAGTGACGTCAGCAGTTGTGCCAACCTGAGGAATGCAACACAATCTAACTGAAATGTTTGGAGTCTGAACATGTTTACCACCTTAAATATGCACTTCGTCCGTGAATTGAGGTTTTTTGGTTCCGCGGGAACTATTTAATTATCCAGGAGAAAAAGTAGCCCCGCGAGAACTCTTTAATTTTCCGGGATAAAAAGTAGCCTATGTGTTATTCCAGATTATAATCTATCTCTGTGCCAAATTTCGTCCAAATCCGTTCAGCCGTTCTTGCGTAATTGAGTAACATCCATCCATCCATCCATCCATCCATCCAAACTTTCGCATCTATAATATTAGTAAGATTTTAATTCGCCTCTGGTTGATAAAACGAAAAACGAAACGAAAAAGCGACAAACATATTCATAATAGGATTTAGCCTGCGAGAGAATGAGACAGAATACAAGTTATATTTATCGTTAGTTTATAGGTAGGTACAGCAATATCCCGTTTACCTCCTCACGCTGCT
Source organism: Erebia epiphron (assembly GCA_963932025.1). Classification (NCBI taxonomy): domain Eukaryota; kingdom Metazoa; phylum Arthropoda; class Insecta; order Lepidoptera; family Nymphalidae; genus Erebia; species Erebia epiphron. The sequence continues at coordinate 2,661,278 of OZ009948.1, forward strand.
AATGGAGTTGCAGAACACTATAGTCCTGCCGGGGTGTCGCTTCAGTATGTAATACAGGTACGCGTCCTTGTGCTCAAACGAGCACGTTATACGAGCCTCCGTCAGCGTCTCCGCTGCGCCTGACGAATATATTATGAGAGATAGCTGCATTTTTTGTAACTATCGCCTGAAAAGCTGATTCAGTATTAGGTGGGTATAGGGCTCTCCACTTATGTCAAAAATGAAAGTCTGCCCGCATATGGATGGGCCTTTCGCTAGATATGGCCGCTCAAAAACGGTTTATCGTTACCAAAAATGAACCATAATTAGAAAAGCTGATTCTTATACATTGACGACAATAATTGCTAATATTTTTTTACAGTGTGTATGTTCATAACGTCTTAGAGAGGTGATATCTTGTGAAAGGCCCGATGAATAGCGTCAGTTTTAATACTGTTTTAATAGGTATTGCGCATACTTTAATACTGTACAAGAATCAGCTTTTCTAATTATGGTTCATTTTTGGTAACGATAAACCATTTTTGAGTAGCCATATCTAGCGAAAGGCCCATCCATATGCGGGCAGACTTTCACTTTTGACATCAGTGGAGAACCCTACACCCACCTAATACTGAATCAGCTTTTCAGGCGATAGTTACAAAAAGTGCAGCTATCTCTTAGTCTAATACAACTTGTTTTTAAGAACAACAAGCTGATGCACGCGACTTTGTCCGCGTGGATTAAGGTTTTCATACCGCGGAAACTATTTAATTTTCCGGAATAAATTATTTATCTCTGTGCCATATTCCATCCAGATCCGTTCAGCCATTCTGGCTTGACTGAGTAACAAACATACATCCATCCATCCAAACTTTCGCATTTATAATGTTAGTATAGACTAGTGGGCCCGACAGACGTTGTCCTGCCCTGAACTTAGAACCCGATGGCAGCGCCACCTATCGGGTCCAATTATGAATATAAACCAGCCCTGGATCCACTCAAACACACAAAAAATTCCATCTAAATCGGTCCAGCCGTTCTCGAGTATTAGCGTGACAAACGAATTTTTATATATATATATAGAAGATATTATAATTGGGTATTTGACAATTTGTATTCAAATAAATTATTTTTTAATGATCATTAAATAGAGGATCTCCCAAAAGTCGTTATATCTGTCACCGTAAGATTGTAATCTAACGCTTTTTTTTCGATAGATTGTAAACAGTCGAAAGATTGTGAACCGTTCAATGTTTTAAGTGTCAATTTTTGAAATATTCATTGTATTTTTGTCTCTTTCTTATAGTTTAGGTCAGGGTTCGACAAAAATAATATATTCTATCAGGTTAATAAGCCTAACAGATTACAATTTACCGAAAAATAATCCGTTATATTGTAATCATTCGACAGTTTACAATTTCACGAGTTAGATTATAATCTAACGGTTTTTACAATCTTACGGTGACATAGCCACCTCACCTGTTAGTTTTATGTTTGAAAGCCATTTTAAACTATCGATTGAAGTAATAATTTAATATAAAAATACTTTTTAAACAACCGACTTCAAACTCCCGCGCCAACTTTACAACAACAGGCACACGCTATACAAAGTTTTTATTTTATTGTTGATATTTTAAAAACCACTCGACCGATTTGGATAAAATTTATATGGGACCACATGGGAAGTATGCTCTTTCAAATATAAAAAAAGAATCATCCAAATCGGTCCACCCAGTCAAAAGTACTGAGGTAACAAACATAAAAAAAAAATACTGTCGAATTGAGAACCTCTTCCTTTTTTTGAAGTCGGTTGAAAAAGTGCATCGAATGCCGTCACAGTTCAGTATTTCATACAGCATCCCGCACTAAGCGCGTGCTTATTAAATTATTATTATTATTTTATATTTATTAATTATTTATAATTTTCTTAATGGGATTAATGAGTTCTCTTTAATTTTCCGGGATAAAAGTAACCTATGTAATTCTCGTTTCTCAACTATACCCATGAAAAAATAACAAACAAACATACTTACGCAGTTATAATATTAAGTTAGTAAAGTAAGTACTATTGTTATGATAAAGTATTAAATCAATAGTAAGATATTATGGAGAAGTAATAAATATATTATTTGTATTACCTAAATTCTCAGTAGTTATGTCCACAACTTTGGGATCTGTCATGCCAATCATATTTATCAATTTCTTGATCTTTTGCTGGGGACTCATTTTATCTATTTTCCTATTTATAATTTTACCCCTTTTTGTTACCTGAAAAATACATAATTATTAAGCTAGGATTGAAAAGGCAAATATTTTGAAATCTCTGACAGTATATCGGTAGACAAACTATAGTATCAATAGATGATGCTCGCAACTTCGTCCGCGTGGATTAAAATTTTTGATTTCCGCGGATACTCTTTCATTTTCCGGGATACAAAGTGGCCTATGTCTTTCCCGGTAATGGACCCCTATACAAAATTTCAGCAAAATCGGTTAAACAAATAGGCCGTGACAGATAGACACTCATTCGCATTTATTACATTAGTATGGATGTGTTAGTTATTCGGGTAAGCTAAATTCTACTAAATCACTATTGGCACTATATTTTTAGTTTAGCAGAATCTAGTGTGTCCACTTGATAGTAAGGACCAATATCAGATAGTTTGTTCCACACCCTGTTGTTGTTGTTGTTGTTGTTGTTGTTGTTGTTGTTGTTGTTGTTGTGTGTGTTACATCCATAGCGAGCCACCCCACCATGAGCGGTGTGACGTAGAGAAATGAGATAAAAGGCTCTTCGCTGCATCGGCGACTCGGATTCGACGACACCTCATATCGGGTCGCGAACTGTCACGTAGCTTTAAGATTTAGTAACTAAGGAATTTTTGTGGATCAATTAATTAAACTTTTTGGACATTTTCAACACTTTGAAAAGGTTTTATTTGGTACTCCGCTGAGGCCTTCGTAATTGGCGCAGTCGGGTTGGATGTCGAGTCAGTGCGCGTAGACTTTCCACCACTATATCGAAGACTCTATCAGCCCTTTTCGTAGTGACTTTTATAGTGGTACAGGAAAAACTGTGCGTGCTGCCTACGTTTTTAAACGTATACTCATCGACAAGAAACGAACCGAGGACCGCCAGCGGAGATATTCCACGTTTGGTGAAATCATCTGAAAATCGATGTCTCTACGCGCCTTCGGAGGAATGCTTATGTGAGTTGCACAATTTTCCAGCGAACGGTCGCCACAATTCCTTACGTGAGATCCAAATAAAAAATCCAAAATTTTCCATCCACGAAATTCCAGGGGAAACGCACCCCAATCACGCCAATCCGCCCGCATTGCGCAGACGGACGCGAACCGTAGTTTAGGAACTGTTTTAGAAGGAGAAAATATCATGGAGAGAGAAGCGAATATTCCTCTTCCTAGTTCTAACGATGATGTTATAGATAAGATAGTTAAAGCTCTTAGGTTAGTACCCGAATTTGACGGTAACCCTGTTGTCCTGACAAGATTTTTAGCTCTATGTGATCGATTGATCATTACTTATGTCAAGCCAGGCCCGGGTAATGAACTAGCCCATTTGTCCTTGCTAAGTGGGATTTTAAATAAAATCACCGGTGCCGCTGCTAGAACGTTGGCAACGAACGGCATCTCTAATGACTGGAATGGCATAAGAAATGCATTAATTAATAGTTTTTCGGATCATAGAGATGAATCTGCTCTATACACAGACCTCTCTCTTCTAACTCAAGGATCCGATACTCCTCATCTATTTTACGAACGGGTTCAAAACTTACTTAATACTATAATGACTTATATAGAGTTACACGACAAACTTTCCACAACTGTCGAAGCAAAAAGAACCCTATATAGTAAATTAGCCTTACAAACCTACCTTAAGGGGTTGGAGGAACCACTGGGTTCTCGCATTAGGAGTATGAGGCCGCCCGATCTAGAAAAAGCCTTAGAGTTTGCCCAGGAGGAAATGAACATTATATATTTACAGAATAAAAATCACTATTTTAAAAGAGCTAACTTAGATACTAACACACAGACAACTATGCCCAAATCATATCATGAACCTTTTAGATTTCCGAACTATTTTGTACCTAACACCCCCAAACTAAATTTGCCTCGTTTTTACCAACATCCACAAAGACCAACTTTACCTGTGTGGAGCCCCGGTCCTTCCAAGACTCAGCAGATGTTCAGTGCATTGCCTAGATCGAATATATCTTCAGGCTTCAGAATTCCTCCCCGCCAGCCAAATTATTCATACCCCAGTAGTAATAACAATGGCTATCCCAGGCCAATGAGCGGCGTTAGTCATCCTACAGCTCGCGTATTGCCTCCTACTGGACGTGACTGGAGAATACACGGGAATCCACCCCCGACCAACTACTTCAAAACCAGACAAATTAATACTAACGAACTCTACGAACATTATGATCCTCACTATGCTGAGTATGACCTACCTGCGGAATACTACTATACCCCTTCTTATAACTCCAACGAAACATATGACTATTCCAACTTACCCTACTATACCTACGATGACTATACTGTTACCGAACCAGCTGACACACCAACTGCTGAAAATAAGATCGAAATCGAATCAGAAAGGACTCAAGAAAATTTTCCCAAGGATTCGAAAGTACTTTCCCCAACATAGAACTTAATATTCAAAATAAAAGACAGCTACCTTATATAAAAATAGTGATTAGCCCCGAGCTTCCACCTCTTAAGTTCCTCATAGACACAGGTGCAAACCAATCATTTATAAATCCGGAAGCTACTGAAACCTATTTTGCAAACTATCCCCTTAACTACGATCCGTTCATGGTCACAAATGTCCATGCAACCACAAAAAACTACTACTCTATAACCTTACCGTGCTTCAACGAAATTAAAGACAATGGCCCAATTAAATTATATGTATATAACTTTCACGACTACTTTGATGGCTTAATAGGGTGTGATCTTCTTGAGAAATGGTCAGCAAGAATAGACTTAGGTGCCAAGAAACTATTCACTAAATCAGCTTGCAATCCAATTCATATGTATGTGTCTCAAAATATTAACCTATATGAGACCATTATACCGGCTCAGTCATCAAAATTAATGAGAGTACCTACATCTATAGCTAAAGGAGAGATTTGTATAGACGAACAATATATCGGCGGATGCTATATAAATGAATGTATCTCGATAGCAAAAAATAATCGTGCCATTTTGGAAATAAGTAACCCCACAAACAATGATATAATACTTTCCATTTCTGACCCAATTAATGCACATATATTTAACGAGCAATTATATTCCCAGGTGTCATATGATACCTGTAATAACAATGACCGAACACGAGCCGTCTTATCGCGCTTGCGCACGGGTCATCTAAACTCAGAGGAGACAGCTAATTTAAACCTGATATGCAGAGAATATTCAGATATATTTTACCTTGAAGATGAACCACTAACCTTTACTAACCGAATAAAGCACACCATAAATACCACTGACGAACTACCGGTTTATACTAAATCATATAGATACCCTTACATTCATAGGGATGAAGTTCAGATCCAAATAAAAAAAATGTTAGACCAAGGCATAATCAGACCTTCCACGTCCGCGTGGAGTGCCCCCATATGGATCGTCCCAAAAAAGACTGATGCATCCGGAAAAGTTAAATGGCGTTTGGTTATCGACTTTAGAAAACTGAACGACAAGACAATCGATGACAAATATCCCATCCCTAACGTGAACGACATACTCGACAAATTAGGAAGATGCCAGTATTTCTGTAGCCTTGCAAGTGGATTTTACCAATGTGAAATGGACCCTAGAGACATTCACAAAACAGCCTTTAACGTTGAACATGGGCACTATGAATTCCTAAGAATGCCTATGGGTTTGAAAAACGCGCCGTCCACATTCCAGCGGGTTATGGACAATGTACTTCAGGGACTACTGAACAAGATTTGTGTGGTCTACTTAGACGACATTTTGGTTTTCGCCACTTCCCTTCAGGAAATGATGATTAACCTTAAAATGATCTTCCAGCGTCTCAGAGATTCGAATTTTAAAATACAAATGGATAAGTCGGAATTTCTTAAACGAGAAACCCCGTACTTAGGCCATATTATTACACCCGATGGCGTTAAACCGAACCCAGACAAAATTAAAGCCATACTTAACTATCCTATTCCAAAAACCCCAAAACAGATTAAATCATTCCTAGGACTCCTGGGGTACTATAGAAAGTTCATCCCAGATTTCGCTCGACTAACAAAACCATTGACAAGCTATTTGAGAAAGGGAGCTAAAATTATTCTAACCCCCGAGTACGTAAAATGTTTCGAACATTGCAAGACTATACTGACTAATGACCCCATACTTCAATATCCTGACTTTACTAAGGACTTCCTATTGACTACGGACGCATCAAATGTTGCTTTAGGCGCTATTTTGTCCCAAGGTGCAATCGGTGCCGACAAACCGATTTCATATGCATCAAGAACACTGAATAGCAGTGAACAAAATTATTCCACAATTGAGAAGGAGCTCTTAGCCATCGTGTGGGCTACGAAATATTTTCGCCCTTATCTTTTCGGACGAAAATTTAAGGTAATTACAGACCATAAACCCTTACAGTGGCTCATGAACCTCAGAGAACAAAACTCACGACTAACCAGGTGGAGACTAAAATTATCTGAATTTGACTTTACCGTAATTTATAAAAAAGGGAAATGCAATACGAATGCTGACGCGCTATCTCGCATTGAAATTCATAATGATGAGACGATATCACTTTTAGTGAATACATCACAGGCCCCACGACGTCAGAGTAGTCCATCAACCTCATCAGCTCCATCGGAGAGCCCGCTTGATAGTCCAACTATCATTCAAGCGCGTCGCCGCTCGTCGTCTTCTACACTAACCGCATCTGAAATAGGAACTAGAATGGACACTCCAAACTTACATGAGCCCAATAGATCATCCACTGAAACAGCGCACACAAATGTAGAGAACCCAATTCTTGATATACCCATAAGCGAAGATCCCTTAAATAAGCATCGCAAGCAGGTTATAATTAATATAGTACAACGATTGCCTAGGTCTAAGCCGATAATCACTAAACCATTTGAACGCTATTCATGCGTTTCAGTTGAAATTTCAGAAGAGAATTTTGAACATGGTGTTATCGATACAATAAAAAAATATGTAGATCTAAAATCCCGTACAGCTATCTTAGTGCAACCCACTGATAAGATGTTTCAAATTGTGCCTATAATCCAACGAACTTTCCAAAGTTCAACTTTGAAATTAGTTCTGGTCAAGCGTAAAATCGATAATGTACCTGACTATTTAAATCAGCAGAACATTATTCGCAAGTACCACGTAGGTAAGACCAATCATCGTGGGATAAACGAGACTTTTCTCGCTTTATCTCGGCAGTACTTTTGGCCTAGCATGAAATCAGACATAACATCCTATATAAATCAATGTACGATTTGTGGTTGTGCAAAATATGATCGTAATCCCGTTCAACAAGAGTTCAAAATTGTGCCTCCACCATCGAAACCGTTTGAAATTGTACATGCCGATGTTCTTACAATAGAATATGAAAAATACCTAACAGTTGTAGATTCATTTTCAAAGTATGCTCAAGTTTATCCTATGTCTGACTGTACGGCTCCAAACATAGTTAAATCGCTGCTAATATTTAGTTCACATCATGCTTTCCCCATGACCTTGAAAACAGACCAAGGGACTGAGTTTAAAAATCAGGTTGTAGCTGAATTTTTACGTCTTCATAAGATACATCATCAAACCACCGCAGCTCATACCCCTAACGAAAATGGAATGATAGAACGTTTCCACAGCACTCTCTTAGAACATCTCCGCTTATTGAAGATAAAATATAAAAACGAACGTGCCACGAATTTAATACCATATGCCCTCATAGCTTACAATAGTTCTATTCATAGTCTGACAAAATGTAGACCTTTTGAGCTAGTTTCCGGACATTTCGATACTCGTGACCCAACTGATATAAATATGACGGAACGGTTATTACAGCAATATATGCAAGACCACCGTAGTAAAATGGAAACGGTGTACAGACTCGTGCATGAATCATCACGATCCGAACGCGAAGCTATAATGACGCGGCGAAATACTGATAGGGAACCCGAGATAGAATACATACTAGACCAAGACGTATACATACGGAACCCGACAGCACCTCGACAGAAACTAGCCCCACGTTTTACTCATGACAAAGTCACAGCTAACTTGCCTATACATATATACACATCTAAGAGACGTGGACGTATAGCTAAATCTAGATTGAAACGACCGCGTAAACAAAAGGATCCTAACTTGTTGCAGGTACCTAGTAATGATGACGGCTCTGGCCCAAGCTCAAGAGATCCAACTTGACAGCCTGGAAAATGGACCTGGAATCTTACCTTATAATTTAGGGGACACCATAATTACATCACATCACCACGTATTTCTCCAAGAAATTGACTTAGAAAAAATAGAACAGCTCATATCTGATCAAGGATTGCAATTAAACAAAATTACTACTAAACTATATGGGGATAACCTAACTCTATTTAAAGCTCAACTAGAATATCTTTATAATAAATTGAATAAAATCTCGTTGCAACTTGAAACACTCGAACCTAATAGGGTCAAAAGAGGTTTGATAAACCCTTTGGGTACATTTATAAAGTCAATTTCTGGTAATCTCGATTATGATGATGCAATAAGGTTCGAAAATGCTATTAAGATTTTGAAAAATAATGATAGAGAACTCCTAGGTAAATTCAATCAGCATATCAGTCTGTTTAAGGAATATACCCTACAGCAAACTCAAATTTTCAATAATCTATCTTCAAATCAAATAAGATTAGAGAATGCTATTAATAATGTCATTAATATAACTAACTCGAACAATGATAGTTTGTTACGATATGCTTATCTTTCGCAGCTCCTTGTTACACTGAGTGATAACGTTCAAGAGCTTTCCAACGAAATCACCAGGATCGAGAATATTTTAGCTTTTAGTCGCACAATGTCCTTGCACCACTCTATATTAAGTATTAAAGATATAAGTACAATTATAAGCAAGTTAAAGCAACTGTATAGTACAGAGCAAATTATAGCTTTAGAATTAAGATATTATTACGATATAATTAGCTTAGGTTCTTATTTCGTAGATAAGAAAATCGTGGTTGTCCTTAACTTTCCGATTTCACTCCCTACAACCTTTCAACTATATAGACTATGTCCTGTTCCTAATAAAAGCAATGAGATAATCCTTCCACCCTATCCTTATGTGGCAACTAGCTCTAAGGAATTTGTGTACATGGAGGCTGAATGCCCGAAGATCAGCTCGTGGCGCATTTGCGAACAAAAGTTAAGTCATCAAATTAAAAAGGACGAGGACTGCGTCGCCAAAATAATCCATAGACAAGTAGTGGATGAAACGTGCTCCATCACACCTGTAACCCTGCAAAAGGAAGCTCTTACCGAACTTGATAGCCAACATTATATTGTGTCCTTCCCAAAACTAACCAAGGTTCAGCTTTCCTGCAGACACACGAAATACCAAATTCTTCGCGGCAGCTACCTGGCAACTATCCCGAAACTATGCAAGTTAAAAACATCGGAATTCATTTTAGCTAATATTGTAGACAAAGTAAGTGGTACCAGCTTTGAAATCATAACTTTCACACGGGCGAAGAATTATACTCGGAAAAATGTTTCAAGTTACCAACTGACTTCAATTGATCTTAATAAACTGCACAATATTCAAAACCAGATAACAATGGTATCGCCGGCACACATCGTGGAACCAGACGATTCAGCAGTAACTATATACCATACAACGATTCCATTGTACCTTATCGCAGCTGGGTTACTTAGTGCAATTGTCTTCATCAGCATATTATATCGCCGGAAAATCACGAGCATTTCGAACTTGATACTAAGTTCAAGGAATAAAGAAGAAGAATCCAAAAATTCTATCGAAGAAACGAGAGCCGCAACTTTTGCTGTAAACCTTACCAAATAGTTGCTTGTCTAATAGGGGAGGTGTTACATCCATAGCGAGCCACCCCACCATGAGCGGTGTGACGTAGAGAAATGAGATAAAAGGCTCTTCGCTGCATCGGCGACTCGGATTCGACGACACCTCATATCGGGTCGCGAACTGTCACGTAGCTTTAAGATTTAGTAACTAAGGAATTTTTGTGGATCAATTAATTAAACTTTTTGGACATTTTCAACACTTTGAAAAGGTTTTATTTGGTACTCCGCTGCGGCCTTCGTAATTTGTGTGTTGATGTTGTTGTTTGTGTGGTGGTTACAGAAAACAAGCCATAGCTCTATTGGCTACAGGAATTCAAACATACCTTTTTCCCTTTCATATGTGTGGGCAGGTCGTGCACTAAGGTGAGCGTGGCTGAGAATACAAAGTTCTGTCTCGCGCTGCGGTGTGCGTCATCTGAGTTGAGCCTTTCTAACAGAGGCTCTAGCTCCTCGAAGTGACCTCGCTCGAGCATTCTGTCCGTTTCGTCTATTGCTAGGAACCTGCACAGGAAAAAAAATAGGTTAGATTTTATATTCATCATCATCAGCCATTGTGCATCCACTGTTGGACATAGGCCTCTTTCAAGAAGCGCCAACGTGCTCTTTCCTCGGCTTTTCGCATCCAATCGATGCCAACCACCTTCAGGATATCATCGCTCTACCTGGCCGAGGGGCGCCCTACGCTCCGTTTACCAAGACGCGGTCTCCACTCGAGAACCTGTCGACTCCAACGTCCATCGGTCCTCCGACACACGTGACCAGCCCACTGCCATTTCAGCGTGCCAGCCTTAAGAGCTATGTTGGTCACTTTAGTTCTTTGGTGAATCACTTCATTCCGGACTCAATTGTCGTGGACTTCGACATTGTATATTTGCGGTAAGTAGCGGCACGTGTGTAGCAGGTGATCGTCGGATATACGATCCCGGAAGTCCACGAGTCCTCACAAATCAAGGAAAACTATTTACTTGGTAAGTCATACTGAATATTTAGACCTATTGTGTTGTAGCGGCGGCGCGATAGGTAACCTCGCCCTCCCGATCATGGGCTCGGTGGCAGGGTCGAGGTCTGGGTGTGGGCACTGAGTTGCCATGGTGGTTATGGGCAGGAATGTAGGGGTTGTTGAGGAGTTCCTAATAGGACCATTGTGGGGTCCGCTCAGTGTCCAGTAGATAGCATAGGCAGAGCAAGAGGGGCTCGTTGCCGATACCAGTTAATTGGGCTCTACAGGGAAACATGGTCCTCACTCAGACCTGGCCAGTACAGTACGACAGTACAATATTAGTTGAGCAAGATTGGAGTGAGATTAGAGGCTATCGTGGTGTCGCTACAACTACCTACCACTTTTCCTAACCTTACTTATGTCGCGTGTTCTATTTAATTTGTTACATCTCCCACCCTCAGTTGAGGGCTGAGATCCGCGATATAAAATGGTGGAGATGCTGGGATCGTAACCCAGGAGTCTTAAGAGGTGGACGGCAGAGATTGGCCCGAAGTGCAGGGCCGCCAGTAAAACCTAGTTCTGGCGGGGTGGTTCTCCGAGAGTGCTGTGCGTAGGCTCTCGGAGAGGATGTGTAGAAACGCATCGACCTGAGGTCACAAGACATTGTCTGTGTTTATTAGGAACCACCTTTCTCAGCCGTAAACCGCAGTGAGCTATTCCAGGAGGAGCGGCTAGATAACATATTTTTCTGGTGTTCATTCGTGTACACATCTATATTACTTATTTCATAATCATCACATTTCTTTATGTGAGGGTTTCGTTTCTTTATCACCATATTACTCATGGAGTGCATTGTTTTATGTTATCTGTATTTTGTTTTACCCGCCATTAACATTTATATTTACTAACTTGATGCCTTAGTTACATACTATGCCTTGCATAGATGCATAAACTTGTTATATTTACTATTAAATTAAATATTCCACAGAGTAAAGTTTAAATTATAATCCTAGTTCTATGGATCGAGCTGCGCGTTTGTACAGTGTACCTTTTTAGCCACCTTTTTTGCGATTGCATATTTGCGTGGTTGGCACTATTGACGAGTGTCTATGGTAAATACTGCTTGACACTAGGAAAAGATCGATAACTCGATGTCACCGATCGTTGAGTCATTCCGGTTTTCGGTGGATTAACCTCTGTGACTTCGGCACGGCGATTACTCATTTATATAAACTATGTGTGACAGTTGTGACATTCTATTCTAGTCTATTTAACAGTTAAGTTGTTTTTTCTTCTATCTTCTTTCCTTTTCTTCGATGTCGATATTTAAACCTGACACAGTTATTTAAGGGACAGACGGATCACGGTGACTTCTTACCGTGATGTTATGTGCGCGATACTTTATTTGCTATGTATCAATAAAGGGTTTCGATTCTGTCGTCGTGCGTATGGTTTACAATATTATATCGACAATGATACAAGTGAGTGTTGCCTTGTGCAACTATAAGCTAGTCATATTGATATAATTTTATTTTATCTTACTGATAATAACATTAATATATCGGACAACGGGATAATGAACGAGGTATCTGTGATATTACACGTGAATTGTGTCAATGTCAAAAAAAAAAACCGGTAATTCGGTAACCCGTATCGATTCGATAACGATCGACCACTTGCAACACTATTGCGCATTTTACCGCCAATTGAACTGTCACGAAGAAAACTGTTAACTGCGTCCCTTTCCAGTTTCCACTTGTTTGAACAAACTTTTTCACGTAAAATTACTCTATTTAAAATTTAAGTGAAGAGAGTGTTAGATATAGTGAACTGAGTGGTATAGTGGCGATTGGTGAAGTGAATTTGACGCGAACGGTACGAAGGCGTCAAAATAATACAACTCACTGTTCCTTTGACGCTAATCGTTGAATAACCCGTGGTAAGTATAGCTATCAAATACGACCAAGCACCGGAATCATAGGTCCTTTCGTTATGTCTCATTACGGTCTATTTTGTATAATTTCCAGTCGACGTCACAAAGGAAGGGAACGGTGATGTCTGCAATGGAGACCTCGCTACTGCATCGACTCAAACTGCGTTTAGACCGTCTCACGGCCAAGGTTGAATCGGTCGAGGCTGAGTGCGCCACAGGCGTGCGGGAGTCCAGCCTACAGCAACATATCGTTGAACTCAAAGACTCTCTGGAGAAACTCGACACGGAGAGCAAGTTCTATTTGTCAACATCTAAGGCTGTGAAGGAAGAATTACTTAGGGATTGTATGGAGAGGCAGATCAAGGCTGAAGAACTCATCACCATCTTACAGCAGCATATAACCACATCTACATTCGCAAGTACCAAACTGCCAAAGTTGGAGCTGCCCAAGTTTGATGGGAATCAAGTAAAGTGGTATGAGTTCTGGGACAAGTTCGAAGCCAACATCCACAACAAAAATCTCCCCGATTCTGATAAGTTTTCGTACCTGTACGGTTGTTTAGAGGGAGAGGCTGCCAAAGCTGTGGAAGGCCTAACCATCACAAACGAGAACTACCACTTGGCGCTGACGAAGTTGCAACAAAGATTTGGGATAAAAAGCGAAGTGATTGACGCTCACTATAAATCTTTGTCGGCCTTGCCACAAGCTAAGTCCCAGGCAGCTGAGTGTAGAAAACGGCTGGACGGGATAGAAACCCATCTGAGGGTTCTTAAGTCACTAGGAGAGGATGTGGAGAGCAATCACTTAAGAGTGATGTTCGGGAATATTGGACTAATTTCTACTTATATTTAATCTGTGTTCGATATTCCTATTTAATCTGAGCAAACGTCAGATATTATCTGTTTGTGGGTGGTGAGTTTTTAAACTACCCACTTTTTCGATTTATTTTCTTCGCCGCTTGACGCGGGCGCAGACTAGCGCCGCGTCACAGTCACAACTCGAGTTCCGCGCCATAGTGCGAGGACGTGCCATGGTTCCTTTCGTTCGTCTATCGAAATGCAACGTGTCCGCCGATAGATAGACTTTTTCCTGTGATGTACTAATTCGCGCACAAGTGCATTCAAACAATTAATATTCGTTTATTGGCAGCTGCCTAACCTAACAACATTTGCATGTGTGTGACGTGTGGACATTCAACCTAGAAACGAGAAGAGGTATCTGGCGAGATAACGGCTGATTTCATCGACCCAGCTAAGCAGATCGGCGACATCGAAAGGTGGGTGGTAAATTCTTATTGCCTGCTAATTGGTGATGTCGGTTTGCTCGGAATAGGGAATATCGAAACACAAAACCCCCCCAATATACAGTCCGCTAAATCTTCGTTAAAATCCAGCGACCTAACGTGGACCTTACAAACCCACGTCAATTATATTCGGGTGGAATAAAACCCACCATTTTTTGGCCCTTCTCACTGGATAATTAATTTCCTATTCCAAATTTAATTCGTAACATCTCACTAGATACCTACCTATTTTCGTTATTTTCAACTTTGCAAAATTTTTATTATATTACAAGAGGATTTTGAATGACGCCATCTTGTCCACACTTCGTATCTATTTCGTTATTCAAAAGTTATTTAGATCATTCGACTTCGCTTATTTCTTTCGTTAAATAGCTGCAAATTATATATTTTGTGCTGCGTACGTTGCGTAAATTAAAAATTATTCGTAATTATCAACTTCGTTTTAACGGTGAAAATACTTATAGTTTGTAAAACTTTAGAGAATTAAATAACCAATTATTAATCATTATTCGTATTTTATTCGTAATAGTTATTTAATTTTATTCGTTTCGTTATTCGTTTCAAATAACTATTCGAATCTATTAAAACATTGCGATAGTTTTCGTAGATCGAGAACTTTGCAATTTTATATTCGTATTTCGTACATAATTCGTCAAATGAACAAACATAAAGGTTTCGTAGTTTTTTATGTTTGTACATTCTCTGTCTAATTAATTTTCGTACTTCTTATCGTGATAATTGGTTATCTTAGATAAAAGATAAAACATTTTCAACCTGAAACAAAAACTAGGTAGGACGTGGATTCTACATATCGAGCGGCACTTTTAGCATTTACACCTTACGACCACGACACGACTTACGACTTTAGTTTAAAAATATTATTTTTCGTATTCGTTTACTTTTGTGTTTTGGCTTAGTAAATCGTACTATAGGGCGCACGGTAGTGCTTTAAGCCAAGTTTTACTAATTTCAACTTATCATTTTTTTGTTTTTTAAATTTTATTTTCGTTTTAATATTTGCTTTTATTCGTTTAAATCATGACTGAATCAACTGAATTTACTCGTTTGATGCATAGGAGAAGTTGTATAGAACAAGAATTAGATACAATAATTCAACTAGGAATGGAAGCAAATTCTAATACAAATTGTTATCGCAAATTTATGGTTTCTTGTATGGGACTCGCTCGTATACAAGACCAATTTGAAGAAATTCAATCGTCTATCGAGACCTTAGAACTTGAAAGTACAAAGGTTTTGAATCCAGAACATAGTAAAACTCGTTCAAGTTTTAATGATTTAATTCGAGAAATAATGAGTATAAAATTCGGTTTCGATGAATCGACTTCGAAACCGGAAGTTCATCAAAATTTAAATTCGGATAAGAAGCCAGTGAAATTACCACCGCTGTCAGTTCCTACATTTTCGGGCGATTACAAACAGTGGAATTCGTTTAGTGATCTGTTCATCTCGCTAATCGACGAAAATAAAGACCTTTCAGACGTGGCTAAGTTTCAATATTTGTTATCATACGTTCGTGGTGATGCAAGTAAATTATTGAAAGGTATGCCAATCACTAGTAGTAATTATAAGAAGGCATGGAGCATCTTAGAATATAATTATAAAAATGAACGCCTAATCGCGATGCAACATATGGACGCTTTATATAAGCTACCAAATTTAAATTCACCGTCTGCTTCCGGACTACGCACCATTCTTAGTGGATTTTTAGAAAATATCGGCGCGTTAGATTCGATGGGTTTTCCGATCGATGAGTGGGACTTCGTCTTATACCACATGTTATATCGAAAATTAGATCAAGACACGCGTCGTGAGTTCGATAAATCAATTGCGACTAATTCAGTTCCCAGATTTTGTGAACTTCAAGAATTTTTAAATCGTGAGATTATTGCTTGGGAAAGTTCGCGCCCAACTTCACGTTTCGATTCGTCTCGTTCGTCTATGCAAAAAGATAGATCTCGTGCTACCTCGTCATTCGTTACTTCTCCTAAATACAACTCAACTGAATCGAATTCAAATGATTCGGCTAAATCAAGCGCGTGTGTATTATGCCATCGAGAATCTCATTCATTATATTCATGTAAGGCATTCAAGAACAAAAAACCCTATGATAGATTCGTGTTCGCAAAACAAAATAGGATATGTCTCCGATGCCTAAAATCCATGCATGATCCAAATGAAGAATGTGAGAAAATCCGGTGCTCAGTGTGTGATGCTTCTCATCACTGTACGATGTTACATTTCGTAAGTACTTCTAAAGAATCGTCAGAAGCTCAGTCGGAAGAAGAAGGTCAACCTTCAACTAAATCGACTAATATTGTCTCGTTATATTCGACAGATACAACTTCTAATCAATATGCGGTTGTACTTTCGACAGCCATCGTTCTAATTCGTGATTCTTCCGGTAAATTTGTTCGCGCTCGAGCTCTCGTCGACCCGGGCTCTGAAGCTTCCTTTGTCACCGAGGATTTAGTAACGCGTCTTGGTTTAATTCGTCGTAAATTAGATACGCCTATTCAAGGCATCGGTGATCTAACTACCAGTTCGCAGGGATTTGTAACAACAGATATAAAATCACACATCGGTTCAGGATCAGAATTAGCTCTTCGCGCGTTGATTTTGAAAAACATCACTTCGAATAAACCTTCGAACTTTATTGAGACAAATTCGTGGTCTCACATCAAGCATCTGCATCTTGCGGATCCTAATTTCAATATTCCGTCGTCTGTAGATATTCTTCTAGGAGGAGATATCTATGATGATATTTTCGTCGGAGAAACTATTCGTGGGCCTATTGGTACTCCAATGGCCATCTCCAGCTCGTTAGGTTGGCTTCTCATCGGAAAAGTCGATCAAAACTTCGTTCGTAATTCTGATTCGAAAACAAACAATGTTTCGTCTTTCGTCGCCTCATATCAAGAGAGTAGTCTTGATAATCTTATTCGTAAACTCTGGGTAATAGATTCGATCTCATATAAACCAGTTTCGTCTGCTAACGATCAACAGTGTGAAGAGATATTCGGTCGAACACCCAAACAGTTGACGTCTAGCAGTTTTGATATCTCACTTCCATTTCGGGAAGTCGAGCCATCATTCGATGAGTCGCGTTCGGTAGCGCTCAAACGCTTTCTTTCGATGAAGCGTTTTCGTGCTCATAATGAGCAAATTCGTCATTCGTTTTTCGATCGCATGGTAGATTATTTCGGATCTGGCCATGTAGCACTTTCGTCATGTGCCATTCGTAATCCTCAATTCTTCACGTTGAGGAAAGCTACTAGCGGTTATTCTTCGTCACCGCTTTTAGACATTCGTATTCTTCAGTTAGCTTCGAATCCTCAATCGGAGGATCTCGAAGCAGCTAAAATTATTCGTCGATCTTCTTATACGGATGACGTTCTACGCGGTTCTGATTCGGTTGAATTCGCTAGTCGTCTTCCAAATCAACTTTACGTTCCGCTTGAAAGAGGTGTATTCGAACCTCACAAGCGTTACTCGAGTATTCCAATATTATTACAGCGTCTTCCTGTTGAATTGACAGACGTTGAGACTTCAACTAGTTCCTTAGTTGAAGATAGTTCGGTTAAAGCCCTAATTCCGGCTTCGCATTCACTTAAAAGCAGATTTTCATTTCACGTCGAACCTCTACACGACACAGTAACAAATCGTATAATTTTGTCGGAAGTTAAATTGATTCTTGTTTCTATCGATCTGTTGAGTTTAGTAATCGTTGCTGCTCAAGTTCTTCTCCAAGAGCTTTTGTCAGTAGCTGATGTAAACCGGGATTCTGAGGTTCGAAGGAACGTTCGAAAAAAGTTGCGGTTTCAAAATATTTCAAAATTTCCAAAATTACACACTATCATTATTTTTAATTCTTCCTCATTCGATTGCAATATCGAACGGCGCGAGTATTGTGATAACGCGGTTGTTCTGTCTATACGATGTTACATATTATTATATTACTGTTATCATACTAGAATATTTTCGGCACGTAACATGGCTGACTTGCCTTCGGCTCGCGAACAGCAAGTCAGACCATATCGAGAAGGTTTAGCAGACGACGTAGGATCAGTCCTGACGAAGTCCGATGATAATCGTAATCTTAAAATAAAAAACTTATACATTCGTGTAATTTTGCGTATTTCGTATTTGCATACGCTGCAGCAACGAAGTAAATACACTAAGTCGATTGAAAACATTCAAGTCTGTACTTTAGATAGTGTCATTCGTTCGGTCACTCTTAAACCTCAACAAGGTTTTCTGAAACGACCTGTCCATCGGTTGTTTCCGTTACCTATTGACTCTAATTAATTCAATTGAATAATATCTTTAGTATTAAGATTCGCTTTTAGTCCAATACATTAGTTTTTTCTTTAATTTTTATTATTTATCTAGTTTCTCAATTAAATTAAATTTTAACTTTGAATTTTCCTAGTTCTTTATTTGTTAATCAATTTCGAGCCTGGTTAAAATTACATTTTAACGGTGGGCGGTGTTCGGGAATATTGGACTAATTTCTACTTATATTTAATCTGTGTTCGATATTCCTATTTAATCTGAGCAAACGTCAGATATTATCTGTTTGTGGGTGGTGAGTTTTTAAACTACCCACTTTTTCGATTTATTTTCTTCGCCGCTTGACGCGGGCGCAGACTAGCGCCGCGTCACAGTCACAACTCGAGTTCCGCGCCATAGTGCGAGGACGTGCCATGGTTCCTTTCGTTCGTCTATCGAAATGCAACGTGTCCGCCGATAGATAGACTTTTTCCTGTGATGTACTAATTCGCGCACAAGTGCATTCAAACAATTAATATTCGTTTATTGGCAGCTGCCTAACCTAACAACATTTGCATGTGTGTGACGTGTGGACATTCAACCTAGAAACGAGAAGAGGTATCTGGCGAGATAACAGCTGATTTCATCGACCCAGCTAAGCAGATCGGCGACATCGAAAGGTGGGTGGTAAATTCTTATTGCCTGCTAATTGGTGATGTCGGTTTGCTCGGAATAGGGAATATCGAAACACAAAACCCCCCCAATATACAGTCCGCTAAATCTTCGTTAAAATCCAGCGACCTAACGTGGACCTTACAAACCCACGTCAATTATATTCGGGTGGAATAAAACCCATCAAGTGATTATACGTGAGAAGTTCCCTGATTCCGTACTCTACCAAGTGAACCTTCAGGTGGGCAAGGAGCCCTCGGTCACCAACATTAGGGAGGCCCTAGAAACGATTGTCTCTGCAATGGAAAAGTCTGGTGCTGAAACCCGGGAGATACCAGAGATACCGCAAGAGAGACCAACGGGATCTACGACAGAGGCTCTGCATATCAGAGAGGACCGTAAGAGTAACCGGAAAAGAAAATTCACACCTGGAAATGGAGAAAGTAAGAAGTTTAAGAGACCACGCAAAGAAATCCAGTGTGTATTTTGTCAGGGTAATCACTTCTCTGATCAATGCAAAGTCAGCAGCCTGCAGGAGAGAAAATCAAAGCTTAAGAACCGCTGCTTTCGTTGTTTTCAAACTGGTCATGGGATTAAGGCCTGCAGAAACAAGAAGAGGTGCTTTCACTGCCAAGGTGACCACAACCGTGCTCTGTGCAAGGCCTACATAGATAAGCAGAGAGGTGAAGTTGGAGGAGGTAATGCAGAAAACATCTCGAGTGAAAGTACAAGTACTACTGCTCTGACAACCATCCTATCGCCTTCCTTTCTTACAGACGGCAGTGGCAACGGTGGGCAATAGAAAGGTGAGACTCCTTCTGGATTCCGGCAGCCAGAGGAGCTACATGAGCAGCCGGATGGCAAAGGCCCTTAATGTGACAGGTGAAAAAACTGATTTACTCTCTATATACACATTTGGGTCGAATAAACCAAGAGAGACTCAAAGCCCATCGGCCGAGATCATCATAGAAACGAAGCGTGGAGTTTTAAGGAAGGTACAGGTAAATATTGTGCCCCACATTACACAGCACATTCCAGTTGCCACAATTTGCTGTGATGCAACATTTGATTTTCTTGCTGATGACGACTCAGTAGGAGAGGCCGTTGATCTCCTGATAGGGAATGATTTTTACTTTTCATTTATCAGAGCAGAGAGAGTCAAAATACAGGAAAATATTTATTTAGTAGATTCTGACTTTGGTTGGTTGATATCAGGTCACACTTTAGATGATGATAAAGGAGACAATGTCTTATCTGTTGTTACATATTGCCACTGTCACCAACCAGGATGTTCTTACTTCACAGAACCAGATCTGCCGTTAAGAGACATAGATATGAAATTCTTATGGACCCTGGAAAGCATAGGTATAACACACTCTCCCAAAAGCACTAGAGAGGAAGAGGCCGTAAAGTATTTCAATGAATCTACCAAATATGTCAATGGGAGGTATGAAGTGAAATGGCCTTGGATGCAGTACCCACCAGATTTGCCCACCAACTATGGTCTTGCTTATGGCCGTTTGAAAGGGGTCCTAAAGAGATTAGATCAGGAAACGTTGACTGACTATAATAATATATTGCAGGAACAACTTGATGCGGGTATAATTGAAGTTGTCAAGCCAAAACTACTGCAAGGACATCAGTCTGAACCACCTGTGCACTATCTTCCTCACCACATTGTGAAACAGAGTGGGAAACGAGGACGCCTTGTCTACGACGCATCAGCCAAGCTGAAAAATGAGAAAAGCCTCAATGAGTGTATGTACAGAGGACCCTCAATGCTAGAGGACTTGACTGCTCTACTCTTAAAGTTTCGAATGGGAAAGATAGGCATCAGTGCTGACGTTGAAAAGGCATTTTTACAAGTAGCCTTGCAAGAGGAAGACCGTGATGTGACCCGGTTTTTATGGGTAAAAGACCCAACCAAGGAGTTGACAGATGAGAATCTTATACATCTTAGATTCTGTAGAGTTCCATTTGGCATCATCGCCAGCCCATTCCTGCTTACAGCAACCATTCGATTTCACATGGCGAGGACAGATAAGAGGCTTCTGGCTGAAATAGCTGATAAATGCTATGTTGACAATTTGATTCTGGCTGTTAATTCAGAAAGTAAAGCTCTTCAAATTTATCATGATGCAAGGAAGGTGTTCGGAGAGATCTCCATGAATATTAGAGACTGGATTTCGAACAGTAATAATCTTCTGCGGAAAATACCAGAAGCACAACGAGCAACAAAAAATGACACGGTTAAGATTTTGGGTCTAACTTGGAATGTCAGGACAGATAGTCTACAACTCAACTTGGACAAAATAACAGATGTGAGTAGTGATGTAGTCACAAAAAGAGATGTTCTACGTACCATGGCACGTTTGTATGACCCATGTGGTTTTGTAGCTCCAGCAGTTTTACATGCGAAACTATTGTTTCAAGAACTTTGTATAAGGAAGCTAAAATGGGACACACCTTTGCCAGAAGATATGCTGCAAAGATGGAAATCTACTCTAGATATTCTAGCAACAATTAAGCATGTTGAAATGCCCAGATACGTTGGAGTTTCTGTGTCCGGTACAAATTTGAAGTACGAAGCTCACTGTTTCTGTGACTCATCTAAAGATGGATATGCTGCGGTGGTATATCTGCGCATGACCAATAAGCATACAATCAAGACGGCCTTCCTGATGTCCAAGGCAAGGGTTACACCAGTGGAAGATAAGAATGTTCTCAAGATCCCACGGCTGGAGCTTTTAGCCTACCTCATTGGAAACAGACTCTTGACATATATTAGAGCAAATTTAGACATAAGTCTTTCTCGACAGTGCCTCTGGACTGATAGTCAAGTCGTGCTTGCTTGGATGAAGTCCAATAGACTACTACCACCTTTTGTTCAGAGACGTGTCAATGAGATCAAGCAGAACAAAGATGTGGAGTTCCGTTATGTTAGTACAAAAATGAATCCGGCCGACATAGCCACACGACCAGAACTTTGGCAACTAAAGCAAGAACTATGGTTTGGTGGACCAGAGTTTCTAACCAAAGAAGAAAAGTACTGGCCAATGGACAAACAACTTGATGAAGATCAAGTCCTTTGCTCGGCGGCGGAGGATCTGGACATTGTAGATGGTCCAGAAATGACGATGAAAGGCTATGAACAGAACTATGGTGAGACCTTGGATGAGATCATGGAAGAACTGCCCACTAATTTTGAGTTCTGCCACCCTCCTGTAGAGGAAGATCCTGATCAAGAAAGGATCAGCAAGATTAAGAGTCTCCAAGCAAAATTCTTTCCCAGTGAAGTGTCTGGTGAGAAAACGAGTCTGTCAAGAAACCTTGATCTCTTTATGGATGTAGACGGTTTGCTACGGAGCAAAGGTCGTATGGCAAACACAACATGGTCGTACGATATGAAACATCCAATATTGATCCCAAAGGATTGTGACTTTACAATGGATGTTATTCAAAAGATCCATGAAGAGAATTACCATGTTGGAGTCACACACACTCTAATTAAATTACGAGAGAAGTATTGGGTACCACATGGGAGATCACAAGTGCAAAAGGCTCTCAGGAAGTGTTTAAAATGCATCAAACATGGAGGTGGCCCATATAAGCTTCCTGCAGCACCTAACTTACCTGAAGAAAGAGTATCATACAGTTCTCCTTTTACCTACGCTGGAGTTGATTACTTTGGACCGCTGTTTGTAAGCACTTCTAAAGGAAAGGAGAAAAGATGGGTCTGTTTGTTAACATGTTTAGCAGTGAGAGCAGTCCACTTGGAGCTAGTGAAAGACCTGACTGCCGAAGAATGTCTTCTTGCCTTACGACGATTTATAGCAGCTAGAGGTCTGCCCAAAATGTTCATTTCTGACAACGCTATGTACTTCAAGCTAGTATCAGAGGTCTTGTCAAGTCCGTGCTGCAAAGAAAATATGATACAGTGGAAGTTCATACCCCAACTCGCACCGTGGCATGGTGGCTTCTATGAAAGACTGGTAGGGATAGTGAAACAGTGCATGAAGCGTAGTCTGGATAAGCACCTGCTAAATGATCAGCAGCTTATGACGATTATCAAAGAAGTGGAGACTGTAATAAACTCAAGACCACTTACTTGTGTTGGTGCTCAACTGGAACATGTTTTGAGGCCGTCAGATTTTTTAGCTTTAAAAAATTGCCTGACACCGGTGCCCTCCCACAGCTTAGATGGGACAGAGACTTCTACCAAAATAGATTTGATTGGCAGTTGGCGCAAAGGGCTCACAGTCCTGAGTGAGTTCAAGAAAATGTTTGCAAGCCACTATCTTACCAGTTTACGTGAGCGACACAACCACTCATACAGACAGCCTCGAGTGAAGTCTAGCAAGTCACCCAGGGTTGGTGATACAGTACAGATAAAGGATGACTCACGAAACAGAAATAACTGGAAAGTGGGCAAAGTCTCGTCTCTCATACAAGGTGCAGATGGCCAGTGCCGTGTAGCGAAGGTTAAAGTGGGAAGTACCGAATTCACACGATCTTTAGGGCACTTATATCCTTTGGAGGCTGATGTGGACAGAACAGGTCTCTCAATCGCCACAGGTTGAAAAGGAACCAGAACCTGAAGACCTCCCGCAGATTGAAGAAATGGAGACCGATTCCGACAGGATCGTAGTTCCTCTAATAGACCAGTCTGAAGTAGAGATCGGGCAGTCAGACCAGAGTTCTAGTGGAGCCGCCCAGTCATCTCCTAGGAGAGAAGATGATGAGCAGGCTCAGGCAACGGGTGGGGAAGTGGAAGCGGAGCAGAGGGCCAGACGGGGCGCTGCCATTCGAGCTAGAGAGAAGATAGCTGAATGGACACGTCAATTGGTGGTTCGGCTGGCTTCGCTATGACTTCTTCTGCCGTTGGGAGTGTCGTGGACTTCGACATTGTATATTTGCGGTAAGTAGCGGCACGTGTGTAGCAGGTGATCGTCGGATATACGATCCCGGAAGTCCACGAGTGCTCACAAATCAAGGAAAACTATTTACTTGGTAAGTCATACTGAATATTTAGACCTATTGTGTTGTAGCGGCGGCGCGATAGGTAACCTCGCCCTCCCGATCATGGGCTCGGTGGCAGGGTCGAGGTCTGGGTGTGGGCACTGAGTTGCCATGGTGGTTATGGGCAGGAATGTAGGGGTTGTTGAGGAGTTCCTAATAGGACCATTGTGGGGTCCGCTCAGTGTCCAGTAGATAGCATAGGCAGAGCAAGAGGGGCTCGTTGCCGATACCAGTTAATTGGGCTCTACAGGGAAACATGGTCCTCACTCAGACCTGGCCAGTACAGTACGACAGTACAATATTAGTTGAGCAAGATTGGAGTGAGATTAGAGGCTATCGTGGTGTCGCTACAACTACCTACCACTTTTCCTAACCTTACTTATGTCGCGTGTTCTATTTAATTTGTTACATCTCCCACCCTCAGTTGAGGGCTGAGATCCGCGATATCAATCCCTCAAAGAAATTTTCAAATTCAAAAAATTCCGAGCATAGCTCTTTCCATAGCACGCTGAGCTACCAGCAGTCGGTCAGTGTCCACGTTTCGGCACCGTAGGTCATTACTGGTAGGACGCATTGGTCGAAAACCTTAGTCTTCAGGCACTGCGGTAGACTAGTTTGCGGTAGACGAAGTTTTCCGAAAAAGTTTACATGCATACTAATATTATAAATGCCAGGTATGTTCGATTGCTTCCCTTTCACGTCCATCTGTTCAATCTAATCTATACCAGCCCCTAGCTAATAGAGAATAGACACGAAATGTATGTAATTTATACATTTCGTGTCTACTCTCTATTTATAATCGTTAACGCTTTAGCAAAGGGAAAGAAATAAGTGAATAATCTATGGTTAGCATTTTTAATCGTTAACGATTATAGAAAGAGAATAGACACGTATGTAACTTGGCTAGGGGGGCTGGTCATGACACTCACTTGACCGCAGCCAGTTGCTGCAGATGCGGCTGCCCCTGGCCGAGGAGCTCCCACAGCCGCCCCGGAGTGGCCACCACCACCTCCGGCCCCGAGCGGAGCACCCGCTCCTGCTTCACCGCTGCCATGCCGCCAACTATGGTCGCCACCTTAATTCCTGTAATTTCATGAAATTCTAGACACATTCATACTAAAAACGTATAAAAAGCGTTATATATATATGTCACCGTAAGATTGTAAAAACCGTAAGATTGTAATTTAACGCTTTTATTTCGATAGATTGTAAACAGTCGAAAGATTGTGAACCGTTCAATGTTTTAAGTGTCAATTTTTGAAATATTCATTGTATTTACGTTTTCTTGTCTCTTTCTTGTAGGTTAGGTTAGGGTTCGACATAAATAATCAAGTAGTGGGTTAATAAACCTAACAGATTACAATAAAATAATCCGTTATATTGTAATCATTCGACAGTTTACAATTTCGCGAGTTAGATTATAATCTAACGGTTTTTACAATCTTACGGTGACATATATATATACATATACGTTACAAAAAAGTATATAAGCCGGAAATTTCGACACGATCGTCACTTTACAATCGTGCATTGTCGAGTCAACATCTCCTGAAGATGCTCCGGTTTGTGTGAAACGTACGTTGAGTGATTTGGAGGAATTGTGTGGTGTGGTGCTGTGCCGGTACAAATTGTTGGGTGGTGGGTGTCGCATGCTGCAGGTGAAAGACACGCACTGTACCACACAGATTTGTCTACTGTAGCGGATTATAGCGAATTAAATTTCTAATTCATTCATTACAGTCATACTAGTTAGGATTCAGGCCCAACCACCCACGCAAATGGCCAAATTATTAGGTAGAGTTTTCTAGTGAGTGAAATGTAATTTATATTGGTGTGGTTAAAGGGTAAGCTTTTTTGTTTTGGAAATAATAAAAATAAATTGATGTTCATTACGAAACTTTATAAAACCTAAGCTCAAAACGTAAAATCTAACTGAGCCATTGTCCTAGGTGAGCGACAAACGAGGCATCGCGAGAATATCAACACGTTTTTATTTAAAAAATAAATAAATAAATATACGTTTTCACTTCTATTACTAATTTTTATTTTTTTATATATTTTCTGATTTCTCACCTGTGTATTTTGCAGCTGCTATCAAATGCCTGCTGATCTGTATGGCGAGCTCTCTCGTAGGAGTCAGGATGAGGGCATACAAAGGTTTCCCAGTTTTAACCATCATGTTTCCAGGAAGCTCTACATCGTCTATCACTTTTACACATCCTATACCTGAAAAGGATATGACAATATAATACACATCAAGTCAAGCGCTTAGTCTGTCAGCTAAAGTGAAATAAATAAGTAAATAATGGTTTATCTAGCCTAACATGGATACTGAGAAAAAAAAACAAAAAATTAGAATCACAAAAATGAGAAATTAGAAGAGATTGAAAATTGAAATCACAATCATCTCTGATTGGCTGAAATTCTTTTATTGTTGACTAAAATGCACAGTTCATAAAGATTACCATGATTGTGAAAATCACCATTTTTTACTAGGTATAATATCCATACTAATAAATGTGAAAGTGTGTCTGTCTGCCTGTCTGCTATGCTTTCACGGCCCATCTTTTCAACCAATTTGGATGAAATTTGGTACAGACTACAGAGATATGTTGCATCTTGGGGAAGGACATAGAGTATTCGCAGGAATCAAAAAAACTTAATCCTCACAGACAGGGCTTCATCTAGTATAAAATATATATTTTTCAACTTTTGTATTTTGGACCAGTTGGAGAAGCCAAACTACTACTTTGATAGACCTACCTTGTTGATTTTCATCCACTTCTTCAACTATTTCATTACCATCTTCACTCATATCACACTCTTCATTATTTTCATCTTCTTTAGCAGATACATTATCATCTTCATCACTAGATTTCAAATCGTCAGAATCCAACATATCTGACAAATGTACATAACTATCCTCATCACTATCATTTCCTTCGTCAGCCGATTCTTCACGTTTTCTAATTGGTACTTCAATTTCTTCAATGAATTCTTCACTTTTTTGTTCATCACCAGCATTTGCTGATTCATCACTTTCATCTTCATCACCAGAACTGTAACCATCTTCAGATGATTCTTTAACCTCTTTTTCTTTTTTACTTTTGACCTGTTTAGCTTTAGTAACTTTAACTTTCTTTTTGGTCTTATTGCTGTTTTCAACCTCATTTTTACTTTTCTTTTTAACTGAAGTCTTTTTATAAGGTATATCATAAACATCTAGACCTTTAAGTTCCGCTTTTTCTTTTAATTTCATTATACCAGACAAAATAGGAAGGCCAAATGCTAGGGTCTTACCGCTACCTGTCTCTGCTGCTCCTAAAATATCTCTTCTACCTAAATTGTTAAAATAAATTTAGTATAATTAATTAGCTGAGTTGATCAAAACAAATTAAATCATTTACTTAAGTGGTGATTATTATATTATACCAATTTAATTGCAAGCATACTTTGGAGTCTGGTGATTTAATTAGCATAAAATAGCATGTCCACTTAAATACCTAATCTTAGTGAAGAAAAATCAAAATTAAGGTTGAAACATACTTTCTATGCCCAATAGGTACTTTGGCATTGGTCACATTGGATATTTATCGTTATGCAAACTCAAACTCAAATCTTTTTTATTCCAATAGACTTTGACAAGTGCTTTTGAATAGTCAAATGAATCTACCACTGGTTCAGACTTTCTACCGAGAAGAACCAGCATATACTATGTATTGTACTTTTGTGCTTTTAAACACCATAAAACTTACCATGAATAGCAGCCGGCAAGCTTAACTGCTGTATCTTAGTGGGCCTCTTAAACCCTAGTTCCATTAAAGCCTTGACAATTTCCTGCGGCAGCTTGAACTCAGCCCAGGACAGCATATCTTCAGGTGTCAAACTTGATACCACTTCAGAAATATCTTCACCTAGCTTACGCTTTTTATTTTTATTTTCTTTACTCTGTGTTTTGTCTGTGTTAAGTGTCTCATTACTTTTTATTTCCTTCTTATTTTTGTTCCCTAAAACAAAAAGAGCACACTAAGACAGAAGCTCTGGTATCTACTATATTCTATAAAAACTACACACCTAACATTCATTTTGCCTTTTCATATAATAAAAAATTGGAAATCTTCTAAAAACTTTAAAATCATAGGAAAATTGTTCACTTTAAGTACCTCTTTTTGTCATAGCATCATATGGAATGCATTCAAAGAGAAAATCAACCAAACCCTGATTTATTATCTACTCAATAATTTAGAAGTTTTGAAGAAACTGAGTGGCTAACTTACATACATACAAACATACTACTAATCAAATAATCATTCAGTAATTAGTCAGGATTGCATCGGTGGGAAGGACATAGGCTAGGCAAGTTTTTAACCTGCAAAATCAAATAATTTAAAAAACATAAAATTATTAAGACATCGGGGCCAAATTTGTTGTAAAGCATCTCTAAAATAAACTAAAATGACAGCTTTATTTATATTGCTATCCCTTTCACAATACTCTCTGCAGAAAGGGGCAGCACTAGATTTAGGGATCTCATTTTAGTTTAGTTTAGAGATTGTATTAAACAGAAATGGCCACATTATCCCTGCCGTCATAAGGAAAAAAGACGTTTCTGTAATTTTTTTCGAAATTGAGTTAGATACATATTCGGCATCAGTAAAAAAAGACGCATCTACCAGTATTTTTATATTTGGCTTAAAATTAACACAACCCTATAAATCTTACTTTTAAATAGGACGCATCTACGATATGACCCAAATATTACTAAATAGGAAAGACATTACTGGCATATACTAAGTTAAAAAGACGCATTTAAGTAGAAGCGTTTTATTTATTTAGACATTTATGCATGTTCATAAGAAAAAAAGACAGTTCTGCGTAAATGTGCCTTTTTATCTTAGTATTACGAAAAATAGTCAGGCACAAGTGGCCTTAGCGTCTTTTCTACTTAGTACAATGCTGTGTGTGGGTGAGTGGGGATCACGGTTGGAAATAATTTACTATCAGTTGCGCCTAGGACGTCAGACGTAAATATATTTTTAAATATGTTTTAAAGCTATTTATTTTACAATAAAAAGTACTTAATAAAAATAATGTTTACCGTATAAGAGAAGTAAAAAAAAAATAGACTTTACGTAATAGGTATATCATCATCATAATCATCATCATCAACCGACATACGTCCATTGCTGGACATAGGCCTCTTGCAAGGATTTCAGACACGCCACGGTCTTGCACCGCCTGGATCCAGCGGCTTCCTGCGACTCGCCTGATGTCGTCCGTCCAGCGAGTAGGGAGTCTGCCAACGCTGCACTTCCCAGTGCAAGGTCGCCATTCCAGCACTTTGGGACCCCAACGTCTGTCAGTTCTTCAAACTATGTGAAACTCTACTGAGGTCATTGAGCATTGTATTAAGGTCTCCCAGAATCTTGAAATTTGGTACGAAGCAACATCATAAAGCATAGATAAAGGAAAAATTGCGAAAAGCATACATTTTTAGTTACATCATATAGTAAAAATATTTTTAATAATTTTAAACTTACTACCCCTTTCCGCATGAACGCATGGAGGTATTAAATTGAATTTAAAATAGATAAGTGGAATAAAAATACCATAACTTTTACTTATATTATACCTACAGGTTTGTACGGAACCCTCGGTGCGCGAGTCCGACTCGCACTTGGCCGGTTTTTTTTTATTTAGTTAACTAGAACCTGGTAACACATTATCTCTATTTATGTAGCAATGACGTTTCATAAATTACTAAATTGATAGGACGTATCTAACCAGAAACGTCTATTCATTGCAGTATAGAGTATTTTTTCTACTAAGAAGAAAAAGAAAAATTAATTTATTCATTACATTATATATATTTTGTTATTATTTAGTATATATATATTCCGATAGATTTGAACTTAAATACACACTTTTGCACTACAAAATTATTATTTTGTGCATTTTTTTTCACACAGCGAATTTTTTAGTTTAAAAAATACTAACTATTTTTTTTCTCCATTTGAACTTTATGTAGAAATGTCTTTTTTCTTTATGACGGCAGATCTAGTAATTAATTAAATCATGCTGATAAATACCTTGACAGTGTGTATTATTTTGTTTTAATTCATTATCTTGGCTAATTTCGTTACTTGAAGATGGTGCCACATTTTCACAAGTCTCAACAACAAAACCATTGCTTAGTTTGACTCTTTTGTTTGAAACAACAGGAGCCTCTTGTGGATTTTTATGTTCCTTATGTTTACGCTTCTTTCCATCTTTTGGTTTTGTGTCTTTTTGTTTTGGGCTATTTTCTTGCTTTTTCCGAAAAAAATACATAACAATGTGCAGGATTACCAGGTACTTTTCTATTGAAGCCAATCATTTATTATCTCACTAGAAGATGCCCACAACTTCATCTGAGTGGATGGATGTTTTTTGTATCCCGCGGGAAATCTTCAAATTTCTGGGATAAAATGTAGCCTATGTCCTTTTTCGGCATGTAACCTATGTCTGTACCAAATTTCATCAAAATCGGTTGGGTAGTTAGCCATGAAAGCATAGCAGACAGACAGACAGACCCACTTTCGCATTTATAATATTAGTATGGATTTTTCTAATCCTGCACAATTCACAAGTTGAAAAGAGCTAGATGACATAAAATATAAGAACATTGATATCATCTATCATTTCATCTTGACCTCAAAAATGAAATGAAGTACTTAAGTATTTGTATGAAATTGAGTCTATGCTTGAGTAAGAACCCTCTTTTCCCTCACCATATTATTTCATCACAACACACACTATACTTGCTAAAATAGCTAATATTATAAGAGATGCATTTCCTGCAGTGGATGTCTATCATCTATCGCTGACGAAGACAAGAACCCAACTTCGAAGTCACTGTGTAGCATGCAGGGCTTTGCAGTTTGCAGTAGCTTAGATATTGATCCTTAGAACCGACTATCTACTGCAGGTGCATCTTTTAGGCGCAAACTTTGTGTTAAATTTTGTTTTAGCATTAAGTATCTATAAAAAGCACTTGTTTACTGATTTAGGTATACTTATATAACTAAATAATTACCTGTTTCGGACGCTTACTGCTTTTATCGAGACCATAATCGGTACACTCCTCTAGTCCAACAAAGCCATGGAATTTGTCCATCATAGACGCTGGAAATCCATCTAAGGGCACTGAATCCCATTTCATAGTTTTAATTTTCTTCGACATTGTGTTTTAATTGTTGAATCAGAATAATTAGTAAAATATCTTTTCAGACAAAATGTATACAACTTTATAACCTCAAAATTAAAATTATCACCTCTGAAGTCTGATCATCACCGACCAGAAAAAGATCAATGTGATTTTGATTTTTGACGTTTAATTGACAGTTTCACAGACCATTAATTTTTTATTATTATCTAGGTTACGTCTCTGGCACCGACCAGAAAAAAAGGTCTCTGGGTTCCAGCCCTTCTGAGTTCTGAGCCTAACACAGACCATTGGCCACCATTGACAGTACAGACTACTTTGATTAGGTATATAGAGAGGATGTGTTACATTTTACTCAATGATGCATTTTGTTAATAAAACATGTACTACTATCTTTTGACTATTCTTACTTATTGAAAGCTACGTATTTAGAATGAGACAGGTGTATTATGTTATTTCGTGAACGTGTCAGGCAATTGTCATAATATGACGTCATCAAATTTTGCTATTGAAGCCAATTTTTTTGTACCTTTATACGGCGTCTGTATTGCTTCCGGTGTTTTGGTTGTGGCTATTTACTAGTTTTGTGAATATTTTCATAATATTTTTATGTGTTTTTGCTTAGTTTTATGCAGTTTTGTGTAATCAACAATGGTGACGTGCTCAGTTGTGGGGTGTCGTAATAAAAGTATTGTAAAACGCCCAGGAATTTCATTTCATAAGTGAGTAACATAGTTGTTTTTATTTTTCTTTTTGTGGCGAGTATTTTAAGTTATTTCAACTAATTATAGCTTAGTTTCTTCTTTACTGAATCCAAAACACGTAAATTTTTGCGCTATCCCCGATAATTTGGATTATTTCATTAGTTTTTGTTTGAGTTTTTATATAGTGTGGGGATTGTATTGTTTACAAATAAATTGAGTACATAACGATAAATTTAAAATTTCATATCACTTTTTTTTTTTTAGTCCTCTACAAGTTAGCCCTTGACTGCGATCTCACCTGATGGTAAGTGATGATGCGTTTCACTCTTACTGTTTCTCACTCAGAGGGGTAGAGAGATGAAATTGAACAGTCAGCTTCTACTTATAATATTGCCAAACTCATTTTAGGCTGTAGCGATAATAATCTTGTGATTAAGACACCCGATCTCCGGGATGGTGTCTCGTATTCGAAAATAACAGTGTCTATTCAAGTGGTTTTTGGTCCCTTCATTGCAGTTATTGTGTATCATTTTAACTAATTACTATTTTTGACTGCCTCGTTGGTCTAGTGGTTAGCATAGTTGACTGCGGATCACGAGGTCCTGGGTTCCATTCCCGGTCGGGCATAAAAGTTAGGTATTGGGTTTTTCAATTAAGAAATTCTCAGTGCCAACCCGAAGTTTCATACAAAATTTCACCCCCTATTTCACCCCCGTAGAAGTGGAATTTTGAAAAATCTTTCCTTAGTGAGCGCCTACGTCACAAAAGGATCCTACTGTCAAAATTTCAAGTTGCTAACCCCAGCGGTTTAGGCTGTGCGTTGATCCCTTAACGATTTAGTATAGGTACTTTCACTCCACTCTTCCATTTAGTATAGGTACATTCTGAAATAAACACCTCCATATAT
The DNA here is from genome assembly GCA_963932025.1 of Erebia epiphron. Taxonomy (NCBI): domain Eukaryota; kingdom Metazoa; phylum Arthropoda; class Insecta; order Lepidoptera; family Nymphalidae; genus Erebia; species Erebia epiphron. The sequence continues at coordinate 2,694,331 of OZ009948.1, forward strand.
TTTTTCTCCGAAAAATTATGGAGAGTTCTTCTTTAAAAACAAATTTTGAAATGGAACCGCACCCGCCCGCGTAGACCGCACGGCCCACTGTCTACTTACTTGCTCTCCTTCTATCCTAGTGTTTACTGCCTACGTGTTCTGAAGTAAACAACCCACTGCTATGCTAGCGAGCATAGTGGAAGCGCCAGAGTGCCACGCGTCCGATGGACGTAAAAAAAAATCTCATAAGAAAACATAAAACAGAGACCCCTTAAATATCTAAAAGGGCCTTTTAATGTAAATAAACTTTCCAGACATGCATACAGTGTAAGAGACCGTTGAAGTAAAAACACAAAGAAACCTTCCTTAGTTGATTAATATCAATATCATACCACTGACGATCGGGTACCTTTGGGTGCCATTGAACTTCGCCATCTTGGCTTTCCTAACAGCAAACCGACAATTCTACCATACAGAACAAATCTTGTAAAAACCGCATCAAAGTCTTGCATAGTTCTAAACTTGTAAGCCTCTTCAATACTACATTTTCTATGGAAAAATAAATTCCGCCATTTTTAATTTTTTCCTGTTCATCAAGTAGACCTTCATGTCCTGATCATCTTTTGCCAAGAAACCACTCGTCCATCTTTTATACTCTCCGAGATAGACACCGACGAAATTTGTATGGCGGCCATCTTAAATCCGCCATTTTGAATTTTTTTTCAGCACACTGTCAATTTGATGAAGTTTCGAGTGACATTTGGTGGAGCACACCCCACCTATCTTGAATACCCTGGCTGTGCTCTTCATCCGTCTTCGAAATCCTCAATCATCAGCTCTCTCCGTATTTTTCCTCCGAATGAATTTTTGTCTTCTATACAAAACGATGAGTAAAAAAATTTTTTTTCATACAAAATTTTTTCATACAAAAAACCTCAATTCACGCGGACGGGGTCGCGGGCATCAGCTTGTTCATTATAAAATACGAATACTAGTGTATTTCAAAAATTATGTTTAATTATTTATTAATTATATTTTGATAATTTTAGATCGAGTATATAAGTATCGACTTAATCAAAGGTATCGATAGTTTCAGCCCTAATGCCCGCATTAAGCTCCGCCCATGCGCCATTTTAAGGATAAAGGAAGCTTCAATTTAAATATGATAGGGCACATCCTCTCTTTAAATCAAAGACAGACTACAGATTACATAATCAAAGAGAACACTGAACAATGAACACTGGTTAACTTGTCTCTGCTATGGATTCAAGAAAAATCCATAGATTTTGTTAAATATTTAAATTGGCGTAAAGTTTGTTTTTCGATTCGTGTTTTTCTAGTTGCTAGTTTTCATTGTAATCTAAGTGTAAATAAAGTGGTGTAGTAAATTGTAGATTTAATTTGTATTCCTTTGCTCAAAATGGTCAAATAAGAAAAAAGTAAACATACCATAGACGGCACGAAGCACGCTGCCGCTGCAACCATAGACAAAACTCGGGGAGGAAGCAGAGACAAGTTCCAGGGAGGAAGTTTGTGAGTGATCGATTTTACACCGGCCTCTACAAAACTTCTCAACGGCATTTCTCTTTGTTTGCCGTACGCGTGCCTAATATCAAAAACAAAAGTATCGAGGTCGAAAGCTTTGTGAAAATGGCGAACACGTTTCGCGCGGTGACCGTGTCTGCCGTCAACAATGACGGTGCTCTAACACCGCGATTCAACTTCCCCACAAACGTAAACGTGGATTACGACCCGCAAGGTCTCAGTGTTAAAGTGATACGTGCCGACCCAGTGCTCGCCCAAGAGGTGCTAGAGTTTCCCGTCCACAGCCAGAGCGAATGTTCGCGAGTGGCTGGACAGTCTTACATTTTTACTATAGATAACGAGACATTGTTTTTTAAGTTCGCCTCCGATGTCGACTGTCAGGGCTTCCATCTGCTGGTCAGCAAGATCAAAGCGGGCCGATCGTCGTCCGTGTTCACCGTGCGCACGGAGGACTCGTCGGCGATGCAATACTTCCAGTTCTACGGGTATCTGAGCCAGCAGCAAAATATGATGCAAGACTACGTGAGGACGAGTACATACCAGCGTGCTATACTTTCCAACATTAACGACTTCAAGAATAAGGTAATCCTGGACGTCGGCGCGGGCTCTGGCATCCTGTCGTTCTTCGCGGCGCAGGCCGGAGCGCGGAAAGTTTACGCGGTCGAGGCTAGTAACATGGCCCATCATGCTCAGGCGCTGGTGCGCGCCAATGGCCTCCACGACCGCATCACGGTCGTCGCGGGTAAAATAGAGGAAATAGAGCTACCGGAGAGCGTAGATGTCATCATTTCCGAACCCATGGGATACATGCTGTACAATGAGCGCATGCTAGAGACGTACCTTCACGCAAAAAAGTGGCTCAAACCCAACGGCAACATGTACCCTACTAGAGGCGACTTGCACATAGCTCCTTTCACTGATGATGCATTATTCATGGAACAGTACAACAAGGCTAACTTCTGGTACCAAGCATGCTTCCATGGTGTGGATTTAAGTGCACTGCGTACTGCAGCCATGAAGGAGTACTTCAGACAGCCAATTGTAGACACGTTTGATGTGCGTATATGTATGTCAAGATCTGTTAAACATGTGGTGGACTTTTTGGAAGCTAATGAAACAGACTTGCACCGTATCGAAGTGCCGTTCAGATTTGAGTTATCACAGTCAGGTACTTGCCATGGTCTCGCATTTTGGTTTGATGTGGTCTTTGCAGGCAGCACACAGCACATATGGCTGTCCACGGCGCCCACTGAACCTCTAACACATTGGTACCAAGTCAGATGTTTGCTAGAGACTCCAATTTTTGCAAAGCAAGGTCAAGCTCTGACTGGGCGAGTCCTTTTATTAGCAAATAAGAGACAGAGTTATGACGTCACCATGGATGTGACATTGGAGGGGACTAACATTTCTTCCTCCAACACATTAGACTTGAAGAACCCTTACTTTAGATATACGGGAGCCCCAGCGGCACCTCCGCCAGGAGTGAACACTACATCACCTAGTGAATCATATTGGAACTCTGCTGAGTCAGGGTCTTTGAGCAATGGTCAAGGGGTGATCCTCACAGATGGTACCCAGCAGTACTGTTCCACTCCTGACCAGACCATAGCTTACGGCGCGCACCCCAACATGATCAAAACAGTGATGCTCCAAGAGGAGTTCATCAAGAGGATTGGGATTAGTCAAAATGGCGACATTTAATCCGCAAAGTCGCGCCGAGCGCGCCTTAGGGCTATAAGGAACCGTCGTAATCGGTTGTGAACAATCTTCCGTTCAAACTTTATAGTGTGTAAGCAGACTTATTTATTAATGAAGTAATGAAACATCACAGTGGACTGTAAATTGTGTAATTGATAACGATAGTGCAAAACAAGTAATGAACAGCAGAAAATATTAATTGCATGGGTAGATTCTGTAAAGCAGATCCATTATTCACTATGACTGTGTGTACCACTGAACTTTGCATAAAAAACTGACACATTTTACAAGACGTCATGCAAGTGACTGTCAAAATTGCATGTAAAATATTCTTGAACAGTGGGAGAGATGTCAGTATAACTATACAAAATAAATCAACCTGTGTCATTATGACTGTTAAGTCCAATGTTTGATGTTTGTTCATTATTTTAATGGCACTGCAAATAATGGCCCTAAAGTCTAGTAATGCACCACATGGTGTAAGTTTAGTTCTCAGTTTCTATGACGCTTGCTAGTGTAATTTGGACAGCTCTAAATAACAAATAAGTTATTTTAATTTGTAAATATTATACGTATGCCAATGGGGAGGCACACTGCCAATATATCCCGCTAGGTGACGCATCGTCGCTGGTGTTGTTTACCTGTCAAACACCATATATTTTTTACGCGATAGTTTCATTTTCTTAGAATAATTCATTTTTATGCCTAAATGTGGTGCATTCCGTTTTCCTGCTGATGAGGAATGAAGAAGACTATGGTACAAAGCCTTGCGCCAATAAAATTCATCCAGAAAAGAAACCCAGTTCATCGGCTAGGTTATGTAGCGCTCACTTTAGACCTGCCGATTATTATGGCAAGAGCACACACTGGTTTTTTTCCTAGATTCAGTTAAAATAGGACGCCTAATTACCTCAATTATGTACGCAAATGAACCTGACAGTTACCAGCGAGGGTGGCGCCATCTGAGATTAGCTTTGCCTGTCCCTCCCCATTGCTATTCCCCAAGTGGCAATAGTTGAACACTACTATAGCTCCCTTAGCATCAAATGTTGACAGCAATCAAAGAAATAATTGCAATCATTTTGATTGGATGAGATACTAAAAATACTAAAATCTCCTTTCCAAGAATATTTAGGTTAGGCACAAATCCAGCTGAAATTATGCTCAAGGAATTCTACTTCCAGCATTGGTTCTGCAACTTAGCAATTTGCCAAAATCGCTTGTCAAACAAAACGTGAATGGCATCTTGGATGTGCCAATTTGGTGCTTCCCTAACTGATTAGAAACATTCGCGGGAAATTCTGTACACATTTTTGCAATCATGAAACTCTACATTTTAAATGGCCTTGTACATTAGCCCATATATTATATTGATGCTAGGGAAGCCTCTTGATGCTAAGGTAGTTTGTCGATAGATTAAGGATTTTAGAGGTTCAAGTACACTTAGAATAAGCAACGAAATGCTAATAATGATAATATTGATAATATGCCTAATGTTAACAATACTCATTTATCATTATTACAGATTAAATTAAATCAATTCAAGGACAGTGAATTTTGTATTGTGACAGTCTATAAAATAGTTTTTTTTTTTTTTGATAAAATGAATTATTTCTGTCTGCCAATCTAGGGAAAGGGATTGTGACTTTCTGAAATAGATAAATTGTTGATTGCATTCTCAAAAGCAGGAACTTTCATACAATATGGCAACCCTAGCAGTAGCGCTTCATACAATTGAACTTTACTCTAACTTTTATTTAGATGCAGTAAAATGACATTTCAAAATGTAATTTCACATAAAAGACATTTTGAAACATCAGTTTACATTTAAAATGAAAGTCTAAAAATAATTTAACTACCTATTGCAACTGATATGGGCAACACTGATACATGATACCATACTGTGATCCTTTTTTGTGGGCGACTGTAAATTAGTGAGGGACAGTGCTCACAAGTCTTCACATAGGTAGTAGATAAATATTCTTTGCCAATAAAGTCAACCTTGGGAGATGTAACATGTTAGTCTAATTGACATAGAAAATAATGGCTTATGTCCAGTTTTACAGTATGCAAGTCAGAATTGAGGTTGAAATGAATCATTACTATAATATCATGTATGTCTACATTTTTGTGTTAATGTAAATATTTAGAATAGGAAATAAATAGAAGTGCTAAATATTCACTGACTGAAATCAAAACTTTTTCTTTACACTATCAATACCAGTATTGCGTTTGTATTCTGTTTATGTATAAACTATAAATACAGTATATGCTCCACATTAGTTAAAAATCATGGTGTAGATTGTAAAAAAGAATTACAGGATAGACATAGTCGCACCATAAGGGTTGCTTTCCTATCTGTTAGATAAGAAACCCTAAAAAGCTTTTATTTTTAACATGAGACAATTTAATTGGCAATACTTTTTGCCATTGCATTTTTAACGATTGATTAAGATTGGCTATTTGAAGTAACACTTAGGTTCTACACAGTGGTTAAGAGAGAATACTGTATTATATTTTGTAGTTAAGGCGCTCTCAGTTCGCAAGATCAAAATACAGGCATGGGGGTGAAATCGAGCAAACACATGTCTCAAAAAATGAAAGTAATAATTTGTAAAAAAATATTTACTGTTTAATAAAAAATAATCCGACAATGTATTTGATTTAGAAGTTGGAATTTAATGTAATATTTTTAGAGCAAATCATTAGTTTCAATAAGGAGAAAAATTGCTTTTAAACATCTTTTCTTAGAAAGAAAGAAAAATTGTGTTCAAACTGAGATGCATCATGGCTGCTTAGAGGTATTGAAAACAATACATTAGATAACACCGTTTGATAGATTCACTGCTCTGAAAAAACTCCGTTTTGCCGATTTTACACTGTGACAAATCCTTAAATATTAAACAAAGGAAAAGCCCGTGCTAATTGCATAATTTAAAATTATATTATTTGTATTCAATTATATTGAAATGTGTAAATATTTTTTTGCCCTAAAACTTTAATTGCATAGCTGATTATGCTGGCTGTCTTACATGATCATGTACCTAAATAGGTCATTTGTTTTTTCAAAGTAGTCAAATTGCTCATTTACTTTTATTATGATATTGACATCGTCTAGTTTTGTGAATTTTGGCATAATAAATTCAAGTCTCATATTTTTTTTGGATTTATTATTGCCCCACTTTTTATTTTCTTCTCTAAATTCTTTATAATTGCTGCATGAGAGGTCCATTATAATTTATAGGCCACGCCCACTGTGACCCCACCCAAATGATTTAACAATAAGGTTAAATGCAGATGGCTTCTAAATTGCAGTTTGGATTTACACTGCACACAAACTACAGTTTTTATGCAATTGTGATCTTTTTTTTATCCACTACAAGTTAGCCCTCGACTGCTATCTCACCTGATGGTAAGTGATGATGCAGTCTAAGGTAGATGCAGTCTATCTTATTACTACTGCATCCAAACTGCAATTTTGCAGTTGGGTTGCGATCTTAATTGCCAGACCGCCTGAATATCTTTTTTTTCCAAATTGTGTTAACATAACATCTAAGATTACCTATGACATTATTAGTTAATTATATGCATCCTAATTAAGAATTGAGATTTAGATTTTTAACCGACTTCCAAAAAAGGAGGAGGTTCTCAATTCGGTGCGTATCTTTTTCTTTATTTGGTTTTGGTTGAGATAACATGCTTTTGTTTTTTTATATACGGAAAGAAAAATTAACCAAATTGTGTTAAAATTGATTTGCATACATTTTTGTTTTGTCTTTACGCATACAGTAACAAATGCGCGCGTGAATTTTACGATTGGTTACGCACATTACGTATGTATGCGTGCCCGTCGGAGTGGTCAGTCGTACACGCACACATGTAAGATACGCCTTGCAACACAACTATGAGCGACGCGCGCTCGTATCGTATCGTAATTAAACAAGTAAAAGGTTTCTTGTGTGTTAAGTGTTAGATAATGTGATGTAAGTAAGAACTTTTTTATGGTGCACATTAATTATACAGTCCTATGTATATTATCCAGTGGGTGAGACGTGTATAGTTTGTTGAACACAACTACCTCACATATTGGCAGACGGATTAGGAAAATTATGTCAATCATGTACTAGGTAAAAGGATTTCTAACAGAACATTGAATAAGTATAGAATCAGCTAATACTTACCTACTTTACTTTATCTTGAAATGGGATTTATATTGAAGTTTTTTGTCAATAAAGTTACTATTTTTATCTAAATACCTACGTTTGGACAAGATAAAAATCAACTGTGTGATTTATTTAAAAAATAAGAACGGTTTAATTTTTCGACACTAATGTTGCTGACTATTTGACTAATGTTTTTTTCCTTGTGTATTTTAGTTTGTAACGCCCATCTACTTGTAGCCTATAAAACGCGAAAAACTAAGTCAACGTTTATCCAATGTAGAAAGTGTTTTAAGTGATACGAGAGAAAATATGGACGTTCTTATAAACTAACATAACTAGAAATAAAATAGGTATATAATTGGGTAAATAAATCCCCATTGCGGAGACTAACCGACTCGTTCTATATTTATTCATTGTTCAAAGGGATTTCTGCTCCATGACAAAATGTAGAGTTGTCGATTGTAAGCCACGAATTAGATATGGCACTTAGAAAATGTATTGCTTAAAAAAATATTTCGGGAATAATTCGGATAAGCAATATGTTTGAATTTTAATGAATAAACAAATTTTGTCACAACAACAATTTTATTTCTCAGCAATCTCACCAACTTGAAACCGGCCAATTTATACCTACTAGCGCGGAGACGAAACGCATCAGGGCCTGCACAGACGACGTTCAGTCTTTATTTTTAGTATTTTTGGTGACGAAAACCCATTTCACCCCAAGTTTTTATTTTCACGGACGATCTCCGACGCCGTCTGCGCAGGCTCTAAGCGTTACTCCTCAATGGCATATATATCCCTATCTCTATACCTACTGTAATGCACAAAATTAGGTCTTATCGAGAAATACCGGAACAAATAGTCCTGTGGTTATATTCATTTACTATCCCCAAAATAAGCTCCTTTTATTTGGGACCGCACACGCGCAGAGCTAGGTATCTGAAGTTTGGCATTGGCTGATTGCATATAGTTATAATAGGTACTAAAAAACCTGCCAGTTAGAGCCTTCGTTTTATTTTTCCAGTTTTTACGAAACCCAGAATGAGCCTGCACTGCGAAATACTTACTGCGCAATTTTTTCCGCAGAAATCTAGTGACATTTAAATTAATTGTAAGAACTCGCACGCACTTGCGTAAATAAACACGCAAACGACTTCATAATATTTCAATTCTGTGGGAAAATTCGCTTAAATTTAATCGCAAATTGTGTGCTAAAAATGTGTTTCACTGATTTCATTATCTTGTTTAAGTACTTTATCAAAAAGATGATGTTTTTCACTTATCAGAATTATCGCCACTGTAGTCATTGTTACAATCTTAACATTGTATTATAATTATTGGCTGAATTTATGCTTTTGCTGCTGCGACGATGTATTTAGGAGACGTATATAATCCTATCATACTAATATTATAAATGCGAAAGTCACTTTGTTTGTTGGTTTGTTGATTTGTTGGTTTGTTGGTTTGTCCTTCAATCACGCCGCAACGGAGCAACGGATTGTCGTGATTTTTGGCATGGGTATAGTTGAAGACCTGGAGAGTGACATAGGCTACTTTTTATCCCGGAAAATTAAGGAGTTCCCGCGGGAATAACAAAAAACTTAAACCACGCGGACGAAGTCGCGGGCATCAGCTAGTCCTCTCATGATTTAGTCAATCGAGAGGATGGGATCGTAACACTGCACTGCAGCAATCAATGCATAAAACCATAGCATAAAATATAGGTACTGCAGTTAGGTTCGGATTAAAAGGTCGGCCATATTGAATTTATAGTGACGTCAACCTGTGAAGGTTCATACTTGTACCCAGCAGGGCGACCGCGTAACTTTTGCATCAATCATTGATACATCGCAATCACCTCTGATTGGTTAACACTCTTCCACTATTGGACGAAATCCATTGACGCAGCAAGAATAACATAAATTCAGACAGTCGGAGGTGATTGCGATGTATCAATGATTGATGCAAAAGATACGCGTTCGTCCTGCAGAATAAATAAGTCGATGCCCATTGACGTAGAGACGTAGCGATAATCTATAGGTACATCCCAAATCTCATACAAGAATGGTCAAGATCCTTTAATATTATGTCCTGTATGGGAGCAGGTGATATGGCTCGACCTTAAACAAAGGATGATCATTCATTTTCCAAGCGGGTGTTGTGCTCGGAGACCACTGGACTGGGACTTCCAAATATTAATGGTCCGACCACTGATATAATTCGTAATTCAGAGAAAACTTCGTAATCGCGATTCAGGCTCTTGCTCTTCGTACGCTGCTAGTAGTGCCATCTATCGGATTATGTGCGTACTGCGATGGCCGCCACAGTCCCTTTCCCCGTAAATCAGCTATACCAATCTTTTGGTAAAGCAAACTATTTATGTACAAAAATGTTCCTACGTTTCGTACCCTAGGTCCATTATATCGCAATCGACAAGATGGTAGAAATGAAATCACCATGTATGTAACTCATTAACATTATATTTTCAAATATACATATAAATTATCAACTATTAGGTACTTAATTACAAGATCATAGATTTTATTTTATTTCAATACTAGCTAATGCCCGCGACTTCGTCCGCGTGGATTGAGGTTTTTCGGTTCCGCGGGAACTCTAATTTTCCGGGATAAAAAATTGCCTATGTGTTATCCCAAACTATAATCTATCTCTGTGACAAATTTCATCCAGATCCATTCAGCCGTTGGGACATGATTGAGTAACAAACATCCCTCCATACAAACTTTCGCATTTATAATACTAGACTAGCTTATGCCCGCGACTACGTCCGCGTGGATTGAACTCCTTAATTTTACGGAATAAAAAAATAGCCTATGTGCTATTCCAGACTATATTCTATCTCTGTGCCAAATTTCAGCCAGATCCGCGCAGCCGTTGGCGCGTGATTGAGTAACAAACATCCATACATCCATCCATCCATCCATCCAAACTTTCGCATTTATAATACATAATAATAATAAATAATAATAATTATTATTATTATAATTAATAAATAATACTAGATGATGCCCGCGACTTCGTCCGCGTGGATTGATGTTTTTTGATTCCCGAGGGAAATCTTCAATTTTCCGGGACAAATTTCATCAAAATCGGTTGAGTAGTTGGGCCGTGAAAGCGTAGCAGACAGACAGACACACACTTTCGCATTTATAATATTAGTCTGGATTGATTTGATTGATTGATTGATTGATTGATTTGATATTTGATGATATTGATTCAAACACCTTAAGAAATTAAGTGTTGATGATGATGACGAAGTTAAGTTAACTTTAAACATTCCAATACATTAGGTATAGTATCGCTCTTATGTTTACACAGCATCCTCAGTAGATTGAGTTTTTTCTCGTTGGTCTTGGAGGATTCCAGTTCGTATAGCGTGCATAGATTGACTAGCAGGCTCTCGTTGAGGCCCCGCTCGGGGTCGGAATGTATGGCCTTCTGGAGGACTGATATCGCTTCCTTGAGCCGGCCCATGTATAGCAGACACACTGCTAAGTTGTTTGCGACCTGTATTGGAAAATACCAGTTTATTCAAATTTTAAGGTCTGTCCTAACATAGAATGGCAAGTACACGCGGCACCAATACTCGGCGTTTGCAAGACAATTCTGCCGCGCCCCAATAAGGAAAGAAGTATTATCGATGAATATAGGCAGATAATAATATGCGCGGCAGCCGGCAGATATCTGTAACGACCGTCAGGGAATCAGGGCAATCTCGCTTCGTGTGTAGTGAGTAGGGATCGTACCTGACTCATATGCTGGGATCTATAGAGCGTACTTTGACTTTGCTCAGACTTTACTCAGAGTTAAAACGAGACGGACTTATGTGAGTAACATAAATCTGTCTTGTTTTAAGCATGTCTTAAGGTCGTCATTCTGAGGGTGATAAGTGATAAGCCTGACTGACCTATGCTGAGGCACTGGATACATATCTACGCATGTCTATGTACCTAGTGCTCCAGTATACAACTGCAGGTATTTAAATTAGTCATTTTTGATTAGGTTTGGAGTGTACCTATTAACATAGTTTTTTTAAGTTAATTTTGTACTAACATTAATATAGTCTTATGGAGGGTCTGAAATAAACAAATTTTATTTTTTGAAGTCTAAGCAAAGTCAAAGTTCGCTCTATAGATCTCACACTTAATTCCCCTAAATAGGATGGGTGATAAGTAAAACATTGCTTAAACTGAAATGCACTGGTAGTTTATTTATGCTTCTACCACAGTTATCCTTAGTCTAAGATTTACACTAGCTAGATTATGAAGGGACTAGAAGTTTAATTAATAGGTAAATCTGTGTGGTTCAGTGTGTATGCCGCACAAAGAGCTTGCGATATTCACCACACCACAGAAATCTTCAAATTATTCTCTACGTACGTTTCTCTCCGATAAAAGAGCATCTTCAGATGTTGACTCGACAATGCACGATTAATCGTGAGATTCATAGTAAATCCATGTGGTACACACTGCACCACATGGATTTACCTATTGTGGCGGATTATAAGGCAGAGGGTACGACAAAATATAAATGTTTTTTCCGGAATGGAGCTAACTGAAAACCAGCGCTGAGCATTGTAGCCAATTCTCGGCAATGCTGAGGTTGTCTTCAATAAGAATGATGACTGATTTTGAAAAATGGTCAGATTATGTTCGGAAGTATCTACTATTTCGAAAAAATATTTTATTTCAGCAGAAAAATAAGGTTTGGTAGATAAAATTGGCATTTAAAATTTAAATTTTAAAATTCACGCCAAAACGTTCTGCGGTGCCATGGCGTCGTTTGTGACGTCACTATTGTTTTTACCAATGTACTATGTGCAGTGTGCAGTAAACGATAGTGTGATTGCCAAAGCTCGAAAACAAACAATTGTGACGTCATTCGCTTCTTGGTGTTTAATCCATTCTGGCGGATTGCTGTATTATATAGTTTTATTTTATCAAAATAAATAGCAATCTCACTCGAAATAGATCAATAAATATACGTTTTTTATAATCCATGAATTCTATTTCTTTAGATAAATTCATTATTTCATTGATTCTTGGTTACTGTCATCATGCCTATTGTTTTATTGTTGGTTTTGTAATTTAGACAGTGGGTTCGGAAGGAACCCCTATATTTTCCTGGAGTGGGCAATACTGCTCGCAGGACCCGCGGACAAATGCCACAGTTGGCTAAGGCAACAGCGCTCAACACTGCGCCAGGGTGGTCGTCAATGTAGTAACATTGACTAAAACTATAACATTGTAACTATAGTCCGCACGCGAGCCCTGAGGAATCGAGGGCTGAGGTAGCGGGCGGGTGCGCCCCGCGCCCGACCGTCGCTTCATACCCCGCACACTCCCATACTAGTGACGATCGTGACGCGAGAGTACGCTTTATCGAGTCCTGTTTTTAATTTTGGGATAGCAGTGTTACATTGTACTATAAATAGTACTAAACTTAAAAGTTTATTTGCGTGTGCAATAATTTTAAAATTTCTTAAAGTAAGTACTGATTATTCTGTTTGCGACAGTGATCAATCAGATTTTACGTTCATTTTGTACAGTTCATCATCATCATCACTACATTAACGTCCCACTGCTGGGCACAGGCCTCCACTCTCATAGGAGAGCGGGAATTAGAGCTTAGACCCATCACGCTGCTCCAATGCGGGTTGGCGGGCTTTAACGACTATTATCATGTTAGTGATAATAACCGGGACCGACGGCTTAACGTGCTCTCCGAGGCACGGGGGTGAAACACCGCCAACAGTACAGTTCATTATAGTTAAATTTTATGATGCAATTTTATTTTTTCTTCCTTATTGCACATACATACTTACTATCCTTATAGAATTATTATTTAATAATGAATTCAATGCACGCGCACAGATACAAAAGATTTAGTATCGATAACGTAATATCGACTAAATCATAACTCTATCTCAATACGTCACCACTCACCATTCCTAAAGATTCCTCGGACCTCGTGCGTGAATGTAGTATAAGTAGTAAGTAGTGTCTCACCATAATATTGGTAGGCTCGTGGTCGGCGGCGCGCGCGAAGTTGTTATAGGCGTCTTGATACTTTCCGTGCGCCACGTCTATCAGACCCAGGTCTACGTACTCGCGCACGTCCGGCGTCGGGCAGCTGGAATACAATATTCATATTATGAAACTGTTGTAAAAAATTGGCCGTCATAAGGACTGCCGATAGAAGTGAAAACTGATACTTATTTTTAAAAAAATATTTTTGTAATTAAAATATAAACCTTAAAACTAAGGCATTAAAGTTTAATTACGAATGTAGTATATTTGTATTTAAGACCTTTTGTCTTCGTAACAACGCGAGCATGCCGGTGACGCGAATCCACAAGTTTACCGCCTACCAAAAAGTGCTAAACGTGCGGCTAAAGAAGTTTTCATTTCAATAATGTCCTCCGAATTTCGGCCGCGGCAGCCTATCTGTAATATATAAAGACTAGATGATGTCCGCGACTTCGTCCGCGTGGATTCAGCTTTCTCATTTGCCGCGGGAACTCCTTAATTTTCCGGGATAAAAAGTAAACTGGCATTCCCCGGAATACTAACCATTATTGTACCAAATTTCATCAAAATAGAAAAATTTGGCCCAAAAAACCTTACAGACAGACACACTTTCGCATTTATAATATTAGTATTGATATAAGAAAAAACTGTTAAGAGAACACCCTCTCGTACACATGGTCACTACCATAGATCAAGAGTATTTCAGATAGGTCATACATGATACAACCGTATATACAGACAGCCTATGTCCAGCAGTGGAAATCCACGATTAGAAGTAATAATGAAAATACTCATATGTGATGCCTGGATTCTTTAGAAAGACGAGTACAATAAAGCCGCCTTCACACCACATAACCTGCTTGACAATATCTATACTCATGAAGGCCTATGTGTATCAATGGACATCCACGGTTAGAACTGATTATGAAAATACTCACATAATATGATGCCTGGCTTCCTTAGCGGTGAAGGAGTGCAATAAAGCCGCCTTCACGCTTGACAACACCTATGCTCATTGGGGAAGGACTGTCTAATAGTGGACATCCAAATGAAATTAAATGTTGATAACAAGTACTCACATGTGATGCCTGGCTTCCTTAGCGGTGAAGGAGTGCAATAAAGCCGCCTTCACGCTTGACAACACGTCCTATGCTCATTGGGGAAGGCTAAAGTCTAATAGTAGACATCCAAATGAATTTAAATGTTGATAACAAGTACTCACATGTGATTCCTGGCTTCCTTAGCGGTGAAGGAGTGCAATAAAGCCGCCTTCACGCTTGACAACACGTCCTATGCTCATTGGGGAAGGCTGAAGTCTAATAGTAGACATCCAAATGAATTTAAATGTTGATAACAAGTACTCACATGTGATGCCTGGCTTCCTTAGCGGTGAAGGAGTGCAATAAAGCCGCCTTCACGCTTGACAACACGTCCTATGCTCATTGGGGAAGGCTAAAGTCTAATAGTAGACATCCAAATGAATTTAAATGTTGATAACAAGTACTCACATGTGATGCCTGGCTTCCTTAGCGGTGAAGGAGTGCAATAAAGCCGCCTTCACGCTTGACAACACCTATGCTCATTGGGGCGAAGGACTGTCTAATAGTGGACATCCAAATGAAATTAAATGTTGATAACAAGTACTCACATGTGATGCCTGGCTTCCTTAGCGGTGAAGGAGTGCAATAAAGCCGCCTTCACGCTTGACAACACGTCCTATGCTCATTGGGGAAGGCTGAAGTCTAATAGTAGACATCCAAATGAATTTAAATGTTGATAACAAGTACTCACATGTGATGCCTGGCTTCCTTAGCGGTGAAGGAGTGCAATAAAGCCGCCTTCACGCTTGACAACACCAATGCTCATTGGGGAAGGCTATGTCTAATAGTAGACATCCAAATGAATTTAAATGTTGATAACAAGTACTCACATGTGATGCCTTGTTTCCTTAGCGGTGAAGGAGTGCAATAAAGCCGCCTTCACGCTTGACAACACGTCCTATGCTCATTGGGGAAGGCCTATGTCTAATAGAAGACATCCAAATGAAATTAAATGTTGATAACAAGTACTCACATGTGATGCCTGGCTTCCTTAGCGGTGAAGGAGTGCAATAAAGCCGCCTTCACGTGTCCCGCCAGCAGCGAGACGCGACACAGAGCGCTCGACAACGCCCTCTGTTGCTGAGGTGTAGTGCTCTGATCGCGCAGAGTCGTTAGGATCTTTATTGCTAATCGATAGTCCTGAAAGATTAACTTGTAAAAATATAGTTCGCAAAATATGTTACGGGCAACTTGAGAAGTGTGGTCACTATGAATAATGGCCGGTCTGTAGACATAACGCCCGTATCCAGTGGGCAATCTAAGTAATATATTGCACTGACTGACAGTATTATTATTAACAAATAACTTAAATTAATATTATTATTAACAAATAATAATACTGTCTTGGGTAATAGTTATTTATGCAACAGTTGTGTAATAAGGGGTATTATTCGCGTCGTGTGATAATAGTATCGTATGAGTGTTTTAATACCTAATTATCAACAGTTGCATACAAGACTTTATCTACACTCATGATATGGATCCTCTATAACAGATTCTGAAATAGTTAGCTTACTGCTAACATTAAAACATCCAGTCCTAGTAACCTAATATCATCCATTACTGAGTTTAAACAAATAAACTAAGTATTCATGAAAGAATTATTTATTGTAGTAGTAATTAACATTTTGTATAGTGCAATTATTAAAATTCACTTGATGTTCTATAGTGTTGGAAGGTCCCGCTCCAGATGTACTAGGCGGAATATTTATATTTACCACTTCACTATTTTTATTTTCTATGGAATTCGAAATTACATTCGACACGTGGATTTATTATGGTTATTGCAGCGTTTAAAATATCTGGCGGTGTGCTATCAAAACTTGAATCGCTCATTTTTTTGTTAACAAAACAATAAAAAAAACGAAGAAAAATGGCGGGGAAAATTCTAATAACCTACTTTTTTTTTACAGCGCGCGGCGTTCTGGTATAATAACCATTACATCACCCGTTTGGATGATGTAATGGTTATTATGACATTGGGTGTTTTAATGTTGGCAATAAGCTAACTGTTTCAGAACCTGTTATAGATTTATAGCATGGGAGTAGATAATAGTACATTACATCGCGAAACCGGGAAGTACGCGTTTTCTGGTCGAGTATTAGTTAGAATATTAGATTAATATTTTTTTGCGCTGTGAGTGCTGAACGCGTAATACGGTAGAGTTCCAAATTTAAACTATTTAGGCCAAATAACATTATAACAAGTTAAAGATATTCAGGAAGAAAGATTCCAAATTCAAACTTGTGATATGTAATGAAAATACATACATTCTTTACTGGCCTAGGCCGGGTTTAACTTTCGAACTCATTTACAGGGTATGAAATGTGAACATTTCATATCATTTTTTAGAAAAAGCATTTTTCCAAGGATAAAAAAGGCTAGTTATAGTAGCACTAATCATATTCTCCGGTCAGTAGGGAAGTATTCAGATTGCCTGGTCTAAGTCATAAATTAAAGGTATCTCAAGCCGTTGGGCATTATGAAATGGGCCGGTCAAATTAATCATTTTATCAATTTGACTGACACTCGTGGTCTTCTATGCTAATATTATGAATGCGAAAGTTTGGATGGATGGATGTAACGATGGATGTTTGTTACTCAATCACGTCCCAACGGCTGAACGGATCTGGATGAAATTTGGCACAGAGATAGATTATAGTCTCGAATAACACATAGGCTATTTTTTATCCCGGAAAATTAAAGAGTTCCCGTGGGAACCAAAAAACCTCAATCCACGCGGCTTAGTCGCGGGCTTTAGCTCGTATCAACTATTTCGGATTTTAATTTCGGTAACTTAAACGATTAATATAATAAACGTACCTTCAAAGCTATAGCGCAGTTGACCACAGAATGCAACACCCGGGTCCGCCTGCCGGTCCACAGTCGGAGCGATTCCGTCTTGTCCTCCAATGTGATAGTTCCACTGCCGTCCTCCGTTTTACCCTCCTCGAGGTTAGCGATCATCTGAAGTGAATGAATCTCATGCAATAAAATGAACGGGAATAATAATCATTCACCTTCAAAAAATTATGTAAAGCTGATTTTTGGCACAAGTGTCAAGTTTAGGGTCTTAGAAATATTTCCTCACAAATTCCCACTCCTAGGTTGCGAGTTTAAAAAACATCTCCCGGAATGCGGTTTTTTGTAATTTTCTCGAATACTACAAAGGCTACAATATAACTGTCAAGGCAAAAATGATCATTACTAAATTATCTAAAACCAAATGTTCATAGTTCATAGAGACGGGGCTAATAGTTTCGAAACTATGTAAGTATTACTATTTTACACGAATTTGTCATTTTCACAAAAACTATTAGTGCTAGAAAAAACCATAAGAAGCAAAAATAAACTTTTTTCAAATATCTACAAAATAATTTAAATATTATTATTATATTATATTATTATTAATTTAAATAGTTTTAAATACATTTCAATAGCACAAATAAGAAAAAACAAAATTTTTGACCTTTTACTGATTTTATATGAAAGTCCTTAAAGTGATACACGTTATGGTCACAAATTAGTCTTGATACAATTATTATTGCTTTCGATGTTTTTTTCCCAAGCTCTAATAGTTTTTGTGGATATTACAAAAATACACGGCCAGCAAGACATTTGAGGGGCAGGGGACGATGCCGGTGGCCATGGGGTTGGGGATTTTTGAGGAGATACTAGAACCTTAAGGAACTCTTGTATCAATAATTTAAATTTCATTAGCGATTAGCGTTCCGGTACGACGCCGTGTACAAACAGACCAGGTGTATGAGTTTAAAATAACTAAGATACCCTTATCAAGTTAGACGGCATCATCACTTACCACCAGATGAGATCGCAGTCAAGGGCTAACTTTAGTGGATAAAAAAATTGCCGTCCGAATATAATCTTACCTGCTGTATAACATTCAGCATAGCGTACAGTCTGTCCATAGCTTCCTCTGGTTTTCCCACGTGGCCCGGGAGCTCAGCGATCAGTAGGCGCAGGGAGAACGGCACAAGAGAGCCGGTTCGATTCTCGTACGCCTCTGGATAGAACTGGGATAGACAAAAAGAAGACTATATTATTGAATCGTTTGACTTTAGAACTTTATTTTAGTTTTGTCTATTTATACCGAAAATTTAGAGGTTTTAAACGGGATTAGATTAGTAAATGAAGTTTTCTCATCGCACCACACGTCGCAGAAACAAATTTCATCTCCACCTCTTGGATTGGATGGAGTTTGGATGTTAGTTAGTCAATAACACCAGAATGGCTAAACGGATCTGGATGAAATTTGGCACATAGAAAGATTGTAATCTGGAATAACACATAGGTTACCTACTAACGGGAAACAAAAAACCTCAATTCACGCGGGCATCCATGTGTTATTCCAGACTATAATCTATCTCTGTGCTAAATTTCATTTAGATCCGTTCAGCCGTTCTGGCGTGATTAAGTAACAAACATCCATCCATATATCTGTCACCGTAAGATTGTAAAAACCGTAAGATTGTAATCTAACGCTTTTTTTTCGATAGATTATAAACAGTCGAAAGATTGTGAACCCTTCAATGTTTTAAGTGTCGATTTTTTAAATATTCATTGTATTTACGTTTTCTTGTATTTATCTTGTAGGTTAGGTTAGGGTTCGACATAAATAATCAAGTAGTTAGGTTCTATCGGGTTGATAAACCTAACAGATTACAATCTACCGAAAAATAATCCGTTATATTGCAATCATTCGACAGTTTACAATTTCGCGAGTTAGATTATAATCTAACGGTTTTTACAATCTTACGGTGACATATCCATCCATCCAAACTTTTATAATATTAATATAGATAGCAAGAAAAGTACCTGATAAAACATGTCCGGCTTGCTAAAGTCGCCAAACGGCTCGGCCTCCTTGGTGAGGGGCTCGTACAGCTTGATGCGGCACATCACAGCGAACCGCGTCAGCCACAGCTGCAGGGATCTGGGTGTGTGTTTTGTCGGTCTGTGCATACGGCCCGCACCTACAATCATTTCAACCCGTAACTGGCTTACTGCTGAGTACTCCCCTTCAAAAATGAGAAGGTGCAGATTGGCAGACTTCACACACCTTAAGAACATTATGAAGAATTCTGGGGCCTACAGGTTTCCTCATTATGTTTTTCTTCACCGTTATACATCAGTTGTAGCAAGAGATAAACGATTTATTTACTTCACTCAGGTCAACTTGTGCCACTTATGATTAGTCAAGACTCTACCACCGGTTGGGAAAGGTGATTCGTTTTATCTGCCACATGATTGACCAATACTTTGGTAGAATGTATGAGATGAGATTACGTGATCAAACGTTAAAAAGTTGAAAAATAGAGTTTCGCTACTGGAAAAGATTAATTATACATAGGTTGTCTCACCCTGTCCAGCGGCACTGATGAGGGTGGCTGTGAGATTAACCGCAGCGCGTAAGTATCCCGTGCGCAACAATTCGCGCAGACCTGCCTCGTCTCGGCTCACGTGCTCCGCTCTGACCACTCCGCGACTGCCCGCTGAACTCACGCCCAGATATTTGACCGCCACTTCTTGGAGGGCATCCGCCTGTGACAGTTATAATGTCAAAGATTTTTCATTCAAAAACAGTTTTACAAGTGCTTTTAAGTGAGATCTTGAAGTGAAAACTTCTTTAGCCGCGTGAGCACTTTTTGGTAGGAGCTAAAAATGTGGATTCGCAGCGTCATCGACATGCTCGCGTTGTTACGAAGACAAAAGGTCTTAAATATAACTATATACTACTACATTCGAAATTAAACTTTAATGCCTTAGGTTAAATTTTAATTTAAAAAAAAACACTTGTATATAAGGATGATCAATTAGTACGTAAGATATCATTGGTTTTATTATGAAACAAATAAGAAGAAAACTGGTCATTTTCATGTCAACCCTGAAAACAAAATTATATGATCACAAAATTTAACTAAATTGGTTCAAGCACTTTTGTACAAGACAGTCATAGATGTAGTTTATACTGATGATCAAAGATAAATTTAAACATACCAATTCTTCCTCCAAAACTAGGCCTGGCATTGTTAAGACTTCCCTCTCAGGGAAGAATGAGCCCTTTGGTGAAGACTGTGCCTGTGAATGATCAATTTATGTGTGACCAACTGTAGTGGGGCTGGGGGCATATCATCATCTATACTAAGTAATATTATAAACTAGATGATTCCCGCGACTTTGTCCACGTGAACCAAGTTTTTTCGATTCCCGCGGGATCTCTTGAATTTTCCGGAATAAAAAGTAGCCTATGGCCTTCTCCGGGTATCAAACTATCCCTACACAAAATTTCATCAAAATTGGTTGAAGAAATAATTTTTTTTGATTCCCGCGGGAACTCTTAAATTTTCCGGGATAAAAAGTAGCCTATGTCCTTCCCCGGGATACAACCTATCCCTGTAAAAATTTCATCAAAATCGGTTGAACAGATGGGCCGTGAAAGCGTAGCAGGCAGACAGACAGACAGACAGACACACTTTCGCATTTATAATATGTATTAGTATGGATGCGAAAGTTTAGATGGATGTTTGTTACTCAATCACCCAAGAAAGGCTGAACGGTTCTGGGCACTGAGATAGATTATAGCCCGGAATAACACATAGGCTACTTTTAACCTCCGAAAATTTAAGAAGTTTGCAGGGGAACCAAAGAACCTCAATCCACATGGACGAAGTTGGGGGCATCAGCTAGTCAGCTAGTATGCCCATAATAATCTATTTACGAGAATCTAGAAGATGCAATTAAGACTTTATTTATTAAGATTTCGGTGTTTTAAAATCCTGTGAAACTTTTTCATTTTTCAGGATAAGAAGTAGAATATGTTACTCTGCAGGTCTATACTTAAACCCCTGCAACAAATCACCTTGATCTACTGCTCAATTATGGTTTGATTGAAACAAGGAAACTTACAACACTTAACTTACACACTAAGACACACATAACTTCAAAGCATCAAGTTTTACAAATTGGTAAGTACTTATTTATATTAAAAAACATACCTAAAATGAGTTAAATAAAAGATGCATTTTCTTTCATTCATGACGAATGAAAGTAACAGTTACCTTTAGCAATGTTTTCTTAGCTTCCTCATTTGGTATCCATGCATCTCTTCTTCTATCAGCTTCTTTATCAACTGGTTGGTTCTAGCAAACACAACAATTTTTATATTAACTTTAGAGTTCTATGATTAGTAATGACAACCATTCAAATATTAAAATTAAAAAGTGCTTACATCACACAGATTCAAATACTATGTTAGTAACAACAGGTACGATTCCAGTCCTAAGTTTTTAATTATCTTACTTTGAACAAAAGTACTATGCTTCATCAAGATCAGCTGTGTAGCCATAAAAAATTACCAAAGAAATGGATGGAGAACAACAGCTTTTTATAAATATAAAGTTACTATAGATTCCTAATTTTCATTTACTTACCTTAATGCTCAAGCCATCCATTGCCTCAGTAAGTACAGATGGTGACACTATATTACTTTTAATTGGCCCTATTTGGGGTTCAGGGCCTATTGTATCAAAGAATGTAGATGGATCAGGTAAGCTGGTCGCAGGGATCGCCGTGGAAGCACTCACAGTTGGCACAACATTGGTAAAACTGATTTCTTGTGGACCTTGGTGCTGCGTAAAAGATGTTGTCATATCCGTTGGAAACGCTCCTGTTGTTATAGGTTGTGTCCCTAAAACCAACCACTACTATCGTTAACTTACTATAACGTACACAAAAGTGTGATTATTCAAAGAAAACAATACAAAGTAACTAGTTAAAAGTACCTTCGGATTCGCCCAAATAAACGCTTTGAATCATGTCGGATGGGGACGTTCCTATTTCATCAAAGAACTGCGACGCGGGCGGGATCTCTGAACCTCCAAAATACTGGCTTAAATTAGGGTTATCCATTATCTTTCGATTTACCCATGAAGAAAATCAACAATTCGATTCATATTTCATTAATCATTTGTTTTGTCATTGTCACTTCACTTGATGAGTTCACGGTTGAAAGTTGACACATGACAGATTGACAAATGACAATTGACAGCCTTTTGAATCGTTCAGAAATTAAATCAAGAAAACGTTTTTTCCAAAAGCAAATGAGGATGACCCAAGAAGAAGCCCGCCACTCAAAGTCAGTTCTGCAGTACCTGATTGCAGTGCCACTACCAATTGTCCAATGTGTGCTGTGCACTACAATGAACTACGTCAGAGACAAGCACGGAACAATATTACCAGAGACAAGTTACTAAAACTAACGTGTTACAATAGTAACATAGTAAAAAGATACGCGCCGAATTGAGAACCTCCTCCTTTTTTGGAAGTCGGTTAAAAAATAAAGTAATATTGAGATTCGGCTGCAAAGCATTGCGAATTAATTTGTGAAATAACTTTAGAACTAATGTATCTGTCGCAAAATTCGCTATACCCTTCCAAATCATATGTGCAGGTGGGTTTAATTAGCATAATTCCTACCCTTAGATATTTTGTAATAAATTAATAATTATTACTATAGGGTCAGCAACCCTACAAGTTAAATGTCAAATCTATTAAAAAAAAACTGTAAGATCAACAAATTGATTCACCCAATTTCAAGGAGATTTTCAGCAAAAACATCTCTATCAGCAAATAAAATTGCGGAACCAAGGCCGGTACGTATAATAATACGTCAATCTACACACATGGAGAGCATAGACCACCCGTTTTTGTATATCTGGTCAAATGTTAGTTGTTGTAAATGTACTGTAGTGATATGTGATTATAATCTTTACATATTAATATAATAAGTCTATGCATATTACGTTATTATTATATCTGTTTTGTGGGCAGGCCCAGATGACGAACCAGGCTTCCCCCGTAGAGGAGCAGGAGAAACTTCTAGATGAAGCGCTAAACGTTGTTAAGGTCCAGGTAATTCAGTTTCTCCTGTATAACTACTCCTTTATACTTACATAGAATTTTATCATCGGTGCCTGTATACATTATCAATTGGTGTATATTATTACCTTGAGCCTTTTTACAGTCGATTTCGGCACTTACATGTAGTTTTGTAATGAGTAATATTAATATACAATAGTGGTGCACAATTCCCAGGCATAAATTCAAATTCAAATGTATTTCTATTGAAATAAACTTTTACAAGTGCTTTTGAACCGTCAAGTGTATCTACCACTGATTCGGAATGCCATTCCTATCGAGAAGAACCAGCAAGAAACTCAGTGGTTGCTCTATTGAAAATACAGGTTGAAAAGAAACATTAAGGTTTTTAAACTATCATTAAACAGGTTGTTTTGAGTTAACATAACAAAAAGTTTGCACTTACTCATTTACTAAGACCAAAATATGTTGTTCATATTTCAGGCATTCCAGATGAAGAGATGCTTGGACAAGTCAAAATTAATGGATGCACTCAAACATGCCTCTACTATGCTCGGAGAACTAAGGACCTCTCTCCTATCACCCAAGAGCTATTATGAGCTTTGTATCCTTTATATATAGAACTAGCTGATGCCCGCGACTCTGTCTGTGTGGAATGAGGTGTTTTAGGGGTATGAAAAATAGTTTGTCATAGTCTCAGACCTACCGAATATTCACAAAAAATTTCATAAGAATTAGTCAAGCCTTTTCAGAGGAGCTTACAAACACTGACACAAGAATTTTATATATTAGACTAGATGATGCCCCTGACTTTGTCCATGTGTATGATTATGAATATTTACGGAGATATGAATTACTTTAAATTTTGTGTGGCAATAAAGCATTTATCTATCTATCTACTTTTATCATACATTCCCCTTAATACAAACACCAGATATGGCAATAACAGATGAGCTCCGTCACTTAGAGCTGTACCTGCTAGAGGAGTTCCAGAAGGGCCGTAAAGTGGCCGACCTGTATGAGCTAGTGCAATATGCAGGCAACATTGTGCCGAGGTTGTACCTACTCATCACAGTGGGGTTGGTCTACATCAAGACCAATTCTAACTTGCGGAGAGATCTGTTGAAGGTATCTTTTATGTGGAAAGTTGCATTTTTTGCATTCTTAATTCTATCAACTTTAACACTAAACTGAAATTCAAACTCAATTTATTTAAAACATGCAGGACATACAGGTGTCTCTTATGCAATGTTATGTTTTGACTCTACCACTGGTTCGGAAAGGAGATTCTGCTGAGATGAGCCGGCAAGAAACTCAGCAGTTGCTCTTTTTTCTCAAAAACAAGATATACGTACGTACGTACGTATTGTATTTATTTTTATATTTTTACGTACGTAAGATATACGTAGGTAAAAATATAAAAATAAATACTGTAATAGTGTAAGTTATTATATTATCATCGCTCAAAGACAAGTTACGATACCAAAAGCGAACAATAACTAGGAAGGCTGATACTAGTATGGCAGATATGAGTAGTACCTGTGTAAACAGTATAAAAACTGATGATATTCATCAGTTGGTTCGTGAGATATGGCAGCTCAAAGACGTGATAAACTTACAACAACTGGATGGTCACTTGCTCAAGTGTTGTCGCGTTGATGTGCAAATAAATATTATGAAGGCGTAAAATTAATTGCTATCCTATTCTTATTACACTTGTTTAATTATGCCAAATTTATTTTACCTATTTTATGTTAGTTTTTGTGTGTAGTATTTAAATATCCCCTTACTATTAATTTTCCTGTTTCAGATTGTATTTAAGATATAATTATTATCAAAATCAATCTTAAATGTATGTTAATTCAGAATGTCTTGTTTCAAAATCAATTAGAAATTGCTAAAGTTGACAATTGTGACATTTTTGTTACAGGATCTCGTAGAAATGTGCAGAGGAGTCCAGCATCCGTTGCGTGGTTTGTTCCTCAGGAACTATCTATTGCAGTGCACCAGAAATGTTCTGCCTGACACTACTGAGGCTGCCAACGAAAATGAAGGCACTGTGAGTCATCTATAATATAATAAAAAACCGGGCAAGTGCGAGTCGGACTCGCGCACCGAGGGTACCGTACAAACCTGTAGTAAGTTTTAAATTATTAAAAATATTTTTATTTTAAATATTTGAGTTGATTGAATGAAAGGTAAATTGCGGTTTACGATTTATGACGTATTAAAAAAAACTACTTACTAGATCTCGTTCAAACCAATTTTCGGTGGAAGTTTGCTTGGTAATGTACATCATATATTTTTTTTAGTTTTGTCATTCTCTTATTTTAGAAGTAACAGGGGGGGGAACACACATTTTACCACTTTGGAAGTGTCTCTCGCGCAAACTATTCAGTTTAGAAAAAAATGATATTACAAACCTCAATATCATTTTTGAAGACCTATCCATAGATACCACCCCACACGTACGGGTTAGATGAAAAAAAAATTTTTGAGTTTCAGTTCTAAGTATGGGGAACCCCCAAAATTTATTGTTTTTTTTCTATTTTTGTAAGAAAATCTTAATGCAGTTCACAGAATACATCTACTTACCAATTTTCAACAGTATAGTTCTTATAGTTTCGGAAAAAAGTGGCTGTGACATACGGACAGACAGACAGACAGACATGACGAATCTATAAGGGTTCCGTTTTTGCCAAATTTGGCTACGGAACCCTAAAAATCCCTATTTCCCTTGATCACGGCATCACGCGTGAACGGCTGGACCAATTTTGCTAAATTTTTTTTTGTTGTGTTTGTTTGGATCTGGAGAGTGACATAGGCTACTTTTTATCCCGGAAAATTAAGGAGTTCCCGCGGGAATAACTAAAAACTTAATCCACGCGGACGAAGTCGCGGGCATCAGCTAGTATTGTAATATTTAGTGATTTGTCGATATTTGGCTACATTTACCTTTATTAAATTTTTATCAAACGTGTTTGAAATTTTTTGAAATAAGCCACACTTTATTGTTATTTTCAAGTTAAAATATGCATCGGATCTAACTACATGGGTTCCAGGGCCCATTTTTCGTCATTTTCAGCAGTTCTTATATTTGTAGCAACGTATTTATGCAAAAATTTGTATGGCAGTGTGAATTTTTTATATGGTCGAACGAGAGATGAATAAATGACCTATAATTTAATACCATGGTATCCCATCCCAAGAAACTAAATTCACAGCTGTGATTTTAGTTTCTTTAAATGGTTCCTGGAAATTTATTTTTTAATTGTGTCACACATTGAAACTTTGGTAGTTATCTATTTGAATTGGTTTTTGGCTTTTCATTAACAAACAGAAAGCATAATATAATGTCTTATTAAATAATATCACAGATAGATATAATATAGAGATAATAGGAGATCAAAATGGTGGATCATCCACTAAGCCAGAACTTTTCAAATCCTTGTGATTTTCTTGTCATAAAAATTACTAAAAATATGTTTATCTTAAGGTTCGCGACGCGATAGATTTCGTTCTGATGAATTTCGCTGAAATGAATAAACTATGGGTCAGAATGCAGCATCAAGGACATTCAAGGTATTTCATCTTTCTGAATTTTTGAATCACATATTTATACTTTGAAAAGACAAACTCTTGTAGTCACTTGGGGCCATACTGCCAATGTTCAATTATTGTTGACTTTCGTGTTTTAGAATTATGATCCTTACTTTAGGAACGTCAAGGTACGTGACAGTTTGAGTAAGATTGCTTACATATTGCTTTAAGCGGTGACAGTTCACAGTATGGCCACTGTAAATAAAAAAAAATCTTAAATTTTTCCTCTACTATTTTGTTACAAGTATCAAACAGATTGATTTCTAACTTCTTGGGTATTTATCAATAAGTTTTGTTTTCGCAGGGATAAGGAGCGTCGAGAACGCGAGCGATCAGAGCTACGTATCCTAGTTGGGACTAACCTGGTACGTTTGTCCCAACTGGAGTCCGTGGGGGAACAGGACTACCGGCGGCTCGTGCTTCCGGGCATACTGGAGCAAGTCGTCAGCTGCCGGGACGCTATCGCGCAGGAGTATCTCATGGAGTGTATTATACAGGTGATTCTTTAAATACTACTACTACTCTATTCGTATTTTTTAGTCTTTACCATTATGTGCCTTTATAGGGCTAACTTTGGATTCGGCGCCGTGATCACACACTATAGATAGATAAACTCTTTATTGCTACACAAGACATAAAAATATCTAGAAATAGAAAAACAAAGTGCGCAAGGATGGTCTTACTAGTTGGGACTAACCTGGTGCGTTTGTCCCAACTGGAGTCCGTGGGGGAACAGGACTACCGGCATACTGGAGCAAGTCATCAGCTGCCGTAATGCTATTGCGCAGGAGTATCTCATGGAGTGTATTATACAGGTGATTCTTTTTATACTACTACTACTCTACTTGTCTCTTGTCCCTTTATAGGTCTAACTTTGAATTCAGCCCTGTAATCACACACTATTGATAGGTAGGTAGATAAACGCTACACAAGACAAAAATACCTAGAAATAGAAAAACAAAGTGCGCAAGGGCGGTCTTATCACTTACAGTGGGATAGTGCAAGTTTAATGATAGTACAAGGGCGGAATAATGATAGATACTACTTAAACTTTACATACTATTAATACATAAATATTTTTTATGAATATATTATAAAAATAAATTTGTACTTAAAAACCTATAGACACACGAAAATACTTAAATATTCTATAGCAATAGTACATATGTATAGTAGTATAGGTATATAAGTATATGGTAATAATCCTTTAAACAATTCGGTTATTGTTAATTAGGTGTTCCCCGACGAGTTCCACCTGGCCAATCTGCAACCGTTCTTGAAGTCTTGTGAGGAGTTGCAGCCGGGTGTCAACATTAAAAATATCATCATTGCGTTAATTGAACGACTCGCGGCATTCAGTCAGGTGCGGGAAACTTTACGTATCTTTTTTATCCATTATAAGTTAGCTCTTGGTTCTCACCTGATGGTAAGTGTTGATGCAGCCTAAGATGGAAGCGGGTTAGGGTTATGGCAGTTATAAATAACCCTCATCGGTTTCTACACGGCATCGTACCGGAACGCAAAATCGTTTGGTGGTATTTCTTTGCCGGTAGGGTGGTTACTAGCCTCAGCCGAAGCCTCCCACCATGCCTGACCAGGGAAAATTCAGAAATTATTAATTCCCAAATTGACCGGGGATCGAACCCGGGACCTCCGCACGCAGCAGCGCTTAACACTGCGCCAGGGAGATCGTCAAAAACGAATGTACGTACGAAATTTTATGTCGAGTTAAAACAGATTTAAAATAATGACTTATACAAAAATAAATTTTAGAAACTTTTAAAACATAACCTTGACATTATAAGAAGCTTTTTGTGAAGTTTTTTAAAGTTAAAATCATTTTGATATTGCTGTTTTAGAGGAACGAGGGTAATGTGAATCTCAGCGTAGTTCTAGAAGATGGGAAGGAGCAAGAAGTACAGTTGTTTGAAGTGTTCTCAGACCAGGTTGCTGCCATCACACAGGCAAGTCTTCACATCTAATCCGCCTTTTTTTAAAGTCCACTGGCTTCTTCTTGAGGACAATTGAAAGCTCAAAATGATTACTAAATCGTTATACAGTACATTTGCTCGTGACGTAAACTTGATCTCACTTCACTGCTATTAGAACTATAAAGTAGGCTTTTCCCACTATTGAACGACAAAAATATTACTGCACAGTTATAAATTATTATACCTACAAAGCTGTTAAATAATTTTTGCACTAGTGTGGTAATTTAATGACTGCCATACAAAACATATCTTTGTCGAGGTATTATATAGTACCATGTATTTACTACGATAAAATATTAAAAACTCTTTTTTTTAATGAACTCATCATCATTGTGTATAACTGGATTAAGTTCAGAGCTGTATTTTTATTCCAATAGAGTCGCACAGACATGCCTCCAGAAGACATGTTGGCACTACAGTTGGCACTACTGAAGCTAGCTCAGCGCTGCCACCCTGACAAACTGTCCTATGTGGACAGGGTACTAGCACACACGGACAGGATCTGTGCTGATATACATCAGAGCAGGTTAGTAATGCACAGACTTACACAGGCAGCTAGAAGACATGTTGGCACTACAGTTGGCACTACTGAAGCTAGCGCAGCGCTGCCACCCTGACAAACTGTCCTATGTGGACAGGGTACTAGCACACACGGACAGGATCTGTGCTGATACACATCAGAGCAGGTTAGTAATACACAGACTTACACAGGCAGCTAGAAGACATGTTGGCACTACATTTGGCACTACTGAAGCTAGCGCAGCACTGCCACCCTGACAAACTGTCCTATGTGGACAGGGTACTAGCACACACGGACAGGATCTGTGCTGATATACATCAGAGCAGGTTAGTAATGCACAGATTTACACAGGCAGCTAGAAGACATGTTGGCACTACAGTTGGCACTACTGAAGCTAGCGCAGCGCTGCCACCCTGACAAACTGTCCTATGTGGACAGGGTACTAGCACACACGGACAGGATCTGTGCTGATATGCATCAGAGCAGGTTAGTAATACACAGACTTACACAGGCAGCTAGAAGACATGTTGGCACTACAGTTGGCACTACTGAAGCTAGCGCAGCACTGCCACCCTGACAAACTGTCCTATGTGGACAGGGTACTAGCACACACGGACAGGATCTGTGCTGATATGCATCAGAGCAGGTTAGTAATGCACAGACTTACACAGGCAGCTAGAAGACATGTTGGCACTACAGTTGGCACTACTGAAGCTAGCTCAGCGCTGCCACCCTGATAAACTGTCCTATGTGGACAGGGTAGTAGTAGTAGTAGTAGTATAAGTCTTTATTGCATCTTAACACATAGGTACAAAATTATGCATACAATACAGAAGACAGGAAACTGTGGTAATGCGCAAAGGCGGCCTTATCACTAAAGTGATCTTTTAAAGGCAACCCGAGCGTACAAAGCTGATGACACTGGGTCTAGGAGCTCATGTGGTCGATGCACATCAAATCAAAATAACAAAAGTATAAAATATACTTACATAAACATACATACTATAGTTTACATATTAATTACACATATAGATACCTACTACAATAAATAAATATAATATATATTATAAAATATATATTGTTATCATACACTTACAACTACATTACATAGATAGATAATGATTTTTTAAACGACGTTTAAAAATATGTATCGATTTGGAGTGACGAATTTCTCGGGGTAATGCGTTCCATAATATGACTGCTTTTACAGTAAAAGACTCACTGTAACAACGGGAGCGAGATGAGGGTATCGCAAGCTTGTTATCGCTTTTCGACCGGAGGCTGAAAGGGTAGAAAGAGTTTGAACCTAGAAATGAGAAACGTTCTTTGAGATATGCAGGAGAAGAGGGATTAAAGAGAACAGAATAAAGAAGGGAAAGGACATGAACATCACGCCTATCACTCACCGTTAACCACTTGAGTTGCCGGCGGTATTGGCTTATGTGGTCAAACTTCCGTAGGCCAAAAATAAAACGTATAACTAAGTTTTGTAAACGTTCAAGCTTGTTAAGTAGGAATTGGGGTAAATCTAGATAGCAGGTGTCAGCATAATCAATTATAGGAAGTATGAGGGACTGGCCAAGGGTTATTTTAGTTCGGACAGGTAGGAAGTTTTTCCACCTTTTCAGCCTACCGATTACGGCGTAGATTTTACGGCTGAGCTCAGAAAACTGAGGAACCCAGGAGAAAGTATTATCCATGATAACGCCCAGGTTTTTAACAGGGTACTAGCACACACGGACAGGATCTGTGCTGATATGCATCAGAGCAGGTTAGTAATGCACAGACTTACACAGGCAGCTAGAAGACATGTTGGCACTACAGTTGGCACTACTGAAGCTAGCGCAGCACTGCCACCCTGACAAACTGTCCTATGAGGACAGGGTAATTATTGACCAAGCGAAACGAAGGTCTCTGAGTCTACTTGAGTGAATTTGCACTTCTCCATCCGCTCGTCCGTCTGTCAGACCCTTATTTTGAATAACTTCTGAATTACTGAACGTAATTACTTCAAATTTAAATAATATATATTATGTAAACTGATGGCCTCCAACCGAATATGGCTTAAAAAGTTATAAAAATCTTGATTTCAGGGGGGGCTCTCATAGAAGCGAATGGGAAAAAAATAAAAATAGTAAAATATTTTTTATAGCGTTACATAGGGGTGCGGTATATCATTATAAGGATAATTAGGAAAAGAGTCCAAAAATATTTATTTTTATTTTTCCCTTAAAATTAACGAAATGGGGGGGCATTAAAAGTGGAGATTTTCTAACGTCCACAGTTGACCTCAGAACTCTCAATTTTCTGAAAGGCTGAGCCTGAAACTTGATCAATTATTTGAATTATATCCTGTACTTGAACTAATGGATGGATTCAAATTCAAACCTATATTATGTAAGTAATCAATTTTTAATTATTTCTAACGATACATTTATTTCTTTTTCATATTCTTGTACCGATTCTTGTGTGCTTGAGTCTTTTCTTCATGTAGGTAGGATTTAGGTATTGCGCGGCCATTCCTGAGGATTGCCTAGGCCAATCGCGACGCGCCCGCACTTCGGCTTAGGACTATAATATATAAGGGACTAACAAAAAACCTAGGGACTTAATAGTTACCTGTTAACACAAAATGTTTAGATATAAGGGTCCCTCCACATACATATCTAATTGTTGCTCCTTCGTGCCTGTGTATTGCAGTATGCCATGGCCAATCCCCAACTTGAGTTCTATCACCGTGTACAATTAACTCTGTTTGTAGAATTTTTCGCCTGCCACGACCTCTGTCAACATTACTAAGAATGCCAACTGGACAATCTCTGAAATACGTCTGTAAATCCAAATAAATAGCATTATTTTCTATTCACTTACAAAAGGTACTCATTTTTTCATTTGACTATTATCGATTACACGAAAGTTTTAACAAGTACAATTGTAAGAGCGTAATATAGAACAACAGTTTTATCTGATGTTTGACCCTCACTGAATTCTCCGTGGTAATTCCAAATTAAATTATTATTACCAGCAGAGGAGGCGCCGGGTTCGATCCTCGGCAGGGTCAATTTGGGAATTTATATTTTCTGAATTTTTCTGGGAGGCCGGCCGTGGCTAGTAATCACCCTACCGGCAAAGACGTGCCGTCAAGCGATTTAGCGTTCCGGTACGATGCCGTGTAGAAACCGAATAGGGGTATGGGTTTAATATAACTGCCATGCCCCTAACAGGTTAGCCCGCTGCCATCTTAGACTGCATCATCACTTACCATCAGGTGAGATCGCAGTCAAGGGATAACTTGTAGTGGATAAAAAAAAAGTAAGAGTTACAGTAATTCAGTATTATGTTTAAAATCTAAACTATGATAAGTTACTAGTAATTTTAAATTAACCTATTATGGATCCAAAAAATATGGCTATGATATTTTTATACCTAGTTTTTCAAATTCCCTTAAATGTACTGGTACTGACTAACTATTTTATTCAACAGCGGCAAATCCCACTTGGATCACAACACGCCAGTCTTCAAGGAGCTGATGAAGATCCTCAAGCTCCCAGCGGACCACTACAAGAACATCCTCACACTAATCAAACTACAGAACTACGCACCGCTGATCAACCGGCTCAACCAACCGGGCCGGTTGATGATCGCTGTGCATCTAGTTAACGATGTACTGGAGAGCGACACCACAGTGTCCACACCTGAGGATGTAAGTAGTTGCATTAGTTGATATTGATCAACTGGCTCAACCAACCGGGCCGGTTGATGATCGCTGTGCATCTAGTTAACGATGTACTGGAGAGCGACACCACAGTGTCCACACCTGAGGATGTAAGTAGTTGCATTAGTTGATATTGATCAACCGGCTCAACCAACCGGGCCGGTTGATGATCGCTGTGCATCTAGTTAACGATGTACTGGAGAGCGACACCACAGTGTCCACACCTGAGGATGTAAGTAGTTGCATTAGTTGATATTGATCAACCGGCTCAACCAACCGGGCCGGTTGATGATCGCTGTGCATCTAGTTAACGATGTACTGGAGAGCGACACCACAGTGTCCACACCTGAGGATGCAAGTAGTTGCAGTTGATATTGATCAACTGGCTCAACAAACCGGGCCGGTTGATGATCGCTGTGCATCTAGTTAACGATGTACTGGAGAGCGACACCACAGTGTCCACACCTGAGGATGTAAGTAGTTGCATTAGTTGATATTGATCAACTGGCTCAACCAACCGGGCCGGTTGATGATCGCTGTGCATCTAGTTAACGATGTAGGTACTGGAGAGTGATACCACAGTGTGCACACCTGAGGATGAAAGTACTTGAATGGAGAAGTTTCATGATGTTGTGAATATCATATTTAACACAACGGAAGTAAAATATAGATTAAAACTAATAAATCAGTGTTTTTTTTTAAATCCATCAATAAATGGCTGAGAAATGACGATTAAAAAGTTTAATTATTTAATGTACACCGATTGCTGTATCTTACTGAAGTGAGAAATTTTGTGAGTGAGTTTTAATACCTAGCCGAGATTTAATACTTCAAAATTATCTTCACACACAAATTAAGTGCTTTTAATTCAATTAATTCACATTAAGTCCATTTATTTCTTTTATTCGGCTTTATAAAGTCGGTTGATAGGGAATTATGACGTCACGTCTCCCGTCTTGCAAGCGCAACTTTAAAGTTCCATAACTTTTTCATTTGTTGAGATATTTTAATGATTCTTTCATATTTTTGTTTTGTCTTAATTTTCATAATAAATTTTAAAAAAAAGGTCAACTTCTCCATTAGGTAGTTCATGTTGATCAACCGGCTCAACCAACCGGGCCGGGCCAATCAACTAATGAGGATGTAAATGAGTTGAAGAGATAAAATAACATGAGTTGATAAATGTTGGTGTGGATTACTCAGTCAACCAATCAGTAAAGTCATGATTATTATTTTCATTTTGTAATATCTTTTTCAATACAGTTGTCAAACATGGCGCACTTTCAGAGGCTGTAGTTATGATTCGAAAATTGAATCTTTCGCATAGGCATCTTACTTTTACACGGTCGTGACTTACTTTTACAAGCTCGACACTTACTTTTGCAGTTTAGTTTTAAATTTTCCAAGTCAATTAAAAAAGTTTATTAGCAAGGAGTTTTCATACATAGAATATAATCGGATAGGCTTTTTACGAGGAAAAATGAATGAATCCGTACGTTTTAGCATTGAATTTTCAAAACTCTTTTAAATGGTTGTTGATTATATTTAATTACCAGTTTTAATTTAATTATTTTCAACCTTTGACAAAAATCGAATAGGCTGTATACGCGTAGGTACGAACCCGTAGCCTAGTTTCGTTGAAAGAAAAAATATGTCCAGGTGTAAATACGCGCCATTTGCTGAAATTTTTTATTTTTTATGTGATAAAATGATTATATTTTTGTACTATTTCCCACAACTGCATTGAAAAACGTCGTGTGATACACGGGTGTGAAGGTTATTGCAAACTCGTGACATTAAAAACCCTCACCTTCGGCTCGGGCTTATTAATGACAGCTCGTTTGCAATAACCTACTTTCCACCCTTGTATCACAATATACTATTTGTATTATAATAAGGACTTTACTTACATTTTTATTTTGAAAATTGATGTTTCTTTCATATATTTTGAATAAAAACAATGTTGTGATCAGGTGGAAGCAGTATTATCGATGCTGGACGTGCTGGTGCGGGAGCAACCAGACCCGCTGGGCTGCGAGCCTGATGCTGAGGAATTCATGGAGGAACAGGGGCTGTTGGCTAGGTATAGTCTAGTATAGCTGTCTCGACACTCACTAGTAACTAAGGAGATGGATACATTCTTTCCTAGTCCTACCAGTCGTTCGAAGGAGGCGTGTAGACAGAGCAACGCTGCTGGATGACAGGGACGGAGGAAGTAGCATAGCGAAAGAAAGAAAGAAAAACAGTTTATGCCACAGACAAAACCAGATACAAATGTTACACTTTTGTCTGTGACACCAAACAGCTCAGCGTTTTGGACTGCGTCATATGCATACAAAGAAAGTTGCTGATTTTCAGCTGTGACCCCGGGTGACGTCACAGTTAAAACAATAAATTAAAACAAAACCAAAAGTTTGAAAGGAAGCAGTAAATAATGAAAATAATCATAATATATCATGTACTAGCTGATGCCCGCGACTTCTTCCGCGTGGATTGAGGTCTTTGCGGAAAATTTTCCGTCGTAATCTCGAGTCCTTCGTATCTTTGAAGTCATTAAAACGCTTGAATATTTTGAATATTCCAAATTATATCCACAGATTAATCCACCACTTCAAATCGGACTCGGCGGACCAACAGTATCTGATCCTGAGCGCAGCAAGGAAAGCTCTCCAAGGCGGCGGCGCCAAGCGCATAAAACACACGTTCCCGCCCATCATATTCCACGCGTATCGACTCGCCTTCACTTACAAGGAGCTACAGGATCAGGTAGTTATAGGCAGGTTGACTATCATCATCACCATCGTCATCTAACTCATGATCACCATCGTTATATTCTAACTCATGGTCGTCATCATCTAACTCATGATCATCATCATCTAACTCATGATCGTCATCAACTAACTCATGATAATTGTCATCTAACTCATGATAACTGATGTTTATCATTAATATTATCTTACTCAAAGTGAAAATGGTTATTATTTAAAAAAAAACCTTAGGTATACATGGAACCAACCTGACAGTTGAACTTAGGCCTCTTTTAAGCGCCAACATGCTCTTTCTTCGGCTTCTCGGATACCATCGCTCCACCTCGCTGTATTGTTTTTTTAAATATTTTAATTTAGGTGTGTTTTTGTAAAGTCCGGACGCGAGACACGAAGAATTTCGTACAATGAACCATTATTACCTGTCTCTGTCACTCTCGCGTAAATATAATGCGTCTCGTTCGCACAGAGGCATTGGCATTGAATCTGTGCGAACGAGACGCATTATATTTACGCGAGAGTGACAGAGACAGGTAATAACAGTTTATTGTACGAAATTCTTCGTGCTTCGCGTCCAGACTTTACCTTATACAGTCATCATATTGAAATAAAAATTGTTTCAGGATGAAATGTGGGAGAAAAAATGCCAGAAAATCTTCCAGTTCTGCCATCAGACCATCAGTTTATTGGTGAAGGCTGAATTAGCTGAATTGCCTTTAAGGTACGCATTACAGGTAGCACCTTACAGCAGGTGTTGGAATATCGACCCTACCCCGTTCGAGTAGAGTTGTTATTAGGATGCAGATAAAATTTACATGCGTTTTTTGCTCTTAGTGTCTTATGTTATTATAATTAAAACTTTATTTGTATTGGATAGGGTCGACGTTTGTGCGTCTCCAGTAAGGTGCTTGCGCCATTTGTAGTTGCATGTATCTATTGAACCTTACAAACATAATATTTTTCTCAAAAGAACTTCTTTTCCTATTATTATTTGATTGATCAAATCACAGCAACTCTTTATCAAACTTGAAAATGCACTTCTAGTATGAAAGTTGTATCAAATTCACAGTTTTGACGTCATCAAATTTCAACGTTCAATAATCAGTTAGAAATAATTTATTTTTGATATAGTCATCATCCCTATAGCAGCCAAGCGCTAGTCTATAAATAAATAAAATATAGTTTACAGGCATTTTCCCTGTTTCCAGACTGTACCTCCAAGGAGCGCTAGCAATAAGCGAGATAGGTTTCGCGAACCACGAGACGATCGCGTACGAGTATTTGTCGCAAGCGTTCTCCCTGTACGAGGACGAGATATCGGACAGCAAAGCGCAGCTGGCCGCCATTACGCTCATCATTGCCACGTTCGAGCAGATCAACTGCTTTGGTGAGTGGCACATCAACCATAGAACAATTAAACCTCTAGAATCAATGCCAGCGTGTAACCGAAAGGGATAGGTTATAATAGGCAAAACGCTGCAAAGCACCAAACACATTAACTGCTTTATGAACAAAACCGTGACACGCAGAAAGGGATAAAAGAAAACATATTTTTTTCTCATTCTATCTTGTGTGACATCCCAACACTGCATCTCTTTCATGTGGGAGTGAAAAGGCGATATGGCGTCGTCTATATATCTCTCTCAGTCTACGACATCAACTGTCATGTACCTAGCCCTTCCCCAACCTCGCTACGAGAGGCCCTAGACAACCTGGGCGGTCTTTAGGCTTCTGGAGCGAGCTCGGATGGCTGGAGTGAACACCGGTTGGGAGAGGCAACTCACGTACAACAGACCTCCAACTGGAGGTTTAGGTGCGGAAACCTGCCCAGTGGAAAGAAAGATGTACCTAGCCTTATTATCTACTAGCTTTTGCCCACAGCTTCGCTCACATTAAGTTCGGTTTTCATACAAATTTCAAATCCCTATGTTTCCCCCTTAGAGGTTGAATTTTGAAAAACCCTTTCTTAGCGGATGCCTACATCATAATAGCTATCTGTACGCCAAATATCAGCCCGATCCGTCCATCGGTTTGAGCTGTACGTTGATAGATCAGTCAGTCTCCTTTTCCTTTTATATATTTAAGAGAAAAGCCTGCTTCAATCATTGTTACAGTCTCTGTTCAGTAAGACCAGTTGCTTCTAAAAATTTAGGAATGATTACAATTGTCAACTCAATCAAATCAAACTCAAGCAGTAACATTTTATTAATTTATAGTTTAAAATGGCTATGAAACTTAAAACTAACCAAGGATGTGAACCATGTCTTTTGGAAGACCCTCTATTTAATAATCAGTAAGCAATAATTTATTTTAGACATAGAATACTATAATATATATTGGACAGAATACTGTCCCCACTATTATTATTGTTTCCTTCCAAACATTTTCAAAACTTGACATTTCATCTAATTGTAGTCGATCAAACTTATCTGACCCGGTGGCCAAAATTGAACTAATTTTTATGCTTGTTAAGTTTTTTAAAATTTTAAATTTGTGGGTGTACTGTATTTTCTCTCGATTCACTTTTTTGCCTCTCTGTTCTGGAATTTTTGGCTCGTTTTAACTTCAGCAATGTTATTGCAGGCGCGGAAAACGCGGAGCCCATGCGCACTCAATGCGCGCTAGCCGCGAGCAAGCTCCTAAAGAAACCTGACCAGAGTCGCGCTGTATCGCTGTGCGCACATCTGTTCTGGAAGGGCGCCAAGGACGGGAAACAGGTGAGTCGAACTATATACCTGCCCCTCTAGCCAAGTTACATACGAATCGTGTCTATTCTCTTTCTGAGGCAGCATTACTCCACGCGACTCGCTGTTGCAATCGGTGGACCGGATCAATTTTTTTTTCTAAGGTTTACGGTAGTTTAAGGCCTGGCTCCCTTAACGCTTTGGCGAAAGCGGTTAAAAACGCTACGATAGACTTATTACTTATTATTTTCTTTCCGCTAAAATTTTAACGCTTATAGAGATAATAGACAGGAAACGTATGTAACTTGGCTACTTTACTACTAGTTACTTATTACTACTTACTTACTTTTGCGACTACTTTTCGGGGAAAGAAAATCATCGAAAGAGATCTGAATCGACGATGAATGAGACGTAGGGACTCAGAGAGGCACCTGCCTTAAAATACCGTATAACTTAGATACAAATTTAGATCCGGTCCGCTGCATGCAACAGCGAGTCGTGTGGAGTAATGCTGCCTTAGAGTAGCCTGTTTAAATATTATTATTTTTGTTTGAAAAAAATATATTTTCAGTTTTTCTCAGAATATTCAATACTTGTTCATAGTATATAACGTAAAGAAACTAACCTTAGTAGTTTAAATAATAAATAAGTTACCTTGTATACGTTATAGTGCCTTTCCTTATGATTAGGAACGTTTTGCGTGCATATGCTTAGTGCATAGATTCGCAATGGACGTCAAAGCGATCAAGCAATTGTTTCTAACATTAAATTCTTAACCTCCACCTTTTCTCGAACGTTATCCACCTGCTATATACATTATCTTGTTTCCAGTGGCCTCTAAACGAGGCGTCTCGAGCGTTGGATTGCCTCAAAAAGGCGGCGCGCGTCGCTCAGCAGTGTATGGACGGCGGTGTACAGGCGCAACTGCTGGCCGAACTGCTGGGCCGATACGCGTTGCTGAGGGAACGCGGCAACGCTAGCCTCACCACCAACCTCATTGAAGCGGTAAGTGCTCACGAGTATTATAGTGTATAGAGTATGGACGGTGGTGTACAGACGCAAATGTTGACCGAACTGCTGAGCCGATACGCGTTGCTGAGGGAACGCGGCTACGCTAGCCTCACCACCAACCTCATTGAAGCGGTAAGAGCTCACGAGTATTAGTGTATAGTGTATGGAAGGCGGTGTACAGACGCAACTGTTGACCGAACTGCTGGCCGAACTGTTGGCCGAACTGCTGGGCCGATACGCGTTGCTGAGGGAACGCGGCAACGCTAGCCTCACCACCAACCTCATTGAAGCGGTAAGAGCTCACGAGTATTAGTGTATAGTGTATGGACGGCGGTGTACAGACGCAACTGTTGACCGAACTGTTGGCCGAACTGCTGGGCCGATACGCGTTGCTGAGGGAACGCGGCAACGCTAGCCTTACCACCAACCTCATTGAAGCGGTAAGTGCTCACGAGTATTATAGTGTATAGAGTATGGACGGTGGTGTACAGACGCAAATGTTGACCGAACTGCTGAGCCGATACGCGTTGCTGAGGGAACGCGGCTACGCTAGCCTCACCACCAACCTCATTGAAGCGGTAAGAGCTCACGAGTATTAGTGTATAGTGTATGGAAGGCGGTGTACAGACGCAACTGTTGACCGAACTGCTGGCCGAACTGTTGGCCGAACTGCTGGGCCGATACGCGTTGCTGAGGGAACGCGGCAACGCTAGCCTCACCACCAACCTCATTGAAGCGGTAAGAGCTCACGAGTATTAGTGTATAGTGTATGGACGGCGGTGTACAGACGCAACTGTTGACCGAACTGTTGGCCGAACTGCTGGGCCGATACGCGTTGCTGAGGGAACGCGGCAACGCTAGCCTTACCACCAACCTCATTGAAGCGTTGAGTGCCTGTCTCTCTCTCTGCGTCGTATTCCTCATAACTAAGGGTCATGACCCCTTTCTATGTATTAATTACATAATGGTAGGAGTTTTCTTGGAATAGTAATGCGATGGGTTCCCAGGCCCTTCCGCATACTTCAAGTGTAGTTAAGAGTAACTAAACTCGTAGGATTTGTAACGATTATTATCAGATGTTAGTGATAATAACCAGGACCGACGACTTAACGTGCTCTCCGAGGCACGGAGGCAACGAAAAGGCCAAATTTGAACCTCCAAATTCGGTGATCCATCCATTTACCGACTTGGGTCAAGTTTGCTTAACCATCGCAATCGACTGAAATGCGTTGTCACAACTAGGCATCGATTTACCAACTAAGGATACAACATTACCTACAAAATAATACTCAAAAAGCGTCCACAATCGCTTATACAATCGCAGCTATATATAATACAGACTGAGACACCAAACGGTTCACAAAAACCAACCATATAGATTCATACTTAGGGTTAAATCTTGTAATAAAAGTTCGACACATACGACATTTTGCAATGAATCAGCGGAAGACTTTCTGTGTTCCGAAGTAAAGTGATATAGGAGTCGACAAATTTGTATTTGATATTTTTATTTTTTTTAATACTTTATTGGTGATGATGATTTTATGAAAATTATCTTTATGTATTTGTGTGTTTATGTGTTATTATGTATTAAATATTTTATTTACGTATTTTATCTAAATATAACACAGTTACTTCTTGGCAGGATAAAAATTTCATTAAGTAGTAACATGTCGCGGGTTCGAATCCCTCTCACGAAATTCACGAATTGAATTCCATACTAATATTATAAATGCGAAAGTGTGTTTGTCTGTCTGTCTGTCTGTTTGTCTGCTACCCTTTAACGGCCCATCTTTTCAACCAATTTTAATGAAATATGGTATAGGGATAGATTACATCCCGGAGAAGGATATAGGCTACTTTTTTAACCGACTTTCAATAAAGGAGGAGGTTCTAAATACGGCGCGTATAAAAAAAATGTACACCGATTTCGAAGATCTGTCTGTCTGTCTGCTACGCTATCCCATCATTTCAACTGATTTTGCTGAAATTTGGTATGTAGTTTATATCCTGGGGAAGGATATAGGCTACGTTTTATCCCGGAAAATTAGGGAGAATCTAGTCTAGTTCTTAATAAATACAAAAACTAGTGACAAAAAATGAATAAAAGTACCTTGAAATATATTTAACTACGAGTACCTAACTTATAAACCTGTCTTTTAGAAGTATGCTTTTTTTCAATGTTTAATGTCTACATATAGTGTAGACATACATATACGTCTATATATTTTTCAATAATGGCCTTGCTCAAATCATATAAAGTTCGCGCGCGAGTTGAATGCAGAGTAAATGTATGGTGACACATATATTTATTCTGCATTCAACTAGCGCGCGAACTGTACATGGTGAAATTGTGTTCAAGTGTGGGCATCGGATATTGTAAATAAATTAATATTATTTTTTAATTAATATTATTACAAGAAACTGCAATATTTTTAAAGTTTGCGATATAGTTACCCAAAAATCGATAAAAAAAAATTGTTCAATAGAAAAAAAAATATGGCATCGTTCTTTAAGAGATTGACAACGGTTTCTTTTTCTATGATGATTATCATAACTGCCAGATATCGATTTTGAAAGAATTATTTCTTATCTAAGGAATTCGACACGGTTTTTACACTACTTACCAATTTTAAATATACCTATATTAATTTATTAAAAAAAATGGGCACTTTAATTGTACCAGTTTACAACTTCAATATAAGAAAAATAAAAAATTAACTACTCCATATTTTTTGTATCCATTTCGCTAAGACGCGCCTCTATCGCGTTCTCTATTGGCCCGTAAGCGTGTGAATGCGATAGCTGCTCATTTGAAATATTGTAATTATGATGACAAAATAATTAATTTAGGTAAGATTGTGTGATTATTTCGCTAGTATACCGTAAAGTAAATGTATATAAAGTATTTCCTAACCTAAAATATGATACTCCATCGTTTTTTTCGCATCTTTCGGATTGTTTTTGCACTTTTTTACGGAGCAAAACGGCATGTTGTCGCTTGGTGTACTCATGCGCGACTGAGGTGAGAACTGTTCATATTATCTATTTATGAACAGTTTGACCGTGCCGTTTTTTGCGCTTCGATGGTGCGTCTAAGGTATTGGTAAGTCAATGCAACTAGGCCACTCGTCCCTCGAAGTGAAGTTAAGTGTTTGGCAAATAGCATAACCAGTAACCACAGATACTATGTTTTAACATGTATTTGACCGGTCATTTTATTCGCAGATAATACAAAAGATCCGCGAAGAGCTCGGAAACCTCGACCAGTCTGAGGAAGTAGAGCAGATCACGAAGCATTTCCACAACACGCTGCAGCATCTGAAGAACAGGATGGAGTGTCCCGACCCCGAGGGTTTGGGGTACGAGGGACTTGTGTTGTCTTAGTGTTCTGTTGTATATGTGCATTGTGCAGTGTGTGAATGATCATAAGGTTGTACAAAAAGTCTGTTAACCTTAAAGTGCGGCCGACCAGAGAATACGTTTTTGACATTTTAACATTTAAACGGTGGTGAGTGATATTCTTTTTTGACAGTTTGTCATCAAATTAACGAGGTAAGTTTTTGGGGTGATTGTTCAACTGGTGCGTAGTGTTCAATATGGCAAATACATTTTTATCGTTTATATGCACTAATGACACAAATTAAATTAAAAAATATATGACGACAATGTTACATAAATATAACTCTCGTGTTGCGTCAGAAAGTGTGCACTTTCCGATAAAACACGTGAGTTTAGTAATTACCGGGATATATTAATTATAGTTTTAATGAATATCACTCACGGTAGATTAAACGTTAAAATAGTTTAACTATATTGCGTTTATTATAAGTTTATGGTTAAATTAATTGATGTTTTTTGAATGTATTGGATAACTGGCTGAGCAGCTTGTAGCTTGTACTCATGGGCATATAATATGAGTGATCGCGACGGTGAGTTTCTATCGAAAATCCACGATTTTTTTATTGTTATTAAGCTAAATGCATTATTACCTGATTTGTTATATTCTTATCATGTCGAATTAGTCTTTAAGTGTAGTTAATAGTGAATTACTAGCAATATTTAATATTATATTATAGAAAATATAGTTAATTGTTCAATAAAGTATGCTTTTCATTTATATATTAAAATGGGGCAGTTCCTACTAGTACAACTGATTAGTTCAACAATTTAACTTTTCCACCAGTTAAACTGCATATTTTATATCAATTTAGACTAGTCTGAATAAATATGGTTTATCTAATTTAGGAAGATAATTTTGACAGGTGAGAGGTGGATAGCAGTAGTGAAGGACAAGTGTGAGAGGCCGAAGCAGTACTATGCAAATGGCATCTGCCAAAATTATCATCCTAAATTAGACAAACTAGTGACTATCCGACTGGGTGATCTAACATCTAGCAATCTAAGCGCTTCAAAAATCCATCGCTTTAGGCCTTTCCACTAGAGATGTGCTACTACAGAGTACTTTGTATGTGCTCCGTTGCTACGAAATTCGGGGAAATGAAAAAATAAGACATTTAAAATAGGTTACAAAATTTTATTCCCTTGAACGTTATTTCTGTTGTTCATCATGATCTTCTCTTGTCGTTTCTTCTCTTCCTTGAAAGCCTCCTTGTTGGCTTTCTTCTCCAATCTCCTTTCCTTCCTGTACTCTTTGAGGAGGCGCTTTCTTTCTTTCTTCTCTTCAGGAGTTTCTTCTTTAGGCCTGTAAATTGTATTGATACTCTTATAATATTATGTATTTAAAGCCTATTATCAAAGATTATATCTGTCCAACCATTTATTTTATTCTTGACATAAGCACGTCTATGAAGTTTCATAACTATTGACAGTCAACCATCGAAAAAATGCAATACTTCATAGACGCAGATTTTTTATGCAATAGTTAGGCGACGTTTCCATACGTCCGATATTTCGTAACTCGTAAACTCATCTAGTAATTACCAGTACGAAGTTCCTTTTCAAAATTTTCATGAAGCTTCAACACAAGCTCTGTTGATTGTCCTATAACCACCACGCATCTTTGGTGATGGATGGTTCCTATCA
Source organism: Erebia epiphron (assembly GCA_963932025.1). NCBI lineage: Eukaryota > Metazoa > Arthropoda > Insecta > Lepidoptera > Nymphalidae > Erebia > Erebia epiphron. The sequence continues at coordinate 2,739,100 of OZ009948.1, forward strand.
CCCGACTGATTCATGTACATTGTACATTTACTGTACTGTTTTACACAAATGATTTATTTTAATAAATACATTAATATACTTAGTCATTTAATGGTTTGTGTATGTTTATAAAACAATAAATAATGTTGCGCGTGCGTGTCGGAATACAGATTTCTGTCCGTGGCCCGCAAGACTGTGGAGTGTGGGAGTCGCTACAAGAGACCTATGTCCAGCAGTGGACATCTAACTATATCTACCTTAATAGTTACCTTATAGACAACACGCTTAGTGTAGACAGCACAGTATCCGCGTTGGTCACTCCGTCGTCGTCAGGAACGTCGTTGTTAAGGCTTTGGTTCACCGCGTTGAACTTCGCGAGTGACTTGAGTGTCAGCTTGTTCTGGTTGCCGAGGATGTCTTCGGGAATGCCCGTTTTGGGGTTGATTTTGATTTTCTGCGGCTTCTGAAAATTCAAAATTCAAATGTTTTTTATTCAAATAAACTTTTTACAGGTGCTTATGAATAGTCAAATGAATCTACCACTGGTTCGGAATGCCGTTCCTACCGAGACACTACTACTAATTACTACACAACTAATACACTATTTTCTATCACTGGTAGTAGAAATTTAAATTGCAAAATATATTATAGTCCGTCAAACATTTTAAATGTCACATCCATGTCTGCGTGTCTGTCTGCTATGCTTTCACGGCCCAACTACTCAACCAAATTTGATGAAATTTGGTACAGAGATAGTTTACAACCCGGGGAAGGATATTTTTTATCCCGGAAAATTGAAGTATTCCCATGGGATTTAAAAAACATCATATATGCGAACGAAGTAGTGGGCATCATCTAGTCTTCTATAAATTCTTGGACTACGTAAAGAACTGGCGGCCACCAAATCTCACCTTGGGTTCTTCTATGATCTTGGGATGGTTGTAGAGGTTGGAATAAGTGGACAGTATGGTCTCGCAGTCCCACTTCTCTTTGGGCTCTACTTCGACCGTCACCAGGTCATCCTCTTCAGATTCCTCTTCTATTTCTTGGAGGCGTTGGATTCTAACAGAAAATTAATTTTATAAATGTAAAGGAATTGTTTATCTACTTTAATAGTTATCACTTGACTGCGTTTTAACCTGGTGGTAAGTGATGATGCAGTCTTGCAAGCAAGTCTGATTGCTCTCAAGCGCTATAATATATAATTGGCAGTCATAGGGACTGCCGATAGAAGTGGAAACTAATATATAAAAAAATATATAAAAAAATATATAAACCTTAAAACTAAGTCATTAAAGTTCAATTACGAATGTATTATATTTATGACCTTTTGTCTTCGTAACAACGCGGTGTAGGTGACGCGAATCCACAAGTTTACCCCCTACCAAAAATTGCTTTTTATTTTTAACTTTTTAATGTCTGGGTTGAGACCACCTCGGGAGCTTCCTCTAACGACTGATAGAAAAAAAATTCAAATCGGTTCAGAAACCACGGAGATATGCACCGACATACATTAAAAAAAAAACGCGCCGAATTGAGAACCTCCTCCTTTTTTGGAAGTCGGTTAAAAAATTTGGATGGATGGATGTATGGATAGATGTTTGTTGCTCAATTACGCCAGAACGAATGTGGATGAAATTTGGCACAGAGATAGATTATAGTCTGGAATAACACATAGGCCACAATTTTTATCCCGGAAAATTAAAGAGTTCTCACGGGAACCAAAAAACCTCAATCCACGATGGCAGCCGAACGTCTTCCTTGGTATAACTCCTATTTTTAGGCAGTCATGTAAAAAGTTAGAAGTGCATTCCCGGGAATCGGACTCCCGATTACGTGAACAGGAAGCGACCCGTCCAAAATCTAAATCACTAATCTATCACCGCTAAGTGACAAGTATACCTGGCTATTTCCTTCTCCTTATCGAGCTGGTATCTCCTCTGCGACTCTTCGAAATGTTCGGCCGCTTCTAGCAGCCTCTTGTGCGACTCAGGCAGAAACCCTTCTATCTCTTCTAGATCTAGCGCACCTACTTCTGTGTCGTCATACTCCGCGAACATCTGCAATAGAAGAAACATACGAAAAATGTTATTATTATTATTACCTACTAGCTGATGCCCGCGACTTCGTCCGCGTGGATTGAGGTTTTCTCGTTCCCGCGGGAACTCTTTAATTTTCCGTGATAAAAAGTAGCCTATGTGTTATTACAGACTATAATCTATCTGTGCCAAATTTCATCCAGATCTGTTCCGTAGTGATTGAGTAACAAACATCCTTCCATACTTTCACATCATACTGATATTAGCAATGCGAAAGTGTGTTAGTTTGTTTGTTTGTTGGTTCGTTGGTTTGTCCTTCAATCACGCCGCAACGGAGCAACGGATCGTTGTGATTTATGGGTATAGTTGAAGACCTGAAGAGTGACACAGGCTACTTTTTATACCGGAAAATTAAGGTGCCAGCAGAGAGTGAATTGCCCATACAAACGTAATACCAAAATTATTTGTAATTCGAGAATATTTCCACCATATTATGCTATTATTAAGATTGAACTTGTATTTATCTAGGTCCCTGGATAAATATTTTTTCAAAATACTTTCCCAAAATTAAATGTAAGCACATTGCGTTTCGCATGTTTTTACGACATAAATGACATGTTTTCTACTTATTGGTTTCATATTAAAACCAACGATATCTCACGTACTAATTGATCAGGAACATAGCCTATATTGTCAAGTTACAGAATAACAACACGAAGTTAAAAACACAACAATTTTTCATTCATCATTTTTGGTGTTCACGGAACAAGACCAAAATGTATTACAAACTCTGTACGCTCATATTGCTATCGCGCTTGCACGCGATCATGTGTCATCAGCCAAATAGAGATAGCAATATACCGGCAAATTTATATTTGCGGTTCGAATAGAAGTTGCGAGTGCCGCTCCCCGGCCTCTTAAGAAGTTCCCGCGGGAATCAAAATACTTAAACCACGCGGAACGAAGTCGCGGGCATCAGCTAGTTTATAATATTAGTATAGATATATAATTGATAAATGAAAATGAAAATGTTTGCATATGCAAATGTGCATGTGTGGCGGAGTGTGGCAGCCCACTGAATCCGATACTGTAGCAGGTACACTCTGCTGTAGCGGAGAAAAAAAAATAAGTGAATAGTTTATGGTTAGCGTTTTTAATTGCTTTCGCTAAAGCGTTAACGATTAAAGAGATTAGAATAGACACGGAACGTATCTAACTTGACTGCCTCGTTGGTCTACTCTAGTGGTTAGCATAGTCGACTGCGGATCACGAGGTCCTGGGTTCGATTCCCGGTCGGGCATAAAAGTTAGGTATTGGGTTTTTCAATTATGAAATTCTCAGTGCTAGCCCGGAGTTGGAAGTTGGCGGTGTTTCACCCCCGTGCCTCGCAGAGCACGTTAAGCCGTCGGCCCCGGTTATTATCACTAACATGATAATTGTTGTTAAAGCCCGCCAACCCGCATTGGAGCAGCGTGGTGGGTCTAAGCTCTAAGTCCCGCTCTCCTATGAGAGTGGATGCCTGTGCCCAACGTTAATAGGCTGTAGTGATGATGATGTATTGGCTAGGGGGGCTGGTATAAAAATGAAAACGAAATTTATTGGTAAAAATATTCGTTGTTTCACAATTTTGTCGGGAACCCTGAAGTAAGTTTGAAAGAACCTGTATCTCGGGGTCCCCGTTATTCAAACAAGTAACAATAATATTTTTAACAATGAAATGTTCAATTTAAAATGAATAAAAATGCATAGTGATGCATTGATTGTTGCATAATGCATATCACCGGTAAGCATGCATTATTCTGTACGTGTGGTTGTGTGTGTGTGTGTGTGTGTGTGTGTGTGTGTGTGTGTGTGTGTGTGTGTGTGTGTGTGTGTGTGTGTTTGGATTGAGTAGTTACTATGGATGAATGCTCACCTTTTCGAATCTGTTATCGAGTAGAGAAAGCCCCTGGTTCCGGCGGATGACGCTGGAAGACATGGAGTATTGTGAAAACCGCGACTTGGTCTCGTCTTTGTCGCCCCACGATGGCATCGCGTGTCTACCTTCCTGCAAGGAAAACGTTTTACTTAAAAAAAACGATGTTCATTTTTGAAGTGAAACTTCTTTAAAATCGTTGTGATTTGAAAAAAGGCAACACTAAAAAGGGACAAACATATTCATAATGGGATTTAGCCTGCAAGAGAATGAGATAGAATACAAGTTATATTTATCTCATTCTCTCGTATGCTACTTTTCTGAAGTTTCACTTCTGCCGTGTGCGAATTGCACACACACACGTTTATTTTCTTGGACTGCTACTTCATAACTTCTTGCATTTAGAACCAATTTCAGTAATTCTTAATTCACTTCAAAGAACGTGTTGATGAATAACTTAGAAAAAAAGTCAAATAGTCCTTTTACACCACCTAGTGGCTGGAAGGTGAGATCGCTTGCAAGTTACAAGTATTTAAAAAAAAAGATGTTCCATTTACCAGTGCAATGGAGGGAGACTGTATATGTGTTTGTCCTAAGAGATTATTGGTTTGCGAGCTATTTTTATATTATCATATTATTATAAAAAATATTTGAGTACTTACCTGTGACATATCACTGTCGTCATCATCATCAGACACAAAGGCTTTATCGGAGCAATCATCACCAGACATGCTGCCTTGATCACTGTCATCTTCATACTCTTCATCATCTGATGCACCTGATGATAAATGACATAGAAATGATGAACTGTAGAAAAATATTTCATACTACTATTATTAAAATTGTAATGTTTGTTTACCCTTCAATCAGGCTGCAACAGAGCAACGGATCTGTGCAATTTTAGTGCATGGGTATAGTTGAGGACCTGGAGAGTGACATACGCTACTTTTATGCCCGAAAATTAAGGAGTTCCTGTGGGAATTAAAAAAAACCCTACATGGATGAAGACATGGGCATCAGCTATAATTTATATGAACAAATAATGTTTTTTATTTGAATAAACTTTTAAAGTGCTATTGAATCAAGTGAATCTACCATTAAATAGAACCTACCTTCAGCCATAGCCATCTCAATGAAATTGTCTTCTAGCTGATTGTCTGGATCATCATAGTCAAAGTCCTCATCTAAAGCCGCTACCACATCTGGGTCCAAGTCAAGGCAGAGGCCTGAAAAGAGAGACAAGAATTTAAGTTATATTATGACGAATTCTTGGAATGTATTTAAGTATAATATTATAAATGCGAAAGTTAGGATGGATGGATGTTTGTTACTCAATGTGTCCGTCCTTCTCCTTTGTTTCCATTATATCTTATATTGATTCTATGGTATATTAGTTAATAGTTAATAAATTATACCTTGTGAAGCAGCCTTATTCAACAATCCAACATCCTCTTCCACCTCTGATGCAAACACTGAGCTGGGCAGCTGTAAAGTTTCCACGCCTTCCTTGGTGTCTTCATCACCACTGTCCTGGGTCTGGCTGACTGCAGGCTTCTCTTTCCTTCTGTGAGATGGTTTCTGTTTAGAAATATAGTATAGTGGTGAAGATGGAGAAAGAATTGACACAAAGAACTATTCATACATATATGAGTGTTTTGAAATAATTCTACTTAAAGTATAAATAACTATATAATAACAAACAGTTACTAAAGTATAAATAACAAATGATATTTTGTATAAGACCTAATATTATGTGGATAATAGCGCCCCCGAAAGCCATAGGTCCTGGCTATTATCACTAACGTGATAGTCGTTAAAGCCCACCAACCCACAATGGAGCAGGGTGGTGGGTCTAAGCTCTAATTCCCTCTCTCCTATGAGAGTGGAGGCCTGTGCCCAGCTGTGGGACGTTAATGGGCTGTAGTGGAGATTATATGGATACAAACGAATAATTACAATATCAAGGAAATTACAAGGAGCAGCTGGATACAGATGGCCCAAGATTGCAACAAATGGGACATTGGTTGCTGTAAGAGACCACTGTCCTGCAGTGGGTATTTTCTGGTTGGCATTTAAACTTATAGTCAGGTTGTTAAGGAAGATAAATGCAATAATTGTGTTAAGTGTGACTTTACAGTACAGTTAGGATACAGGGTCTTCCAAGAACCCTTCACAAAAGAAGAAAGGATATACATACTGGCTGTACCACCAGTGTGACCTCCCTGGTGTCTTTGAGATGTTGCAAGTAGTTATAGTCATCATCAAAGTATATTCCATATTTCATCTGCTCCTCTCTTCTCTGCTCTGGTGTTAATTCCTGAAATAAAATTAATTCTACATTAGTGTTTTTTATTTTTACAAATTTGCCTAACATAAATAATTTTAATGCACTAGCTAAAAATAACTGTGAAAGAAGTGAAGAAATCAATATTGCAATCCCTACTCTTTGAGCCAATTATAGTCAATACTGGTCATTATATAAACTTTAATGATTCAAGATTCAAAGTGTATTCAATTATGGAAAAATGACGTGGGACTGCTAAAGCTAGCTAAAACTGCGGAAAAAAACTAAAAAACGCAGAATTAGGCTAGAAATTGCGTTATATAGGTCATAAAACACTTTCTCGTCGCTTGAGGTTATATGTTTACATACGGGTTCTTTCTCCTTTCTCGACGGTATATTAGCATTCACTGGCACCAGAACACGCTGCGGGGCACTCTCATCGGCCACCAGAGGATCCCTCTGCGATCTATGCACCAAATTGAACGTTACTGCCTTCTTGCGGTCTATAAACTTTCTTTTAGCTTTCGGCTGAAATAAGTAACCATTTTATCATTGACATTCTACAACACAACTCAAATAAAACTCGACATAGATGTATTTAATAATATTACCATATTGACGGTTTCTACTCAATTTAAAATTAATTTATTTAAAAATGTTTTTGTGCTAAACGTGACTTGTTTTTGGTGGTTTTTTTTTTGGAAAACAGAGACAAGTTAATTGGAAAACATATGAAAAAGACAGCTGTCAAAACAGTCAATCCACAGAGTCTATATGAAAAATATGTAATGTAGCGGTGCGTTCAATTTAATTTATATATGCTACCAACAGACTGTCCAACATGCCGGTGATTGTCAATTGATTTTTTTACATTTTATATTAACTAGATGTAGAATGTAGTTATAATATGACAACAAAAAAATTAAAACTAAAAACTAAAAACCTAATCTAAAAGACCGCTACCAGTGGGCAGCGTGCCCAGAATGCTGGCAGCATTGCCGCGTTGGATTGCTATGCTCACTCGCTGAGCGAAATATATACCAGCACTCTGGTCACGTGTTGCCTCGACCAGGCGCGCAGAAAGTTCCTTATAGATTCTGCGCGCCCCAGCCCCCCAAGGCCCTAGCGTCTCGACCCCAAAAGGCGCAAACATATAGCCACTATCCAGTGTGCTATATTTACGCACCTTGAGGCCCTGATTGAATGTCGGCATAATTTTCGGCCAAAATCTTCATTCCATAGATAATTCTATACGCATAGTCTAGTGACAGCAATGCAAAATTATAATCTGTGGCTAGTAAGCTGTCAGTAACATAAACATAATAATATGTCATTTAGCTAATCTCTGAGTCTGATAAGTCATAATAGATTTCTAACCTAAAAATAATATGTTAAAAACGCAGAATTTTACAATTTTCTGCTCTAAGTACAGGAAATTAACCGCAAAATGGACTTGCGTAATGTGCGTAAGGACAAAAAGCACAGCAGAACCAAAATCAAAAACTTACTCTCATACAATTTTGTTTCCGAAAACCAATTTTCCGGCACGATCGAACAATGCAACTAAGGAAGATATTCAAAAGGTCTGATTGCTTTCTTTTAGCTCCGTCTAGAAACCAACTCAGTGGCTAATTTCGGTCATTCTGTTGTTTCCAGATGAGATCATTAAATTAGATCTAAAAAGATACATACCCTTCAATTAAAAGGTTTTCTACTTTGCAGACAGCCAAGTTTTCTGAATTGTACAACTGGCAGAGAGAAAATCTAAAAGGTCCAGAGTTTGTGTTGCATGATGGGCCGCCTTATGCTAATGGTGATTTGCATATGGGCCATGCTGTTAACAAGGTAAGAATGTTATTACAGGGTGTAAATCTGAGCAGACAAACTGAGCGGGACAGACAGACACTTAGTGTGTATTGTTTAAACTGCCATAACTTGCCATATCTCTTTAAGATTAACCAAGTTTAATCATAGACTGAACTGTCATTACTACCAAATGAGACCACAGTCATTGAATAAACTTTAATCTTTCTTTATTATGGTAGACTTTTACAAGAGATTTTGAATCATCTATCGCTGGTTTGGAATGAGCCAGCAAGAAACTCGGCATTTGCTCTTTTCAATCAAAAAATACAGTCATTATGAGGGTCCAAGTAACTGCAGCTCCAAGCATAACTGGAGTGAGTCAAATTCATGGTCTTTTATTGTTTACATAATCTTCAACAGTATAATAAGCTTTTTAAGGAGCATCTATCACACCAGAACAGCTAAATGGATCTAGATGAAATTTGGTACACAGATAGTGTATAGTCTAGAATAACTTCTTATCCCGGAAAATTAAAGAGTTCCTATGGGAACCTAAAACCTCAATTCACGAGGACAAAGTCACAGGCGTCAGTTAGTACTTTTAATATAAAAAAGAACAAAGAAAGAGTTAATTTGCATTGATAAATCTACACTCTTTATTAACCCAATGGATCTTTCCCACAGATAATAAAAGACATAAACAATAGAAGCCAAGTATTGCAAGGCAACAGAGTCCACTACATCCCTGGCTGGGACTGCCATGGCTTGCCCATTGAGTTCAAAGCACTCAACACGAAGAAGCAGAAAAATGAACCCTCAGACCCTGTGCATACAAGACAAATTGCCAGATCATTCGCTTTGGAGACTGTTGAAGGGCAAAAGGAGGCTTTTAAAAGTTGGGGTGTGTACTATAAATTATTTAATTTGTACTTTATGATTTACAAATGCATGATTTGTAGCTAAATAATGCCTTTGTATGGGCGGGTTATGGTTTGATTCCTGCAGAAACACTTTTGTTGTCGCGGATAAACAATGCCTATGTCCTTCCTTGGATATGCACCTATCTCTGTTCCAAATTTCATCAAAATCAGTTGATTAAAATGTATCAAGGCGCAGTTGCACGTCCAATAGCTAACCTTAACGTGCGACTGCGCCTTGATAAATTTTATTAATATTATACGATTTAAATTGATAATAATAAAATACACCAATTCATGTCTTGTTTTATACTTTTTGGTATCCAAGCAGTCGGGTTTTTTGTTCTTTTTAAATTACTTTTTTATTTATTGTAATTTCGATTTAATCTTGATTGAACATACATTATTGTTAATACAGGTATTATGGCTGATTGGGATAACCAATGCTATCTGACACTGGATAAGAAGTATGTACAGAATCAGTTGCGACACTTCTATAAGATGTATAAATCTGGTCTGATATACCGAGCCTTGAAGCCTGTTTATTGGTCGCCATCTTCAAAGTAAGTTCTTTTTTTTAATGCTCTTAACGTAACAAGTGCATAAAGCAAGACATTTTATCCAAGATATGATAAAATAGATTACATGTTTTTCACTTATTGTGCTGTATGTAACAAGTACCTACATATGAGAATAAAGAACAGTTTTAGTATGCTTACTAGTAGTAGGGGAGTCAGACTTTTAAAAAAGGATGAGGTCCGCGTTCTGAGTCCCAACTCCTAAACCCTGATGCTGCAGAGTACAGAACTCCTTAAAAATCGCTATTTAGGATAAGAGGAAGTAAAAAATAATTTTGATTTCTACACACTATGTTGAAGTCGGGCGAGTATAACAAAGATAGGCAAAGTTGACGCGTCAGGCTCGCCTGACTTCAACATAGTGCGTAGAAATCAAAATTATATTTTACTTTACAGTGGCTTGGGTGGTTGGTTTTATGAAAAGATTTTTATACTAGATGATGTCTGCAACTTCACCTAAGTAGGTTCAGGTTTTTTGATTCCGGGATACGAATAGCCTATGTCCTTCCTCAAGATACAACGTATCCGTCTGCCAAATTTAATCAAAATCGACAAACACACTAAGTAGTATAGCAGATTATTTCGTTATTTTCGGTCATAATTGAAATAGGCAGAAACTTCAATCAGCTTTATGTTTTAAAGAACAGCTTTAGCCGAAGCGGAGTTGGAATACGACCCACAGTTCAAAAGCAAAGAGGTGTATGTGAAAATGCCTATGACTGAAGTGCCAAAACCTGCAAAGCATTTAAAGTAAGTATTATCAATTTTCTAAGGAATCAGTTGTTGTTTGTTTTGTGTTTGTAACTATAAATTGTTAATAGTTCTATTTCTAAACATAATATTAAGGAGGCATCAGGAAAAAGTGAATTTGATATAATTTACAAAATAAGAATAAATTAAATTAAAAATTTAAAAAATTTTGGCCTTTATAAAAAGTTTTTTAAAAATATTGAGACTAAGTGTGTAATCAATGGTAGTCATAAGATTATATATAGTTAACGCGAGTTGAATGCAGAGCTTATGTATGTGCCATCATACATAAGCTCTGCATTCAACTCGCGAGCGAACTATATGTACCTATGTGAGTTATAATAGAATAAGACAAGATATTTGTATTACTGTGAGCTTACTTTTAAATAAAATAAAATAAAATGTTTCATCCACAGTAAACCAATATCGGCTATAATATGGACGACCACCCCTTGGACGCTGGTAGCCAACAAGGCAATCGCGTACAGCGCACATCTGACGTATGCTGTAGTCACGCTCAGCATCAGGCCTGGTGAACTGTTCCTGATCGCCAAAGACCAGATCCAGGAGTTGGAGAAAGTTATGGCCGCTGAAATTGGTGTTTTGGTTGAGTTTGAAGGTTAGTAATTTTGATCATAGTAATCTATACTGATATCATAAATGCGAAGATGTGTATCTGTCCGTCTGTCTGTCTGTCTGCTTCGCATTCACGCCCCGTCTTAATTATCGACTGATTTGGATGAAATTCGGTATATTTCACGCGTTCAAAAATGTATTATTAAAGTGTATATATAAAAATAAATTGTTGTTCGTTAGTCTTCCAAAACTCAGAAACGGCTTGACCGATTTTGATGCAATTGGACCCGGTAGGGGGCAATGCAATCGGGTTCTAGATTCAGGGCAAGACAACGTCTGTCTGGTCCGCTAGTCTTAATATATAAAACAAAATCGGGTTTGTTCGAACACATAATTCTAGAACGGTTGGATAGATCTGGATGAAATTTGGCACAGAACCAGGCTATAGTCTGGAACTTAGGCTACTTTTTATTCCGGAAAATTAAAGAGTTCTACTAACTAAAAAACTTCAATCCACACGGACGAAGTCGCGGGCATTAGCTAGTGTATTATAAAATTATAAAAGTGTACGTAAATGAATTGCTGTTCGTTGGTCTCGCTAAAATTCAGAAACGGCTTGACCGATTTTGATGCAATTGGGCCGAAGTCGCGGGCATCAGCTAGTTTTGAATAAAAATATTTTGATTGATTTGAATAGTGCAGTATAATTGTACCAGGTACCCACCTCCAGGGGTGTTCATACACAAATAATCTATCCCGGGACGTCCTGCCGTTCCTGGAAGCGGATCATGTGACAAAAGGCAAAGGCACCGGGCTGGTGCACACTGCGCCTGCGCACGGCCCCGAGGATTTTCTGGTCGCTTTGAAGAACAATATGACTGTGGTATGAATTTTATTTTATCTACCTAACTAAAATACCTTTCGCGCTGTCAAGGGTCACTGGTAAAGATCTCTTACAGATAAGTGCTTCGTTGTCCACTATGTTTCTGTTGTTCTTAATTCTTTATAACTTTTTGGTACAAAAAAAAATAAAAATAAAAATAATTTACATACAGGTACTCTATCTCTCTTCATTTAAACTGGAGGGAGAGAGACAGCTTAACGCTTTTTGTCATGTACGATTTTTCCAGGCCATGTCCTCGCGTATTATTTTCTTGCCGGTTCTTTTCAATAGAATTTTCTTTAGAACCGGTGGTAGAGTCAAAACGTGATGTAACATAAGAGACATTTGTATGTCTATCTATACTAATATTATAAATGCGAAAGTTTGTATGTATGGATGGATGTTTGTTACTCAAACACGCTAGAACGGCTGAACGTATCTGGATGAAATTTAGCACAGTGATCTATCACTGTGCTATATTTCATCCAATCTGGATGAAATTTGCACAGTGATCTATCACTGTGCTATATTTCATCCAGCTTAAATGGCTGGAATAACACATGGGCTACTTTTTATCCCGGAAAATTAAAGAGTTCCCGCGGGAACCAAAAAACCTCAATTCCCGCTGACGATGTCGAGGACATCAGCTAGTGAATATATAAATTTAGTATTGAGTATTCTCTTGTCAAAAAGAACTACGTTCTAAAAGAAGAAAACAATAGTAGATTATTCACCACGGGGGTAATGCGATGTATTATGTCACGGGCGCCAGGATAAATCCCAAGCGGAACGAGGTATTTTAGAGTAACTCCCGAGCGTAGCGAGGGTGTTGCATCTAGAATCCTGAGAGTAGCGCGGGAATTAGGGGCGCCCAAGATTAATACAGCATTACCCCTACGGTGAATACTCTACTTTTCACATCTCGCGATACAACCACTTCTTTCAGCTGGCGTGGCCTACTCGATTTGACAAACAAATGTCGTCAGTGCGAATCTAGTGGGTCACGGCCTCGGTTTTCGAAAATCGAGTTGGCCGCGCCTGCTGAGAACACATTCTGTTTACCGAAATTAGACTTTATGCATACAGCAATAAGAATTATGAATAAAACCTCTTTGGAATGAATAGAATTTCCTTCAGATCTTGCTTCAGATGCGCGATGATTCTAAATTCAAATCACATTATAACCCTAGGGAATAATGGATTTCAGTACAACATTATAACCCTAGGGATTTAATGTCTTACTTTAACCTTAGATAACAGGCCATGTAATATGGCGTTGTTGAGCGAGTGGTGTGAAAAGTCCTTAATAAAATTGTTGTAAATTGTACTTGATAACTTTTTACAGGATTGCAACGTAAACGAACTTGGCCAATACACAAACCTTGGCCCCAAGCTCGAAGGTCTCCAGGTCTTGGCCGAGGGTCAGGAAGCCGTCATCGAAATGCTGGAAGATTCCATCCTGCAAACGGGGATGTATGTCCACTCCTACCCTCTGGACTGGCGGACTAAGAAACCTGTCATCATCAGGGCGAGCCATCAGTGGTTCATTGACACATCTGCGCTTAAGGAGAAAGCCTTGGTGAGTTTTAAATACTTACTTTTGTTCAAGTGATTTCAATGAGTGAATGAATCAGACGAATCAGACTCATTCATTAAAAAGCCGGTCATCATCAGGGCGAGCCATCAGTGGTTCATTGACACGTCTGCGCTGAAGGATAAGCCTTGGTGAGTTTTAAATAGTTAATTTTGTTCAAGTGATTGTAATGAGTGAATGAATCATACGAATCAGACTCATTCGCTGGACTGACGGACTAAGAAGCCTATCATCATCAGGGCCAGCCATCAGTGGTTCATTGACACGTCTGTGCTGAAGGAGAAAGCATTAGTGACTTTAGTGATTTTAAGAAATTTTCCGGCTCCTTGTAGCTGGATAGATCTTTGTTTATCGTTCAAGTGATTGAAATGAGGGAATGAATTGAACGAATCAGACTCATTTGAATGGGAACTAAAAACAAGAAATAAAGTAGTCAGACTCTAAGAAGACATAAAAATATATTTGTCTTTGGAATGTAAAAATAAAAGTCAAAATTTTAGTTAATCATAGTAAATGTAACATCAAATGAAAGAGAAGAAATAAAACTTATTTATGGAAAACAACCACTTTTAAATAACCCCCCCTTCACATTCGTTTTAACTAGAAATCAATCACCCGACGCAGCATAGCGCGCGGCATTCTCTTAATATCTACTGCTACTACTGTCGCGCTGACTATAAAAACGGAATAAAAAGTGTTTTTCCTCGTGGTGGACTATAAAGCGTCAGTTTCATATCACTTGTTCCAGGCAGCACTAGACAAAGTTAAAATCCTGCCGCCGTCCACAGCAGAGCAATCGCGGCAAGGCTTCAGAGCGCAGCTGGAGAAGCGGCCATATTGGTGCATATCCCGACAGCGCGCCTGGGGCGTGCCCGTACCCGTGCTCTATAGGGGCAGTGACGTCATACTGAACGAGTAAGTACTAGAGTTTCGCTGGAGAAGCGGCCCTATTGGTGCATATCCCGACAGCGCGCCTGGGGCGTGCCCGTACCCGTGCTCTATAGGGGCAGTGACGTCATACTGAACGAGTAAGTACTAGAGTGTAGCTGGAGAAGCGGCCATATTGGTGCATCTCCCGACAGCGCGCCTGGGGCGTGCCCGTACCCGTGCTCTATAGGGGCAGTGACGTCATACTGAACGAGTAAGTACTAGAGTGTAGCTGGAGAAGCGGCCATATTGGTGCATCTCCCGACAGCGCGCCTGGGGCGTGCCCGTACCCGTGCTCTATAGGGGCAGTGACGTCATACTGAACGAGTAAGTACTAGAGTGTAGCTGGAGAAGCGGCTCTATTGGTGCATTTCCCGACAGCGCGCCTGGGGCGTGCCCGTCCCCGTGCTCTATAGGGGCAGTGACGAGTAAGTATTTGAAGATGATTTAGAAGATGATTCTGTCAAATACAAAACTCTCTGAAATTCAAATACAAATACAGAACTTTTTTATTCCAGTAGACATTTACAAGTGCTTTTAAATAGTCGAGTGAATCTACCACTGATTCGGAATGTCATTCCTACCGAGAAGAACCATCAAGAAACTTGGTAGTTGCTCTTTTGAAAAAATAATTTACAATTAAATCAATGTGTAGATACATAAGTAACCGCTGTCTTTAGCATTGCTGGAGCGATTCAAATCCATGCTCTTTTATTTGTTTTTATTATGGTTTTTATATGTTGGTATATTATACAAGTGAACATAATTTCAAAAATTTAAAAACAATACTATTGCCCTGCAAAACTTAATTTATTAATAATTAAGTATATAATGTTAATGTCACAAGGAAATAATAATTTATAATTTATAATATATAAAGTTATTTTTAGGGAAATCCTTGAAAGGTTATGTTGTTTAGTGGACAAACATGATGCCGATGTCTGGTGGACGTGTGACGTCAAAGACTTGATCCCACAAGACGTAGCGCAGAAATATGGCTTGAATATCGAAGAAATAAGTAAAGGCAAGGTTAGTGACGACATTTTAACAAAGTATACGCTGCGTCAACTTTAAGGGATTTTTGGCGCAGTGGTGAGCGCGATGGTCTTATAAGTAGGAGCTTCTGGGTTTGATCCTCGGCACAGTTAATTTTTTACTAAGGAAAGGGAAGTTTCTCTGTTCTGGTCTGGTGAGATCATTTAAGCCTTAAATACCAGGGGTAATAAGCCTTCCACCGGAGTTTTCGGCCGTGGCTGACCACCCTACCAGCAAAGACGTGCCGCCAGGCGATTAAGCGTTCCGTCACGTTGCCGGAGTGCTAAATCTGTCTGTCTGTCAATTTTCTTTTTCTCGGGAACGCGCGGTGCGGTACACTTGCCAGTAAATATAAAGCTAAAGGGTTCTTCATGTTGACCTAGAATCAATGGAATTTGGCAAGAAGCAATTTCTCTTAGCAAAGTGAACGGAAAATATCCAAAAATCATGAATTTTTGGATAAATCCACATTAAATAATATTGTTTAATTTTCTTTCAACGCGCCTTATCTTTTCGTTAGGACAATTCAAAAAAAAAAAATTATGGTCTTACAAGTTTGCACGGAACTCTTTGCGTGAAAGTCAAACTCGCACTTGTCCGGTTTTTATTTTCTTTTGAGGTACGGAACCCTAAAAATGTAACTGTTCCAGGATATAATGGACATCTGGCTAGACTCTGGTCTATCCTGGCAGACGCTGGACGGGAGGAAGGCCAGGCTTTACTCTGAGGGCGTGGATCAGTTGACCGGCTGGTTCCAGGCGTCTTTGCTCACGTCTATAGCTCTGAAGAACGACGCGCCATACGAGTACGTACTTACATTTTATTACACAACTAAACAACACTTATACACACCTAACAACATTTTATACGTAAGTAAACAACACTTGTACACACTTCACATCATTTTATACGCAACTAAACAACACTCCCTAGCTCTGAAGGACGACGCGCCATACGAGTACGTACTTACATTTTATTACACAACTAAACAACACTTATACACACCTAACAACATTTTATACGTAAGTAAACAACACTTGTACACACTTCACATCATTTTATACGCAACTAAACAACACTCCCTAGCTCTGAAGGACGACGCGCCATACGAGTACGTACTTACATTTTATTACACAACTAAACAACACTTATACACACCTAACAACATTTTATACGTAAGTAAACAACACTTGTACACACTTCACATCATTTTATACGCAACTAAACAACACTCCCTAGCTCTGAAGGACGACGCGCCATACGAGTACGTACTTACATTTTATTACACAACTAAACAACACTTATACACACCTAACAACATGTTATACGTAAGTAAACAACACTTGTACACACTTCACGTCATTATATTATACGTAACTAAACAACACTCCCTAGCTCTGAAGGACGACGCGCCATACGAGTACGTACATTTTATACACAACAAGCTTTTGCCTGCAGCTTTTTAGACATTTTAACCTTGACCTTATTCGGAATAATAAATCCATCTAATCCATAATTTCGGTTTTAATTTTAAACCTTACTGTAAAAACGAAAATTCTGCACATTTTCGCGAATCGGAGGGCAGTTACTGGTCAAGTTCTTTCAGCCTGCTCCGTCCAGTGGTTTGAGCTGTGCGTTGATAGATCAGTCAGTCAATTATTCAGTCGCCTTTTCCTTTAATATATTTAGTTTTTTTAACAATATTTTATTATTATTTTTTAATTAAATTAAAAATAAATAAATAAATTAAATAGTAAAATTATCGTAAAACTATATAATGCCCGCGACGTCGTCCGCGTGGAATAAGTTTTTTTGATTCCCAGGTCACGGGAACTCCTTTATTTTCCGGGATTTTTCTTCAGTAGCCTATTCCACTCTCCAGATTAAAGGACAAACAAATACACATTCGCATTTATAATATTAGTACGAAGTATGATTCGATTAGCTCAATACAATAATATATTTGACAATATTGTGTTTTTTAACAATTTTGTTCCACATTTTAGGTCAATATTCGTGCACGGTTTCGTAGTGGATGAGAATAAACGTAAGATGTCAAAGTCAATCGGTAACGTCATAGACCCCAAGTCCATTATACACGGTGACAAGAAACAACCGGCGTATGGAGTTGATACGCTCAGGTAAGAAAATATTTTACCGAAGGAAAATATTGTTAATAACAGATTAGATTCTTGCCAAATTTTCTCAGTAGAATTTTCTTTCCGACAGTTTCTGCTTTTATAGACTAGAAAGAAACTCAATTTTAAGGGTTCCATATCTCAAGAGGAATAAAGTAACCCTTATAGGATCACTTTGTTGTCTGTCTGTCTGTCTGTCTGTCAACACCCTTTTTCAGGGAACACGTGGACGTATAAAATTTAAATTACTTCCCGTTGACTTTGCATCATGAAATTTGGCAAGAAGGATGGTCTTACAGCACACGTATAAGAAAAAATCCGAAAATTGTTTATTAGGGTTCCTTGATCATGGCGCTATCAGTTAAGCGCCATAATGTAAGCCAGTTATTTCACTGATGATTACGTGTTGTTATGACATCTTTCTTGTTATTTACTAAAATAATTTATATGGTGGTACGGAACCCTTTGTGCGCGACCCTCTGACTCGCACTTAACCAGTTTTATCAGTAGTTCCACGATACCTCATGCCGTTTTCCTTTCAGATGGTGGGTTGCCAGTCACGCCACTCAACATTCCCAGATAGTGATAAGCAAGAAACTTCTAGAAGACTGCCAGGGCGAGGTCATCAGACTTCGTAACATCATAAAATACCTCCTCGGCGTCATCAACGACTTGGAAAAATCGGATTTCACCCAAAAACCGACCTTAAATTACTTCGACCAATACATGGTAGAAGAATGTATTCAATTTGAGAAACAAATAAACGATTTCTATAATAATTTTAGGTATAACCAAGTAGCTCAAACTGTATTATTTTTCATTAGTAACAAAGTATCAGGATTGTACTGTCATTGTATTAAAGATAGGTTATATTGTTCCCAAAAGAATTCAATCGATAGGCTGTCAGCGCAACTTGTTATCCATACGATTTTAGTTTCTATTTGTAAAGCGTTAGGTCCCATTTTGCCTCATTTGATCGAAGAGGCGTGGCGTTTTCATCCTTTGTATGAAAGACCTTTTTATTTCACTAATGAAATACCTATTTTACAGACTAAAAATATCGAGATGTCACTAATGGACGCCATATTGCATATAAAAAAAGATGTCTGCGTGATAGCAAAGAATAAAAATTTAAACAAGTTTGAACTAAATTTGAGGGTAAACTCGAATTTGTATGAAAGATTGAATGAATTGAATGTGAATGATGGAGTGAATGACAGTGTTTTGTGTGAAATTTTAGAACTGTCAGCTGTCAGTTTGACAGTCAGTCAAAGCGGGAAACGGGAAATCGTTTTGTCACAGAGTAAAAGAGGCCAGTGTTTGAGATGTAGGAAATATAATGCCACAGAAAATAGTGATAAATGTTTGAGGTGCGAAAAAGTATTAGCGTAGTTCCAAAAGTGCGATTAAGTAAAGGTATATAGGCAGATAAGTTATTTATTTTGATGTTTTATTTGAAAGATTTTTGTTCGCAATTTTATCTGTATTAAATAGACATCGATATATATGTAGTTACTAGATGGGCCCTTTCATAGAAAAAAATTGGGCGTTCAACCTTTAGCTGCTAACCTGTATAGCCCTGTCCTTGTCCCCGCCATAGCACTGTCCCGCTTTTCAGACTAGATGGCGTTAGTAAAATAGGTCGACCACATTCTTTGTTTGACAGGGCCCTTCTATGTAAATTGAGGTCGTTGGTAATAGATGATAAATTTCATTAATAAAAGTTAAAATATTACTTTTGCATTTCTTTTATTAAAAACCAGTCCCATAATCCAAATGTTCACTTTAATACTACTTTGACCGCCATAGTATCTCCTATGCGTTTCAAATAAGAGGCTTGAACACTCAGAAAAGAGCTTGTTCATCAAAGCGACGTCAGGTCTTCTTGGATACCTTTCAAGCTTTTAGCATTTTTTTTACCCGACTGCGGAACGCACAGGGTTATGTGTTCATCAGTCTATATATGTTTGTATGTTCCTTGCAGGACAGCTACAGCCTAAACGCGTGGACCGATTTTGATGATTCTTGCACCAGTTTGTGCCGAATATATCACTAGAGTGTCACTGTGGAAGCCAAATTTGAGAAAAAACAAAATGGCGCCCTCTAGAAGCCATAATGTAACAAATTTAAAAATAAAAGTCGATGGACTATGGCAAGTGGGGTATCGATGAAAAGGTCTTGCAAAATCATAGTTAGGTTTCCTTGATCATTTTCTCATTTTAACGATCATTTAGGATTTATGAGGTTTCAAAGGTTGGATTCCTTTGTGTCACATTACAGAAAAAACGGCTGAACCGATTTTGATAGTAATTGCAGTAATAGATTTGGTTAAGACTTCCGAGTGTCACAACGGAGGCCGAATTTGAGAAAAACAAAATGGCGTCGACTGGAAGCCAATTAATAAATGAAAGTCGATAGGCTATAAGCAAATGGGGTATCGTTAGATAGGTCTTTTAAAATCACACCTAGGTTCCTTAAACCATTTTTCCGTTTAAATGATAATTTAGGATTTACGAGGCTTCAAAGGAAATGTTTAAAGTTCCTACTCATATCATCTATATCTATCAAACTAGGTGGATTATCTCAAAAACCACTCAACCGATTTTAAAACTTATATCACTTATAGAAAGCTACACTATTAACAAGTAAAATAGGCTATATTTTATTTCCAAACAAATTAGAGATCCTTACGAAAATTGCAATAATGTTAGTAAAGTCGGAAAAAATCATCTCATCTGAGAGCTTACGTGGCGTGCGCTGCCTAAATCGTTAAAGTTACACGACAACAATGTATGGTGCAAACGTTCCTCTCAAAAAGTTCTAAAAAAAAGTCCGCCATAGCATATAACTATCTTTTAAGGTTGACTCACAATAACCATTTTTATGATTTTCAAATTTGGTCTAAACAGTGCTTTACTTGCGAAGGTGTTTTTACCAACATAGTATTAATTGTTAATTCCTTATCAAAATAAATATCTTACTCATCTCAAGTATTTAATTTAGAAAAAAAAATTGTCCTTTACACCATTCAATTTAGATGAATATCATAAGAGATATCGTAGAAATAGGTACACCTTCAACAGAAAATGACGCGGCGGGCAGCGGATAGGTAAGGGTGAAGGTGGGATGTACTCTCACATATTACGGTAGTAACATATCATTGTAATACCAAAGCCATAACAAGTCTCAAAAATCTTGATGATTTGTAATCCTTCAATCGATCAATCAATAAATTCATCAATGCCACATGCAGCGCATATTCGACTAACATAAATTCCGACTAACATTTTTAAAGTCTATTAAAATATTGGTTCCAAGTCCACTTAGCTTTATACTAAATACTACATAAATAAATACGCCCACTACGTACTAAATACGTACAAATTGTGTTTTTGAAAATACTAAACACTTTTTTGCAGTGTCTACGGGCATTTTCGTAAGTGGCCGACGTTCATTCCCGAGGTCTCGTGAAGTCGATGCGACAGGACTCTCGAAAATTAATGAGCTCATTTTTAGTAAAAATAGCAGATAATTTACAAACTTTACCAAATTAATATTAGCATTATAACATATGCAAATTTGATGATGGTTATGGTGATCACCGCTCGTCATTACGAATAAATGAATCCGCTGCTTATTACTACTTCTTATACAAAATACTTATCAGTACCTTTGGTGCTACCACAGAATAGATAATAGATGCTACTTCGGGCAGATAAAACGTCGCCTGTTTACGGTAAATGCTTAACTAAAAAGTTTGAAATAAAAAAGTAATTTTAAAAAAACAAAAAACCCGACTGCTGAATATCAAAAAGCATAAAACAAGACATGAATTGAAGTATTTCATTATTATCAATTTAAATCGTATAATATTAATTAAATTTATCAAGGCGCAGTCGCACGTTAAGGTTAGCTATTGGACGTGCGACTGCGCCTTGATACATTTTATTAATATTATACGATTTAAATTGATAATAATTAAATACTTCAATTCATGTCTTGTTTTATACTTTTTGATATTCAGCAGTCGGGTTTTTTGTTTTTTTAAAATTACTTTTTTTTAAAATGTATAGGCTAGCGCTTGGCTGCAATCAGACTTGCATGCAAGTGGTGATGCAGCCTAAGGTGGAGCGCGCTTGCCTAGAAGATGACTATTCACTCTTGATTTGAAGGTAGCTTGATTTGAAGGCAAAGAGTAGAGGAAAACGGAAGCCGGAAAATTCCATTGGAACTCTGAACTCTACAATTGAAGTTTCGCGTACTGATTTCACGGGGATTTTTCAAAAAATTTAAGAATTAAATTTTTGTAGTTACTAACTACTGACGTAAAATCAATTCAAAATTCTAAGGCAATATAAATAGAAGGAAAACTTAACAGATGAAAAATGTAATAACTGGGCAGGTATTTGTACGCAATAACCGAGGAATGTCGTGTCTTATTCAAACAATATGAAGATACCACAAATGCACACAGACCAATTGTTTGCTCGGCTGCGATGCTGGGAATTTAATAATATTAAGGCAAACCACATAGGGCCAGCGAAAATTCAGTGCATAAAATCTCTTCTTTTACAACCTTTCTCACTGCCAAGGGTCAACGAGAAGTCGCGGGCATCATCTAGTTTGAATTAAATAGGTACATCGACGCATTGTAGCGAAATAAGGAGCGCGTTTTTTCCGCTTTCGGAATTTCACTAGGGTTTCCGCTTATATGGCTGTAGTCGTAGGTCCAAGATTCAAAACGAATTATTCCTTGCAGGTATTTACATTTGTGAAAATATAATACATATTTCCCGTAGGTACCTACTACTACCAATATACTTATGCTCATATGCTACAGATTATAATATATAGATACCTACCTACTACAAGTATAATCTGTGCTTACTGCCTATATCCTGATAATACGCAGGCATGGTAAAGTACCTACCCTACATATTTAGTTTTGCTTTCTAGATAATGTAAGATGAAACGAAATATTTAGTCCTATACAAACATTTCTGTTCCCTTTCATCTCCACAAAGGGTTGGTTTCGTCCATTAGATAGCTATATTATTAATTTTAAATCACGGTATTGTAACCCATCATTCAATGAAAGAGTTAAAATGTGTTTTATTGTATTTTGTAATGAAGGAATCTGTTATCAAAGGATCAGAAAGGCATTGTTCGAGTTAGACTATGAACCTAAACAAACAGTTAATATTTTGTGATTTGTCTATTAGTAGGTTTTTATATTTTTAAATAGAGGCACAATTTTTTTATTTAGCCCTTGTAGTGGATAAAAAACTGACTGCGATCTCACCTGGTAAGTGATGATGCAGTCTAAGATGGTAGCGGGCTGACCTGTTAGGGATATGGAAGTTATATTAAACCACTATTAAACCCATTCCCCTAATCAGTTTCTACATTGTATCGTACCGGAACGTTAAATCGCTTGGCGGTACCGCCGAAGGCCGAAGCCTCCCAGACCAGACCATGGCAAATTCAGAAATTATAAATTCCCAAATTGATCCTGGCCGGGAATTAAACCCGGGGCCTGCCACTAAGTATACCAGAGCGCTCACCATTGCGCCAGGGTGGTCGTCAAAAGGGTCGTACTTGGTTATCATGAACTTGAACACCAACTCTTAAAGCAATACAGCAATATTACTCAAAATTACAGTTTGGTGCACGTACGAGTACGTACGTACCTTGACGTTCCTAAAATAAGGATTATATAATTCTAAAACACGAAAGTCAACAATAATGTAACAATATGGCTTTAAGCGTTAGCAGTATTGCCCCTGAAGATTCTCATATAATCTAATTAACAATCCATACCTACCCCAAATCCCTATTCAATTCGGAATCGTTCGTATCGAATGAATACTGGCGCAGTCATGATTGAGCGTTCTCCGTTTAATAATCGAGTGCATCCGGATCTAACGTCCGGACGTCCGGAATATCCGATTGTGTATCGTCGTCGATTAGTGACAATCGAACGAGCAATTTGGATATTTTTGATTTTCGAATGTATCTTACCTATACCCTAAGTCAGGGTTTCTTAAACTTATTGCAGCCACGGACCCCTGTCAGAAAATATTTTAGGAAAAGAAAACAAGCCTTAATCATATTAAAAAAAATAACACTTTTATTGCAAAACTACATGAATTAATGTGAAGGATGGTGCTGTTTGGCGTCAATAAGTAAGTCAAATTGTTCAAATATTCATGAAGGGCCTAAGTCATGGATAGATAGATAGATTGCAATAGGTAGAGCGTACATAAATTATACTTAGGTACCTATTGGTTAAAGTATGAAACACTGGAATTTAGATCCTCTAAATTCCAGTGTTTCATACTCACGATTTCGTTTGCATGGATGATTATAAGAAATCTCGTGAACCATTTTTTCCATTTCGGATTACTACGGAGAGTTTAACAGTCTGAAGGCTTAGCATGCGCCCAACGAGATATCTCGCGATGAGAGAGAGATTTTGTCGTAGCAGCAGGTGATAGGTGGAGATTGATGGATTTTATTTATTAGGTACTTGACGATACACGCGACTTCGTCTGCGTGGATTAAGGTTTTGATTCCCGAGGGAACTCTTTAAATTTTCAGGATACAATTTAGCCTTTGTGTTAATTCAGGGAACCTATAACCAAAGCTAATCTCCTTTTCAAACCCCAATCACAATTCAGTCATTGTGGCGTGAAGTAAATAACATTCAAACATCCAATCTTTCATATTTCTATGAATTACTTACCAAACCAAGCCTATGTATTTCATGCAAACGGCATAAAAAATATATATGCCTTTCAAAATAAAAGTAGCCAAGAAAGGTTTCTTTTGCACTACAAAATGGCATATTGCAAAAGTTTTTCCATTCGATTCGAAGTTGAGCGGCTTCCGCCTTCAAATAATAGAGGTAAAGTGGCGTCTTGAGGCGTAAGTAGCGAACAAGTGCCGCAATAAACCGCCTACTTATATCCAGAGATCGATCAAGGAAGGACGTCTAATATTTAGATATTTTCAACCGACTTCAAAAAAAGGAGGAGGTTCTCAATTCGATTTTTTTGACTGGGTGGACCGGACCGATTTAGATGATTCTTTTTTTATTTGAAAGGGCATACTTTCCAAGTGGTCCCATATAAATTTTATCGAAATCGGTCGAGCGGTTTTTAAAATATCAACAATAAAATAAGTACTTTGTATAGCGTGTGCTTGTTGTTGTAAAGTTGGTGCGGGAGTTTGAAGTCGGTTGTTTGATAAACCTTATTGAGGGACATCAACAGAGGGATTTTATTTAGTTATTTTTAGAAGAACAGAAATACATTATTGGGAAGGTACTCTAAATATCGCACGCTCTGCCGCTGATGTATTGCGGTCCTTTAGACCGCACGCATGTACATTTAACTAACGCGCACATTTTGACTGCCTGACACGTATCTAGCTATGTAAATATTATAGTGTACGTCTTTCAATATGGTACTTACTAGGTACTTTCGAAGTAGACTCAGACCTATTTTTTTGATATTTTTCGGTCGGTTGATAAGTTTTTTTTATAAACCGACTTCGAAAAAAGGAGGAGGTTCTCAATTCGACTGTATTTTTTTTTTTTGATTGTTGCCTCAGAACTTTTGACTGGGTGGACCGATTTGGATGATTCTTTTTTATATGAAAGAGCATACTTTCCATGTGGTCCCATATAAATTTTATCGAAATCGGTCGAGCGGTTTTTAAAATATCAACAATAAAATAAGTACTTTGTATAGCGTGTGCTTGTTGTTGTAAAGTTGGCGCGGGAGTTTGAAGTCGGTTGTTTAAAAATATTTTTTATATTAAATTATTATGTTTGATAAACCTTATTGAGGGACAGCAACAGAGGGATTTTATTTAGTTATTTTTAGAAGAACAGAAATACATTATTGGGAAGGTACTCTAAATATCGCACGCTCTGCCGCTGATGTATTGCGGTCCTTTAGACCGCACGCATGTACATTTAACTAACGCGCACATTTTGACTGCCTGACACGTATCTAGCTATGTAAATATTATAGTGTACGTCTTTCAATATGGTACTTACTAGGTACTTTCGAAGTAGACTCAGACCTATTTTTTTGATATTTTTCGGTCGGTTGATAAGTTTTTTTTATAAACCGACTTCGAAAAAAGGAGGAGGTTCTCAATTCGACTGTATTTTTTTTTTTTGATTGTTGCCTCAGAACTTTTGACTGGGTGGACCGATTTGGATGATTCTTTTTTATATGAAAGAGCATACTTTCCATGTGGTCCCATATAAATTTTATCGAAATCGGTCGAGCGGTTTTTAAAATATCAACAATAAAATAAGTACTTTGTATAGCGTGTGCTTGTTGTTGTAAAGTTGGCGCGGGAGTTTGAAGTCGGTTGTTTAAAAATATTTTTTATATTAAATTATTATGTTTGATAAACCTTATTGAGGGACAGCAACAGAGGGATTTTATTTAGTTATTTTTAGAAGAACAGAAATACATTATTGGGAAGGTACTCTAAATATCGCACGCTCTGCCGCTGATGTATTGCGGTCCTTTAGACCGAACGCATGTACATTTAACTAACGCGCACATTTTGACTGCCTGACACGTATCTAGCTATGTAAATATTATAGTGTACGTCTTTCAATATGGTACTTACTAGGTACTTTCGAAGTAGACTCAGACCTATTTTTTTGATATTTTTCGGTCGGTTGATAAGTTTTTTTTATAAACCGACTTCGAAAAAAGGAGGAGGTTATCAATTCGACTGTATTTTTTTTTTTGATTGTTGCCTCAGAACTTTTGACTGGGTGGACCGATTTGGATGATTCTTTTTTATTTGAAAGAGCATACTTTCCATGTGGTCCCATATAAATTTTATCGAAATCGGTCGAGCGGTTTTTAAAATATCAACAATAAAATAAGTACTTTGTATAGCGTGTGCTTGTTGTTGTAAAGTTGGCGCGGGAGTTAGAAGTCGGTTGTTTAAAAATATTTTTTATATTAAATTATTATGTTTGATAAACCTTATTGAGGGACAGCAACAGAGGGATTTTATTTAGTTATTTTTAGAAGAACATAAATACATTATTGGGAAGGTACTCTAAATATCGCACGCTCTGCCGCCGATGTATTGCGGTCCTTTAGACCGCACGCATGTGCATTTAACTAACGCGCACATTTTGACTGCCTGACACGTATCTAGCTATGTAAATATTATAGTGTACGTCTTTCAATATGGTACTTACTACTTTCGAAGTAGAATCAGACCTATTTTATTGATATTTTTAGAAAATAAATGTTTTCTAAGGTTTTTTTTTATTTTTCAGCTTTCCGAACAGGTTGTAGAGTCTTAACGTTTTATAAGTGACACAAGTTATCCTATGTGAAATAAATAAATCATTTATAATTTTATCTCACTATAGACAACATTATTATGCACCTACCTCCTACAGAGGAGATAGGACAAATCTGCAAGGTACACAAGACCATTAGGTTATAACTTTTAAAGCTTATAGACATAGATAACAAAAAAACATAGATAAAGAAGTGTTACTTTAATAACTAGAACCCACACGCACAATGTAATGAATGAAATATGAATATAGAAATGTTACCTTATAGATAAAGATACACACTCATATAATAAATAGGTAGGAACCAATATTATACAGGCGTAGAAGGTATTTTCATTTAGCAGGTGAGTAAATTTAATCCCTCTAAGTATCGCACGTCCGTGATTTGTAACCGTCGACCGCTGACATATAGCGGTCTTTGGGACCGCCCGCGTGTAAATCTAACTAATACGCGGATTTATGGACTCGTTACGGGTTATGGGACCGGTTTAAGTGTTAAAAGAGAGCGTGATTTATACGTACTTTTCTCTGTCCCCTTTCAATTTATATGCTGAAAAAATATCCACGAAAAAGGCCTACAAAAACCAATAACCAAACCTATCTAAGAACTTTGAAACTGCCAGGAGTTACAAGCGCTTTATTTTTACTAAACGAGTTAATTTTACGAGGTATTTTTTTAAACTCAATGTTTTTCTTTATCCACTACAAATTAGCCCTTGACTGCGATCTCACCTGATGGTAAGTGATGATGCAGTCTAAGATGGTAGCGGGCTAACCTGTTAGGGGCATGTCAGTTATATTAAACCCATACCCCTATTCGGTTTCTACACGGCATCGTACCGGAACGCTAAATCACTTGGCGGCACGTCTTTGCCGGTAGGGTGGTAACTAGCCACGGCCGAAGCCTCCCACCAGGCCAGACCAGAGAAAATTCAGAAATTATAAATTTCCAAATTTACCCTGCCGGGGATCGAACCCGGGACCTCCGCACGTTAAGACAACAGCGCTACACACTGCGCCACGGAGGTTGAAGGTTGAAAAAAATACGCCGTAAAAACTCTAGGAATCCTGTAGGTATATATTTATATCATTCACAGGTAGTCCCACAAACTTATCCGACCCGGTGTTAGCGTCGCTAGAATCTATTAAATACTAGTAATATTCTATTTAATGTCAAAGTGTGTTTGTTTGTTGGTTTATTGGTTTGTCCTTCAATCATGCCGCACCAGAGCAACGGAGCGACGTGATTTTTTGCATGGGTCTATACCCACCCGACTCTTATCTGGAGAGTGAAAATTAAGGATTCCCTGTGAGAATTTCAAAAAACTTTTCCACGCGGACGAAGTCGCGGGCACCAGCTAGTAATTATTATTATAAATCCGTTTACCCCTTATATAAGGACACAGCGTTTACGGCGTCAGGGCGGTAGTAATAAGGTTTAATTTACCCAAGAATGGAATTTATAGAATAAATAAATAAATAAATGAAAGTTTATTGACCAACACCAAAGAGCATAAAGAACCAGGGGTTCTTTATGCTCTTTGGTGTTGGTCTCTTTGCCAACACTAACATTCCTTAAACTAAGTATAACTAAAATTATACAATTACAAATTAAACTTATACTAGTTATACTTGTGTGGTCAATGGGCCACCTCCTCAGCATGAGAGATAGGTACCCTACCAAACATAGGTACTGCAATGCTGATTTTCAGGAGGGGCTAAAGGGTCAAGACGTCACGGACCATAGCTTACACCTAATAAAATTAAAAATTAAAATCCATACTAAATACTAATATACTAATAATATTATAAATGCGAAAGTGTGTCTGTCTGTCTGTCTGCTTTCAGGGCCCAACTACTCAACCAATTTTGATGAAATTTGGTACAGAGATAGGTTACATCCCGGGGTAGGACATAGGCTACTTTTTATCCCGGAAACATCCTCTAGTTACTACTAAACGGTACTAACCACGTTTACGGTATAGCTACGTTTTTAATTGTTTTGGCCGAGGCACACAGGTTTTCGAGAAAATATAAATTGACAGGTAAAATGCGAGAGGCAGGAATATGAAAACAATTTTGAATTCTGTTATGAACGTCCGATTTTGAGTGGCGGCTGGAAGATGGAGGTTAATATTGCGCCTTGGTTTAAGGATCGTTAAAAAAATTAAAATTTGTTCCTGCCTAATGCCCGCGACTTCATCCGCGCAGATCAGGGTTTGCAAAAATCCCTGGGGAACTCTGATTTGCCGCGATAAAAGCCGATGTCTTTCCTGGAGTTGCAACCTATCTCTGTACCAATTTTCATTACCTAGTTGAAAAGATGGGCCGTGAAAGTGTAGCAGACAGACAAACTTTTGGATTAATAATAGAAGATAAATGGCTATGAATTATGGCCGCGACTTATCATAGTTCGCGTCCATGTGTAAGCATAATTCCAGAAGTGGGTGAATAAATATTAAATTGCTTTGAAAATATGTTTGTACTCTCTTCAAAACGTGCACGAGCGAACGGTCACAACGTGTAGTGGTTTCACGAGAGATTTAATGTAAACAAAAGTATAAAACTTGGCCAAAGCATCACAATAACAATAAATTAATCAATTGATCAGGCTGCAGTTGCTACTGCTAAGCTCTAAATCAAATGGCGATCTAAACACAAAAGTATTCAATAATCGCTGAGTCTGCCGGTAGGAGACTGCTTTACCAAAGTCAAAATACTCGTATTTATGCAAATTATTCCAATATGACGTATCCCCGCCAAAGAACGAACTGAGCGAAATACATCGAATGAGTCAAATATCATCCTAATTAAACATTCATCACTAAACAAATACACAATCTTTTATCTTTTCCAAAATATCAATTCAATTTTAAACGCAAAGCTGACACATGAAATTACAAAATCCCGTGAAAATTTGAATTCTTATAGATTTACTGGGATAATAGAAGTTCTACTTACATGAACCAGTAATCCATACTAATCCATAATTCCATATTAATATTAGGTAAGTATATTTATGCGAAAGTGTACCTGTACCTGTCCGTTTGTTTGCTACGCTTTCACAGCTCCTATTTTCAACCGATTTTGATGAAATCATACTTAATATTATAAATGCAAAAGTGTGTTTATTTGTTGGTTTGTTGGTTTGTCCTTCAATCACGCCGCACCGGAGCAACGGATCGACGTGATTTTTGGCATGGGTCTAGTTGAGGACCTGGAGAGTGACATAGGCTACTTTTTATCCCGGAAAATTATGGAGTTCCCGGGGGTATTTAAAAAAACTTAAAGGATAAGGGAACTCCTTATCTTATAAAAAATTCGGTTGAAAAGATCGTCCGTTAAAGCGTAGCAGACAAACAGACAGACACACTTTCGCATTTATAATATTAGTATAGATATTTTACCTATTCTACGTACCTGTTACCATGCGATGTGTCGAAAATCTAGCGTCGCATGTCGAGTGTAACTACACTAGCGGCACGCTATGATGGCCGGTTTGACGTTTGTCCGCTCATGAAGTTCCGTATTAATTGATAACGACTAACGACTTTGAAGGAAATAATTGTATTACTTTATTGACGATAGTTGATGTGCAGAGATTCATAAATTTTATCGAATGTAGTTTTAGGTTTAGGACTCAAAATTTATTTATTAAACCGGGTGTCAAACCGGCCATCATAGCGTGCCGCTAGTGTAATAGAGATGAACTTTACAGTTGAAGGAAGGTAGGTATATACGTAACTATGCTAGTAGACGGCCACAGTGTAATGTGGAGACAGACTTAATATTACAAGATATAAAAAAATATTAGACCATAATTCTCTAAGACAATGAAACAGGTCTGGATAAATCGTACGTGACCTAAATCTTTCTCGCTCTCTCCCTATAGTTTAGTTAGATGATGGAGCTTTTAAAGATAGTTAGCGCTAACTAAAATAATAATTACCTGTAAGTAATTATTATCTTAGTTAGCGTGTACCATTTTGACAGCACAGGCGCAGTACCAGAAGAGTAGTAACTAGCCACGGCCGAAGCCTGCCACCAGACCAGATCGGAGAAAATCCAGAAATTAACAAAAGTATCTTGGAGGGAATTTTGTAATGTGGTCTATTACTTTTTTGGTAACTAGTTCACATAATAATTTTAATATTTACACTAAGAAGTTAAAATATTAAAAAAAAATAGCCTTCTAGAAAAAAAACATTATACGAGTATACTTAGACTTACCTACTTAAATTTATTTTTACATAAAATAATGATCGTTCATCGGCATGGCGCTCAAAGGCGAAGCATCTTGGGTCACCAGTAGCGTGGACCGCAAACGCCGCAATAATGTACTTAGTCTTTTTTTATTCACTACAAGTTAGCCCCTGATGGTAGGTTATGAATTATGATGCAGTCTAAGATGGTAGCGGGGTAACCTGTCAGGGGCATGGCAGTTATATTATTAAACCCCTAATCAGTTTCTACACGGCATCGTACCGGAACGCTAAATCGCTTGGCGACACATCCTTGACGGTAGAGTGGTAACAAGCCACGGCCGAAGCCTCCCATCAGGCCAGGGAAAATTCAGAAATTTTAAATTCCCAAATTGAACCTGCCGGGAATCGAACCAGGGAACTCCGCACGTTAAAACAACAGCGCTTAATATATTTTGTCTCTATGAAAAGGTGCTCTGTGTAGAGAACTGAATTGAATCTAGGTCCTGCGGCTTTGGTCCAGGAATTCTATTGATATGTGTGGAGCCCGGAGTCCTGCTCACTGCTCGGTGATATTACACTTTCAGAACTGGATTGTTTTGCGGTTTAGTTCACCAACTGCCAACACTCCAAATAAATCTCACGACCGAATAATAATTTAATCACTGATCTTGATATTTTAACTATACATAACTACTGGATAAACTCACATGTTATGTCGGGAAATGCCCGACTAGTTTCGAACCCGCTCGGGGGCCTTATTCATGATGATTTATGTTTTCATATAACCTGCATTGAAAATGCGAGTTTCAACGCCTGTTGAGCCACCTGAAACTACTTAGTAAATTTCAGACGGATACGTCATGCAGCGGGTAGAAAACCATCACTTTCTGCCCTGGGGCAGAAACCCCTACTCACCCCTAGCACACCCTAGTGCACCCTAGTCGCTTAGTTCGCTTATAATAATATGAACTGCTAAGCCCGGTTCCGGTCCCGGTTATTATCACTAACATGATAATAATCGTTAAAGCCCGCCAACCCGCATTGGAGCAGCGTGGTGGGTCTAAGCTCTAATTCCCGCTCCCCTATGAGAGTGGAGGCCTATGCCCAGCAGTGGGACGTTAATAGGCTGTAGTGATGATGATGTGATGGTGAATATGAACTGGCCAGCCCTGTATTAATTACCTAAGGATACCAGTGTTATACTAAATTCACGCATGCATATAGTTTTCTTTTCGAGGCAATATACCATGGGCTATGTAAGCCTCCCAGGGGGCATACTACCATCGCTTAAAGCAGTAATGTTTTAATATGGTTGACGTTCGTGTTTTAGAATTATAATCCTTATTTTAGGAACTTCAAGGTACGTGACATTAAACTGTTATTTTTAGTAATATTGCTAGCGTTGGCAGTATAATGGCCTACTTAGATATTATTATTATTTGAATGTTGAATGGAATCAGGCGTTACTTTGCGGAAGTTCATGATTTAGCAAGAAAAGAATACAATTATTTTGCTATAATCCGCCAACAGAAAAAATTCTGTATGGTCAAGCATGCAGTTACAAGAGAAGCACCGTTTACCTTCCCAACCAAGCAAGAAAGCTAAGTTCCCAAGCAAGCAATGCCACCACCACTCACATGCACCACCACACACTTGCTTGGGAACTTAGCTTTCTTGCTTGGTTGGGAAGGTAAACGGTGCTTCTCTTGTAACTGCATGCTTGACCATACAGAATTTTTTCTGTTGGCGGATTATAGCAAAATAATTGTATTCTTTTCTTGCTAAATTATTATTATTTGCTTACCGCTCAAACAATCCTAATGCAGTTAGATACGGCCGTATCACAAGCGACTAATTAGGTATCTCAAAGTTACCCGTAACGTTAATAATTTACTAACTCCACTCCTTAATACGGTTTGAGTTAGACACGGTTTTAGATTGTCGCGCAAACTTCGGTACGCGAATATCATTTTGCACACGACAAGTTTTAGTAAAGTTAGCTACTTGTACCTATGCCTAATAAGTTAGGTTAATCTGCATTCGGCGGCGGTTTACGCCACAGTCCAACACGTTAACCATAAACCAAGAGTAGATTGGCAGACTAATTCACACAAGATTGCTGACATTTAAAAATATAGCTTCAAAAATTTAGAGGTGCATGGCCGGGCATCAAACCAGGACCCCCAGGAGCCTATTCATGCGTAAAAATAATAATTGCTATAGTGTACCTAACAATTGCAATCACCTCCATCGATTTACTAACTAGGTATGTAACTAACGATTTGACATAGATAAGTACTCGTAGGTAGGTATTGGTAAGTCAATGATCACCTCTGATTGGTTAACACTCTTCCACTATTGGTCAAAATCCATTGTCCTAGCAAGAATATCGCAAATTCAGCCAATCACAAGAAATTCAGATTGTTTAAGAGTTCAAAGAGTTTCCGCACGAATCAAAAATCCTTAATCCACGCGGACCTCATTTAGTAAATATATATACAAGGTGTAAGGTAAATGGTATAACATACCGGCGGCTACCCATGCCATTTTGACGTTATAAACACTATGGTAGAGTTAAAAAGTCAACATTAATTATCAAAAAAAAAAAAAATATAATATATTTATACTTACTAATATTATAAATGCGAAAGTTTGGACGGCATGTATGGATGTTTGTTACTCAATCACGCCCCAACGCTTGAATGGATCTGGCTGAAATTTGGCACAGAGATAGCACATAGGCTACTTTTCATCCCGGAAAATTAAAGAGTTTCCACGATAACCAAAAAACCTCAAACCACGCAGACGAAATCGCGGGCATTCGCATCGCTAGTATATAATAAATGATCAAAATACCTAATATCGCTACATAAAATAACATATCGAAGAAATCACAGACCATACTACTCGGTGGAAGAAATATAATGAACTTTTATTTGGAAACAAGAACTCAAGGCTACTTAAACATAAAAGAACGAGGTACTGTGTTGCAGTGATAATCGCCCCTCAAATACCTAGTGAAGGTACATTCAGAATATATCATAAACTATGGTATAGGTACCTACCCAATATCCTGGTAGAAAGGTTTTACAAAGATATAATATGAACGTATTTACATGAAGTTTAGTTGACGAGAAGCTTAGTAGAAGTAGAACTCGCTTCAAGTAGGTAATTAGTACAGTTTGCAAACTATTTACCAGTTACCTACTTCAAAATGTCTTAAATATCTTGCTTGAAAGTTGTAAACATAATAATAATAATAATAATAATAAAGCCTTTATTTCCAATCACAGTTCGTTCTTACAATCATAGTTACAAGGATATTATTATAAACATATTATTAAGGACAATTTGTTATTATAACCCTTTCAAGACGCCGGAACACGATCGTGCATTTTATTTAAAAAAAATCCCGCGCTTTTTCTAACCAACTTTTCGGGCCCAAGACGCTAGCCAACGATCGTGCACGAGTCTGTTTATGAATTAAACGCGCAGGTGCGAGTGAGAACGCAGTCAGTGTTCTTTGACCTTGTGGTGAAGATGTCGGCGTATTTTTTTGAGCGGAGTGGTCATAGTAAGTATTGAGTTTTTGTTATTTATTCAACTATTTTGATATGATTTTGCTTTTAATAGCTTATTTAGTTAATAATGTCATTCGGTTAACAATATTCTTGGTGTTATTTAGTTTGAATTGGAAAACATAACCTCTCAAATATTGGTTTGCACGATAGTGACGATCCGACTCAATCTCATCTTTTAGTGTCATACTTTGTATGGCGGTAAATTATTCTTTTTTTTCTTTCAATCAAAGTTTTCTTTATTTTTGCTTTCAGGAACGGAACTAACAAATGAGTTGTTGCTTCAGCTCATTGGAGACGGCAATGACTCCGAAATAGAAGAAGTGGAAGATGACGAAGGTGATCGAGAAGAATCGGTTTTGCCGTTGGTGTTTGCTGAGGAGCCTGAATCACCTCCCCGTCCAGGTCCATTATCTGCTACTGCACCAAGAGCTCGTCAAAAGCCGACAAAAAGCCGAGACACTCGCCGAAGAATCTGGAAGCAGATTCCATTCAACCAGAAGGAACACTGCTATCTGGAGCGGTCGTCAGCAGCGGTAAGGTCTCCTTTGGCTTACTTTGAAGACTATTTTGATGATACATTTTTTGAGCATGCCGCTGTTTGTACAAACAATTATTACATGCGCAAAACGGGAAAAGTTTTGAACACCACAGCAGCAGAGTTGAAAAAATTTGTTGGAATTCATTTCATCATGGGATGTATTCCATACCCACGCATTCACATGTACTGGCGGATCGAAATGCGATTAGCTTTAGTTGCTGACAAGATTTCTAGAGATCGTTTCAAGATTCTTCGTATGGCATTCCATGTTGTCGATAGTGATGATGCTCCGGCAGGAAACCAGAATTCACTCTGGAAAGTTCAACCTGTACTTACTCAAGTCAAAAATGCTTGCGACAAATTAGAACGCCAACCAGGCTTTTATTCCATCGACGAGCAAATGATTCCATTCTCTGTGACATGTCCACGTGGTTTGAGACAAGTAATAAAAACAAAGCCGCGTCCGCAAGGGCTAAAAGCTTTCGTCTTGTTGGAGTTTCGAATGCAAGTGTCAGATGGTCTTGTCAACGCACCAGCACGTAAAAGAAGATCTGATACTGATGAACAAGATGAGAACCAGGCTCCAAATACGTCTAAGTTGCGTCGACCGAATCCACCTTCTGTAGCCAAAAGGTATGATGGATATGATCATCTTCCATCATTCGATGAAATAGATAGCCCAAGAGCATGCAGG
Source organism: Erebia epiphron (assembly GCA_963932025.1). Lineage (NCBI taxonomy): Eukaryota > Metazoa > Arthropoda > Insecta > Lepidoptera > Nymphalidae > Erebia > Erebia epiphron. Next base: position 2,774,891 of record OZ009948.1, read on the forward strand.
ATGGAAGGTTGCAAAAGTAGGTCAAAGATACTATGTACCAAATGTGAGGTTTATCTTTGTTTGTCTAGAAAACAAAACTGTTTTTCAGTGTATCATACAAAGTAGAAAGTTTCAGACTGAGAAAAGTGTTCATTGAATATTTTTTGTCTATTTTTGTATAGTTTTAAGAAGATTTTTATTTTTGATAAAGAACAAGAATAATTTTTGTTAATATTTGATTGTCTCTAAGTCTAAAGTGATTTGCAATTTGAATAGGACTAATTACTAAATGTTCCTATTACAAAAAATAATAAATAAACATATGTTCTTATGATAAATTTTTTATTTTATTTATGTTTTTACCTTGAAAGTCTAACACCGTCACTATCGTGCAGATAATTAGTTTATGCCTAAGCATCACGATCGTGCAGGGTCCCCCTACACTAGGGGGGGTGAGGGGGATTTTTTAAAATATTTTTTTTGTGCATCTTATCCAATATCAAAACATGCTATGTAGTCAAAAATCTTAATTTTCAAAAATCAGGAATCAGGCCTGAAAGGGATAATATCTGATATAATTCAGACTTACAAAATAAATAATCATTTGTCGTTTTATAATTAATTCAATAATACTGTTTTGTTGTCAATTTACTTAGATAAAGATAAATAATTATGTTATAATATTATAAGTTTATCTTGGTGTTTATCACAATGTCAGTGTTATTAATTATATAGAAATGTCATTGGAACGCCCATTTTTGGGCATAGGCCTCCTCCATCCTTTTCCATCTGGTCCTATCTCTCGCCAGCCTGGTCCAGGTATTCCCCGCCGCCTCAATTATGTCGTCGCTCCAGCGACGCCGCGGCCGGCCTCGCGGTCGGCGTGCGTCGCGTGGATACCAATATAGAAGTTTTTCTGTCCATCTCCCATCGGTCGTTCTTACTATGTGCCCGGCCCAGCGCCATTTAAGGAGACATGCTAGCTTTGCCGCGTCGATTATTTTAGTCTTTTTTCTTATTAGCTTATTCTTGATTTTGTCTTTCAGTTTTAGGCCTAGCATGCTCCTTTCCATGGCTCTCTGGGTAACCTGTATTTTATGTATTATTTCTTTTGTTATTGGCCATGTCTGGCAACCGTACAGTAGTGTAGGCGTTACAATAGAGTCTAGAGCTGCCTTCTTTAGGTAAATGTCTAGGCGTGACTTAAATATGTGTTTTAATGACCAATATGCTGACCACGCTTTCTTAATTCTTCTTTGAACTTCATAGTGCCCTTTAAAAGATATGGTTTGACCTAAGTAGACATATTCCTTTAGTTGTAAACATGGGACGCGTAAATAGAATTCGTTACCTTTAGTTCAGTCTGAAAGTTTATTTGCTTAATATTAATAATACTAATAATTGCAGCTCACCTGGCCTGACATTGCTCGAGTCGAGTCGAGTTGAGTCTGAAAACTCTCTATTTATAGTTTATAGAGAAAACCTAAATGCAAATCTTAAGTTTCTTGACCCGACGTTGATAATATTGTAAGTACATACAATAGATGTAGGTACCTAAAGTACAGTAACAGATGTATATCTACAGTACTTCTATTGTATAATTTTATTTGATTAGACAATTATTAGCTAATTTTACTGACAAGATCTAGGAATAATGTAGAGATTGTGTAGAGACATCACCTGAAAAATCCTTTGAGCATTTAGGAAAAACATGAGAAATAATCCCATCTTGCTTTCGAATGCTTTTACCTAATTTTACGCTCTAATCTAATTCAACGTTCGAATTCGGTTTAAAATCACCAACAAGTTCATAATTTTGCACTGTTTAAGCTCTGTTTTAAAGACACAATAAACAACATGAATCCTACTTAATGCTACATGTAAAATGAAACTCTAATCTCGCTTCAACAGCGTTCAACGTAAATTGGAAGACATATCGTGCGTCTTCAAGCGAAATAAATAATTCAATTCCAACAAAATATTAACGCACCACCTAAAATGAATTGCGCCCATTTACAGGCGCCTCATTTGAATTTGGAATGCTAGCGTTCGCGCTTCGAATTCGTGCCAACTTTGGAGGGAGACGTGGCTAATTTTTTTGATTGAGCTGCATTCATTATTAGCTATTGAATAAATTGATTCAATAAAGTTTTAAATTGTGTTTTAAAATAAAAATACTTTTATTTAAGTAATTTGAGTAAAAATGGCAGTTAGGTACCTACTCAATTTCATAAGTGGAATGTGCGTGTTTAATTTTACGTCGTCCAAGGTTTTAAAGGTTTTTTTCTACGCTCCACGTCTTAAATTTTAAAGCAAAACACTAAAAACATTCACTTTTTTTCCTAACCATGATGCCCACGCCCCAGTAATATGATGTTTGATCTGCATAAAACACGTACAAAATATTTCCCTCAGCAAATCGTATTTATTTTTCCATCAACCGGCGCCAAACGCTTAACCAACTCAATTTGACGTCGCGTCATGATACTAACTTGGAGACTCGGAAAAAGCTTGTGTGAACAATATTTGATATTATCATTCAAAGGATACAAATATACGTGTATTATATTTTAAATAGCTGTTGCCCGTGACTTTGTCTGCGTGAAATTGATGTTTTTTGGTTCTATAATTTTCCGGGATAAAAAGTAGCCAAGGTACATGTGTTATTCCAGAATATAGGTAGGTATTTAATCTATCTCTGTGCCAAACATCCAGACCGTTCAGCCGACGGATGGTCAATGGAAGGCAGGTTTTATTTGATACAGTTAATGTCTTGTGTTCGAGGATATGTTCGAGGAAGAATCTGAAGGTTTTGAGAAATCAAGTAGGTATTGTATACATTTTTAACAATTTTGCTACAACCTCTTTAGAACTTTCCAAAGAATCGAAATGTGTCATGTAACATAAGACGTCATCTTTGATTCGTGTCTTTTGTCGATGGTATCTAGGTACACAAAAAAAGTAGGTAGGTACCCTGCGGTACGCAATCATGGAGATCAAAATTTAGTAAAATTAAAAATGAAATCGTTAAAATATTTAAAATGTGACTCAAAACTAAATTCTCAATAAAATTTATGGTTTTACATCCAAACTTATTAAAATTACTGCCAAAATTCAACTTGATCCGAATAAACAAAATGGGGAAGCTTCCACCTGTTTACACAGATTCAGAAGACGATTGCAGTTCAGTGGAGAACGGAAAGAAGAAGAAGAAGTTCTCGTAAACCCTTTATGTATCTAACTAGCTGATGCCCGTGACCTCGTCCGCGTGGATAGAGGTTTTTTGGTTCCCACGGAAACTTTAATTTTTCGGGATAAAAAGTAGCCTATGTGTTATTCCAGCCTATACCTAATCTATCTCAGTGCCTTACATCCAGATCCATGGCGTGACTGATTAACAAACATCTATCCACCCATTCATCCAAACTTTCGCATTTGTAATATTAGTTTATGTAGGTTTAAATAAGTAAATACAATATTTTTTCGCTTTATTTTAACTTCCATAATGGGTTTGATGGTAGTATTAAACTGCGCCAAACCTTCAAGTGCCTGTAGCAATTGTACAAAGTTTCACTTCAATCAGATGAACGATACGCGATATTGGAATGCATCGTCATTTGTATCTTCCAGCTGAGTTCAGTATTGACTTGTCATTTTTTTTACAGCTTATTCAGATACGCAAGCGGCACCTTTAGAAAGAAGAAATACCAAGCCAAGTCGGAGCCCTCCGATTTTGACTTCCGAAGCCGAAGCGGCAGCCGAAGTCGGTCCAGCAGCAAAGTGGCCTGCAACTCTACACGCAAGCTGGTGGGCATTCTGAAGCACACCGAGAGAGAATGTGAGTAGCCTTAAGCCAGGCTAGAGCTCTCCGAGTCTGATTTTTGCAGCCGCAGCCGAAGTCGCTCCAGCAGCAAAGTGGCCTGCAACTCAGCACGCAAGCTGGTGGGCATCCTGAAGCACACTGAATGTTAGTAGAATAGGCATGATGACTGATTTTGAAAAATGGTCAGATTATGTTCGGAAGTATCTACTGTTTCGAAAAAATATCTTATTTCAGCAGAAAAATAAAGTTTAGTAGATAAAATTAGCATTTGAAATTTAAATTTTAAAATTCACGCCAAAACGTTCGGCGGTGTCATGGCGTCGTTGTGACGTCACTATTGTTTTTTTACCAATGTACTCTGTGCAGTGTGCAGAAAGCAATAGTGTGATTTTCAAAGCTCGAAAACAAACAATTGTGACGTCATCCGCTTCTTTGTGTTTTATGCAATATGGCGGATTGCTGTATTTTATAGTTTTATTTTATCAAAATAAATAGCAATCTCACTCGATATTGAAAAATAAATACGTTTTTTATAATCCATGAATCCTATTTCATTAGATAAATACATAATTGCATTGATTCTTGGTTACTGTCATCATGCCTATTCAAGTCTGACTTCCGTAGTCGTTTTAGCAGAAAAGTGGCCAGTAACTAAAAACACCAAATACCACAAAAATAATACAGGCAGCTTATTCGTAAAAGTATGTCTATGTACGAAGCTTAATTAGTTGGTAAAGTAATTATCGCGACACACAATTTGGGGCGCTGATAGAATATTAAACTCCACGTAAAATGAGAGGCGGGTATGTCGTTATGGCGGTTAATTGTCGCGCGGGGATACATACGTAGTGCTTTCCGAAATTCAGCGGATCAGAACCATAATAATGAGTTTAAATTCACGTGGTTTTTCGCAGTGCCTACCCACCAAAACTGAATCAATTTTTATTTTTATAATTATAAAAAAAAGTTGACTGTTATTACCTACTTGTTCAATCAATGACTATGTACTCGTAGATGGTACCCGTGACTTCGTGGGTTTAGGCTACAAAAATAGCCTATAGCACTTTCCAAGTCCTCAACTATACCTAAGTATACCAATGCAAACAATCACGTCGATCGCTTACTCTGTTGTGGTGTGATTGAAGAACAAAAAAAAAACCGGGCAAGTGCGAGTCGGACTCGCGCACGAAGGGTTCCTTACCATTATTAATAAATAATTACCTTTGTTAATGAACCGCAAGACTAACTTTGTTTGTAGAGGTTTATTGTTAATATCAAAAAAACTATGCTACCTAGTTAGAGCATTGGCTATAGTTTTCCTGTAAAATATACGTAAATTCCTATTGACCATAATTATTTCAAATTTTTCGATTGGTAAACTCCGGAGATAAGGGGGGGGGGGGGGGACGGTATTTTTTTAGACATTTTCCCCGATAAATCAAAAACTATCATAACTAAAAATAATAAAAAATCTGTTTTAGAATGAATGTACAAAGTAAACCCTTTCATATGATACCCCACACAGTACAGTTATCTCACTTTTAAATTTCAACCCTCAGATTTTCCCCCTTTTTAAATAAGAACAAAAATAATTTCCATTTATTTTTAATTCCAGTGACTTTGGGCCACTAATATACACAACTATTCCAAATTTCATGTCGATAGCTTCGGTAGTTACTGAAATAATCGAGTGTGACGGACGGACAGACAGACGGAGAAAGTCGCACCATAAGGGTTCCATTTTACCATTTTGGTACGGAACCCTAAAAACGAACAAACAAATACATGTATTCCGTTCACGTTAATTAGGTAATACTATTGATTCCCAAAAATTCGAAATGCTATTTCTGTTGTTGGGTACCTACACTTAAGAAATAAAGCCGACCCCCATACCCAAAATCCAGCCTGAAATGTTGATAAACGTGATAGGTATTTGACAAATAGCCAAATCAGCAACTTTTATTAAAACGTGAAAACGCGCGTGACAGCCACTGCGTACCTCCGCCACTCGATTAGAAATAGTTAACCATTAAGTCCATAGGAATAAGAACGTAATTAAGCTAAGTAAATGTGTTAGCTAGACTTAAGTCCTTTTGTTGGTCGACCAAATTATGTAATGTGCCCCTATAATAATGTAGACTAAGAGAACAGTCTCGATTAGAGAGCTTGTGAGCAAGGACGTGATGTTTCATTTAAATCCTGAATTAATTAACCCCTTCTATGATACCTTTTTGCTATCACGCGCTTAAGGGATTTTGTATGAAATACTGAATTATGAAGACATCTAAGTTCGACGCAGTTAATAGTTTAAAGTGGTTATTTAACATAAAATTAATAGAGGACGTGGATATTACGACTTTTGGGAGATCCTCTATTTAATAATCACAAAACATAATTTATAATTGACTATAGTCAGATACTCAGTTGGGTATTATTTGACTACTGTTCAAATAAATTACTTTTTTGTGATTATTAAATAGAATAGAGGATCTCCCAAAGGTCGTAATATCCACGTCCCCTGATAGTTCCTTACTAATATTATAAATGGGAAAGTGAGTTTGTTTGTATGTTTGTTCCGCTTTCACGCCGTAACTACTGAACCGATTTGGCTGAAATTTGGAACATAGATAGCTTATAACCTGGATTAAAACATAGGCTACTTTTTATCCCGGAAAATTAAGGAGTTCCCGCGGGAACCAAAAAACCTAAATCCACGCGGACGTAGTCGCGGGCATCAGCTAGTTTCATATAAATCCCATACTTAGGACGCGTTTTGACGTTTGAAAAAGGTTGCTGATTTGACTATTTGTCAAATACCCAATTCTAGCTCAAAAACCATCAAAAACTGAATGGCATTTTGTTTATAGCGTCAGAAGACGATGAGGATTACGCGCCCCAGCCCATACTGTTCCGATCCCAGGACCGCTGCCTGGTGGGGCAGGTGCCAAGACCCCCAGGGACCAAGCCCGGCCGGGGCGGCGGAGTCGCTATCCTTGTGAGGAAAAATGTCAGCGTAAGCTTCTTCTCTATTTATAACATCATCTCTTCTAGGCAAGCGCGTTCCAACCTAGACCTCATCATTGCTTTGTACTAAGCATGATTGTCGTCAAGCGCAAGCCTATCACGCAATTCAATTCAATTCAATTCAATTCAATATCATTTATTCAATATAGGTACACTGTAGGTACACTTATTGACGTTAAAAATTACTTACTTAAAAAAAACACGATGGTGATAATCGGTTACGGTTTCTTAAAACTAAAGCTACGAGGGTTCCAAACGCGCCCTGTTCTGAGAAGAGCCCACAACAAACTCAGCCGGGGTTTTTTTTTTCATTATCACCATCTCACAAATAATCTTAACTAAGGAACTATCAGAGCCATTAGAGCAAATTATTGCCAAGCTTCCTTGTCATTCAAGTAATCCTTCACATGGTAATAAGATTTTTCAATGAGTTTACGTTTTACATTAACTTTGAACTTATTCAGAGACATCTTCAACATGCCTTCTGGGAGCTTATTGTAGAAGCGGACACTGCTTCCCACAAACGAATTGCTAGTTTTACAAAGCCTAGAAGCAGGCATTACAAGTTTATTTTTATTTCTAGTATTGACATTATGACAATCACTTTTCTTCTTGAATTTATCAATGTGTTTATGCACGTATACTAAATTTTCAAATATATATTGGTTGTGCACTGTCATAATATTGATTTCTTTAAATTTATCTCTTAGTGACTCTCGTGGTCCCATATTATATATGGCTCGAACAGCCCTTTTCTGCAGTACAAAAACAGAATTAATATCAGCAGCATTACCCCATAATAATATACCATATGACATAATGCTGTGAAAGTAACCAAAATAAACTAATCTCGCCGTTTCTATATCTGTCAACTGGCGGATCTTTTTAACCGCGTATGCAGCAGAACTAAGTCTGTTCGATAAGTCATCTATATGATGGCCCCATTGGAGTTTAGCATCTAACGTTATTCCGAGAAAAACAGCGGTATCCACTAAATCTAATTCCTCATGATCAAGCTGTACAGTGGTTTTTACCTGTTTGACATTAGGTAATGTAAATTTGATACACTTTGTCTTTTTACCATTGAGTAGTAGGTTATTAGCTTCAAACCACTGTACCACTTTAGTGAGAGAATTGTTTACTTCGTCAAGAGTAGCTTCGTAACGATTTATTTTAAACAAAAGTGATGTATCATCAGCAAACAATACTATCCCATGATTATCCTTGGCAAGGTAAGGAAGATCGTTAATATAAATGAGGAATAGAAAAGGCCCTAAAATTGAACCTTGTGGAACCCCCATTTTTACAATCGATCCGGAAGACCTCTTTCCATTGACGTCTACCTTTTGCATCCTATTTTTTAAGTAGGAATTCATCATATCCAGTGCTACACCCCTAATTCCATAATGGTGCAGTTTTCTGACTAATGTTTCGTGATCAACACAATCAAAAGCCTTGGATAAATCACAGAAAACGCCAAGTGCATCACGTGATTCCTCCCAGGCTTCGAATATATTTTGAATTAACTCAACACCAGCATCGATTGTTGAGCGACCCCGTGTAAATCCAAACTGTTTACTACGTAATAAGTCATTATTACAAAAATGTTTAAGCAATTGAATTAATATTAATTTTTCAAATATTTTACTAAAAGTGGGTAGTACAGATATAGGTCTAAAGTTAGCGGGGTCATTGGTACTACCTGATTTGAATAGAGGAATTATTTTACTGTGCTTCATTAAGTCAGGAAACTCACCACAATCAATACAATTATTAAATATTAAAGCTAACTCGGGTGCAACGATATCAATCAATGATTTTACAACGTTAACGGAAATGCCCCACAAATCATTTGTCTTCTTATTGTTAATTAATTTGAAAGCTTTAATAACGTCAGAGCAGTTAACGTGACAGAATTTGAAAACGTTATTACATTCAGCCACGTTATCCTCCAGTAAAGTAAGAGCGGCATTTGGTGAGGAGTTCAACGATTCTGTGGTAGAAACAGGAATATCCGTAAAGAAGCCTTCAAAAACAGAAGCAACTTCGGAGTCCGAAGTTACAGGTGTAACTGTGTGAATTTAAAAAAAAACTTCTTCAGAATAATGTTGGGACTGCCTCGGTACTGCAGTGCGTCCTGTATGTTTGCAGAAAATCGTGTGGACGGTTTTTCCGCAATCATACGGAAGACGCCTAAACCAAAAGTAGATTGGAATGTAGTTCCAATATTATTCTGAAGGTGATAGCTGACAGACAGGCAGCTTTAGTTTGTAAGTGTATTCAATATATTAACTAACATATTAGAATAAGTCATACTAACACATATTATTGTTTATTATTATTTATGTAATTACAATTACTAATTATGATCAGGATGTTACTAACCCTTAAGTTTGTTGTCTGAATAATAAAAGATGACGACGACGAATCCACCACCACTTGAAGACTTTTGACTATCTTTGCTGTCTTCTGTTCTTTGCATCGATATAATATCGTCAGTACTTTTATAAAAGCTCGTATCTCAGTTTTTATCAAAATTGACGTTACCAAGTTAAAAAAAAATTTTTTTTTGCTTTAGTGCGTAAAACACGTAACTCTTTAATACCACAGACAATAGAATTAGTTTTCAGGCGGAAATATCTTAACTCCATATTTGAGTTTTTTTTATTTCAATAATCTCGTATCCCCGAGATACGAGTTTTTTTATGAAATTTAGTCTGGGCCATAACCAGACACAAAACCGCGTAAATAGCTGTCAATGTCAAATGTGTATTATTGTTTTACAATCCGTAACGCTCTTATTCCATAATAATATTATAAAAGCGAAAGTGTGTCTGTCTGTCTGCTACGCTTTTCCGGCCCATCTTTTCAACCGATTTTGCTGAAATTTCGTATGGAGGTATGATATATCCCAGGGAAGGACATAGGTAGTGATATAAGTACCTATGCCTCTGATTTTTGAAGAACGTTGGGGTAGGTACTTAGGTAGGTAGTAGGTACTTCGCTGAACTTTACGCAAGACAGTTCTTTTGCAAAGAAAAACCCCATAAAAAAGTATTGATCTGAGGAGCCTCTTTTAAATTAATAGACGAAAACGAAATTTTTTGTATGTCCAATGTCCAAGGCTAGGATTTGAACATTTTAAGTTTTGTGATTTACTTAGTAGGGGAAAATGGGGTAATGGGAGTCACTTAAGCAAATATTGAAATAAAAAGAAAATAGGAAATATAATCTTTATTGCAACCGCCTTATAACAAAATCTGCTTAGTTAACTAGCATTAAATGTAGGTACTAGATGGGCCCTTTCATAGAAATAAGTTGGGCGTCCGACTTGTAGGGCGTACCCCTCACCTGTATAAGCCTGTCCTTGTCCCTGCCATAGTGCTGTCCCGCTTTTCTGACTAGATGGCGTTAGTAAAATAAGTCCACATTCTTTATTTGACAGGGCCCGTCTATGTAAATTGAGGTCGTTGGTTCTTAGACCTTTCAAAACTTTTACTTTTTTTTTTTGACTTTGTTTAGGTAAACTGGGCATATAGCAACGATTCATAAACTGCAAGGCGACCGCGTATCTTTTGCATCAATCATTGATACATCGCAATCACCTCTGATTGGTTAATACTCTTCCACTATTGGACGAAATCCATTGACGCAGCAAGAATGCCATAAATTCAGCCAATCGGAGGTGATTGCGATGTATCAATGATTGATACAAAAGATACGCGGTCACCCTGCTGCCCTGGGATTTGTCAGATAAGCACAAGTATATATGCAGCACTTGACTTCAATCAGTAGCTCTCTGTTCAGTAATTCAGTATCGATCCAACATCCAACAGGCCGAGTGCTGTCAGAGAGCTGTGCTCAATCCGAACCACTTGATTATTCCATTTGTGAAATGAGAAAAGCTCTACAATGTTTTTAATTATTTCATTCCTGAATTTTATTCGTCCTTGGTGTGGGTGATGTGACTGTAGGAGTTATGGGTGCTCGATGAGGAATATAATCTATACTAAATATAAGAAATGCGAAAGTGTCTGTCTGTCTGCTACGCTTTCCCGGCCCACCTTTAACACCTTTTTTGACGAGATTTGGTACAGAGGTAGATTGCTTTCCGGTACGGCATCTCGTAACACCAACGCACATCAGTTCTACGAACTAGATTACTTAAAAGTCACTACATTTGAATAATTTTCCTAAGTCCAAACTAAATAGCCGTTCGGAATCGGAATCAATTCTTATTTTGAGCCGACCTTAGTCACAGAATAACACAACCTGTCCCATTCATATGGGAATGCTTACCGTAATATTACTATCACCGATTACGACATAAAGATTGCTACTCTGTACACCGACACTTTATTAAAAATACAATAAGCTAAACCCATGCACACGGTTCTAGACTTAAGGTTAAATGATTAAGGGAGATTTTTATGTGAGGTTTATGAAATCGGCATAGTATGCAGCGTGGAAAGCTCGGATGCACGTGAAATAGGGTTCGAACATTGAAAATGGGGGTGATAACGCGACCAAAGGGAGCTCTTGCCAGCGGCGGTACTGAATGTACGAAAGTATGGAGGTGTAATGCTTACTGAATAAAAAATCTTTGATATTTCATCCGCGGTGTGTGGAAGTCCCTAAAAGAGACCATTGTCCAGGGGACGTACCACTACTACTGTCTACGGATGACGACGACTGCGACAACGAATATTTTATTAAATACCAATACAAATTCTAAGGTTTAAAAATTCTTAGATTAAACACTTATATTTTTGCACGCCAAGTTATGCAGGATATGTAGATATTAAAATTGATTATGATTACGAATATGTAACTAGACCAGAGCAAATTCGGTTTATTATACATTCCTAAAATGACCCTGCCGGAAATAGAACCCGTGACCTCCCAATATAAGACCACAGCGCTTACCACTGCGCCAGGGAGGCCATCATTCTTAAATATAAAGATTAGTAGAATACTTTATCCCACCAAAACCATTCTATGGATAGGCTGTCAAGTTCAAACATACATACAAGTTCAAATCATAATGCTTAATCACTGTTAAAAAGTTATGAGATCTCTAGTAGAGCCAAGCCCCTTTTTTTTTTTTTTGGTTACGGGGGGGAAATCTTCTTTAGATACCTAATCTCCGGGGGAGGAGATCAGGTTATGTGGGATTTGTACCCACTAATACCCCCTCGGTGGCCAGCCTCTGCGTGCAATGAGAAGCTCCGGGAACTCTTAAGAACATGCGCCGGAGCTTCTCTGGCGCGCGACGCCCATTGGGCTCGTCCGCGATATAATCTCCTTTTCAATTTTGCACGGCAGCTTATGCCACGGTAAGCTGTCGTCTTCCCAGGGTTGCGTGTTTGTTAGAGCCAAGCCCCTAGTTGAGCTCCGATTTGTGCTCCGCATTTTAAGTCCAGAGTGTATAGCTTTCAGTACTTTTGGCTGTACAACATTTACTACCTAATAAGTGCTGACTCTACATACTCTACATCTTGATAAAAAGATGTGGCTTGGCCGTTTCGTTTATTGTTAAAGAATTTACATAATTCTTGCAAATATAGTCTTATTATTCCAGTTACCAGTATTATCCACATCCATGCCCAAATAATGCAAAGCTTAATTATTTTCCTGAGAAACGTGGTAATATTTATTTTTTGACTCGCTAACCACAAAAACTAGCGCCATCTAGTCTGGGAAAGCAGTTATTTGGTGAAACATTTTTTATTTGTTTTCTCAGTTTTCAGAGACTTCAGACTTCTGAAACTTTTTTATCTGAAAACTATAAAATCTAAATCATAAATTATAAATCAAAAATAATAAATCATTTATTTTGCAAAATTGTGGGTGATAACAGCTGTACCTATAAGGTAGAAATTTCCCGTACACAACCTACTGTCAGAGACAGTGTACAAAAATTATGTTACATTAAATTTAAAATTATCTAGAATGACTTTATTAAAATATAAGAATATAAAATTTAAATTCAATACGTGTCTGGTATAAAATAAAATAAAAAATTACATAATGGTCCGGTCCAAGTTAAGATTATAAGCTACTTAAATTTACAAAGTTATTAACAAAATTACTATAGTGTATATTTATATCATACTTGCTCAGTAACTAGGGATTACTATGGTGAAAAGTCTCCTTGTAAGTTGGTGTTTGCAATTCAAGGCAACATTACGTCGCACTATGCTTGAATTGTAATGTTCACATTACAGTTCAAGCTATGCAAAACTCCTTGGTAAACAATCTCTTTTCTTATGAAATGGTAAGAAAACTTTTTACTGAAAAAAAACTGAACATGGCGGCATTTAATTTCCATACATTTCAATCTATGCAAAACTCCTTGGAACCCAGAGCCGTAAAAAAAAAAAAAATGGAAAACTATTTACAAAAAAAATGGAAATGGCTGCATTTCATTTGATCTGAAAGTTTGTGAAGTTTGTTTGTAAAGTGATTTTGCATTACCAATGTTTTATTTACCTCGCAAGAATGATATAAAGTAGAATGCTTACCTCGGTTGCAAGTAGCTATTACACCCTCGAACTATATTCACCCTCGCTCGCTGCGCTCGCTCGTGTGACTAAATATCTCGGGTGCACGCGATCCATTAGCGCCCTATGCGAGCTGCGCTCGCACTGGCGCCAAATTGGATCTTGTTCTGTAATAGCTTACTTACGTCCCTTGTGTAACAATCTACTATTAAATATTATTCAATAATTATGGATAATTTCATTATATTACAGATCTACCGCACATTTAACACACAGAATAGCTATTTATGCAACTGTATCGTAATGAGGGTCATTTTAATTCGAGTGCTGTTTTTTGATACGAGGCTTGCCGAGTATCAAAATAGGATAGTACGAGAATTAAAATGACTAATTACGTACAGTTGCATACAAGATTTTATCTACGACAAGGACGTCTTTATAATTTTTTACTTTATAAATTAATAAAAACCAAAAGTGCCAGAACCCAGAGCCGCTAAGCTATAGGTATCCTATTTATGAAGATAACCATATCGATACAGCTACGACTCATAACGATACAGCTCCCATACAACGAACTGTATCGTTATGAGAAGCAAACACGAAAGAGGGTTCAATTCGATATAGTTGTCAAATTCGAAATTGGAACTTTTCGATGCTGGAGTAGATAAAACATATAAACACACAGATAAACAGCACTAACTTCTTGGAAAAAAAATCTTTTTAATAATAAACATGCATTACACACACAGATAACACATAACATAGTCATAAAAATTACAATGATAAAGAAATCATTGCTGCTAATTGATTTTTTATCTCTAGGCAAGCTCCCATAGTTACGCTGGTCATTTCCATTCAAGATAATAATATTATCCGCGTAGATATATTAACTTAAAAAGATTTCTCCATTCGTAGCTCGCCGTCCAATAACTTCGTAGATCTGTGTACGCTGGCCCGCTACATTTTCCCGCACAGCCTCCCACTGGAACTCGATTTACAGCCTGATCTACGGCGGTCCCAACTTCGATTCCCGGGTGGTTGTCAATAAATATTTATTTAAGAGATTTTCTATTTAGCTGTCTCTGTAATCTATAGCTTCTTGCCACATTTCATGATTCTAGGTCATCGGGATTGTATAGGTTTTGATTTATAATTGGCGAGTGTCAAAATATGCGGCATTTAAACGGCCGTATCTTTTGATTGCGTTGACTTAGAATCTTGAATTTATACAACTCCAAGGGATCGTAAACTTAAAAATAATTTATGTTTCTATGTTATTCTATCCTCAATTTAAATTTTAGTGGCGTCTAGAATTACATTGGTCTAGTTGCATACATTTATTTAATTACATTGGTTAGTTACTTAAACTATCAATTAGATTTTAATTAAAAAAGTGAGCCTAATTTTGATGACGTCACTGCTTAGTCATCAAATAATCAAATAAATATTATAAATGCGAAAGTTTGGATGGATGGATGTATGGATGTATGGATGTTTGATATTCAATCACGCCCCAACGGCTGAACGGATTTGGCACAGATATAGAAAGAAAGAAAGAATGAAAAGAAATAAAATGTTTTTTTTATTTGATCACCACATTAGACTTATTATAATTAATATTAAGTATATAATATAGCGATACGTGACCAAATAAAGGTTTCCATCTCAGCATTATGCTGCAGCAGACTGCAGCGCTGGTTTTCAGTGGAAACCTAGATTTTAAGTGAAGATAGATTATAGTCTGGAATAGCACATAGGCTACTTTTTATCCCGGAAAATGAAAGAGTTCCCGCGGGAACCAAAAAACTTCAATCCACGCGTACGAAGTCGCGGGCATTCGCTAGTATTTCATATTCTAAAAAAATCATGTTAGCTATGAAACCGTCAAAATTAGCTTGAAAATAAATTTCACTAAGCTCCCAATAGGTGGCGCTGCATGAAGCTACATCGCGCTCTTCCTTAATTATAGGCAGGCGTTTTGTTTCTGAAACGAAATTTTAGAAATTCACACATTTTGTGTGAACTGTCACAATAAAAAAAAATTATAATACACATGATTATCTAGATTTAAACTCAGAAAAGAGGTTGCATGAATGCCAAAACTGATTTATCTTATAGAGTAACATTTTTTGATGCTGTTACTCATTAATACGTTTATTGTGGGGCGGGGTGACATGAAAAGGACATATTATTATGGAAATAACTTAAGAGACGTAACGGCCTTGCACAAGTGGGCCTAAGAATCCATTCCATACTAATACCTTTTCTGTGCTAATAAGGCTAAGGCTGAGAAATAAATAACATATTGGCGCTAAAACTGGTAGCGCCTAACAAACAATTCGAGTCCCCATGAGTACGGAACCCTAAATAACGATTTTCGGATTTTTTCCTATTATATACTTGTGCTGTGAGACCTTGTTACTCAAATCCATATCCATACTAATATTATAAATGCGAAAGTGTGTCTGTCTGTCTGTGTCTGTCTGTCTGTCTGTCTGCTACGCTTTCATGGGCCATCTGTTCAACCGATTTTGACGAAATTTGGTACCTATAGGGATAGTTTGTATCCAGGGGAAGGACATAGGCTACTTTTTATCATCTATTAAATTTCCCTGTGTTCTCCTAATAAGGTTGCCTGCAAGAAAAGGCTACTTAGTTTACTAATTAATTTACTTTTGTCATGTGTGGTACAAATAAAGAGTTTAATAATAATACATTAATTATACTAGACTTAAAAACAAAAGACACAATTGGCAGCTACACCCAGCGCTGATTTTCAGTTTGCTCCAGACAAGCAACTCTTAACCAATGAGGGCTACCGTTTTTATGCTCACTAGTTAGCGCCACTTGCGAGTAAGGTCCTAAAGTATAGCTGTAAATTCGGTAAACAAGCATATTTCTGGAAAAAAAACCCCTTTTGTAAATAGTAAACATTCAGGAACCAGGGAAATACTAACCTATGAATTAGCTGTTCTTTCAGCCCGCTTATTTTTGCACTTCTTTTTCTTAGCCCCGCTTTCAAAGCACAGAGCCCTGGCATTTATTGACACGTATCTTACATCTTCCATAATTAATCGGTTATTGCTAAATATTCACAACATTAACTAAATAATTAGACTCGCGATAAAAGCCCAGTGATATTTGACATTTCGTAGACCTCACTCTACACTAGCGCCCCTAGCGGCGAATTTAAACGCGGTAGCCCTCTAGGTAGTTTTTCGCAATTCTTCCTTTAGCTGTGCTATAAGGCGTTGCTTCATACCAAGTTTCAAGATTCTGAGTTCACGGGAAGTACCCTGTAGGTTTTGATTCCCTTGCACTTGCAAGAAAATTCGAAAATTTGCAGCATAAACGGCTGTATCTTTTGATTGTGTTGGCTTTGAAGTTTGATTTTTTCACAGCTCCAAGGGACAGTAGACCTGAGTATTAGATATGAATTTCAGCTTGATACCTCCATGCGTTCCTGAGAAAAAGGGTCTTGACACACAGACGGACGGACAACGAAGTGATCCTATAAGGGTTCCGTTTTTTCCTTTTGAGGTACGGAACCCTAAAAATAAAACAGGAGTAAACACACTAATATGTACCACACTCCCTGCAGAAAGGGGCATCTCTGGATTTGTCGTTTTAGTTATTGTTTAGAGATTGTGTTAAACAGAATTAGCCACAAATTGTTGTCCTATGTAAAATAAAAACATTTCATTTCATTAATTCAAGAAAGCAGTTGCGTATCATCCGAATGAACCTTCGGCCACGAGGTAGTTCGTCGTCGTCCTCTCAACCAATAGACGTCCACTGCTGGACGACGGTCTCCTGCACGGATCGCCACAGAGCACGGTCTTGTGCCGCTTGTTTCCAGCGGTTCGCAGCAGCTGCACGCTTGAGATCGTCCGTCCACCTAGTGGGGGGTCGTCCAACGCTGCGCTTCCCGGTAGTCCAACGAGGTAGATAGGAGGAGGTTTTTCTCAGCAGCTTTCGATCAAATATTCTATCTGTTCCAAATATTAAAACATCAAATATCTCCGTAGGCGCTAGGCAGGGTGGCGGAAATTCGCTCGTTTAAATTCGTCCTACGGGGCGAACGGGAATCGTTGGCGCAATTTGACTGTTATCGACTTTTCAGTTTCGTATGCCATTAGAGTTGCTGCACGTAGTAGGTATTTAGGTCGATCACACGTGTCACGAGTCACGACCGCATTATATTATGTATTGAAAGATTTGACTTTTACTGAATTAGTATTGACTCATTGATTAATCCAATTTGCCCAACGACCTTAATTTACATAGACGGGTCACGGGCCCTGTCAAACAAAAAATGTGGGCGTATTTTTAGCAACGCCTTCAACGCCATCCAGTCTGAAAAGCGGGAACTTGCTTGTACCATCATATGCCCCCATCTTGAATGAAAGCTTGAAAACATATGACTCGGTCATAGATAATATACGAGTAGGTAGGTCATAGTCATAGAAACCGTAAGGCTAGTTAGTAAAAAAAATATATCATACAGTTTGCCGCGGAAATTAAATGATTGCGTGATGGATAGAAATATTAAATAGGAATATTAAATAATGTTTTTTTGGGAATTTATAATTATTGTGAATTGAAACACTTACCTTAAAATAAAAATTGTACAGTGCCAAACTAATAAGACCTTAGGTGGTAACCTAAGAATAACAAATTATCTACACGACGAGCGACCGCGACAGCGCTACGATGGGGACAAAGACATGTTAGGAACGCGCTCTCAAAGTCGGACGTCCGACGTTTTCCTATGAAAGGGCCCATCTAGTACCTACATATATATCGATGAATTTGCCCCATACAGATAGTCTGCGACAAATACAGACCAGAGAACTGGAAGGAAATGTAACTTGTTTGACAATATAGCATTTTTGTTATAATGATAGGCGTAGGCTTAGAATTCTTGGAAGGCTACATGCAAGCCTTATATGTAGCCTTCCAAGGTGAAGGCTACACATGAATGGGTTATATAAAATAAATAACTAATTTGATCCAGGGAGGATTCGAGCTCATCTCCACACAAAAAATCGCATCAAAAAAACATCGCAGGTTGTCAAAACTTTGTAATAGCTGTAGGACTTTTCAATTCTAACTATTATCCTCACTAGCTGATGCCCACGTCTTCGTCCGCGTGATATAATTTTTTAATTCCTACGGGAACTTCTTATATTTCCCGAATAAAAAGAAGCCTATCTCATGGCTAGCCTAGTGGTTAGGCGGACGTCGGTCTCCTGTTATCGGCAATCTGAGATTTGATCCACGGGAACGTTTCTAACTTTTGCGGACGATTTTAAGCAATTATCAATACTCATAGTTGCTACTTGTTTATTTATTATTTTATTTCATTCACAGACTCTGCCATCGCAGCAAAGTTCTACAAGCAGCACCAAGCGGAAGAAACCCACGAAGCGCCTGTCTAGAAAGCGATCGTATTGAATCACGGGACTTTACACACATGAGGCGACGACTGATGTTTTATTTGGTGAAAGTTTAAACCGGAACTGTTACTAGGGCGAAAACACACTACGGATAAAAAAAGTCCACGCCAGATAAAAAGTAGGCGCGCGCAATTAAATGTATAAATTCATATGAAATTAAATGTGTATAGGTTACCTTCAAATCAAGAGTGAATAGGCATCTTCTAAGCAAGCGCGCTCCACCTTAGGCTGCATCACCACTTGCGCTAGCCTTATATATTTAAAAAAAAAACTAGTTTACCATACAACACCGAAGATTCAGGCGCATGTTTGCCCTATATAGTGAGTTTTCGCCCAATATAATCTTTATCTATTTTTACTTTTCAACAATCTGTGTTAAGGATTTAAGATGTTGTATGTCTTATTAATTATTATCTACAACTTCTGTATTCTTTTCCATGAATCTTATAATTTTCGAATTAAATGGAACTTAATAATTTTATGTCTTTGACAAATTTTCCAACGTTCAGCTCATAACTTGCTTGCTTATAGTCCATAAAAAATATAAAACACAAAAAATGTTTGTACCTATGTCCGTTTGTGAAACCCAAAGACCATGTTGACGACCTCCGTGGCGCAGTGTGTAGCGCTGTTGTCTTAACGTGCGGAGGTCCCGGGTTCGATCCCGCCAGCAGGGTCAATTTAGGAATTTATATTTTCTGAATTTTCCCTGGTCTGGCCTGGTGGGAGGCTTCGGCTGTGGCTAGTTACCACCCTACCGGCAAGGACGTGCCACCAAGCGATTTAGCGTTCCGGTACGATGCCGTGTAGAAACCGAATAGGGGTATGGGTTTAATATAACTGCCATGCCCCTAACAGGTTAGCCCGCTACCATCTTAGACTGCATCATGACTTACCATCAGGTGAGATCGCAGTCAAGGGCTAACTTGTAGTGGATAAAAAAAAAAGTGAAACCAATACAACCAATGTGACCCAAACCGGTTTTATTAGAAAGGCAATAATGTGACTATGGTTTTAGACCAGTAAAAATATTTTTAAATTTCCTTTTCTTTTTAGCATACTAGCACACGCTGGGTATCCACTAGTAGTCCATAAATCCATAAATATTATAAATGCGAAAGTTTGGATGGATGTATGGATGTATGGATGTTTGTTACTCAATCACGCCCCAACGGCTGAACGGATCCGGCTGAAATTTGGCACAGAGATAGATTATAGTCTGGAATAGCACATAGGCTGCTTTTTATCCCAGAAACTTAAAGAGTTCCTGCGGGAACCAAAAAACCTCAAACCACGCAGACGAAGTCGCGGGCATTCGCTAGTAGTCCATAACGTCGCTTTTCCTACGAAAGGACCTATCTGACACTTTTGACGTAACTGCACTAAATACATCATAATAATGTACTTTTGATTCTCTGTCGATCTGTCTTATCGACTTTTTCATATCTTTTACCGTTTACTGGCTAGGACAATCGGTAAGTATGGCGTATATGCTCATTTGCGAAAAGGAAATCACACTAAGTGGCGTATTTTATACTTAGGGCTATTAGAAAGATTTTTATTTAGTGATCAGCTAAATAAAAATCTATCAACTATGACGTAACTGAAAATACGTCATTTAGTGTGAACTAGACTATATTGAATAAAAATGGGGTTTTCACTTACGTCTGAATTTTGATTGCGACGGAATACCTTAGACATTAACTAATAGAGTTAAAAATCTATGTAAATTGGTGACCAAAAATGTATAAAACCTTGGGCAGTAAAAAAATCCAAAATAGTACGAATCCAAAAACTTTCAGTCAAAAAATGATTTAAAACTATCCTATTTATTATTATATATATAAAGAAATAAAAAACAAATTATTTTGAATTAAATGTGATTTAATTATTCAGTAAAAAATACAGTCGTATCTCCTAAGTAATTAATTTTTCAGAAAAACAAAGTTCTTATGAAGTGGCGTATCTGTTTTAAATATTTTTACCTAAATGAATACGCACATTTAAATAAGACAATTCCTACTTACAAAAAGGCCTTGATTCACAGATTATAAGAATATTTTTTTAATTTTAATATAGCTTTATTTGAGCAAGCTGTGGACAATATAGTTGAGCACGAAACCGAAAAACGCTTACCCTGAACAATTAACTCGATGTCAGTTAGGTCCTTTCGTAGGAAAAGCGACGATAAAAGATAAATGAATATCAGTTAATGTAACCACATTATTCAAAACGGTAATAATAATTGAAGTTAGAGTAGTCAATGGTAAATAATATGAACCATGTTCACAGGTAATAAAATTAATTACTGGTAATATTTGATGGGTAATTACAGGTTTCAATGGTAATCACACGGAATTAATGCAATATGTGATATGATTGGAAAAACAAGCATTCGACACGGTTAATTTAAACAGTTTAAACCTTTCATGACAGTTAATTACATTTCACGATCATCGGTGTTTATTTGTGTTAAAATATTTTCATGCTGTACTATACTTACAATTTTTGAATTAAATTTTTTTCCATACATAAATAATGTTACGTATTACACGTAAAACTAAAATAATAGAATAAATAAAGTATATAAAGTACAATAAATGATTATGATTTTGATTTCTGATTCAAAATAGTTTTCAAATAGTTAAAAACGGTACCGTGGAATAGGGTCAGTTGTTAGTATTCTGTGGCTAAATAATGCCGGCAACTTCTTCCTAGTGGACTTAAGTACTTTAATCACAAATTGTGGTTAAAAAATATCATAAGTTAATATAATAAAAAGTACATAAAACGTTTTAAGTAAAAAGTAGCCTACTTCTATCCCCGAGATGCAAGATATCTCCGTACCAGAATTATACGCGTTAAATCAAAATTTAAAATAGAAAGTGTGTCTGTCAGTATGTCTGTCTGTTACATTTTGAGAGGCCCATCACTTCAACAGATTTTGTCGATTATAATGGGAAGAAGGCTACTTTTTATCCCGGAAAATCCCCGAAGTTACGTTTGCACCAATTATCTGCAACATAAATTCAATTCACGTCAATTATTGTACAATTGTTCATGTTAAATGCTAATAAATGAATCTTAATCTAAATGCTGTTCTCAAGGGATTTCTCAAAATCCTAAATCCACGAACGTAGTTGCGTGCATAATCTAGATTCTAGACTACAGGTACAATAATGAATTAGAATATAATGAATTTATTTGTCTAAATATGTGTTACAATGAAGGTTACAGTATGAAAAGTCGCAGCATATCCATGGACGAAATGAAATAATTAATGGATGGACTTGGACGAATGAGGGCTACCGCGTTTAAATTCGCCGCTAGGGGCGCTAGTGTAGAGTGAGGTCTCCAAAATGTCAAATATCACTGGGCTTTTAACGCGAGTCTAAATATTTAGTTAATTTTATGAATATTTAACAATAACCGATTAATTATGGAAGATGTAAAGATACGTGTCAATGAATGCCAGTGCTCTGTACTTTGACAGCGGAGCTGAGAAAAAGAGGTGCAAAAATAAGCGGGCTGAAAGAACAGCTACTTAATTCATAGGTTAGTATTTCCCTGATTCCTGTATGTTTACTATTTTTAAAGGGATTTTTTTTCCAGAAATATGCTTGTTTACCGAATTTACAGCTATATTTTAGGACCTTACTCGCAAGTGGCGCCAACTAGTGAGCATAAAAACGGTAGCCCTCATTAACCTAGGTACACGTGATATTGGCCATATTCGCCTTACTCCTCTAGCCGCGAACTGGGTAGTTTCGCCATTGATTATGATATTGTGTTGTCATAGTGATCGACTTTTTCAGGTACTAGTGTCAATAATTGGGCAGAAACATGACAAGGCACTCTCCCTTCGCCCCACAAAAGTTAGTTGAACGTGACTTCATACATTCATACATTTTTCTTACATTTCCTACACACTGCACCACGGAGGTCGTCAACATGGTCTATGAGTTTCACTAACGGACATAGGTACAAACATTTTTTATCACGGTTTATTTCATCCAAGAGTTTATAATTTTAGTATGGAATAGGTATGGAATGGCATGCATTGCAGTATTTTTCTTGTATTTTTCCTTTTGCGGACAGTTTAAAACTGCTTTACATTGAACGCTTTGATTCAGAGGAAACTTGAAAGAGCGCCCGCAGCGGAACCTCGCTACTCGCTTCTCAATATATTGCATATTTCATAATCCATTACATAATACATTATACGTACTTCTATTTTATCACATCTAACAAGATATATCTACTGCGACTTATGTTCAGACGAATAACAAGTAGTCTGATCATAAGTCGTCTGTCACATTTAGCTCGCAATTGAAAGTTGTTAGGGTTCCGTAGCCAAATTTGGCAAAAAACGGATAGATTCGTCATGTCTGTCTGTCTGTCTGTCTGTCCGTCCGTATGTCACAGCCACTTTTTTCCGAAACTATAAGAACTATACTGTTGAAACTTGGTAAGTAGATGTATTCTGTGAACCGCATTAAGATTTTCTTACAAAAATAGAAAAAAAACAATAAATTTTGGGGGTCCCCATACTTAGAACTGAAACTCAAAAATTTTTTTTTCATCTACCCCATACGTGTGGGGTATCTATGGATAGGTCTTTAAAAATGATATTGAGGTTTGTAATATCATTTTTCTCTAAACTGAATAGTTTGCGCGAGAGACACTTCCAAAGTGGTAAAATGTGTGTCCCCCCCCCCTGTAACTTCTAAAATAAGAGAATGATAAAATAAAAAAAAATATATGATGTACATTACCATGCAAACTTCCACCGAAAATTAGTTTGAACGAGATCTAGTAAGTAGTTTTTTTTTAATACGTCATATAATCAAAATATTTTTAATAATTTAAAACTTACTACAGGTTTGTACGGAACCCTCGGTGCGCGAGTCCGACTCGCACTTGGCCGGTTTTTTTTTTAAGGTACTTAAAAATAAAAAAAACAACTATCAATTGCGAGCCTAACGCATCAACTTTGCCTATCTTTGTTATACTCGCCCGACTTCAACATAGTGTGTAGAAATCAAAATTATTTTTTACTTTACAGTGGCTTTGGAAGTCGGTTTTTTGGAAAGAATTTTTATTTTTAACTTTTTAGTGTACTCTTAATCATCAACCTCAACCTGCAGCATCAGAGCTGAGGAGTTGGGACTTGGGTTTAAGTATGAAGTCGTTGCTTGACACCTACAATATGAATTCGCCATAAAAAATCCTGAATCGTAATTTTTAAGGAGTTCTGTACTCTGCAGCATCAGGGTTGAGGAGTTAGGACTCAGAGTTGAATCGTATACACGTGACTTGATACTTACTATATGAATTCACCATCAAAACTTCCTAACTCCCTAGTTTTGAGTCATAGGTATACCTACAGCATCAGGATTGAGCATTTGGAGTCAGATTTTTTTATGGGACCACCTCGCGAGCTTTCTCTAAATACTGAAAATTTTTTTTAGAAATCGGATTAGAAACTACTGAGATAAGCGGTACCATACGTTACAAAAAAAAAATTCGCACCGAATTGAGAACCTCCTCTTTTTTGGAAGTTGGTTAAAAACCATTTCAACTAGAATGAATTAAGCCAGAGGTATACAGGAATCCCCCTCACCCCACTGGTGGGGCAAACCGGTGGGGATCCCGACTCTATATAGCTTACTGGCAGTAAGTTACTGCATACCGACGACAGTTCACAAAAGAGACAGTGTAGTGCTTTAAGAATATAAGGGGACCGTTACAGACGGACAGACTGACCTGCTTAAAATATTCAAACTTGTATAGAGTAGGTGACGTACGAAACACAACTTTTGTTATATTAAAAACCAAGAAGGTGTGATAGGATTGTACCTACCTATTAGCCATTCGCAATTCTTGCATAAAAAGAAAAACAAGTTCGTATAATATTTTTCAGATGCGTTTCGAGTTTCGACTTGACGGATTCGGCAGTTGAAAAATCGGCGAAAAAATGGTGATTGCTTTGATCAGAATAACTAACACGCGAATTTTGCGGAGCAACGGATTTACATGTGTTTTTTTTTCATGGATATAGTATTTTATCCGTAAGTTAGCTCTGGACTGCGATCTCACCCGGTAGTCACTTAGGTATAACAGATAAGTGACTGAATTATCACTTTATCATCACATCAATGGTGTAGCGGGCTTGTAGAGTTATGGCAGTTACATTTAACCCCTATGGGTTACTGTATAAGGTACCTATGTACCCTAATTGGTTTCTGTACGGCATCGTACCGGTATGCCAATCGCTTGGCGGCAAGTCTTTGCCTTTAGGGTGGTGTCTATTTTTAAATCCACTACAAGTTAGCCCTTGACTGCGATCTCACCCGATAGTAAGTGATGATGGTAGCGGGCTAACCTGTTAGGGGTATAGCAGTTGTATTAAACAGTATCCTGATGATGATAGCGGGTAAATTAGAGTCACCGATCCTGCAACACTTTATTAAAGTCCTCGTTCGGTGACTTAAATGGAATCTTGTTTTTATGTTTTTATGTTTTTAAAGTAAAAATTATCCTAGAAATAAAATACTAACATAGTTTTTTAAGATTGTATTTTACTAACAACTATGGGCCTCTGTTGCCATAATAAAGAAAGTTATTATTATTATTATTATTAAACCCAGACCCCTACGCGGTTTCTACACGGCATCGGAACGTTAAATCGCTTGGCGGCACGTCTTAGCTGGTAGGATGGTAACTAGCCGCGGCCTCCCACCAGGCCAGACCAGGGAAAATCTAGCGAAAGGGCGAAAGACCTATAGTCGCCTCTGTGTTTCCTTGCTCTGTGTAAGCCTGCTAATGAGCATTGTTAATGAAAAGACAAAAGACGGTCACGCTCAGTAACCCTCGCGAATAATGCGTTGAGTCCCTCATCAATACAGGTCTCAGGACAGAAATACCTTCACTCAACTCATTGAGCCTTCGTAAGTAGCCTTAATGGAGTTGTCAGTGAGTGCAGTTATAAGTCGAAGTCTACGGCTCCTGAATTTGATTGAGCCCCTATTCTCTAACTCAGTGGCAATCAAAAAAATAGAGCCACTGACATATATTTTTACAAAAACCACGAGTTCAATACATTGCACTAGGAACTATTATTATAAACTTGATGATGGCCGCGACTTCGTCCGGGTTGTTTGTGTATTTTTGGAACGGAGTTCCTTATCGCGCGTTGCGAAAGGGGGCTAGACGGAAAAAATTAAGACCAAAAGTTGTAACGACACTTTTTATGAAAATATGATTTTGGATAAAAAGGCGAAATAATTTTAAAGACTTATGTTTTCAATAGTTACATAGGCTAGTTATAAATACGTGTTATAGGTTATGGGTAGGGGGAGAAATGAGGTTGTCACAGTCGAGCTATATCGAAAAGTTAATAGAAAAATTTAACATGGACGAATGTAAGCCGGTTTCAATGCCGATGGAAACAGGTTTAAAATTGGAGAGAGTTTAATTAATGGAAAGAAACTTCGTTCCACCGGGTGTCCCTTAACACCTCTCAAGGTTTTTTATTCCCGCGGAAACTCCTTAGTGAAAAATATCTCTATACCGAATTACATATTTAGAAACAAAGATAGGGATCAATATCCCTATCCTCTAATCGCCCTCCAATGCGATTATCACTGCAATACTGATTGTCTGATTCTGATTGCAGCCAAGCGCTAGCCTATGTATAAAAAATACAGTTTATACTTTAGCAGGATCTTATTTATGTTAAATATGTCCTTGTTTCTAAATAAAAGTTTATTTAATAGGTTAAAAAAGTGCCGTATTTTCAAACCTGAAACCTCCAACAACTCACTAACATTATTTCGCGAGTGAGGTCGTCAAACATTCGCTAATTAGCTATATTGAATTTTTTTTATTTTTTTTTATTTTTAAAAAGTTTTTAAAACAATACTCTACAAAAACAGAATTTATACTGAAATAGAAATGAAATACGCGAAATCATTTTATTTCCGCTGGAAATACACCTATATTGAAAGGAGACGCCTGACCGATTTTCACCGATTTCAGTCGAATTTCGCCGAAACAAAAGCGTGCAGGCGCGACCGGAATCGGGGCAACACCGTGCATAAAAACGGCCTTATTATTTGTTTGTTAACTGTGAATATTTAGCAGGGTCTTAACGAATTTCACGGGACGCTCTCTTCAATAATACGGTTACTTATTTGTGCAAAATAGAGTGTAGCTTTGGAAAATTGTTGTTTGTTATTTTTTTTGTTTGGGCACCGTTTGCGTCCTAGTTTCTTATGCACGTCAAACTTATACATTTACATAGTGAAATTAAGTAATAATATTCTTACTAGAGGTCGCGTGCGACTTCGTCCGCGTACAACTTCTGATTTTCTATGAGATTATGAAATTTTACACGTGCAAAAAGCCTATTTATAAAGACTTTATATAGCATATCAGGTTTTTATTATTTAATACAAGTATCATCTCTCTATATATAAAAATGAATCCCTTTTTCTACTTTTATGCCGGAAAATTAAGGAGTTCCCGCGGGAATAACAAAAAACTTAAATCACGCGGACGAAGTCGCGGGCATCAGCTAATTTAATATAAATATGATCTAATACTGTTAGCAATAAGGAAAATATATAATTAATAATTATTATGAGGAAGATATTTTCATTGCAATAGATAGACAATAGAACAGTAGGTACAATGTTATATATCTACGTCTCAGTAAATAATAGGTACATTTTTTATAATCCATACTAATATTATAGATGCAAAAGTGTGCTTGTATGTCTTTAACTATCTGATAACTTTCACGCTAGATCCGTTCAATCGATTCTGACCAGATTTGGTACAGAGGTAGACATAAGCTCCTTTTCTTCTCGAAAGATCAAGGAGTTCCCGAGGGTTTTTTTTTAAACCGTAGGTAATCCCCGTAAGGACATAGTCACGAGCGTAGTCTAGTTATTAAAAACTAGATGATGCCTGCGACTTCGTCCGCGTGGATTGGGTTTTTTAATTCCGCGGGAACTCCTTAATTAAACGGAAAAATCAAACGGATAAAAAGTAGCCTCTGTTCTTCCCCGGGATACAACCTATTAAAATCGGTTGAACTGTTGGGCCGGGAAAGCATAGCAGACAGACAGATAGACAGACAGGCGGACAGACAGAATAAATACACTTTTGCATTTATAATATTATCTAGTAGATATGGATGAATGTTTGTTATAGGTCTTTGACAAGTTAACAAAGGCTTTGAAAAACAAAATACCACTAATCATCACTTTTTTAGCAATATTTGCCCAGCTATTTCAGTATCACACTAGAGTTTAATATTTTTATGCTATTTTTATTTAAAAAAATATTCACTTCACCAGCGCCGCCGGTAGAAATTGAAAAACGCGTTCATATTTTTATTTTCGTTGAAAATACGTTCGGAGAACGCATGACCGATTTCATCGTTATTTTTTTACTGAAAAGAAAAAAATAGATGATTTTTTTAAGGGATCCGTGTTAGATCCTCGGCACCGCAGCCGCGCCAGCTCAAATTCAAATCTAGCCTAGGTGGTTTAAACTTAGGTAGATAGGTAACATGTAGATTTACATACTAAAACCGTAGCAGGAAATCTGTGTCTACCGATTACGTTGCCATAATCTTTTGTTAAATACGAATCACGTATTGTAGTACTATCCCTGTACCAAATTTCATCAAAATCGGTTGAACAGATGGTCCGTGAAAGCGTAGCAGACAGACAGACACACTTTCGCATCCATACTAATATTATAAATGCGAAAGTGTTTCTATCTGTCTGTCCATTTGTCTGTCTGCTACGCTTTCACGGTCCACCTGTTCAACCGATTTTGATGAAATTTGGTACAGGAATAGTTTGTATCCCGGGGAAGGACATAGGCTACTTTTTATACCGGAAAATTGAAGAGATCCGGGAATAAAAATATATCAATCCACGCGGACGAAGTCGCGGGTATCATCTTAGTTTATAATATTAAGTATGGATTAGTATGAATTTTTCGACGCATACGTCGACTGCACACAACTCAATCGAGTTTACGCGAACTGTGTGTGTTTACTGTTTACTCTTTTTATTTGCAAAAGTCATTAAAAAGAGAAGAGAAATAAGAAACGCAAGTAAACAAGCATTTCTAATTATTCAATATTCATAAACCGAAACAAGAATCTATTTTTCGGTAGTTTTATTACAAAAATTGAAAAGTCAATCCTATTAAAACTCAAGTTCCCTCCGTGGAGAATCTGTGATCAAAGAGCTTCCCAATCAGGAGAGAGCTCTGTTTTTCCCGAGAGGGAGAGGTGTCGATTTTTCACGACGTCTGTGCCGTGAAACATATCTGCTGGCGTCACAAGTCGAAAGAGTAATGGGACTATCCTCTCCGTTTTATTCACGTGTACCTACACACGGGAGAGTACTTCGATGAGCAAAATTATTATTTGAGGTTCAGCAAAAAGTGACTTTATTTCAAAGGTATCTGCTGGCGTCAAAAGTCGAAAGAGTAAGGTGACTATCCTCTCCGTTTTATTCACGTGTACCTACACACGGGAGAGTACTTCGATGAGCAAAATTATTATTTGAGGTTCAGCAAAAAGTGACTTTATTTCAAAGGTATCTGCTGGCGTCAAAAGTCGAAAGAGTAAGGTGACTATCCTCTCCGTTTTATTCACGTGTACCTACACACGGGAGAGTACTTCGATGAGCAAAATTATTATTTGAGGTTCAGCAAAAAGTGACTTTATTTCAAAGGTATCTGCTGGCGTCACAAGTCGAAAGAGTAATGGGACTATCCCTTCCGTTTTATTCACGTGTACCTACACACGGGAGAGTACTTCGATGAGCAAAATTATTATTTGAGGTTCAGCAAAAAGTGACTTTATTTCAAAGGTATCTGCTGGCGTCAAAAGTCGAAAGAGTAAGGTGACTATCCTCTCCGTTTTATTCACGTGTACCTACACACGGGAGAGTACTTCGATGAGCAAAATTATTATTTGAGGTTCAGCAAAAAGTGACTTTATTTCAAAGGTATCTGCTGGCGTCAAAAGTCGAAAGAGTAAGGTGACTATCCTCTCCGTTTTATTCACGTGTACCTACACACGGGAGAGTACTTCGATGAGCAAAATTATTATTTGAGGTTGAGCAACAAGTGACTTTATTTCAAAGGTATCTGCTGGCGTCAAAAGTCGAAAGAGTAAGGTGACTATCCTCTCCGTTTTATTCACGTGTACCTACACACGGGAGAGTACTTCGATGAGCAAATTCAGGGTGAAGCAAAATGTGTAATTTTACGTGCCTACTTTACCTACTTATGTGCCGTGAAATGAAACGTATCTGCTGCCATCACGAGTCGTAAGAGTAATGCGGATATCCTTTCCATTTTTCTTTTAAATCTTTAATTTAAAGGCTTTTACACATCTGTATGTCACTTTTCGTACCCAATACAAAGTTATAACGATAACAAAAAAACATTTCTTGTTAATTAAAAATTATCTGAACAGATTGCACGCTTCGTCAAAATTAAAACTTAATAAACTTTGAAAGTCAACAACGTAAAATCTGCTCACACGTAAACCTTCACTTTCCATTTTATCCATAAGTACCTACCTAGACTACCTAGGTACGCACGGAGACGATGAACGTATTTTACTTTAATATTTTGGACGTCCGCGATTTTGGGTCTATCAAAGCTGACATACTCGTAGAAGCGAATCCTACTTGAAAAGTTATGAATTTCTATCAAAGTAGCTATTTTATTCCGTGGTTTAATATGAAAAATTAATGTTTTCCTAACTTTGTTCATATCCATTACTGAAATTAAAGTAACAGCAGTCGAATTGAAATATAGAAATAAATAAAGGCAAAAGGAATTAAGTAGGGTACACGAGGTCCCACTAGTAAGAGTAAAATTCCCAACAATCCAAATATTTCAAAGCAATTTCGTATATTGCTTGTTGCTTTTTAGGGTTCCGTACTGTATTAGTTCCGTAGAGTATTGTTTAAAAAAAAAATTAAAATCTTTGGGGATCCATTTCAATATAGCGAATTAGCGAATGTTTGACGACCTCACTCGCGAAATAATCTTAGTGAGTTTTTTAACTTCTTAAATAAACTTTTATTTAGAAACAAGGACATATTTAACATAAATAAGAACGACGATCCTGCTAAAGTATAAACTTTGTTTTTTAGGGTTCCGTACCAAAATGGTAAAATGGAACCCTTATGGTGCGACTTTCTCCGTCTGTCTGTCCGTCCGTCACACTCGATAATTTCAGTAACTACCGAAGCTATCGACATGAAATTTGGAACAGTTGTGTATATCAGTGGCCCAAAGACACTGGAATTAAAAAAAATTTGAAATTATTTTTGTTCTTATTTAAAAAGGGGGGGAAATCTGAGGGTTGAAATTTAAAAGTGAGATAACTGTACTGTGTAGGGTATCATATGAAAGGGTTTACTTTGTACATTCTAAAACAGATTTTTAGTTATTTTTAGTTATGATAGTTTTTGATTTATCGGGGAAAATGTCTAAAAAAATACCGTTCTCCCCCCCTTATCTCCGGAGTTTACCAATCGAAAAATTTGAAATAATTATGGTCAATAGGAATTTACGTATATTTTACAGGAAAACTATAGCCAATGCTCTAACTAGCATAGTTTTTTTGATATTAACAATAAACCTCTACAAACAAAGTTAGTCTTGCGGTTCATTAACAAAGGTAATTATTTATTAATAATGGTACGGAACCCTTCGTGCGCGAGTCCGACTCGCACTTGCCCGGTTTTTATTTCCCTTCGGTATGGATAATAATAATTCAAAACCAGTGGGGCTTTGATGATTCAAAAAACGTTGTAATTTGTACATTTGAAATTAAAATAAATATGCTAGGTACATTTTGATTTAAGTAATAAGGAAAATAATTTTGCCAAAAATTTACTGGTTTACATACGGGCTTACATTTTACCGAACATTTCAAGAGCGTAGATATGCAGATAAATGCTTATTTACAGAGAGTTTCGAAGAATTTGAATAACATTTTTTAGATTTTTATCATTTAAGTAATTAGCAAACCATATTACTTACCCTTAATCCTATTAGATACAAAGTCGTACCTAAGAGCCTTAGGAAATATTTTTCGTTAAAGTCATACCTAGTTTCATTACTCTGGATTAAATTCTAGTTCTAGTCTGCAAGTTAATTATTCGTCTTTAAACATAAATAATAATTATTTTCCTATGAAGTTCTTAACTGGCTGAGTTTATTTCTGGGCTTTTCTTTAATCTTAGCAGTATTGTTTAGCTTTTATTTATTATTATTGAAAAAAAATATTCTCTCAATTTTTTTTTGTATTTTCAGGTTATAATAAGTAATATTTATGTAATAAATAAGTAATATATAAGTAAAATCTAAATTAAATCTAAATTAAAAACTAAATTAAAAACTAAAAACTAAACATTAAAAATATCATCTATCCCGCTGCAATGAGGCAGTGTGCCCAGAACGCTGGCTGCGTTACCCCGCTGAATAGCCAAACTTATATGTTGGCCGAGGTAACTGCCAGCCCTCCGGTCACCTGTGGACTCTGTGAGACGAGAAGATAGATCCTTAAAAAAGGATCTGGCATTTTCGCCCCACGACCCCAGGGTTTCAACACCAAAAGGCACAAAATGGCTCTTTCTGCATTAGTGGCCGCCGCCCCCGCTGACATGGAGGACGCCTGCAAGTGGGATAACGCTAGCGTGTCCACGCATGTGGCATCCCAAACAAGCGACCTTCCTTGCTTCCACGGAACAAGAGTCATCCCGTCAGGTCTCTTACCATCACTGCGCGCCAAGCCATTAGGCTCTATCTAACACTGCAGGCACTTTAGCGGTTGCAAGAGACCTACGAATGATGTCGTTCAGGGAAGCATGTCGCGAAAGACGACTGGCACTTTTAATACAAGAAAGCCCGTGATGGCCATACACGTCCACTGCCCCACCACAGTGGCAAAGATGTGGCTGTTGTAACTTGGCGCCAAGTCGAAGACCAACCGCAATCGTCAGAGTGAGGTGGTCCAACAGAGTGCCTAAATGCTTAGACGGGAGAGCATGAAGCCAGTAACTTGATTCCCTCGTAGACACCGCAAGAAGACGAGCACGGTCGCTTGCAGTAGGTGATGAATTTATAAGCTCCTGCAAAACATCTGAACATAGTGCGTCGTCCCATTGTCTTTGAGAAAACAAAGATACCGGTTCCTTACTAGGACATGCCACATTGAAAGCACCTCTAGCTTCAGCCAAATACGACGGCTCAATGGGACCTAATGATTGGTTTAAAATATTGCCAAAGAGCTTAATCGTACTATAAGGAGAAGATAAAAATGCTGGTAATGATACACTGCTAATTTTACGAATGCCTAAACCACCGTACCGAACTGGGAGAGAGAATTTTTTTTTGCGTGTTTTATTTTTCATGCTCAGGCGAATAATCTCCCGTATACACCCATTCCCTATTAAGAGGAAATCTCTGAGAGGACTTTATGTACGTTACTTCAGCCCGTTTAATGATTTGTAAAGCCCCCATTAGCTCACCTGCCGTAGCGGATTTATGGGTTGACTCCTGCACTACTCGCCTCTTAATACTACTTTACTCCTATACTATACGTGTAAACGTGTGCGGTACTTAAGCTTTGCTTGCTTGCTAGTAACTTGGTTACTGAAATATAAACGAAATAATATTTCAATTCAGACTTTGATAGTATTAAAAAACGATAGGCACGCAACATAACTATGGAATAACGTGATAGCCTAGTGGTTAAGACACCCGACATCCTGTATGGGGTCGCGGGTTTGATATACGGGCACGCACCTCTGACTTTTCGAAGTTATGTGCGTTTTAAGAAATTAAATTTAACTTGCTTCAAAACCGTTGGGCGGATGGGCAGACTTCTCACACCTGCGAGAAGGTTCTCGAAGGTGTGTGAAGTCTATAACCATCCGCACTTGGCCAGCGTGGTGGTCGCTTCTGTCGCTCACCTAGGACAATTACGGGTTAGCGAGTCTACCAACGTTGCACTTTTCGCGGTTTGAAGTCGCCATTCCAACACTTAATGAGGCTACCGGTTATCGGTTCCATTAGAACTACATATCATCACTACAGTCTATTAACGTCCCACTGCTGGGCACAGGCCTCCACTCTCATAGGAGAGCGGGAATTAGAGCTTAGACCCACCACGCTGCTCCAATGCGGGTTGGCGGGCTTTAACGATTATTATCATGTTATTGATAACAACCGGGACCGACGGCTTAACGTGCTCTCCGAGGCACGGGGGTGAAACACCGCCAACTTCCAACTCCGGGCTGGCACTGAGAATTTCTTAATTGAAAAACCCAATACCTAACTTTTATGCCCGGCCGGGAATCGAACCCAGGACCTCGTGATCCGCAGTCGACTATGCTAACCACTGGACCAACGAGGCAGTACTACATATTATATGGCCCGCCAATTGAGCTTCGCAATCTGCAACTTTAGTTCTCCTTCTTCTCGCGTCGTTTCCTCAACTTTGAGAATCGTGGCTCCGTCATGATATTACTGCCTTCACGGTGTTACGCCATCTCTCCCTATTGGAGGCTGTGCGAAAGGCACTGCAGACTGGAGTGTCGACCGCTTCTTTTATCTGGTCACACCAATGTCTCGGGCTTCGTCCGCGGGGTCTCTTTTCTTCGATCTTGCCAGTGATGATGAGTTTTTCAATGCTGCTTGAATTTTACATGGCAATGTGACCGAAGTAGTCGAGCATCCGCCGCAGACAGATGTTTGAGCACATCTTTATTTATAATTTGTTTATGATGGATTAGTTCTCCTACGGATCACTTTATGACTGATTTGGCTGCACTTACTAGAGATGTCGAATCCTTATTACTAGATACCTACTTAAAATCTAGAAATTTCCACGTAACCTAAATAAAAAATAAAATAAATTGTAAAAGTAGTAAGTACATTTATATGATTCCTATCTTAGCGTAGGAGATTTCTCGCGGGAAATTATGCCGCCTCAGTGGCGTTACACTTTCCTGTGGAAATGTCGTAAACACATAGATAGGTGCAGAGAGTTGTCATACATTAGAGGCTTTGATGAATAGTAGGGATGATTATACATTTCAATCAAATCAGCTCTTTATCAAATTTAAAAACGCGCTTCTAGTATGGATGTTTGCATGAAATTCACAGTTGTGACGTCATTAAATTTCAACGCACTTTTTTTTTCTTTAATCGATTGTTTAAAATGATTATCATACTTAAAACTAACAGAAGATGTGAATTTTAAGTGTTTTGGAAGACCCTCTATTTAAAAATCAGTAAGAAATAATTTATTTTTGAACATAGGAATCATCCCAATTAGGTACAGGTACAAAATGAATGTTACTTATAAGTTATACCCAATGCCGGCTTACTACTTGAGTACGAGTCTCCTCTCAGAATGAGTAGGATTTGGGCCACAGTCCACCACGCTGGCCAAGCGCGGATTGGCAGACTCCACACACCTTTTGAGAAAATAATGACGAAGTCTCGGGCGTGCAAATTTCCTCACGATGTTTTTAGATTCATCGTTACCGTAAAAGAAAGTGATTTTCAATTTCTTAAAACGCAACTCCGAAAAGTTATAAGTCCGTGTCCGGGGAATGAAAGCCCGACCACCACTAGTTCGGAAAACCATTCCTACCGAGAAGAGCCAGCAAGAAACTCGGCTTGGGTTTGTTCTGTCTGATTATTTCGGTCAGATTTTTTGTACCTATATGATTAGATATGTATCTTTTCAAAAAGGTTTGATGTTTTTTAAAAGTGATATTTTGAAGGTTACTCTATTCCATGTTCTATAGCTCGATGTAGTTACATCGTTAAAGAGATGTGACCTAATTTATAGTCTGCATTCAAATTAGGTTTTTTCGCGTACCTAGTTAAAAAAGTGTCTTCTAACATAAGAGTAAAATTGTAAACCAGCCGTAATGTTATTCGTGAATTTAAAATTTCAGAATTTTCTCTGGCCTCTGCAAAATAACTGAAGATATCTGTAATGTTACTCTAGACTCTAGTGTCTCTGCTTTTAATAAATAGTTGTCTTTTTTTAAAGTAATGAATGCACGAGATATCTACTTCGGCTTCAAAATAGGAAAAATTCTAAAGCTCAGGTTCATTACTCGCCAATAAATATGAATTCCGTGTGGAATAGCAACTGAATCGAAGCGATTAATTGAGTCCATAATAGTTACCGGATCTTCTTTTCTATGTAATTTGTTGGATTCCGGCTTGAATACAAACCATACTAATATTGTAAATGGAAATGTGTCTGTCTGTAACTTTCAATCTATAATCTTTTTAACAAAAGTCTTAAATCATTAAAATACTTTTTTAAACAAGCTTTTATCGTCCGCCATATTGAATTTGGTGTGACGTCATATTTTTATCCTATTACTTATTACCTACCATGGGGGTGCATAAAAAATTACTAGTCTTATCCTACTAAACTATCTTTGGGAGCAGAGAGCATATTTGGAAGTCCGATATTTGAATGACGTCCCTTAGCTTTGTTATCCAAACTTAATACAAAATTTCAGCTCAATCTGTTGGGGATGACTTTTGAAAAATTCAGTTGCAAGATTGGACCTAAATAAACAAGCATTGCAAATAAAATAATTTAATATAAAATACTTTTTAAACAACCGACTTCAAACTCCCGCGCCAACTTTACAACAACAAGCACACGCTATACAAAGTACTTATTTTATTGTTGATATTTTAAAAACCGGTCGACCGATTTCGATAAAATTTATATGGGACCACATGGGAAGTATGCTCTTTCAAATAAAAAAAGAATCATCCAAAACCCAGTCAAAAGTTATGAGGTAACAAACATAAAAAAAAAAAATACATTCGAATTGAGAACCTCCTCCTTTTTTTGAAGTCGGTTGATAAAATCTTTTTAAAATGTGTAGGTACATATCCAACTTAAGAAAACTACTTTTACTACTTATTTTTAAACGACTTCCAAAATGGAGGACATTCTCGATGCGCTCGCGCTTATTTTATTTAAGTAAGTAGATGGTGCCCATGACCTCATCTGCATAGATTTAAGGTTGTCAAAAAATATTATAGGGGACTCTCTGATTATACGGAATAAGAAGTAGCTCAATATTATGTCCATCCCTAAGACAAATTAGGGTATCTCTGAACCAAAATTTTATCAAAAACTGTAAAAGAAGGTGGGCCACGAAAACGAATGTAAAATAAAGACAGGTAAAGGGATGTATCTAGCAATAATATTATTTCTAGTTCGCAGGTTAAATTGTACTCACATTGTCGCGTATTATTTTGTGGTATGCAGTGGAATGATCGGGTAGGCGTAAACAATGTGCATCCAATTATTCCGCCGAAGGCAACGCGGATCGATGGTAATTGACAAAGCTTCGAGGGTTTGATTGGACTGAATTCTGTACTAATAATTAGTAGGTATGTTTTGTTGGATTCTAGACCTACTAGCAGTTTGCGTTAAGCAAAAGAGCTTTATTTATAAATATCACCTCATATTTCTTGTACCTATTCTTCGTTTACAAACTTACGGCCCTCTGCCAAGTGTCATTGGTTGAGATCTCTTGTAGAGACAATTGCTTCCTTGTCCACTATGTTTCTGTTTTTCTACGTATTTTATAACTTTACACCAGAGCAGCAGCACTTCTTTTGCACCAAGCAAAAGAAGTGCTGCTGCTCTGATGTAGGTTTTGAAAAATCCCTAGGAAACATTGTCATTTTCCGGGTTAAAAAATTGTAGTAGCTTCTCTGAGATGCACGCGATCTCTGAATCTGTCAAGGGTTATATTTTTACCTACAGATGCAGATGGGCCGCAAAATATAGAAGATAGACAGAATTTCGTATTTATAATACTAGAAGTAAAATAATTTATAATGAAATATACGGGGAATTATACGGGTTAACTCTTTGATTTTCTGAACCAAAAGTAGCATATGTCCTTTCCCAGCGCGGAAACCAAAACGTAGGCTGAATGTTACGACTATATTAGCTATTCTGTGATGTTACTCCAAGTCACCTCGATCAAATTGTTTCAAGTCTATTAACTAAGTTTTTCTACTCGTTACAGTTAACCTAAACGAAGATAAAACATAAATATTAATCCGTTCTTTCAAGATGAACTGTTGATGTATTCACAGTCTACACGTAAACTGTTTCCAAGTGATTTGCATTGAAGATGCTTCGACTCTCGAGAAGTTGCTCTGCACCGAGTCGCGCCTCAGGTGATGCGATGCATTTTATATCGAGCTGGCGAAGCTAGAGCGCTTTGGCTTTGGTGTGGCTAAAATTATGTATTCATAATTATAAAATAACGTCCAACTATATAACATATTATATGTACAGACTATTTCAATTATATGGTTCCAAAAAATACTTTTGGATTTGCCGTTACACAAATAAAAAAAAAAGCCGTAAAGGAACACTTGTTTAGTC
This sequence comes from Erebia epiphron, assembly GCA_963932025.1. NCBI lineage: Eukaryota > Metazoa > Arthropoda > Insecta > Lepidoptera > Nymphalidae > Erebia > Erebia epiphron. Next base: position 2,813,192 of record OZ009948.1, read on the forward strand.
AAAAAACAATTGACGAATTTCTTTGTGACAAAGTTGTATGGAGATAATCGACTTTGGGTCCAGCGCCCCACAGGTTAATACTCAATTTTTATTGTTGACATTAGAGTAAATTGGACATCGATATTAAGATAATTTTAGATTCGTTGGTTCATCGTGTTACCTACGATATCCAAAAAATATGGGTCAAAATACTAATTATGCAAACTCTTCCGAAGTCTCTTCACATTAAACATCGTGGTACTCCTATACATGGAATTAATACGATGTGTCGTGTACGTAGTAATTGTAAATTCCATGCTTCCGAACAGTATGCGGTTGATGCTGACAAGGTTCCTCACTCTGATTGTCTCGAGACTCGGAGTGTCACTTAGTTGGTTGAAACGCAACGCATGTGATGTACTAACTAATAATTCCTTACCTACGTATTACCGCTTATCTATTATGGGTAAGTATCATGCTAATTTTATAAATGCGAATGTGTGTTTGTTTGTTCGTTTTTCCATCAACCACTCCGCGCCGTAACGGAGCAATGGATCGACGTGATTTTTGGCATCGGTATAGTTGAGGACCTGGCGAGTGACATAGGCACTTTTTATCCCGGAGATTTGAGGGATTCCCGCGGGATTTTAATTGTTATGGACTACAAGTTAGCCCTTGACTGCGATCTCACGTGATGGAAAGTGATCCAGTTTAACATGGTAGCGGGCTAACCTGTTAGGAGTTGGCTGCAGTTATATTAAACCCATACCCCTAATCGGTTTCTATACGGCATCGTACCGGAACGCTAAAACGCTTGGCGTGGAATAAAAAAAACTTATACGATGCGGACGAAGTCGAAAGCATCAGCTGGTTAATTCATAATTCTAAAACACGAATGTCAACAATGTTAAAATAATACGGCTTTAATCCATGGTAGTATGCCTCCTGAACTCTGACTACAGACGGGACCACTTGTATTTGACTTTCGCCAAGCTCCATTCATTTCTAAACGTGCTGGCTATACCTACGTAACACACAGATAGGTATGTTACCGTTAAACTACGGTAAACGTTAAGATAAACTAACACACGGCTCGGTGTCGCTTCTAAGTTGGGATTAATTGATGCAATATTAATTGAGCCACGCCCTGGTGCAGCCTGTTTATTCCCAGCAGACCTCTGACGTGTGATCTCAGTCATAAGCTGAGAATAACCAAACACGGCTGATAAGAAGCTTTTTAATGGACGCTTGGGTTGGGAATCTGGAAGTCCGACTTCGATCTTTTTGTTTCCGCCACGTGCCTAGGCGAGCAGGGTAAGTAACCGGTTCTGATTATTATAACTAATATCTGACCTTAATCATTACGAACCTAATAGATAAAAAAGTACACTTTGTAAAGGCGAATGCGGAAATACCTGGGAATCCTAAAACTCTACCGCCAGTCAATTAATGGAAAGGGATTAATTACTCCATTTTAGATATAAATTGAATAAAATTAACTGCCACGTTGGTCTAGTGGTTAGCACAGTCGACTGCGGATCACGAGGTCCTGGGTTCGATTCCCGGCCGGGCATAAAAGTTAGGTATTGGGTTTTTCAATTAAGAAATTCTCAGTGCCAGCCCGGAGTTGGAAGTTGGCGGTGTTTCACCCCCGTGCCTCGGAGAGCACGTTAAGCCGTAGGTCCCGGTTATTATCACTAACATGATAGTAGTCGTTAAAGCCCGCCAACCCGCATTGGAGCAGCGTGGTGGGTCTAAGGTCTAATTCCCGCTCTCCTATGAGAGTGGAGGCCCAGCAGTGAGACGTTAATAGGCTGTAGTGGTGATGATGATGATGATGAGATATAAATTATGAAACACGAACAAACGTAACATGTCACGGCCTAAGTAGCGCGTATTGTTGCTACGTATTTTGAGTGAGTCGATAGATTACAACGTAATAATTAGTACGAGTATGGTTGTACAGCTTCACTCTGGTCGTATTATTGATTGAGTAAGAAGTTAGAACTTAGTATTGTACAACAAAAATTTTTTGGCTCTGAAACTAATGCAAAAAAATCGCCTAAACTTATAACTTGTACCAATCCTTATATTCGAGGTGTTAATTATAAATGGGGTTTGTAACTACCCTATTGTTTGACCTGGATGTTAAAATATTTGATTAGCTCCCGTGTGCATCTTTGTACCTAATATTTGAGTTTTGCTTTTAAAATGAGATGTGTTAATAAAACTTCACTTCGTTTTCAGTATGTCCAGAATTTGATTCTAGGTTGGCTCAATTTAGGTGACGACCTTGATCAGCTGAAATTTGATTCTAGATTGGTTCAATTTAAAGTACGAAAATCAGCTATCCCGCCCCAGCTTTGCTTGGGAGTTTTTTGTGGTAGGTCTATGCAAGCAAACGAGATTACCCAATATTGAAGTACTAGCTGATGCCCGCGACTTCGTACGCGTGGATCGAGGTTTTGTTGTTCCCGCGGGAACTCTTGAATTTTCCGGGATAAAAAGTAGCCAATGTGTTAGTCCAGACTATAATCTATCTCTGTGCCAAATTTCATCCAGATACGTGCAGCCGTTCTGGCGTGATTGAGTAACAAACATCCATTTGAGGTTTTTTGGTTCCCGCGGGAACTCTTTAATTTTCCGGGATAAAAAGTAGCCTATGTGCTATTCCATACTATAATCTATCTCTGTGCCAAATTGCAGCTAGATCCGTTCAGCCGTTGGGGCGTGATTGAGTAACAAACATCCATCCATATATCCATCCAGGCATCCATCCAAACTTTCGATTTCTGAAAATCTTTTATTAACATTCTTACATCATCATCACATCACTACAGCCTATTAACGTCCCACTGCTGGGCACAGGCCTCCACTCTCATAGGAGAGCGGGAATTAGAGCTTAGACCCACCACGCTGCTCCAATGCGGGTTGGCGGGCTTTAACGATTATTATCATGTTAGTGATAATAACCGGGACCGACGGCTTAACGTGGTCTCCGAGGCACGGGGGTGAAACACCGCCAACTTCCGGGCTGGCACTGAGAATTTCTTAATTGAAAAACCCAATACCTAACTTTTATGCCCGACCGGGAATCGAACCCAGGACCTCGTGATCCGCAGTCGACTATGCTAACCACTAGACCAACGAGGCAGTTCTAATAACCTACATTCTTACATAAAATAGGTTATTTCTTCGCAAGATCGTACTTTCGGGTAGGTAATGCTCTAAGTATACCGATACGAACATATACTTAATATTTGGATACGAATGCTGATGATGAAAAATTGAATTAATAAAATAAATCCTATACTTGTACAGGTAGTCAGGTAGGTACATTCACATATTATGGTTTTCCTCGGTCAGTAGAATCGAAGCTATAGTATTTTAGCAGATTTCGGCCAAATTAAACTCGTGGATTTTGTGTGACCGCCTCCCAAGCGTATTCTTACCAAAACTCTCTGACTGGAAATTTAACAATGAAGCTTGTTCCACAAACTCACCAATGGACCAGTGCAGCCAAAATAAATATTCACGAGATTGCTTGTTCAAATATCTGCTAGAACGGAGAGTTGAGTAGCTAGTCGAAATAATTATTTAAATTAGGTACTCAGTTAACTACATTGTATAAAGATAGTAATAATGATAAAATATAAGATAGCAGCCGTCTAAGAGCAGCCACAGTCTAAATTTATCAAAATATAGCAACTTCTAGTTATAAGATCGCCCTTGCGTACTTTATTTTCTGTACTTTTTAAATGTTTTCTTTATTTCTTTACTAGCTAATGCCCGCGACTTCGTACGCGTGGATTGAGTTTTTTTGGTTCCCGCAGGAACTCTTTCATTTTCCGGGATAAAAAGTAGCATAAGTGCTATTCCAGACTATAATCTATCTCTGCGCCAAATTTCATCCAGATCCGTTCAGCCGTTGGGGCGTGATTGAGTAACAAACATCCATCCATACATCCATCCATACATCCATCCATACATCCATCCATCCAAACTTTCGCATTTATAATATTTATTTGATTTGATTATATTCTTGTTTTGTGTGGAAATAAAGAAATTAACTGTCTATGTTTTAAGAACAAATAAATCTCTGCAGACATTCAATAGCTAGACTTAACACTGTGTTAAAAAGTTACCTACATAAACCTGAAGGCTTAATTAGTAGTTTAACAACAATGGAAACAACACCAAAGCAAAAATTTACAGAATCGGTTTAGATTTGAGGGTGTTACGGAGCATATCTATAATAACAAGCTTTTGCCCGTGAATTCTTCCACGTGGACTTCACAAATTGCGAACGCCTATTTTACCCCCTTATAGGGGTTGAATTATCAAAAATCCTTTCTTAGCGGATGGCTACATCTATCTACATGCCAAATTTCAGCCCCATTCGTCCAGTGGTTTGAGCTGTGCGTTGATAGATCAGTCAGTCAGTCAGACACCTTTACCTTTTTAGTATTTAGGGTTAAAAATATTATAATTGTATAAGCTAAAGTCAGATATTTAGCTTTAGTATTTGCATTGCATTGCATTTAACTTCATGTTGCATTAAAGAAACTTAATTTTATTCCTGAGTTTTATAGTAAACTAGCTGATGCCCGCGACTTCGTCCGCGTGGTTTAAGTTTTTTGTTATTCCCGCGGGAACTCCTTAATTTTTCGGCCTATGTCACTCTCCAGGTCCTAACCTATACAACAAAAAAAGAATTAGCGAAATTGACTTGACTAAGGGAAATAGGGATTCATTTTTATATGTATAAAATATGATAATGCATTTTTTTTAATTTGTAACAGAGCCTATATTCCAATGGACTGAACTCTCTACACTTTGTTGCTTTAGTGTCAGGAGCAGGGCTGAAATCTTCCTCGTTATAAGTGACGTTAAAAGAGCCTGTTACCTTCAAATTGACTGGAATGGTAAAGGGGAACTTTTATAAACTTTTATTGGATACATTCCCTATACATCTTTACTTCCTATTATAAATATGAAAATTTTGATGGAGGTTTGCTACTCAATCACGCCAGAACGGCTTAATATTAAAAGGAAAAGGTGACTGACTGATCTACTTGGATTTAAGGCGCTGTGAGCTCACGAGATCAAAATACAGGCGCGCGGGGGTGAAATCGAGCAAGCGTATGTCGCAAAAAATGCAAGAAATTATTTGTAAAAAATAAATATTTACTATTAAATAACACAAATTAATCCGACAGTCTTTGATTTAGAAATGTAAATTTTATCTTAAATTTCTAGAGCAAATTTTCAATAAGGAGGAAAACTGCTTTAAAAGTTAAATTATGAGGAAGTTATGTTTAAAATACATTTAAATGCAGAGATTTTTTTAAATTGTGTTTTGAGATGCGTCAATGCCTGCTTAAAGGTCTTGAAAACAGCAAATTATTTTTTCATCCCACCATCTCGGAAAGAGTATTTTTACTATTCGATATCTGAATGCAAAAGTCGTTATTATCCTCTTGAGGATAAAGTAAATTGAATTTAGAACATCGTGTGCACGTTAGTAAATAGCACTCGTCTATGAAGTTTGTGAATTCAAAACATCATTAAAACCTATTTACTTCTACCTCTATTGTGCCGAATTTCCATACAACCGTTTTTAATTTGTTAAAAACTCACACTCGTAACCTTCTTGGTGTACTTTTTTAATTTGCTTTGACCATTTTCTTTCACGTCATGTCATTTCCTCGCTGAGGTGAAATGATTGATGAAAAGTTACGTGTTGCACTCGAGTGAAAAGATTTTTCACCTCGTGCTCTTTTGATTCCCTCGCTGACGCTCAGCATTCTAATTTTTGAACCACTCGCTGCGCTCGTGATTCAATTTTAGAATCCTTCGCTTGCTCGGGCATCAAAATTGAGCACGCGGTTAAAAAACAACTTTTCACTCTTGTATAACAAATAACTATTACAAGCATACATTATGTCACCGCTTGATGGATACACTGCTTTTATAAACCCCCTTTTACGCTACACAGGGCCTTTAGAAACGCTTGATCTGTCAACGCACAGCTCAAACCACTGGACGGATCGGGCGGATATTTCGGCAAATCAGGCATACAGCCACAGAATAGGTGATACAGCGTCGGCATCAGCTAAGAAAGGATTTTTGAAAATTCAAACCCTAAGGGGGGTAAAATAACTTTGAAAGTATGAAAATCTAATCTAACGTGAGCGAAGCCGCAGGCAAAAGCTAAAAAAAAGCTAAAAGCATTTACATTGAATACCTACTCCTCGTAGTAAACTTAATAATATAATTCCTGTTAAATTAAAAACCGGAGTGCCTCAATAAGACTTGGAAGGATCCGCTGTAAGATGGACGGTCTCGGAAAACCAATCACTTCGCGTACCTACTGCAGTTTTTTTGCGTTGTAACTTTCTACGAAGACTCACTTAATTTATATTGAAATTGAAGTTTTCTATTTTGCATTTAAAATAAACTAGGATATAAAATTCATAGAAGTCAAATAATTAAGTCATGGACACCATCCATCACCAAAGATGTGTGGTGATTTAAAAAGGACAATCAAGAGAGATTGCATTGCAGCTTCGTGACTATTTTGAAATTAAATTCGTACTGGTAATTACTAGACTAGTATAGAGATACGAAATATCGGATAAGGGAAAGCCGGCCGCTTCACTATTGTAAAAAAACATCTGAGTCTATTAGGGTTGCCAACATTTCTTCAGCGAAATATAGTATTTTTCAGACTAAGCTATAAAAAAATATAGTATGTAGGTACACATAAAAAAAAGTATTTTATAGAAAACCAAAAACAGAAAAATATTATTACGAACGAGACGAAGTAGACTTATTTTTTAAAATAAATACTATATTTATTTGCACTTCTTGCATTTTTTTAACAATTTTTTGTCAAAAATAAAAGTGTACTAAGCTTTATCACATTAAATTTTTAAATGAATGTGAATCCAAAGCAGTTTTTTTAAAATACAGTATTTTTGCGTACTATGTACTTCTTCAACAGTATATAGTACGCAGACCCAAAACACAGTACGATACTATATAATTATAGTACGGTTGGCAACCCTAGAGTCTATAAAGTATTGCGTTTTTTGCCAATGGTTGCCTGTCAATAATTATGAAACATCAAGGGCGTGTTTATGTCAAAATTTTAATAAATGGTTGGACAGGATATTGTTTTAAAAAAAAATAACTAATCGTTATCTAGGTACTACTGTGAGCTAAAAGTTTCGTTCAATTGTATTAGACATTTGACTCGGTTTTGATCGTGAGGCGTGAGGCGAAATTAAATCAAAGCTCAGTTCAGAACGCGAAGCCTATGAAGCTTATTCATTAATTAAACGTGTTCGCACACATCTCAAGTTTCATATGTCGCATTACACATCAATCATATTATATTATTACCTTGAATATACGCCAGGAATAGTCTGAGAGCAGTCGAGTTAAAGTAATTCTTTCTTTAAAGGTTTAGCTTTGTATAAACTTATCTGACCTGATAAGCGGTAACAGCGTCGCTAGTATAAAATAAAACTAAAAAATTAAAAAATTGTGTGTGTCAGCTCCGACGCTGGCGTTTACTCCTTACTAAGGAGTCCTTACGAACGAAAAGTGTTACCATGGAAACATAAAGTAAATTACGTAACGGAGAAAGTTTGATTTTACTCCCCATAAATTTTCATACCCCGGGAAAGGCATAAAAAATAGTTCCAATTTTGGCCACCCGGCCAGATAAGTTGGTAGGACTATAAATTTTTTTTTCAATTTTTTTCTTTATTTTTACCCATTGATGTAGAATTTTGAATTAATGAGGTGTCAATCGATTCGTCGCGTCGGGTCGTTTTATAGGTGGATTTTGCCCACCTATGTGATGTGGAAATAATAAACTTGGTCCACGTTTACAAGTATAATATTAATAAGATACAATATAGATTATGTAGAACTGTACAATAGAAATATAATATCAAAAGAAGCGTTGCGCTGGACGTCCAGCAATAGAATGATGTGTTGTTTGTTGCTACAGCGCAGCTCACGCGCGCAGGACGTTCGGAATACAAAAACGTTCCAAAAGCAAGTTCGAATTCCGAACGCGTAGCTTGTGTGCGTTGCCAGCTAGCAAGGAGGTAACGCCACAGTTTGAAGAGTATGAGCTATTTTCATTATCAGTTCGTTTTAATACGTCAAGGGTTCACTTTTTAAGTTCCTAATCTTGTTTATTTATCCTATAATATAACCTGATAGGATGTGGCCTCCTAGCCTATAACACACCTTGTCGGCGGAACGGCGAACATTCATATCTGAATACACCTGCGTCTACGTCGTGAGTCGTGACAAACAATCGTAGAGGCGGCGTAGAGGCATCATTTTTTTTTCAGTATTCGCTTCTAGAATTATTTTTTTATATTAATTACTGAGGTTTGGTATCAACTTTTTATCCCGGAAAACTAAGGATTTCAGGATTTACCGTGGGAATAAAAAAATCTCAATCCTGCACGCGGACGAAGTCGCGGGCGTCATATAGTAGCAAATAATTTCACACTAGTAATGGAAGTATGCAGAAGGATCTAGAATCTCATCGCATTCTTAACCCATAAAAACCCCTACCATTGAGTGATGCATGTATAGGTGTGGAGTTGTGAACAAACGCGACCCTCTCGAAGTAACTTCCATTTTGTGACATCAAAATCCATACCAATATAATAAATGCGAAAGTGTGTCTGTCTGTCTGCTACGCTTTTACGGCCAATCTTTTTTTAAAACAGACTAGATACAGGCTATACCTATCTATGAGAAGAAAACCCGAATCATCCCAGACAATTAAAGAGTTCAGAGTCCAATATTTGATAGTAATCCGCGTTACTTTGCGGAAGTCACTTTACAACCAGTGACTTGACAATCGAGCATTGTCGAATCAACATCTCCTGAAGATGCTATCCTAAATCGGTGTGAATCGTACGTTGAGAGAAGTTTGGAAGATTTCTGTGGTGTGGAGAATATCGCGGGCTATAATAAGTGTGGGATACACACTGTACAACATAAATTTACCTATTGTCGCGGATTATACCGAATTAAATTTCTAGTTCACTAAAGAGTTTCCAATAACCTAAATCCATACGGGCGAAGTCGCGGGTATCATTTAGCTTATATAAAAATGTGAAAAATATGACGTCACAAAAAAAAACCGCAAGAGTTCTCAGAGAACAAAGCAGGGAGAAACTAATTTATTGACTTAACCCGGAATCGAATTCGGAACGTTCCCAATTAAACAGCTCGTTATTTCCGCTCCGTAAGCTTCGACAAAAAGCGTTCGCTCAGCGCTTCAAGCGATGTTTTTGTTTGTCTTATTATCTCAGTCCCTCATCGAACGATGCTGATTGGTTGGCCTAGTGGGTTAATTGGGTATTTGACTACTATTCAAATAAATTATTATTTAGGTAGTGATTATTAAACAGAGGATCTCTCAAAAGTCGTAGGTAATAACCACGTCCCCTGTTAGTTTTATACTGAATTACCATTTTAAACAATCGATTAAAGTAAAGAAGTGCTTCGAACTTTAATGACGTCACATTTCAGAATTATATTATGTAAGTCCCATACGTAGGATGTGTTATGACGTTTGCCTGCTTCGTTGGTCTAGTGGTGAACCTGTTGTGAAGCCGATGAGGTCCCAGGTTTGGAGATTGATCGTTATAGAACGTTCGATCACATTTGCGTAAAATTAATGTACCTTAACTGCACTGATTTAGAGCTCAACTCCGTGTTAGGCTCAGGCTACTTTTTATCTCGGTAAATTAAAGAGCCTGTAAATTAAAGGGCCTGATAAGAAGGCTCAGGGTCACTCAGCGGGCGATGGAGAGGGCTATGTTGGGAGTGTCCCTACGTGATCAAATCAGAAATGAAGAGATCCGTAGGAGAACCAGAGTCACCGATATAGCCCGAAGAGTTGCGAAGCTGAAGTGGCAATGGGCGGGGCACATAGTTCGGAGAACCGATGGGCGTTGGGGTCCCAAAGTGCTGGAATGGCGGCCCCGCACTGGAAGGCGTAGCGCCGGCAGACCCCCCACACGGTGGACGGACGACATCAAGAGAGTCGCAGGGAGTCGCTGGATCCAGGCGGCGCAAGACCGTGGCTTGTGGAGGACCCTACAAGAGACCTATGTCCAGCAGTGGACGTCCATCGGTTGACGACGACGACGACGACGACGAAATTAAAGAGTTCCCGCGGGATTCAAATACCTTAATCCACGCGGACGAAGTCGCAGGCATCATATAGTATCCATACTTCCATACTAATATTAAAAGTACGAAAGTGTGTCCGTCTGTCTGTCTGCAGGTCTGCTACGCTTTCATGGCCCATCTATTCAACCGATTTTGATGAAATTTGGTACTGAGATAGTTTATATCCCGGGGAAGGACGTAAGCTATTTATCTTGGTAAATTAAAGAGTTCGCGCGGGATTCAATGACCTTAATCCAAGCGGACGAAGTCGCGGGCATCAACTAGCATATAACATAAAAGAATTGTACAGTGTCTGTGTGAGTTTTCTTTACGTAGAATGTTGGACTCATTGCAAGAGCAAATTACCCAGGCGGGAATTAAATCCGAGACTTTAAGCTTGCTACTATACTGCGAGAGAGGTCGTCAAAAAGAACTTTGCTTGAGGTATTTTGCAATTTAATCTATTACGTCTAGGGTATAGGAAATTTCCTCACAAGAAATGCAATTTCTTTCACGATGTTTTCCTTTACCGAATTGGATCACAACTCGCTGTTATTATGTACACTTTCAAAAATTATTCCAGAAAATCGAATCCGTGACCCATTTGACGACCTCTGTAGCGCAATGGGCTTAAAATTTATAGTAGCAACCGCCCGCGGCTTCGCTCCCGTGAGAATTTTGAAAAATACCGCTTTAGTCCTTGTCTACATTGTAATGGCAACCTAGCTGTGCAAAATTTCAGCTTTCTGGCTCCAAGGGTTTGTGAGAGTCAATACTTTTCTTTTTACATATACTCTAATAAAATGTTCTATAGGGCTCGATTAGCCACCGGAAAAGTGTGGGAATTCTAATGATTTCTGAGTTTACTGTAATTTATCTTCATTGGCATAAAATGTTAAGAAACTACAAATTGCCTCCGTGGCGCAGTGTGTTGCCTTAACGTGCGGAGGTCCCGGGTTCGATCCCCGGCAGGGTCAATTTGGGAATTTATAATTTCTGTTTTTTCCCTGGTCTGGCCTGGTGGGAGGCTTCGGCCGTAGCTGGTTACCACCCTACCGGCAAAGACGTGCCGCCAAGCGTTTAAGCTTGGCGGCTGCTACTACGTAACGATACCACAGTCATTTCATATTTTTTTTATCCACTTCAAGTTAGCCCTTGACTACGATCTCACCTGATGGTAAGTGATGATGCAGTCTAAAATGGTAGCGGGCTAACCTGTTAGGGGCATGGCAGTTATATTAAACCCATACCCCTATTCGGTTTCTACACGGCATCGTACCGGAACGCTAAATCGCTTGGCAGCACGTCTTTTCCGGTAGGATGGTAACTAGCTACGGCCGAAGCCTCCCACCAGGCCAGACCAGGGAAAACTCAGAAATTACAAATTCCCAAATCGACCCTGCCGGGGATCGAACCCGGGACCTCCGCACGTTAAAACAACAGTGCTTCACACTCATCATTTTCTAGATGATGACTATATAGTTAATCTTATTTTTGAATATTTTTTTTTCAACTTTAGTCTTTAATGCGGAATCATGGTCACCATACGAATTTTACTATAAATTTTACTAGCCTATGTCACCCGGAATAAGCTAGGGATTCTAACGATACCTCATTTATCAACATCGATTCAGGCGTATTAGAAGTTATGGTGGAATATACAAACTCACATATATACATGCATACATACATGCATGAACCCTGAAAACAATATACTCCTTTTTTCAGGCAGTCTAGTCGTATAAAAATAAAATAAATAATTCAATATTTCAAATTCAAAGGAAAGCTCTTGAAAACTGGCTGACTTTCAAAAACTTTCCATCAATTTGTAAACTGAAAAGGGCGCACGTCGATCCCTCACCTTAGTCTCAAGTTGAAAATACCCCTTTGCACTATAAATAGTTGATTAAAACCTCCATTAATAATTACCATAGGTGTTTCGAATTTTCCGAACTACGGAACTGTAAGCAGCGTAACATTTTTGGCGTGAAAACGTCTTATATCACAACTCTAACATTGCAATACAAACCTTTAGTGTGAAGCTTTATAGTTAAAAGTTGCACGATCGTGTAGCACACATGCGCTCTCCTGGAAAATTCTAATTAGGAACAGTATTCCTCCACATTTTCAACGCTCGCCAGTACCAATTCGGCTCCCGTGTTGTCTGGACGTCTGATGGTGTAGGAAAACCGATTTTTCTCCCGCGAATCGGAATCGTGTGTTAAGGATTCTTGTTGTGCTAATAAGTGCTTATTCCTTATTGTTATCAAGACTGAGAGCGTTCGAGATTTTCGTATAACATCAAAGGTAAGTGGGGCTTTATGTTCGAAAAAGTTTAGAAAAATGCGAGGAAAAGTATGAGGATTTCAAAAGGGCTTTTTAACAGATAGGTACCTTCTTATGAAGGGTTGTTATATGCTACCCAAGGGCCTTTTTGGGAGGGATCGATGGAACTTCAATGCGAGTGTATAATATAACACGGTTATTCACGGCTTTTGAGATATCGCGCGGAAATTTCGATTTCCGGCATCGAAGCCGGTTGATCTTTTGAAATATTATTTTACACAGAAAATATCCTGAGTTTATTGAAAAATTTACTTCTTACGATCATAAAAATACTCAAATTCAAGTAGCTGTTTATAAAAAAATATATTTAAACGTATAACATAATACGGCTATATATCGGCTGTCTCCGAATGGCAAGCTATCAGTGCACAGCAATTTTATCTGGATTGGTTCAGCAGTTAACCAGGGAAAAAAATTCTGTATGTATTAAAAAATATGAGAAAGTGTGATTGTTTGTTTGTCCTTCGCCACGCAATGCCACCACCGAGCAACGCAAGATCGACTTCGACAATCGAAGTTTTTTTTGCACGGATTTAGAGATCTTTTAAAGAGACTAAGGCTCGTTTATCAAATTCAAATCATTAAATAATTTCGGAAAATCTAAAAGTGCCCACCGCATTAAAAAAAATCCATTTCAACGAAGTCGCTGGAATCATCCAGTTTATAATAATATGAGAATGGATGATTGGTTTTTTTGACTGCTTGCCTTTTTTTATGAAAAGAGCAACTGCTGAGTTTCTTGAGGCTCTTCTCTGAATCAACTTTCCGAACCGGTGGCAGAGTCTTGAGTGCTCATTAGTGACACAAGTTGTCCTACGTGAGGTAAATTAATGATTTGAAATACATATAATATTTCATTCACCACAGTCCTGAGGAGATACGTTATTTCTTACGAGTCTTTCGACGGAGGCGTCTAGACGGAGCAACGTCGCGGGCATGTTGCGAGGTGACAGGGGTGACAGGGACGTGAAAGATTAAACTGGCAGAGTTTTCAATACAAAATTCTGTAAATCTAATGTCAAATTCGTATTCAGGTTCCTATTTCTGTGTAGAGATTCCGTAGGTACCTCTATGTGCTTCTAAGCGCTATATAGCCTACAACTGTCACGGTAGCCGGGTCTGTTATTTTTATTGGCGTCGACCCATTGTACGAATATATACTTAGGTACGCTGTGACACTACTTGTAAGTACTTTTTCGAACTGAATGTAGTCTCACAACGTTTTCCATCTTATCTCGGTTATAGAGCCCACTTATGATCTAACAGCTTTCCCAAACGTCGGCACTTATCTCTATGGCCGCTAAATTTCCCCAATGGATGCAGGAAACTTATCTCTACACTGCCGGGTCCATTCGGTTGAGTTTTCGCACAATTTTCATGTGGTTTTCCCCTCCTATTTCTACCCTAGACAAAATGACATATTTTCGTTTGTATTTACCTACCTTAATATGTAAAGCTCGTGAGCCTATAGGTTTCTTCATGATATTTTCTTTCCCCGTAAGATAGTGATATTTGATTGCTCAAAACGCCATAGTCCTCCACGTTGGCCAAGTACGGATTGGCAGACTTCAAACACCTTCGAGAACATTATATTTTCTCTATGATGATGTTATGAGAACTCTCGGGAGTGCAGTTATCCATACCATGTTTTCCTTCACCGTTTGAAGTAAGTGATATTTAATTTCTTAAAGCGCACATAAACTACGAAAAGTTAGAGGTGCGTGCCCAGGGGTCGAACCCAAGCCTCGTTGTTAGGGTGGAAGGTTGGCTATCATTAATATTTGATTGCTTAAAACGCACATAAACACAAAAGCTCCGAATATATGAGACGTCTAAACATCAGTCTGTGCTGATGTCCGCTTAGAATTTCGTACAATCTCTCTCTATAGATATAAAATTCTCGTGTCACAATGTTAGCTACCATACTCCTCCGAAACGGCTTGACCGATTTTCATGAAATTTTTTGTGTATATTCGGTAGGTCTGAGAATAGGACATAAACTATTTTTCATACCTCCACGCGGACGGAGTCGCGGGCATCAGCTAGTACTAATCTATAATTGAAACGTCATTCACAGTTTACAATTTATGATTTAAAATAACTGAGTGAATTTGTAACTAATTTGAATCCATTAATTCATTGGACGGACGGACGATTTTCCGCGTGGAATTATACGTAAAGCCTGTTACCCTCAATGGGGATTCATTATACGAAATTCTATATCCACAAAAGTAGCGGACCAAATGGGTCTATAAATACAAGCACTAAGCAGGTGTCTTCGAAGTGGGCGTGCATTGTATTGTGATTTTCTGTTGATATGAGTACTGACTAACAAACGCCCGTTAAAAGACGATTGAACGGAATTATTATTATAAATTAAAATTAATTATTAGAATTAACCTGTGATCAGTATACGTCATACTGTGATCTGATATCGATGATCGGTGGTAGATTTTCATGAATCGGTGTTTTTTTAAAAGCGCGTTAAAAAGCGATCGTGTTAAAAAGCAAAGAGGACTAATTAGTGTGTACAACAATAATGTCACCTGAAAACATTCTTTCCTAAAATAACAACAACTTTTACGATAAAATTTTAAAGATTTATGAGCGTGTGAACATGCATTTGAGAGCGCTCTTTTCCAGTAACTCATAGCATATAAACGCTACAACGATTGGGACTATTGTTCAACCGACTTCAAAAAAAGGAGGAGGTTCTCAATTCGACTGTTTTTTTTTTTTTTAATGTTTGTTACCTCAGAACTTTTGACTGGGAGGACCGATTTGGATGATTCTTTTTTTATTTGAAAGGGCATACTTCCCAAGTGGTCCCATATAAATTTTATCGAAATCGGTCGAGCGGTTTTTAAAATATCAACAATAAAATAAGTACTTTGTATAGCGTGTGCTTGTTGTTGTAAAGTTGGCGCGGGAGTTTGAAGTCGGTTGTTTAAAAAGAATTTTTTATATTAAATTATTAAACATTTATTTTTGTATGGAAACTAGAAGTATAAAATGGATAAAATGACAAACTGGTCGTTTAATATTAATGAAATTTTAAAACTATATTCAGTCTTGGAATATTATTGAATTACATCATGGTCCAGAAAAGGTTTGAGATAAGGTCGAAGCGTGAAGGAGCAGAGAAAGCAATGATAGCTATGTTTACTTACTTAGCGTATTGCTTAATGGCATTTTATAAAATCAGGATCATTATATCGGGAAACCTTTTGAACTGAAAGATGGCGTTTGAAGTAAATAATTTGACATCTTTTGAGGGTCAGCGGCGTCCAGCAGTGCGTAAGGTCGTGTATTAAGTTATCTTTGGGAACCCGGTAGGCTAGCTCCTAAGGTTTTGCGAGTAAAGTCTGGAGAGTCTATATAGAGCTTATAGTGAGCTTTGACGTTTGGTACATTGGTTGTATCCCAGCGAAGGACGTATAGCTTACTTTTCGTTCCGGAAAATCAGAGATTTCCAACTTCCCACAGGATTTAGGAAAAACCTTAATGAAAATTAAAAAAGCTTAAACCACGGGGACGAAGTCGCGGGCATCAGCTATAGTCTTTTTAAACTTAGTTTATTCATAAAACTTATCTGTCGCATCGTGGCTTTTGCTCCATTTCTAATAAATAAAACACATCACCGCAGAACTCGTGGAAGAAAAGTATTAGAGGGTGGCTACTACCATCGCTTATAGTAGTATTATTTCAAAATGATAGTTTTATGTCACGTACCTTGACGTCCCTAAAAAAAGGATTGTTATTCTTAAACACCAACGTCGAAAACATTAATTCGAGTGCCGGGTCGGGCCATAATAATTAAGTGTTGGGTTTTTCTGACTAGAAATTCTCAGTACTAGCCCAGAGGTAGGAAGTTGGCGGTGTATCACCCCCGTGCCTCGGAGAGCGCGTTAAGCCGTCGGTCCCGGTTATTATCACTAACATGATAATAGTCGTTAAAGCTCGCCAACCCGCATTGGAGCAGCGTGGTGGGTCTAAGCTCTAATTCTCTCTCTTCTATGAGAGTGGAGGCCTGTGCCCAGCAGTGGGACGTTAATGGGCTGTTGTGGTGGTGGTGGGTTCAAATGTAGCTCTAAATTTTTAATTTCAAGCGCATATTTTCACTTTGTTTCTGTACTTTTTAAGCCATTGCATAGCTTCTATCGCAGGCCTTGAGCGTGGAGACCGAATCCAGAAATTCCGTAACGAAAAAAAAACCTAACACTTTGGTTGCTATGACTACTTGTGTCGAAGACTTCAAGTTGTTGAAAATAAAAAAAACTATTTTTATGAAAAGATGATTTTGGTTGCTATGACTACTTGTGTCCCGGACTATTGAAAACATAATTCTTTAAAATTATTTCGCCTTTATAGTTTCAACAACTTGAAGTCAACAACACAAGTAGTCATAGCAAGTTGATAAAAAATGCTATGCAATAGCTTTACCGCGGCAGTCTCCGAGTGCCACACGTCTTTTTTTTTTAATTTTATTTCTTTGTATTTTTATATTTTGTGTGGTTATGAAGAATGTATCTATTACACTATACCCAAGCACATCTTAGGATAATGCGTTAGCAGACAAAAAACCTGGCAGCCAACTGACAAACGCACTATAGGCAATTTCCGCAACCGGCCCAATATTAATGCGAAATCGGGCCGCGTCGTGGAGATAGGGGGGGGGGGGGGGCTCTTTTATGTAAAAGCCTGGCAAACTATTTAGTAATTGGATCGCCGTGACTATGCCGAAACGCTGGCTTTGTTCGCCCTCGCCCTTTTTCGCTTATTTATAAAGCTAATGTATTAAGTAGGTCGTGATGTCTAACGGTGATTACCTATTTTAATGTCAGACGTGATAAATATCAGAGGACAAGGTGCTTTTTAAAAAAATTCAGAACTAATATTGGAAACACTTCTCAAGTTTTTAGGTTTAAGTATGGCTATGTTAATTGAAGAGACAATGCACACGGCGTATTTTTACGCGCTGCTTTTTTGAAATGAAACTTCTTTAGGATCGTTTTAATTTGAAAATTCGATGAAACAAAAAAGCGACACTAAAAAGAGACAAACATATTCATAGTAGGATTTAGCTTGCAAGAGAATGAGATGGAATACAAGCCGAGTAAAGCATTTTTCTCATTCTCTCGTGGGGTACTTTTCTGAAGTTTCACTTCTGCCGCGTGTGAATTGCACACACACACTTTTTTTTACTGTCCCGATAATACAACCCGGGATCTCCCACACATATTATGAGACCGCAGCGCTCACCACTGCGCCAGGGAAGTCATCAATAACAGCCTTTTGAGAATCCTATATCTACGTTTGAAACGATTCAAGTAAACGGCTCTTTGGTATGCCTCATTGTCGCACTGTATTGATATACGAGTAGTGCTCATTGGTCTAGTGGTGATCATGTTCGACTGCGGCTGACGAGGTCCCGGGTTCGAAACCCGGGTCGGGCCATTATTAAGTGTTGGGTTTTTCTGATTATAAATTCTCAGTAGTAGCCCGGAGTTAGGAAGTTGGCGGCGTGTCACCTCCGTGCCTCAGAGAGCACGTTAAGCGGTCGGTGTTGGTTATTATTACTAACATGATAATAGTCGTTAAAGCCCGCCAACCCGCATTGGAGCAGCGTGGTGGGTCTAAACTCTAATTCCCCTCTCTCCCATGAGGGTGGAGGCCTGTGCCCAGCAGTGGGACGTTAATGGGCTGTAGTGGTGGATTGATATAGTACAAAACACACCGAGTACCGATCAAACTAAATTTATACAAAATAGCTTTCGATTTCTTCTTATGTTTCAGAAAACTTTAAAATAACGTACGTCATAGTCCTTGAAAACTTCCGAACATTCTACAATTCCTTTCACAAACATTCGCTCCTTTCCTTTATTCCTTTCTACCTTTCAAAGAAATCTTTCTGTTTTTCCAAGTAGACTTCAAAAGCGATCTAAGAACTTTAAGTCTGCAAGAAAATGTGTCGGGGATAATTAATTTAAATCCCGCCATCTGTCACCGCTCCTCGTTACTTTCGTGAGTTTTTACAGTAATAAATGTCCTTTTTTTTGCCTTAGGTAGGTTTGTTTTTGCAGTCCAGTAAAGTTTCGCTTTGAGCTGGAAAAAAGAAAGTCTAGGTACTTAAAGCAAGTATTATTTGTCTAGATAGAAATTAGGCTAATATTAATTTGGTCATAGAATTACTTATACTAGGTAAATACTAGATGAAGACCGCGACTAAGTTGTTGAATAAGCTAAGACTACGTTGAATAAGGATGTATTTTGGTTTCTTTTTTCGGCATTTCTCAGTAAAGTCCATAGAATACTACCGTGAACAATCTGCCTTCCAAATCGCTTAAATATTCCGAGTAACACATTGTAACCATCGCAATCAACTCTGTTTGGTTACTCACTTGTAGTATTGGGTTAAATCCATTGTCGTAGCAAGAATACCATAATTTCGACCAAGGTTTGACATAATAGGGCTAGAAGAATGAAACTTAAATGACAATGTCCTGTATGAAGGTCTATTTGAGGTGCACGGAGCGGCGCGGCACGTAGCGACAAATATTTGACCGAGCGAAGTGAAGGTCTCTGAGTCTACTTGAGAAAATTTGCACTTGTCCGTCCGTCCCTCCGTCTGTCAGAGCCTTATAACTTTTGAATTACTAAACGTAATTACTTCAAATTTAAATATAATGTGTACAAACCGATGGCCTCCAGCTGAATATGGCTTAAAAAGTTATAAAAATCTTTATTTCAGGGGGGCTCTCATAGAAGCGAATGCGAAGTAAAATATTTTTTATAGCGTTACATATGGTTGCGGTATATCATTTTAAAGATAATTAGGAATAGAGTCCAAAAATATATTTTTTTTTAATTTTTCTCCTAAAAAAGACGAAATGGGGGGCTTTCAAAGTGGATATTTTGTAACGTCCAAAGTTGACCTCAGAACTCTCAATTTTCTGAAAGGCTGAGCCTGAAACTTGATCAATTATTTGAATTATATCATGTACTTGAACAACAAATACTAAAATTAGATAAATATGAGGAAACGAAATTATTTAATTTTTTAAGAAGCTTCGGTATTTTTAACAGAATGATGTCAATAGATGGCGCTCTGTTTTGGCGATACCCCGAGGTCTCAGTTATGGTTGGTGTATGAGTTTGTATGACGCGTCGCGCAGTGCATCTGCTTGGCCCAGCCGGCAGCCCCATGCAAACTCAAACAAAGAATATTTGCCGCTACGTGCCACGCCGCTCCGTGAATCTGTAGTGTGGCTAGACCTTGAAATAAATCGTGTGCCATGCCGCGCTAGCCTACTTCGGGAAGGGCAGGAAGGACATTATTGTGGAAGAAGCATAAGTAATACAAAACAACAGCCACATATTATGTCCTTATCATGTAAATATTATTACGTCGTGCGGCTGATTACCAAAATATGTAAATAATATTCGTGTTGACTGTTTGAGACATACGAGTACATACAATATACATAAATAGAGATACACATGTAGAGAATAAAATCATCTATCCCCTACTATTTGTTTTTCTCAAAAGTCTCCCTATTCATTAATAATTTTATTCATTATCATACTTACTACTATTATAAATGCGAAAGTGTGTTTGTTTGTTGGTTTGTCCTTCGATTACGCCGCAACGGAGCAACGGATTGACTTGATTTTTGGCATGGGGATAGTTAAGGACCTGGAGAGTGATACAGGCTACTTTAAATCCCGGAAATTTAAGGAGTTCCCGCGGGAACGAAAAAAACTTAAACCACGCGGACGAAGTCGCGGGCATCAGCTAGTTATTTTATAAATCGCCTCTTGGCGCACACAGACAGCTTTGCATTCAGGAACTTAAGATTGGTTAAAATCCTGTTCTAAAATTTCTTCCACCTGTGTAATGTTCGATGAATTCTGATGTTCGTATAATATGTAGGCTTCGCCAAAATATAGTCAAAGATCTTAACAAACACACGTAAATCATATTTAACGGTAGTTAATGCTGTAATAGCTATAGTAAATTACGTTGTGGATTATATTAATATGTTGCAACAAAATTAATTGCCCGCAGAGTTTTGAGGTTACAATATATTAGTCATTAGGGCACCCGGTTTAGTCGATTGTTTATTAGTTGAGTACATTAATTATCTTTTACAACCTACACCACATGCCACAAACTAGATACCTAGGGGGTTTAATATAACTGCCACACCCCTGCCAGGTTATACTGCATCATCACTTACTACCTAACTAGCACAAGAGGATAAGATATCCTCTTAAGCTGGTTAAGAGGATCAAGTACTGTTAAACTGCTGACAAGCAGCGCTTGAACAACTACTTGGCCATTGAAGCGCTGTTTAACAGCAGTTTAGTGGTACTTGAGTCTCTTAACCAGCTTATGTGCTTGTTGGTTATAACTATGAGGGTGAGATCGCAGCCAACGGGGTCAAATCTGTATGGTGAATGTAGGTACTACGTGCTGTTGGATAAACGACTAGTCCGAGCCGGCCCTGGACGAAGTCAACGCCATAGTCAATAGTCAAAAGTCAATATCATTTATTCAATATAGGTACACTGTAGGTACACTTATTGACGTTAAAAATTACTTATTAAAAAAAAAAACATGATAGTGATAATCGGTTGCGGTATCTTAAAACTAAAGCTACGAGGGTTCCAAACGCGCCCTGGTCTGAGAAGAGCCCACAACAAAGTCAGACGGTTTTTTTTTCATTATCACCATCTCACTAATAATCTTAGCTATGAGAGCCACTAGAGCAAATTATTGCCAACGAGTCTACGTTTTACATTAACTTTGAACTTATTCAGAGACATCTTCAACATGTCTTCTGGGAGCTTATTGTAGAAGCGGACACTGCTTCCAACAAATGAATTGCTAGTTTTACTAATTACTTTAACAGATCAGAACATAGGGATCTCGCAGGGTTGGATATAGATTTTGTGGCTTATCTCTATTGACTTTATTAGACGAGAAAATATATGAATTTATTTTTGTAGGGACTAAACGCATCCCGCCTTTACTCTTAACCTCTTTTAAATGCCTAAACAGATAAGACATGACATAGAAGTTACGTAAGTGAATCTTATTAATTAAATCTTTATCAGTATATAGTCTCAGATTTCTGGAAAACAGGGTTTTCTCGTGAAATTTTAATTGAATTCATTTCGCGCTCTCTGACGAAGGAAAACACCGCATGGTAACCTCCATACGAAAAATTAAATTAAAATATTACGTATCGGGCGTCGTAAGCTCGCTGGAATCGTTGAGGGTTTCTCCGTAATTGAATTGCCATTCAAGATGGTAAGAACATTAGTTGCTACTATGTTTGAAAGCTTGGGGATAATTTTATTAATTTACATAAAATCACATCATGTAAATAAGTGAATAAGGCCACAGGATCATTCAAGAAATCCATTAAATACACATAGGTACTTATTAATTGATTAAATAAAAAATAAAATAAAATTGTATGTTTATTTCTATTGCGTGTCTATAATGAATCATACTAATATTATAAATGCGAAAGTCAGTTTGTTTGTTGGTTTGTTCGTTTGTCCTTCAATCACGCCGCAACGGAGCAACAAATCGACGTGATTTTTGGCATGAATATAGTTGAGAACCTGGAGAGTGACATAGGCTACTTTTTATCCCGGAAAATTAAGGAGTTCCCACGGGAATCAAAAAAACTTAAACCACGCGGACGAAGTCGCGGACATCAGCTAGTCAATTATACTTCATACTAATATTATAAATGCGAAAGTGTGTTTGTTTATTGGTTTGTCCTTCAATCACGCCGCAATGGAGCAACGGGTCGACGTGATTTTTAGCATGGGCATAGTTGAGAACCTATAGGGAGTGACATAGGCTACTTTTCATCCCGAAGAATTAGGAAGTTCCCGAGGAAATCAAAACAACTAAAACCACGCGGACGGAGTCGTGGACATCAGCTAGTTAAAAATAAACAAGACTTATTTTGACTTATTTTTTGTGCTCGAGTTCCACGAGTAGGGGTTTAATAAGACGTGACGATCTAAATGCGTAGATTGGCGCTGTTTTATTTATTTACGCATTTCGTATGGTAATTCATATGTCGAAAAAGATAACATCTTCAAAACACATCTATTTATGGCATGCCAAAATTAGTTGCGGCAGGTCGCATATTAGCTTAGTGCACAGGTTTATTAGACGTAAAAGCCGTACATACTGCATGTTATAACTGCCATACCACTAGCAGGTTAGCCCGCTACCATCTTAGACTGTATCATCTCTTACCATCAGGTGAGATCGTTTAATCAACGGCTAACTTGTAGTGGAATAAAAAAAGTTGCTAGCTATAATAGGGGTGTTGACAACTCAATTTTAAAACTTAAAAACGCGCTTCTAGAGTGGAAGTTTGTATAATAAATATAAAATACATAGTTGTGACGTCATCAAATTTCAACGCACTTTTTTCCTGTAATAGATAGTTTAAAATGATCATCAATTTTAAAACTTAACAGAAGATGTTAATTTTAGGTCTTTTGGAAGACTCTCATTTTAATAATTAGTAAGAAATAATTTATTTTTGACTTAGGCTGCATCCCTATTGTAGTAACCTCCTGATCGAATTTCGGCCACGGAACTAATCTCCAAAGAGATGTTATGTATGTATTTGCCCGCGGCTCCGCTCACGTAACGTTCGATTTTCATACCCAACCCCCTAATTTACCCCTTTATGGTTCGAATTTTGAAAAATACTTTCTTAGCGGATGACTACGTCATAATATAAGCTATCTGTATATCTAACAACCCGATCCGTCCAGTGGTTTTGAGCTGTGCGTCAATAGATCAGTCAGTTAGTCAGCCGCTTTTTACTTTTATATATTTAGATTTAAAAAAAACATACAATTTTTTTTTTTTTTTAATCCACTACAAGTTAGCTCTTGGCTGCGATCTCACCTGATGGTAAGTGATGATGCAGTCTAAGATGGTAGCGGACTAACCTGTTAGGGGCATGGCACTTATATTAAACCCATACCCCTATTCGGTTTCTACACGGCATCGTACCGGAACGCTAAATCGCTTGGCGGCACGTCTTTGCCGGTAGGGTGGTAACTAGCCACGGCCGAAGCCTCCCACCAGGCAACTACATAATGCGCACTTATCAAAACGTAATGTATTAGGTAACAGCTTTTTAAAACTGGTGCCATACTATCCCCGCTAGTAGTATTGTTTTAAAATGACAGATTTATATGACGTACCTTTACCTTTAGGCTGCTAAATTGTTAAAAAAAAAAACCAGGCAAGTGCGAGTCGGACTCGCGCACGAAGGGTTCCGTACCATTATTAATAAATAATTACCTTTGTTAATGAACCGCAAGACTAACTTTGTTTGTAGAGGTTTATTGTTAATATCAAAAAAACTATGCTAGTTAGAGCATTGGCTATAGTTTTCCTGTAAAGTATACGTAAATTCCTATTGACCATAATTATTTCAAATTTTTCGATTGGTAAACTCCGGAGATAAGGGGGGGGGGGGGAACGGTATTTTTTTAGACATTTTCCCCGATAAATCAAAAGCTATCATAACTAAAAATAATTAAAAATCTGTTTTAGAATGTAAAAAGTAAACCCTTTCATATGATACCCCACACAGTACAGTTATCTCACTTTTAAATTTCAACCCTCAGATTTTCCCCCCTTTTTAAATAAGATCAAAAATAATTTCCAATTTTTTTAAATTCCAGTGTCTTTGGGCCACTAATATACACAACTATTTCAAATTTCATGTCGATAGCTTCGGTAGTTACTGAAATAATCGAGTGTGACGGACGGACAGACGGACAGACGGACAGACAGACGGAGAAAGTCGCA
This sequence comes from Erebia epiphron, assembly GCA_963932025.1. NCBI lineage: Eukaryota > Metazoa > Arthropoda > Insecta > Lepidoptera > Nymphalidae > Erebia > Erebia epiphron. The sequence goes on from OZ009948.1 coordinate 2,837,604, forward strand.
CCATAAGGGTTCCATTTTACCATTTTGGTACGGAACCCTAAAAATGGTCTTAGTTGCTGCCATTAGGTCACGTGACCTAGGCGAAATTTGGTCTGATCACGCCAGCTTCGGTGCAATTCGATGTATTTTTCCACTTTCCTTGATGTGCTATGAACTGCCGGCTATGTATATCGAAACTTAGATAACTAATTTATGTTATTTACTACTTTATTTACTGAAATGGAAGAGAATTACATAATTTTGCGAGATTATAATGTAAAAAATATTTGAAAAAGAAGGACACTTCCGGTAACCGGAAGTATCGGTTTTATTGATGGAATTTTCGAAAATTATGCGAAGTTTATTTATTTCATTGGTTTTAACAGCTTCTAAATTTATTAAATAACATTTAAACATAACATTTAAATAAATTTCGTTTGTTACTTAGGTAAAAATAACAGATTTCTCCGATACGGGCCGCCATATTACCGCGTTCCATGGCGGGCGTAGCGCGCGAACTGATTTTGTATTTCAAATATGACCTTCAAAGTGACATGAAAAGTTTGAATGAATGATTGTCTTTGGTTATTTAATTCTTTATGATTCATGTTCGAGGAAGTTTATATTCTATATCTACATAGATAAATCTTAAAATCGCATAAAAATGCGACCGACACAGGGTCGATTAACGGCTGGATAGATCTGATACAATGCAGCGCACTATTAGCGGATAGAGCTATTACAAAGCATTCTAAAGGTTAACGTCCCTACAATAACGATTTTAGTTCTGAAACAAGAGCGTCAACAATATTAAAATAATACTACTTTACGTGGTGATAGTAAGCCCTCTGAAAGGATTTGACCAGGGTGAAACCTCAGCAAAGGGTTAGTTCATTATAATAAAGGGTTAAATTGCTAAACAAATCACCTTTGTAACAAAATACTTGATCCGCATTAAGCAGGTTTTCCAGATCATAAAATTTTGAGGAAGAAAATTGGCCAAATTAATTTTGTTCATCACTCATTATTTTGTTTGAAAGAATGAAGGTTCTAGCAACTCTTCCTTCTACATAATTAATTTTTATTTATAGCAAAAAATATTGTGTTCATAATATTAGTTTTATAATATTTGCCTAGGTACTACTACAAGTTAGCCCTTGACTATGATCTCTCCTGCTAATGCAGTCTAATTTTCTGGGATAAAACGTAAACAATGTCACTCTCCAGGTCTTCAACTATGCCCATGCAAAGAATTACGTCGATCCGTTGCCCTGTTGCGGCGTGATTGAAAGACAAACCAGCAAACCAACAAACTAACAAACAACTTTCGCGTTTATAATATTAATAAAGTATGATTTCTGAAGTTTCTCTGGTCTGGTCTGGTAGGAGACTTCGGCCGTGGCTTATTACCACCGGCAAAGACGTACCGCCGCGATTTAGCGTTCCGGCACGAGAACCAGTTCCAGAGAGATTAGCCATCTGCGCGGGCACAAGTGTGTGCGCATCTGCACTTACACAGGTGCACTCTCTGTTCCTTTACTCTCATAGCCCGATGGAAAGGAAACTCTGACACGACCGGAGAGACATCAGGCGCAAAACCGACGGTTTCACGTGCTCTCCGAGGCACGGGGGTGCAACACCGCCAACTTCCTAACTCCGTGTTAGTACTGAGAATTTCTCGTCAGAAAACTACAACACTTGTTAGGGCCCGAACCGGGACTCGAGCCTGGGACCACGTCGGCCGCAGTCGAACATGCTAACCACCAACGAGGCAGTTCTAACAATGAATATAGCTTCAATATTATACGTATTTATGGTCCGTTCCCGTTCATTGTCTTGCTCCTTAATGCGGCTTTTGTGTTTTTATTGAAAAAGGTTGTTTTGTCTTGGTTACCTAATGACAGCGGTGATCGTAGAAGCTTTTACGTGAAATAGACGTAAATCTAACGTATAAAAGTGTACTTTGATTTAGGGTAATTTTATTATTCACTAGCTGTTGCCCGCGACTTCGTCCGCATAGAATAAGATTTTTTTAAATTCCCACAGGAAATTCTTAATTTCCTGGGATAAAAAGTAGCCTATGTCATTCTAAAGGTTCCTAGGAAGCAGGAGAACGTCAGCTAGTACAAGTACTCCACCTTAACTCTTGTATGTTTCTATAGTTCTCTCTACAGAATATTTGATTTCAGCTATCTATATTACTATTATAAATGTGAAAGTTTGGATGGATGGTTAGATGGATGTTTGTAACTCAATCACGCCAGAACAGCTGAACGGATCAGGATGAAATTTGGCACAGAAGTAGATTATAGTCTGGAATAACATAACAATAAGGCTACTTTTTAAAAATTTAAGAGTTCCCGCGGGAGCCAAAAAACCTCAATCCACGGAAATCGCGAGCATCAGCTAGTACCTATTATAATAACAAATAACATAATCCGAATACAAGAGAAAATTTTTATAATCTAGTAGAGTTCGTTAGAATACACTGGAACATAACAACGTCCGCTGCCTAGCTTCATTATAATTTCCGCGGGACTTGTTGTGACGGACTTAATTGCGTTATGCCAAGCGTGAACATGTTTGATTGGATTTCCTAGAACCAACCATGTTCCTACGTGTATGTTTATCTTTGTGTTTTATTTATTTCAATGAGATGAAATATAAAGATTTTGAAGTCGTTATTTGCTAATTTTTGTTAAACTTCAGTGAGTTTTTTATTCCCCTACAAGTAACCCTTGACTACGATCTCACATGATTTGAACCCATAAACCTATCGGTTTCTACGCGAAATGCTAAATAGCTTGGCGGCATGTAGGGTGGTAACTAGCCACGGCTGAAGCCTCCCACCAAACAAGAGAAAATTCAAAAATTATAAATTCTCAAATTGACGCTGTCGGGGATCGAACCCGGGACCTCCCACTTATTAGACCACTGCGCTCACCACTGCACCTGGGAGGTCGTCACAAAATCATTTTGTAGTTTCCACCCAAAGTCGCTTGGGTGCCATTTGTTTGAGTAATTACAACCGGCAAGGGTTGGGTATTTCCTCTTGCAATAATTTATGAAGGAGACAGTATTAATTTTGCAAGTTTCCTAATCCCTAAGTCTTGTGTAATCCGCATAATTTTTGTGTATGTTTACTCATTAAAATCTTGTCGTCTAATTACAAAACTTTGGGTCTGTTAAAGGTGGAAACACACTAAGGATAAGACAGTACATAATTTAATATAAAAAATTCTTTTTAAACAACCGACTTCAAGCTCCCGCGCCAACTTTACAACAACAAGCACACGCTATACAGGACTTGTTTTGTTGATATCTTAAAAACCGCTCAACCGATTTCGATAAAATTTATATGGGACCACATGGGAAGTATGCCCTTTTAAATAAAAAAAAATCATCCAAATTGGTCCACCCAGTCAAAAGTTCTGAGGTAACAAACATTAAAAAAAAAACAGTCGAATTGAGAACCTCCTCCTTTTTTTGAAGTCGGTTGAAAATGAACGCCAGCATCGTATGGGTATACTCGTTTCGTCGTATCACGGTAGTGTGTGCAGTGTCAATATAAAAATGCGGAGAATTTGTCCAGTGCTATCCGTAGTGAGAACAGCCAGTCATGGTATTGTCGATTATGGTCATTTTAATCAAGGAACAAGAGGCTTAATTCGTTACAATCCACTAAAGCGCAAAACACATATGAAGCGGGCGGCCACGGGTTGGGCGCGTGGCGGGTGACGCTGTGTGATGTCGTCCATATAAATACAAGGATTTCAACCAGCCGCGCACCCGATCCGGCCCGAGCCCGACTCCCCGCCCGCTCCCTGTGTGTTTTGCCCTTAAATCAGACAAATCTATGTGGTACAGCGTGCAGCTTGTGATATACGCCACCCAATAAGCCTATTACGAGCGAATTGAGCTTCTTGTGGCTTAAGATATTTATTGTCTCAGAAAGAATTTTACAATTCACTTATTTGAGACTTACAGGCTAACATTACTTAATAAGAACATTACATTTCGAGCGCACAGGATTAAGTTTACTATAATAATTATTAGTACTTATAATATTACTATAATTTACAACAAACATACAATTCTAAACAAAATACAACTCAGGTTCTCTTAAATTTATAGTGAGGGTAGTCTTAGGCATTAGCTCTACGAAAAAACAACTTGAACAAAAACATACCTACCAAGTACACGGATAGTCTGCCACGGACCTGTGTAAACATGGATATATTTTAACTAGAAATGACCTCAGTTTAATTATTCCTTCATATTTTAAGTATTTAGATTTTAAGTATTTAGTTATGTACTTATTGGTATTTAGTTTTTATAGGATAAGTAAATTTTAAGTAGTTTTTGAAGATTCACCTTCTTTGGCAGTTTGGTATATAACTATAAATTATAATGTTTAACTGTATGTTTAAGTTCTTGTTCTTTGATTATCAAGGACTTCCGCAAAGTAACTCCTGCTCCTATCAAATATATGTTTATGGTCATTTCTATCAGCAGTGTTTTATAAATTTCCCCTAATACTTCAAGCTCTTGGGCAATGCCGTGCCCGATGAGGAAATATTTACCCTTGAATCACAAAAATATTTGCATGCGAGGTAGCTGCGTAGGCAAAGCGTAACCTGCTACTTGAAAGAGTCGCCTACGGCGTAGACTGCGGCTACGCCTTTATATTTCTACTAGATATTGCCCGTGACGTCGTCCGCGGGGACTACGTTTTTTCGATTCTCACAGGAACTCCTTAATTTCGCGGGATAAAAGTATCCAACGTCCTTCCTCGGGATAGGATCCATCCCTGTTCCAAATTTCATCAACATCGGTTGAACAGGTGGGCCGTGAAAGCGTAGCAGACAGACAGACAAACGGACAGACAGACACACTTTCGTATTTATAATATTAGTAAGTATGGTGCCTCAGCTCTGCTCAAAATTCATTTATTCAATCTCGTTAATAATGTACACTTTTTGAACGTCAATATTTCTGTTCAGTTAACCAATAAGTAATGAAGTAATGTTAAATTAACACCTCAAACCCCTGTATGGATCGGTCTGAAAATTGGCATATGATTTCATGACGTAGGCGTACGCAAAGAAAGTAAATTCGAAAATCTAAAGAAGTAAAAAAGGGGTTTGAAATTTGAATGAAAATCGAACTTAACGTGAGCAAAGTTGCGGCCCAAAGTTAGTCTCACTAATAAATAAATTATGCGAAAGTTTGTATGGATGTATGGATGGATATTTGTTACTCACTCACGCCCCAACGGCTGAACGAGATGGCTGAAATTTGGAATAGCACTTAAGCTATTTTTATCCCGGAAAATTAAAGAGTTCCCGAGGGAACCAAAAATCCTCAATGCACGCGGACGAAGTCGCGGGCATCAACTAGTGAGGAATACGATGGAGAAAGATATCGAATCACGATCACGTTTAATGAGCTGACTTGGAAAGTAACAAAAAGTTTCTACAATGAATTTAAAGCTCATATTTTGAGGGTAGCTCGGAAAAATTCATTAATAAAGCTATCAAAATCCAAGTGATCGTTACTCCTCCATCGCCGGCGCTTAGTGGAGTGGGCGAATTAATTATCGATTTTAATTAAAACTTCCGTCCAAAATAAACGATGCGTATTCGAAACTTTCCATGTTTGAGCGAGTGCTTCGGGGAATATCAGATCCCAATTGTTATACTTTATAACAACATTGGATTGTTTTTCAATGACTATATAGTTAGAATTTCGTTGAATTCTATCGCCTATATCCATAGTCATACTAATATTTTAAATGCGAAAGTGCACGTCAGTCTGTCTGTCTGCTACGCTTACACGGCCCATCTGTTAACCAATTTTGATGAAATTTGGTATAGAGAAATAAGAAGTTCCCACGGGAATCTAAAATAAACCTCAATCCATGTGGACGTAGTCGCGGGCATCAGCTAGTACATCACATCATCATCATCACTACAGCCTATTAACGTCCCACTGCTGGGCACAGGCCTCCACTCTCATAGGAGAGCGGGAATTAGAGCTTAGACCCACCACGCTGCTCCAATGCGGGTTGGCGGGCTTTAACGACTACTATCATGTTATTGATAATAACCGGGACCGACGGCTTAACGTGCTCCCCGAGGCACGGGGGTGAAACACCGCCAACTTTCAACTCCTTGCTGGCACTGAGAATTTCTTAATTGAAAAACTCAATACCTAAACTTTTATGCCCGACCGGGAATCGAACCCAGGACCTCGTGATCCGCAGTCGACTATGCTAACCACTAGACCAACGAGGCAGGCTAACACATAATATATAATATGTAAATACCTAATTTCTTTTTCGCTCTCGTGTAAATCCTCTTCCACTGCCAAGGGTCACTCTGGTGGAGATCTCTTGTAAATATAAGTGCTTCCCTGTCCACTTTTTGCCTTTTTTCTACGTCTTTTTATAATGTTTTAATTTAAAAAGCAGCCAAAAATTACCCGATTATGATACGTTGTCAGGGTCTTTTTGGGAATTTTCCCTAGTGTGTTTTGGTAGGAGGTTTCTGTATTGGCTAATGACCACCCACTATCTATAATAATACCCATTGCCGGCTCAATATTGAGGACAAGTCTCCTCTTGGAATGAGAAGGGCTTGGCCACAGTCCACCACGCTGGCCAAGTGCGGATTGGCAGACTTCAAACACCTTCGAGAACATTATGAAGAACTTTCGGGCGTGCAGATTTCCTCAAGATGTTTTCCTTCACCGTTTGAATAGTAAATTTGATATTTAATTTGTTATCACCCTGCTAAATAGTGCTAAAATAATGTGCAGAAACTTTTGTTTTTGAATAAAATACAAAGTAGGGAAGTCCAAAATTATACAAAACGATTTTATTTCAATATCAATATGAATGTTAAAACTCCAAACCAATTTTTACGCGATAGTTAAAATTATTTAATTATTCGTAAGTCTATTAATATTTCACGCAACAATGTATCTAAAACTGGAATAAATATACGTAATAAAATGTTTATAGTTACGGAATGAGTATCGTTACTAATTAAATGCCAGTAACCTTACATAATTTAACGGCTAGTTTGCGAAACTATGTAACATAAAACCTTAACTTATGCTTAACCTAACCATTAAAATAGCCTAATGGTTTTAAAAACTCCTATTCTGGCCGTTAATGCTTAGTCTAAGTTTTAATTCGATTGATCGAATATGAAATAGATGACACTAGCATCAAAGTAAAATAATTGACCAAAGGCCCTTAAATAAAGTCGCAACTTTAAAAACGCCCGCAAATTCAATACAACCGATTTCAATTTGGAAAGGTATCGGTTGGAGCGTTCGCTATGAATTCATACACGTTTTTTTTTTTTTTTTTCTTTATTTGTTTAGGGACTTTTATACTTATGTACATGTCAGCCCCATTATAATCTAAATTTATATAGAAAACAAAATCACGGTAACTTACAACCAAAAAAACAAAGAGTAGAAAGATATAAAAAAAAACAATCAAATTAAAAAACAGAAAACACTTCAAGGAATGAGACTTATGCATTCAAACAGACTAATTGCATCCTTAGATGCGGGACGGGCAAGAATATTCACAAACATGCCCGTATCAAATCTGTTCAAATGCATATGTCTCACAAAATTATCTCTACCAGACTGAAATCTGACACATTCATTTAGCAAGTGTTGAACATCATCAATTATTCCACATGAATCACAAAGAGGTGACTCCGTTATTTTCATCAAAAATTTGAACTTATTCAAAGGCATGTGTCCAGACCTCAGTCTGTGCGCAATAATAATCAACTTCCTTCTAATCTTTACATTAAGAAACCACGGTATATGAGGAGGCTGAGATTGTATAGTTCTATACCAAATTCCCTTATCAACAGATTTAAAACTAAAGTGTTCCCCCCATAAATCCTGACATTTTCTTTTATATTTAGGTAAGAATTCAGTAAAATCGGGTTTGATATACGTAAGGTTTCCAATCAACGTTGCTTCTTTAGCCAATCTATCAGCCTCCTCATTACCACTTAAACCAATATGCGATGGAACCCATTGCAATCTGAGTTCAATTTTATTTTTTAAACAGTCTAAAATCTTTGAGAGTATAACATAAGCTATCGAAACACCTCTGCGACCAGAGGCGCATCGAGCTATATGTTGTAATGCACTCTTACTATCCGTGCAGATTAATATCTTTTCACACTGCAACATTTGTGAATAATTTAGTGCTTCAGCGATTGCAATAAGTTCCAAAGACATAACCGAGACATTACTATTTATTTTAAAACAATTGTTGGCGTAATTAGGCACACAAGGATCATAAAATGCTGCACCATTACCATCTCTATTATTTTTGGATCCGTCAGTAAACAAGGTGTACATATATTTCCATCCATCCATCAGATATCCATCATATTTCTCTGAAATCTCTTTAATTACACTGAATTTAAGGTAAGTGGGATCATATGACTTTTTGGTATCTTTCAAACTACTTAAATTAACACATATAATATCACACAGGTCAATACTACTGACCCAAGAACTTAAACTAAACATTTCTAATGGAAAAGATGAAGCAATTTCATCTGCACTTATCTCAATCCTAGTTGTCACCAGTAACGGTAACCTTTTATTAGTCCAGTACTGATTATTACATAATCCTTTTAATTCGTCAACTAATAGATTTGTGACGTTGTTTGAAACTGAAGCAGCTTTCAAATTATATTTATATGCCAAATATCTCCTTCTTAAATGTAAAGGTGGTAAGCTAAGCTCACTTTCCATTACATGTATTGGAGTACTTTTGATAAAGCCTCCAATAATTCGCATCGATTGATTTTGAATCTTATCTAATTTATATACATTCGTTTTAGCACTATTATCAAAAAGAAGACTTCCATAGTCTAACCTACTTCTGATCATAGCTATATAAATCCTTCTTAGGTGTGTCGGATGCAAACCCCAAGATGAACCTGCCAGAATTCTTAACAAATTTTGTAAGCGTTGAACTTTTCCGACAGTCTCTTTTATGTGTTTATTCCAACGAAGCGATTTATCTAGCCATATACCAAGGTACTTATATGAACTTACATAACCAACCTGATTTTCATTAATTTTTAAATTTATATCTAAATTACGATTTCCTCTACTATATACACAATACTTACATTTTGTTTCAGAAAGTTTAAGACCGAGACTATCGAGGAGTATGATTAAAGGATTCAAAGCTTGCTGAATCTTCTCTGCACTTTCTAATATATTTTTATGGGAAGAATACAAAACGAAATCATCAGCGTATTGACAAATTGAAATATTAATAACGCTTTGACTTAATTCATATGTAGCAATATTAAATAATAATGGTGAAAGAGGATCACCCTGTGCTAAGCCTTTAGATGCATACCTAATCAACATTTGGCTATCTTCAAGTTCATTTTTAATCTGCAAATGTCGCTCTGTTAAAAAATTCCATATATATAAGCAAATACTTTTACCAACTTTTAAATTATCCAGAATGGTAACTAGTTTATCTACTAATATGTTATTATATGCACTTTCAATATCTAAGTAACATGCCAAAGTAGGTGTATTCTTAGATAAGCCAATTTGTATATTTGTTACTAATCGTGCTAGGCAATCGATAGTCGACTGACCTCTTCTAAACCCTGAAGTATACGAAGATAAAATGTTATTTTTTTCAATAAACCATTCTAAACGTTTTGCTATCATAACGTGAAATATTTTACTGAGGCAAGACATTAATGAAATCGGCCGTTACTTTGACGGCAAACCTGGTTGAGTACACTTTGGAATGACTACAACATTTATATCACGCCATTGTTTGGGTATCGTCCCTGTAGTATAGATTAAATTATAAATTTTCAAAAGAAATACTTTCGCACAATTTGGCGAGTTCCATATCATTGAATATGTAATTCCATCATTGCCCGGAGCTGTATCTTTTTCCTTCAAACAATTGTTCATTTCAGCTAAACTAAACAGAGTATTTAATTTGGTGTTTGAAAATTCTAAAACCGGCATGGATGGAATCACATAATCAGGAGCAAGCTCACACAACACCTCAAACTTTCGTTCTTCAGATACAGACAATCTTGCTGTTTTAAATCCTTTCATCCATCTCATTCGGCTCCACATCGTCGACGAAGTAGTTGCTTCATCAATACTATCACAGAAACCATGCCAGTCTTGTGTACTAGCTTTTAAGATTGATGACCTTGCCTCTGAATGTTTTTTCTCTAACACGTTTAAGTTATTAGGTATAGGATTTTTCCTAAATTCACGAAGTGCTAATCTACGCTGAGCTACCTTATGAGACAGTAAAGGACTCCAATAGGATTTTGGAATAAATTTTTCTGTTGGATTCTGTGGTACTTTAATAGTTGGAATACTGGTATTAACCGCCCTGTTTATTAAGTCTATCAAGCTATCGTAGAGTAATTGGATATCTTCTCCGTTTTCTAAAGTTTGTAAGTGTGATTCAATATAGGCTTTATGGATTGTCCAATTTGCACGTTTAATATTACGTTTTTCAGAAAACTTCAACTCACCACGGTAATTAAAACGGATCTTAATACACAAATGATCACTTGATAAATTCTCATTCATGACTCGCCACTCAAATTTTACTGCAATGTTTGATGAGACGAAAGTAATATCAGGCGCACTTTCCTGTAAAAAATTATTAACTAATTTTATTCTAGTATGCTCACCGTTGTTAAGAGGCGTAAAGCCTGCGTCTAAAGCTGCATCATAAATCTGAGTACCTCAACTATCAGATCTGTTGGACCAACTCGAGTGGTGAGCGTTGAAATCACCTGCTATTATAGAATTACCAGTAAATGCGGAAAAAATATTTTCCCAGTCACCAATTACTGTACGAACCGATGACGGACAATAAACAGACACTAAATTTTGGATTTCACTACAATTTACAACTTTTAAGCATACTAATTCTATACCATTAGTATGTGTGTTTGCCTGACATTCCTGAACAATTATCGACTTATGAACTACAATAGCCACACCCCCATATGAATCAATTCTATCATTTCGAAATATATTGTAACTATTTACATGTAGAGCAGACTCGACTTCAAGCCATGTTTCAGAAATGAATGCTATGTGAATTTTTTCTTGCAGTAATAATTACTCAAACTCTTTTAATTTTGGTCTTAAACTTTGTGCATTCCACTGCAATAAGTTCAAAGTACGGACTTTACTTTGGTGCCTATCCATAATTACATTTGGAAAGAAGCCAAGTACAAATATCATTATCTCTAATCCAAACCGAAACATAATTCATAATCTCTTCAATAACAAAAGTAAAAACTTCTTTAAGCTTACCCTCTAAAGTACTGTCAGACAAATATATTTCTTTCATCTTTTGAATGAACTTCGTAAAATTTATGCTACTACCTTTCTTTCCCTGAGATTTTTTTTCCTCTCTTCCTAGATTTTCACGACCACCTTCATCCATAGATGTAGCTATATCACTTTCTTCTCTAGTGATATCATCATTTCTTGCTGCTTTTGTATTCATTTTATTTCTTTTCTTACTCTTTCTACTTCGATTAACACGCTGCTTCTTGAACGTACTATTTTCATCTGATTGACTCTCTTCATTCATGGATTCTTCCGCATGAATTAAGGGCTGCGTGGTTAATACTTCTTTGTACGATCTTTTGAGCTTTTGATTATCAGATACACTTTTAGTCTCAGTAGGATTTTCTTTTGTTTGCGCATTGTCAGTCTTCTTCACCTCATTCTCGCTAAGATAAATTGCCAAAGCTTTTTTATATGAATAATTCAAATCCCGCATTATTATTGCCCGCATATATATGTCCTGTTTTTTTGAAAGAAAAAAATATAATTTTTTTCTTTCAAAAAAACAGGACATGACTTATCTATTGCCATATGATTACCTTTGCAATTGACGCATTTATATCTGGTTTGTTCACAATTTGGATGGTACTCCGTACATTTTGGACAAACTATTTTCCTACTCGGACAAAACCGGATACTATGTCCAAACTTCCAGCATCCGGTACACTGAGTAACTGGGTACATGTAAGGCTCCACTTTAAACCTGCATCCATATCCGCGCACATAAGTCGGTAAGACTGATCCTCTGAAGCCTATGCGAATTGTCTCACTTTCAACCCATTTTCCTGTACTTGTCGTACGTTTTAATCTCATAACAGATACTATTTCGAGCTCACTTTCTAAATTATCTTTAATCTCTTCATCTTCTATGTCTATGTCTACATTCCTTATTATGCCGTACGATAAACTCATCTCGTTCAACAGCTGGCATCTAAATCCCATATCTAAAATTTTTTTGCATTCGATCAGTTTCTGTGCACTTTCGTTATTTTCAAATTCAACAATTATCTTATATGGACTTTTATACTGAATATTAGTGATATTTAAAATATTTTCCGAACGAAGTAATCTGGCCATCTTCAATTGTTTAGGCAACACCTCCTTACTTGTGACGGTAACAATTATTTTTTCTTCTTGTGTCGGTAAGTTCTCACTTTCACTTCTAGCAGTATTTAAAACCACAAGCGCCTTCTTAGAAATTTTCACCGATCGTTTGCTACGTACCGTCGTAAAACCATCTTCATCAACAATATCGTCCGAACTAGATCGTAATCGTTTCTCCCGTACAACTATATTCTCTTGATGTGACCAATCCGGCTGCTCGTCCATCATCCTACAGTCCTCCTCGACTATATCACTTCCACTCGAATCAAAAATAGTTGTATTAAGATTATTTTCACACATTTTACTTCACATAATATGAATGTGGGTACGCGTCGAAAATTATTGCGCGATGCGGCGTCGAACAATACGCTGATACGCAAAGCGCGCGCTTGACTTGCCGTCTCACGCCGAACTGTTCATACACGATATTGATCAATTTACTTTGAAGCTAATGTCATCGAATGCTTAAACGATCAATTGAATTAAAACTTAAACTAAGCGTACAGATTTTGAGACCCGAAAGCACCTCCAGCTTTACAGGATCGTGTGTATTTATTATAAGCAATTACATAGTATTATTTATTTTGACGGTGAAGAAAACATCCTAGGGAATCCTGCAAATTCAAAACCAAATTGTGCATGCCTGCTCCATTATAATATTCTCAAAGGTATATTGAGATGTCTGTCAATCTGCATTAAACCAGCACGATAGACTGTGATCTTTTTTTGGGAAGAGTGGAGTAGGGAAAAAACGTTAGAACGTTTTCGATATTTAAAGACTTGTATTCAGAATCAAATTTTTTTATCAACTACGTACTATCATGCCAAAGTGACTCGACCATAGATATTTTACCTCTATGGACATGACGTTCGAATATCAACGTTCTAGAAACAAAAATTGTTCATCTGCTAGTGCCCTTAACCTTATATAAGCAAGATCAAAATTAATGACGATCATTCTGTTCAAAGCTAAGTTCGAAACGTCAAAGTTTATTTGAATTTTAAACAATACCGTTACAGTAACATAGCGCTGCCTGGAACGTTATGGCCGGAGAAACGATAACGTTATTACAACTGTGATTTATTTCGATATTCTTTTGTTTAGGGTAATTGATGTCGTTTTCGGCCAAGTTACAAAAAGTAAGCTTAGAATCGGGAAAAACAGAGTCTTTTGTTAGGGTGCCATTATGTATTTTTATTTCGTGGTTTGTTTTACTTACCTACTTGTAAGTAGACCTAGACCATGCATGACTGCGGTATGAAGTCCTTGCAACAAAATATGTCCAGTGGTGGACGTCTATCCGTGGCGCCAGGAGTATAAGTGTTCTGTGATCCGTGGACGACGTGGAAGAAATGCAATACTATACAAAAATTAATGTTTGTTTAGGTGTCTAACTAGTGATGAGGGCAAAAATGTATTTTATTCATTCCTCAAATTGATTTACAGGCCGGAAACGCAAACGTGCCCTAAATGTTGATTAATGTTGACCAGTTACCAGTTACCAGTTACCAGTTACCAGTTTAATTGGATTCGGACACATTATGCCGTCGGTGCTCTGTGGATAACTGGGGGACACACAGATTAATACATGCTGTATGGTTGGATGTAGGTGTTAAGGCGCTGCAAGATCACGAAATTCAAACGCAAATCATGAGTTCAGCTCTCCTCACCTCTGTTAATACATGCACGGTTGGATGTAGGTGTATTTAAAGATAAGGCATTATCAGATCACGAAATTCAAACAAAAATCAAGAGTTTGGTATAACTCCCCATCCCGCACGTCAGTCATGCCGAAAAAAAAAAAAATGAAAATGAATTGTGAACGGGACTTATAATTATAAGATAACAACTGTTGTTACCCACAATTTGGAAAAATAAAAATTATGAATTAAAAAATAAAATTATGAAAAGAAGCCACAAGTCCGTTGTCCGTCATATTTTTATCAATACTGGCGCGGTGCAAGTGGTGTTGAAAATGAGGAATAAACGAAAAAAGTTTTAAAGCAGTGTTATATACGCTGCTTTAAAACCTCCTTTTTAATGATTTTACGACTGACAACGCCTTAAGACTCTAGGCACATATCGGAATTTTGATCATATAAATAATTGCCAAATAAATAAAATAAACAATACTGTGTTTCGGGCAGAAATTTTGTACCATCCGGTCCCTAGTGCATGTTGGTTCTAAAACGTGTATAACCTGATCAATATATAAAAAAAATGCCAATGCTCAACACTAATTGGCTTCTAATAACTGACCGGAATTCTAAGTTACTGGGCGTTGCGGTTTATGTGTACAATGATTAATGATGAGACGTCGACTTCAAACGAAACTGAAACTAATTAAATAGCTTTTATTGCGTCACATTATTTTTTTTTATCCACTACAAGTTAGCCCTTGACTGCGATCTCACCTGATGGTAAGTGATGATGCAGTCTAAGATGGTAGCGGGCTTACCTGTTAGGGGCATGGCAGTTATATTAAACCCATACCCCTATTCGGTTTCTACACGGCATCGTACCGGAACGCTAATTCGCTTGGCGGCACGTCTTTGGCGGTAGGGTGGTAACTAGCCACGGCCGAAGCTTCCCACCAGGCAAAAACTCTCTTGTTCTCAAAAACATTTACTAGCTTATGTCCGCGACTTCGTCCGAGTGGGTTGAGGTTTTTTGGCCCCCGCGGGACCTCTTTAACTTTTCGGGATAAAAAGTAGCTTATGTGTTATTCCAGACTATAATCTATCTCTGTGCCAAATTTCATCCAGATCCGTTCAACTGTTCTGGTGTGATTGAGTGAGAAACATCCGTTTATCCATCCATCCAAACTTTCGCATTTATAATTTTAGTATAGATATTGGACTTAAAAACTTAAGGATAACAAAACATTGGTCGCAAGCTCAGTTTTGTGGATTCCATTCCCCGCAGGGTCAATTTGGAAATTTAAATTTCTGAATTTCCTCTTTTCTGAATTTACCGGAACGCTAAATACCAGCAAGGTATTTAGCGTTCCGGTACGATGCCGTATAGAAACCAACTTAGGGTGTAGCTTTAATATTAACTGTCATACCCCTAACATGTTAGCCCGCTACCATCTTAGACTGCACTCAACACGTACACTTGATATCGCAGTCAAGTGCTAACTTGTAGTGAAAAAAAAACCAAACGAAGTAGTCAAAGAAGCATACCTAGTAACCGTGTTATTAAGGCAGTTCGCACAAAGTTTAATGAAGGTTGTATTGCTGGCAACAAACCCAGCTGAAGGCAATAACCTCGGC
Organism: Erebia epiphron; assembly: GCA_963932025.1. NCBI lineage: Eukaryota > Metazoa > Arthropoda > Insecta > Lepidoptera > Nymphalidae > Erebia > Erebia epiphron. The sequence goes on from OZ009948.1 coordinate 2,853,384, forward strand.
GACATTTGTAATAGGTCAACCCTTAATTGGTTAGTACGACCAGGGGCCATACTGCCAACGCTTAAAGGCATATTGTTGACTTTCGTGTTTTAGAATTATTATAATCCTTATTTTAGGAACGTCAAGGTAAGGTTAGGTTAGGTTGTCAAGGTTTTAGGTACATCAAACTGTCATTTTGAGTAATATTGCTTGAGTATTGCTTTATTTTTTCCATGGGAATGAGCAGATTCTATTAAATAACAAAATTCCACAACCTATTTTAAACTTGCCTTTACAAGTTTAAGAAATCCATTAAAAGAATGCTGAAAAAAGCTTATTAGCTCATAAACAGCGCCCAACACTGCGCCAGGGAGATAGAGGTCAGTAAGAAATATTTTATTCTTCACATCTAGCCATCATCCCTAATAATGTATGTAAAATGTATTACATCCACCTAATGCCAAGGGTCTTCTTTCGTGACACATACCATACTTTCATGGACCAACCAATACTGGTTTTCAGTTATACGTACAACGTAGTTTGGTATGCTCTTTTTGACTGCCTCGCCGGCCTAATTGGTTCGAGGCTCGAGCGAAGCCGCCTATATTAGACGTGACTTTGTGCACTTATTAATCTTCGCATGCACGGAGAGGAGTTTCGATTTGAAATCCCAGTTCTGAATTATACAACATTCGAAAAATTCGTAAGTACGTACCTACGTGCTTCAAACTTAGGTATGGGTAACCCAGTTGCTTTTGTAATCAGGAAAGTAGACAATTTAACTATGCTGAAGCGACTAGGCTTCTTTGTGATGTTTCAGTAGATACTTACACAGCGTCTTTCTTAGTATTTTATTGTAGGGTAGAGCAGCTGATATTCTACCTATACATAATACAATTGGGTAACTGACAGCAAGGAACTGCCCATCGGAACTTTTTCTAGAAATCCACGCGGACGAAGTCGCGGACATAATTTTTTTTTAATTTCTTTTAATACACCCAACAGGTTACAATACATTTACAAAGAAAAATATATAGTATAATTACACAAACAAAAACCAAAATTAACAGTGATGAGATCCAGTTAGCTGAGGCAGACAGCTAGACTGGATCTAGTGCATTTACACAATAAACAAATTGAACATCAAAGACATATTTTACTCTAAACCTAAAACTAATAATACTAAAATCATCTAGGCTATTAACATAATATTGGCATGTAAAAGTTCAATTTTCATATTCCAGATTGTTTGTACAGTCAATGACACCCTCATTAAGTCGTTTCCTGTGATATTGCACGTACGCGCCCGTTCAGGAATAAATTGCATTTCTTGTTAACTCGTTTGCCACGTTGATGGCGAGCATTTGTTTCCGATTTCAAGGGTTCCGTAGTAAAAGGCTTATAGTTTTCAAATTAAAAAAAAACAGTTTTAAAGTATTATATTATCAATTTATTTAAGCAGAAAGAAAACGTATATTATTACTAGAGGATTCCCGCGACTTCGTCCGCGTGGATTTATGTTTTTTGATTCCCGCGGGAACTCTTCAATTTTCTGGGATAAAAAGTACCCTGTCCTTCCCCGGGATGTAACATATCTCTGTACCAAATTTCATCAAAATCAGTTGAGTAGTTGGGCCGTGAAAGCGTAGCAGACAGACAGACAGACAGACAGACAGACAGACACACTTTCGCATTTATAATATTAGTGTGGATTATTAATAAATAATTGTGCCCTGACCACAAAAATAAAACCTCTGAACTGTGAAAACAGAAATTTTGCACACAGGAACACCTTAGGAATGCAGAGAACGAATTTTTCGAAATTCAAAAGCGAAGACGCAGACAGTTGCCTGTATTCAAATACGAACCAAACTTCATTTTTATGGAGAGTGCCTATTCCTTAAAATTCGCTTGGAGGAATTAAGAAAATTTGTGAGCCTTAATTGACACAAGGGATTTTATTAGCACAAAAAATCCTTCGCTCAGGTGTCTCGTCGGACGAAACAGCAAACTTTTAATTGGATTATGAACCCAATTAAAAAGCTCTTAGTCACCGCCTTAAATCTTTGCTCGGGAAGAATTATTAAAAAAAAAAAACTTACAAGTGTTATAAATTAAACACTATAACTTTGTGGCAGAAAATAATTTTATTATACTTTATTTAGGTTAGTTTAGGTTATTTAAATTTGGTATGTTCAATCCAAAAGAGCAGAGCAGAGACAAGTCCCCAAGAGTAACTTTTACAGTCTTAATGTCACAGACCCAAGCTACATACATAAGTGAATATAACACAGAGTATACTACAATCTCCCCCGCCTTAACAATTTTAAGCTATTCTGATAGATTTATGTAGATAAGATTAGAATTTGTACATATTAAGCAAGAGAATAATTACTCCACCACTAACATACAAATTACAAGATAATTTAACCTAAATAAAACTATAATAAAGTTTATTTAAAAAAACATTTATATTTTTATTACTTGATTGCCATGCCTTTTCCACTTAGACCCTTCCACATCTACCTCATAAGTAGTACCGGCGACCGCTTCCCTTATAATTTTGCCCCTGGACCATTTTTTTCCTTTTCTATAATCCCTAACCATGACTTCATCGCCCTCTTCTAATTCTAAAACTCTACCACCCCTTGCATACTTCAATTGTTTCTCTTGTGATTCCACAAGATTTTGATAGATGGGGGAGGGCCTCAGCAGTGATAAACGGGCTCTCAATTCTCTACCCATCATTAAGCGAGCTGGAGAAACTCCACTGCTTTTATGAGGAGTGGTCCTATAATCTAACAAAAATATGCTTAAAGCATAATTAGGTGATTTACCACTCTCAATTATCTTTGTCAGATGAGTTTTAAATGTCTCTACAAACCTTTCTGCAGCCCCATTGGTTGCAGGGTAGTGAGGTGAAGTAAAACTATGCTTTACACCGGTTGATTTACAAAATTCCTGAAATTCCTGGCTTGTAAAAGAACTTCCATTGTCCGTCACCAGATGGACCGGAAACCCATAACAAACATATATATCTTTAAATTTACTTATGGTTAAGCTTGAGCCTATATTTGCCATCTGAAAAGCCTCTGGCCATTTGGAATAACTGTCAACAATTACTAGGTACATCTTTCCCAATAATGGACCCAAGAAGTCAGCATGGATTCGATACCATGGTCCAGGTGGAATTGGCCAACACCTTGGAATTATTCTAGAGGGATTGTGTCTATTCTTTAAACATAATTCACAGGAAGTAGATATTTTTTCTATATTTTCATTAAGCTTTGGCCACCAAAAGTAAGCCTTTGCCATCTCAATCATTCTAGAAGTCCCAAAGTGTGTTACATGAAGTTCCTTGAGAACCAACTCTCTTAAACTTGAAGGTATTATAATCCTGTGGCCCCACATTATGCAGTCTCTATCCATACTAATTTCATGTCTTCGCAAATAAAACGGTTTTAACTTATCATCCACCGCATCAGGCCAACCATCCCGACAGTATACTAGTACTTTGGACAATAATAAATCTTTCTTAGTCTCTGACTGAATGGTTTTCCAGCTCAGCGAATGCAAGTCTGATCCCTGTAGGTAGTTAACATTTATGTCATTATCTGTACTACAAAGAGTATGATAGTTAGTATTATCTTTACTATTAGGTTTTCTGGACAGATAATCTGCAGGGTTTCTGTCTGTACTGATGTGTCTGATAGTATAATTAAAAGCTGAGAGAAATATAGCATAATGTTGTAGTCGTTTGGCTGCCATTTTTGGAATTGCCTTATGTGGGCCTAATATACGTACCAAAGCAGCATTATCAGTCTCCAATTCAAACAATCTCCCATATGTGTAATTATAGAATTTTGTTATACCAAAAATTATCGCTAGTGCTTCTTTGTCCAAAGCTGTATATTTTTTTTCAGACTCATTAAATTTCTTACTAGCAAATGCAATAGGCCTCACAATGTTATCTAACCCTCTGTTTGATATTATGGCCCCAACCCCATATGCGGATGCATCACATGTCAAAATCAATGGCAAATCTGGATCATAATGTGATAAGTTTTGAGCAGAAGCTAATTCCCTTTTTACTAACTCAAATGCCTCTTGGCACTCATCAGTCCAGACAAAATTCCCCTTTTTAGTACTTTCATACAATGGGTTTAATTTGGTGGCTAGATGTTTTAAAAATCTACCATAGTAATTTATCTTTCCTAGAAATGATCTTAGCATGGTGAGGTTTTCTGGAGGTGGTATTTTTAATATTGGTTCTATGTTTTCCTTTATGATTTTAATACCTTCTTTGTTAATTCTATATCCAAAAACATCAATACTTTTTCGGAAAAATTTACATTTCTCGACTTTAAGTTTAAATTCACATTCTTTTAATCTTGACAGAACACTTTCTAAAGTGTGTATCATTTCATTGTGTGTTTTGCCACACATGTATATATTATCTATGAATACTATTACATTTGGGATATTTGAAAGTTTTTGTGACATTAGTCTCTGAAAAGAGCCCGGTCCCGTACTTACACCATAAGGCAAAAATTTATATTTAAAGGTTCCAATTTCAGTAACAATAACAGTTAGTTCTTGGGACGCTTCATCAAGGGGTGCTTGTAAGTAAGCCTCTTTTAAGTCTAATTCACAAAAAAATTCAGCACCTCTTAACTTATTGAATATATCCTCAACATGAGGTAAAGGAAATCGATCCACCTGTAATTGTGGGTTAAGGGTCACTTTGTAGTCACCACACAAACGAACAGAACCATCTGGTTTTAGTATGGGTACTACTGGTGTACCCCAGTCACTGTATTTCACAGGTTCAATACGCCCATTTACTAACAATCTTTTAATTTCAAGATTAATTTTATCTTTAAGTGCGAATGGAACCTGTCTAACAGGTAAACGTTTGGGTTGTGAATTTTCTTTTAATTTTAAATTTATAAATTCACCCTTAACATTTCCCCACCCTGGGCTAAAAACATCAGAGAACTTTTCTTTTATTACTTTTACAGGATCATAAATTTTGTTAGAGTTTAATTGTAATGGCCACATGCCAAAAATATTAAGAACATCTCGCCCTAAAAGTCTGGGTTTATTGTTTTCAACCACAAATAAATTTACATTTTTTTTATTATTATTTAAAACCATTTCAACATTTTTAATTATTCCAAGGGGTTGGGTTATAGTTTGATCATAATTTTTAAATTGAATGTTGGTATTTTGAATTTTTCTAGTCAGATTTAACATTTTTATATCTTTAATCAAAATAGTTGTTGCTTCAGAACCTGTATCCAATTCAAAATCAAAGTTCAATCCATTTACACTACCATTTACCAAACAAGGAGGTATTTTATTTGTGGTTGAATTACAACTATAAACATTGTAATGGTCATCATTATCAGGGAATAAGTCTTTAATTGATTGCTCTATGTTCTCATTATCTTCAATTTCTTTAAGTGAGTCACACTCTAATAAGTTAATGTTACGATTTTTTACACACATCCGGAAAATGTGCCCACGCATTCCACATTCAGAGCAGAATTTATTCTTAAGTGTACATTCACTTTTAAGGTGATTATTTTTTCCACAACAAAAGCACTTGGTTGACTTACCCGCTGGCATGGTTCTGGAGGATTCACTCTTTTTCTTAGAAAAAGATTTCTCACCGATTTGAGTACCTTTCCTAATTTGAAACATGCTGGTTGTCTGCTCTTCCACTGAGGCCGGTTCCTTAACCTTTGAATGTAATAGGGCGGACTCTACGGTTCTGGCTAACACTATGAGTTCATCAAGACTTTGATTACCATTTTTTAACAATTCAAACTTGATTAAGGCTGAGTATACTCCGTCAATTAATTTCTCTTTAACTTGATCATCATAATCCTTGAAAGAACACTTTTTTGCTAATTTCTTTAACCTTATAATGTAATCTTCTATCGTTCCATCCAGCTTCTGATTGCACTTCCTGAATTCTGCCCGGTCTAATGCCACTGAGGTGGACTTTGCATATCTGGTCTCTAAAATGCCTAACAACTCCGCAAATGTTTTCTTTGTGGGTTTTTCTGGCGCGCATTTGTGATTCAGTGTGTCAAATACCTTGGGTGTCAATTTTGTAATTAATAAAGCCACTTTCTTATCTTCTGGGACTTCATTTAAGGTAATTAAGCATTGTAGCTGAGTTTCAAAGGTGTCAAAGTCACGGCCATCAAACGGCTCAGTATTATATATATTATTTACGGACATCTTTGGAAGATTTTGAAGCACTTTTTTATCAGATTGGGATTTACCAATCAGATGTTTAACTTCTTCTAACCTAGAACCACTTTTGACAACCTCACGTAAGATCTTACGAAGCTCCTCTACAGTCTCCACACCAACCGCCACTCGCAAGTTTTTGCACAGCAAAAGCAACTCTTCCTTCGTTAGCCTTTGCAAGAAACTAGTCTTTTTTTCTAAGATTTCTTGATAATTTATGTCCATGGGGGTATGACCACGCCACGCCAGATTTCGTCCATCAAATTTTGTAAAGATGCTTGCTGTCCTGTTTTTATATGCACGCACGAATCGTCGCCAAATTGTTATAAATTAAACACTATAACTTTGTGGCAGAAAATAATTTTATTATACTTTATTTAGGTTAGTTTAGGTTATTTAAATTTGGTATGTTCAATCCAAAAGAGCAGAGCAGAGACAAGTCCCCAAGAGTAACTTTTACAGTCTTAATGTCACAGACCCAAGCTACATACATAAGTGAATATAACACAGAGTATACTACAACAAGAAAATAAAAAGTTTCATGAAACTTTCACCGAGTTGGTGGGAAACTTGAAAACTTGAATCTATAACGTTTTACAAAGTGGAACACTAGCTGATGTAAGTTTCGTGAGGAATATTGCGTTTGCCACAATTTATAAGCGTGAGCATTTTTTATTTAAACTAGACTAGCGACCAGCCGCTTCTTTGCTTATTCCCTGTCTACATTATAAAACTAACCTCTAGGCAGCTTTCAGCTTTCTTTCCGATTTCTAGGTTGAACAGATACATTTTTTTGAATCCCGCGGGACCTCTTCAATTTTCCGGGATAAAAAGTATCTAGTAAAGGACATAGGATATAAAGCCTATGTCCTTCCCCGTGATGTAACCTATCTCTGTACCAAATTTCATCAAAATCGGTTGAGTAGTTGGGCCGTGAAAGCGTAGCAGACAGACAGACAGACAGACAGACAAACTTTCGCATTCATAATATTAACTAGATGATGCCCGCGACTTCGTCCGCGTAGATAAAGGTTTTTGATTCCCACGGGAACTCTTGAATTTTCCGGGATAAAAAGTAGCCTATGTCCTTCCCCGGGATACAACCTATCCCTGTACCAAATTTCATCAAAATCGGTAGAACAGATGGGCCGTGAAAGCGTAGCAGACAGACAGACAGACAGACAGACAGACACACTTTCGCATTTATAATTATATTAGTATGGATATTAGTATGGATATAGTATGGATAAAGTAAATAATATAGTTATATAATAAATATAGTACTAATATAGTATGGATAGTATGGAAGTATGGATTTTTTTGAAATAACTTTAAAGCACCGGTGTGAAAAAAAAAACCAAAAAGCATATCAATAAACATAACGAACGCCTATTATTTGCTCCAAATCCCAATACAGCAAAACGTGATGTGCCTATGATATTACTATTCTCAAAGTGCCGTCCGTTAATGCAGTTTTATTACTTGATCACACTACTTTTGACCGGGAGTTCGGGCTTGGAACAATTTAGAAGTTGGTAACTTTTGTGAAAGGTGGACGAAGTTTCAGGGTAAATAATATTGGAACAGAAAATGTTATTAGCTGACGCACGACCTCACTATTACGTGTTGGACTTGTGTTGGGTGGTGTAAGAACAAGGGTCTGATTTGGGAAGGTAGGGAACTTTACACCAAGAAGTACCAAGTAACTTTCAGTATCTTGGAAATTATTTTCTATGAATAAAACACCAGTTTTTGTGAACTGGTGTTTCTGGTGACTATTAAAATATTGGAGGGAAAATTTAAGTTTTTCTGAGTATCCATTGTACCGGAGTAACACAGGGTACTTTTTATCCCGAAAAATTAATGGTTTTTATCCCGTGTAATTTACCAAAAACTTTCAACTTATCAAAAAGTTTCTTGTAATTCAGCTAGTAAAAAATAAAATATTGGTGTCAGTATTCAGGGTCCATATAGTAAAAACAGAGAGATAGATTTTTGTCATGGGTATAGTTGAGGACCTGGAGAGTGACATAGGCTACTTTTATCCCGAAAAATTTGGGAGTTTCCGCGGGAATCAAAAAAACTTAAACTACGCGGAGGAAGTCGCGGACATCAACTAGTATTAAATACATATGACAAGTCGCAGACAACTGTCCAGTGCTATAAATTGCTGATTCAATTGATTCAAAGCAACCGCTTCAGCTGAATAACGACTATTACTTCCGGCGCAGTGGTTTGGTTTAGTCGAAAATGGAAATGTATTTAGTATGAAATAATTGTTTGGTGCAATGTAAACTAACAATTTTACTATTATATATACTGGTTGACGAGCTGGTGCCCGCGACTTCGTCTGCGTGGAATAAGTTTTCTTTGATCCCCGGGAACTCCTTTATTTTCCGGCGTAAAAAGTAGCCTATGTATTTAATCAGGTTACAAGCTTATTATAACCGATTAGGTAAATATGGGTTTAATATACCTATCTACTATACCTCTAATAGTCCGCTACTATCTTAGACTGCATCATCACTTAACCTAAGGTGAGATCGCAGTCAAGGGTTTGTTACTTGTACTGGAACAAAAAAATATATTTGGCACACGATTGCGTTAAGATCCCGTTGGAGATGGACGAAGCTATAACTCATGTCGCTCGTGTACTTACAGGCATTATCTGGACTCGGGTAATAATTTAGGAGGCTACAAACACGTCAGTGCGTGAGAGCGGAGTTCGTTATTTACGAGTCAATCCCCGTCTCGTAAATCATCAATTCACTCATTTACTCGAACGTGACGTTGTTTGGCGGACTCCTCGTCATTTGACGACCTCCCTGGCGCGGTAGCGAGCGCTGTTGTCTTATAAAATCCAGGGTTTGATCCCCGGCCAATTTGGGAATTAATAATTTCTTAAATCTGGTCTGGTGCGGAGAGAGGCTTCAGCCGTGGCTTGTTATGTTCCGCCAAGAGAGAAAGCATTCCGTTCCACCGTACCCCTAGCAAGTTATCCCGCTACCTTCTTTGACTGCTTGTTTTAGATAAAAAAGGTTCCGAGTTAATTTGGGATATTATTATTTCTGAATTTTCTCTGGTTTCGTGTGGTGGGAGGCTTCGGCCGTGACTAGTTACCACCCTAACGGCCAAGACATGCCGCCAAGCGAGATAGCATTCCGGTACAATGCCGTGTAGAAACCGATTAGGGGTGTGGGTTTAATAATATAACTGCCATACCCGCAGGCTAGGTTAGCCTACTACCATCTTCGACTACATCTTCGCTTACCGCCAAGTGAGATAAGAGTCAAGGGCTAACGAATGCGTTGGAATAATTAACCCATATTGCGTAGCAATTGCAGAACATGATAGACAGAGGTTTTGACATTGTTTTAGTTCGTGTAATCCTTATTTTAAGGACGTCAAGGTACATGACATTAAACTGTCATATAATAATACTGTTACAAGCGATGGTAGTAACGCCCCAGCTGAGTAATTCTAGCAATAATTCAGTGGCCTACAAACACGTCAGTACGTAAGTGCCTCTCATAAATCAAACCCGAATCCAGCGTGCAGTCGTTTAGCGGTGAGACGTGACGTCGTTTGGCGGGCGCTTGCATTTTCGAATAGTTTTAGAATAATTGGCTGGTACATGATGTATGGAGTCCGAGTCAGCGGGCTTTTAACGCAACTTTGATGGCCTAAAAACGGGATTGATTTATAGTTATTTTGATCCAGCAATTCAAGAAGTCTTTTTATTAACTTGCTTAACGGCTTTGGGTTCCAGCCCTTCTGACGTCGGTCCCTGTTATTATTACTAAAATGATGATAGTCGTTATACCTGTACAACCTGCATTGGAGCAACGTGGTGGGTCTAAGCTCTAATTCCCTCTCTCCTATGATAGTGGAGGCCTGTGCCCAGTAGTGGGACGTTAATGGGCAATAGTGATGTGAATGCTAGAAGTAATGTGTTTCCACCAGAGATGTGCTACGTGATGTGTTACGAGATGTAGCAAATATTATGGTTGTGTGTCAAACCCACCGGTTGCGCTTCGTTTTGCTAGATGTAAGATCAAGCGCTCCTGTTGGTGGGGTTGACTGTAGCTTAGCAACGTAGCACATCTCTGGTGGAACGGCACCCTTACCGACATAGTTCGAAAAGTCAAGCATGGGGGACATACCGGAATAATTTGATGTGACAGTGGCGTGCACACTAGGCGACAAGACAAAACGTTGGTCCCCTCCGAAGCGGACGTTTCATGCGGTCGTATTTTCTGTCCGGTCCGTATAGTATTTTACACCCTGAAGAAGATTCAGGGTGTAAAGCCTACTAGCCTAGCCTATTCAGCACAGTTAGCTTAAGCATTAGCTTAAGTTAGCTCAAAAAATTTACACTTTTAAAAGGCTCTCGGATGACTCTTCAAGTTCAACAACAGATATAATATTATCCTCATAAGAAATGAAATTATTTATTTCTCATGTAGGACAACTTGTGCCACTTAAATGATAAGTCGACAAGATTCTACCACCGCCCGGTTCAGCAAATTGACTATACTGAGAAGAGCCAGCAAGAAACAGCAGTTGTTCCTTTCATACAAAGAAAAATGTTTATACTTTGTAAATAATAACCTGACAATGCATACGTTACGTTATAAGTATCACACTGACTTGTGGGTTGCTGGATGCGAAGCCGGTTGCTTCCATGCAACTTATTAATAGATGCTGTAAAGCTAGGTGAGAATTGAACCCTAAACCCACAGTCAGGCCCCTCTTTCCCACTGAGCACTCTGGGCATGTGCCCAGGGCCCTTCGATCGACGGGGGCCCCTTAGTTACTGCCAGATCACCAACTGATAGACAACCGATATTCATTTACGATAACTTATACTTCAAAACATACCTCAGTAGTAAGTTAATCAGATTTTAAATTGATCTTGAAGTTTTTTTTAAAAGTAACCGTTTAAAATAACAGTTGAATCAATCTAGAATGTTGCTTATCTACTCTTTATTCATGTTTTAACAAAATAGACAAAGGACTATTTTTTAAAACAGGCATAATTATGCCTTCACATAGGGGCCCCATTATCCTAATGTGCCCAGGGCCTCCAATAGGTTAAAGACGGCCCTGCCCACAGTAACCTATACGAGTGACACACTTCACTGCGCCACGGAGGTTATTATAATTATTTATGTCACTTAAATATTAAGCATCGTATAATATCTTGTTCCAAAACATGTTCTTCGATGTCCTCGTGCGATATTAGTATGTCGTCCCTCGCTAGCACTTGTCGGAACATTGATCATACAGACAGCCCAGTCTTGTTAAAGAGTTCATCTGATTTCTATAAATACCGGCAGAGACGGGTGTCCCATATTAATCAATCAATCAATCAAATCAAATATCAAATTCAAATCAAATAATCAAATTCAAATCAAATAAATATTATAAATGCGAAAGTTTGGTTGGATGGATGTATGGATGGATGTGTGGATGGATGTTTGTTACACAATCACGCCCGAATGGCTGAACGGATTTGGATGAAATTTGGCACAGAGATAGATTATAGTCTTTTTTGGTGTTATTCCACAATGGAATAACACCAAAAAACCTCATTCCACGCGGACGTATTCGCGGGCATCAGCTAGTAAATAAATAAATCGTTTATTTTCCATCATTTAGGGTTACAGGGTAATTGATCTTGAACTTTAGATTTTATTAGTAATATATCTCTCTCTGCGTCGTATTTCTCGTTGTCGAGGGTAGTGGCTCCATTCCATTCATCACATGGCAGGAGTTTTCTTGGGTTAATAATGCGGTGGGTTCCCAGGGCCTTCCGCATACGACTCCACTAACAGTAAGTATTTCAACGCTTAGGTTTGTAGAGATTATTTAAGAAATTAGTGATAATAACTAGGTACCTAGTCTAGGTACGTGTTCTCCGAGGTACGGAGGAAACGAAAAGACTAGATTTGAACCTCCAAATTCGGTCACCCGTCCAGTTACCGATCAGGGTCAACGTTGCTTATCAATCGCAAATCGAAATCGACTGATATGCTTTGTCAACATTCGGCTACTTGTTTAATCGTGGTCAACTAATTTACACTTTAGCTAATTTAAATTTTCGAAAATAAAAACTCAGGAAAACTTCAAGATTTCTATGGTAGTTAGCTTGATCCTAGCACCCTGAACCTCTTGACTAGAAAAAAGGGCACACAATAGTAAACTGAAGGGCTTGAAACTTACCCAATTTAACTTCGCTAACGGGCTCACTTCTGATGTTTACGACCCTGGCCGCGTGTTACACCGACGCCTGGATTATGTGTTTAATTTAAAGCAGTTCATCGGAGTTTGAAGACTAATCTAAATTTTTAAAACATGTAGCTTCGTTAAAAACTTTTTTATGACTGTTTACAACGGATGCGTTACGATCTATGTATTAAGGCCGTGTACTCTTATTAACAGACTTCCAAAAAAGGAGGTGGTTCTCAATTCGGGGAGTTTTTTTTTGAAATGTATGTCGGTGCATAACTCCGTGGTTTCTGAACCGATTTGAAAAAAAATCTATCAGTCGTTAGAAGAACCTCTCGAGGTGGTGGTCCCATAAAAAACTGACTCCAAATCTTCAACCATGATACTAAAAAGTTAAAAATAAAATTTCTTTTCAAAAAACCGACTTCTAACGCTAATGTAAAGTAAAAAATAATGTTGATTTCTATACACTATGTTGAAGTCGGGTGGGTATTATAACAAGGAAAAGTAAAGTTGACGCATCAGGCTCGCCCGACTTCAACATAATCAAAATTATTTTGTTAGTATAATCATTCGATAACATTAGCGTCAAAGTAAAATGAACTGTAATTAAATAGATTTCAAGCCACAAAGTCAGTATAGCCAATTTTAATCTGGTAAACATATCGTTTGGAGTTGGCTATGAATGCATACACGATCCATGCAACTTTGACGCTAACAATATAAACAACCAATAGAATAAAAACTTAAAATAAGGTACTGTCCTTTGTCAGCGGCAAACGCTACAACGTGACTTATTACGGTATGACAATGCCACGCAACAGTATCAAAGAGTACATAAGTTTATTATATTCTATAGAGCTCTATCACGTCGCGTTGCGTCGCGTCGCTTTCATCATCTCTAGGTCAACTTTTTACCCGATTACCTTAGCGACAGCAAAGGCAGGGTTGAGTTTTCCACGCGTCTGTCATTAAATCTTGCTTGATGTATTTTACTTAATCAAATAAATATTATAAATGCGAAAGTTTGGATGGATGGATGGATGGATGTATGGATGTATGGATGTATGGATGTTTGTTACTCAATCACGCGCCAACGGCTGCACGGATCTGGCTGAAATTTGGCACAGAGATAGAATATAGTCTGGAATAGCACATAGGCTAAAGAGGAGGCTAAAGAAACCAGAGAAGAGGAACCAAAAAACCTCAATCCACGCGGACGTAGTCGCGGGCATAAGCTAGTGGATGATAAATCTAAACTCTTTTTTTTATTCCACTACAAGTCAGCTCATGACTGCGATCTCACCTGACGGTAAGTGATGATGCAGTCTGAGATGGTAGCGGGCTAGCCTGCTAGGTGTATGGAAGTTATATGAAACCCATACCCCTAGTCGGTTTCTACACGGCATCGTAGCGGAACGCTAAATCACTTGGCGGTACGTCCTTGCCGGTAGGGTGGTAACTAGCCACGACCAAAGCCTCCCACCATACCAGATCAGAGAAAATTCAGAAATTATAAATTCTCAAATTGACCCTGCCGGGAATTGAACTCGGGACCTCCCATGTTAAGGCAACAGCGCTCAATACTGCGCCAGGGAGGTCGCCAAAACCGCAACTCAAAAGATCTGAATGGTTTTCTCCGAAACCAGGGTGCCATACTACCATCAACCATAGAAATTAATCAACTATAACCGCTGACCTAAATTAAATAACCGCATCAATAAAACAACATACTGTTAAATATAAAATAACCACAAACGGAAGGTTGGCTTAAAACCACATTTAAACATACATGTTGCGCGTGGTACTTGTCACAGCTGTCAGATTGAAATGTCAAGATTAAGCCGATGAGCAATTTGCGATATTAACATACGTAATACTCGGTTATTATTACGCAAACACGTTTCGAAATTTGCATTGCTATCTGAGTTGTGTTTACAGGATACCATGAAATTTTTATGAGAACTTATTAAAATACATGAGTTTCGAATTAATATTTAATTTAAACTTTTCTAATTCTATTTTAAATCGTCACGTGTGCCTGTTTCAAATAACTCAAAAGCTTTGAAAAGAAATGAATTGTCAATTAGTGCCTCTTATGATATTATGTATGTATGTATATATGTTATTAAAAAGTGTACTTATAAAAAAAAAAAAAAAATTAAAACCTAAATAAACTTGTGTTTTTATACAAGTAACAAATAACAATACTAACATTAGGGTGCGAATACATTGTGTAGTTAAGTTTAGTCATAAGAAAATAATGTACTTATAGATAAGGAAGTCAATAAAGGCTTAATAATAATAATAATAATGATATTATGTTAGGACTCTACCAGGAGTTTGGAAAGCAGATTCATGGTAAAATAAAATTTTATACAAGGTGTAGCAAACACATTTAATCCCTATATGCTATAGCCCCAGTGTTGCCAGTTTCTTAAAACTTCAAATAATTAATTAATGACTCTCAGCTTTCTCTAGACAGACAGTACTAGACTAGGTAGGTATATGGGTATAATTTATAATCAGCTGCTGAGTTTCTTGCCGGTTCTTCTCAGTGGAATCTGTTTTTCGAACCGGTGGTAGAATCATGACATTTCATAAATGGCAAGAGTTGTCTTACGTGAATAAAATAAATCATTTCGTTTAATTTCATTTCAGCTATGATAGATCAGACTAAATACGCATGGTTTTTAATGTACACTTTTCATCATCATCATAATTTCTACCCATTGTCGGCTCACTGCTGAGTACGATTTTTTGTTCACTACAAATAAGCCCTTAACAGCGAACTCACTTGATGGTAAGCGATGATGCAGTCTAAGATGATAGCGGGCTATTCTGTTAGGGGTATACGGAAGTAATTTTTAGGTAACCCATATCCCTAGTCGGTTTCTACACGGCATCGTACCGGAACGCTAAATCGCTTAGTGGCACGTCTTTGTCGGTAGCATGCTGACTAGCCACAGCCAAAGCCTCCTACCAGGCCAGATCAGAGAAAATTCTGAAATTGTAAATTCCCAAATTGACTCTGCCGGGTATCGGACCCGGGACCCACGTTAAGGCAACATCGCTCAACACTGTGCGAGGGAGATCGTCAAAAAGGAGAGGTTCCTCTGGGAATGAGTTTGCCCATAGTCTGCCACGATGGCCAAGTGCCGATTGGCAGACTAGGTACTCACATTCGAGAACATTATGAAGTATTCTCGACCATTCAGGTTTCCACTTTTATTTTTTAAATTTAATTTTTCTTATTCTGACAGTGTAATAGGGTGACACACTAGCATTTAGAAGGGCTTCCAAGGGATTCCCATGTAGTATGTTACAAACAAAGCTTAAATAACGGACGTTAATCCTTACGTTTAATTACTTGTCTATCTTTGTTGCTTCAGCTCAAACTCTGTCGTTTCCTGCATCAGTGTGAGATCTTCGTAGTTCTTGCCACGAAAAAGGTGACAAAGGGATGAAAAAACTACGATAAACTTTTTTTGATGCGTTCGTTGATTGTGCTTGGGCTGTATAACTGTATACTGTGTGCAAATAGGACAAAAACACGTCGAATTGAGAATCTCTTCTTTTTGAAAGTTGGTTGAAAATTACAGAGTACTTAGCCGGTCTGTAATTTTATTATTTATATGTTTTTTAAACTGTGCTTCCAAAAAATTACTTTTTCAGAGTTTCCGGAATCCGATTGGAGTCCCAAACTTTTCAATCGATTAAACGTTAAGACATGAGTTGGGAGATTTCTTCCCATTCGATCGCGACAATGTTTTAACTACCTACGATATAGCAAGAAAAGAATACAATTATTTTGCTATAATCCGCCAACAATAGTTATTTGTTATGCAAGAGTGAAAAGTTGTTTTTAACCGCGTGCTCAATTTTGATGACCGAGCAAGCGAAGGATTCTAAAATTGAATCACGAGCGCAGCGAGTGGTTCAAAAATTAGAATCCTGAGCGTCAGCGAGGAAATCAAAAGAGCACGAGGTGAAAAATCTTTTCACTCGAGTGCAACGCGTAACTTTTCATCCCACCTCAGCGAGGAAATGACATGACGTGAAAGAAAATGGTGCGCGCAAAGCAAATTAAAAAAGTACACCAAGAAGGTTACGAGTGTGAGTTTTTAACAAATTAAAAACGGTTGTATGGAAATTCGGCACCATAGAGGTAGAAGTAAATAGGTTTTAATGATGTTTTGAATTCACAAACTTCATAGACGAGTGATATTTACTAACGTGCACTCGATGTTCTAAATTCAATTTACTTTATCCTCAAGAGGATAATAACGGCTTTTGCATTCATATCGAAGATTAAAAATACTCTTTCCGAGATGGTGGGATGAAAACAATTTTTGTATGGTCAAGCATGCAGTTACAAGCGACGCACTCTTTCCAACCAAGCAAGAAAGCTAAGTTTCCAAGCAAGCAATGCCACCACCACTCACATGCACCACCACACAAAAGACTTTTATACTATTCTCGACGCACGTTTCGCCCCGACACTGGAACATCTTCAGGAGATGTCGACTTTACAATGCAAGATTGTCTAGTCAGACTAGTCAATACAGAATTTTTTCTGTCGTATTTTATCGCAACAACGTAACTTACATTTATATGGAATGGATCGAACGTCAGCTGTCAATCGCTTGACAACTGTTGCGATAAAATACGTAAAAAACTCCCACTCGGCCTACTGATAATAGCCATAAAACCTGAAAGACGACATCTCGTAATCCTAATAAAGGATCCGGGCCACCGCATCATCACTCCAAGGAAACTCCTACCATTACGTAAATAATGGAAAAAGGTCCCATCCCTTCGTGATGAGAACCACCACGCAGAAACAAGGATCTAAGATCCCCCATTAACAATCCAAGCGTAATTAGAGAAAATAAAAACAAATGGAGAAATTTAAATTTAATACAGCTCGCCATCCAGAGAGGAAATTATATTTTTATCTCGGCACAAATCGCCGCTGGTAGGTATCTACCGAGGACCGGCTATGGAGGAAATATGGCTTTATTTTCTTGGTTACAATTAATGTTGTAATTATTTCTACTTGCTTAAGTTGCAATAATTAAATCTAAGTCAAAGATTCGAAGCTGTAGTGTAATTTTTAGTATGGACGTGATGGTAATAATCAAATAATACGATATCATATCTTAAACCTATATGGGTTAGTAAGCACGCACCTCATTTTTTTATCCGAGTTATTTTACAGGCCTATGTCCGTATCTACATAATAGGTATATCTATAATAGTTACCATAATATGATTATCATCATCATGAAATCACTTCAACCCCAACAAACCCTTATATAATTTTCCGAGATTAAAAGCAGCCTATGGGCTATGTCCTTCCCCGGGATCTAAACTACCTCTACACCAAATTTCATCAGAATCGGTTCAAAAGATGGCCCCGTTAAAGCGTAGCACACAGATAGACAGATAGACACACGTTCGCATTTATAATATTAGTAGGGATTCTTCGTTTCTACAACACCGTCACTTTGTAGGAAATAGGTAACTAAGTTGTTATTTTCTTATATATATGTATGTATATATTTCCTGCCTCATAAAATATTTGAGAAGCTTCAAGAGCAATATTTCATTGCAAGAGTTTGAAACTTGAAGGTCTTTTGTCTCAGCTGCTTGCGGCGTCGCTGCTGCAAAACTTGTACACGAATACACCAGCAATATGATAAAACTATAGTACTGCAAAGTATGAAAAGTATCGTATTATATCTACGTAGCATCTTCTGTGTTTTTATAGCTTTAAAGTAGCGTGAAAGATTTTTGATACCCACTCCAGTCATCGTCTTTGTATTCTACTTCTAAATAAATATATGTCACCGTAAGATTGTAAAAACCGTTAGATTATAATCTAACTCGCGAAATTGTAAACTGTCGAATGATTACAATATAACGGATTATTTTTCGGTAGATTGTAATCTGTTAGGTTTATTAACCCGATAGAACCTAAGTGAACCTAACCTACCTGATCATTTATGTCGAACCCTAACCTAACCTACAAGAAAGAGACAAGAAAACGTAAATACAATGAATATTTCAAAAATTGACACCTAAAACATTGAACGGTTCACAATCTTTCGAATGTTTACAATCTATCGAAAAAAATGCGTTAGAATACAATCTAACGGTTTTTACAATCTTACGGTGACATATATAACAGGAAAATGTGACTGATTGACTGAATGATCTATCAACGCATAGATAAAACCACTGGACCATCGATATATATGTTGGTACTAGATGGGCCCTTTCATAGAAAAAAATTAGTCGACCAACCTTTAGAGTACGCTCCTAACCTGTATAGCCCTGTCCTTGTCCTCGCCATAGCGCTGTCTCTCTTTTCAGGCTAGATGGCGTTAGTAAAATATCCAGTCCACATTCTTTGTTTGACAGGGCCCGTCTATGTAAACTGAGGTCGTTGCACTGGACGGATCGCGCTATTTGGCATTGAGATAGCTATCATGACGTAGGCATCCGGTATGAAAGCATTTTTGATAAAAATTCTTTCCAAAAAACCGACTTCCAAAGCCACTGTAAAGTAAAAAATAATTTTGATTTCTACCCACTATGTTGAAGTCGGGCGAATCTGATGCATCAACTTTGCTAATCCTTGTGATACCCGCCCGACTTCAACATAGTGGGTAGAAATCAAAATTATTTTTTACTTTACAGTGGCTTTGGAAGTCGGTTTTTTGGAAAGAATTTTCATTTTTAACTTTTTAGTGTACTCTAAATCCCTACGGCTTAGGAGTGCAGTACCATGCAGCATCAGAGTTGAGGAGTTGGAAATTGGGTTTAAGTATGAAGTCGTTGCTTGACACCACAATATTAATTCACCATAAAAAAATCCTAAACCACTATGTTTAAGGAGTTCTGTACCCTGCAGCATCAGAGCTGAGGAGTTGGGACTGGGTTTAAGTATGAAGTCGTTGCTTGGCACCTACAATATTAATTCATCATAAAAAAATCTTAAATCGCTATTTTTAAGGAGTTCTGTACCCTACAGCATCAGGGTTAAGGAGTTGGGACTCAGAATTTACCATTCTTAACTCACTAGTTTTGATGATTTCATGTAGTACGGTACACCTACAGCATCAGGATTGAGGATTTGGAGTTAGAATTTTTTATGGGACCACCTCGTGAGCTTCCTCTAACCAATGAAAAAAAAAATTGTTCAAATCGGTTTAGAAACCACGGAGATATGCACCGACATACATTAAAAAAAAAAAAAGATACGCACCGAATTGAGAACCTCCTCCTTTTTGGGAAGTCGGTTAAAAATTCAACCCCTGAGGTAAAATAGGACTAAAATTAATGATTAAACGAACTTACCTGTAAGTGAAGTTCTATCATAATTATATGAGTCGCTTCATTCGAAGATATAATCATAGACAACGTAGTTTCCTTTACCCAATAGCAACCAATCGCACAGACTTCAGAGGAGCTATAAAAAAGAACCCCCACTACCCGCCTCTGTGTCGCACGACAGAGCGGTTTCGTTCGTCATTTAGTTTAGAGATATACTTATACTTAAAGCTCTTGCGAAAATATGTTTCGGGATGGGTGGGTTGGGAGCTTAATATTATATCTTCGAATGAAGCGACTCATATAATTATGATAGAACTTCACTTACAGGTAAGTTCGTTTAATCATTAATTATACTTCGTCGCTTCATTCTTCAGATATAATCATAGACAACGTAGATGTTAAGAGATAGGTATATATTTTTGCAAGAACTATATCTACGCTGAATAGATACTAATTATTGTTATCAATAATTTTATTTATTCTTCTTATCTCTTATTTGAGCTGTAATGTTTTAAACAGTTTATGTTTAAGGTTGGAATCATGTACCGATTTCCCGAGATGTTTATCTACGTACATTTAATATGACTTTAAAATTTCTCTTAAGTATTTATTGTACTTAAGTTTCAATTTAAATAACTTTCAATTTACCAATAATACAATCTTGCGCTTTTTTGCTTTAGTTGCTAGTAACAAGCATAAACGTATTATAGTTTCGATGCAAGCGAATGGAACTAGTTATTGATGTCAATACTGCAAGATTTATAATCTACTACAAAGTAAATTAGCAGGGACAATACTTTATTTTATTTGCACAATTAGCCCAACAGACGTCCAATGGGACGCTTAAGTGCGAAATCCTGCCCAGTAGCAGAAGAAGGCATATTTTGTTTTTTGGAAGTGCGGCGGGAAAAGAATAGGTATATTCTGGTCCTGTTGTGAAGGTATTTCGGGTAATGCTTTAGCATATGTTTAAGTAAAATTTTATATTGAAATACCGTTTTAAGTTTTTTGTCGAACAATTATATCGTCATTAAGGTTATGGAATTTAATAAATTCCTATCCGCGTAAAAGTTAGCCCTAAATTATAGGTGAAGAATGAATATTCGGTCGATATTGTGACAAACTACTAATATCGACTTTGAAGGGTTAATCAATTGGTTTGAACTTTTTAGCCCCACTGACGTTAGGTGCTTTGAAGTAAGTTATTTAAGGAGTCTTTCTATACTTTTCAACGATGGATAACCTAGCTGTGCAGGTCATTGAATGTAGAATGTTTGTGAAATTTTTTTTTTTTTTTTTTTTTTTTTTTTTTTTTTTTTTTTTTTTTTTTTTTTTTTTTTTTTTTTTTTTTTTTACATCATTATAAGCTATTCAATTCATAATAATTTTTGAATGGATGCATTAATTCCCTGATATTTTATGACACGGCTGATCTATGTGAGGTAAGCGTGATCCAAATGTTACATTTGCGGCCGCTGCTCCATGCCGATTTTTGTTTCTCATTAATGTCTTAATTGGTTACTCTCATTCAGGGTCTGAATCGACTAAACAAGAATTTCAATTTTGCTCTAGGCAAGTGTTGCGGGAGCATATTATTGTTTACGCGAGTAAATTGTACTACCTACCATGTTTGCCACGAGTGAATACGATGCCTACATCGTACGTATTATTATAACGAAAGTTTTATAATGGTTTTTCGAAGATTGTTTCTAATATGTGGATAATGAATATAATTATATGAATGGATCTTAAACTTAAAATTCTTTTTCTTTTATTTTGTACCAAAAACTTATAAAATACTTAGAAAAACAGAAACATAGTGGACAAGGAAGCACTAATCTCTATACGAGATCGCTACCAGTGACCCTTGGCACCCTGCTTGGATTCCCGTTTCGGGTAAGACAACCTGCGCGTTTTACTGTGTTTGCAGAAACAAATGCCCACGAAGTATCTTTAAAGAAGAAAACAATAATACGATGGGGATTTTACACTATTACTTTATGTTATATTATAATCTACATCCGGTCATCAAAATCTCGCCGTTAGATTCTCTTTATTTTAAAACCAACTTCCAAAAAGCAGAAGGTTCTTTGTTAGTTTAAGGTTTTTCGAACTGTTTTAAGCATAATCAACCGTATTACACGTCAGCGGGTGTATGATATATGCTTCCTGGGCACTATTAAGTTGTAAAACTCGAGAGTACCTACGTTGTTAGGGACAAAACCTAAAACTTGTGGGTAATTTTTGCAATCTTACCACACATTTCCTTCGTAAATGTTCTTTGCATACCCCTGCCACGCTGAGGTAGAATACTGTATGTACAGTATTTGCAAACAAATTGATTTATTGCTGAAGTAGCTGCTAAAAAAAAATTAAGATATTTATTACCTCAGAATTCTCTGAACTTTCGTTACCACTCCGCAGGTGTATGTACAAGTTTGATACCGAGAGGCCTTGCAAACAATTACATATTCTGAACATTTTGAACCCCAGATCTTGAGTCTGCATACACTGAATGAAACATTTATGTTTCTTTTAGGTACCTATATAGTGCAGTCACTATAGACTGAAAGGCGCTGAAATCTGTAAAAGCTGAAAACTTAAGAAGCGGTGTCACGCTGTATATATATATATTATATGTATATTTTTTACCAAGTAGGTAATAGTGCTTCAATATTACTATATTGCAGTTTCAAAAATAAAAATCTGAAATGCTAGATCTTTTCATGTTATATCCGGGCAGATATGTAAGTAACGTTTGCAGAAATGACTAGAACCACCACAAGTGTTTCATTGAAAGTAAAAACACTGGTATAGAATTTTACTAGTCTTCTTTATAGTCGATTAGACATACCTTTTTTATAAGACGGTACTCCAGAGATTATATCATGGAATCTGTTCCATAGGTTTACATTTTAACATAAGGCTTTGTGGTAACGGTATTAGATTAATAATTGCATTTACTTGCTAAAAGAAATTAAATACATACATATTTCTAAGTATTCTGTTTATCTGTCACCGTAAATAATAAACACTTTTATTGTGCCCCCATGCTAATAGATTTATTCTTGAAAACAGAACCTCATTAGTATAAGGTTTCTTGGCCTTATCGGTGATAGTGTATGAACTATGAAGATAAAGCAAAAAGGGTAGGCGATGCAAACACTAATAATATAATATATTATATTACATGATAGGTACTTGTGATTGAATAAATCATGTCCACTATTTTGATATAACAAGCGGTAACACCTAGGTACGAAAGATCTTTTACAGCTTTAGCTTTGATTTCGAATTAAGTAAGTATCCATACAATCTTTGATCCAGTAAATACTGAAGATTGTTAATAATTTACAGCAGAGGATAAATAAAGTAGAAGGTAACCTTCTTTATGGTAAGTACATAGTATTTACCTGAGTCCCGGTTACTTCTCAAGTATTGGTCGAAATCAATTTGTGTTAGGCTTACTAAGCTGGGCCTTGGCGACGTATCCGATCGTTGGTCCACTTTGACCCTCAACGCCTTCCCCCTTGTTCAGAGAACGGTGAACAGCTTGCTAAATGCCAGCTATCTTGATTTGGTGGTCAAATAAATCTCATCGCCGGACTGCTAATTGAGCAGATGCCATCGCCAGGCGCGTCTAGCTGAAAGGTTTGATTTCCGTCGTCCTACTTCGCGGGTGACCTCGCAGTGTACCATTGTCGTACCTTAGCACTTCTTCGTCTAAGTACCTATTTTACTCAAGTGAATCATGCTGAAACGCTTAACCTTCGTGTTACCTTTTAGGAAACCCGCCGGAAAGACCTTTAGTGCAATTAAACACTACATGGACGAGTAATTTCTTAAGTGCGTTCCATGCTGAAAAACGTTTATATTCTTTCGTGTTACCTCTCGGGTAACCTCCCAGAAATCCTTTAGTGCAATTTAACATTGCATGAGAGTATAATTCCTGTAGGTAATGAGCGCGTATAGATGATTCAATACTAACTTTTATTTTAAGTACCCTCTTTAGGAAATCATACATTTTACATAGTAATAGTATTGTACCACAATTCCTCAGGCGCGTCGTACTGAATGGTTTATTCTTTATCGCAGTGACTCTCGGGCAACCTCCAGGAAAAAACTTTAGTGTAAATAAACACTGTATGAAAATATAATTGATTAGGCGCGCCCTGCTAAAAAGTTTATTCTCCTTCATGTTGACTCTCCGGCAACTATAATTGATTAAGCGCATCATGCTGGAAGGTTTATTCTCCTTCGTGTTGACCCTCGGACAACCGCCAGGAAAACCTTTAGTGTAAACGAAACACTGCATGAAAGTAAGGCGCGTCATGCTGAAAGGTTTATTCTCCTTCGTGTTGACCCTCGGACAACCGCCAGGAAAACCTTTAGTGTAAACAAACTGTGCATGAAAGTATGCTTGATTAGGCGCGTCATACTGAAAGGTTTATTCTCCTTCGTGTTGACCCTCGGACAACCGCCAGGAAAACCTTTAGTGTAAACAAACTGTGCATGAAAGTATGCTTGATTAGGCGCGTCATGCTGAAAGGTTTATTCTCCTTCGTGTTGACCCTCGGACAACCGCCAGGAAAACCTTTAGTGTAAAATATAAACACTGTATGAAATAATGATTACTCAAACACGTGGTGCTGAAATAAATTGCTGAAAATGAAAGATTAAAGAGTCACCTGCAAAAAGCACTTTTTTTTTTTTTTTTTTTTTTAAATATTATTAAATATGTAAGTATTTAAAGAGAAAATTATCTTTAATCTATAAGTGTGTAGAAAGTAGGAACGTGAGATCGTTGCTACGCACGAAAAAGGAATGACGAACGAAACCGCTCTGTCGTGCGACACAGAGGCGGGTAGTGGGGGTTCTTTTTTATAGCTCCTCTGAAGTCTGTGCGATTGGTTGCTATTGGGTAAAGGAAACTACGTTGTCTATGATTATATCTGAAGAATGAAGCGACGAAGTATAATTTATATGAAAATCGAACCTTATGGTGAGCGATGCCGCAGGAATAAGCTAGTCAACCTATTATATACGTCTAGTTGTATAAGAAAGAGTAATCGCCTATGAGGTGGACGGATCGACATCATCTACTCAAAAATGTTTTTTTATTTGTGATTATTATTTGGAGGGTATTTTAAAAGACATTAATCCACGTCTTTTGATAGTTTTTAGTTTGATAAAAATGTATGCTATCGAATAATTTAATATAAAAATTATTTTTAAACAACCGACTTCAAACTCCCGCGCCAACTTTACAACAACAAGCACACGCTATACAAAGTACTTATTTTGTTGTTGATATTTTAAAAACCGCTCCACCGATTTCGATAAAATTTATATGGTACCACTTGGAAAGTATGCCCTTTCAAATAAAAAAGATTCATCCAAATCGGTCCACCCAGTCAAAAGTTCTGAGGTAACAACCACATAAAAAAAAACCAGTCGAAAACAAACATTCATCCATACATCCATCCATCCAAACTTCCGAATTTATAATATTAGTAAGATTTGATTAAGTAAGAAGTAACATATTTTCATTATATTAAATTCCGTATAGTCCGACAAACTTATCTGACCCGGTGACAGCGTCGCTAGTAACTACGAGTATGTGAAATGAAATAAAAACAATAAATAAACAGGCATATTTAGTTCCAATTTTGGCCACCGGGTTACGTTTTATAAAGAGTTGCTCATTTGACTAGTTAATATCAAATACCCAAAATGGTGGATATTAATAGAATTAATTAAATTTACATTTTGTTACAGGACAAAGGTACTTGATTAGTTTCCGTAAGGGTTTCCTCTTGACTGATATTAAGCCGCCATACATCAAACATACGAAGGTATTTTCGTAGCAATATTAACAAACAAACGTTTAATTAATTCTACACCTTGACATTAATTTAATTAAAATACGAATCTGGTTAATTTGCGTAACTCTGTTTGTTTATTGCGCTTAAGTTATGTAACGTACATATTTACCTACATATTTCTGGGGTAAAACTTCTTTATGCACTAGGTACTCTAAATTCAGATCTTTTTTCGGACGGAAGTAACTTCTGCTGAAAATGGTTGCTACGGCGATGAACATCGCCAACTTTCTGGCTTACACCATCTTGTACTAAGCATTTTTTGCCAAAAAAAAACCCGTCATTCATTGTCGAACATGCCTATTTATTTATTTTTAATTTTTTAAGGTTTACCTCCCTTTTTTCCTCCGTCATAGCGATCGGAGGCTGTTCTAGGTCGGTACTCTGAATGGCTTTTTTTTCTTTATATGAATTATTCAAGTCTAGAGTACATAGGCATCTTCTAGGCTAGTGGGCTCCGCCTTAGGCTGCACCACTAGCCAGCAGCAAGTTTTATTGCAGCCAAGCGCAATACAGTGTGGAAAATATACTGATTCAGGGCATACTTGGAAAAAACGAACGGGGCATGGAGGAAATGTACATTGAATAGAAGATATCAAATTTCAGACAAAGGCAACATTATTTTATTTTTACAAATAAGAATATCCGCATTTAGACATTTTGAAAATATTAAAAAAAAAAAAACTGAATATTGTAGCAATGATGTGGGATAGAAATACGAGTAACTTGTTAAAGTGTCTCAATAAAATTATTTTTAAGCTCTATCCCGATTCATCAGTCAATTATGGTACCCCACTAATTACTGGTCCCAATTTGTAAATCACAAATGCCACCGTATCACCCGCCGTACCTTTAATCCCGTCCCGTGACTTGCGAGGCACGCGGGTTTCCCGTTAACTTGATGACGTAATTATCTTTGTAATTAACAGACTCTTAATTTACCGCCTTCGTTAATTTTAATGTGATGTTAGCAGCACAGGTTTTAAGGTAGATACCATCATAATAAGGTATATCTTCAGCATATTTTCAACCCATCGCCGGTTTTTCTCAGAATGAGAATATTAAATTAATCCCGCGGCCCTGTAACTTGCGAGGTACGCGGGGTTCGGGATTCCAGTTAACTTGATGACGTAATTATCTTTGTAATTAACAGACTCTTAATTTACCGCCTTCGTTAATTTTAATGTGATGTTAGCAGCACAGGTTTTAAGGTAGATACCATCATAATAAGGTATATCTTCAGCATATTTTCAACCCATCGCCGGTTTTTCTCAGAATGAGAATATTAAATTAATCCCGCGGCCCTGTAACTTGCGAGGTACGCGGGGTTCGGGATTCCAGTTAACATGATGACGTAATTAGCTTTGTAATTAACAGACTCTTAATTTACCGCCTTCGTTAATTTTAATGAGGCATTAGAGGCATAGGTTTTACGCGAAGGCTAGACGTTCAGTAAAAACTGTGGTCAATCAGTATCTATCCATACTATATCCATACTAATATTATAAATGCGAAAGTGTGTCTGTCTGTCTGTCTGTCTACTACGCTTTCAAGGCCCATCTGTTTAACCGATTTTAATGAAATTTGGTACAGGGATAGGTTGTATCCCGGGGAAGGACATAGGCTACTTTTTAACCCGGAAAATTCAAGAGTTCCCGCGGGAATCGAAAAAACTTGGTCCACGCGGACGAAGTCGCGGGAGTCATCTAGTAATATTATAAATGCGAAAGTGTGTCTGTCTGCTATGCTTTCACGACACAACTATTCAACCGATTTTGATGAAATTTGGTTCAAAGATAGCTGTTTACATCCCGGGGAAGGGCATAGGCTACTTTTTATGTCGGAAAATTTAAGAGATCCCGCGGGAATTTTAAAAACATCAATCCACGCGGACGAAGTCGCGGGCATCATCTAGTGAAAAATATTGTAACATCACATTTTGTTGACGGAATCACTGACACTCCATCAATACACCAGAGGCCCGATTGTCTGAGCAAATTGTAATCATTTGACAACTTAAAACGTATAACTCGAACTGTTTAAGGAGGTCATAAATGCTTTTTGACGTGCAGGCAACTTAGAACTCCATAAACAGGTCCAATATACGTTTGACTTACGATTACGATTACAATTTCCTTACACAATCGAGGAGCAGATTACTTGTTCGATAAATAATAATTAATTATTATTAGTTTTTTTTGACCGTGTAGCCGCGATCTTTTTTTAATAAACCCATAGTTCACTACTGAGCATTAGTCTATTCTCAGAATGAGAAAGGTTTGGCCATAGTCCACCACGCTGGTCACGCTTTACATTATTAGGCGTTAGTTTGTGGATTGCTACCCAGGTAAAATAGCTACTAATATCTAAATAATAGTTTCGTTATACTATATTACTTACTAAGTTATTACGTATATCAAATACTAAATACAAATACTTACTGTATTCAGTAAGTATTTAGATGATATTCCACAAACTAAACAGTTTTGTATCCGTTTGATTAATAATTAACGTTTATGTCCATAGTCTGTGTTAGTTTGGTTTTAGTTTACAATATTATTTGGTTTGTGTTGAGCGTAGTTTGTTTATACTTGCATTGTATGAACATGTATACCTACATGCACATTTAAATTATGTTGCCAAAACACACTATAGGGAAAACTGTTTTCTAGTTCGAGCAAAACTAGTTTTTAGGCTGAAACCGAAACTACCATGGTAATTTTTCGTGGGAAAAATAAAATAAACATTAAATTTATCAATTGTCATAATCAGTTTTATCTTTATATCTAGCTTTAAATAAATGCAGGTTCCCTCGTTTTGGCCCTAACAGAATAACAGTGTTGTGGTTACATTTTGTACCCACAACATCAAGCTGAGTTAGGACCCTTTTGTTAAGTTAGATTTTAAGTAGGTACTTTTGTATTTTATGTTTATTATGTGTTGGATCAGCAAATAAAACATATTCTGTTCTATTCTATATCTTGGAAAAATGCAATTAATTAAGAGAATTCCTTTTCCAATAAGTGTCACTTCTGTAGGCACACTGAATATTCGGTCAATGTGATCCATAATAATTTAATATAAAATATAAAAAATACTTTTTACACAACCGACTTCAAACTCCCGCGCCAACTTTACAACAACAAGCACACGCTATACAAAGTACTTATTTTAAAAACCGCTCGACCGATTTCGATAAAATTCATATGGGACCACATGGGAAGTATGTTCTTTCAAATAAAAAAAGAATCATCCAAATCGGTCCACCCAGTCAAAAGTTCTGAGGTAACAAACATAAAAAAAAAAATACAGTCGAATTGAGAACCTCCTCCTTTTTTTTGAAGTTGGTTGAAAAAATATCTTTTGCTGCGGACTACGTACCTTACGCGTTCCATGTAAAACTGAATGGCCGGGTATACAAATGAGACTGACCAATTTAAGAATTTCTCATTTGAAATATCAATTTGTATTCCAATCTCACTTTCATTAGGCATATCGTCTCTTTTCACAGCCTTAGAATCATCGAAGAGGCTGTCACTGTGGTGCGAGTAACACGCTATAGCGATTTATGTCTTTTTTTATTAGAAAATTTCAATTTATTCAATTCAAATTTTTATCCCTGTCTGTCTGTCTTTCTGTCTGATCAGGTATCACGACGAAACTACTGGACGGATTTGAATGAAACTTGGCACACTTATAGCTTACTCTTGTTTACTAAATATTTGTTATAGGTACTGAAAAGCCCGCCAACCCGCATTGGAGCAGCGTGGTGGGTCTAAGCTCTAATTCCCGCTCTCCTATGAGAGTGGAGGCCTGTGCCCAGCAGTGGGACGTAAATAGGCTGTAGTGATGATGATGGTGATGATTACTGAAAACTTATAGAGTTCCTTTGGGATAGGTGATGAAAATTTTGGTCGATTTTTCTCCTTAACTCGGCCAAGTTGGACCCTATTTTTTAACAATACAAAGCTTTTACTGTCAGGTTAGTATTATGTAAATTTCAAGAAGATCTGATTAAAAGTTCGCGGGTAACAGCAATTCAGTTTACCATCAGTATGATAGCTTAATAAAGGATGAATTTCAAACTTATCCTTCAATTATTCTTATTCAAATAAACTTTTACAAGTGCTTTTGAACTGTCGAGTGAATCTACCGCTGGTTCATTCATACTGTAGATTACGGTGGATTTTTATCCATGCTGTATAAAACATAGGTAAGGGTAGGTAGGCTTTAATATACGATAATATTACGGTCCCGTGCAAAACCAGCAGTCAACTAGCAATTAAATATGACTTTTCCAATTACCTACCTATACTCGTTTGACTTGGACCATCCACAGAATTCCTATTACAATGTAAATATACCCAGGAACGTTATCATAATACTTTGGTGCGTATTATCACGATAACAGACAGGCTTATTTTCTTAAGATCTAGATCATTTGCAACTAGGCGGAGCTCGTGACTTCGTTTGCGTCCCAATTTCTATTTCTGTTAGGGTCTGAAATTAGGAAAGTCGAGGAGCTCTCTTCATAATATGTAATTACTTAGATGATGCCCGCGTCTACGTCCGCGTGGATTGAGGTTTTTTGATTCCAGCATGAACTCTTTAATTTGCCGGGATAAAAAGTAGTTTATGTCTATCTCCGGGACACAAACTATCCCTATACCAAATTTCATCAAAACTGGTTGAACAGATGGGCAGTGGAAGCTTAGCAGACAGACAGATAGACAAACTTTCGCATTTATAATATTAGTATGGAAGTATGGAATATGTAAAATTTATACACACTTTTAGGTCTCTTTACACGACTGCCCAAAAAAAGGAGTGTAATGTATTCAGGGTGCATGTATGTATAGTATATAAGTTTCTTTATCCCACCGTAACTTCTAAATGCCTGAACAGATTTTGATGTATGCGGTGTCGTTAAAATCCTTATATCATCTCGAGTGACACCGTCCATGAATTTTTGAAAAAAAAACGAAACAATATAACAGGGCAATCGTATTTTTTTAAAAATTATGTTTAGGTGTGTCTCCTGACTTGACTGCCTCGGGTTCGATTCCCGGTCGGGCATAATAAGTTAGGTATTGGGGTTTTCAATTTAGAAATTCTCAGTGCCAGCCCGAAGTTGGAAGTTGGCGGTGTTTCACCCCCGTGCCTCGGAGAGCACGTTAAGCCGTCGGTCCCGGTTATTATCACTAACATGATAATAGTTGTTAAAGCCCGCCAACCCGCATTGGAGCAGCGTGGTGGGTCTAAGCTCTAATTCCCGCTCTCCTATGAGAGTGGAGGCCTGTGCCCAGCAGTGGAACGTTAATAGGCTGTAGTGATGGTGATGATGATGAAGTGTACACTCCGCGTTTTTATAATAGTTTATTAATATTTCTATACTAAAACAATTATTTGCACGAGAAAAAACTATGAACATTTTTAATTCAGAAACACGTGGAATCCGTTTTTAGCCCAAACTCGTGAAATTAAATGACGTCCAAAAAGAAAAAGCTTCTTTCCTCGCATTTCTTCTAGAAAGTTTTCTTAATTTACATAAGAAAGCTTTTCGTATAAACTCCAAATGACTTCTCCAAAATGTTGCGTTATTTCAACTAATAATCTCCCCGAATTTCAACTTTTAATCTCTCCGAATATTTACCTAAGGGAAAAATGATGAGCCGCAATTTACTTATCATATCATACTAATATTATAAATGCGAAAGTGTGTTTGTTTGTTGCTTTGTCCATCAATCACGCCGCAACGGAGCAACGGATCGACGTGATGTTTGGCATCGGTATAGTTGAGGACCTGGAGAGTAACATTGGCTACTTGTTATCCCGGGCAAATTAAGGTTTTCCCGCGGTAATCAAAAAATTAAACCACGCGGACGATGTCGCGGGCATTAGCTAGTAGATGATAAATGATTTATTTATTTCACGTAGGACAACGTGTGTCACTTATGCAACGTTCAGACTCTACCCACGGTTCAGAAAACTGATTTTACTGAGAAGAGTCGGCAAGAAACTCATGTAGCTCAAATGTTTGGAGCCAGACTCGAATCCGAAACGTCGTAGGTTTGAATACTATAATATATAGTCTAATCTAGTATTTTATTGCGTATTTTATTTTAAATATTCCACTACACGTTAGCCCTTGCTGATCTCTTAAGATGTTAACTGATCATCCCTTAACATCAGATGTTATATAGTTATATTAAATAGTAATATTTTTATTAAACCCATACCCCTGCAGATCGGTTTCTACTCGACATAATTCCGGAACGTTTACCACCCTACCGGCACATTTTTGCCGGTAGGGTGGTAACAAGCCACAGCCGAAGCTTCCCATCAGATCAGCGAGATCGCGGTGAATCGAAAAAAAAAGAGTGACATATTATATCCACCACCACTACAGTCCATTAGCATCCGACTGCTGGGCATAGGCCTCCACTCTTTTAGGAGAGTGGGAATTAGAGCTTAGATCCACCACGCTGTTCCAATGCGGTCTGGCGAGCTTTGACGAATCTATTATCATTTAAGTGATAGCCAGGACCAACGTAGCTCAATGTGCTTTCCGAGGCACGGGGGTGAGGCACCGCCAACTTCCTAACTCCGGGCTAGTACTGAGAATTTCTAGTCAGAAAAATCCAATACTTAATTATGGACCCGGGACTCAAACCCGGGACCTCGTCGGCCGCAGTCAAACATGCTAACCACTAGACCAACGAGGCAGTCTAAACATTATTTTATCACTCAAATTTGTAACTCTGTTTCTCTGTAACTGGATAAAGAACTTTTTCGTAAACCGCTGACGCGACCTCAACTCGGGAGCTGATTTCATTGAATGGGATCCGACAAGACACAGAAAGTCTGTAATCGCCCCTTTCATTCTGAATTGAATTGCATGGTAGGGTTGAAGCTACGACTCAATGCCGACGAAAATTCCACTGAAAGTCAATTCACGGCGAATTTTACGTGTTTTTTTGCTTTTTTTTTGCTTGCTTGCGATCATAAATGGTAGCCTGGAATGGGTATCCATACCTTAATAATATAAATGCGAAAGTGTGTCTGTCTGTCTGCTACGCTTTAACGGTCCATCCGATCAACCGATTTTGATGAAATTTGGTACAGAAATAGGTTGTATCCCGGGGAACGACATAGGCTACTTTTTATCACGGAAAATTAGGGAGTTCCCGCGGGAATCAAAAATCTTAATCCACGCAGACGAAGTCGCAGGAATCATCTGGTAACGAATAAATAGTTTTGTTTTTTCAAATAATTTCAGTTAATTACATACGAGTATGTATTTTTAGGTCTTGAGTCTTGACAGATTTTACTCATACCCCTATTTTATTAACTCAACCCTTATCATCATTTAAAAGGAACAACTTTTCCTAATAGTCGAGTATTTCTTACTAGCATACTTCGTGAAAAAGCTGTTTCAAGTTTCAAAGCAAATTTTATCATAAATATTTTTTTCTTCACGCACGCTTTAACCTTTCACCTGCTTAAGTTCAAACTAAAGTTCCAATTTCTTTCATAAAAACTTTTATAACCGTCCTTAGCCCCTGAAGGGTTGAACAACGAAAAAGCCTTTCAAGTGTTTGTTACCTACGCCTGTCATAAAATGGAACGTATTTCACAGACTTATATCTATCTATACTAATATTATAAATGCGAAAGTTTGGATGCATGGATGTATGCATGGATGTATGTATGGATGTATGGATGGATGTTTGCTACTCAATCAACGAGAACGGCTGAACGGATCTGCATGAAATTTGGCCCAGAGATAGATGATAGTCTGGAATAGCACATAGGCTACTTTTTACCCCGGAAAATCAAAGAGGAACCAAAATATCTCAATCAGCTAGTTACCTATTCATTAGCTGATACCCGCGAAATCGTTCGCGTGGTTTAAGTTTTTTAAATTCCCACGGGATCTCTTTAATTTTTCGGGATGAAAAGTAGTCTATGTAACTCTCCAGGTCCTCAACTATACACATGCAAATAATACGTTGCTCTTTTGCGGCTGACAAACCAACAAAAAACACACTTTGGCATTTATAATATTTGTATGAAGTATGATGATGCTATATATTTTTTATGTCGTATCCAGTGTTAAAACAACACTTCTTTAAGTGATGGCAGAGTGCCTCCAGATCTACAATAATCAAACCCTTGTAAGTTGGAATCGGTAACATTATTGCCTGCACACGAAACCTCCATTATATTCGCATTAGGCACCCACTGCCTGCTTTCTTAGGCTTAATACCTCAAATGACACTGTAATCATGAAACTATAAAACTCGACCCTTGGTAAGTTATACCTATGACATTTTTGAGTAGATTTTTTGTAATAATTATCTATACTTACTAATATTATAAATGCGAAAGTTTGGATGGATATATGGATGTTTATTACTCAATCACGCCAGAACGGCTGAACGGATCTAGATTCTACTACCTACCTCTGGGACCTAAAAAATACTGAAATCCACACAAATGAAGTCGTGCACATAATTTAGTATGAAATTAATTATTATATAATGTTGTTTATATTTTATGACTGTTTAAAGAAACATAAAGCTTGTACTAGTCAAGTATTTTTATCAGATAGGTTCCATTTTATTAGGTACATACTTATTTAGTTAATATACTTTTTCAATGGAATCCACATTGTATTCGAGCAATGAACAACAATGGGCATATCAACAATGGCCCAAAACAACTACTTTTCGGTCCACTTTGTTGTATAGCTATCAATTAATTAAGGTCTCCCAAACCTTCTGAGCTGTCCCTCTAAATAAACCTAACCCAATTGTATATGTTTAGGTAATGAAATAAACCCAGGATGAACTAATTTAGTCCTTAAATGTACCACATTAAGGCACATTTTCACTTTGCGAGCCGATGTGACGATTAAGGAAAATGTGATGGAAAAATCTTCGAGAGAATTGATAAGTGGTTTTAGGAAATTTCCATTATTTTTATGGAAATCCTTTAAACTCTGGAAAGAAATTTAGGTGGTAATTCATAAAACCCGCAACTCCATCCGCGTGGGCTTAGGTTTTCGAAAATCCCACGGGAATTGTTTGATTTTCCGGGGTAAAAAAGTAGTCTAAGTCTTCAGATGCGTAGTTTGATTCCAGGGAAGGACATAGACTACTTTTATACTTTGTACTTATCGTCGAAATCATTTCAATAGATTGACCTTCAAAATATACCAGACAGACTTTCGTATTTATAATTTTGCACTTATATTAATCGAAAAGATCGAATTATGAAGAGGACAGGATAGAACAGGTTCGATTCCTGGTGGTGTCAGTTTAAGAGTCATTTCTAAACTGGCCCAGAACTGTCGAAACTTTTTGTGTCTTAAAAAGTTCGACAAGGGATGTTTGAGGCAAAGCTAAGCTAGATAGTAATGAATAGTCTATGCAGATACGTATGTTCGAAGGAGGCGTCTAGACAGAGCGACGCTGCGGGTTACTACCATCGCTTATAGCAGTATTATTTCAAAATGGCATTTTCAACCGACTTCAAAAAAAGGAGGAGGTTCTCAATTCGACTGTATTTTTTTGTTACCTCAGAACTTTTGACTGGATGGACCGATTTGGATGATTCTTTTTTATTTGAACGGGCATACTTCCCATGAGACCACCCATATGAATTTTATCGAAATCGGTCGAGCGGTTTTTAAAATATCAACAATAAAATAAGTACTTTGTATAGCGTGTGCTTGTTGTTGTAAAGTTGGCGCGGGAGGTTGATGTCGGTTGTTTAAAAAGAATTTTTATATTAAATTATTATGTCACGTATCTTGATGTCCCTATTCCCTAAAATAAGGATTATAATAATGGATAGGTATAAGGACGTGGAAACCCCCTGGACGTGACGGAGGAAACTGGCGGAATTTTCCACCAACTTATATTCTTGCCTCGCTCAACCATAGATGAGAGCACCGTATGTCCCACAAACTTATCTGACCCGGTGCCAAAATTGTAACCAATTTTTATGCCTTTTAATTTTAGTTTTCATAGATGCTACCGACGCTGTCGCCGGGTCAAATAAGCTTGTCTGTTTGTGTATACCTCTAGGTGCTACAGCTGTCTTGGTAGCCAGTTCTGTCTTCGTATAGGTGTCCGGCCCACTGTGAATAATGTAACGTTCTGGTACGATAGTAAATAAATCAAATTAAAATATTATTGAAGTGAAACTTCTTTACAATCGTTGTGATTTGAAAATTTAACGAAACGAAAAAATAAAATAAAAAAGCGACACCAAAAAGAGACAAACATACTCGTTTAAAGGATTTAGCCTACGAGAGGATGAGATAGAATACAAGTTATATTTATCTCATTCTCTGGTAGGCTACTTTTCTGAATTTTCTCTTCTGCCTTAAGTGAATTGCACACACACACTTTTTTTTATCTATGATTTTTAGGGTTCCGTACCCAAAGGGTAAAAACGGGACCCTATTACTAAGACTCCGCTGTCTGTCTGTCTGTCTGTCTGTCTGTCTGTCTCCAGGCTGTATCTCATAGACCGTGATAGCTAGAAAGCTGAAATTTTCACAAATGATGTATTTCCGTTGCCGCTATAACAACAAATACTAAAAATTAAAAAAATATATATATATTAAGGGGGGTCCCCATACAATAAACGTGTTTTTTTCGTATTTTTTTGCTCAATATTAAAAACGGTAACAGGTAGACGGTTCAAATTTTCACAGAATATTAACTTGTATATTACCTTTCAAAATAAATAATTAAATATCAATAAAGTAAATATATATATAAAGTAAATGGGGGCTCCCATACAACAAACGTAATTTTTTGATATTAACAGTAAACCTCTACAAACAAAGTTAGTTTTGCGGTTCATTAACAAAGGTAATTATACCTACTTCTTGAGTACGGAACCCTCGGTGCACGAGTCCGACTCGCACTTGGCCGGTTTTATTAGCTTTAGGTAACTATCAATTACATAACAGCTGTCACAAAAAGGGATATTAAAAATTAAATTTTCATAATAAAATGTTATTAAGTGGATCCTTTGAACTAAAAATAGTCGACATTTTCTCAGAATAACTTTAGATTCAGATTCAGATTCAGATTCATTTATTTGCATTTAACATGAACAATACAACAATTATTGACATGTCACCCCGTTAAGGCATATGCAGTTTGAGTGACAGGGGAGCTTCGAAATTATTATTTTTATGTGTATAATATTATTTCTCAGTTGGTACTTACGAATTACTTGAAATTATCGGAGTACTTACTAATGTCTTTATTATAAATGATATTGAAATATTTATTTATCTTCAGTCAAATCTTCGTCTCCATAATATATTTCAATTATGTCTCACTTTATAAAGCTTTATGCTCCATACAATCGCATGCAAATAACACTAGCCGCTACGTGCCGCACCGCGCCTTTGTAGTGGGGCTAGACCTTAATTCGGACCGACCGTAAAGTTTGTTTTATAAAATATTTAGTCTTTGAACAAAAACTACGTCTAGGTACTCGTAAAATCTTTACAGTCGGCCCGGTGGTATTGAATTTATTATAACTACCTAGTTCCGAGAAGTACAAAAGAAAACAGAGCCGCTGGCTCCACTAAATCGTTGTTATTTGAGAATATTTAAGTTATAGGTTTAAAAATCTGTTCACGTGCCTGAATGAAACTTCGCTACTTTTAACTTAAGATGAAAAAAAAAACTTTAAAAAACTTAAGTAAACTAAATCTTAAACTTTATGAAACTTTAACTTTTAGCCTATGATACAATTAATGTAAATAAATGTTACATCCATCCATCCATCCATCAGCCTGTATTCGTCCACTGCTGGACATAAGCCTTTTGGAGAGCGCGCCACCACACACGGTCCTCCGCCTTCCTCATCCACCCGCTTCCCGCCACCTTCTTCAGGTCATCGGACCAGCGAGCTGGAGGTGCGCTACACTGCGCTTGCGGGTACGCGGTCTCCACTCCAGAACACGTCTGCCCCAACGGCCATCGGCTTTGCAACAGACATGACCTGCCCACTGCTACTTCAGCTTACTAATTCTAATGTTATATGCTAACTTGAAATTATGAGAGCGTTTACAATAATTTTTAGGCGGCTACTAAAAATCCATATCCATACTAATATTATGAATGCGAAAGTGTGTCTGTCTGTCTGTCTGCTACGCCTTCACGACCCATCTGTTCAACTGATTTGGATGAAATTCGGTATAGTGGTAGGTTACATCCCACAGGTTACAGGGAAGGGTATAGGCTACTTTATATCCCGGAAAATTAAAGATTTCCCGCGGAAATTAAAATCCTTAATCCACGCGGACGAAGTCGCGGGCATCATCTAGTTTTAAATAAGCGGACATATTTTGTCAATTACACCGAAACTCCTTCAGCACCTCCAAATACATAATGGCTCTTGTGAACTGAATATATTTCGATCTAATTTTAATGAGATTTTTCATGCTAAAGCATGAAATGAGGCTCCCCCTTCCACCCCACCCCTAGCGATGATAAGCTTGTTCAAATTACGTCAAACTCGTAGACACTAGGTCTCACACAGGTAGGTTTTTTAATACTTTTATCTAGCTCTTGGCTGCAATCAGACCTGCTTGCAAGTGGCGATTCAGCCTCAATTTACATAGACGGGCCCTGTCAAACAAATAATGTGGTCTGAAAAGCGGGACAGCGCAGCGGGCAGGGACAAGGACAGTCTTATACAGGTGAGGGGCATGCACCACAAGTCGGACGCCCAACTTTTTCCATGAAAGGGCCTATCTAGTACCTACATAATATATATCGATGGATGCAGCCTCAGGTGGACCACGCTAGCCTAGAAAAATTAAATAATAATATATTAAATTTATGTAATTTTATGACGACTTTATAATATAAGTAGCTTGCTAATATTACTGATCTCAATTGGTATTCGTTAGGTTCCATTGTATAATATTATTTCGTTCCATTCCTTAAATGATATAATTAGTTGAACAAAATTCTCCAGCATTTCAAGCAGATCGTCGGAACTCTAATAAGTTAAAGTAAATAGGGTAGATCTAAGCAAAGACGCCAAAGATATCAGATTAATCTAGGATTTTCGTATTATTTAACTTCATCATCTGATCTTGGATTTTATTTTTAAAAATCTTGGCAATTATTGTCCTCTAGAGAGGAGACAGGCGAAATCTGATTTTATTCTAGTATTCATTTAAATAAAATTAGAAGTAGGCGCGGAATCCTTACTGTAAGACCTAGTTTACGTAGACAGAATAAATTACTAAAAAGGGTCTAAAACGTTGCGAAGAGCGCGAGAAGTATAGATGTATACACTATAGTGTACCAGGAAAGAGATGGCTATAAAGCAATGTTGGTCGCAACAGGACGAAACGCACAGTTTAGTGTTATAAAAATAAACTGTATTTATTAGAATAAAATATATCTTATAAATATTTTTGATAATTTCAACTATCTATAGGTACTAACAATTTTATAAAATACGCTTAACTGATTCCTAATGTAACGTGTCGAACGTTTTTTTAAATTAATGAAGCAATTTCCGAGCAAGTGGGAGAAAAAATAAATTACAACAAATAGTTGGTAGTATAATAGAAATAGATCGCCCTTTTTAAGCCTCACCCCTTGAGGGCAATCTATTCGTGATTGAAATTCGATTGAAGCCCTATCGGCGAAAGGTAGAGCATCTAATTTTATAGTTTCACCTTTTGGAAATTGTTTTTTAAGGTTAACATATTCCACGCTTATTGATCTCGATTTTACTAATAACAGTACCCATGTAACTATCTATGAAGGAAAATATCGTGTGGAAACGTCCAAACTTGAGAGTTCTCCATAATTTTCTCAAAGGCGTGTGAAATGAAGTGAAATGATAGGTAATCATTATAACAATAATATACTGTCCTCCCGACCGAGGCCACGGCCCGCGGCGCGGCTCCAGAGAGATTTGCCATCTGCGCGGGAGATATTTTATAGTGCACATGTGTGTGTATACACTCTCCGTTCCTATACTCTCATAGCACGATGGGACGGAAAATCCGACACGACCGGAGAGATCAGGCGCAGGACCGACGGTTTTACGTGCTCTCCGAGGCACGGGGGTGAAACACCGCCAACTTCCTATCTCCGGGCTATTAAGAAAGTCTTGTCAGAAAAACCCAATACTTGTTATGGCTCGACCCGGGTCCCGAACCCGGGACCTCGTCGG
Source organism: Erebia epiphron (assembly GCA_963932025.1). Lineage (NCBI taxonomy): Eukaryota > Metazoa > Arthropoda > Insecta > Lepidoptera > Nymphalidae > Erebia > Erebia epiphron. Next base: position 2,893,319 of record OZ009948.1, read on the forward strand.
CCGCAGTCATATATGCTAACCACTAGACCAACGGGACAGTTATTACCATCATACTACATTTCATCGTGATGTTTTATGCATGCATCTACAAAAAAAAACGTTGTGTAAAAACTACTGAGTTCTGGCAAAAATAACTGAGCTCTAAAATTATATTATAATATATATTCAAATAACCAAAAATATACAAAGTAAACGGTTGTTTTTGAAGCAAGAAATAAAACTTTAGCAAGCCAGCGAAATAAATTCGCTCACACTAAAATCCGGAGTAAATTTTTCACCTTATACGCAATTTAAAAAAAATTTAATTTCATTAATTTACTTACTCGACCTACGAATTTTGAATGAATAATATTTTAATTAAAATGAACTTCAATAAAAGAAAAACAAGTTAGTTTACTCGCACTACTTACGAATTTTGAATGAATAGTGCTTAGAACTTAAAATGAAATTTAAAATAAAAAACAAGTACCCATTTAAAATATTAACCCACTTTGGCTCTCAGGTGTTGTTTATTCCACCGTTTCGTAGTTCTCATATAAACAATAGAGGTGTTTTCACTGGCTCTACTGGAAACGGGTTCGTTTTGATACGCTCTAGAAATAATATAATATGTTCAGGTAGTACATATTAGTAGTAAGTAAGTACCTATATTTCATTCTACAGTATTCTAAATTCTTAAATATACCTTTGGTTACTATTTTGATATTTAACCCTTGAACCGGCAGAATTTTAATTATCAGTTTTTGCACGGGTCAAATTTCGCGACCCGCGAACCGCCGCGCTCCCCTCGCGCACCCCGCGTGCGTCGCGTTTTAGAAAAATGCCTACAAAAAAATACCCAGACCACTTAACATGGTTCTCTAAACGGCATTGGCTTTATTTATAATATATCTTTTTGAAGGTATGATTTATAGAAGCTGAAGTTTACAAACAATTACATATAAACGGAAAGAATGCGCCAACGACCGCGATAACGATCGCGATTTTTCAAAAATATATTTTCCCGATAAAGATATTACATTTCAGTGATAATCCAGTCTAACACTGCACTAAAATATATTTATAAACGTATTGTATTGAGTTTTTATTTATATTTGTCACCACTTGTCATAACAAACAATAAACAACACAAAACTCAGACAAAAAAACCCAAAAGTTTGGCACAGATTCAAATGACTTCTTTCTATAGCTTTTTATGTATTTTTTATTTTCGAACTTGACGGTTTTAGTGTTGCAGTGTATAGATTATTTAATAAACTTGTCTATGAGCCAAAGTTGTTCAAACAAATATAAACTCTATCATTAAGAAAATACAGTTTTAAACAGCTCGGACCGGCCGGGCCCGCCGGCGGGCCCGTGCCTGTTTAGGCAAAAGTAGGTTTTTTAAATCGGTCCCGCCGGCGGGACCGCTGCCGGTTTAAGGATTAATAGATGATGCAAGCGACTTCGTCACCGTGGATTTAGGCTTTTGAAAAATCCAGTGGGGAACTTGATTATCCGGGAAAAAAATCCTGTATCCCTGGCGCAGTGTTGAGCGTTGTTGTCTTAACGTGGGAGATACCGGGTTCGAGTCCCGGCAGGGTCAATATGGGAATTTTATAATTTGGGAATTTTATAATTTGGTGAATTAATATTGTAGGTGTCAAGCAACGACTTCATACTCAAACCCAATTTCCAACTCCTCAACTCTGATGCTGCATGGTACTGCACTCCTAAGCCGTAGGGATTTAGAGTACACTAAAAAGTTAAAAATAAAAATTCTTTCCAAAAAACCGACTTCCAAAGCCACTGTAAACTAAAAATTAATTTTGATTTCTACACACTATGTTGAAGTCGGGCGAGCCTGACGCGTCAAACTTTGCCTATCTTTGTTATACTCGCACGACTTCAACATAGTGTGTACAAATCAAAATTATTTTTTACTGTACAATGGCTTTGGAAGTCGGTTTTTTGGAAAGAATTTTTTGTATCGAGAAAATTTTAGCCAATCATTTTTCTGTCACTTAACTATTTAATAATTAGAATAAATTTAGGCAAAAAATCCATCCTTTTTTATCATATTGTATAATCATATCTATATTGTATAAATTATTGTTTTTTAGTTCGATTAAAGTAAAAAGCTTTCAAAACTTGCAAAAAAAATCATATGGTCCGTAAATTCCATGCCAGCGCTACCACGCCAGGAAAAAGCCTTATACTACCTACCTAGTTTAGAAAGTGCGAAACAACAAATTTATAACATCCGTCGATTGCCCTTCCGCGAATTCGAACTTTTGCTCTGTTTGTACTTTATTATTAAATATTTAATCATCAAAACTTGATCAAAATTCAAACAGAATAGCTCCGGGGAGAAAATCGTCACACGCAGCGATGTTTTGTAAATAAAGTCCCAGAGTAAAGAGATTCAAAGAGTAGAGCCGCTCAGCTCAGCATTCTCTGACTCTGTGGCTATCAAAAAATGAAAGTCACTGACATTCTTTTATTAATTGAAGGTTTGTTGTGAAGTAAAAAAACATTATTTTATAGCAAACCTTCAATGGATAAAAAATAATTATCAGTGGCTTTCATTTTTTGATAGCCACTGAGTTATAAGGGGGCTGGGGACCGTATTCTCTAGTAAATTCAACAACGTGCTTAAGAGCCTCTAGCACAGATTAATAAGTAATAGTACACCTTTACACACGGCTCATTTTATACGCGCAGACAATTTTTCTCTAAAGCGCTGTGTCTGTACGTTTCAAAAAGTAGATTGTCGTATTTGTATCGATAAACGCGAAATGAGAAATAATACCTAAATATAACTAGCTTACCTTACAATAATACAAATTACAAAATACAATAATATATTGTATTTATGTCTACTACAAAAATAAATGGCTCCGGTGGTTAGCTTATAGAAGCTGCTTCCTCAGCATGATGCTGCAGTAAATATAAAATAGTTACTGCAGCGCTGATTTTCAGGCAGAGCCTTGTGTGGCGTCACTTATAGTGTATACTGTAAAGCATCTGCAAAATGAAAATGTGCCAAAAAAACTATTAAAGCGGCTACTCGCGGCCTACCGAGCATGTTTTTTAGCACTTTATCTTCTCTAAGGCAAAATAATGTTTAAATATCTTTGCCCAGAAGTTATTGTTTCTTTACAACTTTCCAAACTTTCGAGTTTCCCGTTTAGTGCTCAAGTTTGCTTGTTCTAGAAGTTTCGATATAAAAACCTATACTTTAGATACTGCTTCGGAATTATATCAAGAAGCCGTTGGGAAAATTCTCTTTTCCACCATTATTTGCAATCTACTTAAAAAAATCTCATTTCAAATGAATTTTCTTTTCTGCTAAACATTTTTATTTAGACAGTTATATTTGAACTTAACATAAACATCGTCTTTCTCTATAATTATTGATTAAACATAATAATATTGACTCTATCTTGTACCAATTATTTAACAAAATATTTTCCCCCATTGCAGCCGCACACTACATCATACTAATATTATAAATGCGAAAGTGTGTCTGTCTGTCTGCTATGCTTTAACGGCTCATCTTTTCAGCAAATTTTGTTGAAAATTTGTATAGAGATGGGTGTCAACCCGGGGAAGGACTTACTTTAGATCTCAGAAAAACAGAGTTCACATTGGGATTTTCAGTAACCGGACGAATTCGCGGGCATCATCTAATAGGTCTATAATATTTTGTCTAAGAGTAGGTATTAACAGTACATTTTCTAGATGTTTATTTCGAGGCGACACGCTCCGCTTCTAAATCAGATAATTCGTACGTTATGCTTCGATATTCTCTCTTATGCAAATGTAGGGCGAGTGGAAGTTTAGGGGTGTGGCAATGGATAAAAGTTGGCCGATTTAAATAAAGAAAGAACCATTTCTACGTCTACTTTATTGTTCAAATTTTTTCCAAATAATAACAAAAAGGCATGTAGAAGAACATTTTATTTTTTGCATAATACTGCATTAGGTAAATGCGTATTATTATCAGAGTAGGGTACTATTATTATGATTATCCCCGACAATTCAAGCTCACCCAAGCAGATTACACCGCATTATCCGAGAAGATCTGTAATGTTCTTGTTCGGGTCCGCTTACCGTAGAAAATAAGATAATTCTAACAATAGTGACTAATGAAAATTGTCTGCAAAGCGTGATTCTTACTCGACTTCTTGAAATAATCCAGAATATTTGAAGTTGAAGACATATTGTACCACGCTCCCCACGTTCACCTGATGGTAAAGTGATGAAGCAGACTAAGATGGTAGCTAGCTAGGTTGCATGGAAAATAGAATATTTACGAAGAAGATTTGTATAATTACTTATAATATGAAAACCGTGACCCATTCAAATTTAGTTAAGAATAACTTACTCAATCAGTTTGTACGTGTGTAATTTATATTTCACGTGGCGCTGAGATGTGGAGATGCAGCTTCAGTAGAAAATGTCATAACACCCATACAAATAGAATCGTTAAAACGTTGGACGGTGATCCGTCTTTTAATAGAACAAGAAAAACGATAATTTTGACGTACCTACGTCGTTCTACTGAAATGGTTTCAGATGTACTTAGGGATTTTAGCTAAGGTGCTCTACACACAAATTCTCAGTCAACGGATAAAGAAAAATAAATTTTAGTATTTTTTTTTTCAGTTGCAAAATCTAATACCTAGGTACTACTTATTACAAAAAAAAATTGTAAACGTACATCAAAATAAATAAAATAGGATGCTAGTTTGATTCAGTTACAATAAAAATGAAATCATTTTTAATTACAACATTTTTATTAAAGTCGTAGCTTTCAAATAAGTAATAGCAGTGAACGGCGATAATAAAATCTAAAGAAAAGGTCGTTCTGACCATTGTAGAATTTAATGTCCCTTTTTCATTCACTTATTTTAGCGCAGTCTTGAATTGCGGGCGATGTAAAGATACAACGTACTATTACGTATATTTATATTACCTACTAACTAGATGATGCCCGCGACTTCGTCCGCGTGGATTAAGATTTTTTGATTCCCGTGGAAAATCTTTACTTTTCCAGGATAAAAAGTAGCCTACGTCCTTCCCCGGTATACAACCTACCCCTGTACCAAATTTCATCAAAATCGATTGAACACATGAGCCGTGAAAGCGTAGCAGACAGACAGACACACTTTCGCATTTATAATATTAGTATGGAAGTATGGATTCTGTGGTCATGAAGAGAGCCATTCACTCAGAAGGATCTCTAGGTATATGTGATCAAATGAAAATATTCTTAGGAGAACCAGAGCAGCCCACATTTTTTATTTATTTATTTATTGAGGCCCAGTTTACAAAATATTTACAAACTAATAATATTCTAACCACTGGACCAACGAGGCAGTTAGGTCAGTCAGTGAGTACTGGTCCTATAGAATTTGGCGCGACGCCAAAGTCAGCGTTACAAAGTTGCTGATAGTTGGTAGGGACGCCGCGCCGACCGTCGGTGAATCCGTCATACTATACCTCCCTGGCCCAGTGGTGAGCGCTGTGGTCTTATAGCGAGAGGTCCCGGGTTCGATTTCCGGCAGTGTCAATTTGGGAATTTATGATTTGTGAAAACCGGCCGTGGCTAGTTACCATCCTACCGGCAAAGGCATACCGCCAGGCGATTTAGCGTTCCGATACGATTCCATGTAGAATCGGTAGGGTTTAATATTGCTGCAAAACCCCAAACAGGTTAGCCTGCTTCCATCTTATACAATCATCAATACTTTTAACAACAGGTGAGATCGCAGTCAAGGGCTAATTTGTAGATATTCAAGTCGTCAACATTTTGTCCTGTCGCGCTAGTATGTGTGGATATTATAAAAGTGAATCGTGTTTTTTTTGTGCGCTATACATTTTTATTGTGTCTAATGTTTTGACGCTAGATATTTCAACGAATAGAGAAATCATAAGAATACATCTCATAATATATTTATGTCTTCCGTTTCCTGCGCGGGAATAGCTAAATATTTTGTTTTATCATTATTATGTTTATCTACTCCAGCATCGAAAAGTTCCAATTTCGAATTTGACAACTATATCGAATTGAACCCTCTTTCGTGTTTGCTTCTCATAACGATACAGTTCGTTGTATGGGAGCTGTATCGTTATGAGTCGTAGCTGTATCGATATGGCTATCTTCTTATATAGGATACCTATAGCTTAGCGGCTCTGGGTTCTGGCACTTTTGGTTTTTATTAATTTATAAAGTAAAAAATTATAAAGACGTCCTTGTCGTAGATAAAATCTTGTATGCAACTGTACGTAATTAGTCATTTTAATTCTCGTACTATCCTATTTTGATACTCGGCAAGCCTCGTATCAAAAAACAGGACTCGAATTAAAATGACCCTCATTACGATACAGTTGCATAAATAGCTATTTTGTTATTTTAGTCAAAGTGTCGCCAAGTTTTTTTTGAGTTACATTACTTAGTCCGACGTGCACAATATTGATATAGTTAAATTTTTTGATGCTGTCACTTTTTGATTAGTTTATTACGGGGTTGACATGAAAAGAACAGGTATTGAAAATTTAACCTAAATTTTGGATAGAAGCAAGCATTACTATGCGGAAATCCATGATAATGATAGAACTAATAACTTTAATTCGCTATAATCCGCCACAGTAGGTAAATCTATGTGGTACAGTATGTATCTTGCACTTGTAGCTTGCAATATTCACCATCCAGTAAGCCAGCAATTCGAAGCGGTACAGTACCACACCATATAAATCTTCTAAATTATTCTCAACGTACGTTTCACTCCAACTCCGGAACATCTTCAGGAGATGTTGACTCAACGATGCACGATTGTAATTTAACTTAACATAAGACTACATGAGCCCTGAAAACATTTCACTCCTTTTTTTGGGCAGTCGTGTAAAAAGAAAAGCTGACTGACGGATCTGTCAACGCACAGCACGACTGAAACTATTTGAAATGTCGGCCTAAAATTAGGCATACAGCAGGACGACCGCGTATCTTTTGCATCAATCATTGATACATCGCAATCACCTCCGATTGGCTGAATTTATGGTATTCTTGCTGCGTCAATGGATTTCGTCCAATAGTGGAAGAGTGTTAACCAATCAGAGGTGATTGCGATGAATCAATGATTGATGCAAAAGATACGCGGTCGTCCTGCAGATAGCTATGACGTAGGCATTAGCTAAGAATATATTTTTTTTAGATCCAACCCCTAAGGGCTTAAAATAGGGGTATGAAATTTATCAATAAAAATCAAACTTAACATGAGGGTTAACTAAGTTTTACCTATAAATTACCTCTATGGGTCACTGAACCGGTGAAATAAGTAAGTCGAATTCAGAGAATTCGTTTTTTCAAGACATGCCAACACATTAGGTACCAGCCCACTTCTGGGCACTAGTCTACTCTCAGGATGAGAAGGGTTCGGCTATAGTCCACCACACTGGCCAAGTGTCGATTGGCTGACTTCGCATATTGGCGCCTCGGCCTTCCTCGACGTCTTTTTGAATTTTGTGACTCCCAGGGTGCTGTAGCCTTTGCCCACAAGTCGTCGGGCATGCGCATCACATGTCCGGCCCAGTCCCACTTTCCCTACATGAATCTATACAAACAAACTAGGCCCCAAGTACCCGGTGGTTCCAGGGGGAGGGATGCAAATGACACCATAGTAGTTACTTTTCTATAATTTACGAGGAAATAATAAACATAGTATTAAAGCGTTTCTGTATTGCAGATAGATGGTTGTTGTTGTATGGGAAATGATCTGATTTCCTACTTGAGTAAGGGAGGCCTCAAAAGAGCGAATGTACGTATTGTTTTTCTAAATATTGCAGCAATTTCCGAGCAAGCATCAGGAAAAAAATAATTTGTGGGTAATTACTGTCATACTATGAATTTAGAGCTGAAACTTGACCAGTCCTAACTATACTAACTATAGTTTATGTTTTGGCAAAATTTCATAGCCTTGGCTAGAGCGTGTAATTCCAACAGAATAATATACCTACATTAATTTACAAGGGAAATGTACAAGTACCTATATTCTGCTGATTGCTGAATAATAAATAGGGGAAGTAGGAAACCTAATGGTAGTTTATAGGTGTATTAATCCATACACCTATAAACTAATAGTATATAATTTAATAGTAATATAATTTAATACTATAAATGCGAAAGTGTGACTGTCTGTCTGCTACGCTTTCATGGACCACTGTATAACCGATTCTTATGAAATTTGGAACAGGCACGACTTCGTCCGCGTGGATAAAGTTTTTTGATTCCCGGGGGAACTCCTTATATTTCCGGCATAAAAAGTAGCGTGAGTCCCGAGGAAAGAAATACGATTAATTACGTAAGATGATTACGGTGTGTGCTTTTAGACGTTTTCTTACGAAATTTGGTAAGAAAACGTCCACAAACACTTATCTACCTACTACATAATTCACTAAATATTATTTTCTTTAAAAAATGTTTGAAAAAAATTATTAGAATGATTAAGTGGGAATTTACACGTGGAAAATCGTATTTCCGGTACAAATTGTACCGAGTATACGCCCAGTTTCCATATATAATTACTATGCACAATATTGCACGCTTCGCCGGAAACCGGCGGGGTGGCTGAGGTAATGCATTCGCCTTATGTTTGCTTATTTCTGCGAAATGCTGTTAATGTGCAGTTATTTGCACGCGCGTGCAATTGTATGGAAATCCATACTAATATTATAAATGCGAAAGTGTGTCTGTCTGTCTGCTACACTTTCACGGCCGAACTACTCAACCGGTTTTGATGAAATTTGGTACATAGGTAGGTTACATCATGGTAAAGGACATAGGCTACTTGTTATCCCGGAAAATTGAAGATTTCCCGCGGGAATCAAAAAACATCAATCCACGCGGATGAAGTCGCGGGCATCATCTAGATACTTATAATCCGTATGTTTGTTCAGGTCATACGGATGACGTCACGTCACGTCACGTCATATGTTACGTCACGTCACGTCACGATAGACGTAGCGAGGTATTGCATACGGAGCTTGCGGTTGTTAGGGCGAAAATATGATAGGGGAAAACACACCCACAAACCCCATGGGGGGTTATCCCTTAATTTGATCATAACGTATGAAAGCCACCGATATACATTTATATTTATTTATTTATTTTATTTATTATTGAAAAACATTACAATATTTTCGGTTTTAGAACTATTGGGGCAATGGTTTTAGGATTCCCCGTATCTTGGGAACCACTTCCTTCCGAGGGTAGGTAACAATTAAAAACTTAAGAATAATTTACAATGTGAACGTACAACTTAACAACAACAACAACATTGCTGCTTTATTGTGTGAACTAAAAATAAAATTTATTGGCAAACCTTCTATGGATAAAAAATATTATTAAGTCAAAAAGGCTTAGTGGCTTTCATTTTTTTTTCGATAGCCACTGAGTAAGAGTGTGTGTTTTGAATTTAGAAAGCTGTAGATTGAGCATCTCTTTACATAGTCCACGAAACGTTCAAAATCAGTTCCTATTTTCTGGCTTTTGAGGTGAAAAGCTGTAAGTATCTTACTATAACAAAGTTGATTGTTTCTAATGCCTTTAAATCCCTCACTACACTCAGGATTCTAACTTATTAAAGAATCCTTCGCTCTCTCGGGATTCAAACTAGGCTCTCGCAACAAAAACGAACTTTGCTATCTTGTTGCACAAATGACTATTTTAAAACGTTAAACGTTCATATTACGTGCAAACGTACTCATATTTTACGTTGCGTTTATTTTTGCACCAGTAAGTAGGTAAACACTAGTCTGTTGTATACCACGTGATTGTATGCGTATTAGCGGATCTCTCGGCGCGGCGATGTACAAATGATGCAATACCTATTCCCGAAATAATGGGAAATAATGGGAACGAACGCGACTAGGAAGCTGTTATCAGCCCATTCATAAATACCGAGTTGTGAGTCTGCCAAGAATCGGTTACTTGGGTATTTTACAAATAAATAAATGTCAGGTAGTTCTTTCGAAATCAGGAGTTCATAAATTCAGGGCATACTTCTTGCAATTACTTAATATGCCTGGGATAGTGCGTGTAGTCAGAGACTGCTTCAGCTGCTTACGCAATTGGATATTTGACAATGTGATGCCCGCGACTTCCTTCGCGTGGTTTAAGTTTTATTGATTCCCTCGGGAACTTCTCAATTTTCCGGGATAAAAAGTAGCCTATTTCACTCTCCAGGTCCTCAACTCCAAAAATTCCAAATATCAAGTCGATGCGTTGCTCCGTTGCGGCGTCATTGAAGGACAAACCAACACACTTTCGCATTTATAATATTAGTATGACTAGTCAAATCAGGTACTTTTTTCAAGGTTTAATGATTGTCGTCAAGCGCAAGCCTATCTCACAATAACACAAATTTAAAAAAAAAACTTTAAATCTCCGCTGTCCGTCCGTCTGTCTATCAGTCAGTGGGTTGTATCACATATACCGTAATAGCTAAACAGTTTAAATATTCACTGTGTGTGTATTTTTGTCTATATAAGAAATGTGACTTTTCCGGCATTTTTTGCTGTATCTCTTGAACCTAGTTGTGTAGACATGAAATTTTCAACCCATATGCACTAAATAAACTTGTATTTAAAATCTACACAGTGTTTGTGTATTTTAAATATTGTACGATGGCGCGGAACCCGTCGTGTGCGAGTCCGACTCGCACTTGGCCGAATTATTATTATGTAGAGAAATTGCTCTAAGAGTTTATCATATTTTTTATACCCTGTATATCACGACTGTACCCATATTAGAAAGTTAATGTATTAAAAAAACACTTCATGATGATATTGCACGTTCATATTAAAAATACACAGCGTATGTTACACACTGCACTACATCACACGATATTGAAAACAAACAAGTATGCTATGTCATACCTTCCTATGGCACTTTTTTCCGCTGGAGTTTTAATATACATCGTCTAGTTTTAAAATAAACCTATTAAAGATCCTCGGTTTGACTAGAACACACGCATGCATTTTCAATCACCTCATCTGTAAAGCCTTAATATTATGTACTTTTGTATTATTGTGAATAACAAAAGCTTAATCTTAGTAAAATAAATAATATAAAAATTATTTATTGCACTAAGATTACCTACCCAGTTTAAACATTGTCAAAATTCAGCGCAATACCACAGGCGAAACTATCATGATGGCTGACAGAATAATAAACCAGCACACCGTACGTGAAATGATGCAGTAGGTACATATTTACCTAGGTGTTTAGAGAACTTAGTAATTGCCTTTGAAATATACAATAACAGAGTGTACTGCCGCTGTCAGAGAAGGATTTATACACTTGGCTGTAATTTTATATAACTTACTTGCTGATACGTCAGGCTTCGCTCCAATGGTGTTTGAAAATCGATGAAGGGGTGAATTTCCCAAAAACTCTGGATGATAAATGATTTATTTATTTCACATAGGACAACTTGTGTCACTTATGAAACGTTAAGACTCTACCACCGGTTCGGAAAACTGATTCTACTGAGAAGAACCGGCAAGAAACTCAGCAGTTGCTCCTTTCTTCAAAACATAAAGAGGTAACAATAACATTATAAAATACAACACATACCTACGCTACGAATACAAGTATTACACTAACTTGTGGGTCACTGGATGCGAGGCCGGTTGCTTCCATGCAATTTTGTCATTCAGAAAATCATCGATATTGTAATAACCTCGACTTAACAGATGCTGTTCAACTTTATGTAATGGCAAATCTAGATACTCTTCGTCTTCTTCGTCGTGCGACTTCGTCCGGAACTAAGGTCTCTTGATTCCGCAGGAACTCTTTATTATTCTGATATAAAATGTAAGTAGCATACGTGGTAATTCAGGGCATAAGCTATCTCCATTCCAAATTTCAACCCAATCGTTTTTTTTTTCATTGTGGCGTCAAGGAGTAACAAATATCCAAACATGCACACAGACACACATACAAACTTCCAAACATCCAAACTTTCACATTTATAATATCGTAAGATTATTAACAGAAGTTCAGCGACCATATACAGCGTACCTATTTACATCGCTATAAAACACTAGTTTTGGCCGCCCTTCTAAGTTAAATCTGCTTTTTAGGACACGTAGAGTCAAGAATAATTTAATATTAAAATACTTTTTAAACAACCGACTTCAAACTCCCGCGCCAACTTTACAACAACAAGCACACGCTACACAAAGTACTTGTTTTATTGTTGATATTTTAAAAACCGCTCCACCGATTTCGATAAAATTTATATGGGACCACATGGGAAGTATGCTCTTTCAAATAAAAAAAGAATCATCCAAATCAGTCCACCCAGTCAAAAGTTCTGGGGTAACAAACATAATTTTAATTTTAATTTATAATTTGGTTTAAAAATGGCCGGACGAACTATTATTGTGTGGCTAGTTTTTTGACAATTATTGTGATTTACTTTAATTATATTCTGCATTTTCTCTTTCATTTTGCTGGTGGATTTGTAATAGCACGGGTACATTTGATTTTACTTTTATTTAATATTTATTGTATATTATTGTATATTTTTAGTTTGTATTATATAATTATACATATTTATTTATTTAATTATAATACTTATGGTATCCTCAAATATTAGTGTTGATAGTGACTTATTTCTGTCTCTGTCTTCTAGTGATGTGACAATAAGTGATGCAAGTTACCACAGTACAACCGCTTCTCTTCCACTCAATGCAACTCTTGATTCTTACTTCTCCGATTGCGTGAAAAACTTTAATGCTATTCACATTAACGCACAAAGCATTCCGGCACATTACTCAGATATGCTTGCGTCTTTTGAGTCCCAGAATATTCATGCCATCTTAGTTTCTGAGTCTTGGCTTAAGCCCTGTCTGCCTTCTACTTCATATTCTTTGCCTGGGTTCCATCTTATAAGAAATGATCGCATCAACAAGGGTGGTGGTGGCGTGGCGATCTATCTTAGATCTTACATTCCTTTCAAAATCGTTACTTCGTCGTGTCAACCACCTCCCGTTGATGCCGCTGAGCATTTACTGATTGAGGTCTCCCTATCTCAGACAACTAATATCTTACTTGGAGTTTTCTATAGTCCCTCTCTTACTATTAATTATTTTCCCTCATTCGAATCACTTTTAGAATCACTTCTCCCTACTTACTCTCATTCAATATTAATGGGTGACTTTAATACTTGTTTACTTAAAGGCGACAATAGGGCTGCCAAACTTGAATCTATCATTGACTCTTGTAATTTGAAAATCCTTCCCCTTTCGGCTACCCACAAACTTCTTAACTGTACTCCTTCTCTTCTTGACTTGATAATAGTTTCATCGCCTGAACTTATTTCCAAGCACGGTCAGTGCTCGGCCGATGCCTTTTCTCATCATGATTTAATTTTTCTTTCGTATAAATTGCGCCCTCCTAAAATCAAACCTAAAATTCTTCTGCGGCGTAATTTTGCTGGAATGGATTTAGATCGATTGCGTGACGACGCTTGCAAAATTGACTGGTCCGTTATTGAAACTGCATCTGGTGTGGACCATAAAGTTGATATTTTCAATTCCTTACTAACTCAACTTTTTGATATCCATGCGCCTGTTAAACCAGTTAGACTTAAGCATTTACCTGCGCCTTGGCTCTCACTAGATTTAAAGATTAGAATTCTTAAAAAAGGTATAGCGAAGTCCAAGCTTAAGTGCAATCCATCTGTTGAGAATCAGAGGAAATACAACAAAATTAGGAATCGCTGCAATACATTGTGTAGAGATGCACAGCGACGCCATATTCATACATCAGTCGAGGACGGCGACTCTTCTCGTGTCTGGAAGTTTCTTGAAACTGTTGGAGTTGGTAAAAAATCTCATCATTCATCACCTCTTAGTATTGACGTTGATCTTCTGAATCAATATTTCACCTCTCCTCAGAACTCTATTAATAGTTCAGATAAATCACAAACCATTTATTCTTTTTTTTATAACTCCAACTGCTACTTATCCTCCGTTCAATTTTAGTCAGTTTTCGGCATGTGATGTTAAGAAGACCATACTGTCCATTTCTTCGAATGCTGTCGGTTGTGACGATGTTAGCCGTAATATGATTATTCCTCTCCTTGATATTGTTACTCCTATTATTACACTTATTTTAAATGAATCCACTCCGACCTCCAAATTCCCTGATGCCTGGAAAAGTGCAAATGTTGTACCTCTTCCAAAAAAGGCTAATCTCACTTATTTTCCTGATTTTCGTCCTATCTCAAACCTACCATTTCTTTCCAAAGTCCTTGAAAAATTGATACACCATCAGTTTAACCTTTTCCTAAACAAAAATTGCTTATTTAACCCTTTCCAGTCTGGCTTTCGCTCTGGGCATAGTACGGCTACTGCTCTGATAAAAGTTACCGATGACATTCGTAGGGGCATGGATAATCAGCAGCTCACAGTATTAACCTTGCTGGATTTCAGCAATGCTTTTAACACGGTGGATCATGATATACTTGTGGGTATGCTGCGTTCTCTTAATATATCTCCATCAGCAACTGACTGGTTTCATAGTTACCTTTGTGGTCGTCGGCAGCGTATTCGTATCGAAGAAAAGCTTTCATCTTGGTGCGATATTACTGCTGGTGTACCTCAAGGCGGCGTGCTGTTACCATTACTCTTTTCTATTTTCATTAATTCTATAACTCAAAAGCTATCTTCTCTCTACCACATGTATGCAGATGATCTCCAAATTTACACCCAGGCAACTCTTGAGAATCTTCCAGCTGCTATTGAGCTAATAAATAAAGATCTTGACTCAATTTTGGAGTGGTGTAGATTCTATGGCCTTAATGTAAATCCTAAAAAATCTCAAGTCATAATTATAGGTAGTTGGCACCTAATCTCTAGAGTTGACTGGTTTTTGCTTCCTCCCATTGAATATAATGGTATAGTTATCCCGTTTTGTGATACTGTAAAAAACTTGGGAATGCATATGATTTGCACTTTGGGTTGGACGAATCATTTGAATCAGGTTAGCAGGAGAACTTTTGCATCTCTCAGCTCTCTGCGTCGTCTGCGATCTTTTCTTCCAATTCCTACAAAAATTATGTTTGCACAGACTCTACTGCTTCCTATCCTTGATTATGCTGACGCAAGCTTTATTAACCTGAATGAAGATCAGTTAAATAAACTTGAGAGACTTCAAAATATTAGCATTCGGTTCATATTTGGATAATACGCAAATATGAGCATGTATCTCAATTTCGTTCTCGTCTCAAGTGGTTACCCATCCGTCTTCGCCGGAACTTGCATATCCTTTCTATTCTGTACTGTGTGTTATTTAATCCTTCATCTCCTGCTTATTTAAAGGAGAAGTTTGAATTCTTAGGCCGTCCTGGAGAAATTCTCCGTACTACAAGGAAACTTGTTTTAAAGACGCCTAGTCATAATTCCTCTTTATTCCATAAATCCTTTTCTGTACAAGCTGTTAAGTTGTGGAATGCTCTGCCTCTTAGCATCAGAGAGGCTCAATCGTTAAATATTTTTAAAAGACTTGTAAAAAATTACTATTTGTCACAATAATAATATTATTTGTCTAGTAGTTTATTTTTATATATTTTGTAACCTACTGTTTCTTTTTCTTATGAGGTTTACGTTTATTTATTTGTATATTTATTTATTTGTGAGTATATATTATGTTATGATGTATTTTAATTATAATATATACGTTTTATTATTTATATACTCGTATAATATATATTATGTATATACAGGGTGGTCCAACTAGTGACGGCAATAATTTTTTTTTAAATTCCTCACACTTGGGGCTGTCCGAAAATAGCCCATGTATGTTCCGCGATTTTTTGTAGTTTTCGAGTTATAATTTTTTTTGTGTTTTTTGAATGTTTTCTGCCAGTGAGGTTTCAAAAATTCATATCTTTTTTGTAGTAGGTATTTTGCCGTTTTTTTTCTTGTGACGTAATTGTCTTGAATGTCGTTTTAATAAAAAAAATAACTCAGCTTCCTGAAATTACTTAAAGATACTCAAAAAAGGCTTGAAAGTTAGAACTTTAGTTTTTAGTAGGATTTACTCAAACATTCAACTTCAATTTAAAAATACAAAAAGGAGTTTCCATAGCTTTTGGCTAAATTTAAAAACTTTGCAGGGTCCTAAGCTACCAAAATCATAAAAAAAAAATTGTACTTAATTGGCTTTTTTTTGTTGTAATCGGCCTTTGTAGGTGGATAGGCTAAAAATCGTTAACACATGATTAAAGCATTAAATTTTTTTTTATCTCTTTTTTATAATTCTTATGGTAAATTAAACTTAAAAATGTAATTTTAAATTAATTTTAATTGGAATCTCTGTAAAATAACTGTAGCTCATGTATTTTTACAATAATTTCGGTCTCAGCACTAATTCAAAATGTGAGCATTTGACAAAATTGCTATTTGTGAAATTACCGGTATTTGGATACAAAATAAAAGGCACAAATTACTGAAAAATTACAATTTATTACAATAAATTTTCAAAATTCCTTCCTCCAACTTGAATACATAATCGACAACGTTTTAAAAAGTTATGTTTTAATTGCCTGAAGCTACTCGAATATTCTTGTTTTATTTTTCTTTCCGCTTCTGAAATTTTTTGTCTTAATTCTGTTTCGTTGTTGCTTTCCGTCGCGTACACCATCTCTTTGGAAAATCCCCAAACAAAAAAGTCGATGGGGTTGAGGTCTGGCGAACGCGCAGGCCATTCGATCGGCCCTGCGCGCCCAATCCATCTTCCTGGAAAAGTGGTATTCAGATACTCTCTTACTTGTAGCGCATAGTGACAGGGCGCGCCATCTTGTTGAAAAATCATTTCTTGTCGGATCTGGAGATTCACATCTTCTAACAATTCATAAAGATTGTTTTGTAAAAAATTCAAATAAGTATTTCCATTCAACCTGGCCGGTAATTCAAAGGCCAATTTAATTCTCCATTTAGGACCCCAGACCAAAGGTTGACACTAAAGCGTGTTTGAAAGTTTGACGCCCTTGCCAAATGTGGGTTTTCGATGGCCCAGCTATGGTAGTTGTGAATGTTGAACACTCCAGTCCTTTCGAATCGGGACTCGTCGGTCCACAGTATTTTATTGAAAAAATCAATCAATCTTCTTCAGATCTTTGTATCATTGTTTCACAAAAAGCCACTCTTCTTGGGTAATCGGATTCCTGGAGCTGCTGGACGCGCTGGATGTGGTACGCATGGAACCCTTCTGCGAACAAAAAAACACTGCTAAGTAGGTACCTATCACAAGTTAACTGGTTACAGCGTGGTCTGTACAAAATGGGTTTGGGAGAAAGAGACAATTACCTAGATCAGAGATAGGCTTACCACTATTTAGACGATGCCTACATAATAACTAACTAAATTAAACCTTCCTTTTTTACAACACAATAAAAAGCTACTTTTTATGGCTCACCCTCCTTAAGAATTCTTATAACCGTAGTTCGTGGAATCCCAGTTCGTCTAGTTATTTTTCTTGAACTTGTAGACGGGTCTCTTTGAATTTCTTCCAAGACTTCTTCCACTTGATCCGGATCCTGGGGTACAGCTCCGTGAGGTTGATTTCGCCCGGGGATACGTCCAGCCATCAGGGTGTTATGTGTATTAATAAAAACTCTGTGATCCGGGTAATGCTCCATTACTTCTCTTCGCCTCTCTAATGCCTCTCGATAAAGCCTCGCAGCTTCACTACCGTTGCCTTGGGCAACGCCATAATAATAATGCATCTCTGCGTATTGGCTTAGTGAATAGCTCATGGTACTGCACAAAGACACACTGAGTAACAAGCACAGGTTGTTCGTAAGGCAAATCAAGGTCCAAAACTCAAGCACAGGTTGTTCGTAAAGGCAAATTAAGATCCAAAACTCAAGCACAGGTTGTTCGTAAGGCAAATCAGGGTCCGAAACACAAGCAGAGGTAATCGTAAGGCAAATCAGAGTCCAGTTAACACAGCGTAAGTAGTTCAAGTTCAAGAAAGTAACGTCAACGAGAGCAGTCTTAACACGCGCGATGGCAAGAAACGACTAAAAGTAAAACGACGTAATAAAAGACTAATCGCACCTTTGCACAGAATAGCACAAAGGGCGGGTCATGGAGCAGGTAAAAAACGGTTCCATTGCTACCTGGCCTTGAAATTTAATGGTATGCCCGCAACCCATTTCACAAAGATCACATTTTGAATCATAGTGCTGAGACCGAAATTATTGTAAAAATACATGAGCTACAGTTATTTTACAGAGATTCCAATTAAAAGTAATTTAAAATTACATTTTTAAGTTTAATTTACCATAAGAATTATAAAAAGTAGTTAAAAAAAATTTTAATGCTTTAATCATGTTTTAACGATTTTTAGCCTATCCACCTACAAAGGCCGATTACAACAAAAAAAGCCAATTAAGTACAATTTTTTTTTTATGATTTTGGTAGCTTAGGACCCTGCAAAGTTTTTAAATTTAGCCAAAAGCTATGGAAACTCCTTTTTGTATTTTTAAATTGAAGTCGAACGTTTGAGTAAATCCTACTAAAAACTAAAGTTCTGACTTTCAAACCTTTTTTGAGTATCTTTAAGTAATTTCAGGAAGCTAAGTTATTTTTTTTTATTAAAACAACATTCAAGACAATTACGTCACAAGGAAAAAAACGGCAAAATACCTACTACAAAAAAAGATATGAATTTTTGTAACCTCGCTGGCAGAAAACATTCAAAAAACACAAAAAATATTATAACTCGAAAACTACAAAAAATCGCGGAACATACATGGGGTATTTTCGGACAACCTCAAGTGTGAGGAATCTAAAAAAAAATTATTGACGTCACTAGTTGGACCACCCTGTATAATATATATATATATATATATATATATATATATATATATATATACATATATATATATATATATATTATATGTATGTATATATATTATATATATATATATATATATATATATATATATATATATATATATATATTATAATTTGGAGCTGAGTTAGGGCGAAACACAATGGACAGGTAGAACTATCCATTGCCATATCAACTACTTTATATACTTATACTAAACTAAATTGTTCCTCATCATTTCTGTTTTGGTCTTCTGGGATCGACCGAGTATAGCTCTCTCCATCGCCCGCTTCAGCCTTCTTATCACCTACCCTAGTAGTGACCATGTCATGGATCCATCTACTAAAATCACGAGCACTGTTATAAGAATTTGGTTCAGATCCTGAGGAATTTCGGATGAAAAGGCTTCCTGTACGTTGCCCAGCCGAGTTGGAATTGGCAGTTATTGACCTTTTCGACCCGTGTTTCAGTACTTATCTATTAAGGAAATTGCTGCTACTAAAATCTACGAACATTTAATTTATGTAAAATTAAGATTTATTGTGTTTATTATCTCCTTCGTTTGAGACCTAAACAGCTGCAGCACTAAAGTATTCAGAAGTGAAGGGGAGTAGTGCAGTAGTAAGGCAGCTGCAATAATAGCATAGGTTTACGTTAGAGTGGAAACAACTGGGGGTAACCGGTAGGTACACTGCTGGCCATGAGGTGGGGAGCACTCTTGTTATTTCATTGTTATTATTCACCTAGTCATACAATCATACTAATCATACTAATATTATAAATGCGAAAGTCACTTTGTTTGTTGGTTTGTCCTTCAATCACGCCGCAACGGAGCAACGGATCGACGTGATTTTTGGCATCGGTATAGTTGAGGACCTGGAGAGTGATATAAATAGGCTACTTTTTATCTCGGAAAATTAAGGAGTTCCGACGGGAATAACAAAAAAATTAAACCACGTGAAAGAAGTCGCGGGCATCAGCTAGTAAAATAATAGTAAGAGTATCATATTATAACTAGCTGTTTCCCGCAGCTTCGCTTACGTTAAGTTAGATTTTTAGACGTTAGTCCCTATTTTAGGGATTATTGGATAGAATTTTCAAGTATCCTTTCATAACGGATGCCTACGTTAAAATAGCTGTATGCCAAATTTCAGCTAGATCCGTCCAGTGGTTTGAGCTGTGCGTTGATAGATCAGTCAGTCAGTCAGACACCTTTTCCTTTTATATATTTCGATATTCGAGTATATAAAAGGAAAATGCGCTGAAGTTGTCAATAAAGCTTATGCAGTAAAATTTTTTAAATGCCACTCAAACAAAACCTAACGAATATGACAAACGATAGTAAGAGTTAGATCAAGAAATTATTAGAGAGGTGACCGAGTATAATTAAACGAAGATACTATGCCATTTGATGTATGTCTTGTACACGCTAATCAGCAATTTCATAGGTAAAGACCTATTATCTTCAAGCCAGAATAAATGTAGGTACTTAACATTTTAATGCACTGCAGTGTAAACTCCTGTGGCAACGCAAACATGCCAGATGATTGCGGGCGACGTATTTGCATGTGCTTAAAGCTTACAGTTAATTTAGATAACCAAGTCGCACATTAGCTTCACTCCTACGACAAGTGTGCGATTATCGTTGGAACAAAAAAGTATCACCCGTAGTTTTAGGTGAGCGCCAAACGCCACAACGCGACTCGATACGACGCGACGCGACCGTATCATACAGTAGCTTACCTTACACGTAGCCTACGTTGTCGCGTAGACAAGTTCGCATTATCTATGGTGTCGTATCGCGTCGCGTTGCTTCTGTCGCTCATCTAGGACAACGGTAAAAAAAGCGAAGGTTCGATGCCATTTTTTTATTCTAATACAAGTTACTTACTTGATTGCGATTTGACTTGGTGGTGGCTGTGGGACATATTATATTAAACTCACTAGCTGCTGCCCGTGACTTCGTCCGCGTGGATTGAGGTTTTTTGGTTCCCGCTTTTGTTAAACCAGACTATAATCCAAATTTCACGTTCATCGTTCATTGGATCATCACGTTTGGATGGATGAAGATCGCAGTCAAGGGCTAGCTTGTAGTGGATAAAAAAAAGCTTAAAATATATACTTCCCCGGGACAACCTATATCTGTACTAAATTTCGCCAAAGTAGAAAGCATAGCAGATTAACAGACACTCACTATTGCATTTATCTCTCTCCCAGCCTCATTGCGTGACCCCTTTCCATTAAGCACATAATGGCAGGGGTTTTCTTAGGATCATAATACCGTGGGTTCCCAAGTTCTTTCGCATACGACTCGACTAGGAGTACTATTTCAGATGTTAGTGCTCTCCGAGGCACGGAGGAAACGAAAAGACCGAATTCGGAATTGCAAATTCGGTAACCTATCCAGTTACCGACTTGGGTTAATGTTGCTTAACAATCGCAATCTGATATGTGCTGTCGCAACTAGGCCACTCTTCCTCGTCCTCGTTAGGCAACTCGTCCTTCTTTGCATTTATAATACTTATGAATCGTTTATGATAATATTACCTAAAATTTTATTTTTATTTTATTTTTATTTATTGGGGACGATTAACAATTACACATTTAATCTTATTATCTAAACAAAAACAAAATATTAACAAATGTGCAATCCACTACACCATCCACGGGTTAACAAAAAGCACGGCAAAATACGGCAGTTAATTATTATTGAAGTTAATAAATTCCATTAAATTATTTAAATGTAAAGCTATTTACGTTACAAATCTCATACTCATACATATTGATACAATAACCTATTTCGATGTTATTTTACGGCCAACGACGTGTTATAACTGCAAAATGAGACATTATATTTTATACAAAAATTTATCATGTTATTTACTTCGAATCTTATGTAGGGTTGTCAAATTTTAATCTTTTAAATATACCAGATATACATTTTAAATATTCTTTTAAATAGGTATAATATAGTTATACCAATATTTTAAATGCGAAAGTTTGGATGGATGTATGGATGTTTGTTACTAAATCAGGCCTGAACGGCAGAACGGATTTGAATGCAATTTGGCACAGGGATAGATTATAGCCTGGAATAACACATAGGCTACTTTTTATCCCGGAAAATTAAGGCGTTCCCGCGGGAACCAAGAAACCTCAATCCACGCGGACAGAGTCTAGTACTTAAGATACGTCAAGACTCTACCTACGGTTCGGAAAGTGTTCTACTGAGAAAAGTCAATGACCCTTTATTTATTAAAATTCAGTCCCAGTTATCAAAAAGGTGCAACATTCTAATGGAATAAAAATATTATTTTATAGGTACTTTATCCATAAAGCAAACATAATTTATATTGAGGAAAACTAAGCTTCATGAAAAAGTGAGTTTGACAACCCTAAAAAAAATTTCACCAACATATTTTAGAAGAGAATCAAACTAATCCATACTAATATTATAAATGCGAAAGTCTGCTAAGCTTTCACGGCCCGCCTGTGCAACCGATTTTGATGAAATTTGGTACAGGATAGGTTGTATCCCGGGGAAGTATTTTGTCCCGAAAAATTAAGTAGTTCTCAAGAGAATTGACTACTAATAATATTATAAATGCTAAAGTGTGTTTGGTTGTTGTTTTGTCCTTTAATCACGTCGCAACAGATCAACAGAGAGTGACTATTATAATATGTTAAATAAATAAATCCTAATCCTTTATTTAGCCAAAAAATTACAACTAAAAATAAAACATATTATATAGTACCACGGCCAGTAGTAATTTTTACAGTAAAATTTATCCTGTAAAATTGTACTAAGTGGCTGAAACCCGCGACTTTGTCCACGTGGATTCAGTTTTTTAATTCCCACGGGAACTCCTTAATTTTATAGGATGAAAAGTAGTTACTTTTTCTCCTACTCTTTAATTTTACAAAGTAGTATTTTTTTTAAAAGTAGTTACTTTTTATCCTGTAAAATTAAGGAGTTCCCGTGGGAATTTAAAAAAACTGAATCCATGTGGAAAAAGTCGCGGGTATCAGCCACTTAGTACGATAGATTCAAAATAACTAAATGTGACTAATATCTGGAGCAGGTTTGTCTTAAAACTGCGATGATATATGCCTGTTAGTGAAAATTAAAATGAAACGACTTTTTACTTGACAAGTCAAAACTTCCCGGGAACTCTGCCAAAGTTGATATACACTAAGAGCTTGTGGCCTAGATCTGATGGACAAAATTAAATAAGAATAAAATATGGTTTATTTAATAAATTCATGACAGCAAATGCGCTTGCTTGATGGTTAGTGATTATGACAGAAGGACATAGAGATTTGTGATGAGTGGCATCTTTTAACAAAAATAAATGTCATTAGTTAAAAAGGTTAAATTAATATTACGCATCAGTATTTAAATATTGCCGTTCAGCATCAAACTGAATACGTTACGCTATGTTAAAAATTTTCACTTTTATAATCAGTGTTGCAATTAACAAAGCAATTATTACTTAGTGCTTTAGCTACAAGCGATTAAGAAAATGGCTTAATTTCCATAACTGCTTATAGGTACTTAAATCACAATGATTTTTTTTCGAACAGTAAAATTAAAACATGATATTGTTACATTCCGACCGATTACTCAAAATAAATAGCGACTCTTGATACGATGTTATAAAGTGCAATTCAGCTCGCACAGCGCAGCGAGTGACATGTTTTTTTACCTTCAGAATGCCTCTCTTTTTATTGAGCTAATTTGAGCGTTAGGGTAATTATTACATAAGAAAAATGGCGAAAACATCCTCGCCATTTTTCTAGTCTATGTAGTATCAACATTTCCTTTTTGTATAGTTGTAGGTTATTTATCCATATTTTTTATTTCATATTTCAAAAGTCTGAAGTCGTGATTGTGAGAGTTTGGCCGCCATATTTTAAATTCCAAACAATTTTCTGTTTACGCTCCATCATTTGTTACGATAATGGTTTTAATGAAGCCCGTTATAACATTAATTGCTGGGTAAATATTTCACTTGTTTTAGATTAAAATTAAATTATTGCGAGCGTTGGCACATTTTGTATGAACAGGAAAATGTTTTATGTCTTCATTTCTACTCATATGTAGAATCGATATAAAATTGTGCTCTGCAAACCAAATAAAAACGTGTTCTATGGAGCTGTCATACTTAATTTGGCAGATTTGTTACCCGCAATGATCTTCAAATGATTTTTAAGTTCTTTATTTCATTCAGAAACGCAGGACTAGATGATTCCCGCGACTTCGTACGCGTAGATTACATTTTTTTATTCCTGCGGGAACTCTTTAATTTTCCGGGATAAAAAGTCCACAAGTCCTTCCCCGGGATATAATCTACCCCTGTACCAAATTTTATCAAAATCGGTTGAGCAGATAGGCCGTAAAAGCGTAGCAGACAGACAGACAGACACACTTTCGCGTTAATAATATTAATATGGAAGTATGGATTTCCGCTTTTCACATAAAAAAGTATTGCGCCATATAGGTAACTCACGTTATTAACCACTCATTCCTGGTCTATAATAGAAACATCTGTAAAAATAGTGGCGCTCCACGTCGCGTTCAGTTTATGGCACACGGCGCCGAAAACAACCGCTTTCATAATTCGAACGCCGAATTCCGAATTCGTTCGAATTTTGAAATTACCGCGCGCCGAATTTACCGTTTTGCCGAGACAGAATATTTTGTGAACCGAGATAAGGTTTTTTCGGGCTCTGAAGAGCTGGAATCCAGAGCTTTAGCCAGTTACAAATTAAATGAGTGCGCGTACGGCCCTTTATGATGTTTGCTGGTTAAATGAAATCGAGTGGATGTTTTGGTTTTAATTCCTAGTTTTGTGGCAGTTTGTGATACAGTACTTACATACACAGTGGTAGAGTTACTAACAGGTAATATTTATTATGTACTAGACGATTCCCGCGACTTCGACCGCGTGGACTAAGTTTCTTCGATTCCCGCGGGAACTCCTTAATTTTCTGGGATGAAAAGTAGCCTATGTACTTCCCCGGGATATAATTTATCCCTGTACCAAAATTCATCAAAATCGGTTGAATAGGTGGGCCGTGAAAGCGTAGCAAACAGACAGACAGACACACTTTCGCATTTATAATTTATATAGTACCTACTAGATGATACCCGCGACTTCGTCCGAGTGGATTAAGGTATTTTTGATTCCCGCGGGAACTCCTTAATTTTCCGGCATAAAAAGTAGCCAATGCCCTTCCCCGGGATACAACCTATCCCTGTACCAAATTTAATCAAAATCGGTTGAACAGATGGTCCGTGAAAGCGTAGCAGATAGGCAGACAGACAGACAGACAGACACACTTTCGCATTTATAATATTAGTATGGATATAATAATATAGTATGGATATTAGTTAAGTATGGAAGTGAAACTAGGTGATGGGTTAAAAATCCAAAAGAAACTCCTACATGCTCCGGAGTATGTTTGTTTGTTGGTTTACCTTTCAATCACGCTGTAACGGAACCACAGGTCGACGTGATTTTACAAGGATAACGTCATAATTAAACCTCGAAAGTGACGAAAAAAAAACTTATTTTTTTATCCACTACATGTTAGCCCTTGATTACAATCTCACCTGATGGTAAGTGATGATGCAGTCTAAGATGGTAGCGGTCTAACCTGTTAGGGGCATGGCAGTTATATTAAACCCATATCCCAATTCGTTTTCGTACCGGCACGCTAAATCGCTTGGCGGCACGTCTTTGCCTGTAGGGTAACCACGGCCAAAGTCTTCCACCAGGCCAGACCAGATAATTGACCGAACGGGGATCGAACTCGGGACCTCCGCACGTAGTTATTCTTATTTTATTCTTCTTTTATTCACAAGTAGATTTGGCATTACTTACTGTTCCTATTCTAGCAAACTTGTGTCTTGAAAATAAGTATAAGCGTATCACAACCATTATTAAATAGGCTTTTCTTTGACAACAGTCCGTGAAGAAGTCTACTGGCTCTCGTCGTAATTATGAGCTTGATATTGAAAGACTATACAAAGTTCACGTACGCCGTCTAAGCTTGTTTGAGCTCTAACTAGCTCAGTTTGTTTTCATTATTTCGACGTACTGGCTTCCCTACCTAATGGTCTAACAGCTTAGCAATCATACAGTTCTGAAAGTATCGAATCTTGCCAATAACTTAGCGTGGAAGTTTACCTACAAGTTACTATATTTTGTGATATTTCATGCGCTCACTGACCCCGTGTTATATCAGGGAGGTAGCGTCAAGACAGAAAAGGCTGAAACTGGCAAGCGGCGGAAGCCGATAAATTTTGCCCATAGACATAATTTCTCGATTTACCTTTACCATTATGTATTTTTTCTGTAGCCGTGAAGACCCTCGGGCCATAGAGTCTTAGTGCAAAAAAACTTCTTCCAATGTATTTAACCGCGATTAATTGCCTCATCTAATGTCGGGAAGGCTGGTACATTTTTTCTTAAGAGTCAGCCTGGCACAAATACAGCCAGCTTTCTTGCCAGCCAGCTCTCTTTTTCTTCATTCCACTAGTCTAGTTAGGCTTAGGATATAAGGCCTAGAGATCTGTAAGTTCGATTGTTACGTTTCTAAAGAAATAGTTTAAGTATGAATTATTATCTCACAAACATGTGATAGAAATGCCAAAGACGTTTTAGAAGCCGCCCACGTTCGCATTCTTAGTTCAATAGGGAATTCTATAAATCACTTTTTTTTATTCTAGAGAAAAACTGCCGCTTTCGATGTGGTGGCACCCTTTATACTAAATTAACTACTTTAAAACTATATCTACTAACTTAACTCCTTTGCGTGCAGTTCAATGCCTTACAAACTACCTAATCTAAGAACTAACCTATTTCCAATAACTATTATGCTGTATGAACTTTATCAAATTGGATCTTGGCTTGTATTCTTTTGTACTATATAAGTAATATTGTAGTTCTTTTTTTATAATAATCTTTATTTTTGTTCTTTTGCTCCTTTTTTCCTGTTTTATTCTATCATCACGTTGCCGAGAAAAGGAAAAAAACTTATACGCTGCTGAGATGATTGTAAGACACCATAAGTACTAAAATAGTTTCCCAACGATATATTTGCTAAGCTAAGCTCTCTCTTGGGCGCTATTATGAGTAGTTTAGTAAGACCATTTTCCAACTGTACGGATTACTGAGTTATGGTAAAGAGTGCAGACTTTTCTAGGTCGTAAATCATAGTATGGCTACTGGCCATTACAGCATATTACAGCATTGCCGGCTCAATTACATGCCCGCGTGTCAGACATGACCGAACTATGTGTTTGAGGTCAGTTTGACTGTTATTAGGACAATCTTGAGCTATAATTTGGCTTATATGCTAAAATTTCGTATAGCAATCTTTGTTAACAAAGTTTGATAAACTTTGCTTTTTAGAATCTTTTAAACCGACTTCAAAAAGGAGATACTATTTCGAAGCTCGTATGTTTGCATTCATGTAGGTATGTTTATTCGCGATTTTCTATTAAAAGAATTAACTGATTTTGATGATTTTTTTACAAACTATATTCACATAATTTCAGGAAGGTGTATACCTATACAATATACCTTGTTACCTAAATCTAAATTACTAATATTATAAAGAGGAAAGATTTGTTTGTTTATAATGGATAAACTAAAAAACTACTCAACCGATTTCAAAAATTCTTTCATCTATAGAAAGCTACTTTATCAGCGAGTAACATAGGCTATATTTTATTTTCAAAAAATTAGAGATCCCTACGAAAATTGCAATAATAATTTGATTTTTTCAACTTCTTACTTTAAACCTCTATTCGTCTATTTTTTTTTTTATTATATTCAAATTCTGATTGACTTTTATACCTGTATCATATTTGTCAATTGTATGTCTTATGTAAATACAAGAGAACTTACTAACATTTTTTTTAAACATTTTAATATCTATCTGTTGTAGACAGACTGCGAAATGCCTTAAAGAGCCAGGTCTCAACTTAGTTGTTAGTTTTTAACATAGTTCCCAGGCGAGGGCAGCAAAATACGTCGTATTGGAGACTCAAGTGCCAAGCGTTCACAGCGGTTTGCTGAACAAAATTTGAGAACGTATGGTGGAGTTGTTCGTCTCAGTGCCGACTGACCATTATTGGGTATGGACTATTTTGATCAAGTGCTACCCGTGCGAAGCCGGGGCGGACCGCTAGTCAATCATAAATACGAATTAATACACACATGATTGTACAGTTAGTCACTAATATGTTTCATATTATTCATGTGGATTTTTCCGAGATTGCAATACCGATTGGTGTATTTTTTACTTGCGAGAGGCGTTTGCGAGATAGTTCCATAAGAAATTCTGCATTCAACTCCTTTTAGCTGCAGGACTACTGCCAACCAAGTTACGCAGATTTAGAAGAACTGTTGATGGTGTATAAAAAAATTATCTGGCTACCAAAAAGTCGCACGCAATTATTTATGGAGCTTCAAAGACTAGCGCAACAGGATGTAACGTGTTTCACATACGACGCCGACGTTCCACGCGGGCGTTTTGTCTTTTAAGTCCGAAAAACGCTTTCACCCTAAACCCATAGCTGTGGACTTTGGCAGTCTTTTGTCTAACTAATAGAAAAAGGTTCTTAAGCCGGCCGTATCAAATTCCCCACGTGCTGAGTGTTTGAATAGTTAACACGTCGCTTTCAGATCTGGTGCCAAGTGCGAACCTGATACGTCGGTAAGCGCTTAACTGCCCGAACAACTAATTGACGGGTGGCAGGCCACTTCCGTTTCTTATTTTAGGGTCGGTTAATAAAACCACTCTTGGTTTCTAGTAGAGGGATGAGTAGCCTGGTTGGAACAACGCATATCAGTCGATTGCGAAGGTTAAGCAACGTTGACCCAAGTCGGTAACTGGATGGGTGACCGAACTTGGAGGTTCAAATTTGGCCGTTTCGTTTCCTCCGTGCCTCGGAGAGCACGTAAAGCCGTCGGTCCCGGTTATTATCACTAACATCTGATAATAATTAATCGTTACAAAAACGTCGAGTCGTATGCGGAAGGACGAATGGGAACCACCACCTTATTATCCCAAAAAACTTCTACCATTATTTTTTTAATGGAAAGGGGTCATGACCCTCAGTAATGAGGAATACGACGCAGAGAGAGAGATACTGACTGCTGACTCCTCATTTATGGACGGACGACAGACGAGCGAGACCGCGGACTGTGGAAGTCCCTACGAGAGACCTATGTCTAGCTGTGGACATCTATCTGTTGAGAAGACTAAGACACCATTGACTACTGGATTTTTGAGTTTAAATACTCTTATCGAGTCGTATGCAGAAGGACGTGGGAACCCACCGCATTATTATCCCAAGAAAACTCCTACCAATATTTGATTAATGGAAAGGGAGCACGACCTTCAGTAATGAGGAATACGACGCAGCGAGGGTGAGAGCTGGTTATAGTAATTAATAGTAAATACATAAATATAATGGCTAATTTGAATTAGTTATTTAAACTATCTTTACTTAATATTATAAAGAAGTTAAGTTTGTGAGTTTGTGACGTTATAGGGGGTAATCTATTGATCTACTGAACCGATTTTGAAAATTCTGGTACCAATAGAAAGCCATATTTGTGAGTGTCATAGGCTATATCGTCGCTTTTCCTACGAAAGGACCTATCTGACACTTTTGACGTAACTGCACTAAATACATCATAATAATGTACTATTGATTCTCTGTCGATCTGTCTTATCGACTTTTTCATATCTTTTACCGTTTACTGGCTAGGACAATCGGTAAGTATGGCGTATATGCTCATTTGCGAAAAGGAAATCATACTAAGTGGCGTATTTTATACTTAGGGCTATTAGAAAGATTTTTATTTAGTGATCAGCTAAATAAAAACCTATCAACTATGACGTAACTGAAAATACGTCATTTAGTGTGAACTAGACTATATTGAATAAAAATGGGGTTTTCACTTACATCTGAATTTTGATTGCGACGGAATACCTTAGACATTAACTAATAGAGTTAAAAATTTATGTAAATTGGTGACAAAAAATGTATAAAACCTTGGGCAGTAAAAAAATCCAAAATAGTACGAATCCAAAAACTTTCAGTCAAAAAATGATTTAAAACTATCCTAATTATTATTATATATAAAGAAATAAAAAACAAAGTATTTTGAATTAAATGTGATTTAATTATTCAGTAAAAAATATAGTCGTATCTTCTAAGTAATTAATTTTTCAGAAAAACAAAGTTCTTATGAAGTTCCGTAACTGTTTTAAATATTTTTACCTAAATGAATACGCACATTTAAATAAGACAATTCCTACTTGCAAAAAGGCCTTGATTCACAGATTATAAGAATATTTTTTTAATTTTAATATAGCTTTATTTGAGCAAGCTGTGGACAATATAGTTGAGCACGAAACCGAAAAACGCTTGCCCTGAACAATTAACTCGATGTCAGTTAGGTCCTTTCGTAGGAAAAGCGACGATATATGAACCCGATAAATTAAGGAGTCCCCGTGGGAATTTTAAAAAACTAATTTAACGTGGACGAAGTCGTGGGCATCTGCTAGTTTACTTAATGTAATGTTCTTCTTTCCAGGTATAGCCAGTGCAAGTGTTTAGTGCAGTGATGTGCTAGTGCCGCCATGGAAGCCCCCCTGCCTCTGGAGGTGGACGACGAGGGTCGCCCTCAGCAGACCTCCTCTAGCGGGTCCTCTTCCGGCACCGGCTACTACGGCCACAAGAATGGTGAGTGTGCTTCTACTTTATACCCGACTAGTGGGCCCGGCAGACTTTGTCCTGCCCTGAACCTAGAACCCGATTGCAGCGCCCCCTACCGGGTCCAATTATGTATATAAACCATCCCGCACACAACAAAAAAAGAATTAGCGAAATTTGTCCAGCCATTCACGCGTGATGCCGTGACTAAGGGAAATAGGGATTCATTTTTATATATATAGAATTATGTTGAAGCAAAAAGGAGGGTTATGATTTTGACCGGTAAGTAATATGGATGTATGTTCATCTGTTCCCTCATAACTTCTAAACTAGGTACTTATCATAATTTGGCATATGACAACGACTATCCTCTGAACATCACTATGAATAATAATGTGTTTAATACATTGGAATACGTGTATAAAGTAGTCGAGTTTCAGTTTTTAAATTTACTTTTAGTTACCTATAATGTAGCTTGGTCGCAATGGTTGCACTTTTAAGTTACAATCCCACAAACTGGAGACAGCTTCGCTAATCCATACTATCCATACTAATATTATAAATGCGAAAGTGTGTCTGTCTGTCTGTCTGCTACGCTTTCACGGCCCAACTACTGAACCGATTTTGATGAAATTTGGTACAGAGATTGGTTACATCCCAGGGAAGGACATAGGCTACTTTTTATCCCGGAAAATTGAAGAGTTTCCGCGGGAATTGAAAAAACTTAGTCCACGCGGACGAATAAAATAAAAATAAAAACATAAAATAAAAACAAAGGCATAAATCGTTTGCAATAAATGTAAGTTACTCAACTCAGTTACTGTAAAAACTTACAGATGTCATTGCGGCTTGAAAACTGCCTTGATCTGTCCATTTTGCTAGTTTTTTGGAGGACAAGATCTTTACCAATATTTTTGAAGTGAAACTTCTTTAGAATCGTTGTGATTTGAAAATTCGATGAAACGAAAAAGCGACACTAAAGGGAGACATATTCATAACAGGATTTGGCCTGCGAGAGAATGAGACAAATATAACTTGTATAACTTCTAGATTCTAGAATTGATAGTAGAATAGAATACAAGTTATATTTATATCATTATACTTTCGTAGGTTCCTTTTCTGAAGTTTCACTTCTGCCGTGTGTGAATTGCACACACACTTTTGTGTAGTGCAACAGCTCTACGAATAATTTACCTAATATAAAAAATACTTTTTAAACAACTGACTTCAAACTCCCGCGCCAACTTTACAACAACAAGCACACGCTATACAAAGTACTCATTTTATTGTTGATATTTTAAAAACCGCTCGACCGATTTCGATAAAATTTATATAGAACTACACGGGAAGTATGCTCTTTCAAATAAAAAAAGAATCATCCAAATCGGTCCACCCAGTCAAAAGTTCTGAGGTAACAAACATAAAAAAAAAAAAAAAAAAAAAAAAAAAAAAAACAGACGAATTGAGAACCTCCTCCTTTTCAACCGACTTCAAAAAAAGGAGGAGGTTCTCAATTCAGACTACAGTAAATATTCTTTGGTAATAGACATAAATATCTTTGGTGCTAAGTTACTATTTACATATCTACATTATAATTTACAGTATCTTTATGTTCCGTAATTTCGAATAATTATGATTTTATTACTCTTGTTTAGAAAACCAGCAATGAAATTCATGTTAATTTTCCCAACAACCCGTCATTTGGTTCGGGTATCCGTGCATTTAGCAATTAGAGGTGAAATTAGAGTAATTAAGTAATAAAATAATAATGTATTACTATTGCATTGCCAACTAGAATCTTTTGTCAAGAATTTAAAGTTTTATAGATTTGAAATTGTAATTAAATCATGTTTTTCAGTTCCCGCATGATTGTTAAGGTGTGTCCAAACATAGCGCAGTAAGGGAGAAGTTTACCATTATTATTTTTTAATTTATTATGAAAATTTAGACAAAATAAAATAAAAATTATGCAAGAATTACTAAAATATCTCAACAAATGAAAAAGTTATGGAACTTTAAAGTTGCGCTTGCAAGACGGGAGACGTGACGTCATAATTCCCTATCAACCGACTTTATAAAGCCGAATAAAAGAAATAAATGGACTTAACGTGACTTAATTGAATTAAAAGCACTTAATTTGTGTGTGAAGATAATTTTGAAGTATTAAATCTCGGCTAGGTATTAAAACTCACTCACAAAATTTCTTACTCGAGTAGGTAAGAT
The DNA here is from genome assembly GCA_963932025.1 of Erebia epiphron. Lineage (NCBI taxonomy): Eukaryota > Metazoa > Arthropoda > Insecta > Lepidoptera > Nymphalidae > Erebia > Erebia epiphron. The sequence continues at coordinate 2,926,177 of OZ009948.1, forward strand.
ACAGCTATCGGTGTAGGTACATTAAATAATTAAACTTTTAAATCCTCATTTCTCAGTCATTTATTGATGGAATAAAAAAAAAACACTGATTGATTAGTTTCAATCTATATTTTACTTCCGTTGTGTTAAATATGATATTCACAACATCATGAAACTTCTCCATTCAAATCAAGCACTTCTATTGGTGGGCTTGAAACCCTAAGCTACATCTGTATTATATTTTAGACTAGCTGATGCCCGCTACTACGTCCGTGTGGATTGAGTTTTTTGGTTCCCGCGGGAACTCCTTAGTTTTCCGGGATAAAAAGTAGCCTATTCCAGACTATAATCTAACTCTGTGCCAAATTTCATCCAGATCCGTTAAGCCGTTCGGGCGTGATTGAGTAACAAACATCCATCCATACATCCATCCATCCAAACTTTCGCATTTATAATATTTATTTGATTGATTGATTTGATGACCTACATATTCGCCTTAGGATCTCCTCCATCACTTCCTCAAATAACACAAAGTCACCTGAAGGACGATACACGCAAACTATAATATACTGCTCCAGCTCAACACAGGACAGCTCAATAATGCGTTCAACAGAAAGATTAACAATGTCTTTTCTTTCTTTGCAATTAATGTTGCTGCGGTTCAATATCATAGATCCTCCACGTATAGCCTTCTTTCTGGAGAACGCGCGTAACAGAGAGTAATTCTTGAGATCGATCATTAACTGATAACTATTGAGCCAATGCTCAGTTAGAAATAAAATTTCAACATCACAGTTCCTTGCCAGATAAGCTCTGTATATTTTGATTGTAGCTTAGTAACGTAGCACATCTCTAGTGAAAAGGAAACCCCAAGCTACGTTGCAATTTTTGTTAAGCTATGAATTGTGTAGCTTTTGATCTAACAACAAGACGTGATCTGAGCTATTAAAATTGAGAGATCCTATTGGTGGGTTAGACACACATCCGTCGCTTAGCAAAGTAGAATAACTCTAGTGAAAACGCACTCTTAGCGTTCTCTAAGTCATAATCTGTCGATGTCATGACAATCTGTTACAGCTTAGATCATAGCATAGGTCATAGCGGATAAAAATAATAAAACAAATAAAAATAAGTTGCGACAAAAATATATGTATCAAGGACGGTATAATTTTTTTTTTTTTAATGGGCATATTCTGATATTTCTTTTACTCCTGACGCAAAAAGAGCGGTTTAATAAGTCTGTGTGCGGACGAATATATGTATGTGTGTGTCATCTTAAAAATTAATAAACCATTTAGCTCTTTGCAAAATTTAAGTCAGTCAGTGACTCAGGACTTTTCATTTCATTTCATTATGTATCAAATAATATGACAATGATTGTTTGGACAAATGAGTTACACAGCCATTTGATTAATTGTTTGATTCTAATATTTTAAGTCACGGAACCCATTACCTAGTCGGAAACACGCTTAGCCATTTTTTTAGTTCCAGAACATTGAATCTGATAAGGTCACCGGCAACTTTCTATCGGATATTTACAGTGAAATTACTTCTTTGCTGATTTATATCTTTTTATGTTTGTTCAAGGGCTTTTGTTGAGTTTGTTCTTTATGGTTCGAAGTTAGTGGATTCAAAGAACTGGGTAATGGAACTTAATGATTTATGCCGAACTAGATTTTGTACGAGGTTCCGCTCGTGTACAAGTCTGAATCCAAAGTGATATTATAAAATAAATAAAAGTTTGTTTGTTTGTTTTTTTATCTAATACAAGTTATCCTATCGTTTCTCTCTAGTCGGTTAGGCTACATTTATCCCGGGAAATCAAGAAGCCTCCCCCGGGATTTTAAAATCTATAAATCCACGCAGACTTGGTTGAGAATTTTCAAATCCATTGGAACTAAGCTGGGTCTGTATTTAACTAACTAATTTAGGTATAATATCCAAGCAATTTGGCAAATCAAGCATTACCATCACATTCATAAAACAATTAATAATTTTAATATCTCGTTCGTCGGCAGCTGACGTTATTATCACGAGATCTTTTGTCAGTAGGTACCCTTACCACAAGATTTTAAATCACATCGACGTGTATTCGAGCATCGAAATACTTTGGCGTTAAAGTGTGTCCAAAACACACAAGTGCATCTTTTGTTTGCACAGGGATGGATGTACTGTGGGTGTATTTCGTTGTAGTTATATGAACGACAATACACAAAAAGCGCGTTCCGTGTGTTTCACGCTTGAAGTGACAATCGAGCAGCATTGCCGCGCGCCGAATGCCGCGCTGTAATTGGCTGCAGCCGCGCAATAAATATAAGTTCGTGAGTGTAAGTCCTGCGAACGCCTGCCATGCACATACCGCTCTTAAGTTTGGACACACCTTTACAGTAAAGGTGCGAAAAAAGGTTCAGGTCACAAATTCATTACTGATTTTAATTTCTGGCTGTATTTATGTATGAACTTGAGCTCTAAAAACCAAAATTTTTAAGGTAAGTACATATTACTTGTTTTCAAGTTCGAATACGCTCAACGGTGGTTTAATTTCTAAACTTGTGGTAGGGGTACCTACAGGTGATAAAGGAGGTAATGTAGCGTGAGGCATTAGGAACACCTGCACCGTTCATTGGGTCTTGATTTTGAATTAATTTCCATTATGACAATGTGGAGTGGAAATTATACCAAAATTTTAATATGTGCATAAAATACTGAATGTGTTTATTTTTATTTTGCTGGTAGGCCTTTTTCTGCAAGACTTATACCAAGTTGACCAACTAACGTCAGGGTGTTGAATTGAAGTGTCGGTGTGCGCGCGCTTCGTAAAAATTCACTCAATTTTCCCCTAACGCATCAATAGAAGTGTAATTTCAAAAATCTTATTCCGGCGTGTTCGCTTGAGCCCGTGGGTCAGTTAGAAGTAGTAGTCAGTGGGTATACGAGCTTAATATAAGCAATATCGCGTCAGTGCTCGTGCGCGCGAGTTGCGCGTGTGGCAATGGGTTCGCGTCGATGCGCACGCGCTTCAAAAAACGAGCTATACCATACGCGCCGAAAAACGGTAATCTGAAACCGCCCTTAATCCAAGCGGATGAAATCGCGGATATATCACCTTATATTAGAAGTAGAACAACATAATGTAGACATTAGTTAAACGGTTTATAATAGCGTTTTATTTCTTTTAATTTTATAAAAGTAAAGCAAAAGATTAATGACAAATCTAATACCTGAACATTGCTTTGAAAAAGAATTTACATTTGTTCGTGTCACTGTAATTATTGTAGTTTTAATTAATTACGCTATAAACTATGGGGTTTGATTAATTGTAGGCAATTTGTTACTTTTTGTACCTATTTAAATTTAAAGTGGATTATTTATCTAACTAATATCATAATTAACTGATAATTAGCTGATGCCCGCGACTTAGTCAGAATGGATTAAGGTTTTTTGCTTCCCGCGGGAACTTTTTAATTTTCCGGGAAAAAAGTAGCTGTGTTATTCCAGACTATAATTTATCTTTATGCCAAATTTTATCTCGATCCGTTCAGCCGTTCTGGCGCGATTGAGTAAAAAACATCCATCCATTAATCCAAACTTCCGCATTCATAGTATAGAAGTATCTAAGATTTGAAAGTTTAGATTTTTTGTTACTCCTCCAAGCGACAATGACTGAACTGATTTGGCTAAAATTTGGAAATAGGATAGCTTATGCCCTGAATTAACATAATATGGGTTTCATTTTATTACGGAAAACTAAAAGTTCCGGCAAGAAAAGCTTTAAACGAATTTCACACGGACGAACTGGCATCACTAGTGTAAAATATAACAAAAAGATACCTACTCGTAGGTACTTACATAAATTAAGAAATAAAATAAGATTCTTTTATGTTGCCAACAATTTAATAGAAATAATCTATTAATTATCATGTCAGACACACATTTTTGGAATGATACTTGGCATGCAAAATCTCTTTTGATGTAGGTAAGTATTCCTGATAATTTGCCTGTTTGCCTTTCCTCGTTTGTTTCTTTATTTACGAAGCTTTCCATTAATTAGATAATTTTTGAATTATTTATATACTAGATGATGCCCGCGACTTTCGCGCGTGGATGTAGCTCCGTGGAGAACATTATAAAATTGCCTATGTCCCGGGATAGGCCATAGGATGAAACCTATACCTGTACCAAATTTCGTTAAAGTCGATTGAATAAATGGGCCGTTAAAGCGTATCTAGCGACATACTCTCGCATTTATTATATTAGATAGTATGGTTTTAGGGTTTACATTTTTTTTATAGACAGTAGGTACTTAATGAACGCGTCGAAGGGGTAACACGTTTTATTCTGCCGTTTAGTGAGCACGCTCCATGCAAAAGTTTTGACGACCTTCCTGGCGCAGTGTATGGCGCTGTTGTCTTAACGCGGGGGGTCCCGGGTTCGATTCCCGGCAGGGTCAATTTGGGAATTTATAATTTCCCAAGTTTTATGTGGTCTGGTCTGGTGGGAGGCTTTTTCCGTGGCTAGTTACCATCCTACCGGCAAAGACGTACCGCCAAGCGACTTAGCATTTCGGTACGATGCCGTGGAGAAACCGATTATGGATAATATAATATATGGATTTTAGTAATATTGTAGCCTGATAAGACGAATTGGGAAACTATAGTATTCTATAGGGCATGTCCTATCAATAAAATAAATAAAATTAATTAAAACGTAGGTTAAGGGTACAGAGTTAGGTGATTGTTTCGTTACTCTACTGTAATTACATGTCGTCCACCCATGCAGACGGGTCAGTGTGGCGTTAGCGCCCCCGTAATTATCCCGGATGGAATTCCACACGAAATTCTTTATATAATATTATAACCTATTCATTGTGGGAAAGTATCTCGGAAATGCTCGTAAATAGATGAGATCTATTTTTAAGGTAAAGAAATAAGGAAGAGGATTATCGTGTAAGAGAAGATCTTTTCTTGCTTGATAATCCTCTTACCGAGGCCCTCTTGCGCCAAACTGCGTAAACTGGCTTCGTAAAATTTTGCAAAGCTGGAACTTTTTGTTCTTTCATGAAAAGGACTTAAAACATTAATTCACCTACCTTACCTAAAAAATTAAAGCTGGATTTTAGGACTAAATAGCTTTGTTTGTAAAAAAAAAACCAGCCGGTAACATTTCTAAGGGTCTAGCCCCACTATAGTTACACCGCGCGCCGCGGCACGTAGTGGCAAATATTCTTAGAGCGGTTCTTCAGCGAATCCCTCCGTTTTGGATTTTACCTCGCGAAATTAAATCATACTAATATTATAAATGCGAAAGTGTGTTTTTTGGTTTGTCCTTTAATCACGTCACACCCGAGCCACGGATCGACGTGATTTTTGGCGTGGTTATAGTTGAGGACCTGGAGAGTGACATAGGCTACTTTTAATCCCCGAAAATTAGGCAGTTTCTGCGGGAATAAAAAAAACTTAAACCAAGCGGATGAAGTGGCAGGCAATACCTAGTCTACTTATCTACTTATCATATTTAATACTAGCTGATGCCCGCGACTTCGTCCGCGTGGTTTAAGTTTTTTGTTATTCCCGCGGGAACTCCTTAATTTTCCGGGATAAGAAGTAGCCTATGTCACTCTCCAGGTCCTCAACTATACCCATGCCAAAAATCACGTCAATCCGTTGCTCCGTTGCGGCGTGATTGAAGGACAAACCAACAAACCAACAAACCAACAAACCAACAAACAAAGTGACTTTCGCATTTATAATATTAGTATGATATGATATGATGATGATGATTATAAATGAGAAAGTTACTTTGTTTGTTGGTTTGTTGATTTGTTGGTTTGTTGGTGTGTTGGTTTGTCCTTCAATCACGCCGCAACGGAGCAAAGGATTGACGTGATTTTTGGCATGGGTATAGTCGAGGACCTGGAGAGTGACATAGGCTATTTTTTATCCCGGAAAATTGAGGAGTTCCCGCGGGAATCAAAAAAACTTAAACCACGCGGACGAAGTCGCGGGCATCAGCTAGTATTTAATAAAACAAAATCAGTAAATAATGAAGCGCACAGGTGCTCTGAGCGAATTGCATTTCAGGTTTAATCATTGAATGCGGCCGGTATAATAACGCCGCATCGCCTCTGTTGTGATGCGGTTTGACATACTGCTTGGCGCCCGATGTGGGGCCAGAAATTATTGTTTAATCTACTTCAAATAAGACTGTATGAATACTTATATTATAAAGAGGTAAAGTTTGTGAGTTTGTGAGGTTGTAGGGGGTAATCTCTGGATTTACTGAACCGAAGCCACGTTATTTGTGAGTGTTATAGGCTATAGATTAACCTGAAAAATCAGTTTTTCGTGGTAGTCGGATTTGCAAAGTAAGTCGGAGATTTTTTTTTCGAACGAAAACGTTTCTTACGAACGCTGCCTTAACGATAAGAGATATAATATGATTGAGTAATGAGTTCTGGAGAAAAGTTGTAGAGCTTGATAATGCCTACAAAAAGTCAGCGACAGCATATGTCTAACTTTCATATTTAAGTCACAAAAAGATGAAAAGACTTTATCGTGGTAGTCGGAACCAAAAAACATCAATCCACGCGGACGAAGTCGCAGGCATCAGCTAGTGGTTTCAATATTTCTAAACACTTTTGTTATACACTTGCACAATTGCTTTTCAATCGTTTACACCTGTACATCACTACCCACGTTACAATGTTAAAGTATGTTTGTTTGTCCTTCAATCCCATATCAACAGAGCACTAGATCGTCAAGATTTTTTGCATGAATAAAGTTAAAGATGTGGAGACTGACAATCATTTTTAATCTTGGAAAATCAAAAAGTTGCAACGGAATTAAAAAACCTAAACTATTTTTAAATCAAATAATAGGCGTGCGCTTGACGACAATCATGCCTAATACAAAGCAACGATGAGGTCTAGGTTGGAGCACGCTTGCCTAGAAGATGCCTATTCACTCTTGCTTTGAAGGTACTAAAGTTATACGTTGCAGGGAATACATGCGCTTGATGGGCCACATCCTGGCGGTTCGAATCAGAAACGTAAAGCAGAACCGTTTCGGCAGACTGGACGTCAACCACTTAAGAATGCCAACGCTAATGGTTTCTTGCTGTTCTATGGTAGAACGGTGACGGAAGAACAAAGTTGAAAAAATTCTTTTCAAAGAACCGACTTCCAAAGCCACTGTAAAGTAAAAAACCGGGCAAGTGCGAGTCGGACTCGCGCACGAAGGGTTCCGTACTATTATTAATAAATAATTACCTTTGTTAATGAACCGCAAGACTAACTTTGTTTGTAGAGGTTTATTGTTAATATCAAAAAAACTATGCTGGTTAGAGCATTGGCTATAGTTTTCCTGTAAAATATACGTAAATTCCTATTGACCATAATTATTTCAAATTTTTCGATTCGTAAACTCCGGAGATAAGGGGGGGGGAACGGTATTTTTTTAGACATTTTCCCCGATAAATCAAAAACTATCATAACTAAAAATAATTAAAAATCTGTTTTAGAATGTACAAAGTAAACCCTTTCATATGATACCCCACACAGTACAGTTATCTCACTTTTAAATTTCAACCCTCAGATTTTCCCCCCTTTTTAAATAAGAACAAAAATAATTTCCAATTTTTTTTAATTCCAGGGTCTTTGGGCCACTAATATACACAACTATTCCAAATTTCATGTCGATAGCTTCGGTAGTTACTGAAATAATCGAGTGTGACGGACGGACAGACGGACAGACGGACAGACAGACGGAGAAAGTCGCACCATAAGGGTTCCATTTTACCATTTTGGTACGGAACCCTAAAAATAATTTTGATTTCTACACACACATCTTTACATTAAAAAAAAAAAAAAAAGATACGCGCCGAATTGAGAACGCGCGAAACGAGAACGCGCCTCCTCCTTTTTTGGAAGTCGGTTAAAAAGTTCCTGAAATTCATGAAATCGGGAGCAAATGTAGTTTTATCTCTGATGTAAATAATAATTATTTGCGGCAGCTTAATTGACGCTGCATTACCTCTGTTGTGATGCGGTTTGACATACTTACAGCTTGGCGCCCGATGTGGGGCCAGAAATTATCGTCCAATGTACTCGAATTATGGCTGTGTAAGACCGCAAGTTTACCAATGGTTGCAATTGATTTCTAGGTTATTGTTAGTGCTATACACCTTTTTGGTATTTTAATAATCGATGACAATGAAGTTTGGATGGATGTATGGATGTTTGTTACTCAATCACGCACAGATATGGATAATAAATTGTGCCAGTAATAATAGGTAAATAAATAAATCTTTTTATCCCGGAAAATACAACCGAAAAACCCCAATCCACGCGGATGAAGTCGAGGGCATATGCTAGTAATTTATACATATCTACAGTGTAGTTTTAATATCCTAATTATGTATGTAATAACGAATAACTTTTTAACTCAGGCACTTATAAACTCCATGAACAATTAGAATTATCCATTTGATAAAGGTGACTGATTAAGTACGTCTTTCATACACGAACAATAAAGATTAAAAAAATTCCTTCACCAAATCAAATATATATATCGGGGGAGAAGCCAGAAGGGCGTCGAACCCGCAACCCGAATTGAAGAGTTTTATGATAATATTAGCAATTTATTGTAAAAGTTTATTAATTGTTTCTAACATCGTGAGATTTAAAGAGGAGTTTATAGATTTAAAAGGCTAGTCTTGGCCGCATGTACTAGTAAGTTTCCTATTTATTTTTATGCAGAGATTTTGCTGTTTAATTACTCGTAAATCTAACAATGATTTGTTTTAATAATTTAAGAGACTAGTTAGCCTCGTTTAACACTGTAGTTAAGTGATTTGTTAATAATAAGAGTTTCAATTGTTTACCCGCTATATCGTTCCACCAATCAGGGCGAGTCGGCTGTTGTAACGCCGCGAGCTGCCGTTGGGGGCGCGATAGTGCGCTTTAAAAGCATTGTAATGGCCGATTAGGATTAATAATTGTTGGAGCTCTGGTAAGCGAAAGGTTGTAAGACCAATTTCTACTTATATAGGTTTTAGTTTGATTTTAGATCAAACCAACTTTGTTTATTATTGTGTGACGAAGAGCTCACAATACCTACCAAGACCGACGCAGGCGTAACTCAGCACACAAACACGCGAGAACCTTCTCGAAGACCGCCGCATCACATCGTACGAGAGTTGCGTGAGAGAAACCGACCAATCAGCGAGCAACAGCGCACACGCCGGTCCCCACCGCAAATCCCCGCACGCCGGCCTATATAGCACACCCGGCCGACGCCCGCCAGCAGTTCGCCTGTGCCTATTGTCGCTTCACGACGTCGTCTCGTGGTAATTCGGGTACGACGGCGGCAATAGTCACAAGAGGACGCTGGAGGTGTTGGTCATATCAGGGCTTTGAGCCGGAGTTGCCCAGCATCGCCGAAACCGTCACTCCCCCCCCGCGCTTCTCTCTTCCGCTCACGCGCCTCACGCGTGCGTGGCCCGTAAGGTTTGCCGCCGACGGCCGAGTTAAACCCGCGAGTGATACAGAATAATAATGTTCTTTTAGCCGGCTCCTTCAGAGCCGCCCGGTCGGTGCGTAGATCTAAGAAGTGGTTTGTATCCGAATATTGTCAAGAATAAAGGCCAGTGGCCAAGTTTAAAGTCATCCGTGTTTGATTATCGAGGATTCCCTGATCCCCTTATGTACGTGGTCTCCAGCCAGTGACCCCACCGACTCGTGACCACGTTACATTTGTTTAGGTTGTGATAAATATTTGTGAATCGGTTTCCATCTTGAATATCGTAAACTAAGTTAATGTTGTAAAACATTATTGTCAAACCTTTTAAAAAGAGCTACCGCAGAGTTTCTTGCCAGCTCTTCTCTGTCAGAGTGGCCTTCCGAGCTGGTGGTAGACTCATTTGATCATTTGAATAAAAACCATCTGAATTTAACATCTAAATCGGTGTTTCTTTTAAGTAATTAAGGATTAGAATCTGTGAGGTTAAATCATTATTATTAAACTACCTACGTAGGTACCTACTCACGTATGGTAATTATCGTAGTATTTCATTTGATCACCTTTGCTATTAGTGATTTTCTTAATTGTGACAATAGTAAGGCTTTTGCAAGTCAGTGATGGATTAACTATTAGAAGCATTACTTACAACCTACGTCTTATAGTGGCGTAGTGTTTCTATGAGTTGCATTTGTAGGTAGTCTATTTATTTTAGTAATTGCAAATGCCAGTGATAGACTAGGCAGCTATTAAAATTAGTGATTAAAGCCATTCTTTCAAATAGTAACCTTCAGTTGCAATCTGTGACGTATCTGCATTTGCGGTGGTCATATTGTCAAGATCGGGCATCGCGGGAATCCGCGATGGATGTTAATCTAGTTCTGCTTTTCGATAATTAACTTCAGTGCCTCATTTGCATAGCACTTACTTTTGATATCAGTTCTAGTACTGTAGATAGTGACAGCAGAGACGGTGACCTACTAAGGGTCAGCGATTCTGCTGATTTAAAAGAAAAATGAGACGCGCTTTACCGACGCGTCACGTCTTTTCTGACATAGGCCGCCGTTCAAATGCGACATATATTATAAATGCGAAAGTTTGGATGGATGGATGTATGGATGGATGTTTGTTACTCAGTCACGCCCCAACGGCTAAACGGATCTGGGTGAAATTTGGCACAGAGATAGATTATAGTCTGGAATAGCACATGAAAAGCAATGAAAGAGTTCCCGCGGGTATCAAAAAACCTCAATCCACGCGTACGAAGTCGCGGGCATCAGCTTGTATTATATAAAAGCTCCATCAATCATCGTTAGTCTAAATTGTTGCTATGGGTTGAATTTATGGTATTACTGTGATCATGTCGAAACAGTGTTTGTTAGCTTATCACAGGTGATTGTGATCGTTCGAGCAATATTTTTTACTTAATTAGGCTACTGGAAAAGTGTTGGGTAAAATTTGAAGAGTGATTTATTATTGCTAGTAAAAATATTGCCCGTTTTATAATGATCCCCTCAATACATTCGGAGCGGTTGGTATTCGCCAGTCATCCCGAGGCTTACGTCAGGGCCGCAACATGGCGCGCCGATGTCTGCGACTGATACCGCTATCATCATCGATCACGCCATTGATTGCTTTCTTGCTACGGCTGTGGACTGCCTGTCTGCTCTTATATTTAATACTAGACTAGCGGACGTCCGCGACTTCGTTCGCATGGCATAAGTTTTTTAATTCCCACAGGCACTCCTTAATTTTCCGGGATAAAAAGAAGCCTATGTCACTCTCCAGGTACCCAACTATTATACCCATGCAAAAAATCACGTCGATTCGTTGCTCTGTTGCGGCGTGATTGAAGGACAAACTCTTCATTTGACGTCTTGGGGATATAAATTTCAAAAACTGTGAAATCCGTTTTTCATAATTTTAAATCAGCAGCCCAGATACCAAGTTTCATGACTATAGCTTGAAATACGACGGACTTTCATACAAACTTTCAACCCCAATTTTACCCCTTTGGGGGTGGAATTTCAAACAACCCTTTCTTGGTGGATACCTACTCTTTACAAAGAACCCACCCTCCAAATTTCATGTCTCTAGGACCAGCGGTTTAGGCTGTGCGTTAATATATCAGTCAGTCAGTCAGAACTTTGAATTTTATATATTTAGATGATGCCCGCCACTTCGCCCGCGTGGATTGTTGTTCTTTGATTCGCGCGGGAACTCTTCTATTTCCCGGGATAAAAAGTAGCCTTTGTGTTATTCCAGACTATAATCTATCTCTGTGCCAAATTTCATCCAGATCTGTTCAGCCGTTCTGGCATGATTGAGTTACAAACATCCATCCATACATCCATCCATAAATCCATCAAAACTTTCGCATTTATAATATGCATTAGTATAGATAGAAACCATATCTGTACTCGTACAGATTTTATATAAATCCTTATATTTTAGAGACTTTTGTCCCGTTGGATATGTCAGATAAAAATCATGACTTACCTACTCATGATTTTTCGAGATCAAAAGTAAGTAGTCTTTTTATATTTCCAGCTCTCTAGCTATATCGATGCGATCAAATCACGTCGATCCGTTGCTCATATTTACATTCTTATTAAATGGGGACAACAATCTGAATGTAGGTAGACCCCCATACAAAATATTGCTACGTGACTCACAAACACACTGAAAAAGTGTCTCAAAATTACCTTCCCTACCAATAAAATGCGTATTTGTAGCTCGCGTGCATGCAGCCCTTTGCGTTCACGTAAAGGGCTCTTTGATTGATAGGGCAGAATATTATAAAGGATTTCATGTTCTAGCCCTTCCCCTTTACACACTTTCTTACTTGCCGGCGTAAAATTACCTGCACGGAAATACACGGTCAATTCATATTTTTAGATTGGGGCTAAAAATATACTTACGCGATGTTTTTAAAGGGTGGTCATTTTTATTAGGATAAAAATTCTTTCCGAAAAACCGACTTCCAACGCCACTGTAAAGAACAAAATAATTTTGATTTCTACCCACTATGTTGAAGTCGGGCGAGTCTGATGCGTCAACTTAGCTTATCCTTGTGATACCCGCCCGACTTCAACATATTGGGTAGAAATCAAAATTATTTTGTACTTTACAGTGGCGTTGGAAGTCGGTTTTTTGGAAAGAATTTTTATTTTTAACTTTTGGAACGAAGTTCCTTATCGCGCGTTACGAAAGGGGGCTAGACGGAAAAAATTAAGACCAAATGTTGTAACGACACTTTAACACTTTCGCTGCGTTACGGCAAGTATTTTGCCGTATTTGACGGTCAGCCAGTGCGGCAGCTAGTTTTCCTTGTTTTGCGCACGGTGCGGGGGTGATTTATCTATGTTCCCGTACGTGTAGGAAAGAGACAGTGATTTTTTCTATATGGTTGCTTTTAATATAATGATATTGTATACTAATAATGTACGGCAAAATAGTTGCCGTAACGCACAGCAAGGTAATTATTTTTATTCAGTGCGGTACGGCGACTATCTTGCCGTACCCCCCCAACCCCGCGCCTCACTGCATGCGTCCGCGCGGCCTCGCAGTTTGCATTAGTGTTGGCCGTAAGTGCTCGATATTTTTTATGCAAAAAACTACGCGACGAGACTTTCACGTAAAAAACATGATATGAGTAAGGGAATTACCTACTTTTTAAAATTTATTTTATTTCGTTAAAGTTCCTAATATGATCTCATCATAGATTAAAAATAAAAAGTAATTACTAGTGGTTCGCCCCGAACTGAGACCTCGCGGTTTCACAGAGCGCCATATATTGACATCAGTGTGAAGTTCTGTTAAAAATATCATCATCATTAAAAATTAAATAATTTCGTTTCCTTATAATATTTATCTAATTTTAGTATTTGTTGTTCAAGTACAGGATATAATTCAAATAATTGATCAAGTTTCAGGCTTGAGAGTTCAGAAAATTGAGAGTTCTGAGGTCAACTTTGGACGTTAGAAAATCGCTACTTTGAAAGCCTCCCATTTCGTCCATTTTAGGGGAAAAATTCAAAAAAAAATATTTTTGGACTCTATTCTTAATTATCTTTAAAATGATATACTGCAACCCTATGTAACGCTATAAAAAATATTTTACTTCGCATTCGCTTCTATGAGAGCCCCCCTGAAATAAAGATTTTTAAAACTTTTTAAGCCATATTCGGCGGGAAGCCATCGATTTACATATTATATTTAAATTTGAAGTAATTACGTTCAGCAATTCAGAAGTTATAAGGCTCTGACAGACGGACGGACAAGTGCCAATTCACCCAAGTAGACTCAGAGACCTTCGCTTCGCTCGGTCAATAATAATTTGGTACCCTAATATGAATCAAAATTTAAAAAACCTATTTGTATTTATTATTATTTATTTATTAATCAGTGTATTTGTACTAAACTTACATGAGTGACTGCTTTTTATTTTAATTTTTTTTATATTTAAATATATTTTTTTAAATTGGCGATAGGTACTTGTAAGAGTAATTATTATGTTGACTAATTATGAAGAATTATGTTGATTTATACACTTAAATTTGTTGTGTCTTTAATAAAGAATATCTTTAAAATATCGATTGTCATTTCAGAAGTAAACCCATCCCTAGCAATTTTTTAACTTCTATGCTATACGGCATATATATTGCCGTAAATGACTGATTTTGAAAAATCTCTGTATCTTTCGAAATATCATAGAGAACCCGGGGCTACCGCAGCTAGGTATACACGAGGATGTAGCCTATCGATTTGTTCAAAAAACCCATTGATATGGTGAGTTTCCACGTCTCCATGGACTTTGAAAGTCAGGTTCCGGTACGGCAAAATAGAGGTCGTAACGCATATCAGGAAATATAGATACGGGCAGTATTTGTCTCGTACCGCACGAGCCGTAGGTTTAGGATCCAATGCTGCCGCAGCGAATGTGTTAAGACCAAAAGTTGTAACGACACTTTTTGCTATATGTAGTTGTAAGCCGTGCGGCGTGCGCGTGTTTCTTCGACTTCGCGCGTGAACTTCGTTCCACGGGTGTCCCTTGACACCTCTCAAGTTTTTAATTTAGTGTCAGGGTTGAGGATTTGGAGTCAGAATTTTTTATGGGACCACCTCGAGAGCTTTCTCTAGAGTCTAGACGACTAACAAAAAAAAATTCAAATCGGTTAAGAAACCACGGAGATATGCACCGACAAACCTACATTAAAAAAAAAAATACGAGCCGAATTGAGAACTTCCTCCTTTTTTGGAAGTCGGTTAAAAATGGTCTGATTTGTGTTATCATAAAAATGTACTTATATTTTATTTTGGGAATAATTAACATAAATGCATAAATGTTTTTTCCGTGACTGTGGAATTATTTTAAAATTGTTTAGTTACCAGAAAATAGGTCTAACATATGTTTTTATAGAATTCTTTCTTTTTTACTTGATTTCTTTTAGTTTTATGTTCCTCCTTTCGTTTTCATTTCTTACTAATTGCGCGACTTCAAATAATTCAACTTAGATTAATTATTGTCAAAGTTCACTATGATGGACCTACGCCTCATTTTGACTCTATTCCACAGTTTCGGAGTTTAGATTAAACTTAAAAAGAAGAGCCAACAAGAAACTCAGCAGTTGTTTTTTTCAATTTAATTTCAATCATGATATCATACAGTAATGTAATTCATGGCAATTAATTAACGCATACAAAGTCGTGAGCATCATCTAGTTAAAATAATTTTAATAATTAAGTAATTTAATATTGTATACGTTCGAAGTGGTAATTTTATTGATTACATAAAATATGATACTTAATTCGTTTATCCTGTGCTAGATTAACTTAACAATTTAGTCAACACAATTTCAGTTATAATCCGCATGTAGGCTGGTACGGTATCACTGTAATTACGATGTTTTAATTGAAATGTGATTATAATCGGAGATTTACGATTCAAACAATACATGCTGATTGGTGGATAATGTTGAAATTTGGAATTAAGCTATGCAAACGGAAATATTTGCATGCATGAGTTAGATAACATCCAAATCATATTTTACATCATTAACAAACGAAACCAGCCGATTTTGCTGTGGAATCTTCACAGACCAAGGTGGGTTTGCAACGCTCGTATCGTTAAGGTCTAACCCCACTATAAACGGGCAGCGCGGTGCGGCGCGGAGTTTGCATGGAGATGGACCCACGCGACGCGGCACGGAGATGCACTGCGACATAATTGCCGCTCCGTGGTGATGCAGCCTAAGGTGGAGCACGCTTGTCTAGAAATGCCTATTCACATAATATTGGTAAGATCCTACAGGCAAAGACGTGCCGCCAAGGTATTTAGCGTTCCGGTGCGATGCCGTGTAGAAAGGTATGGGTTGAATATAACTGCCATGCCCTGACAGGTTAGCCCGCTACTATCTTAGACTGCACCATCACTTACCATCAGGTGAGATCGCAGTCAAGGGCTAACATTCAGTGGATAAAAAAATTGGCAGTCATAGGGATTGCCGATAGAAGTGAAAACGATTAAAAAAATATATATATTTTTTTTAATATTGGTATTCACCTCTATCTATTCGGTTTTGAATGAAAATATTTTTTTTAATATAAGTATTCGTTTTCATTCAAGTTCAGTAAATCATTAAAGCATTAAAGTTGAATTACGAATGTACTACGCGAGGTGTCGGTGACGGTGTCGGTCACGCGTTTCCACAAATTTACCTACTCCCTACCAAAAAGTGCTCAACTCGGCTAAAGAAGTTTTCACTTCACAAAATGCAGATTTAAGAACCGTTTTCGTAGCATTTATATAGCATTCAGAGGCTGAAAAAAGCGTCGGAATAAAATACGTCAACATGTTGTAACAATGCGAGGCCGCCCCGGGCGCATATGAAAGCACATTCAAACAAGTAATACCGCATATACTTAATACACGGAAAACACATTCTTGCTTTCCTGTTTTCCGCACCGCGTAGTTTCATAACAGTGTTATGGGGCGGTTATTTTAGTTGAGTGTTTTGATAGAAAGTTATAATAATGATGACTTTAAGATATATAGAGTAAAGCGGTCGTTTTTATACGACTGCCTGGAAAAAGGAGTATATTGTTTTCAGGGTTCATGTATGTTTGTATGTATGTATGTATGTATGTATGTATGTATGTATGTATGTATGTATGTATGTATGTATGTATGTGAGTTTGAATATTCCACCATAACTTCTATACGCCTGAACCGATTTTGATAAATGAGGTATCGTTAGAATCCCCAGCTTATTCCGGGTAACATAGGCTAGTAAAATTTTAAAAAAAATTGATGGGATAACCATGGTTCCACATTAAAGACTAAAGTTGAAAAAAATAATTCGAAAATAAGATTAACTATATAATCATCATCTAGAAAATGATGAGTAGATTCCAAAAATATATAACACTAGATATAGTTCAATATTCAGTCATCCACATAAAAATATAATTTAATAGAAATGTGAATAAAATAGCCGTACTTCCATTCGAGGGGGATTTTTTAGTATACGACTGCCCATAAAAGGAGTGTTATGTTTTCAGGGCTCGTGTATGTATGTGTGTCTATGGCAGAGCAGTCGTATTTTTTAATAAATTTTAATTATATTCACTTGTTTTCGTTCCTAAAAAGGAAAAAGGAACCCTTAAACGATCACTTCTTTGTCCGTCTGTCTGTCAACGCCGTTTTTCTCGGGAACGCGTATTTCGCGCGGGAAGTCCACTACAGCCCATTAACGTCCCACTGCTGGGCACAGGCCTCCACTCAGATAGGAGAAGGAATTAGAGCTTAGACCCATCACGCTGCTCCAATGCGGGTTGGCGGGCTATATCGAGCCGAAATTAATATGAAAATTCAAAATTCAAATGTTTTTATTCAAATAGACTTTTTAAAAGTGCTTATGAATAGTCGAATGAATCTACCACTGGTTCGGAATACCGTTCCTACCGAGAAGAACCAGCAAGAAACTCGCAAATACAGACTTATTATGCGAACTAAATTCTTCACGAATCACTTAAAGTCACACCAACACAAGTCACACATCACACCAAGTCACCATGCACACTACCCTCTGTGATTACCGGACCAGACCCACCCAAACCAAGTTTCATAAAAGAAGTTTATTCTCCATTTAATACCAGTAAAAGGCGTTTAGTCGACCGCCAGTGAATGGATCATAAAACGCAACTTTACGCCCCGACACAAGGGACACAACACACTTGACCACTTTACGACGTAACGCCAAGTGTATTGGTATACCATAAAAAGGACTATAAAAATAGATTCGACAAATAATTTACACACATCGCGAGACGTAAAGATATAAAAAAGTATTATATTCACGACATTAATATCGTGGTCTCCGATTTTATATTAGACTAGATGATGCCCGCGACTTTGTCCGCGTGTATAAAGGTTGTTCGATTCCCGCGGGAACGCTTTAATTTTCCTGGATAAAAAGTAGCTTAATGTCCTTCCTCTGAATACAACCTAACCATGTACTTACTAAATTTCATCAAATTCATTTCATAAAATATTTTGACGGATTTTAGAGTTGGTTGGGTTACGACCCACCGTGAAAGCGTAGCAGATAGACAGACAGACACACATTCAACAGTGTTGCATTGAGTGCTATAATTATAGTATTTGTTCTATAATTTCAGGTTAAAGATGATACCGCGGCTTCGTTTGCGTGGATTTAGGTTTTGGAAATCCCGTAGGAACAATTTTTGGGATTTTTTTCTTTTTTTAAAAATTTCTATGATCTTTTGGCATTTGTCCTTTTTGCAATTATACATTTACCGACTTTGATTGTTTTGTCGGTTCTTCTATTGTTGGTGGCATAAAGATTTATGATATTAACTAGCTGAAGCCCGCGTGGAATAAGTTTTTTTATTCCCACGGAAACTTCTCAATTTTCCGGGATAAAAAGTAGCTTATGTCACTCTCCAACTATACCCATGCAAAAAATCACGTCGATCCGTTGCTTTGTTGAGGCGTGATTGAAGGAAAAATCAATAAACCAACAAACAAACACACTTTCGCATGAGTATGATGCTGGATCTACATTTACAAATTCTGGTGATTTCGGAAGGTTTGTAAGCTCTGGGCCACTGTTGTCTGATAATTTTGATCCTGACCTTTTCTTTTTTGTTGGTGGCATAAGGATTGATGATAAAAACTATTGACTGATGGCCTATGGCCACAGATAAGATAATAGTTTCTTACTATGGCTATTAATAACATATTTTTCTCATAAAACTGTAACTTTTATCCATTTCTTACGTAATAATATTACTTAGTTACTAGTTTTGCTTTTACCAATAAATTCGAACTATCATATTATATTGCTCTTATTGTTATTTTTATCAAAGACTAGATGATTCCCGCGACTTCGTCCGCGTGGACCAAGATTATTCGATTCCCGCGGGAACTCTTGAATTTTCCGGGATAAAAAGTAGCCTATGTCCTTCCCCGGGATACAACCTACCCCTGTACCAAATTTCATTAAAATCGGTTGAACAGATATATTTTTTGAATCCCGCGGGAAATCTTGAATTTTCCGGGATAAAAAGTATCCTATGTCCTTCCCCGAGATATAACCTATCCCTGTACCAAATTTCATCAAAATCGGTTGAACAGATAGGCCGTGAAAGCGTAGCAGACAGACAGTCAGACAGACACACTTTCGCATTTATAATATTAGTATGGATGGATTTAAGTTAGTAGACAGATCTCCATCCAATCATAACAAACCACTTGTGTAGTTTGGTGACACACACATTCTTGTATTTTATGAGCAAACTATGAAAAAATAAAATTAAAAAAATACTTACTTATTCTGGTGAATTTTTTAGCTGATCAAGAACTATCATTATGCCTCTGACTTTTCTTTTTCGTGAGTGGCATAACGATTGATGATACAAACGATAGATTGAGCGGGGGCGTGGTTTAATTAATACCCATTTCCTCTCACGCCGAGCCAAAACGAAGGGTGTCGATATCCGTTATTTATTACCTACCCTCAGGACTGTTTACGCACAATCGTTATCCTCTTATATAATTATCGTGCGTTGCCTAGTAGGCAATTAATTTTGTACGACCTCTTTGAATCAGTGGTGAGCGCTGTGGTTCTAGTGGGAATTCCGGGTTCGATCCTCAGGATCAAATTTAGGAATTCATAATTTCCGAAACTACTTACTATTTCTTTTATTTACGATGCCGCGTGGCAACTAAATGCGAAAGTGTTTGTTGATTTGTCCTTCAATCACGCCGCAAAAGATTCGAAGTGATTTTTGGCATGGCTATAGTTGAGGACTTGGAGAGTGACATAGAGTATTTTTTATTCCGGAAAATTAAGGATTTCCCATGATAATTTAAAAAAAAACTTATTCCAGGCGGATGAAGTCGCAGGCATCATCTAGTTTTTTATATAAAAGAGCACGGTTTTTATGAATGAATTACATAACAATGGGTAGGGAATTAGGGACGTATTTTTTTTGGATTGACCACCTGTGCCCCATTACACCCGGGTATTACGCGCGCGCTCCTCCGAACCTTTCCACCCTTTCAACACCTTATGTGTATGTGCTATCCTATTTTATAATCGTTATTAATGATCTCTCTGACCTTTTGGATACAATATTATGTTCGGCCCTCGAAATATTCGGTGTTAAATGGGCATTTTAAGAAATTAAATATCACTTGCTTCTCAACGAATCAGTGGCGTGCATAGTATTCTGAACCAGGGTAGGCATTGGTTAGGTAGATACCTACTTTCATGCATGATGAAAAATAAGCATTGAGTTTTTTTAATTAGGGTAAGCAAAGTGTTTATGCCTCTATGTCATGCACGCCACTGTCAACGATAAATCGAATTTGGAATGTAAAACCTTATACTATGCGTATATACTGTAAGCGCGATGCAGATTTCGATACTACAGGTAATTTTAGTTGGGTGCCTTGCCTTGTTATATTCGAATAGCGCCATATAGCGCCATCTGTTATCGTAAATGGAGACCGATACAAATAAACTAATAACATTTTATTATCAAACTAGCTGATGCCTGCGACTACGTCCACGTGGATTGAGGTTTTTTGGTTCCCGCGGCAACTCCTTAGTTTTCCGGGATAATGTAGCCTATGTGTTATTCCAGACTATAATCTACCTCTGTGCCAAATTTCATCCAGATCCGTTCAGCCGTTCGACCGTGATTGAGTAACAAACATCCATCCATACATCCATACATCCATCTATCTAAAATAATTTAAGAGTTAAACTATGAATTTATCCGTGGTTCCGAATGCTTCTACCTAACTAGGCTACAAGAACTCATTTACATAGTTTTGAAGGCACAAATTTTATAAATGTTTCCTTACAAGAATTAATAACTTATCTATATCGATCATCTAATCTAATCTAACGTATCTCTGTACCAAATTTAATCTCAATTTATCTATCTATCGATCTATCTCTCTAGATATATGTATCTATCTATCATCATCATGCTGCAGCAAGCTGCAGCGCTTGTTTTCGGTAGGAGCTTTACTTTCGTGAAGTTTATAGATAGAAAATAACGCTTCATTTTCAGCCTCATTTCATTCTCTGCCTCACTAGGGCTCTCCTCTAAACTAAATTGTATAAATTTGCGCCACTTACCTACTCTCATTTTGTATTTGAAGTGGATGCAAATGTTGCTCCCTTTATTACGCTGAAATTTGAATGTGGCGTCCGACGGTGCAAGCGATATAAAATGTTTTTTTTTTACAATGGCCTAATTTTATCCTTTCTTTTTGAACTGAAGCATATAAGCGCTTGTAGTTGAGTATTCTCTGTCCAATCATTTATTTGACTTTTGGCAGCTCGAGTCGATGATGCCCAAATTCGTTACCGATTCGATTTTTGATAACAGTCGACTTGATTTAAGAAGAAGTTTTAATCGGTTTGACATTTTATTTTTGCTCAACATTTTTATCGTTTTAAAAAATGCCCAGGCGTTTAAATTACTACAATTTTACGTATTAAAATAAATCAATTAAGTAAACAGAACAGAAAATGTAAATTTTGTAATTTGGCTACACCAATCAGAGGCCCAATTGTCTAAGCAAATCGTTATCATTTGACAGCTTAAAACGTATTACTCGAACTGTTTAAGGAGTTCAAACATGCTTTTTGACGTGCAGGCGTCTATGAACTCTTTAAACGGGTCGAAGTATTCGGTTGACAAACGATTACGATTTCCTTACACAATCGGAGGCCAGGTAGGTTGTAGAAACCATCCATCGCCAAAGATGTATGTTGCCATGAAGGACAATCAAGTAAGCTAGTGTTGCAGCTACGCGACTATTTTGAAAAGGAAAGTCGTATAATAACTCTGTGCGTTCCGCAGTCGGGTAAAAAGGGCACGTCGCTTCGCTATTGTAACAAACGATATG
The DNA here is from genome assembly GCA_963932025.1 of Erebia epiphron. Lineage (NCBI taxonomy): Eukaryota > Metazoa > Arthropoda > Insecta > Lepidoptera > Nymphalidae > Erebia > Erebia epiphron. Next base: position 2,948,125 of record OZ009948.1, read on the forward strand.
CGTCTATGGAGTATTGCATTTTTTGTCAATTGTTGCCTGTCAATAATAATTAAACTTCATAGGTGTGCTTATGTCAAAAGTAAAATAAATGGTTGGACAGAAATCAGAATAAGGTCAACCCTTGACTTAAAATTCACCCTGGTTAAAAAATAAGCTAACTCATTTGGTGGCTCGTCTTATATCGTCTCGACTTTTAACCAACTACCCTACACGTATTTCCAGCTATTCCTGATCAGACGCTTTAGTAATTCCTCCGTAACTACATCAAATAAGCCATCGAAATTGGACTGGTTATTCAATTACTATTTGAATTAATCCATTTTCGCTCGACGTCGCCCTCCGCTGATTGATCGATGGGTGGTCGAAAGTTTTAATGCATTTCACATTAAGTATTCATGATCTCCCGCCATTGGTGGTCTGGTTGTGACAACTTACATGGAATGATGAAGTGGGTTGATTGGTAAACAACGGCATTTAAATCTGGACTTTGTGATTTTACTAAAATAATACCGTTTAAACTCGTAAATATCCTCATATTAAAAATGCGAAAGTGTGTTTGTTTCTTGGGTTGTCCTTCATCTACGATTTGGCATGGGTATAGTTGGGGACCTGGAGAGTATATAGGCTACTGTTTACCCGAAAATTAAGGAGTTCTCTTGAGAATCAAAAACTTATTCCACGTGAACGAAGACGCGGGCTAGTGGACCTATAAAAGAACTTGTCATTCTATAACATTTACTTCAATGGAATTATGGAGTTTTTTTTTTTTTTTATATGTATAGCTAGCAAACGAGCAGGCGGGTCACCTGATGGTAAGTGATTACCGCCGCCCATGAACATTTGCAGCACCAGAGGAACCGCCAATGCGTTGCTGGCTTTTGAGAAATTTGTTTATCCTCCCTTTGAAGAGCCCCATATTATAATCATGAGGGAACACAGACGATGGAAGCTGGTTCCACAATTTGCGGGTACGTGGCAGAAATGACCTGGAATATCGCGTGGTGGAAGAGGGCCAGGCATCCAGGTTGCCGGCAGAGTTGCCGTTAAACTGTTAAAAACTATTCATGATGTAAATCATGCAAAATCATGCAAAGACATATGTCTTTTTTCAATTTAATAGTTCATTTTGAGCAGGCAAGGCCGATCAGCCGAGCCGGCACGAGGGCCGTAAAACGTACTTTTATGCCGCAATGTGCCCAGACACAAAAGAACAGAGCACCAGACCGATTTTACGATGTTATTCCATTTATATTGGAAAACATAAATACAACTATAAAAAGAGGTTCGGCTAATACTAGTTAGTGATTTACATGAAATGCAAGATTTTTTACACGTTTCCGTTAGACCAAGGTTTTAGAAGCTCCAAGGCAAAGATAGAATGTCTGTTATGCTACAATTTTGGCTCGGATGCCTCGGTCACGTGCACTCATACAAATGCGTAAAGCTCTGGTCCCACTACAGAGGCGCGGCGCGGCGCGGCACGTAGCGGCAATATTCTTTGTATGAATTTGTTTCAGGGTCATTTTAAGCGATGAGGCAATGGAGATGCACTGCTACGTAATTTATTAAGAATACTTGCCTCAACGTGCCGCCGTGCGCCCAGGGACTGAAAAACAGTTTCATAAAGGTTACATATTAGGAAAAACATGGTCGATGTTGTGTATGTGTGTCCACTGAAGTCGCACAAACGGTGCAATTAGTTAGGTACCTAGGTAGTTAGTTACCCACGTAAAAGTACCTATTCAGCGACAAAAGAAGTGAGATCTAAATGGGTGCCAAGTTCAATGGTCAGTCCTGAAATTTATTTATAACAACATAAAATATTTTATAACAACTTAAAATATCATTTCTTCTTATAAATTAGGACAATATGTCGATGACTTTAGATCTCACTTCTTTTGTCGCTGAAGTCAACAACCAAGGCATATATATCACAATTTTGAACTTGGCTCTCATTTTACATTTATGTTTTTGATGGGATTAGGGTTACAGTAATAAACACTTATTAACAGATATGAACGGTTACACTTTATTAGGTAACAGTATTGAGACTGTTAGTAACAGTCTCAATACTGTTACCTAATAAAGTGTAACCGTATATATAATATAAATGGAACAGTCTGTTACATTTATAAATGTGTTTCTTCTGTAACAAATTTAAAAAACAGTGTTAAAACACTTCTTCTAAGGGCGGATAAACAAATATCTCAAAAGCCAGCAACGCATTGGCGGTTCCTCTGCTGCTGCAAATGTTCATGGGCGGCGGTAATCACTGACCATCAGGTGATCCGCCTGCTCGTTTGCTCGCTATACATATTAAAATAAAACATAATCTGGTTACAGTTTCAGTCCGTAGCCGCGCCGCGCCGCACGTGTCGCGCCGGGCCAGACCTCCAGTGTGCTAAAAAGTTTAACTATTCAATACATCCATTAGCCAATCAATGTTAACAGGGTTGTCAAATGACAGTTGCCTAATGCAAATACGGGTAATTGAATATACAGCTTGATGTCGACGGCAATTATATTAGTTAGTAATTGCTTCGACGCTATTGGATCTGAGGGAATTTACTACATTAGTAAACTAATACTAATAGGGTTGTGCACTTTAATTCGTCAATAATGGTTAAATTAAACCACGGTACGGTTGGGCCTTGAAAAGGTAGCAGGCAGACTGACAGATGATGCCCGCGACTTTGCCCGCGTGGATTAGAAAGAAATGAAAAGTCTGTCTGTCTGCTACGCTTTAACGGCCCATCTGCTCAATCGATGTTGATGAAATTTAAGTGATAAAAGAACATAGGCTATATTTTTATCCCAGTAAATTGACGTTCCCACGAGATTTTCCACAACCTAAATTTACACGGACGATGTCGCGGTCATCGTCTAGTTTAGACATAATTTTGACTTCGCATTCAAAATTATCCACCAGCTCTTATAATATGTTACAATGTGTACGATCGGTTTATTAAATGTGTTCCTAACGAGCGTGCTCGTTCCAAACGAGTGCCACATTTGAATATAATGAAGCAATAAGCCCAAATATTCATTTAATCGTGTCAGTTTAGGTGAATTTACATTTTAGGTATATATGCCGAAAATGTACCCTCTATTTTTCTCCAGCTCTTTGACTGTCAATGGAGAATTATACATTATTAAAAGCGCTTACAGCATGTTATACGGTTAATTGGAATAATAGATAGAGTAGATATACCTATACCTTGCTATAGAATGAAGGTAATTTTTTTGGGGTGTAGGTATGTACTATTACACCTATGTACGAAATTTGCTATCGGACACTTAAATAATCCGGCATTATATTATACTAGCAGACGCCCGCGACTTCGTCCGCGTAGCATAAGTTTTTTAATTCCCACAGGCACTTCTTACTTTTCCGGGATAAAAAGAAGCCTATGACACTCTCCAGGTACTCGACTATACCCAATATCCATGCAAAAAATCACGCCGATCCGTTGCTCTGTTGCGGCGTGATTGAAGGACAAACTCCATATTTGACTTTCTTGGGGATAGAAATTTTAAAAATTGTGAAATCCGTATTTCATCCTTTTTAACCGGAAGCCCAAATACCAAGTTTCATGGCTATAGCTTGAAATATGACGGAATTTCATAAAACTTTCAACCTCTATTTAATTACCCTAGGGGGTGGAATTTTGTAAAATTGTTACACACGTCCTTCTTATTTTTTTACCGAAAACCAAATTACCAAGTTTCGTAGACTTGAAAAATAACTTGTAAAATAAGACTTTTATACAAACTTTCATCCCCTATTTCAGCCCTTTGAGGGTAGAATTTTTCATTTCCAAGAAATTCCAAGAAATTTCCAGAAATACCAAGTTTCATGGATATAACTTGAAAAATGACGGACTTTCATACAAACTTTCAACCCCTGTTTCACCCACTTAGGGGTGGAATTTTGAAAAATCCTTTCTTAGTGCGCGCCTACGTCATAAAAGGAAGCTACTATCAAAATTTCAAGTCTCTAACCCTAGCGGTTTAAGCTGTGCGTTGATATATAAGTCAGACAGTCAGTCAGGACTTTGAATTTTATATATATAGAAGATTACATACAATTAAACACTTCCTAGGAAATAATATATTATATAATAAAGATTTAAGAGAATATTAAAAAGTTCCTGCGGAAATCAAAATACCTCAATCCACGCGGAAAAATTCAACATAATAAATTAGAAAATACTCGTAACACAACGAAGAAATATGCTTAAATAATCATTTAATCTTTAATCGGGTCAGGTAATACAAATTTGCAATTATTATTGAGAAAAACGGGCCAGCTTTGATTATGCTAATTTTATACAATTTCGCGTAAACAATTTTCCTTTAAAAGAAACGTGGTTTCCAAATATTTCAAAAATATTAATTTAGACTTGATGATATTCAGACTTGATAATAATAACAAGATGGTTAAATTACGCAACGGTTACCGTTAAACTTTCATTGTCAATTAAGGGTTTGAAAAATAATTTAATATGAAAATAGTTATTTGTGTTATATGGGGCCAAAGAAAATGTTTGTTCCCCGAGGGCGCTATTTTGAATTCAGAGCGAAGTGAAGGATTCTAAAGTAGAGTCCTGAGCGTAGCGAGGAATTCAATATACGCCGCCCGAGAACAAAAAATTTTGCCCCGAATGACACACACTATTTTTCATCATTACGTATGAGAAAAAGCTAGGAGTATCAACCTACTATGTATGGACATTACCTATACGTTTAAGCACCAATCGGTGCGCTGCCTGGCGGTGGGCGGCCGCTTGATCGAGATCGGCAAGCTGGACCTGTCCAACAACACTGCGCTCGGCATGAGCGTGTTCCTCAAGAACACCACGTTCCACGGCATCCTGCTGGACGCGCTGTTCGGCGCGGCGGGCGACGGCGACGACAAGGCGGCCGCTGCCCGCCACCGTGTTCGGCGAGCGCGAGCTGGAGCCCGCCTTCCGCTACATGGCAGCCGGCAAGCACATCGGCAAGGTGGCACGAACGCGGACCAATCAGAACAGAGAAATGAAAACTCCCATGGGCCTAAAAATTACATTTTGCTCCCTCTATCCTCTGAAGCCTACCATCATACCTATTCGAAAAACGAATATTGGCTTCAGAGGATAGAGGGAGCAAAATGTAATTTTTAGGCCCATGGGAGTTTTCATTTCTCTGTTCTGATTGGTCCGCGTTCGTGCACGCGCAGCAGCACCTTGCCGATGTGCTTGCCGCTTGCCCGGAAGGCGGGCTCCAGCTCGCGCTCGCCGAACACGGTGGCAGGCAGCGGCCGCCTTGTCGTCGCCCTCGCCCGCCGCGCCGAACAGCGCGTCCAGCAGGATGCCGTGGAACGTGGTGTTCTTGAGGAACACGCTCATGCCGAGCGCAGTGTTGTTGGACAGGTCCAGCTTGCCGATCTCGAGGAAGCGGCCGCCCACCGCCAGGCAGCGCACCGATTGGTGCTTAAACGTATAGGTAATGTCCATACATAGTAGGTTGATACTCCTAGCTTTTTCTCATACGTAATGATGAAAAATAGTGTGTGTCACTCGGGGCCAAATTTTTTGTTCTCGGGCGGCGTATATTGAATTCCTCGCTACGCTCAGGATTCTACTTTAGAATCCCTCGCTAAGCTCGTGATTCTACTTCAGAATCCTTCACTTCGCTCTGAATTCAAAATAGCGCCCTCGGGGAACAAAAATTTTCTTTGGCCCCATATAACACAAATAACTATTTAAACAACCGACTTCAAACTCCCGCGCCAACTTTACAACAACAAGCACACGCTATACAAAGTACTTATTTTATTGTTGATATTTTAAAAATCGCTCGACCGATTTCGTTAAAATTTATATGGGACCACATGGGAAGTATGCCCTTTCAAATAAAAAAAAGAATCATCCAAATCGGTTCACCCAGTCAAAAGTTCTGAGGTAACAAACATAAAAAAAAAAACTGTCGAATTGAGAACCTCTTTTTTTTTGAAGTCGGTTGATATGGGGTTCGTTAGCTTTGTCCATAAGAAAAAATGATAATTTAGACTAGATGATGATAAAAAGATGGTTAAAGTTACGCTACCGTTACCGTTTTAAATTATGATTGTCAATTAAAGGATTGAACAAGTAGAATGATTTTTAGCTTTGTCCTTAACAATGTCTTGATTGGAACGTAAGTTGCTTTTTAGTTGTTATGTTTAGATAAGTAGTTTAACGGCAACTTTAACCGCCTTTCATTCAACTGACTTATATAATACTTTTCTCGCTAAAGGTAAACTTGTGGCCCAAAGTTAACAAACCCCTTGTGCAACCAATTTCGCTTTTATTAACTTTCAAAGATTAGCGGTGAAATTGTAGCCGACTATTATGTAACGGATATCTATATTCGAAAACTAGTAAAAAAATTATAATGTAACTAGCTGATGCCCGCGACTTCGTCCGCGTTAATTGAGGTTTTTTAATTTCCGCGGGAACTCTTCAATTTTCCGGGATAAAAAGTAGCCTATGTCCTTCTCCGGGATGTAAACTATCTCTGTACCAAATTTCATCAAAATCGGTTGAGTAGTTGGGCCGTGAAAGAGTAGCAGACAGACACACTTTCACATATATAATATTGGGTATGGATTAATAATTTAAGCCATGGAATTCGTTTAGTAAAGTTTTCCATAAGCCCAGCACTTGTATACCTACACAATATCGAAGGGGGAAATAGTTCAAGTGGCATTTCTTACTTTGACAACGAGAACGAATGTCAAGATTACTTAATAAAAATTATTTTCATTAAACCGACTTCCAACGCCACTGTAAAGTACAAAATAATTTTGATTTCTACCCTCTATCACAGAATAATAACTTGTACTAGGTACCTCTATGTTGCCTCTATGTTGAAGTCGGGTGGGTATAACAAGGAATATGCAAAGTTGACGCATCAGACTCGCCCGACTTCAACATAGTGGGTAGAAATCAAAATTATTTTGTACTTTACAGTGGCGTTGGAAGTCGGTTTTTTGGAAAGAATATTTATTTTTAGCTTTTTAGTGTCAAGGTTGAGGATTTGGAGTCAGAATTTTTTATGGGATCACCTCGAGAGCTTCTAACGACTGATAGAAAAAATCAGTTCAGAAACCACGGAGATATGCACCGACATTAAATTTTTAAAAAAATATTTTTAAATTATTAAAATTAATTTATTAATTTTTAAAAAAAATATGCGCCGAATTGAGAACCTCCTCCTTTTTTGGAAGTCGGTTAAAAATAATATTAAAAAGAATTTACGCTATAATAAGCTGCCTGTAACGAAATTTCGCAAAAATATCGAGAAGGGGGAAACCGTTCAAGTGGCATTCATTACTTTGCCGAAGAGAATGGATATCCAGAGGAAAAAATAGAGACGAAAAAAAAAACCGGCCAAGTGCGAGTCGGACTCGCGCACCGAGGGTTCCGTACAAATATGTAGTAAGTTTTATATTATTAAAAAAACTACTTACTAGATCTCGTTCAAACCAATTTTCGGTGGAAGTTTACATGGTAATGTACATCATATATTTTTTTTAGTTTTATCATTCTCTTATTTTAGAAGTTACAGGGGGGGGGGGGGACACATTTTACCACTTTGGAAGTGTCTCTCGCGCAAACTATTCAGTTTTGAAAAAAATGATATTTCAAACCTCAATATCATTTTTGAAGACCTATCCATTGATACCCAACACGTATGGGTTAGATGAAAAAAAAAATTTTGAGTTTCAGTTCTAAGTATGGGGAACCCCCAAAATTTATTGTTTTTCTTTCTATTTTTGTAAGAAAATCTTAATGCGGTTCACAGAATACATCTACTTACCAAGTTTCAACAGTATACTTCTTATAGTTTCGGAAAAAAGTGGCTGTGACATACGGATGGACAGACAGACAAACAGACATGACAAATCTATAAGGGTACCGTTTTTGCCAAATTTGGCTACGGAACCCTGATTAAATAAATAATTACAAAGCAATATATTGCCACCTCAGCACTTGTAGTCTTTCTGTGTTAATATAAAAAGTTTCCTATTAACCTGACTGTAATAAAATATCGCAAAAATATCGATAGGGGGGGAATCGTTCAAGTGGCATTCATTACTTTGACAAAGAGAACGGATGTCCAGATTCAATAAACGGGTCTCAGGCATGGGGGAGGGTCTTGATATTAATTGACGATCATTTATAATGCCGAAGTCAAAGTAAAGTGTTTGACGATATTATAGGGTAATATGATACCCGTGATTTTAGAAAGAAACCTTTGAATTCAAATTAGTATTTTAGTAGCATAGAAATGAACGTAATGTTTATTTGAACCTTTTTGATTAATGATATTAGGTTCTTATCATAAGGCCCTTTTTTGGGTATAAGTGGTGGAAAATTTCAATATCTTTCAACATTTAAAGCTAACCGGTATTAAGCTACCTAATTAGAGTGAAAGCTAAGGGAAAGGTAATTTCTTGATAATTTGCATACGTTTAGTTATAATGAATAATGCATGGTTAGCTATAGGTGACGTTATTCTAAATCCAATATGGCGGACTCCCAAAGTCGCGGGCTATTTTTTATGGGTTTGCTGAGTACAATATGAAAAATAAAATGACGTCACACTAAATTCAATATGGCTCACGATAAAAGCTAGCCTCTAAAACGTGTGTTTTTTTTAAAGACTATTTTAGTCAGGTAAAAATCTACAGTTTCGCTATAGTTCGTACCTATGCTTTACTATCAAAAATCTATAAATAGAGCACGATCCCGCGACGATCAGACCTTCGTTATTTTACTAAAGCTAGAAAGCTGACAGACCTGTTGTTTTATAATAAGTATAAGAGTGTCTGACAAGGGGTTGCCACCGTACTAAGGGTCTGACAATGGACAACGTGGTTTCTAATATTATTCCAACGAAAAATATAAAACTAGTGAATATAATTAAAATTATTAAAAAATACGACTGCTCTGCCGTAGCCCGTAACTATCTACTACGTGACGATCTTATTCACATTTTTATTAAATGATATTTTTTTGGGAATCACTGGATATTGAAGTATAGTGTTATATATTTTTGGAATCTACTCATCATTTTCTAGATGATGATGATATAGTTAATCTTATTTTCGAAAAAAAAATTCATCTTTAGTCTTTAATGCGGGACCATGGTCACCCCATCAATCAATCAAATCAAATCAAATATCAAATAAATATTATAAATGCGAAAGTTTGGATGGATGTCTGGATGGATGTATGGATGTATGGATGTTTGTTACTCAATCACGCCCCAACGTCTGAACGGATCTGGCTGAAATTTGGCATAGGGATAGATTATAGTCTGGAATAGCACATAGGCTACTTTTTATCCCGGAAAATTAAAGAGTTCCCGCGGGAACCAAAAAAATCTCAAATGGATGTTTGTTACTCAATCACGCCAGAACGGCTGAAGAGATCTGGATGAAATTTGGCACAGAGATAGATTATAGTCTGGAATAGCACATAGGCTACTTTTTATCCCGGAAAATTTAAGAGTTCCCGCGGGAATCAAACAAATGTATCTGTTCAACTGATTTTGATAAAATTTGGTACAGGGATAGGTTGTATCCCGGGGAAGGACGTAGGCTACTTTTTATCCCGGAAAATTAAGGAGTTACCGCGGGAACCAAAAAACCTCAAACCACGCGGACGAAGTCGCGGGCATTCGCTAGTTTAAGAATAATTTAGAAGCTTCCCTAGTGAGAAACACTATAGTAAATATTTAGTCTTTAATATTATGTAGGTACGTATATAATAGCATGTTTATGTGTAAACTCAGTTCCGTCGCTTTCACAGAGATATCTAAGGCACGCAACAGACAGACGCACGGCTTGTTTACTTTACCTGTTTACTTAGTATTATATCACGCAATATCCTGCTATGAGTAAAAGAGAGCACTTTCATATTGGGAAGCCTTAATGTAATGTTTTTTTTTTTATAAGTCAGTAAAATTTGTATTATATTTATAAGTCAGTAAAATTTTTAGGGTTCCGTACCTCAAGAGGAAAAAAGGAACCCTTATAGGATCACTTCGTTGCCCGTCTCTCTGTCCGTCTGTCTGTCAACACCCTTTTTCTCGGGAACGCGTGGAGGTATCAAGTTGAAATTAATTTCAAATACTTAGGTCTACGGTGCCTTGGAGCTGTCATAAATTCAAGCTTCTAAGTCCACGCAATCAAAAGATCGGCCGTTTATATGCCGCTTTTTTGCATGTTTTGACACTCGCCAATAAATCAAAACCTATTGGGCACTTCCCGTTGACCTTGAATGATGAAATTTGGCAAAAAACACAACAAGTCTCACAGCACAAGTATAGTGAAAAATCCGAAAACGTTAATTAGGGTTCCGTACTCATATAGAGGGTCGAATTGTTTGTCAGGCGCTACCAGTTTTGCACCTTATGAAAGCCAGTTATTTCACAGCTTATTATGTGTTGTTTTGGCTTTCTGGTTATTTACTAAAATTATTTATGTTACAATTATTGTGTGGTAGTACGGAACCTTTTTTGCGCGAGTCCGAATCGCACCTTGCTGGTTTTTCAAGGATAGCATTTACGTTATGTTTTCCCATCATCAAGCCATCGCCGGCCTACCGCTGAGTACGGATCTCGTCTCAGAATGAGAAGAGTTTAGGCCATAGTTCACCACAGTGGCTATTTGTTTCATATTACTTACTACGATTCGTAGGTATAGCAGCCGAAAACCTTTTTTTATTAGACAAGTTAGCGTTAACCGCTATTTCGCCTGAGAAGGAAGAACTTAGAAGGGTCATGGTAGTAAATTAATAACTAAATTTCTGCGACATGAAAATAAAATACGACACGCGGCACATCACTTTTAGGGCGAAAACACACTAGCTACGGACATATTAGGTACGTCATAACATGTTACATACACATTAAAAGTTGTTACTTGGATCCTGATCTGACGTTCTTATATTTTGTCCATGTTTTGGTTTTGTGTACCTTTTTCAATAAACAATCAAATAAATATTATAAATGCGAAAGTTTGGATGGATGTCTGGATGGATGGATGTTTGTTACTCAATCACGCCCCAACGGCTGAACGGATCTGGCTGAAATTTGGCACAGAGATAGATTATAGTCTGGAATAGCTCATAGGCTACTTTTTATCCCGGAAAATTAAAGAGTTCCCGCGGGAACCAAAAAACCTCAAATGGATGTTTGTTACTCAATCACGCCAGAACGGCTGAACGGATCTGGATGAAATTTGGCACAGAGATAGATTATAGTCTGTACTAACACATAAGCTTTTTATCCCGGAAATTACAAGAGTTCCCGCGGGAACAACAAAACCTCGATCCACCCGTACGAAGTCGCGGGCATCAGCTAGTATTAAATAAAATAACGAAACAAACGCATCATTAAAAGGAAATCACGTTTCTTCGTCTGTGCATACATGCGCGCACCGACGTTACCACTGACGCGGACGCTTTGTCCGTAGTGTGCTTCCACCCTTAACTACTCTTTTCCGCAAGATATTACACGTCGTCAGAGACACGAAGACACAATTTCGCCGATGTAATGCGCGATTTTTTCATATTTATTTCACTCGAGAAGCAATTTTCTTATTATGTATGTACCATGGTATCGTTATACTCTCCGAAGATTATTTCTAAGAGTATAATATGAAGTTACTGTTACGTGATATTAACAGGGGTTCTTTATGACCCGATTAGAAGTAACTACTTAGATCGTCAATCCATACTAATATTATAAATGCGAAAGCGTGTCTGTCTGTCTACCTGCTATCGCTTTAAAGGTCCACCTTCTCAATTGATTTTCTAATATGATGAATGATTCTCCGGGATCTGTTTATCCCGGAAAATTAAGTACCCACCAAAGCTAGGTTTTGCGGGTAAGATGAGCTAGAAGCATAGATTTAGGATCTCCGCTTCGCTGTGGAGCGATGCGGGGATCCTAAATCCTAATCTATGGCTAGAAGATGCGTTTTGCGGTGCGTCCCCTATAAGTAAGCATTCTTCTGTGACTTGACTTCATCGCACTTTTTCATTTTTTTAATCCACTTACAAGTTAGCCCCTTGACTGCGATCTCACCTGATGGTAATTGACGATGCAGTGTAAGATGGTAGCGGGCTAACCTTTTAGGGGCATGGCAGTTATATTAAACCCATACACCTATTCGGTTTCTACACGGCATCGTACCGGAACGCTAAAACGCTTGGCGCCACGTCTTTGCCGGTTGGGTAGTAACTAGCCACGGCCGAAGCCTCCCACCAGACCAGCCCAGGGAAAATTCAGAAATTATAAATTCCCAATTGACCCTGCCGGGAATCGAACCCGGGATGTTAAGACAACAGCGCTCAACACTGTGCCACGGAAGTCGTTACTTCATCGCACATTCGAGATATTAAGAAGAAAATTTTGTTGCCACGATTCCATAGGGCTTTACTTCTAAGCTTTTAGCTGAATTAAATCTCACAAGAAACGCCCAACGCCCAGCACAGTTTTGAAGTTTGAAGCCTGAAGCCACGTTGGCAAAGTGCCATGGTGTCAAATTACGTTTTTTGGACTAAACTTTGGCATCGTCCGCCCGGGTATTGAAAATCCAGGCGCAAGCTGCTGTGAACCACTTCTAGCACGCCTAATAATTTAATATAAAAAATATTTTTAAACAACCGACTTCAAACTCCCGCGCCAACTTTACAACAACAAGCACACGCTATACAAAGTACTTAATTTAGTGTTGATATTTTAAAAACCGCTCGACCGATTTTGATAAAATTTATATGGGACCACATGGGAAGTATGCCCTTTCAAATAAAAAGGTTCTGAGGTAACAAACATAAAAAAAAAAAAATACAGTCGAATTGAGAACCTCCTCCTTTTTTTGAAGGTTGAAAATTTATAGAATTCTGTGGAATATTCTTGGAAGCAGCATTTGAGGAGGTAAGAAATAAGAATCAAAAGGTTTCATTTACACCTTCCCATGTGTCCAATGAGAAAAGTAACTAACTATATGCTTAAAGTGTAAACCTTTTGTTTCTGGCCTCCTCATTTAGTATAATATTTTTTTAATGGAAAACGTTAATAGGTCATTTTGTTTTGTTTAATTTTGATGATTTCCGTGAATCATTTTAAAAAAATCAATTTTATCCTTTTTTGGGAATTCATCAAAAAAGGAACTAAAGTTTCCTCAGACAGTTTATCTGTATCTTCTATGGTTTAGGATCTCCCCTTACTGTCCCATAAAAAATACACACTCAATATCAATTATACCTACCTACAAGGTCTTTGAAGTAAGTACAAAATATTAGTATTCCTGGAACCAACAGCTAAACTATTTTGTACATTGTTGGGTAGAAGATGTAACATTGTTAAATTAACTCGTGTACCAGCGATTTCTCCATTAGCAACGATCAAGACAAATCGACTGCGCAATAATTCAAAGTCACACTGGCTTCAAAGATAGACGCCGACTGCTTGATACATTTCCTTGAGGAGTTTACTCGTTTGCAGTGATTTGTTCGACGCTTGTAAATCGATCTTGGTACTTGCTACTTGGGAGGTGTAGGTATTGCTTGTTGTCAGGTTGATGAAACTGGATATCTGAATTTTTACTTTATTATGGTAATAGCCATTGAAATGGTAGAAAAACAAGACGTTTATTAAGACGCTCATGACGCTTTACAAGCGTATTTCCGTGATATTGAACATCTATTTTCTTCTTCAAATGACATCACATAATTTTGAAAAAAAATGTAATGCAATACTTAGATTCATGCTCTTCAATTGTGTGGAGGCCTTTTTATAATTTTTTGATTATTTAGATTAATACAAGCAATTATAAAATAAATAACTTCGCACATGATTGTCTATTAACTTTATTACCTGAGGACCCACGAAAGTGAAACTTACATAAAAATAAAGAGAATATTTATAAGGTAAAAACTCAGCAGTGATTTTTTTAATTTTTGGCGATTTTCCACGAAAATTCACATATTTCGGCCAAATAATGCTAGCGGGTGTTGCGCGGGCGACGGGCGGTAGATGGCAGATGCCTTTCAGACGGGGAGGACGTATCCATTTTTCCCGCCAAAACGCTCTCGCGCCAACACGGCAGACGTAAATGAAATATTGAAAAAGTAGTGAATTCTAATAATTACTGAATGAATGATAATGGAAGATTTTTTCCATATCTTAGCACTGCTGGACAATATATTAAAACTGGTACATATTTTATTTTCCTTGTGTATTTTTCGTTTCTTTTTTTAAATTGTGCTAAATCAAACAACGCCATCTATTGTGAGATGGGGAACCATATGGGTTAATTCCAGCAGCAGAACTATTTTTAACAATGCCTAAAATAAAACAACACACAAACAAGGTACTTAATTAAAAATATGAATATCGCGTAAATATCTAGTAAGTACTTACCCATAATTTTTTTACTAGCTAAATTATGAATATACCCAAGTTCAAATCAATACATAATTCTATACACGGGAACACGTAGGCTAAAAGTCTGGCCAGTATTACCTAAGTAAGTACCTAATGAAAATTTCTTGTCAAAAAAAAGGAAAAAAAGGGTAAAAAAGGCAAATAAAGGTAACCAAATCAGTTTTTAAGCCCGAACCAGGAATTGAACCCAGAACTACGCCATCCTCAGTCCAACATGCTAACTAATACACCAACGAAAATCAACCGATCTAGGTAGGTAAGTACGTACCTAGTTTGTGTTCAGACATATTTTATAACTTATTTTAGAAACATCTTTCATTTACGAGCTGATAAATCATAATAATGAAAAATGTCCTCCCGACCGAATTTCGGCCACGGCGGCCTATCTCCAGAGAGATAAGCCATCTGCGCGGGAGATATTATAGTGCACAAGTGTGTGCGCATACACAGGTGCACTCTCTGTTCCTTTACTCTCATAGCCCGATGGGACGGAAAATCCGACACGACCGGAGAGAGATCAGGCGCAGGACCGACGGCTTTACGTGCTATCCGAGGCACGGGGGTGAAACACCGCCAACTTCCTTACTCCGGGCTAGTACTGAGAATTTCTTGTCAGAAAACCCCAATACTTGCTACGGCCCGACCCGGGAATCGAACCCGGGACCTCGTCGGCCGCAGTCGAACATGCTAACCACTAGACCAACGAGGCAGTCAAATCATAGTTAGGTAGGTAGGCAGTCTGATAAATCATTGTAAGGTAGTAATAGGTATACCTACGTGTAAAAATCTTGAACTGAGTGACTGATCTACCTATCAACGCAAAGCATAAGCAAGGGCTGGGTGGGGTCAGCTACCTATTAGCTATTCTTTGCTATTACCTACCTACCTAGATAATGTACATACTTACCTACTAAAGAAACATTTTTGTTTTTTTATTTATTTTACTTATCCAATCTTTAAATATCATACTAATGTGTGTTTGTTTGTTGGTTTATTGGTTTGTTCGTTTGACCTTCAATCACGGCGCAACGGATCGACGTGATTTTTGGCATGGGTATACCTAGTTGAAGACCTGGAGAGTGACATAGGCTTTTTATCCCGGAAAATTAAGTAGGTAGTTCCTGCGTAAATAAAAAAATACTTAGACCACGCGGACGAAGTCGCGGGCATCAGATAGTATCTTATAAATAAAATCGTTCAACAATCACTTACTTACCTACTACTTACTTACTAACGGCTACCTAAATATGGAGAAGTACCTACATGTTTCATCACTTTTGAAAATTCGACCCCCAAACGGGTGAAATAAGGGATGAAAGTTTGTATGAGTCTCAAGATATTTTTTAAGTTATATCAACGAAACTTGTACTTATTTTGGTCTTCAATAAAAAATAAAGAAGTACGTGTGTCACAGTTATACCTACAAAATTTCATCCCCAAAGGGGTAAAATAGGGGTTGAAACTTTGTACCTATGACAGTCTGTCATTTTTCAAGTTAAAGCCATGAAAATAAGTATTTGGAATTTTGGTGATTACGTATTGAAGAAATACGTGGTTCACAGTTTTTGAAAATATTATCCCCAAGGACGCTAAATAGATAGTTTGTCCTTCAATCACGCCGCAACAGATAAACGTGATTTTTTGCATGGGTATAGTTCTGCCGTCAGTCGACTTATACATTTTGCCAATTTTGAGTTATATATACTATGTGAAAGAGCAAATTTTTCTCTATCGAACAGTCTGGGTCACATTTTTTTATAGTATCTTTGATAGTCTTTGAGATCTGGAGACCCCGAACACGGCTAACTACATCATTTTCGCGATTTTCCGATACTTAAATACGTTTATGTGACTTTTCGACAGTAGAATACGGCTTTGCGTTTGTAACCGTCTATTTCAAGTTTATATTTCAGGTACTTTGAATTTCTAAAAAACGGTTACATCAAATTACGACAGTATAAGGCCGATAAATAAGTTTATAAGTACGTAATTTAGTGATTTGTACTAAAAAAGTTGTAATGGCATTTACGAAAACTAAGTGACAGTTTTCTTCAAATACTTATCTACGACACAGTAAGGCACACTAAGCTGACTTATTATCGGAAAGCTAATGTGACATTGAAAATTGTACGTGTCTAAAAGGCAGTGAGCGTTTATACCTTGTGTCACAGTTTTATGCAAATTTTTTAGCTTAAAAGCCGTTAAATCGCTTAGTCGTCTTTTAAAACATGTGAAAATCGACGGCTGGTATTTTAAAAAAACCGTTATGAGACGAAAACTGTTTATTTCATTGTGTAGGGCTACTAATACAAAACAGATTTCTTATCAAAAATAAGGTCTTTGAATAAACCACGCACACTAGCTGTCTTTTAGCTAGGCAATAACTGGTACTTTCATAAAGCTCTAAATTAAAATTAACAACTAAATGCCAAATTTAGATATATTTGTCAAACTTTTAATGCTTTTAAATCGAGTGATAGTTAGGGAATTAAAATAAAACAATTATTTTCATTTATATTCAAATAAGTAAATTGCAATAATCATTAAAAATGTAGTAAATATACCTTTGTGGCCCATTACATAATATTTAGACACTCTCGCCACGGTACAGGTTGGTGAAGTTTCGTATCTGCGCTACGTTGGTGTGCACTGTCCACTGACGAATTTCGTGAATAAACTATGAATACATTAAAATGTAATATCGTGATAGAGAACCACTAGTGTACGTTCAAAATAAAATATCGGAAATGTAGATGAAGAAATCTAAAAAGAATATGTACATCAGCGTTCACGAGCAGTAAAATTAGCAAGTCCAATTTGCACTATTTGATTCTCTGCCATCGGGGCAGCGGAAAAATTTGAGGAAGGGTAGTAGAAGATATGAAAGGTGTCTTCAAAACAATGGATCCTAATATAATTCCAGTGTTTGTAGCACGGGTTCTTGAAAAACTATCTCTTATTTTGTTTGATCATCTTACCGCACAAAAATGCTAAAAGATCTTACAAAAATAAGTTCAGAAGTTGTAGCAATTACAATCTCAAGAGTGACAATACAGATGTTTGATGAATGGCGATCTGATATACGTAATCTGAAGTACGCTGTTACAGGTCATCTTGCTTGGCCGTTGAACTATTGTGGTCCAATGTTAGCCTGACAGAACCACTTGTCATATTTAAAACTCCCCATTTCGTGTTTTCATAGCCGATGGTTGGATTTTAAAATGGAGAAAGCGTACTTCAGATTACGTATATCAGATCGCCATTTATCAAACAGCTGTATTTTCACATATAAGATTCTAATTGCTGCACCTTTTGAACTTAATTTTGTGTCAGTCAAAATGATCAAACAAAATAGGAGTCAGTTTTTCAAAAACCCGTGCTAGAATCACTGGAGCTACATCGGGATCCATTGTTTTAAAGACACCTTTCATCTTTTCTACTACCTTTTCTTAAAATATTCCGCTGCCCCGTTGGCAGAGAACCAAATAGTGGAAATTTTACTTGCTGATTTCACTAGGTACTCGTGAACGCTGATACACATATTCTTTTAAGTGTTTCTTGATCTACATTACCGATACTTTATTTTGAACTTACAATAGTAGTTCGCTATTACGATATTACACTTTAATGTATTCAAAGTTTATTCGCGAAATGCGTCAGCGCACATGCAGTTACAAAACACCACAGACCTGTATCGCGAGAGTAGCTATCTAATTAAGTTATGGGCCACAAAGGTCTATTGACTACTTTTTTGTGATTGTTGCATTTGAATATAAATGGTAAATAAATTAAAAAGCATTAAAAGTTTGGCAACTATATTTAAATTTGGCACTCAGTTGTTCATTTTAATTTAGAGCTATATGATAGTACCAGTTAGTCAAGTCAAGTCAAGTCAAGTCAAATAATTTTTATTCAATTTAGGTAGGTATACTACACCTGTTGACTTCCAGTTGTTTATAAATAAAATATAATGATGATAATCAGTAACGGTATCTTAAAACTAAAGCTACGAGGGTTCCAAACGCACCCTGCTCTGAGAAGAGCCCACAACAAACTCAGTTGGTTTTTTTTTCATTATCACCATTTCACAAATCATCTTACCTAAGGAACTATCTGAGCCACTAGATCAAACCATTGCCAAGCTTCCTTGTCATTTAAGTAATCCTTTACATGGTAATACGATTTTTTAATCAGTTTACGTCTTACATTAACTTTGAACTTATTCAGAGACATTTTCAACATGTATTCTGGGAGCTTATTGTAGAAGCGGACACTATTTCCAACAAATGAATTGCTAGTTTTACTAAGCCTAGAAGCAGGCATTACAAGTTTATTTTTATTTCTAGTATTGACATTATGACAATCACTTTTCTTCTTGAATTTATCAATGTATTTATGCACGTATACTAAATTTTCAAGTAGCGTAGGTTGTGAGCTGTCATAATATTGATTTCTTTAAATTTATCTCTGTTGACTTATTTGGCTCTCTTGGTCCCATATTATATGGCTCGAACAGCCCTCTTCTGCAGCACAAAAACATAATTAATATCAGCAGCATTACCCCATAATAATATACCATACGACATAATGTAGTGAAAGTAAGCAAAATAAACTAATCTCGTCGTTTCTATGTCTGTCAACTGGCGAATCGTTCACATAATTCTTGGCGATAAGTCATTTATGTGATTGCCCCATTGGAGTTTAGCATCTAACGTTATTCCCAGAAAAACAGCGGTATCCACTAAATCTAATTCCTCATGATCAAGTTGTACAGTGGTTTTTACCTGTTTGACATTAGGTAATTTAAATTTGATACACTTTGTCTTTTTCCCATTGAGGAGTAGGTTATTAGCTTCAAACCACTGTACCACTATAATATATTATTGACTAAAAGACAGCTATTGTGCATGGTTTATCAAAAAACCATATTTTGATAAGAAATCTGTTTATATTAGTATAGTATAGTTGTATTATTAGTAGCTCTAAACAATGAAATAAACAGTTTTTGTCTAACAACTGTGTTTTTTAAGTGCCAGACGTCGATTTTCCAAGCTTTACTGTTTTAAAAGAACGCTAAACGATTTAACGGCTATTAAGCATAAAAAATGCATAATTTGTGACACAAGGTAAATGTGTCAACAGTTACGATTCCATTACTACTCCATTATTACGGCTGCGCTTCAGCTAGCTGTTTTTTAGTATTTTTAACCGACTTCCAAAAAAGGAGGAGGTTCTCAATTCGGCGCGTATTTTTTTAATGCATGTTACCGCGTATCTCCGTTGTTTCCAAACCGATTTGAAATTTTTTCAGTGGTTAGAGGAAGCTTGCGAGGTGGTCCCATAAAAAATTCTTAACCCTGATGCTGACTCCAAATCCTTAACCCTGATGCTTTAGGTATACCTACGACTCAAAACTAGGGAGTTAGGAAGTTTTGACGGTGAATTCATATAGTAGGTATCAAGTGACGTGTAGGTATACGATTCAACTCTGAGTCCTAACTCCTCAACCCTGATGCTGCAGGGTACAGAACTCCTTAAAAATAGCGATTTAGGATCTTTTATGGTGAATTAATATTGTAGGTGTCAAGCAACGACTTCATAATTAAACCCAAGTCGCAACTCCTCAATTCTGATGCTGCAGGGTACTGCACTCCTAAGCCGTGGGGATTAAGAGTACACTAAAAAGTTAAAAATAAAAATTCTTTCCAAAAAACCGACTTCCAAAGCCACTGTGTAGTAAAAAATAATTTTGATTTCTACACACTATGTTGAATTTCGACTGCCTCGTTGGTCTAGTGGTTAGCATAGTCGACTGCGGATCATCGAGGTCCTGGGTTCGATTCCCGGTCGGGCATAAAAGTTAGGTATTGGGTTTTTCAATTAAGAAACTCTCAGTGCCAGCCCGGAGTTGGAATTTGGCGGTGTTGCACCCCCGTGCCTCGGAGAGCACGTTAAGCCGTCGGTCCCGGTTATTATCACTAACATCATAATAATCGTTAAAGCCCGCCAACCCGCATTGGAGCAGCGTGGTGGGTCTAAGCTCTAATTCCCGCTCTCCTATGAGAGTGGAGGCCTGTGCCCAGCAGTGGGACGTTAATAGGCTGTAGTGATGATGATGATGATGATGATGTTGAATTTGGGCGAGTACCTATAACAAAGATAGGCAAAGCTGACGCGTCAGGCTCGCCCGACTTCAACATAGTGTGTAGAAAGCAAAATTATTTTTTACTTTACACTGGCTTTGGAAGTCGTTTTTTGGAAAGAATTTTTATAAGAGATCGCATCAAGGAATAGATAAACATGGCTAAAACACAAAAACTACATTATTTATCTTAGCACTCATTCAGACTCATAAAATGAAAGCTTAAAAGTAAACAAATAATACACCAGATAAGTACCAATTTCACAAATCAGTACCTACGATAACAAATACCAAATGGCGCTGACTTCTTTAAAATTTTAGTAACAGTTTCGTCTTTTGTGATAGGTACCAGAGAACCCCAAATATCGATTTTGAACGAAATCGGTACGATAACAAATTTCAAACTGGCGCTAATTAAAGAACTCTAAAAATAAGTAATGATTATTCAAAAACACTCGAGTCCGTACTTGAGAACCTCCGACTTGAACCCCTCTGTGATCCAAACCCTGTGACGAGAAACCATTACCTACGTAGAGACTCGATGCAGCGACGCGAGATGGCGCGTAGATGACCTCAGTTATGTGAAAATAGCATTCGGTCATTGCCACAGGCGGCGGTAAAAATTATTGGACATGAAGCGAGGGGGGGGGAAGGGAAGACGAACGCTCAAGGCCATTGGCAGCTTGGAGCCCCTTAAGCGACAATTTATAAACTTAGAGATATTTTTGTAAATAAAAGCAATTATGTAGTTCATTCCAAAATGACTTTCTGACTATTATATAGAAAACTAGCTGATGCCCGCGACTTCGTCCGCGTGGTTTAAGTTTTTATTCCCGCGGGAACTCCTTAATTTTCCGGGATAAAAAGTAGCCTATGTCCCTCTCCAGGTTCTCAACTATACCCATGCCAAAAATCACGTCGATCCGCTGCTCCGTTGCGGCGTGATTGAAGGACAAACAAATAAACCAATAAACCAACAAACAAACACACTTTCGCATTTATAATATTAGTATGATTAAGTACTTATTCTATAACTAATTTCTCAGATCTTGCATGGGAATACACTATTATTTCAATTTATGCAACAAACTTGTTAAAGTAAAAGAAACACACGTCAGAACCTTGAGCCCTTTGCTATAGTTTTCCCCCTTTGAAGTTGCGCATAATATATTTAATATTTAAACTGCGTTGGTCCATTAATAATTCCGTTTGCTCAATCACCGCCATCGCTCCAAGGAAATCAGCTTCAAGGAGTTTCCATCACAAAGAGTTTATGTCGCTTTTGTTAGAGATTTGTATTGTTTTCAGTTTTAATGCCTTGAGTAAACGATAATTGAACGGCTCAATGGGAAATTGAATGGAATTTATTAATACAAGGTAGGTACATATCTAGGTACGTGGTGGAAATAAAATATTAGGAATTGAAGAAATTGAGCCCTAAATAGATAAATAAATTATTTATTGCACAAAACATAAAAATAAGTACATAGAAAATATATCATACAGAAATCAAAGTGCGCAAGGGTGGTTTTATCACTCATAAAGTAATCTCCTCCAGAAAACTTGAAACTCCTCCAGTCTTTTTGATAAGGGTTTTTATTTTTATTTTTTGTTGGTAGTTTTAAGGATTTATTTTAAACTAGCTGATGCCTGCGACTTCGTCCGCGTGGATTAAAGTTTTTTGATTCCTGCGGGAACTCTTTAATTTTTCGGGTTAAAAGTAAAAATAAAAGTAAATATGTACATCGATCCATCCAATCTTTCGCATTTATAGCCACAGTCATATTATGCGGTTGCATTACCTACTTCAAGCTCTTGGTTACGGCATTTGTCTTGTAAACAGTAAAATATGTTGACAGATTTTCTCTTGGTCGCAATTTTTTATAATTAATTTTGTTTCCTTCAAACGCCACCAAAAATATTACTAAGTTCTAATCAAGTGAATTGCTGTTATCTGTTGAGGAGTTTTGTCCTCTATCTCTGATAATATTTATCAAATCTTTACCAAAATTTGGCAAAACTTACCTGATGATACATACCTTCTAATAAAGAAAGATTTCTTCAAATCAGTTCAGATTTGACTGAGTTATGGAGTAAAATCAACAAAAAACCCCTATCCTGGAGGAACCTTATTTTCTATCGGTATAAAAACTATTCTATATGCTTTTCGCATTTTGATGGGCTTGCCTAGATATTGTAGTGCCTCTGGTATGTTCGCCGAATCGAGAGTGCCTGATTTCTATGCTGTAATGAGGAAAAGAGTAGCTTCCTTTTGGAAGAGAATATAGGTTTTTTGTGACCATGACGCCTGGGAAGAGTTTTTTTTAGCATTCCCAGTTAGATTTTTAAGTTTTATGTATAGGTATTTGTAAATTTTATTTTATTGTATTCTATTTTAAATTACTTACTGTATATTTATATTATTTGTATTGTATACTGGGCCCTTTTGCCTTTAATAAAAACTTTTATTATTTATTATTATTATACTAGATGATGCCCGCGACTTCGTCCGCGTGAATTGATGTTTTTTTAAGATTTAAACTATCCTATCTCTCAAGTTGGATCGAACTGCACATGGTGTGCGAATTTTATTATAATCGGTTAAGTGGTTTAGGAGTCCATTGAGGACAAACATTGTGACACGAGATTTATATATATTAAGAGATATTTACCCGGAGTATCAGCTGACAGCTACCGCTATATCAAGTTTCATTTGAATCCGTTCATTGGGTTTCGCGTGATGCGCGGCCATACAGACAGACAGACAGACAGACAAAAATTAAATAAAAATCTGTTTCTGGCTCAGTATCGATACTAAAGCATAACCCGATTAAAATTTTCAGATAATATTAAATGTATAGAAATTTTCCAGTTACAGTTTTATTATAAGTATAGATTTATTTTAAATAGTTAGTTTAATATTTAGATTAATTTGGAATTTAAAAAATAGTGCGTCGTGCGCGCAAATTATACAAGCTGCGAACCTGAGTACAGGCGTGGTCACAACCTGTTTACTTTTGCATATTGCGTTCACAAATCCAATTTGCAGCGTTGTTGAGGCTCTTTCGCGAGATCAACTGCATGTGTGCGAATAAATTATATTTTTATGCTGAAAAACAATGAAGAGGAATTCTCACTATTGCAAAAATGTTAGACACAACAATGAATAGGCAAATAGTGTGAAAAAGTAAATAACTTGGCCGAATTAACCAAGGGACGCGTGATATCGGCCGTATTTGCCTTACCCTCTAGACGCGAACTGGGGCCATACTGCCAACGCATAAAGCAATACTTAAACAATTTTACTAAAAATGACAGTTTGATGTCACGTACCTTGACGTTCCTATAATAAGGATTATAATTCTAAAACACGAAAGTCAACAATAATGAAACAATATGGCTTTAAGCGTTGGCAGTATGGCCCCTGAGCAGTTTCGCCATTAATTATATTATATGATATTATGTTGTCATAGTGTTTGACTTTTTCATACACTAGTGTCCATAATTCGACAGAAAAATGACGAGGCACTCTCCCTTCGTCCCGCAAATGTTAGTCGAACGTGATTTCATACATTCTTTTTTACGTTTCCTATCCCTTTTTTATTTCATCTAAGGTAAGTAAATTCAGCCTTCTATTACCTATTCTACCTATTCAGTTTCAGTGTGTAACAACCACCCACCCGATACAATGTGTGATAGGATCAGGCGTTGTCTGGTCTTCGAAGTCGTAAGAGACGTCGTCTTTTACCGGGGGGCCTTCCTTCCAGATAACTTAAGGGTGAAACCACACTAGGACAAAAATATAGTCTAAATATCGCGCGCTGACTTTTATATTGAGCTGCACAGCAGCACAGCTCTCGCGATAGGACGAAACGTGTTTCCCATACAATGCCGATATTTTGTCTTGGTCGGAGCGTAGTGTGTTCTCGCCCTTAGAAACAGAGATATAAAGTATCCGTGACCTACGCCAACATCCTCATTATTTTGAATGCGTGCTTGAATGCGTCCAACAAAAAGATGAAAGGGTTTGTATATTAATTATTTTAATTGAGTCATAATATATTATTGCGGTGGCTGTGATACAATAATAAGAAATTTGTTCTTGCGGGATGCTCTAATTATGTTGTCAGTACCTATCCAATTAAAATATGTAGTAGGTAAGTACTTATAAAATTTTATTGTTTTGCAACCATAATAGTTGTTTTTGAAGTGAACCTTCTTTAGAATCTTTGTGATTTGAAAATTCGATGAAACGAAAAAGCGAGACTAAAACGAGACGAACATATTTTTATCAGAAGTGAAACTTTAGAAAATTTGCCTGCGAGGAATGAGATAGCATACAAGTTATATTATTATCTCATTCTCTCGTAGGCTACTTTTCTGAAGTGGCACCTCTGCCATGTGTCACTGGCTGGCAAACATCCTATTGTTGTATGCCTATCATGTACTCTTGATGTGAATATACCTGATGATTTGAATCTTTTAGCGATTTATGCAACGAGTGGAGGGTCGGGAAAAATAGGGTTAGGCTATAAGAAATATCTGTTTTTTAAATGTGGTATAGATCAAGAATCTAAAAATCTAATCTGTAAAAGAATGGTAACTGCGGCGGCCCTAAATTAATGTTCGTGTGTATCTATAAAAATCCATTTGACTATCTGTTTTTTAAAAGCCAATTTTGACGAAATTGGGTAAATACATGGCTTAAAAATATGTAATAATAAAAATTGGTTACAGGGGCGTAACTGCCATCGCAGCAGGATTACTTTAAAATGGCAGTTTTATGTCACGTACCTAAAATAAGGATTATAAATTTATTCTAAAACATGAACGTCAGCAATATTAAAACAATACGAATTTAAGCGATGGTATGCCTTCAGGACCTACAGATTACGGTCAAAGGCTATTTATCTCAAAAGAATTTCGCAAGGGGATTAAAAAAGCCTAAATCCATGCAAAACAAGTCGCGCCAGAGCCTAAAAAAAAAGACATAAGTAAACATCCATCGTCTGATCAGCAATAAATCCCAAACCTGTAGGACGTAGATTCGAGATCAGTCGTGAGATGAAACATATCTATATTATCTGCAAGTTTGGTAGCTACGAATCTAGCGTAACCGCATCGATATTTTTTTAAATTATTATTGTGAGATAGTCTTGCGCTTGACGAGAATGATGCTTAGTGCAAAGCAATGATGAGGTCTAGGTTGAAACGCACTTGCCTAGAAGATGCCTTCACTTTTGCCTTGAAGGAACCTAAGTTGTAAGTGGCAGGAAACACGTGCGCTGGGAGGGTGTTCCATACCCTAATGACATAAAATGTATTAAATTATTCACGGTTTTACAAAACAATATGTCATACCAGCAACAAAAACATTGTTGCCAGTGCGAAGCCGTGTAACAAATTGCTTCTGTCACGAACAACGCTCAACGACGCGTCGCTTTAAAATGCAGGCGTTGACGTGAAATAACAATGTACTCGCGCTTTATGCAAGCCTGGTCACTGGACGCAATATGCAATGATTTCTAGAGATTTTCACATGCCTTCTAGAATTCTTTTCTTTTATGTTTCCCTGTTGTAATTATTTTTCTTACGATATTCAATTTGACTTTCACCTTTTCTACAACGATGTCGTATTAATACATACTTAGCGAAAGTTACTTAAGTATGTAGTAACAACAATCAAAACAATATGTTATGTCAGCAACAAAATACATTGTTGACAACAATGTTAGATAATCGGTAGAGCGTACCTGTGCTTTCTACAACTCTTTACTGTAGCTGCAGTAGTTTTACTCACGATATCCAAGTCTGGCGGTCTCCTCATCTACAAAAATGTCGCAATATTTTTATATAATGAGCAAAAGTACCTGTAAATGTCGGAAAAACAATTATTCAAAACAATATTATGTCATGTTAGCAACAAAAAACATTGTTGCCAGTGCGAAGCCGTGTAACAAATTGTTTCTGTCACGAACAACGCTCAACGACGCGTCTACTATAAAATGCAGGCGTTGACGTGGAATAACAATGTACTCGCGCTTTATGCAAGCCTGGTCACTGAACGGAATGTCCTATGAATTCTAGAGAGAGTACGTAATTCTTTTTTTTTTGATTGAATCGAGTATTTTTGAATACGATTTTCTGTGTTCAAACCATTTGCTAGTTACAATTTTGACCACTAATTAGGCTGCATGTAGTACAGTGTGTATCCCGCACTTATAGCTTGTTATATTCACCACACCACAGCAATCTTCCAAATTACTCTCAACGTAGTGTACGTTTCACTCCGACACCGAAGCATCTTCAGGAGATGTTGACTCGACACTGCACGATTGTAAGTAAACTGCGGAGAAGAACTAAAGTGACCGACATAGCTCTGAGGCACCCAATACTGTGTCTGAGGGTTAGCAAGCTGAAGTGGCAGTGGACAGGCCATATCTGTCGCAGAACCGATGGCCGTTGGGGCAGACGTGTTCTGGAGTAGAGACCGCGTACCGGCAAGCGCAGTGTAGCGCACCTTCAGTTCGCTGGTCCGATGAACTAAAGAAGGTGGCGCGGGAAGCGGGTGGATGAGGAAGGCGGAGGACCGTGTTTGGTGGCGCGCTCTCGAAAAGGCCTATGTCCAGCTGTGGATGCATACAGGCTGATGGATGGATGGATGGATGAAGTAAACTTCTAGTTCCTTCATTATGATAGACTTCCGCAAAGTAACGTCTGCTTCTATCCAATAAGTAATACGCATTTAATTATTAGTACCTGGGTGAACTTTATAATAGATACTAGTGTGATGTTATTAGGTCAGTTAGATCGAATTCTTATTTCAATAGATGCCACCTATACACCTTATTAGGTACACTTAAGCCCTAGAACATCTAACTATGCTTTAGCACATGTTGTATAACAGTTTCTTACTTAATTCCTATTAAAGCTAGACAATAAACACAGACACAATATTGTATCGTGCTATTTCTAACGGAACGTGCTTTTGTTGCGTAAGTATAGCGTAGAATATTATACTTACCTAATATTCTATACTTCTGTCAACAAAATCCTTGTTTACCCTGAAAATGCTATAGAAACATCTCACAGATGCATTATAAAGACGCCTTTGTTTACTGTGAGACAGCATCTTTGTCTTATGGTAGGGGTGAACAAACACAAGGATTTCACGGGTAACTTAGAAATGACAGACTAGATTACACCAAATAGGGGGGTTAGTCATCGCCTACCTATAGCATTAGGTATTTCAAAATGTCAGTTTTATGTCCTAAACCTAGTTTTATTACCTTGACGTCCATATTATAATCCATACTAATATTATAAATGCGAAAGTAGATATGTCTGTCTGTCTGTCCGTCTGCTACGCTTTCGTAGCAGACGGACAATCGATCCGTTCAATCGATTTTGATGCAATTTGGTACAGGTATAGTTTGTATCCCGGGAAAAGAAATAGGCTACTTTTAATCCCGGAAAATTAAAGAGTTCCCGCGGGAATCAAAATCTTAATCCACACGGACATCATCTAGTAAGGATTATAATTCTAAAACACAAACGTCAATATTATTAAAACAATACGGATTTTGTGATCAAACAAAAAACGCATAGAGCGGCACCGACGCGGCTGCGGTGCGGCAGCGGTGCGGCTTATATGCGATGCTTGTCCGGCCGGGTCGGGCCGGGTTTTTCCAAAATCCCCACGGGAGTTAAACCGCAGGCGATCCCTAGTAGGTATGTATACAAGATTGTAGTTCAGATCCAAAATATAACATCAGTACTGCGTACTTCAAGAAGTCCTACTTCAAGAGGAACATGATTTTCAAGCTCTTTGTTGTATTGTAGCTACACAATACAATATGAGTACAATATTCGTAGCCCAAAGTATTTTATGATTGTTCCATTTTGAACAACAAACTGCTCTTGTAGGTAATGATAGATCTTCTTAAAGATTACAATTGATATTAGTGATTCTAGTCCATACTTATAATAAGGACCTCCCGACCGAATTTAGCCCACGGCGTCCTATATCCAGAGAGATTGACCACCTGCGCAGGAGATATTATAGTGCACAAGTGTTTGCGCTAACACAGGTGTACTCTCTGTTCCTATACTCTCAAAGCTCGATGGGACGGAAAATCCGCCACGATCGGAGAGAGATCAGACGCAGGACTGAGGCTTAACATGATTCCGAGACAAGGGAGTGAAACACCGTCAACTTCCTAACTCCGGGCGAGTGCTGAGAATTTCTTGGCAGAAAGACCCAATACTTGCTATGGCTCGACCTGGGACTCGAACCCGGGACCTCGTCAGCCGCAGTCGAACATGCTAACCACTAAACAACAGCTAGGCAGTCCATACTAATATTATGAATGTAAAAGTGGTGTCTGCTACGGTTTAACGGCTCATCTTTTCAACCGATTTCGATGAATTTTGATAAGAGATAGGTTGCATGCATAGGCTTTTTATCCCGGAAAATGAACGAACGCAGATGAAGTCGCGATGTAATCCATACTATAATATTATAAATGCGAAAGTGTGTCTGTCTGTCTGTCTGTCTGTCCGCTACGCTTTCACGGCCTATCTGTTAAACCGATTTTGATGAAATTTGGAACAGAGATAGGTTGTATGCCGGGGAAGGACATAGGCTT
The DNA here is from genome assembly GCA_963932025.1 of Erebia epiphron. Taxonomy (NCBI): domain Eukaryota; kingdom Metazoa; phylum Arthropoda; class Insecta; order Lepidoptera; family Nymphalidae; genus Erebia; species Erebia epiphron. The sequence continues at coordinate 2,977,399 of OZ009948.1, forward strand.
TTTATCCTGGAAAGTTAAAGAGTTCCTGCGGGAATCAAAAAACCTAAACCCACGCGGACGAAGTCGCGGGCATCTTCTAGTAAGTAATAATTATTACTGGATTGATAGCTTAAAACAACTCCACATTTTGATTTGATTTTGTGTAGGAATAAGTGAAGCAAATTAATAATGTATTTCTATTTATATTCAAGCCAACATAAATTGAAATACATTGAGGGAAATACAATAAGTTTAATCCCGAAAATATACGCTAATTACTGCCAAGTTACAAAGTAAAGTACCTATAACTTTGTATTTCAAAATAATGAGTTTCGACGTATTATTCACGTCAATTTGGAGTTAGCAAAATTGATCCTAGAGCCTAGTTCACATGAACGTCCCAATTCGACTAATTTCGCTTGAGAAAAAGAATAGAAATTTAAGCTGATTCTAAGTAGGTATATTATGAGCGCTTTTCTCTCTAGAAAAAAGTTGGTTGAAAAAATTAGATTTTTCCTGCGATAGAGGACTATAGTCTTCATTAAGAACAGCCGCCAAGGCTGACATTCAGCCTATAGAATCCATTTAGAAGAATATCATATATAATCCATTTCAAATACTATCAATCATCAAATCATCAAATAATATAATAATAATAATAATATAATTAATAAATATTATAAATGCGAAAGTTTGGATGGATGTCTGGATGGATGTATGGATGTATGGATGTTTGTTACTCAATCACGCCCCAACGTCTGAACGGATCTGACTGAAATTTGGCATAGGAATAGATTATAGTCTGGAATAGCACATAGGCTACTTTTTATCCCGGAAAATTAAGGAGTTCCCGCGGGAACCAAAACATCTCCAACCACGCGGACGAAGTCGCGGGCATTCGCTAGTTCTTTTTCTAAAGCCAAAATAATTCAAACTGATTTCCGATACATATCCTTGTGTGATCTTTTGTACTAAAAGATCTTTCGGCCGAATACTTAAATACAGGTCTCCTAGTCAGCGTTATTATAATATTATTAATGTAATTAATATTTATAAAGCCACTCGCTCTCTTGCACCGTCTCGCAAATCTCGCAGGTGTAGCCACAGCTTAACATCGCGAGTAAAGTTTCTGCGACTTTATTACAAAATGGGCGACAATCTGTGAATGATTTATTCCTTCGGGAAGGAAAATTTTGTATTGACTCAGAAATAAACATGACATTCTTAAAAATATGTGTAAGTACTAGTTAGAACTTTGAAAATAATAAATGTTTTAGAGGAATATCGTCGAGAAAAAAAAAATCATCCCCACTTGGAAATAACCCAAAATTATGATAAATATGTTGCCATGCTAAATTACAGCTTTCTATTACTAATACACTCTGAGCTAAGCCGCGGACGGACGGACATAGCGAAATATTATTAGAGATAGGCATACTTTTGGTAACTATCGCTAGGAAGACTCAGTATTTTGTGGGTGTAGGTCCCTCTTTTGGTGAGAATGGTGAGTGAACCATTCGATGAATATCGTCAGTTTTTATACTTACTTTTTACACAGGTACTACTCATATCAGCCTTCCTAGGTATTCTTCATTTTTTGTTAACTCATCTTTGAGGGGCGATATGTATCTAGTCATTTGGCCAAAGGAGGATGATGCTACACCAACCAAATACTGACTCAGCCTTCCTAGCGATAGTTACCAAAAGTATGGCTAAAAGTTCGTTGTTGACTATGGAAGCCTAAAAACTGTTTTTTTACAAATATAGAACTCTACGAATAGAGTATTAGTACAATAAAAAAAGAAATAATAAAAATTTGAAATAGCAATTCTTATAAATTAATATTAACTTGTAGCGCAAATAGTAATTGCCTTCGAGTTTTCCAAAGCGCCACTTAAAATAATAGTGCCTTGTAGGTCACCAGCATAAAACCTAGGGATTTCAGTTCATTGCATACCATAATTTATTATGATTTACATAAATAATCGTTCCGGTGCTACCACCGCCATTTTATAATACACCAGCCTTTATACGACCTTTATACGACTTTAGTAGAACTTCAGTACGTAAAACTAAGATTAACTGTTTTATGTTCAATATTAGTTAAATTTATAGCCGTGTTAGCAATTTCAGCCGGCTAACCCTATCACGGTTGAAATGAATACTAGAAAAGGGAGGTCGTTTCAATGCTTAAAAATGATTTTCTAAGTAATTTAATTACTTTTAGCTTTAACTATTACTGTTAAAACTTCAAGGATAGCGGTGCCGCATTGCTTCGCGCGAAACGCGAAAACTCACAAGAGAAAAAAAACCTGGCAGAAAATGTACACTTATATTATAAATGCGAAAGTTTGGATGGATGGATGGATTTTTGTTACTCAATCACGCCAGAACGGCTGAGCGGATCTAGTAAAAATTTGGCATAGAGATAGGTGATCGTCTAGAATAACACATAGGCACCTTTGTATCCCGGAAAATTAAAGAGTTCCTAAAAACCTCATTCCACGCAGACTACTTCGTTGGCATCAGCTAAGTCTCTGTAAAACATTCAGTGATTTCCCATAAACATTAGTTGAATTTAAAAAAAAAAATCAATATTGTCCTCCACTACAGCCCATTATCGTCCCACAGCTGGGCACACGCCTCCACTCTCATAGGAGAGAGGGAATTAGATTTTAGACCCACCACACTGCTGCAATGCGGGTTAACGAGCTTTAACGACTATAATCATGTTAGTGATAATAACAGGGAGGCACAGGGATGAAACACCGCCAACTTCCTAACTCCGGGCTAGTACTGAGAATTTCTAGTCAGAAAAACCCAATAGGTACTCATTTATGGCCCGATCCGGGACTCGAACCCGGGACCTCGTTGGCTGCAGTTGGACATACCAACCACTAGACCAACGAGGCAGTATTGCCCTCCAATCACCAGTTAAAAAAACCAGCCAAGTGCGAGTCGGACTCGCGCACCGAGGGTTCCGTACTCAAGAAGTAGGTACTGAAGCAAAACAAACAGGCAAAAACCAATATGTTTATTTGACGACGAGTACTTAGAAGAACTTGCGTTTAACCCAATCTTTGACGGTAATAATTACCTTTGTTTATGAACCGCAAAACTAACTTTGTTTGTAGAGGTTTACTGTTAATATCAAAAAAACTATGCTAGTTAGAGCATTGGCTATAGTTTTCCTGTAAAATATACATAAATTCCTATTGACCATAATTATTTCAGATTTTTCGATTGGTAAACTCCGGAGATAAGGGGGGGGGGGGGAACGGTATTTTTTTAGACTTTTTCCCCGATAAATCAAAAACTATCATGACTAAAAATAATTAAAAATCTGTTTTAGAATGTATAAAGTAAACCCTTTCATATGATACCCCACACAGTACAGTTATCTCACTTTTAAATTTCAACCCTCCGATTTTCCCCCCTTTTTAAATAAGAACAAAAATAATTTCCAATTTTTTTTAATTCCAGTGTCTTTGGGCCACTAATATACACAACTATTCCAAATTTCATGTCGATAGCTTCGGTAGTTACTGAAATAATCGAGTGTGACGGACGGACAGACGGACAGACGGACAGACAGACGGAGAAAGTCGCACCATAAGGGTTCCATTTTACCATTTTGGTACGGAACCCTAAAAAGGTGGAGTAAAAGAACCCTAAAGTGAGACCTCAATAAAAAAAGTTCGTATCACTAAAACTCATAAAATATTCAAATTACTGTCCCACCCCAATCTTGTTGTTCATCCTTGAACAAAAACAAAATAGCGATTTATTTGCTGTCAAAAACATCAGATTTATTTTCTACGACAAAAATATAATATTATAAACAAGGCCTGAGAGGAGTGATTGTAACTTTGACAAACTATAGGACCGTGTGGTCAAAACATATCTTAAGGAGTTATTAAAAGAATATTACCGGTATTCAAAAATTCTGCCTTCAATTTCTAGCTGCTGGGCAAGTTTAAATAAGAGTTTAAAACAACTGAACAAAACAATCATTCATCGTATACGGTGCGAGCTACGCATATGATTGAATTTCTCAAATCACGATAATATCAAACAGACATCGGACAGAGAGCCCGCGTTGCTTTTTAATAAACAGTTACATACTCATCATCATCATCATACTATACTGATAACTGATAGACGTCCATTGCTGAACAAAGGTCTTTTGCAAGGATTGCCACATGCCGCGGTCTTGCGCCGCCGCCAAAGAGCGGCTGCCTGCGACTCGTCTTATGTCGTCCGTCCACCTAGTAGGGGGTGTGCCAATGCTGCGCTTTCCAATGCGAGGTCAGCCAGAGTTTTTTTATCAGATGGCAACTCTGTCTACTTCTAAGCGTGTTGCTTGATGTTCCCCACCGTCCAATAAACATGTAAGCGCGAAAGAAAATACACAATACACATTTTTCATTACGCCCCCCCCCCCCCCCCCCCTGCAGTAGCAAACATATGTATAGAGTAACTTTAACATAGACACTCTTTTTGAGTTCTGCAAGGAATGTTTGTTAGTTGTCCATATCTACGGCTTTTGCCACCTACTCTTATACCTACCGCATTCAAATTATTAATTAACTTTTTGTTTTGTCCCCGCGGGAACTCTTTAATTTTCCGGGAAAAAAGCCTATGTGCTATTCCAGACTATAATCTATCTCTGTGCCAAATTTCTGCCAAATCCGTTCAGCTGTTGGGGCGTGATTGAGTAACAAACATCCATACATCCATCCATACAACCATCCAAACTTTCGCTATTATAATATACTAGCTTATGCCCGCGACTACGTCCACGTGGATTGAGGTTTTTTGGTTCCCGCGGGAACTCCTTAATTTTCCGGGATAAAAAGTAGCCTATGTGCTATTCCAGACTATATTCTATCTCTGTGCCAAATTTCAGCCAGATCCGTGCAGCCGTTGGCGCGTGATTGAGTAACAAACATCCATACATCCATACATCCATACATCCATACATCCATACATCCATAAATCCATCCATCCAACCATCCAAACTTTCGCATTTATAATATTTATATATTTGATACTCGTATATTTAGTTTACTTTAGTTTTAGTTTAGTTTAGTAAGATTATTATGTTAATTTTTATCGCGAAAAACAAAAGCGTTTCTTCAGAATAGGGGACGAAAATTTTGGGCGATTTTACTGCACATCTCCGATTTCAATTTTGTTAAGCGTTGGCATTCTTAAAAACGTGTAAAACTACGTCTTAAAGACACTTAGATAAAAATATAAGTTTGTTGTGGGCTCTTCTCAGACGAGGGCGCGTTTGCAACCCTCGTAGCTTTAGTTTTAAGATACCTTAGTGTATTATCACCATCACGTTTTATACTTTGTAAACGTGTCGTTCAGCAGGTGTACTTTGTAGGTACCTATTTTGAATAAATACACTTTGTGTTTGAGTTTGAGTTTAATCGTCGCCTCTCAACGACCGCAATTTACCTACATAGACGGGCCCTGTCAAACAAATAATGTAAACTTATTTTACTAACGCCATCTAGTCTGAAAAACGGGACAGCGCTATGGCGGGGACAAAGACAGGCTTATGACAAGTGTGAAGCGAGCTCTACAGGTCGGACGCCCAATTCTTTTCTGTGAAAGGTATCTAGTACATACATATAATATCGATGTTGCCTCTATATTTCCAGTGCTCTGCACATTTGAAGCGGCTGTTTATTTAGGATGTAGTACGTTATTCAGGCGTGTAAAAACAACGACCACTTGGATTTATGTGCTTTTTTATTTTCACTGTTAGCACAGGATGTGTTTCACGATATTTCATCGCCGCGTCGCAGCGGGGAAACTGTGATTTGTCACATTAATTTGTTTTATTTCTGTGCAATGGATAAGATAAAGATATTTTTTTTTAATTTATTAAAACAAAGAATACAATCTTTAATCTTTATAGGATGTAATTTGGCAATGGCAAACTTTTTAACAACTACATACCTATTGCATTACTTACTTACTTCTTAGAGATTATTTAGTAGTTTCACTAAATAACTAAGTGTAAGACAACCCTTATTGGTACTTAGTAAATAGTCCAGTCGGTCTGTATGTCTGTCTGTTAAGCATTGTAAAGTTATTATTCAGCACATGGTTTCTTCTCTATGGCAGTTATAATATGAAACCCACGCCCATAATCGGTTTCTCTTTGTACACGGCATCACACCGAAACGTTAAATCGCTTGGCGGCACGACTTTGCCGGTAGGGTGGTAACTAGCCACGGCCGAAACCTCCCACCAGGCCCGACTAGAGAAATTTCCAGAAATTATAAATTCCCAAATTGACTCTGCCGGGGATCGAACCCGGGACCTCCCACGTTAACACAACAGCGCTGAACACTGTGCCAGGGAGGTCGTCTAATATTCTGATGTTTGTAATTTTCTATGGAATCGTGTCGCGTCGCGTTGCCTCGCTGACCTACGACAACGGGTTAGGCAGAGAGCACACAGCATAATAATGGTCTTCAAAAATTTGCTAAATCAATGTTGCCAATATTTTGCAGTGAAAATAACGCCTGCTTACCGATGCTTTAATTTTCGCGCGGAATGTATTTCCTCGATACATTATCCCAACGAGATAGATGCTACGTGCGAATTAATTTGTCAGTTTTATCGACTTTATTGCTTCAGAGTGAATTTAGAACATCTTTGTTTGCGATTATTTGCATTATGTACGGTCGAACGATTCATAAATAAAGCTTTAGTCCATTCCTAGGGCAGGTGGAAAAATGTACGATGTTTTTGCACTTTTTGCTCAGAAAACGATATTTTGAATCATGGGTTTCAATTAAACGAAAAGATCCATACAGTTACTGACCGGTGTCAGAGTTGCTTACCAGCGTTATGGTGAGGATATGGCTTAATATGCGCCATCACCAGTACGCCTTCTCTTACCTCAAACCCTCTTTAGACAACAAGGAACCCTTTTAGTTTCGCTATATCCATCCATTCGTCTTAGATCCGCGGCTTAGCTCAGAGTCTCTTTGTACCAGAAAGCTGTAATTTGGCATGCTTAACACGCCGACAAAGTGGACAAATAAAAATTCGAATAAAAATATTTGTAGGGTAGGTTCCTACCTCTCCTACACGTAAAGTGGGGATGATATTTGTTCTCATCTATCCCATGGTGTGGGGTATCGTTGGATAGGTCGTTTCAAAAATATTGCACGTGTAGGAAAACAATTTTTCAATTCAGGAATCCGTTTGCGAAACATTAAGCTTAAATGTGCTAATTTTTGTTTTTTGAGTCCAGTGAACCCCCCTGAACCGTTGTATTTAGATAGGTATTAGAAAAACGCAAGCAAGTAGAATAAATTACGAAGTTAAAAGGAAAACTGTCACAGCTAAGTAGACTTTACAAGTTAACGAGTAGGTAATAGTCGACCAACGTATAAAATGTCCGCATATTGTGACGGGCAACTATGGAACCCTACTAATAATATTTTAATTTAATTTTAACCATAATTAATCAAGTAAATATTATAAATGCGAAAGTTTGGATGGATGGATGTATGGATGTATGGATGTATGGATGTATGGATTACTCAATCACGCGCCAACGGCTGAACGGATCTTTTCACAGAGATAGAATATAGTCTGGAATAGCACATAGGCTACTTTTTATCCCGGAAAATTAAGGAGTTCCTCCGGGAACCAAAAAACCTCAATCCACGCGGACGTAGTCGCGGGTATTAAAATATTTGAAGGTAGCGCTTGAATTTAACAAGTATCTATCTGTTACTATGCAAAAACTATAATACTAGGTACTTGGTTTTGTATACCTTTATACGTTTTTTAACAAAAACGTAAGTAATTAAGCAGGTAGGAAACTAAGTTTATAGAGTCCCTTCCTATTTTAAAGCACTACTTTTTAGGCAAAAGAATTAAACTCTATACTAGAAAAGCATAATGATATGATATTCAAGAGTAAGTAATTTACCTATTTCAAAGCAAACTAGTAACGGAAAAGAAATTAAACGAAATGCAAAATTTAACACTTTTTATATTATTGAACGGTTCAAAGCATCAGGTCAAAATGAATACAAAATATTAACACAATTTAAGTTATATTTTCACACAGAAATAAGTACACACATACAAAAACAACTATCAGATTTATAGAGTTACAGCAAGAATACTTATCTTTATTCTAGGTGGCTCGTAGACAAAAACTATCATATCTCACAAGAACAGTGGGTTTTATAGGTTACGATTCCCTCCATATACCCACACCTTTTTCCTATTCCAAGTTTGACAACATAACAACATTTTGTTTATTACAAACTGTATAACGGAATTATTAACAAATATATATTTCCAGACACTTATTTATATACTTAACTCTTAATCATTAAAACCATTTTCAAGTTAATACAACATTTAGTTTAAACTAGCTGAAGAAAAGTACACCGAAGTCCAATCTAAGCATCAAAAGGAAGTATCGATTGATACACATAAATTCGTAATAACAGTAAAGCATTACTCAAAATACTCTTGAGACTAATAATTTATTACAATAATAATTATCAATTAATAGTTCTTTACATTTAAAACAGAATAATAGTAACTATTTTACAATCTCTCTTGAAGCTATGATAGTCAATTGACCTATTTCTAAATTACAGTATTTATTTGAAGCATAATACCAATCAACACTTTGTGTTGCTAAATTAGTAATTATTTATTGTAATAATGTCTACACTTTTTTTCTGAATAAACTTAAATATTTAGTTTCAAAATATAACCTTAGGAGCATTACCAACATATCAAGTAAGAATACAAGTGTTGACACACTTTAATAACAAATAATGTTTACCTAATACAAAATTCAGTGTTTACCCACTGTAATATTTAATTATTCCTCATGAATCACAAAATAGAGTTCTTTTATTTTCCAATAATCTATCACGGGCATAAGCTAGTATTTTATAATTATGATATTCTTTAAACTCTAGAGTTTACGTACTCGCGATATAATTCGATTTCATAGACTGCATGTGTTCTTGATCAGCTATGTTTTCAATTATATTATAACTTAGTTTGCATCTGCTATTGATTTCTTTGACAAACTTAAAGCCAACGCGCAACGCTACAATCAAGATAAGCATCTAGGTATTTCTGTTTAGATTTCGCATGAATTTTGCGTTGCAACTGTTTTTTCTTTTCTAATCTATTTTAAAGTAATTTTATATTTCGAGGTGTTTTTAGCTCGTTCACTAAAGTTTACTAGCACATTTGATGCATTAACTTCGATGTTTTCGCTTTTCCATATCCATACTTAATATTATAAATGTGAATGTGAATGTGAATGACTTCACTTTCACTTTCACGGCCCAAATGTTGTCAATAAATCAATAAATCACTTTCACTTTCACGACCCAAATGTTCAACTGATGTGAAGAAATTTGGTACAGGGGTGGGTTGCATCCCAGGGAGGGACATAGTCTACTTAATATCCTGGAAAATTAAAAAGTTACCCCGGGAATCAAAAACCTTAAACCACGCAGACGACGTCGCGGGCATCATTTAGTATTATTAATAAAATGCAATAGTGTTTATGTCTTTTTGTTTCTTTTTTACAGCCCATTCATTTCATCATTTTTGGAGAAATTTGACACCTTGAGTCCAGGAAACGGAGATATGTATATGCTACTTTTTATCGCGGAAATTAAATTAAATGAATTTATTGAAAACCTTAATTAATGCGGATAAAGTTGCGGGCATCATCTAGTTTATTATAAGCAAACGAAATAAAAATCTGCAATTATTGTCTGAAGAATAACAAATACCAAGCGGATTTTATTCAAAGTTACGATTCAATTAATCTGTCACTGGTGAAATAAGAGTGGATTGCAAATGTCTCTGTTTTAGTGATTTGCATTCGAACAGCTGAGTCCGCCGCAATTTTAAACCACGTCCTAGTTATGAACGCTTAGGGTGAAAGCACACTACCGAAAACACGCTAATGGGAAATATGTTTCGGCGTATCGCGGTATTCTGTGTAGCTCCATATAAAAATGCTTGTGGTATTGATTTTCACATTATTATTAAACTCGTCTAAAACACTCTAGAATTAGATAGAATTATAACCTTACTAACTGATGCCTGCGACTTCAGAAGAAAAAAATTAAACCGGACGGGTTTTATTTTTTTTTTGTTCCCGCGAGTACATCTTAATTTTCCGGGATAAAAATTAGCCTGTGTCACTCTCCAGGTTCTTAACTATACCAAAAATCACGTCGATCTGTTGCTCCGTTGCGGCGTTATTGAAGGACAAAGCAATAAACCAACAAACAAACAAACACACTTTCGCATTTATAATATTAGTAAGTGTAAAATGTAGATATATATATTTACATACAGTTTACATTTTACACTAACACACTACATTTTACATTTTCCGATTTATATAAATGTCAAAGACATTAGACCACACTGCTAGTAGGTTAAAAATAAACACAAAGATAACCATGAATAGATTTTAATTTCTGTTCATTCCAGTTTGTTGTGTATGTTGAATCACATTCTATCCAGAATAAACTGCAAGAAACTAGTATAGTTGCTCTTTAAAAATTATTGAACAGCCAATGATATTAAAACATAATATCATATAAAAACGATGAACTATTAAAGTTGATTTTACAATTATATTGATTTTAATAAATTTCACTACAAGATCTGTCTCAAAATATTCCAAAAGATAATTGTTTAGAAATCGATAATGATAACCTAACATAACCTCTTAAAATAGTATGTAGTTATAATTTATACTTATCTCAGCAAAATGCCGTAATCCACCCTTAATCTTCACCAATACTATCAATAATAATAATTATACACTTTATCCACTTGTAATAACTCCTCAAAATTTTAATACTGACTGAACTCCCGACGCCATTTTCTCTCACCTTTATACTATTTTTCTGCTACCGACCCACCAACGTTCTCCTGATTTTTTGTGATTGGCTGTCATGATTACAGCCTATATATTGAAAAGCTACGATTGGTGATTAAATTACTTAGCATTAATCAAAATAAACTCTGCATCCTGCAACACTCAATGTTGCCAAAATATAACCTCCAAAGTAAAATCAACGATTCATTGCAAGAAACCTAAATTGAACATGAAATGCAATGCAAAATCACCTATGAATCACAACTCAGCATCGCAACAACACTGCGAATAGCGTTCATTCCTCACACTCGCCCATCCTGACGCCTCTTTGCGTCCCTGAAAAGAAAAATTGTTATGAATAGGTTCGATCACCGCATACATGAAAACAACCAAGCAACCTAACCTTGGAGAAAAAGAACTCTATCTAATAACGACCAATCAATCCCTTGCTCCCCACTGCTTTTTTCTTTTGTTACTTGACCAATATAAAGACTCTATTGCGAGCAAAGTAAAGTACATAGTTTATTTTCAAAGAGATTTTGACAAGATTGTATAAAGCACCGACTCATAAAATACATCTGTTTATAAGAAGAGTATACGCATTTATCAAAATAAACTCTGCATCCTGCAACACTCAATGTTGCCAAAATATAACCTCCAAAGTAAAATCAACGATTCATTGCAAGAAACCTAAATTGAACATGAAATGCAATGCAAAATCACCTATGAATCACAACTCAGCATCGCAACAACACTGCGAATAGCGTTCATTCCTCACATAAATGTAAGTAGACTTAAAATTTATCAGTCTTAAGGCGACTACTTTCATGTTGCAAAGCTGAAGTGGCAATAGACGGGGCATATAGTTCGAAGAACCGATAGACGTTGGGGCCCCAAGGTGCTGAAATGGCGACCCCGTGACCCCGTGGACGGACGACATCAAACGAGTCGCAGGGTGCCGCTGGATCCAGGCGGCGCGGCGCAAGACCGTGGCGATGGAGATCCTTGCAAGAGACCTATGACCAACAGTGGACGTCTATCAGTTGACCACGACGACGAGGGCGACTCTCAGTACACTGCCTAAACTGATATAGTTAAATATTTTACTGAAGTTTAGGTATTCTAGAGCTGTTATCATGAAAAGGACAGGTACGGAAAATCATACTTCATACTAATATTATAAATGCGAAAGTGCGTTTGTTTGTTGGTTTGTCCTTCAATCACGCCGCAACGGAGCAACGAATTGGCGTTATTTTTGGTATGGGTATTTTTGAGGACCTAGAGAGTGATATAGGCTTTTTAACCCGGAAAATTACGGAGTTTCCGTGGGAATTAAAAAAAAGTATATAATCTAGTTTAACATAATGTAAACATTTAACGGCCTTGTGCAAGTGGTCTTATTCTAAAAAGTGAATAAACCGATTGTCTTAGTTAAAAAATATTTTAAATTATTTCCTCGCTCGCAGCTGTGCGCGATGCAATTTCTTGGCAACGGTAAGACATAAATAATACCAACTAGAAATTTTGCTTGAATTTATTTATATAAAGAAATTTATAGTACATATTATATAAATTCAAGTAGAATAGGTACAATCAAACAGGCCTACCTGTTCAGGTTTGTTTCTAGGGAATAAAAAATGTAACCCGGCGTCTCTGGGAGCGGGCCTTGGTACTGTTACTTTTCAGAAAAACCCAATAATTTTATATTTTATTACAGTGCTTCTCACACAAGGAAAATTTCTAAACTTACTTAAATAACGGCCGGTTACTGCCGGTTCCGCAATTTTTTGTATGTATTTAAGTAAGCCAATAAATACTTAATTTTGGCCCGATCCGGGAAATGCAGCCGGGACCTCGTCATGCGCAGGCGAACACTTTAACTCCTGGACCTAAGATTATAATTTAAAGAACAATGCTCGATTCCCGGACCCATTGTAATCTTCCAATAGCATCAATAAAGAAGATATTTATAAAGGCGAACGCACCATTTCTCGCTAATACAATAATGCAGGCTCTTTACAGCCCCCGCAAGATCTTTTATAACAATTTTATTGCCCTCGGACCATTTCCTTTGATGCTTCAGTAGACTATAACAAGGGTCTAATGGAATCAAAAGTTATTCAAACAATTATTGTATTCTGTGCCCCCTTGACCCGCGCACATAAAGGTAGACCTATTTATTTTACCTAAAGTTTGCATTGTCTTACACTTTTCACCTGGCTCTAGTACGGTAGAGTGATTGCTACAGTGTAGTGTATCAAATGATAAATGATAAATGATAAATGATAAATGATAAATGATAAATGATAAATGATAAATGATAAATGATAAATGATAAATGATAAATTATAAATGATAAATGATAAATGATAAATGATAAATGATAAATGATAAATGATAAATGATAAGTGTTAAATGATAAATGATTTATTTATTTCACATAGGACAACTTGTGTCACTTATGATACGTCAAGACTCTACCACCGGTTCGGAAAGTGATTCTACTGCGAAGAGCCGGCAAGAAACTCAGCAGTTGCTCTTTTCTCAAAAAAAGAAAGAGGTCACAACTTTTTTTTTTATTTTTTTATCCACTACAAGTTAGCCCTTGACTGCGATCTCACCTGATGGTAAGTGATGATGCAGTCTAAGATGGTAGCGGGCTAACCTTTTAGGGGCATGGCAGTTATATTAAACCCATACCCCTATTCGGTTTCTACACGGCATCGTACCGGAACGCTTAATCGCTTGGCGGCACGTCTTTGCCGGTAGGGTGGTAACTAGCCACGGCCGAAGCCTCCCACCAGGCCAGACCAGGGAAAATTCTAAAAAAGTTTCTCATTAAAGCAAAACAATACATACGCAACGTTACAAGTATTACACTGACTTGTGGGTCACTAGATTCGAGGCCGGTTGCTTCCATGCAACTTTGTCGTTAATAAAATCGTCGATAGTATAATGAGCTCGACTTAACAAATGCTGTTTGACACAGTCTTTAAATTTATGTAATGGCAAATCTAGAAACTCTTTTGGAACCATATTATAAAAACGTACATTCGACCCCACAAAGGATTTCTGCACCTTACGCACACGATATGACGCTGTTGCTAGCTTACCTATATGGCGGTTTTTAGTACCTACATAGATTTTGAATATCAGCTATTTGCTTATAATGATTAATGTTATGCCTAACAAAGACTATATTATTGTATATGTATTGTGAAGGCACCGTAAGATCACCAATCGCAATTAATTCTGATCGTCTAACTATTTCGCTATTGGCCTAAATCTATTATCACAGCCAAGATACACGTCTGTACTAATATTATAAATGCGAAAGTTTGGCTGGATGGATGGATGTTTATTATTCAATCACGACAGAACGGCTGAACAGACAAATCTTTTATTAGCTACTAGATGATGCCTACGACTTCGTCCACGTAGATTGGTGAATGAATGAATATACTTTAATTTTACACCACAAAAGAAAATAAACAATAGTAAACTTAGCTAATAACAAAGCAAGTATACAATTTGGCGGCCTTATCGCTACACAGCGAACTCTTCCAGACAACCAATTTCTTAAAAGGACATAGCCACAAATAATGATGTTTTATGATTCCCGCGGGATTTCTTAAACTTTCCGGGGTAAAAAGTAGCCTATCTCCTTTCCGGGTGTGTAACCAATTTCTGTATCAAATTTCATCAAAATTGTTTGAGTAGTTGGGCCGTGAAAGCGTAGCAGACAGACAGACAGAAACACTCTCATTTATATTATTAGTATGGATAACGAAGTAAGCTACGCAAGAGCTAACTTGTAGTGGAATAAAAAAACAACACCAAAATCTGTAATCTGTAGAGATTTTAAGCCTTCGAATCGCAAAACTTTTTCCGGAGTCCTATAAGTTTAGAGGATAGCTTTACTTCTATGCATCATTTTGGCGTGCGATGAAAACTTCTACGCTTCGCTTGTACGAGCAGCACTTTACAATGCAGGCGTACAACTACGAACAACTAGGAGTAACTACAAGTTGCATACAACTACAGTTACACACAAAACATTGGCTTCCCACTTCCAGCTTTCATTGATATGTTATAACTTATGCGCTAACTTTTGGCAGCATTTCTCGCAAATTTTACGTTACCGAGAAGGTAAAACTTTGTTATTATTTTAATAGTCCTTGGCTGCAATCATCTATCTGATGATGTAGTTATGAGAAATCTGACAAGAGTATAGCGTTTCTGAAGGCACACAGTCTACAGAACTCCCATCTATAATAATACTAGCGGTAGGTAATTACAGGAATCGAGTAAAACATAGGACTTGCATGTAAGCTTCTAACCCCCGTTTCACCCCCTTTGGGTTTGGATTTAGTAAAATAGCTCGTACAGGTTTTTATTATTTAAGACTACTACTACTATAAGATCTATAAGAATCTATCTCTTTCTCTTTCTCTCTCTCTTAGTGTCGGTTTACGAAACCAGCGACGGCCGAGCGACGGCGACAGCGGGGCGATGAGGTCCGAGAGCTGGTGACGAATTTCGGGAAGGTCCTTTAGGCAAGCTAAAATAGTGAGAAAATATAATTTCGTCAATTGGCGAATCCAGTCCTGCCAGTCTGGTAGAGCGTTTGCGGTTATTTTGCTGCTGCGCAGCATATAACATTTGCAAAAAATATCCAAAAAAAACATTTTTTTGGCAACTTGATTTTTTAATCTTTTAATTTAGTACTTAAATAATTCGAAAATAAAACCCAGCCTTTTTTGTCGGTTATAAACTAACCAACACTAACCCTGCTAACTTTTCAAAGTGATTTTCGTTTTAAGGCAATAAAATATGATTTAACGGTGAAGGAAAACATCGTGAGGAAACCTGCGTGGCATAGATTTCTCCGAAATATTCTAATAAGTGTATGAAGTCTGCCAAACCGCACTTGCCAATGGCCTATAGCCAAAGCCTTCTCATTCCAAGAGGATCCTTGTGCTTAGTAGTGATCCGACAATGGGTTGAAATGATGAGTTTACAAAACTAAAGGGTCAACAAAAAAAAAAAATCGTTGATGCAAAAAACGGAGGGCAAAAGTCGTTGCTACTTATTACAACCTCTTTCACGACCTCTATTATAGAACCCACCCTTTGTGCCAATTTTATTACCTCCAGACCCTTTTGATGCTTTCGCGGGCAATAAGGGCCTTAATATTCTCCATAGAATCAACTATTATGCTAACATATTTTGCTATTGTAATCGTAAGGGGATTATTCGGGCCAATCGTTTTCTATCATTGCTATGGTAACTTTACATCATTATCAGCGTCATCATCATATATGATCCCATCATTATCATATATAATTTTAGAATGGAACTCACTTACTGGACTGGAATGTATTATCCTTGGATAATTGAAAAATATAGTTAAAAATTATTTATTAAACAAATTTTAGGTAGTTTTTAGATGTTTTTCATGTGTTTTCTTCTAATTTATTAATACTAACTTAGATCTATACTTATACTTAATATTATAAATGCGAAATTTTGGATGGATATTTGTTACTCAATCACGCCAGAACGGCTAAACGACTCTGTATGAAATTTGGCACAGATATAGATTATAGTCTGGAATAACACATGTAAGCTACTTTTTATCCCGGAAAACTAAAGAGTTCCCGCGGACCGAGAACAAAAAAACCTCAATCCACGTGGACGATGTCACGGGCATCAGCTAGTCCCTATTATAGGAGGCCAACGTCTAAATCACTATAGGCTTTTTTTTCCTCCGAAAGAATATGGCAAAATAAACTTTCATCTCCTCTCGATTGTACTTTATAGTGTCAGGTTTCAAATAAATCTTTGAAGCGGCTTCCAAGGGACTCAACCCTTGCGTCCTCATTTATCCACATTACTGAAATGATAAGCCGTCAAGGTTTACACAGGGCTTTGTGAGGGACAGTTTTGTTAGAGTGAAAAAATTGTGAGGTCGGAACTCAAACTTGCTCGAATCTTGACTGGACTATAGGAATTATTATACGACTGCCCAAATAAGTGGCTGGTTGGTGGAGGCGCTGGGAGGCTTCGCCGTGGCTAGTTACCACCCTATCGGAAAATACGTAAATACTGCAAAGCGATTTAACGTAAGTATGATGTAGTGTGGAGCGTTCCAGTATAGAGTCCCGTGTAGAAGTATTAGGGGTAGGGATATAATATAATTTCCATAACCCTAACAGGTAAACCCGCTACCATCTTAGACTACATCATCAATTACAATCAGGTCAGTTTGCAGTTCAGGGATACTTTGCAGTGGATAAAAAAACAAGACTCCTTCATAATGTGCTCAAAGGTGCGTGAAGATGATTTCAGATTCTGAACAATTGTACATTTACAAAATATCATTTACTAGTTGATACCCCTAACACCCGCGTGGTAAAAGGTTTTTTGATTCCCGCAAAAACTCCTTAATTTTTCGGAATAAAAGTAACCTATGTCATTTTCCATGTCTTCAACTATACAAATACCAAAAATCACGTCGATCCGTTGCTCCGATGCAGCGTGATTGAAAGACAAACCACCAAACAAATAGTATAACAAAATTTCAAGGACAATGTGAAACTTATAGTGAAAATACACTACTGGCAAAACATTTTTGTCTGCATCGTACACTTTCATATGGAGTGTGCACACTAGGCAACATGACAAGACGTCGTTCCTCTCCGACGCGAAAGTTTTGTTATGACCTGTCCCATGTGTGATTTCGTCCTAATAATAGAAGAAATACAATACTTTTCTCAATACGCTTCGATTATAAGAAGCGGCCATTGAAAAAGATAAACCCTCACGTAGCGAGGGATAAGTTCTATCACTATCAAATTACAAATAGATAAAACGGCTGAGAGTACGGTTCCTTTCATACAATGCTCCCGATACAATTACACATCTCATATGTAGCTGAAAGGAAGAAAGGAGAAAAGGTTCTGACGCAAAATCTGTCGCTTGACGAAAGTGGAAATATCAACGTTATTCCGAATTCAAATGTTTTTTTTGAAGTGAAACTTCTTTAAAATCGAAACTTCTTTATATGAAACCAAAAAGAGACAGACATAATAGGATTTAGTCTGCGAGATAATGAGATAAATACAAGTTATATTTATCTCATGGCTAGGCTACTTTTCTGAAGTTTCACTTCTGCCGTTTGTGAATTGCACAAACACACACACACACACACACACACACATACACACACACACACACACACACACACACACACACACACACACACACACACACACACACACACCACACGCACAACGAGCAGGCTTATTATTTACAATGATAAAATAGTGCAACAAAATACTACAGCCAAACTGAACAAAATTAGAGAGAAATCCGTCTTTGTAATTCAATTTCAATTGAAAAGTTCGACGACTAACCAAGCAAAACATAAAAAACCTTATAAGTAGTAAATAGTTCAAAGTAATTAAAGTAACTGAACACATATACGAGTGAAAGAATTCAACATGCACGAGTGGATTTTCACATCGGGTCTAACAAGAATCTTGTTCTTGTTCTAAATTCACCACACATTAGAATACAAAGGAATTAATGGAGACTAGAAGCTTCAAAGAAGAACTTTGGTATCAACTGGCAGTATTTATTTGTATGTCCTTTAACTAAACTAGTAGCTTTTATTTAATCCACTCCCATTTAGCAAATGAATGCAATCTCACCTGATGGGAATTGATGATGCAGTCTAAGATGATAGCGGGCTAACCTATTAGGGGTATGTATGGCTTTTATGTTATTGTATTGTTAAGCCAATTATATCCCTAATCGGTTTCTACACGGCATCGTACAGGAACGCTAAATCTCTTGGCGGCACGTCTTTGCCGGTATGGTGGTAACTAGCCACGGCCAAAACCTCCCATCAGACCAGACCAGAGAAAATCCAGATATTATTTATTCCCAAATTGACCCTGTCGGGCATGGAGCCCGGGACTTCCCCCTTAAAGACGATAGCGCTCACCACTGCGCCAGCAATGTCGTCAAAAGGTCAGGGAGGTAGCTTGCTTAGGTTGAAAACACACTAACGACAGAAAAAAAATCATTTTCAACAGAACAACCGCCGAGATTCTTGCTGGCTCTGATCGGTAGGAATGGCAGTCCGAACCAGTGGTAGATTTACTTTATGATTAAAAGTACTTATGTTAAAGTTTATTTGAATATAAAACGTCGAGAAAGAGTAAAAGGTTGAACGCTGTTATATATTTTTTATCCTTTTCGAAGATTTTTTCTCAATCATTAAACAAAGTCGTGGAGTCAAAACGTGACGCAACATAAAAGACACCTCAGGTAGAATGTCCTACATGTATCTAATAAATAAATTGAGTATTAGTATTAACGAAACACTTTTGTATTTTGTATTTGACTATTCATTAAAAAAATTGCTCAGCCATTCGGACGATTTTTTTTCGGTCGAGATGAAAAAATCGAAACGAAAAATCGTTAACATGAAATGGTAAAATTGATAAATTGCCGCAACGATCCCTTTGCGCTGATCAATCACACAGTCTGACCCCGAAGACTGATCGGGGTTTCACAAATGAAAAAAACCGAGTTTCCTTGCGAATCTAACCAGCATTCCGCAGCGTTTCAAACTAACACAGAAGAAAATAGTTATTTGTTCAACAAGATCAAGTCGTTTTTATTGAGA
The DNA here is from genome assembly GCA_963932025.1 of Erebia epiphron. Taxonomy (NCBI): domain Eukaryota; kingdom Metazoa; phylum Arthropoda; class Insecta; order Lepidoptera; family Nymphalidae; genus Erebia; species Erebia epiphron. Next base: position 2,997,003 of record OZ009948.1, read on the forward strand.
GTTTATTCTGGATACAAACTAGGCATTTTGAATTAGGAATGCCTATAGGGTGAGCAAAAACTATTTTTGCTCACTGGTTTTAAGCAGCTAATGCGCCCTTTTTGAGCTAGTGAAGTGAAAAAAAAAAATTTTCCGCTACTTTTGATTGTTTATCTGTTTTACACACTGCTTACATCTATTCCCAGGACTTCCCAAGAAAGGAACACGGTATTTGATTCCCCTTAGTAACATTTACTACTTCTAGTTCTTGACGCCCTGGGTGGTCCTGGGATTGATTCCTGGTAGGAGAATATCGTTAAATTAATATAAAAATAGTATACATTAATATGATAAAATCTAAATATTAAACTAAAAACTAAATCCATAAATACCTACTAAGAAAAAATAAAAATAAAAGCCTAATGAAAAAGACCACCCTTGGTTGCCTCTGCCAAAGGTACCCATCATATTTAAGAAAAAACAGAAATAAACCCCTAATCAAAAAGACCACACCTGGTTGCCCCTGGGCCAAAGGTACCCGTCATATTGTTGCCATTTCAAACGGCATCGGTCGCGCGTAAACTAAACGACCTTTTGGAGATTTGAGAGAATTAAAACACCGAATAATTAAATAATATTTCTTTTTAAATTGTTTAAATGATTATCTTTAAATATAGATGTAGAAATAATATTTTAATCCAAGTACTTGCCATTAATATAACATTTAAAAAAACATATATTTTCTTTGGGTTGGGTCTTCTTTAAGCGCATTAATCTTACTTATTTGTCAAAATAAAATCAAATATGTATCTTTAAACACTTAAATAACTGATAAGCAAGGTATGTATTATCCTTAGAAAACAATAAATATAGTAAAAACATGTATTTGATTATACAACAATAATTAAAGCTAAATAAATCCTTATAATATTTAGAGACAAAAAATTTGGTATAAATAATTAATCTTCCTCATCAGCATCTTTTTCAGGGTAACATTGAAGTGTGGACCCTGCAATTATTATTACTAAAATAAAATGTGCATTGTGTCTTAGATTGTGGTCAGAATTGTGAACAAACAGAAAGGTGGTCAGATACTGTTGAACCTTCATTACTGAGCTCAGTTTTGCTCTCTATGTCTTCTTCCATTAGTTGCACAATGATTAAAGATTCACTGAGAAATTTATGAGCGATTTATTACGATAAAAATATCAATAAAACAAAAACTTAGTTCAAAACATGAAAAAATATTTTCGCAAATAGAGTCGCGCGTAACCTTTTAGGCGACGGGCGCGCGTAGTCTTTTCGGCGCCTACGCCACGGTTAAAACAAAAGCTTTTTGTTCAACAAATGACCCGCTGGGAATTTAAGTGTATGATTGGTTTTGTTTATAGTAGTAACCTTAGAAGAGGCTACTTGAGATGAGAAATATTTATGACCAAAACACTAGAAACTATAAACAAAAATGTAAAAAGTGTCGTCGATTCGACACAGCGCGACCGCTTGAAGGTTAAATTATAATTTCACAAATGGCTCTGGCTTCAATCTGAAACCCCGGGCTGAAGGAAAGCTACATTTTACGCGACATTTTTACAATAAAATAAATCGAAATTTTTTGTAATGCCCGCTAAACTTTTTTCATTTAGCTGGTGATTCAATTTCTCTGTTTTTCGACACTTCTGAAAATAACTTCTAAAAAAGGCTTATAGAAAAAGTGCTGACACCTTTTCTAGTTTTTTTTAAACCAAGCAAAATTTTTCTTTAAACTTTGATTAAAAGTTTAAATGGACTTTCATTATAAGATTAAAATTTATTTTAATCTCTTTATTTGCAAAATAAAGAGATTAGATTCACATTATTAATTTGGCCTCTATCTTCCAAAAAATTGAAAACTGTAAATATTATGATTTGTCTGTCTAGCTAAGCTCGGTTACAATTTTGGTAAGCGAGAAATGGGTAAATTCAGCGCTTGAGATCATGGTATAACATAGATCCTCAAAAAGATAGGATAGAGAACTGATAAAGTATGAATTTAAAAACTCTAAACTTAGGCCTACTTGCACAAAGACAATCAAACAATAATGCTGTCACTTTTTGGCAATCTCATTATGCTCTTGCGGGTTTTCGAAAAAAGTGACAGCTTTACAAAATTTAACTCAGTGAATCAGTTATAATTAATTTCCAGTTCCTTGTGCAAGTGGGCCTTATTGTATGAAAAAAAAGTAATTTTAAAAAAACAAAAAACCCGACTGCTGAATATCAAAAAGTATAAAACAAGACATGAATTGAAGTATTTAATTATTATCAATTTAAATCGTATAATATTAATAAAATGTATCAAGGCGCAGTCGCACGTCCAATAGCTAACCTTAACGTGCGACTGCGCCTTGATAAATTTAATTAATATTATACGATTTAAATTGATAATAATGAAATACTTCAATTCATGTCTTGTTTTATACTTTTTGATATTCAGCAGTCGGGTTTTTTGTTTTTTTAAAATTACTTTTTTATTTCAAACTTTTTAGTTAAGCATTTACCGTAAACAGGCGACGTTTTATCTGCCCGAAGTAGCATCTATTATCTATTCTGTGGTAGCACCAAAGGTACTGATAAGTATTTTGTATAAGAAGTAGTAATAAGCAGCGGATTCATTTATTCGTAATGACGAGCGGTGATCACCATAACCATCATCAAATTTGCATATGTTATAATGCTAATATTAATTTGGTAAAGTTTGTAAATTATCTGCTATTTTTACTAAAAATGAGCTCATTAATTTTCGAGAGTCCTGTCGCATCGACTTCACGAGACCTCGGGAATGAACGTCGGCCACTTACGAAAATGCCCGTAGACACTGCAAAAAAGTGTTTAGTATTTTCAAAAACACAATTTGTACGTATTTAGTACGTAGTGGGCGTATTTATTTATGTAGTATTTAGTATAAAGCTAAGTGGACTTGGAACCAATATTTTAATAGACTTTAAAAATGTTAGTCGGAATTTATGTTAGTCGAATATGCGCTGCATGTGGCATTGATGAATTTATTGATTGATCGATTGAAGGATTACAAATCATCAAGATTTTTGAGACTTGTTATGGCTTTGGTATTACAATGATATGTTACTACCGTAATATGTGAGAGTACATCCCACCTTCACCCTTACCTATCCGCTGCCCGCCGCGTCATTTTCTGTTGAAGGTGTACCTATTTCTACGATATCTCTTATGATATTCATCTAAATTGAATGGTGTAAAGGACAATTTTTTTTTCTAAATTAAATACTTGAGATGAGTAAGATATTTATTTTGATAAGGAATTAACAATTAATACTATGTTGGTAAAAACACCTTCGCAAGTAAAGCACTGTTTAGACCAAATTTGAAAATCATAAAAATGGTTATTGTGAGTCAACCTTAAAAGATAGTTATATGCTATGGCGGACTTTTTTTTAGAACTTTTTGAGAGGAACGTTTGCACCATACATTGTTGTCGTGTAACTTTAACGATTTAGGCAGCGCACGCCACGTAAGCTCTCAGATGAGATGATTTTTTCCGACTTTACTAACATTATTGCAATTTTCGTAAGGATCTCTAATTTGTTTGGAAATAAAATATAGCCTATTTTACTTGTTAATAGTGTAGCTTTCTATAAGTGATATAAGTTTTAAAATCGGTTGAGTGGTTTTTGAGATAATCCACCTAGTTTGATAGATATAGATGATATGAGTAGGAACTTTAAACATTTCCTTTGAAGCCTCGTAAATCCTAAATTATCATTTAAACGGAAAAATGGTTTAAGGAACCTAGGTGTGATTTTAAAAGACCTATCTAACGATACCCCATTTGCTTATAGCCTATCGACTTTCATTTATTAATTGGCTTCCAGTCGACGCCATTTTGTTTTTCTCAAATTCGGCCTCCGTTGTGACACTCGGAAGTCTTAACCAAATCTATTACTGCAATTACTATCAAAATCGGTTCAGCCGTTTTTTCTGTAATGTGACACAAAGGAATCCAACCTTTGAAACCTCATAAATCCTAAATGATCGTTAAAATGAGAAAATGATCAAGGAAACCTAACTATGATTTTGCAAGACCTTTTCATCGATACCCCACTTGCCATAGTCCATCGACTTTTATTTTTAAATTTGTTACATTATGGCTTCTAGAGGGCGCCATTTTGTTTTTTCTCAAATTTGGCTTCCACAGTGACACTCTAGTGATATATTCGGCACAAACTGGTGCAAGAATCATCAAAATCGGTCCACGCGTTTAGGCTGTAGCTGTCCTGCAAGGAACATACAAACATATATAGACTGATGAACACATAACCCTGTGCGTTCCGCAGTCGGGTAAAAAGGTATGTTTTCGAGTGCGTCTCAATCCTTTTAAAATGAGTAACAAAATATACTCGTAGCAACAGTGATTTTAAAATTAAATAGTTACATTCACAATATTTTACACGCTTACTTTTTAATCCCTATTAAAATGGAACACACAAAAAAGAAATCTGTAAAGAACTTGCCAACTTCCATCAAACCAACACATCTCTAGGTCAGCTATGGATATTTGCTTTTGTCTACACATAGAGTGTGAATTTTATGACTTCACACACGATTTTGAAGTCGTAAATTCATCTTAATTCAATCACCAATAGATGAAAATCTGTCTTAAGATCCCTCGAAACGAAGATCTGAGAATGCTAGATTTATTTATCCACGGTAAGTGTACCAAGAAAAAAAGCAATAATAATAAGAGCAATGTTGACAAAAATCCTTTTAAATACGTTTTAAGTATAAACAAAAAAAAAAATATGATATTTTTGGAAATTGTAATTTTTTACAGCAAAATTAAGTATCTACCGTTCCAATTAAAACTAATTAATAAATCTAGATATTCAAAGCGCGTTACTTTTTTATACTATCGAGAACACTAATGTATTAAATCATATTTATATTTTTTATTTTATTGATGTTAAATTTAATACCCAAAGTCACATGTATAATGAAATATCAAAGTTGGACCCACTCTAATAACAGCTAGTTTTTTAGCTACGAGTATCTTTGCAGTTTGGAACGACGTGTTGAGTTAGCTCATCTGTAAACATACATACATTTTAATCAGCAATGTCGCAATATGCTTGGAAATTCAGACCGAATAAAAATTACCCGGTTAGTGAATAATTGAGTCACCACCCGGATGTAAATGTAAACTTTGCGCTAGTTCGTTGAAAAGGTTTAGGTATAAAGCCTTTTTTTTCCTCCCTTTGTTCATGGTAACAATGCGGGTTATAGTAAACAGTTACTAAGTAATTAATAAGTATGTGAGCTCGTTAGGATTTTTTTAAACTAATTTTTTTATGCGATGACATGCATGCAGAACTCTATGCATGCAGCTATCAATTCTAGTGGCGGATTATGTGACGTCGAAGTATAAAATATAAGACAAAACTTGGGGAAATTACATTTTTATTCATTGAATTCCCTCTGTCAGATTCTCTTGTTATGATAATTCCTATGAATTTCGTCCGTGTTGATTTATATTTTTTTTAATCTCATAGGAACTCGTCGATTTTATAAGATTATAAATCACCTTTGTGTGTCTCTTGGGATACTAGGTCAAGCTATGTCAGTACAAAATATCATTGAAATCGGTTTACGGGTGGATACTACTATCCACAATGTGTTATTCCAGACTATAATCTATTATTGTGCTAAATTTTATCCAGCTCAGTTCAGCCGTTCTGGCGTGATCGAGTAATCCATCCAAACTTTCGTATTTATAATATTAGTATAGATAAATCATAATATGTACCTATTATGCCTTTTCCGGCAGTCTAACGGCTCTCACTGGGATAAAAAAAAGTTACTGTGAAAACAGTTCCTATAAAAGCCATGTAAAAAACATCCTGTAGCTTTTAAAATAACTAGGTAACTGCTGCACCAGAAGCAACGCGAAATCGGCGTGACATAAATAATATTTATTGGAAAAGAAAATTTAAAGTGGACTTAAATTCACTCGACGACACAAGTGGAAATAGAACCGGGCGATTTGGAAAATGTCCAAGTGCATCTCGCGAAGTGGCTGCTACATTCCGATACGCGACTTTACAGGCGAGAACTCAATTGGTTGCACAATGGAACTTAGGGCGGTTATAGATTAGCGTATTTTCCGGCGCGTATAAGCTCGTTTTTGAAAACTCGTTTTTACGACGACCTCCATGGCGCACTGTTGAGCGCTGCTGTCTTAACGTCCGGGGGTCTGGGGTTCGACCCCCGGCAGGGTCAATTTAGGAGTTTATAATTTCTGAATTTTACCTGGTCTGGCCTGGTGGGAGGATTCGGCCGTGGCTAGTTACCACCTTATCAGCAAAGACGTGCCGCCAAGCGATTTAGCGTTCCGGTACGATGCCGTGTAGAAACCGAATAGTAGTATGGGTTTAATATAACTGCCATGCCCCTAACAGGTTAGCCCGCTACCATCTTAGACTGCATCATCAATTACCATCAGGTGAGATTGCAGTCAAGGGCTAACTTGAAGTGGTGTAAAAAGAAATTCGCGCTTATTAGCTCGTATGCTACTAACTACTACCACATAATAGATAATAGTACGTTTTACTACCACAGAATAGATACCTAACAGTATGTTGTACTCAGTGGCGTGCAGTCCATACAGGCATAAAAGCACCGCTTACCCAAATGGAAATACGTCAATGTTCATTTTCATTACGCAAGTCTGTAAATAGGTTTCCTGACTAACTAATGCCTACCCTATCTTCAAGCCCTGTGCACGCCACTGGTTGTACTACCATAGAATAGGTAATAGTGGTACTACTACTGACTGACTCACGCCGTACCATAAGAACTGGATATACCAATGCGTTGTAGACTTTTAAGGAACTTGTGTACATCCGCCCCTTGAATAGGTCCTTATTATAGTTTTAAGGTAACAGCAGGTGAAAGCTGGTAAATTTTAGTAGCACAGAAAATTCAGAAGATTTCTTAGAACGTGAATAATACCTGGAAAATTTCGCAATTCAAGATTTGCTGCAGGAATAACGCCCAGAAAATTTTCGGGTTTAAATTCAAATTCAGTTCGTGAATATAAAATTGAAAACGTGCATACGTGTTGCATTGCACCAGCCTCTAGAGTCTAGATGTAATAGAGTATACCATAGAGTATGCTCTGAGGCACTAAGAGTAAAATTTTTCTGCACTCTTAGATAATGTATGAGATCGAGATTTCCCTTGATGGTTTCTTCTTCACTTTAATGTTAAAATCGATTTTTATTGCGGGCGTTAAGTAGAACTGACTGCGGAGTTGCGTTATATTACCTAGTTGCTGTTGCCCGCGACATTATCCGCGTGGACGGACCGTTTTTTGGTTCCTGCGGGAACTCTTTAATCTTCCAGAATAAAAAGTAGCCTATGTGTTATTCAAATCAAATCAAATCAAATAATGTTTTATTCAATTTAGGTTATAGATATACTACACTTATTCCAGACTATAACCTATCTCTGTGCCAAATTTCATCTAGATCCGTTCAGGCATTCTGGCGTAATTTTGTAACAAACATCCAACCATCCATTCATCCATACAAACTTTAGCATTAAGTCATAAGTCATAAATATTTATTCAATATAGGTAGGTAATATACACTTACTAGATGATTCCCGCGACTTCGTCCGCGTGGACCAAGTTTTTTCGATTCCCGCGGGAACTCTTGAATTTTCCGGGATAAAAAGTAGCCTATGTCCTTCCCCTAGATACATCCTATTTCTGTACCAAATTTCATCAAAATCGGTTTAACAGATGGGCCGTGAAAGCGTAGCAGACAGACAGACACACTTTCGCATTTATAATATTAAGTAAGAGTGAGATAAGAAGTAAAAAGCGTAAAATGGTTATGCTTTGACTGTAGAAACAATCAAACACTGCCTCGTTGGTCTTGTGGTTAGGTTAGTCGACTGCGGATCACGAGGTCCTGGGTTCGATTCCCGGTCGGGCATAAAAGTTAGGTATTGGGTTTTTCAATTAAGAAATTCTCAATGCCAGCCCGGAGTTGGAAGTTGGCGGTGTATCACCCTCGTGCCTCGGAGAGCACGTTAAGCCGTCGGTCCCGGTTATTATCACTAACATGATAATAATCGTTAAAGCCCGCCAACCCGCATTGGAGCAGCGTGGTGGGTCTAAGCTCTAATTCCCGCTCTCCTATGAGAGTGGAGGTCTGTGCCCGGCAGTGGGACGTTAAAAGGCTGTAGTGATGATGATGATGATGTAGAAACAATAATATTACTGTCGCATCAGATTTGGATTCATGTAAGGATTGTCAATCAAATCGTTAAATTTCCGCTTCAAAGTAAAATAACCCATTAAAGCATTAAATTAAAGCTCAATTTCGTGTATCCATTCTCATACGTTTAGGTACGTACGATACCATAAACGTATGAGAATGGATACACGAAATTGAGCTCTAATTCAATAATGTTATGGCTTATTTTACTTTGAAGCCGAACTTTAACGATTTGATCGACAATCCTTACATGATTCCACTACAGATGCGTCAAAGTAGTTCGATAGGAATGGCTCCAGCCACATTATACACAAAGGCCTATTTGAAACATGGATAACGTCAAACATAATGCACTATTCACAAAGGCCTATTTGAAACATTGAATAACGTCAAAGGATCGTTCGCAAATTGCAGCGAGTAAATGCCTCGATGCAATTCTATGGATAATAATAATTATTATTTTGCAATCGCTCTAGTATTAACAATACAATTTCTACATTCACTTTGTACGAAGAATAATGTAATATATTATGCATCATGTCAAAGCAACGACCTCAATTTACATAGATTGCCCTGTCAAACATGGAATGTCGAACTTAATAAATTAGTAACTATATTAGTAGACCGCATAGGTAATACTAGCGAATGCCCGCGACTTCGTCTGCGTGGTTTGAGGTTTTTAGTTCCCGCTGGAAATCTATAATTATCCGGGATAAAAAGTAGCCTATGTGCTATTCCAGACTATATTGGTTCTATCCCTGTGCCAAATTTCAGCCAGATCCGTTCAGCCGTTGGGGCGTGATTGAGTAACAAACATCCATACATCCATCCATCCATCCATACATCCATCCATACATCCATACATCCATCCAAACTTTCGCATTTATAATATTACTAGCGGCCCGTCCCGGCTTCGCACGGGTAGACATAAATAGGTACAGATATTTTTCATAATGGTGCACCCCCTTCTCCCGCACTGCCCCTCTCACGAAGAGTTAGTTACTCGATGCGCTGCGTGGCGGCCGCCGCCGGCATGTATTTTTATTTTAATTTCATGATATCTTTTGAATGGAATGTCCGATTTCAATAATTCAAAAAGTAATCATCAGGTATTGAGACAGTCTTGAATATTAAATTATTTATTTGGATAAAAATTTATAAATGGTATGGATAACACGGTCTGATTTTGATCGACATTTCTATCAATTTGTTAAATGTAAAAAAGTAGTTTTAGTGACGTAACTACAATAGTTAGACACATGGTCTCGCGAAGTTTTTTGTAGATATTGATATATTCTATAATATTGTCGAACATTTTTTTGTCCTATCATTAATACTCCTCGCAGCGTATGCGATGGTAGACATTTTATGGCTAATTTTTTTACACCTTCGGTTGGTGTTAATAGGAATTTCTAAAGATTTCTATAGTAATCTAGTACTAAATATAGCCTATGTTACTCAGTGATAATGTAGCTTTCTAATGAAAAAAGAATTATTAAAATCGGTCCAGTACTTTTTGAGTTTATTCGTTACATACAAAAATACAAAAATACAAATCTTTCCTCTTTATAATATTAGTGTAGATTACGTAAGATTACCTTCAACTACGTATAGGTAATATTGCCTATTGCCCGTTCCATCTAACCTGTAACTGGACTATTCAAGGGCTGGAACCCAAAACCAGGTTAACATAAAAAAGACAGGTGAGGAGCATGCACCACAATTCAGACGACCAAATTTTTTCTATGAAAGGGCCAGATGGGCCCTACCATACCTACAAATAAAGTGAATGTAGAAATTATCTCCTCCCTGGCGCAGTGTTGAGCGCTGTTGTCTTAACGTGGGAGGCCCCGGCTTCGATCTCCGGCAGGGTTAATTTGGGAGTTTTCTCTGGTCTTGCCTGGTGGAATGCTTAGGCCGCACATTGCATTGTGATTCATCGCTGGAAGTCACGCGACATCGCCAGCACGCTACCCGAGCCCTTAAGTGCAGAAACCTGCTCAGGAACAAACGAAGAAAGAAAGAGAACAGAATTATAGATAAACTAGATATTAATACTGTCATAGTGCAACTGTAGGTACATTTTATATAAAAAAGAAGCCACTTCTTCAGCTCGACGTAGCAGTCAATTTAGCTCGCAATACCTCGAGGCTCTGGTAGCTCGGTGTAATTAAAACCCGCAGGTCCCGAGCCAGCCGGGGCTTATATTCTTATAAATTGTACAACTTCAAAGACATTTCTCACTCCCGCAGCCGCGCGTGAAGCCTGCGTCACGCTAGTGCACAGGACGACTGCGAAAGACACAAGAGGTCAACGTTTTGTATACAGGGTTATAATTAACCGACTTCCAAAAATGAGGAGTTTCTCAATTCGGCGCGTTTTTTTTTTAAATGTATGTCGGTGCATATCTACGTGGTTTCGCAACCGATTTGAAAAAAATTCTATCAGTCGTTAGAGGAAGCTCTCGAGGTGGTCCCATAAAATATTCTGACTCCAAATCCTCAATCCTGACACTAAAAAGTTAAAAATAAAAATTCTTTCCTAAAAACCAACTTCCAACGGCACTGTAAAGTACAAAATTATTTTGATTTTTGATTTATGTTGAAGTCGGGCGGGTATCACAAGGATAAGCAAAGTTGACGCATCAGACTCCCCCGACTTCAACATAGCGGGTAGAAATCAAAATTATTTTGTACTTTATACAGTGGCGTTGGAAGTCGGTTTTTTGGAAATAATTTTTTGGCTGCTCTAAGACAGCATTACTCCACGCGGCACGCTGCTACCGCGCGGCATTCTCGAATAGCTTGACGTAATTAAAGTCTGGAATTTTAAGAAGATTATAGTCTGGAATAACACATTGGCTACATCTATCCCGGAAAATTAAAGAGTTCCAGCGGGAACCAAAAAACCTCAGTTCACGCGAACTCATAAAAATTAAATGTTACCCGCTCCCTCCTATATTTTAGGCCGCAGTCAACATCCGTACCGCGAACGTGAATTCAAGCCAAGCGGGGTGCCCACCACACAGTCAAAAACTTCCGCAATTCACGGAAATCCAATTTTCTTAGGAAATTAAATTGATATTATTGAATATTATAATAAACGAGTTTCCAAAATACGTTTGAAGTTCAGTTTTGAATTTCACTCGTAGCTTTTGGCAACCGCAACTAAGACTTCTTTCATCATACTATCATACTAATATTATAAATGCGAAAGTGTGTTTGTTTGTTGGTTTGGTGGTTTGTTGGTTTGTCCTTCAATCACGCCGCAACAGAGAAACGGATCGACGTGATTTTTGGCATGGGTATAGTTGAGGACCTGGAGAGTGACATAGGCTACTTTTTATCCCGGTAAATTAAGGAGTTCCCGCGGGAATCAAAAAAATTTAACCACGCGGACGAAGTCGCGGGCATCAGCTAGTATTATAAGAGTTCTGGTCAGGATACATACTTTGAAGGTGTGCGGATTTTTTAATAAGCCGATTTATCAGGAAATAAACCACTTTAAGTTATATATTAGTGTTTTATAAAATAGAATAGAAATAAACTTTATTGGCAGCTGTAAACACTAAATGCACAAAATAAATAAAAATAAAAATTGTACCAAGTTACAAACACCTCCCTGACGCAGTGCTGAGCTCTGTTGCTTTAACGTAGGAGGTCCCGGGTTCGATTTGGGAATACATATATATTTTCTGAATTTTCTCTGGTCTGGTCTGGTGCTAGGCTTCGGCTGTGGCTAGTTACCACCCTACCGGAGAAAAAGGACTGACTGGCTACTCTATCACCATTCACCGCATAGATCAAACCACTGGACGGTGACATACAGATAGAAAGTAGGTATGATGTAGACATCCGCTAAGAAAGGATTTATATATAAAATTATAAAGATATAAAATTCAAGGGGTAATTATAGGGGTTTGAAATTTGTGTAGTGTGGTGTAAGCCTCTATAGTGATGTATCCAATATTCAATGATCATTATTAAAGTATATTATCATCCGAAACCTGTGGTCTAATGTCATACGCCTACCCAGAACTTTATGACAAACCCGGCATTATGGACAAGTGGCGAAAGCTAGTTTTTATAAAAATGTCGATGAGCCCCTTTTTTTTCCTGTACCCTTCAATTATTAAGAAGAATACACGGTGTAGATTCATTGTCATCATTTCTTTAGGTCAATGTGCGTTGAGCTTAAATGATAGCAAACTTAAAATTTAATTAATTATCTATCTATCAAACTTTATTTTCCATGTAAGTAACTATTATTTGAAGTTAGAACAGAATGTAGCCCAGGGTCGGAGCTTTGTTCTTAGTTAAATTATTTTTAAAAAGTTTTGCAGATAGTGTTTCGCGTTCAACCATTGTTTTAGACGTTTATAAAAGATCCATTTTACTAAAAGCAACTTCAAAAATACAATGTTCGAATGTTGCAAGTTTTTAAGTACTTCAGAAGAAACGATACTCTGCTATAATATTGAAAATAAATCTATGAGAAACTATTATTAAGGTCAAGGCAGTCCGAATAAACTCAAACTTAAACTAAAAGTATATTCAAAATTCAGTTCACTCACTACCACTTTCTGAACGCCACGGTTATAAAGTATAAGACGTGATGGTGTAACCAACTTAAACTACGAGGGTCCCAAACGCGAGAAGAACCCACAACAAACTCAGCTGGTTATTTATTATTATTACTATCTGACAAATATCGTAAGTTAATTATACATATTTATAATTAGGAATAAAATTAATTAGCCGCTGATAAAACGCAATCTCGCTCAATCTCCAGGTCCTCAACTATACTTATACAAAAATCCGTCGATCCGTTGCTCTGTTGCGGCGTAATTGAAGGACAACCCAACAAACAAGCACACAATTATATTGCATTTATAATATTAGTATAAGGTATGATATGATGTAGGGAGAGGTAAGGAAAATAGATTGCCAACACCAATTATTATTGATACTTATAATATTTTGAACTCTAAGCCCGTTCCTTTAGAGTTCATATTTGTTATCGTGTGTGGATTATATTATTACGATGCTTGTCAGTTTGATATATGAACGGGACAGCGTGAGCGGTTAATCTTTCATTTGTCTACATTTATGTGTTACATGGACAATTTAGATGGAATTTCTAACACCTGACAAAAAGTTTTAATTAAATAAGTACCTAATTTTTATTTATCACATGACAAAAACAATCCAATAAACAAATAATTTAGTCTAGAAATAGTATAGTGTAGGAATGGGATAAAAATTTTAAGCTAGCTTATGCCCGCGACTACGTCTTCGTGGATTGAGGTTTTTTTGGTTCCCGCGGGAACTCTTTCATTTTCTGGGATGAATAGTAGCCTATGTGTTATTCCAGACTATAATCTATCTCTGTGCCAAATTTCATCCAGATCCGTTCAGCCGTTCTGGCGTGATTGAGTAACAGACATCCATCCATCCATACATCCATCCAAACTTTCGCATTTATAATATTATAGTATAGTATAGCATATAGTATAATATAGACTATTAAGATATATTAATTTTAAAATGTGTATCTTTGTTTGTTAGTTTGGCCCTTCAATCACAACTTCGTCCGCGTGGATCTAGGTTTTTTTTAAAATCAATTGGAATTTTTTAATTTCCTGGAACAAAAGTAGCTTAAGCCACTATCCAGGCCTTAAGGCTACGTTCGCACTACGACAAACATTCATAAATAAACTATCAACCGGCTTTGATGAAATTTGGTACAGAGATAAGCTGGGAAGTATCTCGGGGAAGGACAAAAGCTACTTTTTATCCCGGAAAATTAAGGAGTTCGATATAAAAATATTATGCTAAATCAAAATAAACACAACAATTACTTACTCGGTAGTATACAAGCGTAAGAAAACAATTACGGAAAAAGAATCTGTTTCCATAAAAGTCTATGAAAATATTTATAAATATTGAGATAAGTAGATGTTTCAGTTATTTCAACAAGAAGAAAAATCTTTTCGAATTATCCAAATATTACAAAATATTAATATTTTATTTTATAAAGTTTAGGCTTTAAAATAATGTACCTGATTTTGTTCAAACTTTTACCTCAAACATTCCTTTTATTATTTCAGTAATTTCACCTATTTGATGTGATAGCTCAGAGAAATGCTTTTACTTTTTTGTTAAAGTAATTATAGAAAAAAGCAGAAGCTACCTACACCGGATATCTGATCTTTCAGTGGGTTTTCATTTAAATTAATATTTTTTTTCATTATAAGTTTTACATCGCGCGAAGCAGCGATGCATTCACGTTTCATTTCGCTCCAAATATTCCCGTATCAGCTGAAATATCTGGCCAATGTATTAAAATCTTCATATTCTCCATTGTGAGGACACCGATCTGCTTAATCCATACTTCGCTATAATTCTGCAGGATGATGAAGCCCGCGAATTCGTCCGCGTGGATTTGTATACGCGTTTTTAAAAATCTCAAAGGATTTCTTTGATATTCCGGGATAAAAAGTCGCCTTTGGCAAGAACCAAGAATCTTAATTCGCTCTACAGATCGAAGTGTTGTGTATTTGTAGCTTTAAATGCGACAAACCGACACACACATGAAGAGCGATATGTACTCGTCCGCACAAATAGGAATAGGAAGATCTACCTCCGGGCTGATGTTGTGCCGGGACCTTTCTGGTCCAACCGTAGTAAGTCTGAACGGTCTATATAAAACGCTATTCTCAGAAAACTTCGATATCGCGATTCAGGCTTTTATGTAACTTATAAGTTTTCAGTCGATTAGTCCCGTGATGTAGATATAATTAGCGCCATCTAGTTTACACTGTTGCAACCGCTTTAAGACAATGTAGAACATCATCAAGGAGGCTCGACCTCGAGGACCTTACCCCGACTGACTTCGGCCTGTCGAGAAGACACCACAACATAGAACATCATTGTTAAACAGCAAATTAGATGACTTAATTCAAGTGGCTTGCTCCCTCAACCCCTCTACTCTTATAGAGGTCCCCGTCGACTTGTTGTCAGATTAACCGAGCTGACCGATACGGGCCTGTTTGAATATAAAATTAGTTGGCGGCCAACTTCGCCATGTTTGAACTTGAAGGCACGTACGGGCGGCGGGTCAAACAAAACTTTGGGGGGCTTTGAAGTTAGATGTACCTACGTCAGATTGACGGGCCGCAAAGTTATTTGTACAAACTCGTAACAAATTAATATTCTGCTGTCGGTGGCTCAGATTGGAAACATGGATAGGTATGACGCTATATAGGTCTGGAAATAATATAAAATGAAAGACTGATTTTACTTCTTTCTGTCTACTTAGGGTTTTGTATCAAAATAGTGTAAAGGAAGGTTCATCTTGAGGGTTTATTGTGACCAAGGCTAAGTGACCAAGGTCCACTTGCACTAGGCAGTTACAGGCCGAAAATAACGCGATTCACGGCTGAGTAGGTAATATTGGAAGGACGAGGCTAAGCTGAGGATTTCACAAGTCATTTTAAAAGCCATGCCAGCCGTGGCAGTCGAACAATCCAGCAATATCTATAATTTTCGTTCAGCGGACAATAAAAATCCTTGCAACTGTCCAGCAATTCTATTGATGGCGTGCGGCCAAAAAAGACCCAATGTATTTTATTCTTTTTTTTAAAAACTTAATAAAGCAATTTCCGAGCAAGTACGAGAAAATGTATTTAAGTTAAATGTTCTATACCTGTAATTTTCATTTCAACCGAGGAATAAACTTAGTTTGTTTGAATAGAAAAATTAGCCTCAATTCCATTCCTGAGTTAGGTATATATAATTTTCAATGTAACAAAAGTTAGTGAAATCCAGGTGGACTTAAAGTGCCTGCATCAGCTACTAGTTATAACTAGTTTGTGCCAGTTAGCGCTGCTCAAAACCGGATTGTGAACTCGGACTGTTTCAACTGAACTATACATAGGCTGCACTAAAAGTATCGGGAATGGAATATTTCCACTGTTCCTGTCATATTAAAATCTTTTTAATTTAAAACTCCTTGGTTTTATAAATCGAATACCGTTTATTTATTTAAAAAAAGATTCTCGGTCTTGTCACAAGGTCTTGTCAAACTTGTTTAGTCGTTGAGAAAATGGAATTGACTCGAGAAAATTCTAGAGCGATGATTTATTATGACTTTCGAAGTGGTTTAACACAAAAACAGTGTGTTGACCGGATGATTTCTGCATTTGGTGATGAAGCCCCATCCAAAACCACAATTTATCGCTGGTTTGCTGAATTTCAACGTGGACGTGTCAAGCTCAGTGATGATCCCCGTCAAGGTCGTCCAAAAACTGCAGTCACCCAAGAAAACGTTGATGCTGTGCGTAAGCTGATTGAGGAAGATCGACATGTGACATACCGCGAAATTCAGGCAACTTTAGACATTGGCATGAGTCAAATACAAATAATCTTGCATGAACAATTAGGTGTAAAAAAGTTGTTTTCCCGATGGATACCGCATTTGCTCTGTTAAGAGCAAAAAGTTAGATATATAAAGATAGTTTTAAGATACCGTAACTGATTTTATCACTATCATATTTTTTAAGTAACTGAACTTTGACTTTGACATAGCGATCTCTTCCAGGTAACCAATGGTGTAATAGGACATAATAAGCTACAAATAAAACATCTATAAATACCAGAATTAGAAAAAAAACTTTAAAGGAGTTCCGTATTGAACGTATGATATGGAACCAGCATCCTTAATATCTACCTGCATCAATCATTGTTACAGTCCCTATTGTTGTGATTGGCTGAATTTATGGTATTCTTGCTGCGTTAATGCATTTTGGCCAAAAGCGGAAGTGTTAACCAATCAAAAGTGATTGGATAACACTAACGTAACTCAGGTTACATTGTAGCTGTCATTTTTACATAAGACCCATGGATTCCTTATGGATCACTCCGGTGTCTACCTGTCTGTTTTTTCTGTCTATTAGAGTCGACCACTACCACTACCAATACAGCAAATTAATGACCACTGCTGGCCACAGGCCACCACTCTCATAGAGAGGGAATTTGAGCTTAGACCCACCACGCTGCTCCAGTGCGGATTTGGAGGGCTTTAACGATTATAATAATGTTAGTGATAATAACCGGAACCGACGTCAGAAGGGCTGGAACCCAGAGTCGTTAAGCAAGTTAATAAAAAAATTATTATGTTAGTTATATCAGTGATGTCAGATGTGACACTTATGACACCCCAACTTCCCCATCTTCCTCAATAAAGCCAAGAGTACATACCAATATAGCGGATCAATCTGCATAGAGGCGCCATTGCATGCTTGTAAATTGTAACATTTAAAAAAATGCCAGTCATAGGGACTGCCAGCCCATAGAAGTGAAAACGAAGAGAAACAAAAATGTTTTTTTAATTATTATTTTTAATTAAAATATAAACCCCAAAGGCATTCAAGTTTAATTTCGAATTTAGTATATTTATATTTAAGACCTTTGGTCTTTTTATCAAGGCGAGCATGTCGCTGTCCGCGAGCATGTCGGTCACGCGAATCCACATTAGTTTTCACTTCAAAAATTGTGGCAAAAATCTAAGTCCACTTAGGAAATAAGTATATTGACCGTACTATTCTCACACGTTCCAATTTTTTAAGGATCATTTGATCAATTTGTTTGGCAGATTCGGCTGTTCTACAGAACGGTCATGTCAGTCTACGTTAAATATTGTCGCCGCTTGTACTTGATTACAGCTGTCATTGCACGTGATATATGACCCTAATGACGTGTAGTGTCGGGGTGAAATGGGGTGAGTGAGACCACACTTGGGCTCTGTGTAGTGTTAAGCTTAACACTACACACACTACAGTGTATATCTTGAACTGACGTAGCTCCATCAATTCAAGATATGCCTTAATAATTAGGTAAACCTTACAAGAGATTAGGTTTAGCATGTAGATTTGAGTGCTTACAAATCCACGTGGCAGATTTTTGTTTTAGGAGAGTTTGAGCAGGTAGTTGAATTACTATTTTTTTTTTATTAAATGTACTAAGATTACTACCTGTCATTTATTACATAACTAGCTGATGCCCGCGACTTCGTCCGCGTGGTTTAAGTTTTTTGTTATTCCCGCGGGAACTCCTTAATTTTCCGGGATAAAAAGTAGCCTATGTCACTTTCCAGGTGCTCAACTTTACCCATGCCAAAAATCACGTCAATCCGTTGCTCCGTTGCGGCGTGATTGAAGGACAAACCAACAAACCAACAAACAAAGTGACTTTCGCATTTATAATATTAAGTATGATTAGTATGAAATGCCGCACTCAGAGTCGCTTAATCATTACGTAATCTAGATTTTGTATCTAAATCTATACTTAGTAATTCCATAAGTACGAGTAGGTTTAAGCTTCTCTCTAAGCGGCACTAAGGTCATTAATGACAAAACATTTAAAAAATATACTTTCTATTTGTTATAGGAGTATGAACTGTAAAAAATAAACAGATATTGATGGGATTTCCAAAGGCGGGATTGATTTAGTTTTTTATGTTAACTTTATTTTTATCTAAATTGCAAATCTCCTTTTTTTCAGTCATTTATAAACAAAGCATTTCGTATGGGGTACAATCTACATATCCGCAACTTCGTCCCCGTGGATTGAAGGTTTTTGGCTCCCGCGGGAACTCTTTAACTTTCCAGGATAAAAATTAGCCTATGTGTTATTTCAGACAGTAACCTATCTCTGTGCCAAATTTCATCCAGATCCGTCTAGCCGTTCTGGCGTGATTGAGTAGCAAACATCTATCCATCCATCCAAATTTTCGCATTTATTAATATCAGTATCTAGATAGACAGTGATTGTGCTACTTAATACTTAGTCACAAAAATGTAGTAAACACAAAGTACATTAGAATAAACTAAGGACAGTTAACTATTAGATCACTTTTAGTGATAAGACCGCCCTTGCACACTTTGTTTTGTTTTGTTTTCTTTTCTATGTATTTTTATGTCTTGTGTAGCAATAAATAATTTATCTATCTATCTATCTATTGGACTGTAAATTAGATTATAGAAATAAGCAGAAGTTTAAGCTAAATTAATATTACTTATGAGTCCACAGGCTAGATGGTAGTACACAATAAAGTTGCCATTATAATATGGTAAGAAAAAAAAGTATAGATAGAAGTGTAGCTATGCTGACGAAGTCGTGGCTCGTGGACGAAATAAAGTGAAAACAGTCGCAATCTCCTTCAACGCAGTAATGAGCGCAGTGCTCATGAAAGTCAACGTGGAACTATAAAATTCCACCATTCCGCTAAAAAATAATATATCCTGGAACTTGGAACTGGAGTGAGTTTATTAAATGTTCACTCCAGAGCTTGGCAATTCTGGAATTCAGCAGGAGCATTCAAAGAGATCTTATTTACTCCATTGTAAGCTGCCGTTTCATTATCCTACTGCAAAATAAACACTTTGATATTATAGAATTTGGAGTTGGAGAATGACAACACGACCACCGGTTTCAGATTGCATTTTAATAATAACGATAATAATATTACACTGAATACATTGGCTTAAATAGTAAGGCATAAGTAGGTATAAACCTACTAGATGATGCCCGCGACTTTGTCCGCATGGACTAAGTTTTGTCGATTCCCACGGGAACTCCTTAATTTTCTGTGAGACATGCAAACATAATTATAAGAATTAAAAAACACGACTGCCCTGCCATATTGATTACCTTTGGAATCTTATTCACATTTTTTTTTAATGATATTTTTTGTGAATCACTGGATATTGAACTATGGTGTTATTTTTGGAGTCTACTCATCATTTTCTAGATGATGATTATATAGTTAATCTTATTTTCGATTTTTTTTTTCACTTTAGTCTTTAATGCGGGGCCATGGTCACCCCATCAATTTTTTGCCCATTACATTAATACCTCATCTATTAAAATCGGTTCAGGCGTATAGAAGTTATGGTGGAATATACAAACTCACATACATACATACATACATACATACATACATACATACATACATACATACATACATACATACATACATACATACATACATACATACATACATACATACATACATACATACATGAACCCTGAAAACAATATACTCCTTTTTTCAGGCAGTCGTATAAAAAATGAAAGCAATCGTTTTTTACTCTACTTACAATTCCGTCCTTATTTTTATTATTACGTAAAATTTTAACATTTACTTTCTTCCTTTAAAACAGTAATTCCCAAAGTGGTCCAGGTGGACCCCCAGGGGTCCACGGGAGACTCGACGGGGGTCTACGTTGGGGTGACAGAAAAATGGGGGTCCACAATTCGTAAGCGGGGGTCCACGAAAATTTATCTGGTTTCGATAGTGAAGAACTAAAATGTTGGCTTGACTTCACCTATCAATGTAGGCAGATAATATTTTAAGAAGCTCAGCGACTGTTACTTGTAAAAACTTGTAATATTCCATAATCAGTACAACGTGTCGAGACTTGCAAAGCACCGCCGCGGCCGCCCGCCTTATACTCAAAGCCGCCCGCCGACGCGCCGTCCGCAACGCTTGTTCAGACGTGCAAAGGGACCAAATACGACTTGTGGGTGGTGTGTGTGCTTGCAATCTTGCATGAACTTGTTTGATTCTTCACCAATATAAATACGAATGCCAAGAATAAACGTTACTCATTTGTTCCCTGAATTTCGGAGAGAAAAGTACCTAAAGTGAATCGATCTTAGTGATTGCCAGTGACGGAAAAAGTAAGTAGGCTGCCTTTTGCTATACATACTTTTATTTTATTTATTACTTATTTATTTATTTAGAACAGAAAGCCGAGAAAGGTAGAACTTTTTGTCCCTAATTTATTAGTAATTGTTTATTTCCCGACTGTGTGGTGTTTCACTAATATAAGTCATCTTTATTATCAACCCAGCGAGGTCTCCTCTAAGAGAAGGGTTACAGGCCATAGTCCACCATGCTGGCCCAATGCGAATTGGTGGACTTCACACACCTTCGAGAACATTATGGAGAACTCTCAGGTGTGCAGGTTTCCTCACGATGTTTTCCTTCACCATTAATTATTATTATTGTGATATTTAATTTCTTAAAACGCACTTAACTTCGAAAAGTCAGAGGTGCGTACCCAGGCTCGAACCTGCGATCCCCCGAATAGGAGACCAAAGTCGTAACCACTAGGTGACTAGGCTATTACTGCTTTAGTTTTGCTAATATAATAGTATCCTTCCTTTTACTATTATAAATGGGAAAGTGAGTTTGTTTGTATGTTTGTTCCGCTTTCACGCCGTAACTACTGAACCGATTTGGATGAAATTTGGAATGAAGATAGCTTATAGCCTGACTTAGAACATAGGCTACTTTTTATCCCGGAAAATTAAAGAGATCCCGCGGGAACAGAAAAACCTAAATCCACGCGGACGAAGTCGCGGGCATCAGCTAGTATTTTTATAAATTGTACGTGTCTTTCATACTCGTATCGTAAATAAATTACTTAATAAAATTATTAAAATCGCGGAGTTTTGATGTCAAAATATTATTTAATTTACAGAATTAAATGAAAATATAATTTAAAAAAAACATTTTTACATTACATTAAAATCGGTTCAGCTGTTTTCATAAAAATATTATAGATATTAGCGTTTCATTGCTTTTAATAATAATTAAAATCAGTTTGCCGCCGTTAGGTAGGTCAGGTTTATTTCATTCATTCATTGCAATAATTAATTAATCCTATTCTGTTAAAATAGCGATATCCCGTTAAGTAAGACCGCCTCAAGATTTACAAAGTTTTTTTAATTACAGGTAACTGATAGGAATCATGACTGAATCGAAGAAGAAATGTCGACAATACAGTGTTGAATATTTAAAATTTGGATTTATTCCATCAAAGGCAGACAAGCGATTGCCCATATGCCTTTTATGCAACAAAGTTTTGAGCAATGACTCTATGAAACCATCTAAGCTCGAAGATCATCTAAGAAGGTGTCATCCTGATAAAATAGGTAAAGATTTGAAATATTTTCAAACATTGAAGGATAAATATGAAAAGAGACCCACCATGCAAAGTCTGTTCGCTTCAACGTCTGAAAGTAACGATGATGGTTTGCGGGCGTCTTACAATATCTCATTACTTATAGCGAAATCTGGAAAACCACACACTATTGGAGAACAGTTAATTTTACCCGCTGTTGAAGAGGTTTTAAAAACTGTTCTGCACAAATCTCCATTTGACATACTCAAAAAAATTCCTTTGAGTAACAACACCGTACAAAGACGTATTGATGAAATGAGCTCTGATATTGAAAGTTTCTTGTGTAGTTATCTGCAAAAAACTCTTTTTTCTATTCAATTGGACGAGTCGACTTTACCTGGTAATGAAGCATTATTATTGGCTTATGTTCGATTTGTTATGGATGAAGAAATTCATGAAGAGCTACTATTTGCGAAAACTTTGAAGACGGACACTAAAGGTGAATCAATATTTAATGTCCTGAGTGATTTTTTTAAGGAAAAATCAATTCCATTCACAAATGTTATTTCGGTGGCAACAGATGGAGCTCCTGCGGCTGCAGGCAGAAATACTCGAAAAATATCCTGGACTGTGGGGAATTGCGAGAAAGCTTTTGATAGCGTTTCCCTCGTCCTATCTTGTCGAAAAAAGTTTTAGTGCCGTAACAAACCTTTTAACAAAAAAAAGGAGCAGATTGAATATCACAGAACGGGGAGATTTGCGGTTATTCCTAACAAAACTAAAGCCAAATATTGATAATTTGCTGTCAATACATCAAGTACATCCCTCCCATTAAGTTACGTTACCTACGTTATTAATGTTAAATTTTGATTGTAGGTACAATTATAATTTGATTTACTATACTTACTTAATATAATAT
Source organism: Erebia epiphron (assembly GCA_963932025.1). Classification (NCBI taxonomy): domain Eukaryota; kingdom Metazoa; phylum Arthropoda; class Insecta; order Lepidoptera; family Nymphalidae; genus Erebia; species Erebia epiphron. Next base: position 3,020,167 of record OZ009948.1, read on the forward strand.
TGTAAAATATGATAACAATAATAATAATTAATAGTTACTTACATAGTATTTGAATAAATACAACACAAGAAAATATACTATTTTTTTATTTTTACCACTCCGAGTTTTCTAAATAAAATAAGTGAGAATTGATTGGTTTTTGTGCTGTGAGTAGATGTCAAAAATGTAAGTTTGAGATGGAATCACTTCTTTTTGAATGGTCAACTTTACTTTTGACATCCACTCACAGCACAATCAATTAATTAATTTACCAATCAATTCTCTTTTTTTTTTCAAAGAATGTTTTTTTCGTGGTTGGAACTCACTCGTAACGCCAATTTTCATAATTTATCTTCACATTTTTTGTCGACTGGAAATATGATAGAAATTTAGCTGCAGGGGGTCCACCGGAACCAGCAAACTTTTGAAAGGGGTCTATGAGCAAAAAAAGTTTGGGAACCTCTGCTTTAAAACTTTGAAGGAGCCAGAATATAGTACATCACTAAATTTATTTCCTACTTCAGATCTAACTGACACTAAGTCATTCTGGAGTCTGTAGGCTATATTGAAATCTAAGTAATATTTCAGCTTTCCGAACCGGTGGTAGAGTCTTGACTTATCACAAGTGCATGGCACACGATGTCCTGAAATAATGAATCATTTAACATCAATACTAATATTATAAATGCGAAAGTGTGGCTGTCTGTCTGTCTGCTACGCTTTGACGGCCCAACTACTCAACTGATTTTGATGAAATTTGGTACAGGGATAGGTTACATCCCGGGGAAGGACATAGGCTACTTTTTATCCCGGACAATTGAAGAGTACGCGGACGAGGAAGTATTTTATAATTTAGTGTCCATAGTTCTACATTAAATCTAGAACACTTAGTCGGGGAAGTTTTGCAAATCCCTAATAGAGATGTTACAGTCAGAATTGCCAGTACGTACCCTTATCACAAGTCACAACGTTTGAAATAACGACGAACAGCGTATTCGAGCGTCGAAACTAATTGACGTTAAATAGCTAGAGTTAGAGCTCAAGTTTATCCACACTGTACACTCCCAGCAGAATCATCGTAGCGATATAAAAATTAGTGGTACTGAATTTGTGACTTTAAGTAACGATATTTGGGTTCATTTTACTTTGACGCCAAAGTGTATGAGATTTTACAGCTCATAAGCTACGATAGAATTTGAGCATCCAAAACACAATAAATTCAGAATATAATCATCACTCATCACTACAGCCTATTAACGTCCCACTGCTGGGCACAGGCCTCCACTCTCATAGGAGAGCGGGAATTAGAGCTTAGACCCACCACGCTGCTCCAATGCGGGTTGGCGGGCTATCAGAATATAATAGATTTAGAAATTCAGTACCGCCCAATTTTAGTTTTGCAAGTTTTCTGCTACGAATATTTCAACGCTCGAATTCTAGCATGAATTCTAGAGATTTGAAATCTTATACTAACCCTCCAGAGCGGGTCAAGTTAGAGTCCTCTTAAGTAAATTTGTTTAACGGCACTCGAAGATCAGCCAAACCCTGGGGTGCTGCCAACTCAAATAGAGTGGTGAGCTGTTTGTTTTATCTTTGGCGCGAATTATAGGAGATTTCAATAATTATCATGCGTAGAATTTGTATAAAGGTTTGGATAAACCGAGCGAATGATCATCATCATCATCAAAACTACAGCCTATTAACGTCCCACTGCTGGGCACAGGCCTCCACTCTCATAGGAGAGCGGGAATTAGAGCTTAGACCCACCACGCTGCTCCAATGCGGGTTGGCGGGCTTTAACGATTATTATCATGTTAGTGATAATAACCGGGACCGACGGCTTAACGTGCTCTCCGAGGCACGGGGGTGAAACACCGCCAACTTCCAAATCCGGGCTGGCACTGAGAATTTCTTAATTGAAAAACCCAATACCTAACTTTTATGCCCGACCGGGAATCGAACCCAGGACCTCGTGATCCGCAGTCGACTATGCTAACCACAAGACCAACGAGGCAGAGCGAATGATACCTTATAAGTATTAATATTACAAATATATCTAGTCACCTTATAAGTATTACAAATATATCTAGTCAGAAAAGAGTAACTGCTTAGATTCTCGTAGCTCTTCTTAATACAATAATATGATTTCTGAAGCGATGGTAGAGTCTTTAAGTATCATATCTGCATGAACAAACTTTAACTTTAAAACTAGCGAGCCATGGTCCATTTTCCTTTACCGTTGAAGTGTCATAGACTCTCAAATTCTATCACCGATAGTTAAATCTTATACTAACCCTACAAAGGGGGTCAAGTTATAGTCCTCTTAAGTAAATTTGTTCAACGACACTCCAAGATGGGAGATCGGCCAAAACGCTGGGGTGCTGCCAACTCAAATAGACGATACCTACCGCGAGTGCAGAGCTGTTTGTTTTATCTTTGCCGCAAATTATAGGAGACTTAACTGATGCCCGCGACTTCGTCCGCGTGGATTGAGGTTTACGGTTCCCGCGGGAACTCTTTAATTTTCCGAGATAATAATTTAATATAAAAAATACTTTTTAAACAACCGACTTCAAACTCCCGCGCCAACTTTACATTTATTGTTGATATTTTAAAAACCGCTCGACCGATTTCGATAAAATTTATATGGGACTACATGGGAATGCTCTGGAATGAAATGAGGGTGTTCGCGCCACCCATGTATTAGTTGTCTGTGGTCGCTGTGACAGATGAATATTGTGTGAACGTAGCTAGCTTGCCGCGCTTTTTGATAAAACTCTTCGGTTTTGACAGTTCGACAGAGTTCAAGATTGTCTTTGGCGAGGCGGGCCGGGGCCTCGAATTGTTGATTGTAAAATTAAGCTTTTCTTTGTAATCCGTATTGTTAGAACCTCGCTATAGCTTAAGGTTCCCGCGAGAAATTAGCTTCTAGTTATTTCGGTACTAAATAAAGACTTACTTGTTGTACTGAGTGACAAGAGTTGTGTGCCACGTTGACGCCACTGCTGGCCGTGCAACCTTATAGGTATACTTAAGTAAATAATTAATCTAAGTAGCTTATAGACGAACTTTAGTGCTGTGCTGTGTGTGTTGTGTGTTAGTGCCGTCTTGAAGCAAGAAGCTACGGCCGAACAGCAAGTACCTTCTCATTCCTGACTTTTCCTACCCTTTAACCCACATTCTTCCTTATCGAGGAGCCGTGGTCACCTTGGACTCTGTAAGTGCGTAGTATAGTTTTCATTATTGTCTTACCACCTAAGTTTACCCGTAAAACAGTTCTGTCCGCATTTGGCCCTGAGCCAATGGTCTAAGAGGCTCGAATCCAGCTGATGGGCCCCTGGAACAGCGTCTTAGGGTTGTAGCATTGGACCAGGTTGAAGCCACAACATTTGGTAGCAAAGAGCGTGGTTGTACTAAACGCTGCGGACAGGTCTGTACCGGTTAATAGTGTAAGCTAGTGGGGCATTTATTGTGGGATATAGCTGGGTAAATTAAAACAAGCTTAACTTTTACTTTGGATTACTTAGCTATAGTTCCTAATTGCTGCGTTAAATGTATTGAAGCGGCATAAGAGAATTTTGTACATTAGGTTTGAATCTTGCCGCACAAACTATACTTCTGTGGTGTCAAAGCTTGTACTTGGTGTCTGTTTAATTAAATAATTGTTTTGTTTATGAAAGTACTTATTTATCTTGAAAGTTTGTAGTTGAGATTGAGAAAAGGTTGCAAGCTGTGATTAGTTTTGTTAAATACATACTAGCTTGTTAGCAGCTTATTGAATTGTGGGCAAACTTCTAAATTAATTGGCCAACAGCTGTTCAACACTTTAACTGAATTTGTGTACAGATAATAACTTGTAATAAAGGGTATTATGTATACATTATTTACCCTTTATATGTTGATATTGCTAATTACAAGGTTTGATATTGCTTGTCTGCATTGCGATTGTGACTGTATATGAATTTGTTGTCTTGAATTAATTGCTTATTATTAATTGGATTTGTAAATTTAACCACTACCTTTGGTTTTGTCCCCTACTAGTTGCAAATTAAAAACTTGTTTTTAATTATTGAACGGTAATCATTGATTACACAGTGTTTTCAGTCACATATATAGTTGCTCACCTGTCTTTGCCTGTCTTTGCAATTGTTTAAAAACTTGAATTTGTAACTTCTAACTTATGCTTAAGATTATACTACAATTACTATAATTACATATTATTGTTGTTTGTCTCGGGTTAACTATACACATAACTTGTTTTTTGTTTTTACATGTATGTCTGTCTGTATTTGAAGGTTAACCCCTGATAATTTGATAATTTTCATGTAGGTAAGTTTAACTTGCTTTTAATTGTAGTTCTTATTCTTGTTTATTTTTAATTCTTTACTTAGATTATTGTAGCAATCAACAGTGTAACAACCTAACATATAAATTCATTGTTTACAATAGAATTTGAACATTGTTATTGGTTTGTTGTTTGTTGCTGTTTGTGTGTTGTTATACTGTTGTTGTTTTGTTGTGAATTCACACAGCTGGCTAATTGTTAGTTAGGGTTGCCACCTCAATCCAGCCTAAATTGTAAGTGTGAATCACAAAGTAATTTATTTAATTGCAAATTGCAATACCTATTGCGTACAAGATGTCAGCTCATAAAAGGCTCGTTGGCTCGATACAAGCTGAACTCCGATGGGCGGCTACAGCTCGTACCTTGATAGGCCGTGAGGACAGAGCATCCGCACTGCTCAAGCGATGTGAACAGGTGCCGACCAGACAGGCAATTGTCGAGGAAGCGCTTAGGGACCTAGTGGTTTTGGAACCGCCCGAGGAACTGCTCCAGTCCGCTCAGCGAGACTATGAGCAGTTCTTTGAACTAACGGACGGCCTTGTGGAGGAAAGCTCTAAGCTTAAGAAGGAGGCGAGACTAAGCTCTCTTCTCGAGTCTCCTTTGAGACCTCCGACTCAACCTGCGCTACTAGGTAGGTTACCCACTATAGACCTACCTAAATTTTCTGGCAATTTGAGTGAGTGGTTAGGTTTCCTCGGCCTCTTTGATAGTCTGGTGCATGCTAGGAAGGATCTGTCTCCCTGCCAGAAACTGAGCTACCTGCTGTCCTCCTTGCAGGGAGAGGCTCTGAGTGTGGTCTGCCACCTGGACCTCTCCGAGGAGAGCTATACTACCGCCCGGGAACTACTCACCCGGCGGTATGCCAACGTGCGCCGATTAGCGGACACGCACGTGGCGCAAATTTTGTCTCTGCCACGTGTCTCAGGGGTTGCTCGTTTGAGGGAATCTTTGTTAAACCCGTTGATTGTAGCATGTAATGCACTAAGGCGACTAGAGCTCCCGGTGGACCAGTGGTCTTTTCTGTTGCTGCATATAGTGTTGTCCCGCCTACCTCCCGAATTAAAATTGCGGTTTGAACAGAGGTATGGTGGGGACGGTGCCAGCTATCTGCCCCCCTTTTCAGATTTGCTAAAGTTCCTCGAGGAGGAGTGCCGGCAGGCTGACAACTCTGGTGTTGCTGGTCCTTCAAGGACCTCAGAGCAACCTGCCCAGCCGAGGAAGGGAAGGGGTCAGATTGGCAGCCCTGGTAAGGGGGCCTCTGAGCGAAGGCCAATGCCAGTCTACAGGGGGCTTGCTGCCACTGAGGCCACCCCCTGTAAATATTGCAAGCGTCCGGGCCACAGGGTACCTTCTTGTCCCCAGTTCCTGGACAAGACGATTAACCACCGGAGGGGCATCGCCAGGGACCGCCACTGGTGCTATAGTTGCCTGGAAGCTCACCTGCAGCGAGACTGCCCACATCAGCAGCCATGCCCTATTTGTAAGGGCAACCACCTGGCGATCTTGTGTGCCAACCAAAATTGCGTTGGCCGCCAGGTGGGGGAGAGCACCCCCCACACGGGCGGGGGTGCTTATGTTAATCGCTCCCCTGCTAGTCTGCGTCGCTCTCCTGCACCGTGTCAGGTGCCCCGGTGTGTCCGGACTTCGCCCCCACCCGGGGGGGCTTCACCCCCCCGCGGGGGGATTTCGACCCCCCTGCGCCAATTTGATGCGGGATTTGCTGCCGCCACGGCGACGGGCCGTCCTACTCGCTACTCACCCCCGCTTCACGAGTGGCCGCGACTAGAGCGCCGCCCACCTCGTATGGGTCGCCAACCTCACTACGATGTGCCGGCCTCTGCCCGCTTGACTAGGCCTGTGCTTCCGCCGCGGGATGGCGCGTGGATTTACCCAAATGGAGGTCCGTCTCCTCCGCCTCTGGAGGTTCCGCATGAATCTCGATTCGAGATTCCCCGGTTCGAGGACCGGTTTGATGAAGGTGACCAATGCTAGGTAGTCGCCGCCCTAGCCCCCACCACAGCCACATCTCCTGAGAATCTTAATCTTCAGCAGTCCGTCTGTCAGACCGTTCTTTTGCCGACTGTCTCAGTGAAGGTGTACAACCCGAAAGGTGAATGTTTGATAGTTCGTGCCCTCTTGGATTCGGGTTCACAGCGCTGTATTGCTTCTTCTTATTTGGTGGGTAAGCTAGGGCTCCCTTGGAGTCCTCATGCGGTTCGGATGATAGGTATCGGTGGTGCCGAGCCCTTGACTCCTAAGGGTGAAGCGGAGTTGATGTTTGGCCCAATTAAGGGCGATCTCCGCGTCTTGGTCAAGGTGTCAGTCCTTGACGATATCTTGGGTCCTCTACCACAGGAAAGAATCTCTGATGTTGCGGTTTCCTGTACGGCAGGTCTGACCCCTGCCGACCCTCACTGGACTGAACCTGGTCCCATGGATCTTTTGTTGGGTTCTGATGTCCTAGGCCTGATCTTGTCAGGAGGAATTAGGGTCCTGCAGAAAGATGGAGTTTGCGCCATCTCCACTATATTTGGTCATAGCTTTCTTGGACCCGTTTTGTGGTCTTCAGACCCACCGGTGCTAGACCAATTGCAGGCAGCCGGCTTAACGTTGTCGGATGTAGTCCAGCGTTTTTGGGAAGTCGAGGAGCCGCCACACGCTGCACCGGTTAATCCTCTTGACCTTGAATGCGAGTCGTTCTATCAAAATAACACAGGCCGCCGTACTGACGGGCGCTTCGTAACTCGCTTGCCCTTCCTCGCCTCTCGCCCCCCTCTTGGTCATTCACGGGCCATAGCTGAGAAAAGGCTCTTGTCTATGGAACGGCGCATGCGGCGCGACCCTACCTTCCGCACCAAGTATATTGAATTTAGGCGCGAGTACGAAGACCTTGGACACATGTCACCATCAAATTTTGATTGGCGTTCGCACGAGCACTACTTCCTACCCCACCATGCTGTCTTGAAGACCCCTGGGGGTAAGATTCGAGTGGTATTTGACGGCTCCGCGGCCACGTCTAACGGGGTGACTTTGAACCAGTGTCTGCACGCTGGCCCTAAGTTGATCAAGGATATCTCCGACATCCTCACGCATTTCCGCCGTCACCAAATTGTCTTTGTTGCTGACATCAAGATGATGTTCAGACAGTCGGTGGTGCATCGCGATGATCGGAGGTATCAGCTGATTTTGTGGCGCGAGAGTCCTAATGAGCCGATACGGGTCTTTGAATTGAACACAACGACCTATGGACTCCGGTCAAGCCCCTATATTGCTATTAGGACCTTGTTGGAATTGGCTAACCGCGAGCGGCTGAATTATCCTCGTGCATCAGCCACCTTGAAATCGTCAGTCTATATGGACGACATCTGCACAGGAGCTTCTAGTGTTGAAGAAGCTTTGACCCTGCGTGACGAATTGATCGCAATACTGAAGTCCGGAGGTTATGAATTGCGAAAGTGGCTATCCAACTCCCCTCACGTTTTGAAGGATCTCCCGGGAGAGGATCAGCAGGACCCTCATATTTTTGAAAACCTTGAAAATCCTAATTTGTTGACGGTCCTTGGAATACAGTACCAGCCCGTCCAGGATGTCTTCACCTACCGGGTTAAATTGAACCCACCTCCTAAGGTTTGGACTAAGCGCTCCGTCTTGTCTACGGTTGCCCGCACTTTTGATCCAAACGGGTGGATCACTCCCGTAATATTTTTGGCCAAATGCTTCCTTCAGAAGCTTTGGATCGCTGAAGTCGGAGATTCGGTCTTGCACCGAGCCGTTTGCACCTTGTTACGTCTCCCCATCTGTTAGTGAGTGGACGTAAATCCTTGCGTCCACGGGCGGGGGATTGTTCGCGCCACCCATGTATTAGTTGTCTGTGGTCGCTGTGACAGATGAATATTGTGTGAACGTAGCTAGCTTGCCGCGCTTTTTGATAAAACTCTTCGGTTTTGACAGTTCGACAGAGTTCAAGATTGTCTTTGGCGAGGCGGGCCGGGGCCTCGAATTGTTGATTGTAAAATTAAGCTTTTCTTTGTAATCCGTATTGTTAGAACCTCGCTATAGCTTAAGGTTCCCGCGAGAAATTAGCTTCTAGTTATTTCGGTACTAAATAAAGACTTACTTGTTGTACTGAGTGACAAGAGTTGTGTGCCACGTTGACGCCACTGCTGGCCGTGCAACCTTATAGGTATACTTAAGTAAATAATTAATCTAAGTAGCTTATAGACGAACTTTAGTGCTGTGCTGTGTGTGTTGTGTGTTAGTGCCGTCTTGAAGCAAGAAGCTACGGCCGAACAGCAAGTACCTTCTCATTCCTGACTTTTCCTACCCTTTAACCCACATTCTTCCTTATCGAGGAGCCGTGGTCACCTTGGACTCTGTAAGTGCGTAGTATAGTTTTCATTATTGTCTTACCACCTAAGTTTACCCGTAAAACAGTTCTGTCCGCATTTGGCCCTGAGCCAATGGTCTAAGAGGCTCGAATCCAGCTGATGGGCCCCTGGAACAGCGTCTTAGGGTTGTAGCATTGGACCAGGTTGAAGCCACAACAGAGGGGTATGCTCTTTCAAATAAAAAAAGAATCATCCAAATCGGTCCACCCAGTCAAAAGTTCTGAGGTAACGAATTGAGAACCTCCTCCTTTTTTTGAAGTCGGTTGAAAAGTAGCATATGTGTTATTCCAGACTATAATCTATCTGTGTGCCAAATTTCATCCAGATCCGTTCTGCCATTCTAGCATGAAAGAGAAACAAACATCGATACATCAATACTCACAATATCGCATTTATAATATTAGTTTATGAATGCGAAAGTGTGTCTGTCTGCTACGCTTTCACGGCTCATCTGTTCAACCAATTTTGATTAAATTGGTACAGAGATAGGTTGTATCCTGGGGAAGGACATAGGTTACTTTTTATCCCGAAAAATTAAGCAGTTCCCGCAGGAATCGAAAAACTTAGTCACGGGGACTAAGTCGCGGGCATCATCTAGCAATACCTAAGTATTACCTCGTATATCAATGGATATGCCTATATATGTGACATATTTCGTTGTTTTTGCCATATCTCAGATATATAATATACTAAATGATTCCCGCGACTTCGTCCGCGTGGATTGATGTTTTTTGATTCCCGCGGGAACCCTTCAATTTTCCGGGATAAAAAGTAGCCTATGTCCTTCCCCGGGATAAAACCTATCCCTGTACCAAATTACAACAAAATCGGTTGAACAAATATGTTTTTTTGATTCCCGCGGGAACTCTTAAATTTTCCGGGATAAAAAGTAGCCTATGTCCTTCCCTGGGATGTAATCTATCTCTGTACCAAATTTCATCAAAATCGGTTGAGTAGTTGGGCCGTGAAAGCGTAGCAGACAGACAGACAGACAGACAGACAGACAGACGGACAGGCAGACAGACACACTTTCGCATTTATAATATTAGTATGGATATATTAAGGTCTCGGTTAAGATGCTATAGGCGGGAGTGGAGATCCACAGAAGTAATATTTTTTTTATGTTACAAAAATAACTTTGCTTTATCGCTAGTACCCATAGCATAGAGTGTTTACTCTACTACAATTTTCACTCCAACCGTGCGAAATATTGCAGAATGCTCTCTGCTACACATAAAGAATAAGCTGGCGCACTCAAAGAAATGTAGCCATACAATTTTGATACTGCGTACGTTGGAGTCCGACCATGGAGTAGGAAAACATAGACATAGGAGATTGAAAAAGCACGTCTACAGCCCGTTAACGTCCCAGGCACATGCCTTAACTCTCATAGGAGAGAGGGAATTAGAGCTAAGACCCACCACGATGCTCCAATGCGGATTGGCGGCTTTAACGACTATTATCATGTTAGTGATAATAACCGGGAACGATGGCTTAACGTGCTCTCCGAGGCACGGGGGTGAAGTACCGCCAACTTTCTAACTCCGGGCTAGTACTGAGAATTTCTAGTCAGAAAAACCCAATACCTAATTCCCGGCCGGGACGACCCGGAACTCGAACCCGGGACCTCGTCGGTCGCATTTGAACGTGCTAACCACTAGATCAACGAGGATGGCGACATAGACCACTGCCTCTTATGCGGTAGCGATTGTTGCTCTAGGAACACGACAAGTCTCTCGAGAATTTCAGAGGCCCTTATTTGCATAGCGTCTTGAGTTTTGACGCCGCGCTGCCTCAATGGCTAAAGTGAAATATTCATCACGAATAAATTTGTAAAAAATGCAGGAGTCAAGGAGTGCTTGTTGACGATTCAAGCCAAGGGAAGGTGGATCTTGACATGATTTCGAAAATAATTTCTGGAGCTTCCCTAACGATGCTTGTTTATGTCAACCTCTTGGATGCTCCTTGGTTCGAAATTTAAATTGGGATTCTCTAAATTTCAAAAAAAAATACGCAAAAGCTCTGGCGTCAGGGTTATTGAGGTGCAAATATTGTGAGTTTATTCGGGCTTTATTCTCTTTGAATTGTTTGAGCGTCTATCTTCAGGGGATAGATATAAGGCGTCAGTTCTCGTTAATCCGCACGAAGGGCTTTGCTTTTTCTTTCATTAAGCGCAGCTCGTTTGTTGAGTATTTACACGGGTTCTACGGGTATATAAATTACTAGACTAGATGATATCCGCAACTTCGTCCGCGTGTAGTAAGGTTCTACTTCTCTCACTGGGCTTTTCCACACTTAAGCACAGGTGCCCGTTGTGCATGATAGTGTGGTGGAGTTAGGTTATTATTATTATAATTTATAATAGGCTAATCAGGTTTTGCTGATGCGCCTGTATCAAATCTTGTGCTTTGTCATTAAGTGCTCATCCAGTCTGTTCTTGAACTGATTTACAGAGGTTGACATCACCTGCACATCCTCGGGCAGTTTGTTCCACATAAGCACTACTCTGTTGCTCACTGTTTAAAGGGATTTAATGATGCCAATTCATGACGCAGTTTTCGATCTTTTTGAAAAATCCTGTCCTTCCCCGGGATGAAACCTATATCTGTACCAAATTGCATCGAAATCGGTAGAACCGATAGGCTGTAATGACAAACTGACAAAGCAGACAGACACACCTTTGCACTTAAAATATTAGTATGGGTGTTGATGTTTGCAAAATATACTCTATCGGTTTTCAGTCTCTAGTAAGCATAAAACAAGTTTATAGCCAAAAGTTTGTAACCAACAGTAAAAATGTTTCATTCAGTTTGTTACTTATTTTTTAACTAGATTGTATTCTAAACAATGTGCTCTAAATGATCACGTAAATTAATGTATTATGGTAACGACGCACACAAATTAATTGAAATGTTACCTGGCACAGAAATCTAGGAATCCGCTAATTATCCCTGGGACGGCATAGGGGATGCGCCCTATTAGGGGGTGGTTTTAGAGTGGTAATTTGTTGGTGGCCCTTAAATAACCGCTAGTTCAATCCCGAATACACGTGTATCAAATAAAAGAGTTAAGAATACCGTAGGATTGTTGGAATAAAAATACAGCCCATTGGCGTCCCACCGCTGGGCACAGCCCTCTACTCTCATAGCAGGGAGGGAATTAGAGCTTACACCCACTACGCTGCTCCAGTTCGGGTTTAACGACTATTATCATGTTAGTGATAATAATCGGGACCGACGGCTTAACGTACTCTCTGAGGTGCGAGAGTGGGACACCACCAACATCCTAACTCCGGGCTAGTACTGAGAATTTCTAGTCAAAAAAAGCCTATACTCAATTATGACCCGACCCGGGACTCGAACCCGGGACCTCGTCGGCCGCAGTCGAACATACTAAACACTAGACCAACGAGGCAGTACTTCAAACAATAGGCATGATGACAGTAACCAAGAAATTTATTTAATGAAATAGGATTAATGGATTATGAAAAACGTATTTATTTTTCTATTTCGAGCGAGATTGCTATTTGTTTTGATAAAATAAAACTATAAAATACAGCAATCCGCCATATTGGAAACACTAAGAAGCGAATGACGTCACAATTGTTTATTTTCGACCTTTGAAAATCACATAATTGTTTACTGCACACTGCACAGAGTACAATGGTAAAAACAATAGTGACGTCACAAACGACGCCATGACACCGCCGAACGTTTTGGCGTAAATTTTAAAATTTAAATTTCAAATGCCAATTTTATTTACCAAACCTTATTTTTCTGCTGAAATAAGATATTTTTTCGTAATATTAGATACTTCCGAACATAATCTGACCATTTTTCAAAATCAGTCATCATGCCTATTACACTACACCACGCCAATAGTACAGCATTCAAATATTATATTCAGTCACGTTTTCAGCAGCTCATTTGCGTAATATCATCTTGCCATTTCACTAAGAACTACTAAGTAAAAGTAAAGTAAAATAATTTAAGTAAAACATGTAAGAGCTGAGAGGACGTTGACTCCAATTATACTTCTAGTTCTCCATATATTTTCATCATATTATTTGAATATACAGTTTTACATTTCGAATTCTCAATGATGTTTACGCAGTAAGTAATTTATTTAAAGCATTAGCAAGGTATTATAGTGCACAAATGTGTGCGCATACACAGGAGCACTCTCTGTTCATTTACTCTCACAGCCCGATGGGATGGAAAATCCGACACGACCGGAGAGAGATCAGGCTACTGTATAATATCAGAGAGATCAGGGTTCCGCCTTAGTTAATTACCTGTATCCACATTCTTATATTCCTAGCTCCAAGCTTCCAAGGTCGTGAGATTTAGCATTGCAGAACATTCCAGAAGTTTCTCTCTCAACAACTCAACAGTCAAAGCAGTTATTCTATAGACAAAGGCCTAAAGTTCATAAACTATTCAACAACAAATGGGAAATCGGGTGAATCCTATCTCCAGAGCCATCAAAGAGGCAATTCACATTGAACAATGATATTGTTCCTAGATACCCACTAGTACATCTTAAAACAGTGAATAATTTAGCGCATTTGAAAACTAATCTTTCCTTTTGATACTATCTTTGACTAACTACTTGGCCTATTTATTAACTAACTTCACTATTCTTTTGGTAAATTTATTCGAATCGGTGGTGTTGTACATCAAATAATTTTCAATTCATCTAGGTATACTGATATTATCCATACTAATATAATAAACGCGAAAGGGTGTCTGTCTGTCTGTCTGCTACGCATTAACGACGAAAACGATTTGGAGAAATTTAATGTAGAGATAGGTGGTATCCCGTGAAACGACACAGATATAGATTTAGATTTGGTAAAAATTTCTAAATATTATTTTGTGTGGTCTCCGGTTATTTTAATAATATTCTTTATTGTCAGATAAAAACTGTAAAAATGAAGATTCTAAGCGGAGTCAATATTCAATCCAATGATGTTCTTTAATTATTATTAATAAATATCATTTGACAAACTTTGAATAAAATCTTCAAAATCATGACCATATTATTAAAAGATCAAAGTTATATTTAACGTAAAAAAATAAAGTAGGTATAGAAATAAAAAGCTTCCAAAAGTCGCATTTTTAATATGGCCACAATCCAGGTAAATAATAAACAATTCCACCAAGAAATGGGACCAACCCACAACCGTGTCCGTAGGTAATAAATTATTCCGATTTCGGATATTTGATCCCGTACATTTCCAAATAGGTATCGTACCTATCTATTGTCTCTTTGTAGGCTTCGGAGATAAGATTTACCCAATTTTGTACGTGTAGTGTATCGTTAAATAGTTTATAACTCAATTTCAGTTCAGTATATAAACCTATGTAAACAGATCTTGTATGGGCTGGTGTGTGTATACGTGTATAATATACAGATTATACACAGGCCGGTTTTGGCGTGCAACTTTTCACCGATATAAAGTAGCACAGCATGAAAGTTCTAGCATAATTTATTACGTTGTTTGCGATTTAAGTCGATCGTTTTTCGCCGCACGTATAATACCACACATGTAAATAAATCCTGCAAGATGAATACCACTACAAGCTAGCCCTTGACTGCGATTTCACCTGATGGTAAGTGATGATGCAGTCTAAGATGGTAGCGGGCTAACCTGTTAGGGGCATGGCAGTTATATTAAACCCATACGCCTTCGGTTTCTACACGGCATCGTACTGGAACGCTAAATCGGTAGGGTAAGTAAGTAACTAGCCACGGCCGAAGCCTCCCCGCCTCCCACCAGACCACACCAGGGAAAATTCAGAAATTGTAAATTCCCAAATTGACCCTGCCAGCAATCGAATCCGCACGTTAAGACAACAGCGCTCAACACTGCGCCACGGAGGTCGTCAAAACTTACCTATATTTTAAATGCAAAAGTGTATTTTTATGCTAGTTTGTCCTTCAATCACGCCCTAATGTAGCAACGGATCGACTTGATTTATTGTTTTAGTTTCAGACCTGGAGGTTAACAGGTTTTGAGTGTGGTGTCGTTGGACAACCTGTAAGAATATAATTTGTGAGAATTTGTATGTATGTTTTTGTATAATATGTTGTGTGTTTAATTAAACTTTTAGGAGCACTTTTAGGAGAACTTCTAAAGAGCAACCGCCGAGATTCTTGCTGGTTCTTCTAGGTAGGAATGGCATTCCGAACCAGTGGTAGATTCACTCGACGATTCAAAAGTACTTGTAAAAGTCAATTTGAATAAAAATCATTTGAATTTTGAATTTGAATTTGAATTTTAAAAAATAAATTTTGTGAGTGGGAACTGGAGCTGCGACATCTTGCTTACGAGGCGGCTCTTTTCCGACTGGGCTACTTGGAAATTCTCTAGAGATTTTTCTCGCTGAGCTCAGTAATGAGACTTGGATTTGTTCAAAATATTCCACTCTAACTAAAATAATTAAATACAGGTACAGGGAGAGAGTGCCTCGGAGAGCACGTTAAGCCGTCGGATTTTTATCACTTGCATCTGATAATAATCGTTACAAAAACCTAAGAGCTTAAATACTCTTAGACTAGTCGTATGCGGAAGGACGTGGGAAGTGGGAATCCACCGCATTATTATCCCAAGAATACTCCTACGATTATTTAATTAATGGAAAGGGGTCACGATCCTCATTAATGAGCATTACGGCGCAGAGAGTAGTACAGGGAGAGAGGGTGAGTTTAAGGCTTTTTGTCTGGTATGATCCAAAACGTACATAGTTATGTTCTTACATTTATATTTTCACTCGTAAACAATTATGTTCGATAAGCTTATTTCGAAGGGGACAAAATTCAGGGTGTTAGCACGAGGTTCCTAAACAAATAACACCCTCATACAACTAAATTGAAACTGCCCAACTTGGATGTTGGGGACGCTTATGCTAACGAACGGAGCACTTAGCCGCATGGGGGTAGATCGGTGATAGCTAATGACCTATGATGAGGTGGAGCGTGCTATAAAAGCATCTATATACATGCCGATATGTCGGTGTTATTCTCGATACGACAATCGCCGTAATATGCGGCAATCCTTACTTTTAATATTATAAACGCGAAAGTTTGTATGTATGGATGTATGGACGTTTGTTACTCTTTCACGCAAAAACGACTGACCGGATCTGGATGAAATTTCTCACAAATATAGCTTATAGTCTGGTATAACAAATAGACCTCAATCCACACGGACGAAGTCGCGGGGAATCAACTAGTCAGGCTATAAAAAGGTATCAAAAAAGTAAATATACACCTGTTCCTGAAGTTCCTGGATTCTAGACATTTATCAGAAAAATTATGTTATAATATTATATTAATTTCAACATCAAATATTAACGTCAACGTTTTTTAATTACACGCAAAACGGCAATTTTAAATAACATTTCAAATGTCTAGACGTCAGTAATACGCATCGTAACTCTAGACCCAGTCGGCTGCCAACCTCAATGTTGAATACAAGTTAGCATGTCTATAGATGGTATAGCTCGGGTTAATTACTGATAGCTAGTGATCCGAAGACGAAGCAAAGCGTGATATTGACGAGACAACGGTCATTCATGGAGTGAAATAGCGCGCAAGTGTGTTTAATAGAAAATTCCATTCTTGCGGTAAACAAGGTTAAACATGTATTGCTCAAATTCTTCATGAAACCTTGTTATGAAATTTGATGATGATTATTATAATTAGTTACTAAACGCGAAAACGCGTTCGCTCCCGTTCAAACGAGCGCTTTTTTTACGCCATGATGACGTAATTTTTTCCATTTCCCATAGAACTTATAAATTATTCTCCTGTGTGTGATCACACGCTGGAGCTTTTTAACGCCGGACTTCCGGACGCGGAAAAAATAACGCATACGTCCGGAGTAAAAAAGTTCTCGTCTGCGTCAAAGAAAATTGTCTGGCAGACAAAATATCTCGAAACTCTTTCATTTATGGGACCGTATACACTAGCGCGACAGGACAAAGCGACCGACGGCAATTTTTCATGCAGATATTTTAATAGTCAATGAAGTAGTTTTTTAAATATACTACATAATATTAAGTTAAACCTTGTAGTACAAATAATTTAACTTTAACCTACTTGAGTTAGTGTATAAGATTAGGTACAACTTGTGCGAAGCTAGGGCGGGTCGATTTGTTCAATAAGTTCTTTCACGAGTTTAAGTACCTAAGTATAATACATCATATAAATCTAATTTAATCATTACTCAAGTTGTGAATTACTTACACAAAAGGCAAAGTTAAGCCAAAACGCCTATATAATTCATGAATCATGAAACACTCACGAATCCCATATTTCAGATTTGACGTCGATCGAGCACAGCGGCGTTATGAAAAATATAAAAATAATACAAGCCAGAGGTCGTAGTGGGCGGGAAAAATGACAGCTGTCAGACGCGAATTAAATATGGCGGGAGGTAAACGTCGCGCGTTTAGAAATTTGTTCTGGTTTCTATTGATTGATTTGATTAAAATTGTTTTTTTATGTTAAACTGAATGTCGTTAGCTGTCGTAGATTCAGCAATGATTTAATCGAGGAGGAAATAATTTGAAAATGGAATGGAAATTAAAACAGGCGTACTAAGCGACTGGACAAAATCTCGTTCCCTGAAACACGGACGTTTTGGGTGGACATTTCGTTCAGTCTGGTCCGTTGTGTGTCATAGGCTTAAGATTTTAGAGTAGGGTCTCTGTTGTTAAATTGTACCGTAAATGTTTACGTTTATTAAGCCGAAATCAAAAATTCATATCAGAATCAAAAAAAATATCTATTATTGCTCGTATATTTTTAAGCAGAATAAGCTGTTTTTACTTTTGACTCAAAGCATACTTGCTACAACATTCACGAATGGGGGGAGGGATATTGTTCCAACATCGGTCCCTGCAAAACTGTCCCTAAAGGTAGCTTAGGCCTGAACAATGATGCGAAACACTTAAAAGCTTATGTGCACCCCTGAATGACCTTAGCTCTTGTATTGTTGTCGTGCCTTAAGAACGTAAGATCTTTTCGCTTGAGTTTTCGCTATAAAAAAAGAAAAAAACCGGGCAAGTGCGAGTCGGACTCGCGCACGAAGGGTTCCGTACCATTATTAATAAATAATTACCTTTGTTAATGAACCGCAAGACTAACTTTGTTTGTAGAGGTTTATTGGTAATATCAAAAAAACTATGCTAGTTAGAGCATTGGCTATAGTTTTCCTGTAAAATATACGTAACTTCCTATTGACCATAATTATTTCAAATTTTTCGATGGGTAAACTCCGGAGATAAGGGGGGGGGGGAACGGTATTTTTTTAGACATTTTCCCCGATAAATCAAAAACTATCATAACTAAAAATAATTAAAAATCTGTTTTAGAATGTACAAAGTAAACCCTTTCATATGATACCCCATACAGTACAGTTATCTCACTTTTAAATTTCAACCCTCAGATTTTCCCCCCTTTTTAAATAAGAACAAAAATAATTTCCAATTTTTTTTTATTCCAGTGTCTTTGGGCCACTAATATACACAACTATTCCAAATTTCATGTCGATAGCTTTGGTAGTTACTGAAATAATCGAGTGTGACGGACGGACAGACGGACAGACAGACGGAGAAAGTCGCACCATAAGGGTTCCATTTTACCATTTTGGTACGGAACCCTAAAAACATATGTTTCTTGAGTGGGACTCGAACATTCAACGTCTTGCTTACGATCCGGCTCCTGACAGACTGAGCCATCGCAGCCCCTATTCAGTAGTTCAAAATGCTCAACACTGAAATAAATTACAAACTCTGTCTCTTTCCATCTATACTAGACGGAAAGAATCAGATAGTTTACACATTATCAGGGACAGTTTTTCCGGCCTAGGTCACCCCGTTTCCTGCAACAAAGAACTCCGTTCTTAAATTTTCTGTCTTGTCAACAGGTGAATGGCGCGGCGAGAGGAGGATGCTGGACATCACGCGAGACAAGCCTGTCAAGGTGTGCGTCCGAGTCGTAGTGCCTGTTAGAGATCATCCAAAGGTGAGACAGCCATTTGTAATTTTTTTTTTCGATTTTCAACCGCTACTTTGTACTAGTGTGTACTGAATTCGGATGTGCATTAAAAACGCGTTTTTTTATTTCCATGCGCGACTTTGTACTCGAGAAGATTTTGGAAAAATTACTAGAGTCTGGACAGGTCTGAGTCGTAGGAGAGTGACGTTCTGTCTTGTCGCGCTAGTGTGTACGCGGACGTTTACCCACCAGATTTTTTTTAAAGTACCTCTAGTGTGTTTTCGCGTTTAGTGTTGTACGGTGCTTACATTTTTTCTGTAACCCGTTGTCCTAGGTGGGTTGTGAACTTGCGACAGAAGCAACGCGACGCGACGCAATACTATAAAATTACAAACTTGTCTACGCGACAACGTAAGCCACGTGAAGGGGCTATAGTTTGATACTGTCGCGTCGTATCGAGTGGCGGTGTCGCGTTTGCCGCTCACGTGGGACAACGGGGCCCCAAGTCTGCTAATTTGAAATGTTGGTCCAGTAAACTACAATACAAGTGAGGAACAATTACAATTGTTCTAAAATTTGCATGTCTGCAACATTTTCGATGTAATCTTAAATTTTAAAAATTAATAGACTACGAAATCATTCGATCATTGAGCTACGATTGTGTAAGAGACTACCGAGTATGTTCAATACACGCAATCGAGACGCAAACAACGACCAAACAACGACCAATAACAACGCCATAGACTAGTAGACTACCAAAGTCGGTAAAAGTAAGCCATTGAGTGGCAACTGAGACGCAACTGAATTAGCAGACTTGGGGCCCTGGTATGACGTATCGTATCTCCATGGTCTATAACAACATTGTCAAGTAAGTACATATAAAAACTTGTTCACAGTATTAAAGTGTTAAATGATAAAATTATTTCCCCGGTCCCGTGGACCATAGTAAATAAAAAGCTACGCCATTTTAAGACTTTGCTACAAATAGAAAGCTTAACGCAACTCAAGAGAACACTTTTATTTAATGAGAAACTTCCACTCAAAGCTCTGTTATAATTATTGTAATTTTATGACTTTTAATTATATATTTACTGAATGATACCCGCGACTCCGTCCGAGTTGATTAAGATTTTTTCATTCCCGCGGGAACGTTTCCGGGATAAAAGATTGTAGGTTTCGTGCTGGTTCTTCTCGGTAGGAATGGAATTCCGAACCAGTGGTACTCGTAGGTTCGACGATTCAAAAGCACTTGTAAAAGTTTATTTGAATTCATACTTACTAATATTATAAATGCGAAAGTCAGTTTGTTTGTTGGTTTGTTGGTTTGTCCTTTAATCACGCTTCAACGGCGCAACGGATCATTGTGATTTTTGGCATGGATATAGTTGAGGACTTGGAGAGTAACATAGGCTACTTTTCATCCCAGAAAATTAAGGAGTTTCCACGGGAATAACAAAAAACTTAAACCACGTGGACGAAGTTGCGGGATATGAAACAAACGTAAAAATAATAAATCATAAAATCACGTTCGAGTATCTTTTGCGGGGCGAGGGGAGAAGGCCTTGTCATTTTTCTGTCCAATATTGACACTTGAGTATGAAAAAGTCGATCACTTATGACATCACAATTTATTAATCGCAAAACTGCCCAGTACGCGGTTAGAGGGGGACAAAGTCAATCTATATTAAACTAAGTAGTTTAATATAGATTGGCTATTTTGGTAACATATATTTTTATGTCCATAATAATAAATGCCCATAATAATAGCGTAATAGTTTTCGCACCTGCACAGCGTTTCAGGTTAAAGGTCGAGGGAAAACCTCACTCGCCGTGTTCGACCCGGGTCGTCACGTCTCGTGTCGATCTCATTTTTCCACGCGACGAGAAATGACGGGAATTACCACGGGAATGTTAGGCCAGAGGTACACTTCGCTCATCCGAAATCCATACTAATATTCTAAATGCGAAAGTGTGACTATCTGTCTGCTACGGCCCATCTATTCAACTGATTTTGATGAAATTTGGTAAAGAGATAGTATCCTATCCTGGGGAAGGACATAGGCAATTTTTTCCCGGAAAGTTTCGCATTTATAATATTAGTATTTCGCATTTATAATCTAAAATTCAAAGTCCTGACTGACTGACTGACTGACCGCTGGAGTTAGAAACTTGAAATTTTGACAGTAGGTTCCTTTCGTGACGTAGGCGCTCACTAAGGAAGGATTTTTCAAAATTTTACCCCTAAGGGGGTGAAATAGGGGTTGAAAGTTTGTATGAAAGTCCGTCATTTCTTAAGTTATATCCATGAAACTTGGTATATGAGCTACCGGTAAAAAATTTAGAAATACGTGTTTCTGTCACAGTCACAGTGTCACAGTTTCTGAAAATTCTACCCTCGAAGGGGTGAAATAAGGGCTGAAAGTTTGTATGAAAGTTTTTTTTTTCTCAAGATATTATCCAATTTATAACAACGAAACTTGGTATTTTGGCTTTTAGTAAAAAATACAGAAGTATGTGTGACAGTTTTTCAAAATTTTACCCCCATAGGATTAAAATAGGGGTTGAAACTATGTATGAAAATCTGTCATTTCTCAAGTTATAACTTGGTATTTGGAATTTTGGTTTGAAATGTAGAAATACGTGATTCACAGTTTTTGAACATTTTGTACCCAAGGATGTTACCTAAATAGAGAGTTTATCCTTCAATCATGCCGCAACGGATCAACTTGATTTTTTGCATGAGTATACAGTTGAGGACCTGGAGAGTGACTTAAGCTACTTTTTATATCGGAAAATTAAGGAGTACCTGTGGGTAAAAAAACTTAAACCACGCGGACGAAGTCACGGGCATCTGCTAGTTTATTATATTTTTTGTCTATCGAAATGACAGTACCCATTCTACTTTAGATGCTTCTTCGTAAATACCGCCCCAACAGAGCAATCAAACCAACACACATCGCATTTTAAAATTAATATGGATATAATACCTATTGCAGGTCACTATTATAGTACTAAAATTAAATTGGATAAAATTTTAACTTTTTCTGGCAGTTACTTCTTTATTTACCTGCTTAGGGCATATGTATATAATATGTATAATAAAACTCCGAAATGATAAAATAACTCAGTGTGACACAGACTTTCGTGTCACAACCGCGCGATCCCATCTAATCCTCAATTTTACCTTTATTCTTTGGCTAAATTGCCCATGACCCCTCTGTATCACAGATATTATAGCGTAAGTATTGTACGTACAAGACATTTTCATTGTTCGGCTCTGCTACAGCTTGCTTCAATGGACTTAATAAAAACTGAAGTTCAATTTACTTCAATGTACGTACCTAAAAATTGCACTGTAAAATGTTGTAAAATTCTAGTACCTACCATATTTTGTGCAAGGAAAATATTAACACAGTCTCTCTTCTATAATATTTATAAAAAAAACAAATAAAAATAAAAAAATAAAAAAAACGCCTTTTACTTCTATTACCACTTGATACAGTATCACAATATTTTAAATCCACCTTTACTTATTACATAGGTACTAGATGATTCCCGCGACTTCGTCCGCGTGGATTTATGTTTTTTGATTCCCGCGGGAACTCTTCAATTTTCCAGGATAAAAAGTAGCCTATGTCCTTCCCTGGGATGTGACCTATCTCTGTACCAAATTTCATCAAAATCGGTTGAGTAGTTGGGCCGTGAAAGCGTAGCAGACAGACAGACAGACAGACACACTTTCGCATTTATAATATTAGTATGGATATGGATTCTTAAGTTCTAGTTATTTTGGTGGTTTTTGTGTGGTAGAAGTAGCCTCCTCGGCGCAAGCCCCCAGTTATCTCCATGCGTCCATATCTCATCTGCAGTCATCCAGTTTCAAGCTATCACCACCTATCACTATACTAAATTACATCGAAATCGCAAACAGACAGACAGATACTTTCGCATTTATAATATTAGTATGGATTGCTGAAAATCCTTTCTTAGACAGTCCAAGTACTGAAGAAACCCTCCATGCAATCTTGTAGCACTTGAAACCAGACATCCTTGCTCGTTTAAAGTACGGATAGAATATATGTAGTTAACCTAATTAATATTATTGCCAAAGAAAATAAAAGTTTGTTGATTACCTATATCTGGACTGTGCAGATTCTCTGAAGAATAATTTATACCTTGAATAAATTCTGTTTGGACGTGTGAAGAAAGATTGGACGCGTGATGAAATATGAGGCGTTTGGACCCTTCTCCCTGTTGATATATGGGGTTATTACATTAGTGAGAACATAGGGCGTGTACACAGGCACCCGACATATATGTAATGCATGATTCTCTTACGTTATTTAGATACAAATTAGATTTGAAACCATCTAAATTATAATACAAGTTGTCTAGTGGTTAGCACGTTCGACTGCGGCCGACGAGGTCCCGGGTTAGAGTCCCGGGTCGAGCCATAATTAAGTATTAGAATTTTCCGACTAGAAATTCTCAATACTAGCCTGGAGTTAGGAAGTTGGCGGCGTTTCACCCTCGGAGAACACGTTAAGCCATCGGTCCCGGTGATCATCACTAACATGATAATACATAGTCGATAAAACCCGCCAACCCGCATTGGAGCAGCGTGGTGGGTCTAAGCTCTAATTCCCTTTCTTCTAAGAGAGTGGAGGCCTGTGCCTAGCAGTGGAATGTTAATGGGCTGTAGTGGTGGTGGAAATAATAATAATTTAATATAAAAAGTTCTTTTTTAAACAACCGACTTCAAACTACCGCGCCAACTTTACAACAACAAGCGCACGCTATACAAAGTACTTATTTTTTCGTTGATATTTTAAAAATCGCTCGACCGATTTCGATAAAATGTATATGGGACCACCTTTGAAGTATACCCTTTCAAACAAAAAATGAATTTTCAAAATCGGTCCAGGCGTCTTCGAGTAATCGGGGAACATACATACATAAAAAATAAAAAAATAAAAAAATAAAAAAAAGATTCCGACGAATTGAGAACCTCCTCCTTTTTTGAAGTCGGTTATAAAACATAAATAATAAAATAGTAGGTACGCATAGTCCTGCATTCATACGTCATTTGAAAACCGATAAGTTGCTTGCGTGTGCATACCCTTATTTAGATTTAGCTGGTCTTGCTTTTAGCTATAGTTATGATATTTAAATTAATTCACCAATTTTGGCTCAGGTTTTTCGAATTCCCTCTTTTTATAACAAATCATTGGACCTGAAATAAAGCTGATTTTTACAGAGGTCTCTGGTGTAATGTTAACAAGGAATAAACTGGATTTTAGATGTTTTATTTAAGAATCACTAGATTATGCCCCCGACCCCGTCTGCCTGGATGAGGTGTTTGTTTATTCCCGTGGAAACTCCTCAATTTTTCTTGCCTAAAAATAGCCTGACCTTCCCCGGGATATAACCTATCTCTACACCAAATTTCATCAAAATTGGTGAAAAGATGGACCGCGTATAAAAGCGTAGCATACAATATAAAAGCGTAGAATACGGACGGACACACTTGCGCACCTATAATATTAGTATGGATTTTACGTAAGTACATAGATGATGGTGATAAACAGCAAAATTCAAAGCTATAAAGATCCCTTACGTAAAACATTTAAGTTAACTGTTATTTAGATAGTAAAGATAAGTATTTAATAAGGTACTATAGGACTGTCATATACATATTGTATAAAAGCCCTGTAAAAATAAATAAAGATAAAAAAAAGGATCCCTAACTTTTCCCAATGGTCAGACTAGAAAAAATCCACAACAAACATCGTTTGGTATTCTCTGGAAGTTTTATTTTATAAACTGGAAAAATCAACGACTCTGAGGTGTACCTCTTCGAGAGTTCGCCACTCGAATTTCTCTCTTAAGAATAAACTCTTTTAAAACGCGACGGCTTACCGAACCTTGTCACGGGCCCTTTACCGGCGACTAGTATAGCCCGACCAAGTTAACTTGAGACCCGAGGGGACAGCCCTATCTATTAGTTCCGTTATGGACCGGCCGTACCCCTGGTAGTACGGTGGGTCCAAAATGATACCATCAAATAGTCTTGTGATAGTCATAAAAACCAAATACCTTGAAAGGAAATAAACCATAATCTAGGATAAAAAAGAGAGCTAAACGAGGGAGGTTTTCGAAAACGATTAGGAGGTAATATGGTCCATAATAAAACTGGTAACTAGTCATGAGCCTCCCATCAGACTAAACCAGAGAAAATTCAGAAATTATAAATTCCTAATATCCATGAATTTGGGAACTCACAGTTTATGACCACAGCCACTTAACCAACGGATTTGTCAATATAAAGAAATAATAATTATTTTCGTCTATTTTTTTTGCAGTTACTTACGGTACGCTTTCAGGGGGCCGAGTTGAAGCTATTTTTACGTATGAGATCGCAATAATGTTAACTACCATTTATATGGTACTAGCTGATGCCCGCGACTTCGTCCGCGTGGTTTAAGTTTTTTTTTAATTCCCTCGGGAACCCCTTAATTTTCTGGAATAAAAAGTAGCTTAAGTCACTCTCCAGATCCTCAACTATGCCCATGCCAAAAATCACGTCGATCAGGACAAACCAACAAACAAATAAACCAACAAACAAACACATTTTCGCATTTATAATATTAGTGTGATGATCGAGCGCCAGATGTACAATTCGTGGTTTACGTAGACGTGATCGAATGGGAAGAAATCTCCCACTAGGCACTCTGAACGAAGTCTCAAGTTAACTTGGGCGGATTTTACACGTCTCACATACAATTTAGTACTGGAACTAACAATACAGTGCAAAACTACAAAATCAAGCGTGCTTCAACACGAGCGCACCTCCTAGAATACAAAGAACACAGACGTTTGTGAACGCCGAGATGTAGGTAGGTACGGCGTACGGGCTCACTTATGTCGGTAAATCTTTGCTAAAAGATTTCCTTTTATGTAAACTTGTAAAGGAAATCTTACACTTACAAGGCTTAGCATTTAATTTATGCTGAAATTGTTTTACAAGTGAGTATAGCATGAGGATACATGCAACTTTATGACATTTACGTGAGAATCCATATCCATACTTCCATAGTACTAATATTATAAATGCGCAAGTGTTTCTGTCTCTCTGTCCATCTGTCTGTCTGCTACGCTTTCCCGGGGCCCACCTTTCAACCGATTTTGATGAAATTTGGTACAGGGATAGGTTGTATCACGGGGAAGGACATAGGCTACTTTTTATCCCGGAAAATTAAGGAGTTCCTGCGGGAATCAAAAACCTCAATCCACGCGGATGATGTCGCGGGCAACAGCTAGTAATTCTTATCAAAGGCACGACATATAACTGTCATTCATAAATTAGCGATGGTATTAACCCCCCGATAACCATGTGAACGTAAATCAATTGGAAGCGAGTTAATTTTGGGATTAGTCAACCGACCGCTCGAGACTAAGCCCCTGTGAGAATTTCAAAAATTCATTTGTCAAAAACTCCTTATTCCTTGTCTACATTAAAAAAATCAGCTTCCTAGGTCCGTGGATTTGGGCTGGGCGTTGATGAGTCAGTCAATGAGTTAGTCAGGGGACATACTACCATCGGTTAAAGCAGTATTATGTTAATACTAGATGAAAACCCGGCTTCGCTCGGGTGAAATGTGACTCATAATACACATGTAGTAGGTACAAAATGTAGGTAGATATACCTGTAGATAGTTATCGGTTCTCAAGGTATATTAAAGGCAAAGCAAAACATTCATAGATTCATGCATCGTTCATTGTGTAAAATAAATGTATAGTAAACTAGATGATGCCCGCGACTTCGTCCGCGTAGATTAAGGTTTTTGATTCCCGCGGGAACTCTTGAATTTTCCGGGATAAAATGTAGCCTATGTCCTTCCCCGGGATACCACCTATCCCTGTACCGAATTTCATCAAAATCGGTTGAATAGATGGGCCGTGAAAGTGTAGCAGACAGACAGACACACTTTCGCATTTATAATATTAGTATGGATTAATATTGTTGACGCTTTTGTTTCAGATTTATAATCCTTACAAGATGATTCCCGCGACTTCGTCCGCGTGGACCAAGTTTTTTCGATTCCTGCGGGAACTCTTAATTTTCCGGGATAAAAAGTAGCCTATGTCCTTCCCCGGGATGCAACCTACCCCTGTACCAAATTTCATCAAAATCGGTTG
Organism: Erebia epiphron; assembly: GCA_963932025.1. Classification (NCBI taxonomy): domain Eukaryota; kingdom Metazoa; phylum Arthropoda; class Insecta; order Lepidoptera; family Nymphalidae; genus Erebia; species Erebia epiphron. Next base: position 3,047,086 of record OZ009948.1, read on the forward strand.
AACAGATAAATTTTTTGATTCCCGCGGGAACCTTTGAATTTTCCGGGATAAAAAGTAGCCTATGTCCTTCCCCGGGATACAACCTATCCCTGTACCAAATTTCATCAAAATCGGTTGAATAAATGAGCCGTGAAAGCGTAGCAGACAGACAGACAGACACACTTTCGCATTTATAATATTAGTATTGATTTTAGGGGCGTCACGATACGTACCTTAAAACTATAACCTTTTAAAATAATAGTGTTTTAATCGATGGTAGTATGCCCCCTGGACGTTTCGTTATGACTTCTATCTGCTATTGATATAGGGGGGGTGCATAAAATAGAGGATGAGTAAAAAGTTGCATCGGAACATCGGGGTTCGATGAGAACATGGCACGTCTCGATATAATGTCGTCTGAACAGAGAGCAAGTCTAACATTGGCGATCGCGATTGAGTAGTGTGTGGCCAAAGTGATACGATAGAGCGGTTTTTTCTCTACGAGAGGACATAATATTTTGACAGCCGCACTATGTATGAAGTAACGCGCGCTGACAAAGAAGTCCGGAGTCCCGCGCGAGATATGGTGTCATTAAATTATCCCCAACCTAAATGGGATATACGGGGGCTTTGGAAAGCTTGCATTTGTACATAGATGTCACTTGGATGAGCCAATAATAACGACGATCCCATTATTATAGCACTGACCTTTATGATAGCGCTCCGGACCTATCTCTGCTAGAGCGGCAGGCGTGTGATCGGTCAAGCCTAAGATACGAGTATAATATTATAATTAATGCTTCCTTCAATAAACCCTTTATCCTTGTCTTACAGTTTCATTTCTTGGAGGCTTAGCTATAAAGTAAAAGCTTATCTTTTTCACTTTACAGTAGTTTGGATTAGAATACTGGTTGTCATTATTTTACAATATTACTCTATCTACTCGTATATTGAAAGTTACGGATAATAGTTCTAAGATAATTTAAAGCCTACCCAACTAATAACTACACTGGAGCAGCATAGTAGCTCTTTATCTCTCTTGCCCATGACGACCAATGTGAAGTGGAAAATAGGACCTGACTTGGAGCAATTAAAATATAAAATTCATTAGAGGTAGAGTTTATTCCTTTAATTTAAATCTATCACCGCTGCCACTTATGAATCGCGCCACACTTTGTGCGTGCCGGCACAGAAAGGTTCTATAGAGTACCCTCATAGTTAGTTTGCTCCATCCACTAAGGAGCAGCTTATTATAGGAAAAGGTTATCGAAGTAAAATACTGTGATTACGAAATACGAATAACTGAATAAAGTGTTAACCTATAAACTTGAAAAGTCACGCATATGATTTACACCTACAGCTGTAAAAATATCATACTAATGTTATAAATGCGAAAGTGTGTTGTTTATTGGTTGGTCCTTCAATTACGCCGCAACAGAACATGGGGTCGACGTGATTTTTTGGATGGGTTCAGACTCCAGAGCCACTGACAATACCTACTGGTAGAGATACCCAGAAAATATCCCGGAAAATTAAGGAACACCGGTGGGAATTGAAAATACTTATTCTACGCGGACGAAGTCGCGGTCATCAGCTGGTTTTCAATAGGTATACTTAACGTGACCGGCTCCTGCTCAGTTCGGGTAGAATTTCTTAAAATCCTTTAGACTTAAGAGGAATTTGCAAAATTTGAATTCTTCATTTTCAACCGAAGGCCCACATACCATTAACTTACTCATCGATTTTACTTTTAAAATGACTGGGAAGTAATGAAAGGGTGATGAAGGGGTAAAGCAAGTTAGAGGTAAGTTTAGAGGGGGGAAACCTACTGTCAAATTTTCGAGTAACTTTTACATCAGAATTCAGAGACAATCTTTCTGGAGCAGTCAAAACAGAATTCATCGATATCCAGGTATTTGCAGAGAACATTAACGCGCATTCCTTTTCGCGGCCAATGCAAACAAATAAAGAAATAACAAAGTTTGCTGAGAGCTAAGTTTTTAGGGTTGCTTATCAATGATTTTCTGATTTTTTATTACAAATCCAAACAAATATTATAAACTAGATGATTCCCGCGACTTCGTCCGCGTGGATTAAGTCTTTTGGATTCCCGCGGGAACTCTTTAATTTTCTGGGATAAAAAGTAGCCTATGTCCTTCCCCGGGATACACCCTACCCCTGTACCAAATTTCATCAAAATCGGCTGAACGGCTGAGCATAAAAGCGTAGCAGACAGACAGACAGACACACTTTTGCATTTATAATATTAGTATGGATGCGGAAATGTGTCCGTCTGTCTGTTACCTTTTCACGACTCATGCACAATTTGATATTGAGGAAAGTGGTATCCCGGGGACGAAAATGCATTTCATTTTTTTTATTCTCTTGTCACAAAAGTTGAAAATACCGCACTGGGTATATTCAACTTACACCACTGTGTGTGTGTACTGTGTTTCTTATGTAAAGTAGGTATAATGGGTGGATTGAAACATGCACTTTGTATCAGAGAATTTTCTTTATTTTTCCAGGTAATTAATTACCATAGATATATTTCTTGCTTTTCCCTGAGTTACTTCAGAGACTTCGGAGGCAAATAGGAGGATGTTAGGATATTCTAATCAAACAAAAACAATATTGGTTTTAACATCACACACACATACACACACGCACACACACTCCTATTCTCCGGTTGTGTTTGATGTATGTGTTATAAATAATTGCATACTGAAGTGTCAGTAAAAAATACAGGGCTTCTTTAATTTTAAGAATTTTCATTTCACACATAAAGGGGCAGCCCTAATGTTTGTTTTCACAGCCAGTGTAGGTATATTTCACACACCTGAACCAATAAGTATAAAGATCGTCGCCAAACAAAACTTACGGTATTCCTCTAACACAATTCTTGGGCTCTGTCCAAATAGGACAGGGAGAAGTCACACTTATTGGCAAGATATTTTATTGATATATATGTCACCGTCAGATTACAAAAACCGTTAGATTATGGACTGTCGAAAGATTGTAAGCCGTTCATTGTTCTGAGTGTCGACTTTTGAAATATTCATTGTATTTACGTTTTCTTGTCTCTTTATTGTAGGTTAGGTTAGGGTTCGAAATAAATAATCAGGCAGTGCACTTAGGTTCTATCGGGTTAGTATACATAACAGATTACAATCTACCGAAAAATAATCCGTTATATTGTAATCTTTCGACAGTATACAATTTCGCGAGTTAGATTATAATCTAACGGTTTTTACAATCTTACGGTGACATATATATCATAGATTATATTATTATCATTATCAGCTTCAGTGGCCATTACTGCCATCGCTTAAAGCCGTATCATACTTTTTAATATTATAAATGCGAAAGTGTGTTTGTTTGTTGGTTTATTGGTTTGTTGGTTTGTCCTTCGATCACGCCGCAATGGAGCAACGGATCGACGTGATTTTTAGTTGAGGACCTGGAGAGTGACATAGGCTATTTTTTATCCCGGAAAATTAAGGGGTTCCCGCGGGAATCAAAAAAGCTTAAACCACGCGGATAAAGTCGCAGGTGTCAGCTAGTTATTTTTTTAATATTGTTGACGTTCATGTTGTAGAATAATAAAATCCTTATTTTAGAGATGTCAACCCCCAGGAGCCAACAAACTCAAGCAGAGTATATTCCAAGAAATCCAATAAATGCGCCTAGATCTGGGAAGCCCTCAACAAACTTAATCTGAAAACATGCAATCTTAAAACTAAAAGCTTGAGATCGTTCGTCGAGACCTGCGAATACGTGTGTATAATCCCCCAACACTACAGGCAACTAGGTTGCTTGATAAGTGACGAAGGAGCCCACTCTGTATTCTTCTCATATATCTTGCATCACTTCTGCTGAATCGAGTTTGCGCTAAACCTAACTTTGTTTTCCGCTTGGCCGGAACTGATTATATTCCAAGGGATCCAATAAATGCGCCTTAATCTCTCGGAAGTCCTCAACAAATTTAACCTGAAAACATGCCAATATTAAAACTAAAAGCGCAAGATCGTACGTTGAGACCTGCGAATACGTGTGTATAATCCCCCAACACTACAGGCAACTAGGTTGCTTGACAAGTGACGAAGGACCCCACTCTGTATTCTTCTCATTTAACTTGCATCACTTCTATACCGAATCTACATAGTTTGCGCGAGACCTATCTTTGTTTTCCGCTTGGCCGGAACTGATATTTGAACTGTGAATTTTATAGCACAGGCGTCGGTCAGCTTTGTTCCGAAGGTTGCTTTTGTTACTTTTTTAGAACATTTTCTTCTTCTTTTATTATAACTTAATAATGCCCGTGACTTCGTCCACGTGAATTGAGGTTTTTGGTTCCCACGGGAACTCTATATTTTCCGGGATAAAAAGTAGCCTAAGTCACTCTCCATGGTCCTCAACTATACCCATGCTAAAAATCACATCGATCCGTTGCTCCGTTGCGCCGTGATTGAAGGACAAACCGACAAACATACACACTTCTGCATTTATTAAATTAGTATGATAGCAACTCGTAGATGATTTTCGTGGCGTTTTCTACGAGGATTTTCCCTCAACGTGGGGGCAAGATGGATTTTTTGTCATTTTTACTTCATGAGTCCTAACAGTTTTTGTACCTATATTTTATAGTCATGTAAGATCGCTCTCATTTTACTTTTAAGAAAAGTTCTAATTTGTATAGTTTACCTTCCATCTTGTCCTCCGTTCCCCAAAGTTCCTTTAGAAATCCAGCAGGAACTCTTTTTATATTTCCGGGATAAAATTTTGCCTACTGATTTTTCTCAAAAGAAAAAGGCACTCCGAATTTGTGGTTGTAACGGTTCAAAAGCCCTTTTTATTATTTGAATAACAATAAATTTTATTGTATATAAATTATTTTTGTAATTGTGTAAAACCGGGAGTTTCATTTCAGAGCCGTGCGTCATGCTTAGTGTATTTTGAAAACATCAAAAATGGTTAAAAAAATCCTTAAATTCACTTATCCATCTTTATCTGAACGAAGCAATGCTTGGCACATTTTTTAACCTTCGACGTGTATCAAATTGGCTCTCAAAAGCCCCATCCTTAACAATCTGCGTTTTTCTTTACCATAACACATCTTTATAACAAAAAACACGGAAACTTATTTGAGATGGCCCCGCTTTACTGAATTTAAAACTGGTACTGTTAAGGCTGCAAGCCTACTCAACGAAAGCAACCCGTGGCCGTCCCGGAGCCCATTGCGGTACGGCAACGGGTCGCTGAGAGGGGTCCCCTTTGTGAACGAGCTTCTACGACTCACCCGGCCTACACTACTCTAAAGCCTACTCATCATCTACACAAATCATCCTCCTAGTTATCACAATTATAAAACTTGTGAAAGTTTGGATGCTTGTAAGTTTTTATGTGTGGATATTTGTTACTTCTTCACGCCACAATTACTGAACCGATTTGGCTGAAATTCGGAATGGAGATAGCTTATAACCTAAATTAGCACAGGCATTTTATTCCGGACGATGCACGATGTAACAGTTCCGGAATTAAAAAAAAATTATTCCACGCTGACGAAATCACAGACTTCTCTTATTTAATAAACATGTGTTTCAATCGAGTTTATATCCGAGATTTCGTGCATTTAGGTTTTTCAAAATCACGTTGTAAGTCTTTGATTTTTCGGGATAAAAAGTAACGTATGCCACTCTCCTGGTCTCCACCTAGGTACCTATATTATCCACACAAAAATCAGGTCCACTCGCTGCTATACATAATTAGAGGCCCAACCAACAAACACACATATTTTCATATCAATATAATATTGGTTGGATTGAATATCATTCACGACCGTTTAAGCGCCAAAATTGTCCCGTATGTTTCCACTTTCTATATTTATTTACGATTAAGGCGGCGTGCACACAAGTCACCGCATGAATTTCAGCGGCAGCTTTAGACCGGGGAATATGGAATCTGACTGGATAAACATATTATTTCGTGATACTAAGTGCGTGAACACACTACTAACAGGACAGGACAAAATGCCAGAACGTTATCTCGCATTGGAGCAGCGTGGTGGGTCTAAGCTCTAATTCCCTCTCTCCTATGAGAGTAGAGGCCTGTGACCAGCAGTGGGGCGTCAATGGGCTGTTGTGGTGGTTGGACCTTAATAAATAAATAAAACTAATAAAATGCCATCGAACTACAGCCACAAATAGGTAATAGTAGGTACGTCTACAACGTTAAGAAGCGACGACGGCGAGTCGACGCTGTGATAAGTCATTTTAGGAGGGTAGGCACACAAATTTGATTATATATATATATATTTGATACTAGCTTATGCCCGCGACTTCGTCCGCGTGGTTTAAGTTTTTTGTTATTCCCGCGGGAACTCCTTAATTTTCCGGATAAAAAGTAGCCTATGTCACTCTCCAGGTCCTCAACTATACCCATGCCAAAAATCACGTCAATCCGTTGCTCCGTTGCGGCGTGATTGAAGGACAAACCAACAAACCAACAAACAAAGTGACTTTCGCATTTATAATATTAGTATAAGTATGATTTTGGTTTTGATTGAAGTCATTGTAAGGTATCGAAATGAAAGGACTTACTTATTAGAAACATGTATTATTTGTGTTTCTGTGAACAAAACAGGTTGGACTTTATATACCTTAAGCTCCGCGGAAATTGGGGATGATATCCTAATTACAGGAAACTAGTTACCTACCTACCACCCACGTAAATTATACGTAAGTTCTACTTTTCATTCATATTAGCTGTGTTTCGTGGTTTTTTTTGGTATTTATATTATATAAATCATTAAATGACCAGAAAAGATCAGAGAAAGTTCAGATATTATACATTTCCAAATTGTTCCTGCCAGGAATCGAACCCAGGACCTCCCACTATAAGACTACAGCGCTCACCATTGCGCCAAGGAAGTCATTCATTCACTAACTGATTCCCAGCCTGAGCCTAGGAATCTGAATTTTTACATAGAGTTGAGCACTAGGGTCAGATTTTTCGAAATTCTTACGGAATCGAAGTCACGTACGGTTCGTAGTCAATCATGTAAAGGTAGGTAGGTACGCATACTTGCGCGTACTTTAAATAGGAAAGAAAAGAATAGAGGAAAATATAAGAAAACTTCTTCAAAAATATAACATTGAGTACCTACTTAGCTTTTCCTTTGAGACTGGATTTAAAATAATATGGTAAGAAAATACAAAATGGGAAAAGTTAAGAGGAATTGTGGCGGCCGTTCGTCCATTACAAACGTATAATTCTATCGTTTTCTCCGTGGGCTACAATAAAGCTATTTTTCCATTTAACTTATAATATATTCTATGCCTAGCAGATTTTTCTTTCTCCATAAATTTATATTTAAAAGAACTTGGAACCTTCAAAAATTACAAAAACGGCACAGTTTTGCCGCCATAATCAAAGTTCTCGCAAACAAATTTGCTTAATATAATAATACTAGCTGATGCCCGCGACTTCGTCCGCGTAGTTTAAGTTCTTTGTTATTCCCGCGGGAACTCCTTAATTTTCCGGAATAAAAAGTAGCCTATGTCACTCCCCAGGTCCTCACCTATACAACAAAAAAAGAATTAGCGAAATTGGTCCAGCCGTTCACGCGTGATGCCGTGACCAAGGGAAATATATATATAAGATAAAATATATATATATATATATATATATATATATTATATATATATATATATATATATATATTTATAGCTGATGCCCGCGACTTCGTCCGCGTGGTTTAAGTTTTTTTGTTATTCCCGCGGGGACTCCTTAATTTTCCGGGATAAAAAGGAGCCTATGTCACTCTCCAGGTCCTCACCTATACCCATGTCAAAAATCACGTCGATCCGTAGTTCCGTTGCGGCGTGATTGAAGGACAAACCAACAAACTAACACACTTTCGCATTTATAAATAATACTAGATGATTCCCGCGACTACGTCCGCGTGTCTCACTCGATATTGAAAAATCTCACTCGATATTGAAAAATAAATACGTTTTTTATAATCCATGAATCCTATTTCATTAGATAAATTCATAATTGCATTGATTCTTGGTTATTGTCATCATGCCTATTATACCTATTATTTTCTCCACCTTTCCCCTTAACCGTTCGGGACCTTTCAAGTTTTAATTTCCAAATCAGTCGCTAATTAACCTATCGCGTTTAATTGAGCATCTAATTACAGAATATCAATGAATATGCGGTCTATTGAACGCTTTGATCACAATTTCAGGGCAATTGCTTCGTTTGTCCGGAATTATCTTGAGATTACTTCCTTAACATCTAATTAACGTTCATTACCTTTACGGTAAAGGTAATTAACGTTAATAAAGGTGGTTTATATCGGTGAAACCGGTTTAAATTAAGCTCTATTTTATAAAATCTTCCTAATGGAAATTCACGCTAAATCGCTCGAGATTAATTCAAACTCGAAGGTTTATAAACACGACTATGATAGGTACACACGACTTCCCTGGCGCTGTGGTCGTGTGGTCGTATAATAGGGGGACCGGGGTTCGATCCCCAGCAGGGTCATTTTGTAATTTCTGAATTTTCTCTGGTCTGGTCTGTTCGGAGGCTTCGACCGTAGCTTTAGTTACATACTACCGTCAAAGAAGTGCCTTTTTTTTTTTTTTAATCCACTACAAGTTAGCCCTTGACTGCGATCTCACCTGATCTTATATAAGTGATGATCCAGTCTAAGACGGTAGCGGGCTAACCTGTTAGGGGCATGGCAGTTATATTAAACCATACCCCTATTCGGTTTCTACACGGCATCGTACCGGAACGCTAAATCGCTTGGCGGCACGTCTTTGCCGGTTGGGTGGTAACTAGCCACGGCCGAAGCCTCCCACCAGGCCAGACCAGGGAAAATTCAGAAATTATAAATTCCCAAATTGACCCTGCCGGGGATCGAACCCGGGACCTCCGCACGTTAAGACAACAGCGTTACACACTGCGCCACGGAGGTCGTCAAAACCTCCAACCAACGCCCAACGGCCTCCAAGTAATTTAGCGTTCCGGTACGATCCCGTGTAGAAACCGATTAGGGGTAATTTAACTGCCATACCTCTAACAGGTAGCGAGATAAGTACCGCAACCTTCTTCTGCATCATCCACCGCCACCACGAGGTGAGATTGAACTCAAGGGCTAACTTGTAGCGGAATTTAAAAAAAGTTGGGTAGGAGCAGAACGTTGCGGAAGTCCATGATAATCAAGTAATGAGAAGCCAGACAAATCTATTTGGTACAGCTTGTAGCTTCCAATTTTCGCCGCCCAGCAACCAATTCTTCCAAATTACTCTCAAAGTATGTTTTAATCCGACATCCGGAGCATCCCCCGGGTAATGTTAACTGGACCATTCACGATAGTAAAGAGCAAATTTTGGCGGATTACAGCAAAGTAAACTTCTCGTTATTTTTGGCATGATGAAACGCTTATGTACGTTTTTAGCACTCATAACTTTAATCTTTAAAAATGCGATAGTCTGAGTAAAACCTTACTAAATAAAATTATCGACCACGAGATGTCACTCCGATCACCAACCGCCGAGAACAAAGCCGCTAGGGACACAGGGAAATGATTTCCTCCGCCCGGACCCCAGGGTACCTTTCCCCGACCCCCAGGATACCCTATCCCGACCCCAAGGTCCTTGCGTTCAAGGCCAAGTAGAAATTGAATTTGGGGTGAAATGATTTATTGAGTGACAAGGTTAGGCTGTCTCGGATATTTTGTTGTCTCAACTCGCCAGACGGATGTTTGGGAATCCGTCATCTTAAAATTAATAAATCTCCAGAGAGATTAACCATCTGCGCGGGAGGTATTACAGTGCACAAGTGTGTGCGCATACACAGGTACCTTCACACTCTCTGTACCTTTACTCTCATAACCCGATGCGACGGAAAATCCAACACGACCGGAGAGAGATCAGGCAGGACCGACGGCTTTTACGTGCTCTCCGAGGCACGGGCGTGAAACGCCGTCAACTTCCTAACTTCGGGCTAGTACTGAGAATAATTGTCAGACAAACCCAATACTTAATTATGGTCCGACCCGGGACTCGAACCCGGGACCTCCTCAGCCGCAATCGAACATGCTAACCCCTAGTAACTAGACCAACGAGGCCGTAGTGTGGTAAGTAAACGTATACCACAGCGTACACCGCTACGCGAGATGGGGTCACAATCTTCCTGGATCATAAATTTTCCCAAAATGACAGGTGCGTGAAGCTCCCGGAAGGATCCTTTATATGAAAAATTGGAAAATTTCACCGGCCAATTACCCTAATGGGGTAACTAGGGATCGCTCCGGAAAGCCCGCCTGAGATCCTGATCGCGAGATTCACTTAACGGACTAAACGGGTTAAGTTATTGGCTCCCTAATTGCTTTGTACGCTTTTTTTACCGAAGCTACTTATCCTGACATGGCCAAACATATTATTATCAAGATAAGCATGATACTAGATGTCTAGAAAGACATGATACAATGTATTACAGTTGCGTGAGTCTCACGGAAGGATCGAAGGATCCTTGATATGAAAACCCTTGGAATATTCCAGATTTTTTTATTCTATCCCCATCCAGTAAAATAAAATAATATGTTTGAGTGCATATTAGTAGTAAATTGAGTATACAAAGAAATGAGCCTGAAGTTAAACGCATTCCTATGCGAGAGTTGTCAAAATCTTCCATCATAAATTTTAAACTGACAGCTGCGTTAAACTCCCGGAAGGACCCTTCATATGAGAATCCTTGGTATATTCTAGTTCTTTGTTCTACATCCGGCCAGTTACACTAATGGGGCAACTCGGGACTGCCCCGGACGGCCCGCTAGAGATCTGTAACCTTACTACAAGATTTTAAATCATACCGACGTCGAAACATAAAGGTTTGGTTATAAAGACAATTTATGACTAGTTTTTGTGCTCAAATTCGTCCATACATCCACAGCCAGCACTCCAGGGGGGGGTTACTTCCATCACTTAAAGCAGTATTACTTCAAAATGGCAGTTTGATGTCAAGTTCCTTGACGTCCCCAAAATGAGGATTATAATTTGAAAACACGAATGTTAATAATATTAAAACAATATACCTATAAGCTGAGGTTGTTCCCCTGGGGGATATGTTGTGAAATAAAAATTGGTGGTACAGTCCGTGTCACGAAAGATGTCCGGCGGCGGCGCTAGTGGTCGCATGTTTATACAATTATTGTGTGTTAAATGTTCTTCTAATTGCCGCAGGATTTCTTTTGTGAAACGGACTTTACTAAATTTACGACTCTAAATCAAGGGGGTTAGGATCCATTTTACGCTAACGCCAAAGCGTTACGACGCCAAAGCGTCTGTTAGATTGAAACCTAGTGGTAAGGTTTTCGCGGGATTCGGTGGACGAGTTATTAACTGATGTTCTACGAGCGATCGCGTGACCGAAACCCCAAGGGGATGGTGCGAACACAGGGTTTATATTGTCTACGTCAAAGTTAACAACAATATTGAGACAGTTCTGTCTAGCGAATTCTCTGGGGTGAAAAATTTAGTCATCTGCTCAACGAATTTTGACGAAATAATAACAATAATATAATAAACTACATGATGCCCGCGATATCATCACGTGGATTGATGTTTTTTGATTCCTGCGGGAACCCTTCAATTTTTCGGGATAAAAAGTAGCCTAGGTATATCCTTCCCCGGGTTACAACCTATCCCAGAGAGGGAACTCTTCAATTTTCCGGCATAAAAAGTAGCCCATGTCCTTCCCCTGGATATAACCTATCTCTGTACCAAATTTCAACAAAATCGGTTGAGTAGTTGGGGGCGTGAAAGTATAGCAGACAGACAGACAGACACACTTTCGCATTTATAATATTAGTATGGATGATGGTGATAATCAGTTACCTGTTACGGTATCTTAAAAACTAAAGCTACGAGGGTTCCAAACGCGCCTCTGAGAAGAGCCCACAGCAAACCCACAGCCCACAGCACAGATACATTTTTTTGATTCCCGCGGGAATCAGAAAAATGTATCTGTTCAACCGATTTTGATGAAATTTGGTACAGGGATAGGTTGTAACCCGAGGAAGGACATAGGCTACTTTTTATCCCGGAAAATTGAAGAGTTCCCGCGGAAATAAAAAAAAATCAATCCACGCGGACGAAGTCGCGGGCATCATCTAGTATAATATATAACTTCGATTCATTCATAGCAAGGCCCAATTGTCTAAGCCAACCGTAATCATTGGCAGCTTAAAACGTATGTATACTCCAACTGTTTAAGGAGTTCATACATGCTATTGATGTGCAGGCATCTATGATCTATGATCAAATTCAAAAGGTTTTTTGTGGTTTTTACATACTTTTAACATAGATTTACCAATCCTAAATCTATGACTTTTAAGTTCTAATTATAATAAAATAGAAAGTAAAAATACAGTTAGGTATTCATAATATTAATATGGTTTTTACGAATACTTCTTACTTTACCTTAAATGTAAATTCAGCCTATCCCGTATTTATTACACAAAAAAACCAATATTAACCCAAGACTTACCTACCCACGAGACCAATTTTATTATCCCAAGCAAACACTTATCCCAAATTTTATAGTAGTACAACCTATAAAGGCTGTAGTAATATTTTAGGCTCCCTTGTAGACGTTAATTTCCACGCGAAAGCTACAAAATCGGACCACGTAAGAGTTCATAGATCAATTAACACGCCTAAGAGCTGATTCGCACTCATCCATTTGGGCCGGTATCCATTAAAGCGGAGATGGGTGGAGTTTTTACCTGACCATGAGGTTATTAATAAACAACGTGATGATTTTTTGACGTCATCTATCAATAGTCTGATTGTGATCAGGTGAATATTATCAAATGTTCATATACCATTTTTTATTGATAGAATGTATTAAGACTCACAAACTGTAATATTCTTTAAGTCATCCGCATTCTAATGAATAAATTTTTTATTAATCATCTGCTAGTGCCGTGTAGAAGCCGACTAGGTTGTGTGCTTAAAACATACTGTCATACCCCTAACAAATAAGCCCGCTACCATCAAGACTAAATGATGAAGATGTAAATAAATAAAGCGGCTTATTAGTTTACAATACAAATTACGATTAGTCTAAAACTTCGCACTAGCGTCCGTTGCAATCAGCGCGCCAGGTGTTTTCAGTTAATTCTATTTTGAGTTTCTCTTGTACATAGTTCCCCATAGTGTTTGGATTGGAATTCAAAAAAATTAAATAAATTGTGTACCTATGTCGCCTCCTCTCCAAAGGGCTTCCTCGCTCTTTGCCCTCAAGGGACGAACGGAAACGGACAGCTTCGTCCGGAATACTGAATTAGATTCCGAAGTTCAGGGCAGTCGTGTGGAAAATTGCGATAGCGAATTGGAGCGATGTATGTTATTCACCTGATTGTACCTGTTGATGCAGTCAGGATAGAAACATGCTTTCCTGCAGGTAGTTTAACAGTTTATTAGCTGATGCCCGCGACTTCATCCGCGTGGATTTATAGGATTTTTTTAAATTATATGGAAGCTCTCCAATTTTCCAAACAATTAGTAGAGACTGCCGCGTCTCTGAAATATGAGATGCAGGTCTTTAAACTCAAGGTAAAAATAAATCTCTATTTGGGAATACCCGACCTATTTTTTTAATTCCCACCGTTTTTACAAGCTTTTATTTACTTACTTGCAATGTCTGTTGGTTTGTTCAGGTAGAATCTTGCAACTGAATTTTAAAACAGTTATCCCCAACCGATTGAGCTGAAATTTTGCATACACGTTTAGCTTGGACGACAATGCATGGTTAGTTAAATGACGTCATTCTTAATCTAATATGGCGGACTTCCAAAAATGGCGAACTAGTTATTTTTATGCACCTCCAAGATGGCTTTCAATTAAAAGGGTTTGCACTTTGCTGAGAATAATACAAAATAATGACGCCACACTAAATTTAATATGGCGGACGATAAAAGGTTGTTTTTTAAATGTTATTTCATGATTTTAAACTTGGGCATTTTTAGGGTTCCGTAGCCAAATTTGGCAAAAACGGAACCCTTATAGATTCGTCATGTCTGTCTGTCTGTCTGTCTGTCTGTCTGTCTGTCTGTCTGTCTGTCTGTCTGTCTGTCCGTCTGTCCGTCCGTATGTCACAGCCACTTTTTTCCGAAACTATAAGAACTATATTGTTGAAACTTGGTAAGTAGATGTATTGTATGAACCGCATTAAGATTTTCTTACAAAAATAAAACAAAAACAATAAATTTTGGGGGTTCCCCATACTTAGAACTGAAACTCAAAAATTTTTTTTTCATCTAACCCATACGTGTGGGGTATCTGTGGATAGGTCTTCAAAAATGATATTGAGGTTTGTAATATCATTTTTTTCTAAACTGAATAGTTTGCGCGAGAGACACTTCCAAAGTGGTAAAATGTGTGTCCCCCCCCCCCCTGTAACTTCTAAAATAAGAGAATGATAAAACTAAAAAAAATATATAATGTACATTACCATGCAAACTTCCACCGAAAATTGGTTTGAACGAGATCTAGTAAGTAGTTTTTTTTTAATACGTCATACATCGTAAACCGCAATTTACCTTTCATTCAATCAACTCAAATATTTAAAAAAAACATTTAATTGAAAACTTACTACAGGTTTGTACGGAACCCTCGGTGCGCGAGTCCGACTCGCACTTGCCCGGTTTTTATTGTCCATTGTATAAGCAAATCGCAATCATTTGACAGCTTAAAACGTATTACTCGAACTGTTTAAGGAGTTCAAACATGCTTTTTGACGTGCAGGCGTCTATGAACTCCTACAGGTTTTTAAAAAAATTGAGTTTTTGTCGAATAATACGTTTGACAAACGATTAGGTACGATTTCCTTACACAATCGGGAGGCAGACTCTATTTATGGATGTCTAGCGGCATTTCAGACAAAATATTAGAGAAAATGTTCGAGATAGGTATGTACTTAATGATTGACCCCTGCGGCTAGGTCGGGTCGGCGGCCGGAAATGAGCTGCGGCCAACAATCCACAATTTCAGAACTGGGGACATATTGCGGGTCTGATTGATTTTATGAGATCAGTGGAACCAAATTGGGCGAATTGTATTATGGGCGACGATGGAATATCATTACGGCTATCCCCCAAGTTTTTTGGTACAACTCCGTGATTTTTTACCCTGAAAGTGACAACTTTATTATTAAAGTAAACTCTGCAATCAAGGCTCTTAGTCTTAGGCGGAATGCACACCGACAGAGCTGAGGCACCGAGGCCCGAGGCGTAGATATTTTTTAGCGTCATTCGGCTTTGCTCCCGTGAAATGACTCTTGCTTTAACGTTTTGTATAATTTAAGTTGGTACTAGCAACCACCCGCGGCTTCGTTGCCGTTTAAATTTCGAATAATCTGGCCTTGTCTACACTATAAAGGAAACTTTCAAATCAAAATTTCAATTTTCTACGTTCAAGAATTTGGGCAATGTTCTAGGTGTTGATAAGATAGTCAGTGAGTGAGTCAGGAGTTTTCTTTTTATTGTTTGATTATTTGTCTTTTTCTGTTACAGTTCAATTTCGTGGGAAAGCTGCTGGGGCCGAAAGGCAACTCTCTGAAGAGGCTGCAGGAAGACACCATGTGCAAGATGGCGGTGTTAGGGCGAGGCTCTATGAAAGATCGCCAAAAGGTATCAATTTCTTATTTTCTTGAATCATAATCAGTGATCCCACTATGTAGGAAAACTACAATTAGCTACTTTTTTCCTACTTTAGATAAGTTTTTCAAACGAATATACCTATGGAAAAAGAAAGTTTACCTTTTTTTCTTGCGGAAAATCCTTATTTTTCCGGGATAAAAGTAATTCCACGGAATTCAACCTATGGCTAGGTATACAACTATAATTTCAACAAAATCAGTTGAAAAGATGGAACGTGAAAGCGTAGCAAACTTACAGATACAGAAAATTTCGCATTGATAAAATATTAGTAGTATTAGAACATTAATTTATTACGTCCATGGCCTTACTGTTTCTATGGCTCTCCAGAGTGGCAGTGGTGGGGAACGCTTGGAAAAAGATCAAGGTGGACGTGTTTGTGAGAGTGCCTAAATAAAGAAAAAATAATAATTAAATGATAAATGATTTATTTATTTCACATAGGACAACTTGTGTCACTTTTGAAACGTTAAGACTCTACCACCGGTTCGGAAAGCTGCTTCTACTGAGAAGAGCCGGCAAGAAACTCAGCAGTTGCTCCTTTCGTCAAAAAATAAAGAGGTTACAATAATTATAAAATACAACACATACGCTACGAATACAAGTATTACACTGACTTGTGGGACACTGGATGCGAGGCCGGTTGCTTCCATGCAACTTTGTCATTCAGAAAATCATCGATAGTGTAATAACCTCGACTAAACAGATGCTGTTTAACACAGTCTTTAAATAAATGTAATGGTAAATCTAGAAACTCTTTGGGAATCATGTTATAATTGAGTGGATTACCAATGTTTCCTTTTTATAGTGCTTATGGATTTTGGTGTGATTTTATCAGTTGATTCTTGAATTACTTTTTGGTACATTGCTATGCTACACAAACTAATCAAAGTTCCATGTCTCCACCTGTCACCAGGAGGAGGAGCTGCGCGTGTCCGGAGATCCCAAGTTCGCCCACTTGTCCGACGAGCTGCACGTGGAGATCAGCGCCTTCGCCACGCCGGCTGAGGCGCACGCGCGCATCGCGTACGCGCTCGCTGAGCTCAGGAGGTTCTTAGTACCAGTACGTTTTCAATTTATTTCCAAAAGCCTACAAAAATCACACAAATATTAATGAATTAGGCACTTCATTCGGATTTGCGTAGTGAAATGTGTCTGTGAGATAATGGAGGGAAGCGAAGAAGAACGACGATTGTCAAGCGAAAATGGGGAACGATGCGGAGCGAGCGCCGAGGCGCGTCCACCTTGTCGGCATTCTGAATGACGTTATCGCAAACGTTGCCTCTCGGAGCATCGGCATCGGCATTGCCGGTGACCAGATTCGAGCAATCCGTACGGTGCGGATCAGTGGACGCACTTGTGTGACTGTCTATACAAAGAATACCACGTTTCAAAATAAATATATGTCACCGTAAGATTGTAAAAATCGTTAGATTATAATCTAACTCGCGAAATTGTAAACTGTCGAATGATTACAATATAACGGATTATTTTTCGGTAGATTTTAATCTGTTAGGTTTATTAAACCAATAGAACCTAAGTGCCCGGCCATTGAAGTCGAACCCTAAACTAACCTACAAGAAAAAGACAAGAAAACGTAAATACAATGAATATTTCAAAAATTGACACTTAAAACGTTGAACGGTTCACAATCTTTCGACTGTTTACAATCTATCGAAAAAAAAAGCTTTAGATTACAATCTTACGGTTTTTACAATCTTACGGTGACATATAAATAATACGTTTGATGCGATGCGTCCGATGCTTATTAATATAGAGCTAATAAGACGCGGAGTTTACTGACTGATACTAGTTCGCCGACGTACAACTAAAACTTGAGATTTTGCATGGACGTTCTCTATGGCTGAAGGGCGCCATCTTGGAAGCATATCAAAAAACTTGACTAGATTTTTATTTTTTGCACGTTATTTAGTTTGCTATTCTAATTTATTTTACTTTTAATAAAATCTACCTATTTTCAGGCAGGGCAAGATGAAAAATAAGAAGCATTGAGCTTTTTAACTAGGGCAATACTTTTATGCCTATATTTCGTACTCGTCACTGGCCGCCCACGGCATATACCCATACCTAACCCTGTTCATTTGCAGGTTTCACGAGTCTGTGTTAATTGTCTAACACGTCCGGACGTCTCTTTTAACGATCGCGAGCCAATCGAATCTGCAAAGCAAATTGCGCATTGCCTCGTAACGAGAAATGCATCAAGTAACTCACAGAACCCATTTTTGGCAATATGCAAATTCGGCAAAGCTACTAAAGAGCAAAAAATAGAAAGTTTTTGAATCGATTTACAAAGAGAAAGAAACTCAGATGCACTGGAAGTTGCAACTAAAGAAAAAAACTATTGCAAAAGATATTGCTTTGATAAAACATTATATAAATCAAAAGTCAAATAATCGAAAGCAAACCCAAATTATGTAAAACTAGATGATTCCCGCGACTTCGTCCACGTGGATTAATGTTTTTTGATTCCCGGGGGAACTCTTTAATTTTCCGGGATAAAATGTATCCTATGTCCTTCCCCGGGATACAACCTACTCCTGTACCAAATTTCATTAAAATCGGTTGAACAGATACATTTTTTGATTCTCGCGGGAACCTTTGAATTTTCCGGGATAAAAAGTAGCCTATGTCCTTCCCCGGGATACAACCTATCCCTGTACCAAATTTCATAAAAATCTGATGAACAGATGGGCCGTGAAAGCGTAGCAGACAGACAGACAGACAGACAGACACACTTTCGCATTTATAATATTAGTATGGATAGGGGAGCCAATTACTGGCCTATGTCCAAACATCCATCATGGCCAACCCAATAGACTTGACGTCTTTTAAATCCATCCTTACTAATATTATAAATGGGAAAGTGAGTTTGTTTGTATGTTTGTTCCGCTTTCACGCCGTAACTACTGAACCGATTGCTTTGAAATTTTGCAGACGTAAAGTTACAAGTTCGGATTAATTAATATGGTACTTTTTATCCCGGAAAATTAAAGAGTTCCCGCGGGAACTAAAACTCCTCAATCCACGCGGACGAAGTCGCGGGTATCAGCTAGTATTTAATAAACTTAAAATAGATACAAAACTATAAGCCCTTAGTAAAATAAAGTAATCTTATGACCGCAGAATACTTTTGAATCCTAGCTGATATGAACACCTAGTTTTGAAAACATAGACAGTAGATTTTTACTCAATTAAATCTTAAATAACTGCAGCGATACTCGCTTCCAAAAACTGACTGTTGGATAGTAAAAAATAAAGGGTTATAAGAAAATAAAGAGCCTTGAACATCCTGAACAATGTACAAAGACGATATTGGTGTAAGAATATAGTAGACATATTTATATTATACGAGCTTTCCGTTAAGAGAACGAGATATTGCAATATATTAGTCACAATATATTGCTATATATTATTACTAATATATAATTATATGTATATACTGGTGACAGAAGGGCTGGCTCATTTTTTGCGCAAAGGATCAGCCTGGCTGTCCAGCGCGGAAACGCAGTCAGCATTCTTGCCACCATTCCATGCGGGCATGATTTATATAGTAATTAGGTTAGGCTAGGTATCATTAAGTTGTATATTTATTTTATTTTACAATAATAAACATTTTAAGGTCATAATTGAATACAAATTCATAGGAGGAATAAAAGGAGCTTTGTTTTAAAAAGCTTGCCTTAATCCACTGCATACAAGATCAAAATGTGCGTTATTATATAGTTGATTTTAGAGTTATAATATAAGTTAAACTGATACAAATTATAGGTACATTTACATATAAATCGTAAAGCTTGGCAACAATTTGCTCTAATGGCTCTGATAGTTCATTCAACAGTCAATAATTTAAGATGATTTGTGAGATGATTATAAATAAAAAAAACCCGACTGAGTTTGTTGTGAGCTCTTCTCAGACCAGGGTGCGTTCGGAACCCTCGTAGCTTTAGTTATAAGATACCATAACTGATTATCACCATCATGTTTTAAAAGTAATTGTACGTCAATAAGTGTACAGTGTACCTAATTCGAATAAATAAAATATATGAATTGATATTGAATCTAAACATAGAATATCAATAAATGTATATACAGAAAAAGTAAAGAGTTAGCAGATATAGCAGATATTCATCAAAGTAAAACTTGATATTCCTACAAAATATACAAGAATCAGAGTGGCAGATAATTTTTACAACAAGTAGATCCGTAAAGGCAAATCATGTTAATGTTAATGTTAAAAGTTGTAATAAACTACTAGAAGAATCTGATAATAACTTGGCAACAAGTAGGTCCAACACTGAACAAACAAACAATTTAGATAGCTAAGAAAAGAGTAGGGTAACACATAAAACCTTATTATAGTACCGCAAAAATACAAGACTGAAAATATGTTGCAAGAATTTGATAGTAACTTTGCAACATGCAAATATACAATAATGAAAATGAATACCTAAATAAATCACCAAAAATACGATATGAAAAAATATCTACTAGAAGAATCTGATAATAACTTTGCAATATGCATATCCAATAATGAAAATGAATACATAAAAATCCCCAAATATACGAAAGGAAAAATATCTACTAGAAGAATCTGATAATAACTTTGCAACAGTAGATCCAATACCGAACAAACAACCGCTTTGGCTTAAGAATAGATTATAGAACAGCTATTTTTCAATTTTAGAACGAAGCCAGGCGGGAACTGATTTTAGGAGCGTATTATAGACCACGAGGGGAGAACAATTTTAAAGTTTATCCATTGCGTGTAACACATTGAAGGATTTATTAAACCTGACTTTTAAGTATTATAGGGATCCATTTTCTTTAAATCGACGCGAAATAAATAAATGTATTTCATAAACACACAATATGTGTAACCTTATGGTATTTAAAGCCTTACATAATACATAGGTATATGATATAACTATTTTCGGGTCGCTAGAAATTTACTGTTGGAGTTTAAAGACAAAATTAAACTAAGAAATGGGGTTTTCCTCAATAAAGTGAATGTTATTAAGTATGGAAATATTACGTCAAAACTTACAGTCACTTAAGGCAAAGAACAAATTGAGCAAAAGCAATGGGGCTGATTCTGTATAACACAATCTCTAAACTAAACTAAAATGGCAGCTTTAAATCTAGTTCTGTCCCTTTCCGTATGAAGTATTATGAAAGGGTTAGCAATATTTGTAATCCTCTAATTTTAGTTTAGTTTAGAGATTCACAAAATAGCTATTAAATTACACACAGCGCCTTATAAAGGAATAAAGGAGGAACACAAAAAGTGTTCAATATTATTTCATTCCAAGATGTCGCTCGTTGTAGAAACAGGGTAATTTAAAACCAATATTTGCCGTGTAGCTCTGACAAACTACATTGCTTTCTGCATAGAAAAAACAGTTGAAAACGTGTGTACTTAGAATAATCTTCTAATTGAAATCTTATGAAGAAGAATATTCTTTTTAGAATTGAAGATTAGTCCATAGTTAAGCGGTAGTTCTCTGATTGTTTTTATTGCAGCCATATTTCGTAACCATAAATTCTTCCTTCGTCCCACGTCTTATTTTTTGCGAGCTGAAATAATAAGTTGCTTCAAAACCTATTGAATCCATACATTGAAAATTCCATACAAGCATGTAACTAGCGAATAAATTTGTTCAAAGTACCATAAAAACCATAAAACATATTTATTTCAATAACGTTTCGAAACAATCACAACAGATATTTGATAGCAATAAAAATGCCATTTCGATATTATGACAGCAAATAAACCCATACGTATTCATGTGATGCGCAGAATATACATATTTTGTGGTCGTAAATTAGTTGCAATAAATTGCCTGGTGGGAGGTTTCGGCCGTGGCTAGTTACCACCCTACCGGCAAAGACGTGCCGCCAAGCGATTTAGCATTCCGGTACGATGCCGTGTAGAAACCGAAAAGGGGTATGGGTTTAATATTACTGCCATGCCCCTAACAGATTAACCCGCTACCATCTTAGACTGCATCATGACTTACCATCAGGTGAGATCGCAGTCAAGGGCTAACTTGTAGTGGATAAAAAATAAATATAAAAATCGCACCTTGAATGAACAAGTTCCATGTGATAATATAGGAAAATTCGTGAATTTAAGGTGAAGGAATAATAATGACGGGGAAACGGAAACTCGTATATTTCATACATAGGTACATAATCAGCTTAGACCCACCACGCTGCTCCAATGCGGGTTGGCGGGCTTTAACGACTATTATCATGTTAGTGATAATAACCGGGACCGACGGCTTAACGTGCTCTCCGAGGCACGGGGGTGAAACACGCCAACTTCCTAACTCCGGGCTGGCACTGAGAATTTTCTGGTCAGAAAAACCCAACACTTAACTATGGCCCGACCCCGACCCGGGCCGGGACCCGGGCTCTAATTCCCACTCTCCTATGAGAGTGGAGGCCCGTGCCCAGCAGTGGGACGTTAATGGGCTGTAGTGGTACATAATCAAAAGGGTACGTACAGTGCCTACTATTCAGTACAGATAACCTATATTTCAGTACAGATCAATGGGTTTTACAAATGGTCATACTCCTTCCAGAGGCCATACTGCCAACGCTTAAAGCCAAATCACTATTGATGATTTTCGTGTTATAGATATATCCATACTAATATTATGAATGCGAAAGCGTCTGTCTGTCTTTCTGCTACGCTTTCACGGCCCATCAGTTCAACCGATTTTAATGAAATTTGGTACAGGGATAGTTTGTATCCCGGGGAAGGATATAGGGATCCGGGATAAAAAGTAGCCTATATTCTTGCCCGGGATATAAACTATCCCTATACCAAATTTCATCAAAATCGGTTGAACGGATAAGCCGTGAAAGCGTAGCAGACAGACAGACACACTTTCGCATTTATAATATTAGTATGGATTTAAGAACGACAAGGTACGTGACATCAAATTGTCATTTTGAGTAAAGTTGCTTGTGTATTGCTTTGAGCGTTAGCCTGATCTGTCCGTTTTCATCTTATAATAATATAAAAAATTCTGTTTAAAACAACCGACTTCAAACTCCCGCGCCAACTTTACAACAACAAGCACACGCTATACAAAGTACTTATTTTATTGTTGATATTTTAAAAACCGCTCGACCGATTTCGATAAAACTTATATGGGACTACATGGGAAGTATGCCCTTTCAAATAAAAAAAGAATCATCCAAATCGGTCCACCCAGTCAAAAGTTCTGAGGTAACAAACATTAAAAAAAAAATGTATATATACAGTCGAATTGAAAACCTACTCCTTTTTTTAAAGTCGGTTGCTCCTTTTTTTGAAGTCGGTTGAAAATGGAACTCCAAGGAACTGTCATCTAATAAAATAAATATCAGAAACAACAATAAATATCATTTTTTTTTAAAGAATTTGAAGGAGACCCTTTTTCATAAAATGCAGGAAAATACTAAAACTCAATTACAAAGCATTATTTAGACATAATGATTCCTTAAAATATTATAATATGAAACCAATATAACTTCCGAATGAATTGAAAAGTAATAAAATAGCAAATTTATACTTAGAATCGAGGCTTAGTACTCAAAGGACGAAGTTAAATGAAGGTTGGCGATAAATTATCCAAACAACTTCTGTATACTTCGCAAAGGTCACAACGTCAATGTAACCATTCAAATCTTTGCAAAGAGCGGTCTCAAAGCGAAAATAAACTGTAACATTAAAAATTATAACGAAAGTCAACTGTCCCTCGTAAACCCGTGAGTGCATAAGGTTCAACGGACATTGCTGTGGAGTCGCCGGATTCGCAATGCCAGATTCACGGCGACTCTGAGAGCTAGTTTCATGTTTTACTTTTTGATAAAAGTATTTACGTTTATTCGACAAGCACTATGTATTTTAAAATAGCTGATGCCTGCGACGTCCGCGTGGAATGAGTTTTTTTAAATTCCCACGGGAACTCAATTTTCCGCGATAAAAAGCCTATCCAGGGCCACCGGGTCCTCAACTTTAAGCACAAATCACGTCGATCCGTTGCTCTGTTAGGGGCGTGATTGAAGGACAAACAAACACACTTTCGCATTTATAATATTATTATTATGATCAATGATCATGCTCATCCATATTAAATCACAGATTTTCTCGTCAATGCTCATGACTTCCCAGTTGACTTGAAAAATTACACTCAGTCTATCGTTTTGCACACTTTGTACATTATGTGGTTGAAATAAAGGTCAGTCTCCTTTGCAAAAAATTTAAACAAATACGTCATCCAGCAATCTGCCTAGAGCCTAAGCAGACTGGCCTCAAGTTAGATATCGAAAACATTTCCGCGACCATAAATTCTTCTCTTTGTATAAGATGTTTTATCGGATTGTTTAGACGGAAAGGTCAGAAAATATGACCTTTTAGGACGGTACCAAACAACAAAACAATGTTGTTTTTATTTCGCAAGCGATTTTTTATTAACAGTTATATTTTAACCTCATTTTCGTACCTATGTTATGAAACTTTCATATTTATATTGAATATTAAGGACTAGCTGATGCCAGCGACTTCGTCCGTGTCGATTGATGTTTTTTTGGTTCCCGCAGGAACTCCTTTATTTTCCGGAATAAATAGCCTTTTCAGACTATAATCTATATCTGTGCCTTTCATCCAGATCCGTTCAGCCGTTCTCGCGTGATTTAGTAACAAACATCCATCCAGATTCAGATTCAGATTCATACAAAAATTTACATATCACCCCGTTCATCCAAACTTTCGCATTTATAATAATACTAGATGATTCCCGCGACTTCGTCCGCGTGGATCAAGTTTTTTCGATTCCCGCGGGAACTCTTGAATTTTCCGGAATAAAAAGTAGCCTATATTATTCCCCGGGATACAACCTACCCCTATACAAAATTTCATCAAAATCGGTTGAATAGATGGGCTGTGAAAGCGTAGCAGATAGACAGACAGACACACTTTCGCATTTATAATATTAGTATGGATTATTAGTTCATATAGTGTAAAGGTATATTATAGATAATAAACGAGATTACAATTATTTATGAATAGCAATATATCTTGTTACAGGACTACAATGACGACATAAGGCAAGAACAAATGTTGGAAATGCAAATTCTGTCCTCACAAAATGAACAAAGGCATCTAACACCTCCCGACTCCTCGAGGAGTGGCAGTGAAGAGACGTTGCCTTTACGGGACAATACAAATAAGCCAAGAGTAAGTATACAGTTGTATATAGCTTTTAATTTCTTTTAAAGGAATTTATGGTTCGTTAAATTAAATAAATGAATACGCCATTTATTAAAAACTAGCTGATGCCCGCGACTCCGTCCGCGTGGATTAAGGTTTTTTGGTACCCGCGGAAACTCCTTAATTTTCCTATCTCTGTGCCAAATTTCATCAAAATCCGTTCAGCCGTTCGGGCGTGATTGAGTAACAAACATTCATCCATACATCCATACGTCCAAACTTTCACAATTATAATATTAGTAAGTATAGAAAGCAATAACCTAAAAATAATTAAAACAATAACACGGACAAATTGTAACAGTACATTTCGGAACTTAAATTGAGCTAAATTTTGGCTTTGTCAATTCTAATAAGAGTTAATGTAGCTTTAGAAGAATAAGAATGCCCCTGAAATTCGACAAATTCACATATCATAGTCATAAAATATGCGAGAGAGTGTTTGTTTGTTGGTGTGCTTCAATCACACCGCAATTGTCAATAATAGGTTTGTTGGTTTGTCCTTCAATCATACCGCAATAGTCACAGAGCTACGGATGATGTGTTTTTCGCGTGGACATAGTTGAAGAACTGGAGAGTGGCCGAAAAGCCCAAAAGTTAAGTATTTCCCGTAGGAATTAAAAAAACAGTCCACGCGTACGAAGTTGCGGGCATCAGCTAGTAAAGACAAATAAATGTTTAGATTTCTCTCTCCCATCCCATAAGAATAAGAAGTTTAAAGTCCCACAAAGTAAAAAGTCATCGACAGCGAACTAGTAAATCAAATACATAAAAGTTATAGTTCTATCCTCTCACCTTTATCACAGAACATTAAAGAGTTCGTCTCGGGATTTTCAATCAGCTTTAACAATATATTTCTAGAAACAATCTGTAAGATTAGATCCCCACACAACAGGTGCTTTTGAAATAAAATACACATTCGAGGAGGAAAACAAAGTAAAACCGGAGAGAACACTCGCAGGCAGGGCTTCGATTGACATCTCCATCGCCACCCGGGAATCGAAGGTTTATCTTAAAAGGAAAACAGGAAATCGCATTGTTGCATTCACTGCAACGAGCTGAAGAAAATATCGAGTGCTAGCATCATTGAATAATCCTAGCACTCGATATTTTCCTTCATTCTTTTAAATTGTTAACGTTACGACAAATCTTAAAGCTAACTTATTACTTTACAAATCATGCCCGCGTGGAATGATGGCAACATTGATGGCTTAAATCTTATATATAAAAATGAATCCCTATTTTCCTTGGTCACGACATCACGCGTGAACGGCTGGACCAATTTCGCTAATTCTTTTTTTGTTGGATATGTGACGTCCTGGAGAGTGACATAGGCTACTTTTTATCCCGGAAATTTAAGGAGTTCCCGCGGGAATAACAAAAAACTTAAACCACGCGGACGAAGTCGCGGGCATCAGCTAGTGTAAAATAAAGTTTTTGCATTTTCGCGCTAACAGTCGGGTTGTAATTCCAGCATAGATTCATAGACTTATTATTCTTAGGTACTACATCATAAATCCTACTATAGGCCGTGAAAGAGTAGCAGGCAGACAGACACTCAATGAATTTAATGAATATGGATTTCAATCAATTTTCCATAAATTACATGCATCATATTCATACAGAATATTCCAGATAACGTGAGCAGATAACGTCCAATCAACCCACATATTCGGGAGCACATATACCTACCTTTATTTATATGCTAGACACAGGGTAGATTCGACAGGGTGATACGGTACGTGAAAGGTACTGCGGGGCTCAGATACGGCTTTTGATAAACCCTTGTCATGATAATGATAAGATGAATTATTAAGGTGAATTAATCATTGAAGTGATTCAAAGGAGCTTCTATAAGCCTATCTAAATGGCTTTCGATACTGTTGTAAACTTAATTTTATGTTCATATTGGAGATATCTAAGTTAACTATTTATGTATTTAATATTTTAAAATATTCATGAACCGTCAGCGTTGGCATCCTTATGTGGTTGACGTCCAATCTGCTCGCTAGAAACGTTTTTTCTCGACGTTTCTGATCCGAACCGCTAGGGTGTGGAACACCCTCCCAGCGCACGTGTTTCCTGATACATTAATAGGTATCTTCTAGGCAAGCGCGTTCTAATCTAGACCTCATCATTGCTTTTCACTAAGCATAATTGTCGTCAAGCGCAAGCCTATCTTTATAAAAAAATAGAAAAACCTAGTGGTGTTTATCTAGCGAATAATTTATTTTTATGATATTTGAGCTCATGGATTTGACTTGATAAGTACCAAGAGCAGAAATTGATGCCCGGAGAAAACTGTCGCATTTCTGTGACATATTTACCTTTTTATTAGTTAAGGAACATAATCAAAAAAATTAAGAAACACGACTGTTTATTTTTAAATTATAGCCAATGTCACTCGGGATAATGTAAGGATTCGAACGATAACCCATACATCCAAATCTGTTCAAACATTTAGAATTTACTGTGGAATAAAGAAACTCACATACCTACATTAATACACCATAAGAACAATACAGTACATTTTGTATTCATTTTACTGTTTTATTTAGTTAATATACTCGAAGAGACCTTACAATTGCCCAATGCGTCTCTCCGGGCTATAGAATTGAAGTGACAATATAAAAAAACTAAATATACTTTCTTACAATTATCAAAATATACAAAAAACACAATTCGGTACACAGATCACAAGGACAATGTCATTCCAAGAAGACTACACTATAAATTAGTTAAAATAATAATAATAAGGTTAACGATTTTACAATAACTTTTTTATCCCTTATGGCAGTCGTGAAAAAACAAACTATACTTAGTACTTAAACAATTTTCGTCGTTAGAATTTAATTTAGATTTTAACTTTTACAAAAAATTAAGAAAAGGGAAAAATTTTAAACCTCGCCGTCTTGCGGTACGATGAGAAATGGCCTCGCCTTAATGAATGCAAAGTAAAGATGCAAATTAATGATGGACGCTTAGCATAGTTAACTTCAGGTTATTAATTATTTTGTCTTCCTCACCAGGTGCTGTATAAACGTTTCAATTTAGGTTCCAGGGGCCATACTGCCAACGCTTACAGCAATACTTGAGCAATATTACCTACTCAAAACGATAGTTTGACATTACGTATCTTGACGTTCCTAAAATAAGGATTATAATTGTATAACACCAAAGTTCATAATAATGAAATGATATGGCTTTAAGCGTTGGCAGTATGGTCCCTGTAGATATTTTTTAAAGACTTTACAATACTATGATGCCCGCGACTTTGTCTGAACGTTTTTTAAAATCGTGTGTGAACTCATTAATTTTGAGGGATAAAAAGTACCCTACGCGCTTTTCCGGGATAAAAGCTATCCCAGCGCCATTTTTTTAATCAAAAAAGCGGATGGGCCCTAGAGAGCTAGCAGATAGATAGAGACATGCTTTATCAAATCTGGAGTTATAACAAACCGATTTCACCTAATTATTGCTTTTATTTGAAAGAACGTTTCGTATTTTGTAGTCGGTTGTTATTTTACTTTTTCCACACCTCTATTGTAATGTGTTTATTCAACAGTTACCAAGCACACCGCTACCCGCACAGCCAACTATGCCCGCTCTGGCCGTCAACCACTCGACCGCACGCGAGTTCTCTCCCCCCGCACCGACCCCGGCGCCGGAGCACCTCTCCCATCATCAGGTAATCATCACAATCATCACCATTATCATCATCATCATATTCAACAGTTTCAAAGCAAACCGCTAGGTTATGCCCGCACTAGATATGAACCACTCGAATGCACGCTACTGTAAAGGAATTTTCATCCCATCTATTCGAAAAGGACGACTTGGTTCGCCTTTAAGTGCACCCAAAGGTGGTGTTTTCTATAAGAAACTTTTAGCGGGCAGGAATGAGTTTTTAATCCTCTTTATTTCAAAAAGTGAGCCGCAATTATCTTTGCCGCGCACTTTTTGAATTTGGAACATCTTAGTGTTCAGCGCCAAAGAAATCGAACGCAAATATTGTTTGAATAAAGACTGCCTGGTAGGTACGGCGGCCCATAGTCGCGCCGCCGGCTGAATAAAAAAAAAGAAATCAAATTAAAAACGCGCGATCTACAGCCCGCGTCTTCGTAAATTTTCACGGATTGCTAAAAATTCATGGTTTATTTTGAAAAATGAGTTCTTCAAGTGACAGGGTATAGAATTAAGAAAGTATTAGGACTGACGCAAGAAATGTGATGAATAATCTATTACATGCCAAATTCCGGGAGAAATATATGAAAGCCAATGGTAATTTTATTGAATGGGGAAATGCAAGAGGCGCCAAGAATTTTTCAGAATCTGTGTTTTGGCCTACTTCCAGTACTTAGCCAAAACTAAACAACTAAACAACTCTCTGGAGTACCTACTCAATGCTAAAATCAACAATCAGTTCTAATAACGACGTAAAACTGGACACATATTCGAAGTTAATAACGTATCTGAAGTGATGTCTGATGGATTTGTAGTTTCATTTACTCATAGAGGGTGATGAAAAGTAGAGTGTATCATTCGAGCGCAAAATTTTTTGGCTCGGGCGACGTACTTTGAATCCCTCGCTACGTTCAGGATTCTACTAAAGAATCCCTCGTTACGCTCGGGATTCGACTTCGCTCTGGATTCAAAAAAGCGTCCTCGCCGTAAAAATATTATTTCGCCCCCTTATAATACAATCTAATATTTCATCCCATCTATTCGAAAAGGACGACTTGGTTCGCCTTTAAGTGCGCCCAAAGGTGGTATTTTCTGTATGGATCTTTTAGCGGGCAGAAATGAGTTTTGATCCTATTTATTTCAAAAAGTGCGCCGCAATTATCTTTTCCGCGCACTTTTTGAATTTGGAACATCTTAGTGTTCAGCGCTAAAGAAATCGAACGCACATATTGTTTGAATAAAGACTAACTTTGGCGACGGCCCATAGTCGCGCCGCCGGCTTTAATTTGTTTTTTTTTTAAATAAAAAATAAGGAAACCAATTTAAAAACGCGCGAACTACAGCCCGCGTTTTCGTAAATTTTCACGGATTGTTAAAAATTCATGGTTTTATTTTGAAAAATGAGTTCTTCAAGTGACAGTGAATGTATAGAGGAGTATTAGAGGAGTAGGAGTATTCCTGAAAGTATTAGAACCGACGCAAGAAATGTGATGAATAATCTATTACTTGCAAAATCCTGGGAGAGATATATGAAAGCCTATGGTAATTTTATTGAATGGAGAAATGCAAGAGGCGCCAAGAATTTTTGAGAATCTGTATTTTGGCGTACTCAGCCAAAATTAAACAACCTTCCACTCTTTCGAGTATCTACTCAATGCTAAAATCAACAGTCAGTTCTAATAACGACGTAAAACTGGACACCTATTCGAAATTAATAGCGATCTTTGGTTTTTTTTCTCGTAGAGGGTGATGAAAAGTAGAGTGTACCTATCATTCGGGCGCAAAATATTTTTGGGCTTGGGCGATGTACTTTGAATCCCTCGCCGTAAAAATATTATTTTGCTCCCTTATAATACAATCTACTATTCCCGCGCATTTTTTGAATTTGGAACATCTTAGTGTTCAGCGCTAAAGAAATCGAACGCAAATATTGTTTGAATAGAGACTGAATGGTACGACGGCCCGTAGTCGTTTCCCTTTTTTTTTTTTAAAAAAAAAAAGGAAACCGAATTAAAAACGCACGAATTACAGGCCGCGTTTTCGTAAATTTTCACGGATTGTTAAAAACTCATGGTTTAATTTTGAAAAATGAGTTCTTCAAATGACATTGAAAGTATAGAATTAACTCCTGAAAATATTAGAACTGACGCAAGAAATGTGATCTATTACATGCAAAATCCCGGGAGAAAATATGAAAGCCTATGGTAATTTTATTGAATGGAGAAATGCAAGAGGCACCAAGAATTGTTCAGAATCTGTGTTTTGGCCTACTTCCAGTACTTAGCCAAAACTAAACAACCTTCCACTCTTTGGAGTACCTACTCAATTCTAAAATCAACAGTCAGTTCTAATAACGACGTAAAACTGGACACACATTCGAAATTAATAGCGTATGTCTGATGGATTTGTAGTTTTATTTTCTCATAGAGGGTGATGAAAAGTAGAGTGTATCATTCGGGCGCAAAATATTTTTGGGCTCGGGCGATGTACTTTGAATCCCTCGCTGCGTTCAGGATTCTACTAAAGAATCCCTTACTTCGCTCCGGATTCAAAAAAGCGCCCTTGCCGTAAAAATATTATATTGCTCCCTTATATTACAATCTACTATTGATAACTCAATCTCAAACACAAATCTTGTTTCATTCAAGTAGACTTTGAGGGACGAATGACCTAGTTGCGACAACGCAAATCAGTTATTTGCGATTGTTAAGCAACGTTGACCCAAGTCGGTAACTGGATGGGTGACCGAATTTGGCCTTCTCGTTTCCTCCGTGCCTCGGAGAACACGTTAAGCCGTCGATCCCGGTTATTATCACTGATAATAATCATTAGAAACCTGAGGACCTGGGAACCCATTACATTACCCATCGCAAGTAAACCCCTTCTATTATATGATTAATAGAAAGGGGACCCATAGCAATCAGGAACACGACGCAGAGAGAGAGAAACATAGTACATATTATCATATAATACCAGCTCGAATCCAAGTGAGTTTTACATAATATTTTATTCTATCATAGCTTTGCCAAAATTTTCTTAAAAACCCAGCCGTGCAAATTACACCTTCAAAAAAGCGAAGCGTTTAGCGTAATGCGTCACACGTCTGTACATCTCAATGTAAACGCCCGTGACAGTACAAGAAAAAGGAATTTTACTTTTGCGTCGAGACAAATTCCACCATAACGTTGAATGTATATGTTTACTAGCTAATGCCAGCGACTTCGTACGCGTGGATCGAGGTTTTGTGGATCCCGCGGGAACTCTTTAATTTTCCGCGATAAAAAGTAGCCTATGTGGTTAGTCCAGACTATAATCTATCTCTGTGCCAAGCTTCATCCAGATCCGTTCAGCCGTTCTGGCGTGATTGAGTAAGAAACATCCATCCATACATCCATCCATACCTACATCCATCCATCCAAACTTTCCCATTTATAATATTTATTTGACTAGCGGATGCCCGCGACTTCGTCTGCGTGATTTGAGGTTTTATGGTTCCCGCGGGAACTCTTTAATTTTCTGGGATAAAAAGTAGCCTATGTGCTATTCCAGACTATAATCTATCTCTGTGCCAAATTTCAGCCAGATCCGTTTAGCCGTTGCGGCGTGATTGAGTAACAAACATCCATACGTCCATCCATACATCCATACATCCAAACTTCCGCATTTATAATATTAGTAAGGTTTGAGTAACGTAATTCAAGAAATGGAGAATTTATAAAACTAGATGACTAGATGACCTGCGTGGATTTCGGTTAAATGAAAATCGTTTAAACGTAGCAGTATTATAGTTATTTTATTTATTTATTAGACAGACGTATGGACAGACAGGCACATTTTTGCATTTATGATGGAATCATGAATTGTTTCTAAAATCCTAAAATTCGTAAGGAGAAAACAACCTTACAATTTCAGCATCATGTCTCAAAAGCTGTCTATCTACACCGAACTACTTAATTTTGAATAATACAATGTCAATGTCAACGGTAAACATAGTATCCGTATTTAAATTTGTTTTTAATATAAATTACCGTAAAATTTTCACCATCAAAGTAATAAAATCAGAAGAATTAAGTGCAATAGTGAACTACAATTGTTTGCGATGTATTCTGTGAAGTATTTTTAATAAAAACAGTGCTAACACAGTTGACAAGCTGATTGTAATTTGGGGTTTTGTGGTTGATAAATGAAACCTACAGATCTACCTGTGTTCATAATGAAGAGTTGCGGCGGATATATTGGTTACGATTTCTTTTGGTGCCTGTTCAGTCTTTAAAAACCTAAGTTTTTAAGACTGTGATAATTTTAAGACGCGGTTGCTAAGGCCGCCATCGGTTGTCCGTAGCGACGACATGCGTCGCTAGGTCAGCAATAAATAAGCAGCTGCTATATTTTGACTGTGACTTTTTTGTGTTTTAAGTTTACTTTTTAAGTTAATTTATTGTGTTTTTAAATTTGTTTTAAGTTATTCTTTTTCTTGTGAATGTATTTATCTATTGAGAATGCAGTCCGTGACCCAATCTTGTGATGGCACGTCGATCGCGACCCATACATGTACACAGTGCAACAAGTCATTCAAATCTTTGAAAGGCCTCAACATACACACTTCAAAAACACACAGGAAATGTATTAGCCAAAATAGTTCACCTTTAGACATCCATCCCATTATTCAGAGTGCGCCTACTTATGTAGCCAACGATCCATTACCTTTCCACACATATCTCAGCCATTTGAAAAATAGTATACCCATAGTTAAAAGAATCCCTAGAGGAGCTCGAATAACCGTTGCTACACATTTGTCACAATTAATCCAGAAATGTTACATAAGCAATTGTACTCAAGACTCTTCTCGTACAGTTAGGTTTCGGTGTAAAAGGAGGGTGTGAGGCAGCCGTCCATGCCCTACGCTCTTTCCTAACTTTCGGTCAGCCTGACGTTTTGCTCAAAATTGATGTCAAAAATGCATTCAATTCGGTAAATAGGGATACCCTGCTGACGGAAATAAAACAACATATACCGGAAATATACAATTATCTTCTTCTCAGTTACGCTGACCCAACAAAATTGTTATATCGTTCTAATGAACTGTCCTCGGAAGTAGGTTGTCAACAGGGTGATCCCCTTGGGCCTGCAATCTTTAGTTTGGCTATAAATCCGATAATCAAAAATTTAAATTCTAAATTCAACGTTTGGTATTTGGACGACGGAACCCTAGGAGGTGATGTGGATACTGTTTTTTCGGATCTTTTTTTAATCAAAAATAAATTTGAAGCCATTGGTTTGGAGCTTAATTTTAGCAAATGCGAACTTTTTATAAATAATTGCGACTTAAATTTAAATGACGTAAAACAAAAATTTAATATTTTGGCTCCAAATATTAAAATAGTTAATAGTAATTCCCTTTACCTTTTAGGTTCTCCAATTTTTGATGAAGCTATTCCTGAATATATTAATAATTCAATTACTAAATTTCAAAATTCTGCTGACCGTCTCCTTGAAATTAGTCCACATTATGCACTTTGCATCTTAAAATTCTGTCTTTTCGTCCCAAAATTTACGTATGTGCTCCGTTGCTGCTCCTTTTGGAATCACTCAGATCTTTTGTCACAAGTAGACGACTTAATCAAAATTAGCTTAGAATCGATTTTTAATATGCAGCTGAACGAGCAATCTTGGACCCAAGCATCTCTACCCATCCGTTATGGTGGTTTAGGAATTCGCAAAATTTCCAGTGTCGCTTTACCAGCCTTCCTATCTTCTGTCCATAGTTCAGCAAATCTCATAAGTAAAATTTTAAAGGCATCCCCTTCAAACTTTGAGATTGCTGGCTTGGAAGAAGCTAGAAACGCTTTCTTAATTGCATGCCCAGGTCAAAATTTTCCAATTTCTCCAAATTCACAGAGGAGCTGGGACGACATTAACTGCAAATTGACTTATGAAAATCTTTTGAGCTGTAGTACAGGATCGGCGCGTGCTAGGCTTTTGGCCGTGGGTGCGCATGAGGCCGGCTACTGGCTTCACGCGTACCCTTCGTCAAATACAGGAACATTTCTTGAGCCTGACACGCTCCGAATTGCAACCTGTCTACGACTTGGGGTTCCGGTCTGCGCTCCTCATAAATGTCCATGTGGCAGTGATGTCGACAGGCTAGGACATCACGGACTGTCATGCCAAAAAAGTGCTGGCCGCTTCTCGAGACATGCCGCACTTAACGATATCATACACCGGTCCCTTGCCACCGTCAACGTGCCAAGTTTACTTGAGCCGACTGGTATTGCAAGAGACGATGGCAAGAGACCGGACGGTATGAGTTTGATTCCATGGAAGATGGGCCGAGTGCTGGTATGGGATGCAACCTGTTCAGACACGCTGGCCCCTTCCCATCTACATGGAACCAACAACAGAGCTGGTGCGGCTTGTGAAGCGGCTGAAAAAGCTAAAGCTTACAAATACAGGGGTCTAGGCTCCGAATATGATTTCGTCCCATTCGGTGTCGAGACCCTTGGTCCGTGGGGTCCTAGCGCTATAAGGCTTTTTAAAGAAATAGTAAAAAGGTTAGTCGACATCACAGGGGACCGAAGAGCTGGCAGCTACCTCGGACAAAGAATTAGCCTAGCTATTCAAAGGGGGAACGCTGCCAGTATCTTCGGAACCTTGCCTAAAGGGACTCCTTTTAATAATATATTTTAATTATTATATTAGAAAGTATAAATAGTTATTTTAATATTATGTACTTTATGAATCATACTAATATTATAAATGCAAAAAAAAAAAAAAAATTAAAAAAAAAAAAAAAAAAATTTTTGCAACTCAGACAAGTATCATCCCTAATAGATAAGTTTCATTACTGACAGGCCAGTGTTATCTCTCATCATCAGTATTAATCATGAGCCTAAATCTGTCGGAATCGGAAAGTGCCTGAGGATTTTTTAAAATTAATTTGGGCAAAGAGAAAATTCTTTCATCTCATAAAAACCTGAGCCTTGCGATTGTAAACTTTGATACTCTCTAACTGTGAGTCGTATTCGTCAATAATTAAAAGAGTCTTGACATTTCCATTAATCAGTAATGGTTGGGGTTCTCATGATATAATAATGCGGTGGGTTCCCAGGTCCTTCCGATTGCGACTCGAATTCGACCAAGAGTAGGTACTAAACATTTCAACCCTCCGGTTTTTCTTAGCAATTATTCGATGCTAGTGATAAATGATATATTAATTATTTATTTGCTTCACGTTTATGACAACTTGTCATTTTAAGTCAAGACTCTACTACCGGTTCGGAAAATAGCTGTACTTGTAAAAGTTTATTTGAATAATAATTTAATATAAAAATTTTTTTTTAAACA
This sequence comes from Erebia epiphron, assembly GCA_963932025.1. Taxonomy (NCBI): domain Eukaryota; kingdom Metazoa; phylum Arthropoda; class Insecta; order Lepidoptera; family Nymphalidae; genus Erebia; species Erebia epiphron. The sequence goes on from OZ009948.1 coordinate 3,083,112, forward strand.
ACCGACTTCAAACTCCCGCGCCAACTTTACAACAACAAGCACACGCTATACAAAGTACTTATATTGTTGATATTTTAAAAACCGCTCGACCGATTTCGATAAAATTTATATAGGACCACTTGGGAAGTATGCCCTTTCAAATAAAAAAAGAATCATCCAAATCGGTCCACCCAGTCAAAAGTTCTGAGGTAACAAACATAAAAATAAAAAATAAACCGGGCAAGTGCGAGTCGGACTCGCGCACGAAGGGTTCCGTACCATTATTAATAAATAATTACCTTTGTTAATGAACTGCAAGACTAACTTTGTTTGTAGAGGTTTATTGTTAATATCAAAAAAACTATGCTAGTTAGAGCATTGGCTATAGTTTTCCTGTAAAATATACGTAAATTCCTATTGACCATAATTATTTCAAATTTTTCGATTAGTAAACTCCGGAGATAAGGGGGGGGGGGAACGGTATTTTTTTAGACATTTTCCCCGATAAATCAAAAACTATCATAACTAAAAATAATTAAAAATATGTTTTAGAATGTACAAAGTAAACCCTTTCATATATGATACCCCACACAGTACAGTTATCTCACTTTTAAATTTCAACCCTCAGATTTTCCCCCCTTTTTAAATAAGAACAAAAATAATTTCCAATTTTTTTTAATTCCAGTGTTTTTGGGCCACTAATATACACAACTATTCCAAATTTCATGTCGATAGCTTCGGTAGTTACTGAAATAATCGAGTGTGACGGACGGACAGACGGACAGACGGACAGACAGACGGAGAAAGTCGCACCATAAGGGTTCCATTTTACCATTTTGGTACGGAACCCTAAATAATCGAGTGTGACGGACGGACAGACGGACAGACGGACAGACAGACGGAGAAAGTCGCACCATAAGGGTTCCATTTTACCATTTTGGTACGGAACCCTAAAAAAAAATACAGTCGAATTGAGAACCTCCTCCTGTTTTTAAAGTCGGTTGAAAAACAATTGAATTTTGAAAAAGGTGATCTACTGAGATGAGCCGCCAAGAAATCACCAGTTGATCTTTGCATAAAAAAACATAGCATACATATAATGTATAGTACATTACGTACCATATAACACTGACTTGCGGGATGCTGGATGCAAAGCCCATTGCTTCTCAGCAACTTACTTAGCCATGAAGAAAATCATCAATAGTATAATAACTTGGAAATAATAGGACTGCCTCGTTGGTCTAGTGGTTAGCATAGCCAACTGCGGATCACGAGGTCCTGGGTTCGATTCCCGGTCGGGCATAAAAGTTAGGTATTGGGTTTTTCAATTAAGAAATTCTCAGTGCCAGCCCGGAGTTGGAAGTTGGCGGTGTTTCACCCCCGTGCCTCGGAGAGCACGTTAAGCCGTCGGTCCCGGTTATTATCACTAACATGATAATAGTCGTTAAAGCCCGCCAGCCCGCATTGGAGCAGCGTGGTGGGTCTAAGCTCTAATTCCCGCTCTCCTATGAGAGTGGAGGCCTGTGCCCAGCAGTGGGACGTTAATAGGCTGTAGTGATGATGATGATGATGAATAGGTAACCGGTGCTCACCGATGCACGGAGGACACTAAAAGGCCAAATTCGGTAGCCCATCTAGTAACCACTTGTATCAACGTTACTTAACAATTTAATCAACTGATATACGTTGTCGTAAGGCCACTTGAAAGGAAATGAAATTTCATGTAGGACAATAATACGTCTTGTGTCACTTAAGATAAGTCGGGGCTCTACCACAGAATAGGCTTTACCAAACAAAGGCTTCTAGTATCTAAAAGCCAATGTAACTTGACACTTATGTTATCTTATGTCATCAGCAGCTTGCTCCAAGTCACGCGGGTCACAGCGTGCTGGTCAGTGGAGGAGTGATCCAGCAACCGCCTACTCACCACTTGCTTACACAAAACACCATATTGGGTAAGTTTACACATACTACGTACCTACTTATATTAATCCATACTATCTATATGTATATATGTAAAAGAAAGTCGTGTTAGTTACACTATTTATAACTCAAGAACGGCTTTACCGATACGGCTGAAAATTGGTGAGGAGGTAGCTTAGAGCCAGGAGACGGACATAGGATACTATTTATTCCGTTCGACAGTGTTCCCGCGTGAGTTGACATAAAACATCAGTCACTATAAAACGTGGTATAACAAAAAAGTATCAGACTTGGAATAACAAAACACAAATGACAGCTATGTAATGGATGTATGGATGACAATTTGATGATGATGATGATGATGATCCGATGATCCCAACCGATTTGCCGTTTGAATTTAAAAGACTTCAATTTCCGACCCGTCTTGCATTTGCCATGACCATCAACAAATCACAAGGCCAATCCTTAAAAGTTTGTGGTTTGAATCTAGAACATACATGTTTTTCCCATGGTCAATTATATGTGGCGTGTTCATGGGTCGGAAGACCATCTGCGTTGTTTGTTTTTGCGCCTGATAAGAAAACAAAAAATGTCGTGTATCACAAGGTACTTAAGTGAAGAGCAACCTATGTACTGAAATGCAGAAACAATAATAAATTATTAATGTACTTAATTTTTTTTTCTAAGATAAAAATTAACTTACCAAATTCGAAAATCGGCTTATTTATTGCCTTTAAGGCGGAACAGAGTTCGCCGGGTCAGCTTTCCTTACTAATATTATAAATGGGAAAGTGAGTTTGTTTGTATGTTTGTTCCGCTTTCACGCCGTAACTACTGAACCGATTGCTTTGAAATTTTGCAGACGTAAAGTTAGAAGTCCGGATTAAATAATAGGGTACTTTTTATCCCGGAAAATTAAAGAGTTCCCGCGGGAACTAAAACTCCTCAATCCACGCGGACGAAGTCGCGGGTATCAGCTAGTAATATTATAAATGCGAAAGTTTGAATTGATGGATGGATGTTTATTTGAGACAGTTACCTCGGGATTTGATAAAACCTAAATCAAGAGATTATCCCTCTTAATTGTTCTACGTGTCAATAATAGTAGGTACATTACTGCCCATGCCGAAAACAAAGCATTTTACGGCAGGCATAGTCACTAATTCAATACTAATTAAGATAATTCATCTCTACCTCTTCTGATTAATCCTCTAGTCATTATTTATTAATTCATATCATTGACTTTAACCCATTTGTTATAACGAGTGCTTATAATTATTAAAATAGATACTAATACACTAACTTACTAACCAGGTGGTGCTGACATACTAGGTCTGAGCAGTCCAGTGCTAGGGGGCATGCTACACGCACACCCGGCGCTGCGCGGCGTGAAGCCGGCCGCGGTGCACGCGCTAGCGACGCAAGGTCGGTACGTCGATATTTATCTCGCACTATATTACTGACACACGACCAGGCGGTGCTGACTGCTGACATACTAGGTCTGAGCAGCCCAAGTGCTAGGGGGCATGCTACACGCACACCCGGCGCTGCGCGGCGTGAAGCCGGCCGCGGTGCACGCGCTAGCGATGCAAGGTCGGTACGTCGATATTTATCTCGCACTATATTACTGACACACGACCAGGCGGTGCTGACTGCTGACATACTAGGTCTGAGCAGTCCAGTGCTAGGGGGCATGCTATACGCACACCCGGCGCTGCGCGGCGTGAAGCCGGCCGCGGTGCACGCGCTAGCGACGCAAGGTCGGTACGTCGATATTTATCTCGCACTATATTACTGACACACGACCAGGCGGTGCTGACATACTAGGTCTGAGCAGTCCAGTGCTAGGGGGCATGCTACACGCACACCCGGCGCTGCGCGGCGTGAAGCCGGCCGCGGTGCACGCGCTAGCGACGCAAGGTCGGTACGTCGATATTTATCTCGCACTATATTACTGACATACGACCAGGTGGTGCTGACATACTAGTTCTGAGCAGTCCAGTGCTAGGGGAAATGCTACACGCACACCCGGCGCTGCGCGGCGTGAAGCCGGCCGCTGTGCACGCGCTAGCGACGTAAGGTCGGTACGTCGATATTTATCTCGCACAATATTACTGACATACGACCAGGTGGTGCTGACATACTAGGTCTGAGCAGTCCAGTGTTAGGGGGCATGCTACACGCACACCCGGCGCTGCGCGGCGTGAAGCCGGCCGCGGTGCACGCGCTAGCGACGCAAGGTCGGTACGTCGATATTTATCTCGCACTATATTACTGACATACGACCAGGTGGTGCTGACATACTAGTTCTGAGCAGTCCAGTGCTAGGGGGCATGCTACACGCACACCCGGCGCTGCGCGGCGTGAAGCCGACCGCTGTGCACGCGCTAGCGACGCAAGGTCGGTACGTCGATATTTATCTCGCACAATATTACTGACATACGACCAGGAGGTGCTGACATACTAGGTCTGAGCAGTCCAGTGTTAGGGGGCATGCTACACGCACACCCGGCGCTGCGCGGCGTGAAGCCGGCCGCGGTGCACGCGTTAGCGACGCAAGGTCGGTACGTCGATATTTATCTCGCACTATATTACTGACATACGACCAGGTGGTGCTGACATACTAGGTCTGAGCAGTCCAGTGTTAGGGGGCATGCTACACGCACACCCGGCGCTGCGCGGCGTGAAGCCGGCCGCGGTGCACGCGCTAGCGACGCAAGGTCGGTACGTCGATATTTATCTCGCACTATATTACTGACACACGACCAGGCGGTGCTAACATACTAGGTCTGAGCAGTCCAGTGCTAGGGGGCATGCTACACAAACGCCCGGCGTTGGGCATTGCGAAATTTTCCGTGATGCACGTGCTAGCAAAGCAAGGTAATTTTATCCCTTTCAGAAAGTAGGAAATCCTCATGGATGCCAGCCGGGTTGATCGCATGTCTTGCTTAACATTTCAGCCTTACGAACTAAAACGTCCTCCCTCGAAATAGCACTTTAATACTGACTAGTCTGCGCAGTTCAAATTTATCTAGCTATTAATTTAGTTTAAGAAACTGCAAATATTGCATTTTACTTTTATTTTTAATTAAATTTTGAGAGAGTTAGTATATTCTCAATTTTTTTTTTAATCTACTACTAGTTAGCCCTTGACTGCGACCTCACCTGATGGTAAGTGATGATGCAGTCTTAAGATGGCAGCGGGCTAACCTGTCAATCTCGCTCACGTAAAATTAATTTCCCACCTTACTATGACTATGTTTGCCACTATGAACTCTAACTTCCCTGTATGGTGCAGGAAAATTTTAAACGAGGAGCACTTAAAGTTTCGCTCATGAAACTGACATACATCAAAGTTCCAAAGTTTCTGAATACTTGCAACTAATGACTAAACTTGGCACGATTTCGTCCAACTCTAAAAGTAGGGTTAGTCGTTAAAACCGATAACAATCTTCCCCCTTCAACAATAAAGATCTTGGCACACATAAAATTCAGGTTTAGATGACGCAAGATGATTAAAATTCAAATTGGCTCTATCCATTAAATGCAGTTGCACTTAGCTCTGCTTTAAATTTATTCACCTTTTAAAACTGACTTCATTCTACTCCTCTACTTCATTTAGTCGGTTTCTTATATTTCAGGGTTTTTTTTGGAAAACACTGGCAATTCGGTTAAACCTTGATATGTTTGAAAGTTCTCTCAAATTTTAATCCTTCTGGTTCTGAAGCCACACTAAGCGAAAATATAGGTACGTGTACAACCTATTTTGACGAGTTTTAGGACTATTTAGGTCTATGGACAGAAATAGGTTACTAGTACTTTTTATCTTGGTAAATCAAAGAGCTCCCACAAGATTGCTCGGAAACCTACATTCTCTATAAATACTTAGTTAGGTAATCTACATTATTAATTTCGATAAAAAATTAAAAATATTGTTGAACTTTCCCTCGACCGCAATTTTTTAAAAACAAAACATTCATCAACTTTTCAAAAGACAAAATTCAATTACATGTCGCAAAACACAAACAACACGTCACAGTTACAAAAACAGTCGCGGTTTTAGATGAAAACCGTTCGGAATAACCGAATAGTACAAATACATTTGAACTAGTGTTTCCCTTTGCCCATTCAAGTTGTAACGCTGACCGCAATCCGCTTGGTCAGCTTTGTAACCGTTTGTTTCAGTAACCGCAACTCGTAATGGCGCGCAGCAATGTGTGCGTTTGCTTTGAAATATGCAGCTTTGATTTCTGTGGCAGAGACCTGGCAGACGTCATTTATCGTCGTCCGACGAACACAAATCAAAGCTTCATATTTTTTTAATTGGAAAATAGACTTGCGTTTGACTACAATAATGCTTAATGCAAAGCAATTATGAGGTGTGCGTTGGAGCGTGCTTGCCACAGACCAACTCGGTGGTGCTTGCCTAGAAGATGCCAATTCTCTCTTGCCTTGGAGGTTCTTAAGTGCCTGGAAAGGCATTCCACACATCAGCGGTTCATATGATACGAACCAAATTGTATTAGAGCCTACAAATTGTATTAGGCAAAGTCGCTGTAAAGTAAAAAATAATATTGATTTCTACACTCTATGTTGAAGTCAGGCGAGCCTGACGCGTCAACTTTACCTAGGTCTCTTTGTTATACTCGCCCGCAAGTAACATACCTACATTAAAAAAATACGCGCCGAATTGAGAACCTCCTCCTTTTTTGGAAGTGAGTTAAAAACGAAGGTCGATTATCTGAAGCTAAATGCGATATACGTCGTCTGCGCGGATTCTTCCATATGACGTCGACAATCAACATCTATAAATATCTTGTTATTGTTATTAAAAACACTTCACTGTATGACTTGGTTTTGTTTTTGTGATTTAATAGAACGTCTCCAAGTGACGGCTCTGTCATAGGGAGGCGGCATGATTGCGGACTTGGCAAACAATAAAATCCTGCGGAGTCTCCTTGTGTGGCGAGAAAATTGGGATCGGTCCAAGTGATAAAAAAATCGCCCTTGATAATTTTTCAGTTTTTTTTTAATTTTCGACTGAAAATTGAAAATTGAATGAATAAGGTATTCAATTTGACTATTAATTCAATAATTCAGTTAATTTTAGACGAATTCAAACACATCTTTCAAAATTGTATGTGATGGGTCCTGAACAGACTAAGGGGCAAGTGGAGACTTAAGATGTATTTAGGAATTATGATCTGACTATAAAGCTCTAAATTTACTATCTAAGGGTCCTAACTAAAGTCTAAATATCCTGAAAATGCAAAAATATAACACATTTTTGTAGCTGTATCTCAAATCAGTGCACTTCTCACGACTTGTTCCAACCTATAAAGAGAAAAGTCGAACGATTGTTGTGAACTTCAAAAAAGATAAAATACCCCGCAAATTTTCCCGTGTAATAAGAAAATCTGTTGTGGTCCAAGCCAGAGAATAACAGCTGAAATATACAATAGAAGCTTATATACTTTTTGATGTCTAAACCGTTGACAGGAATCTTCTAGACCTCATCATTGCTTTCTATAACGCTCAGATTCCTATAGATCGAGCCAAAGCGTGGCCGGTCGTGAGACAGTAATATCCATACTCTACATATTATATTATATTCATACTCAATAAAATTGTCTTTATTTTCTACTAGATAATACCCAGGACTTCGTCCGCGTGGATTATAGTTTTAGTTTAGACTCCCGAGTCCCGCGGAAACTTTTAATTTTCTGATACAATACTATAAAAAACACTGAAACAGTTAATAAAATTATTCCTCAGTGAATCCATTAGAAACTAATAATGTATGTTAACCTTGAAAATTATTTTCTCGACAAATATCAAAGTAGCCTCTCTATACCAAATTTCATCAAAATCTGTTAAAAAGATGGGCAGACGGACAGTCCAACAGCCAGACATACTTTCGCATTTAAAATACATATTAGTATGGACAATTCCACGCTCAGCTTATACCTTGGGCCATAGACTTAAGTTCTCAGAGAGTCGTTCCAAGTCTTTTGTTGGGGTGATATTTCGCAGATATCGTGATTCCTGACGCATTTATATCCACCACAGAATGAAATACACGAAGCGTTTGTTTGCGCGTGCCACGCCACGGACTAATGGTGATGGACCTTTGTTTGCGGATTTATGACGTCATAACTGCCTTTATGGGCACTCCATTGGGCAGGAAAATTGTGATGGACTAAAGATTTGTATTGTTGTGATATCAGGGAATCTAAGAGTTGAAATTTTATAAGCTCGAAAGTGTTTTAAATCGGTTTATTTATTTTGGGTTTCAATTGCTTGCTACAACAGCCCTTAGCCTCATGTTATGTTTCTTCAACTATAGGTACTTGTCCTTGTAAAAAAGATCTGATAGTTTTCGTCGTAATGGACGTACTCTTCCTTAATGAGATTCAATAAAACGGTTTAATTGCCTTTACACAATTAAAAAATTCTCGATAGGAATGACATTCCGAATCAACGGTAGATTTATTCGACGATTCAAAAGCACTTGTTTACGCTACGCTCGCACTGCGAAAAATTCGCACAGTTCCAGTTTCCAAGTTTATTTGAATAAAATCGAGTGTGCTTTCGACCACATGACTGAAGTAAAACTTAATAACTGGCTATGAGAGAAAGAAAGAAAATGTGTGCTCGCACCTATCTCTCTTGCCCCTACAGTAATAATTATACGAAACATTCTATCTTCACTGATTTATATCTCCCTCTCAACTTCCGTTCGCACTTTTCGTAACGCCTTCGTCTCGCATTGATCAGCTTACTCCCCAAGTCAAGCGTGCGTAAAGAAGTTTTACTTCAAAAAGCATTTGATTAGATTTGAGTGTAGTAAAGTGGGGGCTTGTCCGCAGGTGCGGGTGGGGCGGGTGGCGCGAGCGGGCGCAAGCGGCCGCTGCTGGGCGCGCGGGCCGCCATGTCGCCGACTAAGCGCGCCGTCATGACGCTGCTGGCCCGCGCGCGCGCCGCCACGCACAAGCACGCGCCGCAGTGGCCCGCGCCGCACGAGTGAGTCTACGCCCTTATACTGTACCCTATGCGCTGACTGTGTGACCCCCGCCTCGCCCGTGCCTGTCTGTTCATGCATAGCTCAGACCGTCGCACGTTTCAGTTGTCTGACAACCCAATACCCCATAGCCCAATGCTCAGTCATATTATGTCGTCGCCCATTATACCTGTCGGCGAATGTACTAAGCGCGCCGTCATGACGCTGCTGGCCCGCGCGCGCGCGCCACGCACAAGCACGTGCCGCACGAGTGAGTCCACGCCTTTACGCGCTGACTGTGTGACCCCCGCCTTGCCCGTGCCTGTCTGTTCAGGAATAGAGCATTAATTAATTAATACGTCAGACCGCCAACAGATGGCGTTGTACGACATTAGCTCGCGCTTTAATTACACATATCTCCTTTTTAGGGTTCCGTACCCAAAGGGTAAAAACGGGACCCTATTACTAAGACTCCGCTGTCTGTCTGTCTGTCTGTCTGTCTGTCTGTCTGTCTGTCTGTCTGTCTGTCTGTCTGTCTGTCTGTCTGTCTGTCTGTCTGTCTGTCTGTCTGTCTGTCTGTCTGTCTGTCTGTCTGTCTGTCTGTCTGTCTGTCTGTCTGTCTGTCTGTCTGTCTGTCTGTCTGTCTGTCTGTCTGTCTGCCTGTCTGCCTGTCTGTCTGTCTGTCTGTCTGTCTGTCTGTCTGTCTGTCTGTCTGTCTGTCTGTCTGTCTGTCTGTCTGTCTGTCTGTCTGTCTGTCTGTCTGTCTGTCTGTCTGTCTCCAGGCTGTATCTCATAGACCGTGATAGCTAGAAAGCTGAAATTTTCACAATTGATGTATTTCCGTTGCCGCTATAACAACAAATACTAAAAATTAAAAAAATATATATATAAAGGGGGGTCCCGTACAATAAACGTGTTTTTTTCGTATTTTTTTGCTCAATATTAAAAACGGTAACAGGTAGACGGTTCAAATTTTCACAGAATATTAACTTGTATATTACCTTTCAAAATAAATAATTAAATATCAATAAAGTAAATATTAAAGGGGGGCTCCCATACAACAAACGTAATTTTTTGATATTAACAGTAAACCTCTACAAACAAAGTTAGTTTTGCGGTTCATTAACAAAGGTAATTATACCTACTTCTTCAGTACGGAACCCTCGGTGCGCGAGTACGACTCGCACTTGCCCGGTTTTTATTTCCTGTGAGCAGCCCAATTTTTTTTAGAAAATAATTATACTTTACCACTTGTGATTAGTTTTGTATACCCATGCCAAATTACATCTATTTCGTGCTAATAATTTCTAAGCTAAGCCGCGGACGGACGAATAGACGGACATGGCGAAACTATAAGGGATCCTTGTTGACTACGGAAACCCAAAATGATAAATGTGATTAAATTGAAAATATTATTTTTTCAGACACACAGCACTTCTTCCGCTTATAAGAGACGACTTCATGTCCGGCGTCGGCGTCAACATCAACTTAGCTTAATGGAATCTTCTAGTCAAATCTATTACATTAAATTAAGTAGAGACTTAATTTGCCCTAAATTTTTACGGGTAGGTAATATAAATAAATGACGCATGTAACTTTGCCCAAAATCTTTGATGTATGAAGGCAATTAAACAAAAATCAAAATGCAACAACGCTGCATGCTTCATAATATATTTAATTGATGTTTGGAAATTACTTTGCAAATGAATTTAAAATCTTGTTTACACTGGAGCAACAATATGCAACAAGTCTGCATGGCACCAATAGAAACATTTATTTTCGGTCTTAACTTGCTTCAAAAAATTGTTCGCGGAAATGCAGCCCTGTGGCATGCCACTATGTCGCATTATATTCTTCTGGCATCTATGAAACATAAGGAGCTGTCACACTGCTAAGAACACACACTATGGTATTTACTTTTTTAACGTTCAAACTATCGTGACTGATATTCATTATAACTATAATTTTGTCACCGGTTGTAACTCACCAAGTGAGTTACAGATTTATAGTTATATTAATATTTACTATTTTACGTTCAATACTTATTGTTATAAAATGATAGTTGATATTCATTAATGTTTAAAAACAGCAGTGTGAAAGCACAAAATCACTAAGTTTGGAATTAAAATACTTTGCCTTTCTAAGAAAGTTTTCATAAAAAGCAGAGCTATTGTATTGAAGTTTTTCTTTTTCTAGCAATAATCTTACTAATATTATAAATGCGAAAGTTTGGATGGATGTATGGATGGATGTATGGATGTATAGATGTTTGTTACTCAATCACGCCCCAGCGGCTGAACGGATCTGGCTGAAATTTGGCACAGGGATAGATTATAGTCTGGAATAGCACATAAGCTACTTTTAATCCCGGAAAATTAAAGAGTTCTCGCGGGAACCAAAAAACCTCAAACCATGCAGACGAAGTCGCGGGCATTCGCTAGTAGTCAATAATTTGTTTATACTAGTCAATACTATAATGTACATAGTATTTAAGCCATATATGTACATAATATTTAATTAAATAATAAATGTTTTATGTTAGTCATATTTTCGAATTCAACAAATTATTTACATTACAAATTGAAATAAAAAGCTATGATTAATATTGAAAATAAGAGTTACTTCACGTTATAAAAATACAAGTTACGACTTAATAAAATCTATCGTCAGACATCTAAACCTTCCTTAACGCTTAGCTGGAGGGGTAAGGGAAGTTAAAAGTTTAAAGCTATGTACATGTTTTATAATATTCTAAGTATGTATATTCCTACTCCCTGGATCGATGTCCGATGTTATAGTAATATTTATATCTATTTTTATATTTTTTTCTAAATGATGCCTGCGACTTCGTCTGTTATTCCCACGAGAACTGCTTAATTTACCGGGATAAAAATAGCCTTTGCCTTTCCTGGGAATGATGGGACCTATGCCTGTACCAAATTTCATCAAAATTAGTTCGGAAGATAGACCGTTAAAAGAAAGACAGGCAGACAGACAGACACACTTTCCCATTTATAATATTACTAGCGGACGCCCGCGACTTCGTTAGTGTGGCATAAGTTTTTTAATTCCTATAGGCATTCCTTAATTTTCCGGGAAGAACCCATTAAAAAAAACCCGTCGATCCGTTGCTCTGTTGCGGCGTGATTGAATTGACTATATAACGTCCTTTGGGATAGAATTTATAAAAACTGTGAATTATGTATTTCATAATTTAAACCGGTGGCCCAAATATCAAGTTTCACGGCTATTTAACTTGAAAAACGCCGGCCTTTTACACCAACTTACAACCCCCAATTTACCCGTTTGGGGGTGGAATTTCGAAAAACTGTTACACACGTACTTCTTTATATTATACCGAAAGCCAAAATACCAAGTTTCGTTGTTATATAACTTGAAAAATATGTTGATAAATGAAGGACATTCATCCCATATTTCACCCCTTTGGGGGTCAAATTTTCAAAAAATGGTAAACCACGTACTTCTGCATATCTAACTGAAAGCCCAAATGCTAAGTTTCATCACTATAACTTGAGAAATGAAGGACTTTCATACAAACTTTCAACCCCTATTTTACCCCTTTAGGGGTGGAATTTTGAAAAACTGTGCCACACGTACTTCTTTATTTATTACCTAAAGCCAAAATACCAAGTTTCGTTGGTACAACTTGAGAAATATCTTGAGAAATGAAAGACTTTCAAATAAACTTTCATCCCCTATTTAACCCCTTCGGGGGTAGAATTTTCAAAAACTGTGAAACACGTATTTCTTTATTTTTTACCGATAACTCCTATACTAAGTTTCGTGGATATAACTTGAGAAATGACGGACTTTCATACAAACTTTCAACCCCTACTTCACCCCCTTAGGGGTGGAATTTTGAAAAATCCTTCCTTAGTGAGCGCCTACGTTACAAAAAGGAAGCTACTGTCAAAATTTCAAGTCTTTAACCCTAGCGGTTTACGCTGTGCGTTGATATATAAGTCAGTCAGTCAGTCAGGACTTTGAATTTTATATATATAGATAGTAGATACATATTATTTTTAAAGATTTTCTTATCATGAGTGTATATAATAAAGAAGTTCTTATAATGTGAAGGTTAGTGTCGAATGTCGATAGCTTTCAACGGAAATCTAAATACCCTATCAAGGGACCTAAATATCCCAATACAGATAAAACCTCTCAAGTGTCTCGAGCTAAGGTCGTAATCGGACATTGATTTTCGATTAACCGACTGAGAAATGCATGATAAAAACATCCAGACTTCTAAATTACCCTTGGCACTCTCCAATACAGCAATCTTCATTTATAACAAGACCTTGGCAAAAAACTCAATGTTTGCGAGGAATCGTGAAATCCTACAAAAAACACAGCTATTTTCATACCATACACAGTCGGAACATACTAAAATAAAGTCTAACAGTAAACAATAGTAAGTCTAGCAGTAAAACAATTTCTGAAAGTTAAGTTGCTAACGATGGAAGTCGTTCGTTTTTATTTTATTCAATATGGACTAATAAACTAATTAAATCACAAGACTGCATACGATTCTTGTAATTAAATTACTTTTTATTAGTATTTACTTATCTACAAGATAATCTTCATTTTTCAATATCCTGTTGAAAGTCATCAGAATTCTGAAGCGTCTTTATTTAATAATGTCAATTTTTGAAAACCCCAATAAGTAAAAAATAAGCTTTTACTTAGAAAATAATTAAAGGACCACGGTGTTTTTATAATCCTACGCCTTCTAGTGAAATAGATGTAAATAATAATACAATATATCGTAATAATATAAGAAATTAAGGTAAGAATGTTGCAGACGAAAAAATATATCTTAGAGAAATTATAATAATACAGTTCATATTAAATTAAATTTACATTACTAATTCAATATTAATAGTAAATGCGTAAATATTTAATGTTATTAATAGTTAAAGATAATTTATGAATAAATAAATAATAATATCATCATCATCATCATCACTACAGCCTATTAACGTCCCGTTGCTGGGCACAGGCCTCCACTCTCATAATATAATAATATAAGTAAAGATAACCTAATGCACACCAAGCACATTTTATTCGAAATTAATCCGTTTAAATACCTACTTAATAAAGTTTTTAATATGAAACACATGCACTTAAATTACCATAGTGTTATTCATAATGTCAAAAAAAATTGTCTGAAGCTTTTCGCCCACTTCGTACCATTTTTTTTAAATCATATTATCTGCCGCACTCGAGTCATTGATTCGAGTCAAATCATTAGGTACATAAAGAGCTCCTTAATATAGATTCATTACAAATTCTATTACTGCGGAGTTCCTTAACTTAGCGACATTGAGTGTGTGTGACCCTCATAATAATAATTTATCATCACTATTTCAAATTATATTATATTGATTTTTTTGAGAATATATTCTCTTTAGCCCGTAGTGGTCGAAAATCTTTAAAATAAAGAAAGATAAAAAATATATTTTATTCAGAATACTATCTTGTCTGAATTTAAAATCATAATATTACATGCAGTACATTTCATAATATAAAGGCTAAGAAATATGATAACAACCAAACAAAAATTTTGAAGCATACTTAATATAATTGATATTAAATTGTAACCCAATCTTGCCACATAGTATCCCAAAGTGATAAGTTTAAGTCATATAAAGTTTCATCATTTTAATTTTTTTTTAATAATTAATGTTTTATGAGTTTAAAATGTGGTAAGATTGAGACGAATGAAATATAGTTTAAAATTTTGCTCTAACCAAATTAATATAAAAAATTTTAAAAAATCATTTTCGCGTAAATTAAGATTCGTATATTTTTAAATTTGAATAATAATTAAATTATACTGTTCATCAAAAAAATGCTTGTACCTCGTCTGTGTTTTGTGATATAGGTAGAAAAAATAATTTTAGTAGAAACGGTTTCGTATTATTTCTCGTTAGTAAGTAGCTGTCAAAAATACATAGATAAAAAAATTGATGTCATCCTTATATTTTGTTAGATTCAGTAAACTTGTGTATTAATAAAATAAAAACAATATTCTTAGAGTGTTTACACTGTACCTACGGTCAGCCGAATGCAAAAATGCAGATGAGATGAAGTTTTATTGCAGTAGACATAACTGCATAGAAACAGCAGATAATGGACTTACTACCATCGCATTTTAAAATTGACGTTTTATTGGCGTCTTGACGTCCCTAAAATAAGGATTATAATTCTGAAACAAGAGCGTCAACAGTATTAAAATAATACTGCTTTAAACGATGGTAATAAACCCAGTTATTGCGCAACCGGCCGGCATGCATTTGGGATGCAGTTACGTCTATTGCACCAAAAATGCATTCCACCTGCAATTAGCTTTCAGTCCAAATGGAACCCATCGCCTGTCTATTTTAACTTTAGATAATAATTTACGTTTTCTATACAGGAAGCGAAAATCTTTGTAAAACAGAAATATTAAATTTATAATTGTGTCATACCAATCATTATTTTATACGTTACTATATGCACTGATGTAATGGAAATAAAATGATCGAATAGAATCTGGTGTTCTTTTATTTTAGCCACTGGGGCTATACATACTGCCAACGTTTACTTTATACGTGGTAAGTCTTACGGCCGGTTTCTGAATTGAGAATTTCATGTTGAGTCTGTCTCAAAGACTACTTAAGGACTTATTAAGCAAATTTTTGTTTCTGAATTGATATTGTGTAAGGTTTGAGAGTTGGAACTTGCTGTTGCTTTAATGCTCAATTCAGAAACCGGGCCAATATCAATTCAGTAACAAAAATTTGCCTGATTAGTCCTTAAGTAGTCTTTGAGACCGACGTCTTAACGTGCGGAGGTCCCGGGTTCGATCCCCGGCATAGTTTGAAAATTTATAATTTCAGAATTTTCCCTGGTCTGGCCTGATGGGAGGCTTCGAAACCCAATAGGGGTATGGGTATAGTATAACTGCCATGCCCCTAACAGGTTAACCCGCTACGATCTTAGACTGCAACATCACTTACTATCAGGTGAGATCGCAGTGAAGGGCTAACTTGTCGACAAAAAAAGAACATTATTTGTCTCATATAATCTGTCGTAAAACTCGTATACATATAAATATACCTATACTGGCCGAAAATGTTATCGCCACTTTATTAGCGTGTAAAGTTTGCTGTTATAGTACTGTTATTACGGCACTAGGGTAGCTAACACAGTGTTATGGTCACATTAATATTATCATTTTAATGCTATTATATTGTCCACTTCATACCTGGTCCTTTTTTAATCTATTGCTTGCACTATGTCCCGTATGCCGCCTTTTTTTAGAGCAGCGCTTTGCTGCAATCAAACTTGCGGACAAGTGCAGCAGCCGAAGGTGAAAATGGTGAAATATTAATTACTAGATGATTCCCGCGACTTCGTCCGCGTGG
The DNA here is from genome assembly GCA_963932025.1 of Erebia epiphron. Classification (NCBI taxonomy): domain Eukaryota; kingdom Metazoa; phylum Arthropoda; class Insecta; order Lepidoptera; family Nymphalidae; genus Erebia; species Erebia epiphron. The sequence goes on from OZ009948.1 coordinate 3,099,444, forward strand.
ACCAAGCTTTTTCCAGGATAAAAAGTAGCCTATGTCCTTCCCCGGGATACAACCTACCCCTGTACCAAATTTCATTAAAATCGGTTGAACAGATAAATTTTTTTATTCCCACGGGAACCTTCGAATTTTTCGCGATAAAGAGTAGCCTATGTCCTTTCCCGGGATATAACCTATCTCTGTACCAAATTTTATCAAAATCGGTTGAACAGATGGGCCGTGAAAGCGTAGCAGACAGACAGACAGACAGACACACTTTCGCATTTATAATATTAGTATAGAAGTATGGATTATCATTTATTATTATTAACTATCTGAAATATCTATCTGTAATCTGTCTGACGGACACACTTTCGCATTTATCGTTGAAAATTGCATAAATTGTGAAAAAAGCTTAATATTATAAGTGCGAAATGTCTGTCTGTCTGTCTGCTACGCTTTAAAAGCCCGTCTTTTCAACTGATTAAGAAAGTACAAAGGCTACTTTTTATCACGAAAGGAGTTCCTGCGTGAATATAAAAAACTGAATCAATGCGGACAAAGTCGCTGGCATAATTTAGTTTAATTTAATATTATATAAAAATATTATAAATGCGAAAGTGTGTTTGTTTGTTGGTTTATTGGTTTGTTGGTTTGTCCTTCAATCACGCCGCAACGGAGCTACGGATTGACGTGATTTTTGGCATGGGTATAGTTGAGGACCTGGAGAGTGACATAGACTATTTATCCCGGAAAATTAAGGAGTTCCCGGGGGAATCAAAAACTTTAAACCACGCGAACGAAGTCGCGGGCATCAGCTAGTATTATCTAAACCACGACCTATTATACCATGACCTATACGACGATAAGAGATAACAGCCGGATGTGGAAATTCCCGCGACGGAAGCCGGAGCTACGCCGGATGAACCTTATCGAGTCGGTTACCATGTTAGTTCGATATAAACACATCTTTCTGAGACTTTCTACAGGCTGTTCTTTTTAAACGAAAATGAATCAAAAATTAAACTAAGTTTTAGAGATACGAGATTGATATTCAGGTATAATCTGAGGAAATACTATAAAAAAGTGGTGGAATTAGGTAAATTACTTTTTTTACTATACCACTTTTTTACCCGTTATTCTTTTTGGATTACTATTTTTACCACACTTTATAAAATATACGTAAACCCCATGAAACGTAAAAAATTTCAAAAGAATCGGCAGATGGGTTTTCAGGAAAACAGTTAAATCAAGGGACAAGAACCGCAAATCTAAAACCGCTTTGGAGAATGGGCAAAATGTATGAGCTTTGGTCTACCTACTCAACAACAACGCCATCTATGCCAAAAAATAGAGAATATTTTAGCGAATCAATAATCAATAGTCAAAAAGGGCTAGGGGCTGGCAATATTTTGAAAAAAAAAAGAAAACAATAGGTAAAAATAAAACACCGGTGACACATTAGATGTAAATTCTGTTCCAATTAAAATAAAGTCTGGTCCAGTTATACGAGAAACCCCATGAGCTACACATTAGCTGTCATACAAAAAAATGAAGCACAAGAAATGTCCTTTTCATTTATATATCGCTTGTCGGTGTTGAGTATAGGTAGACCGAATTGCCCATTCTCCATTCCGCAAAGTAACGCGCCACCTTCAATCCAAACGGTGAAATGACAGAAATTGTAGCATGACAGAGTCTGTAATATAAGCTAGGAATGGTGACTATAATAGAATCCGGATGCATTTCCGCAAAAAATGAGCCAGCCCTGAGCCCTCCTGTCACCAGATTAGGCAATTCGGTGAAATATATCGCAAGAATTTTTGAAGTGAAAACTTCTTTAGCCGCGTTGAGCACTTTTTGTTAGGGTCACTGTCATGCGAATCTACATTTAGTGCTCAACGCGCCTAAAGAAGTTTTACAATTCAAAAATTTAATTGTTTGAGCGTGGATATTTAAGAGGGCTAACTGGTTCATTATATAAGTAGAAACACCACAGTTTAACACTTATACTTATATTCAATTTGAGAATCTAATAACAAAAATTAATTGGACAGTAGACACTAATGACGTTTGGGATGGCGAGTTCGTTCTGTCTGCCGGCGTCTGCGCAGCCCGCTGAAGCCCCGCCGCCCGCGCAGCCCCCGCTCATGCCCATGCGTTGTTCCGTCGCGGGGGCTCGTTGTACCAACATTAATATTCGTTTTTAGGGTTCCGTAGCCAAATTTGGCAAAAACGGAACCCTTATAGATTCGTCATGTCTGTCTGTCTGTCCGTCCGTATGTCACAGCCACTTTTTTCAGAAACTATAAGAACTATACTGTTGAAACTTGGTAAGTAGATGTATTCTATGAACCGCATTAAGATTTTCTTACAAAAATAGAAAAAAAACAATAAATTTTGGGGTTCCCCATACTTAGAACTGAAACTCAAAAATTTTTTTTTCATCTAACCCACACGTGTGGATAGGTCTTCAAAAATGATATTGAGGTTTGCAATATCATTTTTTTCTAAACTGAATAGTTGGCGCGAGAGACACTTCCAAAGTGGTAAAATGTGTGTCCCCCCCCCCCGTAACTTCTAAAATAAGAGAATGATAAAACTAAAAAAAATATATGATGTACATTACCATGCAAACTTCCACCGAAAATTGGTTTGAACGAGATCTAGTAAGTAGTTTTTTTTCATCACTACAGCCTATTAACGTCCCACTGCTGGGCACAGGCCTCCACTCTCATAGGAGAGCGGGAATTAGAGCTTAGACCCACCACGCTGCTCCAATGCGGGTTGGCGGGCTAGTTTTTTTTAATACGTCAAAAATCGTAAACCGCAATTTACCTTTCATTCAATCAACTCAAATATTGAAAATAAAAATATTTTTAATAATTTAAAACTTACTACAGGTTTGTACGGAACCCTCGGTGCGCGAGTCCGACTCGCACTTGGCCGGTTTTTAATTTATAGACTAGCGCTGGGTTGCAATCAAACTTGCTAGAAGTACTGATGCAGCCTAAGGTGGAGCGCGTTGCTGAAGAGTTTCCACGGGAATCAAAAAAAAATATCTCTTCAACCGAGTTTGATGAAATTTGGTATAGGGATAGTTTGATACCCGGGGAAGGACATAGGCTACTTTTTATCCCGGAAAATTTAAGAGTTCCCGCGGGAATCGAAAAAACTTGGTCCACGCGGACGAAGTCGCGGGAATCATCTAGTGTAAGTAGTATATTTATATTTAAGACCCTTAAGTCTTCGTAACAACGCGGTGCCGGTGTCGGTGTAGGTGACGTGAATCCACAAGTTTACCCCCTACCAAAAAGTGCTCAGTGCGCCTAAAGAAGTATTCACTTCAAAAATTGTGAATACCATAAATGTGTGCAGACAATCTAAATTTAATTCAATATAAAAGATCAGCCTCCAGGGTTGCAGCAAAACCTGCCGCTAACTGAGCCTGAGGTCATAATTTATGTACCGTGTAAAATCAAATTAATTTCGGTCCTCGGCACAAACAAATGTTATTTGTGGTGCAAGTAAGAAACTGATTGAATTTTCAAATGTTTATGTGCTGTGATGTACTGTAGTCTAAGAAGGAAAAGGTTTAGTAGTACTTCTTTATATGCAGGTATGCTGCTCGAACGGTAACTAGCGGCCTCTAGCGCTAAAACATTGTGTAAATCCTATTTGAGTTCTAGCGGACAGAAAAGAGCCAATTTACGTATTGTTTTTTTTTAAATAATGAAGCAATTTCCGAGCAAGCAGGAGAAAAATAATTTTATCATTCATTTTAATTACATTTTATGAAAAGATTACATCAATTGTAGATTTTATCTGTGACACCATAGGCGAATAAACTGCTTTCATTTTTGAATTGAAACTTTAGAATCGTTGTGATTTGCAAATTCGATTAAACGAAAAAGCGACACCAAAAATAGACAATCATATTCATAATAGGATTTAGCCTGCGAGAGAATGAGATAGAATACAAGTTATATTTATCTCGTTCTCTCTACTTTTCTGAAGTTTCACTTCTGCCATGTGTGAATTGCACACACACTTTTTTTCTGTACTCATTTTAACACGCACTATCTAACTCAAACGGCTTATGGCTTACAGACACATTATCAGATTTTAATCAGAGCTGGTGGTATAAGTTTATTGCATCCCAATAACACGGCTTGGCTGTTCCGCTTCGTTTTTAGTAGTATTTCGGTATTTCGTCGAGTAATCCCGTTCTATTTTGTTTCCTTTCTTTTTAAGGGTTCCCTTAAGGGTTTTAAGGGACCCTATCATTAAGTCTCCATCTGTCCGTCCATCCGTCCATCTGTCTGTCAGCGGGCTGTATCTCATGAACCGTTCTAGGAAGATGCTAACAGTTGAAAATTTCTCAGCGTATTTCTTTTAAAATAAAATTAAATAAAAAAAGGGATGTGAAATATTACGAGAAACATGATTTTTGAGCGCCTCTCTTGTTTCTTTTACGAAAGTATTAAAAATACACTTTATCGGACAACAGAACCCTTCGTGTGCGAGTCTGACTCGCGCTTGACTGGTTTTTATTCGATTGGCGTCTCAATTTACAATTTTAATTAAGATTCTTACGACGGATGATGTTTCGGATTAGAACGAATATTTTTTTTTTTGGTATAATATTTCAATTTGGAATCAATCAGCTTTTGTTATTTTTGTTCAAATCAATTCTTTGCTTTTTTTTTGTACGATTTGCCTAAAATATTCTTTGAATTTTGTTTGTGGATTAATGAGAAATTCGATGCTATATTAAATATTTTTCTGAATTTTTTCAAGATTTTTCTTGTCATATAATTTAGTTGTACGACTTCACACGGCAAGGCTAACCTTATCTAGTATCCAAATGTTTTATACATAAATTAGATGATGCACGCGACTTTATCCGCTTTTGCTCATTTTCTGCGGCAACCCAACCTATCTTTGAGCCAATTTTCATCGAAATCGGTTGAAAAGACGAGCCGTTAAGGCTTAGCAGACAGACAAACACTCGCATCTATCCTAATATTAAAAATGCGAAACTTTGGATACATGGATATCTCCAAACTCAAGACTCAAAGGATATCCATCCAAACTCAAAACTCAAATCAATCATCAATCCTGATGGGTGGATGTTTGTTAATCAACAAAGATTACGCCACAACGGCTGTACGAATCTGGATGAAATTTGGTACAAAGAAAGATTCTAGTGTGGAATAGCATAAACTACTTTTTATCACGGAAAATTAAAGAGTTCCCGCGGGAACCAAAAAACCTCAATCCACGCGGACGAAGTCGCGGGCATCAGCTAGTTTATAACATTCTGTTTGGTATATCTAAATATATAAAAGGAAAAGGTGACTGGCTGACTGATCAATCAAACACTGGACGAATCGGGCTGAAATTTTGCATGCAGATAGCTAATATGACGTAGACATCCGCTAATAAAGGATTTTTGAAGATTTAACGCAAAAAAGAGTAAAAGTAGGAGCATAAGCTAGTCAAGTATAAAGTTCAGACGATCTATTTAAGACGGAAGCTTTAACCCGGTAGTAACAGGTTTACGACCGTCAGTGAGGTCTCATACCTCAAGCCATTAGAAACTGAATGGGGGTCCGGGTATACACTAAACGTCTTACAACACGCCCGAGTGTTTAATGAATTAAACAAGGCTGAAGTTCATGGGGGGTAAGGTACTACCATCGTTTACCACTCCAGCCCCCCTACCCAAGTTACATAATGTCCGTCAAACTTATTTGACCCGGTGACGTTAGTGAGATGGAGATGAGATGTTAGTGATAATAACCGGGATCGGTACGGCTTAACGTGCTCTCCGAGGCACGGAGGAAACGAGAATTTCGGTCACCCATCCAATTACCTACTTGGGTCAACGTTGCTTAACCTTCGCAATCGACTGATATGCATTGTCACAACTAGGCCACTAGTCCCTCGTTGGAGAGAGATATAGGCTACTTTTTATCCCGGAAAATTAGGAAGTACCAGCGGGAATTAAAAAGAAGCTTAAACCACGCGGACGAAGTGTCGGGCATCAGCTAGTAATATGGATGATGACAACTAAAATCAAATCAGCAACTCTTTATCAAACTTAAAAATGCACTTCTAGTATGGAAGTTGTATGGAATTCACAGTTTCAACTCTCATCAAATTTCAACGCACTTTTTTTCTTTAATCTATATTTTAAAATGGTTATTAAACTTAAAACTAGCTGAGTAAGTACCTCGGTTAGCCGAGGATGTGAATTTTAGGTATTTTAATAATCCCTATAAGGACCTATCCTATCCTATAAGGACCCTCTATTTAATAATCAGTTAGAAATTAGCTATTTATGCAACTGTATCGTAATGAGGATCATTTTAATTCGAGTGCTGTTTTTTGATACGAGGCTTGCCGAGTATCAAAATAGGATAGTACGAAAATTAAAATGACTAATTACGTACAGTTGCATACAAGATTTTATCTACGACAAGGACGTCTTTATAATTTTTTACTTTATAAATTAATAAAAAAGTCAAATCAATCAAGTGCCAGAACCCAGAGCCGCTAAGCTATAGGTATCCTATTTATGAAGATAACCATATCGATACAGCTACGACTCATAACGATACAGCTCCCATACAACGAACTGTATCGTTATGAGAAGCAAACACGAAAGAGGGTTCAATTCGATATAGTTGTCAAATTCGAAATTGGAACTTTTCGATGCTGGAGTAGATAAAAGTTATTTTTGATACAGGCATCATCCCTATTCATAGGTAACGATGATGCCAATGCCACTATTCGCATCACTGCACCTATCATCTCAACACCTGACACAGAATTCCCATTACCGCTGCCGTATTGTCTTTATTAGTTGTGAAGCTCCTATAGAATACCACCGACATTCGCCACCGGATGAATCTAATGGCGCACTTAACAGGGAACCTGTTAGGGCCAGCGCATACAGACGGAGTCATAGTCATAGGTCTTCTAAGACCGAGACGCGTTTGGAACCTATAGATAGCTTTAGTTTTAGTCTAGTTAACGTCTAGTTTCGCTGAGTTTCTTGCTGGTTCTCGGTAGGAATGTCATTCCAAACCAGTGGTAGATTTACTCAACGATTCAAAAGTACTTACTAAACTACAGACAGACAGACAGAGAAACAGACACACTTTCGCATACAGATACATCGACGTCCCTAAAATGAGGATTTTAATTCAAAAGTCAACAATCATAAAACATTATATCCCCTGTTTTCGCGTTTACGTCTCAGGGTTGTTCTGATCTACTCGTAATGGTACTCACACCAATGCAAAATTCTATACGAAGATACGAGGGCTGTGACAAAATTGTCGTAATAAATCACCTCGCCGACCTCATCTCAGCCTCGCATTAGGTGCAGATAAGAGACGGAGTCACGGATGTGTGCCTCGCCGAAACCGCGTGCCGGATGGACCATATCGAGCGGCATATAGACGATATGTTACAGGCAATGCTGTACTACCACTAATATTATACCTCTACGTGTAGTACACACCTGGGGCCAAACTGCAACCGCCTAAAGCAATACTTAAGTAATATTACTCAAAATGACAGTTTGATGTCACGTACCTTGACGTTCCTAAAATAAGGATTATAAATTAACAACACGAACGTCAACAATATTAAAACAAAACGGATTTAAGGGGTAATATGCCAACGCCTAATTTTCATTATTTTTGACTTTCGTGTTTTAGAAATATAATCCTTATTAACCGACTTCCAAAAAAGGAGGAGGTTCTCAATTCGGCGCGTATCTTTTTTTTTTGAGGAACACAACATACCCGTACCTCGTGACATAAAACTGTCATTTTAAAGTAATAAGGTAGTAACCCCCGTGTATGATAGGACTATAATATAGAAGACGGGTTATAAGCCTTTCCATCACAGATGTGCTACGTTGCCAGGCTACAAAAGTGTCTCAACCCCACCAATAGGTGATTTAGCATCTACCGATCTAAGCTATACTAAAATAAAGTATAAGTACCTACTCGTATATTACTATATGTAGGTATAATGAAAATATACTTTTCACCTCTCATACTCTAAAAAGGTGTCATTATAGCTTAGCGTAGACGGACTAAAGTTAGCATATAGCCTTCAGGTATTAATTTTTTTATTTTTTATTTAAGTCGTTATTATTAACATGCGTGATATCTATAGTCGAGAAGGGCAAAGAAAGAATTTTAAAATCGTTGTTTATTTTATTTTCCCGATATTATTATTTTCCCGTTATTTATTTTATTTTATCGAAGTGAAAAGCAATATAACTCACGGTCTAAAATCTCATCACGGGACTAAAAGCCATTCTTCTCGATTCTATAGCATCCCTCGCTACGCTCAAGTGACTAAACATCTCGTATGAAATGGCTGGTGAACAAAGTATATTAAAGTATAGAAGTATAGATTAACAAAGCATCCTACAACCTTACAACTATAAATGAAGAGTAAGGACTTAAAACTTACTTTGATAGGACTATCATAGTACACACAAAGCAATACAAATATGTCCCAGCCCTCGCTTACGTGTACCGCTATCAACTGGATATTGAATTCCTGCGAACTAGAAGGAATATTAAGCCTGCATACTTCATAGTTCCGCCATGGTTGCGCACATTGAACACGATCCGATCATACCCACTGCTGATCACGTTAGGTTACAAGGTTACTCTAGAACTCAGCTTGCCACTAGTCCTATGTCGCTTTAATAGGTTTTGAAAATCATCACAATACCGGAAAATTAAAGGGTTCCCGTGGGAATCAAAAAATCTTAACCAACGCGGACGAAGTCGCGGGCATCATCTAGTATTATCCATATACTAATATTATAAATGCGAAAGTGTGATTGTCTGTCTGTCTGTCTGCTACGCTGTCACGGCCCATCTGTTCAACCGATTTTGATGAAATTTGGTGTAGGGATAGTTGGTATCCAGGGGAAGGACATAGGCTATTTTTCCCGGAAAATTAAAGAGTTCCCGCGGGAATCGAAAACCTTAATCCACGCGGACATCATCTAGTCTTCTTCTATATTATAAAGAGGTAAAGTTTGTGAATTGTGAGTAATCTCTGGATCTACTGAACCGATTTTGAAAATTCTGGTACCAGTAGAAAGCCACATTATTTGTGAGTGTCAGAGGCTCTATAATAAACCCGAAAAATTAGGGAGTTCCCGAGAAATTTAAAAAACTTGTTTCACGCGGACGCAGTCGCGGGAATCTGCTAGTATAATATAAAATAAGCTACATTTGAAACAGGGCTATTTCGTGTTTGAAATAAAATGTAAAGCTCGCGACAAAAGAAAATACAATCAATCTTTCCTTGCTTGTCTCTGCTTTGTCTTTTAACAAGCCTTCTATAAGGGTGATCGCATATCTACCACCGGAGGAGCCGCAATAGCAATTTTCCTGCATTGAAAATGATAACAACTGCCATAATTCTGATTCGTGTCTATTGCATCTCATGTCGCTAACGCATTCATTGAATTTCAAAGAAAATATGTTGCATGCAATTTTTATCCACCAGGAATCGGGAACCTGGTATGCTTTTCTACCAAAATGATATACTATATTAAACAGTACTCTCTTTATATTATACAGTTGGCATCACGAAGAACGACAGTGGTAAGGATATGTCCGCAAATGTATTGATAGTACTGGTGTGACTTCAATTATTTCCTATGGCGAAAATAATGAAAGAATGACTGACTAAGCACTAAGCAGGCGGCGCGGCAATAAACAGGCGGCGGCAGCATCATCGCATATCTATTCTATTATTGTATTATCTAGTTCAATAAATCGCTTACCGCACCGGCTAAATATTTAAGTTATTTGTAATTCTATAAGATAGTGTCTACCGTGCAACATACACAGCTTAAGGCAACTTGCACGTTTAATCCATCGTAAATAATCATGTCTCTTACCTCCTGATTACCTGCTGATATCGGTCGCACGTGACTACTGGTACACATTTTACCGCCCATCAGCGGTGACTATACTGGCAGCTAGCTTTACAAAACAAATAGTATACGACTGAAATTAACGTCTTTTGCGCCCCTTGTTGGATCGTTTACTAATGTGCGATCAGCTTATCAAGCGCCTTGCAAGTCCCTCTATTTTGTAGAATCGTTTCTTTCAATTAAATTGATCCCTGTCTACATCGTACCCTATTTATTAAAAAGAATTTTCGGTGCCTCTTTGATTTACAACAACGGCACAAAAGGAAAAAATATTGCGCATGCTTCATTTTTAACACATTTGAAAGATTTTTCAGTCCAAGTCCCGAATTCAATCCCAGCTATTATTTTAAGGAAATTTTAATCCAAATACTAATGCAAAAGTTTTGTCTGTTTATTTGATACCTTTTCAGGACCCATCTGTTCAATTTAGACAAAGTTCTTTCTAACTATTCCGGAAATTTAAAGTTTTTCACGGGATTTTGCCAAACCAAATCTACTCGGACAACATCGCAACCTCTATCTCTTTCTGCGTCGTTCTCCTCATTGCTGAGGGTCCTGACCCCTTCCCATTAATCACATAATGGCAAGGGTTTTCTTGGGATAAATATGCGCTAGGTTCCCAGGTCCTTCCGCATACGACTCAACTAAGAGTACTATATATATCTTAGGTTCCTAACAATTATTATTAATAGAATATGTCAGTGCGATAAAACCTGTTATAATATATTATCTAGACGTAAGATACTTAATGGGCTGATTCCGTAGTGCACAATCTCTAAACTAAACTAAAATTACAGTGCAACTATTGCTAACCCTTTCATAATACTCCCTGCGGAAAGGGACATATTAACTAGATTTAAAGCTGTCATTTGAGTTTAGTTTAGAGATTGTGTTTAAATACAGAATTGGCCACAATATATTCTCAGAAATATATATTTACCAAATACCAATAAAAGTTCCAATAGAACAGTTGCAGGATGTCCAAGTGAATTTAATGCTGGAATAGTTTTGAATAGCCCAGCTGCCAGAGCACCTGTCGGAGTTAACTCAATCCCCGTAATCCGGTTATCTGTTACAAACATGATTCAATTTAGAGCCAACTTCGGAAACTCGGTAACACTTCGACTTAGAATGTTCTTAGGGAATCAACTGGACCGGTCTTTGTTATTCTGACTTTAATTTATTTATTTGACATAGAGGTGTCTCTTATGTTCGTCATGTTCTGGCTGTACTTACCGCTGACGACCTCCCTAGCGCAGTGTTGAGTGCTGTTGTCTTAACGCGGGAGGCCCCGGATTCGATCCCCGGCAGTTTGGAAATTTATAATGTCTGAATTTTCTCTGATCTGGCCTGGTGGGAGGCTTCGGCCATGGCTAGTTACCACCCTACAGGCAAAGACGTATCGCCAAGTGATTTAACGTTCCGGTTCCGGTGTATGGAAACCGATATGGGTATGGGTTTAATGTAAGTGCTCCACACGCAACAAAACATCTTAGCTCATCACTTATCAGGACAGCACAGCATCATCACTTACCATCAGGTGAAATCGCAGTCAAACGTCAGGGCTAGCTTGTAGTAAAAAAAAAATTTTCCAACTGAGCAGCTGAAAGATATCTATCTGAATATATACGAGTATAATCTACATACAGCTGCTGGAAAGAATCTTAAAACGTTTTCTAATTTCTTTTTAATTTCAGGCGTTAGTTTAAACGCATTTAAGAGATTAAAAACTACGATGCTTTCGCTTGTGTTGCAACACAAATTTTTTAATTAAAATGGAAAACGCCCGCAGTATATTTTGCTGTGGAATCGGTTTTCCTTCACGTTTCGTATCAATCGTTTAGGCACGTGACGGGCAGTGCACGTGCTTGGAATTGAATAATTTATGATTCATCCCAAGAGCTCGTGTTTTTCAAATGTTTTTTTTGAAGTAAAACTTCTTTAGAATAGTTGTGATTTGAAAATTCGATGAAACAAAAAAGCGACACCAAGAGAGACAAACTCATAATAGAAATTAGCCCGCGAGAGACTGAGATAGGTAGAATACAAGTTATATTTGTCTCATTCTCACGTAGACAAATTTTCTGAAGTTTCACTTCTGCCGTGTGTGAATTGCACACACACATTTTTTTTAGTCCGCAAAAGTGACAATTGCTACGGGAAAGGCCAAAAAACATGATACATTAAAATACATACCATTGAGTATTCTGGATGTAGACAATGGCATGCAGAGTAAAAGGGCACCAAAACTTCAGTAAATATTATCTAACAGAACCTAACAAAATACAATACAAAGATTGAAAGATGTTGTATTGAAAGAGGCATTACTTTGCGGTCCATAGTCAAGGATCCTGAAATATAAATATGAGGGGGTTTCATGAAGAATAAAATCTTAGCGGACGTACATGATAACTAAGGAAAGCTTAAGCTTTAATTATATAAGCTATAATTCGCTATGAGACGCCAAAACAGACAAATCAATAATTAATAATTAATAATTAGTAATTACGAATAAACTGTATAGAAATAAGGCGGTAACTTTACATTTATCTTCCTCGTGAGTAAAACAGAATAATTTACCCCAACAAGCTTGGAAAGCAGCGATGCAGGAATGTAATATTTTACACCCGCTCTACGGTCTGCCGGGGAGCGAATAGAGAATTCTTTAACGTGTTCACAAATTCCGGAACACCGAAACACGTATTCGACAAAAAGCCGCAGCCAGCCAGAGAGCTATCACACACTAGAGGCAGCTTTCATAAACTCAGCCTCAAGGTACACTCTTTACTGCTTCTGGAAACTGTTTATATTTATACTAGCGGACGCCCGGGACTTCGTCCGCGTGACATAAGATTTTTAATTCGCACAGGCACTCCTTACTTTTTACGGGATAAAAAGAAGTCAATGTCATTCTCCAGGTACTCAACTCAACTCAAATCAACTATACCAATACGCATGCAAAAAATCACGCCGATCGGTTGCTCTGTTGCGGCGTGATTGAAAGACAAACTCCCTATTTGACTTTCTTGGGGATAGAAATTTCAAAAATTGTGAAATCCGTATTTCATCCTTTTTAACCGGAAGCCTAAATACGAAGTTTCATGACTATAGCTTTAAAAACGACGGAATTTCATAAAACTTTCAACCCCTATTTAATCCCTTTGAGGGGGGAATTTTTTTAAAATTGTTATACATATATCCTTCTTATTTTTTTACCGAAAACCAAAATACCAAGTTGCGTAGATATGACTTGTAAAATAAAAGACTTTCATACAAACTTTCATCCCCTATTTCAGCCCTTTGGGGGTAGAATTTTCAAAAATGGCGAAGCACGTATTTCTTCATTTTGAACCGGTAGCTCAAATACCAAGTTTCATGGATATAACTTGAAAAATGACGGACTTTCGTACAAACTTTCAACCCCTATTTTACCCCTTTGGGGGTGGAATTTCAAAAAATCCTTTCTTAGTGGATACCTACTCTTCACAAAGAACACACCCTCCAAATTCCATGTCTCTAGGACCAGCGGTTTAGGCTGTACGTTGATATATAAGTCAGTCAGTCAGTCAGTCAGGACTTTGAATTTTATATATATAGATTAGGTGTACTAACAATAACTTATATAAATACTAGATGATGCCATAGCTAAATGTGGATTAAGTTTTTTGATTCCCGCACACACACATGTCTTTCTCCGGGATACAACCTATCCCTGTACCAAATTTCATCAAAATCGATTGAACAGATGTGCCGTGAAAGCGTAGCAGACATACACTGACAGACAGATAGACAGACGAACAGACAGACACACTTTCGCAATCATAATATTAGTAGTATATAATATTGGTATACATAAATTTAAGCTAAGTGAAGTGATTACTTCAGCATGGTTATAGGACCATGTACCTACTAAATTTCGGTGATAGCCTAGTGGATTAGCCACCCGACTTCATATACGGAGTCGCGGGTTCAATCTCCGGACACATTGCGTGCGTTTTAAGAAATTAAATGTAATTTAATCTCTTAAAATTACACAACATAAATTCTGCGTAATGCTCATGACGGTGTGTGAAGTCTACCAATCCGCATTTGGACTGTCCAAACACTAGTCATTCCGATAGGACTGAGACTCTTGCTCAATAGCAGAGGCGTCTTTACCTATGGTGCAGGGTGTGCGTTGCACACGGGCGCAGCGGTCCTAGGGGGCGCCGAGCGCCGCTCGCTGCGGAGCCCCACTCGGCGCGCGCGTTGGCCGGCCGAGCACTTTCAATGACCAACGTAAAAAGAGCTCCGCTTTGCAAGCATTTAGTAGAGCATCTGAAGCTCTTCTTAAATTTGTCGTATTACAGCAAAGCAAGGGGCGCCACGAGCGGCTTTAAGTAAAATTATCCATCGGGGAAATCAGGTCTACCGCGTTTAAATTCGCCGCTAGGGGCGCTAGTGTAGTGTGAGGTCCCCGAAATGTCAAATATCACTGGGCTTTTATCGCGGGTCTAATTATTTAATTAATGTTATGAATATTTAGCAATAACCGATTAATTATGGAAGATGTAAGATACGTGCCAAAGAATGCCAGTGCTCTGTGCTTTGAAAGCGTAGCTAAGAAAAATAGGTGCAAAATTAAGCGGATTCTTTCGAACAGCTAATTCATAGGTTAGTATTTCCCTGGTTCCTGTATGTTTACTATTTAAAAAAGAGTTCTTTTTTTCAGAAATATGCTTGTTTACCGAATATACAGCTATACTTCAGGACCTTACTCGCAAGTGGCGCCAACTAGTGAGCATAAAAACGGTAGCCCTCATTGACATAGGTAAATCGAGTAGGCAAGGACAACCCTCTTTAAAATACCACGGCTACGGATTGCAGTTATGCGACTTGCTTAAAGTTTAGTATATACCTAAAATAAAATAATAAAATACACGGTCTCGGAACCTCGGATGTGTAACTCAGTGCAACCTGCCTTAAAAGAGCCGAAGCTTTTACCGGGAGCTTTAAAAGGGGTATTAAATTGCTTTAGGAGCAAATAAACTGGACTCAAACACGATGCGGGCACATTGTTATAATTGAGACTCCAAATCTCGCGATAGGTTGTTTGTGCCTGTCACCTGACCAAGGATATACTACCAAGATTGTTCCACTGAATATGAGTTGACGCCGATTTAAATTTCCCTAAATAGAGTAGGTATTTGCATGCTTATTAAGATAAGCAATGGCGCAGTGTGTAGCGCTGTTGTCTTAACGTGCGGAGGTCCCGGGTTCGATCCCCGGCAGGGTCAATTTGGGAATTTATAATTTCTGAATTCTCCCTGGTCTGGCCTGGTGGGAGGCTTCGGCCGTGGCTTACCACCCTACCGGCAAAGACGTGCCGCCAAGCGATTTAGCGTTCCGGTACGCTGCCGTGTAGAAACCGAATAGGGGTATTTAATATAACTGCCATGCCCCTAACAGGTTAGCCCGCTACCATCTTAGACTGCATCTTCACTTACCATCAGGTGAGTTCGCAGTCAAGGGCTAACTTGTAGCGGTTAAAAAAAAAGCATATGATTTTTTTATCCACTACAAGTTAGCCCTTAACTGCGACTTCACCCGGTGGTAAGTGCAATGATGCAGTCTAAGATGGTAGCGGGCTAACCAGTCATACCACGCCCGATTATAATTAGGCATGGAATGACTGTATTAAAGAGAGAAGTGAAATAACCTTGTCTATTTTAGATGTCAGTTTAGCGAATGGAATTTATATATTATAACTATAGCTTTTATCTATTGATTTTCGAAAAAGATATTCCAAACTTTATGTGTTTGTTCGTTTGTTTGTATCGCTTTCACCGCGCATCCTTCAACCGATTTTGATGAAATTTGGTACAGTCTACAGACATAGGGTGAGTTGTGATTTGTGTCCCGGATGAAGTTGCGGGTGGACGTTATGTTCAGCCCGCGACTTCAATCAATCAATCAAATCAAAATGTATTCATTTATTCAATTTAAGTACACTGTAGGTACACTTATTGCCGTTCATTACTTACTTATAGAACATAATGGTGATAAAAGTAAAGGTACGGGGGTTCCAAACGCGGCCTGTCCTGAGAAGAGCCCACAACAAACTCAGCCGGGATTTTTTTTCATTATCACCATCTCACGAATCATCTTAACTAATAGGAACTATCAACTTCGTCCGCTGTATGAACATTGAAGTTTTCCAAAACGGAACCCATGCGAACTCTAATTTTCCGATAAAATGTAAATATGATACAGATAAAATAAGGTATGATGACTATTCCGTAATGTATTTAGTACTAGCGGTCCGCCCCGGCTTCGCACGGGTAGCACTTGATCAAAATAGTCCATAACTACCCAATAATGGTCAGTCGGCACTGAGACGAACAACTCCACCATACGTTTTCAAATTTTGTTCAGCAAACCGCTGTGAACGTTTGGCACTTGAGTCTCCAATACGACGTATTTTCGCTGCCCTCGCCTGGGAACTATGTTTAGAACTAACAACTAAGTTGAGACCTGGCTCTTTTAGGCATTTTGCAGTCTGTCTACAACAGTTAGATATTCCATCAAAAACATAAATGTAAAATGAGAGCCAAGTTCCAAATTGTGATATAATATATGCTTAGGTTGTTGACTTCAGCGACAAAAGAAGTGAGATTAAAACAGTATTATTTCAAAATAACGGTTGAATATCACGTACTTTGACGTCCTTAAAATAATGATTATAACACTACAACACGAACGTCAACAATATTAAAATAATACGGCTTTAAGCGATGGTAGTATGCCCCGTGTTAGAGTTTTGATCTATAGGTAGGTAGAGCATAAAAATGACGATTTTTGTACGTTTATATCTAAATAACCATTTGAGGTGTGTTTATGAAATTTAAAGCACAAATGTATCTAGCGGGTCTCAATATATGAGCCAAATTTGACATGTTCATGTGAAATAGTTTTTGAGTTATGAGGGGGTCAAAAGTGGCTCCAAATGGTTCGTGTAATATTACACACGGTGCTGCTCGCCAGTTCTTTAAAGTTCTTCCTTCTTTTTTGAACTTTGGCTTGACACGCTACCGCGTGTCTTGATTAAAATGTTTAAAAAAATGTTAGTAAGTTCTCTTGTATTTATTATGTTTGTCTTGACAAATATGACACGAAAGTGTCTTGACAAATATGACATAAAAGACAGTCTGAATTAATAGACGAATAGAGGTTTAACGTAAAAAGTTAAATTAGGTGAATTTTTCCGACTTAATTCACATTATTGCAATTTTCGAAGGGATCTCTAATTTATTTTAAAATAAAATGTAGCCTATGATACTCGCTGATAAAGTAGCTTTCTATAGGTGTAAGAATTTTTAAAATCGGTCGAGTAGTTTTTTTAGTTTATCCATTACAAACAAACAAACAAACAAACAAACAAACAAATCTTTCCTCTTTATAATATTAGTTTAGATAACGAAATTGTAATAAAGTATTGAAATATCCAGGTTACTGAAACTTCTGAAAAAAACTTTAAAACGACTCTTTGACGTATCGAAGTAAAAGATATATCTCTGTGCTGCATAAGGTACTATATTTCATTCAACATTCAATATCAATCGCTTAGAGGCGTGGCGGGCGCGCCGTGATCGGAATCCAATATTCTACTATAAACTACTACAGCTATTCGTTGCGGCTTTTCAATTCGCACAAGAATTTTCATGTCTCTTTCACGTAAGTATTTAGAATGTTCACATCCTTCTTATACCTAGATTCCTGCTGCATTTTCTACTAGATAATACCCGTGAGATCATCAGCATGGGTTTTTTTTCATTCTCGCGGGAACTCCTTAATTTTCCGTGATAAAAAGTAGCCCATATACTTCCCCGGGATACATTAATCTACGTCTTTACTAAATTTCATCGAAATTTCGATATAATTTATTATAAAAGTAGTAGTAGTTTTCATATAATTTATAGTACAATACCTCTATAAGTATGGATACCTACTAGACTACTTTGGAATACCTACTTTGCGGATTTCCAATTTTATTCACAAGAATTTTTAAGTCCCTTCCACTTTGTAACCGACTTCCAAAAAAGGAGGAGGTTCTCAATTCGGCGCGTATATTTTTTTTTTAATGTACCTATGTTACCGCATATCTCCGTGGTTTCCAAACCGATTTGAAAATTTTTTTCAATGGTTAGAGGAAACTCGCGAGATGGTCCCATTAAAAATCTGACTCCAAATCCTCAATCCTGATGCTGTAGGTAAACCTACGACTCGGAAGTTAGGCAGTTTTGATAGTGAATTCATATAGTAGGTATCAAGTCATGTGTATACGATTCAACTCTGAGTCCCAACTCCTCAACCCTGATGCTGCAGGGTACAGAACTCCTTAAAAATAGCGATTTAGGATTTTTTATGGGGAATTCATATTGTAGGTGTCAAGCAACGACTTCATACTTAAACCCAAGTCCCAACTCCTCAACTCTGATGCTGCAGGAACCTACTGCACTCCTAAGCCGTGGGGATTAAGACTAAACGAAAAAGTTAAAAATAAAAATTCTCTCCAAAAAACCGACTTCCAAAGCCACCATAAAGTAAAAAATAATTTTGATTTCTACACACTATGTTGAAGTCGGGCGATTATAACAAAGATAGGCAAAGTTGACGCGTTAGGCTCGCCCGACTACAACATAGTGTGTAGAAAGCAAAATTATTTTTAACTTTATCGTGGCTTTGGAAGTCGGTTTTTTGGAGAGAATTTTTATTTTTTAGGAACTTAAAATGTTAACAATAATTATAGTCTTTATTAGTCTAGCAATTTATTTTTTATCTTTTTTTAATCATCATAACAAATGGCTGGCCCACTGCTGAGCACAAGTGCATGTCTCTAAATTAGATCAATTCCACCACGCTGTCCAAGTACGGATTGTCAGACTTCAAACACCTTTGAAAGCATACAGTACAAATTCACGACTAATTGCGAGACTAATTGCACCCTACCGAGGGATACAAGCAAGATAAGTCTCAGTAATTCACAAACGTCCGTACCAATTAACCAATTTCGCTGTAACTCGGCCCCAGGGTAATACAACACTGCCACGTGAGGCATCGCGTTTTAAAATGCATCGAGGCAAAGGCATACAATATTTACTGTGTAGTACATGTGTCTTGTCTGTGTAGTACATAAATACAAGCGAGAAATTTCTATGCGGCCAACATTGCTATCTTTTATTGAAAGGAGTTCAAATAATAAGGGAGGTTTACACTTTACTTCTCCCCAGACTATCCCTATTTGTGTAAATCTGCATCAATCATTGTTACAGTTTAATTGTTGTGATTGGCTGAATTTATGGTATTCTTGCTGCGTCAATGGATTTTGTCCAATAGTGAGAAGAGTGTTAAGCAATCAGTTTTGATTGCGATCGTAATACTGTAGCTGTCATTTTTAGCCGGTCGCCCTGCTTGTCTATGGCGCATATGAGGCCTCGTTTGACATTTGACGTTTCTAGAGTTTACGCGCGTTTTTGAGTTACAGCAATGGAAAAGAAAAGGCGCGCGGAGTAATTTTGAGATTGATGTGCACAGATTGATTCAACGTTTTATGATAGTAACTTAATTACATTCATCATCGTTAAAAAAAATGGTCGTCTCACTGCTGAGTACGAGTAACGAGAAGGGCTTAGGCCCCAGTCCACCACAGATTTATGCGTGGGTACAATGTGGGCTACCGTTTTTATGCTCACTAGTTGGCGCCACTGCCGAGTAAGGTCCATAATACCTATATCTGCAAATTCGATAAATACATACTTTTGACAAATAATACGTTTTTTAATAGTAAGCACACAGAAACCAGTGTATGTACGAACTTCCTTCAACCCGCTTAATTTTGCTCTTTTTTGCTTAGCTCCGCTTTCAAGAGCAGAGCACTGACATTCATTGACAAGTATCTTAACATCTTCAATAATTAATCCGGTATTGCTAAATATATTAATGAAATTATTAGACCCGTGATAAAGGCCCAGTGATAATACCTATTTGACATTTCGGAGACGTCACTCTACACTAGCGCCTCGAACGGCTAATTAAAACGCGTTAGCCCTCATTTAGCAAATTCAACCACGAAAAGAAAATTAATCTTTCCTACATTGGAACATTAAACCCTTTTACAGCAATATTCTAGGAACAAACCGCCCCGCCGTAAAGGTTCTTGATAGTGGTTTTAACATAATATTATGATTATTTTAACCTTTCGGGTGGACCAAATTCGGCAATTCCATGAACAGATTTTAAAGCGCTTAAAATAATACCCCTTTAGAATTGTATGAAATGCGTGTCGGCAAATAGGTACCTACGAAGCTCGTACGAGGGTTCTTCATGCGTAGGAAGCCTCCTATTATATTCTAAAAATAATAATTATAAACATGTTATATAGCGATATAATGAAATATATAAAACTTCAGGTCAATTTACAGGGTTCCTAAGCTTGAGATATGTAGGTAATTGTAAATAAGTCCGCCGCTTGGTCAATCTATAACCTTCTTGTGAGGCTTGTGAATTTATTTATAAGTGTAAATATTACTCTCAAGTGGTGGCGCAGTGATATAGGTGTTAGATTTTGATTTTATATGGCAGGTTCAATCCTATAAAGAAAATCAGTTTTATGACAAGAATTATTCCTAAATTGGATGAAATCTGGTCTGAAAGTTAGTTATTTTAAAACTAAAAGTTTTCTTTGTAAATGCCAAAACAACAGTAATCATTAATCATAATCAATTTTATCTTACCCCTTCTACGCGTTGCCTTATCTGCTGATAAGATGCTCTTAACATAGACCTAATAAAATAACAGATATGACAGCAATATTAATTAACATTAAAGATCGTTGAATATATCTAAAAAGCTGGATCAAGTATATCTTTAATTGATGCATAATACGTATTACACTTTTATAAACATTAATAGGTTTTTAAGTATCTTTTAAGAATACTATGTGTTTCATTAAAAATAAAACCTTGAAAAATACATTTGTTTCATTAAAAAAATCAGCCAGATTATTTTTTAAACTAGATGATTCCCGCGACTTCGTCCGCGTGCACCAAGTTTTTTCAATTCCCGCGGGAACTCTTGAATTTTCCGGGATAAAAAGTAGCCTATGTCTTTCCCCGGGTATCAAACTATCCCTATACCAAATTTCATCAAAATTGGTTGAACAGATGAGCCGTGAAAGCGTAGCAGACAGACTGACAAACAGACAGACAGACAGACAGACACACTTTCGCATTTATAATATTAGTATGGATTTGACCGCATCTAGTCGTTATTCATCCTGTGTAGGCAAAGCAAAACTATTTGAAGAATTGATAACCCAAATCGTTGATAGTGTCTCTGATATTATCACGATTTGATGTCATCGGGTGGTGTATTATTGTGGGTTAAACTCATCTGACCGGTGGGTAAAATTAGTAAACTAATCAAAACTAATTTTTATGCCTCTTTAGTTATTGTTTTTATGTTTTTATTTTATTTCACCGGGTCAGTTTAGTCTATAAATAAAACGGTGCAGTGGAGAAAAATGAGTGTGATTAGAACATAAAAATGCCTAAATATAAAGGTAGGTGAACTACTGAATAAACTTTTAATAGTGGCTTCTAATAGGCTAAGACGCTAAGGAATCTTAGTAATTCTCATTCTTTAATAATTGGTACTTATTATAGACTAGCGGTCCGCCCCGGCTTCGCACGGGTAGCACTTGATCAAAATAGTCCATACCCAATAATGGTCAGTCGGCACTGAGACGAACAACTCCACCTTACGTTCCCAAATTTTGTTCAGCAAACCGCTGTGAGCACTTGGCACTTGAGTCTCCAATACGACGTATTTTCGCTGCTCTCACCTGGGAACTATGTTTAGAACTAACAACTAAGTTGAGACCTGGCTCTTTTAGGCATTTCGCAGTCTATCTATAACAGTTAGATATTAAAATGTTTAAAAAAATGTTAGTAACTTCTCTTGTATTTATTATGTTTGTCTTGACAAAAATGACATAAAAGTGTCTTGACAAATATGACATAAAAGACAGTCTGATTTAATAGACGAATAGAGGTTTAACGTAAAAAGTTAAATTAGGTGAATTGACTTAATTCACATTATTGCAATTTTCGAAGGGATCTCTAATTTATTTTAAAATAAAATGCAGCTTATGTTACTCGCTGATAAAGTAGCTTTCTATAGGTGAAAGAATTTTTAAAATTGGTCCAGTAGTTTTTTAGTTTATCCATTACAAACAAACAAACAAAGAAATCTTTCCTCTTTATAATATTAGTTTAGATGTATTCGTTTCTATGATGAACTCCCAGAAGAAATATAGGAGATGTCTTTCGACAAGTATAACAAGTAATTAGTATAGGTAGGTGCATCTATATGGCGCAAAATCTTAAAAATTTAAATGAAATCATTAGATATAAATTAATGATAATCTAAACTATAATATTATAAAGAGGAAAGATTTGTTTGTTTGTAATGGATAAACTCAAAAACTACTCAACCGATTTTAAAAATTCTCTCACCTATAGAAAGCTACATTATCAGCGAGTAATATATGCTATATTTTATTTTCAAGAAAATTAGAGATTCTTACGAATAATGCAATAATGTGAACCAAGTCGGAAAAATCGTCTCTTCTCAGAGTTTACGCGGCATGCGCTACGTAAATAGTTAAAGTTACACGAAAACAATGTATGGTGGAATTGTTCCTCTCAAAAAGTTCTAAAAAAAAGTCCGCAATAGCATACATATATACCTATCTAGCTTTTAAGGTTAACTTACAATAACCATTTTCATGATTTCCAAATTTGCTCCAAACCAATGCTTTACTTGCGAAGGTGTTTTACCGACATAGTATTATTTGGGTATGGACTATTGATGATTAGCGTGCGAAGCCGGGGCGGACCGCTAGTATCTAATAATATGACGGTGCCTTTAAGTCCGAATGCAGTCCAAGCCGTTTTAAAGAGCTTGAAAGTTAAGATGAGTTCTAAGTCCTAATCTTTATTACGTACTTTAATTGCACTTACAGTCTTCTTTAGTGAGTGGTATTTAGTGGATCACTAAGTGTATCCCAGCACTTATAGGTCGGCCATTTTAAACTGAAGCTGAGCAGGTAAGCGGTTTAAAGAAAAATTTACTTAATATCCATGAACCTATAAAAAAATAATATCATAATATAAGTATTGAGTATAGTATAGATACAAGTAGTCTATGCCATTCTATACATAGTATAAATACCTGAATATTTGTGTCAAAAAATAATGGGCGCGCATCACCAGTGACCTTGGCTCATGTTGTTAGCGCAATCCACCGAGTAGTAAACCTATTGAGAGCTAATAGGCTAATTTTCGCTTTGAAACACAACTCACCACTTTCTGGCGGGGGACGGGGTAATAATGGGATTTCTTATTGGCTGGCTCAAGATCAACTATACACAGTTATATATGTTACCGCGGCACTTGGGCTGCCCGCTGCGCGACAGAAAATATATCGATAAAGTCTAATAGGTATATATTACCAGTATTGGAAAATCAATACAAATCATTTTATTCAAACAGCAAAATACCACCATATTATGTATGATTATAGATAACTAGCTGATGCCCGCGACTTCGTCCGCGTGTATTAAGGTTTTTGGTTCTCGCGGAAACTCTTTAATTTTTCGGGATAAAAAGTAGCCTTTTTGTTATTCCAGAATAAAATCTATATCTGTGACAAACTTCATCCAGATCCGTTCAGTAGTTAGTTTTAACTTTAATGCAGATGGATGGATGGTTTTAATTTATGATCAACACTAGCTAATGCCCGCGACTTCGTACGCGTGGATCGAGGTTTTGTGAATCCCGCGGGAACTCTTTAATTTTCCAGGATAAAAGTAGCCTATATGTGTTAGTCCAGACTATAATTTATATCTGTGCCAAGTTTCATCCAGATCCGTTCAGCTGTTCTGGCGTGATTGAGTAACAAACATCCATTTGAGGTTATTTTGGTTCCCGCGGGAACTTCTTAATTTTCCGGGATAAAAAGTAGCCTATGTGCTCTTCCAGACTATAATCTATCTCTGTGCCAAATTTCAGCCAGATCCATTTAGCTGTTGGCGTGATTGAGTAACAAACATCCATCCATACATCCATCCATCCATACATCTATCCATCCAAACTTTCGCATTTATAATATATATTTGATTATACTGACACTTATTTTAATCTTGAAATTATTTCTCAGGCGCTTCTTTTTTGCATTATTATACAATACTAGATGATTCCCGCGACTTCATCCGCGTGGACCAAGTTTTTTCGATTCCCGCGGGAAGTCTTGAATTTCCCGGGATACAATACAACCTACCCCTGTACCAAATTTCATTAAAATCGGTTGAACAGATAAATTTTTTGATTCCCGCGGGAACCTTTGAATTTTCTGGGATAAAAAGTAGCCTATGTTCTTCCCCGGGATACAACTTATCCCTGTACCAAATTTCATCAAAATCGGTTGAACAGATGGGCCGTGAAAGCGTAGCAGACAGACAGACACACTTTCGCGTTTATAATATTAGTATGGATTAGTATGTATACTAAAGAACTTAAGTTTTCAACAGAAACTTTTTAATATTAGTAGTAAACAATCAAATAAATAATAAACCTTTAACCTGCTCTTTTACTTCAGAATTGTTCGGAATTACTAAATAAATTAATGTATTGGCATTCAACTATCGATATAACTTATCGATAGTTGCACAGGTTACACTGGGCAATGCGTGGAAGAGACGGAGATATGTAGAACTACATGTGAAAGACAAAGAAAAACTGAAAGACATTATTTTTATGCGTATTAATGATTTTTATTTATTATTACTTAACTACACTTAATTAGGAAATGCTATCCCATCCTTTGCATAGCTGGAGGTATTGCTTCCCTTTCCACACCATTTAATGCTGCAAAGAGGCATATTTTTCGTCTTTTTTCTCGATCAATTCCCGAGCACTGTCGAATACGGACTGAGGGCGACTTTAGGCACAAAACGTAGCGTTAGCAGTCATACTGCTAACGTTTGGCTGGTGAGGCGGCCCGCTATGCTCAGTCAACTGGTTGTATGGTCTGTGGCGCAATCTCAATTACTGCCTTGTTTAATGTTTGTCTTAACGTTAGTCACACGATCACTTTTAAACTGCCAAGTCTCTTCTAGATATCCCTACTAAAAATCTTAGTTAAATCTCAGTTTAAAATAGCCAAAAAATACAAAAAAACGTAAAGTGCGTGATAATTTCAAACATTTTCAGCTATGGAATGGTGTTTAATATTTTGGTCCAAAATATTCACAGAAAAACGTTTTAAAACTTATCAAAATAGTAACAGTGGAACATTATATAGTGTAGTTAGTGGCAAACTAAATTAAATTTATAATTAGATACCTACTTATCTTAATTAAAGATATTTAATTTAAATGTGGACGAAATCTACATTTGCGTCGTTGTTCTTAAAAGGTAAGAAGCATAGCTTTATACCAACCCAGATATATAAAAGGATATTAAAAATAAGTTTATCTTTATTATATTTTTATGACGCACTACCGGCATTTAGATCCATACTGATATTATAAATGCGAAAGTGTGTCTGTCTGTCTGTCTGCTACGCTTTCACGGCCCATCTGTTCAACCGATTTTGATGAAATTTGGTACAGGGATAGGTTGTATCCCGGGGAAGGACATAGTCTACTTTTTATCCCGGAAAATTTAAGAGTTCCCGCGGGAATCAAAAAAAATTATCTCTTCAAACGATTTTGATGAAATTTGGTATAGGGATAATTTGATACCCGGGGAAGGACATAGGCTACTTTTTATCCCGGAAAATTAAGGAGTTCCCGCAATCAAAAACCTTAATCCACGCGGACGAAGTAGCGGGCATCATCTAGTTTAAAATAAAATAAAAAGTGCATTCGGAGATTTTCCAAAAATCACCTGGTCAGCAAACGAACGAGCACTTTAAAAAAAACACTACGCTGAAAACATTAAAATTCATAGGTACTTACTTACTACTTACGTAAGACAATTAGTGGCGACAAAAACTAAGGTTTATTAATTGCCCGTTAATAACAACTTAAGATAATACTCACGAAAAACATATTTTCTGACCTTAATAATATATCTGATCCATGTAGGTACCTACCTAAGGCTATGAGACATAACCTGCCCTAAAATTTGAAATATTTAAAGCTTTATATTATTAGCATCTCCTTCAGGTAATATTTAAACAGGATTTCTAAAAAAACAATTATATTTTCAGATGTAGAAAAAGCGGTTAGTGAAGAAGATGAAAATGCAACACTTCTGTCCCAAACCAAGAATCTGCAACTGCGACCACCAAGGCCGAAGAATCCTATTAAAGCTTTAAATAATGACACCACACCATCGTAAGTTAATTTTCATTTATTAATTTAAAAACAATCACTTAAACTGTTACATAACTACTACAGTTTTCTTGATGATCTTAAGAACTTTATTATATTATATTGGCCGCTTATCGGCTGGCAATGTCCTATTAATAGAATAAGCTAGATTTTGACAACCTCCCTGGCGCAGGCAGTGGTACGCGCATAAACCGTGAAATTAGAAGTGCGTGAGTGAGGTTCCCTGGTTCTCTCGAACAACTTTTAGGCATAAAGGTTACCTTACGACGCTTTAATTCGCCGTAACACCGCTTCTGACTTCGTGTTAGAAATGAGACTTGGTGAAACCTTAAAAAGGTACTATTTTGATTTCAGTGCACCCCCTGCATACAACCCACTCCAAGTGCAGGCCATCGGGTCATCGTCAACAATAGACACTCCAGACACGACGCCCGCGCCCGACTCAGTAGAGTGGTCTAAGAGGTGGCGACGCAACGACAGGCGCCAGGGGCGACTGAACACAGAACTGCTTGAGGCTATTGAGGCCCATAACGTGGAGGAAGTTGAAAGGTAAGTCAACATTACTATAGTAGACATTATGTTACTAGACTCGACACCACCATCCTACTCAGTAGAAAGGTCTAAGAGATGGCAACTAGTCTCGACGCATGCACCTGACTCAGTAGAGTGGACTAAGAGATGGCGACGCAACGACCAGCGCCAGGGGCGACTGAACACAGAACTGAATGAGGCTTTTGAGGCGCATAACGTGGAGGAAGTTGACGGTAAGTCAACATTACTATAGTAGATATTATTTTACTAGACTAGATACCAGCACCCTGCACAGTAGTGTGGACTAAGAGAGGGCAACGCAACGACCGGTGACATGGGCGACTGAACACCGAACTTCTTGAAGTTATTGAGGCTCATAACGTGTAAGTTGAAAGGTACAGCATTACGATAGTAGACAATATAGACACCAGTCTTGACGCCTGCACCCACAAAGATAGAACTCTTAGATCTGCTTATTATCCTGCACATTGCCTGCACCTGACTTAGAAGGAATAGAGAAAATAGAGTTCTAGAGTTAAATGGTGATGAAATGGTCGGTGACAGAGGCAACTGAACTCTGAACTGTTTGAAGCTGCCATAACAGAGAGGAAGTGTAGACATGAGTTTCTTTTAAAGGTCCCCAAGGACACCAATCGGGTTCACGTAGATACTAAATAATTGTAGTAACTTCTAGAAGAAACTTACATTCTTGGTTAAAATACAAAGGGATTAATCGTGTTTGGAATGCATAATATTACTCTTTTTTTAAAGCGGAACCGGGAACACCATCTCACAAAAAGCAAAGATGGAAAGACGAAAAAGAAGTTTTCAGACACTCACTAACTAGAAACCTTATCACCTTCCCGAAAAATGCAAAGACGAATAATTGTTTCCAGCCACTCACCGATTAAAAACATAAACGCTGTTCCAGATTACTGCAAGCCGGCGCTAACCCCAACGCAACATGTCGCCAGGACCTGGTGTCAGCCTGCCACATGGCAGCCATGCTGGGGGGAGACTCTTTGGACCTTCTGCTCAAGTTCGGTGCGGAGAAGAGCCGACAAGACAGACTCGGCCGCTCACCGCTCCATCTGGCTGCGTTCGCCGGGAACGCCAGACAAATGGCCATACTACTGGATTTCCCAGAAGGTAGTGTTGACTTTTAGTGCTAAAAGTAGTAAACGCCGCGTCCTATGGAATTAGCTACTTATAGGCCAACTTGCAGAGACGCCGGGTTATATAATCCAGGAATTAATTTGAAATATTGAAGTTTCATACGAATTAAGTCAAAGAAGCAGCTAACTCTGGGTAAAAGGATAACCCGGCGTTTCTGCAAGTGGGCGTTAAAAGTGTGCACGCTGACTTTTTGTCCACCAAACAAAAACTTTTGTCTGTAGTGTTTTCGCCCTAAACCTTGTATTTCTTTATAATACAATTTCCTTGTCTTTTTACCACTACCTTAGTAGTATGGTAAGTATAGGTCTGTTGTATTTGCTGTATTCATTTCAATACAACTTTTATATTTATTAAGGTTTCGTAGCATTGTAACTCCCTTCAGAAGATTAGATGGACCAGTTCCCGAAGAGTAGATCTTATGTGAAACTACGTATTTTATAAGGTCATTCATGTTAGGTACACTATAAAATAAGGCCTGTGGTAAGAACTGAACAGGTATTTCAATATAGCAAAAATTTTGACAAGATTTTCAAAAATCGCTACCATTTTACACAATATTCCCATTTTCAGTTACATTCCTGAATATAAACCAGCTCAAAATGATAAAAAATACTTTAGTTAGCTCTAGTAAAGTATCTTTTACCTAAACTCAATGAATAATACACTAACTCTAGTATTATTTATTTTATTAATCTAGATTTCTTAGATGTAATCCGAGAATCCGCGGTCTAGATCAGCTTTAAGGCTAGATAATCGAATTGGCATCGTGAATAATTTAATATAAAAAATTCTTTTTAAACAACCGACTTCAAACTCCCGCTCCAACTTTACAACAACAAGCACACGCTATACAAAGTACTTATTTTATTGTTGATATTTTAAAAACCGCTCGACCGATTTCAAAAAAATTTATATGGGACCACATGGGAAGTATGCCCTTTCAAATAAAAAAAGAATCATCCAAATCGGTCCACCCAGTCAAAACTTCTGAGGTAACAAACATATAAACCCAGCTATTTTTAGCTGTAATGTAATTGGCAACTGTACATGTTGTACTGAGAATATTGATATTAGTAACTTTACTAATTCCAGTTTTTTGACACCGGATGTAAATTGTATGAATCTGAGTAGTAGTATTTTAACTCCAGATACAAACAATTGTAATAAAATTGTTGGAAAACATATTTTAAACTAAGTAATAAGACAACAGATAAGCCTTGTAATATTAAAATTGTACACCAAAATATACAAGGCTTACCTGGCAAAGAACATGAGATTGAGCTTTTCGTTAGAAATTTTGATATTGACATTTTATGCCTTACTGAGCATTGGCTCAATAGCCATCAATTATTACTCAATCTTAAGAATTACTCTCTGTCAAGTGCGTTCTCCAGAAAGAAAGCTATACGCGGAGGGTCTTTAATAATAACTCGTAACAATAACAATTGTAAAGAAAGAAAAGACATTGTTAACCTTTCCGTTGAACGCACTATTGAGCTGTCCTGTGTTGAGCTGGAGCGATACATCATAGTTTGTGTGTACCGACCTCCTTCAGGTGACCTTGTACTGTTTGAGGATGTAATGGAGGAGGCCCTAAGGCGGATATGCAGGTCATCCAAAAAAATTTTTATCTGTGGAGACTTTAATATAGATATTTTGCATCTCACTTCTCCAGCTGAGAAATTACTTAACTTATTTAAAAGTTTCAATTTAGAAAACATATTTATTGAACCTACAAGAATAACTGCAAGTTCAGCTACTTGTATTGACAATATTTTCAGCGACTGTAAAATTGTCAACAAATCTGTTATTACTCATCTAAGATCTGATCACTGCGGGCAAATGATATCTATTCCTAGCTCTAAACAAAATACAACTAAAATAATAAAGTATAGGCCAATTACCACTAAAAAAGTACAGAAATTTAAACAAGAAATTTTAAATACTTTACCTACGCTCGATTTTACACAGGGTGGTCCGGATGAACTCTATAACACCTTCTTTAATCTGCTAAATTCTCAATTTAATTCCATCTTTAAAATAGTAGAAAAAAAATTGTTCAAGAACCTTCAATTTAGTGACTGGGCTACTGTTGGCATTTATAAAAGTAGAAACAAGTTGTTTGATTTATATGCCGAAAAGCAATATAATTACACCCCCACATTTGTTAAATACGTCAGAATGTATTCAAAATTATTTAGAAATGTGTGCATACAAGCAAAGTCACTTCATATAAAACAAAAAATTATTAATTCAGATAACAAAATTAAAGCAGTTTGGGAAATAATCACGGATGAAATTGGGAAACATAAAGTGGACGACAATAAACTGGAGCTAAAAATTAACGACCGTATCATTGACTGCAAAACGGAAATCGCGAACACATTTGAGAACTTTTTCCGAAATATTCCAGTCACCACTACTAGTTCCCTTAACTCCTCGCCAACAGAAGCCCATAAACTTCTCAAGGATAATGTCACCGAGTGCAGTGTGCTGTTTAAGTTTAGACATGTGACCCCATATGATATTATAAAAGTATTTAAATCTTTGCAACTTAAAAAAACCGGAGACCTATGGGGGATATCCGTAAAAATAATCGGCAATATTATTGATGTTATTGCACCCTATCTTGCTCTAGTTTTTAATGAGTCTGTAGATTCAGGATCCTTTCCAGACCTTATGAAATGTAGTAAACTGATTCCACTTTTTAAATCAGGTAGCAAAAGCGATCCAAATAATTACAGACCAATTTCAATTTTGCCCACTCTCAGCAAGATATTTGAAAAAATTATGCTCAACCAACTGCTCCAGCACTTTAATTCAAATAAACTTCTTCACTCTGAGCAGTATGGTTTTACTAAAGGTCGATCAACAATTGATGCGGGCGCAATGCTGTTAAAACATATATTCGATGCGTGGGAGAAATCACAGAATGCTATTGGTATTTTCTGTGATTTGTCCAAGGCATTCGATTGCGTTGAGCACGAGACGCTTTTAGTTAAGTTGAGCTACTATGGAGTAAAAGACACTGCGCTTGGCCTCATTGGATCCTACCTCAGTAATCGCATTCAAACAGTATGTATCAACGACGTGAAGTCATCCGGATCAGCCTCACTAATGGGTGTTCCTCAAGGCTCTATTTTGGGTCCCTTCATGTTCCTGGTGTACATCAATGACTTGCCATATTTTGTCCGTAATACTTGCGATATTGTACTATTTGCTGATGATACGTCCTTGATTTTTAAAGTCGATAGACATAAGGACAACTTTGACGACGTAAATACTGCAATATCTCAAGTCACTAACTGGTTTACGGTAAACAATCTACTTTTAAATACAAAAAAAACTAAATGTGTTGAGTTCGCATTGCCGAATGCCAAATCCACAAGTGATATAAAACTAATGGTAAATAATGATATGTTGAAAATAGAAGATACTACTGTGTTCCTGGGGGTGACCTTAGACGCAAAGCTTCAATGGGGCACCCATATATCAACACTTTCTGGCAAGCTTAGTTCTGCTGCTTACGCTGTCAGAAAGATTCGACAGATAACTGACATCGAAACTGCCAGGATTGTATATTTTGCTTATTTTCATAGCATTATGTCTTACGGAATCTTACTGTGGGGTAAAGCGGCAGATATTCAAAAAATCTTTGTATTACAAAAAAGGGCAATACGTGCAATTTATAATTTAAAACCGCGTGATTCCCTTAGAGAGAAATTTAAAGAAATTGGTATTCTAACTGTCGCCTCGCAATATATTTACAGTAATATAATTTTTGTAAAACAGCACATCCATAATTACAAAAAAAATTGCGATCTGCACGATAGGCAAACTAGAGGCCGTAATAGGCTCGTGACTCCATCGCTCCGCCTCCAAAAAGTCAGAAGGTCATTCGTGGGAATGAGCATTCTTTTCTATAACAAAATTCCACAACCTATTTTAAACTTGCCTATACACAAATTTAAGAAATCCATTAAATGTATGCTCCTAAAAAAAGCTTATTATACTGTTGAAGACTATGTGAATGATAGAGGAGCATGGATTTGATCGCTCCGGCAATGCTAAGGACAGCGGTTACTTATGTACACATTGATGTAATAAAATTATTGTAAATGAATTATTTAAAAAGAGCAACCACCGAGTTTCTTGCTGGTTCTTCTCGGTAGGAATGGCATTCCGAACCAGTGGTAGATTCACTTGACGATTCAAAAGTACTTGTAAAAGTTTATTTGAATAAAAAAACATTTGATTTGATTTGATTTGATTTTTAAAAAAAAGAAAAAAAAAAAAATACAGTCGAATTGAGAACCTCCTCCTTTTTTTGAAGTCGGTTGAAAACAATACGAATGAAATACGAGTAAATGTAGTACAAGTCTTTATGATTTATTACATAATCCTAGGTAAGCAAAAAGTTAATCGAAATATATTTTCTTTGGCTCGTTATCAGTGATAAATGGCGAAGAAAACTGATCTGTTTGGAGAAGTCAAAGCACAGTCACGTAGATTTGTTAGAGTATAAATGAACTAAGAAGAACTCCAACTCATATTTTTATTTTACTAGCGAATGCCCGTGACTTTGTCTGCGTGGTTTGAGGTTTTTTGGTTCCCGCGAAAACTCTTTAATTTTCCGGGATAAAAAGTAGCCTATGCCAAATTTCAGCCAGATCCGTTCAGTCGATGGGGCGTGTAGAGTAACAAACATCCATACATCCATCCATTCATCCATACATCCATCCAAACTTTCGCATTTATAATATTAGTAATATTCAAATAAACTTATAAAAAGTGCTTTTGAATCGTCAAGTGAATCTACCACTGGTTCGGAATGGTATTCTAACCGAGAGGAATCAGCAATAAACTTGTTGGTAGCTCCTTTAACAAAAATCTTTTACAATCTATAGGCATGACGACTGATTTTGAAAAATGGTCAGATTATGTTCGGAAGTATCTACTATTTTGAAAAAATATCTTATTTCAGCAGAAAAATAAGGTTTATTAGATAAAATTGGCATTTGAAATTTAAATTTTAAAATTCACGCAAAAACGTTCTGCGGTGTCATGGCGTCGTTTGTGACGTCACTATTGTTTTTACCAATGTACTCTGTGCAGTGTGCAGTAAACAATAGTGTGATTGTCAAAGCTCGAAAACAAACAATTGTGACGTCATTCGCTTGTTGGTGGTTTATCCAATATGGCGGATTGCTGTATTTTATAGTTTTATTCCATCAAAATAAATAGCAATCTCACTCGAAATAGAAAAATAAATACGTTTTTTATAATCCATGAATCCTATTTCATTAAATAAATTCACAATTTCATTGATTCTTGGTTACGGTCATCATGCGTATTACATCAATGTGTAGATCTTTGTATAAGTAACCACAGTCCTACGCATCATTGCATAATATATCGCAATAGGATTAATTTTACTCTAGGTAATATTAATATTTTAAAGAATTGATATGTTTATAGTCTGATAGTGACTCACCACTGTCAGCAGGCTAAGCCACGCCCAACGCCCAAGACTAACTTTGTTTGTAGAGGTTTATTGTTAATATCAAAAAAACTATGCTAGTTAGAGCATTGGCTATAGTTTTCCTGTAAAATATACGTAAATTCCTATTGACCACAATTATTTCAAATTTTTCGATTGGTAAACTCCGGAGATAAGGGGGGGAACGGTATTTTTTTTAGACATTTTCCCCGATAAATCAAAAACTATCATAACTAAAAATAATTGAAAATCTGTTTTAGAATGTACAAAGTAAACCCTTTCATATGATACCCAACACAGTACAGTTATCTCACTTTTAAATTTCAACCCTCAGATTTTCCCCCCTTTTTAAATAAGAACAAAAATAATTTCCAATTTTTTTAAATTCCAGTGTCTTTGGGCCACTAATATACACAACTATTCCAAATTTCATGTCGATAGCTTCGGTAGTTACTGAAATAATCGAGTGTGACGGACGGACAGACGAACAGACGGACAGACAGACGGAGAAAGTCGCACCATAAGGGTTCCATTTTACCATTTTGGCACGGAACCCTAACAATTTCAAGCGAATAAAATCGCTTGACGAGGACTGATGAAACAATGTGTGAAATATAGTAATTTTTTTCGAGCCTTGGTTAATTCAATCAAATAGTTTTAATGTATCAGACATCTAAGTTTCCCGCATAACTACAATCAAATGAAACTCGTGGTCCGGTGCCACCACAGCTTCGGATTTCTTGCTGACCAGGCGCAGCACAACCAATTCGTCTGTGACATCCTGAAATCAGGAACAGCACATTAAAACTTACTGCTAGATTTTTTTTTTATTCCATTACAAGTTGGCCCTTGACTATGATCTCACGATGATAAGTTATGATGCAGTCTAAGATAGTAGCGGGCTACCCTTTTAGGGGTATGGCAGTTATATTAAACCCAGACGGTTTCTACACGGCATTGTACCGGAACGCTAACTCGCTTGGCGGTACGTCTTTGCCGGTAGGGTGGCATTCAGCCACGGCCGAAGCCTCCCACAAGACCAGACCAGGAAAACCCTGGTGAAATGCTGCAAACCTGACCGTAGTAGCTACCTATCAGTTGCAAAACCAAGAAGCTTGTTTTCGGGTATTTGCCATTGTCGGGTCAACATAAATCAGTTTAGAATAGTATTTGTATTGCTGTGTTTAGTAGTTGTATTGTAGTATCTTGTTTATAATTTCCTCTCCCCAAAAGTTGTCTGGAAGAGATTGCTTTAGCAATAAGACCGCCTTTGCACCCTTCTGTATTATCTTTTTGCCTTTTTGTTTGCTGTTTCTGTTTTTAATGTGTGCTATAAGGAGTTTTATCTATCTATTTCAGTCTTCAATCGATAGACTTTCACATCTGGACATAGGGCTATATTGTAGGGACTTCCACACACCGCGGTCTTGCGCCGCCTGAAGCCTGGATCCCTCCTCCTATACTTACTACCCACTTGATGTAATCAGTCTACCTAGTATAGAGGTCGCTATTCCAGCACATTGGGACCCCAAAGTCTATCGGTTAGATTCGAACTGTGTTCCCCCCACCTACCACCTTAGTTTCACAACCTGTTGATCTATTTCAGCAACTCTAATTCTCCTGGGAATCTCCTTATTTCTGATTTGATCACGTAAGAAGTAGCATTAGATTTGATCAAGCATAACTCTCTCCATCGCCCGCTATTGAGTGTCTCAGTAGATATTTTTATGACCAAACTTTTCTATAGGATGATGATTAGAGACAGAAATGTGGAGAAACAGAAGGTTCTTACTATTTCCTTCAAAGCATTAGACGCGTGATGGGACAAGTTCCTCATATGTGTGGAATAGGTGGCCGCTGTCAGACTGTCCAGCGTTGTGGTCTCCGGAAAACCTGCAACAAAGTACTCCCGAGTAGGTAAATTAAATCCAAGCACAGTGATAATGAAAATGAAATTATTTGTTTCACGTGGGACCACTTGTGTCACTTATGATTATGTCTCTAGACTCTACCACCGGTTTGGAAAGAAGTTATGCTCTTTTTTTTAAAAGAAGAAGAATGTAATAATTGGTTTTTCAAGCGAGCAACCACTGAGTTTCTTGCTGGTTCTTCTCGGTAGGAATTCCGAACCAGTGGTAGATTCAATTGACTATTCAAAAGCACTTTTTAAAAGTCTACTTGAATAAAAAAAATTATTTGATTTGCAATACTCCAAGCATAGCCCGAATAAAACCGAATATTGCAATAAAAATTCAAATAAATATCCCAAATTAACGTATTTTAGGTGGGGGTGAATTTTGTGTTTAAGGCTACGTTCGCACTGCGAAAAACATTCGCGCGAATCATTTTTCGCAACACTAGAAATCATATGGAGGTATACGCACTTGCGAATAAAATTCGTGCGAAATAATATCTCTGTTTTGACACAAGATTCACGCGGTGCAGTAATAATTATATTCGCGCGAATATTTTGTGCTGTTTGTTGTTGCATGACGCGGTATGCGATCCGTACGTACTCCGTAATCCGTACGCGAAATATAAATCGCGAGAATAAATTTCGCGCGAATATTTTTCGCAGTGCGAACGTAGTCTTAAGAAATCAATTCCGTCTCTTTTAAATCGCGAGAATAAATTTCGCGCGAATATTTTTCGCAGTGCGAACGTAGTCCTAAGAAATCAATTCCGTCTCTGTTCCTATACATCATGAAACGCGAAGTCCTATTTCATTTCACAGTTGTACAGATAACAGACAAACGGACGGCGCCAGATGCTCGCTACCGACAATAGCTACAGGGGGCATACCTACTACCATCGGCTTAAAGCCGTATTGTTATAATATTGTTAAAGTTAATGATTTAAAATTTTAATCCTTATTATAGGGTCGACAAGGTACGTGACACAAAACTGTCATTACGAATAATAATACTACTATAAGCGATGGTAGTAACCCCCCTGAACGGGAAATGGTTGTCATTATTCCTCGGGGGACACTTTACCGCTGCAACTATTCGTATTATGGATAATGTAGAACGACGACTGTGAAGAAGATATTATAAACTAGATATTTCCTGCGACTTCATCCGCGTGGAATGGCCTATTTCCTTCCCATAAAACTTACCTCTGTACCAAATTTCATCAAAATCGGTAGAAAAAATGGGATAGGATAAATGGAAAACGTAGCAGACAGACAGACTGTGACACTTTCACATTTATAATATCAATATGGAAGCATGGACTGGATGATGACTGCGACTTCGTTTTAGGTTTTTTAAATAATATCCTGGTTTTTTTTTGATTTTCCGGGTTCTCCTCTCCTCCTCACTACAGCCTATTAACGTCCCACTGCTGGGCACAGGCCTCCACTCTCATAGGAGAGCGGGAATTAGAGCTTAGACCCACCACGCTGCTCCAATGCGGGTTGGCGGGCTTTAACGATTATTATCATGTTAGTGACAATAACCGGAACCGACGGCTTAACTTGCTCTCCGAGGCACGAGGGTGAAACACCGCCAACTTCCAACTCCGGGCTGGCACTGAGAATTTCTTAATTGAAAAACCCAATACCTAACTTTTATGCCCGACCGGGAATCGAACCCAGGACGTCGTGATCCGTAGTCGACTATGCTAACCACTAGACCAACGAGTCAGTCATAATTTTCCGGGTTGAATAGTAGCTTATGTCTTTACATCCCTGGTGCGCAGGGTTCGGGCTAGCTCCAATGGCATCCTGAGAGCATTTTCTGACAGGTTTGACTGTCAGTACCTGAGCCATTGTCATATGGTGCACGTGCTGACACATCAAGGCTGTCTTAGATAAGGTTTTAGAATTAGTTAGTTTTAGGTTTACTAACATTAGGTTATTGTGTGTGTGTTCTTGCTAACAAAATTTATGATCTTTACTAGCTGATGCCCGCGACTTCGTACGCGTGGATCGAGGTTTTGTTGTTCCCGCGGGAACTCTTGAATTTTCCGGGATAAAAAGTAGCCTATGTGTTAGTCCAGACTATAATCTATCTCTGTGCCAAATTTCATCCAGATCCGTTCAGCCGTTCTGGCGTGATTGAGTAACAAACATCCATTTGAGGTTTTTTGGTTCCCGCGGGAACTCTTTAATTTTCCGGGTTGAATAGTAGCTTATGTCTTTACATCCCTGGTGCGCAGGGTTCGGGCTAGCTCCAATGGCATCCTGAGAGCATTTTCTGACAGGTTTGACTGTCAGTACCTGAGCCATTGTCATATGGTGCACGTGCTGACACATCAAGGCTGTCTTAGATAAGGTTTTAGAATTAGTTAGTTTTAGGTTTACTAACATTAGGTTATTGTGTGTGTGTTCTTACTAACAAAATTTATGATCTTTACTAGCTGATGCCCGCGACTTCGTACGCGTGGATCGAGGTTTTGTTGTTCCCGCGGGAACTCTTGAATTTTCCGGGATAAAAAGTAGCCTATGTGTTAGTCCAGACTATAATCTATCTCTGTGCCAAATTTCATCCAGATCCGTTCAGCCGTTCTGGCGTGATTGAGTAACAAACATCCATTTGAGGTTTTTTGGTTCCCGCGGGAACTCTTTAATTTTCCGGGATAAAAAGTAGCCTATGTGCTATTCCAGACTATAATCTATCTCTGTGCCAAATTTCAGCCAGATCCGTTCAGCCGTTGGGGCGTGATTGAGTAACAAACATCCAGCCATACATCCATCCAGACATCCATCCATACATCCATCCAAACTTTCGCATTTATAATATTTATTTGATGGTCGAAATAAACGATTTTAATTTTTTTTTCAGCCGAACAGACTGAGATATCTATAATATAGCTACCGTTAAAAACTATTTGGAACCAAACAATACCTTCACAATTGACGATAATGGTTCCTACAACGTTTCCATTTTCATTGATCCGACTCATAGTGTTGGTGGCCAGGGGGCCCTGGAACATTTCGGGTTCACTGACTGTGAGATCTATAGAGTGAACTTTGACTTTGCTTAGACTTAAGTATATATAAAAGTTTTATTATAAAAATATTGTTTATATGCAGGAATCTTTCAATTGTTTATAACCCATTGAAAGATTCCTGCAATAAAAACCCGTAAACGTCTTAGTTCCCTATTGACCAGTTTTTTAAGTTATAATCAATAGCCTCAATAGCCTATGACTATACATAATATGGCTGCTCCGCATTGTGCGAGTGGATAAGCAAAATCCCGATAACTGTGCTAACCATGCTTCTCAGCAATTTATACGTTAAAAAAAACATTAAATAAAAACGGCTACGCATATCGCAGTATGCTTAATTAAAGTGGCAAATAAAAGCGAAGGAGCCCAATAACGTTTTACAATTTAAAATTTACGACACCACTAAACTGAACTGCCGGGCCACTCAGTCTGAAATACCTACTAACCCATAGACTTATTATATTACTATACTAACCATAAAATTCTGGGCTATTTCCATGATTTACCACACAGCGGGCCTACTGCAGGACTTATAAAACAACAGACTTTATTAAATTCCACGTCTAACCACCGCACTAAAACACCCCGCGGTATGCTAATTTATTATAATAGAATAATTATAAAACGGCTTTCGTTCGCACGAACCATAAAAAAACATAAAACAAGCTCTCACAGCATTTCGTAACATCTGTCACGATTATTATTCTTCTATTTTATCCCTAAAGACTTCTAATGATAAAGGAAACAGGTACTAATTTACTACCTCCATGGCTGATTTAGAGAAAGTAGAAGTGTTATGAAGACATTCTACTGTCTATAGTTATGTTCGACCAAGTTTCAACCTATATCGAATAATGATTCGCTTCCTTCTTTCTAGTACTCACTTACTACGAATAGTTACCTGTTACAATATGGATCTTCCGCCTACTTTTTTCTCTATAAGTTACAGACATAATAAATCTGTGGTTACAAGTAGGTATACTATTTTAGTATAGTATTATATTTGGGAGAGACTCCGGACATCTCAGAACAGCATCCTCAAGATGGTTTGTAACAGTATGCCCAGCAAAATTTTTACCTATTGGCTATCTGTGCATCACAATAGCAATAGAAAATAGACATAGGGTTATTGCGACCATGACGCCTGGGAAGAGTATTTTTTTTTTTAACATTCCCAGTTAGATTATAAGTTTTATGTACAGGTAGTAGTTACCTTTATTTTATTTTATTGTATTCTATTTTAATTTACTATTGTATAACTATATTGTGTGTATTGTATACTGGGCCCTTTTGCCTTTAATAAAAACTTTTATTATTATTATTATTATTATATAGTAACTTTCAAAATAAAAGTGAATAACCTCTTAAAGATGTTCTCGACGTCTATTTATTTCACCGGATAGCGGACGTGACTTCGTCCACGGGGTTTAAAGGTTTCTAAAATTTAAAGCTTGAGACGTTCTTAACATTCCAGGTTAAAAATTACCTGTGTCAAATTTTCGATACTCAACTAACTATACCCATACGACCATACGAAAATAGCTATTTATGCAACTGTATCGTAATGAGGGTCATTTTAATTCGAGTGCTGTTTTTTGATACGAGGCTTGCCGAGTATCAAAATAGGATAGTACGAGAATTAAAATGACTAATTACGTACAGTTGCATACAAGATTTTATCTACGACAAGGACGTCTTTATAATTTTTTACTTTATAAATTAATAAAAAAGTCAAATCAATCAAGTGCCAGAACCCAGAGCCGCTAAGCTATAGGTATCCTATTTATGAAGATAACCATATCGATACAGCTACGACTCATAACGATACAGCTCCCATACAACGAACTGTATCGTTATGAGAAGCAAACACGAAAGAGGGTTCAATTCGATATAGTTGTCAAATTCGAAATTGGAACTTTTCGATGCTGGAGTAGATAAACACGTTTATCCACTACCACTGCTGCGACAAGGACAAACAAACACTATTTAGCATTTATAATATAAGCACGGATGTCTTGTAATACATTCAATCTCTCCTAGCCTCCTGTGTCACGTAACACGATGTAAACAACAAATCGCTAGTGAACCAGGCAACACAAACCTAAGCCTTGTTGTGATTCAGCACACGGTCGGTTCGGTGACATACCGAATTATCCCACCCCGAATTCCGACCCTCTGGTAAACGTTGTCCTAAACTGCCATTGCTCTCTGGAGACATTTGTCCCTTCGCCGGTTTCCGAGTGACATTCTCTACTCTAGTGGCAAACAGAGATTTTACCAATAGGTACTTAAGCACTGCGTGACATCATCATCATCATCACAAGCCATCGTCGGCCAGCTATTGCTTAGCTATTGAACATAGGTCTACTACGTACCACAGAATCTACACTAATATTACAAATTCGAAAGTTTGGATGGATGTTTGTTACTCAATCACGCCAGTACGGCTCAACGGTTCTGGATACAATTTGGTACAGAGATAGATTATAGTCTGGAATAACACATAGGCTACTTTTTATATAACCTTAATCCACGTGGACGAAGTCACGAGCATCAGCTATTAGGTAATTGTAATATATAATGTTCACTACTGCTACAGCTAAACTGATATGATAGCTAGCTAGAAAAATAGCTAGTCCGCCATCTCTGGGAGTACGCCATATTGGATTCAGAATGACGTCACTTAGCTAACCATGCAATTGTCAGCCAAACTAAATGTGTAGGTATGCAAAATTTCAGCTCAATCGGTTGGGGATAGCTGTTTTAATATTCAGTTGCAAGATTTGACCTAAACAAGCTTTGCAAGTTAAATAAAAGCTTGTAAAAATTTTTTTTCCAGATATACAAAGACGGGTAGCCAACGACGACATGTCCTCGGACGCAGAGGAAGACGTGAAGAAGATCAGCAAGTTGACCCGAGAAATGGTGAACGTGCGATGTAACGTTATTGGGGTCAAAACTGTTTTGCCCAAAGCCTGGAGCGACAATATTGACCACGACTGCATGGATATCGAAGGAACGGTAAGTAAGAAAAGAAAGAAAATCTATTTATTCTCACCATTGTGCTACACATTACAATACCTTAAAGTAAATGTTACCATGGCGCTTCCAGTACCTGAGCATTAAACTCATGGTCAAGTCCTAGGGGCACCCTGACAACACTAATTGTGTAAATGACAGACTTTGGTACAGTAAAGACAGTAAAATAAGATTCGAGTAGGTATACACGTAGGTTGTACATCAGGTTAAAGGGTATTAAAGAAAAGAAACATTGATCAAGGTCACGAAAGGACCGAGAAATTGGAGAGTTTAAAGTTGGACCATAGTTATTAACGCGTCCTTAGGTCCTGGATAGCTCCTGACTTATCTTATGTTTCCTGCGCCTAATCTCTCTCCGGTCGTGTCGGATTTCCGGCCCATCGAGCTATGAGAGTAAAGGAACAGAGAACATCTTTAAGAGGTTATTCACTTTTATTTTGAAAGTTACTATATAATAATAATAATAATAAAAGTTTTTATTAAAGGCAAAAGGGCCCAGTATACAATACACACAATATAGTACAATAGTAAATTAAAATAGAATACAATAAAATAAAATAAAGGTAACTACTACCTGTACATAAAACTTATAATCTAACTGGGAATGTTAAAAAAAAAAAAAAAACTCTTCCCAGGCGTCATGGTCGCAATAACCCTATGTCTATTTCCTATTGCTATTGTGATGCACAGATAGCCAATAGGTAAAAATTTTGCTGGGCATACTGTTACAAACCATCTTGAGGATGCTGTTCTGAGATGTCCGGAGTCTCTCCCAAATATAATACTATACTAAAATAGTATACCTACTTGTAACCACAGATTTATTATGTCTGTAACTTATAGAGAAAAAAGTAGGCGGAAGATCCATATTGTAACAGGTAACTATTCGTAGTAAGTGAGTACTAGAAAGAAGGAAGCGAATCATTATTCGATATAGGTTGAAACTTGGTCGAACATAACTATAGACAGTAGAATGTCTTCATAACACTTCTACTTTCTCTAAATCAGCCATGGAGGTAGTAAATTAGTACCTGTTTCCTTGTGGCGTTACCTCCTTCCTAGCTGGCAACGCACATAAGCTTCGCGTTCGGAATTCGAACTTGCTTTTGGAATGTTTTTGTATTCGGAACGTCCTGCGCGCGAGAGCTGCGCTGTACCAACAGACGACACATCATTCTATTACTGGACGTCCAGCACAACGCATCTTTTGATATATTTCTATTGTACTTCTTTTACCATTTATCTATACAATGTTCTTATTCTATAAGTCGTTATTATAATATACTATCTTGATGGTGATTATCAAGTGTCTCATTTCAACGCCTACACTTAGGAAGTGAATCCTAACTAGGTAGTTGGTTGTAGAGCGAGGAAATCCAATAACCCCCTACAAATGGTGACCCCGACGTGATCTGATCCCGGGCTATATAGCAACGCAACTCGCTGTGAGCATATTTGGACTAGTGAATTCCTAGACCCTACGTTCCAGCATTCAACGCAACAGTCAAGCAACATCACAGAGCAACATTCAACAACATAAATTCCTTCCTGGTCGTCAGGTGTGAGAAGATCCCTCGGAAAAAAAAAGAATTTTAAATTTGCAAATAATAAACATTGAACATTTGGGTGACAAACTCCCTACAAATGGTGACCCCGAGAAGAATATTTTCAAAAAAAGGTCAGTCTATTTTCAAGTGCCCTCAATAAAAGTTCAAAGCTCGCTTTTTGAGGACGTTTCATATCAAGCTAGAAGAAGAATAATCTTTGAAATTTAATAGTAATCAGAAGAATACTTATTTAAACAAGAATATTATTGTGAAGCATCGTTGCCAAGGAGAAACATAAATTCATCGAAGAAGACTTCGAAAATATTTCCGAATAAATAGAATGCTGTGACGGATCGATGGACATTTGACATCGCAGATTTTATTTCTTTTTTCAAGATTCAAATATAAGAAGGAAGATTCTAGTTCAAATTCAAATTTTGGAAGAGAAAATTTATAGACAATAGTGTCAATTGTTTTGAATTAGTTTTATAGGAACGTGTCTAACTGACATTTTCAGATATTTTGTAAACATTGTAATATTTTCCGTGTATTTTTCTTTTCATTTCAGCTTAATCATTTATTTCAGATTAGCTATAGTGATAAATGTGGTAACGTTTTAGATTTTATGCAGCAGTTCGAATAGTGAGTTTCTTAAAGCCAAGTTAGCAAGCGCCACAGCAATTTTCAAAATTTTAGAAAACAAGAAGAAGCAGATTAAGGCTTTGTAAGCTCCTGATGGGTTTATCAGTCGTGCTCTTCTTTGCTCAGGGTATTCTTCGCGTCGGTTCTGCAAAGCGACGTCGCCGCATTACTCATTGCGCTGCTTGACGCCCCGTCGGACGCCTTCACGCCCAACGCTGTGTGACTCTTCCGACGTTCTTCCGTGCCCATCGCTGCACGACTCAACCCGACCGACGCGACGCCCCTCGTGCCCAACGCTGCACGAGCTTTTGGAAACGGTCGCGCCCATACGCTTCGTGATCTGACCGACGCCCCTTCCGCAACTAGCGATATGCTATGCGATTATCGACTGGCGATTTTTCGCGCTCAGCCTTATGCTGCGCTGCTTCTGCACGTCTCGACGCCTTTTCGTGCCCAACGCTGCACGAACCGTCCGACGTGGCTAGCTCGCCTCAGTCGCTTCGTCATGGTCTTTGTTTCCTTTTTAGCCTATTGCCTAATTTTATTTTATTTTTCTCCCCTTGTTTTCTTTTCTCTCCGCAGGGGGGTGATGTGGCGTTACCTCCTTCCTAGCTGGCAACGCACATAAGCTTCGCGTTCGGAATTCGAACTTGCTTTTGGAATGTTTTTGTATTCGGAACGTCCTGCGCGCGAGAGCTGCGCTGTACCAACAGACGACACATCATTCTATTACTGGACGTCCAGCACAACGCATCTTTTGATATATTTCTATTGTACTTCTTTTACCATTTATCTATACAATGTTCTTATTCTATAAGTCGTTATTATAATATACTATCTTGATGGTGATTATCAAGTGTCTCATTTCAACGCCTACACTTAGGAAGTGAATCCTAACTAGGTAGTTGGTTGTAGAGCGAGGAAATCCAATAACCCCCTACATCCTTTATCATTAGAAGTCTTTAGGGATAAAATAGAAGAATCTACGCATTGAGTGCACAGAGTGTGTTTGCGCACACACTTTTGCACCTATAATATCTCCCGCGCAGATGGCTAATCTCTCTGGAGATTGGCCGCAGTGGCCGAAATTCGGTCGGGTGGACATTATTTGCCAAAAGTTGTTTCATGAAATATGAACACTTAAATTCATCATGGATGGTGT
This sequence comes from Erebia epiphron, assembly GCA_963932025.1. Lineage (NCBI taxonomy): Eukaryota > Metazoa > Arthropoda > Insecta > Lepidoptera > Nymphalidae > Erebia > Erebia epiphron. The sequence goes on from OZ009948.1 coordinate 3,144,402, forward strand.
GTGAGTGGATAATTCTGCTTGAAGCCAATTATCTAAATGTGGTTAAATCAATGAAATCGACTTAAGCACCAACGATGCATTGATGATTAATGTACTCATGTCATTGATGTTGATATCTCATAAAAAGATCTTTAATCTTGAATGTTGACTTGAATCTACGCATTGAGTGGTTAATTAATCGAACTTTGAACTGTAGGTGGACATTGGGGTATCTATGTCACATCGTCAGTCTACCTTCCGTTTCGCGGGCTATAAGTAACAGCAGTATAACCATGCGAAGACACATCCCGGCTACTGTCGCCCAAAACTATTGTTTCCTGTAAAAATTGTAGCTGCCCCTGCTCCAACCTGGCTGGACGCCGCTCCACGTGGCAGCTTCGTGCGCTCGTCGGCACTGCACCAGACTGCTGCTAGCTTCTGGTGCCAACCCTAACATCGAAGACGTGACGGGCAGAACACCACTCGACGTTGCCGGCTCAGGACATTATTATGGCCAGGATATTAATAGCAAAAAGTGAGTATACCAGAGAATAAAACTAAGCAAGTTAATTAGTAAGCAAAACCTCAAAGAAGAAGTAAAAATAGTCCCTTAAATGCGTTATACGCTAAATCTAAAGACAAAGTTTATAGGCTGGCCTAACCTAAAAGCTCTTAATCCTAACCAGCAAGACTAGATAGATTGACTTTTTTATATAAGTACTTAAAATGTAAGTATATGCTTTCCTTTTAGTTTCACAGATGTGGTTAAAATGCTAATCACCGCTGGCGGTCAGTATAACAGCATGAAGAGAGGTGGAATGAATCTAGACACTCCTTTACACACAGCTGTGGAACTGTCCAATATGGATTGTATAAATGAACTGCTGGAAGCTGGAGCGTCTATTGCCTGTTTGAACTCTAAAGGACTGACGCCTCTGCACGTTTGTGTTATCAAAGAGCTTGAACCACCTCTCAAAGTACGTATATTAGTTATATATTGTATATTACAAAATAATAAGAATATAGCATTAAAAATTACATCCAATGATAACTTAACAGAGGCTAATATTATAATTTCAGGTCTTAGCTAACTACCCTTATAAAGATGCAGATCCGTTAAAAGCAATGGTAGATGTTAAGGATAAAGATGGGTACACAGTATTACAGGCAGCTGTTAAAGCAGCGTGGGTAGCGGGAGTGTGCATTGCTTTAGAAGCAGGAGCCGATGTCACAATAAAGGTAATTTATGTGACTAAAACCCCACAACATAGGTTAGAATGAATGCGACATAACCTTAAACAATTATTTCAGGCAAATGATGGTGAAACGCCGATACATTGTGCAGCAGCCCTAGGTGATTTAGATGTACTTAATGAAATATTAAGTGTTACGAAACAAAAAGATTTCATAAACTGTCAGAATGAAGAAGGAGAAACGCCTTTGTTTAAAGCTATTTTATTTGGGCATTTAAAATGTGTAGATTTAATCCTCAATGAAGGTGCATCGATAAAGTTGACAATGCCAGGCGATATAAATGTTCTGCATATTGCAGCTGAATATGGTCATGTTGATATCTTAAAATATTTATTAGAGTACGATTATGGTATCGCAGAAGGTATGATAAACAATTTAACTACAGCAGATCGAAGAGGTCTGGGTCCGATACATTTTGCAGTTTTAAATAATCACGTTGAATGTGTTAAATATTTACTATCTAAAAATGCAGATATAAGATTGAGAACAACGGACAGTCCATTTAAATCTTCTACACCGTTACATGTCGCGGCATTAAAAAACTATGACTCTGTAGCCAAAGTTATTCTGACTCATGATAAGACAACCATACATGAAGTAAACAACATGGGTTGGTACCCATTACACACGGCCAGTCATCATGGCAGTAGAGATATCATAATGCTCCTCTTGCAAGAGGGAGCGGATTTATCAGCGTATACAGATGGGCCTAAGAAGTTCAGAAGATCGGCCATGGACATGATAATTAATAATATGTCGAAACCTACATGTTTTATGGAAAAAGTGTTTGACTATTACATTTCATCGAATTCTCAAAATTTTCAAGATTCAAAATGTGAAGTAACTGTAGATTACAGAATATTAATGCCATCAATTTGCGAAATGGAACAGATGAAAGTCATAGAAGCTCTCATAAAAACGGGTAATAGATTTGGGCAGCTGAAACTGTTAGTTCACCCATTAGTAGAGAGTTTCTTGTACCTGAAATGGAAGGCTTTATTGCCATTTTTCTACACTATAATTGCTGTTTATGCTCTTTTTGTTAGTTCACTAACAATTTTTACTATTTCGGTTTTCTTCTACAACGATACTCAAGAAAATCCACCTGCAATATTAAACCCAACTGTTTGGGGTTACTTTGTTTATAGTACAATTTTTTTGATAATTATACAGGTAAGTCTGGGCACATTAAGAAATTTAACCATAATATAATTTCATTTTTGTGTACCTTTATATCGTGATTATAATTTCAGGAAATTCTCTACATGAATGTTAAAAGCACAAGATACTTTTTGCAACTTGAAACTTGGATTAAATTCTGGTCGATAGCCCTAGCAGCGATTTTGCCGCCTACAGTTGTTATTGTGTCAGTAGAAACAACTGAGTGGCCCAGGCACGTAGCAACTTGTGCTTTACTGTGTTCCTGGATAGAACTCATGTTTCTTCTGTCCAGATTTCCAAATTGGGGTTATTACGTTCTCATGTTTGGGAAAGTTGCTTCAAACGTTGTTAAGGTAATCAAAGCTATTATTGTCATTAATTCATTATGTTTAAAGGAATCTTCTTATATTTTATTGTGTGCTCTATTTGCAGATACTTCTGACCTTTGCATTTCTGGTCGTTGGGTTCTCTCTCAGCTTTATGATACAGTTTCGTTCCGAGATACCATTTGATGGACCCTGGGCAGCGTTTGTCAAAACAATGGTCATGATGACATCGGAGTTTGACTATTCTGCGCTATTTGACAAAGAACATTCCCGGGAACTCGCAACATCATTGATTATAATTCGTCTCATATTTCTCGTCTTTCTAATTTTGGCCGCAATTGTGCTTATGAATCTAATGGTTGGTGTTGCTGTTAATGATATAAATGACTTAGAAATCTTAGGAAATATACGGAGACTAGTCAAGCAGGTTGAGTTCCTAAGTACACTAGATAACTTGGTCTATAATAAGTTTTTCACCACGGTACTACCCAGACGTGTGACTAACCGTATAAAAAACAAAAGGAATGTAATGGGAGTTATTACATTCTGCCCTGGCAGGTCAAGAGTTCGTTTCCATAAATCTCTACCATCTTATTTAAAGAACGCAATCATAGACAAAGCCAATCAACAAAAGAAGCAACTTGAAGAAGAATTTCATTTAGAAGTTTTCACGACAAAAATTGATGAAATGCATGAGGCAATTACGAAAAAGCAGGTGCAACAAACTGAAAAAATCGAAGAAATTAAAAAAGAGCAGCAACTAACACAAAAGATTAAATATGAAGACATACTGAAACGTCTCAACAGTTTAGATGAAGATGTAACAAAAATCAAAGAGGTTAAGACTCAAATAGAAAGCACAAAACCTATGGATGAATTAAATGTAAAAATGGACCAAATGTCCTTAGATGTAGAAGCTATCAGACAGTTTTTAAGTAGATTAGAAAGTAAACTTGGTAGTTTAGAAAAATAATGCAATATCATTATGAGAAAATTTTGTATTATTTTTTTACGTACTAAATATACCTTTGGTGCAAGCCTTGTAAATCCTTAATTAAATATTAATCTCGATTCTGTAGATTCTACAAAATTAAATTCAGAACTTTCCAAGAGACTCGGACGATCATTTATTATTCTTGAACTCGGCTGCTTCAGTTCTGTTCTATTCATGGATTTTGAACATCTAGAAAAAGTTTATAATTTTCCAAAAAAAAACATTGCATTGCAATTTAAAACTTACTTTTTTCAGTAATTTTAAATGAGAAAAATTCCAAAAAATTTTAAGATTTATCCATGCTAAAAATTGTCGACGAGGTTTCCATACGTTCAACATTTTAATATTATAGCAGAGCTGTATACTTTAAACGAGATATGAGATAGTATAGTGGTTTTAGAGTAGTCTATTGAGAGATTTTGTTTGTGAAAATACTAGACTCTCTTTTAACATTCTCACTATATTATTATCTCTCCATATATTCGAACATTTCGGCAGATAATCACATTTCAAAACATAATAATATTATATCTAAATATTACGTTGATTAGATTTGCTTATATTTTATTATTTATATTAGCTCCTTTATTTTACGTTTGTTGTAATGCTAGGGGCAATTTTGAAATTGGTATAATGAAAACATTTTAAAAGGGCACGTCGCGCACCCACTTCCCTGTCGCTAAGTACCTAGTAATCATGGTAAATAAAAAAAGAAACAGTATTTGACTTGTTATCATGGAGACGCTGCACCTCGGCTCCACTCACGTGTACGTTGTACGTTGCGCCTAAATGAGCAGCAATGTGCTAAAACAAGCTATATATATACTACCACAGCGTAAGTATAATATATTCATGCTCTGGGTACAAATAGCCGACCTGGCTACGTTACTGTTGTAACAACTGGAAGTACGGTTCTCTCACCTACTGAGTACAAATTTGAAAATAGAGTGACAGCATTTTTCACTGAAAATCCCGATATATAGGGTACTAGCTGATGCCCGCGACTTCGTCCGCGGGGTTTAACTCAACTATACCCATGCCAAAAATCACGTTGCTCCGTTGCAGCATGATTGAAGGACAAACCAACACACTTTCGCATTTTTTATATTAGTATGATGTTCCGATATACACTGCGAGCAGTGTAAAGTGTGACGTCACTGCGAAGCCGTTCCTTTATTGTTAGCTATGCTGGTTACTGTTTAAAACGGAAACTGCCTCGTTGGTCTAGTGGTTAGCATGTTCGACTGCGACCGACGAGGTCCCGGGTTCGAGTCCCGGGTCGAGCCATTACAAGTACTGCATTTTTCTGGCAAGAAATTCTTAGTACTAGCCCGGAGTTAGGAAGTTGGCGGTGTTTCACCCCCGTGCCTCGGAGAGCTCGTAAAGCCATCGGTCCTGCGCCTGATCTCTCTCCGGTCGTGTCGGATTTCCGTCCCATCGGGCTATGAGAGTAAAGGAAAAGAGAGTGCACCTGTGTAAGCGCACACACTTGTGCACTATAATATCTCCCGCGCAGATGGCTAATCTCACTGAAGATTGGCTGCCGTGGCCGAAATTCTAGAGCAGCGTTTCCCGTTAGCCAGGTCGCGACCCGGTACCGGGCCAACAAAATTAAATACCGGGGCGCAACATTCCCACCTTGTTTTAAAAATAATAGGTACCTGATATCGATCGACGCATCGTAATTTATTTGACGACCTCCGTGGCGCAGTGTGTAGCGCTGTTGCCTTAACGTGCGGAGGTCCCGGGTTCGATCCCCGGCAGGGTCAATTTGGGAATTTATAATTTTCCTTGGTCTGGCCTGGTGGGAGGCTTCGGCCGTGGCTAGTTACCACCCTATCGGCAAAGACGTGCCGCCAAGCGATTTAGCGTTCCGGTACGATGCCGTGTAGAAACCGAATAGGGGTATGGGTTTAATATAACTGCCATGCCCCTATAACAGGTTAGCCCGCTAGGTACCATCTTAGACTGCATCATCACTTACCATCAGGTGAGATCGCAGTCAAGGGCTAACTTGTAGAGGGTAAAAAAAAAAAAAAAAAAAAAAAAAAAAAAAAAAAAAAAAAAAAAAAAAAAAAAAAAGAAGTGGAACCAGATCTTAGGATAAAATTTTCGTCATTTTCCATGAACTTGGATTCTTTGGTAAAAAATAAGCAGCAGGCGGAGCCGCTCCATACTTCGCACTAAAATTTAGTGACCAAAATATGTAGTGTTAATAAAACATTTTTACTATTAATAAATGTGTATTATTTTACCTACCTAATGGATCCAGCTTGGGTTTAAAAGTATTAAGTGGTTCACGAAGGGGCAGTGTGAAAATTACCGGGTCATGGCAGAACAATGTTTGGGAAACACTGGCCTAGAGGAAAGAGCGTATTTCAGCTTGGACTGTGGTATTACTCTTAGCTGCATAGATAGTTGGCTCATGCCATACTGAACTGTCAAGTTTCAGACGCAGCTCGACGGTAAAGTCGTTCGAACCGCCATGTTTTACCCGTAATGGGCCAAACTTTATACAGCCATAAACGGCGAAACCGCCCGCATCTGTAAACATCTCGAACCCAAACAGCCGCATTAAATTGTCCATAAAATAGCATTAATTTCGTAAGTACTGACCGGGAACTATTAACAGACTAGCTGATGCCCGCGACTTCGTATGCGTGTTTTAAGTTTTTTTATCCCTGCGGAAACGTAATTTTCCGGGATAAAAAGTAGCCAGTCACTCTCCCGGGTCCCATGCAAAAATCACTTCTCTGTTGCGGCATTGATTGAAGGACAAACCAAAAAACCAACAAACAAACATACTTTCGCATTTATAATATTAATATGATATGTAGGATTTCTGCTCTCCAAATGGCTTTTTACTTATGAATTCTTTAAATCCACAAATGTATGTAAAATAAGTTAATATGTAAGTAATAAAAAAACTAAAAACACACGCTTGACCCAAAAAACCATAAACAAAAACTAATGGATGACGTATCGGGCATTTTGTATGTTTTAAATAATATAATATAAAAAATTCTTTTCAACCGACTTAAAAAAAGGAGGAGGTTCTCAATTCGACTGTATTTTTTTTATGTTTGTTACCTCAGAACTTTTGACTGGGTGGACCGATTTGGATGATTCTTTTTTTATTTGAAAGGTCATACTTCCCATGTGGTCCCGTATAAATTTTATCGAAATCGGTCGAGCGGTTTTTAAAATATCAACAATAGAATAAGTACTTTGTATGGCGTGTGCTTGTTGTTGTAAAGTTGGCGCGGGAGTTTGAAGTCTGTTGTTTACAAAGTATTTTTATATTAAATTATTAAACAACCGACTTCAAACTCCCGCGCCAACTTTACAACAACAAGCACACGTTTGATTGACCCAATTTGGTATAGTGATAGCTTACAATAATACAATAAACAAAAACTAAAGGATAAATTCGCGGCCATTTAAAAAAAACTAAAATTAAAAACTTATATGACGAGCGAAACCCATAAAAAATCCAAAATGATCTGAAAATCGCGTTTGTTCTGTTTCACCGCTAACTAGCGCGAATAAAATCGGGAAGCACAAGTTTTTTAATTAATATTCGTTTGCTTTTAATCGCACTTTGGTTCGGAAACTCGTCACCATGCTTTAAGCTTCACAAATTGCAACCCACATTGGGGGATTACTACCATCTCTTAGAGCAGTATTATTTTAAAATGACAGTTATATGTCACGTACATTGACGCCCCTAAAATAAGAATTATAATTCAAAAACACGAACGGCTACAATATTAAGACAATACGGCTTTAAGCTATGGTAGTACAGCCCCTGGACGTTTTATTTTAAGGTGATCACATACTTGATAGAGTAAAGAGTCCTTGCGTCTCAACCTGCAAGAACTGAAGAAATATAGTCGACGTCCAAACTACGAAACCGAAAGTTTGGATCGCCCTGCCGGCGTCCGTGTTTTCAATCACATTTAAACTACCTTCAAAGCAAGTGTCAATATACTTATTACGAAACGTTTAGGTTTAATGTTTCTGATTCGAACCTTTAGTGTTTGGGACGCCGCCATTCCGGCGTCCTTGTTTCCTGCCATGCAACAACACAACTATTTAGCCTGACTGCACCACTATTTGAACATTTAAAAATTTCCCAAGCAACAGGAAAATTGAAAAATTACGCGCCTCTTCTTCCTCCTCCTACTACTCTGCTCCTGATTCATTAAGCAAGCGACTCTTGCGGATCTTAAGGCGATGTGCGATGTCCCTTAATAATGTTCCAATTAATTTACAAAAGTAATTAAAACTCGCGTCGACACCGACAAGCAATTGGCGAATCGAGCGAAAAATGAACGAGATTGCGACTCTTGCATTTTTGGCATGTTTTTTGTTTCACCTTTTCAAGAATCAAGTTAAATTCCATTAACTCGATGAACGAAAATAAAATTGTCGTTTGTCTCCTTTGTATTTCTCTACCTACTACTACAATTATTACGCTGGCTTTTTTCTGTGATTTCTCCGGCGAAGATAGCTAGCCTGTAGCTTTATATTACACTAGCTGATGCCCGCGACTTTTTGATTCCCGCGGGAACTCCTTAATTTTCCGGAATAAAAAGTAGCCTATGTCACTCTCCAGGTCCTCAACTATATCCATGCCAAAAATCACGTCCATCCGTTGCGGCGTTATTGAAGGACAAACAAACACACTTTCGCATTTATAATATTAGTATGATTACCTCCTCATTTATGTAGTTGTCTAGTAACTAGCACAGAATCCATACTTCCATACTAATATTATAAATGCGAAAATGTGTCTGTCTGTCTGTCTGCTACGCTTTCACGGCCCATCTGTTCAACCGATTTTGATTAAATTTAGCATAGGGATAGTTTGATACCCGGGGAAGGACATACTCTACGTTTTATCCCGGAAAATTAAGGAGTTCCCGCTGGTGTCAAAAAACCTTAATCCACGCGGACTAAGTCGCGGGCATCATCTAGTAGGTAATAAGTAATAGTACGTGCAATGGCAGGAGATGATATCGAAGTGCTAATGTAAATCCTGCCCCCCGATTGTGTAAGGAAATCAAAATCGTTATCGTTTATCAAACGTGTAATTATTCGACCTATTTATGGAGTCCACAGATGCCTGCACGTCGGAAGTATGAATGAACTACTTAAACAGTTCAAGTAATACGTTTTAAGCGTACGTCAAATGGTTACGATTTGCTTAGACAATTGGGCCCCTGATGTGCTACCCAGTGCCGACTGGCTATTACTGGGCATGGACTATTATGATGATTAGTGCTACCCGTGCGAAGCCGGGGCGGACCGCTAGTTATAAATCAATATGTGTTATAATATTTGAATAAATTATTCAAGACATTTACTGAATTGCATAATGTTATCATACCTAAATACTTATGTTTCTTCTTTCCTCAACTTTTCTCTTTATATTATACGCACTCTTTTTTCAACTCTGTCCCCACTACTAAAGGTTGACAGGAAGAAAATATCTCTAGGTATTAAGTTCGCCTTTGCACTTTGTATTCTATATGTGCAATAAAGAATTTAAAACAAAACAAACAGACTATCATTAAATATCCATACTATTAATCAATTCTATCCAATATTTTACAGAACAATATGTCAGCTCGATCACTTTAAAAACCAAATTTCACTATACAGAGTGCTCCAAAATTGAGTCGACAACTTCAGAAAACAAACAAAGTTAATAAAAGGCTTCGAAAAATCGAGCGTCATCTGTTGCACGATAGTTTTTCCGTTTTATTAAGCTGTCGTAGAATTTTGTAATAGATGGTATGCAACGCAACTGAGATCCATTACTGTAAGTGCTATGCAGTGCATGGCAGGTTTTATGAGCGAAGTTGAGTTCCTGGTTACCCGCCAGGGCTCAAAAAACCATGGCTGATTTGTTTGTGGTTTCTTCTCGGACCAGGACGCGTTTGGAGCCCTCGTAGCTTCTCATATTTTATTGACACTCAAAAAGTGTACAGTGTACCAATTTCGATTCATTGATTGATTGGCACATCAGCGACATGGATGCAAGCTGTAGGTACTTATTAAATACAGCAAACAGCTACATTCATGCAAAATATAACGTCGATCTGTTGTTCTTATGCGGTGAGATTGAGGACAAACCAACAAACAAACACACATTCGCATTTATATTTTACTAGCTGATGCCCGCGACTTCGTCCGCGTGGTTTAACTTTTTCCTGATTCCGGCGGGAACGGGAAATTTTGCGGGATAAAAAGTAGCCTATGTAACTCTCCAGGTCCTCAACTATACCCATTACCCATCACGTCGATCCGTTGTTGCATTACGGCGTAATTGTAGGACAAACCAACAAACAAACAAACAAACACAGTTTCGCATTTATAATACTAGCATGATAGTATACAGAATAGATGCGAAAGCGCCAGTGGGCTCAGTCTATGGTGCAATTTTTACTCTGTTTTTTAAACCAACCTGATTTTATACAAACCGCTATATTTTTGTATAACTTATAATAAATCGTCAGTTTTGAAATTAATTTACTTACAATTATTAATTTTTGAAATATTTTTATATTTATTAACAATGCCTTATAAAAAAATGATTGCGAAGAGGGAAATGCCAAGCGTGAGTGAGAAATCTTTCAAATGCTTTCAATAATGCAAACTAACTAATAATTTTGTCTGGTGGGAGGCTTCGGCTGTGGCTAGTTACCACCCTACAGGCAAAGTCGTGCCGCCAAGCGATAGGTATTTAGCGTTCCGGTACGATGCCGCTTAGAAACCAGTCAGTTTCTACGCGGCTGGCTGGGGTATGGGTTTAACACAACTACCATACTCCTAACAGGTTAGCCCGCTACCACCTTAGAGTGCATCATCACTCACTACCAGGTGAGATCGCAGTCAAGGGCTAACTTTTAGTGGATAAAAAAAACAAAGTGCTACGATTGCAATCCCCAGCGTAGCGACTGTGGTAGCATGGTGCTACACAAGCTATGTGTTCGTAGCCACGGGCGTAGCCCTTCGTAGCGCTCCCCTATTCTCTCCCTGCGTCGTATTCCTCATTGCTGAAGGTCGTGACCCCTTTCCATTAATCACATAATGGCAGGGGTTTTCTTGGGGGATAATAATACGGTGGGTTCCCAGGTCCTTTCGCATACGACTCGACTAAGAGTACTATTTCAACTGTTAGGTTTCCAACGATTTTAATCAGATGTTAGTGATAATAACTTGGACCGACGGCTAAACGTACTTTCCGAGGCACGGAGGAGACGAAAAGGCCGAATTCAGACTACCAAATTCGGTCACCCATCCAGTTACCGACTTGGGTCAATCGCAATCGACTGACATGCGCTGTCGCAACTAAGCCCTTACGGTCAATTTACTTGCTCCTTTTGAGATGCACGGTGTGGCGCGGCACGTAGCGGCAAATATTATATTTTGTCGGCGTATCTCCGTGCCGATGGGCCCAGCTCCATACAACCTCATACAAAAAATACCCGGCAGTAAGTGCCGCGCAGCGCCTTACTGTAGTGGGACTAGACCTTTATAATTTACGCCGATGTACCTGCGCAGAAATCTTATTTTTAAACCAACTTTATCTTATTATTATTGGATAGAATCAGGCGTTACCTTGCGGAAGTTCATGATTTAGCAAGAAAAGAATACAATTGTTTTGCTATAATCCGCCAACAGAAAAAAATCTGTATGGTCAAGCATGCAGTTACAAGCGCATTATTATTTATATGGCGCGAAAATATGTCAGCCAAACATAGCAATAAGCTCAGTCTTGACGACCTCCCTGGCGCAGTGTTGAGCGCTGTTGTTAACGTGGGAGGTCCCGGGTTCGATCCCCGACAAAGTCAATTTGGGAATTTATAATTTCTGAGTTTTCTCTGGTCTGTCCTGGTGGGAGGCCTAGGCCGTGGCTATATAGTTACCACCCTACCAGCAAAGACCGCTTTAGCGTTCCGATACGTGTAGAAACCGATAAGGGGTATGGGTTTAACTTTAATATAACTGCCATACCCCTAACAGGTTAGCCTGCTACCATTTTAGACTGCATCATCACTTACAATCAGATGAGATCGCAATCAGGGGCTAACTAGTATTGGATAAAAATAGTTTACCTTTGGCTTAAAACTATTGATCGATGACGACAATATATACCTACTGAATTAATGCCTACATTTAATTGCAGGAGTTTCACGAAAGTACAATTGATACAGTCACTCGTATAGAAACCAACTCGAATGTAATGGGAATCATGTTTTTCCGCCTAAGTATGTATATTCCGCCAAGAAACTAACAAGTATAAATTACACACTTAAAACAACCCCCGACATAATAAGGAAGTAACAGATTAATCAATTTATCAACTAGAAAAAAGCTGATGACCTTCAGACGGATGAACAGATTTTCATGAAACATGGCTAAGAACACTCGGGATAAAGTTTTATCTGTGTCACAAAAAAAAAAAAAAACGAAAATCGGTTCATCCGTTTGGGAGCTACGATACCACAGACAGATCACAAACAGACACGTTAAACTTACAACACCCCTCTCTTTTTTCGTCAGGGGTTAAAAATTGAATGAAATATTAATTCATTTTGACTACAGCAGAAATTTTATGGACTCCATTACGTAAATATTGAACTTTTCACTTTCCCAGGTCTTGTCAAACTGTGCACAGTTCCAGAGAGCATGACTCAGACACTGTCCACCAAACTGCCAGTGCTAACGTCTACCATCCAAAACGCCATAGGAGAAATTGTAACTGATACCTACCAATATTTCATACTAATAAATTCGAAACTATGCCAGTTTGCTACGCTTTAAACTGGGGTTGTAACGGAACCTCGCGTCCACCTCCGCATGTGCGGAACTTCCGCAAGAAATCGTACCTCCACTTCCGCATCCACCTCCGCTATTTTTTTGCGGAGTTGTAACGGAGGTTAATTTACGTTGACTTATAATGCGAGAGGTACAAATCGGAGCAGGGGACGTCAGTCAGGTACACCATTACAACAAGCAAAAAGACATCTGTCCTTAGAAGAATCCTCAAAATAAATCAAATGTGGGATTCATCGCATCCTATAGCAGAGAGAAAATGGACGATGTGATCGAAGAAATCCAAAGCCCATTCACCTCCGCATCCGCCTCTACTTCCGCTAAGAATGCCTCCGTTACAACCCTACTTTAAACTATCAATTAAAGTAAAAAAGTGTGTCAAACTTTGTGATGACGTCACAAGTCAATATTTCATACAGCATCCCATCCATCCGTTGCTGTCCAAAAAGTTTACGAGTTGTCAAATATCCAATTGGAGGTTAAAATTTAAATGTCACCGTAACGCTTATTTTACCGCATGTCGTTCAACTGGACTTATACCGCCCTATACATATACATAATACAAGTTGACAGGACGTATTGGACGAGTTGGTCGCGTACCGAATCGTGACCAACAAGACAGAGATCATGGTGGTCGTGGACCGCCAGTTCGCCGCTTGCGTCGTCCACAAAGTCTCCACGAGGAAGCTGAAGAAATAGGTGAGTAAGGACCAACCAATCGCGCTATAATGGGGATGATGCCTATGACAAACATATTTCTTTTATATAGTTTCTTAGAGTCGTGTAGTGTAACATCGAATTAATTAATTCTCATTACTTATATAAGAAACTCAGAGTCACTCAATGGGCGTTAGAGAGATATAATGTACTCTGTATCAAATATGAGAAGATCAGTCTAAGAATTTAAGTAGGTAACCAATATACTTAGCCCGACGCATCGATATATATGTAGGCACTAGATGGGCCCTTTCATAGAAAAAGGTCAGGCGTCCGACTTTGAGAGCGCGTTCCTAACCTGTCTTTGTCCCCATCGTAGCGCTGTCACGGTCGCTCGTCGTGTAGATAATTTATTATTCTTAGGTTAACATCTAAAGTCTTATTAGTTTGGCACTGTACAATTTTTATTTTATGGTAAGTGTTTCAATTCACAATTATAAATTTCCAAAAAAAACGTTATATAATATTCCTATTTAATATTTCTATCCATTACGCAATCATTTAATTTCCGCGGCAAATGATATTTTTTTTTACTAACTGGTCTTACGGCTTCTATGGCTATGACCTATATTATCTATGACCGAGTCATATGTTTTCAATATGGAGCTCTAACAAGCTTTCATTCAAGATGGGGCATATGTTGTAAGCCAGCTCCCGCTTTTCAGACTAGATGGCGTTGCTAAAAATAGGTACGCCTACATTATTTGTTTGACAGGGCCCGTCTATGTAAATTGAGGTCGTTGGCCCGACGGGTAAGGAAACTGTTAAATGGAATAATCCAACGGATAGGGCAATCCGACACGACCGGAGAGAGGTCAGGCGCAGGACCGATGCCTTTACTTGCTCTCCGCCAATTTCCCAACTCCGTGATAGTGCTGAGAATTTCTTGTCAGAAAAATTTAATTTTGGCTCGACCGGGGCCACGAACCCGGGTCCTAGTCGTCCGCAGTCAAACATGTTTACCACAAGACCAACGAGGCAGTTATAATTAGTTAGCGACCATGCCTCGGATCTGTATGTCACCACTGGCAATAAAACGCACCGTTCTAAGACTTTGGTGTTCAGGAATTTTCTTTTGGATGCTCGACGAAAAGCTTGCCTTACTAACCTGTCTCTTTGCAGGTAGGTATACCTACTAAATACTTACATTCGTTAATAGAAATTCAATTTTGACATGAAGATAATAACGAATTTGTTAAAAGACGCCTATGATGAGTGGCTCGTTCAAACAGTAAGATATTATATATTACCTACTTTATTATAGCAGTAAGTAAATTTTAATGTCACCAGGCACTAAGATAAATCGTATCATCATTAACACCCATCGCTCGCCGACTACTGAGTACGAATCGCCTTTGTTTTTTTTTTATCCACTACAAGTTGGTACAAGATGGTAAGTGATAATGCAGTCTAAGATGGTAGCGGGCTAACCTCTTAGGGACATGGCAGTTATTTTAAACCAATACCCCTTCGGGTTCTACACGGCATCGTACCGGAACGCTAAATCGCTTGGCGGCACGTCTTTGCCGGTAGGGTGGTAACTAGCCACGGCAGAAGCCTCCCACTAGGCCAGACCATGGAAAATTCAGAAATTACAAATTCCCAAAGCCTCTTGGAATGAAAAGCATTTTAGCAATTATAGTCCACCGCGCTGGCCAAGTGCGGATTGGCTAGACTTCACACATCTTTGAGAACATTTATGAAGAACTCTATGTAGGTTTTCTTACCATATTTTCCTTTAATTCTATTTTTTCATTGCCTAAATCGCTAGAAGTGCGTGGCCGAGGTTCGAATCTCTGACCACCCCAATGGGCCTTTAAAGGGCTGACGTCTGAACCACTAAGCTACCGGTAATCGTATTAATTATTATTAACGTAATATAACTTTCCAGACTGCATCCCTGAACACAGTCAACCCCATAGTCGACAGAATCATGGAGGACGACTCAGTGGAAGGGGTCATCATGACTAATAAAGAAGGTCACATTTTTTACCCCTTCTTTCCTTTGGCTATTTTTTGTTCTTCTACAATCATGCATAATACTAATCAATGATGAGGTCTAGGTTGAAGCGCACGTGCCTAGATGATGCCTATAGTCACTCTCACTTTGAAGTTAAGTTGTTATGCGTCACAGGAAACTTAGCGGTTCGTATCAGAGACGTAGAGCAAAATAGTTACCGTTTTAAAATATATTCAACAGACTTCAAAAAAGGTGGTGGTTCTCAATACGACTGTATGTTTTTTTTGTGTGTAGGTATGTTACGCGATCATTCTGCCAATTACTATGAATCAATTTGATGATTCTTCTTTTGATTTAGCGCTTTTTGAGAAAATCAACAAAATACAAAATAATAATAAATACTTACCCAGATAGGTAATGTTTTTTTACTTTTTAAGTTGGTACTTATAGGGATAGTTTTTGAAGTCGGTTTTTGTTTTAGATGAAAACGAATAATTATTTAGCCACAAAATGCTCAGCGTGGAAATAGAAAAAAAACGGCTGCGTGTCCGCTTTTTCGCTCGCGCTCCATCCATGAGGGTGTTAAAATTTACCTATTGTCTCTAACGTATGGAATAGGGATCAACATTTTAGCTACCTATTTGTATTATACAATATATTTTAACGACTAATTGACGACCTCCGTGGCGCAGTGTGTAGCGCTGTTGCCTTAACGTGCGGAGGTCCCGGGTTCGATCCCCGGCAGGGTCAATTTGGGAATTTATAATTTCTGAATTTTCCCTGGTCTGGCCTGGTGGGAGGCTTCGGCCGTGGCTAGTTACCACCCTACCGGCAAAGACGTGCCGCCAAGCGATTGAGCGTTCCGGTACGATGCCGTGTAGAAACCGAATAGGGGTATGGGTTTAATATAACTGCCATGCCCCTAACAGGTTAGCCCGCTACCATCTTAGACTGCATCATCACTTACCATCAGGTGTGATCGCAGTCAAGGGCTAACTTGTAGTGGATAAAAAAAAAAAAAAAAACATTTCATGAGTCATTATTCAAAATTAATATTATTTTAGGATTCAAGAGTGAATAGGCATCTTCTAGGCAAGGCTCCACCTTAGGCTGCATCACTACTTCCAGGAAGTCTGATTGCAGCCAAGCGCTAGTCTATAAGTAAACAAATAAAAAGACTTGTCCGTTTGTGACAAATCTAGTTAGGTTCACTGAGTTGGATATCTACTTAGATGTGACAGAGCCTGGTAGTTATGGAATCTTTCCAGAAATTTCTCATCTAAATGAGTGTTCTCGCTTTGACTTGGCTAATAGCTGAATAGTAATTAAGCAAAAGTGGTAAAATCTACTTATTCATATTAAATGTCACGAAGTGTTGGAGAAACGATATCGTAATTCATAAGTAGGTATACGGTCTAAGTACCTAGTTGAATAGTTTGTTTGAACACTGAATAGTTGTATGACTGGCAACTTTGAGAACGAAAACGTTCGAGGGAACTGGAAGGGCAAATCATGTGAGCGAAATATCCGCGTTGTAGGAGAAATATCAACGTTTTATCCTGTCAAGTAGTGTGCGCGCTCCATATGAAAATTGAATTAAGCGGACATACGCAACATATGCACAAATATGTCAACAAAATAAAACTGTCAATTAGGTACTTACCAGTCTTACGAAGTCTTTAGTCTTGCCTACCAATTTCACTAAACGGGCTAGGCAATGATGTTATATATTAAAAAGGGGAGGCTAGATACCATAAAAGTTTCGGCGGAAATAGCAATTCGCGGCTTCGTTTACTTAAAGAGTTTACTTTTAAAATCACTTCGCAAGTCCTCGGCTTCGCCTCGTCCTTCCAATATTACTAAGCTGTTCATTGCTTTATTTCCGGCCTGGGCAGTAATGTACTATTATTTGTTTCAGGGGTGCCAGTGCTAACAAACATGAATGTAGTAGGCGCCACCAACTACGGTATAGCGATGCGGTGTCTCGGCTACATGACCCACCGGAGCGTCACAGAAATTGTAATATTATAAACTAGCTTCTAACTTAGCTTCCCATCTGTTCAACCGATTTTTTTTTTATTTTTTTTATTTATTTAGAAAACAAACAGCTAAACATATTACATAGTTTTAACCTTAATCTAGAAATTTCATTAAGCCAGTGAAGTTTTCACAAAAAAATTATACATACTAGTTCCTACATATCCCGATCGGGTAGATATAATTATAAGTATTTAACTTTGGCCCGAATACAATAGTTTTAGGCAGGGGCTTGCAGCCGCAGTCACGAAACGAATCAGACACATTTCCTGATTTCAGATGCAAACCTCCCGTACTTATAAAAGAATATGTCAATATGTTGGTATTTATTGTTATACCTGTCGCAAGACCTGTGGAGAAATTTGTTTCTGCAGTAATTACGGTTTACGTGTGAAAGATGAAATGTGTACTGCTGCCGACAACTCCTCTGTGAGGGTTTAGGTATCCTATATTTAATCTTATTTATTAAGTAAGGAGAATCTATCATTCCATTTACCAATTTGTATAGGAAGGTTTGATCCTTATGTTCTCGTCTTAATTCCAAAGAAGTTAAACTGTTAACCGAGGAACCAAATCTTTTGTTTATGCATTTGAGAAATTTGCGCTGGATGCTCTCAATCATATCTACGTGACAGGCATACTGTGGGTTCCAAGCGGTGGAAGCGTGTTCCAACTGGGATCTTACCAGGGAGTTGTAAAGTAAAATAAGGGATTTTGGGTTTTTAAAATCAGTTGTTTGGCGAAGGACAAACCCAAGCATCTTATAGGCTTTGTTTTTAATTTTATTAATGTGTGAGTCAAAATATAATTGTTTATCCAACAACACGCCAAGGTCTCTCACCTCGTCGACTCTACGGAGTATTTTACCCGATAAATAGTAATTATGAGTTAACACTGTCCTCTTTCTTGTAAAGGAGATAGTGCAACATTTGTCAACGTTTAGGTGTAAACCGTTCTTCGAGCAATATTCAGTAATGTGGTCTAAATCTTCCTGCAAGCCATAACAATCTGATTCCGTTTTAATTACTTTGAATATTTTAGTATCATCAGCATATAATAGTAACTGAGAATTTTTTATACATTTGACCACATCGTTGATAAATATATTAAAGAGTAATGGGCCGAGGTGGGAGCCCTGTGGCACGCCAGAAGTTATTGGTACAAATGTTGTAGTATAACCCTTGACAGTTACCGCTTGGGTTCTCTCACGCAGATACGACGTGAGCCATCTCAAAAGGTCGCCGTGAATACCTATCGCTTCCATTTTAGCAATTAATAAGTTATGGGAAATTTTATCAAACGCCTTGGAATAATCTGTATACACGGCATCAACGCGAAGTCCCTTGTCCATAGCATCTAAAATCGTATCCAGCATTTCGCAAAGATTTGTCTCCGTGGAGCGCATATTAATAAAGCCATGTTGAGACGGTGTCAATAAAGGTCGCACTGCCGGGAATAACGCATCATACACAATTTTTTCAAACAATTTTGGGATGACTGACAATTTCGAGATCCCACGATAATTCCTTATAATGTGCTTATCACCGCTTTTATGAATAGGGACAATAATGGATCGCTTCCCAATCTTAGGTAAGATGCCTGATCTGAGGGAGCTCTGAAATAAGTGTTAGGGGTATGGATAATTGTTTACTACATTTTTTGAGAAAGAGGGGATGAACACCGTCTGGGCCACTGCCTTTGGTATGGTCGATAAGTGATAGATATTTTTCTACAATTTTAAAATTAATATCTACATGTCCAATAAGAGGTTGAGAATATCCACTTATACAGACACTATCATTCACATTGCAGTTAAATGATTTTTCAAACACAGATTCAAAGAATTTATTGAAAAGACGGGCTATGTCTTGTCCATCGTTGGCATTTTTGCTGTCTAAATACAGGCTATCAGGTACACTATTGACATTATATTTCGACTGCATAAACGTCCAGAAGCATTTTGAGTTTAAAGCAATATTGTCTTCTACACGATTAATATATAATTAATAGCATGCTATCAATATATAATTGATAGCATGAAGCCTCCATCTCGTGAAATTCGCGTCTAAGATCAGAAAATAGAAAGTAGTCAGATTGTCTTCCATATATTTTCCATTTTTTATGTACCTTTATTTTCCTTCTTACAATCTTAATTAAAGGACGTGAATACCAGCATGGATAGCTGGTGCTGTTTATAACCAATTTAGGTGGAACAAACTTATCAATCATTAAGTTCACTACAAGGTAAAATTCATCGATTGCGGCGTTAATTTCTTTATCATCAAGTCGCTCGTACCAGTTAACTTTGGCTAATTCTTCGTTAATTAAGTTATAATCCGCTGAGTGGAATCTCCTCACAAGCCGAGGAGGGGGTCGCAGGCTAGACTGCAAGCTTTGAACATTGATATTAACACTAAGCGCAGGGTGGTGGTTATCCTCAGGAATCGCCATACCGACAGATCTATGAACTGTACATGGAGAAGTAGATATAACCAAATCGAGGCATCTATTATTAATATTATTGATATTATTGAACTGCGTCCAGCCTGTAAAACACAAAAACGACGATAGTTGAGAGGTCAACTGATCCACGCTAGGATTTAAAATTGTGCAACCTCCATTACTAAGATTAGCTAGCCATTCAGCATTCCTAATGTTAAAATCGCCCACCACTAAAACTTCGTCGGTGGGGTACTCGATGCTCAGATCAGATAAGTATTCCAAAATTGCTGTTGAGACCATAACTGATGCGGGTTCTGAGGGAAATAGCAACAGAACAGACGGAGGTTTTTTAAAATAGGGCTACGGCAGAGAGATATATTAATCTGAGTAACTTCAGCGTCGGGGAACACTGATAATGGCCGTAAGTTTAGAATATTAGTTATAAGCGCACGGTGTACTGCTATTAAGGTTCCGCCGCCCATCTTTAGTCCTAGCCGGTCGTAGTCGCGATCCGTCCGATAAACATTATAACGCGCGTCGAATAATTCTGAGTCATAGATTCCCGGCAGTAGCCAGGTTTCACTGATACATATTACATCGTAATGGTTTTGTAAAACATTCTTAAGGAAGCCCGTAGTTTTCGTACGTAACCCGCGAACGTTTTGGTAGAAAACATTTACTAACACCGCACCGACATGGTTACAATAGTTATGCTGGATGTTACATAATAAGATACATTATTCACGTAAACCATCGTACAAAATAAATAACTCAAACAACGTCCGCATAGAGTAAAGATTAATATTGGATCGTAGTAAATGACAAGTATTAAATAATATAAGAACGTACAATGTAAACAAATGTCACTCATTACAAATTCATTGTAGTATAACCTAGGTGGTGAAGCCTTTACCGTTCGAGTCCGCATGATGCAATTAGAAATAGTAAATAATAATAAAAGCGAGTAACAAGTTACTCGATTATATTGGCAGGGAGTTATTAAAGTTTCCATTATAATACCCCTAGTAACACACAGAGAAAGGATGTAACAGTTTAGATTTCTTATAACATATTCGATTGCGGGGATAGAAGTGTATTTGTACAAATTGTAATCATTAACTAAGCGAGCAATGTACATCAAACATTCAAGTAATTCACGTAAACAATAGGTCGAGCAGGATGAGCTGGTAAATAATTTCATTAGCGATCTTTTATGAATTCGAATAAACTTATTAATATAATAATTAATAACAAGATACTTACAATCTAGTACTTTAGTTTCTATGCATATTGGCCAATTTATTACTTTATAGATATTACCTAAACTATTTTTTTTAGCGATTCTTCAGAGGTGATGTGGATAATTTTAGATTTATCATTTTGTCGTACCATCACTGTACAGTTACGCACCCAACAATAGCTGTATTGTTTCTCTTTAGCACGCAGCTTCGCTTTCTGTAGGAGCATCTTGTTGTAACTAGATAAGTGATCGTTTATGTACACTCGGTTTCTGTTACCGGGGAATCCAATATCGGAAGCTCTCAGTTCCTTGAGGCGCCGCAGACACGCTAAGAAATCATCTTTTTTGTATCTGGATAGTAGTTTTAGAATTATAGGCTTGGGGTACGAGCTATCGACATCATTCCTCACTGCAACGCGTGTGACGAAGTCAATGTCTCGAGCCGGTTCCAAGTGATACCCGCTTTTTTCCGCTAGAGAGGTTATGATCTTGATGAGATCCTCATCTTTTTTCTGTGGGATGCCATTAATCTGAATATTAGAGCGTCGCACCCACTGCTCATTCTTTGTGTTAGCTTCCAGGATGCAGGCCACCTCCGTCTTCAAACCCTCATATGCAGTCTTAATATCACTAATTTGTGATATTTGCGACTCGAGGTCGGTGACACGACTGTCGAGGCTTTCTATTTTTGCTGAGAATACCGTTTTTAACTCCGCGACATCCCTCTTCACAGCATTTAGGCTGTCAGTGAAGACGTCCAGCGATCCTTGTACAGCCTGAAATTTCTCTTCTATTAGATTAAGCAGGGTTTGTCCGTGTGTTTCCTGTTTAGCCATGGCATTTAACACATCATTTTTAAAGGACTGAAAGTCCCGATGCTGGATGTCACTGCTGCCGTCCGACACGTTTACAGGGTCAGACCCTTTGATAGGAGTGGAGTCTGAGTTTAGGGTCCCTTTTTTGCCGGCCAGTTTGCACGCAGGGCACTTCCAAGACGATTTGTATGAAGATGAGAGTTTACTAAAATTTTCTTTCGTCGTACCAACACATTGAAAATGATATGACGAGGCGCACAGCGAACATTTCATTAGTTCTTTTATTTCCAGCACAGATCCACAAGCAACGCAGGTAGGCATGATAAATAACGTAAAGTGCTCAGTTGAATATGCACCCTATGACGATGATGTATCGAGCGTCTTTTGCAGTTAATCACTTTGACATGTAATGACGCAAGCACCGCGTCTTGTACGAGCCACCGAACTTAATACGTGCACAAGTGTATTGCATCGATGCCCGATCGAGAATTTGATGAAGTTTGGTACAGGGTTAGTTTGTATCCTGGAGAAAGACATAGGCTTATCCCAAAAAATTAAAGAGTTCCCGCGGGAAGTTGCGGAGCATCAGATTAATCCATGCGGACCAAGTCGCGGACATCATCAAGTTATATAATTTTTTAAATTATAACCTACTGTAGGTACCTACTCATTTTTTGAGTTCCAGACCGAAGTTCTATGAAAATAGGATGTTGATGGTATGGCTTCGGAACCATATTTTATAACGCGGGACCTGATACGCTCTTTGCTAGTTTTTAAAAAGAGATTAAAATTATCTTATTTTTTTTACAGGACCCATTCGATGAAGTGTTAGTTTTAAGAATAAAAACGAAGAAATTAGAAGTGATGGTGGCGCCATATTCGGAGTTCAACATCGTTGTAATGCAACATGCAAGAGCTAATAAGAAAGAATCAAAACAGGAAAGAAAAGAAAAGACATCGAATTAGTAAAAAAAAAATTTCAGGTGTATTTAAGTGATTTTATACGTGCCTATAGCTTTATTTTTAAAATAAATCCTCACATTATCAAGAGAAATTAAGTACTCTTTATTATACCTACAACCTACCTTTTAATGTAGGTACATAAATGAAAATAAGCAAATAACTTTATATTAAGCAACTAATAATAAATAATTAATATACGATCAATAACAAATTACTTATTGAACTGCAACTGTAAGAATAGGCATGATGACAGTAACCAAGAATCAATGAAATTATGAATTTATCTAATGAAATAGGATTCATGGATTATAAAAAACCGGCCAAGTGCGAGTCGGACTCGCGCACCGAGGGTTCCGTACAAACCTGTAGTAAGTTTTAAATTAAATGTTTTTTTAAAATATTTGAGTTGATTGAATGAAAGGTAAATTGCGATTTACGATTAATGACGTATTAAAAAAAAAACTACTTACTTGATCTCGTTCAAACCAATTTTCGGTGGTAGTTTGCATGGTAATGTACAACATATATTTTTTTTAGTTTTATCATTCTCTTATTTTAGAAGTTACGGGGGGGGGGGGGGACACACATTTTACCACTTTGGAAGTGTCTCTCGCGCAAACTATTCAGTTTAGAAAAAAATGATATTACAAACCTCAATATCATTTTTGAAGACCTATCCATAGATACCCCACACCTATGGGTTAGATGAAAAAAAAATTTTTGAGTTTCAGTTCTAAGTATGGGGAACCCCAAAATGTATTGTTTTTTTTCTATTTTTGTAAGAAAATCTTAATGCGGTTTACAGAATACATCTACTTACCAAGTTTCAACAGTATAGCTCTTATAGTTTCGGAAAAAAGTGGCTGTGACATACGGACGGACAGACAGACAGACAGACAGACAGACATGACGAATCTATAAGGGTTCCGTTTTTGCCAAATTTGGCTACGGAACCCTAAAAACGTATTTATTTTTCTATTTCGAGTGATATTGCTATTTATTTTGATAAAATATAACTATAAAATATAGCAATCCGCCATATTGGATAAAACACCAAGAAGCGAATGACGTCACAATTCTTTGTTTTCGAGCTTTGACAATCACTTTTGTTTACTGCACACTGCACAGAGTACATTGGTAAAAACAATAGTGACATTACAAACGACGCCATGACACCGCCGAACGTTTTGGCGTGAATTTTAAAATTTAAATTTCAAATGCCAATTTTAACTACCAAACCTTATTTTTCTGCTGAAATAAGATATTTTTTCGAAATAGTAGATACTTCCGAACATAATCTGACCATTTTTCAAAATCAGTCATCATGCCTATTATCATGGCTACACCCTAATTTTAAACAATGGATATCTAAAGACATGAAACACGTACAAATCTGTGAACCCGGGTTTTTTAAGACTACCCGAGTTCGCCATCCGGCCATCCATATTATACTCTTTGCGTCAAAAAGTTAAAAATAATGTTTCGCGCATTCGCGCCAATATTTGCCATTAATTGCAAAAACGATTGGTCCCAATGTTGGCTCAACATTTTTTTTTATTTTGGCAACACCTTGGATTTAAAATAACCAATCACAATGCGTCGGAAGTTCCGCCACATTAGCACTTTCCTCTATTAGCTCTATGACATTTTAGCGTCACCCGGCAGACTGACGCTAAAATTTATTTCTATTATTACAATTAATTTCGTGTATATATTTGCAGTGTTATTGATAATTTACTGTAAGTATTTTGTGAATAAAGTACAAACATGGCAGACAAATACGATAAAAATGGATACAACAGCAGCGATTTCAAAAGAAACGCTGGCCAAGAAGCACAAGATGAGCATCACGAACAAGATGGCGAGGAAGGGGCGAAAATTAATGAAAAAGCCGGCGAGTACATTCGGGAACTATTAAGCGAGAAAATCAAACTTAACGCTGGAAAGTTTCCAGTGTCGACCAGACTTATTGACCAGGGTATGTTAAAATTTAACCCCTCACTAATTATTCTTCCATGATGTCTGAAACAATATCTAGACTTTGTACTAATTTAGCAAAAAATCAATAGAATCTAAGGCATTTAATTTTAAAATCAATAGTTAAACATTGCTCCCTCCACTATATCCTCTGATTGAATGGATTGATGAATGTGAAATGATTTCCCGCGCGCTTCATCTTATCAAGTAGCATGTGGTGAAATAGAATGATTCACCTTTTTTCGAATAATACTAAGTAATTCCTTGTATGGTAATTTTTCAAACTGTAGGGCATAGGTCCATTCTAAAAAGTCAACTTAAAGAATCCTACCTTGGAAGTTTCGTTTCAGTCTTGAGTCAATAATGAGGTCACTGAACTCATTCTGACATGGCCAGCCTAACCATACATACAGAAACAAGTTTACTACGTGTGATATCATGGTATTTTTGATGAGTTGATACCATAATATTTTTTAATACATAGCATTTTGATGTTTCTGTTACATTCAACACACAGGGTCAAGTTTCATGCTTACAATAACCATAGTTATCTTACTCCATACTAAAATTATAAATGCGAAAGTTTGTCTGTCTCTCTGCTACACTTTCACGGCCCATCTGTACAACCAATTTTGATGAAATTTGGTATGGGGATAGTTTGTATCCTATGGAAGGGGCTGCTTTTTATCCCGGAAAATTAAAGTGTTCCCACAGGAATCAATAAATATTAATCCACGCGGAACAAAGCTGTGGACATCATCTAGTACCTATGTAATATGTGACAGTTTGGGTCTTTGTATGTATGTATGGATGTTTTTTACTCTTTTATACCACAATTACTGAACCTGTTCGTAATGGAGAACTTTAACTAGAATTAACACATAGGCTACATTTTATCCCAAAAAATTAAAGAGTTATCCCAAAGTTTATTCCCATGGGAATAAACAAAAGCCATGCAGACAAAGTCATGGGCATCATCTAGTGATACATAAAATGAGAAATACCAAAATAAATATATAAATCTGATACCAAAATAGCTTTTATCCTAGAAATGGACATAGGGTTCTTTTCATCTCAGAAAATCAAACAGTTAAGATTTCAAATAGGTACATACTGTCCAAGTTGCAGGCATTGGACTGATTCTGTAGTCCACAATCTGTAAACTAAACTAAAATGACATAATTAAAAATAATTTTGCTAACCGTTTCATAATACTCCCTACTGAAAGGGACAGAACTGGATTTAAAGCTGTCTGTTTAGTTTAATTTGGAGATTGTATTATACACATTATATATAAAAAGAAAAAATTAAGGTTTTTTTTTTCATATTTTGTTGTAGAAGTTGCAAAAGTACAAACAACAGGCAGGATACCAGCCAGGGACCTGAAATATGTGGATGTGTACAGGGAGAAACCAGTCAAAGTTGTTGTCAAGGTGCTGGTGCCAATCAAGGAACATCCTAAGGTATAAAACCTTATCACACTAGTATTATAAAGGGGAAAGTTTGGTACTCTTTCATGCAAAAGCTACTGGACGGATTTGGTTGAAATTTGGAACGGAGATAGATTATACCCTGGAATAACACATAGGCTACTTTTTACCCCAGAAAATAAAGAGTTCCCCTGGGAACCGAAAACCCCTCAACCCACGCGGAAAGTCACAGGCATCATCTAGTTATCATAAAAAGACTGTTTGACTATTGACTAAGCAACATTTAGTTCAAACGGCCGAAAAGTATATTAATATTAGAAGTCTAGTCTCTGGGAATCGCAGACAATTCCCAGAGGATCTGAAAGAGTTGCAGGTTCAAATCCTGCCAGTTTCGAATTTTTTTCATATGTATTTAAGAAACTTTCCTTGTGTGTGAAGCACTAATAAAATTAATGTGTGTTTTAGTTAGACATGTTCATGAAAGCTATCAATAAAATATAACACTCTTCTCTCTATGACATGGAACTCACGAAGAAAGGATTCCATGAATTCCAATAGGTTCTTTTTTTTAAACTTAATTTAAAAAAGAAAAAAATGTTATGCAGAATGATGAGTGTTGCATGATGGGTCCTAAAACTGATACTTTTGTAGAACCTGTTTCTTTGTAATATTTCTCTGTAAAGTTGACTAGTTAGTCTTAAAGTAGTGGTCATAATTTTGTACTAAAATAAACAATAAATAATTATCAATAAGTACAATACTTATATGCTACTGAACACTTATGAGATTGTTAGAAACTTGAGTTTTACTAGCAACTAAGATTCCTATATTGCTGCAGGTGAACTTCATAGGCAAGCTGATGGGCCCCAAGGGCACCACAATGAAGCAGCTGCAAGAGGAGACCATGTGCAAGATGGCTGTGCTGGGCAGGGGGTCCATAAGGGACAGGTTTGTTCAAAATCATACCAATATTATAAAATATGTATTCAGTCTGTTTGCTGCTCTTTCATAGTCCGAATTTTATTGACTATAATTGGTTAAGAGATGAACATAGGCTAGGTACTTAATGTCTTTCAAACCTTTATAATAATTTAAAAAAAAAAATTATGAACATTCAAGCAAAACTGACTAATTGTGGTCTTCACATTAAATATATTATGTGTGCCATCAAAGTAGAAGAAAAAGAGAGTCCTTCCCATTGTTATCCACTGAAATCTCTGGGGAAATAATCCCGGGAGTTATAATACAAATAAAACAGTAAGGAAACCAAAAACCTCAATTCACATGGCGAAAGTCACGGGCATCAAGAAGTGATTAATATTATTTACACAATTACCACAGCTGGAACATTGTCGTTATCCATTCCAGACAAAAAGAAGAAGAATTAAGGAATTCCCTGGACCCTAAGCACGCCCACCTGTCAGACGAGCTCCACGTGGAGATATCAGCGCTAGCGCCGCCCGCCGAGGCGCATGCGAGGATCGCATATGCGCTGGCTGAAGTGAAGAAATACCTCATACCCGACCCCGCAGACATGATGCGACCTCCGCCGCATATGCACCGCGAGATCATGGAGAGAGGTAATTATTTACTTATTCATGTACTAGCTGATGCCCGCGACTCCGTCCGCGTGGTTTAAGTTTTTTTGATTCCCGCGGGAACTCCTTAATTTTCCAGGATAAAAATGCCACTCTCCAGGTCCTCAACTATATCCATGCCAAAAATCACGTCGATCCGTTGCTCCGTTGCGGCGTGATTGAAGGACAAACCAACAAACAGACACACTTTCACATTTATTATATTAGTATGATGTACAGTCGACGTCAAAAGTCCATACATAGCTTAACTGCTTAAACTGTGTGCAAGCAATCCTAAATCTCATCCACACAAACATAATATTAGCCTTAATTTACCAACATTACTATTAAACTATTACTATTCAATACTACTTAGATTATTTTAATTTAATTTTTAATTTTATTTATTTAAGGACAACCAACAGGTTACAATAAATAACAGGAAAATAAAGCTAGTTAATAGAATATTATGCACTATTGTAAACCCACTTAGTGGCTGCCACAGCTTGCAATATTATATAAAAGCTACACTATGGGTCAGAGATAAAGGAAATCAAAGAGGAAAAGATAAAAAAATAAAAAATAAGCTAACTAATAATAATTAGCTTAAATTAGCAGTGATAAGATCCAGCAAGCCGTAGCAGACAGCTAACCGGATCTAGGTCTGTTACACGAGAAAACAAAAACAAACAAAAAAACAAACGAATGATTAAGAATATTATAACAATACAAATTATAGCTTTTACTTAAAATACAGAAATTGATTATGATGTAAGCAGAACAATAAATTCGTATAACACTAGTTAAAAGTAGTAGTCAAATAGATTCGTTACTATATTGAGATTTAAAGTAATCCATTATCTTCTTTCTAAACTTAGGGAGATTATCACCAATTATATCAATGTCTATTTCCTTGCTCATTTTATTGTAAAACGTCAACATTCTATTGATAGGTGATGAATTCCCTAAATTAGTTTTAGAGAAACCAGATTTGAATGGCAAGTAGTTCTTAACTCGACTGTACAGCCTAGGTACTCGTACAGAAATTTTATTTAGTAAATTAGATGCGTCGAGGGTCTCGTTCAATAATTTATGTAGAAAACATAAATCTAGGAGCTTTCTACGATCTGAAAGAGTCAATAAATTGTAGTGTTGCAATCTGGAATAATAGCTAGCGTTTTTAGAGTATTTATGAAACGACTTATCTCCGAAACAAACATGGTGCAAGAAGCGCTTTTGTATACGTTCTATCCTCATAGAATGTACATTATAGTGAGGATTCCAGGCTACAGAACCATACTCCAGAATACTCCTCGCCAGCGCATTAAACAACAGAATTTTTGTATTCGCGTCCTGAAAATTTTTACAGCTACGTTTAATAAAACCAGTCATCTTTGAAGCTTTTGTACAAATATTATCTACGTGAGAAATAAAACCTAATTTATGATCGATATGGATTCCTAGGTCCCTAGTGCAATTTAAACTATTAACAATATTACCATTTATTTTGTACGAAAAATTTATCGGATGAACTTTTCTATGAAACGAATCATTATAACATTTTGAATAATTCAATATCATTTTGATAGCTACGCTCCACTGAGTTAATCGGTTCAGATCATCCTGTAATAAGATAGCGTCATTGACAGAGTTAATAGCTCAAAATGCCTTCAGATCGTCGGCATACAGTAAAACTTCCGAGTTGATAAAGCAGTGCACAACATCGTTAATAAATATATTAAAAAGTACTGGTCCAAGAATAGATCCTTGAGGAACTCCAGAGTGAGCAATATAGGTAATAGAAGATTCAACTCCACCCATAGCTACTGTCATTTGTCTGCCAATTAGGTACAAGGCAAGCCAGTTGAGAATGTTTCCGACAAAACCGTAATGCTTTAATTTGCTAATCAGTAGGTTATGATCGACTAAATCAAAGGCTTTCGAGAAGTCTGTATAAAGCCCATCAACCTGCGTATTTCTGTCAACGTGAGATGATATATAGTCTACGTAAGTTACCAGATTAGACAGAGTTGACCTAAGTTTATAAAAACCGTGCTGTTTCGTCGTTAAAATAGATTTCATATGCCAATTTATGTGAGGGCCAACCAGTGACTCGAATACTTTAGACAGTATAGACAGTTTGGAAATCGGCCGGTACTTAGTGACATCCCTTCTGTCACCGTCCTTGAATACAGGAACTATAAGTCCAAATTTCCAAATCTCTGGAAATACCCCCTCAGAGAGCGACCTGTTAAATATAGTTGTAAGGGGAGTAGCGAGCGTCTTAGCACAGTTCTTGATAAAGATAGCAGGTACTTTATCAGCTCCGGCACCTTTATGTGTGTTGATTTTTAAAAGTTTGTTTTTTACATCTTCGACTGAGAGAGTCAAATTATGTAGAACAACGTTATAATCGTGCGTGTTATCAACTTTCCAATCAGTTGTTAATGAGACACTAGGGGTACCAGACGTTGAATTATAAACACTAGCAAAGTGATTTGCAAATTGATTACATATACTAACACTATCTATGAATGTTTGATTGTTATAAACCATAGATGCAGGAATTTCACACTTATTGTTACGACGTTGCTTAAGGTACGTCCAGAAATACTTCGTGTTAGCCTTTATACTAGCCTCCACACTATCAGTATAATTTTTGTAGCAAGAAATTATGAGCACCTCACACCTTGATCTCAACAATTTGAACTCGATTTCATCAAGTGGATTTCCATATTCATTTCTAAAATTAGTTCTATATTTATCCTTTTCCTTAACTCGTCTAATTAAGCATCTTGAGTACCAATGTGGGTACTTGTTACTTTTGATAGGTTTTAGCGGTATTCGAGTTTCGATAATGCCCCTAATAACAGAGTAAAACCGGGAAACCATATCTTCAACGTTTAGACAGCCGGAAAAAACTTGGGTCCACGAAATTTTTTCAAGGTCACTATTAACCAAATCATAATCGGCAGAAAAATAATCTGGCTTTTTGCTTATTTTTGAAGTAACAAAATCATCGACTGCCAAATCTAGGGATATTTCTAACGCGGGATGGTAGTTGTCCAGTTTACTGAGACAAACTGTGCACTTGTTAACTTGAATGCCATAAATGGTCAACAAAGTAAACCTGCAAGGTGAATATTATAGGGTGACTTTGTAACTTAACCAACCATCCTGTTTGTTTATTCTATATAGACTTTTGTATTCTATATATGACGTCGACTGTACATGCAATCTACGGAGATAACCTAGTGTTGGAAACGTACAACCTCCTATTTGGGGTTCGATCCTCTGACATGGACTTGTAACTTATCAGAGTTAAGTGCGTTTTAAGCAATCAATTATCACTTGCTTTAATGGTGAAGGAAAACATTGAAAAAACCTGCATGCCTTAGAGTTCTTTGTGTGTTTTCTGTGTGAAGTCTGCCAATCTGCACTTGCCCAGTGTAATGGACTATTGCTAAACCCTTCTTAGCCTGAAAAAAAGACTTGTGCTCGAAATGATGATGATGCATCATACACAGACATGACCCTTAATGGTGGCCATATACGCAACGAGAAATCGTTACGATCGGACTGTACAGTTCGAACGGTAACAATAAATCGCTACATGTATGTCATAAAAATGTACAGTTTCGACCGATTTTTTAAGACTGTGCAGTCGAACGGAACAATACAAAAATTTCAATTGATTAATCGGAATCGGAAGAACTGTGCCGACTGATCGTAACGTGTATGCGCTCGTTCAGTTTTCGTGTTCAGTTTTGTCGTCAGTCGCAGTTCGGGTGGACGTGCGCACGCGTCATGGCGTCTCAAACTAATCGCGAATGGCTAGAACAGTTTATTGAATTATATCGCAGTGAACCTTGTCTTTGGAATACTAAAGGCAAAAAGTATCACAATTGTGAATTAAAACGCCAACAAATTGACATGAGAATGATCTCTTCTTTTCATTAGCCATTCTTTGCACCAGATGTTACGATTTTTCCGCTTCACTTTTTTTTCCTTCAGGGCGAATATTAATCCAACAACTGTTAAAATGTCGTCCGTCGAAGCCATCGCTGACACGTGTGCGTCGGCACCGTTTATTGTACCGTCTGATCGTAACGATTTCTCGTAGCGTATATAGCTTGTATGCCACGTACGATAAACTGTACCGCTCGAACTGTACAGTCCGATCGTAACGATTTCTCGTTGCGTATATGGCCACCATAACATTTGCGGATGAGGCGACGTTACAGTCCCGATAATTGAACCTGCGCAGTAGGCGAACTTTCACTATTCTAGGTGGAACTATCATAAAGTGATGTGCAAAATGGCTTAAATGCAAATAGGTGATGACTGTGACTTCGTCCTCGTAGATTTAGGATTATGTGAAATCCGATGTGACTCTTTGATTTTCCAGGATATGTCAGTGCCCAGGACGCAATCTATATCTGGACCAAATTTGGTCAAAATCGGTTTAAAAGATGAGCAGTGAGCAGGCAGACACACTTTTGCCTTTCTAACACGAGTATGGATATTGTGTCTTATTCATGTGTTTCTTTTATGTGTCTTTTTCTCTTCTAAATTGAAAAGAGGTCTGAAAACGAATAAAAAGCTGAGTTTGTAAACTAAAAATATTGACGAGTCCAAAAACAAACTAAAGTTCTAAGCTACAATTTGTTAGAAGTCTATTTGGTATTTGACATTCTTTTTAAGTTGATAAGAAAAAGATCCATATTGCTTACAGGTTGGTGCATCTGACAAATTAGTTTTTTCGTCAAATTGAAACTAGGTCTAACTACTAGAGTTCAATAGAATAGATGCAAAAATTGCACCTCACGATCTAGGAAATTATCTTTTCCGAATCAACTGTGGTCTTCTAGAAGAAGGCTTTACCTTTTCACTGTGCCTAAAGGGGCGCAGAAAAAGGTTTTTTAATACTTTTTACACTTTCAGGTATACCCCTGCGTGTTTTATTTGTCTAACAGTAATTTACTCATTAGATTTTTTAACCATAGTTTCAGTATTTATTTTATCTTTGGTTAATGACCATAACAACTTTAGGGCCAAAAAATTATTCTAAGACCCACAAATTTAGTATGGAGCCTTAACACTCAAGTGCATATTAAAAACTAAACAAACCGTATACATAATATGAACCAAATACAAATACAGTAAAACTTCAACGTATTTAATAAAAGAATTAAGAAAACTTAATATATTATGAAGTCTGTATAAATATTATACTCCAGGGCAACAAATTAAAAGCAAAAATACAAAGAAACTCTAAAGTAAACTAAAAATCACAATTAAATACAGTTTAAGGCAAAGACAAACGACATGGTGTACAAAGTAATAAACACAGGCGAAATCAAACATGCATATGCTTCCTTTTCACCAGAATCGGAGACACAACGACAGCCCCTCCTACAAACACCCCATCTACAAACACCCCTTCTACAAACACCCCTTCTACAAACTCCCCCAAAAACTGACGCCACACGTAAGGATAAAACTCACAAAATTAAAATAAATGTTACACTAAAATTATCTTAACTTTACAAAAAGCTAAATTCTTTGACAAAAATAAATAGGTGAACGTATTCACAATTCACATGCTAACTATATGCACATGATAATCAAAAAACTGATAGGGAAAGTATACTAACTTATCAACGAAAAATATGGTTGAACAAAGTAATTAAATGAATCACTGATCGACGCAAATACATACTACTCGTAAAATCTTTAGCAAGGAAAGATATGCGCGATCAAAGTAATCAAATGGGTGCACAATTGCACATGGTAATCAAAACATCTGAATCACGCTAGATTGACACCGCAAATTTTTCCATCAGATATGGAGACAACTCGCCGGCCCCTCCTACAATCACCCACCGCCCACCCACCCACCCAAAACAACGGCACACGTAAGATATACCAAGATACAGGCTGAAATTACTTCTTCAAGTGTCTCTCGTAACGAAGGCATGCATTCCCGCCCCTCTCCCCCCACTTTCAAACCTCTCTGAAGGTTGTCGACAGACAATTATCTTCTAGGCAAGCACGTGCGTGCTTTTGGCTGCATGATACCTCAACAATCATATTACGTGATTGCAGGGTGTCGTGAGCCTACGTAATTAAAAAACCCCCGATATCACGCCTCGGCATTAAGGTTTTTAACCACAATGTACTCCCACCCTTAATAGCTATTTATGCAACTGTATCGTAATGAGGGTCATTTTAATTCGAGTGCTGTTTTTTGATACGAGGCTTGCCGAGTATCAAAATAGGATAGTACGAGAATTTAAATGACTAATTACGTACAGTTGCATACAAGATTTTATCTACGACAAGGACGTCTTTATAATTTTTTACTTTATAAATTAATAAAAAAGTCAAGTGCCAGAACCCAGAGCCGCTAAGCTATAGGTATCCTATTTATGAAGATAACCATATCGATACAGCTACGACTCATAACGATACAGCTCCCATACAACGAACTGTATCGTTATGAGAAGCAAACACGAAAGAGGGTTCAATTCGATATAGTTGTCAAATTCGAAATTGGAACTTTTCGATGCTGGAGTAGATAAACCCTATTTCGTTGTCTTCGTTATTTAAAACTAAGAAATGTTGCACCCATGATTTCAGTTTTTCAATTTCCGATATATAATCCTAAGTACCATTTCCCTTCTTATTTTTTCACTCTATGTTCCATTACCTCTAAATAGAATGGATAGCAAAAAAACAGCGCACAAGGCTCTAACTATTTTAATTCTAATGAAGAGTTATGACATTATTTGTTAAATACACTTAAATAGATTACAGACGATAAACTAAACTTATGGCTGCGAAGAAAATCGGTGATTAGATTAACACAAAGTTAAATAAAACTGATGCTAAAACTCATCTATACACAGTAGTTAAGATAGATTAACAAATTAGGCGAAATTAGGAAAAATAATCAAATGAGTGTATGGATTAATTAAAACACAATCATTAGACTAGATTGATAATTGAGTCACAAAGAACATGGGTAAAGGAGACAATCAAATGGTGTTCAAACTAATCAAAACAAATGCAATTTACAAATTGTATGACGAATGCCTGTACAGAGTAAAGCACAGTAGTTAGGTTATATTGACAATTTGGGTAACGATGACCATGGGTGAACATAGTGATCAAATGCGTGTAAGGACGTTAGCAAAGAAGCAATAATTGATAAAATAAGTCCTAATATAAATAGAGGCTAGATTGACGAATTGGGTGAATATGGTAATCAAATGGGTGTACATAGTAATCAAAACACAGTAGCTAGGCAAAATTGAAACGATGCAACTTTTTCCGCCAGATATGGGAACAACTCGCCGGCCCCTACTTCAAACGCCCTCGCAGGGCAACGCAACACGTAAGCGCACACTGATTGTAAAATTAAACAACACTATTAATAATAAGATAAATTTAAACAAAACTAACCTAACCTACGTATATTCAGTGGCGTGCACGGGATTTGAGTCCATGGTATGCTATAGTTAGGTATTTAGGTATATTTACCTATGTTAGGTACCTATTTACTTGAGATGAAAACTGAGAATGGATAGGCAAGCAGTGCTTTAGTGCCTATATGACACATGCACGCCACTGCGTATATTTTCATCTCATTGAAACATAACGAACTGAAAACTAAAATCGAAATACATATCGCAAATTGCTAACACGGTACAAATCTTAATTTAAAGTCCACTTTAACAATCAAAGACAATTAAATATAAACATTAAATTTGGAAGTCCTCTCGAGGCCTTGTAGATCGAAAGCGACAGCACTTCGGTCGGAGATCATACCCGAAGCAAATGCAGCGCTGCAGCCACGCGGATGAAATCGTACCAGTAATGTATGGACAGGAAAACATCTTAAATTTTATGGAATCAAAAATCATGCAAAGCATTCAAAATTGCACGCACGCATTTGGTTAGAACGAAACGTGACGCCAACATCCACGTAAGAAAAGGTAGTATCATCCGTTGTCCTACGACACCGAGACTCGATACGACGCGACGTGACGTTGTCGCGTAGACAAATTGGCAATTTCCACGGCGTCGCGTCGCTTCTGTCGCTCACCTATGACAACGGCTAACACGTTGAATTGACTATTTAATTTACATTTGACTTGGATATCTATTGACTATTGGATTTCAAATTTTCGCTTTTCCACAAGAGGAACTCTTTCAACTTCGCTTCTACTTTCCAAATTGCCTAGTGATCAGTGACCACATTGAACCCGCGGGTAGCGACATCTCACCAAATCTTCTAAATGCTAGTCTTCTAGTTGAAGGCCAATACTGCTGCCAAAATCTTGGTATCTTGAGGTAAAGTACAATTTCGAGCCCAAACAACGCCTCACTTTACCAAGGCTGTGGTTCGTTCTAACATGAAGTACTGCTAACTGTGGCCAAGGCAATAATATATTCGTCGAGCGTATGGGCGTTTGTTCATTATATCGCTACCATGTCGTCCAATGAAAAAAAGTTCGAAGCTTACCTTTAAAAAAGCATGCAAAGTTTACAAAGTAAATGCGTCAACCCTACTGATTGAGAGTGGACACCCGATGTGGTGTAATTCCAATTCAATCTGATATGTATTTCGACTTTAAATCCCCTCACAAATTAGCAAAAGAATAAAAAGTAAAAGTCTACTCAAGAGGCGCATTTGTCTGCCAGATTTGGGCCCCGATAGTCCGCCTGATTCAGGGCCGGAGCCGTGGCCCCAAACTCCCCAGAACAAGAACGTGGTGTACCGCGCTTGCACCGTCACAAAACGCTCCTATTCCTACCAGAACCCAGTGCTTAGTGAAGGTGCGCCCTTGACTTCCCCTTTTACTTAGATGAATTATTGACGACTGGGCACGTTTTGCCCAAAAAATAGTAGAGTACTGTTGAACCAACTGTTGAGTGAGTTTTAGTGAAAAATAAAAAAATCTTTGATCCGAACTCATAAATGCATTAAATAATAGATGCAGTGTCGTGGTTTAACACGTACGATGACTACTTTGTATTGATTTTACACAAAACTAAAATTATATAACTGCATTCACTAGTGGAAGAAACATAAACGTCAGGTTTGCCGTATTATTTACTAAACATTACAGCACATATTATGTAATTTCTTCGTATAGAACATTTTTTGCACTGAAAATCTATAACAATTACATGATAGTCTATATATGTATATATTTATTAGATATTCAACAAACAGCCGCAAGCGCAGAGGTGTAACGTGTCCCGTGGTAAATACGTTCAAGCCCCCCTTTTACACTACCCTTACCTACCTACCTTTTATCTGGACATGGGGGACCATTTTTAATCTACGTACCTTGTAGAAGGTGAATAATACAGGCACATAATTTCACTTACAAAATAAACGTACAGTGCACACTGCAAAGCCTTAAAAGATGGTTTTATAATACCAACGAAATTTATTCAGTTTGGTTTTTATTATTTAGTTGATTTTAATTTTATTTGAAATTAAGAGAAACTGCTATTTTTAAACTTAAACAAAATAAATAATTCTTGTTTCCATCAAACAGATCGCCCCTCTAAAATACCTCGAGCAAACCAACCATCGACAGCAACTACATATAAGTCACCTACAGTAGGGCCCAGAATTGGGTTGTACTAGGAAAAATGGAATACTAAATAGAACAGTGACTGTGACTTCTTATTGCTTAAGAAATAAATGTACTTTTGGTAACTATCGCTAGGAAGGCTGATTCAGTATTTGGTGCGTGTAGGGCTCTCCTCTGGTGGAATTAGTGACGGTCTGCCCGCAAGCGGATGGGGAACTGACTACTTATCGCCGCTTAAATAAGTGTTATTGTTACCAAAAATGAACAATAACTAGGAAGACTGATTCTTGTATAGTATTAAAGTATGCGAAGTGCCTATGTAAACAATATAAAAACTGACGCTATTCATCGGGCCGTTCACTAGATATCGCGTCTCAAAGC
Source organism: Erebia epiphron (assembly GCA_963932025.1). Lineage (NCBI taxonomy): Eukaryota > Metazoa > Arthropoda > Insecta > Lepidoptera > Nymphalidae > Erebia > Erebia epiphron. The sequence goes on from OZ009948.1 coordinate 3,182,116, forward strand.
AGTGATAAACTTACCAAAAATAGCTCGTGTCGCCGCGTTGATGTGCTAATAAATATTATGAAGGCGACAGTTACCAAAAGTACGGCTATCTCCTATAATATTAAAACCTGTGACAAATACTAGTAAATGCTCGTCTCGTAGGGAACAGTGACATGATGTGACATATTATTACTACTAAGTATTCGACATGCGATAATAACGTCTAGTGCAGGCCCTCAGCGTGAGGAATACGCGCTATTATGGCACAGGTTTCGTTGCAGACGCGCCGCCGAGGCCGCCGCGCCCGCCCACAGTACCGCGGATGCCGCCCCAGGGTATGCGCGGCATGCCGGCTAAGACCAAGGTGCTCAGCATTCTTGACAGGGCACGCTCGGCCATGGAGACGTCCTATCCGTACGAAGATCCGTACGCGGCGCCGGAGCCGCACGTCAGACAGGTGACGATTCTCTTTCTAAAGGTTTCTTTAATCTCTGTGCCGCTTATTAACAGACTTCGGCTGCCGGTTTGAGGTACGTATTATTTTGTTTTGCCTTTTTTTTTGCACTCAAATCTATTAAGCTTAATCAGCCCCCCGATTGTGTAAGGAAATCGTAATCGTTTTTCAAACGTATAATTCGGTCAATTTAAGAAGTTCATAGATGTCTGCACGTCAAAAAGCGTGTATGAACTCCTTAAACAGTTCGAGTAATACGTTTTATGCTATCAAATAATTACGATTTGCATATACAATAAGAGTCCAGGTTTTAACTTGCACCCATTGTGGTACACATATTCTTACCAGATAGGCCAGATAGATAGGCAACTAGGCCCGAGTAAAAAAAAAGTAAATAAAAATATAACGTTCTCATTAAGGCGTGTCCAAACATAAAGCGGTAATTTTACACGGCTGAATGTATATTCATAGGTATAGTCCTCAGGCCTTACTCTAAGATACGGCAGAATTGTGTCCTGCAAACGTCGCGTGTTGCTGCCGCGCACTTGCCGCTCTATGGTAGACACACTGTTATACAGTCCAGTATTTTACTTTCTACCCTCAGTTTTTAAATTATCCGTCCAGCAGGTCTATTTTATATCTCAGCGGCTATCTTATTTAGTTGCACACTACAAATACCATTTCCATTTGGATTCCGTATGAGGATAAGAATAGAAATGAAAGTATCTTCACAAAAGGATACTTTCTTGCAACCACCACAAATCTACCACCATTCAAACTGATTGAGACTGACTAAAGACTCAAAAATATGGAAAAGATCAGCAAATATTTCAATGTTTGAATACGAATTTCTTGTTCATAAAACAGGTGCCACGCGGTCCCCCGCGCGCGCCAGAGCCGGACTACTACAACTACGAGCGGGGCCAGGATCGCTTCTACGAGGACGACGCTAGCTACTACAAAGAGGAGCCTCGAGAGTACAAGACGTCTGCGCGCGACGTGGGCACGCGCCGGCCCGGCCCCGGCCCGTCGCACGCGCGCCACTACCAGCGCGCATCGCCCTACCAGCGCGCGCCCAAGTAGTACCCTGACCGTTCGTATTTTACTAGTGCGTCGATCGGACACGGTTTTTTTTTTAACTTACTAACTTCGCTTTGATACTAACCGCGTTCATTCAATAAGCTATTTGGAGAAATATTACAGTATGCAGTAATCTTGGTTGTGGGATTTGTTGGCAAATTAACTAGCTAAATTAGTTTCATTCAATAAGCTTTTTGGAGAAATGTTACAGTAATCTTGGTTGTGGGATCTGATGGCAATTTGCTAGCTAAATTTTTAACCGTCTTTCTAAAAAGAGGTTTACATTCCGGTGCGTATTTTTTGTATTTGAAAAAATATTGCAATAAAAAAAATGGACTTGGGAGATCCCTTTGTATTGACTCTTTGTTTTTACTTTTTAACTGACTTCGTAAAAGGAGATTTTCAATTCAGCGGTGATGCCCGCGACTTGGTGCATGCATTCATTTAGGTTTTAAAAATGCCGGTGGATGTAAGCTTTACCTCCCAAAATCTATGCTTATAGATTCGAGTACAACGGTAGACTCGTAAAAGGGCAACGGAGAGAAATATGAACAGGCACTTTCGCAATTTTATATATATATACGAATATACGAAAGAAACTAAAACATAGGCAGACATAATATGATAGGCAGCCATCAAATATTAAATTATTTAAAAAAAACTACAGATCATTATAAGAATTTCACGATTAGCTTGTTGTTACTAACATTTGAACTGTGTGTAAAAAAAAACAACTAATAATAGATCTAATAATGAATACAAAAAAATTAACTATGATTTATTTCACTTCAAAAAGTCCGATTCGAGGCACAGATTTAATTTGCTTCTTATAATGTCTTAAGGTTTTTATTTTTCTTTAAGTTTATTTGCTCTTTTCTTCAGTTAAATATTTCGAATGTTTGGCACTAAAGTTTTTTTATTTAAATTAATAATATCTGCTCATTTTCAGGCCAGCTACAACACAGAAGAAACGCTCTCAGTAAGTAGCCGGTGAGTAAAAGTACTCAAAATAAACCTGAAAACTGTAGTCAAACAAAAAATATGGAGACAAAATACCCTCAGCAAAAAGAAGATTCCAAACTTATGTAATTTAAATATCGAACGAGTTTATAAATATTTAAAATATACCACTGGCACCATACCAATAAAAAAATTATGTATTTCATAAAAATATACAAAAATGCACCATTACCAGAGTAATAAAATCCAAAAATGTTTTTCGAAAATTGTAAGTAATTAAAATTTAACTCACCTTACCTGCTGTAGAGCATTAAAATTATAAATGTTTGCAACTATGCAATATTCTAATATCTTATTATAGTCATACTTAGAATGGTCTTTATTTTATAAAGAACAAAAAATATTTTGAAAAAACTTCTGTAATCTTAAGATGACTAATAATTATAAAATGGAATTTAAAAAGTACTAGTACTACATGCTTTTTTTTAAGATATAAAAACAAAAAAAAACATAGTTTTTAATTAAATATAGTTGCTAATTATGTAAAACTTTACTTGAGATGGTTTCTTATTTCGAAACTTAAATAATGTACGACAAACTGTGTGTTTAGAAATAAATAAAGTTAAAAACTAATTGCGAATTTTAATTACAAAATTACTGACAAATAAGGGAGTCTCTCCAGTTATTATTCATAAAAAAATTATGTCTTATAGTTCGTGAGGAAGAATTTATAAATTATTGTTAACTAGTTGATACCCGCGACCTTATTCGCGTGGATTGAGTTTTTTTGTATTCAAGCGGAAACTCATTCGTATCAAATTTCATCAAAATCGGTTGAAAAGATGGGCCTTACAAGCGTAGCAGACATACCTAAATAAGTCAATATTTAACCCCAAATCTTATTTGAGTAGAGATGTTACTAGATGACCTGATCAGAGACTTTCTTTTATTAACCAATTCTACTATTAAAATTCAAGTACAAGGTCCCACTTCCTCTTTCAAGATAAAATTATTGTTGTCCTCCACCAATGGAATGGATTTATGGAAAATAAAATAATGCTTTAGTGGGTACATGACTAATAATTAATTATTGCACTTTACGTGCAAATTATAGTAGATTATTAACCAAGGGGATAAAGCAGTGTCTTCTGTCGCGGGTGACGATTTAAATCGCGAGCGTAACGAAGGACTCTAGGCTTACTCCCGAGCGTAGCGAGGGTGTTAAAAACTTAAATCACGAGCGAAGCGAGGGATTTAAGAAGAGTCCTGAGTGTAGCGAGGGATTTGAGTTCACTCAAGACTAAGACAGCTTTATCACCGAGGAAAATACTCTACTTTTCGTACCATTTGCGAAAAAATTAACACAATAATAATATGAGATAAGCATTTATTAAAAATAATGACAATTAAAAGTAAAAGTTAACATTCGAAACATTGGTCCAATTATTATTGATAGAGAGAGTTACATTTTTGTTTGGTACATTTATTGTTGATGAGTTGATTTGAGTATTTCTCTGTTCTTGCGTCTGAGGAACTGTTTAGAACATTAACTTATTTATAAAAATAAATTAAAATTAACTTAACGTTTATGTATTTGAAGAAAACAAAAACGCGGCAAATTCCTAGACTAATATTTTTTTTGTTAGAAAAGCAAAGGCGTCAAGCTCATACGGCCTCGTCGGTTTTCGTAATTTTATATAATAATCATAACATACATAATAAATGCGTATTCCTTTTTCAAAAAGATGTTTAATGCTTTATATACAAACTCAATGGTGTAAACACAGATGTAGTTCAGTTTAAATTTCGGTAAGTATTCCAAATTTAAATCACATTCTCCCCCTAGAGCAGGGATGCACAGACTTATTAAGACTAGGGGCCACTCGGGCAAATTATGAACTGATGGCGGGCCGCCAGAAGTATAGGTAATTAAAGACAATAAAGAATTGATAAATATGTATTAAAATTGAAAAAGAATTTATTAATTTGAAGCGTGGCACTGCATAGTGCTTACAATCTTTTTTATATTTGGCTCAAATTTACTTGTAGCAACACGTAAAACTGCTTCCAAACTTTCATTTGCAAGGCGGTTTCGATTTTTTGTTTTATATTTAGTATTGAAAAGGTTTGTTCACATATATAGGTAGAACCAAATAAGCTGGCACATTTCAGAGCGTTTATACGCAACTCTTTGTACGTATTTTTATCAATGCAGCGGTAAAAGTTCAGCAAGTCTCCTTCGTTGAATTTGTTGCGTAAATCTTGGTCGTTTTGAATGTCGATAATTTCTAACTGCATTGACTCTGGCGCATTTTCAACTGAAATCGTGAAAGGATTGCTGAATATGTCCAACAGAGGTTTCAATTTTTTAAACTCCGAAAATCTGTCTTGAAAAGATTGAATCAAAATATCTAGCTTTTCTACATAACTGAAATTAATCGCAGTTTTGTTGAATTTTTCAGCCATTTTCTTATAATTCGGAAAATGATTGTAATTTCCAGAATTCAATTGCGATCTGAAAAGTGTCAGCTTGCATTGAAAGGATGATACATGAGCGTAGAGCTGGGATATCAGTTGATTTTTGCCTTGAAGCCGTGTGTTCAAGACATTCAAATGATTTGTAATGTCAACTAAAAAAGCCAAATCACACAACCAATCAGGATTTTTAAGTTCCGGGACATCCCTTTGCTTGTCCGCCAGAAATATTCCAATTTCTTCTATTAAATTTAGAAATCGTTCCAGTGTCAATCCACGACTTAGCCACCTTACTTCTGTATAATACAGTAAATCTCCATATTCGCTTTCGATGTCATCAAGGAATTGTTTGAATTGCCTGTGATTGAGTCCTCGTGATTTTATGAAATTTACAGTCGAAACTACCACTTTCATGACATTTTGAAATTCAATTTTTTTAGAACAGAGGGCTTCTTGGTGTATAATGCAGTGAAACTGCATGAGATCTTCAGCGTTTATGTTTTTTTCTTGCAGATGCTTTTTCAGCAAAGTAACTAGCCCAGAATTGACACCAATCATCGAAGGAGCACCGTCAGTCGCAACTCCCGATAATTTTGATAAGTCCAAATTAGTTTTTGAACACTCGTCCAAAAGTACATTGAGTATATCAACTCCTCTGGTTTGACCTTTCAATGAACACATTCCTAATAACTCTTCTAAGACTTCAAAATCTTGAGTAACACCTCGTATGAATATGAGAAGTTGAGCTGTGGAACTAATATCAGTGGATTCGTCGAGTGCTAATGAAAAAAATTCAATGATATTAGTTTTTTCATTTAATTGTTCCGCAATATTACCTGACAAAGACATAATTCGTCTTTGGATAGTCATACGATTCAGTTGAATTTTCTCAAACTTTTTTGCTGCTTCTGGGCACATTTTCTTAGCGGCAATTTCTATGCATTCTTTTACAAAATCCCCATCATTGAAGGGGCGACTTCGCTTTGCTATCATTCGAGAAATTTCATAACTAACTTCTGTAGCTGTTTCTGAATCTTGAATAGGTTTTGTAAACATAGCTTGCTGACCAATAAGTTCCCGTTTTAAAGACAACATTTTTTGCTTTCTTAATTCGCCTGTAAACTTGGTAAAAGTAGGATGCTGCGTTTCATAGTGCCTTTTAACATTATATTCCTTTGCAATCGCAACAGAATTTTTGCAAATTAAACAAACGACTTTGTTATGTGACCATACAAAAAAGTATTTCTCGGTCCAAATTTCTTGAAACTGCCGATGTTCATCTTTAACCTTACGTTTATTACTAGGTCCTGGCTTGTCCATGTTGCGTTCTAATCCTGGCTAGGATTAACACAGCACCTAAAAACAATTACAGTACCTACTTAAATTACCCATCCTTTTTTAAATTACCAAAAATAATTGATTAAATAGGTAGGGAAACACTTATTAATAACAGAGTTTTACTTACGATTTCACAACACAATTATACACCGGCTAGTCGAGTTAAAATCTACACTAGAACTATTGACACTTCACTCAAATTAAAACCGAACTGTCGGTCGCTGCGGTTAGCGTGGCTTTTATACCGCGCGTATAGAGTCGAAAACTGTCTGGAGAAATCTCGAAACCGACTCTGGAAGCTTCGTGTATCTACCTACGCGAGCAATCGGGAATTCGGGACTATTGCTATCTCGCTTGCTCTAACAATATAACCCGCGGATAACGCGCCGCCGCGCCGGCCGCGGCGCTTCCTCAAGAAAACGAATTTAACCGAGATCAGCACGAACATTACCGACCGCTGTTACCGACGCATGCACGGCGCACCGATAAGCGCACTTAAGAGCGCGCGCGCGAGATTCAAATTACTTTTCGAACATATTTTTTTTGGTTTTATTCTGGAATAGAATTCAATATTTTTCGAATGTACGAGAGTATTATTTTTGCTGTCGGCGGGCCACCAGTATTCGACCGGCGGGCCGCATGCGGCCCGCGGGCCGCGGTCTGTGCATCTCTGCCCTAGAGGATGAATGAAATTCAGTACAACTTTCTTTCCCTGTTTTTAACAGATTAAAAATGACTATTGTTATGTTCGCTTTTTGTGGCATAGAATGTCACTTTTTTGAGCAAGTGGTATTAAAATATCTTTTTCGTACTACTTGATGCCTTTGCTTTTCCGACAAAAAAATTAGTCCAGGGATTTGCCGCGTTTTTGTTTTCTTCAAATACATAAACGTTAAGTTTATTTTAATTTATTTTTATAAATAAGTTAATGTTCTAAACAGTTCCTCAGACGCAAGAACAGAGAAATTCTCAAATCAACTCATCAACAATAAAATGTACCAAACAAAAATGTAACTCTCTCTATCAATAATTGGACCAATGTTTCGAATGTTAACTTTTACTTTTAATTGTCATTATTTTTAATAAATTCTTATCTCATATTATTATTGTGTTAGTTTTTTCGCAAATGGTACGAAAAGTAGAGTATTTTCCTCGGTGATAAAGCTGTCTTAGTCTTGGGTGAACTTAAATCCCTCGTTACACTCAGGACTCGTCTTAAATCCCTCGCTTCGCTCGTGATTTAAGTTTTTAACACCCTCGCTACGCTCGGGAGTAAACCTCGAGTCCTTCGTTACGCTCGCGATTTAAATCGTCACCCGCGACAGAAGACACTGCTTTATCCCCTTGGTTAATAATCTACTATTCAACTGAATGTTTTTAAAATGCTCAGCGAAACATCCAGTTCGTAGGACCATATAATTCTGCTAGGTACCTACAGTGTACCTATATTGAATAAATGATATTGAATTGAATTGAATTGTACCCTATAATACAAACAACGAACATAGTAACAATTTAAATAAAACCGGCCAAGTGCGAGTCGGACTCGCGCACCGAGGGTTCCGTACAAACCTGTAATAAGTTTTAAATTAAATGTTTTTTTTTTTAAATTTTTGTTGATTGAATTGAAAGGTAAATTGCGATTTACGATTAATGACGTATTAAAAAAAAAACTACTTACTTGATCTCGTTCAAACCAATTTTCGGTGGTAGTTTGCATGGTAATGTACAACATATATTTTTTTTAGTTTTATCATTCTCTTATTTTAGAAGTTACGGGGGGGGGGGGGGGGACACACATTTTACCACTTTGGAAGTGTCTCTCGCGCAAACTATTCAGTTTAGAAAAAAATGATATTACAAACCTCAATATCATTTTTGAAGACCTATCCATAGATACCCCACACCTATGGGTTAGATGAAAAAAAAATTTTTGAGTTTCAGTTCTAAGTATGGGGAACCCCAAAATTTATTGTTTTTTTTTCTATTTTTGTGAGAAAATCTTAATGCGGTTTACAGAATACATCTACTTACCAAGTTTCAACAGTATAGCTCTTATAGTTTCGGAAAAAAGTGGCTGTGACATACGGACGGACAGACAGACAGACAGACATGACGAATCTATAAGGGTTCCGTTTTTGCCAAATTTGGCTACGGAACCCTAAAAAGGCTATTTCCAAAAAACTATACATATTTTGTCAAATATTAAACATGGGTTCAATTCCCAAACTACCTTAGCGGCAGGCAAAAGCTTTGCTGTCGCCATCTACAAACACGAAACAAATTAGTTTCTATCTGCATTATGTAAATCGATAGTCATGTACCCAATCATAGATATTTTATAAGCCTTCATGGGCCACTGAAAATATGGCAATTTCTCAAATTCCTGGTCAAATATAATTGAACTTTTCCTATGTGATAGTAGCAAAAAGTTTATATGACTATGTTTAGATTCTGACATGCTAGAGAAGAATTTATTTTAGTTATTTGCATCCTACAATAAGTACAAAGGAAAGTCGTAACAAGATTGAAGACCTTTTTGGTATCCTCTTAAAGCTAATCTTATTTAAAATAAAAGTACCACAATCAAAAATATCATATTGGCAAGTTTAAAAGGTACAGCAATAATCGGAAGTTATAAAGACTGAAGAGTTCGAGTATAAGCAAAAAATTAAGCTAAAAAAAAAGAATGGTAGTAAAGTATTAAGAAAATAGGCTGGAGCTGAAGTAGAATGGACTGTGCAGAAAATCAATTGGGTAAGTTCCTACGTGTAATGGTAAGATAATAAAGACGCGAAAAAAATAGAACCACAAACGAAAATTGATATTTTTTCAAATGTACGTGCTGTATGAAGAATAAAATGTATAAAGTACGAAACAAAAAATCATAAAAACAAGAATAAACAGAAAGTCATCTATATAAACTTCTTATGCAAAACATGTATTAATGGTGCTAGAAAAAAGACTGTGAATTCCAAACTATTATACAAATCCTGGAATCGAAAACTACTACAGGTAGGATCTGTAGACATCTATAAAAACCAGTTAAATGAGAATTTGGGGGTTTATCTTATCAGTCATGAACTTATGAAGGTACACTGTGTCTTCCAATAATGGTAGGAGAGATGAAAATATTCTGAGGCATGTTGTGTGTAAAATTAATAAATTATTGAGAAAAAACACATCTTGAGCCAATTTACTTCAAACTCTACAGTTTTATGGTAAGACAAAACTGTCATAACTCATAACTTTTAACCTTTTTTAGCTCCAGTTTCTCCAATAATGGTAAGTGGATTCATACATTTTGTGTTACACGATTTGATTATTAAAGTACTATTGGTTAAACACCCACTTAATAAAGATACTTTAATAGATTTTTAGTCCACACAACTTTTGTGTTTAGGTTTACACAAAACTTTTGTAGGCTAAAAATTAAGTTTCGTTAATATATGGTGCTTATTAATAACTAGATGATGCCCACTTTCGCATTTATATTATAGTATGGATTGAAATTGTAGTCAAAATAGTCTGCACTTATATATGTCACCGTAAGATTGTAAAAACCGTAAGATTGTAATCCAACGCTTTTTTTTTCTATAGATTGTAAACAGTCGAAAGATTGTGAACCGTTCAATGTTTTAAGTGTCAATTTTTGAAATATTCATTGTATTTACGTTTTCTTGTCTCTTTCTTGTAGGTTAGGTTAGGGTTCAACATAAATAACCAAGTAGTGCCCGGCCCGCGGCCGGGCACTTGTGTTCTATCGGGTTAATAAACCTAACAGATTACAATCTACCGAAAAATAATCCGTTATATTGTAATCATTCGACAGTTTACAATTTCGCGAGTTGGATTATAATCCAACGGTTTTTACAATCTTACGGTGACATATACATACTTTATTCTGCATTCATTAAATAAGTATATTTTTATTAAAGTATATCTTAAATGCAACCTGAATAAAAAGATTATTATCATTTTGTGGTTTTATTTAAAATAGGGTACCTACTACAGTAAAATTAAAGAGGTGCAAAGTTATTGTGCATAAGTGCTTTATTGATTTTCATTACTTAGATTTAGATTATCAGATGGATATTTTTACTGCTACACTGTGATGAAATTATTACATTTTAGAGCTGCATATATATATGATATAAAAAAATTAGTCCATCCTTTGTAAATTTTTTTATACATATTGCATTTAAATATTAAATTATGATCACAAGCATAATAGTACCTAATCATATAATACCTAAAAAGAAGGTTAGCATATTAAATCTTAACTTAAAAGTAGCAATAATTAACCTTAAACCTACTACATATTATAATAAAATATTAATACATAGACTAGTCTGAAGTGTTCTGTATGACAATGAGAATGAATTCACGATCTGGTGCAATTAATATCTCGTGTCTCCTGCTTCTCACTCTCAGGAATGACAGCTCATTTGTGGAATCCTGAAAATTAAAATGCCTTCAACACAACATCAATATATTTATTTATTTATTGCTTTCATGTACAATGCTCATAATACAATTACATAGACATGAGGCCCCGTCAGGGCATTGCAATATTGAAGGGTAGGTAGGTAGGAAGGGTAGGAATATATAAGGGTAGGTACCTGTCTACTTGAAGTGTATTGATGCAGGCAAGATAGATGCTGTGTTAAATTAATGTTATCTCTGTACTCTGAATGTTTGATTGACTGCTTCAGTGAACAGGACCATAAAGAGTAGTAAAAGGTATCAAAGTAGGTATTGGTACAACAGGTGCAAAAATAAATAGGTAATGTGTTTAAGTGGACACAACCTGCTGATTTAGGGTGAAGACAAACAGGACAAAATTCCCACATTTTATAAGAAATTCAATGTGTTGCAGTAACATTGACTGTAATTTACATGTATGCCCTTATACTGAAAAATGTGGAACTCTGATATTATTCTATTGGTTACCTATGTGACTAGTCTTGGTGTCATCAGGAGTTCAAGAATAGATTGTAAGTACCCATTTGGTTTATATGCAGAATCATTTGTATTAAGAATAGTTAATGGTTAAAATCATAACTCTGAAAGGGGCTGATTTGTAATCTTGCTGTCAGAGTATCGAATTTTGGATGTAAATCAATACTAGCTGACCTTCCATTGGTTGGAACTTCTAATGCTTGCTGTGCAATAATATAGTATTTATCTAGTGAGAGCAGTAGCTCTCACTAGATAAATACTATATTAATTATTACTATTAGCCTAGTAAGGCTGATAATTTTTTTACAATTATGCAAAGATAAATACTGTGCCAACCTGAACTTTATATTAAAGGTTTGCAACCTACCAGGATCAGGAAGCTTACAATAAATAAGTACAGTAGTATTTATGTAATCAAATGTGTTCATAGATTTAATTGCTTATATAAATTTTAATTACCATTTCACGTACTACGTTCCTCGCTTTCTCTGTGAGCTGACCAATGAGACCCGCGTACAACACCGATGTAGCATTATCTAATGAACTTTTTATGGGAATGCCTGAAAGAAAACAATCACTTTAAATCAAGCATTCTACGCATACCTACATGAACAGTAAATTTATAGCTTATTTAAACCGTTAAATCAATATTTATAGTCAGAATAATAATTGATCAAACCTTCGTGGTTTACGATGACGACACCCATAACACCTTTGTGTGCTTGTATTCTTTTAATGGTTTCCTCTACTTCTGTCGCCTGAAATAGGTAACCATTAAAAACAAGTTCACTGAAATCAACAAATTATACCATTGTTACTGATTACCATCTTGTAAATAATTTATTTCTATGATTATTCTGAATCACTCTAGTCTGCACTCGCTGCTTCACTCCGTTTCACGTTTGTTAGATGTTAATGTTTGACAAATGACAAGTGACAACGTATATGTTCCGATATACACTGAGAGCACTGTTCACTTGTTCAGTGCTCTTACTGGGGAGAAATTCGTCCCGTTATGGACTGACAGTATACTGCCGCAGTATCCTAGGGAAATATAATTATGACGTCATAAATCGTCGCCATTTTTGTACTGTGAGCACTGGAGTTTTCGAGGTAAGACGTGCTCTCAGTGCTGACTGCGTTCCGTTTTAAACAGTGACCAGTATAGCTAACTATAAAGGAGCGGTTTCGCAGTGTACTAAATTGACGTCACACCTTACAGTGCAAGCAGTGTATTTCGGAACATACCCAAAATTATATTTTATTCTATGAATGCTCTATGGTTACACCATTTTATTTCTGTCACATCTTTTTTTCAGTCGGTGTGTCACATCTTGACAAATCATATAGGACGACAGTTGATGCTTACCATAGATAAAAAATCTGAAATTTCGTTTCGCAAGTGGGGAGCTTTGCTTTGTTTTAATTTTACGCATAGAAATTCACGTTTTAGCGATGGCGATACGGTGTTCAGCTAAACAAAAGCAATAAAACTTACTTTATAGCTTTACTTTGAATGTAAGTTTGGTCAAAATGTGTATCATTTGAGAGGACCATGAGCGAAGGCGCTGCAGAATGTACGGAAAAGCTAGATCCCAGGGTCCAGGTAAAGATAATCGATATAAAAGACATGCAACGCGAAAAATTAGCTTTTTTATATTATGTAGGCGGTCGTCATGAACTCATGACGGATACTAAGCTAAATACGGAAATAAGTGTCCACAGTTTTTTGCAGAAAACTTATTCTATTTTTACATGATCTTAGTACTGATTTATTATGAACTATTTACAGTAATTTTAAACTACTACTAAAAACTAATAATTTTTTTGAACTGTTACCTATGTGTAAAGATAAAAAACATAACTACTCACTAGTTATTAAATTATAAATATATAATAAATAAATAAATACTTATTTATTCTAAATAGTTCCCTCCAACGATAGCCCACCTTAACTAGAAGATATTTATTGGATATGTCACCGTAAGATTGTAAAAACCGTAAGATTGTAATCTAACGCTTTTTTTTTCGATAGATTGTAAACAGTCGATAGATTGTGAACCGTTCAATGTTTTAAGTGTCAATTTTTGAAATATTCATTGTATTTACGTTTTCTTGTCTCTTTCTTGTAGGTTAGGTTAGGGTTCGACATAAATAATCAGGTAGTGCCGGCCTCAGGCCGGGCACTTAGGTTCTATCGGGTTAATAAACCTAACAGATTACAATCTACCGAAAAATAATCTGTTATATTGTAATCATTCGACAGTTTACAATTTCGCGAGTTAGATTATAATCTAACAGTTTTTACAATCTTACGGTGACAGATACATTTCAATAATATTTGAGACCACAGACAAGGTAGATAGTTTAAAACTTGCATAATTGACAAAAAAATCACAGATTTAAAATTTTTCAGTTTTTTACACATAATTGATCACAACTAAACATCTTAGTACTTGATAATGCTCTGTTTAGTTCAAATCCATTGTAATTTTATTTATCTAACTTCCATAGATCGAGCTAGAGCGTCTGAACACAGCAACAGATGAGATCAACCGCCTTGAAGTTGAGCTGGATGAAGCTCGTCTCGCTTTCCGTCGGCTCTTGGCTGAGGGGCATCTGAGAATACAGCAACTCACTAAGAAGCTTGGGGCGAGTGTTCACAAAGCACGGCCATATTATGAAGCCAGATTTAGAGCTAATATTGTGAGTAGATTTCTTTGTTTCTTAATCTAGCTGATACTTATGACTTTGTCAGCTTGGAATAAGTAATTTCCACGGAAATTAATTTTCCATGATACAAAGTGGTCTTGAAAAATATTGTGTCAATCCGTTGCTATCTCGTGGAGTGATTGAAGGAAAAACCAATAAACAAATAGACTACACTTTCCATTTGCATTTTTTGTGTTTAACATTCAAGCAAAGTTTATTGCAAAGTTAAAAGCTATTTAAAAACGTAACTTTTTAGAGCTTACACAATAAGCCTAAAGCAAAAATAACTAAATAAGGTCTGAATTTCAGCCTGGTCATTTCTGTCGTACTGAAAACTTAATTTTTGGAATATACTTTTTCTGATACGATACTTTCTATATGGCCTATATATTAAGGAACCTAAACCTAAGCCAAATTAGAAAACAATTCTAATGCAATAACCAAAAGATCTTGTTAAGTTCAGTTTAAATTTAATTCTAGACCTCACAAGAGCTCCATGCAGCTAACCTCACGTACGACAAAGCAAACAGCGCTCATGCGGCGGCGCGCGAGATGGTCTACCTGGCAGAGCAGGGCCTGGCCAGACTGGCTGAGGGCTCCGGGGGACTCACGCTGGACCCCGCCTGGCAGGAGATGCTCAACCACGCCACACATCGCGTCAACCAGGTGAGACCACAACCTGGTTACCTACTAGCTGGTTTAGGGATCTTGGTCATACATTTGGTTTTTAAAAGTTTTTAATGTGTCGCTGTTTTATTATTCTTAACTTGATGAATAACAAATTCACATGTCACATGTCAACGTCAACTTGTCAAGTTCAATTTGTGTAATTGACATATGTTAGCCATAGACTAGGAGTTGACTTTTAATCGTGAGTTAGGCTTTGAATTCAAGTATTAGACAGTATAATATTTTGTAATGCTGGTTATTTTTGCTATTCTTGTGAAATTCATAGTTTGTAGTTTGACTTTCGGACTAAGCTTGCCTAGACTTAATAATTAAATTATTTGATGTGCTTTTTAATTGTAATTATATTATTCAGTAGTGTGTAGTAAATAGTAATGTAACGTTAGACAATTTATTAGTTGTGCATATAATGAGTTATGTTTAGCTGCTGGTGGGTATGATATGAAGTATTGCATTTAAGTAGCTAAATTATTATTGTTTATCGTATTATATTTTTGTATATATTGTATATTATTTTGTTATATATATGTATATACACCATGGTTATTAGCGATAATAGCGACAGTTCGGACGACGACAATGTATACTTCCAATGTGACTCCACCTCATCTGATGACAGTTTTCACAGTTTATCTATACCTCTCAATTTAACCTTAGATTCTACTTTCTCTCAATACCCTAAAAGTTTCAATGTTATCCACATAAATGCGCAGAGCATTCCTGCTCACCACTCTGACCTTTTGAGCTCGTTTGACGTCAAGAACATTCATGCTATCCTGGTTTCTGAAACCTTTCTCAAGCCTTGCTTACCCTCAACTTCGTACTCGTTGCCAGGATTTCATCTAATTAGAAATGACCGGACCGGTAAGGGTGGTGGAGGAGTTGCTATTTACCTGCGTGCTCAGATTCCGTTTACAATCTTAGATAAATCTCCTTCCCAGTATGCGGAGTCATCTGAACATTTATTTATTGAAGTTCTCTTCGGTACTTTGAAGCTTCTGTTGGGAGTTTTCTATAGTCCTTCATTGCGCATAGACTATTTTAATGAGTTCGAGGCCTTGCTAGAGAAGTTCGTCCCTAACGCCGATCATACGATAATCATGGGCGACTTCAATACTTGCCTAGTCAAAGATAACTCTCGAGCCAAGCGCCTGGTTGATATGATAAATAGTGCTGACCTAAATATTTTAAACACCTCACGGCCGACACACTTTTTTCCAAACTGCGTTCCTTCTCTGCTGGACCTCATGATTGTCTCCTCGCCTGATCGTGTCAATGCGTTTGGACAGCTCTCAGCAGAAGCTTTTTCATATCACGCCTTAGTCTATCTCTCGTTTAAAATACGCCCGCCCAAAGTTAAACCTACGGTCATAATGCGGCGCAGCTTTAAGGACTTCAACAATGTTAGCTTTTTGAACGACCTTAGCCAAATCGATTGGAACTCTGTGTTGAATGCCACAACGACGAACGACAAGCTTAATATTTTTAATTCCATACTTATTGAGTTATTCGATGTGCATGCCCCATTAAGGCCGATTAAACTCAAACACCTTCCAGCACCTTGGCTAACAGAGGAAATAAAAATTCTGATGGTCAAGCGTAACAGAGCTAAGTCGAAATTCAAGAGTAACCCTACTACAGAAAATCTATGTAAATATAAAAATCTGCGTAATAAATGCAATAGGCGTTGCCGGGATGTCCAGCGAGAATATATACATGTTTCAGTGGACAATAAAGACCCTGGGAAAGTCTGGAGATTCCTTGACACCATGGGAATTGGCCGGGATCGCAAATCCTCTCTTACCGTTAGCAACGTTGATATAGAATCGCTTAGTAGACATTTTACGACTGTTCCTTTATTAGACAATTCAACGAAATCTTACACGCTTAACTCCCTTAGCTTAAGACCCAGTCCCAGTTCTGGGCTCTTCAATTTTACACCCATCACTGCTACGGAAGTCCAGAAGCATATCATGGCTATAAAATCTGATGCCATCGGCAGTGATGGTGTGAGTCGTAAAATGATTTTGCTGGCACTTGACAAAATCCTACCTGTCCTTTGCCATATTTTCAATCACTCTCTTTCCTCTAATACTTTTCCGAATATTTGGTGCTCGGCTTTTGTCATTCCCATTCCTAAAATTTCCAATCCTTCAACCTTTTCTCACTATCGACCAATCTCAATTCTTCCATTTTTATCGAAAGTGCTTGAACGTGTGGTCCACAGTCAACTTTCACTATTCCTCTCCAAGCACAATATTCTGAGTCCTTACCAATCCGGATTTCGCCCTGGGCACAGCACTGTGACTGCTTTGATCAAAATTTGTGATGACATAAGGTACGGGATTGATAGCCGGCTAGTTAGTATCGTAACCCTACTTGATTTCTCAAATGCCTTCAATACTGTTGATTTTGATATTCTCCTAGCAGTTCTTAAGTCAATAAATGTCTCCTCCGATGCTATTGGCTGGTTTCGCTCCTACCTTTATGATCGCAAGCAATGCATACGTATTGATGATAAATACTCGTCATTCTGCGGTCTTAGTGCGGGTGTACCTCAAGGAGGTGTTCTGTCCCCCCTCCTCTTCTCTATTTTCATCAACTCTATCACTGACCTTCTCTCACTATCCTTTCATCTCTACGCTGACGATTTGCAAATTTACACATCAACAACCGTCGACGATCTCTGTGGTGCTATAGCACGACTAAATTCCGAACTCAATACTGTGAGCAACTGGAGTAAGTCGTACGGGTTGTGTGTAAATGCAAGTAAGTCGCAGGTTTCTTTATTTGGATCATGGCAGCAAATTGCCAAAATTAACCCCTCATCTCTCCCTCCTGTAGTTTTCAATGGTACTAATTTGGAAATTTGCAGCACTGTCAAAAACCTGGGTCTTGTTATGGACAACTCCTTTTCCTGGGCTCCCCAGATAGCTGCAGTTAGTCGGAAGATCTACGCCGTGATCGGTAGGTTGAGAAGATGGAAAAACTTTTTACCGGTCAAAACCAAAATTTCCTTGGCTCAATCACTTCTGCTTCCCCTCTTAGATTATGCAGATTCATGCTATCCTGATTTACCACAGATTCTCCTTAATAAGCTTGAACGTCTGCAAAATATGGCTATCAGATTTGTGTTTGGGCTGAGAAAATTTGACCACATAACTCAATATCGAGTCCAACTCAAATGGCTCACCGTTAAACAACGCCGTAATTTCCATATCCTTTCTCTTCTCTACTCTATCCTCTTTCTCCCACATACTCCTCCATATCTAAAGGAAAGATTTCATTTTCTTCGGTCTAGCCATCTTCTCAACCTTCGTTCAAAGAACGACAACAAATTAGCGATGCCAAGCAGTCGCTCGCAATGCTACGGCGACTCCTTCACTGTCAAAGCTGTGATCCTCTGGAATGCGCTACCGAGGGATATCCGACACTCTGTGTCGGTGTCAACCTTTAAACGTCGTCTTAAAAATTACTATTTATCGCTATGAAAGTATAAATATCTATGTAAAGCTCGTGTAAGTTTATGTTATTGTATCTATTATATGAGTATATATTATGTTTTATTTTATTTTTTAGATTTATATTGTCATATAAGTAGAATAGTATGTAACTATAGTATGTACTGTTATGTAAGTTTATTATATTGTAATAGATAAGTAGTAGATTGTTATTATTTCTCTCTTTGAAATGTACACGTGTGCACCGCCCTGACATCATACAACCAATCTCCGATCATAAAAAGGTTGCCTGGAAGAGATCACTCATAGTGATAAGGCCGCCTTTACACCGTAACAAGTTGTAAATTGTGTTATGATTCTTTTTACCTCTGTTTTATTATTTGTTTGTGTGTAATAAAGTGTTTTTACTTACTTACTTACTTACTTGATGATGCCTGGGACTTTGTCAGTTTTAATTTATTTTTCAAAATAAAAGCGCAACAACATGCGTCCATTTTGACATTGACGTATATTACACGTGTCATGATGACATTTGATATAGAAATATCCTGAGAAATGAGAATTAACATATCCAACAGCAGTCAGCGAGTCGATCAAAAGATTTTATTTTACAAGTTGAAGGAATAAATAATAATGAGATAGGTTTATGTATTCTCGTTTATGTTGTCTCGCTGTTTGACAATAGAAATGACATGTAACATCATTACAAACATAGACAACAAAAAAAGATGGATGCACTGCGAGAGTTGCTATTCCACAAATGTAGCTTTAGTTTTAAGATACCGTTACTGATTATCACTATTATATTTTATTTATAAATAACTGGATGTCAACAAGTGTAGTATACCTACCTAAATTGAATAAAAATTATTTGACTAATGTACTTTGAAAAATGTACCTAATTAAACATTTTATTTTTGTACCTCTTAATCACTGTAAAACTGCAAAAAACCATATTTTATTTTGTTTTCTATGATTTTATACTATTTTTTGAAATACTGTACAAGTACCTGGCCCAAGATGAAACAACCCCTTGCTCACTGCCAAGGGTCACTGGTGCTTCCTTGTCCACTATGTATCTGTTTTACTTCTTATTTTATAACTAGTTGATGTTAAATAAATTTAAAAAAAAAATGGGCCGTTAAAGTGAAACAGACATTCAGATAGACAAGGTTTTGCCTTTATAATATTAGTATGGATAATTATTTCTTGTGACGCAGGCGGAGTGCGACCGCGCGGCAGCAACGGTGACGCAGCGCACAAAGGCGGCGGCGCACCGCGCGGCCACGGCGCTCGTGCAGCAGCTACAGAACGGTCTCAAGCGACACATCACCAAATCCAGGTACAGGTCTACTGAGCTCGCGTGACGGTGACAATAGGCATGATGGCAGTAACCAAGCATCAATGAAATTATGTATTTATCTAATGAAATAGGATTTCGAGTGATATTTTGATAAAATAAAACTATAAAATACAGCAATCCGCCATAATGGATTAAACACCAGGAAGCAAATGACGTCACGATTGTTTGCTTTCGAGCTATGACAATCACACTATTGTTTACTGCACACTGCACAGAGTACATTGATAAAAACAATAGTGACGTCACAAACGACGCCATGACGCCGGCGAGCGTATTGGCGTGAATTTTAAAATTTAAATTTCAAAGGCCTATTTTGTCTGCCAACCCTTATTTTTCTGCTGAAATAAGATATTTTTTCGAAATAGTAGATACTTCCGAACATAATCTGACCATTTTTCAAAATCAGTCATCATGCCTATAGCATATATTAGGTGTCAGCGGGGCCTCCGTCATATCAGAGAGACAATAACAAGACCAGGAGCAACAACAGATATGGTTTTAAGCAGAGCAAAGCCAACTCTCATAGAGAGTTGTTGTGTTGCCATTCCACTTTTTTTTTTATTGTGGTGGCACGATTTGAACAGTGATACATGTAAGTTTTAATAAGCACTGTAAATATTCACTATCCTTGTACATACTATATCCCTCGGCCTAACTACATGAGGTTTGATTTAATTATCACTTTTTAATAACCCGCATTAAATCTGGACTAACCATCATAGGTCATGTGTTATTTACAAGAATTTAGGCTCGGCGTGCGCCGGACTTAGGCTGTCTTTCCATCAGAGATATTAGACTAAAGAGCTGCACTTTTGGTAATTATCGCTAGAAAAGCTAATTCAGTAATAGGTGGGTGCTACACACTCCACTGATGACGATAGTGAAAGTCTGCCCACATGCTGATGGGCCTTTCACTAGATATGGCCGCTGCAAGACGTTTTATGGTTACCAAAAATGCACCATAACTAGAAAGTCTTATTCTTGTACTGTATGCGAAATACCTATGTAAACAGTATAATAACTGATGCTATTCATCGGGCCTTCAGTAGATATCACCTCTCAAAGACGTTATGAACAATACATGTCACGTTGATTTCTGTTAAATAAATTCTTACGCCTTCAAAATTTTTATGAACTACCTTAATTAATACACATAAAATCAGAATACATACACGTACATGTTATTATTATACAATGCAGATGACATGTCAAGAATGTCAGTATAATGAAAGTCTGTCTTTTACATTTAGCAAAAGGGAAAGCTTCCACAGTTTCCACTCCTGTTGGTTAAATGCACCCTTATTATGGGTAACCTAAATGTGGCCAATCCAAGTCTTCACAATAATTAGGCACCTTTTAGATATATTTTTACTTTAATAAACCAAGTTTTGATAGAGAAAAGTTACTAGTTGTTTTTGAGAGAGGAAATTTAGGGTACCCCAATAACCAATTTAAGGTGCCTGTCCATTGAAGCGGAGCGGAACAGAATAAGCCAAACAGGCCAGTGAGATTCCTGACAGGTGACTCGAAAAAATTACCGCGTTATCGATCAACAATCCGATTGGTCCGCCCAACACGTCATCTCTGCTCCTATGGACAGACAGCCTTAGTCTGTATATTTTCCCTTCATTTCTTAGTAGTGTAGAATTATTAGTGCTTGACAACTCTACAATCTAACATATAAGTATTCTATCATGTACATATTATTATAATAGTCTGGCAACCTTCGCTTGTTTAGTTGCACTTATTTCTTTCAGGCACACTGCCGCTCGCCGCATCACTTTTGGTACATGATTTTCTTTTATTACTTTACTGTTATTTTGCCTCTTTTGCAAATTGCTACAAACTTGCATGCTCACAACCTCATGGTAATATGAACATACTAATTGATACATAAAGCCTGGCACACCATTTTTGTAAGACCTTTAAAGATAAATAACATGGAGATGAATCGGGAAACTGCTATGTCGTCTAAGCCTCTAGTCTAAGCTAATATGTCAAATGTCATTAAAAAAAAGCATGTAAATCGAATGTCCCGAAGCTGTAGCACTAAGGTGTGAAATTTGAATAAAATGCACTTTTTCAAAAGCCAAACTTATATTTTTTATTGATGCTTAATAACGCTTACCCGTTGTCCTAGGAGCGACAGAAGCAACGCAACGCGATGCGACGCCATAGAAAATGACAGACGTGGTCCCGTAGATACGTCTGTTTTCTATGGCGTCGCGTCGCGCGGCGTCGATTCTGTCGCTCACCTAGGACAACGGGTTACACCAAAAAAGGTAGTACCAAAATCGTAAGGCGCGATCTACCGGATTAACAACTGAACTACTGATGCTAGAGGCTTAGTCCGAGCACTAATGGGCTACTAATGTTATTAATTCGAGAATCAGCATTGTGGACGTTAAAACGACACGTGTATGTGTGTTTCAGGCTTAAACCAACTCAACCTTACTTTCCTAATCTGTCGTGCATGATGAATGTCAAATTAACGCACTGCTTATACTTAATTTGTTAATATTATCCTTCTATGTAAGCTGTTTTAGTCCTTCAAGCCAATTAAGGGAAAATAATTGTATTTTTCAGGCCGTACTTCGAGGAAAAAGCTCGGATAAACTCAGCGCTGGAAGCCCAGAAGGCTCGCATTCAAACCTTGGAGGAACAAGTGGCTGATGCCAAACAGAAATACTCGTCAGCTCTCAGAAACTTGGAGAGGATATCCGATGAAATACATCGGCATCGGTCGAGAAGACAGTCCACTAGGAATGGTATTAATTTTTAATTTTAATTTAATTTTTAATTTTCTTTATAAGGATTGTATAGCATAAATGATGTGGAGTTATACCACAGTATAAGTAGATAGGTACGTTCTTCCCTATCAGTCGTGTCAGGGGCAAACCGTACCTCTAGGTGCTATCATAAATCTTGACTTTTTTTTGTACCTATAATTACAATCATAAGATACAGTAAGGTATAGGTGAGGTGATTATCTCACATTAGAATATAATGAATTATAGTAATGATTGATGATCATTGTAAAGATCAATCGTGCATTGTCGAGTCAACATCTCCTGAAGATGCTCCGGTGTCGGAGTGAAACGTACATTGAGAGGAGTACTGTAGCAGATTATATTAAACTTCTAGTTCATTCATAATCATGGACTTCCTCAAATTAATGCCTGCTTCTATTCAATATTTCTATTTTCAATTAATTCAATTTCAGACTTGGATCATTCAACGATAACAGACACCGCGAGCGAGTCCAACGCGAGCGAAACTCTAGAAGAGCTGTGCGCTCACAACAACCACGAAAACGTGCGCGAGTGGCTGCGACGCGCCGACCGGAGCGATCCCGACACCTGGACCGAGATCGATCTGGACTATTCCAGCCCCGAGGAGGTAGGACTTTACCACAACACAAAAATATTAAGACCCAGAAAACACTAATGAAACAAAGAAAGAAGACACAGAAAACACTAATGCTGAGATCTATAGAGCGTACTTTGACTTGACTCAGACTTAAATTAGAGTTAAATAAAATAAATAAATTAAGTTTTTATTGCGTTACATTCTTGTTCTTAAATAACATTTTATAATATTGGACTTAAAAAACTTAGGTAAGGAGTAACAAAAACACAATGGGTCGCAAACTCAGCCTTGTGCTGGGTATTGGCAGCAATACCCAGCACAAGGCTGATATATTATTATTATTATTATGATACGCTAGTATCATAATAATAATAATAATATATACAATTTGATATTTTTGCATAGTAATACTGATATTTTGAAACTAACAACTTTCCTAATTAATGAAATATTATTGTATAATAATTATACTGCACAATGATGAAGGAGATAAATATATTTTTTATACTATAAGTACAGCTGTTATGCGTTCATATAGTTACAAAAACAACAGAATTTATAGAACCGCAGGAATAACATACATTTGGGGTACAATTTTTTTTTTTTTTAAACTTAATTACCATAAATATGTTTAGCTGCCTCAACTTGTATGTTAAGGTAATAATCTTTAAGTTTGTGCTTCATACAAATTAAAACGAGCTTATGTGAGTAACATAAATCTGTCTCGTTTTAACCATCTCTTAGTCTTTGCTTAGACTTATCTAAGCAAAGACAAAGTTCGCTACTTACTATATCGATCTCACACTAACAAGGAAGTAGAATACAAAAGGCGCACTTATCGCTCAGTAGCGATCTCTGCTAGGCAACCTTAGGATTAGGAGAAGTAGTGGAGATTAACCTGCGGGTTAACTCCGGGTGAGGTACGGGTTGCGGGGACTTTGTGAGTCATTGCGGCAACCTTTATAAAAAAGGAAAAGGTGACTGACTGACTGATCTATCAACACACAGCTCAAACCACTCGACGAATCAGACTGAAATTTGGCATACAGATAGCTATTGTGACCGCAAAAAAGGATTTTTGAAAATTCAACCCATTTAGGGGGTAAAATAGGGCATATAAAAAATGATGATGAGCCTGTAATTTTATTTACTTTTCAATTAATGTCATAAATCCTGAATTGTTTACAATAAAGGTGCCAGAAATTGTCAATATCATTACCGAATCTAGTCATCAGCCCCCTAACCAATTTACATATAGAGAAAAGAGAGAAGGCGGCGTAAAATTAATTGCTATCCTATAACAATAAATTTTACACCTCCATAATATTTATTAGCAATCAACGTGACTAATAATTGCTAATAATTATTTTAAGTTTGTAAGTTTATCACATGATCTTTGAGAGGTGCTATCTAGTGATCGAGCCGATGAATAGCGTCAGTTTTTATACCGTTTACATAGGTACTGCGCATACTTTAATACTATAAAAGAATCAGCCTTCCTGACGATAGTTACCAAAAGTGCAGTTATCTCCTATAATAATGCGTTTCGTGTCTATTCTCTTTCTATGATCGCTAACGCTTTAGCGAAAGCGATTATAACGCTAAGCATAGGCTATTCAGTTATTTAACGTTTATAGAAATAATATATTTATAATATAATAATAAGTTAACGATTATAGGAAGAGAATAGACACGAAATGTATGTAACTTGGCTAGACAAGCTGCAGTATTTCTTAATTCCATTTTATGCTAGTTATAATCATACATGCATTCTATTCCTCAGATAAGTTTCGAAAAATGCTCCCTCCGACCTCGTTCAACCCCAGAAAAATCATCACCGCCAAGTCCGATGGAGACCAAAGTGTCAGCGGCCTCCCCTAGACGCATCATCAGGACTGGAGACAGGAGCGCGGCCATACGAGCCGAGCTGGAGAGAGGGAGACGACAGAGCCTGGATGCCTTGCTTCATGACACGGGGGAAAAGGTCAAAGAGATGTTCCAGGGTAAGAATGTTACAATATTTGACTTTTGATTTTTGAGAAGTTTCTTAGGGCATCTTTTGAATAAATTTGTAAGTTATCCAGTGAAAGGGTGGGATAAGTGTAGCAAATATCTAGCCGATTGCGATTGCGAAGGTCCTAAGAAATTGTGTGTGGGACCGGATAGAATCGATGATTTCAGGGTATTTGCATCCCAGGAAGTATCCCGTCTCAGTTTTTAACAATTGAGTATTTGTAAGTACAAGTATGATAGTAATTGGGACTGCTATTGACCTGACCTGCCCCCCTATTCTGTAACTTAGTGGCTATCGAAAAATGAAAGCCACTGACATATATTTTTTGTCCATTGAAGGTTCACTATGAAAAAATAATATAATATTTCAAAGCAAACCTTCGATGGATAACAAATATAAGCCAGTGGCTTTAATTATTTGATAGCCACTGAGTTACAGAATAGGGTTGCAGACCACTTTAAAGTCGCCATGTATACCTACAACCATGTGTGTAATATATCAGGTTTATCGCTGTTCGGCGAGCGACGCGGCTCGGGCTCCGCCCCGCGGACCCCGCGCAGGGCTTCGCCGCGCTCCCGGAGGTCTCCGGCCCCCGATGGCGCTTCATCCACTTCCGACGAGAGATACTCCGATACTGACAGTTTGACTAGGTCAGTACTGCTTACTGCAATAATATTATAACGTCTTCTGATACATAAAAAGTTGTATTTGTGCATTCGTCCCTTCTAAGTGTTTCTAGCATAGTACTAACCACTTACAACAGATGGCGACTGTTGGGGCTTCAACCTGGTCCAATGCTACAACCCTAAGACGCTGTTCCAGGGGCCCATCAGCTGGATTCGAGCCTCTTAGACCATTGGCTCAGGGCCAAATGCGGACAGAACTGTTCGGGCTTAACTTAGATAACTAAAGTATTGATAGTAGATAGTTGCTATGCACTTACAGAGTCCAATGTGACCACGGCTCCTCGATAAGGAAGGATGTAGGTTAAAGGGTAGGAAAGGTCAGGAATGAGAAGGTACTTGCTGTTCGGCCGTAGCTTCTTGCTTCAAGACGGCACTAACACACAACACACACAGCACAGCACTAACGTTCGTCTATAAGCTACTTAGATTAATTATTTACTTAAGTATATAATTGCACGGCCAGAAGTGGCGTCAACGTGGCACACAACTATTGTCACCCAGTACAACAAGTAAGTCTTTATTTAGTACCGAAATAACTAGAAGCTAATTTCTCGCGGGAACCTTAAGCTATAGCGAGGTTCTAACAATACGGAGTACAAAGAAAAGCTTATTTTTACAATCAACAATTCGAGGCGCGGCCGCTAGCAAAAACCAATCTTGAACTCTGTCTCGAACTGTCAAAACCAAAAAAAGTTTTATCAAAAAGCGCGGCAAGCTAGCTACGTTCACACAGTATTCATCTGTCACAGCGACCACAGACAACTAATACATAGGTGGCGCGAACAATCCCCCGCCCGTGGACGCAAGGATTTACGTCCACTCACTAACAGATGGGGAGACGTGACAAGGTGCAAACGGCTCGGTGCAAGACCGAATCTCCGACCATTACCTCGGCGACTCTGGGAACCCCATCAGACCCGTACATTAGCTTAACAATGCGTCCACGACGCCAATACAAAGGTAGCAAATTAGATTCCTTTACCAATACAAGATCACCAACCTTAGGGGGATCGGATTTGTCAGCCCACTTAACACGTTGCTGCAAAAGGTGCAAATACTCGAGTGACCAACGATGCCAAAAGCTCTGAGTCATTTGCTGCAACAGTTCAAACCGAGACAAACGTGAGGTTTTCGCGTCCCTGAAGGGGTATTCGGGCAAGGCGTTAAGGGGCTGACCAATCAAGAAGTGGCCGGGAGTTAAGACCTCCAGGTCGTTTGGGTCAGACGAGAGGGGGCAGAGTGGCCGAGAATTGAGTATGGCCTCAATTTTACAAAACACAGTGGCGAGTTCTTCGAAGGTCAAGATAGTTTCTCCTATAACGCGTCGGAGATGTGTCTTGGCGACCTTGACGACAGCTTCGAAGATCCCACCCCAGTGGGGGCAAGCTGGAGGGTCAAACTTCCAGGTTATCCCCATCTTGGACATTGCAGTACTTAAACTAATCTTATTACTAGACAAAAATTCAACAATTTCTCTTAAATATCTATCGGTACCCTTATAATTAGTACCGCAATCGGTGCGAACCAGGTCAGGCAATCCTCGACGAGAGACAAATCTACTTAGTGTGGCCACAAAGGCCTCAGTGCTTAAGGCACTCACCAGTTCCAAATGGACCGCTTTAGTAGAGAGACAAACAAAAACGCACAGATAGGCCTTGAGTGACCGGGCGTTGCGGAGGTTAGAGCTCTTGATGGCGAAAGGGCCTGCAAAATCAGTGCCAACTCCGGCAAAAGGTCGAGTGGCCATGACGCGGTCGGGGGGCAAGTCACCCATCATCGGCTGCGCAGTAGGGGCCTTCAAACGGTAGCAAGGGATGCATTTGAAAATGACGCTCCGGATTGTGCGTCTCCCTGCCAAAATCCAAAACTCACGCTGTAAAATAGCCGAGAGGGCATTGCAACCAGCATGGGCATTTTTCAGGTGATAAGAGGTCACCAGCAATTTAACAAAGGTGCCGTCCTTAGGGAGCAGCAACGGGTGACGAGCACCATAGGGCAACTCAGCATTCCTAAGGCGTCCGCCAACGCGTAACAATCCGTCATCGTCCAAAAAGGGGCTTAAGCGAGCAAGCGGGCCTTTCAAAGCTAAGCCTCCTTTTATGGTGTCAATCACGGACGCAAAATGTTCTGCCTGAACCACACGCACCCAATGTGTCCGGGCTTCTCGACGTTCAAGAGGCGACAAGACAGGATTCAAATTTTTATTACCTGGGTTCCTTCCATTATGGATGAAACGTCTAAGCCAACCGGTAACACCAATGAGTTTATCAAGGGAACTGTATCGTTCCAAGAGGAAGTTGGAGTCTGGGATCGGTCTATCCTCCACGACTCCGACTCTTAAGCCCGGCAAAACTTCCGGAGCGGAGAACCGATTCTGAGGCCAAGTCGACTCAGGTTGCGTTAACCAACTTGGGCCCCACCAAAGGGGATGGTTGACAAGTGAAGAGGCCTCGAGACCGCGAGAGGCGCAATCGGCCGGGTTCAATTCTCCGGGTACGTGTCTCCAAATCAACGGAGTTTCAGAGCACTGAATTTGGGACACCCGATTCGCGATAAAGACCTCCAAGTTGTGAGGGGCGGCTCGGAGCCAACATAGGACTATTTCACTGTCCGTCCAAGCATAGACGTCGGTCAGTTCGACCACGGATGCCAAAGATGAACGGACGTGGTTAAGAAGGCGCACCAAAAGAGCAGCGCCAGACAATTCTAATTTAGGGATCGTCAAGCGTGACCGAATAGGGGCCACCTTGCTCTTTGCCAAGACAAGATGTGTCGCTACCTCACCAGTGGCATCGACAGTCCGCATATATACCACGGCAGCATAGCCTCGTTCGGAGGCGTCACAAAACCCATGGAGACTGGCGTGGCACCTTCCTGGTGGTAGGAAGCGTCGAGGCATCGAAATTCGGTCGACGTCCGGAAGTGCAGACACAAGGGAGTGCCACTCCTTCAATAATTTCCCTTGGAGAGGCTCGTCCCAACCGACTTCAGCGATCCAAAGCTTCTGAAGGAAGCATTTGGCCAAAAATATTACGGGAGTGATCCACCCGTTTGGATCAAAAGTGCGGGCAACCGTAGACAAGACGGAGCGCTTAGTCCAGACCTTAGGAGGTGGGTTCAATTTGACCCGGTAGGTGAAGACATCCTGGACGGGCTGGTACTGTATTCCAAGGACCGTCAACAAATTAGGATTTTCAAGGTTTTCAAAAATATGAGGGTCCTGCTGATCCTCTCCCGGGAGATCCTTCAAAACGTGAGGGGAGTTGGATAGCCACTTTCGCAATTCATAACCTCCGGACTTCAGTATTGCAATCAATTCGTCACGCAGGGTCAAAGCTTCTTCAACACTAGAAGCTCCTGTGCAGATGTCGTCCATATAGACTGACGATTCCAAGGTGGCTGATGCACGAGGATAATTCAGCCGCTCGCGGTTAGCCAATTCCAACAAGGTCCTAATAGCAATATAGGGGCTTGACCGGAGTCCATAGGTCGTTGTGTTCAATTCAAAGACCCGTATCGGCTCATTAGGACTCTCGCGCCACAAAATCAGCTGATACCTCCGATCATCGCGATGTACCACCGACTGTCTGAACATCATCTTGATGTCAGCAACAAAGACAATTTGGTGACGGCGGAAATGCGTGAGGATGTCGGAGATATCCTTGATCAACTTAGGGCCAGCGTGCAGACACTGGTTCAAAGTCACCCCGTTAGACGTAGCCGCGGAGCCGTCAAATACCACTCGAATCTTACCCCCAGGGGTCTTCAAGACAGCATGGTGGGGTAGGAAGTAGTGCTCGTGCGAACGCCAATCAAAATTGGATGGTGACATGTGTCCAAAGTCTTCGTACTCGCGCATAAATTCAATATACTTGGTGCGGAAGGTAGGGTCGCGCCGCATGCGCCGTTCCATAGACAAGAGCCTTTTCTCAGCTAAGGCCCGTGAATGACCAAGAGGGGGGCGAGAGGCGAGGAAGGGCAAGCGAGTTACGAAGCGCCCGTCAGTACGGCGGCCTGTGTTATTTTGATAGAACAACTCGCATTCAAGGTCAAGAGGATTAACCGGTGCGGCGTGTGGCGGCTCC
Organism: Erebia epiphron; assembly: GCA_963932025.1. Lineage (NCBI taxonomy): Eukaryota > Metazoa > Arthropoda > Insecta > Lepidoptera > Nymphalidae > Erebia > Erebia epiphron. The sequence goes on from OZ009948.1 coordinate 3,211,741, forward strand.
TCGACTTCCCAAAAACGCTGGACTACATCCGACAACGTTAAGCCGGCTGCCTGCAATTGGTCTAGCACCGGTGGGTCTGAAGACCACAAAACGGGTCCAAGAAAGCTATGACCAAATATAGTGGAGATGGCGCAAAGTCCATCTTTCTGCAGGACCCTAATTCCTCCTGACAAGATCAGGCCTAGGACATCAGAACCCAACAAAAGATCCATGGGACCAGGTTCAGTCCAGTGAGGGTCGGCAGGGGTCAGACCTGCCGTACAGGAAACCGCAACATCAGCGATTCTTTCCTGTGGTAGAGGACCCAAGATATCGTCAAGGACTGACACCTTGACCAAGACGCGGAGATCGCCCTTAATTGGGCCAAACATCAACTCCGCTTCACCCTTAGGAGTCGAGGGCTCGGCACCACCGATACCTATCATCCGAACCGCATGAGGACTCCAAGGGAGCCCTAGCTTACCCACCAAATAAGAAGAAGCAATACAGCACTGTGAACCCGAATCCAAGAGGGCACGAACTATCAAACATTCACCTTTCGGGTTGTACACCTTCACTGAGACAGTCGGCAAAAGAACGGTCTGACAGACGGACTGCTGACGATTAAGATTCTCAGGAGATGTGGCTGTGGTGGGGGCTAGGGCGGCGACTACCTAGCATTGGTCACCTTCATCAAACCGGTCCTCGAACCGGGGAATCTCGAATCGAGATTCATGCGGAACCTCCAGAGGCGGAGGAGACGGACCTCCATTTGGGTAAATCCACGCGCCATCCCGCGGCGGAAGCACAGGCCTAGTCAAGCGGGCAGAGGCCGGCACACCGTAGTGAGGTTGGCGACCCATACGAGGTGGGCGGCGCTCTAGTCGCGGCCACTCGTGAAGCGGGGGTGAGTAGCGAGTAGGACGGCCCGTCGCCGTGGCGGCAGCAAATCCCGCATCAAATTGGCGCAGGGGGGTCGAAATCCCCCCGCGGGGGGGTGAAGCCCCCCCGGGTGGGGGCGAAGTCCGGACACACCGGGGCACCTGACACGGTGCAGGAGAGCGACGCAGACTAGCAGGGGAGCGATTAACATAAGCACCCCCGCCCGTGGGGGGGGTGCTCTCCCCCACCTGGCGGCCAACGCCATTTTGGTTGGCACACAAGATCGCCAGGTGGTTGCCCTTACAAATAGGGCATGGCTGCTGATGTGGGCAGTCTCGCTGCAGGTGTGCCTCCAGGCAGCTATAGCACCAGTGGCGGTCCCTGGCGATGCCCCTCCGGTGGTTAATCGTCCTGTACAGGAACTGGGAACAAGAAGGTACCCTGTGGCCGGGACGCTTGCAATATTTACAGGGGGTGGCCTCAGTGGCAGCAAGCCCCCTGTAGACTGGCATTGGCCTTCGCTCAGAGGCCCCCTTACCAGGGCTGCCAATCGGACCCCTTCCCTTCCTCGGCTGGGCAGGTTGCTCTGAGGTCCTTGAAGGACCAGCAACACCAGAGTTGTCAGCCTGCCGGCACTCCTCCTCGAGGAACTTTAGCAAATCTGAAAAGGGGGGCAGATAGCTGGCACCGTCCCCACCATACCTCTGTTCAAACCGCAATTTTAATTCGGGAGGTAGGCGGGACAACACTATATGCAGCAACAGAAAAGACCACTGGTCCACCGGGAGCTCTAGTCGCCTAAGTGCATTACATGCTACAATCAACGGGTTTAACAAAGATTCCCTCAAACGAGCAACCCCTGAGACACGTGGCAGAGACAAAATTTGCGCCACGTGCGTGTCCGCTAATCGGCGCACGTTGGCATACCGCCGGGTGAGTAGTTCCCGGGCGGTAGTATAGCTCTCCTCGGAGAGGTCCAGGTGGCAGACCACACTCAGAGCCTCTCACTGCAAGGAGGACAGCAGGTAGCTCAGTTTCTGGCAGGGAGACAGATCCTTCCTAGCATGCACCAGACTATCAAAGAGGCCGAGGAAACCTAACCACTCACTCAAATTGCCAGAAAATTTAGGTAGTTCTATAGTGGGTAACCTACCTAGTAGCGCAGGTTGAGTCGGAGGTCTCAAAGGAGACTCGAGAAGAGAGCTTAGTCTCGCCTCCTTCTTAAGCTTAGAGCTTTCCTCCACAAGGCCGTCCGTTAGTTCAAAGAACTGCTCATAGTCTCGCTGAGCGGACTGGAGCAGTTCCTCGGGCGGTTCCAAAACCACTAGGTCCCTAAGCGCTTCCTCGACAATTGCCTGTCTGGTCGGCACCTGTTCACATCGCTTGAGCAGTGCGGATGCTCTGTCCTCACGGCCTATCAAGGTACGAGCTGTAGCCGCCCTTCGGAGTTCAGCTTGTATCGAGCCAACGAGCCTTTTATGAGCTGACATCTTGTACGCAATAGGTATTGCAATTTGCAATTAAATAAATTACTTTATGATTCACACTTACAATTTAGGCTGGATTGAGGTGGCAACCCTAACTAACAATTAGCCAGCTGTGTGAATTCACAACAAAACAACAACAGTATAACAACACACAAACAGCAACAAACAACAAACAAATAACAATTCATAATTCATAATTCATAATTCATAATTTTTATTTTGCCAAATTGTGGGTAACAACAGTTGTTATCTTATAATTAGTCCCGTTCACAATTTACTGCTAGTGGCAGTGTGCAAAAATACAGGTACATGTATATCCTTAAATGAAATTATATTTTTTAAATCAATTATTTATCATACTAATATAATATATATATCCAACCTAATTCCCTTGAGTCCAACAATTTAAAATGTGTCAATATATGTATGTTGAAATAAATCATTTTCATCTTTTTCATTTTCAATGTCAATTATTATTATTAAATAAATTAGAAAAATTTGATTAATAAATTATGTAGGAGTAAATGTCAAAATTATGTCAAGTCAAATATTAAGTAATTAATAATTCATACATCAGCTGTGACACCTTTTAAATTTACATAATTAGTTATTTAAATTTTACAGTTTATCCAGTTAAACAATCATTAAGGTATTCACTAACACTATAGTAACTCTTCCTACTTAGAATGTCAAAAATTACTCTTTTAAACCTTATCAGTGGCAGATCCTTATGGCTATTAGGTAGTTTATTGAACAAATCCACAGCCATACAATGTGAATTCTTTGCGTATAGGGCCAGCCTTCAAATTCTATTGTAAACAATGAATTTATATGTTAGGTTGTTACACTGTTGATTGCTACAATAATCTAAGTAAAGAATTAAAAATAAACAAGAATAAGAACTACAATTAAAAGCAAGTTAAACTTACCTACATGAAAATTATCAAATTATCAGGGGTTAACCTTCAAATACAGACAGACATACATGTAAAAACAAAAAACAAGTTATGTGTATAGTTAACCCGAGACAAACAACAATATTATGTAATTATAATAATTGTAGTATAATCTTAAGCATAAGTTAGAAGTTACAAATTCAAGTTTTTAAACAATTGCAAAGACAGGCAAAGATAGGTGAGCAACTATATATGTGACTGAAAACACCGTGTAATCAATAATTATCGTTCAATAATTAAAACCAAGTTTTAATTTGCAACTACTTAGTAGGGGACAAAACCAAAGGTAGTGGTTAAATTTACAAATCCAATTAATAATAAGCAATTAATTCAAGACAACAAATTCATATACAGTCACAATCGCAATGCAGACAAGCAATATCAAACCTTGTAATTAGCAATATCAACATATAAAGGGTAAATAATGTATACATAATACCCTTTATTACAAGTTATTATCTGTACACAAATTCAGTTAAAGTGTTGAACAGCTGTTGGCCAATTAATTTAGAAGTTTGCCCACAATTCAATAAGCTGCTAACAAGCTAGTATGTATTTAACAAACTAATTACAGCTTGCAACCTTTTCTCAATCTCAACTACAAACTTTCAATTTAAATAAGTACTTTCATAAACAAAACAGTTATTTAATTAAACAGACACCAAGTACAAGCTTTGACACCACAGAAGTATAGTTTGTGCGGCAAGAATCAAACCTAATGTACAAAATTCTCTTATGCCGCTTCAATACATTTAACGGAGCATGTAGGAACCATAGCTAAGTAATCCAAAGTAAAAGTTAAGCTTGTTTTAATTTACCTAGCTATATCCCACAATAAATTCCCCACTAGCTTACACTATCAAACCGGTACAGACCTGTCCGCAGCGTTTAGTACAACCACGCTCTTTGCTACCAAATGTTGGGGCTTCAACCTGGTCCAATGCTACAACCCTAAGACGCTGTTCCAGGGGCCCATCAGCTGGATTCGAGCCTCTTAGACCATTGGCTCAGGGCCAAATGCGGACAGAACTGTTCGGGCTTAACTTAGATAACTAAAGTATTGATAGTAGATAGTTGCTATGCACTTACAGAGTCCAATGTGACCACGGCTCCTCGATAAGGAAGGATGTAGGTTAAAGGGTAGGAAAGGTCAGGAATGAGAAGGTACTTGCTGTTCGGCCGTAGCTTCTTGCTTCAAGACGGCACTAACACACAACACACACAGCACAGCACTAACGTTCGTCTATAAGCTACTTAGATTAATTATTTACTTAAGTATATAATTGCACGGCCAGAAGTGGCGTCAACGTGGCACACAACTATTGTCACCCAGTACAACAAGTAAGTCTTTATTTAGTACCGAAATAACTAGAAGCTAATTTCTCGCGGGAACCTTAAGCTATAGCGAGGTTCTAACAATACGGAGTACAAAGAAAAGCTTATTTTTACAATCAACAATTCGAGGCGCGGCCGCTAGCAAAAACCAATCTTGAACTCTGTCTCGAACTGTCAAAACCAAAAAAAGTTTTATCAAAAAGCGCGGCAAGCTAGCTACGTTCACACAGTATTCATCTGTCACAGCGACCACAGACAACTAATACATAGGTGGCGCGAACAGCGACACAGCATTACAACACATGGCATCAGCAATTAAAATCCTAGTCGTGCGTTAGTTTCGGAAATACTCGAAAATGGATGGACCGAATTTGGTGAAATTTTTTGTGTTTGTTTGAGTGGGTAGTTTATATTTACAATTGGACTCGATAGGTGGCGCTGCAATCGGGTTCTAGTTTCAGGGCACGACTACGCCTGTCGGGCCCGCTAGCATAATCTCTATACTGTTATAAATGAGAAAGTTTGGATGGATGGATTTTCGATAATCAATCACGCCAGAACGGCTGAATGGATCTGATTAAAATTTGGCACAGAGATAGATTATAATCTGGAATAACACATAGGCACTGTTACGCTTTCACGGCTCACCTGTTAAGCCGAATTTGATGAAATTTGGTACAGGGATAGGTTTTATCCCGGGGAAGGACATAGGGTACTTGTTATCCCGGAAAGTTGAAGACTTCTCGCGCTAACCAAAATACCTCAATCCACGCGGACGAAATCGCGGGCATCAGCTAGTTTACTATATTAGTATAGATTATAATATTTTTGTATTATTATTCTAGTATGGAAATGCTGACCGACGACCAGATAGCATCGCTAATGTTGGACGCGCAACTTGAGGCCGTCTGCGAACGCCTCGCCGGCGTCGTTAGGATACCGCCCTCTCCACAGTCGCCTGAAGCGAGATATTGAACCTTACCACCCTTTGTTTAAGGTACATTTTAGTATGCAGCTCTTTGAAGAATCACTCAACTTAATCACCTTGCCTGTTAACATATGGAACTTTAAGTGGTTATATTTAAGGTTTAATTTATCGTGAAGTCAGAAAACATTCCTAATGGCAACTGGAGGCGGTTGCAAGCGTCTCGCTAGAGTCGTGCGAATACCTCGCTCAGCGCACTCGCCTAAAGTTAGATATTGAACCTTAGCAGCCTTTGTTTAAGGTACTATTTTGTATGCAGCTCTTTGAAGAATGGCTCAACGTAATCACCTAGCCCATTAACATATGGAACCTTACCTTGGTATATTTAAGGTTTAATTTACCATGAAGTTAGAAAGCATCCCTAAGGGCAACTGGAGGCGGTAAAATGTCTCGCTAGAGTCGTGTATATACCTTACTCTCCGCATTCGCCTATAGCAAGATATTGAACCTTACTTGCCTTTGTATAAGGTGCAATTTACTATGAAGCTCTCTAAAGAATAATACAAAGTAATCATCTAGCACGTTAGGATTTGAACCTTGATAGCTTAATTTTAAAGTACAATTTACTGTGAAATTATTCGAATCTCTTTCTAGACTCGATGGCTAACCTTATGAAATGGTATAAAAATGTATTTAGGAGTAATATAAATTCTAAAAGATAGATCTGATGATATTAATGGGTTATTGTTAAAGTACAATTTACTATTTAGTTGATTGTAGGTGATTTAGGGACGGGATTGTAATAGTACAGTCGACGTCAAAAGTGCACACATAACGTGAAAGTTAAATACGCATTTTGCAAGCAATCTGTGAATAACTTGTTCACACAAATATAAATGAAAAAAGTCGAACTGACATTCGAAAAGTGGTATAACCCTTAGATTGAATAGAAAAAAAGCCATTAATCCATTTGCCGGCAAAGACGTGCCGCCAAGCGATTTAGCGTTCCGGTACGATGCTGTGTAGAAACCGAATAGGGGTATGGGTTAAATATAACTGCCATGTCCCTAACAGGTTAGCCCGCTAGCATCTTAGACTGCATCTTCACTTTCCATCAGGTGTGATCGCAGTCAAGGGCTAACTTGTAGTGGATAAAAAAAAGACTTCTATTAGGTTCCATTAGCTTCCATTAGGTTTGCCATAGACAGCTAACTCTTGCCATTACTGAGTGAAATTCACAATTTTGATTTAATTACGAATCAAAACGAAAAATATTTAGTCTATATTTTTAAACGTGAATTATAATTTGCCAGTGCTTATTTTTCTTATTTAGCTTTTATGCACTAAATTATCATCTTTTTAAGGAATATGTTAGAAGTAAAAGTATGTATTATTATAATATGGTTCCTTCAAGAAGTATAAATAAAATGAAACATTAAAATGAAAATTTATATAAATGAAAAGTTAGTAGAATAAGTAATTTTACCTACGAATAAAAAGTGAAACAGAATTAGTTAAAATTATGTTAGACGATTAAGTTGAAAGGAACTGAGCGCTTATATCAATTACAATAAGGTTCACATTAGCTTTTACACTAGCTTAAACGATCACTTGCAATAAAATGATAATAAAACTGTGTGTACGTCTGTGTTTAGATTTGCTTAGTGCTTTAGGATAAATAGACTCTACACACTGTTGATAGAATAATAGGCAAATAGTAAAATCGGATATTATGATGCATACGTCAAGTACTATTGTATCCAGATGCTATTGAATGACAGTTAGCATTTTAGCCTTTTCTCTCGAGTGACTATAATCATTAGAGAAAAAGAGATGAAAATAGTTTTATTATCCTAATAGCATCTGGATGGGGTAGTAAATAGGGTTTACTTCTAAATTATTGGCAACTTCTGTACGTAGTATTAAACTGGTTTTTAGGCTATCGCACAGTATTTTTATTTACTTTATCATAATAAAAATTAACTTATATTTTAGAACAGTATTATTACTTTGCTATCTACGTTTTTACTGTATTAATATTTAAATTTTACACAAATTAGTTTTTTTTTTTATTTAAGTACTTGCATAATATTAAATTTTAATAACGATCCTCGCCTGATTATTATTATTTGTGATTTTGTCGAATTTAATCTGTAACTCTTATGCTAAGTACTTTAATATTTTTGGAATCTAAAGTTTGGTTATTTTTGTCTTCCATGAAAATTATGAGAATAATAAAAATGTCCTTGTTAACTTATACCAGATATCATAATATTTTATTTTAAATTTCAGAATCTAATGAAATGTAATATAATCTTATGCCTGTTTGTCAAGCTGAATGGTAACTATTATATAGTTATAATGAATATCAATCAAGATAGTTTAAACGTTAAAATATTCTCTAGTTACTATTCAGATTGCCAGACTTACCAATTAACCACCGAAATTAATATACAATTTATTTGTTTTCTGATAAACCACTATACATAAAAGAGTTACTAAGACTGAGTTGCTCGAAACAAATTTAAAAATTAAATGGTGATTGCATACAATTCTTGTGATATTAAATTAACTTAATATCCACTTTGATTTTTTTTAATCGTTTTGTGCAACTTAGCCTTTCTCACTTGTTGGAATAGGAACCGTATTTTTTTACCTTCACAAAAGTTATTTAGCACATAAATAATATAATTAAAAGCATAATAAATTAAATTGTCTCGTGTATAAATTAAATGAAAGAAAGGCAATTATTCAATTATATAATATACATAAATGAATACGTTATATATATAGTAAATTAATAGCTAGAACGTTCGTTTTTAAGGATTTCACTTTGTTAGATACGCTTTAGATTGTGCTCGCACAAAAAGTATTGTGATGCAAACGTGACGTACTTTAGATATATAATAATAATAATAATAATGATTACTAATTAACTATATTACCTATTGAAAAAAAATGCATAAATAGTTATAATCAATTAATGACAGAAAAAGATACTTGAAATTGCAAACTTTTTCAAATACATATTTAAAATAAAAAAGTAGGTTTCACACACGGCAGAAGTTCGGAAAAGTTACCTACGAGAATAAAATAAATATAACTTGTATTATAATGAATATGTTTGTCTCTTTTTAGTGTTGCTTTTTCGTTTCATCTAATTTTCAAATCACAACGATTCTACAGAAGTTTTAGTTCAAAAATGAAAAATGCTCGAAGCCTTTTTGATTTTTCACGTTACTACGTAAACGTGTCTAATTTTCATCATGCTGCACTTGTAGCATATATATAATGCCTAAATATTGAAGCTTCATGCAATAAGTACTGTAGAATAAGCACAGCAACATATCCAACATATTAATAGAACTTTTAGAGCATAACGTGAACAGTTTTTATAATATTATAAATATCTCATAATCAGACAGTATTTTATTAAGGGTCTCATTTTTTATTTTACTAAAATAAGCTTCGATTTAAGTTTTAATTACTCATTTTTCCTAATTACATAATAAAATAATTTTAATGATAGATTAATTTATATTTAGGGTTCCGTACCAAAATGGTAAAATGGAACCCTTATGGTGCGACTTTCTCCGTCTGTCTGTCCGTCTGTCCGTCCGTCACACTCGATTATTTCAGTAACTACCGAAGCTATCGACATGAAATTTGGAATAGTTGTGTATATTAGTGGCCCAAAGACACTGGAATTGAAAAAAATTGGAAATTATTTTTGTTCTTATTTAAAAAGGGGGGAAAATCTGAGGGTTGAAATTTAAAAGTGAGATAACTGTACTGTGTGGGGTATCATATGAAAGGGTTTACTTTGTACATTCTAAAACAGATTTTTAATTATTTTTAGTTATGATAGTTTTTGATTTATCGGGGAAAATGTCTAAAAAAATACCGTTCCCCCCCCCTTATCTCCGGAGTTTACCAATCGAAAAATTTGAAATAATTATGGTCAATAGGAATTTACGTATATTTTACAGGAAAACTATAGCCAATGCTCTAACTAGCATAGTTTTTTTGATATTAACAATAAACCTCTACAAACAAAGTTAGTCTTGCGGTTCATTAACAAAGGTAATTATTTATTAATAATGGTACGGAACCCTTCGTGCGCGAGTCCGACTCGCACTTGCCCGGTTTTTTTTTTTCTGGTACAACATTTGTACCTAACATATTATATAATTTTATTATTTATATTTTTGTTGATTTAAGAACTTTTATTTTATCATACTTAAACGGTTAACACGTTTAAGTCATAATATATATTATATATGAAATATAAAGTAGCAAGTGACACGTTTAATTCTTAAGTACCCATAAGATACGCGAAAAATAGCTTTAAAACGTTATTTGTTTTCGGCGTTGTGATATTACCTGTACAAACGTTAGCCATAACACAGATGTCCAGCTGACGATAAACGTTCAAACTTCTGTCATCTAAACGCGGTTCTATGCTTTAAGGCCCACTAGCATAAAATGTTGTTTAAGTTTAATATTCTATACCTGCCTTTTTCATATCAACCCCGGGAAAACCTCATCAAGAAACGACAGCATCACAAAATTTAACTAAATCAGTTTAGACAGTGTTATACAGCAGTGCAATTCTGCTTAAACTAATTTAGTTAACAAAAAACAAACATTTAAGGCCTGTGCAAGTGAGCCAGAGCTACTTACAGTCAGCGGACACTGAGCAGCAAAATTCTCTAGCAATTTTCATTGATTAAATATTGGTAATGAACTAAATTACAACATAAAATAGAGTTCAAAGTAGCATGCAAGAGATAAACAAGGGATTATCCTCTTGCATCCTATTTTTGCAGTTAAGCATTATTTGTCAATTTATCGATGAAAGTTGCTTCAAAATTGTGCTACTCGGTCTGGGCCCTTGATCTTTAGGAGCAAATAGATCTAGTTTGCGCGTTTATTGTTAGCATTCCAATATGTACATAATATTGTGTTGAATGACTTGCCTTCAGATGAATAAATGTAGTTATGAAAATTGTTGTTTTATTCCTTTATTTCGTTTTTATAATGACTACTAGACGATTCCCGCGACTTCGTCCACGTGGATTTATGTTTTTGATTACCGCGGGAACTCTTCAATTTTCCGGGATAAAAAGTAGCCTATGTCCTTCCCCGGGATGTAACCTATCTCTGTACCAAATTTCATCAAAATCGGTTGAGTAGTTGGGCCGTGAAAGCGTAGCAGACAGACAGACAGACACACTTTCGCATTTATAATATTAGTATGGATTAGTTTCTCGTCTATCCCATAATGTGTAGGGTGTCATTGAATAGGTCGTGAAAAACTATTGTGGGAACACCATTTATCGATTCAGGGATCCATTTCCGGAATATTTAAAAAAATAAAAAGCCTTAAAAATATTTCAGGGTTTTATTTTCAGTACATTGGTTACAACAGAATACATACACGGACGGCAAATACATCGACAGTTAAACATATTGCACAGCAAAATAACTATTTCGAGCTTCATTTTATAAAATTATACAATTTCAAAAAAATAGATTTTTGGTTTTACAATTTGTGACAGTAGTACCGACTAACGAGACAAATACAATAGCAATTAATCTTAATATCCCGCATTGGAGCAGCGTGGTGGGTCTAAGCTCTAATTCCCTCTCTCCTATGAGAGTGGAGGCCTGTGCCCAGAAGCCCACTGCTGCACGTTAACTCTTAGTAAGTAGTGGTAAATCTTAATAATTATCTAGTAGGTATTTGCGAATATATAATTTAACTTTTCATTTAATTATTGTACTGAAAGTTATTCAGCTATAATGCATTATCATCATAGCCATAATAAGTACTCCGATAAAAATTATAAAATACAATGGACGCCAACTAAATTTAGAATATTCGCATCTTTTTTCCCAATATTTTCCAACAAATTTAATACCCATATCCACAGCTGTGTTTCCGGTTTCTTTAAACAGTTCCTGGAAAAAGATCATAATATTGGTATATAGGGCCTTTAATGTTAAAAAGAAGTTGACAAAGCTATTTTATTTAGAACTTTGTAAAGTGAATTTTCATTATGTCAGTTTTGATTATTTTTCATATTTTTTTAACAGTATTAAAAATTAAGATGCATCTAGGTACTCTAAATTTAGTTTCTAAGAGAGTCATTCAATTCAACGCCGAAGACGTCTCTTTTAAATTGACGCCAATTGTAAGTTTTTTAGCATACAACAAAACACGAAAGAGATATAATATGATAAAACTCAACACAAACAAAACGGGGGGTATTTCTAAGCTATCACAATAAATTCACAATTTGAGCATGTAATTGAATATTTTACAATATATTTTTAGTGGTACTAATTTGCTTGCGCACAAAGCTTAATCGGCCTGGCTTGGTATCAAAATTATCTAGGAAAGATTTTATAGTCTCACCAACTTATCTGGCCCGGTGGCCAAAATTTAAACTATTTTTTATGCCTGTTTAGTATTTTTTTTTCATATAAACTAGCGACACTGTGACCGGGTCAGATAATTTTGTGGGACACTACAAGCCATGTTTTTTTTTTAAATATATTTTAGGGCGAATTCACACTACAGACAGGCCATAACGCCCGCGTCGTATGGGGCGCCCGCGTCGTCGCGACGTTTCAAACCCACGTTTTGTCCTGTCAGTAATATAATTAATCTTCGTGCTTAAGATTAGTGATGGAGATCAAAGTATTACTGTACTGCTCGAAGTTATCCATACTAATATTATAAATGCGACAGTGCGTCTGTCTGCCTGCTTCGCTTCAACGGCCCATCTTTCCAAACAAATTTTGGTGAAATTTGGTATAGGTTGCATCCTGGGGACGGACATGGGTAGGGCTTTACACACTTTTGAGTAAAAGCTAAAATTAAGGAGTTCTATATATTTATTAATTTTTATGTACTCCTTAATTTTTATAAAATATTTTCTATCTATCTAAATATGATGAAGATATTATCTTAGAAATTGTAAAAAGAAGGAATTGCCTTATTTATGATTTGTATGAGTTTAAAATTTGTATGCAATCAAATTAGTACCACATTTTTACGATTAACATTAAATTATTTAGTTAAAGACTATTTAATATACTAACATCTTCTTTGGAAACTACAATAACGTCTAATAGTATTTTTTTAATACAATTAATAAATACTTAAAAAAATAATACCTATTATGCAAAACAATTGTCGATTATTTACAACGAAATATCTTATTTAATAATGTCACTTATATTTTCAATACATTACACATAATATTATTTATAATAATACTTTTAAAACGTAAGAAAGCATTTATTATTTCACTTCACCTAATGAATATAATAAGTATTTGACGCACAATTTTGATTTATAATATTAGGTACTGAGCAATGAAAATAATAATGTGTCCTGGGCGATACTTAATTTGAAAATTCATATTTCAGTCGATCCATCCGCAATATTTTTTCCTGAAATATGCGTTTGCTCACGCGGATTGTGACTGTAGTCAAATTTTGAAGTAGCTAGAATTTCGACACAGCTTTACTAACTAAGAAAACATAAGTAAATAGAAAAATAGTTTTTTTGTGTACCTAGTTAAAATAAATTCAGTTAAAAATAATAAAATCTTATAAATGTACTTACATTAAATTGAATATAACATATTAAATTGACTTATTTAATATTCGCAAATCATAACACTCTTTTCGGAAACATTGTTTTGCCGTTTTCGTGTGACACGTCTAAAATATAATACCCGTCACGGCTGTCAAAATTGTGCGTTTTTAAAAAAAAAATTAACTATTGCATGATGCCCGTCATAGTCGTTAAAGCCCGCCAACCCGCTTTGGAGCAGCGTGGTACCCACCACTAAGCTGTAATTCCCTCTCTCCTATGACAGTGGAGGCCTGTGCCCAGCAGTGAAACTTTAATGGGCTGTAGTGGTAGTGCTAATGCCCGTCAGCTCCAACGACAAGTGTGTGAAGAAAAACGAGAAAAATCTATTCCTAATACATACAGTCCATAAAATATACCTCGATTAGTGTGACAGCTGTCAAACTAACGTTAGTTCCTACACTAGGAGGAATAAGGAGTCAGTCATCCGTCCTGAACGTTCATTAGGTATATTGTAGTAATAATAACACCAAAGAAAGAAAGAGATAGAAGCAATTGTCAGATTAGACCGAACGCTGTCCAATGAGACTACAGCTGAGAAAGAAAGAGAAAGAAGAACTAGACATAGCTGTCATTGTAATCAAGCTATATTTTAAGGGCTATAGTTATAGTACAACTATTATAGACTAGCATAATGCATGTCAACAAGTGATTTGGTATATATAACGAAGCTTCTTTAATACATAATTCATACTTCCATTCCTTTCTTAAACTTTAAATTATTATATTCAATTGAGTTAATCTTATTACATAATAATATAATAATACATTTTATTTGTCCAACATTTTACAATATTATTTTAAACACTTATACAGTCCAAGCTTTGGCACTTTCTTAATACTACGTCTTTTATTATGAGCTTTAATGAAATAAAATATGATATCTTTCGTACAACAACTTCTAAATTGAAAAAAAAAACTAATTATACTATAGGTACACATTTCATAAATTTAAATAACAGTCCCTTCATAACATTCCTTATAATATATGAATTATCGCCTTATAAATCGAATAGTCCAAATTCATTCATTATTTACCCCATTCCAATAAATTAAAAAGTCCCTTCCAATTAAACAAATTACCCTATTGCCCTTTTATTAATTGAATAGTCCATGTCATAAACGTAAATTATTCAAATCACTACCCCGTCCACAAATTGAATAGTCCATATTATTATGAAACTTCATAACTAGTTCTAACTTCTAACACCTAATAAAGGAGACGGTTCAGATTTGTATGGGGCGTAGGCCAAGTACAAGCAGAGAAATGAAGGATAATAAAATACTAGACCAGTTTTTATTGGTCAAATCTACGAATTCGTCGTAATTTCAGTGGTAAATTATTTAATCTTTCCAAGCTATGGAACACTAAACATGGGTGGGTAACAATGGCGGATTCATATTTTTGACGTTTTCAAAAGAAAAACACGTTATTTTGACAATGACTGTCAGAAATGACATTAGATACATTTCGCACCTACTGCCTTCTCTATGGCTAAAAGGTTGTCATCTTGGAAACGTATCGAAAACTTGAAATACATTTTTATTTTTTTTCGTTATTGACTTTACTATTTTAAATTATTATATTTTTAATATAATCTATGTATTTTCCTCTATTCTTGGTAGAGTGTACAAGAGTAGGCCTAAAATGAACCTTTTCCTTTACAATTAAACTAATACTTTTTGGAATGTTGCGTTCAATACGAGTCTAACTAATATCTTACATTTTGTCAACAAAATTCATCATCTATTTAACATCATCATCACCTATCATCATCATCATCTTCACTTAAATCCTTAACACAAACATAATTAAATAATAATGTACCCTTACCACACGATTTTAAATCACACTGACGTTGAACGTATTCGATTGTCAATCGATTGAAAAACTAAGCGTCAGAGTAAAATGGACCCAAACGCTTTTGATTTAAAGTCACAAATTCAGTAACACTGAATTTATTTTCGTAACGTTTCCACATGGAGCGCTGGCTGAGCATTATGGAAAAACTTTAGCTCTAAAACAAGGTTATTAAAATAGGCATCATTTAAAATCTTGTGGCAAGGGTACTTTAACGCTTACCCTAAGAATCTTGTTTCGTTTTACATTTCAAGTTGATTTTTTTGTTTATTATGTCGTCACGCGTGGCTCAGCCGCGTTTTATCCACAAACTGAAAAAAAAATGTTTAAATTTTAACAGAATTATTCTGAAGTAGCTGTTGAGATTAATATTTCTGTCAGAGATCTTTCTGTTGCGAGTTTTGCTCTGAAAAGGTGCAAAGTGATGACGGTCGTGAAATTGGAAGTGTTTTTGTAACGTTTAAAATATTGTGAGTGATATTCATTATAACTTTAAATATCACCGGTAGTAACTCACGTGTTATGTCGAAAAGTGTTGTGTGACCGACTAGTTTCGAACCCGTCCGGGGGTCTTATTCATGAGCCTGTAGCGGCATACGGAAGCTGAACGATGACTGCGGGCTGCCAGCCGTAACGCCGTATTGTTTTTTTTTTATTGCGAGATAGGCTTGCGCTTGACGACAATCATGCTTAGTGCAAAGCAATAATGATGACTGATTTTGAAAAATGGTCAGATTATGTTCGGAAGTATCTACTATTTCGAAAAAATATCTTATTTCAGCAGAAAAATAAGGTTTGGTAGATAAAATTGGCATTTGAAATTAAAATTTTAAAATTCACGCCAATACGCTCGGCGGTGTCATTGCGTCGTTTGTGACGTCACTATTGTTTTTACCAATGTACTCTGTGCAGTGTGCAGTAAACAATAATGTGATTGTCAAAGCTCGAAAACAAACAATTATTGTTACGTCACTCGCTTCTTGGTGTTTCATCAAATATGGCGGATTGCTGTATTTAATAGTTTTATTTTATCAAAATAGGTAAATAGCAATCTCACACAAATAGAAAAATAAATACGTTTTTTATAATCCATGAATTCTAATTCATTAGATAAATTCATAATTTCATTGATTCTTGGTTATAACTGTCATCATGCCTATTGGATTCAAACTTTTTTCCCGTGTTGTTGATGTGGACATACCTGGGCGGCTAGCGGGTGAGCGTGCGCAGGTGTCAGGGCGCGGCGGAGGGCTGCCTGCAATCCGCACAGCTCGCCATGCAGTGTGAGTAGCGCTCGAGCTGGAACGCGCCGCTCGCCGCGCCGAACGAGCGCGCGATACGTTGGCAACCCTGCAGAACCGACTCCCAGTCTGCCAGCTCGTCTGAACGAGAAACATAACCATTACTATCTGACGAGAAACATAACCACTACTATTTGACGGCCTCCGTGGCGCAGTGTGTAGCGCTGTTGCCTTAACGTGCGGAGGTCTCGGGTTCGATCCCCGGCAGGGTCAATTTGGGAATTTATAATTTCTGAATTTTCCCTGGTGGCTAGTTACCACCCTACCGGCAAAGACGTGCCGCCAAGCGATTTAGCGTTCCGGTACGATGCCGTGTAGAAACCGAATAGGGGTATGGGTTTAATATAACTGCCATGCCCCTAACAGGTTAGCCCGCTACCATCTTAGACTGCATCATCACTTACCATCAGGCGAGATCGCAGTCAAGGGCTAACTTGTAGTGGATAAAAAAAAACTGTACCTTTTTTTTTCTTAACAGTGTTGAACCCAGGTCGAGTATGCGTTTTCTTTTGAGAGAAACGTTGAGTGTGTAGTAACGGAACTTTACAATCTAAGTTGTCAAACGTTAGGCTCTTACAGTTGTCAGATTGACATAAACTCTCATTAACTTGTAACAAGAGTAGACAGACGTGTATTTTAATATTAATATTAATTACTGGATGATTCCCGCGACTTCGTCCGCGTGGACCAAGTTTTGTCGATTCCCGCGGGAACTCTTGAATTTTCCGTGATAAAAAGTAAAGCCTATGTCCTTCCCCGGGATACAACCTATCCGTGTACCAAATTTCATTAAAATCGGTTGAACAGATACATTTTTTGATTCCCGCGGGAACCATTGAATTTTCCGGGATAAAAAGTAGCCTATGTCCTTCCCCGGGATACAACCTATCCGTGTACCAAATTTCATCAAAATCGGTTGAACAGATGAGCTGTGAAAGCGTAGCAGACAGACAGACACACTTTCGCATTTATAATATTAATAAGTATGGATTAAGAAAGTTATAAAATAAACACACACCGAAGATCAAACCATCTTTTATTTGAATGTATTACAATTACAGAGTGCTTTGGAAGATTTTGTGTGGTGTAGTGGCGGTGCGTATTGCTTGCTTGGTTGTTTGCTTTTTCTGCATGTTTAGAAGCGGGAGGGATTTTTCTGTTTTGGCGGATAATAGCGAATTAAGCTTCTTGTTCCTTGGTTATCATGGACTTCCGCAAAGGAATGTTGTTTTCAGTTTTGTACATGTCAACGGATTTGGGTTATTCCAACAGTAAATTGACTATCTTCTTTCTAATTTTATTATACACGAGGAAAGTTCCACCTGCCGGGTCCGGAAATTTTTGATATGTATTTAAGTAAGTTTACTACCTTGTTGGTCTAGTGGTTAGCATAGTCGACTGCGGATCACGAGGTCCTGGGTTCGATTCCCGGTCGGGCATAAAAGTTAGGTATTGGGTTTTTCAATTAAGAAATTCTCAGTGCCAGCCCGGAGTTGGAAGTTGGCGGTGTTTCACCCCCGTGCCTCGGAGAGCACGTTAAGCCGTCGGTCCCGGTTACTATCACTAACATGATAGTAGTCGTTAAAGCCCGCCAACCCGCATTGGAGCAGCGTGGTGGGTCTAAGCTCTAATTCCCGCTCTCCTATGAGAGTGGAGGCCTGTGCCCAGCAGTGGGACGTTAAGAGGCTGTAGTGATGATGATGATTTAAGTAAGTTTATGTCTAGTTTGTCGCGTAATCCGCACTCACCAATGGCGACGTGCGCAGTGAGCACGGTGTGGTGCGTGGACAAGGCCCACGCGTGGACAGAGTGCACGTGCCGCACGCCGCTCAGAGCCGACAGAGCGGACACGCACTCGCGGTACCTGCCATACAAAAACAATAGATAGCATCGGTAATAAATAAATTTGAATAATTTATACTACAACTAGCTTTTGCCCGCGGCTTCGCTTGCGTTAGGCGATCCTGAATTGCTATTGTCGGGGATCTAGCCGACAACTCGAGACCTCCGACTTATGAGATTATCACCACTGCGCCAGGGAGGTTGTTAAACTCGTCGTAACTTGTGAAAGATTACATGACTTAAGGAATTATGTTTTTTTATTATTAACTAGCTGATGCCCGCGACTTCGTTCGCGTGGATTGAGGTATATTGGTTCCCGCGGGAACTCCTTAATTTTCCGAGATAACAAGTAGCCTATGTGTTATTCCAGACTATAATCTATCTCTGTGCCAAACTTCATCCAGATCCGTTTAGCCATTCTGGCGTGATTGAGTAACAAACATCTACATCCATCCATCCAAACTTTCGCATTTATAATATTAGTATAGAATCAGCGGAATTCCGGTACCCTCCTACGCTAAATGTAACGGCCGCTGTCCGAGCAAATGAGTTACAGTGTATTTAGATTGAATTGAGCTAATTTGTAAACAAACGAACCTTTTTGCTAACGCGCAACTTTGTAAACACTTTTCACAATGTTAAAGCAATTGAAAACACACGCAAACTGCTTGTAGTCCACAAACAACATCTAACGTAAACATGCAGTGTATTATTTCTTCCATTTATCCAGTATTTATACAATATTTTTAATAAAAACTGAATGAAAACACAAATAAAGTCCCACAGATTAAAGTAAAATTTTTGTTTTGCCGTTTCGTATTTCTTGGATTTTACAGTGTTGCTCAGATACGACATCGCAACCACAGACTAAAAACGAATGACTAATACTGAGTCAGTGACCGTAAACATCGATATAATTCGTTCAGAATCGAAAACATTGTAATCGAATTCTGTAAATCACGTTATTTTATTATATAACGTATACGAATGTTTTTCATTTCAAAATTATCTTATTAAGTCGTAAATACTAAAGTAATAAATAACAACAATATTATTTCAAAGTTTTTATTGGGCTGTTGATGTTTTGACTGACCCAATATTTAGTCGGTACCGATATGGTACAGGGAAACGGTACAGTTATTGGACTTTAAAGCTCTCTTATGACTTTAATGATTGTACAACGAAATTAAAATACATATTTATACATAAATAATATATAGGTATGAATAAAAATATTTTTACGACACTTAAATAATGTAGTTATATAAAAAAATATTTATACATTTCCTGTTTTACTTAGTGATGAGTGATGATGATGTTTTACTATATAACAAATACAAAAAAAAACCGTTTCTCCTATATAAAATACGAGTATTCTTTGCATTGGAGATAATTCGTTCAGTAATCGTTCAATAGTTCATTCCTCATATAATTCAGCAATAGTCCCATCGTTAGGGGTCATGTCAAAATAAGGTCACGTGATCAGTACCGCCATATTTGTTTACAAATTAGCTCAATTCAATCTAAATATACTTTAGTCTCGTATCGTCTGTCGTGACGTAAAAACTACGCCATTTGTATTGAGTTATATCACTCAAATTGGTGTTCAGGTTAAATTGTGTTCCTTTCTAGTTGTTTTCTGTTTGAAATCGTTAAAATTGTGCAGTAGAATAGAGGCTAAAATGTTGATTTCTTTTTTATCTTTTATTTTTATCCGCTACTGGCTCCTAAAAATAGATTAGTGTTACCTAAAGTTAGCGGGCACGGCCTGCATGAGCATGGCGAGCGCGTCGCGCACAACGCGCGCTGACGTCATCAGCACCAGCACGCTGAACACGAAAGTGCAGATCGGGTCTATCACCTTCGCCTCGGGCTGCAGACAAATGTCGCAAGCGTTAGCCTCAAGTGCGTGTCAGACCTCAAATACGAGGAAGCGATATAAGAGTAGGAATAAGAGTGCCTTTTCACCACAGATGTGTTACGAAGGAAAATAAAGAAAGAATAGTACATTATGGTACAAGTGTGTAATGTTGGAGTTGGAAGTTGGAAGTTGGCGGTGTTTCACCCCCGTGCCTCGGAGAGCACGTTAAGCCGTCGGTTCCGGTTATTATCACCAACATGATAATAGTCGTTAAAGCCCGCCAACCCGCATTGGAGCAGCGTGGTGGGTCTAAGCTCTAATTCCCTCTCTCCTATGAGAGTGGAGGCCTGTGCCCAGCAGTGGGACGTTAATGGGCTGTAGTGGTGGTGGTGGTGGTGTAATGTTGGTGATTACCGCTGAGGCGCCATTGAAACCCGAGCCGTTATGTGAGGGTCTTAAGCTAGCCGAGGACGGTAATCATCAATAGACACGTGTATCATACGACGTTTTTCAACACACTTGTGAAGAATATTATACTAAAAAAATAATTTTATTTTGTAGAAAAAATAAAAAAACTCTTTATAACTCACTTGTGAATAACAGCAATGAAAAAGTCACAGTTTGATTATAGGTCTCATTATGTGCCTAGTTGCGGTGAAATTAGAGCCACTGTGACGAAGCCGTCACAATACCTACCAAGACCGACGCAGGCGTGACTCAGCACACAAACACGCGAGAACCTTCTCGAAGACCGCCGCATCACATCGTACGAGAGTGGCGTGAGAGAAACTGACCAATCAGCGAGCAACAGCGCACACGCCGGTCCCCACCGCAAATCCCCGCACGCCGGCCTATATAGCACACCCGGCCGGCGTCCGCCGGCAGTTCGCCTGTGCCTATTGTCGCTTCACGACGTCGTCTCGTGGTAATTCGGGTACGACGGCGGCAATAGTCACAGGAGGGCGCTGGAGGTGTTGGTCATATCAGGGCTTTGAGCCGGAGTTGCCCAGCATCGCCGAAACCTTCACTTCCCCCCCGCGCTTCTCCCTTCCGCTCACGCGCCTCACGCGTGCGTGGCCCGTAAGGTTTGCCGCCGACGGCCGAGTTAAACCCGCGAGTGATACAGAATAATAATGTTCTTTTAGCCGGCTCCTTCAGAGTCACCCGGTCGGTGCGTAGATCTAAGAAATGGTTTGTATCCGAATATTGTCAAGAATAAAAGCCAGTGGCCAAGTTTAAAGTCATCCGTGTTTGATTATCGAGGATTCCCTGATCCCCTTATGTACGTGGTCTCCAGCCAGTGACCCCACCGACTCGTGACCACGTTACACCACTTTATGAGCAAGTGTGTTGAAAAATAATTTTCATCCCACCATCTCGGAAAGAGTATTTTTACGCTTCGATATCTGAATGCAAAAGCCGTTATTATCCTCTTGAGGATAAAGTAAATTGAATTTAGAACATCGTGTGCACGTTAGTAAATATCACTCGTCTATGAAGTTTGTGAATTCAAAACATCATTAAAACCTATTTACTTCAACCTCTATGGTGCCGAATTTCCATACAACCGTATTTAATTTGTGAAAAACTCACACTCGTAACCTTCTTGGTGTACTTTTTTAATTTGCTTTGCGCGCACCAGTTTCTTCATACGTCATATTGTTTAAAATTAAAACCTTCGATTAAAGACAAGAAAATTGAAAATAAGTGAAAAACCTAAAATGAGTGATTCTAGTGACGAAGAAGTTAATTTGACGCCAACAGAATTGACTGAAACTGTTAAAAATGCGGAAATGAGCTTTTTCCCTCAACAATCACGCGAGAAGTATTTCATTTCCTCGCTGAGGTGGGATGAAAAGTTACGTGTTGCACTCGAGTGAAAAGATTTTTCGCCTCGTGCTCTTTTGATTCCCTCGCTGACGCTCAGGATTCTAATTTTTGAATAAAATTTTAAATTTTTGAATCCTTCGCTTGCTCGGTCATCAAAATTGAGCACGCGGTTAAAAAACAACTTTTGACTCTTGTATAACAAATAACTATTATTCGACAATAACTGACAAAGCATAGATAACATGTAACAATTTCGTCTGTGACACCACCCAGAATGGGTGTGTCAGCTCATTATTCCACACTGTGGCCATACGCAACAGATAACTGACGTTGGAGTGAGATAGTTGTTACCTTAAGCCTTGCATAATATTATGTTTTCAGCTGTGACCCGGGTGACGTCACAGTAACACAAATTATTAATTTAAAAAACATTCTTTCCAAAACACCGCCTTCCAACGCCACTGTAAAGTACAAAATAATTTAGTATAACAAGGATAAGCAAAGTTGACGCATCAGACCCGCCCGACTTCAACATAGTGGGTAGATATCAAAATTATTTTGTACTTTAAAGTGCCGTTGGAAGGCGGTTTTTTGGAAAGAATTTTTATTTTTAACTTTTTTGTGACAGGGCTGAGGATTTGGAGTCAGAATTTTTTATGGGACCACCTCGAGAGCTTCCTCTAACGACTGATAGACAAAAAATTCATATAGATATGCACCGACATTCCTTGATTTACACACATCATTAGCTTAGTAAAGTAGTACATCGCTGGTGGTAAGCAGAAGTCTTACGTATATTTTGATGAGAATGGCGGCGAGCAGAACTCCGCAGCTCTGTATGAGGTCGCCGATCACGTGGATCAGCGCCGCACGGAGGTTTATGTTCCTGGAAAAATGGTTCCAATTTAAGAGAATTTATTAACACATGAATTTATGTATGTACTACGTAATGCCCGCGACTTCGCATGGATTGAGGTGTTTTGGTTTCCGCGGGAACTCTTTAATTTTCCGGGATAAAAAGTAGCCTATGTTTTATTCCAGACTATAATCTATCCGTGTGCAAAATTTCATCCAGATCCGTTCAGCCGTCTGACGTGATTGAGTAACAAACATCCATCCATCCAAACTTACGCATTTATAATATTAGTATAGATATATGTAGATGAATTTATGTATGTGTCTAAAGGTTGTCTGGAAGAGATTGCTTTAGCAGTAAGACCGCCTTTGCACCCTTCTGTTTCATCTTTTAACCTTTTGTTTATTGTTTTTGTTTTAAGTGTGTGCAATAAAGAGTTTATCTATGTATCTATGCATTTATGAATGTGTATGATATCAGTTGCACTCACCTAGCGGTGGTGCCGGCGACATGCGTCTCAGTACTGGCGAGGTCCTTCATGCTATAGTCTCCGTTGGGCAGGGCTCCGTTGGCCTGCTTGTGGTCTCGCCGCCGGAACAGACGGAAGCCCCTCTGCTCGGAGTGCGCGTGCGCATGCGAGCACGCCGCGCCGCCGTGCGAGTGGAGGTGCGCTGGAGAACGAAATAACAATATGATCTGGAGGAAATAACAACAGAAAATGGTTTTATTTATTAAAAATGAGCGACTTATCATAATAAGATCAAAATCAAAATGATCTGGGAATAATTATAAGAAAAACTGTGTTTATATTTTTTGATTGAGCGAGTTATCATAAGAAGATCATAGTGCATTTTACCGCTGAAGATTTTGTACAAATCATGTAGCACCTTTGAGATCTTTTAATATCTCAAATCATCCTTTAATTTATGTCAGGTAATTAAGAGTAATTTTTATCTTCGCCAAGTTATCTATGCTTCAGTTATCCAAGCGGTACTTCGGAAATCAATATCAAAATACAATATGGATCGCATTAACTTTCGCATTTACACTCTGACACACTTTTTAGTGAGTATTGGAAAATTCGGAACTGACAATCTATTCTGTGTTGATCCTAAAATGCAATTTTTTTTAATAGACAGTGGCGCCTCCGCTACGTACACGGATAAGTTTGCCAAACTACATATTGCATTCCCTCAACAAGACAGTGGCGATCACAATAGGCCAGAAAAGTTTCGGCACTGACGGGTAAGTGAACCGTGGCCTAGCGGTCAAAGGCTTTCCGGGCGCGATTCCCAGAGAACACGCAGGTTCAAATCATAATGCCGGTTCCGCAATATTTGAAATGTAATTAAATAGCTTTAGGAACGTTCAAAGTGCTACTAGGTCCCTGCAGGTCCTGCATATAAGGAATAGAAGAAAAATTCCCTCACCAATGTCCGAGGCGCATCCGTGCAGCACTAGCGCCAGCACCACGTTAAAGGCCACCCCACACCCGGAGACCAGCATCATCATGTCCGGCTCGATGTCGTAGTCGCCCGTGCGTATACGAGTCGCCGCTACGTACACGAACACGCCAGTCAGCGCCCAGATGAGCAGGACTGACGTCATCGCGCCCAAAACCTCTGCGGCAACAAGCAACTTATTAAAATAGGGATGATATCAAAAAGCAATTCTAGTATGGAAGTTGTATGAAATTCGCAGCAAAGACGTCATCATTTCAACGCACTTTTTTCTTAAATCTATGTATATTTTAAAATGGTTATCAAACTTTAAACTAACCGAGGATGGGAATTTGGTCTTTTGGAAGACCCTCTGTTTAATAATCAATTAAAATAATTTATTTTTGATATAGGCATCACCCCTATCATCGTCAGATTTCTGAAGATCCTATGCCTGTTACATGTGAGGTAGTAACAGACAGAACCCTTATAGGTAGTTTATTTCAGTATAAGAGATGTACAGAAATTATAGAAACTGATTACCGTTACATGTGATACAATATTATGGGGTTCATATAATTCGCGGTACGCCTAATTAGCAGATGGTCCAATTCGCATTATGTTCCAAAATTAAAATTTTGAACCTCCCAAGGGGGGGAGGTTGTTAGTTCCACAGTCTACTCCCACAAACTCCGCTCATTTTTCATTGGACCGGATGTGAACTGGACCAATCGCGACTATACATTACCACCACAGTTTACCCCACAGACAAATCTATATACTATGTGTGGTAATAATACGATGAGGTACCTACATTGAATACGTGTTTAAAAAACATTAGTTGTTTTTGGAAAGACTTGTTTTCGAAACAATTACCTAAAACGCGAAACTTTAAAAAAATAAGATAAGTAAGTACAATTTCCAAAACTCAAGCTCTTCATCCACTATCATATTATTATATTTCTTTTCATCGAGTAAATAAATTCAGCAAGTAAATTCGGCATTCGAGCCCTTCAGCATAGACAAAATTCTATAGAGTCCTTATAATATAGCGGTTTATATTTTTGTTGTTTTATCAGTCAATAAAAGAAGATCTGCAACTAGCGATAAGAGCTATCGTACCGTACAGTAGGTGATTATTGATAATCAAATCAATACTGATACCAGAACGTGTTACATGCTCGTTGCTCGTGTACCGATCGGTATCCGCGTCCGTGACGGTGGATTAGAGAAACATATATAAGAGGTGCTCTCTTCGAGTTTCCATACAGACGAAGTTTGAATCTCATTTACTTATTTCGCTTTATGTATGTACTCGTAGGTACATAAGATATAAGACTTATAAAACAGAGTCCGGCAAGAATCCACATTGCATACCTATAAGCTAGCTAATCAAACTCAACGAACTGAACGAACAACGAGCGCAAAACCGCTGCAGTCGCTTAGCATAGCGCTGCGTCGCTTATCACAGACATAGGTACTCAACCAAAACCTAAGAGTGTCTTTAAGAGTAAATAATTTTTAACGGCAATAAGTGTACTCAGTGTACTTATATTGAATAAATGATATTGACTATTGACTATTGACTAAAATCACTCATGTGTCTGTAATGTTGACGTAAGAACAGCTTACCGGCTCTTCGGTATCCATACGACATGTGGGCGGTTGGAGGTCGGGCGGCGCAGCGGAACGCGAGCAGGGCGAGCGCAAAACCGCCACAGTCGCTTAGCATGTGCGCCGCGTCGCTCATCACAGATATACTCCCCGCAAGGTAGCCGCCGACGATTTCGCATATCTGAAATTGATTGCCCGTTTCATAAGTGAAGTGAAGAGCAAAATTTACAAAAGGCTGCATTTCCTAGGAATGTGCGAAAGCAGAAGGACGGATCAGCTCATTCTTAAGTTTCCCAGTTCCCACATAGCTTGAGCTAAGCTCTGCAGGACCGGACATGTTCTGTTGTTATGAAGCGATCTTCAATGAAATAATATCAAGCGATTTTGTTGCACTTTAGGTTGGGCCTATTCAAGGTTGTAATATGGCAACCTAAGCAAACCTAAGCTGTCAATGTGTTAATTAATAGTATTTTCTAGGCTAGGGCTTACTTGTTAGTGTCCTGTAAAACAAGTAAGATTCTTTCATAAAATTTTCAAGCTCATGGTACTCAAATTCTAAGTTACATTACATAACATAACGTACCTATAGTTTTATAAAATAACTAAAATAGGAACACTCAAGTCAGTCATGTCGCCCGACGTTGGGTTCACTGGCTAGACAACACCGATTAACTACTTAAACAAAAAGTAGACAGTGTAGCGACTAGCGATCAATGCTCCCAATACATCGACGTGCCAATGTGCTCCTCGAGACTAAATTAATCGAACTATCTCGGGAAAAAAGACAACTACGGGCATGGTTGAACTGTATATAGAACAGACGATCGATGCGTTGGCAGACGACCAATCATTCAATGCCATTGTCGTGCTGGATCTTTGTAGGAAAGTTTTCGTTTTTTACCTAAATATACTTTATAAAACATCCCTTAGTCTCATAAATGCGAAACTGTGTCTGTCTTTCACGGCCCATCTGTAAAACGATTTTGATTTTTTGTTGCATCCCGGGGAAAAACATGACGACTTTTATCAAGGAAAATTATAGAGTTCTCGCGTGAACCAAAAAACTTTAATCCAAGCCGACAAAGTGGCGGTCATGACGTAGACTTAAATTAATAATTGGCTTCTCAATCATACTTAGCGGAATCACTGATTAGTTATTTAATTAGTTACTTGTAGTCAAACGCTGACTGAAACAAGGAACGCCAAAACAATTTAAGCTGACGTAGACTTTGGCCTAACTCCGAAGGAAATTATCACAGCAATCACTGTGCCGATATCAAAACTTCATGTACTTGCAAACTTCTCCATCAGAGGCGATCACAAGTAGCCTCGCTCCAACTCCGAAGTCTCAAAACTCTCATTCACAATATTATGACGACTTAATGTCCCTTTAACTTTGCTGTCCAACAACTTTTTCGGGGCTCCTGTGACGTCAATGCGTTTCATTGTACATGTCGTGCCCCTGATTTTAACGACATTTGGTTCTCGCTTACTCCAGAAGCTTAGAAGACAACCCTCGGCAACCTGGGTGGTTTTCTAGGCTTCTGGATGGAGCTCGGATGGCTGGAGACTCAACAGACGTCTTACGGAACGTTTAAGTGCGGAAACCTGCCCAGAAGGAAGAAAGGAGATATTCGGTTCAAGCACAAGAAGAAGAAAAGAAGACATTTGGTTCAAGCACAAGAAGAACTACTAAGAAGAAGATACTTACCATAAAAATGGCACATAGCACCAGCGCTGCCAGCAGCTGTGGTACGGCACTGGGCGGCTCCGGCCTCTTCCAGTGACAGTGCTCGTCTGACTCACTACCCGGCGCCACTGACACTTCCGTGTAGCTCTCCTGGAACAAGGGAATATGCATATTATATTGCTTCTAATTCATATCGTGACGGTCTTTGCATTCAATAGTCCTAGATGGCGCAACATGAACCACACATCGAGGATCTCCACATAACATATTGAAACAGTCTGATGCCAACGGCACCTAGTAATCTGTTTTAGATTGTTCGTTTACACAGAGGTAGTGGCAACGTAGGTCCGAAATGACCATTCAAGCAAGGTGATTGGGACCCCAAACGCCAATCAGTTCTTTGTGCTATGTTGCTGACAATTCAGCTTCACAACTCATTGTGTTATGTGAATGTCGGCTACTATGGTAATGGTTCTCCCAAGGTTTTCCACGCTATGAATCTCTTCATTTCTGGTTTGAACTCGTTGGAGTCTACACGGAGCATATTCCATTCCTCGCTGATTCTTAAGGTCTTCACTTTTGGCCTTTTGTGCCCGATATAATAGCAGGCAGCCAGCCATGTTACATAAGTCATCTGGCATGAGGCCTCACGTGGCATGAGGCACGTGGCAAGCAAAATCAGATTATTATGAAATGACTTGGAAATAATTGACGCAAAGCGGGAAAAATTTCCGACATCATTAAAATTACAATGAAATTCGATCAAAGTGCCAAAAGTGTTCTCGTTTCACCTTCCAGCCCAACGGAGCGGGGCTAATGTTTTGTTATCGCTCCTTCGACATTTCACAATAATAATATTATAATGTATGTAATGTAAATCACATAGAGGTAATATGTAAATCGGTTATGGGTGTTTTAGTGGCTGGTAGTTCCACGTAATCCACGTTGGAATTGCATTCGATATGTGCACGGTTTATTAAAACCGTCGTTATCATCTAAGTGAATAGTTATACCTATTATAACTAATGAAATATCAAATAATAGATTAAGTAGTTAGGATCTACCTATTACTTGATCGTTTATTGAAAAAAAAATTATGACCAATGCAACTAGACAGAAAATAGGTAAGTACTTAAATAAAACTAGTTGCAATCCCCTCGCATGGATTGAGGTTTTTGGTTCCTGCGGGAACTCTTTAATTTTCCGTGATAAAAATGTCTTATTGTGCCTAATTTCATCTAGATCCGTTCAGCCGTTCTGATATGATTGAGTAACAAACATTCATCTATCCATATCCATCCATCCTAACTTTTGCAATTATACGATGATTGATACGTTCGATGACTTCTTGGAATGGAATCTTGTTTTTAAGTAAATTTATACTAGAAATAAAATACTAACATAGTTTTTAAGATTCTATTGTACTAATAATCCATGGGCCTATGTTGCCTAAATAAAGAAAGTTATTTATTATTATTATTATTATTATTATAATATTATAAATAAAATAATAATGTCCGCAACTTCGACCGCATGGATTTAGGTTTTTTTGCAATTCCTGTGGAAGCTCTTGGATTTATCAGGCGCAAGGATTTTTTTTTTCTCACAAGTAAGACCAACTGTGACAAAAGACGGGGGAGGGTTCCCAAAGCAGGGGACTGAAATCTAAAAGAACGACTGCCAAATCCATACCCGCTACCCGATGAACTATTATAAGTTAGCATTATAATAAAACTTGCCTTTTACTGACGTACCTTGACGTCCTTAAAATAAGGATTATAATCCAGAATCAAGAGAGTCAACAAGATTAAAGTAAACCCCGGTTACTCATTCCTAGGACAGGCTATATCCGATCAAAGAGTCCCAAGAGAAAATAATGTGAAATGGGATCAATAAGAAATCTATAGAATCAGAAAAACTTATTTACTTAGTATCCTTTAATATATATATCATCTCGTTTTCCGCAAGGCAGGCGTAGATATAGGATGTATTTCTCTGAGCATACTAATCTGAAGTAAATTGCTTTTGGGAAATAAATTAACGAGTATTTGCTGTTATGTAGAAACTAAATAGGGTTGTACAAAGTACAAACCCTAGCAACTCTTTCTGGTTTTTTCATTCTAATTGTGTACAAGCTAGGCATTGACTGTAATCAAACAACAGGTATGGTAAGTGTCATGCATCATTCCAATATTATAAATGCGAAAGTGTGTTTGTTTGTTGGTTTGTCCTTCAATCATGCCGCAATAGCTCGTCGAGCAACTGTTTATTTGTGGTCTAGTACGTAGGTAGAGGTACCTTTGGACTACTGAATTGCGTTACTTGTGGAATATTATTTAAAGCTGGTACGACGAAAAGCCTTTCTCAAAGTCAATCTAGTATTTCTTTTAATAAAGTAAATACTCGTAAAGCAGGGATGCACAGACTTATTAAGACTAGGGGCCACTCGGGCAAATTATGAACTGATGGCGGGCCGCCAGAAGTATAGGTAATTAAAGACAATAAAGAATTGATAAATATGTATTAAAATTGAAAAAGAATTTATTAATTTGAAGCGTGGCACTGCATAGTGCTTACAATCTTTTTTATATTTGGCTCAAATTTACTTGTAGCAACACGTAAAACTGCTTCCAAACTTTCATTTGCAAGGCGGTTTCGATTTTTTGTTTTATATTTAGTATTGAAAAGGTTTGTTCACATATATAGGTAGAACCAAATAAGCTGGCACATTTCAGAGCGTTTATACGCAACTCTTTGTACGTATTTTTATCAATGCAGCGGTAAAAGTTCAGCAAGTCTCCTTCGTTGAATTTGTTGCGTAAATCTTGGTCGTTTTGAATGTCGATAATTTCTAACTGCATTGACTCTGGCGCATTTTCAACTGAAATCGTGAAAGGATTGCTGAATATGTCCAACAGAGGTTTCAATTTTTTAAACTCCGAAAATCTGTCTTGAAAAGATTGAATCAAAATATCTAGCTTTTCTACATAACTGAAATTAATCGCAGTTTTGTTGAATTTTTCAGCCATTTTCTTATAATTCGGAAAATGATTGTAATTTCCAGAATTCAATTGCGATCTGAAAAGTGTCAGCTTGCATTGAAAGGATGATACATGAGCGTAGAGCTGGGATATCAGTTGATTTTTGCCTTGAAGCCGTGTGTTCAAGACATTCAAATGATTTGTAATGTCAACTAAAAAAGCCAAATCACACAACCAATCAGGATTTTTAAGTTCCGGGACATCCCTTTGCTTGTCCGCCAGAAATATTCCAATTTCTTCTATTAAATTTAGAAATCGTTCCAGTGTCAATCCACGACTTAGCCACCTTACTTCTGTATAATACAGTAAATCTCCATATTCGCTTTCGATGTCATCAAGGAATTGTTTGAATTGCCTGTGATTGAGTCCTCGTGATTTTATGAAATTTACAGTCGAAACTACCACTTTCATGACATTTTGAAATTCAATTTTTTTAGAACAGAGGGCTTCTTGGTGTATAATGCAGTGAAACTGCATGAGATCTTCAGCGTTTATGTTTTTTTCTTGCAGATGCTTTTTCAGCAAAGTAACTAGCCCAGAATTGACACCAATCATCGAAGGAGCACCGTCAGTCGCAACTCCCGATAATTTTGATAAGTCCAAATTAGTTTTTGAACACTCGTCCAAAAGTACATTGAGTATATCAACTCCTCTGGTTTGACCTTTCAATGAACACATTCCTAATAACTCTTCTAAGACTTCAAAATCTTGAGTAACACCTCGTATGAATATGAGAAGTTGAGCTGTGGAACTAATATCAGTGGATTCGTCGAGTGCTAATGAAAAAAATTCAATGATATTAGTTTTTTCATTTAATTGTTCCGCAATATTACCTGACAAAGACATAATTCGTCTTTGGATAGTCATACGATTCAGTTGAATTTTCTCAAACTTTTTTGCTGCTTCTGGGCACATTTTCTTAGCGGCAATTTCTATGCATTCTTTTACAAAATCCCCATCATTGAAGGGGCGACTTCGCTTTGCTATCATTCGAGAAATTTCATAACTAACTTCTGTAGCTGTTTCTGAATCTTGAATAGGTTTTGTAAACATAGCTTGCTGACCAATAAGTTCCCGTTTTAAAGACAACATTTTTTGCTTTCTTAATTCGCCTGTAAACTTGGTAAAAGTAGGATGCTGCGTTTCATAGTGCCTTTTAACATTATATTCCTTTGCAATCGCAACAGAATTTTTGCAAATTAAACAAACGACTTTGTTATGTGACCATACAAAAAAGTATTTCTCGGTCCAAATTTCTTGAAACTGCCGATGTTCATCTTTAACCTTACGTTTATTACTAGGTCCTGGCTTGTCCATGTTGCGTTCTAATCCTGGCTAGGATTAACACAGCACCTAAAAACAATTACAGTACCTACTTAAATTACCCATCCTTTTTTAAATTACCAAAAATAATTGATTAAATAGGTAGGGAAACACTTATTAATAACAGAGTTTTACTTACGATTTCACAACACAATTATACACCGGCTAGTCGAGTTAAAATCTACACTAGAACTATTGACACTTCACTCAAATTAAAACCGAACTGTCGGTCGCTGCGGTTAGCGTGGCTTTTATACCGCGCGTATAGAGTCGAAAACTGTCTGGAGAAATCTCGAAACCGACTCTGGAAGCTTCGTGTATCTACCTACGCGAGCAATCGGGAATTCGGGACTATTGCTATCTCGCTTGCTCTAACAATATAACCCGCGGATAACGCGCCGCCGCGCCGGCCGCGGCGCTTCCTCAAGAAAACGAATTTAACCGAGATCAGCACGAACATTACCGACCGCTGTTACCGACGCATGCACGGCGCACCGATAAGCGCACTTAAGAGCGCGCGCGCGAGATTCAAATTACTTTTCGAACATATTTTTTTTGGTTTTATTCTGGAATAGAATTCAATATTTTTCGAATGTACGAGAGTATTATTTTTGCTGTCGGCGGGCCACCAGTATTCGACCGGCGGGCCGCATGCGGCCCGCGGGCCGCGGTCTGTGCATCTCTGTCGTAAAGCAATTAGAGTGCCGAAGAATGTACCAATATTGGTTATTTACAATTTATTTGATTTTAAGTATTAAGTAATTAGAGTTTAACGTCTGATAAATTTTGGCCAACAAAAATGTGTTCCGTTTTGGTAGATTTTCGAGATCGGTTAGTTCGTCTAATCTCTGTGATAAAAACATGATAAAAGAACTCAACTGACAACCCTATCTGGAGACATGATAATAATACAAATTGTAGTCGTTCAAAGAGCTACTTATCTGATTCCTGGACAGCTATTCTACAAAGGGACGATTTCGGGCAAGATAAGGGACAGCCCTTACGGAGTTGTTCGTGAATCGTTGCCATTAATCACAGAGATTTGGTGACCCTAACAGACCCTTCGGATCACTGTTGCCAAAGATTATTTAGAAAAAAAAATGTTGTTTATTGCAGATCGTATTGAACAAACTATCTGATGCGGAAGTAAACGTTGTTCATCTCTGTTGACATATTATAAGGAAACACACGGATTCGATTCCCGACAAGGTTAATGTGCGATTTTCTGAATAAGTTCACGTCTGGTCTAAACTCTAAATATCTACCTATACTAATATTATACTTAAATGCGAAAGTTTTCATGGATGTTAATGTTAATTGTTAATCACGCCAGAACGAATGAAAGGATCTAGATGAAATTTGGCACAGAGATAGGTAGATCATAGTCTAGAATAACACAAAATTAAAGAGATCCCGCGGGAACCAAAATTCAAAAAACCTAAACCCACGCGGACGAAGTCGCGGGCATCAGGTAGTTTAACATAAAATTCATACCGGGGCTGTCGAAACAAGGCCGCCAAGACCTTCGAAATAGGAAAAAAAACAATAATGTTGATGTAACGTGCAGTAAGAGTTAACAGTTACAATTACTATTATAGTAGAACTATTCGAGCGTTAAAGGTTCACCGATAGCTATCGATGGGGAGCTGTTGCTCGATTGCAGTAAAGCTGCTTCAATCATGTAACTAGGTACTTACTTACTTAGTTATTAAGTAAGTAAGTAAGTAAGTAATGAGTGTACGCTGTATAATGTACCTACTTTGAGCGCAAACTGCAAACTCGCCAACAAACTAAGTAGGTACGTGTGTAGTTTTTTTTTAATAGGTATACTACAAGTTAGCCGTTTGACTGCGATCTCACCTGATGGTAAGTGAAGATGCAGTCTAAGATGGTAGCAGAATAACCTGTTAGGGGCATGGCAGTTACCTATATTCATTTTTTATTTCTTTATTAATTGCAATTCCATAGGTACACTTATTCCTTAAAATATAACATTAAGTCAATAATAGGTAAGGTAGGCTATGGATACCCAGTTTGGGTGTAGCAACAACAGTGCGTTGTAGTAGGGAGACCGATTTTATTTGAGTTTACCGTATCATTAAAAAAAACATTAATGGTGTAGTAACACTTGTTATTCAACCCATACCCTTAAAAAAAGCTAGTAAAATAAAGATAAAACAACTGGCGCGTCCGGGAATCCGATCCAGGACCTCGCCACCCGCAGTCGAACATGCATAACCACTACATTATCTACTGAGATAATACTATGTATTAGGCCTATTCGTCATCCATAGTTTGAAAACTAAGCACATAACAACGATTTGACGCACTCCGCAGTGCATAGTAATGTATATGTATAGCCACTAGCCACCAATTCCTTTGTACGAATGCAGAATTATACGGAGCGATTCTATTGTATGAATACATCAACGCCGGCTGGGGGCACCTACGATACGTGGTCGTATTCCCAATCGATTTTGAAACGCTCGAATCTCCTATTAACTATTTCATGAAATGATCAATTATTCCACGATTAGGGCACGACATATTTCCGAGAATGGCTTATAGTTGGTTACCGAAGATAGCCCATCAAATAGGAGATTGACAGTTGTTATTAACACCTCATGGAATGTCCTCATTGATGTAGAATTTTAGATGAACGTCCTGCTTTCGCAGAGTACAAATCTCTGAGTGGCTACACATAATATATCTATAAGATACGTTTAAATGTTACTCATTTTGTAGTTATTTGTCGTACATTCTTCTCAGCAAACCCTTTGAATTGATACATGGGGGTGCAAAAATAACTAGGTAGTCTGCCATCTTTGGAAGTCCGCCATGTTGGATTAAGAATGACGTCACTTAGCTAACCAAGCAGTCATCCAAACTAAACGTGCATGCAAAATTTCAGCTCAATCGGTTGATTTAAAATTCAGTTGCAATATTTTTCTAAATAAACCCACAAACATGGCAAGCTAACTAAACGCTTGTCGAAAAGTCAAAAACTAAAAGAAGATGGCCAAAAAATGATGATAATTCAAAAGCAAGACCAAGGCCTTGTATGAAAGGAGTTCGCTGGCAGTGGAATTAATTTTATTCATTTGAATTAAACATTATGACAGTATATTATTAACCTTATTCATATTTTATACGGATAGTATTGACCTACTATGTCAAGAACTTTAGAATAACTAAGGCTCAATTGCACCACAAAGTTATCGTTATAATTAAACTTGCCCACCAAAAAGCCAGCACAACTCACAAATCAGTATTCTTAACAGTAGAAAAATCCTGATTTAGTAACCCAAAGCTTTTACTAGTTGGTCAAAATCAACGTTAGCCATAACCACCTGTGGTTCAATTGACCCTTTGTATTTTAGACTCCAGAATTAATTAGCAGAGTCCCACAACTTTACCCCACCAGTGTGACAAAGTGTAAGTAATTTCTTCTTTAATTCCGTCAATTTTGTCCCACTTTTTTATTTTAGTGGGACAACAAGGACAAATTACGTCGACTTAAAACTAGCTTTAAGATTGCATACGTGTTTCCAATGACTTCTAATTAGATGCAGTAAACGCAGTAAACTGACGTTACAAATACCATTGAAACCTTAGGTGACATGACCTTTTGAAAAGTCAGTTTTTAACCAGTATTCAGAAATTCCGTGCGGAATTACAGGTCACTAAATACTGATTCCTAGTGTTTATCAATAACATAATGATGCCTAACTATGAAGAATTGTTTTATTTCTAGGTACAAAATAACTTTATAGGAAATCGTTACTGCTTACTTTATGGCGGGGATGTTGCAATGTATTGACTGCAAGACTGCTGACGTCACGTGGAAACAGCGTTCGCTGGACTTGGAAAAACTAGTAACACTACGCAGTGACTTTACTATATTGTATAAACACATACGTACAAGAAAACTATTTGATGAAAACACGTATGACTATGTTTAGAGAATATCCCGTGATCATAAATCCCAACCATATCCCTTCCATACAATGCGCTCATAAATATATTCATATCCATACTTCCACACTAATATCATAAATACGAAAGTGTGTCTGTCTGCTACGATTTAACGGGTCATATTTTCAACCGATTTTAATGAGATACATAAAGATAGGTTGCATCCCGGAGAAGAATATAGGCTACTTTTATCCAGGAAAAATTAGAGTTCCTGCGGGAATACAAAAAACTTAAACTACTAAGTATACATATATTTTTCACACAGAATTACATAACCCAGTATTCATTCGTCTACATATCTATCTTTGATTTATCAGATGGCGTTGGAATTTTCTACTGAAGATAAACAACAAATAATACGAGATTACTTGAAAATGTATCACGTAGAACCAACTTTTTTACAAGCTCTAAGTGTCTAACTTACTATGTTTGTGTGTTTAGGTCAAATCTTGAAGCTGAATTTTAAAACTGTTATTTTACCCATTGGACTGAAATTTTACACGTTAAGTTTGGATGACAATTCATGGTTAGCTAAGACGTGACGTCATTCTAAATCTAATATGGCGGACTAGTTATTTTTTATGCGACCCCGTGATATGGTTATCAAAAAAGGATTTACTGAGAATACGAAAATTAAAGTGACGTCACACTAAATTTAAAGTAGCAGACGCTTGTTTTTAAGAATATTTTTAATTATTTAAGACTAAGTATTTCGGAATATAAACGCTCATAATGTACTCCCTATTTTCGATAGTAAAATGTAGAACCCGCGATATGGTTTAACAACCGGAAGTTGGTGTTGATAAGCAAATGAAAACTAGGTATGCGTTACACATAAACTCTACCAATAATAGCTGGCTACAAAGAGCTTAATCGCTACGTTACGCTAGGCTGCATCACCACTTGCAAGCAGGTCTAATTGTAGCCAAGCGGTACCCTATTTACTTAGTGCTTTGCTTAGTATATTTAAAAAAAAGTTTGTGTTATTAGCTCGTATATTAAGCATCTAGTATGTAGAATTATATTAGAAACTATAAAGAAGCGGTAACAAAAAAAAATTTCAAAAGAGCAGTGATAGGTTTGTCGGTCGAGAGATCGAACTTGAAGAGATTGGTGGTAAATACTTCTACTTCTCATTTTGAGTTATTGTAGATTAAAAAGCCCTACATTGTAGCACTATTTTAAATATCAAGTGTACAAGGAAGGAGTAATGACACAGCCAGAGGGCATACTATCATTCCTTAAAGCAGTTTTAGTTTAATATTGTTCACGCTCTTGATTCAGAATTATAATCCTTATTTTAGGGACGTCAAGGTACTTCATATTAAACTGACATTTTAAAGTAATACTGCCTTAAGCGATGGTAGTACTGAGTTCTGCGTTAAAAATATAGCCTAGTAAGTACCTAATAACGAACGAAGGAACGAGGAAGGGAAGGCGGTAGAGGGAAGGAGTAAGAACACAGCCAGTTCTCCAGAACAGGATTTCTATTTATATGCATACACATGCACCATGATTCAAATAAAAGGTAGGTAAAAGTTTGTCTAAAGGCCATAAACCCTGACAATGTACCACGCATTCGGCTTTAACTGACTGTCAAAGTTTAACGGTAACCTTATCATAATATTAAACGCGTGCCTCGCAACTGTACCTACCTTAGAAAAAACAAATTCCATTATCGTCGCGCGAATTGGAAATTGGAATTTTCCTGCTAACCAAGGCATACCGTCGACCAATTAAGTTCGAAATTTCCGTCTACCCTCGCCAATTCAATTTAACGCCTTTGTATTGCGCAACATCCAGCTAGCAAAGTGCGGCTAGAAACAAGATTGAAAGAGCTACCTTTAATTGGAAAGTCCTGCGATAATTAAAGTTAAGTACTTACCTTCGTTTTACGAGATAAGTATTTCTGTTTCCAATTAATGTAATTAGTGACGTTTATTCAAAACTAGATGATGCCTGAGACTTCATCCGCGCGGTTAACTTTTTTGATTCAATTTGATAAAATTTTCCGAGATAAAAAGTAGCCTAAGTAGCCCCGGGATACAACCTTTCCCTGTACAAGAGACAGACGGACGGACAGACAGACAGAAACGTTTTCGCATTAATAATATTAGTATGTATTGGCCAGGCGCACCACACGCAGTTACCGTTAACGTTACATTTGACCACTAAAAAACACTTTGGGTTGCATAAGTCAAGGTTTTTTTTAACCTTTATTATTGAGGTAGGCATAGAAGTCGAAAATAGGAATTCAGACTTGTAACTTGAGACACCCACTTTGCTTGTTAGCTGGCGAGCAATTATTAAACCGAGACAGATTTGAGATTTAATATTATCATGCAGATACATAACTCTATCTCGAATATGGATTCACATTTTATCTTGTAGTTGTTTAGATTTCAGTCTGACCTTACTACAATTCCAAGTACCAACGGTCCATGGATCTCAGCCTCAGGCTTAGTGTCCTGCTTTTCATTACTAACCCATGGTCACTGTATACGTACTACGTAGTAACTCAATATGACGTGTTAATTAACGAGATGCGGGTTAACAACCGCACGTGCAGTGTACATACGCATGATTTGCAATTAATCAATCGAGCATGGTCTAATATTAGGTAGGTAACGTAGGTACTCGTAAGTAGGTAAAGCCTTCTGGTATATAATCTAAGTGCATGACGCTTTGTGATAGCTATTAACTATTAATTCATTTAACTTTATTTATGTAACACTTTTCATTTTTTTGAGCAACTAGAAGCTTGGTAGTTAAGAAGTAACTCATCTTATTTGATTTTACACTTTTCCTAGGTGAGCGACGAAAGCAACGCGACGCGATACGACTCTATGGAAAATGACTAACTAATCGACGCGACAACATAGGCCACGTGGAGTCAGCTACCGATACTTGAGAACCTGTCCTTAGCTGAAGTCGGTTTATTATTATGGGCCTGACTAGAAATAAAGTACCGCGGTGCGTCACATGATATTATTTAGTACCAGGTATTTGTTAAGGGTTTAAAAATATAGGTAATTTAATTTTGTGTCTATCTTTTCTTCTTTGATTATGTTTTTCTTCGACCCATAGTATAACATTATTATCTAGCTATAGGTATTTACCTGTTAGTATTGTAATTTATAGGCTGTTAGATGTCCAAAAATAAA
The DNA here is from genome assembly GCA_963932025.1 of Erebia epiphron. Taxonomy (NCBI): domain Eukaryota; kingdom Metazoa; phylum Arthropoda; class Insecta; order Lepidoptera; family Nymphalidae; genus Erebia; species Erebia epiphron. The sequence goes on from OZ009948.1 coordinate 3,250,771, forward strand.
TAAATTAAGTAAAATTAAAAAATCAAGGGTTGGTACTGGTAGGTAGTTAGGTACTCATCTACTTATCTTGACACTAGCTGATGCCAGCGACTTCGTCCGCGTGGAATATGTTTTTGTGATTCCCACGGGAACTCCCTCCTTAATTTTCCGGGATAAAAAGTAGCCTGTCACTCTCCAGGTGCTCAACTAGGTATATCCATGCCAAAAATCACGTCGATCCGTTGCTCCGTTGCAGCGTGATTGAAGGACAAACCAACAAACAAACACACTTTCGCATTTATAATATTAGTCCTATGATGTCAATTTGCGCTCAATAGAACGAGTCCCTTGAGAGAACTAGCAAGGCTGCGCACTGCTATAGCTCGTGTAATAAGCTTAATACGAGTCTTCACGTAGTAGCGAAAGCCGATTATGGATTTACTTTGATCATTTTACGTAGGTACGACGAGGTAACTATTTTAAGTACCTTCAAAGGACTACGAAGCGTTTTATCCAGCTCTAGAAGGGTTAAACCCATATAGATAATATTATGGACTTATAAGTAGGTACATAACCCTTCGATATACTTACCTTTATCCATACTAATATTATAATTGCGAAACTGTGTCTGTAGTCTGTACTCTGTGATCTGTCTGTCTGTCTGCTACGCTATCACGGCTCATCCGTTCAACAGGCTTTGATGAAGTTTGGTACAGGGGCAGGTTGTATCCCGGGGAAGGACATAGGCTACTTTAGAGTTCCCACGGGAAACAAAAGATCGTAATCCATGCGGAATATCTGTATAGGTACTTATGATTGAATCTATCGAACAGACAAACTATAAATAGGTACCATAATTGTAAATCCAAAACTACCTATTTTTAGTGTTCCGTTCCCAAAGGGTAAAAACGGGACCCTATTACTAAGAATCCGCTGTCTGTCTGTCTGTCTGTCTGTCTGTCTGTCTCCAGGCTGTATCTCATAGACCGTGATAGCTAGAAAGCTGAAATTTTTACAAATGATGTATTTCCGTTGCTGCTATAACAACAAATACTAAAAATTAAAAAAAAATATATATTAAGGGGGGTCCCCATACAATAAACGTGTTTTTTTCGTATTTTTTTGCTCAATATTAAAAACGGTAACAGGTAGACGGTTCAAATTTTCACAGAATATTAACTTGTATATTACCTTTCAAAATAAATAATTAAATATCAATAAAGTAAATATTAAAGGGGGGCTCCCATACAACAAACGTAATTTTTTGATATTAACAGTAAACCTCTACAAACAAAGTTAGTTTTGCGGTTCATTAACAAAGGGAATTATACCTACTTCTTGAGTACGGAACCCTCGGTGCGCGAGTCCGACTCGCACTTGGCCGATTTTTTTCATTCCACTACAGGTTTACCCATTAACTAGTACGATCTAAGTTCTAACCTACTCATTAACTACTGCGAAAGTTCTAACCTGGTGTTAATTTGCTATGCAATCTCAGTAGGGGTAGCCAGTAATGGCAGTTTTATTAAACCCATTCCCCTTATTGGTTTGTACATGGCATCGTACTGGAACGCTAAATCACTAAGCGGAACGTCTCTGACTCTCTGCCGGTAGGGTGGAAACTAGCCACGGCCAAAGTCAAATCAGACTACAAAAAATTCAGAAACTATATTTTATTAAGTATTTAATCCTGTAGGTACAATACATGTCGGTGCTAGCGCTCAACACTGCGTCAGGGTTAAGGGAGGTCCTCAAAACAATATTCTCACATCATCATCACATTTTGAACGATTTTCTTTTTCAGTTCAGACATGAGATTGTAAATAAAATTCCTACCCCGAATCTTACCGAGACGAAGCCTAGGTTTCATCAACTTTTGTTCAACATTTCTAATTAGAACCGCTAAAGTTATGGCCCTTCCGTGTTTCCTGCCACGTACTTAAATAATTAGTACCTTCAAAGGACGAGTGAATAGGCATTTTATAAAGAAAGCGCGCTACAAAATAAACCTCATCACTGCTTTTCATAAGGCTATCCTATTTTGCAATTTAAAAAAAACTTTTGGGAAGTTGCCGGCCCAGCATTAATGCTGGGCCGGCAACTTCCCAAAAGTTTTTTTTATTCTAGAGATGGCTGCCGGTTTAATTGTGCGAAGGTCTCACAGTAAGGATAGTGTGGAGTTAAAAGCAAATTGTTTGCCATTAAAAGTAACGACCAAACACTCACTTGTAACGGCTTCATGTTGGCAAAAAATCAGTTTCCAAGCACTCAACACAATTTATGACAAATACTCAATCAATGTACAATGACCCACTGTAATGGACGCGGTTTACCACGGAACTGGTGCACTATTCATTCGACAGCGTAGCTGGGCCACGATGACTTTGCATAACGTCTCGAAATTTGACGGTAGAAAAAAATTGATTGCTACAACCGTAGTTTTTTCATTTTTTGTAACGCAACTGTGAAAAGTAACGAAGATCGTTCAAAAATGTGTATATAGGTAAATCTATGCTTGTATAATAAAACTGTAACAGGTCCAATTCTGTACATTGAAGATATTTTGAAAATTTTTTTTTGGAGGGCACTCATTATTCGATACTGAAGCCAAATCTGTAATTTTTTTCATTTTTGTCTGTCTGTCTGTCTGTCTATCTGTATCTTGGCCGCGCATCACGCCGAAACTACTGAATGAATTCAAACGAAACTTGGCACGATTTGAGCCCATACTACGAGGTAGGACATAGGATAATTTTTATCCCGAAATTCTACCCCCGAAGGGGTGAAATAGGGGTTGAAAGTTTGTATGAAAGTCCTTAATTTCTCAAGTTATAGCCATGAAACTTGATATATGAGCTGCTGGTTGAAAATGAAAACATATGTGTTTGATAAATCAAAAGTCAATGTTTGTTTTAAAGCTTTATTCCTCACGATAATATAGTATTCTTAAGAGTACCTAATTTAATTATCCTGAAATCTTTTCATCATCCGTATTCTTTTTGTCCTTCGCGCTGAATTGGCGGGAAGCGCCCTCATTGGCCCTCAGAATTCCCTCTTTTTTTAATTATTTTATTTTGCGGCCCTGGATTCATGTCCTTTATGGCCTTATATTTATTGCGAATGTCGTACCACAGAATATAAAACTAGAGAATCATGACATTCGGCCATCCACTTTTGGGCAACCTCCCGGTGCACAATAATTAAAATGTATGAAAGTAAGTGGACTATTTACAATTCAAGTTTTAGGAACGTAGCTCGACATAATATAATTCATAATTTAACGCACAAAACACTTTAAAATTTATCGCTGTTTACCTAAATAACTAATAAAGGACTTTGACCAGTGCCCATACAAAGTTCGCCTAAGAACCAACAGTCATAAAACATACATTATCGGATTCAAAATATTACATAAATACTATTGTAAGTAGATTTAAACAACGGACACTTCGGAGAATTTATTTATTACCAAAAATAGTTTCAATTTTAAGGTTATTTCGACTCAATCGGCTTTAAAAATAAATATCTTCTTTTGCCACTCCTAGACTATGCTGACTCGTCCTACCCCGATCTAACCGAAGAACAGCTGAATAAGCTCGAGCGTCTTCAAAACTTATGCATAAGATTTATCTTCGGGTTGCGTAAGTTCGATCACGTGTCCGAGTACAGAGCTCGTCTGAAGTGGCTCCCAATCAGACTCCGTCGCAATCTGCACATGCTGACACTCCTCTACTCTATTCTATACAATCCTCATACTCCTTCTTACCTCAAACAACGTTTCTCCTTCCTTGGCTCTAACAACGAACGACAACACCTACGGTCATGTACGGATAATCGCTTGCACATTCCTGCCAGTCGCACAGGATATAATGATAAATCTTTTACCCGTAAATCCGTATTACTGTGGAACAGCCTACCAGCGGATGTACGACAGTCTAAGTCGCTCCCTATCTTCAGAAGTCGCTTGCATAAACATTTCTTATCAGGTAGCTATTAAATTCACTTTGGTCCTATATTTTATCTTTTTATTTAGAATTATTTAGTATTTATGTTTATATGTATCTTTGTATGCATGTATGTATGTATGTATGTATGTATGTATGTATGTATGTATGTATAATATGTATGTTTGTATGTATGCGTGTATGTATATATTAGGTATATATTTTAATGTTTAGTTGTTGCACTATCCCGCGCTCTTGTTTTATAATCTCCTCTACCCAAAGGTTGTCTGGAAGAGATTGCTTTAGCAATAAGACCGCCTTTGCACCCTTCTGTCTTGTATTGTAAGCTTTTGTTTATTGTTATTTTTAAGTGTGTGCAATAAAGTGTTCATCTATCTATCTATCTATCATCTTTATCCAACTGTATTAGAGCTGTAAACAGTATGTAGAAAAGACAAGTTTCGTCGTAGTTCACCAAAAACATTACAGATGGCGTTATAAATATTAATTTATCGTACTTTCAATAGATGGCGTTGCGAGATTCAGAATACTAGCGCACTCAGCGCTTCAAGCTGCTTTTATCTTATTTCTTAAGTTACGGAACCAGCGCTCAAGCGGTGGTATTGTTTATTATTTTAACCTCTAAGTTGTTGATCTGTGGATAATAATCGAGAGACAGAAAATAACGGTAATCAATTTGATATATTTATTTTTTAATTAATTTGAAGTGTCCGTTGAATTCTAATCTTTGGAATAAAGGTTAAAAAAATAAGCTAAGAATTACTGTATATTTCAAAATTATGTTGATTCTTAGGCGAATTTGGACAATGTCCTTTAATTATAATTAAATTCCTTAAACAAATCAGTACAACTAACTTTATCGTTTTTGTCTGACGAACGTAACTAAAGGTTCTCCAAGTATATTTTCGAAACTCAAAGTATATTTAATCAAATTAAATATACTTTGAGTTACTAGTGTACTTTACACTTACTATATTATAAAACATGATGGTGATAATCAATTACGGTATCTTAAAACTAAAGCTACGAGGGTTCCAAACGCGCCCAGGTCTGAGAAGAACCCACAACAAACTCAGCCGGTTTTTTTTTTGTATCACCATCTCATAAATATCGTAAATTACTTAATTAGATTTAAAATTTTAACAATTACATAATTCGCCGCTGCAACAATATTATTCATACCCATTCGTTCCTAATCCTATCATTCAAATAGGTAATCCTTTACACTGTAATAGGAATTTTCAATTACTTTACGTTTTATAAAACTTTGAACTTAGTCACTGAACCCTTAGAAATAAAAAAATAACTATCGATATATATTTATTCTATTCTTGCGTATTATTAATTATAAACATTAGATTCTTAAAAACAAATACTTACAAATATAAATCATGACATGTGTTTCACAGGTTTACAAAATTCCACCCCCGAAGGGGTGAAATAGGGGTTGAGAGTTTGCATGAAAATCCTTAATTTCTCAAGTTATAGCCATGAAACACAGCATTTGGGCTTTAGTTAAAATATGAAGAAGTACGTGTTTCACCATATTATACCGTGGGATAGTAATAATGGCTACTTTTTATCCCGGAAAATTAAGGAGTTACCGAGGGAATCAAAAAAACTTAAAACACGCGGACGGAGTCGCGGGCATCAGCTAGTATAAAATATACATATAGCGTACCTACTTACTTAATAAAAATTGAAAAAAAATTAAAGAGTAACTAATGACCTCCGGACCGCATAGACACGGCCACGTCGGCTAATCTCTTTGGAGATTGGCCGCCGTGGGAGCTAGTATGTATAGTGCACATCAGGCATTCTCTGGTTCATTTCTCTCATAGCCCGACATGAATTACCTAACTGTTAAGTCAATGGATGGAACGGAAAATCCGACAACGACCGGAGAGAGATCAAGTGCGGGACCGACGGCTTTGCGTGCTCTCCAAAGCACGGGGGTGAAACACCGCCAAACTGATGGATGGCAACGTGGTAACTCGTGGTCCTATCCGTAAGGTCTATGTCTATCTAACAACGCATACACGTTGACATAATATTTGCTGGCCGGCAAATATAGCAATATGGCTGGCCATATGGACCCCCTGACCAAAGCTGTCATTTGTCGCCAATACTACAAGATTTTGCAACAAAAACATGTTCCAATAACTAGCGCAATCAGGTGGCGTAACGTTAGGTCCGCGGCAGGGCATATTCTTACGTTTTTGTTTGTCGTAAAATTACTAAGCTAAGTAAGTAAAATGTACTCTGTTTTCCACATCATGTTAAGTAGTTACTTCAGACCAGGGATGTAACAGAGGTAAATTTATCGGAACCGAAGTCGGAGTTTTTAAATTTGATTTATCGGAGTCGGAGGCAGAGTCGGAGTTAGAGGCAGAGTCATAAGTGGTCACAAGAGAAATATTTTTCATTTAAGAACAAATAAAAACATCATTCAGTCAACCTTTTTTTCCTTTCGGAAGGCGGAGGTGGCGGGGGACTCCCAACGCGACGGGTATGAACCTTCGTAACGGTCGACGCAGGCCGCCGTCGCTATTTGTTATGCTTCGACCTCCGATTAAAACCTCCGATTTAAAAGTTTCAGAGCCGAAATCGGAACCGAAGGTGTCAAAATAATCGGAAGTTCCGACTTAACGGAATCGGAATCGAAGCTCCGTAACATCCTTGCTTGAGACTCATATTGCTATATTAGAGATAATATTTTAAATAATCTGTTTAACTCAATAATTATTTAGTAGTTTTCCTGCCCTGAACCTAGAACCCGATTGTAGCACCCCCTACCGTATCCAATTATGTATAAGTATATGTATAAAGAGTGAGACTTCTCTATACATAGAGATAATAATGTTATTTAGACAGGTACTTATTTAATTTATGCTAACCAAAGAATATACTACTCTCTACCGAGAAAAGTATGATGATGCTAACCAATAAGGGTTATTTGAATAACTGCATATCTTTGAACCTAATTGTTATGCCTAGTTATAATATATTTATTTAATAACTATGTGGCCGTGGGTGCATAAAGTTATCAATGTAAACTTGTGAGATAACACTGCAGCATTCTAACTGAATTTACAACACAAGATAAACTAAGTAAATAGATTTTGTATAGCTACTGAGTCCATGTTAATCCTCACTGAATACTAATATTAGAAATGCAAAAGTGTGTCTGTTTGTCTCCTACACTTTCACAGCACATCTGTTCAAGCAATTTCGTCGAAATTGACCTTTGACTTTGACCTTTCCTTGGACGCAACCTTTCTCTGTACCAACAGAGATAGGTTGCGTCCAAGGAAAGGTCAAAGGCTACTTTTTATCCCCAAAAATCAAAGAATTCCCATAAGAATTTCAATAATATAAATTCACTTGTATGAAGTCGCATGCATCATCTAGTTTGTTCATCTTCTGCTTGCATGCCAACATACCTGGAGCTTCTACACTTCCCACCTTGCACATGTTTTGCCCATTTCATTCAATTTCTCATGCCAAGTTTCTGGCTGGCCCTTCTCAGTGGCCCAGGAAGGGCATTCTGAACCAGTGACCACAACTGATGGTTTAAAAGCACTTTAATAATAAAAGTTTATTTTGATAAAAATCATTTAAATCAACATCAGCATGGACTACTCCTTTGTTCTTTCTTGGCAGACACATTAATGATTTGAATGGATTAGTCCTGTCCTCTAGTATACAAGCTAATTTAGAGACAAATTTCATCAATTTGTTCAGTTAACAGTTAAACTGTGAAAAGGTAATCAAAGCGCAGACACTAGCAACTTACTCAGTATGTATTATTTATTATCAAAAGTATGGTTTTATTGAGTTATGATAGTAATATTATGATCTCATCTGGGCATGCATAGCGATGTAAGAAATGTACCAGCATTTCTCTGATAAGACACTATAATAATTATAATGACGCATAAAAGAATACAAACAGTACCTACTTAATTACTTTTTAATGTAGTAATTTTCATCAAGAATGATAATAATACTTACTTAATATTACTTATAAGTATACAAAATTAGCTATGTAGTTATTTACTTTACATACCTACATAAATTGAAAATATTTTGTCTTATCTTTAGGAACTGAAAGGGATGATAAATATAGAAAAAGGAACGATGACACCAAACACAGTTGTTTATTAACTTGAGTTGAGTGCAACAACAATACCTCTCGCAAATAGCATTGAAAAATGTAATTTATGTTTAAAAACAATTCTATTTGTACTCACTTCTGATAACAAAGGAGCCCTATCTAAATGCTCTGAAGATGCGAAGGCTGACTCGAAATACGCCCCTCGACTCCGAGATTCGTATCTGGACCCTCCTTCGTCCCACATCCGAGCTTCAAGTTCATCAGACATTCTGGCGCTTGGTCGCACTTGGCACTATTTAGTTTTTACCACATTTCTGTCACAACAAACACTTAAGATTACAAAGTATCTATATCCTTAATTAATGTTTTAATTTTTCTATGCGCTACGTAGTCAACTTTATCCTAGTTTTATAATATTAAAATATTATAATAAAATAAACTAAGCGCGAATGAACAGTACATAACTACCCCATCCGAAAGAAAATTCAGTACTAAAAATGTACTCTGTGGTACTAAAATAATGAATGAATCAGTGTGACCAGGTTAAAGCGGATGATCCTTCTACTTGTACTGAAAACTGCTAGTTAATAAGTGCGTAGTATCCTAAATTAATCACTTTAATGAGAAAATATGCTCTGCTCATTTGAAAAATGCTAAATTATGCTATTTGCTAAACTTTTTATTTAATTCAATATTCGTTTTCTTTTTTATCACTAACTAGTTAATTAGTTACCTACATTATTTTCTGTACGTACTAATACTTTTTAAAAAATTGCGCTTGCTCTCGTGGGTGCCGTTTTAGTCTTAGCGCCATTGACTTACATACCAATACCTTACTTACCAGTAGTTGGTAAATCGATGCTTAGCGAGCCAAGGTTGCTCGAGTCAGCGCTGATCTTACCTAAATGCTAAATATTTGATTTGATGATGCAGACTGCGGTCCATTATATTAAAGTTGTAGATTAAATAGATGGATGGAAGTTATATTAAACAATCTCACCACTAAATCAAATGGTGGAACGTCTTTTGCTTATGTTGGTAGACCAGAGCATACGTTATTTTATAGTTAAGTACCTACTACCAATAATACTGTCTGTTTCATATTTAGGATTGCAGATAAATGATGACTTTAAATCAGTTCCATTCCTTCACTTCTAAAGTTTGCTATAATAGAACTAAAGAGTCACAAGGATAAAAGAGGCCGGAGAACGCCGCTCGCAACTTCTATTCGAACCGCAAATATAAATTTGCCGGTATATTGCTATCTCAATTTGGCTAAAGACACATGATCACGTGCAAGCGCAATAGCAATATGAGCGTACATAATTTGTTATACATTTAGTCCAAGTTCCGTGAATACCAAAAATGATGAATGAAAAATTGTTGTGTTTTTAACTTCGTATTATTATTCTGTAACTTGACAATACAGGCTATGTTCCTGATTAATTAGTACGTGAGATATCGTTGGATATAATATGAAACAAATAAGGAGAAAACATGTCATTTATGTCGTAAAAACATGCGAAACGCAATGTGCTTATATTTAATTTTGGGAAAGTATTTTGAAAAAATTATTATCCAGGGACCTAGATAAATACAAGTTCAATCTTAATAATCGCATAATATGGTGGAAATATTCTCAAATCATAAATTATTTTGGTATTACGTTTGTAAGGGCAATTTGCCCTCCGCTGGCCCGTTAAGTGAAAATGGTAAGTAAAATCAACAGTCAACATCAGTCAACGTTCAGCTGCCGTGTCGCACGAACAGGCTCATGAATAAGGGTCCAGTGTGGGTTCAAAACTAGTCGGGCATTTTCCGACCAAATAAGTGAGTTATGAGTTACCGGTGATATGTATAATTACCATATAATTACAAGTAATATTCAATTACCAATATAATAATTATAAAACCACTTAAATTTTTTGAAGTGAATTATATAAATGATACTTGAGACAACATCATGTCAGTTTCAATACGAGATTCCTTCATTGACACCGCGGTAGGCAAGGACCGGGCAAGGCTCCTTGCATCATCTAGGCCAGAGTCAGGCTACTGGCTCCATGCCTACCCCTCACCCAATACTGGCACCCTGATCGACCCGGAATCTTTACGCATTGCCGCTGCTCTTCGGCTTGGAGCTGCTCTGTGCGTAGCCCACAACTGTACCTCTTGCGGAGCCCACGTAGACCATCTTGGACACCACGGACTTACCTGCTCCTCGGGCGCCGGCCGCTTATCACGCCATGCCACACTTAACGACATCCTAAGAAGGGCGCTCGCCAGAGCAAACGTTCCCGCCGCACTGGAGCCCCAGATCGTGCGCAACGATGGCAAGCGCCCCGACGGAATGTCGTTGACCCCTTGGAGGATGGGTCGTGCGCTGGTATGGAACGCAACGGGTTCCGATACATTGGCAGCGTCTTACTTACAATCTACCAGCGTACGAGCCGGGACGGCGGCGGACGCACGAGAGCGCCAAAAAAAAAATAAGTACAGTTGTCTTGGCGCACAATATGAATTTGTCCCGTTTGGCGTCGAGACACTGGGCCCGTGGGGCAGGGGTGCTAAAAATCTCCGCAAGGAGCTTACTAAACGCCTCAGGGAGGCAACAGGCGACCCTCGGGCGGGCAGCTTTCTCGCGCAACGAATTTCTATAGCTATTTAGGGCGGGAATGCTGCCTGCGTGTTGGGCACCTTACCTAGGGCACAAAATTTTGATAATTATTTTAATTTAACTGCATTTACTGTATTCTGTTTGTTAAACTTACTTGTTAATTTGTCTTTGTATTTGCATCATTCAATATATTATCTTACTTCTAAATGATCCTTCTAAAATTGCAGGATCCTGTTAAATATGGTCACACTACAATGAATGGGAAAATTGAAAATTCTGAAGTCCCTTGCATTTGCGTTCAAAAATATATATGTTATAAAAAAAAATTGCTTTTTCAAGTGGTTTCATAATATTATCATTGTACCAATCTTATTTTAAGTGATTCGCATATCACTATCCTTTAAAGAATAAAATGAAATAAAATATCGTTCTCATAATAATTGTTACTTGTTACAATAAGTAGGAAGTTTCTAAACGAATCTTAATTGCGTTTTTTATTTCCTTATTTCTTGTAGCTTTGGATTCTAGTATTTTGGAACCCATAGTAAAGTATTTCAAGCAAAAGCTTCTTGTAATGTAACTGGTGGCTGGCTGGTGCGTTTTAGGCGCACTCACTCGCTTCTTTTTTTCGCAAGTTAGGTCAATCATCAATGCTCTTCTCAAGAATTTTCCTGAACCTATTGAGTAGGTTAGCTGTTTTAATGAGTATATAGACAATACTGTAATTTCCACTGCATTCTGTTTCATTTAAACGTCTAAACGGCCAGAAAAATAAGTTCTATCACGACACACGACCGAATATCGGGATGAGCGTCAGGTAACCAAATGTGCACGTCTGCTCGTCTAGCAGGTGAGCAGAATTTCAGCTGAACCGAAATTACACGACTCGACTCACAAAATTACGCTCGGCTGCTCCTAGGCTTAAGTATTTAAGTATTTTACACACAAGATGATTCGTCTTTTCCTGCGACATCCTCCTTCACCTCGTCCTCGGTCCTCGTCCACGCCCCATGATATTTAGGTTTTAAATATTTCCGGGAAGGAGCCTACTGCCTACGTCACATCTTCTGTTTCTAAAATCTACGATTTAATTATGGAAATAAAACCACAATCATAAAATTAAAAATTTAATTATATTTATAAGATAAACAATCGATGGACAACGTTCGCAGGTCAAAGTACAAACACATTAGCGTATACTTAGGTACACTATAATAAGAAAATAAATAATTTTCAAAAGACAAACACACAACAAAAGTGATATCTTTGCAAAAATAACATTGTTGGTTTCATCCATCCTCACATTGTTAGGTTTCATCCACCCATCAGTGGCGTGCGTTTTAAGACGCAAAGCAATGCTTACCTTAATTAAAATAGCTCAATGCTTATTTTTTATTATAACTTGCCAGTAAACGAGTAATCGATAAAGCTCTAAATGATATTTATCCTGGCTTAGAACCCTACCCATAAATCTGCATGCTTTATGAGTCCACTACATCATCCACCCATTTCTCAGCACCTTAGTAAGTTAAAAAAAATTAACTAGCAAAGCTACAATTTCCTATGTGAGCTGCAAATGTAACATCCAATACGATATCAAACTCCGTTTTCTCAAAATCACGCCGCCTTATTTTTATAGATAAGGTTATAAAATATACAGAACTTGGCCACACTTAAAAAAACATGGCTAAGTCAGAAATTGCATTAAATTTTAACCAAGCCTAGCTGCTTCTGACGATACTTGGTCTCTTTCGACTTCTTTAGGTAAGTAAAGCGCTAAGCTTCCATAGAACTTAGAAGAACTTACTCCTACAATTAGGTCAAAATAGTACTCAAACAATAAAACCAACCACCAGCTCCAAACAATGTTATTTTTACAGATATCATAAAAATGCCGCCCCAAGCGTCGTCTGCCATTTTGTTTAATTGTTTCACTCAAATGAGATTAGAACAGATGGACCTTTTCACGGCACGGATCTTAAAAGATCACGTGAAAAGGTTTTTAGTTTATGTAATACAAGTTTACTCAAAATAGCTCATGAAAAATCGCGAAGAAAAACCCATAAAGATAAAGTAAATTAATTAAGTATTAATTTTAATTCCTTTTTAGGGTTCCGTACCCAAAGGGTAAAAACGGGACCCTATTACTAAGACTCCGCTGTCTGTCTGTCTGTCTGTCTGTCTGTCTGTCTGTCTGTCTGTCTGTCTGTCTGTCTGTCTCCAGGCTGTATCTCATAGACCGTGATAGCTAGAAAGCTGAAATTTTCACAAATGATGTATTTCCGTTGCCGCTATAACAACAAATACTAAAAATTAAAAAATATATATATATTAAGGGGGGTCCCCATACAATAAACGTGTTTTTTTCGTATTTTTTTGCTCAATATTAAAAACGGTAACAGGTAGACGGTTCAAATTTTCACAGAATATTAACTTGTATATTACCTTTCAAAATAAATAATTAAATATCAATAAAGTAAATATTAAAGGGGGCTCCCATACAACAAACGTAATTTTTTGATATTAACAGTAAACCTCTACAAACAAAGTTAGTTTTGCGGTTCATTAACAAAGGTAATTATACCTACTTCTTGAGTACGGAACCCTCGGTGCGCGAGTCCGACTCGCACTTGGCCGATTTTTATCTTTTAATTTTGCGTGCATGGTCTTTTTCGACCCGAGCGAAGACGCTATAGAGTGTGCAAGTAAGAAGGGAAACGCGTCGCGGCGCGTGTTAGAAAGAGAAAATTAGAAGTGAAATCATGTGAAAAAATAAATGATTTCATGAAATGTTTTCATGAAATTATTGCGTGTTGTTGATGTTCCCGCCATTTCAATACCTAGCAAATTATTTAATAAATTAATAAGCCGTAGCAAATTATCAACTAAGGTTTACTAATACCTTAGCTGATAATTTGGTCCATTGGAAAAAATATTATATATATAGGATATAACTACTACCAATTATCTTCCAAAGCATCTTATGTTTCACTCTCAAGATTTGTATAGTGTGGTATGGTGGCGTAATGCTTGCTTGGTTGCATATTGTACTACATTTTCTGTGTTTTGGCAGATAATAGCGAATTAAGCTTTTTTTCCTTTTAATTTATTAATATTAGTGTGAAATTAATTTCGTTTTCCTAATTTCATCTAAGTGAAACACTTTATCCCAATAATTAGCTATACACTTCACCTCACAACACATATATTATATTTTATGCAAAACACTAAATATGCATAATTTACATACTAAACAAAATTTAAACGCGAAAGTGGCTTTGATTTGTAACATTTGATTCACTTTTTAAATGCACTCTATTGCTTAAGAAATAAGGTGCAAAATTCTATATTAGGTGGTAAAGTGATACACAATCAAAAAGTGAATCAAATGATAAGTATGCAAAATGGAATGACTTTCAAAACTTTTTAAACATTTCATTTTATCACAATAAAGTGCAACAAGTCATCCATCAATCAAGAAAAATATCCCCCTATCTCACAATACGAAGCATTCGTTGGTACGGTAAATATGAAAATGCACTCTAAAACATGAGATATAAGGTTCACATTCCGAGAATATGTAACAAAAGTTTCTGAAGTACTTCTTAGGCACGTCTCTGGCTCAGATCTTTTTGGTAACCCGTTGTCCTAGGTGAGCGACAGAAGTGACGCGACGCGATACGACGCCTTAGAAAATAACAAACTTGTCTACGCGACAAAGTAGGCCCACGTGTAGGATCAGCTATTGTTACTGAGTGATACTGAGTCGCGGTGTCGCGTTTGTCGCTGACGTAAGATGTATGGGAGCAGGTGATATGGCTCAACCGTAACAATAGGATGATCATCCTCCGAGCGGGTTTTCTGCTCGGGGATCACTGGTCCGACCGTTCATCTTTGGAGGTTGTTTAAATATATATATATATATATATATATATACTAGATGATTCCCGCGACTTCGTCCGCGTGGACCGGGTTTTTTTCGATTCCCGCGGGAACTCTTGGATTTTTCGGGATAAAATGTAGCCTATGTCCTTCTCCGGGATACAACCTACCCCAGTACCATATTTAATTAAAATCGGTTGAACAGATACATTTTTGATTCCCGCGGGAACCTTTGAATTTTCCGAGATAGAAAGTAGCCTATGCCCTTCTCCGGGATACAACCTATCCCTGTACCAAATTTCATCAAAATCGGTTGAACAGATGGGCCGTGAAAGCGTAGCAGACAGACAGACAGACAGACAGACACACTTTCGCATTTATAATATTAGTATGGATATATATATATATATATATATATATATATATATATATATATATATATATATATATATAGCGTAATTCAGAGAACACTTCGTAATCGCGATTTAGCTTCTTCGTGTTCTTGGTGTGCTACTAGTGGACTGCGAAGACCTCCACAAGGACAACGGGTTAGAACTATTCGCGGCCGTTACTTCCGTCCAAAAAAGGATCAGTCGAATCGCGCTCAAAGAAGTTTAACTTCAATTCTATTACCTACGCTGAAACCCAAAAACTCTCACATACAAAACCATTCTGACATTAATCTGAACCATAAACCTCATGTTTAAACATGTTCATGCAAGTGATTTGTTCAATGATAAAATTAGACAATTTTTCTCACAAGATGATTCTTATAATAATCTGAGGAAGTTAAAAAAGTATACATAGTTTGCAAAATATTTGAATACAATAAAATATATGCAAATATTCGCGTTAGAAGACTGGATTAAGGGTCCCCGAAACGGTCATTTGCAATTGACAATATTTACGTGATTGATACACATTGATGCGAAAAATTATCGTTTGCTTATTGCAATTGAAGCGATTGTCAATATTTCTACGTTATTGACAGACAGTATTATGGAAAGTGAAGAGCAAAGATTACATGGACAAGAACAAAAGGTCCAATGCTTTACAAAGCATTACCAAATCCTTGCGGATTTATAAGCCGACGTACACTGAAGTACTCGTACGTTTATAATCATCCGGCTCTGTTTCTTGAAGAGTTTTTTGTAAATGTTCATGAGTAAATCGATATCTTAGTTTATACCATTCCTTGCACCAACGTCTAGTTCTTTTCTTTTTTTTCTGAGTAGAAACCGCAATAGTTACTGCAAGAAATGCTATATCTGCGTTTGAAATCATATTATTTCGAGCGACTTGACTTTCTTCTTTACAGTTCAGAATCAGACTGAAGCAAGCGCAAATGATACACCTTCATTTGGAGCTTCAATTGCTCATCATTTAAAGTCTTCAATCACGTGAGCATTGTCAATTGCAAATGACCGTTTCGGGGACCCTTTACAGATGCATATCTCAAATTTCGGCACTGGTAGGTAAGTGAACCGTGGCCTAGTGGTCAAAGGCGCTCAGGGCGCGATTCCCAGAGAGACGCAGGTTCAAATCCTGCCGGTTCCGGAATTTTTGATATGTATGTTTAAGTAAGTTTAGAAACTATCCTCGTGTGTGAAGCACTGTAATAAAATTATAAAATATATAAATATAGTTGGCATCTTATAACACAATCTGTAAACTAAAATGACAGCTTTAAATCTAGATCTGTCCCTTTCCGCTGGGAATATTATGAAAAGGTTATCAATATTTTCAATGCTCACATTTTAGTTTAGTTTAGAGGTTAGTGTGTTGTGGTGCGGTGTGTGGTGTTGTGGTGTGGTGTGGTCAGACGACGACTACGAGCGGCACTGGGATCATAAAGACGACGGCGGCACGCCTCGGCTCGTGGCCAGCCCGCCGCAGTCCAACCGCGGCCAGTCCACGAACTCTGTGCCGTGGCTGCAACGACACAGAACAAAAATTGTTTAGAGTCTCGTAGTAAAACGAGCCCCCTAGCTAAGTTACCTAAGTTTCGGGTCTATTCTCTTTCGTATAGTCGCTCTTCTCTCTTTCGTTAACGCTTTAGCGAAAGCGATTAAAAACGCTAACTATTGTTCGATTGCAAAGCTAAATATTAAAAAAAAATTGCAGCCATAGGGACTGCCGATAGACGTGAAAACGAATATTTAACATAATTCAAAAAAATGATAATATATAAATATATAAAATATAAACCTTAAAACTAAGGTATTAAAGTTTAATTAATGTACTATATTTATATTTAATAACATCTTCGCGTCTTCATAACAACGCGAGGTGTCGGTGACGGTGTCGGTCACGCGTTTCCACAATTTTTACCCCCTACCAAAAGGTGCTCAACGCGCCTAAAGAAGTTTTCACTTCAAATAGTTATTTGTTATACAAGAGTGAAAAGTTGTTTTTTAACCGCGTGCTCAATTTTGATGACCGAGCAAGCGAAGGATTCTAAAATTGAATCACGAGCGCAGCGAGTGGTTCAAAAATTAGAATTCTGAGCGTCAGCGAGGGAATCAAAAGAGCACGAGGTGAAAAATCTTTTCACTCGAGTGCAACACGTAACTTTTCATCCCACCTCAGCGAGGAAATGACATGACGTGAAAGAAAATGGTGCGCGCCAAGCAAATTAAAAAAGTACACCAAGAAGGTTACGAGTGTGAGTTTTTAACAAATTAAAAACGGTTGTATGGAAATTCGGCACCATAGAGGTAGAAGTAAATAGGTTTTAATGATATTCTGAATTCACAAACTTCATAGACGAGTGATAATTACTAACGTGCACACGATGTACTAAATTCAATTTACTTTATCCTCTAGACTTAGAGGATAATAACGGCTTTTGCATTCAGATATCGAAGATTAAAAATACTCTTTCCGAAATGGTGGGATGAAAAATATGTTAACTGTCCCTATGACATTAAGATTATTTTACCTATTTAAATACAAATAATGTTGCTAGGCGTATTATTACGCATGGCAACATCGCCCTCTCTTCTAAACCTCCTGCGATTGAGATGGTCGGGTCAATAACCTATTTAATATTGTAATAATTAAATTAAAATATAGGCATTTATTGTGTCTGAACAACTAAATAAATATACGCCCACACCATAGACTATTCACTTATTTTTTTCTCTCCGCTAGAGCGTTAACGATTATAGAAAGAGAATAGACACGAAACGTATGTAACTTGGCTAGGAGGGCTGGTATTCTAAAGATCGCCATTTACGGTCAGTCAAATAATTTAAATGAAAAGGTGTGATTTAAAACTAATTAAATGACTTCATTTCTCGATCGACGGAGAGTACGAGAGTTCGCACACTCACGACGCGCGCGGCTTGATGGTCAAATTGTCATGGCGTCAAACGACTTAGGGAAATGGATTATGGTAGGCATGAAATTTTTGAAGGTTGGCATGAAATTTGGCTCACAGATTTCACAGTCATGATAAAATTCTGGGTCAGACAAGTTTGTCAGACTATACTTGACAGTGAAAGAGCTTTGTCTGTTTGGAGTTTTAGAATATATATAAAAAAAAAACAAAAACAAAAAACTGAAAAGTTTGGCCTCACCGGAATATGAAGGTGAGCGTGGCTCCAACGGCGGCGCCCCAAAACATGAGATACAGCAACACTTCTGTGGAGCTCCGCGACGGTAGCGCGGCGCTGGCGCAGAACATCGACACCGCCACTAGCAGCACCGATGGGAACTGACAAACAAACAAACATTTTTCATTGATAGACTCGTGACTTCTTCGCTCCGCCTCATGAAACTACGCAGGACTTTCGTGGAAAACAGTGTCAGTGTCAATTCTACAATTAATTCTGCAATTTGCTTAAATAGTATATTGAGTGCCTAGGAGTGAAACAAGACGATTTCACATCGTGGGTGAAGTTGCCTGCCTGAGCGAAGCGAGGGCTGGCATCACCCGAAGTCTAAAATCGTGTTTCATCCCGCGGCGTACGCTATATTTTCTGCAGTGAAAGTGCGAGTCTTTTTAAAATTTTTATTTCTTATTTATTTTAGTTGCTAGGTTGTTGTTTACAAATATGATATTTGTCAGTTTAGTTCATGGTTAAAATGACTATTATAAGGGTTTGAAATAAACAAAGAAAGGAGGGCTGCTGAAATTGATAATATACTGCTTCAGATTCTGTAAAAGATAATAGAGGGTGGATTTGACTACATTAATACTTGCACTGCGTTAACTTATGTACCAAGTTACTAAGCCAACATCATCATCATGTCATTAAATAATAAAAAGAGAAGAACTCAAGTAAACTTACTGTAATATACTTCCAGTCTCGGTCTCTTCGCAGAGGACAAAGCACGGTGTTTCCTTCACCATCCACTACTACGTATTTGCCTAGGAACAAGTCAATGGCGTCCTGAAAAGACAATTTCGATATATGAAGACCTCCGTGGCGCAGTGTGCAGCGCTGTTGTCTTAACGTGCGGAGGTCCCGGGTTCGATCCCCGGCAGGTCAATTTGGGAATTTATAATTTCTGAATTTTCCCTGGTCTGGCCTGGTGGGAGGCTTCGGCCGCGGCTAGTTACCACCCTACCGGCAAAGACGTGCCGCCAAGCGATTTAGCGTTCCGGTACGATGCCGTGTAGAAACCGAATAGGGGTATGGGCTTATTATAACTGCCATGCCCCTAACAGGTTAGCCCGCTACCATCTTAGACTGCATCATCACTTACCATCAGGTGAGATCGCAGTCAAGGGCTTGTAGTGGATTAAAAAAATATATATATATAAAGTATAAAGTCGACTGGACCCAGAAACTTGAAATATTGAAAGAAAGAAAGAAAATAAATTTATTCATCAATAGTGTCAAAAACATTTATCAAACTGTTGTAGGTACCCAATAATAATTATGTGAATATATTGGATTGTAGACAAGGAATAGGGTTGGATTTTTGTCAATAAATTTCGTCTTCGAAAAACAGCACATTCATAATTACAAAGAGCCATTCTATAACAAAATTCCACAACCTATTTTAAACTTGCATATACACAAGTTTAAGAAATCCATAAAAAGTATGCTTCTGAAAAAAGCTTATCATACTGTTGAAGATAATGTAAATGATAAAAGAGCATAGATTTTACTCGCTACAGCAACGCTTAGGACTGCAGTTACTTATGTATCTACACATTGATGTAAAAAGAGCAACCACCGAGTTTCTTGCCGGTCTTCTCGGTAGGAATAGCATTTCGAATAGAGATGAAACGGATAGTCCGGATACCGGATAACGAATATCCGGCCAACCTTTAAGCCGGATAGCCGAATATCCGGCAGAACATAGCCGATTGGCGACTCTATACACGAGCGAACCGTTACCGCGTACGAATGATCGGGTGGACTCGGATGAGTTCGGGCCCTTTCGTTTATGAGTGAACGTTTCATTGTATGAATTGATTGCAAATACGATCATTTGAGGTTACGAAAAAACGTGCTCTTGTAGTTTGAGTTTGTGGTAAATTACACCGGATAGTTACCGGATATCCGTATCATCTCTAATTTCGAACCAGTGGTGGAATCACTCGACAATTCAAAAGCACTTTTAAAAATTTATTTGGATAGAAAACATTAGAGTTTGAGTGTGAATACCTGCCGGAAGCCGTCGCTGAAGTTGTTCTTATAGTATCTGGTGAGCGAGTTGACCCCGTCCCGCAGCAGGCCGAGCCGGGTGCGTTTGCCGGTGCGAGTGAAGTCTGTCTTGAGAGCTCCCGTGCCAGAGTACTGCACCGATATCATATCGGCGTGGTCTGCCCATACCTGCACCCGCCAAAATTATCAATTCTAAACCATCATACTAATAAGTAATAAGGTTACCTGGAAGAAATTGCTACTTAGCAATAAGGCCGCCCTTGTACTTCTTTGTTTTATTATATGTTTTCTGTAATTTACTTTTGTTATGTGTTGTACAAATAAAGAGTTTAATAGTAATAATAAGTACTAATATTATAAAGTAGCTGATGGCCGCGACTTCGTCCTCGTGGATTGAGGTTAATTTTCCGGAATAAACAGTAGCCTATTTGTTATTCGAGGCTATAATCCATCTCTACGCCAAATTTCATCCAGATCCGTTCAGCAACAAACATCCATCCATCCATCCAAATTTTCGCCTTTATAATATTACTATCTGATGCCCGCGACTTCATACGCGTGGATCGAGGTTAGTGGATTCCGCGGGAACTCTTTAATTTTCCGGGATAAAAAGTAGCCTATGTGTTAGTCCAGACTATAATCTATCTCTGTGCCAAATTTCATCCAGATCCGTTCAGCCGTTCTGGCGTGATTGAGTAACAAACATCCATTTGAGGTTTTTTGGTTCCCGCGGGAACTCTTTAATTTTCCGGGATAAAAAGTAGCCTATGTGCTATTCCAGACTACTATCTCTGTGCCAAATTTCATTGAGATCCGTTCAGCCGTTGGGGCGTGATTGAGTAACAAACATCCATCCATACATCCATCCAGACATCCATCCATACATCCATCCAACCTTTCGCATTTATAATATTTATTTGATTATTTGATTAGTATTATTAGTATAGTAGATATAGATTACAGAAAACTAGGTTTTATAATAATATTCAACATAGCTTCAAGCATAGTTTTAAGTTCATTTTTGTGATCAGATAAAAACATTTTTTTCTTTCTTTCAACTGAGTGGTTTAGAGGTTCCGTCTTCTACGCTGCTGGTTAGCAGCGCACTTCTAATTAAATATATTACTGGCTTTACTAGTTGCATCAATGCGATTGAGGCAGTCCACGCAGTAAGTGCAGAAAACATCGCTCTGACGGAGCGACTGCTTCACTACTTACAGTGTTATGAAATCATGTGTGTGTGTGAGTGAGTGTGAATAGTTCCAAACAACTCACAGTGTTGAACAGAGCGTCTAAGTGCGGTTCAGGTAGTCCACATTGTGTGTGTGAGTGTGAATAGTTCCAAAATACCCACAGTGTTGAACAGAGCGTCTAAGTGTGGTTCAGGCAGTCCACAGGGTGTGTGTGAGTGTGAATAGTTCCAAAATACCCACAGTGTTGAACAGAGCGTCTAAGTGCGGTTCAGGCAGTCCACAGAGTTTGTGTGTGAGTGTGAGTGAGTGTGAATAGTTGCAAACAACTCACAGTGTTGAACAGAGCGTCTAAGTGCGGTTCAGGCAGTCCACATTGTGTGTGTGAGTGTGAATAGTTCCAAAATACCCACAGTGTTGAACAGAGCGTCTTAGTGCAGTTCAGGCAGTCCACAGAGTGTGTGTGTGTGAGTGTGAGTTGGTGTTAATAGTTTCTTACAACTCACAGTGTTGAACAGAGCGTCTAAGTGCGGATTCTGGTCGTCGCCCGTGGTGACGGCGAGCAGTTTGAGCACGGCCAAGAGCTGCCTCTTGGCCAATAGACTCTGTACCACGTTGGTCCGATCCAGGCAGTCCACGCAGTTGGTGCGGAACACACCGCTCTGACGGAGCAACACTGTGCCACCTCGGGATAGGAAGTAGCCGAATTCAGTCTGGAAAGACAACCAGTATCAATAAATGTTTGTGAGCGTAGCGAGCGCGAATTAAACAATAATTTTAAATATCAACGTAAAAATCATGAAATCTGCTAAGCGACGTTTCTTAAGTTTTTCTAAATAAGCGAGCGTCAAGAAAGTGTAATTTCTGATATGAATTTTTGGCAAAAGCCTTTTGAAAAATGGTGCCTTGGCTATAACCTAGCTTGACAATTATTTTGAAACGAATAGCCCTGTAGCCGCGCTCCAAGTCCTCTGTTCACGATACCTGTTCGTGCGCTATCCGGTCCATGAGCACGTTGAGCCGGTCGTATCTCATGCCGCGGCACTCCGCGTGGAAATCGAAGGGCTCGTAGCGCACTGCGGGCAGAGCGGCCGCCGCCACGGCCGCCCTGTAGCCGCGCTCCAAGTCCTCTTCCTTGCCGTGCTGGTCGATCTGTTCACAACAATATCATATTATGGTTTAGCGGCCATACTGCCAACGCTTAAAGCAATCAAATCAAAATCAAAATCAAATGTTTTTTTATTCAAATAAACTTTTACAAGTACTTTTGAATCGTCAAGTGAATCTACCACTGGTTCGGAATGCCATTCCTACCGAGAAGAACCAGCAAGAAACTCGGTGGTTGCTCTTTTTAAATAATTCATTTACAATAATTATTATATTAATGTGTACATAAGTAACCCTTAAGTATCCTTAGCATTGCTGGAGCGACCAAATCCATGCTCCTCTATCATTGACATAATCTTCAACAGTATAATAAGCTTTTTTTAGGAGCATACATTTAATGGATTTCTTAAATTTGTGTATAGGCAAGTTTAAAATAGGTTGTAGAATTTTGTTATAGAAAAGAATGCTCATTCCCACGAATGACCTTCTGACTTTTTGGAGGCGGAGCGATGGAGTCACGAGCCTATTACGGCCTCTAGTTTGCCTATCGTGCAGATCGCAATATTACTCAAAATGTGAGTTTGATGTCACGTACCTTTACGTACCTAAAATAAGGATTATAATTCTATAACACGAAAGTCAACAATAATGAAACAATGGGGCTGATTCTGTATGGCACAATTTCTAAACCCCAGAAATAGACAAAGCTCCTACAAACGGTCCAGATTATGGATGGTCAAAATTTATATTCTGATGAGAAACTTTTATTTACAAGCTATTATAAATATAATTAATGTCATTAATATGAAACGATTATAGATTATGCCTGGTATAAGCCGCGACTTCAGGTGTTCATTGGCTCCTATATAGTCTACAGATCTTCTGAAGATCAGATACAGATAGTAGTACAGATCTTCTGATTTGGTGAAATCACCCTTCGGCCGGAGACTACTATGATATTCCCTACGCATTTTACTCATTGATCTCCTTCGCTTAACAACTAATGCTTACCAAATTCAGCAGCACTTGGTTCCCATATCTCTGCAGCTGGTCCCTCAGATGTCTGGTGTAGGCCGCGACGTGGTCCTCAGGCGACAACGCCACCGCTGGCTTGTATTTGAGGTTCGGATACTGGCTCCAGTACAGAGGGATGGATCCTCTGGTTTGGACGAAGGACGACTTTTCGCCGCCCCGCTCCAATATTTGTTCGGTTTCCACGAAGTTTGCTACATTCCCCTGCGATTAGTAAGTTTAGATCATTATGCATTTTCTTTAGCCCTGTAAATATTAATTCAGGGGAGTGGTATTTAGATACAAGGTCTTAATATTTTGTGTCAATTTATGTATCGAAGAAAATTCCACATGTAAACAAAAAGATCTCGATACACGATCAAGATACCCACTAATTGAGTTTAAACCTATCCAAGGCAAAATACCAACAATTTGTCGCTTACAAAGTATACCAAATATACAAAATAATACTAATTAATTTATATTTTTCTACTTGCTGATGCTTGCGGTTTTATTAGTGTGGATTTACAAGGATATAAAAAGTTTCCTATGTATGTGTATGATCGGTTCAGGGGACATAAAAACATGCTTGCATTTTGTGCACCAATCCGAGCATAGAATCAAAAAAGATACCAACCTGGGCATCGATCCCGCGCATAAACAGCCTGGTGCCAGCCCGGTCCACACTGCGCCGAGACACTAGTGACCACGACAACTGGTGGCCGTTCACCGTCACTCGGTTTATTGCTACGACTGAGCAAAGCAGTTCAGAAAATCTACACTATAGTAAAATTGTAACTTGTCGATTTCGAGACAAACATTTTATGTCCCGTATTTTTTATTCCCGAGGGAACTCCATAATCTTTCAGGGTAAGAAATAAAAAATGCCCTTCCCTGGGATGCGATCAATCTCTGTAACACATCAAAAACGGCCGTGAAAGCGGAGCGCAGTGTGACAGACACACTTTCACATCTATACAAATTTATATCTATATACTAACTAGCTGATGCCTGCGACTTCATCCGCGTGGTTTATGTTTTTTTGATTCCCGCGGGAACTCCTTAATTTTCCGGCATAAAAAGTAGCCTATGTCACTCTCCAGGTCCTCAACTATACCCATGCCAAAAATCACGTCGATCCGTCGCTCCGTTGCGGCGTAATTGAGGACAAACCAACAAACCAACAAAAAAACACACTTTCGCATTTATAATATTAGTATGATTTTATAAATGCAAAAGTTTGGATGGATGAATGTTTGTTACTCAATTACGCCAGAATAGCTGAACGGATCTGGATGAAATTTTGCACACAGATAGATTATAGTCTGGAATAACACATAGGCTACTTTCAATCTCGGAAAATTAAGGAGTTCCCACTGTACCTAACCAAAAAAATCTCAATCCATGCAGAGTAAGTAGCGGGCATTAGCTAGTTTTTAACACAAGTACGTATATGGATTTATCTTAAACCACAAAAAGTTCAAAAGGATACATCCTTCAATGATAGGTAGCGCGAATCTGGAGAACTGCTGGTGCGAGTACTCTTTGAGGAGGTGGCCGTTCCACAGGAAGCGGGAGTCCGCGCGGCTCGCTAGCGACATCTGTGAACACACTTTAATCATCTCTAACCTTTTTCAATATTACCCACATCGCTGGGGTCCTAAAACCAACACACTTTAAGATGCTTGACCATTGAAACAGAGATGTAATCGCATTGTTGATTGATGGGGCGACAACTTTTTCTTGTCACCTGTCACAAACCCGATTGGCCTTTGTAGCACATCTCCCCTCCACTCCGCTTCAATGGACAGGCGCCCTTAAGACCTCGAGGCCCTAAGCCGAGGCAGGAGGCCTTAACCGACGATCAGTTTAAAGGACTTGACTGGAGAAGCAATATTTCCTGCGTTAAAGTCGGAAAAGCAGGTTACGCTTCGAGGTCCATACCGCCTCTTGACCTAGATCAATCGAAGAAGACTCCTCTATCGTCAAAAGCTGCACCAATTGTTTCTAAAATCTCAATTCTGCGATGGCCTTATTCATGGCATTCTTATCGCGACAGTGGATTATAGCCTCTAGAAAGAGTTTTAGCCAATCAGAGTTGATTGCAGTTGTTACACTGTAGATGTCATTTTATCTTAGAGGCAAATTGAAATTATTTTCTAAGTTGTGAGCAAATCAAGCCCTGATTCATCCACAGAAACACTGGGCTCACCAGGGAAGCTGTCAATAAAGTACTTACCTTGTGAAAATCTGGAGGCACAGAGTGTAACCTCTGCATGGAGTGAGTGAGGTCATAGCCGTATGAGAAATATATCCCTGGTGTGTCGAGCGCAGCTCTGAGCAATCGCTCATATGTGTTGTTGTCTTCAATCTGTAAGTGAACAACCTCTGCACTATTCGAGCCTAGAAACATTTTCGCGTTCAAGTAAAATGAGCCCTAACAGCTTTGTTTTAGTGCGCAAGTTCATCCATACAGCTACAGGTGGGCCCCAAAGTGGATACGTTGCGAAATAAAACTCAGTGGCACTGGATTTACGACTATAAATCAAGGGTTTTGGAGTCCATTTTACTCTGCCACTAAATTTCTTCGAGGCGACGCTCGAATTCGCTCCAAGTCGGTGTTTTCAAAAAACTTGTGGTAGATGTCAAGGAATAAGCTCAGGGGTCAAACACATCAGACCACAACTAATAAAATTTTTATTTATTATAAGAACTTTTATTATTAATTGATGACACTTTAATATCTATATCTGTCTGCTACGCTTTCACTGCCCATCTATTCAGCCGGGTTTGACCAGGTTTCGTGCAGAGATAGTTTACATCAAAGAGTACATGGAGATTGGAGATTTTTCCAACACCAGAATCTACGCGGACAAAGCGCAGGAATTCTACGGTTGCAGCCATCAGCTAATAGATAATAATTTTGATTTACCTGTTTGTTAGTAAGATGGTTTGTGGAACGGGAGTATGGTATGATATCCGTGCCAGCTAGTTGGTATATGTCTTGACCATTTATTTTACCTATCTGAAATAAACATAATACTGTCACTACTGGTAAAAGTTCTATACTGGAATGGAATTGAGTAAGTCCACTTTATCACTGAATTTGGTACTTATCTGGAATAAAAATACAGTTAACAAGGTTAAAAGCTATAGTCCATTTGTAGGCCAGGTGGAAAAAGAGACAATAATAATTGTTTTTGCTCAATATCTGTTATTTTTACATTTTAACGAACTTTGTAAACATTAATTTACAACTCTAGTTTATGATTTTTATCATGCAATCGTTTTAGTTGTGGAATTAAATGGAACATTATACTTTTTTGACTATTAACAGTCCCTGTCTGCCCTAGAAACAGATTATAGCATCAATTCATTAATAGATTGGAAGACTGAATCAAAATGCTTTTACAAATTGCTTTTGAATCATCAAAATAATGTATCACTGGGTCACATCTATTACCTTATATTTATTACTTATAAATCACATGTTCTTTTTGATATCAAAAAGGTAATAAAAAACATATTGCTATCATTAACCAGAAAAAGAAAAATCATATAAGTATAAAACATACCAAAATCCTATACTTTGCTACCACTAGGTACATTCCAGATATAAGTTTGATGGAGCCAAGAAACCCACACACAGGTTTGTATGCATTTGCTGGTATTGGTATCTTCACTGTTTTGATATCTGAAAAAAAAAACTGAATTAAGTCCACTAAAACCATATTCTGAACTATTCTAGAGCTTAACAATATTCGTTTTTCATGGTAAAATTATATATAAACTAGAGGTCGCCTGCGACTTCGTCCGCGTACAATTGTTGATTTCTTATGAGATGATGAAATTTTCCCGCTACAAACAGCCCATCTATAGACGCTTTATAAAATAGCTTATGCAGGTTTTTAATTATTTAAAACTGATAACTTAAATGCTGATTTTCATGTCTATACTTCAAAGTCATTAAATTTGTATGTAACCTTTCACCCCCATTTCACCCCTTTTGGGGTGGATTTTCGTAAAATTGCTTCTACAGGTTATTATTATTTAAAGCTATTAAACTAAATCCCGATTTTCAAGTCTCTAACTTCAGAAATATAGGACTTTCATACAAACTTACAACCCCCATTTCACCCTCTGTGGGGTAGATTTTCCTAAAATTGCTTATACAGTTTATTATAACTTAAAACTAATAACCTAAATCCCGATTTTCAAGTCTCTTACTTCAAAAACTTGGAACCCTTATGTAAGCTTCCAACCCCCATTTCTTCCCTATTGGGGTACGTTTTCTTAAAATTTCTTATACAGGTTTTTATTATTTATAACTATTAACTTAATTGCCTATTTTCAAGTCTCTAACTTCAAAAACAAAGGACTTTCATACAAACTTCCAACCCCTATTTTAACCCTTTAGGGGTGGATTTTCTCAAAACCCTTTCTTAGCTGGCGTCTACACCATAGAAGGAATCTACCTTCCAAATTTCAAGTCTGTACACTTTATAGTTCCTGAGATATCGTGATTAGTCAGTGAGTGAGTGGTATTTCGCTTTTATATATATAGAAGAAGATAGATGTATACTAATATTATAAATATCTAAATTTGGCTGACCTGTTATCGTTTGACTAGTCAATAACTGCCTGCTAAAAACACAGAGTTGCAGAGTATCTAGAGTCTACACCTATGGTGAAAAGTTTTACAAACAATTTGGGCAATTTTTTGAAGCACAAGTCACTCTTCCAGTCATTAACTATAGTCCTACAAACTTATCTGAACCGGTGAAAGCTTCGCTAGTAGATATCATTATACTAATATTATAAATGCGAAAGTCACTTTGTTTGTTGGTTTGTTGGTTTGTTGGTTTGTTGGTTTGTCCTTCAATCACGCTGCAACAGAGCAACGGATCAACGTGATTTTTGGCATGGATATAGTTGAGGACCTGGAGAGTGACATAGGCTACTTTTTATCCCGGAAAATTGAGGAGTTCCCGCGGGAATCAAAAAACTTATTCCACGCGTACGATGTCGCGGGCATCAGCTAGTGAAAAATAAAATTATAAAAAAAGTTATCAAACATTAAAATTTGTTCCAGGTTTGGCCACCAGGTCAGATAAGTTTGATGGACTGTAAGTATTACTTATCATGTGTATGCAAAAAATTACATAAATTGGTTGCTGTGCTGATGACTGAAGAGCAAGCTAGCAATGACACTGCTGCCTTTATAATATGTATAAGTAATGATTTCACTGCACTATTCAATATAACAACATGCAATCATAAATTGATCTCAACCAATAATTACCTTTTACTGAAGCCTCTCCAGTGACTCTGTCAATGACTAAGACCTCCGTTGGATTGATGGTTGGCTCAAAATAAAATTTATCTGCAGTTGTATACCTGAAACAATAGATTTTGACATGTTTTTACCATTTTTTTTCACAGCTCTTTACTCGTTTTACACACTTTTCCCTTTCATGCAGTTGGACAGTTTGGTGGACTGTGGCCTAAACCCTATTCATCCTGGGTAAAGACCAGCGTTCAGTTGTAGGCCAATGACTGTTTAATGATTGATGATAAGAGAACACAGGTTGTTGGTTAGGTACAAATTACGTAGGTAACTTTACCGAATACTAAAATCTTCAAAAATAAGTAAGTATGGGAAACACCTGTTAATTCTGACAGCACAGCTAAAACACTGTTTTAGTGTAATTAAGTGATTTAGATAATTAATACTTACAGTTTGATATCATCATGTATTAATAGTTGTTCAGCCATTTTTACTGAGTTTCCCCTGCTAAACAATTTACTTAAATCATAGCATTTACAGATAGTGGTTTTTTCTGTACAGCCTGAAAATTAATGGAACAAATTAAATCAAGGCAAAATGAAATTGATTCATTGGTTCGTGATGACAGCTGTCAATAGTGCAGATTGTGATTTATGATTTAACGTAGACTGAGAAAGACTGCTTTATTCTTACTCTATGTGATTTATCGATATTTTCCATTGTATAAATCATAACAGAGAAGGGTATAAACCTTTTCGATACTCAGCAATAGAGGCAAAACTGGATTGAGCTTCGTTTTACAACTCTTTTTTCTTTCAAAAAAACCGGCCAAGTGCGAGTCGGACTCGCGCACCGAGGGTTCCGTACAAACTACAAACCTGTAGTAAGTTTTAAATTATTAAAAATATTTTTATTTTAAATATTTGAGTTGATTGTATGAAAGGTAAATTGCAGTTTACGATTTATGACTATGATTTATATAAATAAAAATTGTAAAAGGTAGTTATAGCTAGGTACTTTTAAGATTCGTTCGTAATACTGTAGATGTAACACGACTAAAACTGTAACGACCAAAGATGTAAAACGGTAATAATTACGTTTGTTAATGAACCGCGAAACTAACTTTGTTTGTAGAGGTTTACTATTAATATCAAAAAAACTATGCTAGTTAGAGCATTGGCTATAGTTTTCCTGTAAAATATACATAAATTCCTATTGACCATAATTATTTCAGATTTTTCGATTGGTAAACTCCGGAGATAAGGGGGGGGGAACGGTATTTTTTTAGACTTTTTCCCCGATAAATCAAAAACTATCATGACTAAAAATAAATAAAAATCTGTTTTAGAATGTACAAAGTAAACCCTTTCATATGATACCCCACACAGTACAGTTATCTCACTTTTAAATTTCAATCCTCCGATTTTCCCCCCTTTTTAAATAAGAACAAAAATAATTTCCAATTTTTTTTAATTCCAGTGTCTTTGGGCCACTAATATACACAACTATTCCAAATTTCATGTTGATAGCTTTGGTAGTTACTGAAATAATCGAGTGTGACGGACGGACAGACGGACAGACAGACGGAGAAAGTCGCACCATAAGGGTTCCATTTTACCATTTTGGTACGGAACCCTAAAAACCATTATTTAAGTATAAGTATTTACAAAACGAAAGAAAGCAATGATATTCAATGTACCTACTTAATTTTAAAACGTTAATTCGAATGTCAACATTGACATGTAACATGTAAGTAAACATGTGTTTTTGAAAGCTAACTGAAGCTAACCTAAAATCTGCCTAAAACCGGAAAGGTCAAAGGATTTAATTTTATTTATGTGTTTTTTATATTTTACAGTGGCAAACTGGATAGATAATACTTGAAACGTTTTTAAACTTTATCTATTTGTACTGATTAAAATAAGATAAATGGAGGTGGAAGGATATCCAGGGTTGATAAAAACAATCACCGATGACCAAGAAGTTGAGGATTTCTCGGAAGAATCCGATGTTGAGGAGGAGGTATGCTTAATGAAACTAGCTACAAATTGATATAAATATTATTACCTTTACTATTATTTTTACTCGCCATTATAAATAGTCCCTGTTTCTTTCTTTTAAAATGGTTTGCACTGGCACTGGTTTAGGCAAATTATATCATCATTAAGTCCATAATGAAATTTCAGTCATGGTTTTAGAATAGAGCATTGATTCAGAACAAGTATAAAGTAAGCTTTATGCAGGAATATATGCAGATCTATCCAATAACTTGTACTACTGTTCAATTTCTTGTATTATTGTTGAAATAATATAACAGTAAGTGGTATTTGCTAACCAAATATGTCATATTCTTCATAAAATGCTTATCAAAATTCTGTGAACGACTCTGTCAAAGTCTCTGTCAATAATTGATAAAAAAACTCCAAAGGGAAAATTTAAAAATATGGATCCATAAACTATGAAAAAGTACTTAATATTCAAGGTCCAATTAGCTGAATTTCAATATAGAGTTAGGTTAAATCCTGGAGAAGGGCATTGAAAGGTAAAACCAGTCAAGTGTGAGTTCAACTCATGCACAAAGGGTCCCATACCACCATACAATAGGTTATGAAATTTTGGTGAGTGTCTAAATATACATGTTCCAATTCAATACATTCTCGAGAAAAGGTGCTTGAGAGACAGACAGCAAAATGATCCTATAAGCCTATAAGGGTTCTTTTTAGGGTTCCGTACCCAAAGGGTAAAAACGGGACCCTATTACTAAGACTCCGATGTCTGTCTGTCTGTCTCCAGGCTGTATCTCATAGACCGTGATAGCTAGAAAGCTGAAATTTTCACAAATGATGTATTTCCGTTGCCGCTATAGGTAACAACAAATACTAAAAATTAAAAAAATATATATATTAAGGGGGGTCCCCATACAATAAACGTGTTTTTTTCGTATTTTTTTGCTCAATATTAAAAACGGTAACAGGTAGACGGTTCAAATTTTCACAGAATATTAACTTGTATATTACCTTTCAAAATAAATAATTAAATATCAATAAAGTAAATATTAAAGGGGGGCTCCCATACAACAAACGTAATTTTTTGATATTAACAGTAAACCTCTACAAACAAAGTTAGTTTTGCGGTTCATTAACAAAGGTAATTATACCTACTTCTTGAGTACGGAACCCTCGGTGCGCGAGTCCGACTCGCACTTGGCCGGTTTTATTTTTCTTCTTGAACCGTAAAACCTTTTATCCCTAGAAATGGGTTTCCATGGATTCTTTAAAAACTAAATACAGGGGGATGGCGCTGCAGACATCTAGTTATCAAGTAATTATCTCAATTATTTTCCAGTACCAACCAACAAAACAAAAAGTGAAAAGGAAAGCTGATTTTGATCCAAAATTTAAGTTTGTCGGATCAGTAGAAGAGTACAATAAGGTGAGAAAATTAAAGAAAAATAATTACTAAGTATAATTATTAACTAAA
The DNA here is from genome assembly GCA_963932025.1 of Erebia epiphron. NCBI lineage: Eukaryota > Metazoa > Arthropoda > Insecta > Lepidoptera > Nymphalidae > Erebia > Erebia epiphron. The sequence continues at coordinate 3,283,030 of OZ009948.1, forward strand.
CATATTAAAAAGATTAACTGAATGACTGATTATTGTACTTACAACATCAACTGTTGTGTCTAGACCGATGAGATTTTGCCAGTTTGAGACATTGTAGGTTATTTCTTTAAAATACCCTCTATTACTATTAACCCTGGGGTCTGCTCTGGGCAGATTACTTGTTTCTTATCAGTAGGACGACCGCATATCTTTTGAATCAATCATTGATACATCGCAATCACCTCTGATTGGTTAACACTCTTCCACTATTGGACGAAATCCATTGACGCAGCAAGAATACCATAAATTCAGCCAATCGGAGGTGAGTCGCCCTGCTGGTACTTGGTATACCAACGGTTAATATTAAGTTTCAATTGCACTACTGATGGATTTGATCAACCCAGAAAAAATAGTGAAGTGTAAGTAAGAAAAGCAGTTTTATAAAATAAAAAAAAGTAAATATTCCTTCTAGAATCCTTGGGATGACCTGCAAAAATATGTGCGAAGAAATGTGAAAAGAACTCTTGACCAGAAGATTGAGCAAAAGCGAGCTGAGGCCAAGGTTAGGGGGAATGTTGATGTGGACACAGATTCAGAAGCTGAAACTAAAGGTTTGTCCACAAAATCACTTCATTTTAAATGCTTTTTCACTGTAATAAAGACTAGATGATGCTCGCGACTTAGTCTGCGTGGATTAAGTTTTTTTATTCCCTTGGGAACTTCTCAATATTCCGAGATAAAAAGTAGTGTATATCCTTCCCCGGAATGCAACTTGTATATACTACATACCAAATACAGAATCACTTTCGCATTTATAATATTAATATGGATTTATAGTTGTTAATTTATGTTCTAGATAATGAAGTGGATGAATTGGAAATATCTGATGATGAGCTTAAGAAAGATGAGATCAAAACTAAACCGAAGAAATTAACCAAAAAGCAAAAACTTAAAGAGGTATTTATCGACAGATTACCTACATGATACAAGAGAACTATAATGTTCCTTAGGTTATCAATCTAGCAACAGTTCAATCCATGATCTCAGAACAATATTAATCACTATGATCTAACTTATCATATCAAGGTAAAGGATTGCATTGATGCCAGATTGCTTGTGTAAGGGTATGCTTTAAACCTTATGCAGCTTTTAATATGTCCATTATCAATTTCTTGACTGGTAACCAACAATTGGATTGACAGAAAATGCTTAAATCTTATATTATAACAATGAATTCTTCATTAGTCTCACTAAAACTCAGAAACGGCTTGATCAATTTTGATAGTATTTTTTGTGTGTGTTTGGGTGGGTCCCAGGATGGCTAATTATTCACAATAGGCATGATGACTGATTTTTAAAAATGGTCAGATTATGTTCTGAAGTATCTACTATTTCGAAAAAATATCTTATTTCAGCAGAAAAATAAGGTTTGATAGATAAAATAGACATTTGAAATTTAAATTTTAAAATTCACGCCAAAACGTTCGGCGGTGTCATGGCGTCGTTTGTGACGTCACTATTGTTTTTACCAATGTACTCTGTGTAGTGTTCAGTAAGCAATAGCGAGATTGTCAAAGCTCGAAAACAAACAATTGTGACGTCATTCGCTTCTTGGTGTTTTATCTAATATGGCGGATTGCTATATTTTATAGTTTTATTTTATCAAAATAAATAGCAATCTCACTCGAAATAGAAAAATAAATACGTTTTTTATAATCCATGAATCCTATTTCATTAGATAAATTTATAATTTCATTCATTCTTGGTTACTGTCATCATGCCTATTCGACCCGAAAGGTGACACTGCAATCGGGTTCTAGATAAAGACAAGGACAATGTCTGCTGGGCCCAGATCTTAGATATTTTGACACTCAAAATATTTCTTATCCTCTTAAAAAATTTATATTTATTATCTTCAAACTTGCAAATTGTTATCTATTTTAAATATATAATTGCTTGAATACAATTTCTTTAGGATTTACAAGATGAAAATGAAGGCACGAAAATAGAATACGACTCAGACTTCTTTGAGGAAGCACCGCCTTACGATGAGCAGGCTTCTTTCTATATGATGAATCTGTCCAGACCCCTACTGAAGGCGATAGGCAGTCTCAACTACGTGCATCCAACACCCGTTCAGGCAGCTACAATACCCATAGCTTTGTTAGGTATGTATCAGAAAGAATTTCTACAAACTCATAAACTCAATTTATTTGTAACGTGTAATCAACGACCTCAATTTACATAGAGGCCTGTCAAACAAAGAATGTGGACCTAATTTACTAACGCCATCTAGTCTGAACAGCGGGACAGCGCTATGGCGGGGACGAGGACAGGGCTATACAGGTGTGGAGCGCACTCTACAGGTCGGACGCCCAACATTAGAATAGAATAGAATAGAATTCTATATATAATAGAATTCTATATAATAATTCTATATATAATAGATTCTAATCTAATTCTATAATATATAGTATATAGTAATATATAGTAGTAGTAGTATATAGTATATTCTATAATATGTAGTATAATAGAATTCTATATATTTGCGTAATGTGTGTAAGTACATAAAATCTTAGATTATAAAACAGAGTTCAGCACATTAGCCGTATCGGCGTACAAATATTATAAACAGGGAATTATTATTAAATTCATTTTTTAAGTTACAATTACAATAATGATATTACAATAGATTCATTTCAACATTACATTCATTTTAGATACAATTTCAGTGATCACATTTTTCTATGAAAGGGCCCATCTAGTACCTACATATATATTGATGCATGTAGTACATACAGGTGTCTCTTATGTTACGTAATTTTTTGACTCTACCGCTGGTTCGGAAAATTTCTGCTAAGAATGCCTAACTAACTAACTAAACTACTATGCCTAAGAAGTAGACTATTTCGGATGCTATTTATCTTTTATCTACTATTAGCGTTTGCTTGTACTCTGGATTTAGGTTCATTTAAATAAAGAAATTTTACTGAACGGTGAAAAATATAAAATTCTTAATTTTTCACTAAAAGCACAATTACCAAGTTTCATGAAAGTAACTTGAACCGCCTATTTAACCTTCTTGGGGGTGAAATTTTGAAAATTCCTTCCTTAGACCTCTAGGGTGCTCAAGGAGTATTCTCTCCAAATTTAAAATTTCTTTGTTGGGTTATCTGTCAGTCACTCAGGACAAAGTATTTTATAGTTATTGATTATTATTTAGTTTTTATATACTATGCGTAAGATGTAGTCTATTTTGGATGCTATTTATCTTTTCTTTCCTGTCATTTTGCCACCCTACCAGCAAAGTCGTGCCGCCAAGCGATTTAGCGTTCCGTTACGATGCCGTGTAGAAACCAATTAGGGGTACGGGTTTAATATAACTGCCATGCCCTTACCAGGTTAGCCCGCTACCATCTTAGACTGCATCATCACTAACCATCAGGTGATATCGTAGTCAAGGGCTAACTTGTAGTGGATAAAAAACTTGCCTTTTGCCCCCCAGGCAAGGACATATGCGCGTGCGCAGCGACGGGCACAGGCAAGACGGCGGCCTATATGCTGCCCATACTGGAGCGGCTATTGTACAAGGCGGGCGGGGAGCGCATCACTCGCGTGCTGGTGCTGGTGCCTACTCGGGAGCTGGGCGCTCAGGTATGTCCTTCTTCTTTTCAGTCCACGCGTTCCTGGAAAAAGGTGGTAGATAGGCAGACAGACAGACAGACGGACAATGAAGAAGCCTAAAAATAATTGGATTTGAATTTTAGATAGGCAGCTGTGCAGGGCTTTTAGAAGACCCTGCAACATGGCCGTGGTCGATCTAAACCCTGTTTACTCAATCAGCGTTTTATGGATCTCTTTGATACGAAATTTAGATACTGGGGGTTTATATACTAAATGCGGGACTGCAGAAGTGATCTTGACGAAATTTGATATATATACAGCTTGCATCCCGGGGACGGACATAGGATAGTTTTTATCCCTGATAACAAAATATATCCCATTGGATCTTAACAAACCTTAGGCATAATTGTTAGCAGCAACAATCAGCGTAAGAATTATAACTAAATAATAATTATTCAATTCACTCAGGTGCATTCAGTGACGAGGCAACTGTCCCAATTCACGAATGTGACCATCGGCTTGTCGGTAGGCGGACTGGACGTAAAGTATCAGGTAACGATGCTTATCCTTCTATACTAATACTAGCGGATACCCGGCGTGTGCTACTACGCTAAGTAAGTGAATATACTTAAAATTATTAAAAAATAGGACTGCTCTGCCGTAGACACACATACATACACGAACCCTGAAAACATAACACTCCTTTTTTGGGCAGTTGTGTAATAAAAAATCCCCCTCGAATGGAAGTACGGCTACCACTGCTACTACGTAACGATACCTTTGGGATCTTATTCACATTTTTATTAAGTAAATGATATTTTTTGTGAATTACTGGGTATTGGGTGTTATATATATTTGGAATCTACTCATCATTTTCTAGATGATGATTATATAGATAATCTTATTTTCGAATATTTTTTTTCATCTTTAGTCTTTAATGCGGAACCATGGTCACCCCATCAATTTTTTTTTATAAATTTTACTAGCCTATGTCACCCGGAATAAGCTAGGGATTCTAACGATACCTCATTTATCAGAATCGGTTCAGGCGTATAGAAGTTATGGTGGAATATACAAACTCACATACATGCATACATACATACATACATGAACCCTGAAAACAATAAACTCCTTTTTTCAGGCAGTCGTATAAAAAACCATCTTCGCATTAATGGGGCTGATTCTGTAGTGCAAAACCTCTAAACTAAACTAAAATGACAGCTTTAAAATATTGCTAACCCTTTCATAATACTCCCTGCAGAAAGTGATAGAACTAGATTTAATGCTGTCATTTTAGTTTAGTTTAGAGATTGTGTTCTACAGAATTGACCACATTGCCTGTCTAATGAAACCGGTTAGGAGCACATCGTCCAATGGTTTCAAAGTCTATAATGGACATAGGTAGAAACAATTTTCTTCAAATGATAAATGCGAAAGTTTGAGATGGATAGATGGATGATTGTTACTTAATCACGCCAGAACGGCTGATCTGGATGTTTAGTACAGAGATAGATTACAGTCTGGGAAAACATATAGGCTAGTTTTATTCCGGGAAATTAAAGAAAAACTTTTAAAAAAAACTAAGCAAGCATAAAGATTAGTTCCTATTTTGACCACCGGGCGAGATATTTGCATAGTCCGTAAGATTTTTCATTATTATTATCAGTACTATACCTATATAATAGTGCATGTATATTTTAGTGTTTAGATGTTGGACTATCCCGCACCCTTGTTTGATAATCTCCTCTCCCCAAAGCATGTCTGAAGAGATTGCTTTAGCAATAAGACCGCCTTTGCACCCGTCTGTTTAATATTTAAATTTTTTTGTTTATTGTCTTTGTTTTGTGGAAATGTTGACTCCACAATGCACGATTGCCAATTGTGGAGTCAACATCTCCTGAGGATGCTCCGGTGTTGGCGTGAAGCGTGCGTTGAGGGTAGTTTTAGGGGATTTATGTGGTGTAGTGAATATCGCGGGCTATAGGTGCGGGAGGATACACACTGTACCACATAGATTTTCCTATTTTCCCGGATTATGGCGAATTAAACTTCTAGTTCCTTCATTATGATGGATTTCCGCAAGGTAGCGTCTGCTTCTATCCAATAGTGTGTGCAATAGTTTATCTATCTATCTATCTATCAGTAAATATTCGAACAGGAAAGTGTGCTGCGCCACAACCCGGATATCGTGATAGCAACGCCAGGTCGGCTCATCGATCACATCAGAAACACGCCGTCTTTTGGCTTGCACTGCATCGAGGTGCTGGTCCTGGATGAAGCCGACCGGTCAGTGAACAACTGATATTGTGAAGTTTACCCTTAAACTGGGTTAATTTTTCTTTTATAGCTTGTATTGCTCAGGCAGAAAATAGGGATGATGACAACACAATCGATTTGATTGTGTTGTCTCTTTATCAAACTTAAAAACGCGCTTCTATAGTTTGGAAGTTGTATGAAATTCACAATAGTGACGTCATCAAATTTCAACGCACTTTTTTCTTTAATCTATATTTTATAATGGTTATGAAACTTAAAACTAATAGAGAATGTGAATTTTAGGTCTTTTGGAAGAACCTCTATTTAATAATCGGTTTGAAATAATTTATTTTTGACATACTCGTAGGCATCATCCCTATTCACTAATGTATTCGAAGACATACTCGTACCTACGCCTCATAGGTATGCCCATCCCACCGACTCCATTAGCAGCTGGCACCAGGTGAAACACAGTCAAAGGCCGATATATATATTAATGAAAACAAACCAGAAGGTTGATCTTGACCACATTATTGAGCACTTGACTTTGGCGTTTATGGTGGAATCACGCAAACTTGTAAAAATTTGCTAGTTTATTAAACTTATAGCTTTAACTAGCCCACGACTTGTGATTTAGTCGTAGATTTAGGTTTTTTAAAAATTTTGCCTATGTTCATGTCTACCCTGGAAAGCAATAAATGAATATACTGAAAATTTTCATATTTTGTTACCAGAATGCTCGACGAATACTTCGCTGAACAAATGAAGGAGATCATCCGGCAGTGCTCTCCCAAACGTCAAACGATGCTCTTCTCAGCGACCATGAGTGACGAAGTCAAGGACTTGGCGGCGGTGTCTCTGAACAAACCTGTCAAACTATTCCTCGACTCAAACAAAGACGTTGCCTTCAACTTGAGGCAGGAGTTCGTCAGGTGAGTCACCAAGCGGTCGGCATCCGGAACTATAGTGTATGGCAATGTCCTTCTCTGCAACCATGAGTGTAGCCGTCAGACTTGGCGACGGTGTCACTGTTTAGTGGCTTCGTCGCTTATTATATAAAATTACTAGCGGACGCCCGCGACTTCGTTCGCGTGGCATAAGTTTTTTAATTCTTATAGGCATTCCTTAATTTTCCGGGAAGAACCCATTAAAAAAAACCCGTCGATCCGTTGCTCTGTTGCGGCGTGATTGATGGACTATATAACGTCCTTTGGGATAGAATTTATAAAAACTGTGAATTATGTATTTCATAATTTAAACCGGTGGCCCAAATATCAAGTTTCACGGCTATTTAACTTGAAAAACGCCGGCCTTTTACACCAACTTGCAACCCCCATTTTACCCGTTTGGGGGTGGAATTTTGAAAAACTGTTACACACGTACTTCTTTATATTATACCGAAAGCCAAAATACCAAGTTTCGTTGTTATATAACTTGAAAAATATGTTGATAAATGAAGGACATTCATCCCCTATTTCACCCCTTTGGGGGTCAAATTTTCAAAAAATGGTGAAACACGTACTTCTGCATATCTAACTGAAAGCCCAAATGCTAAGTTTCATCACTATAACTTGAGAAATGAAGGACTTTCATACAAACTTTCAACCCCTATTTTACCCCTTTAGGGGTGGAATTTTGAAAAACTGTGCCACACGTACTTCTTTATTTATTACCTAAAGCCAAAATACCAAGTTTCGTTGATACAACTTGAGAAAAATCTTGAGAAATGAAAGACTTTCATATAAACTTTTATCCCCTATTTTACCCCTTCGAGGGTAGAATTTTCAAAAACTGTGAAACACGTATTTCTTTATTTTTTACCGATAACTCGTATACTAAGTTTCATGGATATAACTTGAGAAATGACGGACTTTCATTCAAACTTTCAACCCCTATTTCACCTCCTTAGGGGTGGAATTTTGAAAAATCCTTCCTTAGTGAGCGCCTACGTTACAAAAGGAAGCTACTGTCAAAATTTCAAGTCTCTAACCCTAGCGGTTTAGGCTGTGCGTTGATATATAAGTAAGTCAGTCAGTCAGTCAGTCAGGACTTTGAATTTTATATATATAGATAATTATTAGAATAATTATAATACTAACAAGCAATCAATAGATTATATTATAAGAGATAGCTGTACTTTTGGTACTTAACTATATCTAGGAAGGCTGATTCAGTATTAGGTGGGTGCTACGCTCTCCTCTGGTGACAATAGTGACGGTCTGCCCGCCTGCGTCTGGGGCACTGACTACTTATCGCCGCTCGAAGACAAGACCACTCAGCGTCCTAGCCGCATGCGGGCAGACCGTCACTATTGTCACCAGAGGAGAGGGTAGCACCCACTTTATACTGAATCAGCCTTCATAGCGATAGTTACCAAAAGTACAGCTATCTCTTAGTCTATTATACCTATATCAATCATTTCTATCATTTAACGGTCTTAGACCGAAGAGTTCTCTGCGACCATGAGTGAAGAAGTCAAAGACTTGGCGGCGGTGTCATTAAGCAAGCGCGTCAAACTATTCCTCAATAAAGATGTTGCCTTCAACTTGAGGCAGGAGTTCGTCTCAGTTGTTTTTTCAGTCATGCCCAGCAAAGTGAATTCCTTAAGAATCAGGACCTTGATTTTTCTTAATGAAGAGTTTAGTTCCTAAAAATAGAATATTAAACACAGGTAAAATGTTGTAGGATCCGCAAAGAGCGCGAATCCGACCGGGAGGCCATCTTAGCGGCGCTCGTGTGTCGAACGTTCAGGGACAGGGCCGTCATATTCGTACAGACTAAGAAGCAGGCGCATCGGCTTCACGTGGCTTTGGGACTATTGGGAGTCAAGGTAAGCACTAAACCACCCACCATCACCATCACCACCGCCATTTTATCGCTGGAAATATTCGCATGTATAATATACTGGTCCCAACCATAATATATGTCCTACTAGAGTTTATTTTTGATTTTTTTAAGAACCTAATTCCACGCGATTTCGTCCGCGTGGAATTGGGTTTGGGGTCCTTAAAAAAAGAAATTTCAAAAACTGTTATAAACATAAAATTCTTCATATTTCATCGAAAGCACAAATGTCAAGTTTCATGGATGATGTAACTTAAACCGCCTATTTAACCTCCTTGGAGGTGGACTCTCGGTAAATCCTTTCCTTAGTACACTTCTTGGAGACAATATTACTTTTGTCCAGAGTTGACAAGAGACCAAATTTCAAATTTCTACGTTCAGCCGTTTGGGCTGTAGGTTGTCCGTCAGTCACTCAGAAAAACGCCTCTTATAGTTATTGATTTGGTATAGGTGGCAGAATTGCACGGTGCTTTGAACCAGCCCCAGCGTCTGGACTCCCTCAAGCGGTTCAAAGACGAGCAGGTCGATGTATTAGTGGCGACCGACGTCGCCGCTCGAGGTCTGGACATACCCGGCGTGAAGACCGTGGTCAACTTCACACTGCCAGCTACTTTGGAACACTACATACACAGGGTGAGTTGAACTTTATTACGTTGTGATTAGGTATATTTTAGCTTCGCTGGTGCTTTAAACCAGCCCCAGCAACTAGACTCCCTCAAGCGGTTCAAAGACTAGCAGGTCGATGTACTAGTGGTGACCGACGTCGCCGCCCGAGGTCTGAATATACCCGGCGTGAAGACTGTGGTCAACTGTACTCAAACTGTACTCAACATCACACTGTCCGCCACTTTGGAACACTACATACACAGGGTAAGTTTAACTTTATGCCATGCCATGGACGAATTAACCACGGGACGCGTTATATCGGCCATATTCGACTTACCCCTCTAGCCGCGAACTTGGCAGTTTCGCCATTAATTATTTCTGATATTGTGTTGTCATAGTGATCGCCTTTTTCATGCACTAATGTCAACAATTGGACAGAAAAATGACAAGGTACTCTCCTCTCGCCCGGCAAAAGTTAGTCGAACGTGATTTCATACATTTTTCTTGTTTCATCCAAGTTTATGCCATTATAAGGAGGAACTGGCAACTGCGTTCGACCACCAATAGTATCCTGAAAATGTTAGAGGGGAAGTTGGAGTCATCTATCTTGGAACACTTTTTGAAATTACTAGTTAGGTGAAATCTAAGAATGTCTAATACTATCATTCAAATACTTATAGTCTCTCTTTACTAATCTAGTTTTTAAGTTTATATGCGTGGAAGTAGTGGAGTGGAAATATTAAATACAATCTGAAATAGGGAAATTAATAGTAAGGAGATATTTAAATAACTACACTACACACAAACACTAAAATAGGTAAACTAAAGGAGATTGCTCAAACTTGGTTTCGTTTTGTATCAGATTCAAACTGGTGTCAAAAACTAAGTTTATATTTTTTACAAAATCCTTTAAAATACCAAACCATAACGTCGCCGGACAAAAATCTTGTAAAGAAACAAGTGATTTTATCATTTCCTGTATCCATTAATGTCGTTTGACGTTTCAAAGGGCTGCCAGTATCCAAAGACAATTGCGAAATATACCTACATAACTAAATAATCGATGCATGAATCGATGTTCTTTAATCATCGCTTAGAAATATTATTTAATTATCGGACGCAGCTTATGTAAGTCGCTCCAAAGACTTCAGTATTTGAGACTGACGCTGTATTTGGTGTATATAGTTCCATAATATAGCCCGTGCAAACTACCAGTAACAAGTCGCAGACGCGACCTTGAATTCTCGGATGTGGTACAAAAATCTGATGAAGCGCCCGATACTAGGTACGCTGTATAATTATAAGACGCGACTGACGGTCACAACGATCATGAGAATTTGGTAATATTAGTTAACCATTAAATATTGTGTCCTAGGTCTATTTTAAACATAAAACAAGGCTTAACACATTATTCATCACTTTCGTAATATTGATTAAAAATATCGATTCTGTTAGTCCAAAGAGGATTCGATCTCAGATCACCTTCCGGCCTTCCCTATCATTGACGTTTCTGACACGTAGTGGTTATATTCTCTTTGGTTTCTGATCGTGGACGCTGATCATTGACGTTATCGTGTCAAAAAAGTAACCTAAATTCGTGAACATTTGTAACCTGATTCTCACAAATCCGTCGAACTACAGATTTAATAATTTGAGGATGTATTGTTATTTTTGTACCCTACAAATGAGGTAAGTTTCATGAAAGTACATTGTGATAGAATGTGAAACCAAAGCCCATACTTTGATGATCAATGTCCTTTGGCATAATTGAACAAGTGTAATAAGAATAGGATAGCAATAAAATTAATGTTAAGCCTTCATAATATTTATTAGCAAATAAACACTTGAGCTAGGAAGCTTTCATTTTTTGTAAGAGCGCTAGTTTGTTTGTGTGAGAGCACTACACGCACCAAATAGTGATGTGCCGGATCGTTAAAAATGTATATCCACGGATTCGAATACCCGGCACATCACTAGCACCAAATACTAAATCAGCCTTCCTAGCGATAGTTACCAAAAGTGCGGCTATCTCCTATAATATAACGCCAACTGTATCTGCACCTATAGGTGGGTAGGACAGCGCGCGCCGGGCGTGCCGGGGTGTCGGTGTCGCTGGCGGGCGAGGCCGAGCGCGCGCTTGTGAAAGCGATAGTGCGGCGCGCCAAGCGGCCCGTCAAGTCGCGCCAAGTGCCGCCCGACATCGTCGCCAAGTACAGGGAGAAGCTGAACAGGCTGGAGGCGGAGATCGGTAAGTGGGTAGGATAGCGATAGATAGATAATGTTTAAGAGAGAAAGAAAGAAAACACATTTATTTTAAAATAGTGACAAGCATCCTAAAAAATCTATATACTTATCGAACGGCTATGAGACACCATGTATTAGGTTCTTACATATGAAATTGGCGTTTTGTAAGGCAGGAACATAAAGTCGATTTTTTTAAAATATAATATATTTATTTAATCAAAGTATGTACCATTGCTATCTATACACTTTTGCCATCTCATAGGTAATTCATTGATCCCTTTATTAAAAAAACCATTCGGCCGGGAATCAATAAAATATTTAAAGACGCTGTTCACTCACCACACTTAAATAACACTGCACAACACTGATTGGTAAAAACTTTATTATGAGACATTACTATTTCCTATATTATATGGGCAATACCAAAGTATAGCGCGATACAAAGTACATGTGGTGCCATCTATGAAGCACCAAGTAAACTAAATTGACTTAGACACAAACATTCCGGCGCCCAAAGGACGGATGGTCCTTTAAAGGCAAAAAGTGAGGTAATTGACATCAGCAAATTAATTGTGACAATATTAAGGAAAATTACGATTATTATCATGTAAGAAAAATTAACAAATTACAAACAAAATTCTTTTGACTATGCAAATCATGGTAATTAAATTAAACAACATATAAATCAAACTGAAAGATTAACAAAACTAAAATCAAATCACTCAAGGACAGAGGGTACAACTTCGTTGCAGGACTTTTAAAAATCTTGTCTTTACATTTTAATTAAACTAGGTACTCGTGTGATACCATCTGCTCTCGGATGACCAGCAGTGACAAATCTAATTCATTCTTGAGACAAACCAGTTGCAAACTTTACTATCAACATTGAAACATTTTTTGGAATCATATTCTAATCTAAAGGACTAAGTTAAACAAAATAAACTTTCCTTAGCTATAACTAGAGGAGCCTTTCAGGTGAGAAAATGAACCAAGGTGAACTTATGCACTTTTCCATTTTAGTCAGAAAAGTGAAAAACTCTGCACATGTGAACGGTTGGTCAACCGACTTTCTTGAAGTGACATTGAGTACAAGTTACAAGTTATCAAGCTTTTCTATTAATCTTAAGAATTTAACATGAAATTCATAAAATATTACAGATTCACAACATGGATTAAAGCAAGTGATTGTGAAATAAAATTAACAGCAATTTTTCAGTTTTCTTAACTAAAAGCAATTTTGACATTTGATTCAAGGTAAGTTTACTGTGAGACTTTACAGAGTTTCTTGCAAGCTTCAAAACTAACATTTTTTTTTTTATTAAGAAAGATAATGAATACCAAATATAATTTGTAACTTCAGAGAAGTAAGAACTGCTGAGTTAGCCAGTAGATCATCATTAGAAAGGTAAGAATTAATAGTTAACAATTTTGAATTTACCCTTTCTGTGAACATATTTTTCCTACAGTAAGTAAGTTAATTTCATCATCAAATACTATAGATTGTAAGTTATGAGATATAAATATTATACATTTTAATCTTATTTTAATTTCAGGTGCTGACAGTAGCAGGTAAGTATTACATTTTTCTTTATTCAATTTTATTTCTAATTTATAATAGAATCCTATGACTCTCAAGCAAAATGTAATAACGCAAATCAATCGTGAAAGCTTCAAAATGATGCAAAGGTAAGTATCAGTAAAATTATCATCGTTAGTATCATCTGTTACAATATTCAATTCAAATTTAATTTTTGTTTTAGATACATCATCGTGAGCCTTATTTGGTTTTCGTAAGCAGTCTGGACCGTTCCACCATAGTTTTGACTCCTGTAAGCTGGATGAGTATACATCGCGACAAGGTAAGTACACAGGGTTACTTGCAGATTGAACATGATACCATGGACTATCGCTTGTAACAGTAAGCATCTCAGCAGTGTGGCCAGCTACAAGAGTTATCCAGGGTCTTGGAGGTTTGCATAACCATTCCAAAACGATAGTGGAGTCCGTCCGATAGGACACAAATTTATCATAAATTTTTAACACAGTTTTTACAGAGTTCAACTCTCTACAGTACTTGGCCGGTAAAACTGAACCACAGAGTTTCAGATGAGTGACTGATATTTGGTTTAAAGGAGACACTCTAATGAATTTCAAGATCAAATGTATTTTCAAATGATCACCTTCCCAAACTCTGAGGTAAAGGACATAGTTATATGCGATGCAAAATGTATCACTAATGACTTGAAGTTCAACCCGTATAATGGCATAATACACAACAAGCCATTGTGGAAACTGAATGTTTTGTATATTAGTGAAATCATCAAGGTATGTGAAACATTCAGTTTTCAGTTCGGGTATCAACTCTTCGTCCCAAACCAAGCCAGCTAGCCACATTCGTTGTATGAAAACCTTAAGTAAAATTATTAGAGATGAGGCCAGCCAACCTAGAGGGTCGAAAGTCTTTGCGATAGTAGACAATGCAGTAAAAATATTTCGTTCAATTATAAAATTACTACAATTTTCTAAATTTAGTTTCACTTCAAATTTGTATGTCTGTAAGTTCCATTTTGTAATACCTAAACCTTTAATTCTATCTTTGACTTTTTTATTCACTTCACTTTTTAGCTTTACACTTTTATGTGAGATTTGATTTAATACTATTTCACTATAACACCACCTGGACCACTTGGGTACAGAAAAACCATCTCGATTTAATTCTTCAGTTGAATTGTGTTGCAGCATGATCGCATCATCTTCGGTGGGGTCATACGTCATCAAATCATCCATAAGTAAGTATTGTAGTAGTGTAGATCTTATCAACAATTCTTCATCAATTATTTTGTTGTTTTCAGGAGGAGCTCTCCCGTCATAAACTTCTATTAATTTGGTGCTTGGACTAGTCAACCGGGGAACAGTGTGAGTGTGAGTTTCATTTTCGCTTTCAGGGTGAGTTACATTATCACTGTTCGTGTGAGTTTCATTTCCGGCGCCCGTGTGAGTTTCATTTGTGGTATTGGGGTGAGTTACTTTTCCTGTTTCCGTGTGAGTTTCTTTGTTGTGATTTTCACATTTCTGATCTAGTAATGTTAAGGGTTTATCTTTTGGTGAAAGTTCTTCGATCTCCCAATATCTTCTAAGCACATGATCTACCTTTATGAGTGAAGTGTTAACTGTGATATGGTAATCAGGAAGATCATCTGATGATTTAGTGCTGCCAGAGACTAGCCAGCCTCAGTCGTGTGTTTTGTGCAATGAGAGATCCGTGTCTGTATAAGCCTTCTTGTAGGATTGCAGCATAAGCATCAGCTCCAAGTAACACGTCGATTTGTCCAGGTCGGTTGAAGTGAGGGTCAGATAGTGGGATACTAGTGAGACCTGGCCATTTCTCTGTGGTAAATTGCCGTGTGGGTAACAATGTGGTTAACTTGGTGAGAACATGAGCATTGATTTGCATTACGTGCTGTGTATCAATCGGTGAATAAATATCTAAGAGGACTGTATTTTGTGATTTGACAGCGCTGTGTCCTATGCCAGTCACCTGTACTTCAAAGTGCGTTTTCGTCAAGCCTAGTAGTTGAACGGCTGATTTAGTTATGAAAGTGGCCATGGATCCTTGATCGACTAGTGCTCGAAGGTAAGTAATTTCTCCTTTCTTGTTCTTGATTCCTAAGCGAGCAGTAGCCAGAACCACGAGGTTGTTGTCAACAGCCACCTTCATACTAGTAACTTTAGTTTCAGGGCCTGTCGATGAATCATTATTTTCGTCTTCGGATTCAATTACTGGCTTGGCAACCAGCTCATTCTGGTGCAAAAGTGAGTGATGTTTCTTAGTACAATAACGGCACCGCGTATTTTGCCTGCAGTTCTTAATAGAGTGACCTTGAACTAAGCAGTTAAAGCAAAGGTTATTGTTCTTGGCAAAATCTCGACGCTGTTCAACATTGAGTTGTGTGAAAGTTGTGCAGTGGCAGATGTAGTGGTTTTTTGTGCAATAAGTGCAATTGGTATTTAATTCACTAGTGAAGCTCTTAATATTCTTGGCCTTTTGTGGCTGTGAGAGAGACGGAGAGGTAACTTTTCTTGAATTGCTGATCATTTCTAAAGATCTGAATCTATTTTCTAAGTGAGACGCTAAGGATATAAAGGAAGGAATGTCTGTGGAGGATCCTAGTGATTGTTCCCATAGTTTGTGAGATTCCATATCCAATTTAGAAACAACCACGTGAACTACTATAGCATCCCAAGTGTCAGTTTCTATTCCTATATTCTGTAAAGAATGCAGACATTGTTGTGTTGTGTCCAATAATTCCCTTATTCCGCGCGCACATTCGACATTCAACTTTCTTTGAGTGAGTAGACGATTTATCGTATTATTAACTATGACCCTTTTGTTATTGTACCGATCTTCTAAGATCTTCCAAGCCTTTTCATAATTCACGGAGGTAAGAGCAAAATGTTTCAGAAGTTGTTCAGCTTCTCCCGTAATGCTAGATTTTAAATAGTGATATTTTTCTATGTCTGATAAGCTATCATCATTACGAATAAGCGAAGTGAAAATATCTCTAAAACTAAGCCACTCAAGGTAATCGCCAGAAAATTTAGGTATGCTAATTGGCGGTAGTTTTGCCTTCCGTTTCACTTGCTCCGTGGGATCACTATGACAAGTTGCTGAACTATTCGATTTTTGTGTTGTATTATCTAATTCACTCAAACACTCCTTTAGTAAAGTTTTAAGTTCTAAGTATGTATCTTCAGTTGAGTTAAAATTATCTAATGGGTCAAATTTAATTTGTTCAAACGCCTCAGTGGGTATGTTTAGAAGAATATCTGTATGTTGTTTCTTGAACGACTCCCAATATTCCGTTAAAGTTTCGAGTCTAGTTTCCAAGAAACTCTGAGTGTACCGAGACTTTGAGGTTTTCTTAAAGTTTATTAATTGCTTCGAAATCCGTTCGCTGAGTGATCTTTGTTATATACATAATTGTAAGTTATATTGAGGCATCTTCACTTTCAAGTTTTTAAAATTTAAGAAAAGTTTTGTAAGTGTTCATCCAATCCAAATTTTTCTATGTCCAAAAACTTTTGAAAAATTTCGAAGTCCTTTTTTTTTTTTACGAAAAATTTCTAAGTTGTAAAATTCTTGAAATTTGGCTGTCTTTTTTCGACGTAAATTTTCTAAGTCCTTTTTAACGAAATTTTTCTAAGTCGTAGAATTCTTGAAATTTGGCTATGTCTTTTTTCTATGTAAATTTTCTAAGTGCCAAATTTTTTCTAAGTCTTTTTCAATGAAATTTTTCTAAGTCGTAGAATTCTTGAAATTTGGCTACGTGCATATTCTATGTAAATTTTCTAAGTTCCAAATTTTTTCAAAGTCTTTTTCACTACGTTATTTGACTAAGTGTTTTTAATTACGAATTTTAACCAAGTCTTTTTCACTAGTAAATTAGTTAGAGTCTTTTGCACTTTACTTTATAATTTTAATGTACTCACAGTTTATCCGGCTAACGAATAGGACCAATGTTCACTCACCACACTTAAATAACACTGCACAACACTGATTGGTAAAAACTTTATTATGAGACATTACTATTTCCTATATTATATGGGCAATACCAAAGTATAGCGCGATACAAAGTACATGTGGTGCCATCTATGAAGCACCAAGTAAACTAAATTGACTTAGACACAAACAGACGCTTTGGACTGCCCCATCGGAGTTGAATTTTTTCCCTTGCAAGAAGTTATCCAAATTTCGAAAAAAATGGTAATCTGTTGTAGCAAGGTCCGGGGAGTATGGTGGATGTCTTAGACATTCTAATTGAAGCTCCTCTAATTTGGTAGCCGTCTGTTGTGCAGTGCGTGGTCTAGCGTTGCCCTGAAGCAGCAGTGGCCTAGGGCGATTGACCAGCCTCGGTTGTTTAGCAGCTAGCTTTTCCATCATGGTTTCCAGTTGCTGACAATAGACATCCGCCGTAATCGTCTGGCCAGATTTAAGAAAGCTGTAGTGAACGACAACGGCACTAGTCCACCAAACGCTCACAAGTAATTTTTTTTGAGTCAATTTTCGCTTTATATTGGCTGGTTCGCCAGGGTTCAGCCATTGCGATGGGCGTTTCCGATTATCGTACAGGATCCACTTTTCATCACAGGTAATAATTGGATTTAAAATCCCTTCATTATTGTGCCGGTTGAGTAATGTAGCGCAGCAGTCGACGCGCGTTTGTCGGTTTGCTGCACTCAATTCATGAGATACCCACCTTTCAAGCTTTTTCACCTTCCCAATTTGCTTCAAGTGAATTAAAACAGTTTTATCACTAACACCGCAGCCTGCAGCTAGCTCGGATGTGGTTTGCGATGGATCCGCTTCCACAATAGCTTTCAATTCTTCATTACCAACTTTGGTCTCCGGTCGTCCACGGGGCTTGTTCTGCAGGTCGAAATTTCCAGAACAAAAACGTTGGAACCAAAAACGCACTGTGTTTTATTTTGCGACACCGCCGCGCCGCCATACACATCATTAATCTTTCGAGCCGTTTCTGCAGCACTGGTGAGTGGTGCCACGATGGAACTCGTACTCGTAAATAACGCGATATTTCAAGTTTTCCATTTTGTAAACTGAGTGACGCAAAGAAAAAACGGAGATATTTGAGATCAAAGTGGCCAGTACGACAAAACGCCAATTTCACATGTAAGGACCTAATATATCCGATAGAGATTTGCTACTGGTTAAACAGAGATTTGGGTATTGGGAATCGAATTAAAGTTGTTACAATTTAATATTCACAGCGACGATCCTAGACGAAGAATACGCAGAGAAGCAACTGAAGAAGATGGAGAAACAAACGTCTAAGCTGGAGAGCGCCATCAAGAAGGAGGACGGGCCCACGGTGGAGGTGCAGCGGCCGCACGATTGGTTCCAGACTCCTAAGCAGAAGAGAGAGGAGAAGGAACGGCTGGCGTTAACACTACATCCCGGGAAAGGTATGTTTTATCGTGAAACAATAATGCATTTCAGGGTATTTTATTTTTAGTTGGAAACAATTGGCTTCTAAAATTTTTTTAAATTTAAAAAAAGGTCAATCGTTAAGCTTTTTTTGATTTTTTTTTATTGTATTTTGAATAAATAAATAACGATTTTTAAACTTTTCCGGCTCTTCTCAGTAGAATCTTCTTTGAACCTATGGGTACATTGATTATGGTCCTATGGAGCCCTTATAGAGCTAAGCCCGAAACTCAATCGCACTTGGCCGGTATTTTCTTATTCCTCAAGTAAAACCAGCATGCTCGTTTTGACCAACAATGCCCAACCCGTAAACCCATATTTTTTTGACTTTTTTAGACAGTGTTCTCTGAAATTAAGGCATTGTTAGTCTTTATTCTGAAGGAACTAGAAGTTTAATTCGCTATAATCCGCGACAATAGATAAATCTACTCCTTTGTTGTACAGTGTGTATCCCGCAATTATAGCCCGCGATATTCAACACACCGCAGAAATCTTGAATCGAAAGTCTTTGTTCTGTTTAATAAGCAGTTTATTTGCTTCCAGTGGAGAAGTCCCAAAAGGGCAAAGGAAAGAAACGCAAGCACGGTGACGACGATGACGACGACGACGACAGTAAGAAGAAGAAGAAGAAGCAAACCAAGCACGCGCCCAAAGACACCGCGGAAGAGCGCGTCCGACGGGAAATGGAGAAGGTACTTATATTCCCTTCAACTACCACTAGGTTTCATAGAGAAACGAATAATATACTCACCACGCTGTCGGCAAAGCCGTGCCTAAGCGACTGTAGCGTTCTGATACTATACCGCATACCATACCACATACAAACCGACTACCTGAGGGAATGAGTTAAAATCAATAATTAAAATACAATAAACTGTCCACCCGCTTTCATCTCAGAATTCATCATTATCTCAGAATTAATCATAGCTGAGATCGCGTTCAAAGATAAAAAGCGAAAAAACATACAACGGACAAAACATCCGCGCGAAACGTCCGCTTCGTAGGTGAAATATGATTTCTCCTGTCGTGGTACGCTGTGCAGCTCAAACAAGTTTTTTTTTGTCCATGGGATGTTATCTGAATCTAAATATATAAAAGGGAGAGGTGAGTGACTGTCTGACTAAATGACTGATCTATCAACGCAAAGCTTAAACCACTGGATGGACCGGGCTGAAATTTGGCATACTTTATTTAGCTATTATGACATAGGCATCCGCTAAGAAAAGATTTTTGAAAATTCTAACTCTTAGGGGGTAATGAGCTTTGAAATTTGTATGAAAATCGAACCTAACGTGAGCGAAGCCGCGGGCAAAAGCTAATCTTATATATAAAATTCTCGTGTCACAGTTTTCGTTCCCATACTCCTCCGAAACGGCTTGACCGATTCTCATGAAATTTTGTGACCATATTCAGTAGGTCTGAGAATCGGCTACTATCTATTTTTCATACCTCCACGCGGACGGAGTCGCGGGCATCAGCTAGTTACTTATAATATTGTATTTTAACAGGTAGCACTGCTCCAATCGAGAATGGCTAAACGCAAGAAGAAACAACGCAGAATACGCGCCGTCGAAGACGACGACGACCGCCCGGCGAGAAGTGCCAACAAAAACCCCAACAAGGCCAGGAAAAAACAAACCAACTTCGCTAGCGACCTCACAGATACATCCCGGACGTCTGCCAAGCGTTTGAGATACGAGGCCAATAGGGTACAGAAAGGCAAACCGTTGCAAAAAGGCAAATCCTTCCAAAAGGGCAAAGGCAAGCCGACGAAAGGAAAGCCGAAAGGCAAGACGTTTGGTAAACCGCAAGCGTCTAAACAAGGACCTCGTAGAAAATAGTGAAATAAAATTTGATTATATTAATTGACTTGTTCGTTTTATTCGATACCAGTCGACTTTGCATTTATGGCCCGGGTCCTTATGGTGGAATATACAAACTCACATACATACATACATGAACCCTGAAAACAATATACTTACTCCTTTTTTCAGGCAGTCGTATAAAAAGCGGGCAGTTCGACTCGTAGATAATCCCAAAATTACTTTCACGCTGGAGTCCTTAAAGCGCCGAAGAGACGTTAGTTCTCTTTGTGTGTTCTATCGTCTCTACAATGGGGAGTGGTCTGAGGAGTTATTTAATATAGTATAATACCACCTTCCGTGTTCTCCAGTCGCACCCTACGTCGCAGAAACAAATTTCATCCTCACCACCTGGATGCCTGGTCCTCATCGACCTCCCGTTATTCCAGGTCGTCTGCCACGTACCTGTAAACTGTGGAACCAGCTTCCATTTTCTGTGTTCCCTCATGATTATAATATGGGGCTCTTCAAAGGGCGGATAAATAAATATCTCAATAGCCAGCAACGCATTGGCGGTTCCTCTGGTGTGTAAAATCACCAAATGGCAAATGTTCATGGGCGGCGGTAATCACTTTCCATCAGGTGACTCGCCTGCTCGTTTGCTCGCTATACTTACATATAAAAAAAAACTGTGCATTTCTTGCATTTGCTATTGCATTTGTTTTTTTTAGAATATAATAATATGTGGAGTGTGGACCTACAATGACCTACACCTTGTCTGCGCCGTGAAGGTGATGAATGGTTATAGCTGGCTTACCAAAGCTCTACTCAAAGGAAAAAGGCTACGTTCGCATTGCGTGCAATTCTGTAACACAAGAAATAAGAAGAAGAAGAAAGGAGGTGTTTGCACTTGCGAATAAAATTCGCGGGGAAAAAATAGTTGGTTTGATACAAATTGTAGGAGTTGGTGAAATCTGTAGCTGTACGCGGAAAATTAAATTCGCGCGAATATTTTTCGCAGTGTGAATGTAGCGTAACCGTTGATTTTATTTTTAAATGAATCGTCTAGGGTCTACTGAAATCTGGATATCACCTTCCCTTTATAAATCTGTGGATATCACGTACCTACCTTCCCACCACTGGATTGTTTCGAAGTTCAATTTCTAGTTTCGTCCTAGATTTTAACATTATTTGACTAAACTTTAACCAACATTGGTTATACTTTGGCCAATGTTACTCCATTGTTGTTGATAGTGTGGCCTCGTGTTAACCATAGACATTGAAGTACCCTAGATGAACCATAAATCTATAGTCATAAACTAGAGAAAAAGTGTGGCGTCGTGCGAGCGGATGTTGTTTTATGTTTATGAACGACATTTTCCTGTGAAAATATCTATTTGTTGGACTTGCATTGTATGTAATTTGGCTATTTTACCTATTAGCGTACAATATTTTGGGTTATTAAAAATAAAAACATGATCTCACAAAAAGGGAATACCAAATTATTCTTTTTGGGATGATCTGAGGTATTTCTGGACTAAGATTTTTCGTTGCCAATATAGCGGGAAATCTACGTTGTGACGCGCACAAACTCTGTTAATTTGTCGCGAAGGCTGGTGAAGTGTCGTAACAGATTGTTATGTGGTTATTTACGCTCTGACAGTGGATCTTGGTGGTATATTTAGATTTGACAATGTCAGACGAAATGGCGGTTGGTGATAAGGCACCAAGTGAAGAAAATAAAGTTGGTAGCGAAGATGCGGAGATTGAGGCGACAACAGACTCCGTGGCACCTTCGGAGCCCCCCATAGAGACAGCAGTGGCCGAGCCTGAGCAATCTGCACCTGTGGAAGGTATATTGACTTTCACATAACCTCTTAACTCTATGTTGACATAAATTTAATAAAATTCTTACTGGCTATGATTTCCTCACATCCCTTGTAATTCCCACATAAACATAATATAATTGGACGTAACATTGTTCAGTATTGATTTGACATTTCATTAAACTCATTTTGTGTCTAGAACAGTAAAACTGATTCGATTGTAATATATTACTATTGAGTGATATAATGATGCTTGCAGAACTGCTGTTTGAACAATCTACTGTTGGAAGCAACAATGATTTGCTTAAATCGATTAAATGGGCTATTGAGCATTGAATATACGTAAATATCTGATTTCGCATCAAGGGAAAGTATTTGTTAATACCATTTCTTTTCGCACAATGATTCAGCCATTTTAAAATTTAGTTTAAGTTTTACAAGTGAGGTAGGTAATGTGTTTCTTTAAAATCAACATAAAACTATAATGGCTCGGAATACGACTTGGTCTGAGAGGAAACCCAAAGCAAATTCAGCCAGATATATTTATTTAGAATCACCATTTCACAATATCCCCTGAACCTGATTAAAACTACTACTATTACTATTAGGTCGGCTTGAACTATCAAGCTGACCTAATAGTAGCATATGAAGTTACAGCATGATGCAGTACAATAGTGTACCATAGAGTACGCTCGCTATCTTGTTGAATTCGCCAGTTGGCATTCATATGAGAGCTCCTCAAGCTAGCACTAGCACCTCTACTAAGACTTTAATTGTCGAGCACTATATCTAAACTTTTATAGTCTGTTCAGTGTTCACTCTAAGTCTGCAGCAAACAGATTAAAAATTCAGAAGAATTTGAAAATCTGTTGATGAAAACACAGTCTGCACTGCAAAAAAATGCAGGTTGATACTTGTGTTTTTAATAAGTTTTTGTTCATAATCTGTTTTCCCAAGATAGTGCGGCCATTTGTCTTTTAAAAGTGCAGCTGTTGCCTGATAAAGAACTCAGATTTTTATTTATAGGGCACAGCTCGCAAGTTTTCTGAGCCCAATTTCATCAGAATGGAGAAGTTTCATGATGTTGTGAATATCATATTTAACACAATGCAAGTAAAATATAGATTAAAACTAATAAATCAGTGCTTTTTTAGGGTTCCGTACCAAAATGGTAAAATGGAACCCTTATGGTGCGACTTTCTCCGTCTGTCTGTCCGTCTGTCCGTCTGTCCGTCCGTCACACTCGATTATTTCAGTAACTACCGAAGCTATCGACATGAAATTTGGAATAGTTGTGTATATTAGTGGCCCAAAGACAATGGAATTAAAAAAAATTGGAAATTATTTTTGTTCTTATTTAAAAAGGGGGGAAAATCTGAGGGTTGAAATTTAAAAGTGAGATAACTATACTGTGTGGGGTATCATATGAAAGGGTTTACTTTGTACATTCTAAAACAGAATTTTAATAATTTTTAGTTATGATAGTTTTTGATTTATCGGGCAAAATGTCTAAAAAAATACCGTTCCCCCCCCCTTATCTCCGGAGTTTACCAATCGAAAAATTTGAAATAATTATGGTCAATAGGAATTTACGTATATTTTACAGGAAAACTATAGCCAATGCTCTGACTAGCATAGTTTTTTTGATATTAACAATAAACCTCTACAAACAAAGTTAGTCTTGCGGTTCATTAACAAAGGTAATTATTGATTAATAATGGTAGGTACGGAACCCTTCGTGCGCGAGTCCAACTCGCACTTGGCCGGTTTTTTTAAATCCATCAATAAATGACTGAGAAATGACGATTTAAAAGTTTAATTATTTAATGTACACCGATTGCTGTCTTACTTGAGTGAGAAAGGAGAATGACCAAAAGTGGGTCACTGTTGCGTCTAAACCATTTATTTATAAAAAATCTTATTTTGAATTATAATTTCACATAAATTAATTTTAATCAAAAGCGAATGGGGGTATAAAAGTTGATAAAAAAAAAGTATTGTATTGTTTTGAAATAAGCGGAAACGCCATATTGTTTTGTCTTTGAACTGCCACTGTTGCTGTATGATACCAGTTTATTACGAATTCCCTTTGTAATGGGAAAAAGGGGAGAATTACATATGGAATAAAATGAATGAAAACTTAAATACAATTTATCTTTAGGATATTATTGGTCAAATATTATTTCATTAAATCATTTCTATGATAGATATCGGTTCCCGATTCAAAAATAGGCAAAGTAATGAAAAGTAATCATGGAACATGGCGTCCTTTATTTCAAATATTTAGGGATACGTATTTTTATTGCACCTGCAACCCTGTGTCAATTTGAATGACATGAATTAGTTCTGTAAACATTTTGGTCTATCGACAGGGATGTTCCGATACCATCGAAATAAATATCGATACCTACTCTACTACCAAAAATGTACTACAAACTAACTGTAAAAGTAGTTCACAAATCGTTTGGCGATTCTTCTCATAATATAGTGTCAGTATAGTAATGGAAGTTTTTAAGTATCGATAACTACTCATATCTTTTTTTGTATTAGCTTCTCACAACTATAAATTAGCATTGATGTTTAATGCGATACCGATTAAATGTCGGATAACAATTAAACATATCCAGGTGTTCAAATTACTCTTTTTAATAAATAAACCATTAATGTAAAGCAGTAGATATATCAATCAGGCAGGATTTTATTACACTACAAGATAGCACTTGACTGCGATCTCACCTGATGGTAAGTGCCGATGCAGTCTAAGATGGTAGTGGGCTAACCTGTTAGGAGTATGGCAGTTATATTAAATCCATACCCCTAGGCGGGTTCTACACGGCATCGTACCGGAACGCTAAATCGCTGGCGGTACTTCTTTGCCGGTAGGGTGGAAACTAGCCACGGTCGAAGCCTTCCACCAGACCAGACCAGAGAAAATTCAGAAATTATAAATTCCTAAATTGACCCTGCCGGGAATCGAACCCGGAACCTCCCACGTTAAGACAACAGCGCTAAATACTGCGCCAGGGAGGTCGTCAAATTACTAGTTAAGTACCTATACTAGGCACGTCGCTTCACTATTGTAAAAAAAAATTGTGTATGTGTAATTCACACACGGCAGAAGTGAAACTTCAGCAAAGTAGCCTACGAGAGAATGAGATAAATAAAACTTGTATTCTATCTCATTCTCTCGCAGGCTTAATCCTATATAATATGTTTGTTTTTTTTTTTTTGTGTCGCTTTTACATTTCATTTTTTGGTTTCGTTGAATTTTCAAATCAACGATCCTAAAGAAGTTTCACTTCAAAATTCTGCATTCATTTAGTATTGCATTGTTTTGTATCGACAAAACCATCCGGCAACCATCGGGTTGCCTGTCAATAATTATATGAAACTGCAGCGTGCCAAAAGTTAAAAGGTTGTAAGGAAGGAATGTAATCTACGGCTATTTACTTTTCTTTTGTATATAAATCGTTCAACATGTGCAATAAGGAGTTATCCACCAAATTATACAAAACATACTGTAGTGCCCGTTCCTCACTATACATACCTACACTTAGTGTAGTATATTTCTCAATACAAGAGTCAATACAAGCCCATTTATTTCGATGTTATCGAGTTAATGGCTCGATTCCCAGAATAGTCGATATCGAAACGAAAGTATCGAATACTTGCTTGCACGTCTCTGTCAATCATCATTGAGTTAAACCAGCAGGGCGACCGCGTATCTTTGGTATCAATCATTGATACATCACAATCACCTCCGATTGTCTGAATTTATGGTATTCTTGCTGCGTCAATGGATGTCGTCCAATAGTGGAAGAGTGTTATCCAATCAGAGGTGAATGCAATGTATCAATTATTGATGCAAAAGATATGCGGTCGCCCTGCAAAACTGCTTTATTGTTTACTCTGTGATCGTAACGCTTGCGTTCATCATTCAGTTGTGAAAAATAAGTGTTTTCTTCATTTTATTATTGTATTTTAGTTTAACGTTGAGTCGAGTAGGGAGGACGAGTAATCCGTTGATTAGCAGCACGTTTTGTGAACCGAGATAGGATTCTTTAATTAACTAGGCCCCAAGCAGACCAGAACTCATGTACCTATATTTCTGAACTAGGTAGAGTCTAGAGTAATGGTAGATTTAGTTTTTTTATCAAGTATTTCTTGAATAATGCACAATACCTACTGTAAATATTTTTTCTTGAATGTTACCGAAGTCCCTACCTAAATTATATTGCCATCAACCAGACTTTCACTGTGATTAGCTAAGATAAAATAATTATCTCTATTTATTTTTGTATTTCGGAATCCTGCATGTCGATAAATATATTATTATTAGCTAAATGGCTAAATATTACTTAACAATTGCCAAACTTAACCACAAAACTTAAAAGTCAGATTACTCCAAACTCCCATTTAATATCTTAATGATTTTTTACTTATTTTATCCTGAGTATATTTCCAATATTTTACCGTTAATTTCATTAAGACGCAAGAATGGCCCAAATCTCATACAAAAATGATCAAGATCCTTTGTGAGTGAGTTTAATACCTAATAATAATATAAGCCTTTATTACTGAATAAACACAATTATAAATGTATACACAATTGTTATTAATTATATTTTCATATAAGTTAATTAATTAAACTAAGACACTAGTAGATATTTTGTTTTATTCATCCAGTTTGCCCATGGGCATAGGCCTCCTCCAGGGCTCTCCATAACAATCTATCCTTTGCTGTCCTTTGCCATAAGTTTCCCGCCATGCCTTTGATATCATCCTCCCATCTCTGGCAAGGACAACCTCTTTTTCTTTTTCCCGTTCTTGGGTACCACTCTGTGACTTCTTTCGTCCATTTATCCCTCTTGTCTCTCATGAAGTGCCCTGTCCACTTCCACTTAATTTTTTTAATAGTTACAGATATGTCTTTAACTTTTGTCTTGCTTCTGATAGTAGAGAGTCTGATTTTATCAACCTTTTTGACTCGAAGCATAATTTTTCCATGTTGTTTTGACATACTTTAAGTTTCTTCAGGTTTTTATTGGTTAGCCCCCAAGTTTGACAGCCATAGGTTAGGCAAGGCAGGATGCATACATTAAACACCTTGGCTTTCTCTGACATAGGCATATCTTTATTTTTCATAATTTCTTTAAGAGACCAATAGCGTTTCCAGGTATTACATATCCTTCTTTCTATTTCTTTTGATGTCTGATCTATTGGTGATATTGTTTGTCCCAGGTAGCCATATTCATCTACATACTCTAGTGTATTTGACTGTAGTTTAATGTTTTCTTTCTGAGAGTTAGTCATAACTTTTGTTTTGTCTGTATTCATAAATAATCCCACTTTCTCACTTTCGGTGGCTACTTAATTGTTCGATCATGATCTGGAGTGATTTTGAGTTGTTTGACAATAGGATAAGATCATCAGCAAATCTCAGATGAGATAACTTTTTGCCATTTATGTTTAAACCGTAGTTATCCCAATTTAGATTTCTGAATATATTTTCAAGTACAGCAGAGAAGAGCTTTGGTGATAATGGGTCTCCTTGTTTCACGCCTTTCTGCACCTTAAACTCTTTTCCAGGTTGCTCAAGTTGTATCTTTGCCAAACTGTTTTTATAGACTTCTTTTATGATACGTATATATTTCTTGGCTACATTCTGATCAATCAGGGCTTCCCACAGCTTGTTGTGTTTTATTGAGTCAAAAGCTTTATTATAATCTATAAAGGCTATATAGAATGGCATACTATATTCGCTATACTTTTCTATGACCTGCTTAATAACATGGATGTGATCAATTGTCGAGTATCCATTGCGGAAGCCTCCTTGTTCTCTCGGTTGGTTTTCATCCAGATTATTGGATATTCTGTTTAGTATGATTTTTGAAAAGACTTTATATATATTAGATGTGAGACTGATAGGCCTGTAGTTATTAATTTCGTCTCTGCAACCTTTTTTATGAATTAAAATTATTGTGAATTGTGCCCACTGTTTAGGGATTTAGACTGTTTTTAGATTAAAATACCTAGCCGAGAGTTAATACTTCAAAATTATCTTCACACACAAATTAAGTGATTTTAATTCAATTAAGTAACGTTAGGCCCATTTATTTCTTTTATTTGGCTTTATAAAGTCGGTTGATAGGGAAGTATGACGTCACGTCTCCCGTCTTGCAAGTGCAACTTTAAAGTTCCATAACTTTTTCATTTGTTGAGATATTTTAATGAATTCTTTCATAATTTGTTTTATTTTGTCTTAATTTTCAAAAAAAATATCAAAACCACATTTCCAACCAACCAAGCAGAAATATGTTACTTACTTGACAATGGAGAAGTTTACCAATTTTTTTTTTTAATTTATTATGAAAATTAAGACAAAATAAAACAAAAATATGAAAGAATCATTAAAATATCTCAACAAATGAAAAAGTTATGGAACTTTAAAGTTGCGCTTGCAAGACGGGAGACGTGACGTCATAATTCCCTATCAACCGACTTTATAGGGCCGAATAAAAGAAATAAATAGGATTTTACAATAAGTTTGCTTTTTACGAAAACTGATCTAGTTGAGAGACATTTCCAAAATGTCATCTGGGAGGGATAGAAATAAAGTAATTTTACTAAGACTAGATAGTACTTAGTCTAGAAGAAGGCATAACTAATTAATTTTTCGTTCCTACTATTTCATTGGTCGACAGATTTCTCATCTGGTCGATCTGAGAAGATAGAGTAACAGCAGTGATAGAAATGTTGATACAAATACCTGAAGGACTGCTGTATAGTTGTATATAGTGACAATCAATGTGATAAAGTGACTTTCGGATCTGCATAGCTGCTTCCCAAATCTAATATCATAATAAGTAAAAATCTTTTGCTAGTAGCTTGTATTTTTGTCAGCCTTACCTAATGCAGATTTTGTTTTTTTTTTAAATTTCAAACACCAGCCTTTTGTTTATTCTAGTGCTTAGGTCTATAAAATTCTAGTGTAATTTGGTTCATTTTTCTAAACGCATTGAGTAAAATAAATGCTACCCATGATACAAGTTCGCAGTATCTTTTGCCCTTTTGGAGGAATGGCAAAACCAAAGGTTTGACAAGTATTTATTCCAGCTTTGTTCTTCTGTGGATCTCTTAGTTTTGTATCTCAAGTTATTTAAAAATCAAATTTCCAACTCCACTTTTCTACTCTTCTCAAATTCCGACTATTGTAATTAAATTTACTTAAATAAGGAAGGAATTGCCATCGCAGTTGACTTTAAAATAAAATAAAATCTAATCTCTAATTTCTTTCATAGAACCACCTCCACCTGATGCAGAGGACGATCCTCCGGAAACCATTGCAGCCATCAGAGAAGAACTAGGTATCAAGGATGATATATTAAACCAAAGTGACAATGTAGAAAAAAATTACACTGACATAATGGAACATGAAATTGACTCTAAAAATGAAAAGGAGGTACAAGATAATGATATATACACAGATGATGTATTTAAACAGGACAATCAGGTTAAAAGTATACTTGAGGATGAGGGAATGACAGTCCATGAGGAAAATATTAAACTTGGAGAGGGCAAAACTTCCCCCGATGAAGGAAAAGTTAAAGATGAGGGTGATGGAAAGGTAGATAAAGTGGTTGAAGATAAAAATATTCCTACAATAGAAGCTTCTAGAGGTGTGAAGCGTAGAGCATCTGCTGCATTCAGCGATGATGGAACGGAAGAGTTTAAAGGCTTTGATACCTGTGAGACGAGCAGCCTGGCTGATTATAGTCGCATTGTCGGTAAGTTTTATAATTTTTCGTGAATTATTAAACATAAAATGTACTTAAAACAAATTAATTACAATGCTTGAGCTGTACTAAACAAAATTAGGTAAGAAGAAAGTTAAGGGTTACAATAAAAAAGAATGCAAAGAATGTTTACAACCGTGACTAAAGTAAAGATTAAATTTATAGTGTGGAATTTATTTACAATAATAATAATTCAATCTTGAGTAACTTTAGTGCTCCTCTTGCACCAAATACCTTTAACAGATTTAGTTTTTCACATCATAATTTGCCCGGACTTTCCAATACAAGATAAGATCTTTATTACCTGCAATTTATACCTGTATAATATTATTTTATATTTCAAGTGCAGTGAGGTCCCTGATAGAGTACTATAGAGTATTAGGCAACTGAAAATGTTTAAAATTCATATGTTAAAAGTTATAGTGTAAAATGTAAATTTCATGCATATCAGAAGAGGAGAGACGTGTAAAGCGCAGGCCCTCTGTATCCAGTGAGTCTGGTGAGGCCGGGTTCAAAGGTTTCAATCTGATCCAACACAGCAACTTGACTGGTTACTGTCAAGTCTTAGGTAAGACTTAACAGTTAAGTGGGCACAATGCTTGGTTTTGTATAGAACTATAGAATATTTTGTAGGGCTTTCATAGGAGCAAATGATGTCTCTGATATTTTATAGCGAATGGTGTTCCAAAGCTTATTGTAAATGGGATAAGAGGCACAAACCAAATGCGACACATAGTTTCCATACACGGGATTGAGTGTACTACCTGTGAACCTTTTTTAAGTTATACTAGTAGTTATTGGTTAGAATATAGTGAAAAGTTATGTTTTAAATCATAACAGATCAGAATAAATAGTTGTTGTGACTAATTGCACCCAGACTTATTACATAATACAACTTCTCTGAATAATGTGCGATAATTTTTTAGGGTTTCTTATTCATTATTACTATTTATTTAGAAATCTTTATTGCACATACAAAGTATACAGTAAACAGTTAAAGAAGAAGTATTATACGAACGAAAATTATACGAATTCTCTCAAAGTAGCAGCTAACTCTGGGTTAAAAGGATAACCTGGTGTTTCTGCAAGGGTGCCTTACCAAATCTAACACTCAGATCATATTGAGAAAACTTTAGCTCTACTCTATTTACATTCTTTCTACAAATTAAGTTAGCACAGAAATATTCAATTTTTGGATATTTGTGTCTTAAATGACAAATTAAGATAAGAATTCTGTTATTCCTTTTATTAATTTTTTGTTTAATCTTTGAAAAATAGCACTTAGCTACTAACATAATCTTATGGATATAGATTGTAACTGGAAAAATGTCAAGAAAGTTGTTAATTTAAATTAAGATTTGTTGTTTAACCTTTCCAACACGAAATCTTTAATGAAGCAATCTTTTTAGTCTTCACAAATATTGGTACTTAGGGATCCTCATATATTTTTGGTAGAGAATCACCTATATATGCAAAACTTCAATGTAATCCAAACTTACTAATACTTACTGCTAACTTTTACGGGCAATGTTTTCAACCAATTTTAATGAAATTTTGTTTAAACACAGCTACCTTTTATCCCACGTGTTCCCACAGGGTGTTTCAACAATTGAAATCCACGCGGACTAAGTCGCATGCATCATCCAATCCTTACTAATATTATAAATGGGAAAGTGAGTTTGTTTGTATATTTGTTCCGCTTTCACGCCGTAACTACTGAACCGATTGCTTTGAAATTTTGCAGACGTAAAGTTAGAAGTTCGGATTAAATAATAGGGTACTTTTTATCCCGGAAAATTAAAGAGTTCCCGCGGGAACTAAAACTCCTCAATCCACGCGGACGAAGTCGCGGGTATCAGCTAGTATTGTTATAAAAATAAAGGAAATATTTACAGAACGCCTAGAAGCGGAGGTGTCCGCAGCAGTGAAGACATACAAACCGTTAAAGACAGTGATGGCCGCACCCACTCCCCGGGCGAGTAAGCGTGCGCGACAGGAAATGGGGCGCGCCAAGTGGTCAGGCCCTCTGGAAGAGGAGGTTTCCGCCTTCGTGAAGAGCTTCCTCGACGACGGCGTCAAACCAGGGAAGAGACAACGACAGGGTACCGGTTAGTTTTAAACATAAATTAACCCTTATTTGGAGCTTCTGAAGCTGAATTTGTTAGTAGAAATACAGTTTGATAGTTATTGCTAATGTTAGTAAGAACACTACAACTTGGAGTGGAGAAAATATTATTTTGAGGCTTCATCAACACTTGTTCAAGGATTGGTGAGTTCCTCTTACGTAAAAAAAAAAAATTAGAAAAAATCACACTGTGCGTTTAACTTCCTCAAGACTTCGTTTCAACTACATTTCAATGGCTAACATTTCTAAGATTAATTTATTCGAAAGATAATAAAAAAAAAACGAAATTTCACTAAAGTTGCATATGCCCTAACGGGGTAACATGTCATGTCATCATTGTTCATGTTAAATGCAAAATAATGAATCTGAATCTAACATGAGATTGTAACTTTCTTTGCATTGAATGACAGACTGGATCATAACGAGACTTACCTAGGCCCCACACATTGGCACGTGTTACCCCAAATCCTAATGCTAGTTGTCCATAGCATTGGGGCCAATGTTGGTTGGTAGAAAATTAATCACTCTTGATTTGATACTTAGTATTAGAAAAAACTCTAACTGCAAATATTATTATGGTCCATTGAAATTTTTTACAATAATTAATTTTTAATTGTTATAGATAGTTCGAGACCATCGTCAGCTTTATCATCTAGATCAGACGATGCGGTAGCGTCCACTGATGTAAGTTATCTATTTTTGCACGCCCTCTGTATATGATAGAAAAAAGTATGCGATGATGAAAAAAGAAATTTTGAAAACCACTTTTATTTTCCTCGCCATTTTAATGTAGTGAATAAAATGTTTATCTATCTATCTTTCTATAACATTCTCCATTGTGCATGTCAGGCGTCGTCGTCGCCCGCGGCTCGCGCCGCCCGTCGCGCGACTGTTGAGATGTCATCGCCGCTGCTGCGCGTGCCGCTAGAACGCGGCTGGAAGCGAGAGCTTGTGTACCGCGCCACGACTGACAACCCTAACCGCCGCAACGCAGACATCTACTACTACACGCCGCAGGGCAAGAAGCTGCGCTCCACCAGAGAGGTAACCTCGCTATCTGTAATACACTAGTGCTCTTACGGCTGACAACCCTAACCGCCGCAACGCAGACATCTACTACTACACGCCGCAGGGCAAGAAGCTGCGCTCCACCAGAGGTAACTTCGCTATCTGTAATACACTGGTGCTCTCCACGGCTGACAACCCTAACCGCCGCAACGCAGACATCTACTACTACACGCCGCTGGGCAACAAGCTGCGCTCCACCAGAGGTAACTTCGCTATCTGTAATACACTGGTGCTCTCCACGGCTGACAACCCTAACCGCCGCAACGCAGACATCTACTACTACACGCCGCAGGGCAAGAAACTGCGCTCCACTAGAGAGTTAACCTCGCTGTCTGTAATACACTAGTTCTCTTACGGCTGACAACCCTAGCCGCCGCAACGCAGACATCTACTGAGATCGGTGTGCTCTTTCCGAACCACTGGCGTTAGTTTTAAGCCACGACACCCTTATTCTGGGCTTGCTTTTCCTTGCATTATAGGTTTGTGGGAATTCATATTTATTGGTGCTTCAATATTTTGTTTATACAGCAGAAGTTTTAATCGGACACCCATTAGGAACGCAGACTCATATTGACTCAAAACTTCCTCCTTCCAGCCTATACACAGCAACACTCTTGTATGTTATAATACTTTTCAATTATTCAAATAACATAACCCGGATACACTCACGTTTTATGTCGGAAAAGTGCCCGACTAGTTTCGAACCCGTTCGGGGCCCTTATTCATGAGCCTACATAAGATTCGACAAGACGTCTGTGTTGGCCAGGGAAAAGTTACTAGTACCTCGGAAAATACGAGAAGCCATAGAGATCAGTCGTCACCCGAATTTTAACCGTGATGGTGGATGGATGCTGCCCCCGGCGTGGAAACCGCTTTTTAACACTAATATAGTACACTCTGCAAACTTGGAATCTGACACGGTTAGCTCGGCGTGCTTGCATCAAAATGACGACCCCAGTGAGGACGATCAGCAGGAGTCGTCGGGAGAAGACGCATTGTCACCTCCCCCTCCACCCCAACCATCGCAGAGGGCTGCACGACATGCGAACCGTAGTCGAGCAGCGACCGCGTCGCGCGAACAGGCTCATGAATAAGGGCCCCGAACGGGTTCGAAACTAGTCGGGCACTTTTCCGACATAAAACGTGAGTGTATCCGGGTTATGTATATTTATGATGAATATCTCTCACGATAGTTTAAACGTTAAAATATTCAAATAACATTATTACCATTACACACTTAGGAACCACACGCCAAAGTCATGCGCCGCCAGGTTCCTATGGCTCGCTTGATATTGCCTGTCCACCTAGTTAAGAGTCTGCCAACACTGCCAATCCCGGAGTGAGGTCATTCTCTAAATGCCAAAAGCGACCATCTTTATTTATTAATCTTGTTTATTTCAGGTCTCCGAACACTTATCCGGCACTGGATTAACGATAGAAAACTTCTCTTTCTTCAAAGAACCACTAGGATTAGATGATCCCGAAAAGGAAATTATACGGTAAGTGAATAAATGTGTTAAATATATGTGTTTAGATACTTAGTAACTTTTTTCAAGCCTTAGGGTACGTTTGCACTGCGAAAAACAGTCGCGCTAATTTTATTCTCGCGATTTATATTTCGCGTACGTATTTCACCTACCGATTTTATTTTCATACGAATTTATTCGTAAGTTTATTATAACAGTTATACGTTTATTATAACAGTTAATAATCCAAGTATAACAGTTGCTTCCTCGTGTTGCATTTTCATATTCTACTCTGCCGGTGGTGGAGCCCAAAAATTGGTTTTAATTATGTAATAGGCCCACTTGCACAAGAAGTTAAATCATACTAAATTAGTATGATTTTACTTGTGCGTTATTTATTTAATCGTATGGCGTTTAGAATATTATTATATTATATTATATTATAAGCGTTATTATGAACTAATATTGTAAATGTGAGAGTGTGTTTGTTTGTCCTTCAATCACCTCGCATCAGAGCAATGGATCGACGCGATTTTTTGCATGGGTATAGGTTGCGGACCTGGAGAGTGACATAGGCTACTTTTTATCCCGGAAAATTATTAAACAAAACTTATTCCACGCGGACGAAGTCACGGGTATCAGCTAGAGTGGAATAATTTATACCTGTCCTTGTCAACACTGTAAAAAAACTTATAAAAATGTTACAGCAGCAAAAAAAACGGCCTAAATATTGATTTGATATTCAGTATATATGTATAAGTTAATATGTAAAACATAAGTTTGAACTTTATTTCAGGGATGCTAAAGTCATACGTCGCGTGGAGTCCCCAGTGCCGGCCGCCACGCCGCCCACGCTGGAAGGCAAGAGGACACCAAAGCCAAAACCGCCAAAGGGTGCCAGCCCTGAACCCGTTACTCCTAAATCTCCGCCTGCTAAAATAAAAGTAAGGCATTCACTAAATATAAACGTTTCTGGACGTATTTTTGTTATTGGATTTTTATATAAAACAGAAGTGTGGCAACCGGCCGCATTATTATCCCAAGAATACCTCTGCCATTATGTGATAAATGCGAAGGGGTCACGACCCTCAGCAATGAGGGATACGATGCAGAGACAGAGATGGTATCAAACGACACCTCATTGTTCTAATACTAACGAGTAGCAACTACAAAGGGGACAAACTGCTAGGATGATGCAACTTGCTTTTTTACACTGTTAAATCCTCTCAAACAGTGTAACAGTACATTATAAATGATAACTTAATATAACAAGAAATATTCGTCTTGGGGATGTGGCTATGCAGGGCTCTATATTAAAGACACCGTATCACTTTGGCCATTGCTGATCTATTATAACAT
The DNA here is from genome assembly GCA_963932025.1 of Erebia epiphron. Lineage (NCBI taxonomy): Eukaryota > Metazoa > Arthropoda > Insecta > Lepidoptera > Nymphalidae > Erebia > Erebia epiphron. Next base: position 3,319,028 of record OZ009948.1, read on the forward strand.
TCTAGTAAAAATCTAATCTTAAAACAAAATATATGAACGTGTAAAGTGCACTGTTTGAGGAATGAGGTTCTATAGAATTGTCTAATTATATTCAGACAATGGTCCACAATTTACATGATCATGAAGTCCATATTGGGTGGAATTTGGTAATAATATGACTGTTTTGCATTCCAACAAAACAGTTATTATGTGTGTGGAAAAACACACAGCATTAATTGAAGAAGCATCCATAGATTCTACCTGCATAGTACATGCCTAGCTTACTTTACCTGTATCTTTTCATCTATCTGTCACCTTCACTCAACAGCAGAGCGCGCCAAATATCCTGTCAACGCGCGCCTGTCAATGTCAACTCATACGTCTTCAATCAGCCACCAGCAAGCATCTTGCTCTAATGCTGTGTGTTTTTCCACACACATAATAACTGTTTTGTTGGAATGCAAAACAGTCATATTATATGTGTTTCCAAAACACACAGCATTAATTGAAGACCTGTTTGATATCTGCTGGTGAAAAAGTACTACAAACGCTATGTGATAATAAAACCCAAATATAAAAATATCTCTCCTGTATATTAAATCTTGTTATGTATTCATGATATACTTAAATCTACTATTAATCATATGAATCAAACAACAAGAAATCAAGGGAAATTGTCACCCTATTAATCTGACATATTATATTGTGAGATCAAAAATTATTATAAAAGAAAATTGCTATTCCTCTAATAATGCACATTCTGAGATCAAAAATTAACTTAAAACAAACTAATTCTTTAATAATAATTCTCCACAAAGATACCCTGAGATCAAAAATTTTGTAGGTACCTACAGACCCATTATGGAATCTTTATACTAAAAATTAGATATTCTTTTGCAAGAACCACATTATTAAATCAAAAATTTAAATTATAAACACTGATAAACTGTAATTATTCTCTGAATTAACTTAAAACCTCCTTTCTTCTGAATCAACATCAATTCTTGACAAAGGAATTTCTAAATGACTACAAAATTATCTAACAGCTGATCCCCACTATTTGTACTAGTTAGATTAAACCGTTTCTCTACAGTACGACAGTAGAACTTTCTGAAGGTCTCAGAACTCCTCCAATTAGCTCTCTCTAGAATCTCCTCTACAGGTCTGTTTTCTAAAAAGCTTCTTGAAGCAACTGCTGAGCGCACACTGCCTGGAGCTGCATCTATACCAGCCTCTCTAAAAATTGTTCTTACCCAATTAGCTATCATGGTCCTAGTAGCTGGTCTAATTGTGCCAGTAATAGATATAAACAGACTAGTTATATTGGTTCCTTCTGACCGTCTCCTCTCTGTCTCTTTAACTAATTTTCTAAGATGTTTCACGGGACATAAGCGTGCATCAGGATGTCGCTTCAGTAACCATCCAGATTGTCTTTTATCAACACTGTCTGTCTTTGACCCAAATCTTGGCCACAAGATCACCTCATCACTGCTATTATTCACCACAAAGTTATCCCTAGACACTTCCAACAGAGTCAGGTCATGAATACGACGGCCAGAAGCTAATAATAAAATAATTGCTGTTCTTCTAGCTGTCTCAAACAATGATTCTACCATCGGCGTCTCCCTAAGCCAATTAAAAAGCAACTCTGTATCCCAAATGGGTGTTCTCACCTCTGGAGGCTTAACCATTGATATCGCCTTTAAAACCTGATGCACAAAGAAATTTTTTGATATTTCTTCTGTACTAGCTGCTGTATAGGTGGTGACTGCTGACTTATGTAGAAGAATCGTACGATAAGCAAGCTTGTCTTCCAGACACAACTTGGCCAAAAATCTAGCTACATCGCTACCCTGTGGAGACCTAGAATCAATCTTGTTTAACTCACACCAAGATATCCAACGTTTAATTGGAGCTTTATATGTTGCTAATGTGGAATCTCGCCAGCTCCTCTTCAAGAGATCTCTTTCTTGTGAAGACCAATGTGCTACTTTGTCTTTCCACCCCCAACCTTCCATGCCAGAAGCTCCAGCTTCTCCACCTGGGGTGGACTCCTGCCTGTCGTGAGGTCTATCAGGTTCTTGTGCAGGCACTCTATTGGTACTGGTTCTGCTAACGCTCGCGCCCTCAGGTCTGCTAGCCAAAAGCACTGTGTCCAATGGGGCGCTATTACTATATAAATACCTGTCGCTTCGTTGAGTTGGCGTAGCACCCGTGGCATTAGATTGGGAGGTGGAAATACCCAAGCCAGCTTGAATCTCCAGGGTCGACTGAAGGCGTCGCAAAAGATGGCTGACCCATCTCTGGAGTCCCATGTTACGTAGCGATCTACTACGGCGGATTCCTTTGAAGCGAACAAGTCGACTTCTGGTACGCCCCAAAACCTGAACACGGCCTCCGAGGCCGGGGGCAACAAGTGCCATTCCGGCACTGGTCGATGCCTTGACAGGCGGTCGGCTATGCCGTTGTACCTCCCCGGGAGGTACGCCGCCGAGAGTGTGATGTTCAACCGTGTGGTCAGCTCCAGGAGCCTTGTCGTTAACTCGAGTAGGGCTAAGGATCGTGTTCCACCCTCGTTCCTTATGTATGCCACAAGTGTTCTGTTGTCTGACTGAACTAATATGTGCGCATTCCTTAGGGAGTTTTGGTGGCGACTTATTGCACCGTACACTGCAAACAACTCCTTTATGTTTGAGTGCCAGGACCTCTGGTGTCCTAACCACCTGCCCTTTAGATATTTCTCGTTGAGGTGAGCGCCCCAGCCCGCATCCGCTGCGTCTGTGGTCAAGAAATGGGTCACCTCTCTCCTGTGCAATGAAACCACACTGTAGTCTATGGCGTCCCGCCACCAACACAGTTCCTGTTGTACCTGAGCAGGAAGTTCTCTTCTTTGTCTTGTTCTGCCTGGTATGAAATTTCTCAAGAATCGTTGTGTTAGCCGACAGTGCAAGCGCCCCTTTGGAGTGGTCAAGTTTGCGAAATTCAGGAGGCCTAACACCCTCTGAATCTCCCGTAGTGTACAACAACCCCTTCTTATGATCCTTGCTAAAACATCTTTTATTCTTGTTACCTTCTTTGGAGGCAAAGCCATGGTATTGTCTCTGGTATTCCACAGGAGACCTAGATATTCCAGCTCCTGACAGGGTGCTAGCACTGACTTCTGGTAATTGAGATGCCAACCAAGGCTCTCCAGCATCATGACGGTCTCCGAGACCTGTTCCTGTAATCTTGCTCTGTCCTGGTTTACTATTATGTAATCGTCCAAATAAACCAAAATTCGCATCCCCTTTGCACGCAAGATCTCTGCTATCCAATTGGACAAGGCAGCAAAAGTTCGGGGGGCAGATGAAAGGCCGAAGGGGAGGGCTCTCAACTGAAGTACCAGGTTGTTGTAGTATATCCTTAGAAAGCGACGGTGTGACTTTGCAATAGGCAGATGAAAATAGGCCTGTTGTAGGTCTATTTTCGACATCCAATCGTCTACCTGTAGGAAGTCTGCCACATCTGTCTGAGACACTAATTGAAAATGCTTGGTTGCTACATATCTGTTCAGTCCTCTCAGGTCGAATATGGGACGCATGCCCCCATCCTGCTTCTTTACCAAAAACACCTTGGATAGGAAACCGGAATTCAAAATTGGAGGCACTTCCAAGATTCCCTTTTCCTTTAAATCCTGAATTATCATTGTCATTTCGGGAGAAATTCTCGTGTTGAATTTTCTTAGTAAATCCGGTGATATATGAAGTAGTGGGGGCCTTATTCTGAACGGTATTCTGCCCCTGCTTACTGTTTTCAAAATAAATTGGTTTGCACCAAGCTACCTCCATATTTGTACATGGTGCTTCAAACACCCCCCCCTGAATTTTTTCTCCCCCTGAATATAGTCATTTCTGCTTTCTAATCTGCTCTCCGTTATTCTTCCTGTTGTATGCCCCGCGAAAGTTCTGGCGCCTGGGAGGGGCTTGAAAATTATTATTCTTAACGGTGTGGTCTGCTTTAGTAACGTTCTTGTTATTAAAAGCATTACGAGTAGGTCTCTTCTCTGATCTGGAGCTTGAAATGGGTCTTGAGCGATATTGTCCTCTATCTTTTATGTATTCCGGTTTATTCAGCCATGTTTGTGAACCTCCCAGCGACTGAATAACCGGCTGCAAAGCCTGTCTACTGAAAAGGTATTCAGCACTAGGGGGAATGTCCCTCAACGTAGCCTTGAGCATGGGACTGTTTATCTCCTTTAAAATTCTTTCTCTTCTTATTTCTATGCATTCACCCCTTCTTCCACAAATTATTTGCATAACCTTTTCTGATGACTTATGAAGTGGGGAACCTGGTCCCAGCAGCCCTGACACTTTCTCAAAAAGAGTTGATGGATTTAAATCACCCGGGTTCCCAGCCGCCCAGTTAAGTAGATCCTGCAAACCCTGTTTCAATAATTCCTGCCGCTCTAACTCAGCATTAGTCAAACCTGCTAACATATTTTCAGCAGAAGCAAGATAGTCTTTTGTTTTGTTAAAATGACATAATTCTTCATTTACTTTAAGTGACACAAAACCCGGACTTGCTGAATAACCCCCTAATGTTGACTTGTATCGCATGCCCTTCCACGCCTGCGTTTCAAAATGCTGAAGCTGATTTAACTTATCAAGGATATCTTTCTTTGAAGGGGGAATCACCCTCTTCTCATCATAGTCAGTTTTTAAATCACCTAACTGAAACGTCTTATCAGAATTTGTACAAGGGTTAATCAAAAATGGAGTCTGTGCACTAAGCTCTTCCCTGCTACTTTGGCCCAGATTACTCTGGCCTTGTGTGTCCTGATTAGCAGCCATGATGTAATGGGGTAACTGAGACAAATAACCCGAAATAAAGTTAACCCTGGTTAACTAAGGAATTAATTCGGTGGTCACGAGATTCGCGAGTAACGTGCTTATCAAATCTACGGCGCTTATTGGGCGGCGGTGTAGCATACCCCTGTTCATCTTCCGAAGATGATACAGAGTCGCCCTCACTACTGGAATTACCAGAACGACGTCGGGATGGGCGCTCTCCATCCGAAGCAGCGTCATCCGACCGATCACTAACGCCAGACTTACCCTGCTCACTCCGCACGGACTGAGCGCTCATTCTCGTGACGAGTAGCCTAAGCACAGCCCACGAATAACTACTCAACACTCACTCACTATAAAAAAGTTCAATTCAATTCACTTTTCTTAGGAATCTAAAGTTTTGCATGCCTCTGCGGCAAAATCTACAAACGCTATGAGTTGACATTGACAGGCGCGCGTTGACAGGATATTTGGCGCGCTCTGCTGTTGAGTGAAGGTGACAGATAGATGAAAAGATACAGGTAAAGTAAGCTAGGCATGTACTATGCAGGTAGAATCTATGGATGCTTCTTCAATTAATGCTGTGTGTTTTGGAAACACATATAATACTGACTTACTAAAATATTTATCTCATTGTAAAGATTTTTTTCATTTTATTAAAGATAAAATCTATGGGTTCGCGGCTAAGCACTAACGGGACAACGCCAAAGACTACGAAAAAGCAACCGCAGCCGCAACCGCAACCGCAAACGCAGCCGCAACCGCAACCGCAACCCGCACCGACGCCTGCGGATAACAATAACACCGCCGCATGGAAGAAGCCCAGGTGAGTACTACCCTCGTTTTTAACTACATGGTATTACACTGATATGGTAACTTAGGACTGAAAATAGTGCTATCCTTTTCACATTTCGAGCATTTAACCAAAAGGTGTTGTGATGCACACTAATTTGATAATTTCTTAGTAAAAAAGTCACTTTCAGTGGGGGAACAACGCAATAGACACACAATTAAATACAAACACGGGGACATTATAATAGCTGTTAATATATTATAATAGTGGTTAATTATATTGTTGTCCCTTTTCGCCGCGCTGGAAGAATTATGAAAGGGACAGCAATAAAATTAGCCAGTTACTTTTAGTTAAACTTAGAGATTCTACGAAAGGAAAACTTTTAAAGGAATACTTTTAGTCCCGGCTATTTAGTTCTTAAACATTTTGCATGGTGGTGATGTAGTATGAGAATAAAATATGGACATGTTTGAGTTGTTTGGTTGTTTTTAAACCACAAACCACACATATGGTTGTTTGTTTGTATTTAAACCACATTTTTATTCTCAACAATATTCTTATTTGATAATTTCTTATGAATATAATTTTTTATTAAACGTTTAATGAGTGGTACACAGCATAATATAATTCTTATTTATATTTAAAATGCGAATACATAGGTTATGCGTATTTCGCATAGTCGCGTTTTTACCAGGCTACAATATTTAATTACGTAAGTAAAAAAGTTCAATTAATTTTAGGAAGTTAAATAACAATGCCTTTTGTATATTTTATTTTATCCATACTAATATTATAAATAAGAAAGTGTGTTTGTTGGTTTATTGTTGATTTTAGGACAAACCATGTCCTTCAATCATGCCCCAACAGAGCAATAGATCAACGTGATTTTTTTCCATAAAAATAAGGTAAGGACTTGGACTCAGATGTGACTATAGACTACTTTTCATCTCCGATAAACGAAAAGATCCCCGAGGATTCTTAAATCTACATCGATCCAAACAAATTTTTTTTTAAATCTTTAATTTTCTGTGATAAAAAGTAATAAACGACACTATCCAGGTCCTCGACTATATCCATGGAAAAAATCACGTCGGTCCGTTACTTTGTTGCGTCATGATTGAAGGACACACGAACCTACTTTCGCATTTATAATAAACTAACCCGCGACTTCTTCCGCGTGGAATAAGTTTTTTTTAATTACCACGGAAACTCCTCAATTTTCCGGGATAAAAAATAGCCCGTCACTCCGTTGCAGCGTGATTGAAGGACAAACCAATAAACCAACAAACAAACACACTTTCGCGTTTATAATATTAGTATGATGGATGTAATACATACAAATCACTGATTATTTCCACCATACCAATTTTTGGGCTATCATTTAAAGTGGAGGTTATTTCGCGTGCTGGAAACGGGTGGTATATGTGTAGAGGTATGTGTATTGTGTACACGGTAGTCGCGGAGGAGGGCTAACTGACCGCGCGGCAGTTAGCCCCCCGGCGCGGGTAGTAACGCGCGGCGCAGGTACGGCGCAGGTAACACTGTGGTACGGCAGGGGCCCGCCGCCGCTGCAGCCGCGCCCCGCGCCGCCGCCGCCGCCGCCGCCGCCCGCCGCCGCTGCCGCCGCGCCGCGCGAACACCGCCAGGTGAGAACATCGCCACTGTCACTTTTTATTATACGACTGCCTGAAAAAAGGAGTATATTGTTTTTAGGGTTCATGTATGTATGTATGTATGTATGTATGTGAGTTTGTATATTCCACCATAACTTCTATACGGCTGAACCGATTTTGATAAATGAGGTATCGTTAGAATCCCTAGCTTATTCCGGGTGACATAGGCTAGTAAAATTTTAAAAAAATTGATGGGGTGACCATGGTTCCGCATTAAAGACTAAAGTTGAAAAAAAATATTCGAAAATAAGATTAACTATATAATCATCATCTAGAAAATGATGAGTAGATTCCAAAAATATATAACACTATAGTTCAATATCCAGTGATTCATAAAAAATATTATTTAATAAAAATGTGATTTTTTTTTTATTACACGACTGCCCAAAAAGGAGTGTTATGTTTTCAGGGTTCGTGTATGTATGTGTGTCTACGGCAGAGCAGTCGTATTTTTTAATAATTTTAATTATATTCACTTGTTTCATTAATTATAGTCTCAAAAAATATCTGACCCGATGGCCAAAATTGGAACTAATTTTTTATGCCTGTTTAATTTTTGTTTTTATTGAAGTGAAAACTTCTTAAGCCGCGTTGAGCACTTTTTGGTAGGGGGTAAACTTGTGGATTCGCTTTACCGACATCGTCACGGATACCTCGCTCCGACATGCTCGCGAACACCGACATGCTCGCGTTGTTACGAAGACAAAAGGTCTTAAATATAAATATACTACATTCGTAATTAAACTTTAATCCTTTAGTTTTAAGGTTTATATTTTAAATTTTGTAAATTAAAAAAAAAATATTTAAATGTTCGTTTTCACTTCTATCGGCAGTTCCTATGACTGCCAATTTTTTTTTTCATGTCACCGGGTCAGATAAGTTTGTCGGACTATACTAGATAATATGAGGAATACATTTTTTTTATACCCACAGGAACTCCTTAGTTTTCTGGGAAAAAAGTAGACCATATCACTCTCCAGGTCCATAACTATGCCCATGCAAAAAATGTTGATTTGTTGCGACGTGATTGAAGGATCAACCAGCAATCAAACACACTTACGCATTCATAATATTAGTTTGATATCCATCAAATCTAGTATGTGGGATTTCGATTACTTATTCGATTACTACTTATTCATGATGAAGAAAAATGTGTTCAAGGATTTTTAAATTCTTCCCCGTCAACGATTTTAAAAATGTCTACCCAAGCGAAGTCGGGGTGGATCAGATCGATACACAAGGAGATACTGGTTATACAGTTAGGCTACATTCGCACTGTGAAAAACATTCGTTAGGTAACCCATGTTGTGTTGTGTGTTCGTTCCGCAGCTAGGGCGCCAGGTGCAGCAGCCGTGCTCGCTGACGTGCGGCCGCGGCGTGCCGTCGCTGGCGTGCGCCGCGTGCCTGTGCCTCTACCACCCGCCGTGCGTTGGCTTCGTGTGTATACCGCCGCCGGACCGGTTCCTGTGCAAGGTGAGCTGATCCGCAGCTAGGGCGTTAGTTAGCTCCTCTCGGCTAAAAGGGGGTACTTCACACAACAGAGCGGCTTATTGTTTACTAGCTGATGCCCGCGACTACGTCCGCGTGGATTGAGGTTTTATGGTTCCCGCGGGAACTCCTTAATTTTCCGGGATAAAAAGTAGCCTATGTGCTATTCCAGACTACAATCTATCTCTGTGCCAAATTTCATCCAGATCCATTCAGCCGTTGCAACGTGATTGAGTAACAAACATCCATCCATACATCCATCCAGACATCCATCCATACATCCATCCAAACTTCATTTATTATATTTATTTGATATGAAGGAGATTGCCGTGTTGCAGCACTGAAAAAGAAAAAAAGGGGTAAAAAGAGACGGTTCAGATTTGTATGGGGCGTAGGCCTTGTACAAGCAGAGAAATGAAGGAAAATAAAATACTAGACCAGTTTTAATTGGTCAAGTCTACGAATTCGTCGTAATTTCAGTGGCGAAATTATTTTATCTTTCCAAGTTAAGCAACACTAAACATAAGTGGGTAACAATGGCGGATTCATATTTTTTGACGTTTTCAAAAGAAAAACACGTTATTTTGAATTTTGAAACTGTCAGAAATGACATTTGATACATTTCGTGCCTACTGCCTTCTCTATGGCTGAAGCTTGCCATCAATATTGTGAGCTTGTTGATTGGTTTTCATCTTTGTTCAGACACACCCAGTTGACGCATGAATTTTGATATCCACGTCATGTCCTTAGAAAACTAGTTTTCTTTACGTATAATTTTATATCAAGGGATTATTTCGTTACGTTTTTCAGAATTGCCGTAAATCATCATCCCCGCCTCTGGAACCGCCCCCTCTCATCCACAAATCCGGAGTGAGCACGAGTGCCCATCACTCGCAATTGCCAAACGCGCCCGCCAACTTATCCGCCAACTTATCTGCGAACACGCCGACTCCGAGGCGACTGCCCGTTCCCGTGCCCGTGCCCGTACCGGTACCCGCTAAAGTGCCGAAAAATGATAAGCGTGTGCTTCTGAGGATGAAGGTATGTTGATATTTTTTTTGTTAAGTGTATATTATGACGTCATTGTAATTTCAATAAGGCGTAGAATGCTCGACGCCAAATTATTTTTTGGCATTAAATAATCGGGACTAGTACTTACCTCAAACTAATTATCAGTTTGCGATAAATTGATATGAAATAAACAGAATGAATTTATTATTATATTAAAAAAAATAAACTACTTCAATTAGCAATCTCATATAGATTTGCTTACCTTGGTTAATTTGGTTTGTTTGAACTCCTGGATAAAAAAATTTCTTCTGGAATAAAAAAATAGTGTGTATGCATGGACATAACCGTGCATACGACATATTATTATCATGTCCCAAATGTAAAAATCGTTAAGGCGAATAGGCTCTCGTTTTGTGTTGCTCAAAGAATCAAAACCTATTTTTACCGACCTAATTACAATGGTCGGTAAAAATAGGTTTTGACTGTAGTATGAATTCGTCTATTACGTCTACAGGTGGCAGGCGGCGGGCCGGACGGCGAGCGAGTGTGGGCAGTCGCTAAACCCTCCACCCCCACCGCACCGACCCTCGCCCCGGCGCCGGCGGCCCCTGCCCCCTCGACCCCCGCCCCTCCAGCCCCGGTGCTCGTACCCGCGCTGCCGGCGGCTGCCCCGGCGCCGGCCCCGGTCTGTAGGCCCGCCCTACCGCAGTCCCTGGCCATACTGAACGGCAGGCGGTTCATTGTGGTGTCCAGGGCTTTGCATCGGTAACGTTATAATATATATGACCACCACATCGGAGGAAGCTGCCTCTTGTCAAATATGACAAGTAAAATAAAAAAAATAGAACGACTAGGTGTGGTGCCCACGACTTTACCGATTGGGGTTATGGGTTTAATATTACTGCCATTCCCGCTACCACCTGACTCGGTGTCCTAGGTGATCGACGCGATACGACGCCATAGAAAATGACAAACGTTGTCGCTTAAATACGTCTGTTTTCTATGGCATCGCTTCTGTCGCTCGCCTAAAACAATGGGTTAGACTGCACCTGCACTTAACCCCGGGGACTGCAGTCAAGGGCTTGGGATAAAACAAAAACCTTCCCGTGGATTTGAGGTTCTGAAAGATCCTGTGGGAACTTAAATTTTCCGGGGTAAACAATAGCTATCTCCGAATTACCGAATTTAATAGTACCTAATTTCGTTAAAATCAGTTGAACGCATAGGCTGTGAAAACATAGCAGACACACTTTCCAAGAAATGCCCAGCCCACAGCGTTCTAAAATCAAAATAGTTCAAATCAAGGCGCGTTTTTCGAGCTAGAAAGGTGAAAAAGTGATTTTTCGTTTCACAGATGACGGCAGATTATTCGAGGCGATACGAGCGCATTATCGTAAGAAACAAACATACAAACTTACAAACTATACAATATCACAATTATTTATAGTTATATTCAGTTGTTATTTGTCAACTTGTTTATGCATGCGTGTTAATTGTATAGCCGCGTCCACACCCATAAAAAGGACTTTGAAATCTTCTGAGACAGTGGATAGTATAAGGGTATGTTCCGATATACACTGCGAGCACTGTGAGACGTGTGACGTCAATTTAGTATACTGCGAAGCCGTTCCTTTATAGTTAGCTATACTGGTTACTGTTTAAAACGGAATGCAGTCCAGCTGTTGATCACGTGATCAAAGCAGTGAGAGAACCTTACCTCGAAAAGGCCAGTGCTCACTGTACAAAAATGGCGACGATTTATAACGTCATATATTGCCGGAGACTATATGGACTGTAAGCTTGATTATATAAAGAAACATGACTCATGGCACAACAAATAAATTTAAAGAAATACAATGAACACGTCTTAGCCCTGTGGCAGTTCTTGAGGTAATTGAGACAGACTGAGGTTCTATTTTTCATAATAAGGGACAGAGTGAATGAATTCTGAACGATCTGTCCATAGACTAAAAATACATTTTATGCTGTGTTTCCAACATATATTGCCCTAGGATACTGCAGCAGTTTGCTGTCAGTCCATAACGGAACAAATTTCTCCCCAGTAAGAGTTCTCCACAGTGCTCGCCGTGTATATCGGAACATACCCTTATCTACCCTTTAGACGACACGTTTTTGACATTAGTTATAAATGTCAGATTGTTAAATAATGATAAGGTGATGTGATGTGGTTCAGTTGTGTCAGGTGAATGAGTCAATGAATCTGTTCCTGCTTCTCTATTTTTTAGATTGTTTGAGTTAAAATGTTTGTTACTATAGTTATCTAGACGTGACTACTGTACCTAATGCTTTGATTCACCCCACTTACTACCTGTAGTAAGTGGGGTGATTCAAAGCATCAATCTTTTTGCCCTCAGCACTATTTTTCATAAAAATCTGGTAGCACTGGAAACGTCTAAAAATGTTGTGATAATAAATTTTTTACTATAGGTGAATCCTTGGGATTTACAGTATTTGGAGTCATTTTGTAAATATATAACCTATTTGCGATTTAAAAAAAGGCGGATCGTCCTTCTTGCAAAGCTTTTCAAACACTTACGCTGGGCGTCGTGTAAGCGAAACTTTCGCTTTTGTGAATGCGGGCATCTTTATATACGCAATTTTTTAGTGTGGACGTAGCTTTATGAATAGTTTTTATGTAAATAAGAGCACTTTTATATTATCTTCGTTATAAGTAATACACGGTGTTTATTCCAAGATATTTAGCCTATAGTTTAAGTTCAATATGTTTTTGCCTTTTACATAATATTACCCAAATATACAACGACATACAAGCGCGGTTCTGCGCCTTTTTCTGACTTATCTTTCCAAAATTAGGTATATGACTAATGGTGTTGTGCACAATTTCTAAACTAAACTAATTTGACAGGTTTAATTCTAGTGCTGTCCCTTTCCGCAGAAAGGATTATGAAAGGGACATCAACAGAATTAGATGTGAGATTTTAGTCTAGTTTAGAGATTGTACACAACAGTTATCCGAATTGTCTGTCTAGTGAAATCTGAAAATAGATGTTAGATGCCAGTGTAGCCAACTGGCGTATACAAAAATCAAGGCAAAGCGAAAAAAATTGTACAGTCAGGAGCCTTCGTCCGCGTGGATTGTTTTTTTAAATTCTCGCGAGAAATACTAGCCTATGTCCTTCCCCGGGATACAAACTATCAATATACCAAATTTCATCAAAATCGGTTGAATAGATGGGCCGTGAAAGCGTAGCTGACAGACAGTCACGCTTTCGCATTTATAATATTGGTATGAATAGTATGAATTTCCTGCCATATTGCACTCTCAGATTTCACTATACAGAGGATGTACAGTTCGCGCACGAGTTGAATGCAGAGTAAATTTATGTGTCACCGTACATTTGCTCTGCATTTAACTCGCGCGCGAACTGTAGTGAAGGGTGACAAGCTGTATGTGTGTATGTTATAGTAATATTACATTGTATATTGATATCTTCAGTTCTTCAACGAGACTTCTTAGGCGTGATTGATATTATGTTGTTAGGGTGTTACTTATTCCTTAATTTTCAAGTTATATGGGCGTAACTGTGTCCGGGACACATAATAATATGCAATGTAACGCATGTTAGGCCAATTCTGTTGTACACCATCTATAACTAAACTACAATGACTGCTCTATAAACATTCTAGGAGACTAGACATTGTCAGCCGGTGCGATTTATATGGCTCTCCCTTTCATATTACTCCCTGCGGAAAGAGGCAGCACTAGATTTTAAGCTGTCATTTCCGTTTAGTTAAGAGATTGTGTTACCTAGGCCCCATTGTTTGAATAAGTTAATAGAGTGTCTATTGAAAGCTGAGACTCTGTATGTACACTAGGTTTATACAGAACTCAAGGTTTAACCAAACTGTATGCGTTGTCTAATTTTGACAGATAAGAGGTGTATAGCAAAATTGAAGGACTAGAGTGAGATAGACTGTAGCAGTACTATACAAACGGCATCTGCTAAAATTATCATCCTAAATTAGTCAAACCATAGTACATTTGGGGATACCCAACCCATTTTTTTGGGGTTCCGTACCCAAAGGGTAAAAACGGGACCCTATTACTAAGACTCCGCTGTCTGTCTGTCTGTCTGTCTGTCTGTCTGTCTGTCTGTCTGTCTGTCTGTCTGTCTGTCTGTCTGTCTGTCTGTCTCCAGGCTGTATCTCATAGACCGTGATAGCTAGAAAGCTGAAATTTTCACAAATGATGTATTTCCGTTGCCACTATAACAAACAAATACTAAAAATTAAAAAAATATATATATTAAGGGGGGTCCCCATACAATAAACGTGTTTTTTTCGTATTTTTTTGCTCAATATTAAAAACGGTAACAGGTAGACGGTTCAAATTTTCACAGAATATTAACTTGTATATTACCTTTGAAAATAAATAATTAAATATCAATAAAGTAAATATTAAAGGGGGGCTTCCATACAACAAACGTAATTTTTTGATATTAACAGTAAACCTCTACAAACAAAGTTAGTTTTGCGGTTCATTAACAAAGGTAATTATACCTACTTCTTGAGTACGGAACCCTCGGTGCGCGAGTCCGACTCGCACTTGGCCGGTTTTTTAATTTACTGTCATTTTGCACTTTCAGCTTTCACTGCAGTTGTTTATAAAGATGTATAAATTGCCTGTCTTTCTGTTAGCATCCTCGCAAACGAGCTACTTGCCACATGCTATCGTCGCGGGGGGTATAAAATGTATGAAAATTGTAGCTCGCCGGCCACGTGTGGCTGTGGCGCGTTTTTCGCTTACATCCATGTAAAGTCCCACAGGCTTATCTGACCCGGTACAGCGTCACTAGTATATATGTCACCGTAAGATTGTAAAAACCGTTAGATTATAATCTAACTCGCGAAATTGTAAACTGTCGAATGATTACAATATAACGGATTATTTTTCGGTAGATTGTAATCTGTTAGGTTTATTAACCCGATTGAACTGCGGCCGGGCACTACCTTATTATTTATGTAGAACCCTAACCTAACCTACAAGAAAGAGACAAGAAAACGTAAATACAATGAATATTTCAACATTGAACGGTTCACAATCTTTCGACTGTTTACAATCTATCGAAAAAGAAGCGTTAGATTACAATCTTACGGTGACATATACATGAAAAATAAAAAACCAAACTATACAGGCATGTACGTAAAAATTAGTTCCAATTTTGGCCACCGGGTCTGATAAGTTTGTGGGACTATGAACAATGTAACCATCTATATCAATTATTTCAAGTTACATTATGTTCATACTTAAACCTTCCATATTATGTTCCCCTGTGTACTGAGGGCGATATACTAGGTATGTTACAAGTGCAGAAATAAAATATATCCGTATGAGTTCACTTCTATTATTTCTTTTCTTTAGAGGTCGTTCTGGAAGGAATCGGAGGTAAGATTTTTATTTTATTTCTTCGTGTTTTATTTGCTGTTATTACAAAACTTGCAATATATTTGCCATGAAAGGTATGTTATTTCGTGTATATTTTTATTATTATAAAATACCATATATGTGCAGTAGATAATAATATGCCGTGTACCACTCAATTCTTGAAAGAACGAGATATATTATATTATTTAAATTTAATTTCCTACTTTTAAACTTAACATTATATTTTGAACTATTTCTTTAAGTCCTTGTCAAATACAAGGCGAACCGAACGCGAAGCGACGCGTTTTTATTTTGTGAAGTACGGTGTCAATTTAATGTTGTTACATAGAAATTCGCTTCGCTTTCGCATTTTTTATAATATAGCGACGCTTGGCCACGTGTTTGACAAAGGGTTTAGTCCAATGCAAAATAATGCGGATAAGCGCGCGCTTTCAAAGTCGCGTTCGTAACAGTACGCGCGCGAATTGAGTTAAAGCGGTGACAACCTCATTCCTTCTATTCCGAAAACTAGGCACCATTTATCGATGAGCGTTCGAAAGATGTCTAAGATAATGAAGGAACTACAAGTT
Source organism: Erebia epiphron (assembly GCA_963932025.1). NCBI lineage: Eukaryota > Metazoa > Arthropoda > Insecta > Lepidoptera > Nymphalidae > Erebia > Erebia epiphron. Next base: position 3,334,795 of record OZ009948.1, read on the forward strand.
TCCGCCAAACACACAACTCTATCATTCTTCATTATCATGGACTTCCGCAAAGCAATGCCTGCTTATATCCAATAGATGTCTTACTCTAAGACATCGCTTTGCAGGCGTGCAAAGGATGTGGTGCATCACCACTTGCAAGCAATGATTGCAGCCAACGCTAGCCTATATAATATTTAAAAAAAAGACAATGGAACGATGTTTTCATTCAATTAATTCAATTCGCGCGCTTACTGTACAACCGACAGTGTGTATATGTATTTAGTATTGTATTTAAGTATAGATAAAAGGATTTGTATGGTGTGCAGCGAAGGAGGCAAAACCCTCCGGGGTCGTATCGCGAACGGCGCCGCATCCCCGCCCGCTACGGTCGCGTCCCCGCGGCGCCGCGGCCGGCCCAAGGTCGACGACACGGACCATTTTACGGCCTTCCACAATAAAGCGCAGGAGCACAACTATAACATTGCTGTACAGGTACGTACCTGGCTGTACTTTATAATCATCATTTCAACTCAATGCCGGCTCATCGAGTCACTACTGGTTCAGAGTGCCATTCCTTCCGAGAAGAGCCAGCAAAAAAACTGCTGTTTTAATAAACCAAGACCTTGTATATAATTTGTTTGTTGCCACTAGCACAAACATATTATCTGACCCATTGACCAAAATTGGGAGTAATATTTTGCCTGTTTAGTTGTTGTGTTTTTTAATATATACTAGTGTAAGCATAATTCCAGAAGTGGGTAAACAATTAAAATTACTTTTAAAATATGTTTGTACTCACTTCGAAACTTGCACGAGCGAATGGTCACAACGTGGAGCGGTTTCACGAGAGATTTAATGTAAACAGTTAAGTATAAAACTTGGCCAAAGAATCACAACAACAATATATTAATCATTTGATCAGGCTGCAGTTGCTACTGCTAAGCTCTAAATCAAATTACGATCTAAACACAAAAGTATTCAATAATAGCTGAGTCTGCCGGTAGGAGACTGACTTTCAAATGTCAAAATACTCGTATTTATGTTAATTATTCCAATATGGCGTATTCCCGCCAAAGAACGAACCCAGTAAAATACATCGAATGAGTCAAATATCAGCCTAGTTAAACCTTCATCATTAAACAAATACACAATCTTTTATCTGTTCTAAAAATTCAAATCAAATGACATGTCCCAGTTCAGTATGGAGGGTGGTTTTTTGTTCTGAGTGTTAATGAACCAGAACCAAACTGCCATCACGTGAAAGTGAAAAAAAAATAACATTAAACACCATTTAAATAATAATTTTAGAAAACCCCGTTTTTTTAAAAATTAATTATGAAAAATATCGTGTGTAGAAAATATTTTTCGATGGATGGCAACCCTAAAACTTTTTCTACAGTGCGTTCCAATAAGCGCCCGCAACGATCAAAATGCTCTTTTAGTCGTTCCACATAACGAACGCGGTCGTTGTGGTCGCGGCGAAAACGTCACTTATGACGTCATGACTTACGCTCACGCGAAGCTCGCGACACCCCATCTAAAAAGGCGGGTCGTCGTGATCGTTGAGAAAATTAGCGGCATTTTCTAAACTCAAAGCATCAAAGATGGCGACTGTTAATCTTACGTTATTTCATGCGGAAAGAGATATTTTAGTAGAAGTGAATGTTTCTGCAGCTGATGCTCAACGTGCCTCCACAGGTATAATTGACTAGTACAAATATAATTAACTATGTAAAACAAGTTTAAAAAAATTAATTGCAGTTTCTAATTAATATAAAATATGTATACATTTTTCCTTGATTGCCAATAATATAAACTAACTTTAGAAATGAAAATTAAGTTAGCCTTCTTTAAGTTAGTTTTCTTATTGAAAAAATTAAATTATAATTTTTCAATATAAATCGATTTAAACAATAATTATTTCAGTTTATTTGATTTTTTGATTTCTTTTTACTAACTCGCCGTTTGTATTATTTACCTCCACGCTCAAAACGCTCTATAATCCATACCATTTGAGTTTACGACAGTAACGCAAGAAGAACGGGAAAAACTGCGGTCGTGAGCGTGATCGTTGTGAACGCTTAGTGGAACGCACCTGTTATTGTCACTTTAATGTCATACAAGACTGACATTGACATTTGACAATCATTCTATGACATACGTGACAAAGACAATTAAGTTTTTTTTTTTTTACTGTTGATAAGCTTCAGGCAAAGATCTAAAAAAGCCACAAAATAAAATAATATTTTTCTTCAAAATGGGGTCCTTTAAAAATGTGTAAATTATTATATAAGCCATATTTTAGGATCTCTATTCACGTGTATTAAATTGATCTTGGTTCATGTTCAAGGCCCAATCTTGGACAAGTCCTTTAAACACAAAGCTGACACTAGCGACGCTGTCACCGGGTCAGCTAAGTGTGGGACTACAACTGACTTGTTGTGTGCAGATCTTCCAGTACCTGGGCATGCGCGACCTGTGCCGCGCGGCGCGCGTGTGCAGGCTGTGGCAGACGCTCACCGCCGCGCCCGCGCTCTGGAGGCACGTGCGGATGAAGAACTCGCACGTGAGTCGCGCGACGCGCATCACGCAAATACGCGTCGCTTGTGTTGAGATCTAGGCCTGCTTGCAACAACACATTTTGCCTATCTATCACGTTGCAACAGATCAACGAGATTTTTTGCCTGAGTATAGTTGAGGACCTGGAGAGTGATATAGGCTACTTTATATACCGGAAAATTAAGTTCCCCTGGGAATAGAACTTTTCCACGCGGACGAAGTAGCGGGCATCAGCTAGTTTGTAAATAAAGTAAATATGGTGGGATAATATTCCAGAATCTATTCTAAAATATTCAAAATCCTTTGCTATGCTGTTATTTTTTTGTTTATTCCGGGCCTTAAGGGTGGATAAAAAAATTACTTAAACATGTTGAAACAAATTTAAGTTTATCGCAAAACTGGATGGCGCAAATTGTAAACGACCACTGGGCCGGACTGTCGACAACACAGTATTTATTTATTTTATTTATTGCCTTTAAAAATATTAACACACACACACACACAGTGATACGACATTGTGATTTTCGGCCAGGTGAGCGACTGGGCGGGGCTGTGTTCGGTACTGAAGCGCCACGGCACGCGCTGGCTGGACCTGCGCAAGATGCTTCTGCCGCCAAATGACGCGCTGTTCTGGGACCACTTCGCTCAACACATCGGCACCGTCGACACGCTGGAAAGGTGAGTACCCATACAAAAAAATCACGTCTGTCCATTGCTCTGTTGCGGAAGGACAAACAAACAAAGAAAAACACACTTTCACATCCATACTAATATTATAAATGCGTAAGTCTGTCCGCCTGTCTGCTACGCTTTAATTCAATTCAATTCATTTAATGGCCCATCTTTTAAACCTATTTTGACGAAATTTAGTATAAATATATATTGTAACACGGGGAAGGACATTCCCGTTCCCGCGGGAATACAAAAAAAATTAACCCTTGCCGACGATGTTGCGGGCATCATCTAGTTCTGGGATTCTCAAATTATTTAGAACAAGAGACCCCTTTTCCAAAATTACTAATACCTCAGACTCCCATAGCCAAATTATTTAAAAAATTTTTTTTTTTTTTTTTCTATAAATGAGTAAGCTTGACATCATTTTCTCATCCAAATTTAACAAAATAAATAGACATAATATTGAGTAAATATCAAGTGTAATGAATAATTATTAATACAAATTACGTAAAAATACTGAAACTTTGTCCAATTATTTATTTTACTTTTGGCAGATGGAGTCAATGATGTTCTAACGCGTTACTGATTCGATTTTTGATAACAATCGACTTTATATAAGAAGAAGTTTTAATCGATTTGACACATTGCTATTTACCTTTGCTCAACATTTTTTTATTGTTGTATAAACATACCCAAACGTTCAAATGACTGAGTATATTAAAGTATGTATTAAAATAAATCATGTATATATACAACAGTACACTAAATTTACATAAATCCGTCAGGTCATAGAAACCATCCATCACCAAAGATTATGGTGCTTAAAAGACTATCAAGAAAGCTAGTGTTGAAGCTCCGTGACTATTTTGAAAAGGAATGTCGTACTTGTAATTACTAGATGAGTATACGAGTTATGAAATATCGGATAAAAGGGCACGTCGCTTCACCATTGGAAAATACGATATGCGTCTATGGAGTATTGCATTTTTTTTGTCGATGGTTGCCTGTCAATAATTATGACACTTCATAGACGTGCATATGCCAAAAGTAAAATAAATCGTTGGACAAGGCATAAGTAGGCAATTTAAAAAAAACCTGATCTGGTTTACCATATTGGTATGATATTTACTCGCAAGTCCAGAAGCTTATGTGAGTGTTGTTTCCGTGTGGGGCAGGCTAGAGCTGTGCCGCTGCCCGGCGCGCGCGGTGCAGGCGGCGTGCGAGCGGCTGCCGGGGCTGCGCGCGCTGGCCGCGCCCGCCATCCGCGACGCGCGCCTCGACCCCACGCCGCTCGCCTTGCTGCCGCGCCTCGAGCTGCTGCGGCTCAAGGTTAGTGCGACACCAACCAAGAAAGAGGACAAAGCTCGCCGGTTCCCCGAGAGACACGCAAATAAATTGATTCCCCCACCGTCGAAATTGGCACTGCACAGCTCAAGCCCCTATTTAATGTCAGTAAAAATATTTAACAATCTGCCAGACTACATTAGGAACATCGGGAAAGAAAAGGAGTTTAATAACACGCTAAAAAACTATCTGATTGGGAAATGTTACTACAATATTAATGAATTCTTAAATGATACTGACAAACACTAAAAAAATTGGTCTCCCTACCACCATGTATTGTTCTGTTGCCACACCCAAACTGGGTATCCATAGCATGCCTTATTTACTAATGAATATGATATGTTAATTAAGAAATAATGTAACTATGGAATTGCAACTAATAAAGAAACTAACAAACTAACACGAGAAAGCGTGGTAACAATAGGAGCCCATGTTTTGTGTGGGGATAGAAATTGTTAACAAACAGCTGTTCACTCGTGTTTTGTGTGAGAAAAGAATTAATAGTTAACAAATAGCTGTTCACTCGTGTTTTGTGTGAGAAAAGAAATCGTTAACAACCAGCTGTTAACTCATGTTTTGTGTGAGAATACTTAATTAAATTATTACAGTATCATATTAGTTATCGTAGTCAAGTTATTAAATTATAATTATTGTACATCATTAAATTATCGAATGTCATTGTTTATTATTATTAAAGCCTGCCTCTAAAGCTATAACATTTTTTTTTATATATATCTATGCGTTTTTTTCTTCTTTTGTTTTTTTCTGTTTTTTTAAATATTTTTTTGCTCATAATATATTTCATTTTTTATTATTTTTTTCTCTTTTTTTTCATGTTTAGAGGTCATCCCAAACGTGGGCAAAGGCCTCCTCCCTCTTCATCCAGCGATCTCTACATGCAGCCAGACGTGTCCAAAATATTTAAATATGTATTCTTTACTTTTCGGCTGCGTATGGATTGAAGTTTGGGGGGGTAATAGTCGCTGTCTCCCTCGGTAACAAACTGTCGTGGGAGATTACAGTAGTTGTTTTGCGATGTACTTATGCTTGCTCGTATATTTGTAGAGTCGTGGATGTTGAGTGGAACTATTGCTAAATGCTATTCGTTAGTGTCGTCATTGGAGGCGGTCGGAGGCAATCAGGGCTACCGCGTTTACATTCGCCGCTAGGGGCGCTAGTGTAGTGTGAGGTCCACGAAATGTCAAATATCACTGGGCTTTTATCGCGGGTCTAATTATTTAATTAATGTTATGAATATTTAGCAATAACCGATTAATTATGGAAGATATAAGATACGTGCCAAAGAATGCCAGTGCTCTGTGCTTTGAAAGCGTAGCTAAGAAAAATAGGTGCAAAATTAAGCGGATTCTTTCGAACAGCTAATTCATAGGTTAGTATTTCCCTGGTTCCTGTATGTTTACTATTTAAAAAAAGAGTTCTTTTTTTCAGAAATACGCTTGTTTACCGAATATACAGCTATACTTCAGATACCTAATCAAAGTCAGGACCTTACTCGCAAGTGGCGCCAACTAGTGAGCATAAAAACGGTAGCCCTCATTTAAGACTTTCTCCTCTTCTTTGTACAAACTCTATCATATCGAATTTCATTACTAAAACATTAAAATTGTCTCAATAATAAAACTTACAGGCACATAACTTCCAAAGGTTGACTGGGACATAAGTCTCTCGAGCTCGAAGTCCGCCTATTGTACATAGCAACTAGTTCTGGTTGGGCAGTAAAGTTTTTAAAAAACCCTTAATGTTTCAGAGCCTAGCCGGTCTGTCCCTCACTCGAGACCTCCGGCCGCTCGCTGCGCTCACGCGGCTGCAGCACCTGTCCCTCACATCTATCAAGGAGCTGGGCTGGTGCGCTTGCGAGGTGGTCGGCCAGCTCGAGCAGCTGGAGTCACTAGAGCTGGGTGAATGCTCCTTCGGTGGCTCCTTCGCCGCGGCGCTGGGAAAGGTATATTCGCAGTCTAAGAAGATACACGGAACAAGCTTCCATCTTCTGTGTCCCCTCATGATTATAATATGGGGCTTTTAGGGCGGGTAAACAAATATCTCAAAAGCCAGCAACGCATTGGCTGTTCCTCTGGTGCTGCCAATGTTCATGGGCTGCGGTTATCATTTTAAAGAAAGAAAGAAAGAAAATGTTTTTTTTATTTGATCACCACATTAGACTAATTATAATTAATATTAATGAAGGAACCAGAAGTTTAATTCGCTATAATCCGCGACAAAAGGAATATCTATGTGGTACAGTGATTTTATATATATATATATTGATTATATATTTTATATATTTTTTAATTATATATCGTGAATTTATTTATATTTTATTAATTTATTTTATATTTATATTTATTTACCACACCACAGAATTCCCCCAAAAACTACCCTTTATATATTATAAATATATATTGATTATGTATAATATATTATATATATATTGGATAGAGGCAGGCGTTACTTTGCGGAAGTCCATCATAATGAAGAATTATATATATTATTATTTTATATATATATATATATATATTTATTTAACGCACCACAGAATTCCCCCAAAAACTACCCTTTATATATTATAAATATATATTGATTATATATTATTATTTTATATATATATATTTATATTTATTTACCGCTCCACAATGCACGATTGTGAAGACTTCACAATCGTGCATTGTGGAGGCAACATCTCCTGAGGATGCTCCGGTATCGGAGTGAAACGTGCGTTGAGGGTAGTTTTTGGGGGAATTCTGTGTTGCGTTAAATAAATATATATATATATATATAATAATAATATAAATAATATATTATACATAATCAATATATATTTATAATATATAAAGGGTAGTTTTTGGGGGAATTCTGTGGTGTGGTAAATAAATATAAATATAAAATAAATTAATAAAATATAAATAAATTCACGATATATAATTAAAAAATATATAAAATATATAATCAATATATATATATATATATATATATAAAATCACTGTACCACATAGATATTCCTTTTGTCGCGGATTATAGCGAATTAAACTTCTGGTTCCTTCATTATGATGGACTTCCGCAAAGTACCGCCTGCCTCTATCCAATAATTAATATTAAGAATATAGCGATACATGACCAAATAAAGGTTTCCATCTCAGCATTATGCTGCAGCAGACTGCAGCGCTGGTTTTCAGTGGAAACCTATATTTTAAGTGAAGTCTCGGACGGAACTATGAATATAATATTTATGAGTGTAATATATAACCTAATATATTTATAGTTAACTTATAATATTATTATTGCGTTTGGTTTAAATATTACATTATCTAAAATGAAAGATACAGATTGGCACAAGCAATAAGAAAATAAAAAGAGAAAACGAACTAACATTATAACAGAGTAAATAAAATAAAAAGCAAATAAAAAGTGTAAATAAAATTAATTGGAGAAACTGTAATAAATGCGGCATAAGTGCTGAAACGATAGCCACTTCTAAGATAAGCTATAGTGTAATAACAATAATTAATTTTAAGGTATCATCAGCTACTACATTATCACTACATCATCATGCAGGTTTTTTGGTTCCCGCGGGAACCCTTAAATTCTTTAAATTAAATCAAATCAAATCAAAATGCTTTTTATTCAAATAAACTTTTACAAGTGCTTTTGAATCGTTAAGTGAATCTACCACTGGTTCGGAATGCCATTCCTACCGAGAAGTATAATTTTAGTATGTGCACTGTGTGTAAGGTTGAATTTATCGTGTAAATGATTCCTTCATTGTTGTGTTATAGCTGGTGAAGCTCCGTCGGCTGCGGCTGGAGCGCGGCGTGGCGCACTGCGCGGCGCCCGCCCTGCTCAGGGCGCTGTCCGCTCTGCCCAAGCTCACCAGGCTCGAACTGGTCAACTTCGACGTCAAGGTGAGACCACTTCCACCGCCACTAAACTAGCAGCTAGCCACGGCCGAAGCCTCCCACCAGGCCAGATCAGGGAAAATTCAGAAATTATAAATTCCCAAGGTGCCCTAGCCGGGAATCGAACCCGGGACATCCGCACGTTAAGACAACAGCGCTGAACACCGCGCCAGGGAGCTTGTCAAAATTATTTATTTAGTCATCTAGCATTAGAAAGAGTGGATAAATGTTTGAAGTGCTTAATAAACTCATGTGAGAACACGGACACTCGGGTTATCCAACCTTAAGGCGGGAAGTATAATAACTGTAAATGTAGTCCATTTGCACGATGCAATGTTGTCCTTATCCGCAGGTGGGTTTCGACGACGCGCTCGCGGAGTGCAAGAATATTCAGAGACTGCTCATCATACCCACATACGTGTCGCAATCAGCCACCACCAACAAACAGGTACCGGCTTTTAAAACCCCCTGTCTTTATCTATGGCTTTAAAAAAAAGATACATCCTAGAGTTCAAACTAATAGGCCGATTTATTGTTATTTTTTGTCAAGCGTGAGTTGACCCTAGCTCATTAAAAATTAAATAATTTCGCTTCCTTATAATATTTATCTAATTTTAGTATTTGTTGTTCAAGTACAGGATATAATTCAAATAATTGATCAAGTTTCAGAAAATTGAGAGTTCTGAGGTCAACTTTGGACGTTAGAAAATCTCCACTTTGAAAGCCCCCCATTTCGTCAATTTTAGGGGAAAATTTTAAATAAAAATTTATACTCTGTTCCTAATTATCTTTAGAATGATATACCGCAACCCTATGCAACGCTATAAAAAATATTTTACTTCGCATTCGCTTCTATGAGAGCCCCCCTGAAATAAAGATTTTTATAACTTTTTAAGCCATATTCGGCTGGAGGCCATCGGTTTACATATTATAATATTTAAATTTGGAGTAATTACGTTCAGTAATTTAAACGGACGGACGGACGCACAAGTGCAAATTCACTCAAGTAGACTTAGAGACCTTTGCTTCGCTCGGTCAATAAATGCGAAAGTTTGGATGGATGGGTGAATGTTTGTTGCTCAATCACGCCATATCGATTAAACGGATCAGCAGCACATCGCAATCACAGCGTAATCACCTCTGATTGATTAACACTCTTCCACTATTGGACAAAATCCATTGACGCAGCAAGAATACCATAAATTCAGCCAATCGGAGGTGATTGCGATGTATCAATGATTGATGCAAAAGATACGCGGTCGCCCTGCTCGATGAAATACATAGGCTACTTTTTATGCCGGAATATAAAAGAGTTCCAGAGGTAATCGAAGTCGCGTGCATCAGCTAATTAATTAATATTTGCCTTTGATTATATTATCATATTTAGATATATTTTAACCGACTTCCAAAAAAGGAGGAGGCTCTCAATTCAATATGTCGGTGCATATCTCCGTGGTTTCTAAACCGTTCTTTTTTTAAATTGTTTTGTATCTCTGTTGCACGATTGAAAAGGCAATGTATAATGTAATGTTGTGTCGGCAGGTGCTAAGCGGCGTGCTAAGACTAAAGGAGACGCTCACGCACCTGATGTGGGGCGTCACCATAGAGCTGCTGCGCGTCACGGAGCTGTTCATAGACCAGTGCGAGGCGGGCGAGGGCGAGAGCAAGCGGCGAGACGTGGGCGAGTGCATCCCCGTGCTCAAGCCCGTGCCCGGCTGCCGGCTGCCCGACGACCACCGCACCGTCGCCGGACCGCCGCAGGTGACGGGAGGGGGGGGGAGGTCCTGAGTTCCGTGACGACGCATCTCATAATCTTATAGTCACACGTTAAGGGGGAGGGAGGGGGTCCTAAGTTTCGTGACGTCACATTTCAAAATCTTATAGTCACACGTTAAGGGGGAGGAGGGGTCGACGAAGTGTGACAAGGGGTCGGAGGGGATCTTAAGTTTCGTGACGTCACATTTCAAAATCTTATAGTCACATGTTAAGGGAGGGGTCGACGAAGTGTGACAAGGGGTGGGAGGGGGGTCCTAAGTTTCGTGACGTCACATTTCTAAATCTTATACACATCCCAATAAAATGCCAAATTTCAACTATTAACAAAAAACTTAACAATATTTCCGACAGCTGTATTTGTAAGGTTTAAATTGTTTTGTTGGCAAGTTTTCTAGATGTAAAATTGCAAGATATGTGACGTCACACTAGAGGGGTGGGGGGGGGGGGGGTCAAAAAATCACGAAATTAGTTAGTGTGACGTACTTTATATATGACCCCTATCGCCGCTCGTGATCTGCATGCCGGCTTCACATATATGTGAATGTGCGCTTTTATAATTCCGGATGACACGTTATCATGGACCTTGACGTCTTCAATGTTCAAACATCAATTTTACCGTTGATGTCTTCAATGACGTCAATGTGCACTGCAATAGTTTATTATGTGGACGTTACAACTTTATCGTGGATGGAAATTTTAAAGTGTCTTTATATATTGACATTTATGTAAAATGTATGTAACATTTTACATAAATGTCAGACGCGTCTTGCTAACGCGTCTGACATTAACAAAACATCATAAAGAACTCTGAGCCATGCAGGTTTCCTCGCGACGTTTTCCTTCACCGTTAAAACAAGTGATATTTCATCGTATAAAACATATTTACAAGTGCCCGAGACTTGAAACCTGGACCAACTGAATAGGAGTAAAACAAAAAAAATTGTTTGCACTCAAAAAAGAACTTTCATTCATTCAAGACTATTCTTTGTTAGTTAAAATGGCTTCGTAATAGGCCCGTATAGTAGACCTGTTCTTAGCTGATGTCGGTTTAATAATCCGGCGCCTAGTGTATATAGCTTGTATGTGATGATTGCCGCTGTATGACATTATGTGCTGGGTTTCAGGTGGAGATCCTGCCAATACCAACGCTGCAACGCCTGTTGTCCGCCCAGCTGCCCAACACCAAGCTTAAGTTACTGCGCATCCCCTTCCACGCCACCTGGCGCCAATCTCTCGCGGACTTTCAGTAGCATCTCCCATTTCTCCCCCTTTGTACACCCCCCTACTGCCTGCACGCTACCAGCGACGGATCTACAGCGTGACAAGAAGACACGAAAACGAGTGAAGCTGCTGATAACCTACTGGGCCCATAACCTATCACCGCACGATCAGGTTATGGGCCCAGAAATTTTAAATAGGCAAAAGAATGTGAATTGTGCTGTGCTGGCACCAATAAATACTACCTGATAATTCCTATATATTTTCCAAATTTCAGCCCGTTCAGTGGTTTGATATTAAGATATACATATACTGTATATGTATTTAGATGTATCAACAAATATTTCAATTCTCGCTTCGCACTTCCTCGCGCATCTTGACCTTTCACACCAAAGGTAGTAATGGCATTCCGAAACAGCGGTAGATTGACTCGACGATTCAAAAGCACTTGAATAAAGAGAATTGAAAAAAAAGTGGTTGGGACGGTAATTGAAGTTTTGCTATACAAATTATTATATGTATACCATTACGGTGTGTTTATGCAATACCAGATTCGCAAATAGTAAAACCCGCTGGTGTTCGATAGTGTTAAGGCGTAGTGAGAGAGATATTTTATCCTATAATCCGTTGCATATGAATTAACTGATTATAATTAATTAATTTTTAATGATAATTATTCTAGATTTAAATCTCGGTTTAAGGTTGTAAATATTCCCTATGTCTAGTGATCAGTGCCTAGATTTTGATTTATTTTTCTCGTTTTTTTTGTCAATATGTATTTGTGTTTTATCATGTATGTATTTTTATTGAATTTATAGATGATGCCCGCGACATCGTCCGCGTGCATTTAGTTTTAAAATTCCCGGGGAGATCTTGGTTTTTCCGGGATAAATAGAGCCCATGTCTCTTTCCAGGTCCTCAACTATACGCATGAGAAAAATAACGTTGATCGCATTTATAATATATAAAAGTATGGTGATATGATTATTTATTATTTTTATGGCACACTAGATGATGCCCGCGACTTCGTCCGCGTGTATTAAGGTTTTTTGGTTCCCGCGGGAACTCTTTAATTTTCCGGGATAAAACGTTGCCTATGTGTTAGTTCAGGATATGTGCTATCTACGAGTACATTCTAAATTTCAACCAAAGGATGGATAAATGGAGGGATATTTTGATCCTATATCTAGAGCAAATGGTCGCCAGTATTAGTTTGGCCAGCTACATAAAAATTTCTGTGTTACTATTTGAGAAACATATAGTTTCGTTGCATTTCTTTTGACTTCGAGAAGAGAAAATTATATTTGTAAAAATTCCGAAATATATAGTAGAATTACGAATAACAACTTTATTTACTAATACTTCAGATATCTTTGAATGTTTGGTGCACGATTGCGGGTAGTCAGTTTTAACCAGATGCAAAGCTGACGCCAAATTATAAATAGTAAAATAATAAAGAGATATCTTAAGAAATCAAATTGTGTTGTAAGTATTTTCTGACTACCCTGTGTAGTAGCGTAAACATTAGAATACAATATGTACAGTCCCACATACTTATCTGACCCGGTGACAGCGTCGCAGCGTACAGTATCTATTTAAAAATAAAATAAAAACGAAACCAGCATTCAAATTAGTTCCATATTTGGCCACCGGGTCAGATAAGTTTGTGACCCGGTGTGTAGTATAAATGAGTAAATTACCTAAACGGTAATAGAACGGTTACACTTTCGTATGATCTCGAGAAATGGCGAGACATAAATCCACGTTCCAATTTTTTTTATAAAACCGGCTCAATGCCCTAAACATATACTCACCGAGGGTTCAGAGCTTAAAAAAAAACTTGAGCTTTTCTCTATCATACATGGTTATTTGGTTTAATTATACATATTTGACAACACAAAACTCAATTAAGGTTTATTGCTGATTTCTAAAAAAATTGATTTTAAGATTGTGTTACAGATATTTCGCTGTAATCAGGGCTACCGCGTTTAAATTCGCCGCTAGGGGCGCTAGTGTAGTGTGAGGTCCCCGAAATGTCAAATATCACTGGGCTTTTATCGCGGGTCTAATTATTTAATTAATGTTATGAATAATTAGCAATAACCGATTAATTATGGAAGATGTAAGATACGTGCCAAAGAATGCCAGTGCTCTGTGCTTTGAAAGCGTAGCTTAGAAAAATAGGTGCAAAATTAAGCGGATTCTTTCGAACACCTAATTCATAGGTTAGTATTTCCCTGGTTCCCGTATGTTTACTATTTAAAAAAAGAGTTCTTTTTTTCACAAAATTGCTTGTTTACCGAATATACAGGCATACTTCAGGACCTTACTCGCAAGTGGCGCCAACTAGTGAGCATAAAAACGGTAGCCCTCATTACTTTTTCTTAATTTTTCATAAGGGGTATTAAAAATCTATTCCATCTAGTAACGTCTCGCTAAGTTTGGACCCCCCTATTTCGGCCATTTTTGAATACATATTTTCGAACTCTTGTAATTAGCAATAAGGCATTATTTCAAACTTTGTCGAAGAGACTTGAACTCTAACATTAGTATTGATATAGGTAAGCTGCCGTGACGGACAAACAGACTGAGTCGCGCTATAAGGGTAGCTACAGTTTCCTATCGTTTACCAAAGTACCGACGAGAGTGTAGCCCTCCAGAATGGGTTAAAATTAGACGTAGATGTTACGAAAAGATATAATTTTTCGCATAAATTAGTAGATTTTATAAAATAATTTGTTGCGATAAGGGTCAGCCCAGATCGAACGGAACATTACGCTCATGCTTGAGCACGATTCCTCGAGGATAAGTAGTGCTGAAATTTCGACTTTATTATACTGAAATAGAGGTGTTAACGCCATGAAGCTGAAGCTTGTATTTTCTCTAGCATGTTTTTCAGCTGCAAGTCAAATTATTTCATCTCTATTATACGAGGTCAATATTTAATTTTTTCCTGTAGCGAGCTCCGTCTGCACTGACCCTATTTAAACAATATGGAACATGAATGACGGCGAATTGTGACTAGTTATACAAAAATAGAGATATATTATGACATATAATTAAGATGGAATTAACATATTTTGAGGGCGTATAAAAACGATATATGTAATTATTTTGAGTACACTCTTATTATGTTAGAAAGCATAGCTTTTTTTAGACACTGGTCTATTGTTTATAATCTCGTTTAAAAGATGCTTGGTGTATTTTTATTGTAGTTTTAGTCGGTCGGCCGCCGGACACGCCTGTGTAAAAATTGTGCATAATTTGTATCGGCGCCCGGCGCGGCCGCATCTGAATTAGGTTAATATAAGATACTTGATAGTATTGGCGACTTAATAAACTGTTGCCTTGTAAATTAATATTGTTTTATTTTATTACTTACCTTTTATTTCGTACTAGATGATGCCCGCGACTTCGTCCGCGTGGATTGTTTTTTTTATTCCCTTCCCTGGGATTCAAGCTATCCCCATACCAAACATCATAATCGGTTGAACAGATGGGTCGTGAAAGCGTAGCAGACATACAGATACTTTCGCATTTATAATATTTAGTAAGTATAGGTTATTTTTTCTTTCTAGGTTTTCAAACTGTAACCTTACCACAATTGTTTAAAACATACTAATGTTGAACGTATTCGAGCATCGAATCACTCTGTCTGGCACACACCTCCGACACTCCAGAATACGTAATACTACTCCAGAGGAACGTTAACTTGTCAATCAAAACTACAAAAACAAAGTAGTATTTTAGTTACTGTAACTGTGACTTTGATGACAGAATAAAAAGGTCTTGAAAGCCGTCGATATTATTAAAAAAAAAAACGCAATTTTAGTACCACCGATTTTTTTATCACAACGTATCCTCTTCGAGTGTCGACTGTAGATGTATGTGTCACCGTAAGATTGTAAAAACCGTAAGATTGTAATCTAACGCTTTTTTTTCGATAGATTGTAAACAGTCTAAAGATTGTGAACCGTTCAATGTTTTAAGTGTCAATTTTTGAAATATTCATTGTATTTACGTTTTCTTGTCTCTTTCTTGAAGGTTAGGTTAGGGTTCGACATAAATGGCCGGGCACTTAGGTTCTATCGGGTTAATTAACCCACCAGATTACAATCTACCGAAAAATAATCCGTTATATTGTAATCATTCGACAGTTTACAATTTCGCGAGTTAGATTATAATCTAACGGTTTTTACAATCTTACAACAAGATAGTCGAGATTCGTTTTACTTGTTCGAGACTACGCCTACAACCGTGCTAAGCAAATTTCATATTACTTGCCCCAAGGGAAACATTAGTTAATGGAGAGTAATAAATAAAACAAAATAAATTCGTAACAAACTTTATTGACAGCAATAAGGTTAGAAAAATACATATTTTCTCTTACAAACTAATACATAATTATTTATAATGTACCTATTACTAGTGCGAGAAATAATGAATTACTTTATAATATATATGTATATTAACCTCTTCAAAAATGAGTCTTATAAAGTCGTAATAAACATTTGTATGAAAGATAAAATTAAAAGAATTAATAATTTTACGATGATTTGGAATAACTTAATCTAAAATAAATCAGGGAAAAAATTAACCTTAAATTTACAGGTATCAACAATCCGTTGCAAAATTAACGTTCATTTACTCAAATTCATCACATACATCATACTTCAAACCATAGACAGTAGAATAATATTCGTATATTGCTGTCTAGGCATCAAACTTATACAAATTATAACAAAGTATAAACGTAGAATAGGGATAGAAGAAGATGCCAATGGTTAATATAATTATAATGTTATTTTTAACTGATTATATTAAATAGAGGGTCTTCCAAAAGACCTAAAATTCACATCCTCGGTTAGTTTTATGTTTGATTACCATTTTAAAATATAGATTAAAGAAAAAAGTGCGTTGAAATCTGAAGACGTCACAACTGTGAATTTCATACAACTTCCATACTAAATAGAAGTGCGTTTTTAAGTTTGATAAAGAGTTGCTGATTTGATTGAGTTGTCATCATCCATATTGTTCGGGCGACGAGGTAGCAGGATAAAATATGTCCGTAAATGAAAAAGAAGGTTTAATTCAGCCAATTACAACAATTGAGACTGTCACAATGATTGATGCAAGTTTTAGAGTTGCTGATTTAATTGAGTTGTCATCATCCATATTGTTCGGGCGACGAGGTAGCAGGACAAAATATGTCCGTAAATGAAAAAGAAGGTTTAATTCAGCCAATTACAACAATTGAGACTGTCACAATGATTGATGCAAGTTTTAGAGTTGCTGATTTAATTGAGTTGTCATCATCCATATTGTTCGGGCGACGAGGTAGCAGGACAAAATATGTCCGTAAATGAAAAAGAAGGTTTAATTCAGCCAATTACAACAATTGAGACTGCCACAATGATTGATGCAAGTTTTATAGGAAGAAAAATTCCGGATATTGAGTTACTATCCAGTATCCCGCCGGATACACCAAAATCTTCACCGAACCACTTGAGTTATATACCAAAATAATATAGGTAATTTTATACAAACGTAATGGTAATTGCTTACGATAACCGGTCAAAAAAATATTCAGGATTTTGATAGGCAAGCTATTTTAGGCGTATTGGACCTACTTACGCAAAACGGAATCAACAAAACGGACAGGAAACAACGGAACAACGGAAGGAACAAATTGTAGGTACATTATGTTATACATATGGGTTATATGGTACCATGTCATAGAAATGTTTTATTCTGTCAAAATTGTCAGATCATTTTGATCTTTACAGGGTCGATAGAAGGTGCATTTTAAAAGCTTTCTGTATACCTATCTCATTTTTGGCATGTGTGTGGATTGGTTCCTGTTTGCATAAGTAGGTCCAATTTTTCTATTAATAAATAAAAATAAAAAGTATGTTTCATCTGGTTAACAGATCGGTGAAGGTCGTGGTGTATCCGGCTCTAGTACTAGGAATAGTAAATTTACGGCGGTTAAACAGGATACCGGATATCCGTTTCATGTCTAGTATTGGTTGCGCTCAGTTGGGCGTGGCGTCGGGATGCCTCTCGAGCAGCATGGCCACGCCCTGCCCGCCGGCCGCGCACGCGCTGATCACACCGATCTGACCGTCCTCGCGCACCAGCCGATTGGCGGTGTGCATCGCGAGCCGCACCTGAGGAGCCGCGGCGACATTTTAACAAATCCATACTAATCCATCACTAATTAATTAATTCGAAATTAATTAATTAGAAATGGACTAGCTGATACCCGCGACTTCGTCCGCGTGGATTGAGGAGTTTTAGTTCCCGCGGGAACTCTTTAATTTTCCGGGATAAAAAGTACCCTATTATTTAATCCGGACTTCTAACTTTACGTCTGCAAAATTTCAAAGCAATCGGTTCAGTAATTACGGCGTGAAAGCGGAACAAACATACAAACAAACTCACTTTCCCATTTATAATATTAGTAAGGATTAGTATGGAATTAATTAATTCGTTAGTAATTTAATTACTAATTAATTAGTTAGTAGTTCTAATTAATTAATTAGAAATTAATTAATTAGTAATGGATTAGCATGGAATTAATTTATTAGAAATTAATTAAATAATTAGTAATAGTCATAGTATAAGTAGGCAATGAAAATGTTATTAAGATTTATAATATTACTAGATGATTCCCGCTACTTCGTCCGCGTGGACCAAATTTTTTCGATTCCCGCGGGAACTTAAATTTTCCGGGATAAAAAGTAGCCTATGTCCTTTCCCGGAATACAACCTACCCCTGTACCATTGAAATCGGTTGAACAGATAAATTTTTTGATTCCCAGGGGAACCTTTGAATTTTCCGGGATAAAAGTAGCCTATGTCCTGTCCTTTTTACACAACAACTTTTTACTTGTTAAACAAACTCACATTTGCATTTATTTTATCTCTCTGTCTACAAACCATTCACGTCCCACTGCTGGGCACAGGTCTCCACTCTCATGGGAGAGAGGGAATTAGAGCCTCCCACCACGCTGCTCCAAAGCGGGTTGCCGGCTTTGACGACTATTATCATGTTAGTGACCACGATAAGTCGTCAAAGCCGGCAGTCGTATGGCCCGATCCGGGACTCGAACCTGGGACCTCGACTAGACCAACGACCAACGAGGCAGTTTATAATATTAGTCAGGTATAACTCACCCCGGTAGCGGCGAACGGATGTCCGATCGACAGAGAGCCGCCCCAGTTGTTCCACTTGGCCATGTCCGGTGAACCCACCTGCAGACACAATGCTGTACTACCAAACTTGATACTATACAACTGTTACAAAAATCATTATTTATTGATTTTATTTTGAAATTGACGACCTCCCTGATCTCGCGGGTTCGATTTCCAGCAGTCAATTTGGGAATGTATTCTCTCTTCTCAAAAAAAGAGGTAGGAGAGGCCATAGTCCACACAACTCGATTGGCAAACTTCACACACCTTCGAGAACATTATGAGGAACTCTCGGGCATACAGGTTTCATTTAATGTTTGCAGTAAGTAATATTTAATTCAAACGCCTATAGCCTATTCCGAAGAGGAAAAGAGGAGCGCCATATAAGAGGTTAGGTGTCTAATCGGGGTATCACTGGTTCTTATGATAATATTAGGCTCAGAAAGGCTGGAACCCAGAGCCGTAAAACCAGTTAGTAAAATAAATCATAATAATATTATGATGGAACTCCATATAAATAAAGTAACGTACCTTCGCCTGGCGGCCAAGATATGTTTGGGCGAACCAGTCAGAGTCCAACGCCTTCAAGTTGGCCAGGATTTGACCCTGGAATATAATAAAATTTTATTTATTATCCTATATATTTAGACCTTTGTCCAGCAGTGGATGTCTGTTAACGCCAACATTTGCGTAGGCAACCAATATTCATACTTACATCGCAGCCAGCTATGTTTTAAAGTGTAAATAATGCTTAAAAAGTCTATTGTCTATTATGTATTGTCTCTATAGTGTCTATGGTGCTAGGTATAAAACCAAATTCAAAATTAAAAACGTTGTCACCCCGCTGGAAGAATTCGTCTATCATTTACTAACTTCTCCTTTCCATGTACCTGCAAAGTTTAGTGGACCCGCCTATCGGACCCTCACATATCTATTTTGGATCCATAGACTTCCCCGCAAAGTAACGCCAGCCCCCTAGCCAAGTTACATATGTTTCGTGTCTATTCTTTTTTTAACCGACTTCCAAAAAAGGTGGAGGTTCTCAATTCGGCGCGTATCTTTTTTTTTTCTATAATCGTTAAAGAGCGATTAAAAACGCTAACCACAGACTATTCACTAATTTTAATCTGTCCGCTAAAGCGTTAATGATTGTAAACTCAAACTCAATTTATTTATAACATGTAGGACATACAGGTGTCTCTTATGTTACTTCATGTTTTGATTCTACCAGCGGTTCGGAAAGAAGGTTCTGCTGAGAAGAGCCGGCAAGAAACTCAGCAGTTGCTCTGGAAAGAAATACACACGTAACTTGGCTCAGGGTGTCTGCATAGAAATCCAATAAATATGAACGGCCTGTGTACGGGGACACTCACGGCGAACGCCTCGTGTATCTCCCAGGAGTCCACGTCTTTGAGCTGGAGACCAGCCTTGTCCAGCAGCTTGGGGATGCCGTACGCAGGCCCCAGCAGAAGCTGGTCCACGGGGTCCTGACACAAAACACATTTATTAGATAGATAGAGGCGATGCCCTTTTTAGGGTTCCGTACCCAAAGGGTAAAAACGGGACCCTATTACTAAGACTCCGCTGTCTGTCTGTCTGTCTCCAGGCTGTATCTCATAGACCGTGATAGCTAGAAAGCTGAAATTTTCACAAATGATGTATTTCCGTTGCTGCTATAACAACAAATACTAAAAATTAAAAAAATATATATATTAAGGGGGGTCCCCATACAATAAACGTGTTTTTTTCTTATTTTTTTGCTCAATATTAAAAACGGTAGATAACAGGTAGACGGTTCAAATTTTCACAGAATATTAACTTGTATATTACCTTTCAAAATAAATAATTAAATATCAATAAAGTAAATATTAAAGGGGGGCTCACATACAACAAACGTAATTTTTTGATATTAACAGTAAACCTCTACAAACAAAGTTAGTTTTGCGGTTCATTAACAAAGGTAATTATGCCTACTTCTTGAGTACGGAACCCTCGGTGCGCGAGTCCGACTCGCACTTGGCCGGTTTTTTGGAATTATTTTTGTCCTAGTGTAGTTCCCAAGTTGTGTCCTAGTAATTTTGTTTCTTGTATTGTACTTTATCTGTGTCCTTAATAGTTCCAAATAAGGTTTTTTTTATAGATAAATGATTTGTTTGCCCACCAAAACGCTGATAATATTTCTTTAAAAAAAATACGAACTAATTACGGTAAGAGAAGTATAAGTTATGAAGGAGCACAAATGTTTAATAATTTACCAAAAGAAATAAAAAGTATTAATAAGATCAACATTTTTAAAAAGAGACTCAAAGATTTTATAATTCATAATGTAACTGACTTCTGAGTCCGTCCCTGGAAATTTATAAACATTGCAAGGTTCTTTTTATTTCTACCCACTTGCATTATACTATTTGTTGGGGCTTCAACCTGGTCCAATGCTACAACCCTAAGACGCTGTTCCAGGGGCCCATCAGCTGGATTCGAGCCTCTTAGACCATTGGCTCAGGGCCAAATGCGGACAGAACTGTTCCGGCTTAACTTAGATAACTAAAGTATTAATAGATTTAAACTTATGCTATGCACTTACAGAGTCCAAGGTGACCACGGCTCCTCGATAAGGAAGGATGTAGGTTAAAGGGTAGGAAAGGTCAGGAATGAGAAGGTACTTGCTGTTCGGCCGTAGATTCTTGCTTCAAGACGGCACTAACACACAACACACACAGCACAGCACTAAAGTTCGTCTATAAGCTACTTAGATTAATTATTTACTTAAGTATATAAGATTGCACGGCCAGCAGTGGCGTCAACGTGGCACACAACTCTTGTCACTCAGTACAACAAGTAAGTCTTTATTTAGTACCGAAATAACTAGAAGCTAATTTCTCGCGGGAACCTTAAGCTATAGCGAGGTTCTAACAATACGGATTACAAAGAAAAGCTTATTTTTACAATCAACAATTCAAGGCGCCGGCCCGCCTTGCCAAAGACAATCTGAACTCTGTCGAACTGTCAAAACCAAAGGTTTTTATCAAAAAGCGCGGCAAGCTAGCTACGTTCACAAAGTATTCATCTGTCACAGCGACCACAGACAACTAATACATAGGTGGCGCGAACAATCCCCCGCCCGTGGACGCAAGGATTTACGTCCACTCACTAACAGATGGGGAGACGTGACAAGGTGCAAACGGGGTGAAGACATCCTGGACGGGCTGGTACTGTATTCCAAGGACCGTCAACAAATTAGGATTTTCAAGGTTTTCAAAAATATGAGGGTCCTGCTGATCCTCTCCCGGGAGATCCTTCAAAACGTGAGGGGAGTTGGATAGCCACTTTCGCAATTCATAACCTCCGGACTTCAGTATTGCGATCAATTCGTCACGCAGGGTCAAAGCTTCTTCAACACTAGAAGCTCCTGTGCAGATGTCGTCCATATAGACTGACGATTCCAAGGTGGCTGATGCACGAGGATAATTCAGCCGCTCGCGGTTAGCCAATTCCAACAAGGTCCTAATAGCAATATAGGGGCTTGACCGGAGTCCATAGGTCGTTGTGTTCAATTCAAAGACCCGTATCGGCTCATTAGGACTCTCGCGCCACAAAATCAGCTGATACCTCCGATCATCGCGATGCACCACCGACTGTCTGAACATCATCTTGATGTCAGCAACAAAGACAATTTGGTGACGGCGGAAATGCGTGAGGATGTCGGAGATATCCTTGATCAACTTAGGGCCAGCGTGCAGACACTGGTTCAAAGTCACCCCGTTAGACGTAGCCGCGGAGCCGTTAAATACCACTCGAATCTTACCCCCAGGGGTCTTCAAGACAGCATGGTGGGGTAGGAAGTAGTGCTCGTGCGAACGCCAATCAAAATTTGATGGTGACATATTGTGTCCAAGGTCTTCGTACTCGCGCATAAATTCAATATACTTGGTGCGGAAGGTAGGGTCGCGCCGCATACGCCGTTCCATAGACAAGAGCCTCTTCTCAGCTAAGGCCCGTGAATGACCAAGAGGGGGGCGAGAGGCGAGGAAGGGCAAGCGAGTTACGAAGCGCCCGTCAGTACGGCGGCCTGTGTTATTTTGATAGAACAACTCGCATTCAAGGTCAAGAGGATTAACCGGTGCAGCGTGTGGCGGCTCCTCGACTTCCCAAAAACGCTGGACTACATCCGACAACGTTAAGCCGGCTGCCTGCAATTGGTCTAGCACCGGTGGGTCTGAAGACCACAAAACGGGTCCAAGAAAGCTATGACCAAATATAGTGGAGATGGCGCAAAGTCCATCTTTCTGCAGGACCCTAATTCCTCCTGACAAGATCAGGCCTAGGACATCAGAACCCAACAAAAGATCCATGGGACCAGGTTCAGTCCAGTCAGGGTCGGCAGGGGTCAGACCTGCCGTACAGGAAACCGCAACATCAGCGATTCTTTCCTGTGGTAGAGGACCCAAGATATCGTCAAGGACGGACACCTTGACCAAGACGCGGAGATCGCCCTTAATTGGGCCAAACATCAACTCCGCTTCACCCTTAGGAGTCGAGGGCTCGGCACCACCGATACCTATCATCCGAACCGCATGAGGACTCCAAGGGAGCCCTAGCTTACCCACCAAATAAGAAGAAGCAATACAGCGCTGTGAACCCGAATCCAAGAGGGCACGAACTATCAAACATTCACCTTTCGGGTTGTACACCTTCACTGAGACAGTCGGCAAAAGAACGGTCTGACAGACGGACTGCTGAAGATTAAGATTCTCAGGAGATGTGGCTGTGGTGGGGGCTAGGGCGGCGACTACCTAGCATTGGTCACCTTCATCAAACCGGTCCTCGAACCAGGGAATCTCGAATCGAGATTCATGCGGAACCTCCAGAGGCGGAGGAGACGGACCTCCATTTGGGTAAATCCACGCGCCATCCCGCGGCGGAAGCACAGGCCTAGTCAAGCGGGCAGAGACCGGCACACCGTAGTGAGGTTGGCGACCCATACGAGGTGGGCGGCGCTCTAGTCGCGGCCACTCGTGAAGCGGGGGTGAGTAGCGAGTAGGACGGCCCGTCGCCGTGGCGGCAGCAAATCCCGCATCAAATTGGCGCAGGGGGGTCGAAATCCCCCCGCGGGGGGGTGAAGCCCCCCCGGGTGGGGGCGAAGTCCGGACACACCGGGGCACCTGACACGGTGCAGGAGAGCGACGCAGACTAGCAGGGGAGCGATTAACATAAGCACCCCCGCCCGTGCGGGGGGTGCTCTCCCCCACCTGGCGGCCAACGCCATTTTGGTTGGCACACAAGATCGCCAGGTGGTTGCCCTTACAAATAGGGCATGGCTGCTGATGTGGGCAGTCTCGCTGCAGGTGAGCTTCCAGGCAACTATAGCACCAGTGGCGGTCCCTGGCGATGCCCCTCCGGTGGTTAATCGTCTTGTCCAGGAACTGGGGACAAGAAGGTACCCTGTGGCCCGGACGCTTGCAATATTTACAGGGGGTGGCCTCAGTGGCAGCAAGCCCCCTGTAGACTGGCATTGGCCTTCGCTCAGAGGCCCCCTTACCAGGGCTGCCAATCTGACCCCTTCCCTTCCTCGGCTGGGCAGGTTGCTCTGAGGTCCTTGAAGGACCAGCAACACCAGAGTTGTCAGCCTGCCGGCACTCCTCCTCGAGGAACTTTAGCAAATCTGAAAAGGGGGGCAGATAGCTGGCACCGTCCCCACCATACCTCTGTTCAAACCGCAATTTTAATTCGGGAGGTAGGCGGGACAACACTATATGCAGCAACAGAAAAGACCACTGGTCCACCGGGAGCTCTAGTCGCCTAAGTGCATTACATGCTACAATCAACGGGTTTAACAAAGATTCCCTCAAACGAGCAACCCCTGAGACACGTGGCAGAGACAAAATTTGCGCCACGTGCGTGTCCGCTAATCGGCGCACGTTGGCATACCGCCGGGTGAGTAGTTCCCGGGCGGTAGTATAGCTCTCCTCGGAGAGGTCCAGGTGGCAGACCACACTCAGAGCCTCTCCCTGCAAGGAGGACAGTAGGTAGCTCAGTTTCTGGCAGGGAGACAGATCCTTCCTAGCATGCACCAGACTATCAAAGAGGCCGAGGAAACCTAACCACTCACTCAAATTGCCAGAAAATTTAGGTAGGTCTATAGTGGGTAACCTACCTAGTAGCGCAGGTTGAGTTGAAGGTCTCAAAGGAGACTCGAGAAGAGAGCTTAGTCTCGCCTCCTTCTTAAGCTTAGAGCTTTCCTCCACAAGGCCGTCCGTTAGTTCAAAGAACTGCTCATAGTCTCGCTGAGCGGACTGCAGCAGTTCCTCGGGCGGTTCCAAAACCACTAGGTCCCTAAGCGCTTCCTCGACAATTGCCTGTCTGGTCGGCACCTGTTCACATCGCTTGAGCAGTGCGGATGCTCTGTCCTCACGGCCTATCAAGGTACGAGCTGTAGCCGCCCATCGGAGTTCAGCTTGTATCGAGCCAACGAGCCTTTTATGAGCTGACATCTTGTACGCAATAGGTATTGCAATTTGCAATTAAATAAATTACTTTATGATTCACACTTACAATTTAGGCTGGATTGAGGTGGCAACCCTAACTAACAATTAGCCAGCTGTGTGAATTCACAACAAAACAACAACAGTATAACAACACACAAAACAGCAACAAACAACAAACAAGTAACAGCAAATAAACAATGTTCAAATTCTATTGTAAACAATGAATTTATATGTTAGGTTGTTACACTGTTGATTGCTACAATAATCTAAGTAAAGAATTAAAAATAAACAAGAATAAGAACTACAATTAAAAGCAAGTTAAACTTACCTACATGAAAATTATCAAATTATCAGGGGTTAACCTTCAAATACAGACAGACATACATGTAAAAACAAAAAACAAGTTATGTGTATAGTTAACCCGAGACAAACAACAATATTATGTAATTATAATAATTATAGTATAATCTTAAGCATAAGTTAGAAGTTACAAATTCAAGTTTTTAAACAATTGCAAAGACAGGCAAAGACAGGTGAGCAACTATATATGTGACTGAAAAAACTGTGTAATCAATGATTACCGTTCAATAATTAAAAACAAGTTTTTAATTTGCAACTAGTAGGGGACAAAACCAAAGGTAGTGGTTAAATTTACAAATCCAATTAATAATAAGCAATTAATTCAAGACAACAAATTCATATACAGTCACAATCGCAATGCAGACAAGCAATATCAAACCTTGTAATTAGCAATATCAACATATAAAGGGTTAAATAATATGTACATAATACCCTTTATTACAAGTTATTATCTATACACAAATTCAGTTAAAGTGTTGAACAGCTGTTGGCCAATTAATTTAGAAGTTTGCCAACAAATCAATAAGCTGCTAACAAGCTAGTATGTATTTAACAAACTAATTACAGTTTGCAACCTTTTCTCAATCTCAACTACAAACTTTCAATTTAAATAAGTACTTTCATAAACAAAACAGTTATTTAATTAAACAGACACCAAGTACAAGCTTTGACACCACAGAAGTATAGTTTGTGCGGCAAGAATCAAACCTAATGTACAAAATTCTCTTATGCCGCTTCAATACATTTAACGCAGCAAGTAGGAACTATAGCTAAGTAATTCAAAGTAAAAGTTAAGCTTGTTTTAATTTACCTAACTATATCCCACAATAAATGCCCCACTAGCTTACACTATTAAACCGGTACAGACCTGTCCGCAGCGTTTAGTACAACCACGCTCTTTGCTACCAAATGTTGGGGCTTCAACCTGGTCCAATGCTACAACCCTAAGACGCTGTTCCAGGGGCCCATCAGCTGGATTCGAGCCTCTTAGACCATTGGCTCAGGGCCAAATGCGGACAGAACTGTTCCGGCTTAACTTAGATAACTAAAGTATTAATAGATTTAAACTTATGCTATGCACTTACAGAGTCCAAGGTGACCACGGCTCCTCGATAAGGAAGGATGTAGGTTAAAGGGTAGGAAAGGTCAGGAATGAGAAGGTACTTGCTGTTCGGCCGTAGATTCTTGCTTCAAGACGGCACTAACACACAACACACACAGCACAGCACTAAAGTTCGTCTATAAGCTACTTAGATTAATGATTTACTTAAGTATATAAGATTGCACGGCCAGCAGTGGCGTCAACGTGGCACACAACTCTTGTCACTCAGTACAACAAGTAAGTCTTTATTTAGTACCGAAATAACTAGAAGCTAATTTCTCGCGGGAACCTTAAGCTATAGCGAGGTTCTAACAATACGGATTACAAAGAAAAGCTTATTTTTACAATCAACAATTCAAGGCGCCGGCCCGCCTTGCCAAAGACAATCTGAACTCTGTCGAACTGTCAAAACCAAAGGTTTTTATCAAAAAGCGCGGCAAGCTAGCTACGTTCACAAAGTATTCATCTGTCACAGCGACCACAGACAACTAATACATAGGTGGCGCGAACACTATTACATATGCTGTTTACTTGTTGCTCGCCGCTGTGCGTAATGATGTTATTAGGTTAAGTTAATGATAAGTACTGATAAGTTCTCATTAAGTGAAATTTTTTGTAAATTTCTTTGAGAATAAATTCTTTAACCACAACAGCTATTATGGTATGATAATAATAATGAGCTCCCGACCATATTTCGGCCACGGCGGCCTATCTGCAGAGAGATTAGCCATCTGCGCGGGATTTATTATAGTGCACAAGTGTTTGCACACAGGTGCGCTCTCTGTTACTTAATTACTTTACTCTCATAGCTCGATGGGACGGAAAATCCGACACGACTGGAGAGAGATCACGCGCAGCTCTGACGGCTTTACATGCTCTCCGAGGCACGTAATGACATAATAAAGACGTAAATGACATAATAAATGGAGATTGACCGTTTTTTCATAGGTAGCGTCTAAAGGTAAAGTCTAAAATAAACATCATACTTCATACTAATATTATAAATTCGAAAGTGTGTTTGTTTGTTGGTTTGTTAATTTATTGGTTTGTCCTTCAATGACGCCGCAACGGATGGATTGACTTTTTTTCTTTTTTTTGTTTACCTGTTAGGGGCATGGCGGTTATATTAAGCCCATACCCCTATTCGGTTACTACACGGCATCGTACCGGAACGTGGTAACTAGCCACGGCCGAAGCCTCCCACCAGGCCAGACCAGGGAAAATTCAGAAATTATAAATTCCCAAATTGACCCTGCCGGGGATCGAACCCGGGACCTCCGCACGTTAAGGCAACAGCGCTACACACTGCGCCACGGAGGTCGTCGAAACTTTTTATCCCGGAAAATTAAGGAGTTCCCTTGGGATAAAGAAAAAACTTAAACCACGCGGACGAAGTCGCGGGCATCAGCTAGTTATTTAATATAGTAGTTTTCTTTTCTTTCCAAAAGTCTAGTCTAGTCTTTCAAAAGACCTAAAATTCACAACTTCTGTTAGTTTGAAGTTTGATAACCTTTTTAAACTATAGATAGAACGATTTTAAATTTGATAAAGAGTTGCTGATTTGATTGAGTTGTCATCATCCCTATCCCTGGGTGTCCACTGGGTCATTACCTGAGCGACGTAGGTGAAGTCCCGCAGGTAGGCCTTGGGCTTGAGGCCCAGCTCCTTGGCCTTGGACTCGGCCATCACCAGGCACGCCGACGCGCCGTCCGTCTACGAACAGACACGTATATCACACCTACCCGCTTAGCCAAGTCACATACGTTACATAATTAAGTATAATTTTTAACTTTTTATTATTTATTTATTAACTGAATTATAGTATATTTATTAGTCTATTTATATATATATATATATTTTATAATATTGTTTTATTAATGTTTATTATTAGTTTATGTATTAGAATGTAGCTATTCGAATGTATGTATATTATAGGATGTCACCACCAGGAATCATTTTTTCCTATTCTGGTAGCCTGGCATAGATCGCTACCTAAGCGATAAGGCCGCCTTTTGTATCGTGTTTGTGTTTTTTTCTTTCCTTCTTTTGGTTTTTTTGTAATTTTTTGGTGATACAAATAAAGAGTATATAATAATAATAATAATACGTTTCGTGTCTGTTCTCTTTCTACTGTAATCGTTAACGCTTTAGCCATAGATTAATTATAAACCAAGTATAGATTGCTAACTCCCATATAAAAAATTTTCTAGGTTAATACTATCGATAGGTGGCGCTACCAGGCTCGCTCGACAAATGATTATAGTAAAATCGGTGAAATATCGTATTTTCTTGGTTCAGTTTGTATTAATTATTTATATAAAATTATCAAAATACAAAAATTTGATAAAATCACTTAAGCAAATAGCAAATTTACATTCAATTAATTTTAACAAAATTAACTTGCAGAAGTAATTCGATTTGAAACAAGTTCTGTGTATTCTTATGTTATAATCAGCTAGTGGACCATGCAGTTATGCTGCATTCCTATAGATGGCGTCACAAACTGACGATACACTAAAATAATTTTTTCCTCTTGTTTTGGTGCCGGCCAAAGACGATATACTTATAAACCAGGTTGGTACTTGGTATTATAATTAACTAGCTGATGCCCGCGACTTCGTATGCGTGGATCGAGGTTTTTTTGTTCCCGCGGGAACTCTTTAATTTTCCGGGAATAAAAGTAGCCTATGTGCTACCTATTCAAGACTATAATCTATTTCTGTGCCAAATTTCAGCCAGATACGTTATGCTGTTGGGGCGTGATTGAGTAACAAACATCCATACATCCATACATCCATCCAAACTTTCGCATTTATAATATTAGTAAGAGTAAGATCTATGGTGCCGGCTCAGTGAATTGTGCGTTTCTTGTGTTTTTAGGGTTCCGTACCTCAAAAGGAAAAAACGGAACCCTTATAGGATCACTTCGTTGTCCGTCCGTCTGTGTGTCAAGACCCTTTTTCTCAGGAACGTATGGAGGTATCAAGCTGAAATTCATATCAATCAGGTCTACGGTCCCTTAGAGCTGTGAAAAAATCAAACTTAAAAGCCTACACAATCAAAAGATACAGCCGTTTATGCTGCAAATTTTCGATTTTTCTTGCACTCGCGAGGGAATCAAAACCTACAGGGTACTTCCCGTGAACTTAGAATCTTGAAACTTGGTACGAAGCAACGTCTTATAACACAGATATTAATTATTTATATTTAGACGGAAGAATTGCGAAAAGCATAAATTTTTAGTTATATCATTTAATTAAAATATTTTTAATAATTCGGGTTCCGTACCTCAAAAGGAAAAAAACTGAACCCTAGGATCACTTTGTTGTCCGTCCGTCTGTGTGTCCAGACCCTTTTTCTCAGGAACACATGGAGGTAGGTACCAAGCTGGAATTCATATCAAATACCTACTCAGGTCTACTGTCCCTTGGAGCTGTGAAAAAATCAAACTTCTAAGCTAACACAATCAAAAGCTCTACAGCCATTTTTGCTTTGCCGTCTTTCTACACGTGCAGTCTGTGTATAGACTATACGCAGCGGACCTACAATGCTCTGCGTGTTCAATATAACAATGTGCTGAGGGCGGTGCTGAGGAGGCCTCGACACTGCAGCGCGTCGGCCATGTTCGCGGACGCTCGCGTGGATGATTTCTACGCGATCGTGCGCAAGCGTGCTGCGTCTATGATGTGCAGGCTAGTGAGCAGCACCAACACCCTCCTCAGTACGTTGGCTACTAAGCTGGACAGCCCTCTCTGGAGGCGCTGGAATGGTGCACACATTCTCATGAGGAGGCCTCAAAAATACTATAACTTTTACTTATAGGATACACCTACATGTTTGTACGGAACCCTCGGTGCGCGAGTCCGACTCGCACTTAACCGGTTTTTTTTTTGTTTGTGACCGTGATAAGACTAATGGACTCCGAGATCCTGCTACTTAACTGCTGACCTACGCTTGTTCTGGACTCTGAGATTCTGCTGCTATACGATTAATCTTTGAGGTTAAGTTTGGCAATTGTTAGGTATTCTTTAGCCATTTAGCTAATAATAATATATTTATCGACATGCAGGGTTCCGAAATATGTAAATCCATACTAATATTATAAATGCGAAAGTGTGTCTGTCTGTCTGTCCGTCTGTCTGTCTGTCTGTCTGTCTGTCTGCTACGCTTTCACGGCCCATCTATTCAACCGATTTTGATGAAATTTGGTACAGGGTTAGATTGTATCCCGCGGAAGGACATAGGCTTTTTATCCCGGAAAATTTAAGAGTTCCCGCGGGAATCGAAAAAATTTGGTCCACGCGGACGTAGTCGCGGGAATCATCTAGTAAATAAATATAATATAGATAATTATTTTATTTATAGCTAGCTAATTACAGTAGAAGTCTGGTTGATGGCGATATAATTTAGGTAGGTACTTAGGTAATAATCAAGAAAAAATATTTACAGTAGGTATTGTGCATTACATACTTTACATACTAATATTATAAATGCGAAAGTGTGTCTGTCTGTCTGTCTGTCTGTCTGCTACGCTTTCACGGCCCATCTATTCAACCGATTTTGATGAAATTTGGTACAGGGATAGATTGTATCCCGCGGAAGGACATAGGCTACTTTTTATCCCGGAAAATTTAAGAGTTCCCGCGGGAATCGAAAAAATTTGGTCCACGCGGACGTAGTCGCGGGAATCATCTAGTAAATAAATATAATATAGATAATTATTTTATTTATAGCTAGCTAATTACAGTAGAAGTCTGGTTGATGGCGATATAATTTAGGTAGGTACTTAGGTAATAATCAAGAAAAAATATTTACAGTAGGTATTGTGCATTATTCAAGAAATACTTGATAAAAAAACTAAATTTACCATTACTCTAGAGTCTACCTACTTCAGAACTATAGGCACATTAGTTCTGATCTGTATAGAGCCTTCGGTCATGGCTAGCTATAACCCTACCGGCGAAGCCAAGTGCTGCCAAGCGATTTAGCGTACCTAGAAATCGATTTGGGGTTTATTATAAGTACCAAGCCGTTATACCCCTTCTTATTAGCCCACTACTATCTTAGGCTACATCATCAAATACCATCAGCAGGCCGAGCATGGGAGGGGACAAAAATCTCATCCCCCGATTATATCCACTGACAAGAGATAAAATTATGCTATAGCATGGCAACAGGGGAAAGGAGGAGTATATCCTTGTTTGACTTGTGCATAGGACGTAGGTTTAAGTTTATTTTCATACCATTAAATTATAAAAAAGATGTCTCGAGCCAACTGGGACATCTTATCCTTTCCCCGTGGATAAAATCTCCACGCCCATGCTCGGCCTACTGGTTGAATCGCAGTCAAGGGCTGACTTGTGAAAGAATCAAAAAACAAGAATAACTAACATATATAAGAAATACTTTTAAAAAACACAAAAACAAGTGATCAAGATTGTTTTAAAAAAAAAAATATAATTAGACACGTTTACGTGCTCTCCGAGGCACGGGGTTGCAACACCGCCAACTTCCTAACTCCGGGCTAGTATTGAGAATTTCTTGCCAGAAAAACCCAATACTTGTTATGGCCCGACCCGGGACTCGAACCCGGGACCTCGTCGGTCGCAGTCAAAGACAATATATAAACCTGTATTATAATTAATTAATTCGCAGTCCAACATGCTAACCACTATACCAACGAGGCAGTCATGGATATATAACTATACGTTAGATGGCACTAGGTAAGTTTGATCGAGTTGATGATTCAACTACTACTCGTTAGATGGCAATAGCTATGTTCGTTATTAATTATTTTTCAGCTTGCACAGTTACGCCATCTCAGATAATGCGAAGAACTACAAGGTACCGGCGACTTTAATGCGCATTTAGCGAGCTTTGATTTAATGTATGAAGAGAACAGTCTTATACTGGTTTATATATTGTCTTTGCTTTAGCGGAGAGTAAAAAATAAGTGAATAGTCTACGGTCAGCGTTTTAACGATTATGGTAAGACAACAGACACGAAATGTATGTAACTTGACTAGGGGGGACAGCTCTTTTACGCATTGCAAAGGCTCTGGCGTTCACTAGGTTAGCCAAGTCGAATCGAAGCTATAATTCGCCACCTATACATGTTGAAGTTTTAGTGGTTTTAGGGCCGTGGCGGGGTGATTTGCCTGAAGTAGTACTGTCGTCTAAGTGTGTTTGTTATGAAAAACTAGGTACTTTTATTTTTATTAAAAACAACTCGACGAAAAACTCGAAATTGTGTCACGTTAGAAGCGCAAGAAATATTTGGGAAGATCTCCATGCAGGCGTGCCATTATGCAATCATTATCCGCCCCGCACTGTATAAGCCCCGCCCCTAAGCCCGCGCGTAATACTAGGGCCCGCGCGCCACTGTTTTTGTTACTTTTTGGCTCGGCGCAAACGGGCCAATGACCACAGCCACTGGTGGCTAGCGACAAGCAATTAACATTAGTTTTCATACTTTTTGTATAGACTCGCCGCATACGAGTGGTCGGTGGCGGTCGCGCGTTTCGGTAGTGTTAGTAGCGCGACAGTCGCCGGTGGCTGTGGTCGGTGGCCCGTTTGCGTCGAGCCTTTAGGCGCTATGTTCATTGCGACGCGGATCACCTACGCGGATATCCGCGACAAACGGTAAAATGTATTAAGCCTATATACAGCGCGTCCAGTGCTGCGCGGAGCACTTTGCACTTTCTTTTGGAACGAAGTTCCTTATGGGACGATGTGGAGGGGTACCCTAGCCGGCAAAAAACGTCCGTAACGAAAATGAGTAAGATTTTAAGCTATTGCATAGCTTCTATCGCGAGCCTTGAGCGTGGAGACCGAATCCAGAAATTCCGTAACGAAAAATCCCTAACACTTTGGTTGCTATGACTACTTGTGTTGTTGACATCAAGTTGTTGAAAATAAAAAGACTAACCTTAGAACTTCATTGAGGTTTTTTGATTCCCCTTGGACACCCGGACTATTGAAAACATAATTCTTTAAAATTATTTCGCCCGCTATATTTTCAACAACTTGAAGTCAACAACACAAGTAGTCATAGCAACCAAAATCATCTTTTCATAAAAATATTTCGCCTTTATATTTTCAACAACTTGAAGTCAACAACACAAGTGGTTGATAAAAAACGCTATGCAATAGCTTTACCGCGGCAGTCTCCGAGTGCCACACGTCTTTTTTTTTTACGGAGACAAAAGGTGTTAAGTAATGAATATACTATATTCGAAATTAAACTTGAATGCTTCAGTGTTAAGGTTTGACGATGAGCCACGCACTGGATTCGCGCCTTAGTTGTCCTGCGTCAGACTCACCAGGAACGAGGCGTTGGCCGCGGTGACGGTTCCGTGCGGCTTGATGAAGGCGGGCTTCAGTTTGGCGAGCTGCTCCGGGGCGGACACTCGGATACCATTATCCTTCTCCACCAGTCCATCTTTGCCTTCCACTGCACAATAAGTTCCAAAATTGAAACAGCGTACATAATATTACAATAAGCCGACGCCTGTACTATTGCAAATTGCGTCTAAAGTTACGGTTGCAGCACCTCGGGATTTAAAATTCAATAAATATAAATACAGTTTTCTGTAGTTAGTGCTGATTTCTTGATCAATTTAAGACGTTCATATTGAAATCCAAAATGGCCGTTGTAATTTTTTTCAATTACATCTTTATTTCTTCGTTTTTAGGGTTCCGTACCGCAAAAGGAAAAAACGGAACACTTATAGGATCACTTTGTTTTCCGTCCGTCTGTGTATAAAGACCCTTTTTCTCAGGAACGCATGGAGGTATCAAGCTGAAATTCATATCAAATTCTCAGGTCTACTGTCCCTTGGGGCTGTGAAAAAATCAAACTTCTAGTCAACGCAATCAAACGATACAAATATACTGCAAATTTTCGACACTCTCAAGGGAATCAAAACCTACAGGGTACTTCCCGTGAACTCAGAATCTTGAAATTTGGTACGAAGCAACGTCTTATGGCACAGATAAAGGAAAAATTGCGAAAAGCATAAATTTTAGTTACATCATATAATAAAAATATTTTTATGCATTCGACACTCGCAAGGGAATCAAACCAATAGGGTACTTCCCGTGAATTCAGAATCTTGAAATTTGGTACGAAGCAACGTCTTATAGTACAGATAAAGGAAAAATTGCGAAAAGCATAAATTTGAGTTACATCATATAATAAAAATATCTTTAATAATTTTTAACTTACTACACCTTTTCGCATGAACGCGTAGAGGTATTAAATTGAAATTAAAATAGATAAGTGGAATAAAAATACCATAAATTTTACTTATATACCTACAGGTTTGTACGGAACCCTCGGTGCGCGAGTCCGACTCGCACTTGGCCGGTTTTTTTTTTCAATACCAATACTCGCGCGGTCCGCGCTGTGGCAGATGTCTCTGGGCGTCAGGTGGCTCACCTTTGACGGGTATGAGGTCTGTGAAGTAGCCCTTCTGCTGCGCCTCGTGCGCCATGGTGTGTGAGCGCAGCGCGTACTCGTCCTGCTCCTGGCGCGAGGCACCGAACGCCGCAGCGAGGCGGTCCGCGCTGTGGCCCATCGTCTCGCCCGACGAAAACTCCGCCACCGCCGGCAACTGTGGATTATTACACTCGCGTAATGATACTTGGAAAAGGGCCCGATAAACATTGCATATTGGTTTAACTAAATCTGTTAAAATACGCAATTAACGATGGTATCTTAAAACTAAAGCTATGAGGTTTCCACACGTACCCTGGTCTGAGAAGAGCCCACAAAAAAATCTGTTTTTTATCACCATCTCACTAGGTTTTTTACAAGAAACCTATGTCCGATTACAATAGTTATGTCGATTGCCGATGACCTTACAAGGCTATTATAAGACAAAATGAAGTGTACCTAAATGTCCCTCACTTAAGACGCGAAGTAGTCAGGCCTGAGTCCGCAGCAGCGCAAGCCTCTGCGCGGGCGTCTTGGCGCGGTTGAGCCGCAGCAGCAGAGTGCGCATCTTGCTCGAGTGGCGAGTGACCTTACAAGGCTATTATAAGACAAAATGAAGTTGCTATGTCCCTCACCTCAGGCGCGAAGTAGTCAGGTCTGAGTCCGGCCAGCAGCGCAAGCATTTGCCCGGGCGTCTTGGCGCGGTTGAGCCGCAGCAGCAGTGCGCGCATCTTGCGCGAGTGGCGAGTGACCTTACAAGGCTATTATAAGACAAAATGAAGTTGCTATGTCCCTCACCTCAGGCGCGAAGTAGTCAGGTCTGAGTCCGGCCAGCAGCGCAAGCCTTTGCCCGGGCGTCTTGGCGCGGTTGAGCCGCAGCAGCAGAGCGCGCATCTTGCGCGAGTGGCGAGTGACCTTACAAGGCTATTATAAGACAAAATGAAGTTGCTATGTCCCTCACCTCAGGCGCGAAGTAGTCAGGTCTGAGTCCGGCCAGCAGCGCAAGCCTTTGCCCGGGCGTCTTGGCGCGGTTGAGCCGCAGCAGCAGAGCGCGCATCTTGCGCGAGTGGCGAGTGACCTTACAAGGCTATTGTAAGACAAAATGAAGTTGCTATGTCCCTCACCTCAGGCGCGAAGTAGTCAGGTCTGAGTCCGGCCAGCAGCGCAAGCCTTTGCCCGGGCGTCTTGGCGCGGTTGAGCCGCAGCAGCAGAGCGCGCATCTTGCGCGAGTGGCGAGTGACCTTACAAGGCTATTATAAGACAAAATGAAGTTGCTATGTCCCTCACCTCAGGCGCGAAGTAGTCAGGTCTGAGTCCGGCCAGCAGCGCAAGCCTTTGCCCGAGCGTCTTGGCGCGGTTGAGCCGCAGCAGCAGAGCGCGCATCTTGCGCGAGTGGCGAGTGACCTTACAAGGCTATTATAAGACAAAATGAAGTTGCTATGTCCCTCACCTCAGGCGCGAAGTAGTCAGGTCTGAGTCCGGCCAGCAGCGCAAGCCTTTGCCCGGGCGTCTTGGCGCGGTTGAGCCGCAGCAGCAGAGCGCGCATCTTGCGCGAGTGGCGAGTGATCTTACAAGGCTATTATAAGACAAAATTAAGTTGCTATGTCCCTCACCTCAGGCGCGAAGTAGTCAGGTCTGAGTCCGGCCAGCAGCGCAAGACTTTGCCCGGGCGTCTTGGCGCGGTTGAGCCGCAGCAGCAGAGCGCGCATCTTGCGCGAGTGGCGAGTGACCTTACAAGGCTATTGTAAGACAAAATGAAGTTGCTATGTCCCTCACCTCAGGCGCGAAGTAGTCAGGTCTGAGTCCGGCCAGCAGCGCAAGCCTTTGCCCGGGCGTCTTGGCGCGGTTGAGCCGCAGCAGCAGAGCGCGCATCTTGCGCGAGTGGCGAGTGACCTTACAAGGCTATTATAAGACAAAATGAAGTTGCTATGTGCCTCACCTCAGGCGCGAAGTAGTCAGGTCTGAGTCCGGCCAGCAGCGCAAGCCTTTGCCCGGGCGTCTTGGCGCGGTTGAGCCGCAGCAGCAGAGCGCGCATCTTGCGCGAGTGGCGAGTGACCTTACAAGGCTATTATAAGACAAAATGAAGTTGCTATGTCCCTCACCTCAGGCGCGAAGTAGTCAGGTCTGAGTCCGGCCAGCAGCGCAAGCCTTTGCCCGGGCGTCTTGGCGCGGTTGAGCCGCAGCAGCAGAGCGCGCATCTTACGCGAATGGCGGATGGGCACGTCCGACATGAACTCCACCCCGCCTGCGACTATTACGTCGTACGCGCCCGCCGCTATCATGCCGATGCCTGCACCACAGGGAATTGAATTAAGGTTTATTCTCGCGATTTATATTTCGCGTACGGATTTCACCTACTTCACTGACACAGAATTAGTGATGTGCCGGATCGTTAATAATGTATATCCGCGGATACGGATCCGGATACGGATATTTGGTGTCAAGATCCGCGGATACGGATACGGATTTTAACTTTTTTTACTCAATCGGTGTCGGTGCGCGTAACTCACTACGATAAATATTTGCAATATAAAGGTGCCAAATATTTGATTTTAAGAAATAAAAAAATTATCTGAATGGAATTTAAATAGTTTTTCATTGCAACCTACCTAATCACCTATATATTGAATT
This sequence comes from Erebia epiphron, assembly GCA_963932025.1. Lineage (NCBI taxonomy): Eukaryota > Metazoa > Arthropoda > Insecta > Lepidoptera > Nymphalidae > Erebia > Erebia epiphron. The sequence continues at coordinate 3,372,469 of OZ009948.1, forward strand.
TCATCTTTGTATTGAAAATTAATAAGGTAAAAGATCCGTTAAAGGATCCGTCAAAAAAGTAACGGATACGGATCTTTCTTCACCCGTAGATATCCGCGGATATGGATACGGATATCCGGCACATCACTGAGAATCACATAATAGTATGGCACAGCAAATATATACAGGGAGCATACTACCATCGCTTAAATCCATATGGTTTTAATATTGTTGACGTTCGTGTTTTTAGGGTTCCGTACCAAAATGGTAAAATGGAACCCTTATGGTGCGACTTTCTCCGTCTGTCTGTCCGTCTGTCCGTCCGTCACACTCGATTATTTCAGTAACTACCGAAGCTATCGACATGAAATTTGGAATAGTTGTGTATATTAGTGGCCCAAAGACACTGGAATTAAAAAAAATGGAAATTATTTTTGTTCTTATTTAAAAAGGGGGGAAAATCGGAGGGTTGAAATTTAAAAGTGAGATAACTGTACTGTGTGGGGTATGGTCAATAGGAATTTATGTATATTTTACAGGAAAACTATAGCCAATGCTCTAACTAGCATAGTTTTTTTGATATTAACAGTAAAACTCTACAAACAAAGTTAGTTTTGCGGTTCATTAACAAAGGTAATTATTACCGTCAAAGATAGGGTTAAACGCAAGTTCTTCTAAGTACTCGTCGTCAAATAAACATATTGGTTTTTGCCTGATTGTTTTGCTTCAGTACCTACTTCTTGAGTACGGAACCCTCGGTGCGCGAGTCAGACTCGCACTTGGCCGGTTTTTTAATTATAATCCTTAATTTAGGGACGTCAAGGTTCGTGACATAAAATTTTAATATTGAAATTATATTGCATTAAGCGATGGTAGTAACTAGTAACCAGCAGAAAATATTCGCGCGAATATAATTCTTACCGCACCGCGTGAAATTATATCAAACGAGCGAACTATTTTCACGCGAATTTTATTCGCAAGTGTGTGCCACCTTCACATGATTTCTAGTGATACAGAATTGCCAAAAGAAAATCGCGCAAATATTTTTCGTAGCGCAAACGAAGTCTTACAAAGTTCGTAATGTAATTGCTACTTTTCAAAACACAAAACACGATATGCAAGGATCCGGATATATAAATATCGGGGGGATTTATTGAACAATAAATATGGTTGTTTTTCACGATTGTTGCCAGGCACTCGTGTTTCGGGCTCGAGAGCGGCCAGAACTGACGGTGAAGTATACTTCAAGTTAGACAATTAATTAAGATACTGAAGAGGTTGGTTAAGTCTACACACTCCCTGCCTAATAGTAATGGTCCATATTATCTATCACTTACAGTCTGATTCAAACTTTATGACGTGTCGGCAACGTCTCTGAAGTTAGCCACGAGTTCGCGCAGAGAAGCCGACTGAACTGTCCCACTGATACCTTATATTGTATTCTGTGCATTGAAACGAGCGATGTTCGTTGACATTGATGAGAAGTCATAAAGTTTGAATCGGATTGTAATGGTAATATTATTATCTTGGTTGGATGATATTCTGTACGCCATGGTGACAGTGCGGTCACTGAAACCGGCCGCCAGGACTGCCTCTCGCCCGATGTTGGACGTCTTTACTTCCCAATGACAGTCACAACACTATGTAGTCAGAGTCTTCAGACTTACCAGTGGGAATTATGGCTTGGCATTTTTTTTTTTTATGTTAATCTCATTGGAATAATTTCTAAATATAGTACTATTCCTAATGAGTACTTACATAAAATATTTGCATGCTAATTTATAGTAGAATGTGAAGGACACTAAAAAATTGTAAACATCTGTACATACTCATATTCAGCAAATAAATTCTAATTTCATTTCATTTCATTTGGTTGGACGACATACACGCCACGGTGACAGTGCGGTCACTGAACCCGGCCGCCAGGACTGCCTCTCGCCCGATGTTTGATGTCTTTACTTCCCAATCACAGTCACAACACTATATTGTCAGAGTCTACACACTTACGGGTGGTAATGGCTTGGTTGGACGATATGCACGCCATGGTGACAGCGCAGGCGTGCGGTCACTGAACCAAGCCGACAGGGCTGCCTCTCGCCCGATGTTTCTCGTCTTTACTACCCCATGACTGTATTATTAGTCGATATATAGTCAGAGTCTACACACGTACCAGTGGTGATGGCTTGGTTGGACGATATGCACGCCATGGTGACAGTGTGCGCAGGCGTGCGCTCACTGAACCCGGCCGCTAGGGCTGCCTCTCGCCCGATATTGGAGGTCTTCACTTCTTGGATGACAGTGCCATAAACAATGTAGTCTATTAGCTCTTTTTGTATGCCCGTTTTTTGCAGGAGACCCCTGGGAGTTGAATAAATATGATGTTCTTTGATATTTAAATGAAGGTTTCAGATATAAGTACAATCTATAAGATTTCTCTCTAGCCAAGAGTAAAGTCCTAGTAAGAATAAGAGTAGTTGCTTGAGCTATATAATAAGGCTTTTAAACAATCAGGTTGATAATTTTTATATAATAAGAATTATCAAAATTATTTTTCTAAAACTTGCTCAGAAATTGATTCATTATTAAAAAAAAACAATAAGTAAATAAGTAATTAGGTCTCTTATTAGAGAAAAAAAAACAAATAGGAAATCAGATATTTTCCGATACAAAACAAGGTTTTAGCGCGAGTTAAGCTAAGTCAAAGCCATTTATCATATGGCCTGGGCAGTAATGTACTATTACTGCCAGGTGTCATAATATTAAGTGCTAGCCAGTAAAGTAATTATCATCAGATATAAATGTTATAAATGCGAAAGTTTGGACAGATGGATGTATGGATGGATGTTGGTAACTCAATCACGCCCAACGGCTGAACGGATCTGGATGAAATTCGGCACAGAGATAGATTATAGTCTGGAATAGCACATAGGCTATGTCCGGAAAATGAAAGAGTTACTGCGGTAACCAAAAAACCTCAATCCACGCGTACGAAGTCGCGTAATGATTATATAATTATTTATTATACTGTTTCATAAATACACCATTTAACATTGCTTGCTATTTGATATGCAAAAGAACATGGGATCCCAGAGTATTTATCCCAAAAAACCTGCTACTATTGAGTAGTAGTAGTAGTAGTAGTATAAGTCTTTATTGCATCTTAACACATAGGTACAAAATTATGCATACAATACAGAAGACAGGAAACTGTGGTAATGCGCAAAGGCGGCCTTATCACTAAAGTGATCTTTTAAAGGCAACCCGAGCGTACAAAGCTGATGACACTGGGTCTAGGAGCTCATGTGGTTGATGCACATCAAATCAAAATAACAAAAGTATAAAATATACTTACATAAACATACATACTATAGTTTACATATTAATTACACATATAGATACCTACTACAATAAATAAATATAGTATATATTATAAAATATATATTGTTATCATACACTTACAACTACGTTACATAGATAGATAATGATTTTTTAAACGACGTTTAAAAATATGTATCAATTTGGAGTGACGAATTTTTCGGGGTAATGCATTCCATAATATGACTGCTTTTACAGTAAAAGACTCACTGTAACAACGGGAGCGAGATGAGGGTATCGCAAGCTTGTTATCGCTTTTCGACCGGAGGCTGAAAGGGTAGAAAGAGTTTGAACCTAGAAATGAGAAACGTTCTTTGAGATATGCAGGAGAAGAGGGATTAAAGAGAACAGAATAAAGAAGGGAAAGGATATGAACATCACGCCTATCACTCACCGTTAACCACTTGAGATTGAGATTAATGGAAAGGGGTTATGACCCTCAGCAATAACAAATACGAGAAAGAGAGAGAGAGTACTTACAGTAATGAAAGTCTTGCAAGTTCATGGGGCATCATCTTTGCGTAGTCAGTGAAGGACACAAGGAAGGGGGTCCTGACTCCATCCACCAGTACCACATTTTTACCGGTGCGGTCCGGGAGCGTCTTCTTTTGGTGTAAGGCTGCGCCCACACTGAGAGCTCGGCGAGCAGAGTCTGAAGACACAGGGAAATATTGACAATAAAATAAACAATAACAGGCCAAGTTGCTAAACAAAGTTTACTTAGTTAAATTTTTAAATTCAGCACGGGCAGACAATATAGGTACAACAAGAAAGAAAAATACAGTACTTTTAACAAAAAAATAAAACATCATGATGGTTATGGTAGATTATGTATAATATAGTAAGTTATGAAAAAACAGGCACTCTTTTTTCCCAAAAAGTTGTTTCAAATATTTAAAATACTAATTTGTAAATTGCAATCTTTCAATAGACTTTTGTCTAAAGGCCGCCCGTTAGTTAAAACCAAGTGGAATAATTTCGTAGGAAATATTCAAATTTATCTCAGGAAATCAGAAATAGTGTGCGAGCAAAGTACAATTACTATAAATTTTGATATTATGTATGCTAAGAGGGACAACCTGCAGCCAAATCCTTTGGCAACATTGGATAATGTACAGTGTACTACTGAAAATATTAACATATTAAAATGTACAAAGTCCAATAATGCTCACATTATTTAATATTAAGTGTTTCAATGACAACTTTCCAAGTCCAAAGTTTACTTCCCTACAAGTAACTAAGTACTTTATCCATAGAAAATTGCTCGAATGTTCAAATTAGGTACGATAAATATTATGAACTTTAACACCCGTAGGGTGCTGTCAGTATTAAACTGTAATTGATATAATTATAAAAAAGTGAGGATTTCATGTAATACAACAGTACCAAAATTTAAAGCTAAAGAACAATTACCGAATTTAGCGGTGGAAGTAGGGCGCGCCGCTTTTATGAAAGATTTCGCGACTTGTGAAGCCATGACTCCTCCCAAAGTAATTTCGACTTACACTCAATGGAATAATTAAACTTATTAGCGCAATGAATTGAATTCTTTTTAATAAAAAAATCGAAATTTTAAAAACAAAAAAGATTGGACTCTGACCTGCTGTCAGTGACGTTAGTGACAGATGTTGACAGTGGATATTTGACATTGACAACAAACACTGAAAACAATTTGCGTTCAAAAATTTGTTAACCGTCGAAAATTCTTTAGTTCTTACTTATTTTATTTTATTATTAATAAATAACCAGTTTTGAAATGTTTTGTCCTGATTTTTACTGACTTGCTGATAAACTAATTATAAAAGTGATAAAAATAATTATTTATAAATATTTTCATGGAAATAATTCTTAAAAGTGGGTAGTTAGTCGAGTACTTCTTTACCCCTCTTCCGGCTGGACACGTAGCCGAATAGACTCCGAAATCTAATTTTACCTTTACACATATAGCGCAAAGTCTCATGAACTGTTTTAATTTATTGATAATTTAAGTTATTTAAATTAAGATTTCATTATAAATGAAGCAGTGCTAACCGTAATTTTGTAGGTAAGTAATAATATCACTGTTTCTTCTTCGGCACGTGTATTTACAAATTCGTTTTAAAATTTTACTTTTATTCTACTTTTGATCAATACATTTTTCGCAGAATATTAGTTTTTGCATAAAATACGTAAATAAAAGAAATAAAAGAAACAACAAATTATAATTTAAATATTTGGAAGAATCTTTCTTTAGAAAGGTCAGCCTACAAGTTCCGGTTTCACACCGGCTTGCATAATTTATTATGTGAACAACATTTGCATTAAATTCCAGAAAGATGATTTTGTGAATCGTTTACACGTGTTGTTTCAACCCCAGCAGCTTACACATACCAATATGGCGGTCCCATCTAAGAATGACTTGGACTTTGGAGCATGCTTGGAGTTGACCTGTTGCAACTTACTGCGAAAAAATGTATACTTATAATATTATGAATGCGACAATCTGTATGTCTTACTAGCTGCTGCCTGCGACTTCGTCTACGTGGATTGTGGTTTTCTGGAAATTCTGGTTCCCGCGGGAAATTTTCCGGGATTTAAAGCAGCCTATTATTCCAAACTATAACCTATCTCTGTGCCAAATTTCACCAGACCCGTTCTGTCAATCTTGCGTGATTGAGTAACAAATATCTATCCAAACTTTCACATCTATAATATTAATGGTAAAGATATTGACAACATTTTGGTTATTGGAAAACGGATAGGTTGTACTCCGGGGAAGAACATAGGCTACCTTTTATCCTGGACAGTCAAACAGTCGCCCCAGGATTTTCAATAAATTCTAAATCCACCCAAATAAAATCACGGACATCCAGTGGAAAAATACATTATTATTTTTTTTATGTAGGATGACGGTCCTACTGATATTTGTCTCGTGGCTCGTGGTGTGTTCGGCGCAATTTGTCGACGAGATGCAAACATACGAGGCGGAGTGCCTCGTGGAGGGTGCCTTCACCTGTCTGGCGGGAGGTTGCGTGCCGCAAGACAAGTACTGCGACGGGAACTACGACTGCGAGGATGGAAGCGACGAGAATTTTTGCGGTAAGAAAATAATCTTTTGACAACCTCCCTGGCGCAGTGTTGAGCACTGTTGTCTTAACGTGCGGAGGCCCCGGGTTCGATCCCCGGCAGGGTTAATTTTGAAATTTATAATTCCTGAAATTTCCCCGGTCTGGCCTGGTGAGAGGATTCGGTCTGCAGAGTGACAAAAGTTACATTTTATCCCAGAAAAACAAATATTTTTCCAGGTATTCATGATACATAAATCCATGCGAATAAATATTATACAAATAAATATTTCTATATTTCTATTTGTTTCAGTAAACCACCGTCCCGATGAACAGTACTGCAACGATACACACCAATTCCTGTGCGCTGACAGTCGGAAGTGTCTGCCTAGCGCTTGGGTGTGCAACGATGAGCCTGACTGCTTAGACGGCAGTGATGAAGTCAACTGTCCAACAGCATCTGCTATCGATGTTGTACTAAACGTAAGATTGTAATATTTTTTATTAACTGTTCGTAATTATTGCCATCATCAATTACCTCGATGCACTACTTATATTGATACAAAATAAAATGGTGGGCTATATTATTTAATTATTTCTAATTGGGATAGCTTCCCAAAACTCCTAGAACGCGATTCTCTTCCGCTCCACTCGTAGGCTCATTTTATTAGACAGCTTAAAACTTTACACTTTACAAATAAAACTAGGAATATGCTACCGTCTGACAGCCGATGTTTTTAACTTATATATTAGGCTTTGATATCCGAAAATGAAACAATTCCCACAGGATTTTAAGCAAAGACAAAATCCTGCTAAATAAGTCGTGCAGGTATCATCTAGTAATCTATAATCTTTATTTTAGGCGATGCAGTGCAAAGGATTTTCATGTGACGGCAAAAGGTGTGTTTCGAGGTTTTGGATATGCGATGGCTATTATGATTGTGATGATAAAACTGACGAAGATATTAAGAGCACTTGTGGTAAGTCGTATTTTTTTAGGGTTTCATACCTCAAGAGGAAACAATATACTCCTTTTTTCAGGCAGTCGTATAAAAAGGAACCCTTATAGGATCACTTCGTTGTCCGTCTGTCAGTCTGTCAAGCACTTTTTTCTCAAGAACGTTTGGAGATATCAAGTTGAAATTAATATAGGTCTACGGTCCCTTGAATCTGTAGTAAAAAACTGAAGCTTCTAGTCAACGCAATCAAAAGATAAGGCCGTGTATGCCGCATATTTTGCATATTTTGACACTCGCCAATAAATCCTATAGGTAAATTTACTTCCCGTTGCCCTAGGAAAAGTTTATTTGATTAAATTTTTTTGCAGTTATATAAAACCCATACCATTAATCGGTTTCGGGTTAATTCGGCATAACCCTAAATCGCTTGGCAGTATGCCTTTGCCGATAGGGTGGTAACTAGCCCCGGACGAAGCCTCGAAAGAAATTAAATATCACAAAACTCCATACGATTCTTGCGATTAAATTAGTTTAACCTCCACTTACATACAAGTTTTGTATGTATTTTGAAAACTTAAGTGTACTTAATTATTATGTTTCTTAAATTATTTCCAGCACATGTACTTCATTCAAAGACGTTGCAAGACATGTATCTGCACGATTTATCGTATTGTGAGGCTAGAGGAAGGCATACATGTCTGGACAAGTCGTTCTGCTTACCGCCGGAATACATGTGCAATGGAATGAATGACTGTAAGGATGGTAGTGATGAGGGAGCGTTTTGTCAACATTGTGAGTAATAAAAAAAATATTGCTATTTGGAAATAGGTGTTTGGAAAACGATGGATCCTTGAACGACGTGTATTTTAAATGCACGAGCGAACCAGAGTTTTTTTTGTATAAATTGGAGGTAGCTGTATTGTTGATACACAGCATAAGATAATTTTTTTTGCATGAGAAAATTCGTCATCGTCCGTGTTTTAATTAAATTAAGCACAATTTCACAAAGTAAGGGAATATACTGGAAAATTAAGCATCAGTTCACACCCGATCCGATCGTGATGGGCTGTGACGCTCGACTGGGGAGAATATTAACCGAATGCAATCTAACGTATATGCTACACTTTCTGTAGAAGTTGTACTAAAAAAACTGGCCAAGTGCGAGTCGGACTCGCGCACCGAGGGTTCCGTACTCAAGAAGTAGGTATAATTACCTTTGTTAATGAACCGCAAAACTAACTTTGTTTGTAGAGGTTTACTGTTAATATCAAAAAATTACGTTTGTTGTATGGGAGCCCCCCTTTAATATTTACTTTATTGATATTTAATTATTTATTTTGAAAGGTAATATACAAGTTAATATTCTGTGAAAATTTGAACCGTCTACCTGTTACCGTTTTTAATATTGAGCAAAAAAATACGAAAAAAACACGTTTATTGTATGGGGACCCCCCTTAATATGTATATTTTTTTAATTTTTAGTATTTGTTGTTATACCGGCAACGGAAATACATCATTTGTGAAAATTTCAGCTTTCTAGCTATCACGGTCTATGAGATACAGCCTGGAGACAGACAGACAGACAGACAGACAGACAGACAGACAGACAGCGGAGTCTTAGTAATAGGGTCCCGTTTTTACCCTTTGGGTACGGAACCCTAAAAAGAGGATTTGAAACATTTAATAAAATTATTAATACAAAAAATAAACGAGACTAGCTTAAAAATAATTGCAACAGTATGTGACCAATCACATACAAATGTAGGTGCAATAAAAAGCCTACGAGAAGAAACAAAATGTAACCATTTAAGAAAAGGGTTGGAATACAATTCTTGTAGTTTTGAAATAGAGAACAATAAAATATTTCCTATTTTTGATACTCCCCATCTATTAAAAGGAGTGCGTAATAATCTTTTAAAAAAAGATGTCCCATGTAAGTGAAGCTAAACTACCCAAGATGAAAGTAAAATATGCTGTGGAAGTGTTCAGCCAAAGAGTATCATCTGCTATGAGATTTTCAGCACGTAAGTATTATGAAATCAATTTTTATCTTTGCCAAGGTAATGTAGATGACACAAGATTATTTATATTCCATTTTATCATCAATCTTGAAATATATCCAAAACCTTAACAATTGCTGAGAATTAACAGCTGTTATTTTTTTCAGGTCACAAAATAATACCAACAGAATGTGGTGACACCGCTGACTTCCTGCTACTCTTCGACAAATTGTTTGACTCGTTCAATGGAAGTACTTATTCTGGTACACTTAAGGAGCTCAGAGGGTGCCTAAAATATAGTTCACCCCATGTGAAGTTTTGGAAAGAAGTTTTGCCAATTTTAAATACTACATAGTATAAATCCACAGTAAAGAATAAAGATGGTACTTACTGAAAAAAATTTTGATAAAGTACCATCTACACTGTAGATGGTACTTTATCAAAATACACCGTCTCAATATTACTCGCCCAGTTCACTGTAGATTCTACAGTGAACTGGGCGAGTAATATTGAGACGGTTATGGAAATGTGGGAGGTGCTCAAAAAAAAGCATCAAGTTTCCAGTTTACTTACACGAAATTTAAACCAGGACCCATTGGAAAATTTCTTTATTAGTATACGAAGTAATGGTATCCGAAACACTAACCCAACCTGTGCTCAATTCACAAATGCATATAAAACACTGTAAGTGAACAACCTAAATTCACCACATTCTGTGAACGCAAACTGCGAAGTTGATAATAATATGTGCTTGTTAAAATCACTGACAAACATTTTAAAATCAGAAATTAATTCAAATGTGGAAAATGTTACGTTTAACATTGACCATTTTATGGAATATTTAAACAATACAGATTATAGAGGCATCCAAAATGATAAAATTATACATCGTGAGACAAAACGGTATGTCGCAGGGTATATAATACAGAAATGTCAAAAAAAAGTATTTAAAAATTGTCCTACTTGCAAAAGTAATTTCTTTAATGAAATAGACCCTGCGACATATACATACCATAGAGATTACACAAAAAGATCTTTAGTATATGCTAAAGATGACTTTGTAGAGCTTTCCAACGAAATCTATGAAATAATAACTTCATGTTTAAAAGATTCGCCTCACGAAAGACAATTAAAAGAAAAAATTACACACTTGATAGACATGGCCGTTAATTTCAATATTTTAACTTGCGAAGCACATAAACCTCTAATCATTAAAGGTATGGTTAATATAGCTATTAATATTATAGTACACAGTTGGTGTAAGTGCATCAATCAATTGAAAGGAAAAATAATTTGACGAAAACGATTCTGTTAAAGCACAGGCTAGGGCATATTATACAAAAAGATGCAAAAAATAAAATTATGAAATACATGATTATTTATTTTTCTTATGATCAATAATTTCTATCCTTTTCCCAGGGCGGCAGTTGGCTCCAGTTTTTTTTGGATTTGAACCGGATCCGGATAAAGGCCCAGTATCCACCAAAGCGTAAATGGAGATGCGTTAGCAGACGACCAGCATATTATTGATTGATGATGTGTTAATTTTATAATAATAATAATGTTATCTTTGCATAATCAGATTGGTCAGCAAAACACGTCTGCATAATATCTCTACTTTGATGGATACCGGCATAGATAATATTATACTATATACGGGTAGATACCGGTCCGAAGTCCGGACTCTAGTTCAAATTGATAGGACTGACGCCAAACCGCGATAAGCGATCTAGAAAAAATAAAAATTGTATAGCGCCATCTATTTCATTATTATTGTTATTTTACTACTAGCGACATCTCTGAGGCAGCAGAGTAAATATGATTCCTTTTCCTTGTAATATAGTAGGAGTTGCTTATCTATACCCGTATATAGTATATTATTTATGCTAACGTCCTTGCGCGTTGCCCATCCGGTCGGTTAACGGAATTTGGATTTTGGTACCGGATCAGGTACTTGACGTGTGTGCGAGCCCTAAGAACCACATGACACATGTGGTTGTTTGAATTTTGAATCCTACCAGAACCCTACTTCTAAGTTCTGTTTATTTACCTCTGTTGTTTACAAATAATCGTGGTGATATAAATGCTTCTTGTTATTTTTAGAAGATTTGTGAGCCTATATTTTTCATCGATTTGTGAAGAATCAAAATATAAAAATGACTCGCGCGTCTCATCGATTCACTGAATTGGAATACACCGATTTGTTCCGCTTTCACGCCGTAACTACTGAACCGATTGCTTTGAAATTTTGCAGACGTAAAGTTAGAAGTCCGGATTAAATAATAGGGTACTTTTTATCCCGGAAAATTAAAGAGTTCCCGCGGGAACTAAAACTCCTCAATCCACGCGGACGAAGTCGCGGGTATCAGCTAGTACCTAATAAACAAGTACAGTTTACAGTCAACCATGCCCAGCATTTATGAATTTCTAAGCAAGCGCGTTCCATCTTAGGCTGCATGATTGCATCATCACTTCCCATCAGGTGTGATTTTTTCATTCATTATAGGCTTACGCTTGACGTAAGCCTATTATGAATAAAAAAAAGCAAAAAAAACTACTGGGGTCGTGAGCCTCCGGCCATATGGCCTGATTTTATAGTGCCTACTTCCTCGCAAGTCTGGGCTGCAATTCACAATAAAATAATTGGCCCCTATAATAATTCAATAATATAATATTTATTAATTTAGGTCTAACAATTAGCTAGATATCCTGCTTCTATTTGATATTTGAGTAGAAGCGGGTGTCACTTTGCGGAAGTCCATAATAATGAATGAATGAGTAGAAGTTTGATTTGCTATAATCCGTTACAGTAGACAAATCTATGTGGTACAGTGTGCATCTTGCACTTGCAGCTTGCGATATTCACCATCTAATAAGCCAACAATTCGCACCGGCAAAGCACCATACCATATAAATCTTCTAAATTATTCTTTATATAGGTACATTTAACTCCAACACAGGAGCATCTTCAGGAGATGTTGTCTCGACAATCGTGCACTGTCAAGTCAACATCAGTGCATTTTCTAAAACCTTTATCCACACAGATAGAATCATGACCATCATCTAGTGTTATATACTTAGGTGAAAGTGTTTATGTGTCTGTCTGCCTGCTATGCTTTCATTGCTAATCTATTCAACAGATGGTACAGAGGCTTAATCACAGAAAGTAGTTTCATGCATTTCATTCAATAATCTAAATCCATGCAGATGAGATTGCAGGCTTAATCTAGGCCTGATTTAGTAATAATCCAACATTAGCTACAGGTTCTGAAGTATCTAATTCTATTAAGGCGCTGATTTATATGTAAGACTAATGCTGATGTTAGTTACTAATAAAGGCCCTAGTTTCAATTCTTTTGAACCTTTTCAGGGTTCACAATGTGTGCAAACTTTACTTGTCCTTCAAACGCCCACTGCAGACCTCAGCGCACCGGGGCCACCTGCGTATGCGAGCCATACAAGAAATATAACTCCACAAGTAAACTCTGCGAAGAGACCGACCACTGTGCGGAAGAGAAGCCTGTTTGCTCACACATGTGCGTGAATAAAGGAGACCACTTCCAATGTGTGTGTGATCATGGGTACACTACGGATGTGGCAAACTATTTGTGTTTTGCACCAGGTAAGTCTATTTTCATTCTTTCTTTCACCTGTTTTAGCTCAGTTGTCTCAGTGTAAGTATACAGGATGGAAAAAATTAACGGGACTTGGAGGAAAAATACATAATATATTACGTAAATACGTTAAATATTGAAGATACAGTCAAATGAAACATTACTTTAAAACAAGTAAATAAAATTAAAAATTTAAAAAAAACCCACGACGAACTGCAGAGCTCCATTATACCTTTGACCTGTATAACTTTGAAACAACAATTAGAACGTAGCAAACGTATATATTACATAATATCTAAAACACAAAACTGCATCTTTGACAGCTCAGTAGTTTTTTTGACCAGTGTGGTGGACTATGGCCAAACCCTTTTCAAATGGACAAATCAAAAGAGTCCAAACGCGACGGGTATACGATGAGAATTTAAGGAGTTCCCATGATCGCCTCCTGACTCCATCATGATACCCAGGGCAGCATCTAGGTACAAGCTAAATATATCTAAAAAAAAAAGCCCGCATCTAAATCAGCACAGTAGTTTTTGAGAAAAATGGTAACATATTGAAAAAATAAAATCATAGACTACAGCTCAGCTTTGTTGTCTATGGTCCTAAAATATATCTAAGAACCTTCTCACAAGCTATACACATCTAATGAAAAAAACCGCATTTCAATCGGCCCAGTACTTTTTGTAAAAAATGGTACCAACATATCGAAATATTAAAATCATAGAGACAGCTCAGCTTGGTTCTCTATGGTCCTAAAATATATCTAAGAACCTTCTCTCAAGCTATATATATCTAACTAGTATTTCGCCCTGTGCGCGAGCTGCTAAAGCAGCTCACGGGTTGTGGTTAGACTTACAAGTAGTACAGATTTTACTGTACTAAACTGAATTCATTTTAATATACACAACTATTCCAAATTTCATGTCGATAGCTTCGGTAGTTACTGAAATAATCGAGTGTGACGGACGGACAGACGGACAGACGGACAGACAGACGGAGAAAGTCGCACCATACGTACGTACATTTTGGTACGGAACCCTAAAAACTAAGTGTGTTGAGTTCGCACTGCCCAATACCAAGAATACACATAACATTACCTAATCTAGTGGTAAATAATGATTTGTTAAAAATAGAAGAGGCCACCGTGTTCTTGGGGGTGACCTTAGATGCTAAGCTTCAATGGGGCACCCATATATCAAATCTAGCTGGTAAACTCAGTTCTGCTGCTTACGCTGTCAGAAAGGTTCGGCAGTTAACAGACGTTGAAACTGCAAAGATTGTATATTTTGCTTATTTTCATAGTATTATATGTCTTACGGAATCTTGCTGTGGGGTAAAGCGGCAGATATTCAAAAAATATTTGTATTACAAATAAAAACCGGCCAAGTGCGAGTCGGACTCGCGCACCGAGGGTTCCGTACAAACATTAAATATAAGTTTTATATTAAATAGATTTTGAGTTGATTGAATGAAAGGTAAATTGCGGCTTACGATTTATGACGTATTAAAAAAATCTACTTACTAGATCTCGTTCAAACCAATTTTCGGTGGAAGTTTGCATGGCAATGTACATCATATATTTTTTTTTAGTTTTATCATTCTCTTATTTTAGAAGTTACAGGGGGGGGGGACACACATTTTACCACTTTGGAAGTGTCTCTCGCGCAAACTATTCAGTTTAGAAAAAATTGATATTACAAACCTCAACATCATTTTTGAAGACCTATCCATAGATACCCCACACGTATGGGATAGCTTCCCCCAATAAATTTTGGGGAACCCCCAAAATTTATTGTTTTTTTTCTATTTTTGTAAGAAAATCTTAATGCCGTTCACAGAATACATCTACTTACCAAGTTTCAACAGTATAGTTGTTATAGTTTCGGAAAAAAGTGACTGTGACATACGGACGGACAGACAGACAGACAGACAGACAGACAGACAGACAGACATGACGAATCTATAAGGGTTCCGTTTTTGCCAAATTTGGCTACGGAACCCTAAAAAGGGCAATACGTGCAATTTTTAACTTAAAACCACGTGAATCCCTTAGGGAGAAATTCAAGGAAATAGGTATTCTTACAGTAGCCTCGCAGTATATTTACAGTAATCTAATCTTTGTAAAACAGCACATTCAGAATTACAAAAGAATATGCGATCTGCACGATAGGCCAACTAGAAACCGTCATAGGCTCGTGACTCCATCGCTCCGCCTCAATAAAGTCCGAAGGTCGTTCGTGGGAATGAGCATACTATTCTTTTACAAAATTCCTCAACCTATTATAAACTTGCCTTTGCACAAGTATAAGATAACCATTAAAAAATGCTCCTAAAAAAAGCTTATTATACTGTCGAAGATTATAGTAATGATAAAGGCGCATGGGTTTGACTCGCTCCAGCAATGCTCTGGGACAGTGGTTACTTATGTACCTGTATATGTTGTATGTAGATTATTGTAAACATACCATATACCTACTATTTTTTTTTTCAAAAGAGCAACCACCAAGTTTCTTGCTGGTTCTTCTCGGTAAGAACGGCATTCCGAACCAGTGGTAGATTCATTTGACTATTCATAAGAACTTGTAAAAAGTCTATTTGAATAAAAATAATTTGATTTGATTTAATTTGATTTAATATTAAATATGTTTCTCTCTCTGTTTTAGATCCCGAAGCTCTCCTATTCTTCAACACCCGCACTGATATAAGATATGTATCAGTGAAATCGAAACACCAAGTTATTGCAGTAACGGGAGTCAAACAGGTAAGTGACCTGACTCCATAGGCGAATGCTACACGCTCAATATTCAGGATCACATCTCTCTCTCTGGCAGAGAGGAATAGGAATACGAGAGGAATACGACGCAGAGACTCGGAGTCCGTGCATCTCTGAGTCTACCATTAATAATGCTAGGAGTTTTCTTGGGATAATAATGTGGTGGGTTTAAGATCACATATACAGGGTTAATTTTTGGTCATCTGCAAATCATTTTGGGGGTGTTTCAGAATCAATAATACAATTGGTCGATGAAATAAAAAAAACAATTTTATTTCCAAGTTTTTATATAACATTTTTACACTAAAATACATAAGTCTGATAGTAGTCTCATATATAAGCAAATGTTTTTGCATATAAAATGCATTAGATCCACTAATTGACGCGGGAATGTGTGTGTGTGAATGTCCATCTCGTTTTAACTCTTAAAAGTCTGAGCCGAGTCAAAGTACGCTCTATAAATCTCAGCATAAATGTGATAATAGCGACGCTGTCACCGGGTCTTACCGGATAAGTTTGCGGGATTATAGTTCACTAGGATTCGTCGAAGGTAGTTAATTTAATATTCCATTGTGCAGGCCCACTCGGTCTCGTACGACGGCACCTATCTGTATTGGGTGGAGACGGCGCAAGGACACCAAGCCATAATGAGAGCAAGACTGGACGACGTTAAGGATTCGAAACAGGTAGGTATAGTTAGCGACGATCAATTAGTCTTCTCTGAGCTGAGGTGTGAGTGCTTATGTGCGCTCACACAAACTTTCGAAGACTGTTCCATACTACGCGCGAAAATATGCTATTGCGACGCGTCTTGCGGTCAACTTCAGACGCGAGTCGCGACTAAATGATTTGCACTAGCTGTAAACATATAATCTGATATTGTAATAAATATGATATCCGCGACTACACCCGATTTTAGGCTTGAAAAATCCCCAGTGAACATCTTCCGGCATAAAAAATATCCTATGTCACTTTCCAGTCCCAGATCTTCAACTATCTATACATAAAAAAAACTACTAGTGATTGAAGGACAAACAAAGTTTTGCATTTATAATTTTAGTATGGATGGATACTCTTTAGTGAAAGCTAAGAGTCGATTTTTTTGGTTTTTAAATACTGGGGTCATACAAAACTCAAGATTAAATAATAAAAAAAATCTAGTTCATTTGGGAATAGCTGACCTAATTTTTAGGGTTCCGTACCAAAATGGTAAAATGGAACCCTTATGGTGCGACTTTCTCCGTCTGTCTGTCCGTCTGTCCGTCTGTCCGTCTGTCCGCCCGTCACACGCGATTATTTCAGTAACTACCGAAGCTATCGACATGAAATTTGGAACAGTTGTGTATATTAGTGGCCCAAAGACACTGGAATTAAAAAAAAATTGGAAATTATTTTTGTTCTTATTTAAAAAGGGGGGAAAATCTGAGGGTTGAAATTTAAAAGTGAGATAACTGTACTGTGTGGGGTATCATATGAAAGGGTTTACTTCGTACATTCTAAAACAGATTTTTTATTATTTTTAGTTATGATAGTTTTTGATTTATCGGGGAAAATGTCTAAAAAATACCGTTCCCCCCCCCCCCCCCTTATCTCCGGAGTTTACCAATCGAAAAATTTGAAATAATTATGGTCAATAGGAATTTACGTATATTTTACAGGAAAACTATAGCCAATGCTCTAACTAGCATAGTTTTTTTGATATTAACAATAAACATCTACAAACAAAGTTAGTCTTGCGGTTCATTAACAAAGGTAATTATTTATTAATAATGGTACGGAACCCTTAGTGCGCGAGTCCGACTCGCACTTGCCCGGTTTTTTTTAAATTTTCACTCGCAGCTCATTACACAGACTCTGCACAGAATATCTATGTATATTTTCTGATCAGTCTCTTATTGTTACCAGGTCATAGCAGCTCTAGGCATAGAGGACCCAGGCGACATAGCGATAGACTACTTAGCGGATAACATATACTTCGGCGACGCGAAACGCGGCGTGATATCGGTGTGTCGCTCAGACGGATCGGTGTGTACCACGCTGCGTACTGACGCAAAGCATCCGCGGTTTGTCACCCTGGACCCGAGACAAGGGTGAGTATCAGAATGTTTTAAAAAATGTTGAAAATGAAATAACTGAAATGAAAATACACTTTTCATCCCACCATCTCGGAAAGAGTATTTTTAATCTTCGATATCTGAATGCAAAAGCCGTTATTATCCTCTTGAGGATAAAGTAAATTGAATTTAGAACATCGTGTGCACGTTAGTAAATATCACTCGTCTATGAAGTTTGTGAATTCAAAACATCATTAAAACCTATTTACTTCTACCTCTATGGTGCCGAATTTCCATACAACCTTTTTTAATTTGTTAAAAACTCAAACTCGTAACCTTCTTGGTGTACTTTTTTAATTTGCTTTGCGCGCACCATTTTCTTTCACGTCATGTCATTTCCTCGCTGAGGTGGGATGAAAAGTTACGTGTTGCACTCGAGTGAAAAGATTTTTCACCTCGTGCTCGTTTGATTCCCTCGCTGACGCTCAGGATTCTAATTTTTGAACCACTCGCTGCGCTCGTGATTCTATTTTAGAATCCTTCGCTTGCTCGGTCATCAAAATTGAGCACGCGGTCAAAAAACAACTTTTCACTCTTGTATAACAAATAACTATTATTGTACATCAAACCAAATACAAAACAGAAGAACATATACATACATAAAGGGAAGAAGCTGTACAATAGGTGGCCTTATCGCTAAGAAGCGATCTCTTCCAGGCAACCTAACTAGGAAAATATAATAGAAATACTGAAATTGTTATCTTATCCTAAACGTCTTTCAATTTTTGATGTATTCCCCCACAAACTTAATATCTGGCCCGGTGGGCAAAATAGGCCAGATAACTGTTTTTATTTTTTCTTACTTACGAAGATAAAGCAAAAATTAAACAGGCATAAAAATTAGTTCCCATTTTGACCACCGGGTCCGATAAGTTTGTGGGACTATAGCAAAATTTACTGTGTCGACAAAAACAGGGGGTAGTTGATAAAAAAACCCGGCTGAGTTTGGAACCGTCGTAGCTTTAATTTTAAGATACTGTAACTGATCATCATCATCATGTTTCACAAGTAATTGGACATAACAAATTAATATTGATTTGATTTATTAGTGCAAAATAAGAAGATACCTACTTGTATGATAATACCATTGAAGTATTTGGTTGAATATTTGTTGTAGTAAAATGTACTGGGTGGACTGGCACGCCGGGGATGTAATCATGCAAGCCAACATGGACGGCTCGAGCCCAACGGTGTTGGTCGATAACTTGAGCTCCGTGGCCACTGGCTTGGCGTTGGACGCTCCCAACGGGAGATTGTATTACGTCGATCAAACTATTAAAGTTGTCAGACTTGAGGATAAAAGGGTTTACGTAAGTTGGGATCATTCTTTTTCTACAATGTTAATTTTTAAAAAGGACTTCAAAAATAGTCTAGTACAATCGGCAACTTTTGAAACACTGAATTGTGTCATCGAAACACTTTTTGACTTTAATCGATAGTTTAAAATGGTTATTTAAGAGCCCAAGTACTGAAGCATTGTTTTCTGTTCCGACATTTTAGGATAGGAAAAATGAAAATTTCATTACCAAATTAATACCATTCGCTACTCAGTTAAATGAAGTATGACGTAATTAAAAAAAGTGGTCATAAAATCGTATAGTGACTGCAGAAAATTATCGGGAAATTCATGAAAATCTCAAAAAAGGCGTTATCGCGTTCCGACTATTGTGATTTAATCTGAGACCTTATTTAAACAAAAGTTATTTCAAATTAATCATTAAAGATCAAGGAACACTTTAATTAAACAATATTTTCAATACAACTTAAAGTTTTTGTACAATCTGGTTCCAAAGATCCCTCATACGAATTTTTCATACAAATTTACACTGGCTCGTCCAACCCAAATGTCAAAACTTATAGCCTAAGAGATACAGTTATTTGTGGTAACTATCTTTTGGTAACTATAATTATATCTCCTTACTATTAATTTCCATGTTTCAGATTTATGTTAGTATTGTCACAGGTGGTCTAAGAGGTGATATACGAGTTATTTTACTTAAAAATTAAAATAACTTAAATGGGAGATATTTAAATACTACACATTATCACATCAAAGCGGCGACACTTGAGCTATTTTTTACCCATGACGGAACGGACGGTATAATATATTATTATGTGTTTGCCCTAAGAGGTTGTGCGACTGTTTTTTTGTCTGTGTACTTTTTAGTTACCATTTTCCTGGAAAACTACTGGACCGATTAGTATGCAGTTTTTTGCAATAGGTATGCATAACTTCTGTCAAGGTTCTTGAATATATTTTAGGGCCATAGTCCACTAAGCTGAGCTGCAATCTTGATTTGTATTTTTCAATATGTTTCCATTTTTCTGAAAAAGTACTGGGCTCATTGAGATGCGGTGTTTTGCATTAGATATGTATAGCTTGTGAAAAAGTTCTTTAGATTTAGATATATTTTAAGTTATCGTGCTATCGTGCGCGCTGCTATCGTGTTTTTTTATTATGTTACCTTTTTTCTGGAAAACTACTTTGCTGATTTAGATGCAGTTTAAAAAAAATATGTTTAGCTTCTGAGAAGGTTCTTAGATATGTTTTAGGGCCATAGTCCACCAAGCAATCGTGATTTGGTAGGTTATAGGAACTCCTTCTCATCGTAAACCCGTCGTGTTTGGACTCTTTTGATTTGTCTTGACAAGCGCTAACCTAGATGCTGTGGATCACAGGAACTCCAGTTTTTTATCCATTATATTTTATAACGTATTTTTTGAACTGATATATTTTAACATTTACTTATCAGAATGTTAAAGTTTAACACAATTTGACACCTCTACTCATTACCATTTGGCCATAGTCCAACACGCTGGTCAAAAAAACTACTGAGCCAACAAAGATGCAGTTTTGTGTTGATAAAACTACTTCTACGAAGATCTAATTGTTGTTACAAAGTTATAAGGTCACAAATTATAATGGAGCGCTACAGTTCGTCGTGGGTTTTTTTTAAATTTTAATTTTATTACTTGTCGTACTACTTGACGTACTTAACGACGTATTACGTCTTTGAGAGGCAATATCTAGTAAACGCCCCGATGAATAGAGTCAGTTTTTATACTGATTACTTAGGTACAGCGCATACTTTAATACTATACTAGAATAAGCCTTCCTAGTTATTGGTCATTTCTGGTAACAATAACTCGACTTTGAGCGGCGATAAGTAGTCAGGTCAGGTCCCCAGCCGCTTGCAGGCAAACCATCACAAATTCCACCAGACGATAGTCACTGTTGTGAATGATACGAGCACTTGATGAGAACTGACATTTATTATTACTGAAATATATAACAATATTATATAAAATTCACATCATCTTTCCCTTTTATTTTTTAAAGTAGATTATAAGTAGGTACATCTAGTTTTATTATAATTTTATAATTGGCTTAGATATGTAATTATATTTAAAAAATACGTATCTAATCCTAATTTATTTTTAATGAAATACCAACATAAAAATATTATATAAAAATCATATTAACTGAAATACTAATATAACAATATTATTGAAAATCACATCAGCAGCTATCTCTTAGCCTATATATTTTTTGAAAGCTTGCCCCCTCATGAAACTAACAGGGGACGTTTGTATTACGTCTTTTGGGAGATCCTTTATTTAACAATCACTAAAAAATAATTTATTTGACTAGCCGTCAAACCCAATTCTCGGATGCGGATCGCATACAGAACATACGTAAATCAATTGACATAACTTTTGACACAACACAATTGAACAACACTAGTCTCGATCACTAGTATTTGTGTCAATTGATTTTCGATGTTATTTCCACAATAGTAAAGTCGATAATGGTATGATAGTAAAAAATGCTCTTAGTTATGCGCTGGCCCTCATGTTATAATTAATAATACGTACTTTATTAGCCGTTCTTCGAGGAGCCTTTCCACCATCCGTATTCGCTGGCGGTGTTCGAAAATACGGTGTTCTGGAGCGACTTTACGTCCAACACGATTCAGACAACGGACAAGATACATGGCACCAACATCAATAGAAACATTCTGCTCGGATTGGACGTGCCAGTCTTTGGTGAGTTAAATACACTAGGTCTTAATAGTCTAGTTGTCCTTAGGGTCTGAAAATCTTTATGTATATGGTATTAAGAGTGAAAATGAAGCTAATCTCGGCCGAGGTGGGTGACGTCTTTTTGACCCTTAAAGTTTTTTTTATCAACTCAAGCTCGGTCGTCGTCGGACTGCCGTAACGTATGTATCTACACCTTGATATAATTGTAAATCAATTTTTTCAAAACCACCACCAAGTTTCTTTCTGGTTCTTCTCGGTAGGAATGGCATTCCAAACCAGTGGTTAATTCACGCGACGATTCAAAAGCACTTTTAACAAGTTTATTTGAATAAAAATATATGAGTTTGAGTTAAGAAAAAATACTGAATTCGTTTGGTTGCAGACATGCATATTTACCACCCGGCTCTTATGAACAAGACCAGCAACCCGTGCTCTCAGCATCAGCACGACTGTCAGCTCTGCCTTCTCGTCTCCAACTCGAGCCACGTCTGCGCCTGTCCTGATGATATGGAGATGGTTGCGGGCCGTTGTCAACGTGAGTACTGTTACTGAGTATATAGATTAGACACACCTGGCTCTTATGAACAAGACCCGCAACCCGTGCTCTCAGCATCAGCACGACTGTCAGCTCTGCTTTCTCGTCTCCAACTCGAGCCACGTCTGCGCCTGTCCTGATGATATGGAGATGGTTGCGGGCCGTTGTCAACGTGAGTACTGTTACTGAGTATATAGACACACCTGGCTCTTATGAAAAAGACCCGCAACCCGTGCTCTCAGCATCAGCACGACTGTCAGCTCTGCTTTCTCGTCTCCAACTCGAGCCACGTCTGCGCCTGTCCTGATGATATGGAGATGGTTGCGGGCCGTTGTCAACGTGAGTACTGTTACTGAGTATATAGACACACCTGGCTCAAACGAACAAGACCCGCAACCCGTGCTCTCAGCATCAGCACGTCTGTCAGCTCTGCCTGCTCGTCTCCAACTCGAGCCACGTCTGCGCCTGCCCCGATGATATGCAGATGGTTGCGGGCCGTTGTCAACGTGAGTACTGTTACTGAGTATATAGACACACCTGGCACTTATGAACAAGACCCGCAACCCGTGCTCTCAGCACCAGCACGTCTGTCAGCTCTGCCTGCTCGTCTCCAACTCGAGCCACGTCTGCGCCTGCCCCGATGATATGCAGATGGTTGCGGGCCGTTGTCAACGTGAGTACTGTTACTGAGTATATAGACACACCTGGCTCTTATGAACAAGACCCGCAACCCGTGCTCTCAGCATCAGCACGTCTGTCAGCTCTGCCTGCTCGTCTCCAACTCGAGCCAACGTCTGCGCCTGCCCCGATGATATGCAGATGATTGCGGGCCGTTGTCAGTCACGGACACATCACTTTTAAAGTTAAAGTTTAATTACGAATGTACTATATTTTTATACTTAAGACCTTCTGTCTTAAGAAGAATGGTGTCGCGTGACACACGACACGACACCGTTCTATATTTACCCCCTACTTAAAAGTGCTCAACGTGCCTAAAGAAGTTTTCACTTCATAAAACCGCATCAAATTCCGTTCCGTAGTTTTAAAGATCCAAGCATACATAGGGACAGACAGACAGCGGGAAGCGACTTTGTTTTATACTATGTAGTGATATAGAAGATATATGCCTCATACATACATATTTTGCTGACAGACATCCCCGGCTACCGGCCCCAGTACCTCATAGTGGGCTCAGGGTCCACGTTCACCCGCGTTTATTACAACCGCATCGGCAACCCTGAGACGCACGGCACGAATCTCGACATCGGCAGGGTGCAAGCCATGGCTTATGACCCGATCAGGGGTGAGTTCTGCAGCTTTATTGTGTTAAATGTGTCTCAATCATTGTTACAGTCTTAATTGCTATTATTCGATCCCCGTCAGAGTCAATTTGGGAATCAGCTAGTCTATACTATAATATTATAAATGCGATAGATAATAATCTGGAATAAATTATATCTCTGTGCCAAATTTCATCCAAATCCGTTCAGTCGTTCTGGGGTGATCGAGTAACAAACATCCAGCTATCCATATTCATGTGCTATGTCTCTCTTCAGATGCCCTCTACGTGTACGATAGCCAGAGAAAAGCCATCAGCCATATAAATATGAGTGACTTTGCACTGGGAGTCACTGAACTACTTCTATATAAGGGATTGGAAAACGTCGTCGATATGGATTATGGTAAGTCATTCTGTCTTTCCTGGTTCTTAAAACGAAGGTTAGCTCTTTCTTTTTATACACATTTTTCACAGGAAACTCTTAAGGCCAATTCTGTGGTAACTAAAAGCTCTATTTATTAATACTCCCTGCGAAAAGGGGCAGCACTAGGTTTAGAGCTGATATTTTAGTTTAGTTAGAGATTGTGTGCAACAGAATTGGCCACAAGAACTCTAGATTTTATTTTCCCTTTGGAAATTGTAGTTTATGTGCAATAAAAAAGTCTATGGTCTTATAAACTAACTTGGTAACTTAACCAACAAACAAACTGTCATTGTATAGATTTCGTGTCGGACACTCTTTATGTGCTGGACGCGGGTCGGCGCGTCATAGAGGTGCTTTCGTTACGGAACAAGCATGCTGCGGTGTTGTACTCCTTCAGAGACCAGGAGATCCCTCTCAGCTTCTGTGTCATGTCGGACTATGGGTGAGTTGTCTGAAGGATGTCGTGTCGAAGGGTGGGCGCGTCTTAGATGTGCTTTCTCTACGGAACAAGCATGCTGCGCTGTTGTACTCCTTCAGAGACCGGGAGATCCCTCTCAGCTTCTGTATCATGTCGGACTATGGGTGAGTTGTCTGACGGATGTCGTGTCGGAAGGTTGGAGCGTCATAGATGTGCTTTCTCTACGAAACAAGCATGCTGCGCTCTTGTACTCCTTCAGGGACCGGGAGATCCCTCTCAGCTTCTGTATCATGTCGGGCTATGGGTGAGTTGTCTGACGGATGTCGTGTCGGACGCGGATCGGCGCGTCATATGTGCACCACAAGGGAGGGTTGGTAGAATGCACGTGTCTATGAGCTTTAGTCAACAATACTATCAAGGTCTTTAAGTCCTTATTAAAATGGATGATACGATTTTATTATTATGATTTTACCGTCGATAAAGATTACGAAATAAAAAAATTGAACTCAATTATTATTTAGATCACACCTATATTCCCTATCATTATCAGGCGAATGCTGGTGGCAATTTTGGAGAGCGAAGAAAACAATCGGATCCACATCGACAGTATGGGTCTCGACGGTTCTAACAGGGAGCATCTACTGATGAACAACGTTGTTGGTGAGTACACCTTTCATACTTGCTGTTTCATGTTGGAAATTCTTGAGACACTTAAGTAATTATACATCACTTCACAAATACTGACTGACTATAATATTATCAACGTGCAGCCCAAACCGCTGGGGTAATGAACTCGATAGTTTTACAGCATGTTCCTTGTTTAACGTAGGTAGTAAACACGAAGAACGGATTTTTTTCGAGATTTTGACCCTTAACCTTGGTAGGGCCATAAATCTTAAAATCACATAAAATTGGAACAGATCTGTCACAAAGCATGGCGGAGGTGTCATTTAAGGCGCCGGGCAAAACGCGTCGCTTACGCGTTGCGCTTTACCTTTACGCGTTTACCTTTTGTAAATTCTAAGGAAAAGTACCAATAATGTATTACAGGACCAAACGTCCGCCTGCGCTATTCGCCGGAGATGAACATCGTCTACATCGCCGATGATGGCAACCGCGTCATTGACGTCATTCATCCTGAAGGTAAATACTCTTAGGAGTTGTTTCATTGGCCAACACGATACCGACGATATCATATACACACATAATCGGTGTCGATATATAGGTATCGTGTCGGTCAGCCATAAAGCGTCATGTCAAGGACATATTATCGGCTAATGAAAAATGCAAGTGAGCTGGCCTGGTTTGAAATTAATTTCTGTTTCAGGATCAGGAAGAGAGATGTTCAGTGAGGTGCTGACGAGCGTGGCTAGCTTGGCAGTGAGCGACACGCGCGTGTTCTGGACGGACAGACGCTCTGCCCGCCTCTACTGGGCCAACGTGCACGAAGCGGCCCGCAGCGTGCATCAGACACGCCGGATGGAGCTCTGTGAGTATACAGGAAGAGAGATGTTCAGTGAGGTGCTGACGAGCGTGGCTAGCTTGGCAGTGAGCGACACGCGCGTGTTCTGGACGGACAGACGCTCTGCCCGCCTCTACTGGGCCAACGTGCACGAAGCGGCCCGCAGCGTGCATCAGACACGCCGGATGGAGCTCTGTGAGTATACAGGAAGAGAGATGTTCAGTGAGGTGCTGACGAGCGTGGCTAGCTTGGCAGTGAGCGACACGCGCGTGTTCTGGACGGACAGACGCTCTGCCCGCCTCTACTGGGCCAACGTGCACGAAGCGGCCCGCAGCGTGCATCAGACACGCCGGATGGAGCTCTGTGAGTATACAGGAAGAGAGATGTTCAGTGAGGTGCTGACGAGCGTGGCTAGCTTGGCAGTGAGCGACATGCGCGTGTTCTGGACGGACAGACGCTCTGCCCGCCTCTACTGGGCCAACGTGCACGAAGCGGCCCGCAGCGTGCATCAGACACGCCGGATGGAGCTCTGTGAGTATACAGGAAGAGAGATGTTCAGTGAGGTGCTGACGAGCGTGGCTAGCTTGGCAGTGAGCGACACGCGCGTGTTCTGGACGGACAGACGCTCTGCCCGCCTCTACTGGGCCAACGTGCACGAAGCGGCCCGCAGCGTGCATCAGACACGCCGGATGGAGCTCTGTGAGTATACAGGAAGAGAGATGTTCAGTGAGGTGCTGACGAGCGTGGCTAGCTTGGCAGTGAGCGACACGCGCGTGTTCTGGACGGACAGACGCTCTGCCCGCCTCTACTGGGCCAACGTGCACGAAGCGGCCCGCAGCGTGCATCAGACACGCCGGATGGAGCTCTGTGAGTATACAGGAAGAGAGATGTTCAGTGAGGTGCTGACGAGCGTGGCTAGCTTGGCAGTGAGCGACACGCGCGTGTTCTGGACGGACAGACGCTCTGCCCGCCTCTACTGGGCCAACGTGCACGAAGCGGCCCGCAGCGTGCATCAGACACGCCGGATGGAGCTCTGTGAGTATACAGGAAGAGAGATGTTCAGTGAGGTGCTGACGAGCGTGGCTAGCTTGGCAGTGAGCGACACGCGCGTGTTCTGGACGGACAGACGCTCTGCCCGCCTCTACTGGGCCAACGTGCACGAAGCGGCCCGCAGCGTGCATCAGACACGCCGGATGGAGCTCTGTGAGTATACAGGAAGAGAGATGTTCAGTGAGGTGCTGACGAGCGTGGCTAGCTTGGCAGTGAGCGACACGCGCGTGTTCTGGACGGACAGACGCTCTGCCCGCCTCTACTGGGCCAACGTGCACGAAGCGGCCCGCAGCGTGCATCAGACACGCCGGATGGAGCTCTGTGAGTATACAGGAAGAGAGATGTTCAGTGAGGTGCTGACGAGCGTGGCTAGCTTGGCAGTGAGCGACACGCGCGTGTTCTGGACGGACAGACGCTCTGCCCGCCTCTACTGGGCCAACGTGCACGAAGCGGCCCGCAGCGTGCATCAGACACGCCGGATGGAGCTCTGTGAGTATACAGGAAGAGAGATGTTCAGTGAGGTGCTGACGAGCGTGGCTAGCTTGGCAGTGAGCGACACGCGCGTGTTCTGGACGGACAGACGCTCTGCCCGCCTCTACTGGGCCAACGTGCACGAAGCGGCCCGCAGCGTGCATCAGACACGCCGGATGGAGCTCTGTGAGTATACAGGAAGAGAGATGTTCAGTGAGGTGCTGACGAGCGTGGCTAGCTTGGCAGTGAGCGACATGCGCGTGTTCTGGACGGACAGACGCTCTGCCCGCCTCTACTGGGCCAACGTGCACGAAGCGGCCCGCAGCGTGCATCAGACACGCCGGATGGAGCTCTGTGAGTATACAGGAAGAGAGATGTTCAGTGAGGTGCTGACGAGCGTGGCTAGCTTGGCAGTGAGCGACACGCGCGTGTTCTGGACGGACAGACGCTCTGCCCGCCTCTACTGGGCCAACGTGCACGAAGCGGCCCGCAGCGTGCATCAGACACGCCGGATGGAGCTCTGTGAGTATACAGGAAGAGAGATGTTCAGTGAGGTGCTGACGAGCGTGGCTAGCTTGGCAGTGAGCGACACGCGCGTGTTCTGGACGGACAGACGCTCTGCCCGCCTCTACTGGGCCAACGTGCACGAAGCGGCCCGCAGCGTGCATCAGACACGCCGGATGGAGCTCTGTGAGTATACAGGAAGAGAGATGTTCAGTGAGGTGCTGACGAGCGTGGCTAGCTTGGCAGTGAGCGACACGCGCGTGTTCTGGACGGACAGACGCTCTGCCCGCCTCTACTGGGCCAACGTGCACGAAGCGGCCCGCAGCGTGCATCAGACACGCCGGATGGAGCTCTGTGAGTATACAGGAAGAGAGATGTTCAGTGAGGTGCTGACGAGCGTGGCTAGCTTGGCAGTGAGCGACACGCGCGTGTTCTGGACGGACAGACGCTCTGCCCGCCTCTACTGGGCCAACGTGCACGAAGCGGCCCGCAGCGTGCATCAGACACGCCGGATGGAGCTCTGTGAGTATACAGGAAGAGAGATGTTCAGTGAGGTGCTGACGAGCGTGGCTAGCTTGGCAGTGAGCGACACGCGCGTGTTCTGGACGGACAGACGCTCTGCCCGCCTCTACTGGGCCAACGTGCACGAAGCGGCCCGCAGCGTGCATCAGACACGCCGGATGGAGCTCTGTGAGTATACAGGAAGAGAGATGTTCAGTGAGGTGCTGACGAGCGTGGCTAGCTTGGCAGTGAGCGACACGCGCGTGTTCTGGACGGACAGACGCTCTGCCCGCCTCTACTGGGCCAACGTGCACGAAGCGGCCCGCAGCGTGCATCAGACACGCCGGATGGAGCTCTGTGAGTATACAGGAAGAGAGATGTTCAGTGAGGTGCTGACGAGCGTGGCTAGCTTGGCAGTGAGCGACACGCGCGTGTTCTGGACGGACAGACGCTCTGCCCGCCTCTACTGGGCCAACGTGCACGAAGCGGCCCGCAGCGTGCATCAGACACGCCGGATGGAGCTCTGTGAGTATACAGGAAGAGAGCCGTTCAGTGAGGTGCTGACGAGCGTGGCTAGCTGGTGGAGATCTGTTTGTGTTCTTCTGAAGATATTGTAGTGCTCAATTGTATCCACACATTGTTTACTAGCTGATGCCCGCGACTTCGTCCGCGTGGTTTAAGTTTTTTGTTAATCCCGCGGGAACTCCTTAATTTTCCGGGATAAAAAGTAGCCTATGTCACTCTCCAGATCCTCAACTATACCCATGCCAAAAATCACGTCAATCCGTTGCTCCGTTGCGGCGTGATTGAAGGACAAACCAACAAACCAACAAACCAACAAACAAAGTGACTTTCGCATTTATAATATTAGTATGATTCTTCCACTGAAATTCTGACGGGATGGCAATACGTCACGACCGCAGAGAGAACAGACGCAGAACCAACGGTTTTAAGCGCTCCCTGAGGAACAGAGGTGCATTTAACAACTCCAATCTTGGCTGCTACTGAGAATATCTTGAACCCCCATTTGCTTGACAGCCATAGTACATCCTCTTTCTTGCTTTATCTTATCTTAATCCCTTGGATTCCTTAACTCACAATGCACACAAATCAGCTGCAGCATTAAAATGTTTTCAGCGGCTAATTATAGTTTCTATTTTTTACAGCAATATTCCCCAACGAAACCCACCTGCATATTCTAACAACCACTCTCCCCCCTGCCTCCAATAACCCTTACCGTCAGCACAAATGTTTCCAGCCACCTACCCCTTGCTCGCACATATGCGTGCAAGCCCCCCACTTGCCTCACAACACTAACGTATCCAGCATGGGCTATACATGCCGATGCCCCCTTGGTTTTCTCACGTTCGACCGATGCATGGAGTTTCTGGAGTGCCACAAAGATAAATTCTATTGCCATAAGAGTGTGGAATGTTTCACTGCGAATAAGAAATGTGATGGCGTGAAGGATTGCAAGTTTGGGGAAGACGAAGAAGGTTGTGATGGTAAGACATAATTTTTAAGAAAATGGAAAAATGTAATTAGCAAGATCACGTGATCTCATTTTCTTCTCATACGCGTTTATATTTGCATACTGTTGGTACTAGTTCGTAGTCTTAATGTCATTTTTATTTCCGTTCTCTTGTGTGCAATAAAGATAAGGGGTATGTTCCGAAATACACTGCAAGCACTGTAAGG
The DNA here is from genome assembly GCA_963932025.1 of Erebia epiphron. Taxonomy (NCBI): domain Eukaryota; kingdom Metazoa; phylum Arthropoda; class Insecta; order Lepidoptera; family Nymphalidae; genus Erebia; species Erebia epiphron. Next base: position 3,402,716 of record OZ009948.1, read on the forward strand.
TGTGACGTCAATTTAGTATACTGCGAAACCGTTCCTTTATAGTTAGCAACACTGGTCACTGTTTAAAACGGAACGCAGTCAGCACTGAGAGCACCTTACCTCGAAAACGCCAGTGCTCACAGTACAAAAATGGCGACGATTTATGACGTCATATATTTCCCTAGGATACTGCGGCACTATACTGTCACTCCATAACGGAACGAATTTCTCCCCAGTAAGAGCACTGAACAGTGCTCTCAGTGTATATCGGAACATAGGGTAAATAAATAAATAAATAAATGGTTAATTAATACCATTGGTCGTTTGCAGATACAGTAACACAAAACCCTGAAATGTGTGCAGAAGATCAGACAAATTGCCATGGCATATGTATCCCCAAAAATCACGCATGCAATGATCATATAACATCAAGTAAGTTCTTCTGTCACACTTATTTTTCAGATAGTAAATTTTCTTTAGATATTCAGAATTTTGTAATACACGACAAAAGCGAAGTAAACTATAAATTAAACTAGAGCGCTAGGCCAAACTAATAATGTCCTCCCGACCGAATTTCGGCCACGGCGGCGTATCTCCTGGGAGATTAGCCATCTGCGCGGGAGATATTATAGTGCACGCAAGTGTTTGCGCATACACAGGTGCATTCTCTGTTCCTTTACTCTCATAGCCCGATGGGACGGAAAATCCGACACAACCGGAGAGTGATAAAGCGCAGGACCGACGGCTTTACGTGCTCTCCGAGGCACAAGTTTGGTACACTGTCACTTTTTGAACGCCATTAAAATAAAAAAACGTGATGGTGATAATCAATTACGGTATCTTGAAACTAATGCACCCTGGTCTGAGAAGAGCCCACAACAAACTTTTTTATGTGCGGTGAATAGTACTTGTGTCTTTTTTGTTCTGTTCCTACGTCTTCGCTGTCACTTCACCTTCTATTGCAGCATCCGTCGTCCCAGTTTCCAAACCAATACAATGCAGTACCGAAGAGTTCCGCTGTTCGGACAACTCGGTATGCATCGAGCGATCGCTGACATGCGACGGCCATTCCGACTGTGTGGACGGCTCCGATGAACATCCGGACGCGTGTGACGTCAGATCCTGTTTCGACACCGAGTTCATGTGAGTACTATTCACCTCTCTAGCTCGAAAAATGCGCCTTTGCTGCTTGAAACCAGTGTGCAAAAGTCGTTTTTGCTCACTGGTTTTAAGAGTGAGCAAAAGTAGTTTTTGCTCGCTCTGAAAAAGTACTTTTGTATTTAAAGTGCTTAAACAATGAAATGAAAAATAATACTTTTTCATCAGGTGCGCAACGGGCTCGTGTATTCCGGTTACATGGCGATGCGATGGAAATGTAGATTGTACTGATGGCTCTGACGAGATCGGTTGTGGTAAGTTCACAATTTCTTAACAAATTTACTACTATCGATTAAACGGTTCGATAATCCGAACTTTCAGAACTCAAGCGCTGAACTTACATCTGAGGATACTTTAATTATCTCCGTTCAATCAAAGAGTTTTAAGTTTGTAAGTTTATCACGTCTTTGAGAGGTGATATCTAGTGATCGGCCCGATGAATAGCGTCAGCTTATATACTGTTTACATAGGTACTGCGCATACTTTAATACTATAGTATTAAAGTATGCGCAGTACCTTTCTAGTTATGGTTCATTTTTGGTAACCATAACACGTCTTTGAGCGGAAATATCTAGTGAAAGGACCATTAGAAGCCAGTGGAGAACCCTAAACCCACCTGATACTGAATCAGCCTTCCTGGCGATAGTTACCAAAACTGCAGCTATCTCTTAGTCTAGTATCATTTGATTGGAACACTCCACATATTCCAGAGATGAGAGCTTGCCCCACGGGCTCGTTCGCGTGCGGCAACGGATCGTGCGTGCCGTTGTACGTGCGCTGCGACGGAAAAGCTGACTGCGCAGACCACGCCGACGAGCAGGGCTGTGACCTGTCCGACTTCATCGAGGTTTCCGTAAGTGTTACACCTCTTCTTCTTCTTTTTGTCCTTTTTCCATCTATGTGGGATCGGCACAACATGTTTTCCTCTTACACTCACTTCTGATATCCTTCAACCTTTTATTCACTCCTTTTATACGCATATCTTTTTCCATCAGAATCCATCCATATTTTCTTTGGTCTCCCTCTCCTTTTTTTTTACTTTTACTTTTACTGGTTTTACTTTTGTGATGTATGATATTATATGTCAATTGTCAAGATGTATAAAAATGGTTGAATGAATCATATAGTAACTACTACCTGATCTGTGATGAATCAGCTAACGTATTTTAATAATAATCCTGTAAGTCTCTTGGATTCCCTTTTAGAAACATCACATCCTTAACTATCATTCTTCTCGTAATATGCCTTTCTTCCCTCTGCATTACATGCCCATACCATGGTATGGGCATGTAATGCAGAGCAGAGCAGAGCCTATTAAAACCTCATATTTTCTATCACTGGGCGCTATTTTCAAACGCCCCCTTATATATCCATTCCTAATCTTATCCATTCTAGTCACACCACACATCCATCCCAACATTCGCATTTCGGTCGCATGTACTTTTCTTTCATCCGTCCTTATCGCCCAACATTCTGAACCATATAATGCGACAGCTCTAACGACTGTTTTATAGATTTTCCCTTTTAGTTTCAGGGGCATTCGTGGGTCGCATATAACACCTGAGACCTGTCGCCATTTCATCCATCCCGCATTCATTCAATCACGTCTCGGTCAATATTGACGTTACACTATACAGACTATATAGTACTGTTCCGTAGTGTTGTTAAAGTTGTCTGGAAGAGATCGTTACTTACTACGTTTACTTATATCAACTATTCTTGTGTTTTTTGGTGTGTAATAAAGAATATACATACATGCGTAAATAAAGCAAAGTGCAAACCATGTCCTGGGGCTCGTTCCCGTTCGGCAAAGGCTATCAAAGAACGTCTAAATTCCGGTAAATTCGCACAGCGCGGACGTATTTCAATGCAAATTTCTTAGCGTTTTGAAGCCTTGTGTGTGTAGTAAAGTCTATGGTGTGTACACAGGAGCACGTGATAACTTGCTCTCCGTGGGAGCACCCGTGCGAACACAACAAGACACTGTGTCTACCGTACACGGCTCGGTTCGGACATTACTTTTAGTTTATTGTGTTGTTTGTGTCGTGTTTTACCATTTGTCCGTTGTCCACAATAAAAGATAATTAAATTATTATTATATTATGTGGTGAAGGGATCTAAGTATGTAAAATTGGCAAATCGTATAGATTTTACACTAACACATTTATTGAAATTTAATTTATGTTTTCGGTAATCATAAAATGTTTCGTTTTCGTTTAAAATTGGCAATTGGTTTTTTACACTAATTAACACACGTATTTATTCAAATTAATTTATGTTTTCGGTAAACATACAATTTTTCGTTTTCAGTAAAATTAGCTATTATTTTTATACACTAATTAACATATGTATTTATCCAAATTTAATGTATGTGTTCGGTGGAGGTTTAAACTTTGCTAGTAAAAAAAAATACAAACACGTAAAACAATCCTTAGATGCAACGGCAAGGTGGATTGTCCGGGCGGCACAGACGAGGCAGGTTGCGACTTCCACTGCGGAGGCATAGAGAGCAGCTTGTTCCCCTGCAAGCAAGAATACAAGTGCGTCAAAAAGTTGCACGTCTGCAACGGCCGGAAGGATTGCAGCGATGGCTCCGATGAGACCATCGAAGCTTGTATCAAAGGTTACTTTTTCAAGCTTTTACATATTTTCGTTTAAATCATGACAAATTAGTCAATTTACGTCTGGTTCTCGTATAGTCTCGTCTCGCTATAGTCGCTGATCGTGCCGGTCTTAGTGATGTCACATGGAAGAAAAACGAGTTTGTTTGTTACACTGTTGAAAAACAATTGAATTTAGAATTCTGTGCGCTTGAAAAAAAAACATGTTTTTTTCTTTTTTAGGGTTCCGTAGCCAAATTTGGCAAAAACGGAACCCTTATAGATTCGTCATGTCTGTCTGTCTGTCTGTCTGTCTGTCTGTCTGTCCGTCCGTATGTCACAGCCACTTTTTTCCGAAACTATAAGAGCTATACTGTTGAAACTTGGTAAGTAGATGTATTCTGTAAACCGCATTAAGATTTTCTTACAAAAATAGAAAAAAAAAAATAAATTTTTGGGGTTCCCCATACTTAGAACTGAAACTCAAAAATTTTTTTTTCATCTAACCCATAGGTGTGCGGTATCTATGGATAGGTCTTCAAAAATGATATTGAGGTTTGTAATATCATTTTTTTCTAAACTGAATAGTTTGCGCGAGAGACACTTCCAAAGTGGTAAAATGTGTGTCCCCCCCCCCGTAACTTCTTAAATAAGAGAATGATAAAACTAAAAAAAATATATGTTGTACATTACCATGCAAACTTTCACCGAAAATTGGTTTGAACGAGATCTAGTAAGTAGTTTTTTTTTTAATACGTCATAAATCGTAAACCGCAATTTACCTTTCATTCAATCAACTCAAATATTTAAAAAACCATTTAATTTAAAACTTACTACAGGTTTGTACGGAACCCTCGGTGCGCGAGTCCGACTCGCACTTGGCCGGTTTTTTTTTCACAATAGGAATAAAAAACTCTGTTTTTGCAACACTAGCCGGCTCATTTCCATATTTTAAGACAGCTTATTTCAAAGAAAACAAAATCTTTTAAACTTACCTCCTTGCAATAATTATGAGTAGTATTTAAACACCATTTCAAAGTAAGGTATTTTACAGTCATATATTTATGGCTGCCTCGTTGGTCTAGTGGTTAGCATAGTCGACTGCGGATCACGAGGTCCTGGGTTCGATTCCCGGTCGGGCATAAAAGTTAGGTATTGGGTTTTTCAATTAAGAAATTCTCAGTGCCAGCCCGGAGTTGGAAGTTGGCGGTGTTTCACCCCCGTGCCTCGGAGAGCACGTTAAGCCGTCGGTCCCGGTTATTATCACTAACATGATAGTAGTCGTTAAAGCCCGCCAACCCGCATTGGAGCAGCGTGGTGGGTCTAAGCTCTAATTCCCGCTCTCCTATGAGAGTGGAGGCCTGTGCCCACCAGTGGGACGTTAATAGGCTGCAGTGATGATGATGATGATGATGATATTTATGGCTTATAATTGAAATTCCTAGTAAAGTATTCAGATTTTCTATGGAAGTTGTTTCAGAACACGCTATTTTGGTTGACAGTGAACAAAACGGTGCCCCTACATCCCGTCCACGTGACCGATAGCTGCAGCGAGGGGTATCGGTGTGACAGCGGCCAGTGCGTGGAGTGGAGACAAGTGTGCGACAATACCACTGATTGCATCGACGGCTCAGACGAAGGCCGCTTGTGTGGTAAGTGTGATTCTTTCAAGACTCTTACTGGAACTTCTGTCAGTTACCAGTCAGTGGACTTAGGCTGTAGATTCTAGTGGCCACAGAATTTCCTAAGTTTGGCATGGGGCAAAAATTTGTTTTGCAGATTTCACACTCATGATAAAAAATTGGTTTTATAACGCGACTTTAATCAAATATTTGCCGTCAATGGCCAAAATGCGTTTTAAGAAATTAAATATCACTTGCGTCAAACCGTGAAGGAAAACATCGTGAGGAAACCTGCATGCCCGAGAGTTCTTCAAAATGCTGTCGCAGGTGTGTGAAAGGTGAAAAGGTGGAGTGGAAGGTGGCAGTGTCTGCTAATCCGCACTTGGCACTTGACTAAGAGATAGCTGCACTTTTAGTAACTATCGCCAGGAAGGCTGATGCAGTATTAGGTGGGTGTAGGGCTCTCCACTGATGACGAAAGTGAAGGTCTGCCCGCATGTGGATGGGCCTTTCACTAGATATGGCCGCTGAAAGACGTGTTATGGTTACCAAAAATGAACCATAACTAGGAAGGCTGATTCTTGTACAAATCTTCATATCAGTTCTTGTGTTAGGCGAGGCGTGCACATACGGTACATGCGAGCAAATGTGCCACGCGACTCCGCGCGGGCGCCAGTGCGCGTGCGCGGCGGGGTACGCGGCGCACGGGAGCACGTGCCGCGACGTGGACGAGTGCCCGCAGCGCCCGTGCTCGCAAGTGTGCCACAACGTGCCCGGCTCGTTTGTGTGCGCGTGCCACAAGGGGTACGCACTCAGGTGAGATACCTATTACTGTTATGACTAGCTGATGTCCGGGACTTTGTCTGCGTGTTTTAAGTTTTTAAATTCCCGCGCGAACTCTTTAATTTTCCGGGATAGAAAGTAGCCTATGTGTAATTCCAGACTATAATCTATCCGTTCAGCCGTTCAGGCGTGATTGAGTAACAAACATCCATCCATCCATCCATCATTAGATTTACTTTTGTATGTTGAGATTTTTTAACCCAATTTTTTTTACGTTTCCGTACCATTTTTCAAACATTTTCTTTCATACAAACTTTGTGCTGACAGTTATAAACACAATTTAAAAAAAAACTTGTGCGGTGTCAAGGGACAACCAGCTGGAACGAAGTACCAAAAGTTGTAACGACACTTTTTGCGATAGTTGTAAGCCGTGCGGCGTGCGCGTGTTTCTCTGTGTAAATTTTATTACAATTCCTTCACTGATTAATCGAAAGGAACTTCGTTCGAACGAATAACTAGCCTATGTGACTATTGAAAACATAATTCTTTAGAATTATTTCACCTTTTTATTTTCAACAACTTGAAGTCAACAACACAAGTAGTCATAGCAACCATAATCATCTTTTCATAAAAAGTGTCGTTACAACTTTGGGTCTTAATTTTTTCCGTCTAGCCCCCTTTCGTAACGCGCGATAAGGAACATCGTTCCAAAAGCCAAATAGGTGCCGCGATTGTGGATTGAACGATCTGTATCCTAATTTCTAATGCACTAATCTCACCCCAGGGCTGACCGTCGTACGTGCAAAGCCGTCCTCAACAAACTGGCCATCATCTACACACTGGGCGGCTCGATATGGTCCATGACCAACCATTTACACCACTGGCGCTTCCGCAGCGATGAAGGCGATTTCAGCGACCTCGGCGTGGACGTCAGGTGAGACGGCTCTTAAATTTGTGTGACAGTTCTTTAGTTTAGGATGATTTGTGAGATGGTGATAATAAAAATAATAAATACCCCCGGCTGAGTTATGTTGTGGGCTCTTCTCAGACAAGGGCGCGTCTGGAACCCTCGTAGCGTTAGTTTTAAGATACCGTAACTGGCCAGACCAGAGAAAATTCAGAAATTATGAATTCCCAAATTGACCCTGCCGGGGATCAAACTCGAGACCTCCGCACGTTAGGGGGCTCCAAGCTGCCAATGGCCTTGAGCGTTCGACTTTCCTTCCCCCCCTCGCTTCATGTCCAATATTTTTTACCGCCGTCTGGTGGCAATGACCGAATGTTATTTTCACATAACTGAGGTCATCTACGCGCCATCTCGCGTCGCTGCGTCGAGTCTCTACGTAGGTAAAGGTTCCCCGTCATAAGGTTTGGATCACAGAGGGGTTCATGTCGGAGGTTCTCAAGTACGGACTCGAGTGTTTTTGAATAATCATTACTTATTTTTAGAGTTCTCTAGTCAGCGCCAGTTTGAAATTCTTTGAGCGCTCAACACTGCGCCACGGAAGTCGTCAAAGGTAAGTTTTTCACTCGTAGCGCTGTGCAAAGTGAATTGCACTAAATGACTTCGTTACAAGAGTCGTTCCGAATCCGAATCCGCCGAAAGATTGTTGAAAAACACGAAAATACTAACTAAGTTTTTCTCTAACTGTATAGAAACAAAAAGGTGTATGTAACATCGAGTCAGGCGAAGAAACTTTTCCAATTCGACCTGTTGTCCGGACCGAACTCGACCGGGGATGGCATTACCAACATTGGAATACCTAACAAGGTGAGGGATTTGTGCACGTCCAAATTACTATGGCATTATGATGTTGCTTATGTCAGAAATAAATATTTTTTAGCGATTATTAAATAGAGACGTAATATCTTATCTTATGATATCTTTGATGACTCCTTTTCCGAGTTCTGCAACAGCGACTGATTCTATGTTAGGTATTTGAATTTGAATAACGGCTTCGCTCATGTGCCCTGATGTGACTAATGTACGCTATCTTAGCATGGATCCTATCTATCGTACCTATGATATCTTTAAAGACGTAATTATCTACGTCCCGTGTGCGTCGAATTTTGATGACATACTTTTGTATGAAATACTTGCTTACAAGCAAGTATTTGATACAAAATCCCATACAGGAGCTGACCCTTTAAGTGGCCTACGTTGTCGCGTAGGAAAGCTTGTCATTTTCTATGACGTCGTATCGCGTCGCGTCGCTTCTGTCACTGACTTGTTGTCCTAAGTAACCCGTTGTCCTACGTGAGCGACAAACACGACTCTGCGACTCAATACGAAGCGATGCGACCATATCAAACAGTAGCTAATCCTTCACGTGACCTACATTGTCACGTAGATACATCTGACATTTTCTATGGCGTCGTATCGCGTCGCGTCGCTTCTGTCGCTCACCTAGGACAACGGTGAAACCTAGGTTCAAGATGTAACATTTACGACCAAATATTTTATTTATATCGTGTCAGTCCAATGATCTACCTTCACTGACTAGCATTGTGGTTTCAGATGGCCCTGGATTGGGTGACCGGGAACGTTTACTTTGTGGACGAGACGCCCGGAGCCAGCTGTGTGAGGGTGTGCAATTTCCAGGCGAGGCGGTGTGCCGCGCTGCAGAAACTACCCTCGGATAAGGTAAAAACAATGACAGATTAAAAATTGTCGAATTGTTCTACTGTAAAAGTGGCCCCAACAAAGCCATAGTCCATTCGGCATCTCTCTCTGGTGGAAACGCAACGACTTGGTTAATGTGACCATATTTTCTGCTCTGAAGGTGGACTCCTTCAGACAGACCGCGTAGCTCTTTGAGCATCTTTTTGTTGCAAAACACAACTGTTTAAGAAGAATACCCCCGTTTTCTTTGTATTTAATCTTGAATTTGCTCGACAGGTCACCGCGTTGGCCATAGACCCGGCAAGTCGTCTAATGTTCTACTGTATAAGTGGCCCTGACAAAACCATAGTACGTTCAGCATCACTCTCTGGTGGAAACGCATCAGACCTGGCCAACGTGAGCAACTGTGCCGATCTGGAGGTGGACTCTTTCAGCCGAACAGTCTTCATCGCGTCTGAAAAGCCGTCGAGGATATTGCAAGTCGGCTATTTTGATAAAAGCCAGTGAGTATGATTTATTCTTTTTAAGAGTTCCGTACCTTAAGAAAAAAGGAATTCTTATAGGATCGCTTCGTTGTCCGTCTGTCTGTCTGTCTGTCAAACAACTCTAAACAAAATTAAAAAATCCCAGTTGTATATTATTTACAAAGTGTAACATTTTTCTGTTTATGAAAACAGCAACTGCCAAGTTTCTCACTGGTTCTTCTCAGTATAATCATCTTTCCGAACCAGTGGAGACTCTTACGACTTATCATAAGTGGCACGAGTTGTCCTACGTGAATAATTGTCATCTGCCTGACTCGTTAAGACAATTTTCGGCTTCAAATCTCTTTACTTCTTTATTCCAGAAAAATAGTCCTGATTCCGTTCACCAAGAAACAAAACACAATTAAACCTCGCAACATCGCGTTATTCGAAGACCACATTTACATCCTAAGCAACGCCCAACTAAACCGATGTCCACTCTTCGACACCACCACAGCTTGTGAGACTTACGACCAACTGAATGCGACCAACTTCGCCATTCGCCACCAAACTGTGCAAAGAGACGATATTACGAACGAATGCGAGGCCAAAGTTTGTTCAAATGTTTGCGTGTTGGGACCAAGCGGGCCGCAGTGCGTTTGCCACGATGGGAGTATTTCCAGCGACGGAACGTGCCCGTGGGTGAAGACTAGTGAGGTAAGATGTGTTTACGTCTTTTTTGTCATTGTTAAAGAGTGTGACCCTGTCCAATAATGGAAAGGGGTTTTCAGCCCACCTTGTTCTAAATGTCTGTAAGTTTGCGCACGTCAATGCGACAAACTTTGCCTACTACATTCGCCACCAAACTGTGCAGAGAGACGATTTCAAAGATGCGATGGAAGAATTTCAGGAGACGTAACATATCCTGTCTGTCTATATATGCCCTTTTTAGGGTTCCGTAGCCAAATTTGGCAAAAACGGAACCCTTATAGATTCGTCATGTCTGTCTGTCTGTCTGTCTGTCTGTCTGTCTGTCTGTCCGTCCGTATGTCACAGCCACTTTTTTCTGAAACTATAAGAGCTATACTGTTGAAACTTGGTAAGTAGATGTATTCTGTAAACCGCATTAAGATTTTCTTACAAAAATAGAAAAAAAACAATAAATTTTGGGGGTTCCCCATACTTAGAACTGAAACTCAAAAATGTTTTTTTCATCTAACCCATAGGTGTGGGGTATCTATGGATAGGTCTTCAAAAATGATATTGAGGTTTCTAATATCATTTTTTTCTAAACTGAATAGTTTGCGCGAGAGACACTTCCAAAGTGGTAAAATGTGTGTCCCCCCCCCCCCCCCCCCCGTAACTTCTAAAATAAGAGAATGATAAAACTAAAAAAAATATATGTTGTACATTACCATGCAAACTTCCACCGAAAATTGGTTTGAACGAGATCTAGTAAGTAGTTTTTTTTTAATACGTCATAAATCGTAAACCGCAATTTACGCATGAATTTTTAGTTACATCATATAATAAAAATATTTTTAATAATTTAAAACTTACTACAGGTTTGTACGGAACCCTCGGTGCGCGAGTCCGACTCGCACTTGGCCGGTTTTTTTTGAAGTGAAACTTCTTAGAATCGTTGTTATTTGAAAATTCGATGAAATGAAAAAGCGACACCAAAAAGAGACAAACATATTCATAATAGGCCTGCGAGAAAATGAGATAGAATACAAGTACTCGTAGACTACTTTTCTGAAGTTACACTACTGCCGTGTGTGAATTGTACACACACACTTTTATTATTACAAGCTCATGTATGTTTGCAAGTGAAGTTCAAATGAAGTTCCCTCAAACGAACACAAATGTAACTTCAATAGTCATTTCGTGATATGCGTCTTTAGATGGCAAGTGTTTAGATGGTGTTGAGTGACGAAGGAGAAAAGCAAGTCTTATTTCACTTGGCTGTGATTTGAAAACCGCTTTTGTTTCCAGCTGGTGCTATTCAACGGCTGGACGTACCAAGAGTACAAGAGTCACTCCGTATCGTACGCGCTGGTCGCATCTGTGTTGCTTTTGTTCGCGCTATATCTCTGCGTCTTTGTGTACTGGCATTTTATTAAGAAGAAGAAACCGGACTATATGCAGTGAGTATCTACTCCCGCTAAGGCTACGTCCGCATTGTGAAATACATTCGCGCGATTTTTTTTAGCAATTCTGTAACACTATCACAACACAACTAAAAAACCTTAATCCAAATCCAAATAATAGGATTTTATTTGAGTTTACTACAAATCGTATGGGGGTATACGTATACGCACTTGCGAATAAAATTCGCGCGAAATCCGAACTCCGTATGAGAAATATAAATCGCGAAGATAAAATTGGAACAATCAGGCTCCACCATCCCGGTATATAAACTAATCAAATATTATACCTTTTTATTAGAAAAAGGAAATTATGTTTAACTAAATGATGCCTGCAACTTCGTCCGCGTGAATTACGGTTATTTGATTACCGCGGGAACTGTTTAATTTTCCGGGATAAAAAGTAGTCTATGCCCTTTCCCGGGATAAAAAGTAGCCTATGCCTCTTTACCCACCCCTGTACCAAATTTTAACAAAATCGGTTGAAGAGATGAGCTATAAAAGCGTAGCAGACAGACACACTATCGCTTGAACACCTTAGAGGTGTACTAAGGAAGGATTTTTCGCAATACTACCCCCCGAGGGGGTATGTATGGGATTTTTGGAACCTAATTCCACGCGGATGAAGTCGCCGGCAAAAGCTAGTATTAGTATATATTATGGATTTTATTGTTTGTATTCAAATATACATAGAAATAAGTAAATAATTTATTTTTCAGAGTAAGATACAAGAATGCACCGGAAGGCGCAACGCATACCCCAAGCCCCTTCGTTGAGATGCCGGATGCTGCTGGCTATAACACTGTAGAGTAAGAACTTTTACACCAAAATAATTTAATATAAAAAAATATTTTTAAACAACCGACTTCAAACTCCCGCGCCAACTATACAACAACAAGCACACGCTATACAAAGTACTTATTTTATTGTTGATATTTTAAAAACCGCTCGACCGATTTCGATAAAATTTATATGGGACCACTTGGGAAGTATGCCCTTTCAAATAAAAAAAGAATCATCCAAATCGGTCCACCCAGTCAAAAGTTCTGAGATAACAAACATAAAAAAAAAAAATATACAGTTGAATTGAGAACCTCCTCCTTTTTTTGAAGACTGTTGATAAGGGCTACTATGAAGTTTTTTAACTTTTGATATGTTAAAAGTAATTTTAACGTTTAACTTCAAACTATTGTGAGTGATATTCATTTTAACTATAAATAACTACCAGTTAAACTCACTCTGTTGTTATTTATGGTTAAAATGTTAAAAGTTAACCCTTGACTGTAATCTTACCTGACTGAATATAAAGTTATGATGCAGGATGTTGGCGGGTAACCTGTTATAAAAAAATCTTTTTAAACAACTGACTTCAAACTCCCGCGCTAACTTTACAACAACAAGCACACGCTATACAAAGTACTTATTTTATTGTTGATATTTTAAAAACCGCTCGACCGATTTCGATAAAATTTATATGGGACCACTTGGGAAGTATGCCCTTTCAAATAAAAAAAGAATCATCCAAATCGGTCCACCCAGTCAAAAGTTCTGAGGTAACAAACATAAAATACAGTCGAATTGAGAACCTCCTCCATTTTTTTGAAGTCGGTTGAAAATAGTTCCAATTTTGGCTCCGGGTTAAGTTGGGAGGAACTATAGGGATATGACAGTTAAGGTATCCAGTTTTTTTTAATACTATACTTCTGTTGCAGTGGTACAGCTCATGAGTTCGTGAATCCGCTGCAGTTTGTGAGAAGCTATTGGCAGGAGTCATTTAATAAGAAAAAACCTATTGTAAGTTATTGTTTTACAAACCTTTAGACATGAGTTCAGCCAATCACAACAATTGATGCAGGTATTACATAATTAGGCTACTGGGATACTCATTGACTTCCGGTAGTTTTGAAAATCTCTCAACAACTCTGATCCTATTGCAAATATATTTTACTAGATTATGCCCGTGACCTTGTCCAAGTGGATTGAGGTTTCTTATTCCTGCTGGTACTCCTTAATTATCCGGGATACAAAGCACCCTTTGTCCTTTCCCAGGATGCAACCTACCTCTGTACCAAATTTCATCAATATCGGTTGAAAAGATGAGATGGGAAAGAGTAGCAGACAGATAGACACACTTTGGCATTTATAATATTTGTATTTTGTATGGATACTATAATTAAAATTGGTTAAATTGCTTACTTACACCTTTGCAGTAATATTACTAAGGTATGGACTTCTATTACAGGGTACAACTGGTCTTACATTGGAAACACAGCATTTCTCCGATACAGAATCAGAATTGGATGTGAGAGAAACCAAAAGAATGCTTAGTAATATGTTTAATCAAATCTAATTAATTACAATGATAAGTGTTTAATGATTAATTTTATGTTTGATTTGTTTGATTTTTAATTTTTTTTTATCAGAATTTATTTTAATAAATACCTTCTGTAAACACTTTAATCAAGAAAGTGACAAGTGTTGAATGGTTTATTTTATGATTGATTTATTTGTTGTTTTTTTTCAATAATATTGTTATTATCATTAATATTAATAATACAGGATAGGTGTAAGAAGTGATAATTACCAGCTGTTAATGCTTATAATAATTATTTAATTATTGTGATAACTATGTGTTGAATGCTTGTTTTATGTTTGATTTATCTGATTTTTTTTACATTTATCAGGAAAGTATAAATAAATAATCCGAGTCCAATAAATGAATTGATTGCATCTTTGTTATGAGAAATAGTTGTTACTTATGTGCCTTTCATAAAGTTGTTATGCTGTAGCATAATTGTTAAATCTTTATTTCTATTTTTATATCTAATGTAAAATATGTGAACTTGAATAATATTATGTTATTTTTGGACTTTTGGTTTTAATTTCTACTTTAAATAATAACCCTGATAACTAGCTAAAAGTATATATCAACCAATACATAGAATTGCCATAACATTTACTACCATTTAAATGAAATTGATCGAGCATGTTAATGTTATCGCGATTGAATGTGAAGAAAATCTCCCACTAGGCACTCAGTACCTATTCAATATAACTTACATTCATACAACTACATACCTACTGTTCATATAAAAATTGTATTTTTTTGTAGTTCTATGATTGCATCCCCATGACATTGCCAATGTAATGGACAAACAATTTTTATAAAATGAAACATGGATAATAATAATATGAAGGACCAAGTTTATTTAATTTCTATTACATTAAAATTAAGAAAGATGACATGAAAAGCAAAAAAATTACTTCCACAATTTCTTGATGGACATATTCTTTTCGGAATCCTTCTGCATCACCTTGGCAACTGCCATCTCAAAGTCTTCCTGAGTGACGTGGACCCTGCGCTCTCTGAGGGCATACATCCCAGCTTCTGTGCACACACCCTTGACCTCTGCACCAGATGCTCCAGGCATGAGCTCAGCAATCTTTCTCAAATTGATGCCTCTAGTAAGGTTCATCTTTCGGGAGTGAATCTTCAAAATATCCAATCGAGCTTCCTCATTCGGTGGAGGGAACTCAATCTTTCTGTCAATGCGGCCAGGTCTCAACAATGCTGGGTCCAAAATATCAATACGGTTGGTAGCCATGATGACTTTAATGTTCTTTGTTGCTTCAAAACCATCCAGCTGATTGAGAAGCTCCAACATAGTTCTCTGCACCTCTGAGTCACCACCACTGCCAGACTCAATACGAGATGAACCTATAGAATCGATTTCATCCATGAAAATTATAGATGGAGCGTGCTCTCGAGCCATCACGAAGAGCTCACGTACCATACGACTTCCTTCTCCAATGAACTTCTGCACTAATTCAGAACCAGAGACACGGATGAAAGTGCATTCCGTGTGGTGGGCGACAGCACGGGCTAGCAAAGTCTTACCAGTACCTGGTGGTCCATATAAGAGTACACCTTTAGGTTGTGCGATACCTAATGCGTCAAACAGCTCAGGATGTTTGACAGGCAATTCAATTACCTCTTTGATCTCCTTGATTTGCTTATCCAAGCCTCCTACCATTTCGTAAGTTGAATCCGGAACCTTCTCTACCATCATGAGAGAAACGAGTGGGTCAACTTTGTTTGGCAGGATTTTGTGCAGCGTGTAGCTTTCGTTGCGCAACGCGACGCGACAATTGGCCGTAACATCGTTGATATCGACGTTTTTGTCCAGATCTACAACGAACTTGCCTTCTGGATGCACTTTGACCAGTACCTTTTTCTTGTCCATCGGCTTCACGACCTCGCCGACGTAGGAGCCCTGTTCCTGCAAAAGTTGCAGCTCCTCGCGCAACATACGCACTTTAGCGTTGAGTTCATTTCTTTGCGCTTGAAGACGCCGAAGATTTTGGGACTTTTCGGCGACGATGAGTTGCAACTCTTCGATCTTTGTTGTGTAGTACGGTCGAAAGCCTTCGCCCTTTACGGAGTCCACCTCCATTTTTGTGAGAGTCATCTTGGTATATTTTGTTGCATTCAATAATACAATGATAATAATTTAATTACAATTCACAATCAAATACCAATTGAAAAATGCACTTCACCACTTGCTTCCGTTGGTGACAGATGACAATTGTGAAGTAAGGATTTTGACAAATGAGATGAGTATGACAAAAACAATTTTCCAAGTCACGGTGACCAGGGTGGCAAGACTAAATGCCGAAAACTTACCAAAGTAATCTTCAACTTACAATCGAATGACATTAAAAAAATAAAAACAAGTGCGAGTCGGACTCGCGCACGAAGGGTTCCGTACCATTATTAATAAATAATTACCTTTGTTAATGAACCGCAAGACTAACTTTGTTTGTAGAGGCTTATTGTTAATATCAAAAAAACTATGCTAGTTAGAGCATTGGCTATAGTTTTCCTGTAAAATATACGTAAATTCCTATTGACCATAATTATTTCAAATTTTTCGATTGGTAAACTCCGGAGATAAGGGGGGGGGAACGGTATTTTTTTAGACATTTTCCCCGATAAATCAAAAACTATCATAATTAAAATTAATTAAAAATCTGTTTTAGAATGTACAAAGTAAACCCTTTCATATGATACCCCACACAGTACAGTTATCTCACTTTTAAATTTCAACCCTCAGATTTTCCCCCCTTTTTAAATAAGAACAAAAATAATTTCCAATTTTTTTTAATTCCAGTGTCTTTGGGCCACTAATATACACAACTATTCCAAATTTCATGTCGATAGCTTCGGTAGTTACTGAAATAATCGAGTGTGACGGACGGACAGACGGACAGACAGACGGAGAAAGTCGCACCATAAGGGTTCCATTTTACCATTTTGGTACGGAACCCTAAAAATACAACAAAAATAAAAAGTTGGCAGTCACAGGGACTGCCGATAGAAGCGAAACCGAATATGAATTAATTATTTATTAGAAAAAAAAACGAATTTAACAGTTACATAGCACTTAAGTATTAATTTAAACCTTCAAACTAAGGCATTAAAGTTTAAATACGAATATAGGTACTATATACTTTATAATTAAGACCTTTTATCTTAAGAAGAACGGTGTCGGTCTCGTAGGCGGTCTCGCGTATTCCACATTTTTACCCCCTACCAAAAAGTGCTCAACGCGCCTTAAGAAGTTTTCATTTCAAAACATACGCGTTATACACGCTTAACAAAAGCGCTACATCCGCGCCAGGAGATACACGTGCTAGGGGTAGCACGTGTATCTCACATTTCTGGCGCGGATCCGCACAACACATGCATGACACAGGTGTTATACAAGCGCTGTACACGCACAATACACGCGTCCGTCCGACAAACATGTGAGCTACAAGCGTCCTACATGGCATGTTGGACAAATGGAGTATGGCACAGCCTCCTTTACTTTACAAGCCATGCTGTTAAGTTTGGCAACATCGCAATTAGGAGTTGCGTGAACCGATTGTTTTAACTTTAGCAGCAATTTGTACTAGCGCAAGTCTTCTCTACGGGTTGTATCTAGTGATATTATGTAAAATATGTATATGTACATTATAAGTACATAAAATCGTTAGTTACTAGGAATGGTACCAAGGTACCTTCTACCCAATAATTTTATTGAAGATAAGGCAGTAGAATACGTCTTATGGCCGAAAGAATATCGTTTACTTTTTAAAATATAACTTGCATGTAACTTTGAAGGTTCACTACTTATTTCTTTAAAATAAAAAATATATGAATTAAATGACTTACAACGCTCCCCAAATGCCTATGTCCAGCAGTGGACGAATGCAGGCTGATGGATGGATTGATGAAAAGATATGAATTAGATTAAAGCTTAATTAATTTTGCAATGTATATTATCTTTACTAGCTGTCGCCCGCGAATTGTTATAAGTGGAATACCTAAGTTATTTTATTTTCAAACGGGAACTCCTTAGTTTTCCGGGTCTTCAAATATTATGCCCATGAAATAATCACGTCGATCCATTGCTTTGTTGCGGCGTGAATGAAGGACAAACCAACAAACAAACACAGTGTCGTATTTATAATATTCTATAAATAAATATAAAAGTAGGTACATACATAGTTACATACCTACATACCTACCTACATTTAAAAGGTTCCATGTATAATAGGGGTATTGGGTTTAATATAACTGCCATGCCCCTAACAGGTTAGCCCGCTACCATCTTAGACTGCATCTTCACTTACCATCAGGTGAGATCGCAGTCAAGGGCTAACTTGTAGTGGTTAAAAAGAACAAAAAATCATAAAATTAGTACAACTTATCCAACTAGCTAGATATTATAGGTAAGTACCTACCTCAATTATTATATGGACAAAATCCATTTAAGTAATTTAAAAAAACATTAAGCTTATGTTATTTCTATTAAGTCTGTCAGTCTGTGAAATGTTCAATTTTTTTGGAAAATTATCTTCATTAGATAGCATATTAGATAGACTTTTTGAAATATTTCAGAATAATGGTTTCTATATCAATAAAACATGACAATTGTATGAAACATGAGATTGTAGGCTTAAAATCTTTAGTGCTGCTAAAATTCCTCGGGCATCATTCAATTTTAAGAAAATAGTTTTTAGTCATCTAAACTATAAAGAGGAATTCTTAATAAAATTAAACTGCATAATTAAAAGATACCTTACAAATTTAACGGAATCTGTAGGGAGTGACAGACCACCTCTTTGCAAATAGTCAAAAATCAAAATAGACGTCGTGATTCGGTTCACGAGCGACGTTGCCAGCTGTCTCACAGCATGGCTTGTAAAGTAAAGGAGGCTGTGAGTATGGACATGATTTTCTTAATATCAAGACTCCCAAAAAACCCAAAAATTACACTGAACTAATCTTAAAAATTAAATAGTACGCCCATCTTGGATATCGAATTAAATACTACGCCCATCTTGGATATCATATTTCTGATTATAATCTTTACTATATTATACAGTATTTAAATCCAATGAATACAACAAAAAATATATTCCGTGACAGCCCTAAAAAACTTCAGCGCGGTAGTCTGATCAGCAATTTGTTTAGGCGTGGATCCACACAGTGGATAATAATATAATATAGGCACTTAAACTGTGATAATACACAGTTGTTATAATAATATCATAACTAATATCATCATTGTTTTTATCCTCAATTCTCATAGATTTTATAATACCCGACTTCAAATTACTTGAGTACTTTGGTTTTGCTAATTTCTTCTAATAAGTAGAATATTTTTATGGTATGGTACATTTTTAAAGCATTTTTTTAAAAGTTGGGTTGGTGCTTGTAACTTAGATTCTATAGGGTTGTGACGATTGTCTGTGGTTATTTATTATTGCTGCAGGAAAAGTAAATCTTTCGATTTTCGAAGAAAGGTCTAGTATGGGTTACGGCTGGTTTAGTTTGTACTTTGTATGACCAATATTTTATTATTGATTGGTGATTGTAGCACGAAGTTCTCGCTTTTAGTATAGTATAGTAGATCTAGATACGATAGGGCTACAGAATTGTTCAGGAAGATTTGTACATGCAAGCAATACATACAGTTTCTCACACACGCTGTATTTATTTGGTTCCGCTTTTTTAAGATCTGTTGCGATTCTGAATTGAGAAAATACATAATTTATAAATATTAATATTAAGAACTTTCGAACAATATTAAGTTTCGAGAGGAATCATGGAATGGGGGGGTTAATTAAACCTATTGCATAATAGGGGAAATAGGAGTGTTTTGAATTTTCATCTAGCAGTTACAAATAAATATTTATTAATATAAGACAATCTAAATACATAAAAGGAAAGTACTGACTGACTGAGCTATCAACGCCCAGCACAAACCGCTGGACCGATCGGGCTGAAAGGCATTTAGATAGCTGTTATAACGTAGGCATCCGCAAAGGTTACTGAAACTTCAACCCGGAGTAAAAAAGGACTTTGAAATTTTATTAAAATTGAACCTTACGTGAGCGAAGCCGCGGGCAAAAGCTAATCTAGGATAGATTTGCCGCATGGGAATTTGACCAATTATTATTTCTACTTACGTTAGTATAGAGTTCAAATATTTACATTACGGGCGATAAGGCTTGGCGTCTGGCGATGAGACGAGAAACCAATCAGTTGCTTTTTGGACTGTAACACGAACGAGCGTACGTAGAGTTGGTGACCGTTGCAAGTGACATTGCAGTGAGGTGACAGAAAAAGTAAATAAAAATTAATTTGACAGGAATGAGGAAACCTAACCTCACCTTGAATTAATCAATCTCTGGTTAACTCGGTATATACACTGTAGTCTTTGGGTTAACTTGTCTCTGTAATCAATCAAGAGTTTTGTCAACAAAATAATACTGATTCACTAATAAAAACATTAAATTTTAACATAATATTTGTGATTGATTAATTTAAAAAGATATAATTTTATATTACTAATTCTACGTAGTAATAAAGAAACAAACCTAATAACATGTCTTAGAACAGTTAAACAATACATAGATTTTGTTAGAAAAACAGAACAGGTAATATTTTGGCTATTTTCATTCATAATTTACCTGGAAAGGTGTGTTTTCTCGAGTGCAATTTATTTATTTTACGTCGTGTTAGTGTTTCTTTTAAAGAGACTAATAAAGAAAGGTCGGTTTGTCGCTAATTGCCTCTATACTCGTGACTCTTTATGAACCATATTGATGTGTTTTTAAATAATCTGTTAAATGTTCTTTATAAGTTTTTAAATGTTCTTTATAAGGTTTTACTCCGAGTGTTGGTATTTAAATTACATATATACCTAATTTTGTTACCGATATTCGTAATTACGCCTATTTTGTATACTTATTTGAAATATATGCTTTACTAGCTAATGCGCGTGACTTTATCCAGGTGTATTTTTTTTTAAATTCCCACGAGAACTCCTTAAGTTGCCTGCATAAGAAGTAGCCTATGTCACCAGGTCCTCAACTATATCCATGCCAAAAATCACGCTGAGACATTGCTCTGTTGCGACATGATTGAAAGACAAACACTTTCCCATTTATAATATTAGTATGATTAAATATGATATTACTTTGTTTTGTTATTAATAAGATTGTATCTCAGATGAAATTGGATAATGTTACTGATAAATGCTAATACATTTATGTATCTGTATATTTAATGAACTTATGCGGAAGGATGTGGGAACCCACCGCATTATTATCCCAAGAAAATTCCTACCATTATTTGATTAATGGAAAGGGGTCAAGACCCTCAGAAATGAGGAATACGATACAGAGAGAGAGAGATACTTAATGTAATTTTAACCATCAGGTTTGTTTACTTTTATAGAATGGGCAACACCAGCAAAAAACTGGCGGCGAAATGCACTCTTCTCACAAAAGAAGAGCCAAAGTATGTAGCACAAACATTCCGAGCGGCCAGCAAGAACTCTGAGCGTATCAGGGAGGAGGACCTCATCGTGAGTGGCAAATTAGACCCAGTGTCCTTAGAAGTTTGTTAATTTTATGTTCATTTTTAGTTTTTAGTTTAATTTCCACTTGGTTTGGTGACTGATTTTAGAGAAAATGGTTTTTATGGCTCAGTACCTCAAAAGGAAAAGCGGAACCCTTATAGGATCACTATGTTGTCCATCTGTCTGTCTGTCAACTATCTTTTTCTCGGGACTGTGTAGAGTTATAAAGTTGAAATTAATATCAAATATGATCGATAGCTCATAAAGAGTATTTCTATAGTTATGGACTACGTTTGACAATTGTCAACTTATTATTATGACTGAAAAATCTGCCTTAAGTAAAACAAAAATATTTAAAAAAAAAAGGTATGTAATTTGTCACCAATCCAAGTTTCTTTTCATTTCATTTTAACTATTAATTTGTGTTTGCTTTAAAATTTTGACTTAAAGTTGCTTCTTCAAGTTTTGTTTGAATAAATTGACATACTAGGTAATCAGAAACTGAGAAAATAAGTTTTTCAAAATATATTTGGGTTTATTTGGCTTTTAGGTTTCATCAGCTTTTTAGTCACATTTACGTAGTAATAATAATTTTAGGCAAGTACTTATAGTGATTTACATTCATTTTTTTTTGCTGTTGAAATTTTTTTATATGCTGACCTTTTGTGCTCACTTCCATTATTATTTATCATTTTTGTGATTAATTTGTGTGGTACATATTTGTATTTACTATTGAGGGCCAAAGCGATATTATATGATAGCCCTTAGATAGGGTCAGGGGGAGGACATATCTCCAAGCTGGCATAATTTTCAATACAAATTCTAATACTCCCTGCGGAAAGGGACACAACTAGATTTTAAGCTGTCATTTTAGTATAGTTTATAGATTGTGCTAAACAGAATTGGCCACATTGTATTTCCCGTTAAAACGTTAACGACTGTAGAACATGTAGTTTATGCAACAATATATAACATTTGACGCAAAGTTAGTTTGTGTATTACTGGAACCATTAATAGCTGTTCTTCGAGGCTAATTGCGTCTTTCAGTGAACTACGGATTTAGCGACAGGAGCGCGTGCTTTTGCAATTATACACATATAAAACTGACAGACATTGTAATATCTTGAAACTTGAGAATTTATGCATAGGTTTTCCCCAATTTCCCTATAATGTACTAAGAAACAGAGTCGTCGTCGTCACAATCAATAGGTATCTACTGTTGGACTAAGGTCTCCTGCAAGGAGCACGGTCTTGTGCCGCTTGCTTCCAGCGGCTCCCAGTTACTCCCTTGACGATTATATCTAGTGGGGACGTCGATAGAAAGATCTTTCCATTGCTACTGTTGAGTCCACATCAATTCCTCCCGTAACAAAACAACGTGAGGATACCTGGGTTCTACAAAACACTCCATAATATTCTTGTCGCTGGGTGCCGCTGGTAGCAAGAATGGAGTGTTCTGTAGATCCCAGGTTTCCTCACGTTGTTCTGTTTGCCTGTTCCTCCTCGCTTGCCGATCGTCCGTCCACCTAGTGGGGCCGTCCAAAGAAAGATCTTTTAATTGCTACGGTTGATTCACCATCATCTGCTCCCGTACACTACAACAGGCAAACGAAACATCGTGAGGAAACCTGGGTTCTACAGAACACTCCATAATATTCTTATCGCTGGGAGCCGCTGGTAGCAAGAATGGAGTGTTCTGTAGATCCCAGAATCATCAGTTGCTCCTGTACACTGTAACTCCTGGGTTCTAGAAAAGTCTCCATAATATTCTCAAAGGTATGTGAAGTCTGCCAATCCGCACTTGGAGGGAGGTGGATTATATCCTACAACCTTCTCATTCTGAGTAGTTAACCGCCGATGGAATTGAGATGACTATGCTTATGACCATTCACACATTCCAGAAGTTTCCGTCCTATCATTAAAACTGGTCAACACTAACCATAAACCCAATCGATTCGAGTCGGAGTCGTTATTCAGGTATTTGTTTGTTCGTTTTGATTTACGACTCGCTAAATCGATGTTGAGCTGTAAAACTGTAAACTTGGCTTCAAAATAAACTGCACGATTGGCATTTGAGAATTTGCTTTTAACTATGGCATTTGCGATTTCGCGCGTGCGTTACTTTGGCACAAAAAAAGCTTAATTCGCTATAATCCTCCAATACATACAAATATATTATTTGGTGGATTGAGGTTTTTTGGTTCCCGCGGGAACTGTTTAATTTTTCGAGGTGTCATATTTTTTTTTATTTTTTTTTTTTATCCACTACAAGTTAGCCCTTGACTGCGATCTCACCTGATGGTAAGTGATGATGCAGTCTAAGATGGTAGCGGGCTAACCTGTTAGGGGCATGGCAGTTATATTAAACCCATACCCCTATTCGGTTTCTACACGGCATCGTACCGGAACACTAAATCGCTTGGCGGCACGTCTTTGCCGGTAGGGTGGTAACTAGCCACGGCCGAAGCCTCCCACCAGGCCAGACCAGGGAAAATTCAGAAATTATAAATTCCCAAATTGACCCTGCCGGGGATCGAACCCGGAACCTCCGCACTTTAAGGCAACAGCGCTACACACTACGCCACGGAGGTCGTCAAATTCCGGACTATAATCTATCTCTGTGCCAAATTTCATCCAAATCCATTCAGTTGTTCTGGCGTTATTGAGTAACAAACATCCATCCAAACTTTCGCATTTATAATATTAGTAAAGTATGGACAACGTGGCGCTGTGTCTCTAATTAATTACCAATGTTTACACAATCATAAATTGTACAAAGTAGGTGTGAAAGGTCATTAGGGATACAGGCTACCTTATAGCCACCACTCCTATCTAACCTTGACTTGTGACCAGAGGTGCAATCATGTAAGGATTGCCGATCAAATCGTATAAGTTCGGCTTCAAAGTAAAATAAACCATAATGCATTGAAATAGAGGTCAATTTCGTGTATCTATTCTTATACGTTTAGGCTATCGTACATACCTAAACATATGAGAATGGATACACGAAATTGAGCTCTAATTCAATGCTTTTATGGTTTATTTTACTTTGAAGCCGAACTTATACAATTTAATCGACAATTCTTACACAGGGGCGGCCTTAGCCATTGCGAGCCTCTGGGCGGTAGGTGGATATTTACGAGGCCCGCTTTGCCTGAGCAATGGCACGTAATTTCGTCAACTGTGAAAGAGACAGGAAGAGATATTTAGTGGAGTGGCCATAACATGCTTGCACTCGTACCTCGTGGGTTTTTTAATACGCGGCGGGCGCGAGATTCAAATACACATTTAGAACCTAAAGACTTTCTACAAGGGCTATTACGCGAGGGCGGGAGGCCCCTGCAAGAGCGAGGCCCCGGGCGGATGCCCTGCTTGCCGCCCCAAGGCGCCACTGCCTGTAACTATTTTATATAGGTCGGTTTATAAGTTTCGAGTCGCCGGACCTGCTATTTCCTCATTAGGTACTGGCAATATCGATTTGACTTTTATCAGTATGGTAGATATTTTTAATCTAATCAAGATATCCTAAATAGCTAATAATGATAGGCTGAATGAGCCAATATTGTTTTAGTTTCATTTAAAATGGCTGTGATAGACAGACAGACTGGTTGCAGGTACGCTTGTTTTTCTACCGCTATTTCTACTTAGTACCGTACCAGCGTAAGCATGGCTTATAATATGCCTCCATGGCCTGCGCACCTCTATACGCCTACCGCGTGTGAATGCGTCCGTGCCAAAAGTTAAAACCATAAAATGCTTACTAGTATTATAAATTAAAAGCTAAATAATAAATAATTGGTGGATCCTAGGTACCATCACACCACTCTCCTCATCAATCTAGGGCATTGATCAGACTCAAAAATAAAATCGTGGGGCGTAGCGTAACCTGAGTAGTACATGTCTGTCTGTTATTTTTTTTCACGAATCATTTGTTTTTAATGGGTACAGAGAGAGTTCTTTTTTTTATTCTTCTTTGACCGAACGAAGCGAAGGTCTCTGAGTCTACTTGAGTGAATTTGCACTTGTCTGTCCGTCCGTCTGCCAGAGCCTTATAACTTCTGAATTACTGTACGTAATTACTTCAGATTTAAATATTATATTATATTATATAAACCGACGGCCTCCAGCCGAATAGGTACAAATCACACAGCCTTATTTCAGGGGGGCTCTCATAGAAGCGAATGCGAAGTAAAATATTTTTTATAGTGTTACATAGGGTTGCGGTATATTAAAGAGATAATAAGGAATAGATTCCAAAAATATATTTTTTTTAATTTTTCCCCTAAAATTGACGAAATGGGGGGCTTTCAAAGTGGAGATCTTCTAACGTCCAAAGTTGACCTCAGAACTCTAAATTTTCTGAAACGCTGAGTCTGAAACTTGATCAATTATTTGAATTATATCCTGTACCTACTTAAACAACAAATACTAAAATTAGATAAATATTATATGGAAACGAAATTATTTAATTTTTAATGAGCCTTAGTATTTACAACAGAACTTCACAATGATGTTAATAGAATTAGATGGCGCCGTGAGGGCTCAGTTCGGGGCGAACCACTAGTTATTCTAGATACATCGGTAGAAACACCTTCGCAAGTAAAGCATTGGTTAAGAGTTAAGACCAAATTCGAAAATCATAAAAATGGTTTTTGTTAGTCAACCTTAAAAGATAGAATATCTATGCTATCGCGGTCTTACAGGTGAAAGAATTTTAAAAATCGTTTAAGTAGTTTTTGAGTTTATCCACTGCAAACAAACAATCAAACAAATCTTTCCTCTTTATAATATTAGTTTAGAAAACGAAGGATTTCCCATTTCCCACGGAATTTAAAGAACCCATTTTCACACAATATGAAGTCGCGGGCATCATCTAGTTAGGAACGTCATACTGCTGAAACATAACCCAATTACACCAACGTGTGTGAGTCCACTTTGACCCGGCTGATTGCAATGTTTGAGCGGCCATCGGTTCCTCCAAACTGCACGTTCCTTTACGTTATTGCGGTCAGCGCAGTTTAACTAGCGGAAACTATCGGCACGAGGTGGTTTGATTGATTTCGACCAATTTAAACTTCAATTACAATTCAACGTTCTAGGAGCCTAGTTCCCACTAGTATTATGGATACCTATCCGATCACGTTAAAGATAATATGTAGTTATTTTTCTAACTTTTATACTCATTAAAGAGTAAATCATTAGTTTTTCTTCGCTGGTATTTGATCCCACATTCCAGTGCATACTAATATTGCAAATACGAAAGTGTGTGTTTATTGGTTTGTACTTCAATCACGCCGCAACAAATCAGCGGATCGAGGTGATTTTTTGCATGGATATTGTTGAGGACCTGGAGAGTGAGAGACAGGTATTAAGTAGTTCCGTGGGATTTAAAAAACTTATCCCACGCGGACGAAGTCGCAGGCATTAGCTAGTAAAAGATAATTAATCACAGAACATGTCACAACCTCATCACGAAAGGAGGTCGGCGAGCTCCCATATAGTGTTTGACCCAAACTTGAGGTTCACGTTCACGCATCAAACTTCTCATACTTCTTATACTATACCAAACTAACAAAAAAGTTTATGAAAGTCAATCAAATAAAGTTGGGAGAAAAAAGATATTCGTAGTAATAGTTAAAAGTGAGGTTAGATTTCTATTTCATAGATTTTAAGCCAGATGACCATTTAATAGCTTTGAAAATTCTATCAGGCACTGCAGATCATTATCTGACTATGTACCAAATAGTAATACGCTTTCCTACCTACATAAAAACAAGTTACCTACCTGCTGGGTACATTAAACCTATAGTAGGTACCTATGTAATTCATAACGTGGCCAGTAAGTATATTATGACATACAAATTGATGGTTGTTATACTATTCTTACTATTTGAAAAGGGGGTTAACCCTAACGCGCTTATACATCGCAACTTTTGGGCGTTAGTCGCATTTACAACGCGCAACAGAAGCAAAACAGTAGCGATACAATCGCGTCGCGATGTATCGTATTTATAACGCGTGAGCTTTCAGGGGTAAAAGAAGAGCGAGGGGTGCCGGCAATGCAGAACTATATCGATAATGCATCGCCTTTAAATTAAATTAACGATTTTAATTAATTTTAATTAATTAGTTATTAATTAATTACTATCGCATACTGTATACGCCGACGCCCTGTCTAATATATCTCTTTCTCTGTCTACGTACTTCCGCCATTGCATCGACCGAATGACACTAACGATGACAAAGTTATTTATGAATATTTTCATTGTGATGATTAAACTATTAATAGCATAATATGTACCTAGTTATAAAGTTAGACTGATATTATTTTGTGAAGACTGCTTTATAACTAACTAGTTTTGTTGTTAAATATCAGTACTTACTATAACTTAACTAAGACTAAAACCAAAAATAAATGTGTACCTACTAACTCTAATGAGAACGATATATATTATGATTTATGTAAACTATAAAAACCTTTTTATTTCAATCCTACCTACGAAGTTTAGCATTGATAATAATAATTGTCCTAACAGATAGTTGGATTGAAGTACAAATATGTATGGAAAAAAGTATTTTGTAACAAATAAAATACACTTAGTTTCTTTATGCTAAGCAGAGTTGTGTAACTCGAATTCC
The DNA here is from genome assembly GCA_963932025.1 of Erebia epiphron. NCBI lineage: Eukaryota > Metazoa > Arthropoda > Insecta > Lepidoptera > Nymphalidae > Erebia > Erebia epiphron. Next base: position 3,430,648 of record OZ009948.1, read on the forward strand.
ATTCCGAGTTACCTGAATTTCAACTCGAGTTAATGTGTTTTTTCCGACACATCTCTACTACGGTCCACGAATGACATTTGATTGAGTTTGACAGTAATTGACATTTGACACGTTAGTTTCTACTTTTATACTCTGCCGGGTGACCGCGTATCTTTTGCATCAATCATTGATACATCACAATCACCTCCGATTGGCTGAATTTGTGGTATTCTTGCTGCGTCAATGGCGATTTCGTCCAATAGTGGAAGAGTGTTAACCAATCAGAGGTGATTGCGATGTATCAATGATTGATGCAAAAGATATGCGGTCACCCTGCGGGTATCTATACTCCGTATTGCCATTACAACGACTTTTTTTAATGTTTCGTAATAATTTTTATTTTTGATCCCCATCTTCTAAAAAATTGATGTTTACACAGAAAAATACTTTGAAATATATTAAAAAATATTAAATGATTTCTGAATCTGAATGGTTTTTAAATTAGCTGGGTCAGACTTCGCCGATCTCCTTTGGAAAAAGTAAAAGTTTCCAACAGCCATTACCTCGGTAATACTGGGTGGTTTGAAGTGATACAAAAACTTTTAACACATCGGGTTCCTCCATTACTTATGTAAGCAATTTTCCATTAAGACATTAAAACTGTAGACAGTCAGACACGCCAATTACGATCAAATGCATATACAATGCTAAACCACTAATGGAATCATAAATTATTGGGAGGTGTAAACACGGGCGCGGGTCGACGCCTCGCCAGCACTGTTTATTTTCTTCGCGAACAATGCTGGAAAAAATTTGGGTACCTTTAGTAGCGTTGGGCTTTGGAATAAGCGATTCTTTGTAAGCGTTTTTTTTGAAACGAAGTGTGACTTTTACTTACCTGTTGGGAGCTGTGGAGAAATTTTCATCATCTAGTAACAATATATATCAGAAAAGCTTAGCTTAGCTTAATCTCTGAGAAAAAGCCGTAGTTTTCTTTTATATGATGTGTCCACGATGTCCGCGTGGATTTAGACGTTTAAATTTCGCGTGGGAACTCTTTAATTTTGTCAAAGTATGTCTGTCTTCGAGATCCACGGATTCTAAAAAGATTGTAAGTTCGAACGAGCCCGCCAAAAAAACTAACCATAACCTTAGCTTAAGTAAAGTTACGGTTTCCTAGGCAAAGCTGTGCCGTCACATACCAGTCGGAATAGAACGTCAAATGACGTCACTGAACTACTCTAAAACGAAATTCCTCCTTCAACCGTTTTACCACAGAACTGCAAGAAACTGTCAGCGTTGGCATCCTTATATGGTTGACGTCCAATTTGCTCGAACAAAACGGTTTTGCTCTACGTTTCTGATACGAATCGCTAAGGTGTGGATTGCCCTTCCATGTATTTTCTGTCACCTATAGCTTAAGTGCCTTCAAGGCAACAGCTTGAATAGGCATCTTCTAGCACGCTCCAACTTATAGCTCATCATTGCTTTGTATTAAGCATGCTTGTCGTCAAGCGCAAGCCTATATTCTGTAATAAACAAGTAATCAAATAAAAAAATTTAAAAAAACTCACGACGAACTGCAGAGCTCCATTATACCTTTGACCTTTATAACTTTGAAACAACAATTAGAACGTAGCAAACGTATATATTACATAATATCTAAAACTAATAACTGCATCTTTGACAGCTCAGTAGTTTTTTTGACCAAAAAAACTACTGTCCACCACAGCTAAGTAGTTGTGGTGGACTATGGCCAAACCCTTTTCAAATGGACAAATCAAAAGAGTCCAAACGCGACGGGTATACGATGAGAATTTAAGGAGTTCCCATGATCGCCTCCTGACTCCATCATGATACCCTGGGCAGCATCTAGGTACAAGCTAAATATATCTAAAACAAAAAGCCCGCATCTAAATCAGCACAGTAGTTTTTGAGAAAAATGGTAACATATTGAAAAAATAAAATCATAGACTACAGCTCAGCTTTGTTGTCTATGGTCCTAAAATATATCTAAGAACCTTCACACAAGCTATACACATCTAATGAAAAAACCCGCATTTCAATCGGCCCAGTACTTTTTGTAAAAAATGGTAACATATCGAAATATTAAAATCATAGAGACAGCTCAGCTTGGTTGTCTATGGTCCTAAAATATATCTAAGAACCTTCTCTCAAGCTATATATATCTAACTAGTATTTCGCCCTGTGCGCGAGCTGCTAAAGCAGCTCACGGGTTGTGGTTAGACTTACAAGTAGTACAGATTTTACTGTACTAAACTGAATTCATTTATTATGGTGATAACAAAATAAATAATAATGGCGCTGATTTTTTAAAACTTTGGCACCAGTTTCCCGTTTCGTAACCCCAGGGAGTCCTAAATATCGATTTTGAAAGAAATTGGTCAATTAACAAAGAATTTCAAAATGGCGCTGATTTTCTAAAATTTTGGTAACAGTTTCCTGTTATGTGACCCCAGGGAGCCCTAAATATCGATTTTGAACGAAATCGGTCAATTAACACAGAATTTCAAAATGGCGCTGATTTTTTAAAATTTTGGTACGAGTTTCCTGTTTTGTGACCCCAGGGATCCCTAAATATCGATTTTGAACGAAATCGGTCAATTAACAAAGAATTTCAAAATGGCGCTGATTTTTTTAAAATTTTGGTACCAGTTTCCTGTTTTGTAATCCCACGAAGCCCTAAATATCGATTTTGAACAAAATCGGTTAATTAACAAAGAATTTCAAAATGGCGCTGTTTTTTTAAAGTTTGGTAACAGTTTCCTGTTTTGTAACCCCAGGGAGTCCTAAATATCGATTTTGAACGAAATCGATCAATTAACAAAGAATTTCAAAATGGCGCTGATTTTTTTAAATTATGGTACCAGTTTCCTGTTTTGTGACCCCAGGGAGCCCTAAATATAGATTTTGAACGAAATCGGTCAATTAACAAAGAATTTCAAAATGGCGCTGATTTTCTAAAATTTTGGTAACAGTTTCCTGTTTTGTGACCCCAGGGAGCCCTAAATATCGATTTTGAACGAAATCGGTCAATTAACACAGAATTTCAAAATGGCGCTGATTTTTTAAAATTTTGGTACCAGTTTCCTGTTTTGTGACCCCAGGGAGTCCTAAATATCGATTTTGAACGAAATCGATCAATTAACAAAGAATTTCAAAATGGCGCTGATTTTTTTAAATTTTGGTACCAGTTTCCTGTTTTGTGACCCCAGGGAGCCCTAAATATAGATTTTGAACGAAATCGGTCAATTAACAAAGAATTTCAAAATGGCGCTGATTTTCTAAAATTTTGGTAACAGTTTCCTGTTTTGTGACCCCAGGGAGCCCTAAATATCGATGTTGAACGAAATCGGTCAATTAACACAGAATTTCAAAATGGCGCTGATTTTTCAAAATTTTGGTACCAGTTTCCTGTTTTGTGACCCCAGGGAGCCCTAAATATCGATTTTGAACGAAATCGGTCAATTACCAAGAATTTCAAAATGGCGCTGATCTTTTTTAAATTTTGGTACCAGTTTCCTGTTTTGTAATCCCACGAAGCCCTAAATATCGATTATGAACAAAATCGGTTAATTAACAAAGAATTTCAAAATGCCGCTGTTTTTTTAAAGTTTGGTAACAGTTTCCTGTTTTGTAACCCCAGGGAGTCCTAAATATCGATTTTGAACGAAATCGATCAATTAACAAAGAAATTCAAAATGGCGCTGATTTTTTAAAATTTTGGTACCAGTTTCCTGTTTTGTAACCCCAGGGAGTCCTAAAATGGTAATCTAATGCAAAAAACCGCATCTCAATCGGCCCAGTACTTTTTGTGAAAAATGGTAACATATTGAAAAAATAAAATCATAGACTACAGCTCAGCTTTGTTGTCTATGGTCCTAAAATATATCTAAGAACCTTCTCACAAGCTAAACATATCTAATGCAAAAAACCGCATCTCAATCGGCCCAGTACTTTTTGTGAAAATTTTTAACACATAGAAAAATTAAGATCATAGACTACAGCTCAGCTTTGTTGTCTATGGTCCTAAAATATATCTAAGAACCTTCTCACAAGCTATACACATCTAATGCAAAAAACCGCATCTCCATCGGCCCAGTAGTTTTTGTGAAAAATGGTAACATGTTGAAATATTAAAATCAACAATCAAACAAACAAACAAGCAAACAAACAAACAAACACACAACTTCTTAGGGCAAACACATATACCGTCTCCGCTTCGTCGAGGGTAAAAAGAAATGGAGTGGTTCGGTAGAGAGCGTAGGGACTTTTCACGCAGTTTTCTTTAACGGCGCCGCTTCATAAAATCCAGAGAAAGAAGCGAAGACTCGTCAACTGATCCCCTATTTCGTGGCCATACTCTTGTACAATCCAGGTATGATCTATTGTTATGAACTAGGATTGAAAGAAACCATGCCCGGCATAAATATTGGAGATCGCTGTGAAATATGGTGCGCAGTTTTCCTGTAAATGAAAATAGAATGTACTAAAGTTAATTTAAGAAGTAAATATTAACATAGGGGAAAAATATTCCCGAAAACATGTGGAATATTGTGTGAACAGCAATGCTGGCCTAGTGGTTTTGGCCTCGTATTAGGCTGGTCCGAATAATTTTTGGAGTTATGAACGTTACACTAGCTGATGTCCGCGATTTTGTCCTCGTTACATAAGTATTTTTTTTATATTTCCGCGGGAACTCCTTAAATTTCCGCGATAAAAGTAGCCTCACTCTCCAGGTCCTCAAATATACCCATGCCAAAAAACACGTCGATCCGTGGCTCCGTTGCGGCGTGATTGAGTGATTGAAGGACAAACCAACAACAAACACACTTTTGCATTTATAAATATTACGAGTAGTATGAAGTATGATTAATATGATATGAAGTATGATAACTCGATAAGCCATTATATAAAAATAAATCATTTCATTTTAATAAAATTGTAAGTTAATTAAAATAGAGAAAGACGTGAGGAAGCCGGCATGCCTGAGAGTTTTCAATAATGTTGTTGCTCTCAATGAAACCTGTCAATTCTCATATGATCAGCATAGAGGACCATGGCCTAAACTTTTCTCATTCTGAGACGTGACTCATGACTATGGGTTGAGATGAACCTGTGTTTTATTATATTTTCGTCAGCTAAAAACTACGTTATCATTCAAAACTATCTTTTAAACTACGCTATTAATTCGACATAACTCACTAACTTTAGAAATTTTTTATAGCAATTTTTTATGGATCGTAACAAGATCGTAACCCACTTTTCCAGATTAATAAAATTATCCAAACATTTTCAAAGTTTGACACAATATTCACTTTATGATTTAGTATTTTTTAAATATACGTGACGACCTCCGTGGCGCAGTGTTGAGCGCTGTTGTCTTGACGTGCGGAGGTCCCGGCTTCAATCTCCGGCAGGGTCAATTTTGGAATTTATAATTTCTGAATTTCCCCTGCAGGGCGACCGCGTAACTTTTGCATCAATCATTGATATATCGCAATCACCTCTGATTGGTTAACACTCTTCCACTATTGGACGAAATCCATTGACGCAGCAAGAATAGCATAAATTCAGCCAATTAAGATGCAAAAATTACGCGGTCGCCCTGCTGGTCTGGTGCGAGGCTTCGGCCGTGGCTAGTTACCACCCTACCGAGCAAGACAGGCCGTCCAGTGATTTAGCGTTCCGGTACGATGCCGTGTAGAAACAGAATAGGGGTATGGGTTTAGTTGCCATACCCTTAACGGGTTAGCTCGCTTCCATTTTAGATTACATCATCACCTTACCATCAGATGAGATCGCAGTCAAGGGCTAATTTGTAGTGGAATAAAATACAACTACTGATTATGCGTTATTATAACCAGCCCACATGCAACACAACCCTTTATTTATTTTTTCAGAAATATTGGGGCCCACAAATAGATCCTCGGCTGGCGCAATACCTGAACAACTTCCTCTTCGGCTCGGGCCAACAGAAGTTGTCGACGGTGGACTTCAACCGATTCGCGGAACTATACGTTTACAATGTACGAGGTAAGACTACCCCCTGGCGCAGTGGTGAGCGAGGTTCCGGGTTCGAATCCCAGCAGGTGCAAATTGGGAAAACATGATTTCTAAATCAACAATCGTCCTTTCAAGCTCTTAATTATTTTTCAACCTCTCCTACTCATAAAAAATTACAAAATTTTGTATCCATACTAATATTATAATTGCGAAAGTGTGTCTGTCTGTCTGTCTGCTGTCTGTCTGCCTGTCTGTCTGCTAGGCTGCCCATCTCTTCAACCGATTTTGATGAAATTTGGTACAGGGATAGGTTGTATCCCGAGGAAGGACATAGGCAACTTTTTATCCCGGAAAATGTAAACGTTCCCGCGGGAATCGAAAAAATTTGGTCCACGCGGACGAAGTCGCGGAAATCATCTAGTATATTATAAATGCGAAAGTGTGTGTATGTTTGCTACGGTTTAACGGCCCATCTTTTCAATTTCTTTTGATGAAAGGTGTAGAAACAGGGGATGGACATAGGCTACTTTAAGTTCCGGAAAATTAAGGAGTTTCCGCAGGAATAAAATCAAGTTCTAGTTATGAGATTGAATATATAAATTGAATTATTTTTCCTAAGTTTCTCTTAAAATTGCATTCAATGAATGAGGAAATGGGTAAATTTTTTATCAAACAAAAATTATATACATGCAGTATAATTATCAGCTGGATACAAGTTAATATAAAATTTAGTAAGTATAAATATTTAGTTATTTTATTTTTAACCCCCGACGCAAAAAGAGGGGGGTATAAGTTTAACGTGTCTGTCTGTGTATCTGTGTATCTGTGTATCTGTGTATCTGTGTATCTGTCTGTGGTATCGTAGCTCCCAAACGGATGAACCGATTTTCGTTTAGTATTTTTTGTGTCATAGATAATTTTATCCCGAGTGTTCTTAGCCATGTTTCATGAAAATCTGTTCATCCGTCTGAAGGTCATCAGCTTTTTTCTAGTCGGGGGTTTTTTAAATTTGTAATTTATACTTGTCACAGGCACAGTAGAAGAAAGAGTGATACTTATATACAACTGCCTGGGTATGGACTATAACGAAGATGTGGAGTTGCCCTATCAATTATTGAAAGAGGTAATTACAATATTATAATCATAATTTATACTATCGACTAGCGACCGACCACGTCTTCGCTCCCGTGAAAATTTCCAAAAATTCGACTATCGACCACGTCGATATTATCAGTCAGTCACTATTAACGTCCCACTGCTGGGCACAGGCCCACTCTCATAGGAGAGCGGGAATTAGAGCTTAGACCCACCACGCTGCTCCAATGCGGGTTGGCGGGCTTTAACGACCATTATCATGTTAGTGATAATAACCGGGACCGACGGCTTAACGTGCTCTCCGAGGCACGGGGGTGAAACACCGCCAACTTCCAACTCCGGGCTGGCACTGAGAATTTCTTAATTGAAAAACCCAATACCTAACTTTTATGCCCGACCGGGAATCGAACCCAGGACCTCGTGATCCGCAGTCGACTATGCTAACCACTAGACCAACGAGGCAGTCATTCATATTATTATGACGTAGACATCCGCTGAGAAAGGATATTTGAAATTTCAACCCCTAATGGGGTAAAATAGGGATTTTAAATTTGTGTAGTCCTCGCGGAAGAAGTCGCGTAAAAAGTTAGGTTTTTTTTAATATACACGTCAGTTTATAGTATTTTCTCAATAACCATAAGTTTAAATCTTGTTATAATTCATTTCAGTATTGCGAAAGCATAGTGTCAACATACATAAAGATGGTGAAGTCGTCCTCGTCCAAGCGTGTGCGGACGTGGCAGGACAAAGGGTTCAGGGCCAGCGCGTCCAACGTGCAGGCGCTAGGCGAGGCCGTAGCCGCCACCGTCGGCGGGGACCTGGACTCGCCGCACCATCACTGTACAGCTGCACAGCTTTCTAAATGGTGCGTACGGAAGAATCACACATGTCATTACCAGCCACATATAAGTCATTACCATCACACATACGTCATTAGTCATTACCATAATCGTCATTTCAACCTGCCTCCTCGTTGAATTTTTTTAATCCACTTTTTAACAATAATAATAATAAATAATAATAATAATGTCCTCCTGACCGAATTTCGGCCACGGCGGCCTATCTCCAGAGAGATTAGCCATCTCGTGGGAGATATTATAGTGCACAAGTGTGTGCGCATACACAGGTGCACTCTCTGTTCCTTTACTCTCATAGCCCGATGGGACGAAAAATCCGACACGACCGAAAAGAGATCAGGCGCAGGACCGACGGCTTTACGTGCTTTCCGAGGCACGGGGGTGAATCACCGCCAACTTCCTAACTCCGGGCTAGTGATGAGAATTTCTTGCAAGAAAAACCCAACACTTTTTATGGTCCGACCCGGGACTCGAACCCGGGACCTCGTCGGCCGCAGTCGAACATGCTAACCACTAGACCAACGAGGCGTAACAATAGGGATGATGCCCATGTCAAAAATAAATTATTTTTACTTATTATTAAATAGAAGGTCTTCTGTAAGACCTAAAATTCACATCTTCTGTTAGTTTCAAGAGTGATAATCATTTTAAACAATCGAATAAAGAAAAAAAGTGCGTTGAAATTTGATGAAGTCTCAGTTATGTATTTCATACAAACTTCCATGCTAGAAACGCGTTTTTAGGTTTGTTAAAGAGTTTCTGGTTTGATTGAGTTGTCGTCATCCCTATTCTTACTTGATGGTAAGTGGGTACGGCAGTTATATTAAACCTATACCCCTGTCGGCTTCTACACGGCATCGTACCGGAACGCTAAATCACTTGGCGGTACACATAGTCATTATACTCATTGCCAGCCACACATACGTCATTACCATGCATTTCAACCTGCCTCCTTATTACGTAAAAATAAAAAAATATTGAGACATTGTAACACAATCACCTCTTCCGCTATAAGCCAAAATCCACTGTGGCAGCAAAAATACCATAGGTACCATTCACACTTGCAGTAAATACAATAGAATTTATGGGACTAATTACACTTATTATTAGCTCAATTCAGCTTTTATACATACAAAAATGTCTTTTTTGGATACCTATGTATATAAATAAATAAAAAAAAACCGGCCAAGTGCGAGTCGGACTCGCGCACCGAGGGTTCCGTACTCAAGAAGTAGGTATAATTACCTTTGTTAATGAACCGCAAAACTAACTTTGTTTGTAGAGGTTTTCTGTTAATATCAAAAAATTACGTTTGTTGTATGGGAGCCCCCCTTTAATATTTACTTTATTGATATTTAATTATTTATTTTGAAAGGTAATATACAAGTTAATATTCTGTGAAAATTTGAACCGTCTACCTGTTACCGTTTTTAATATTGAGCAAAAAAATACGAAAAAAACACGTTTATTGTATGGGGACCCCCCTTAATATATTTTTTTTTTTAATTTTTAGTATTTGTTGTTATAGCGGCAACGGAAATACATCATTTGTGAAAATTTCAGCTTTCTAGCTATCACGGTCTATGAGATACAGCCTGGAGACAGACTGACAGACAGACAGACAGCGGAGTCTTAGTAATAGGGTCCCGTTTTTACCCTTTGGGTACGGAACCCTAAAAAAGACGTGTGGCACTCGGAGACTGCCGCGGTTAAGCTATTGCATAGCATTTTTTATCAACTTGCTATGACTACTTGTGTTGTTGACTTCAAGTTGTTGAAAATATAAAGGCGAAATAATTTTAAAGAATTATGTTTTCAATAGTCCGGGTGTCCAAGGGGAATCAAAAAACCTCTTTTTCAACAACGTGAAGTCAACAACACAAGTAGTCATAGCAACCAAAATCATCTTTTCCAACCAAAATCATCTTTTGTTTGCGGTCGAAAAGCGACAATAAGTTAAAGGTCCCTCCTAGTCGTACAGGGGCTTATGGGAATTCATACACAGTTAAGGCTGTACTGCTTTGGAATGAATTGCCGAGCGACATTAGGCAGTCAAAGTCTTTAAATATCTTTAAGAGTCGTTTAAAGGAATATTACCTTTCTAATATGCTATAGAATATATTTTAAGTATTTTCTTTTGTATGTAAGTTTATGTACTGTATATATATATAAATATATAAAATTTATTTATGTACCTATATTATTTATATATATATATATATATATATATTTTTTTTTTTTTTATTTATGTTTAGTTATATAATTATGTATTAATAGTATGTATAGTTTAAGTAGTATATTATTATTGCATGTTATTATTATTGTTGCACTTTCCCGCTCCTTTTTAAAGTTCCTTTAGAAATGGGTTGTCTGGAGGAGATCACTTTTAGTGATAAGGCCGCCCTTGCGCACGTGATAATTTCTGTTTTTGTTTATTTTTAAGTTATTTCTTTGTTATGTGTGGCAATAAAGAATTTATCTATCTATCTATCTATCTTTTCATAAAAATAGTCTTTTTATTTTCAACAACTTGAAGTCAATAACACAAGTAGTCATAGCAACCAAAGTGTTAGGTTTTTTTTCGTTACGAAATTTCTGGATTCGGTCTCCACGCTCAAGGCCCGCGATAGAAGCTATGCAATAGCTTAAAAATTAGTATAACTAAATTAAACATATATGGAGTACCACAGCTCTCATGAAACCAAGGAGCCAACCAAGATTTAAGCCAACCTTGGTTCCACGAGACTCCTTAAAACAAGCTTAAAATCTAGATTTATTGGCTAAATGAGCCATGTTATGCATCCATTAATTATTTCTCTTCTTTATTTTTCGTAGGTTACAAAACAACAGTCTCCTCAAGCAATTGGCTGAGCTGGTTTACGTGAATCTCTACGGGATCAATAAGAAAGCGGGAGACGAGAGCCCCACGCCTCTGCCGCCCGCGGCGCCGTCCCTCCTACCCGCCGCTGATGGTGGGTTTCTTGCCGTTTATACTCATTAGAATCAGCTTTCCGAACCGATGGTAGAGTCTTGACTTATCTCTCTTGACCTAGCTTTTCTTAGACCAGGGTGCGTTTAAAACCCTCGTAGCTTTACTAGCTAGTCGTATACTTTGTGAACGTGACGTTCAGAAGGTGTACCGTGTAGGTACCTATTTTGAATAAATATACGTTGAGTTTGAGTTTTGAGTTTATCATAAGTGACGAAAGTTGTCGTGCGTGAAATAAATAAATCGTTTATCATAAGTGTAATGTTTCATCATCATCACTTCAATCCATTGCCGGCTCACTACTTAGAAAGAGTCTCCTCTCAGAATGAGAAGGGCTCAGGTGATCCAGCACGTTGGCTAAGGGCGGATTGGCAGATTCGCATACCTTTGAGAACATTATGAAGAACTATCGGGCACGATGTTTTCCATCGCCGTTAAAGCAAGTAACATTTAATTCTTAAAACGCCCATACTCTGAAAAGTAAGAGGTGCGTGCCCGGGGAATTGGACCCCTGACCACTGCTTAAGACAAGGACTCTAGATGTATGGACGACCTTGACCTTAAACCCAGTGGCGAAACCTGTATAAATGTTAAAAAGCCCGGCTTGCCCAACAACCCAAACATACAAACTCAATAATAGCTCTGTAATAGGCATGATGACTGATTTTGAAAAATGGTCTGATTATGTTCGGAAGTATCTACTATTTCGAAAAAATATTTTATTTCAGCAGAAAAATAAAGTTTAGTAGATAAAATTAGCATTTGAAATTTAAATTTTAAAATTCACGCCAAAACGTTCGGCGGTGTCATGGCGTCGTTGTGACGTCACTATTGTTTTTACCAATGTACTCTGTGCAGTGTGCAGTAAGCAATAGTGTGATTTTCAAAGCTCGAAAACAAACAATTGTGACGTCATTCGCTTCTTTGTGTTTTATGCAATATGGCGGATAGCTGTATTTTATAGTTTTATTTTATGAAAATAAATAGCAATCTCACTCGATGTTGAAAAATAAATACGTTTTTTATAATCCATGAATCCTATTTCATTAGATAAATTCATAATTGCATTGATTCTTGGTTACTGTCATCATGCCTATTAATCGATCCATTTAAATTACGTGTTTAAATTTCGCGCGTTCTACAATCAGTTCAATTGCTGCTAAGCCGACCGGTGGGCGCCGAGCGCTTGCGAACGTTTTACGAACAACCTAGTGAGTGAGTGAGAGGAGCTGTGGTTTTGTGAGTGAGAGGGGCTGTGGCTTTGATTTTCATACATTTCTTCTGTATAATTCGCTATAAATTCCTATAAATAGTATAGCGCTGTCTATTGCTGTAATATGCTTGGATTATTTTTATACGTCTGATTTAAGAAGTCCCACGCTGCCTCTAGGGGAAGCGTGATACGGATTAAACCTTCATGATTTAGTCGTTTGCTCAAATAATATTATTCATGAATTAGTTAATTTTGTACAAAATGAGTTCAGATTTAATTAATATTGTTCCTTGCGACTATTTAAAATGTCTGCAAATATTGATTGGCGAAAATAAGGTAAAATATATATAACTTTTGAACAGAAATATAATTCTTGTAAATTCACTAAAATCTACTCAAGACCTGAGTACTTTCACGAAATTGTAAAAGTCTAAAGGCAATTTAACCGATCCGCGTATAAAACTATGCATTTTGGTTGTTCTCATTAAGTCAATGTACTAATAAGCTAATTTTAGTGTTGCATACTTTTTTATTCGTACAGTAAGTCAATGTACAGTCGTATTCCAAGCTTCTTTTCGTTAAAAATGATGATATAAATAATTTTACAACTGCTATAAAAATGCATCAAAATTCCCAAAAACATATGATTTCCGTTATTTATTTTTGTAATTTCGGAAAACAACACAAATTTCAAATCATATAATTCGCAAATACCTACAGTTCGCGCGCGAGTTGAACGCAGAGTAACTAAATGTATGTGTCACCGTACCATGTACTCTACATTCAACTAGATAGATCACAATGGTACCTAGTGTGAGTACCATTGCTGACATAATTATCTTCATTTGGTCTAGTAGTAACTTATGCCTAGTAAGCACACAGCTTTGTTGAGCTCGTCAAGACAACTTAAGTAATGTAAGGAGGGTAATTAGGGCAGAATGGAAATTACCCGGGTTCGAAAGTAATCACCCACTTACAAAGTTACAGAATGGTAAAATGTACCTATCTAGGGAGATGGAATAAATACAAGTTCTTTGTTCAGGCAAACTTTACTGTTGATATATATATAGTACACCTTATTGTTAAATCTTAATAAGTAATTTAAGGCTACTTAATTAAACACCCTAGATACACAGATACTTAAGTTAATTGAGGTTTATCGGGGACGCTTGGGGTCCAGATAGATTATTATAAAAACCTTGAATTTACTATTTTAAAGTTTCTTTAAATTGTTTATTTAGCTCAGCGGAATAGGTTCAAGGAATCTGACTCACTACTTGGAGAACACTGAATTTAAAACCACTAAATGTTCTGAAAGGGGGAAAAAAAAAGGAAGATTTCCTTACTTGCTGAATGTGAATTTGGACCCAAATCCTTGGAATGCATTTATCACTGGAGAAAGCATCGACAAGAATTCCCAATCTCGGAAATATATCGAGGATATCAAAATAAAAAAATGAATCGTCTCAGTAGTAATAGTAGCAAAAATAAATTAACAAAAGAAAAAAAAATAAAACCCTGAAACAAAAGAGAAACGAGTTTAACAAAAGGCATTTTGACACCATCCACGTTCCACTTCACACAACTTACCAAGGACATCCTGTAAATTGAACACTCCAGGATAGTCCACCCATCCCAACCTTCTTCAAAATAATACGGGATGATATGGGAACTGAAAAGACAAACAAGACTAATTAATTATAATTTTCCTTAGCTACGTACGCCATCTTGAGAAAGATGTCATACGTGAAATTGAATATCGAATTTTCTATCACTCACCAAAATTGATGTGGAAAAATAGGCAATTGTTAAGATGACTAAAACAACAGCATTATTGTTAATTTTCCAGGCGAAGCCATGGAGAAAACTGGGATCTGAGATATCCCGACAAACGGCTATCACATCTTGAGCGTTCGACGGAAATCTGACCTCTGAACATTCGGTGTTGCCATAGACCCACAGCGAGTGTGGCCGCATTCTGCAATGCTCCACCATAGACTAACGTGAATTCCAATAATTAAAAAAACTCGAAAAATATATTATAATAAAACAATGTTTTAATAATAAAAAAAAATATTAATAGAGAAAAAAAAAATATCATCGTGTTCTTATGACCAAAGACAACAAGCACCATCTATGGGAACTCCTGCGCATCGACACACGCACGTTCTGCGCCTTGACGCTAGATGTCATTACCTACCTTCCACAAAATGCAAGGGCACGAAATAATAAATCCTGTGATAAAATCACTACGTGACAGTAAGAGTAGACGGAAGAATACGATGGGCAGCGGCTGGCTTGCCTACGTTTGAACCCTACGGCACGCCACTGCTTAAACCTTAACCTTTGTAGATTAAAACTAAACAACTTAAAAATATGATTAAGTTTTTTATCTGCTTACAACTTTTTTTATTGGCTGCTCTAAAATTTGCATTGCTATACGCGATGCTAGACCCGGCGGTGCTCGGTGGTCAGGCCCTCGATCGATTTGTGCCTAATAAAACACAAAGGTGAAATTTACACCAAAAAATATCAATCTATTCACATTTTTCGAGTTAAAAAATAATAATAAAAAAAAGAATAAATAAATAATATTTTATTTAATTATTGATTTATTGAACGTTTAATACGAAAGGTTTTGTAGTTTTTAAAGTTTGTATTAGTGTTGTTAAATAGACCGTGTATTCTCCTCAGGTCTGGAAGCGATGCCAGACTACCCTGCCTTCACAGATCTGTCCCACATCGTGTGGATAAACAGCCATCTGCCTCAGCAGTACCAGCACAAGTGGCGCTTCCTCTTCTCCACAAACATCCACGGAGAATCATTCTCCACCATGACGGGTCAGTTTCCTGCTGATTTACTTATATGTTAGTATATGATGCGCGCGATTAAAGTTTTTTGATTTTCCGGGATAAAAAGGGAGCCTATGTCCTTCTCCTAACCTTAAAACCTTAACCTATCCCTGTACCAAATTGATTTCATTTTTGGTAACCATACATAACACATCTTTGAGCGGCCATATCTAGTGAACGCCCTGATGAATAGCGTCAGTTTTTATACTGTTCACATTGGTACTGCGCATACTTAAATCTGTACTAGAATCAGCCTTCCTAGTTATTGTTATGGTTCATTTTTGGTAACCATAACTCGTCTTTGGGCGGCGATAAGTAGTCAGACCCCCAGCCGCATGCAGGCAGACCATCACTATTGTAACCAGAGGAGAACCCTACACCCACCATATACTGAATCAGTGCAGCTATCTCTTAGTCTACTATTAGGAGCAACTGTTAAAAAAAATTTAATGCTAAAAACCTTCAATGAAGCTATAACTTTTAGTATAGCTTGATTTTCACTAAAAACTGTTACGTCCGCCAGGTAGAATCACAGATCAAGGCCCATCAGTGATAATCCTGGAGGACTTCTCGGGGCACATATTCGGGGGCTTCGCCACCGCGGCGTGGGGATTCGGGCCCAACTTCACGGGTACAGACGACGCCTTCCTCTTCACATGTGCACCCAAGATGAGGATGTACCCAGCTACCAACTACAACGACCATTACCAGTATTTGAACCATCATACCAAGACGCTGCCTAATGGCTTGGTAAGTCTATACTATCCTTACTTAATATTATAAATGGGAAAGTGAGTTTGTTTGTATGTTTGTTCCGCTTTCACGCCGTAACTACTGAACCGATTGCTTTGAAATTTTGCAGACGTAAAGTTAGAAGTCCGGATTAAATAATAGGGTACTTTTTATCCCGGAAAATTAAAGAGTTCCCGCGGGAACTAAAACTCCTCAATCCACGCGGACGAAGTCGCGGGTATCAGCTAGTAATATTATAAATGCGAAAGTTTGGATGGATGTTTGTTACTCAATCACGCCAGAACGGCTGAACGGATCTTGATGAAATTTGGCACAGAGATAGATTATAGTCTGGAATAACACATAGACTACTTTTTATCCCGGAAAATTAAAGAGTTCCCGCGGGAACCACAAAACCTCAATCCACGCAAATCAGAGGAACCAAATCCCAAAAAAAATAACTCCAAGCCCGGCGCAAAAGAAAAGTAGGTATAATTATAACACTATAACTATTAATTGAAAACATTTAAAATCACAACTGCTCTGCCAAAACGAAGTTTTTTCAAAATAAAAATAGCCAGTGTCACTCGGGAGGATGTAAGGATTCTGACGGTTCCCCATACATCCAAATCTGTTCAGGCATTTAGAAGTCATGGTTGAATAAAGTAACTCACATACATACATGAATGAACCCTGAAAACATTACACTCCCTTTGTTAGAGCAGTCGTGTAAAAACCCAACCGGCGTAAAAGAAAAAAACCGGCCAAGTGCGAGTCGGACTCGCGCACCGAGGGTTCCGTACTCAAGAAGTAGGTACTGAAGCAAAACAATCAGGCAAAAACCAATATGTTTATTTGACGACGAGTACGAGGTTTACTATTAATATCAAAAAAACTATGCTAGTTAGAGCATTGGCTATAGTTTTCCTGTAAAATATACATAAATTCCTGTTGACCATAATTATTTCAGATTTTTCGATTGGTAAACTCCGGAGATACGGAGGGGGGGGGAACGGTATTTTTTCAGACTTTTTCCCCGATAAATCAAAAACTATCATGACTAAAAATAATTAAAAATCTGTTTTAGAATGTACAAAGTATGATCCCTTTCATATGATACCCCACACAGTACAGTTATCTCACTTTTAAATTTCAACCCTCCGATTTTCCCCCCTTTTTAAATAAGAACAAAAATAATTTCCAATTTTTTTTAATTCCAGTGTCTTTGGGCCACTAATATACACAACTATTCCAAATTTCATGTCGATAGCTTCGGTAGTTACTGAAATAATCGAGTGTGACCGACGGACAGACGGACAGACGGACAGACAGACGGAGAAAGTCGCACCATAAGGGTTCCATTTTACCATTTTGGTACGGAACCCTAAAAATATGGCTGCCATTATAATATTACTTTTTCTAGTGCGAAAATGAATATTACCGCACTCAGGTAGGTAGGCTAATAACTGCAGTGCTGTAATATTTTTACCGCCCTTGGATGAAAAACTCTATTAAATGAGCAAGCGTGCTGTAAAATATAGTTATTGTCCCTGTTCTCTAGTTGATGGGAGGTCAGTTCCAATTCGGCGGCATCTGGGTCAGCGCAGAGCCCTTCGGCGAAGGGGCTTCGGCCGAGTCTTGCAGCACCTTCCGGGGGTGAGCAGAAAACTAGGTTTTATTGGTTGATTCCCGTGGATTCCTCGGAAAAATATTTCCATTATCTTGTGGGATATTAATAATCTTTTTGGTACAACTTTTGTTTTTATTATTATTTTTTATTTATTTTACAACATAAAAAGTACATATTATGGGCATTCTTATAATCTAAGAATACAGTTTTACATAAGGCTATAACGTTTTACAGGCTAAAATTCACCTTTATAAACATTTAAAAGTAAGATTACAGTAATTATTTAGTATTAAGATGGACATGAATACCTCCTCCTACCTCTCTTTGACGACCTCCGTGGCGCAGTGTGTAGCGCTGTTGCCTTAACGTGCGGAGGTCCTGGGTTCGATCCCCGGCAGGGTCAATTTGGAAATTTATAATTTCTGAATTTTCCTTTGTCTGGCCTGGTGGGAGGCTTCGGCCGTGGCTAGTTACCACCCTACCGGCAAAGACGTGCCGCCAAGCGATTTACCGTTCCGGTACGATGCCGTGTAGAAACCGAATAGGGGTATGGGCTTAATATAACTGCCATGCCCCTAACAGGTTAGCCCGCTACCATCTTAGACTGCATCATCACTTACCATCAGGTGAGATCGCAGTCAAGGGCTAACTTGTAGTGGAAAAAAAAAAGAATAAATATGCTAAGTATTGACTGGTTTTTTTTTACTATAGTTAGTAATAAAATATGAAATCTGCTAGGTACCGCCGCCTCAGCAAAGAGCCTACGTTCCGGATCCGCAACCTGGAAGTTTGGGGAGTTGGGGACAAGCCGGTCCTAGATAAAGACGAGGTAATATAAAATATAACTTCTACTATTAGCTGTATACTTATCATTCGTATAATAAACAACACTTTCAACATATTAATATTATAAAACACCTAATAGCCTAATCCCCTTTCCCTCCCAGAGGCCTACAGTGTCAGAGTGCAGAAGCGTACTGGAACGTAAGTTTATGGAACTGTTAGGTAAAAAGCCCGCGAGCGATTGATTAAGAGACTCTTAATTTATGATTGCCTGGTACTTTGAAAGTTAAAGCAGCAGAAATGGGGGAAAAAACTTAAATAATGGGAACACATGCTGTACAGAGGTTAAATTGTCTAAGAAAATCGTAATCATACAGTTCAAGGAGATAAATGCTTTTTGACGTGCAGGCATCTATGAACTATTTAAACAGAACGAAATTATCCGTTTGGCCAATGATTATTTCCTTACACAATCGGGGGCTGGTCTTTAGAGAGGATAAGACAAGGAAGACATTTTGTTTTCTTAATTTCGAACTACTACTTACTCAAAATGTGATTGAAATTCTACCTTAACGGCTATATATGGGTTCCTCCAACCTCCTATAACATCTTTAAATCTTTTAAAACACCTAATATCCTAATCCCCTTCCCCTCCCAGAGGCCTACGGTGTCAGAGCGAAGTAGCGTATTAGACACGCGCAAATCGGAACGCAAGTTTATGCAGCTTTTAGGAAAACAGCCTGCGAGCGATGGATTGAGAGACAGCCCTGATTTATGATCGCCTGGTACTTTGTGCTCTTTTAGATGATGTTGATAAAATATGATATTTTTTGTGCAGAAATAACTTCAAAAGGTAGTGTAGAATATTTATGTATAGTGTAGAATATAATTGGCTGTAAAGTTGCATAAGTAATGATCATAAAGTTTTGGTATACAAGTAGAAGTTGTGATACATTAATGCAGTTATCAGATGACTAAAAAGAGAAAGATAATTAAAAAAAGTAGAGAATTCTGTAATTATTACTTACTAGTTTGACATTAATAGCTCTTATATTTAACTTGTGATATTCGTGGGTTTATTTAGGTCAAATCTTTCACGAATTTTAAAACAGTTATCCCCAACTGATTGAGCTGAAATTATGCATGCACGTTTAGTATGGATGACAATGCATGGATGGCTAAGTGACATCATTCTAAATCCAAAATGGCGGACTCCGGAAGATGGTGGGCTTGTTATTTTTTATGCACTCCCCATGTTATGGGAAACTCGGCTGTTGCTCTTTTACAAGTTATAATGTATTTGGGTTACTTTCTGTGTATAGGATGCCGTGTTTTAAAAAATTTGTTTAAAATATTAATATAGATAAGATTCCATTTTCTAGATGATGTTTTTAATAATAATCTTTTTTTACTGCCACAGTAGGTACATAGTTCGATATTTAAAATAGTTTTCCTGCAAGATGTAATAAAGAGATCTTAAATACAAATGCAATTATTATAACATAGGATGAACGCGACCTGAGCATTCTGGACACGAACCCTGACGCCAAAGCAATCCTCGAGATGGCGGGCCGCGCGCGGCACAGCGACGGCCTCAGGGAGGAACCGCCGCTATAGACGTGAGTACTGTGGTCTGTGTATAATGACCTCCCGACCCATTGACATAATGACATAATAATACTTGGACTTCGGGTGTAATGCAAAATTCACGAAAAGAGTGTCCCGAGAAAACCTATATATACGAGGTGTATTTTTATAAACAAACTAAAACATTGTAATTTATGTCTTAGATAGATACTTTTTGTTCATTTTGGTTGGTTATGCCATTTGTTTTTACAATTAATTGAAACTAGTGGGCCCGGCAGACTTTGTCCTGCCCTGAACCTCGAACCCGATTGCAGTGCCCCCTGTCGGGTCCAATTGTGTATATAAACCATCCCGGGGTCCAAACAATCACAACAAAAAAGTATTAGCGAAATTGGTCCAGCCGTTCACGCGTGATGCCGTGACCAAGGGAAATAGGGATTCATTTTTATATATATATAGAAGATTTGGATGGAATAATACGTTTCTAAGCAAAATAATACTTTTATATCGTTAATGAATGTTTAATTACTGAAAATATGATACACCATCTTCTTTTCTCACCTTACTTGGGTAGTTTTTGCAAGATTTTATAACACAGTGCGGCATTATTGACGCGTGTTCTTTCTGATGACAAACACGAGACTGAAGTGCGATTGGAAACCTTTTTCGCGTTTTGGATCTCTTTCGGTTCGGACACTTTTTAGCGCTGACCCGAAGTCCAATTATTATTATGTCAATGTTGTACCGGGGGAAAAAAAAGGAAATGAGTGGTGTGAAGAGAGTAATAAAAGCCCACGGTAAAATAAAATAATTAGTATATTCACGGAACAAAGTTGACGGTACAAGAATTTATTTACCGCGGCTAGCTCACTAGGTAGGTACACAAATTTAGTGGGTCGTGGGTTACTCAGATCCTGCCTTTACCTAGGTGGTAGTGTAGACGAAGTGACGCTGAGGCTAAGGCGCACGGGACGTCGACCGTCGCGGCCTGGAGACTGTGCCGAGGTGGTGGTGGTAGCGAGCGTGCAGTGGTGTGAGCCTAAGCCATGCAGGGCTTAAGCAAGCGGAACTGATCCAGGCTGGGGCTTAACCCAGGCGGAACTCCTGGAATTGATATACCGACTGATGTTAATGTCTGGTCACATCATTCCGTTCTGAATCCCACCTTGGCACTTAAAACACAGGGATGTACTAAAGCATGATAGAATTGCCGTTGTGGTGAGAAAGCAGAACGGAGTTACAAAATTGTTAAACTAAATGAAAAGCTCAAGGCCAAAACAAAATTCAGATAATAATCTAAATTCTAAAGCAATAATTAAAATAAAGAAAATTCGAAAAATGGAAATAATTAGAATGAGGGTTGTACAAAATATTAAGTTACGTTTTCGTATGGAAGATTCTAGAATTATTAGGTAGCAAATTACATAAGAAGGTATTGGATATTGCAAAGCTGAAATAAAACAATTATTATTAACACATTTAGCTAAAACGCAAAGAAACGGTAGGTTAGGTACAAGTTATATGACATTGAAAAAAATAAGCTATGGAATGTAAGATGAACAATGATTTTATACAATGCTAGTCTAAAATCTACGTGTTGTGAATTTTTATGGCGCAATCCAAAACTTACCCTAGAGCGGGAGATATCCAAAATTTGGTTTTTTTAAGAAGTCTGGGCAAACTATATGCGTTCGTACAGAATTAAAATTGTGACGCGTCTGTCACCTAGAACGGCGCGAGACGTGAATGGCGAAAGGTCAGGCGCGACGCGCGTTGAAGCTATCCGCGCCTGCGCAGTGCACTCATTCAAAATGCGTCGTTGCACTGGCTTTGTAGCCAGTTAAGATGCCTAATAATTTAAAATATAATCAATAACAATTATGCTGTGTAACGTTTCGTTACAATGTCCCGACCGAATTTCGGCTACGGCGGCCTATCTCTAGAGAGATTAACCATCTGCACGGGATATATTATAGTGCACAAGTGTGTGCGCTAACACAGGTGCACTCTCTGTTCCTTTACTCTCATAGCCCGATCGGACGGAAAATCCGACATGACCGGAGAGAGAATCACCGCCAACTTCCTAACCCAGGGATAGTACTGAGAATTTATAGTTAGAAAACCCCAATATTTAATTATGGCCCGACCCGGGACTCGAACCTCGGGACCTCGTCGGCCGCAGTCGAACATGCTGACTAGCGAGGCAGTGCATGGGAATGGGATGGGTAAAAGTGCATGGGAGACAAAAATTTTGAATTCAAGGATCGGATGAAGGATGGGTAGCATGTCCTTAGTAAGTTAGGGTGCAAGTATTTTTTCTTAGGACTAGTAGTATAAGCAGAAAACAAAAAAAGTTTGCTAGGCTACGGGCCATGAATTGACTAATTTGCGAATTTGAAGTGCATTAATTCCGAATTAACTGTTTATATCACAGACTGAAAAATATAAATTCATCCAAATAGACTCGACATTTTATTTTCATTTGGTTTTTCTTGTTTTCAGGTATTTTCATGGCGTTTGCGAGGTATATTCCAGAATTAAGTACATCAAATGTATGCAGTGGTAATACGAAGTCTTCTCTTTCGAAAATGGCTAGTCATTCGATATTGAAACGTACTAAATGTCCATAATATAAACCTAGTTGATTAAGATATTTATTGAATTTTTATACAATTGACTTTTGCGCATAGGTATTGTATATAACTAATGATTTATTTTTCGCGTAGTTTTTAAAAAAATCAGTAGGATTTTTTTGATTTTCCGAGAATATAAGAAGCCAATGTCCTTCCCCGGAATGCAACCTATATTGTTTTAACTTATAGGGTAGCGATTGCAATCAGACCAGCTTCGCGCTTGCCTAGAATATGCCTATTCACTCTTGTTCTTAAGACCTTTCGTCAAAATCGGTTGAAAAGATGGGCCGTGAAAACATAGCAGACAGATAGACACACTTTCGAACTTATAATATAAGTATGGATTCGATTTTTTTTTCAATTTTAAAGCAAGTAGTATAAATATGTTTTATGGCTAATTTGTGTATTTTAGTGGCCTTAGGAATTCCAGAGTTTTTTAGTAAAAAAATGCGTTAATTGAACGTCAATTTGATGTATTGTCCCACAAACTTATCTAACCCGGTGACAGCGTCTAAATAAAATAAAAACAAAAACTAAACAGGCATAAAAATGTTCCAGTTTTGGCCACCGGGTCAGATAAGTTTCACAGACAATACAGTCCCACCAACTTATCTGACCCGGTGGCCAAAATTGGAACAAATTTTTATGACTGTTTAGTTTTTGTTTTTATTTTATTTAGACGCTGTCACCGGGTTTTTATTATTATTTTATTTTTTAATCGGTAGCAGCGACGCTGTCATCGGGTCAGGGGGGTTAGTATGCTCTTAAAGCAGGACAGAAATTGAACTGCAGCACAGTTCGATGCAGTGTCTGCCTACCAGTTCAGTGCCTTGAAGTTATGTGCAGTTCAATATCTGTCCTGCTATAAGAGCTCATAGTAACCCCCCAAGATAGGTTTATGGGACTATATTATGTTATGGTACTCAAGTTACCCACTTTGACTATGTTAACAACAACAACAAAACGCACCATAGGTAGGACGAAATATATGTAATGAATGTACTAATCTTAGGTAGGTGTATTGTTTAACAACGTACTTATAATTGATAGGTAATACCAAACCAAAACTTAAGTGCCAAGGGATTTAGAACCTTAAATTATGAGAATTTAATATTAAGGTATTTAATATTGTACTTGCTTCGCTGTCGCACAAATGTCTCCACATTCCTCTATTCTTTATTTAATAATATAAAATTAGGCTGGCATCACTATCTTACTGTCGATTTTTTAGTCTGTCTAATAAAAACTGGGAGCGGAACGTAGACAGAGAAAGTAATATAAGAGGTTTAATTATTCTATGGAGCGGAAGGACAAAACATTGCAAAATGGCGGAAAATTAAAAAAAATATAGGTGTCAAACTTATCTGAGCCGGTGGCCAAAATTGGAACTAATTTATATGCCTATATAGTTTGGTTTTTTTAATTTTATTTTTCATATATACTAGCGTCATTGTCACCAGGCTTAGCATGCGCACAACGAGATAACTCGCGACGAGAGAGAGAGATGTTGTCGTTGCCGGCTAATTTCTCGTTTACCCTAACATGCACAAAATCCGGTATATTACGAGAAAATAATTTAACATAAAAAATTCTTTTTAAACAACCGACTTCAAACTCCCGCGCCAACTTTACAACAACAAGCACACGCTATACAAAGTACTTACTTATTTTATTGTTGATATTTTAAAAACAGCTCGACCGATTTCGATAAAATTTATATGGGACCACATGGGAAGTATGCCCTTTCAAATAAAAAAAGAATCATCCAAATCGGTCATCCCAGTCAAAAGTTCTGAAGTAAATACAGTCGAATTTAGAACCTCCTCCTTTTTTTGAAGTCGGTTGAAAATATTCTGCATGTAAGGGTTCGTAGAGAAAAATACCAGATAAGATATATCACTTTTATCTCTACTTTTGACGTAACAATACAAGTCATATTATATGTAACCATGTTAGCTTCGGTATACAAAAAGAGATAACGGGTAGACATAATTTTACTCGTGTGCATGCTAGCTCTACGGGTCAGATAAGTTTGTCTTACTATAATTGATTAGCCAGGTATAGTCCGTGTCACGAATTAAGTCTCCTAGAGGTGGCGCATGTGTTTACTATATGAGCAATTTTGTATGTAAAATCTGTTAGTTCCACTAATAGGGATGCTGACAGGCCCTCTATTTAGTAAATCAGTGATAAATAATTTTTTCACACCACTCGCTCAACAACGCCCAATTACATGGCCTGTTATCTAAGGTTAAAGTAAGACATTAAATCCCTAGGGTTATAATGTTGTACTGAAATCAATTATTCCCTAGGGTTATAATGTGATTTGAATTTAGAATTATCGCGCATCTGAAACAAGATCTGAAGGAAATTTGCCTCGAGAATTTCTCGACTCGCAGAACAAGGAAGTGATCTTTTGATAAGCGCTCTTGATCATTTTGTATTGCTCCAGTGTTTTGATGACCTCCGCGGCGCAGTGTTGAGCGCTGTTGTCACGGGTTCGATCCACGGCAGGGTCAATTTGGGAATTTCTATTTTATCATTTCTGAATTTTCCCTGGTCTGGCTTGGTGGGAGGCTTCGGCCGTGGCTAGTTACCAACCTACCGGCAAAGACGCGCCCCGCCAAGCGATTAAGCGTTCCGGTATGATGCCGTGTAGAAACCGAATAGGGGTATGGGGCCATGCCCCTCACAGGTTAGCCCGGTACCATCTTAGACTGCATCATCACTTACCATCAGGTGAGATCGCAGTCAAGGGCCAACCTGTAGTGGATAAAAAAGCCACTCTCAGCTTTTACTAAACATACCATGTTAGTTTTTTTTACTTTCCTCAAATATCACCAGAAAAGTACACCTTATTTGACGTACTAATATAAATTAGAATTAGGTGTAAAAATGTGATTAGATATTTATATAACATACTTAATATTAAAAATAATTAATGAATCTACATATAATATGGTAAATTATGGTGTTCGAATATTTATTATGTAATAGGTATTCATAAGTACTTGATAATTTTTACTTGATCTTAAAAAATATAAAGAGTTTGTCAAAGTGAAAAGTGATATATAAAAATGCTTATGCATTGGAATTAAATTATAGAATACATTTATTGTCTGTACCTATTAAAAATTTACTTGTTGGATCGGTACTTATCTTATCTTTGTTGTGCCTTTCTAGTCTAGTTGTTAGTCTAGACTCAAATTTTTTCTAAGTATATGTTGAAGTAAAATCCTGCTTATGTGTTTTTCAAAACAACAATAATTAATGTTTACCTATTATGTTATAGTTCTTGCAATTCACGAGCGCGCGTGGCTCATAGGTGTGTTAAGGTCCTATCTGTATACATTTGTATACGTGTGAATGTGTGCGTGTACGACAGATCGCTCCGAGAGGCACGCACACTTACGCAATGTGCAAAGTTCTACAAGTTAAAGTTCACGCGCGCTCGTCAATTGAAAGAATAGGGATGATGACAAATCAATCAAATCAGCAACTCAAATCAAACTTGAAAACGCACTTCTAGTATGGAAGTTGTATGAAATTCATAGTTGTGACGTCATCAAATTTCAACGCACTTTTTTTTCTTTAATCTTTGTTTTAAAATATTATTTATGATTACTAAAACTAACCGAGGGTGTAAATTTTAGGTCTTTCGGAAGACCCTCTATTTAATAATTAGCTAGAAATAATTTATTTTGGATATAGGCGTCATCCCTATTGCAAGAATTATACCCGAAATATCAAATAGTTAAGGCGACCGTCCATTGCCGCGCACGGAGGTAGCGTTTTATGACACTGTACAGTGAAGTTTCTTCTAGCTGTAATGCAACTGCGAACTAACGATGTATTTATGGGAGGTTTTATCTAGCAGTGAGCTTCGATATATTATTTCTCAAGAATATAGTGTGCAGTAAATTGAGCTGACGGTCTAGAGAAATGGAATAAAACACTTTCACTGCATTATTAAATTATATTCTGAATAAATGTAATCACAATAATCACATCACGTATTCACGGTCAGGGGCAGAGACAAAAAGGGAGGAGAGGAGAGTGTCAAGAGTAAGCTATAGTCTATGAGTAATAGACAATAATTTAACAACAGATAATAATATTTAGGGCATACACACACAATTTAACACTTCCCCTTATGCCATACAATATTATGTCCAACATAAGTAATTAAAACAAATACATACAAGAATATGTCAGATATGTAATATACATTAATACTCTACCATGTAGAGACAGTAGGCGTCAGCTTAACATTAATACAATGCAAGTAATTTAAATAAATAATACATAATTCTACTATGTAGAGATAGTATGCATCACTCTTACATTCATATTCTCAATGAAGCTACAATGTTTCTGTACACACAAAGGTTTGGTCAATACATCAGCTATCATCTTGTCTGTAGATAGATACTTTACTGAAATAGAGTCATTTTTAATTAAATCTTTCACAAAATGATATCTGATATCAATGTGCTTCGTCCTTTTGTGACAAAATTCCTTACATTCTAAAAGCTTTTGCGCGCTTTGATTGTCATTAAATACAATGCAAGGAATATTTCTATTTACTATTTCAGACAGTAAGTTCTTTATAAAGCAAATGTCTTTACAAACGTCAGCTATAGCTAGATATTCCGCTTCTGTACTCGACAGTGCGACACAGCGTTGTTTGCGGGATTCCCAGTTTATAGTGTTATTTCCCAGCTTTATGACATACTCAGTATAAGATTTTCTGTCATTTTATCACTACACCAATCTGCATCGGTATATGCCTTTAAATCCCAATTAACACTTTTTGAATAACATAAAAATCAAAAATCAAAATCAAAATCAAATTATTTTTATTCAAATAGACTTTTTACAAGTTCTTATGAATAGTCAAATGAATCTACCACTGGTTCGGAATGCCGTTCCTAAAGAGTAGTTAATTGTACCAGCTAAATACCTAAGTATACGTTTCGCCGCAATCCAATGGGATCTGTCGAAGCTGTTATTGAACTGACTCAACTGGCTACAAGCGAATGTTATATCTGGTCTAGTACATACAGATAAATACATAAGTCCACCCAACAGTTGCCTATAGTTATAGGTTTCATCCTGTATACAAGCATCTTTATCTTTAGGTATAGTCAGTTTTAAATTTAAAGCCATAGGTGTTGCAATGGGTTTACAATTCTGCATATTAAAACGTATTAACAACTTTTTAATGTATTCTGTCTGATCTAAACACAAAGTTCCTTTAGACTTGTCTCTAGTGACTCTAAAACATTAAATTCTTTCTCTAAAATAGTAAATAATTGGTTCTTAATAAAACTATTTTTAGAATAAAATACATAAAAATCATCCACATATAAGGCAACAATTACAGAGTCATTTTGAGACCTCTTTGTACTCGTATAAATACATGATTCACATAGAGGCTGTTTGAAACCGTTACTAACTAGTACATTATTTACTTTTTCATTCCACATTTTACTGGCCTGTTTCAAACCATATATGCTCTTTTGCAAAAGACAGACACGATCATCATTTTTACTGCAAAAACCCTCAGGTTGTTCCATGTATATAGTTTCGTTTAAATTACCGTTTAAAAATGCAGTTTCTGCATCAAGATGATCTATTTCTAAGTCCATTTCGTTAGCCAATGAAAATAAAATTCTCATAGATGAATGGCGAACTACAGGTGAAAAAGTTTCGTTATAATCTATTCCCTGCTTTTGAGTAAAACCTCTGGCTACTAGCCTCGCCTTAAATCTATCAAATTTTCCATCAGCATCATGCTTTAACTTATATACCCACTTACATCTAATTACATTTTTGTTAGTAGGTCTGGTTACTAACCTCCATACCTGATTTGAAACCAGGGAGTCATATTCAATTTGCATTGCAGCCATCCAATCATCATGATATGGTGAAACAATAGCATCATCATACGACTTTGTTTCCTCAAATGAGGCATGCTGAGTTAGCATTGAATAGTCATAATTGCCATACCTTTGTGGTGGACGTCGCACACGAACAGAGCGACCAGACAAACCCATTGCAGCATCGCTGCCTGGTTGCACAGCTTCCCCTCCATGCGGCGCGCTGCTAGACGGTGTCAGGAAATCCTCGCAACCACCATCGGCTGGCTCGCCACAGGAGACAGGTTCACTCTCGCTCAGTGTCTGGTTGTCATCGCTATCGACTCTATCTGAAACATTGTCAGTTTCACTATTAGCAGAACCCTCCACATTTGTACTGCAACTATTAATTGACATAACATTATTATTATTAGATGAATTGATGTCATTTTAAATAAAATGATGATCATTATTATTCAAAATATTACAATTATTAGGCCCATTATTATAATAAAATTTATTCTCTATAAAAGTCACACTACGGGATAATATCACAGTGTTAGGACTAGATGGCTCGCATAAAGGATAGCCTTTAGTTACCTCACTATAGCCAACAAAGATTGCCAATTTTCCTTTGGCATCCAACTTACGGCGTTTCTGTGATGGATTCAGACAGTATGCAATACAGCCAAATACCCGGAGATGACTGAGATCTACCTTAGACCCTGTCCATAACTCCTCAGGCAAACGTCCTGCTAAGGCAGTAGTAGGGGACCTATTCTTTAAATATATGGCAGTCATGACTGCCTCTCCCCAATAACGCCGGCAGAGACCTGACTCGCTTAGCATACATCTAACCTTGTCTAGCAAAACCCTGTTAAGGGTCCGTATTCTCGCCCGCCTAATTGCGCGCTCAGCCAATTTTGGAATCTGTAGGTATACCGCACAGCAAGACCGTTAGCTGCACTCACACAAAGACGGCATAGGCCGATAAAGCTACTTTGATACTTTGTCAAATTGTGTAGTCAAGTTCGTAATATTTTCACCATGTTAATAAATTGTATAATCTTAGTTATCACTTAAATATTATTTTCCCGTTTGATAAATGTTTATTTGGCATACATAAACTTTTATAAAATAAGTTTGCACACGGGTATCATAATGTAACACTAAAAACTAGATACACCTACAAGTTTTTCGTTTATATACTTATCATTAAAATTTATGATTTTTTAAATTTTAAAACCTATACGGCTATCTGACTGTTATTAACAATTAAGGTACACGATTATTGACCAAGTTTTACTACATGGGTCATTAGAGTAATTCAGTTGTCTCGAAAACGCCATTGTTATTTTGAAAACAACTCACAGATAAGTGATTGGTATTGTGTATGACGCAGGTGTAGTTAGTTAGCACGTGCAGAGGATTGGTCATAAATAATATCACAAACACGCGGACCCTCTCAGGTATCAGGTAATGTAAATGTTACCAATTATGTTGTATTAAAATATGTCTTTGCAAAACATACCTTATGCAGTTTATGATAAAGTACAAATTCAATTGTAATCATGATTAGTTAAAAGATATAAATAAATCCTAACCCTATTTTCAATTCACAAATTGACCACTGCAAGGTTATTTCCGGAATTTGCAATTTCCAAATCTTGTCTGGTATTGTCTAGTTGAAGGCTTTGGCCGTGGCTATATATCACCCTATCTGCAAAGATGAGCCGCCAAGGGAGTAAGCATTCCAGCACGATATCGTTTAGAAACCGATAAGGGTTATGGGTTATAGGGTTATGGGTTATAACCGATTAGGGATATGACATCCCTAACGGGTTTGCCCGCTACCGTCTTAGGCTGCATGATCACTTAGCATCAGATGAGAAAGCAGTCAAGGGCTGAGTTTTAAATATTCTTATATAGTATACTTATATAAATATTTTTATCATAAAACTGTCTCTGAGAGGCATAGATCTAGCTTTTCAGGAATCCAAAATTTCTGGAAGTAAATAAGTATAATAATTTTTTGAGTTATGTGTAACTGGCTCTAATTTGGTAATACCATAGCTCTTATTTTGTGTCATTGATTGATTTACTGCTTTCCACATTTTATTTTATTTGATTTTGCTTTACGGCTTCTTCAGGATCCTTTCCAATGGCAGATTGGGGACATTTTATTTCTATTATCTCTTTACTATACAATGCATCTGGCGTGGCACCCAAAAAAAAACAGAGTCCCAAAGGCCGCATCTTCCAATTTTGATATTTTCTTGTTCAGCCAGCTGTTCCTAAACAGCAGAGCTTCGTTTTCTCTACTAAGTTGTATAGCTGAAATGTTATCCATGAAAGCGTAGCAGACAGACAGACAGACAGACAGACACAACACACTTTCGCATTTATAATATTTTCTGCTCTGGTCTGGTCTGGTGGAAGGCTTCGGTCGTGGCTAGTGACTATGCAACTTTCAGGTTACTGAATATAAAATAACTAGCTGATGCCCGCGACTTCGTCCGCGTGGTTTAAGTTTTTTGTTATTCCCGCGAGAACTCCTTAATTTTCCGGGATAAAAAGTAGCCTATGTCACTCTCCAGGTCCTCAACTATATCCATGCCAAAAATCACGTCAATCCGTTGCTCCGTTGCGGCGTGATTGAAGGACAAATCAACAAACCAACAAACCAACAAACCAACAAACAAAGTGGCTTTCGCATTTATAATATTAGTAAGTAAGTATGTTGATCTTACCTTGTGATATATAAAACAAGTAAAATCAAATCAAGAAGCGAATACTCCAATCCAATTACAAAGCAAGGGCCTAAATATTATTTTCACTGATTACAATGTCAAAGTCCATATAGAGATGCCAAGGTCAGAAAAACAAAAACACTAAACTTTTATGGTTTTGTTGGAAGCAGTTGAGCAGAGCAGAGTATCTCAAACGAAACAATATGCTATAAATAAAAACTTTATGACCATTGAGCTTTGTTACTCTAAGTAAATTTGTAAAAGAAATGATATTGTATTAAAATGTGTATTGCAATATATACCTTATGCAGCTTACGATAAAGTACAAATTAAATTGTATTCATGATGGGCTTCTTGGTTTTAGAATTTCAAATCGTTGCGGTAATATTTTATGACTTATAATATTGTTTAGTATTTTGATCGAAAGGCAGTGCGATTTGCACGGTACTATTGTCGAAAGGTAAAAGAATAAATAAAATCTATACAAACAATAAACAAGTGAATATAATTAAAATTATTAATAAATACGACTGCTCTGCCGTAGCCCGTAACTATCTACTACGTAACTATACCACAGTCATTGATTAATTAACAATGGAGTCTTATTCACATTTTTATTAAATGATGATGATTTTTTGGGAATCACTAGATATTGAATTATATTAGTATATATTTTTGGAATCTACTCACATTTTCTAGATGATGAATTTATAGTTAAATTTATTTTCGAAAAAAAAATCTTCTCTAGTCTTTAATGCGAGACCATGGTCACCCCATCACTTTTTTTGAAAATTTTACTAGCCTATGTCATATTCAAAATAATTTAATAGTTATAAAAAATTTATCCTTAT
Source organism: Erebia epiphron (assembly GCA_963932025.1). Lineage (NCBI taxonomy): Eukaryota > Metazoa > Arthropoda > Insecta > Lepidoptera > Nymphalidae > Erebia > Erebia epiphron. The sequence continues at coordinate 3,462,488 of OZ009948.1, forward strand.
TATTAAATACGTATCACGCATTCATTCAATATCGATTGAATCGGATCAAGAACCTAACATTCTCTGCTCATCAAACTAAGGCAGTCGCGCTATGTATTGTTAGCAACACGTTTTTACAAAGGCTTGTGAGAGAGCTCACGCACACATACAAAAGAGCCCATCCAGCAACACGTCCTCCCTCGAAGAGCGCTGGGCTCGGTATGCCGGTCGTGCGGTCTGCAGTAGCATTTTACACGTGAAATTTATAAGACTTTTGATATTTTTTTTGGTCATATAGGTATTTTACAGAAATGTATTTTTGTACAATTTATGTTATACAAATACTAAACATTCATGGGAAATTTTATTTTATCAGTAAATTTGCCAAACTTTTAAGAAATAGGGGTTATTGTGACGCGGAAATTTTGATAAATCGTGCACATTGATTTGATTTTTTTATTAATTAATTTTGTATAGAACGTTTAAAAACGAATTGCAACAGTCCAATTTTAAGAGTGTGTTTATCATATAAATATTTTTTATAAGTCATTTATTACAATTTTTCTTGGATTTATATGGGTCAAAAGTATCGCCTAAAAGTGTAAAAATGGTAATCGTATTCCGCAAGAATGAGAATTTCACTATTATATTTCAATAAAATTAATATTTTTTTTGCAACATTCTACTAAGGAGGGATTAAACTTTAATTTTTTAATTTTCTTTTTGTTATAATACTAATATATCATGCACAAAGCTCATCAAAAGTTCTTAAAATTTCGGTTAGCGGGGATACGGATTCTTAAGACGTTCACTGACCCCGTTTTGTTGCGGTCAGTAAGGGACAGTACTCTGATGCACAATTCCTTCCCTTTTCAAATAATAATAATAATTATTATTATTATTTAATAATTATTATTATTATTTATTATTTTAATAGGCTAGGCAGCTTTCGCTGATGCGCCTATATCAAATCTTGTGCTTTGTCTCCAAGTACTTGTCCAGTCTGTTCTTGAACTGATTTACAGAGGTTGACATCACAACATCCTCGGGCAGTTTGTTCCACATAACCACTACTCTGTTGCTCAAAAAGTGTTTAAAAGGATTTGATGATGCCAATTGATGACGCAGCTTTCGATCGTGTCCTCTTAGACCAGGGTTCCCTTTGGTTGCAAATATTTCCTCCATATTTGGGACATTATAGTGGCTATTCAGTATTTTATATGTTTCAATGAGATCGCCTCTTTCTCTTTTCTCTAAAGACTTACAAAAGTCCAAGTTTTGTTAGTCTTTGCTCATAAGGAAGATTTTTTAGCTCTCTCGGCATTTTAGTGGCTCGCCTCTGTACTCTTTCTATCATTTCTATGTCCTTCACGAAATATGGATTCCAGACCTGGAAGGCATACTCCAACAAAGGTCTGACATAGGTCTTATATATTTTCAAAAAGGTTTTCTTGGTAATGTTGAAGAATGCCTTACGGATTAGGTACAGGATTGAGTTAGCCTTATTTACAATAGCCACTATGTGTGCTTCCCATTTTAAGTCACTGCTTATGATAACACCCAGATCTTTTTGTGTGTCCACCACTTTTAGTTGCTTGTTCTCTAAGAAATATGGTACTCGAGGATTATTTTTCCCAATGTGTAAAATGGTGCACTTGTTGACATTCAGCGAGAGTAGCCACTCCTTTGTCCACTGTTCAATAGCTTTTAAATTTTGCTTTATGTTATTCTGTTCATCTATGGGATTCCCGAAAAATTTTGCATCATCCGCGAATAATGAGAAAGGGAGACTTATAACATTTTTCAAATCCGTTAAGAATAACGTGAACAATATTGGTCCCAGTACAGAGCCTTGCGGCACACCACTATGTACCGGACGGGTACTTGATAATTCATCGCCGACTCTCACACGGAATTTTCGATCATTTAGAAAGTCGCTGATCCAGACAAGCAGTTTACCACGTATGCCAAGGTGTTCTAGTTTATGAAGTAGTCGACAGATTGGGACCCTATCAAATGCTTTCTCATAGTCAAGATAGATAATGTCAGTTGGTTGACGTTTGTTCCAATTTAATATCCACTCTCTAAGACAGGTGAGAAGGTTAGAAACTGTTGATCGCTTTGGAGTGAAACCATGTTGCTCTGGAATTATTATGTTTTCTTTAATAATAAATTTCCTCAGACTTTCAGCTATGATTTTCTCCATAGCTTTACACAAGATACTTGTTAAGCTGATGGGTCTGTAGTTTTCAGCATTTAGCTTGTTACCCTTTTTGAAAATAGGTGGTCACCACTGCTTCTTTCCAGTCTGAAGGGAGTTTTCCTGTTGTAAAAGAAAGATTCATAAGTAGAGTTGCTTGATTTATAATGGCACTGCATTTTTGGAGCATAATAGCAGGAATATTATCAGGTCCACTAGCTGTCAATTCATCGAAAGTTTTGATTGCCTTCAGAACCTTATCCGGTGTAAACACAATATTTTCTAATGACGTCTGTATTCTCTGCATGTTCACTTCTGGTAAAACCCCAGGTGGCTCACGTACATATGCATTCTCAAATTGATTGGCAAATATTTCAGCCACCTCTACTGGCTTTGTCACTATTTCATTTGTGTGTGGATTTACAAGATCAGAGAAGTTTTTATTAAAGTATTCACCACCATTGTCGGACCTTAAGATTTTAATTGAAAACCCCAACTGTTTCTCAGCATGTGCTTTAAAAGTAATAAAATGGGACATTACCTCAGATTTTTGCTTCATTAGGTAACCAAATTCTCAAGAATATAGTGAGCAGTAAATTGAGCTGACGGTCTAGAGAAATGGAATAAAACACTTTCACTGCATTATTAAATTATATTCTGAATAAATGTGATCACAATAATCACATCACGTATCAGGGGCAGAGACAAAAAGGGAGGAGAGGAGAGTGTCAAGAGTAAGCTATAGTCTATGAGTAATAGACAATAAAGTAACAACAGATAATAATATTTAGGGCATACACACACAATTTAACAGTATTGTGATACAAAAACCTGACGCCGGCCAAAGATGAGATTTAAAATCTCATACTAACTCGTCGTCGTCAACCGATAGACGTCCACTACTGGACATATCATGTCTAGGTCTTCCACAGCCACAGTCTTGCGCCGCCTGGATCCAGCGGCTCCCTGCGTCTCGTTTGATGTCGTCCGTCCACCTAGTGGGGGGTCTGTTTCTCCGAACTATGTGCCCCGCCCATTGCCACCTAAACTACGCAACTGTTCGAGCTATCTGGTTCTCCTACTCATCTCTCATATTGTTATAGTTGTATGCTATCTTTATGCATAGTTCTGTGTGTGTCGTGTGACCGTGCCGTGCATAGCGTGTGCAGCAATGGGCGGTTGCCTTTATTAGATTGTCTGTCTAATGAAAACTGAGAGTGCAAAATGGTAGAAAATTTAAAAATGGGTTTGTTATCCAACCACCAATCTGACCAAATAGAAACGCAACCCAGGGGCCATACTGCCAACGTTAAAAGCCATATTGTTGACTTTCGTGTTTTAGAATTATAGGGTATGTTCCGATATACACTGCGAGCACTGCAAGGATGGACGTCAATTTAGTATACTGCGAAGCCGTTCCTTTATAGGTAGCTACTATTGTTTACTGTTTAAAACGCAACGCAGTCAGCACTGAGAGCACATTACCTCGAAAACGCCAGTGCTCACAGTACAAAAACCGGCCAAGTGCGAGTCGGACTCGCGCACCGAGGGTTCCGTACAAACTTGTAGTAAGTTTTAAATCAAATGTTTTTTTTAACTATTTGAGTTGATTGAATGAAAGGTAAATTGCGGTTTCCGATTTATGACATATTAAAAAAAAACTACTTACTAGATCTCGTTCAAACCAATATTCGGTGGAAGTTTGCATGGTAATGTACAACATATATTTTTTTTAGTTTTATCATTCTCTTATTTTAGAAGTTACGGGGGGGGGGACACACATTTTACCACTTTGGAAGTGTCTCTCGCGCAAACTATTCAGTTTAGAAAAAAATAATATTTCAAACCTCAATATCATTTTTGAAGACCTATCCATAGATACCCCACACCTATGGGTTACATGAAAAAAAAATTTTTGAGTTTCAGTTCTAAGTATGGGGAACCCCCAAAATTTATTGGTTTTTTTCTATTTTTGTAAGAAAATCTTAATGCGGTTTACAGAATACATCTACTTACCAAGTTTCAACAGTATAGCTCTTATAGTTTCGGAAAAAAGTGGCTGTGACATACGGACGGACAGACAGACAGACAGACAGACAGACATGACGAATCTATAAGGGTTCCGTTTTTGCCAAATTTGGCTACGGAACCCTAAAAATGGCGACGATTTATGACGTCATATATTTCCCTAGGATACTGCAGCAGTATATTGTCAGTCCATAACGGAACGAATTTCTCCCCAGTAGAGCACTGAACAGTGCTCGCAGTGTATATCAGAACATATCCAGAATCCTAATTTTAGGAAGGGGCATGTGACATCAAACTGTCATTTTGAGCAATTTTATGCTTATTGTATTGCTTTATGCGTTGGGCGTTGGCAGTATGGCCCCTGATCTGCTAGATTTTTTAAGCTTTGAATTTGGTTATATGTGACCCCCAGCCATTGTTTTAAATATACCGATCGACTCTCACTTCTCAGTTTTCGGGTTGGCTATAGATATCCGGTACTCGCTTTCAGGGGTGGGGAGGGGTGGGGAGGGTGGGGAGGGGGGAGAGGGTGCCCCCCCTCTTTGTTCCCCCCACCGGAAAGGCATAGTTTTTTTTTTATGAATTTTTAAAAATCTCATTTTGAGGTTATGTTTTCATACATTTACACCACAAAAATTGCGCTGCTTTATCAATTTTGGTTTTGGGATTTGATTATAGAAAATAATATAAAAAAGATGCTTTCGAAGAACTGATGAAGGCAATTAAACATGTTTATAAAATAACATAAAAATATAATTATTTCAATAATTGTTTTATTTACATCATAACAGTCATAGAACCAAGTCCCCACATATCTTGAGTCATCATACGTGAGTAAAACCTAAAGGTAGGTTAGGTTAGGTTAGAACATAAATTTGACTGGTGCCCGGCCTGCGGCCGGGCACTTAGGTTCTATTAGTTTGAAATGAAAAATTAAATTGTAGGGGTTCTAAGCTCCTTCTAACCACTAGACTATGGAAAACCTAAAGGTAGGTTATGGTAGGTTAGGTTAGAACATAAATACAATTGGTGCCGGGCACTTAGGTTCTATTAATTGGAAGTTAAATTAGGTTGGGTTAGAACATAAATATTTTTATACACTTAGGTTCTTTGTAAATGTATGAAAATATAACCTCAAAATGAGATTTTTAAAAATTCATAAAAAAAAATATATGCATTTCCGGTGGGGGGAAAAAAGAGGGGGGGCACCCTGTCTCCCCTCCCCACCCTCCCCACCCCTCCCCACCCCTGAAAGCGAGTACCGGATGTCTATATAATACCCCAGTTTTCACTTCAAATTAAAATTATTTTACAAAAATAAATACATGAATGAACATTCAGATGATTTGTTGTGTATAGTGATATAGTTATTGTTATTGAATGTAAATAAACTAATTTAAATAGTAAAACATAGTTTTATTTTAAAATAGATGATGCCATATGGATTCCCTTCGGACTGTAGGTTTTTGGGAAATTACGTGGGAACTCTTCGGTAGACTACCACTAATACTGCATCACAACTTATAGTGGATTAATAAAAAGACTATGCCCGTCCCTGGGCCCTGCAATGAAATAGGATGCAAGCTATCTGTGGTACATACTATCTCGTTAAAATAAATATCGGTAGGAATGGCATTCCGAACCAGTGGTAGATTCGCTTGACGATTCGAAAGTACTTGTATTACATAAAATTGTTTTTCAGATAAAATACCTCAGAACCTTAAAATGAAACCACAATTGATATTTTCAACAACTTATTTTTATTTGTAAACAAAAATAATAATTTTCATAATGTGGATATCTTAATTCTATAAACAAATATTCTACATAAATCCATACGTATTGGTAATAGGGTATATTGCCATAACATTTTCAGGGTTGCGTACCTAAATGGTAAAGCAACCCTTATTTTGATGACCTATGCTCTTTATATTTGGCCCTAAGGCTAAGTTCGCACTGCGAAAAATATTCGCGTGAATTTTCGCAATTCTGTAACACTAGAAATCTTATGGAGGCGTACGCACTAAAATGCGCGTGAACATCAAAACGCTCACGTGGTGCGGTAAGAATTATATTCGCGCGAATATATGTGCTGTACCTACCACAGAATAGGTAATAGCACAATGTAGCTGTTCGGAGTTGTATGACGCTTACCTCATTCGCAGTGCAAAGTAGGTAAAATCCGTACGCGAAATATAAATCGCGAGAATAAAACTCGTGCGAATGTTTTTCGCAGTGCGAACATACCCTTATGCTGAGATCTATAGAGCGTACTTTGACTTGGCTCAGACTTTACTCAGAGTTAAAACGAGATGGACTTATGTGAGCATCAGTCTCGTTTTAACCAAAGTCAAAGTTCGCTCTATAGATCTCACACTTACGGCCGGTTTCTGAATTGAGAATTTCATGTTGAGTCTGTCTCAAAGACTACTTAAGGACTAATTAAGCAAATTTTTGTTTCTGAATTGATATTGGGCCGGTTTCTGAATTAAGCATTCAAGCAAAAACAGCAAGCTCCAACTCTCAAACGTTACACAATATCAATTCAGAAACAACATTTGCTTAATTAGTCCTTAAGAGACAGACTCAACATGAAATTCTCAATTCAGAAACCGGCCGTTAGAGTAGTAAACTTTAAACCGCTTTTTCGGTGGTCCCCACTTTATCCCCAGTTACAACTGTCCCCACGTCATCTATTGTCTTCTTTCTAATGGACAAGTCAATAGGGCTGTCCCACGGCTGGGCAGCGATAGTCTTGGCGGACCCGTTGTGACATATGAACCCGTACAGTGGAACTGGAGGTGCTTCGGTGGAATCGGCCGCGTGATTCTTGGTGTGCATCCTAGTTAAGGAATATTATTTTCATAAGTAAGATATAATCTCAGGTAAGCAAAGGAAACAATGAATTAAATAACCGCCGGAGTGTGCTGTGCTGTGGTAGCCTCGTAACCCATACATTATGGCACCCAAACAAGGTACAGTCCCACAAACTTATTTGACCCGGTGACTACGTTCGCTAGTAATAGTATGTATTGAAAATAAAATAAAAACAAAAACTAAACAGGCAAAAACAACTAGTTCCAATTTTGTCCACCGGGTCAGATAAGTTGATAGACAAGGTATACCTACCTTACTTCTCCTTTTTCTTCCCAGAGGAGGAGGATACTTTATTCCACTACAAGTTAGCCCTTGACTGCGATCTCACCTGATGGTAAGTGACGATGCAGTCTAAGCTGGTAGCGGCTAATCTGTTAGAAGTATGGCAGTTATAGGTATTTACCCGTAGGCGGTTTCTACACGGCATCGTACCGGAACTCTAAATCGCTTGGCGGTATGTCTTTGCCGGTAGGGTGGTAACTAGCCACGGCCGAAGCCTCATACCAGACCAGGAATGGATACACGAAATTGAGCTCTAATTCAATGTTATTATGGTTTATTTTACTTTTACCCCGAACTTTGACGATTTGATCGGCAATCCTTACACAATCGCAACTCAGATCAGAGAAAATTCAGAAATTATCAATTCCCAAATTGATCCTGCTGGGAACCGATACCGGGACCTCCCTTGTTAAGACAACAGCACTCAACACTGCGTCAGGGAGGTAGTCAATTTAGGGTATGTTCCGATATACACTGCGAGCGGGTGTGACGTCAAATCAGTAGGGGAAAGGGGCCTAAAGCGGATACGTTAAGATTGAGGTTGAATATCCGTAGCTTGTTAATCGATGTTAATCTAAACTTTAACACATACGAATAGTGAGTTTAATGGCGCATAAAATCATTCATAGAGATTTAAGATCGGTTGATAAATAATAAAGTTATAAGGAAATTTGTAAAACTCAAAGAAAAACCGCTTTGCCCTAGGGGGGGGCCTAAAGCGGTTTTTGGTATCGGGCAAAGCGGACATACTAAAGAAATGCAAATTAAGTCATATAATCTTTATTGTTTCATATGAAAAACGTACAAGTAAAACATTTTAATCAATAAGGAGCAAGTCCTTTCACAAATCCTTTGAACCAGTCTCTTCCTGCAGTATTATTTTTGAAAGGGTGCGAAATTTTATTCGTTTCAGCTTATTGGTACTAATTGAAGGAATTCTTCCTTTGAAAGGCCATAGACAAGAGCATCCATATGGAACAAATATTCCAGTACCTAGCTCGTTTTCTTGTTCGGAAGTAAAGATCGTGACAAACCGTCCAAGTTTCTTCTGTGCTGACCCTGATTTTAGATGTCTGTCAAGTGTTCAAAAGTGTGTTCAAAAGGAGGAGGTTCTCAATTCGGCTCGTTTTTTTTTTTAAATTTATGTCGGTGCATATCTCCGTGGTTTCTGAACCAATTTGAAAAATTCTATCAGTCGTTAGGGGAAGCTCTCGAGGTTGTCCCATAAAAAAATTTTGAGTCCAAATCATCAACCCTGACACTAAAAAGTTAAAAATATTTTTTTTTCCAAAAAACCGACTGCAAACGCCACTGTAAAGCACAAAATAATTTTGATTTCTACCCACTATGTTGAAGTCGGGCGAGTATAACAAAGATAGGCAAAGTTGACTCGTCAGGCTCGCCCGACTTTACAGTGGCGTTGGAAGTCGGTTTTTGGAAAGAATTTTTATGTGCCGTAGATTTCACAGATCTCTTCAGATCTGTAACTTCTTTTAGAGCACTGGTCATGGCTGTCTCGTCCCACGCGGCTTGAGCAGTTTTTCGTCTGCATTTATTCACCATCTGAAAGGATACTTACAATATTGATATAACAGAACTCATTACATCCTAGTCGTGGGCAAAGCGGATAGGTAACCGCTTTGCCCGAACCGCTTTGCCCTTTTAGCCTTATAACTTTTGCAATCAAAAATAACCTCAAAATTAGACAAGTACATACAAGTCGGCACTTTCAAATCATAGTCAAATACACAAAATTCAAGACGAATTTATCAAACAGGGCATACTTAAGCTGTAAATAAAGAAAACACACTTCACTTACCGCTTTTTTTTTTCGAAATACACCCAATTTTAATTTTTTAACTGCACTTACTCTATTACACGTTCTCGCAGAGTCGAACGAGTGCCCCAAGGGGAGCGGGGGGAGGGCGTCGCTCCCGCGCGTTTTGATGCTCCTAGCTATTGGCGCGTTAATTTAAAAACACAAAACCTCTTTGGGCACCATAACCGCTTTAGGCCCCTTTCCTACTGCGAAGCCGTTCCTTTATAGTTAGCTATACTGGTTACTGTTTAAAACGGAACACAACACAGTCAGCACTGCGAATACCTTACCTCGAAAACGCCAGTACTCACAGTACAAAAATGGCGACGATTTATGACGTCATATATTTTCCTAGGATAGCCAGTATAGGTACTGTCAGTCCATAACGGAACGAATTTTTCCTCAGTAAGAGCACTGAACAGTGCTCGCAGTGTATAACGGAACATGCCCTTACTCTATTACTTTCTCTGGACTATAGGCTGGGTACAACTTACTTGTATTTGCGGCAGGCGTCGGCGCGGTGCCGCTCCAGGTACCTGTGCTGGCTGAACGCCTTCCCGCATTGACTGCAGCGCCACTGCCACGAGTGGTGGCCGCGCGTGCGCTGGTGGGCGCGCAGGTTTGAACTGGAAACGATAAAACACCACTTTACATCGTGACAATTGAAAAAAAAATTTGGCAATCATATAGGGACTGCCGATAGAAGTGAAAACGAATATTTAATTTTTTTTAAATAATTAAAATATAAACCTTAAAACAAAGGTATTTAAGTTTAATTTCGAATGTAGAACAACGTTCGAGCATGTCGCTGTTCGCGAGCATGTTGCTGTTCGCGAGCATGTCGGTTACGGTCACGCGAATCCACAAGTTTACCCTCTACCAAAAAGTGCTCAACGTGGCTAAAGAAGTTTTCACTTCAAAAATCATCATACCTATTACCGCACCATCAGTGCCTGACCCGTTGTCCTAGGTGAGCGACAAACGCAGTAACGCCACGTGTTGCGGCTCTACGCGACAATATCAAACGTTGTCGCGTAGATACCTCTGTCATATTCTATGCTGTCGAATCGCTCATGGTATCGTCAATTACTACGGGCTCTCTTGAGGCAGAGAACACTTTACACTATTGCGCCATACAAACTGGACAGAAGCGGTTTTTATACTTAGGTACCAGAACCGTGCGCCACCACGTTTTTTTTTTTGTTTTTTTAGTCAAGTTAATCTCTCGCTATGGAAACGCTCTGTCTGTGAAACTGTTTTCACTTGTAGGAGTCTACTCACTGATCAGCAAAGGTCCTGCCACAGTAAGAGTTGACGGTAGAAAGGGGCGCTGTCCGATGTGCAGACGTGGCCTTTCAACATCCAGGTTTAGTCGAAGCCTTTACTCTCCTCCGAGTCTCTCACCGACCCGCAAAGGTACTTCCACAATGTGTGGCCAAAGGAAGGGGCGCTCATCAGTGTTCAGACGCAGGTGGCCTTTTAGCATCCAGGCCTAGTCGAAGTCTTTACCCCTGAGCATTAGGTATATATCCTGAGTCTCTCACCGATCAGCAAAGGTCCTGCCACAGTGGGGGTGTGGGCAAGGGAAGGGGCGCTCTCCCGTGTGTAGACGTAGGTGGCCCTTCAGCACCCAGGGTCGGTCGAAGCCCTTGCCACAGTAAGAGCAAAGGTGGTTAGGGCGAGCGCGACGATCCCAGTCTTGTCTAGAAACTGGTAAAAGAAAAAAACGTGCACAGTCAGTTTTTGCTTTAATGAGTTAATAAACGCAAGCGTTAACTACTTTAACGTTGTACAAAGTAACGATCAGAGTCACCTCTGTTGGAAAAGGTATTGTTGCATTTAAGAATACCTCAAATCATGCCAATCCCTGATCAGGGATGATGCAGCCTTTTCGCAACCCACCAGCGGTTTCTATATATACAAGAAATATTATATAATATGGCATCCGTATGTCCAGTCAAGAATGGAGCACACATGTTTGTATTTATTGAAAAAAAGTAATTGTTTTGTTGAATTTATGGGAGCTACTCAGAAGTATTTGCGTCAATGGATTAAATAATTAGAGGTGATTGAGATCCTTATACTGCAGCAATCATTTTACCGCTGTATAGGGCTGTCGTATTTTGGTAAAAATTGGACTAGTCAAGCTTATTAAACATTTTAAGAATGGTTTGAATAGTAGCTTTGTTTACCTCTGTCTAATTCACTTAGCACGCTTATTTCCTCCAAATCATTCGGCGCGACATCCTTATCAAAAGACTCCTTGCACACCAGCAGTTCTTTATTCAGTTTCTCCTCAGCATTGTTTTTCACCAAGCTTTTTAACTTCTCCGCGATTTTATCAATTTCTAAACCTTTATTGACCGGTTTCAAAGGCTCTCTATTCTTTATTTCCTCGATGATCGGTGCTAAAGGTTCTTTTTTCGAATCTTTCTTTTTCTGTGCTTGTATTTTCATTTCGTTTATCTCTGTGCTTAATGAAGGTTCGGAGAGTTTCTTGTTTTTCTTTTGAGCTCGCGTTTTTTCTGTGAACACTTTTCTTTCAGTTCTTGCCTCGTTAGACCTGAGGTTGTAAGTGAATTTATCATTGTTTTCTTTTTTCACAGCTTTTTTGGCCACTTCTGGAGAGCTTATGGCTTTTTCGCTCTCTGAAGCGTAGTCATAGTTTTCAGTGTCTACGAAATGTTTGACGAATTGGCTTTTCTTCAGCAGCTGAAGGTAGAACCGGGTTGATATGGGCACTTTGTCGTGGTAAACTGTCTCGTTTAGTTTCAGCAAGTTCTTTTGCTTCTTGAGTAATTTCGGTGCACGGCCTGATCTTATATCGTCTGTAAATTAAATTTTAAATAAATGGACTGTTTTTAGAAGGTCTTTAAAAACTTTATTTTCTTTACATTAAAATTTCGCAAGTAAATCACAGAAAGTTTTATAATTTACTAGCTTTAGTCCCTACATCGATTAAACGTTGAAATCGGTTAAAAAGTTGAGGCGTAAGAAAATAATAAACAGCTGCACAACCTATCATACATGGCCTTTCTAAGTAACTTATTTGAAAATAACTCGAAAATTGTGCTACCTAATAGTTCATATGTAACCAATCTCGAACATGATCGTTCTAAAAAGTGTTATCCTTTGGTTAGTAACAGCAAAATGTAAAGTTAGCTCTAACTGAGGTATTTTTTGTAAATTTTGTTTTACTCAGATATCTAGTTGGCCTTGGTCGTAAAATAGAAACGGGATAACCTAGAATTAGTTGCAGTTAACCCATCATTGGATGCTATAGGTACTTACTTCGCGACATCGTACCTGAATGCTACATCGCTTGGTGGCACGTCCCTACGGTGTTAACCAGCCATGGCCGAAGCCTCTCCTAAATATTATCCACTAGTGAATGCCCGCGACTTCGTCTGCGTGATTTAAGGTTTTTTGGTTCCCGCGGGAACTCTTTAATTTTCCGGGATATAAAGTAGCCTATGTGCTGTTCCAGACTATATCTATCGACGATATCTATCTCTGTGCCAAATTTCAGCCAGATCCGTTCAGTCGTTGGGGCGTGATTGAGTAACAAATATCCATACATCCATCCATACATCCATACATTCATCCAAACTTTCGCATGTAGGTATAATATTAAAGTAAGATAAGATAAGATATCCATACAAATCCTTTTGTCGTTTGTCTGTCCGTCTGTCTGTCTGCTACGCTTTCACGTACCTTCGCAACGACTAAAGCCTGCAGATGCTATAAAAGGTAACGGTTGGAAAAGCAAACTCAATTGGAAAATACGTAGAAAACAGTTCAAGCAACGCAGCTAATTTCAGGAAAATACCAATAAAAAGTGAGTATTTAACAACATCGGCAATAAAATCATCGTATATATTAACTGTAAGCTTTTACAGGCTACCAAATCTATTAGAAATACATACGTAAATCATTATATAATACTGGATATTTTTCAAATCGCTAAACTACTATTAAATCAAAGCGTGGAAACACCTGTATCATGTATGAAACTCCCTCGCAAAGGCCGTATAGACTTCATGTAACATCTAGGCATTGTATTTGATGCTATGAAATGTTTAAAACTATTGAAAATAGGTGAGAATTTTAATAAAATCCAAGTTTAGAATCACTTTGCTGTAAGACACTTGCTATTCGACATGATTTTGACGGCTAGAAAATTTAACATTTTGTTTTGAAAATTCTTATTTTGAAATTCGGTGGCTGGAACCGGCTGCCAGTGTACACATAGAGGATTTATTGTATGTATTTCATTGTATTTAAACATTATGATAGAAACTCATTATTTTACTGAGAAGTTGTTATCGAAGGAAAATGTATGGGATTATTTCATTGTATTTTTAAATAGATTTAATATGGCTGAAGCTAAGTACCTATATTTAAATAGCTGACGCCCGCGACTACGTCCGCGTGGAATAAGTTTTTTTTAATTCACATGGGAACTACTTAATTTTCCGGGATAATTATAAGAGTCTATGACACTCTCCAGGTCCTCAACTATATCCTTGCGAAAAATCATGTTGATCCGTTGCTCTGTTCCTGTTGCGGCGTGATTGCAGGAAAAATCAACAAACAAACATACTTTCGCTTTTATAATATTAGTATGATTTTTATGAATAGGTGGAATTTCTTAAAATTCATTCGTAGCGGTCTACGGACCTGTGAAAAATTTGACCGGAAAGACAGATATAGACAACCTGAACCATAAGGGTTGAAAACCTACCTTTAGACAACCCTTAAAACTAAGAATCATATTATGATAATTGATTAGCCATAGCTTGAAATTAGAAGATTTTTTTTGAAATCTATTACAAAATTTTAGACATGAAAGTGTTAACAACTTTTAAAAGCTTACATCGTCATCATGTGACGCAGAGTAAGCAGTTATTCAATAAGAAACATCTCGTAATGATGTTGTAACATCTTATGGTACAGCATCCCGTCGGCTCTACGTCATAATAGTTAAAAATACATAAAAAACTTCGTCATAAAGCTTTCAACGATTGGTGAGCGAGAAGAGAAACTGAACTTACCCTTAGCACGACTTTGCACTTCTCGTAAACTTGAATCGATTTCGAGCGCCGAAACAGAATGACGTCAAGGTAAAATAGATATGAGAGCATTTATAGTTACGTTCAATTTAAACAAGGAATTTAGGCTCCCTTAGCACAACTGTTATAAGTAACTAGATGTTGTCCGCGTGTTCTTCCGCGTGGATTAGGGTTTATTGATTCCCGCGAAAATTCATTAATTTTTCGGGATATATAATCATATAACCTACCTCTGAACCAAATTTCCTCAAAATCGGTTGAAAAGATGGGCTGGGAAAGCGTAGCAGACAGACAGGCAGACCCTCGGATTTTACATAATATGGATTGCTACACTCTAGATAAATAAATAAATTGTAATTGGGCATGTCGATTCTGTAAAACTATGACAGAAACGGTAAAGATTTTTTAACTTAAGTACTTAAAATGTTTCGATACTCGAAAGCAAGCGGCACAAGACTATGTCCCGTGGCGACCTATGCAGACGACTTTTGTCCAGCAGTGGATGTCTGTCTGTCAGTTGAGACGAAAACGATTAGAAATCTATCAACGCTGTCGAGATGTATTATCTCATACTAAACCAACTGAAAAGCGTGGATATGACGCGCGCGCGGAAACCCTGTGGGGGGAAGAAAACTGACATCGATTATTCGCGTCCGAGACCGCGCCGAGATTGGACGTGTTTTCTATCGGAAGGTCGCGCTCTCGCGCCGGGCGATGCTAAACAACAGGGCGTTACGCGTGTGCTTATGTTATCCTAAAGTACATCGTGTCTAGTGTTTAAATCGGACATATGCGGTGATATTGAACTCAACTGCCGACGCCATGGGCAATTCTTGTAGCTCAGGGCAGGCCCACAAAGATAAAGACAGCATCTCGCAGCATTCGGAAGAGTGAGTACTTAGCCACCTCTCAGATGACTTAACATCTTAACGCGTGAAGGTCACTCCACAATGGAGACGATACTGCCTGGAAATAGTTGTTAAAATTGTTGGTAAGATAGGCGCAGCTGTGATTAAAATAAATCAATAAGTTGACAGTTCGCCTACAGGTTGTGAAGGATCAAATTGGACGAAAAAACCAGGACAGTTCAAATTTTTTTTTCGAATTAAATAATTTTATTTTCATCTGTTATACTGTCTTACAGTCTTTATAAAAATTATAAGAGCTGTTAAGGTGAGAAGCATATAGTTATAGAAACAGCTGTTACCGCAACATAGAGGAGTTATTATTAAAATTATAAAAATAAATAGGGTATTATGAATATGAAAAGCGAGAGTTAAAAAAACCCCTCCTTGAGTGGATAACTCTTTTAAATGGTTAAGGTGTTTTCTAAAACTGTTGACCGTGACGTATAGAAAATAAATAACGTTAGACATTTTTACCAAATAGTCACCACCACCCATGGCCGGCTCACTACTGAGCATGAGTCTCCTCTCATAATGAAGGGTTTTGGCCACAGTCCACCACGCTGGCCAAAATTGTATTGACAGACTTCACACACCTTCTAGGCAGGTTTCCTCAAGGTACTTTCCTTTACCGATAAAACAAGCGATATTTGATAACTTAAAAGTAAAACGCACTTAACTCCGAAAAGTTCGAAGTGCTTGCCCGGGCTTCGAACCACTGACTACCCAAATTACAGGCCTCAATCACAAGCCTATCACCGCTTCTTATTCTACCAACTAGCATATTGTGTACGGAACTCTACCTTATGAGTTTTGACACGTAGGTACTTTCGACTATATTTTTTCATCTGTAAGGACGTTCCATGATCCATCCTCAGGTTGGTCCCATATGATAGTCTAACTCGTCGACTACCACGATGATTGTATTAATGATTTTTCTAACGCATGATATGTACGGTACACCATAATATAAAAATCAGCCAAATGTAATCACTATGATATTACAAAAATCGATTTGTCTAAGTTTAAGAGTCAAATGGTTCCAAAAGGTCACGATTTTTAAAGTCACAAATTCAGTATGGACCGATTTTATTATCTAAAAGTTTGGAGCGCTGGCTCTTAACGCGTACACGCAATTGAGCTCTAAATTAAAGTGGTTAAGGTTCAAAGTAAACTTTTGACGTTAATGTGATCGAAGTTCGAATGCTCGATTACGATCAATCGAAATTGCAGTGTAAAAGCTTAGACCAAGTGTACGTTCTCCAGTTAGGGTTTTCAATCTTATGTATGTCGTTTTCATCTTAGTTCGCGGTAACAACGTCTAGGGGCCATACTACCAACGCTTACAGCCATATTGTTTCTTTATTGTTGTCTTTCGTGTTTTATAATTATAATCCTTACTAGCCGATGCCCGCGACTTCATCCGCGTGGTGTAAGTTTTAATTGATTCCCGCGGGAACTCCTTAATTTTCTGAGATAAAGGTAGCCTATGTCACTCTCCAGGTCCTCAACTATACCCATGCCAAAAATCAAGTCAATCCATTGCTACGTTGCGGCGTGATTGAAGGACAAACCAACAAACACACTTTCGCATTTATAATATTAAGTAGTATGATTTAAGGAAAATTTTGAGTAATATTGCTTGGGTATTGTTTTAAGTGTTGGCGCTATGGCCCCTGTCCGCCGTGCAAAGCTCGTCTGTTACGCGTTACAGCGAGAAGCTACATTGTTAAATTTTGTCTGAGGAAAACATAGTTTACTTTCTCTTTCTTTTGTTGCGTTAACTATATTTTATTTTAATAAGTTCAGTACGCTTACTCTGATATTTAACATTGCAAATACGTTTGATCGACGTGAGAGCTCACCACGCCAAGCGTCAAAGTAAAATGGACCCAAAATCTCTTGCTTTAAAGTTACAAATTCAGAGTTTGTAGCGCTGGCTGTGAATAAATACACGAAATGATGAAATGAGCTCTAAACCAATGCAGTTAAGGTTAATTTTACTTTGACGCTTGGCGTGGTGATCTCTCACGTCGATCAATCGTATTTGCAATGTTAAAACTCAGAGTAAGCGTACAGAGCATAAGTTTGTAGCCAAGTTCAGACGGAAGTACCTGTTTGTGCGTGCCGTATCATAATATGTCATACCTATAGTCCCACAAACTTATCTGACCCAGTGACAGAGTCGCTAGCAGATAAGAAAAATAAAATTAAACAAGTGAATATAATTAAAATTATTAAAAAATACGACTGCTCTGCCGTCACTGGATATTGAACTATAGTGTTATATATTTTTGGAATCTACTCATCATTTTCTAGATGATGATTAAATAGTTAATCTTATTTTCGAATATTTTTTTTCAACTTTAGTCTTTATTGGGGAACCATGGTCACCCCATCAATTTTTTTTTAAATTTTACTAACTTATGTCACCTGGAATAAGCTAGGGATTCTAACGATACCTCATTTATCAAAATCGGTTCAGGCGTATAGAAGTTATGGTGGAATATACAAACTCACATAGGTACATACATACATACTTACATACATACATACATGAACCCTGAAAACAATATACTCCTTTTTTCAGGCAGTCGTATAAAAAAATTTATAATAACAGGCATAAAAATTAGTTCCAATTACCGGCTAGTGGCTACCGTCCGGGTCAGATAACTTTAAGACTTTAACAGTCTGTACCTACATACATTTATAGTCTGAGCTCTATACATAAAGTACATTTGTAGTCAGCTCTATAAATAGAGCACTTAAGATGTTAGTTCGCGAGCAATATTCCCGCGGAAACTAGTTAATTTACCGGGTTAAAGAAAACCTAATGTCCTTTTCCGGGATTTACCTGCACCAAATTTCATCAATAACGATTTCAAAAAGATGGGCCGTGAAAGTGTAGCAGACAGATAGACCAATTTTCGTATTTAAGTATAATAAAAACTGTATGGAAGTATGGATGATAATACAGAATTAGAATTGAGAAAATTGACTCGTTTTTGACCGACTTCCAAAAAGGACTTCCACTCCTTTTTGGAAGTCGGTCAAAAACGCGTCTCCATCATCAGCGGCAGTCAAACATGCTTGCCATAGGTTTAGACTAAGAAGGCAGCTCACAGAACAATATTACCCTAGGCGGGAGGCAGCTTTCGTTCATACTTAGGTATTACCTACTAACTGATGCCCGGGACTCAGTAAGCGTGGATTGAGGTTTTGTAGTTTCCGCGGGAACTCTTCGATTTTCCGGGAAAAAAAGTAGCCTATGTGTTATTCCAGACTATAATCTATCTCTGTGTCCACTTGTTGGTGGATTGCCCTAAGTTCATCAGATCACGGTTCGAATTAGAGCAGAGAAGTGGCAAGAGTGTGACTGCTGAAAACTTAGTGTCACTGATCGCCAACAAGTTGGATCAAGGACACTTCCTGCAGTTTTGTAATAAAGTGGCAAACTACGCGATCAAAAGGAACAAAACATAAGTTGGTAATGTAGATCGATAGTATAATGTGTATTATAATAATATGATAAATTACTTCGATAAAAATGGCCAACCTATGTGTTCGCGCCACCTATGTATTAGTTGTCTGTGGTCATTGTGACAGATGGAATACTTTGTGAACGAAGCTAGCTTGCCGCGCTTTTTGATAAAACCTTTGATTTTGACAGTTCGACAGAGTCAAGATTGTTTTTGGCTAGCGGCCGCGCCTCGAATTGTTGATTGTAAAAATAAGCTTTTCTTTGTAATCCGTATTGTTAGAACCTCGCTATAGCTTAAGGTTCCCGCGAGAAATTAGCTTCTAGTTATTTCGGTACTAAGTAAAGACTTACTTGCGGTACTGAGTGGCATTGATAGTTGTGTGGCCACGTTGACACCTGCCGGCTGCAAACTGTGTATATTTCCGTAAATAGTTAACCTAAGCAGCTTATAGACGAACTTTAGTGCTGTGCTGTGTGTGTTGTGTGTTAGTGCCGTCTTGAAGCAAGAAGCTACGGCCGAACAGCAAGTACCTTCTCATTCCTGACCTTTCCTACCCTTTAACCCACATTCTTCCTTATCGAGGAGCCGTGGTCACCTTGGACTCTGTAAGTGCATAGCAGTTTAAATCTATCAATACTTTAGTTATCTAAGTCAAGCCGGAACAGTTCTGTCCGCATTTGGCCCTGAGCCAATGGTCTAAGAGGCTCGAATCCAGCTGATGGGCCCCTGGAACAGCGTCTTAGGGTTGTAGCATTGGACCAGGTTGAAGCCCCAACATTTGGTAGCAAAGAGCGTGGTTGTACTAAACGCTGTGGACAGGTCTGTACCGGTTTAATAGTGTAAGCTAGTGGGGCATTTATTGTGGGATATAGTTAGGTAAATTAAAACAAGCTTAACTTTTACTTTGAATTACTTAGCTATAGTTCCTGCTTGCTGCGTTAAATGTATTGAAGCGGCATAAGAGAATTTTGTACATTAGGTTTGATTCTTGCCGCACAAACTATACTTCTGTGGTGTCAAAGCTTGTACTTGGTGTCTGTTTAATTAAATAACTGCTTTGTTTATGAAAGTACTTATTTATCTATAAATTGAAAGTTTGTAGTTGAGATTGAGAAAAGGTTGCAAACTGTAATTAGTTTGTTAAATACATACTAGCTTGTTAGCAGCTTATTGAATTGTTGGCAAACTTCTAAATTAATTGGCCAACAGCTGTTCAACACTTTAACTGAATTTGTGTACAGATAATAACTTGTAATAAAGGGTATTATGTATACATTATTTACCCTTTATATGTTGATATTGCTAATTACAAGGTTTGATATTGCTTGTCTGCATTGCGATTGTGACTGTATATGAATTTGTTGTCTTGAATTAATTGCTTATTATTAATTGGATTTGTAAATTTAACCACTACCTTTGGTTTTGTCCCCTACTAGTTGCAAATTAAAAACTTGTTTTTAATTATTGAACGGTAATCATTGATTACACAGTGTTTTCAGTCACATATATAGTTGCTCACCTGTCTTTGCCTGTCTTTGCAATTGTTTAAAAACTTGAATTTGTAACTTCTAACTTATGCTTAAGATTATACTATAATTATTATAATTACATAATATTGTTGTTTGTCTCGGGTTAACTATACACATAACTTGTTTTTTGTTTTTACATGTATGTCTGTCTGTATTTGAAGGTTAACCCCTGATAATTTGATAATTTTCATGTAGGTAAGTTTAACTTGCTTTTAATTGTAGTTCTTATTCTTGTTTATTTTTAATTCTTTACTTAGATTATTGTAGCAATCAACAGTGTAACAACCTAACATATAAATTCATTGTTTACAATAGAATTTGAACATTGTTTATTTGCTGTTACTTGTTTGTTGTTTGTTGCTGTTTTGTGTGTTGTTATACTGTTGTTGTTTTGTTGTGAATTCACACAGCTGGCTAATTGTTAGTTAGGGTTGCCACCTCAATCCAGCCTAAATTGTAAGTGTGAATCATAAAGTAATTTATTTAATTGCAAATTGCAATACCTATTGCGTACAAGATGTCAGCTCATAAAAGGCTCGTTGGCTCGATACAAGCTGAACTCCGATGGGCGGCTACAGCTCGTACCTTGATAGGCCGTGAGGACAGAGCATCCGCACTGCTCAAGCGATGTGAACAGGTGCCGACCAGACAGGCAATTGTCGAGGAAGCGCTTAGGGACCTAGTGGTTATGGAACCGCCCGAGGAACTGCTCCAGTCCGCTCAGCGAGACTATGAGCAGTTCTTTGAACTAACGGACGGCCTTGTGGAGGAAAGCTCTAAGCTTAAGAAGGAGGCGAGACTAAGCTCTCTTCTCGACTCTCCTTTGAGACCTTCGACTCAACCTGCGCTACTAGGTAGGTTACCCACTATAGACCTACCTAAATTTTCGGGCAATTTGAGTGAGTGGTTAGGTTTCCTCGGCCTCTTTGATAGTCTGGTGCATGCTAGGAAGGATCTGTCTCCCTGCCAGAAACTGAGCTACCTACTGTCCTCCTTGCAGGGAGAGGCTCTGAGTGTGGTCTGCCACCTGGACCTCTCCGAGGAGAGCTATACTACCGCCCGGGAACTACTCACCCGGCGGTATGCCAACGTGCGCCGATTAGCGGACACGCACGTGGCGCAAATTTTGTCTCTGCCACGTGTCTCAGGGGTTGCTCGTTTGAGGGAATCTTTGTTAAACCCGTTGATTGTAGCATGTAATGCACTTAGGCGACTAGAGCTCCCGGTGGACCAGTGGTCTTTTCTGTTGCTGCATATAGTGTTGTCCCGCCTACCTCCCGAATTAAAATTGCGGTTTGAACAGAGGTATGGTGGGGACGGTGCCAGCTATCTGCCCCCCTTTTCAGATTTGCTAAAGTTCCTCGAGGAGGAGTGCCGGCAGGCTGACAACTCTGGTGTTGCTGGTCCTTCAAGGACCTCAGAGCAACCTGCCCAGCCGAGGAAGGGAAGGGGTCAGATTGGCAGCCCTGGTAAGGGGGCCTCTGAGCGAAGGCCAATGCCAGTCTACAGGGGGCTTGCTGCCACTGAGGCCACCCCCTGTAAATATTGCAAGCGTCCGGGCCACAGGGTACCTTCTTGTCCCCAGTTCCTGGACAAGACGATTAACCACCGGAGGGGCATCGCCAGGGACCGCCACTGGTGCTAGTGGTTGCCTGGAAGCTCACCTGCAGCGAGACTGCCCACATCAGCAGCCATGCCCTATTTGTAAGGGCAACCACCTGGCGATCTTGTGTGCCAACCAAAATGGCGTTGGCCGCCAGGTGGGGGAGAGCACCCCCCGCACGGGCGGGGGTGCTTATGTTAATCGCTCCCCTGCTAGTCTGCGTCGCTCTCCTGCACCGTGTCAGGTGCCCCGGTGTGTCCGGACTTCGCCCCCACCCGGGGGGGCTTCACCCCCCCGCGGGGGGATTTCGACCCCCCTGCGCCAATTTGATGCGGGATTTGCTGCCGCCACGGCGACGGGCCGTCCTACTCGCTACTCACCCCCGCTTCACGAGTGGCCGCGACTAGAGCGCCGCCCACCTCGTATGGGTCGCCAACCTCACTACGGTGTGCCGGCCTCTGCCCGCTTGACTAGGCCTGTGCTTCCGCCGCGGGATGGCGCGTGGATTTACCCAAATGGAGGTCCGTCTCCTCCGCCTCTGGAGGTTCCGCATGAATCTCGATTCGAGATTCCCCGGTTCGAGGACCGGTTTGATGAAGGTGACCAATGCTAGGTAGTCGCCGCCCTAGCCCCCACCACAGCCACATCTCCTGAGAATCTTAATCTTCAGCAGTCCGTCTGTCAGACCGTTCTTTTGCCGACTGTCTCAGTGAAGGTGTACAACCCGAAAGGTGAATGTTTGATAGTTCGTGCCCTCTTGGATTCGGGTTCACAGCGCTGTATTGCTTCTTCTTATTTGGTGGGTAAGCTAGGGCTCCCTTGGAGTCCTCATGCGGTTCGGATGATAGGTATCGGTGGTGCCGAGCCCTCGACTCCTAAGGGTGAAGCGGAGTTGATGTTTGGCCCAATTAAGGGCGATCTCCGCGTCTTGGTCAAGGTGTCAGTCCTTGACGATATCTTGGGTCCTCTACCACAGGAAAGAATCGCTGATGTTGCGGTTTCCTGTACGGCAGGTCTGACCCCTGCCGACCCTCACTGGACTGAACCTGGTCCCATGGATCTTTTGTTGGGTTCTGATGTCCTAGGCCTGATCTTGTCAGGAGGAATTAGGGTCCTGCAGAAAGATGGACTTTGCGCCATCTCCACTATATTTGGTCATAGCTTTCTTGGACCCGTTTTGTGGTCTTCAGACCCACCGGTGCTAGACCAATTGCAGGCAGCCGGCTTAACGTTGTCGGATGTAGTCCAGAGTTTTTGGGAAGTCGAGGAGCCGCCACACGCTGCACCGGTTAATCCTCTTGACCTTGAATGCGAGTTGTTCTATCAAAATAACACAGGCCGCCGTACTGACGGGCGCTTCGTAACTCGCTTGCCCTTCCTCGCCTCTCGCCCCCCTCTTGGTCATTCACGGGCCTTAGCTGAGAAAAGGCTCTTGTCTATGGAACGGCGCATGCGGCGCGACCCTACCTTCCGCACCAAGTATATTGAATTTATGCGCGAGTACGAAGACCTTGGACACATGTCACCATCAAATTTTGATTGGCGTTCGCACGAGCACTACTTCCTACCCCACCATGCTGTCTTGAAGACCCCTGGGGGTAAGATTCGAGTGGTATTTGACGGCTCCGCGGCCACGTCTAACGGGGTGACTTTGAACCAGTGTCTGCACGCTGGCCCTAAGTTGATCAAGGATATCTCCGACATCCTCACGCATTTCCGCCGTCACCAAATTGTCTTTGTTGCTGACATCAAGATGATGTTCAGACAGTCGGTGGTACATCGCGATGATCGGAGGTATCAGCTGATTTTGTGGCGCGAGAGTCCTAATGAGCCGATACGGGTCTTTGAATTGAACACAACGACCTATGGACTCCGGTCAAGCCCCTATATTGCTATTAGGACCTTGTTGGAATTGGCTAACCGCGAGCGGCTGAATTATCCTCGTGCATCAGCCACCTTGGAATCGTCAGTCTATATGGACGACATCTGCACAGGAGCTTCTAGTGTTGAAGAAGCTTTGACCCTGCGTGACGAATTGATTGCAATACTGAAGTCCGGAGGTTATGAATTGCGAAAGTGGCTATCCAACTCCCCTCACGTTTTGAAGGATCTTCCGGGAGAGGATCAGCAGGACCCTCATATTTTTGAAAACCTTGAAAATTCTAATTTGTTGACGGTCCTTGGAATACAGTACCAGGCCGTCCAGGATGTCTTCACCTACCGGGTTAAATTGAACCCACCTCCTAAGGTTTGGACTAAGCGCTCCGTCTTGTCTACGGTTGCCCGCACTTTTGATCCAAACGGGTGGATCACTCCCGTAATATTTTTGGCCAAATGCTTCCTTCAGAAGCTTTGGATCGCTGAAGTCGGTTGGGACGAGCCTCTCCAAGGGAAATTATTGAAGGAGTGGCACTCCCTTGTGTCTGCACTTCCGGACGTCGACCGAATTTCGATGCCTCGACGCTTCCTACCACCAGGAAGGTGCCACGCCAGTCTCCATGGGTTTTGTGACGCCTCCGAACGAGGCTATGCTGCCGTGGTATATATGCGGACTGTCGATGCCACCGGTGAGGTCGCGACACATCTTGTCTTGGCAAAGAGCAAGGTGGCCCCTATTCGGTCACGCTTGACGATCCCTAAATTAGAATTGTCTGGCGCTGCTCTTTTGGTGCGCCTTCTTAACCACGTCCGTTCATCTTTGGCATCCGTGGTCGAATTGACCGACGTGTATGCTTGGACGGACAGTGAAATTGTCCTATGTTGGCTCCGAGCCGCCCCTCACAACTTGGAGGTCTTTGTCGCGAATCGGGTGTCCCAAATTCAG
The DNA here is from genome assembly GCA_963932025.1 of Erebia epiphron. Lineage (NCBI taxonomy): Eukaryota > Metazoa > Arthropoda > Insecta > Lepidoptera > Nymphalidae > Erebia > Erebia epiphron. The sequence goes on from OZ009948.1 coordinate 3,487,088, forward strand.
TGCTCTGAAACTCCGTTGATTTGGAGACACGTACCCGGAGAATTGAACCCGGCCGATTGTGCCTCTCGCGGTCTCGAGGCCTCTTCACTTGTCAACCATCCCCTTTGGTGGGGCCCAAGTTGGTTAACGCAACCTGAGTCGACTTGGCCTCAGAATCGGTTCTCCGCTCCGGAAGTTTTGCCGGGCTTAAGAGTCGGAGTCGTGGAGGATAGACCGATCCCAGACTCTAACTTCCTCTTGGAACGATACAGTTCCCTTGATAAACTCATTGGTGTTACCGGTTGGCTTAGACGTTTCATCCATAATGGAAGGAACCCAGGTAATAAAAATTTTGCGTCCGTGATTGACACCATAAAAGGAGGCTTAGCTTTGAAAGGCCCGCTTGCTCGCTTAAGCCCCTTTTTGGACGATGACGGATTGTTACGCGTTGGCGGACGCCTTAGGAATGCTGAGTTGCCCTATGGTGCTCGTCACCCTTTGCTGCTCCCTAAAGACGGCACCTTTGTTAAATTGCTGGTGACCTCTTATCACCTGAAAAATGCCCATGCTGGTTGCAATGCCCTCTCGGCTATTTTACAGCGTGAGTTTTGGATTTTGGCAGGGAGACGCACAATCCGGAGCGTCATTTTCAAATGCATCCCTTGCTACCGTTTGAAGGCCTCTACTGCGCAGCCGATGATGGGTGACTTGCCCCCCGACCGCGTCATGGCCACTCGACCTTTTGCCGGAGTTGGCACTGATTTTGCAGGCCCTTTCGCCATCAAGAGCTCTAACCTCCGCAACGCCCGGTCACTCAAGGCCTATCTGTGCGTTTTTGTTTGTCTCTCTACTAAAGCGGTCCATTTGGAACTGGTGAGTGCCTTAAGCACTGAGGCCTTTGTGGCCACACTAGGTAGATTTGTCTCTCGTCGAGGATTGCCTGACCTGGTTCGCACCGATTGCGGTACTAATTATAAGGGTACCGATAGATATTTAAGAGAAATTGTTGAATTTTTGTCTAGTAATAAGATTAGTATAAGTACTGCAATGTCCAAGATGGGGATAACCTGGAAGTTTGACCCTCCAGCTTGCCCCCACTGGGGTTGGATCTTCGTAGCTGTCGTCAAGGTCGCCAAGACACATCTCCGACGCGTTATAGGAGAAACTATCTTGACCTTCGAAGAACTCGCCACTGTGTTTTGTAAAATTGAGGCCATACTCAATTCTCGGCCACTCTGCCCCCTCTCGTCTGACCCAAACGACCTGGAGGTCTTAACTCCCGGCCACTTCTTGATTGGTCAGCCCCTTAACGCCTTGCCCGAATACCCCTTCAGGGACGCGAGAACCTCACGTTTGTCTCGGTTTGAACTGTTGCAGCAAATGACTCAGAGCTTTTGGCATCGTTGGTCACTCGAGTATTTGCACCTTTTGCAGCAACGTGTTAAGTGGGCTGACAAATCCGATCCCCCTAAGGTTGGTGATCTTGTATTGGTAAAGGAATCTAATTTGCTACCTTTGTATTGGCGTCGTGGACGCATTGTTAAGCTAATGTACGGGTCTGATGGGGTTCCCAGAATCGCCGAGGTAATGGTCGGAGATTCGGTCTTGCACCGAGCCGTTTGCACCTTGTCACGTCTCCCCATCTGTTAGTGAGTGGACGTAAATCCTTGCGTCCACGGGCGGGGGATTGTTCGCGCCACCTATGTATTAGTTGTCTGTGGTCATTGTGACAGATGGAATACTTTGTGAACGAAGCTAGCTTGCCGCGCTTTTTGATAAAACCTTTGATTTTGACAGTTCGACAGAGTCAAGATTGTTTTTGGCTAGCGGCCGCGCCTCGAATTGTTGATTGTAAAAATAAGCTTTTCTTTGTAATCCGTATTGTTAGAACCTCGCTATAGCTTAAGGTTCCCGCGAGAAATTAGCTTCTAGTTATTTCGGTACTAAGTAAAGACTTACTTGCGGTACTGAGTGGCATTGATAGTTGTGTGGCCACGTTGACACCTGCCGGCTGCAAACTGTGTATAATTCCGTAAATAGTTAACCTAAGCAGCTTATAGACGAACTTTAGTGCTGTGCTGTGTGTGTTGTGTGTTAGTGCCGTCTTGAAGCAAGAAGCTACGGCCGAACAGCAAGTACCTTCTCATTCCTGACCTTTCCTACCCTTTAACCCACATTCTTCCTTATCGAGGAGCCGTGGTCACCTTGGACTCTGTAAGTGCATAGCAGTTTAAATCTATCAATACTTTAGTTATCTAAGTCAAGCCGGAACAGTTCTGTCCGCATTTGGCCCTGAGCCAATGGTCTAAGAGGCTCGAATCCAGCTGATGGGCCCCTGGAACAGCGTCTTAGGGTTGTAGCATTGGACCAGGTTGAAGCCCCAACACTATGTGTTGTCCATTTGGTCTTAAATTAAATATAAAAATAACTCAATGAATAAATTGACGCTAAACAAGTATCGGAGGTTTTTTACTACATTAAAAAAAAAAAATCTATCTCTGTGCTAAATTTCATCTAGATCCGTGCGTGATTGAGAAACAAGCATCCATCCCTACGCATCCCTACGCAGAAGCTGGCTGTTACCAGTAAAAATGCTTACTGTATGGCAGTCCGCATCTTTAACCACTTGCCCAACTCAATAATAGTTATTTGTTGTACAAGAGTGAAAAGTTGTTTTTTAACCGCGTGCTCAATTTTGATGACCGAGCAAGCGAAGGATTCTAAAATTGAATCATGAGCGCAGCGAGTGGTTCAAAAATTAGAATCCTGAGCGTCAGCGAGGGAATCAAAAGAGCACGAGGTGAAAAATCTTTTCACTCGAGTGCAACACGTAACTTTTCATCCCACCTCAGCGAGGAAATGAAATACTTCTCGCGTAATTGTTGAGGGAGAAAGCTCATTTCCGCATTTTTAACAGTTTCAGTCAATTCTGTTGGCGTCAAATTAACTTCTTCGTCACTAGAATCAAAAAAGTACACCAAGAAGGTTACGAGTGTGAGTTTTTAACAAATTAAAAACGGTTGTATGGAAATTCGGCACCATAGAGGTAGAAGTAAATAGGTTTTAATGATGTTTTGAATTCACAAACTTCATAGACGAGTGATATTTACTAACGTGCGCACGATGTTCTAAATTCAATTTACTTTATCCTCAAGAGGATAATAACGGCTTTTGCATTCAGATATAGAAGCGTAAAAATACTCTTTCCGAGATGGTGGGATGAAAAAACATTTCCTTTAACCTGGTTTAAGAAAGCCTTATTTGACTTGCTCTTAGATAAGCTATATTACAAAATTGAATACTGATGACTACTTAATTGAAAAAATTTACTGAGTTTTTCGTAATTCTGGGTATTTATTATTGTTTGACATTTAATTTATTGTAATTTCTTAATTTTAACTTATTAATTCGGTATTTTATTATTATTAATATAGATATTCTTTTATTAAATTTATTTGAGATATATATTATGAATCTGAATAATGTTGTAAAGAAACTGTTATAATGAATGTGAATATTTGTATACTTCTATTGGGGTTTAATTGTTAAAAAAATATTTATTTTTTACTTTTTAGATTAACCATTAACCATATAAATAATTATGCACGCCAAACCTGGCAGGTATGTAGACTCTATAATATTTATTAACATCTATGTCAAAATGTTGCATGTACTATATTCTGGCATAAAATAAATGATTATGATTATGATCAATACATCCACCCAAACTTTCGCATTTATAATATTAAAGTATAGAAATACCATCTGTATTTCTACCGGCTACTATGGAAATTCCGGAGGAAAATTTCCACCTTTAATATTTTATTCAGCCAGCAGACATTCGCCACTCGCTTAATTTGTCTTTTATTGCTTTTATAAATTTAATGTAATTCTTATTTTTATATGAAAATAATAGGTAATAATTTCGGCGTCCAGCGGCCGTGGCGCCGTGGAAATAGATCCGTATATAAATAAAAATGAAATATTATGTCAACACGTTAAATCCCACCCGCCGCCGCGTGTCGGACACAATATAATATACAAGTACAATACTAGATCATACCTGCGACTTCGTCCGCGTTTATTAAGTTTTTTGTATTCCCGCGGGAACTCTTTAATTTTCCGGGATAAAAATAGCCTATGTGCTTCCCCGGGATACAAACTATCCCTATACCAACTTTCATTAAAATCGGTTAAACAGATGGGCCGTAAAGTAAAGCGTAACAGACAGTCAGACAGACACACTTTCGCATTTATTAGTATGGATACAATATGTATAGTATACAATGGAAGAAGACGTACGTAGTACGTACATACTGGCGCGCATTTAGGGCTGGCAGAATAGGGCACTTGTCAAATCTGAACTCTTTATCTTCAGAAATAGGAATCTGTTTATTACTAAGCATAGATAACTCAAGTATGTGCAAAAAACACAGGTCCAAAAGTTCATCTCATGGAGATTATATCGTAGCGTCGGAAGCAATGATCAGAAGTAAGATTTTAAAAAAACACCCTATCGGCGATTTAGCATTCCCGGAATGCCATTCCGGTATGATGCCGTGTAGAAACCGATTAAGGTTATGGGTTTAAGAAAGAAAGAAACAAGAAAGAAAAGCCCGCTACCTTCTTGGACTGCATCATCACTTACCATCAGATGATGAAAACAAAAAAAGAAAAATGATTTGAACTTGTAGTGGAATAAAATCAAATAAAAAGTAGCAACCCTGATCGCGATCTACGAAGCACGTGCTTAGAATGCGTGAATAAGTACGAAACGGTATTAATACGAGTACATTGTAATTAAATACGTTCCTTTGAGACTCGAAGATGGACAGGCCACGGTGACTCATGGACATTCCATGTGATTTCATAGTCACTTGTTACAATGTTATTATTTGACTTGTTATAAATGATAGAGTGGCAGTGTATAAGTATTTGTAGAGAATAGTTAAGAATACGTAACAGGTACACTAGATATAAGTATACATTGTGGCCAATTCTGTATAACACAATCTCTAAACTACAATGACAGCTTTAAATCTAGTTCTGTCCCTTTCCGCGCTGGGAGCATTTTAAAGGACTAGCAATATTTTTAATGCTGTTTAGGGTTTTTTAAAGTTTGGTAGTTCAACAATAATTTAATATAAAAAATTATTTTTAAACAACCGACTTCAAACTCCCGCGCCAACTTTACAACAACAAGCACACGCTATACAAAGTACTTATTTTATTGTTGATATTTTAAAAACCGCTCGACCGATTTCGATAAAATTTACATGGGACCACATGGGAAGTATGTCCCTCAAATAAAAAAAGAATCATTCAAATCGGTCCACCCAGTCAAAAGTTCTGAGGTAACAAACATTAAAAAAAAAAAAAACAGTCGAATTGAGAACCTCCTCCTTTTTTTGAAGATTCTGATTCTGATTCTTAGTAAGTTGAAATTATAACCTATGGTAGACCATAATATATTTTTCATCTTACAATAATTAAAGGAGGATTTTAAATTTTAATTTAGAATAAAAATAAACGATTAGATTTTTTTACTGTAGAGACCCGTAATAGGTTCTAGGGGAGGTCTACAGCCTACACTCTGCAGCCTACTGCAAACTCTACGGGTTGTAGAGGCATTGCTTGAACATCAAACAATTCGTAGGCTAACTTGTCATTGATTCAAAATAATCACACTAATATTATAAATGCGAAAGTGTGTTTGTTTGTTGGTTTGTCGGTTTAATTATTGGTTTGTTGGTTTGTCCTTAAATCACGCCGCAAAAGAGCAACGGATCGACGTGATTTTTGGCAAGGCTATAGTTGAGGACCTGGAGATACATATGCTACTTTTTATCCCGGAAAATTTACGAGTTCCCGCGGGGATAAAAAAATACTTAAATCACGCGGGCGAAGTCGCGGGCATCAGCTAGTAGGATATAAATCCATATAAATATTATAAATGGTGTATCAGACAGATACACTATTATAGTCCGTCCACGGTCTATCCGTCTGCATTCTACCCTTCTTCTTCCCTCATGCTCCATTTTTGTTGAAATTTAGTACAAAGAATCCGATGCTTGCATCCCGTAGACATACCTACACAGGTACCTTCGATCCTGGAAAATCGAAGACTTCACAGTGTCATACTAAAATGATACATCAATGCTCGCTGCATTTTAATATCATTAACTAATTCACGCGAATGAAGTAGTATCGTTCTGTCAGTGGCATGAGCCCATGGCCTGCTGTAATAAAGAGGTGTTGGTACGCATTATACATGGCTTTTAAAGCAATTAAAATAAACACCTAGTTACTATATACCTATCAAAGGTGTTTGACGTTTACTATCTACATATACTAATATAGATTATTTTATATGTATACATATAAGTGCTAACTGATGTCCGCGCCTTTGTCCGAGTGGCTTAGGTTTATTTTTTATTTTCGCGGGAACTCAATTTCCGGGATAAAAGTAGCCTGGTTCTCAACTATGCCCATGCCAAAAATCACGTCGATCCGTTGCTCCGTTGCGGCCTGATTGAAAGACCAACCAACAAACAAATACACTTTCGCATTTATAATATTAGTATGATGTAGAACTAGAGGTACCCCGTGACTTCGTCCACGTGTATCTCCATAGGCCGTTGAGAAACCCCTGTTCGGAAAATCTTTTGGGATTTCTTGAATTGTTCAATTCATCAGCTAGTTTACAATATAATCTTCAACAGTTTTTAGTAAGCCTATTTCAGGAGCATAGTCAAATTGGATTTCTTAAACGTGTATCAAGGCAAGAATTTTATTATGAAAGAAAGCGCTTATTGCTACGAACAACCTACAGACAGACTATTTTGAGGCGGAGTGAAGGAATTACGAGCCTATTGCCATTTCTAGTTAGACTATCGTGCAGATCGCATTAAAAAAAAAAAAATTATCGATTCAACTTCAAACTTTCAAATTAATAAATAGAGTTGTATGTAGGTATGTAAATATTTACAACATAATAAATCAACATGTTTTTACATTAACAAAGTTTTCCAATTTGACTGAGTCAATATTATGTTGTTTTAATATATTCAAAGGTCGATCCCAACTTCTCATTGTACTTGAATTATAGAACAAAATTGCTTTTTAGTTAGCAATGTCCTCCTCCTCCTCCCTCGGTACACATTATATACTCGTGTGCTCGGGATGCATATTTACTTACTTAGTTTCACTTTCAAGTTTCTTCCAAATCGGTTAAAGTTGCACGTATGCGCCGAATAAAACGACGTCGTTTAAAAGTAGTCTATGTGTTATTACAAATAGTATACTAACTATCATAGTCTATATCTATAATCTAATCTCAATTAGGTATACAAACTATCTACCTCTGTGCCAAATTTCATCCAAATCCGTTTAGCCGTTCTGGTGAGATTGAGTAACAAACATCCATCTACACTTTCGCATTTATGATATTAGTATAGATAGATAGACTAAATACTTATATAAGAGCTGTCAAATTAGAACGAAGCCTTCATAAGTATTTCAGGGTACCTACACATTAGTTTTTAAACCTGGGATTATTCGCACATTGCAATCCGCTGTCTAAGCCGCTGGCAATTGGCATTCCCATCTCATAAGATGTCAGTCATCTAACAACCTGAAGTCATCTTAAACTGTAAGGAGCCATCATTGCGAGTCAATACAACGATCATCACTATATTTTGCAGATGCGCATCCGAGCGTGCCAAGTGCCAACGTGATGTCGTTGACATGATATTTTGCCGCCAAAACAAATACCTTTGATTTCCAAACAGACGCAGGCATAAAAAATGACTTAAAATAGTCCCTACACTAGTACTTGCCCTTGGCTTCGCTTGCAAAACTCGTAAAACACGGTGATCGTTATAAAACATCGATATATATGTAGGTAACAGATGGACCCTTTCGTAGAAAAAAGTTGGGCGTCCGACCTGTGGAGCGCACTCCACCATCTGTATAAGGCTATCCTTGTCCCCGCCATAGCGCTGTCCCGCTTTTTAGACTAGATGGCGTTAGTAAAATAGGTCCACATTCTTTGTTTGACAGGGCCCGTATATGTAAATTGAGGTCGTTGTCATAAAATCTCTTCCCAAAACAGTAAAATAAATATTATAAATATTCTAAATATTAAAGTCTTACAGAGGCCATTCAGTAGTGAGTACACATTTTAAAATCCCCAAAAAACAAACTATTCCGCCATGCTGGAACCGTGCCAACACGCGGCCGGTGATTCAATTAAATTATTTGTTTGTATGGCGACCCAATACCTCTTTAACGTTTATTTTCTAATATATTGATGTGGCGTTAGTTATGTGCAATTAATTTTTATGTTTTTGGTTACGTAATGGAGGCGTTAAGTCGTTCCAACATCAATCACCATGATTTACTCACACTTGCTCTTTTTATTTGTAGAGAAATCGTCGTTTTCATCATTACCAACGCGTTGCCGGTCCACTGCTAAGCTGGAATCTCCTCTCAGAAAGAGAACGGTGTAGACTGTAGACTTTAGACGATAGTCTACCGCACCTTTGAGAAAATTATGAAGAACTCTTGGGCATGCGGGCTTCTTTAATCATGTTTTCCAGTTTCCTTTAACGTTAAAGCAAGTGATATTTAATTTCTCAAAACGCACATAGCTCCGAAAAGTTAGAGGTGCGTGCCCGGGTATCGAATCCCTGACCATCCGAATAGGAAGACGGGCGTCTAAACCACTAGGCTACCACCGCTTCTGATTGAAAATTCTTTAAACAATAGTATAAACTAGGTGATGTCCGCGACTTCGTCTCCATGAATTAAGTTTTTTTTAATTCTATGGGTAACTCCTTAATTTCCCGGGATCCCGGGACTACTTTGTCCCGGGATGTATCTTACCCATTGATGTAGAATTTTAGTAATCTTACCTCTATACCTAATAACATATAGTATAGTAACATTGAGTATAGTATTGAGTTTATTTATTTATAGTATCTTACCTAGTAGGTATATATTTTATTGACTATTAATTAGTATTATATCTAATGTGTTTAAGTTTTACTTGCACTATCCTGTTATCTTTACTTTTTCCTCTCTAGCCAAGGGTTGCCTGGTAGAGATTGCTTGCAGCAATAAGGCCGCCTTTGCATACTACCATGTTAGTTTTGATAATATATACTTTATTATTGTTCATGTAACTTTTTTGGTGTGCAATAAAGTTTTTTCATTCATTCATTCAACATCAAAATCGCTTGAAAAAATTATATGGGCCTTTAAAAACTTTAAAGCTTAGCAGACAGATAGACAGACTTTCGCAATTTTAATATTAGTATACTTTAAATGGGTTATATACTGCCTCATTGGTCTATTGGATAGCATGTTCGACGGCGGCCGACGAGTCCCAGGTTCGTGTCCCGGGTGGGGCCATAATTTAGTATGTATGGGGTTTTTCTGACTAGAAAATCTCAGTACTAGCCCGGATTTAGGACGTTGGCGGTGTTTCACCCCCGTGCCTCGGAGAGCACGTTAAGCCATCGGTCCTGGTCATAGATTAACTATAAATTTATATATATTGTCTTTGGTCCTGGTTATGATCACTAACATGATAACAGTCGTTAAAGCCCGCCAACTCACATTGGAGTAGCTTGGTGGGTCTAAGTCCTCTCTCCTATGAGAGTGGAGGCCTGTGCCCAGCTGTGGGACGTTAAATTAGCTGTAGTGGATACTTTAAATACCTAGTTACTCCGTCTTACGCGATACATCATGAACAGGCATAGTAGATACTCGGCATGTTAGTGACGTCACAACCACGTCTGCCATTCAGTGGCTCCTCGCTATTTAGCAGCCGTCGGAACAAATATAATGAGTAATGACGGTTATGTAAGACCCTCACGGTTTTTGTACGTAGTCATCGATATATATGTAGGTACTAGCTGATGGGCCCTTTCAATTTTCATAGAAAAAGGTCGGGCGACCGACTATGAGAGCGCGTTCCTAACCTGGCTTTGTCCCCATCGTAGCGCTGTCACGGTCGCTCGTCGTGTAGATAATTTGTTATTCTTAGGTTAACATCTAAAGTCTTATTAGTTTGGCACTGTACAATTTTTATTATACGGTAAGTGGTTTACGTCACAATTATACATTTCCAAAAAAACTTTAATCTTCCTATTTAATATTTTTATCCATTACGCAATCATTTAATTTCCGCGGCAAACTGTAGGTATGTTTTTTTTTTACTAACTAACCTTACGGCTTCTATGGCTATGGCCTATATTATCTATGACCGAGTCATACGTTTTCAAGCTTTCATTCAAGATGTTGCAAGCAAGTTCCCGCTTTTCAGACTAAATGGCGTTGATAGCGTTGCTAAAAATACACCCACATTCTTTGTTTGACAGGGCCCGTCTATGTAAATTGAGGTCGTTGTACGTAGTAGATACATATATGAGTATAGTGAGTATTATGTTCATAGCATACTTTTAAAAAGCTATAGCTTCAGCTGCTCAGAGTAATATATTAACTCTATGTTCAGCTGTCTCTGCTTTGAGGGACAAATTAAGTTTGTATTTATAAAATTAGTAGGTTAATTTATTTATGATAACTAATTAACCTTTTATTTACATGGTTCCAACGTTTCAGCCAGAACACCATCATACTTAATATTATAAATGCGAAAGTCACTTTGTTTGTTGGTTTGTTGGTTTGTTGGTTTGTCCTTCAATCACGCCGCAACGGAGCAACGGATTGACGTGATTTTTGGCATGGGTATAGTTGAGGACCTGGAGAGTGACATAGGCTACTTTTTATCCCGGAAAATTAAGGAGTTCCCGCGGGAATAAAAAAAAAACTTAAACACGCGGACGAAGTCGCGGGCATCAGCTAGTAATATATAAATTAAGCCAATCACAAAAATCTATTGTAAGACTGAGTTCTCAACACCTAATTCATGATTTAGTGACGGTAAAATACATGCACAGATACATGCATGCGTGAATCCCTAAATGCCGTGTGCTCTAAATTCCTACGGCTTAGGAGTGCAATACCATGCAGCATCAGAGTTGAGGAGTTGGAAATTGGGTTTAAGTATGAAGTCGTTGCTTGTCACCTACAATATTAATTCACCATAAAAAAATCCTAAACCACTATGTTTAAGGAGTTCTGTAGGTACCCTGCAGCGTCAGGGTTGAGGAGTTGGGACTTGGGTTTAAGTATGAAGTTGTTGCTTGACACCTACAATATTAATTCACCATAAAAAAATCTTAAATCGCTATTTTTAAGGAGTTCTGTACCCTACAGCATCAGGATTGAGGAGTTAGGACTCAGAGTTGTATCGTATACACGTGACTTGATACCTACTATATGAATTCACCATCAAAATTTCCTAACTCACTAGTTTTGATGATTTCATGTAGTACGGTACACCTACAGCATCAGGATTGAGGATTTGGAGTCAGAATTTTTATGGGACCACCTCGCGAGCTTTCTCTAACCAATGAAAAAAAAATTGTTCAAATCGGTTGATCAAAGATACGCGCCGAATTGAGAACCTCCTCCTTTTTTGGAAGTCGGTTAAAAATAGTCGACATGTAGGGGTTAGTAGAGAAAAATACCACAGCTAAGATATTAAATGACTTATATTGTACCAATCTCTACTTTTGAGGTAACGAGACAAGTGGCCAAGTTAGCTTCGGTAGACAAATTGAGATAACAGGTAGACATAATTTTACTCTTAGTGCGCATGCTAGCGCTACTGGTTTTATTTCGTTTTGTGTTTTTGTAATACGCTTTACACCTCTATGTGAAATATTTTATTCAATAACTCTCATTTCAATGTTGATACGACTGTGCGAATACTGGTGGCAATATTGTTAATAACAGTGCGGTCTGCGGTGTGGTGGACTCTGGACTGTGGACTGTGGTCTGTGGGCAGTGTCAACACGTAACTAAAACAAAGCTGCGTGCGTCATCGCAGAACTAGGTCGCACCAAATAGACGACGCCTTTTGTATATTCCGGACAACACTTATAGATATTTCTTCAAGACTGCACTAAGGTTGCCTCGTTTTTTTTTAATATACTTATTTATTTTATGAAATGCACAATAAAATACAAAATTTTGTTTCTCGCCAAACTACACATGTAGTTCAGTTGGCGAGTGGTTGGTTTAGTGGTAAGCATGTTCGATTGCTGCTGACGAGGTCCCGGGTTCGAGTCTCGGGTCGGGACATGATTATTTGTTTTTTTCTGACAGTAAATGCTTATTACTAGTCCGGATTAAGGAAGCACCCCCGTGCCTTGGAGACCTCGTAAAGCTGGCGGTTCCGTGCCTGATCTTATCTTACTTCTGTCGTGTCGGATTTTCCGTCTGGGCTATGAGAGTAAAGCGGGTTTCGTAAGAAATCAGGGGACCTTGTGTTCACCGGCGAAGACCCTGGACCCCTTCAGTGAATGCCAGTCAGTCAAATTTGGGATTTACTACTGAGGACTTGTGAAGGTTTGGTTTGCCACAAGACTCGAGGCCGGGGCAGATCGCTCAGTCCGCCCCACCCAGTCCGATACTAGTAGTATCTTAGACGAGTTTTTCTTGGCAACATTTGTATTACAAATTATTGGAGCTCAGTCGTCGCCAATTTTCAGCATTTATGAGGTCACAAGTATAATTTGTTTACAAATAGTATTTAAAGCCTGAGACACACGATGCGCAACGGCGGTGCGGTGCGGTGCGACGAAGACGCGCCCAACCACGTAACATATTTTTTTATCCTGTGTGTGTGCAATAAAGTCTTGTGTGTGCAATAAAGTTGCTTTCTTGGGGCTCTTCTAAATGGGTTGTCTGGAGGAGATCACTTTTAGTGATAAGATGTGGTTTTTGTTTTGTTGTGTTTTTCTTTTTCTATATATTTTTATGTTTTGTGTAGCATTAAACAGATTAATTAATTATCTTTCTAAAGTCTTTCTATCTACCTATTTTTCTATGAGTATAATAGGTGTAAATTTCATAGTAAGTATACTAGTTTTTAAATTGGAATACATTGTGACTGTGGTTTCTTTTGCACACAATCTCTTAACTATATTAATTAAAATTACAGCAAGCAAATTTAGTTCTATTCCTTTGCGGAAAGGGACAGCAGTCAGCACTAGTAGTGTTAACTGCTTTAAAAACAGTTCGTAAACTTATGATTACGATTTTCTTATATTCAAAAGTTTTTTTTCTTTATGAAACAATGCGGGTGTTTCCTATGGTGTGTTATCGCCCTAAAGTTATGTTCTGTTGAAGACCTAACTGGACTTGGCATTTGGCCCTACGTAGGATAAATGTGTCTTGGGATATTACTCATAATTTTAATCAGTTGTGAATTGATTCTGCTAAAGTCAATGGACTATCATTCATTCATAATTAGGCAAAGTGATATATTTATTTGGCCGTAGCAGCCCGAATGTCGCTTTAAAATAAGACTAAGTAGTTTATATTGAGAAAATATATTGACGTAACCTGAATAATCGGTCAAGTGCGAGCCATACTCTCGCACTGAGGGTTCTGTATCTTGGCAGTAACCTTACACGTATTATGTAATTTTTAGCGTTTTTTTTTTTGATTGTGAGATATAGATTCATTCATTCTTGCCTTGCCTAAGTTATGTGTGGCAGGAAACACGTGCGCTGGGAGGGTGTTCCTCACCCTGGAAACCCGAAGCGCTTCGTGGCGAGCAGATTGGACGTCAACCACATAAGGATGCCAATGCTGACGGTTTCTTGCTTTTCTGTGGTAGGACGGAGAACGAGGAACAAGGTTATGAAGTTCCTGAGCACACTTTCCATGCTATCAAGCGCATATACCAGCGAATGGCTGCCATGCATCAGCTAGTGAATGCGCTTGTTTGATTTTACTCCCGCCCGCCTGTTTTGATTTCGTGATCTGACATCACTTCAAATAATTCTCCGGTATTCGGTAATTAAACCTTACGAGGACGATGTCGCGGCATCATCTAATTATGGTACCTAACTATAACAATGGGCAAGTGTGACGTCACGTGAGTCACTGGGTGAGTAGGTCACGCAGCCTTTGAATGACTACACAAAGAAAACCATTACGCACGTTTCACAGAAACGCCAGAACATCTGAAGGATAGATTCATTATGGTATAGGTGCTATACCTATATAATATGTTGCTTGAAATCTTTGGACAGTAAGTGGCCTGTCCACCTATCTAACCGCCGAAGATCCCGTCAGCTCTTTTCTCTTCTTTGTAGAACAAACGCCCCAACAATATAAACAAAATAAAATAATAAAATCGAACTTTATCTTGGACTAGCGACCATCCACGGCTATGCTCCTTAGGGTGCTTCGAAATATCCGGCCTTGTTCCTTGTCTTCCAGCTTCCTTATGAAAGAAACCTCTGTTTACCTACATGAAGCCGGCGCCGACTAGATTCTGCGGCTTCATGTACAAAAAGTCTTACACAGAGGTTCATTTCATAATGTAGGTAAGTAGAGAAGATCCGGCCTTGTTCCTCGTCTACTTTTTATTAACTTTGGATTTAGCAACTTAGATTTCTTAACTTTTTAGGTACTTATGTGGGACGAGTGAATGATATGTACTCGTCCGCACCAATAGGAAGATCTTCCTCCGGGCTGGTGTTGTGCCCGGGGACCGTTCTGGTCCGACCGTTGTAAGTTTGAACGGTCTATATATAGCGCTATTCTCAGAAAACTTCAATATCGTGATTTAGGCTTATAAGGGTCTTATAAGTTATCAGACGATTATCTATCCTGCAATGTAAATACAATTAGCGCCATCTGGTTTGCGCTGTGGTAACCGCTACATTTAAGATTTGTGCGAAGCATTGATTGGTCAGTAAGTGAGTCATGACTTTTCTCTTTAATGTATGCGATAGAAGCAGAACCTCAATGAATATATTATCTAAGCAGAACCTATTTGTGGAAGCCCAATGATAGCTCTCAAAGTCTATACTTGCGTTTCACTCCGACACTGGAGCATCCCCAGGACATGTTCATTCTTCTGGGCCTTTCTTTATCCATTGTTGGTCATACATCATCCATTTAACTCGCTTCAGCTATGCTTGGGACTGCAGTTACTTAGGTAGGTAAGTATCTCAATAATTATTGTATTTTTTTTAAAGATCAACCACCCAGTTTCTTGCTGGCTATTTTGGGTCGACATATTAGTGTATTATCTATGGGGCCGACTATGTGGATAGGTGCTCTTACCAAAACGCCAACAGTCTATTTTTACAGCGGTTCGCTACGCCCAGCCGCGCTTCCCCGCTGTCGGGTAATTACCGCGCGTCATTACGGACGCATTCCTCGGGGCGGCTCGCGACACATTTACCCGGTGACGCACGCGTGACGTCACCACTCACACACACGCACACACGTTATAGTCTACAGTCAGACGTATCCTACCTCTATGGGTCTACCATGGTGATTAGTGATGCTACAGTACGAAGGCCTTAATGATTATAAATAAGCTGAACTGATATATATGTACTAAGATAGTTCAATAGATGGCACCTTGGCTACCCTTACACGTACGTAGGCATCCTGTAATTGCAACTGTGACGTCATGAGCTATGCTACCCTTACACAAACGCAATCATCCGGTAATTGCAACTGTGACGTCATGAGCTATACTACCCTTACACAAACGCAATCATCCGGTAATTGCAACTGTGACGTCATGAGCTATACTACCCTTACACAAACGCAATCATCCGGTAATTGCAACTGTGACGTCATGAGCTATGCTACTCTTACACAAACGCAATGATCCGGTAATTGCAACTGTGACGTCATAAGATAAGCTACCCTTACCCGAACGCCATCATCCGGTAATTGCAACTGTGACGTCATGAGCTATGCTACCCTTACACGATCGCAATCTTGCGGTACCTACAGCTACTGTGACTATAGTACCTAGTACTATAGTCACAGTAACGCAATAAAAGCTTTATTTATTTATTATTATTATTTATTAGTGGTAGTTAGTAGCTTAAATCCTTTTCCGGGATGCACCAAAATTCGTTAAAATCAGAAGAACAGATGGGCTGCGAAAGCGTAACAGACGGACATACATATTTTCGTATTTATAATTTTATAGTACGGATGATGCTACGAGGCCTTAAATTGTAACGCATTTGTTGCGCGTGACGTCACGACTCAAGATCCATGTCACGCAAACAATAATATACACTATATCTTACCATATGTCATACTATGAGACCTGTTGCTACTTACTACTGATCAGCAGCCCTATTCTGACTCAGTGGCTATCAGAAAATGAAAGCTACTGACAAAATATTTTTATCCATTGAAGGTTTGCTATAAAAATATTATTTTTATTTCATAGCAAACCTGCAATTGATAAAAAGATACGCGCCGAATTGAGAACCTCCTCCTTTTTCGGAAGTCGGTTAAAAAATATATTTGAAAGCCACTGAGTTAGACACGTGAATATAATTAAAATTATTAAAAAATACGACTGCTCTGCCGTAGACCCACATACATACACGAACCCTGAAAACATAAACACAACAACACACTCACTTAATTAAACATTCATCAATAAATAAACTAACAATCTTTTATCATTTTTGACCGACTTCCAAAAAAGGAGGAGGTTCTCAATTCGGCGCGTATCTTTTTTTTTTTTTTTTTTTAATGTATGTCGGTGCATATCTCCGTGGTTTCTAAACCGATTTGAATTTTTTTTTACATTGGTCAGAGGAAGCTCACGAGGTGGTCCCATAAAAAAATCTGACTCCAAATCCTCAATCCTGATGCTGTAGGTGTACCTACGTCTCAAAACTAGGGAGTTAGGAGTTTTGATGGTGAATTCATATAGTAGGTATCAAGTCACGTGTATACGATACAACTCTGAGTCCCAACTCCTCAACCCTGAGTCCCAACTCCTCAACCCTGATGCTGTAGGGTACAGAACTCCTTAAAAATAACGATTTAAGATTTTTTTATGATGAATTAATATTGTAAGTGTCAAGCAACGACTTCATACTTAAACCCAAGTCCCAACTCCTCAACCCTGATGTTGCAGGGTACAGAACTCCTTAAACATAGTGGTTTAGGATTTTTTTATGGTGAATTAATATTGTAGGTGTCAAGCAACGACTTCATACTTAAACCCAATTTCCAACTCCTCAACTCTGATGCTGCATGGTACTGCACTCCTAAGCCGTAGGGATTTAGAGTACACTAAAAAGTTAAAAATAAAAACTCTTTCCAAAAAACCGACTTCCAAAGCCACTGTAAAGTAAAAAATAATTTTGATTTCTACACACTATGTTGAAGTCGGGCGAGTATAACAAAGATAGGCATAGGTGACGCGTCAGGTTCGCCCGACTTCAACATAGTGTGTAGAAATCAAAATTATTTTTTACTTTACAGTGGCTTTGGAAGTCGGTTTTTTGGAAAGAATTTTTATTAAAATTTCAATTCGATTTTAAACACAAAGCTGACACACGACTAGTCTACCATTCATATTCAATGTACTCTGTGCATTCCTACGAGAGCTAAAAAATTGCTACTGGTACAGCGATCATAGCTATAAACTACTTAGTAGGTCGTCAAATACGGTTTACGGTAACGCACGCGTGACGTCACGACTCACGACTCGTGCAAGGCAATACGCACTGTAACATCTCTATTCTTTGTCCACTAAAGGTATTGCTGACCCATGCTGACCATTCATGTATCAACCAATTTTGACACACTGTTAGAGATTGACGCAAAACAATAAAATGTTAATCCATACTTAACATTATAAATGCGAAAGTTACTCTGGCTGTCTGTGTGTTACGCAATCACGCCTAAACTACTAAACCGATTTAAATGAAATTTGGTACAGAGATAGTCTACTCTAGAGCCTGAGAAGGACATTTGCACCAATTTTCACAGTTTTTGACAAATTATAGGAATTTTGTAAGCAAAATAAGTTGGAAAAACTATATTGCAGACCGATCAATCAGCGATAGTTTAATTTTTTCTTGATGGCCGCCTTTTCACTTTTCAACGGATCACCTAAGGGTCAAACTAATTAAGGCTACTTTTTAATGCGAAAAAAGGACTGTAATCGGTTGAAATAGGGGATGAAAGTTTGTATGGAAATTACGATACTTTTAAAGCTAGAAGCTTGAAACTTGTTTTTTAGGCTTTTGATTACATATAAATAAATACGACATTCAAATTTTGTAAAAATTTTACCCTAAAGGGGGTAAAAATAGGGGATGAAAGTTTTTGTGTGATGACGTCGGCAAAAAAGGTTAGTAAAACAATTTGCCTAAAAAATTAAAAATGCTACCGAAAGTCGCTATTCCACGCGGACGAAGCCGCGGACACAGCTAGTCAGCAATATATGCCTAATGCCTATAAAAGCAGATGTTCTGGTTATTAGCGTAATTGCTGCCTGCCTACCTTAGGTACGTATGGTTCCTGCCTGCCGGATTAGATCATATACTCAATATTATAAATGCGAAAGTGTGTTTGTTTGTTGGTTTGTTGGTTTGTCCTTCAATCACGCCGCAACGGAGCAACGGATCGACATGATTTTTGGTATGGACATAGTTGAGGACCATGGGGAGTGCCACTATTTATCCCGGAAAATTAAGGAGTTCCCGCGGGAATCGAAAAAAACTAAAACCACGCGGACGAAGTCGCGGGCATCAGCTTGTCAGAAATAAAGCTAATATTGTAGGAGATAGCTGTAGGTACTTTTGATCACTAGGAAGGCTGATTCAGTATTTGGTGGATGTAGGGCTCTCCTCTGGTTAAAATAACGGTCTACCCGCATGCGGGCTGGGGATCTGACTACTGATTGCCGCTCAAAGACGTATTAAGGTTACCAAAAAGGTCCTGCACAAAATATCGCCGAAAGACCTTTTAGAGATCCAGTGATTTAAGTAGACTATCTAATATGTAATAAACGCAGCCAGCGTTCTGGGCACACTGCCTCATTGCAGCGGCATAGATGATATTTTTAATGGTTAGTTTTAGTTTTTAATTTAGTTTTTAATTTAGATTTAATTTAGATTTTAATATTATAATTGATTATTAGAGTAGCTTTATGTTATATTGATATGTGAGAACAATAAATTATTATCCCAACTCAATAAACAATAGTTCGAGTACTCGTGCTTTGTTTCTTTTATGACCAACGAGTGCTAAAGAGTGAGACTAACAGCAAAAAACTTCTCTCCTTCAGCAACTTTCCGCGCAGATCATGGCGCTCGCCCTGAGTGCCTAGTGGGAGGTTTTCTTCCCATTCGATCGCGACCACGTTAACTACGATTTAACGCGATCGCGATCGGATACGTAAAAAAACTCCCTCTCGGCCTGCTGATAGGTTCTTCCATACGACATCGAGCTGAAATCCGCACACGTTTTTCCGCTCGCGCAGCTAAAGTTTTATTATGAAATTTATCAAGGGCCTGGTTTTTCAAAGTCCCAGAGGGGTTGCTCTGTTGCGGTATAATAGGCATGATGACAGTAAACAAGGATCAATGAAATTATGAATTTATATTGAAATAGGATTCATGGATTATAAAAAACGTATTTATTTTTCTATTTCGAGTGAGATTGCTATTTATTTTGATAAAATAAAACTATAAAATACAGCAATCCGCCATATTGGATAAAACATCAAGAAGCTAATGACGTCACTATGTTTGTTTTAGAGCTTTGACTATCCACTATTGTTTACTGCACACTGCACAGAAGTACATTGGTAAAAACAATAGTGACGTCACAAACGACGCCATGACACCGCCGAACGTTTTGGCGTGAATTTTAAAATTTTAATTTCAAATGCCAATTTTATCTACCGCAATTTACCAAATCTTATTTTTCTGCTGAAATAAGATATTTTTTCGAAATAGTAGATACTTCCGAACATAAACTGACCATTTTCAAAATCAGTCATCATGCCTATTGAAGGATTACCTACTTTTAAACACTTTTTCGCATATCTATATTATATAAAAATTAATCCATATTTCCCTTGGTCACGGCTGCATCACGCGTGAACGGCTCCAACCAATTTCGCTAATTCTTTTTTTGTTATGTTTGTTTTGACCACGGGATGGTTTATATTCACAATTGGACCCGGTAGGGGGCGGTGCAATCGGTTTCGAGGTTCAAGGCAGGACAAAGTCTGCCGGGCCCACTAGTGAATAATATATTTAATGCCACGTTCGGATTTAGCGTAGCATGTAGCATTATAAATAGCGGACACCTAACGCAAGCATTTGGTGACACAAATCACAATATTATATGTTTTCATCGGTGCTATTTTTATCCCACATCTCAACGCGTGGTCAAGGTCTGTCTTGACCTGAACACTGAGTATCATACTTTGCATATCATAGGTACGAATTTTATAAACGCGAAAGTGTTTTTGTTTATTGGTTTGTTGGTTTGTCCTTCAATCACGCCGCAACAGAGCAACGGATTGACGTAATGTTTTGCATGGGTATACTTGAGGACCTAGCCTATATATAATAGTCGGGATAAATAGCCTATGTTACTTTAACATGGGCTATTTATCCCGGAAAATCAAGGAGTTCCTGAAAAAAAATATATTCCACGCGGTCTAAGTTTGTTGTGGGCTCTTCTCAGACCAGGGCGCGTTTGGAACCCTCGTAGCTTTAGTTTTAAGATACCGTAACCGATTATCACCATCGTGTTTTTTTAAGTAAGTTAGTTTTTAACGTCAATAAGTGTACCTACAGTGTACCTATATTGAATAAATGATATTGACTTGACTTGACTTGACTAAGTCGCGGACATCAGTTGAGTACAAAAACAAACGTTTAAAATTGTTCGAATTCAGTTACTCGATCCTTAAAAATATTATTATAATAATATAGAAGATAGATAATATTATAGAGAAGAAGAAGAAGATTATAGCGAAAGTTCACGCTGAGACAATATTTAACTTTTTTAGTAATTTACACAACGACTTTCATCGTATAAAGAGAAACATATTATTATCCTAGGTGAACGACAGAAGCGACGCGACGCGATACGACGCCATAGAAAATGACAAACTTGTCTAACAACGGAGGCCACGTGAAGGGTCAGCTGCTGTTTGATACTGTCTTTTGTAAGTGTTTGATACTGATTACTGTCGCGTTGCGTCAGTAATCATTATTAAACACAAGAGTTCCTTTTCTACCATTTTGGAACCCTAACAAGTCATATTTCGCAAATTGACACAGATACAAATCATATACCTAATGACAGAGTTTCTAAAGAGCCTGTCAATATTAGACATGCGAAAAATTTACTTAGAGAAAGAAAAATTAGTACCAATGTACAATTATTCTTTCTCAAAGTTCATTTTTATTTCCATGGAAAATACCCCAGAATGGATCTCGGGTTTTTTATTTTATTCTTTTATTATCTTTATCTTTAATACATTAGAGACAAAGAAGTGAGTGAGTGAAATAATTCATGTGTACTTTCAAAACTAAGTTTTCGCAGAGGTCCCAAAAGGCAGAGGTTTTTAGCTTTTAACTTTTCACCTAATATTAAAATCGATAGATCCATCAATCAATCATCATCAAATAAATATTATAAATGCGAAAGTTTGGATGGATGGATGTATGGATGTATGGATGTATGGATGTATGGATGTTTGTTACTCAATCACGCGCCAACGGCTGAACGGATCTGGCTGAAATTTGGCACAGAGATAGAATATAGTCTGGAATAGCACATAGGCTACTTTTTATCCCGGAAAATTAACACATTCGCTGCGGCAGCATTGGATCCTAAACCTACGGCTCGTGCGGTACGAGACAAATACTGCCCGTATCTATATTTCCTGATATGCGTTACGACCTCTATTTTGCCGTACCGGAACCTGACTTTCAAAGTCCATGGAGACGTGGAAACTCACCATATCAATGGGTTTTTTGAACAAATCGATAGGCTACATCCTCGTGTATACCTAGCTGCGGTAGCCCCGGGTTCTCTATGATATTTCGAAAGATACAGAGATTTTTCAAAATCAGTCATTTACGGCAATATATATGCCGTATAGCATAGAAGTTAAAAAATTGCTAGGGATGGGTTTACTTCTGAAATGACAATCGATATTTTAAAGATATTCTTTATTAAAGACACAACAAATTTAAGTGTATAAATCAACATAATTCTTCATAATTAGTCAACATAATAATTACTCTTACAAGTACCTATCGCCAATTTAAAAAAATATATTTAAATATAAAAAAAATTAAAATAAAAAGCAGTCACTCATGTAAGTTTAGTACAAATACACTGATTAATAAATAAATAATAATAAATACAAATAGGTTTTTTAAATTTTGATTCATATTAGGGTACCAAATTATTATTGACCGAGCGAAGCGAAGGTCTCTGAGTCTACTTGGGTGAATTGGCACTTGTCCGTCCGTCTGTCAGAGCCTTATAACTTCTGAATTGCTGAACGTAATTACTTCAAATTTAAATATAATATGTAAATCGATGGCCTCCCGCCGAATATGGCTTAAAAAGTTTTAAAAATCTTTATTTCAGGGGGGCTCTCATAGAAGCGAATGCGAAGTAAAATATTTTTTATAGCGTTACATAGGGTTGCAGTATATCATTTTAAAGATAATTAAGAATAGAGTCCAAAAATATTTTTTTTTGAATTTTTCCCCTAAAATTGACGAAATGGGAGGCTTTCAAAGTAGCGATTTTCTAACGTCCAAAGTTGACCTCAGAACTCTCAATTTTCTGAACTCTCAAGCCTGAAACTTGATCAATTATTTGAATTATATCCTGTACTTGAACAACAAATACTAAAATTAGATAAATATTATAAGGAAACGAAATTATTTAATTTTTAATGATGATGATATTTTTAACAGAACTTCACACTGATGTCAATATATGGCGCTCTGTGAAACCGCGAGGTCTCAGTTCGGGGCGAACCACTAGTAATTACTTTTTATTTTTAATCTATGATGAGATCATATTAGGAACTTTAACGAAATAAAATAAATTTTAAAAAGTAGGTAATTCCCTTACTCATATCATGTTTTTTACGTGAAAGTCTCGTCGCGTAGTTTTTTGCATAAAAAATATCGAGCACTTACGGCCAACACTAATGCAAACTGCGAGGCCGCGCGGACGCATGCAGTGAGGCGCGGGGTTGGGGGGGTACGGCAAGATAGTCGCCGTACCGCACTGAATAAAAATAATTACCTTGCTGTGCGTTACGGCAACTATTTTGCCGTACATTATTAGTATACAATATCATTATATTAAAAGCAACCATATAGAAAAAATCACTGTCTCTTTCCTACACGTACGGGAACATAGATAAATCACCCCCGCACCGTGCGCAAAACAAGGAAAACTAGCTGCCGCACTGGCTGACCGTCAAATACGGCAAAATACTTGCCGTAACGCAGCGAAAGTGTTAAGGAGTTCCCGCGGGAACCAAAAAACCTCAATCCACGCGGACGTAGTCGCGGGCATAAGCTAGTATTCCATATTCTGTGATACTAGTCCATACTTTCCATACCAATATTATAAATGCGAAAGTGTGTTATATGTCTGTCTGTCTGCTACGCTTTCACGGCCCACCTGTTCAACGGATTGTGATGAAATTTTGAAGGTATAGAGATAGATTGCATCGCGGAGAAGGACAGGGCTTTTTATCCCGTAAAATGAAGGAGTTCCCCCGGGAATCGAAAAACTTAATTTACGCGGACGAAGTCACGGGCATCATCTAATATTAAAGGCTTAAGCAAGGCTTATTACAAAACTAAAAGTTACTTTTCTAGGCATTGCGATAAGTAATATAGCGTATAGCCATTTCTAGTCGCATTTACTGCGTTTTTATTTCAGTTAATAAAAATAAAGTTCTCAGTGGTCTTGCAAAGTACCCACTCAGTGTAAAAGTACTCAGTGTAATATGCTACACTGCGAAAAATATTCGCGCGAATTTTGAAGAAATCATACGGAGGTGTACCTACGCACTTGTGAATAAAATTTGCGGGAAAATAAAATCGCTGGTTAGATATAATTAAAATAACGCGGTGCGGTAAGAATTATTATATTCGCGAGAATATTTTGTTCTGTACGGAGCTGTCCTCCCGACCGCATTTCGGCCACGGCGGACTATCTCCATAGGGATTAGCCATCTGCGCGGGATACATTATAGTGCACAAGTGTATATGTCACCGTAAGATTGCAAAACCGTTACATTGTAATCCTTCTAGCTATATTATAAACAGTCGACAGATTGTGAACCGTTCAATGTTCCGAGTGTAAATTTTTGAAATATTCATTGTATTTACGTTTTCTTGTCTCTTTCTTGTAGGTTAGGTTAGGGTTCGACATAAATAATCAGGTAGTGCCCGGCCGCAATCGGGTTAGTATATCTAACAGATTACAATCTACCGAAAATGCATTAAATTCTAATCTGTCGACAGATTACAATATCGCTAGTTAGATTACAATCCAACGGCATTTGCAATCTTACGGTGACATATACACAAACACAGGTGCACTCTCTGATCTTTTACTCTCGTAGCCCGATGGGACGGAAAATACGACACGATTGGAGATAGATCAGGCGCAGGACTGACGGCTTTACGTGTACGTAGTTATATGACGCTCACCGCATTCGGATTCCTCAGTAGGTGAAATCCATACGCGAAAAAATCGCGAGAATAAAATTCGCGCGAAAACTTTCGCAGTGCGAACGTACCCTTACCTATTCTGTGGTAAAAGTGTATTAGGTAGGTACTCGACGGGAGTCCTCGCCACTGTGCAATGTATTTTAGCTCTAAGCAAAGCTTCCTAGGTTGCCTTATCTTCCGTGTTTGCCGTTGTTTTAACTTTTATCGCAGTTTATTTTTCCTATGTTAGAGCATACGGAAGTTGCGATTATATGATAAGAAGGTACTAGCTGATGCCCGCGGCTTCGTTCGCGTAGTTTAAGTTTTGCGGGATATAAAGCATTTGTCACACCAGGTTCTCAACGATACCTACCCATACCAATAATAACGTCGATCCGTTGCTATGTTGCGGCGTGATTGAAGGACAAACCAACAAACCAATAAACCAACAAACAAACACACTTTCGCATAATTTTTAACATTAGTATGGCTAGACGATACTTCGTCCCCCCCGTGACTTCGTCCGCGTGAAATTCTGATAGGTATATGAAGTTTTTCCTGCACGAAGTTTTGAATTTTCTGTGATATTTTATCCCCCAAAATTCAGCCCATCTTATTACAATATACCTACTCGTGGGGTGGAAAAAACGAACGGCCATGGGAAGTAGTAACGCGACTTCGTCTGCGTGGATTGAGGTTTTTGGATCCTACGGGATTTTGTTAATTTTCCGGGATATAAAGTAGCCTATGTGTTATTCTATACTATAATCTATCTCTGTGCCTAATTTCATCCAAATCCGTTAAGCCGTTATGGCGTGAATGAGTAACAAACATTCATCCAAACTTTCGATGATAGAACTTTATAGATTTTCAGGCCAGCATTTTTATTATTATTTGAACTAGGAAAAGTTCAGCTAGTTCAGCTAACAAAAACGCAGTTCAAATATTTGAAAGCTCGGCTTTAGGGTTGTTACATTTTTATTTTTAAAAAACCATGAATGAATAAAGAAAGGCAATATTGTTATGTGATTTTTTGGCAAATGCTAGAATCTAGAATTCATATTTAGAATAATTATAGTTAGTGCTATGTAATAATATGTTTCTACGGCGTTAATATACAAGCTTGAGCGGTTCACGAAGGGGTACCTTTAAAATATATAAAGAATGCTTAGGTAAATAAAAGCTTTTGATAAAATCGATGACTAAATAAAATATTATAAAAGAGGACGGAGTTTAATTTCAATTTTTTTTTTCAATTTCAATCTACTAAATTATTAATACTTTTAAATGGCATAATAATAATACCCATTGAATTTTTTAAACGAGTAACCGCGAGTTTCTTCCTAGTTCTTCTTAGTAAGACAAGCATTCTGAAACGGTGCTAGAGGAAACTCAGAGTTTCAGGATATGAAGTTGTAAAAGTTTAAGAATATTAGGTAAACTTTTTTTTGTATAAAAATAAAGAATAAAAAAATTACATGTGATATATTGAATTCTGACGTTCTTAGTATTCGTTAGATCTAGAAATACCAATCATACTAATATTATAAATGCGAAATTGTATTTGTTTGTTGGTTTGTTGATTTGTTGGCTTGTCCTTTAACCACGCCGCAACAAAGCAACGGATCGATGTGCTTTGCATGGGTTTGAGGGCCTGGAGAGTGACATAGGCGGAAATTTTTATCCCGGAAAATTAAGAGCTTTCCGTGGGAATTCAAAAACTTAACGCGGACGAAGTCGCGGGCATCAGCTAGTAGTAAATATAATAAGTCTATATGAGACACACTGGAATATCACATATGTAAACATTACGATACTATACGTTACGAATTTAACGTTAAACGGATTCGCATAATATTACGTATTCGCATTTCCCTCAAGGACGTATGATCAAACGGGTCGCAGGCAGCCCTGCTCGGTATCTGGGTCGAGGCGACTACGCGGTTGACGTCACGATGACGTCAGAGCCCCTCCCCCAGCCACGCCTGTGTCTGAACATACTTGCTCTGTGTGTTTGTGTACGCTGTGTACACTACACTGTGGCTATAGGTGCTTTTGTTTGTGTTTGTGTATGGTTTTGTTAGGCTTTTACCATGTTTATACAGATTTTAGTAATCTAAACCACTAGGTTTAGACGATTGGCTTCCTGTGCAAAGGTCGGGGGTACGATCCTCGGGCGTGCACTTCTAACCCGTACACACCTCGGGCGTGCGTCTTAGGTGACCCGTTGTCCTTGGTGAGCGACAAACGCGGCAACGTAATGCGACGCGACGCGACTGTATCACTCTTTGTCCTAGGTGAGCGACAGAAGCGACGCGACGCCATAAAAATGACGTTACGTCTACGTTGTCGCGTAGATACGTCTGTCATTTTCTATGGCGTAGTATCGCGTCGCGTGGCGTCGCTTGTGTTGCTCACCAGCTCAAACAGTAGCTGACCGCTCACGTGGCCTACTTTGTCGCGTAGATACTTCCGTAATTTTCTATGACGTCGTATCTTCCTAACTCCGGGCTAGTACTGAGAATTTCAAGTCAGAAAAACCCAATACTTAATAATGCCCACACCCGGACTCGAACCCAGGACCTCATCGGCCGCAGAGCATGCTAACCAATAGACCAACGAGGCAGTAGGCTACTTCATATCCCAGCAAAACAACAATTACCTACGGAATTTCTAAAAAAATCTCAAACGAAGTTGCGTCGGAAGTGATGCTGAGGTAAAAGCTAAAAAATCCACATTCACATTATTCCGTATCAAAGCATTTTTGACATTCCGTAAGGAGGATCAAAATTATCGGAATGCTGGGATCAAGGCGTAAGAATTCGGAGGGACGCGACCGGCGGCGAGGAAATTGTTAATATTTTTCACATTTCCCAAATTTTACCTCAGGATGTAGGTACGGTCGCGGTCTGAAAATGTTTACCATTTTACAAATAGGGATGATGACAACCCAATCAAATCAGCAACTCTTTATCAAACTTAAAAACGCACTTCTAGTATTAATGAAATTCACAATTGTGACGTCATCAAATTTCAACGCATTTTTCTTTAATCTATATTTTAGAATGGTTATCAAACATAAAACTAACCGAGGATGTGAATTTTATGTCTTTTGGAAGAGCCTCTATTTAATAATCAGTTAGAAATAATTTATTTGTGATATAGGCATCATCCCTATTCTAAAACACGAAAGTCAACAATAATGAAACAATATAGCTAAGAATTTTATAGTACAATTATTTTACAAAATGAACAGAAGATTCAAAACGGGAGCTACGGCGTAGAGGCTACGTAGACGCGGCGTAGACCTAAAGTTGTTGAAAATCACATGCCGTGGCTTCTTTTCTGAATACAATTGTAGTCCCTTGTATTAAGGTTGAAATTAGCATATTAATTAGCGAACCAACTGCTGGAATCAGGGTTCAGCATATCAGCACATTAGCAGGGTTCATCATCAATACAATCGTAGTTTCTTAAATTAAGGTTTAAAATGGCGTATTTTAATGGCATAAGATTTAAACTGGCATAGCTGCCACGCTAAAAACAGTCGTAGTCCGTTTTACTAAAGTTGAAAATCGCAGAACACCTAACATAGTTTACCTACCTCCAACCGGGTCACCAAGCGGCAAGACTAGTCACGCTAAATAAAATCGTAACCCAATAATTTAAGGTTGAAATTGGCATATTAACATAGCGTAGACCGAACTGCTGCGCTCGCAGGTCCCCATCATACCGGGTCACCAAGCCCTCCATAGACACGAGCGCTGAGCAGCCACCACAAAAGTTGCGACGCTAAAAACAGTCATAGTCCGTTTTATTAAAGTTGAAAATAGCAGAATGCATAGTTCACCTCCAACCAAGTCACCAAGTGGCAAGACTAGTCACGCTAAATAAAATCGTAACCCTTTAATTTAAGGTTGAA
The DNA here is from genome assembly GCA_963932025.1 of Erebia epiphron. Taxonomy (NCBI): domain Eukaryota; kingdom Metazoa; phylum Arthropoda; class Insecta; order Lepidoptera; family Nymphalidae; genus Erebia; species Erebia epiphron. The sequence continues at coordinate 3,515,642 of OZ009948.1, forward strand.
ATTGGCATATTAACATAGCGTAGACCGAACTGCTGCGCTCGCAGGTCCCCATCATACCGGGTCACCAAGCCCTCCATAGACACGAGCGCTGAACAACCACCACAAAAGTTGCGACACTAAAAACAGTCATAGTCCGTTTTATTAAAGTTGAAAATAGCAGAATGCTTAGTTCACCTCCAACCAAGTCACCAAGTGGCAAGACTAGTCACGCTAAATAAAATCGTAACCCATTAATTTAAGGTTGAAATTGGCATATTAACATAGCGTAGACCGAACTGCTGCGCTCGCAGGTCCCCATCATACCGGGTCACCAAGCCCTCCATAGACGCGAGCGCTGAACAGCCGCCGCAAGAGCTGCTTGAGCCGGTGCCTTCCTTCAAGGACAAGAAGCCCCAGCTCAAGGGACCACGCCCGCCTGTTGGATCTAGTGTTTCAGGTAAGGATATTTATTTTATCTTCATCATCATCATCATCTTAACAAGCCATTGCACGAGGCTGCTCTTGGATAAGCTATAGACCACCACGCTGGTCAATTGCGGGTTAGCAGCCTTCACACAACTTCGAGAACATTATGATTAACTCTCCGGCATGCAGGTATCCTCACGATGTTTGCCTTCACCGTTTGAAGCACTCAGAGCAGTGATATAATTTCATATCTTAAAACCTTACCTTCGGAGGTACAGAAACCCATATCAGTTTTCCGAAGCGGTGGCAGAGTATTGACTTATAAGTGGCACAAGGTTTCCAACGTGAAATAAATGAATCGTTTCATTTCATACGAACGCCCCGCCGGCAATCAAAAACCGTAGTAGGTATTTTTCGTCCTCCGATGAAAATTCTTCGGACAAGAATACCTAAATCCTAGCCAGCATAAGGTAGGGATTTTTTCTCCTCCGAATATAAAAAGGCCCTACTCGCCAACCCCCCTGTATTATGCATCTACTACAAGGCAACTATGTTGGCAAGGAACTACTTTGCCGACAGTTCTCCATCCTGGATGCCTGGTGTTCTTTCTCCTCTTAGTATCCGAGGTTATTAATATTATGAACATGAGTGTGGAACCAGCTTCGAGCAAATATGTTCCCAAAAAGTATGTTAGGCCCTAGGTGTGAGCCCGGATGAACAAATTCTTTGAAAGTTGGCAATCCATTTGTGGTTTCCCTGGTACTGCATGGTTTTCCCGGGACAAAAGATGATTCAACCGCTTTTTTATGAAATACATGCTGAAATATGAACTGTAAGAATGCATGTGTGTGTACATTCTCAAAAATTTATGTTCGTTAATTCCAGACTCCATCTCCCTATCATCGCCAGTAGCGTGCGCGTCTCCTCGCGAGGATGTGGTGGGTCTACCGATGCCTGCCAATGTGGCCGAGCTGCCGGAAGAGCACCGCTCCTACTTACTCGGCAGGATCACCGGCCAGCGGACTAGAAGACGACGCGCGATGGTCATCTACGTCTGTGCTGCAGATTCACAAGGTATGCTTCTCTTTGCTATTGAAACGTAGCTGCCAGAAGAGCACTGTTCCTGCTTGCTTGGTACAATCATCAGCCAGGAGTTGACGCCTAATTGTCACCTACCTCTGTGCTGCGGATTTACAGGGGAGATGCTTCTCTTTGTGAGATGGTATTGTGGCCAATTCTGTGTAACACAATCTTTAAATTGAAATGACAGCTTTAAACCTAGTTCTGTCCCTTTCCGCAGGGATTATTATGAAAGGGTTAGCAATGTTCTTAGAGTCATTAGGGGTAAAAGCACGCACTTTTGTCTGTAAGGCTTTGTTTAGCCGAAACTATTAAGATGGCAGACACAAATTTATAGTACATTTGTAGCACGTTTATTAGACTTTTATGCCCGGTTTCTGAGGTACTTTTAACGAAGGTTTATCTATTCATTAGCGCTATTGGTCCGATAACTCATGAAAATGCGTTTCTGAACAACGATATGCAAGTTAAACTGCGCTTAAACTTAGTTTATCTTAACTGACCAATATGCGCCGTTTATCGGTTCCATAACTTTATTTGACGTTTGATCTGTGTTGAAGTCTGTTGTACCTTGTATTTATCACCATTTTTGATATTCTTTCAGCTGGCGTGGCCTACTCGATTTGACAAACAAACGAAATTCGTCTCAGTGGAATCTAGTGGGCCACGGCCTATATAGCCACTTCTTTCAGCTAGCGTGGCCTACTCGATTTGACAAACAAATGAAGTTCGTCGTGCGAATCTAGTGGGCCACGGCTTCGGTTTTCGAAAATCGAGTTGGCCGCGCCCGCTGAGAACTTAAGTAGGTATATAGTAGATAACAAAACGTACTTGAAAACAATTACAATAAAGTAATAGTAATGAATAATGATGCAAAGCAAAACTTTAAACTTGCGCGCCAACCCAGCTAAACGTAAATAATAAAATTTGACGTTTCACTGACAATTTTTCTATTTTTTGTTGACGTTCATTAGTCATTCAACCGCTGATAAATAATTACGAATTTGTATATTTTATTAAAAAAAATGATATTTAGCCACTTATTTAACATAGGAAAAAATACTATTGGTAAGAAAACTTGTATAAAAGACGCAATAAAAGAAATATATGCATTTTAAATTCGATCCCCTTACCAGACCCATCTAGCGACAGAATAAGGAACTGGTTATCGGTTCAATAGTTATTGAACGGGTCGCGGGGTACTCAGAAACGCATGGATAGTTATCTGACGTTTATCCTTTGGTTAACTTTATTGAATCAATAGCTATTGAGAACATAACTTGCGACCTCAGCAACCGGGCATAATTGATATAAAGTTCAATAAGATAACTATTTAGATTCTTTGATTATAAAGCAAACGGATGAAATGATCAGACTGCGTAATTTTACCCCGGCATAGGGGTAAAAGTACGCAATCATAAGGGTAATAGTTCGCATGTAGGATAAAAGTACAATATTCAGGATTCGTACCTTTAGTTAGGTAATAAAATAAAATATAATAAAAAATATAGTATTAAAAAAGAGATTTATGTAGAAAAATCAGTACACAATTAAAATAACTCAGATATAATCAACGAAATAAACTTAAAATAATTCTAAAAGAACATAAACTAAGATATTATCTAGCACTTTGGCATTGGTAAAATCAAAAGTCATAAAAAATAGATATTGCATTTCTTCGTTCTTGTTTTTTCCAGTCTTATTTTGAATTTTTGTAACTTTTCTCGATGACATTTTTGTTTTTTTAAGACCAGATGGTACAGGTTGAGGTTCAGTGGCAACGCACTTTTGTTTCTTCTTTCGAGTGCTAGTTGGTTCATCAAAGTTAAGTTTTTTCAAATTTTTCTTTATTTTTTTTTCTTCTACATTTTTCTTCTTTCTAACTGTTTCTTAAAAGGAGTGGATCTTATAATCTCTGACTTCAAGCTTTTTCTTGAAGCTTTTTTTTCAAATGGGTAATTCTACAATTAATAAATTGTAGAATTACCCATTTGGTTATGTAGATGGGGTAAAAGTACAGGGGTAATAGTACGCGTACTTTTACCCCCGTACTTTTACCCCATTTGGCTGGTAACGAAAACAAAGAGCAATAGTAAAAATTTCAATCATGCTAGGTTAGTATGTAAGTTTGAAATAAATTGTTTAATAATTATACAAAAACAAGGAAAAAAGCTTAGCTTGATAACAACATAAGATTGAGTGTCACAAACTTTTCCGTAGAACACAAAAAATACGAATTTTTAGCTTAATTTAACTTATTGAGTCATATTCGCGGCATACCGCGCACACCGCTCTCCAAGTGTTGACACATAATGGCGGCCCAAGCGCGCGTTCGCCCATAGACCAAACTCCCCCGCCCGCACACCCTTCACTGAAAAATCGGCATCGCGAACTTTTGCCCACTGCGGACTTTTACCCCGAATAACCCTAATGATGTCATCTTAGTTTAGTTTTGAAATTGTGCGCCACAGAATCAGCCCCATTGGCTTATAACAGAACCCTCAAAAAGTAGCCAAGCTCCAGAAGAACTCAAATCCTATCAGCTCGGCTGGATCACACGGCAACGGACCAGGAGACGACGTGCGATGCTCATCTACGCCTGTGCTGATTCTCAGGGTATGCTTCTCTTGGGCATCGACCTGTGTGCTGCGGATTATCAGGGTAAGGGCTTTATTTACTGATCGATATCTGCCAATTGAGCCTTGCTGTCTCAAGAGATCCAATCGATATATTATAGAACAAAGTATCAAATGTATAGGTGGGTATGTTCAATTGCGTCACAGGTACCTATACAAAATCTGACGATACTTCAGATGGAGTTGTTCATTGCGTTTGATATTGCTATCAGCCATAATGGAGCTTTTTATCTTTACATTGTACTACAGTGATAATGATTGATTTATTAGGCACTCTCTGTAGACGTACATATTGTTATGGTATCTATATGTCACCGTAAGATTGTAAAAACCGTTATATTATAATCTAACTCGCGAAATTGTAAACTGTCGAATGATTACAATTTAACGGATTATTTTTCGGTAGATTGTAATCTGTTAGGTTTATTAACCCGATAGAACCTAAGGCCGAGGTCGGGCACTACTTTATTATTTATATCGAACCCTAACCTAACCTACAAGAAAGAGACAAGAAAACGTAAATACAATGAATATTTCAAAAATTGACACTTAAAACATTGAACGGTTCACAATCTTTCCACTGTTTACAATCTATCAAAAAAAAAAGCGTTAGATTACAATCTTACGGGTTTTACAATCTTACGGTGACATACATAAAATACAACAAAAAAGAGATCCTTGATTCAACTTTAATATTTCCAATTGCTAAGGACATGATCTATCCTCCCAGGTTATGTTTGGAAACTTATTCTAGGTCTCCAGTCTCCACATAGCTAAAATGTAGATTGGCGTTGTAAGGGTTTTATAAACAACTAGATGATGCCCGCGACTTCCGTGTGGATTCCGTGTGTCGTTGTGTCCGTTTTTTGATTCCCGCGGGAAGTCCTTAATTTTCTGCGATAAAAAGTCAAAATCGGTTGAAAAGATGGGCCGGGAAAGCATATCAGACAGACATACACAATTTCGCATTTATAATATTAATACTTAATAAAATTAAAAATTGGCAGTCATAGGGACTGCCGATAGAAGTAAAACGAATATTTAAATAAGAATATCCCAATTTTTTATTCAGTTTTTTTTACTTAAAATATTACTTAAAATATATAAACCTTAAAACTGAGGCATTAAAGTTTAATAACGAATACATTAACTATATTTATAATTAAGACCTTTTGTCTAAGTAACAACGCAAGATAATTAAGACCTTTTGTCTAAGTAACAACGCGAGGTGTCGGTCACGCGTTTCTACATTTACCCCCTACCAAAAAGTGCCTAAAAAAGTTTTCGTACCACTTGCTCAAAAAAGTGACATGCTATGCCACAAAAAGCGAACATAACAATAGTCATTTTTAATCTGTTAAAAACAGGGAAAGAAAATGGTACTGAATTTCATTCATCCTCTAGGCTAGGGGGAGAATGTGATTTATATTTGGAATACTTACTTACCGAAATTTATACTAAACTACATCTGTGTTTACACCATTGAGTTTGTATAAGTATAAAGCATTAAACATTATTTGAAAAAGGAATACGCATTTATTATGCAGTTATGATTATTAAAAATAAAATTACGAAAACCGACGAGGCCGTATGAGCTTGATGCCTTTGTTTTTCGACAAAAAAATATTAGTCTAGGAATTTGTCGCGTTTTTGTTTTCTTCAAATACATAAACGTTAGTTTATTTTAATTTATTTTTATAAATAAGTTATTGTTTTAAACAGTTCCTCAGACGCAAGAACAGAGAAATATTCAAATCGACTCATCAACAATAAATGTACCAAACAATAAAACCGGGCAAGTGCGAGTCGGACTCGCGCACGAAGGGTTCCGTACCATTATTAATAAATAATTTACCACTAATTTACACAACTATTCCAAATTTCATGTCGATAGCTTTGGTAGTTACTGAAATAATCGAGTGTGACGGACGGACAGACGGACAGACAGACGGAGAAAGTCGCACCATAAGGGTTCCATTTTACCATTTTGGTACGGAACCCTAAAAATGTAACTCTCTCTATCAATAATTGGACCAATGTTTCGAATGTTAACTTTTACTTTTAAATGTCATTATTTTTAATAAATGCTTATCTCATATTATTATTGTGTTAATTTTTTCGCAAATGGTACGAAAAGTAGAGTATTTTCCTCGGTGATAAAGCTGTCTTAGTCTTGGGTGAACTTAAATCCCTCGCTACACTTGCGATTTAAATCGTCACCGGCGACAGAAGACACTGCTTTATCCCCTTGGTTAATAATCTACTATTTCACTTCAATATTTTTTTAGACAGCGTAGAGTCTGCTTTTCTCCATATTAAATTTACTCATTGATTAATTCAGTAACTTCAGTTATTTGACACTGCCGGAAGCCGCCACGCAGGTCTGCTGATATTCCTTTGGGAATGAAAATTTTCGTATGAGGATCTTTTAATGTAAAATGATGATGATGATGATGTCCTCCTTGGCGTATCCGCCAACGTCGACATCTTGACTTTGCCTACTTTCTGGAGTGTGCGTGGATGTGGCGAGCATAGCCAAACTTGGTCAGGAAAGTCTGCCGGCATGATTCACAATAAAGTTGACCACTGCTATTGTACACATATGTACATACGTCTTCTTCGGCCGAACTATCTGTAGGTGGGGTTTTGCGTCAAGCTGTTGTAGACGCAACTCTTCAAATGTAAAATACTGCTCTATCACCAGACTGCTGCTCGGAAAAGGGGGCCCTACACTGCGGAGTGGCCGCGCGCCTGCGGGTTCGAGCCAGGAAGCGTGGCTGGCGCGTGCACATAGCAGACCTGCACTGGCGCTCGCCGCTGGAACAGCAGCGCGACCATCGGTTTCCTGTGCTGTGCGTCTCCGAGCTAGCACGTAAGTATGGTACTAATGCTGAGATCTATAGAGCGTACTTTGACTTGGCTCAGACTTTACTTAAAGTTAAAACGAGATGGACTTATGTGAGTAACATAAATCTGTCTCGTTTTAACCATGTCTTAAGTCTAAGCAAAGTCAAAGTTCGCTCTATAGATCTCACACTAAGAGATAACTGTAGGTACTTTAGGTAACTATCGCTAGGAAGGCTGACTCAGTATTTGGTGCGTGTAGGGCCTGGCTTGATTGCCTCGTTGGTCTAGTGGTTAGCATGTTCGACTGCGGCCGATGAGGTCCCGAGGGGTTCAATCCTGGGTCGGGCCATAACAAGTATTGGATTTTTCTGGCAAGAAATTCTCAATACTAGCCCGGAGTCAGGGAGTTGGCGGTGTTTTACCCCCGTGCCTCGGAGAGCACGTTAAGCCGTCGGCCCTGCGCCTGACCTCTCGCCGGTCGGACGTCCTATATCGAGCTATGAGAGTAAAGGAACAGAGAGTGTACCTGTGTATGAGCACACGCTTGTGCTTATCTTCCGCACAAATGGCTAATCTCTCCGGAGATAGGCCGCCGTGGCCGAAATTCGGAACGCTCACTGCATTCGCAGCGCGCTAGGTAAAATCCGCACGCGAAATATAAATCGCGAGAATAAAATTCAAGCGAATTTTTCGTAAATGCCTTAATACATGTTCAGAAGCTTCCCTTCAAAAGTATGTAAAATATCCGCAAAACATTCCCAGGTCAGTCGGAGCTAGGAGCCGTGGTGCCGGTACTGTTCCTGAACTCAAACCTGGGCACACCACTGTTGCCTCACACGCTAGAATGTGCGGACTTCAAAGCTGCCTTGGAAGCCGCTGAAGACGAGAATGACAAGAATTTGCTTAATAAATGGTAAGACAAACCAATATTTCAGATACTGACGCGATTTTATTCGGTTACGTTACGCTTTCAACTTCAACTTCAATCTTTTTTACTTGGTTATCCACATAATAAAAGTTTAATTTAGCTATTCACAACACAAACACGGCCGCCATTATTATCAATCATACAGTCCATCGACCAGTGTTGCCACTCTCCAAAACCATACAAGCAGTGATGCCATGTAGGTACAGATCGCTTTAATTTTTCCTTCTTCTAACACTAGTTACCACCCTAGTGACATAGACATGCCGACAAGCGATTTAGCGTTGCCGTGTGGAAACCAATTAGGGGTATGGGTTTAATATAACTGCCATACCCCTAACAGGTTAGCCCGCTACCATCTTAGACTGTAAAATCACTTACCACCAGGTGAGATCGCAGTCAAGGGCTAACTTGTAGTTGATAAAAAACCGGCCAAGTGCGAGTCGGACTCGCGCACCGAGGGTTCCGTACTCAAGAAGTAGGTATAATTACCTTTGTTAATGAACCGCAAAACTAACTTTGTTTGTAGAGGTTTACTGTTAATATCAAAAAATTACGTTTGTTGTATGGGAGCCCCCCTTTAATATTTACTTTATTGATATTTAATTATTTATTTTGAAAGGTAATATACAAGTTAATATTCTGTGAAAATTTGAACCGTCTACCTGTTACCGTTTTCAATATTGAGCAAAAAAATACGAAAAAAACACGTTTATTGTATGGGGACCCCCCTTAATATATATTTTTTTTTAATTTTTAGTATTTGTTGTTATAGCGGCAACGGAAATACATCATTTGTGAAAATTTCAGCTTTCTAGCTATCACGGTCTATGAGATACAGCCTGGAGACAGACAGACAGACAGACAGACAGACAGACAGACAGACAGACAGACAGACAGACAGACAGACAGACAGACAGACAGATAGACAGACAGACAGCGGAGTCTTAGTAATAGGGTCCCGTTTTTACCCTTTGGGTACGGAACCCTAAAAAAGACTTAAAACCCTAAAAAGTTTCAATTGTACGAGTTTCCCCTTAAGCCCAGCATTTATAAGTAAACTTTTCCCTCAAAAAGCCCCCTTACGTCATCAGGTACAATCTAGACAACAGTACAACCCCGCCCTGCTACCGGCTGGTGCGGGGCGCACCAGCTCGCTGGAGACGGGAGATGGCGCGGGCGTTGAGCGTCCTCGTGCGAACCTTGCCGCAGGAAGCCTGCGATGCCTACCTCACCACTGTGTTAGAACAGGTACAATAATGTTCTTCTGAGAGCAAGACCGTGCTCTGTGGCGATCCATGCAGGAGACCTTCGTCCAGCAGTGGACGTCTATAGGTTGAGATGACGAGAGAATTATAGCCACGGCTGAATGATGAATTACAGCTTATTGAGTCATTCTTAATACAGACGCGTACCTATTACCTATACCACGCTATTTTTCGTCTCAAGAAGAAAATGTCTACCTACGCATATTATAAAGTCATGCTTTTTTTGGTCGTTATCATGTATACTTTCCTAATCTAAACTAATATTTTCACTTTCAAGGATGTACTGTACATGCTAAATACCTCCATCGACACAATAAATATGAGTGGGAAGAGTCTTCGTGGGTTTAACAATGTATAACCCGCAGTGGTTCGGGCGACGAGATAAGTGACGTCATTCTCAATACAATATGGCGGACGTATATATAGCTAACGCTAAGCTGGAAGACGTATAACGCTGTGATCTTTCAGGAAGTGCAACACACGGTCCTGATGAGCTCGGAGGCGGCTCGTCGCTGCGTGTGGGTGTGTCGCGCTGGCGCAGCGACGGACGCCGACGCTGACGCAGACCACCAGCGCGAGCTGCAGCGGCGACTGGCCAACTTGCAGAAGGATCTCAAGGTGAAAAACTCGTATCAGTGTGTTCCTGCAGCAAATCAACACACGGTACTGATGAGCCAGGAGCCGTTTCATCGCTGCTGGGGACGAATTTTAAAATTATGCTAAGTATGTAAGTAAATTTGTTTTAAGTGAAATTAGGTCAGGAAAGTAAACCTGAGAGGAGACTCATGTGCCGAAGTAGGCCTAGGATGATGAGGCCAATTTTACCTTAGATCGATCCCGGTGACAGCTGCGCAAGGAAAGCACCACTTGGCATTTCGGCATACTTTGTAGCTTCGTCAAATAACGTCAAATGTATCTGAGTCACATGTATCAAAAAAAGGTCCTCACAAATAACTCATTTTCTGCTCCAAAAAGGGATTTTTAAGACACATTAAAAATTTACTTTTCATTAAAAAAATTATCCTCCAAATAATCCGACGACATGTTTTTAACATTGTTGCAGCTCCACCTCAGTGAACGCAACATAATCCGCGCAAGCATTCGCGGTCGTCCCAACAACGGGTTCAGCGACGACGAGTACACCAGCGGCGTGAAGAGCGCGCTCGGCGAGCGGCTCGAGGCGCTGTTCGACGCGCTTGTTGTGGAAGCGGAAACGCCCGCCGGGTATTGCGGGATACCCACAAGGTATGATCATCATCAGCCGCTGTGCATCCACTGTTGGACATAGGCCTCATTCAAGTAGCGCCAACGTGGTCTTTCCTCGGCTGTTCGCATCCAACCGATGTCAGCCAGTACCTATACTAATTGCCAGTTTCTTTACCTACTACTAGCTAATGCCCGCGACTTCGTCCTCGTGAGTTGAAGTTTTTGTTTCCCGCAGGATCTCTTCAATTTGCCGAGATAAACAGTAGCCTATGTGTTATTCCAGACTACAATCTATCTCTGTGCCAAATTTCATCCAGATCCGTTCAGCCATTCTGGCGTGATTGAGTAACAAACATGCATTTGAGGTTTTTTGGTTCCCGCGGGAACTCTTTTATTTTACGGGTTAAAAATTAGCCTATGTGTTATTCCAGACTACAATCTATCTCTGTGCCAAATTTCATCCAGATCCGTTCAGCCGTTCTGGCGTGAAAGAATAACAAGCATCCTTACATCCATACTAACAAACTTTCGCGTTTATAATATTAGTAAGGATTGCAGTTTCAACCTTGCCTTGCTTTGTACAACCGAAAGTTTTCTTTTTTTTTTATCGGCGGCCGCGGTCATTCGGCGACAACATCTACGTCTCTACTCACTCGTTCATTTTCTTGTAGCCTCTTCGACGAAGTGAGTGAGCACCTCGCATTCTGTCAGAAAGTCACTCAATGCACCTCCAACAGAGAAATCACCCTAAATGAGCTCAAAACGTAAGTCAATCTCTTTTTTACGGAAAAATAAGGGAAAAATTATACATGTGTTAAATTAAATTATTCAAATAACTTTCTTTTTCCTTTTGCGCTCACATTTAATATATACTACGCCTAGTTCTGGGGAAAATACAACTTCTATTTCTATGTCCTCTGCAACTATCCTAATTTACAACTCATTACAGTTCAGTCACGAACTCACGACATACGAGTACATGTGAATACTGAACAACTTTTCCTCGTACTTATTTCGTGAAAGGATTCTACTAAAGGACACAGATTCTACTCGTTGTCCGGCAGCGCCCCTCCCAACCCATCATACCATGTTGAATTTGTAAATCTAAAGCCTAAGAAGAATAGGATACTTAAATAGATGATCTAAGTACTTTAAGATTTTATCAAAATGGTCTTCTCTTTATATATTACTAGATGATGCCCGCGACTTCGTTCGCGTGGATTAAGATTTTTGATTCCCGCGGGAACTCTTTAATTTTCCGTGATAAAAAGCCCCCCCATCCTGGGGAAGGTTGTATCCTTAACCCAGGATACAACCTATCCCTGTACCAAATTTCATCAGAATCGGTTGAGTAGTTGGGCCGTGAAAGCGTAGCAGACAAACAGACAGACACACTTTCGCATTTCTAATATTAGTATGATAGTTTGGATAATATAGGCAAGCTAGTACAATAATTTTACACACGGTCAAAATTGGTATTCAAAAAACCTGAATTTAAACTGTCATCAAGAAGATTCGACTCTACTGCACTCTGTCTTTATTTGACCCCCATGTTCTTTTTTATCCACTACAAGTCTCCCTTGACTGCGATCTCACCTGATGGTAAGTGAGGATGTAGTCTAAGATGGTAGCGGGCTAACCTGTTAGGGGTATGACAGCTATATTAAACCCATACCCCTAGTCGGTTTCTAAAACGCATCGTACCGGAACACTTAATCGCTTGGCGGCACGTCTTTGCCGGTAGGGTGGTAACTAGTAACGGCCGAAGGCTCCCACCAGACGAAAGTATTTGTAATCTGTTCAGGTATATCCGTGGTGAGAGCTCTGTGCCGCTAGCGCTGCTGGGAGGCGCGGGGTGCGGCAAGGCGACTCTGATGGCGCGCGCGGCTGCGCTTGCGCCCACCGTGTTGCCCGATGTCGCGCTAATACTGAGGTGAGGTGAGGAGAGGTATGTTACGCTGATACACTTATTATTGTTGGCCAGCGTGTGGATCCGGCATTTATAGCGCATTACTGACCAGGCCGGGCATAAAGAAATTGACGGCTGAGTAATATGTTGGAAAGAAGAGGCGAAACCGAGGACTTTCCAAGTTCCAAAAATTAAGAAAACTTCCATACCTACCTACTAAATTGACATGTCGCGCAAATTTCACCACAGAAGCGTCTAAATGAAATGTACGCGGCTTGATCGTTTATTAATCTTTTGAAAATTATTGCACCAAATTCCAAGTTTTTCCTTTATAAACCTCACAACTGTCCAGTAATTGTCGTTTTGGGAATGGAAATAAAAAAAGCCGATTGACGTATTGTTTTTTAATGAATCAATTTCCGAACAAGTGGAAGAAAAATCTCTTGAGTTTTATACCTTACAAAGTTTACTGCAGCAGCACCAATTATTTTGCAAATATCTCTCATATATCGCTTTGCATGAAGTTTAAAGATATAATTACACAGATCCATACAGTACCGGGCCGTTACCTGGCCCTGTCATGTCGCCGGCACTTCACAGCTCTACAAAAAGAGACCTTACTCAACTAGTAATAAGTACTAAAACGCAATCATTTCCCTAGGTTCGTAGGCCTGACGCCGCAGTCTAGCAGCTCGCACCAGCTTCTTAAGTCCATCGTCGACCAACTTCACGTACTCCACACCGGCACCGTATACCGAGGACGTAATGTACGCACAATCAAACCTACATACAAGTTATATACATAATTTTGTTAATTTTGCTTTGCTTTACAACTGGTAATGCCACATTAATAGGCCCCAGTCTTTTACCATCATCACCAACCTTGGACGTTTGTTTCATCCAAGTCACCAACTCATTGTCATCACAAACTCATTGCGGACCTACAAATCACAACTGAGTACTGGTCTCCTCACAGAATGAGGAGGGTTTAAGCCATAGTCAACCACGAAAGTGTGTAAAGCTTCTGGGCCTGCAGGTTTCCTCATGTATTCCTTCACCGTTATAACAAGTGATATTTGATTGCTTCAAACGCACGTAGCTCCAAAAAAGTTAGAATCTGTATAGACTGGTACTGTAACTGTTTCTCAGAAACAGTTTACCGTTTAAAAAAGTTCACTGAGGACTCTAAATAGGAATAAATCTAGCATTAAATGAGTACCAGTTAACTATGTGACTTTTTGTCTTCCATCAGGAGGCAAGCACGCTATCATCAGCTCTGGCGCGGCTTCTAGCAGCGCTGGGCAGGGCGCGGCCCGTGCTGCTGTGCATTGCGGGGGCGGATGCGCTGCGAGGGGCGAGGTGGCTGCCCTCGCGGCTCCCAGAGAACGTCAAGATGATCGTCACTGTGACGGAAGGTCGGTATCAGCTAATCTGGTGTTGCTTCTTCTTCTTCTTCTCCATCGTATCGCTCTTGTCAGAGCGGTCGTGGTCGTCACTTTGGTGTTGTGGCACGCCTTAAAACGATCCGTCTCCACTCTTCCCTGATAGCAGCCTTGCGAGTACATTCCTGTAAGGGGACGTCCAACGCAGCCCTCACTTCCACCTCATCGGTGATCCGTCACGTGCCCTGGTGCCCTCTACTCTTCCTTGAACAACCAGCCGCTCAATGGAGATGTTATCGTCGCGTCTGGTTACATGACTAAAGAAAATGAGAATGCGAGCCTGTACAATAGAGGAGAGACGCTGCTTGATGCCGAGTTCTTCGAGAATGGACTTCTTCTAGCAGCGCTAAAAACAATCGAATGAATCATCAGCAAATGCAATATCACATACAATTGTCAAAAACCTATGTCTAGATGATGTCTAGTCAATAATTAATAGCTCTGCTCAATGGTATCTAAACTAGTGCAGTTTCGAAGCAAACATAGATTTCCAGTAACTCTCCCTAAAGTCTTTATCGGCTAGGGCCAAACCAGACCAGATGTAGGATAATTTCATGCAAATAAAGCCAATGTCATGATTCAAAGAAAGCCAATTTCCACCTTGAAAATTGGCTTTCTTTCAATGATTTGTGGATGATAATTACAGCTTGAAAAATGTTATTTTAATTTGCAGAAAAAGACGAACCATCCAGTTCTGCAATAATGGCAGTCCTATCATCAGAAGACGGTCCCAAAGTGGTTCGAGCGCCACCAGTGGGGCCCGAGGAAGCGAAGGCAGTACTAGCGGCGTGTGCTGCAACCTACAGCAAAACTGGCGCAGCTTCGCCACCTGAGGAGGCTGTGAGGGCAGTTCAAAAGTGTACCTTACCTCTTTATGCTAAGGTATGTTTTCTTTCTCTGTTCCTTTATTTTATTTGAATTCGCCTTTTAGTAAGGGCCGAAGAAGCGAAATCAGCGTGAGCTCCCTCGTTTACAAAAACTGGAACAGCTTGGCACTAGAAGCTAGAAGCATCAAGCAATTCAAAAGTGCACCTTATGCTGGCTATTGGCGGTAACTATTCAAGTTAGACCGTCATTAAGTCATGATATAAAGCCAAAAATCGATCTTGAGTGTGAAATCCGTACCTGTACCTACTTAGCACCTGTACATAAGCAAAATTGGGCGATGATGCCAACCCAAGGAAATTCCGAGAATTCACAGCTTGAAGTCATTTGGCGTCATATCATTTTGAATTCCGAGTTGTATCTCTTGACAAAGTTTTATCTCTCCCATAATATAGAAATTTCAGGCCACCCCACAACCTGTTGAACAACAGCTTGGCTTATTTTAAAGTACGACTCCATTTAGTGGACCAAATCATGATAGTTTAAATAAAAAGCTTGTCTCATCTTTCCAGATCTTAGCGTGGCAGATCTCCCTATCAGCGGAAACATTCACCGAGCAATCTGAGCCAGAGACGGCGCCTGAACTAGTCATTTGCGAGGATCTAGAGGGCCAACTGGAACAGATCCTGATCACCACAGAAGCGGCCCTGGGAATGGAGAGAGTACGGGTCTGCCTATCGTTGCTCACGGCGGCTAGAAGAGGGCTGGATGATACGGAAATACTGGATCTCTTGGCTCACGATGATTTGTTTAGGAGCGAGGAGACCTACTGTAAGTATAGCCTTTAGATTTTTTAACCGACTTCCAAAAAAGGAGGAGGTTCTCAATTCGGCGCGTATCTTTTTTTTTTTTTTTAATGTATGTCGGTGCATATCTCCGTGGTTTCTAAACCGATTTGAATTTTTTTTTTTACATTGGTTAGAGGAAGCTCACGAGGTGGTCCCATAAAAAAATCTGACTCCAAATCCTCAATCCTGATGCTGTAGGTGTACCTACGTCTCAAAACTAGGGAGTTAGGAGTTTTGATGGTGAATTCATATAGTAGGTATCAAGTCACGTGTATACGATACAACTCTGAGTCCCAACTCCTCAACCCTGAGTCCCAACTCCTCAACCCTGATGCTGTAGGGTACAGAACTCCTTAAAAATAACGATTTAAGATTTTTTTATGATGAATTAATATTGTAGGTGTCAAGCAACGACTTCATACTTAAACCCAAGTCCCAACTCCTCAACCCTGATGCTGCAGGGTACAGAACTCCTTAAACATAGTGGTTTAGGATTTTTTTATGGTGAATTAATATTTTAGGTGTCAAGCAACGACTTCATACTTAAACCCAATTTCCAACTCCTCAACTCTGATGCTGCATGGTACTGCACTCCTAAGCCGTAGGGATTTAGAGTACACTAAAAAGTTAAAAATAAAAATTCTTTCCAAAAAACCGACTTCCAAAGCCACTGTAAAGTAAAAAATTATTTTGATTTCTACACACTATGTTGAAGTCGGGCGAGTAACAAATATAGGCAAAGTTGACGCGTCAGGCTCGCCCGACTTCAACATAGTGTGTAGAAATCAAAATAATTTTTTACTTTACAGTGGCTTTGGAAGTCGGTTTTTTGGAAAGAATTTTTTTTATAAATAAATTATTCTCACATGCTTATGTTTTTTTTGTCACTATTTCTTGACCAGTACCTTTAATCTTTTTCGGTTGTCGATTTGCATGTGCAGTTCTCATACAAACTGTCGAAGTCAACGCACATAATATACGAGCGGACGCCCGCGACTTCGTCCGCGTGACATTTAAGTTTTTTAATTCCCACAGGCACTCCTTACTTTTCCGGTATAAAAAGAAGCCTATGTCACTCTCCAGGTATTCAACTATACCCAATACCCATGCAAAAAATCACGCCGATCCGTTGCTCTGTTGCGGTGTGATTGACGGACAAACTCCCTATTTGACTTTCTTGGGGATAGAAATTTTATAAATTGTGAAATCCGTATTTCATCCTTTTAACCGGAAGCCCAAATACCAAGTTTCATGGCTATAGCTTGAAAAACGACGGAATTTCATAAAACTTTCAACCCCTATTTAATCTCTTTGGGGGTGGAATTTTTAAGAATTGTTACACACGTCCTTCTTATTTTTTTACTGAAAACCAAAATACCAAGTTTCGTAGATATAACTTGAAAAATAAAAGACTTTCATACAAACTTTCACCCCCTATTTCAGCCCTTTGGGGGTAGAATTTTCAAAAATGGCAAAACACGTATTTCTTCATTTTGAACCGGTAGCTCAAATACCAAATTTCATGGATATAACTTGAAAAATTACGGACTTTCATACAAACTTTCAACCCCTATTTTACCCCTTTGGGGGTGGAATTTCGAAAAATCCTTTCTTAGTGGATACCTACTCTTTACAAAGAACACGCCCTCCAAATTTCATGTCTCTAGGACCAGCGGTTTAGGCTGTGCGTTGATATATAAGTCAGTCAGTCAGTCAGGACTTTGAATTTTATACATATACATTACGCGCGAAAATATGCTGTTGCGACGCGTCATGCGGTCAACTTCAGACACGACTATTTAAATGGCGCCGGCTATACCTAAGGCAATTTTTTTTTATTTACAAAATTTCAATTGCACCCCTCGACTTACGATTGTTCAAACGCTGACAGACGGACTGTTCTTAAGGTTTACAACGAAAACCTAAATAGGAAAATCTACTGCAGACCAACAAAACATACTGTAATAGATGATCAAAATTACACATTTCTGATTTTGTTTCAGTTCCATGGGCGCCAGGAGCGCTCCTATGGCCTCAATTGGGGGCTCTTTTGGCCCCCTGGCTCCGCTGGGACTCGCGAGGGGCGGCGCGGTGGCGGGACGCGGCGCTCGCTGCCACTGCCACTGACAGATACGCGGCACACGTACACGCCGCGAGGCACACCCTTGTTGAATACTATGAGGTTATTACTTATACGAGGCCTTTTATACCCCCAAGATAGGCTTAGCGTCACCACTACAGCTCATTAACGTCTTATAAGAGCTTAGACCCACCACGCTGCTCCAATGCAGGTCGGTGGGCTTTAACGACTATAATCATGTTAGTGATAATAACCGGGACCGACGGCTTAACGTGCTCTCCGAGGCACGAGGGTTTTGGAACGAGCTGGTCTGGAAAATGGCTATACACATTGGCATTTGTACACAGACTTTGTAGCACAAAAACGTTTCGTGTGAGTAGATTTTTTTTCCTCCATCTTAATATGTAATTTCTTAATTTTTATAATCATTTTTGTCTTAACTACATCATCATCATCGGGTGCCCTCTTCAAATTGAAGTTTGGCGGTCAGCTGGTGAAATGCTTTCCGATTTTGAGCTATCTTCTTTAAGTCCGCGTAATTATGTCTTAACTAAGTACGTGAACCTCGATGCCTAAGGGTTGGAAGATAGCAATGCACTCTTACCTTGAAGTTACTTCAGTTTTAGCTACGTTACACGGACGCCGGAAGGACATTCCATACCTTCTCGTTTTTTTCCTTCTCAAAGTCTGACTCAAACATAATATCGTTTTATTTTTCAGGGTAAATGGTTCGTAGAAAACGACCCAAAAATGACTGGTAGATTAGTCTCACAGGAAAACAAATTTTCTGAAGAATGGTAAGCTCTTTTACGTCATATGTTTAACTTGTATCCTGCTGCCTTTTATAAACAATAAAATTACGCATTTATACTTGCTACATTGTTGAGGTGCTTAAAATATAATTTAATACAATATCATATAAAGAGTTCTTTAGAGAGTTGATCAAAACTGTTCTATTAACTCAATTATCCTAAGTGCACCTGCAATTTGGCACGTCCTGGTCGCAAAAAACTGACTTGACTTCTCAAATATTCCCACTATCTTCAGGTATAACACAAGAAAATTCGACGAGCTGCCATTCCAACACTACCACCTTCTAAAAGAAGACCCAAAAGCCTTCTCCGTCAAGCCATACTTCACCCAACTGAGCTGGATCCACGACAAACTGGCGGCAACTGACTGTGGCCTCTTTCTCGAAGATATAGCATTAGTCCATATAGATCCGTTACCAGAACATTTAGAAATCCTTAAAGAAGTCTTCGAAATCCATTCGTATGCTTTAGATTATGATCATAGGCAGTTCTTTGGGCTTCTAAGAGCTACCATGGAGAAAAGACATCGTGATGGAATTGACATAACCAGTGATATAGTCCAAGAATGGATGAAGGAAGTCTTCGAACCGCCAGTTCCTACATTTTACCCGGTGAATGAAGAATTCTGGAAAGTTATAGAGATTAGGGAGAAGCGGGATTTGTCTATGGTCGAAGAGTTTGATAGCAAGTCTTATAATTTGATAGTGCGGTTTGATACTAGGGGCAAATTTGTGGCGACAGTGTCTACGGAACGGGAGGAGATCTGTGTATGGGATGTTGTGAGGTGAGTTCTAGAATTGTCTACCCTTACACCTTTAATTCTAGTACAAACTTATCCCGGTGGCCAAAATTGGTACTAATTTTTAGTTTTACGTCTAGCGACGCTGTCACCGGGTAATATAAGTTTTTCGGACTTTAATTTGAGCGAAAAGTTATAATTTTCAATATTTTGAGCAGTTAAAGTATCCTTAACCTGACGTTTTTAAAAATAAGAAGACAAATGATTTTTGGGGCATTTCCGTTAACGTTGTAAAATCATTGATTGATATCGTTGCACCTGAGTTAGCTTTAATATTTAATAATTGTATTGATTGTGGTGAGTTTCCTGACTTAATGAAGCACAGTAAAATAATTCCTCTATTCAAATCAGGTAGTACCAATGACCCCGCTAACTTTAGACCTATATCCACAGAGGTAGTATAGCCTATAGAGTGCGTGCTTGTAAGCAAGAACAGTAGGCACCGGTAGGAACATAGCATCGTTCCGTCAGCAAGCTCTTTAGTCAAAGGAACGCTAGCGCTGAGAGCGCCCATCGCGAACTCGGGACCGAAATTCCGTTTTTAAACTGGAAAAAATGGTTAAATGTGGCATAGAAACATGCAAACATGATACTCGTTATAATAATAAACATAATTCCAACATCACATTTCACCGGTTAGTCATATTTTTTAAACTTTCATGTAAAATAGAAATACGTGTTGCGGGGGTGATACAGACGTGGGACGCAAGGTAACATAATACCGCCCGCACCGCCCCGCAACCCCGCTACGATAGCCGACTGTTCACCGAATCGAATAGTGATGCGATACATTCGACTCGGGCGCCGGCACAGATATCGCTGTTCCCTGGGATCACAACAGAGAAAATTGTTAACAAAATTTAAAAAAAGTTAGCGCCATAGGTTTTGAAATTTGTTATTGCTGATCCGATTTCGTTCAAATTACGATTCAATTTCGATTTAGGGTTCCATGAGTTCATAAATTTTAAAAGTCAGCGCCAGATTGAAATTCTTTGTTAGTTGGGAATTTTTTTTTCAAAATCGATATATTTTGGGTTTCCCTGAGATCACAAAAGAGGAAAATGTACAAAGACAGCGCCATATTCAATTTTTTTGTTATTAGGCCGATTTCATTCAAAATCGATATTTGGGGTTCCCTGAGATCTTAAAAGAGGTAACTGTTACCAAAATTAAAAAAGGCCAGTGCCATATTGAAATTCTTTGTTATTGGGCCGATTTAGTTCAAAATCGATATATGGGGTTCCCTGAGATCACAAAATAGGTATCTGTTACCAAAATTAAAAAAGGCCAGCGCCATATTGAAATTTTTTGTTATTGGGCCGATTTCGTTCAAAATAGATGTTTAGGGTTCCCTGAGATCACAAAAGAGGTATCTGTTACCAAAATTAAAAAAGGCCAGCGCCATATTGAATTTTTTTGTTATTGGGCCGATTTCATTCAAAATCGATATTTAGGGTTCCCTGAGATCACAAAAGAGGTATTTTGACGAACTCCGTGGCGCAGTGTGTAACGCTGTTGCCTTAACGTGCGGAGATCCCGGGTTCGATCCCCGGCAGGGTCAATTTGGGAATTTATAAGTTCTGAATTTTCCCTGGTCTGGCCTGGTGGGAGGCTTCGGCCGTGGCTAGTTACCACCCTACCGGCAAAGACGTGCCGTGCCAAGCGATTTAGCGTTCCGGTACGATGCCGTGTAGAAACCGAATAGGGGTATGGGTTTAATATAACTTCCATGCCCCTACCAGGTTAGCCCGCTACCATCTTAGACTGCATCATCACTTACCATAAGGTGAGATCGCAGTCAAGGGCTAACTAGTAGTGGATAAAAAAAAAAAAAAATATTACCAAAATTAAAAAAGGCCAGTCGTATTGAAATTTTTTTTTGTTACTCAAATTATGATCAGAAACTAAAGATACATATTATAGTTGTAATTTTGTTAAGTGTTATCTGTTGATTAGATGCGTAAGACTGGTTATTAATTTCATACAATATAATTTTTTGTTACTCAAATTATGATCAGAAACTAAAGATAAATATTATAGCTGTAATTTTGTTAAGTGTTGCCTGTTGATTAGGTGCGTAAGACTGGTTATTAATTTCAAACAATTTAATTTTTTGAAACATAATTATGGACAGAAACTAAAGATAAATATTAACGTAGGTACGTTATGAAATAATTTATTTTCGATATTTTTATAGTAAAAGAATCAAACAATCAAACTTATACTTTTATTTTATAATTTCACATTAAAACACAGGTTTGCACCTTTTCTTACATATTTTATGCATTCGATATACATCGGATATACATCAATCCATACTGATATTATAAATGTCTGTCAGTTACGCCCAACTACTTAAGCGATTTTGATTAAATTTGATACCGAGACAGGTTATATACCGCGGAAGGACATAGGCTACTCTTTATCCCGGAAAATTGAAGAGTTCCCGCGGGAATAAAAAAACAATCCACGCGAACGAAGTCGCGGGCTTCAGACGAACGGACAGACAGAAAGACACACTTTCGCATTTATAATATTAGTATGGATATACGATCGATCATTAAAAAACATATCGGCTTAATCCGCGTGGAATAAGTTTTTTTTAATTCCCACGGAACCGCTTTAATTTTTACCGGATAAATATCACTCTCCACGTCCTCAACTATACCCATGCAAATAATCACGTCTTGCGTTGCTCTATTGAGGCGTGATTGAACAGACCAACAAACAAACACACTTTCACAATATTAGTATGATAGGGTACAAACAAACACAAACAATAGGTACCGTACCGTTCAGATGTATTTTATCGACTTCGCACTTGCAGCGCACTATTGCCCATCCCTATTTTTTACATATCTATAAATATTAGTAGCTATAGTTCACTTGCCTACGCCGCGCACAAGGAGTGCGGTGCGATAGTAGTACTCTTTACTTTATACTACCTCTATGCCTATATCTGTACTACCCACTTTTAGTAAAATATTTGAAAAATTAATATTAATTCAATTGCTTAAACATTTTTGTAATAATGACTTATTACATAGTAAACAGTTTGGATTTACACGGGGTCGCTCAACAATCGATGCTGGTGTTGAGTTAATTCAAAATATATTCGAAGCCTGGGAGGAATCACGTGATGCACTTGGCGTTTTCTGTGATTTATCCAAGGCTTTTGATTGTGTTGATCACGAAACATTAGTCAGAAAACTGCACCATTATGGAATTAGGGGTGTAGCACTGGATATGATGAATTCCTACTTAAAAAATAGGATGCAAAAGGTAGACGTCAATGGAAAGCGGTCTTCCGGATCGATTGTAAAAATGGGGGTTCCACAAGGTTCAATTTTAGGGCCTTTTCTATTCCTCATTTATATTAACGATCTTCCTTACCTTGCCAAGGATAATCATGGGATAGTATTGTTTGCTGATGATACATCACTTTTGTTTAAAATAAATCGTTACGAAACTACTCTTGACGAAGTAAACAATTCTCTCACTAAAGTGGTACAGTGGTTTGAAGCTAATAACCTACTACTCAATGGTAAAAAGACAAAGTGTATCAAATTTACATTACCTAATGTCAAACAGGTAAAAACCACTGTACAGCTTGATCATGAGGAATTAGATTTAGTGGATACCGCTGTTTTTCTCGGAATAACGTTAGATGCTAAACTCCAATGGGGCCATCATATAGATGACTTATCGAACAGACTTAGTTCTGCTGCATACGCGGTTAAAAAGATCCGCCAGTTGACAGATATAGAAACGGCGAGATTAGTTTATTTTGGTTACTTTCACAGCATTATGTCATATGGTATATTATTATGGGGTAATGCTGCTGATATTAATTCTGTTTTTGTACTGCAGAAAAGGGCTGTTCGAGCCATATATAATATGGGACCACGAGAGTCACTAAGAGATAAATTTAAAGAAATCAATATTATGACAGTGCGCAACCAATATATATTTGAAAATTTAGTATACGTGCATAAACACATTGATAAATTCAAGAAGAAAAGTGATTGTCATAATGTCAATACTAGAAATAAAAATAAACTTGTAATGCCTGCTTCTAGGATTTGTAAAACTAGCAATTCGTTTGTGGGAAGCAGTGTCCGCTTCTACAATAAGCTCCCAGAAGGCATGTTGAAGATGTCTCTGAATAAGTTCAAAGTTAATGTAAAACGTAAACTCATTGAAAAATCTTATTACCATGTGAAGGATTACTTGAATGACAAGGAAGCTTGGCAATAATTTGCTCTAATGGCTCTGATAGTTCCTTAGTTAAGATTATTTGTGAGATGGTGATAATGAAAAAAAAAACCCCGGCTGAGTTTGTTGTGGGCTCTTCTCAGACCAGGGCGCGTTTGGAACCCTCGTAGCTTTAGTTTTAAGAAACCGTAACCGATTATCACCATCGTGTTTTTTTAAGTAAGTAATTTTTAACGTCAATAAGTGTACCTACAGTGTACCTATATTGAATAAATGATATTGAATTGAATTGAATTGAGTTTATGGAGTTGGTACATAAAGGCGTTAAAAGACCTTTGTTTTTTTTTTACTCTAGTACGGTTTTGGTAGTCTTAGAATATAGAAGCTTTTTTAGATGTTGCGCATTTCGGTGTTTTGAATATGAATTTCAAATTGATACTTTTAGCCGTTTTTGAGAAAAAGTTTCTCAGGGAAAAACTAAGAAAGTTTCTGACAGACGATTTTCTCAAATACAACGAGCTCAAGTAAATAACCAAAAACTTATTTTCAGGTGTAAGTTAGTGAGAAAAATCGTAGGAATAACGCACCCAATAAACCTAGTTCCAATCGATGAGTATCGTTGTGTGGTGCTGTGCAGAAGAGAACTGAAGGTGTATGATCTGGACCAGGTATGAAATTACACTAAAAAACATGTTACATGGCTCCTTGGAAAGTATAAGAAACGAATACTCTCTCGATCTTCTGGATTGTGGATATCTCGTATATCTGTAAAGATTATGACCCCCACAAATACGGTAACAATATTTTATGTTACGAATAGGTGGAGGCATTACATTCCAATACTTATTTGTGTATATAACTTATAAACCTCATAAAACAGCTAACCACTTAAGTATTATAGTAATTTTCATATAAATATGATGCTTATGCTTTCAGGGTAAATTCGTAGTAGCACTAAAAGGCGTGATGAATCAGAAGATGCCGTACTATGGCCTCCATGACCCAAAGCACCTCGTGGCGCTCTCCAGAAACCGGATGTACGTCAACCTCATGAATATAGAAACTGGTGAGATTTTTTAATTACAGGTTCTTGCATCAAACCTTTAAATCCAACAAAAATCTTTCTTTCCACCCCTTTTTTCCTTCATACTAACTAAATACTTTATTACAGTGACGTAAGGATTTAGGACGAAAGGTTGCAATTATTACATTGGTTTTGGTCATTAATAGCATAAAAAAGCTGCAGCTTTGCATTTGTTGCCAGAGTGAGAAAGTGCTACTCAGCTAATCAGAGGTTATATGCTTACTGTTTGACGAAAGTATTACAGAAATTAAAGATCTTATCCTTTTAGATAAATATAAAATTAGTATTCTGCGACTTCGTCCGCGTGTATTGAGGTTTCTTGGTTCTCTCGGGATCTGTTTTAAATTGCCGGAATAATAAGTAGCCTTTGTGTTATTCCAGACTATAATCTATCCCTGTGCCAAATTTCATCCAGATTCTTTCAGCCGTTCTGGCGTGATTGAGTAACAAACATCCGTCCAAACTTTCGCATTTATAATATTATTTATACTTCTATATCTATACTAATATATAAAGACGAAGAGTTTGTTTGTTTGAACGCGCTAATCTCAGGAACTACTGGTTCGAATTGAAAAATTAATTTGTGTTGGATAGTCCATTTATCGAGGAGGGCTTTAGGCCATATAAAATCACGCTGCGACCAATAGGAGCGAAGCATCAGTGAAAAATGTTGCAACAACGGGGAAAATTATCCATATTTGAGGGCTTCCGTTGCGTGCGCTGCGTAAACGGTTCAAGTTACCCAAAAAATATGTATGAAAGAATTATTCCTCTTTAAATCTCGCGATCATAATAACAGAAATTGACGCGGACGAAGTCGCGGGCAACAGCTAGTAGTGTAGATATATTCTAACCTAATCTAACCTTTACGCAGGTGACTGTGTGACTACGTTCAAAGCTGGAGAGGACAGGTTCCTAAACTCACTTCTGGTTTCTGGTGACGGAAGGTACGTACTTTTACTATTAAAAATTCCGACATTTTGACGGTCATGTTTATTCCGTAATAAAATTGATGATTTATTTTACAGGGTGTTAGTCTGTGGTGATGAGACACAGAAACCGTTTCCGCTCCTAGTTTGGTCGTTGACCTCAAGAAAGCTGCTATATGATCTCAGAATACCTCATCACGATTTCATCACCTCAAAGGCCGCTATTACTTATGAAGGTATATATACCATTTTAATACTTAAACACCACAAAAAATATATTCTAATAACTAGTTAGCAAAGAAAGAAATATTAATCCGGTTTGAAGGACCAAAAAAATGCTCCTGTGTATCTCTCATGCTTTGGTTTGTTCCAATTCTGAGGTAGACTGACTGATTAAAAATTAGTTACACACTATTTAGTATGATTTATAACATTAGTAGATTAGAAGTGATTTATCGCAGTAGTAGATTAGTAGTATTAGTATGATTTAGATGACACATTCCCTTTGTATATTTTTGTTAGCTGGGGCTTGTTAGGCTAGTTTTAACGCTAGTTTAGACGTATGGAAATATGACTAGAACGCTGATACCGGAATTTCCCTGATATTCCGCTGGATTTGCCCCTGGATCTTCAAAATGTCTGGAAACAGTTTATAGATGGATCGATAGATAAATTCTTAACTGAACATATAACTTAGTTATAAACAAAATACAGAAAACAACGCGTGCGCATGGGAGGTCTTATCACTAAAAGTGATCTCCTCCAGCAAACCCATTTCTTAAGGAACTCTGAAAAAACCCTTTTAGCTTTACCTTAAATCTTTTTTATCTTGCCTTGAGTTACAAAATATATCTTTTCACCCCAGGTTCCTACGTCTGCGTTGTATCGCGCGAACTAGACGAGCCTAGCCCTAACTTCATCGTAGTGTACGACCTGCAGTCGGGCACTTTGTTCAAGAAGTGGAAACCTGGCTGCGACACCGTAGCCCTGGCGATCAGCTCCATAGACGGGTGTGTGGTCTCCGGACTTGCTGACACTAGGATACTGGTCTGGGACTTAGTTACTGGTAAGTGAGGGTCAATTTGGGTATTTATTATTTCTGAATTTGCCCTGGTCTGGCCTGATGGGAGGCTTCGGCCGTTTCTAGTTACCATCCTACCGGTAAAGATGTTTTAGCGTTCCGGTACGATGCTGTGTAGAAACCGATTAGGGGTATGGGTTAAATATAACTAGCCCGCTACCATCTTAGACTGCATCATCGCTTATCATTTGGTGAGATTGTAGTCAAGGGCTAACTTGTATAAAAAAATAAACAATTAGCAAACTTGAATGGAACTACGAAGTAAAGGATTTATGCATAAGCGGTGCATTTTATTATTATTCTACACTGTGGCATACGCAACCAGTAAGGGACGTTGGAGCGAGATGATTGATACATTTCTCACAAAATAAAATTTCAGCTGGGGTAGCAAACAGCCTTCTTCTTCTTCTTCCTCTGGGCTTTTCCGCACTTAAGCACTGGTGCCCGCTGTGCGTGAGACCTCCGGAGCGACTCCCCGCTGGATCACTCCAGCCAGCCGAGCTCACTCCAGCATCCAAGCAGGCCGCCCAGGTCGGCAAGGACTTCCGGGAGTGTTGCTGGGGAGCCAATGTAGGCTTCTCGTTGAGTGGTTACAGCACTGCACTCGAGTAGTACGTCTCTTGGTGTCTCCTCGCTCTCCATGCAGGCTCTGCACAGAGGGCTGTCGGTTATACCTAGAACATATAGGTGTTTGTTAAGTGGACAGTGTCCTGTTATCATGCCTACAGCCGTCCTGAGTTTAGCTCTGTTTAATTGCAGTAGTTTCTTAGTTAGGCGTTGGTTCGGGCTGGGTATAGCCTCTTTTGTTTGTCTACAGCTGGTGGTGTTTGCCCAAAGTTCGGCATGAGTACCTACTGTTTGTTGTTTTAACCAAGTCTTGTACTCACTGAATGGTATTGGAACGATCGGTTCAGATCCCATTACCTTCAGGTTTGAGGCTCGTCGAGCTAGTTCGTCGGCTGCGTCGTTACCTATGTTGTCGCTGTGACCTTTAACCCAGCCGAGTGATACTAGGTTTGATTTTGTTAGTGTTTGTGCGTTATGGCAATCCAGTACGAGCTTGGATGAGGTCGTACTTTTGGCTAAAGCTCGCAGGACTGCCTGACTATCACTAAAAATGTTAATATGAAAGTTTGTTACCTGTCTGTCGGCCATTGCCATGGCCGCCGCAGTGATGCCGACGCACTCCGCTTGAAAAACAGAGTTATTATTACCGAGCGCGCGAGCAATATGTATGTTTAGTTCGGGACAGTACACTACTGCCGGTACCGGTTCCCTGGCTGGTTTGCAAACAGCCTTAAGCCAGCTCATTAACAGAAGCAAGACTGCTAAGAGCTGCTTCTGATGCTACAACAACTTTGAAACAAACAGTTCGCACTTTCCAGGTAACTGTAGATTGACTCTACGAGGCCACGTGGCAGCTCCCTCCCTTTTGAGGTTGTCGAAGTCAGGAGGAGTGCTGTTATCTACAGACCACACGTGCAAAGACCTCTCCGTGAGATTATGGGACCTGCATACTGGTAACTAACATTCAATTTATGACTTTACTAGTAGGTCATCAAAATTCAAAGAAATTCAAAGTGCTACACTACTAGGTATTACTAAAATTCTACATCAATGTAGGTGCACTACCCTTATATAGTGATCTAGTGGTTAATACTTGTGAGCAATTGGATTAATATTATTTTAGGCTGTTAGGCCGCCACGCAACTCACAATGATTTCCATTTGTAAATATCGTAAATTTTTATGCTGTTAAAAAGTACGGCTATCTCTTAGTCTATATGTATGCCTGCGTAGATAGTGGCTGTATGTGCATAGAAACAATTGACAGCGGCTGACAGCTACGCCTAGATTTCGCCCAAGGGTAGGACCCTTAATCACTTCACTTTTCTGCTACCTTTTACACAATATAATTCAACGCTTCAATGCGCCATAGCAAGAGACAAGAGACATTTGAATCATAGAATAATAGAATAAATAGTAAATAAATAGACAACAAATGCCATAAATTATATAATTCGGAGTAGGTACACTTACTAACAATCTTTGATTTATATAAAAAATCAAAGCTAACAATACTGTCTTTGGGGTTAATCCCAGGACACGCATTGCTAGCTTTCAGAGTAAATTAATGCATTTGACACTTTTGGTCCTTCAAACCGGATAACTTTTTTTTTCAGGTAAACTAATAGCAGTATACACACCGCCGGAGAGAATAACATCCTGCGAAGTTCTTCTCGGTGGGTCAGTGATAGCCTTAGCCTTGGAGAACTATAAGGAGATCCTGTGCGTCAAACTATACGGCCCCACCGTGGACTCGGTTAGGAACGGGAAGGAAAGCGAATATGACGACACAGGCGAGTATTCGTGACGTCACTTCGTTTTTAAAATTCGTATTCACGTTAGCTTTGGACTCCGACTTCAACCGCTGGTAGGTGATGCAGTCTAAGATGGAAGCTAAGTGGACTAACTTAGTATGGGGTAAGGCAGTTTTATTAAATCCTTACTCATCGGCAGGGACGAGTGGCCTAGTTGACGCATATCAGTCGATTGCGATTGTTAAGCAACGTTGACCCAAGTCGGTAACTGGATGGGTGACCTAATGTGGAGGTTAAAATTTGGGCTTTTCACGCGAAAGGATGCGGGAACCGCATTATATCCCAAGAAAACTCCTACCATTATGTGATTAATGGAAACGGATCACGACCCTCCGCAATGAGGAATACGACGCATCGGTTTCTATGATCCAAGTTCGCTCAAAGATTAACGACATGTCAGATGCGTTTGAGATGAGATGTCAATAACTTAAGGGTCGCCCCCGAAAGAAATAGAGCAAGTTACTATAAGTTAATGTGACAGAGACAAATATATTTAGTCCCTGCTAATATTTAGTCCCTACTACCCCTTGCAAACGCAGCTCGGCTACAAGTAGGTACATGATGTTGGATAGAAAATACAATATTTGTGTCTCTATCAATCACATTTAGTTATTATATCTTTGCTCTTTTTCTGGTGGGAATGAGAAAGGCTTTGTCACTGGCTCCATTTGCTCCATGGGGTTGTCATGTAAAAATCGTTAAATTTGTCTACTTGGCCACGACCTTTCTCTTTTTGAAAGACCACGATAAAAGGTGGCGGTCTCAAAACAGCTGTTATGTATGGCGGCCATGATTGAGTTTTCACTTTTAAAAGCTTTAATTTTAATAAATTTTATTTTATCAGGGTACGGGCAAGCGGAGAACGACGGGAAGACCTTCGACGTACGAGGAACCGAAAATACCTGATAAAACGCCATAGCTATAACGCGTTAGCAATAATCTGTGGTTACGTGTCATTATTCATTAATTATTAATATAGACGAATAGTTTAACTCGTACTGTACGGATTCGTTGCTTTTAATACAAAACGTTCTGCACGAAAATTGCCATAATAACCTTAGTAAATCAGTTGTTTTTTTAATCCACTGCAACCTTGACTGCAATTTCACTTGGTGGTTATATTATGGGCTGCATACAGTCTGATGAATAATTGCTGAAATTTCTCGTAATTATAAGACGCTCTTTAATCGAGTCTTTAAAGTGAATGCTTTATGAGAGTAAGAATTTAAGGTCTTTTGGAAAGCGTGCTGGGCCCTTAACCATGTTAGGTATACTTGGGGAGATTCTGGTGAATGAAAGACTGCAGCACAGCTTCTTCATACACTTCTTTAATGTCTGTTACTTATTCATGTTTCTGTTACTATTACACAAATCAACAATAGCCGCACACCGGCTTACACAAGACATAGACTACTAGACTATGTATAAATTCTGGGTTGCTAGCTATAAGCACTACCAACAACCCTCTATTTAATGATCAATATGAAATACCTTATTTTTGACATCTTATCATCCCTATTAGTGGAACTAATACATTTTACATATTATTATTATATTGATTGCTATGCTACTACTAGCGGGGATTACATATTTTGGGAATACCCGACCAATTTTTTTTATAATTTCCCACCGATTTGCACTCTAAGCTTTCAATAGAACTCTGAGCACTAGACTAAAAATTCGCATTAATTTAGTCTTGACTTGACTTTAATGCGATTTTTTTTTTAATTTTTGACATTTGTTGAATTTTTCTTGTAATACCTATATATGTTTGAACGTTTTGTTTAAAAGCGACGTAACTTCGATCGATACAAACATAAATGTAAGGAAACAATTTAAATGTTAATAATTGTGCATTGTGTGCTGGTAACACAATGGTGTTATGATTTTAAGGGGCGGGCCTCAAAGTTTTGTTTTAAGGGCGCCACTAGGCAGGTAGGTGAAAAAGTATACTAAAAAATAAAATGAGGATGATAATAAAAGGTGTATTTTCGGCATTAGGTACGTTTTTAAGTTGCGATCAACAGGCATAAACATAAGCATGCACAAATAAACAAGTACTTACAAGTTACAACCAAATATTGCGAAATTAATAAAATAAAGAATTAACTAGTAGGGGAACGGCTTTAAATATCTACTGGCCACCAGATAAGATAGTAGGTATCTAAATAAACGAGCAAGTAAAACGACGCTGCTCGCAGTCAGTGTGAAGTCTCACGTCATAACATTAATTTTTTATTACGAGTAACTAGCTTTAAAGCTCCGGGTTCCAGCCCTTCTGAGCCTAAAATAAACCGTCATGTCTTAAACGTGTGTTCTTTTCTGACAACAAGTTCGAGTGGTTAACACATCGAGCGTGGAGAACGAATCCAGAAATTCCGTAACAAAAAAAAACCTAACACTTTGGTTGCTATGACTACTTGTGTTGTTGACTTCAAGTTGTTGAAAATAAAAAGACTATTTGTATGAAAAGATGATTTTGGTTGCTATGACTACTTGTGATGTTGACTTCAAGTTGTTGAAAATATAAAGGCGAAATAATTTTAAAGAATTGTCGGGTGTCCAAGGTGAATCAAAAGGTTTTTTGATTCCCCTTGGACACCCGGACTATTGAAAACATAATTCATATTTTTAATAAAACTAAAAGGGGTGGCCAGATCCGTTGCTAGGTCAAATGAAAAAATAATTTCTATACCAGAGCACAAACTAGTGGCGCTCTTTGTTAAGTTTAAAACGTAATGTAAAATTATAACTGCAAGCTATTTATGAATACGCTTATTTTATTTACGTTAATGGAAACACAAAGACATTTTAAATTATTCTTGAATAGTTCGGCGATTCTTACTTGTTACCTTGTATACGATTTGCCAACCTACTTTTAACATGGAATAATTAAGTACTAAAAGTCTGAAATATAGAAACATGTTCCAAAAAACAATCACCTATCAACCCTTAAAATATGCAGGTAGGTATAATAAATATGTAACTAGGCAAACTTATCATTTTTTTCCTTGCTCACCAACTTTCTTGCAAAGTGAGTAACAAAAAAAACCTTACATTTGCAACCAAAAGTCGCTTTTTTTAACCTCCGACGCAAAAAAGGTGTGTTATAAGTTTGTATCTGTGCGTCTGTCTGTGGCATTGTAGCTCCCAAACACATGAACCGATTATGATTTAGTTTTTTTTTTCTTTGAAAAGTGACTAGATCGAAGGTCTTCTTAGCTATGATTCAAGAAAATCAGTTAAGCCGTTTGAAGATCATCAGCTCTTTAGCAGGTTAGTCTACGTGATAAAGGGATGTGACCAACTTCCACATGTTTGATCAAATCTAAATTGGTATCCTGATACTTCAATATGTCGGAGGTTATTTTTTAATTTTTAATTTGTACTTGTTGTCCAATGTAACGTAAAGATAACCAATCGGCCCTGTAAGTAGTTTGTTGGTAATTTGTGAGAATCGCCTTATCTTTTCAAGAACAATTTCGCTCAATTTTTATTCTTATTTTATTTCTTTTTGAGGCCTAGAGGCTAGAGCAAAGCTAAATAAGCGTTGATCGCTGTCTAATGTCTGCGTCAGTTTGTAACATTTTTCCTTTTTGCAGGATTTAAGTAAGGACCTACCTAATATTAGGTAGGTGTTTTATTGGCTTTGTTTTAATGTCTCGCGAGGTGTGAAAAGTAAAGTATTCAAGACAGGGGTAATGCTGTCTTCGTCTTGGGCGCCCCTGAACCCCGCGCGTCACTTAGGATTCTAGATGCAACACCCTCGCTACGCTCGGCAGTTAAATCCCTCGATACGCTCGATAGCCCGTACCTTAATTCATTGCATTACCCATAAGATGTTGATTAATCTACAATTACTTCTAGGTAAGTATTTGATTTAAAAAAATCATGGGTTTTAAACAGGTAATAACTGTACAAGTACCTAGTTATAATGTTTACATAATATTTTACCGTTTATTAATTTTCTTTGACGGAGCGCAATAACAGAATAAACAGATCTATGGAATAGAAAAGGCAAATTACTTATTTTATTTACCCATAACGACGGAAAAATGCTACAAACATTACACAGTGACAGCTACAATCTTTTTTTCCTTAGTTGAGAAAAAACCTTGCAAAAAAAGCCGGAAAAAATTTGGAAAAGTTTTCCAGCAATTTTCTGTGAGTTGATAAAAAAAAGTTAGGTATACTTAGGAAAAACTTAAGGTGTGGGTACAATATTACTGCCACTTGAAAATGATAAACAGCTCTTAAGAAAAAAATCTTAGTTTAAGATAAATTAAATTAACCAAAGTTTAAACAAAAAATTGCGCCCAAACCAAATAAGAATGTTATCATATACCTACCTACTAATTAATTAGTATTAAGTAAATATGATAAAAAATAAATAAAAAACGTTAATGTTTTTGATCTATACGCTTATTAATTAAATTATATTAATATTATTATTAATTGTACCTAATAAATTAATTCTCTGTAATGTCAATGTACCTACCTTAATATTATAATGTACCTATCTTTTATTATCTATTAGAAAATGAAAATTACGACTAAAACTGTTCGCACATGCAAGTAGAGCAGCAACTAGCGTTGTACGCAATTATTTTTTATTAATATTAATTGTTTATTCGAAGTTCTACCTATTACTTTTTTTTCAATACTGTGATACACACTGACAATCGCACCAAAATGTATATTACATGTTAAGTACGAAAGAAGTCCCACGGCAATTGGTGAAACTTATGTACATTTTATGTAGGTGCCTAGATACATAAATAATTGCATTACAAGTTGCATTCCATGCGACTATACTAGCACTGCACCTAGGGGACCTCTTTCGTGACATGGACTACTTAGATTTTATACGCTTATCTGATGTTTATGTCTACTTTTACAAAATATATTATGACGTTTTTGTTAGTTTGATGTTATTTTAAACTGTTTTTTTTTTTGCTAATACGCGAAGGAAATATTTAATTTATTAATATATTTAATAAAGTGATCGCAAGTTTACATACTGAAAATCCGCACTTGAGCAGAAATTCAGCACTTCTTCGGGTTCTTATAGGACGACATTCGCATTTTTATTAGGACAATTCTTCTAGGCAAGCGTGCTCCACCTTAGGCTGCATCACCACTTGCAAGCAAGTCTGATTGCAGCCAAGCGCTAGCCTATATATTTCAAAAAAAAGGACCTGATCTAATGAAAAATTCGCGACTGCGGCTCGTCGGCGATATCATTAGTAAACAAGAACCTTACAAAAGACGCACATCACTATGTTGTTTTATGTCGTGACACGAAATAATGCTTTACTTTAAAACTGTTCACTACGTAAGTCAATATTCTCTTTGGTAAGAATTACTCTTTGCGCTTGTTTCTGCTTGTTTTGCGGTTGTTTCTGCAATAGGCTTGATGACAGTAACCAAGAATCAATGAAATTATGAATTTATCTAATGAAATAGGATTCATGGACTATAGAAAACGTTTTTATTTTTCTATTTCGAGTGAGATTGCTATTTATTTTGATAAGATAAACTATAAAATACAGCAATCCGCCATATTGGATAAAACACCAAGAAGCGAATGACGTCACAATTGTTTGTTTTCGAGCTTTGACAATCACACTATTGTTTACTGCACACTGCACAGAGTACATTGGTAAAAACAATAGTGACGTCACAAACGACGCCATGACACCGTCGGACGTTTTGGCCTGAATTTTAAAATTTAAATTTCAAATGCCAATTTTATCTACCAAACCTTATCTTTCTGCTGAAATAAGATATTTTTTCGAAATAGTAAACACTTCCGAACATAATCTGACCATTTTTCAAAATCACTCATCATGCCTATTCATCGTGTGATTACTTTGCAAATCGCATTACACACAGTACCTACCTAATATGTTAACAGCTTAGCTACATAATAATTATAATTCAACAATAACTTAAGTATCTGCTTACTTATTAATTAAATAAGTAAATAATTATTGTAGATCGCAGTAAGAACTTATCATTATTAAAGTTTTGTTTGGGTAGAGATTTTCTACTGAACGATTTTCATACGATTTATTTCGATTGTAAAGTTATGCACAAAGAAACCTTATCATAAAAAGACCAACTTTTATACACAGTAAATGTCTTGTCTTTTCTCTGCATTTTTGTTTAACTTGTAGTATGTAAATGTATCTAAGTCCTACGTTCCTTGTAAAGTCCTTCAAATTATGAAGCCTTAATTTCTAAAGATGCGTACACTAAAGTGTTGTAGAATGTTGTGACGCGTCTAAAGATAGTCTGAGTCGTAGGAAACGAATGTAGATAGACGTGCTTTCGACTCTACTATCTGTGCCCTTAAGCTAAGTTTTAACTTGATTGATCGTATAAGCATCGTATTTGACATTATCGTCGAAATAAAATGAACTTTACTCAAATTTTTTAAGCGCTCAATTTCGATCATTCATTTCCATTTTCATTTGATTCATTCATAGCCAGCGCTCCAAATGATAAGTTTCCAAATTAAAACTACCTACCTACCTACTGAATTTGTAACTTTAAATCAAATATTGGACTTTAAATCAATGGAATGGGGGTTAATTTTACTTTGATGCTAATTTCATCGAATGCTTATGATCAATCGAATTAAAACTTAAACTAAGGTTGTGTCGCACGGGCGTATTCCTTTCGAAGCCCCCGGCCCTCCGAATGACCAAGCTCCGATTGCGCCAGGTTGCGCCATTGTAACGACCTACCTACCTACCTACACATATATCGATTATTATCGATGCGCCATTGCATTATAACACACTACAACACATACTGTGTCTGCACTTTAAACATGTGAAAAAGTTTAAACGGCATTTTCCGAAAATAAAGTAGAGACATTAAAAGAACTGTTTTTAGATCAAGTCAAAGATCGCGTGAGGCTCAATGCACATTGCATTAAACAATAAGTAATAAAAAATAACCTAATAACAACATAAAAAAATAGACAAATGTCGACACGGGCTTTAGTCTGTACGTGCAGGTTTATCTACGTATGTACCTTGTCTGGCGTAGGCCCAACCGCCCAAGCTAAGAAAGTAATTAGGTAGGTACCTTCATTACGGCAGAGTCAAATTCAAGAAACGTGTCTTCATAATAGGTATTACGATGATATCTCTAGTGAAGATAAAGTTCATTTAACTTAGATTTTTTTAACTGACGCACGTCGTTTCTTCTCGTCCCTACCATAATATTGCCTTGGTTCTAAATTGTAGCGCCACGCCACGCCATGCCCCGTTTTATTATACCTACTACCTAGGTACCTATGTAAGTTGAAGTTCGGAAAATGTCTGCTAAAACTTCGCATTTCTTTGATCTTAGTGATTAAGTATATGTAGTTCCAACAGGCTGGTCCCTGTATTTTCTGTATCTCAATAAGTAGGTACCGATAGAGTAGGTAAACATTTTAAAATTAAAATTACCTACGTGTAAATTATTACCGTTGCGACGCGGACGTACCTATTCAATTGAATTGTTAAAATTATTTATGTATTCCGAAATGATACGTATATAATAAATCGGTGTCCTGATTAAAATTATCTGAATATTATATGTTTCGTTTCATTTCAGTTCCATAATTTCGGCATACCAGAATGCGTTGATAAATAATTCTTGGTGCGTGTGATGAATCATTCTGATATGAAGAGTCACATCCTTCATGCGAAAGTTTATGTCTGCCTATTAGCTCTTCACGGCTCGTCCATATAACTAATTTTGACAATATTGGTAAACTTTTATTACGCAAAAACTCAGTTCACTACACGATTTAAAAAAAAACTCGGATATCTCATTTCATCTTTTAAAATAGGTAATATGAAGAATTACCAGTCAGTCGTGGGCCTGTTCAGCTGAGCGAACCACCAGCAATGATCTTCGTGCCAGATCGCCTTGCAAGTAGCCAAGCCAATTTGCAACACAGTACACACAACACAGTAATGTGTTCGAACCTTTAAGTAACCACCCACCTATAAATATTGCTGCAGGTTTTTTTATACATATAAATCTATGCTGCTGTTAAACATACTGCAGCAGTACGACAAAAACTTTTGGCTTAGTAAACAATTAGTCAACAGCAACATAGCCTTAAAATTGTCCTAGATTTGATTTCCAGGTGGATTATTTGTTATGATCAACATTTTTTAACATACTTACATAAATTAAAAACAGTTTTATTGGATTTTTATTTTATTTTTAATTATTATACATACATAATTACAGAAAATAATACAACTACCTAACAGCCAAGATTAAATTAGCAGGATTGGAATAGACCCTTCTTGCGCATTTCTTCGAACTCCTTGTCGGCGTCATAGGTCCTGTGGGAAAACACGTTTTTATTAAGTAAATTGTGGGCAGGCAATGTAAAGCTGGCCACTGAGGGTAACTCGTTTGATTTAGTCACGATATACAGCCAAAATTTGAATGTGTGAATTCTGAACTTAGCTTTTTGATGTGATGCCACACATAACCCACAGAAATTCCAGAAAAGTGTCTAAGGGCATATTTTGGCGTCCTGAAGACGTTTAATCGAGAGTGCAAAATCCGTGCGCCATGGCACGTTCTGCTGTAGCCGGGTGGGTCTCGTAGGAGGCTACGTTCAAGATCAAGAGAAGTGAAATTAAGTCAAATTTTGGCGTCCATCCACTTGACTTCAGTCAAATAATTTATCGTCAATGGTGAGCTTAATAATAACAGGCTCCCAAAAGTGCAAAATTTCAACTATACAGCTGTCGAACGGATGGACAAATAGACAGACTAGAGCAAACCAATGTTACTTGTTTTATCACCAAAAAAAACCTTTGACGACCTTCCTGGCGCAGTAGTGAGTGCTGTTATCTTCAATTGGGAGGTCCCGGGTTAGATCCCCAGCAGGGTCGATTTGCCAATTTACAATTTAGGAATTTTCTGTGGTCTGGTCTGGTGGGAGGCTTCGGCTGGGGCTAGTTACCACTCTACCCACAAACGTGCTGCCAAATGTGTACAAACCGATTAGGGGTATGGGTTTGAAATAACTGCCATACCCTAGCGGGATAGACTGCATCATCACTTAGCACTGGCGATTGTGTGAGGAAATCATAACCGTTTGTTAAACGGATAATTTGACCTGTTTGAGGACTTCATAAGGCATGTAAGAACTCCTTAAACAGTTTTTAAGCTGTCAAATGATCATATGATTTGCGTAGACAACTGGACCTCAGGTGAGATTGCAGTCAAGGGCTAACTTGTAGTGGAATAAAAAAATTGGTAGTCTAGGGACTGCCGATAGAAGTGAAAACGAATATTTAAAATTATTTTAAATAAGAACACAGCACTTTTAAAATAATTAAAATATAAACTTTGAAACTAAGACATTAAAGTTTAATTTCGAAAATTAATTAGTATATTATTTACACTTAAGACCTTTTGTCTTAAGAAGAATGGTGTTGCATGACCGACACCGTTCCACATTTTTACCCCCTACTACAAAGTGCTGAGCGCGTTCAGCACTTTGTAGTAGGGGGTAAAAATGTGGAAAGAAGCTAAAGAAGTTTTCACTTCAAAAAGCAAAGGCAAGGGGAACTGACCTGTAGAACTCTGCGTATCTCTTCTTGCGTGGGTTGCCGAGCAACTGCTTGGTGAGGAAGCCAGCGAAGCCAGACAGCGCCACAAAAAGCAAAGGCAAGGGGAACTGACCTGTAGAACTCTGCGTATCTCTTCTTGCGTGGGTTGCCGAGCAACTGCTTGGTGAGGAAGCCAGCGAAGCCAGACAGCGCCAGCGCGATGATCAGGTTACGCCTGATCACGTTGTTGAGTAGCCCTCGCATCTCGGGCTTGGCGATCGTTGACACTGCCTTGTCGGCCATCTTTAATACAAATGCAATTCGATTTTTTTATTCATGTAATATCCTCCCGACCGAATTTCGGCCATGGCGGCCTATCTTCAAATTAAAATCTTTTTATTCAAGTTGACGTTGACTTCGATAAGCTTTTTTCAGGAGCTCGTGTGAGATTAGCCATGCACGGGAGATATTATAGTCCACAAGTGGATACACTCTGTTCCTTTACTCTCATAGCCCGAATAGACGAAAAATCCGACACAACGGGAAAGAGGTCAGGTGCAGGACCCACGACTCTACGTACATGCTCTCCGGGCTGTATGTACGGGGTCGCGGGTTTGATCCCCAGACACCCACATGAAAGTTTTCAGAGTTAAGTGCATTTTAAGAAATTAAATTTCACTTGATTCAAACAGTGAAGGAAAAAATCGTGAGGAAGCCTGCAGGCATAAGAGAATAACATAATGTTCTAAGTTTATTAGATTAATAAAAGTGTGTGTGTGTGTGTGTGTAATCTGACAATCCTTACTTGGCCAGAGTGGTGGACTATGGCCAAACCGTCCCCGTCAAATCTCATTCTGAGAGGAGACTCAGGCAGAGCTACTGGTTGAAATGATGATGATATGATGAAATGAGATGTGTATACCCTTTTTATATTGATGGTGCGAAACCTCTACAGAAGTGAGCAACAACAATTGTATAAAATTTAAACTCAGTTCAATAAATGATACGCCCGACAAGCAGAGAAAATATACTTTACAAAACAAAAATAATTAGATTTAAGGTTGTTCTTAATTTAAAATAAGGATCTTTGTGGAAAGTTTTCGTTTACATTTATTTAGACGCAAGACTTTTTTCCATTGGTAAAAAAGTTTAAAGATAACTCTCATTCCTAGGGCTCAATAAAAAAATAGGTAATTTATACTAAAATAGTAAATAGTTACGTACCCATTTGTAGGTTATTTTCTTATCATTATCTAGCTTTTGAAGTTAGAAGTTCTTTAAGACCACGTATGCAGTTATTAAATAAACATTTAATTTACATTCATAGGTTATTTAAAATCTTATAAAAATCTATATTTTCACCAGTACAACAAAGTACCTACTATGACGATACTTGAGTATTGACGTAAAATTACATAACACCGTAGAGGATCTAAAATATAATTTAAAATATGTCTAGTATCCTCAAAAACTACAAAAAATGCCACTACAATAAATAAAACTGAATCCTAATAATAATATACTCACATTTTTGGATTGTTTTTAGTTGGTCAGGTGGTCAATCAAGGTGGTCTCAAAAATCAAAATCACAGCAGCACAGCAAGTATTTCGGAAAGTACGTTTTCATAATTTATTGCCATATAAAATAGAATTACATTTTGACAGTACGCAAGTAATGTTCATTGGCTGATATTACACCATTTGAAATTTAGACCAATAGGAGCTGGAGTAAGTTTTCGACGTTTACATAATAATCAATAGTTTCACAGATAACAAAAGGCAAGGAGGAAGCGGAAACTTTCTATAACTCAGGATTTTGGGATTTTATTAATTCTGTAGGGCGACCGCGTATCTTTTGCATCAATCATTGATACATCGCAATCACCTCCGATTGGATGAATTTATGGTATTCTTGCTGTGTCAATGGATTTCGTCCAATAGTGGAAGAGTGTTAACCAATCAGAGGTGATTGCGATGTATCAATGATTGATGCAAAAGTTACGCGGTCGCCCTGCTGGTAAAATTACATGACGTCATTCGAAATCTTTCATTTCATTCATTTCTATTATTTCTTGTCTTCTTTCATTCTAACTCCTTACTGAATTTTTGTTAAACCCTAAAAATAGACTGGAAGTATTTAATTCCTTTTACAACTCCGACTAGCTAGCTACAACCGACAAGCTAGACTAGGTGCTAGAGAGTTAGGGCCGCCGCATAATTTCAAGTTTTCGCATCAGGTTCCAATACAATTACCGAACAGGTACCTGACATGTGCGGCGACCCTTATCGTTGCGAATGGGAAAGTAAAATCTGAATTTACCAAGCGAAATAAAATACGCAGCGTTCAGCTGAATACGTTGAATCTCTTATGTCAATACCGAAAACGCTAACTTGTCTGCGATGTCGTGGATCCGCACCAGCGACCAACCAGCGACATTTCACTTTCACGATCGTGTCGCAACCGCGGCTCCGCTCCTGCCCAGCTGAAAATGCAGCCAATTTTAATTAGTGTGCCTAATTTTTTTTTTTAGCTACAGTTTGACAATTGGAAGTTTCTTTCATATCCCTCATCAATAAGATTTTATCTTAAGTCCTTGACATGGTGAAGATGGTGGTGGTGGTTGATTTGAAGATAATATAAAAAACCAAATTTTTTTTATTCATTTATTAATAAACTAACTTTACAAATTTAATAATAGCAGAACAATAATATTCCTTATTTCTTTTCATTCATAATAATATGATAATAATTCACCATGACTCATCGTACTTTATGAATATAATTATATGTTTTTAAAAATAATGAACGACAGGGAAAGCAACTTACAGAAAAATAATGCACATTTAAAAAGTATAGTTGCAACTTCATGAATCCGGCAGCAACAAAATGTACAGGCTTTATCATTCACCTAAGCGCCACGACGCATGGCCACGCGGGACACGCGGTCCACGCCGGCCACGCGAGTGGCTTCTAACAACACGAACTAGAAAAAATATTACAATAACGTAAAGTTAAATTTTATTGTATCAATTCTTTATTTATTTACTATTTCTGCGATCTATTTACAGTTTTATTAAATGTTTACATACATAAAACTATATGCTATCTCATGTGTGGTGTGACCCCTAAACCTATATTTATAGTGTTTAAACTATTTGTATTTCTCTTTTTTATAGATATATATAAATGTATATAATATAGATATTTTTATCGGCATAAATTACTATCATTAATAAAAATAAAACAAAAACTAAAGGATAACTATACACCCAATATACACAACTAATTTTTGAGGAGTCCTTTGACTATTATTATATTTATATGGTACAAGCTTGCAATCATACTTTATATTACAGTAGGTACAAGGCTTTGTATGCCTACAGGAGCCTAAAGAAGGACACAGCAGGGCAACTCTCCTATGTACAACGCGACATTTCCGCAACTCCAAAAAAATATGAAAAAAACAAACTAGTACTTAACATGTAACATATTATATTAATTTTCCCGCCTATACACAAAAATGTACAAAAGATTATACACCAGGATACATCCCGATACTTTCAACTAATAATTTAAAGAGAAAACCTCATGATTTGCAAACACAAAAGCATGTGTACAGACAGCATCGCTCTGCCCCGTAGAATAGCCGCAGGGCGCAAACCCTAACACTAAAATATTATGTAGTCACACACAGCTCCATACCACGGCACACGTTTTAGGGCACAATTTATCAGGCAATGTTCTTTATATTTAATTATAAAACATTCAATATACTATAAATACTACATACAATCTAAATATTTTGTATTGTAGCACTATCACCGTCCGACCTAATAAAGTTGAACATTGTTGAATTAGGTTCAGTGCAGACGGCATAAAAATACGTGAGCGTGCTCGATGGGCCGAAGCCCGAATGTATAAGACTGATACAGGCCAATCTTGATACACGGTTGTGGATCCTGAAATACAGTAAGGAAAATTTTCTGAGAGATCCTAGGATCAGACATGAAGGTTGTAGTTGGAGGCAGAGAAAGAACCAGGACCTTCAAAAACTGGTGACCGAAGCTAATTGGAGAAACTAAACTAGATATACTACAAGACGTAGACACCTAGAGGACGGGAGAGTGGTGTGAGAAGAGTTGGGTTTCCTTGTGGGTAAAAGTCCTGCAGGACTCATAATGCATGGATGTACCATGAAAAGACATAATATAATATGCCCTTGGAAGATTTGGAGAAGCATTCAAAAGCTGGCAATTTTCTTAGATGTAATGGAAATGATTACTGTTGCCAGACCCAGCAAAGAGCCTAATTGACTGTTTTAATTGGATAAAACTAATTGTCAGAAAAGTGGGGATATAATTAGTAATTGTTCAACAATACTAGTGTACTTTTAAGCTGTCTGCGCTAACCCGTAAAGACTAAAAGGGTATTCTTGGAAAACTATATGTGTACTAATCCACAATTATTTGATGCAAATTCTAATATACTAAAAATGTTAAGGCAGTCGAGGGTATATCGATCTCTATAAAAAAGATACCAGAAATGTCACATCCACAAATTATTGCTTTGAATTTTATCCATTTGGACATAATATAGGAACCGCAAATAAAATTAATAAAAAACATTATAATGCTATTAATATAACTCTAATAGAATAAAAATATGATCATAATTTGTCAGAAAAATGTCATAATATAATAATAATAAAAGTAGTAAAAAATATGTGAATTAAATTACAAATGGACCATTTTACAAAGATAGAAGCAACATATTATGTTGATTACTATAAAAAATTGCTAAGTGAACTTTCGAAGTTGAGATAAAAACTACTAACATCTACTTAGGCAACTATTTTTTTAAAAATTCCATTCAGTATGTACAGTGCAAAGAAAAAGCTAGTCTTAAAAGTCTAAGATCACTGGTTTGCGATTTATTACTTCCAAGTCAACAAAATTCGGCGAGATACGCGGTCTTAAAACTGGAGGGTAGTCAAATTAATAAATGGGGGTAGTTGATAAAATTAAAAGTTTGTTTAGTATACTGGAAGCCCAAACAGACAAACTGCTGAAACACTCAGTCACGATTATTATTATCAGTTCACTAAGAAATTATTCAAGTATCATGTCACATTTAAATTACAATTATTGGTCGTGAATTTACTTACTTACAAAAACGCTAACGTCACATCGTTTTAGCGGCGTGCTTCGCGCGGGAAGTAGGCGTCTCATCGAACCATTCATATTCGTACACAAAACTATGAGATTGTAAAACTCAAAAATGTCAATAGTCAGAGTAAAATTGACCTAAATAGGACGAACATACAGCATTGTATGAGATTTTACAATTCACCATGAGTCAAGAGTAAAATTAATTAAAAATTCAGTTCTACCGTTTTTATTTTCGCCAAGTGTTCGCTTACTGTATAAGTAAGAAATTGAACCTTAAAAAAAGGTATTTTAAATTCCATTTTACTTTGACGCTAAAGTGTTTCTATTCACGTCAATGTGATTACATTATTTATGCTAAACCTACATATGACAATGCAAAACGAATGGCGAAGATTCGAGACGGCAACTTCCCACCAAAACGAATTAAAACTACAACGCAGTTCACCGATCACGACGCTATACAATTTACGTGCAAAAACGTATGAAAATATCTTTTAAAACTTTATGCATTTACTTTTTTATATCTCTCGGGTATTTATTTATCCTATTATAACAATGTGCCTATAAGACGAGTGCTCTTTTGTACAATATTGATACATCTCTATGCTAATCTAAGGCTCCACATGTGGCTCCAGACTCTTTCGTCAAGTCTAGCCCTATGGTAATTAAGACGCTCTTACATTTATTTGATAGAAGAAATAAACTTACAATTAAACAAAACGTCGAGTGCTTTATAGTGAATGGTAACATGATTTGTTCACTAATTTTAAAAAAAATGTTCTAAAAAACGTCTCAGGCCCGGTCGAGTAAAGTTAGTGGTACATCAGGAACATATTGAACACCTCAACACGTAATATCTAACGATCACCAATCGATAAGTTTAATATAAAAAAAGCACACATTAAAAACTCTTTTTAAAAATTTCCTCAAAGGATATCTTTTTCCACATTATTGCACAATATTCC
Source organism: Erebia epiphron (assembly GCA_963932025.1). NCBI lineage: Eukaryota > Metazoa > Arthropoda > Insecta > Lepidoptera > Nymphalidae > Erebia > Erebia epiphron. The sequence goes on from OZ009948.1 coordinate 3,560,131, forward strand.
AAACTTTTTTTTAAAATAAATTTTACTTTACAAACTCGTGAGATTCATAAAATTTTAAAATTCCACAAAAATTTGCACACAAAAAAGCACTTGATTCCTGATAACCACACCACTGTTCTGAGTCGCCGGTCAAGGTATGCGAGACCGTAGTGCGTATTAGTACGGGTCCTACGGAGCTGGTGTATGTACGCGCCCAGGGTTCGGTCGCACTGCGGGAGAACGCCGCGGTCGAGGCGCAGGGTGCGGGCGGGTCATTCGAGCGGGAGCAGCAGCGGCAGCGGCAGCGGCGAGGGCGCGGCACAGCCCGCGCGGCGCCGCCGTCACTTGCCGTCGCGCGACACGCGGCGTCGCCGCACCGCCCCCGCGCTCGGTGTGCCACCTTCACCCACTGAAAAACGATCAGTGCGTATAAGACGTAAGTATTTAAGTTTTGAAAATGTCACGGCAAAGAGTGTTTTAGACGGACTTCCAAAAAGAAGTAGGTTTGGTGCGTATTTTTTTATTAAATCTCTAACTACAGCACCTCGATAAACGATGCCGGCCTTAAAACAGCGGTTCTGTTTGGTGGTCCTTTTATTTCCATGCGATTTTAAAATGACTGAAAAAAAGATTAGAAAAAAAACCGCGCCTAAAAAAGTTTTACTCCAAGTAAAGTTCTGTGCAAAAATTTCTACTCCTAGCCTCATCCCTTCTCATTATCATAGTAGACCCGTGCTCAGCAGTGAGCCAGCGATGGGTTACGATGATGATGATGTAGTAAAAATGCAATATTTAAACTTACCAGCACTCCTCGTTTTCCGCCGGACTGGTGTGCTGTTGGGGGGCGCAGGCGCCGCCGGCACCGGCGCGGACCCTTGCCGCACCGACCTCCTCGTGCCCACCCCTTCCGCCCCTTTTGGCACCTTCATCCCCGGCTTCACCCCCTTAACCCCTTTCCCCCGGACCTTGCATATTAGTGGCTCATCACTATCACTATCCGACTCCTTCTTAACTTTCCCACCGGTAACGACGGCCGCTATCAAAGTTTTCTGATCGAGCCTTCTGGGCTTCTTCTTCAGCCTCCCTGGAGACACGCCTTCTTCACAACTGATTGTCGACGCGCACGAGCTTTCAGACTCCCGCCTCTTCCGTTTGCCCCCAGGCGGTGGTTTCGTCGGCGCACTGACGGCGTTCCCCGTTCTAGGGCTGATCTTATCCACGGATCCGCTCCGGAGACAATTTCTAGGCTGTTGTAATGCTGGTGAATCCGATCGCTCCATTTTGTTTATCCCCGGACTGAGGCGAGGCGTTTTCGGCCCGTCTGCCGGACTGTTCATTTTGCTACTCGACCTCGTACGAACACTACTCCGCGCCACCCTCTCCAACGCAGAAGGGGAAGGCGATTCCGGCCTCTTACCGACGTAATCGGGCGTAGGTATTTCTATCAGCAATTGCTCTAGTAAGCTCTTATCTGGAAAGTCAGCCTTGAGCGGCAACCTCTCGATCTTCGGCTCCTCCTTGGCATCACTTTTGTCTTTCGACTCGCCGTTCTCGGAAACACAAGACTTTTCCTCTTTCGCCTCCAAGGCATCGATTGCACAATTCTTTTCCTGGTTGGAGTATGTGAAAAGCGGCGGTGAAACTCTGCTCGGAAGGTGGTCGAACTCGTCAACTCCCTTCTCCTTCTTGGGTGACGTTGACGCCTCTTTACTTGGGTCGTTTTGAGCAATACTGGATTCTTTCGTTTCTGACTTTGACTCTGTTTTCAGTTCATTCTTGGTGTCTCGGTCTATACTCTTCGTGGTTTTGTCCTCGTCCCTGAGGATGGGTGTGGGTTCCCTCTTGACTTCTTTGGTTAGCGGGTTGTCTGCGGGCGGCCGGCGCGGGGCGTCGTCTCCATTGACGTGGTCTGCGTGCATTTTCGCTAGTTCAGCTTCGATGTCGCCCATATCATCCAAGTCTGGTGGAACAGGGTCGTAATGCGGCTGGGTGGCAGCTAACGACAGCCTTTCTAATAATTCGTCGGATGGAGGCGGCTGGTCTATGACGCCTATTATCCTTTGCACCGAAGTTGGACTGGTGGAGCGCGGCATGTCGAGGCGTTCTTTCCTCTGCGGGCCGGGCGGGGATTGGCTGGCTTGGTTGGGCGATTTCTCGGACAACGCGTCCATAGACTCGATCCCCGAGTCCTCTCCTTGGGCCTGCGAGTTGGGCGACCGGTTGCCAAACTTGTCGGTTTCTGGCCTTGCTATCCTCTCAGCCACCAGTTTACAGTAAGTCTTGTCTTTGGGCCGATCCTTGCGGCGAGGCGAGACAGCGGAAGGCGGCGGCGAGTCCACGCGACTGCCGCCTATCGTGCCTACGTTTGTCGAACCAGGGGGATCTGGAACGCAAACAAACGTACTCTTGATGTTATTGACTCATTTCGTCGCTTAAGTTCTCACACACCATGTCAGTCAATTTTTAGCGATTTTGAAGCCATTCACTAGGGAAACGAGAGACGCGACATTTCAAACAATCAGAAACGACAAAACGTCCAACATAAACTCTTAAATGAATAAAAAATAACAGTTTGTTATCTATCAAACGATCCAAACCTTTCAAAACAAGTTTTTCGCTCTCTTCTCACTAATTTTGACTAACGTGGTGTTAGAACTTAAGTGACGATTCGCTTTTTTTTGTGTGCCTTTAGCATCCGACATCGGTACAACCCGTGACCTTGGATTGGCAAGACCGACGCCGAATTAACTAGCCACTTTTTTATCATTCCAAAAATGGTTCAAAATTATTATTAATATCAATCTGGCCAGGGTCACTGATTGATTTGATGCCAGATTCCTCGATTGTCTTAACCTTTAACTGTGGACATGGAGTCTCACAGACCTCTGGCACTGGCTGATTTCTAAAAATAACTTTCCACAAAGCCCCGCGGCGAACGTCTCAGTAGCTTCGAGTTTAGTTACCAAACTCTCGAAGAATTAGGATTTTGCATAGTCCAGTTCCATAAAAGTAAGTTACACATGGGGTCTGTGAGACCCCATGTCTAGTTAAAGGTTAAATGATATTCCTGTATTAATTGTGTAGTTATATATACAGTTTGTGATATGCTACATTTAATTTCAATAAAGTATAAATTAATTATGAGTTTGATATAAAATTAAACATCTAAAAATTCTGACCTTTGCAAGAAACTGACAACTTAATTTGAAACCTAATTAAAAGCCAAAATAAAATAATTATTTGTTTAAATTCAAATAAATTTATTTTGTGATATGAATATACAACATAACTTCTAAATATTTCTATCTCTATAACATGCATTTGTTCTATACATGTTAAACTACTCTTCATTTATCTATACTACAAAAAATAACAAATATAAAAAGGTATAAAATTATTATGTCCAATAGTAACGCAAAAAAATATTTACAATTTTGTAAATTTGTACCTTTTAACATATTTTTCCTATACTTAACATGACTAACTTAAAATTTTCAATAATTTAATTTGTAAAAAAAAATTACTTTTCATATATCCACATTTCCCTTCCATACAAACATAATATTATGCATTCAGTATCAGTATTAACAAGTAACAGAATGTGTCAGATAACTTATTTTCTATAGAACTGTACATAAAATATCACTTATTAAAACATTTCTTTATTAGTTAGTAAAGAAGTTTGAATATTTTGACTTACCAGCCGTTCCATCACATTATTAGTGTATTGTCAATCAGACTCAAAATACAAGATACACATTTTGAGAAAGTCTATTTAAAAGATGTTTTATGTACAACACTGTGTAAATAAATAAATAGTTATTTATTTATTAATTCAGGAATTTATGTATGTACAACTTATCAACTAAGCCTGCAAGTCGACATACGTACCTGGACAGGAACTATGACTCGTCTTTCTCTTCTTCTCCGAAGCGATCAGTCCGTTAGGCGATACTATTGCACTATCCGTTACTGTCCGTTTGAGTTTACTCTCGTCGCGGTCGAATTTGTCGTCGTCGGCACTGAGCGTCCGTTCCAGACTCTTTTGACACTTTAACAACCGGCCATCCAAATCACTAGCACCACATTTCACTTCACCATAGTCCGCGTCCAACACTGTCTTTACTTCACTGGCCTTCAAGCTATCACATTTAACGCCCTCTTTGTCAGTTTTGGGCGTCGGTAACTTCTTTTTAGCTTCATAATTGTTGGCCATCTCTCTGTAGCCTTCGTTCTGGGCATATTTACCCTCCTTCTCTAGCAAGTCGTTCCTCCATTCTTTATCTCTTTCTTTCTCCGTGGATTTCCCACTTTCGCTTAGAAGCTTAGATTTCTTCTTCATGAGACCCTGAACCTTGTTGTTAAGTAGTTTGTAGTCATGTGACTTGGTCACTATGTGAGCGTTCTTTGACAACGTCTTCATTCTGTACACAACATTGTTGTCCCCGGCAATCTCTGTTTTTATCTCCCCTTCCCCATAGTGGTTGTTTAACTTCATGTTTTTAACATGTAAATACTCATCAGTCTTTGAGTTTTCAGTGCTGTCCCCCGACTTGGACGCGAGAGTCTCTTCCGAGTCTCGCCTGTGGGCCTTCTCATCGGACTCTAGAGATTTCCTTATTTTAACCTTCTTCAAGTTGAGCTCACCGGGGCCAAACTTTTTCTTTTCCTTCTTAGAGTTCTTTATCACGGCTGAATTCCGGCCTCGAAGGCTGATATGTAGGGGTGGGACCCGGAGTTCACCCTCGATAGGTTTCTCGCCCTTCGCTGGTTGGTTGACGAAGCTCACGTCCGCTTTGTACACAGGCTGAACGATGGGCTCATTCTTATCCAACTTCAACCTCAGCTTGATAGATTCCTTCTCTCCGGAAGGAGACTCTGGCGCCTCGGGAGTCGCAGGTTTAGTAACGTGCGGCCGAGGTAAGGCAACTTTGGCAGACTTTCCGTCCCTCACTATCTTCTCTTTCAAAACAGCGGGTTTCTCTTTCGCACCACCCGTTCTGGGTTTGCCACCCTTTTGGGCCAGTTTGTCATCCTTCTTCATTAATTGGATTTTGTTTTTCGCTTTCAAATCCTCCTCCTTTTTGCTGTTGTCATCAACTACTTTTGCGATACCGAATATTTCTGGTGTTGTCTCGGTGGCTGTGTCTTTGACTTTGACCTGTGCGACAGTGACCTCTTCGACCTTTTTGTCTTGCTCCTTGGGGGGTGGTGGTGGAGGTGGTGGGTCATCATCCCTCATGAGGGTTTTGATCAGGTACTGCTTGCTCTGCTCTTCGATTTCTTGCGCTGACGCTTGCGAGCCCACGGTGTTGGTAGCGACAGAGGCCGCTCGTACTGGTAGCCGTAGCGGTGGAGGCATACTCGAGGATTGACCCAAACTCCGATCCGTTCGATCGGAATTCAAACTCGGTGAGGGCGAGGGTGATGCGTACGTCGCATTGGGGGGTGATTTAAAGGGTGGATGCTGGGTGTTAGATGCGGATGCTGCGTTGTTTGGGGAGTTGACGTGGAATTTGGGGGTCTGCGGCGGCACTGGCGGCGGCGGCATGAACGCGGTCTCCGAATTCGCTTCGAATTGCTCCGCGGGTTTTGAAGGCACATCACTATTCACGTTAACGTTCACGTTGGTCTGACTCGTAGAGGGGGTCGCTTCTGGGTTGTAGGGGCCGTTTAGCGTGGGCGGGTACTGAACTCCGGTGATTTCTTGCAGGAATGAGTCGGGGGTGGACTCGTTTTGGTTGTGTAGGGAATCTTGGCCCGTGTCGTAGAGGAGGTCTAGCTTGGAGTTCGCATCGAGGTCTGATATGGCAGATAGGGTTGTGTCGTCCAGATGCAGGTCGCCACCCAGGGTTGGCAGCAGCTGGTCCAGGTCACAGTTATCAGGCAGGTCAGGTATGGACAGGCCCAGTGTGTCCCGGTAAGGCTCATTCCAGTCTGGTTGCGACGCCGCCCGGGAGGCAGCCCTCTGCCTCGCATTGTACTGCTGTTGATACCTCTGAAATTCCTGTAAAGTAATAAAAATTACATAAATCCTAATCTGACAATCAACATACACTTTAAATGTTTTCAGATGGACTTCTTTTAATTTCTAAGATGGATTTAAATCAGTTGAATATTGACATACTTTTGGGCAAAACCTAAAAGAATGCTAATATTCAATAGGGATGATGCCTATATCAAAAATAAATTATTTCTAACAATTATTAAATAGAGAAGACAGAAATTCCTTGAATACAGAAATTCCAAAAGACCTAAAATTCACATCATTGGCTAGTTTTATAATGCAAACCCCTATGAATAGTGTTTATCAATATGATTTTACTGCTAGCCTAAATAATTAATTTGCATTTTCCATCCTTCTTGCGCAAGACCGCGGCGCGGAAATCTTTGCAAGAGGCCTATGTCCAGCAGTGGACGTCTATCGGTTGAGGATGATGATGATGAGATCATTTTAGGATTAGTTGCAAATCAAGTATTAAATAAAATAAAATAAATAAATATTTTTTATTTCAGGCAATTTTACAAACCCATAGTTAACAAAATACAGAAATAGTATGACATTTAAAAAAAAAAAGCAAGTATTGCAACTGGTTTTTAATTTATAACTAACCAAAACATTTAAACCTAACCAAATGATTTTACTGCAATTTTTTCCAAGTAGATTAATTGCAAATATTTTTAATTACTGACTATGATTTTGATATTAAAAATGTAGTACATTCGTAATTAAACTTGAATGCCTTTGTTTTAAGGTTTATATTTAAAAGTGATGTGTAACCGACTGACAACTCGCGACACCATTCTTCTTAAGAAAAAAGGTCTTAAGGATAAATAATATAGTACATTCGTAATTAAACTTTAATACCTTAGTTTTAAGGTTTAAAACTTCAAATTTTAATTATTTGAAAAGTGCTGTGTTGTTATTTTAAATTATTTTAATTATTCGTTTTCACTTCTATCGGCAGTCCCTATGACCGCCAATTTTTTTTAGTACTTTCAACATACCTGAAAGCTAGACTGCGTCTTCTGGTCCATCGACGTGGGCGGGGGCGGCAACAGGGCCTGCAGGTCCTCAGGGGTGACCCTGGTGGGGGGCGGGCGGGGGCGGGGCGGAGCCTGGCGGTACGGGGGCGGCGGGGGCGCGGGAAACGTCTCCGTTGAGTACGAGGGAAACCTTGAAGAAACAGATGATAATATAATTTAGTATAATGCGCTGCTATAAAATATACCCTTTTCTATCTCGACTGAAATCTCTTCAAATATGCCTCTTTCAATCAGAGATGCTAAAGCTAATACTAAAAGACAGGGTTGACGAAGTTTTACACGCGTTTCTGTGTATGTATGTTGGATTCGTCATACACTTGTATCTATGAGGATCGAGTTATCTAATGTGTTTGAGGAATGTAGGCTTATTTTTGTTTTCATAAGACTTAAATGGCGACAGTTAAAGAAAAAAAATATAATGGCAATATCACGAAAAAAAACCACGGGTTTTTATATGGAAATTAGTACTTGCTATTAACTCGCCGGGACGAGTGGCCTAGTTGTGACAACGTATATTAGTAGATTGCGAATGATAAGCAACGTTGACACAAGTCGGTAATTGTTACAAGAACCTAAGAGTTTAAATATCGAGTCGTACATGCGGAATGCCGTGGGAACCCCCCGCATTATTTATACCAAGAAAACTCCTACCATTATTCGATCAATGGAAAGGGGGTCACGACCCTCATTGATAAATAAATAAATAAATAAATAAATAAATAAATAAATCATTTATTTGCCAGAATGTTTGTACATAATGTTGGTGAAATAATATAGCCTGTTCATAAACATCCAACTAACTTAATAGTGTGCAAATATTAGTAGGTAGGTAAATTAAAAAATATTAGGATTTAAGCTGAACAATATTAAACAATTAAATATAAGATAAACCAATGTCTGAGAAATTACAGGAATCAAAATCATATCAATCATGCAACGCGATTAAAAATAAGAATGTCAATACTTAAAAGCTACAATTTTGTTTTAAATTCCCTTACATCATTGCGTTAAATATTCCTTCACATCATAATAACATTTTTCTAATAGTAATTTATTAAGTTTGCTCTTTAACATCTTTAAAGTCAAGTTTTCAAAGTCAGCAGGTAGCTTATTATAAATCTGAACCGCCATAGCGTAAGTACTTTTCATGAATGTACTATTGCAACATTTTGAAATACATAGTTTGTTAGGATATCGAATGGACCTATTCGTTTTGATTTCGCATTTCCTTTTGAAATATTTTGGATATCGCTTAACAAACACACACATATCCCTTATGTACATACATGGTAGTGGAAGGATACCTAGTTTTTTAAAAAGTGGTTTACAGCTCTCTAATGGTCCTACATTGCAGATAGCCCTTATGCATTTCTTTTGCAGTCTGAATGCTCTTAAAATATCAACGGAGTTACCCCATAGTATCAAACCATATGACAACACGGACGATACATATCCATGGTATGCACTTAAAGCAGCATTTACTGATACTGTCTGAACTAGACGTCTTAAGGCGTAAACAAATCTGTCTAATTTTTTACATACATAGTCAATGTGCGCCTTCCAATTACAGTTTTTGTCATAAATTATTCCTAAAAATTTTAATGAGTCTGCTTCTTCTATTTTTGTATCGTCAAATTGTATGTTTTTTGGCTGAGTTTTAGTATTGTAATAACTGAATTGCATCATTTTAGTTTTGTTTAAATTTACTTTTAAATCATTGTCACTAAGCCAACTAACTATGTCTTGTAAAGCTTTATTTATGTCTTGTTCATATGTCCGTATATTTTTACTTTTAATTAATATTGTTGTATCATCTGCAAATAATACACAAGGATGAGTGACCGCTTTTGTAATGTCATTTATGTACGTTAGAAAAAGGAATGGTCCTAGTATACTTCCTTGTGGAACTCCCCTTTTATTACATTTTAGTGAAGATTTATACACTTCTTTGGTATTATTTTTCATTTTAGCAATTTCAGTGCATATTGACCTGTTATTTAAGTATGACTTAAACCACCCATATGCTTTTCCTCTGACACCATATCTTTCTAGTTTGTCCTATAATATTTTATGATTCACAAGGTCAAAAGCTTTAGTCATGTCTAAGAAAATTGCAGTAATAGGTACTTTGTCATTAAGGCTATCATTTATCATTTTACTTAAATAAAAACAAGCCTCGGTAGTGGAGCTATTGTTTCGGAATCCAAACTGTTCATTTACAAGAAGGTTATTGGCATCGAAAAAATTTTTGAGACGTTTTAGCATTATTTTTTCAAATATTTTTGCTAGTATAGGTATAAGTGTTATCGGACGGTAATTATTTATGTCACATCGATCACCTTTTTTGAACAATGGCTTCACAATGGAAATTTTTAAATTATTAGGGAACACTCCTTGTTCAAATGACCGATTCACTAAGTCTGTAAGTGGGCCGCATATGTGAATAGCGCACTTTTTTAAGATGTCAGTTCGTATCCCGTCATAACCTACAGCTTTAGTATCATTTAATGACTTTATTATACCAAAAATTTCGTAAGGGTCAGAAGGGGTTTATAAATATTGAATTAACGTTAGTTGCGAAGGATACCGATTTAGTATTTATTTTATTTGTGTCATTACCTAAATTTATAAAATAATTATTAAATATTTCACATATGTCCTTTGAATTATTATATATCTCCGTTTCGGTCTTAATTGATTCAATGTCATTATTTTCTATAGAATTGCCTAAACTGTCATGAATAAGTTCCCAACTTGCTTTACACTTATTTTTTTGCTTTGCTATATATTTAGTATTTTGCAATTGTTTTGAATTGTTAATACATTTTTTTAATAAATAATTGTATTTTATGAAACGTTTCTTATTAATATTTTTGTTTATTCCGCATAGTCTATAAGTTAAGTGCAGTCTTCTTTTTTGTAAGCTAGATGTCCTAATACCTTTAGTTAACCACATTGTCCTACTTTTATTATTATTAATTTTTACTTTTTTTAGGGGGAAACATAATTCATAAAAGAGTCGTAAAATTTCATGAAAATACTCAAACGCTTCGTTGACATTTTCAGTATTCCGAACATCCGAAAAAGTAAGAGCTGAGATGCATTCTATGAATTTCCTGGTATTGTCTTTATTGTAGTCCCTCCTGTTATAGTACAGGGTCTAAATCAAACCATGATTAGATGACAACTGCTTATTTATTGGATATGCACTTAGACCTACCCACATATTATAGATATATTAAAACTACCTATTACATCTTCCCCCTTATAGAATTAATATTAAAAACATTTATCTTATTTTATAATTTAAACGTTAACTTAATATTCTCTAATAACCTATAGTAACTTTGCCAGACTATCCTTATATTGTTATATCTCCCCTTTTTGAAAGAAAAGAAAGTTAGTTTTACATACATACTTAACATTATATTAGTATGAGATATTGTTTTAAAATACCTGTAAGTTACATTAATTTATCTAAACTTAGCATAATACTCAGACTAAGCAAGCTAGATCAAGAAAGTATGATTAATAATTTATTTAAAGCAATGAAAATATATCTATAATCTAGTAAACTGAAAATTTAATATTGTTACTTATTGGAATGACATGTTTTTGAATTTTACTAGTAGTTAAATTCATCGCCAAAACGAACTGGCGGACGCACAACTCGGCCACTACTTGTAACTTTAGGTGCGTGCGATGTTTGCGGCGAGCGTACCGTCTGCGGCCCAGCTGCCGGAATGGTACTGCCCGTTGGCGCGGGATTAAAATGCTCCCAATCGACGCCAGAGGAGATATTTGTACGATTAGTAACATTAACTGTGTTTGGTATTTCCATGATATGCTGTCGATTACGCCTGTAGACGGCACCGCTTTCAGTTTGAACCCAGTAAGATCGGTTTCCTTGAGCCGGACGCAAAACCCGAGCTTTGACCCACACCTTATTCTGTCGCATTCGGACCGGTTCGTTTACTGATAGAGGAATTAAATTGTTGGTTCCTCTGTCATAATATGATTTATATTGCGCTATTCTTTTTGTGCGATCATCTAGCATAGCTTGTGGACTCACTACTTTGGGTTTTAACTGCGACGAACCAGAAGGCAAACGGGTATTTAATCGACGGCTCATTAACAGCTGTGCCGGCGACCATTTTTCACCAGAGAGTGGTGTATTCCGAAAATTAAGCAATGCGAGTTTCCAGTCCTCTCCACTTTCATACGACTTGCACATAAGCGCTTTTATAGTTCGTACGTTCCGCTCAGCAAGACCGTTAGACCGGGGATACAGCGGCGAACTCGTAACATGCTTAAAGCCCCAACTAGTAGCGAAGGATTTAAATGATTCCGATGAAAATTGCCCAGCATTGTCAGTCTGTAATACATGTGGGATGCCAAAACGACTAAAAGTATCTTTCAAAACACGAATCACACTCGAGCTCATCATATCGGGCAGCGCAAGCACTTCGACGAATTTAGAATAGTAATCTACTACAAGTAAATAGTATTTATTTCGTAATTCGAATATGTCAGCCGCCAACACCTCCCACGGCAGGTCGGGCACGCGGTGCGGCTGCAGCGGCTCGCGCGGGGCGGCCGCGCGGTGTCGCGCGCACGTGTCGCACGCCTCCACTGTGTGCTGGATGTCCGCGCTCATGCCGGGCCACCACATCACTTCTCGCGCGCGTCGCTGACATTTCTCTATCCCCATGTGACCCTCGTGAATGCGCTTGAGCATATCTCTTCGAAGCATAGTCGGTATTACCACCCGATTATTCCTAAACAAAATCCCTTTCACCATATGAAGCTCACTACGAACTGTCCAATATTGTCGCACAGCCATATCCGTATCCCTCTTATTATCCGGCCAACCATTTTTGTAGTAGTCCCCTACCGCCATTAATATCGCATCTTTTCCTGTTTCTTCGCGTATCTTATTTAACATCTCCGGTGTAGCTTCTACGTTATCGTATAAAGTATTCAAATGTATCATAACATCTTTACATACGTCTTCATCGATCCCCTGCTCCGTCGCAGCGCGGGATAGTGTATCTGCTATAAATAACATTTTACCTGGCTTGTACTGAATTGTAATGCAATAATGCTGTAATTTCAATAGCATTCTTTGCAGGCGAGCCGGTGCCTCATTCAATGATTTTTTAAATATAGCCTCGAGCGGCTTATGATCACTCTCTACGATAACCTTATCATGACCATAAATATACTGGTGAAAACGCGTGCACCCAAAAACGATTGCGAGCAATTCCTTCTCGATCTGCGCCCAGCGCTGCTCCGTGTTGGTGAGCGTGCGCGCCGCGTACGCTACGGGCCGCCCGCCCTGCAGCATACACGCGCCCAGCCCGTGCGCGCTCGCGTCCACCGACACCGTGACGGCTTCCATAGGATTATAGTATCTTAGCACTGGCGCACTACTGATTTTTGATTTTAATAAATTAAACGCTTTATCGTGGCAGCCCGACCACTCGAACGTCACTTTCTGTCCTAACAGCTCACGTAAAGGTGCGGATAATTCGGAGTAATTTGGTATGAATCTAGACAAATAGTTTGTCACGCCTAAGAACCGCTCTAAACCTTTTTTATCGGTCGGTTTTTCCATATTTTTTATAGCACTTACCCTGTTTTTATCTGGCGATATTCCTTGAGAATTGAAAATATGGCCCAAGAAAGTAACCTGGCTAACACCGAACACGCATTTATTTTTATTAAATTTAACACCGCTATCTGCTGCTCTTTTCATAACCTCCTTTAACCTCGCATCATGCTCTTCCTTAGTCCGCCCCCAAATTAAAATGTCATCTATGAACACCTCGACACCTTCCATTTTAAATATCTTATCCATCTCATTATGAAAAATCTCCGGGGCACAGTTAATCCCAAATGGCATCCGTAAAAATCTATATCTTCCGTATGGCGTTGAAAAAGTACATAGTTTAGAGCTACCCTCATCCAGTCTTACCATCCAAAACCCGTTTTTTGCATCACATTTCGAAAAGTATTTCGCTCCGGACAGATTGCTCGCCATTTCGTCTAACGTGGGCAACTGAAAGTGGCTTCGTTTTATGGCCTGATTTAAATTTCGCGGATCTAAACAAATTCGAAGTTTTTTATCCGGTTTTTCTACTATTACAATGTTAGAGACCCAATCCGTGGGACCATCTTCCTTTTTAATAATATTCAATTTAACCATATTATCTAATTCTTCTTTTAAACGGGGCCGCAATTTCATAGGTATTTTACGCGAGGCGCTTACAACGGGCAGTACTGTTTCATCTACGACTATTTTACAAACAGTAGGTAAACAACCTATGCCCTCAAATATCGACTCATACTGTTTGAGGTCAAGGGACACTTGATTTAGCCGCGCAATTAATTTTAAATTAACACATGCTTTTAAACCTAATAAATTATTACAGTTATTGTCTAGAATATAAATTTTTTCACAGCATTCTTGTTCTTTAAATTTGAGTAATCCATTAAAATATCCAATTACAGGCAACTTATTTTTACTAATTTCTCTTAAAATGGTATTACACTTTATCAACTTTACTTTATCAAAACCGACTTTTTCGTAGGTACTCAAAGACATTACCGACGCTTCAGCGCCACTATCTAATTTAAATCGTACACAAACCCCGTTCACTTCTATAGTCTCACACCATGAATCGCACATTTCATTCGAAGCTTCAATAGAAATATTAGACATAAGTAGCTCACCGTTTTCGCCGTACTCATCCTCATAGTCCTCCCACTGTTCCTCCGCAAAGTCAGTGTCCTCGACGACTTCCCGCGTAAACTTCACGGTACAAAATCGCGCCCGGTGGCCCCATCCGTTACACCTAAAACACCTTCCGGAAAACCCCGGGCACTGCCTACTCTCACTGTGGCGCAAGCTACACCTTTCACATACACTGTCACTGAAACGACGATACGAAGACACCGCCGGACCCCGTTGCCGGCCTCGCCCATCCGCACTGGCACCCGGGGGCTTCGGCCGACCGGCTCCGGCGCCGCGGGCCCGCGGTGCGCCGCCGCGCTGCCGCAGCTGCTCGAGCGCGCCGCCGCCGCCCGGGGCTGCGGGAGCGCGCGAGGCACACGCCACCGCTTGCTGGCTCGCTCGCTCCGCCGCTCGACACCACGTACTAGCCTCCTCTAATGTTATCGCCGATCTCGCTAGTAATTTTTCCCTCATTTGAACATCTTTTAAGCCACGTATTACTTGCGTTAAAATAAGACTATTTTTTAAAGATCCAAATTCACAATTTTTACTTAATTTTTTCAGCAATCCCACATATTTATCAAAATTCAGTTCATTCTGGTAAGTTTCAAAAAAGGTATGTCTTTCGTAGTTCACGTTTTTCTTTGGATCGCAGTACTCATTGTACTTGTCACATAAAGTTTTGTAATCATATTTATCTTGTTCCGTAACATCGAGTTCTTCGAGAATTTCTCGACCGTACTGACCCAAACAATGCATGAATAAGCCATATTTCTCCTTATTACTTGCCGTCTCCTTGCCCGTAGCGATCAAAAAGTAATCAAATGAGTTTTTCCATTCCTTCCAATTCGTAGCTAGGCTGCCATCTTGGCGCAACGGCGCGGGCTGTTGGATCGCCGCGCAAACGCCATCACCCCGACTATCGTTCGCCATCACAATATTTCCCGAGTATTAAATACGATAAATAACACTATTACACTACTTTCACTACCATTTCTTGTGGATACGCACACACCTGACACCATGTTATAGTACAGGGTCTAAATCAAACCATGATTAGATGACAACTGCTTATTTATTGGATATGCACTTAGACCTACCCACATATTATAGATATATTAAAACTACCTATTACACCTCCTATATTCAAACCATGACGATTGGTATTTTACTTTTTTTACTTTTACCGTTAATGTTTGAGCGGTATCATGATCTGATAGCGCTAGATGGTGAATTTCAGCAGTTGCTGACTTGATATTGCTAACAATCAAATCAATGCATGATGATAGACGTGTTGGACATGTGATATGGGAATGAAGGTTATAACTACTTAGCAAACTTATTAATTCACAGGCATTCTTATCATTTTTCAATGTGTCTAAGTTCCAGTCTCCACATAATATAATCTTTTTTTCCTTTTTTTTTCTATTTAATGTATGTAAAAGTAAATCGAGTTTATGAAGAAACCTGTATTGGTCACTTTTTGGTGTTCTATAAATACAAACGACAATTAAATTATGATATGGAATTTCAATTCCACAGCATTCAAAGACATTCACTTCGCCCATATCTCTTATTGACCTGAGTTCTTTACAATTTATAATATGATTTTTTGTTAAAATACAAGATCCACCTCGTTTTGTATTTCTACAAAATGATGCCGATAATTTGTAACCAGGTATGTGTAACATGTTTTCTGCACCTTTTTTTATGAAAGTTTCAGTAAGGCAGATAACAAGAGGGAAATATATAATATGTCAGACTTACTAAGAGCCCCAGCAATATTTTGGTGAAAAATTGTTAAGTTATTCACGAAAAAACTCTCTTTGATTTATTTGATTATTAGGTATTCGAGTATCATTATTGCTATCTGCGCAGTCATTTTTCTGAGATGCCTTCCCGTTTATATCTTGTTTTTGGTTGATTGGTGGTTTTGGCATTGGTTTAAAATAATACGTTATTTTATGTTTGTCATGTTTAATCCTATTATTTAATGATGGTTTTGGAATTACTTTGAAATAGTTTGTTATTTTGTTTTTATTTTGTTTAATCCTATCATTGTTTGATTTATCTTGTTCATGTTCATTAATAGTTGTTGTCATTTTAGTGTTATTTTTATTAATTTTATTAAATGTCAAGTATGTATTATAATAATCGTCACAATCAATGTTATAGTTAATTTTATAAGTCATATCATTCAAGTAATCCTTCTCATCAAAGTGTTTTTTATCAGATTTTATAAATCTACAGTTTTTATACAACTTTACCAAGCACTCTATATGGCTATTTATGGTCTTTGTACTTAAATAATAATTTGAATGCACTTGGAGTACATAAACTCTGAAATTTTGAAGTTTATAGAGAGCAATTCCTAACTCATTGAGTAGAGCAAAGGGATTTTTATCATTTGCTCCTACTGCTAATACTACAATGTCTTTGTCATTAAGCTTATGCTTTAGAGTTTTACAGTACTTAAGTGACTCGCAAGATAATGCATGGGGCTTTACAAAAGAAGTGACTTTATAATTATTATTCCATTTTGCGTTCCTGCTTTCAATTAAGGAGAATGATAGTCCGACTACATGTTGTTCTCCTAATATATGTATGGTATTCTGTTTTATCAGATCTAATTTTTGTCTTTGACTCCCGTTTAAAAATGCTCTGTCTGTTGCAGGTTCCTTTGACTTGTCTGCTACCGTAGCTGCGCCATTATCTTCCTGCTTTGGAAAATTACTCTTGGTCTGAGTTTTATTTATTGCATCTTTTTCCACTAATTCTGCTTCTGTGTTATTTTGTCCATCTCTTTCAATATTTAAATTTGGTGACTTGTCTATGGAGGCGTTTAGAAAACTTTCCGAAAGCCGTTTGCGTCGCATTCGTCGTTTTTGGCTCATAGTAAGTTTCCTGCTAGATAATGGGGTGTTATTTATTAAGCCTTTTAATGTCAGTATTTGTTGATTTAATTTGCTAATTTCATTATTAAGATTTCGGTTTTCAATTATTGTATTTTCTAATTCATTTTGAGTGCTCTCTAGGAGTGATTTGATTGTTATCATTTCTGATTTTAGTTCCTCCAAAGCATGTTGATTCAAACTTGTGGATACGTCTAGACTTCTCGATGTTTGATCCAAATCTACAGTATTAGTGGGTGACATCCCTGTAATATCCATAACTTCACAAGAATTTGATCGGAATAATGGCCGTTTTCTTTGCGTAATATTTTCCTTTTTGATGAGGAATATACGACGCAGAGAGATCAACTCGCCGGATACTGACCTGGCTCGCCCCACGACGGTGGCGTTCGGCGCCGGTGCCCTGTACTGCACTGGTTGCGCGGGCCGCGGGGGGTAGGCGCGCCGAATGAAGGACGGCGCGGGGCGGGGCGGGGGCCGCGGCGAGGAGGGTGCGGGGGGCGCGCTCGCGCGGGGGGCCGTGGCCCTACCGCCGCGGTACTCGAACGGCGCTCGCCCCACTGCCAACTCCACCTGGTTAACAAAGTTAAGGTTCATAAACATCCATAGTCCGCTCGTATATATGAAAAATAAAATAAAAACCTAAACCAAACAGGCAACTAACAAGTGAATATAATTAAAATTACTAAAAAATACGGCTGCTCTGCCGTAGACACACATACATACACGAACCCTGACAGAAAACATAACACTCCTTTACAAGGCGGTAATTTTTTTTGATTTTTTAATTCAATTTCCAGGGTAAATTTGGTCATTTCATTCTGTACGGCATCAGTTTCATACTATTTCAATACAGCTTCTAATCCATTATTTCGCAACGCCGTACAAAAATCATGCGACAAGGGGAAAAAATCGAGGGTCGCAACCCCCTCTCTTTCCGTGGTCAGAAAATCAAAAAAAATTACCGACTTTGTGGCGCACCTTTTTTTTTTTGCGGCACTGCGCGCTTTCTTATTATTTTTCATGGATCTATCGATGGTAAACATGCCGTACAAAAATATATGACCAAAATGTACTCACTCTACCTGCACTTTTGAATTCTCACCAGCAGTTGGACAGCTTACAAGTGACGGCAAGTGAATCTTACTATTTTATGCTCTTACATCGTCCCATATACGTCACCTGGTGGTTCATATGACCCATCCATTTTTTGGGCATGGGCCTGTAGTCTATATAGAGTTATACTTATATTTTATTATTATTATTAATCTTATTTTCGAATATTTTTTTCAACTTTAGTCTTTAATACGGAACCAGGCCCACCCTATCAATTTTTTTTTAAATTTTACCCTATGTCACCCGGAATAAGCTAGGGATTCTAACGATACCTCATTTATCAAAATCGGTTCAGTCGTATATAAGTTATGGTGGAATATACAAACACACATACATACATGCATGAACCCTGAAAACAATATACTTTTTTTTCAGGCAGTCGTATAAAAATTTAGTTCCAATTTTGGCCACCGCGTCAGATCAGTTTGTGGGACTATAATATATTAACTTCTTTTTTTCACAATATGCCAACTAGACTCGAAGCACTGAGTCTTATTGTAAGAGATTGTTCAATGTTGACTTCGTGCAGCCAGTTTTTGTGCTAGTTGCGAAAGGGGTTGAGGTAGGGAAGGGCGTTGCACTATTTTTTCGAAGTTATATATAATTTTGTTGTTTCGAAACGCCATCATCTACGCCAACGCAAAACTGAAAACCCACATTGGACACGGAAGGCCGCGTAACCATCCACACAGTGGCGTGCACGTCATAGAGGCCTAAAAGCACTGCTTACCCAATCTAAAAAAGGTCAATGCTTGTTTTTCACTATTCCCTGCCTGAAAATAGCTATATCTACCTAACCAATGCATACCCTGGATCCGAACCCTGTGCACGCCACTGCATCCACACTATTGTTTCACGATGTACTACAACTAAAGTAGCTAGATACTCACCTGTGAGTCTTCAAGGCGGTCTAGTTTAGCGGGATGCGGCGCCGGCTTCGGCCTGGGTTGCGGCGCGGGCGCGTCGTTCTGCAGCAGATTCACCAGCAGGGGAGACGACATGGCGACCGTGGGGGCCGCTGAGGGGGTCGGCGTGGTGGGGGCGGGGGGCGCCGCGGGGGACTGCGGCGGCGCGGGGTACGGCGGCGGGGGGCCCGCGAACGCTGACGTGGAGGGCCGCGCGAATTGCGAGTCCGACGACCCGGGCCGGAGCGTGCTGGTGCAAGCGCCTATTCCTGTAAATATGACGCATAAAATAAAAGACTGTTTTTAATTTTTAAAAATTAAGCAATATCTAGTGGGCGTCAGAATGGTGGAGGACAAATTAAGCAGTTGAATTGTTACAAAATAAGACATTTTCTGTGGGATCTCGACAGTCATGTGAGATGGCCCTATCGACGTACCTAGCGTGTTCTCCTTGCGTTCTAAGATCCGCGCTTGGGTCATGCTGCTAAAGGGGCCCTCAGCAGCGGTTTCTATTGAGGGTGGGAATGTTCCATGGGATCTCGACATTCGACGTACCTAGCGTGTTCTCCTTGTGATGTATGACCCGCGCTTGGGTCATGCTGCCAAAGGGGCACTCGCAGCGGTCTCTATTGGGGGTGGGAATGTTCCACGGGATCTCGACAATCGACGTACCTAGCGTGTTCTCCTTGCGTTCTAAGACCCGCGCTTGGGTCATGCTGCTAAAGGGGCCCTCAGCAGCGGTTTCTATTGAGGGTGGGAATGTTCCACGGGATCTCGACATTCGACGTACCTAGCGTGTTCTCCTTGCGATGTATGACCCGCGCTTGGGTCATGCTGCCAAAGGGGAACTCGCAGCGGTCGCTGGTGGGGGTGGGAATGTTCTGCGGGATCTTGCCGTCCATTGGGCACACGGTGTTGGGCGATTTGAAGTTGTTCTGCGGCGGGTCGGGCGCGGCGCTGGTGGACGCGCCCTCGTCGGCCAGCAGCCGCCCGATGCCGCCCAAGCCGGCCAGCAGCTCGGTCGATTGGGCTCGCGATGGCCCCGCATCTGGTGCGACAGACAACAATAATTAGCACTACTACTAACTGAATGGGTCACTGGGAACAAAACCAATGCTTACTTTTATGTACCCATATTGGGGCAAATAAATCTTTATCTTCCGCGTATCTGAGAACCTACCGCGACGTTACCAATTAAGACCCACACGTAAAAATAATATGATGATTACCAGTTCCAACCTAAGCATCCACAGTACCGGTCCTAACCCGATGTGTGTAAATTATTTTAATAAAACACCTGACCACATCAAATCTCTGGAGAGTACTACCGCGTTAGTCAACTCTTTAAAACATTCCTAATTGATAAAGTGTACTATAAATTAAATTTTTTTTTTGAAGAAAAATAAGGCAGCCGTCTCTCTACTACCCACTGATTTTTGCTGTGCCCCACCGGGGTTCCAATATTGTATCAAGAACAGCTAATCAATTGACATTATGTAAATTACTGTATGAACTATATTGGAATGCAAAATAAATGAATATGAATATCTTACAACTTGACTGCCTGTCATACTCATTTTGACTCCAAAAAGAATACTTTTTTAAAGTCTGTTGCTCAGCCACCGCCGCCAGCTGCCGCTCCGTACACTCACCATCGGGCGCGGTGTTGATGCGCAGCTCGGCGCCGTGCTGCAGCCGCAGCGACACGGCCGCGTCGCCGTCCAGCTGCACCGAGAGGATGCCGAGCGCGCGCAGCTGAGGCGCGCCCGCCGCCGCCAGCTGCCGCAGCCGCGCCGCCGCCGCGCGCGGCACCGACAGCGTCACGCGCACCGAGTTCCACGGCTCCACCTGCATTCAAATATACACATGTCAACAAGCTAATGGGGATGTCTTGTGTGACAAATTGTTTTAGTAAAAAATAGAGGGTCTTCCCAAAGATGTCTCTTTCCCCTCAGTTAACGAGGAGAGCGAACGCGCGGGAAAGCGCTTGCTTGTAGTGTATAGTCAGTCACCACGAGGTCTGGTCTGGTATGGTCTGGTTCTCACCTTGTTCACTTTGAGCGTGTGCGGGTGCGGCTCAGCGAGGAGGGCGCGCAGCTCGCGCAGCAGGCGGCGGAGACGCGCGGGGAAGCGCGGGTCGCGCAGGTCGCCCTCGCACGTCACCACCACGCCGCA
The DNA here is from genome assembly GCA_963932025.1 of Erebia epiphron. Classification (NCBI taxonomy): domain Eukaryota; kingdom Metazoa; phylum Arthropoda; class Insecta; order Lepidoptera; family Nymphalidae; genus Erebia; species Erebia epiphron. The sequence continues at coordinate 3,581,001 of OZ009948.1, forward strand.
CGTGCCGCCGCCCGCCGAGCCTAGCCCGTCGCTATCCGCTGCCATACTGGAAAACACTCTACAATTATTTTCCATGCCTGAAAAGAGGGACTAGTGTCCTTTCGCCACTGGTCTCATTCTCATTTGGTGTAATTCACGATTGGTCTAATTAGCAGATGGTCCAAGCCTTTTGAATCTTTCTACCTCCATGGGGTGTTAAAAGGAGTAGAAGAGGTTATGTGTTGTTTCCACTCCCACAAATCCTGGTTGTTTTAAATGGGCTATGCATGAAGTCTTGCTTCTGACTTCGCCGTTTTCAAAAACACTCTTAAGAGTGATTTGTACCATTTGGACCAAATGCGAAATGAACCAATTGCGACTTAACTAAATAAAAAGTTTTAAAAAAAAATCCTGTGTTATTCCAGAATATAATCTATATCAGTGTTAAATTTCATCCAGATCTGTTCAGCTGTTCTGGCGAGATTGAGTAACATAAATCCATTCATCCATCCATCCAAACTCTCCCATTTCTATTTCTAATATTAGTATAGATTGAATCTTTAAAGTGTGTGGTATTGAGGGTAGGCGAGTAAAACATTGTGTGTAAATACCGGCGTCATTCCGTGGACGTCTTAACTCTCAGTCGATCATCGGTCACGGTCTGGGGTGGTGGGCATTTGTATGTGTATATTTGTGTATACAGTGTTGTACTATACTTTTGTGTAGTGAAGTGTATATAGTGAGACACGGGACACTACAAAGTGCATAACTGAAATAGGTACTAGCTACTAGGACACAAATTTATTGTTGGGAAAATTTTTTTTTTTGTTTTTCCAGACCAACCTGAGTTTAAGGTGCTATGCAATGGAGTGTGGACCATTTTGTGAAGAAAATGTAATTTTTTAACCAGGTGGGTTAATTTTTTTACTTAGCCCCAGAGACATGACAATCTTCTATATATGTCACCGTAAGATTGAAAAAACCGTTAGATTGTAATCTAACGCTTTTTATCTTGTTAGATTGTAAACTGTCGAAAGATTGTAAACCGTTCAATGTTCCGAGTGTCAATTTTTGAAATATTCATTATATTTACGTTTTCTTGTCTCTTTATTGTAGGTTAGGTTAGGGTTTGACATAAACAATCAGGCACTTAGGTTCTATTGGGTTAATATACATAACAGATTACAATCTACCGAAAAAGAATGTGTTATATTGTAATCTTTCGACAGTTTAAAATTTCGCCAGTTAGATTATAATCGAACGGTTTTTACAATCTAACAGTGACATATATAAAGGCAAAATACCACTCGATCACTCACTCAATGACTGACTGACTAATCACAATATCTCAGGAACTATAAAATATACAAACTTGAAATTTGGAAATTAGGTTCCTTCTATGGTGTAGACATCAGCTAAGAAATGGTTTTGAGATTTTTTTTAAGTTTGTATGAAAATCCTATGTTTTTGAAGTTAAATACATGAGTATTGGCATTGAAGTTGTTAATTTTAAATAATAAAAACCTGTGTATCCAGTTTTACAAAAATCCACCCCAAAAGGGGTGAAATGGGGGTTTGAAGTTTGAATGAAGGTTCTAAGTTTTTGAAGTTAGACTTTAGAATCGCCAGTTAGGTTATAAGTTTTATTAAATAATAACCTGCATAAGCCATTTTAAGAAAATCTACCCAAAGGGGGTAAAATGGGGGTTGGAAGCTTGCATGAAGGTTCTTAGTTTTTGAAGTTAGATACTTGAGAATCTGCATTTATAACCTGAATAAGATGCTATAAGTAGGCCTTTTGCAGCTGGAGTTGCAGTAAGAACAAAGTCGAAGAAGTAAAATCACATTTTTATTTCTTGCAACTAATTAAATTTCATGAAGTTTCATGTAGAAACTGAATAAAGCACTAATACTTATTAATTAAGTGAATTTTACCACTGATATAAACCAAGAGGTTAAGTATACTGTGTATGTCTGTGGCATCTTAGCATTCTTAGCTTCAAATTGATAGACTGGCTTTGATTTCTTTTTTTTGATTGATTAAGTAATTAAAATAAATTAAAGTTTTTTTTAATTGAATTAAATGAGAGCTGTAAATATATTATTCCATCAAAAACATAAATGAGAAAATGGGAGCCAAGTTCATTATTAAAAATAAAAATATAAGTGATTCGCTGTCAAAAGTATTGATATCCTAATGGGTGCATTTATGTTTTTGATGTGATATTATTCGTTTTTGTAGAGAAATTAGTTACCCATCATTCAAAAGTGATCTGTAAAATTATTATTTTTATTGTTCTCTCATGAAAGAAAAAGTTTTTGCTAATTCAGTATATTAAGTAATTATTTCAAAAGATGCTAGGTTCTAACAAATATAAATAAAATGATTGCTTGGAAAATATTTCAAATCATAAAAATTAACTGTTTTCTGATATTTCCTTTATATATGTCACAGTAAAATTGTAAAAACCGTTAGATTGTAATCTAACGCTTTTTATCTTTAAACTGTAAATTACCCAGCTGGATGCCAAACTGATCTATATGTCAGTCAGTCAGTCAGTGATAAAAATGGCGATTTTTAGATATTAATGTCTCAATAACGGTTAAGCTGTATTTATGAAATTTGGGGTTTTAGTTTATCTAAGGGGGTTAAATAAATAAACCTTTTGTGTGATGTTAAATAGATTTTGAGTTATAAAGGGGTGGCTTCCAAATGGTTTGTATAATATAAAACACTTGCTGCATTGCCAGTTCCTTTTTTTTTAAACTGGCTCTCTCTCGCTCTCTCAGATTCACTCTCTTCAGAAAACAATGATTTAGACCAGTCAGTTTAATTTAGATATAGTGTTTACCAGAATTAGCCACTGTACCCTCAATGAGATCACTGACATCATGGGCATGGGCACTGGCTGTTGCTGGCTAAACTATTAAAAGATAATATAAGACCTGCCACAAATTAAAGGTTTAAGTGCAGTTTAACAGGGTAGTGTATTGGCGCCATTACTTTTTCTTCTTTACATAAACAACCTCCTGAGACTATATAAACAACCGACTTCAAACTCCCGCGCCAACTTTACAACAACAAGCACACGCTATACAAAGTTTTTATTTTATTGTTGATATTTTAAAAACCACTCGACCGATTTCGATAAAATTTATATGGGACCACATGGGAAGTATGCTCTTTCAAATAAAAAAAAGAATCATCCAAATCGGTCCACCCAGTCAAAAGTTCTGAGGTAACAAACATAAAAAAATACAGTCGAATTGAGAACCTCCTCCTTTTTTTGAAGTCTGTTGAAAACACGAGTGCATACTTTTCGCAGACAATACTACCCTATTAATCAAATCTAAAAAGCGCCAAAATATAAAAAACTAAGTAAGTACAAACTGCACTGGCGGATATAGTAGACTGACTTAATAGATATAACGTGGGTATAAAAGTGGCATTGGAAGTCGGTTTTTTGGAAATAATTTTTATTTTTAAGTTTTTAGTGTCAGGGTTGAGGATTTGGAGTCAGAATTTTTTATGGGACCACCTGGAGGGCTTTCTTTAACGACTGATAGAAAAAAAATTCAAATCGGTTCAGAAACCACAAAGATATGCACCATACATATAAAAAAAAATTATAATAATACGCACCGAATAGAGATCCTCCTCCTTTTTTGGAAGTCGGTTAAAAAGTAAACATTTCTAAGGGCCGCTTGCACAAGGACATTTAAACTGATTTAGTAAAATTTTGTAATGCTGTCCCTTTTTGGTAAATGCATATTGTAGTTGCCAAAAAGGGACAGCATTAAAATATTTAACTAAATAAATTTAAGAGTCCTTGTGCAAGTAGGCCTAAGACTTACATAATGCAATTCTTAACTTATAAAACTCAACCACAAAAACTTAATATACTTACTTATACAATGTAATGATATGAGCATAGATGAAGTAGATGACACAGTTTTCTTAGGAATTACTATGGATATGTTTTGTAATTGGAAGGCACATATGCAGCATTTATGCACTAAATTAGGTAAATATGTATTGGGTCATATTCGACCAATAGTTTCAGTTGAAGTATCACCTTTAGCCTACCACGAATATGCCTCATCTTTGTTAAGATATGGAATAATACTCTGGGGAAATTCCACTGATGCAACGGTAACATTGAAAGCACAAAAATGATGTATAAGGTCTATTTCTGAATTTACTGATAGTTGTAAGCCTCTATTCAAAAAAACTTAAAAGTATTAAGTACCACTACCATTTCTACAAATTTACGAAATTTGCATTTTTAATTGTATAAATATGCTCAAGATTTTAAACTTAAGACTGAAGTAAAGCCATCAAGCAGACATAAAAATAAAATTCGTATACCAGCACAGCAATTGGCTTTATTTACAAAAAATGTGTACTGTATGGCAATATGCATCCCTAATCATCTGCCATCACATAATATGATATGAACGTGGCTACTTTTAGACATTATTTATTTAAATTTTAACTTAACAAAAACTATTATAATGATAAATTTTTAAATGATACATTTTAAATACCTAATGTTTTATGTCACAATGTCACATGTTAATGGATTTATATATATTTATTTTTTATATGTATGCATGCATTAATTCATTTATTTATTAACTTATTTGAAGCAATAATTATAATGTAATTTAAAGAAATATTTGCATGCCAAAATAGGAGAGTATGTTGGAATTGATAAATAATTAATTATTGTACCTTCTTAGGTTCCCATATTCAAGCAAGCAAATAAAACTCTACCTCTCTCTCTGTCTGCGTGGTTTAAGTTTTTTTGATTCCCACAGGAACTCCTTAATTTTCTAGAATAAAAGGTAGCCTTTGTCATTCTCCAGGTCCTCAACTATACTCATGCCAAAAATCATATTGATCCATTGCGGCACGATTCAAGGACACTTTCGCATTTATAAGTATGATTGAGGAAGGGAACTAGTATTCAAGAGCAAAGTTAAGAGTTTCAAGCAATTTTTAGCCTTTATATAAAGTTTAAAAAGGCACCCTTGTTACAGAACTATTGTAATAATTTATTCACAAGACTTAATTGATATACTTCTTACAAGGCTGAAGGCTCCCCATGGAAAAGCACTGCATTAGTCTTAGTGTACAACAGAATTAGCCACAATAATTCATTGATTGCCTGCTTAGGAGCTTTATATTTTTTTTCCATAATGGTAAGTATAAAAATATAATATGCTTGAGTAAAATTTTTATGGGTTAAAACTTAGTATCCCTAACCATGAATTTTCAGGTAAAAATAATTGTAATTGATAGAGCTTTGGTCCACGATTACAGTGCTACTACTCTTATTACAAGGTAATGCATAGGTTTTGAAAAAATAACGAAAAAAAATTTGTACCTCAAAATGGCTAAAACACATCACCATTCACGCAACTACAACAGAAACGGAATAAACATTAACGGAAAATAAACGAAAAATAATTATATTTTTTTTCAAATGCTTTACAACTCTGGGTTCTAGTTTTTATAATCGAATAATTAGTAATGACTCCATCTATGACAGACTATTATGGTACAGTTTACTTTTTTTTACGTTTTATTGTTTTTCATTTACAAACTACCTGATTATTTATGTCAAACCCTAACCTAACCTAGTTTTTTCCCACCCCTACTTGTAAATGGGGATTTATTACTTTTCCCCTAAAAACCCTTAACGCTTAAAAATGTTTCTTTCAAATGGATTTACAACTCTGGGTTCTAGTCTTTTTAATCTAATAATTAGTGATGACTCCGTGACACTCCTGTGACAGACTATTCAGGTACCTAATTGGTCAGAAGAACTAGAATCGAGAGCCGTTAATAATGTAGCGTTTTATTTACGTGTTTTACCCGTTTTGAGGTTAGAACTTAATTTCGTTATTTTCTACAAAGCTGTGTATTTCCTTGTAATAAGCGTAGTAGCACTGTAATCGTGGACCAAAGCTCTATCAATTACAATTATTTTTACCTGAAAATTCGTGGTTAGGGATACTAAGTCCAACTCTTTTTATGCCCTACCCCTCTCCAGTAAGTATAATTTGGCTTATTCATGTTTTGCCTATACTTTACAGAATTAACATTAAAAATAGAAATAAAAGTAACAGTTTTGCTAAATAAATAAAATAATAGAATACTACCCCATTTTGCCCCTGATTTGAATTAAGCTGCCATTACTGTGAAATGACAAGATTCAACACAAGATGGGTACAGATTTCAACTTTTCATGTGACATCATCATAACAGACCACGTTCCCTGCTCAAAGATTGCACAAATTTTGATACTGTTAAATTATTTTGAGGTTTATTTTTAACTATTATTACCACTATAAAACAAAACTACTAACAATATTTTGGACATAAGTCCTTTTTATGGAAACACTTTTATCATTACACAGTGTCTCATTGTTTAATCATATTGAATTCAATTTAAACATCAATCCTGCGAATAACTTTAGTGTTACCCAGTTTATTGAATATTTTTTATGTAAATAGAAGTATTTAAAAATAAAAACTAAACAAATCATTAATGTCAAGGAATGTTGTTGAACTCAACCAAAAATTATAATCTGTTTGAAAGCTTTAATTTATAGCCAATCTGTTGTGGGGGTGACAAGTTGAACTTATCAATATACATGATGAAGATATCAACTGAAAATTAATCAAGTTAATTTTTAATTTTGTCCTATAATACTATAGTTTCAAAATAATCTTTATTTATTTTATGTAAATTAGACCTTTAAACAGTCACTTATTAAATGAGCCTTATATGAAAAGTAATAGTATTTATAAAATAATTGTTCTAATAGTAATAGATATATTTGGCTGAATATATGACCAATTAATAGTGAAGCTATGTTTTTAAGGGTCATAACAATCCTGTGGAATATTTCAAGCATTGAATATTTCCTATTGAACTGCAAGGTCGAAAATACAGCGTCGCGTGTTACACAACATTTTTATAACGTATTTCAGTGTTTTCATCGCGAATACACGATATAGCGAGTGTATTCGGTCGGGCACCGCACGGAGCACGTCCGCCGCCGCCGGTCGACCAAATGTCATCGGCCAATATGTCCATTTTGTTCACAACATACCACCATACATCGACCGAATGTAAATAAACGAAATAAATAGAGACTCACCTATCATACAATGTCACATTACGCTCAATAACACACAATTTCTAGTCTCTCGTGTTCCAAATCATCTTGGAAAATCAAGCGCAACATTACAATCCGGCTACGCAAGGTAATATCAGTCCTATGGTCACCGACTGTCCACTACTGCCAAAACATATGATACGCCACTATTGCTTCGCCCCAGGTTCGCCTGGGGCACTGTCCAATTTTTAATTCGAGTTTTCACATGGGATCACCCAACAACGAACACGCGAGTTTCCTTACGATTCAAAACCACAGATTTATATTTCAGTGACGCAAAGCTCATATATCAAGAGCAGCAGCCATTTTGAAATGTACGGGGAGTGCAGTCACGGCATGGAACATTTGTAAATTCCGCCCGTTTCCGTTCCTTGCATCGCTCCAAACTTAACTCGATACGAAATAAAGTTTATGCAGGTTCCATTTTCACACTTTAGGTCACAGAACTTCACTTCATTTTCTAATTGAAACTATCCAAAACAACCTATGCGACATCCGACAATTCCAGCTTACCCCATTTGCATGACACACATAGAATTCGAAATAAACACTCAAAACACATAAAAACGTACATAAAACGTGTCGCGCCGAATCATAAGAAGTTAAAGCATCGCATTAGTTTAACAGTCCATTAGAAAAATCGCTAAAAAGATTAGTATATAATTTACAAATAGATATTCGGTACGAACAATAACAACGGACGCCATTTGCAATTTTCAACTTGACATGCGCATTGACTCGCAGTAGACAAACATACGTGACATAACTTTAGCAAGACGTACATTTTGGGAAATTATTTTCCCAAAAACGGAAACGGAAACGGAAAGAACGGAAGAAAATAATTTAATTTATCCAAAAATTATGATTTATTTTTCTATGAGGCTTTAAATGGCAAAGAAAGTAAAAAATATTTCACACTGCCTAAAAATGACATTGTAAAGTTTTCTTGACTGCCTCACAAAGTCACTCATCTCAACTTTATGCTCCACTGCAACCTTCCAGTGATTGGTGAAAAAAGTAATCTTCATGTTTTTATAATAATTACAGATGAATTTAATTGGCTGCCGCCATGAAACGTGAAGACACGAATCACTTCCTGTTCGAACGGTTCAAACCTCAATGTTGTAGAATAATATATTTTCAATAAAATAGTTAATTTTTTAAATTCTAAACTGTATAATTTTTTAAATTCTAAACTGTATAAATTACGAAAACTATTATTATCGTGGACGAAGTATTATGATTCGGTAATTTCCCTTAAACCAACAACCAACAAAATAAGGACGATCTTGGTCAAATTGGAAATCTATGGTCACAAGTCAAATTCGCGTATTACAGTTTACAATACTCATTAAGTTTTAAAAAATTATAATATTATAATATTATAGTCAAGTACAGTTTATAGTACAGTCCAGAGACAAGCTAACCAGGTACAGTCATTATTTCAAACTAGTGAACCCGGCAGGTGCCGGGAGACTTTGTCCTGCCCTGAACCTCGAACCCGATTGCAGAGCCCCCTACAGGGTCCAATTGTGAATATAAACCATCCGGGGGTCCAAATCAACACAACAAAAAAAGAATTAACAAATTGTTCCATCCGTTAACGCGTGGTGCCGTGACCAAGGGAAATAGGGATTCATTTATATTCTTATATACTTATCTAATATTTACAGTAATCTAATCTTTGTAAAACAGCACATTCAGAATTACAAAAGAATATGCGATCTGCACGCGAGGCCAACTAGAAACCGTCATAGGCTCGTGACTCCATCGCTCCGCCTCACTAAAGTCCGAAGGTCGTTCGTGGGAATGTGCATACTATTCTTTAACAAAATTCCTCAACCTATTATAAACTTGCCTTTACACAAGTTTAAGATAACCATTAAAAAAATGCTCCTAAAAAAAGCTTATTATACTGTAGAAGATTATATTAATGATAAAGGCGCATGGATTTGACTCGCTCCAGCAATGCTCAGGACAGTGGTTACTTATGTATCTGTATATGTTGTATGTAGATTATTGTAAACAAACCATATACTATTTTTTTTTTTTTTCAAAAGAGCAACCACCGAGTTTCTTGCTGGTTCTTCTCGGTAGGAATGTCATTCCGAACCAGTGGTAGATTCATTTGACTATTCATAAGAACTTGTAAAAAGTCTATTTGAATAAAAATAATTTGATTTTGATTTTGATTTTAATATATAAAATCCCACCAAAAACATTCTGTAAAAAAATAGCCAAGTCTCGATGGAGCTGCTTGTTTATCTCTAAAAAGTAATGAAATCTCTAGACAAAGTTGAGCCAAGTCTAAGGTTCCTTACTGCAATTTATTTATTATCATATTTAATGTTATGTGACTTGGCCGAGACCTGTACGCACTAACGTGTAAAAAATGTTCAACGGTTGATCGCATTTTTTTAATATCTCGTAGTGCGTACAAGTCAACGGCCAAGTCACATAACATTAAATATGATAATAAATAAATTGCAGTAAGGAACCTTAGACTTGGCTCAACTTTGTCTAGAGATTTCATTACTTTTTAGAGATAAACAAGCAGCTCCATCGAGACTTGGCTATTTTTTTACAGAATGTTTTTGGTGGGATTTCACTTCTTTTTGCAGAAAGCTGACAAGACGTGGGCTGATTGACTTATTAGATTTTCTTATTGGACACAGTTTTTTTCTTTTTAGGAGTAGTTTTTTTATTATTACAAATCTTTCTTTTCATACAGAAATACAGTCAGCACCATCTAGTGATGTGTGCTGATACCACTACCAGTCCAACGCATTATTCGAACGCAAGCATTGATAGCATTGATATAGGAAATTATTTTACAGTTTTCCTTTTAATTTCATTGATAACAAAGAATTTCAAAATGGCGCTGACTTTTTCAAAATTTTGGTAACATTTTCCTGTTTTGTGATCCCAGGGAACCCCAGATATCGATTTTGAACGAAATCGGTACGATAAAAAAGAATTTCAAAATGGCACTGACTTTTTAAAAATTTTGGTAACAGTTTCCTGTTTTGTGGTCCCAGGGAACCCCAGATATCGATTTTGAACGAAATCGGTACGATAACAAAGAATTTCAAAATGGCGCTGACTTTTTAAAAATTTTGGTAACAGTTTCCTGTTTTGTTATCCCAGGGAACCCCAGATATCGATTTTGAACGAAATCGGTACGATAACAAAGAATTTCAAAATGGCGCTGACTTTTTAAAAATTTTGGTAACAGTTTCCTGTTTTGTGATCCCAGGGAACCCCAGATATCGATTTTGAACGAAATCGGTACGATAAAAAAGAATTTCAAAATGGCACTGACTTTTTAAAAATTTTGGTAACAGTTTTCTGTTTTGTGGTCCCAGGCAACCCCAGATATCGATTTTGAACGAAATCGGTACGATAACGAAGAATTTCAAAATTGCGCTGACTTTTTCAAAATTTTGGTAACATTTTCCTGTTTTGTTATCCCAGGGAACCCCAGATATCGATTTTGAACGAAATCGGTACGATAACAAAGAATTTCAAAATGGCGCTGACTTTTTAAAAATTTTGGTAACAGTTTCCTGTTTTGTGATCCCAGGGAACCCCAGATATCGATTTTGAACGAAATCGGTACGATAAAAAAGAATTTCAAAATGGCACTGACTTTTTAAAAATTTTGGTAACAGTTTCCTGTTTTGTGGTCCCAGGGAACCCCAGATATCGATTTTGAACGAAATCGGTACGATAACGAAGAATTTCAAAATTGCGCTGACTTTTTCAAAATATTGGTAACATTTTCCTGTTTTGTTATCCCAGGGAACCCCAGATATCGATTTTGAACGAAATCGGTACGATAAAAAAGAATTTCAAAATGGCGCTGACTTTTTAAAAATTTTGGTAACAGTTTCCTGTTTTGTGATCCCAGGGAACCCTAGATATCGATTTTGAACGAAATCGGTACGATAATAAAGAATTTCAAAATGGCGCTGACTTTTTAAACATTTTGGTAACAGTTTCCTGTTTTGTGATCCCAGGGAACCCTAGATATCGATTTTGAACGAAATCGGTACGATAATAAAGAATTTCAAAATGGCGCTGACTTTTTAAACATTTTGGTAACAGTTTCCTGTTTTGTGATCCCAGGGAACCCCAGATATCGATTTTGAACGAAATCGGTACGATAACAAAGAATTTCAAAATGGCGCTGACTTTTTAAAAATTTTGGTAACAGTTTCCTGTTTTGTGATCCCAGGGAACCCCAGATATCGATTTTTAACGAAATCGGTTCGATAACAAAGAATTTCAAAATGGCGCTGACTATAAAAAAAACGGATCTAGATAAGAACCTAGCTGTTAAGCACAATATCTAGGATACAAAGTAGCTAATGCAGGCATAAAAAGATGGCACTGTTAATTAAGAGCGTGGGGGGTGTCAGGTTTTTTCGTTACGGTTTGGTCTCCATGGTTACGGAAATTTTCGTTACGAAATTTCTTGATTCGGTCGCCGCGTCAAGGCTTGAAGGCCCGCAATAAAAGCTATGCAATAGCTTAAAAAAACTATCAAAACTTTTTTGATAGTCTATGTGGGCGTCAAACTCTACCAAATTTCAGCGCTCTAAGTACCAGTTGCATTTTGATGACCTATGTGTCAGTGTCGAAAATGCGAAACTTTGCTTTCGCTTAACTTCGGATCTAAATGATCTACCGACTTGAAATTTTGGATTTCAAGTGTGTGTTTATAGCTTACTAGATGACGAAAATTTCAGCATTCTAGTCCTATCCAGAGGTTCTCAAATAGGGGCCTGAAAATGCGGCGAAATGGTTCCAGAAAAGATGGTACGGCAGTGTTGCTTCGCGCTCGACTTGGCGGGGGCACTGCCGTGCCCCCAGATTCTTGTGTCACAGTTTTAGTGTTCATACTCCTCCGAAACGGCTTGACCAATTTTGATGAAATTTCATATGTATATTCAGTAGGGCTGAGAATCGGCTACTATCTATTTATTGGATAGAATCAGGCGTTACTTTGCGGAAGTTCATGATTTAGCAAGAAAAGAATACAATTACTTTGCTATAATCCGCCAACAGAAAAAATTCTATATGGTCAAGCATGCAATTAAAAGCGAAGCACCGTTTACCTTCACCAAGCAAGAAAGCTAAGTTCCCAAGCAAGCAATGCCACCACCACTCACATGCACCACCACACAAGGCTTTTATACTATTCTCGACGCACGTTTCGCCCCGACACCGGAGCATCCTCAGGAGATGTCGACTTTACAATGCGCATTGTAAAGTCGACATTAAATCCTCAGTCGTTGAAACTTGGCAGGGTTGTAGTGGGGTATGAACCAATACAAAAATATCCAACAAAAAATCCATCCGGAAGTTAGGTATTTATACCTAAAACTTAATATTTGTGACTGAATATTTTATCGATTTCTTTTTAAAATAATAGTAGGTAGTATATTTAGACTCAAAACCGAAATATCAAACGAAAAAATCATGCAGAACATCGATATTATTTAAACCGATTTAATTATCAAACCTAAACTGCGTTTACGCGATAATTTACCTTCCTCCTTTACAATTAGGTGTAGCATAAAAACCATTACTTCCTTTATAATTTTTTATTGGATATTTATAATATACAATTAACTCATGATACTTTATCATACTGTAAAGTTTCGTCGCCTGAGGAATTATTGTTAGGGTCGATTAGCTTTATTGCCTAGACTAATAGGAAAATATCCGAAAATCGTTAAATAGGGTTCTGTATACACAGGGTGTCATATTGTATAAAAAGAGAAATGCAATAGTGGCGCCTCCAACAGGTTTTTTACTTTTTTAAAGCTTGACCAGGGAAATAAAAAAAATAATAAGATCAAATTTTATGAACAAAGGGTCAAAGGTACAAATAAAATATAAAAACCAAATTAATTTAACATTTTATTGTCTTTATATTAACCAAATAATAATATGTCTTTATTTAAATACTTATTACTTTTTTTGCAAATGCTGACTATCTATAAGCGATTCTTTTGGTACCGATTGAAATAAGCCTTTTCTAGCCATTTCATCCCCCCAATCTTCAAATTCTGCTCTTCTGCAAATAAATAATATGATAAATATTAACTAATTATTATTTATTACAGTTTTCTGTTGATATTCACGCGAGTGTAGAGAATCTTGCGAATCACGCAGCGAATCTTGTGAGCGGAAGTTACAAGCTGCGGAAGTAACAGCTGAACCCTTTTTACTCTGTAACCTTTACAATCTGTAGCATTAAAACTATTTGACAGATAATTCTTACGACAGAGAAAGAGAATAGGCATGATGACATGACAGTAACCAAACATCAATGAAATTATGAATTTATCTAATGAAATAGGATTCATGGATTATAAAAAACGTAATTATTTTTCAATTTCGAGTGAGATTGCTATTTATATTGATAAAATAAAACTATAAAATACAGCAATCCGCCATATTGCATAAAACACAAAGAAGCGAATGACGTCACAATTGTTTGTTTTCGAGCTTTGAAAATCACTATTGCTTACTGCACACTGCACAGAGTACATTGGTAAAAACAATAGTGACGTCACAACGACGCCATTACACCGCCGAACGTTTTGGCGTGAATTTTAAAATTTAAATTTCAAATGCCAATTTTAGCTACCAAACCTTACTTTTCTGCTGTTATTTTATTATTATTTTATCCTTCCCGTTTTTCCCTATTTTTGATATTTTCTCGAAATAGTAGATACTTCCGATCATAATCTGACCATTTTTCAAAATCAGTCATCATGCCTATTCTTACGAATTCGTAGACAGAGAAAGATATATCTTACTTTATGTACTCTATGGAGTGAGGCAATGAAGTCATTGCAATGAAGAGAGGACTTGACAGCATTTGACAGCCACTGTCAATGACCGCAGACAAAAAATATATTGAATCGATTTTCAAATGATTATTCGTTATCAGAATACTGTGTTATAGCAAAACTCCTAAATATATAAATACATATAACTGCAAAATAAAGCCAAGTGTAGATAAAGAAACAATATAATTAATCATATTCACAATGAAAGAAGGAGCTCTATTTACTTTATAATTTATATCACTAATAATATCGATATTTACGATTCATCGTATTCGAATAATTCGCCCTAACAAGTACCTAGCTATTTTATTTTAGAAACAGAAATTCGATCAATTTTAATTGTTGCAGATGTTTACGTATTAAATTATCCGTTTAAAATGTGTTAAAGTAAAGTAAATAACAAGAAATATTAGTAAAGTTGTAGAGTAATGTGTTGAACTTTAACAAATAAGGTACGCTATGTTTATCGGTTTTTATCAGAACACTTACTTTACTTGGCTAGGTAAACAAGGAGATTTACTTTGTATTAGGTATTTGTATGTATATTAACCTCCTTTTACAATACTGCCAAAAAAGAGGAGGTTCACAATTCGGCGCGTATGTTTTTATTTAGACATATCTACTCAGAAGATTATCAATTTTTTAATTTTTTAGGTGTAAATGGCCAATTCTGTTTCACACAATCTCTAAACTGAACTTACTTGACTGCTCTTAATCTAGCACTGTCCTTTTCCGCAGGAACTATTACGAAAGCGTTGGCAATAATATTCAATGCTGTCATTTTCGGCTATTAAAAGCTGAGCCGTTAATTGGTTAATGGTGATAACAGACTTACAGACACACATTCGCATTTGTATAACCCAGGCTATTAGTATGGATTCTGTTAGATGTCATCATCATTACAACCCATTGCCGGCTCACTAATGAGCATGAGTCTCCTCTCGGAATAAAGATTTGGCCATAGCAGATCAGTAGACTTCACACACCTTAAAAGAACGCCCAGCCATGCAGTTTTCCTCACAATGTTTTCCTTCACAATCTGAAGCAAGTGATATTTAATTTCTTAAAACTTATATAAATTAGAAAAATTGGAGGTGCATATGGAGGATCCTGAGGATCAAACCACTAGGCTATCACCACTTCAAGATGTAGTTAGCTGTTAGATGTAGCTTCTACTATTTTTGGGCCAAGATGTTTACCTTGCAAAGCCTTTTTCAAAATTATTTATTTATACTTACTTTAATTTATGTTTGGATGTGTGCAGTTGTGAGAATTCATTGTCAATGACATCACCAAATGGTACCCAGGTGGTGTTGTTAATAATCATCTATCTATCTATCTAAAAAACGATATCCATACTTACGCATAAAATTCCCTGTACGCGGCTTTTCTCGGCATTCCAATGAAAAAGTACACACAGGAACCAGTGAATGCACATAGAAGTGCTACTTCCCACAGATGTCTGACCGTCTGCGCATGATGTAGGCACTTCATGACAGGCTTGACGTGGCAGGGGGGCGGTGGGGGCGGCGGGGGACAGACTTGGGGGCACACTTCTGGGCTGGGCGGGGGACAACTCATACTGGAAATACACCCCTGTGTTATATGTTATCAAACTCACAGGGTTCTCTGCAGGATTTTGGGAGTCCTCACTAAAGCAAACCCATAGCTTCCCCACCGAGGTCATAACTGGTCAGTTATAATGTCTGTCTTTTTCAATTGTCAGACAGTAGAAACTACTTAGTACTTTCCACATTATTTAATCTGTCTGCTTGATGCAGGCATGTTCTCTGCAAGGTACCTTCAGTTATCTGCAGTTTTTGCTTAGTTCACTGCCGAATATAGAACTGCAGCTGCAGCTTGATTCTTTCAAAAGGCTATGTCCATCAAATGCTACATGTCAGCCGGCCCAAAAAAGTTACCAACTTAGCTATGTTCTCAGTCTTTACTATTCTTTGGCAAGGGTTTATTTGAACTTAGAACAACTACCTCAATTCCAAGGCTACAGGTGTATTGACTTTTTGTTTCCAGTGCCCCATAAATGAAACATGGCGCAGAGTTCGCATGGAGGCAGCCACCGACGCAGTCGCGATCACGACGCCAGCTCAATGAGGTACACAAACACCGACTGGGAGGCGAAGGAAGCGCTCTACCAACGCGAGCTCGACGAGGCGCGGGCCCGAGCTACGCAGATGGAGAAAACCATGCGTTGGTGGTCAGACTGCACTGCCAACTGGAGGGAAAAGTGGAGCAAGGTACGTAACGAACGGAACAAAGCCAGGGACGAAGCCAAACAGTTCAAAAACAAAGTCGACGTTCTTACCAAAGAACTAGCAGTGCTAAGAACAGAGAAAGGTGATCTGGAACAGCAGTTAATTGAACTGAAGAAGGACAACGAAAAGCTACTGAGCATAGGTGAGAGTAGAATAGTATCAGGTGATTTGACTGCAGAAGACGGTGTAGAACTGAGAAGAAAAGGGGTAGGGTATGTTTCACCAAACGATCCGCCAACGAGACAAAGAGCTTCGTTGGACTCCCACAAATTTGCAAACGTAGACAATGTCCTCGCAAACAAATTAGGTGAAATGAGATTGAGGCTAGATGAAACGTTTAAAAACTTACAAAGCGAAAAGGATCAGAAAGCTTTTCTACTTACGAAAATTGAATCTCTCACAGCTGAATTGCATAACACCAAAATGGAGTTAACACACAATGACAGGACTTTGGGTTCCGATTCTAGTCACAGTGAAGTAGAAAGATTGCAAAATGAACTGCAAGACGAAATAGCTGCAAAGCAAGTGTTAGAAGAGAAAATTGCAGAGTACAAAATGGAAGTCGAGAGGCTTAAATCAGAGAACAATATCCAGTGGAGCAAACGGGAGCTTTTAGAAACTGAAAATATAGCGATATTACGCGAGAATAAAAAACTGTATAGCCAAGTCTGCGAACTTAGAGAGCAGATACATAAACTTAATAGGATTTCAGATGGCAGCGCTTATGGTGTACCGTTCAACGATCATAATAGATTGGATTCTAATGTTTTATATGTTAGGAAAACCAGTGTTAGTCCCAGATCTCACGAATCCAGCAATGGTTCCTCTGAAGCCAATTTAGCGCATTACGAAACTAAAACGAACACGTCGGGCGAAGACGATGAACTTGCGATTGTAGAAAGAAATGAAAATTGAGAACTTACTTTTAGCTAAAATTATTGAAATCGAGATGAATCGGGAGATAACTCAATTATTATTTCAATCAGTTTGAAGTTCTTCAAGTCAAGTCAAAACAATCAAAATTCTACAAAAAAAAAAGTAAAGATTAAAAAGGTTTTAGAGGCCAAAATAAAATAGCTGTATAGTATGAGTATTTTATGAACTGCCTCTACAGTTGATAGTCTATTAGGCGTTGAAAAAAAATATCGTTCTCTACAACAAGAACAACGCAATACAAAATGTAAACTGCGATTTAGTCACGAAAGAACTTTCGCGACAGCTTTTGGATCTAATTACATTGATTGCATAAATATGCCACTACAACGCTGTCTCTAGGGGACTTCTTGCGTGACAGGGACTCTTACATTACTCATCCAGAAATATTGAATTACTTAATTCCGTTCAAGACATTCCGCAAATTAATTATTATGCTTTTGAAAACTGTATCTTATTACATTCTAAATGCGAAAATAGGAGAGACGTACGCGTAAAATATTATAACATTTCATTACAAAAACATGTTGAACAAATGGCACTAAAACAAGCAAATTATTAATGCCATTCAAAACTAATTTTGTAGTAAGTTAATCTAATTTGCATCGGATACATGTTCTGTATTTGAATGTTAGTGGTTGTTAACAATTGTGATAGTCTAGTTTTAAAATTCGTGTAATATGTACCTAGTTGTAGAACTGAAATTTATTATGGCAGGTGAAAATATTATGCCTACAGAAGAAAATTTTATATGATCTGAAACAACTTGTGGAAGTCTTTTTTAATGAAACATTTATTTTTTGTTTCGTTTCAGTGTTCATTAATATGTATCCAGTTATAGGTAGATACATTTTAAAATTGTCTCTACTTATAAAGAGAAAAGTCCGTACTCACTGACTCACTTATCAACGCCCAGCCCAACCTCTTGCACCTAGAAAGCTGAAATTTTACAGATTTTAGAGATTCCATAATCCCTTTTATATTGTAGACAAGATATTAGGATGGATTACTAGAAATTCCCACGGAAACAAAACCGCAGGAGGTTGCTAGTTTCACATAAATCTCACTTAATTTTTCTAGTGTCAAAAAATTTAAATTAATGAATTCATTTAGAAAGTAACGCAATAATTATTTAAAATAAAACTATATTTTTTTCTTGAAAATTAATTTATGTAAGTACCTAATATGATTGTGATAAGTGATACTTATCTAACATGAAAGGAGAGGCACCTACATTAAAAAAAAATGATTTTATATTAATTATAAGTAGGTACATAATTAATAATTATTATTTTGAACAATACTGAAGCTTACTGTCATAAGACTTATTGAGACTATCTCTTGACCTAACATTCTATGGTGATATTTATTTTCACAATTAAATATAAGTTTAGTTAGTAAAAAGTAAAAATAAATTATGTAAGGCCTAACGGACACCAAACAAAAAAATGTATTCAATAGACGTGTATAATTTTTTTAGTATTAAGAATCTATTTATTTAGCTTGCCTTGCCTGATTTAGTTTTTTAAGTTATCTCTTCAGAAAATAGCTCAGCAAACTTTTATGAAGCGAAAAAAAAACCACGACCTCAATTTACATAGACAGGCCCTTTCAAACAAACAATGTGGACTTATTTTACTAACATCATCTAGTCTGAAAAGCGGGACAGCGCTATGGCGGTGACAAGGACAGGCTTATACAGGTGAGGGGCATGCACCACAAGTCGGATGCCCACCTTTTTTTATGAAAGGGCCCATCTAGTACCTACATATACAGGGTTAATTGTAATTTACCAACAACCTTCCACATATAACTTCTATATATGATACTGAACAACATTTGTTCAACGACTTTTCACATAATTCAATAAATTAAACAAAAAAAAATTTCTAAGTTTTTGTTGAAAAGTCTGTCAGTTTTTTAACACTACGGTCAATTTATGTAATGCCTATTCCACACCTTCGTGATGAAGCTTCGACTACTAACCGCGCAACAATTAACGTCCGAAGTTATCGCTTCTTTACAAATGCTTTGGACGTAAATTACTAACATCGGGCTGAGGTATCGTCTGCAGGTCAATAATTTCTTCATACACTAGCGTTTGTCATGAACACCAAAAAAACTTCTCGCGGCGACAGACGTAAGTGTCGGATAGTCATTAAGTACCTACCATACGCGCACATGATAAGCATGTTGTTTACTTGGCAATTTCCCGCGCTTTTTACGGAAGGGCAAAATTACTACCTATCAAACCCTTATTAGTTTATTCACCTAGCTAACTACATTCTTCACACCTAACCGGCCGAATGTTATAGAATTTTTTCATACACCTATTGCTAGGCCTCATTAATAACTTGACCGTATGTTTATACCTCGCCCGATCATGCGTTATTAGTAGGTACCTATCAAAGGGCCTTTGTTTGGCGGCTAGAGATGTTTATGTTTAATGTTATGAGATCGCGTTCACAGTACGGAGCTTTTGTTATTTCCTTTAACTATTTCGGCTTAGTGTAAGATAAGATTTGTTTATGTAACTGTAATAAGATTATTATACCTAGCTTGGGGCCGGCGATGTTGTATTTTGAGTGGCTCATGCCATAGGTACCTTTTGTGACACTCGTCCCGAGCACAGCTTTTGAGTAAAGTGTGTAAATTTAAATACGGATTAATTATTTACCATCCTGACTCATCTTCTATTACACTTCAGATGTGGGATACAGTCAACACGAACAAGCTACCTAATGCCTCAGATACCTACCAATCTAACCAACACTTAAAATACACACATAACCTGCGTACCTACCTAATAATGTCCTCCCGACCGAATTTCGGCCACGGCGGCCTATCTCCAGAGAGATTAGCCATCTGCGCGGGAGATATTACATTGCACAAGTGTGTGCGCATACACAGGTGCACTCTCTGTTCCTTTACTCTCATAGCCCGATGGGACGGAAAATCCGACACGACCGGAGAGAGATCAGGTGCAGGACCGACGTCTTTACGTGCTCTCCGAGGCACGGGGGTGAAACACCGCCAACTTCCTTACTCCGGGGTAGTACTGAGAATTTCTTGTCAGAAAAACCCAATACTTGCTATGGCCCGACCCGGGAATCGAACCCGGGACCTCGTCGGCCGCAGTCGAACATGCTAATCACTAGACCAACGAGGCAGTCAACGAGGCGTACCTACCTAACATCTAACCTACCTACCTAACGCGTCACCTAACTACCTAGTAGGTACCTATTTACCACGTAACCTACTTACAAACTTAACACCTGAGTATCTGTTCGAGACTTGAATTTAAGCATCTCTGTATGTGTCGTATCCTGTCATTGCTGTATCATTGCTGAGGGTCGTGATCCTGTGCGCTTCTCTGCTAGCAGCCAGTTACAAAAAGCAACCCGCGCTGGTTTATCGGGATCGGTGAGTTCTTGGACCCGATGCAGGTGACAAGGGTATTTCCCCTCATTGTGGATGACGCTCCAAGCAAAGTACTACGACACATTAAACCTTCGGGCTGCAT
Organism: Erebia epiphron; assembly: GCA_963932025.1. NCBI lineage: Eukaryota > Metazoa > Arthropoda > Insecta > Lepidoptera > Nymphalidae > Erebia > Erebia epiphron. The sequence continues at coordinate 3,601,766 of OZ009948.1, forward strand.
CGTTGGTACTTGCTGCTGGATTATCTTCAAAAAATCGTATCATGTTTTCCTCTTCACGCACTGTGTGCCTCGGTGGCCGACCACGATCCCTAGATCTAGGCTGGAATTGTCCGGGATCCCTTAATCGCTGTGTGGCAGCCAGAATTGTCACGCGGCTTGGCCTACGTACGTTAGGGAATCGCCTTTCGTTATCACCACATATCGCGAGCACTCGAACCATTTCCGTGTAGGTATTCAATGTTAGAAAATCGATAAGCCATCGTTTAAGCACTAGGCAGGAGGCACAGAACCAGAACCTATGCAAACACAGTACCTATGCGAATATCGAATAACGGCGCGTGCGACCGACTGAAAGCGACTGAATTGACTTGCGTCTGAACTCTGAACTCTGATGCGCCGCGCCGCGCGCCGCCATGTTACCTTTGACACGTACCGCGTAGAGTTATTAAAATTTTAGAACAGAAAAATAAATATTTTTATTTTTGTAAGAAAATTTTATTTTTTATTTTTTTGGAATTTTAAAAAGTCGTGGAACAAAAGTTATTTACTTTGGTGCATAGAACTTGCCTGTAGAAGGTTGTTGGTATTTTACAATTAACCCTGTATATCGATGTAAAAAGTATTTTTGTCTCTTATAATCGAGTTATAGCAACATGAAGTAATTGAGTAGATAAGCCAACTTGTTTGTTTCCTTGGTGAATTTTTAAGTTATTTTCTGTTAGTACTGTGTGTTTTGACCTCCGTGGCGCAGTGATGAGCGCTGTTGTCTTAACGTGTGGAGGTTTCGGGTTCCATTCCTGGCAGGGTCCATTTGGGAATTTATAATTTCTGAATTTTCCCTTGTCTGGCCTGGTAGGAGGCTTCGGCCGTGGTAGTTGCCACCCTACCGGCAAAGACGTGCCGCCAAGCTATTTAGCGTTCCGGTACGATGTCGTGTAGAAACCGAATAGCGATATGGGTTTAACTAAATGCCATGCCCCTAACAGGTTAGCCCACTACCTTAGACTGCATCATCACTTACCATCAGGTGAGATCGCTGTCAAGGGCTAACTTGTAGTGGATGAAAAAACTACTAACGTTTTAAATCGTAAAATATGAAAATAAAAATAGATAACAAATATTGTGCCCATAAAGACTACTGTTGTATTATGATGTAATAAAGATAAACTAGCAAGAAACGTTTTTTTTTCTTAACTTACTACTTACGTAAGCTACTCACGTAAATGTTTACATTATTGAGTTTTTCTCAGAAATGACGATGGAGACGTATTACGTATCAAACTGTCCATGAATTTCATACTAATGTTTCTGTGTGTCGTGTTCCTCATTGCTGATGGTCGTGACCCCATTCCACTATTAAAATAATGGCAAGGGTTTACTTGGGATAGCAATGCGGTGGGATGTCACGCCCGAACGGCTGAACGGATCTGGGTGAAATTTGGTACAGAGATAGATTAATTATAGTCTGGAATAACACATAGGCTACTTTTTATCCCCGAAAACTAAGGAGTTCCCGCGGGAACCAAAAACCTCAATCCACGCGGACTTAGTCGCGGGCATCAGCTAGTAGGTATGTTATATATCAGATGTTGATGATAATAACAGGGACCGACGGCGTAAAGTGCTGACTGAGGCACGGGGAACACGAAGATCAAATTCTGGACTATGAATCTAGTTGGTCACCAATCTAGTTACCTACTGACTCTGATCAACGTTGCGCTGACACAAACTAGACTCGTCACTCGTATTTGTCCAACAATTTCAATTTTTGGCCCATGAGTGAGTCAAGTAGTACATTAGGTATTGGAGGAAAGTTGCAGAATACTTTATAGTATTTTGGAGAAAGACGCGTCGCTTCCTTTCGACTCTGCGCCAATGTGCTTTGAGCCTTAACGTAGGAGTAGAAAATTTGGCTGTGCGTCTTCCCCAAAAGTTTTTTTTTTGCGAATAAGTGCGCAATTAGACTCATAAGTACTTCTAATTTGATTCGAGTTTGAGCACAAAAGGCAAAGCCATAAATAAAAACATATTATTAATGTGCAAACTACTTTACTTTATTTACTTCTACAATATACATATTATAAGATATGTTTTACATAGTTCGAATACGGGGTAATTATTCACATTTCTACTTTAGAATATGAATTCAATCCACCATAATTGAAATGAAATGTCAAACTTGGTCTTTTTATGCTTTCTTTTTCATAATAACTCTTGTTGTAATGGTTTAGTAATTTTGCCAACAAAATTATTATTTCTCTTTGACCTTATCTTCAAAATTTCCGACTGACAACAACCCTAATTTGGCGAACCTAGACTTAATATCTGAGCGTTTCAAGTCCCTTTTCTCTTTTTTCATAAGCGGGAAACCATCTGTTAATTCATCAATATCTTTGCGGTCCCTTTTATACGTTTTGAGGAAACTTACACCAGCTTTTACTGATAATGGCTCGTCCTCGTCACTACTGAGCGTTATAGAAGTTACAGTGGCTGTTGTTTTAGGGAAACTAGTCACTACAGAGATATCATCCGAACTAGTCGTTCCAGGATTTGTTTTTTTTCCTTTAGGTATTTGTTGATCTATTATTTCGATTTCAATGTCCGGTCCGAAATCTCCAGGTTTCAATATTAAAGGAAATGAATCTATATCAATATCTATACTTTGTTCATTTTGAAGTTCGACACTGTCATCTTGTTTTTTATCTTCTGGTTTTTTCTTTTCTGTTTCCGCATCATCATTATCATCTTCACCATCAGTAGTCAGGTCTAAATCATCCAGATGCAAGTCTGCGGCATCATCAGAATCATCTTTTAAATCGCCTTTAGGTTTTCGTTTATTTTTATTTGTTCGCTTCGCTTTTTTGGGTGATGTTGTGATTAGTCTGGTGCGAGTACCACTTTTAATTTTGCCGGTCGGCTTTTTGAGATCGCTTTTGCTTTTTGTGCAGGTGGTATTCGACTTTTTTCTGTAACAATAAATTCCGTATTTAAGATTATGAATTCGAAAATATGTCTTGTGTATTCGTTTTTATGTTCTTCAATCGTGCCGCAACAGAGTAACGGATCGACGTGATTTTTTGCGTGGGTATAGTTTTTTTGAGGACCGGAGTTTTCACGACATTAGTGAAAATCAGAGTCTCGGGTATCATCTAGTAAAACTATTGTTATAAATGCGAAAGTGTGTTTGTTGGTTTGTCCTTTAATTACACTGCAACAGAGCAATGGATCGTGAGCAATGGAATTCTGAGTGTCAATTTTCGAAATATTCATTGTATTTACGTTTTCTTGTAGGTTAGGTTAGAGTTCGACATAATAATAATGAGGCACTTAGGTTCTATCGGGTTAATATAACTAACAGATTACAATCTACCGAAAAATAATGCGTTAAATTGTAAGCAGTTGTTCACAATCTTTCGACAGTTTACAATCTAAAAAGATAAAAAGCGTTAGATCACAATCTAACGGTTTTTACATTTTTACGGTGACATATACAAGAATGCACGTTTGTCTGTCCGTACGCTTTACCTGTTTTCAGCACTGGTCAGATGGTTCATAGGATCCACCGCGTTGGACATAGCCTTAGCTTTTATGGCCTGCAAAGTTCTCGAACGATTTTCCGCCGTTTTCTTCTCTTCTTTTGATTCTTCTGATGATGAATCTGTAACAGAATTTTTATTTTACTTTGTTCCAACTTTTCGGATTCAGTCTTGTGGTCAGTTCAAAGATAAAACAATGTCGGGTATCTCATACTGTATGGGTTTTTTTTTGTTTTACACAACGTTGCCTTTGTAACTACAAATTCGACTTTCAAACATAGATATCCTTGTAAAATAATAGATCATGGGTATGTTCCGATATACATTGCCAGCACTGTAAGGTGTGACGTCGGTTTAGTACCTATACTGCGAAGCCGTTCCTTTATAGTTAGCTATACTGGTTACTGTTTAAAACGGAACGCAGTCAGCACTGAGAGCACCTTACCTCGAAAACGCCAGTGCTTACAGTAAAAAGTGGCGACGATTTATGACGTCATATATTTCCCTAGAATACTGCGGTAGTGTACTGTCAGTCCATAACGGAACGAACTTCTCCCCAGTAAGAGCACTGAACAGTGCTCGCAGTGTATATCGGAACATACCTTATATCTTTGTACTTTATATGACATGTTTGAATAATATCATGTTATCTTTTTGGACCATAAATAAGACGTTTGGATAACAATTGATATATGCCAATTAATAACATGTAAAATATGGTATTCTTAGAAAATAAATGACACGTTTTAATAATAATTAATTGTCATGTTTGTACAATGAATGACACGTCTGAATAATAAATGATATATTTTTACCTTCATTAATTGACACATTTGAATAATAATGAGGGCTACCGTTTTTATGCTCACTAGTTGGCGCTTCGGCGCGTAAGGTCCTAAGTATAGCTGCAAATTCGGTAAAAAAAACAAACTTGACAATAATATAATATTTTTCGTACCACTTGCTCAAAAAAGCGACATTCTATGCCACAAAAAGCGAACATAACAATAGTCATTTATAATCTGTTAAAAACAGGAAAAGAAAGTTGTACTGAATTTCATTCATCCTCTAGGGGAAGAATGTGATTTAAATTTGGAATACTTACCGAAATTTATACTGAACTACATCTGTGTTTACACCATTGAGTTTGTATATAAAGCATTAAACATCTTTTTGAAAAAGGAATACGCATTTATTATGCAGTTATTATTATTAAATAAAATTACGAAAACCGACGAGGCCGTATGAGCTTGATGCCTTTGCTTTTCCGACAAAAAAATATTAGTCTAGGAATTTGCCGCGTTTTTGTTTTCTTCAAATACATAAACGTTAAGTTATCGTACAAACATACGTACGTTTTGTACGTATCTTACAACGGTAAGATATCGTACAAAACGCCAAAGTAAAACAAAGTGGAAGGAGCCATCGAATCCAATAAAAAAAATCCTCGTCTATGTTTATAACCCCCGTAACGCCAGTGGAAATTTATCAAATAATAAAATCTCTTAATTATTGTTTGTTATGACAAGTGGTGACAAATACAAATAAAAACTCAATACAATAAGTATAAAAATATATTTTAGTGCAGTGTTAGACTGGATTATCACTGAAATGTAATATCTTTATCGGGAAAATATATTTTTGAAAAATCGCGGTCGTTGACGCATTCTTTCCGTTTATATGTAATTGTTTGTAAACTTCAGCTTCTATAAATCATACCTTCATAAAGATATATTATAAATAAAGCCAATGCCGTTTACAGAACTATGATAAGTGGTCTGGGTATTTTTTTGTAGGCGTTTTTCTGAAACGTGATGCATGCGGGGTGCGCGAGGGGCGAGCGGGTGGTTCGCGGGTCGCGAAATATGAACCGTGCAAAAAACACAAGGTCAAATGTTTTAGATTCAAAGGGTTAAAAAAAAAAATGATAGGTGCGATGTTGGCTGCTACCGTCCGGTCGCTTTAATTACGATATTTGCCAGTGTTTGAAAAAGTAATTCATAAACGCTTATACAATTATATCGAGGAAAATTGTATACTTGCAAAAGAACAACAAGGATTCCGAAAAAAATAATCTATAAACATACCAATATATGACCTCCTAAATAAAATCATGATATGTTTGGATAGGAAAATACCAGTGGCTGCTTTATTCATGGACATGACTAAGGCGTTCGACTTTGTGGATCATAGCATTTTATTAAATATATTAGATCAATATGGCGTGAGAGGAACTGTATTGGACCTTCTCAAGTCGTATCTGACGGGGAGATCACAAATCACTGAAATTACTAAAATTTGTCAATACAATTTAACAGAAAAGGTATATCGATCTACATCTAGACTTGTTCAATACGGTGTTCCACAGGGAAGTGTTCTGGGGCCTTTGTTGTTTCTACTATACATAAATGACCTTCCATCAGTGATATCATTATCTATGGTACTCTTTGCTGACGATTGTACTGTGATATACAAAGGGAGTAATATTCCAAATTATGAAATGGAAATGAATCAGTCCTTAGATCTCATAATTGAATGGCTCGAGAGCAACAATTTAAAAATTAATCTAGGAAAAACCAAGATCATGCAATTCAATTGGGAAAGTTGTAATGTTAATTGTGATATAAATTATATGGGCACACAAATTAATAAAACAGAGGAGACTAAATTCTTGGGCATAATGATAGATAACCAATTAAAATGAAGGCAACAAGTTGATGGCGTTTGTGCAAAATTATGCAGATTCTCTTACGCCCTCTATAAGCTTAATAAAAGAGCCAGTATACAGACACTGCGTATCGCATACTTTGGTTACGTCGAATCAACTCTCAAGTATGGTATTATGTTTTGGGGAAACTGTACTGATTGCGAAAGGATCTTTAAAGCCCAAAAATGGTGCACAAGAGCAATTCGGAATTTGCATTGGACAGATAGCTGTAAACCGCATTTTAAAGAGCTGCAAATTTTGACATTCCCATCACTCTTCATCTATGAAACAGCCGTGTTTGTCCATAGTAACCTATCATTATTTAAAAATTTGCAAAATAATAGACTCCCTTTGAGGCTACGAGTTCGCCCATGGAAAACAGCAAAAATGGGAAAAAGCATTTTTTGTCTGGCTATCAGTCTCTATAATAAGCTATCCAATGACATTAAAAAATTATCTAACTGGAGCAGCTTCAAAAAATCATTGAAGCTATTATTAATTAATAAGGCATATTATTCAATAAATGAGTACCTCAATGAACCAATTTAATTAATTAATTTTAGACTAAACTGACAACTTATGACATGATTTAACTGACATTACTGTACTAAGTATAGGTATTATAATATTAATTTCTTCGTGTTTGTGAATTCTGTGACAAATTTTTATTATAATTGACTTTTTTTTTTCTTTGACATGGTTGCTACTTTTTATCTTTTATTTGACATAATATTAAGAGCCCGCCAACCCGCATTGGAGCAGCGTGGTAGGTCTAAGCTCTAATTCCCGCTCTCCTATGAGAGTGGAGGCCTGTGCCTCATTAATATTTTAATTTTCATAGTATTTTTGCTGAATTCGACGTAAAGGCCTTTTTCTTCTACCTAACCTAACCTAACATAACCTAATATTTATCAATATTATCAATGTAACCTAACTTTGATTCATACATTTTTGAATGTAACCTAACTTCACTGAACCTAAATTGAGAGTTAGGTATCTAAACAACCAAATGTAATGCAACCTAACTTCTCAATTTTTTTTTTTTTGAAACAACAAACGTGCTTTTTATATATATTTATTAAGCAAATTACATACTAAAGATTACAATATAAAAAAAATGAAATTTCATACTAAAGATTACAATACTTATAAAAAAAATGAAATTACAATTTATATAAAATTACAATTCAAAATTATAAGTTTTCCACAGCTTCCCCCAAGTGTGCGGTGATAATGTTGTATATTCACCCACAGTTACTCTGATTTGGAGACTGAACATCCACAGGCTATGCTTGTGTCAGAAGATACTTAATTATTTTCATAATTTAAGTTTAATTTTATAATTCAGTTTGGCATAAAAAACAAAGTGCTGCCTATCCCGAGATTTTTTCATCATTTTAAAAGTACTCCAATTGTATTTGTAAAACCAGACTCCATTTTTATCCGTAGACATACCTAGTGATGTTATTATTGAAATCGATGAAATAAAAACGGGCGGTGATCGACTTATAATCGATTAAAAACTATCATTTTCATAGTACTATAAAAAAATATCGATATTTATTTGCAAACCATTTTGATAGAATCGACTCAACTCGGTGCTAGTTTCAACACTTGCAGGTTAGTGGTCTGTGGTTTTTGCTTACTGACATTTTTGCTATTTTCGACAGCAAACTGCAAAGGTGATTCGAATTTAGATATTTTAATCCCATGCCGTTTTCTTGTACGTCGAGTTGAGATATAGTATATTATTTCCTCCGTATGCGCTAAAACTTCTCTATGTTGCAGCTTGCGTTTACGCGTTTGTGCAGTGTTGTTATTTTTGGAGCCTACTACCATACCTAACCTAACCTTTTACATAAAATTGTTTTTCTCAAAAACTGGGAGGAATAAATTAAAAATTCTTTTTGTTTATGAAAGTAGGGTTATCAAACTTTATTTTAAGCAAACTTTTATCGAGACAAAAAAATATTTGTTACTAGCCCAAACTCCATATAGTGCTGCTCAGTCTCCCGTTCTCTCGTTTATCGCTTCTTTTGCGCTTGGTACTTTGCAATACATTTCGATGCTACACGTATATAATATGCACTTTTTAATATCGCAACGGTCTTTGTATTTCACATCTGTCGAATTTCCATTGTTCAAATTAATTTTCTGTTAATTTGCATTCGTCCCTGAAGCAGGCGTTGCTATGCAAGAGATTACTGAAGTTGAAACTCGAATTGGGTGTTAAACCAGTCAATCGACAAAAGTTGAATTGGCATTCAATCAATGATGACATTATCATCGTCTTACCCGTTGATGGTGGTCCATAAAAAATTAAATTATTCTTTTTTTCCGTCTTTCCCATTAAATGTTCAATTGTTAATTGTGCAAACTTGGAAATGTCAATGTCATTATTTTTTAAAATATTTATCAAACTCTTGTACAATGTGTCCTGGTATTCGTCTGTCATTAGCTCTGGGTGATTTTTTTCAAATTTTCTCTTTGCCCTTTCGAATCTTTTTTTTACCGATTCTTGAAATACCAAAATTCGGCTGATGTGGAGGTAGTTCTTAATCCTTTCCCTATATTGCTTTGAGCATATAAATTCAATGCCTTCAGGTGTTCTTGCAAGCACTTCCATAGCCTCGGATTCGGTAAAAGCACTGTTTTCGCATAAAAGTAAAATAGTATCTGAATTTCGGTCATCAGTAGTGCGATTTTTTCTATGGTCAAATTTGTTTGTATTGTTTCGCCGTCTGAGTAAAATTTTCTCGTTTTTATTTCTGTCCCAAAGTCGTTCTCGTACGTCACGCTCATTGGCTTCACTAATTGCATCCACCAGTCCTGGCTGTTCTTCTTGTAGTGCTGCGCCTTCATCTCGAAGTATTGGATCTCCCCCTTCGGTACATTCAGCCTCGTAAGTTTCTTCCGTCCCAATGGACGACCAATATCGTAGCCGACCATTCCACACGAATGACCGGCACACTTACAAGCTTCAAGATGTTCGAAGCTGAGAATATCTGATAATATTTGACGACCATGGCCGGAATAAAGATACTCGCGTATACAAGACAGGCAGTTAATGCTTGTTGTTTTGTAGGCTCCTTCTCGAATAGCTCTTCCCAATCGAGAGTTAAATCCCCACCGTTTATTATTACTGATGTATATGAGGTGCCAATGCCGTCTTCTTGTTCCCTGATGGTAGGTACGCGACGAGTTTGTAAGGTCCGTTATAAACTGAATAGCTTTCATTTTCAGGCTTTGCTTTATACGTACCGACTGGACATACTTTTTCTTATCTGTAATAATCAAGACATATTACTTACTTATGTTCTATGGTTTTACTTAATATAAGTTAGGCTCTCCCCTCAGACTCCAAAGCGGCGTTTAAAAAGGTATAATACGGTGTGTTATAATTAATTAATAAGGTTGTTATAAAATTTTGTCTCATAGTATATTAGTGTAATCATCAAGTTTAAGAATTATTATTTAATATGATCTAATTAGGACAATAATTTATGTAGTAATTTTAATTTTAAAATATTTGTACACCACACTGTGGTAGAATAGTAGCACTTTTATACTGATTTCCACCTCAAATGTAACTACACTATTCACAAATAAATAAATTGAATTGAATTGAATGAGCCTCCAACCATTGCAAAGGTTAGTCAATCAGTCAGACAGTATTATTTTATACCTACATTATATATATATATATATATATATATATAAGTAATGATTCCAAACTATTATAAAATTTACTATTTTAGATTTTACAAGTGATGAACGATGATCCAGAAATGCCCAAGGTTTCCAAAGACACCCTCAGAAAAATTTTGAAGCATCTTAATTTTAAATTTGTTGCACGGTCACGCAAGAGCACACTTATTGATCGAAATGATATAATAACATGGCGCCAGCGTTACTTGCGATCTATATGTCAGTTTCGACGAGAAGGGAGACATATATATTATCAAGATGAAACTTGGGTTAACGCAGGTAAGGCTAACATTTTGAATTTATATACATTTTGCATTAAATTGAATAGTAATATTGAATGTTCGTGAACTATATTTATTTTTAGGTCATACTGTAAAAATAACTTGGGTGGACAAGAAAGTCACATCATATCGGCAAGCGGTTTTGGAGGGACTGACCACTGGATTAAAAAATCTGGAAGAGGCAAACGTCTCATAATTAGCCATATAGGTAGTAAAGAAGGCTTCCTGGAAGAGGGGCGCATGATTTTTGAAGCAAAGAAAAATTGTGAAGATTACCATGATGAGATGAATGCAGTTTGTTTTGAGGAGTGGTTCGCTGGAGTCTTACCAAAATTAAGAAAAACTCAACTGTGGTGATGGATAATGCACCTTACCACTTCCGAAAATTGGAAACGGCACCAAAAATGAGCTGGAAAAAAGCTGCCATTCAAGACTGGCTTTTAAATAAAAATATTCATTACGAACCAGATATGGTCAAAGCTACGCTTTTAGAACTGATTCCACATAACGAGTCTTTTAATAAGTACGCTGTAGACGAAACGGCAGCACAACATGAGATCACGGTTTTAAGACTGCCCCCTTACCATTGCGAGCTGAACCCTATCGAATTGATATGGGCGCAGGTAAAGGGGCATGTAGCTCAAAATAATAAACATTTTATCACTTTGGAAGTGTCTCTCGCGCAAACTATTCAGTTTAGAAAAAAATTATATTACAAACCTCAATATCATTTTTGAAGACCTATCCATAGATACCCCACCCGTATGGGTTAGATGACAAAAAAATGTTTGAGTTCTGTTCTAAGTATGGGGAACCCCCAAAATTTATTGTTTTTTCTATTTTTGTAAGAAAATCTTAATGCGGTTCACAGAACACATCTACTTACCAAGTTTCAACAGTATAGTTCTTATAGTTTCGGAAAAAAGTGGCTGTGACATACGGACGGACAGACAGACAGACAGACAGAAATGACGAATCTATAAGGGTTCCGTTTTTGCCAAATTTGGCTACGGAACCCTAAAATGAGTAGGCTAGACATGTTAATTGACAATATAACAGACACATCCATACTAATTCCATACTAATATTATAAATGCGAAAGTGTGTCTGTCTGTCTGTCCGTCTGTCTGTCTGTCTGTCTGTCTGTCTGCTACGCTTTCACGGCCTAACTACTCAACCGATTTTGATGAAATTTGGTACGGAGATAGTTTACATCCCGGGGAAGGACATAGGCTACTTTTTATCCCGGAAAATTGAAGAGTTCCCGCTGGAATCAAAAACTTCAATTCACGCGGACGAAGTCGCGGGAATCATCTAGTTTATAATAGATGTTACAGAAAGTGACAACGATAGCGATAGCGATGGCGGCGACGATTTATAAAATAAAATATTACCATAATACATCTATTTGTTTTATTTCTCATGTTCAGTCATGATCACATTTTTTTATTTATTTCTCACACAATTATTAAAGAAAACTCTCAGATCCTTAATAAAATTAATCGTCATAACTAAATTATCCGTTCAGAAATATTTAATTTCCTGATATACTTACTTAGTTTCTATTAAAGTAGTAGTTGTTTAGATATACTACTATAAACGAGAGGATTCGATACGGAAATATTCTATTTCCGTATCGAATAATTTCGCAACGTCACTATTTAGTACTTGTCATAACGTTGCAACACATGAAATTGTCAAATCTGGAATCGAATTAAAATTCCGATTATAGAGCTTAGCAGTAGCAACTGCAGTCTGATCAAATGATTAATTTATTGTTGTTGTGATGCTTTGGCCAAGTTTTATACTTAACTGTTTACATTAAATCTCTCGTGAAACCACTACACGTTGTGACCATTCGCTCGTGCACGATATGAAGAGACCACAAACATATTTTAAAAGTATGTAATTTTAATTATTTGCCCACTTCTGGAATTATGCTTACACTTGAGATGAGTAATATATTTATTTTGATAAGGATTATATTAATCCTTATCAAAATAAATAAGTTACCGTTAATAATAAATAATAAGTTAATAATAAATTTTACCGACATAGTATTACTATGTCGGTAAAAACACCTTCGCAAGTAAAGCATTGGTTTAGACCAAATTTGAAAATCATAAAAATGGTTATTGTGAGTCAACCTTAAAAGATAGATATATTTATGCTATTGCGGACTTTTTTTTAAACTTTTGAGAGGAACAATTCCACCATACATTGTTTTCGTGTGACTTTAACTATTTACGCAGCGCACGCCACGTAAGCTCTCAGAAGATACGATTTTTTCCGACTTAGTTCACATTAATGCAATTTTCGTAAGGTTCTCTAATTTTTTTGAAAATAAAATATAGCCTACTATCTGATGCCCGCGACTTCGTCCGCGTGGAATAAGTTTTTTCAATTCCCACGGGAACTCCTCAATTTACCGGGATAAAAAGTAGCCTATGTCACTCTCCAGGTCCTCGACTATACCCATGCAAAAAATCGCGTCGATCCATTGCTCCGTTGCGGCGTGATTGAAGGACAAACCAACAAAAAAACACACTTTCGCATTTATAATATGTTAGTATGATGTTACTCGCTGATAATGTAGCTTTCTATGTGAAAGAATTTTTAAAATAGGTTGAGTAGTTTTTGAGTTTATACATTACAAACAAACAAACAAATCTTTCCTCTTTATAATATCAGTTTAGAAATGACATGTTGTCCTCACCATTCTCTTGGTGGTCGCTGTCCTCGATGGCCCCATTGACAAGTTTGCGGAGGGAGGTGTTGAGCTCGGTTGGCAAGTTCTCGTTGATATACTGGAGACTAGGGTCATTGATGCCCTCACCTGACACACAACGAGTTTTTTAAACACTTACAATAAGAAAAAAAAAACTGGCCAAGTGCGAGTCGGACTCGCGCACCGAGGGTTCTGTACAAACCTGTAGGTATATAAGTAAAAGTTATGGTATTTTTATTCCACTGAACTATTTTAATTTCAATTTAAAACCTCTACGCGTGCATGCGGAAAGGGGTAGTAAGTTTAAAATTATTAAAAATATTTTTATCATATGATGTAACTAAAAATTTATGCTTTTAGCAATTCTCCCTTTATCTGTGCTAAAAGACGTTGCTCCGTACCAAATTTCAAGATTCTGAGTTCACGGGAAGTACCATGTAGGTTTTGATTCCCTTGCGAGTGTCGAAAATTTGACATAAACGGCTGTATCTTTTGATTGCGTTGGCTTAGAATTTGATTTTTTCACAGCTCCAAGGGACAGTAGACCTGAGTATTTGATATGAATTTCAGCTTGATACCTCCATGCGTTCCTGAGAAAAAGGGCCTCTTGACACACAGACGGACGGACAACAAAGTGATCCTATAAGGGTTCCGTGTTTTCCTTTTGAGGTACGGAACACTAAAAATTAAACATCGTGGGATAGGTCGATTTTTTCACACAAATCCTACCTACTGTGGCGGATTATAGCAAATAAAACTTCTAGTACTTTCATCATTATGGACTTCAGCAAAGTCACGCCTGCATCTATCCAATATTTGCAAACTTCTAATAAAATAAATAAATAAATATATCTTTATTCGGATCAATGACACAGATAAAGTACAATACAAAACACAAAATTAATAAAAGATAATTCCAAAAAGGGCATCGCCTCAGCGTGATGCTGTTATGGTGTAGATACGCCATAACAGCGCTGATTTTCAGGCGACCCCTGAGAAATTTACGACGCCCCGGGCCCGCCCGGGCCGCCCGCTAACCCGACATCGCTGGTAACATATTTATCGCCACTATAAGACTCAAACTCTACTTAACTAATCTATCCCGCACTTTAAACTAATTACATTACACCACAATTCACTAAACTTACATATATTTTAAAATAATTTCTATACTATACTGTAGGTACTATCCACTATTGTGTGGACCTCAGCCAGGTTGACCTAGTAGTAATTTTATCTACTCCAGCATCGAAAAGTTCCAATTTCGAATTTGACAACTATATCGAATTGAACCCTCTTTCGTGTTTGCTTCTCATAACGATACAGTTCGTTGTATGGGAGCTGTATCGTTATGAGTCGTAGCTGTATCGATATGGTTATCTTCATAAATTGGATACCTATAGCTTAGCGGCTCTGGGTTCTGGCACTTTTGGTTTTTATTAATTTATAAAGTAAAAAATTATAATTAGACGTCCTTGTCGTAGATAAAATCTTGTATGCAACTGTACGTAATTAGTCATTTTAATTCTCGTACTATCCTATTTTGATACTCGGCAAGCCTCGTATCAAAAAATAGCACTCGAATTAAAATGACCCTCATTACGATACAGTTGCATAAATAGCTATATTGTTCTGTGTGTTGTTATTATTATTCTCTTACCGAACAGCGCTTTTTTGGCGAGCATATACTGCCGCGTCATTGAGCCAAGGTCTCTGATGTGGTCCAGTTCCTCGTTCTGCCGGTAGAAGACACCCGTCGGCCGCACACCCATCCTGTCTATACTTGTGCAACCTACACGAAGAAAGAGCACTAAGTATTAAACAAAACTGTAACCCGATTACGGAGAAAACACTGCAGAGACGTAATGTAATGAACCCGGGACCTCGTCGGTCGCAGTCATGCTAACCACTAGACCAACGAGGCAGTCACCCGGACCATAATAGCAAATCGATTGACACCTCATTCTTCAAAATCGGCTCAGTAGTTTAGGCGCTAAGATCGAACATATACAAATACAAACATACATGCATACATCGTACATAGACTGCATGTCTGACTGTAGGCAGGAAAAATTGAGTATTTTTTTGAACATATAACTTAAGTACCTTCAAAACAAGAGTGAATGCATCTTCTAGGCAAGCGCGTTCCAACCTAGACCTCATCATTGCTTTGCACTCAGCATGATTGTCGTCAAGCGCAAGCCTATCACGCAATAAAAAAAAACGTGACGCCATAGACGTGAAAAAAATTTTTTTTTTTTTTTAATATAAAGTTATCTAAAGCATTAAAGTTTATTTTCCAATGTAGTATATTTATATTTAAGACCTTTTATCTTCGTAACAACGCGAGCATGTCGATGATGCCGCGAATCCACATTTTTATTTTTTACCCCGTTTTTTTAAATATAAACCTTAACTCTAAATCATTAAAGTTTATTTTCCAATGTAGTATATTTATATTTAAGACCTTTTGTCTTCGTAACAACGCGAGCATGTCGATGATGCCGCGAATCCACATTTTTATTTTTTACCCCGTTTTTTTAAATATAAACCTTAACTCTAAATCATTAAAGTTTATTTTCCAATGTAGTATATTTATATTTAAGACCTTTTGTCTTCGTAACAACGCGAGCATGTCGATGATGCCGCGAATCCACATTTTTATTTTTTACCCCGTACCAAAAAGTGTTCAACGCGTGTTCAACAGGACAGAATAGATGTATATACCATCTAAATACTTCCTTATGGTCCCTTCCATGCCTCGCGGCCGCTCATCCGCGTGGTACTGAGTCCATTTCACCAGAACCTCCCCCAGTATATACAACACGTCCAGTCTCCGCTCGCGTCTCGCCACCGTCTCTATTCTATTGACAGCTCTCACGTCTTTGGGCACCAGTCGGAGGATGGCGAAACCGGAGAACGGTTGCAAGTGTAACAGACTGTAGACTAGGAATAGGCCGGTCACGGACTCCTGAAATTATTTTAAAAAGGAGTTTGATCATTTTGGCCTGCCGACCTTGCCGCCATTTTTCTTTTTTCAAAATAACGGCTACGGCATAAAAACAAATAAAAATTATTTCCAAAAAACCTACTGTGTGATTTCTACACACTATGTTGAAGTCGGGCGAGCCTGATGTGTCAACTTCAACATAGTGTGTAGAAATCAATATTTTTTTTTAACGTTCCCGTGGCTTTGGGAGTCGGTTTTTGGGAATGAATTTTTATTTTTAACTTTTTAATATCAGGGTTGAGGATTTGGAGTCCCATTTTTTATGGGACCACCTCGAGAGCTTCCTCTAACGACTGAAAAAAAAAATCAAATTGGTTCAGAAATCACAAAGATGTGCACCGACATACATTAAAAAAAAAAAATACGCGCCGAATTGAGAACCTCCTGCTTTTTTGGAAGTCTGTTAATTATTAGAGTCTACTAAAGTTGTCCTCACCAGCACAACTATCTTTGATAGCTTATATCTCGGAAACCTGAAGCTTTGGAAGATTTTGTCTAATAAAATACTTGCTTGTATTGATGCCAACTATTGATTAATACAGGTTTTATGAGTGGTCGTTATTTAAAAAAACAAATAAATTGGCACGACGGTAAGTAGGCCAGGCTTCATACGAAAATATTCAAACCCCTTTATCAGGAAAATAAAACATCGATTCATTATTTTTAGCCCATGACTTGCTTCTTGCTTGACATGAAATAGATTGTCATTCAAAATTCAGGCAGAAAAATATGCTGAATTTTCTTGTGTATCTTAAAAGTTCAAACTTGTTTGGTCAAAATGCTTATTTAATCTATAATTAATATCATAAATACAAGTGTGTTGGTTTGTCGAGTCCTTTAATTATGCCACAGCAGAGCGTGAATCGACGTGAATTTAGCACGGCTATGGTTCAAAACCTGTAGAGTGACATAGGCTACTTTTTATCCAGGAAAATCTTCAAAGAGATTTTTAAAAACCTAATAATAAAATCCATGCTTGCACAGTTACGCCATCTCAGATTGTGCGAAGAACTACAAGGTACCGGCGACTTTAATGCGCATTTAGCGAGCTTTGATTGAATGTATGAAGTGAACAGTCTTATACTGGTTTATATATTGTCTTTGGTTAATACGAAAAAAACTGGTTACCTCAAAATAACTAGTGTTTTTGACCATGTAATGTTTGGCTATGTGAATTAACTCCTCGGATAGTTCCGCTATCTCCGCACTTGATGTTCTGCCCCTACAGACAGAAAGAGGTTTTCATGAGTGTTCAACAATGTCTCAAGTAATACGACCCAGTTTCCAGCAAGACAATACCAACCCCAATCTGCCTATCTACATAATATATCTATACTGTACTAATTATAAATGCAAAAGCGTGTATGTCTGTCTGTCAGTCTGCTACTCTTTCACGGCCCATCTGTTCAACCAAGTTTAATGAAATTTGGTATTGGGATAGTATGAATCCCGGGGAAGGACATAGGGTAGGTACTTTTTATATGGGAAAATTAAAGAGGTCCCGCGGATTGCAGACAACTAAGTACAAAGCTTAATCTAATAGAAGCGCGCAAAGGCGGTCTTATCGCTAAAGCGATCTCTCCCAGACAACCTTTCCCAAGTAGACATGAGTTCGTTATACCAAAACGTAACATATAACGGATATGTGTTAGATATCATACCATATCGATAACTTTATCACAAAAACCGATATCACAAAAACTGTATCGACTATCGAGTTAAAACCTACTAGCGCGCGAGAACGATGCGAACACGTACGAACAAAACGCAAACTTCACAAAGGATATGATAGAAAACCATATTCGCTACCTCACCTCTCTTTCTAACTTTACTAGTATAAAAGAGATGAAGCGAATATGAGTTATGAGAATATAACTTAAGCCATGTTTGCGTGGTTAATATATTTTACTGCACTAGCAATAAGAGTTAGTTTCTATTGTATAGTTACGATCACGGTTTTGGCAGCTACGGCTACTCGATATTAGTGAGACACTTTATTACAAAATAAAACTACAAGTCCAAGTAATAAGGTTGAATTTGAGTTGTTACAATATGGATACATTTGTAAAAGGTCTGTATATAATATTGTATATACAATCATTGTAAATATGACGATTTTTAAATGCGCCAGGAAAGTAATCTAAATAAAGTAATCTCAATAGCTGTGTATACCTATAAGTGGCGTGCCACACTGTTATAGACCTTATGTACTATTTTTTAATTTAAGCTTTGTGTACTCGCCGTTGGTATACCGAAATACAATAAATAAATAAATTAAATAAAAAATTATCAATTTTTGACATTTACTTTTCAAAAACTTTTCTGCATTTTTCTGCTAGTCCTAAGCCTAGTAAAGCATGAAGGGAAATCGCCGTAGTTACAAGTAGCTTAACTGATAAATAACTATAAATATCTACCTAAGACCTGCATTGATATACTGCATAACTGTATGTGAGTTTGCGTTTGCGTTAGTTCGCATTCGTACCTATTTGCTCAACTGTACTACTGATATCGATATCTGAAAACCGTTTTTCATATCGATATGAAAACTTAATATCGGATATGTAGCCGATATGCGAAATAACTGAAAACGCCCATGTCTATTCCCAAGATAATAGATGATTTCCCAAGATAGTTTGTATCCCAGGGAAGGACATAGGGAAAATTAAAGAGTTCCGGAGAGAATAAAAAACTGTAATCCACACGGACGAAGTCGCAGGCATCATCTTGTAATAAAATAAATAGAATCCTAAATATATGTCACCGTAAGATTGTAATCTAACGCTTTTTTTTCGATTGATTGTAAACAGTCGAAAGATTGTGAACCGTTCAATGTTTTAAGTGTCAATTTTTGAAATATTCATTGTATAATTTACGTTTTCTTGTCTCTTTCTTGTAGGTTAGGTTAGGGTTCGACATAAATAATCAAGTAGTGCCCGGCCTGCTATCGGATTAATAAGCCTAACAGATTACAATCTACCGAAAAATAATCCGTTAGATTGTAATCATTCAA
Source organism: Erebia epiphron (assembly GCA_963932025.1). Taxonomy (NCBI): domain Eukaryota; kingdom Metazoa; phylum Arthropoda; class Insecta; order Lepidoptera; family Nymphalidae; genus Erebia; species Erebia epiphron. Next base: position 3,620,749 of record OZ009948.1, read on the forward strand.
CAGTTTACAATTTCGCGAGTTAGATTATAATCAACGGTTTTTACAATCTTACTGTGACATATACATTATACAACAAGCAACTATTTCCATGTAAGCAAATAACAAATAATTGGCTAAATAGTTTAAACTATGATACTGAAGATCTACCAAAATTACAAATTTAAATTTAATATACTACAGAGGTATGTTGGATATTAGTTACACGCTCAGTTCAAGTCACAGTTAGGCACACATATACACACACAACACACATCTGTTCAAATATTATGTTTAAGAATGCCAAAGAGTCAAGAGATAGTGAAGATTTGAAAGCAAATTTTCATTATTTTGACTCCACTATTTCTTGTTTTGTTTTCCACAACAAATGAGACTTTTGCTATCTCATCTGGAGGCCAAAACACATTCACATAATATGATGTAGCATAGTGACACATTGCTAGGTTATGTCCCGTTTTTTAACTATGCAAGTCGTTGATTTCCATCGCATCACAACATGCCAGATATAATCAATTAATAAATGCAAATACCTACCCCTAAATGGTTTCTACCCAGTATGGTACAGAATGCTTAATCGCTCGGTGGTATTTTAGCCAGTAGGGTGATAACTTACCACAGCCTTCTACCAGAAAAAAAATATAAACCTTACTTATTTAACTTCTGTTTGAAATCTGTAGTTAGCACCTATTTGTTTCAAGGCTCACCAGGCCACAAAAGAACCTCCAGTATAAATAGAATTGACTTACTCATACAGTAAATCAAAGTTCATTTCCTTCCATAATTTGGAAAACTCCTTAAAGTCTAAGGTCTTCAGCTGCAGGCACCTGTTGACAATCTCATCACAGTCTGCTGAGAAGCCATCGGCTATGTGCACTTGATATATTGGTAGAGAATTTTTGTCACCTGAAAGAGATTAAAATTAAAAACACCTAAGCTTCAACATCTGTCACTTGCCATTATAATCCTTTTTATCCTAGAATTTAGGCCTGTGCCTAGCTGTGGGACGTTAAAGGGCTGTAGTGGTGGAGTGGTAGAAAATCGGATTTTTTCCTGGAGAAGAACGTTGCAGGCCTCAACCATACTAACAGAGCCCAACTTTTCAACCGATTTTGACGAAATATGGTCTAGAGAGGTTGTATCTTGTCCTGAGGAAGGACATAGGCTACTTTTTATCTCGGAAAAATAAAGAGTTCAAAAAATTTAAGTTCAATTTGTGAAAAACTTACGCGGCATTTTATGAACACAACAAAGAATTTAATAGACTCCTGCTTTTTTAAAGTCTGTATCATCAATGATTCATTGAAACGTGACTATAAAACTGTTCTTCTTTGAGAAGCTATTTAATATTACATTTAATTTCAAATACATTCAAAATCATATCATGAAATCATCAAACATCAAACTATGTAAATAAACATCTGTATTCTGTGCTAAACATCACCTTCACAGAACACTTATACTGCACCGGTTAGTGATGAATATGATTCAATGATTGATGAGAGACTCGAGTTCTTTTACTCGAATCACTATGCTGACTCGTGCAGTCGTACCGCTATTCTCGACTCTCGAGGGTCGAGTAACGAGTAGACTCGGCGACTACTTGAAACACAGCGGTATGACTTGAGTCAATGACTCTGGTGTTTTGAGTTTTCGGATGGGAATAGTGGCATACTCGGGCTTTGGCCTTTGAGTGGCTCGTTACAGGGACTCGGAATCGACGACTCAGTTCGTGACCAAGTTAGGCAGGTACGTTACTGACTTGTGAAGTACCACTATTCTTTTTAATTTAAGTGCGCTTCGTGTGGCGCGTAGCCATAATATGGCTACGCGCCACACGAAGGGACTATGTTTTGAATTATGTTTTGTAGAGCACAAAGTAGAAAATATTTAATTTTTTTATACTTTCGAGGCAAATAAATCCATACATGAGTCGCGGTTGGAGTAGCTAAATGGTGCCCAGTAACTTTAATCATTAGTCAATGCCGCGAGTCGCAACTCGAATTCCTTATTCCACTCCGAGAAGGCTCGAGTAACTCGAGTTGATAAAACGGCGTTATCCCATAATTAGTGATAAAACCTTGACACCAGAGACAAGTAACATATAGGACACACAAACTTTAAACTTGACACGTGACGTTACATGCGTGACGTTCTATTTTTTTTAATTGGCATAACGGCTCTGGGTTCGACCGGACAACAATAATCCTAATATCTACACACTAGTTTTTACAATTTTACAGGAGAGTTCACTGGAGTTCACTCGACCATTCAAAAGCACTTGAAATAAGTTATTTGAATACAAAATAAAGTTATCAAGAACTAAAAACTTCTAGCTTATTTTTAATTTTTTTTTTTCAAGGATGGGGTGCATTTGTGCCTTGTTCCACCCTATAATTAGATAATTATATTAATCAAAGGTTACACCAACATATTATACAGAAAAGGGCACAACAGTCCAATGTCGTGCCAGAAATCAAAAACAATAAGTAGGTAAAGGACATATTATTTACCTTTACGGCGTTAGCATTCCAGGTAACGACTGCCTCTCTCCCCTCTCTCGATGCGTCAAGAGAGTAAAAAAAAGGCGCGAATCACATCGATAGCGAATCATCGTTAAATATGTACTCGTAGGTACTAGAAACATACCCTTTCATAGAAAAAGTCGGGCGTCCGACTTGCAGAGCACGTTCCTCATCTGTCTTAAGCCTATCTTTGTCCCCGTCGCAGCGTCGTCACGGTCGCTCGTCGAGTCGAGTAGATAATTTTTTAAACTTTGTAGTTAGTCCTATTAGTTTGGCACTGTATAATTTTTATTTTAAAGTAAGTGTTTCAATAATTATACATTTGCAAAAAAACGTAGGAATATTAAATTCCTATTTAATATTTTTATCCCATAAGCAATCATTTAATTTCCGCGGCAAACTGTAATTTATAATATAATATAATCATAAACTGTATATTAAAATGACTTGATACTGGCCTTGCGGCTTCTATGACCTTTATCTATGACCATAGATTAATTATAATAATATTGTCTTTGGTCGAAGTGAGGTTTTTAACGTTTTTAACACTCGACACATAAGTCTGACAAACTTTAGGAACTAAGAGTAAGAACAAACACTAAAAATAAAACTTGAATAAGATTTTCAAGTGTTTTATTTTAATTTTATCTACATAAAATAAATCCCAGTTAACAGATAACACAACGAAGGTAACGAATCGAATAAAACACTGATTTGATGGCTGCTTACAATAATTTAATGTCGATAGTCGATACCTTCGACGCATCACTTAGGGATGTGTGGAATTTGCGAGCGTTCACATACAATATTGCTGTTAATTATAATCACTACTAAATCGTAAAACTAAGTAGAAACTGCGTTGTTTAAAGGGGCGTCTTCTCGATTAATTTGTACCAGTGTCCGCACTCGCAGCGGCGAGGGTGATCCTGGAATCGAAAATAAAATTACGTTAATTATTTTTAGTAATTGATCGAATGAAGGACCAGCTCGCCTCAGGCCTCGCTACTAGGACTACCCTGGTCCCACACGAATTTACTAGGACTACCCTGGTCCTGCACGAATTTTTAGGATACCCCTGGTCCTACATTCGATCAATATATATATATATATCATCAATATATCAATAATGGTAATTGAGCTATATATAGTACATATAAAATCACTATACCACATAGATTTTCCTTTTGTTGCGGATTATAGTGAATTAAACTTCTGGTTCCTACATAAAAAGTAGCGTAGAAGTAGTAGTTGTCTGGAATGTGTTATTCCAGACCATAATCTATCTCTGTGCCAAATTTCATTGAGATGCATTAAGCCGTTCTGCCGTGATTGAGTAACAAACATCCAAACATCCATCCATCCATCCAAACTGTCGCATTTATAAGATTAGTATAGTAGTATAGATATACCTTGTGTACCCAAAGCCAGTTAATTGATGTCGCGTGTTCTTCACCTGTAAATAGAAATACAAAATCCATTAAAAAAAATCTTGACTTATGAAAAGAAGTATTCGATTTTTCTTTCCACTTATGTGGTATCAGCTAATCAGCTCTGTACAATTAATATTCTGTAAAAAAAAATACTGTGAAATCCCAATTTTGTTACTTGCCTAACATACTATGATGACACCATAGCTTACATAATAATAATATTATCATTATTACACATATTTGTATGGACAGTGCAATAATATTTTCATAGTGTACAACTGAATCAGCAAGTGACTGAAATACAGAATACATCTGCTAGTACAGTTTGGTGCCTTTCAAAGTTACCTTGGAAAAGTTTATTTAAGGTAGGAAGAATACTTGCGTAAAGCAACTGATTTTATAGGAACATTCCTATTACAATGTTTCTGCCTTAATATGTTGTCTGGGCATAGTTATTTACTTTCTATAGCACAGGAAACAAACAGTTGATTGATAACCTAGTTGTAACAACCTTCCTGGAGCAGTGTTGAGCGCTAATGCCTTAACGTGGGAGGTCCCCATATCAATTCTCGGCAAGGTCAATTTGAGAATTTATAATTTCTGAATTTTCTCTGGTCCGGCCTGGTTGGAGGCTTCGGCGGTGGCTCTTACCTTACCAACCTACAAAGACGTACCGCCAAGCGATTTTATTGGGTTTAATATAACTACCATGCCCCTAACAGGTTAGCCCGCTACCATCTTAGACTGCATCATCAATTACCATCAGGTGAGATTGCAGTCAAGGGCTAACTTGTAGTGGAATAAAAAAAACCGGCCAAGTGCGAGTCGGACTCGCGCACCGAGGGTTCCGTACTCAAGAAGTAGGTATAATTACCTTTGTTAATGAACCGCAAAACTAACTTTGTTTGTAGAGGTTTACTGTTAATATCAAAAAATTACGTTTGTTGTATGGGAGCCCCCCTTTAATATTTACTTTATTGATATTTAATTATTTATTTTGAAAGGTAATATACAAGTTAATATTCTGTGAAAATTTGAACCGTCTACCTGTTACCGTTTTTAATATTGAGCAAAAAAATACGAAAAAAACACGTTTATTGTATGGGGACCCCCCTTAATATATATATATTTTTTTAATTTTTAGTATTTGTTGTTATAGCGGCAACGGAACTACATAATTTGTGAAAATTTCAGCTTTCTAGCTATCACGGTCTATGAGATACAGCCTGGAGACAGACAGACAGACAGAGAGACAGACAGACAGACAGACAGCGGAGTCTTAGTAAACTAATAGAGCAGCGTCTTGGTTCCATTTTATCCACCTAATCAATGAATCACACAGCATAGAAAGTAAGTATATTTAAGCAAAAAATAAAATTATCAACTTACATATACATCCTACAATACGGGCGTCGAAGCACGAGGGGACGAGTGTGGGGTTGTCGCGTGTGCCGGCGGCTTTCTTCAGCACCTTCATGTTGAAGGGGTCATCGTTACCCGACTCTAGCGCGAGCAGTTCTTTCTTTTCTAAACCTGTGGCGTGCTCTAGGGGATCTGGCATCACTGGAAAAAGAATGTTACATTGCTTATAAGGTAAAAAAAACTTAAAAACACATACAAAATCAACACTGTATTGTACAACAGTGCAACAAATAGGTAAGCCACTCAGCTTGTGTTGGGACTTTGGGCCTCTCAGACACGAAACCAGTATAATAGTGCACATCTGAGGTACCAGGTGCCCCAACGCTGATTTTCAGTGGCCTCCTTTCCGCGAACGTCATTGGCATAGAGAAATATTGATAAGAAAGTGTTTCTGTATGTGTGTGGCGTTTTCATGGGCCATCCCTCTAAATTATTTTGGAGAAATCTGGTGCAGACTTTCAGATACAGCTTGCATGCTAGAGGAGCTACTACATAGGCTCCTTTTTAACTTAGTATTATTTTAAATCATATTCTTCAGAAAATATGTAAGGGATCTTTTAAAAATATCAATCTGTGAAATGACAGGTTTAATCCATTGTATTTCAAAATACTAACTAATTGCCTTCTATTGTGTCAATTTCATTTTTGATATCTATAATTTCTATAATGTACAGCCATAATTATTAGGCTATTCTGTCAACAAACTTAAGTTGCATTAACATCTAGACTGATTGATTCGATTTTTCCTAATCTGAAGGTCAATGGGTGTGGTTATTTAGCCTAATATGGATTACAGAAAAACAATATTTAGGTTAAAACTATACTATCCATTTAACAATACCTTGTGATCTTATAAGGTAAGGGTATGTTTAGGGTATTTCCATACAATTAGACTTATTAAATTAGAATTATTAAATGTACCAATATCAACACAATCTAGTATTAAATTTTTACTTGACTACAGCAAAGCCAAAAAGAAGGGTTACAATTTTAGCAATCTATGTAAGCATAATATATGTTTGTATTTATGTATGTTCCACCGTAGTGATCTACTGATCCGATTTTGATGAATGAGGTGTCAATAAATTCTTTAATATGGTCTGGGTGACATAGGTTACATTTTACATGAACTGGTAAAATGTATGTAACAGTATGAAGCTTATAAGGAAAAACTGATAATAGTATTATTCATAGATAAGGTGTATGCTGAATATGATTTGATTCTTAGAGGTAACTTGATTGGAGTCTACTAATTATACTACAATTACTAATAAAAAGTTTCTTTTAAGCAACAATTACTTTTATAGGAAATTACACTAACAAAGCAAAATAAAATACATTTAACATAAGTGAGCCAAGAGGCTCACTTATGTTAAATGAGGAGGATGAGGTGTAGAAAAAGGCAACTATGGATAAGAATCCATAGTTGCCTTTTTCTACACAAGCTAAAACCTTGCACCAGCAATTTACATGATAGCAGCGGAGCCTGCTAATAAAGTATTTTCATAATATGTAAATGAAATGCAATCTATCAAAACATCCAGTAAGGTTTTATTCCTTATCACGAGGAATTTTCTATTAGATAAGAATATATAACCTATAATTCAGTAAAATTATCCTTCCCTTAGCGATCCTGTAAAGTTCTTGTACAACAAAATCAAGGAGATTTGATGATAATAAACATTTTTAGACATTTATAGTCACGAAATTTTGACAAAATTGCGAAATCCAATCGATAAAATGTGCGGATACATATTACGACGCTAACAATGCCATGAAAATCACTATACGAAGGAAAACTCTCATTAGATACTAATATGATAAAACCAATCCAAAATGGGCGGAAAATGGTTTATAAATAAAATGGGTTTTTTTTTATGAAAAATAAAGGGATACTTTTGACATTACGTAACGTAACAATGACAGCTGAGGCAAGGTGTTTTACTAGGTTTTTAGGGCGTCCTTACTTTTGTCTGCGAATCCCCGTCGAGCGGTAGATAGAAGAACACTTCGGAGAGCATTTACGCGTACAATTTGTCTACACAAGGAAGCCATTTTCACTTAATTTTCACTAGACCGCTTCTCACGGTAGCAAGTGGATTTTAAGTTTTCCGTAGAGTTGCCAAATGTAAAAATCGGTAAAGTCATAATGTGTCGGTTTTTTAAAGTATCGGTTATTAAAAATTACATTATTTTATATTTCAGAAAACCTTAAGAAAACTTTTAATGTTAAACTATGACCATCAAAATGAAATAAACTTGTTTTAATACTATTATAGCTAAGCAGGGGCGTTACTATGAGCTCTTAAAGGAGGACAGAAATTGAACTGCAGCACAGTTCAATGCAGTGTCTGCCTACCAGTTCAGTGCCTTGAAGTTAAGTGCAGTTCAATAGCTGTCCTGCTTTAAGAGCTCATAGTAACCCCCCAGATAGCTTGATCTGAAAATTAAACAAACCTTCTCGGAGGCGCCACTGCTGCATTTTCTTAAGAAGCTCATAAAAAAAACATTATAATAGTTCAATTTTTCCCCTCAACATGGCAAATTTTTTATTTTCCTGGTCAGGTCAAAGTATAATTATTACTGTAGGTGACAATTGGTAATGACAAAATGAAATAATGTATTTTTACATTACAGTTTATAAAGAAGGTGACGAACTCCATGGCACAGTGGTGAGCACTGTGGTCTTATCGCGGGAGGTCCCAGTTTCGATTTTCGGCAGGCGTAACTGGTAATTTATAAATCCGAATTTTCTCTGGTCTGGTCTGGATTTTTCGGTAGGGGAAAATAATACCAGTTTTAAAGCCATAACTTTAATAAAGTTATGAGATGACACTCAATCCCGTAAAAAGGTGCAGGGGGGTTACTATAGCTCTTATAGCAAGACAGATATTAACTTCAAGGCACTAGACTAGTAGGTAGACACTGCATTGAACTGTGCTGCAGTTCAATTTCTGTCCTGTTTTAAGAGCTCATAGTAACCCCCTGATAGATAATTTATAAACGTGTACATACGTACGTAGCGTAGTATAGTAATAGTCTTAACAGTAGTAATAACCACAATTACACTTTTATGTTTTTAAGTACAGCTAACTTTTGTAACTTACATATCTAACATTTCTGTTTCACAAGACTTTTCACATTTCGTAAATTACTCATTTATGAGATGATGAAACTTGAAATTTAATTCGCTGTCCGCCACAGTAGGTAAATATGCTAATAATAGGTAAATGAAAGCGGCTCACATGAGTAAAATTTACAAATTTTTTTCGCCTCAGAAAAGTTTATATTTTCGGACACCTCAATGCATTCTAAAATTAATTAAACATTTTTTTCCTTCTTATGTGTTTAATTTGCAAAGTTAGTAAGATGTATTTTATACAGGTTCAAAAATTATAGTAATAAATATTTATGTATATAAATAAAGGTGCATAAGGTAGATACTACGTGCAATTATTTATCCTGGTATTCTAGTCATAATTTATTAATAATATAAATATAATCTTTATTTAATTTTATATATCACAACAGATAGAAAATAATAAATTAGCTCATACAGTATTGGAGAGAATGCAATTTTTATAAAATAAAATAGCGATTTATTTTATTTACATATTTAAAAAGTATCGGTCAACCATATTTTAAAAATAAGAGTAGGTTTTTAAGTTCAAACTCCAGATTTATTGATGAATATACATTTTTGTCCCTCATAGTTTCATAGTGTTTTTCACACATTTTTTTAGTAAAAACATGGCTTTTGACGATAACTTGCAATTACTTTATTCATCAACGCCTTTCCATCATAAACAATTGTGGTTAGGAGCTAAAATAAACCATAAAAACTATGTAGGTATTTGTTATTAAAACATTTAAAAACAAAGGCAGTCTTTCGGTAGGTACGTAGTACCTACGTACTTTGATATCATAATATTATGTGGATCGGTACCATAATATGTGGAAGCCTAGGTAATCTGTATATTATAATAAGTTAACGACTTCTACTTGTATATGTCACCGTAAAAACCGTTAGATTATAATCTAACGGTTCGGATCTTCTATCCCGCGAGATTGTAAACAGTCGAAAAATTGGGAACCGTTCAATGTTCTGATTAATAAATGTAATGTAATGCAATGAGTGATTTTTGAAATATTTATTGTATTTAAATAAATAAATAAATAAATAAATAAAATCTTTATTTGGAATTACCAGATACATTGAAGAAACAAACAAAAACTTAAGTACTAGTAGAAAAGAAAAAATAAAATAACTTATGAACTAGACTGTGACAGAGTCTATGAACTAGAGTGTAAATCCGTTAACTTACCATGTAACTAACTTGATTGTTACCATAGTCCATAGGTAACTTGACGGATCGGAACCGCTTGAGTTATAATATCAAAATACAGGTAATTTTATAACAAACGCGATGGTATATCATTGGCTACAATAAACTTGACAAAAAAATTCTTTTTTTTTTTAAATATATATAGGTTAGCGCTTGGCTGCAATCAGACTTGCTTGCAAGTGGTGATTAAAATTAAAATTAATTAATTAAAAAATAGCCTGGACCGGATTTTGATAGGCAACATATTTTAGGTGTATTTATCTATTACTAAATAAAAATAAAAAGTAGGTTTCATCCATTTAACAGCTCGGTGAAGGTCGTGGTTATATACGGATCTTAGACTATAGGTAAATACCTATTCAGGTAGTGTTAGTTTCTATCGGGTTAATATACCTAATATATTACAATTTACCGAAAAATAATGCGTTAAATTGCAAGCAGTATTTTACGGTTCACAATCTGTCGACAGTTTACAATCTATCGAGAGATTACAATCTAACGGTTTTTACAATTTTACGGTGACATATATATTCTATGTGGTTATCTTTCCTATATCAAATTGTCAAAAATAAAAGAAATACTTACGAGCAACATAAATGCAATTTTTCGATGTATTTTATTTATCTTATTCACGCATAAGATAAATGATGACATTATTGTTGATGGAAATCAGTTTCTCGTTCGACCACTTCTTTGAACGAAACAGCCTTTGAATGAATTAAGTCGGACATCGATTTCACCTTCTTCAAGCTGAAAATTAACGTAGCCTCGCTTTGTTTAGTTCTTCTTAATTCTAAATCGGCAACAGCTATGACGGCATAGTTATGGCAGAAATTAATTAAGTTCTGGTCACGAAAGTTGAAACTACAGGCTTGATTTTAAGGTATTGAGTTGAGTTGCAGTTTGTTGTTTTAGTATATAATATCCCACCCAATAAAAGCTCAGCAATAACTACCCACCTTTTCAATTTTCGTGACGTCACTGCGTGATTTATTTTACCAGATCTAATGAATATATTTCTCGGTAACACGATGGTGATACACATTCTCGAACACATCTTGTGCGTGCTAATCCACTCATTTGATTACAGGCGCTGCTTTGTTCACATGCTGTTTCGAATTCATGAAATGTCATCTCCTGCAAAATTATATCCAGAATCAATTATTATTTAAACTCTTATTATTATTGAATTTATGGACAAAAAAAGAAGAGTAATTGGAGTAAGGATTGTGATGTGGGATTGTGACAGTCTAGCATACACAGTAATCATCTTGTGTGGTGGTGCATGTGAGTGGTGGTGGCATTGCTTGCTTGGGAACTTAGCTTTCTTGCTTGGTTGGGAAGGTAAACGGTGCTTTGCTTGTAACTGCATGCTTTACCATACAGTTTTTTTTTCTGTTGGCAGATTATAGCAAAATAAATGTATTCTTTTCTTGCTACACAGTAATCAGTGAAAACGAAACGTGGAAATATCTACCTTTAGATACGAATAGAAATAAAGACTTTTTGTCAGAAGCTTTTTGCTTTTTTTTTTGTTCAGGATCAGATTTGTTTCAACCCATTACTTAGGGGTTTAGGGGTTGAATCAAACGTAAAATCCACTAAATATCAGAAAATAAAAATAGTAGATCCTTACGTACATTTTTGGGTGTATCCTTGTATTGGTATTCTTTAAATGTAAAAGTTGTACCAGTGTTATCACTCCTACAACTGTCGTACAGTCCTAAAATAAATAACCAGGCTACTGATGATGCTATTCGTAACATTATTATATTGTTTTAGCAAGTCGTTGTTTCCATCAAAGAAAGTTTTTGTTGGATGCTCTGAAAATCAATAGACTAACTACTTGTTGCTTTACTAATACGTTAATGCGCATGTCTAATTTCCAGATTTCAGAGATATTTAAAAGTACTCATAATGTTACCAATATTATTAGCTTATTAATAATCATTACATAATACAATAGTCACAGCTCCTCTTAGATAATGGCTGTACTGTAACTCAGCATGATATTAAGTAGGTACGATAAATAAATTTCTTGTTTGTATTCAAAAATGTATCTACTTATTATATATTGGTTGTTATTCTCCATTTTTTAATGATGAATATTTAGGCATATTTATAAGAATCTGTTTAATGTAGTTTTATCCAATTCATTCAGTTTTAAATAAATCGGTAAAATACATCCCTTTAACTTAAAGAAAAAAGAATGACGTGCAGCTATGTCAATTGGAGGTTGTCTTTGGTCAATTGTCATTTGTCAAATCTCAAAACTTCAAAAGTGTTTTGTAAATTAAATTGTAACTTGTCTCTGGTATATTGTGAAGAGAAGAGAAGAGTGACGAAAATATACAAAAATCTTTAATCTTCAATATTTTCATTCTTTCTTTGGGAGTTGTGTAAATTTTAGTTTTTTGCGTTTTGAAGTGTTGTGTTGTGTGTTCCATACCAGCATAACTTGGATTATCGAATAGTGCTGCGAGCGAGTTCACAATTATTCATCTAAATAGGTACGTAACACTTACTTTCCTATCAATAATTATTATAAAATATCGCCAAATTGTTTTTAGTGTCGCTGGCAATCAGCAACAGGAACTAACCTTTAGTATTTTTTATAGTTTTCTTTCATGCTATATTTTTAACATAAATAGGTACATTTTATGCCTTATTTAGAATTGGGATTGATAAACTCATTCTTATTATTGTTAAGCATCTATAAACCTATATTTAAGTAAGTAGTCATTATTGTTTGATGTTTTAGTGTAAAAGCTTCTATCCTTTTTAATTTAATTATATTTAAGTATAATATCAATTATATTCAACAATAATTCAATAGTTCCAACTTCCAACTGCCAATAGCCGAAATAACTAACTGGTCCTCAAAGGCTAAACAAGATAATAACTAGTGAGTATTGACCCTTATACTTTAGTGCATTCTCGGTGCAGATGTACTGAACAAATCCCTCACATTGAAAACTGACCTGTAAAGCTGTTGTATAGAGTCTACTTTACTATGATAACACCTCCTTGCATTAGTCATGTAGGTACTCTGATAGAAGGTTTGCTTTGCAAATCTTAACCTCAAGTGAAACTGTTTATTGGTAATAACATTTAAGGCTATTTTGTAATGTTGCAGTTTTTTCCTTATATTGAGTATGTTGGTAGGTATAAATAACTAATTTTTTGTTTTATGTTATTGTTCTATCCTTATTATCCTTTGTATAATAAGTATTTAACAAGTTTGTGGTTATTTTATGCCTATTCACAGTAATTAAGATTTCAGGATAAGTAAGTAATATACCTAGAGCACTTTACACATTATAAAAATATATTTATTCTGCTACTTAGTTAGCAGACAAAAAACTGTGTTGATCCCTTATTGCTTTGGAGGGTGAGTAGTGACCACTACCCAATAATCTTTGTGTAAGACTGCATTGTTGTCTAATGATCTCAGATCATTTATCAAAAACAAAAAGACTAGGTGCTAACTAAGAGTCTTTACAAGATTTCTCTCATGGGCGTAATGATTTTTATCAATTTCCTTGTTTAGTAAAAGTGATTGCTGCAGTGTAACAATTGCAATCACTTCTTATTGGTTAACACCTCTCCGATATTGGCTAAATCGAATCGGGTATTGGATAGAAGCAGGCATTATTTTGTGACTTACTGGGTGGTGAATATCGCAAGCTACATACATTGGTGGATTATAGCAAATTAGACTTCAAATTCTTTCATTAAATCCATTGCAGCTAGAATTGCTATGTTTCATTGTGTGAGCAAATTTTCGGGTAGTTCTGCCCTTAATAACAAGCTGACACCAAAAGCTGCAGTAAATAATGATAAAAATTATTCTTATCAACTTCTGCGAGGAAATGTTAGTTTTTTCGCTTATGATAACAAACATGATAGATAAGATTAATCTATTTGTATTGTAATGTACTTACTTAACAAACTAGTTCCATGAAAAAATATTGAAATAATCCTACACTCAACCAACAGTAGTAAGTAATAGTTACTTTAAAGTAGTTAAGTACTGTAGCTTAAAATACAAGGAACTGACTCTAAAGATGGTAAGTAGGTGCCATTCCATCTATTGTTATAAGGTACTATGTACTTATTAAGTATTCTGTGCTGTGGTACGTACTTATACTTTATTCTTAGTTTTATTGCATATATCCATACTAATATTATAAATGCGAAAGTGTGTCTGTCTGTTTGTCTGTCTGCTACGCTTTTACGGCTCATCTATTCAACTGATTTTGATGAAATTTGGTATAGCGGTAGGTTACATCCCGGGGAAGGACATAGGCTCGAAAAAATTTGGTCCACGCGGACGAAGTCGCGGGAATCATCTAGTAGTATATAAAACAAAGTTGCTTCCCGCTGTCTGTGAATGCTATGAATACTTAGAACTTTAAAACTATGGGATTTTGATGCGGTTTTTTAATAGATAGAGTGATTCAAGAGGAAGGTTTATATATATAATACGGGATAAAAAGTAGCCTATGTCTCTCTCCAGGTCCTCAACTATACCCATGCCAAAAATCACGTTGATCTGTTGGTCCGTTGCGGCGTGATTGAAGGACAAACCAATAAACCAACCAACCAACAAACAAACACACTTTCACATTTATAATATTAGTATGATTTAAAATGAAGGGACATAGCGGTTGCGGAGGTACCGGCCGGAGAGGCTATTTAGTATCAGCACAGAATAGGTAATAGTACAATGTATCAGCATTGAATCCGTGCGAAGCCGGGGCGGGTCGCTAATCTATATATATAAAATTCAAAGTCCTGACTGACTGACTGACTGACTTATATATCAACGCACAGCCTAAACCGCTAGGGTTAGAGACTTGAAATTTTGACAGTAGCTTCCTTTTGTAACGTAAGCGCTCACTAAGGATTTTTCAAAATTCTACCCCTAAGGGGGTGAAATAGGGGTTGAAAGTTTGTATGAAAGTCCGTCATTTCTCAAGTTATATCCATGAAACTTAGTATATGAGTTATCGGTAAAAAATAAAAAAATACGTGTTTCACAGTTTTTCAAAATTCCACCCCTAAAGGGGTAGAATAGGGGTTGAAAGTTTGTATGAAAGTCCTTGATTTCTCAAGTTATAGTGATGAAACTTAGCATTTGGGCTTTCAGTTAGATATGCAGACGTACGTGTTTCACCATTTTTGAAAATTCGACCCCCAAAGGGGTGAAATAGGGGATGAATATCCTTCATTTATCAACATATTTTTCAAGTTATAACAACGAAACTTGGTATTTTGGCTTTCGGTATAATATAAAGAAGTACGTGTGTAACAGTTTTTCAAAATTCCACCCCCAAACGGGTAAAATGGGGGTTGTAAGTTGGTGTAAAAGGCCGACGTTTTTCAAGTTAAATAGCCGTGAAACTTGATATTTGGGCTACCGGTTTAAATTATGAAATACATAATCCACAGTTTTTATAAATTCTATCCTAAAGGACGTTAAATAGTCCTTCAATCACGCCGCAACAGAGCAACGGATCGACGGGTTTTTTACATGGGTTCTTTTTATTCCGGAAATTAAGGAATGCCTATGGGAATTAAAAAACTTATGCCACGCGAACGAAGTCGCGGGCGTCCGCTAGTCTATATATATAAAATTCAAAGTCCTGACTGACTGACTGACTGACTGACTTATATATCAACGCACAGCCTAAACCGCTGGAGTTAGAAACTTAAAATTTTGACAGTAGGTTTCTTTTATGACGTAGGCGCTCACTAAGGAAGGATTTTTCAAAATTCCTCCCCTAAGGGGGTGAAATAGGGGTTGAAAGTTCGTATGAAAGTCCGTCATTTCTCAAGTTATAGCCATGAAACTTGGTATAATATGTGCTGCGGGTTAAAAGTGAAGAAATACGTAATTCACCATTTTTGAAATTTCGACCCCCATAGGGGTGAAGTAGGGGTTGAAAGTTTATATGAAAGTCCTTCATTTTTCAAGTTATAGCCATAAAACTTGGTATTTGAGTTGCGGGTTAAAAATGAAGAAAGATGTGTTTCACAGTCTTTGAAAATTCTACCCCCAAAGCGGTGAAATAGGGGATGAAAGTTGATATGAAAGTCCTATATTTTTCAAGTTACAGCCTTGAAAGTTGGTATTGGGGCTTCTGGTTTAAAATAAATAAATAGGTGCTTCTGCATTTTTGAAAATTGTACCCCCAAAGGGTTGAAATAGGGTAGTTCTTTATTTAACAAGATATTTTTCAAGTTTAATCTTAAACTTGGTATTTTGGCTTTTGGTAAAAATACAGAAAGATGTGTGTCACATTGTCACATGAGGTATGTGGAGCGGAGACGCCGGCCGCCGCTGCTGGCGGTACCGTGCGGGCGCACCAACCTCCTCAAGAAGGCGCCTCCGCACCCTTAATATTATAGCCGCAGAGATAGACATATTTTCTTGTTCTCTGAGTGAACTCACAAAGGTAGCAATGTGGACTATAAGTTATAACTAAGTAGGTGATATTATTGTTTTTTGTTATTTTTTTAATAGGATATTAGATTTTTGCACATTTTTATAAGCTGAGCTACATATAAGTATTGTAACCATACCATCGTATTAGGGATACCTGTAAAGATGATGTAAGAAGTGGATAAATAAATAAATAAATAATTTTTAAAAATTCCACCGTCAATGGGGTTAAATAGGGGTTGAAAATTTGTATGAGAGTCCGTAGTTTTTCAAGCTGCTATATCCATGAAACTTGGTATATGGGCTTCCGCTAATGATGAAATACGGATTTTACAGTTTTTGAAATTTCTTTCCCCAAGGACGTCAAATAGAGAGTTTGTCCTTCAATCACGCCGCAACAGAGCAACGGATCGACGTGATTTTTTGCATGGGTAGAGAATGAGATGGGTAGGTACTTGAAGAGTGACACAGGTTTCTTTTTAGCCCGAAAAATTAAGGCGTGCCTGTGGGAATTAAAAAACTTAAGCCACGCGAACGAAGTCGCGGGCGTCCTCTAGTCTTTAATAAAAAACAAAAATTACGCTCCTACGAACTTTTTAATTCTGTCTAGATAGGTAACCTCATGGCCCATACATTAATAATTATAATTAATGCGGCCCTGTAAAAGGGTTCAATTTCAACGCATTGATGCAAAGTGCATTATGATTTTGTGAAGTAGTTGCTATGTTTCATCATCATCACTACAGCCTATTGACGTCCCACTGCTGGGCACAGGCCTCCACTCTCATAGGAGAGAGGGAATTAGAGCTTAGACCCACCACGCTGCTCCAATGCGGGTTGGCGGGCTTTAACGATTATTATCATGTTCTTTCTTCTTCTTCTTCTTTTCCTTTTGAGGTTTCAGTCCCTTGTGTCCTGTATCACTGCGACCGTTTCCGATCTATTGTGATATGACCTCCATTTTTAAATTTCCTCGCCAATGTCTGCTTCAGTCAGGAACAGCAGCATTTTCTTGACTGGAATACGGGAAGCATCCTCTGGGTTAATAATATGTTTGCCCAGATGGATGCTTCGTTTATGCATTAGAGCGGGACATTGGCAGATAATATGCATCGGAGTCTCACAGGATTCCTGGCATAGTCTGCAGATATCCGTGTCCCTAAGCTTAAGGTTAAACATGTGTCTGCTAAGACCGCAGTGACCTGTTAAAGCTCGTGCTAAAATGCGTAGGTTTTTCCTGCTGAGCGCTAGCGCCTCGGAGGCGGCCTTCTTATTGAAGGTTCTGACTAGCGCCTTTGAATGGTTTAGACCACGTAAGTTTCTCCACCGAGTGAGTGTTTCATAGAAGCAGTAGGTTAGCAGGGTGAGCTGCACCAGGCTTTTAGGTATACCGCAGACCGGCTCTGGTCCGATCTGCCTTACCTTAGCGCCCGTTTTAGCCAGGGTATCGGCGTTTTCATTTCCGGCTATACCCATATGCCCTGGAACCCAGCGAAGAACCACCTTGTTGCTACGGGCCAGGGTGGTTAGTTTGTCCCTGCAGCAGTCAACCAGTCTGGAGGTAATTACCTCTGACGATAAGGCTGATAGAGCTGCCTGGCTATCCGAGTGGGTGTAAATAGTTTTGTTGCCGTAGTTCTCCTGCAGGATAGTTTCCGCACAAATTATTATGGCGTAAACCTCCGCTTGGAATATGGATGAGTAGACTCCCAGGTTACGGTAGAGCTTAGCCCGGGGTTTCTCTCCATAAATTCCACAACCTACGTCCTTGCCCGACTTCGAGCCATCGGTGTACCATTTGATGCTGCCCGATGGCCAAGTGATTCTGTTGTTTAGCCAGTCATCCCTATCCGGAATTTCTACCTTATAGGGCCTTTGGAAGTAGTGTTTAGGGGCCATCATATCGGATGGCATTCCTAAAATCGGGATCTCAAGCAACGAGTTATGAAAGTCCCTCAGTGCCCGGGAGATCCAGTTTTCCTTCCTTTGGCAGGTGATCCTGTATAAACTCATTCTCGCCTCTTTCCTCAGAAATATGTGGAGAGGAGGTAAATTTAGAAGAGCTTCCAGGGCTGCTCCTGGCGATGTGTTCATAGCTCCAGTAATAAGCAGGCAGGCGGTTCTTTGAAGGCTGCCAAGCTTATTCTGGGTAGTAATCTGTGTCGTTTTGCTACACCAGACTGCTGAGGCGTAGGTTATCATTGGCCTCACCACCGCTGTGTAGAGCCAGAAGGTGACTTTTGGTTTTAGTCCCCATCTGTCCCCTGCTAAACGACCGCAGACTCCTAGTGCCATTTTGGCCTTTTTGAGTACACCATCAACATGTGTGTTCCAGGTTAGTTTCTGGTCTAAGGTAATTCCCAGGTACTTAACCTCTGTTGAAAATGGTATACTCTTATTGTTTAGCTTAGGCGACTCGAGCTTGTCGAGGTTGTGCCTCCTAGTGAATGGAACTATAACTGTTTTCTCCGCATTTACAGTTAGCTCGTTATCTCTACACCATTTATCGATGATGAGGAGTGCTCTCTGAATAAGGTGCGAGAGCATGCTTTGACAGCTCCCTCGCACCGTGACTACCAGGTCATCGGCATATCCCTGAGTGTCAATACGGAGCACAGCCATCTTCTGCAGAAGCTGGTCAACGGCAAGAGTCCACAGCAGAGGCGATAACACGCCCCCCTGTGGGCATCCCCTCGTCGTGAGCACCTCCGCAGAGACGTTATTTAGCTCAAGCTTGGCTATGCGGTTTGAAAGCATTGCCTCCACCCACCTGATGGTAGTCGTGTCGGCCTGTTTGTTAGTCAGCCCGCCCACCAGTGTGCGGATGGGGGTGTTATCAAATGCGCCTTCAATATCCAGGAAAGCCGCAAGAGCGATTTCTTTGTCCTCCAGTGCCTTTTCAATCTTGTCAACAAGGTTGAGCAGGGCAGTTTCCGTGGACCGCCCCTTGCAGTAGGCATGCTGGGTATGGTGAATGGGTCTCTCAATTAGAAGCGCATCCCTTAGATACCTGTCAAGCACCTTCTCCATTGTTTTTAAAAGAAATGAGGAGAGGCTTATTGGTCTAAAGGACTTCGGCAATTCGTAGTCCTTCTTTCCCGCTTTCGGTATGAATATGACTTTTACTTTAGTCCAAGAGTCTGGTATATATCCCCAGGCGTAACTTGCCCTGAAGATCTTAACCAGGAGTGGGATTAGCAGGTCCACACCTTTCTGCAGGAGAAGAGGCGTGATACCATCCATCCCACTGGATTTGTTTGCGTTAAAGGAGTTAACAGCCCACTTCACAGCTCCGGGTCTGAACACAATGGCAGCTCTCTTCCAGTCCTCTGCTCGAGGTCTGCTGGGAGTGCTCGCCAAAGTATTCCTGTCTTCAAGAGAAACAGCCCCCGGGAAGTGCGTACTGGCCAATAACTCAAGAGTTTCCTTCTCGTTAGAAGTGAACGATCCATCTGGTTTTTTTAAAAGACCCAGAGGGTTAGAGTGGGCCTTAGCGAGCATTTTATGGAGTCTAGCGCCTTGAGGTAAACTATCAATTTCCTCGCAGAATTTCCTCCATGATGCTCTTTTGGCTCTTCTGATTTCCTTGCTATATTCCGTCAGGGCCTTCCTATAAGTCTCCCACTCCTTGGTTCTCTTGGCCCTGTTAAAGAGTTTCCGTGTTTTGTCACGGAGCCGCTTTAGTTTTGAGCTCCACCACGGCGCCTTTCGCTTCGTTGTCCTGACCTTTAGGGGACAGCTGTCCTCGAAGGCGTTTATCACCCCCTCGGTGACAGCCGTCACCGCAGCATCAAGACATTCTGGCGTTTTGATACTTTTAGGGGCACGTCCCAAGTTGGTCTCCAGCTTACTGTGGTAGTCCACCCAGGAGGTGCACCTAGGGTCCCTAAAAGTGATTGTTTCTATGTGAGGGGATGTTGCCAGTCCAAAGCAAATGTGCCTGTGGTCTGACAAAGAGGCTTCCGCACTGACCTTCCAGTCCATTATCTTCCTAGCAAGGTCATTAGTTGCGAAAGTGATGTCTAAAACTTCTTGCCTGGCTCTTGTAACAAAGGTTGGGGTGCACCCTTTGTTCAGGAGCTGGAAGCAGTTTGCGAGGAGGAAGTCATAAAGGTACTCACCCCTCTCGTTGGTGTTGCTGCTTCCCCAGTTCTCGTGGTGGGCGTTTGCGTCGCAGCCCACGAGTAGCTCCGCGTTGTGTCTCCGTGCGTATTCTGCCACCGGAAACAGTTCAGCTGCGGGGTTTTTGTTCTCACCGGGTAGGTAGGCTGAGCAGACAATGGTCCTCCTGCCCTCCCATCCCTTGAGATCGACATAGGCCGCTACCAGGTCATCAGTACAGAGTTCTGGAACAGGCAGAAAGTTAATGTTTTTGTTGAAAACAATGCAGGCTCTGGGCCTGCTTCCGTTGGTGTGCGATAATAACTTACCCCCAGCGTTCAGGCCCAGAATATTGGATTTTGACACCCAGGGTTCCTGTATTAGGGCGATGTCTACTCTGCCCTCAACAAGGCAACGCTCCATGACAGCGGACGATGCGGTCGCGTGATGGAGGTTGGCTTGCAGGAACCTCACCGGGGTGCCCGAAGAAGCCATTACTTGGCTCTTTTGATGAAGGGTTGGGTCCGAGTACTACCTCCCTCCGGTTGAGTCCCTGAATGTCCTCGCTCGGTTGGAGTTTCCCCCGATTCCTTACCCCTCATCCTCCTCTTCTGCTTCTTTTTGCCCTTCCTGGGGCCGACAGCCGCGCCCGCAGTCCCCGCGGCCCCACCTCCTGTTCCGCTCGGTCCGGGGTTGGAATTCGCACCGTTCGCAGAGCGTCCCGGCGGGTTCCCACCCAAGCCGCTGGGTCCAGGCATGGCGGTTGTAGAGCTGAGACCCGCAGATGCAGGCCCCGCCCTTCCGCCGCCTGAACCACTTGGACACGGGCTAGATCCCGCACGGTTCGCCCCGCGTCCCAGCGGTTTCCTTCCCAGACCGCTCGGCCCAGGGGTGACAGCGCCGGGGCCCGCAGGCGCAGCCGCGCTAGCCCCCGTCCGGGACGATGGTTGCTCACCTCTGAGCCGGAACTCCAGCTTCTTACAGCCCAGATTGGCTCTAAAGTTGCTGGCCCGGAGGATATCAGCGGACTCTTCGTCAATGCCGTACACTGCAAGAGTGCCCGAATCAACCTTCGTCTCGCTGACAACCCTCCAGTGCTCAGCACTCAGCTCCACGTTCTGATACGAGATCATGAACATTGCATCGGTGGCATTCCCCGCTACCAGCGAGGGAATCACCACCGATGCAGTCCACGGTCTCGGTAGCTCATTCTCGTGGAGAATTGAGAGCCGAGCCTCCGGCCAGGGCTTGCAGGTCTCGATCCACCTCACAAGCCAGTCCTTGCTCTCCTGGTTGTCACAGGTGATGAGCAGCCATCCTGGCCTGTGAGAGATTGAATTGAAACTTGGTCCACGCCCTGTCTTGGCGTGCTGAAGTTTTCGTCCCTCCGCGCAAATCGCCTTGCTGATGGACGCATGAACCAAGTTCATTTGTTCCTCCGTCATCCGTTCGGAATGTTTGATTCCCACCTTGACGGAGCTAGTGACGTCTCTGTAGCTGGGGGTAGGAGCTTCCCTTCCCTCCGGCGTTGAGGACGTTTTAGTGGCTTTTTTGGGCTGCTCCTTTGGAGATTCCTCCTCCGACCTGCCCCTTTTCAGGTTACTGGTCGGCTTCTGGGAAGGTGGAGGGCCCTTAACCTGCTGGCTGACAATACAAAGGGCTTCCTCCATGGAGTGCCCTTCGTCAACTAGCTTCCAAAATCGCCTACGCGCCGCGCCGCTCAGTTTTCTGAAGGCGTCGCTTTGCCTAAACGATTTGGTTGTTTGTGAAGAGACCGGAGTATTCACAGGCATGCCCGAGGCGACATTGCCCCCAGCGTCCTGATCCACACCGGTCATATCGATATCAGGCTGAGCAGAGTCCACCAAGTTCCCCTGCTCAGTCTGTGCAGCTACAGGTTCCGCAGAATTCGAGTTCCTCCGCGGCTCCTGAGCAAAGTCAGGAGTAGCAAAGTCCTCCGAGATCCTCTGCTGCTCCTGTGAGTTGCCACCTGAGGTGGCTTGAAAAAGCTGTATGTTGTTTAAATCCATGCAGTTCCCACGAGTAGCTAGGGAAATACAGACGTCACAGACGACAGAGCCCCGCATGCCGCCTGAAGGGCAGATACTACCTCGATTCGCCCCGGTTTCGAGGAGACAACCGTTTGAGACTGAGCACCCCCCCAGCCACGCATCCATCGGCACGGTGCGTATGACACCTTGGATTGGGGATTTTTAGAGGTTTACTCCTCAGCAAAACGGCAGTAGGTTTCAGTTACATCTGTTTCAGAAGGAACCAGACCAATAACAGGCAGCAACCGCGTGAAGGATGACCGACCGCCTTACCTAGGGGATCCAGGTGACCTGCACTCCCCCCTAGGTCATTCGCCAAATCCAGCTCCAGAAGGGTGCTGGAAATAGAGATGAAGCCATGCTATTATTCACCAACTCATACCATGGCCTCAACTCCGCCCTATTATCATGTTAGTGATAATAACCGGGACCGACGGCTTAACGTGTTCTCCGAGGCACGGGAGTGCAACACCGCCAAATTCCAACTCCGGGCTGGCACTGAGAATTTCTTAATTGAAAAACCCAATACCTACAGGTAGGTAAAAAATCGATAGGCAGCCTTGCAGTTTTCCCTGAAGTAGCAGTTCGATTGATTGAATAGCCATTCGCAACCAATAAAATATGTAAGTAACAGTAATCAGTATTGGTCGCCTAACTTGCTCTACGCTTAACCTTAACCTCTAGCTAGAGTCTAGACTAGGCCTTTATTGATTTCTATCGCATTATCAGTAGAGCATATATTGACAGACTAGCTGATGCCCGCGACTTCGTCCGCGTGGTTAAAGTTTATTTGATTTCCGCGGGAACTTCTTAATTTTCCGGGATAAAAAGTAGTCTATGTCACTCTCCAGGTCTTCAACTATACCCATGCCAAAAATCACGTCAATCCGTTGCTCCGTTGCGGCGTGATTGAAGGACAAACCAACAAACCAACAAATAAAGTGACTTTCGCATTTGTAATATTAGTAAGTATTAATGTATAGGTGATGCTCGGCTAGGCGACTTCGTTGGTGTAAGGCTTTTTAAATTCCGGGAGAATTCTTTGACATTCCGGTAAGATGCCATTCCATTCACCTTAAGTATCTTTGTTTATACCAAAATTTCGTCAAAATCTGTGGCAGACTGACACACATTTGAATTTGTAATATGAGTAAGTAAGTAGGTATAGAAGTGACTGCCTCGTTGGTCTAGTCACTAGTGATTAGCATAGTCGACTGCGGATCACGAGGTCCTGGGTTCGATTCCCGGTCGGGCATAAAAGTTAGGTATTGGGTTTTTCAATTAAGAAATTCTCAGTGCCAGCCCGGAGTAGGAAGTTGGCGGTGTTTCACCCCCGTGCCTCGGAGAGCACGTTAAGCCGTCGGTCCCGGTTATTATCACTAACATGATAATAGTCGTTAAAGCCCGCCAACCCGCATTGGAGCAGCGTGGTGGGTCTAAGCTCTAATTCCCGCTCTCCTATGAGAGTGGAGGCCTGTGCCCAGCAGTGGGACGTTAATAGGCTGTAGTGATGATGATGAAGTATAGAAGTATGGGTTTGTCATATTTCATAGCTATACCTACCCAGGCGTAGAGGAACTTGAGTTTTTTCGAAGCTAAGGTTACCTACTGAAGAAGGCAGACTGAAAAATAATACATCCTTCCAGCTTATTGTTATTTCTATTTGTTGATGTGAAATTTAACGTTGAACTATTTCAACTTGGGTCGGCAGTGTGTTTATGTCTCTATGACATGCAGATGCACGCCACTAGTAAAAGCCTTCGATTCAATAGTAATGGTTCGCCAGTAAAATATATCGCCTAACTTCAACTTGTTCCACGCTTTGCGACTTCGTCCGTGTATATGAAACCGAGTCCTGAAAAGTAGCATAAATGTCCTTCCCCGGGACAACCCATCCATCGCTTGAACAGATGAGCCGTGAAAGCGTAGCAGACAGACAAACTTTGGCATTTACAATAAGTATTAGTATGCATTGTAGCCTCAGCTTTACAAAGTCAAACACGACGCGCGCCGGTGCAGGAGCACCGAATGCACTCGAACGAATCAACTTGTAACGAGCTATACGCTTGTGGAGACGACATAGCACTTTGGTCCCCAATCCCCATAAGCGGCGAGATCCACAGAGCGGAGTGGCACTGGCGTCGAGACGCACCTTCTATTCATTGTCAATTTACTTTTGACATACTACGGTAGAATTTGTTTTACGTAAAATTAAGTCGTTCAAACGTCTCCACGCATAGCGCGCATAATTATTAAAGATACTTACGAGTAGCTATGAATAAATTTATACTTTTTAATCTACATGTAGCTTAGTCGGGAAAAATTGCCAATTATCTTATACTATTGCGGTTTTTTAATCAAAATTAGTCAAGTCAACCTGATAAATTACGCCATACGCGTACAGATATGAGAAAAACTGCTGGACTGCAGCAGTCTCCTGAGTTGGAGCTCGAAATTGGTACATTGTAGCTAGTCTGGAAATGCGTCGGATATCATGCAAGAGGCTTCTTTATCAAGTACCTAACTAGTTATATTTATTTGACCCTGTGGCCACATACGTTTAGCAAAGAGAGACGTGGTATTCATTTAATCATACCTATTGCCTCACCATCGACAGCTGAGACCTCGTTGCTTTTGCCTACAAAGCGATGAAAACTAAAAACAAAACGATTCAAATTAAAGGAAACCTCAACACGTTACACATAGATCTCAATTTCGCTTGCTTTTAATGTAATAAAGAAATCCATCCACTTTGGGTCTAATGCCGAGGCTCTAGCTACCCGCCTTGGTACTGTAAATGCTTTATTATTTTATACCTAGGTATAAAAGCAGCTTTGTGTAAACTCTTTATTATCACGACGATATAGTGAAAAAGCCTTTCGACGTAGCACATATTGTTCTATAGTCGTGAACTGTATGTCATTAAAAAGCTAAGCTTTACACAGGTTTTGCACTCACTTTGCGATACAGGTAGAGGCTTGGACACACAACGGGCGTCGGCTATGTTAAATATATTTTTATCTATGACCAAAGGTGTGTCATAAATATGTCTAGGCTTGTGTCTGTGGTATTGCAAAATGTCCTCTCTCTCGCCTCACACTCGAAGCGCTAACTCTAAATGTAATAATTATAACAAGTGCTTAATAAAGTACGTGAAATTAATTATTATATGGGGTTTCCTTGTGTACTCAGGATTATAAACATTGAAAGGCTACGTGTACAACGCTGTTTTACTGATAACTTTTCCTAGAGGACGTACTTAATAGAGAAAAAAATGTGCATGTACTTAATATTTCCGCGCGGTTGAAGTACCTAGCTTATGTAATCTAAACTTGTAGGTATCGTCGAAAAATTTACACTTTAAAGCTTAGTAAGTATTTCGCAAACGGATCCGAACGGATGAATCGAAAAATGGTTTTCCCACACCCGCTCTAGGTAGGTATTTATGAACGAACTATCCAACAGGCAACAGATAGACGAGAAGAAAAAATTAATCCCTATTTTACGTGTACGAGGGACGTACCCTAAAAAAATCGTTTAACTTTATCGGCGTGATTAATATGTAGGTACCTACCCATGCCAAATTAAAGTTTTCTAGTACTAATAGTCTCTGAGAATTCTGAGATTAGCCGCGGAGCGGACGGACAGACGGACGGACGGGCGGAAGGCTGGTTGACTTCGGAACCCTAAAATAGGGGGCAAACTACTAGGCATTAAGATGGGGAAGATGAAACTTGTTTCTGCGACTACGGACTAAGGAAGGTGGTGGTATGGTATAAGTTTAAAAAGCTCCTCGGCAGGCGTAGCATGCGCACAACGAGATATCTCGCGACGAGAGAGAGATGTTGTCGTTGCCGGCTAATTTTTCGTTTACCATGCAGAAAATCCGGTATATTATAAGCAAAAAATAGTCGGCATAATCGGATTCGAAGAGAAAAATACCACAGGAAATATTACTTTTATCTCTACTTTTGACGTAATGAGACAAGCAACCATGTTTGATGTTAGCTTCGATAGACAAAAAGAGATAACGGGTTGACATAATTTTACTCGTTGTGCGCATGCTAGCCCTACAGGACACTCCTGTTGAACTTGTAGAGTCGATAAAAACACAAATTGACCATAAATAATTAGGAGTCCAAATTCGTAGGACACTCCCCGCTGTAGAGTCGACAAAACACACAAAGAGAACTGACGGCTCCGGTGCCCAAGTTTCCAAAAACCCAAAATCATACTAATAATATTATGAATGCGAAAGTGTGGATGTTTGTTGGTTTGTTGGTTTGTCCTTCAATCACGCCGCAACGGATTCACGTGATTTTTGGCATGGGTATAGTTAAGGACCTGAGAGTGACCATAGGCTTTTATCCCGGAAAAGTAAGGAGTTCCCGCGGGAATAACAAAAAACTCAAACCACGCGGACGAAGTCGCGGGCATCAGCTAGTGACTAGGTATACAAGACCATGTCAGTGTCAATTTGGGATATCATTTACTAGCTAATAACCCGCGAACGGTCATCA
Organism: Erebia epiphron; assembly: GCA_963932025.1. NCBI lineage: Eukaryota > Metazoa > Arthropoda > Insecta > Lepidoptera > Nymphalidae > Erebia > Erebia epiphron. Next base: position 3,647,586 of record OZ009948.1, read on the forward strand.
ATATCATTTATTATACATTAGCTGATGCTCGCGACTTCGTCCGCGTGGATTTCGGTTCTCGCGGGAACTCTTCAATTTTTCGGGATAAAAAGTAGTCTATGTGTTATTCCAGACTAATCTATCTCTGTGCCAAATTTTATCCAGATCCGTTCAGCCGTTCTGGCGTGATTAAGTAACAAACATCAATCCATTCATACATCGAAACATTCGCATTAATTTATAATATTACTTGGCATAGATTATAGATTTCATCATTTCATCATCATTTCACATGTGACATACCTATACCGACTTTTTCCGTACTCAAATGACGATGTATCATGATTCATGATTCATGACCATGAGTTCATGACAATTGATGGAATCTACCTATCCAGGCTACACAAAAGTGAAACTAGGTATACGTTTATTCACTTTTGCTGCTCACGCTCCAACGAACTGTTAAACGAGCAATTACTGAATGAGCTAGGCGTATTGTATTGTGGGCATAGTGAGGTATGTTTGTAATCCAAACCACCAACTGCTTCGTTGGTCTCATCACCATCATCAGCCAATATGCATCCACTGTTGGACACAGGCCTCTTTTAAATTGCGCCAACGTTGAATGTTAGCATCCATTTGATGCCAGCCATTCTCTGGATGTCGTCGCTCCACCTAGCCGGGGGGCGCCCCACACTCCGTTTGCCGAGACGCGGTCTCCACTCTTCACTCCACTCCACTCCACTCCACTCCAGCGGCCGTCGGTCCTACGGCAATCGTGACCAGCCCACTGCCACTTCAACGTGCTAGCCTTGAAAGCTATGTCGATTACTGTGTGCTTTGGCGAATTACTTCGTTTCGGATTTTATCCCTCAAAGAAATTCCGAGCATACCTAGCTCTTTCCACAGCGCGTTGAGCGACTTGAAGTTTGTGGACTAGCCTCGATGTCAGTGTCCACGTTAAGGCACCGTAAGTCATAACCGGCAGGACGCACTGATTGAAGACTTAAAAAAAACTTATTCCACTCGGACGAAGTCGTGTTCAACAGCTAGTAAGAAATATTGCGATCGTCAGGCTGCTGTAGGTCATTTAACAGTTCTTATCAATCATATTATACATGGTTGTTTAATTAAAAAATTAAGTACCTACTTAAAATAACTTTTGTTTTTCTGTGATAGGCATTTTTATCCGTTTACTAACTAACGCACACGACTGTCCGCGTTTAATGAGTTTTTTAAATTCCCACGGGAACTTCTTATTTTTCCGGGATAATAGCCTATGTCACACGTCCTATCTCTCTCTTTGGTCGTTCCTTCATTGTTGAAGATCGTGGTCCTGGCTAGATCCTAACTATACTCATGCAAAAATTCTCGTCGATCGGTTGCTCTGTTGCGACGTGATTGAAAGACAAACCAACAAACAAACACACTTTCGCATTTATAATATTAGTATGATGATTAGGTATGGTTGACGACTGTCATATCTGCGGTAATTACGCACAATGAGGTCAAAGATTGATACGCGGCTTTATAGAGTGGCTGGCACAGTAGGTATATGCTTGTATTATTATTTTGAGAGCGTACTGCGTATCTTCGTATGTAGGTCATACACATGTCAAAAGCTACCTATATGTATATAGAAACTAACATGTAAACTACCTCTTTGGGCATTTTTTACTGAAAACTTGTCCTGTTTTTAGGGTTCCGTACCTCAAAAGGAAAAAACGGAAAGGATTTGTTGTTTTCCGTCCGTCTGTGTGTCAAGGCCCTTTTTCTCAGGAACGCATGTAGGTATCAAGCTGAAATTCATATCAAATACTCAGGTCTACTGTCCCTTGGAGCTGTGAAAAATTCAAACTTCTAAGCCAACGCAATCAAAAGACAGCCGCAAGGGAATCAAAACCTACAGGGTACTTCCCGTGAACTCAGTGTCTTGAGAAATTTTGTACGAAGCAACGTCTTATAGCACAGATAAAGGAAAATTTGCGAAAAACAAATTTTTAGTTACATCATATAATAAAAATATTTTTAATAATTTGAAACTTACTAATGTTATGGATTTAATTTAACGATAAAAAAATACGGTAACTTTTACTTAAATACCTACAGGTTTGTACTTTGTACGGAACCCTCGGTGTGCGAGTCCGACTCGCACTTGGCCGGTTTTTTATAGTATACAATTAATTATACACCTAATCAAAGCTTACAATTAAGCTCGATATTTAAAACTGGTGAATCTTGATGATTTTTTTTTCAGTCTGAGATGGTCATTTTTGCAGTATCCCGGTGGTTCTCGATGGATTAGAGACTATATAGTGCACAACTGCACATGCATAAGTGTGTACACAAGCACAGGTGTACTCTCTGTTCCCTTAGTGTCATAAAATTTCATTGCGCACGTACCTAGTTTGTCCGTAGTGAAGCGCAAAACTATTGTCGATAAAAATAAATCGATAATTAGTAAATCACCACATGAGTACAATTGTTATTTTTTTAATTTGTACAACTATAATAAAAAAATACAAGCATTAGGTATAAACTCAATAAATATTTCCATTGAAACCTGCGTGTCTCGGTTAATTTCCAGATTAGATAATATATAAAATGTACTTACTATTTGGATAAAAGCCTAATCTACGGCTGGCCTACCGTCGCGATTAACACAAAGCCACAAAGATATTGAATTGCATTGTGTTAGCATTATTACTATTTGTCATTATATCTCATGAAACAGGAAGAATAATATCAGTTAATTTGACTTGTTGTGATTCGCTTTAATCTGGAGATACGGGCGCCATATTGAAAATAGTTAGTACCTATAAGTGCGAGTATTTTGACGATGGTAAATCAGTCTCCTGCCGGCAGAGTCAGCGTTTATTAAATACTTTTGTGTTTAGATCGCATTTTGATTTAGAGCTTACCGATAGCAATCGTGGCCGGATCAAATGAATATTATCTTTAAAGGAAAAGGTTCATTTTAGGCCTACTCTTGTACAGTCTACCATGAATAGAGGAAAATACATAAAAATATAATAATTTAGAACAGTAAAGTAAATAACAAACAAAAAAATAAAAATGTATTTCAAGTTTTCGATAAGTTTCCAAGATGGCAACCTTCAGCCATAGAGAAGGCAGTAGGCGCGAAATGTATCAAATGTCATTTCTGATAGTCACTGTCAAAATAACGTATTTTTCTTTTGAAAACTTCAAAAAATATGAATCCGCCATTGTTACCCATTCATGTTTAGTGTTCCATAACTTGGAAAGATCAAATAATTTTACCACTGAAATTTCGACGAATTCGTAGATTTGACCATTAATAAAAACTGTTCTAGTATTTAATTTTCCTTCATTTCTCTGCTTGTACAAGACTTGGCCTACGCCCCATACAAATGTGAACCGTCTCCTTTAGCCACCACCACCACCACCACTACAGGCCATTAACGTCTCACTGCTGGGCACAGGCCTCCACTCTCGTAGGAGAGCGGGAATTAGAGCTTAGACCCACCACGCTGCTCCAATGCGGGTTGGCGGGCTTTAACGACTATTATCATGTTAGTGATAATAACCGGGACCGACGTGCTCTCCGAGGCACGGGGGTGAAACACCTCCAACTAGGGCATGCTACCGGGAATTACCGGTATCAAAAGTACCGGGAATTCCCGAGACTTCTGAATATTTTCAGTCCCGGTTCTCCACAGCACAAAACCGGTACTTTTGATACTTTCGAGACTCGAATTAAATAGATTACTTCTCTAATTAAGTGCGGATATTTCTGAATGTAACAAGAACTTCGTTCACTACACTGTATTTTATGATCACAAATTCGAGGTTTTAGTATAAAAAATCCTATTTTTACTTTGAGTAGGTATTTATACTTATTCTTTCTAAATATTATTTACCAGCTTTTTTGAAGATCAATTAATTGATGAATCTGTCACTCCAATAAAATTTGTTCTGCTTTAATGAGTTACAGTATTATGCTACTCTGATAATCGTATTATATTTCAGTTCAAAGTTTAATTTCAAAAAAAAGAAAGAAAATTGAATGACTGGGTTAAGCACCAGTCACCAGCCTTATGGCAGCCAGGCACCAGGATTATGGCTGCTAAATTTTGATTTTTGACTCCACTGTCATTGACACCAACGTCAGAGGGGAAGAATTCATAATTCTCTAAAATGCTCAGCAATTTTCCGTTAAATCTTATATACCAAGATAATTAGTGAAAAAACCAAGACTGTGGTCAGTCCAATCTTGATGTATGGAACTGGATTCTGGACAGTAAACTGGAGGCTCTTAGTGGCTGATAGGAAACATGATAGGAAGATCCTATAGTGAACCACACGCACGGAGAGGACGGTGGTTGGAGACATAGAAATATTAAGAGGTACCGAACCCAGTATCCCCAACCCACCCAGAACCCAGAATCGACCAACCGATCGACCAACCAATTGACCAACCGATCGACCAACCAACCAGCCAACCAATCAGACAACCAATCAGACAACCAATCAGACAACCAATCGACCAACCAATCAGCCTTCCAATGAACCGATCGACCAACCGATTGACCAACCAATCGACCAACCAATCGGACAACCAATCGGCCAACCAATCGGACAACCAATCGACCAACCGATCGACCAACCAATCGACTAACCGATCGTTCAACCAGTCGATCAACCGATAGACCAACCGGTCGACCAACCAATCGACCAACTGAGCGACCAACCAATCGACCAACCAATCGGACAACCAATTGGCCAACCAATCGTCCAACCGATCGGACGACCAATGAACCGATCGATCAAACCAATCGACCAATCGATCGACTAACCCATCGACCAACTAATCGACCAACCGTTCGACCAACCAATCAACCAACCGATCGGCCAACCAATCGATCAACCGATTAGGTCATGCAGTCGATACTGCTTCTGAGTACCGGGAATTTTCGGACCGATACTGGCATAGAACCGGGAATTCCCGGTACTTTCGATACTTTCGATACTACCATAAATTATCACTACGATCGGTTGGTTGATCGGTTGGTCGATTGGTTGTTCGATCGGTTGGTCGATTGGTTGGTCAATTGGTTGGTCGATCGGTTGGTCGATTGGTTTGATCGATCGGTTCATTGGTTGTCCGATTGGTTGGTCGATTGGTTGGTCGATTGGTTGGTCGATATGTTGGTCGATTGGTTGGTCGATATGTTGGTCGATTGGTTATCCGATTGGATGGTCGATTGGTTGGTCGATCGGTTTGTCGATTGGGTGTTTGATCGGTTGGTCGATTGGTTGGACGATCGGTTCATTGGTTGTCCGATTGTTTGGTCGATTGGTTGGTCGATCGGTTGGTCGATTGGTTTGATCGATCGGTTCATTGGTTGTCCGATTGGTTGGTCGAGTGGTTGGTCGATTAGTTGTTCGATATGTTGGTCGATTGGTTATCCGATTGGTTGGTCGATTGGATGGTCGATCGGTTTGTCGATTGGTTGTTTGATCGGTTGGTCGATTGGTTGGCCGATCGGTTGGTTGATTGGCTGGTCGAACGGTTAGTCGATTAGTTGGTCGATACGTTGGTCGATTGGTTGGTAGATTGGTTGTCCGATTAATTGGTTGATCGATTGGTTGATCGGTTGGTCGATTGGTTGTTCGATTAGTTGGTCGATCAGTTGGTCGATTCGTTTGATCGATCGGTTGGATGATTGGTTGGTTGGTTGATGGGTTGGTCGATCGGTTGGTCGTTTGGTTGGTCGATAGGTTGGTCGATCGGTTGGTCGATTGGTTGTCCGATTAATTGGTTGATTGGTTGGTTGATCGGTTGGTTATTCGATCTAATGGCCGATAAGTTGGCCGATTGGTTGGTCGATTGGTTTGATCGATCGGTTCATTGGTCGTCCGATTGGTTGGCCGATTGGTTGTCCGATTGGTTGGTAGATTGGTTGGTCGATCGATTGGTCGATTGGTTGTTTGATCGGTTGGTCGATTGTGTAAGAGACAATCCAGAAGTAGGTATGAGACACTTTTAATATATTTGTACTCTCATTTGGAACTTGCACGAATAAATGGTTAAAAAGAACTACATATTAAAAAGATGATAAGGATCACTTTGTTGTCCCTCTGACCAAGCCTCAAGGCTTTTTTCTAGAAACTGCTTGTAGTAATTGATTGAGGCATTTAATTGATAGCAATTATACATTGATAGATACAGTGATATCGTGGGACATCTTGTCTGAAAATACACTTCGAAAAGCTGTTTTTTTGTATCGTGATAGAAATATTTTAGAAGATAATTTTATTTTTCTATAAAAATAAAATTATCTTCTAAAATATTGCTATCACGATACAAAAAAACAGCTTATTTTTCTATAAAAATAAAATTATCTTCTAAAATATTGCTATCACGATACAAAAAAACAGCTTTTCGAAGTGTATTTTCAGATAAGATGTCCCACGATATCACTGTAAAACCTATACGCCGGCCCTTCGCGTTGAACTACAATAAAAGTTTGAAATTTGGAACGATGCGAATTATTGCACAAGTTTATTAAAAATCATGAATTTATGATCCTGTGTGGAAATATTACGCGACATTTTATATATTATGTCAAATAGTTGGTCTATTTCATACTTTCTGTAATGTATTTGCCTTGTTTTGTGATAAAATTTATGGTAGTATCGAAAGTACCGGGAATTCCCGGTTCTATGCCAGTATCGGTCCGAAAATTCCCGGTACTCAGAAGCAGTATCGACTGCATGCCCTACCTCCAACTTCCTATTCAATAACCTTAGCTTCATGTCTGACCTCAACAATATTGATTGGGATCTTATCTTTAAGGCCGATTCGATCGATGACAAAGTTGAACTATTCAACTCCTTCCTCACTGAGTTGTTTGATAAACACGCTCCGCTACGCCTATTAAGCTGAAACATCTCCCTGCCCCGTGGCTAACGCAAGACATCAGAGCTTTGATGTCTAAGCGAAACGCTGCTAAAGCCAAATATAAGTTACTGCCTACTCAAGAGAATCTTAATAAATATAGGTCTCTAAGAAACCGCTGTAGTAAAGTTTGTCGTGATGCGCAAAGGAACTTTATTCATACTTCTATTGATAAGAACCCAGGAAGGACTTGGAAATTCTTAGAATCACTCGGTATTGGGCGTCAACACTTGATTTCTCCTGACAAACTTGATATTGATGCACTCAACAAACACTTCTCCACCATCACGCCCATTGATAGCCAAGTTAAATCCGCTTCATTAAATCACCTTAGATCCTTACCTACCTTGTGTTCCACTCCATTTAGATTTCAGAATGTTACTACAGATGATATAAAAAAACACATCATTGCTATCAAATCGGATGCTGTTGGGTGTGATGGCATAAATCGTAAGATGATTCTTCTTTTACTTGACCAGGTGTTACCTATCCTCTCTCATATCTTTAATTTTTCCTTCTCAAACGATAAGTTCCCTAGCTCCTGGCGTAAGGCGTACGTCATCCCAATTCCGAAAACCAAAAATCCTACTTCCTACTCTAACTACCGCCCTATTTCCATCCTCCCCTTCCTGTCTAAAGTCCTTGAGCGTATCGCCTGTCAGCAACTAAATCTGTACCTATCCAAAACCAATTTTCTCAGTCCGTACCAGTCTGGCTTTCGAACAGGGCATAGTACTACTACGGCTCTTATTAAGGTATGCGATGATCTTCGTGCCAATATGGATCGCAAATTGGTTTCTGTCATTGCGTTGCTAGACTTTAGCAATGCGTTTAATACTGTGGACTTTGAGCTACTCCTGTCTGTCCTAGAATCCCTTAATATTTCTTGTAATAGTATCTCTTGGTTCTCCAGTTATTTGTGCGACCGCCAGCAGTGTGTGAAGCTTAACAATAAATTCTCCTCCATCACCTCACTCACGGCTGGTGTCCCACAAGGTGGTGTCCTCTCTCCTCTCCTTTTTGCGATCTTTATAAATACTGTCACTCAACTCCTCTCCTCTTCTTTTCACTTATATGCTGATGACCTACAAGTTTACGTTGCTGCTCCTGCCCATGACATTAATGTGGCCATTCAAAGATTGAATAATGAATTAGACTAGATCTGCGTATGGAGTAAATCTCACGGTCTCAGCATTAACGCTAATAAATCCCAGGTAGCTGTAATAGGTAGTACCAGTCAACTAGCTAAACTGAACTTCAACGCTTTGCCTCCCATCCGAGTAGATGCGACCAACTTACCATTTAGTTCTACCGTCAAAAACCTTGGTATTCTCATTGATAGCTCACTCTCATGGGTCCCCCAGTTAGCTGAGGTGAGCCGTAAAATATTTGCCACAATTGGGTCGTTAAAGCGTTGGAAAAACCTACTACCTATCAAAACTAAGACTGCATTAGCTAATTCCCTTCTTCTCCCCTTACTTGACTATGCTGACTGTTGTTACCCTGACTTAACAGAAGAACAGCTCAATAAGCTGGAGCGGCTACAAAACCTCTGCATTAGGTTCATTTTTGGCCTACGCAAGTTCGACCATATTTCCAGCTATCGCGCCCAGCTTAAGTGGCTCCCGATTAGGCAGCGGCGCAACATACATGTTCTGACTCTTCTTTACTCAATTCTTTATAATCCCTCTACTCCCTCTTACCTCAAGGAACGTTTCATTTTCCTCGGTGCTGATAATCCGTCGGGTCACTATCTTAGGTCTCGCTTTGATAATCGCCTTAAATTTCCTACACATTTTACTAAATTCTATGGTAATTCTTTTACCATCAAGGCTGTCGTATTGTGGAACTCCCTACCATTTGAGATTCGCCATTCTAAATCGCTCCCTATTATTTAAAGATCGTCTGAATAAGCATTACCTTTCTATACAATCCTAGTCAACATTAGTTTATCTCAACCACTTATGCATATATTTTTATTACTATCGTGTACCATATTTATGTTTATTCAAAATATATTGTAAGTATTTATGGATATGTATTTATATATATATGTATGTGTGTATATATACATATTGAGTATAGTATTGAGTTTATTTATTTATAGTATCTTACCTAGTAGGTATATATTTTATTGACTATTAATTAGTATTATATCTAATGTGTTTAAGTTTTACTTGCACTATCCTGTTATCTTTACTTTTTCCTCTCTAGCCAAGGGTTGCCTGGTAGAGATTGCTTGCAGCAATAAGGCCGCCTTTGCATACTACCATGTTAGTTTTGATAATATATACTTTGTTATTTTTCATGTAACTTTTTTGGTGTGCAATAAAGTTTTTTCATTCATTCATTCATTCATTCCTAACTCCGGGCTAGTACTGAGAATTTCTGGTCAGAAAAACCCAATAAGTATTATAATTTGTTTGTATCTTTGCAGTTTTCAATCGATATGAATAGTGAAAGGTCTTCACCATTTCATAGGTCGGATTGTGCGGAAACACTGTTTTTACTTGTGATATTTTATCTTGACGGCGCGATCTCATCTGATTGTTTTAAACGCTAATGCAATATTAGATAATACGAGTAAGTTGTGGTTTCTGTACCCTTATGTTACTTTTGATTTTAAATGTCACTGTTGTCTCAACGTACGGAGGTCCTGGGTTCGATCTCCGGCAGGGTCAATTTGGGAATTTATAATATTTTAATTTTCGCTGGTCTGGCCTGGTGGGAGGCTCCGGCCGTGGCTAGTTACCAGCCTACCGGCGAAGACGTGCCGCCAAGCGATTTAACGTTCCTGTGCGATGCCGCGCAGAAACCATTTATGATGGATGGATGGATGTTTGTAACTCAATCACGCCAGAACAGGTGGACGAACCTGGATGAAAGGCACAGAGACAGATTATAGTCTGGAATAAAATATAGGCTACTTTTTATTCCGGAAAATTAAAGACTTCCCACAGGAACCAAAAAAACCTCAATCCAAGCGGACGATGTCGCGGGCATCAGCTAGTATTTTTATACATTGGCTGTGCAACTTGTTACTTGATACTTTAACTATGTAGCTTTTTTCTTCCTCCTCCTCATAAGAAAGTATCCTCATACTTACTTCAGCTAATAAGTACTCGGATAGTACTCTAAAAATATATAATTCGAGTTTAATTTGGAACTCAAAGTTGAGCTGGAGTCATTAAAGGACGAAGTCAAAACAATGCTACGCAAAATTATAATCTTTAATCTTATCCATTTAAACGTAATAAATCATTTGCGTATTATCAATACCGTTAAAACTGTTTTATATATGTTTTTTGTATTTTAATCATTAATTATATTCGTATCATCATATCATCATACTTCATACTAATATTATAAATGCGAAAGTCACTTTGTTTGTTGGTTTGTTGGTTTATTGGTTTGTTGGTTTGTTGGTTTGTCCTTCAATCACGCCGCAACGGAGCAACGGATTGACGTGATTTTTGGCATGGGTATAGTTGAGGACCTTGAGAGTGACATAGGCTACTTTTTATCCCGGAAAATTAAGGAGTTCCCGCGGGAATAACAAAAAACTTAAACCACGCGGACGAAGTCGCGGGCATCAGCTAGTTGTACATAAATGATTAGAGGTCGTCTAACCTAAAAATGATCGCGCCTCCAATGTGTTTACGCTCACATAGAGTGGGTGTATTAGCAATATATAGATTGTAGGTACATAAATTGTTCGCCATCATTGGCCAGTTCTCTCATTCATAACAAAACATTCATAAAATTGACCTTATCGGCACATCTATGCCGATAAGGTGGTAACAGTGTCCCACTAGACCAGAGAAAATCTAGAAGTCATAAATTCCCAGATTGACACTGCTAGGGATCGAACCCGAGAACTCCAGTTTATAAGACCACTGCGCCCAGCGCCAGAGAGTTCTCCAAAATGAAGTACCTATTGGCTATTGATATATATGACGTATTGATTCAATTAATGCAACCGGGGACCGGATAGGCAGTCGAAAAATCTTGTTTCATAATCGGAGACTTATTTCCGATCAGCTGCTGCTTGCATACAGAAGTTGTACTAAATAGGAAAAGAACAAAGGCGATGCCACTCGTGCTGAATTAATGAATACGGTATCTAGGGTTGCTTTACACAGTATTGTTTTTACCCACGACCATTAACCATTTAAATAGGTATTTTACCATTAATATAGAGTACATACTTAACTTTCTCGTTTGCTAAAAATTCGCTCGCTTTGTAAAATTAACGGTATGATTATTACTATAGTTTGATATTAAAATTCTACTTAGACTGCAGCATCACTTACCATCAGGTGAGATTGCAGTCAACGGCTAACTTGTAGTGGCGTAAAAAGAAATTACTGTTTTTTATATGTTTACCATATTTTTTACCGCATATTATATAATAATTAACATATAAAAAAAAGACGTGTGGCACTCGGAGACTGCCGCGGTAAAGCTATTGCATAGCATTTTTTATCAACTTGCTATGACTACTTGTGTTGTTGACTTCAAGTTGTTGAAAATATAAAGGTGAAATAATTTTAAAGAATTCTGTTTTCAATAGTCCGGGTGTCCAAGGGGAATCAAAAAACCTCTTTAGAGGTTTGAAGTCAACAACACAAGTAGTCATAGCAACCAAAATCATCTTTTCATAAAAATAGTCTTTTTATTTTCAACAACTTGAAGTCAACAACACAAGTAGTCATAGCAACCAAAGTATTCGGTTTTTTTCGTTACGGAATTTCTGGATTCGGTCTCCACGCTCAAGGCCCGCGATAGAAGCTATGCAATAGCTTAATATTTTTTAATAATTAACATATAAATCGAATATAATATGTTGGCAACCCTAACTGAATCGTTCTTTTTCATACTAGATTAGCGCGTCTCTAGTTATCTATATGTCATATTATGTGACAGTCGAGAGTTTGTACTCGTTCAGTTGAAACATGTGTTAAGTTATTTTGTTTATTTTTTAAATCGAGCAGTTCCGCGTGCATCGCTATTTGTATCAAAAGTAAATTGAAGTAGGTACTTGGATCTTTTTTCGTACAGTTTTTTAAAGAGTAAATAGAACAGATAACTTGTTAAACCAGTTTTTTGGTGTCGTGTTTGTTATGATTGTAATTGATTGCACAGAATTTGCTGATCATTCATTGTAATTAAATCAAGAGTACGATACGATGTGCTGATTTACAAACTTAAAAAAATCAATAATTCTCTTTAAGTGTTGACGTCGACTTTAGAACATTGACAAAGCCATTTGGGTTCACTCTTTTTTAAAATAGTGATGTCATTAATTGAATGAACAAAGTTATTTTTAGTGTCGATATATTTTGATAAATCATAATTTTAAATATTGATAATATATTTGTGAGTTGTGACTACAAAACATAAAGTAATAGGGATGATGACAACTCAATCAAATCAGCAACTCTTTATCAAACTTAAAAACGCACTTCTTGTATGGAAGTTGTAGGAAATTCACAGTTGTGGGTTGTGACGTCATAAAATTTCGACGCACCTTTTTTCTTTAATCTATATTTTAAAATGTGAATTTTAGGTCTTTTGGAGGACCCCCTATTTAATAATAATCAGTTAGAAATAATTTATTTTTGTCTGTCCACTTCACTGCCCATTATGTTATATCATTATCACATGTGTGTACATAAACGGATAGCGCTGCCGTAACGATAATCAACGTTGTTACTTGCTTTATGAATAATAACATATTGCCATCTCATTACTCTGAAATCAGTTGTACTAAAACCATAACTTAGTTCCAGCTCTATACTCGATATTATTTTGATGCATTTTAAATGAAATGAATATTAAACATTGTGTTAGTTAAGGTGAATTGTGATATTATAGTGTTGAGTTTGTGCTCCGGTTTTGATTTATTAATGAGTTACTAAGTGATAACAGCTATTGGTAGGAAAGATATACACTGTGTTTGTTTGTGTGCGTGGAGAATTTAGGCAACTCTTCCACTTTCTGACTCTACAATTGGATATGACTACTGAATATACACGGCTGGACAATGCACTTCTGTGAGTATACTTTACCAACCTTCTTCGTGAATCTATTATTTTGTACCAAAATCAAAGGAGACGGTTCAGATTTGTATGAGGCGTAGGCCTAGTCTTGTACAAGTAGAGAAATGAAGGAAAATAAAATACCAGACCAGTTTTTATCGGCCAAATCTACGAATTCGTCGTAATTTCAGAGGTAAAGTTATTTAATCTTTCCAAGTTAAGGAACACTAAACATGAGTGGGTAACAATGGCGGATTCATATTTGTTGACGTTTTCCAAAGAAAAACACGTCATTTTGACAGGACTGTCAGAAATGACATTTGATATTTTTCTCGCCTGCTGTCTTCTCTATGGCTGAAGGTTGAAAACTTGGAAACGTAGGTACCGAAAACTTGAATACATGTTTTATTTTTTCTCGTTGTTTACTTTACTGTTCTAAATTATTATATTTTTAATACAATCTATGTTTTTTCCTCTATTCATGGTAGAGTTAACAAGAGTAGGCCTAAAATGAACCTTTTCCTTTGATCTTTTATTTCAAATCACGACTTAGTAGTAAATAGGTACCTACCTACTAAACTTAATGTTGACAATCCTGGTAAGGCAGATTCCACTATGAGTTTTTAGTCGACGTAATTTGCCCAAGTCAATGGCAAAATTTTAACATTTAGGCATTGCCTCTGGGGCGACATCTCGGCGGGGCACAGTCGATGAATCCCTCTAAACATGGCTAATATTGAAAAATACAAACTGCCAGTTGTAAATACCTATCTAGTATCTACTCCGGTTTCAAGTAGGTACTTACTAAATACTTAAGTTTTTGTCAAAGGTATGTGCGTAGCATTAAGTATTGAGCATACCATTGGGCACCTCTTGAATATTTCATAAGATTCATGAATAGAATGAATAAATCAACTTTAACAATACGTTTTATCAATCAGTTATTCTATAACACTTCACATGTATACCTAAGCATTGTACCTACCGTACCCTACCGACGCGATATGTGCGTTGGTAAAACCACAGATTAAAATAATTATAATAGTAACTTTGGTAAAAACCACGTTGACTGTGCGTGAAAATTACGCTTAGACAAATAGGCCGCTAATAGAGTTGCTAATTTTCCCTTAACTGCCCTTAACTGCGATATCACCAGGGGATATACTATGAGCTCTTAAAGCAGGACAGAAATTGAACTGCAGCACAGTTCAATGCAGTGTCTGCCTACCAGTTCAGTGCCTTGAAGTTCAGTGCAAGTTCAATTTCTGTCCTGCTTTAAGAGCTCCATAGTAAGGCCCCAGGTTGTTAACTTGTAACTACTGTCATAAAGAACTTATGGCAAGAGAGACGCGGGGACCCTGGGGTATTCTAATAAAGATGCTAAACAACAGAATGTTTTACTTCCAAAAAAATTAACCGACTTCAAAAAAGGAGGAGGCTCTCAATTCGACGGCATGTTTTTTTATGTAGGTATGTTCCGCGATCTTTCCGCCAATTATGAATCAATTTTGATGATTCTTTTTTGTTTGGTAGATCATAATACAGAGGTGGTCCCATATAAATTTTATCGAAATTGATTTAGCCCTTTTTGAAAAAGTCAACAAAAAACAAAATATAATACCCAGATATTGTTTTTTAGTTTAAGTTGGTATTATAGGTATAGTATTGAAGTCGATTTTTGTTTTAGATGAAAGCGAATAATTATTGACCGGGAACAATCGGTAAAAACAAAGAAATCAAATAGGTCATCAATGAAACATCTGTCCCGAAGGGCGATCATAAAAAAAGTGGGCCACGGAAAAAAGATTAGGAAACTGGTGTCGAATGAGTTGCGGGATCTTATATTATCTTACGCAAGGTTCAGAGATCATACTGAACGCGATATTTGTGATTCTGTTTCACTTCGAAAATTTGCTGTTGGTAGGTACTCCTACGGCTACCTAGTAAAAATAAATCAAACCTTTAATTAGCAGAATAGAACGTGGTATATTCAAAACAAATACACAACCGTGAGTATGTGTCATCGGTGTCTTTAGAGTGTTTTTTATGTAGATCTGGACAATCCATATTAATATTTTTAATGCGAAAGTGTCATCGGTGTCTTTAGATTGTTTTTTATGTAGATCTGGACAATCCATTAAAATTTTTTTTAATGCGAAAGTGCATCTGTCTGTCTGTTTTTTACATCTCAATTGATTAATTATTCGATCTTATCGGGCACAGGGATAACCTGTATCCTGGAGACGGATGGAAGACAGGATGTTTTTATTCCGGAAAATCAAAAAGTTCACACGGGAATTAAAAAAAATCATCATCGATCAAAAATCACGTACAGTCGCGGATATCAACATATAAGTAGTAGTCTCTAGTCACTAATCAATTAATGATAGGTTTGCAGAGTTTAATAGTTTTCTTTTTCGATGCTCTTTTAAAACTTATCATTGTATCCAAAAAAGATCCTAAAAGACCGAGGAATATTTTAAATTTATATTGACGCTTGAACCGACTGTGAATTTTACATCTCGTAATTCTAATTGTTTTTGTAACCAAGTCAAAATTCAAGAACCCAGCTTTTCGCATCACTAATTTCGCATCACTCGCAAAGGAGTTGCACTTTTTCTTCTTGCCAGAATTAGGAATAGAAATAGAAATCTTTAATATTGGAAACAACTAATGTTCGGAACAATGAATTCCTGACTCCTTAACTAAGATGACCCGTATCCTAGGGGCATTCATATCAGGGGGCGCCAGAAGCGCGGTCATTTCTTTGAGATAGTACATACAATATTTCGTGGTCGGCATCGGTACTCTTTATAAGGGACTAAACCATTGCAAATTGACCCAGCCTTGACACTGATTTGTTTGTAAACATCGCTCATAGCCAATATAGAGTAGGATAGAGCAGTGCGATTGATATACGCTTATCTGTTATTTAGCCTTAAACTATTAAACATGAAATAGTATGTAGTAGGTTAATAATAGACAAAACTAACTAACAACGAAAAAACCAATGTCACCAATTTGATCTATATCAGTGATCTATATCTCGTCGCCACAACTCACAAGGTCCAATATTTTTTCCATAAACCGTAAACGGTATGTCATTTACGGTTACAGTTAATATCACCTAAAAGTCAATTTCTAAAGCAGGTGGAAATAATGGAGTTATTGTTCAATAACTCGGATAATTCCGACGTTTCAACAAAGTTTGTTTGCTTATGTTGTTGTAAAATTTGAATATCTACAACTTTTGTCCTCTTTCGTTTTAAAATCTTTACCGAGCAATCTAGATTTTAAGAATTAAGTAAATGGAGCATGATACTTTCGTGTTTCTTGTTTTACTTTCGTCCCAACAATTTCGCTTGCTTCAAGTTACCTACTATAGAATTTGTACTACCATTCAAACTTACTAGAAGTAATTCTGATTCTAGTATGATAGTCATTAAATTCGAAGCAACAGATGTCAAAATGCCATCAACAAAAAAATTATTGAATAGAACAAATAGAAGTAGAACACGCGCAGGCGGTTAACCTTAGAACAGGACCTACAGGGCATGCTAATGATACGCACAACTATTGTTTTCAGAGATATTCAAAGGAGAGCGTATTTGGTACATATTAAAAAAAAATTTAACTGATTAGTCTATAGAACACGCTTGCAAATTATGATTCATGCTGTCAATAAAATAAACATGAACATCGTCATGTTTTGCGCTAATGATCTAGAAGTATTCGTATTTTAAATGAAGGTGTATTTTATTTAATCTTCTATAATTATGACTTGCGAGTTATCAGAATCTGATAACTCGCAAACTATATAATAAACTGACTTATTGAACAGACTCTATCTGATAGAGTCTGTTCAATAAGTCAGTTTACATGGGCAAAATATAAATTACCTTGTAGGTATAATTGAAAAATAGTTTTAAGCAAAACTGAAAGAATGATTCAAACAAAATTTGTGTGAAGAAACAGTCTAACTCTTCAAAAGTAATTGACAACTTGTACTTGCAATTATTGGTGTCTTCAATTTTAATTTATAATTAGTTTAATTTATTTAAGTAAACTGACTTTGAACAAGACTCTTACATTATTTTATTATGTATGTAGTAGAGCTGTAGCGAACCGTATGTATTCGGTACTGAGTAACGGGTGCGCCATCCAGTACCGAGTAACGAAACGTTACTCACGAATGCATTTCGTTACTCGCATGCATTTTGTTACTCGCATTTTTCGTTGTATGGGTGAATTTAAAAACTTACGTTATAAAGAACCTATTTGTGGCTTTTTCATAGCATCTTATGAGGTATCAGAAGTAACGAGTAACGTAACGATACGATAGTAACGAGTACTAATTGTTATAGTAACGAATACATACGGGTGCGCTTTTTTTCGTTACTTTTACACCTCTAGTATGTAGTATAGACTCGCGTCTAATCTACAATGACCCAAAAATACTGTTCAAAACTACTGAACCGATTTGCCCTTTTACTCCTTTGTTTGTCCTCTTATCAACCCGGCTCTACCAATAGGTAGCGCGATTTATTTACGTACAGCGCCATCTGTTTTGCGCCGTATGCTCGATGGATATTCACATTTGTATTTTGTAACACTTTAGGAACCATCCCGACATTTAACATTGGAGTTTTTATTGTATGCCCTTTGCGGCGAGGAAATAACTTGGCTGATTGAGGTTCAGAAACTTAATTAAGAAATAATAAAAGACAGTTGTATGTCTGTTGTTGTGTGTTGGTTGTACATCGGCGTTTTTGAAACTTAATTCACTATAATGGATGAATTCGTCCCTTAATAATTTACCCCTTATAAGAATAGGGCAGTAAGACCGAAACTTCATTTCTATGGAAAGCACGCGGGTGGCTAGCGCGCTCCTATCAGAAGCATTTGAATATTTAATAGCTGATGAATGTGTTCCCATCTTCAAATAGAGCAGTACTGTCGATTTTGCTTGAAAAAGAATGCTCTTATTTAGAATAATTGCTTTCGTTTATTAAGATTTCAGATTTTTTGTTATTTTTAAAATGTTAATTTCGTAATTTTTTTCTGGTAGTAAATAATTGTCTGTTAATATATTATTAATGTTTCTTGAAATTTTGCACGCCATTATTTGTGATATGTAACATCTTTATGTAACATCTTTTTATGTCACTTACAATCATGCAATAAATGAATAAACGAATCTAAACTCAAACATCTGGTGTTATCAAGGTGGTACTTTGCTTAGATTTTATGCAGAGTTAAAACTAGGGAGTTCAATCTCAAATTCATTCAACGCTGTATAGTCACCCTGCGGATAATGCCAGGTACAGGGGCCATTGTTTCGTTATTGTTGACTTCGTGTGAGGAGGTTCTCAATTCGACTGGTTTTTTTTTTTTTTTTTTTTTTTTTTTTTTTTTTTTTTTTTTTTTTTTAATGTTTGTTACCTCGGAACTTTTGACTGGGTGGACCGATTTGGATGATTCTTTTTTTATTTGAAATTTTATCGAAATCGGTCGAGCGGTTTTTAAAATATCAACAACAATAAAATAAGTACTTTGTATAGCGTGTGCTTGTTGTTGTAAAGTTGGCGCGGGAGTTTGAAGTCGGTTGTTTAAAAAGTATTTTTTATATTAAATTATAGTAATGTCAAGTACGTGACATCAAATTATCACTCTGAGTACCTAGTATTGCTTCAAGCGTTGGCAGTATGGCCCCAGTTATGATGTCGATGGCGTTGGAATTAGGTTATTATATTGTATACCTGCATATACATTTCCTGAATTCCCTTTAACACATGCCTTCCGCAAACTCCTACACAAGTACCATAAAAATATATGATGCATGGTAATTGTCACCAGTGTGTGATAATTTGCATCAGTCAGTTACAATACAAGAACTATGCAACACGAGCATGTCATGTCAACAATAGATTGCATAGCTAGATAGTTTGAGCATATAGATTGTTACATTTTACACGTTTAACGAGGAAATTCCTGATGAGTCCAGTTCGTGCGCAAAGTATGTTTATGTTGTCAAGGTATATTATTACAATAATAATAGTAGGGTTGACAAGACTAGCCTGAAAAAAATAAAAGAACCAAGGCCACGTTGCTACAATAAGACAGGCCGTAAAACTTTATCCGTCTATCATTGGTAATATAAGAACCTGCTGATCGATTACAAAAAAACCTGAGTTGTAAATACTGAATTGTGATTGACTAAATTCATGGAATACTGGATTACGCCCGCGACTTGATGAATTTAAGTATTTTGAAAAAATCTTGCGGAACTCTTTGATTGTCCGACATCAAAAATGAAAAGTAGCATGGAAAGTGACCTTCCTCGTTGTGCAACCTGTCTCTTAATTTCGTCAATTTTTTAAAGTCAAAATCTGTTTAACAGATTGGCCGTGAAAACGTAGTGGAGAGACAAACAAACTTACGCATTTACGAGTATAATATTAAGTAGTATATGCATTGCGGCTTTAACAATGCATTTAAGTCAAGGGCTAACTTGAAGTAGATAAAAAAGCCATCATCTACATTTATATCGGTAATACGTCAGAAGTCGTGGAGCAAGCAACTGCCAAGCTGTATCAAAATCGTGCAACATAAATGATTTCGCCATTTATGTCTGTCCACGCCTTAAATGCATCAGCTGGTCGACGGTCTTTTGCTGTTGATAATTTTAGATAGAGTGCGTCGACCCCCGGGCCTCGTAGCGTTGCGTAAACTGTGATGCGGATGCGATAACAATATGCATTCGAATACGAATAATAAAACTTGACATTCATTGCCAAATTCGGGCACATTGAGGTTAATTCTGTAGTAGACAGACAAAACTAAAATGACAGCATTAAATATATTGGTTACCATTTCATAATACTCCCTGCGAAAAGTGACAGCTGTAATTTTAAGCTATTGCATAGCTTCTATCGCGGGCTTTGAGCGTGGAGACCGAATCCAGAAATTCCGTTACAAAAAAACTATTGCATAGCATTTTTTTCAAGCATTTTTATCAACTCACCAAAGTGTTAGGTAAGTTGATAAAAATGCTATGCAATAGCTTTACCGCGGCAGTCTCCGAGTGCCACACGTCTTTTTAGTTTAGAGATTGGGTTATACAGAATTGGCCACACTGGCTACTGGCCATATTATTGTTACGGGCTGGGGTTATGTTAACGGAGAGAGATGCTGTATGTTTCACAATAATTTATTGATCTTACATAGTTGAGGCCAACTGGTACTCTTTACAATAATCTTCTCTTGTCACGACTTCTTCCTTCATCTTGATGTTGTTGCTTCACTGACTGCTGATTTGTAACTCGATTTATGTCTGGACAAAGCGCCTATTTATACCCCTCAGGCCGATATTACAGAATAGAAAACTGTTTAAATTCAAATACCACATTATTTCTTCTTAATTTCAGTTGAACGGTAACATTTCAAAACAGGTATTACTGCCTAAATCTCCAATAAAAACATTACCACTGTTCTGTCCCTTTTTCACAATTGCCAAACCCATTCTTTCCTTATCTCTGTCACTAGACAGCTGACTTGACGTAGAACGTTACTTTTAACTACTAATTATATTTTTCAAACGGTTGTTTACCTAGTTACAGGTAAATTCGCCTCGTTACGCGACATTATTAAACATGATGATTACACAGTTACAGGAAATAAACATTTGAGGGAGCTGAAATCGGTCAAAGTTTTACTAGCGAATGACATCGCTCCCGTGGGAATTTCAAAAAAGTCCGACATTCTTTGTCTACATTATAAAGGTTTTCTAGGTCGAAGGGTATGGGCTGGGCGTTGATGACTCTGGGAGTTAGTCAGGACTACTGTACTTTACTTTGTTATTATATCAAATTAAAAATTAAAGACTTCTACAGTTTCAGTTAAATGCTACCTTTTTGATGGCTGAGAACAACGCGTAAGTCGCGTTTTTTGCATGTGAGGCATCAGATGATCATTATAATCCTCACATGCACCGATCTACCTACGCCCTCACTTCTCAGCCAACAAAAATCTTGGATCAAACACATTCTCCTGGTTTTTTGGATCCATTTAACGTATAATGTCTTCGTTCACATCTCCAATCAGGTCGTCAAAATATGACTGTAACCCCTTTTTAACATTCATTACATGTGTAGGTACTATTCTACTTATGTAGTGCCTTCACGATTTCCCGTTCCGAATATCCTTTGTGTTGTGAATGTGGACGCGTGGACACGTGTTGTAATGTTACAGTCTGACACGTGGCACCATTCATGTTAACGTTAACGTATTGCGCATCAGTTTTTTAACGACTTCAAATTATTAAGAGCGGAGTACGCTAGCTGGTATAACGGCTTATTTGTAGACGGTGCCATGAATGGCAAGCATGTTCTTAAGACTGCCGAAGCAATGTTAAATAGGAAGCCAATACTATTGCTTATTGTTCTTTCTAAACTTTGACGACCTCCGTGGCGCAGTGTGTAGCGCTGTTGCCTTAACGTGCGGAGATCCCGGGTTCGATCCCCGGCAGGGTCAATTTGGGAATTTATAATTTCTGAATTTTCCTCGGTCTGGTATGGTGGGAGGCTTCGGTCGTTGCTAGTTACCACCCTACCGGCAAATAAGTGCCGCCAAGCGATTTAGCGTTCCGGTACGATGCCATGTAGAAACCGAATAGGGGTATGGGTTTAATATAACTGCCATGCCCCTAACAGGTTAGCCCGCTACCATCTTAGACTGCATCATCACTTACCATCAGTCAAGGGCTAACTTGTAGTGGATAAAAAAAAAAAAAAAAACAACAAAACCTTCCATTTTTCGAAACTGTAAGATCTCTAAAAAGATAGAATCTTACAGTTTATTCTTGTCTATGTCTTAATTCAACGACGATCAACGACGTGATTATTGTTATCGTGCTTATTTTTGAGATCAGCAAAAGGGTCGTTTTAGGTGTGTTGTAGTTCAACATAATTTCATTGACGAAATGACGAGTCTTGAAGCTTTGAAAGTTTGATAGTTCTAAACGTTATCTTTATGCACGATTCACGAATCCATACGGCATTTGGCCGGTTTTATGTAACTGTACTTTTCGCTTTCCAAAGTCGCACGTATGACGTACTCGTATCTCAAATTGGTATTAAAGAAAACCACCGAATGCTATCCGAATTCCGAAGCACACGTGCGTCGTAATCTATCAAATTAGATTACTTAATCTAATGATTCGTGCATCAACGTCGCATCGCCGATGGAAATATTTCAATTTTTAAGATATCATTTATCCACCTATTTGTATGATAGGCGGAGCATATCAGAAGTTCGAAGAAGTGATAGGTGTTGGGGGTCTCAAACTGCTTGAATAGCGGCCTCGTAGCGCAAAGAGCAGCGTTGTACATCCCCTCACTAAGCGAACAGCTGAATGAATGAATGAAATACTCTTTATTGTACACAACATAAATAAACAGAAACAATAAACAAAAATAAAAATAAAATACTAGTCAGTACAATTGGCGGCCTTATCGCTTTTAAGCGATCTCTGCCAGGCAACCAATTCACAAAGGAATTATAACCAGCGATAGAGGGTTATGGGTGTACGTAAAAGTAACAAATACAATTAAAAAATCGAGCACTTAACTAACAATAATATTATATATACCTACACACAAATATAAATAAATACCATACAAATAATACATACACATAACAATATACATATACATGCATAATATATACATACAAAATTCAATAGATATAAATATCATATCATGTATACATTCACATAAAAGCATATACCGAGATACGACAAAAATACTTAAAAATAGAAGCCCAAAACTTAGCGTAGACAGTAAGGATGGAATTGTTGAACACAGATAATTTAGGAATTTAGGGAGGAAGAAAGTGCGCTTTGATGAGTCTTTTGAATGATGCAAGAGATTGCGCACGCCTAATACGAAGCGGTAAGGAGTTCCAGAGCCTAACAGCTTCAACAGAAAAGGATTTAGAATAGAAGGAAGTATTATGAGGAGGATTTTTTAAGATAAAAATGTCATTGGAGCGAAGAGAGCGACAGTGTGTGTCACTAAGAAACTCCAACCGCTCTTTGAGGTAAAGGGGAGTAGTAGGATTGAATAGAATACAGTATAAAAGAGAAAGAATATGAGTACCCCTGCGAAGGCGGATCGGAAGCCACTTGAGTTTTTCGCAAAATTCAGAAATATGGTCATACTTCCTGAGTCCAAATATGAACCGTATACATAGATTTTGAATGCGATCAAGTTTATTAAGCAACTCCTCACTTAGATTGACATAACAAGAGTCAGCATAATCGAGAATCGGTAAAAGAAGAGACTGTGCAAGCGTAATTTTAGTTGGTATGGGTAGAAAATTGGCCAACCTACGGAGAGACCCGACAGACAGCTGATGATCACTGGCTAGTTTGTTAGTAGCTATAAAGCTAAAACAAGTTCTTACTTTGTTTCGGTCTCAAGATCTACACAATTTTGTATTGTAGATCTAGAAATTAAGGTCAAGCGACCTCCAAATTTATTGGTAGCCACTGAAACAGTCGATAAAATAATTCACAACCTTTGTTTATCGTTGAATTCATGACCACTAGTGCTGAATATCTAGTATCTACAGCGTATCTAGAACCGTATCAGCTATTTATTCCAGGCCCCATTTCTTTTTGAAGGCCCAAACCTTTTTAAAGTAAAAACCACTTCATTTCCGCTGCGATCAACCTCCGACTACATAGTACGTAATTTTAACAGCAATTCTGTAAAACACTGTACACGCGAGGATAATAAACTAATAACCTTGGTCCCACGGGTGAAAAATAGAAATTTGCGTGACATTTCCTGATCCCTCAAGGGCGTAAAACTAACCTTAATGGCTGAAATTACAAACAACATGAACGAATAATATACCCTTTCAAGCCGACTTTCGCACTTCAAGCGATAGTGGATCCCGAATATTGTATCATCTAGTCTAGGCACAATAATAGGCACTCTTTTTCTGTTTGAATGGAGTCCTCCGTTATCATCATCTCAACCCATCGCCCGGTGCACTTCTGAGCACCTCACTTCAGTCTTATCCCAGAATGACTCACAAGTCAAGGGCTGGTATTGATTAACCGACATTAGCTAAGAATAGTCCTTTGGCTGTAAATGAAGCCGGAGCCATGCCGGCGCCAGACCGGACGCTAGTGTATACAAACAAAAATTACATTACATTAGCGTTTACACTAGATAGATAAATAGATGGATAAATTCTTTATTGCCATATCAAACATAGGAATATACAGAAAACATTTAAAAAGTACAGCAAAAAAATGGGCAAGGGCGATCTTATCACTACTGAGTATCACTAAAAGTGATCTAGCTTCCGGCTCGGCACCGGTGCGGCTCCGACTTCATGTATAGTAAACCTAAGCACGATAGCCACTTTTAAAAGCTTGACTGCTCTTATGTGAACCGTTGCTGCAGGTTTATATGAGTCTTCGTAACTTGAAATAAACTTCTATTCATTAATTTATTTTATCTAGCGAACATCATCAAACACATAAATAAAACACGAGATTAAAAACTCGTTTGTCCAATCGTTCTGGTATAATTTCGGCGACATCTATCCGTGTTTGCGTTCCCATTAGTCGATAAACTTGGCCGTGACGAGTAATTTTCCTTATATTTAATCGGAAATCCGGTTATGATGTTTATTTTTTTGCTAATTTGCTTTTTTATGATTAGTTGTGATCGAGAATAAATTGTTCTTAGATTATTCTCGGTAGATAATCTACGCAGTCCAGCTAATTTATACCTGTTTATTTTTTGTTATAGTGGACAGCTTTTGCGCTGGGGTACTTTTTACCTGATGATCTAAAATAGAATGTGTTGTTGTTATTCTTGCCTTACGCTCTTTCTTTTGCAGCAAAAAAGAAAGTGGCTTGCAGAATACAGAATTCAAAGTTAAAGGTATAAAATTAATTAAGACAACAAACCCTGACATTTTGCTTTTATTGACAGTTTGGTAAAAGTTCCGCCGAAATCGTGTGCAGCACATTTGTGCAGAATTCCAATAGAGCTGTTAGCTAGTTTCTTCTGATCAGACAATTTATGGCGTGCACAGAAATTGAAACCAGGCATTAGTTAATCAGAATACCTATTAACTGACTGTCACGATGAAAAACAAGCATTGACGTATTTCCATGTGGATAAGCAGTGCTTTTATGCCTCTATGAACTGCACGCCACTGCTGAGACAAAGCTGTACTTAACATTTGTGAACATACATTGCGGCCAGCGGCATATTTGTGCACGAGCATGTTCATCTCGTCATCAGTCGTAACATGGAAAGGCGTTAATGCTTTTGCAAGACTGCAAGTCTCAGTAGAATCGCGCTTCAATGTAACTACCGCCTGTCAATTGTCATATATGATCATTTGAAATCATTGCCGACTCACTACATCCGAGCACGAGTCTTAAATGAGAAGAGTAGCCATAGTCCATACTACTTGATCTAATTCTCTAGGTACTCGTTGTGGCTGTAGTTTGTCTCTTCTCTAGCAGTTCTATTCTACAACTCAGTGGCTATCAAAAAATTAAAGCCATTGACATGTATTTTTTACCCATTGAAGGTTTGCTCTGAAAAAATATTTAACAGTTCAGTTATAGAATGGTTTGTCTAATTTGATGATAATATTAATTAGGATGATAATGTTGGATGATGTCGTTTGCATAGTACTGTTTCAGCCTGTCTCACTCTTGTCCTTCACTATTGCTATACACCTCTCATCGGTTAAATTATCATCCTAAATTAGTCAAACCATAGTTTCAGAATAGAGGGCAGTTCGTCATCCTCCGAAGTCCGACCTTCTTTACATCCGATGTTGTTGTTTAGGTACTAAAATTCTACGTCAATGTGTTCACAGAACACTAGTTACCGAGTAAATTATACATATAAACAGTTTTATCAGGCCGTTTTCCTTATCGGCTCGTTATAGATTCAAACAAACCGTGTCGGCGTAAACGCCTTCGGCTCCCACGTGGCAGCAGAGTCACGTCATGTGACGTTTACGAATGATTGAGAACCAATAGCGGTGTAGATGATCCTTTTATGTTTTGATTCTTTGTCTACGACACCGGTTACTTTAACGGTAGGGTAATCTAACTCCATAATATCTTCTCCTTCTTCCTGTCCTTGTCCCACGCTATGTGAGGTCGGTACCACGTGTCTTTTTCTTCCTCGTCTCTTCTGTCATTTGTCAACAATTTTTTTATTATATTCATGGTTTATATTATATATGTCACGTACCTTAACGTGTTCAAAATAAGGATTCTAATTCTAGCGATGGTAGAATGGCCCCTGTTCTACTTGGAATCCGATTCAGTCACAGATTGCTTAAAAACTACACTTTTACTATCCAGCCCTTATGCGTTGCGGCTATAAATTTGATTTTGGCAACCATACAGCGATAACCATCTGGCCTCCATTAGTTACGGAGGTACAATATACATATAGGTTCCGAGCCAAAAGACAAAATTCTCTTATTAGCAATCTCAAGCACACCTTCAACCAAATTAGATTGCACGTGTCAAAGGTACACACACGTTGCACGCGTCACCAAATTTACTTACCCATAATTACCTTTACTTATTATAAATGCAAAAATGTGTTTGTTCGTTGTTGGCTTTACCTTCAATTATTGAGTTTCGGATTGACGTGATTATTTATATGGATTTAGGTTTTAAATTTAAAGATAATCATAGTGTCATTACGTATCCTCCTGGAAAATGTAAGTTTCTACGGGATTTTTTAAAAGAGATCCGAGTCCACTGGCGGCGCTCGTAAAAAATTAAAACAGTAGGTAGGGTATTTAAGTAAAGTAAGTACTATTAAGTATTCTGTGGTAAAACGTAGCGCACGAAGCGCGGCGCTGCTCGGCTTCCGATTGTCAAGATTTATTGGCTGTTCTTAGTTCATAAAATTAATGTCATAATATTATGTATTTGTGTTCGCATAATGAAGTGAAACTTCCTTAGAATCTTTGTGATTTGAAATTTCGATTAAACGAAAAAGCGACACCAAAAAGAGATAAACATATTCGTAATAGGTTTTAGCCTGCGAGAGAATGAGATAGAATACAAGTCATATTTATCTCATTCTCTCGTAGGCTTTATCTGAAGTTTCACTCCTGCCGTGTGTGAATTGCACACACACACTTTTTTATGTCAGGTTCATATTTTATATGGTTACGGGTTCTATACTAACGGGTTCTAATCAACGACCTCAATTTACATAGACGGGCACTGTCAAACAAAGAATGTGGACCTATTTTACTAACGCCATCTAGCCTGAAAAGCGATACAGCGCTATGGCGTGGACAAGGACTGGGCTATACATGGCCACAGGTTAGGAGCGTGCTCTAAAGTTTGGACGCCGAATTTTTTTCTATGAAAGGGCCCATGTAGTACCTACATAATATCGATGGTTCTAATCTACCACCTGGTTTGAAAAAAATGTATTTTCTAAGGAGGTTAAATATGTATGTTCTCCTCGTTTCCAGCGAGTGCGAGCGGCAGCGGCCGTCGCTAGCGGTGCAGCATGCGTTCCCTGCTGGCGTACTACGCTGACGCGGTGATGTCTGCGGCGGCGCGCGGCGCCGGGTGCGCGCGCGAGTGCAGCGGCCACGGCGACTGCATGAACGGCACCTGCCTCTGCGAGATCCGGTACACGGGCGACGAGTGCGCTGGACACAATATGCCCTACCACGCCTGTGAGTACAACATTACAATCATCATACTGTAGGGGGCAAAAGTGTACGATGTAATGGGAAGATCTTCCTCCGAGACGGTGTTGTGCTCGGGGATTCCCACAATGGTTGGACCAGCTGCTGCTGGCGTACTACGCTGACGCGGTGATGTCTGGACGCCCTACCACGCCTGTGAGTACTCCTTCACAATCATCATATTGTAGGGAGCGAAAGTGTACGATGTAATAGGAAGATCTTCCTCCGAGCCGGTGTTGTACTCGTGTTGCAATAATACTTTGTAGAGGTGTTTCTTCCAGCTCACGCCCCGATGATCTCTCGTAGTTTCCTAATTTTTTTGAGAGGCCGTACCTATCAGCCCACCATTTATCCCCACCAGCGTGCTCTCACTTTACGTTCGGTATTTGGTGTGATCAGCTTTTTAACTAATAAATAATTATTATTTTAAAAATACTGTCTTAAAGTTTATCTGATCCTATACAAATTATACAAATTATACAACATTATTTTTTATAAAAATCATGACAATCAGTATTGCCATTCTATAAGTAATAAATAAATGTTGCCAGTCGACACGATCATGACACTCGGGGATTCCCACAACAACGGTTGGTCCAGCTGTGTAACCGTTGTGAGTTGAAAGTTCAAGGGCTTCGTCCGCGTGGTTTATGTTTTTTTTATTCCCGTGGGAACTCCTAGATAGGCAAAGTTGACGCGTCAGGCTCGCCCTAATTTTTATAATTAATTATAAAAATATTTTTTACTTTAGAGTGGCTTTGGCAGTCGGTTTTTTGGAAAGAATTTTTATTGCTATACCTAATTATAATGAAGAGACTTCGTCTGCGTTAAGTTTTTTATCCCCACGGGATAGCCTTAATTTTCCAGGATAAAAAAGCCTATTATATGTCCTTCCCCGGGATATAATCTACCTCTATACCAAATTTCATCAAAGATGGGCCGAAGCGTAGCAGACAGACAGACACACTTTTGCATTCATAATATTAGTATGGATATCAATCAATTTTAGTTATTCTTACGGTTAGAAGCAATGTTCGGCCTTAACCTGCGCTGCCTCCTGCGTATTATCAGTTTTTGGACGTAAATAGCATCTATTGTTTTGTTACTTGAAAGCGTACCAATTTGACCCGCGGTTCAAATACGTTCACATTAAAGACATAAAATACGTAATTGGCCATAACGTCGCGAATATTTCTAATTTTATCAGTATTCTCTTCGTAAAGTTCTGAGTCACGAGCCCTTAGGCTTCTCGCGAGATATGGAATTCTATTCTGCTTCCCTGCAATTATAAATTTCGTAAGGATATATATTTTGTGAATAGGATTGCCAAGTGTAAAAATGGAAAAGAAACTAGATTAGAAACTGCGCAAAACAGGTGATTTCAGAAAAAGGCATAAATTCATACGTTCGATCTGTTCAACCGATTACGAAAAAAGATACGGACATAGGAAAATCAAAAATAAATCCACGGGAATTTCAAGAACCTGACGCCTGGCGCCTACCCGTGGATTTCCACGGGTAGGCGCAGTCACAGTTAACGAAAGAGTGGTAGCCTATCAGAGATGGTAGCGATTGTAGTACCGGTACAGTCCCACCAACTTATCTGGCCCAGTGACTAAAATTGGAGCTAACTTTTATGCCTGTTTAGCTTTTTTTTTTAATATTTATTAGCGACGCTGTCACCGGGTCAGATATGTTTGTGGGACTATAACTGTTTATAGATAGATAGATAGATAGATAGATAGATAGATAGATAGCTGAGACTGTAGTCACAGAGATTTACTATAGTCTAGAGTAACACCTAGACTACTTTTTATCCCGGAAAATAAAGAGTACCCGCGGGAACCAAGGAACCTCAATCCACGCGGACGAAATCGCGGGTATATCAGCTAGTTATACTATAATTGTCTTACTGCCCTCAAAGCATTCAAGTATGTAGTAAAATCATGCCAGAGTAATTTTAAACTGTCACCTAAATTCTCCAGCAGTATTAATAAATCATCTTGTATCCATTCCAGGTATCGGCGGTTTATTCCTTCTGGTGGCATTCGTATGCGCGATGCAGCTGATGATATGCATAGTGACGGAGTACAGAAGATTAAAGGCGCCCACCTTCCTCCGCGCCTGCAAGGTCACTACACAAAAGATGCTGTACCTCATCGCGTTCCTCGCTTCGCTCATCCGCGGCGCATACTTTGTATCACCGGTGAGTAGACTTAGTGTGGATTGTAATAGTAAAGGGACCTTCCCTCTGCGCCTGCAAGGTCACTACACAGAAGATGCTGTACCTCATCGCGTTCCTCGCATCGCTCATACGCTCATACTCAAACTTCTAACCCCTATTTTACACCCTTAGGGGTTGAATTTTCAAAAATCCATTCTTAGCGGATGCCTAACGTCATAGTAGCTATCTGTATTCCAAATTTCAGCCCGATCCGTCCAGTGGTTTGAGCTGTGCGTTGATAGATCAGTCAGTTAGTCACCTTTTCCTTTTAATTTTCCTACGTGGTTTTTCGCAGTGCTACCCACCAAGATTTGTAACGATTTTTATGTGTTAATAATAAAAATAAAAAAAAAATTTAGTCGCAAGGTAGGCTTTCGCTTGACATCAAAGGTCACCAAGTTTTCCTATTACATTGGGTTCGGTCACCAGTTTCTCTCAAACTTTCCGTTGCTTGGCAGCAACAGAGCCTGGCATTGATCCTCCCTTGGTCTCTGGAGTCCAGCCAGTATATACATAGTTCTCCAGAAAAAAAAAAGCCTTTAATTCAGTTTAAATTAATTTATTTATTCGTATTAAAAAACAAAACCACACAAACCAGAAAACTTTAGTAATATTTCGGCCATTTGACTCTAAATTTGGGCCTGATTCCTAGCTAGAAACCTAGGACAATACCTTTTTAAATTGTTTTCCAAATATTCCTACGTAATTCATCATAATTACTAATATTATAAATGCGACAGTGTGTTTGTTGGTTTATTGGTTTGTCCTTCAAGCACGCCGCAACGGAGCAACGGATCGACGTGATTTTTGGTATGAGTATAGTTGAGGACTTGGAGAGTGACTTAGGCTACTTTTTATCCCGGAAAATTAAGGAGTTTCCGCGGGAATAAAAAAAACTTAAACCACGCGGACGAAGTCGCGGGCATCAGCTAGTTCATCCTACTACTTTATTTGTTGGTTTGTCCTTTGATCACGCAACAACGGAGCAACGGATCAATGTGATTTTTTGGCATAGGTATAGCTGAGGACCTGGAGAGTGACATAGGCTACTTTTTATCCCGGAAATTTAAGGAGTTCCCGCGGGAATAACAAACACCTTAAACCACGCGGACAAAGTCGCGGGAATCAGCTAGCACTCATATATTTGTCAATACTCATATAGCCTCAAATGTAACGCGGTGTATTCTCCCCACAGAACGCATTCCACGAGGGCTGGGCGACGAGTCTTCTGTCAGCGTACTATCCTCTGATGATGTCCGGCTCTTCGCTCATCGTGTGCTTTTGGGCTGAGGTCAGTTACTCCCTTTATTGTAGCGTTAGTTGTTTATGGCAGGATAAAAAGCAGGGCTCTGGGCTGGAGAAAATGTACGTGGCAGAAAAATGTTAGTCTCTGTCCCTGTCCCTCTAATATTTATTTATTTAATGACTTTCAAATAAGAATCTAATTTAGGTACACCGCAATTTTGCAGACCAAAGCACTAGACTAAAAGCACAGGCTGGCGTTTGTAAATTGCAGACCAAAAATACCGTAGTCTGCGTAAGGGCTGACAAAATGATCGACGAAGCTATATATCACCATAGTTCACAAATACCTTGGTAATTTACTTATTCTAGTAAGAATAGATGATCAAAGACAATATATAAACCAGTTTAAGACTGTTCACTTCATACATTCAATCAAAGCTCGCTAAATGCGCATTAAAGTCGCCGGTACCTTGTAGTTCTTCGCACAATCTGAGATGGCGTAACTGTGCAAGCTGTTTGTTAAAATTAGTTGAATGTAAATTTGCTATTTGCTTAAGTGATTTTATCAAATTTTTGTATTTTGATAATTTTATATAAATAATTAATACAAATTGAACCAAGAAAATACGATATTTCACCGATTTTACTATAATCATATAAAGAGCGAGCCTGGTAGCGCCATCTAACGATAGTATTAACCTAGAAAAAAATTATAAGGGAGTTAGCAATCTATACTTGGTATTATAATTAATCTATGATAGATGATAGATGAAGAGAATGTACAGTGCTACCACGTTTTTAAGTTACGCCGATGTACCCAGAATGTATTCGATGTGGCCTGGGCGACGAATCTACTCTCAGAGTAGAGAGAGATATCAGCAGCTGCGATTTTGTCTCTGTCGTTGAGTCGCACAAGTCTCATCAAATGAGTGATAGATACGACGCTCTATGAAGCCGAAACGGCCAATAATCTCTTTCTAAAGCTCGATGTGTAATCTTTACAGCCGGGTACAACTAGATTTCTTTTTCTCATAATATACTTACTCTTTGTCCTAAGTGAGCGCCAGAAGCGACGCGACGCAATGTAACGCCATAGAAAATGATAAACTTGTCTACGCGACAACATAGGCCACGTCAGCAGTCAGCTACTGTTTGATAAAGTCGCATCGCGTCGTATCGAGTCGCGGTGTCGCGTTTGTCGCTCACGTAGGAGAACGGGTCACGGAAGTACTATGTACAGTCATCGACCTTATTCATTAGTCGGTCGTACTCGTTATCCAAACGAAATTGCAAACTGACCAATTTTTATGCAGTGTCATGTAATTAGTTCTACGAAATACAATGAGTTTTCGAAAGTAGAATCACAGTTATTTTTCCTGTTGGGTTGTAAAACGGTTGCCTTGTTGACAACGCCATCTATCTGGTACCTGAGGAGTTATTACTCAATCAATTCTTCAAGACGTTAGTGATCCAAGCAAGGATCACTAACGTCTTGAATTGGATTGCACTTCTTAGAAGTTCAGCGTACATCCGGTAGATGTCGCCACTATAATGAACGCAAGATTATGTCGTGTTAAATTTATTAAATGAATTATAGTATTATATTATATTATTTTATTTATTATATTATTATACCGAGTTTCTTGCTGGTTCTTCTCGGTAGGAACATCATTCCGAACCAGTGCTAAATTCATTCTACTATTCAAAATCGCTGGTAAAATATTTATTCAAGTAGACATTTTACAAGTTTTATATTTTGATATTTGATATGGTCATAATTTCCCAACGGACAGTGCCGGATTAACCATATAGCAGGAGGCAGCAAATGTCACGGGGCCCGCACCGTAAAAAAATATACAATCTCGTCTTGAACATGCAGTTTTCTTCACGACTTTTCCTTTGCATAACATATGACATTTTATTCCTTTTTAGAGCACATTTTACATATTA
Source organism: Erebia epiphron (assembly GCA_963932025.1). Lineage (NCBI taxonomy): Eukaryota > Metazoa > Arthropoda > Insecta > Lepidoptera > Nymphalidae > Erebia > Erebia epiphron. The sequence continues at coordinate 3,680,743 of OZ009948.1, forward strand.
TATAGGATCGCCGCGCATTATTGACATTTTCAGAATATGGGTGGCGCTTTAAAAGTTTTCGTGTCCGCTAAGATCCAATATGAGATCATTTTTGAAATCTAAGATGGCACGGCACGGAAAGGTATTTTTATCATAGGGACAAGGGAATAAAATTGGAATTTCACTATACTTCCAATTTTAACATAATTATAGTTTTCAAATGACCAGAATTCCGAAAATCGCATTTCATATTTTTGTATGTTTAAATAGTTGGTGGAGGGACGAGTGGCCTAGTTGTAACAACGCATATCAGCAGATTAAGATTGTAAACAACGTTGACCCAAGTCGGTAAATAGATGGGCGACCGAATTTTAAGGTTCAAATTTGGCCTTTTCGTTTCCACCGTGCCTCGGAGAGCACGTTAAGCCGCCGGTCCCGGTTATTATCACTAACATCTGATGATAATCGTTACAAAAACCTCAGAGGTTAAATAAGTCTTAGTAGAGTCGTATGCGGAAGGACGTGGGAAGGGACCCACCGCATTATAATCTCAAGAAAACTCCTACCATTATTTGTGCATGGAAAGGGGTCACGAGTCACGGCCCTCAGTAAGTAATGAGGAATACGACGCAGAGAGAGTTTAAATAGTTTGTAAACTTAGGTACAATTTATGCAGCAGACCATCGAGATGAGATAAGGTTTCCGAGAAATGCAACGTTGCATACAAGATCATTTCATATTATATGACGGAACAAATAAAACATCTCGCATTCCGACGGACCCGGTTTTGCTAACCATACTATTTTTACAAATGAACATAACTTAAAACGTCTGTGGTTGTGATTTGAAGAATTATGATAAGTTTAATTTAAGTATTATGATGTTTTGATGATGATTGCGTGAAGGCAGAAGTCTTCGACCAGTGCGTCCTACCAGTAACGAACTACGGTGCATTTGAGGTGTGTCCCAAGTCCCAATATAGAGAGAAACAATTGGGACGGTGCATACCTAGTAAGTCAAATTTTTAGGGTTCTGTAGCCAAATTTGGCAAAAACGGTACCCTTATAGATTCGTCATGTCTGTCTGTCTGTCTGACTGTCTGTGTGTCTGTCCGTCCGTATGTCACAGCCACTTTTTTCCGAAACTATAAGAACTATACTGTTGAAACTTGGTAAGTAGATGTATTCTGTGAACCGCATTAAGATTTTCTTACAAAAATAGAAAAAATACAATAAATTTTGGGGTTCCATATGTTTGATAACCATTTTAAATTATCGATTATCGATGCGTTGAATTTTAATTAGGTACAAGATTTACAAGTTCCGAAATATAACTCCCATACCCCTTCCAGGATACCCGCTACCATCTAGACTTCTTCATTTACCACCAGGTGATATCGTTCAGCCAAGGGCTTTTACTTTTTTGATTTACCTAGAAAAAACCGGCCAAGTGCGAGTCGGACTCGCACACCGAGGGTTCCGTACAAACCTGTAGGTATATAAGTAAAAGCTATGGTATTTTTATTGCTAAATGAAATCCATAACATTAGTAAGTTTAAAATTATTAAAATTATTTTTATTATATATTGTAACTAAAAATTTATGCTTTTCGCAATTTTTCCTTTATCTGTGCTATAAGACGTTGCTTCGTACCAAATTTCAAGATTCTGAGTTCACGGGAAGTACCCTGTAGGTTTTGATTCACTTGCGAGTGTCGAAAATTTGCAGCATAAACGGCTGTATCTTTTGATTGCGTTGGCTAATGGCTTAGAAGTTTGATTTTTTCACAGCTCCGAGGGACAGTAGACCTGAGTATTTGATATGAATTTCAGCTTGATACCTCCTCCATGCGTTCCTGAGAAAAAGGGTCTTGACACACAGACGGACGGACAACAAAGTGATCCTATAAATGTTCCATTTTTTTCCTTTTGAGGTACGGAACCCTAAAAAAAGTGTAAGCGTATCTCAGCTTGACTTATAAAGTTAATTCTGCTGTTTTTAATTATGATCTCTGTTTTGGGTCAACCACATGTTTGGATAGAATAGACCGGTATGTCGTAACTCGTAAGTTTTTATTGCATATGATAAGAATACAATATCAATTACATTACATTACATATAAGTCGCTATTGACTGCGATTAAACTATTTAAGATAAACTAGATGATTCCCGCGACTTCGTCCGCGTGGATTTATGTTTCATGATTCTCCGCGGGAACTCTTCAATTTTCCGGGATAAAGAGTAGCCTATGTCCTTCCCCGGGACACATCCTGTCCTTGTACCAAATTTCATTAAAATCCGTTGAGTAGTTGGGCCGTGAAAGCGTAGCAGACAGACAGACAGACAGACAGACACACTTTCTCATTTATAATATTGTATTGTATGTATTGTATATGTATTGTATAAGAATAAATTGAGTCTAAGTCCGCACTGCGCAAAAAACCTAGCGTTTTCTAAATTAGATTAGCGATTTTTAGGGTTTATCCCGACCCCTAAACATGGCTTATTTTATGAAAAGCTAATTTAAAAAAGAAAGGCTAGGTTTTTTTAATTAGCTTTTTATCTAGCTACTAGCGAATGCTCGCGACTTCGTCTGCGTGGTTTGAGGTTTTTTGGATCCCGCGGGAACTCCTTAATTTTCCGGGATAAAAAGTAGCCTATGTGCTATTCCAGACTATAATCTATCTCTGTGCAAAATTTCATCCAAATCCGTTCAGTCGTTGGGGCGTGATTGAGTAACAAACATGCATCCATACATCCATCCATCCATCCAAACTTTCGCATTTATAATATTAATTTGATTCTATCTGGATAGTAAAGTAAATTAATTAAATTAAAAGGATGCCTACTATCAAGATTTCAACTGAACTAATTCCGTCTATTTTCCATTTACTTATGATGAAGAATGTTCAAGTACTAATGAGTCATTTAAATGACAATCCTGGTAGTACTAGTATGTTTACCAAACACGCTCATAGATTCAGATTACTCACGGTGGAATTTTACATTCTCGTGCTCTCGTATTGCCTAAAAGTAAAACACTGTTGATAACACAGTTTTGACTTTACAATAATATTTAATTCCATTGTTATTTCAGCAGGCCGAGTGGGAGTTTTCTTACGTATTCGATTGCGACAACTTTTTTTTTTAATGTATAGGCTAGCGCTTGGCTGCAATCAGACTTGCTTGCAAGTCCCAATATAGAGAGAAACAATTGGGACGGTGCATACCTAGTAAGTCAAATTTTTAGGGTTCTGTAGCCAAATTTGGCAAAAACGGTACCCTTATAGATTCGTCATGTCTGTCTGTCTGTCTGACTGTCTGTGTGTCTGTCCGTCCGTATGTCACAGCCACTTTTTTCCGAAACTATAAGAACTATACTGTTGAAACTTGGTAAGTAGATGTATTCTGTGAACCGCATTAAGATTTTCTTACAAAAATAGAAAAAATACAATAAATTTTGGGGTTCCATATGTTTGATAACCATTTTAAATTATCGATTATCGATGCGTTGAATTTTAATTAGGTACAAGATTTACAAGTTCCGAAATATAACTCCCATACCGGGATATATTATATATATTTTCCGGGATAAAAAGTAGCCTATGTGCTATTCCAGACTATAATCTATCTCTGTGCAAAATTTCATCCAAATCCGTTCAGTCGTTGGGGCGTGATTGAGTAACAAACATGCATCCATACATCCATCCATCCATCCAAACTTTCGCATTTATAATATTAATTTGATTCTATCTGGATAGTAAAGTAAATTAATTAAATTAAAAGGATGCCTACTATCAAGATTTCAGCTGAACTAATTCCGTCTATTTTCCATTTACTTATGATGAAGAATGTTCAAGTACTAATGAGTCATTTAAATGACAATCCTGGTAGTACTAGTATGTTTACCAAACACGCTCATAGATTCAGATTACTCACGGTGGAATTTTACATTCTCGTGCTCTCGTATTGCCTAAAAGTAAAACACTGTTGATAACACAGTTTTGACTTTACAATAATATTTAATTCCATTGTTATTTCAGCAGGCCGAGTGGGAGTTTTCTTACGTATTCGATTGCGACAACTTTTTTTTTTAATGTATAGGCTAGCGCTTGGCTGCAATCAGACTTGCTTGCAAGTGCTGATGTAGCCTAAGGTGGAGCGCGCTTGCCTAGAAGACTTGCGTAACTAGTCTACCATTTATATGGAACTAGATGATTCCCACCCGCCAACCCGCATTGGGGCAGCGTGGTGGGTCTAAACTCTAATTCCCTCTCTCCTATGAGAGAGGAGGCCTGTGCCCAGCAGTGGGACGTTAATGGGATGTAGTGGTGGTGGTGGAGATGATTCCCGCGACTTCGTCCGCGTGGATTAGAATTTTTTGATTCCCGCGGGAACTCTTTAATTTTCCTGGTTTAAAATATGTCCTATGTCCTTCCACGGGATACAACCTACCCCTGTACCGAATTTCATCAAATCGGTTGAACAGGTGGGATGCGAAAGCGTAGCAGATAGACAGACGGACAGACAGACACACTTTCGCATATATAATACTAGCTGATGCCCCCGCGACTACGTCCGCGTGGATTGATGTTTTTTGGTTCCCGCGGGAACTCTTGAATTTTCCGGGATAAAAAGTAGCCTATGTGCTATTCCAGACTATAATCTATCTCTGTGCCAATTTTCAGCCAGATCCGTTCAGCCGTTGGCGCGTTATTGAGTAATAAACATCCATACATCCATCCATCCATCCAAACTTTCGCATTTATAATATTAGTAAAATTAGTATGGATTGATGACCAGCTGTCAAGCGCTTGACAATTCCATACAAATCGTAGTTAGCGTTGTCGCATTCGAATGGGAAGAAAATCTTCCACTATAGGCTCTGATCCTATCACTCTGTCACTAACTAGGGATGTGCAATGTGCGGAGTGAATTCCTAGAGTGGTATACAAATAAATTATACTAATTTGTCTCAGTATGACATCCAGATTCCATAAGAATAAGAATAAGAACATTTATTTGCATAATACACGTAATACAGGTGGTTTTACAAAGGAATTACATCACAGTGTATTGCCATGCCAGGCGTGCAAATTTACATAATATTTTATTAGTACATATAGTGTCAAATAGTATAAAGCATAATGATAAACATCACATAAATTATAATCATCATTCCATTAATTTAACGTACAATTATTTAAAAAAGACACATATCCATATTCCATACTAATACATAGGTAATATTATGTCGTCTATCTGCAACCTTTCCAAGACCAATCTGTGTACCCAATTTAAATGGAATATCCACTCAAAAGGTTGTATCCCGGGGGAAAATTAGAGTTCTCAACGGATTGAAAAACATGAATTTAGTTGGACGAAGTCGCGGGCGTCAAATAGCAATATTATTTATGTGATAGTGTTTGTTTGCTAGTTTTTTTGTTCTAAATTTCAATTCTTTCACACGCCGCAACGGAGCAACAAAGATAGCAACGGATTGACGTAGTCCACTTTTATTCCGGAAAATTAAAGGTTTTGTCCAGGCAAATTAGTCAAATAATAGCAAGAATCTCGGAATGAATGATAGTCGGCTATAAACTTGTATAAACCTTTATTTTGGCACCCTAAAACGTGTCTCAAAACCTACTTATCGTAGGGTGTCCGCGTCTACAGATATTTCAAGGTCAAAGGTCAATAAATCGATTTTTTACACATTTACTGTCATTATCTCGTTTCCTATGGGTTTTATGCTTTTTGTAGTTATTATAAATATTGTAGATGAATAAATTCTATATAACTTTTGTTAAATGCGTCGCACAAAGTTTATAAATTTTATTATTGATAAGTATATAATTTAAATAATTAGTATTTTTTTATTAATTCAGTATCTATTCATTTAATAACACTTACCTACTCGTGTAATTATAAAGTATTTAGGGAAATACTTAAATTATTTTTTAATTCTGATCTTATTTATACATATTACTTCCTTACTAAATAAAAATAAAAGAATTAAATTTAAAAAAATGTTTTTATTGAAAAGAAAAAGAAAGAAGAAAAAAAAGAAGAGAAGAGTTTTAAAATAATTTATAACTTTACGGATTTCAATTGAGATGTACTTAATTATTTTCTACTCAAAATGTAATTAAAGTATTTCCCTTAATAACTTTATAATTACACGAGTATTTAAGTCTTATTAAATGAATTGAATGGATACTGAATTATTAAATTAATTATAATGTTAGTTAATAAAAAATGCAAATTATTTAAAATTATATTATATACCTACTTATCAATAATTTATAAACTTAATACGGCGTGTTTTTAATCGGGACTAAAGGTTGACCTCGAATGATACTAAATAGTTAAATACCGCGCGCACTCTGCCCTCTATCTCGAAAATGGTTCAAGATATAAAAAAAAGATAAAACAAAAGTTATATAGAATTTTATCATCTACAATATTTATAATAACTACAAATAGCATAAAACCCATAGGAAACGAGATAATGACAATAAATGTGTAAAAAATCGATTTTTTGACCTTTGACCTTGAAATATCTGTAGACGCGGACACCCTACGATAAGTAGGTTTTGAGACAAGTTTTAGGGTGCCAAAATAAAGGTTTATACAAGTTTCTAGCCGACTATCTCTCATTCCGAGGTGAAACCCCTTATTTGCCTGGACTAGTTGGCCACGGTTATTTAAAAATCCCTTTATCCAATCAGACGATGACGCAGGCATCATCTTGAGCTAAAAATTTTTTTGCCAGACACCAAAAATAATCTAGTGACTGATGTATTATAGTAATCGAGGAAAGTTATCTAGTTCTTTCTTAACTCAGTAAAACACAATGTTTGATCGGGTTATTTTGTTACTCGTTATTTCTTCTTTCATAAAAATTAAAAAAAATCACGATTTCATGGACATCAGTTATTTAATTATTTGTTTAGGTACCTACACGTTGTTTGTAACATACTGTTAATATATTATATGCTCAAGGCCATTCCGAATCGATTAATAAACAAAATATCCGACATACGATAGGAACACTCGAAGAATACTCAAGAAAATTATAATACTCGGAACAACCCTTTTGTATACAGTTCACCATACTCGTCAGTTCACACGCTGAAGCATAATCCTTAACCATAGTTACCGAATGACGCGAGGTGCGCGAACGTGCATCACTAATATAATAATTTGAATATAGAATTTAAACTGCGCGATCTATTTTATAATAAAAAAATAATACTTGGTGATTGAAAAATATTTTTGCACCTTATTTACACGATGGAAGTAAATGATTCGTGCTTTACAAACAACTCTTTGGGTTTGGTTTGATAGTGCGTGAATATCTGCACCTATTTTTTTGTTTGGTCTTTATGGATTTTTAGAGGTAATTAATTAATTTATATCCTAAAGTAAGATATTTTGAGTTCTTATTTACGTTTTTCGGATTCGCAATCGTGCATCACTAAAATAATATTTGAATATAGAATTTAAAACGCGCTCGATTTTTTTTAAAATAAAATAAAAATTGTGCTAAAAAATATTTTTGCACCTTTTTATACGATGGAAGTACCTAAATGAGTCGTGCTTTAAAAACAACTCTTTCGGTTTAGTTTAATAGCGCATGAATACCTATCTGCGCCTTTTTTTGGTGGATATATGGATTTTTAGAGGTACTAAATAGTTGTTATTATTCATTACCATAACAATCTTTTACGACTTTATTACAAATTTTAGAATTTTACATCGTTCTAGACAGAGGCACTGAAATTTTGTGCATATCAAAGAATATTTAAATAAAGTTTTTGAACGGTGCATCGTGAAAGTAAAAATGATTAATAGTTGTATACTCAGTAGTAAAATATTTTTTGGGTTTAGTTCGTTAGTGCGTGAACTTCGTTGCGTTTTTTAAAGATTGGTTGCGAGTATTAAGCATTTTTCATTTTTCAAGACCTGAGGTGGAATCATGTAAGGATTGTCGATCGAATCGTTAAAGTTCCGCTTCAAAGTAAAATAAACCATAATAGCATTAAATTAGAGCTCAATTTCGTGTATCCATTCTCATACGTATAGGTATGTACGATAGCCTAAACATATAGGAATGGATACACGAAATTGACCTCTAATTCAATGCCTTATGGTTTATTTTACTTTGAAGCCGAACTTATACGATTTGATCGGCAATCCTTACATAATTGCACCTCAGCGCTTGCTTGCAATTACACTTGCTGGCAAGTAATGATGCAGCGCTAAAATTTTTGACTGTATAACTGCCATACCCCTAACAATTTAAACCACATTCATCTAGACTGCATCGACAATTATTGCTAACTTACGTAGTTGACTAAGAATAAGATCGCAATGAAGGTCTATATTACTATCGAATAAAGAACTGTCATGTTATTCCTCCCAAGTTACCCCGCTACCATATTAGACTGCCATTATTTACTACGAATGAGATCGCAATCAAGGTCTTACTTATTATCCAATAAAATATGTGTATCGAATAATTTTGGCACTTTTTATTCTGTTAGCCTCTAAGCTCTAACACCTTGACGCGATCGAAGGGCAAGGGCATATTAGCACCATAATATCCGTCATATTTGAAATGTATTTGACCTTATTAAAAATTTAGATACGGTCGCGGTTTCAAAATGTTTACCAGTTTAAAACACTGCGTGCATTAAGGTCTAAAACGTTTAAGGAACGTATTTATTATCTTACGTTTCGAAGTTATCAAAAGTTTTCAAACGTCGAATTAAACTTGAAATTAAAAAATTACTTTTTTACTCTTTTTGTTTGACACTGTTAAAGTGACATTTACTAAAAATATTGAAAGAGTTCTTCTACATTTATCTTATATCTATAGTTGCCACATCTGCCACCTACTGAAAAAGTTAAAAATCTATGATCTATGCCTTATCAAACCACATAACGACCTTCTGACACAGATGGGTCGATGCAATTATGAACCTTAAGGTGGTAAACATTTTCTGACCGCGACTGTACATGTGCTTTGTAGCAAAACAATCACGATTCAAATTTACAGTACCCGCGTCTTTAAATGGATTTAGGTTTGCATAGAAGCAGGTTTTACTTTGCGGAAGTCCATGATAATCAAGGAACAAGAATCATACTCGTAACTTAAGTAAAGTGTTTACAATCGTGCACATCTCCTGAGGATGCTCCGGTGTCGGAGTGAAACTGACGTTGAGAATAATTAGGAAGATTTGCGTGGTGTGGTGTTGTGCCGGTGAGAATTTCTGGCTTATTGGGCGGTGAATATCGCGAGCTACACGTGCGTTCTACACGCTGAACCATAGGTTAGTTTAGATTTAAGTATATTTGAATAAAACTCATATAAAAAACTAATTAAAAACTTCAGGAGTGCTGAAATCTATTTCTGTGTTTGATTGGATTTTTAGATTGATTCTAGTAAAACAGTTTGGATTAACTAATTGGATTTCTTATCAGTCGGTCTTCGGTCGAATAGTTTTTAGGATTCCCTTATAAAATAAGAAACCCTAGCACAGTACATATTACGAGGCATTCCTGGGCCTTATTACGTTAATAAAGAGTGCAGTGTAAGACTGCCTGTCCACTGAAGCGGAGTGGTGATATGACAAGCAGACCAATGAGGGGTTTGGCCTTAGTCCACTACGCTGGCCAAGTGTGGATTGGCAGACTTGACACACCTTTGAGAACATACTTTTGAAGGTGTCGAACTTTTCACACGACACGGGCTCGCTTCGACGTTTTAGAGTCAGGTTTTTCACTCGATTCACTTGACTCTAGATTTCATAGTATAGCGCGTCTCATAAATGTTTCAGCTGGGTTTTCACTCGATTCATTTGACTCTCGATTTCATAGCATAGCGCATCTCATAAATGTTTCAGCTGGGGTTTCACTCGATTCACTTGACTCTAGATTTCATGGCATTGCGCGTCTCATAAATGTTTCAGCTGGGTTTTCACTCGATTCATTTGACTCTCGATTTCATAGCATAGCGCATCTCATAAATGTTTCAGCAGGGTTTTCACTCGATTCACTTGACTCTAGATTTCATAGTATAGCGCGTCTCATAAATGTTTCAGCTGGGTTTTCACTCGATTCACTTGACTCTAGATTTCATAGTATAGCGCGTCTCATAAATGTTTCAGCTGGGGTTTCACTCGATTCACTTGACTCTAGATTTCATGGCATTGCGCGTCTCATAAATGTTTCAGCTGGGTTTTCACTCGATTCATTTGACTCTCGATTTCATAGCATAGCGCATCTCATAAATGTTTCAGCAGGGTTTTCACTCGATTCACTTGACTCTAGATTTCATAGTATAGCGCGTCTCATAAATGTTTCAGCAGGGTTTTCACTCGATTCACTTGACTGTAGATTTCATAGCATAGCGCGTCTCATAAATGATTCATCAGGGTTTTCACTCGATTCACTTGACTCTCGATTTCATAGCATAACGCGTCTCATAAATGAAAAGCTCTATGTTCACTTTTTGGGTAAGCTGAGGAAAAAACGGCTGTAAATATATAAGTTTATGAAGTTCGCAAACCAACAGCGATTTATCATATTATGTATATATATAACACAATACTTAATATTATGTCTTGACAAATTGTAATTTTTACGACTGTTTAAAAACTGTTAAAAAATAAATTTACATAAATAAATGTTACACGTTCAAATAATATTTGACTTGAATATGTTTGATAGATATACGCAATTATAATAAACTAGATGATTCCCGCGACTTCGTCCGCGTGGATTTATGTCTTTTGATTCCCGCGGGAACTCTTCAATTTTCCGGGATAAAAAGTAGCCTATGTCCTTCCCCGGGATACAACCTGTCCTTGTACCAAATTTCATCAAAATCGGTTGAACAGATACATTTTTTGATTCCCGCAGGAACTGTTCAATTTTTCGGGATAAAACGTAGCCTATGTCCTTCCTTGGGATGTAACCTATCTCTGTAACAAATTTCATCAAAATCGGTTGAGTAGTTAGGCGGTGAAAGCGTAGCAGACAGACAGACAGACAGACAGACACACTTTCGCATTTATAATATTAGTATGGATTTCGCAAAAGCGTGATATTCATATACTTACTTAAAAACTAGCGTTTGCCCGCGACTTGGTCCTTGTGGAATTTGGTTATAAAAAAATAAAAATAAAACTATGAAAAACATAAAATTCTTCATTTTTTACCGAAAGCACAATTACCAAGTTTCGTAGATATAACTTGAACCGCCTGGTTAATCTTGTAGGTGGAATTTCGAAAATTCATTCCTTTAGTATAAGTACCTCTATAGGGCGCTCAAGGAACCATCATCATCATCATCACTACAGCCTATTAACGTCCCACTGCTGGGCACAGGCCTCCACTCTCATAGGAGAGCGGGAATTAGAGCTTAGACCCACCACGCTGCTCCAATGCGGGTTGGCGGGCTGCTCAAGGAATATTCTACTTAAATTTCTAATTTCTACCTTCAGCCGTTTGGGCTGTAGGTTGGCTGTCAGTCACTTCGGACGAAGCCTTTTATAGTATTCAGTTTTATTTTATATATCGAAAACACTCGACATTTTCCAGATACGTTTTTAAATTATTACGAGTAATGACCCTTGAATTTTGTGTCTAGCCTTGCAAGTTGCAGCATTGTCTTTATCACTTGTATCGAAGACGGTATGTAGTAAACATCGTAGAAGATTGTTTTAGAGGGCAAAATTATTAAAAAAAAACGGATTACGGAATAACGAATCAAGGTGAATGTTTACGCCAAATCTTTTAGGACTGGTTGGAGTATAAACTAGGTAGTATTTCAACAATTAGCGTATTAAAATAATAACCTTATCCAAAAGCGACGTCATTGCCATCTGCTAACTCATCAAAGTACGCTTTTATATTCTAACTAGCTGATGCCCGGCGACTTCGCCCGCGTGGTTTTTTGTATGGGAAAATCAAAGATTTTGCAGTATCAAAACACACTTTGAGGCATAAGATTCCAAGAGGTGTAATAGTCACCACAACACGATTTTCAGTGCCAAAATGCGTCAATGATATGCGGCCTGCGGATGATGTAAACTGTTTATCATTCAATCAACCAGTGGCTAATATGGTTCACTTTTCTCATACATATAGGATGTTCCATATGAAATTCACATTTATATCACTAAGTTCTCCTCCCTTCTCTTCTGCTCTCGATGACCGCGTGATGCACCTGCAGGTTGCATCTGCTTGTGCGACGCCAATCTGTCGTTTCTTTCGTCAATACAACATCAGGGCGATTATGTAAAACCTGCATCAATCATTGTTCCAGTCTCAATTGTTGTGATTGGCTGAATGTATGGTATTTTTTCTGCGTCAATGGATTTCGTCCAATAGTGGAAGAGTGTTAACCAATCAGAGGTGATTGCGATCGTTACACTGTAGCTGTCATTTTTAGCCAATCGCCCTCCTGAGACACCGACGGATATATTTTAAAGGCACCTCAGCAGGGCGACTGCGTATCTTTTGCATCAATCATTGATACATCGCAATCACCTCTGATTGGCTGAATTTATGGTATTCTTGCTGCGTCAATGGATTTTGTCCAATAGTGGAAGAGTGTTAACCAATCAGAGGTGATTGCGATCGTTACACTGTAGCTGTCATTTTTAGCCAATCGCCCTCCTGAGACACCGACGGATATATTTAAAAGGCACCTCAGCAGGGCGACTGCGTATCTTTTGCATCAATCATTGATACATCGCAATCACCTCTGATTGGCTGAATTTATGGTACTCTTGCTGCGTCAATGGATTTTGTCCAATAGTGGAAGAGTGTTAACCAATCAGAGGTGATTGCGATCGTTACACTGTAGCTGTCATTTTTAGCCAATCGCCCTCCTGAGACACCGACGGATATATTTAAAAGGCACCTCAGCAGGGCGACTGCGTATCTTTTGCATCAATCATTGATACATCGCAATCACCTCCGATTGGCTGAATTTATGGTTTTCTGGCTGCGTCAATGGATTTCGTCCAATAGTGGAAGAGTTAACCAATCAGAGGTGATTGCGATGTATCAATGATTGATGCAAAAGATACGCGGTCGCTGATAGCAATGTAGAGAAATCAATCCTTTTATACAACTATTATAAATGCGAAAGTTTGCATGGATGGATGGTTGTAACTCAATCACGCCAGGACGGCTGAACGGATCTAAATGAAATTTCTCGCAGAAATAGATTATAGTCTGCAATAACACATAGGCTACTTTTTATTCCGGAAAATTATAGAGTTCGGCCGGAAATTCAAAAAGTTTAATCCACGCGGACGTATAGTCGCGGGCATCATGTGGTCTGCGTGGTAGGGAAACTATACATTTCGTCCTGTCGCCCAGTTTGCGCGCTCAGTATAAAAGTGAATAACGCAAGCTTTTTGTCCACCAGACATTTTTATGTCCATTATGTGTTTTTGCTGTTATTACTCAAAACTTTGACCGCCTCGTTAGTCTCGTGGTTAGCATGTTTGACTGCGGCCGACGAGGTCCCGGGTTCGAGTCCTGGGTCCGGCCTTAAAGTGTTGGGTTTTCCTGACAAAAAATTCTCAGCACTAGCCCGGAGTTAGGAAGTTGGCGGTGGTTCACCCCCGCGCCTCGGAGAGCATTAAGCTGTCGGTCCTGCGCCGGATCTCTCTCCGGTCGTGTCGGATTTTCCGTCCCATCAGGCTATGAGAGTAACAGAGAGTGTACATGTGTACGCGCACATACTGGTGCACTATAATATCTCCCGAGCAGATGGCTAATCTCTCTGGCGATTGGCCGCCGTGGCCGAAATTCGGTGGGGAGGACATTATTATTACTCAAAATGCATTCCGTAGTACGTATGCGACTCACATCTTATCAATTACCTTACTATAATTTAATTTACATTTGCCCGATTGACAGACCGTTCAAGGTCCATAAAGAAACATATACTTTGTGACATATAACGGTTAAGGCCAATTTATGTTAATTTTTTAGATTATGTCGTTGTGAAATAATCTAGTTGCGCAGGGTTTTTTTTTGTCCAACTATGTATTTATCGGTAGGTTGTCATTAAATTTCATTTAATTTTTCATTTCCTTCATCATCATCACTACAGCCTATTGACGTCCCACTGCTGGGCACAGGCCTCCACTCTCATAGGTGAGCGTGAATTAGAGCTTAGACCCACCACGCTGCTCCAATGCGGGTTGGCGGGCTTTAATGACTACTATCATGTTAGTGATAATAACCGGGACCGACGGCTTAACGTGCTCTCCGAGGCACGGGGGTGAAACACCACCAACTTCCAACTCCGGGCTGGCCCTGAGAATTTCTTAATTGAAAAACCCAATACCTAACTTTTATGCCCGACCGGGAATCGAACCCAGGACCTCGTGATCCGCAGTCGACTATGCTAACCACTAGACCAACGAGGCAGTTCATTTACTTACTTCATTTATTTTTATTATTATTGTTGTGGAAGAGCGGAGTCTTCTGACAAAGGGGTTTATTCAACTCTTAAAAGAAGGCTCCAAACTTACATGTGTAATGTTGTGATGAGAATAATAAACTATTTTTTTTATTTCTTTTTTATTTATGATACCACTAGCTGATGTCCGCGACTTTGTCCGCGTGGCTTGATTTTATTTTTGGTTCCCGCGCGAAATCATTAACTATCCGGTATAAAAAGTAGCCTTTGTGTTATTCCAGACTATAATCTAGATCTATGATCTCTGTGCCAAATTTCATCCAGATCCGTTCAGCCGTTCTGGCGTGATTGAGTAACAAACATCTATCATTAGTAACAAACTTTCGCATCATACTAATATTACAAACGCGAAAGTGTATTTCGTCGCTTTTCCTACGAAAGGACCTATCTGACACTTTTGACGTAACTGCACTAAATACATCATAATAATGTACTTTTGATTCTCTGTCGATCTGTCTTATCGACTTTTTCATATCTTTTACCGTTTACTGGCTAGGACAATCGGTAAGTGTGGCGTATATGCTCATTTGCGAAAAGGAAATCATACTAAGTGGCGTATTTTATACTTAGGGCTATTAGAAAGATTTTTATTTAGTGATCAGATAAATAAAAATCTATCAACTATGACGTAACTGAAAATACGTCATTTAGTGTGAACTAGACTATATTGAATAAAAATGGGGTTTTCACTTACGTCTGAATTTTGATTGCGACGGAATACCTTAGACATTAACTAATAGAGTTAAAAATTTATGTAAATTGGTGACAAAAAATGTATAAAACCTTGGGCAGTAAAAAAATCCAAAATAGTACGAATCCAAAAACTTTCAGTCAAAAAATGATTTAAAACTATCCTAATTATTATTATATATAAAGAAATAAAAAACAAATTATTTTGAATTAAATGTGATTTAATTATTCAGTAAAAAATACAGTCGTATCTCCTAAGTAATTAATTTTTCAGAAAAACAAAGTTCTTATGAAGTGGCGTAACTGTTTTAAATATTTTTACCTAAATGAATACGCACATTTAAATAAGACAATTCCTACTTGCAAAAAGGCCTTCATTCACAGATTATAAGAATATTTTTTTAATCTTAATATAGCTTTATTTGAACAAGCTGTGGACAATATAGTTGAGCACGAAACCGAAAAACGCTTGCCCTGAACAATTCACTCGATGTCAGTTAGGTCCTTTCGTAGGAAAAGCGACGATTTGTTTGTTGATTTTGTTGGTTTATTGGTTTTCAAAGGTTTTCATCAATCTTTCAATCACGCTGCAACGAATCGACTTGATTTTTGGCATGGCTATAGTTGAAAACCTGGAGAGTCACATAGGCTAGCGTTCCCGCAGGAATCAAAAAACACAAAACTTAACCACGCGGAGGAAGTCGCGGGCATCAGCTAGTTTATAATATTAGTATATTATTAGCATTAGTATAGACGTTTATTGTTTATGTCGAGTTACTTGAAATGTTATTCACCCGGTTAACCGGTTAAATTACTGTCGTGCCTACCTACTAGCACTTTTTTAGCTGATTTAGCACCTTCTGAGTAGAAAAAAACCGGCCAAGTGCGAGTCGGACTCGCGTACCGAGGGTTCCGTACAAACCTGTAGTAAGTTTTAAATTATTAAAAATATTTTTATTTGAAATATTTGAGTTGATTGTATGAAAGATAAATTGCAGTTTACGATTTCTGACGTATTAAAAAAAAAATTTAAAATAAAAATTGTAAAAGGTAGTTATACTTTTAAGATTCGTTCGTAATACTGTAGATGTAACACGATTAAAACTGTAACGACCAAAGATGTAAAACGGTAATAATTACCTTTGTTAATGAACCGCAAAACTAACTTTGTTTGTAAAGGTTTACTGTTAATATCAAAAAAACTGTGCTAGTTAGAGCATTGACTATAGTTTTCCTGTAAAATATACATAAATTCCTATTGACCATAATTATTTCAGATTTTTCAATTGGTAAACTCTGGAGATAAGGGGGGGGGGGGGAACGGTATTTTTTTTGACTTTTTCCAAATCATAACCTATCATGACTTAAAATAATTCAAAATCTGTTTTAGAATGTACAAAGTAAACCCTTTCATAATAATATGATACCCCACACAGTACAGTTATCTCACTTTTAAATTTCAACCCTCCGATTTTCCCCCCTTTTTAAATAAGAACAAAAATAATTTCCAATTTTTTTTAATTCCAGCGTCTTTGGGCCACTAATATACACAACTATTCCAAATTTCATGTCGATAGCTTCGGTAGTTACTGAAATAATCGAGTGTGACGGACGGACAGACAGACGGAGAAAGTCCATAAGGGTTCCATTTTACCATTTTGGTACGGAACCCTAAAAAGACTAGGTAAAGTAGTTGCAGGCTAGTGAGCCAACACCCTCCTAAGCACATTGGCTACTAAGCTGGACAGCCCTCTCTGGGGGTGCTGGAATGGTGCACACATTCTCGCTAGAAGGTCCCAAAGAGTATAGATGTGTCGAGGCTGTATAAAGCCCAAAACACACAGAAAGCGGGCGCGGGTCGGGCGCGGGCCGGGTCGGGAGACGGCTGGTTGAATTCCTTATATTTATATGGACGACATCACACAGAACGCGGGCGCGCGTCGGGCGCGTGGCGGGTGACGCTGTGCGCCCGTTTCCTGTGTGTTTTGCCCTTAAGAGTAGGTTAGGTTAGGTATTTTGTTTAGTTGTTTATTAACATAGGTTAAGTGATTGTTACTAACAAATTATGGGCTGTCAGTTGCCTGAAATAAAAAGTTATTTATTATTTATTATTATAATATCATATATCACATATCGTCGGTTAATGTCATTTAATATCTATAAAAATCAAATTTTTATTTTTATAATAATATATGAGGATAATAAATATTCTATTTGAAAGACGTCATATTATTCCCTTTTGCCATATTTAAAAACTCCGATACGTTAACGTACTCGGAAGGAGTTGTAAACATTTTTTCTAACTTGAACATAAAGGATGGCCTTAATTAATATGCACGCTGATTTTATCATAGACTAATTGGTTAGATTAATTTAGAAGACAAGCTGTTTGGTGTAGGCCGCAGTTTATACGGTTAAAATAACTGCGACCCTGATCATAGTCTTTTGTGAAGGTTAAAACTTAAAAGTACTTATTTAGATTTACCTTGATTGGAATCAAACGTTAAAATTTGTGATAGAACAGTGAGAAAACATTAGCGGTCTAATGCCTTAAAAACACAAAGGCTCGTGAGTAGGCGGGGCAAACTCTATCGAAATATTATTCTATTTGTAGTATTACGTTTGTCATCTAGGTATCATTCATATGAATGCACAACTCAAACCAGTTTTATCTATAAAGTTATCTAGACTAGACTCTAATACATATAAAGCTAAATTTAAATTAACACGTACTGTGATACTGTCCAAATACTGGGCCAAGGCTCTCTCACTATGCGGGCCACTCCGCAATCATCATCATCACTACAGCCTATTAATGTCCCACTGCTGGGCACAGGCCTCCACTCTCATAGGAGAGCGGGAATTAGAGCTTAGACCCATCACGCTGCTCCAATGCGGGTTGGCGGGCTTTAACGATTATTATCATGTTAGTGTTAATAACCGGGACCGACGGCTTAACGTGCTCTCCGAGGTACGGGGGTGAAACACCGCCAACTTCCAACTCCGGGCTGGCACTGAGAATTTCTTAATTGAAAAACCCAATACCTAACTTTTATGCCCGACCGGGAATTTAACCCAGGACCTCGTGATCCGCAGTCGACTATGCTAACCACTAGACCAAGGAGGTAGTTAGATACAACCAGGCAGCAAGCCACTCCGCAATAGGGAAGACATTTCACCTGAGAGAAGACGGGTAGAGTAAGCTAGTTTTACGAATACGTCACAAAAGGGTGAAATATTTCGGGAACAAGGGAATAATATCGTTACTTTTTCTTTAAAAGCTGGCGATTTTATTACCGCAAGGGATATCTAGAGTTTGTCTGATCAATGACACTTATTGTAGTTAAAACCGTCTTTTAAATAGTACTATCTCAAACTTAGGGTTAGGTAAAAAATATATTGAAAGTATTATTGACCGAGCGAAGCGAAGGTCTCTGAGTCTACTTTAGTGAATTTTCACTTGTCCGTCCATCCGTCCGTCCGTCTGTCAGAGCCTTAAAACTTCTGAATTACTGAACGTAATTACTTTAAATTTAAATATAATAATATGTAAACCAATGGCCTCCAGCCGATTATGGCTTAAAAAGTTATAAAAATCTTTATTTCAGGGGGGCTCTCATAGAAGCGAATGCGAAGTAAAATATTTTTATAGCGTTACGGTATATCGTTTTAAAGATAATTTGGAATAGAGTCGATTTTTCTTTTTTTATTTTTCCCCTAAAATTGACGAAATGGGGGGCTTTCAAAGTGGAGATTTTCTAACGTCCAAAGTTGACCTCAGAACTCTCAATTTTCTGAAAGGCTGAGCCTGAAACCTGATCAATTATTTGAATTATATCCTGTACGTGAACAACAAATACTAAAATTAGATAAATATTGTAAGGAAACGCAATGATTTAATTTTTAATGAGCTTCAGTATGTATTTAACAGAACTTCACAATGATGTCAATAGATGGCGCCCTGTTATGGCGATACCGCGAGGTCTCAGTTCGGGGCGTACCACTAGTAGATATAATTTGACACTGGTAATCCCAAAGATCAGAAGGGCTAGCATGCGCACAACAAGATATCACCCGACGAGAGAGAGAGATGTTGTCGATGCCGGCTAATTTCTCGTTTACCCTATCATGCAAAAAATCCGGTATCATCATCATAATCATCATCACTACAGCCTATTAACGTCCCACTGCTGGGCACAGGCCTCCACTCTCATAGGAGAGCGGGAATTAGAGCTTAGACCCACCACGCTGCTCCAATGCGGGTTGGCGGGCTTTAACGATTATTATCATGTTAGTGATAATAACCGGAACCGACGGCTTAACGTGCTCTCCGAGGCACGGGGGTGAAACACCGCCAACTTCCAACTCCGGGCTGGCACTGAGAATTTCTTAATTGAAAACCCCAATACCTAACTTTTATGCCCGACCGGGAATCGAACCCAGGACCTCGTGATCCGCAGTCGACTATGCTAACCACTAGACCAACGAGGCAGTCCGTATGCAAAAAATCCGGTATATTACAAGACATAATAGGCTGCTTCATGTAAGGGTTCGTAGAGAAAAATACCACAGATAAGAGATATTACATTTATCCTTACTTTTGATTTCACTAGACAAGTAACCATGTCTGCTTCGGTATACAAATAGAGATAACGGGTAGACATAAATTTACTCGTTGTTTACCTACAGGATAAATAACGACGTAATATTTTTCTTGTATTTAACCGTTCCAAAATAGATAGGTAACTAATATAAATTCAGTTTTCTTTTTCCTGTCCACATTCACAATTGTTGGCAAAAGATTACCAGTAAGTATTTTTTTAGGGTTCCGTACCTCAAAAGGAAAAAACGTTATAGGATTACTTCGTTGTCCGTCCGTCTGTGTGACAAGTCCCTTTTTCTCAGGAACGCATGGAGATATCAAGCTGAAATTCATATCAAATACTCAGGTCTACTGTCCCTTGGAGCTGTGAAAAAATCAAACTTCAAAGCCAACACAATCAAAAGATACAGCCGTTTATGCTCATTGATGTAGAATTTTAGTACCTATACTGCAAATTTTCGAATTTTCTTGCACTCGCAAGGGAATCAAAACCTACAGGGTACTTCCCGTGAACTCAGAATCTTGAAACTTGGTACGAAGCAACGTCTTATAGCACAGATAAAGGAAAAATTACTAAAAGCATAAATTTTTAGGTACATCATATAATAATAGTAGATTATTAACCAAGGGGATAAAGCTGTGTCTTCTGGCGCGGGTGACGATTTAAATCGCGAGCGTAACGAAGGACTCGAGGTTTACTTCGCGCGAGGGATTTAAGACGAGTCCTGAGTGTAGCGAGGGATTTAAGTTCACCCAAGACTAAGACAGCTTTATCACCGAGGAAAATACTCTACTTTTCGTACCATTTGCGAAAAAAATTACATAATAATAATATGAGATAAGCATTTATTAAAAATAATGACAATTTAAAGTAAAAGTTAACATTCGAAACATTGGTCTAATTATTAGACTAATATTTTTCTGTCGGAAAAGCAAAGGCATCAAGCTCATACGGCCTCGTCGGTTTTCGTAATTTTATTTAATAATCATAACTGCATAATAAATGCGTATTCCGTTTTCGAAAAGATGTATAATGCTTTATATACAAACTCAATGGTGTAAACACAAATGTAGTTCAGTATAAATTTCAGTAAGTATTCCAAATTTAAATCACATTCTCCCCCTAGAGGATGAATGAAATTCAGTACAATTTTCTTTCCCTGTTTTTAACAGATTAAAAATGACTATTGTTATGTTCGCTTTTTGTGGCATAGAATGTCACTTTTTTGAGCAAGTGGTACGAAAAAATATTTTAATAATTTTAAACTTACTACCCTTTTCCGCATGAACGCGTAGAGGTATTAAATTAAAATTAAAATAGATAAGTGGAATAAAAATACTATAACTTTTACTTATATATCTACAGGTTTGTACGAAACCCTCGGTGCGCGAGTCCGACTCGCACTTGGCCGGTTTTTTTTGTTCATATTTTTTGTGTTTTCAATTATAGTCATTGTGAATCGTGACAGATTCGCAAAACATAATAGCGACTTACGTGTTTGTTCTTTCATTGTGCCGAGTTATGTTGTTCAGTGGAAATATTATAATGACATAGACTAAGTTATAAATATATATCCCCTTTTTTTAGGGTTCCGTAGGAACTAAACAAGGAACCCTCATCCTTTATTTTTATTTTTTGTATCCACTACAAGTTAGCCCTTGATTGCGATCTCACCTGATGGTAAGTGATGATGCAGTCTAAGATGGTAGTGGGCTAACCTGTTAGTGGCATGGCAGTTACATTAGCACATTCAGTGATTTGAGCAGTGTGCGTTAATAGATCAGTCAGTCAGTCAGTTACCTTTTCCTTTTATATATTTACATAGAATTAAGATGTCACTCAAAATTTTTTGGCAAATAGTATGACTAGAATCCTACCTGACGCGTGTTCCGACAAGCATTTGACAAGTTATTTTTAATGATGACCTTTATGGGGTTTTATTATACCTATTAAAAATTTTTTTTTTGATGTCACATGCATTTAGCAAGTCTGATATGATCTAAGTTGTTAAAAAATAAATACTTAATGTGTATGTAAGCTGCAGTTTTATATTGTACCTACTATAAACAATAAAAACATATAATTATTTTAACATCTTATTCAGTCTTTTAGTTCCAAAGAGGCGAGTAAGTCGAAGGCAAGATAAAATCCTGCATTTTAAATTTAAAGACAAAGGTACAGTCCGTCAAACTTATCTGACTCGGTCGCCAAAATTGAAACAAATTTTTAAGTCTGTTGTCTTTTTTTTTTCATATCTACTAGCGACTCTGTCGCCGGGTCAGGGACTATCACCGCTTAAATCCGTATTGTTTTAATATTGTTGACGTTCGTGTTTTAGAATTATAATCCTTATTTTAGGGACGTCTAGGTACTTGGCATTAAACTGTCATTTTGAAGTAATACTGCTTTAAGCGATGGTAGTAGTTTAGAGCAGTATTATTTCGAAATGACGTTTTATTTAACGTATTAAAATTATGATTATAATTCTAAAGCACGAGCGTCAACAGTATTAGAACAATTACGAAAAGCTATTTACCAAAATAAGAAGAAGAATGTTAAAACATTCATAGCATGTTAGTATGCTATTTTGACAGTTGCATGACACGTGGTCTACACCGGATAACAGCATTAATTTTGATTTAAATATTTTTTTTGATGATGATAAGCAAATATTTCGCAAACTACATAGGTTATTTCTATAATAAAATGTTTTAATGTTTTTTGCAAATTAATTTTACATTTTAAGAAGGTAGTTTAAATAAATGTGAATGGATTTTATTTTTGAATGCAGTTTATATAGTTTTTAATTACTTAGGTATATAACGTTCTGATAATAGATTTCGTTGATAACACTGATGAAAATTCGGTATTCGTGATTTTTTCCAATTTGTTTATAATATGCATAATTCCTAATTAATGAATCGTATGATCAGTGATCACGTTTGATGATCAATCAATTAATTGATTTGTGAATTGCACAATATGTTATGTTTTAGTAAAAGCGGGACAAGGTTTTTGCAGAGAGCTAAAATTTTACTCTTTGGAGATTAATATAAGTATGTGGAATGCGATCTTTTCATGGCTCAAGGCATGATTTACTAAAAAGCTGAATATCCCTATGCCAGTAACTAACTAATTAATCCATACTTCCATACTAATATTATAAATGCGAAAGTGTGTCTGTCTGTCTGTCTGCTACGCTTTCACGGCCCAACTACTCAACCGATTTTGATGAAATTTGGTACAGAGATAGGTTATATCCCATGGGAAGGACATAGGCTAAGTTTTATCCCGGAAAATTGAAGAGTTCCCGCGGGAATCAAAAAACATAAATCCACGCGGACGAAGTCGCGGGAATCATCTAGTTTATTATAATACCAAATCTGAGACATAGTAATCTCTTTGTGACAAATAGCAAGGCAGATATAATATCATCTCTCTGGGAATCGCGCCCGGAACCTCTTTGACCGCTAGGCCACGGTTCACACAATTCATCAGTGCCGAAATTTGAGATATTCATTTTTTTATGGCATCTAGTAGCGATATATTGCAGTATCGAAACTACTTTCAAAGGCCCATATTCGATGGAACTCTTTGAACGAGAAATTACATAATTTTGTTACAGAGATGACGCAGGTTCAAATCCTGCCGGTTCCGCAATTTTTGATATATTGTATTTAGGTAAGTTTATAAAACTTTCCTCGTGTGTGAAGCACTGTAATAAAATATAAGATGTAGTTTGCAGATCCTTCTTTACACGAATGGAATACTTAATCCAGTATGTATGTTGTGCCGACGAGACCATGTAGTGGAAATGTTTACGAATCTTGCTTTGAATCTAAATTCTGAATTTTCAATTGTAATCAGCATTGAGGCATCTTGTTACATTATTTATTAACTTAAAGGTACATAACAATGCATAAATTCACTTTGGGATTGATTCTCATAATTTCTCCATCAATGTGGGTATTTTTTTTTTTGTAGATGATCCTTTTGTAATTGAAAGTAGTAAATACCGCTAAATTTAGGTCACTAAGTTTGAAGATCGAATAAATGGCAATTTTTTAATTATCATTTTTTTTTCAAGATAGCCCTTGACTGCAATCTTATGATGACTGATGGTAAGTGACGATACTGTCTAAGATGGTAGCGGGCTAACCTGTTAGGGGTATGGCAGTTATGTTAAGCCCATACACCTAGTCAGTTTCTACACGGCATCGTAGTTCGTACCGGAACGCTAAATCGCTTGGCGGTTCGTCTTTGCCGGTAGGGTGTTAACTAGCCACGGCTAAAGCCTACCACCAGACAAATATTTATGAATGGATCTATTCAAGAAAGTTTGGTCTTATATAATATATTGATTATTGACCTTAAAAAATTACCCATGAGCGTATATCGACCAAAAGCTAGTCTCTAATAGTATATTAAGTTTATAACCATATAAATCATGAGTATTGCAAAATTTTGCTAGATTTTGCCTTGACCCAAACAACAATAAATGTAGGTAAGCAGTTTTGCATATCGTGAGTGTAAAAATTCACATGTTAACTGATGCCCGTGACTTCGTCCGCGTGGTTTTACTTTAACTCTTATCTCTGACGATCTTCCGGGATAAAAAAGCATCCTAATATGTTCATCTCCAGGATGCAAGCTCCCATTTTGCCTCGTCGCCCCCTATCCATTGAAGGTTCGCTTTGAAATATTTTTTCTTATGTCATAGCAAACCTTCAATGGATAAAGAATATAAAATGTCAGTGGCTTTCATTTTTTGACAGACACTGATTTAGAGAATAGAGCTGCAGGTAACCTTTTGACTTGAGGAACGGCAACAGACAGACATTCACGTCCCTTTAGTATTTCTGCTATTATTTTAGTTAGTATAAGATTATAAAATATAAATTATTACCAAGGTTACATATTATTAATGTAGTTTCTTGGTATTATTGGAATACTTTTCTTAAGTATTTAGTCATTTATGGCGCATGATGTGACACCTGTCATAGATTGTACATTTAACAACGTGTGTAATTAGTATTTTAGTTTTTTATGTATTCCTTGAATGTATCAATTTCTTGGTCGTCCTAATAAATAAATAAATAAATAAATAAGTAAAAAACGTTTCATAAACTATCATTTGACAAACATTCAATTCGCAAATATTTTCTTTTGCAAAGTATCATTTACAAATGTATTATTTCACCAAATAATTTATTTGTCAAATTCGCGATTTTAGTAAATGTCGGTACTTTTACAAACTTTAGGGCTTCTGATAAAAATTCTTTCCAAAAAACCGACTTCCAACGCCACTGTAAAGTACAAAATAATTTTGATTTCTACCCACTATGTTGAAGTCGGGTATAACAAGGATAAGCAAAGTTGACGCATCAGACTTTTTAGTGTCAGGGTTCAGAATTTTTTATGGGACCACCTCGAGAGCTTCCTCTATCGACTGATAGATTTTTTTTTCAAATCGGTTCAGAAACCACGGAGATATGCACCGACATACATTTAAAAAAAAATACGCACCGAATTGAGAACCTCCTCCTTTTTTGAGTCGGTTAAAAATACGTTTTTTTAAACTTAAGTTAGAAAAAAAACTAACCTAACCTAAACTAACATTTTGACAGCTGATATAGTACCTGCTTATCAAACGTTTTTATGGTATGCGTTTTTTTAATAATTAATTATTAATGTGAATAATAAATGATTTGACAAATAATGTTTTGTGAATTTAAAATTTGTCTGCAAAAAATTTGTCAGAAAAGTCATTTATAGAACCAGTTGTTTGTATAAACATGAATTTGTGTTTCATAATTTTGCCAAACGTTGGTTGTGAAATGAAAATTTGACATTTGTTTTTTGAAAACTGAAATGATAGGTCACCTTTCTTAACTTGTAGTCAATTTTTCGGCAATAAGCCGATAGAAAAACTGCCATAACGTCGATTTTTTCCCTCACTAACCCCCGACGCAAAAAGAGGGGGGTGTTAAGTTTAACGTGTCTGCTTGTGTATCTGTCTGTGGTATCGTAGAGCCCAAACGGATGGACCGATTTTCGTTTAGTTTTTTTTGTGTCATAGATAATTTTGTCCCGAGTGTTCTTATCCATGTTTCATGAAAATCTGTTCATCATTCTGAAGGTCATCAGCTTTTTCTTAATCTGTTACTTCCATATTATGTCGGGGGTTGTTTTAAATTTTTTATTTATACTTGTTGGTCGTCATAGCTTAGGTATTATGTCAAAGTAAGAGATTCAATTTATAAACCTAGCACGCAAAACATGACAAACAATAAAACCTAAGCGTTTTGTTATATGCATAAACAGTAAACAGTATGTGATTTTTCTCCGTGAGTCGTGACTTCGGCAGTAATATAACAGCTAATGTAATGAGTATGAGTAATGTACGTTATACGTAAACATAGTGAAATGATGTACCACTACCTACCCTACCTAGTGTACCCAGTGGCGTGCAAGTCATAGAGGTATAAAAGCACTGCTTCCACAACAGCCCATTTTATCGTCTCATAGGAGGGAGAGAATTAGAGCTTAGACCCACCACGCTGCTCCAATGCGAGTTGGCGGGCTTTAACGACTATTATCATGTTAGTGATAATAACCGGGACCGACGGGTTAACGTGCTCTCCGAGGCACGGGGTCGAAACACCACCAACTTCCTAACTCCGGCATAATACCCTAGTACTGAGAATTTCTTGTCAGAAAAACCCCAATACTTAATTATGGCCCGACCCGGGACTCGAACCCGGGGGCTGCAGTCGAGCATGCTAACCACTAGACCAATGAGGCAGTCACTGCCTGAGCCTAAAGCACGTAAACCCCACCTACTTTTTCGACCTAACCGGAATTATGACCTACCACAACCAGTAATAGGTACTTTATACCTTTTTTTTTTTTTTTGGTATCGGGGGGGAAATCTTCATAGATGCCTGATTTCTTTGGGGAGAGATCAGGTTATGTGAGATTTGTACTCACTAAAACCCCCTCGGTGGCCACCCTCAGCGCTGTGTTGGGAAGCTCCGAGATCTCAAAATATGAACGCATCGGAGCGTCCCATGCGCGGTGCTCTTTGGGCTCACCCCGGAGGACGCGTCCCCCTCTCTTCACATGCTTCGCATGAAGCACGGCAACTTGTGCCACAACTAGGCTGCCGACTACCCAGGGTCATCCAAGGGGGAAACGACTGGGAGCCCCCACTCCAGGCCGCTCTTGACCCTGAGGTCCCTTCGCCTGGGACTATTGAGTAGATGGATCGGTGTGGTGGCCAGCGCCACCACGGTGTCCTCGTCTCCGAGCGGGATCAGCTCGCTAGGTACTTTATACCTAGTACATAAGAAACTAAAGCTTATCCTGGCCTCGAACGCTGTTTACGCCACCCAAACGGAGTCTACCCACGCTACGCTTACTAATACGCGGTCTCCACTTTAGGACTTTTCGGAAACGCACCTTACGGAATTACGTGATAGTGAAGGAACTAGAAGTTTAATTCGCTATTATCCAGTATAGTTATAGTTGTTGTGAGTTACAGTAGACAAATCTATGTAGTACAGTTCACGATTGCATAGCATATTATGCACGAATTTTATGTCTTTACAATCGTGCATTGTCGAGTTAACATCTCCTGAAGATGCTCCGGTGTCGGAGTGAAACGTACGTTGAGAATAATTTGGAAGATTTGTGTGGTGTGGTGTTGTGCCGGTGAGAATTGCTGGCTCACTGGGCGGTGTATATCGCAAGCTGCAAGTGCAAGAAATACACTGTACCACATAGATTTGTCTACTGTGACGGATTAAAGCGAATTAAACTTCTATAGTTCCTTCATTATCATGTACTTGCGCTAAGTAACGCCTGCTTCTATCCAATATAAGGAGTTACGTGACTTACACGTTTCTCTACTCAGTGGTTTTAAGCAATTAAATGTCATCAACTGTGAAGATTAACATCGTGCGGAAACCTGCACGCTCGAGAGTTCTCTATAATGTTATCAAAGGTGTGCGAAGTCTGCCAATCCGCCCTTGACCCGGCGTGGTGGTTTAAGACCTAAACCCTCCTTCTGACACGTGCATGTGGGCCGGTAATACCTTGCCTGCGTATATCAATAGGTAAATTCTAGATGCAGTGAGTTAAGCCAATTTGTTCCAATTTGGTGCTACGAACTGACATATTATTTATTACTGAAACTGTATCCTTTAAAGATAAGACTGAGCTAAATCTAGACCACGTTCTTACGGCATGCACTAGACTTGCAAAATACTCGACAAGATCCGTTAGAATTTGTTCTGTTACTCGATTTTTCTTCTCTTCTCTTCTCGTATTCGAAATTCGGTCGGAAGGACCTTGTAAGGACATTGTATTTTATTTATAAATAAAAAATATTATTTGTTGTATTTACCAAATGTTTGTCATTTGTCCCCAGGTGTTCCACCTCCGCGACATCCGCTGGGAAAGGCAGAGGTTCCTCTCGAAGTCGTTCCTGGCTTTCGTAACCTTCAACGTCATCAGCTACTCGCTCCTGGCGGCCGAGGTGCTCACCACCAACGTCGCTAACACTTCCCCTCAACAGAAGGTAAGCTCCTCAGAAATCACCATGGTATAACCCTAAATCATCATCATATCATCCTACATTACTACATATGTAATGGTAAACATTTATGGGGAGATTCTCAGGACATCGGAAGGACCCACCGCCACCCGTGGGCAACACACAAAATTGTTGATATGTCCTTCAATCACGCCGCAACGGATCAAGGGATCGACGTGATTTTTGGCATTGGTATAGTTAAGGACCTGGAGAGTGACATAAGCTATTTATAATCCCGGGAAATTAAGGAGTTCCCGCGTGAATAAAAAAAATTAAAAACAAGGGGACGAAGTCGCGGGCATCAGCTAGTTATTTATCAAGCAAATCTAATGCTTAGTTCATATTCGTTTTTGTTTGATTCGAGTTGTGCGTAAAATAAAATAATGACAGCTCATTTATTCAGTACTAGATGATGCCCGCGACTTCGTCCGCGTGGGTTGATGTTTTTTGGTTCCCGCGGTAACTCCTTAATTTACCGGGATAAAAAGTAGCATATGTCCTTCCTCGGGATACAACCTATCCCTGTAAGTTCATCAAAATCGGTTAAACAGATGAGCCGTGAAAGCGTAGCAGATGAAAAGACAGACAGACACACTTTAGCAATTATAATATTAATATGGATTTTGGAGTCTGAGTGCGCTGAGCTGAATATATTGCTATTTGGCAACCAAGGGCCCTAAATTATGTAATTAACATTTTGTTCATTCATTTTATTAGCTATTAAGCTTCGAAAATTATGTTTCGTAATTAGCTACATTTCCGCTTCTAATAACGTGGTATGAATTCGTATTGTCTTATCTGCGTCATTCCTAGCTCTGTGGGAACCGCGTCCTGTCATGCGAGTTGTGACTTGTGACAAATTACTTAATTTAGCTCAAATTGTCTGTGGGTGTCACTCACTAGTCACTGTGAGTTGATATGGTCATTATAACCGTAATTACTGCAGAAACAAATTTCTCCACAGGTCTTGCGACAGGTATAACAGTAAATACCAACATATTGACATATTCTTTAATAAGTACGGGAGGTTTGCATCTGAAATCAGGAAATGTGTCTGATTCGTTTCGTGACTGCCCCTGCCTAAAACTATTGTATTCGGGCCAAAGTTAAATACTCATAATTATATCTACCCGATCGGGATATGTAGAAAATCGGTTCATCCGTTTGGGAGCCACCATGGAACAGGCAGATACACATTAGATGCACGTCAAACTTAAAACATCCCTCTGTTTGCGTAGGTGGTTAAAAATTACACAGAAAAAATGTTGCTAACAAAAAACCCAAAAAAGTTGTAAACATAATGCACAGCTTTTAAAAAAAAATTTGTTCAACGGTTCAACCAGACCTGACATCAAACAACCAAGGTGTTTGAACCGAATAAGTGGCGATGCATGCTCTTACGTGCACTGCTTGTTATCAGATGAGACTGTCCCATCAAGGCATGGTATTGGTAAGTCAATGCATCAAGGCGATGCGCCGACGCACCGAAGGTTATCTATTGATTGGAAAACAAAGAAATCATAAGCGACCGTGTCAAGTGCCAACTGTACACTCACTGGGAAGATATTTTTATGCAAATAGAAATCAATGAAATTGTGTTTTTGTATGAATATGTAATTACTAGATAATGCACGCGACTTCGTGCGCGTGGATTAAGGTTTTTGATTCCTATGTCCTTCCCAGGGATACAATCTAAGCCTGTACAAAATTTAATTAAAATCGGTTGAATAGATGAACCGTCAAAGCGTAGCAGATAGACAGATAGACAGATGTACAGACAGACGGACAGACACACTTTCGCATTTATAATTACAACATACAGTTTACGGACTTGAAAAAGTGTCCGTGAAAATACCACTGGACAATATCCATCGATCTATTGGGATTATATTTCTCACTAGTGGTCCGCCCCGGCTTCGCCCGTGTTACATATATAGCCTATAGCACTCAGGGATCACGTACATATCCAACGATGAAAGAATTTTTGAAATCGGTCCAGTAGTTCCTGAGATTAGCGCGTTCAAACAAACAAACTCCTCAGCTTTATAATATTACTAGCTGACCCGGCGAACTCTGTTCCGCCTTAAAGGCAATAAATAAGCCGATTTTCGAATTTAGTAAGTTAATTTATTTCTTAGAAAAAAAAATGAAGTACATTAATAATTTATTATTGTTTCTGCATTTCAGTACATAGGTTGCTCTTCACAGTACCTTGTGATACACGACATTTTTTGTTTTCTTATCAGGCGCAAAAACAAACAACGCAGATGGTCTTCCGACCCGTGAACATGCCGCATATAATTGACCATGGGAAAAACATGGGTGTTCTAGATTCAAACCACAAACTTTTAAGGATTGGCCTTGTGATTTGTTGATGGTCATGGCAAATGCAAGACGGATCGGAAATTTAAGTCTTTCAAATTCAAACGGCAAATCGGTTGGGATCATCGGATCATCATCATCATTATCATCAAATTGTCATCCATACGTCCATTACATAGCTGTCATTTGTGTTTTGTTATTCCAAGTCTGATTCTTTTTTGTTATACCACGTTTTATAGTGACTGATGTTTTATGTCAACTCACTCACTCATAAATAGTATCCTATGTCCATCTCCTGGCTCTAAGCTACCTCCTCACCAATTTTCAGCCATATCGGTAAAGCCGTTCTTGAGTTATAAATAGTGTAACTAACACGACTTTCTTTTATATATATTATTATAGTATAGATTAAGGCTATAGTTCTGTTCTGAAATATATTTTGTTCTGTCTCAAACATGGCATAGTTTATCGCAGGCTTTTTGAATTCTATGAATATAAGTTTGTAGTTGTTGGATATAAAAAAATATAAATAATTTAATATAAACAATTCTTTTTATACAACCGACTTCAAACTCCCGCGCCAACTTTACAACAACAAGCACACGCTATACAAAGTACTTATTTTATTGTTGATATTTTAAAAACCGCTTGACCGATTTCGATAACATTTATATGGAACCACTTGGGAAGTATGCCCTTTCAAATAAAAAAACAAATCATCCAAATCGGTCCACCCAGTCAAAAGTTCTGAGGTAACAAACATAAAAAAAAATACAGTCGAATTGAGAAACCCCCTCCTTTTTTTGAGGTCGGTTGAAAAGGACTATGTCAGTTTTATTAAGCCATAATCCTAAGAGTCCATGCGGCCGGTACCATAAAAAACAAAGCCAAGTTCACTAAACCAAACTAGATTTAAAATTACCTAATTTAGTTATGAGATTGTGTACAACACACACGTGCACACACAGAATTGAGTCTTCGTCAAATTGGTCTATAATAGACAAAAAAGGCTCATCTGCGTCAGTTCTTAGTACATGACCACTTTTATTGCGTCGAAAGACAAATAACCTGTCCAATAAGTCAATTATAAGGTGAGAAAATATTTAAAACTAGCGGTCCGCCCCGGCTTCGCACGGGTAGCACTTGATCAAAATAGTCCATACCCAATAATGGTCAGTCGGCACTGAGACGAACAACTGCACCATACGTTCTCAAATTTTGTTCAGCAAACCGCTGTGAACGCTTGGCACTTGAGTCTCCAATACGACGTAGGTATTTTTGCTGCCCTCGCCTGGGAACTATGTTTAGAACTAACAACGAAGTTGAGACCTGGCTCTTTTAGGCATTTCGCAGTCTGTCTACAACAGTTAGATATTAAAATGTTTAAAAAAATGTTAATTCTCTTGTATTTATTATGACATACAATTGACAAATATATGATACCTATAAAAGTCAGTCAGAATTTGAATATAATAAAAAAATTTATAGACTAATAGAGGTTTAACATAAGAAGTTGAAAAAATCAAATTATTGTTGCAATTTTCGTAGGGATCTCTAATTTTCAAATAAATATTATAAATGCGAAAGTTTGGATGGATGGATGTATGGATGTATGGATGTTTGTTACTCAATCACGCGCCAACGGCTGAACGGATCTAAGTGAAAGGGCACAGATATAGATTATAGTCTGGAATAGCACATAGGCTACTTTTCATTACGGAAAATTAATGATTTCCCGCGGGAACCAAAAAACCTCAGTCCACGCGGACGAAGTCGCGGGCATCAGCTAGTTTGAAAATAAAATATAGCCTACTAGCTCATGCCCGCGACTTCGTACGCGTGGATTAAGGTTTTTTGGTTCCCGCGGGAACTCTTTCATTTTCCGGGATAAAACGTAGCCTATGTGCTATTCCAGACTATAATCTATCTCTGTGCCAAATTTTATCCAGATCCGCTCAGCCGTTGGGGCGTGATTGAGTAACAAACATCCATCCATACATCCATCCATCCAAACTTTCGCATTTATAATATTTATTTGATGTTACTCGCTGATAAAGTAGCTTTCTATAGGTAAAAGAATTTTTAAAATCGTTCGACTAGTTTTTTAATTTATCCATTACAAACAAACAAACAAATCTTTCCTCTTTATAATATGGTTTTGATATTAGTTTAAATAAGCGAATGCAAACGTTTGTAGTCGATAAAAACGACGTAGGCATACCTTATGAGTATGACGTATCTACTCGGAAATATTTGCATTTTTAATTAGCAGAATATGGCGTAGAATTTATTCCCATGTAATAATTGTTTCTGAAAAAATTATATGACACTATAAATAAGATGCGGATACGTGCTGTTTTGTAAACAAGTGATGTTTTGATAAATAATTATAACTTTTAAGGAGGATTTTGGTGATTCACAGCTTTAAAAAAATAAGCTATGATTTATGTGTATGACAAGTACAGAAAAAAACACCTTTCATTCACAAAGTCAATATTTTCATCCACACCAAGAATCTCCGTTTAAATATCAAATTAAAAATCAGTTTACTATTATGCGGTTGTATGAAATAGCACCTAGGTACATGGTACACAATGCTTAGTCAAATGTATCTGCGAAAAACAAATCTGAATCCGCTTCACAAAATTCGTATGATTTTAATTACTTACTGTACATACATAAAAAAATATTTGAACACGTTAAGAAATTTCGATCTATTTACTTATTTGTTCGTACATGAAAATTCTAACTAAACGACTTAAAATATATGTATGGTGTAACACAAGGCGTACCCAATGCGCCTCTCGTGCTCCTGATTATTATTCGCTTTTAAAATTTACTTACAACCATTTGTGAATCTATCGCCTGAAAAGGTTCTTAAGGTTAAGATACGGTGAGGCACAATTTATTATTTTCATAGCAAAAGACATCATGATCATCAGCCAATATACATTCAATGATAGAAAGAATGCTCTTTCTAAGCAGATTCCTCTTTCGGTGGCCCTTTCACTGAAATCTCTTTTTTGTCTTCAGCCGTTTTTAGCCAATTTATGCCAGCCGCTAATCAATAATCGCTGTTCCACCGCTGGTATTTCGAGGACTCCTTTCGTCTTTAAGTTCAAAATAACAGTCCCTATGCAGATTATTGATCTAAACTTCTAAAGCTATCATTTTAGTTTAGTTTAGAGATTGTATTTTAACAGAATACCGAACCAGTGGTAGATTCAATTAACGATTCAAAAGCACTTGTAAAAGTTTATTTGAATAAAAAGCATTTTAATTTTGATTTTTGATTGGCCACATTATTGTAGTATTTAAGTCGGTATTCTTTATGATTGTTTGTTTGTTGCAGAGTTTCTACCAGCACGTCTTCAACGGCTGCTACGCGGTGTTGTTCTTCATTGTGGTGGTTTTCTTCCTCATTTATGGGGTCGAAGTGTATTTCAAGGTAATTTTTATTTTTAAAATTGGCGAGCATTGACCGCGTCGCGAGAAATGACTCATGAATAAGGGCCAGGAATGGGTTCGAAACTAGTCGGGCATTTCCGACATAACACGTGAGTTTATCCGGTTATTATGGATATTAAAATTTTATTTTATTCTGAACTACCGACCGCCCGCCTCTTCGCTCCCATAGGATTTTCGAAAACTCCAGCCTCATTCCTTGTATACATTATAAAGGAGACCTCTGTCCAAGCTTTTAGCTCTCTAGCCCGACATCAATGCCGACCCCTTGTAGGTTCAGGCTCAGAAGGACTAGAATCCAGAGCCGTTAAGCCAGTTAAATAAAAAAATTAAAATAGCCGACCCCTTGGAGGGTTGGGCATTGATGAGTCAGACAGTGAGTGGGTGGTATTTCGCTGTAATATAATACTAGAAGATGCCCGCGACTTCGTCCGCGTGGATTGAGGTTTTTTGATTAGTGCGGGGTGGTCTATGTCCTGCCCCGGGATGCAACGTATCACTATACCCATCAAAATCGATTGAAAAGGTGGACACACACCACAGCTTTTAAAAAACCATTATTTAAGAGCTGTGGTATAAAGGCAAGTTTAAATTTATAGTTGTAAGTCGAGAACTAAATGAAAAAAAATTACAGATCGATGTAGTAATGGGAATATCCGGATATGTATTAAACGCAGTTTTATGCACACATTTATAC
Organism: Erebia epiphron; assembly: GCA_963932025.1. Taxonomy (NCBI): domain Eukaryota; kingdom Metazoa; phylum Arthropoda; class Insecta; order Lepidoptera; family Nymphalidae; genus Erebia; species Erebia epiphron. The sequence continues at coordinate 3,715,610 of OZ009948.1, forward strand.
AAATAATATCATTGGCATACAGCATAGGTACTGTCTATTATGCTTGGTAATGAAATTGATGCACACGTACGATTTACATACGACGCCCATAGAATTTATAACACAATCACGCTGGTAAACTAGTTTAGTGTAATAGGCCTGCGATGGGTTGAAAAGATTCGATCTATAGATCGATTTAATTCCGATTACACTAAACTAGTTTACCAGCGAAATTCTATGGGCGTCGTATGTAAATCGTACGTGTGCATCAATTTCATTACCAAGCATAAATAGACAGTACCTATGTTGTATGCCAATGACATTCTTTGTATAAATGTGTGCATAAAAGGCCGATTATTGAGGGCGGAGTAGGAGTTTTTTTAAACTTACTCAATCACGTTAAAGTTAAATATCTGGGTGGGGTATATTTTTTTTTGGAAATCGTGTTTTTTGCTAAATATATTGAAATAATAAATTATCTTTAGCCCGCCAACCCGCATTGGAGCAGCGTGGTGGGTCTAAGCTCTAATTCCCGCTCTCCTATGAGAGTGGAGGCCTGTGCCCAGCAGTGGGACGTTAATAGGCTGTAGTGATGATGATGATGAATAAATTATATTTTATTTTTTAAAATGAAATATTATATTATATTTAAAAAAAGGGATCAGAATAATCGGACTGAACAATACATCTGGACTCGAACCGGGGCCTTCTGGTTTCGGGACCGACCTGTATCCCACTTGGATTATTATAATCTTGTAGCGTGTAGATGGTGGCGAAATTTACCTTCGTATTTATATAACGTATCAGTTTTTCATTGCCTGAAAACTTGGTTACAACAACATTTTCTAAAAATGAATCCTAGCTAGATCGATTTATCGAATTAATACCCCGAAACTCGATGTGTACTAAATTTCATGAAAATCGTTTGAGCCGTTTCCGAGATTCAGAATATATATATATATATATATATATGTCACCGTAAGATTGTAAAAACCGTTAGATTATAATCTAACTCGCGAAATTGTAAACTGTCGAATGATTACAATATAACGGATTATTTTTCGGTAGATTGTAATCTGTTAGGTTTATTAACCCGATAGAACCTAAGTGCCCGGCCCCATGTCGAACCATAACCTAACCTACAAGAAAGAGACAAGAAAACGTAAATACAATGAACATTTCAAAAATTGACACTTAAAACATTGAACGGTTCACAATCTTTCGACTGTTTACAATCTATCGAAAAAAAAAGCGTTAGATTATAATCTAACGGTTTTTGCAATCTTACGGTGACATATACAAGAATTGCTCGTTTAAAGGTATTAGATTACCAATTGTATGGAATTAATCGAGCGCCAGTTGTCATCAGTCATCAAGCGCATGACAATTCAATTCAATACAAATATTGGATAGAGGCAGGCATTTAAAGTACTTTGCGGAAGTCCATGATAATCTAATCTAACCTTTTACTGCGATCTCACCTGGTGGTAAGTGATGATGCTGGCTAAGATGGTAGCGGGCTAATCTGTTAGGCGTATATCAGTTATATAATACCCCTAATCGGTTTCTTCACGCCAACTTACCGGAACGCTTAGATCGTTTGCCAATAGGGTGGTAACTAGCCACGGCCGAAACCTCCTCCACGCTGAATTGCCATTTTGCCAGTTCGAGTCGTTGGAAATTATTAGAGCAAGTTGGAGAATCTTTAAGATATTTTCATCTAGTAATGAGTATAATATTTTTTGAATAAACATCTCGCAGTTTTTGAGGAAGGAAAATCTTATTGCTCGTAAAGCTATAAAAGCTTCACAATTATTTTAAAAGGCGATGAACGTGTATTAACGATTGACAACAATAGATTCCTATATGGGAACAATCAAATCTAATGCCGATTTTGCCCCATTTGTGGCGTCTAAGGTCACGCTAATGTCCCATTGTTTGGGGTAATATTATAAGCGGGCTATTATTAGGATAGTTACGTTTTATTTCGTATTATAAACCTTAATCTATGGGAGTACGGTTGGTTTTAGGTTTGCAGTTTGGAAAGTTTGTATTATGGTGGTTTTAATGATCTCCTTGGTTACCTTTGATGTCTATTGTCTAGTCACAATGAGCAAAATTGGTTTTGTTCTATTGTAAATTTTTATTTATTTAGGACTAGCAGGCCGCTGCAATTTGAGTCTAGCCTCATCTTTATACGTTGATATTACCTACTCTGTCTGAATTTCAGACGCCTTCACGGAAGTACCAACAACAATTGTTCAAAGTTTCAACTCAAAACGAACCGACGAGTTACTAACAGACAGACAAGTAATAATTGTAATGTACTTATAAGAAAGATTACTTGTCTTCATACCCCTTCACCTGAAGCCTAGATCAGAAACAATTTAGAAATTAAAAATATACAATTCTATTCTTCCTATCAGTTCAGTCGTTAGACGAAGGTGTCTATATGTCACCGTAAGATTGTAAAAACCGTAAGATTGTAATCTAACGCTTTTTTTTTCGATAGATTATAAACAGTCGAAAGATTGTGAACCGTTCAATGTTTTAAGTGTCAATTTTTGAAATATTCATTGTATTTACGTTTTCTTGTCTTTTTCTTGTAGGTTAGGTTAGGGTTCGACATAAATAAACAAGTAGTGCCCACTGCCCCAGGCACTTAGGTTCTATCGGGTCAATAAACCTAACAGATTACAATCTACCGAAAAATAATCCGTTATATTGTAATCATTCAACAGTTTACAATTTCGCGAGTTAGATTATAATCTAACGGTTTTTACAATCTTACGGTGACATATACAGAGCAACGCTGTGGGGTGACAGAGTTGTGACGGAGGTCTCTTTAATGACAAATTTTAATGCAGTTTCCTACCTCTCTCAGAAATAGGCGAGAGTACCGTACCTCTAAATGTAATACGACTGTCAAAGAAAGGCTACATTGACAGTTGAAGCTGTCATTTGTATGGTCGTCGACCCAGTGTATCAATATACACTTCCGCTGTGGTCGTGGCAATGAGTTCACGAGGCTCAGAAGGGCTGGAACCCAGATCCACAAAACCAGTTAATTAATAGCTATTTATGCAACTGTATCGTAATGAGGGTCATTTTAATTCGAGTGCTGTTTTTTGATACGAGGCTTGCCGAGTATCAAAATAGGATAGTACGAGAATTAAAATGACTAATTACGTACAGTTGCATACAAGATTTTATCTACGACAAGGACGTCTTTATAATTTTTTACTTTATAAATTAATAAAAACCAAAAGTGCCAGAACCCAGAGCCGCTAAGCTATAGGTATCCTATTTATGAAGATAACCATATCGATACAGCTACGACTCATAACGATACAGCTCCCATACAACGAACTGTATCGTTATGAGAAGCAAACACGAAAGAGGGTTCAATTCGATATAGTTGTCAAATTCGAAATTGGAACTTTTCGATGCTGGAGTAGATAAAAAATAAATTAGTTCATGACATGATGATATTCTACTTGTTTCAGCTTCGCGGAGAGTTCCTCAAAGAGACCAAGGTTTGCACCATAGTATCGCCGCGGCCCGGTCCTTCCACCGCCGCGGAAGGTGATGATGTACAGGACACCCTCGTTACAAAGCAGGTAAGTCATCTTTACAGCACCATGGATTTAATTATACCCAGACCTGGCTCATTTGGTCACGTGACCCAAGATATGTGCCGACAGCACTCGAATCGGTTGAGTGTTGCGTGCGCAGTGTAAATACGTTTGACTTTATCCATACTTCCATACTAATATTATAAATGCAAAAGTGTGTCTGTCTGTCTGTCTGCTACGCTTTCACGGCCCATCTGTTCAACCGATTTTGATTAAATTTGGTACAGGGATAGGTTATATCCCGGGGAAGGACATAGGCTACTTTTTATCCCGGAAAATTCAAAGGTTCCCGCGGGAATCAAAAAAATTATCTGTTCAACCGATTTTAATGAAATTTGGTACAGGAGTAGGATGTATCCCGGGGAACGACATGGGCTACTTTTTATCCCAGAAAATTCAAGAGTTTACGCGGGAATCGAAAAAACTTTGTCCACGCGGACGAAGTCGCGGAAATCATCTAGTAGTTAAATAAATAATAAATCTAGTGGTGCAAGTATTATCAAAATCGGTTCAGCCGTTTTGTCTGTAGTGCGACACAAAGGAATACACTAAAAATGAACCTTTGAGACCTCGTAAATCCTAAATGATCGATAAAATGAGAAAATGATCAAGGGAACCTAACTATGATTTTGCAAGACCTATTCATCGATACCCCACTTGCCATAGTCTATCGACTAAAATTTTTTGATTTGTTACATTATGGCTTCTAGAGGGCGCCATTTTGGTTTTTCTCAAATTCGGCTTCCACAGTGACACTCTAGTGATATACTCGGCATAAACTGGTGCAAGAATCATCAAAATCGGTCCACGCGTTTAGGCTGTAGCTGTCCTGCAAGGAACAAACAAACATATATAGACTGATGAACACATAACCCTGTGCGTTCCGCAGTCGGGTAAAAAATAAAATGAGCCTTTATTGCAGCGCTAGTACAGTTTTTTAACCTAAAAAAATAACACTTAAATTAATCTCTATATTATAACTCTGTGTGTTACTGGTGACACGCGTTTGTCGCTCACCTAGGACAACGGCGTAGGCTACGATTACAGCTGTAAATTTTACTCACGCAAGTCGCGTATATGAGTAGCTTACGAAATGTAAGTCGCGTATCTTATGCAAATGTTAGTTAGTTAGTTTAAGTAAGTTATTTACGTGCTCTACTTACGTAAAAACTTACAACTTATATTACGGCCATATACTTGTTTCAGGGCATCCAGACAGACCTAGCTGCGTCAGATGGCACTGTGGATCCCCGAGTGGTGAACCACTCCCAGCTACACCAGTCGCGCCTGGGGCTGGTCAGCCAGGCTTTGATGCTCATCCTCATCGTGGGCTTCCTAGCTTCGGAGACCCTCAGCGAGTTCTGGAAAGCCAAGTAAGTGCTGGATAAAACTAGATCATACATCTTTAAACGTAAACCCAAACGTATTAGGGTGATTTTGACATTTCTTAGGTCATCACCAGTATAGATCACTATAGAAATGCAATTCAAAACACATTTAGAAAAATAGAACAAGTTACAACAATAATAATTACTCTATAATATGTATAATTTGGCAGTTGGCACCTCTTTAATATACTTGGTATTATGAGACATGGGTTATCTACTGAGATGAATAAATAATATGCCTTTTCTTATTGAGCCGGTTGTCCCTGGTTGGCTTCGTGGTGAAGGAGTGACAGTGACTTAACTGTTACGTCAAGAATGTGTCATCCCTCCCACACTGCGTAAAAACTGTTTCAAGTTCAATATCATGCCTGCCATCCATCTTGTGCTGGACGAAAGCCTTCTGAAAAACGCATTATTACACATATGGTCTTTTTCATCCTTCTTCCTTGAAGTTTTCCTTTCCTCGACCTTTCTGCGATATTGTCGTCAATCCATCGACCTACAGATGTTAGGGAACACGTCCGCCTCCATTAGAGTGTGCGTATTCTATCTTTTAACAAAAGCCTTCTTCTTTGGTGCCTCCAGGGTACCAGTGGGGTCGCGGAACTGGCACGATCTGGTGTTCCGCATAGTGGAGATTGGCGTCGCGCTATGGTTCCCCTGCGTGCTGTGGAACTGCATGGCGCCCGAGCGGCTCTGGTTGCTCAACCCGCGGAGGCTGCTCGCGCGACAGCTCGACGACGCGCGGCTCGCGGACTTGCTCGCGCCGCACCGACCCGCCAGCGACGCCAAGGTACCATTTGTTCCGGGATAAGTCTTGTTTTGTTTGGTCTTGTAGCTATTCCGTTCATGGACCAGCGGGTGGCGGCGCTTGCTATATCCGCTGAAATACTTTCCCTTGCGTTGACGTGGACCGTTTGCGGCACCACGCTAGGCACAACGCTGCGCGTAGATGGAGTGCGCACTCCTATCATATTTGAAACAGGTCCCATTTGTCCCACTTCGGCTACCGAGCGAAAGCGAGAGATCGGACGCCACTGATGTCCGACCTCTCGCTGTATTGGGATAGCGATGTGTAGGTAATTGCTTCAGGTAGGTACAGTTCGCGCGCGAGTTGAACGCAGAGTAAATATATGTGTCACCATACATTTGCTCTGCATTCAACTCGTGCGCGAACTATATATATTATGAGTACGCACTCCATTCTCTACCTAAAGCTTCGTGATGGCACCCCAGCCGAAGCTCGAACTTATACAGAAGATCCCTACAACGAACGCGGTGTCGAAGTAACTTACAACGAACACACTAGATGGCACTACAGACTACAGAAACTGAATTGCGTTATCGGAGTTTTCTCAATACCAGTTCCAAGCTTTGAACCAGCTTGGCAGAACAATCCGGAAGATTTTCCTATTGTCGACCGAGCGAAGCGAAGGTCTCTGAGTCTACTTGAGTGAATTTGCACTTGTCCGTCCGTCCGTCCGTCTGTCAGAGCCTTATAAATTCTGAATTACTGAACGTAATTAATTCAAATTAAAAATTTTTATATATAAACCGATGGCCTCCCGCCGAATATGGCTTAAAAAAATAATAAAAATCTTTATTTCAGGGGGGCTCTCATAAATAAGCAAAAATATTTTTATAGCGTTACATAGGGTTGTGGTATATCATTTTAAAGATAATTAGGAATAGAGTCCACAAAATATATTTTTTTTAATTTTTCCCCTATAATTGACGAAATGGGGGGTTCTCAAAGTGGAGATTTTCTAACGTCCAAAGTTGACCTCAGAACTCTTAATTTACTGAAATGCTGAGCCTGAAACTTGATCAATTATTTGACTAATATCCTGTACTTGAACAACAAATACTAAAATTAGATAAATATTATATGGAAACGAAATTATTTAATTTTTAACGAGCCTTAGTATTTACAACAGAACTTCACAATGGTGTCAATAGATGGCGCTAATGATCAAAGTTAACTATTACAATACTTTCTGAAAGGTTGAGTCTGAAACTTGTTCAATTATTTGAATTATATCCTGTACTTGAACAACAAATACTAAAATTAGATAAATATTATATGGAAACAAAATTATTTAATTTTTAATGAGCCTATTATTTACAACAGAACTTCACAATGATGTCAATAGATGGCGCCGCGAGGTCTCAGTTCGGGGCGAACCACTAGTTACGGCTGAGCGCACATCGCATACTCCCATTCACCTGTATTGTCTTGTAGCACCAAGGGTTTCTTGGCAACGACCTCTATTTACATAGACGGGTCTTGTCAAACAAAGAATGTGGACCTATTTTACTAACGCCATCTAGCCTGAAAAGCGGGACAGCGCTATGGCGGGGACAAGGACAGGGCTATACAGGCTAAAGGTTGGACGCCCAATTTTTTTCTATGAAAGGGCCCATCTAGTACTTACATATATATCGATGTTTCTTATTGCGTAAACACACACGTTACGGCTTACTGTACGACTTTTGGATGCTAAAATAATATGTTACTACATCATCTATCATCACCAAGTGTGACAGTAATAATGTCATGTTCCGGTGGCCTTGTTGCTTAAAAATGACAGCTACAGTGTAAGAATTGCAATCATCTCTGATTAGTTATCACTCTTCAGCTGTTGTTTAACATTAATTGATGCAGGTTTTACATACTTAGGCAATAGGCTACAGTATATTCGGCTATTTAATTTTGTGCCGAATAAAATAGACTACCTGACTCGGGTGAAATTTCTGAAAATATTTCTTGGTGGGAATTCTATCCTATGGAATGGTATAAGAAGGTAAGAGGTATGGTGGTGGAAGATGGAATATCGTCTATATTAAAAAAAATCATTTTTAATTAATTTTAAATTAGTTTAAAGACAAAACTCCATTTTACCAATTCGATTTCAATTATTACGTTATTAGAGTTCTAAATTCAATTCAATTGAGACGAGATTAGAGTTTTAGGCACCTATTTCTGAGGATTATCTAGGGCATATTTGGACTATATTGGCAGAAACAAAAGATAACATTATCTTTTTCATTATCTACTGGCAGAACCAGTATAGTCCAAAAGGACGGAAAAGTTGACAGCCAAAAGTAGGACAGTCCTACAAGCTTATCTTGCCCCGGCTACTAGGCTTGACCCGGTGGGCAAAATTGGAACAAATTTTTATGCCTGTTTAGTAGTTTTTGTTTTTAGTTTATTTTTAACTAGCGGATGCTCGCGACTTCGTTCGCGTGGTATAAGTTTGTTTTCCCACAGGCACTCCTTAATTTTCCGGGATAAAAAGCCTATACCACTCTCCAGGTCCTTAAGTACCCGTGCAAAATACCCGTTGCTCTGTTGCGGCGTGATTGAAGGACCAACTCTCTATTTCACCCCTTTGGGGGTAGAATTGTCAAAAACTGTGAAACACATATTTCTTTGTTTTTAACCGGTAACTCACATACCAAGTTTCGTGGCTATAACTTGAGAAATGAAGGATTTTCATACAAATTTTCAACCCCTATTTTAACCCTTTGGGGGTGAAATTTTGAAAAACTATGACATACGTACTTCTTTATTTTTTATCGAAATCCAAAATACCAAGTTTCGTTGAAATGAATTTTCACAAACTGTGAAATACGTATTTCTTAATTTTCAACTCACAGCTCATATACCAAGTTTCATGGCTATAGCTTTCATTCAAATTTCATTCAACCCCTATTTAACCACTTTAGGGGTTGAATTCTGAAAAACTGTGACACACGTAATTCTTTATTTTTTAACGTAAGCCAAAATATCAAGTTTCGTTAATATAATTAGAGAATATCTTGAGAAATGAAGGACTTTCATGTAAACACTCATCCCCTATTTCACCTCTGCGCGGGTAGAATTTTTAAAAACTGTGAAACACGTATCTCTTCATTTTCAACCAGTAGCTCGTATACCAAGATTCATGGATATCACTTGAGAAATGACGGACTTTCATACAAACTTTCACACCCTATTTCACCTTTTTGTAAAATTTTGTTGGAATTTTGAAAAATCCTCCCTTAGTGAGCGCCTACGTCACAAAAGAAACCTACTGTCAAAATTTCAAGTTTCTAACCCCAGCGGTTTAGGCTGTGCGTTGATTAGCTAAGGATTTTATATACTCGTATATATAGATAGATATATTATACAAGCGACGCTGCACCGGGTTAGATAAGTTTGAGGGACTATAGTAGCTTGTTTCTTAAAATAAATAGCAACCATTGTTTTTATTTACACAATAATGAATGATTAAAAACAACCTACTAACAATTATGATAATTTTAATACAACATATTGTTCATTATATTATTATCACCATTAATCGGTCAACGACAGCATTTCTCTCATCTAAGTGCAAAGAATTATTGTTAGGGCTTTTTTACAATAATTTAAGACGCCATTTGTTTGTGCAGACCTAATTTGTCCAATACCTCTAGCGCTCTTTCATGAGTAAAGTCAGGACGTGTCTTACCAAAGTTTTTAATTTTTATAGTGTGTAACAGACGTTTAAAATGGCCTTTATTATTTAAAATGAGTTCGTACGAGTGTGTATTGTGGATATTTTTATTCTAGTTCTAAAGATAAAGTTCTTTGTGGTTATTTATCTATGGTTTTAGGTCGTTAAACTGTAATGTGATGTGCTGATATTTAATTCTTAAGAACTTAATTTTGGGTTAAAATTTTCAATAATTCAACAAAATTTTAGGGCGTTATATTATGTTGTTGATACTTCATCATTGTTGGGTCATAATTTATGTTGTCGGAACGTCTTCATCTGGAGTCATAACAAATTGTCAGTCTTCAGCTTACACGCTTTCGTTCTGTGCTCGATAAAAAATGTTGTGCTTCCTAGTTTTGTTCACGTCTTATACCATTGTTGCGGTCCATAGTCATACCACAGAAAATAAAATTATAGAATCCATCAAATGGGCTGAGCCTAGCTTATGTTGCAAATACAACTTACGTAAGTTTTGGACTTTTTTCCAACAGTACCGTGATACTCGGCCTGAAAACAAGTCCATACGCTGGAGATATGCCTGGGTCATTTTCGAAAATGTTTATCTGAAATGGCTCATGGCGTCTATGGTCATATTCTTAACGGATATTTATGTTCTAGCGAGGCATTTAATATCTTTTGCTTTTCACGGCTTATGAAACAATTATCATCCTGGATTTTATCTATAGGATATCTTGATTTATTTCCCCCCATTTTTAACCGACTTCCAAAAAAGGAGGAGGTTCTCAATTCGGCGCGTATCTTTTTTTTTTTTTTTTTTAATGTATGTCGGTGCATATCTCCGTGGTTTCTAAACCGATTTGAAATTTTTTTTTTTTGCCCAATAATGTCTGTTTTTCACACTCAAGCTATTCTTCATTAAATACAAGCACATTTGCTTGGTATATTTGCGAATTTGTCCAGTGTCTTCATTTTGAAGTTTGTATCATTACAAGGTTCTTTTTTTTTGGTATTAGAATTGTTGTAATGGTGCACACATATACGCCGACCTGAATCCCCAGATCCTGGCGGTGTTTGCCCGACTGTCGTGGCGCGAAAAGGCTCTATTCTTTCTGGGGATCATGCACCATTGGAGGTTTTGTGTGCGGAGTTTTTTATACGCCATGTCCCTTTATACAAAACCTCGATCGATTGCTGGTTGTGGGGACCCTTTGGTGAGTGTGGATTTTAATATTTCCAATATAGTTTAGGATGCGTTGCTTCCAGGTTTATCCAAGGATATATGCGAGACGTGTAATTATGCTTCAAGGAATCTTATATTAGAGTGAAGTGAAGGTTTTTTTAGTTCACTTTTTATTTACTAACATACCTACTAAGTACTAACATTATACACAAAATATTGGTTAATCTTGAAAAATTGTTAAATTAAAAAATGCCCTCAATTTTTTTTAAAAGTATACCATACCAGATTAAAATTAGACTATAGGGATGCACTCAGAAAGGATTTTCGAAATTTACCCAGTATTAACTTGAAGGTTGAAAGCTTTATATCAATTTGAAACTTGCAATTATCCGTTGAAACCAGGCTTCGTATGCTTCACGAATTTTAGGCTCTAAGTCATATTAAGCACTTAGGTTTTGAATGCCTGACGCCAACAAAACCTAATTTCAACGGATAGAAGAAGCGGACAAAACAGCTTTTCAGGTCTTATATTTGGGCTGATTCTGTTGTAGACAATCTTCAAACTAAACTAAAATGAAAGCAATATAAATATTGCTAACCCTATCATATTACTCTCTGCAGAAAGGGACAGAACCAGTGAGGTTTAGAGGTATAATTTGACATATTTTAATTTGGAGATTGTGTTAAATACAGTTCAAGTATTGAGTATTTGAACTATTAAAATAAATTATTTTTAGTGATTATTAAATAGAGGCTCTACCAAAAGTCGTAATATCCACGTCCCCTGTTAGTTTTGTGTTGAATAACTATTTTAAACTATCGATTAAAGTAAAAAAGTGTGTCCAACTTTGATGACGTCACTATTCTAAATTTCATAAAAATTCCAGTTTGAAAAAAATTTGATGATTTTTTATACTTGTCAAATACCCAATAGGGATGATGACAACACAATCAAATCAGCAACTCTATAGCAAACTTAAAAACGCACTTCTCGTATGGAAGTTGTATGAAATTCACAATTGTGACGTCATCAAATTTCAACACACTTTTTTGCTTTAATCTATATTTTAAAATGGTTATCAAACTTGAAACTAACCGAGGATGTGAATTTTAGGTCTTTTGGTAGACCCTCTATTTAACAATAAGTTAGAAATAATTTATTTTTGACCCGCAGATGCCCGCGACTTCGTCCGCGTGAAATAAGCTTTTTTAAATCCCACGGGAACTCCCTAATTTTTCGGGTTGATATATATAGCCTATGACACCTACAAATAATGCGGTTTTTTATCGGTACCAGAATTTTCAAAATCGGTTCAGTAGATCCAGAGATTACTCCCTACAACGTCACAAACTCACAAACTATACATCTTTATTATGTTAGTATGGAATATAGATCAACTTGAAGCTATATATCCGTTGAAATTCTTCACTTTGTATGCTTCACGCATTTTAGGCTCTTAGACATAGGTATGGCTTGAAGCACTTAGCTAACCTAATTTCAACGGATAGAAGAAATGGGCATAGTGGCTGTTCAAGTCTAATTCAGATTCAGATTCAGATACTTTATTTTCTTAATATTTGTATCTGTCACCGTAAGATTGTAATCTAACGCTTTTTTTAGGGTTCCGTACCCAAAGGGTAAAAACGGGACCCTATTACTAAGACTCCGCTGTCTGTCTGTCTGTCTGTCTGTCTGTCTGTCTGTCTGTCTGTCTGTCTGTCTGTCTGTCTGTCTGTCTGTCTGTCTCCAGGCTGTATCTCATAGACCGTGATAGCTAGAAAGCTGAAATTTTCCCAAATGATGTATTTCCGTTGCCGCTATAACAACAAATACTAAAAATTAAAAAAATATATATATTAAGGGGGGTCCCCATACAATAAACGTGTTTTTTTCGTATTTTTTTGCTCAATATTAAAAACGGTAACAGGTAGACGGTTCATATTTTCACAGAATATTAACTTGTATATTACCTTTCAAAATAAATAATTAAATATCAATAAAGTAAATATTAAAGGGGGGCTCCCATACAACAAACGTAATTTTTTGATATTAACAGTAAACCTCTACAAACAAAGTTAGTTTTGCGGTTCATTAACAAAGGTAATTATACCTACTTCTTGAGTACGGAACCCTCGGTGCGCGAGTCCGACTCGCACTTGGCCGGTTTTTTTCGATAGATTGTAAACAGTCGAAAGATTGTGAACCGTTCAATGTATTAAGTGTCAATTTTTGAAATATTCATTGTATTTACGTTTTCTTGTCTCTTTCTTGTAGGTTAAGTTAGGGTTCGACATAAATAATTAAGTAGTGCACTTAGGTTCTATCGGGTTAATAAACCTAACAGATTACAATATACCGAAAAATAATCCGTTATATTGTAATCATTCGACAGTTTACAATTTCGCGAGTTAGATTATAATCTAACGGTTTTTACAATCTTACGGTGACATACATATAAGATGGTTGATGTTAGGTGTCGGTTCTTTGTAATCCAATGGTAAACGTTTTCCAGTATGTGGAAACGGACTCCCTGGTGGGGAGCGTGGGTTCGAGCCGCGACTGCTGGATTTGCTACGACAGCGCGCGCCAGGAGCCTCTGATCACGCCGTGCCGCTGCACCGGGGACGTCGCTGCTGTACATCATGACTGCTTGAAGAGGTGGCTGGTGGAGGTTGGTGCACCTAGGTGTTATAGCGTTGGCTAGTTGACAACAGAAGAATCAAAGATTCTTCTTCGTAATATTTTAAAATTTCTTGCTTCGATATTTTATGCATTTACTAGCTGATGCCCGCGACTTGGTACGCGTGGATTGAGGATTTTTGGTACCCGCGGGATCCCTTTAATTTTCCGGGATAAAAAGTAGCCTATGTGTTATTCCAGATTATAATCTCTCTGTATCCAATTTTATCCAGATCCTTTCAGCCGTTCTTGCGCGATTGAGTTACAAACATCATCATCCATCCTAACTTTCGCATTTATAATACGTATGAGTATAGATTAATTTTTTGTTTCGATATTTTATTTTTATATATTATAATACTGATGACTTTAAAAACCCGGTCAAGTGTGAGTCAGACTCGCGCACAAAGGGTTCCGTACCACCACACAATATAAATTCGTTTAGTAAATATCAAGAAAGATGTCATAACAACACGTAATCAGCTGTTTACATATGGCGCCAAACTGGTAGCGCCAGACAAACAATCCGACACCCTATGAGTAAGGAACGTCTCGGCACTGGAGAGCAATGAATATACATAGATAAGATATTTATTTATTGCAAAAATACAACTGAAGAGTTCTTACAATATTTTTGGAAACAGTGTACTACCAAATATGGCGTGCATATGGAGTTCATAATAGCTGCAGTATAATATTATTACCTATTTGCGTAGTCAAAAAGTTTGATCGACATTTTTTTGTTTGTTTTTGTTGTGAATTCAATAAAAACGTGGCCTCTTTTCTACTTTCAGTGCTCTACAAACTCTGACGGGTTGAAATGCAAGGTCTGCAATACTCCGTACATCGTTCAGGAGACAAACAAGTCAGTACAAATTTACCCTCGTACCTTTATTTTTAAGATATCTTAATTAATTATCACCATCACTTCCCTATTATACTTTAGCTGTTAAAAACAATTGACTTAAGAGGCCGGAGAACGCCGCTCGCAACTTCTATTCGACCCGCAAATATAAATTTGCCGGTATATTACTATCTCTATTTGGCTAATGACACATGATCGCGTGCAAGCGCGATAGCAATATGAGCGTACATAATTTGTTATACATTTAATCCAAGTTCCGTGAATACCACAAATGATGAATGAAAAATTGTTGTGTTTTTAACTTCGTGTTGTTATTCTGTAACTTGACAATATAGGCTATGTTCCTGATCAATTAGTACGTGAGATATCGTTGGTTTTGATATGAAACAAATAAGGAGAAAACATGTCATTTATGTCGTAAAAACATGCGAAACGCAATGTGCTTACATTTAATTTATGGAAAGTATTTTGAAAAGATTATTATCCAGGGACCTAGATAAATACAAGTTCAATCTTAATAATCGCATAATATGGTGGAAATATTCTCGAATTACAAATTATTTTAGTATTACGTTTGTATGGACAATTCGCCCTCCGCCGGCCCGTTAATAGTTTATTGTACCATCCACTTTAAATAAATGTCTTATGACTTTGACTTTATGTGCAGAGTGGAATGGGAGCGTGGGTTCACGTGCGCGCACTGGGTACGCACCGTGCTGGGCGTGGCTTGCGTGTGCGGCGCGGCGGGCGCGGCGTGGGCGCTGGTGCAACTGTTCCCCTCGCCCGTGCCGAGGCTGCTGGCCGCCGGTACCGCGCTCATCATCTGCTATGTCGCGCTACAGTGAGTATACTGCTGTAGTGTTATACAGGTCGCACCGTGCTCGGAGTGGCTTGCGTGTGCGGCAAAACTAACGCGTCTGCTATTTACGAACAAGCGACCTCGCAACGACAACTGGGCAACCCGACTCCGCGCAGTTTGTTTTTACCCTACTTGTAGTGTTTTTCAACCGACTTCAAAAAAAGGAGGAGGTTCTCAATTCGACTGTTTTTTTTTTTTTTTTATGTTTGTTACCTCAGAACTTTTGACTGGGTGGACCGATTTGGATGATTCTTTTTTTATTTGAAAGGGCATACTTCCCAAGTGGTCCCATATAAATTTAATCGAAATCGGTCGAGCGGTTTTTAAAATATCAACAATAAAATAAGTACTTTGTATAACGTGTGCTTGTTGTTGTAAAGTGGGCGCGGGAGTTTGAAGTAGGTTGTTTAAAAAGATTTTTTTATATTAAATTATTTTAAAGCGCAAAGCCAGAAGCTTGAGAACGCCTGACTGAGCGAATATACCACCGGCTGACTACTGAGCGGAATTGAAGTGGTGATAAGAGACTAAAATTATGGAGCACGAGTCTTATACAATCGTCAAATACGTCAAATGCGTTGGGTAAAAAAATATTTGGTCCTTAATAACACCGGAAGCTTACATTATCGATTCCTGTGATAAAGAATCAATAACCTAACGAGATACATTTACTTACAGATTCCTGGCCAAAGACACAGCGTCAGCCCTTCAAAGAGCCAAGGTCTACTCGCTTCGGATCCTCGCGGAACCCACCGACGCGTCAGCTGCCGACCAGACCCAGTTGTCCACCATCAGCAAAACTGTTACCGTGGAGATAGCTTCCAAGACCATCCTGGAACAAGCGTTGAAGGGCGATGTCAAATAAAGTGACGTCGGACAAAAGTGAACAAAGAGTGAAAAAAATTTGAAGTGAATGAAAAGTGAAAAAGAAAAAAAGAACTGTTAATTATCATAATTATAATTTTTCCATGTTGAGTTCGCCTTCAAGTAAATCCTAGACTCTCTAGAACAGGCCCTGAAAGGAGTTTACCTAATTCATGTAAATCAACTAAAGTGACCAAACCTTGAAGGAAGTTGTCAAGTAAATCTATTCAAAAGTGACAATGCAAAACCAAAAGTGTTTTGAGAAAAAACCAAGTGAAAAATATCTTTAAAAAGTGGAGGAGAAAATTTTAAAGTGAAAAGACAGTGAAAATTGTTTTTCAATAGTGACTTTGATGACGGAGGAAAAGGACTACAATTCTGTTTGCCATATTAATGGCTGTATGTATCATATCAATGATAAGTTATTTGTTCCGTAAAGAAGCATAAAATAATATGTAGCTATAATTTTTGTAGACTATCTTTAATACAGTATCGGAAATTAAATAGCAATAATACTATTTATAGTCTCAGAGCGGCTAGCAAGGAATTGTAATTACCAATGCGACAATCGCAATGAATAATGCTATGCCTGCTAGACCTAAAACGTTAAGTATAAAACGCAGCTCACGCCTGCAGCACTCTGCTGGTATGCGCTGCGCTTTATAATGCAGTGTGGATTTTCTTGATAATAATTTAAACTAACCTTTCGTACATTGGTATGACGGTGCTGACTTGATTCTCCTTCGAGTCTTGTTTTCAGTATACCAATTTCAACTGTATATCAAAGGGCATAAAGTTTAGTTTAGGTTGTTATTTAAAAGACTGCTCCGCTGCACTGTGTGTGTTGGCCCTAACAAATAGACGGTATAGTTTAAAAAAAAGTAAAACATACGAGGAAAAAACACGATGATATATTTTTCATTCACGTAAAGTAAAACCTAGATTAACAATCAGCATTTATAAATTAATACTTATTTTTTATAATCAGTAATTCTAAATTGAAAAGACTAACTTATAAGTGTGTGTTTTACTTTACGTCAACACAAAACTTCTAAATTGAAAAGACTTGAAAAAACATTTGAATTTGAAATTAAATTAGATATGCATTACCGTCGGGTAATTAGTAACCATAGACTCCAATATTCGCAATGAAAGAAAAGCACATTATGAATTGTTAGTTGTGCCCTTTAAATGTCCAGCAATTTCTATTAGCGTCCTTCGGACAATTTTCGGAAATTGCTGGAGTGCGGCTATAAAAGAGCCAATGTATTTATTGATTTTTATAACTAATGAACCAATTTCCGAGCAAGAAGGAGAAAAAGCATTTTTACCAAATTTTCCCCATCAGTATAGGAGTTTTGTGTACATGTGAATTCATTAAAATCCTAAGTAAATATAAGGCCACAACTTACACTTACACTTACACTTGTAAGTTTTATTCAAGTAAGTTACTTAAATGCTCTAATAAACTTACAAGTTTAATCGTGGTCTTATACCTACATTTTGTGTGTTGTGAAAGAGAATTGTTTTAGTACAAAGATGGTCAAGTCAATTGTGATTACAGATTCATTATAGAGGACGCTTTAATATTATACTACGTATTACGGTGGAAACATATTTTAAACAGGACCCGGCCCGACATCAGAATTTAGAAAGGTGGTAGAGGAGCTGTAGTATATCGCATATGACTTGTGAAACAAGCGTCATTGTAAAAACAGACGTATGTGTATAGCTTTACAGTTTTTTTTACTTTGCTTCGGAGTTTGGATGCTAGAATTTGTAGTGTGATTCTGATAAGGGTCGGTCTGCAATATGTTTTTTCTAATTTCTACCTTTATCTTAGAAGTTCATCTGGAATGTTCTCAAATAGATCTAGTATATTATCTAGAAGTTCTAGAATAATTAACGGTTGCCAAATTGTTAAGACGCCAATATTTCGATTGTGAAATTAGTGTTAATAGACAACTACGTCATCTACGTAATGGTGTATCCATGTATTAATATATCTGTCACCGTTAAATTGTAAAAACCGTTGGATTGTAATCTAACTAGCGATATTGTAAACTGTCGAAATATCGTGAATCGTTCAATGTTCTGAGTGTCAATTTTTGAAATATTCATTGTATTTACGTTTTCTTGTCTCTTTCTTGTAGGTTAGGTTGGGGTTCCACATAAATAATCAAGTATTGTTATCACTTAGGTTTTATCGAGTTAATATACCTAACAGATTGCAATCTAACGAAAAATAATGCGTTACATTGTAATTTTTCGACAGTTTCCAATATCGCTAGTTAGATTATAATATAACGGTTTTTACAATTTTACGGTGACATATCTACACTGTATTATTGAGTAGTGATTTATTATTAATTTTCAATAGTCACAGTTCAGTGCCCTTACCAAAAGATTTAAAAAAAAACCGTCGATGAGCGAATACGAGAACAACTTGCGTTAGCTTCTAGCGTTAAAGTAATATCGACCTTATTTGCCTTGTTTTAGTGCTCAAATTCATCCATACGTTCACATCCAGCGCTCTAAGTGGAAATGTTGCGAAATTCAAATCGTTGGTACTGAATTTGTGACCTTAAATCAAGGGTGTTGAGGTCCCCTTTACTCTGACACCAAAGGGTTATTCAAAATACTGTTGTAAGGGTACTAAACTTCATCTTCGCTATGTAATGTACTTACTTGTGCAAATGAGTTCGAAGATTTCAATGAGGAAGGTGGCCTACGTTAGCCGCCATCTTGGTTTATTTTTCCAATATGGCGGTTGCATGAAACCTATAATATAAAAAATAAATAAATTGAGATTAAAATCATCAAAATTTAAATCATTTCGTCTTTAAACTACCAGTATCAGAGATGTCCAAGTTTTATCGGACTTTAATATATTTTATCTTAAGTTAATAATAAATTAATAATATAACCGGCGAATTAGTTGGTTTAGTGAAAGCTGAGAGTCGGTTTTTCATACTGGCAAATTTGTTTAGAAATTTCGTACAAAACTTAAACAAAAAAATCTAATATATTTCGGGATACCCAGCCAATTTATATTTTGCCGTCATTTTTCATTCTCAACTTTCAACTACGTATTATGTTTTTGATCGTTTAGGTATACTCTATCGATGTAAAGTCCATGTCAGATAAGAAGGCCCGCGGCGATAAGAAAAATCGTATAAACATAATTATGCAGCAGCGCCACCTCTAGGGGACTTCTTTCGTGACATAGACTATATATAATGTAGGTTTCACACTGCGACATCACTTCGTTAAAAAATCAAGATGGCGTCTACACCATAGGCCATGTACTTTACCTATCGAACTCCTTTCGGAGTAAATTGTTTACGTCCAGCCAATGTCTTGAGTCTTTGAAAACGAAAATTTGTAAGTCTGCGCATGACACTTCTTCTTTAACGCTGAAACTACTTTCAAGAAGAAGTGATTTTGCCGGTAGTACAATTAGTATAGTCCAACAAACTTATCTGACCCGGTGACAGCGTCGCTAGTATCTATGTAAAATAAAAATAAAAACAATAACTAAACAGGCATGAAAAAATGTTCCAATTTTGGCCACCGGGTCAGATAAGTTTGTGAAACTGTAGACCGATTTCATATCGGTTGATTTGTGAAACCAAGCTTACTTCTTGTTGTGATTTT
Source organism: Erebia epiphron (assembly GCA_963932025.1). Classification (NCBI taxonomy): domain Eukaryota; kingdom Metazoa; phylum Arthropoda; class Insecta; order Lepidoptera; family Nymphalidae; genus Erebia; species Erebia epiphron. The sequence goes on from OZ009948.1 coordinate 3,735,201, forward strand.
AAAGTTGAATTATTTATTTTACGAAACGATTTTAAGATGATTGAAAACGTAATGTAATAAATCCGTGACTTTGAAAGACTTCTTTTTATTTTTTTACAAAATCCCGTCTTTTTTAGGGTTCCGGACTCAAGAAGGCACACTTATAGTTTCGCCATGTCCACAGTTTAGCTTAAAAGTTTACTGTTAGTAATTATACCACCACTACAGCCCATTAACGTCCCACTGCTGGGCACAGGCCTCCACTCCCATAGGAGAGAGTTAGTAAGTATAAGAAAGGTGTAATTTGGCAAGGGTATGTTAATCACGCTGAAAAGGTGAGGGGATGCTAGTATAGCTATTGTCGCGTAACTAGGTAAATATTACGCATAACCAAGAAAACAACCACCATGTCTAGTTGTTTGTTGTTGTTATTTTTCTAAGCTCTGTATATTAGATTTTTGGCAAAGTCCAACGTGATTTCGTAGTAAAACAATATAGATAGTTTAGAGTGACCAGTCAGCGAGGCTACAGAGAACGGAGAGGAAGACGAGAGGGGTAGAAGAAGAAGAATTAAGGAGAAGTTTGACGACAGAAGAGAACCTGGTGAAGTGCCATTTGCCCTCATTAACTGTGTGAACGTATATATAATCTACTCTGTGTGTGTGAACTCAATAAATTATTGTTAAACAGCATCTCTCTCTTTGTTTAGCTGTAACACTATATATTGCCGGTTTTGGACTTCTTTTCAAATTGAAGCCACCTGGAAGCGGCGAGAGGCATAACTGAACGGCAACGTCACTGTTTCTGGCTCAGATTTCGTAGTGATGCCACCTGTCGGCTAGTGGTGCCGGAGGTTAACAGTTACAAACCACAGCGCACCGGCTAAGTTACGCCACTCACTGCCGACAGGTAGCGTCACTTCAATAAATAGCTCTATTGTAGTTGTACTGAATTGATGTTACGTGTAGAGGGGGACCGTACCTAACATTTTTTTTAGGCTATTTACGTAAGCGTACGCAAGGTGAGGTCTTTTGCGTATACGCTTACGTAAATTGGGGATGAATTTTTTTCTTGTCTCTCCCATGGTGTGGGGTGTCGTTGGATAAGTCGTTCAAAAATAGTGTGGGTGTGGAAAATAAAATTTTTGTTTGAGTCCAGTGCCCCATCCCGCTCTTCCAGCTAAACGGTAGTTTCTGGATATGTGACAAATTCATGGAAGTACCTGGTATAAACGGCCGTATCTTTCGTTTGCGTTGACTTAGAAGCTTGATTTTTTTACAGCTCCAAGGGACAGTAGACTTTGATATGAATTATTAGTAGTATTTGATATGAATTTCAGCTTGATACCACATGCGTTCCTGAGAAAAAGGGTCTTAACACAGACGGACGGACAACAAAGTGATGCTATAAGGGTTTTTGATATTAAGTTGAACTTAGTTTCCACGCATTTTGAGGATCAGCTCTAAAAAACGCCTCGCTTTCGGCTCTACACCTTAGAAATGCGTCAGAGCTAACATGGTGTGCTTCAGGCAATAAGTAGGTATATCATCAGGCATCATAATAATTTCACTAGCGGCATGCAATTTTACAATCTGTGGTACCTTCGTAACATTGATTTTCCGTGTTTGGCTTTTAGCCAGGCATTAACAGCGAAGGTCATATGTCAGAGGCGGACTAAGCCGGCACGGGGGCACGCATCACAGAGGCCTCTGGTTTGTATTTATGGTGTTCGAGGGTAGCGGGGGATTGCGAGGCGAAGAAACCGCTACTAATAAAATATAACAAACAATAAGTGTATATATTTTTCTGTATAAGTACTTACTTTTGCAAACTGTTACTGGCAAGTGGCAACACTTTCAATTGGTTCCACCTAGTATGTAGGTACTCGTAGTTGGAGCTCTAAATATTTTTCTGTACCTACTATTAAAAACATTTCTTTTCGTAGCTAATTTCATATTTTCAGTTCGTTCTTGAAACTAAGATATATGATAATATGTTTTTTTACTAAAACATATTCGCGTCTCTTCGTCTCCCTTTTAAAAGTAACCGAGACCGCGGTTTCTCAATCAATCGATATTAGTTACTCTGTACACTTTTTGAACGTTAATAAATTAATACGAGAACTGATTGTGATAAAACTAAGGTACCTTAAAACTAAAGCTAGGAAGGTTACAAAAGAGCCCACAACAAACTCAGCCGGATTTTTTCCGGACTGCTCATGGTGCTGGAGGCCCCCGTGGAGGCCTCAATCAGTGATGCCGGCCCGTGACTCCGTACGCTGTCCGCCGCTGCCTAAGCAGGTTTATTGAAGACTTCAATAGCACCGTCATGCACAATTGAAAAGCACACCAATTGAGCAATAGACTCCTAACCCTTGCCTACTCTTGATTGCAGAGCTAAGAGGTAGCCTAATTGGTTGGAGCAGCGGTTCCAAAACTTTAGTAGGTAAACGTCAGAACCCTCTCTAGCTTCCCTCTCTCTCGTACATTTTAACATTTTCAATGATTCTTGAACCCGAGGTCAACTTTTTTCGAGAATGAGGGAGAATATATACTGGACGGAATTTCTCAACGGGTCACAGGCCACAGCAAATCAATTGCGATCTGTTTAGTGGTTAAATAAGCGTACGACGTCGCGGGCATCATCCAGTATAAATTTATTAAGCTTATTAGTTAAATATTGGATGATGCCCGCGATTTCGTCCGCGTGGATAAGGTTTTTCATTCCCGCGGGAACTCTTTAATTTTCCGGGATAAAAAGTAACGCAACTTAGTAATGGCCGGGACACAACCTATCCCTATACAAAATTTCTTTAAAATCTGTTGAAAAGCTTGGCCGTGAAAGCGTAGCAGACAGACAGATACACTTCCACATCCATATATGCTAATATTATCCATGCTAATATTAGGTATACATGCGAAAGTTTGGATGGGTAGATGAATGAATGAATGAAATACTCTTTATTGTACACATAACTCAAATAATCAGAAACAATAAAGAAAAGGAAAAATAAGCGATCTCTGCCAGGCAACCAATTCACATAGGAATTATAACCAGTTAGTTGATTGTTAGTTGGATGGATGGATATTTGTTACTCAATCACACCAGAACGGCTTATCAGATCTGGATGGAATTTGGCACCGAGATAGTATGGATTAACAACCGCGGGAACTAAAAAACCTCAATCCAAAAAAAATCAAAATCAAAATCATAATCAAATTATTTTTATTCAAATAGACTTATTACAAGTTCTTATGAATAGTCAAATGAATCTACCACTGGTTCGAAATGCCTTTCCTACCGAGAAGTCTATACTAATATTACAAATGCGAAAGTATGGATGGATGTGTAAGCGACAATCCAGAAGTAGGTATTAACGAAACACTTAACATATTTGTCCTCTCATTTGAAACTTGCACGAGTAAATGGTTAAACGTTTAGAGGTTCCACGAGGGATTTAATGTAATTAGATCTAAGTTGGCTATACTTAAAAACAATATTCATTTGATCCGGCCACGATTGCTATCGTTAAGCTCTAAACCAAATTGCGATCTAAACACAAAAGTATTCAATAATCGCTTAAGTCTGCCGGCAGGAGACTGACTAACCAATTACCATCGTTCTAACACTCGTATTTATGCTTACCATTTTCAATATGACGTCCGTATACGCAGATTAAATGACATGAAACGAGTCAGATTGACAGATTTTATACTTCCTGTTTCATGAGATATAATGACAAACAGTAATAATGCTAACAGATGGATGTATGGATGGATGCTTGTTACTCAATCACGCCAGAACGGCTGAACGGATCTGGATGAAAATTGGCACAGAGATAGATTAAATAGCCTGGAATTACTTTTTATCCCACAAAATTAAAGAGTTCCTGCGGAACCAAAACACCTCAAGCTCCCCGCACGAACGCTGACAGTATTGTATTTACACTGTCAGTACTGTATTTGCACTGACAGTACTGTATTTACCCTGACAGTACTGTATTTGCACGGTGTACTTCATACAGTTTGAGAAGCGCTGATGTCTAGACAATTAGTTTAACACGAGTTTAACTAGGCAGATGCGCGGTCAAGCGCGAACGGTAATAGAATCAAAGGCTACCTATTTAGATACCTACCTAGTCCTACTTGCTATTTCAACTCTATGGAAGTCAATTTTATCTTTTGATTTCTAATTTTAGACAATAGCAATTTAAAAAAAATTGTTAATAAGAAATATTTTTTAAGGGTTCCGTACCTTAAGAGGAAAAAGGAATCCTTATAAGATTTACAGATACATATACAGACGGACAGACCGACAGACGGAGAACGAAGTGTCGTAGTCTTTTTGTTTGTCTGTCTGTCAATCCTCTTTTTCTCGGAGAATAGAAGAGAATATCAATTACTTATACGGTCTACGGTCCCATTGGAGCTGTAAAAAAATTGAGCTTCTCAGTCAACGCAATGAAAAGATACGACCGCTTAAGTAGGTAGGTATGCCGCATATTTTGACACTCGTCAATAAATCAAAACCTAAATATTATGGCACTTCTCGTTGACCTAGGTAGGTCATAATAACCTGTGCGTTTTGCCCTTAAATCATGCACAATATTCCCTAATGCCTATCTGTGTCTAAGCCTCACGTCTCAGTTGTCCGAGCGGAAAACTTAAAAATAGCAAAACGCCCAATGCTTTCCGAGAAAGCTTTCAAATGCCAACCTACTTGCGCTTTGCAATGCAATTTCTGTATTAAGGAGGTCGCACACGGGCGTACAAAAACCGCAGTGCAGAAGTCTTCCACCAGGCCAGATCTGAGTAAATTTAGAAATAATAAATTAGGGATCGAAACCATGACCTCCTACTTATAAAGACAGAATAGGTGATAGTACGTATTATAAGATCACAGCGCACTGCGCCAAGGAGATCAACAAAAAAAGTCGGATGGAGATGTTGCCGTTGGAAATCCTATCACATGACCTGTAAGTAGGTACCTAAGTAAGAAAGGAGTATGGATTAATCAAATCTATAAAACGTATCCTACCTCTATGGTTTAATGCGTGTATGAAACTTTTTAATTAGAGAGGGGACAAATAATCACACAAAAATATACATTTGTTAGTATTAGGTATTAATATTATTATTAGGTCGCTTTCCCAATTGAGCCATTTCCTTTTACGATTTTATTAATCTTTCAGCGGGATGCTGGCTCTCTCTACGAACATTGTGTGTGTCATAACGTAGCGTTATTGATTTTTCCTATCACACAACTTCTACGAAGCATTTCCGTACTGAAAAAAAAACAAATAGACCCGACTTCCAAGACAATACTAATTATTGGGTGTTTTAGCATCGGCAGATTAATAAGATAATTTTTTTTCATTATTTTATTTAAATCTGTGTTATGATAAAGAACCCAATTTTGCGACTAGACCGTACGAAGGTTCACGAGTTTTGCCGAAAGTGCACGAGGAAGAAAGGAATGGTGATGGATTTTCGCGCATGCCCACCCTAAGGTTGAATCGGGGTGACGTCATAGAGTTTAGGGATGTGGATACCATCCCTTCTTTATTCTTGTCTACGATAGTTAATATATTTTATTTTTTAGTTTTACATGGATTTCTAAGTTAAGATTTTAGTACAAAATAGACGTTTAATCATCGTATTATTATTTATTAAAATTATGACAGGATCTGTGGATATAAATAACTATGCACTTATTTGTTAAACCGTACTAAATATTATAAATGTGAAAGTTTGGATGGTTGTAAGTTTATGAGTTTTTGCGCCATAATGACAAAACCGATTTGGTTGAAATTTAGAATGGAGATAGTAACCTGAATAAATTAAAACAGATTACATTTTTTCTCGGGAAGTAAAAAATTTGCCACGGGGAAAAAATGCTTACGTTCTACGTATATTATTACAATATAAGCTTTATCTTTCGACGTTAATTGATCATTATGTCGTTATAAAACAATATTTTGCGAGATAAGAAAATATTAGCTTTTGGTACAAGTTCACACCCATTCATCTTTTTCAAGGTTGACGTAAAATGACTGTTTTTAATTGTTTGTTATTCCTTAGAAGACATTTAAAAAAATTGATATAAATATAATAGATGAAATACTTAGATTTTACATTTAAAATGTCTTTTTTGGGATTGAAATGTACCATTTTCTGTTTTTTTTAGTTAAAAAAAAACACGTAGCAAATCAGTAAGTACATAGAATGTTCTGGTCCTAAATTATTATCGATAATATAATAAATTAATAAAACTTCACATCACTATTCCTGATCTTATGAAGGCAGTCAGTGAAGCTCGTCCGACGCGAAATAACGTTCGCGTTCGATATTTGAAAATCGTATGTTAATACGGGTTGGAAAACTCAGTCTTGTGTCTTTATCCAGTGTTACAAATTGTGAAAAAGTAGGTTGAGTTTTAATATTATTTAATTTATTTAAGTACATATTATTATTTTTATGTTCGTCGAGTTCATAAATGTAGCATTAGTTTAGGACTTAAATATTTTCAACTATGGATAAAAAAATCAGCTAATAAAGCTGAATTAGACAATCCTTTGCGTTTATAATTTGCTCTCAAAACCGATACAAATTAAAAAAAGAAAAGAAAATTCGTCAAGTGAGAGCCGTTTATTTATTGATACAGATTACAGATTAAAAAGATATTTATTTATTACTTATTATCGAGGTTTTGGTGCATTGAGGATTTAAATATTTTACTGTCCCGAAGATGTTTTATTGATTGTGCGCGGCGGGGGCGCGGGCCGCGAGGGGTGGGAGAGGTCGGGACTCTCTGGAGTCTCTGGTTTACTTCGCACGTGGTTCTTACACGTGCTAAGATTGTTTATTTTTAATACACAAGGTCATTTACATGTCGATTATAGGGTTAAAGCTGGTTAAATACTTAATCGCTTGGTGAAGGTAAGTAGGTACGTTAGGAGTGGGGGGCGGGTAGAGCGACGCAGGCTTTATATTTAACTAAGAATGATTTTGAGTTGCGGTGTTTTACTTACATTAGGGGTACTATTCTTAATTTCAATTTAACAGAGCATAGATATTGGAAATTACTTAACTAAAATAGAAAAAAATTGCGTTCTCGGTAACTTCTTCCCTTAGAAATCTCTACGAAAACTACGGAAAATCTTCAATTTTGGTTAAGTACTTATCTCTTAGCCTCTACATCCCACATAATTTGGGACTAGGTATAATTAACCGATAATAATCAATCAGTTACCTAGTATAATTACCTACCTGATTATTTATGTCGAACCTTCTTAACCTACAAGAAAGAGACAAGAAAACGTAAATACAATGAATACCTACCTATTTCAAAAATTGACACTCAGAACATTGAACGGTTCACAATCTGTCTACTGTTTACAATCTATCGAGATAAAAAGCGTTAGATTGCAATCTGACGGTTTTTGCAATTTTAGGGTGACAGATGCATCATTACAAGTATATCTTACTAATATTATAAATGCGAAAATTTGGATGGATGTATGGATGTTTGTTACTCATAACTTAATCACGCCCCAACGGTTGAACGGATCTGGTTGAAATTTGGCACAGAGATAGATTATAGTCTGGAATAGCACATAGGCTACTTTTTATCCCGGAAAATTAAAGAGTTCCCGCGGGAACCAAAAACCTCAAACCACGAGGACGAAGTCGCGGGCATTGACTAGTTAAAAAATAAATAAATATTAAAATAGATTAAATAAACACAAAATTTAAAAAGTAATTCATATTTGATTCACTTTACATGATAAGGTATGTACCTTAATATTCTATTGTACGCAAATAAATAATTTTTTTTTTAATTTTCATAATAACAAGTTATTTATAGCTGACCCGAACCGATTTCGATCGATTTACAAGTAATTGGAGACCATGTTAGTGATAGACAATTATTTCAGTCAATAATTCAAGCATTTTTTTTATTTTTCGATAACTTTCCTGGCGAAGGCGAATTGAAGAGGTGATAGTGATAGCCTATATTAGTGGCTATACTATTATGTGAGGGACGAGTGGCCTAGTTGCGACTACGCATATCCGTCGATTGCGATTGTTAAGCAATGTTGACCCAAGTCGGTAACTGGATGGGTGACCGAATTCGGAAGTCCGAATATGGCCTTTTCGTTTCCTCCGAGCTTCGGAGAAAGAGCAGAATCTATGTGGCATAACGCGTAGCTTGCGATATTCACCGCCCAGTAAGCCAGCAATTTGCACCGGTACAACACCACACCACACAAATCTTCCAAATTACTCTCAACGTACGTTTCACTCCGACACCGGAGCATCCTCAGGAGATGTTGACTCAACAATGCAGTAAACGATCCTTGATTAATCCTTCCTCCTCCTTGATTATCATGGTCTTCCGTAAAGTAACGCCTGTTTCTACCCAAAAAATGATGATTTATTTTACGAGAACCCCCCTGCAGGCGTAGTGGTGAGCGCTGTGGTCTTGTCCTCGTGGCAGGTTCAATTCGGGAATTTATCTATTTTATAATATTATGAATGCGAAAGTTTGGATGGTTTGGATAGATGATGTATGGATGGATGTTTTTTATTCACGCCAGAACGGCTGAACGGATCTGGATGAAATTTGGCACATAGATACCTAGTCTTCTTTTATCCCGGAAAGTTAAAGAATTCCCGCGGGAACCAAAAACCCTCAATCCAAGCGGACGAAGTCGCGGGTATCGGCTAGTTAGAGGCCCCATTGTCAGAGCAAAACGTAATCATTTGACAGCTTTAAACATAACTAGAATTGTTTAAGGATTTGACGTGCAGGCAAAAAGCATACCTACACATAAACTCCTCCTTTTTGACGTTTGACATACGATTACAAATTCCTTACGCAATCGGGGGGCAGTAGTCAAATATACCTGTCAAATGATGGCTTCTTCTTCTTATTTTGTTAAATGGCACCCAAACGATGTCAAGTGATAGTGATAAATAAACTTCGTAAGCGCCACCGCACGGCGCAATAATCCTTGCATGCCTTGATGTTATATTTTATTTACTTGCGTGCTTTCGTGAGGCTTCGGTAGTTGCACTGGCCATGTATCTCTAACTAAACGAATCAATGCAAGACATATATTATGTACGCTCATGCCTATATATTTTGTACTTACGTAGGTTTTACGTATTTTTTAGGAATAACGTAGGTAGCTGTACTTAGCCATTTTCGTCACGGTAAATACACGACAGGAATTTACGAAAATCGAGACAATAAATCTAAATACCTATATAAAAGGAAAAGGTGACTGTCTGATCTATCAACGCACAGCTCCAAGTACCGGACGAATCGGGTTGAAATGTTGCATGCAGATAGCTATTATGAGTATAACGTAGGCATCCGCAAAGACCGATTTTTTTTGAAAATTCAACCCCTAGGGTAAACTAGGGTAAACTTGTAAAGTATGGGTCTGAAATTGGTTTTTATCCCGGAAAATCAAAAAAATACCATAAGACTTTGGAACAACATAAATCAATGCTGACGTTTCTCTGTTACTCATCAAATCGTCAATAAAAATAAAGCCTGAATTAAAAAAAATGATTTTAAAGTACGAGTCTCTGAGTTACTTGAAAAATCAATAAAAAGTGGTATATCCACTTTTTATTGATTTTTCAAGTAACTCGATTGTAAGCACCATATAATCGCAGTCCAATACAGTGACTCTTTGATTAAATCTTAGTCAAATTGGCACTTAGTTTTTTATTTTTTTTCGAACAACTTAGCATATAACTATGTAGTATGTACCTACAAGTATTCTAAAAATTATAAGTATGAATAAGATAAAGGATAAGTACATATCAGTTTAACCATTTTAATAAAAGGAATGGAGAGCTTTCATTTAAAAGATAAAATCCTAACACTGGCTCTTATGTAAACCAGATAATACGGTAGCGTGTGTGATAAGCATTACGGACTTGTATAAGCAATCGATAAAAGCTTATTACGGTTGTCACAATTTGTCACCATATGTCACATCGATTGTAAAGTTTGTATGTTCTTAATGTATTGTAAGCTCTCGGCGCTATTTAATAATAGATGATGCAGTATGTCCTTTCCCGGGATAAAAACTATCCCTAAGTATACCAAATTTCATCAAAATCGGTTGAACATATGGGCCGTGAAAGCGTAGCAGACAGACAGACACACTTTCGAATTTATAAGATGCCAACGACTTCGACCGCGTGGATTGATGTTTTTTTTTAATTTCCGCGGTAACTTTTCAATTTTCCGGTATAAATAGTAGCCTATGTCCTTCCCCGGGATGTAACCTATCTCTGTACCAAATTTCATGATAATCGGTTGAGTAATTGGGCCGTGAAAGCGTAGCAGACATACGGACAGACAGACAGACACACTTGCGTATTTATAATATTAGTATGGATGCGCGTTTTAAGTGGTAGCCCTGGTTAAGGTAAGCGTACATTGCGTAAAGAAGCACCGAATGTGCAGTCGTCGCCGGCGTTACGGCCGCGCGGGCCGTGGTATCGATCCGCGAGTCGTGAATTGACCCACTAGCCAGCTGCAGCACGAGTTCACAGATCTCGACAACGATAATAGATTTAGACTTAGAGAATCGAAACATTACGGCTACCGACTCAAACTCTTCCTTTCACTCGAGAGACATGCGTTAACAAAAATCGGTATGAATTTAAACACTAGGTAAATACTGTCGTCTGTCTATATAAAACTACAGGAGAGTCTGATGCTGAGATCTATAGAGCGTACTTTACTACTTTACGTAGAGCAAAGTGCTTAGGCTTTACTTAGAATTAAAACGGGATCGACTTATGTGAGTGTCATAAATCTATCTCGTTTCAATTCTGTCTTAAGTCAGAGCTAAGTCAAAGTACGCTCTTTAGATCTCAGACTGACTCTCTCTGATCCGTTGAACCGATTTTGTTGTAGAGATAACTTGCTAGGTACTCAAAGACTTGACATATATGCTAGTTTTATCTCGGGAACTTTAAAGATTCCCACGGAATTCTTAAAAATACAAGCCCACACTCTCGACGTACTCAGTAAACATCAATTATCAATAGTTAATTTTTCCCTGAAGTTATCGTGTTTTGATACTCGAAAACTATCCACGTTTTCGAAATGGACAAACTTGTGCTACAGGTACCTCCTGGAGTCGCTTTTGGCTGTTTTTAGCTTTATTTCAGGTGCAAAGGCATCCTCTATAGTCAACTATTTAATTATTTAATCTGTGCCAATGTACCGGAATTAAAATGATTGCGATTAATCACGGATCATTATCGCAATGAATGCATCAGAGTTACGTAATCTGTCCTTTGGTTTCCGGGCAGCACAAAACATTTTTTTATCCCATTATTACCAGTACGTGCTGCGTTTAAAAATAAATCCGCGGTAGATTTGCATTCATTCATTCAGTCTTCATTGTCAGGGTTGTTAATTCATTATTTCATTCATAGAACACGTGTTAGGTACCTAACGTATTCTATAGTTTGCGCCAATAAAATAGTCGTCTCTGAGCTGTGGTGCGAGTGCTTCACACTGTTGAAGACCGAAGTCCATTCCATACTACGCGCGAAAATAAAATGCTTATTGCTACGCGTCTCGCGGTCAACTTCAGACGCGACTAGGTGATTGGCGTCAGCTATACCTACAAGTACGTATATTACTATTAAAACTAGACGAAAATTCCCGAAACTTCATCCGCATACCCTCAGGTTTAAAAAAAAACCTGTCGCTACTCGTTGATTTTCCGGGTTAAAAAGTACCTATCCTATGTGCCGACGCGGACGTCTCAAAAATGCAAGCCATCAATAATAGGCATGATGACAGTAACCAAGAATCAATGAAATTATGAATTTATCTAATGAAATAGGATTCATGGATTATAAAAAACGTATTTATTTTTCAATTTCGAGTGAGATTGCTATTTATATTGATAAAATAAAACTATAAAATACAGCAATCCGCCATATTGCATAAAACACAAAGAAGCGAATGACGTCACAATTGTTTGTTTTCGAGCTTTGAAAATCACACTATTGCTTACTGCACACTGCACAGAGTACATTGGTAAAAACAATAGTGACGTCACAACGACGCCATGACACCGCCGAACGTTTTGGCGTGAATTTTAAAATTTAAATTTCAAATGCTAGTTTTATCTACCAAACTTTATTTTTCTACTGAAATAAGATATTTTTTCGAAATAGTAGATACTTCCGAACATAATCTGACCATTTTTCAAAATCAGTCATCATGCCTATTCCAATTTCGTAAAAATCGCATTAGCAAAATATGGGATAGTGGTAACAGACAAACATAGACACAATTTCTAATTTATAAGAGTAGGTATATAGGTAATTCTAATCTAGATACTAGATTAGAATTTAAAATCACTACGAGGTTATTAATTGATCCTACAATTTATGTTAAAAAAATAAGGGCGAAAGTAGAGTCTATATTAATTACGATGTAATTACGTCATTAAAATAATTAATGCTACATAGAGAAATTACTGTTTTTTTACCGAATATACCTACTTACCTACTTTATTGAGAGCGGTGGATACAATGTGGACATTTGAAAGCAAAGTCGATTGTAATCTTTTCCTATCGTGAATTTTCTTAAAATTTGCAGGCCTATTAGTACCAACCCTCCCGATTCCAACCGTTCTCATTCGACGGAAGTTGGAACAAGTTTTGACACAGGAAAGGCCCTAACCCGTCTACCCCAGTATGTACTACCCCTCGCGCGGCCTGTCGTCCTTGACACAGATTATAACAAAACCAATCTTTTCAACCTACCCCACCTTTATAATCTATGGAATTTTGTACACCCCTTCGGACGGCGGCTATTTTTATACGCACTTTAATCTACCCTACCCTACCGTTATTGAAAAGGAGTGAGTTATAATAGTGACCACAGATAACGGAAACAAGGATGTTTCCGTGATCTGTGGAAGTGTCTTAGGTAAATGTGTCACCGTAAGATTGTGAAAACCGTCAGATTGCAATCTAACGCTTTGTAACTCGATAGATTGTAAACTGTGGACAGATTGTGAACATTTCAATATTCTGAGTGTCCATTTTTGAAATATTCATTGTATTTACGTTTTCTTGTCTCTTTCTTGATAGGTTAGGGTTCGACATAAATAATCTCTCGGTTTAATATACCTAATTTAATAGAGGATCCCCCAAAAGACGTAATTTCCACGTCCCCTGAAAGTAGAAAATTGCGCCGAATTTAATGACGTCCTGAACAAAACAATGCCTTTTGATCTGCCGCCCTTGACACAATTCCCCTTTGAATTCAAAGTTAAGCGAGCTAAACGTCTCTTAGTGTGAGATCTATTGTAAGCATAATTCCAGAAGTGGGCAAATGATTAAAATTACTTTTAAAATATGTTTGTACTCTCTTCAAAACGTGCACGAGCGAATGGTCACAACGTGTAGCGGTTTCACGGTTTCAAGCATCACAACAACAATAAATTAATCATTTGATCAGACTGCAGTAACTATACTGCTAAGCTCTAAATCAAATTGCGATCAAAACACAAAAGTATTCAATAATCGCTGAGTCTGCCGGCAGGAGACTTACTTTCAAACGTCAAAGTATTTGTATTTATGCAAATTATTCCAAAATGGCGTACCTATATATCCGCCAAAGAACGAACCGAGTGAAATACATCGAATGAGTCAAATATCAGCCTAATTAAACCTTCATCACTAAACAAATACACAATCTTTTGTCTTTTCCAAAATTTCTATTCAATTTAAAACGCAAAGCTGACATTCAAATGCGGCGAAAACGCCGTTTAAACGCCGTTTAAAATTATTAAAAATATTTTTATAATTAAATGTACCTACTCGTAACAAAAAATTTATGCTTTTCGCAATTATTCCTTTATCTGTGCTATAATACGTTGCTTCGTACAAAATTTCAAGATTCTGAGTTACGTTAGTTCAAGTACCCTGTAGGTTTTGATTCCCTTGCGAGTGTCGAAAATTTGCAGCTTTTGATTGCGTTGGCTAAGAAGTTTGATTTTTTTCACAGCTCCGAAAAAAATCAAACTTCTTAGACCTGAGTATTAGATATGAATTTCAACATGATACCTCGATGCGTTCCTGAGAAAAAGGGTCTTGACACACAGACGGACGGACAACAAAGTGATCCTATAAGGGTTCCGTTTTTTTCCTTTTGAGGTACGGAACCCTAAAAACACACTTTTTCTTAAATACGATGTCTTTTGGGATAGAAAATGGTTATATCTGTTAGGTTGTATGGTTAAATATAAACGACGATTCACTGTGATAAAACTTCAGACTTTTATTAGGTAATTGACGACATGACATTGTAGTCTATTTCATAGACAACAGACCTTGACAAAAGAGTAGACAATAGATATTGGTACAGATTATTAATAACTATGTAACATCTCCCTTTTTTTTTAAAAAACGAAAAATTAATTATTTACATATTTTACCATCATCTCCCTTTTAACAAAAATAAATTTAAAAACAAATCCTTATACACACGGAAGGTACGTTACAATTTTATTTTATTATACAGTTATACCATTTTACAATACATGTAGACATTGCAATCATCGACGTTCATTGGTTTCTAAACGTTGATGATGTTCTATGATAACCTGTGGCACTCTATGGTATGATTTGACAAGTGACAACTGAAATGTCAAAGTCAATAATTATTTCAATGACATTTAAGTTTTTTAGGTTATATAACAAACAATAATATATGAATTTAGACAAAGTTATAAGATTTAGATACTAAAGTTATTAATGCTTAGAATTACGACTGCATACAAGAGTATTAAGTATAATTTACAATGCCATATCTATGTACAGGTTTACAAATACGGCGAGGACGAGAATTTCCATGTACCAAGGGATCATTATGTGTTTTTACAAAAGTGTTTTTGTTTCCAGGTGTTGACTGTGTTGTGTTCTGTGTAAAATGATGTGTGTGTGATGACTGTTCAAGGATAAACTGGCGATTTCTTCTAAACTGTCCTAGTTCACTTTTTATAATATAACTCCTGGGTTCAGGACCTACCTGTATAATAATTCCTGGTGACCATTTTTTGTCTTCAGGTTTGTGTTTAAACAAGACTTTATCACCTACATGCAATGGTTTAAGCACTTTTGTATGTTTATTATAATAAAATTTTGTATATGACTTTTGTTTTTCATTTAATTCCTTTATTTTATGCATATCACAAAGTTTAGGTAACAAGTTTTCTTTTACTATAGGGACTACTGTTCGCAGTTTTCTAGACATACAAAGTTCTGCTGGTGAGTACTGACTTTGCTTAGGGGTATTTCTATACAAAAGTAATGCTAAATACATATCCGATTTATCAGTTTTACACTTAATTAACATTTGTTTTATAGTTAATATTGTTCTTTCAACTAGGCCGTTCGATCTGCTTAAATATGGACTTGAAGTTATGTGTTCTATGTCCCATTCTTGAGTGAATACCTTAAATTCGTTGCTGGAGAATGGAGGACCATTGTCCGAGATAAGAAATCTACAAATTCCTTGACGAGCCAATATAGACTTTAAATGTGCAATTACTTGGCCAGCTCCATAGCCTGACGTTAACTTAGCAAGTTCTACAAACTTTGAATAATAATCAACTACTATTAAGTACTTTGTTTGTTCAAATTCAAACATATCTATACCAATTTTGTACCATGGTATGTTTTCATACTCATGCTGAATAATTGGTTCTTTACTATTATTTCGACGGTAAGATAGACAAATATTGCATAGACTTATATATTTTTCTATATCATTTTGCATATTAGGCCAAAAAACAGTAGTTTTTGCTAGGCGGACTGAACTATTGATGCCTTGATGAGCAGAATGAAGTAGTTTTAGTATATATTCTCTCATTGACTCTGGAATTATGATGCAATTGGACTTAAAGACAACATTATTAATGACATATATTTGATCTTTCAGACTGTAATAAGGTTTGACTGACTGACTCACTGAACGCTTATGTTCAGGCCATCCATTGTGGCAATATTTAATTATTTGACTTAAAGTTTTATCTTTGACTGTAGACTCTTGAATTTCTTTTAGTTTCTCTGGACTGACTGACAAATTAGACATTATTACATTGACATGCAAATCTATATCTTGATCGACTTCTGACAGACAAGTTTCGCTTAATGCTGCTCTAGACAAGGTATCTGCAATGTATAAGTAACGACCTGGCTTGTATACCACAGTTAAATCATACGGCTGCAATCTAAGCATGATTCTTTGCAATCTTGGAGGAATATCATATAAAGCTTTTTTGAATAAAGTTATGAGGGGTTTGTGGTCTGTTTCCACTGTTATGTTATGACCATATATATACTGGTGGAATTTTGTACAACCAAAAAGTACAGCGAGTAATTCCTTTTCAATCTGGGAATAGGACTTTTGAATTTTACTTAAGGATGCAGACGCATACGCTATGGGTTGCTTGTCATGGGATAAAACTGAGCCCATGGCATCTTGTGACGAGTCAACAGATAAAATTATGTCCTTTTTAGGATCATAGTATGTTAAGACAGGAGTTGAACTAATAATTTCTTTAATATTATTAAACTGAGACTCATGGTGATTTGACCAATACCATTCAGTATTTTTTGACAACAATGCTCGCAAATGACATATCTCCTGCGACAAATTTTTAATAAATGGACTAAGATAATTAACCATACCTAGAAATCTTTGAAGTTCTGTTATATTTTTAGGACTTGGCATGTTACAAATAGCTTCAACTTTAGACTTATCAACTTTTACACCTTCTTTACTAAATATATGGCCTAAATATTTGACTTGATTTTGGCAAAACACTGATTTTTCTTTATTAAATCTTAAATTAATTTGGCGTGCTCTTTCCAAGACTTGTTGTAACCGTTGATTATGTTCTTCTATAGTACTGCCATAAATAAGGAAGTCATCCATCATAATTTTAACACCTGCAATGTCACCAAATCTTTTTATCATTTCTCTATGAAATATCTCTGGTGCTGCGTTAATTCCAAAAGGTAATCTAGTGAATCTGTACCGTCCAAAAGGTGTAATGAATGTACATAGCTTGGACGCAGTTTCTGACAATTTTAGCATCCAATAGCCTTTATTGGCATCTAGTGTTGAAAAGTACTGCGCTCCCGCCAGGCTAGATTTAATTTCGTCTAAAGTTGGGAATTGGAAGTGTGACCTTAAAATTGCTTGATTGAGCTTTCTAGGATCAATACAAAGACGTAACTTGCCATTCTTTTTTGATGTTAAAACTAAAGCACTTACCCATTCCGTGGGCTCTTCAACACGTTGTATGACTCCGCTTTTTTCCATGGACTCTAGCTCCTGTTTCAGTGGTTGTTGGAGACGGAATGGAACCCTTCTGCATGCCTCTATAGATGGAGTTGCATTTGGTTTCAGAGTTAGATCGCACTGAAATTCTGTTAAACAACCTAAACCTTCAAATAAGTCTTTATTTTTATTTACAATATCTTGACATGTTAAATTCTGAAAAGACACACTATTAACTTTTTTCACCAAATTTAAAGTTTTACAGGTATCCCTGCCAATGATATTTTGACTTTTTATGTCGACAATATGAAAGTTAACTGTATATGATTTATTTTTATGTATTACAGACAAATCGCATTGACCTACAAGAGGGATGACTTCTCCACTGTATGTAGATAGTGTGTTTTTACTTTTGTGTATGTTGGAAAGTGGTAGCTTTAATGAGTTGTAAGTATGGATGGATAGAATATTTGTGTCCGCCCCCGTGTCCAATAAAAAATTTACCTGTATTTGGTTTATACATAAATCAATGTTCCAAGGTTGAGACAAAATAGACTTATCAGACGTATCATCATGTATACAATAGACAGAACCAACATAAAATAAAGATTCATTATTCTCTGCCTGATTTTTACATTGTACTACTTTCACTGTGTACGAACGGCAAAACTGTGCCAAATGGTTAAACTTATTACACTTTTTGCACTTAACTCCTTGAGCTGGGCACTTGTACCTGTGTACCTGACCACAGCGACCACATGGTGTAATCCTCTGACCAGATGTTGATGGAGTGCGCTGACGTCTCTGCTGGGACTGACTTCTAGACATGTTTCTCCTTGACGAGTCTCTGTGACTGGGTGTCCTTGAAACGCGTCCTACGAAGTGTAATGATGCGTCTTCCAATGCTTTTGCTTGTTGTTTTGTAGATTCGCAACGCTTGGCTATGTTGACTGCCTCGTCCAGCGTGTTGGGCTTTTCAATGAGAATTCTTTCTTTATAGTAAGAGTTGTTGCAGTTCCAGCTGAATATATCTCTAAGCAGGTTTTCACGCAGCTCACCGAATTCACAGGTGTGACTCAAATTTTTTAAATCTGTGACATAAGCATCTATAGACTCATTTGGTAATTGTTTTCTACTAAATAACTTATGTCTTTCTATGGTGACATTTATTTTTGGAGTGAAGTAAAGAGTAAATTTGTTACAAAGATCCGTGAACGTAATTTCATCGATATCTACATCAAATGAATAGAAAATTTCTAAACAATCCGGTCCGATGAATTGCAGTAAAATAGCTGTTTTTCGTGAATCTTCGGCCTCCTCTAAGTTATTAGCCTTTATGTAGACTTTTAGACGTGTTAGCCATTTTTTCCACTGAAGTGGTACGTTATTACCTTCCACAACGAACGGCGGCAGAGTCATGCCCACCGGCAATGGCGTCATGGCGTCGGTGGACTTGTTGACGGGCGTGCCTAGCTGTACGCTGGGGATTGGCTTCCTTGACTTGGTGTTGACAAAATCTTCGGTCGACATACTTCTTGATTATTTTGTTTGTACTTCTGACACCATGTTAGGTTGTATGGTTAAATATAAACGACGATTCACTGTGATAAAACTTCAGACTTTTATTAGGTAATTGACGACATGACATTGTAGTCTATTTCATAGACAACAGACCTTGACAAAAGAGTAGACAATAGATATTGGTACAGATTATTAATAACTATGTAACAATATCTAACAGGTTACGTGGATATAACAACATTTGGAAGAGCCTCTATTTAATACTAGGTAGAGACGTCCAATTCCTTAAATAGGTATGGCGGGTTTATACTTAATATGTTTAACGCAACATTACATTCAAGTCGCGAGTTTTTCCGAAGCGAGTTTCGTGTTTGTACTTATTTTTAGGTACCTACCTATACTAAAAATCCCTAAACAGCCGTAGGTTCCTATATTAATGTAGGAGCATTGTGTGGCACGAGAGAGCCGCCCCTTTATTGCGCCCTTGACACCAGATCCGGCCTTCTATAGAGCTACCGTTCGTGGATAATTTAGGGAGATATAGGTACCTACCTACCTACATACATATTAAAAGAAGACTTTCCATTGCGAGAGAAACTGGCTAAACCTGCTTATTCTACTACTAGCTGATGCCCGCGACTTCGTCCGCGTGGTTTAAGTTTTTTTGATTCCCGCGGGAAGTCCCTAATTTTCCGGGATAAAAAGTAGCCTATGTCATTCTCCAGGTCCTCAACTATACCCATACCAAAAATCACGTCGATCCGTTGCTCCGTTGCGGCGTGATTGAAGGACGAACCAACAAACTAACAAACCAACAAACAAACACACTTTCGCTTTATAATAATAAGTAGGTATGATAATTTTACAAATGCGATGCGTGCCTAAAACACTGGCGCTTAAATGGCAAGCAGGCAGGAAGAGTAGGTAATAATATAAGATCAAAGAGTTATAAATAAATAAATAAAAATAAAAAGCCTTTATTTACTATCACGTTACAATTTCTTAGTCATAAGTACACAATAAGTAATTAATAAGTCGGTTAAGTATTAATCAATCAATATGAATTACTGTTATTTAATTTCCCGTATAATTTCATATATCGTAACTCATATCATATTCATTATATTCTATTCAATTTATAACGAAATTTAATTACTATCCATTATTATTAATTATTATTTATCACAATTATTTATTATTATCGGTATAAATTTAGCTCTCACGCCCGCATACAAAATAAATACATATATGGCCAAAAGAGTTATAATAAACTTACGTAAATAAAAATAAATGAATAAACTTACATACACAAATACACAAATAAATAGTTGCAGCGGGCGGAGGATTACACCCCGGCAGGGGAGACCAGACGGCCGGGGGTCAGGGCGACAGGTTGAGAAACCGGCGGACTATCCTAGCCGAGTCTAGCAACACCGCTTTCTGCGTCCTGGCTGCGAGCGAACTGCCACGGAACCCCAGTCGCCTCAGATGGTGAGCGAGGCTGACTGGGACTAACCCATTCGCAGATATTACGATTGGAATGGTTTCAGTGGACTCCACATGCCACATGGCGGAAACCTCGTGAGCCAGATCGAGATTCTTTCGTTTTTTCTCCGTCTCAGCTCTCACAAGGTTCTCGTCATATGGAATGGTGATGTCCACCAAAAACACCCGCGACGTCAGGCTTATTCGCTAGAATAGTCCTGTCCGTGATGATGGAGCGGTCCCAACAGAGCCGGACTTCGTCACACTCGAGTACAGGCACCGGAGTGTACTTGTAGTACGGCAACCTCTCATCCAGGAGACCGTACTTCAGAGCAAGCTCCTGGTGAAGGATCTTGGTCGCTTGGTTGTGTCTGTGCAGATACTCAGTATTAGCAAGCGCCCAACATCCCGAGAGCTCATGTCTGAGTGACTCACCGGGATGGCGACAGGCTCGACAGATGTCGTGAGTGCCATCCTTCAGAATGTAGGTATTATTAAGTACTATTATTTATTATTATGATTTATAGTCCTATAATAACATATAAAACCTTGAGTCAAAATGCTATAAGTACAATTTAAAATTCGTAATGAAAACGTAAAAGTCGCCTCTTCGGCGTAGGCCTCCCCCAAAACTTTCCAAAGCTTTCTATCCCTTGTCTCATAAAGTCCGGTCCGCATCGCTCTGAGAAGATATCTCGCCATCTCTTTCTTTGGCGTCCTCTTTTCCACTTTTTATCCCTTGGAATCCATTCAGTAACCTTTTTTGTCCATCTTGTGTTATCTAATCTGCAAACATGTCCAGCACATTTCCACTATAAAATTCTAACTGTCTTCCTTATGTCAAGTAATTTAGTTGTCTTCCGAATCTTTTTATTGCCATTTTTTTTTAAATCTTTAACTCTTATACCTCTACTTCGCTTTGATCTTCTGGATCTGATGAGGAAGACCAAAGAGTCACCTAGATATTAAAAAGACGAAGTCGTGGGCATCATGTAGTACGATATACTTTTACCTACTTACTTTAATTAACTAATGGCTGTTTCCATAGCCTTAATAAAAGTGTTGGGAAAATCACTCACAAAACGCCCACCAGAAGGCGCGCTCGGCGAGATCCAATTTAGCAGTTTTAATTAACCGCTGCTCACCAAAATAACTTTATAAAGTTGTTAAAAAAATATTGGCGTTGGTTAATGGGAAATGTAAACAAGGTTTAATTTAATCTTACTGATATTTTAAACTAGATGCTGCCTGCGAATCCGTCCGTGTGGATTGAGGGTTTTAGATTTTGGCAGAAACTGCAATTTTCTAGGATAAAATGTAGACTATGTGTTATTTTTATTCTACCTCTGTGCCTTTCAACCTGATCCGTTCAGCCATTCTGGCGTGATTGAGTTCCCACGGGAACCAAAAGAACTCAAACCACGCGGACGAAGTCGCGGGCATCAGCTAGTAGAGTTATAAATTTAAAACTTAGTAGCATAACCGGCAGTTAGCTTATGCGGTTGGCGTCGTGCCAATATGTTATGGAAATTCCACATTTACGAGGGCAAACACTAAGCGAGATCAGCAAAATATTGTCTATGTCACTCTTCAGGTCTTCAAATATACCCCTGGAAAAAATCACGTCGATCCGTTGCTCTGTTGAAGCGTGATTGAAGGACAAACCAACAAATAAACACACTTTCGCATTTATAATACTTATTAGTATTATGTGGGTAGCAGAATATAAAATCTAAAACCCGTTTTCGACATAAAAAATCAGGCAGTGCCCGGCACTTAGGTTTTATCGAGTTAATATACCTACCTAACAGATTACAATCTTTCGAGAAATAATGCGTTAAATTGTAATCTTTCGACAGTTTACAATTTCCCTAGATAGATCGACAATCTAACGGTTTTCACAATCTTACGGTGACATATATACCTAAATCACAGGTTACAAAAATTAGTAGTCGTTACTTGCTTCAATTATTATGAGGCCTAACGATATTAAAGTCATAATATTGTCTTTGTTTCAGATCTCTGCGATATTTTCACTCGTCTCAAGTGCTTCAAGATGGGAATCTCAAGGAACTAGTCAAAAACTTTAAATGCATCGATAAATGCTTCTCGCTTAGAGCCATGTATGTTTAGTTATTACATAATAGTACAAAAAACGCTCATATATGCACAGAGAGGCACCGTTCGTATTCCGTGATTCGCTGAGACTACGCCAAAAACTCCTCCAAAGGACGACTACGTACTTCAAAGAAGTGGAATTCGTGAAAAAAGACGCCATACGATACTTCACTTATGACTACGAAATACACCAATAACTAAAAGTTTATAAATCCAATATTATGAACATATTCATAGGTAACGATTACCATTCAAAGAACCGCGTCAAATTGAAAATTTGATTTAAGTATCAACCCATAATTATTAATTTTAATCAATTATTATTGACAATAATAATTTTGTTAAGCTGATTATAATTTTCTAATTCTAATTTATTATCAAAAGCCACAAATCATAGGACGTACACAATAAATCCTTAGACACAATTGATTAAAAAAAAAGTCATAGAGTATTTTTACGTTCCTATTTTGAAAAAAACAAAATGGCCGCAAAAGCTGAGCCGATTGGTCCGCTGAATGGCCACGAGTTGGCGCCACTAAACACCAGAGCAGATGGGTCGGAGAGACCTCATGGAGTGACGATTGTACTCGATGGTTCAAGATCCAACTCCTTGCAAAGAGATGTGCCAGGCGAGGACAGAGCAGCTTGGTCGGGAAAACTTCAGTTCTTCTTGTCTATTATTGGATACTCTGTGGGCTTGGGCAACATCTGGCGCTTTCCTTATCTGTGCCAGCAAAATGGTGGAGGTAAGTTGAAAAACCATTTTCATAATTTTTATTTATTTATTTATTATATTAATTTTCATGTAGAGTGGGTCTGGCAGACGTGCCCTGGACATAGAACCCGATTGCAGCGCTATCTACCAACTCAGAACCCACTCTAACACACACAAAAAATTTCACCAAAACCGGTGCAGCCATTTTCATGGCAATTGATTTTTTAATTTATATCTAAGAAAATTAAACTTGTGTTTTTGAAACCAAAACTTTTGTACTAAACCCGAAATGCTTCACAATAAATTTAACCAATTATTCTAGATATCATAATGATCTATCTAGTCTAGTTAGTCAATTTGTTGTGAATCAAGTTGAAATGTGCCCGCAAATTTGTCGGGGTCGATTTTAGTTTTCAGAAAATCGTTAATCTCTTGACATCTCCGGGTTAAAGAGCATATTAGACCCCAGGATGCAAAATGTTTCTGTAATGGTTCTACATGGTCCGTAAATAAATATAAGGTACCAGGCATACAGGCAGGCATTTTACACTTTAGCATAACTTTCTAATATCTATTTTGAGATCGTCGAAGATAAATAATAGCTATTTATGCAACTGTATCGTAATGAGGGTCATTTTAATTCGAGTGCTGTTTTTTGATACGAGGCTTGCCGAGTATCAAAATAGGATAGTACGAGAATTAAAATGACTAATTACGTACAGTTGCATACAAGATTTTATCTACGACAAGGACGTCTTTATAATTTCCACCATCACCATGATGTAGGTATGGCTCCTCTACATACTAAGAACTCTGTGGTTGGGAAAGTGCCAGAACCCAGAGCCGCTAAGCTATAGGTATCCTATTTATGAAGATAACCATATCGATACAGCTACGACTCATAACGATACAGCTCCCATACAACGAACTGTGTCGTTAAGAGAAGCAAACACGAAAGAGGGTTCAATTCGATCTAGTTGTCAAATTCGAAATTGGAACTTTTCGATGCTGGAGTAGATAAAAATATTTACGTGTCGTGTAATACTTAAATTAAAACATTTCGGCATCTACGATTATAAATACACTGGTCCGCACTTACCTACTACCAAAATAAACGAAACAAAATCATTAAGATTCTAATAATTATTAAGACTGAGTCTATAATATTGGTGCTTTTAAGTTTTTAGTCAACAAGATAATCTAGTCGTTTAGTGAATCTAAAATTGCGCGGAGCAAGGGGTGGGGTGGGGTTAGGGTAAGCAAGGTACCGCGGTATTGATTTTGATGCTACGTGTCTACGGCGTAGAGGCGTGTTACGGCCGTTCGTATAATATTTGTCTTACGGCCTACGGTTATACCGAAGATTATCGGGTAATCTAGGGCTGTTTACACTAAATCAGATTTTCAATATAACATCATACTAATATTATAAACTAGACGATACCCGCGACTTTGTCCGCTTCGATTAGGTTTTTTATTCCCGCGGGAACTCCTTAATTTTCCGGTATAATAACTATCCATATACCAAATTTCTTCAAAATCGGTTAAACGGACAACACTTGCGCATTTATAATATTAGTATAGAAGTATGGATGCGAAAGTGTGTTTGTTTGTTGATTGGTTGGTTCGTCCTTCAATCACGCCGCAATAGAGCAACGGATCGGCCTTTTTGGCCTGGGTATAGTTGAAGACCTGGCGAGTACATAGGCTATTCTATCAATTAGGAAGTTCCCGTGGGAATTAAAAAAAATATTCCACGTGGAAGAAATCGCGGGCGTCAGCTAGTTTATGATATTCCTAAAATAAGGATTAAAATTCTGAAACAATACTAAAGTAATACTGTTTTAAGAGATAATAGCCTTAAGCGTTTGGCCCTCTGGTTCCATCCTGCCAACGTTTAAGGCCACATTGTTTCTTTACTGTTGACTTTCGTATTTTTGAATTATAAATTATAATCCTTATTTTAGGAACTTCAAGGTCCGTGACATCAAACTGTCATTTTGAGTAATATTGTTTAAGTATTGATTTAAGCGCTGGTAGTAGGCCCCCTGGTCGTTAAACAGTATAATAGTATAGGATATACCACGTGACCTTCAATTTCCCTCGCTGGTCCCGGAATTTGCAGCCATATTGAAGTGGCGTGTTGGGGCATAATAAAACCGATAAAACGGCCCATCAGTTTTATATTTACCTATACTGGCGGCCCCGTTCTAAAAATACCTATAAAATATTCTGTCCCGGTCGTCGATAAAACAAGTAACAAACTTTAATAGTACCAGCGCAGACGATGGACTTTTGTACTCGAAGGAAAACAGTCCGTACTTCGTTAAATTTATTAGACATCCAGGATTATGTAGGTACTCTCCGACAATAGACGGACCATACAGACCACACAATGGAGAGGACCATCAGGAAAAAGGGAGGTTGGAAGGCCAAACAAACGGTGGACTGATAGTCCAAACTGCAGGGAAAGGCTGGATGAATGTGGGTAAAGAAAAAGAAAAATGAAAGAGGTTGGGGGAAGCCTATACCCCTAAAGGGCTCATATAAATATATCAGCTAATAACAAATGAAGCATACTAACCATACTAACCTAGGAAATCAGGAAAATGTACTACTCTCTAACAACATTTATGCTGTTTAATTACACGGATATGAGAATTAAAGGCTTTTTGTATTTTTATTTATTAGGTGCTCTTGTAAGTTATTACGTAAGTATGTGTCACCATAAGATTGCAAAAACCGTTAGATTATAATCCAACTAGCGATATTGTAAACTGTCGACGGATTGTGAACCGTTCAAAGTTCCGAGTGTTAATTTTTTGTATATTCATTGTATTTACGTTTTCTTGTCTCTTTCTTGTAGATTAGGTTAGGGTTCGACTTAAATTAACAGGTAGTTAGGTTAGGTTAGGTTAGGTTTTATTGGGTTAATATACCTAACAGATTACAATCTACCGAAAAATAATGCGTTAAATTGTAATCTGTCGACAGTTTACAATATCGCTAGTTAGATTACAATCCAACGACCTTTGCAATCTTACGGTGACATATGGTACGTATGTAAATAAGGCCGGCCATACACGGACTGCTCGAGTAGTAACCAAGTGATCAACATACACGGACCGCTCTTGCAGTCATAGTCACAGCTTGAAACTACCATTGAAAACTGCTACCAACCGCCCGAAGCAGTCGCAACTGCTCGAGCGGTTCCATGTATATGTGTGTTGGTAGAAGACTAGCACTATGCAGGCGCAGCTTGAAGCAGTCAGAATGGACTCAGTCATTCCGTTCTGACTGCTTCAAGCTGTCCGTGTATCCGAGGCCTAACGTAATTACCATTCGCATACTCTCTGTCGGTCATTTTCTGTGGCGTTACATCGCGTCGCGTTGCGTGGCGTTGCTTCTGACGCTCACCTAGGTCCTAGGACAACGGGTGAGACGACAAGTGACAACGCGAGTCAGTCGCGCGACGCGACAGTATCAAACAGTAGCTGCTGACCCGTATCACGTAGATAAGTTTGTCGTTTTCTATGGAATCGTATCGCGTCCCACTGCATCGCGTCGTTTTCGTCGCTTACCTAGGACAACGGGTCTTGTCTTAGATGAAAACCTTCCAAAATGGAAGAGGTTCTCAATTCACGTTGCGAATTGTGTTTTTATACAATTTTCACTGGGTACGTGAATTTTTCCGAGAATCGAACACGAAACAAATACAACAAAGACACGTGACTGCCGACCGGGGTGACAAGTTAAGTAATCGAATAATCGGCAGTCGATATTGACTCGCGACCTACCTAGTATAGGACAGTTAATAAGAGTTGGTTTTACTATACATACTGCTATAGATAGAGAGCAGTAATCTGCTTTAACAGCTAGATACTAATTATATAATAGTCCTCCAGACCTAATTTCGGCCACGGTGGTCAATCTCCACAGAGATTAGCCATATCTGTAAGGGAGATATAATTTTACTCTGGCACTAATATTGTAGAACGCTTAGTAGCCAATCAACTTAAAATCGTGTTGTTAGTTGTACACAGTATTTAAACCTCGGAACATTGACTAAAACTAAAATGACAGGTAAAAAACTGAAGGTAGGTAGGTAAATTATACCTTCGGAAAAGAAAACAATAGATTTGGAATAATTTAGATTTGCAAGATTAGAGATGTATTTAAATAAGATAATAAGATCTCTCAACTAAATTAAAATTTAAAATGGCTGCCGTCGTACTAAATGTACCTATTGTCATCCCTTCCAATATACTCCCTGATGACTCCCTATAAACTATGTGTGTGCAAATTGTGTACAGTGTACCTACCTACAACACAATTAGATAAATTGTGTGCATTGCAATAAGCAACTAGAAACTAGCTAATCATTTAAAAAAATGGTATGTGTGCTGAAAATTCTCCCGAAATTTCAGAATGTGAAGAGTGGCGTGGCACCTGAGGTCTAGCCCACTACAGATGTATGTGCGCGGCGCGGCACGTAGCGGCAAATATTCTTTGTATGAGCCCCCATTATACAAACTCAGGTACGAATAATATTTGCCGCTACGTGCCGCGCCGCTCCGTGCATCTCAAGTGGAGCTAGACCTTAATCGAATACTCGCACATTTCGCAGGAGCGTGCAAGGAATTTTTGGTGCTAATTCGCCAACGATATGCAGATGATGTCACTATAAAGCACGTGTTATTGGGCCGGAACTGTTAATCCAATAGCGCTTCAGGCTTTCCCAGTTTTTCCACAACACACGGTATTTTTTAAAAAAAGTTTTTTTTAAATTCCCACGGGAACTCCCTAATTTTTCGGGTTTATATATAGCCTATGACACTCACAAATAATGTGGCTTTTCTATTGGTACCAGAATTTTCAAAAACGGTTCAGTAGATCCAGAGATTACTCCCTACAACGTCACTAACTCACAAACTTTACCTCTTTATAATATTAAAAGTATAGACTTAATCTAACGACTCGCGATTTGTTTCTAAACTATTTTAATTGACTAATGACTGCCCATATGCCTAACTGCCGCACTCAGAGTAGTTTAATCATTAAGTATTTGAGGAACTCCTTAGGATAGTAATTTATTAATTATATTAGTGATTTTGTTTTTCAATACAAGTTAATATGTACAAGGAGTGCCTTAAGTAATGATCAAGCTTCAGGGACCATCAGCTAACTCCATTATACTAATAATAATAATGGTAATAGATTTTGTATTGAAAACTGTCATCTGTTGGGCCTTACTAGACGTTTGCCAAGGAAAATAGGAATGCCTGCACCAATACTATATACCTACACCAATACTTTAGTCGTATAAACAGTAAACACTTATTTATTTTCGAGTGGCCAGTATGTATAAACTTGACAGGGGATCCATGAATACTTAAAAATATTATATTTAAATATATCCTGTTATCTCCCCTGGCCTAGGGAAGACACCAGGACTGAAAAACCCTAATGTCTCCCCGAGGGGGGCAATCAGGGGAGACACGAGTCCGGGACCAACAAAAATAGACGTCCACAGATCTCTTAGGTAGGTGCATGGATTCCCCACAGAAGGCGACCTTTTAGCAGCACTAAGCGTATGCTATAATAGAGAAATCCATACAAACGTTAAAAAAAAATGCAAACGTGTGTCTGTCTGTCTGCCTGAATTTTCTTTTCGTGTTCCATCCGCTCATAGCTTTGGTACAGCTTGTCTATGGATATAGGCTACTCTTTATCCGGCAAAAACAGAATTTTTAGTACTTTAATCTTGCAGACGAAGTCGCGGGCATGGTTTTGTATTATTGTTAACAAGTCAGTTAATTTCCAGGTGCATTTCTCATTCCATTCCTCATAATGTTAATATTGGAGGGCATTCCACTCTTCCTCATCGAGATGGCGATTGGTCAGAAGATGCGTCTTGGCTCCCTCGGAGTCTGGAACACCATCCACCCTTGGCTTGGAGGCATCGGCATAGCCAGCTGTGTCGTGACTCTGTTCGTTGCCTTGTACTACAATGTCATCATCACTTGGGTCTTCTTTTACCTCTTCAATAGTATTCGGGTAAGTTATTTTTACCTTTGCTTATACATCTTCATGGTGAGATAGGCTTAGTCTATAAGTAAGTACCTACACCACAGAATAATAACTAGTACTAACCTTTTTCTTGAAGGAATTTGAATAGTTATATCACGTATTACAAAGTACTACAAAAAAATTTATTCTGGTAAGTTTTATTCGTATAGGATATGACAGATCTACAGCATTCATGGTTGTATTGCTCTAATTTATTCCTTTTATCTCCCCTATATCATACAGATAAGTAATGAGGTTAGATTTGGGCATGATACTCAGATCCATGTATGTTTCTCTTACTCAACGACTTCCATCATCTTTACCACTTTCTTCACTTCATGTAAAATAATCCTCATCAGATTTTTTTACTTACACTCTCCTTCTTTGTTTATAGTTAAGCGCAGATCAGCTACCCTGGGCACACTGTCCCCAAGACAACGGCACAGCTGAAGCCGAATGTACAAAAGCCTCAGCAACTGTCTACTATTGGTACAGGGAGGCCTTGGACGCATCCCCTAGCATTGAAGAACCCGGCACCCCACGCTGGTGGATTGTTCTTTATCTTCTGTTGGCCTGGGTTATTGTCTTCTTTATTGTTATGAAGGGTATTCAGAGCAGTGGAAAGGTAAGTTAATTTTGGTTCCTGTCATTTTATACTTTAGGGCACTTCTCTGAAATTAGGTAAAAATCTAGTGGCGAAAAAAATTTTTTTTTTTTGAGTTTTTGATTTTTTAAGTATGCTTTGACAAAGGGGTACATTCATGTAACACAGTGATGAAGAAGGCCCGCATCAGAACCTAGTTTTCTTGGAGAAATAGCGTGTTTGGTAATTATGGTGTGCATGGTAGTGATAAATTATGATTTGGTAATGAGGTATGGTGTATGGTGATTAGGATTAAGGTTATGGTAATTTAGTATAGACATGGTGATGAGAAATCCTAGAAATCCATAGAACGAAATCGAGGATCTTCGATCTTTGCATTAGTTCTAGGAAGTTACTAACCCACAAATTCATTCAGATCATGATCATCGCTGAGATATAGGATCTTTATAAAACAAGAATTTATTTTTATGGGCTGAGACGTGCAAAACTAACCTCCTATAATGACAATTAGCTTAATTCTTGAAGAAGAAGCTTAATAAGTGGACAAACAGTAAATTTACCTGGGTAAATAAGAAAAAGATGAATTGACCAAGAATTCAGAAGAAGAAAACAGACCCAGCCTCAGCCTTCAGGCTCTTCAGGCCCCCGACCTTCTCGTTCAAACCCCCTAAAACTTCCAACTGCAAAGTCTTTACAATTACCTAGCAAAAGATTAATTGGCAGACCCAAACACAAACGTAATAATTATGAAACGTTCATACCAGGCGTATAAAAGATACCATCTATCGGAATAAGAGATCAGTAATGGTCCCGAGAGTTCTGTCTCTCCAACCTGATGCGACTGAAAACTGAGTGTGATAGTATCCTTCATCATAGTAAATCTCAGATCTTGGGAGAAGGGAAAAGTGCTATGATGAGGTATAAAATCTTGATGAAGATATAGTTAGAAGTCCCATAGGCAGCTAAATTGACCTGATCACCCAAAACTGACAAAATCTAGTCAAAAACCGGTAAATTCGCCGGCCATAATGCCAGACGTATAAGAGTGTGCGTGTTTAGCGGTGCAATCATATAAGGATTGCCGATCAAATCGTCTAAGTTCAGCTTCAAAGTAAAATAAACCATAACAGCATTGAATTAGAGCTCAATTTCGTGTATCCATTCTTATACGTTTATGGTATCGTACATACCTAAACATATGAGAATGGATACATGAAATTGAGCTCTTATTCAATGCTTTTATGGTTTATTTTACTTTAAAGCCGAACTTAGACGATTTGATCGAAAATTCTTACATAATTGGGGGCCTGTTCTTCAAAATTGACAATTTTTCAATTGAATAATTTTATTCTTGCTTGCCCCATCTTGCCGTTGAGCAATGCCTATTATAAATAATTGTTCTCGAGAGGAAATTATAAATCTCACTTACAAGTCGAATTCTGAATGACCCGATACAAGATCCATACGCTGCTGAAGATACGGAAGACCGAGTAGGACCCAGGCTACGTTGCTTAGCGTTTGTGGACAATATGATTGGAAACTGGAACCTTTTAAAATCGTTGCAGAGTTCCCAACGCAATCCTGTCAGTGCATAATACTGGACCAAACTATTATACCAATCCAACCGCAACGAGGAGGGCTGAAAAATTAACATCAGAAAGACAAAATCATGGCTAATATTCACGTATCAGTCCACCTAGAAATCATTGAGACCCTTTTGTAATATTTTGTATACCTTGGACACGCGATTCAACTATGTAGGTCAAATTTTGAAAAATAAGTTTCCAGCTGAATCCGACTCGACTGGGACTGGGCAGCGTTCAAAAAGCTTGGAGATGTATTTTTCGACTTCGATAGTTCGAAGAACCAATAAAGGTTGGGGTCCCAAGGTGCTGGACTGCTCCCTCACAACATGGATGGATGACATGTAGTGAGTCGCAGGGATCCGCTAGATTCAGCGCAAGACCAAGGCTCAGAAGTCCTTATAAAAGGGTTATGTGTGGACAGCCAGACCAGCAGTGGACGTCATCAGTTGATGACTAGGATACATATTAACTACTTAATTAAGTCCCAGTCTGGTTTTTTCACCATATTATATCTCAAAAGTCAAAACAGATTCATGACATGCACCAAATGGACTGCTGTTGACGTTCCATTTATTCTATTTACTCTTTTGATGTTTTATCAAAAACTGCTGAATGGATTTTGATGCAACTTTTTGCATTCACTAGGTATTACTTTAGAGCAAATTTTAAAATATTTTTAATATTTATAAAATTAAGAATTATATTTTTAATCTATAATTTTCTAATTTTTACTGATATTTTACTGAATTTATTGTATTTATATAGTTATTTCAGCCTAAATTTTATGTTTTTCAATTATTTTTAGTATAATGTATATTATTTGTCAGTTATTTATAAATCCTATGCCCAAAATATTCTTAATTTTATTATAAAATGCTTTTATTTGTGTCTTAATGCCATTTTTATAAACTTTTTTAAATTTCATTCATTTTAATTTTTTTAACATCTAAATATATTGCAAATAATTATTTAAGCTTATAATAATTAAAAGCTTTCCTAAAAATAAAGAAATTTCAGAAATATCTTTGATTTAGTTTTAAAATAATTCAAAATGGTCATGGTAATTGTGGTAATTAGAATCATGGTAATGATAATTTCGCCATTTTTACTTTATTTAAAAATTAACAGATTTATTTTATATTTTGCAGGCTATTTATGTGAATTAAAAACACGTTTTACATCATAAGAAAAAATAACAAGAAAATATAACGTGTATTTTAAAAGTGGTGATTTTTTTATGAATAAGATAGGAAAATTGACAAAGTGCAGAATAACAACATTATTTCCCAATACCTTCAAAACGCTTAGACATGCGCTTAACCTGTTACAATAAGTTCTTCAAACACAAAAGCCTTACGTATTAATGCTATCATGATGGATGCAGTACTTATATTATCATTGTTATCATAGTGTTTGCATCGGGTCACGTAAATTAGGAAAAAGTCGTGGGACAGACTTTAGTATCTCGTAATTTTTTCATTTTTCGTTATTTTGTTACATGTTACATTCAATTTTATAGGTTTATTATTTATTAACAATATATATTTTTTTAATTTGTTTTTAATCGATAGTTTTTGAGAAAAAAAAAAATGTTCCCAACAACTTAGGCAGTGGGACAGTCATGGTAGTGAGAAATTTGAGGTTTAAGATTTTTTTAAAGATGGATCTCACCTCTTTTATCTTCTTTTTCTTGATGGATGATATAGAGGACACTGTCTAGTGTCTACAAAAAAAATTACATAAGCCTGAGTTAGTTTTAAGGTACGTTCTCCAGCTTGGGACACGCTTTTTACAACATTTCGAAGAAGCATCCTTTAGTGCAAGCGTACTATAAACACATTTTATAATTGAGTGCTTATATGACTACCTTTGGGTACCCCTATAATGTTTTGTTGAATATTATTGAAGTTTCGTAAGCTATCACATCGGCTGATTTAAAAGAATTGTTTTACTAAATAGGTTTTAAATTAAACTTTTGAGGTACCATATAATGTTGGATAGAATCGAACGTTTTCGTAAAGTCACATTGTTTATACAATTATAAGTTAGCGATAGTTCTAGAAATAATTTTTTTTTTCCTTTTAGGTGGTATACTTCACGTCTCTGTTTCCTTATGTGGTGCTCACCATATTCTTCGTTCGAGGTATAACATTGCCAGGTTCGGCCGATGGAATTATTCACATGTATAAACCTAAGGTAAATATTTAGCTTGAATAACTTGAATTAGTCGCTCAAGTTCACTTACTTTTTCTTACTTCAAAAGCTTAATCTTCTTACCAATTACCAATTTAAATATTATTTCCTTCTTTGAAAGAATAACTTTTTAGCCAAAAAAAGTTTGTTATTTTCTGGAACAAATTAATAAAGGCATTTAGAAGACCTCTCGAAAGTTATCAAATTTTTCATTAAAACTCTCAAAGTTCGGCTAATTTCTCAAAGCCGGGCGTTAAGTTAGCTAAAGACTCAAACTTACTTGTATTAGGTATTACAAGTTTTTGGATCTGTCTTTAAAAGTTCTCATTTAGAATTGGTTACACTAACTTACTCGTTTCAGTTAATGTTTTTAACTTATGATCCTACAAATTAACATTTCTCTTACAGCTAGCAAAGCTACTAGATCCAACAGTTTGGCTCGATGCAGCTACTCAGGTCTTCTACTCCTTCGGCCTGGCCTTCGGTTCTCTCATAGCCTTCGGCTCCTACAATCCGCCTAACAACAATTGCGTCAGAGACGTGTTATTGGTGTCTGTGTGTAACGCGCTCACCGCTATATACGCCTCTGTGGTCATCTTCAGCATCCTTGGATTCAAGGCCTACACTATGGTCGAGAAGTGTATTGTCAAGTAAGTGGTTATTTCCTATTTACCAAGTAATTTATTTCTAACAACGACCTCAAATTACATAGACGGGCCCTGTCAAACAAAGAATGTGGACCTATTTTACTAACGCCATCTAGTCTGAAAAGCGGGACAACGCTATGGCTGGGACAAGAACAGGGCTATACAGGTTAGGTGCATGCTCTAAAGGTTGGACGCCCAATTTTTTTCTATGAAAGAGCCCATCTAGTACCTACATATATATGGATTATTTCTGAGTTTAGTTCTGTATAGGTTTCATTTCTTAAGAGTAAGACTCTCCTTCGTTGTCAATGCATTTCTCTTATACAGTTGATTTTTCAATTGTTTTCTGTAATTTATCAGCTTATTAAGATTAATCGTCATTTTGACGTCGTACCTATATTGTAATGTTTTCTTTTTCTTTATCTTGTTTTTCTTCGGACCAGCTTCATCTTCTATTTCTTTGACTTCGCATTAGTCCAAATTCTTTCTCACACGCAAAAGGGTCTAGGAACCTACCGCAAGATTACTTATAAAATCGAGTAAGCATCTTCTGAAATGTGATCAGTGAGACGGTTGATAATCCTCAGAAATAAGGAAAACGAAAGAAAAAGTGACTACTTTTTGGACGTCTTACATTTCGTACAAGGTCAACTTACACTTACATTTCGTACAAGGTCAACTTTCATAATTATTAAAAACTGGAGTTAAAGACTGTTTTCTAGCAGAAAATACGGTGCAAATCATAGATTAATTATACTGGTTTATATATTGTCTTTGGTGCAAATAGA
The DNA here is from genome assembly GCA_963932025.1 of Erebia epiphron. Classification (NCBI taxonomy): domain Eukaryota; kingdom Metazoa; phylum Arthropoda; class Insecta; order Lepidoptera; family Nymphalidae; genus Erebia; species Erebia epiphron. The sequence continues at coordinate 3,770,258 of OZ009948.1, forward strand.
ATACCTAATTACAATTTGTGCCCTGTTATGTTATAAAAATATCAAGAATTGCTCTGGTAATCCACGTACCGCACCTTACAGTTAAAAAAACAAATTTGGCGATCACACTTAGGCATTCACCCAGCCTAAACGCCCTAAAGAATTTCCATCAATTAGCCTTGACCTTATAAAAACTAATTTGCGCCGAGCCAAGCCTTTCTTTCACGTTGGCTCCCGTGTACGAAAAAACACTTTGAAATCCTTGATCATTCCTTAATTTTTTATTGCAGTTTCAATAAATGCTTTTTGCCAAAAAAGCCTTGTGAAAGTGGGCTTAAGTCAATTTCAGTGTATAGAGAACCTTTGATAGTTATTTTAGAGGACAGATACGCATTGTTAATTATAGCAGCGGCTAATTTCTGTCGCACAGTCATCTTAAATGCAACATTATACAAATGCACCATCAATCAGTAGTAATCGAAACGGTACAATCCAAGCCCTTGTTTACCGAAGCACTATTGACAGGTCATCGGATTCACGGACATTCGCATTTGTAACGTTATATGGATTTTATTAATTGGTATCTCGAGTTTCTTTGTTACGATTTGTCAATTGAACAGTACTATATTATATAGAAATAATGATATAAATGGAAATATAGATATATATGCATGTATATACTTATTGTCTTATTGTTCTCTTTTTTTTTTATCCATTACAAGTTAGCCCTTGACTGCGTTCTCACTTGATGGTATGTGATGATGCAGTCTAAGATGGTAGCGGGCTAACCTGTTAGGGGCATAGCAGTTATATTAAACCCATACCCCTATTCGGTTTCTACACGGCATCGTACCGGAACGCTAAAACGCTTGGCGGCACGTCTTTGCCGGTAGGGTGGTAACTAGCCGCGGCCGAAGCCTCCCACCAGGCCAGACCAGGGAAAATTCAGAAATTATAAATTCCCAAATTGACCCTGCCGGGGATCGAACCCGGGACCTCCGCACGTTAACGCAACAGCGCTACACACTGCGCCACGGAGGTCGTCGTCTCTGAATTCATTTGTGTGGAATTATATACAAATTAGTGTCTGTCTGACTGTCTGTCGGTCTGCTATGCTTTCACGGCCCAACTACTGAACCGATTTTGGTAAAATTTGGTACAGATATAGTTTACATTCCCGGAAAATTAAAGAGTTCCCGCGGAAATAAAAAAATCTCAATTTATGCGGACTATGTATGTTGCGGGCATCATCTAGTACCTTATACCTTATGATATAAATGGAAATATAGAACATATTATATATATTTAACGTCTTAATGGTCTCTGAAATCATTTGTAAAAAAATATATTAAATTCATACATTTTACATTATATTTTGGCATCGCCGATCCACTACTGATTGTGAGTCTCCTTTTACAGTGAGATAGCCCGAAGGGTTAACGCCATAGTCCACCACGCTACCTAAATACGCATATAATCATATCACGTCATTAGTACCGATCACGCGTGCTGTTAGTAAACAATTTCAATATTTTTCAGGGAAATAAAGATACTAGCGCTCCATAATATAAGTGGATTCACTCCGGAATCAACACAGGAGTACTATGAGGAACATTTCCCTACCCTGAACAGCTCTGCGATTGCGCCACTGAATCTCACTGGATGCTCTATGAGCAAGAATTTGGAAGAGGTAGGTGCCTTCGAATAAATCTTTGTATTAATTAATGAAATATTTTTTATTGTACACAAATACATTTAAAGAACAACATTAAAATAAGAGAATAAACATTATCGATTAGAAGCGATCTCTTCCAGGCAACCACGCTTTATAGGAATTAAAACCCATCGTTTTATAGGTCATACCTACTACATGTACACGATCATTTTGGTTGAAAGCATACCAAAATTATACATGTACAATGGTTGAAACTTGAAAGACGCAAAAATTAAATAGACACATGTGGAGGAAATGAATGATTGACGTTTGTTAATGACTGATAGTATAGGTACTAAAATTCTACATCAATGGATAACGTGCGTTTAATTAAACCTAGCTCAGTTTGGTTATTGCAACCAAATTGAACGTATGAACCCAGGAGTATGGCTTCTAGGTAAAAAAAAAAAAGATAAAAATATGATTTTGTGAAGTCAAACAAACTCATCATCAAGTTCATCATATAAAAAAAGATTTTCAGTTCAATCCCTCTCGAATTGAGATTAAAAATGACCATGACGATTGTATTTCCTCCCCAGGCTGCAGAAGGCACTGGCCTCGCCTTCATCGTCTTCACCCAAGCCATCCTCAAGCTGACTCCCGCTCCGTTCTGGTCAATCATCTTCTTCCTCATGTTACTGTCCCTGGGCCTTGGCAGCCAGATCGGTATCATGGAAGGGATGCTGTGCACCATCTTCGATATTGACTTCTTCAAGAGATTCAGCAAGCCTGTTCTTACTGGTGAGATTGTCTTGACTCTAGAAGTTTATACTTACATATTACTGGCACTTAAAGCCATCTATGCTTATGGCAAATTCGGCTGATTTTACATGATAGTTGAGAAACAAAAAAAAAAAAGGTGTTGTCTTTGGTCTTGGTTGCAGTCACAATCATAATCTTTTAATATATTATCATCATATGCGGCTTAGATATTTAACCGGGACCAACGGCTTAACATGCTCTCCGAGGCATAAAGGAAACGAAAAGGCCAAATTCACCCATCCAGTTACCGACTTGGATCAACGTTGCTTAACGATCGCAATCGACTGATAAAGCGTTGTCGCAACTAGGCCACTCGTCCCTCATAATATTAGTAAGAGATTAATCTTGTTAATTGTCTTAGGTGCTGTGTGTACCTTCTGTTTCTTCGTCGGCCTCATCTTCACAACCGGCGCTGGGGAGTACTGGCTCAAGATGTTTGACTCCTTTGCTGGTACCATCGGCCTTGTCGTCGTGGCTCTGCTTGAAATGGTCTCTGTTGTCTACGTCTATGGACATGAGAAGTAAATAAATAAAAAATTACCTATTGTTCAATAGAAATTAATCCGACAATTTATTTGATTTAGAAATTTAAATTTTATTTATTATTTGTAGAGAATTATAAGTTTCAATAAGGAGAAAAATTGCTTTAAAAGGGGTATGTTTAAAGATTTTTTCGATCTAAACGATCGACGATCCGACAAAGAACGTCTTGAAAATGTCATATTGTTTTTCAAGGTACTAAAATTCTACATCAATGTTTTCAAGCGTACATAATTATTATTATGACACCGTTTGATATTCTGTACATTGCTTTTAAAAACTCAGTTTTGCCGATTTTACGCTATGACAGAGCCTTAAACATGTTGGTTGCCTAAACGAGATCATTATTGGTAATAAAGTCACCTTTGTAGCTACTTAAGCTGTAAATATTCTGTCTTAATTTTGTACCTAATATCTATTTGTCTGTAATAAGAGTTTATACTTAATAATTCGATACAATGCTTCTTGCATTTCTTATTAATCCGCAACTAAAGATTTTATAGCAATACGACATTTTTTTTACAATAGGCATGATGACTGATTTTGAAAAATGGTCAGATTATGATCGGAAGTATCTACTATTTCGAGAAAATATCTTATTTCAGCAGAAAAATAAGGTTTAGTAGCTAAAATTGGCATTTGAAATTTAAATTTTAAAATTCACGCCAAAACGTTCGGCGGTGTCATGGCGTCGTCTGTGACGTCACTATTGTTTTTACCAATGTACTCAGTGCAGTGTGCAGTAAACAATAGTGTGATTGTCAAAGCTCGAAAACAAACAATTGTGACGTCATTCGCTTTTTGGTGTTTTATCCAATATGGCGGATTGCTGTATTTTATAGTTTTATTTTATCAAAATAAATAGCAATCTCACTCGATATAGAAAAATAAATACGTTTTAAATAATCTATGAATCATATTTCATTAGATAAATTCATAATTTCATTGATTCTTGATTACTGTCATCATGCCTATTGCAAATCTAATAGGGCGTCCTTATTCGCACGACGAGCTAAGCTTTGGGGAGCAAAAGTTAATTGTTATTATTACTAACCTGTTATTATTTTTTCAGGTTCTCAAATGATATCTACGAGATGACGGGCTACCGTCCAGGCTGGTACTGGCAGATCACCTGGCGTTACGTGGGACCCTTCATCGTCTCTTGCATCCTGTTCTCCTCTCTCATCTTCATGATCCTTTACCCGCCTACTTACGGTGCTTGGAATGCTGCAGAGGTAAGTCTTTATCATCCTTTTATCGAAACTTTTTCTTTATTATATTATATCTTTATCAAATTTTTTTTTAATTTATAAAACCGCTTTTACTAGTAATGCAGCCCAAGGTGTAGCGCGCTTGCCTAGAAGATGCCTATTCACTCTTGATTTGAAGATACCAATATTATAAGCGGATGGAAAAATAGAAGCCAGAAGGGCGTTCCATATCCTAGCGGTTTGAATTGGAAACTAGGAAGCAAATCGCTTTGTACGAGTCTTTTCTTCACTTACTTTGATATTTTGATTTTGGTTTAGTTACCTGCTTTAAGAAATGTTATGATACTTGGACTAGTAAATAGAAAAAATATACTGTCAATATTGCCCTGGACTGTAAACCTATTGGTAGGGAAAATAAATGTTGCAGTTCTTTGATCCACATAGGTACTAATGGATCAATTTATGTGACAACGCGAAATCGTGTCTGATAAAAACATGAAGAGCCTGAGAACATGAGTTAGTTTCAAAGTAAATATCTACAGAAAAAAGTAAGGTAGGTATTTTCGTTGTTGACTGAGTACCTATGCATTGGTACATGAACATATCGGTTTTGCGAACCTCCCTGGTGCAGTGTTGAGCGCTGTTATCTTAACGTAACGTGCGGTTCGATCCCCGGCAGGGTCAATTTGGGAGTTTAAAATTTCTGAATTTTCCCTGGTCTGTAGGTATTTGCCGGCAGGGCAAATACGTGCTACCAAGCGATTTAGCGGTCCGGTACGTTGCCGTGTAGAAACCGATTAGAGCTGTACCCGAACCGAGGTTTAATTTAACTGCCATGCCCCTAACAGGTTAGCCCGTTACCATCTTATCCCGTCATCACTTACCATCAGCTGAGATCGCAGTCAAGGGCTAACTTGTCGTGGATAAAAAATAAAATTTTTGCTATCCATACAAGTACACCCATCCTGGGTGGTGTAAGGAGTCACAAACTTTTATATTATCTGTTTTGTCTGTGACACCACTGACGAATAAACTGCTTTTCTATCTTGCTATCCAGGGTCGTGTCGAAAAGACACCATATCCCGACTGGGTGCTCGGCATCGCAGTGGCGATGATCCTCGCGGGAATCCTGCCCATCCCCGTGGTCCTGCTGCTGAGACGGTTCCAGTGCCTGGCGCTTGACGTGGACATCCATCAGGGCTCCATCCGTAGGATCGAGACCACTGTGTCCACTAAGGAGATGATGAGTGATCAGGATGTGAGTATACCAGGGATACAACCAGGATATACCAGGGACCTTTTTTGGGGTTTTGGGAGTAAAATTTCCTAACTGAATTAGAAAGTAGCCCAGATCTCTTCATACCGGGGAGTTTTTTTGGGTCTTGGCAGTAAAACTTTGGGCGAAATTTGAAAGTAGCCCAGATCTCTTCTTTTTCTTTCGTAATAAGAATAGCTGCTAAACAGAACAGCTGTTTCAAGGCCGCCATGTTTTATTACATGCACTATTTTTTAATGGGGGGTACTAGATTCTGGACCACGAAATTTTATGGTGTGGCTGATTTTAAAAGTGCTAAGGCCCGCATTAACAAACAGACATCAGAATCGGTGTTAAGATAATTAATTATCTTATGACCGATTCTTGACAACCTGTATTAGCTGATGTCGGTTTATTAATCCAGCCCTGGGTGGGAAGTTACTTACAAAGTTAATACTTGACTGCAAAGTTTTTAGTAAAACAACCAAGAAGTTTGTAAGTAATTTAGATATTTTAAAAGGCATTTTAATCATAATTGACTGTAATATATTTTCATTTTAGAACCTTATTAGGTATTAGGTGATTTCATCTTTAGATTCTATACCTACTTACTCAACTCAGTGGCGCTGATTTTTTTGTACATAAATTACTTCCTAATACTTAGGTATTATCAATCAGGTACTATTGAATTTAAAAAAAAACTGTACCTACCAAAATTTTGCTACTTATTATGATTTTATATAGGTACCTAAACTTTTGTGTATCAAAATCAGTTCCATAATCATAATTTTCCTTCCCAAAATATTCAAGTATAATGCTAGGCTATATTAAAATGTTTATTACATGTAGTATTTTTTTTTTAACCACTACAAGTTAGCCCTTGACTGCGATCCTATTGCTCTTATAAAAGCTAACCGTTATTAATTTTCGCTATTATCTGTTGTTTATTTAATGTTTCTTGTTTATATTGTGTGTTAATATTATTCCAGTGATAATTACGTGATATAATACTTTTGATTCTCTTAGTTTAAGTCGTATTTTGGATACTTGTTTGCATAAATAAGATTTTTGGGTTGATAAATAGAAGTAAATAATTTAAAAAATATACAGAAAAGGGATATGAAGGTATGACATTAGACGTGACGTCATCGCCATTATAAATGCTGGTGTGCAAGGAAGATAGCGAGATAGCCTTTCCTCATCACCTTTCAATTTAAAATAAAACACTGCCTTAATTTTCAACCAATATTGATGCTATATAAGGGGAATATTTATTTTTAATTATTACAAGACCCCTAATATAAAATAACAGTTATCCTACACTAACTGTTGGTCCTTCGAACCGGATTTTTTATGAATAATTTCTGCTATCACGTACTTATCACAAAATATAACGAGTCGCCTATTTATGCATATTATATGAACAGTTGCCGCCAGGTAAAAAGACTCTGACCTTCAACCTGCACAGTGGATGATTAGATATCACTCTATTTCTTATTTATTCAAGAAATGCAATTAATATTGTCTTACGATATATGAAAGAGTTTCTTGATGTTCTTAAACACTTTTCGGCTTATCTGAGCCGTCGGTTCTACGCCTGATCTCTCTCTGGCCGTGTCGGATATTCCGTCCCATCGGGCTATGAGAATTGAGAGCAAGGGAATAGTCTCTATTAACTCTCTATTAATAATCTCAGCGGATATTGGTTGGCGAAATTCGATGGGGAGGAGATCTTATTTTGCTATTACCATACGAAGTGAGTATTTCTACTTTCTACCCTTCCTTTACACTCAACAATGTCGTTCAGAGCTCTTTTTACCTGTCGCCAAGACGCGTAGGTACCACAGTGAGTTGTGAACTTGTGACTAACCCCTGGGTGTGGGGTGTGGGGGCTAGGTGTTGTCTCCGGAGAGTGTACCACCAGCTCAGTTGCTGCCCGACGCCGCTGCTCGGTTCACCATTGGCGACTTTGACGTAAGGACAATGTAGTTAAGAACTGTAGTTTAGTCATAAGTAACTATTGAGTAACTTTTTAACTAAAAGGTCAAGTTTTTACACGTTATTGCTAATAAAGTAGTTACTACAAACTACGGCTAATTAATTTTTAAGCGAAAAGATAATTTGTAAAAAACTACAATTAACTTTTTACAATTTATCTTTTTTACAATTTTACTTACTAATACTTTACTAATTTAATTGATCACTTGCTTTCGAAGATTTCGGCAACAATATTTTGGTTTTTTAAATATATATTAAAAACAATACAAGGAGATTTTCACCTTCTTAAACGTCAATTAATTCATGACGTCAAAATATTATAGATTAGGTACAAATTGCTTTTCCCGGCGAATTTAAAAAATACAATTTCTTGAGAAGTTTGCGATTCCGGTTTATTTGAAAATTCTGTTTTTTACTTAAATAAACGTTACAAACAATTTGATACGAGCAATTAACTGAAAGAAAAATACATAGATATGATCCAGAAATTCTTCATTTAATTAGAGATTGCCCGATGACCTAAATGACTAACATGACTCTAATAGGATAATTGGAGTCATTAGATTAGGTGCGCATATATTTGTGGTTGAATTGAAGGTTAAATAGAATGACGTTATCTTACTGGAACCTAAAGATAGAGTCGTCTCCATAGAAAGCACATTTTTAACAATCCTTACAATGTTAGTCTTAGTAGGTAGTAGGTACGCTAATGCTAATGTATGTCTGTCTAATACCATTTCTCGGCCCATTTAAATAACCGATTCTGTACAGCGATAGGTTGCATTCCAGGAGCGGATACAATCTATTTTTTATCCCCAACAATGAAAGAGTTCCCACGGGTTTTAAAAACCTTCATTCACGCGAGCGATGTCTTTAAATTTTGAACAATGGAGGCAGTTGCACATCAAGCGGTTTAACTTTAACGTTACCTTTAAAGTTAAACTTATCCAATGAAACAAGCAATGTTGGTTCTAGAATCTAGATGGTAGGTAAAGGAGAGATGGTGACCTAGCAAGTACCTACCTACTAAGGTATATACTATATAAGGACTTGGCATTAGGTTAGATGATCAAACAATTTTTTTTTTCAATATAAAAAATAACTTAATCAAATATATTGATTAGGTATAATTGTATACTATGTGAGCTTTTTATTGTATATTAGGGTTGCCACTAGCTGTAAAATATTTAAAAGATATCAAGATACATTATAATACTATCGCACTCTATACTATCTTCAAATAAATACAAAAATACTTTCAATGCTATATACTTTTTTTAAAACGTAGTATCTGGATATTTTAATAAGAGTTTCCTTTTTCCTTTGATGGCAAAAGAAGGCAGATGGCAGCCTTAATTTGATGTGACTGTTAAGTGTTAATCTGTAAACAAATCTGTAAATATCTTCACTCTATGCACGTAGGGTGTGGACAGCAGTGACGAGAGACCGACGCGACTCCCCACCAGCATCGTGCGGAGACCGAAAAAATAAATGTTTGTGTTCATTTAATTCATTGGTGCCAACCCTGTTGTACACTGAACCATAGTTATCAGAGCTATATAGCCAAATTAGGCCTTTCCATGATTTAACGGTTTGGTAAATTCGTATATATGTTACTGTTAACAGAAAGTAGAAACTAGGTAATGTCGTTTTGATTATCGAATAAGCGTTAAATATTTGTCGACATTAACGATTTCCGTCGTAGGTGCTCTAGCGTCAACTTATGTATCAAATGGATACAAATGGACGGATGGAATGGATGTACATATCCAGTTCCTTTTAGGTCTTATTTTCTTTCTGTTATAGACAGTGGTCTTCTCTGTAGAAATATGTATCCGAAATGGTCTATCATCTATCATCATCGTCATCAAATTTACCGAACTCGACAGATTTTGATTCTATACTTTGTATTATAAAATTTAAAAATAGTCCTATGAGATTTAGAGGCTCTAAGTTTAGTCAGTTTCGTGTACAACAGATTTGGTGTCATAGTTATTTTATTTTATTTCTGGTTTGAAATAGGTGGGTATAAGGTTTATTACGAAGTTTTTATTTACCTAATATTTTAACATTTAGTTTTATTTTGCATTTTATTCTAATACTATTAATTATAATTTATTATTTTTTAGGTGAAGGAGGGAAGATTTTTTTTTTTAATCAATAACCATTTACTTGATTTTTCTTAGATTTGAAAAGTTATTCGGTATTATTAAGTTTAGAGTGTAGAATTATAATTTTGTAAAATATTATTTTATAATTTGTATGTTTGTAAAGTAATTTCGTTAACTGGCTTGTTTTCATGTTGTTTTTCGTATCTAATTCTTAACTTTGATAGAAATTGCTATAAATTCCATCCCATCCATCGAAATATTCACATTGTTTTTTTGGCTTAACTGCTATTGATCTTACAAATATAGTATATGCCTTCTAACTTAAAACTAATCCATATACATTTCTGAAAACTAAGTTTAATGTCGCCACCTTTTGAGCATTTTCATAAAATTTCAGAATTAAATACATATTTTATTAATTTTCTTGTAATTGAAATAATCAACGTATTTTTTTTCTATTTACAGTCCTCAGATTCAGACCCAAGTCAACCACGAACGTCCGGTCACTACGAAGACTCGAGTAGTAGTGACGATGAGATTCTAAATGCAAAATACTCTACCGGAACCGGAATCCGCCTCTCCATGAAGCCGATTGGCCACAATCCGAACACATTCAAGATGGACGTAGTTGACTGACCGTTATATTTTATTTTTGAATTTGGAACAATATTTAGTTTTTGAATGTGATCTACCTACTCGTAAGTAATTTATTGAATTTTGTTTTAAAAGTAGGAGCTGATTTCTGGATCTTTTGCAAATCTTTATGATTTTAATTTCGTAGAGCGAATCGTGTTACGCATTAGGAATTTATTTTATTTGGCGTTTTCTTAAAAAAATGCTTAAGTATATACTTTTTACTTCATTTTATTGTAATAGTTTTAAAATCTAAATGTAATGTGACAAAATTTAAATACAACAGATACTTAATTATTATTAATTACTGATATTGTATAATGCAAAAAATATTGAAGGAATATTAGTATAAGAGCGGCTAACACAGTAGTTTATAACTATAAGAGAAAAAAATCATACAATAAAAATAGGTAAGTTAAATAGTTATTATGTAGTAAAGTCGAACTCAATTAATTTAGAAGTTAATTGTTCGTAAATTAGGTATTCAGAAACTTGAATCGCAAAATAATTTTAAGTTGAGTATAAGTAAATGATAACCACGAAAACACTATAGGTATGTGACAGAAAATTGCATGAAAATGTCGAATGGATGAAATCGTATTGACTATCGTCAGAGTTGAAAAATCGGTCATTAATTTAATAGTTGGTTCGAACTTCGAATGTTGTTCTCATACTATATTCTGAATGTGCCATAAATAAAAGCAAATAAATAATACGATTAATTTAAATTATTCATCCATAACTGTAGTAAAAATCTTTAGTGATACCTAATAATACCGCTTACGGAATTGGTATAACCAAATATCTGCGTGTTTTAGTATTAACACTATACGATCAAACTAAGAATAGATTTACAAAAGGCTTTGCGTTACAAAGACTTACGAGTAGTTAAATAATGTATTAGGAATGTAAGCTAAATGATTTCCTTGCAAATGGTTTGCAAGAATTTTTTAAGTGTTAGTGACAAGTCGAGATCATTGACTTTCGTATTCGTACATTGATTGCACTGTAAATAAATAAATATATGCCTATTAATCTAGGTTATTATTACAAAGACCTGATAAATAACTATTCACAATAAATATTCATATTAAGCTAAAACGTAAATGGGCAATCCTGTTCACATGTCTAACCAATGTTAACTGTACTGTTAATTCGAGATGACATCGATCGAATATATACCTTACTTACATAATAAGCACTTTTGAAATAAAATATAGAAACATCTAAAATCTACCAACTGAGCAAATTAAACTTACACACAGATACTATTATATTTTAATTACAACAAACTTAAATATCATGTAAGTTATCTACTTCAGGACAAAATATTTATTACCAACAAAGCTTACGAAACATCTAAATCAATAAATATTTAGTTAATCACATAGTTAAAAATATTTTTAACTATCGTCGAATTAATATAAAGCTCTGTATTGAAAATAAAATCATAATATTTGTCATCAATATCCGTTTAACGGGTACAAAAATTGGATGAAATATTATTGTAATTGCTTAAGCAAAGCGTGAAAACACCTGCCATATTAGGTAATATTAAAATTATTGGAATAGCAGTAAAATATTATCTTTAGTAGAATAGGAATACTTGTTATTTCTCATTTTAGTTGAATGAAATTAAGGGTAACTAGGGCTTAAAATTAAAGTACGCAAAATTATCTAGTAAATTTTATGCCTTACTGTTCACATACCTTTTATTGATTTGGTCTTTTAAAATTTACTTTATGTTAATTTTAGTTTTTCCAGAATTAAAGTTTTCAATTAGATAGATATATAAAATTATCCTTTATATTAAATTATTCAAAATAAAAATTAATTATACTTTTTTGCTTTGTGCCAATTTGGTTACAGATCAAATTAGCAAAATATTTAATTCAATACTGGTAATTTTATTTTCTACAATAAAATTGATGGCAGTATTCGAATTGTTAAATGTTTGGACATTTATTGATTATTTATGTGATTTATTATGATATTTAATATTATAAAAATTACCTATCCACCAAGTGGCAGTTAATGCTTTGAGCAAAAAATCATGTTTCTCATTATTGAACAATTAATGAATTAGTTCGGATAGTTAATATATTATAGGACGATAAGAAATTAAGAAAATTAAACGGAATCAAGGAATGCTAGTCAGCGTTAAATAGGTATTAGATTATAATAGGGAGCGAATATCAAATTAAATTAACGTTGTAAGATTTTTCAACCAAAATGTTCGATGGAGTAGATATTACCCATATTTGCTACTAGTAAAAGCTTGAATGACGGTAAATACTTAGATTTTCCAGTAAAAGTAAGATTTAAGTTGTAAGTGTTAATGGTAAAAGTCCAATCTTTTCTGTGATACCTAATCGTTAATTTGAGACTAATATGGCTTAATACGCTTCTTACTACTTAAGATACTAATAAAAGTCCAAAATTAACGATCAAAGAACAGTGAACAATGCCACTAATTTTGGTAAATCTTATTTTTTTACTGCAAAATCTTAGGATTTATCGCAGTTCAAGGAATTTTTTACAGTAAGTACCATAAACAAACCGCAGACCGCAATACAATGAATGTAGTAACATCGCAGACAAAAACAAATAAGTATAACTTAAAATTTTAAAAGAAAACGCGATATCGTGAGTAGCACACTAAAATTTTTGAAACAGTGGCGTGTTGTACCAACAAATAACGAATATGCACTCTACGCACAGTTTAAAACACTATGTGCTACATTTACAATTACAATTAATATATATTACAAATTACAATTACTGTTCACAAGTTCAATAAGAATTACTGTATACCTATTACAATTACCATTTACAATTATAAATACAGAACTGCGCTAACGCCTCGCGGATTGTAATTCTACAAGTATAATTACAAGTGGGTGAAAAGTTAGAAAACGCATTATTTATGATGAGCTAAAATATACGGGGCAATATTCGATTTTATTGTTATATTTTAGTTCATCATATACCTACATATAATACGTGGACCGCAAATATGAACGTATCTACTTTATACCTAGGTAACTAACTACTCGTATATTTTCATCAGGGTTTAGGAAATCAGTAATTTATCAAATCATTACATTTTCTGATGCAAAATTCAATGCATCGTGCCATCTAAGTACGTCACAAGCATGTTAAGTATAAGTTTTATAGTAAGTTGTTGATCTTTAACAATACCTAATATCCTATAAAAAAAACGTTAAGTATTATTCATAATCTGTTAATAATTAATTTTCGTATGTAATATGAAGATGCAAGGTTTTTTTAAGGAAATTAATGTAATAATTACGTAAGCCAAAAATTTAAAATTTTATTTTATTAAGTAAGTATATTAAGCACATTTAAACTACAATACCTAACTTACCTAGAATTATTAATTTAAAAATTCCAAAGAGTAAACATAACAATACCTTTCTGTAAAATATACATACATACATACTTCCATTTTTTTTAATAATTATTTTAAGAGATTATTCACATTAGACCATGCCATCCAAAGATAATATAATAAATGATAATTTTAACCGACTTCCAAAAAAGGAGGAGGTTCTCAATTCCGTGCGTATCTTTTTTTGAAGCGTTTCTTCTTTATCACCGTGGTAATTTGAAAATTCGATGAAACGGAAAAGCGTCACCAAAAGGAGACAAATATATTCATACATAGGCTTTAGCCTGCGAGAGAATGAGATAGAATACAAGTTATATTTATCTCACTCTCAGTAGGCTACTTTTCTGAAGTTTCACTACTGCCGTGTGTGAATTGCACACACACACTTTTTTTAAATAAGAAATTACAAGTTACAACCGATGCGTACAAAAGCTGTATCCATAAGAACGTGGCTCGACCACGACACGGTCTAGTGTGAATCGTCCATATCGATTGAATGCAAAATATCGCTCAAATGAGCCCTAGTGCTAAGTGTTGGTTCGGTAGCCTAGCTTCGGGATGACATCCCCCTATACTTAGTTGTAGAATTGATGATATTAATCTAAGTTTAAATTAGTGACTACATTTTGAGATGCAAAATTAAAAATATTGCCACTAATTCCACATGTATTCTTATTTATTTTACCTACTCCAGCATCGAAAAGTTCCAATTTCGAATTTGACAACTATATCGAATTGAACCCTCTTTCGTGTTTGCTTCTCATAACGATACAGTTCGTTGTATGGGAGCTGTATCGTTATGAGTCGTAGCTGTATCGATATGGTTATCTGCATAAATAGGATACCTATAGCTTAGCGGCTCTGGGTTCTGGCACTTTTGGTTTTTATTAATTTATAAAGTAAAAAATTATAAAGACGTCCTTGTCGTAGATAAAATCTTGTATGCAACTGTACGTAATTAGTCATTTTAATTCTCGTACTATCCTATTTTGATACTCGGCAAGCCTCGTATCAAAAAACAGCACTCGAATTAAAATGACCCTCATTACGATACAGTTGCATTAATAGCTATTATTTAATCACTAGGATTAAATAAAATGTGGGAACCACTGCCCCACTAGTTTTAACCGAAAGTATTGTGATGATTTTTGGAACAAATAAATGAAAATGAAATTTTAATTTTTTTTATAATCTAAGCATTATGCAATGGTTCGTACTTAATCAATGTAGACAAAAAGTGTTGGGTAAATCTCAAACCATTACTAAGTAGTTAATTCAAATTCAAATGTTACTATACAAGTTAGCTCTTATTCTGATGAATCTCACCTGCTATGTGATTCTCTAAGGTAAAATAAAAAATAAAATTTACAACCGTTGCAGTCAAGGTCGATCTCTTCGATGTTACATCGCAGACCGCATCGATGATAGCAATGCTTTAATGTTTCTTAGAGAATCACACTGCAGCAGTGCAATGCAGTGTAAATGTCACCGTAAGATTGCAAAGGCCGTTGGATTGTAATCTTACTAGCGATATTGTAAACTATCGACGGATTACAATTTAACGCATTATTTTTCGGTAGATTGTAATCTGTTAGGTACATTAACCCGATAAAACCTTAGTGGCCTGCGGCCGGGCACTACCTGATCATTTATGTCGAACCCTAACCTAACCTACAAGAAAGAGACAAGAAAACGTAAATACAATGAATATTTAAAAAATTTACACTCGGAACATTGAACGGTTCACAATCCGTCGACAGTTTTCAATATCGCTAGTTGGATTATAATCTAACGGTTTTTGCAATCTTACGGTGACATAAACATTAAAGCATTGCTATCATCGATGCGGTCTGCGATGTAACATCGAAGAGATCGACCTTGACTGCAACGGTTGTAAATTTTATTTTACCTTAGAGAATCACCCAGCAGATGGTACCTAAGTGATGATGCAGTCTAAGATGGTAGCTAACCTGTTAAGGGCATGGCAGTTATATTAAACCCATAGGTACCCATGATCGGTTTATTAACTACCCATCTATTAAGTCTATAAAGTTTCGTAGCGCTGACACTCTCGCGTAGACGCCTGGATGGACCCCGCATGAACCGACGCCGAACGACACCACTCCGACTAGCAGACCTTTGTACACCAGGGGGCCACCGCTGTCACCCTGAAAATGGATTAAATTGTTTCATTACTAGATGATGCCCGCGACTTCGTCCGCGTTAAGTTTTTTAAGTTTTTTTTATTTGCGCGGTAAATTCGCCTTTCGTATTTAATAGTAGATTATTCACCACGGGGGTAATGCGATGTATTATGTCACGGGCGCCGGGATAAATCCCAAGCGGAACGAGGGATTTTAGAGTAACTCCCGAGCGTAGCGAGGGTGTTGCATCTAGAATCCTGAGAGTAGCGCGGGAATTAGGGGCGCCCAAGATTAATAGAGCATTACCCCTACGGTGAATACTCTACTTTTCACACCTCGCGATACAACCACTTCTTTCAGCTGGCGTGGCCTACTCGATTTGACAAACAAATGTCGTCAGTGCGAATCTAGTGGGCCACGGCTTCGGTTTTCGAAAATCGAGTTGGCCGCGTCTGCTGAGAACACATTCTGTTTACCGAAATTAGACTTTATTGATATAGTAATAAGAATTATGAATAAAACCTCTTTGGAATGAATAGAATTTCCTTCAGATCTTGCTTCAGATGCGCGATCATTCTAAATTAAAATCACATTATAACCCTAGGGAATAATGGATTTCAGTACAACATTATAACCCTAGGGATTTAATGTCTTACTTTAACCTTAGATAACAGGCCATGTAATAAAGCGTTGTTGAGCGAGTGGTGTGAAAAATATTAATATAGATATTCGAGTACCTAGTTACATCGTACACGAGCAACTCAATACGTCAAAATTTGTCATGAGACCCCTAAGCCGGTCATTCACGTTAAGCCTTTTGACTTAAGTCGCAATATAAATCAATGGTGATCGATCGTTCAAGATACTTATTGAAATCGTGATTCGTGAAACCCGTAACCCAAAACTTGGCCCGATGCTAACGCACGGAAATTCCGTGCCCACCATGACCATAGCCTGATTATATTTAGCGTCATGACATTTTGACCGTGAGTGCAAAATCTGTGCTCGTAGGAGAAAATAGCGTAGTAGTTGGAGGTTCGATCGAAATTAAGTTATTATGACGGAAGTGGCCAAAAATGTTGGCGTCCATCCGCTTGACGCCAAATAGCGTCCGCTTGACTTAAGCCAAATAGCGTAATCATCAATAGCAAGCTTTAGGGTGCGTCTCCAGTTTCTACCAGAGACGTTTAAGGTAGCAACAAAAACAGTAAGTAAATAAAAAATACTACCAATAGTGCATTCACCTTTCAGGGCAAGTAGAAAGGAAAGAGCGTCACATGGACGTTATAAAATTTACTTACGTCCAAAGTAGTCAGCGAATATTTTCTAATTAATTATTTTACTACAAAGTAGGTACAGTTGCCTACTTACCATCATTATCATCATATTATCGCTGTTATCACATTAAGTGTTGCTAATAAAAAGAAAAATTAAAACTATACAGCCATAAAACTTAGCACTTATCGCCAGCGGCCAGATAAGTTGGTGAAACTGTCTATACCTACACGTCCGTGAAATTTCGACTATGCCGACGATTATATGCCTGGAAATCCTTATTTCCTTACTTCCTTACTAATATACCTAATATTATAAATGGGAAAGTGAGTTTGTTTGTATGTTTGTTCCGCTTTCACGCCGTAACTACTGAACCGATTGCTTTGAAATTTTGCAGACGTAAAGTTAGAAGTCCGGATTAAATAATAGGGTACTTTTTATCCCGGAAAATTGAAGAGTTACTGCGGGAATCAAAAAAATGTATCTGTTCAACCGATTTTAATGAAATTTGGTACAGGGATAGGTTGTATCCCGGGAAAGGACGTAGACTACTTTTTATCCCGGAAAATTGAAGAGTTCCCGCGGGAATCAAAAAAATGTATCTGTTCAACCTATTTTGATGAAATTTGGTACAGGGATAGGTTGAATCGCGGGAAAGAGCGTAGGCTACTTTTTATCCCGGAAAATTGAAGAGTTCCCGCGGGAATCAAAAAAATGTATCTGTTCAACCGATTTTGATGAAATTTGGTACAGGGATAGGTTGAATTCCGGGGAAGGACGTAGGCTTTTTATCCCGGAAAATTGAAGAGTTCCCGCGGGAATCAAAAAAATGTATCTGTTCAACCGATTTTGATGAAATTTGGTACAGGGATAGGTTGAATTCCGGGGAAGGACATAGGCTACATTTTATCCCGGAAAATTGAAGAGTTCCCGCGGGAATCAAAAAACATCAATCCACGCGGACGAAGTCGCGGGCATCATCTAGTGTACTATAGTTGAAAGATGAAAGAGGAACAAGATCAAAAAGTGAATCTATATCCAAAGGTGGATGCGTAAATTGACTGAGGATGAACAGAAAGGGTGTTAGGTACATAATATTATGATAATACCACTTACGGAGCAGGTGTCTCTGCCGCGCTCGCCGCCAGCGCAAATCATTGTGTCTGTGATATTAATATGCTCAAATCTATGTTTTTCATCGTCATAGATTTCCCTATATATTTTTTTACATACGTCTTGCGCAACATACGGTAGTTCAACTTTTAATAGTTGTTGAGAGTGTTGTGCAAACTGAAAATTAAACAAGTAAGTACCTATCTGTACCTCTGGAGATTATGGGCGAAATTACTATATTTTAATTTCTTATTAGGTAAGAAAATAGAAATCCCATCAAAAACATAAATGTGAAAATGGGAGCCAAGTTCAATATCCATACTTAATCTTATACTTGTGCGAAATTTTGGATGGATGTTATCACGCTAGAACAGCTGAACGGATCTCCATAAAATTTGGCTCAGAGATAAATTATAGTCTGGAATAACACATAGGCTACTTTTTCTCCCGGAAAAGTAAAGAGTTCCCGCGGGAACCGAAAAACCTCAATCCACGCGGACGAAGTCGCGGGCACTAGCTAGTTCCAAAATAAATTTAAAACACAACTTCTTGTTTTTTCTGCTACTTACAACGTTTGTTATTTAAAAATATTACTTCTTAAATTTAACAGTCGAATTATTTAGACCACAGATTATAAAACTCATAGATATCTAATACCTACATACATAACAGAAGCGCGATATTTTCACCAAGTGACAATATCGCGCTTCTATACCTATTTATACTGTAGAAACTTACCTCTGTTTCACCAAAACCCATACTCATCATCATATCACCAGCCTTAAACTCCATATTCTTTGGCGCCAATTTAATTGGTTGTACTCGGTCATTAAACACAAGACTTTGTGTTAGTTTGAGGATAGCAATGTCATAGTCATTGGCTTCATCATCATACTTGGGGTGTACGAATGTTCTTTGTACATCATATCTATCACCACCGTTTATTTGGTCTGTTCCTACTGTTACGTAGGCGAACTCGCTGAACAAACTGAAAAAATACTTTATTAGATAGTTCCGCCGTTGGGAGATCAGAAGGCGGCCATATTAATCCCTTAACAATTTTTAAAGTTAATATAAAGACACTAATTGCCTACTTCTTGAGGGCAATTCTCTACATAATACTAAAATACTTCTGTTCTACAACTTTTCTAGAAACCTAAGCAAACTTTATAATTTTTGACGTACACTATACTAGCTCAGCTCTGTGGACCGTGACGACTTGTTTCGAAACCGTGCTCATGAATATGTGATGTGGCGTTACCTCCTTGCTAGCTGGCAACGCACACAAGTATTGAATGGAATCAGGCGTTACTTTGCGGAAGTTCATGATTTAGCAAGAAAAGAATACAATTATTTTGCTATAATCCGCCAACAGAAAAAAATTCTGTATGGTCAAGCATGCAGGTACACTAGATGGTATGCAAGGACCTTGATAAATTTTATTAATATTATACGATTTAAATTGATAATAATGAAATATTTCAATTCATGTCTTGTTTTATACTTTTTGGTATCCAAGCAGTCGGGTTTTTTGTTTTTTATAAATTACTTTTTTATTTCAAACTTTTTTGTTAAGTATTTATCGGAAACAGGCAACGTTTTATTGCCCGAAGTAGCACCTATTACCTATTCTGTGGTAGCAACAAAGGTACTAATAAGTATTTTGTATGAGAAGTAGACAATCTTGCATTGTAAGGTCGACATCTCCTGAAGATGCTCCGGTGTCGGGGCGAAACGTGCGTCGAGAATAGTATAAAAGTCTTGTGTGGTGGTGCATGTGAGTGGTGGTGGCATTGCTTGCTTGGGAACTTAGCTTTCTTGCTTGGTTGGGAAGGTAAACGGTGCTTCTCTTGTAACTGCATGCTTGACCATACAGAATTTTTTTCTGTTGGCGGATTATAGCAAAATAATTGTATTCTTTTCTTGCTAACGCACACAAGCTTCGCGTTCGGAATTCGAACTTGCTTTTGGAACGTTTTTAGATTCGGAACGTCCTGCGCGCGGGAGCTGCGCTGTAGCAACAGACGACACACCATTCTATTGCTGGACGTACAGCGCAACGCTTCCTTTGATATATTTCTATTGTACGGTTTTACGTAATCTATTGTATATTCTTATTAATATACTTGTAAACATGGACCAAGTCTAATATTTCCACATCACATAGGTGGGCAAAAGCCATATAAGCTATATTGGTGACCCCTATAAATATAAGGGCCGTGGATGGGTTCGAAACTAGTCGGGCAAGTTCCGAAAAAATCACCGGTTGTAACCGGTGATATTGTTCATTGCTATTTCAGAAATTACCCGGACTAGGTTGTTAATATTTTTAATTTTACCCTATTTAATAAGAAACAATTATATATCTACCAAATAACGCAATGTGCTGCAAATACAAGGAAGCGTTCGTGGACAATAGAGGCACCACAGTATGGCCCGACAAGGGGCAGATTATAAATAGCCATGTATGGTGCATCGGTGATGCTCAAACGATTGCCTTTATACACCAGCGGTTGAATACCGTCCTCTGAAACAAAACAAATAGATAACTCTCGGAAAGGTTTTTCAGACACCTGCAGTAATATTATAATACAATGAAGGATGTATAGCTCGCGCCAATCAAATTGTCGCGGCTGAAGTTGATCGCACTAGGCACAAATATTTTGCCAATGTCGCGTTGAAGGAGAGTACACACTACTGGAGAACCCTGTGAACTTGTCTCGCATTTGCTAGCGTTCAGCCTGCGTTAGTGGTTAGCTCTACAACAACACAAATAGAAAATATTAAATAAATTAATTATAATAGGTACAATTATTATTTATACTTAATATTATTACTTACTAATAACAAATAATACATAAATGTAATTATCATATTAAAAATATGTTTTCAGCACACCATATTCATATACTGTGCAGGAAAGGTGAACTAGATCAAACTCTTTGCAAGAGACAATTACACTTTAATCTATCATATTTTCGCGCGTAGTATGAACGTTGACATCGACAGTTTAAATAATATATGAGAGCTGCGCAGGCAACCTCAGTTCAGAAGTCTATTTGTTTGGCGCTAACTAATTTAAGCGATTTTTATCGAATAATGTGTACCTAGCCATAGAGTTATTGTGTAGCTCTTATTGGTTCTATGGCTTATGGCTCTCTTGTGGTCCACGCGTACGCATACGGTATATTTCGGCCTTTAACGGAAACAAGTCAGCATTATGGGATTTCAACGTTTCGACAATTCAACTTTTTAAGAAGTTGATATTATGCAAAATTGAAAAAAAACTAAATTATAAGATTTCAACATTTTGTGCCTTCAACTTTTAAAGAAATCGACGTAGGTGATCTAAACGATTATGTAATCTTTGATCGAGAATTCTCTTTGTGAAGGAATTGGAATGATGCCGTAACTATAAGTGAGCAAAACAATGGGCATCCATCCATTTGACTTAAGTCAAATATCTTATCGTCAATGGCGAGCGTTAGAATTGCTCTACAAACTTTACTTCAGTAAAAAAACTTACTTAATCGAAATACCTTGGTGTGCTTACCTCTTCGTTTATCTTCTACATAACTCCTACACACTCCAAATTCAACTAAAAATAATACGAAAATAAAATAAAAAAGTGACATTTTGAAACACGACTTTCAGCAAAAGAACTAAAAATCTTATGTAGGTATCTACCTAGGTACCTACGTTGCCTCTAAACAAATGTTTGGTATTTATTATATAGGTACGATTCAATTAGCTATAAAGGAAGGCATCTAAGTACGTACGTAGGTAATGCGTAAAAAATGTAAGTGGGTAGGTAGGTATAGTATAGGCCCTATAACTAGTGGTTCGCCCCGAACTGAGACCTCGCGGTATAGGATAGTTTTAACTATATATTGTAATAAATAAGTACCTAGTTAACTTTTAACATTAGACACAAAAGAACTAAAGAGTTATTGGAGAAATGAATAAACTTTTACAGAGCGCCATCTATTGACATCATTGTGAAGTTCTGTTAAAAATACTGAAGCTCATTAAAAATTTAATAATTTCGTTTTGTACGGTCCACAGTCCAACCGTACATTTTGCTCCATCAGCACTAACCTACTTTTCGTACTTTTCATTATACATTCAAAACTAACAATCAATCAGTGCGCAAATCATCATCGCGACCAGCACGCGTGCCACTCAATATCATTAGCATTTAGCATTTATCATTTAATTATAATTATTAAAATAGTTATAATTTATTAGCAATCAATAAACTATATTTTTCCATCATTTCTATCATTCAACGGTTTTAGACCAAACATTTGGTCCTTCGATCCATTCAGCAGAACCAGTGATCAAGCAGTGAACGGTTCAATCAACGTACTTCCACGCTCAGTTTTTCGTGTATCTTGGTGCGGTAGCGAATCGGTCTGCCGGCCTCCCACAAGCGGGTTCCACCGGTTAGATTGAGAAGGCGCATATATCGCATTTGGGACACGGAATTACCGAGCTGAAGGACAACCAGAATAAATCAGCAAAGCAATCAGCATATACACCATACCATCAGCATACATCTTTTTGCCGTCTTCGAGCATTCAGGAAGGAGGCAAGACAGCAACATTCATCAGCTAGCAGCTAGTTTGAGTTGCAAGCAATCAATCAATCAGTTTTTCTCTGCGATCCACCACATATCACTGCAGTGACAATGGCCGGGCCAGAGAGGCAATTCGAACTCATGCAAGCGATGAACACACTCCTGGTGAACTTCAAAAAGGATAGCCCTGACCGTAAGTCACCAGATATGGTATGGAGAAGGATCGAGAAACTTGATGCCTATTGGTCCGAATTCAATTCCAATCATATCATCTTAAGTAACTCGGAAGATCAGTCACACGTTTACTTTACGGACAAAAAGTACGAGTTAACAAAGAACTTCTATAGTAACACGAAAGACTTTCTTATGTCCTATTTGCCTCAAGAGCGATCGGTGCCGACGCCCATTGAACGACCAGCAAAAATCACCGTCGAACAAGCGGGCCCGTCATCTCAGGGACAGGAAACTACTTCCAATCCGAACGCGCAGCAGTCCATTCCGTCGCGTGCGAGTACGGACTATATCAAGATTGAAGAATTGCTCCGTAAACAGTCAAGCAATTACAAGGCATTTTCAAGAACGGCCGACAGCATCAAGCTCGATCTCGTCCAAGAGAAGTGGGAATTTGAGGACGCCCTTAAGTCCCTACAATCTCGCTGGGAAGCAATAGACGCATTACACTGGGAAATCATAGCATACAAGACACTAAGGATTTTGCCAGTGAAATGCAGTATAGCACCTATGAGCTTCAATACACCAGCATTAAAAGACTCATCAACACTAAAATGTGGTCCCAAACTTATAAAGAGAAGTCTACGCCGACGATGGAGATTCCAACCTTCAGCGGAGGCTATCAACAGTGGACTTCCTTCAAAGATCTATTCACCGAGGCCATCCATACCAACGCCTCGCTATCAGACGCGCAGAAAATGCAATTCCTCAAGGGAAAAGTGAAAGGAGAGGCTGAGAAGTTAATCCAGCATATGACGATCAGTTCAAGCAATTATCTCACCTGTTGGGAAATACTAAACAATCGCTACAACAACAAAAAGCTGATCTTCACCTCCCATCTTAACACACTACTCAGTCTCCCTGCCATTCAACATCCGTCCGCCGCAGCCATCAAACGGATTCACGACACCACCAAAGAGTGTCTCCACGCTATCACTAATCTCGGCGTGGACACCTCATCGTGGGATCCGATAATGGTCCATCTAATCTCCCAAAAATTAGACGCGGACACACATAATGACTATTTGGAGCATTTGGCAGCACCGCGTGAATTACCAGTCTTACAAGAATTCCTAGATTATCTGGAAATCAAATTCACCGCACTTGAGGCATCGCGTCGAAAACACGATGGGTCCAAATCATCTCAACAGCAAGAGTCATCTTCCATTGACAAAAAAGCTAATACCTACAAAGCATACAGCACGAAGAAATATTCAAAATCAAGCAATCCACAAAACACAAATAACATAGAATGTGTAATTTGCCGAGGCAACCATAAGCTATTCGCATGTAAAGCATTTCTCGAATTACAGCCCGAGGCCCGGCGCAAGGAAATTGCGAAACATCGAATTTGCGAAAATTGCTTATTTGACCACAATGGATGAGAGTGCTATTCGAATAAAAAGTGCAAGGTATGCAACAAATTGCATAACACGCTGGTACACGACTCTTATTACCCGAATTATAAAACGCAAAATAGCATCAATGAAAGCAATCAATCAACCAGCAACAACAGTCACGTGTCTCAAGGCAATTTATCGGAGACACTTTTATCAACAGCGTTAATCAGAGTTCAAGCAGCTGACAATAGCCTGATCACATTACGAGCCCTCATTGATCAAGGGTCTCAAGTATCACTCATATCTGAGCATGCAGCACAAATGTTGAAATTGCCACGCGACCGATGCAAAGGTGTCGTATTCGGCATTGGCGCCAAGGAGAGCACGTGCAAAGGCGTAATTAATATCAAGTGCATGGCAATACACAACGACTATACATTACCTACCAATGTATACGTAATGCGAAGCCTCATAAACAATCTCCCGAATAATTCATTCCAAAAACCACAATGGTCATTTTTGGAAAACATTAAATTGGCTGACCCAGATTTTCATATCAGTCGCCCCGTGGATCTCCTTTTGGGAGCCGATGTTTACTCCACCATCATTCAAGAAGGGATCATCAAACACGAAAAAACCCAACCAGTTGCGCAACAGACACGCTTCGGTTGGATTTTATGCGGCCATGTACAGACATTCCAATGCAACGTGGTCCTAAACAACATCGGTGACATACAAAACTTTTGGTCCGTGGAGGACATTCCCGAAATGGCAAACATGTCGCAAGAAGATCTGGAGTGTCTACAACATTACAAAGACACGACTACAAGAAATAAAGTCGGCCGATATGTTGTGAAATATCCCTTTACTGATGATATGGAGGAAAAATTGGGAGCATCAAAGCCCATGGCAGCAGCCCAGTTTCGGAACCTGGAACGCAAGTTGAGCAGACAACCAAACTTAGCACAAGCCTACCGAGCATTCATTGATGAATATCAGGCACTAAATCATATGGCTGAGTGTACGAGTAACATGACACCTAGTTGCTATTTACCTCACCACGGTGTGGAACGTGCTGACTCATCGACAACAGCTTTGCGCGTCGTTTTCAATGCGTCCGCAAAAACGTCAACTGGTTACACATTAAATAATTTAATGAAGTGTGGCCCAAATTTACAACAAGATCTTATGTCCTTGATCTTAAGATGGAGGCATTATCAGTACGCATTTACCGCTGACATTGAAAAAATGTTCAGACAAATACTTATCAGTGACGATCATCAGCACTTTCAAAAAATATTATGGCGAAGTTCACCTGATCAGTTGTTACGAGAATACCAGATGAAAACGGTAACATATGGCATGAAAGCCGCTCCTTTCCTAGCCATGATGACATTGAAGCAACTAGCAGCGGATGAAGGTCATAAGGACCCCACAAGCAGAGCAGCCATAGCATTACAAGAAGAATTTTATATGGATGATCTTGTGAGTGGAAGCTTCAGTTTTTCTGCAGCCAAGCAGCTCCAAGAAGACCTGATATGCCTACTTCAATCAGGGGGCTTCAACCTTCGCAAATGGACATCCAACAAAACAGAACTTTTAGAAGGCTTTAGTAAAGCCCAGAGCAGTCATGAAGCATTCAGTTTCAAACAGTCTGAATCTACCAAAACCCTCGGTTTGAAGTGGCATCCAGAAAACGATATCTTTAAATTCCAGTTAAGGATAAACATGACAACAACCAAGCACACAAAACGAACACTGTTATCGGATATCTCTAAGATATTTGATCCAATCGGATGGCTATCCCCAGTAACAACTAAATTAAAACTTCTTTTCAAAGAAGTGTGGCTTTCCAACATTCAATGGGACGACGAGCTGCCTAAGAACATTAGCAACGAATGGGAAAAGATAAGCACTGACCTACAACAACATTTCAACCATTTCCAAGTACCACGATGGTATCAATGCGGCGAAGGCGACAGCATCGAGTTACATGGCTTTTGTGACGCATCAATCAAAGCCTACGCCTGTGTAATCTTTTGCAAGGTACGGTCAAAAATAACACTAATAGCAGCTAAAACAAGGCTCGTTCCCACTAGCAAGAACCTCACTCTACCCAGGTTGGAACTGAGTGGAGCGCATCTCTTAATTAAGCTCACAGATAAAATTCAGCAAGCCCTGACTGACCACCAGATAAAGACCTTTGGGTGGACTGACTCCACAGCTGTACTTGGATGGATTAAAGGAGACGTTAACCGTTGGAAACCGTTCGTAGCGAATCGAGTTAAACAAATAAATAATATCATTCCCTCAAACAATTGGCGTTACGTGAAGTCGGCCGAAAACCCCGCAGACAGTGCCAGTCGCGGCATCTCAGCAGAGCAATTAAGAGACCACTCATTATGGTGGCAAGGGCCACCATTCTTACCAACATTTAGCCAACAAGACGAAAATATATCACCCATATACGTCACCGATCAAGAAGTGCGCACAGTAAAACAAATCAGCGTCACTACACGTCACAGCGACGATGACGTCATACAGCGCGTACTAAGCAAAAATAGCAACTGGACACGCGCAGTTCGTGTACTTGCATGGGTATCACGTGCGCGGTCCCGTCGACAGGATCAAGTTCCGTACCTAACTGTGACGGAAATAGAAAAATCAAAACATATGATCATTAAATATGTTCAAGGAACTGAATTTTCAGATGAGATTAAAAATCTTCAATCAAACACGCGTTTGCACAACAAGAGTAAGATTTTAAATCTCAATCCCTTCTTAGACCAAGATGGTCTTCTGCGAGTTGGAGGGAGAATCAAGCATGCCAACCTAAGCAACGACATGAAGCATCCCATGATTATCCCGCACAACAGCCGCCTCACTGAGCTTATCATTGACCACGCCCACCTAGCTACATTTCATGGAGGTCCCCGAATGACGGCATCATACATCAGGCAATCCTTTTGGATAATAGGCGGAAACAGGGCGGTCAAACGGCGACTTCTACCATGTGTAATCTGCAAAAGATGTTCGCCTAGCAAACAGCATCAATTGATGGGTGATTTACCTGAACCCAGAACAAACCCAACGCGGCCATTTTACCACACCGGCGTTGACTTTACGGGATATGTGGATGTGAAAATGAACAAAGGCCGCGGGGCAAGAACGACGAAAGGTTATATTGCCGTCTTCGTGTGCATGACTACAAAGGCCGTGCACCTAGAACTTGTGTCGGATATGACCTCTTCGGCCTTTCTAACAGCACTTAAGAGAATGGCATCACGTCGCAGCAAGCCAGGCCATTTGTATAGTGACAACGGAACGAATTTTGTTCGCGCGAACAAAGAGCTGCAACGGCAATTTCTCCAGCAAACACAAAACAATCAGTTCCTCGCCGAACTCAGCGACCTTGGCATTGAATGGCACTTCAATGCCCCAGCTTGGCCCAGCGCTGGTGGACTGTGGGAAGCAGCTGTGAGGAGCCTGAAGCATCACCTCAAACGAGTGGTAGGCAGCCAAAAACTCACCTTCGAAGAGTTCAGCACCTTGTTATCACAACTCGAAGCGTGCTTGAACAGCCGTCCACTCTGCACGCTAACAGAAGATCCCGACGACTTAAATTACCTTACGCCGTCGCACTTCCTCAGCAGTGGGCCGACTCTCACCATATTAGAGACGGAGCAAGACGAACGAACAAGGTGGCATCGGGTACGCAAAATATACGAGGACATCTGGAAACGCTGGCAACCAGAGTATTTAAGCCAGCTGTCGGCACGAAGCAAATGGAAGCAGCCACAAGATAACATTAAGATCAATGACGTTGTACTCATTCATGAGAACAATGTTCCGGCCGGAAAGTGGCTCCTGGGAAGGGTCGATGAACTGCACCCCGGGTCAGACGGATATGTCCGAGTCGTAACTCTGAAAACGAAAAGCGGCTACATCAAACGCCCAGTCGTTAAACTGACCCTACTGCCGGTCCACCTGAACTCATCCTCATCCACAATCAAGCCTCCAGTGAGCACCATCCAACACACAATAAAGAGCATACAAACGTGAAGGAAAAGACGACAACTTATGAAATGCGAAGATCAAATTACGGCATGAGGCATGACATCTACAATGACGATTTCGCGTTCCACCTAATCTATATACATTTTATACAATTTATATTTTATATTATTAAGTTAATTTTTGTAGCATAGCATAACTTAAGCATAACATTTAATTAAGTGATTTGTAATTTGTAAGCATTCATCTCACATCAATCATCTTGCTTCAATTTGTCAATTGCTTATCACTTTCCCTTTCATCTCCTTACCTCTCCCCTGGGAGCATGTACGGTCCACAGTCCAACCGTACATTTTGCTCCATCAGCACTAACCTACTTTTCGTACTTTTCATTATACATTCAAAACTAACAATCAATCAGTGCGCAAATCATCATCGCGACCAGCACGCGTGCCACTCAATATCATTAGCATTTAGCATTTATCATTTAATTGTAATTATTAAAATAGTTATAATTTATTAGCAATCAATAAACTATATTTTTCCATCATTTCTATCATTCAACGGTTTTAGACCAAACACGTTTCCTTATAATATTTATCTAATGTTAGTATTTGTTGTTCAAGTAGGTACAGGATATAATTCAAATAATTGATCAAGTTTCAGGCTCAGCCTTTCAGAAAATTGCGAGTTCTGAGGTCAACTTCGGACTTTAGAAAATCTCCACTTTGAAAGCATTCGTCAATTTTAGGGGAAAAATTAAAAATAAATATTTTTGGACTCTATTCCTAATTATCTTTAAAATGTTATACCGTAACCCTAAGCAAAGACAATATATACCAGTATACTTGGTTTATAATTAATCTATGCCCTAAGTAACGCTATAAAAAAAGGTATATCCAAACCACAAAGGTTGTCTGGAAGAGATCGCCTTAGGCGATAAGACCGCCTTTGCATGCCTACTGTGTTGTCCTAGTCGTAGTTTTATTGTCTTTTTTATGTCCGTGTACCTACTTGTGTGCAATAAAGATTTAAATAAATAAATAAAGATTTTAGATTTTTATAACTTTTTAAGCCATATTCGGCTGGAGGCCATCGGTTTACATATTATATTTAAAGAAGTAATTGGGTGCGTTCAGTAATTCAGAAGTTATAAGGCTCTGACAGACGGACGGACGGACAAGTGCAAATTCACTCAAGTAGGCTCAGAGACCTTCGCTTCGCTCGGTCAAAAATGTTCCAAATATTTATAATTCTTAACCGTTACTATTTTTATACCGCTTTTCTACATTTTCCACATATCTAGGTACTTATGAATGCTTATCATGTTCACGTATCACTCGTATATCGTAATACAAGCCAACTACTATCCCCGACTCCGCACGGTGGTATATTTTCGAGGTAAAAATTAAACTAGATGGTGGAGACTTCGTCCGTGTTAATTCTTTAATTTTCCCTAGTTTAAAATCACCTATGTCCGTCCAGTGCAATGCAACCTATCTCTATAGTATAGAGTGGCGTGCAGTTCATAGAGGCACAAAAGCACTGCTTACCCAAATGGAAATACATACAGCAATGCTCATTTTTCATCAGTCAGTACGAGACAGACAGACACACTTTCGCATTTATAATAATAGTATGGATTATTATGATCAAATATATAATAATATAATCAAATAAATATTATAAATGCGAAAGTTTGGATGGATGGATGTATGGATGTATGGATGTTTGTTACTCAATCACGCGTCAACGGCTGAACGGATCTGACTGAAATTTGGCACAGAGATAGAATATAGTCTGGAATAGCACATATGCTACTTTTTATCCCGGAAAATTAAGGAGTTCCCGCGGGAACCAAAATACCTCAAATGGATGTTTGTTACTCAATCACGCCAGAACGGCTGAACGGATCTGGATGAAATTTGGCACAGAGATAGATTATAGTCTTGAATAGCACATAGGCTACTTTTTATCCCGGAAAATTGAAGAGTTCCCGCGGGAATCAAACAAATGTATCTGTTCAACTGATTTTGATAAAATTTGGTACAGGGATAGGTTGTATCCCGGGGAAGGACGTAGGCTACTTTTTATCCCAGAAAATTAAGGAGTTCCCGCGGGAACCAAAAAACCTCAAACCACGCGGACGTAGTCGCGGGCATCAGCTAGTTATGAATAAAAATGATAACGTATCACATGAGAACAGCTGGACCAATTCGGCTATTTTTACCCGGCTGCGGAACGCACAGGGTTATTACACAGGGTGTATACAAGCTTTTCTTGCAATGTTTGTGTGTTAAGGTCAAATCTTGCAACTGAATTTTAAAACGGTTTTATCCATTGGATCCATACTAGGCAGAAATAAAATAGAAATAATATCAATTAAAACATTTATTTTCATTAATTTCATTTCATAATAATTAAAGACATGGAAATTCATTAATATTTTAAAGCATAGGTAGGTACTTATGGTTTTAACACGTTTAGTTTGGATGACTGGCAGCCTTACAATACTATCCATATTTAAAGGTAGAAATAAAATAAATATATCACTTACATTAATTTAATTTTCATAATAATTAATACATGAAAATTCATTAAAATTTTAAATCATGGTTTTAACACGTTTAGCTTGGATGACTGGCAGCCTTACAATACTATCCATAGAAGGCAGAAATAAAATACACCAATTACTTACATTTATTTGCATAATAATTAATACATGGAAATACATATTAATACATGGAAATATGGTGTGTTTGGCGGATGAGGCTCTGGAGCCGGTGGACGGATATCACCCACCGCTTGCTGTGGCCGTGCCCGTCGTTGGCTCGTCGGCCTCGCCCGCCTCGCTCACCTCGCCTGCCGGGCTCGCCTCTGCCGCTATCAATCCACTTCAACAAACTTCTCCAGACTGGCATACTCAGGTAACATTTAAACAATGGAACTTTAACAAAGCAGATTTCCCACAATTATATCATCTACTAGCCACGGCAGACTGGACGGAACTTTATAGCCTAAGTGACCCAGAATCTGTTTTGAATTGTTTCTATTCTAAAATAAACGAAATTTTTGATGAGTGTGTACCCGTAAAAAAACAACTTTCTAAAAATAACAGATATATTTACCCGGTTTGGTACAGTTTTGCATTGATAAAAGACATAGAAAAGAAATACATGTTACACAAACAATACAAAAAAAGTAAGTCGCCAAGCGACTATGAAAAGTTCGCGCAGGTCAGAGCGATAGTGAAGTCTGAGACGGCGATCGCGCATGACCTATACCAAGATCGCGTGCAGAGCCACTTGGCGAAGGATCCGCAAGCATTCTGGAGCTATATGAGGGCAAAGAAAGGTAACTCGAACCAATATAGATTAATTAAGGACGGACGAGTACTAACAGAACAAGAGTGCGCAGATGAATTCGCCAGATTCTTTCACTCGGTGTAAGTATAACCCGGAGCCGGCCACGCTGAGTGTATCGGCGGCGGACGCGGCGGGTGGCACGGGCGCGGCGCGTGTTGAGCTGGGGACCCTATCGTCAGAGTCTGTAGCTCGTGCGCTCGCGCGACTGCCGCCGAAGCGTTCAGTGGGACCGGATGGAATACCACCATTCATCGTCAAGGATTGCCGCATGGTTTTGGCGGACCCGTTATGTCATGTATATAACACCTGCATTGCGACCGCAACGTTTCCTGATCGTTGGAAGCTCACTCGAGTGGTACCGGTACCTAAAGGACGTGGAGGTCCAGATCCCAGTGACTACAGGCCCGTAGCAGTTCTATGCACTCCGGCGAAAGTGTTCGAGTCCGCCATACATAGTTGTTTGTATGATCTGGTCGGTGCTCAGTTGTCTGACGCGCAGCACGGATTCCGTCCTGGGCGCGGAACAACTGGGAACTTGCTGCATCTTATGACGCGATTGGTGCCAGCGGTAGATGCCGGGATGCAGGTAGATGTAGCCTACTTCGATTTCAGGAAGGCGTTCGACACGGTCGACAACGATATCCTGCTCGCGAAACTAGCCCGCGTGGGCTGTACGCCAAAGACGCTGGCTTTCTTTGCCAGCTACTTGCGGGATAGGCGTCAGTATGTCGACTGCGGCGGACAACGGTCTGAGCCCTACTTTACAAGATCAGGTGTCAGTCAAGGTAGTAACTTAGGACCCCTCCAATTTATCGTAATGGTAAACGACTTACCTGAGGTGATTACTGAGTCGACGTGCCTGTTGTTTGCTGACGACCTGAAGTTAGTTAGGGAAGTGGGCGACATTACAGATCATGATAGACTTCAGAGGGACATTGACGCGGTCAGCAGTTGGAGTCAACAGAATAAACTTTATTTTAATGTCTCCAAATGTTCCGTGCTGACGTTCAGCCGTGCGCGCGCCCCACGCCACCATCAGTACCAGCTTGAGGGACAGGCGCTACGGCGCGTCACTGAAGTTAGGGATCTTGGTGTCCATTTCAACGCAGACCTGAATTTCCGGCAACACATAATGCAGGCTTGCAAGAAAGCATACCGAAATTTAGGTTTTGTGTTACGGCAAGCCAACACATTCACAAACACCAAGGCATTGCGAGCTTTATACGAAGCTTTGGTGAAAAGTCAATTGGAATGCAACGCGGTCGTCTGGTCACCGAGCCAAAATAAATATAAGGTAATGTTGGAACGCATTCAAAATAAATTTTTAAGGTTTTTGTACCTAAAGTTGTATGGGGTGTATCCGGGCTATCCTTTGCTATATCCCACGTTGTTTGTTATGGGCATGGTGGGATATAGCAAACTGGAACTGAGAAGAGAAGTGTCCCTGGCTACTTATTTATTTAAGGTACTAAGGGGGAAGGTTCATAACCCCGCTATCTTGCAGGAGTTACGATTGTGCGTGCCGAACGATAGCTTTTCGCGCAGGCGTAGGCCACCGCTGCTGGCGCAACCGTGCGCTCGCACGTGCTTGTTGCAGAGAGCGCCACTGGTACGTGCGACTCGCACGCTCAACGCAATGGCTGAACATAAGGACCTGTTCAGCTGCTCACTGAGCGAGTTCACAAAAGCCGCTTCATTTGTATTAAGTTAGTTAGGTTTTAAGTAGGTATGATATTGTAGTTAATTAAGTATATTTTTATAATTCGTTTATTTCAATTGTAAATAATGTAAGGCTTATTCTATCGCATTAGGTGACCTGTAAGGATAGAATTAAGTTGGGTGAAATAAATAAATAAATAAACATTAAAATTTTAAAGCATATTAATAAGTTTGACTTACCTTAACATATAAGCGCATAAGTACTTATACATCAATCACCATACAATAACTTTAATATCATATAAAATAACAATATTGCACTAAAAAAAAAACAATAAATTAAATAATACTTTACGCCTGTTTAATACTTAATTCGAGTTAAGTACACACTAACTATAAAACTAAGTATGTATCACATTCAACAATTGAAATGCACATCTACTAAGAAAGTACAAAAAAGTTCCAGCACTAAATTAGTAGGTATGTAGTGTACGTTTTTTATTAAATTCTACAAGTTAGCTCTAGACTGCGATTTCACCTGATGGTAAGTGATAATGCAGTCTAAGATGGTAGCGGGGTAACCTGTTAGGGGTACTGCAGTTATATTAAACCCATACCCCTAATCGGTTTCTACACGACATCGTACCGGAACGCTAAATCGCTTGGCGGTACGTCTTTTTCGGTAGGGTGGTAGATGTTAGCCACGGCCGAAGCTCCAGACAGAGGAAATTCAGAAATTATAAATTCCCAAATTGTACTATACATTTTTTATACATAGGAGCTACAGGGAAACTGTATTAGGATACATGAGGCCTTTTTTTGTGAAAATAATGTTGGCATAGTCAATTACTTATAGAACACCCTTTAAACATTTTTAGGGTTGATTAATGCTTGACTATAAATTGACCAACCTAAAAACTGTTTTCACAAAATAGGCTATTTGATGGTTTATATAAGATAGTTTCCATGTACCTATCTATGGTTCCGGAATTCCTGATGTATTTTGTCCCATTAAAAACCCAGCGTACACGAACGCTGTGGTAATAAACACATAGTATACCATAGGTACACATACTATATTTGTCCAACCATTTATTTTACTTTTGGCAGCTCGATTCAATGATGTTCTAATGCGTTACTGATTCGATTTTTTATAACAATCTACTTTCTTTATGAAGAAGTTTTAATCGATTTGACACATTGATAAATTTATCTTTGGTCAAATTTTTTTTTAAAACATACCCAAGCGTTTAAATGACAAGGTATATTTACCTATGTATGTATTAAAATAAATCATTTATATACAATAAGTGCAGAAAATGTACATGAATCCGCCAGGTTATAGAAACCATCCATCGCCAAAGATGTATGGTGTTTAAAGGACTATCAAGAAAGCTAGTGTTGAAGCTACGTGACTATTTTGAAAAGGAAAGTCTACTAGATGAGTATACGAATTACGAAATATCGGATAAAAGGGCACGTCGCTTCACTATTGTAAAAAACGATATGCTTCTATGGAGTATTGCATTTTTTTGTCGATGGCCTGTCAATAATTATGACACTTCATAGGCGTGCTTATGTCAAAAGTAAAATAAATGGTTGGACAAATAAAGTAATACAGACACAAAAGTATTACCACACGTCGAATACTCGTCACACATACACTTTTTATACATACCAAGAATGCTACATACAAGTTTACAGTACAAGCTTACACACCAAGAAACATTTACATTTTATTCACAAAAATTGTCTTTTACTTATTCTAGTTTTAATATTTTCCTATCTATGCCCCAAGTTTTGGAATTGATGTTAATATGTTAACAAATTAATGGGGCGAAATTAAATGCGAGCGGCGTTTCATATACTTAAATTTTTCCTTTGGTTGGCGGAAACAAAAAATTTTTTGTACCATAAAAATTTTATGGTACAAAAAATTGCAGGATTGCAAAACAAAACTATTGCAAAACCGAATTACAGGATATTAGACATTTTATCGTTGAATATATTGATTAACGAATGATTAAATTTATATTTTCAAAAATGACCCATGTTCACCGCCTCTATCAGACATCTTTCAAACAAAGACGAATATAATTTAAAAAAAAACAAATAATACAAACAAGTAGGTAATACTGAATACATCATGAGCAACGAAAAACAAGGCATTCAAACAACATTTTGAATTTTTGGTCTTTTCATTAACTACATAGATTTTTTAAATTAATATAACGTTAAAAAAAACGTTACTATTGCTTAAGTATTACTTAAGCGTGGACAGTATAGCCCAAGGTTTAAGTACTATTCAAGATGAACACCAAATAAGTTGATGATTAAAATTAACTAAATCCAAAATAAGCTACTTAAAATTAAATATTCGACATTCGTGAGATTCTTAATAAGTTCATTTTGTCCTTTTAGGCAGATTTCAATCTGTCCTTTATTCCTTAGTATAATTGTTATACTTGGAGCTAAATTAAACAGCCTTCACAGGTATATTTTACAATAGTTTCAAATTTCTTGCGCGATCTTCTCAGTAGAACAGTTTTCCGAACAGGTGGTAGATTCTTGCGACTTATCACAAGTGGCACGCGAAATAATTCATTTCATTTTCATTTTCAATACTGTACGAATATTTGTGAAGAATAATATTAAAACTCACATGTGAAACGAAAACCAGGACTTTTTGAGCAAAGTCAAATATGGTAATAAGCATAATATTCACTGGTACTGGAGGTCGTCTAATATTTAGACAGTCGATTGAAATGGAACATGACAATTTACAATTTTAACAGATACCAAAACACTAACCGATTTTTGACAGATAAGGATATAGCATAGAAGAAATGAAAATACACAAGTGTGTATCGAGTCAGTCCTTTCCGCTAACTCTTTGTTGGTGAAAGTACTTGTATGAGGTTTTCCTCTGCATGTTAAATGGAGGCCGTACGTAGCTCTCTTCGCTCGTGGAAGTCCCGCTTTAGACCAATACTTGAAAACCTGTTCTTAGCTGATATTGGATTATTAATACGGGCCTCAGACAAAAATAGGTCGTGTCCTATTGAGCAATAAGAGGTTAAGACAGTTTTCTGCTAAGGCCATACAGTTAATGACAGTTTTCTGCTAAGACCTTCACCGCTGATAGCAAAAGGGGCATAGCCTAGAAACGTAATGTTACATAGCATCGCTGCGACTATTCTTCTGCGTTAGCTTACTCAAAGTGCTGAGCTGGGGGAAAGCCGTTTTGTTCTGGACCGGGTTGAGCTTTGAAGTCATGAATATGAAGGGTTCATACAAGGATGGTCGGTCCATGGCGGAGACTTCGAAGTGTCGTATTTTCTCCCGGGAGCACCAGTTGGCTGCTTTGGAACAAGTATTTTCGAGGCTGTTGAGATCGTCTGGGCCCGTTCTGTTGCCTATCACCATCATTACTACCTGGAAAATAAAGGGGAATTATAAGTCAAGCCACTGTTTTATTTTTTGGTCACGGATAACTTCTGATTTTAAAACTGAACAATGGGAAAATGAGAAAGCATCTAATAAACTAATTCGTATTTTTTAACTAAATATTCCAAAGAAAGCGTCAAGTAAAGAACAACAATTATTGTTACTTGTCCTTTTTATATATACTCTATAGTTATACTATCTATAGATAGTATAGTATAGTAGTAGTAGATATTAGTATAGACTATAGTCTATACTAATATTATAAATGCGAAAGTTTGGTTGGATTTTTGTTACTCAATCACGTCAGAACGGATAAACGGATCTAGATGAAATTTGGCACAAAGAAAGATTATAGTCTGGAATAACACATAGGCTACTTTTTATCACGGAAAATTAAAGAGTTACTGCGGGAACCAAAAACCTAAATCCACACGGATGAAGTTTCGGGCATCAACTGGTTTAAAAATACATACTAACACTAGTTGATTCCCGCGACTTCGTCCGCGTGGATTTATGTTTTTTGATTCCCGCGGGAACTCTTCAATTTTCCGGGATAAAAAGTAGCCTATGTCCTTCCCCGCGATACAACCTGTCCTTGTACCAAATTTCATCAAAATCGGTTGAACAGATACATTTTTTATTCCCGCGGGAACTCTTTGGCGGCGCGGTTAGTCGAATTCTAAAATCTTTTTCGACTAGAGAATTCGCGACAAGATATATTTTGATTCGATTTAACGGACTGTATTTCTAAATTAATAAACTGCTCAATCAGGACCTAAGGAGAGGAAAAAAGGGGAAATATCGGCGACGTACCTCGAACACTGCTTCGCGGACGTGGCGGCGTACCTACTCCAGTAAATTCACTTCTCACATTAGGTTCACAGAGCACTCTCACTGATTTTACTGCAGTTTATTGTTCTGGGATAAGATTTCGATAGCAATCGCTCAGGTATTGCGGTTTGACGAAGGATTTAGCGGTGCGTAGCGGGTTTTTTCAAAGCGGGACTTTGTCGACCGACGCGACGTGACTCGAAGACTCGAAGATAACATAATGCTTGCGGCGGAGTGTGGCGTGATTGTCTATGTGGCCTCTGATTGGTTGCCGCATTTCTCCAAATTAAGCCATTTAAAAACAGGCAACGCCATCTCTCGCGTGCGAAGCGAGGTTTGCCGATATGGGTATGCGGGACTAGTAGGAGAAATCGGGATAAAAGGATGATTGAGCAGTTTATCTTATTTAAATATATATTACTATTAAAATGTGCATTTCCGCGCAACCACTCTTCAATTTTCCGGGATAAAAAGTGATCCCATGAAAAGATGTCCTTCACTGGGATGTAACCTGTCTCTGTACCATGGATTATAAATGCGAAAGTGTGTCTGTCTGTCTATCTCTCTGGCTGTCTATCTGCCATGCTTTATCAGCCGAAATTTGTAATAGAGATAGTTTGCATTCTGGGGAAGGACATAGGCTACTTTTAATCCCAGAAAATTAAGGACATCCAGATGACATTAAAAAAACGTAATCCACACGGCATCATTTAATTATTAATATATGTATATATATAGCTGCTCGTGCTGATTCATTGATTGATCACCTCTCCTGAACAATTTTGTATGAAAAAAATTTTTTTCACTGACTATTTCGTATAGAGGGGAAAAATTCATGAAGAGGAAAAATACGGAGAGAGCTGATGATTGAGGATTTCGAAGACGGGTGAACAGCACAGCCAGGGTATTGAAGATAGGTGGGGGGTGCTCGACCAAATGTCACTCGAAACTTCATCCAATTGACAGTGAGCTGAAAAAAAATTCAAAATGGCGGATTTAAGATGGCTGCCATACAAATTTCGTCGGTGTCTATCTCGGAGAGTATAAAAGATGGAAGAGTGGTTTCTTGGCAAAAGATGATCAGGACATGAAGGTCTACTTGATGAATAGGAAAAAAATTCAAGATGGCGGAATTTATTTTTCCATAGAAAATGTATGGCGAATATTGAAGAGGCTACAAGTGTAGAACTATGCAAGACTTTGATGCGGTTCCTTTTCAAAATTTGTTTTTAAAGAAGAACTCTCCATAATTTTTCGGAGAAAAAATATATGGAGAGCGATGATGATCGAGGGTTTGAAAGATGGGTCTGGAGCATGGCCAGGGTATTAAAGTTAGGTGGGGGCTCTTCAAACAAAAATACTCGAAACCTCATCCAATTGGCAGTGAGCTTAAAAAAAACCAAAATAGCTGATTCAAGATGCCTTAAAGACCTAAAGTTAGTAACTTACGTTAGTACCTTACGTTAGTAACTTACGTTAGTACCTGACGTTAGTACCTTACGTTAGTAACTTACGTTAGTACCTTACGTAAGTACCTTGCGTAAGTACCTTACGTAAGCACATTACGTAAGTACCTTGCGTAAGTACCTTACGTAAATATCTCACGTAAGTACCTTACGTTTATAACTTACGTAAGTACCTGACGTTAGTACCATACGTTAGTATCTTACATTAGTAACTTACGTTAGTACCTTACGTAAGCACCTTACGTAAGTAACTTACGTAAGCACCTTGCGTAAGTACCTTACGTAAATATCTTAGGTAAGTACCTTACGTGAGTACCTTACGTAAGCACCTTGCGTAAGTACCTTACGTAAGTATCTTAGGTAAGTACCTTACGTAAGTACCTCACGTAAGTACCTTACTTAAGCACATTACGTAAGTACCTTGCGTAAGTATCTTACGTAAGTACCTTACGTTAATAACTTACGTAACTTACGTTAGTAACTTACGTCAGTAACTAACGTTGGTATCTTACGTTAGTAACTTACGTTAGTAACTTACGTAAGCACATTACGTAAGTACCTTGCGTAAGTACCTTAAGTTAGTAAGGTACTAACGTAAGGTACTAACGTAAGATACTTACACTTACGTAAGGTACTTACGCAAGTATCTTACGTTAGTACCTTACGTTAGTACCTTACGTTAGTAACTTGCGTTAGTACTTTACGTTAGTAACTTACGTCAGTAACTTACGTTAGTAAATTACGTTTTTTACATTTAAAGGCCCTTTTAGATTCTTAGGGGGTCTCTGTGTGTGAGTGTTTATGTTTTCTTATGAGAATTTTTTTTACGTCTGTCGGATGCTTGCCACGCTGGCGCTTCCACTGTGCTCACTAGCATAGCAGTTTACTTCAGAACACGTAGGCAGTAAACGCTAGGATAGAAGGAGAGCAAGTAAGTAGACAGTGGGCCACACGGTCTACTACGCGGTCCGCTTCAGCGGGCCGCGCATCCACGCGCCATACTAGTTTATTATATTTTTATTACTTTATTACTGTCGTACCTCTTTCTTATCTTTATTCCTATCGATATCCTTTTTCAAATACATCAACACATCAAGCGATTCCGGCCTGGTGGTGTCATACACCATGACAAACCCCTCCGCAAAGCCCAGGTAGTGGCGTTGCAGCACTTGGTTGGCTGTTAGAGAAATTGTTGGAGACTGGGGTGGTCCTGCAAGAGAGATTTGTTGGCTTGAGATGTTACCAGGGTGAACAGTAATAGAACATTACTGCTTAGGTCAGAATTAAAGCCATACACTCTTGAGTAATATTAGTAAAGTTATTTTAACAGGATGAAACAGCATCATCAGCAACATCAGCTGGTAATAACATAGTTTTAACAATTTACCATACTTAATATTATAACTTAAAGCAGGACTGTGTCTGTCTGTTTGATACATTTTTTATGCTCAATCTGCTCCAATTTTTATGAAATTTAGTACAGATACAGGTTATGTCCCAAAGGGCCAGAACATTAAAGAATTCTCAAGGGGCTTAAAAAACACATATTTAATATGAAGGTGCATATTTTGGCTCAACTATAGTATACTACCGGTTGAGTTGGATGTTCATATTTTTTTTACAGAAAGACCTTGATGTGGTAAGCCTTGCACTAAAATATTTTACTTCGATTTCTAATACTTTTCGAGAAATAATTTTTTGAAAATTGCAAAATTTCACCACTTTTCACTATTTCTTACGACATTTGCCATAGATTACAGACTCATTGACGTTTAGTTGGCGTACTAAAGTTTCATTTTACGTAATATAATCCGTTCCAAACATAAAAAGTATTGTAAAATGTTTCTTTTTAGTGTAAAGGTTAAAAATAACTTTTAAAGGTTATAGATATAATTAACTAAAAAGGTATAAAGGTAGGTTATTATTTATGTATAATTAGGTACTTGAGCATATGATACGCAAAACCGAATCGGCTCACCCCAACTCCACGCAGTCTTGTCTGCCCTACCCCTAGAGTGTTTTTTTAAGCTTCATTTAGGGGCGACGAAGCGAGTCTATACCTCCCTCCCCCCTCCCCTTCCCCCCCCGTCGCGGGTAGTATACTATAGTCCAATAACCACCAAGCAGCTGCAGCAGCAAGCAACAAGTAATCTATCTTGAAGTACTACCTTTCAACTCACCTGTAAGGGGAGGATCGAGCCCTGCTGTGTCATAGAAGCAAACTCTCTCCTTCGTACCTCTATCAGTCTCTATGTTTGCCACATAAATATCTTCTATGGTTGGGTAAAAAGAGGACTTCAAGTTCACATTGCCGTATATAAGTTGCTCTAAAACAGCCGTTTTGCCTACTCCTTTCATCCCACATACGACCACTTTGCTAGTTTTACCCATTTTTAATTTTTTTTCACTTGGAAATCTGCTATGTACCTACTTTCACTTAAACATTTTTACTATTAAAAAATAACTAGATTGAATATTTGATCTACATATCTATTAGGTCATCATTTTACGTTTCTTGGTTAAAATTCTTCTTTTTAATTCTTCTTCAAAATATTATATACAGTTTATCACAAAATTCATTAGGTATTTATTTTCGTAAATTTGACAAGTGAATCCCGTTACACGGATGCCGCGCTCATACATATCATCTGTGCCGCCCATAGAGTAGGATCATAACTGGCAGCGGAATGTATTTTTAACAATATAGACTGTACCGTTAAAAGAAACGTTTTAATAGGCGCCGTCCACGTAAAAATTGAATGAATGAATCTTGTCGTTCTGTCGAAGTAAAATTATTGTCAAAATCAAAAATATTAATTATTACGTCAAAGCCATGCTGTCAAATTGACATTTGACAGCATGGCTTCCACGGCTGTAGATTCCGAAATTACAAAAAGTGATAAATATTCAATATTATTGCCCACTTACAACGAAAGAGAGAATTTGCCCATCATAATATGGCTTATAGTTAAGTACCTGGACCCGAGGTAAGGCAAACTTTACTTAAAAGCTTTATAAAAGTACTTCATAAAAACACCGATGTTTTTACACTTTATCATTTTTAGGGTTCCGTACCAAAATGGTAAAATGGAACCCTTATGGTGCGACTTTCTCCGTCTGTCTGTCCGTCTGTCCGTCTGTCCGTCCGTCACACTCGATTATTTCAGTAACTACCGAAGCTATCGACATGAAATTTGGAATAGTTGTGTATATTAGTGGCCCAAAGACACTGGAGTTAAAAAAAATTAGAAATTATTTTTGTTCTTATTTAAAAAGGGGGGAAAAATCTGAGGGTTGAAATTTAAAAGTGAGATAACTGTACTGTGTGGGGTATCATATGAAAGGGATTACTTTGTACATTCTAAAACAGATTTTTAATTATTTTTAGTTATGATAGTTTTTGATTTATTGGGGAAAATGTCTAAAAAAATACCGTTCCCCCCCCCCTTATCTCCGGAGTTTACCAATCGAAAAATTTGAAATAATTATCGTCAATAGGAATTTACGTATATTTTACAGGAAAACTATAGTCAATGCTCTAACTAGTATAGTTTTTTGATATTAACAATAAACCTCTACAAACAAAGTTAGTCTTGCGGTTCATTAACAAAGGTAATTATTTATTAATAATGGTACGGAACCCTTCGTGCGCGAGTCCGACTCGCACTTGCCCGGTTTTTTTTTTCTTCAGTGGTTACGACTATGAAGTGATTGTAATCGACGATGGAAGTCCTGACGGTACTTTAGAAGTAGCAAAACAGTTGCAGAAGTTGTATGGATCAAGTAAAATTGTTTTGCGGCCTAGGGAGAAGAAGCTGGGTTTAGGTACTGCGTACATGCATGGTATAAAACATGCTACTGGGAATTTCATCATCATTATGGACGCTGATTTAAGCCACCATGTAAGCAATCTGCTTATCTAAATTTTATCTATAATATTATATTATAAAAATATCAGTGGCTCCCAAACTTTAGAGATCTATATGTGGTCATAACTCTTTTGTCTCAAGTGGTTGGCCCTTGTAAGCTGGAAATTTTACAATTTTC
The DNA here is from genome assembly GCA_963932025.1 of Erebia epiphron. NCBI lineage: Eukaryota > Metazoa > Arthropoda > Insecta > Lepidoptera > Nymphalidae > Erebia > Erebia epiphron. The sequence goes on from OZ009948.1 coordinate 3,813,384, forward strand.
TTTTTGAATATCATTTATTATTACTTAAAATAAATGACGACTGTGACTTCATCCATACAAATTAAGCCTATTTTATTCCTGCAGGAACTCTTTAATTTTCCAGGATAAAAGTAGCCTCTGTCCTGTCTTCCTCTGATTGAAATACAACTGTATTAAAAATAGTACTGTTAACTTTCATAGTAAAAACTGTATGCTCAGTTAGTCTACTGCAATTGTAATATACTGCTACTAATTTAAACATTGTTCTTTTACAGCCAAAATTTATTCCGAGCTTCATAGAGCTTCAGAAAAAACATGATCTTGACTTAGTGTCAGGCACTAGATATAAAGATGGTGGTGGTGTTTATGGATGGGATTTCAAGAGGAAGCTAATATCCAGGGGTGCCAACTTCATCACACAACTCCTGCTAAGACCAGGTGCTTCTGACTTGACTGGCTCTTTTAGGTATGTTGGAACCATCTGGTTCTTTTAATCAACTCAGTTAGATTTCCTGGATTTGTTGTACTAAAATTTTGTTTGTATTGTATTGTAATTATGGTAGGTAACAAAAATATTTTGTTTTTTTGCTAGTTTTAAAGCTTATTAAAATATTTTATTTATTTAGCAAAGTTACCCTTAGTTGCAATTAAATTTAAAAAATATATTTTTAGGCTGTACAAAAAGGACATCCTGCAAAAATTAATAGACAGCTGTGTATCAAAGGGATATGTTTTTCAAATGGAAATGATTATAAGGTAATATTTTTACACAGGCTATTATTTTTAATTTTACATTAAGAGCTTATGCACACGGCATATAACCCATTTACTTTTTTCAGAGCAAGGCAACTGGACTACACACTAGGCGAAGTACCAATAACGTTTGTGGATCGCGTGTACGGAGAATCAAAACTTGGTGGATCGGAAATCTTTCAATTTGCCAAAGCTTTATTGTACTTATTTGCTACCACATAAACTACATTTTATATTGTAATTTACTAATAAATAATAATATAACTTAGTAAATTTACAAGATGAGTGGCTGTTTCTACAGGGGCTGCAAAAACTTTATCCAAGCAATAAATGAAGAAATGCATTAACAATATCTAAAATTAAATATTCTCAAACTACATCATTGATCAGTATCTATTGATTTATTTACTTCTCATATAGCGGATATAATAAGGTAATAGAACAAGAGTAAGTTTTTTTTTATCCACTACAAGTTAGCCCTTGACTGCGATCTCACCTGATGGTAAGTGATGGTGCAGTCTAAGATGGTAGCGGGCTAACCTGTTAGGGGGTATTTTCAAATTCATGTTTTTTTTTATCAACTAGCTATTTGCGCTAAAATAAAGTTATTAAAGTAATAAAGTGTATAATAACATAGTATTAAGTGTAAATGAACTATTTTTTTGTATATTGAGTTAAATAAAGGTGTAAGTACAGATAATTACGTGACTATAGTTTTCTTCTTGAGTGACGAACAATTACACCAGTTGGAGCGCCGCGGAGAGCACTTGACACTCTGGTAAAGAAAATGGATTTGTCTATAGCATTTAAAATTCATATTTGCATGAAACTATATAGGTATTTAGTATAGGATACCAGTATAAAATGACCTTCACCGAGCTGGTTAATGGATGAAAAGTAATTTATATAAAACTAGCGGACGCCCGCGACTTCGTTCGCGTGGTATAAGTTTTTTAATTCCCATAGGCATTCCTTAATTTTCCGGAATAAAAAAAAACCCATAAAACCAAACATGTCGATCCGTTGCTCTGTTGCGGCGTGATTGAAGGACTGTTTAACTTCCTTTGGTATAGAATTTATAAAAACTCTGAATTATGTATTTCATAATTTAAATAACAAATATCAAGTTTCATGGCTAAGTATAACTTGAAAAACGCCGGCATTTTACACCAACTGACAACCCCTATTGATTAACCACTACCCCGTTTGGGGGTAGAATTTTGAAAAACTGTTACACACGTACTTCTTTATAACGAAAGCCAAAATACCTAGTTTTGTTGTTATAACTTGAAAACTATCTTGATAAATGAAGGACATTCATCTCCTATTTCACCCCTTTGGGGGTCGAATTTTCAAAAATGGTGAAACTCGTACTTCTGCATATCTAACTGAAAGCCCAAATGCTAAGTTTCATGCCTATAACTTGAGAAATGAAGGACTTTCATACAAACTTTCAACACCTTTTTTGCCCCTTTGGGGGTAGAATTTTGAAAAACTGTGCCACACACCTAAAGTCAAAATACCATGTTTCGTTGATACAACTTGAGAAATGAAGGACTTTCATATAAACTTTCATCCCCTATTTCACCCCTTGGGGGGTAGAATTTTCGCAAACTGTGGAACACGTATTTCTTTATTTTCAACCCGTAGCACATATACCAAGTTTCATGGATATAACTTGAGAAATGACGGACTTTCATACAAACTTTCAACCCCTATTTCACCCCCTTAGGGGTGGAATTTTAAAAAAATCCTTCCTTAGTGAGCGCCTACGTCACAAAAGGAAGCAACTGTCAAAATTTCAAGACACCCTAGCTGGTTTAGGCTGTGCGTTGATATATAAGTCAGTCAGTCAGTCAGTCAGTCAGGACTTTGAATTATAAATATATAGAATAAATCGGTTGAGTAGTTGGGCCGTGAAAGCGTAGCAGACAGACAGACACACTTTCGCATTTATAATATTAGTATGGACTAGCTGATACCCGCGACTACGTCCGCGTGGATTGAGGTTTTTGGTTCCCGCGGGAACTCCTTAATTTTCCGGGATTAAAAGTACCTAGTCAATGTGTTATTTCAGACTATAATCTATATCTGTGCCAAATTTCTTCCAAATCCGTTCAGCCGTTTGGGCGTGATTGAGTAACAAACACATATTCTTTGATCCAAACTTTCGCATTTATAATATTCTTTGATTATATAAAATCAAAGATAATATTAGTAATTAGTATAGAAGTCTAAGGCTGATATTACACTATCATATAATTATATATATATATGATCATAGATGTATAAGTCATTTTTATATGAAGAACCTATGACAGTGTAATATCTACATTTGTCTATGATCATAGTTATGGGATCCTATTTGAAAGCTAGCGTCTATGTAGGATCATATCCGTAGCATATCTACTTAGTCTGTGTATCCGTCTAATAAAAAAAGATGGCGTCTTTTTTGTAAGACTTTTTATCTTCCAATCTAAGTTCTTCAAGTAAGTTGTTATGGATCCCTCTCTCTGATCGCCTTGCTACCCATGATCTAACCTATATTCGTCTTTTATTTCTAGTTATATTTTTCACCCTTTTCTTTTTTTTATTGCAATTAATAAAATTGCACTCATAGCAACGGAAACACGACTAAATCCATATCCATCTTGATAGTATAATATGACGTTAAATAATATATGATCATAGGTGGGTCAATAGTATAATATGTAAAAATGAAGAACTGCATCATATATATATGATCATAGAACTTGACAGATATGACATCATATTTATATGATGAATATATGATAATGTAATATCAGCCTTAGAGAGAGTGCTGTTAAAAGGCTGATATTATGAAACCACTATAAAACTAATCTGCATAATTCACAATCTGTGGCATAATTTGTACAATAATATTGTTTCTATGGTTTTCATTCGTTCCATTCACTCAATATGCTTCAACAATTGACAACTCAACTTGTCATTTTTCTTCCAAGTTTCAATCTAAATTTTTTCGCAATTTTGCAAGTGCATTGTGTTTGGTTGTGCGTTTTGGTGCGTATCGGGCAAATATTTCCTAAAAACTGATGTAGAATAAAACCATGCTTGGAAATTTCGAAAACGTTGGCGCGTTCGTACGCAACTGCAGCGGCACCAAGTTAAAATACGACCAAGCTTGTTTGGAGATTGAAACAAATGAGACCATAACATTTTGGAGTCAATATGAAGAGTGTGAGGATTGTATGCTGCTTCCAACGAAGAATTTGTCGACTTCAGGAGCTGTGGTGATTGAAACTTTCAGTCCTCTTCGATATGCTATACGAAACAGTAATGGAGAGATATGCAATGGTTAATATGCGACTTTATAATAATACCATGTTTTTCTTTGTTATTTGCGAATATAGGCGTTTGTGTTGACCTCGAACCGGTTCGCACATAATCCAATACATAACAAGCCACTACACATAACTTTTAGCTAACTAAAAGGAGGAATGAAAGGTATTTATTGTACCTAATTAGATGATTATTTGTATAAACTACTATCGGCTTAAGGGTCAAATGAGTCATGTGAGTACTCATTATAATTTGTACGGTTAAACAGTGATTTCCTATAATATGTATTATTAAATGATATAGATAAACTTATATCATAGCTAAAGAAAACATGACAACAATTAAGTATACCTGTCTGTCTCAATTAAAAATCTCTAAATGGCAAAAATTACTGGATCTATTCTGATAAAATTTCACAGTTCAAAAAGGCGACCGCGTATCTTTTGCATCAATCATTGATGCATCGCAATCACCTCTGATTGTTTAACACTCTTCCACTATTGGAGGAAATCCATTGATGCAGCAAGAATACCATAAATTCAGCCAATCAAAGGTGATTGCGATGCATCAATGATTGATGCAAAAGATATGCGGTCGCCCTGGAAGTTAACCTCTTAAGGGAAACTTCTCTACACAAGGAAGGACACTTATATCTGAACATATCAATATGTATAGTGAAACTGGGGGGAGAGGAGGGTAAGTACCCTGACCTCTGAAGGTGGGGTGTTGATGCCGGTAGGTTGGTAAATAGCCACAGCCAAAGCCTTCCACCAGACCAGAAATGCTTTGCTTTCACTGCCCATCTTTTCAGTGAATTTTCATCATCTTCCAAGAGAATGACATAGGCTACTTTTTGTTTTAAAAACCCATACCCATATACCCATAGACTTTTTAAAAACCTAAACCCACACATGAAACTACAGGCATCATCTAGTTTTTATTATGGATGTTTATTCAAATGCTAGAAACCCGTTTTCAGTTAGCATAGGCAGAGGTGAATTAAACTAGCTTTGTTGTGTAACTTTGCAATAACATACTGCCAAGGCTTAAAGCCATATTACTCAAAATTACAGTTTGATATCACATACCTTGACGTTCCTAAAATAAGGAATATAATTCTAAAACACGAAAGTCAGCTATAATGAAACAATACGGCTTAAGCGTTGGCAGTATGGCCCCTGAGTACTCTTGGAGTGAACTTTATATAATAATCATCTATTTACATAGGAATTACGCAAACAACTATTTAGAAATGCAATAGATACAGGTCAAATTAAAATGTACGTTTTATGTAATAAGTAATAACAGTTTGAACAACAACAACTGTTGCGAAGGTTTTTAGATAATATCATTAGGTACTTAAAGCACTACCTTACACATCTCCATCAGTTGGTTTAAAAAAAACTAAATTCTCATGGTTTCTGATTTATAATGTTTAAAATTTCTTAAGTAACTAGCACTAATGAGTTTGGAAACATAAATAAAACTTAATTTCAATACACATGTAGGAAGATTAGCTAAGAAACAACACAAAGTAAGGAGGTCATACATAATTGCAACCTTTCCACTTCACTTTCTTCTTCTTCTTTGTGTGTCTTGGGGTTTTAGTTCACTTTATTGACCAGCAAAGTTACCAAATACCCTAGAACAAAACACAAACCTTAAACATTTCTCAATAACAATACTATTATATAAACAAAAAACAGAAAACAATGCATGTGCAAGGGCAGTCTTATCACTAAAAGTGATGAAAATCTCCTCCAGACAGCCTGTTTCTTCTTAAGAAACTTTAAGAAGTACCTTTTTTGCAAAAAATAATCTACTACAAAAATCTATTAAAACATTTACAAAAAATATACTCTGTCCAAATGATCATTCATGGTCATTGTACCCAAGACACTGGCCCTATCGTATCTCTGTGTTACCAGGCTAAGCCGTTGGGCTAAATAAACCCCAGTTCTTGGGTCACCAGTGTGGACCAACCTCTGTGAAAAAAAGTACCTCATAGTTATTTTATTTCGCAGGGACATACAAATTTGGAGAGTTTGGCCAGTACAGCATAAATGTGACACCGATCATCAAAGACGAGTGTCTCCCGCGCATGACAGCGGAACCTGATGCCGCCTACCTTCCAATCCTCACGGCTGTGGTGGTGCTGTTGTCTATGGCCACACTCTGGTATATAGTTAAGGGAATCGGCAAACGTGTTGTGGCTGGACGGTTCTATGCGACGTATTTTGCGAGGTACTTCACCATCTTTCTTTACATAGTTAGTTAGATTAGAAGGCACCACTGTATACTATCTAATCTCTCCTCAGTTACATAAATTATGTAAATGAGAAAAAATTCCCTTGACAAAGCCCTTATAAGATTTTTGAATAGAATTTAAAAAAGAGAAATGAAGCCATTAGTCATTTGTACACTATTTAAAAAAAATGTATCCTGAGTGCTTCTATACTAATATTTTAAATGCAAATTATACATGCGAAAGTTTGGATGTATGGATGGATGTTACTCAATCACTCAATGGCTGAACATATCTGGATGAAATTTGGGACTGAGATAGATTATAGTCTGAAATAACACATTGACTACTTTTTACCTGAAAAAAGGAACCAAAAAACCCTCGATCCACGCGGGCGTAGTCGCGGGCATCAGCTAGTCAAATATCAATCAATCAATCATCAAATCAAATAAATATTATAAATGCGAAAGTTTGGATGGATGTATGGATGGATGGATGGATGTATGGATGTTTGTTACTCAATCACGCCCCAACAGCTGAACGGATCTGGCTGAAATTTGGCACAGGGATAGATTATAGTCCGGAATAGCACATAGGCTACCTCAAATCACGCAGACGAAGTCGCGGGCATTCGCTAGTGAAGTATAATTATTTTAAACAAGATTGGTAACATTGACCATTCCAATATTATCCATCCAAAACAAGAAATATTGCATTCTGCGTGCGACAGTAGTGCTAATTTAACTAATCCCTATATAAAATTTAATTGAACTCTTACTACAAAAATGCTAGAAATAAACTTTATCACAATGTACAATACAGATAAGACAGCATTATATTCAGATCTGTTAGTTAAATAGGATTGCCTGCCATGGTGCTTACCATCAATTTGTTAATCAATATAATAAAATACCATTATTGCAGGGAAGACAATGAATTAGGATCTGAGACCAGAGTACTGACTACGGAAGCGAGCGTGCCTCGCTCACCTACCCGATCTCGACTACGCTCACTCGACATCTTTAGGGGATTCACTATTGCGCTCATGGTAAGAAAATACTACACACATACTAATGAATGTGAAAGTGTGTCTGTCTGTCTATCTGTCTGTCTTCTAGGCTTTGACGGCCCATCTTTTCAACCGATATTGATAAAATTTGGTGTAGAGATAGGTTGTATCCTGGGTAAGGACATAGGCTACTATTTGATACATTATGATATGTATTCCATTCAAATGTTCATATGGATTCAATATCAAATGTTCATTTTCATTTGTGAATGCAAATAAATGAATTGAATTGAATATGAAAACAAAACAAAACAATACAAGATATAATATACTGTTCTCTAAAAAAACACACAAACACAATTTTGTGTTGGTTACCACACTCACAATGAATGTTCGATAATGAAAGTGCTTGATGACATAAAAAAAAAAAAAAGATACGCGCCGAATCGAGAACCTCTTCCTTTTTTGGAAGTCGGTTTGGAAGCGTAAGTGACACGAGTATGTAATGATCATAATAATATTATATCATGAAATTAATAATACACTATAATCAAAAACTGTTTCTTTGAATTCATCCATTAAAACATACAGATTTTAGACCATACTTTACAATATTATGTTAAACTTTTCAATCCGCCATTTTGTTTTTTTCATGACCTCACAATATATTTTTCCCCACAGATCTTCGTGAACGCAGGTGGCGGTGGTTACGGCATTTTTAGCCACTCGACGTGGAATGGTATTACCATCGCAGATGTTGTATTTCCATGGTTTGCCTTCGCGATGGGCGAAGCCCTGGTGCTCTCCCTCAACGCTAGACTTAGGACTTCTATGCCTAGAACTACTGCATTGGCACAGGTAAAAATTTATTCTTAAACTTTCTACTTAATGTTAGAGATATATTAAAAATATTGCTGTAAAATATAATCTGCTATATCTATCTAGTCTATGATACATCATCAGTTACCACTAGGCTAAACAACAAAACAGGTCAAAAGATAGAAAATGTTTTCATATACCTACTTGAAAAATACTTAAATTGTGTACAGGTGGCAGCATATAATTCCAACATTTAGTGCCTGTGAATTTAATTACCATTAAAGTACTTATTAGCAATAGAATAGCATTCATTTCCAAATTATTTTGCCTTGTTGTACATACGTACTGTAAGGCTAAGCGCGCACTGCGATGCGTTTTTTTATTTCGCATGTTCATGCGAAATTATTCGCAATGCGAAAATGATTCCTACGCGCACCACGATTAATATATATATAGTAATATATATATAAATATATATATATATATATATATTAATATATATATATATATTAATATATATATATATTAATATATATATTAATATATATATATTAATATATATATTAATATATATATCGCACCGTAATTGCGATTTTTTTTCGCGGTGCGCGGATGTTAATGTATTTTGATGGTTCACAGATTGACGAATTTTTTCTCGCAACGATTATTTTCGTTGTGCGCGCGTGGCCTTATGGTTAGTGCAGGTGGCCCTCAGAACTCTCCTTCTCTCTGTCAACTCCTCGTGGACTAATATCCATCTCCCGGGAATGTTGCAGTCACTAGAGGCCATTTAACTTATTATTAAAAAAAGAGTATGTTTAAACCTACTCCAATAAACTCAAACTGTGTAAAGGTGGTGGCATATCATTCCACCACTTAGTGCCTGTGTAGTAACTTAGTAGATGTTTCTCAAATAAAAAGAAGATTCAATTTGGGTATTAATAAACATCAAATCCCCAACTAATTAGAACGCGAGCCGGTTTCCTTCGTCGCTATACGCTGTCCCCCTGAGTGACACCCAAAAACGCGCGAAAACTCTAGGAATGTCAAACGGGGTCTCATGTGCGCACTAGACACGGATAGTCTGTGGTGACGTCTGTGTTCCGTTGTACGATTTTCATTCGCTTAACACTAAAGAAAACTATAGGGTAATACCCTATAGTTTTATGTAGTGTTAGGCGGATATCAAATAAATATTATAAATGCGAAAGTGAAGAAAGAAATGGATGGATGGATGTATGGATGGATGTTTGTTAAGCAATCACGCCCGAACGGCTTAACGGATCTGGATGAAATTTGGCACAGAGGTAGATTATAGTCTGGAATAACACACAGGCTACTTTTTATCCCGGAAAACTGAGGAGTTCCCGCGGGAACCAAAAAATCTCAATCCACGCGGACGTAGTCGCGGGCATCAGCTAGTATTTCATAACTACTAATGTAGTAGCCTATGTATTAATATTTGTTATTGTATGCAGGTGGCCCGCAGATCTCTCCTTCTATCGCTCATAGGCATATGCCTTGGCTCTGTCAACTCCTCGTGGACTAATGTCCGTCTCCCGGGAGTGCTTCAGCGATTAGCGGCCATGTATCTTATCGCGGGCGCTTTGGAATGCGCCTTCATGAGGACCAGCCAGAATATTACACCAGGTAGATACACAACAATTGGGTATTTGTTGTCTTAACTTGGGATGTCCCGGGTTCGATTCCCGGCTGGGTAAATTTGGAAATTTATAATTTCTGAATTTTCTCTGGTCTAGTCTGGTGGGAGCCTTCGGGCGTAGCTAGTTACCACCCTACCGGCAATGACGTGCCGCCAAGCAATTTAGCGTTCCGGTACGTTGCCGTGTAGAAACCTGGGTTTAAAAAAACTGCCATACTCCTAACAGGTTAGCCTGCAACCATCTAAGACTGCATTGTCACTTACCATCAGGTGAGATCGCAGTCAAGGGCTAACTTGTAGTGGAATAAAAAAACTATTCAATTATTTTTTTGTGATTATTAAATAGAGGATCTCACAGTATATTGTAATCACATTGATGTACCATATTTTATGAGGCACTAAGAGACCTAAAAAAAAAATCTCCCTGTCGTAATATCAACATCCCCTATTGAAATGAAATGATTTAATTATTTCACTTAGGACAACTCGTGCCACCGGTGATTCTACCACCGGTTCGGAAAATAGATTCTACAGAGAAAAACCGGCAAGAAACTCAGTATAGTATTATGCTCAAAAACAATTTTAAACTATCGATTGAAGTAAAAAAGTGCGTCGAACTTTGATGACGTCACAGTTCAGTATTTCGTACAACATCCTTTACTACGCGCGCGGTATGACGTTTGAAAAAAGTTGCTGATTTGACTTGTTGTCAAATACCCAATTCAAAATTTATTTTTAAGGCTGTATTTGATGTTCTTTTTTTTTGCATAATACTGTCTTACTTTTGTTGGAGTTTTGTCCTTTATGTGATGAATTTATCCTAGTGTAAGCTTTTTATTTTTTTAGGGTTCCGTACCAAAATGGTAAAATGGAACCCTTATGGTGCGACTTTCTCCGTCTGTCTGTCCGTCTGTCCGTCCGTCACACTCGATTATTTCAGTAACTACCGAAGCTATCGACATGAAATTTGGAATAGTTGTGTATATTAGTGGCCCAAAAACACTGGAATTAAAAAAAATTGGAAATTATTTTTGTTCTTATTTAAAAAGGGGGGAAAATCGGAGGGTTGAAATTTAAAAGTGAGATAACTGTACTGTGTGGGGTATCATATGAAAGGGTTTACTTTGTACATTCTAAAACAGATTTTTAATTATTTTTAGTCATGATAGTTTTTGATTTATCGGGGAAAAAGTCTAAAAAAATACCGTTCCCCCCCCCCCCTTATCTCCGGAGTTTACCAATCGAAAAATCTGAAATAATAATGGTCAATAGGAATTTATGTATATTTTACAGGAAAACTATAGCCAATGCTCTAACTAGCATAGTTTTTTTGATATTAACAGTAAACCTCTACAAACAAAGTTAGTTTTGCGGTTCATTAACAAAGGTAATTATTACCGTTTTACATCTTTGGTCGTTACAGTTTTAGTCGTGTTACATCTACAGTATTACGAACGAATCTTAAAAGTACCTAGCTATTTAAAATTTTTTTTTTAATACGTCATAAATCGTAAACTGCAATTTACCTTTCATACAATCAACTCAAATATGTAAAATAAAAATATTTTTAATAATTTAAAACTTACTACAGGTTTGTACGGAACCCTCGGTGCGCGAGTCCGACTCGCACTTGGCCGGTTTTTTACTTTTAGTCATATAAGGCGCATGATGTGACACCTGACATAGATTGCACATTTAACAACGTGTGTAATTAGTATTTAGTTTTTTATGTATTTTTTTTTCAATGTATCAATTTCTTGGTCGTAATAAATATAAATATATGAACAAAATTTAATTTTATTCTAGGTCGTTCTCTATTCCGTGACATCGCCGCTGGCTGGCAGCAGTGGCTTGCAACTATTTTAATCGTGGCTATACAGGTAGGTTTTTTTAATATGTGTATAGCAAGCAAACGATCAGGCGGGTCACCTGATGGTAAGTGTTTACCGCCGCCCATGAACATTTGCAGCACCAGAGGAACCGCCAATGCGTTGCTGGCTTTTGTGATATTTGTTTATCAGCCCTTTGAAAAGCCCCATATTATATTCATGAGGGAACACAGAAGATGGATGAAGCTGGTTCCACAATTTTCAGGTTAAAAATAATCTAAATATATTATAATAGGAAAAGGTGACTGACTGACAGACTGACTGATCTATCAACACGCAGCTCAAACCACTGGATGGGTTGGGCTGAAATTTACAGATAACTATTATACTTATTATGTTATTATTAGCTGTCTTGGCAAATTTTGTCCTCCTGCGGCCAATCTCCAGAGAGATTAGCCATCTGTGCAGGAGATATTATAGTGCATAAGTGCATATAAGTGCATATAGTGCAGAACGGCTGATCGGATCTGTAAGAAATTTGACACAGAGATAGATTATAGTCTAGAATAACACAGACTACTTTTTATCCCAGAAAATTAAAGAGTTCCCGCGGGAACCAAAAAACCTCAATCCACGCGGACGAAGTGGCGGGCATCAGCTAGTCACTCTATATTCTAACAATTTCAACAATGCAATTTGTTTTTCTATTAGGTGTGCATAACCCTACTAGTGCCAGCTCCAGGTTGCCCCCCGGGTTACTCTGGACCTGGAGGCCTACATCGCACCGCTTTGGGAGACTTCTCACTGCAGAATTGCACTGGAGGCATCGCGGGATATATTGACAGGTTAGAAACTTTCAGTAGCCCTATCATGTATAACCTGCACTGATCATTTCTACAGTCTTAATCGTTGTGATTGGCAGAATTTTGTTTTTGCTACGTCTAAAAATAAATAAAAAATTGTTAATTTTTTTAAATTTCCATACCTAAAAAAGTATTGTGGCCAATACTGTTTGACACAATCTCTTAACTAAACCAAAATTACAGCTCTAAATCTAGTAGTGCCCCTTTCTGCAAGGAGTATTATGAAAGGGATCGCAATATAAATAGAGCTGTCATTTTAGTTCAGTGTAGAGATGGTGTACAACAAAGTTGGCCTCACTGGAGGGTTAAAAAAAATGGGGAATTCTGTACAATAATGAGGGTAGTATGTGTTTTTTTTGGGATAGTTTGGGAAATCCGACACCATTGGGAATACAGAGAAACTGTCTTAAGGAGCCATTAGGTTTTGTTTTACAATTTTCGCATAATAAATTTTAGTGAAGCGTTTGTTGTCCCTAAAAATGAATAAAATTGACTGATTTTTTAATGCCGATCGACTCAGTTTCATGTAAGGATTATTATCCTTAGTTTCCCCGTAATTAAGGTTTCGGATTTTTCCCCATACTGTCACATTTAAAAAACATTCACAAATCAACTTTCTGAACCGGTAGCGGAGTCGTAACATATTGTGGGACGAGTGAGTGATATGTACTCATCCTCACCAATAGGAAGATCTTCCTCCGGGCTGGTGTTGTGCCCGGGGACCTTACTGGTTCAACCGTTATAAGTTTGAACGGTCTATATATAGCGCTATTCTCAGAAAACTTCGATATCATGATTCAAGCTTGTATGGTAACTTATAAGTTTTCAGTTGATTATCTTATTATGGGGTGAAAATACAATTAAAGCCATCTAGTTTGCAATGTGGTAACCGCTACAATATCATAAGTGACACAAGTTGTCCTATATATACGTGAAATAAATAAAACATATATCATTATAATAGGCATGATGACAGTAACTAAGAATCAATGAAATTTTGAATTTATCTAATGAAATAGGATTCATGGATTATAAAAAACGTATTTATTTTTCTATTTCGAGCGAGATTGCTATTTATTTTGATAAAATAAAACTATAAAATACAGCAATCCGCCATATTGCATAAAACACAAAGAAGCGAATGACGTCACAATTGTTTGTTTTCGAGCTTTGAAAATCACACTATTGCTTACTGCACACTGCACAGAGTACATTGGTAATAACAATAGTGACGTCACAACGACGCCATGACACCGCCGAACGTTTTGGCGTGAATTTTAAAATTTTAATTTCAAATGCTAATTTTATCTACCAAACTTTATTTTTCTGCTGAAATAAGATATTTTTTCGAAATAGTAGATACTTCCGAACATAATCTGACCATTTTTCAAAATCAGTCATCATGCCTATTGTATATTTGACCATTTTTTTTTCTAGGATGATGCTAGGTTCATCCCATCTGTACGACCGTGGAACATTCCGGAAGGTCTACGACACAGTGGTGCCACATGATCCTGAAGGTATCCTGGGAATCCTATCCGGAGTGTTGGTGGTACAAGCCGGGGCTCATGCCACTAGGATTATGCTGGTCTATAATCATGCACGGTGAGTGTATACCTTTAGATTCATACTAGCTGATGCTCGCAACATCGCGTGGATCGAGGTTATTTTTTTGGTTCCCGCGGGAACTCTTTAATTTTCCGGGATAAAAAGTAGCCTATGTGTTATTCCAGACTATAATCTATCTCTGTGCCAAATTTAATCTAGATCCGCTCAGCCGTTCTGGCGTGATTGAGCTTCAAACATCCACCCATCCAAAATTCCGCATTTATAATGTACATTAGTATAGATAAACACCGTTAACTTATAACTTCAGGGCTAAGGACTTTAAAAACATTCTGGTAAAAAACTATTCTTTTCATACAAAATTATTAAAGGTAAAGCTGACTGACTGACTGATCTATCAACGCACAGCTCAAACCACTGGACGGATCGGGCTGAAATTTGGCATACAGGTAGCTATAATAACGTCTGCGTCCGCCACAGACCATACAACCAGTTGACTGAGCATAGCGGGCCGCCTCACCAGCCAAACGTTAGCAGTATGACTGCTAACGCTACGTTTTGTGCCTAAAGTCGCCCTCAGTCCGTATTCGACAGTGCTCGGGAATTGATCGAGAAAAAAGACGAAAAATATGCCTCTTTGCAGCATTAAATGGCGTGGAAAGAGAAGCAATACCTCCAGCTATGCAAAGGATGGGATAGCATTTCCTAATTAAGTGTAGTTAAAGTAATAATAAATAAAAATCATTAATACGCATAAAAATAATGTCTTTCAGTTTTTCTTTGTCTTTCACATGTAGTTCTACATATCTCTGTCTCTTCCACGCATTGCCCAGTGTAACCTGTGCAACTATCGATAAGTTATATCGATAGTTGAATGCCAATACATTAATTTATTTAGTAATTCCGAACAATTCTGAAGTAAATTTATTTGATTGTTTACTACTAATATTAAAAAGTTTCTGTTGAAAACTTAAGTTCTTTAGTATACATACTAATCCATACTAATATTATAAACGCGAAAGTGTGTCTGTCTGTCTGCTACGCTTTCACGGCCCATCTGTTCAACCGATTTTGATGAAATTTGGTACAGGGATAAGTTGTATCCCGGGGAAGAACATAGGCTACTTTTTATCCCAGAAAATTCAAAGGTTCCCGCGGGAATCAAAAAATGTATCTGTTCAACCGATTTTAATGAAATTTGGTACAGGGGTAGGTTGTATCCCGGGAAATTCAAGAGTTCCCGCGGGAACCGAAAAAACTTGGTCCACGCGGATGAAGTCGCGGGAATCATCTAGTTTTTCAATAAAGCGCATTTGGATACAGCCGTTAGTTTTAACTTTAATGCAGATGGATGGATGGTTTTAATATATGATCAACACTAGCTAATGCCCGCGACTTTATGATTCCCGCGGGAACTTTTTAATTTTCCGGGATAAAAGCCTGTGTCCTTCCCCGGGATAGAACCTACCCTGTACCAAATTTCGTAAAAATCGGACATTATAGAATAAGAATAAACTGATATTAATCCATACTAATATTATTATTATTATTAATTAATTATCATCAAATAAATATTATAAATGCGAAAGTTTGGATGGATGGATGTATGGATGTATGGATGTTTGTTACTCAATCACGCGCCAACGGCTGAACGGATTTGGCTGAAATTTGGCACAGAGATAGAATATAGTCTGGAATAGCACATAGGCTACTTTTTATCCCGGAAAATTAAGGAGTTCCCGCGGGAACCAAAAAACTTCGATCCACGCGTACGAAGTCGCGGGCATCAGCTGCGAAAGTGTGTCAGTCTGTCTGCTACGCTTTCACGGCCCATCTGTTCAACCGATTTTAATGAAATTTGGTACAGAGATAGGTTGTATCCCGGGGAAGGACATAGGCTACTTTTTATCCCGGAAAATTCAAGAGTTCGCGCGGGAATCAAAAATATTTATCTCTTCAGTCGACTTTGATGAAATTTGGTATGAAATTTGGTTTGATGAAAGACGCGGCAGATCCTAGAACTCGATTGCAGCGCCCCCTAATGGGTTCAATTGTGAATATAAACCATTCCGGGTCCGACTAAAAGACACAAAATATTTCCATCAGAATCGGTCCAGCCGTTTTGAAGTGATGCGAGAATATACATGCGGCATTAAAAAAAAATTAAACATATAAATTATACATATCAGATAATCCGTACTAGGTAATATTTTAAACGTATGTAAGTATGGATGTATGGATGTTTGTTACTCTTTCACGCAAAAACTACTGAACGGATCTGGATGAAGTTTGTCACAGATATAGATTTTATTCTGGAATAACACAAAGGCTACTTTTTATGCCGGAAAATTAAAGAGTTTCCGCGAGAACCAAAAACCTTAATACACGCGGACGAAGTCGCGGGCATCCGCTAGTTATCTATAAGTATACATAATATGGTGGTATTTTGCTGTTTGAATAAAATGATTTGTATTGATTTTCCAATACTGGTAATATATATACCTATTAGACTTTATCGATATATTTTCTGTCGCGCAGCGGGCAGCCCAAGTGCCGCGGTAACATATATAACTGTGTATAGTTGATCTTGAGCCAGCCAATAAGAAATCCCATTATTACCCCGTCCCCCGCCAGAAAGTGGTGAGTTGTGTTTCAAAGCGAAAATTAGCCTATTAGCTCTCAATAGGTTTACTACTCGGTGGCGTCCGCTAAGAAAAGATCTTTGAAAATGTATAACATATAATGTATATGAAATTTGATGCTTGGAGATTTAAGGTGATCTGCAATTTGTATGATTTATTCAAATAAACTTATTGCAAGTGCTTTTGAATCATCGTGTGAATCTACCACTGGTGTGCCATTCCTACCGAGAAGGAAGAAACTTGGTGGTTGCTCTTTTTAAAAAACCATTTACAATCCCATCAATGTGTAGATACATAAGTAACCTCTGTCCTTAGCATTGCTGGAGCGAGTCAAAACTCAATCCACAAATGCAAAACCAAACCCATTTTGTGCTACTACCAGGTTACAGTTACATTACCTGTTTTTTTTTTTTGCAGAGCTCGCATAATGCGCTGGATTTTCTGGTCGGTTATCTTTGGGGTGACCGGTGGTGCCCTCTGCATGTTTTCCAAAAATGGTGGGGTCATACCAATCAACAAGAATCTGTGGTCGGTCTCCTACTGTTTGGTCACAGCGGCCATGGCCTTCTTCATACAAGCCGTGCTATACTTCCTGGTAGATCTCAAGACCAAGTGGGGGGGACGGCCACTGTACTATGCTGGTGAGTTATTTTAGACTAGTAGCACCCTCTGTTCTCTAAGAATGGTAAAAAAAAAAAATTTGCCTTATGCTCTGTCCAATCATTTATTTTACTTTTGACAGCTCGAGTCAATGATGTTCTAATGCGTTACCGATACGATTTTTGATAACTTTTTCATAATAATTGTTTTTTTTTGTAACATTTTTATCATTTTATAAACATACCCAGCCGTATAAATGACTATATTGTATATACAGTACAGTACAGTAAATAATTTGGCTACACAAATCAGGTCATAGAAACCATCCATTGCCAAAGACGTATGGTGCTTAAAGAACAATCAAGAGAGCTTGCAGCTCCGTGACTATTTTGAAAAGGAAAGTCGTACTTGTAATTACTAGATAAGTATACGAGTTACGAAAGATCGGTTAAAAGGACACGTCGCTTCTTTATTGTAAAAAACAATATGCGTCTATGAAGTATTGAATTTGTTGTCGATGGTTGCCTGTCAATAATAATGAAACTTTATAGGCGTGATTATGTCAAAAGTAAAATAAATGTTAGGGTAGTTATAATTGGAAACTTCCCATTGTTGAATTAGAAAATAATAATTGATTTGAATGTTAACGGTCACTTCTTTCTTTCCAGGTCAAAACGCTCTATTCCTGTACATCGGTAGTGAACTTCTTAAACGTCATTTCCCGTTGTATTGGCACGTGCCCGCACCCACACACTCGCAATTATTAGCCACACATGCAGCTTGTATGCTGATGTGGCTTGCAGTCGCTGTCGCCTTGCATAGGAAACGCATCTTTATCTCCTTGTAATAAAGGCTAATATCGTCTACATCGCCATGTGCTCCACTGTCGGCGTGACAAAGGATTCTCATCTTTATCACCTTGCGACAAAATCTATTCTTCGAATCGACATGGCTACATGCTATGGTCATGGCAAGTACTATATAGTTTTATGTTATACCAGCAATATTATAGATATGTATTATGATCTGCCTGTAATAGTGTATTATAGTAACT
Organism: Erebia epiphron; assembly: GCA_963932025.1. Lineage (NCBI taxonomy): Eukaryota > Metazoa > Arthropoda > Insecta > Lepidoptera > Nymphalidae > Erebia > Erebia epiphron. The sequence goes on from OZ009948.1 coordinate 3,831,727, forward strand.
GACGATATTATATTAATAAAAATTACAATAAATATTTTATATTTTGGTGCTAGCGAATATTTTTTGAACCATAGAAGATGAAAATTGGAATTATGGAAACATTTTACCTGTCAGTTTAGAGTCTGTTAAAATATTAGCACCATAGAATAAAGATCATTTAATTAAGTTATGAAAATGTGAACAAGGTAATATTCAGAGAGGATTAGGTTCGAATACTGCCTTTCCTATAATTTTAAAGACTAAAAAGTATTTATTTATCCTGTCCAAATGCTAATAAGATATATTTAGCAAATTGTGCTAGCTTGAATGAAAACAAATATCAATGGTAGGAAGTTTTGTGTGAAGTTAGCTGGAGTAGACCAAGGGCATCTTATTATAACATTTTGGACAAGGTAATTTAATTTATAGCGTTTTGTCTAGAGAAAGTTGAGAGTGAAAATTACTGGCGGGTAATTTTAAAAAATTACTTAGATTGGATATCTCCAAATGCAGTTAGATGCAAACTAAGTTTTTTTTGTTTGGCCCATTTTTTCCAGAATATTAATCTAAAATCTAAATAAAAATTAAATAATCTACTCTCAGCTTTCACTATACTATAAAATTATTTTTATTAAAATCTATTTTAAAGTTGGCCAGAACTTTTGTCTGACTGCAGTCTTCAATTTCATTCTATCCTAAATTAAATAAATAATTAAAACTCTTTAACATAATTTCTTGATAATCATTTTTATTTTTGCAGCAATTCTATTTTGCTAGGTATTTTAGTTGTGTATTCTGAATACTTATATTGTTTGATTAAATAATAAGTTATATAAAGCGTTATAATGTTGTTTTAATATCGATGTTAACCCTGAAACCCGTTATAATTTGAATACCTAACTCAGATTATCCTTTTCTCATAAAATCACTTGCAGAAGTGGATTGCAATTCTACATTTTGCGTATGCCAGCAATGGAGTACGCCGGTGTAATATAATTTTGCATAGTAGGTAAGAAATATTAAGAATCTATATTTCGTGCGAATCACAATCGATTCTGCCGATAAAAATCGATTATCTGCATCACTATACATTTTGATCCATAATTTATGGGACCAGTCTCCGGTGCAAAAACAAAACGCAATTAACCTTCGCTTGTCATTGAGATGTCAAATCGACATTAGTGTTGGGTAGGACAAGCAATTTCGATGAGTTTGTATGAGTAACTCATTCAGTTTGGCGAGGCAGTACATTGTACCACTTCAAATGAGGTGGGACAATGTCACATTAATGGGACATTGTCCCAATAATGTGACATTGTCCCACCTCATTTTCGAACCCTTCACCCAAAACACATACGAGGCTTTGAGCTGAGCATAGAAGAATGGGGGATAATATGGGACAATATGATATGTGTTTTATGTACTAAACCTACATACCTCTAATTTTGCCGCTTCACTAATACAACGTAAATCGTAATTACAAAACAAACAAAAATGAACAATTTGAATTCGAATGTCAATTATTAATTCATTCATCGACCGACCGATTGATCGAATCGACACGACCACAGATAACTATAGACACGACACCGTCAGATTTTCACTCACAGCTCACTTCATTCAATCGTCCTACGAACGAAAGTAGTAGTACTCAACTACTCATAGAAAGGTCTGCTCTCTCAACCGCACACATTCGTTCGTGTGGCCGCGCCGTCTCGCTCACTCGCTGCGCTTTGTAGTTTGTAATGAAGCAGAAGGTAAACCAACGAGTCGAGCGAGAAGTGCGACTGCGACAGAAGATAGGACGACAACGACAATGACTTGCTTTGCTTTTACTTACTCGCTCCTCACCTCACGTCACCACTCACTCGTCAGTTCGAGATTCATTCATTTTTGCATGTCACAGTGAAGCGGTACAAAATATTTTTTTGAGGTGTTGGGACATTCAATCATTTTGTATGGGACATTTGAAGTGCCTCTTGTATGTCCTACCCAACACTAATCGACATTTCTTATCAACCTTGTTGATACGGCACTTTCGGTCAAATTTTTCGCCGAGAATACGAAAACTTTGCAAAATAAAAATGGAACCAAAAGTTAATTTAAAAGAAGACTCGGCGTACGTGAAACTACAAGAATTTTACAATCTGAACGCCGATAAAATTAATATTCAACAACTATTTCAACAGGATCCCGAACGTTTCAACAAGTTCAGGTATTTTTTGATTTTTGATTTAAATTAAAAGAAAGACAACACTTTTTAATTTCTAGTTACTCTTACAGTTTAAAAATACCTCTGTATCTATTTATCCTTGTTACATGACCTTAAAAGATCCTGTGACCTATACTTTCTAATTTCGTAAAGTTATATCATTAGAGTTTGTGTTTTAAAATAAAAGGTCACCGGTAACGAAGCAATGTCATAAGTATAAAGTAGTTTGATCTTTCGATGCTATCAAAAAAATTATCTAAATTGCAATCTATTAGCAAGAAGATGTATGAATGAAATAAGTATTCATTTAAAACCTGACTACAGAAATAAAAATCAGAGGACTTTTTGGATGTAACGTCAGTCAAGTCTAGTCAAGTCAAGTCAATGTTTTGTGGATTTTATTCATGTAAAATGTAGCCTATGTCACCCAGACCTTAATAACGAATCAATTGACACCTCATTCATTTAAAATTGGTTCTGTAGTCTAGGCGCTAATAAATAAGTAATTACTTGATGCAAATAAAACTTTGGGTCACCTAAGCATAAACACATAAGATAGGCTACTTCGGAGAGGGTAACGTTGGTCCGTAGTCTTATCTGTTAATTGAAAAAAAAATTGTGTATATGGTTTTATAATATTATTTTATATTAACAGTCTCCGCATCCCCACTCCTAATGATGGAGACATTTTACTGGATTACTCTAAGAACAGAGTGGACGAGGCTGCCTTAGCTCTGCTACTTCAACTGGCTAAAAGCCGCAATGTAGAACAAGCCAGAGATGCCATGTTTTCTGGTAAGTTTGAATTACTTAAAAAAACTGTTAAGTTTTAATGTTGACCTCTCAAGTTTTCAAGCTTCAATTAATATTTCAATTAGTTTTTTTTATTTATTGCAGTTTTATATTTTCCATTGTTATTATTGTTATAGTTTTATTTTTTAACACTTAGTGTGCAGAGTGAATACATACCCAAATACCACAACATTTAATGTGTTCAAATATTTTATACACTACCCTGTCTAATTATGCGGAAGGACGTAGGAGCCCACCGCATTATTATTGCAAGAAAACTACCATTATTTGATTAATGGGAAGGGGTCACGACCCTGAATAATTAGGAATACGACACAGAGAGAGACCCTGTGTTTTCAATCAATATTAAAATTACCTGAGTTCTTTTATTTTAAAACTTTATATAAATATTTTAACAAAGAATTACTTTTAACAATTCTTGTGTTCAGGTTGGATACTTATAATATTGTAGAATTAGAAAAAAAAACCTATTTTTTAATGGTCACAGGTCAAAAAATCAACTTCACTGAAGACAGAGCAGTCCTGCACATAGCACTTCGTAATAGACAGAACAAACCCATATTAGTTAACGGCAAGGACGTCTCCCCTGATGTGAATGCGGTGCTAGCTCATATGAAGGAGTTTTCTGAACAAGTCATCAGCGGGAACTGGAAGGGGTATGAAATAATAAATTCTGTAAAACTGAAGGAATTTTTTGATCCTCTAGAATACATCTTTCACTGTCCCTTGGGCCTCAACCTGAGCCTGAGACTGATTGTTTTCTCTTTATGTAGCAAAAACTATGAATTTTCCCTATAAGTAACCAGAATTTAAAATTCAATATTCAATAGAATTGGATCAACCCATCGTAATATTCAGAAAATGATGCTATGGCTTGTTCATGAGTCGTTTCAATGGAAGTCCAAACAATAGGTTATCAATGCTAATATTATTTAAAATCCGATAGGGTGTCTGTCTTTCAATATGCTTAGCTATCACGGCCCATTTGTTCAACCGATTCTGATGAAATTTTGAATTTATCCCTGAAAATTGAGTTTGCGCAGGAATCAAAAACCTCAATCCACCAGGACGAATTTGCGGGCATCATCAAGCATTTAGATAAAAATACTCAAATACTATAAGTCCTGTGCCCTTAACATTTATTTGTTTTAACAGGTACACAGGCAAATCAATCACAGATGTGATAAACATCGGTATCGGCGGTTCGGACCTTGGTCCACTTATGGTTACTGAGGCGCTTAAACCATACTCCAATCAACTTAAGGTATTTAAAAATGTTTCCTTTTCTTGCCATCTTTATCAGTTGCACTTTACTCTTCAAGTTGCACTTTTACTCTGGTCCTTAACCAATATTCAAGTTGCAATTTTTTCTAGTATACAACCGTCTCATATTACAACAATTAGTATTTTATAGAAAATTGATTGAAATACTATTTTCACAATATTTCTACTATTTTATTCGTCCACTTGCAATATATATCGATAGTTATATTTTAATTTACGTAATTTATAAATACAAGGTCAATGTTTGTACCTTCTACTTTCTTTTCACCTAGTACATTTTTACTTATAAAATAAGCCTTGTTGTTAACTAATTATTGAAAATCTAGATATAAAATCTGAATCTAGATCTAATACTTCCTCCAATTATATAATTTTGTAGTTTTTTAATTTGTAGAATTCATATGAAGTTATGATAACACCACATGATAATGTGGTAATGGAATTGTGGTGTGGTGTGTGGTGGTTCATAACTTCCTATAATAGTAAAATCGTATATTGATTGTACTATTGGAATTTATTAAAGTTGTAAGTTTGAAAATAAATTAATTGATATTGTTGGTTGCAAGGTTCACTTCGTGTCAAATATCGACGGCACCCACCTAGCGGAGGTGCTCAAACGGCTCAACCCTGAGACCGCGCTCTTCATCATCGCATCCAAGACCTTCACCACGCAGGAGACAATCACCAACGCAACTTCCGCCAAGAACTGGTTCCTCCAAGTCGCCAAAGATGTAAGACCATCTATATATTCAGCAATATAAAGCTTTAATAAAGTGGGCCCAACTTAAATGCCTTGGGTGACCCTCAATTGGGTATTTAACCATGTACTATTATAGTCAAATAAATTATTTTTTTGTGATTATTAAATAGAGGATCTCCCAAAAGTCGTAATATTCGCATCCCATGTTAGTTTTATGTTGTATAACCATTTTAAACTATCGATTAAAATAAAAACGTGTGTCGAACTATGATGACGTCACAATTCAGTATTTCATACAAAATCCCATACTAAGCAAGCGTTTTCATCTAAATTCTAAGTAGTATTTTATAACTAGGGAATGCCCGCGACTTCATCCGCGTGAATTAAGTTTTTGATTCCCGCGGGAACTCTTTAACTTTCCTGGATAAAAAGCCTATGCCTAGCCTATGTCCTTCCCCGGGATACAACCTATCCCTGTACCAAATTTCATCAAAATCGGTTGAACAGATGGACAGTGAATGCGTAGCAGACAGACAGACACACTTTCTATCATATTAGTATGGAAGTATGGATTAGTTTGGATATTAGTAGTATAAAAATAATTTTCTTTCTTTTTAGCCATCGGCTGTGTCAAAACATTTCGTAGCACTTTCAACGAACGCTGAAAAGGTGACCGCTTTTGGTATCGACCCCAAAAACATGTTCGGCTTCTGGGATTGGGTGGGAGGCAGGTGAGAAAATTCTGTTGTTTGTTTATTAATCCTTAGGTATTAATCTTGGGTAAATACACTCTTATGTAGAGGAGATAGAGTTCTGTTTAGTGTTTACCTCGAAACAAAAGGTTAAAAGTAACAACCGGCCAAGTGCGTGTAGGGTAGGCTTGAATAGAATAGAATAGGATGAATTTATTTGTCTGAATATGTGTTACAATGATGGTTACAGTATGAAAAGCCAAAGCATATTCAGTCAGGCAACCCTGACATACAAATTTTTATGTGGTTAAATATTTTAATAACACAGTACGAGTTTATTCTAGTTTGTCCTGTCACAAAGTCTACATAACTGTGATAGATTTCCTTTTAACTTTGTAATATATACTACTGCCATGAAGTTGCTGATTTGACTAGTGTACCCTTTCATATTGAACCCTGCGGAAAAGGACAGCACTAGACCTAAGTCCTGTCAATTTAGTTTAGTTTTGAACAACAAAAACCACACTTTCGTCTACTTTTCAGGTACTCCTTGTGGTCAGCGATTGGTCTGTCTATTTCACTTTACATTGGATTCGATAACTTCGAGAAACTTCTAGACGGAGCTAACTTTATGGACAACCATTTCACAACTGCACCTTTGGATAAAAATGTAGGTGCACTTGGTTATATTTGAATGAAAAAATTGTTTGTCGCGACTTTAGAGCAAGTTACTCAGATCTCTTTTGATGATGATGGAAGTACCAAGTATTTAAAATGGGGATTAAATATAAGGACCATCAAAAATACTTTGAGACCCCTAAACTTTCTTATCAAATAAAATATATTTGAAGACCAAAATGTCGTAAATGTTTACCAAATCTTGTTTGATTAGTAAGTATACTTGCCAAAACCTAAAGTTAAGTTAGGATAGAACACAAAATAATATCATGTTCAACTTAGGTTCTATTGGGTAGTATAGGTAATTTAAGTTAAAGGAAAAGGTTCATTTTAGGCCTACTCTTGTATCTATCTATGTTTACACTCTTCCATGGATAGAGGAAAATACATAGATTGTATTAAAAATATAATAATTTGGAACAGCAAAGTAAATAACGAGCAAAAAAATAAAAATGTATTTCAAGTTTTCGATACGTTTCCAAGATAGCAATTGTCAGCCATAGAGAAGGCAGTAGGCGCGAAATGTATCAAATGTCATTTTTTACAGTCACTGTCAATATACAGTTTTTCTTTTGAAAACGTCAAAAGATATGAATCCGCCATTGTTACCCTCTCATTTTTAGCGTTCCATAGCTTGGAAAGATTAAATAATTTTACCACTGAAATTACGACGAATTCGTAGATTTGACCAATAAAAACTGGTCTAGTATTTTATTATCCTTCATTTCTCTGCTTGTACAAGACTTGGCCTACGCCCCATACAAATCTGTACCGTCTCCTTTAACGTTAACATCGATATGTAATATGTAGGTACTAGATGGGCCCTTTCATAGAAAAAAGCCGGGCGTCCGACTTGCTGAACACGTTCCACACCTGTCATAAGCCTGTCTTTGTCCCCGTCGTAGCGCTGTCACGATCGCTCGTCGTGCATATAATTTGTTATTATTAAGTTAACATCTAAAGTTTAACTAGTTTGGCACTTGTATAATTTTTATTATAAGGTAAGTGTTTCGATTCACAATTATACATTTCCAAAAAAACGTTATTTAATCTTCTTATTTAATATTTTTATCCATTACGCAATCATTTAATTTCCGCAGCAAACTGTATTTTATTTAATATTTTTTTTTACTTACGGCTTCTATGGCTATGACCTATATTATCTATGACCGAGTCATACGTTTTCAAGCTTTCATTCAAGATGGGGGCATATATGTTGCAAGCAAGTTTCCGCTGCTGTTCATGGTGTTGCTAAAAATACGCATACATTCTTTGTTTGACAGGGCCCGTCTATGTAAGTTGAGGTTGTTGAAAGTTAAATTAAAATGTGGCTAAAAATTTCGTTGGTCATAATGATTAATTTTTGGGTTAGCAAGATATGAAATTTTTGGTTATAATTTTACTTAGAATAGGGTGTTTAACGTTGGTGAACATTTTTACATTTAACTTTTTACTTAATCTGGTTAGCAGTTAAGCATAAGCCTTTAAAATGACCCCAAAACAAAGTTTTCAAGCAGCTAACTTTTCAAATATATTAAATGGTACTTATTTGTAACTATTTTTCTTGTAAAATAAAGATTTTTAACATTTCGACCTGAGTAAAAGTCTTTGAAATTAATAGGCTCACTTGCAGAGAGTAGAAACGCCGAGTAACATTTAACCCAGGAATAAATTTGAAATTTTGACAGAAGTTTTATACGAATTCTGTCAAAGTAGCAGCTAACTCTAGGTTATAAGGATAAATCGGCATTTCTGAAAAAAAAATTCGTTTATTTGGTCTACCAACAGCAACATCATTTAAAACATAGATCAGCAATTTTACGATATATTAGGTACCTACTAAGACAAAATGACTAGCCACTTATAAGTAAACACTGCATGCTCTATATCTTTGCGTCGTATTGCTCATTGCAGATGGTCGTGACCCCATTCCATTAATCATATAATGACAGGGGTTTTCTTGGGATAATAATGCGGTGGGTTCCCAGGTCCTATCGCATAAGCAAGCATGCGCTATAGTGATAAGTTATTTTACAATAGGCATGATGACTGATTTTGAGAAATGGTCAGATTATGTTTGGAAGTATCTACTATTTCGAAAAAATATCTGATTTCAGAAGAAAAATAAGTTTTGGTAGATAAAATTGGCATTTGAAATTTAAATTTTAAAATTCACGCCAAAACGCTCGGCGGTGTCATGGCGTCGTTTTGACGTCACTATTGGTTTTGTACTCTGTGCAGTAAACAAAAGTGTGATCGTCAAAGCTCGAAAACAAACAATTGTGACGTCATTCGCTTCTTGGTGTTTAATCCATTATGGCGGATTGCTGTATTTTATAGTTTTATTTTATCAATGTAATGTACTATTTGTAGGCACCAGTGATTCTCGCGTTGCTCGGCGTGTGGTACAGCAACTTCTACGGCGCGGAGACGCACGCCCTTTTGCCCTACGATCAGTATTTACATAGGTATGTATTACTCGATGATGACCGCGACTACATCCGCCTCTGTTCCATCCATACTTATATTGTAAATGCGAAAGTGTGTCCGTCTGCTACGCTTTCACGGCCCATCTATTCAACCGATTTTGATAAAATTTGGTATAGCGGTAGGTTACATCCCGGGGAAGGACATAAGCTACTTTTTATACTGGAAAATTAGGGAGTTCCCGTGGGAATAAAAAAAACTTAAACCGCGCGGACGCAGTCGCGGGCATCAGCTAGTTATCTATAGATTATCACCCATTTGTCTTACAAAAATTGTGTACATTGATACTAAATTAAAAAATAAATAAATTGGCATTCATACTGACTGCCGATAGAAATGAAAACTTATAACTTAGAATTTTAGTATTAAAATTTGAAATTTCATAATGGTTAAATTAAAATTATCATCACCAATCTGATAATAATCAAACTCAAACACTATTTGAACAATGTATCAATTCAATCCATTCAATTTTACTTGTAAAGATATACACAGCACTAAAGTTGCACAATACGTCACAGCATGTTGGTGACGCGAACCCATCAGATTTCCCCTACCAAAAAGTGCTCAACGCGGCTAAAGAAGTTTTCACTTCAAAAATTTAAAGGTTTGCAGCCTACTTCCAACAAGGCGACATGGAGAGTAACGGAAAGTACGTGACCCGCGGGGGGCAACAGGTCCAATACAGCACGGGGCCAATCGTGTGGGGCGAGCCCGGTACTAACGGACAACACGCCTTCTACCAACTCATACACCAAGGCACCAGGTGGGTCCATTTCCAACAGGCCAGAACACCTATGCCCACTATCCTCAACACCTGCGCCCACCATCCTCAACACCTACGCCCACCATCCTCAACACTTACGTGCTCCATCCTCAACGCCTAACCATCCTCAATACCTGCGCTCACCATCCTCAACACCGGCGCCTACCAGCCTCAACATCTACGCCCACCATCCTCAACACTTACGCGCTCCATCCTCAACACCTGCGCCCTCCATCCTCAACAGCTACGCCCACTATCCTCATCATCTACGCCCACGATCCTCAACACCGGCACCTACCATCCTCAACACCTGCGCCCACCATACTCAACATTACGTCTACCATCCTCAACAGCTACGCCCAATGTTAGTTATATTAATAATATTCTAAATGCTGTACGCCAGAAATGGCTGAATGCATACTGATATTGTGTTCACAACGGATAAATCAATAAAAGCTAACTATTTATACAATAGCTATACAGTTTTCTAATCGACTGAAACTCAATTTATCTATGTTATTAATCTAATAATATTTTTAGGTTGATCCCGTGCGATTTCATAGCGCCGGCACAAACTCACAACCCCATATCCGGAGGAGTGCACCACAAGATCTTGTTGGCCAATTTCCTGGCCCAAACCGAAGCTCTCATGAAGGGGAAGACTTCTGAAGAAGTGAGTGGACATCCATACTAATATTAATGCGAAAGTGTGTCTGTCTGTCTGTCTGTCTGTCTGCAACGCTTTCACGGCCTAATTACTCAACCGATTTTGATGAAATTTGGTACAGAGATAGGTTGTATCCCGGGGAAGGACGTAGGTTACTTTTTATCCCGGAAAATTGAAGAGTTCCCGCGGGAATCAAAAAACATAAATTCACGCGGACGAAGTCGCGGGAATCATCTAGTTGATTATAAGTTCTACTAGTTTATGCCCGAAACTTCGTCCGCGTGGACTACACAAACTTCAAACCCCGATTTTTTACCCCGTCGAACTTTCAAAAATCCTTTCTTAGCGGATGTCTACGTCATAATAACTATCCGCGTGCCAAAAGAGATTTACTATTTTTTGGACTCTTTGTACACTCTACCATGAATAGAGGATTATATTTAAAATATAATAATTTAGAATAGTAAAGTAAATAACGTGAAAAAAATAAAAATGTATTTCAAGTTTTCGATACGTTTCCAAGATGGCAACCTTCAGCCATCTTCTTCTTCTTCTTTTGGTTAATGGCGAACCTTCAGCCATAGAGAAGGCAGTAGGCGCGAAATTTCTGACAGTCACTCAAAATAACGTGTTTTTCTTTTCAAGACGTCAAAAAATATGAATCCGCCATTGTTTCCCAGTCATGTTTAGTGTAGCATATCGTGGAAAGATTAAATAATTTCACCACTGAAATTACGACGAATTCGTAGATTTGAACGATCAAAACTGGTCTAGTATATTTTTTCTTTCATTTCTTTCCTTGTAAAAAGACCGGACCCACGCCCCCTACAAATCTGAACCGTCTCCTTTCAGCCCGATTTGTCCACTGGTTTGAGCTGTGCGTTGATAGATCAGTCAGTCACCTATTCTTTTTATATGTGTACTAGCTGATGCCCGCGACTTCTTCCGCGCGTGGATCGAGGTTTTTTTGGTTCCCGCGGGAAACCCTTAATTTTCCATCCATCCCTTAATACATCCATCCAAATTTTCGCATTTATAATATTATAGTATATTAGATTATTATTATATTTGCAGGCTAAAGCCGAACTAGAGAAGTCCGGTATGGCGCCGGAAGCGATCGCGAAAATACTTCCTCACAAAGTGTTTAAAGGCAACCGCCCCACCAATTCTATCGTTGTGAAAAAAGTTACTCCGTTCACGCTCGGAGCACTCATTGGTGAGTTTTTTTTAATTAACTGGCTTTACGGCTCTGGGTTCCAGCCCTTCTGAGCCTTGGTAAGGTTTATTGGCATGTTATATATTTTATTAGGAAAAGAAATGCCATGATTATAAAGTTAAAGATAAAATTTTGATCCGTACGCTTAGTTTAAGTTTTAACTCGATTGATCGTATAAGCATTCGATGACATTCGACTCTCTTCTCGATCGGCAACATAGACATTCTTTTAACTTAAGACTCTATTTGCGATAGGCGATTTCGTCTCCATGAGAAAAGTCACTCTCACTTATAAGTTCGGCAATTTTTGAGTATTCAATCATTTCTCCTGCTATAAAATTAAATATTCATATTAATATCTTTCCAGCAATGTACGAACACAAGATCTTCACCCAAGGAGTGATCTGGGACATCAATTCCTTTGACCAATGGGGCGTGGAGCTCGGCAAACAATTGGCTAAGGCCATCGAACCAGAATTGCAGGACTCAAGCCCTGTCAGCTCCCACGATGGCTCTACCAACGGACTTATCAACTTCCTGAAGGCCAACTTTGCTTAAAAGCAAAAAAAAATGAGGCCCCCAAAAATGTCTCAGGCCCCCTTTTATTTATCAGCTCTAATATTAACCTGTCGATATTTAATTTAGTCTTTGCGTAGTAAATAACCAGTAACCTTCTATCTGTAATCTACTGAGTTCACATAAATACCTAAATGCATACTATCTTGCGTCTGATTACTTTAATGTTAAATGAAGTCACCATGGCATGATCAGCAGCCTTATTCTCTAACTTAGTGGTTATCAAAAACTGAAAGCCACTGGTTTAGAGAATTCTGAGACATCAATTCCTTCAGCTAGTTGTGTGTGGAACTCGAAAAGAACAAAAAATATTGAGGCCCCCAAATATTTACCAGGCCCCTTTCGAGTTGTTGGCGTTCTAATAAATTTTTGACGTCATGTTACTTCGTTTTGCAAAATATCAAATCAGCAGCATGCTATGATGTACATAAATAACTTCCGAATGCTTAAAAGGTGTGTTATTTTCTCTTTGAACAATATCAAAACAGTAAGTAGCATTTAGCCGTAAGTTCAGAGTAGTTGTAATTAGAACGATTTATAACATGCAAAGGTGATGTACAAATAACAATTTGAAATCTATAATATAAAAATAAGTCGGATTTTCCTTCCTGACGCTATAACTCCAGAACGCACGAACCGATTTCCACGGTTTTGCATTCGTTGGAAAGGTCTCGGGCTCCGTGAGGTTTATAGCAAAGAAAATTTCAAGAGCGGGAACGGGAACGGAAAACCGAATTTCACGCGGGCGGAGCCGCGGGCAAAAGCTAGTTATATATAAAGATCTTGTCTCAAGTATGTTTGTTATGTGATGTTTTATTGTAAGAGTAATTAAAACGATTTATGAAATGTTTTGTCTTTTGAATGTTGTTTATTTATAAATGTAATTTATTCGAAAGAATAAAGCTTATCAAATCATTAAGTTATTTTATTTATAATGCGTATTTTTACCCCTTACAGAAAATAATTGAAGAAATAGAGGACCTGTAGGGTTAGCACAAGATTTGATATTTCGTAAAAGTTGATAGAATTCGAGTATCGAAACACTAGCATTAGAACAAAGTAGGTTGAAACCATGCGTTGAAATACCATCGACTTTCATTTTACAAGATGTCTGCTTGGAGCGCTATCTGTAGCACGTGCGACTTTGAGCTTTAACATTTAAAAGTTTTAAATAACAAACAGCAGGTCCTAGATACCTACTGTAATGGCCTAGTTGCGACAACGCATAATGTTAAGCAACGTTGACCCAAGTCGGTAGCTGGATGGGTGACCGAATTTGGCGTTTTTGTTTCCTCCGTGCCTCGGAGACATAGATGAATATGTAAAACCTGAAACTCTGAGAGCACGTTAACCCGGTTATTATCCATTATATCTGATAATAATCGTTAGTAACCTAAGAGTTCAAATAGGACTTGGTAGAGTGACTAGTCGTATGCGGAAGGACCTGGGAATCCACCGCATTATTATACCAAGAAAACTACAGCCATTATGTTATTAATGGAAAGGGGTCAAACCCTCAGCAATGAGGAATACGACGCAGATAGAGGGAGAGATACTGTAAGTCTGACTTTATGTAGGTTGATGAGTAAAACATTATGTACCATAACGTCATTTTGTTTATTATTCACATACAAAATAATTTACGTGACGTCATATCGACCCTACGATATAATGCTTAGTGCAAGATTTCTTACCTATTCGATCGCGTCTAAGTTAACTAAGATTTGTATGAAATGTTCATACTCATTTAATACCATACAAAGCTAACTATCGAATTGGTAAAAAATTCTCGCACTATGCCTATTTTTTTAAGTTTGAAAACCTATCGAGACATGCAGTGTCATAATATCAATCATATCTTCAAAAAATTTAATACATAAATGATTTATTAATATTATTTTTACAAATGCAGAATCAACATTTGAGATCTTTTGAGAACAATGCTTTTTCACTGGTATTTTATTTATTGTTGATATTCATTCATAGTTCGTCAATAACATTAACGATTTTACGTTTTGGAATTTAACAATATTTTAACTGTGACATGTCTTATCTTAATTATAATTAACAAATACTGTAATAAGTACAATAGTTTATTTAGGTTTCCTCCCCCTGCCCCCGCCGGTTTTTGTTTTTTTATTCGCATTTTTTTTCTCCTCTTCGGCTTTGCGTTTTGGATTCGGCGTGGTCGATAGCACCTAGAAGAGAAAAAAAAAATTAAAGGATTTGGAGACGACTTCACGGCCTGTCCATTTAACCGATTTTAATGCAATTTATCTGGCAGTTTGTGTCCCGGGACAGATATAGGCTATTTTCCGCCTATTCAAGACAAGCCAAGGCGAGCCAGATGCTAAATCAAATCAAAAGATTTTTTACATCACAAAATTTTTACAAGTGCTTTTTAATTTTTGAAAATTCAACCTTAGGGGTTGAATAGGGGGTAAAATAAGAGTTTGAAATGTATATGAAAATCGAACTTAACATGAGCGAAGGATTTTGGATGGATGGATGTTTGTTACTCAATCACGCCAGAACGGCTGAATGGATCTGGATGATTTTTTTTAAACTCAATTTATTTATAACATGTAGGACATACAGGTGTCTCTTATGTTACGTCATGTTTTGATTCTACTACCGGTTCAGAAAGAAGTTCTGCTGAGTAGAGCCGGCAAGAAACTCAGCAGTTGCTCTTTTTAGAAAACAAGATATTACAATACGTAGGTATATAAATCAAACACAGTAGTGTACTAGTGTACGTTATTATACTATCCTGTGGGGAGCTGGACCCAAAGTCGATTACTTCCATACAACTTTATCATTAAGAAATTCGTCAATTGTATAATAGCCAACAAGTCTTCCTTTATGGCTTTTTTTTAATTAGTGTAACGGCAAATCCAAAAGTTCTTTTGGAACCATAATATTATAAAAGGTATGATAATAGACATGAAATGTATGTAATAGGCATGATGACTGATTTTGAAAAATGGTCAGATTATGGTCGGAAGTATCTACTATTTCGAAAAAATATCTTATTTCAGCAGAAAAATAAGGTTTGGTAGATAAAATTGGCATTTGAAATTTAAATTTTAAAATTCACGCCAAAACGCTCGCCGGTGTCATGGCGTCGTTTGTGACGTCACTATTGTTTTTACCAATGTACCCTGTGCAGTGTGCAGTAAGCAATAGTGTGATTGTCAAAGCTCGAAAACAAACAATTGTGACGTCATTTACTTCTTGGTGTTTTACCCAATATGGCGGATTGATGTATTTTATCAAAATAAATAGTAATCTCACTGAAAATAGAGAAATAAATACGTTTTTTATAATCCATGAATCCTATTTCATTAGATAAATTCATAATTTCATTGATTCTTGATTACTGTCATCATGCCTATTTGGCAAGGGGGCAGGTAATTCAAATAATCGTAGTTAAAAATAGTTAATATACCTTAAAGAATCCATCGAGTCTCCCCTGTGTGGTACCGGAGCGAGCTTTCATCAGTTTCTTGGCACCATTGCGGACTCTCTCCTCGTTGAACTGTTTGTCTCCGCATAGGAATTTCACCAGGCCTTCCTCGTCTGGGTCACACCATTTGAGCTGGAAATAGAGATAACTATAATGTTCTTCGTGTCCTAACATACCTCCAATGAAGTAAAATATACTTTATTGTACACCATTAAAAGAAAAACAATCATCTAAATGGATATGGCACAACAGGCGGCCTTATCTCTTAAATAGCGATCTCTTCCAGGCAACTTCAGGGCATGGGAAACTTTTAAAAGAAAGCGGGATGGGTGTACTGAGACATAGGAATAAATAAATATTATAGACAGAACTAGTCTTTGAGCTTGTGGTGCTCCGCTAGCTGGCCTCTTTGCTCCGCACCGGCCAGTGCATACGTCTGCGAGCTATGTACTGAAGTTCGAATATCGAATCGCTGATTGGCAAAAAGCAACGTCGAACGGCCGGAGGATTATTCACTCTACAGACGCGAACAAGCGTGGTCGTCTAGCCTCGCTGCTAGGCCCACCGTTCTTTTACCATTTGTCTATACAATGTTGTTTTTCAATAAGACATTATTTTAATATACTATCGTGGTAGTTATTATCGAGTGTATCATTTCAACGCCTACACTTAGGAAGTGAATCCTAACTAGGTAGTTGGTTGTAGAGCGAGGAAATCCAATAACTCCCTACAAATGGTGACCCCGAGAAGAATATTTTCAATAAAAGGTCAGTCTATTTTCAAGTGACCTCAATAAAAGGTCAAAGCTCGCTTTTTGAGGACGTTTCATATCAAGCTAGAAGAAGAATAATCTTTGAAATTTAATAGTAATCAGAAGAATACTTATTTAAACAAGAATATTATTGTGAAGCATCGTTGCCAAGGAGAAACATAAATTCATCGAAGAAGACTTCGAAAATATTTTCGAATAAATAGAATGCTGTGACGGATCGATGGACATTTGACATCGCAGATTTTATTTCTTTTTTTCAAGATTCAAATATAAGAAGGAAGATTATAGTTCAAATTCAAATTTTGGAAGAGAAAATTTATAGACAATAGAGTCAATTGTTTTGAATTTGTTTTATAGGAACGTGACTATCTGACATTTTCAGATATTTTGTAAACAATAATTTATTTTCTTTCAGCGAATTAGTTTTTTAAATTTTAGGATCTTAAATATAAAATAATGGAGAAAATTAAAATTTTGGAAGACGAAAATGAGTCGCTTAAAAAAAAAATTAAGGAGCTGCTTGGATCAGCTATGCCATTAGTGGAAGAAAATAAGTCGCTACGGTCCAAGCTGGCGAGTACCGCATCTGACCCCATTGCAGATGCACCTAAAATTTGTAAGGTTTCAGCTAAACTTCCACCATTTTGGGTGGACCGACCTACAGTCTGGTTCGCTCAAGTCGAGGCGCAATTTGCAATTTCAGGTATCACGGTTGATCAAACAAAATTTGATCATGTTGTTGCACAATTGGATTCGCATATAATAGGTGAGATTGAAGATGTTATCACTCAGCCTCCATCTACTGAGCGATATAAATTTTTAAAGAAGGAACTCATCCGTCGTCTCTCTGCGTCTGAAGAACAAAGAGTTAGACAATTAATAAGCGACGAGGCATTAGGTGATCGCAAACCATCACAATTTCTTCGCCACCTACTTTCTCTTGCAGGTCATGCATTGCGCGATCAAAGTATTTTGCGTCAATTATGGATGCGTTGTTTACCGCAGCATCTTCAGGCAATTTTAGCCGCTCAGTCTGAGCTAAGCTTGGACAAAATTGCAGACCTAGCGGACAAAATTTTAGAGGTCTCTCCTGGCGTAACTACTCCCTCTACTTCAGTTGTGACTCCATCTCCATCTACTTCTACTTCTACTTTAGAAAAAACAGCTTGCTCATCCGATTCTAATGTAGCTACACTTTCAGGTCGCATTGATGAACTGACCAAACAAATAGCAGCGCTTACTAAGGATAGTAAGTTTTCTAACCGAAGCAGAAGCAGGTCCAGAAGACGTTTTAACAATCGTTTATTTTTACCCTCTCCTAACAACCGAAATAACGGTGGTGAGGTTTGTTGGTATCATCGTAGATTTGCATCGCGCGCGACAAAATGCACAAAGCCGTGTTCATTTGTGGATCCGGGAAACCGGCAAGGCAATCTGTAGAGGCGATGCCAGCTTGCCCGCAACGTAGTCGCCGATTATTTATTTCAGAAAGAAGATCTAAAATTCGTTTTTTAATAGATACTGGCTCTGATGTATCTTGTTATCCAGTTTCGTGGGTAGAACGGCACCCTAAAGTTGCCGATTATAGTATGCGCGCTGCAAACGGCAGCGTCATTAAAACGTATGGCTCAATTCTTTTAGGTTTAGATTTAGGATTACGCCGAGATTTTAGATGGCATTTTGTTATATGCGATGTTAGCACCGCCATTATTGGTGCAGATTTTTTAGCGCATTTTAATTTGTTACCAGATTGTAACACCAGCCGCCTGATTGACAACTCGACTGGACTCTCTAGTACGGCGTCAATCACGGTATGTGAGCAAGATAGCGTGAAGACAGTAAGTAGTGCAAACGATATTTTATCGGAATTTCCGGCCATTATTAGACCTCCAGGCCCAGTGCGCGAGATAAAACACAACACGGTGCATTTCATCAGAACTACTGATGGACCACCAGTATCTTCTCGCCCGCGCCGCCTAGGTCCGCAGAAGCTCGCCGTTGCAAAGAAAGAATTTGATAACATGCTAGCATGCGGTTCTGCTAGGCCTTCCGATAGCGCTTGGTCTTCCGCTTTACATTTAGCTCCAAAAGGTGACACTGACTGGCGTCCGTGCGGTGATTACCGCGCTTTGAATGCGCGAACGATACCAGATAGGTATCCCGTTCGTCACATCGGTGATTTTAATCAAAATTTGGTTAATTCAACGATCTTTAGTACGATTGATTTAGTTAAAGCATATCAACAGATTCCTGTCGCAAAAGAGGATATTTGTAAAACAGCAATTATAACCCCTTTTGGTCTTTTTGAATTTCCTTATATGGCTTTCGGGTTACGCAACGCTGGTCAAACATTCCAGCGGTTTATTGATGAAGTCGTACGTGGCTTGGATTTTTGTTTTGCTTATGTTGATGATATTTTAGTTTTTTCTAGGGACCCGCAGCAGCACGCCGAGCATTTACGTTTATTATTCAAGCGCTTAGAGGAATACGGCGTGGTAATTAATGAGAAAAAATGCCATTTCAATGATTCAGAAGTAAGGTTCCTCGGTTATAGGATTAGTGCTGCTGGTATCAGCCCGCCTATCGAACGGATCAAGGATTTACAGGACTTTCCCTTGCCAAAAACGGTTCAAGGAGTCCGACGTTTCCTTGGTATGGTAAATTTTTATCGGAGATTTCTTCCTCACATTGCACGTTATCAAGCGCCACTCATTGATGCTCTGTCAGCTATTCAAGGTAAAGGTGCAAAGCCATTTATTTGGTCACCTGATTTAGAGCGTAGTTTTGCAGCTTGTAAGGAAAGTTTAGCTAACGCAACCCTTTTAGCGCACCCTTTGCCTGACGCTCATCTAGGATTATTTACTGATGCGTCTTGTTCGCATGTAGGTGCCTGTCTGCAGCAAAAGGTAAGACAGGGTTGGCAGCCGATAGCATTTTTCAGTAAAAAGCTGAACGAAAAGCAGTCTACTTGGCCAGCTTATTATAGGGAATTATTAGCAGTCTATGAAAGTGTGCAGCATTTTAGGCACATTCTAGAGGCTCAGCCCGCCACGATTTTTACTGATCATAAACCTTTGTTATATGTTTTCTCTCAAAAACGAGAAAAGCTTCCCCCTGTTCAGTTAAATCAAATTATTTTTATTTCACAGTATACTACAGATATTCAGCATGTCAAAGGGGCAGACAACCTCGTTGCAGATGCGTTCTCGCGAGTGGAGGGCATCTCAGCACAGGACCTCCTCGTAGAGCTTTCTCGTTCGCAGGCATCCGATGAGGAATTAAGGAAGCTGCGTGATTCAACTTCAATGAAGTTGGCACGCGTTCCGATTCCAGGCACAACAGTTAAACTAGTTTGTGACCTCTCTACTGGAAAACCCCGTCCCTTTGTTACTCAGAATTTCCGAAGGAATATTTTTGACAGCTTTCATAATCTTAGTCATCCTGGCGTACGAGCTACTTCACGCTTGATAGCTGAACGTTTTGTATGGCCGTCTATGAGAAAGGATTGTCGCATGTGGACACGTGCTTGTCAGGGGTGTCAACTATCAAAAGTTACCCGCCATACAAGTTCACCTTTGTCTAAATTTTCAGAACCATCTAATCGTTTTTCTGTGATTCATATGGATATAGTAGGCCCATTACCTTACTCGTCTGGTTTCAAGTACTGTCTCACCGTCATCGATCGTTTTACACGATGGCCTGAGGTATTTCCAATGCCAGACATTACCGCCGAAACGTGCACAGCTACATTCGTTTCTGGCTGGTTAGCAAGGCTAGGGTGTCCTGAGGTCATTATTACCGACCAAGGGTCTCAATTTAACTCTCATTTGTTTTCTAAGATAGTGGAGTTGACCGGCGCGCAGCATCGCACGACAACTTCGTATCACCCGCAATGCAACGGTATGGTGGAGCGACTTCACCGCCAGCTGAAGGCGGCGATTATGTGTCACGCTAACCCGCAATGGACCGAGGTACTCCCACTTGTACTCCTGGGAATAAGGAGCGCCTGGAAGGAAGACCTCGGGACTTCTAGCGCAGAGCTTGTATATGGGGAATCACTGAGATTGCCAGGTGAATTTTTTAACCCTACTTTTAAGGATCGTCATATTGATCCAGCATATTTTATTGATAGACTTCGCACTCATATGGCGAATCTATCGCCAACTCCTGCAACTGCACATTGCAAAAAGTTTTTCTATATACCTAAAGATTTATCTTCCGCATCATTCATGTATTTACGTCGAGGAACGATCAAGTTAGCGTTACAGCAGCCGTACACCGGTCCTTTCAAAGTGTTGGAGCGTGGTGAAAAGTCTTTTGGGATTGAAGTGAAAGGGAAACCAATCACAGTCTCTATTGACAGGTTGAAACCAGCTTACTTGTCACTTGATCCATCAGATGCAACAAGTACTCCTCCAGTTTATACGCGTTCCGGACGTAGGGTGCGTTTTCCGTCGCATTTACAAACTTAATTTCTTTTTCTTCTCCCGTTCTTTTTCACTCTGCAGGGGGGTGATGTGGTGCTCCGCTAGCTGGCCTCTTTGCTCCGCACCGGCCAGTGCATACGTCTGCGAGCTATGTACTGAAGTTCGAATATCGAATCGCTGATTGGCAAAAAGCAACGTCGAACGGCCGGAGGATTATTCACTCTACAGACGCGAACAAGCGTGGTCGTCTAGCCTCGCTGCTAGGCCCACCGTTCTTTTACCATTTGTCTATACAATGTTGTTTTTCAATAAGACATTATTTTAATATACTATCGTGGTAGTTATTATCGAGTGTATCATTTCAACGCCTACACTTAGGAAGTGAATCCTAACTAGGTAGTTGGTTGTAGAGCGAGGAAATCCAATAACTCCCTACAAGCTTGCTTCAATAACCTTGATGTATTTTACAAAACTTAACTCAATAAAATTCAAAATTCAAAATTCAAATTATTTTTATTCAAATAGACTTTTACAAGTACTTTTGCATCGTCGAGTGAATCTACCACTGGTTCGGAATGCCATTCCTACCGAGAAGAACCAGCAAGAAACTCGGCGGTTGCTCTTTTGAAAAAAAAATTAATTTACAATTTTATTAATTTATACATAATATGTAACCGCTGTCCTTAGCATTGCTGGAGCGAGTCAAATCCATGCTCCTTTGTTATTTACGTAATCTTCAACAGTATAATAAGCTTTTTCCAGGAGCATACTTTTAATGGACTTCTTAAACTTGTGTAAAGGCAAGTTTAAGATAGGTTGTGGAATTTTGTTATAAAATAGAATGCTCATTCCCACGAACGACCTTCGGACCTTCTTGAGGCGGAGCGATGGAGTCACGAGCTTATGGCGGCCTCTAGTTTGCCTATCATGCAGATCGCATATTTTTTTGTAATTGTGAATGTGCTGTTTTACGAAGATTAGATTACTATAAATATATTGCGAGGCTACTGTAAGAATACCTATTTCCTTAAATTTCTCTCTAAGGGATTCGCGCGGTTTTAAATTATAAATTGCTCGTATTGCCCTTTTTTGTAATACAAAATTTTTTTGAATATCTGCCGCTTTACCCCATAGTAAGATTCCGTAAGACATAATACTATGAAAGTAAGCAAAATACACAATTTTTGCAGTTTCAACGTCAGTAAACTGTCGAATCTTTCTGACAGCGTAAGCAGCAGAGCTGAGTTTGCCAGCCAGAGTTGATATATGAGTGCCCCATTGAAGCTTTGAATCTAAGGTCACCCCCAGGAACACAGTGGTCTCTTCTATTTTTAAAATATCATTATTTACAGTTAAATTTATGTTTCCTGTGGACTTGGTATTCGGCAATGCGAATTCAATGCACTTGGTTTTCTTTGCGTTCAAAAGTAAGTTGTTTACTGTAAACCAGTTAGTGACTTGAGAAATTGATATGTTGTGTTTTTAGGGTTCCGTACCTCAAAAGGTAAAAACGGAACCCTTATAGGATCGTTCGTCTGTTGACCGTCTGTGTGTCAAGACCCTTTTTCTCAGGAACGCATGGAGGTATCAAGCTGAAATTCATATCAAATACTCAGGTCTACTGTTCCTTGGAGCTGTGAAAAAATCTAAGCCAACGCAATCAAAAGATACAGCCGTTTATGCTGCATTTAGGCCACTCGCAAGCGAATCAAAACCTACAGGGTACTTCCCGTGAACTCAGAATCTCGAAATTTGGTACGAAGCACCGTCTTATAGCATAGATAAAGGAAAAATTGCGAAGAGAATAAATTTTTAGTTACATCATATAATAAAAATATTTTTAATAATTTTAAACTTATTACTCCTTTCCGCTTGAACGCGTAGAGGTATTAAATTGAAATTATAATAGATAAGTGGAATAGGTTTGTACGGAACCCTCGGTGCGCGAGTCCGACTCGCACTTGTCTGGTTTTTTTTCACAGAACTGACCTCAAAATTCTTCGTGTTTTCTTACAAAACTTACCTCAATATCCTTCGTGTTTTCTTACAGAACTAACTTTAATATCCTTCGTGCTTTTCACAGAACTTACCTCAATATCCTTCATGTTTTTCACAGAAGTTACCTCAATATCCTTCGTTTTTTGTACTTCTTGGTGTCAATGTTATGCAGCACTTGTTCGATAGGGCAATGCTTTCATATCAACTTGATGCTAACTAACAAATCTCTATATCCTTGGTGTTTTTCATAGGAATTACCTCAATACCCTTTGTGTTTTTCCACAAAACTTACGTCAATATGCCCAGTGTTTTTCACAGAACTTACCTCAATGCCCTTGGCATCAGCAACCTCTGGCTCCTCAAACAGTCTGCGCGCGTCCTCAAAGCTCCAATCCTCTGGCGGTTGGTACTTCTTGGTGTCAATGTTATGCAGCACCTGTTCGATGGAGCGATGCTGTCGGATCAGCTCGATGGCTCGCTTGGGGCCGATGCCTCTTATGGAGCCGCAATAATCGCAACCCAGCAGAATGCATAGATCTATGAACTGGAAACCAAAATGCAATTTAAACATGACTGAGTAGGATTTGATTGAAGTGGTGATAGCCACTTGATAGTGATTGATAGATGATAGTGGTTAAGACCTCCTGTACGGGGTCGTGGATTCGATCCCGGGCACGCACCTCCAACTTTTCGAAATTATGTGCGTTTTAAGAAATCATCAAACGGTGAGGTAAACATCGTGATGGTTAAACTTGAATGCCCGAGAGTTCTTCATAATGTTTTTGAAGGTGTGTGAAGTCTGTCAATCCCCACTTAGCCAGCGTGGTGAACTATGGCCAAGACCTTCAAATTCCGAGAGGAGACTCGTGCTCAGTATTGAGCCGGCAATCATACTAGTGCGAGTATGTTTGTTTGTCCTTCAATCACGCCGCAACAGATATACGGATTGAAGTTATTTTTTGTATGGGTAAAGTTTAGGACGTGGAGAGTGACATAGGCTTTCTTCCTAGGCATTTCCTGCTCATGCGGTGCACTAATAATGCGGTGGGACCCCACCGCATTATTACCCCAATAAAACTCCTACCATTATGCCATTAATGGAAAGGGATCACGACCCTCAGTAATGAGGAATACGACGCAGAGAGACCTTTTTCAGTTGATACCCAGCGTTGCAGGTACCCAAATGAGAAAATTACCTCTTTCTGGTTAAGCTCCAGTCCGCTCAGCACATTATTCAAGTGGAACTCCTGTACTGGCATCTTCCTCGCTTCGGAGAAGGTGAGGTGCCTTAACAGCACGTTTGCTCCGAAGGTCAACGCGTCCATATCTTCTGTGGCCACTGCGTATACTTTACCCGCTTTTACCTGTTTAAAAAAAAAGGTACAATGACTGTGAGTGACAACCAAGTGTAAAATTCATTTTTACAAAATACACGTTTTGTTATATTCTAACTAGATGAGGCCTGCAACTCAGTAAGTTTTTTTATTCATGCAGGAACTCCTTAGTTTTTGGAGATGCAACGTATCTGTATACTTACCTAAAGATTTCATCAAAATCTGTTGAAAAGATGGGTTGTTAAATCATTGTAGATTTTGTTTCGTAACCAGGTATAGGAATGAATTCTTATAATTATCATAGTATTATATTACAGTGTCATACTTGTTAAATTGTGGCATACTGTACTATATTATGTTATACTGACTTTTAAAGTGCCATACTGAGTTATATAATGTCATACTGAGTTATATAGTGTCATACTGAGTTATATACCCTATGTTCCGATATACACTGAGAGCACTGTTCAGTGCTCTTACTGGGGAGAAATTCGTTCCGCTATGGAGTGACAGTATAGTGCCGCAGTATCCTAGGGAAATATATGACGTCATAAATCGTCGCCATTTTTGTACTGTGAGCACTGGCGTTTTCGAGGTAAGGTGCTCTCAGTGCTGGCTGCGTTCCGTTTTAAACAGTGACCAGTATAGCTAACTATAAAGGAACGGTTTCGCAGTATACCAAATTGACGTCACACCTTACAGTGCACACAGTGTATTTCGGAACATACCCTATATTATGTTATACTGACTTTTAAAGTGCCATACTGAGTTATATAATGTCATACTGAGTTATATAGTGTCATACTGAGTTATATAGTATCATACTGAGATATATAGTGTCATACTGAGTTATATATGGTGTTTTGACATTTTAACATTGACAGTTTAATTGATGAAGCATTATATACTTACTTATTAATTTTATGACATTATCTAATCTAATCTATCTAATCTAGCCTATGGTGTCCCACGACTGGGCAAAGGCCTCCCTCCGATTCTTCCACGACTCTCTAGTCTGTGCTTCTGTGGGCCACTGAGCATAAAATTTGTCCAGTTCATCACGCCACCGTAGCCTCGGCCTACCACGCTGGCGTTGATGAGTTTGGGGGGTCCAGAACGAAGCAGATTTAGCCCATAAGTCTTCTGGCATACGGCTCACATGACCAGCCCAGTCCCACTTGAGTGAAGCTGCTGCAAGGCCTACGTCGGCTACTAGCGTTTTGGATCTATGTCTGAGTTTTTTACACGATCTGCTAGTTTTAAACCTAGTATGCTGCGTTCCATGGCTCTTTGGCAAACCTTGAGTTTGGACTTTTGAGATTTTGTCAGGGACCAAGTCTGAGCACCATATGTGAGAGTCGGTAGAATGCATACGTCCATGAGCTTTCGTTTCAGACACAATGGAAGGTCACCCTTCAATTGGTCTTTCAATGACCAAAAGCTTCTCCAGGCGTTTTCTATGCGCCTTGTGATCTCTTTATCTTGGCGTGCCTGAAAAGAAACTATTTGGCCAAGATAAATATACTCCTGGACATATTCAATTCTACCACCTCCCACTTCTATCCACCTCTTTGTGCTATTAGTCATTAGCTTGGTTTTCGACATGTTCATCTTTAGTCCAACCTCAAGGCTTGCCAAGTTTAGATCAGTGAGCATCTGCTCCAGTTCTGCCGCCGATGATGAAAATAGGATGATGTCATCAGCAAAACGAAGGTTTGTTAGCCTACGGCCGCTGATTTCAATACCCTTACTAATCCACCCTGCAGCTAATTTCTTAAAAACTTCTTCTAATGCGCAAGTAAAATAATTTTTTGCGCAAGTAAAATAAATATGACATTATAGCCATTCATTATATTATAGTAGCATAGACTTATTGTAAGATTAGGTAATTTGAATGTAACTTGGTGTACAAAACCTGACATTATTTGTAACTAATTATTCATGTTATTTAGAAAAATAAAAATTGTACGTCAGGGTTGCCTGACTGGATATGCTGCAACTTTTCATACTGTAACCATCAATGTAACACATATTCAGACAAATAAATTACATTATATTCTATTCTATTCTATAGTGTCCTACTAAGTTATATTTACCAGAGCAGCACATTGGGCCTCCGCCTCGCAGGGGGCTTCGACAACTGGCACTCCCATGAGTTTTAGCAACTGCCTTGCTTCTTCTCCATGCTGTTTAGTCACTTTCACTAGACGTCGGTTGAATTTTTCTATGGATGCTGTGTCACCTATAAGATTAATCTATATTTAAATTGGGTTTAGCATTTAAACTTTGTGTGATGAGAGACACAAAAATATCTGCTTATAGTTGAATTTTCAACTGATTGCAGATAGCATACTAATAATTATAATAAACTAGCTGATGCCCGCGACTTTGTCCGCGTGGTTTAAGTTTTTTGTTATTCCTGTGGGAACTCCTTAATTTTCCGGGATAAAAAGTAGCCTGTGCCACTCTCCAGGTCCTCAACTATACCCATGCCAAAAATCACGTCAATCCGTTGCTCCGTTGCGGCGTGATTGAAGGACAAATCAACAAACCAACAAACAAACTGACTTTCGCATTTATAATATTAGTATAATGAATTTGTGATTTATGTAGATCACAAAAACATAGTGAATGCTAAGTACATATGTATGTAAAGTCCGTTCAGTTAGATAGTGTTGGTACACTCGCAAGGGCTGTAGACACTTATTATTTTGCTTTTATTTTATTATTCTGCTTTTGTGTATACTGTGTTTGTTAACGAAATGTTTTACTATTATAAGAATAAAAAATAGAATACTATTTTATTTATTCTTCTGGTTATTTTAATAAAATACGAATGTAAATAATAAACACAAGTTTGGTAGAAAAAAGAATTTTAATAAAAAAGGTAAAAAGTATACATAAACGATAGGTATGAAGCAGCGATAGCCTAGTGATTAGGACTGTGGTCTTCTATTCGAAAAATTGGTAATATATGCAAAATTCTCCTATATCTGTATGGCATAGGCAGCGACTTTTGATGCCACGGCGGTGCCTTTGACAAAATGCGGCATGTGCCGGCGCAGTCAAAGGCGACCGTATCTAAACGAACAAACTTTATTTGTTTGGGTGTGTTTGGGTCCAGGGATGGCTTAGTTTCACAATTGGACCCTGTAGGTGCGGCTGTAATCGGATTCTAGGATCGGGGCAGGGCACTGTCTTCCAGGCGCACTAGTCACTAGTTTAAAATAAAACGACCCTACCAGCTTCTGTAGCCTTCTGCAACTCTTTCTCAGCCTCCTCTCTTCTCTCCGCCCGCTTGTTGAGCTGATGGGACTTCATCTCTGGAGGTTTCCCATCAAACACATATACCGGCTTGATACCGTTCTCTACCAGGCGAATGGTGCGGTAGAATGTGCCCATCAGGTGAGAGGTTGTCTCTCCGTCTACTGATGTTAGTTGAGCTCCTGCAACAAATTTAAGATCGTTACATTACTATGAAGAATACTTTTAGTTTTGACTAATATTACTAACTACTTAACTGATGCCTACAACTATGTCCACATGGTTTACAGTTTTTTAATGAATTTTTAATTACTCCTTAATTTTCCAGGCTAAAAAGTAGCCAATGCGTTAATTCAGGTTATAAGCTATACAAATTTCAAATTTTGGCCTAATTGGTTGAAAATATGGGCTGTGAAAGGGTAACAAACAATTTCTGCAATCATAATATTAATTTTTGATGCATTAGCATAAATGCCCAACAATGTTTGGGGCTCTTACAAGAATATACCTTGGTAATGTAATTAGAATACTTTAACCATACTAATATTATAAATGCGAAAGTGTGTCTGTCTGTCTGTCTGCTACGCTTTCGCGGCCCAACTACTCAACCGATTTTGATGAAATTTGGTACAGGGATAGTTTGTATCCTGGGGAAGGATATAGGCTACTTTTTATCCCGGAAAATTAAGGAGTTCCCGCGGGAATCAAATATCCTTGATCCACGCGGACGAAGTCGCGGGCATCATCTAGTATTAAATAAATTAGGTAATTACATAGGTAGAGTACTCATACATTTTAGCAGGTCACAAATTAATGTTTTCTATCAACTATGTAAATATTGGCTGGCGGACTAATGATGCGATGGAATTGGATTGATAAGAATCCGTTCAGGATTTTAACAAACTCCACTAAGCGCAGCTTGTTTTGCAGTCTACTTGCTTACCTAAAGTAAGGAGGTAAAAAGTAACCACAACAAAAAAATAATTTTTCTCACCTTCGCTTCTCACAGCTATTAAGAACTGATACAAGCTCATAGATGCATCAATAGCCACTTTTCTACCTGAAATTCAAGGATACTTTAAGTGTATTTTTGTTCTTTGTTGTTGCACTCGAAAACAAGAGATCTGAAAACACATTCTACACACCAAAATAATTCTTAATTTCCATTTCTTTGACTGCTTGAGGAGCAATGTCTGCTATTAACTTGGATAAGCCTAGAATACCCATTGTATTTTACGTAAATTATCTTTTTATTATTGTTTAGCACATTTCACTTTACAACCAATTCAATTTTCAAAAAAGCGCGAAACTGGAAATTATGACGTCTGTCATTATAATGTCAATAGTGAATTTAATTTTGACATTTCAAAATAATAGTGTAGTACTGTGTAATACCGAAACCCAAATCGATTTTTTATAATGGTTGATTTGATTTTGTTTAAGTTGCTGTTAAAAATATACTGAATATCTTGAACATACACCGTTTTTTCTTGTAATTTAATATATTAACGAATACAATGAACTCATAGAAAAAAATTGGATATGAAATAGTTTCATGATGTTTACGAAATCAATAGCATTATCTAAACGATTTTAATGTCAAGTCAATAATTGAGTAAACTGGGTAAACATTACAATTTCGTGATACTTGTTTATAAATAAAGTTATTTAATTTTAACTTTTTAGGAAAGTAGAAAAATGATAAGCACTATTAAAACTATACTTCAAATACATACATAGTTCGTAATCAAATGTTCCGGCTGTCAAAAATTAAAAAAAATATATATAGGGTGTTGTTTTAATTGCTCGTAGACAAAAACGAACGAAGACGAATTTTATTTTAAAAAAAAGGATTTCCTGAAGCTTTGTGAAATGGGCAGCTATTTATCAATCAACTTGGAAGAACAGTATCGAAACAATGAGAAATTCCTTCAAAGTCTCAATGAAATTGCAGTGAGTACTTACCTAATTCCACATTTAGACGCTTTTTTTATCAAAAAAGTATTTATGTAACTAAAGGGTGTGTACCCTTAAAAAGTATTTTTTATCCTGGTATTTCAATGATTTGTCTATTTCTCTTAGATGGAAAGGCAAATTCAGTTGAAAAATCAAATGGCTGAAAGGCAACGAGCTATGGAAATCGCCAAAAGTAGAGATTTATTCCTTTGGACCACTGCATTTTCTATTGCTGCGGCTACAGGTTTATGTACTGGGTAAGATTGTCTTGTGAATTGTATTACTAATCTGTATAAATAATTATAATTAACACTATGCTTCATATGTTTGATTGATTTATTAATAATTTTATTTTAAGCTATAACTGTTATTATATATATTTTAATATTTCATAATTATAAATTAAATATTATTAATATTTTGTGTTTTTTGTTTCAACAGGTTCAGGCGCACAAAGAGAGCATATTTCTTATTTCCATTATTGCCGCTTACTTTTGTAAATCTATACTATTTGGATCTTGCGTATGGAAACAAAGTTCACCGTATTAGAAGTGAGTAACAATCAAAGTGTTATTTAGTTCTTTTAATAGAGTAAACATATTTCTAAAGTCAAGTTTAATGTACATAAGTAGTTAGCACACCTAAAATCCATTTTTCGGAATAATTGAATGCACCTAGAAAAACTATGAAAAAAAATTGTACCTATGTGTAAAACTACTATTACTACTACTACTACTACCAACTAGTATTTTTTTCATGAAATTAATATACTTACTTACCTAATTAAAAAAACTTTCAGTGGAAGCAGAGCATATTATGACTCATGAGTCAGATATGCTGGAGTTACCATGTGGATTGCCAACGCCATCCTCAGTTGATCAAGGCCGCATGGATGAAGAGGAAAGGATCAAAATACACCCTCCAATGCCTTAATCGAAACTAAACACAATAATATTGTTGCGATGGAGTGCCTTCGCTGTATTTTAGGAGGCTTCTTAGATTTTTCAATGTGTGTGCTAGTTCGCTTTTAAAAACTAGGAATCGAACATATAAAAAATCTCATGATAAGTTGTCCAATTATAAACATTCAAAATTAAGATAATTTATTCCAAAATGTGAGTTATTTATCTCACATTTTATAAATACCTAATGCTCATTCCAATTAACTACTTAAACGTTTTTATGTAAACGAAAATATCATAGAGATTAGGGAATTATTGTAAGGAGTATGTATTTATATATTTTATTAAAGTAGTAACTATTGTTATAGGTACTTTATAAGAGGTGTGTATAATTTTGTGCAGTGATGCCAAAGTATAGCCTCAAATTTAGTGCTTAATTAGTTTCATTAGTTGGTTTAAGAAAATATTTTACATAGCTATTTTTATATGATTTTAGTTTTGTTATATTTTTATTAAGTAATACCGTGTGATAAAAATTAGTGAATTGTTTGACTTTTTAAATATATTTAATATAAGCTTTGATCAGTTATAGTAAGTTATTTATTGCTTATTAATAATATTATAAACGCATATTTGAGTTTTATGACGTTTCTGTGTCATTTTATAGTAATTAAAAGAATCGGATATCACTAAAGTGTTTGTCTTAGACTTATAAAATTATTGCCAATTCATATTTCGTCAAACTGTGGTATTACTAACTTATAAGATTTCAACGTTAAAGTTAACTATTACATTTACCTTTTAATGTTATTTCAAATAAACGGTTAATATTAACTTGATTTTATTATTCAACTATCGATTCCTCATTCCGTTAAGTCAAATCAATCAGCTTTGAAAATTTTACCATAATCGATTTTCGACTAGTTAATTGGTTTTATCGATCAAACCTAATTTTTAGTAGGGTCATCATTACGTGATGCGACAGTGCAGTTGTCATGGCAACGGACAACTTGTTTGGCGCCGTAAACAAATGAATTTCGTCCATCAGAACAAAACGTGGTGATATTTTTTAAACACTTCTATATTGAAACTATTTTTAAAATGATATATGAGACCAATATTTGATTCACGTGTAAGTGCATTTCGTATGAAATATAAAATCGTAAGTACCTACTCTCATATAATATCTACTTAGTAATACTTAATAAAAAATGTGATTTTGTATGAAAATATTTCGGCATAGACTCTCGTTGCTTGGTGGACCAAAACAATATAATCGATATGATTTTAAATTTCGGTAGTCATGCTTCAATCATGTTCAATATTCAAATTAGTCTATCATTTGGCATATTATTCGAGGCTATAGTAGTTATTTTGAATGGAGTTTAAACACGAATAATATTACCTATTTTAGAGTCAAGTTTTCGCATAGTCTCAGGCGTTTCGAAAATGAGTCAAAACGTTGCTCACGTAAAACGGGATGAAAAAAAGAAAGACGTGCATAAAGTCCCGAAAAAAAGTCCGGAGAAAAACATGTCCGAAATCGACGAGCACATATTAAAAAGGTTTGAAATTAAAAAGAGGCTGGGTAAAGGAGCGTACGGTATCGTCTGGAAAGCAGTAGACAAGAAGAGCAAAGACGTTGTGGCCATAAAGAAGATTTTCGATGCGTTCAGAAATCAAACCGATGCTCAACGAACTTTCCGAGAGATAATCTTTTTGCAGTCGTTCAGAAATCATCCTAATATCGTCAAATTACATAGTATACACAGGTGAGTTATTTTATATTACTCAATAGGGAGCTTGGAATTCCAGGGTACACATTACCATAAAACTCAACTCAATTTATTTAGGTACCTATATCATGTAACTAGGACATCCAGGTGACTCTTATGTTACGTCATGTTTTGACTCTACCACCGGTTCGGAAAGGAGATTCTGCTGGTGCTGGGCTTCGTGCGGGGTTCGATCCCGGGTATAAACCTCTTAGGCTCTAAGTACTCTGCGTAGAGTAAACTACTTACTAGGCTTAGCGACAAACTTGTTTGCTTGAAGGGAAACATCAAGTACTACTCAAAGCCATGGAGCTTGGAATTCCAGGGTACCCATTATCATAAAAAGCGATATTCTAGTGGTTAATTTGCACTGGCCTTCTATTCACGGGGTGCAGGGTTCGATCCCGTTCCCGGGAATACCTACACCTCTAAGGCTCTAATACCTACTAAGTATTCTGAGTTAAGTATACTATGTATGAACTAGGTTTAGTGACAAACTTGCTTACTTGAAGGAAACATCAAGAGGAAACCTGCATGGCTGAGAGTTGTTCATAATGTTCTCAAGGGTGTATGAAGTCTGCCAATCCGCACTTAGCCAGCGTGGTGGACTAAGGCCTATCCTTCTCATTCTGAGAACAGGCCCGTGCTCAGTAGTGGACCGGTGGTAGGTCAAAAGTATGACGATGACCACATCTATTCGACTAGTTGATGCTTTGACCGGTCGACAGATACCGGCCAAACTGTCGTTTCTTCGATCGGTGGTGGAACATTAACGGTCGATAGGTAGACCTCCTTAGAGGTCGTGGGTACCTAGTACCTACAAAGTAGTTACACCTTCTAAACGTCATGTTTACAAGGAATAAGACTTGATGGCGAAAATTAACTACGGTATCTTAAAACTAAAGCTACGAGGGATCCGAACGCGCCCGTCTGAGAAGAGCGCACAACAAACGCAGCCGGGTTTTAAAAAAAATAATTATTATCACTATAATATCACAAATATAGGAAATTACTTAATTATATTTATTAGCGTTCGATAGGTAGACTTATTAAAAATCCTCACGCTCTAACCTTTGCACCTTATCGGTTTTTAAATGCAATAAGTAGAATGGTACTTTATCGTCCTTGACACAGATACCATCGAATATCGATGTCCCGATATTGTTTTAGCCATGCCATGGCATCGGCCCCGGATATAATCTGTCATCACGAAATTACCATAAATACTCAAATGCCTTACCAGGCCCGGAACGGCATTATTTATTACGACATTCTTCAAAACAATTGTTACTTTAAAATGACTTAGGAATCTAGATACCTATATGTTAGAACGGAAAGTATTGTTAAACCCAAAAACATTAAACTTCTAATAAGACATACCTACCATGACATCTCCCAAAGCGAAGGTGATCGGGCTATGTAGGTACTCAATGAGGAATTTTGATGACCTCCTTGATGATGAGCAATGTGGTCTTTTAAGTGCTTGTGTGGGTCCTGGGGTCCCCACAATTCCCAAATTAAGAATTTGTAATTTCTGAATTTTCCCTGGTCATCTGGTGGGAGGCTATTCATAGGTTATACTAGCAAAGACGTGCCGCCAAACAATTTAGCGTTCGGGTGTGATGCCATATAGAAACCCATAACCAAGGTTTGAGGGGTATGGGTTTAATATAACTGCCCTAAAAGGTCATAGCACTGCCGTCTTAGACTGCATCATCAATTACCCACAGGACGCAGTCAAGAGTTAAATCGAAGTGCAGATAAATCATAAAAAATCATTACTGTAGGTACGGTGTAGGTACCTGCGTGGATCTACCTTCGCACTCACTTCTCCGCCGCAAAGGTTGAGTCTCACTATACTTTGCCATTCCAGAGCCCTTAACAACCGTGACATCTACCTCGGCTTCGAATACATGGAGACAGACCTCCACAACGTGATCAAACGTGGGAATATACTCAAGGACGTCCACAAACGGTACATTATGTACCAGATGCTGAAGGCTACCAAGTATATACACTCGGGTAACGTGATACATAGGGACCAGAAGCCGAGTAATGTGCTCATTGATAGTGCTTGTAGGTAAGTGAAAGGTTTAGGTATTGTATTCCATATTTTACCTATTTTTTTAATGCGTAATAGGCTTACGCTTGACGACAATGCTTAGCGAGCTTAGAAGATGCCTATTCACGCTTGCCCTGAAGGTACTTAAGTTATAAGCAGGAAACACGTGCGCTGGGAGGGTGTTCCACACCCTAGCGGTTCGTATCAGAAACGTCGAGCAAAAACGCTTTGTGCGAGCAGATTGGACGTCAACAACATAAGGGTATCAACGCTGACGGTTTCTCTTATTACCATTCTACATGGGTTTTTTAAAGTGATTTCCTTTCCCAGGGTTAAGATAGCAGACTTTGGCCTGGCTCGCTCAGTGTCGTCGATGTATTCTGGCGGTGAAGATGGTGCTGATCCTTGCCTCACTGACTATGTGGCCACGCGTTGGTACCGCGCGCCTGAAATACTCATCGCTAGTAAGAGGTAAATATATTTTTCTAGAAAATGATATGAAATGTGCACATTTCATACCCTGTAAATGAGTTCGAAAGTTAAACTTCCCGGCCTAGGCCAGTAAAGAATGTATGTATTTTAATTACATATCATAAGTTTGAATTTGGAATCTTTCTTCCTGAATATCTTGAAACTTGTTATAATGTTCTTTGGCCTAAATAGTTTAAATTTGGAACTCTACCGTATTACGCGTTCAGCACTCGAGGCCAAAAAAAAAGAAAGTATAATATTTATTTTTTAACTTTTAATATTTCTTAAGTAGGTTGCTTTTTTATTTACTTTCTTTTAATTACATAATATAATATATTATATAACACACCTCGTTGTTATAATTATTATAACACACCTCGACCGGGAGAGCATTTCTGGTCTATCTAACACTCGTCCAGAAAACGCGTACTACTCGCGATGTAATGTACTATTACCATTCTTATTTTTTTCTGGTGAAATCGTAAACATAATCGTTTTTAGACGAATAATTCGATCCAGCATACCATCAATATACATTACCATCTTAGACTGCATCATCACTTACCACCGTGAGATCGCAGTCAAAGGCTAACTTGTTGTAGTTTAAAAAAAAGTGAGCAATACGTAACAAACATATGCTCCTAGAAGGCAGACCCTTCGTGGCTGATACAACAACAGCTAGGAATAGTGAAAGAAGCTCAAGACCTGGTTAGAACTAGGTTTTTTGAGATGAAAATCTTCAGCCGTTGCTACCATCTTAGACTGCATCGTCACTTACCATCAGGTGAGATCGCAGTCAAGGGCTAACTTGTAGTGGAATAAAAAAAAACTTTTCTTCCCCTCAGCTATACCAAGGGCATAGATATGTGGTCGCTCGGGTGCATCTTGGGAGAGATGCTGACCGGCAAACCTTTGTTCCCCGGCTCCTCTACCGTCAACCAGATTGAGAGGATCATGGCTGCTTTACCGAGACCATCTTCTGAAGGTTTGTGCTTCGTATTTTAACGGTTCAATGTTAATTCATAACATGTTCTGTTATGGTCTTCGATCTTCTTGCGTCTCAGCTTCTGTAGTCTTCGATTCCTTCTATTTTGTGCGAATGAAACATTAATCAGAATATCTGGTGTTGCACCATAAACTCTGATATTGATTACTGCTATTCCTTGATAAAGCAACTGGCAAATCTTTTTAAAATTCTAATTAGCTTTTAAACAACGCAAGTAGTGACTTATGAAAGTATAGTCCCACGAACTTGTCCGACATACACTTCTATACCATACTTAGGTACCCGTCACAGGCATAAAAATGCAATTTTGGGCACCGGGTCAAATAAGTTTAACGGACTCTATATCTAAGTAAAGCTTTTTGGAGAGAAGATATTATTTACATGTTCACCTTGGTTTTGATTATTTCCTTTGCGAAATGTAAACCTTACTACATGAAACTGTAACAGTAATAAAACCGTAGCACAGTTCGTCACAACTTTGATTTTTCAAGTTAATAGAAAAAGTAGAAGTACAACCCGCGAGCTGAGCTTTGCCTGATGGGAGGCTTCGGCCGTGGTTAGTTACCACCCCACAGGCGAAGACGTATCGCCAAGCGATTTAGCGTGCCGGCACGATGACGTGTAGAAACCGATAGGGGTATGAGTTTAATATAACTGCCGTACCCCTTAGCTCGCTACCATCTTAGACTGCATCATTACTTACCATCAGGTGGGATCGCAGTCAATGGCTAACTTGTAACTTGTAATAAAAATAAATGGCAGTCATAGGGACTGCTGATAGAAGTGAAAACGAATATATATATTGTTAATTAAGTATTTTAATTTAAAAAAATATAAACCTTGAAACTAAGGCATTAAAGTTTAATTACGAATGTAGGACAAAAGGTCACAAATATACTACTATTTATATTTATGACCTTTTGTCTTCGTAACAACGCGAGTAGACGCAAATCCACAAGTTTTCAATTTACCCTCTACCAAAAAGTGCTCAACGCGGCTAAAGAAGTTTTCACTTCAAAAATAAAAACGTATTCTGGCAGACATAGCAGCAGTGTGCAGCGGCTACGGTTCCTCGCTGATCAGAGAGCAGGCGGCAACCAACGGAGGAGGAGCATCTCTCAACGCTCTCCTGTCCTGCGCCCCTCGAGACGCGGCGGACCTGGTCCACCAGCTCCTGGTGTTCAATCCGGCGCGGCGGCTCAGCGCTGAGCGGGCGTTGCACCACGAATACGTTGCCAAGTATGCATCCAATGTCAATGTACACATATCATGTTTCAGACTCAAAACTAGTAGGGTTGTTACGGAACCTCGCCTCCGCCTGCGTAAGTGCGGAACTTTCGCAAGAAATCGTACCTCCGCTTCCGCATCCGCCTCCGCCGTTTTTTTTGCGGAGTTGTAACGAAGATTTATTTACGTTGACTTAAAATGCGAGAGGTACAAATCGAAGCAGGTGACGTCAGTTACACCATTACAACAAGCAAAAAGGCAACTGTCCTTAGAATAAATCAAATGTGGGATTCATCGCATCTTAAAGAACAGAAAATGGACGATGTGATAGGAGAAATACACCTCCGCCTCCGCTTCTGTTAACCTCCGCATCCGCGGAGGCAAAGCCCCTTCACCTCCGCATCCGCCTCTGCTTCCGTTAAGAACGCCTCCGATTACAACCCGAACTCAAAGTATATTTAGTATTTACTTAATAGGACTATTAAGACATGTGGAATAATGTTGGTCCCTTATTCATAGATTCCATCGTGAAAAGGACGAGCCGATCCTACCTTCAGATGTCTTGCTGCCGCTGCGCGACGATAAGCAAATGTCAGTGGATGACTACAGGAACAAACTGTACAGCATCATGGCCAAAGGGTTCCAGAATCACACCAGCCAATTGAGGAAACCACATTCTAGGTGAGGCACTTAAGTTATCGGTTTTACTGTACAAACTAGTTTTTGCCCGCGGCATCGCTCACGTTAGGTTTGATTTTAATACTTTGAAACTTTCAAAGCCCTATTGTACCCCATTAACGGTTGATAATCCTATAAACCCTATTTCTCTTGTTGGTGCCAAAGGGGTTCTAATACTTTAGTCTGCCTACCGTCCCGCCATTTGTTTTTGTTTGAAATAACAGCCACTCATAAAACCTGTAATCAAATAAAAATGATGTCGACGTCTTCACTTCACTTGTCAAAAAATTATAATTAACTAGCTTTTGCCCGTTTCGCTCACGTCAAGTTCGATTTTCATACGAATTCCAAACCCCTATTTTACCCCCTAAGGCGTTAAATTTTCTAAAATCTAGTTGCGTTGATAGATCACTCAGTCAACTTTTCCTCTTATATATTAGATGAGGGCACCAAAGAACAGTTTTCAATTATAATTGAAAACTGTTTCTTATGATACAATGCAAGCGAAGATAATTATCTTCGCTTGCATTGTATCATAAGATTAAATAATGTTTCTTCTACAGCAAATCGCAGACCCTCGCAGCGACCACCAAGAGCAAGAGTTTCCAAGAAGCTTCAGAGCTCGCCAGATCCTACACAAAGTCAACGAAGCACCTAAGCGTTTCAGCCGACCAGAAAATGAGACCGAAGCCAAAACCGATCGAAAGACCACTCAAAGAGTTCCGCTCAGACCAAACTATTGGAAAACCCATGAAAGCGACCAAATTGTTTGAAACCAGAGACCACCAAGCCTGGATGGAGAATTGCCATGGAGATTATTTCCAACCAGTGACACGACAAAGCCCTTCAGACAACGGATACTTGAGTGGGGGTAAAAAAAGCGTTCAACAACGAAGAAATTCCACCTCCTTCTCCACTGTAACCATCGGTGGAGACGGTTACGGTTTTGGAAACCAGAGACATGGAGTCATAACCGCTAGTGCTCTTATGGATTTGAGAACGAGTATACGGTGAAAGGGAGTTAAAGGAAGAATCTCTTTAGTATTAGCGTGAATAGGTTTTTCGATGTCATTTTGATTTTATGTGTTTTTTGGCTTTGATATAGAATATATACAAGGTTTGCGTATGATCAGATGTTAGGAAGGCTTCACGAGAGAACATTTTCGAAAAAAAAACGGTTTCGTTTATCGTAAAACTTTTTGCTGTGGCACTCTGTGGACAGCCAAGTTTTGGTGTCTCAATGAGTAGGTATGGTGAAAACCTTTCGTTGATTCAATCGAATGACGTCCATTGTTGTACATAGGTACCCCAACAGGAACCCCTGAGATCGTCTATCCAGCTTAATTGCACATGGTCTGACAGTTTAATTAAATCCACGGTTAGTACGCTGCATTTTACCAGAACGTTGCCGATAGGGAGGTAACTAGCAAATCGAAACCTCTCACTAGAGCTGACTAAATACAGAAAATATGAAACGTGATCCAAAGATGCCTAAAACAAACTATACTATTAAACCAATAACTATGTAAACGGACCTCATTGTTGCAGCCGCAGTCCTTCGGCGCATAAGACTTTGTGAAAAGGATGATATTTATACATTTTGGTTTGGTCATTTTGTGTACTTCTCGTGCAAATTGAGTGCCTTAATATAGAATTAGATTTTATCCTCAATTTCTGACCCTTTAAGACTTTACTGAATTTTAAAACAGTTATCCCCAACCGATTCAGATGAAATTTTGCACGCACATTTAGTTTGGATGACAATGCATGGTGACGTTTAAGTGACGTCATTCTAAATCCAATATGGTGGACTCTCAAAGATGGTGGACTAGTTATTTTTTATACATGGTAAGGTGATCAATTAAAAGGAAAGAAAGAATTGCTAAGAAGAATACGAAAAATAAAATGACGTCACATCAAATTCAACATGGCGGGCGATAAAATCTGGTTTTGAAAAAATGATTTTATGATGATAGACTTATTTTCATTTGATCTTAGCGTATTCTCCCAGGTATATTCTATAACAATGATGTATAATGTGAACGATTGAGGAATAAACCCTAGGTATTCTCAGTTAAATATACGTTTTGTTGCGAAATAATTTCTTTCTTTATTTGTATTTTGGTAGAAAACTTGAGTTGGGACCATACTGCCAAAGCTTAAAGCAATACTCAAGCAATATTATAATACTCTTATTGACGTTTCTAAAATAAGGATTATAATCCTAAAACACGAAAGCCAACAATAATAAAACAATATGGTTTTAAGCGTTGGCAGTATGGCCTCTGGTTCTCTAAATATGCCAATTTTTTCTAGTCATACAATATAGTCTGAGAGACAACCATTATTGTTTTTTAT
Source organism: Erebia epiphron (assembly GCA_963932025.1). Lineage (NCBI taxonomy): Eukaryota > Metazoa > Arthropoda > Insecta > Lepidoptera > Nymphalidae > Erebia > Erebia epiphron. The sequence goes on from OZ009948.1 coordinate 3,871,492, forward strand.
GGTTTTGCCTTACGATCGAATCTAGTCATCTCGAGAACAATTGGCCTTCTCGGATTTCTCTCTTTCTGTTATAGGTAATTTGTCATTCTATAGAAAAAGACAAAGCCATTGTTTAAATATATAACGGCTAACCAACGCTTATTGCTAACTTCTTACTTAAATTATTGTTTATTTTAGTTTTTTTAATAAAATGAATTTTTATGATGTACTCGAATAAGTATGATAATTTTAAAGTAGGCTGTCTAGAGTGTTTTAAAACTTATGATAATTTAGATATTAGACTAAACTAGAACAGGGGTATGTACTTTTTAAATTTAAACGTGGATGTTCTAAAAAAATTGTTCCTAATTTATTTTCTACTAGTCAAGGAATTACCGGCTAGTAAAATACTAATTAACGTATTAATGGCTAGTCTCAAGCAACAAGGGTTGGACTCCCGTGATTTCAAAATCTGCCCATGGCGCAGTGTTGAGCGACGTTGTCTTAACGTGCGGAGGTCCCGGGTTCGATCCCCGGCAGGGTCAATTTGGGAATTTATTTCTGAATTTTCCCTGGTCTGACCTGGTGGCTAGTTACCACCATACCGGCAAAGACGTGCCGCCAAGCAATTTAGCGTTCCGGTACGATGCCGTGTAGAAACCGAATAGGGGTATGGGTTTAATACGACTGCCATGCCCCTAACAGGTTAGCCCGCTAACATCTTAGCCTGTATCATCACTTACAATCAGGTGAGATCGCAGTCAAGGGCTAACTTGTACTGGATAAAAAAAAATTACGTACAATAGTTGGCGAGAAATAAGTCCTTTTTAAGAAAGCTTTTCTGCAAAACATGGGTTAGACAGTAAAATAATATATTTCAGTTATAAATAAAGTCTCTTCACTGCCATAGACCCGACATTATACTTAAATAAAAGAATAGTCATACGTACTTATCTGTAATATCCTTTGATAAAACTGATTAAAATATCCAAAAAATAACTTTGTTTTATTGAATTATTCAGATTAGGTTATTATTATTTAAAGTAGGTAGGTATAAGTTTTACTAAGGTGTTAATGTGTTAAATTGATCTTAATCCTTTCATATCATCAATACCGCATAGTTGTAGCGCAGAGGCGAGGGTGTGTTATTCCACCGCGCTATTGGTATGTCAATCAACCATGTGGTCATACCACTGAGTCCTTACATTTATGGATATGAATTTCAGCCTGCGACCCTGCGACCACTCTTATTCCTCATCTTAATCAAGCATGCAAGCCGTAGAGATAAATGATGCAAGCCATAGAGATGGTACTAAATTTCTACCTCCATGAAGCCATCCAGTCCAAAACTGGGCAATGGCTTTGCTACAATATGACGTATCCTACCTCTATGGTTTTTGATATGGTTTTTTAATAAATCTTCTTTCTATTTGCTGTCCTATTGCTGACAAATTACATCAACTTCTATAAAAAACTGAAAAAACTTGAAAAGTATTGAAAAATGTCATAATTCACAACTTTACAAATAATTTATACCATAGCTGATAGTCTCAGTAAAATACTAAAATCAATATGAAAGTCAACTCTTTAATCCAATTCGCATTTTTGCTCGTATGGCCTATGAATATCGCCGTAACTGCACTCACTAGGGTCCCCGTGCTGTCTTTGGGACACAAAGGAAATATAACCAAAAAATCTATAAAGGAACCTTTACGGGTAGATTCTATTGTTCTTAAAAACCCTATCATTTTCATCATCATCATTACAATCCATTGCAGGCTCCCTACTGAGCACATAGTTCACCACACTGACCTAGTGCGGACACCTTTGATAACATTATGAGGAGCTCTCGGGTATGCAGGTTTAATCACAATGATTTCTTTGATATTTAACGTAAATAAAAGGCACATAACTCCGAAAAGTTGGAGGTGCATGTCGGGATCGAACTCCCGACCACCGGATTTGGTGGCCGGGAACGAAACCACCAGGTCACACAGTAAATAAAAAAAAATTAAAATTTGTGACCTATATTATCTTTTTATGTCCTTAAAATAATTAAGTAGGTAGGTAAGTATATTATGCTGCTATTATAAAATGTGTTCTGAGGAATAAGCTTGTGCTAATAAACTCTCATAATAGATAGATTAGATATAGGTATCATTATAGGATCAACTATGCTACTGAATTATTGATTAGCCTAAAATATGTCACCATTAGTTTCAGTTATTAACACAGCTATTAGATTCGTTATCAACTCCCCTATTAACTATGCCATTAGGTTTGCTAATTACCTTTTAACCTGCTGGTTAAGCGATCAACAACTTTATGAACATTGGTTAAATTGGAATCAGCTGTGCCTTAAGCTTTCCTAAAGCACGAACAATTTTAGTACTAACTGTGCTTACACAATAGGCATGATGACTGATTTTGAAAAATGGTCAGATTATGATCGCAAGTATCTTCTATTTCGAGAAAATATCTTATTTCAGCAGAAAAATAAGGTTAGGTAGATAAAATGGCATTTGAAATTTAGGGTAAGGTTGCCACTATTGGACTACTTTAAACTGCCATAACATTAAAAGTATAAGAGTATATGGATATATGATTCGTCGGTTTCTTAGGGCTTATACTCAGGTATTCACAACTGTTATTTAAAATTTTTTACTTTAAGCATAAATACAAATATTCACAAAAAATCATTTTTGGGATGGTTGCCTTGTATGGACCACTGTTTCCTTGATTGAACCACCTAGTTGCTATAATCGGACTTAGGAAGTTTTAGCGACTGGTCCATTCATTGCACCCAAGGAGTTTTAATAAATAAAAGGCTAGATTATTACTAAATTCAGTCTTTTTAATTCAACAGTCGTTTAAAGTAATAGGTAATAATCAACTATAATAACTTTTAACATATATTTTTAAGTTTAGGAATCCATAATACAATTTTTTACCGGCCATTTCTTTTACTTCATTGAATCTGTGCTTTAAACCATTTTTCTCTGCTATTTTGAAAGCCAAACTTCTGACATCCAGTGGTGTCATGCCGTATAAACAACCTTCTATCTCTAAAATATACCTGATGTACTATTTTTTTCCAAATCAGGTGTGAGATCTCCTTCAGAGCCTACAATCTGATTTTCCCTTTTAGCTTTGACGTTTTTATTGTCAAATCTTCTTTTTAATGTTGCTTTTGGCACACCATATATCCTGCTAGCTTCATTTAAACCAACTTCTTGCTCAAAGCTAACAACACTAATGTCATGCTGCCTTCTTTCCACTTATAATACTGGCCTCGTTTTGCCATGCTAAAACAAAAAAAGTTTAAGTGACTACAAAAACTTAGTTCCTTTGATTGGACCGGTTCAATGAAAGAAACTTGCATGAGTTCATTCATGGCAACTCACTGTGATCCCAATCAAACCATAACTTTTAAAAAAGTATATGGTAATTTTTGTGACATGTTATTAATAGGTTAGCTGAACGAATAAATATGCAATCCTACTGAAAATAATTGGGTAAAAATACCTTAAAAATCTGTACTTACATGGTAAAGAATGACGCACACATTTTATATCGGGAGCTTGTAAAACACACCGACGTACGTCCTTCCTCAACGAAGCCTGCGGCGACACTGAAGGTTGAGGGGCAGGGTGCGGGGTCCAATAGCTAGCGTCTCGTCAATAACGGACAATTTAAGGACTGTTTATTTTCAAGAAATCTAAGTGGTCCAAACAAAGCACTGGTCCAATGATTGCAACCTTACCCTAAATGCGCCAAAACGTCGTCTGTGACGTCACTATTGTTTTTACCAATGTACTCTGTGCAGTGTACAGTAAACAATAGTGTGATTGTCAAAGCTCGAAAACAAACAATTGTGACGTCATTCGCTTTTTGGTGTTTTATCCAATATGGCGGATTGCTGTATTTTATAGTTTTATTTTATCAAAATAAATAGCAATCTTACTCGATATAGAAAAATAAATATGTTTTTTATAATCTATGAATCCTATTTCATTAGATAAATTACTTATTATTCATTATTTCATTGATTCTTGGTTACTGTCATCATGCCTATTACTATCAACTAGATGATGCCCGCGACGTAGTCCATGTGGATTTAGATACGATCTTGAAGCATCTCGTGGGAACTCTGACTTTCCGGGCAAAGAAAATTAGCCTATGTCCTTCCTCGGAATGCAACCTGTCTCTGTACCAAATTTCGTAAAAATCGATTGAACAAATGGTCCAAAAAAGCTTAACAGACAGACAGACCCAGTTTCGCAGTTACATAGCATGGACTGGCATTCCGCCTTTTTGCATTTTAAAGGAAACTTCTGTTCTTAGGCAGCTTTGTAAGTTCAAGGGTATCAGCTGGGCGTTGGTACCTAAGTAAATAAGTGAGCGATAGAGTCAGGATTTTTCATTTTATTCCTATCTTTTCCTTTTTTTCATTACCTACCGTCAAAGTCTCAGTATAATACTGAGAAGTTCGATAGCTTGTTGATGTATTAGAACTATCATCTGCTATACTTACATTTATCAACAACCTTTTTAACTATAACAATAAAACCTTTCTTGATTAACAATTTCTATGTTTATTCCATTCTTACTTTAGCCCATTTCTACCTAAATTCTTCACGTTTCCAGTTCCTCCCCTTCATAATGCTAATAGACCATAACAAAGACACCAGCGAGTACTGGCGGGAGACAGAAATCCTGTCCCTGGTGAAGAACAACGATGCGGCCATAGATTACGAGAAGTGCGAGATGAGTAGCCCCGAGAAGTTGTTAGTTCACATTCCTACCAGAAGGACTGTAAGGCCGATTTGTCGAAGCAATAACGGTAAGAGATCTTCTTTGTCCCAATTTTTTCTTCTTTTTTTTACTAACTAACTATTAGCCCTTAACTACGCTCTCACCTGATGGTGCAGTCTAAGATGGTAGCGGGATACGTGTTAGGGGTATGGCAGTTATTCTTCTTCTTTAAAGGTTCTTGAGATAAAGAATAATGTTATGAATGCGAAAGTGTGAAATGTCTAATAAGTACTTCTGTTAAACTGTCTGTCAGTTAAACCGTAGAACTAATCGTGACGGAATTTGGCATTTTTGTCGATAGCATACTGGAGTCGGATATACAGCTTAGGATATTGTTTATCGTGCCAATTCAAAGAGTTGCCACGGAAAGCCCATCGTCATCTCGTGTAATCTTGGATGAAACAAACACAGTGTAATAGTCCCACCAACTTATCTGGCCTGGTGGCCAAAATTGGAACTATAATTAGTTTAGTTTTACTAATTACTTTACTAATTACGTAGCCTACAAGGCAGGCCCTAGCCGGTTTCCCGGCTTAAAGACACTCACCGGGGCACAGAGTTTCCCCGCGCCCCACCCGGGTAAGGAGGTTCAGCCTCGAGGCCCGTACCCCCGCTTTTCCCTTCGGGCCAAACGGAGAAGACCCACACACTAATTAGTTTAGCCTGTTTAGTTTTTGTTTTAATGGCTACTTCTGTTTTTGTAGATTTCCAGCTCTGTCCTCAGTGCCCTCGTTTCAATAACTTCACTGAATGCGAGCTCTTTCGTGATTCGTGCAAGTAAGTTGCTGAAAATTTGTTTTATCTTCTCTTTTTCTCCTACTTGCTTGAAAATTGCTTCCTTATTACAAAACAACTACGTACATTGGCTCTTTTCTGGCCGTAAACCAGCTTTTTACAATATTTATTGCTGGCTTATTGTCCTATTAAAATCACTTGAAAGGTCCTCGGCTTCATCTCGACATCCCATATTTCTCGGCCGTCAATTGCTTTATTTCCGGCATGGGCAGTAATGTAATATTTCTGTCTATGAAATGGTTGGTTGAAAGAGGTGTTTGACACACAACTAGGTAACCCAACCCATCCATATTTTAAACGTTTTTGTGTAGAGAACGCAAAGTGTTCCCATCCGAGTACCGTACGTACTGTGACCGCAAGTATGGCAGGTGGAGAGCCATGTTTATCCCCGCCGACTATGCGCAATGCCGGTGCTGTGACGAGTGCGTTTTCTATAGAGGTAACCATAGTTTAGAATTTTAGATAGTTTTATGTAACTGCATAATATAATCTCACGACTCACCGAATTCTATGACCTGGTGGTCAATATTGGAATTTGGAAGTAATATTAATTATGCCAGTTTAGTTTTTTTTTTATATATGTATAGTCCCACAAACTTATCTGACGGGTGGCCAAAATTGGAACCTGTCTGTTTAGTTTTTGTTTTAATTTATTTTTCATTTAAGCTAACGCTGTCACCGTTTCAGATTAAGCTAATAATAATAACAATAGTGATTTTCATTAAAATAATTTTTATATGGCAACAATTTTTTGATCAAATCGAGAGCACCGAGTAATAAAAATCAAATTGAAAACAGATTAAAAATCATGTCATTTTTCATAGAGAAGTAATGACACAGACAAAACACTAATTTAATATGATGCATTCAACATGGCCTATGATACTGAATATTGCCTATACTTTTCTTTTTGTAGAAATGGATCAATCATGCGTAGAAGACGAGTACAACTTCGACGCTGATGAATTCTTGCCAGTCACTACAATTGGTAAGATTTTGATTTTTTACCACATCTAGAAGACTTTGGGATTGGCTTCGATTTATTTTCCGAGATTTATGAATGTATACCTACCCACATTTTGATGTAACCTAAAATATTATACTTGGTAAACTTTGGAAGTTACCCATTCCAGATTTCAGAGCTGGTTGCAATCCCTATTGGGGTCATCCTGAACAAGAGTACAGGGCGCTGCGCTGTGACAAGATTTTGAGAAGATGTAAGTGATATTTTTTTTTATTTAATATAAACTAGTGCTTGGCTGCAATTAGACTTGCTGGCAAGTAGTGATGCAGCCTAAGGTAGAGCGCGTTGGCCCAGAAGATGCCTATTCACTCTCGATTTGAAGATACCAATATTATAAGAGGAGGGAAAAAAGAAGCCGGAAGGGCGTTCCATATCCTAGAGGTCCGAATTAGAAATGAGGAAGCAAATCGCTTCGTACGCGTCCGTAGAAAATGCAGACCCTGACAATGCCTTGCGATAGTTTTTGAAGAAGGTTTCTGTTTCTTTCATTAGTTCAGTAGAAGGATTCTTACCAAATGCTGCTTTTTTTCAGGCGTGCCGGTAACTGTGCCTCCATTACCAAGCGAAACTTTGAATGTGTAAGTAATTTTATTTTATTTTATTTATTTATTTATTCATTTAAAAACAAAAGTTACAAAATTATTCTATTGGTGTCGCATAAACTCACCTGAGTTTTTCTGTACACCAACGAGCATTCGACATTAGGTGGACTTATAAATTTTAAGTCATAATTATTACCTACAATGCTAAGGGTGGAGTTCACCGACTTTTTCATCGGCTGATTATCAGATAATCGACTGATAAAATCTTTTTTACTGTTCACCACAACCCAACCACTGTTTACAACGCTTGATCTGCTGTTTAACGTAACCGAGCTCGGAGGGATCGTTTAAACGCCGATTACTACATTTTGACATTTGTCTTAGCTAATATTATACAGAGGAAAGATTTGTTTGTTTGCTTGGTAGTGGACAATATCAACACCTACAGCCTACTCAACCGATTTTAAAAATTCTTTATAGAATAGATACTTTATCAGCGAGTAACATAGGCTATATTTTATTTTCAAAAACGAAAATTGCAATAATGTGAATGAAGTCGGAAAAAATCGTCTCATCTGAGAACTTCCGTGGCGTGCGCTGCGTAAATAGTAAAAGTTACACGAAAACAATGTATGGTGGAATTGTTCCTCTCAAAAAGTTCAAAAAAAAGTCCGCAATAGCATATATCTATCTTTTAAGGTTGTCTCATATAATATTAACCATTTTTATAATTTTTTAAATTTGTTCTGAAACAAAGCCTTACTTTCCAAGGTGTTTTTACTGACATTGTACCTCTTAATCCTTTTTTTTTATCCACTACAAGTTAGCCCTTGACTGCGGTCTCACCTGATGGTAAGTGATGATGCAGCCTAAGATGGTAGCGGGCTAACCTATTAGGGGCATGGCAGTTATATTAAACCCATACCACTATTCGGTTTCTACACGGCATCGTACCGGAACGCTAAATCGCTTGGCGGCACGTCTTTACCGGTAGGGTGGTAACTAGCCACGGCCGGAGCCTCCCACCAGGCCAGACCAGGGAAAATTCAGAAATTATAAATTTCCAAACCCTGCCGGGGATCGAACCAGGGACCTCCGCACGTTCAGGCAACAGCGCTCAACACTGCGCCACGGAGGTCGTCGAATCCTTATCAAAATAAAGTGGTTTCTCATCTTAAGTATTTATTATAGACCAAATTCGCCCTTTACACCATTTAATTCAGATTCATATCTCAGAAGATATCATAGAAATAAAGTAACGCGCAATAGAAAGAGGTGCCACGACATGCATTGGCAGGCGGGGTGAAAAGATATCGCCGTTGCTGCCCAGTACCGACTGGCTATTATTGGGTATGGACTATTATGATGAGTGCTACACGTGTGAATCCGGGGCGAACCCCTAGTATTTAAATAATGAGCTTCTCGTCACTGGTGAAATTGAGGTGCGCTTCTTTTGGCCTTCCATATTTACAAAATTAAAAAAAAACTGTGCAGAGAACCACAAAAATCACTTGACTGGTGCTTAGCTGCGTTTTCAATAATTTCAGATTTCTGCAACTCAACACGCCACATCTGGCACAATTCAAAATATCTTGTCAGTTCAAATTTCAAAACAAAAGGGGCCATGACACCGTATTACCTGTCCAAATTCAGAACTACAGCGTAGTTTATCCTCCCCAATGGTGTCGTTATACTTTTCATGTTGATAGCATTTTATTTTATACTACTAAATATAAACGTCACAATACGTCATCATGAACAGTTAAAACAATGAGACTACGCAAATGTGTTGGCTTTTACCATTCGTTCAGTTCATGTCAATTTGCTGTGAATGGTTGTTTATCGCCTGGTTTAATGATCGTCGTTCAAAATAACGTCGTGAACAGTAAATATTTAAACGGTTGTTTAAACGGTGTTGAAGAATAATCAGCCGAATACCTAAATATCGTTTAAACAGAAGTCGGCGCACTCCACCCTAAGTATAACTATTTCTAATTATGTACTAACAAATAAGCAAAATATCTACATTATTAAATTACTACAACTATTCCTAAATAATAACAAATAAGCTAACATATTAGATGCATTTCACATGCACATTTGAAAATACAAAATGTTATAGAGAGCATAAAAACTTGTTGACAATATTCTCATATCGCTAGTTTTTATGATTCATAATACAGGTGATTCAGTCCTGTTAGTTGTGAGTTCAAATTAAAACCTTTTTAAATACGAAATATATATCGGGAAGATATTTTGTGCATTATGAGTATTTGGTAAATGTAAGTTGCATAAAAAATTGTTTTAGTTTAGATTTTATATTTTTATGTGTAATGACGTCTCTCAAACTCTTAGCCCGTCTCTTAACTCTAATAAAACTTTTTGTCAGAACAGCACTAGCACTTACCATATCTACCTGCTCGTATGATGAAGCCTAAGGTAGGTACTTATAAGGTACTTCTTAAGGAATATGTTTTTTCATATGGAAGCTCATTCGCATGGTGTCTGGAATACACTACCAAAAACTGTGTTTCCCACCAATTACATTCCGGGTATCTTTAATAGATAATAATACGTATCTTAGGCCGCATCGTCAATTCCCATCAGGTGTGATTGGGGTCAAGCGTAAGCCTTTAAGGAATGTTAATAAAAATTCTTTCCAAAAAACCGACTTCCAACGCCACTGTAAAGTACAAAATAATTTTGATTTCTACCCACTATGTTGAAGTCGGGTATAACAAGGATAAGCAAAGTTGACGCATCAGACTCGCCCGACTTCAACATAGAGGGTTGAGGATATTTGGAGTCAGAATTTTTTATGGGACCACCTCGAGAGCTTCACGACTGAAATCTTTTCAAATCGGTTGAGAAACCACGGAGATATGCACCGACATACTTACACAAAAAAATACGCGCCGAATTGAGATTTTTTGGAAGTCGGTTAAAAAAGCTGTGCAGCGTACTTACGTGACTTCCACCGAAAATGTCCCCCAAATCGAGCAGTTGTAGAAAGTAGATCCGATAGAATCCGACATTGATGAAGGATGAAGCCTTGATGAAGCCCAATGGTAAAAGATGATACTATGGAACCAGTCCCCCGATTGTGTGAGGAAATCGTTATCGTAATCGTTTGTCAAACGTATAATTCGACCTGTATAAGGAGTTCACAGATGTCTGCACGTCAAAAAGCATGTATGAACTCCTTAAACAGTTCAAGTATTACGTTTTAAGCTGTCAAATTGCGATTACAAAACTAGATGATGCCCGCGACTTCGTCCGCGTGGATTGGTGGTTTTTATATCCCGCGGGAACTCTTTAATTTTCCGGGATAAAAAGTAGCCTAAGTATGTCCTTCCCCGGGATGTAACCTATCTATGTACCAAATTTCATCAAAATCGGTTGAGTAGTTCGGCCGTGAAAGCGTAGCAGACAGACAGACAGACAGACACACTTTCGCATTTACAATATTAGTATGGATAGTAAGTAGTCTCCTTGTTTATCCTAGCCTATCCTAGTTATAAACAAGGTACCTAGGTATTATGTTATTTTTCTTTCAGTCGGCGCAGCTACCGTTTCGAGCCGCCAACAGAGGGCAGTGACTGTCCCATGTCCTGCCGAGGGTACGAATGTCGGGGCGGCCTGGTGAAGGAGGCCGAGTGTCCCGCGGGCGCGTTCCTGCCTGACAAGGAGCAGTGCAACTGCTGTGGCAGATGTAGCGCGTATCATCGTTAGTGTGCTTCCACCTCTTTATCTTACCAACTATACTTTGATTTTTAATTCCGTGGAATTCTGACGTTTGGTGATACCATAGTAAAAACAGTTCCCACAAAAAATGGTAACAAATTCTTATAAAATAATATATGTAAGTAATGCTTTGGATTCTAAAGATTAAATTTATAGGAGTGCAATAGGCATAAGCAGAATCCAAATACTTATTACCGACTGAAGACTGAAAAAGTCCTTAAGTACCTAATTAGAAAAAACAGTACTTAATAAGTAAAAATTTTTTTTTTGTTCGAGTAAGAAAAAATACTTTTTCATCCCACCATCTCGGAAAGAGTATTTTTAAGCTTCGATATCTGATTGCAAAAGCCGTTATTATCCTCTTGAGGATAAAGTAAATTGAATTCAGAACATCGTGTGCACGTTAGTAAATATCACTCGTCTATGAAGTTTGTGAATTCAAAACATCATTAAAACCTATTTACTTCTACCTCTATGGTGCCGAATTTCCATACAACCGTTTTTAATTTGTTAAAACCTCACACTCATAACCTTTTTGGTATACTTTTTTGTGATTTTTTTATTTGCTTTGCGCGCACCATTTTCTTTTACGTCATATTGTTTAAAATTAAAACCTTCGATTAAAAACAAGAAAATTGAAAATAAGTTGAAAACCTAAAATGAGTGATTCTAGTGACGAAGAAGTTAATTTGACGCCAACAGAATTGACTGAAACTGTTAAAAATGCGGTAATGAGCTTTTTCCCTCAACAATCACGCGAGAAGTATTTCATTTCCTCGCTGAGGTGGGATGAAAAGTTACGTGTTGCACTCGAGTGAAAAGATTTTTAACCTCGTGCTCTTTTGATTCCCTCGCTAACGCTCAGGATTCTAATTTTTGAACCACTCGCTGCGCTCGTGATTCAATTTTAGAATCCATCGCTTGCTCGGTCATCAAAATTGAGCACGCGGTTAAAAAACAACTTTTCACTCTTGTATAACAAATAACTATTTTTAAATCATAGTATCTTACTACCATTATAAAATAAGAATGTTTGAATTTTTGGATATTTGTTACTTAACGCCACAAGACGGAACCGATTTGGCTGAAATTTGTAATGGCGATAGCTTATTTAAACCATGAATCTATTATTAATTGGTTAACTTATTACGGAATCACTTCATTTTCCGTACTTTTAAAAATATTTTGAAATAGTTGATGCCCGCGACTTCGTCGGCGTAAGTTTTCTAATTCCTAGGGAACTCCATAATTTTCCGGGATAAAAATGCCTATGTCTCTCTCCAGGTCCTCAGCTATACCCATGCTAAAAATCACGTTGATCCGTTGCTCTGTTGCGACGTGATTGAAGGACAAACCAACAAACAAACACACTTTCGCATTGTATGATACCGTTTTTAATAAGGTAAAAAAAGAAAAAGAAACTGAAATTATGTTTCCCGAATCTCGGTTAGATCCATAAGCGTACTTAACGATGACGTAATTAATTTAAAATTGCGACTTTTTTTTTTTATCCACTACAAGTTAGCCCTTGACTGCGATCTCACCTGATGGTAAGTGATGATGCAGTCTAAGATGGTAGCGGGCTAACCTGTTAGGGGCATGGCAGTTATATTAAACCCATACCCCTATTCGGTTTCTACACAGCACCGTACCGGAACGCGAAATCGCTTGGCGGCACGTCTTTGCCGCTAGGGTGGTAACTAGCCACGGCCGAAGCCTCCCACCAGGCAAACCTTGTGATTCAACCTTTATTATTCTCCCATTAATTGATGCTTGGGTATTATTTTCTAGAGCTCAATCAGAAATGCGCGGAATTTAAAAAGACCCGCATAAATGGAACCGAGGAAACTGAGGTAAATCTAAACTGTTTTCAACCGACTTCAAAAAAAGGAGGAGGTTCTCAATTCGGCTGTTTTTTTTTTTAATGTTTGTTACCTCATAACTTTTGACTGGGTGGACCGATTTGGATGATTCTTTTTTTATTTGAAAAGGCATACTTACTTCCCAAGTGGTCCCATATAAATTTTATCGAAATCGGTCAAGCGGTTTTTAAAATATCAACAATAAAATAAGTACTTTGTATAGCGTGTGCTTGTTGTTGTAAAGTTGGCGCGGGAGTTTGAAGTCGGTTGTTTAAAAAGATTTTTTTATATTAAATTATTTTTATTCCACTACAAGTTAGCCCGTGACTGCGATCTCACTAGATAGTAATTGATGATGCAGTCTAATATGGTAGCGGGCTAACCTGTTAGGGGTATGACAGTTAAAATTAACCCATACCCCTAGTCGTTTTCTCCACGGCATCGTACCAGGAGCGTTAAATCGCTTGTCGGCACGTCTTTGCCGGTAGGGTGGTAACTAGCCACGGCCGAAGCCTCCCACCACAAAAGACCAGAGAAAATTCAGAAATTATTAATTCCCAAATTGACCCTGCCGGGAATCGAACCCGCTACCTCCCACGTTAAGGCAACGGCGCTCAACATTGCGACAGGGAGGTCGTCAAATTCAGGAGGAGGTTAAGAATTGTACCTACATTGTTTAAATCGGATTGCTTATATAATATACTCTAGGTAGGTACAAAAATATCTGCTTGCTTTAATTCTAATTCTAAGAATGAAAGGATCCCTATCTAATGGATTAATAGTTTGAAAGAGTTTTGCATTAGCAACTCTCCACTTTATGGAGAACTAGCTGATGCCCGCGACTACGTCCGCGTGGATTGAGGTTTTTTGGTTCCCGCGGGAACTCCTTAATTTTCCGGGATAAAAAGTAGCCTATGTGCTATTCCAGACTATAATCTATCTCTATGCCAAATTTCAGCCAGATCCGTTAAGCCGTCGGCGCGTGATTGAGTAACAAACATCCATACATCCATACATCCATACATCCATACATCCATACATCCATACATCCATACATCCATACATCCATCCATCCAAACTTTCGCATTTATAATATTAGTAAGATGCAATTCGGATGATCTGGATCAAGTGATTTGTTGGAGATCATTGGACACAAGCGACTAAACTTGTGTTCTGTGGAAACCTGCAAAAGACCCTTATGCAGCTGTTGGGGGTTTCTCGGTTGAAACTTTGTCATGTAGACTCTAAGGCTGAGATCTATATAGCGTACTTTGACTTGGCTCATACTTTACTTAGGTTTAAAACGAGATGGACTTATGCGAGTAACTTAAATCTATCTCGTTTTAACAAGTCTTAAGTCTAAGCAAAGTTCGCTCTATAGATCTCACCCTTAGTTGACAAAATATAAGGCCTTTTCTTATTGACGTCAATTTCTCGCTTCAACTGCACGAGAAAACGTGATCTTCATTGAACAGTATGGCTGATATTTGAACACTGGTTCAAACAGGTAGAAGAAGAGTTTCTAGAGCCAGGCTGTGATGATGGACTGGTGTGCAGACAGGGCCTCTGTCAAGACATACACTCAGTTCAAACGATGGCTGGGTTCAGGAGGAAACGGGACGAGAGGTTCTTGGATGCGAACGGTAAAGTTGTGAGGAAAAAATCCGCCAAGAAAGGATTTTTGAAAATCCAACCCCTGGGGGGTAAAATAGGGGTTTGAACTTTGTATGAACATCAAACTTAACTTGAGCGAAGCTGCAGACGTAAGCTAGTTTACAATATTTTCCTGCAGACTCGACTAGGCTCCCATGGCATTAACTTAGCTGTGGCCACAATTTGTTTATTGAAATATTGAAGGCAACATCATTTAAATTTTGGCAGTCTAAAGTAATAGGTATCTGTTGTCAAGTATGACAAGTCGACCTAAGACTGGTTATGTAAGGACTTGTTAAACCTCTGCAGTTACTAAAGAAAGAACAGAACCCTGAGCAGTTCTATTCCTTGACAGAACCATGCAAGAACGAGTTGAAGTACTTCAAGAAGAAATACGGCAGAGATGGTCATCTTCACTACAACGCGCCACAGTGCACCCCCTTGTGGCTCTACGCCCCGGTACAGGTACAATCTCTATCAATCTTTATTTATTTAGAGCTTCAATCTCTTCTCAAACTACGGAACGTCCATCCCCAACACAGCCTTAAGTCATTTGGCGTCATGATGTTTTGACTGCGTGTTGATTGACCGGATTTGGATGCAACTTGGCAAAATTATTGCATAGTTTTTATTTCGAAAGAAAACATTCCTTCGGGATAAGGCATGATAGCTTTGGTCGATTTTACCTACTCCATAACTCCATAACTAGGGTTTGGGAATTCCCGACAATTTCAAAGTCCCTGAAAGCCTACAATCAAAGTCACGGCAATTCCCGGGACATGTCATACTTAGGATGCATAAAAACCTAGTCCGCCATCCACCATATTGGATTTCGTATGACGTAACTTAGCTGACTAGTGACTAGTATAATCATTCGAACTAAACGTAGGACTAGGTAGGCACATAAGTATGCAAAATTTAGCTTAATTAATAATTGGAAACCGGAAAGTCACATTTAACTTGCAAGATTTGATCACAGACAGACACCGGACCAGGTGAAACTAATTAAAAACTTGTAATAAAAATAAGATCCGTATTAAACGTAGGTTAGGCAGGTAGGTAGGTTGACGAGCTCCGTGGCGCAGTGTGTAGCGCTGTTGCCTTATCGTGCGGAGGTCCTGGGTTCGATCCCCGGCAAGGTCAATGTGGGAATTTATAATTTCTGAATTTTCCTTGGTTTGGCCTGGTGGGAGGCTTCGGCCATGGCTAGTTACCACCTTACCGGCAAAGACGTGCCGCCAGGCGATTTAGCGTTCCGGTACGATGCCGTGTAGAAACCGAATAGGGGTATGGGTTTAATATAACTGCCATGCCCCTAACAGGTTAGCCCGCTACCATCTTAGACTGCATCATCACTAACCATCAGGTGAGATCGCAGTCAAGGGCTAACTTGTAGTGGATTTAAAAAAAAAGTTACATCTAAATTAGGATTTTTCTAGCATGATGGGCTTCTACCGCGAGCAGCGACACGATTGCGTCGTTTGCAGACTATTGCGTGCAATTACGTGACCGAAATGGCACAGCGTGAATTATATTTGTCTGACCTTTGCAAGGGCGTAGCCAGGATTTTATATAGAGGGGGGCAGATAAAGAAAATTCTACACTATCTTACTATACTACTATACTCTATCTCTATTAGTATTGGAGGTCGGAAGTGAGGGAAAGAATTAAAAACACAATATAATATAACAATCACAATAATCTTGACTAACTAGTAATCGGCGCGGTTCTTCACAAAATTTGTTTAAAACTTCTCTCAAAATCTCTTCTTTTTTTTCTTTGACAATTTTCCTGTGTACGCTTAACATGCATAGCCCGTTTAAACGGTTTTCGGCCATCGTAGTCCTCAGCCACGTTTTAACACATCGCAGGGTAGAAAAAGACCTTCTTGTTGTACACGGTTGTGCCAGTGAAATAAGGATGGCTTTTTTAGTTGCTGGGAAGAAAGTGTCTGCCTCCTTTAATACGTCAGTAAAATCTAACTTTTCTAGATCTTCTCTTTCCATTCCTTTATCATTCCATAGTTTGTTCCATAATTCTACTTCATGTTCAAAAAGAGGAAGATCATAGTATTGATAGAAATCTTACGATTTTTCTTTAAAATCAACCAGCGACATATTTAGCATTGAACTGGGATGTATAGACATTAGGCTAAAAGCAGGTAAATGTTCATTAGAAAAACGCTGTTCAAGTGCGGATATCAGCGAATCTAAATAAGGAATGATAACTGACCGCTTCCAAAAATCGCATACACTCTCAGCTGGGTGATTGAACCGATGTTGTTGGTGACATGCAACACGCGGGATTTGCAAATCAGTGCCAATGGCAGTTGCAGTTCTAATTGAAATGTCTAAACTATTCTCTCTCTGTCTGCGATGCTGCGATGATCTTTAATAACGGAAATAATTATCTTGATATGATTCACGCATGTGTAGGGGGCCTCGTTACGCCCTTGGACCTTTGCCTTTATTAAAGCTTACCCTTCCTGTCACCCCGGAGCTACACTCTCGCCAGCTCGCCTCTTGGAGGCTTTTGTGTCAAGGCAGCGTAGGCCACACCATATTCTGGATATGCCTACCTACCGTTCCGCCTAATTTTTTTTAAAAATTGCGGCTATTTTGAAAACTCCCTACCAAAGTTCTCTGACTTTATTCGATTAATATGTATTTTTTTTCGCAGTGTCGAAGATTCGTTTGTTATTGCGCCCTGGAAGACGGCACTATCATACAGGGTATCAAGGTGCCACGCATCGAAGTGTCCAACATGAATTGCGGTTCGTAACAAAATGGGTATTTGACAACTATTCAAATAATTTTTTTTTAGGGATTATTAAATAGAGGATCTCCCTATTAATAATCACTAAAGTCCTCTGCAAGTTTAAAAAAAAATGTGTGGCAGCTCCGACGCACGACTGGAGTTTACTCTCTGTCTTACTTACTTACTGTCAATTGGATGAAGTTTCGAGTGACATTTGTTCGAGCACCCCCCCCACCTATCTTCAATACCCTGGCTGTGCTCTTCATCCGTCTTCGAAATCCTCAATCATCAGCTCTCTCCGTATTTTTCCTCTGAATGAATTTTTGTCTTCTATAATTTTGTCTTCTATACGAAACAATAAGTAAAAAAAAATTTTTTCATACAAAATGTTACAGGAGAGGTGATCAATCAGTGAATCAGCACGAGCAGTTATATATTTATTTATTTATTTATATATTATGTATATATATATTTTGATTAATATTCATCAAAATACATTACATAGGCATGGAAACATAAACAAGTGTTACCATGGAAACCTAAAGTCAATAACGTAACTGAGAAAGTTTGATTTTCCCGGGCTTATAATTATTATGTATATTATATGCAAATCGATTCTAAAGGAGTTAAACTCCAAAAAAAACAGTTTGCAGTGGCTAGCTATCGGTACAGACTGTCTACTGGGAAGGTTATTTTGTTGCGAAACATTCGAGTCCTCACTCCTCAGTCCTCCCCTGGGTCGAGATGGGTTTTTCTACGAAATGGGTTGGAGTATTTTGTACGCCATTTATGTTTTTATTTCGAAATAGCAGTCACTCATAAAACCTATGCTAACCATTAACTGGCATTGCAACTTTATTTGCATTTTGCACAAGCAATTGTGCTCTATGATATTTGTTGTGCAGTTAGTTGGCCAGTCAAATCTCTGTTGAGATTGGCTGCTGAATTATTCAGTAATGAATGTAAACATTTTAAAACTCTCTTCTGATTGATACTACAGTGAAGTTTTTCAACTCTTATTTATAGAGATAATTTTGTATCCGACTGTGCCAATCTGTTTTAATAAAAAAAATATTAACGTCATCTTCCTCGTAGATTGCGTACGGGAAAAATGTCGTACCGGTGCCGACATGGAGTGTGACGGGTACGGAAATTATAAGAAGGCCACATTTACGTCACACACGGACGAGTGGAACGAGGAGGCTACTAAGGGTAACTCCGATCTTTTATTATTATATTATTGAAATAATAAAAACTTATATTATGCAATGTAGGAACGTCCATTGCGCATTTGCGCCGTCGGAGCTTTTTTATCTGAAACTGTATTTGACCAGTCATTGGGTAGGTTTGCAATACAAAAAGTATTGTACCCTAACTAATATCACAGAATACCTACATAATATATACTTATTAAATATTCCTTTGAGCGACTGCCGTTCACGCCACCATTTTGGAAAAACTGTACTTACTGAAAATCATTTTTTTCAAAAAATATCTTCTCTCCAGGTCAAAAATAGTTAAAACAAAAATAATAGAGCACAAAATTTACTGCATTATTTTAAGAAAATTTTTTCAATCAGAGTAATAGTTCACGAGTTACATCGGCCTATATCTTTTTTATTATTATTGAGTACTACAACGAAGGGTGCTTAATATAATTACAATCTAGCCAGACTTTTTGACTAAGAAGTAATTTTTCTTTAACCTAAGCTTATAATTATCTTATGTACTAAGAAATTGTCCAATGACGTATCTTAGTCTCTTTATTGTTGCAATGGACATCTGAGTAGGAAAATGTAAGGTAATACTACTAGAACCTACAATATAACAATACCTCTTTGTTTGCCTTTAGCTAAAGAGCCTGCGAGGTCCACGATATCTCAAGCTCGAAGGACTGGTTACGAAGCTGCTATGCCGACGACAACGCATACTTAATGTTACCTAATAGTCCTTAATCATTGTTATTTCTTGACTTAGGGCGCCTGCCTATTCTAAGACCGGCCATACACGGACTGCTCGAGCAGTTACCCCGTGATCAACATACACGGACCGCTCTTGCAGTCATACGGCCGTTTTCTGAATTGAGAATTTCATGTTGACTCTGTCTCAAAGACTACTTAAGGACTAATTAAGCAAATTTTTGTTTCTGTATTGATATTGGGCCGGTTTCTGAATTAAGCATTCAAGCAAACAGCAAGTTCCAACTCTCAAACCTTACACAATATCAATTCTGAAACAAAAATTTGCTTAATTAGTCCTTGAGTAGTCTTTGAGACAGACTCAACATGAAATTCTCAATTCAGAAACCGGCCGTTAGTCAATAGCTTGAACCTTGGAATAATTCGTCCAAGGCTTGAACCTACCATTGCTGCCAACCGCCCGAAGCACTTGCAACTGTTCAAGTGGTTCCATCTATGTGTATACGTAGAAGACTGTAGTTCACTATGCAGTCGCATCCTGACTGCTTCAAGCTGTCTGTGTATGGCCGGCTTTAGTTGCTTATGATCATAATAAAAGAATATACGTTCATACACTTTGAATTAATTAACGTAATGGAAATTAAAAGAACTTAAGTTCTAATGGCCGGTTCACATTATTCCAGTAGCACTCCAGTCTAGTAATCCAAACCAGTACTGGATTGGGTCTTGGATTTGAACTGTTAAGCTCAATGTATCGATAGTCTATAATGGGCATTATCTGTTTAATCTACGCCCTGCATTGTCGAGGGTGGCAATATTTATTTTGGTTACTTTCACAGCATTATATCATATTGTATATTATTATGGGGTAATGCTGCTGATATTAATTCTGTTTTTGTGCTGCAGAAGAGGGATGTTCGAGCCATATATAATAATATAATATGGGACCAAGAGAGTCACTAAGAGATAAATTTAAAGAAATCAATATAATGACAGTGCACAACCAATATATATTTGAAAATTTAGTATACGTGCATAAACACATTGATAAATTCAAGAAGAAAAGTGATTGTCATAATGTCAATACTAGAAATAAAAATAAACTTGTAATGCCTACTTCTAGGCTTAGTAAAACTAGCAATTCATTTGTTGGAAACAGTGTCCGCTTCTACAATAAGCTCCCAGAAGACATGTTGAAAATGTCTCTGAATAAGTTCAAAGTTAATGTAAAACGTAAACTCATTAAAAAATCTTATTACCATGTAAAGGATTACTTAAATGACAAAGAAGCTTGGTAATGATTTGATCTATTGGCTCTGATAGTTCCTTAGTTAAGATGATTTGTGAAATGGTGATAATGAAAAAGAAAAACCCGGCTGAGTTTGTTGTGGGCTCTTCTCAGACCAGGGCGCGTTTGGAACCCTCGTAGCTTTAGTTTTAAGATACCGTTACTGATTATCACCATTATATATTATAAAAAACTCGACGTCAATAAGTGTAGTATACCTACCTAAATTGAATAAACGTTATTTGACTTTGACTTTGAATACTGGTCTATGGCACTCGGTAATGGAGTCCGGCTGTGTTTTGTGTGAATTGCTAAATTTAAGTATAATTAAATGAATAACCAGAAATAATGTAAGCAGGCACTGGAATGCACTGGATCCAGTAACTGGATTGACGGTCTGGTTTTCAATCCAGTGCGCCCATTGTAAAGCACCTGGAATCATGTAGACGGGCAATCCAATGCTATGCCATTGCTGGCAGAAACATTTTCTGCTATTTTCTTCTTAAAATCATTGCCACTAGTGTTTACACTTCAACGGGTTCTAAATGTTTGGAATAATGTACACTCATCCAGTCCAATAGGCACAGCACTGGATTGACTCATTGGATTACTCTAAGCTTAGTCTAACTTTTAACACTGCAGATTGAGCATTCGATCACATTAGCTTCAAAGTAAAATGAGCCTTACCACATTGATTTAGAGCTCAATTTCGTTTCGTGTCGAGCGAAATGTTTTGAAATTAAAATCTGAATTTGTGACTTTAAATCAAGAGCTTGTGAGTACATTTTACTTTGACGCTAGTGTGAACGAACGCTCGATTACCATTGATTGAATTTGCCATGTTTTTTGCAAAACGTTGGCTGGACTGGAATAATGTGAACCGAACTTCTCTCCTCGTCTCTATTGAAGTTACCCATATTCCATGGAACAGTTACGGCAAAAGAAATCATACTTTAATATTATAAATGCGAAGGTGTGTTTGTTTGTTGGTTTGTCCTTCTATCGGAGCAACGGATCGACGTGATTTTTGGCATGGGTAGGTATAGTTGAGGACCTGGAGAGTGAAATAGGCTATTTATCCCGGAAAATTGAGTTCCCGCGGGAATAAAAATACTCAAACCATTCGGACGATATCGCTCGCATCAGCTAGATACCTATTTAACAGTTTTCCTATTAAAATAACCAAAATCAGATTCAACGATCATAATTACAGTTACGTATCATACAAAACATATTAAAACAATTAAACACACAATTACAATTTATAACAGCATACCTGTACGTAATGTTACAGCAATGAGTCAACGCTTATTCAAATTGACTCCAACAATATTCATTGAAACAGACTCGCTATGTTTATACTCGTATATATATGAAGCTATCTGTATCTCGGCTGAAACATGAAAGTTAATAAACATCACATCGAAAATACCGTTTTTCACCCAACGATACGATTTAGTCGCTGTCGTATATTATGCGTTACTTGTCTGTCATATTGACATGCACTATATGGTGCAAGGAAGTACGACCTTCAGCTCGCTGTTCCCGATGACTTAAAGAACGTGGCAGGAAGCGGGTGGATGAGGAAGGCGGAGGACCGTGTTTGGTTGGATGGATGGATGGATATGGTACAGGCTGATGGATGGATGGATGGATATGGTACAAATGCCACTGCTATACACCATGCAGACCTATTATGCTTACATAATTGCTAGAGTGTAACAATCACAATCACCTCTGGCTATCTAGTACTTGTTCGCTATTGGCCAAAATTCATTGTTCTTGCCGTGAATAGATGCTAGTTAGGTGATGGTGGACGTGTTGGATATTGGTGGCAGGTCTTTAATGAAACGTGCTTACCTCAGTAAGATCAGATATTATACTATGAAGTTTCGACCGTTACAAGTTAGCTCTTGACTGCGATCGCACCTGCTATCATTTCTACTACTATATTTTACTATGTAGAGACGGCTAATTAAACTGTAAGGTAAAATAAATACGTCAGCAGCTACAAGCTCATATTGGGTTAGCTTCCATACCTTCTCTAGTTTCTGTAATCGTATCGAATGCCACATAAAGTATTGATTTGTCGTATAGTATAAAAATACTCTATTGGCACGCGACTGCGCGCATGCGCTCTATCCTTCACAACAGCTGATTGTTATGTCAATAAGCCGACGGAAAACAAATATAGTAAATGAAATGGGTTGATTTTTACGTGAAACTGGAAAATTTTCGAGATAAAAATATGTAAGAAGAAACCTGAAAAGTTCAGGCCCTATATTTAATGGCCTTCACCGCCCGTCTGAAGCAATTATTTCTGTGCGCGCTTGTGACGTCACTGTCACGTTACGCTTACTCCTGGTGCTGCCAGATAAAGTTTTTGGCAAGTTTACAGTGAATAGGGATGGAGCCAACTAATCAAATCAGCAACTCTTTATCAAATGTTAAAACGCTTTTAGTATGGAAGTTTGTATGAAATACATACTAATTGTGACATCAACTGTTGACGCACTGTCATTCTACCGCCTCATGGGGCCTTAATAGATCATGCCCGCGACTTCATCTGCGTTCATTAAATATTTTTTATTCCCGCGGGAACTCCTTAAATTTCCTGCACTACCTCCAGAATCTAGGTGCTACAACGATTACAGTAACCCGGTCTGTCATTTGTATGGGGGTCGAGCTACTGTATAAATATATACCTACTTACGTTGTGCTTATATTATGTATATATCAAATCACATAGACCTATGATTTCAGCGCGACACTGGGAAAATGATTTTCAGGATCTGGCAACATTAGAAAACCCGCGCAGTTTAGTCGATATCGCGCGCGGGGAACTGTCGTCCATTGTGAAAAGATATTTTTTAAAATTTTCGCGAGCGCAAGTGTTCGTACATAATGCCTAATATCATTAACGAGGTTAAATTAGACTTCAAGGATGTGTTACTTAGGCCCAAAAGGAGCACCCTTAAAAGCAGAAACGATGTAAGTCGAGGTTTTAATTAATGATTTCAATGAAAATCAAAGATCAAGGTCTGGTGAAAATCACTGACTATGCAGTCACGCTGAAACTAATTTTAAAAGCGCTACATTTTTAAAACTCAAGGTTCTTTTGATGTGAACGCCGAATTTCATTCTTGAATGCAGGTTTTTTCTATGTATTTTTTTATGTCGGTTTATAAACAAACAATATTTTAATGAAATTTTAATTTGTTTGTGTATTTGCTTATGTTATCTACTAAGCTACTTAGTGAATTTCCACGAGGTTTTCAGCACCGTTTATACCTACTCTAAATGATTCTAAATCCTGCCTCATTCTAACATGCTCTAAATTAGAAAGAAATAGCTTGCCGGAACGCTAAATCGCTTGGCGTTACGTCTTTTACCGTAAGGGTGGAAACTAGCCACGGCCGAAGTCTCCCACCGGAGAAAATTAAGAAATTATGAATTAAATACCTAATTGACCCTGGCGGGGATCGAACCCGGACCTCCCACTTATGACACAGCGCTCACTACTGCGCCAGGGAGGTCTTCAACAACCTTGTACCTACACTGGTACCGATTCACAAATGTACCTTCATCATCATCATCATAATCACTACAGCCTATTAACGTCCCACTGCTGGGCACAGGCCTCCACTCTCATAGGAGAGCGGGAATTAGAGCTTAGACCCACCACGCTGCTCCAATGCGGGTTGGCGGGCTTTAACGATTATTATCATGTTAGTGATAATAACCGGGACCGACGGCTTAACGTGCTCTCCGAGGCACGGGGGTGAAACACCGCCAACTTCCTACTCCGGGCTGGCACTGAGAATTTCTTAATTGAAAAACCCAATACCTAACTTTTATGCCCGACCGGGAATCGAACCCAGGACCTCGTGATCCGCAGTCGACTATGCTAACCGCTAGACCAACGAGGCAGTTAAAAATGTACCTTAATGTATAGTTATTAGCATTTGCATAAAAATGGTGCATCTTAGATTTGTCTTTACACATATTTTGACGAACTCCGTGGCGCAGTGTGTAGCGCTGTTGCCTTAACGTGCAGAGGTCCTGGGTTCAATCCCCAGCAGGGTCAATTTGGGAATTTATAATTTCTGAATTTTCCTTGGTCTGGCCTGGTGGGAGGCTTCGGCCGTGGCTAGTTACCACCCTACCGGCAAAGACGTGCCGCCAAGCGATGTAGCGTTCCGGTACGATGCCGTGTAGAAACCGAATAGGGGTATGGGTTTAATATAACTGCCATGCCCCTAACAGGTTAGCCCGCTACCATCTTAGACTGCATCATCACTTCCCATCAGGTGAGATCGCAGTCAAGGGCTAACTTGTAGTATATAAATTTAAAAAAAATTTAAAAGTCCATTAAAAGTAAGCATCTTAAAAAAGCTTATAATATACTGATTAAAATTATGTAAACTATAAGAATGAGGACTCGCTCCAGCTATACTCGGGACTGCACTAACTTATGCATCTCCATAATTAGGTACCTATTGTAATCTGTTTCTCGTTGGCTCTTCTCGGTAGGAATACATTCCGAACCAGTGGTATATTCACTCGACGATTCAAAAGCACTTGTAAAAGTTTATTTGAATAAAAATCATATGATTTGTAGAATCCGCCAAATGGAGGTCGAAATCATAACCAGGAATGGTATGGATGTCATGTTATTTTTGGTTACGGATACATCCCTACTTCCCTAGTCTGGTTACGTAAATTTTTGTACGACTTACCTACCTACCTTGTACGTTACAATGTATCTAGTCGTATAATTTACGACTGACACATGTTAAATTAATTACATTTAACTAACACATCCGATAGGTAGTTCAATGATAGCACGTGGAACTAATGTAAGTCATTAACATACACGTAACGTAACTCATTAACGTCCCACTGCTGGGCTGGACTCTGGAGAGATGAAATTAGAGCTTAGACACACCACGCTGCTCTAGTGCAGGTTGGCAGGCTTTGACGACTACACGTTAGTGATTAATTAACCGGGACCGACGGCTTAACGTGCTCTCCGAGGCACGGGGGTGAAACACCGCCAACTACCAACTCCGGGCTGTAACAGAGAATTTCTTAACTGAAAAACCCAATACCTACAATTTTTAGGCCCGACCGGGAATCGTGAACGGGAACCCAGGACCTCGTGATCTGCAGCAGTCTACGGCACAGGGGTGAAATACCGCTAACTTCCTAGCCCCTAGTCAGAAAACCCCAATACTTAATTATGGCCCGACCCGGGACTCGAACCCGGTACCTACCTCATCGGTCGCAGTCGAACATGCTAACCACAATAACAATGAACAATGAGGCAGTTACTGACGAGTTAGTACTAATTGTACCTAGGTATATTGATATACGATAGGTGCTGTTAGCCTGTGACTCATACAAGTGAGGGTGACAGGCATTAAATACATTAAAAGTTACCGTGAGAAGTTAGCGAATAGGGGCCATACTGCCAAGCAATATTACTCAAATGTCCAGTTAGTTGTCAACTTGTCACGTACCATATCGTTCCTAAAATAAGGATTATAATTCTAAAACACGAAAGTCAACAATAATCAAACAATATGGCTTTACACGAGTTGGTTGTCCCCTGATACTGGATTAGTTTTATTAGGCAAGTATTATTCGAACACATTTTTTTCGAATCGTTTTCTGATCCAGATGCGTCCGATCCCTGTAATAATTTTCAATCAAAATCTTTTATGCTTACTTAAGTAGGACAAAAAAAGTACGTTTTCAAACGAAATCGGATTTAAGTCCAATACCGAAGAATATGTTCTCTCTCCTCCGCACAGTAATAGGTACCTATTAGTATTTTCGCCGTCCTGTAAAATTTAATTTCAGGGACTATTAACACACGAGTAGTGAATGAATGAATGAATGAAAAAACTTTATTGCACACCAAAAAAGTTACATGAAAAATAACAAAGTAGTAGTGCTATTAATCCGGTTTTGTTACCTAGCTCTTCGTATAAATAGACTCACGCTTTGTCCTCGAGATAGAACGTTTTGTCCTCGAGTTAAACATATGCTACTGTATATTACATATAATAATATTATATCCCTTAGGATAAGACCCTCGGGCCTCGTATAATAATTTTGATAGAAATTCTCTTACCTACAGTTGCTAACAGTCATTATTAATAATTATGTTCGTGATAGAGTAACATAAGTACATGAAAACTTTCGTATAATCTATATAGGTATATATAAAAGCGAAATACCACTCACTCACTCACTGACTAATCACTATCTCAGGAGCTATAAAGCGTACAGACTTGAAATTTGGAAGGTAGATTCCTTCTATGGTGCAGACGCCAGCTAAGAAAGGGTTTGGAGAAAATCCACCCCTAAGGGGTTAAAATAGGGGTTGGAACTTTGTATGAAAGTCTTATTTTTTTGAAGTTAGAGACATGAAAATTGGCAATTAATTTATTAGTTATAAATAATAAAAACCTGTATGAGCAATTTTACGAAAATATACCCCAATAGGGGTGACATAGGGGTTGGAAGCTTACATAAGGGTTCCAAGTTTTTGAAGTAAGAGACTTGAAAATCGGCATTTAGGTATTAGTTTTAAGTTATAATAAACTGTAAAAGCAATTTTAGGGAAATCCACTCCAAAAGGGGTGAAATGGGGGTGAAAGGTTACATACAATTTATATGATTTTGAAGTACCTATAGACATGAAAATCAGCATTTAATTTATTAGTTTTAAATAATAAAAAAACCTGCATAAGCTATATAAAGCCTCTATATATAGGCTGTTTGCAGCGGGAAAATTTCATAATATCATAGGAAATCAACAATTGTACGCGGACGAAGTCGCGGGCGACCTCTAGTTTATAATATGAGTAAGATATTATGTGCCTACATAAGCGAAATTTTGATTTCCCATGTAAGTTTGTTCTTATTGATCGACTTTCAAAAATGGAGGAGATATCAATTCGGCGCGTATTTTTTTATTATGTTAACTTTTCGTACAGAAGATAAGAGAAATGCCTCAAATGAAGATTTTTCTTTCTTTTCATTTTTTCAAGAAAGTACGACTCTATTCTTATTGCTCTACCATAGATGAATTTAGTAGGTCTAAGTTCAATGTTCATCTACGGAAGAGCAAAAAGAATAGGGCATGAAAAGGTAAGAAAGACATTTAAATAAAAAACCGGCCAAGTGCGAGTCGGACTCACGCACCGAGGGTTCCGTACTCAAGAAGTAGGTAATTACCTTTGTTAATGAACCGCAAAACTAACTTTGTTTGTAGAGGTTTACTGTTAATATCAAAAAATTACGTTTGTTGTATGGGAGCCCCCCTTTAATATTTACTTTATTGATATTTAATTATTTATTTTGAAAGGTAATATACAAGTTAATATTCTGTGAAAATTTGAACCGTCTACCTGTTACCGTTTTTAATATTGAGCAAAAAAATACGAAAAAAACACGTTTATTGTATGGGGACCCCCCTTAATATATATGTCGGAGATTAAAATGAAAATGATTATTATGTAAAGCGCCATCTATCCGGTATTAGTTGTACTAGTTTAAATTCAATCACTCAATTGACTCAAAAGCGCCATCTATAGCGAGCTCGGGTATTGTTAGTACTCAATTATTCAATAGTCTCATTTTGACTCAATTAGTCAATTGACATACTTTCATGCCTGGATGGGGTTGGTGTGGCGGGGGTGATGACTCGAAAGGATGAGGGGCCGGTGCCCATCGGGACAGTGATTCTTGAGAGCTTGGTGGAGCATGGTCTCCCAGTAATACCGCCGCGCCGCGCCAAACCTATCGTTCGCTATATTATACTTAGTGCTACTATTTAGGTACTTAGTTAATCTACAAAGTGTTTAAAGTGATTTATGTTTGAGCTACTGTGTTAATTCTAACTAGCCTAATATTCTACAAAGTGTAAAGTGTGTGTAGTGTGTGCAATAAATAACGTGATCAGCTTCTCGCGTTTATTTGTCCGAGTACCCACATAATGCAAACAGATCAAGACGAAGAACATGCCCACGATGATGAGGTGCCACCTCGGCCTCCGTCATCAGAAGTGGGATCGCCTCGGGCTCCAGAGAAGCCTGATGATTTACTGAGTGTATTATTGGATTTACAAAACGAAAAGATGAAACAGTTAATCGAGGCGATTAAACTACCCTCCGCGCCGAAACTATCTCTGCCCGATTTCAATCCTGAACACCAAGATACGGATCCACGAGCATGGTGCTCCACGGTAGACCTCTGTATGTCTGAGAAGCCTCTCCAGGGTGGCGCGCTTGTGATTGCTTTGAGTAAGGCGATGAAAGGAACTGCATCTACGTGGCTATCGCAAGTATCTTATGCCGGTATTACTTGGGACCAGTTTAAGGACATTTTCCTAGCGAGATTCGACAATAATGAAACAAGTGCTGCAACCTTAATTAATTTGAATAATAGTCGTCCAAAAGAAAACGAGTGTCTAGCTGCGTACGGAAGTCGTTTGATGTCAACAATCATGACTGCATGGAAAAATCTTAGCACTGAGGAGATAGCGGTGTCGTACGTGCTCGCCCATTTAGCACGATTTGATAATCGCTTGCAAAGAGTGGCCTTCACTACCGATATTACCACCCGTAACAAGTTACAACAAGAATTGAAGGTGTTTTCTATTTTAAAACGAAAACAAAGTAACGAAAGTGAAGTACCCTCATATTCTGATAATAAGCGATTTAAACCTACAACATCGAAAGACTTTCGCTGTAATTTCTGCGGGATCCGGGGCCACAAGGCAGCACTTTGTAGAAAAAGGAAATATCAGGAAAATCTCACAAAGAAATTTCAACCCAACTCTGACAAGACCTCCCAATCAAGCAAATCAGTAGTGTGTTTCCGATGTGGTGAACGGGGTCATGTATCGACCCAGTGCGGCGGCGGTGGTGCCGGCAGAGTCGGCGGCAGCGCGCGCGGCGCCGCGGGCAGCGGCACCAGTCCTGCGGTGTCTGAGCGGCGACGCGTGGATGCATGCGAGATTCGCCCGGTCACCGGTCGATTAAATCAATCAGGTCAGTCGTTTTCATTTTGTTATGATTCTGGTGCCGAATGCTCTCTCGTCAAAGAAGGTGTTGCGAATAGGTTATCAGGTGTGCGTCATAATAAAATCGTTAACATTACCGGCATTGGAAATTCATGTGTTGATAGTAAATTGCAAATTTTAAGTAAGGTTACGATTGATGGACATAATTTAGAAATTTTGTTTCACGTAGTATCAGATGAGTTTTTACATTTCGATATTATGGTAGGTCGTGATATTTTAAAGCTTGGTTTTTCAATTACGATGACTGCGGACACTTTTTCTATTTCAAAGTGTAAGATTGTTGATGAATGTAGTATTTCTAATTCGGATATTGATTTTTCGAATATTGATACGGATATACCAGCTGAGGATAGATCGCGACTATTGTCATTGCTTAAAGAGTATTCAGATGCTTTTATTAACGGATTACCGCGTTCGAGGGTCACAACCGGGGAACTAAAGATTCGTTTAGTAGATCCGAGTAAAACGGTTCAACGTCGTCCTTACCGCCTTTCGCCTGATGAGCGACAGTTAGTTCGTGATAAAATTAATGAAATGTTAGATGCAGGTATTATCCAACCTAGTTGTTCACCTTTTTCGAGTCCCATAATATTAGTTAAAAAACGAGACGGTACAGAGCGATTATGTGTGGATTATCGAGAACTAAACAGCAACACGGTACCCGATCGCTTTCCTTTACCTATTATTTCGGATCAAATCGCGCGTTTATGTGGGGCTAATTATTTTACGTGTCTAGACTGTGCCAGTGGGTTTAACCAAATTAAAGTCCATCCAGATAGCGTTGAGCTTACTGCATTTGTAACCCCGGACGGTCAATTTGAGTATCTAACCATGCCGTTTGGATTACGCAATGCACCCAGCGTTTTCCAACGTTCAGTCACTCAGGCTCTTGGTGATTTAGTGCATTCGTATGTTATTATTTACATCGATGATGTTATGATACCATCACAAGACGTCGATCAGGGTCTCGAAAGACTACGTACAGTTCTTGACATTTTAACTAAATGTGGTTTTTCTCTAAAACTTTCAAAATGTTCTTTTCTCAAACGTAAAGTCGAGTATCTTGGTTATGAGGTATCATCAGGACAAGTAAAGCCCAATCCTGGTAAAGTTAAAGCGGTTACACAGTTACCTCCCCCTGAAACTGTCCAACAATTAAAGCAATTTATTGGACTTGCATCTTATTTCCGGAAATTTATTCCAAATTTTTCGAAAGTAATGAAACCTCTTTTCTCTTTGACTACTGGTAACGGTAAACTTAATTGGAAACCAGAGCATGAAAAGATACGCCAACAAATTATCGCGATTTTGAGTGACAAACCCGTACTGATGATCTTTAACCCTGAATATCCCATAGAGTTGCACACGGACGCCAGTGCTGATGGCTACGGTGCTATTCTTTTTCAAAAAGTTGACGGTGTTTTACGCGTAGTAGAATACTTTAGCAAACGTACCACCAGTCCAGAGTCTAGATACCACTCCTATGAGCTGGAGACTCTAGCAGTGGTTAATGCCATAAAACATTTTAGACATTATTTGCAAGGTCGTAAGTTCACTGTATTCACAGATTGTCAATCTTTAAAGATGTCTCGTAACAAGATTGATTTAACTCCCCGAGTCCACAGGTGGTGGGCCTTCTTACAGGCCTTTGACTTTGATATTATTTATAGAGAAGGCAAAAAGATGAACCATGTAGATTTTCTGTCCAGAAACCACCTTCACGAGCCTTCTGCTCCAGTTAGGCCGGTTACTTTTAATAAGGTAGAACAGAAACGTGTAGACATAGCGACTCTGTCTAATAATTGGTTACTTGCAGAGCAGGAACGCGATTCCGAAATTCAAGCGATTGTTAATAAGATTAAAACCGACGAACTACCTACAGAGATAGCTAAAACTTACGAATTGCGTTCAGGTGTTTTGTTTCGTAAAATACAACGAAATGGCCGTACCCGTTGTTTGCCGATAGTGCCTAGGGAGTTTCGCTGGTCTGTTGTTAATCAGGTGCACGAGTCTATCGTACACTTAGGTTGGGAGAAGACCCTTGAGAAGGTCTTTGAACACTATTGGTTTGAAAAGATGTCTAAATTTGTTCGCAAATTTGTTGAAAATTGTATGACGTGTAGACTTTCAAAAACTAGTTCTGGAAAAGTACAGGCAGAGTTACACCCTATACCAAAAATAAGTGTCCCGTGGCACACAGTCCACGTGGACATTACAGGAAAATTAAGCGGCAAAAGTGACCGAAAAGAGTATGTGATAGTGCACGTTGACGCGTTTACTAAATTCGTTCTTTTAAACCATACCACGCGCGTCGATGCTAAAAATGCGATCGAAGCTCTTAAAGCAAGTGTTTCGTTGTTTGGGTCGCCAGTTCGTGTCATCGCGGACCAAGGTCGATGTTTCGCTAGCAAAGAGTATAGGGAGTTTTGCGATTCGCATAATATTAAATTACACCTCATAGCTACTGGCTCCAGTAGGGCCAATGGCCAAGTAGAGCGTGTGATGAGTACTTTAAAAGGGATGCTTACTGCGGTAGAGACAAGCGAGCGTACGTGGCAGGACGCACTTGGTGAGGTACAACTAGCTATCAATTGTACGATCAATCGCGTGACAAAGTCGAGTCCTTTAGAACTTCTAATAGGACGTGTAGCGAGACCGTTGTCATTGTTGAGCGCTGATGATAACGAGGTTGAAATAGATCTTTCTGACGTAAGAGAGCAGGCGGTCCAGAGCATAACTAAAAATTCAAATTATGATAAAACTAGGTTTGATGCAACTAAAGCTAAAATTGTAAGATTTAATGTTAATGATTATGTTTTGTTGAAAAATGAAGAACGCAACCAGACTAAACTTGATCCTAAGTTTAAGGGACCTTTTAAAGTCATTGAAATAATTGATGGTGACAGATATGTTCTGAAATCTTTAACTGGTAATCGTACTTACAAGTACGCTCATGACAGGCTCCGAAGTTTGCCTGAATGTGGAGTTCCCTTAGAGTTGGATAACGATAGTGACGATCATATTGATGAGGAAGCTTAAACGTACACATTGGCTAGGCGTAGCTGCAGACATCGGATGTGTCGCTTCCAAACTCTGTATTGGTGTAATGAGCATCCGACTATGTGGTGAAACCTGGGTCTCAGTGGAGACTACGGTTGGCAACTTTATGTTGCTTGGGTCTCAGTTGAGACTACGGTTGGCAACTTTGTTTTGCTTGGGTCTCGTGGAGACTACTGTAATTGGCCTAGGGTGGCCTGGGTTTCTGGTGAGACTACAGTTGGTTACTCGATGTAGGGCGAATCCCCGTGGGGATACAAGTGATGTTATCTTGGGTGACCAATGGTCGCTACACTGCATGTGGCAGTTGGGCCTAATGTTGTACGATTAAGCAATTATTGCTTCCTTTAATGGATTGTGTAGTTATTATGTGACTGTTATTTTTGATTAGTGGGAACTTTTCATTCGGGAAAAATGATTTTGATTTTAATTAATTGTGTACAGATAAATAACGTTGCTTCATTTTGAATAACATATGTCAGGTAGGCCGAACCTTGTAGCTAGGGTGCCTCAAATGTTTCTTTTCCTTGTCGACAGATACGTTGCCACACGAGGACGCGTGATTGTCAGTTCTGGCCGTGTCGGAGATTAAAATGAAAATGATTATTATGTAAAGCGCCATCTATCCGGTATTAGTTGTACTAGTTTAAATTCAATCACTCAATTGACTCAAAAGCGCCATCTATAGCGAGCTCGGGTATTGTTAGTACTCAATTATTCAATAGTCTCATTTTGACTCAATTAGTCAATTGACATACTTTCATGCCTGGATGGGGTTGGTGTGGCGGGGGTGATGACTCGAAAGGATGAGGGGCCGGTGCCCATCGGGACAGTGATTCTTGAGAGCTTGGTGGAGCATGGTCTCCCAGTAATACCGCCGCGCCGCGCCAAACCTATCGTTCGCTATATTATACTTAGTGCTACTATTTAGGTACTTAGTTAATCTACAAAGTGTTTAAAGTGATTTATGTTTGAGCTACTGTGTTAATTCTAACTAGCCTAATATTCTACAAAGTGTAAAGTGTGTGTAGTGTGTGCAATAAATAACGTGATCAGCTTCTCGCGTTTATTTGTCCGAGTACCCACATAATGCAAACAGATCAAGACGAAGAACATGCCCACGATGATGAGGTGCCACCTCGGCCTCCGTCATATATATTTTTTTTAATTTTTAGTATTTGTTGTTATAGCGGCAACGGAAATACATCATTTGTGAAAATTTCAGCTTTCTAGCTATCACGGTCTATGAGATACAGCCTGGAGACAGACAGACAGACAGACAGACAGCGGAGTCTTAGTAATAGGGTCCCGTTTTTACCCTTTGGGTACGGAACCCTAAAAACTAAGAAAGAGTTCGCGAACTATTTCAAAAATCTGAGCGACTTGGCATTTTCTCGAGTTATGAATCAAATTGAAATGGAAAACCGTTCAATAGATCCACTGTAGACTAGGCACATTGATGTAGAATTTTAGTATGACAAGATTTATTGTTATGACTTTGATTTTATTGTCTTTAAACATGCTTCGCGTGATTTTCATTATGTTAAAATAACTAACTACTTAGTTTTACTTCGGTAAATACCTATTGTTGGTAGCGTTGTCAACCGATAGACGTCCACTGATTGACATAGTGCTGTTGTAGGGACTTCTCCATACTTTCCTACTAGCTGATGCCCGCGCCTTCGTCCGCGTGGAATAAGTTTTTGCAATTCCCACGGGAACTCATTTTTTTAGATCGATTTTGACGAAAATAAGTACAGTAGTAGGTTGTATCCAGGGGAAAGATATAGCCCATATGCTATTGTCTATCCAGGAAAATTACAGAGTTCCCGCGGGGTATAAAAACATGATCCACGCGGACGAAGTCGCAGGCATCATCTAGTATTATAAACTTGAGCATAATATTGGTTGGTTTCAGGTTGATAAGAATCGGTTTTTGAATAATGAGGGTAGATTGTGTCGGTCACGCTACTAGGCAGGGAGGTAGATAGGTACGTTGATATTATGCAGGTTCATGTTTTGTTTGCGTCGGCAGAATAAAGGTCTAGCCCCACTTGAGATGCACGGAGTGGCGCGGCACGTAGTTTCAAAATAGCGAGAGCCATATTAATAATAATAATAATAATAATCTTTATTAAAAGGTACAAACCCAATACAATAAATATAAACAATGTCAATTTAAAACTAAATTAAAATAAAATAATAATTATTGCCAATGGCAATACTTAATATAAGTGATATTCTACATATTATGTCAATATAATGAGCAGGTACCTAAATGATACTTTTGTATCAGGTTTACTTCCTATTTACCTCCTGGTGCACAGAAAGCCAGTGTTTAAACATGGAACAGTCTAGATCCTCGGTCAACGTATTGAGGATCTCGTTGTTGGAGGCTCGTAAGCGACTCCAGAATGATGCGATTCGCGATCTTATGATCGCAAAGAAGTCCGGTACTCTGGCCTTAGCGAACATGTCCGACGCGCTGCAGTACCGTGGCAACTTCATCAGGATACTGATGTTGTTGAAGGCACGCCTGGTATACTTGACCCAAAGCTGACATGTGTAGAAACATAGGCAATATGCCCTAAACAATGTCACCTTCACATCGTCACTACACTTTGCGAACCGACGTGCGAGCATGTTGCATCTTACAGCCAGAGCACGACGTTCCCTCTCAATATCCTCATCATCAACGAGACCCTCAGTCAGTATATGTCCGAGGTATCTGAACCGATTAACCCTCTCCAGTATATTTCCATCGAGGGCTACTGCTGGAATCGTCCCCGGACCTCTGCCTGAACGGAACACCATCGTAACTGTTTTTTTAACGTTATATTTAAGGCCATGATCTGCAGCATAACGTTCACAGATCGCTACCAGTAGTAATATTGCGTACCTCCGGTGCTCCATTAGACATAGTTAACCATAAAATCATAGGAAAAAGGATGTAATTAAGTAAATGTGTAAACTTGACTTAACTCCTTTGTTGGTCGACCAAATAATTTAATGTGCCGCTAGGCTAGCCTTAGAGAATAGTTCCGATTTGAGAGCGTATGAACAAAGGAGTGACGTTTTATTTAAATCCAGGGGCCATACTGCCAACGCTTAATAGTAATACTTAAGCAGTATTACTTAAAATGATAGTTTGATGTCACGTACCTTGACGTTCCTAATATAAGGATTATAATTCTAAAACACGAAAGTCAACAATATTGAAACACGTTGGAAGTATGGCTCCTGAATATAATACTAATTAGTTAACTCCTTCTATGTTACTCTTGCTATAATCAGACGTGGTATATTTGTATGAGTTTGTTTGCACCTGCTTGCCGCGGCTCAGCCCTATAGAAACTCATACAAAGAATGTTATTTTGTCGCTACGTGCCCCGCCACTCTGTGCATCTGAAGTGGGGCTAGACCACATAATAAGTTAAATAGTACAGGCTAGACCTTTACGGTCTTCGCCCATTATACCGACTTTCCTTGCGGTAATTTTTTTTACGTTATTTGGTACGTATACTATGCTAGGAACTTGTTATCACTAACATCAGAAAATAAATCGTTACAAAAACCTAAGATTTTAAATACTCTTAGTGGAGTCGTATGCGGCAAGAGTGCAAGACGTGGGAACCCACCGCATTATTATCCCAAGTAAACTCTTACCATTATATTTTGAATAATGGAAAGGGGTCACGACCCTCAGTACTACAGTAGAGAGGAATACGACGCAGAGAGAGATCCTAGGAAATCGTAGTAAGTATGTTTCAGTGCAAATCAGGTGTAAGAAATCAGGTGATAGTAGAGATGAAACGGATACCGGTAACTATCCGGTATCCGGCCTATCCGGCGTAAATTTACTATCTGGCCGGATACCGGATAGTAGGTCACTCAATATCCGGCCGGATACCGGATGTTCAAAAACTACGACTATTTCCTAAAATCAACTTTAAAATATAAGTTTTTGTGAGGTTTACTAAATATTAAGAAAACGGGTGATATTTATGATTTTATTTAAAAAATTAAAACTGATAAGTTACAAAAACTCGCAAGGAATTTCAAACAACCTTTCTTAGATTGCACTCAAATCACACACTTTACGCAGCAACTAAGCAACTAATTTCCGCTATACAACTAATCACTCATTCCGCCTGCCACGAGCATTAGCACACTATAGCTGGCCGAATATCCGGTATACGGTATCCGGCCAAACAACTATCCGTTTCATCTCTTTGATAGTACGACTCATAGATAACATTATGTAGGCCAGTATCTAGACGTATGGACTAGTGGACGTTTGTTTGCTTGTTTGTCTGTAGCGAGTAGCGACACAGCTCAAAGTGATAAAACAGTTTGTAGTTTGTACCTACTATACTTACGCGCGCGCCATATCGGTAGGTTGTACTTTAACGACTTAAAGGCTTTAGGTATTAAGACGTCACTTTATTAATACTATATAGGTACCTAATACGACAGATTTTATAGCATTACCAGTTTCACAGTCTGATCATATATTTAAGTCCCACAAACTTAACTGACCCGGTGGCAAGTATCTATCATACTAATATTATAAATGCGAAAGTGTTTGTTTGTTGGTTTGTCCTTCAATCACGCGGCAACGGAGCAACGGATCGACGTGATTTTTGGTATGGAGATGGCTTTTTATCCCGGAAAATTAAGGAGTTCCCGTGGGAATCAAAAAAACTTAAAACACGCGGACGGAGTAGCGAGCATCAGCTTGTTAAAATAAATAAAAACAAAAACTAAACAGATATTTAAAAAATTGTTTCCAAATTTGGCCACCGGGTCAAATAAGTTTGTGGGACTATGTTCTTTCGATAGACTCGTACGACAGAGCGACGCTTCGGGGTGACAGGGACGTGACTTAGGAAACATTCAGTCACTCTAATGTCTTTATACCTATGCGGACCATAGATTTTTATTATATACTAGAATCTAGATGATGCCCGTGACTTCGCCCGCGTGAATTCGGTTTTTATTCCTGCGGGAACTCTTTAAATTCCCGGAATAAAAAGTAGCGTATGTCCTTCCATGGGATACTAACTATCCCTATACCAAATTTTATCGAAATCGTTTAAACAGATGAGCCGTGGAAGCGTAGCAGACAGACAGTCAGACACGCTTTCGCATTCATAATATTAGTAAGGATTTACTACCGTAGTAAGAGTAAAGTACACCACTTTATTTTTCACTTTAGTAGAAGCTAATCTCTGTGGAGATTTGCTGCAGTGGCCGAAATTCGGTCGGGAGTACTACTCTTATGCCTCCGCCACACTATGCTCCTCGCGCTGCCGCGTAGCACGTACTCGCTCTGCCGCGTAGTTGCCCTCTGTGGCCACACACTGCTCTACTCGCGCGATTAATCGCGACGCTCCGCACTAGGTCATTCGCCCTTGCTACACGTCACAACTCACAATGGAGGTTGAAACTGTGGCTGCGTGCGCGCTATGCTTGTTTAGCATAGCTAATTATAAATATATATGTAATAAAAAAATTATACGTCGTCGTCGTCGTTCATCAGAATAGAATTTCTATTTTATTCAATTAGTTTAATTATTAATTTTCTATTTCAATAAATATTAACGTTTTCTCATTACTCCATTCCGCGTCGGTCGGCAGCGGCGGCGACGGCATGATTTTTTGCGACGTCCTTCTTCTTTAAGCGCTCGATCGCGAATGAGTTAGCGGCAGTGTGTGGCAGGTCTCTCGCGCTCATATTGCCAGTCCTTTGACTCGCGCCCAAAAAACCGACAAAACAGGGAGCGATGCGCGAGGACGTAGCGCGTAGCGTGGTTATGGCGAGTATCGCTGCCACACGACGTCTCTGCCTACGTCCCACGCTACTCGCCATACCTCTCGGGCAGTGTGTGGCAGGGGGGTTACAACCGTACCTATAGTAACCGTAACAAAAACTGTCTCGATTGCGACTTCTTGCGCTGCCAAGGGTTGGCTGCGTGCCAACATCTTGAGAATTCCCAACTCCGAACAAGGTCAGCGATGTAGGCCATAGTGAATCGATAATGCTGACTGTGCACTAACTAACCGCGCTTTTAGGAACCATTAGCTCTTGCAATGGTTTACCATTTTTTTTAAATTATTATGAAAATTAAGACAAAATAATACAAAAATATGAAAGAATCATTAAAATATCTCAACAAATGAAAAAGTTATGGAATTAAGCTTGCAAGACGGGAGACGTGACGTCATAATTTCCTATCCAACCGACTTTATAAAACCGAATAAAAGAAATAAATGGACTTAACGTGACTTAATTGAATTAAAAACACTTCATTTGTGTGTGATGATAATTTTGAAGTATTAAATTTCGGCTAGGTATTAAAACTCACTCACAAAATTTCTCACTCCAGTAAGATTACACCAATCGGTGTAGGTTCAT
Organism: Erebia epiphron; assembly: GCA_963932025.1. NCBI lineage: Eukaryota > Metazoa > Arthropoda > Insecta > Lepidoptera > Nymphalidae > Erebia > Erebia epiphron. The sequence continues at coordinate 3,910,442 of OZ009948.1, forward strand.
TTAAATAATTAAATTTTTAAATCGTCGTTTCTCAGTAATTTATTGATGGATTAAAAAAGAAACACTGACTTATTAGTTTTAATCTATATTTTACTTCCCTTAAGCTAATAATTCACAACATCATGAAACTTCTCCATTCATGAATGCGCGCTAACTTTACTTGATGCACATTTTTGACAAAATCCTTCATAACCAACGAGCTCAATTTACATAGACGGGCCCTGTCAAGTAAAGAATGTGGGCGTATTTTTAGCAACGCCATCAACGCCATCTAGTCTGAAAAGCGGGAACTTGCTTGCAACATATATTGAAAACGTATGACTCGGTCATAGATAATATAGGTCATGGCCATAGAAGCCGTAAGGCCAGTTAGTAAAAAAAAAATATCATACAGTTTGCCGCGGAAATTAAATGATTGCGTAATGGATAAAAATATTAAATAGTAAGATTAAATAACGTTTTTTTGGAAATGTATGATTGTGAATTGAAACACTCGCCTTAAAATAAAAATTGTACAGTGCCAAACTAATAAGACTTTAGATGTTAACTTAAGAATAATAAATTATCTACACGACGAGCGACCGTGACAGCGCTACGATGGGAACAAAGACAGGTTAGGAACGCGTTCTTATAGTCGGTCGCCAGACCTTTTTCTATGAAAGGGCCCATCTAGTACCTGCATATATATCGATGTTCATAATCCCATGAAGTCGGATATCTTAACACGTTAATTGCCGAGCAAAAATATAAAATTTTTAACGGTTTCGGGGTTGTTATACCTATGTTTTTTTCACAACTAACGAAAAACCATTACGTAAAACAAACGCGTGACACTAATAGCCACACATCATTCCCGACAGGTCTATCCTTTCCGTTTACAATACGGAAAGCTATACCCCGACCAAAACAGTACGACCGTATCATACGACGTCGCGTGACGAGTCAAATTGAATCAAATTGGCAATCAAAGGGAGATTCCAACAACAAAAAAAAAGTAATGCGCTTTCTCAGGCCTTTTAGACGTTATCGAGTTTTCACGTGTAGATTATAATATAATGATTTTATAGTTAGTTCACACTTCACGGTAACAACGTATTATCCGCCGCGCAAACCGCGTCTCTTACGCATTTTAGTCCCACAAACTTATCTGACCCGGTGGCCAAAATTGGAACTAATTTTTATGCATGTGTAGTCTTTGTTTTTATTTTATTTTTCATAGATACTAGCGACGCTGTCACCGGTAAATTATGGCCCGACCCGTAACTCGAACCCGGGACCTCGTCGGCCACGGTCGAGCATGTTAACCACTAGACCAAGGAGGAGGCCGTTACACGAGGCACGAGACATCAAGGCGCGCTACATTAATTTTAATGCGATTTCCGAGCGGCTGCCAAAATTCTTATCTAACAGCAGAAATCCAATGTGGCGCATAACGTTATGACGTCATAAAAGGTTACTATATGAATCGTATTCTCTAGTTACGTCTAGTAGACAAATAATTCGCAGGTCTTTGAACTGAAGAATTACTAGATGATAATACTACTACTAATGATCGCAACTTTATCCGCGAGAATTTCGGTTTTGTCTGTTTGACTTTTCAAGATTTAGTAGCTATATTTTGTTCGTAGGTGGATCTTTTCCGAGAAATCACATTCCGCAACTCAGGTCAGACGTACCGGGGAGTCCCCGTGATGGCGAGCAACATGGACACCGTCGGGACGTTCGAGATGGCCAAGGAGCTGTCAAAGGTAATACCTACAAATTTTTTTTATAACATGACTAGCAGATGCCTGCGACTTCGTCTGTGTTAACTTTTTAATTTTCCGTAGCCTATGTGTTATTCCAGACTATAATCTATCCCTGTGCCAAATTTCATCCAGATCCGTTCAGCCGTTCTGGTGCGATTGAGTAACAAACATCCATCCATCCAAACTTTCGCATTTATAATATTCGTTAGATAGGTTTGCGCTTGACAAAAATAATGCTCATGAAAGGCAATGATAAGGTCGAGATAGAGCGCGCTTGCCTAGAAAATGTCTATTCAATATTGGATAGAATCAGGCGTTACTTTGCGGAAGTTCATGAGTTAGCAAGAAAAGAATACAATTATTTTGCTATAATCCGCCAACAGATAAAAATTCTGTATGAATTCTGAAAAAGGTCTGACTGCATTGTAAGCATCTTCAGGAGATGTCGACCTTACAATGCAGTCTGACTGCATTGTAAGGTCGACATCTCCTGAAGATGCTCCGGTGTCGGGGCGAAACGTGCGTCGAGAATAGTATAAAAGTCTTGTGTGGTGGTGCATGTGAGTGGTGGTGGCATTGCTTGCTTGGAAACTTAGCTTTCTTGCTAGGTTGGGAAGGTAAACGGTGCTTCGCTTGTAACTGCATGCTTGACCATACAGAATTTTTTTCTGTTGGCGGATTATAGCAAAATAATTGTATTCTTTTCTTGTTAAATGTCTATTCACTCTTGCCTTGAAGGTACTCAAGTCATACTTGGCAAGAAACACGGTCGCCAGAAGGGCGTTCCAAACCCTAGCGGTTCGGTATTAGAAATGTGGAGCAAAAACATTTCGTACGACTTGATTTGATTGATATAATAATATAATAGACGGACAGACAGGCAGACGCTTCCCATTTATACCTAATATTATATTAGTATGGATTCTATTGAAGTTGCCTAGTTTTGTGCTAATAAAAGATAAATTATATAGAAATCTAATTAAACTGTCAATATAATATTACATATTAATACATAACTTCATTTGTGAGTTTGTCATCATCTGTGTTTCTGTTTCAGCACGGGCTGTTCACATGCATTCACAAGTACTACAGCACAGAGGATTGGAAGAAATTCGCAGAAGAGAATCCAAAATGCTTAGAACAAATGGGTAAGTACCTAAATACACTTTCCAATTAAAAATAATCTAATATTATTGTTCGGGAATATTGGACTAATTTCTACTTATATTTAATCTGTGTTCGATATTCCTATTTAATCTGAGCAAACGTCAGATATTATCAGTTTTGTGGGTGGTGAGTTTTTAAACTACCCACTTTTTCGATTTATTTTCTTCGCCGCTTGACGCGGGCGCAGACTAGCGCCGCGTCACAACTCGAGTTCCGCGCCATAGTGCGAGGACGTGCCGTGGTTCCTTTCGTTCGTCTATCGAAATGCAACGTGTCCGCCGATAGATAGACTTTTTCCTGTGATGTACTAATTCGCGCACAAGTGCATTCAAACAATTAATATTCGTTTATTGGCAGCTGCCTAACCTAACAACATTTGCATGTGTGTGACGTGTGGACATTCAACCTAGAAACGAGAAGAGGTATCTGGCGAGATAACGGCTGATTTCATCGACCCAGCTAAGCAGATCGGCGACATCGAAAGGTGGGTGGTAAATTCTTATTGCCTGCTAATTGGTGATGTCGGTTTGCTCGGAATAGGGAATATCGAAACACAAAACCCCCCCAATATACAGTCCGCTAAATCTTCGTTAAAATCCAGCGACCTAACGTGGACCTTACAAACCCACGTCAATTATATTCGGGTGGAATAAAACCCATCATTTTTTGGCCCTTCTCACTGGATAATTAATTTCCTATTCCAATATTTTTTTCGTAACATCTCACTATATGCATATTTTCGTTATTTTCGACTTTGCAAAAGTATTACAAGAGGATTTTGAATGACGCCATCTTGTCCACACTTCGTATCTATTTCGTAATTCAAAAGTTAAATTAGATCATTCGACTTCGCTTATTTCTTTCGTTAAATAGCTGCAAATTAGATATTTTGTGCTGCGTACGTTTCGTAAATTAAAAATATTCGTAATTATCGACTTCGTTTTAACGGTGAAAATAGTTTGTAAAACTTTAGAGAATTAAATAACCAATTAATCATTATTCGTAATAGTTATTTAATTTTATTCGTTTCGTTATTCGTTTCAAATAACTATTCGAATCTATTAAAACATTGCGTCAGTTTTCGTAGATCGATAACTTTGCATTTTTGTATTCGTATTTCGTACATAATTCGTCAAATGAACAAACATAAAGGTTTCGTCGTTTTTTATGTTTGTGCATTCTCTGTCTAATTAATATTCGTACTTCTTATCGTGATAATTGGTTATCTCAAATAAGATCAAACATTTTCAACCTGAAACAAACGTAGATTCTACATACATCGAGCGGCACTTTTAGCATTTATACCTTACGACCACGACACGACTTACGACTTTAGTTTAAAAATATTTTTTTTTCGTTTTCGTTTAATTTTGTGCTTTGGCTTAGTAAATCGTACTATAGGGCGCACGGTAGTGCTTTAAGCCAAGTTTTTGCAATTTTTATTTTTCGTTTTTTAAATTTTATTTTAGTTTAATATTTTCTGTTATTCGTTTAAATCATGACTGAATCAACTGAATATACTCGTTTGATGCATAGGAGAAGTTGTATAGAACAAGAATTAGATACAATAATTCAACTAGGAATGGAAGCAAATTCTAATACAAATTGTTATCGCAAATTTATGGTTTCTTGTATGGGACTCGCCCGTATACAAGACCAATTTGAAGAAATTCAATCATCTATCGAAACCTTAGAACTTGAAAGTACAAAGGTTTTGAATCCAGAACATAGTAAAACTCGTTTAAGTTTTAATGATTTAATTCGTGAAATAATGAGTATAAAATTCGGTTTCGATGAATCGATTTCGAAACCGGAAGTTCATCAAAAGTTAAATTCGGATAAGAAGCCAGTGAAATTACCACCGCTGTCAGTTCCTACATTTTCGGGCGATTACAAACAGTGGAATTCGTTTAGTGATCTGTTCATATCATTAATCGACGAAAATAAAGACCTTTCAGATGTAGCTAAATTTCAATATTTGCTATCATACGTTCGTGGTGATGCAAGCAAATTATTGAAAGGTATGCCAATCACCGGTGGTAATTATAAGAAGGCATGGAGCATCTTGGAATATAATTATAAAAATGAACGCCTAATCGCGATGCAACATATGGACGCTTTATATAAGCTACCAAATTTAAATTCACCGTCTGCTTCCGGACTACGCACCATTCTTAGTGGATTTTTAGAAAATATCGGCGCGTTAGATTCGATGGGTTTTCCGATCGATGAGTGGGACTTCGTCTTATACCACATGCTATATCGAAAATTAGATCAAGACACGCGTCGTGAGTTCGATAAATCAATTCCGACTAATTCAGTTCCCAGATTTTGTGAACTTCAAGAATTTTTAAATCGTGAGATTATTGCTTGGGAAAGTTCGCGCCCAACTTCACGTTTCGATTCGTCTCGTTCTTCTATGCAAAAAGATAGATCTCGTGCTACCTCGTCATTCGTTACTGAATGCAAAAAATCAACTGAATCGAATTCAAATAATTCGGCTAAATCAAGCGCGTGTGTATTATGCCATCGAGGATCTCATTCATTATATTCATGTAAGGCATTCAAGAATAAAAAACCCTATGATAGATTCGTGTTCGCAAAACAAAATAGGATATGTCTCCGATGCCTAAAATCCATGCATAATCCAAATGAAGAATGTGAGAAAATCCGGTGCTCAGTGTTACATTTCGTAAGTACTTCTAAAGAATCGTCAGAAGCTCAGTCGGAAGAAGAAGATCAACCTTCAACTGAATCGGCTAATATTGTCTCGTTATATTCGACAGATTCGACTTCTAATCAATATGCGGTTGTACTTTCGACAGCTATCGTTCTAATTCGTGATTCTTCCGCTAAATTTGTTCGCGCTCGAGCTCTCGTCGACCCAAGCTCAGAAACTTCCTTCATCACCGAGGATTTAGTAACGCGTCTTAGTTTAATTCGTCGTAAATTAGATACGCCTATTCAAGGCATCGGTGATCTAACTACCAGTTCGCAAGGATTTGTAACAACAGATATAAAATCACACATCGGTTCAGGATCAGAATTAGCTCTTCGCGCGTTGATTTTGAAAAACATCACTTCAAATAAACCTTCGAACTTTATTGAGACAAATTCGTGGTCTCACATCAAGCATCTGCATCTTGCAGATCCTAATTTCAATATTCCGTCATCTGTAGATATTCTTCTAGGAGGAGATATCTATGATGATATTTTCGTCGGAGAAACAATTCGTGGGCCTCTTGGTACTCCAATGGCCATCTCCAGCTCGTTAGGTTGGCTTCTCATCGGAAAAGTCGATCAAAACTTCGTTCGTAATTCTGATTCGAAAACCAACAATGTTTCGTCTTTCATCGCCTCATATCAAGAGAGTAGTCTTGATAATCTTATTCTTAAACTCTGGGAAATAGATTCGATCTCAGATAAATTAGTTTCGTCTGCTAACGATCAACAGTGTGAAGAGATATTCGGTCGAACACACAAACAGTTGACGTTTAACAGTTTTGATATCTCACTTCCATTTCGGGAAGTCGAGCCATCATTCGATGAGTCGCGTTCGGTAGCGCTCAAACGCTTTCTTTCGACAAAGCATCGTCGTGCTCATGATGAGCAATTTCGTAATTCGTTTTTCGATCGCATGGCAGATTATTTCGGATCTGGCCATGTAGCACTTTTGTCATGTGCCATTCGTAATCCTCAATTCTTCACGTTGAGGAAAGCTACTAGCGGTTGTTCTTCGTCACCGTTTTTAGCTATTCGTATTCCACAGTTAGCTTCGAATCCTCAATCGGAGGATCTTGAAGCCGCTGAAATTATTCGTCGATCTTCCTATATGGATGAGGTTCTACGCGGTTCTGATTCGGTTGAATCCGCTATTCGTCTTCCAAATGAACTTTACTTTCCGCTTGAAAGAGGTGTATTCGAACCTTACAAGCGTTACACGATTATTTCAACATTATTAAGACGTCTTCTAAATGACTTGACAGACGTTAAGGCTTCAACTAGGTCATTAGATGAAAATAGTTCGATTAAAGCCCTAAATCTGGCTTCGCAGCCACTTAAGAATAGATTTTCATTTCACGTCGATCCTCTACATGACACAGTAACAAATCGTATAATTTTGTCGGAAGTTATATTGATTCTTGTTTCTATCGATCTGTTGAGTTTAGTAATCATTGCTGCTCAAGTTCTTCTCCAAGAGCTTTTGTCAGTAGCTGATGTAAACCGGGATTCTGAGGTTCGAAGTAACGTTCGAAAAAAGTTGCGGTTTCAAAATATTTCAAAATTTCCAAAATTACACACTATCATTATTTTTAATTCTTCCTCATTCGATTGTAATATCGAACGGCGCGAGTATTGTGATAACGCGGTTGTTCTGTCTGTACGATGTTACATATTATATTACTGTTATCATACTATAATATTTTCCGCACGTAACATGGCTGACTTGTCTTCGGCTCGCGAACACGAACGCGTGTCCTCGCGCTCGCGCGCGTTTTAGCAGACGACGTAGGATCAGTCCTGACGGAGTCCGATGATAATCGTAATCTTAAAATAAAAAACTTATACATTCGTGTAATTTTGCGTATTTCGTATTTGCATACGCTGCAGCAACGAAGTAAATACACGAAGTCGATTGAAAACATTCAAGTCTGTACTTTAGATAGTGTCATTCGTTCGGTCACTCTTAAACCTCAACAAGGTTTTCTGAAACGACCTGTCCATCGGTTGTTTCCCTTACCTATTGACTCTAATTAATTCAATTGAATAATATCCTTAGTATTAAGATTCGCTTTTAGTCCAATACATTAGTTTTTTCTTTAATTTTTATTATTTATCTAGTTTCTCAATTAAATTAAATTTGAACTTTGAATTTTCCTAGTTCTTTATTTGTTAATCAATTTCGAGCCTGGTTAAAATTACATTTTAACGGTGGGCGGTGTTCGGGAATATTGGACTAATTTCTACTTATATTTAATCTGTGTTCGATATTCCTATTTAATCTGAGCAAACGTCAGATATTATCAGTTTTGTGGGTGGTGAGTTTTTAAACTACCCACTTTTTCGATTATATTTTCTTCGCCGCTTGACGCGGGCGCAGACTAGCGCCGCGTCACAACTCGAGTTCCGCGCCATAGTGCGAGGACGTGCCATGGTTCCTTTCGTTCGTCTATCGAAATGCAACGTGTCCGCCGATAGATAGACTTTTTTCTGTGATGTACTAATTCGCGCACAAGTGCATTCAAACAATTAATATTCGTTTATTGGCAGCTGCCTAACCTAACAACATTTGCATGTGTGTGACGTGTGGACATTCAACCTAGAAACGAGAAGAGGTATCTGGCGAGATAACGGCTGATTTCATCGACCCAGCTAAGCAGATCGGCGACATCGAAAGGTGGGTGGTAAATTCTTATTGCCTGCTAATTGGTGATGTCGGTTTGCTCGGAATAGGGAATATCGAAACACAAAACCCCCCCAATATACAGTCCGCTAAATCTTCGTTCAAATCCAGCGACCTAACGTGGACCTTACAAACCCACGTCAATTATATTCGGGTGGAATAAAACCCATCAATTATAAATGCGAAAGTTTGGATGGATGGATGTTTGTTACGCAATCACACCAGAACGGCTGAACGGATCTGGATGAAATTTGGCACAGGGATAGATTATAGTCTGGAATAACACATTAAAAAGAAAATTAAAAAGTTAACACAGACGCGGGAACTCTCTGTGCTAAATTTCATCAACCGTTCAAGCGTGATTGGATGAAATTTAGCACAGAGAGTTCCCGCAAGAATCAAAAACATCAATCCCCGGGCATCAATCAGGCATCATCTAGTATTGTAATAGATGCACCAAAATTTTATTTAAAAAATGAATTGGATGAGAATAATCGATAATTTTTTTTAATTTCTCAGCCGCCAGTTCAGGTACCGCCGAAGCAGACTTCGACCGTCTGTCCGAAATCCTCAACAATGTTAAAGACCTAAAGTTCATCTGCCTAGACGTGGCCAACGGATACTCCCAACACTTCGTCGAGTACCTTCGAAAAGTGCGGGCTGCATTTCCTACACATACCATTATTGTAAGTATGACTTACTTCGCAAATTTCGTAAGTACTGCACGCAACGACCTCAATTTACGTAGATGGGCCCTGTCAAACAAAGAATGTAGACTTATTTTACTAACGCCATATACTCTGAAAAGCGGGACAGCGCTATGGCGGGGACAAAGACAGGCTTATACAGGTGTGGAGCGCGCTCTACAGGTCGGACGCCCAATTGTTTTCTATGACAGGGCCCATCTAGTGCCTACATATATATCGATGACTGCAGGCCGAGTGGGAGATTTTCTTACGAACTTATTTGATCGTGACAGCAAAATTGGTTGTAGTTGGAGCGCCAGCTGTCAAGTGCTTGACAATTCTATACAAATCGTATTTAAAGTTGTCGGTCATTAGAGTTAGATGAAAGAAAAGACTATCCAACGAAAATCTTGAAAACCCTAATATACCAATTGTTTGGTTTCAGGCCGGTAACGTGGTGACAGGAGAAATGGTAGAAGAATTAATACTCTCAGGTGCTGATATTATTAAGGTAGGTAACCAAAATCAAATATACTCGCAATGTATTTGTCATAATATATAGGTATACAAGCTGAACCGGCAAACGTTGTTTTGCCATATAAATTATTTCTAGGGAATTTCTAGCGTAGAAAATTGATACTCGTAGTAGCCGATTCTCAGACGTACTGAATATGCATACTAAATTTCATAAAAATCGGTCAAGCCGTTTCGGAGGAGTATGGTAACTAACATTGTGACACGAGAACTTTATATATGTCACCGTAAGATTGTAAAAACCGTAAGATTGTAATCCAACACTTTTTTTTTCGATAGATTGTAAACAGTCGAAAGATTGTGAACCGTTCAATGTTTTAAGTGTCAATTTTTGAAATATTCATTGTATTTACATTCGCTTGTCTTTTTCTTGTAGGTTAGGTTAGGGTTCGACATAAATGACCAAGTAGTGCCCGCAGGCCGGGCACTATCGTGTCGTGGGGGTTCTATCGTGTTAATTAACCTAACAGATTACAATCTACCGAAAAATAATCCGTTATATTGTAATCATTCGACAGTTTACAATTTCGCGAGTTAGATTATAATCTAATGGTTTTTACAATCTTACGGTGACATATATAGAGAAGATAAAGAGAAAAGTACTGACTCACTCACTCACTCACTGACTCACCCACTAGCTGACTCATCAAAGTTCAGCCACAAACCTTGAACCTAGATAGATAAAATTTTGCATAGACCTTCCCTTTATAATGACACTTGACACATTGACGAGGTTTTAGGATGCTTCTTCGAATTGTTGTAAAAAGCGTGTCCAAAGCTGGAGAACGTACCTTAAAACTAACTCAGGCTTATGTATTTTTTTTTGTTGACACTAGACAGTGTCCTCTATATCATCCATCAATAAAAAGAAGATAAAAGAGGTCTGATCCATCTTTAAAAAAATCTTAAACCTCAAATTTCTCACTACCATGACTGTCCCACTGCCTAAGTTGTTGGGAACATTATTTTTTTTCTCAAAAACTATAGATTAAAAAAATATGAAAAAAAAATATTTTGTTAATAAATAATAAACCTATAAAATTGAATGTAACATGTTACAAAATAACGAAAAATGAAAAAATTATAAGATACTAAAGTCTGTCCCACGACTTTTTCCTAATTTACGTGACCCGATGCAAACACTATCATAACAATGATAATATATGTACTGGATCCATCATGATAGCATTAATACGTAAGGCTTTTGTGTTTGAAGAACTTATTGTAACAGGTTAAGCACATGTCTTAGCGTTTAGAAGATATTGGGAAATAATGTTGTTATTCTGCACTTTGTCAACTTTCCTATCTAATTCATAAAAAAAACACCACTTTTAAAATACACGTTATATTTTCTTGTTATTTTTTCTTAAGATGTAAAATGTGTTTTTAATTCACATACATGGCCTGCAAAATTTGAAATAAATCTGTTAATTATTAAATAATTTAAAAATGGCGAAATTATCATTACCATGATTCTAATTACCACGATTACCATGACCATTTTGAATTATTTTAAAACTAAATCAAACATATTTCTGATTTTTTTTTTCTTTTTAGGAAAGGTTTTAATTATTATAAGCTTAAATAATTATTTGCAATATATTTAAACGTTAAAAAAATTAGAATGAATGAAATTAAAAAAAAAATACAAAAATGGCAACAAGACACAAATAAAAGCATTTTATACCAAAATTAAGAATATTTTGGGCATAGTATTTATAAATAACTGGCAAATAATATATCTAATACTAAAAATAATTGAAAAAAATAAAATTTAGGCTGAAATAACTATATAAATACAAAAAATTCAGTAAAATATCATCGCATCGCATCGCATCAGTCATCGCACGCCTCAGCCCATAAAAATAAATTATAAAACTCAGCGAGGATCATGATCTAAGTGATTATTGTAGCTCTTATGGTCTTATGTAATTTTTGTGGGTTAGTAACTTCCTAAAATGAGTGCAAAGATCTAAGATCCTCAATTTCGTTCTATGGATTTCTAGAATTTCTCATCACCATGTCTATACAAAATTACCATGACCTTAATCCTAATCACCATACACCATAGCTCATTACCAAATCATAATTTATCACTACCATGCACACCATAATTACCAAACACGCTATTTCTCCAAGAAAACTAGGTTCTGATGCGGGCCTTCCTCATCACTGTGTTACATGAAGGTACCCCTTTGTCAAAGCAAACATAAAAAATCAAAAACTCAAAAAAAATAAAAAAAAATTTCGCCACCCGATTTTTACCTCATTTCAGAGAAGTGCCCTTTAACGACCTTCCTGGCGCAGTGGTGAGCGCTGTGGTCTTATAGTGGGAGGTCCCGAGTTCAATTCCTGGCAGGCTCAATTTGGGAAATCTGGCCTGGTTTGGTTGGTACCCTGGTTGGGTATTTAACCCATAAACCGATTAGGTTTATGGGTTAAATAATTAACTGGCGTACCAGTAAACCCGAATTAATATTTAATTATTTGTTTATATACCTGGTTATTTAATTATAATAAATACTAGCTGATTCCCGCGACTTCGTCCGCGTGGACCAAGTATTTTCCTATACTATATACTAATACTAGCCTATGTCCTTCCCCGGGATACAATCTATCCCTGTACCAAATTTCATCAAAATCGGTTGAACAGATACATTCTCTTGATTCCCGCGGGAAATCTTCAATTTTCCGGGATAAAAAGTAGCCTCTGTTTTAATCCGGGTTATATGCTATCTATGTTCCAAATTTCAGCCGAATCGGTTCAGTAGTTGCGGCGTGAAGGAGTAACAAACATACACACAAACTTTCGCCTTTATTATATTAGTGTGATTATCCTAGTTGTTCTTTCCAGGTGGGAATAGGTCCGGGGTCGGTGTGCACGACGAGAATAAAGACCGGTGTAGGGTATCCCCAGCTGTCAGCTGTTATTGAATGTGCTGACGCGGCGCATGGACTAAAGGGGCATATTATATCAGTAAGTTCACAGCCACATAATATATAGCCGAACTACAGATAAAATATATGTAATCGAACCTAAGGACTAGGAATTCTCAGTACTAGCCCGGAGTTAGGAAGTTGGTGGTGTTTCACCCCCGTGCCTCGGAGGGCACGTAAGCCGTCGGTTATTATCACTAACATGAAAATAGTCGTTAAACCCCGCCAACCCGCATTGGAGCAGCGTTGTGATTCTAAGCTCTAACTCCTTTTCTCCCTATGAGAGTGCAGGCCTGTGCCAAGCAGTCGGACGTTATTGGGCTGTAGTGGTAGTGGTAGATAAAATCACGTCACACTAGAGCAAGAGAATGTAATCGTTGTGCCAAAAACCAGCTAAAATTTCTCAGCCATTTATTGATGGACTAGCGGATGCCCGCAACTTCGTTCGCGTGGCATACGTTTTTTAACTCCCACAGGCATTCCTTAAAATTCCGGGATAAAACGAACCCATGCAAAAACACGTCGATCCGTTGCTCTGTTGCAGCGTGATTGAAGGACTATTTAACGTCCTTTGGGAAAGAATTTTCAAAAACTGTGAAATGAGTATTTCATAATTTAAACCCGTTACCCAAACGTCAAGTTTCATGGCTATAACTTGAAAAACGCCGGCCTTTTACACCAACTTACAAACCCTATTTTACCCGTTTAGGGGTGGAATTTGGAAAAACTGTGACACACGTACTTCTTTATATTATTCCGAAAGCCAAAATACCAAGTTCCATTGATACAACTTGAGAAATATCTTGAGTTATGAAGGGCTTTCATATAAACTTTCATCCCCTATTTCACCCCTTCGGGGGTAGAATTTTCAAAAACTGTGAAACACGTATTTCTTTATTTTTTACCGGTAGCTCATATATCAAGTTTCATGGATATAACTTGAGAAATGACGGACTTTCATACAAACTTTCAACCCCTATTTCACCCACTTAGGGGTAGAATTTTGAAAAATCCTTTCTTAGTGCGCGTCTACGTCATAAAAGGAAGCTACTGTCAAAATTTCAAGTCTCTAACCCTAGCGGTTTAGGCTGTGCGTTGATATATAAGTCAGTCAGTCAGTCAGGACTTTGAATTTTATTTATATAGATTTAAAAAACACAGATTTATCAGTTTTAATCCATATTTTAATGCCATTGCGTTAAAAATGCTATTGACATCATGAAACTTATTCCAACTCGACATATTCCAACTCGAGTGAGATACTGCAATCGTTGTGCGTTGAAACTTGAAATATATACAATATTAATATCTCAGTCATTCGCGATGGATTTCAATAAAACATCGCTGATTTATTAGTTTTGAACCATATTTTAATTCCATTGCGTTGAAAATGATTTCAACAACATCATGGAACTTCTCCATTCTAGGATGGCGGCTGCACGTGTCCCGGAGACGTGGCCAAGGCTTTCGGGGCCGGAGCTGACTTTGTGATGGCAGGTGGCATGTTTGCGGGTCACGACCAGTGCGGCGGCGAGGTGGTCACAAAGCCTGACGGGAAGAAAGTCAAGCTTTTTTACGGCATGTCCTCTTCCACTGCCATGCTGAAGCATTCGGGAAAAGTTGCGGATTATAGGTCTTCTGAAGGTATTTTTTTAATTTAGATTTATAATGCCCGTGACTTCGTCCGCGTGAATTAAGTTCTGGATTCCAGCGGGAACTCCTTAATTTTTCGGGATAAAATGTCCTTCCCAGACCTATCGCTATACCAAATTTCATGAAAATCGGTTGAAAAGATGGGCCGTGAAAGCGTAACAGACAGACACGCTTACGCATTATAATACTAGTATGGATATATTTATTTCACACGTCTAATAAAAAAATAATAAAATACAGAAGCAGTAATAATTACAAATAGTCTTTGAGTTGAAAAGCGGTTTCTATGCTGGGGGCATATCTATCAACCATCACGGTTAAAGTCCAGGTGATCTCGATCGCTTCATGGACAGTCCTACCAACTTATGTAGCCCGGTGGCCAAAATTGAAACGAATTTTATGACTGTTTAGTTTTTATTTCATCTACTTTTACTTATTATAAATGCGAAAGTTTGGATGGATGGATGCGTGGATGGATGTACCTATGGATCGATGGATGAATGGATGGATATTTGTTACTCAATCACGCCAGAAAGGCTGAACAGATCTGGATGAAAGGCACAGAGATAGATTATAGTCTGGAATGGCTACTTTTTAGTCCGGAGTTCCCGCGGGAACCAAAAAAAAACTTAATCCAAGCGGACGAAGTCCGAAGTCGACTCAGCGACACTATCTCCGGGTCAGATAAGTTTGTGGGACTGTACCTTCCGAAGTACTAGGATCTTTTACCTGGACAAAACGGACGCCTTGTCGAACCGTATGTAATGAGTCATGTGCTTTTAATTATCTTTCCAGGTAAAACAGTAGAAGTAGCCTACAAAGGAGACGTAGAAGATACGGTGAAGGACATACTGGGTGGTCTCAGGTCAGCTTGCACATACGTTGGTGCCGCGAGGTTGCGCGAACTGCCGCGACGGGCCACCTTCATCAGATGCTGTAGACAAGTTAATGACGTATTCTCGTAAGCTTAATGGGGTTTTAGACAAAATGGGGTACAGAGAAAACATGCTGAAGACACACTTAAAAACGCCACACGACTATACGGCACATCAACACTACCATTAAAAAGTGGTGCCTGGTGGGATGTTTCGGCCGTGGCTACTTACCACCCTACCGGCACCGACGTGGCAACAAGGGTTATGGGTTTAATTTAACTGTCATACCCCAAACACATTAGCCCGCTACCACCCTAGACTGCATTATCACTTACTATCAGGTGAGATCGCAGTCAAAGGCTAACTTGTAGTGGACAAAAAAAAAGACCACATCATCATCATCATCACTACAGCATATTAACGTCCCACTGCTGGGCACAGGCCTCCACTCTCGTAGGAGAGCGGGAATTAGAGCTTAGACCCACCACGCTGCTCCAATGCGGGTTGGCGGGCTTTTACGACTATTATCATGTTAGTGATAATAACCGGGACCGACGGCTTAACGTGCTCTCCGAGGCACGGGGGTGAATCACCGCCAACTTCCAACTCCGGGCTGGCACTGAGAATCTCTCAATTGAAAAACCCAATACCCAACCCCTACGCCCGACCGGGAATCGAACCCAAGACCTCGCGATCCGCAGTCGACCACGCCAACAACTAGACCAAAGAGGCAGTACATTTATTTGCTTAAAACGCATATATCTCGGAAAATACATAAAAACATACCACAATTAACTCGGTACCTAATCATAAATCTAACGTCATATTTAGAACGTCGCGTGGCGTGTTCTAAGTGTGTTTGACTCATGAAAGATGGACAAAAGAATGGCCTTATTTTTAATTAGAATTCGCTCTCGAGAATGCTTTTTAGTGTTTCCTATTAGGAACTTATTATATTCCTATAAGTAGGTTGCATGTGTAGGTAATTTTCATGTCATAATCAATTAAGTACTGTGATAATGATGTCTAGAAGCTATTCCACCAAATAAGTGAAGATACTTTAACACTTTGATTACCAATCACTCGACGTCGCGTGATCGCGTTACTTTCATTTTGGCCCGTCACGCGACGTCAAGTGATTGGGTCATTCTTTTTTGTTCGGGGTATATTATGCTGGCCGTATCGTAAATCGGGTATATTTGATAGGGCCCTCTAGGGAAAGGTTTGCGACTATAAGTGCCATGCGTTTTTTTTTGCGTTTAAAAAAACCAAATTTTGGGGGTGAGCCACCCCCAAAATTTCAAATATTTTTAATGTTGTTTTGCGATTAACGTGAATCCGATTTGGGGTATGGCTTTAATACAACTACCGTCCTTAAAGGTTAGCCCACTACCATCTTAGACTGCGTCATCACTTGTAGTGGAATAACTAAAAAACTTCCCTGGTGGAAAAGCAGCTAAACATGTAGGTTATTGCAGAATGCGGTCGCAATCAATATGATTGATATCATTGCAGTAAGGCGCAAAAAAATATTATATTATAATATTCAAATTACATAATATTTTGTCAATTTGAAGCAAACGCTTTCAATATTCGAATTGCGCTATTGCATTGAAAAACAAAAAAATCGTTACTTAATAATAAATCGATGCTATTGCAGACTTTTCTCTAAATAACTAAGTAGACGAAATACATATTTTGATATCTGAAAAAAAAACGTATCAAAGCTACAAAATGTTAGTTAAAATTTAATATTAATCATCGTTTTAATTGATGTTTGTTAATGTTAAGTAATGAAAATTGTTGATAGCTTAAGCACAAATAAAATATTTTTAATTTAAATGACTTATGAATACGTATTACGTACAAGGCCAGGACTGATGTATCAATAGTAATTCTTGTTTTTTTTTACTATTACTTTATTTTTCGAAACAAAGTAACCCACAAACAACCATTTTGTACACCTGTTTATTCACAATAAAGCCCAACTTATTTATTTTTAGAAGCGTATTTTATTCGTACGAAATTCCGATTTACATCTGAGCGATAAATATGTAGGTACAATATACCTATTGGTCTCGTTAATTTGTCATGTTATAATTATTGTTTTAAGTTTATTTTTATATGTTTTTTATTAAGTTAATAACCAAAGAATAAAAGACGACTCTCGATATTATTATGTCCTTTGAATAAAGTATTGTGAATATTTATTTTGTAGTTTCATTGACTCTATTCAAAATGCAAATGTAATTAAAGTCAGACCAATGTTCTGGCTTACATCAGGGTGTAAGTATTGTCGATTGAATCGTTAAAGTTCCGCTTCAAAGTAAAATAAACCATAACAGCATTACATTAGAGCTCAATTTCGTTTATCCATTCTCATACGTTTAGGTATGTACGATACCATACGATTACCACGATACCATATACATACCAACGATTCAATCGACAATCCTTGCATGATTCCACCTCTGAATTACCCATATGATTTACAAAATGGAAACAATCAAGTCAATACCAATTCTATTTAAATTGTAAGTTTATTTCGCTTAGAACAATCGGTTGTTGTGCAAATCGCATTCCCGTTGGATAGGCAGAAACACGTGTTGCAGTCTAACATATAAGAATGCCCTTTAGCACAAACTTCGCCATTCTCAATAACCACAGGCAATATTTCGACTGACAGCTCATCATCAGTTGATCTCAAGGCTGATCTCAATGAACAATACCTAGATGTACATTCTATAGTTTTTCCATCGGACATACATCGACAAGTGTTACAATCACTCGTATATTTACGCATTGGCACGCAAAACCCGTTTAAAGATTTAACGTCTTCAGATATAGTATGCCCATTATCGTGTAAATTGAGACGACCTTGTTGCAAACACATTACGTTTATTCGACATGCTTCATATGTTACTTCATCCTTGACGAAGCAATGGCATATCATACAGTGTAGCCGGTAGAAGGTTCCTCGGACGCAATGATTTATTTGCGCGTCAAAAACCTTCCACTGTTCCCATTTCTTGATACTTGTAGCACCCCACTTTCTGCAATAATCGAGAGTGCATACGAATTCTTTGACACCATGCACGAATCTGCTGCAAATACATACATTGCAATCCCTTTTAAATATCGTCCCAGGTTCACAGGTTTCGCCATCTGGCGGTTGTTCCACTTCTTTGTAATGTTTTCTCTTCGAATCTAAATTTTGGATATCAAACAATGATTGGAGTCTTGTAGTTTTAGTCAGACATGTTTTGATGGTGCAAAAGATTTTGGAATCTTTTCCGCAGTGACACAAATTGCAGCCAACTTTAAAGACTTTTAGTGGTTCTTTTTCAGCACATACACTGTCTGCATCGACTACATTGATAGGTTTGGGACCGGGACGTTCGTGGAATCTCTTTTTTTTTAGATTCTTTTTCTTTTTGGGACGTGTGCGTAAAGAAATCGGGAATTCACCTGTTGCTGTTGAGCAATCTCCACAGAGCAGTCTATTATTTCTAAGACAATCACAGCTTCGACAACCGAGTTTGTACTTGAATTTGGGATTGCACGTAGCATAAATTTCCAAATCTTCTTCAATGTCATTGCTAGTTCTTGGAGGTAAATTGGTCAGAGGTGTTTGATTAGCTTCCAGAACTGGATCATCGTCTTGGCATTCTTGATTAGTACACATTTGTGGGTCCAAATAACCGGATAAAGGACAGAAACAGACGTTACAACCAACTAGATACAATTTAGTAGGCGTACACGATGCATTTTTAGAAAGTCGAGTTTGCTCTGTTAGTTCAACAGAGTGAAGAATTTGGAAAAGATCTCTGCAGACCGGATTAGGCCAGTTGCCGTCTTCATCGCAGACGCACAAGACGGCTCCTCGTCTATATTGTACTCCTGGAGTGCACGCTTGAGGTCTGGATCGCCATACACCATGTCCTTCCATGCCTACGTCTATTTCTTGGATCGCATCTGTTGAAATACACAAACCTTTCAATTTTGATAATACTTTCAATAAAAACTTTCGTACCACATCAAGAGAATTTTTGTTAAGACCCATATTTCTTCAATTAATGCTTTAAATTTCAACGTGGTATTTAACCTCTATGTGTTTAGATTTACCTTTAAAATGCCCAAACATATCGATTTCTTCGCAGAGTCTAGCTTTGCAGTCATATTTCATTTTGGAAGTGCATCGACACCAGTTACAATCATTCAATAGCATCGAGTTTTTCTGACATCGCTCGCTCCATATCTTCTCAGCCACGGCTACATTTTGATAAAATTATTGAAATTAAAAAAAGAATATAAAGAAACTTTACCATTTCATTAAATTAACCATTGGCTTTTGCCCGCGGCTTAGTAGATTTTCATACAAATTTCAAGAACCGCTTGAATTTATTTGGTCACACGATAGTTTTAATTTTGCAAATAATTCCTAAGATATTATTTAAAATTGTATGGTGTAATTTACAACCTACAATGTTACTCTTGAATCACTCCGTCCATTGGTCAAAACCGTATGAAAATCGGTTCGGTAGTTTTTGAGTTTATCAGACAGACAGACAGACAGACGCGGCAGGGAGTTTTATAATTATGTAGTGATACTCCAAATTTTATGCCAAATATTATTTTATTATTAGATCCTACTATTAAATATCTTAACTTTAACTTACGTTTATTATGACTATACATTTGAATTATGGTGAACTGTAAAATAAGAATAAGTAATGTTCTTCTTATTGTAAACATTTTAACAGTTCAACGTTTTACTTCATTATGATTCCAGACTCCTAAAGGAACAAAATGAAAAATATACGTGTCTACTTCATTTAAAATATGTATTTCAAATCTATGAAGCGTACCTAATCTTTGAAGTCAATTCTCAACCAAAAATTAATTTCACGGATTAACTTAATTAAATTGATTTTGATCTCTTAATTTATGATTTGCAATAAAAAAGTTATAACATTTCTGATTACCTACCAATTAGTTTGTTGTTTGTAGCACAGATCACAGCTTATCATCATTCAAGTTCACAGCCACAGGATGAATGGTCATGTCACATGTGACTTAAACTGATTCATCAGAATACTTACAGACTTTATGCCCTACCTACTTCATACTAATATTATAAATGCGAAAGTGTGTTTGTTGGTTTGTTCTTGAAACACGCCGCAACGGATCGACATAATTTTTAGCATGGGCATAATTGGAGAGTGACAAAGGCTACTTTTTATCACAGAAAATTGGGCAGTTCCCGCGGGATTAAAAAAAACTATTCACCACGCGGACGAAGTCGCGGGCGTCAGCTAGTTAGATTATAAATAGTGTTAAATCACAAGTCACAACGTAATTAATAAAAATTATTCCTAAGGTTTATTATAAAACTAAACGATGCCCGCGACTTCGTCGGCGTGGAATAAATATTTTTAATCCACGCCGACATCTATTCTACCACAATTTCTGTTATCTTTATAAAATAAATAAAACAAAACGTTAAAAATTAATTATTTTACTACCCACAAATCTTTGCCGTGCACAAAGATTTACCGTTTGCGAGACAAAAGCAAGTGTTACATCCTCTCTTCACAGTACTACCTGGTTCACAATGGTTTCCAGACCCAATTGAAACCATTGATTTTCTAACAGCGAGACTCAATATTGTGTCTAGAACATTTGATAAATCTAAATTTGATTTAGGTGTATCATCATTCATATTCTCATCATTAGCGTCCTCAGAAGTAATATAATCCAAATCATGTAACGAATTTCTGTCAGCTTTTCTGTCTGTATTTGAATCAGCGTTCAGTTCTATACTATTTATATTAAAATAGCTTATATCGTTATCTTTACCATTATCGAAAAGATCCATGAATCCTCTGCTTTTTGTATCAGTTTCTACCGTTAACATTTCCAAATTTAATTTCTATATCTGGTGAGAGGGAGACAACCTTTGGAGTAGTTGCTTGCTCAACTGAATTTGACTTTGTTACCACGTTAGATTTTAGAAATGATTTTTTTGTTTCAAAGTGTGCTTTATTTGTAACTGATCTGAGCCCGTTATCAAGAGGTACTAACTTTGACAATTTTTTTATTAGTTTTTCTCCACAATCAGACAAATCATACCCTCCTAATTGAACTTTGTCTCTTGTTTTATTATTATTACATATGAGTTTATGTTTATTCACACAATAGCATAAATTGCATCTTGATGATTGATACCAGTGCCCAGGTTTACATCTATCATATACTCTCCGGGTTTTTGTTTGGTTATTATTGCATGTATATTTTGTACATTGTGTCTTATCTATTTTGCCATCTAATCCACAGTGACATACATTGCAATCGATCAACATAAACGCGTTTGGCTCACAGTCTTGATCATTAACTTTTGCTGGTGGAAATTCCAAGGTACATTCTTCTCCGGTGTGTTTGTTTAGACCACATACATTTTCTTCCTGATGTAGCGATTCTGTTAAATATAATCATTGTTATGTATAGTAAGTTACCACAATTACATGTTGAAAGTCCAGATTTCGGTACATTTGTTGAAATATATATAAAACTCCAGACTATGTTTGATATATTTTAGTGCTAATATTAAAATAATTATTTATTACTCGTACTCACCAGGCCTTGTTTTCGTTATAAAGTTATTTAGAAAAAATAAAGCAAAAAAATAATAGGCGAACATGTTGTTCGTCCACTATTTGAGTACTCCAAATTAATAAGTGGAATATGGTCAGTTTTTCAAGCGTAAATTATTGTTGTTTCCATCTTTAGTAAATTTCAAATTAAAGCTCTAATTTGAGTGCATTTTTTACTGCTGATAAATTCACAATAGGCATGATGACTGATTTTGAAAAATGGTCAGATTATGTTCGGAAGTATCTACTATTTCTAAAAAATATCTTATTTGATCAGAAAAATAAGGTTTCGCAGATAAAATTGGCATTTGAAATTTAAATTTTAAAATTCACGCCAAAACGTTCGGCGGTGCCATGGCGTCGTTTGTGACGTCACTATTGTTTTTACCAATGTACTCTGTGCAGTGTGCAGTAAACAATAGTGCGATTGTCAAAGCCCGAAAACAAACAATTGTGACGTCATTCGCTTCTTGGTGTTTTATCCAATATGGCGGACTGCTGTATTTTATAGTTTTATTTTATCAAAATATATAGCAATCTCACTCGAAATAGAAAAATAAATACGTTTTTTATAATTCATGAATAATATTTCATTAGACAAATTCATAATTTCATTGATTCTTGGTCACTGTCATCATGCCTATTTAACGAGTTTATTAAGACGAGGTTAACTATTCTACGTTTCTTTCGTTAATCTACGACAAAGTCAATAAAATATAGAAATAAACTTAACAAGTGCTTCAATCAGAATAACGAAATCTAGCCATTGCATCGTCTAGTTTTCCTTTCCCTCTAGATTTGCACTTATTACTCTCTTTGTTTTTCTCTTTGCTTACCCATAGGTGTGCTGCTATATTATAAATTAAATGATTGCATAAGCTTTAAAACTATAACCAAATTTTAAAAGAAAAGATAATTAAACACCAATCACTTTATTCACATTAAAGAAAGTCGGTGTTGCGTCAGAACAGTTCTTAGCATCACTCTGAAAACAATGCTCCGCTATAACCATGTTGTCTTCACATTCGCATATGAAACACTCATCCATGATTTTTCCTGATTTATCACATTTGTATGTAGTACGCTGCGAATGTTTTACAGTAACTGTTATACTTTCTTTCGTTGTTTTGGGGTTTCTTTCTGTGGTATTATCTGCAAAAGAAACTTCATTGTAAAGTCATTTTATGTTCTTATCCAAGTATTTTACTTTTTTTTTTGTTGAAACATCATGATGTGTTGGTAGCAGACAATCTGTCTTGCCTCTGTGGACGCTTTGCAACGTTTATTGTTATTTGTTGAATATTTTATTGAACACTAGATGATTCCCGCGACTTCGTCCGCGTGGATTGATGTTTTTGATTCCCGCGGGAACTCTTCAATTTTCTGGGATAAAAAGTAGCCTATGTCCTTCCCCGGGATACAACCTATCCTTGTTCCAAATTTCATCAAAATCGGTAGAACAGATACATTTTTTTTATTCCCGCGGGAACTCTTCAATTTTTGGGGATAAAAAGTAGCCTATGTCCTTCCCCGGGACGTATCCTATGTCTGTACCAAATTTCATCAAAATCGGTTGAGTAGTTGGGCCGTGAAAGCGTAGCAGACAGACAGACAGACAGACAGACAGACAGACAGACGGACAGACAGACAGACACACTTTCGCATTTATAATATTAGTATGGATTTTTTTGAAAAATAACAGCGTTAATAAGAAACACAACAGTGAGATAATGAATATGAAACCCGTGTCAAGAATATTCGATTAATTTGCTGTGCTATTGGTTTAATTTACGGCATATTTGCCGCAACTGTGCAGCTAAGCTACTAGCATGATGAGAGCTAATCCAATTAGGTGATTGTAACCGTCATATTCACATATTAGCAAGCATTTTACTCGTAGCGATCTATCTTTGGTTGAAGTCTGTTATTATTAAAAAATACACTTACCATCCGTGCGTCGACCCATCGCTAAGAAATTGAACCCCGGGAATGCTTCTTCGCAGTAAAAAGACTTGGGCAGCGGCCGACAGAAGCTGTTAATGTTGCCCACATAGGGACAGATGCATTGCTTGCAGCTTGAAAATTAATAAAGGTTATAAAAAGGTTTGTTTTATTATACAATAGGTATGTTATATTGCCTGGAATGGAAGAGATCGCTATTTAAGCGAAAAGGCCGCCTGTTGTGCCATGTCCATTAGATTATTATTTTGCATTTTCATTATGTTGTAAAATAAAGTATATTTTACTTTTATTTTATGTTTTTCATTTCAGGACCAAAGCTTGTTCGGGGGAATAGGCCCAATAGGTACATTGGTAATAACAAACATCCATCCAAACTTTCGCATTTATAATAATATTAGGTAAGATGATATGATAGGCTTACCGAACAATGTACATGGATCCTGGAGAACAGTCCTGCCTCTCGGCGCTGTGCGTCATGTTGTAAATGAAGCATTTCTCTTGCAATTCTCGCTTAGTTCGAGAAGCTAAAATCCTATAGCTGATTATGGTTCTGTTGATTTCGTCCTGCGAAGTTTGAGAAGCCGGATATTATATTCATCAAAACCAATACTTCAATGCATAATCAAGTCAAGAGAATTGTAATGATCTTACTACAACATGTTACACTTATTTGCACGTAGTGTTTGCTTTCAAATGGTTTTGCATACATTGGCATGTATCTATAACTTTATGTAACTTATGATTGTCCTATGTTAAATAGCTAGCGAGCCTTATGAATAAAAAAAAATTATAACCAAAAGAAGGTGTTGCAATTTAATCGCCATATCGCCTATTAAGGTGACGGTACTATGTCAGAAACATTCCCGTAAATCCCAACAGCAACTGTTCAAACTCATTAGGATGAACGATGTACGAATGCATGAGTATTCGGTGACGAACAGACAGAAGCAAATTAATTTAGACATAAAAGAAAGAGGAAACATATTTTTTATTTTAATAATCAGTCCCTCATCATCATATAGGTTAGTTAGACCCGATTAAAATAAATGGAGTGCACGTAGATATGTAATATATTAATTACCTACTTTTAATGAAAAGAGATATTTACCATTTTTCCCATTCGGTCCAAAATACCATCATTACTTAACCCATCTTTCTCATTGCATAATATAGGCTCGCACGATGCGTATATCTTTAATCCTAAATCTGGACAAATGCATACATTGCAACCCATCGAAAACTCTTCTCCCGGATAGCATAAGTCCAAATTTCGAGTTGCATCATCGTGAAGTTCGTTTTCTTTGAAACTATCCGCTGTTAGCTTGAATGTACTCCACTGCGGCAAGTTGCAAGTGTTATTAGTGCATACTCTATCTGCCTTGTTCCCATCCGGTGGACACACGCAAACGTTGCATTCGTCGCTGAATAAATGACCAGAAATACATGCTTGAGATCTCAGAAAACTTTTCTCGCACTGATTCTTTGTACACTTTGCAACATTTTTCAATCCATCGCGCGGACAAAAGCAAATGTTGCAGTCAACTTCATAGTAAGCGAGTGGTTCACAAATAAACTTCTCGTTTGCTACTTCTACATTGTCGAAACAGTCATTTTTAGTGCAGGCTCTTTCTCTCATAATCCCACTATCAGGGCAAATACAGAAGTTGCATTTCACTTTAGATATAGAACCAGGAGTGCAAACTCCACTCGGATCTTCTATATCTTTTGGATCAGAATGTGCAAGAGTTTTATGTGCCTCCATTACTATTCTTTTCGCTTCACAGTCATCATAAGTACACCATTTTGGATCTATCTTCCCTGATTTAGAACAGTAACACGTATTGCAGTCAAAATCGACTAAAGTACTTGGTTCACATTTTGCAGGCGTATCAAATTTCAGATAATTACTTTCTACGTGTTTAAATTTCAGGTCATCAATAACACTCGTACAAAATTTAAATTTAGTATCACCGTTGTCTGAACATAAACAGTATTTACCAGTATCGATATAAAGGGTGTTAGGTTCGCAGGCTTGATTCCTTTCGACCTTTCTAATTTTAGTTTTATCTATTAGATCTGTATTAACTTTACTATCATTCAATACTTTTTGAAGGATATTTAATTTACTTTGATATGAACAAGCTCTTGTACAATACGTTTCATTAGTAAGTCCATTGTTTAAACAAAAGCATTCCATGCAAATGGGTACAAGTTCCCCGGGACTACAAACCTCTATTTCAGCATAAACTTTAAAATCAGAGATCTTTGAGCAATCGAGTTCAAGACAAGAATGCTCGTTAACAGTACCTTCTAAACTGCAATCACAATAAATGCATTTGGGCTCAGTAAAAGTACGGGGAATGCAACTTTTTGGAGAGCTTCTCAGCGAATGTAAATATTTCTGCTTCGTGTTCGAATTACAACCGTTAATACATAGTTTTTCATCTGGGATACTATTGTCAGGGCATCGACAAACGTCACAGTTTCTTCTGTATAACGTCCCTGGGATGCATCTGCGTCGGTGCTTGGTTTGATGACATTTCTCCAAGCATTTATCAAGAAGGAAGTGCCCATATTCAGAACAGAGACATTGTAGACAAGGGAAAAGGTACATAACGTTAGGGATACATGCGTTTCGTTTGGCTATTGTCGTGATATCAGACGTCTGATCTAAGGAACAGGATGCGTCAACAGCGCATTGGGCGTCAATAGCTTGTCCAGATGCCGGGCATAAGCACAGGCTACAGTTTACGTAGTATGACATAAATGGTGTGCATCTAGGATCATATTCAGCAAGACTATGGTTATTAGTTCCATGATTTGTTATTTGATTAGGGCAAAACGCACTGGTACATTTAAGTTGACCGTTGTCTTGGCATATGCATTGCTTGCAGCCCTGCCATGAAACCTGGCCAGGCAGACACGCTTGTCGCCGGGCAATAATCTTGCAATTAGCTTCGTTCAATCTGCCATGGAGGTCGCATAAACAGAGTTGATCATTCAGTGCTACATAAGTGTTCGGCACACACGCACCTACGAGCACAGTACCAGAAAGAGTTAAAAATAAAGAAAAATGATAAAATTCGTTCGGTATCAAATAAAAACAGTTGTGTGATGACTTACGCAGTGAATGAATTTCATATGGCTGACGTGTGAATAAAACTAAAAATGTTACACCAAGGAACATATTATTTATGTGTAACAAAAAAATATTAATAAAAAATAGCAATCTGTAAACAATAATGTTAATCTTAAAACTAATTTCACGCTCAAAAGGCAGCTAGTTTAATAAAATGCATTCTTAAGAAAGACGTTTTTAATTTCTTTCCATGATTAATAAAGTTTATTGCAAATCACATTAAGACGCCATTTGATTTCTCTTTTATTGCCTTATCGACCTTGACACGTGTACCAATACCTAACTGAAGAACCAATACAAGTAAGAAATTGAGAGAAAAATGAACTCATATTATTGTAAAGTGACCAATTGTTAATGCAGCATTTTTTTTTTTTTTTTTTTATCCACTACAAGTAAGCCCTTGACTGCGTTCTCACCTGATGGTAAGTGATGATGCAGTCTAAGATGGTAGCGGGCTAACCTGTTAGGGGCATGGCAGTTATATTAAACCCATACCCCTATTTGGTTTCTACACAGCATCGTACCGGAACGCTAAATCGCTTGGCGGCACGTCTTTGCCGGCAGGGTGGTAACTAGCCACGGCCGAAGCCTCCCACCAGGCCAGACCAAGGAAAATTCAGAAATTATAAATTCCCAAATTGACCCCGCCGGGGATCGAACCCGGGACCTCCGCACTTTAAGGCAACAGCGCTACACTTCGCGCCACGGAGGTCGTCAGCCACTTCATCGTGAACTTATATTAATCATTCACGTCAGAGACTATTAAAATTTTCTAAAATGAGATAGCAGTATTAGATTATATTAGGAGCATTACATAAGATAAATTCCATCTCATATTGGGAATTGAAAATACTTATTTCCCTTTGTTTAAGATCTTATATATTATGTCACCGCAGTATTGCAAAAACCGTTAGATTGTAATCTAACGCTTTTATTCTCGATAGATTGTAAACTGTCGAAAGATTGTGAACCGTTCAATGTTCTGAGTGTCAATTTTTGAAATATTCATTGTATTTACGATTTCTTGTCTCTTTCTTGTAGGTTATATTAGGGTTCGACATAAATAATCAGATAGTGCCCGGCCGGGCACTTAGGTCCTATCGGGTTAAAGCTTCAGCTGCTCAGCTAAATTAGAAACGATTGCGTTTATGCGTCACGTTTTTGACCAGGCAAGTCGAACGCACAGGCGTTTGGATCGCAACGTGTGTGCTAACTGACGCGCTGAGTACGTCGCAAGATGGCACGACGGCTGTGCGGGCCGACGGCTAAAGCACGTTCATTACCGCATTATGCCAGTGCTCAAGACCGAGCCAGAACAGTTCATACTCAAAAATAATTAAATATCCATGAATAATATGTTTTTTACATGACGTATAAAAATGTTCACGATGTGTCACATGTTACTATTTCAAATCGTTACACAGGTCTTATACGCAGATAGACGGACAGACTTGGCGAAACTATGAGGATCCTTTGTTGACTACGGAAACCTAAAAACATCCCTAAAAAGAGTTACCCCGAATAAGGTTCGCATTAGATGGAATATTTGAGTAAAAGAACATCGTTAATTTCATTAATTTCTTCATATTTGGTTGGTTTACCTTGTTGTCGAAAATAAAACTTAATTATACATTTTTCTGAGTAGATAGATTTTTTTGCATATTTTTTAGGAGAAACATAACAAGAACTGCAGCTGTGTACATTCTTTTGTTTAATATTTTGTTGTCTAGCAACCTCGACGGCATTATACGTACGGAAGATTCTAAGAAATGCATTATATTGTTTATTGAGATTACCTTGCACGTGTATACCTCCGCTGTTAGACTGTCATTAGATAATTAAGCACTAGGTATCTATAGTTGTTCTCTATCTATAGCATTGTCTAAGGTATAAAGAGCAGAAAATTCTCGATTTCGAGCTCGCCGCTACCCGCCACTCATCGTCGAGGTACTTCCGGATTGGCCGACACATTTCCGGGAGCTGAAGAAGCTCCTCGGCCACTCCCCAAACGGACGCCCATTTGGCAAGGGCGTCCGCTTCATCCCGAAGTCAGAACAGGAGTTCCGCCACATCCAGCGCTACCTCACGCAGCTGGAAAGCGCCGTCGGAATCTCCTGGTTCTGTTACTCGCTCCCGGCCGAGAGGAGCGCAAAATTCGCGATACGCGGCCTGCCGGCCAACACCGAGCCGGCCCTTGTTGAGGAGGAGCTGCGCGAGCTCGGGTATGTCCCGGAGCACGTACGCGCGATCCCCGCTCGCCCGGGCAGACCGGGCTGCCTCATGTTCGCGCAGTTGCAGCGGACTCCCGATCTCATCCCAGGCATATACGAGGTGCGCGAGCTTCTCTGCATGCCTGGGATAACAATCGAAGCATGGCGCGGCAGGAAGGGCCCTGCGCAATGCCACCGATGCCAGCAGTTTCGACACTCCTCCCACAACTGCCACCGGCCTATTGCCTGTGTGCGGTGTGGAGAGAGCCACCCGGCGAGGGACTGTCAGCGCCCCCGCGAGGAGCCGCCGACCTGCGCCAACTGTGGCGGCGCGCACACGGCGAACAACGCCAACTGCCCGGTGTACCGCAAGGAGACACGTAACCGCCGGGCAGGCACCACCGCGCGCACCGCCACAACGGCGCGCACGCCTTCCGCCACCGCCCACACATCGGAGGCCGACGCGCCCGGCTCGCTAATGGCTGCCGCCAACCAGCCAGGGCAGACGGGCAAACGCCGCCAAAGGCGCGGCAAGCGCGCTCAAGCGCGCCAAGGCGCGCCGCCAACCACACAACCTGCCGCTCCGCCCACTGCACCGCGCGCCGCGCCTCCGGCTGCACCACGTGCTGCACCGCCTGCCGCACCACGCACGGCACCGCCCACCGCGCCACGCGCCGCACCGCCCACCGCGCCGCGCGCCGCACCACCCGCCGCGCCACGCGCCGCACCGCCTACCGCGCCGCAGCCCACGCAGCGCAGCACGTCCAAGCCCACCGTGGTCGCCGCCCCCGCAGGGGGGACGAAGGCGAAGCGAGTGACGCCCCTGGACCCCAGGATTATCATGGTCATCAACACACTAAACCAGGTGCTGATGGCCATCCAGGAACAGCGTGATCCCATCCCGCTGATTCTGAGCTGCATCACGGAGCTCTGCGCCTCTTATGGCTGAGCTCCGTATTGTATTTTGGAATGCCGACGGGCTCTCACAACAGAAAACCCGTCTCCTCAAGACCGTGCTTTCTCAGCGTCGAGTGGACATCGGCCTGATTTGCGAGACTCACCTCAGACCAGTAGACAAGTTGAAAGTTCCTGGATACTATGTCTACCGGGAGGACCACACCTCGCCGATCGGGACTGCTTATAGGGGATTAGCAGTCTTGGTCCGTCGGAATGTCATCCACCAACCGCTGCCAGTACCACAGCTGCAGTCGTCGTACGCCCTAGGCGTGGAGATCTGCATTGACCGCCAGCCCACCCGAGTGTTCGCCTTCTACAAGCCGCCGCAGAATCGACTCGCAGTAGCTGATGTCCGCATCTTGCTGGACTCGCCGCTGCCCACGATCCTCGCTGGCGACTTCAACGCGAAGCACACGGCGTGGAACTCCAACCTTGTGAGCCCAGATGGCAGACGCCTCCTGGACGATGCAGACCGCCACGGCTATGAGGTGCTAGGACCAGAGGTCCCAACGCACTACCCGTACTGTGCAGCCCTCACACCAGACGTCATCGACATAGCGGTCGCTCATGGCTTAGCCGCCGCCCCGTCACTTGACGTGCTGGATGACCACCTCATCTCTGACCACCAAGCAGTCCTCATGACGCTGAATACGACACCGATGACGTCATCGCCGCCTTCCCCCAAACATCGCCAGGACTGGCGAATCTTCGCCGAACACATGGCCGAACATTCGCCGTCCTTTAGAGTGGAGTGTCCTGCAGACGTCGACCGACTCGCCACGGACCTCAGCGCAGTAATGTCCAACGCGCTTCGAGAGTCCAGACTCGACGCTGCATCCACTCGCAGGCTACCCCAGCTCCCCACCCGCATACAGGCGATGATAGAGGAGAAGAGGAAGCTGCGAAGGCAATGGCAAATCCTGCGGTGCCCGACCATGAAGACCCGGCTGAACGCTCTGGCCGCCAGGATATCAGACGCACTGGAAACGGTAGCGGACGAATCTTGGTACTCCGCCATCGAGCGAGCCGGCGACGACTGGTCCGGCATGCACCGCCTCTGCCGCCAACTCTCCGGGAAGCCCTCTCCGATTAGACCCCTCATGGCCAGTGACGGAACCCCACGTTACCGTGCCGAGGATCGAGCGGAGATATTCGCGGACTACCTGGAGACGCAGTTTACACCCAACCCGACTGCAGATGTGCAACACATAGAGACCATCGAGCGACACGTGGAGGACTACTTCGCGTCGCCGATACCACCGACAGAAGACCCCGTCGTGTTCTCCCCCGGACAAGTCCACAGGATGATTCGGCGAACTAAACTGCGCAAGGCCCCCGGTCCCGACCGAGTCACCAATGAAGCCCTGCGTCACCTACCCCTGCGAGCCATCGCGACGCTGACGCGGCTTTTCAACGGCATCCTCCGTACCGGGCACTTCCCATCGTCGTGGAAGCTCGGCCGAGTCATCCTGATTCCCAAGCAAGGCAAGAACATCATGCTGCCTGGGAGTTACCGTCCCATCACTCTTCTGTCGGCTACCTCGAAAGTCTTCGAGAAGCTATTGCTGCTGCACATCACGCCCCACCTTCAGCCACGCGACGAACAGTTCGGGTTCCGTGCCGAACACTCCACCACACTGCAAGTGGCGAGAGTACTGCACCACCTTGCTTCCGCCTACAACAAGCGAGAGCAGTCAGTCGCAGTATTCCTCGACATGGAGAAGGCGTTCGATCGCGTCTGGCACGCCGGGCTCGTATACAAGCTGTCCACGTCTACTACTCCGCGCCGAGTAGTCAAGACTGTGGCCACCTTCCTGCAAGACAGACGTTTTCAAGTGGCGGTTGAAGACGCCCTGTCCACGGAGCGCCCCATCAGAGCCGGTGTGCCCCAGGGAAGCTGCCTGTCGCCCGTCTGTTACAGCAGATATACGGACGACATACCAGTCGCGGACAGCGTCATACTAGCGCTGTACGCCGACGACGCGGCATTCATCACCACCTCGCTCAATGCCCCGCATGCAGCGCTGAAGATGCAGCGAACACTGGATGCACTTCCCACATGGCTGAAGGACTGGAGACTCAAGGTCAACGTGGCGAAGACTCAGGCGATTTCCATCGGGCGAGCGCGACTACTACCGCCCCCGATGTCACTCATGGGCGAGAGCGTCGAATGGTCCCCGCAGGCCAAGTACCTTGGCGTGACCATCGACAGGACCCTCTCGATTCGGCCCCATGTAAAGAACGTGGTCGACCAGACGCGCGCTGCGCGGAACCTTCTCCGCCCCGTGCTAGCGTCCCACCTGCCTCTCCGTACGAAGCTGTGCGTCTACAAGACGTACATTCGCACGCGACTCACTTACGCGGCCCCTGCGTGGTTCGCGCTAACCAGCGAAGCGGGCCGCAAGTCGCTGCGAGCGCAGCAGTCGCTGTCACTCCGTACCATCTCCGGAGCACCACGCTTCGTACGGAATCAGGTCATCTCCAGAGACCTGCACATGGAGAGCCTGGACGACTTCGTTCGCCGCCTGAGTTCCTCTCTGTTCGCGCGCGCCGACGGAGCGCGATCCCAGCACCTGCGTGGCATCGCGCCATACCATCGGCGACCACCGGACATAAGAGGCCTGCCACGAGACCTAGTCCCCTAGGACTGACTGCTTCCTCGCCACTGGCTGACGGGCGCCCATCGGTACACTACCGGTGGGCTCGACCTCGCTGAGCGGCGGGCGAAGCCCATCACGGTCATACCACCCTGCAGCAGTCCGCAGATCGCTCGCGACACCACGCGGGCTTGATCGCACTGCAGCAGGATATTCCCGGACATACAACCCCGGACACGACACCACGGACCAAACCGGTCCCACCCATCGCCCCGCCTGTAGTCGCAGGCGGCGTTTTAAACCACTGTAGGGGGCCATCGCCCCGATCAGTTACCCCGAGGCCTGTGGAGGCGTGCGTGGAAGACCCGAGAGATTTCGAGCTCGATTTCAATTAAGAGCTCGAGTGCATATTGGAACATACCCATAATCTTCTCCATACACTATTCTCGGGAAGTCCCCGTTTCTTAAAGTATCTGGTTCCAAAGACTAATAAAGTTTTATTCATTGTACTAGTAACATAGAATATTACATGCCCGTTACCTCAGATTAAATACCGTGTAGTCTTGTATAGTATAGCTGAGCCCGTTACATCCATAAGAAAATAAACGACAACAATACCTCATTATTTATATATGTAACCGTAAGATTGTGAAAACCGTTAGATTGTAATCTATCAAGCGAAATTGTAAAATGTCGAAGCAAGACCAGTCTGAACCTTTTGAACACCAATTAGAAATACCATCATCTCGACGTTTCGTAATGACAATGCAGCTCAATAAGGATGTGGTAGGCAACTAATAAAAGCAAGGCGGTGCTACTCTAAGCCTTTTGTGAACAGATAAGATTAATATTTACAGCAAAATGTGGGACACAAAAAAGCAAGGCGGTACCAGTTTTTTGAATACCGATAAGAAATACCGTCATCTCGTCGTTCCGTAATGACAATGCAGCCCAATAAAGAAGTGGTAGGCAACTAACAAAAGCAAGGCGGTGCTACTCTAAGCCTTTTGTTAACCGATAGGATTAACATTTACAACTAATTACATGGCTCATTTGAGCAATTTAAGTTTTCTCGAAAACAGCATTGTTTTTACGGGACGGGATTTTTAACAACTAAGGTAACAGGCCCCTAATTCGTGGTAATACGTTATTTCGTTAGTTTTTTTCTGGCGCAAAAAATAAGCAATTAAAAAATTATACAACTCTCGGACGGCCACGAATATCCGTGCGGCTTGCGTTACAGAAAGGCATAGTAGGTAGGTATATGTTTTGTTCACATTCTTATCATACGAGTTTGAAGGTGTCTTGAATTTACATTTTGAAGGTAAATTCGCACAGGTACTTCCAAATTAGTTTTGTTTGTTATTCGATATATTTTATGTATTTTTGTATATTTTTATTATATATAGTAGGTAGTTAATAGTTAATTTACATAATTTAAAAATGATCTACAAAATTAAGTACTTATGCAAATTTCCAAAAATTAATAACAGAAATAAGGGACAGTCTATTTTGTTATACTTTTCCCCAAGTTCGTGATAGATAAATCTATAGTGGTAGGTAGTAGGTAAGGCACATAACATTTGTAACGCAATATATTATCTATATATGTAATATAAAAGCGAAATACCACTCACTCACTGACTAATCACGATATCTCAGGAACTATAAAGCGTACAGACTTGAAATTTGGAAAGTAGATTTCTTCTATGGTGTAGACGCCAGTTAAGAAAGGGTTTTGAGAAAATCCACCCCTAAAATAGGGGTTGGAAGTTTGTATGAAAGTCCTTTGTTTTTGAAGTTAGAGACTTGAAAATAGGCAATTAAGTTAATAGTTATAAATAATAAAAACCTGTATAAGCAATTTTATGAAAACGTACCCCAATAGGGGTGAAATGGGGGTTGGAAGCTTACATAAGGGTTCCAAATTTTTGAAGTAAGAGACTTGGAAATCGGGATTTAGGTTATTAGTTTTAAGTTATAATAAACTGTATAAGCAATTTTAGGAAAATCTACCCCACAGAGGGTAAAATGGGGGTTGTAAGTTTGTATGAAAGTCCTATGTTTCTGAAGTTAGAGACTTGAAAATCAGGATTTAGTTTAATAGCTTTAAATAATAATAACCTTTAAAAGCAATTTTACGAAAATCCACCCCAAAAGGGGTGAAATGGGGGTGAAAGGTTACATACAAATTTAATGACTTTGAAGTATAGACATGAAAATCACCATTTAAGTTATCAGTTTTAAATAATTAAAAACCTGCATAAGCTATATTATAAAGCGCCTATAGATAGGCTGTTTGCAGCGGGAAAATTTCATTATCTCATAAGAAATCAACAATTGTACGCGGACGAAGTCGCGGGCGACCTCTAGTTAATTATATTCCCTAATAAACCAAAGATTCAAAAAAAAAAAGAAACGAACTTTGTTTAAATTTTTAGTTTCAAATAGGTAAGTACCTTAAAAAAGGTGTATTTATTGTCATTTATCGGAATATCATCTTTTTATTAATTATATTTTTATAAAAAATTATCATAACTCGCTGTAAAAACTTTATCCCGAAATAGGGGTAAGTAACGACTTTACGAACTTTAGAAGCAGAGCCAAATTTTATCAAGAAATAAGGTTCAAACAAGAGAATTAAGTTCAATTAATATAAATAAAACTACGAAACAAAACTACATAATTTATATGATATATTAAATTATACATATTCAATTTATCAAATTACTGGCACAATACCAATATTCATCACACAAAAGCTTTTAAAGTGATATATCATGTTAAAGAATATATTTAAAAAATCTTTGAGTCCTGAGAGCCTTAACATACCGAAATACTTACGTTAACACTTAAGTTATTTGTCATAAGACTACCTTGTTATCTGCCCCACCTGACATACTTTCTATATATATACTGACCGAGTCCATGATGCAGCTCAGTTGTATTTTGGCATTCGCTCGTAACGGTTTACCATTTACTCGACGATGTCTGACCCCGTGGACCGTGAAATGGCACGCATATTTGCGTCTGATGATGAAACTGAAGAGTAAGTGAAATTGTGATCTACATAAATTGTGCTTACGGAAAGTGCGCTGCTATTATTTGTGTTATTTTCTCAGTCGCCAAGAAACCTTCTCCAATGAAAGTGGATCCGAGGAGGAAATTACCTCCGAATCGGAATCGGATGGTGACGATGCATGGCAGGACGCGGAAGCGGCCGTGGACACGGACGCAGACGCGGACGTATGGAGTACTATGAGTACTCTACGCCAGATCGACCACACGGCTCTACCCACGTATCATATAAACGCAGCTGAGTATCCCATTGAATACTTTAACATTTTATTTACAACCCATTTTTTTACCACTTTGGTGAGCAGTGTAAATACTCATGCCACCGCAATTTTTTTGGAGAGTCTGCTTGAAAGGGATAATTGCCGGATTTTTCGATGGGTAGATACCAATGTTACGGAGATGAAAACATTTCTAGCACTTTTATTTCATATGGGTCATATTAAATTGAATAGAATAAATGATTATTGGAGACGCGGTAAACTTTTTAACTTGCCTTTTTCAAACTTTATGGGCCGTGACAGATTTCTATTGATTTTACGTTGTCTTTATTACACTGACCAGGCTCACTATGATACTACTACCGAGCGGTATGCTCAACCAATCATAAATTTTTTTAATAATCGCATGCAAGAATTGGTAACTCCCATCAGAAATTTGACGATTGATGAAACCATTGTCTCGTGGCGTGGGCGACTTCACATCAAGCAGTACATTAAGGGTAAACGTCACAAGTACGGAATTAAACTTTATGTACTGACTGATGCGAATGGGCTAAGTCTTAAACTTCACATGTACAATGGCGCTTCAGATTCTCTTGTAGGAGGTAGAGGCCACACTAAAAAGGTAGTTTTGCTTTTATTGGATAAATATTTAAATAGAGGCCATGCGGTCTATATGGATAATTTTTATAATAGCGTAGAGCTTGCAGAAACTCTTTTAGCAAATAAAACCTATCTTACAGGTACTTTGCGCGCTAATCGATCTCGTAATCCGTCATTTGTTACCGCTAGAGTTCCCAGGGGTTCTTGTATTTTTAAATTTAACCGTAGGGGTGTATGCGTCGGTAATTATAATGATAAACGGCGAGTCTTAATGATTTCTACGCAACACAGTGGAGAAATGGTTGAGACTTGTCATCGAAGACGGGGTACTGTGCATAAACCACGAATGGTTGTCAAATACAACAAGTATATGAATGGAGTTGATCGTAAGGATCAAATGCTTTCATATTATTCATGTTACTCGAAATCCATGCGCTGGTATAATAAAATAATTACACATATTTTGCAGCTAATGTTTTTCAATGCATATAAGTTGTTTAGTCATCGCAAAAATGAACAAATGACGTATTATGATTTTAGGCTTAACGTCGTAGAAAATTTGCTCAACATATCCAACCAGACTGATAGACAGAGAGACAGGCCCAGATCGGATCAACGCACAACCGATCTCGGTGAAATAATTCACTTGCCCGTGAGTTGTCCTAAAAATAACAAAGGCAAAACAAAACAGCGTCGCTGTGCCTTATGTTTTAGAAAAAATAGAATTCGCAAGCAAGTAATGTTTTATTGCCCTATGTGCCCTCAGCAACCTGGCTTGTGTTTAACTTGCTTTAGAGAATTCCATAATTACAAAGACTTGTAAATTAAGTATATACTTGAAAGAGTTGTAATATTGTTTGATTTTGCATGTTGATAAATATTTTAATTTTACAATTTGTTTTCTGTAGATATTAAGAAAAAAAAATATTTTGTTCTAATTCAATAGCGTACGTTCGTTGATTTATAATAATTTATAATAAGTGGTTGATTTTGCACGTTGCTACTTACTTTATTATTGGTATTTTTAAAATTTAATTACAAAGGCTTATAATTATGGAATAATTAGTAACTTTATGGCTTAGAATAACTACTATTCTAAGCTTTATGGTAATTTCAAAACTCAAAACTATTGAACCGATAATTTTTATTTTTATTCTTTCGAATATCTGTACCGTAAGATAGGCCTCTCATTTAATTGATTAATCCATTTTCACGTACATATTCAACTTTCAGTTTGTGATTTAAATTACATGTACACTACATTAGATTTTACATTTTCAGACTCTCCTGGCCTTCTCGGGCAACTGAGTGGAGTTAAGAAGAGATGCTGACTATAGTTATTAATATACTAAGATAATTCGTATTAATTGTATTACTTAGAATTTATTATGTCATTCATTTATAATATTATGTTTGATTTTGCATGTTGTTAAATATTTTAAGTTTATAACTAGTTTTAGAAGATTTCGTTCTAATTAACAGTGTACGTTCGTTGATTTATAATAAGTGATTGATTTTGCACGTTTCTACATACTTTATTATTATTATTTTTAAATTTACTTTTAATTTTATTTAAGCTCACAAATTAACATTTTATTACCTATTGTTTGATTTTGCGTGTAGTTTACAAAATTGTAGTTTATTTTTTATGTTACATTTTATTATTTGATTTAATTTCACTAAGAATATCGTAACGTATGATATGTTACATAATATTGTATCTCATATCTAATATTGGAACACCGGGGTTTTCTCGCCAGCTCTTTCCACGGTGTTAGTTTTCCGAGCTGGTGGTAGAGTCTTTTGAAAGTAAAATCATATCAAAGTAATTTCATGAAAATACAATTTCCAGTATTTATTTATTTCCTGTTGTTTTATTCTTTTTGCCCCTTGGTAATTACATATGATATTCCAGACTATAATCTATGGCTGTACCAAATTTCATCCAGATCCGTTAAGCCGTTCTGGTATGATTGAGTAGCATCCATCCATCTAAACTTTCGCATTTATCATACGTATATTAGTACCGATGCGAAGGTACCACAGTAACTGTGCTCGAGGCTTGCGAAAAAAGTGGTTTATGAATGGTAAAAAGTATTGAAATAACAAAAAAATGCTTTTTTACCATTTATAAACTATCGCAATAAGACTTTCGCTATCACATATGTATACGCTGACGCCATGATTATGTCACCGTAAGATTGTAAAAACCGTTAGATTATAATCTAACTCGCGAAATTGTAAACTGTTGAATGATTACAATATAACGCGTTATTTTTCGATAGATTGTGATCTGTTAGGTTAACCCTATAGAACCTAAGTGCCCCTGATTATTTATGTCGAACCCTAACCTAACCTACAAGAAAGAGACAAGAAAACGAAAATACAATGAATATTTCAAAAATTGACACTTAGAACATTGAACGGTTCACAATCTTTCGACTGTTTACAATCTACCGAAAAAAAAAGCGTTAGATTACAATCTTACGGTGACATTTATATTATCTCTTGCTCAGTCTACGGTTGTAGTTCTATACTTTATGTCACTTGTCTCTGGTCAGTTGTTAATTTTTAGTATCGGACTGTATTATTTTTTCACGGGGAGTTCCCGTTGAAGGGTCTGTGGTCCAGCTTTAGATGTCTGTGGTTGTTCGATTGTTATTCTGACGTTTGTAAAATAAAAAATACAAACTTGAATAAATAAAGTACAACACAGTACAACACAGTACAACACAGTTTGATAAATAAAGTACAGTAAAGTAAGTGTACTTACAAAAATGGAAAGGTAAGATAACAGTTTTTAACTTCGTGTTGGTTATGCATGTTTTGTACTCAACAATATAATGGTTTAGCTTATTGAAAATTATAAATTCAGTGCAAGTGCAGGAGAAATAACATACCTATCCCTATAAGATACCTATATATTATTTCGCAGTTGAAATCATAACTTGTATTGAATAAAAATCCTGAAAGTGTCAAATTGCAGTAGTTTCTTTTTTGCATGGACTCACTGATTAAGCTTACTAACAGCATGAAACTAAGCACTATCTACAGACAACCAAGGAGTCCAGAAAGAAGGAGAAACAGAAGGCGCCGAAGAAGGCAGCCTTCTACGTCCTCCTCTGGGCGAAGCACGCCCACGCCCTCGCCCCCGCCCAGGAGGGCGCGGGTGAACAAGTCACCCGAATTGGTACCGAAGCGGTTTGTCTTCTGTTGGGAGTGTACTCGGAGATTTTGGTGCACTCTCCACCGCACTAAACACCCCGCGTGCCGCAGACGCCTTAATTTTGATTAATGGTTATGAAGGTACTAACAATTTGTAATATGTACTTAAATATTGTTAACCACTAGCTGATGCCCATGACTTCATCCGCGTGGTTTAAGTTTTTTGATTCCCGCGGAACTCCTTAATTTTCCGGGATAAAAAGTAGCCTCCAGGTCCTCAACTATACCAATGTCAAAAATCACGTCGATCCGTTGCTCCGTTGCGGCGTGATTGAAGGGAAAACCAACAAACAAACACACTTTCGCATTTATAATATTAGTATGATGGGTCTCACCGATTTTAGTAGATATGTAACTACTAACATTTACAAGTGCAGTGGTGACTGGTGATTGGTTTATTACTTTTTAACTAAACGATGAAAAGTTACTTACTTTTTAACCAGATTGTGTATTTCCTACAATTTTTTTTCTTTTTGCAGTAAGCACCTGGGAACAAATATTTAATAAAAAAAAATCAAAAATATAAAATTGTTTTATTTCTCGTAGGTTTCCCTACTACAAACTACAGACAAATGATAAAAATATAGAATTTAAACTTAAAATATTCAATATTACGTATTCCTGTACCAAATTTCAATGTATGAAATTTAAAATTTAATTTACTCCTAAAAACACAAAATTAAAATTTTATGTAAGTAGGTATATTTTTTTTGTTTGTTTGTTTTTTTTTTAATCAGACGCACCAGTCTCCAGTCTCCGTACCACGTGTATTGACAACATTTAGATGACTGCCTTATCACCTGTATATTACCGTATATCCATCCATCCATACTAATATTATAAATGCGAAAGTGTGTCTATCTGTCTGTCTGTCTGCTACGCTTTCACGGCCCATCTATTCAACCGATTTTGATGAAATTTGGTACAGGGATAGGTTGTATCCCGGGGAAGGACATAAGCTACTTTTTATCCCGGAAAATTCAAAGGTTCCCGCGGGAATCTAAAAATTTATCAGTTCAACCGATGTTAATTAAATTT
Organism: Erebia epiphron; assembly: GCA_963932025.1. NCBI lineage: Eukaryota > Metazoa > Arthropoda > Insecta > Lepidoptera > Nymphalidae > Erebia > Erebia epiphron. Next base: position 3,951,126 of record OZ009948.1, read on the forward strand.
GGTACTGGGGTAGGTTATATCCTGGGGAAGGACATAGGCTACTTTTTATCCCGGAAAATTCAAGAGTTCCCGCGGGAATCGAAAAACTTGGTCCACGCGGACGAAGTCGCGGGAATCATCTAGTATATAATATACAGATGATAGAAGCACTCATCTTAACGTCCTAATACGACTAGCATTGTAGTGCATTGGCTGATGACTGACACGTCTGATCTGCCAACCTTATATACAAATTGGTGCCAGTCGCTACCGCGATGTTATTTCCTACAGCGCCATCTAGTATTTACATTGCACACTACACACTATAAGTTACGCGGCGGATACTAAACCTATTATGTGCCTGTTATTTTGTATGAACTAGCTTCGGCGGTACGCCCGGTCGTGCGTAGCGCCATTACCGACTAATTCAGCGTGCTCTCACGCACTGACGGGACAGCTTTTAAGGTAGGAGCCCAGGCAAGTTCATGAGCACTGGCTGCCATGAACGACCCCAATGACCAGGCTAGTTCTGAGCACCGAAAGTATACCTCACAGATTACAATCTACCGAAAAATAATGCGTTATATTGTAATCTTTCGACAGTTTACAATCTTGCGAGTTAGATTATAATCTAACGGTTTTTACAATCTTACGGTGACATATATACAAAATTCCATTGTTCGCTTTACTGTTGAGTGATAACTATTATTCCTCACTAGAGAATACATATACCTTATTGATTATTCTACTTCCAGATGATGCCCGCGACATTATCGGGATACAACCTAAGTATATCTGTACCAAGTTTCATCGAAATCGCAGACATATAGACAGATAAACAGGCACACTTTCGCATTTATAATATTAAACCTGTACTATTCTGTGATATCAGTACTAGAACCAGTTTTGTACCAAATTCGGTAAATAAAACAAACTCATAGCTAAATCTAGCTCCTTTTAATAACCAACAACTTGAACTCCATATCACTTCAAAGGCCATGTTTGTTTATCCTGCAAGCTTTTGGTCTGCGAATACGTGAGGCAGACCCTCTGAGTGCACCTCAGACTGCCGTCAGACTGACAGTAGCAGTCGTTGCAATGTAATCTGTAAAAAAAGTTACGCGCCGAGTTGGTACAGCATGGAAATGGTATAGCATTGTCTACAATAAACATGTAAAAAAAAAATTAAAATTAATTAATTTAAAAATAGCCTGGTCAGGATTTTGATAGGCAAGCTATTTTAGGCGTATTTATCTATTATTATATAATATAAAAATAAAAAGTAGGTTTCATCTGGTTAACAGATCGGTTAAGGTCTTTGTATAGCCGGCTCTAAGACCAATACTATACCATCGCTTAGTGCAGTATTGTTTTAATATTGTTGACATTCGTGTTGTAGAATTACGACCCTTATTTTATTAAAGTCAAGGGACGTGACATAGAACTGTCATTTTGAAACAATACTGCTTTAATTGCTGGTGGAATTCAGCTTTTGGCAATTGGCTACTTGACAGCTGTAACTATAAAATATGAAATATGTTAGATTTTGTAGCTTGTAGGTTAACAATAATTATACACTATGTGTTTTGCATTAAAATAAATTGTAAATATTTTATTTTTGCAAAACAAATTTGAGATTTTTTATCTGTGGATTACGAGTAGCGAAACGCGGGCGGTCATGATAGAGCCCCGTGTGACGTCATATTTCAAGAAAAAACGTCGTGTGTACTAATGTTTGCGTATTTTTAGGAAACTTAACACTAATATATTTCGATTTGTGATTGTGAGAGGAATGGAATGCTATACAGCTGATAGTGCTCTGCCTAAAGTCGATTCATCTATGGTTGCAAATTTATTTGCGTGTAAACATTTGCTCTGCCGAGTTTCATAATGTAAAATCTTACATGTACCTAATTGCCGAAATACACAAAGTAATAGTAATTAGGTCTCGTGTTTAAGACCTAAGAAAGTGCTGCTGTAAAGTGACAGAAATATAATTTATGTTAATTTTATGTCATGTTTTATGAAGAAAATGTTAGGTTAGGCTTAATTCATTTTTGCTAGATCAGAGTTTTTAGTTGATTTCTTTATAACACTAACATCAAAGTGGTCTTCACAAAGTAATATCGCAGATTTATCCGATTTAAATTCCAGGCTCGGCAGATTAACTGTAACCACTGCTTTCGACGTTTATGACATTGGTAATATTGTATAGGTATAGGAATGTGTATAATATATAATGTGACAGGATACGAAATAATTATTAATTATAGTATTTCTACACACGTCTTGTAGCTTGTAATTTTCACAATTGCATCAAAAAAGCTGTAAACTTTCCACTCAAAATCACTTAAAGCACGGTGCATCGTAGTTAGCATTATTTTATTTTGAGCTATGACGTCACAGCTAGCAAATGTCACGTGACCGGCTGTTTTCGCGCGAATTTAAAATTAATGTATTAAAAATGTATTTTTTTCTAATAAATAACGCTTTTTTTAAGAAAAAGATAATTGTAAGAGGTATAAAATGAACCCACGTACATTTTTATGTAATTTTTCGAAAACTGTCAAATAGCAAATTGTTGATGGTGGATGGTGATGGGAAAAGTATGCAAAATATGCGTTATAAATGGCCATATCTTTTTATTGCGTTGACTTAAAAGCTAGATTTTTTAAACGTAACCTTGAGGGGCCGTAGACCTAATTGATGCTTCTACGAGTTCTTGATAAAAAGGGACTTTGGGTTGACAGACATACATACAGACGGACAGCGAAGTGATCTTAAAAGAGTTCCTTTTTCCTCTTGAGACACAGAACCCTCAACCCTAAAAATTATCTATTTCTATAATTTTTGATTTTGCAATTCCTATCGCCCAAGGGTGTCTTTAACGATAAGACCGCCTTTGTATGCTCTACTATTGGATTGAGCTTCTTTGTATGTACTTATGTGTTTCTGTGTCCCTTGTGTGCAATAAAGATAATATAGTCCATCAAACTTATCTGACCCGGTGACTGCGTAAAAACAAAAACTAAACAGGCATCCATACAAATATTATAAATGCGAAAGGGTGTCTGTCTGTCAGTCTGTCTGCTTCGCTTTCACGGCCTATGTTTTCAACCGATTTTAGTAAAATTTGGTATAGAGGTATTACATCCCGGGGCAGGACATAGGCTTTTTATCCCGGAAAATTAAAGAGATCTCGTGGGACCTTTATCAACGCGGACGAAGTCGCGTGCATCTTCTAGTAAAAAAATAGTTCCAATTTTGACCACCGGTCAAATAAGTTTGAGGAACAGTAATGATCTTACCTGTAAGAGACCCTAGGTTTACACTTCTCCTTCTTGGCATCATACGTCAGTTTGACGTTCGCACTGGCCGCTGACGTCATCAGTTGTTTCCCAGTTAGGTTCTTACCGCAGTTGAGTATGGGTGTACATTCGTTCTTCATGTTCACGCATTTGCAGATGGTGCACATCATTTTGAAGTCCTTTTTACATGGACGTCCTGGAAAACAAATAAGTTAGTACATGCGTAGACACATTGGCCCCGTGTCATTTCAGGGAGACAGCATCAACGCCGGGAGCCGCAGCAGAAAAGGCTGAAACCGGCAAGCGGCGGAAGTATGCCTCTCTCATAGAGAGTTCCATATTTGTTCCATTTGCCGTGGAGACCTTGGGGCCGTGGAATCTTAGTGGCAAATTTTTTTTGCGTGATATTACACCGCGGTTGATTGGCTGATCTGGTGACAGAAGTGGATTTTATGCGCAAAGAATCAATCAGCCAGGCTGTCCAGCGCGGCGCCGGCGTGGAGCGCTGTTCCACGCGGGCATGATTTATATAGTAATTAGTAGCTTTAAGTTCTATTGTATTGTTTTCAATAAATGTTATTTAGTTAGTATCAAATCATCTTTCCTCTTCTTCTTCTTCTCTTGGTTTTTGGCTTTTTGCTTGCGGCGCTAAGCAATTGCGTGTGCTTGTTACCTGTAAGTTCTTTCGAAAGAACATCCGCATATGTTTCCATGTTCACGCAATACTTCGCCGTGCAATATAAATCATGCTTGTAAGAGCAGAAGCAGATGTTGCAGACCACAGTGTAAGTCCTGCCGGGCTCACACTTGGCGCCCATGTGAGGAAGCTCCGGGAGGTCCACGGCTGTACGCGTCTCCATTTCTGTTATTTCTTTGTCGGCGAAACGGTCTGAAAAGAAATGAAAACAGCAGTTCTTTAAGACTGGCGCAGTCTAAATCGCTTTGATCTTCTTATTCTGTCTGTAACCTATAATATATGATAATTGGAAAAAATGGGCATACTAACTTCTTATAAGTCAGTTTAAGACTTAAGACAGACACAGTATTAATGAACCCACATCAGGTAGGAACAGTTCCTCAAATATCGGTCAATATATGCTTTAAACCGATCTTTAGCATAGATTGACCAATACTTGAAAACGTGTTCTTAGCTGATGTTGCCTTATTATTAACAAAAAGGATTAGATATAGATCAAATTAAAATTTCTTACTGGGGAACCCACTGCTGCAAGAGTGAGTACATTTGGCTATCTTCTTTTCAGTGCAAAAGCATTTCCTACATCCGTCACTATATGTCTTTCCAGGCTCGCATTTCCCTTCTGGTAATGGAGGGAAGTTTTTGTGATCTAGCTCCACCCTTTCATTGCTATGAAAACCTTCACGAAGGACATCTTTTTTTAGTTTCTTTACTGCTTTCATTTTCTTTTCCTTATCATGTTTATTTTGTTCTTCTGGCTTTATATTATCTTGAAACTCTTTGACGGCGTTCTCTAAACAAGCCATTCTTGTGCAAAAAAGTGAGTTTTTCTCCCCACATTGGCATGTGTTACATGACTTTCTGTACACCCTTCCTGGTACGCAGTTTTGGCCATCTTCTAATTCTGGTAATTCGTCATGATCAATTTGCTTGTTGGTTGCTGTAAATGAAATGTCGCATATTTGTTTTTAGCTTAAAAGAGTTGATATAAATTTGCCCTTCCTAAAAAGGTGCTTTCAATGAATTCATTAATTTTAGGGGTTGAAGTTATAACTATACTTATTCAATAAAAACTGTAATAATGTTAAAACAAAATTTATTCAACTCAAGTAATTTGCAAGGTCTTCAAGATTAAAATTTACGAGAAATAGCAGTTATGCAAATTAGTGATTCAGTGTTAGGCTAGCAGTGATCGATCCTTCACCGAAAATAAAATCCTCCAAACAGACCATTGTAGTACAAGATAGTGTTCTTTTATTACTACAAACACAGGTGTTGCATTTAATCCTATACTTTTGACCAGGCTCGCAGTCCTGCTCTTCATGGATCGCTTTAGCTAAATTATAGAAAGCAACATTTTCATCACCGATTCTCAATGCTGTTATTTTAGTGTCACAAATTTTATTTGTACAGACTAACTCTCCATTTTTATCACAGACGCATCGGTTGCAGTCTATTTTATATTCCGTTTGAGGCGCGCACGTATCCTTGTCCATGCTTTTACGAATCTTGCTGATATTGGTGATTAACGCAATATCGTTTCTCTCTAACTCCTGCAGATTCATTTCGCCTACTTTTACGCAGAGTCTGTCAATATAGAAATTAACATCACTACAAAGGCAAATCTCGTCATTAGTTCTGAGGAAGTCTCCAAATTTGCAAGTATCTGATTTATGACCTCTTGTAGTACAATTTCTAGTTGTACACGATGAAGGTCGGATGACACCAGATTTTTCGCATTGGCATATATTACAATCTATTAGGAACAAAGAGGCGGGCGTACAAGTGATGGTGACGTTGGACCTCAAGGTGTTCTTAGCCGGAGTTTTTTCTGAGCGTAGATATTGGAATGTCTCCCTGCAGTTGAGTGACAACCATTTCCCTTCATAATTGCAGGTGCAAAACAGTTCTTCGAATCTGTACGTGACATGCCGTTGACATTCATCTTTGTTGGATTTCCTGGGATTTACTGGAAACAAATACAACTACTACTATATTGGAACAATATACTTACCTAATATAGAACTGTACTCCTCTGTTTCGTACCTAACTCAAGTGAAGACTACACGGAAAAAATTTAGTGGAATCCTAAGTTTAAAAGTCCCTAATTAATATTTTTTAAATTATATTACTAAAATTTTAATTTTAATTTAATTTATTTGAACCACCAACAGAATTACAATTAGTAGGTAGGTATACAAAATGTTCAATGGCTTAGGTAAACATGCAATTCAAATTATAGGTAGTTACATCGTGCACATAAGAAAAGTCGTACATACATTAAGAACATAAGTTTACATTAGGCAATTATTAAGATTACTAAAGCAAGACTACGAAAAATCAATGAAAATAACTATCAATAAATATATTTAAAAAACTAGATAAAAAGAATATAAATAAATAACTTGCTTACAAATTACTATACATATAATAAAACATAATTTTCTCCGAAATATAAAAAGATTATAAAATTATAATATAATATCGCGAGTAATCTCGTCCAGATGACCATAAAACTAGGGACAATTTGATCTACTAGTAATAGACAGTGGAAGGTACTTAAGTAAAACCTAGCTGGTAAATTAAACTATGTAAATAAGTAATTGCTTTGCTTTGTAAAAGGTGCTCAATTCAACGCGTATGATTTTGCTTAAATTATCTTACTTTTACTAATATCTTACTTCTTACTTCTTACTAATACTATATCCTTACTAATATTATAAATGGGAAAGTGAGTTTGTTTGTATGTTTGTTCCGCTTTCACGCCGTAACTACTGAACCGATTGCTTTGAAATTTTGCAGACGTAAAGTTAGAAGTCCGGATTAAATAATAGGGTACTTTTTATCCCGGAAAATTAAAGAGTTCCCGCGGGAACTAAAACTCCTCAATCCACGCGGACGAAGTCGCGGGTATCAGCTAGTAGTATTATAAACACGAAAGTTTGTAAGTATGGATGTATAGATGTATAGATGTTGTTGGCACAGGGATAGATTATAGTCTGAAATAACACATAGGCTACTTTTTATCCCGGAATATTAAAAAGTTCCCGCGGGAACCAAAAAGCGTCAAATGGATGTTTGTTACTCAATCACGCCAGAACGACTGAACGGATTTAGATGAAATTTGGCACAGAGCTAGATTATCGTCTGGAATAGCACATGGGCTACTTTTTATCCCGGAAAATTAAGGAGTTCCCGCGGGATCCAAAAAAACCTCAAACCACGCGGGCGAAGTCGTGGGCATCAGCTAGTTTCTTCTATACAGTAATTATTCTATATATTGCTGATCGCTGATCCTTCTTACCAGTAGTTTTGGGGCACACCGTGGCGTGACATACAAACACACCGTCAGCGCTGCAGATGCATTTGTGGCACGGCCCCTTGACCACGTGTGTAGGCACGCAAAACTCCTGCGGCTTCACTGCTCAGGGTTGGGGGCAGAAAAAATCAGAAGTCGTTAAGTACTCGAATAGTATTGATAAATGATTTATTTATTCCACGTAGGACAACTTGTGTCACTTATGATACGTCAGGACTCAGGACTCTACCACCGATTCGTAAAAATGATTCTACTGAGAAGAGCCGGCAAGAAACTCAACAGTAGCTCTTTTCTCAAAAAGTTTTTTTTTCAATAAGTAAACAATACAACAAAACGTTACGTTACAAGTATTACACTGACTTGTGGGCTACTGGACGCGAGGGCTATTAGGTAGATCTTATACTTGCCCAGTATAAGATCTACTTACTACTAGGTACTTACTACTATTATAAATGGGAAACTGGTTGGATAGATGGATGGATGTTTGTTACTCACGCCAGAACAGTTGAACAGATCTGGATGAAATTTGGCACAAGGATAGATTACAGTCTTGGATATAATATGTTACTTTTTATCCCGGAAAATTAAAGAGCTCCTGCGGGAACCTTACAACCTCAATCCAAGAGGATGCGGGCATCAGCAATTCTCAGACAAAATCCAAGTGAGGAATTGAGGATAGTAGATACTATAAGTATTGTACTACGGTAATGATTATTTTGTTTAAAGATGTTAGTCTAAAAAGACTAATCAATGTAGCTGTTTAGGAAATTATTTTATAATGTTTTATAGTGTTGATTTTTGGCCAAACTCTTTTTCTTAATATTTTTTTGTTAAATAATGTTAAGAAAAAGCTGATTATAAATATTCAAACTTTTTCAGTTACAGTTAAAAAAATAAAAATAAGTTTTTTCGTAAGTTTCTTACGGAAGCGTAGCGGGGCAAATGACACTTGATCTGTGTGAAAAAGTTGCATCTGCCCCGTTAGGCGACTACGCCGAGGCTAGCGGGCAGAGCCAGCGGGGCAGATGGGAACAAGCCAAAAAAATTACCTCTTAGTATTAAAAAAAGGCTTTGGACCGCAATACTTAAAAAAACGCTGACAATTCATCATTTTACTTAGTAAGTTCAATTAATGAAAATTAAAAATGCCAAGAAAAATAAAGAGATGTACAAACGTATTTTAAAAGTTAATACTCACCTAATAAAGATTTTACAGAGCATAGTGAAAGACAAACCAACAAGCTAATCAATTCCAACTTCATATTTAAGACATCTATTTAGAATATGATTGAACAATCAAGTAATCCAATTTCAATGATTGATATAGCTTATTACACTACGCTACATAAAGATTAATAGCTGTAATTTTAAAATTATATGACGGAATTACGATAAGAGCTACGAAGAGAAGTTAATTATTATTTTCAACCGACTTCAAAAAAAGGAGGAGGTTCTCAATTCGACTGTATTTTTTTTATTTATTTTTATGTTTGTTACCTCAGAACTTTTGACTGGGTGGACCGATTTAGATGATTCTTTTTTTATTTGAAAGGGCATACTTTCCATGTGGTCCCATATAAATTTTATCGAAATCGGTCGAGCGGTTTTTAAAATATCATCAATAAAATAATTACTTTGTATGCGTGTGCTTGTTGTTGTAAAGTTGGCGCGGGAGTTTGAAGTCGGTTGTTTAAAAAGGATTTTTTATATTAAATTATTTTAATTGCTTTTTGGTTAAATTTATCGATTGGGTTTCGTACTGACGGAATGTATCAGTCGGTATATATATATAAAATGTATTTTTTTTAATGAATACGTATAAGAGCAAAAGTTTTCAGTATTAGGTATGTAAAGAGTTACATAATACCTACTGAAAACTTTTGCTCTTATACGTATTCATTAAAAAAAATGTTCATCAAAAAAGTTTTTGCCGTATACTATATGTGACTAGTCGATCGATATTCGATGACCTTGTCAACCAGCCCACGCCTATTTTAGCGTAGCCAATATAAATATTTTCATTTTTGTATGAAAAAGTTATGGTCACTAGGCACCTTACACTCAAAGTTTAAAAAAAAAAATTAAAACATTGCAGTCTGAAGGTAAATTTATCCAATATTAGAAAAAATCAATAAAAATTTAGGCCAGTCACACATATGTGACATTCACACAGAAATATATGTAACTAGGTAGGTACTATATAACTAGCTGATGCGCGACTCCGTCCGAATTTTCGGTTCCCGCGCCAACTGTTTAATTTTCCGGAATAAAAAGTTTCCTATGTGTTATTCCAGACTATAATCTATCTCAGTGCCAAATTTTATCCATATACGTTCAGCCGTTCTGGCGTGTCATGAAATAAAACGCGGATTTGCTTGACTCTTGTTTTAATTAAATTTATTATTTTAGATAATTTTACATTAATTATGTTTCTGACGAACGTGGCGGAGATCGGAGACGAAAAGGATGGAAGTATATACCATAGCTGATGACAGGTTGACAAAAGTCTATGAAGTTTAGGATGCGTTCAATATATCCAACACCCTCCTCTGAACGCAGACCCATTGCCTTGGTGAATCCTAGATGCTTAGGTCGGTGCTTATTGTCTGTGGTCGGTGCAAACCCTTGGTGAGGACTGCATCAGCTACCATGTCCTGTCTCCTGTGTACTTATGTAGGTTATTGAGACTTGCTTATGCGTCCCCCTCTCTCTTAAAAAGTGGTAGCGGACGTCTGTGTTTACTTCTTGCATGGAATGTAGATATCGTTCCCTGAAATACTAACACAATAAATTGAGGTCCTGACAGATGTGGCCAGAAATCAGTTTCCAACTGTCTCAACCAGATATAGCTTCCTGTATAGCAGTGGCTAATGACATGCATTCAGCTTCTGTACTACATAGAGCTATTGAGTAACAAACATCCATCCATGCACCGAAACATCCGCATTTATAATATTGCTTTTTAGTATAGTATAGATGTCGATGATGTAAACTTGGTATTGTGGTTTCATGCGGATGCACTGGTACTGTTCTGCCGTCTGCGCATATTGTAGATACTCTCTAGGAATTATTTTAAGATTATTTCGTCTGGAGGGAGACTTCGGCTGTGGCTAGTTACCACCTTACTGGCAAAAGACTTTAGCGATTTAGCGTTCCGGTACGATGCCGCGTAGAAACCGTTTAGTGTTATGGGTTTAATATAACTGTCATACCCCTATTAGGCCGCTACCATCTTAGAATGCAACATCACTTAAAATCAGATGAGATCGCTGTCAAGGGCGTATGTATTATATTAGAAAATATAAGTTTTATGATAAGTAGGTAACTAAATAAATTCATCGAAGAGTGGCCATGATATGTGAGATACGACAGTTCTTACGAGTAGGTATACCACTCAATAAAACACAGGAATCAATTTTTTTTATTCCTTTCGTGATTGAATTCACACAATGAATGTATTTTCTACTACATGAGTACATAAAAGTACAAAAAAACTAGATTACAACGAAAAAATTTCGCTAACTACTATGAAAATAACTACTAACACTATTGCAATACTAAAGTCATGATGTTATGTACTTGGACCAAATATGTTTTATTTCAAGTTGTAATACTTTGTACAACCACTTTAAAAATACAAAATAAACATATTTTTTTATAGTTATTCTTGGTTCACTGGTTATAATAATATTAGAAATAACTGTTAAAAAGTTGTAAAACCACGACTTGGCTCTAAAGTTAAATTAAAAAAAAAACAGTAAAGTTTTGAAACTTCAGTTTTTTTTACAAACGGCTTGAATGTGTTGATGACATATATCTAAAACTGTAAAGTTTTACAGGACAGATTGTGTAAAACCTGCCCTATGTTCCGATATACACTGAGAGCACTATTCAGTGCTCTTACTGGGGAGAAATTCGTTCCGCTATGGAGTGACAGTATAGTGCCGCAGTATCCTAGGGAAATTTATGACGTCATAAATCGTCGCCATTTTTGTACTGTGAGCACTGGCGTTTTCGAGGTAAGGTGCTCTCAGTGCTGACTGCGTTCCGTTTTAAACAGTGACCAGTGTAGCTAACTATAAAGGAACGGTTTCGCAGTGTACTAAATTGACGTCACACCTTACAGTGCTTGCAGTGTATTTCGGAACATACCCCTGGTAATTGTTACAGCCTCGACTGTTGTGATTGGCTGAATTTATGTTATTTTTGCTGCGTCAATGGATTTTGGCCAATAGTGGAAGAATGTTAACCAATCTGAGGTGATTGCGATCATTACACTGTAGCTGTCATTTTTACACAATCGCCCTGCAAATTTAAAAACTGGAAATGAAATAATATAAAATTATGAAAACTATAGATGGCAATAAAAATAATACGGACACACGATTTTCAACAAGCAAATCACCCTTACATACGATTAAATTACAACAGTTGACAAAAATAAATCTTAAATATATTCAAATCATTATTCAACGTACATAAACGTTTGAGTACTAAATGATCTAATAATGGGTATGTTCCGATATACACTACGAGCACTGTTCAGTGCTCTTACTGGGGAGAAATTTGTTCCATTATGCACTGACAGTATACTGCCGCAGTATCCTAGGGAAATATATGACGTCATGAATCGTCGCCATTTTTGTACTGTGAGCACTGGCGTTTACGAGGTAAGGTGCTCTCAGTGCTGACTGCGTTCCGTTTTAAACAGTAACCAGTACCTATAGCTAACTATAAAGGAACGGCTTCACAGTATACTAAATTGACGTCACACCTTATAGTGCTCGCAGTGTATATCGGGATACACCCAATGTAACACAGGCGTAATGTACCTAATCTTAACAACTAAAATACATTTCTAAGCAAACATACAAATGATGTCCAAATTAAGTGTTTAATTAAATACTTCAATAACGATGTTACTGATCATAGTCCATTCACTCAAATATCGAAGCTTGAAAATCTTCACTGAGTCTTAATTTGCCAAATACTTCAAGCTTTAGAAGTTTGACCAAATTTTAAAAATACAGGGTACCCTACAAACTGCGTAAAATTCTGAGAACAGCTATGAAATGATTACTAGATCAGTGTAAATGAAGAATGGTGTTACCTGATAAGAAATGTGAGGAAAAGACGTTAGTTAAGAATATTCGGTACTATACACGAAAAGTAATACGTGATTATATTATTTACAGATACTAAGCAATAAGTATCTATTAACAACTCTTATGTCGTATCTTTTGGGATTATAATAAAATTTTCAAGTTTGGGGTACCATGTATTTGTTTATACGATAAAGGTCAGTTAGATCGCCGGCGTGATGTCCTGGTCACAAAGGCGTATCGTACAGAACACACTTTTGCCGTCAGCTGAGCAAGTACAGTCGTTGCAGCCACGTTTGAACTGCTCGCCGGGATTGCAGCGAAAGCTGAGGTCCGAACCTGAGAAGAATAAAAAAATTTGAATTAAATGCATATCGAAAATTAAGGAAAACTAAGCCAAAATTAAATTGTAAACGGTATCAAAAGTATCATTTAGGTGCAAAAATTTAAAAGTTAGGGGAAACAAAAAGCATTAGAAGATATTTAGGACACTCATAACAATACTATATTACTTCCGAAGTTGTACCATACTAATACCTATTCTGGGGTTGTACCTTAAGTTTTGAGGATGCTCTGGATCCTTGTAATATAAGAGTAAAACTTATAGAAAACTTAAGCTTTATAGAAAACTTTAAGCGCGTTATATCTTTGACTACATAATATAAGACCTTGACTATAAGGCTTGGGTGGTTTTATTGTCCCCATTTAATTTTCTATCGTCTAATATAATATTTTTTGGTATCTAAATTAGATTGATAGGGCTTCACTGGTGAAAGAATCGTAAAGAAGAATTAAATTCCAATCTTGAACAAAAAATTGATCTGATAGTTTTCCATTGACATCCATCACAAAATCAATACCTGGTGAAAGATCATCCGCATCCTCATCAGGGTTGTCCTCCTTGCAGCGTTTGATGGAGCAAGTTGCATGGTTACCATCCGCTTCACACCGACACACGTTACAACCCTGGTTGAACACACTCTCTGGCACGCATTGGGTCTGCACTTGCGCCGTTGCTGCTGGGAGAATTGTGAATAAAAAACTTTTCCTCGACTTCGAACTTCGAGGAGGACTATTAATTGAATAGCTATACGATAACTATCGAAATGAGCCTTTAAAGATTTAGCATGTTAATTAGGCAATGTTGTATTAGGTAATGCTTTTGGAGTTATTTTTCTCGCTGAAAACTTTTCGGCAGTCGCAATATAATTTGAATTTTCAAGGTATTCAAAAATTTATTTACTGCTCTTCTATATAAAACAGCAAAATAATATCAATACTCGAAATGATTCAAAGAACTAGTAATGGCACTTCACGTTATAAATTATACTATAGGATCTGTTAATTTTTCTCCTTTAATATTTTTGAGCAGTATAGCTGCACGTCAGGCTGGTGAATCTTTAACTACTTTGTGTTCAAAGTCATAATTTCCATTATGTTTTCCCTTTACCTAAATTATAACAATAATGTCAATAATAATAACAGTCATGATCAGCCCCATTATTACCAATATTATGTACCCGACAGCAATATATTTTTGCTTATAGTATAGAACTTGGCAGTTGGGTCGTCTCACAGACCTGCACAAATAATGTTACCCCATTTATTTGAGCCTATAGAATTCAGATTGCCCAGATGGACGTAGAAGCATTGATCGGCCAAAACTTCGGTGGTTAGATGGAGTTAACCAAGACGCCAAGCGGCTTGGAGTAAAAAATTGGAAAACGAGCGCAAAGGACAGAGACAGATGGAGAAATATTCTGGACCAGCTCCCCGATTGTGTAAGGAAATCGTAATCATAATAGTTTGTCAAAAAGATAATTCGACCTGTTTAAGGAGTTCATAGATGCCTTGTATGAACTCCTTAAACTAAAACAGAAAACTGAGGGTAGGTATTATAATTTTATAATACTGCCTTCGGAAAGCAATAAATTTGGAATAATTTAGATTTGCAAGATGTACTTAAATCTAAATTATGTTGTTATTTTTGTCTCTCTTTTTCTAGGAGGGAAAGTCACTGCAGCCTAAACCACAGGGTATCCTACATTAGGCCGCAGAGACCGACCATTCATTTTGTAGACCTAAGTCTTACTATGTAAAATTTTGTGAAAATTATCAAATTTTTGTTTTTTTTTATTTTTTTAAAAATGAAAAAATTTAGATGTTACCTCGTTTTTTCCTCGTTGCACCATTCCCGTTGCCGTTCAACGCTGCACAGTCGATGCGCGTGCAGGAGTAGTTCTGTCCCTCGTTGTCGCAGAGACACTTGTTGCAGTCCATCCGGAACTCGGTGCCCGGTTTACAGTTCTTCGGCGGCCCCTACTGAACATAGTACGCGTTATATCTGGGTTGTGCCTTGTTGTGGGCTGTTCTCAGACCAGCGCGCGTACGGAACCCTCGTAGGTTTAGTTTTAAGATACCGTGCCTAATTATCACATCCACGTCTTATATTTTTTAAACGTGACGTTCAGAAGGTGTACTTTGTAGGTACTAATTTTTTATAAATATACAGAGTTTGATTTTTAGTTCACACTTGGTAAGTGCAATGTGATTAATTGATTCGTGTTTGTATTTTTTATTGTAGCTTGTTTCCCTTACCTTATGATTAGTGTGTTTATTTTTCGTTTTATCAGTTCAATTAAAAATTGCAATAAGTAGTAGAATTTGGAAAGTAATCAAAAGCATTTTATTTAAGCGAATTATGACTTAATGAAATCCAATATAGTTATGGTACATGAAAAAAATAAAAAATGAAAATATAGAATTTGGTTTCAAATGAGTTATGTGAGTATAATAGACACATATACATATATATTACGAATAAAATATATATTATGAATGCAAAAATTTGTTTAACTGTTATTACTAGTCTGCAATCTTTTCACTGTCCATCTTAACGAATTTTGACGAAATTCGGTTCAGAAATAAATTGGATCCCAGAACAAAAAGATAAATGTAAACGTAAATATGGGTATAAGTATGTAATTATGTAATTATATCAATACCTGAGCAGTCGCACGAATACTCCTGTTAATTGGTAAATTCTGTAAGAACAAAAAGAACATTATAAATTTTATGAAGCCAACATAATCCTACTCATCATGAATAACCCTTAAATGAGTATTATTAAGTTATGTTAACAAATGACAAAGTTTATGAAGAAATCAATCTGGGTTAGTTCAACATAATATAGTAAAAGTTGACTTCAATGTTAATCAAATTCGTGAAAGAAATCAGAACAAAAACAAAATACCTGATAAAATTGTCAAATTATGATTACAATATTTATTAATAAATCAAGAGCGGATCTATTATAAGTAGATAAAATTAAAATCTAAATTAAATCTAAATTAAAAAGTTATGATTAAAGTTCAATTTCGAATGAAGCAAAAATTAAAACAAAGATAATGAAGGTTTTGCATTTGAAATTTCTATAGATAACCACCACCACCCGATACCAATACACCAATTATTATTCTCACCTAAAAGAGAAACAAAGAAATAGCTAAATACAGAAGAAACCCATCCCAAAAGACTGGAAACCAAAACTACCAAAGCCAAAAAAGTAGACGTAATCACAACTAAACAACACCTGCATTATTGGATAGAAGTGGATGTTACTTTGCGGAAGTCCATGATAATGAAGGAACTAGAGGTTTAATTCGCTATAATCCGCTACAGTAGGTAAATATATTAGATAGAAGATATTCGATAATATCACATAGATTTACCTGCTATGGCGGATTATAGCAAATTAATCTTCTTGTTCCATCATTAACACCTGCATTGAAATAACTAGGTTGTTCCGAACAAACCTTGGCCTTTTCCTCGGGCACACAAGCCCGTCTTGTACAAGAGAAACCCATCCCGTCAGAGTTGCAACGGCACATGTTGCAATCCAATTCAAAAACTTCATCCGGTTTACATTTGCGCTTTAGTTCCTGTTGATTCTGTGATTAGTAGAAGAGAGACTAAATCAATAATGGATGAGGAAATAAACAAAGATTACGAAAGAAAGTCAATCAAATACAGATTATGATCTGAATCAGTTAAAGCAGGAAAAAAATAACAAGGAAAATCAAACAGAACGAATTAATTGTCTTGAGCAATCAAAAATGTATATAACATATTTTAATGAAAACTTTCACAATTAAAAGAACAAAAAAAGAGTAATAAAAATTAAAAATCTAAAGAAGAATACGAATAACAATTAATCTTTTGTGTAACTGAAATCCAGTGAGAATGCTCTTGATAAAGACCTATTATTAAGACACTAATTTAATTTAATGCAACACAGCATACGTGTTATTTAAAGACTGTTACTATACTGTTGAAGAGGAATTGATATAAAAGAGCTTGAATTTGATTCGCTTCAGCAATGCTTGGGATAGCTGTTACTTATGTAATCTAAACTTTATTTATATTAATAGGAATTGTAATTTATTATTTATTTTTCAAAGAGCCACCGCAGAGTTTCTTTCTGGTTCGTCTCGGTAGGAATAGCATTCCGAATCAATGATATATTCACTTGAAGATTCAAAAGTACTTGTTAAAGTTTTTTGTAATAAAAAACATTTGAAAATTGATTTTTTCGAAAAATAATTTGATAAACCACCACCTAAACATAAAGCTCCAGATCTACCTCAGGTTTTTCTTCTATGACCTCGTCAGGTAAGTCAGTGATGCAAACTTTCCTGGTGCAAAAGTAGCTAGTGCCGTCCTCGTTGCACCAACACGTATTACAATCTTTGATGAACATGCGATTAGCGGCACATACCACGTTTTTCTGATTTGTGGCTGATCTTATAGCCTAGAATATAGAGAATAAACCAGAAAGGGTGATCATGAAAAACTTAGAAGAAGAACGAACGAAAGAACAAGTTGAGCTAAATAAGTACGTAACATGAAATTGGTGATACCCTCATGGTTGGATGGATACGTTGGCTTGATACACAGGGTTCGATCATCGGGCAAGCAATTTTAATTATTTTTGCTAGTTATTCTATAGAGTTCCTTATGTGTGTTTTAAGAATGATTAAATATCACTTGCTCGGCAGAGAAAACATCGCGAGAAAAGCTGCATGATCGAGAACTCTTCATAATGTCCTAAAAGGTGTGAGACATGAGAGTGCTTCCCATTCGCACTTGGAAAGTTTGGTTGACCTTGACCAAAACCCTTCTCATTATGATAGGGTGCTCGTGCTCAGTAGTAGGCCGGCGATGGGTTGATGGGTGATGATGATCATCAGACGATAAGATATCACATATTTGCAAGAAATAATAATCATGAAAAAAAAAAAAACAATTTAGTATAAAACATTTAATTAAAAATCATAGTCTTCTATTATAGTCAATCCTTCGATTTCCTTAAAGCAGGGCTAAGGCACGATCGGTTGCAGGTCCTGTAAAAGAAAAAACTCCTATTACATGTTTATTTAGATTCACAGAATAATTAACTACTTAATTCTAGTTAAATGTTAAATATTTAATTAATCTATTCAATAAACAAAACATTCAGCAGAATATAAAAACATACGTAAGCAATCTTAGATTAAATAAATAATAGCGACGTCCACAATGTTGTGTCCAAAAGCCAGTTACCTTCAATTCATGGAAAATTTCAACGTCCTTGGGTAACGGACACGGTTTGTTGGTGCAAGAGAAATCCATTCCATCCGCACTGCAGTGGCAGGTGTTGCAGCCGATGTAGAAAGTTCCACGAGGCTTGCACACCGTATGACGCTCAATGTGGTCCGCTCCCTAGAAGATTTTTCTGTTTCAAAATGGCATCAAAAAGCCCTTGCGATGAGAACTTTGAAACATTTAATAAGCATCTGCAACTTTACCAGAATAGAACTCTGAATTTATCTACCTCGTGATATAATAGGGATGATAACAACTCAATCAAATCAGCAACTCTTCATCAAACTTAAGAACCTGCGAAGTTTGTATGAAGTAGGTAGTGTGACGTCATCAAATTTGAACGCACTTATTTTCTAAAATGGTTATCAAACTTAAAACTAACCGAGGATGTAAATTGTAGGTCTTGTGGCAGACCCTCTATTTAATCATCTGTAAAACATAATTTATTATTTAGGCATCATCCCTA
Source organism: Erebia epiphron (assembly GCA_963932025.1). Taxonomy (NCBI): domain Eukaryota; kingdom Metazoa; phylum Arthropoda; class Insecta; order Lepidoptera; family Nymphalidae; genus Erebia; species Erebia epiphron. Next base: position 3,969,640 of record OZ009948.1, read on the forward strand.
TTCGACCTAATCATTTTAAAATTTAAAATTTTGAAGACATTTTTGGTAGAGCAAGACGGATGGAGTATAGGAGACCAGGAATGGAACTCACTAGATATAAACGCCAAAATTGCGTCTAGATCTATAGTACAGCTTGTTACTTCTATCTCACTACTGGTTTCTCAAAAGTTATGCTCTGTCAATGGTTTACTTGACATACTCACTTCACTTTCCATAAAAACTTCAACATCATCATTAACATCTCGCTCCATACATTCGTAGTTGGTGCACGAATAGCTCTGACCGTCTGATGCACATTCACAATTATTACAGAACACTTTGAAAGCTGCAGTCGGTTTGCATATGTTAGCTCGTCTTTTTACTCTGTTACCATCTGAGCTGGGGGCTTGGTCCTAAAATAAAATAAAAACATTGGTAGTAAGAGATAAACTTCAATCATCACCTGATAGTTGATGCATTGCAATCACTATTTAGTTTATAGTTGATGCATTATGATCATAACTAAACTTGTAGGTAATTGATGCATTGCAATGATTCATTTAGTTGATGAATGATTGAAACTAATGGTTGATGCATGCAATAATTATTATTTAACTTTTAGTTTATGCATTATGATCATAACAAAACTTGTGATTAATACATTGCAATCATTGTTTAAGTTTTAGTTGATGCATTATGTTATTTATGACCATAGCGAACATAGAGCATTGCGAGTATTTTTTTGCTATTAATAATTATGTTCAAACTCGTGATTTATTTACAATGTGATCATAATTATAATCACCTTTACGATCATAATATTTAAGAATACTAATTTATGTGATAGTAAATAATAAAAAATCCACTTACCTTCATTAACATATTCATTTTAATTCTTTTTCGTGCTTCCTTTTACCATAGTGCTCGTGTAAACACTGAACTGCGAGTTTTAAGTGTAGTAATTAGTATCCAGACTTATCCAGTTATATATAGACTTATTTCCATGATTTCTGATCACCAGATTTTTTTTAAACGTATGAAGGTATTAAAGGTGCAGTAAGACTGGCAGAATGTAAGTTTTTGATGGATTAAATAGGCATGACAAAATAAACAAATAATACTTGTGAGTGGCCGTTTAAGTATTATTTTAGAAAATGAGCGTTTATAATAACTGAAAAAATATTTTTCAATTTGTTACTTACTACTCGATGGAATTTGTCAGTTGTGCAATTCGAGTTCTACCTACATCGAAATGAAAGAAATGATTATGGTATGGAATTCAAGTAGGTTATAGTCCTACAAACTTGATTGATTGATTGATTGAAACTTGTCTGACCCAATGACAGCGTCGCTAGTATACCTATATCATACTAATATTATAAACGCGAAAGTGTGTTTGTTTGTGGGTTTACCTATTGGTTTGTCGGTTTGTCCTTCAATCACGCCGCAACGGAGCAACGGATTGACGTGATTTTGGCATGGATATAGGTGAGGACCTGGAGAGTAACATAGGCTAATTTTTATCCCGGAAAATTAAGGAGTTCCCGCGGGAATAACAAAAAACTTAAACCACGCGGACGAAGTCGCGGCCATCAGCTAGTGAAAAATAAAATAAAAACAAAAACTACACACATAATAGTATAATAATTGGTATATGAAAAATAAAACAAAAACTAAACAGGCATAAAAATTTGTTTCAATTTTGGTCACTGGGTCAGATAAGTTTGTGGGACTATACAAAAAATAATTGTGGTTTTAATGAAATAAAGATTATTATTATTGTGCTATAAATTAAAAAAATTCTAATGCTCCATTTTTAAAGTAAGAAAATGTAATGTAAACTTACGATTTGGGCTTTTTCTGTACTGCTGGAGGCACTAATCAGGCGGGAGTCTGTTACTGAAAGAAAAGAACATTAACGATACGCCGTATCCACCAGTACAGCCCCTTAACGTCCCACTGCTGGGCACAGGCCTCCACTCTCATAGGAGAGAGAGAGAGAGAGCTTAGCCCAACACGCTGCTCCAATGCGGGTTGGCGGACTATATGCTGCACAACCCGTATGCGTCTTCTATTTACTAGGAATTATTTAAGTAGACGTATTTTATCATACTTAATGTTAATAAGTATTGTAAAATGTAAATATTGATAGAAGAGGAAAGAGCACGCAATTTAATAATAATATGCGTGGTTTTTCGCAGTGCTACCCACCAAAACAAATAAAAAAATATAGGCAAAAGTGTGTTGGTTTGTCCTTCGATCATGCTTCACTTGGATTGACTTGGTTCGGGCTGGAGAGTGACAAAATACTTTCTTGCCGGAAAATTAAAACCTAAATCCACGCGGACCCACAAAGACGCGGGAGTCATCTAGTAAATAATAGATATGTACTTTATTGCAAGAAAGAATACCTACAGCTTTTATATTTTACACACACACACCTCACACACAATACTCACTCACACACAACAACATACTGGCATGTACACACATCGCACAACATCCTTATTCATGCAAACTCAAGCCTACACCCACATGCATTGTTGTAATTTTTCTTGTCCCTGTTTTCCGAGACACAATATTATAATATTATAAATGCGAAAATTTTGATGGATGGATGGATGTTTGTTACTCAATCAAGCCAGAACGGCTTAACGGATCTGGATGAAATTTGGCACGGAGATAGATTATAAAAAATTCTGACTCCAAATCCTCAACCCTGACACTAAAAAGTTGAAAATAATAATTCTTTGCAAAAAACCGACTTCAAACGCCACGACTCGTCTGACTTCATTATAGTGGGTAGAAATCAATATTATTTTGTACTTTATAGTGGCGTTGGAAGTCGGTTTTTTGAAAAGAATTTTTATTACTTAGTTGCTTGCTATACAAAACAACTTACTGATAGGAAAATTGCAACCCATCCTAGTGCACGCGGCGCTGCCGCTGTCGCACCAGCAATCGTTACAGTCGTTCATCCACTTCGAATCCGGCGCGCAAGTCCTCACTGGATCTGGAATCGAAGTTACATACTACGTTAGTTAAATTATTCCCTAAGTTGGTACAACGTGTTGGAATGATATGCCACCACCCGTGCGCTTCTTAAGACTTTATATTCATATCTTAGATACTAATATTATAAATGCGAAAGTTTGGATGGATGGACGGATGGATGGACTAGCTGATGCCCACGACTTCGCCCGCGTGGATTGAGGTTTTTTGGTTCCCGCGGGAACTCCGTAGTTTTCGGGGATAAAAGCGGCTGAATGTATCTGGATGAAATCTGGCACAGAGATGGATTATAGTATGGAATAACACATATTTATATACCGAAAAATGAAAGAGTTTCCGCGGGAACCAGAAACCTCAAGGCTCAAATGGATGTTTGTTACTCAATCACGCTAGAACGGCCGAAGGTTTCTGGATGAAATTTGGCACAGAGATATAATATTATAGTCTGGAACACATAGGCTACTTTTTATCCCGGAAAATTAAAGAGTTCCCGCGGGAACCAAAAACCTCAATCCACGAGGACGAAGTCATCATCATCAGGCATCAGCTAGTCAGGTATAAGTTTCTCGCAGGGAACGGTGGGGCTGACTTTCTTTGATTTCTAAAACCACTACCACTATAGCCCATTAATGCCCCACTGCTGGGCCTCCACTCTCATAGGAGAGAGGGAATTAGAGCTTAGACCCACCACGCTGCTCCAATGCGGGTTGGCGGGCTTTAAAGACTATAATCCTGTTAGTGATAATAACCGGGACCGGCGGCTCAACGTGCTCTCCAAGGCACGGGAGTAAAACACCGTCAACTTCCTAACTCCTGGCTAGTACTGACAATTTCTAGTCAGAAAAACCCAACACTTGATTATGGCCCGACCCGGGACTCGAACCCGGGACCTAGTCAGCCAACAAACACTAAAGCCACCTAGGCCAACAAGGCAGTTTTGTAAAGGAAAGCCCCAAATTAATCTAATAAAAAAATACATACCATTATCCACTTCCGGACAAGCCATTTCCGTGCAAGCCGGTTGTCCGTTCACAGTGCAGATGCATTCGTTGCACCTCGACTGCCACCGCGACCCCGGCTGACATTCTTTCCTACTCTCTCTATAGACTCCCTCTATAAATCACACGTACAAATTAGGGTTGTAACGGAACCTCGTCTCCGCCTCCGTAAGTGCGGAACTTTCGCAAGAAATCGTACCTCCGCTTCCGCACCCGCCGTTTTTTTGCGGAGTTGTAACAGAGGTTTATTTATGACTTATAATACGAGAGGTACAAATCGAAGCAGGTGACGTCAGTTACACCATTATGAAAAGCAACTGTCCTTAGAAGAAATGGGCGATGTGATCGGAGAAATCCACCTCCGCCTTCACCTCCGTTAGCCTTCGCATCCCCCAAATCAAAGCCCCTTCACCTCCGCATCCATCTCTGCTTCCGCTAAGAACGCCTCCGTTACAACCCTAGTACAAATTACCAGATATACATACTCGTATAACACAATATGTTGAGTGAGGACCATTTTGGGGATCAAGACTCATTTTGCGATTTTTTTTAAGTGAAACTTCTTTAGAATCGTTATGATTTGAAAATTCGATGAAACGGAAAAGCGACATCAAAACGAGACCAACTGAAGTTTGAAGTTTCACTTCTGCCGTGTGTGAATTGCACTGCACACTCACACTTTTTTAAGTATTCTTTATAAAGTTTTTTAATTCTTGTACTTGTATCCCCGAATAAAGATTTCTTTCTTCTTTCTTTCTAAAACAACCCCCAACATAAATAACCATATTTGGTATGAAGCGAAATTATTAACTCAAGATATGTCAAGTAACAGCCCGAGTCTACCACTCTTTCGGAATACCACCGACCGAGGAGAGCCAGCAAGTAACTCGACGCATGCTAGTCTTAAAAAAACAATGGATTGAATAATGAGCTTAGTGGATCTGCCGCACAGCTCGACGCAGAGGACCAATTGTCTAAGCAAATCGTAATCATTTGATCATCGATAATATGTAGGTACTAGATGGGCCCTTTTAAAGAAAAAAGTTGGGCGTCCGACTTGCAGAGCATGTTCCACAGTCCACACCTGTCATAAGCCTGTCTTTGTCCCCATCGTAGCGCTGTCACGGTCGCTCGTCGTGTAGATAATTTGTTATTATTAAGTTAGCCTCTAAAGTCTTATTAGTTTGGCACTATAATTTTTATTTTAAGGTAAGTGTTTCAATTCACAATTATACATTTCCAAAAAAACGTTATTTAATCTTCCTATTTAATATTTCTATCCATTACGCAATCATTTCATTTGTAAAAACCGCGGAAAACTGTATGATATTTATTTTTTTACTAACTGGCCTTACGGCTTCTATGGATATGACCCATATCATGACCGAGTCATATTCATACGTTTTCAAGCTTTCACTCAAGATGGCGCATATGTTACAAGCAAGTTCCCGCTTTTCAGACTAGATGGCGCTACTAAAAATACGCCCACATTCTTTGCTTGAGAGGGCCCGTCTATGTACATTGAGGTCGTTGCATTTGACAGCTTAAAACGTATTGCTCGAACTGTTTAAGGAGTTTAATACATGCTTTTTGACGCGCAGGCATCTATTTCCTTACACAATCGGGGGACTCATTTTGGTGAAAGTATTGGTCACACTCACCTGGCTCTAGTAGGGCTGGTCCATCAATGAATTCAGGCAAAGCTGGTAATTCTTCTGAATTTGGGAAACTAGGCCACTCTGAAATGCATTTGAGCATAGTACAGGCGACTTGACCGCTCTCAAGGCACGTGCAAGCGTTGCAATCATTCATGAAAGTTGTGTTCGGCTTACACCTGATGGGGTCACCTGAAATTTTTTAACCTTTTAGCCGCGTTGAGCCTTTTTGGTAGGGGGTAAACTTATGGATTCGCATCACCGACATGCTCGCGTTGTTACGAAGACCAAATGTCTTAGATATATTATATATTAAACTTAAACACTAAGTTTTAAGGTTTATAATAAACTAGATGATTCCCGGGGCTTCGTCCGCGTGGATTAAGTTTTTTTGATTCCCGCGGGAACCCTTTTTATTTTCCGGTATAAAAAGTAGCCTTCCCCGGGATACAACCTATCCCTGTACCAAATTTCATCAAAATCGGTTGAACAGATGGGCCGTGAAAGCGTAGCAGACAGACAGACAGACACACTTTCGCATTAATAATATTAGTATGCTAAGTTTTAAGGTTTTTTATTAAATTGACGTTCTTGATATTGACAATGCAATGCCAAAAGTTGCGTCTAGTTCCAAAATAGAGTAGGTACCAATTTGGCAATTGCTTAAACGTTAAATTTTATTAATGAATCTTTTAGTACATATTTTAAAATGACTTTTTATTTTGGATTGAAAGGTTATTCCTACGTTTTCTCTGATGACAGAACGTCTTAAAAAAATATTTTCGAATCGTAATAATTAAATATGTGTTATGCTTCATGTGTTAGTAATTAACTGAAGTTGTTGCTTACAAAAAACCTTTTTCTACATTTCCCAGTCAGAAACTCTCCCAGTCAGAACAGAAGAGAGAGTTTATGTGTGTGCAAATTGGGACAATTTCGCGATGATTTTTGTTTGTGGACCCTGTTTCTAGTATATTCATTCTGTTTCGTTGGTAATAGCAGTATATCTGTAGCTATAGTGCAACACTAGTGCTGTGTACATCTTTACAAGTAAAATTTAATGGATTTAGTTTTCACTTCTATCGGCTGTTTTTTTTTTCAAAACAGCCAGTGTCGCTTGGAAAGATTTAAGGATTCTAACGATACCCCATACCTCCAAATATATTCGGGCATTTAGATGTCATGTTGGAATAAAGAAACTCAATCAAAATCAAATCATAACAGCCCTTTTTAGGGCAGCCGTGAAGAAAAAGGCACGTCTACATTGGATAACTGGTAGAAAATGACTGTGACATTACCATAGTCGCCGAACACGCACTCCGCTATACTGGTGCATTCTGCATGGCCATCTTCAGAGCACCTGCATTCGTGACATTTGCTGTACCACTCGCTCCCGGCTAAGCACTCCCGTCGCTCCTTTTTTCTCTCTCTTACACTTGTTGTGCTGTTATTTCTCTCTGTAACACTTGTTGTGCTGTTATTTCTCTCTCTAACACTTGTTGTGCTGTTAGAAGAATATCTTGATTCTGGATCTGGAAAGTAGGCAGTCAAAGTTTTTCACAGTCGTCGTGGGAGCAATGGCAAGGCCCTAAGTAATATATAAACAGATTTCTTAGTCCCATATAATAAACCGATATCAACTAAGAGCACGTTCTCAAGTATTGGTCAATCTATGGTAGAGTATCGTACATACCTAAACGTATGAGAATGGATACACGAAATCGAGCTCTAATTCAATGCTATGGTTTATTTTACTTTGAAGCCGAACTTTGACTTTCCGGGATATAGCCTATGTCCTTCCCCGAGATGTAACCTATCTCTGTACAAAATTTCATCAAAATCGGTTGAAAAGATGAGCCGTTAAAGCGTAGCAGACAGACAGACACGTTTTCGCATTTATAATTTTAGTATGGATTAGTATAGAATATGGATGAGTCGACCCAGTTTACCATGCGGGCAAAATGACAAACTACTTAGCAAACAAACATTTTTTTCTAGATAAAGCTAACAATTATAGTGGTATCTAGATCCAAATTTAGATTTTAAATTGCAAATTGATGGCCATTTGTAAAGAGAATTAGCCACAAAATAGATACATAACTATTTTGTGAACTAGATCTACAAATTTCTAGTCTCAGCTTTGGTTCAAACTTCTCAAGGACCTTGGTTTAAAGGTCGTTTTAACTTCGCTATTAGTATACCATGAGAATAAAATTGGATTCTCGTGTTTGTTTTGGGGATTTTAAAAACTATTTCTTCTAATATATTTTATCTTTTTTTTTTAACATTTTTTTTAAACACAAAACCGCATCTTTGTTGGCTCAGCAGTTTTTCAAAAAAATGGTAAGCCACCACCAGCGTGGTGAACTATGTCCAAACTAGTGTTGAGTAGGACATACAAGAGGCGGTACATATTTTGTCCCGTACATGACGTCAAAATGTAAGAGCGGCTCAACATTATAGATTGTACTGCTTCAAATTTTATGTCGCGTCAGTCGCGAAGTCGAGTTACCTTCTCACTCTACACTCTCTGAGTAGGACTTACTATAGGCGGTACATCACAGAGTAAAGTAATACACATTACATTTTTCCCGTACATGACGTCAAAATGTTAGAGCGGCTCAGAATTTTATCAAATGTCATATTTGTACTCGTAACTTCAAACCTATCGCCGAGTTTCAGTACGCCTCACCTAAGTTCCAAACCTCATTGGCCTCACCTCATTTGAAGTGGGACATTGTACTGGCTCAGTACAAAAAAGAGGCTACTCTTACAAACTCTTTTTCATGTCATGTCCTACCCAACACTAGTCCAAACCCTTCTCATTCCGAGGGAAAATGTGTTCAGTAATGAGCCAGCAATGGGTTAAAATGATGAGTAGAAAAAGTGTGTGTGTGCAATTCACATGCGGCAGAAGTGAAAATTCAGTATAGCAGCCTACGAGAGAATGAGATAATAAGTATACCCTTTTGAGCACAATGGAGCAGTAGCGCGACTCAATATCGTACAGCGCCATCTATTGGTCGTGAACATATAAAGTATTCTCATTCTCTTGCAGGCTAAATCCTATTTATTTATTTGTTTGTCTCTTTTTGGTGTCGCTTTTTCTTTTCACTTTTTCGTTTCATCGAATTTTCTAATCACAACGATTCTAAAGAAGTTTCACTTCGAAAGAAATGTGCTGTCATTTCACGCGTGCGGAATGCCCCATTGTTTTCGCGCCACAAATCCGCGTTTTTCCAATAATGGCCGCCGAAAGTCACGTGACTCTATTTCGTTGGTCCGGCCGGCCGATCCTCGAGTTGCCCTTTAACCTGACAATTATTGCAGTTCTATTATTAGCGAGCAACAATTGGCTCGATAATTACAGCTCGACCAAGATAGCTTTGTCGGCGGGTATTTCGAAAATTCTAACCTAAACATCGGTAACGAACCAATTTAGGATCGTTTGTGTGCGCGTGTGGGGAATTAATTGATTAGCAGAACTATAAATGGCAATGCTTGTGTGCTTCGTAAGACACATTTTCGGTAATGCACAATAAATGAAAAGCGTTTTACTTTAACTAACATTTTAATTTAACTCTTTACGAATTTCGATTTGTATTTTTAGGATTCCATACTCAAAGGATGCCGACGGGAACCTATTACTAAGCCTCGGCTATCTGTCCGTCCGTCTGTCCGTCCGTCAGCGGGCTGTATCTCATGAACCGTAATAGCTAGACAGTTGAAATTTTCACAGAGTAATGGACCTATTTCTGTTGGCGCTTTAACTACAAATAATAAAATAAGAAAATGAAGGGGGCCCCATACAATAAACGTGATTTTCATCGGCGTTTTTGCTGTATCTCTTGAACCGTATACATTCATGTACATATATTAAATTTTCAAGGAGTGTGTACAATGTACTATATTATAGAGCTGCTATATACCAGCAAATGATGAAAATATAAAACGGGGGGAGGACGTCACACAACGAACTTGTATTTTTAAAAAAATAGTTAAATCTATGAACGATGTTACGAATACGATGGAATCCTTTGTGTGCGAGTCCGAACTCCGATTATATATCACTTTTAGCCGATTTTTTAATACTTTTCAACAGTTTTATAATAATAATTGAAAAAAAAAATCGTCTAATTCATTAACCAGCGCTTATCGGGAGCTATCTCGGGTCACGCTGTACGCCACAGAAGGGACCCCTTTGTTATTCACCGTTTACTATGAAATGAGTACAGACGACTTGTGGTACCTATTGATAACGAATTGTGATAACAGATTCTATGAAATAGACTTAATTTGCACCCGAATATGGAGGTCTCTTATAATAATGTCCTTTAACCGAATTTCGACCACGGTGGCCAATCTCCACACACTACAGAGATTAGCCATATATGCTCGAGAGTTATCCTATTAGAAAGTTTGGATGTGTTTAAGTTTGTAGTCATTGTGGCGTGAAGGAGTAACAAACTTCTAAACATACAAATGTTCAAACTTCCACATTTATCTTCTTCTCTATAATATATATGTCACCGTAAGATTGCAAAGGCCGTTGGATTGTAATCCAACTAGCGATATTGTAAACTGTCGACAGATTACAATTTAACGCATTATTTTTCGGTAGGTAAGCATTATGGTTCGGTATCTGTTTGGTATATTAACCTCCGTAAAACCTGATCATTTATGTCGAAACCTAACCTAACCTACAAGAAAGAGACAAGAAAACGTAAATACAATGAATATTTCAAAAATTGACACCCGGAACATTGAACGGTTCACAATCCGTCGACAGTTTACAATATCGCTAGTTGGATTATAATCTAACAGTTTTTGCAATCTTACGGTGACATATATAAAATTCTCGTGTCACAATGTTAGTTACCATACTTCTATGGAAACGGCTTGACCGATTTTTATGAAATTTAATATGCATATTCAGTAGATCTGAGAATCGGCTACTATCTATTTTTCATACCTCCACGCGGACGGAGTCCGCGGTAAATACCCGAGTAGATAAGTAAAGATTGTGCCAGGAGCCCCACTGCCAACCCTTAGAGCCATATTGTTTCATTATTGTTGACTTTCGTGTTTTAGATTGCCTTAAGCTTTGGCGGTATGGCCCCTGCCCGTTTCCTCTCACTTTTTAAAATCCAACAAACAGACAGAAGCAGAGAAAAGCTGACTAAGGGGACTAGTTAGGTAGGACTAGTTAAGTAGTATTACTTACTTAGTTAGGTAGAACTAAGTTAGGTATATTATGTTATGAATGAGATCAGCTTTAAAACGACATAAATTATCATAAGTGGTAATTCCTGTAATAGGTACGTATTAGCGTGACTAAAGTTTATAGGGCACTAGATCATTCCCGCGACTTCGTCCGCGTGGACCAATTTTTTTCGATTCCCGCGGGAAATCTTGAATTTTCCGAGATAAAAAGCAGCCTTTGTCCTTCCCTGGGATACAACCTACCCCTGTAGTCAAATTTCATTAAAATCGGTTGAACAGATAAATTTTTTGATTCCCGCGGGAACCTTTGAATTTTCCGGGTTCAAAATTACATCAAAATCGGTTGAATAGATGGGCCGTGAAAGCGTAACAGACAGACAGACAGACACACTTTCGCATTTATAATATTAGTATGGATTCCGATATACCTTTCTATGAATGAATTATATTGTATGACATTATTCAGTCATTTTCACATGAATTCAACGCTTTTCAGATTTTATCAGCCCCCTTTGTTAGTTTTGACGACCTCCCTGGCGCATTAGTGAGCGCTGTGGTCTTATAGGTGGGAGGTCCTGGGTTCGGTCCCCGGCAGGGTCAATTCGGAAATTTATAATTTGTGATTTTTCTCTGGTCTGGCCTGGTGCGAGGCTTCGGCCGTGGCTAGCTCCGGTACGATGCCATATACTTAGAAACCGATAAAGGTATGGGTTTAGTATAACTGCCGTATCCCTAACCAGTTAGCGCGCTACCATCTTCGATCTTAGACCGCATCATCAGATCACTTACCATCACGTGATATCACAGTCAAGGGCTATTTCGTAGTGGAATAAAATAAAATAAAACTCGATTGGTTACCGAAGGATAAACTACGAATTTGACATACGAAATCTTGACAATATAAAGGTATGCCGTAGGCCGTAACTAAAACCTAGATAATAGAGTCAGGCTTCAGAGAAAGTGATATACATCGGCAGAGGACACACAAGGTTATTGCCCTCGGCAGGCTTTCGCGCTAAATTACACTCGCTTGCAAATAAATGATAACCCGCATAAGAGCCTTAAAATATTAATATTAAGCTACAATATTTAATAAATCTATTAATGCCGACCTTTCTAGATAAGTTTGTATTTTAATTTTTAATTCAAATTATGTGGCAACTTTTTTCTTCATATTTCCAGGATAAAATCCCTGGCCTGCATCTATGCCCTGGGATGCATCATGCATGATGCACCCTACCTCTGCACCAAATTTCATCAAAATTCACATATGCCTATAAATTCTTCTAACTGTAGCAAATAACCGAAATTCTCTCCGAATTATAATGAATAAATAATTACGACATCAAAAGAATCCGCCTTCGATTTTTTACGATAATATTATTTTTAGAAAGCTACAAAGCGATTGATGTTTAAAATTATTCACATTCCTAATTTTATGATAACTTATTTCACGTAAACATAATAATCACATCCGCGCATTCCAGCGCGTGTTTATGTAATTAAACTTTTATCTTCTAAGCAATGTATTAACGCGTGTGCCTATACGCTTGTCATCATCACTCATCTCGTAGTTTGAACTTTGGTTTGAACTAGCCGAGGTCCGTTTGAATCATCCTTTAAATATTATTTATCTAAGCATTGGTAATTCCGATTAAAAGCAGGTAAGCAGAGTCTGCCAATTCACAATAACATCGATACAAAGTTTAGCATTAGTCTTTTACTTCATCCGAATAGTTAAAGGTTATATTTTAATTTATAAATAGCATTTACTCGTATACTAATATTATAAATGCGAAAGTTTGGATGGATCTGTCCAAATAATAAAAAATATGTATATTAAGACAAAAAGGCCTTTGCCCCTTACTCGGAATGCAACCTATCTCTATACCAAATTTCATCAAAATCGGTTGAAAAGATGTTCTGTTAAAGCGTAGAAGACAGACAGACACACTTTAGCATTTATAATATTATTTAAGTATAGTACAGAGCATAAAAATTAAAGTTAATTTAAGCAACTAAAATTTCCTTTTAATTTTCAATGATCTGCACAATTATTTTGGCCCGCAGTGTACTAGGACCTTCCAGTATGCAAAATACTGGGAACTTATTTCAGTCCACATAACGGTATAAGAATAACGGCAAACAAATAACATAATATAATATATTAAGTTTATGTTTATTTATGTTAATTGCACCGGTTTGGGTTGGGTGTTTATTTTTTAACTTAATGGAAAATCTCAATTAATTTGAATACCTATCACTAAAAACTTTATGATAACGGGTCCTTCCTTTTATCGTAAAGTTTCTTATGTTATTGATATTGATATTATTAAATATTGAAATTTCGATTTATGCAGTTAGATGATGTCCGCAACTTCGTCCGCGTGGACAAAAATATTTTGGTTCCCTCGGGAACTCTACAATTTTCCGGGATAGTAAGTAGCCTTTGTCCTTCCCCGGGATACAAGTCAAGATATCTCTGTACCAAATTTCGCCAAAATTTCGCCAAAATTGGTTAAAAATGGGCCGTAGCGTAGCGTAAGCGTAGAGCTGACAGGCAGTATTAGTGTGTATAACTGAGTCAACATTATTTACGAATGAGTAAAATTATAAGGTTAATCATAACTTATCAACTTGAAACTTACTCTCATGTTTATTCTAGGTAAGTTATAAGTAGGTACTTATAGTAATTACACAGTGAAATACGTGCATACAGTGGGTCGACGCCCATACAAATTACAGACCCGGCTAACGTGACAGTTGTAGCACGTAGAGGTACGGTATCCAAAGTAGAGGGCTGCATACGAATCAGACATTAGAGAGTCAGACTTTTGCTTTTTTTTTAAATTGTGAGATAGGCTTGCGCTTGACGACAATCATGCTTAGTGCAAAGCAATTATAAAGTCTAGGTTGGAACGCGCTTGCCAAGAAGATGTCTCACTATCATTCACTCATTCACTCTTGCCTTGAAGGTACCTACGTTATACGTGGCAGGAAACACGTGCGCTAGCTGTTCGGATCAGAATGGTCGAGCAAAAACGTTTCGTGCGAGCAGATTGGACGTTAACCACATAAAGATGCCAACGCTGACAGTTTCTCGCTGTGCTGTGCATTGAAAATTCTGCCAGTTTCTTCCGTCACATGCCTCTCACCCCGCAGCGTTGCTCTGTCTAGAGTCTAGACGCTTCCGTCGAACGACTGGTAGGAAAGAACGTATCTCCTTACACTGTGGTAATTATGTGAATACTCGGAAGCTGTGACATCACGCGTGATAAGAGACCGTGAATGAAGGCATCTCCCGACCTCAAAACATGACGTATTCTAAACAAAATATGGTACCCTAGTACGAGTGTGTACAACTCGACAACGATGGAGGATTTCGAGCGACTAAATCAAATGACCAGCAAAGACGGCCTCCAAGCAATTTAGCGTTCCAGTACAATTATAATAAAAATCTGTCATACGTCATATCATACATAATATGAGGCCCCTGAAATTAAATTTTAATCAAATGTCAGACTCTATCTTACACTATAGTTCATGTACTTATAGCTGTATATTATAACGTCAGATTGAAACAGAGACTTAAGATAATTAATAGATAACAAGTAGAGAAGTGATTTAAGTAATTGACTAGGTATAAAGTGGATTTCATATTCTGCAGAAGCAGGAAACAAAATTAGTTTCAAGATGTTTCTGGTAATTGGTCTTACATTCAGTTCTATAACTGTTTTTAATTAAAAATGAACTGAAAGCCTTAAAATAAGGCAGTTTAGGTAAACTTTGTCTTGACTAGTATAAAGTTTCGATACTATAGTAACTCGTACTAAGGGTATAGATTAGAAATTAGCAGAATTCCGTAGCTTTTATTTATCATGCAATAATAATTACTCGTACCTAAATTACAAAGTACTTAATTAGAAAATTCATTTGGATTTTCCCCCAGGTTTGTAGTTTGGATAAGTATCCTTTGACACTGACATGTACGTAAGAAAATAAGTTGGATTAGTCAGTAGGTTTGTACATAATTACGTGGGAAATATGTAATAAATGATGACAAGCCCTGGTGACCCAGCGGTTCATATCACGCATGAATTCTAGGATTCGAATTTCTAAGCCACCTTACCGGCAAAGTCGGAGCATTAAACAATATAATATTATCGATCCCAAAAATCCAAGCATCAATTTTTTTTAAACTAAATCAGTTTAGGCCATAGATGTAGGAATCTCTCACATGTTCTAAAATAAAAACTGAGTAGGTATATATTATATATCTTTTTCAATTTTTGCCTATTATTTAGCATCACTGAGTGAAACGAAATTTAAATTTTAGGCATTGTTGAGCGAGTCGGCCTTAATAAGGTAGGTATATTATATAAAACACGTATAACTCCGAAAATTAATATATGCGAGCCTGGGGATCGAACAACGGATCTCTAGACTAAGGGGCCTTATAGTTTTAATCAGTAATAAAGTTCTAGTTTTAATCCCCGAGGCTACCACTGCTTTAATAGCGGTGCCTGTTTAGTTATAGAAAAAAGTACTGCAAGAAATTATTTTAACAAGGAAGACCGATACTTGATGATATAAGGACTTGATGATAGTTCCCATTGCAATAATTACAATGATTGTTTCTGTCCTAATGGCATGGTAATTATAATAATTATCACGCACACTTACGTAATCATAAGACCTTGCAGAGAGACCTGATATAAAAAATATCTCTATAGGTTTATAGGAACTATTTAAACAATTAGTTCGTCGATCTAACCACCTATTATAACGTATCTGTCGCCGCCAAGTCGTAGAATCCGCCGTATTGCATAACGGCTAGCTGTCGTATTGATGCGTTCTACAATGATTCAAAATTCAAAAAAATTCAATTAATTTTTATTCAAATAGACTTTTTACAAGTGCTTATGAATAGTCAAATGAATCTACCACTGGTTCGGAATGCCGTTCCTACCGAGAAGAACCAGCAAGAAACTCGATTATACGGGGGCGCGCATCTTTAGTCATACTTATTGTAAAACACCTACAGCCTATTAACGTCCCACTGTTGGGCACAGGCCTCCACTCTCATAGGAGAGAGGGAATTAGAGCTTAGACCTACCACGCTGCTCCAATGCGGTTTGGCGGGCTTTAACGACTATTATCATGTTAGTGATAATAACCGGGACCGATGGCTTAACGTGCTCTCCGAGGCGCAGGCGTGAAACACCGCCGACTTCCTAACTCCGGGGTAGTACTGAGAATTTCTAGTCAGAAAAACCCTACACTTAATTATGCCCTGACCCGGGCCTCGATCCCGGGACCTCGTCGGCCCAATCGAACATGCTAACCACTAGACCAACAAGGCCGTTAGAAAATCGCCACTTTGAAAGCCCCCCATTTCGTCAATTTTAGGGGGAAAATGTATAAAAATATATTTTTGGACTCTTTCCTAATTATCTTTAAAAATAAAATGATATACCGCAACCCTATGTAACGCTATAAAAATATTTTTTCTTCATATTCGCTTGTATGAGAGCCCCCCTGAAATAAAGATTTTTATATAACTTTTTAAGCTATATTCGGCTGGAGGCCATCGGTTTATATGTATAAAGTAATTACGTTCAGTAATTCAGAAGTTATAAGGCTCTGACAGACGGACGGACGGACGGACGGACGGACAAGTGCAAATTCACTCAAGTAGACTCGGAGACCTTCGCTTCGCTCGGTCAATTAGAATTACCTTTGGAATCTTATTCACAATTTTATTAAATGATATTTTTTGTGAATCACTGGATATTGGTGTTATATTTTTGGAATCTACTTATCATTTACTAGATTATGATTAGGTAGTTAATCTTATTTTCGAATATTTTTTTTCAACTTTATTCTTTAATGCGGAACCATGGTCACCCCATCAATTTTTTTTTAAATTTTACTGGCCTATGTCACCCGGAATAAGCTAGGGATTCTAACGATACCTCATTTATCAGAATCGGTTCAGTCGTATAGAAGTTATGGTTGAATATACAAACTCACATACATACATACATACAATGAACCCTGAAAACAATGTACTCCTTTTTCAGGCAGTCGTATAAATAGCAGTAGCGGGTTCGATCCAGAGGCACGCACCTCCAACTTTTCGTAGCTATAACTACATAGCTACATAGGTACATACGCAGATATTAAATATGATGTTTTCCTTCACCGTTTGAAGCAAGTTCAAACGGTGAAGGAAAACATCGTGAGGAAACCAACGAGTATGCCCGAGAGTTCTTTATAATCACAGAGGTAGTATAGCCTAATGTTCTCGAAGGTGTGTGAAATCTGCCAATCAGCACTTGGCCAGCGAGGTGGATCCTACATGTCCCGTAAATTTCTTCAAGCATGTATATCCTCACGTAGAAATAATAATAGGTAACTGATTTATGGATTAAAATCGTTTTTAGTTTGCTGAGGAACGTCTTCTAGTCGGATTCTTTGCCGATATGAAAATCGTGATGTTGATGTTCATTATATACCTAGAATCTAGATAGACATCCTTAAATTCTAGATTTACGTAGTGATATGTTTTCCTTATGACTACTAATTTCTAGAAATTAAGAATTTTGTAGTGTTTTAAAATATTTAGTTCCAAGAATCGAACCTATGATCGTTCCTGAAATCCTGACCCGGCGGGCAAGGTATTAAAACTCTCAAATAGGGCTAAGAGTAAGAAACTTGTCTCTAAATTTCTAAAATGACAAATGGGGAAAATGGGTCATTAATGTGCGACATGAAGAGCACTTCCGGAAAAAATATTGACTGGTTTATTTAATCAATTTTATTTATAGTCCATCAAACTTATTTGACCCGATGGCCGAAAGTGGAACTAATAATTTTTATGCCTGTTATTAAGTTTTTTTTAAATTTTATTTTTCATATCTACTAGCGACGCTTTCAGCGGGTCAAATAAGTTTGTTGGACTATCTTACTTCTGGGTAAATATTTTATTTGTTGTTGATTTTCTTAAATTGATAAAATACATACCTCTGAAGTACGATCTACCAAACAAAAAAAGAATCATCAAAATTTATTCATAATAATTATGAATTATTGGCGGAATGATCGCGTAACAAACATACAAAAAATCATACAGTCAAATTGAGAACCTCTTCCTTTTTTTAAGTCAGTTTAAAAATCGTCAATACTCACCACCTCCTCTACTCAAAGTCGCGAAGCACACGAAAAAACTAGCCACCGCTACCCACTTCATTTCACAAAAATCCTAAAAAATATTCACAACACAAAAAACTTTGATGACGCACCCGACCGCTTCCCACCGCGGCTTGAACTCTACTGATCTCTATAAGTTTTATAATATTGTGGCAAATGCACTACCATTATAAAAGCGATCATAATTATTTAATTCATCCCCCATTACATGATTAAAACCTACACGCTTTTCAAGATAAAAAACAACAGTTAACTCTATGGAATCTAATTTGAAGATGGAATGCAATCAAAGAGATCTCCGGATCGGGCGTGGTTATATTTTAATGACCTCACGTAGATAACTATCAATTAATAGTAGATTACAAACAAGCATCCCAATATTCACTATTTGTGGGAACGCGATAGTGATTTGGGAAGCTAAAATGACGTACAACTATGAATAGAAAGTTTATCTTAGTGAAAATAAATACGTAGGGAAACGTATTTGGCATAAATTATTGAGTGGCGGGAATAATAAAATTGGTATCATCCCATCTTTCTTTACTTCTAGTTTAGCTAGCTCCATACTTGATTGAAGCGGTGATAGCCTAGTTGTTTAGAATTTAGATACGAGGTCGCAGGTTCGATACCCAGGCACATACTTCTAATATTTCGGAGGTAGGTATGTGCGTTTTAGGAAATTAAATATGACTTGCTTCAAACCATTCAAACGGTGAAGGAAAACATCGTGAGGAAACCTGCACGCCTGGGTTCTTCACAATTTGCTCAAAGGTGTGTGAAGTCTGCTAATCCACACTCGGCCAGCGTGGTGAACCTCCTTCATTCTGAGATGTGATCTGTGCTCATTAGAGTCCCAGCAGCTACGGGTTTCGAGATGATGCAATAATTGAAAAAATTACTAAGCAGATAAATATATTTTTTTTCGAAGAAGAAGAAGAACTCCGGGAGTTATTACTCAATAGTTTTGAAAACTACTTAGCACTCACACAAAAAACAGTGATTTAATTTTTTTGTGCATAGGTACTTTTTAAGATAATGTCTCAAAACTTTCAATGAGAACCGTACCTACCTACTAAGTATGTCGAAACTTACTAATTATCTTTACATAAAATCTCTAAATTAAACCCCACTTTAAAAATCGAACGAAACTAATTTAAAAAATACTTCATGTCTATTATGTTGGTGTATTTTGAAATTAAAAAATCCATAAAATTAAAAACCTTAAAAGCCAACACGAAAAGTACCGCTTGCTTCTTTCGAACGAACCCGACCTTTTCGTTCATTAAAAACTTTTTCAGTTTTATGTCTACGGCCGCCTGACATCAAAGGCTTGCAAAAATTTAAAAAAAAAAATGTTCAAAACCGCACCTAGCAACAGACTGGCCGGTCGCCTTAATAATAAGAATATAAAAGCGGGAAAATGCGAATTCTAAATATAAACGGTTACATTCCGAAGGAACAAGAACTGTCGTAAAAAGCGCAGTAAAGTTAGACCCCCCTTTAAACATGACGATTTTAATTTCAATTGGTTGATATACAACCGCTTTCCTAAGTTTATCTACCTAATGCCCGTGACTACGTCCGCGTGGATAAAGGTTTTTTATTCCCCCTGTTTATGCAACTATTTAATTTTCCAGGGTAAAATTTAGACTTTCGCATTTATAATATTTATTTGATTTAGCCTGCGGGAGATTGAGATAGAATACAAGATAAAATCTAATTAACTCGTAGGCTACTTTTCTGAAGTTTCACTTCTGCCGTGTGTGAATTGCACACACACACTTTTTATTAATTTCTGTATTACATTTTTTTTTGTCGAGATTCTGCCAGTATGCAGAAGAAAAGTTGAGTCGTGTCGTACTCGTCGCGTGTGATGAAAACGGTGGCTAAAGCGCGGTTTCTTTGAAGGCGGCGCGGCGGCCGCGTGTGCTCCAACTCCGAGATTTCACGTTCGAGATACGAGATAGAATATATCGATGCAGCAGACTCGGCTTAAATTGGATTACTTGACTGTAATGCTGGTCGCACACTAGGCACCGTACGCTCCGCTCTTTAACCTACTCATCCATACTAATATTATAAATGCGAAAGTGTGTCTGTCTGTCTGTCTGTCTGCTACGCTTTCACGGCCCAACTACTCAACCGATTTTGATGAAATTTGGTACAGAGATAGGTAACATTCCAGGGAAGGACATAGGCTACTTTTTATCCCGGAAAATTGAAGAGTTCCCGCGGGAATCAAAAAAATGTATCTGATCAACCGATTTTGATGAAATTTGGTACAGAGATAGGTTACATTCCAGGGAAGGACATAGGCTACTTTTTATCCCGGAAAATTGAAGAGTTCCCGCGCGAAGAAAAAACATAAATCCACGCGGACGAAGTCGCGGGAATCATCTAGTAGATATATAATTATGTAGGTACTAGATGGGCTCTTTCATAGACAAAAATTGGGCGTCCAACCTATAGAGCCTGCTCCTCCCCTGTATTTAAAGCATGTCCTTGTCCCCGCCATTGCGCTATCCCGCTTTTCAGACTAGATGGCGTTAGTAAAATAAGTCCACATTCTTTGTTTGACAGGGCCCGTCTATGTAGATTGAGGTCGTTGACCCGACTGCGGCAAAGCCATAACAAAGGGTTATGATTTTAGCAGTCATATAGATATGTATATGTATGTACATATGTTCGTATTTATGTATGTTCCGATTTTGATGCTTGAGGTGTCAATCGATTCGTTATTACGGATATTCTGGTCATCCATACTATCCATATCCATACTAATATTATAAATGCGAAAGTGTGTCTGTCTGTCTGTCTGCTAAGCTTTCACCGCTCATCTGTTCAAACGATTTTGATGAAATTTAGTATAGGGATACTTACTTTGAAGACATAGGCTACTTTTTATACCGGAAAATTAAAGAGTTACCGCGGGAATCAAAACCTCAATCCACGCGGACGAAGTCGCGAGCATCAGCTAGTATATAATAAATTCTTTTTTAGTGATTATTATAAAGAGGATCTCCCAAAAGACGTAACTAATATCTACGTTCCCGGTTAGTTTAATGTTGACTAACCATTTTCCTTCATGTGCGACCAACTTTAAGCTCTCTGAGAATATAATACTCAAGGTATTATATTCATAGACCCCGTTTTGAATATAAAGTAGCCTTTTTCAGCGAATCTGCCCGCGCCTTTCTAAAAATAGAATAGAATAAAACAACTTAGGTACGACGCACAAAAATTGGTTATGTTGTGGACTACTTGGCCGTTTATATCGCATTTTGAATTTCGAATCGAGTCTTTTTTTTGCGAATGTTCTCGTTTACGGAATTGATTATATCTAAAAATATAACTGCCTGCCTCGTTGGTCTAGTGGTTGGCATGCACGACAGCGGCCGACGAGGTCCCGGGTTCGAGTTCCGGGTCGGGCCATAATTTAGTATTGGGTTTTCTGACTAGAAATTCTCAGTACTAGCACAGAATAGGTACTAGCCCGGAGTTCGGAAGTTTTTCACCCCCGTGGAGGTGTTTTACCCCCGTGCCTCGGAGAGCAAGTTAAGTCGTCGGTCCCGGTTATTGTCACTAACATGATAAAAGTTAAAAGGCCCGCCAACCCGCATCGGAGCAGCGCGAGCGTGGCGGTTCTCTCCTATGAGAGTATCCTGGGCCTGTGCCCAGCTGTGGGACGTTAATGTGCTGTAGTGGTGGTGGAGGAAAAATAGAACGGAGATAGACAGTAGGTACCTTGTTAGTAAACGCATAGAGTTAATAGTACATTCTTAATCGGAGAGATTATCCTCTGTGGGGTCGAGTGTACGCTTTGATAACATGGTACCGAAAAAGTTTCTGGATTTGCCATTGCATTTTAAAGATTAAGTTAAACAGCATCTGTTAAGTCGAGGTTATTATACTATTGATGATTATCTCAATAGCAATGTGACATAGATGCAACCGGCCTCGCAAAAATCAATGTATCTAATCCTTGTTAGGTAAGGTATATTATTTACAAAGTGTATCATTTTACTGTTTATGAAAAGAGCAACTGCTGAGTTTCTTGCCGGCTAAGTATTCTCAGTAGAACAGCTTTCCGAATTACGGGAAAAAAAAGGTTCGGAATCCGAACCTTTTTTTTATTGATAGGACATACCCGACAAGACTTTACAGCGTCCCAACTCCCAATACGTCTTATCAGGCCACAACATTACATGCAAATTACTAATACTACACAAAACAAAAGCACTAAAAAAATACAAAAACAATAAAAACACACTAAATTTAATTTAAATTAACATACAATAAAAAAAATACACAAAATAAATGAAATTACAACTTCCTATTCTCTAATAACAATTTTATTATTTTCGTGAGCTGGATTAGTTTTTAGCCTGGGTGGTCTCAACGCTAGATTCTCGGGTAGGTATGCACTCTTTCATTTATATTTTCAACCGACTTCAAAAAAAGGAGGAGGTTCTCAATTCGACTGTATTTTTTTTTAAAATGTTTGTTACCTACCTCAGAACTTTTGACTGGGTGGACCGATTTGGATGATTCTTTTTTTATTTGAAAGGGCATACTTCCCAAGTGGTCCCATATAAATTATATCGAAATCAGTCGAGCGGTTTTTAAAATATCAACAGTAAAATAAGTACTTTGTATAGCGTGTGCTTGTTGTTGTAAAGTTGGCGCGGGAGTTTGAAGTCGGTTGTTTAAAAATATTTTTTTATATTAAATTATTTTGTTAATGATTTAAGACTTCAGCGCCCTACTTCAGTGAAATCAAACTATCGAAAACTAGCTGATGCCCGCGACTTCGTCCGGTTTTTTGAAGTGAAACTTCTTTAGAATCGTTGTGATTTGAAAATTCGATGGAACGAAAAAGCGACACCAAAAAGAGACAAACATATTCAGAATAGGATTTAGCCTGCAAGAGAATGAGATAGAATACAACTTACATTTATCTCATTCTCTCGCAGGCTACTTTTCTGAAGTTTGACTTCTGCCGTGTGTGAATTGCACACACTTTTTTGATCTTGAACTCTCCATCAGGGCCTTAACTATACCCACGCCAAAAATCACGTCGTTCCGTTGCTCCGTTGCGACTTGCGGCGTGATTGAAGGAAAATCCAACAAAACAAACACACATTCGCATTTATAATATAAGTATGATGTTATGATTTTATCCTCGGGATGTTCCCACGGCTATCAGTCCCTGCAGTTCCGGCTCAGAGAATATCTCGAAGTATATCCGCATTTGACTTCATCAAAACGTGTCAACTACTACTCATATTCAGTACAGTTCGCGCGCGAGTTGAATGCAGAGTAAATGCAGGTATGTGTCACCATACATTTACTCTGCATTCAACTCGCGCGCGAACTATAACTGGTACAGGGTACTACAATAGCTACAAAATTATAAACGCGAAAGTTTGTAAGTATGGATGTTTGTTACTCTTTCACGCCAGAACGGCTCAACGGATCTGGATGAAATTTGGCACAGGGATAGATTATAGTCTGAAGAAACACAAAGGCTACTTTTTGAAAATTAAAGAGTTCCCGCGGGAACCAAAAAAACCTCAAATGGATGTTCGTTACTCAATCACGCCAGAACGTCTGAACTGATCTGGCTGAAATTTGGCACAGAGATAGATGATAGTCTGGAAAACACATAGGTTACTTTTTATCCCGGAAAATTAAAGAGTTTTCGCGGGAACCAAAAAACTTCAATCCAGGCGGACGAAGTCGCGGGCATCAGCTATAGTCATACTAAATAATAAACAAGATGTTGTGAGCGCTGGCGCAGTGTTGAGCGACGTGGGAGGTCCCAGGTTCGATTCCCGGCAGAGTCAATTTGGGAATTTATAATTTCTGAATTTTCTCTTGTCTGGTCTGGTAGGAGGCTTCAGGCTGTGGCTAGTTACCAAAAGACGTGCAGCCAAGCGATTTAGCGTTCCGGTACGATCCCGTGTAGAAACCGAATAGGGGTATGGGTTTTATACATATAACTGCCTGTTAGGGGCATCCCTAACAGGTTAGCCAGCTGCCATCCTGCATCATCACTTACCATCAGGTGAGATCGCAGTCAAGGGCTAACGCGTAGTGGATAAAAAACTACGAGATTTAACCATATAAATCATGCCCCAGTTGTGGCTTCATTTCCGTGCTGGACAACCAGACTGAGACAGAAAAAAACTTAGCTTGAATATTTCCAAGATATACCTAGTATTTCCCATATAATTATTGGTAATATATTTCCACTAGCGAAAGATAGCATATGTAATTTGAGGGCGTTTTCACACGTAAACATGATGATTACTATACCCAGATAACAAGGTAATAAATATTTAACGGTAATTTTCTTACATTATTTACCTGTCAAGTGTCAATAATAATTGTACCTAGCACTTAGGTATGAATAATCGCTCCCTATCATTATCTAAACTAATATTATAAAGAGGAAAGATTTGTTTGTTTGTTTGTTTGTATCTAATGGATAAACTCAAAAACTACTCAACCGATTTTAAAAATTCTTTCACTTATAGAAAGCTACATTATCAGCGAGTAACATAGGCTATATTTTATTTTCAAAAAAATTAGATATCCTTACGAAAATTGCAATAATGTGAACCAAGTCGGAAAAAATCGTCTCTTCTGAGAGCTTACGTGGCGTGCGCTGCGTAAATAAGTGCAACCCGTGCGAAGCCGGGGCGGATCGCTAGTCGATAATAAAAGGCTCATAAAAGTGACTTACGTGTCTAAAACTTAGGATTATGCTAGTACCTAAGTATTGTATGCGAATGCTAGTTTTGTCATGTAACTTTAGTACGTACGCTGCTTACTTAATTGTAATTTTTCGGCTCATTTTTTAACTTAGTAGATACATATTCATTCGACGATTCAAAAGTAGGTTTGTAAAAGGTAATTTAATTTTTAGAAAAAATTGTGTGTGCCAGCTCCGACGCACGACTGGAGTTTACTTCTTTAACGAACGAAAAGTGTTACCATGGAAACATAAACATAGCGTAACGTAACGGAGAAAGTTTGATTTTACTCCCCATAAAAGTTTCATACCCCGGGCATATATGAAAATCGTTTCTCCAAAAACATTAATTGAATTTTGACTTTTGTCGCTAGATGATGCCGGCGATTTCGTCCGCGTGGATTTAGCTTTTTGAAAATTCCCTTGGAAATTCTTTGAATTTCTTGGATAATAAAAATATCCTATGTGATATGTCCTTTCACAGAAAGAATACTGGATAGAAGCAGGCGTTATTTTGGTAGATTCCAGTGGAAGATTCGCTCGACGATTCAAAAGCACTTGTAATAAGTTTATTTGAAAAAAAAAACCGGGCAAGTACGAGTCGGACTCGCGCACGAAGGGTTCCGTACTATTATTAATAAATAATTACCTTTGTTAATGAACCGCAAGACTAACTTTGTTTGTAGAGGTTTATTGTTAGATAATATCAAAAAAACTATGCTAGTAAGAGCATTGGCTATAGTTTTCCTGTAAAATATACGTAAATTCCTATTGACCATAATTATTTCAAATTTTTCGATTGGTAAACTCCGGAGATAAGGGGGGGGGGGGGGACGGTATTTTTTTAGACATTTTCCCCGATAAATCAAAAACTATCATAACTAAAAATAATTAAAAATCTGTTTTAGAATGTACAAAGTAAACCCTTTCATATGATACCCAACACAGTACAGTTGTCTCACTTTTAAATTTCAACCCTCAGATTTTCCCCCCTTTTTAAATAAGAACAAAAATAATTTCCAATTTTTTTTAATTCCAGTGTCTTTGGGCCACTAATACACAACTATTCCAAATTTCATGTCGATAGCTTTGGTAGTTACTGAAATAATCGAGTGTGACGGCCGGACAGACGGACAGACGGACAGACGGACAGACAGACGGAGAAAGTCGCACCATAAGGGTTCCATTTTACCATTTTGGTACGGAACCCTAAAAATATTAGTTAGAGTTTGAGTTTGAAGTATAGGAATAATGAAGGAACTAGAAGTTTAATTCGCTTTACTCCGCCACAAAAGACAAATCTATGTGATATACGGCCGGTTCCTGAATTGAGAATTTCATGTTGAGTCTGTGTAAGGACTAATTAAGCAATTTTTTGTTTCTGAATTGTAAGGTTTAAGAGTTGGAACTTGCTATTTTTGCTTGAATGCTTAATTCAGAAACCGGCCCAATATCAATTCAGAAACAAAAATTTGCTTAATTAGTCCTTATGTAGTCTTTGAGACAGACTCAACATGAAATTCTCAATTCAGAAACCGGCCGATAGTGTTTAACTTGCACTAATTGCAGCTTGCGATATTCACCGCCCAGTAAGCCAGCAATTCGCACCGGCACAACACCTCGACAATGCACGATGCTCGTGGTCATGCATTGTCGAGTCAAAATCTTCTGAAGATGCTCCGGTGTCGGAGTGAAACGTACCTACGTTGAGAATAATTTGAAAGATTTGTGTGGTGTGGTGTTGTGCCCGTGCGAATTGCTGGCTTAGGTCCTGGGCGGTGAATATCGCTAATCCATATTATATTAAGGAGTGTAGATGTAAGGAGTAACATCGCTTAGGGTAGAAAAGTTGAAAAAGTGCCCAGTGTTGTGTTTTGTTGTGTGGGTCTTCTCCGTTTGGCCCGAAGGGCCAAGCGGGGGTACGGGCCTCGAGGCTGAGCCTCCTTACCCGGGTGGGGCGCGGGGCAACTCTGTGCCCCGGTGAGCTCCAGTGTCCAGTGGTGGCTGAAAACCTTCCACAGTGGCGCTGGTGACCGTGTAGCAAAGTGTATACCTAGTATGAATGTAGCAATAATGTAGATTGAAGTGAAGTATGCAGAGTTAAAAAAATTAATATTATTGTCGACTAAAGTAGTTAATAAATTGAAACTTACGTTGTACAAAATAATGATGAATGTTCTTTTCCTTGTTTATTTCTCAAACCTACTCTAATAATATTTAGAGCTACCTTTTAAATTTACCTTGATGCGAATGCGCCCCCAATGTGGTGCATTTCGACGGATACTTTATATTATACCTACAGAGATGTTACTCCTTCAAGGAGTAACATCTCTGTAGGTATAATATTTATAGTTAGGAGTTATAGAAGGAAGGAGTCTCCTTCCTTCTACACTCCTGTCTCCTACAAATGAAAATATCCATAGACAATTTCAGTATCTCTGTAGTCTGTGGTATCTCGAAATATTGCACTACAGTGTCACAAGTTTATGTTGGCGGTGGCGTTTTTATTAACTAAATCGACCATCTTGAAAATTCATTTTGACTCTTGAAAGTTCATGTTGACCTTGTTGTGTATATTTTGTAATAGTGTATTGTGATACAAGGGTGGAAAGTATGTTATTGCAAACGAGCTGTCATTAATAAGCCCGAGCCGAAGGTGAGGGTTTTTAATGTCACGAGTTTGCAATAAACTTCAAACCCGTGTATCACACGATGTTTTTCAATACAGTTGTGGGAAATAGTACAAAAATATAATCAATTTATCACATGAAAAATAAAAAAAATCAGCAAATGGCGCGTATTTCCACCTGGACATATTTTTTTTTTCAACGAAACTAGGCTACGGGTTCGTACCTACGCGTATACAGCCATCGATATATATGTAGGTACTAGATGGGCCCTTTCATAGAAAAAGGTTGGGCGACCGACTATGAGAACACGTTCCTATCCTGTCTTTGTCCCCATCGTAGCGCTGTGACGGTCGCTCGTCTTGTAAATAATTTGTTATTCTTATGTTAACATCTAAAGTCTTATTAGTTTGGCACTGTACAATTTTTATTTCAAGGTAAGTGTTTCAAGTCACAATTATACATTTCCAAAAAAACGTTATTTAATCTTCCTATTTAATATTTTTATCCATTGCGCAATCATTTAATTTCCGCGGCAAACTGTATGATATTTATTTTTTTACTAACTGGCCTTACGGCTTCTATGGCCTATATTATCTATGACGGAGTCATACGTTTTCAAGCTTTCATTCAAATGTTGCAAGCAAGTTCCCGCTTTTCAGACTAGATGGCGTTGATGGCGTTGCTAAAAATACGCCCACATTCTTTGTTTGACAGGGCCCGTCTATGTAAATTGAGGTCGTTGTATACAGCCTATTCGATTTTTGTCAAATGTTGAAAATAATTAAATTAAAACTGGTAATTAAATATAATCAACAACCATTTAAAAGAATTTTTCAATACATTTGAAAATATAATCAATTAAATTAAAAATTAAAAAATTTCAGCAAATGGCGCGTATTTACACCTGGACTATTTTTTTTTTCAACGAAACTAGGCTACGGATTCGTACCTACGCGTATACAGCCTATTCGATTTTTGTCAAATGTTGAAAATAATTAAATTAAAACTGGTAATTAAATATAATCAACAACCATTTAAAAGAATTTTGGAAATTCAATGCTAAAACGTACGGATTCATTCATTTTTCCTCGTAAAAAGCCTATCCGATTATATTCTATGTATGAAAACTCCTTGCTAATAAACTTTTTTAATTGACTTGGAAAATTTAAAACTAAACTACAAAAGTAAGTGTCGAGCTTGTAAAAGTAAGTCACGACCGTGTAAAAGTAAGATGCCTTATGCGAAAGATTCAATTTTCGAATCATAACTACAGCCTCTGAAAGTGCGCCATGTTTGACAACTGTATTGAAAAATACTTAGCAGTAATCATGCCAAAAGTGATAAAAAGTAGTGCTAGAGAAATAGTTCTAAAAGTGCATTCGTTTTGTGCTCAAGAATGTGAGCGAAATCAAGTAATAGGCATGTTGACAGTAACCAAGAATCAATGAAATTTTTAATTTATCTGATGAAATAGGATTCATGGATTATAAAACACGTATTTATTTTTCTATTTCGAGGGAGATTGCTATTTATTTTGATAAAATAAAACTATAAAATACAGCAATGCGCCATATTGGATAAAACACCAAGAAGCGAATGACGTCACAATTGTTTGCTTTCGAGCTTTGACAATCACACTATTGTTTACTGCACGACTGCACAGAGTACATTGGTAAAAACAATAGTGACGTCATAAACGACGCCATGACACCGCCGAGCGTTTTGGCGTGAATTTTAAAAATTAAATTTCAAATGCCAATTTTATCTACCAAACCTTATTTTTCTGCTGAAATAAGATATTTTTTCGAAATAGTAGATACTTCTGAACATAATCTGACCATTTTTCAAAATCAGTCATCATGCCTATTATAACACTTAAATCCATAACTACGGGAGTGGCGGCAACACAGAACACTTATACTCCTAGCGGAGGGCGGCAATGACTGGTGAGAGTTGTCATCTTCATGTAAAAATGTACCTTACCTAATTTAGTAATTTAACCATCAGGGACCAGGTCAGATACTGGTAAAACGCTAGTTAATAATAACTATATTTCTTTTAGTTAATAATAACTAAAAGAAATATTATAATACATATACTGTAACGTGTACCAATTACTTTTAATTATTTCAGGAAAACAATGTGGGTCGATCCAAAACAGATACCTATAATAAATCTGGAGCTGTTTGAAAAGATGTTTTTCAAGCTGTAACGGCGGCTACGTGGAAGGCACATTTTGATAACGTTGAGAGGTTGGATGTATATCGCAATGACGACACCGAATTAGTGAATTTTAATGTCTCGATAGTGACAGTGACACATCATCTGATAGCAATTCTTCGAAATTTGAAGATGTAGAAGATCACTTTTTATTACTCTTATTCAAAATGTGAATAATAAAAATCCATCATCAATTCTAATAAACAAAATTGTTTTATTGCATCTCCTAACATCCCTATGCTGTAGGTACTAGAAACTGATCATATACAAGGAGTAGATGTATTATATTTATTTTAATGAGTTTGTATACAATTTTAAAAAAACAAGGATGTATTTAATGTAAGTATACTACCTAACTACCTACCACCTCTTGAATTATTCAAAAAATCTTTCAGCTTATCTAATCCCGAAACTTCATGAACTTATGATTTATGGTACTTATACTATAGAAAAATACTGAGCAATAATTATTACAAATTGAAAGGCAACATTATCATTTAAACTAAGAATTCGCAATGAATATATTTTTTGTCATGTTCTATACAATGGCAACACTGATGTTGAGCACAGTGGCGCACAGCTGTGCCAAGTTATACTTGTCGCACTGTACAGTCTATTTGATGGGGCAAATATGGGATGTAAACAAATATGGCGTCAGATCACGTGATTATAATGGGGAGGGACACTGCTAATTTATCCCGCTAGGTGCCGCATCTTCGCTGGTATTGTTTACCTGTCAAACACTATATATTTTTTACGCGAAAGTTTCATTTTCTTAGATTAATTCATTTTAATGCCTAAATGTTGTGCATTCCGTTTTCCTGCTGATAAGGAATGAAGAAGACTGTGGTACAAATCCTTGCGCCAATAAAATTGGAAACCCAGTTCATCGGCTAGGTTAAGTAGCGCTTACTTTAGACCGATTATTGAGGCAAGAGCACATACACTGGTTTTTTCCCAGATTCAATTAAAATAGGACGCCTTAATACCTCAATTAAGTACGCAAATGAACCTGACAGTTACCAGCGAGGGTGGCGCCATCTGTGATTAGCTTTGCCTGTGCCTCCCCATTACTATTTATAAACACTTTCCTGGGCCCGTATTCTCTAACTCAGTGACTATCAAAAATGAAAGCCACTGACATATATGTAATATCCATTGAAGGTTTGCTATGAAATGTTACTTTTTATTTCATAGTAAACCTTCAATGGATACTACATATATGTCAGTTGCTTTCATTTTTGATAGTCACTGAGTTAGAGAATACGAGCCCTGATCCTTTGCGCAAAAAATTATGTTATCTGTGGTACTAAATGAAAATATCCATAGACAATTTCAGTATCTCGAGATATTTCTAGCTTATGGTACCTTTGATTGTATCGTAATAAGAAAATTTACTAATATACGCGCATGGCTTCTTAATAAAGTATTTTGTAATATAAATTTATCAAAAAACAAAACCAAAATAATAAATTGAAAATCACAAGATACCACAGACTAAAATATGACTTAGCTAGATATAACGCAGTTAAAATTGGAAGACTGCGATGTCGATTTAAATCTATAGGTTGTCATAGATATTCAAATTAGTCGGTTTATAAGTAGGTTTGCACCACCAAAATGTCGATATTCAGCGTTCGTGACTAGTAATCTGTGATTTGCGACCCATTGCTACATTCCTGAAAAAGCGCGAAGCCGCAGGGCGACCGCGTATCTTTTGCATCAATCATTGATACATCGCAATCACTTCTGATTGGTTAACACTCTTCCACTATTGGACGAAATCCATTGACGCAGCAAGAATACTATAAATTCAGCCAATCGGAGGTGATTGCAATGTATCAATAATTGATGCAAAAGATACGCGGTCGCCCTGTCGGCTTATGGACTGTAACAAATAAGATCCTAAAGGATATTTTTGAATGTGATATTACGACAATATTTATCCGGTGGGGCTGCTGACACACACCAGATGACAGATTCGTAGTCAACTCAGTGAGACTTTTGACGGATCATGCGTTACTTTTTGAATCACGGAGCGTAGAGGCTAGAATTTAAAGGTATTTTTGCCATTTTGTCTATGAATTCGTCAGAACGACAACTTATTAATAAAGCGAAACCAACCTATAGCGATTAGCGAGAATTTAGTGGCGAGAGGTTTATCGAACTTTCTATAAGAATAAAGAAAGTTAGGCCTAAAGAGCATTTTAGCTAAAGAACATTGTAAACCTATAATAAGGGATTTTATGAATAAGACTGTTAGGATTTGTCTCGCTCCGCTCAACACTCGTAAGACCAATTCTCACAGAGGTACCTTATACTACCTCTATGCCAATCCTAAATCTATGTTAGTAGGTAACGCAGTTAAATTTGGAAGAGTCTTTGATTAGGTATATAGAGAAGGATATTTTACTCAATTATAGTTATACGATGCATTTTGTTAATAAAACATGTACTACTATGTTTTGACTATTCTTACTTATTGAAAGCTACGTTTTTAGAATGAGACAGGTGTATTATGTTATTGTAGGTGTAGGTGACGTGAACGTGTCAGGCAATTGTCATATGACGTCATCAAATTTTGCTATTGAAGCCAATTTTTTTGTAGACGTTATATGGCGTCTGTCTTGCTTCCGGTGTTTTGGTTGTGGCTAATTACTAGTTTTGTGAATATTTTCATAATATTTTTATGTGTTTTTGCTTAGTTTTGTGCAGTTTTGTGTAATCAACAATGGTGAAGTGCTCAGTTGTGGGGTGTCGTAATAATAGTATTGTAAAACGCCCAGGAATTTCATTTCATAAGTGAGTAACATAGTTGTTTTTATTTTTCTTTTTGTGGCGAGTATTTTAAGTTATTTCAACTAATTAAAGCTTAGTTTCTTCTTTACTGAATCCAAAACACGTCAATTTTTGCACTATCCCCGAAAATTTGGATTATTACATTAATTTTTGTTTGAGTGTTTATATAGTGTGGGGATTGTATTGTTTACAAATAAATTGAGTATCGATAAAATTAAAATTTCATATCACTCTTACTGTTTCTAACTCAGAGGGGTAGAGAGATGAAATTGAACAGTCAGCTTCTACTTATAATATTGCCAAACTCATTTTAGGCTGCAGCGATGATAATCTTGTGATTAAGACACCCGATCTCCGGGATGGTGTCTCGTATTCGAAAATTACAGTGTCAATTCAAGTGGTTTTTGGTCCCTTCATTGCAGTTATTGTGTATCATTTTAACTAATTACTATTTTTGACTGCCTCATTGGTCTAGTGGTTAGCATAGTCGACTGCGGATCACGAGTTCGATTCCCGGTCGGGCATAAAAGTTAGGTATTGGGTTTTTCAATTAAGAAATTCTCAGTGCCAACCCGGAGTTTCATACAAAATTTCACCCCCTATTTCACCCCCGTAGGAGTGGAATTTTGAAAAATTTTTCCTTATTGAGCGCCTACGTCACAAAAGGAACCTACTGTCAAAATTTCAAGTTGCTAACCCCAGCGGTTTAGGCTGTGCGTTGATCCCTTAACGATTTAGTATAGGTAGCCATTGCCATCATACAATTTTTATCATATTTTGTGGGAAAACTGCTAATGCTTATTATTATTTGGGAGTATGGCAAATAAGTGTTGACACTGTAAACACGCACTAATATGATTTGAAACTATCGCAATTTTTCTCTAAAAGTGAAAGCAAGAAAAGAAAACGAAATTCAAATTAAATGTATTTTTAATCAATATTACATACAATTCAATTCACTTCCGGCGCGGACACCCTTAAAATAAGTTAAGTGCGTGTTGTATTATGGGAAATAATACAAATTAAATACAGATTTAAACTAGTTTAATTTATGAATATGATATTATAGGTACAGAATCTATCTTCTTCTATATATATAAAAGCGAAATACCACTCACTCCCTCACTCACTGACTCATCACGATATCTCAGGAACTATAAAGCGTACAGACTTGAAATTTGGAAGGTAGATTACTTCTATGGTGTAGACGCCAGCTAAGAAAGGATTTTGAGAAAATCCACCCCTAAGGGGTTAAAATAGGGGTTGAAAGTTTGTATGAAAGTCCTTTGTTTTTAAAGTTAGAGACATGAAAATTGGCAATTAAGTTATTAGCTTTAAATAATAAAAAAATCTGCCTAAACTATATAAAGCCTCTATAGATAGGCTGTTTGCAGCGGGAAAATTTCATCATCTAGTAGGAAATCAACAATTGTACGCGGACGAAGTCGCGGGCGACCTCTAGTAAATATATATCAAATTCGTTTTTCGTTGAATTAGAGTAGACCTCCTGAATTGCTTGCCCTCTATTGGCTTAGAGGACCAGCAAAAAAAGTAATACGCTGAGCAGGACAAGAAAAGAGATTTTCGCGCTCTGTCACTCCTTGGCATTTGCGTATTATATATGTCTCCGTATGATTGTAAAAACCTTTAGATTGTAATCCAACTAGCGATATTGTAAACTGTCAACGGATTGTGAACCATTCAATGTTCCGAGTGTCAATTTTTGAAATATTCATTTTATTTACGTTTTCTTGTCTCTTTCTTGTAGGTTAGGTTAGGGTTCGACATAAATAATCACGTAGTTTTTCGTAGTAGGTTTTATCGGGTTAATATATCTAACAGATTACAATCTACCGAAAAATAATGCGTTAAATTGTAATCTGTCGACAGTTTACAATATCGCTAGTTAGATTACAATCTAACGGCCTGTGCAATCTTACGGTGACATCTATACTCATTTCGCTCACTTGTGGAATTATTATTACAATACCTACCTTCTCTTCTTCTATTCTTACTCTATGGAATACCATGATAGGCCTGCACCCTTTGATTAGGTATATAGAGATGGATGTGTTACATTTTACTCAATTATAGTTATACGATGCATTTTGTTAATAAAACATGTACTACTATGTTTTGACTAGTCTTACTTATTGAAAGCTACGTTTTTAGAATGAGACAGGTGTATTATGTGATTGCGTGAACGTGTCAGGCAATTGTCATATGACGTCATCAAATTTTGCTATTGAAGCCAATTTTTATGTACCTTTATATGGCGTCTGTATTGCTTCCGGTGTTTTGGTTGTGGCTAATTACCAGTTTTGTGAATATTTTCATAATATTTTTATGTGTTTTTGCTTAGTTTTGTGTAATCAACAATGGTGAAGTGCTCAGTTGTGGGGTGTCGTAATAATAGTATTGTAAAACGCCCAGGAATTTCATTTCGTAAGTGAGTAACATAGTTGTTTTTATTTTTCTTTTTGTGGCGAGTATTTTAAGTTATTTCAACTAATTATAGCTTAGTTTCTTCTTTACTGAATCCAAAACACGTCAATTTTTAATCTATCCCTGAAAATTTGGATTATTTCATTAGTTTTTGTTTGAGTGTTTATATAGTGTGGGGATTGTATTGTTTACAAATAAATTGAGTATCGATAAAATTAAAATTTCATATCATTCTTACTGTTTCTCACTCAGAGGGGTAGAGAGATGAAATTGAACAGTCAGCTTCTACTTATAATATTGCCAAACCCATTTTAGGCTGTAGCGATGATAACCTACACCCGATCTCCGGGATGGTGTCTCGTATTCGAAAATTACAGTGTCTATTCAAGTGGTTTTTGGTCCCTTCATTGCAGTTATTATGTATCATTTTAACTAATTACTATTTTTGACTGCCTCGTTGGTCTAATGGTTAGCATAGTCGACTGCGGATCATGAGGTCCTGGGTTCGATTCCCGGTCGGGCATAAAAGTTAGGTATTGGGTTTTTCAATTAAGAAATTCTCAGTGCCAACCCGGAGTTTCATACAAAATTTCACCCCCTATTTCACCCCCGTAGGAGTGTAATTTTGAAAAATCTTTCCTTATTGAGCGCCTACGTCACAAAAGGAACCTACTGTCAAATTTCAAGTTGCTAACCCCAGCGGTTTAGGCTGTGCGTTGATCCCTTAACGATTTAGTATAGGTACTTTCACTCCACTCTTCCATTTAGTATAGGTACTTTCTGAAATAAACACCTCCATATATTTTTGCTCCGAAAAATTATGGAGAGTTCTTCTTTAAAAACAAATTTTGAAATGGAACCGCACCCGCCCGCGTAGACCGCGCGGCCCACTGTCTACTTACTTGCTCTCCTTCTATCCTAGTGTTTACTGCCTACGTGTTCTGAAGTAAACAACACATTGCTATGCTAGCGAGCACAGTGGAAGCGCCAGAGTGCCACGCATCCGACAGACGTAAAAAAAATTCTCATAAGAAAACATAAAACAGAGACCCCTTAAATATCTAAAAGGGCCTTTTAATGTAAATAAACTTTCCAGACATGCATACAGTGTAAGAGACCGTTGAAGTAGAAACACAAAGAAACCTTCCTTAGTTGATTAATATCAATATCATACCACTGACGATCGGGTACCTTTGGGTGCCATTGAACTTCGCCATCTTGGCTTTCCTAACAGCAAACCGACAATTCTTCCATACAGAACAAATCTTGTAAAAAAACCGCATCAAAGTCTTGCATAGTTCTACACTTGTAAGCCTCTTCAATATTCGCCATACATTTTCTATGGAAAAATAAATTCCGCCATCTTGAATTTTTTCCTGTTCATCAAGTAGACCTTCATGTCCTGATCATCTTTTGCCAAGAAACCACTCTTCCATCTTTTATACTCTCCGAGATAGACACCGACGAAATTTGTATGGCGGCCATCTTAAATCCGCCATTTTGAATTTTTTTTTCAGCACACTGTCAATTGGATGAAGTTTCGAGTTACATTTGGTCGAGCACACCCCACCTATCTTGAATACCCTGGCTGTGCTCTTCATCCGTCTTCGAAATCCTCAATCATCAGCTCTCTCCGTATTTTTCCTCCGAATGAATTTTTGTCTTCTATACGAAACGATGAGTAAAAAACATTTTTTTCATACAAAATTTTTTCTTACAAAAAACTCAATTCACGCGGACGGGGTCGCGGGCATCAGCTTGTTCATTATAAAATACGAATACTAGTGTATTTCAAAAATTATGTTTTATTATTTATTAATTATATTTTGTTAATTTTATATCGAGTATATACTTAAGTATCGACATAATCAAAGGTATCGATAATTTCAGCCCTAAAGCCCGCATTAAGCTCCGCCCATGCGCCATTTTAAGGTTATAGGAAGCTTCAATTTAAATATGTTAGGGCACATTCTTCTCTATATACCTAAACAAAGGTATGTGTTTTGTTTTTATGTTTTATTCTCTCTGACTCAACTTTGGTTGGATCGAGTCGTAAGGTCTGCAGAGCAACCACGTATCTTTTGCATTAATCATTGATACATAATAATCACCTCCTATTGGCTGAATTTATGGTATTCTTGCTGCGTCAATGGATTTCGTCCAATAGTGGAAGAGTGCAAACCAATCAGAGGTGATTGCGATGTACCAATGATTGATGCAAAAGATACGCGGTCGCCCTGTGATACCATATTTAAATTAGTACCCACAAAAAAAGGGTAACAATTAATTCTAATAAAATGTAAGTTATGCTATGGATTCTAAAGATTATATTAATAACAGCGTTAGTTAACATTAAATTGTTAATTAATTAATAGACCACTATTTTAATTACAAGTGACAAACGTTACGAACATTTTATATTTGCATACATGTAAATAACATGGACAAGCAGAATCCAAATAGGTACTGCCGATATTATTACCGACAGAAGAGTCCTTGAGTAAATAGAAACAACAATTTTGCTAAGAGAGGATAAAGAAAAATCCAACTACTAATAATACTAAATCAGCAGGATCAGCAGTTAATTTATTCATTCAACCATTTTTTCGATACCTAACTAATGGGACAGAAAACTTTT
The DNA here is from genome assembly GCA_963932025.1 of Erebia epiphron. NCBI lineage: Eukaryota > Metazoa > Arthropoda > Insecta > Lepidoptera > Nymphalidae > Erebia > Erebia epiphron. The sequence goes on from OZ009948.1 coordinate 4,007,208, forward strand.
TAATTTTTGTGTAATAAAGTGCCATAATATTAAGTGTATCTGTATTGGTTTCATTTTCCACTCAATATAAGGTAATGTTACTTTTCTCGTGAAAATGTTACTTAATGAACTATCTCATGTTACATTTGACTATCTGCCACTGGCAACACTGCCGTTTACGATCCATTGCAAGTGATTACAATATTCGATAATCTTATTCACCGACAAAAAAAAAAGATTACATTCTCTCTGACCCATTTGCATTGCTACATTCCTGAAAAAGCAGGCAGCAGCCCTTCTTTTTCTGGTCGGTGCTTACAGAGAGTAGTTTATTCCTTTGTGCTTACGCCGACGCGAAGCCAGTTTTTAGCAGATCCATAAGGATATTTTTCGATGTGTTCAGTGATATTGCGACATAAAACGTAGTGATTACATTCTCTATTTCTCTCTGATGCGACAATTTTAAGCCGGTAGGGCTGCCGGTCAAGTGAACATATTCGTTAGTTTTGAGTTTTGACTTTTGTGATGGTTGGTTTCCGTTCAAAACTTTCAGTTTCTCAGTGTTTTTTTAATAATTTTCCTATTTCCGTTTAAAATGGAAGAAGGAAATTCAATAATCTATGGACTCGAACATCAGGTTTGTGCTAAATAATTTTACAAACTTGACTGTCGACTCGACTGTTTTGCCAGTTCACACTTCACAGTTGGTGAATGAAATTAAAATTACCACACTACTAATAACTAATAAATATTTAATTATTATTATAATTTATAAAAAAAGGCTGGTGTTTGGTGGCAGCAACACCCTGACCCCAAATCAGTTTCCCTGTAACTTGCTTCACCAGTCAAACAATCTGGCGGTCTTAGTCTTAATAATAAGATAGTTATTAATTCAAAATTCAAAATTCAAATTATTTTTATTCAAATAGACTTTTACAAGTACTTTTGAATCGTCGAGTGAATCTACCACTGGTTCGGAATGCCATTCCTACCGAGAAGAACCAGCAAGAAACTCGGTGGTTGCTCTTTTGAAAAAAAAATAATTTACAATTTTATTAATTTATACATATGTAACCGCTGTCCTTAGCATTGCTGGAGCGAATCAAATCCATTAGGCTGCACCGGATTTAAAACCACCTTGTACCTTCTATTCTATTTATCTAGCTAGAAGTAGCTTTAACACTGCCTATGTTCAATTGTGAATGTGGGATAAAATAAAATCTGTATAATTCATAGAATTGCGAACGTAACCATATGTATCTCTACGTAAATAAATGGGTTGGGCTTTAGTATACTGGACGCGGCGGAGGGGGGAGGGAAGGGGAGGGGGGGAGGGGGTGAACCCCCCCTGTAAGCCAAACTCGTCGAATCCTAATAGTTTCCGAGATATTAATTTTTTTAATTTCAAAATGTAGAGGCCAGTTTTACTGAAATTCGGGCTTAGCTCTACTTAGGTGTCGAGTGCTTAGTAGTTAATGGGAGAAGCCAGGGGATACCCTCCCCCTCCCCCTCTCCTCCCCCTCCCCCTCTCCTCCCCCTCCCCCCACATATACTAAATAACAACCGTACATTTTTTTTATTCCTTGTAGTAGCAAATGTAATAAAGTCTAATAACAATAATATTGTAGTAATATTATGACTTAACTATATTCACATATATGTTTGCTTTAACAATTCTTTATTTATTTACTTAAGTTCGGTTCGGTAACCCATAGGAACCTAAGTGCCCGGCCTGCGGCCGGGCACTACCTGTATATTTACGTTCAACCCTAACCTAACCTAGCCTTTTGACAAATATTTGTTTTTTACTTAAGTTCGGTGTATTAACCCCATACGAACCTAAGTACCTGAATATTTATGTTCAACCCTAACCTAACCTAACCTTTTGACAATTTTTTTTTAACTTAAGTTTGTAGTATTAGCCCAATAAATACCTAAGCGAGCACTTATTAAACTGCTTTGATTCCATCACAGCCTTCTATCACAACTGTAAGGATTTCTGGTGGTCGTCTTTATGGGCAGTTAAAAAAAATTTGTGGGGGAGGGGGAGGGGGGGCGGATGCGGCCTAGGTAGGTTAGCCTAGTCCTACCTAAGGGTATTATATAGACATCCGGTACTCGCTTTCAGGGGAGGGGAGGGTGGGGAGGGGGGAGAGGGTACCCCCCCTCTTTGTTCCCCCCACCGGAAATGCATAGTTTTTTTTTTATGAATTTTTAAAAATCTCATTTTGAGGTTATGTTTTCATACATTTACAACGCGTGCAGGTGTGGGGAGGGGGTGGATGGGTGGGGAGGGGGGGGAGGGTGCCCCCCATCTTTTTTCCCCCCACCGGAAATGCATATTTTTTTTTTAATGAATTTTTAAAAATCTCATTTTGAGGTTATATTTTCATACATTTACAAAGAACCTAAGTGTATAAAAATATTTATGTTCTAACCCAACCTAATTTAACTTCCAATTAATAGAACCTAAGTGCCCGGCCTGCGGCCGGGCACCAGTTATATTTATGTTCTAACTTAACCTAACCTACCTTTAGGTTTTCCATAGTCTAGTGGTTAGAGGGAGCTTAGAACCCCTACAATTTAATTTTTCATTTCAAACTAATAGAACCTAAGTGCCCGGCCTGCGGCCGGGCACCAGTTATATTTATGTTCTAACCTAGCCTAACCTACCTTTAGGTTTTACTCGCGTATGATGACTCAAGATATGTGGGGACTTGGTTCTATGACTGTTATGATGTAAATAAAACAATTATTGAAATAATTGTTTTATTTCAACACTGCCAACACGATTTGCGTTCCGTTTCACTCGTTATTTTGATTTTGACATTATCACTAGACCAAAATTGATATAGCAGCTTAATTTTTGTGGTGTAAATGTATGAAAACATAACCTCAAAATGAGATTTTTAAAAATTCATAAAAAAAAAACTATGCCTTTCCGGTGGGGGGAACAAAGAGGGGGGGCACCCTCTCCCCCCTCCCCACCCTCCCCACCCCTCCCCACCCCTGCACGCGTTGTAAATGTATGAAAACATAACCTCAAAATGAGATTTTTAAAAATTCATTAAAAAAAAACTATGCCTTTCCGGTGGGGGGAACAAAGAGGGGGGTCATCCTCTCCCCCCTCCCCACCCTCCCCACCCCTCCCCACCCCTGAAAGCGAGTACCGGATGTCTATAGCCAACCCCTACCTAATTCCCTCACACCATCTTTCACACAAACAAAACAAGTAGAGATTTGCATGAATTTCGGGAAAACTAACCTCAAAATGTCGAAATTTCAAAAATTAAATTCTCGAAAACTATTACGATTCGACGGAAAATATTTTGGCGTTACGTTTATTACATTAATACCTTTCTGTAAAAAAAAAATGAACTGTCTACTGCACGGCACATATACTTTCCAATAATCGATATAGGCATTGTTTATGGTTTGAATACGATTATTAGCATTTTGTGATAGGTAGGTACTTTTTAAGTTCGGAACGGATTTCATTACGTACAACGAAACTTTAGTACGCCAACTAAACGTCAATGAGTCTGTAATCTATGGCAAATGTCGTAATAAATAGTGAAAAGTGTTGAAGAATTGCGAATTTTCAAAAAATTATTTCTCGAAAAGTATTAGGATTCGACGTAAAATATTTAAGTGCAAGGCTTACCACATGAAGATCTTTCTGTAAAAAAAATAAGAACGTCCAACTCTGCGTCCAGTATACTAAAGCTGAGCCCAAAAATTTGTTACCAAAGATCTAGGTGTACTTTTTGACGATCAACTTAGTTTTCGCAATCATTATGACAGCATTACAAACAAAGCATTTAAGAATTTGGGTTTCATAGCGAGAACTACGAGGTCGTTTAGAAAGCCGCAAAGTTTCATTCTCCTATATAACACGTTGGTTCGCACTGTGCTGGAGTACTGCTCGATCATATGGTCCCCTTGTTATACCGTACACTCGAATAGGATTGAAAGCGTTCAAAAAAAATGTCTCAGGATTATGTCATACCGGTGCGGACTCTCTAGACAGTTGTGATCCTATACTGGTTGTCTTACAAAGTTTAATATGGCTCCGCTCCATGTACGTCGACAACGGCAAGACCTGATTACGCTGCATAAAATAATTCATTCTAACCTAGACTCCCCAGCTTTACTGTCTCAAATAAATATCAATACCAGATATATATGCCGCAAGCCGAAAACATTTATTCTTGAAATTTGCAAAAACAATACATCCTACTATAATCCCATTATCAGAATGTGTCGCCTATATGATGAGATTACCAGTACAGACTCTGACATTGATATTTTTAACGGACGCTTTAATAAATTTTACAAAAAAGTAATTAAGTTAATTATGTAAAATGTAATTCTTATATACTAATACATTACACCTAACTACTTCTTTTTTCTTTCCTTTCTGTATTTTGTTTCTTATAAACCTTTGTCATGCTGTGCAGTCACTTAGTTACAATTAGATATAGAACATGTAAGTAAGCTAAGATTTAATTATAAGCTTATTGTAATTTGTTGTGATTGCCTAATAATAAATAAATAAATAAATAAATAAAAATAAATAGAATTAGAAAAAAATTCAAAGAGTTGTGGAATGAGTCATATACAGCTAAGTATTTTATTTATAAAAATTGTATTTTCCAGACCAGAGCCCTATCACCACAGTATGGAGAGAGTGATGCCATAAGGTTCCTGATAGGCACACAGAGTTTGAAGCCTAACACAAACCAAGTGCACATAGTTGAACTGGAAGAGGACACGGGAGCTCTGCATACTAAGGTTAGTACTTTTTTAATATATTAACAAGTTTATATGTATGTTTGTATTGCTAGTCTTACTGAAAATAAAATACAAAGCCCCTTTCTGTTCATTCACACAACCCCTATTTGTTGTGAAAACTATGGTTATGTTACTATTGGTCCAGATTTTTTTTTTTCACTGCTTTAGATACTCCAACTCTTTTGTGTAATTTCATTTTATATTCAATGATTCATTCTTAATTGATTTCTTCTTTTCATTTTATTGAAGTTTATATGGTGATGAAGTCAAAAAATTCAATTTAGTTTGTTTTCTTCCTCTGTTAATGAATTTTGTCTAACATGGAACAGGAAACAACTGTTTAGGAGTTAAATAAAAAGTACCTAGATGTGGAAGGAGAAGGGGATATGAAATCTGGTAGCTCTGTTGATTGATCGGAATTCGTGTCATAAACAGCTACATCGTTTTTTGTGCTATTTGTAATGTTAAAAGAAGATTTCATATTATCTTTTTCATCAGAGGCAAGTAAATATATAGGATTTTTCATCTTGGCCACTCTTTGCATATTAATCTATGGTCCATAGCTATGGTCACTCTGGTGAACTCATGAATAACTGATCTCTGGGAAGCCCCTGGCGTACCTGGGTAAGGTTGCAAAAAATTTTACAAATAACATTCATGACATCGTAACACGTTACGTACATGACTGAATGTTACGTACATGACCATTATAAAGCTTAGTTCATAATAGACACTAATTCCAGGCTTCTAACTAAGTAAATAAGAATGACATAAATATAATAATCTACCAGTTTAATATTGTTTTTGTAAAAAGAGTACAATTTATTTGTCAAAATCTTTCTTTTTACCCGTGGGTGGGTTTAGCATTTTTTTTCAATATTTTGTTTTTCATTTTTGTTGGTACTTGTATTTTCTCTGCTTTTATTCTCTTTTTAAGTCATCGCTCCTACTTCTGTAACAAAAAGGTAATTTTGTTATAAAATTAATACATAAAGCACATACCGTTTGCTTACTGGTAAGTACTCGTAACAAACAACGCCACTTGAATTTTGAAATACCTGTATCTCCTTCATCATCCGATAATAATTCCTCATTACAACCTTCTTCCGAAGAATCATGTAACAAATACTTATTGTCCTAATCTGAGGTACTTTCATCAGGTATATTCATTTTACTTATACCTGAAGTTGATGGCACAGAACTGTCATAGTTTATATTTTCCTTGTAGGATTTTGTACTGCACAAGTTTAAGTTTTTGTTTATTTTATGCATATTTTCAATTCGTATCGGTTCAAAGTCGTTAAAATTTCTATAGGCCATATTCTCTGGCCGGTATCTTATTTCTGAAAGAACGGTTACTTTTATTTTCCTTTTTAAACTAGATTCATTTATTTGTTTTTTATCATTTTGATTAGTTTTAGTTACCTTAACCAGTCTATGTTTCCTTACATCAAAGCAATCACAGTAACCTCGCGAATCTCCACAAAAGCAACTTAAACTTCTGAATCGTATTTCATTATTTGTTTCACTGTTACTTATTTGGTGTAAGTTCATTGTCTGCGGAACAGGTATCAGATCTTCTTTGACTGAATATTGCGCAATTTCAGCCTCATTGACATAAAAAATCATTACAGTTGTGTCAGAGTTTTTAAGACATGTAAAGGCAGTGTATGCATCTGGTATGTCAATGCCATATTTGACGTTATCGTCTAGTCTACGTTTGAGTCCCCCTCCGACTCCGTCCGCAGCTCCCTTTCCATGAGCAGACTCACTGAAGTTCCATGTTGAAAGGGGGAATCCCATGTACTTTGTGTACTCTGTAAACAAAAAAAAATCTTTTTTTGTTTATATTGCGTCGTTGGCCCATCGGAGAAGAAATGCACTGCATTAACGAGCGGATATTCCTTTCTAATGTAATTCAATATGGGATTTAAATGTGCCCAAATTGCCTCAGGGCCGTGTTCATTAGAGGCCGATATTGACGCGAATGACTGTGGTTTTTTTGCTTTTGCATACAAAACGCCTGTATGGATAGTCATCTGTACTTTCGATGCACCGAAGTGCATGGACTGCACTTCAGTCGCGAGTTTGCAAACATAATTTTCACTGAAGTCGATATGAATGGCCACTTCAGTGATCTTTAAGTTTTTAATACATGACAAGTATTTTGAGTATTGTTGTTTTATATTGAATACATGCTTTTTCATAAATTTAAGTTCTTGATTAAAGGATTCTGTCAGTGTTTTCAATTTGTCTTTTTTCACCATCTTCTTAGTGGTCATAGTTTTGCCATCATTTTTGTTATTATATTCATGTTTCTGCAAAGAAAATTCGTTCCAAGTAACAATATCATTCGTGTCCCAATTGTCTTCGTCAAACTTCAAAGATTTATTAACACACGTGGAGCATTCACCATAGGCGCATGCTTTAGAATCCAAGTCACATACGACGTTCAATAAGATTTCATTTAAATTCGTAGTCTCGATCATTCGTAAAGAATGTAACTTCGCAATTTTTATGGAGAAGTTTTTGTTTGCTTTATGCACCCACATGTTTCTCGATTGGAAAGTTTCGGTCGTAGCACATAAAATGGCCTATACTTCTTGAATACAGTCAATTTCGCTTTACCTCCTTCCGCTCTGTACTTTTTATACAGCTCTTTTAATGTATTTAGCAAGTACCGTCTTTGTTTTTTAATTTTTTTTTACCTTCAGTCTTGAATTCTTTTTCCCAGCAGTTGCTCGACTTACATCGTCTCTGTTATAGAAATTTATTATTTCACTTATAATAACCTTATTCTTCCTAAAAGTTGTTATCTGTTGACGAGCTCGTCCTTTTAGTCCAAATATAGACGTCATTATCTCGCTCTTCCTGTTATATTTTTTTAAGCATTTGTTCCCAATTATTCCTTTTAATGTTTTCCGTTCTTTGTTATTCTGGGTTTTCTCATATGTGTCTTGTATAGCATTCACTAAAACATTATGAGTTAAAAGGTGCCTCTTCACTGTTTCCTTCTCGGCAGGTTATGTTCTATGAAACTGTTAGATTTGGTTAATGGTTCATTCTCATCTTGAATAATAATCTGTCTTTCAGGTGCTTTCAACTTTAGCTCGTCAACAAACGCAACCAATTTTTTATTTTTCTGCATGTAGTGTTTACACTTCTTTTTCAACGATGTAATTTCTTTCGCCATTTTCTTTATTTTTTCTTCGTATGATATTCTTTGATTAGCCCATTTTCTTTGTAATCTTCTTACCAAGAATGTGTTTTCATGAGTTTTGGCACTATTATCATCAGTGGTATTATCATTTTTCGCAGTATCATTTGACTTCATTCTGCGGCGCTTTTGACTTTTTCTCCACTGGTTTCTTTTAATTTTTTTTCTTTTTCGGTACATTCAGTGATTTGTTTTCTTTTTTTATTTCTTTCTGCATTTTTTGCTTTTATTTGTTCGTATTTCGAAGGATTTTTTCGCAACTTATCTCTATATCTTTTTTGTCTTTCGGCATTTGACAAGGGCATCTGAAAAGTGAAACATAATATACTAGATGATGCCCGCGACTTCGTCCGCGTGGAGTAAGGTTTTTTTGATTCCCGCAGAAACACTTTAATTTTCCGGGATATAAAGTAGCCTATGCCCTTCCCCTGGATACAAACTATCCCTATACTAAATTTAATCAAAATCTATTGAAGAGATACTTTTTTTTATTCCTGCGGGATCTATTGAATTTTCCGGGGTAAAAAGTAGCCTATGACCTTCCCCGGGATATAACCTACCTCTATACCAAATTTCAGCAAAATCGATTGAAAGGATGGGCCGGGAAAGCGTAGCAGACAGACAGACAGACAGACAGACACACTTTCGCATAACTAATAGACTTCGTCCGCGTGGTTTAAGTTTTTTTTTATTCCTGCGGGAACTCCTTAATTTTCCGGGATAAAAAGTGCCTATGTCACTCTCCAGGTCCTCAACTACATCCATGCCAAAAATCACGCCGATCCGTTGCTCCATTGCTCGATTGAAGGACAAACCAATAAACAAACACACTTTCGCATATATAATATTAAGTATGAAGTATGGATTTATTTTACCGACTTTTATGATCAGTTTTGAGTCAAATGTAATCTCCGCCTTACAATCGGTCATGACCGTAAGAGCTCGTTCCCACCTGTCGGCTATCGGATCCGTATATTAATCGGATGTCGGCGCCTTTGTTCACACACACGATTAATAATCGGTTGTCGGCCACGGTCGAAGCTAGTGCCAATTTTAAGCACTCTACGCGAGGCGTGCACGATGGACGTCGACGAAGCTCTTGTTGTGATGTATTATTATTTGAGAAGAAAACGAAGAAAGACAGCCAAGGAAAGAAAATATTGGGTGCACCCAATCCTGAGAGAAAGATTTAGTTTGGGAACATTTCAGAATTTAATAACAGAATTGAGGAGTGACGAAATTAAGTTTTTCAATTATTTTAGAATGTCGATAACTACATTCAACCATCTATTGGCTCAAATATCAGTGAGCATAAACTACCAAAATACGAGATTTAGAGACTGCATTTGTACTGAAGAAAGGTTGGCGATATTTTTAAGGTAATATAATTATACATATTAATTTGTATAAAGGAAGAGATAAAACAGTCACTTTTAGTTCACATATATTTATTGAAAGAAATAACTTTAATTTTTTTTAATTACGAAAACAAATTAGTGGAGTTAAATATTACTAAAATCTTCCGAATCTTGATTATTACTTGAATGTAGTGACAAAGTAGGTGATGCTGGTTCAACGAGTTGGCGTGTCGAATATCCATATCCACTTGAAGGGAAGATATTATTCTCGTTTAATGGTGGGTGCACATTCTGGTTTTGTGACGAATATACAGATTGTTGCACGTGATCTCTTGACTGTGAATGCCAACCATAGTTTGATGAGTATAAACGACTTTCACGCTGCTTTTTAATATTTTGAATCAGTGACAGCACGCCTGATTGAAACTCTAAAGTTTCACTATCGTCAAAAGACGTAACGCTCGGTAGAACACCTTTGAAAAAAGAGAGCATTGGATGTTCGTTACTTCTGTCTGACTGTAGCCTGCTATCTAAAAACTGGCTCATTTTGTCATCGAGGGTTTTGGGCTTTTTGGAAGTGCTTGGTAATAGCAGCTCTGAATTTATATCTGTTGTATTGGCCGCTGATGCCTCGGGACATGTATCTGTTGGACGCTTCTTGACAGAATCATGAGTTCGATTAGGCTCAGCCACTTTTTGCAGAAAACTCATCTGTTCTTTATATATATATGGCTTTGAAAACTTAGCCCCTGCTCCGGATTTTTTGACGTCATTTTTATTTGCTCGCATCCAGGCATCTCGTAGATTCGACCACTTTGTAGATACTAATTTACCTGCAATTACAATAGGTACATATAGAAATGTTAATTATTTTACCTACTTAATTATTTTACAGATATTGCGCATCGGGTTGTTCCTTCAAAGAATTGCACTATAGTTACAGAGTTGGTGTGTCAACTATTAGTAAAATCTGCAAAGAAATTAGTTCCACTATCTGGGATGTATTAAGAGACGAGTTCATGAAAATTCCTGATAATGAGAGTAAATGGTTGGAAATAGCAAAAAGTTTTGATATGAAAGCCAACTTTCCGCACTGTCTTGGAGCAGTTGATGGTAAGCACATTAGAGTGGTGAAACCAAACAATACTGGCTCGATGTATTTTAATTACAAAGATTATTTTTCATTTGTTTTACTAGCCGTTGTTGATTCAGAATATCGTTTTATTTTTATGAGTGTTGGCTCGTATGGAAAAGAATGCGATTCTTCAATATTCAAGGAGTCAACTATATGGAAGAAACTGAATGATGGTAGTTTAAATATACCAAAACCAAGGCCTCTACATGCAACACTTCAAAATGATATGCCTTATGTTCTCGTGGGCGATGAGGCTTTCCCTCTGTCAACAAATTTGTTAAGACCTTTTGGAGGCACTCATTTAGACCACATGAAAAAAATATTTAACTATCGTTTAAGTCGGGCAAGAAGGTACGTTGAATGCGCATTCGGTATTTTAGCCAATAAATGGAGAATATTTCATCGGCCACTGGATGTCCACCCAGACACGGCTATCGAAATTGTAAAAGCGTGTACAGTATTACACAATTTTGTAAGAGAAAAGGACGGTCTGAACTTTGAAGATATTCATTATGCGGCAGAAAATCCGATGCAAGAACAAGTACAACTGCAAAACTGTAATCCACGTGGTGGTCCTATTGCAAATGATATACGGTCTGAATTTGCAAACTACTTCGTTTCAACAATAGGCTCGGTGCCTTGGCAACCAGAAGCGCATGGTTAATATTTATGTTTTGAATTTTACGTATATTATTAAATAAATAACTTCAAACACTTACCACATGATTGTCTTTCTTTTTCGTCCAAATTGTCAAAATCAGGTATGAGTAGGCAGCAAACTTCCCGCCAAGCAGCTATTTTCAGTTGCTTATCTTTATAATCATTTAGAGTTTTGTCCCAAAGGACACCTCTTTCCTGAACTAGTGTGATCAATTGTTCGGGGTTGATATTTCTTTCCATTACTACGAATCACCAAACGTGCGTACAATAAAAACACAACAACTCTGCTTGCGCGCCGCGATGTGTGTGTGCGCGATCGCAGGTACGACGTACGCACGAACGGAATGAGGGGTAGCGGGGAGAGGGTTATCGGCTCCGACATCAGACAAATGTGAACAGCGCCGTTCTTAATCATAGGCGAGCGAGATCCGACACGATTTTTTTCCGGGCGTAGAGGGCTGGCAAAACACCCGACATTTCTTGTCGGAGCCGACACAAAATCGGTTTCCGATAAGTGTGAATAGCGTCATATATAATGCTCTGCCACTAGAACTTCCGTTTAATATACGGATCCGACACCCGACAAGTGGGAACGAGCTCTTACGTTACACATTTCGTTACACATTGTAACATTCATAACATAAAAAAGTGTGCGACATAACCTAAAATTCAAATAGCATTTCATTGCAAGGAACAACAGATTGTGAAGTAGGTTTACCGTTTTCTGTGATAATAAACCTTTTTAAACATGTTAACAGTAAAACATAATAAGCAGTACTTATCTTGCAATCAAATACACTAAAAACAATATTTTTTGGCGACAAATGGCGATGTACACAAAAATTATGATTAACATGCGGACAATATGGCCGTCTTTTATTTCTGAATGGTGACGTCTAGCTTAATAGTGTTGCCATTTATGAAAATAGCAAAAATAGACAAATTATTCAAAGGGAAATGATTGAAACATACGTTATATTCATGACGTTACACATTCATCAAAAACCGGCCAAGTGCGAGTCGGACTCGCGCACCGAGGGTTCCGTACAAACCTGTAGTAAGATTTAAATTAAATGTTTTTTTTAAATATTTGAGTTGATTGAATGAAAGGTAAATTGCGGTTTACGATTTATGACGTATTAAAAAAAACTACTTACTAGATCTCGTTCAAACCAATTTTCGGTGGAAGTTTGCATGGTAATGTACAACATATATTTTTTTTAGTTTTATCATTCTCTTATTTTAGAAGTTACGGGGGACACCCACATTTTACCACTTTGGAAGTGTCTCTCGCGCAAACTATTCAGTTTAGAAAAAAATGATATTACAAACCTCAATATCATTTTACCCCACACCTATGGGTTAGATGAAAAAAAAATTTTTGAGTTTCAGTTCTAAGTATGGGGAACCCCCAAAATTTACTGTTTTTTTTCTATTTTTGTAAGAAAATCTTAATGCGGTTTACAGAATACATCTACTTACCAAGTTTCAACAGTATAGCTCTTATAGACAGACAGACAGACAGACAGACAGACAGACAGACAGACAGACAGACAGACAGACATGACGAATCTATAAGGGTTCCGTTTTTGCCAAATTTGGCTACGGAACCCTAAAAAATTGGACACTTTTTTAAAAACGATTAAAATGTTAACTAAAATGAGATTTTTATATGCACGTTTAGAAACTCGTTGAGAAAGTATAGTAAAACGTAAGTGCAATTAAAAACTAATTTAATAAATTAGTTTTAAATTGCATAGAAGCCGCCTTAAATATGTTTCGTAAGTGTTGGCTGTTTTTGATACAAAGACTGTAGTTGGACAAAAAGATTTTGTATGGGAGTTGAAAGTAGTACTAATAGAAAAATTATATTAAAAATATTTTTATTAGGAATAGGTTAATTTTCATGAAAATAACCTAAACTACAGAAGTTCGTCATTCAGAACAAATAACAACAAATCTTATTTATCAAATAACTTAGAAATTATGACCAAAATAAAATCGGGACAAACGAAAATAATATTTGTAAAATTTTTCGCGACCATACCCACCTGCCACACCCTTACGGTACAAAGATGGTCGGTCAGTTTCATACAAACTGTGACCTGACTGTAAAGTGTCGCAATCATAGACTTTTTTTCGCTACGCTCAATAGACTGACAAAGCGTGGGAGCGAGAGGTATTTAGTTAATAAATACTGCCGCGAGCGAAAAAGAGATAGCGAAACAAAAGGCCAGTATGTCATTGTTTACGCAAGTATGAGGCGATAGCGTCCCGGCCTATTCCAAGTCGAGGTGAATTTTATGCATTTAATTAATAGTCTTACGATTAAAACTTAAAATCTTTGTTCTGCCACCATGGTGTCTTGTTCAGTGAATGAATGTGACGTTACAAGACGTAATAACCCGCATAAATACACGTTTCACAAGTAATTACTGAATATTTTTCTGAATTGTTCATAATCATTATTTCGTCATTTGTTGTTTGAAAATGAGGCAAAATAACTATTGAAAGCTTAGATTATAGGTTTCCCTTAAGACTTTTCATCAAATTACATTGCTAAATGACGAATTTATGGATATTTTGTGTAAAACTTAAAAACGTTTGGTTACGATAGGGATTGACAAAGTGATGACGTCATAAGTATCGATAGTCGTTAATCGTGTCTGCCGGTAGGTTTGACGTGATTGCTCATAAGCTTAAGTGTGTAGAGTACAATATAAAACACTACTTTCCTGTAAAAGAAAAGAACGAAATAAATATTTTCCTTAATTTTTGTTTTATTTGGCGTGTCTTAGATTTCATATGTATATGAAATATAAATACAGGGTATACTGTATATACTGGTAATTCAGTACATTACTGTATTTAAGTGCTTATCGGGGAGGTCATTAGCTATGACTTGAGCGCCATATATGGTTATTATTTATTTTTATTAACTTGTCACTTATACATTATATCAGAGTATTATTGTAATGAATCAAATTAAAACTACTTGCACCCTTTAAAAAAATAGCGGCGGAAAACCTAAAATTTTTATGAAAAATCCCTAAAATTGCTCTATTTCTCAAAAAAATTATAGTGTATATTTTCAGGCAGATGTTATAAAAAATATCTCTGCTTTAAACGCCGCCGCCGCCGGCGACGGGCCGTGTAACGTACTACTGGTGAGCTTTGGTAGGTGGCGCGAACACATCACATCACATCACATCACACTTATATCCTACTAATATTATAAATGCGAAAGTTTGTGAGGATGTTTGTTACTCTTTAACGCGACAATGAATGAACCGATTTTGCTGAAATTTGTCTTTTTGGCACAGACATAGATTATAATCTGGAATAGCACATAGGCTACTTTTTATCCCGGAAAATTAAAGAGTTCCCGCGGGAATCAAAAAACCTTAATCCACGCGGACCAAGTCGCGGGCATCAGCTAGTAAGCTATAAAATAAAAAAAAATTTAGTCTTAGTATAATTCTATAATAATAAAGTTAACAAAAAAAATGAAAAAAAAATATTTCACCCATATTTCAATCAGATGCATATACCCTATTCGTTAATTATTAAGAGAGACTATTCGAAAACAGACCATAAGTATTTGATGTATCCAGCTAATGATGTTGCATTGTGTTGTAACGCTGAAAAACTTTTTAGAGAAAACATGGCCATCTCATCAATAAATAATTTGTTACCTAGCTGTAGCTTTGTTGCTATTTGTGTATTTGATTTTTTTTAATTAAAAGATAGTTTTATTTTACTTCGTTAAGCTAACTCATTAGAGTCTTATCATTTCACCAGTAAGACTATCGATAATACTATGCTAGAGTCAAGACAACACTATTTCACGCACACATTTACATTTCATTTTTTGTAACACCGTAATCTGTCACTGTTGGTCTTGTACATTCTAAGCCTATGGTCGCAATCATAAATGACTTAAGGTGGGATTGATTGATAATAATCTAATGATTCTTTTTTTTAAAGCTGGAAATTGCTGGTAAATTCATGTTTGGTTTTGAGGTTAGGATTGAATACGACAGCGGCGCCATTATTCAAAAACAACCATTACCACTCCAGTATATTAAGTCTTTCATTTATTTAGGAGTATAAGCCATTTTTGCATTTTTTAAGGCCTTAGATATTTAAGACAACACAGACAAGTTACTATACAACTCAATACTATTACCTATTATTATACCGCCCAGGCTTCAATGTCTCAAAGTACCTAGCTAGTAGAGATGATAACGTGTAAAAATATTAATTGTCTTAGCCTATTAATATTCACATTGCTGAGACAATCTAAAGCCAATCCGTGCTCCGCAGTGATCTAAGCAGTATTCTTCTGTTACTTAAGTATCCTAACTAGATACCAGAACAATAATGATGCATATAGCATTGCATATAAAATAGCAGGTGGTATATTCTGAACTGAATCTACTATATTTTTTTTACATATCATAATGTAATATAAATAAATTATAATCATACTTAATAAACCAAATAAATGCGAAAGTCACTTTGGTTGGTTTGTTGGTTTGTTGGTTTGTCCTTCAATCACGCCGCAACGGAGCAACGGATTGACGTGATTTTTGGCATGGGTATAGTTGAGGACCTGGAGAGTGACATAGGCTACTTTTTATCCCGGAAAATTAAGGAGTTCCCGCGGGAATAACAAAAAACTTAAACCACGCGGACGAAGTCGCGGGCATCAGCTAGTAATAAATAATTTAAAAAAATGAGGGAGCGCCTACCAGTCAGGCATCAATGCACCAGATAGATCAGGCGGCAAAATACCGAACCTTTAATCTCAAAGGAGGGCTTTCCAAAAGGTATAATAGCCTATCCAGTTGGAGGTTAAATAAAATGTATTATTTCATACCAAAAAATTTAGCATTTATTAGGTAAAATAAGTTAGGTTAAACTACTGTTTTCTTGTTTACAAAGAAAGAGGGGAAATAAACTAAGTTAATACCATATCTAAACAATGTGTTTTATAAGGTTAAATTATATAAAAAAAGATTAATAAACAAATTTACAATGTATAATTAGGTATATAACTTAAAAAAAAAGATTACAAGGTTCTTAAATTTTAGTTAAAGCGGGAAAAAAACAAAAAAAAAAATAGTTTAAATATGAAATGACATAAGGTTTTATGGCAAAATATTAAAAAATAAGCCGTTCTCCACTTTCATTTCACGCAGATGAAAACGGATTAAACAAAATCAAGACGCCTTACAATGCAGTCTTGTTTCAAATTTCATGTAGACAAACTTCCAATCCAAAATCATATGGTTATATTTGAACAAAAATTGGATGATTACGTCATAAAAAGACGAGGTTAAAGATCTCGTTAAAGTCGAAATTTAAAGATGATAATAACACCTAACGTTAACGTGTCAACAACGCCTGCAACAAAAAAACACGTGTGAGTCGTTGACGAAGTTTCGTGAAAATACTATGTATTACATAAAATTTTTTACCAAAATCTTACCGCCAAACGACGCCGGTAATTAATTCATATCAGAATAATTTCGCCAACGGCGATTAAACCATTATCAAACCATTTTTCCAGGTTGATTATCAAAACACATCCTTTAAGGACAAGATGGGGAAGAAAAGTGAAGTCTCCCCCGTCAAAAAACCGAGAGCATACAACCAACGCAAAACAAATTAAAAAAACAAATTCAAATATTTTTCGGCTCTGGGTTCAAAATCTACGGTTTCTTAACTCGCAACAACTAACGATCGTATATTGTCTGAGGTAAACAGCCAACCAAAAAGCAAAGAGGATAAAGAAATGTCAACCTAAACGTCAAACTTGACCATGACAAGACATTATCAGTGTCGAATCCTACAAAATAAACAAAACATTGAATTAGTAATGTAACGATGTTAAAAAACACGTTACAATAAAGAATACTGTTTCAATTGTTTGTACAACAAAGCACTTGAAGTACTACTGCTACTGCAGAGGCAGAGACTCAATAAAACAAAATAAGTACAAGTTTTTACAATATTATTTTATTCAATATAAGCCTTATGAAAACATCATCTAAAAATGGTGCAGGAGGAGATATGTTTGTTTGATGTCGAGCCCAACCAAGGTACCACACTAATGTCATAACGTGCACACAGCATCCTATTGTGCGACGTCCAACTAAACAGTTACAATAATATTCTGTAATTCCCTCTTTGCCTGGCACATTGTTTTCAATTAAAATATAAACATAATATTGTTTTCTTCTAATGTGTCTGGATTGGATTTTACCTCTAATGAGTATATTATTGCCACTACCTCTCAAATTGTATTTAGCAATATTTATGAATTCTCGACTGACTTCAATCCGGTACACACCATTAAATCTAATATGCTCTCCATAATATGAACGAGCTTGTCTTATGTGGTATTTACCAAGAGCAAAAAGTATTAAATCATTCATTTCCATTCTTGGGAATTTGAGATTATCTTGGTCAGCTGTTATACTAACAAAGTTAGAGGATCGTCTATTCATATTACTACTTTCAACTAAAGCCCCTAAATTATTTTGGAAATGCCTTCTCTCTCTTATAATTCTTAGCATTTCCAATGCATCAGCACTATTTTGAAGGCGAACACCAAATTTGTTTATAAGACGGGCTGCAATATGGAAATTCTGCATCATGTGCGGTACAGTCTTTTTAAAATAAAATAAAACTTAACATACCTGTTAACAACTTCAACAAACCATTGACAAATTGTGATACATCTGCTTCTATTTGCCTGTTCTGTGGTTAGTTGGTGTTCGCCTTCCAATAATGAATCTGGCATATAGGCCCTATAATTACAGGCTTCTAATAATTGTAGAGAGTCCCTAAATCCTCTATCTAGTATAAATATGTCATTCTCTTGCAAATACAATCTGAGAGGTGCATTTTCATTTTCAAAGAGGGATGTCATTATTTCTGCATCAGATGTGTACTGCCTTGTATGGGCCAAGACAATCCAATCCAAAAATAAAGCCATCACAAGCAACAAGCATAAAGGGTTTGAGTAAATTCCTGTATTTATGTAATGAATATGTTTCTTTCTGAAACATAATATAATTTGAGCTTTTGTTTATAAATATGTATGTTCCATCACAAATGAGAATTATTTTTTTCATTGTTTTCATTATTATTTAGCATGTTGGGCAACATCAAATTGTGTTGTAATATCAAATTCTCCCGCGTTACATGCTCTATCCTCAGATTTCTGGGAACAAAATCTTGTAATAATATTTCTCTCCCTGTGTCTATTAATCTTTCTAATGTTTGACGAGGCACTTCTACAAGTTTTGCAATTCTGTCATCTGATTCTCCTGTCCTCATTTTCATCAGATAAGCAGCTAGGCCTAGGACACCTCTATGAGTTTCTTGGATTCGCCGAACTTCATGCACTAATGCAGCAAAATCATCTTTTGTTCTTCCGATCCAATAAAAAATAAATTATTGTCAATCTCTTCAATTGCTTCGATGCTGTTGAAATTCAAGAAGCATTTAAAGGCATTCACAAATGAGAAAATATGCTCAATTTGTTCCACAGTAAAAGAGTCAAGGCTATTTGGTGAGTCATATAGTACGTCCCAATTTTTTTTTTGTAAATGCTCTACACAGACTCGAGCCAACATTGGGATATAAAAGTGATAATTAGGAAGTAAGCTCGCAGGGTATCAGTAATTGTCCTCAGGTTTACATTTGCACAGCTGGCAAATAAACAATGTGAAGCAGTATTTGCAGCACGTTTGTAGTTTAGACGAGTTATAGGTCGTTCTGTTCCGGTCTCTGGTTGAAAGGACTCAACTGGGCTTCTTGATCTAGCTCACTGATTCTCATGTTCTGGATGGATCTTCATAATGCACTGATTGGAGAGCAAATACCTGTTGTGCTGATCGTTTTGATCTCAGCCAACAAGCGTGACAAACGCAGTCAGATGATGAGATCTATAAAAAAAAAAAAGTTGTACTAAAGATTTTTTTTTTATTATTATTTATTAGATACAATTTATAGATAGGGTCCAATTGTGAATTTAAAACATCCCGGGTCCCACCCATCCAACACACACAAAATACTCCATCAGAATTGGTCCTGAAATGATGCAGTTACATACATTCGGCATTTGATTTTTATATAATATAATATTGATATGGAATAAAATATTTACAAGTATTTTACCAGTTTAATACATAAATAGTTATAAGCTTGAAGACATGTTTAATTATTATTCGAGGAGATGATTGACTGACCCACTCTTATCCAACTGAATTTTCAATTATTTGGCCCTGGATATCTGAGCGGCTCTGGCGGCTGGATAATCTGTAGTAGTGAATCTAGTTTCTGTACAGATTAACCAATCAACCATGTTGCATCCCTAATTACAAATAATAACAATTTTGTCACTCATTACTGATCTGGCGGGGTGCAATTCTGGATTCAATGATAGTTGCTGTTATGTATTTATAATATTATAAATACGTATTAATATTACATGAATGACAACACGTTGATTTTATTCGCACTGACATATATTTCAAATATCTTCTAATTTTACCATAAAGTACTAATAGGTTTTATACCTTTATCCAACATTTCTCCCTTCTAATTTGCCTTACAATACCTGAATCTTAAACCAACAATAAAACAAAAACATATATTCTTACAAAATGTAAAACATATAACTACTCCTTATAATTAATAGGTTTTCGTGGACGAAGTACCATTTGCTTTACAAAAAATAGGTTTAGAGTCCGGTTTTAATTGTAAACTCACCTTATATTTATTAAAAGTTCCTAATTTATCAGTAAAAACAGCTGGATATGCGCGCTCCAAACTCACTTCGATTTCATCTTTTTCTTTTTGAAACTTTATGGGTAACAACTCCAAATTAAATACCGCAATAAAGTCTCTACCTAGCAATGGAGGTCCTCCACCTTCAATAACAAAAAAATTCAACCCGTGCGTGTTATCTAAATAAGATACAGACAAATGTATTACCCCAACGCAGTTTATTATACTACCTGTATAAGTTAATAAACGCTTCTTAGTAGGTGACAATGGCACATGACTGAAATGTTTACGATACGTTTTTTCGGAAATGGCAGTGACAGCTGATCCGCCATCAATTTCGAATTCTAAATGAACTCCATCCACTACTACTATCTCAGTCATTGGTGCCCCCCCTTTTGAGCGAATGTGAAAAAACTCACCATCAATCTCGCCTTGATCTTTCTCATCTACGTAATTGACCTTATTACACATCTTTCGCAAATGACCTTTGGTATTACATTTTTTACACGTATATTTAGCATACCAACAATTAGTTGCTTTGTGATTCATGCGACCACACACCGTACACTTGTCCTGCTTGACTTGACCGCCTAAACCATCCCCAGAAGATTTCTTAATGTTCAGCAAAGAGTTTTGTTGTTTAAAATGATGTTGAGAAGATGCTGCTGCGCTCATCCGTGCACTTTGTAAACTAATGGCCAATGATAATGCTTTTTCAAGTGTTAGCTCCTTAATTTCTTGGGTAAACAACTTATCTTTTACGTAACCCAAAGATATCCCCATTACAAAACGATCTCTAAGTGCTTCCTCAACATTAATAAAATCGCAGTGAGCTGTCAACCCTCTCAATCTTGCAGCAAATTCTGCATAAGTTTCATTATCCTGTTGAATAGCCGAATAAAATGTATAACGTTCCCCAAACCCGCAACGCTTGGGCGTAAAATGTTTGTCCAATAATAATAATATATCTTCAAAGGGCACTTCTGTTAGGTCCTTAGGCAAAGCCAAATCCGCGACAAGGCTATACGTATTATCATTGAGTGCGCTCAGCAATATTGCCCTCCTTTTGTTCCCCGTACTGTCATTCTTTTCGTCTATGTCGTTCGCTATGATCAACTACTGATTGATCCGATTTTTATAATTTTTCCACTGTTGTAAATTGTGGTCAAAACTTACTAATAAGCCAATGCCCACACGCGTAGCCGACATTTTTGAGTCCTCGTCGCCAAAAATGTTATGTATTTATAATATTATAAATACGTATTAATATTACATGAATGACAACACGTTGATTTTATTCGCACTGACATATATTTCAAATATCTTCTAATTTTACCATAAAGTACTAATAGGTTTTATACCTTTATCCAACAGTTGCAATTGCTCTTTCCAAGTCCGAGGGATTTCTTTTTAAGATAAGGTCACTTCTCCATCTTAGGACAGAAAGACCACAAAGAAGGCACACTTGCCTATGTCCGTGATAAGATGGGCCAGCTTGTTGGCCACTAGTGTCAAGGCTATGATGCCCTATGTGAGATAAGCTAGCTTGTTGGTCACTATTGTCATGAACCAGCTCTTCATTAACAGCCATCATCATCAGCCAGACATCATCTTCTGTGATCTAAAACGTAAGCTAGGTAGGTATTAGTACAAGCTTCCAAGATTTTACTTTTCCGCAAAATAATACTTACGTGTAAAGAGAACAACTTACTATCTGTGGGCAGATCCAATCACTAAGTAAGGAGATTACTCTGGTGTCAAGTCCAAATACAACCAAACGACGGATTGTGTTAACACATATATATTTAGCAAACCTCAATCACAATCAGGAAACTAAAATTTAGAAAAAAGTAACTGACATACCTAAAAAATGATTTATCGAATTTGATAAAAAAAGTCGTAACAACCTGTAAATACCCCGGATCCATACTTTAGGTACCAAGTTAAATTGAGGTCAAAGAACCTTGATATAACACTGTAGGTAGGTATTTTCTACAGTAGGTTCAAAAAAGTTTCGAAGCAGCTGATATTTCAAAAATTATTTTCTCGGCAACCAATCAATGGAATTTAATAAGTTTTTGAATATCATCATTATATTGTAACACAAATATGTGGTTAAATTTATTACGCCTATGTCATTACCACCTTGTACATCGTTCGATATTTATCTATTTTGGTATAGCTAGCAAAACTAACGGCAAACAAATAATAAAACAAAAAAAAAGATTCAAAAGCTTTTATTAGTTTCAAAAATTAATAACATCATTGACCAGTAAAATGCAAGTACTTGTTAAGGACATGTCTTTTCGACAGTTTCGGTGCTGCATTTGTGAGATAATGCAGTCGGGTATACACATACTTCTCCATCACTGCCTTAATAAGTTATGTAATGTGATTGTCCTGAAGAGCCTGTTCAAATTGGTGGTAATTCGTCGTCTCAACCTATAGACGTCCACTACTGGACGAAGGTCTCCTGCATGGATCGCCACAGAGCACGGTCTTGTGCCGCTTGTTTCCAGCGACTCCCAGCTGCACGCTTGCGATCATCCGTCCACCTAGTGGGAGGTCGTCCAACGCTGCGCTTCCCGGTGCGAGGCCGCCATTCGAGGGACCCCAACGCCTATCTGTTCTACGAACTATGTGCCCCGCCCATTGCCACTTAAGCTTGGCGACTCTTCCAGCTATGTCTGTTACACTGGTTCGCCTACGGATCTCCTCATTTCTGATTTGATCACGCTGGGATACTCCGAGCATAGCTCTCTCCATCGCCCGCTGAGTGACCCTGAGCCTTCTTATGAGGCCCATAGTTAGCGACCATGTTTCGGAGCCGTAAGTCATAGCTGGCAACATGCACTGTTCGAAAACTTTCGTCTTCAGGCACTGAGGTATTTTGGACGAGAAGATGTCGCGGAGTTTCCCGAACGCTGCCCATCCGAGTTGAATTGGTGGTAAATAATATCTTACAAATATTATAAATGCGAAAGTTGGGATGGATGTATGGATGGATGTATGGATGTTTGTTACTCAATCACGCCCCAACAGCTTAACGGATCTGGCTGAAATTTGGCACAGAGATAGATTATAGTCTTAAATAGCACATAGGCATTTTAATCCCGGAAAATTAAAGAGTTCCCGCGGGAACCGCAAAACCTCGATCCACGCGTACAAAGGCGCGAGCATCAGCTAGTCCTGAAATAAATTCAAGCCTATGAACTGTGGCATTGCTTTAGACATCAGCTCATTTTTAACCGTTTTTACAGTTGTTTTAATTTTGTCATCAGAAATAACAATTTTTTTATCAGAGCTTTCATTCTTTTACAAATTGTAATAACATCCGCCCGTTGGATACTTTAGACCACCTTTGTCTTTAAGTTTTATGAAAGCAAATTTGTCATCATTTTTGTTGTCTGTTATTAGCACGCTTGCACAAATTTCACACTTAATCCGTTTAAGTAGTGCATGTGCAACAAAGCCAGATGCGTTTGTAATAGCATGAGAGCCAAATTCCGAAAAGGACTGGACTTGTACATATCTATTTCTTCATCAAAGAGAGCTTGCTCAAAAACATCAAGTAGAGGGGAGGGCTCATTACCGTCTTCAACCGAGTTGATCTGTTGCAAATCAATTGTCAAGTTGATTTTCTCGTCAGCAGATGAACAAGTCAATATAGAGATCTTTTCTAACGAAGTGCAGCTGCCTTGTTCTACGTCTCTAAGCTCAGATTTAACCATTAGTTTCTTATAAATGGCTTTAAATTGCAGGGCTGATTAGTATTACATCCGTCGTGTGCTCGTATTTGACCAAACATTAACTCTAAGTGATCCTGGCTAATTTTGTATACAGGTAAAAATAGAAAAACCTACTCTCTACTCTTTCTATAAGCTGTGCATGTAAATAGCATTTTACATGCAGACCAAAAATCCTACAAAACCGGTTTTTCTACTTGATTTTACAACTAGTAATCCATCAAAAAAGCTTTAAATTTTGTAAATTCATTTCTGCTTCATCTAATAATGAAAATATTCTTTCTTTATTTAAAGGACAAACTGGCTTTTTAAAATCAAACTTGTTCTTGAATTGAGGACGTCAAAAAGATCATCAATGATTTTCAAAAAAGGCACAGTACCCTCTTTGTTTTTTAACCCACAAACAAGTAGGTACACCAAGTAGGTACAGTAAAAATACACTTTCTTAAGTCTATTTTGGCGAGCATTTAAATTGTAGCCAACAAATTTGCACCATATAGGCCGGCAATCCTCCTACAAAGTGGCGCCTAAACATTAAAAGATATCAATTCTTTGTCATATTCTGTACGCGACAAGTAAAATCTAGTCTAAAGTCCAACGCAATGTGACATAACGTTTCAACTTGGACAATAACGTCATTGTAGCAGTAAAGGCGACTTTCGGACCTCGTAGGCAAAGAAATGATCATCAAAATCAATACATTCCAAGGATAGACCGCGAAATATAACTTTCCCGTTGTTTGTTACATATATCTTTGTAACTTCAGCGAACACTGGCAAATATGTAGCCTTCGAAATATCCAATACTTTAATTTAAAATAACTTAAAAAGGATTTGTAAACTCAAAATCGTCATATATATATTAACAAAGGAAAATTCAGTTCTCCATCATTTACATTTTGCATAATATTTTTCCATGCTGAACCCTGAACAATATTTTCAATACTAAAGGAATGTTTTCGCAAATTTTGCGAGTAATCTAAAGTTATATCCGTCCATACATTACCAAGTGAAAAAAAAGATTTCAAATTATTTTTTAGTGGCAGTATTTGTGCAGTACAAAGTTTTGATACCAACACAGTATGTCCTATAGATTTTTTCTTAGTATCAGTTCGCTGACTTATGACAACTTCTTGGGGCTCGAGAAAGGTTCCTAATACTTTAAAATGATTTAAACGTTTATATTCTGTGTCGAAATTTTCAAGCGTAAGGCAATAATTGCGAACAGTGTCATTAATAGCCTCACGTACGTAGGTGTTGTTTGGTGCGATGGTATCAATTCATGTAACTGGTGCATCAAAAGGCATTCTGATTTAGACAAAAAACTTGAATATTTTCTATTATCTCTTGCACAATTTTACGCGGTATTGTAGAACTAGCATACAAGGAAGATACAAAATTCAATGCATGAAGTATATGAGTTTCATTTTCTGATCTAATAATTACAACTGGTACAACTACTGCTGCTGACGATGATGATTCTAAGATGTTGATAGGAGTAACAACATAATTATTTTGTCGATGATACTGGTGATCTCGTGTTATATGTTTTTTGAATGAATCTACAGATAGGTAATGGCGCAAACACCCTTGTTCGACGCAGTGAAAATTAGAATTTGTTTCAGTTTTTTTACACAAATATCTTATATGTTTAATTAACAGAGATGGAGAAGATGTAGCTTCTTTACAGTAGTAACAAACGAATACCATCTTTTTGAATAAAATTACTTTTTGTCACAAATAAGTCCCAGGTCAGTCATCAGACTGTTAACAACTTGGGTGTTTCTATCGTATTTGGTATGTATGTTGAAAAACCCTAATTGAATAAATTGCCAAACATCCTCGCACTCCTCCGGATAGCACACCCCGGTTGAGTGGAATATGTTGAACGCGCAGTCTACAGCAGTAATGAGTCTTGAAAAACTACATAAAGTATCGTTAATAACAGCATACGATGCTCTTATTTTAGTACAGTCTACCCTACATATATGACATAGGGTTGCATCGACCGTTGCCGTTTCACAAAAACTCCCCTGCGTTCTATGATTGACGGCGTCACATCAGCTTCAGATGCCACTTGATGTATTAAAGCAGAGGTAACCTCAGAGCGTGAAAATTTAGCGATGTCTCTACCTTTCCTCTTCCTCGCTGGCGAAATGTTGATGATGTAGGGTAGCAACACTAGGCACACGTTCTTTATGGAATCCGGTTCTTCCTCTGAAAAGGAATACGAACAGGCCATAGGGAACGTTAAATATAACAAAGAAAATTATGGAGAATCGCATAAAAAGAATTCTAACATGTCAAAGTCATTTATTCAAAGTTGGTACGAATGTACACTTTAAATTATCAATTGGGACCTACTTACGCAAAACGGAATCAACCCACACAATGACAGTTTTGAGAAAAAGACGTTTAAATGACAAAATTGTGGGTACACTGTGATGGCACGTGCGTGATCGTCTTGGCTCGTGATTTGTGATTAGATATAATGAATGAATTTTGGATACATAGAGACAGAAATTTGAGACACTTGGGTATACGGAGATTTCTATAATTTTATGACTTTGCTGATACATTCCGTTTGTGGACATATAGACATCTCGATCAATCTACCAGATTCCCGCGGTTTTACTCATGAAATTTATATCAATAGGTCACAGAATTTACTTATCTTCTCTATAGGAAAAGTTCCAAGGAGGAAAGCTAGATAAAATGAAAGATTACAATTAGACGTTCTGGCTAGAGTGAAAGATCAGTTGATATATGTATTTACCTTCTTTGAGGTCATCGCAAGCCGACCGATAAGTCCTTAAGCTCATGGGAACCCTACGCCGTTAAAACGGCCCTGAACCGTGTTATTGGGGCTAGTTAGACCTCCTTACGCTACGAAGCGAATATTTGTGCTCATCGCGCCCTCTTTAGGACGGAAACATCTTTTATTGTGCTCATCGCGTCATTTAGACGGAAACATCTTTTGATTGGGCATATAGCCCGCCCCAATTACCATGGATTTGTATTTATATATTTGTTCAGTTATGTTTTGGTTTGGCCAAACCAAGGTCGGAGGTCGTAACTGTAAAGACATGACATGTATTGGTTGAGCTGATTTTTCGCCGCCGGGGCGCCACAGAACCATGTATCATTTGTACGCTTAGTCTAGCCCTAGGGCTATGAGCTCTTAAAAAAATCTTATTTCCCAATCAACCGTCAGTGTCTCATAATCTCTGCACTACACTCCATCTGTTCCTTAAGTCTTAAGTCAGTTATCTATGTAAAACAAAGACACATAAATGACCTACCTGGACTTTCGTCGGTATCCTCATCCCTCAGCTGCGCTCGATGCTAGTAGGTACCCGTAGCGTTGAACAATACAATAAGGTGCTAACGGTAGTTAGTGATCCTATTTACTCAATTCTAAGCTTTATAATTGTATTTTATTCCATCAACTTAAAATGTTGAATTAATTAGAGTCAAATCTCTTTAGACTGCTTTGTATTAACATAACTAAGTCAAAGTTCTATAGATTGAGTTGTAATTGAACTCATCATGGTCAAGTTCCATTAGACTGCATTAATTTGACCTCAACTATACACCTGTTCGTTTCAGTGATCTCTCAATATCTTAGTAAGATTCAGTCATATAAATCTATTATAAACTGGATATATTTAGCATATATATCAATGCTATATTAAGTTACCTACCTATCTTGAATATTCTGATATGAGAATCGTGATTAAATTAAATAGTATGAGACGCCTCAATATTGGAGAATCCCAACTTAACCCAACACATGTACTATCTGGATTAATGGCATTGTTAAGACTATATTGGGATTGATAAAGGCAAATTTAGGTGAATCTCCATTATTAAAACTTCTAGGGGATGAATTCTAAATATAGTAATAAAAGAAAATGGTTTAAGAATCAAAGTAATCTTTTATTAGAGTAAATAATTAATTCTTTTACTCTGACAATTAGAGTGAAACCAAAAAAAAAGAGAAACTGGTTTATTATTTAGCCTGTGACTTAAATGGGTGAGATCTAATATCACAAGCGGACATTCCGTTCCTACAGCCATGCTAAATGGAGGGGAAAAGGTATGTCCAAACGAAAAACCCCTCTTGGCTATTTAACCTAGATACAACTTAATAATTAACACACACATGCCTTGGTTCATTGCTATTTACATATTTACAAACGTGACAAGAAAAGAAATAAGGTAAGACACGCGTTATAGAATAAGACACACGTTATATAGTTATGAACAGTTTAAATTATACAATAAGCGGGTCGCATGCTTTCACAGTTGTATAATATCTATTTATTTACACACATTCTATTTGTGTTAGAGTCGAAGCAGGGTTGTATCTGACACACGCAATTCTAGTGCCTTCCAAACTGTATCTACGGCTTCTGTGTTTACAGAGCCTACATATAAGCCTGTATATTATCATGATCAGACATACGTTAATAATTATAATGAAGAAGCTTGTATATACCCATTTTATACTTGATCTATGAAATAGTATATCTAGGGCTGTCTCTGGATACATTATGAATCGGGTTTAACCGATTTAACCCTTAATCTACCTTGTACGATATTATATAGAACTGTGAGAGTATTCGGCCTTATCAATCAAATAGTGTACATTACCAAGATATGCCGGCGCGCCACGTAGCTTCACTTTCACTAATTATTTCTAAGATGCAAATTTTCTCTATACTGCTAGTTAGATATACAACCCTTACAGAAATCGGAACTTAATTACTTGACTCTACAATTAATATTTAATCACTCCTTTACTTTGAGACTTGGAAGTGAGATAGAATAACACTATTTATTATATCAAACGCGGAGATTACTTATGTTAAAACGACCTCGGGAGTCGGAGACTGGAATCTGAATGAATCTCTCCCGTCGTCATCGCTCCAACGGGACACCTTCCACCACCCCATACTGAAAAATGCAAAAATCCGCCACAGTAATCCGTTCAACGTCATTCATTGGTCAAGGACCAAAGCTCGATGAAATTAAGCCAATGAGCTGTCAGATAAGTCTGCCACGCCCTTCTCTGATAGTTTTCGCGCCAACTCAGTATTTCTTTTGTCAAGACGCTGGTTTTTTGTTTGTGCGCACTTCCAACATCTTAACATCTGCTAAGCATTTCAACCTAGACATTTCTACGAAGGGTGTAAGAAAAAAAATAAAAGACCCTGATTTTATGGTTCTCGCCTTTCGAAAGTGGCTTGTCCAAAATCTTTATCTTTGTTTCAACGTAATAATTTAGAAATCTTTGTGAGTTTCGTTTGCGTGAATTCTATAGTTTATTGCTTTAAAAAAATTATACCCTTAGCTAACGTTTACGGATTTTTAGAAGCTCTTGTATTCCTAACAAAAAATTAACTCTTGTTTTAAAATTCTGACGAAATTTTATGAGCGTTGAGATGTTTATTTTAAGTTTCAAAAAAATTAATGGAATGGTTAGGGTGACCATCTCAACACTATGAGGGTTGATAACCTTGTTTGATATTCTTGAACTGATTTCAGGTCAGAAGTACAATCAGGTGTGTTTTCTACAGTGACATAATCTTCAGATCCTGATGTATTCCATTTTGTTTTCCCGGATATGAATGTGTCTGCTATTAAAGAGTGGTCTTGTTTGACTTGAAAAAGTTTTGGAATTAGTTCCTTTAACTCATTTTCACTAATAATAGAACCGATTCATCATCAAATATTACAATTTTCTTTCTTTTCTTTCTTATTCACTAGTTATCTCTAGGAGTATGTAGTCAAGAAGAGACGACTGGTCTTGGTGGACCGCCGTTTTATGAGAATTTAATTACCATTGTTCTTTTGTGCTGGTTGCTGCCTGGATATTTCATTCTTCGAAGTCCATGGAGTAATCGAGAACTCTATTGTCTCCATGTTTTGACTATGTTTAATAGTTTCCTTGGATACCGAGTGTTGATTGTTTTTAATGTCTCCATCGTTAGGAATCACTTGACTCGCGGGCGATTACTAGTGTATATATATATTTACGTATAGACGTCTAGTTGGTATCTACCATGCTATTCACAGAAAGTCAGGATATACATAATATTCCTTAACCAAGAACTTATAGTTTGGCGCCAAAATATTGATTTCCTGTGAACAGAGCTAACACGACAGAATAATAATAATAGCTTTCATGTATCAAAAAAATATACCACTATAATGATCCAGTCTGCTATTTAATTAATATAGTGGCAAAGGAACTTTTTTCCTATACCAATAAATAAACTGACCAAAAATAACTAACTACTTATAATGGGCTTGCCACATATATACATGGTAGAATTTTCTAATGCCACCTGAAGGGAAAGTACTCTTAATACTGTAGATAGAAAATCTTACTCAAAGAAAACATTCCTTTATATTTGAATAGAAAGAAAACACTTTTTATTTTGACTTACTTACATGTGTGTGTAATTCTTATCCCTTCTTCAGGATAAATTCTTATACCTAAAACGACCTTATACCTTAAATGACCCAAGTATATTATAACTAGCGCTCCGCCCCGGCTTCGCACGGGTAGCACTTGATCAAAATAGTCCATACCCAATAATGGCCAGTCGGCACTGAGACGAACAACTCCACCATACGTTTTCAAATTTTGTTCAGCAAAGGCAAACCGCTGTGAATGCTTAGCACTTGAGTATCCAATACGACGTATTTTCGCTGCCCTCGCCTGGGAACTATGTTTAGACAAACAACTAAGTTGAGACCTTTTAGGCATTTTACAGTCTGTACACCACAGTTAGATATTAAAATGTTTTAAAAAAATGTTGGTAAGTTTTCTTGTATTTATTATGTTTGTCTTGACAAATATGACATAAAAGACAGTCTGAAATTATTAATAGAGGAATAGAGGTTTGACGTAAAAAGTTAAATTAGGTGAACTTTTCCGACTTAATTCACATTATTGCAATTTCGAAGGGATCTCTAATTTTTTGAAAATAAAATATAGCCTATGTTACTCGCTGATAAAGTAGCTTTCTATAAGTGAAAGAATTTTTAAAATCGGTCGACTAGTTTTTTAGTTTATCCATTACAAACAAACAAATCTTTCCTCTTTATAATATTACTTTAGATTTAGATAATTAAGTATGTACTACCTATTACTAATGTGGCGCGCGGTCCGCGTGGATTGTTTTATGATTTCATGGTTTTCCTTTTATTTTATTTATCAAGTTTCTTAGAGAGATTTGATCCCTATAATTGATACTAACGATCGATGCAATAAAAGTACAGGTTGTAATTTTTACAGATTTTACTCGGTTCGATTCCCGGGTGTGGCAAGCGAATTTTCGAAAATCTTTGAATGCATTTTCTTTCTATTCAAAAATAAAGGAATGTTTTCTTTGAGTAAAATATTCTTTCTACAGTATTAAGAGTACTTTCCCTTCAGGTGGCATTACAAAATTCCACCCTGTATAACGTATTAGCTTACTAGAACAAAACTGGTATTCTCTGAATTTACAGAAGGGTAGGAATTTATAGCTATAATAAGAAAAGTTTAATTTTCAAACTATTTTTTTTTTATAATGTTTACGTTTATTGTATAAATAGCAGCGTTTTTCTTTAATTCTTCTTCACCTTCATATTATGTGATTTTGCCGGACAAAATTCGATTAATGTTTCTGCACCAACTGTATAAAATAATATTAATTGTGAAATCTAAAAAACATGTTTTTAGCTTTTCTTTGTGGAATAAACAATCACAGGGATATTCTGCCAACATAATATCACAAAGTACGATAATACTTTTCTTAATATCTTTTTTGGGAACATTCTTTTTTAAAAATGATTTTGTTATATTTTGAATACTAGGAAGCATTTTTCAGCAACTTCGCCTGGATAACACAACCAAGTTTTGTTGCAATATTCATTTGCTTTTATATATTTATTTGTTTGATTGGCTGTGTTAATTAAAGTTTGTCGGCATTGTTGACAAGATTTACAATTTTTTTTTAAGCATTTTGTCAACACCCATCCGCAAACATAATTTCCCTATCCTGCATCTTCTTGGGGTTGCATTTCAACACACAAATCTTCATTAAAATGTATTTCTTCGGGAATATCAGATGTTTCTTCTGGAATAGAGGAGGTGTTTCAATTTTCTCTTGAAAAAGTCTAAATTTTGCAAAGATTCATTTCCATCCTCTTCACAATTAATTAGCTCTCCTCGAATAAGGAGCGCTATAATTATTTAAAAGGAACGCTTTAAATGAACCTTCAAAACAAATTGTGTTAGGAGGCGCATTAATCCTTGCTCCATAACTTCTGCTCATAAAAATTTCAACAGGGCAGGACCGTGTTGAAAATTTTCTAGACTCTAGACGCAATGTTGACAGAAAATTTTCTACGGTCTAGACTCTAGACCATACTTTTTAAACAAAACTTGCCAAATAGATTTCACACCCTCTATGGTTCTTATGAGATTTGTAATAGGCATGATGACTGATTTTGAAAAATGGTCAGATTATGTTCGGAAGTATCTACTATTTCGAAAAAATATCTTATTTCAGCAGAAAAATAAGGTTTAGTAGATAAAATTGGCATTTGAAATTTAAATTTTAAAATTCACGCCAAAACGTTCTGCGGTGTCATGGCGTCGTTTGTGACGTCACTATTGTTTTTACCAATGTACTCTGTGCAGTGTGCAGTAAACAATAGTGTGATTGTCAAAGCTCGAAAACAAACAATTGTGACGTCATTCGCTTCTTGGTGTTTTATCCAATATGGCGGATTGCTGTATTTTATAGTTTTATTCAATCAAAATAAATAGCAATCTCACTCGAAATAGAAAAATAAATACGTTTTTTATAATCCAAGAATCCTATTTCATTAAATAAATTCATAATTTCATTGATTCTTGGTTACTGTCATCATGCCTATTGATGGTACAGTTGCTTCAATTAATCGAATTTTATGCCCTGAAACTCTTTTTTGTACAAATTTTACAGTTTTCAAAACTTTTTTGCTTTCTTTCCATAGCTCATGGTGGGGCGAATTATATTTCTGCTCCCTTTAAAATGACTTGACCAGTGCAACTATGGGAGCTTGCCTAGGTGTCAAAAATCAATGTGCAGCAAAGATTTTTTTATTATTGTAATTGTTAAAGGACTTGACCAGGCCAACCATAGATAATATACTATATACGGGTATAGATAAGCAACTCCTACTATATAACAAGGAAAAGGAATCATATTTACTCTGCTGCCTCAGAGATGCCGCTAGTAGTAAAATAACAATTATAATGAAATAGATGGCGCTATACAATTTTTATTTTTTCTAGATCGCTTATCGCGGTTTGGCGCCAGTCCCATCAATTTGAACTAGAGTCCGGACTTCGGACCGTTATCCATCTAAGTAGAGATATTATGCAGACGTGTTTTGCTGACCAATCTGATTATGCAAAGATAACATTATTATTATTATAAAATTAACACATCATCAATCAATAATATGCTGGTCGTCAGCTAAACGCATCTCCATTTACGCTTTGGTGGATACTGGGCCTTTATCCGGATCCGGTTCAAATCCAAAAAAAACTGGAGCCAACTGCCGCCCTGGGAAAAGGATAGAAATTATTGATCATAAGAAAAATAAATAATTATGTATTTCTCATAGTTTTATTTTTTGCATCTTTTTGTATAATATGCCCTAGCCTGTGCTTTAACAGAATCGTTTTCGTCAAATTTAATTATTTTGCCTTTTAACAATTGATTGATGCACTTACACCAACTGTGTACTATAATATTAATAGCTATATTAACCATACATTTAATGATTAGAGGTTTATGTGCTTCGCAAGTTAAAATATTGAAATTAACGGCCATGTCTATCAAATGTGTAATTTTTTCTTTTAATTGTCTTTCGTAAGGCGAATCTTTTAAACATGAAGTTATTATTTCATATATTTCGTTGGAAAGCTCTACAAAGTCATCTTTAGCATAAACTAAAGATTTTTTGTGTAATCTCTATGGTATGTATATGTCGCAGGGTCTATTTCATTAAAGAAATTACTTTTGCAAGTAGGACAATTTTTAAATACTTTTTTTTGACATTTCTGTATTATATACCCTGCGACATACCGTTTTGTCTCACGATGTATAATTTTATCATTTTGGATGCCTCTATAATCTGTATTTTTTAAATATGCCATAAAATTGTCAATGTTAAACGTAACATTTTCCACATTTGAATTAATTTCTGATTTTAAAATATTTGTCAGTGATTTTAACAAGCACATATTATTATCGGATTCACAGTTTGCGTTCACAGAATGTGGTGAATTTAGGTTGTTCACTAACAGTGTTTTATATGCATTTGTGAATTGAGCACAGGTTGGGTTAGTGTTTCGGATACCATTACTTCGTATACTGCTAAAGAAAGGACATTGACCAAATTCGCCTAAGAATCAACATACGTTTGAAATATACAGTAATTCTTAGCTTATTTTATAACCTTTATTCCAAATATTAGAATTCAACGGACACTTCAAATTAATTAAAAGTAAATAAATGGGTATTCAATTGATTACTATACGTTTTCGTCTCTCGATTATTAACCACAGATCAATAACTTACAGGTTAAAATAATATCCAATACAACCGCTTGAGCGCTAGATCCGTATCGTAAGAAACAAGATAAAAGCAGCTTAAAGTGCTAAGTGCGAGTATTCTGAATCTCGCAACGCCATCTGTTGAAAGTACAATAATTTAATATTTCTAACGCCACCTGTGAAGTTATCGATAAACTATGACGATACCTGCATCCTTATTAATAACACCATCTGTAATGTTTTTGACGGACTACTGCGAATCTTGTCTTATCTACATACTGTTTACAGCTGTATTACAATTGGTTAAAGATGACATTTATTTGATCAAGCAGATGGATTGCGAAAGCTGAAATATCCTCAAAATTGAAAATATTTTTGGTAATAAGTAATTTCTAAGCAAATGTCCGTTGTTTTAATCTGCTCTCAAGCATAAAAACGTACTAATTTGAACCCAATAATCAATGTTTTATGACGGTTGGTTCTTAGGCGAACTTTGTATGGGGACGGAACAATGTCCTTTCCAATGGGTCTTGGTTTAAATTTCGTGTAAGTACACTGGAAACTTGATGCTTTTTTTTGAGCACCTCCCACATTTCCATAACCGTCTCAATATTACTCGCCCAGTTTACTGTAGATGGTACTTTATCAAATTTATTTTTTTCAGTACCATCTTTATTCTTTACTGTGGATTTATACTTTATAGTATTTAAAATTGGCAAAACTTCTCTCCAAAACTTCACATGGGTTGAACTATATTTTAGGCACCCTCTGAGCGCCTTAGGTGTACCAGAATAAGTACTTCCATTGAACGAGTCGAACAATTTGTCGAAGAGTAGCAGGAAGTCAGCTGTGTCACCACATTCTGTTGGTATTATTTTGTGACCTGAAAAAAATAACAGCTGTTAATTCTCAGCAATTGTTAAGGTTTTGGATATATTTCAAGATTGATGATAAAATGGAATATAAATAATCTTGTGTCATCTACATTACCTTGGCAAAGATAAAAATTGATTTCATAATACTTACGTGCTGAAAATCTCATAGCAGATGATACTCTTTGGCTGAACACTTCCACAGCATATTTTACTTTCATCTTGGGTAGTTTAGCTTCACTTACATGGGACTCTGTTAATTTATTAACAAGCCTTAGTTCATGTTCCCCAACATCTTCACTAAGAAGCATCTTTAAATGTTCCCATTTAGCTGTTTTTTCTATCCCATTTTGAACAAATACAGCATCTTTTTTTAAAAGATTATTACGCACTCCTTTTAATAGATGGGGAGTATCAAAAATAGGAAATATTTTATTGTTCTCTATTTCAAAACTACAAGAATTATATTCCAACCCTTTTCTTAAATGGTTACATTTTGTTTCTTCTCGTAGGCTTTTTATTGCACCTACATTTGTCTGTGATTGGTCACATACTGTTGCAATTATTTTTAAGCCAGTCTCGTTTATTTTTTGTATTAATAATTTTATTAAATTTTTCAAATCCTCTTTTTTAGTACAACTTCTACAGAAAGTGTAGCATATAGGTTGCTTAAATTTGCCTTTAATGCTTTTTATCATAAAGACTAATGCGTGGTCAGCAATCTGTCTGGAGTTTTTAAAGCCAAAATCTTCAAAACCACTTATTTTGCCTTTATTGAAATAAAGACCTGGTTCTAAGGCCACTTCGTCAAAAATTAAAGTGCAAAGCCTCTTTTCTATCGGTAAGCCTTTGACTGCTTTTTTTAAGTGTTGGAAAACTTTTTCATTTATACCTGGCTGTAAAGGAATACGGCTTAGTAATTGTTGAAGGCTCCGTTTGGATGGCAAAACAAATCTTTTCTTCAAAAAATTATAAGCTTTTGCACCTTGTTTTAAAATTGATAAAGAGAACGCTTTTTCCTCTAAAGTGTATCTCCTGCCTCTTGCTTTAAATTTACCTTTCATTTGCATTTTGGTAAAAATTGTCATGGATTCCGGGAAAGTTTCAATTAATTTAATGAACTGTTTTGAATTTGATAAATTCCTTGCATATTTAATTTTCTTAGATTGGGATTTATACTTTTCACTTAATTTTTTTAATTGATGTTCTAGTTTATAATCTTTCCTTTGAGTTTGTTTATAATATGCTTTGTCCGTCATGGTGGTTGACATCTCAAGCAATTGACCATGGTTGGATGTAGTTGTTTTGCAAGGATCCACGATCCTGTGCTGCTTGTGTCTTGTGGACAAAGCTTTGTATGTATCTGAAATTATATATAAATTAAGAACACAAAAAATTCCAGATGAGCGTGAATAATACCTAAGTAATAGGTCTATGCTCAAGCTTCTGGCTGTCCCATTGGACTTTGACATTGAGTGAATGATTTAGGGAGTGCAACTGTATATGTGGAGATATTTGTGCACTATAATAATATCTCTCGTGTAGTTGGCTAATCACCATTGAGATTGGCCTCCAGTCAATTCGTTAAACATACTAATAAAACAAAACCAACAAACATTCACTAATAAAACAAATCTGTATACCATTGTTGGCAGTGGACTGAGTTTTGTCTTCTGAGGTTACTATGATAGGTTCTGTTACAATCATGGAAACATCTACAGGCAAATCTTCTGTCGGGCATGGAACTTCTGCTTGCAACAACTGCATCAGTTCTTCACTTTGTAGAAGTGGTTGAGTGGTTTCAAGTAAAGCTAAAAATAAAAATTATTTGTTTAGCTAATATAGCACAAATGCATATCATATTTAAGTAAAACAAGGCTACATTTTTCACTTATTGTACAGGAGTAGTTTATGATTTACAACAACTTTGTCCACAGAGTACAGATAGCAGATCGTTTTTGCGCCATCTATTAGCGATTAAACAAAAAATAATTTACATATTTCTGCCGTCTGTAAGATGGCGCTTGCAGCAACCTGACAGCAAGCTAGTATGAGAGTGACACCCCCCTGAGGCCAACTATGGGAGCTTGCCTAGGTATCAAAAATCAATGTGTAGCAAAGATTTTTTTATTATTGCAATTGTTATATTTTATACTTTTCAGATAAAACCGTTTCAGAAGTCTGAAGGCTCACAAAAATTTTAAAAAATAAAGAAAAGTTTCACCAAACACGTGCTGCTTTCCCACGCAAGATGGCGCTAGACGTTGTGGTTAGCGAGTCTAAATATTCGACCACGTTGTTTAGGAAAAAATTAAGTCTTGCATTATTTAAGCAGGGATGAGGATATTACTGGAATAATAAAACTATATTTGCGCAAGAATTATGTTATTTTCTTTTAATAAATCACGTTACATTGTACTGCTGCTTTCCCACGCTAGACGTTTTGGCTAGCGAGTTCAACTACTCGACCACAGATGGCAGACAGATGCAATGTCAAATGGCGTTCCTTTAAACGCAGTGGTTGTTTTAAAATGCTTTGTTAGATCAATTAAACGTTTCATTGAGGCTTGTCAACAAATAAAAATAATTATTAACAAAACATAAATTTTTTTATGATATAATGGCAGAGACCACTTAAATGGTATTCATGTAATGGATTACAAGATAATTATTAGGCATAGATAAAATGAAACGTCAAAATGGAGTAGTGCCTAAAAGAGGAAAGCGGATGCTCAAGAATTAAATAATAAACGTATTGTTTTTTTTTTATAGATATTTTAACCTTGACCTTATTCGGAGTAATAAATCCATAATAATTTCGGTTTTAATTTTTAAACCTTACTGTAATAACGGAAATACTGCACATTGTTCCCCATCGGAGGGCAGTTTCTGGTCATGTCATTTGTTCTTTGAGAAAGATCGCTTAAAGCACTAGATAAAACCCGGTTACGATTGTGGTGGCCACATCCATCGGAAATTACAATAACTCGTTCTGTCTCCGTAGGCAAGTTCGTCAGATAGTCGATAAAACAAGATGTTAAATCATTGGAGGTTACACCCCCATCAGCTTCGTGCCAAAAGTAAATAGTAACTCTATATCTATATAGGTTCTACAATCATAAACTGTAAAATTATGGCACTGTAATTTTAGTTTGTAATACGAGGCGCTGGCTAGAAGTTTTGGTGCCAACAAGACACTCTGGACATCTACAGTAACGACTGCTACGTTATCACTGGCCAAAGCTATAGCATCCTTTTTTGCTTGGCGAGCTTCATTCTTCTTACTGATATGATCGTCATACTCTTTTTGAGAAATATTTCCAGTTTTAAAGCTTCGGCAAGTATCACACTGATCTTTACGTGGATGGTAAATTGCGAGGTTTTCCAGTTTCAAAACTTTTAGGAAAAATTGTCTGCTTGCTGCGCGATGATTCTATTCTCTACAGCATTCAACGTAAACCTCGTGCATGTGTTTCTCAGATCTAAATGTTGACTCAACATAAATCTTACTTGTACTCGCCCTACAATAATGGCTAGGTACTTTCGGAATCAAATCTATCCAAGTATTTATTGTTTTTTTGAGTTGCGCGTAGAGTTCTGTTCAGGGCCTGCTGTATTTAATAATATTCTTTCAGTGTTACGAGTAGGGGAATTGTCAGTTTCAACATCATCTTCTTTAACTGTGTCTGATTCTTTAGTCCATCGCTTAAAACTGTCTTCTCCAATAGAAAGTGTATTTAAAAAGAACAGTCTGCATACTCTGACCTTTGTGCAAATTTCATCACACTTGTTCAGAAAAATATCATGGCCACTCTTTTTTGTTGGAGCATGATTTTTACGATGACGCCGTCTTATTCCTCTTCGGACAGCAGCAGCCTACACAAACGCCTTTTTGCCGCCCATGTCTTAAGTTTCCAGAAATAAGAATGAATTGATTTACGCTCTTCATCTGTAATGCGTGCACACAAGAATGCGTTTTTAGATTTTGAATCTGCATTCAACTTAGTATGCAAGCAACGTGGTTTCATAGCTCTTTTAGGTCTTTCAACACACAGTTTATATTTGCAATATCCGTGGGGCCAGTCTCAGTTCGTTGTCGAATCGGAATAATTTGACCTTGAAAGTTATTTATTTATTTTTTCGCTACCTATTAAAGAATTTCAATCTGTGACATTCTTTGGCATAGTATTGTTAGTAACTAGGTAAAATAATAGTTCCTATTAAGTTTTATCATTTATTATTATAAATACACACATAAACTACAAAATAACATATACATCTTCTTCTTCTTGTTGAGGTTTCAGTCCCTTATGTCCTGTATCACTGCGACCGTCTCCGATCTATTGTGATGTGACCTCCAGTTTAAATTTTCTCGCCAATACTTGTTTCTGCCAGAAACTGCAGCGTTTTCTTGACTGGAATACGGGAAGCATCCTCTGGGTTAATAATATGTTTGCCCAGATGGATGCTTCGTTTATGCATTAGAGCGGGACATTGGCAGATAATATGCAGCGGAGTCTCACAGGATTCCTGGCATAATCTGCAGATATCCGTGTCCCTGAGCTTAAGGTTAAACATGTGTCTGTTAAGACCGCAGTGACCTGTTAAAGCTCGTGCTAAAATGCGTAGATTTTTTCTGCTGAGCGCTAGCGCCTCGGAGGCGGCCTTCTTGTTGAAGGTTCTGACCAGCGCCTTTGAATGGCTTAGACCACGTAAGTTTCTCCAACGAGTGAGTGTTTCATAGAAGCAGTAGGTTAGCAAGGTGAGCTGCACCAGGCTTTTAGGTATACCGCAGACCGGTTCTGGTCCGATCTGCCTTACTTTAGCGCCCGTTTTAGCCAGGGTATCGGCGTTTTCATTGCCGGCTATATCCATATGCCCTGGCACCCAGCGAAGAACCACCTTGTTACTACGGGTCAGGGTGGTTAGTGTGTCCCTGCAGCAGTCAACCAGTCTTGAGGTAATTACCTCTGACGATAAGGCTGATAGAGCTGCCTGGCTATCTGAGTGGATGTAAATAGTTTTGTTGCCGTAGTTCTCCTGCAGGATAGTTTCCGCGCAAATTATTATGGCGTAAACCTCCGCTTGGAATATGGATGAGTAGACCCCCAGGTTACGGTAAAACATAGCCCGGGGTTTCTCTTCATATATTCCACAACCTACGTCCTTGCCCGTCTTCGAACCATCGGTGTACCATTTGATGCTACCCGATGGCCAAGTGATTCTGTTGTTTAGCCAGTCATCCC
Organism: Erebia epiphron; assembly: GCA_963932025.1. Classification (NCBI taxonomy): domain Eukaryota; kingdom Metazoa; phylum Arthropoda; class Insecta; order Lepidoptera; family Nymphalidae; genus Erebia; species Erebia epiphron. The sequence continues at coordinate 4,047,628 of OZ009948.1, forward strand.
TATCCGGAATTTCTACCTTATAGGGCCTTTGGAAGTAGTGTTTAGGGCCATCATATCGGATGGCATTCCTAAAACCGGGATCCCAAGCAACGAGTTATGAAAGTCCCTCAGTGCCTGGGAGATCCAGTTTTCCTTCCTTTGGCAGATAATCCAGTACAAACTCATTCTCGCCTCCTTCCTCAGAAATATGTGGAGAGGAGGTAAATTTAGAAGAGCTTCCAGGGCTGCTCCTGGCGATGTGTTCATAGCTCCAGTAATAAGCAGGCAGGCGGTTCTTTGAAGGCTGCCAAGCTTATTCTGGGTAGTAATCTGTCGTTTTGCCACACCAGACTGCTGAGGCGTAGGTTATCATTGGCCTCACCACCGCTGTGTAGAGCCAGAAGGTGACTTTTGGTTTTAGTCCCCATCTGTCCCCTGCTAAACGACCGCAGTGTCCTAGTGCCATTTTGGCTTTTTTGAGTACACCATCAACATGTGCGTTCCAGGTTAGTTTCTGGTCTAAGGTAATTCCCAGATATTTAACCTCTGTTGAGAATGGTATACTCTTGTTGTTTAGCTTAGGCGACTTGAGCTTGTCGTGGTTGTGCCTCCTAGTGAATGGAACTATAACTGTTTTCTCCGCATTTACAGTTAGCTCGTTATCTCTACACCATTTATTGATGATGAGGAGTGCTCTCTGAATAAGGTGCGAGAGCATGCTTTGACACCTCCCTCGCACCGTGACTACCAGGTCATCAGCATACATAGGTGTCAATACGGAGCACAGCCATCTTCTGCAGAAGCTGGTCAACGGCAAGAGTCCATAGCAGAGGCGATAACATGCCCCCCTGTGGGCATCCCCTCGTCGTGAGCACCTCCGCAGAGACGTTATTTAGCTCAAGCTTGGCTATGCGGTTTGAAAGCATTGCCTTCACCCACCTGATGGTAGTCGTGTCGGCCTGTTTGTTGGCCAGCCCGCCCACCAGCGTGCGGATGGGGGTGTTATCAAATGCGCCTTCAATGTCCAAGAAAGCCGCAAGAGCGATTTCTTTGTCCTCCAGAGCCTTTTCAATCTTGTCAACAAGGTTGAGCAGGGCAGTTTCCGTAGACCGCCCCTTGCAATAGGCATGCTGGGTATGATGAATGGGCCTCTCAATTAGAAGCGCATCCCTTAGATACCTGTCAAGCACCTTCTCCGTTGTTTTTAAAAGAAATGAGGAGAGGCTTATGGGTCTAAAGGACTTCGGCAATTCGTAGTCCTTCTTTCCCGCTTTCGGTATGAATATGACTTTTACTTAAGTCCAAGAGTCTGGTATATATCCCCAGGCGTAACTTGCCCTGAAGATCTTAACCAGGAGTGGGATTAGTAGGTCCATACCTTTCTGCAAGAGAAGAGGCGTGATACCATCCATCCCACTGGATTTGTTAGCGTTGAAGGAGTTGATAGCCCACCTCACAGCTCCGGGTCTGAACACAATGGCAGCTCTCTTCCAGTCCTCTGCTCGAGGTCTACTGGGAGTGCTCGCCAAGGCGTTCCTGTCTTCAAGGGAAACAGCCCCCGGGAAGTGCGTACTGGCCAATAACTCAAGAGTTTCCTTGCCTAGCGGTTTCCCCCCCAGACCGCTCGGCCCAGGGGCGAGAGCGCCGGGGCCCGCCGGCGCAGCCGCGCTAGCCCCCGACTGGGACGATGTCTGCTCCCCTCTGAGCCGGAACACCAACTTCCTACAGCCAAGATTAGCTATATTTTTGTTGGCCCGGAGGATGTCAGCGGACTTTTCGTCGATGCCGTACACTGCTAGAGTGCCCGAATCGACCTTCGTCTCGCTGACGACCCTCCAGTGCTCAGCACTCAGCTCCTCGTTCTGGAACGAGATCATGAACATTGCATCGGTTGCATTACCCGCTTCCAGCGAGGGTATTACCACCGATGCAGTCCACGGTTTAGGTAGCTCGTTCCCCTGGAGAATCGAGAGCCGAGCTTCCGGCCAGGGTTTGCAGCCCTCAATTTCTTTCTCAAGCCAGTCCTTGCTCTCCTGGTTGTCACAGGTGATGAGCAGCCATCCTGGCCTGTGAGAGATTGAGGTGAAACTCGGTCCGCGTCCGATCTTGGCGTGCTGGCGTTTACGCCCCTCCTCGCAAATCGCTTTGGTGATGGATGCGTGGACCGAGTTCATCTGCTCCTCCGTCATCGGTTCGGAATGCTTGATCCCTACCTTGACGGAGCTGGTGACGTCCCTGTAGCTGGGGGTTGGGGCTTCCCTCCCCTTCGGCGTTGAGGACGTTTTGGTTGTCTTTTTGGGCTGCTCCTTAGGAGATTCCTCCTCCGACCTGCCCCTTTTCAGGTTGCTGGTCGGCCTCTGAGAGGGAGGAGGGCCCTTGACCTGCTGGCTGCCAGTACTGAGAGCTTCCTCCATGGAGCGCCCTTCGTCAACAATTTTCCAAAATCGCCTACGCGCCGCGCCGCTCAGTTTCCTGAAGGCGTCGCTTTGCTTAAGCGATTTGGGTGACAGTGGTGGAGCCGGAGTATTCTCAGGCACGCCCGAGGCGACACCGCCCCTGGCATCATGGTCCACACCGGCCATTTCGATGTCAGGCTGAACGGAGTCCAACAAGTTCCTCCGTTCAGTCTGTGAAGCTACAGGTTCTGCAGAGTCCAACGAGTACCTCCGCGGCTCCTGAGCAAAGTCAGGTGTAGCAGAGTCCTCTGAGATTCTCTGCTGCTCCTGTGAGTTGCCACCCTGGGTGGCTTGATCCTGAATGTAATTTATATTATTCATACAGTTCCCACGATAAGCTAGGGAAATACAGACGTCACAGACGACAGAGCCCCGCATGCCGCCTGAAGGGCAGTTACTACCTCGATTCGCCCCGGTTTCGAGGAGACAACCGTTTGAGACTGAGCACCCCCTCAGCCATAGATAATACACTAATATCTGGTATAGATGCGCAACGTTGAGATTTTAGCTTCTCCACCACCTTTCCACAGCCTGAAGATGGCATTAGTATGAAACCATGGTTCAGTACCAGATAGACCGATAGATGGCGCTAATAATGTACTTATTTGACCTTCACCTATTTTAAACTACCTAGGTAATAATAATTGGTCCTAAACAGATAATCCGTTAAAAAATTCAGATTGATTTTCAAAATATGTTATTCTATGGAAAGTCCTTAGAAAAACATATTTTGAAAAATCACTGAATTATATTTTAACGGATTATTTATGTTTTCGTAAAAATAAAAGACAGTTGTTTTATTTAGTTTTATATTTTGCACGTACCAAAAAGAAAAAATGTTAAAATATATGTGAATAATATACAATACATGTTACAACAAGCCGGTTGCTTCCATGCAACTTTGTCACTAAGAAAATCATCATCAAGTGTAATAACCTAGAGTTAACAAATGCTGTTAAACACAATCTTTAAATTTATCTTATAATTTATTTTTGACGACCTCCGTGGCGCAGTGTGTAGCGCTGTTGCCTTAACGTGCGGAGGTCCCGGGTTCGATCCCCGGCAGGGTCAATTTGGGAATTTATAATTTCTGAATTTTCCCTGGTCTGGCCAGTGGCCTGGTGGGAGGCTTCAGCCGTGGCTAGTTACCACCCTACCGGCAAAGACGTGCCGCCAAGCGATTTAGCGTTCCGGTACGATGCCGTGTAGAAACCGAATAGGGGTATGGGTTTAATATAACTGCCATGCCCCTAACAGGTTAGCCCGCTTCCTTCTTAGACTGCATTATCACATACCATCAGGTGAGATCGCAGTCAAGGGCTAACTTGTAGTGGATAAAAAAAAAATGTTATGGCAATTCTGGAAACTCTTTTGGAACCATGTTATAAAAGCGTTCACTAGACCCCACAAAGGATTTCTGCACCTTGCGCACACGATATGACGCTGTTACAAGCTTATGGCGGTTCTAGTAATAATTTCTTTTGCTACAAACTCAACGTGTGATCAATTAATAAGTAAAGTTTTGAATGCGTTTATAAATTGATCAATAATTGTTTGTTTTATTTAGTTTTATGTTTTGTATGTATTTTGTAATATTTTAAAGCATGTTCATTTATTAAATAATTTTTATTAAATTTGGTTATTTTACCTTTTAATATTTTATTCACCCCCATACGCCAACTGTTCAATACAAGTGTAATCGTCAAGCAAATAAGAAATTCTCTAAGTTTCGAAAAATGTGCCTCACATTTAGCTAAGGTATTAAATTCACAATAAATATCAATATGAAAATTAATTGTGTCGAATAAGAGTCGAGACTCGGGTGATTCCTGCATACACCTAGATATCGCATGAAACATGTCTTTCATCATGAAAGCAAATTGATTACTAGGATATGTTAAACACTTTTTTGTAAAATCTCTTTCATATATATGTGATGATTCTTGTGTTACAGATATTAAAGATTCGGTGCATACCGGACAATTTTTAAATACTTTTGCTCTCGCTTTTCATAATACCCAGCCTGCCACATATTTTTTTTTCTTCAGATTAATAAAATCTTCATCTTTCTTTTGGCTAGGCTGGGAAGGAGTCGCCAAGTCTTCCATTAAAATATCTATATTTTCTACATTTTCATCATTGACACTATTATCGCAGCTTTCTTCCTTTAAGAAATTTTCCAATGATTGAAGTATAACCCCGTTATCGTCCTCACAGATGGACAGAGTGTGGGGTTGCAAAATTATTTATAAGTAAAGTTTTAAATGCGTTTATAAATTGATCATAAGTTGGGTTTGTGTTTCTAACACCGTTACTTCTTATTTTACAAAAAAAAAATTCAAGTGGATCTTGATTTAAATTTCTTGGGAGCAGACTTGTTAATTTATAATTTTTATGCAAAAACGACCACATCTCTTTGTAAACAAAATTTTTATTGAAGGGACTTTTTCTTAAACAATAGTACCATCTCGTTTTTTTTTTGTTTCAAATCCCATAGACCTCAAAATTGGTAACACCCGATCCCATAACTGAAAATGGGAACCGTTTTTTAGGCAGCACCTAAACTTTTTTCCATCTTCTTTATAGCTATGCCCATTAAATGAGTCAAATAGCTGGTCAATTAAGAGTAGCAGATCCGCAGTCTCACTACATTCTTTGAGAAGAATTTCATATCATGTAAAAAGAAAAGACTGATATTAAAATTTATTACTTCTTCATAGTAACAGTGAAATCAAACATTTTGGTAACACTAGAATACGACAATGTAATATTTGTGTGTTTATGATTATGAAAGCCTGTTCTTATCATCAACTAATTAGGACAACTATTTATTTTAACAAGTTTGGTCCAACACCATAAAATTACTAATTTTAATCTCACTGAACATTGAAAGGTATGACCTATGCAAACTATGACCACAATCAGCCATTGAAAATATGGTGCTGAGTAATAGTTACGAGCATAGCTATGTACCCACCAGACTTACAAAAGGTGCTAGATTAAGTGAACATTAATAACTTTATCTTAATACTTATACTTACTTCTACAAAATTTAATGGCAGCTGATAGTCTTTGACTGAATACCTGCGCAGCGTGTTTTACCCTCATTTTTGTTATCTTGTCTTTAACAACATGTGATTCAGTCAATTTATTCACAAGCCGCAGTTCATCCTCTTCCACATCTTTTTCCATGAACATGAGTAAGTGTTCCCATTTAGCAACTTTTATCTTTCTTCGTGGCACTTTGGCAAAATGTAAAAGAAATGGGCTGTTTAAATTTTCCCTTATTGCTTTTTATCATTAGCACTAAGGCATGATCAGCTATCTTCTTGGTCTTTTTATAGCCAAAGTCTTCAAACCCAACAATTTCTTTACAAGAATTATTATACTAGTGCCCAGGTGCCAATGCGACTTCGTCAAAGATAAGGCTGCTTAGCCTTTTCTCCATAGGTAGTTTCTCCACAGATTTTTTTAAAATTATGACATGAGAATTAATACCGGGCTTTAAAATGATGTAACTTAAAAGTTTTTGTAAAGTTCTTTTGGATGGTAGAACCATAAGTTTCTGAGTAGGTTATAGCCCTTGGGGCTTTGTTTCAAAATTGTTAATGATAGTATTTTCTCTTTTAAAGAATACTTTCCTCCTCTTGTTTTCTTCAAATGCTACAACTGCATTTTTATGGGTTCTAGAAATTGTTCTAACACTTCTAGAAATACTTTTGATTTAGAAATTTTTCCTGCCATTCTTATTTCTTGGGCGTGTGATTTACATTTGTGTCTCAGTTTTGTAATCGTTTTTTTAAGCAAAGCAATTTTCCTTACAACACCTGAAAGACAAAATTAAATTGAGACTTAAAGTTTTGGAGCAATAAATAAATAGTCTTTTTATTACAGGCCAGGACTCATTATCTCAAAATACACAAACATATATTTACTCATAGATTTTGGTACATTATATACTTGAAGGACGAGTGGCCAAGTAAGAGTTGAAATACTCTTAGTAGTTGTATGCGGAAGGACTTGTAAATCCACCACATTAATATTAAATTATTAATAAAAAAATTAAATGATTAATTATCAATAAAAAAACCACATTTTTATTAATAAAACTTTTTCCATTATGTGATTAATGGAAGGAGGTCCCATACCTCAGCAATGATGAATACGGCGTAGAGAGTGAAATACCTACTCAATGGTAACATAAAAATACCTGAATTTACAACCATGTTACATACAAAATTGTCAACTTGAGAAGCTCGTTTTAGTGAAGTTGTTTAAAATATACTTTAAGTGTATGTGTGATAATACTTCATTCTGATAGGTATAGTAATAATATAATTATTTACCTCTTGATTTGTGCTTGTAGGATGTGAGTAGTGAAGCTCCACTCTTGCCTCTATTTTTCAGGTCCCTTTTAGAAACTGAAATATAACAAACACAAACATCATTTCACATTATGACCTGATACATTATTATTACTAGCTGATGCCTGCGACTACGTCCGCGCAGTTTTTGATTCCCGCGGGAACTCTTTAATTTATAGTTTACGACCTACTCTCAGACCAACCAATATTATTCTCAGACCTACTATACACAAAAAAGTTTCATTTAAATCGGTCAAGCCGTTTCGGAGGAGTTTTGTGACAAACACCGTGAGTTGTTTGTTAGAGAATTTTATATTATATTAGAAGATAGTGGGCCCGGCTGACGTTGTCCTGCCCTGAACCTATAGAACCCGACCGCAGCGCCCCCTACCGGGTCTAATTGTGAATATAAACCATCCCGGGACCCACTCAAACACACAAAAAAAATTTAGTTCCTCCCAACTACTCTAGCCACTGTGGTGAATCTAAACAGAGATAACTATGTGGAAAAATTTATAGTATATGAGAACTTGCACTGACATCAGTGCACCTATTTTCTTACTCTCAAAACTGATTAGTTGATAGATTCCAATATGACCGGAGAAACATCTGACATAAGAACAACAGATTTATGTGCTCTGGGGCACTGGATGAAATACCACCAAATACCAAATCAAAGCTTTTGCTGGAATTAGAAAAATAACAATTCTTATAATTTAGATTAATAACTCACCATTTAAAAGAATATCAGAATTGCTTGTAGGGTGGGTTACAGCGGTCGAAGAATATGCTTGTTCTTGAGCTGAATTATTAAGTATTTCTTGTTGATATTCAATTGAAAAATGACTTGGAGATGTTACTTTAACAGTTGGCATGGCTTGTACTTGAAGGCTTTCTGGCAAAGCTGAAATAGATAATTGAACTCAGAGCGTTACTACATAAACTTTAATAATATAATAATAAATTCATTTATTCCAAAGGATCAAATTACAATTACCATTTTTTATATACATAACATTCCTTAAAATAAGCACAAAACACGGCATTATATAAATACAGGCCTCAGTAGTAGGTAAGTATGACGTAAGTATACATAATCTATCTATAAATATAAAAACGTCTGTCCTGACTGACTGATATATCAACACAAAGCCTAAACAGTTGGGGTTAGACACTTGAAATTTTGACAATAGGTACATTTTATGAAGTAGGCACTCACTAAGAGAGGATTTTTGGATATTCTACCCCAGGGGGGGATAAATATGGAATGAAAGTTTGTATGAAAGTCAGTCAAGTTAATGAAAATTGGTATTCGGGGTTCTGATTAACAATTTAGCCCAGTCGAATTAGATCAAAAGAGGGGCTGACATGGAAAAAATTCCGCGCGAAATTTTTTCCGTGTCAAATTCTAATTCAACGGGGGGCTAATTAAGAAGTAAGTACCAAAGTATTTCATGATTTTTGCAAATTCCAACCTTATCAAGCGTGGCGATCGGTTAAAAACTACAGCTACAGTGTAACGATCGCAATCACCTCTGATTAGTTAACACTATTCCGTCAGTAGATTTTGTAATAATACAATAGCAAAAGACTAATCAGAGGTGGTTGCGACCATTTCACTGACAGTCATTTTTTGCTGATCGCCCCCCCGGCCTACATTGAACCCTCAACTTCAAAATTACCCCTGGCACTCCGCACTCATAAAACAATTTTTCATTTTCAAGAAGTCTTTCTTTTTTCAAGTTGATAAATTTAGTATTATTTATTTACTTACATAAATACATTGTAGGCAGTAGGCACTGCATTTCTGGTGAGCTGGTGACCTGGCAATTGAAAATATTTTTCAAAATGTCAGTAGCAGAATCGAACATTATTGTATATTATATATTGATTGCTATATCCTTGAGTTTTCAAACTTAAGACAGCTTTCCAAGATTCAAACTTTTCCAAATGGGGATACTCCCACTTTGGAAATCTATGCAATGGACCTGAAAAAAATGAAGAATTGGTCATATAAACTTAGGATTAATGGACGAGTTATCCAAATATGGAAAAAAGATACAATAAGGTTTTAAAAGTGCAGTATAACCAAGCGCGAAATTTCGCAAATAAAATTATAAACTCCGTCAAAAATAATTACACTAAAAATGAAACATGCAAACACAAAAATGACTTGGGAAAACTATGGGATATACTAAACACATTAACAGTCAGAATTAAAGAATCATTGGCTAATACTTCAATTTGATAAAAATATACACTCAATAAAGGCACTGCTGACATGATTTTGGATTTACGTTAGTATAAATTAACAGTAAAGAAACAAACTTACCATCAACAGTACATCCAAAATAACATTTCAGTGCTGATTTTTTAGGCATTTTGTCAAGAAGCCGAAGACGGATGCCAGGTATTTCGTAATGTAGCAGGAAACAGGAACCAATTTGCAAAGCCGGTTAAAATTTTTTAGGGAAGACACACAAATTCACCTAGTACCCGTTGAAAAAGTTGTGGTTTGAATTTTTAAACGATTTGAGTATTTGACAAGTGACGTATTCGTTTAATAACTATACAAACTGCTATAACAACCACAAAAGTATTTAAATTTAATTTAATTTAAATATTTTAAAATTAAAATTATTCATCACCAAAATATAATTAAAATTATTAAATAATATAAAAATTCAAAATACTTATACTGCATCAAGGGATAACCCTGCCATCTAGTGTCATAATTATACAACTCGTTTGAAAGTTGTGCGACCACGGTCACTAGAGGTCATTAGTGTATTTGAAAAATTTCAACTCCGAATTTGTATCACTGTTTCATCCCCATGCCCTCAGCCACGCATCCATCGGCACGGTGCGTATGACACCTTGGATCGGGGATTTTTAGAGGTTTACTCCTCAAGCAAAACGGCGGTAAGTTTCAGTTACATCTGTTTCAGAGGGAATCAGAACAAAACAGGCAGCAACCACGTGAATGATAACCGACCGCCTTGCCTAGGGGATCCAGGTGTCCTGCACTCCCCCCTAGGCCATTCGCCAAGTCCAGCTCCAGAAGGGTGCTGGAAATAGAGATGAAGCCATGCTATTCACAAACTCATACCGTGGCCTCATCTCCGCCCAACATATACATACAATTCATATTTTTTTAAAGCAACATTGTTTTTAAATAGCGTCATCTATAAAAATGCTATTTAAAACAATGCTGGTTCAGTAAACCCTTCGTGTCTAGCATATCCTAAGTACCATACAATTGATATTATATGCGCACAGGAGCCTACCGTGCGGCGTCCTGTTAAACACGTACAGTAATGATGGAGTATACTTCCGTTCATGTTTAATAATATATAACTAAAGTTATGTTTTGCTCTCACGTGTCGGGACTGTATACATGCACGTAAAAGCCACGTATCTTCGTGAATCCCGTATTCATTCAAGTCCTCTAATAAAGCTTCTCTATACAGGGTGTCCCTGGATAAAGTGCAACCCCGAAAGGGGGGGAAACTAGACCATAAATTATCGATAAAAAAAATAGAAAAAAAATTCTAAAAAAATTATTTTACTTTTTATTAGCAAATTAAGATTTGTATTTGATAAGTAGACTCTATGTAAGAAAAAAAACGATTTCTTCAAAATTAGTGGGTCGATTGCTTTCAAATAAAAAAAAATATTATGCCACATACTTGGCGGTAAGGATTAAATAACAATTAGCTCGCAAAAAAGTAGCATCATGACATAAACTTTGCTTTTTATGAAAAAGAAACCCTTTTTTATGACTATTTTTTTCAATGATCTCTAAATTTCTCAGAAAAATGCCCCCAATACCAGAAGATTTTACGATTTATAATTATTCTCTATCATATTACCTTTCAAACAAAAAAAAATCTTTGTTGTAACCCAAGAAATGAGCTGGCTATGAAGTGTTGAAAGTCGCCATTAAAAGTCAGATTTTGATTACAAGTTTTAATCAAGTCGTACATATTTTTATTTTTTTACAATTCCTATAACTATCACATTAAATGCTCAAAATGGCCACCTCGTTGCTGGAGGCACATTGCAGCACGTAGAGCAATTTGGTTTGTAGCTCTACGCACCATCCTTGGATCACTTTTTAATTCATTCGCACATTGAAGTATTCGATTTTGTAACTCGGCTTCGGTGTTTACTGTGGTTCTGTAGACTTTTTGTTTCATTGTACCCCACAAAAAGTAGTCGAGAGGTGTCAGATCAGGTGAATGCGCTGGCCAGTCCACTGGTCCTTCCCGGCCAATCCACCTGTTTGCATAGTTTTCATTTAAAAAACTCCGAACATTTCGCCCGTAATGAGCAGGACATCCATCCATCTGCAAAAACATACGCTCCCGCCGCCTTGTGGCCAGCGGAACTTCTTCAAGCAAAAATGGCAGTTGGTCTCTTAATAAAGATAAAAAACGTTCGGAGTTTAATGTTGTAGGTAAAATAACTGGACCAATTAAAACGTCATCGATTAGAGCCGCCCACACATTTATTGAGAACTGCACTTGAAATGTGGATGCCCTCTTTAAATGTGGATTTTCATAACGAAATTCATGTAAATTCCTGCAGTTTGTGATTCCATTCCGAGTGAATTTTGCTTCATCCATCCATAAAATAGAGTTAAAAACGTAACAAAAAAGTCAATAACAGAACAAAAACAAAATAACGTAACAAAAACTCAACGCACAGGACAGTAGGGGTAGTAACAGGTAGTAGCGACGAGAATATCGGAGCGACTGGCTACCTGACTACTCCTTGTTAGTCCTATTAGGACTGGGTAATATCAGGTTTTTAGGATATCAAATCGAAACTATATATCGATATTCTATATCGGATTCTGAAACTATATATTTTTTGAAACTATATATTGGTGGATCTGTCTGTATTTGGTAACACTGAACCTATAAAACGATATTATCTGAAACTGGATACCGTATCTTAACATGATATCATTGTAATTTATTATTCTCAAATCTGTCTGGATTAGGTTGGAACCTACCTACGTACGTTGGGTGTATCAATGATATTTAGTGGTTACTTTAAAATAAAGTAATATTTACTTAGTTATTTGTTTGAGTAAGTTTTGCATAAATAAACATTATTTGGAACTAGTTACAAGCATAAATATACATAAACTATATATTATAGTTTAATAAAGTATAAACGTAATAATATCGATATCAATGAACTTTCCTTCATACTTCTACCAGGCTTAGGACTGGCTGCATTTTAATGTTTGAAATGAGATAGATCAGTTGATGATTGATTGGTTAGTCAAAATTTACTGTTAAAGTAAATATGTAATGCAGGCGTATTTAAAAGTTCATTGATGATATATACACAATCATTGATTTGCTATATGTACATTATTTACAACTTAAGTATGTAATGAATGACCCATCTTGGGTTTTATGTACATTCATATTTACATTTTATACATTCAATCTGTTTGCTGTATGTACATAATACATATTATTACTATATAGTTTACATTTTATAATACATTTAATCAATTTAACCATCTTTGGTGTTAAATTGACTTTTTTTTATAGATGAAATCTATTTTCTTTTAAATTTACATTTAAAAATGTAAGTTGTTTAACTTTGGCGGAAGTTAAACAGGTGCGACGGTCGTTTATTATTAAGCCAGTCTTACTAAATATACGTTCGCACGGAACAGAGGTGGCCATTACATTTCCATAGCGTTTAATTAGTTTCACCAAGTATGGATAAGTATGTCTATGATTGCGCCACCATTCCAGAGGACAATTCCAAGTTTTTCCATTTTTGACAGGCAAAATATCGTCGTTTAAATATGTATCAATTTCTTTAATCGCCTTAGAAAGTGGAGTTCCGGTGCGCTGTTTGGTGCCGACTATTTCGTTGAGTATGGTCCAAGGTGAAAATTTGTCATTTTCTTCGGGAGGTAAGACAGAAGAATCTGGTGTTCTGTTTTCTGTTGAAGCTGCTTCGTCTTCAGCAATTAACGCGACTAACAAATCCTGAGCCCTTTTTTTTGTGTTTGTTGCCTCGTTCGCGTCCGAGAAAACTGCTAATTTATATCTGGGGTCTAAAAATGTGCAAATCGAAAAAGTGCCACTTCTTTCAACTAGAGAAAATCTGTTGATTAAATCAGTTCTCAAATTATTTAAAACCTCATTTGAGAAATCGTGTAACTCCTCGGCTCTTAATTTGTCACAAGCAGCAACGAGACATCGGGTAATGACAATCACCGAACTACCAGTCATGTACTTTTCGCCGCTTAGTGACTCGGTGGCATCGTCGAATGGTTTTAATATTTTAGCTATTTCGGCGAGAAATGTCCACTCTATATTGGTTATAATGGGCAGATCCTTTCTGATGGTCGCAACTGTCGATCTTATATTTTGTTCCAACTCCACGAATCGCTTTATCATATAAAACGTAGAGTTCCATCGTGTAGGAACCTCTTGAATTAATCTCTTAGGGATACAATTTGGTTTGTCGTTTACCTGTGATTTTAAAAGGTTTTCCTGTGCAGTGCTGCTGCTTTTAAAAAAACGAACAATTTTTTTTACTTTACCTAAAAGTTCAACCAGGGGCTGTGTGCGGGAAATGGCGTTCTGCACTATTAAATTCAGTGAATGACCGTAACAACCATAGTGCTTCCAGCCTATATTGCTTACCGCTTTCATTATGTTGGCTGCGTTGTCGGTCACCACAAAATTAACTTTGCCTGCCAACCCCCATTCGGTCACAATCTCAGTTAGGACTGTTTCTATATTTTCGCTGGTGTGGGAATCTTGAAAACCACGACAATCCAATAAAATTGATTTTAGTTCCAGATGATCGTCGATGAAATGACCAGTCACTGCCAAGTAAGATTCATTGGCTCTTGACGTCCATAAATCGGACGTAAGGCAAATATATTTTACGTCACAATTAGGGCCTAACTCACTTCTGAGCTCCTCTTTAGTTTTACTATATAGAGCAGGAATCATAGAATTAGACACTGTCTTTCGTGTTGGGAGTTGATAGCCCGGAATCCATCGAGCAAACTTTTTAAACGACCTTTCTTCGACCAACGAGAAAGGTTGATAGCTATCAACAAATAGATCCATCAAATCTTCGTCGATCTTCTTTTTCGTTTCAGCCGAAATTTTTTTCTTGGCTCCGTAGCGCTCCATGGTTTGTTGTTGTGTATTTCTACTAGATGCAGACGTTGTACCCGTAGATGTGGATGTCGGTGTCGGTGTCGGCGTCGTTGTCGTAGTGATTGTCGCCGTCGAAGTAGTCGCTGCTGATGGTGTAGATGTTGAGCCTCCAGCTAATGTCACACTTATATTTTCCTGTCGCCCAGCTATGACCCTCGAATAGGCATCCAAGTGCTTCTTTTTCAAGTGGGCTCTCAAATTTCCTGTTGTGCCTTTGTAGCTATACGAATCACCGCAAGCTCGACATTTGGCCTTTTTTTCTTCAGGATTTGTTTTGTCAAAATAGTTCCATAGGGTACTAGAATTTATTCGAGACATTTCGAAATCAATTCTAGATAAAACTTATTACCTACCTAACTAACTTTTTACATAAGTATGATACAAAAACACCACACTTCACTTTTTACACCTAACTATTTATCTACAACTTAAAATAACTAATAAATATAACTAATAAGTAAAAACTAATATCTATAACCTATAATTAATGTACACAAACAATATTAACTCCCGAATTAATTTAATTATGTATATTAATTATTTACTTGTTCGCGCTTCGCGACTCCGAATCTATAAATAGAATAATACTTACTAATAAGAGTTAGAAATGCATCACCGACGCCACCCGACGCGGAACTATGAGTTCAAGGACAAAGGTCAGTGAGAGTTACGTAAAATTGCAAATCAAAAATGCTTCCTATCATTGACAATTTAAGGTTTATTAAAAATATGCCAAAATTTACAAGAAAGTATTAAAATAACCTTAATTCTCATACATTTAAGGTTTGGAATCATACGAATAGCCGATTACTGCTCTATCAAGCACGCGCGCGCGTCGGCCTGCATCGGTTCTACTCGTCGTAACTCGTACCTCGTATCTGTTGGTTCGTACTTCGTAGCCCGTCTTGCGAGGCGATACGGTTTTATATCCTATATCTATAAATCTTGTATATCGAGCGAGGTACCGAACCGAGCGTATCGCTACGATACAGCAATATCGTGTTTCAAAAAATATATAGTTTGTACACGCATCCAAATCGGATATTACGATATTGCTCTAATATACGTTTCAATATCTATATACGATTTGTATCGCCCACTCCTAAGTCCTATTTCGAAGCCCTCCCCGTACCCCACCCCAGTCCTTGCTACAACACAAAAAAAGGACGTGTCCCGGCAAACGACGAGTGGTGACGTCATTTTTAAAAACTCTTAGCCAGCTCGTTTCTTGGGTTACAACGAAGACTTTTTTTTTATTTGAAAGGTAATATGATAGAGAATAATAATAAATCGTAAAATCTTCTGGTATTGGGGGCATTTTTCTGAGAAATTTAGAGATCATTGAAAAAAATAGTCATAAAAAAGGGTTTCTTTTTCATAAAAAGCAAAGTTTATGTCATGATGCTACTTTTTTGCGAGCTAATTGTTATTTAATCCTTACCGCCAAGTATGTGGCATAATATTTTTTCTTATTTGAAAGCAATCTACCCACTAATTTTGAAGAAATCGTTTTTTTTCTTACATAGAGTCTACTTATCAAATAAAAATCTTAATTTGCTAATATAATAATTTTTTTAGAATTTTTTTTCTATTTTTTTTGTCGATAATTTATGGTCTAGTTTCACCCCCTTTCGGGGTTGCACTTTATCCAGGGACACCCTGTATATTTCTATTAGATATAAGCCGTTGTTCAAGTGCTCGCTGCAATAAGACCTTGCGAGTTTTAATTGATAGGTTCCCAACGACAGTAACATCACCTCCTGCTCAGTTAATAATGGAAAATCTTGCACATCATTGGCTTCCAATCTCTGGAATTGAGCTCTTCTATTACTTAAACGTTTTTCTTCGACATAATTATATAACACTGCATTTTATACAAAAATTGCAGAAAAAATTTTTTTTTTTTTTTTAATTGTTAGATAGGCTTGCGCTTGACGACAATCATGCTTAGTGCAAAGCAATGATGAGGTCTAGGTTGGAGCGCGCTTGCCTAGAAGATGCCTATTCACTCTCGCCTTGAAGGAACCTAAATTATACGTGGTAGGAAACACGTGCGCCGGGAGGGTGTTCCAGATCCTAGCGGTTCGGATCAGAAACGTTGAGCAAAAACGTTTCGTGCGGGCAAACTGGACATCGACCACATAAGGATGCCAACGCAAACGGTTTCTCGCTGTTCTGTGGTAGAACGGAGAAGGAGGAACAAGGTTATGAAGTTCCTGAGCACACTCTCCATGGTATATCCGATAAAAAACCGATAGGCAGGCGACATTGCGTCGGTGTTGTAGACTGAGCAATTTCGCCCGCGTAAGTGATTGATCGCCAATTATCCTTCGGGCCCGGCGATCTATCGAGTCTAATGTATCGAGTTGGTACTTGGCGGATCCGTCCCAAAGGTGGCAGCAATACTCCATGCCAGATCTGACTTGTGCCTGATAGAGAACGAGGCGCTGTTGTGGCGTGAAATATCGCTTCACCTTGTTCAGGATGCCAAGTTTTTTGGCAGCTGTTTTGGCCTTTGACTCGATACATTTCCCTAAATTGAGGTTGGGAGAGATGTCGATTCCCAAGAGCTCAATGTGATCACTTATCGGTACGGATATACCCTGGAAAGTAGGAGCCAAGGTGAAAGGGCTCGTCTTAGCGGTGAATAAACACGCTTGTGTTTTGGTGGCGTTAAACTGGACCAGATTGGCGTCACCCCATTCGGACACCTCCTTAAGAGTCAACTTGACGCGATCCACCATGGCCTCTCTTTGCTCAAGTGTCTCAGAAGCACTGGCTCGAGAACTGGACATGTATCTTTCCGCAACAGTGCTGTCATCAGCGTACCCAAAGATACCGGGTTTGAGAAGATCATTAATGTGCAGCAGGAAGAGTGTTGCAGAAAGAACAGACCCCTGAGGGACACCGGCGTTAATAGCCATTAGGTCAGATGAGCGGCCGTCAACGACCACCCGAAATGACCTGTCACTCAGAAAGTCAGATATCCAGCTACAGAAACAGTGGGTATCCCATCCCGTATGCCGGGAGTTTACTGAGAAGACTGCCGTGCCAGACCCGGTCAAAAGCCTTTGAGATATCTAGAGAAACGGCAAGCGCCTCGCCGTGTTTCTCAATGGCTTCACCCCATGTATGAGTGGCATACACCAGAAGATCTCCTGTAGACCGATTTTTCCGAAAGCCGTACTGATGGTCTGACAGAAGATCATTATCTTCTAGGTATGCTAGGAGTTTACCGTTGAGTACACGTTCCATGCTTTTACAAAGGATGGACGTGATGGCTATGGTTTTTCTGCAATTTTTTGTAAAAAAGCTTCTGCGTATGGGCTATCTGCAATAGGCATGTGGAAGTGATTGGTTATTGCTGCGGCAATCTTAAAATCCATAAACATATTAGGCATTGTATTATCAAAATATTTTTGGCGCAACAGTTTAAAATCCTTTTTGAATCGCCCGTTACCCACTTCTACTACCCATCGGCATATCGTTACTAGCCAGGAATTATTGGCTTGTGAAGTTGTGAGCGGCGACTCACCCTGGTTCTTCGTCGGAGAGACGTGGTATTCGTAACCACATGATTCTATATGGCCCAAACTGTCCCTAAACCCGCGGTCTAAAATGAAAACATCGTTGGCCTGTAATAATATATGAAGAGGGGTTTCTTCATCAGTCATCAAATCGCTCATTATTTGTGCATCAGTTTTAGTGGCAGCGTATGGTCCTTTTACGTCTAAAATGTATCCGTCGGTGGTTACAATTATGAATGGCTTTAAGAGGTTTTGGAACTTGTGCAAGCTGTATGATTGCCTCTGGAACAAAAAGTTAGTGCTCAATTGTTAATATAAATGTACGTACCATGGCAAATAATAATGGCTTTAGTATTTTCTTCATTTCCATACAGTGCTCTTGGAATCCTCAGGTTTCTCTCCATGTAGGTATGTTTTCTCTATTTATGTGATCCAGTCCCAAATGAAGCACAACATAGTCAGTGCTAAGACACTCTCGTGCAATGGCCAACTGGCGTTCGAGTTGTCTTCAGGAATTCAATAAGTTTTCGCATGAATATTTTCCAACATTCTCGAAAGCGTTTCTTTTTATCAGGATACAATATAGCAAAATCATCGTTAATCTGCAATTTTTTTTTTATCAATAACAAAAGTAAGCCTGAGGAACGACACGCAATTAACCTTACATGCACTGCAAACGAGCATGGTGAACAACATAATTTAACAACCACTGCTTGTATAGCCATGTGTATTTTTGCCTTTCCATAGTGACTTACATCATAATATTGTATGAACCAAAACAATTTACAGATCATTGTTAGTACCAGTCTCTCCTTTAGACAAAACCAAACCATTTGAAAATTAAAACATAACAAAGCAAAAAGATAAGATTACAATTATTTTGCTATAATCCGCCAACAGTTGTTGGCGGATTTTAGCCAATTAAAATAATTAATAATATAAAATAATTGTAATCTTTTCTTGCTAAATCATGAACTTCCGCAAAGTAACGGTTGATTCTATCCAATATTCAAAAGCAAAAAGATTCGCATATTCAAATCATAGAAAATTAATACCATTCTTTAAAAATCAAATCATTTTAATAATATCTGCAAGCCTAAGATTTACATTTCAGCTGTGGTGATGGATGCCAAGATCTGCTCAAACCTATGTAATGATAAATCTATTTGTAATGCATATAAATTTTCAATGTCAATGTCAATGTTATGAGGGGTAACATGATTTCACTTACTAACTCAGCTCTAGCTGGTATCTGTAAAACTTTCCACTTAGTTATAAAATCATGCACATCAGTATATTCCAACTCATGGCGAATATGTGCAGTCTTGTGCCATTTTGATTTTATTTCTGACCATGGTTCATAATTGTTATTGAGCCATGTAATGTCGTCTTCATGTATACCCTGCCATTGCACCACTAACGAGCATTGACGGCACACGTAACATTCTCTTTGATTTGAATTTTGTGAAATTATGTTGGTAAAATTACTTTACGTCACGTCAGTTTCTGAATGTTGGCTAATCCTGGTTTCTCGAGACTGTCCGACGTCGCGGACAACTAACTGTTATAAACACATAGCAACTAAGCCGAATTAGAGATCGCGTATCAAACCTAACCTAAATAATTTAAACAAATCTGAACACGCATGGTCATGAATATTTTCGTGTGACAATTTGAAAATGAGCTTTTTTTCTGTTATTACTACATGAATTGTTTAATGAAATTATTTATTCAATAGCTCAGAAGTTCAGCTTTAATATCACGTATTAATTAAAACAGTTAATTCAAAGACATGTAAGTAAATAGTAACATGCCTGCCGAGGTCCGTGCTTGGAAACGGAAGGGAATTAATTTTTACACAGTTTTTTTATTTTCCTGAAAAAACTATTTAATAATCCTGTAATATAAACAATACTCTCTTTAATGTCACTATTTTACTAAATTTTGGGCTATAACTAACAATAATAATTCATAAATTCACGAGTGGGTATAGCCTGGCAATGCTTTTTGCACGAAACGGTGAAACGACCCATAAAGTAAAATTTTTGCAACCATTTGCCGTTCTCTAATTCAGAGAAATTAATGCTTTTTTCATTGAGGAATATATTTTTTCTCATGCAAGCACAAAACAAAACTTTTCAACACCATTGGAAAGCCATGTCATGGGTGTCATGTCTTTTCAAAAACTTATAAAATATGTTGTGTGTACATAAACCATGTTTGCCCTGGACGATCGACTTTAAAGTTAATAGGTTTCTCGACACGGTTCAAAAAATTATCAAATAATTATATTTTGATAATTTTTTGAACCGTGTCGAGAAGGTCTGCTTTCTTTAAAGGAAAATCAAACTTAGCCAGGTTGACAAGCCAGTCTACAATTTCTTTTTCACCGTCGTTGGACAGTCTAATTGGATCAGGTCAGGTCCTGGCTTTTTTAACATATCAGTTGTTATTTCGGCCATTCTGTCTTTTAAAGTCGATTTTGGAATTCCATGTTGACGACAAGCTTTTCATTCATTTAGTGCCTGAGTTAATAATTCTTGCGAGTAACGAGTTCGAATTTTTCTTTTTTTCTTCTCCACAGCCTTTGAGCCAGCCACAGATGGCTCCTCCCATCTGGAAAAAATAATAAGTACTTTAAGCAACAAGTGGTCGAAAACTTATTATAAATTTTGATTCAGACCTACTCCCGACACAAAAATGAGCTATAAAAAGAGCTGACAATGAGCTAAGAACCATCTCGATCACGTCAGCATTCAAACAAATAAACCCGCATCAAAATCGGTCCATTCGCTTGAGAGCTACGATGACACAAATACACACGTTAAACTCATAACACCCCTCTTTATGCGTCGGAGGTTAAAATTAATAACATACTTATGTAATGTTAGTTATCACAAAATTATTGACAGTAAACTTTGCAATTTTATGGCCGAAAACTAACACCGATATTCAATTTTCGGCCAATGCTTTCCATACAATTATAAGTTAGGGGAAGGGGGGCATGATACGGTAGCTAAGGGAAATAACAAAAATACAGCATGATCACTATGTTTATTACTCTTATTAATTTATAACAAGTTATGACATTAAGGCCCGATATACAATCAGGCGGCAACCAACTGTAGGTAGAAAACTCGCCACACTACAGCATATATCTGTACGCATATATAGCACTACGCTCTACGCTCGATTTTACAGCCAACTAACCAATTTTGTTACTTGAAATATTTGATTACCTTGTAACGAAGCCAAGGGGCCAGGATACTGCTGGTCGCGTGACTTCGTACATATAGGTAGGGAGGCCCTCACAAATTAAACGCGATTTACACCTTAAAACCTTTTATTCACGGTTTACACTAAGTACTTAGGTCCAAACGCCTATCGCTATAAACTACCTACTTAGCGGTACGGACCGAGGCCCAGAGGGGACCTGCGGGGCGCGGGACGCTACCGGTCAACGCGCGAGGTACGTGGACACAGCGGGTGTCCGCGGAGAGAGGAGCGAGGGGGAAGGGGAGTCGGTAGGATGGGTCGTCTGCGGCCTCAGCAGCAGAACGACCAATTCCGCCTGCGCCCACCAGTTACCACTGCCAGTTATCGTGCCCGGACAACCCCAAGCCGACTTGCTATGACAGCGGTCACTGGCGAACTGCCGGTGAACGCAGGCCGGGTGCCTTATATAGGCCGTGGAGGTGAGGTGCGGAGCGCGGCGGGGTTGTTTTGCACACGGTCCGCGGTGCGACGTAGTCTCGGACATTCTTGATGTGATGAGTCACCGCGACATAGTCTCGAACATTCTTGATGTGATGGGTCACTGCGACGTAGTCTCGAACCTTCTTGGTGGGCTTTGTCCCTGCGTGACTCCTCGCTGTGCCGCGCGGCGTCACA
This sequence comes from Erebia epiphron, assembly GCA_963932025.1. Classification (NCBI taxonomy): domain Eukaryota; kingdom Metazoa; phylum Arthropoda; class Insecta; order Lepidoptera; family Nymphalidae; genus Erebia; species Erebia epiphron. Next base: position 4,069,059 of record OZ009948.1, read on the forward strand.
TCCCCCTCCCACGAGAGAAGATTTTTATCTGTAAAAATCACCGTATTAACAGGTTGTCTTGAACTTTACCAAAACAAACCCTATTCCCCCCACTTTTTACTCCCGTTTCTTTCACTTTACCCCTTCAAAACAAATTAAATTTCTCGGACCCCGACTACGTTATTAGAAAACAAATTAAATTAAATTTCTGTCCGCCCTAGTTTTTCCTTGCGTATTTCGGCAGGCGTACTACTCCAAATCGGGAGCCTCCATTTCGTTTCCTTCCTCTTCTCTTTTTCTTTTTTCGGGTCGTCTGCTGTTCCTCCACTTCGGTGGTGAATGCCTGGTATTCTCCGGATGCTGTATGCCCGTCAATATCCAGGCATTCCTCGCCTTCTGGTGTGTTGTTTTCTGGTTGTTCTGGTAGTTCTGGTAGTTCGGTTGACATGGCTATCCCTTTTCTTGGTGTGAGCCATATCTGGTTCGCCGTTCCCTCCACCTTTCTTCCTGGTTCGTAGGTAAACGTTTTTTTTTTTATGTCCATCTCCGTGATCTTAATCCGCGCTCCTTGTGACATGATGTCGTTCTGTGCATTGTTCCTTTTGTCGGATCTATTTATAGTATTTCCTATGTATATTTCTTTTTGCGGGTAGTTCTTGAAAAATTTATTTTATTTGTTGTGTCATACCATTTTGTTTTAGGGTAGTCTTCGAAAAAGATGAATTTATCGTTGGGTGTTTACGTATTGAATCGCTTCATATCTTTTATATGTGCTGTGCATATCTTGCCTCCCTGTTTTGCCTTGTGCAGGAATATTACGGGTGATTTTCGTTCCATAATGGTATATGGGCCTGAGAATTTGGGTGCTAATTTCGCGCAAAATTGCTTATTTGCGTTGGACAATGGGTAGTCCCTCTTCAACACTTGATCATCAATTTTCGGTGTCCAGTTGCGTCTTGTCCTATCAAAATACTTTTTTTGTAAGTTTGAAGCTTGATTTTGGTGGTTTTTGACTATTTCATATATTTCTTTCAGTTTTTCTTTTTCTTTTACTGCCGGTGTGGGGAATTGGGTTTCGTCGTGGACGTTCCTTAGTTCCCTGCCGAATAGTAAGAATGCCGGGGAGTGTTTCGTTGATTCCTGGACGGACGTGTTCAATGCGAAGTTGAATTCGTTTAGGTACTCATCCCATTTTTTATGGTTTTTCTCGATAAATGTTGCTATCATTGTTTCGAGTGTTCTATTTACCCGTTCGGTCGGGTTACACTGTGGAGTGTATGGTGCGGTTAGCTTTTGTTCTATGCCGTATCTTTTTAAAGTTTCTTTGAATTGTTTACTTGTAAAAATTCTTGCGTTGTCACTCAGTAAAGTTTTCATTCCCCCGTATCTCATAATTAACTCTTTTAGAGCGTTCGTGACGGTATTCGCGGTCGCGGTTCTTAGTGGTTTTATTTCTGACCACTTAGTGAATTTGTCGTGAAACACGATGATCCACTGAAATCCTTTTGATGACCGGGGTAGTGGACCTATGAGGTCCGTCGTTACCACTTGCCATGGTTCTTCCGCATTATTTATCTGCATTAGGCCTGGTTTCTTCTCCTGTGATGACTTATGTTTTTGACATGTTTCACACCGGTTTACGTATTTTGATACGTCTCTGAATATCCCTGGCCAATAATACCGCGTCGCGATTTTGTTAAATGTTTTTGAGGTGCCTAAATGTCCCGCATCTGGTTCATTGTGGTTTTGCTTTAATATTTTTTCCTTGTCTTCTTTTTTGACGCATAATTTCCACTCTGTCGATGGATCTAGTTTTCCTCCGTATCTTGGGTTGACTACTCTTCTGTATAGTCTCCCGTCTCGTATACAGTAGTCGGTATCCAATTCGGGGTTCTTGCTTACGTTACTGTATTTTTTTGAGTACCAGTCGCTTTCTTCTGTTGTAGTGGTGTATAACGGATTTCTTGATAGTTCGTCTTCTAGGATGTTTTTTTGTGTTGTTTTCTGTTCTGCAGACAGGATTTCTTCGTTTTCTGTCATATTTTCTCGTTTTTCGGTGCATGTCTGCTCGCATGCCGTCTCTGTCCATTTGACTGTGAATCCTAATCTTGCTAACAGGTCCATCCCCATGATCATTACGGTTGTGGATGGCAGGTAGATAACTTGATGTGTTAACTTTTTTCCATTTATCTCTAGTTCAAGGTTTATGGCTGTGTCCGTTTGTATTCTCGAACCGTCTGCTAGTTTGATCGTGGTCTCCTTTCGTATAGTATTCTCGGTATGTTCTTTTATTTGATCCCTTATGTTTTTATTGATGTATGTGTTCGTTGAACCTGTGTCTATTAATGCTTCAAACGTTTTTCCGTATATTTTCACTTTGGTAAAAATTCTATTGTCTTTTTCTGCTTGTGCCTTTGCTGTGTATGCTTGTTTTGTTTTGTCAGGTGTTTTATTCTCGTTACAGCAGTTTTTCGTTAGTTTTCCTAGCAATCCGCATCGGCTGCAGAAGATGACTTGCTTATTTCGACATTCCCGAGATGTGTGGTTCCTTTTGCCACATTTCCAACAACAGGATTCCGGGTCGTATTGCGGAGTTATTGGTTTTCTGTTTGTTTTGTGTTCTTCATTCTTCCAATTTTCCAGTTTTCTCCATGATTTTTCATTGTGGTTCTCTTTCCATTCGACAGTTGGTTTGTGGGACGTATCTTTATTTCGGTCCATGTTTATTTTTTCGTAATCGCCTGCCAGTTGTATGAGTTCTGGTATTGTATTGAAGTCCTTCCTTTTTATATAGTATTGATAGTTGTATCTCATATTATCGTATATTCTATCTAACTGTTCTTCTTTCGTTAACTTTTTGTACCTCCTCATTAGTGTTTGGATTTCCGTTGGGTATGACACGAAGTTTTCCCTGGCGTTTTGACGTCTGTTTATTATTGATTCTAGTAGCTTTTTCTCATAGTTTCTCGGATAATAGAACAGCTTGAAATTCTCCGTGAAATCTTCCCATGTCTTCCATTCATGGCTGTTATTTCTGTACCACAGTGATGCTGCTCCGGTGAGGCATCTCGGTATCACGTGTATGATTGTGTCTTTGTTGACATTCAACGTATCCGCTAACTCCTCTATCCTTTCCAGGAATTCTACGGCATCCCCGGTGGTGTCAAACTGAATTTTCCAGCGGGATATGGCTTTATCGAATTCTTTTATGTCTTTTTCGCTACCCATACTGCCGTCTTGGCTCAATTCGTCTTCACTTTTTACAATGAGAGATAGCTGTTTGCGTAATTCCTCGACAGTGCTTCCCGGTGAAACTTCTATTTTCCTACTTTCGAGTTCCTCAATTAATTTTTGCTTACTGAGTGTATATATCCAGGACGTGGGCATTATTTCTTTACGGAATGTTAATTATTTATTTACGGGTTATACGGTATTTATTTCTACTTTTACGGTTTCCTCTAGTTATTAATCTGGCAATTGATTATTATTTAACTATAATTTATTTACGCGGTCGGTACGGTACGGATTCTATTTAAATTGTTACACGGTTACGCGGTTACACGGTTATGCGGTTACACGGTTACGTGGTTACACGGTTCCGCGGTTACACGGCTCCCCTTGCTTTTCCCCTTATGAAGGTTTTTGTTTTTGTGTATATATTATGTATTCTAACTTTTTATTCTATCGGATATTCGCCCTTTTCAGTCGAACTCGGATATCCCCAAACCGACTGTGCAAGAGCTTGTATCCGTTTGTTTTGATATTATATCTTTTCCTATCTCTAGTTTTTTTTTTGTGTTCCCGTTCGGATATTCGTCCTTTCAGTCGAACTCGGATATCCCCGAACCGACTTTTTGAAAGAACTTGTATCCGTTCCTTAAAAGAAACATATAATGTGCGGTTGTTGTGAGATGTGAGTTTCCCTAACCTTCTAGTACGGACGGACGGAAATTTTAACGGACGCGACGCGGACGGACGGACGGACGGACGGACGGATTTCCGCGACGCGAACCCGGGACGGCCGGGTGGGTTTTTCAGTTGGGCGCCAATGTAACGAAGCCAAGGGGCCAGGATACTGCTGGTCGCGTGACTTCGTACATATAGGTAGGGAGGCCCTCTGTTTGGTATTTAGTATTTATGTTTAGTTTACTTATCAGTATAATTGTTGAACGGCAACCCCAAACGTCAAATGTCACTCATTTTCTGACAGATGACGTTGCCTGTCATTGATTTCATTCCGCTTCCGTCCTTCGGTTGTGTTCGAATAACATATTTTCGGCTCCCCATTTTGGCATATTTTCGGATTATTTATCATATTAAGTACATACCACATTACACCATTCACCACCTACTTATACACCAACAAAGTGAAGTGCAATTTCAAGAAAGAAGAATCGGGCCCGATATACCGGCGAGGACACTCCACAAGGTAACATTTCCCTTCCCATTATATTTAATATCTGTTTCTTTCGATTAGGTTTTTGATTATTTATTAGCTCCGCGAACTTGCGGACGTAACATTAATGGTAGCAGAGCTTGGTGTTTTTCGGTCTTCTTCGTGATTAAAACACGACATTCATAGGTTAGCTTACGTGTTCACATAATTTTACGCGCCAACCCTCATTTCGGTAACTTATTTTTCCTTGGTCACGTAAACATGTTAAGCCGACTATACACGTGCCGATATTGTTGGGTCAACAATATTGACCCAATTTACACTTGGTGATTCTTGGAATCGATGGTAATTAGTGTGTGTAATTTAATTTGTTGTTATTTTCGGATTAAAGGTGAATGTGGTATTTTATAATTTCGGTTATTTTTCTTATTATTTCGGGATTTTCGGATATTTCAAGTTTTTATTTTCGGTTATATTAATTAATTAAAGATGTCTATTAGAACTAGTTGGTCCCAATTTAGGGTTAAGCTACAGTGGTTGTTGGACAGCGCGGACCTTATAGATAGACCCGATCATACAAGCCGCTTATCTATACGACTCATGACAGCGAATTCAGAGTTTATGAATTTGGAAAATTCCTATCAACGCATTCTTGAGTTAGCAGATGACACTGTACCGGCTGATAGGGAAATAATTTTGGGGGCCCGCGCGGACTACATACGCGCTTTAGAGGCTTTTGATAGACTAATGACGATTAAGTTGGACGAAGCTCCTACGAATTCGAGCAGTGCTACGGTAAATACTAAATCGGAGGGTGCGGATCTAGATGCGCTGCTGTCACGTTTGCCAGCACTTCGGCTTCCGTCATTTGCAGGGGAGATGGACCAATGGGTGGGGTTTAACAACCTTTTTGACAGTCTTGTCGATAAACGTGTAGACTTGTCACCGGCACAGAAATTAGCTTATTTGATGTCTTGTTTATCCGGTGAACCCCGTGGGTTGGTCCAACACCTTAAGATTGCGGATGAAGGTTATAGTATTGCCCGCGATCTTTTGATGAAGCGGTATCAGAATACTCGTCGTTTAGGTGACGTACATATTGACCAAATTTTGAAATTACCTACAGTTTCAGGCCGACTTAACGGTCTTCGGTCTCAATTTTTAAATCCATTGATTATGGCTGTTAATCAATTGGAGCGTCTCGGGTTTCCTGTATCGGCATGGTCATTTATACTTTTACACATAGTTTTATCAAAATTACCTACGTCACTTAAATCTCGGTTTGAACAAAAATTCGGATGTGAAACTGATACTATACCAAAATATTCGGACTTAGTTGAATTTTTAGAAACGGAATGTCGATTAATTGAATGTACGAGTTCGGAATCGTCAAATTATCAAAATGAATATAATAATAATTCGAGACACGGGAAGCCTCCTCGGAAATCTGTTCATTATGCCGCTGCTGAAGTAAAGCAGCCATGTTTTTGTTGTGGGGATTCAAAACATTCGGTTTTAACTAATTGCCCCGAATTTAAATCCATGTCACCCTTTGTACGGAAAGATTTTGTAGATAGGGAACGTCTTTGTTTCCAATGCTTGGGAAATCACAGTTACCGCGATTGCCGTCGGGCGCCGCCTCAGTGCAACTGTGGAAGTAATAAACATCACCCGATGCTGTGCTTTAATCGGTCGGGTTTACAACAGAGGCGTGACGATAATCGGGGTTTGGCTGAGCGGTTAGGCCCACGCACGGGCGGGGGCTTTCGCCAGCAAGCTAATGTCGGTAGGGTCAGGTCACCCCGCAACCTTTCGCCACTTCGGTGTTCCTCACCTCCTCCACGACGACGTCAGGAACAGCGTGATGAGCCACGTTATAATAATAATCGGATTGCGAGAGTTCAGTACGGGCGTTCTGATGAACGGAACGATAATGGCGGGCGTGAGGAGAACCGTTCTCTCCTTTATTCCCCCGAACGACGCTAGGATACGGCGCCCACCTGCCCCTTAGTGACGGTTCTTTTGCCCACTGCTCTAGTCAAGGTTTATTTTAATTCGGAAAATAATTCGGAAATGGGAATTTCGACTAGAGCTTTACTCGACAGTGGGTCTCAGGGGTCCTTAATAACTACGGATTTGGTGGGCAGGTTGGGCATAAATTTAGATCCGAGCAACGAACGGATCATGGGTGTTGGGGGTGTTGAAACTACCTCAAATATTATCGGTCGGTCTTCGGTTACATTTTCTCCCATAAACAAACGGTTTCCTAGAATTACCACTCCCGTTGTCTGTATGCAAACGGTTATCGGAAATCTACCAACTATGACGTTGGATAAATCGGTGAAAGACTTAGCCACGGGCTTAAGTCTAGCAGATCCTCACTTTTATGAGTCCACACCAGTGGAACTGTTACTCGGTTCGGATGTTTTAGGGTCTCTCATGGGAGGAGACAAAATTGTCTTAAATTCTATCGGTCTTACGGCTTATAACACTATTTTCGGTTATGTTCTACTCGGTCGTGTAGAACTCACTAAACAATCAGACTTGATTGATGATTCGGAAATTGTCGGTATTTCGGTTTCGGATACGCTACAAAAATTCTGGGAGGTTGAGGAACCACCAGAAGTAGCTTCTCGGTCTGCTCCACTTGACGAAGAGTGTGAACAGTTTTATAAGGATAATACGTTTCGGTTGGAAAATGGTCGGTTTGTCACCAGGTTGCCGTTTTTACGAAATCGACCCCTGCTTGGGGATTCGAAAACTATTGCGGAAAAAAGATTTTTAGCTTTGGAACGGAAACTTATGAAAAATTCGGTTTTACGGGAGAAATATATTAATTTTATGCGTGAATATTTAGATCTCGGTCATATGTCGGTTTCGGATTTTGATTTTAAAGGTGGACAAGAATATGTTGTTATTCCTCATCATGCGGTTATAAAAGATGAAAACGCTAAAGTACGCGTCGTATTTGACGGAAGTTGCGTCACAAATTCGGGGGTTTCTTTAAACCAGTGCCTACATTCGGGACCTAAATTACAGAGTGATATTGGGGAGATTTTAATGAATTTCAGACGTCATCAGATCGTCTTTGTCACGGACATTAGGATGATGTTTCGGCAGACCATTATCGACAAATCGGACCGAAGGTATCAGCTCATATTTTGGAGAGAGTCTCCTGATGAGCCCCTTATTACTTATGAGCTCGGTACCAATACATACGGGTTAAAATCCAGCCCTTACCTAGCAATTCGGACGCTATTGGAGTTGGCTGATCGGGAACGTGATCGGTATCCTCATGCGGCTTCGGTTTTAGAAAACGACATTTATGTTGACGACATTTTGACAGGATGCGGCTCACAATCGGAAGCCCTCGAACTTCAGCAAGAGTTAATTCGGCTTATGCAATCTGGGGGTTATGAATTACGGAAGTGGATCTCGAATGATCCTGTTTTACTTCGGAATTTGCCTGCTGATCATCAACAGGTTCCTCACCTGTTCGATAATCCGGACATGCAAAGTTTAACTTCGGTTTTGGGAGTACAGTACAATCCTATAGAGGATGTTTTTTCTTTTCGGACAGATTTGACTCATGGACATTCGGTTACTAAACGGAAAATATTATCAACAATTGCTAGGATGTATGATCCGAGCGGATGGATCACTCCTGTTTTATTTCGGGCTAAATGTTTTTTGCAACGTTTGTGGCTTGCTGATGTTACTTGGGATGAACCTATTACTGGAGATTTAGAAAGAGATTGGATTAATTTTAACGATGACCTCATTCGGATTGAGGATGTTCGGATTTCGCGATGCATGCTTCCTCCATCGGTTAAAAATATTACTATTCACGGTTTTTCGGATGCTTCGGAAGCCGGATACGCGGCTGTCGTTTATTTACGCGCAGTTGATAACATGGATAATGTCTCGGTTCATTTAGTAATGGCCAAAAGTAAGGTTGCCCCAATTAGATCACGTCTGACGATTCCTAAATTGGAGTTGTGCGGAGCCGTGCTTCTACTTAAGCTTCTGCATCATGTTTGCCTTTGTTTGCAAAGGACCATTGATGTTAATGAAGTATTCGGTTGGACTGATAGCTCTATAGTTTTAGCCTGGCTTAAAACGCCGCCTCATACTCTTCAAGTATTCGAGGCTAATAGAGTTTCACAAATACAAAATTCTACAGTGCCAATCACGTGGCGACATATTTCGGGCGAATTGAACCCTGCTGATTGCGCTTCACGGGGCTTAACAGCTTCAGGTTTGGTATCTCGTCCGTTGTGGTGGGGTCCGCGATGGTTGACGTATTCGGAATCGCGTTGGCCTACGTCTAAGGCTACACAGGTATTACCTGCGGAATTACCTGGCATTCGGTGTTCGGTAGCTACAACTTCGGAACCCCCTCCAGATTTCGGTTTTCTCTTAGAGCGCTATAGCTCTTTAGATCGGCTTATTTCAGTGACCGCTTGGATTCGGAGATTCTATTATAATTGTCGTCGGAAAGATAATCGGAATAATACGGCTTACTTAACCCCACAAGATCGGAAGGAAGCGTTAATTATGTGGATTTCGCTTCTACAGAAAAATTATTTCGGTTCTGACATTGAACGTATTCGAAACGGTCAACCTTTAAAGGGACATCTCAAGCGTCTTAACCCTTTCATTGATTCGGACGGCCTTTTGCGTGTTGGAGGTCGCCTTAAACACTCGGACTTACCCTACGGAGCAAGACATCCATTGTTGCTTCCTAAATCGGGACATTTTGTTGACCTTTTAATTTCGGATTGTCACTTAAAAAATTCGCATGCAGGACCGAATGCACTTTTGGCTATATTACAACGCGATTATTGGATTCTTTCAGCTAGAAGAGCGGTAAGAAAGATCACTTTCAAATGCATTTCATGTTATAGACTAAAGGGACTTACAGCCCAACCGTTTATTTATTTATTTATTTAAATTTAAATTAATTAGTACGGACAGGCCAATTACACTAATTAATAAAAAAATTACACAGCACAACTTACAATTAATAACAGTAATAATTACTTAAAAATTAAAATCATACAAATTTGTTAAAAAATTACCACGATTGGAAATTAATAACAATTATAATACTTATTAAAAATTAAAATTATACTTAATAATTAAAATTTTAATAATAATATAATAATAAAATAAAAAAAATAACCTTAATAATTATTTAAGAGAGCTGCATGGTTTGTGAGTTGTAACCTTCGCAATACTTCAAGCACCTACTCACAACCATGCTCCATTGGTCTGCAAATATATCACAGGCGGGAGACTCGGCCAACAACGTATTCAGTGCGGTCAGTGTGCGCGGTATTGGGGATCTAGCCCGTGACACAGTGCGGCAAGGCCGGACAGCAAAGAATCGGCGACAGCGGCACTGACGTAGTTGGGTGTAATTATTAGGTGCCCATATGCGGCACACCTTGTCATGAAGCTCCAGGCAGTCTATCTTTCCTGTAAGAATTTTACACATAGTGACGAGTTGGCCACACGCTCGCCGGGTTTCCAGTGCATTAAATCCTAAGTGGCCTAAAAGAAACTTTGTGGGATAGAGATATGGGTAATATCCATGGAGACGTTTGTATAAGTATCTCAGGAAGGCTTTTTGTACTTTTTCGAGTTGTAGAGCATATGTACTTTCGTAAGGATTCCAAACACAAGAGCTGGTTTCTAATTTGCTACGCACAAGCGAATCAAATAATAGTTTTATAGTGCGGCGTTCATGGAAGTCACGGGTATTCCGCAACACAAATCCCAGCCGTCGAAACGATTCGGAGGCGAGCGTAGAAATGTGACTATGAAAAGTGAGTTTGGGGTCAAAGGTCACTCCTAGGTCTTTTATGAAAGCCACTCTAGGCAAGAGATCCGAGCCCATACTATAAGCGAAGTGGATAGGACGCTTCTTGCGTTGGAAAGTCATTACGGAGCATTTGGATATATTAAATTCCATTTTATTAAGTTCGCTCCAACGAATCACCGCGTCAAGGTCTCTTTGAAGAGCAATGCAATCCGCCTCTGATTCTATTTTGGAGTACAACTTTAAATCATCGGCATATAACAGACACCGAGCCTTATTGAGTACTGAAGGTAGGTCGTCAACCATTATCAAAAACAGGAGAGGTCCCAAAATCGAGCCTTGACTAACACCAGAACGTGTATGATATTGCTCTGACTCGTAGAGGCCAAGTCGGACAAATTGCTTTCGGTCACGGAGGTAACTTGATATTAGCTGTAGAAGATTAGGAGCAAATCCAATTTTACTTAACTTTGTTAATAAAATGTCATTATTGACTCTATCAAATGCTTTTCGGAAATCAAAATCCGTTGATGGGTGATCTCCCTAGGGACAGGGTTTTAGCTGCTAGGCCTTTCCAAGGCGTTGGAACCGACTTTGCAGGTCCATTTTATGTGAAGTCGCACACGTTACGGAGTCCAAAAATCACCAAGGCTTATTTATGTGTATTCGTGTGCCTGGCCACTAAGTCCGTCCACTTAGAATTAGTTTCGGATTTAACTTCGGAGGCCTTCGTTGCCTGCCTTTCTAGAATGACCTCGAGACGTGGATTACCAGCGGTGATTAGGTCAGACTGTGGCACCAATTTTAGGGGCAGTGACACATATTTAAAGGAAGTTACCAAATTCTTGGAACAAAATCAATCACAAATCGGTCATGATTTAGCACGGCGCGGTATTACTTGGATCTTCGATCCACCGGCTTGCCCAGCCTGGGGTGGTTTATTCGAGGCTGCGGTTAAGTCAGCAAAAACGCATTTGAAACGCACTATTGGGGAAACAACCCTGACATTCGAGGAACTCAGTACTGTTTTCTGCAAAATCGAAGCAGTCTTGAATTCACGCCCCTTGTGCCCTCTATCTTCGGACCCGAACGACCTGGAGGTTCTGACCCCAGGTCATTTTCTTATCGGTCAACCGTTAACTGCACTCCCAGAGTATCCCTTTCAGGATGTGAAGACTTATAAATTGTCTCGGTTTCAGTTGCTACAGCAACTTTCTCAAAGAATTTGGCATCGGTGGCAATTAGAATATCTTCACACCTTACAGCAGCGGTTGAAGTGGACTGACCCAGCCGTCCCACCTAAAGTTGGAGATTTGGTTTTACTAAAAGAGGACAATGCTCCGCCTCTTCAATGGCGTCGTGGTCGGATTGTAGCGTTGTATCCGGGAAAGGACGGCGTGGTCAGGCTCGCAGATGTGCGGGTGGCGCAGGGAACGGTTCTGCAACGGGCAATTTCCAAGTTGTCTCGTTTGCCTTTAGATTAGGTTAATATAGATTTGTTTTCGGTTAGGCTTAGGACCTTAGGTTAATTGGTTGTTAGTTTACTAAGTTTTCGGAAGCAGTTGGAGACTGCTTGGGCTGGGGGATGTTTGGTATTTAGTATTTATGTTTAGTTTACTTATCAGTATAATTGTTGAACGGCAACCCCAAACGTCAAATGTCACTCATTTTCTGACAGATGACGTTGCCTGTCATTGATTTCATTCCGCTTCCGTCCTTCGGTTGTGTTCGAATAACATATTTTCGGCTCCCCATTTTGGCATATTTTCGGATTATTTATCATATTAAGTACATACCACATTACACCATTCACCACCTACTTATACACCAACAAAGTGAAGTGCAATTTCAAGAAAGAAGAATCGGGCCCGATATACCGGCGAGGACACTCCACAAGGTAACATTTCCCTTCCCATTATATTTAATATCTGTTTCTTTCGATTAGGTTTTTGATTATTTATTAGCTCCGCGAACTTGCGGACGTAACACCCTCACAAATTAAACGCGATTTACACCTTAAAACCTTTTATTCACGGTTTACACTAAGTACTTAGGTCCAAACGCCTATCGCTATAAACTACCTACTTAGCGGTACGGACCGAGGCCCAGAGGGGACCTGCGGGGCGCGGGACGCTACCGGTCAACGCGCGAGGTACGTGGACACAGCGGGTGTCCGCGGAGAGAGGAGCGAGGGGGAAGGGGAGTCGGTAGGATGGGTCGTCTGCGGCCTCAGCAGCAGAACGACCAATTCCGCCTGCGCCCACCAGTTACCACTGCCAGTTATCGTGCCCGGACAACCCCAAGCCGACTTGCTATGACAGCGGTCACTGGCGAACTGCCGGTGAACGCAGGCCGGGTGCCTTATATAGGCCGTGGAGGTGAGGTGCGGAGCGCGGCGGGGTTGTTTTGCACACGGTCCGCGGTGCGACGTAGTCTCGGACATTCTTGATGTGATGAGTCACCGCGACATAGTCTCGAACATTCTTGATGTGATGGGTCACTGCGACGTAGTCTCGAACCTTCTTGGTGGGCTTTGTCCCTGCGTGACTCCTCGCTGTGCCGCGCGGCGTCACAACCTATTATTTATTTACTACATTACATGCCTAATATCTATGCCTCCGCACCACATTATTACAGTAAATACTAGCGGACGCGCCCCTGCTTCGCTAGGGTGAAATTTTTAAAAATTCCTTGGTGGTGAAATATCCAAAAATCCTGTAACACGTGTTTCTTTATATTTAATCGAAAGCCCAAATACCAATTTTCATGAATGTAAACCGAAAAATAAAGAACTTTCATACAAACTTTCCTCCTATATTTCACCCCTTTGCGGGTCGAATTTTCAAAAATAGTAATACACGTACGGTCGACGGCAAAAGTCCATTCATAGCTCTAAGGCTAAAACCGCGTGCAAGCAATGCTGTGAATCACTCACGTGCTCACTCACACAGTTAAACATAAACTGTCAATAACATTATCAACCTTAAATCAACATCATAAGGTTCAAATGATTTTAGTTCAATACTACCTGCCTATTACCATAAACTGTAAATAATATCAACCTTAAGACATTAGCATTAGGTTCAAAACATTTATATTCAATAACCTTGTCTATTGTGATTGTTTATTTCATCACTTTAACAGTAACCAGACCCAGTGTCGTGATAATATAGATGGTATACGATGCATCAATATGACCTAGGTTCGAATCTCTTTTTGCAGTTTTTATTTTGTTTTGTATAAATGACTGTTTGTTATTTTTTATTATAGTGGTGTTAATTATTGCTTATTAAGAGTCAATAAGTAATAAAACAAACAAAATAAATTGGAAGAACCATTTTTTATTAGATATTCGACTTTATTTTCATTGTTATCATGTTACATTTTCTCAAAAGTAATAAATAACTTCAGCTACTTTTTCTATGATTTTTTAAGGTTATAGCTTAAGTAATCGTTTTCATAAAGAAAAGAAAATTGAAGCTAAACCTTAAAAATCTAGTAACCAATGGGCGGCGCTGCTTTTTTGTCTGTTAGTTTTGACAAGATATACTAATAATAATGAACATAAGTTAGGAAAAGAAAATACGTTATGTTTTATGGTTAAATACTTTAAAAGTAAAAATTTATATATCTTTTTATGTAAGTATTAGTATTTAATAGAACCTCCACTATTTTCAATAACAGCAAGCAAACGCCGCCGCATGGATCCTACTATATTAGAACAAATATCTGTTCCTCTAATATTCTCCCACACTTTCATACAGTGAGCCTCTAATTCCTCTGCAGTCCTTTCATTTCCCATATTCCACCTTTGCACCATCAAACCCCATAAATTTTCTATAGGATTTAAGTCCGGTGATCTTGCTGGCCAGGGAATTACTGTTATATCTGGGTTTTGATGAAACCAATCACGCACTATATGTGCTCGATGCACAGGACAATTATCATGCACAAATGATAGTTGTTGCATATCAACAGCTGGATAAACACACCGCACACTTGGTAACATGCTCTCTTCTAACACTTCCACATAATGTGCAGCTCTGGCGCGCCCTGCTATCGGCACTAGTTCACCAGGTCCAGCGGCACTCATCCACCCCCACATATTGACTGATATCCGTCCAGATTCCGTATTTGGGATAACATTTTTATTTGCATAACGGGTTCCATTTCTACGCCACAAATGAAGCCTACCACTTTGAGACGACATAAACGACTTCTCATCAGTGAAAATAGTATTCTCCCAGTCGAAATCTAAATACTCCCTTGCAAACAACAATCTATTACGTTTATGAATTTCAGTGAGAGAGGGTTTTATGGCTGGCGTTCTATGATGCAATCCTTCGCTATGCAGAGCTCGACGAACAGTGTGTGTTGATGTATCGAACATGTTCGCGAACTCAGCAGTTGGTATGAAGCCATTATTCTCATACTGTTCGACCATAAATCTCCGTTGTGAAGCACTAATATGTCGGGGGCGGCCACTTCGCGGTCGAGAGGTTAAATTACCTTCTTCATCATGGCGCGACACCCAACGCTTTACGGTGATCCACTAAAAACCAAACAGCGAGATTAAAATAAACACATTTAAAACTAATATCTATTTTGTCTAAATTTTATAGATATTTACTGCCAAAACATTATGTAATTGTAAGGTTATGAACACAGTTTACTTAATACACATTTTTTAACAATAAAAACAATACTTACAGTGAAACCAGTTTCATTGCAAATTTGAGATATATTATATCCGAGATTATGTAGCTCAATAATACGCATCCTCTCCTGCATATTAATATTAGCTTGCATTATTGTTGAAAAGAATAAAAACGTTGTTACACTCAAGACTCAAGATAGGGATAATAATATTTGATATCTACCACTCGCTAACGAATTTATAGTAGTCCTTGCTAATGACGACTATCAGTACTCAGTCAGTGACCATAATTTCTAACTTCATTACTCTCGGCGATTTTTTAACTACCCACATATGATATTATTGGTATAAACTTATCTCTCAACAAATAAAAACAGAAAAAGAAGCAAAAACGGGATCCGAGATTTGAACCACTAACAGCCACGATGCCCAATCCGAGCAGCTCCGAGCTACGCCATCAAACTTACTGCTATAAGCGTGAAATTGTGGATATTATTCAGCTATTACAATACCTATAAGTTGAACGACTTGTATTATATTACTGTAAGTGTGTGGGTGACTCGAGTGCGTGCAAAGCACCTTGTTTGCTTATTCTATATGGACTTTTGACGTCGACTGTACTTCTTCATATTTAACCGAAAGCCCAAATGCCAAGTTTCATGGCTACCTAAAACTTGAAAAATGAAGGACTTTCATACAAGCTTTCAACCACTATTTTACCCCTTTGGGGGTGGAATTCCCAAAAAGTGTACACACACGTACACACGTACCCACTACAGCCCATTAACGTCCCACTGCTGGGCACAGGCCTCCACTCTCATAGGAGAGAGGGAATTAGAGCTTGGACCCACCACGCTGCTCCAATGTGTGTTGGCGGGCTTTAACGACTATTATCATGTTAGTCATAATAACCGGGACCGCCGACCGACGGCTTACGACGTGCTCTCCGAGGCACGGGGGTGAAACACCACCAACTTCCTAATTCCGGGCTAGTGCTGAGAATTTCTCGTCAGAAAAACCCAACACTTATTATGGCCCGACCCGGTACTCGAACCCGGGACCTCGTCAGCCGCAGTCAAACATGCTAACCACTAGACCAACGAGGCAGTCATGTACACACACGTACTTCTTTATTTTTTACCAAAAGCTCAAACCCCAAGTTTCATGGATATAACTTGAAAGATGACGGACTTTCATACAAACTTTCACCCCTATTTCAACCCCTTAGGGGTGGAATTTTGAAAAATCCTTCCTTAGTGAGCGCCTACATCATAGAAGGAACCTACTGTCAAAATTTCAAGTTTCTAACCCCAGCGGTTTAGGCTGTGCGTTGATAGCCAGTCAGGACAAACGATTTTATATAAATAGAATAGATAGAAAAAAGATTGACATCCTACCTACTCACTAAATATAGATAGATTAGGTATGTATGCGCCCGATCATTCACAAACGCTAGGGTACAGTGTTCTTCTATGTACCTATAGTACGCGCGCGAGTTGAATGCAGAGCTAATATTGTACGGTAACACACGATGCATTCAACTCGCGCGCATACTATACATGTCAAATGTAAAACTAAATGGTACGGAACCCTTCGTGTCCGACTCGCACATGACAGGTTTTCATTGTGGTGTATTTTTTTTTATTTGGTGTATTTTTATGTGGTTTACCTACAATAAAAGTGTACCTAATTTCATTCATTCTCATTCATACGATTCATGTGATACCTACTGCCCGCTGACAGACAGACGGACAGAGAGCGCAGGCTTAGTAATAGGGTCCCGGTGGCACACTCTGGGTACGGTACCCTAAAAAAGAATAATCGTAAAATATAAAAATAGAAAAGTCCGCCGGAGTGACCGCGGCACGGCCAGGGTTGCCAAATTTGGTTTTGAAATCTACCGAACAAGGACGAGACCGTTGATAGGAACAAACACAACTGATAATAATTATTTTACACAATACTAGCAGATGATACTTCGTCCGCGTGAAATAAGTTTTTAAATTCCCACGGGAACTCCCAAATTTTTCGGGTTAATATATAGCCTATGACACTCACAAACTTTACCTTACTTAGCTAGTCTTACTAATCAAATAATATAATAATATAATATATAATAATAATCAAATAAATATTATAAATGCGAAAGTTTGGATGTATGGATGGATGTTTGTTAATCACGCCCGAACGGCTGAACGGATCTGGATGAAACTTGTCACAGAGATAGATTATAGTCTGGAATAACACATAGGCTACTTTTTATCCCGGAAAACTAAGGAGTTCCCGCGGGAACCAAAAAACTTCAATACACGCGGACGAAGTCGCGGGCATCAGCTAGTAATAATATTATAATTACTATGAATGTGGAAGGAATTTTTCAAGAATTGAACTTGAAGAGTTCAACCGATTTAGCTGATATTTGAAATATGAACACATGACCAACTTCACGGGTGAACTCATGGTGGAGAACTCCTCAAATACTCATCGCAACTCCTTCGTGTTTGAGCTCATTGGATTTGTCTTATCGTGTAGGTACTAAGGACCAAGAATGTACTTGGCGTCCAGGGTATCATGATGGAATCGGGAGGTCGTCACAGGACCTCTTCAAATACTCATCTTAACTCCTTCGTGTTTGGGCTCATTGGATTTGTCTTGCCAAGTAGGTACTAAAGACCTAGAAAGTAGTTGGTGTCCAGGGTCTCATGATGGAATCGGGAGTTGGTCAGAGAAACTCGGTTGATTAAGTACTTTGGTTCAGAAATATTTATGAAACATTTCGTGAACCTCGATCTTTTACGAAAACTGGTTTAGAAATCTCGTAGAAATCGGTATACCTACCTACTTGCTTTGAAAAAAGAAAAAACTCGTCGAATTCAGGATCTCCTACTTTTTTGAAGTCGGTCAAAAATAGTTGTTAAATTGTATATAGCTTTTCCAAATAAATTTTGGTGTTGTAATTACTTTTATTTCGGTTCCAAATAAAAATATCAATTTTTTCCATCCGCAGTATACAATCACTGCACTCGCCAAATCGTAATAAAATTTTTGTCAAAAAGTGATACACCCGTCCGTTTACGAGCGCGTTTCAGCGCAAACTGAGGCGAAAAATCAAGTCCTCGGATATTTTCCTTAGAAAAAGTATGAAAAAAATATGGTGGGACGCATAAATGACTACGTACTTCACTTGGACGCACAATGTGGCATAGTTTAGATAGAGGACTATATATGCCATCATTTTTTTATAAATTACTAATTAAAATATGCAGCGGATACATAAATGAGGGTTCCTGAACAGACCCCATTTTTCGTCATTTTAAGCGATTCGTGCGTTCGATATTACGTATTTATGCAGAAAATTTGTATGGAGTGTGCTTTTTTATATGGTCAAACGAACGCTGAATACATGACCTTTAATTTGATACCATGATATCCCCACAGCTAGAATTCCTATTTCTTTAAAGTGTACCTGGAAAAGTATGAAATTTGTATAAGGCGCCTTAATCTAACTATGATTTGATACAGTCTTTGGAAAATCAACTTATCACATTTTTTAATAATTAATACGAACATTATGAAAAACCATCTTGCCCCATACTATGGCGTGTGATGGGGTTATGAAATTGGGGCATGATGAGGAAGGCTAATTATTCTGCAGTGAAGTAATGTGTGTTTTTGGTTCGTACTAAATGATGGAGACTGGGTGAAGACGTCTTTATTCGGTGGTGTCTTAATATCTTCTCTTAACTAACTACCAGTATTAATAACGAAATTTTACTTGCTATTGTTTTAATAATAAATAATCTAACTTATTACATTTTCAATGCACCTTTCTTCCAAATCGATGAGTATACAACCTACATCGATTTATTGAGGAGTTGCATCTTTATGTTGAACTGAGTACATATTACAACTCCCCCGAAAATCTATGCGGTTCACCCCTCTTCTTAAAGAAAAAAAATGTTGAGTGGTAAGTACTCCGATTGGGAAAAAAGGTGAAATACAAAAAAAAAATCTAACACTATTGGAGAAAGAGAAACATTTTTCTGAAGAGAACGCTTGTTTGAATGAATTGGCAAAATATCACTAGGGGATGCATTTTCAAAGCTAGACGTCAGATCACGCTGCACCAATGGGAGGTTTAGGAGAATAAGAACATCAGGGTTCAGGTTCGGGGACGGGTGTTTTATCCACTGTGTGACTGGTTCGTAACATTCGGTGATTAACTCTGTTCTAGGTGGAGTGGAAGATGTCGTTGTAGCTTCAGGTTCTGTTGCAAGAGTTTCAGTATGAGGAGTTATCATGGCCGTTGAAGATACAGTTGTGAATGTTATGTTGTGTGTACATACAAACAGACAGACATGGTACTGCTCCAGATTGAAGACCTTCGGCTTCTGATACCCTTTGTTGTTCTACATTCGATGAGTCTGCAATATTTTGTATGTTCGTAGTCTCAGTAAAATGAAATCGGCATCAGTAAATTTTTTTTTGTTATATGGCCATATACCACATTTTCTGAATGCGTTAATGGCGGTAGACATTGTAGCCGCTTGAAGTTAAATATTTGGTAACGCATACGGCGTTATTTCACTTACCTGAAATACAGTTACCAGTATGTGATCCCAACCAACTAAAATAAGTGCGTGAGGGGCCTTGTAAATGCAACGTCTGCAGGCTGCATTTTGTGTGTGCAGTGAGGAGGAAAGCAAAGTATAATTACTCCACTTTCTCAAACTAGATCAATCACTTCCAAATTTTGAGTGTGACTCTGTATTTGACGGAGAAAGGCGTATCCAGTGTGCGCAATCCTCTTTTAAGTTCCTAGTGTTCTTTGTTCATTGTGTCATTATTTTGATATATAATCCAGGAGTTTATTACTGCTAGGGCAAGAAGATGGAAGAAGATTCGTAGATACTATTTACGACTATTTATGTGTTATCTACCTAAAAAACTATCTAACTAGTCAGCACCCCCCATATGAGTGTTATATTCTATAATAGCTTTTGGACACAGTATATCCACTTTCTCCCTCTTATTTTTATAAAACCTTTTGACAGTTGATACTGGCTCTGTTCCTGAATACTTGACAGCATAGTTACTATTTTATTATCTAGGTGTGCTAGGCAAGCTAAATCAACTTTGATGAACAACATAAGATGCAGTTCTTTTTTCGTAAGTTCTCTAGGAATATTTTTTCTTATCATCTCTTTTTTGTCTGGTAGTTTGTTGTTGGGAATTCTGTTTTGTTGAATTGTGCCAAGGCAATGTATACCTTGCTTGTACAAATGGATAACTAATGGCAAAAATTGATAGAAATTATCGAAGGAAATAACAATTCACTGATTCAACAAGTTGCATCTAAGGCCAATCTAGCTAAACTTTGCAAAGCAAATGTATAATACTTAGTGTATTATATATTTGCTTTACTATAAGCTTGTATATCAAGAGTTTTGTTTTCTATGGGATGTGATTCATCAACTTTTAAAGATTTGTCTATTAGTACAGCTGGTTGCTTAAGCTTGAATATCAATGGTTTTGTTGATATTCAAGCTCAAGCACCAGCTTGATAATTGTGATTTCGGGTTCGGTGTCGTAAAAAAAAGTGCAGCTCCATTCTCTAACTCAGTGGCAAACAAAAAACGAAAGCCACTGCCATATATTTTTTATCGATTGAAGGTTTGCTATGAAATTTTATTTTTATTTACATAGCAAACCTACAATGGATAAAAAGGCTTTGATTTTTTCATAGTAGAGTTAGAGAGTCGGAGGTTGGTCTCCATCATAACATGTGTTTGGGAAATTGTGCTGTCGACGCACTCAAAAACATTTGCAAAAAAAACAAACATTGAAATTGTAACATAACAAGTCACAGATTCAACAAGTTGCATCTAGTGCAAATCTAGCTTAACTTTGTACGAAGTTTATTTGCAGCGTTTAGGCTCAGATTCTTCATTTGATACCACTTGTGCTTCAGCTTGAATATCAAGAGTTTTGTTTACTATGGAAAGTTTTTCGTCGACTGCTAACCCTTAATATCGCTCATCACATTATATCAGCACAAATTCTGCAGCTTTCTGTTACAAAAACTTTTTGTGATTGTAATATCCTCTTCCTGATATCTGGCACACGTAGCCTTTTACGTGTATATGTACAGGATGGTACGAAACAATGACTACTATTATTCGGTGTATGTTTATGGTCTTCACCCAGGCTTAGAGACAGATTTCGTCTTCTGGGTTGCACAATATTGCCTATAGCCATTGTGATATATTCCTGCGCTCGTGCACAGCAATCAACGCACAAGTTAGCACGTTCTGGCAACTGAAACAAAAAATACTTATGTATAAAACTTGTTAGGTGTAAATCATTTTCAATTGGTCCTGGTTTATCAGCTAATGATGTTGGCAGATAGTCTGATTCCTTAAAAATATGCCGGTTAGTCGGCCATATACCGGTGGAGGAGAATCCTTGAACAACGTTCTGGGGACTAGCTGCTTTCTTGTAAGCCTCATTAAACAATCTTGCCACCTCATACTCTGATACAATGCGCCCAACATGAGTTCGTTGAAACACAGAAATGGTTTGCTCAAAGTAGGTTTTTAATGGTCTGTACACGCATGTATCGAGGGGTTGTAAACGGTTTGTCGTGTGTGGTGGAAGATACACAAAAATCACATGGTTCTTAGATGCAAACTCTAAAGCTTGAAGATACTTATGAGACTCGTGGTTATCCATCACCAAGAGAATGTTTCTTTGTTCTGTTAGCCAAGTCATATCCACGAAGTGACGTAGCCATTCCAAAAATGTTTGACCATTAATCCAGCCATTATCCGTGCAACTAGCTACTGATCCAGGTGGGGCCCCATCTAGAAGTCTAGGCACCATTCTCTGTCGGTCAAAGATTAGAAAAGGAGGTACAAACTAACCTGCCGCATTGCAGCAGCATATAACGGTCGTTAACTAGCCACGTTCAACACTTGAAATAACACCAACTTGGTTTTTTCCCGATCTGCATAGGATTCTGGGAGACTTATTGCTATTGGATTGAATCCCAGACTCATCGACGTTGTAAATCCGCATCGCGTCTATGTTATGTTTCTCAATCTCTCCCTCAATAAACAAATAAATAATCCTTTATTTAGCCAAAAGAAGAAAAATTACATGTAAGTGAAACATACATGGAGTGCCACAGCTCTCATGGAACCAAGGTGACAACCAAGACCAAAAAACCTTTGAACTTGAGGTTTGTTAAAACTGGCGCGTGCTATGGATGTTGGTTCTGGTCGTCGAAGACTCATGACAGAATGTCGCATTTTAAATCCAGCATACCAATCCTCACCCTCGATACCATTTTTAAACGGGTGAGAAATGTGATTACTCTCAGCATATTGGTACACAAGCTTCAAAAAATGCAATTTTCGTTAGCCCAAAAAAGAGTGACTCGATATGAAAGACATATCTAGTAGTTCTTTCTCCTGGTTTTTTTGTAAAAACAGTGGTGAATCTTCCAAGTTTCTTTTTCGGGCATCCTTTTTTGACGTTCCGTTGTAGTGTAGATAAGTTAATGCATAGCTGCACACCTGACTGAAGTCTTAGAAACTTCCTCCATGGCCAATTTCATTATATGCTCATCCCAGGATGCATTGCATGTTTTCCTTTTATATTTATTGACCATCTAAAAAAACATTGTATGTAGGTATGTTTTCAATTTTTATTACCACGGTAGTCGGTAATTATTATAGTACTGACCTGTGTCGAAGAACTTCCGCGAAATGGGGAAATGGGTAGTGCTAGTATCTTCCTATTCCTCTCGACTTACGAGTACCTCTTATGTTCATCACTACTTGACCGGATGATAGAGACGATTCTTCGTCCTCTGCCGCACGAATTGCGTCCTTCAACTCCTGGTAGTCTCGAGCTGCAATCATGGTCTAGCCTTCTGTTACGAAGGCATCTCTATGCCTTGTATAATTTTTTCACAAATCGCACAATTTGACATCAATTTCAGAGATGAACTCTCTTCAAACATTTAAACTCTCTCTTGTTCCTGTTCTTCGCGGTCTCCTCCTGTACGACCTGACTAGCGTTGCTGTAGTCTTCTTGTAAAATCAGCGCAGACTCCTTCCGAGACCCAATTTTGGTGGCATTTTTTATATTTAGTGATGCTCACATATAGCAGCGCAATACCACATATCGCCAAAATTTAAGCTAGTAGTACATTGTTTATATTTATTTCTGAATTTTTGCCATCTTGTATTACAACTTCTTTGTTTTGGGCATTCACATTTTGAACACTCTTTTCCCATGATGACAAATATTAAATTTTCTTCTTGGTTTTAAGTTTACAACCGCCACCCGCACTCGGAGGTGACCAACTTGTTGCCCAGCCAGCGTATGTAAGAGACAATCCAGAAGTAGGTATTTATGAGAATATATTTGTACTCTCATTTGGAACTTGTACGAATAAATGGTTAAACGTGTAGAGGTTCCACGAGAGATTTAATGTAATTAGATAAAAGACTAGAGGACGCTCGCGACTTCGTTCGCGTGGCTTAAGTTTTTTAATTCCCACAGGCACGACTTAATTTTCCGGGCAAAAAGAAGCCTGTGTCACTCTCCAAGTAGTTACCCAATTATACCCATGCAAAAAATCACGTCGATCCGTTGCTCTGTTGCGGCGTGATTGAAGGACAAACTCTCTATTTGACGTCTTTGGGGATAGAAAATTCAAAAACTGTAATATCCGTATTTCATCATTAGCGGAAGCCCAAGTACCAAGTTGCATGGCTATAAGTATAGCAGCTTGAAAAACGACAGACTTTCATACAATCTGTCAACCCCTATTTTACCCCTTTGGGGGTAGAATTTTGAGCAACTGTGACAAACGTTCTTCTTTATTTTATACCGAAAGCCAAAATACCAAGTTGCGTTGTTATTACTTGAAAAATATCTTGAGAAATGAAGGCCTTTTATACCAACTTTCATCCCCTATTTCACCCCTTTGGGGGTCGAATTTTCCAAAAACTGTGAAACACGCCTTTCTTCATTTTCAACGTAGCTCATATACCAAGTTTCATGGCTATAACTTGAAAAACGACGGACTTTCATACAAACTTTCAACCCCTATTTTACCCCTTTGGGGGTGGAATTTCGAAAAATCCTTCTTAGTGGATACCTAGTCACAAAGAACACACTCTTTAAATTTCATGTCTCTAGGACCAGCGGTTTAGGCTGTGCGTTGATATATAAGTCAGTCAGGACTTTGAATTTTTTTATATATATATTTAGATGGCTAAACTTACAGATAATATTCATTTGATCCGGCCACGATTGCTTTCGTTAAGCTCTAAATCAAAATGCGATCTAAGCACAATATTATTCAATAATCGCTGAGTCTGCCGGCAGGAGACTGAATTATTATCGTCAAAACACTCGCATTTATACTAACGAATTTCAATATGGCGTCCGTACCCGCCGAATAAATCGAATGACATGAAACGGGTCAAATTGACAGATATTATACTTCCTGTTTCATAAGATATAATGACAAACAGTAATAATGCTAACAGCTCGGCCTTTCCTGACTACTTCACGTCCCGTGAAGCAGCCAGGTAACCTTCACATTACTGAACTGAGATCACAACAATCGAGTGAAGCCTTCGCGTTTACAATCAGTAACCCTAATACTTAACTCTAACTTTCACAATATCACTTAACCTAAAACCATATAATATCCTTCTCGATATCAGTAGCGTGACCCCCTCCGTTCACGTCAACAAAAATCATATATAATCCTTCTCAATATCAATTGCGTGACCCCCTTCGTTCACGTCAACTAAAAGTAAAACCATATATAATATCCACGATATCAGTTGATCATCTAAAATCTTAAATCAGTTTGCAACGCTTGCTAGATGGTTACATATAGTAAATAATAGGATTCCTAGTAAGTGAGAGATAAATTAAATCCCAAAGTAGTTGACAAGATATATTGAGCAAATTAAAAATAAAGTATATAATTTCATGAGTAATTAATGGTAAGTTAAAAGAATTAAAATAAGTTAGATTAAGGTTTACCCTGGCTGAAGCCCTTACAATCTTATAGAATTTAGAATTTTGACGTAGCAAAGTAATTATTAGTTAGGAGATAATATAATAGGGCTAAGTTAAGTTTACTGTGGCTGAAGGCCATACAATAATCTAGGAATATAGAATTTTGAAACTTGTTGTAATAAGGTTAAGTACTGTACAGAGCAGAAGTAGAGCTGAGTCGTGAGTTCTTAGGCGAGTACTCAGTTAGGCAATTGTAGCATAATTTAATTCTGGAAGGGGTTCTCAATAGATAGGGATCCCTAGCTTCCGTAGAGTAGGTTCAATTGAATTCTCAGTAGACGATGCGAGCAGCAACAGCTGAGTATGTACTCATCTGTTGGTAGGCGCGCAGAGCGGTCGCTGTTCCGGAGCCTCTGGCTGAAGATGGTAGGTTCGGAGCAGGGCGGGCTCGATGGATCAGTCAGGGCGCCAGCTCTGGTAGATAGTAGGCAGAAGTCGGTTGAAGTTCGAAGACATCAGCTCGTAGTATGAATAGCCGTCTCGTGTAGGAACCCTGGAATCCAGCATGTATTCCAACGTGAAGATGTTTCCAGTCTCCTTCTGTCTGGTAGGTTCATCCGTCCAAATCCATCCGTCCAGCGGTTGAGCACCACAGGGAGCACATGGTTCCGGATGAGATAAATAGAAGCCAGACAGAACGATAGTTTTACAGAGATTATAATGAGAAATGAAAGATTAATATTCAGTATTATAGGTTATTAAAACAAAGGGGTTAATAATCGATTAATTATGGTCTAGGTAGTTATAGAATTACAAGAAGATTCTATTTGCACTAGAGTTTAAGGACATGAGTTAACCTTAATTAGATAATTTACCAAAAAATATAACTGGACAATAAATATTTTTACATTGTTTGGTACAATTCTTGATAGTTTTACGGGAACACAGTCAAATTAAGATGGATGGTTATAGATTAAAGACTTACTGAGATGGAACACGTGCACCTATCAATTTTATGCAAGTTAACACAAGTAAATACTAGAATTTTTAACCCTTAATTCGACGGAGTTTTTTGTAGTAGGGTAAAAATGTTAGAGATGGCCATAGTTTTTTTGAAGTGTGATAAAATAAAAAATGTAGTTTTTATAATCAAATGTCTATTTCTATTATAATAGTTCACAATTAGTTTTTATGCAATCAACATCAATGAACGTATTTTATGTATAATACATACAAAAAAAGTAATTTAAAAAAAAATTGGATTGGCCATCTCACCCGGAATATCAGTGTAAGTTGGCCATAGCAGTACGGGACAGATGACCAGTGCTCCTTTTGCCTTTCCCCTTCCCTTTTCCAGTCACTGATGCCTGCTTTTGGGCATTTTTCTTCTTCTGGCTACATTTGGAGCACATGACATCATATTCTGTACAATTTTTATGTACCCACAGATTACAAATCAAACATTGAAGCCAATCTTCAGTAATACGGGTTTTGTAATAATTTTCACCGCATCCAGCGCAGTTATCTGCTTCATTTTCCAAGTCTTCGTCAAACGAGGTATCACATAGTATTGGTTCCTGTTCATCAGAATTACTCGTGCTTACGGAATGCTGTCTGATAGCTTTTCGTTTTCTTACTGTAGCAGGTTTATCAGTCTTTTTCTCCTCTTCGATCTTTGCGACGTTTAATTTTACTTGTTAAACTCTACGTTTATTTTCTTTTATACGTTTTTCTTCTTCTTTTATTTTTCTCATTGTTATATGCTGTCGTATTAACAAGAGGTTTTCTGAAATAGGTGGAGTGGAGTGCGTTGGAAGACAAGCTGGTGTAAGTGTAGGTACTTACGCTTTATACTTACCAGCCTGTTCCGGAATGCCGGAGATATCTCAGCCAGTTGAAACGTCGGACATTTGTTTCAATGCCGTTCGTGCGAACCTCACGACGTCCCTAATCATGGCGAACGAGTTGGGAATTTAGGTTATAAAATGATGACCATTGTGGCTACGAGGCAAACCGTTTAATGGCGGTTCCACAAAAAGGGTTGTTAAAGCTAGTACAAATATTATTCTAAAACTAGACTTACTCTACCGCGTGACATAGTCCATTCAAAGAATGGACGGACGCGTAGACACGGAGACGCTCGTCACGCTCGTCAGCGTGACGAGTAACTTGTCGCCTTGGTAGGTGACCCGACGAATCGTCTGGGCGAAGATGCGGAGCCTAGTGGCTTGCTAAGCTCCCAGCTTGGTACGACGCGATGCAAGATCAAAGGCGGAAGGCCTTTGTAACACACTGAATGATCTATATGAACCACTATACTGAACACGGGCGTTGTCACTTCACACTAATTCACTGTGGTGTATTGATTACGCACTCGTTATAGTTAAACATGAATGAAATATAATAACGAAAACGTTCCACTGTTAAATTAAGTTATTCTTCCAACATGGCGGAAAGGGTTTCCAACAATGGATAATTTATATGATTAGGTGTCTAGATTAATCGAGTTAAAAAAATAGAACTAGGGTGAGAGTCGAACGAATACATCGTCGGACGACTTCTCAAAAAAGGGGGAATTAAAACAAACTCGCTAAAACGAGAAAAATGAAAAGCATTAAGCAGAGGTAGTCGGCCATCTTTTTAGAGGCGACCGGTTTCGATAAAAAATCCCAAAAAAAGGGCAGAATTTGGATGAACTCGGAGAACCGAGACAAAAGAGAAAAAAACACGAGGCTGGACTAAACAGCCATATTATAAAAAAGTCTCAGGTCTTCGCCTTGCACTCCGTCATGGTGGAACTCGCGTGCCTAGGCCCCCGTGTTCCGTTCAGAAGAGAGAGCTGCGACCTCTGTATTTTTACACCGCGATCTCGAGTATTGTTCGTGTGAGACAGTTGCTATATGATTTCTGTAGTGTGAGCGAGATAGGCTCAAGGTTGGATGTTGGTACTACGTGAATAGAGCTACGAGTTGTCTATGTATTGGGTTTAATCTGTTCACAGATTATATAGTGAACCGTAAAGTATAGAGCAAGGTGGGCAACTTTGGTATAAATGAAGGGGCGTGGCTTGTAACCTTGCCACTGAAATTGGGTAGTGTGTTCTACCACACTACAATGCTCGTTAGAAGTCAAAAGCTTACCAACTTGCTTGCTACGCTTACGAGCTTCTGCCAGTTTTTGAGGAATAGGCGACAACTCTTTAAGGATTTTAGACGGTGTCCAACTAACATTATCATTGTTTTGTTCAGTGGATGTTCCTGGTATTGGTTCATTTTCAATATTTTTCTGGTTTAGGGTTGTTGCAGCTGAAGAGTTCTGGTTCAGGGTTGTAGGTGAAGCCGTAGGTGGATATGGATGAAAGTTGGGCTCAGCAAGTGAGTCAAAGAAGGCATAATCCGGTATAGCCTCAGGGTTAAAAGGAGCAACGCCACATGCCTTGAATACAGAGATTGCGTTTTCTGCTGAAGCCGCTTTACCTAAGTACCGCCTTATTAAGTAATGCTCCTAATGTTAGTCGTGTTATTCGGCGTCCTTTATTCTGATTTATCCATAATCGACATTGTTCATAAAGATGATATTTGAGGGATTTAAATTCAGCCCGATCAATCAAGGGGTTGTAAGTAATGAGAAGTATGACTCGGCATAGATAACATAATGATATCGTTTTGATTAGCAAATTCAAGGATGCGTAATTCGGTAATGGTCCATCAAGCAGCAATAAAATTTTTCCTTGTGGCTTTCTTGGCATAAAATGAGTTTTGAGCCATTCTAAAAATATTGCTGAAGGAATGTAAGCAGATTTTTCTGACATAAATACACGAGAACCAGGTGGCATGCCATCCTCAAATTCGCATTTTTTATTCTTGCCCTTCATAATACATGCAGGCGGCAAAAACGTACCTTCAGCGCTACAACATGCTATGATGGTGATGGTTTCACCCTTTTCCGTAGAGGTTGTTGTAGCTACCGCTTTGGATCCTTTTTCGGCGAGTACATGGCCAGGGCGATTGTTTAACTGCAGGCCAGATTCATCCATATTGAACACGCAATTAGGTTTTGACATTAAATCATTTTCTATCAAAATACTTTCCAACAAATTGAAATAGGTGTTCACTTCGACTCTGTTCATTCCTTGACTACGAGCCATTGACACTCCTTCAGATTTTCTCAATACAATATCTTGGTTTCTTCGCAAAAACATTTGTAACCAGTCATAACCTGCCATTTCTCCGGTTTTATTAAATTTATGTTTTATGTTTAGCTGTTCAGCAAACTGGTAAGCAATCATTCTCACATCCTTAATTGTTAATGGAAAACCTCTTTCTTGCATCAGTTTAATATGATTGGAAAGTTTTTTTTCATTTTCTTCCCCAAACATTGATGATGGTCCCATTGGTCCTTTCTTATAATTATCAGTCTTATATCTTCTCTCAAGCATTTTACGAGGAATATTATAGACGATAGAAGCTTTATAAACCGACATTTCTCCATTTTTAATACAGCTTATAGCAGCTTTTAATGACTCCTCACTCCAGTTACCACGAGTAGCGATAGCTTTTCTTTGGTACTTGTTTGGCATCTATAACAAAAATAAAAAGACTTTAAATACATTAAAACTCACTTAAACTACACTCACGAGCAAGCTAATCGACTCAACACATAGGCGTGCATAGATACATGGATTTTTCGAAAAATTTACGACTTTTTTATAAAAAACATATATCATTTAAAAGCTTGAAATCTAGGCTTTAATTTGATACCAATATTGTCATAATTTATTCAGTACATTTTAAATTAATGCTATCTGGATGAGAAGGGAGGGAAAATGGGAATTTAGGAAAATATGTTGTGGTCACATTAAACAAAAAATGTAAAAAACATGGAGTTATTTATTGAGTCAATACTTTGTATTGCCGCCCCTAGCTCTAATCATAGCTTGCAGTCGGTTCTTCATGGATCTTATTAATTTTTTGATATCGTCTTGAGGAATTCCGTCCCACTCCTCAAATAAGGCCACCTTCAATTCATTGATGGTCGAAAGGACTGGATTTCTGGACCGGACCCTTCTCTTGAGCTGGTCCCACAAGTGCTCGATGGGATTTATGTCTGGACTGAAACGGTCGTCTCTCTCTGAAGTACACCGTTGGCGGCTGGCTCTTGGTCTCCGATTAAAGGCTCCAGTCTCTTGAAACCTTCTTTATACCCTTGATACAGAAGACTGGCTCAAGTGCAGCTGAGCAGCGCTGACTGAGTCCTTGTTGTAAGAGGGCAACAACTTGAGCAGCTTCTTCAGGCGTAGTATCCATAGTTTTGTCCAAACAATTAATGAAATTCCCGGAGATGTGTACAGGTCAAGTTCTGATAAGCTAATGATAAGAAAAACCGGTTATAGAGGGTTTTATAGGGGTGTTAGTAGCGCAACTCGTTGGTACCTTAATGAGTCAGTTTGCCTATATGCCTATTTAAACTGCTTACATAAAAAAAGTACGGAATATTTTCTCATGATAATGGTGTCAATTTAAAGCTTAAGTCTCAAGCTTTTCATAGGAATATGTTTTTTTTTTAAATAAAAATCTAGATATTTAAAAAAACATAATTGCGCAGTAACTGCCTGAGTCGATTAGCTTGCTCGCGAGTGTAGTATGGCCATCATACACTGACTTAATACGGCCATCTCTCCTATTTGTACGGGGGAGATGGCCATATCAAAATTTAAAAGAAACAAAATCAAATCGGTAGCCATTGTAAGGTTAGAATATAGGTAGAAACATGAAAAATGCCATAAATACACAAAAAATCAATACAAAACTATAGTGATAAAGGATGCTAAATGAACCAACTACAAAATTTTTATATTATTATGAAAAAAACAAAGCATATTTACTCACTTTTTATAATATTTGTGCCCAGTATTTTTGTGCGCGGTTACTTCTTAGCACGGCCCGACGCAAACTAACCGCAACGCAACGCCACCTAGCGAACCTATTTGCGAAATATTTCGATTGGTCATCTCTCCCGTATGGCCATCTCTAACGGATTTACCCTAAAAGAAACAATTTTTTTTAGTAAAGTCATATTTTTATATATGAAATAAGTACAGGAAAAATGCTAAAAAAAATTAGTGCTGTACAGATTTTGATAAAACACATGTCCGTCACAGCGGACATTGTCAAGTATGTAATAAATTACTTGCGAAACAACATGTCCGTTGGGGCGGACTCTACCAAATGACTAACAGAAATCCATACTAATATTATAAATGCGAAAGTGTGTCTGTCTGTCTGTCTGTCTGTCTGTCTGCTACGCTTTCACGGCCTATCTGTTCAACCGATTTTGATGAAATTTGGTACAGGGATAGGTTGTATCCCGGGAAGGACATAGGCTACTTTTTATCCCGGAAAATTCAAAGGTTCCCGTGGGAATCAAAAAATTTATCTATTCAACCGATTTTAATGAAATTTGGTACAGGGGTAGGTTGTATCTCGGGGAAGGACATAGGCTACTTTTTATCCCGGAAAATTTAAGAGTTCCCGCGGGAATCAAAAAAATTTAGTCCACGCGGACGAAGTCGCGGGAATCATCTAGTGATAAATAAAACATACCCATCAAAAACAAAAAAAAATGTAATTCTAATCAAATATAACTATGAACGTAATAATTATTTTGTATGAAATTTCAAATGGCAATTACGAGGGATCTTTCCTGTTACAAAACATAGTCTTATGTCACATTTTATGCAAAAGACAGTAGTCTTTTTACTGCACTACATGCAACGACCTTCTTCCTTCGTCGATAAAAAATGACCAATATCGTCAAAACGCACACAATCTACTGGCCTGGGCTTACAAGGCTTCCTTATCGTGGTCTCTTCTTGGTTAGTGCGCTTAGTTGATCTGTTAATTTTGTTCAAAGCAGAAAATATCTCTATCGGAAATCTTTTAATTTAAGCTTTGCTTCAGATTTTCTTTGGGAGTGGTGCTTCCTGTACAAAATCCAGGCATTATTGATACAGATATCAATTAATTGAGCAAATATGCCTATACACCAACGACGCGTTTTAAATGGCGTTTTATAAAGCGAAACCAGCATGTCGGCTAGGTCGACACCACCCATATGCTTGTTATATATAGTCCTTTACTACGTTAGGACAATCCACGTCCACTTTCCGCTTAGCATCCTTGGAGTACCGTTTTATCTCCTGAACAGGTTCAGAGTCGGTATAGGAACTGATCAATGTGACACATTTATTATCATTCCACCTTACCACAGCAAGCTTGTTGTTATTGCAAACAACTTGTGAATAGCTACCTCGCTCCTTTTTTTTCAGAATTTTTTCACTGGTTAGTACATTCTCTGCTCCTCTCAATCTGTTGTTGCGTACAGTTCCTAGTGCAAATATACCATAATTTTGGCGCAGTATATAAAGTACATCTGGCGACGTAAAAAAGTTGTCGAAGAAAACCATAGCGGGCCTCCTTCTAATACTTTGGCATAAAGCTAATACTGTTTGAGCACCAAAACCCAACGTCTCTTCTTCTTCAGAAAATCTGAGAAACCTAAATGTGTCTTCCCCGCCATATAAGATGAAATCAAATATTATTCCTGATATACCAGCACGGACATAGTTTTTAAAGCCCCACTTATTGGGCTTGTCCTTCATATATTGTCGCCTTTTGCCAGATTTTGTTCCTTTGTATGCAATCATCATTTCATCAATGCTAAAACGATTTTCGGTCTCTTGAGCAAGGCAATTATTTCTTATTTTCTCTACAACTGGTCGAATCTTATAAAACCTGTCCCCGTTGTTATAATTGTTGTCCGTAAAATGAATATAACGTCGTATTTTTTCATATTGTTAGCTTTATTCATGATTAGCTGATGCCCGCGGCTTCGTTCGCCTGGATTTAGATTTTTGATTTCCGCGGGAACTGCCTAATTTTCCGGGATAGAAAGGTTATGTCACTCTCCAGGTCCTCAACTATATCCATGCAAAAAAAACCTCAATCCGTAGCTCTGTTGCGGCGTGATTGAAGGACCAACCAATAAACACATTTTCGCGCAATTATAATTAGTATGATCATTAGCCTAGGTAGGTCAGCAGATAAATGAGCAAATAAGCACCATTTTCAAAATTATGGGCTTACATTTCGCCATGATAGTCGCCTTCTGCATCCGTTTTTTTGGCCTCAAAAATCCACTCTGCTCCCTCGAGGAAACCATCAACGTTTTTGCGGATTTTTGGGGCCTGTTGATAAGTCCTGTAAAAACGCTTGTCGACTGCTCTCAATATCTTTATCGATCCATACATATTTAGTTAGCAGTGTGTCCTGCCTAGTTTAACTTAATGCAAAGACCTTTAAAATTAAAATAAAAACTTTTTGATTTCTCCGATGAAATTCGTTATAAATGATCTGGTACTTATTTAAACATTCATCAATATAATCTATTGAAAAACTTACCTTCGTTTAGCCATGTCTCGTCCGTATAATATAATCGTCTATTTTGCTTTCGAAAATCTTTTATTTTAAGTAGGTCCTCCATGTCGTTAAATCGGGTCTCTCCAGTAAAATAGTTTTCCTAGATCTTTTCTTGTACGAAAACTTCAACTTTTTTCAAATTCCATACAAAGTCCTTCGGCAAAAAGATGGTAGGATCCTCATTCACTGATGTCAATAGTTTATCTTGTGTAGGAAGTTCATTATTGAAATAAAATTGATGGATCTTTCGCTTTATAGCTGTCAGCACAAAGACATCTTGCTTTTGAAAATTGTCGTTCTGTCTTTGGACTTTTCAGGTGAAGACACCTTTCACGATTTTTTATATTCATGCATTATCTTATGTATTGTCGATTGAGCGGTTCCCATCACTTCTGCTATTTGCTCTGTGATTTCCATTTTATAAGGATTTATTTTTTCTAGAAGTTTGTATAGATTGATTGCTATGGTTTTCTCATTAGAACTTAATGGAACCCGTTTAGGCCTTTTCTTCATTGGCAATTTAAGGAACTTTCAGGGCAAAACACACAACCGTAATCAAATAATTAATAAATATTATAAATGCGAAAGTTTGGATGGATGGATGGATGTTTGTATGGATGGATGTTTATTACTCAATCACGCCCCAACGGCTGAACGGATCTGGATGAAATTTGGCACAGAGATAGATTATAGCCTGGAATAGCACACTTTTTATCCCGGAAAATGAAAGAGTTCTCAATGCAGTCAGATTGGAATTTTCCCAATAAAACATATTTAATATAGAAGTATCCGAAAGAATTTGTGACAAATTCTATTAAAACCAAAGTTCTGTGTCGAAGAGCTACAAAAGTACGGTTAGAGTCCATGAGTAGACCCAAATTACGCACCAGGAACACTCGCTCTAGCACCTAGGTCATTACCTCTTATACTAACAGCTTGACCCTGCAAGTTGACTTTACGTACTTGATTTGGAGTTCCAAACGAAATGTATTTAGATTTAGTAAGGTTCAGAACAAGAGAATTACGATCTGACCACTCGGCAATACGATTAAGATCAGCATTAATTTGACTAACAGCAGTTTGGAATCCTGAGGCTTAAAAGAATAGTACAACTGCAAATCATCTGCATAAAGATGGTACTTGCAGTTTTTAATTTGCTGAACCACATCAGCGGCATATAGTATAAAGAGCAACACTGAACCTTGTGGAACGCCTCTGGACACTACAGCAGTAGCTGAGCTGAATTTTCTTCCGTCCTCATGTACCACTTCAACAAACTGAGTTCTGCCAGATAAATAACTATCGAACCATTTAACAGCATCAATACCGAATCGATAGTAGGATAGCTTTGACAGTAAGAGTGCAATATTAATGCTGTCAAATGCTCTAGAAAAATCAAAGAGAACCATCAAGGTACACAATCCAGAATCTTGTCATCATCATCACTACAGCCTATTAACGTCCCACTGCTGGGCACAGGCCTCCACTCTCATAGGAGAGCGGGAATTAGAGCTTAGACCCACCACGCTGCTCCAATGCGGGTTGGCGGGCTAGAAGGGCAGGCCAGAATCTTGTGCCACAAGAATATTATCAGTGACGTCTAAAAGGGCCGTCACAGTGCTACGTCCTGCCCTAAACCCCGACTGTAAATCCGGCAAAATCGAGTTCTTCTCAAGGTATGTCGACACCTGCGAGAATACCATTTTCTCTAATAATTTAGAACAACACGGCAAAATATTTATTGGTCTAAAATCCTTAGGCGTGACGGGTTCAGGAATTTTCGGAATCGGACGAACCAAAGCAACCTTCCAGTCACTTTGGAAAATAGAAATTGCTATAGAGGTGTTAATGATTATCTTTCCCCTCAGCATTCGACTGCAACTGTCTGAGTGTTTTTAATATCTCGGCATCAGTAATTGCTCCGAGGGAGAAGTTACTGTTATAAACTTTATTGAACTCGAAATAGGTTAAATATGTAAAAGAAACCTGGCTTGAACCAGGAACGTTAAGGAAATGTGCATAAAAAATAAATAAATAAAATAATATAAAAACAACGCCATTTTGTCGGGTGTGACTAGGGTTGCCAGATGTGTTGAAAAAAAAACCGGACCAGTTTTTAATTTTAATATTATTAACACAAAATTAACTTGCCTAAAAAGGTAACTTTCTATCTTAACTAAATTTACATTGAATAAGAAAAAAAACGATCAAAAGAGAAGAGAAAATCATTATTTCCAATAATAGTAAATCTACTTATACTTTTTTAATATATTTCGTATTAGATGCCACTGCTTTCAATAAAGATGTATTGTCTGAGATGGCATCTTTGAATTCAGTGCAACTAGCAGATATATTAAAGAAAACGCACAATTCACTCTTCACAGTATTAACGGCGAGACGATTTCTTTCGTCTGTCCATACATTTCCCATGACGCTAAAGATTCGTTCCACAAAAGCATTAGATATGGGAATATACACACATACTGCACTATTTTCAATAAATTAGGCGCTGCTTCGTTGGTAAAAAACTTGCAGCACATATTAATAGAGTTTCCTTCAAGTGAAGAGAAAACACTTTGAAGTGCAGCCAGTTCTTCATAAATGTTTTCAGGGGGATTTTGCTGCTTCCATGGAGACAATCACCATAACTCAATCAATTGATCCAGCGTAGGAGGATCTTCCGCATTCGAGATCTAAACAACTAAATGCCTTATAATTGTTATTTTCAAAAGAATACCACTGTTCTATATAAGCTAGTGCTCTTTGGTAAACTATTAGAGCGTTTTTAGTAAATTCTCTTGATTGATTTTCTGAAAGATAGCCTTGTCTTAATGCCATATGAACTTTCATTCCGAAATGTTTGTCACTTATTTTCTTTGCAATACTGTCCCGGAATTTCACCATTATATTGTGCAAATGAAATGCTGCTGTGGTACGTTTTTCTAACAAAAGTAAAATTTCTTGAAAAGAAGCCATAAAATTATGAGTGAAATATAAATATAATTCATTGTAAGTAGGAGTGGTTTCACTTGCAATTTCGTCTACTTGATCAGACAAGATAGCCCAAAGAGCCCTAGGACAATTATCAGAACCTTGTTCTAAGAAGTACCTTTTCAATGGTCCCCACGACAAAAGCATCCTATCAAGAGCTTTAAACAAACTAAGCCATCTTGTAGGAACATGTCGTATAACTTCTCTGTATTCGCTCTCAAAGAAATCAAAGCACTCCTTCAACTCTTCTCGTTTCTTCGCGGAACAAGAAAACTCTGCAAATACTTTCATCACTATATTTTCGACATCAACAGGCATTACTTTCAAAGCGTTTTTTGCGCAGTTGTGAAATATGTGGTCATTACAGTGAGCAGCTATAATTTCATTATTTTCTTCAGATTTTAGCTTTTGAAAAACGGAATTATTAACTCCAAAATTTACAGAGGCATTATCTGCTCCATATGCTGTTACTCTACTCCACGACAGTTGTGAATTATTCATGACTTGACATAATTGTTCCTTAATAGATCTTGAATCTTCGAATGAGTCTTCATATAAGTCCAAAATTTTATGACAAATACCGTTTCTTGGTGAGAAATATTGAATCGCAACTGGAAAGAACTTTCTGTTTCCTTTATTAGAAGCATCGGTAGCAATGGAAAACGGAACTTCATTCTTTAAATCCTCCTGCACAAGTTCCATCGAATATGGATATAAAACTTGGTTTGCGATAGCAGTACATTTAGTGCGTCCTCCTGTCATTTGCTTTACGATATCTGAATCTATAATAATTTTTTTTAATACTTTAAATGAGCAATCTTGAGCAAGATACGAAATATGGTGCTTGATACCATGATAAACTTCAGTCAATTCGGCAATACTAACTTTTTCACTTTGTGCGCTGCCTTTTGGTGTAAAGAAAGAACTCATTCGCTGAGACATGGCTGCAGCACTTTCTGAATCTTTGTTCTTCTTTGACGCAGCGTGATGCGTTAATGCTTTCAAGCCATAAGCCACCGTGAACTTATTTTTA
This sequence comes from Erebia epiphron, assembly GCA_963932025.1. Classification (NCBI taxonomy): domain Eukaryota; kingdom Metazoa; phylum Arthropoda; class Insecta; order Lepidoptera; family Nymphalidae; genus Erebia; species Erebia epiphron. The sequence goes on from OZ009948.1 coordinate 4,106,466, forward strand.
CACAATTTGCAGTAGCCTTTTGTGTTGTCTTCGTCACATTTATTTAACCACGAAAATCGAGATTCCCAGTCAACATTATAGTGGCAAACTCTTCTTACTTTTTTAGGTGGAGTTCCTTTACTTGTTGATGCTTCCTCGTCTTCCATTTTGATTGACAAAGCCACACACAAACAAGATAACGATGAAACACAGCACAGGAAACAAAATGTAATAATAATAATAACACGCTGCAAGCGTCGCTAAAAATACTTTAGGGCGCGACTACTCTCACTTGTAACTATTAAGCGACTGAACTGAAACAAGTGCGTGGGAGCGGGTCGGGGGTGGCGGGCGGCGCGTCGAACGAAGCGTTCGAGAGTGGTTTAAGCGCCAGGTGAATGAACTACTCGTAATTTTTAATAAAACCGGACAATCTTTTGTCCGGTTTACCAAGATTTTCTTGACTGGACAAGCATAAAGTAAAACGGACTGTCCGGTCGAAAACCGGACATCTGGCAACCCTAGGTGTGACGTAGGAGGTGCGTGATAGGATAGGTAACCTCGCGAATCCCGAACCAAAGGCAACGTGATCTCGTGTCCATGTGATCGCAAGATCAAGTGTCTAATGCGGGCTACAGACCTGCAGTTTTAACTGAACAGTCTGACTGTATAGTTAAAACTGACATCCCTAGTGTCTACACACATTAAGTTTTTTCAGTTGCAATCTCTTTTCGCTTGAAGTAACACAACATGGCTTCATCGGATGACGCTGCAGCAATTATTGGACTATTGTGCATTTTGAAAAAAAGAAGACAAAGGCCGAAAAAAATGTGGTGTAAACATTGATTATTACAAAGAAAACAATTCACGCATAATAATTTACTGGAAGAGCTTAGAATTACTCCAAAAGGCTATAGTAACTATTTAAGAATGGATGAAAAAACTACTTGTATCTGCTTGATTTCATCATCATTGGTGCTACAGCCCTTTGTGGGCCCGGGCCTGGTCCAGAAGATTTCTCCATCTGTCTCTTTCCTTTGCGCTCGTTTTCCAGTTTTTAATTCCAAGCCGCTTGGCGTCTTGGTTAACTCCATCTAACCAACGAAGTTTTGGCCGACCAATGCCTCTACGTCCATCTGGGTGCGACGACATCAGTTTCCTTGGTGGTCTATGCTCATCCATGCGCTGTACGTGTCCAGCCCATTGCAATCTTGCGATCTGCTTGATTTAGTCACACCTAAAATAATGAAACAAAATACAGTTATGAGAAGTGCTATTTCTCCACATGAAAGATTAACAGCAACTCTTAGATTTTTAGCAACAGGAAGAACCTACGAAGACCTTAAATTTTCAACAATAATATCACCCCAGTCACTTTCCAGTATCATACCAGAAACGTGTGAAGCAATATATAGTGTTTTACACAAGGATTACTTAAAGGTACGTGAGAAATAAGAGAAATTGGAATATTAATTAAAAATATGGTTTATATTCGGCCTTACATATGAAATTGCTGTTTTTTATGGGAGGAACATAAAGTCGTATTTTTTTAAATATAATATATATATTTTTATTTAATCAAAGTATGTACCATTGCTATCTATGCACTTTTGCCATCTCATAGGTAGTTCATTGATCCCTTTACTAAAAAAACCTTTCGGACGGGAATCAATAAAATCTTTTAAGGTGCTTTGGACTGCCCCATCGGAGTTGATTTTTTCCCTTGCAAGAAGTTATCCAAATGTCGAAATAAATGGTAATCTGTAGGAGCAAGGTCCGGGGAGTACGGTGGATGTCTTAGACTAGACATTCCAATTGAAGCTCCTCTAATTTGGTAGCCGTCTGTTGTGCAGTGGTTGGTCTAGCGTTGTCTTGAAGCAGCAGTGGCCTAGAGCGATTGACCTGCCTCGGTTGTTTAGCAGCTAGCTTTTCCAGCATGGTTTCCAGTTGCTGATAAAAGACATCCGCCGTAATCGTCTGGCCAGATTTAAGAAAGCTTTAGTCAACGACACCGGCACTAGTCCACCAAACGCTCACGAATAAATTTTTTTGAGTCAATTTTCGCTTGGGGCAGGATTTGGCTGGTTCGCCAGGGTTCAGCCATTACGATGAGCGTTTCCGATTATCGTATAGGATCCACTTTTCATCACAGGTAATAATTCGATTTAAAATCCCTTCATTATTGTACCAGTTGAGTAACGCAGCAGTCGAAGCGCGTTTGTCGGTTTGCTGCACTCAATTCATGAGGTACCCACCTTTCAAGCTTTTTCATCTTCCCAATTTGCTTCAAGTGGATTAAAAGTTTCTGCAGCACTGGTGCCATGATGGAACTCGTTCTCGTAAATAACGCGAAATTTTAAGTTTTCCATTTTGTAAACTGAGTGACGCAAAGAAAAAGCCAAAAGAGGTAAAAACAAATGAATGAGGGTTTTCAAAACACAAAAGCAACAGTAAATAGCTGTATAAATTTGAAATTGAAATTCCTAACTAAAGAGGAGATTTTGAGATCAAAGTGGCCAGAACGACAAAACGGCAATTCCATATGTAAGGACCTATTATTAAGTTTTAGACACAGATCAGACTGAATGTTAATGTTTTAAGAATTATAAGAGGAAGCGTCGTAGTTAGATACGTAGTCAGCAGCTGAATTTGTGCTTTTTTGATAAACTTGCGACTGAATCGTAGCACTTTGTTGATTTGGTACAATATTGTGAATAAACTGACTGGATGCATTATCCGACATTTCGAGATTGTCAGGTATAGATAATAGAACAGCTGGTGAAGGTTGGGGTCTGTGACTGATTGCGCATAAGACTTTGATCATAAATTGGCGACTGACTTTGCTGATTTGAGTATGGTGAAGTATTGTGAATAGAGCGACTAGATGTAGGTGAGTATGACTGATTTGAAAAACTTTGTTGGAAGGGTGAATTCGAAAACGGGCCATTACTGTATGTGATGTTGTTAAACTACCCAATTCAGCTACTGCAAGCGTCTCATTGATAATTTTTTCTTCTAGAATACGTTGCGTTTTATTCAAATCTAAGTTTAAACGCAACAGCTTTACCAAAAATGTCGAAACGATCGTCGGGTAGCTTCAATGGTGGAGGAGGTGGGGCCGGACGTTTGAAATGATCTCTAACTGATAAACAAAAGGTCCTGAGTTTCTTTTTCTAGATGATGAGTGACTTGATGAAGAAGTAGCCTTAATTGTAGCGTCTGATGTATCTGTAGTGCCGGGAGTATACTGAGCACTTAAGTCTTGAATATCTTGTGTATCCTGCACTGTTCATTCTTCCACCGCTGATGATGCTGACTCCAGTAAATTATCCTGTAATATTTTGTTTTTTTTTTTTTAGTTTCCTCGATCACAAGTAGAATGGGAGAGAAAAGCTGCACTATTTGAACAAAGATGGAATTTTCCGCATCTGCTTGGGGCAATTGATAGGAAGCATATCTCAATAAATCCACCAAAAGGAAGCGGATCACAATATTTCAATTATATAAAAAAAAACACAGCATGGTCTTGATTTTGGAACCAACGGGCGTGTATCAGACGGTGGAGTCTTACAAAATACAAAATTCTTTCAAAAGCTTCAGAATGATGATTTGAGTATTCCAAATGAAAAAATCGTAACAAATAGTTCAAGATCTTTGCCATACGTCTTTGTTGCTGATGACGCTTTTCCATTAATAACTGATATGATGAAACCGTTTAGACAAGCTGAATTGGATTATACGGAGAAAAAAGTTTATAACTACCGTGTTTCACGAGCAAGACGAATTGTGGAAAATGCTTTTGGTATTTTAGCTACGCGGTTCCGAATATTTCATACATATATTAATGTACAGCCAAGTAAAATTGAATCAATTGTGATGGCATGTTGTGCATTACACAATTTTTTGATTAAACAGTACCAAATTCTTATGTCAGTCCAGATTGTTTTGATCGTGAACAAACTGATATTGGAGAGGTCATACCCGGATTCAATACAAATGATTCTGCCATGGAACCTTTACAACGAAGGAAATAGGAATATAGGAAACACGACACGAACACCAAAAATGATTAGACAGGAATTCATGAATTATTTTAACAACGAAGGTCAAGTTCCCTGGCAAAATAATTTCATTTAAATAAATAAAATGTATACATATTTATAAATAATAAATATTAGTTGTATTACCTCATCATCCAAATTCGAACGTGACTGTCGTGGTATATTTTGATCGTCTAAGAATCTCAAAAGAGAGTAATACCATAGCTTTGGCTCGTATATATCTTCCGTGCTTGAACCTGATTTTGTCGAATCCACGACATTTTTGTGCTCTTTCTTATAAGCACAACGTAAATTATTGTTTTTTTTATTACCGATTCCTTGTCACTTGTAGGTTCAATCTCTTGAAGTTTCGTCAATAACTTTCCGTAGGCTGCATCTTTTTTGCCACGGTCGTGGTATTCTTTAGCTTTAACTTTCCAAAAGCAAGGTTCAGATTGATATATTATTTCTATAAATTCTACTAACCATTCACGTTGATTTGGCATGGTTACTTTAGGTTATTTAAAACTAGAACGCAGCAAAAAAACTCGAACTTACTCCAATGATGCTTTGGCAAAACTGACAACTTCACAGTTTTTTTGCTACATACCTTCAGTTCTAACTGCACAGTTTGAACTGTACAGTTTTATCTAATGATATTTCGATTCGATTGTCAGTTCAACTATACAGTTCTCAGTTTTTCCTACACACATACGTTTTAACTGAACAGTTTGACTGTTTAGTTAAAACTGAACAGTTATAACTGCAGGTCTGTAGCCCGCTTAAGGGGAGAGGTCGCGATTATACCTACCGCGATACTTTACCTAGAGAGATCAGCCGGTCAGAGTATCGAACTATTGATTCGAGGACCGTATCAAGCGGGCAGCACTCCTCCGTCGCACCAGCGGTGGGATTCGTTGGGATATTGGAAAATAAAGTCAAGTATTTGTCTTTCAAAAATACAATATAAATTTAATGCAAGTTCTTCAATCTTTGGTTACGCATATACTAAGTTACAAAAAAATAAAGAGAGACATACAGTGTTAAATCCTATACTAGGAGTCCCCAAGATTTGAGGTGGACGCAGTATGCTTTCACTCACGACTTAGGGTCCTGAATGGGGAGACCAACGTGTCTTTTAAACGCAAGGGAGCACTTACAAGATAGGCGAGAGAGCGTGGCCTGGGGCACACAACTCTCTAACTGGAGCGACGCTTTGCCAAGGCACGCCCCATGCGGGAGGCCACCAGAGACCGCATGGCCCACACGTTGATGATCACTGATTCTATCACTCTTTGAAGATCATTTCACTGTACGCGCACCACTTAATCTAACGTATTACATTCGTATTATTACATAACCAAGAACACTGATTGTAGACTGTGAAAAAGATTAACCACGTTTTTACATAACCAATATGGAGTCTGCGACCCCTTGTTTTATCTTTTAATCAGATCATATCGACGCGCGTTGTCAAGGAAATATTCAAGGTGAGTCGGGTCAGGTTAGATCCGGCATGAGTGAGGGCTGGTTCTTTTGAAAAAAATGAAAACTCAGGCATGGCACAAGAATGGCCGACACAAGGCGACTTCAAATCATCGCTCTTCAGGTTCGAGTCCGAATCTGACCCTGTGGCTTTCACTGTTAGTTTATTAGCTCGACCCCTGTATAATACCAAATATGATGTCTGTGAACAACTCTCTATTTGTTTGTTTGACCACGTGATAAAACCTTCTTTGGCGTCAGTGCATCCACCATCCGAGTATCTACGTCATGTCAATCCTGATCTCGTTGTTATCTTGTCGTCCACCACTCTATGTAGACCTGTATGATCTGAGATTTGAATTCTTACTTTACCGACACCTAGAACATTTTAATAATATTATAATGTGCATAATAAAAGTAAAATCCGTCTAACGCTTACATTTGGCGTCAGCGACATCAGCGCTTGAAAACTGGACCCGACCTGTACGACAAAAATGTCGTGCACGGAAAATACTAGCTCATCGAATACAAAGCCGCAGGAAAATATAACTATCCGAGGCAAACCGAAGTCTGCTACTCCTACAGTTGAGAAGCCTGAGAAACTAATATTTACAGGGAGTGGATCACAACCAGATTTATCTAAATTAAAAGATGTGGCCGACTTGAATATTGCGATGCGCAAGCGTAAACAACCAGGGCCGGACTGCGACTGCCGTAATGAATTATTTCAACTTCATCAAGAAATGAAAGATATGTTCGAAGCCTTTACGCTATCACAAAAAGAGTATCTTCTTTCATTACACCAAGATATATCGCACATCAAATCGAAAGTTGACAACATTCAAACCACAACTGAACATCTGGCTTCTGAGCACAATAAAATTCTCAACGAGGTTTCTGAGTTAAAAATTAAAAGCCTTACTGCAGAAGAGAGTATCAGTCGCCTAGAAAATGACATTAAGGAATTAAAATCTACTACGCTAATAGATTCATCAACCATATCAGCAATTTCTCAAGAAAACATTCTACTAGAAATTCGTGAACGTGCTGAGCGAGAGAAAAATGTCATCATAGTAGGCATCCCTGAAATACATGCAGAAAATGTTGATGATAGAATAACACATGATAAAAATGAAGTAACTAAAATACTGAGCAGCTTAGTGAAAATTGTACCACATCCTATAAAGGTAATCCGACTTGGAAAATATAAACCTGGAGTAAACCGTTATATAAAGGTGTTATTTAATTCATCTGCGGAATCTAGAGAAATACTCCAAAATAAAGCCAATATTAAGGATAAAAATGTAAAAGTTTTTGCAGATCGGACACCGTCACAACAATTATATTTTAAAGAAATAAAAGAAGAACTATCTAACAGGCAAAAACATGGTGAAGATGACCTTACGATAAAATATATTAAAGGGATTCCAAAAATAGTTAAGACTTCAAAAAACTAGGAAAATCAACACAATCACATGCTCTTAAGAAACAAGAAAAAATCACATTCCAGTTATTACAAGATTATAAAGATTTAGACAATACCAGATGTTCTTTTAATTTATTGTACTCCAATATAAGAAGTATTGTTAAACCAGGAAAATTGGATGAGTTGAAATGTATACTAAAATCCTTTGAACAAGAGATACATGTATTACTTTTAACGGAAACTTGGATAAAATGTGAACAGGACGCAAAAAATCTTCAAATTTCTAACTACACACATTACTATAATTTCAGACATGATAAAATAGGCGGAGGAGTATCGATATATATACATAATAATATAAAACATAATCTAGTCAAAGAGTCGTATATAAACGGTAACAACTACTTATGGATTCATACTGAAAAATATAACATGGATATAGGACTAGTATACAGACCAGGTTATTCAAATTTGGACCAGTTCCTGTATGATTTTGAGATACAACTACGGCAGAGTAAACGGGCCATAATATTTGGCGATTTTAACATTAACCTACTGGCTAAAGATGGAAACACACAAAAATATACAGAAATGATAGAAGAAAATGGATATAATATTATTAACAAAATAACATCAGAATATTCTACAAGGACTACGACTACTACAAATAGTATTTTAGACCATATCTTGACAAATTTAAAAGATAAAAACTACCACATAGCCTTGATGGACTCCTCAATATCGGATCATAAACAAATTGTTCTCGGAATGAAAAATTATAAGCCTGAACCCCGTCAAAAAGTGTTTTATGAAGCTATTGACTACGAAAACCTACTAAAATACTCTAAAGAAGTCAGATTTGATAGTTATGATTATAATCTACTAGAAAATACAATAAAAGACGTAATAAAGAAAAGTTCAATACAGAAAACAAAGATACTTAATTTACCACAACAGGATTGGATAAACAAAGATATAATAAATAAAATAAATAAGAGAAACAAATTTTGGACGAAAGTAAAGAAAAATCCTAATAATACAGATATTATCTCGAACTTCAAGAAAGAAAGAAATGAAACTTTGGAATTAATTACAAAAACTAAGAATAAATATTATTTTAAATTATTTGAGAAATGTAAAACCGATCGTAAAAGAACATGGAATCTTATAAAAACTATATCAAATAATAAAATTAAAACTGAATGTGCTCCTCCAAAGCTTATGAATGGCTCTGGTGTAATTTCGGATGGTAATAAAGTATGTGAATACTTTAATAACTTTTTCGTTGAAATTGGTCCTCAATTAGCGCAACAAATTCCACTCAAATATCACACATATTCAGCAGTTCTAAGAAACCAAGATAACATGCAACAAAATCAAAAGCTATCGGAATTCACACCGTGTACGATAGACGAAGTAATCCAAATAATAAACCATCTCGATTCAAATTGTAGTTCTGGCATAGACGGAATCAATACGAAAGCGATTAAATGTATAAAAACTTACTTATCTCCATCACTTACATATTGTATAAACCATTATTTAGGCAAAGGTCAGTTCCCGAATGAGCTTAAAATAGCAAAAGTTACTCCTATATATAAATCAGGAAAGAAGTCAGATCCTAATAACTATAGACCAGTTTCAGTGTTGCCAGTAGTATCAAAAGTTTTTGAAAAGATCATGTATAATAGATTAGATAATTACCTTAAGCAACTAAATTTTATTTTTGAACGTCAATATGGGTTTCGTCCAAAATCAAATACACTATCAGCTACAATAGATCTTGTTACCAAAATAAAAACTAATATTGACTCAAAAAATATTGCTCTCGGTATATTTATCGACTTAAAGAAAGCGTTTGACACCGTGAGCCATTCGATTCTATTAGAAAAACTTAAAAACATAGGAATTACAGACACTGCTTTTAAAACATTTGAATCATACTTAGAAAATAGATCCCAAATTGTCAAAATTGGTAAATATCAAAGCACTGCTCAGCCAATCACTTGCGGAGTCCCCCAGGGCTCCATACTTGGGCCCCTTTTATTTTTAATATATGTAAATGACGTCAGTCATATATCTTTAAACGGGGAAGTTAGTCTATATGCTGATGATACGTGTATATTTTACTATGGACGCTCAATAAATGACCTTATAAAATTAGCACAAGAAGATCTCAACACTTTACATGACTGGTTCCAACATAATTTACTTACCGTCAATACATCAAAAACGAGCTATGTTATTTTTAAAGCAAAAAACAAAAATATTCCTGATCATACTCCACTTTCAATAAATAATATTCAAATAAAACAATCTACCGAAGAAAAATATCTCGGACTAATGATTGACAGTAATTTAACGTGGAAACCGCACATAAGTAAAGTTAAATCAACATTGTCATCCCTTCTCGGATCACTTTATGGTATAGTTAAATGCCTTCCACAAAAGGTTCGAAAAAACATTTATAACTCACTTGTTAAACCTCACCTTGATTATTTGATTGAAATATGGGGCAGTGCCGCCAAAACAAATTTAAATTGTCTGCAAATAATACAAAATAAAATAATAAAAATTCTTTTCAATTATGACTTTCTTATCCCCACAAAAATTTTATATTCGGAAACCAAATTAATGAACATTCAACAAATATATTACTACAATACATGTATTTTGATTAAGAAAATAAAATCTAAGAACATTCATTCCCAATTGACATTTAAAACTAAAAGGGAACTGGGGTGCCGGCTCCTCCGTAACGCTGATAATATTTCTTTAAAAAAAATACGAACTAATTACGGTAAGAGAAGTATAAGTTATGAAGGAGCACAAATGTTTAATAATTTACCAAAAGAAATAAAAAGTATTAATAAGATCAACATTTTTAAAAAGAGACTCAAAGATTTTATAATTCATAATGTAACTGACTTCTGAGTGCGTCCCTGGAAATTTATAAACATTGCAAGGTTCTTTTTATTTCTACCCACTTGCATTATACTATTACATATGCTGTTTACTTGTTGCTCGCCGCTGTGCGTAATGATGTTATTAGGTTAAGTTTATGATAAGTACTGATAAGTTCTCATTAAGTGAAATTTTTTGTAAATTTCTTTGAGAATAAATTCTTCTTTAACCACATAATAAAGTTAATGTGTAAAAAAGCACATCATTTTAATTACATGTCACTAGAGCCATTAGGTATTCATTAATCATCATGTTATAGCCCTTTCTATGTACTGCAGCATACTCAGTCATTTCCACATTGCCTGCGTACACTTCTAAAAAGTAGGTGGTAATATTCACGATATCCAAGTCTGGTGATTCACTTTTAGTCGTTACACTGCTGTACAAACTGTCTGAAGGTCACTCAACAGTATACACCGAATCGTTTTATAATACTATGTTTTCCTCTACGTTTCGGTTGTTTCGGTCATAGTCTTGAAGTCTGTAAAAAGAAAAAACAGCTGTTAACTCGGCAAACAAGCATACTTTTGGCAAATAATAAGTTTGTAAACAGTAAACAAACTAACCTCTGAATTAGCTGCTCTTTGACGCCGCTTATTTTTGCGCCCCTTTTTCTTAATTCCGCTTTCAAAGCGTTCACATTCATCGCCAAATAATCCATATTTGCGATAATTTCACGAAGGAGATCACTAGGAGATCAACAGGTAAATTAAAGAAATTATAATTTATGTCACGAAGCCCGCCAAAACCAGTGAAAAGTGAATGTTAATGGACCTCACGCGACACAAGCGCCTCTAAGTGGCAAATTCACACGCGATAGCCCCCATTGAACTGCAGTAACATCCCCGAAACGTTAATTATTTTAAAGATCTACAAAATCAGTATCTGATCTTTGACGCATGTTTGTAGTAGGTTTTTGCAGTATAAAAATTGGTGCCATAGATTTACTTCGGTATTAAACCACGAAGGCTGCTCGAAGCAATGGCCTTTCACCGGTGGTAGCTGCATGATGTCCCCAAATAACAACATGCTGGTATTTTTGTACTCTTGCAGCCTCAAATTAATGTGTTGGAGATCATAAAAATATCATCGATGATTAGCCACTGGCTGTGCGTCTTACTCTTTTTAATATATCCCCAGTCATTTTTCTGAATGACGTTGAGTTTCCCTATTCAATGGGTAAAGCGAAAACCGAATACAGAGTTCGGCCATTAATTTGTTTTGCAGCAACAACTGTGGGCGCTGCTTCTTCAATAAAAGTAGGTTGCAGCATGGGATTTACAGTAGGCAAACAACAGCGCCAAATATGCTTTACAATTTTCTAAAATTTTTTTTTAATCAAAAATATTTTCCACTACCTGCCCTACCCTTCATGAACATGAGAGAGGCAGTTGACATCATTTTTTAAGTTGTTTTCGATTGCAAACGCATCACGCACGTCCGACTTCCACATGTCCACAGCGTGTAGAAACCAGATTGTCAGGCGGGCGTCGCCCGTCGGTTTCGTTGATTATTTTTTGAATTTGGTTGTTGTAAGCACACAATTTGATACAGTTGCGTTAAATATTAACTATTTTGAAACACTACTGTTTGATTCTGCTTTTCTTTAAACACGCAGATAGAGATATATAGTGAGTTGGAGGCTCAGACGGATGTGTACTCAGAACGTAAAGCAGTCTACTATTAAGTAAAGATTCTATTTGTGTGATCACGGATCATCTCCTCATAGGTAAGAATTTGATTCCCTATAACTTCACTTCCATAGACTTCACTTGGAGTACCTTCCAGTACTCTGAGTTGAGACCGGCGTTCTGATACCAAATCATGTTCAGGACCCGAGGGATGGAAGACGCCTCCACTGGCGGGATGAAGGCCACCGCTGTCCGTGGATTTGGCAGTTCACTCTCCAGCATAATGGAGAGCTTCGCTTCAGGCCACGGTCCCAGCCTTGGGACCTCTCTTCTCAGCCAGTCCTGTCCTGCCTGATTTTTACAGGTGATCAGTATCCACCCGGCCTTCTTTGTCAGTCCTAGATATAATGGGCCGCTCCCTTTGTTGTCTGTGCCACTCCGTTTGCTGCCCATTATGTCCAGAAGGGCGTGATGGAGTATGTCCATCTGTTCCGGCGTCATGGATTCCGAATTACGGATGCCCACACGAGCGGCACCCACAACATCCCTGAAGCTAGGAGGCGGATTGGTGTGTCCTCCAGGCGTCGATGCCGTCTTGGGTGTTTTGGCCGGTTTCTCCCTGGGAGACACTTCTTCAGAGCGGTCACGCTTGCGCGTTTCACTCGGAGGTATGGGTCTCTCCGTGGAAGTCCGTGTTGACGACATAGTGTCCTGGCCTCCTTCATGTCCATGCCAGCATTCACCATGCGCCACATGCGCTTACGCGCCACACCACAAAGCTTTTTGGATTTGGGTGGTTGATTCCCACTCGCAGAGGAAGATCCCAAGGGCGTGTCGGAGGTAGGGTCGCCTCCTCTATCCACAAGTTCACAATCCATTGCGAGTGAGCTGGGTCCAGGAACTTCAGAGTCCCGTACAGGCTTCTGCATCCTGGAAAAAGTTCTAGGAACCTCAGAGTCCTGTACAGGCCTCTGCATCTTGGAAGAAGTTCCAGGTACTACAAAGTCCATATCTAGTCTCTGCACTCCTGGAGAGGGTCCACGCGAGGTGGAAGAGAGTTTTTGGTTTAATTCTTCATTTTCCATGCAAGTCCCACGATAAGCTAGTGCAATAGACGGTCACGGAAGGCAGAGCCCCGCTTGCCGCCCGAAGGGCAAAATACCACATCGAGGCGCCCTGGTGTCGAGGAGATTGGATTGGGTAGGTTCCTCCCGGCTTCTGCTAGCCGACGCAAGCAAGCTTGCGATGATGGGTTAGTGTCCACCGCCCAATGGTGTTGAGGTGTTACTGTCTGTTGTGTGTTTTGTGCCTGTCTTTATTCATGGGTGTGTATGTTGTAAGTGTAAAGTAGTGTCTGTGCGGTGTGCTGGTTGGGAAGAGCTCACGTAGTACTTTCCCAAGGTACTACTGCCACGACTGTTTTGAGGGGATTTAGTCCCTCAGGGCTTGTGGGAACCCGGGTACAGGATAATTGACCGCCGCCTGTTGTTCGGCGTTGTCTACCGTTTAGCACCAACCTGGAGGTACGTGTAGGGCAGGCCTAATAATATTAGGTGGCTACGGACGCGGGAGACTGCCACCCCCCAACTTCTTAAGATCTGGTAAAGCACTTTTTTTGCTTTAGCTCTCGCTCTTCTCTCTTTCTCTTTGTTTATCTTCAATTCTGAGAAATCTTAGAACGCGCTGAAATGAAATGTTTAATTTCATGCAAGACAACTTGTTCCTTTGTCTCCGCAACGTTTAAATCCTCAGCAGTTATATCAATTGCAAAATAATTCGAATGTTATGTCGATTGTCTGTAATTTATGCATTTCACAATTGAAAAAGTCAAAATCGACCAACTTAAATAATAAGTTTTTAAAAGTGCTTTTATATTTGTTCTCATGGGTTTATTTTCAATAAATATCCAGTTACAAACTGTAAAGTCTAATACTCTGGGGCTATTTTTTTCTTCATATTGAACATATATTGTATCATTTATACTATCAATCATATCTGTGTGGATGGAATGTGAATTATGATTAATGAAAAATAGTCTTCCGAAATGAATTTCCGCTGAGATTAGTCGTACTCTCTGAAGCACTCCCACTGCAGGAAAAATAAGAATATTCATTGTTTGAAAAGAATGATATTATGGCTGCCCCTCGTCATATTAGTTTGTTTATTATACTCACCTCATTATGAGTATCACATGAAAGTATAGTAGCTATTAATGGATGATTGGCTTCAATAGTTTGATGTCTCACACGTCTTCTTGTTTCCAAAAGTGATCTTCCACATCCAACAAACATTCACAAACTTGTGTGACCGAGTTCTTTTTCTGCATTCATATTTCCGTTTCTACAATTCTCGCTCAAGTCGCAAGAAGCACTCTTGATAGATTACAACGTCTGGTGGAAGCTAAAAGATAAAGATACATTAGTTTATTTGCTACCTTTACTACACTGGACAGCAAATAAACCGGGCCATCCGCTACCTTGGAACTCTTATTCGATTTTCTCAAAAAGTATAAAACTTACAACTATCAAAGTTATACCAACAGAAAGTGCGTTTCATGATGATTAAAATAACTATAAAATTCTAAAGTACCGTCAACTTACATTGTAATCAAGCAATCAACACAATGCTAACGATTTGCTCTGTTTTGACTAGAGTTCGCGATTAGCATTTTTTTCTACAATGAGATATTTCTTTTCATTTCTTTAGTTTTGTCCATCGTCTGTTCAGAAGCGTGTGCCGTGTAGTTTTGCTACTTTTTCGGACAATAATGGAAACGACACCTCAGAAAGCAGCTCAAGCTGTAGCACTACTTCAAGCAGGCGTTGCGCAACGTGAGGTCGCTCGAAGACTTGGAATCAGCAGAGCTTCGGTGCAACGAGTTTTCAGACGATACCTAAAGACTGGAGCATTCAGTCGCCGTCCAGGTACGGGCAGACTTAGGGCTACATCAGCAGGAGATGATCGTTATATCCAACTTACTGTTCTTGAAAGCTTTTGTTCAGAATATCCATCATTAGTCGAATTTTGCACAACTTATCATATCCTGGTTGGGTACGGGGTATTTCAGTGGTCTTGTCATTTATGTGCAAGTTTTCAGTAATTTTTTTAATACGCTTGCAAGTCATTATTGCACTAATGTCAGGGTTGTGATAAAAGGAGTCTGAAGACCAATATCAGGTGTGATTGTGGTCAAGCCTAAGCCAATAATGAATTTAAAAAAAACAAAAATATAATTCTACCTCTGATAGTGGATGCAGCCCCATCATTATGATTATACACAAATATGCTCTTATTTCAGTGGCATCTGTTGGACTGCAATTCAGAGAGTACATGAAAGATGCAAACAAGTTTGTATTTGTTGCTATAATATTAAAAATTTCACTCGGAAACATATCTAAAAAGTAGTCTATTGGCAGACTTCTGTTAGTATACGTTTTGGTTGATTTCAACTTCCGTGTGAAATCAGGAGCAGTAAATCCAGTTGTGATATCTGACCAATCCCTGGCCTTATTCATTAGCTTTTGCAATAGGGAATGTTGGTCTGCTGCTGAAGATAAAGGCTGACCAGCAGCGGCTGGCGGTGAGGGCTGATAAGTGACTGGTGGTAAGGCTTCCATTATTATTTTTGAAGATGTGGCCTGAAGGGTAGATGAGCTCCTTCTAAGACTTCAAATTTTTAGTATTGACATTATGACAATCACTTTTCTTCTTGAATTCATCAATGTGTTTATGCACGTATACTATATTTTCAAATATGTATTGGTTGTGCACTGTCATAATTTTGATTTCTTTAAATTTATTTCTTAGTGACTCTCTTGGTCCCATATTATATATGGCTCGAACAGCCCTCTTCTGCAGCACAAAAACAGAATTAATATCAGCAGCATTACCCAATTACGTCAACGGAAATGCCCCACAGATCATTTGTTTTCTTATTGTTAATTAATTTAAAAGCTTTTATAACGTCAGAGCAGCTAACGTGACTGAACTTGAAAATGGTATTACTTTCAAGCACGTTTTCCTCCAATAAGGAAAGATATCATCCAAAATATCAGTGTTCGTCATATTTTGTATAAAATCTAATGCCTTATTGATACTATAAGATGGGTAAGATGGCCAATTACCTTCATAGTGTTCTTCATCTTCATAAATTTCATCTTCCGATGATGTATAAATGTCCTTCTCTAACATCTTTTCGATTTCATGATTGAGAAGAATGAAGATGTCGCGAATAGGTTTGTTTATGTGGTTTCTTATTCTTCTGAAAAGAAAAATAGATCAGAATTAGAAAGATAAATATAGTATTAACTATTAGCTAAAAATGTTGACGGGCTGAGGTCATATGAAGACCACATAATTTCTGAGTAAATATTTCGCAGAAAAACAAATATTGTAATAAATTGAAACATAAAACATATTAAAATACTTATAAACTATGATAAAGTTAGAATAAAAAACACTCACCGTATTTATTTTCGACAGAATAACAACTTGTAATCACAAAAAATACCGTTTGTACAACAACAAACAACAATTTGTACTTTGACAGCCGAAATGTCAATAAGGATCGGCGCAAACGGGCCACCAACCACAGCCACCGGTGGCTGCCGCGCTAATAACACTACTGAAACGCGTGGCCGCCACTGACCACACGTATGCGGCGAGTCGATACAAAAAGTATGAAAAATAATGTTAACTACTTGTCGCTAGCCACTGATGGCTGTGGTTGGTGGCCCGTTTGCGCCAAGCCTAACTTGTTCGGATACACGCACAGTTTTTCGTTTGCAAATTGACTTTACCATAGACAATATACGGATGTCATTTTGTGGTTTCTGTACATCATCTGCTCGTTAAGAAAAATTTAATTCATAATTGGTCGATAAGTGACCACTGGCTGGCTAAGGGTAGTCAGAGGCGTTTACATATAAATTAAAATCTGTATGCAAAAATAGCCCTATTTATGAAATATTATTTAACATAAATTTAAATTTGGAATATAAATTAAAAATAAAACAACACTGTTATTAATTATAACTATAACCACTGTTATTTATTACAACGAAAAAACAATATGCATATATTGGACCAAAAAAGTTAACTTCTTCAAAATCAACTGAAACATATTTTTTTTCTATAAAAACTTTTTTTTTAAACTTTTTTTTAACGCCAATTACTTATTCTTAGAGCAAACATTAAAACTAATCAGACTGACTAGCTAAACTTTAGGAGCAGTCTAGTTACACATAGCCAAAAAATACGTCTCGCAGGCCACTGAGATGGCAAAAAAGCACGACGCGCTAGCTTCAACCATTAGAAAGAGACAAACGAAATTCGATTGCGTCGATTCGATACGCCTTGCAGACGTAGATTAGGCTTCTAGGGTTAATAATACCTTGATACTTAATAAGGATTTAATGAAACAAGAATTATGCTGAGCCATTTTCTTTAATAGTGATCTCTGTTTTCAAACAAAATATCGTCCAAAAATTGTGCTGAAAGGTCGACATTTTCCTGGTGTCTTCAGTCTTGCCCAGCTTAGATACCAAATGATTGTCATCACATGGGCGCAGCATCCGACCGTTCTGCGCCCAGCGAAACAATTACAGTAATGTTGCTTTATAGCATTTCTGCCCGTCTGGTTATTATCTACTAAAATATAAACAAAATATTTATTGTGACTTATGTGGCTTTGGATTTTGCCTCGTAAAAGCCATGTATTCGAATCTAATAATTCTAATTCATTTATTAGCTCATCATCAACCTTCCTGCCCTCCTATATAATATAGGAACCATCTTCTCTTACATGTTCCCCATATTATGACCGGACTTGTTTTATTTGGTATATCCCCAACGGAATCAAAATTAACTCGTTTAATTCCATGCGTGGAAAATCATTGAGCATATCTCTTTCGACAATTGTATTCGAAAACTGTCTCTTCTCCAGTTTAAATTATGACGTCCACAAAATCTGCCAATGTATTGTCGATGAATATTTTTTCTTGTATTATTGATATAATATCTCGTGCATCCTCTCTGTCTAACAAAATATTGAAATCTATTAATGAGAGCTGCTGCAACTGTAAAATCCTGCATTAAATGCTTTAAGGCTTTACTAAAGAATCAATCCCTTTTAAATCTCCCGTTTACTACCTCTACTACCCAGCGACACAAAGTGACTTTTCGGTTACATTTTGTTAGACATTTGAGATTCAACTTGCTGTAGTGAGATAGAGGGTAGTGCATAGGAATGCAACATCGCTCATAAAAAAAAAACATCAATGTTAGGAAATCGATGTTTTCAAAAGTGAAACATTGATGTAAAAAATATCCAACTATCCCACCAATTTATGTGGGCATATAAACCACGTAATGACTTTTTAATGTTTATTGAAACCTTTGAGATACAATTAATTAAATTAATAATTGGGGTTATTGACCCGACCACCTCAATCGCAAGCGGTCATGAAAGAGGGCGATGTTGCCATCCTAATAATATATTTTACTTTTTGTGTTTACATATGTTATATATGTGTTTATGAAGGATATATCGATGTTTTTATCACCATTTACAAATTACATAAACTTTTGACGCCTTGTTTCTGTAATGCAAAAGAAACATCGATCTATATAAACATCGATGTATCGCCGAAACCACCTTAGCTCAGTTTTCTTAATTCTTGCTTTCACAAACATCACAATTAAACATCACTGTCACTGTGATGTTTGAAAAACATCAGTGTTTAGTTTGCATTCCTAGTAGTGCACAGAGTAATTTAACCTTTGCAGGGAATTCTGTCTCGGAACCCCCTATCCTCTATAATACTGGCGTAATGGTTTATGAGGATCACTGAACTGCTCGTTTAAAATGTCTGCATCTGATTTTGTGGCCGAAAAGGGGCCCAGTACATCTATAGTATACCCATCGCAACATACTATGAGGAATGGTTTGACGACATCCTATATTTATGCAGAGAATATGTCTCTTTTTGATACAAGTAGTTGCTACTTTTTTGAATTATGGTATATGTAAGTTCCATCTGTCCGCTTTTCTGTCCTCCATGTTGCTCCCTGGGTTTCCAAACAAAGAATTGGGAATATATTATAAGTTTCTTGTGCTATAAGTCTGTTTAGAGTCATAGAGAAAGGCAAGAAGACTTGCTGAAGCGTTTGTATAGGCTCAATGTCATTATTTTTTCGGGCTTTGTAAATCTCCGCCCCATTTTATTTTTGCCTACTTCCAACATAAAACTGTGAGGTCTCCAGTCTTCATAGAGGAACAGCTGCATAAGTTGCTTCTCCCTGAATGCCGTTAGACGCTTGGTAAGTTCCACTTTCAACACTACCCGTAGGTGGTGGGTTTGTGGGTGGCGTCTTTTACCTGCGACATATAGGCGTGGCCCAATTGTAAAAATCGCGTAAAAGAGTCTCTTGTGATGTTTCATCCATCAGCCTGTATGCATCCACTGCTGGACATAGGCCTTTTCGAGAGCGCGCCACCAAACACGGTCCTCTGCCTTCCTCATCCACCCGCTTCCCGCCACCTTCTTTAGGTCATCGGACCAGCGAGCTGGAGGTCGTCCTACACTGCGCTTGCCGGTACGCGGTCTCCACTCCAGAACATGTCTGCCCCAACGGCCATCGGTTCTGGGACAGATATGACCCGCCCACTGCCACTTCAGCCTGCTAATCCTCAGAGCTATGTCGGTCACTTTAGTTCTTTTTTTACGAATTTCCTCGTTCCGGATTTTATCCCTGAGAGAGATTTCCAACATAGCCCGCTCCATAGCACGCTGAGCGACTTTTAATTTGTGGACGAGGCCCACCGTCAGTGTCCACGTTTCCGCCCCATACGTCATTACATTGTGATGTTAGATAGCGTGAATTGTAGCTTCAGCTGACGAAACCAAGGGTCGGGATCCTCGGGCCAGAACGGCGTCGTCTTCACTCCAATTCGGAACACGTCACCCGCCATTTCACCTTAAAATTAAATGCTCTTCGTAACGGCGTTTCCTTTGTCCATCGTTCCTTACTTCTTCTTGTAGGGGTCACCAGTGTAGATAGGGTCGTGATAGACAGTACAGAGCAAACAAACACTAGTTTGAAGTTAGGTTCTATATTAAAGAAATGATTGATACAAGACAGAGAAAAATAAGACCCATATGCGCCCCATTTTGTATTTGCCTACTTGCCTAACCTGCAATAATGTGAACATAGCAGCCAAACTTGTATTACAATTTTTTTAAACAAATTTATTTAAGTTCTGTTTTCAGTCCATTAAAAAGATTTTTTCAGTCTGGTAGCATAGCATATCTGTCGTATTTTTTCAAGTACGATAGTACACAGGGCACAATGTAAAACTAACTAAATTCCATATTAATTATGGAATACATAATAAATACAAGCATAAAGGAGACAGGTTGTTTATAGTTTTTTGGACACCTCGTATTACATGAGAGCATGGTCAGCTCACTTTCTTTCCTTTGATTTACCATCATTTACAAATCCTGAAATTTCGTCTTTTCTTGGATTGTACTCAAAATATGGGGCACTAGACATTTCGTCAAATTATCAAATAGGTACATAGCTTTTCATCAGCTTTCATTTTCTACGCTCTCTTTATTAATTGATTTAACAGATTTTTACTGAGCCCTGGTTTTAAATTTACCCGTGCTGAGTCTGTTTAGAGTTATAGAGAAAGGCAAGACAAATACTTGCTGAAGCGTTTTTATGCTCAATGTCATTATTTTTTCGGGCTCTGTAAATCTCCGCCCCATTTTATTTATGCATACTTCCCTAAACTGCATTAATGTGCATAGCAGCCAAGCTTATAATTTTTTTAACATATTTATGAAAGTTCTGTTTTCAGTCAATTTTAAAGCTTTTTTCAGGCTTATTGCATATCTTTCCTTCTTTGTTTGCAGTTTATGGATCGGGATAAATGTTTTTTTTAAAATCTAATATAGGCTTTATCTCAGCCAATTTTAAAGGACAACGACAGACTATCTATGGAGCTTTGCCCCACATATTAAAATTCGTGTACAAGCATGCCGTTTGCAGGATTTAATTGCTGTTTTATTACTGATTACCATGTATATATTTTAACGCCTCCAAAAGTTGCGGTTTCGGGTTTTTTAATAAACCTAAGCTTAAGGTTCGAAATTATTGTAGGTTATATGCATATTGTAATAGTGAAATAAGTAAAAAATGCTATGTAACGTTAAAATGCCCTTGCCGGGAGAGAGTATATGATTATAAAATGAAGTAGACACGCGAAAGTAGCAGACTGTTTTATATGGAAAAGGATGGACAGCATTAGGTGAGCGATCCTGACGCACGACACTTAGCCATAGATAATATTCAGTCGATCCCGTGGGGCCGTCACACGGTGCTGCGTAGCTTGAGGTATAGCCACTTGAAGTATGATACTAACCTTGTGCTATCTTCTCTAAATATATGGTAGGTACTGTTATAGAACTCGAATGGAATAGAAATGATCGAGTGTCGTTTTTGTTATCCACCCATGTTCGTACGAAATCGGAATTGGACAGAGTGGTAACTGTGCTCGTATCTTACGAAAAAAGTGGTTTAACTTATAGATGATGGTGTATTGCTGTGTGTTAGGCTTCAAAAGCCGAACTAAACTGATTGTTACATATAAAAACAGGTTATATATTTTGTAACTCGCATGAATGCTACAAAGTATAGAAATAACAAAAAAATACTTTTTTTTTTTTTATTGATCAAGACAACCATATATTCATATTATGGGTATATACATACTAGCCATCCTCTAAAAACTTTAACGTTTATGCGAGGATAGCGAGTTCACATTGCAGTTATTAGTAGGTACAATATATATATATATATATATATATATATATATATATTATTTAAGCAGGTAACTATATAAATAACATTTTAAGTGAAGTGAGTTAAGAAAATATAAAATAAAATAGGTTTGACGTTAGGTTAGTACTTAATATAGCTTTAAAAAAATTTTGTTATTTCTAATTTTAAAAAAAAACGAAAAGAAACAAAAAAGGTAATAGGTAACTTATATTTTGAAGCGGAATGTTTTGGCATGAAATTTGCAGTAAAGATTATGCAACATAACAAAAATACAATATTCTTAATTAAAAACTCTCAGAAAGAGTACAGGTTCCTTAACCTCAAAAATCAACAAAAAAAACTTAACTCGAAACAAATGACTTATTTATGTAAACTTAAATTCTTTTTTAACTTCTCTTTTTTGAGTAAAAATTGGCAACTTTAGTAACATCAATCAGTCTTTAACTCAGAGTATTCCTAAGATAATCAAACATAACAAAAACACAATTATCTTAATTCGAAACTCAGAAAAAATACAAGTTTCGTAACTCCTAAAAATCAACAACATTTTTCTAACTCAAAATAACGACTTATTTATGTAACTCAAGAGGTTTTTCTTAATATTAAACTAGCAAATATGTAGAATAAAGAAGGTATTAACGTAATTTTTCGTTTTTGAGATCAATCAGCGACATGCAGGACAAAAATATTTCTTTACCCCTTTTTTTACACAGGCACACTCTTCATGTACCCAACATTTA
The DNA here is from genome assembly GCA_963932025.1 of Erebia epiphron. Taxonomy (NCBI): domain Eukaryota; kingdom Metazoa; phylum Arthropoda; class Insecta; order Lepidoptera; family Nymphalidae; genus Erebia; species Erebia epiphron. Next base: position 4,128,580 of record OZ009948.1, read on the forward strand.
CATGCTAAACATTGTATCATGTCTTGTATTGTAGCACAGCAAACAAATCTTACAAAACCACTGCTCCACTTCATCTTCATGGACCTTGTTAAAAGTTTTCTTTACCATTTTAGGCTGTGGTTGTGATTTCGTTTTGTTTTTTTTAGTTTTTGCTGTCTCTAAATCCCTTTTGTACGGAGATGATGTTAACTCCAAAGCACGTTGGGGTTTACGGCTTCTACTTCTCAGCTCTTCAATAACCTTTCTTGCTCCAGAAGATATACTAGCAATGTGGAAATCAGAGCTAGTGGTTGGAGTTGCCTCCTTGCTCGGTCCTGGTTCTTCCAACTGACTAGTGGGCACAATATTAGTCATTGCTGAATCAGAAGGAACAAGAGACCGGCGTACGTCATTACTTTGATGTTCAGAGCTACTACTCATATCTAGGTGGTTTGGACTTATTTGAGAAGATGAAGTTGCAGTTTGTTGGGGATGTCGATGTCTTACTTGTCTTAATGTTTGAACACCTGTTTTGGCACTTGGAGATTCATGTGCTTGAGTCACATCCACAACTGTTCTCGGAACTTGCCCATTTAGGTCATAATCGGTATGCACCGCCGAATCAACAGGAATGTGCGATGAAGCTAACTCCAAAGTACGTTGAGACTGAGATTCAATGCCAGTGTGTACAACAGGTTCATTTTGAATATCTATGGAACTGATGCATGGTTGGACGCTAGGACCAGCTGGTTGCGGTGCTGTAACAGTGTTTGAAGTGCCTGATGTCAAAGATAAAGGATCGACATCCATATTTTCGCTGTCATTTTGTGGGTCATCATCCTCAGCTAGTGTTATAAACTCATAGTCTTGAAATATGTCTTTATTGAATGGCCAAATACCACTTTTTTTAAATCCACTAGAAGCGGTTCCCACAGACGCTGCTCTCGCATATGCTTTACCGAAAAGCATTGAAATCTGAAATGCTGTAACGCATCGCCCTGGATTACAGCGCAGCCACTTTTCGGTTTCATCTATGAAATAGCAGCTCAAAGGTCTAAAAAATGAAGTATCCAGTGGCTGTAGTTTATTCGAAGTGTGAGCTGGAAGTGACAACAGCACAACATTGTGCTTTTTCGCATAATTAATAGCGTCCAAATTTTTTGTGTGACTCGTATGTCCGTCGAGAATTAAGAGAACCTTCTTTTCAGGTGTTGGTTTGACACTTTCAACAAAATGTTGCGTCCAAACGAAGAATATTTCTTTGTTTATGTAACCACTTTCGGGATTGAATGCGAAAATTGCGCCAGGTGGCGCACCATCTTTAAGTTCATCCTTGACTCGTTTACGTTTGAAAATTATAAGCGGCGGGATAAAATATCCTGCGGCGCTTGCACAACAAACAGCTGTTGTAGTGGTGCCACGTTCTCCGCTAGTTATGGCCCCTACTTGGTGCTTACCTTTCTGCGCCAGGATTTTTCTTGGCTTTCTTTGAACAGTTGTGAGGCCTGTCTCATCGACATTAAAAGTGTATCTCGCATCATTGATGATATTCTCGTTCATAACCTTTTCTAACTTCTCAAAGAAATCTTTCACTGCTGACTTGTTAAAAGCCGTAGCTCTGTTAAAAGAAGTTGCCCTAGGTTGTCTTAGACTTAATTCAGGGTGCCGTTTCAAAAACCCGTAGTACCACTTTTTTCCCGCCATTTCCTTTTCTTTGTTAAATCTGTGCTTTAATCCTTTTTGCTCAGCTATTTTGTAAGCTAAACTTCTAACATCTTTTGGTGTGATTCCGTATAAACAGCGTTCCAATTCCAAAATATGATTGACAAATTTTTCTTCCAATTCAGGAGTAAGATCACCAGTAGAACCGACTATTTGCTTTTCCTCTTTCGCTTTTACATTTTTATCGTCAAATCTTCGCTTTAGTGTTGCCTTTGGTACTCCATATATCCTGCTTGCTTCATTTAGGCCAACTTCTTAGATTCATTAGATATTGTAATTAATAACGTAATAAATACGCGAGAGACACAATGAAAGACCGGGTCGGTGACAGAACTGTTTTATTGTTAAAGTACCCACATACAACACGTCCCCCCTTTAATTATTTTTTTAATGAGATGCAAAAAAAAAAGAAAAATAAGCTAAACTTAACTTTAAAAAAAAAAGAGTTGGTATCTTGAAAAAAAAGAATATACATAATACATATAGATATAAGTAAAGGTAAGTATTAAGTTCTTACGTTATCTGCCAATATAATTTAAAATTATTAAACTGTATGGAGCTAACTTAACATTTCCCGTATTTTCCGGTAAATACACAAGTACGCTTAGGGCGTGCGAGTGGTATCGGATTTTCGGTTGGAAGAGACTCAGATATTTTATCGTTTAAATCGATGCTAGTTGTACTAGCCCGTGGCAAAGCTAAGTTTTGTTCGGATTGACCTTCGTCTGGCTGCTTGAGTTCTAATTGTGATTTGTTGGAGGTAGGAGAGTCTTCTATGCCTGGAACAGCTGTGGAATATCGAGTCGACTTACTGACTGGCAATAACTGGTCGATATGTCGTTGGAATTCGCGGCCATTCGACGCACGTACCCGATATGTGCAAGGCGTTTCGCGCGCTGTCACAGTAGCTTGTGTCCACTTATCAAGTTTAGGATTATAATTGCGAGCTAGGACCGGGCTACCGACTTCCACGCTACGGTCCCAACCAGGCTTTTGCTGGCCAGAACTTCCTTGAGACGATTCGACCCGATCAGTCGCGGTTGGTTTTAAAGCGTCGAGCCGTCCCCGCAGACGCCGGCCCAGGAGAGCAACGGCTGGTGCCACGCCCGTACTGGCGTGTTCTGTGTTGCGATATTGGAAGAGAAATTTACTCACCGCAGTATCGATGTCCATACATTCGTGCACCGCTTTTTTCATGGCCCTTTTTACAGATTTAACAGCGTTCTCAGCAGCACCGTTTCCCGCCGGTCTGTACGGACTTGTGATCGTATGCGTAATTAAATTTTTTCTCATATACTCCGCGAACTCGAACGAATTAAACGGTGGACCCCCGTCACTCACCAGCATGACTGGTAATCCAAAACGAGCGAATAGTTCTCGCAGCTTGCTTATCGTCGCGGTTGCTGTGGTGCCACTCATTTTCTGTACCTCGATCCATTTGCTATGAGCGTCAACGGTGATTAAATAACGCTTACCTTGATATTCCGCGAAATCAATATGTAACCGTTTCCAGGGTTTCGAGGGGAATGCCCACGGATGCAGCTGACCGCGAGGGGGTGCATCCCGTTGCTGACAGCACGCCGAGCACTCCCTAGTTATATTTTCTATTTCCGTATCTAGCTGAGGCCAATAAACATACCCCCTTGAAATAGACTTCATCTTCACAACGCCGAGGTGACCCTCGTGTAATTCACTTAACACACGACGTCGCAACACGTCCGGTATGACCACCCTGTGACTATATAAAATACAACCCATTTCGATTGTCAGATTATCCTTACGATGAAAATAAGGCTTTTCTGCCTCCGCTACCTTAGAAGGCCAACCAGAAACAATATATTGGTAAATATTTTTTAAAATAGAATCCTTTGAGGTTTCCCGAGCTACTTCTTTCGCTGAAATAGGGAAGGAAGCTTCCACATAATTAATATAAGCAATCGGATCCGATTCCGGTTCTTTACGTTCGCACGGCAAAGGTAGACGAGATAAAGCGTCACTGCAGTTGTCTTTAGATTTTACATACTCTAAATCAAAATCGTACGCTGCTAGTTTGACAGCATATCTTTGCAATCTACTGGCAACTGTTTGTGGCAACCCTGATTTCGAACCAAAAATAAACAAAAGGGGCTTGTGGTCCGTCTTAATAGTAAAATGGCGGCCATATAAATAATGGTGGTGCTTACTCACTCCGCTGACTATAGCTAAAGCCTCTTTATCTAATTGGCTATACGCACGTTCGGCTCTGTTCAATGTTCGCGACGCGAAACAAATAGGGTGCTCCTCACCGTTCGGATAGCGGTGCGCTAGTACACTACCGATGCCGTACGAACTACTATCGACAGATAACACCAAAGGTAGCTTAGGGTCATAGTGCACAAGAATATTTTTACTTAAAATCATTTTCTTAACCGCTTGAAACGCCTTTTCACATTTATCACACCAGTTCCAAACAACGTCTTTCTTCAATAACTCATGCAAAGGAGCAAGCAATGTACTACTATTGTTCATGAATTTAGAGTAGTAATTTATTAGTCCTAAGAAAGAACGCAGTTGCGTTAAATCGGTCGGAGCAGTAGCATCTACAATTGCTTTGACTTTGTTTGGATCTGGGTGTAAACCGTACTTATCAATAACAAAACCTACATATGTGATACTGTTTTGCAGAAATGAACATTTTTCATATTTAATTCTAAGACCAACATCACGTAAACGTTCTAAAACGCATCTTAAATTAGAAATATGCTCCGCTCTGTCACGGCCCGTCACAGCAATATCATCGAGATATACAACCACGCCACTCAAACCACGAAGAGTTTCCTCCATAAATTTCTGAAACTTTTCTGGAATGCAATTTAATCCGAACGGCGTGCGTCTGTATACAAATGTGCCTAAGTGAGTGGTGATTGCTGTACATGCTTGGGAATCTTTGTCCAGCAATAACTGCTGATAAGCGTTAGTGAGGTCGATCTTAGAAAACTGCTCCCCGCCACTCAACCCGGCGAATAGCTCTTCGATTCGTGGCAATGGGTACGGCTCACGTAACAATTTCGGATTAATAGTAACTTTGTAATCACCACAAATACGTATTTCACCCGATTTTTTAATTACCGGTACGATAGGTGTTCCGTATTCCGAATAATCCACTTTATAGATCGTACCCTCTGCCACGAGTCGACTTAACTCCCGCTCGACAGGTTCGCGTAAAGCCAGCGGCAATTGCCGAGCTTTCAGAAAAACAGGAGTTTTATCATTCAATTTTAAAGACATTTGTACGGAGCATGTTCCCAGTCCGGGCGAAAATACAATGGGAAATTCTTGACGTAGGCTATCAACAACATTTTCATCTTTTAAATTACAAAGGAAATCGTTAATATGTACCGAATCTATTTTTAAATTCCTTAACCATGTTCGACCTAGGAGTGGCGGGCCTCCGTTTCTAATGACAAATAATTTTTGTTGACTCGCCCTATACTTTTCCAGTACCACATCTACTAACAAGAAGCCAACTGGCTCAATGAAAGTACCAGTATAAGAACGTAAACAAACATTATCTTTATGTAAAGTAGAATTTTTAAAATAACGCTCGTAACAGTCATAGTTAATAGTAGATAACTTACTGCCAGTGTCCAGTTCAAAATCCAATGATAATCCATTCACCTGTATACGCACACTATACGGCCGATCACTTACACCGCACACACTTAAGCTATACATCTCACATTCTGAACCACTATCACTATTGAGATAATTATGAGATTTGCCCCGGGCGCGACCCTGCCTGTCGCCTGCCCCGCGTCGTTTTACGCCTTGATCCCTGCACATAGCGAGTAGGTGACCTTTGACCTGACACCGATCACAGGTATAATTCTTAAAACGGCACCAATTAGGGTTGTGCAGCCTTCCACACCGCCAACACGTCCCCCCAGCCGGCCTCGAGCTCGCGCCGGGGCCGCCGCCGTCGCCGCCACCGAAGCCGCGAGGCACGCGCGCCTCCGCCGCTACCCGATGCAAGGGCTCCGCCGCGGGCGCTGACCCCGCGTCGACCGCTTCACTCGTAGAAACACTCGCTTGTGCGTGCCTGTCTGCCGCCTCCAGTGCCAATGCCAATTCTACAGCTCTTTTATAGGTCAGCTCGGGTTCGGCGAATAAACGAGATCTCATATCATCATTCGCCAACCCCGATACAAATTGATCTCTTAAATTTTCTTCGAGATTCGATCGGAAATTGCAAGTACTCGCTAAGTGTTTAAGAGCTTGAAGATATTGACTGAGCGATTCGCCCGCCCTCTGCCGGCGAAGGCGAAAAACGTGCCGTTCCGCAATGTCGGATCTTTTTGGTTCAATATGCTCACCGACCAACTTCACTAAGTCTTCGAATGATTTTGTCTCCGGATCGTTAGGTGCACACAAATCACACATTAAATCATAAGTAGCTTGACCAACTACTGTAATCAAGGTGGCAACCTTTAACTTTTGATCGATTTGGTTGAGTTCGATAAATTGTTCCACGCGTCGTATGTAAGCCGGCCATTTTTTACTAGTTAAGTCGAAGCACTCAATTTTACCAATCGGCATTTCGATAAACGATCGCTAACTTTACAATTAAACGTATTTTTACTCGTCGCCAGTTAGATATTGTAATTAATAACGTAATAAATACGCGAGAGACACAATGAAAGACCGGGTCGGTGACAGAACTGTTTTATTGTTAAAGTACCCACATACAACAGTTTACGTAAAGCTTGTAATGCCAGTTTCATGCTTTCTTCATTCCACGCATAATATTCGCCACGTTTAGCCATGCTAAAACAAAAAACATGCAGTTAAAAATCGATTTTAGAAGTTACTATGATTGGACCGGTCCAATCAAAAATCCTCGCAGTGGTCCATTGATGGCAATTCGCTGTTATAGCACAAAAAGATTTATAAAAAAAAAAAACAGAGCATGCAACTGATAAAAAACCACATTAAAAACTATAACAAAACTGTACTTACATGGTAAAGTATGCCGCGAGATTTTTACATCGAGAAGGCGCGAAACTCGGCGACGCGCGTCCTTCCCCAACGAAGCTTACGGCGGCACTGCCGGGAGCGGGGGTGGGAACTGGTTCAAATACGCAGCGTTGCGTCGCCACGGTTGATTTTTAAATCCATCCGTTTTCGAGAAACCAAAGCGGTCCAAACAAAGAGCCGGTCCAATGATCGCAACCTTACCCTACATCGTTTTGTTTACACAAGGGTCACAGTAGCGAGAAAAAATTTTAAAAATTCCGTAAAAATATTTTTAAAAAATTAGATTTTTTTAAATACGTTTTCCGTCGACACAATTAAGCAAAGTTTCCCTCATTTTAATATGTACACATAAAAAAATAATATATTTAAATAGAATATTGGTTTGGGACACACCCGCTAGGCTTATGGCGTTTTCCCAATTCCCAATGAACGGCGATAATTTATTCCTGTCGCCATCAAACGGTTTGATGAACTTGGTGAGTACTGAGAAGCTCACCTCCTCAAGGTTCATTAAACTAGTGAAAGACTGCATTTTCTTTTCCATTCTAATACCTAATAATCCACGCGTAAAATTAAGGCAATACAAAATAAATTAATATAGGTAAAATGGATAAACACTCACAGAATGATAAGTAGGTAGCGCGATGACATGGAAACGGCGGAACTCGGCGTCGGGTTACCGGCGCGGCGATGGAATGTGCAGCGTTGCGATGTTGTAATACAGCTCAGCGCGAAGTATGTATAAGTGATGTGGTTACGGCTGGAACCGCGTACACCAGGTAGCAGAAGGGCCTCGGTGACACGATGTCTGCGATGTCCTGGGTTGACGGCGGCCTCACAAGGCGTCAGTGAGACGGTGGAGGCAGCAGGTGGCCAACTTAGCAGGCAGGCGGCAGCTCAGGTCCTCAACCAGTGTGGTAGGAGAGATCGTCGTCAGGAGCAGGCGACCAAGGGATTAACTATCCCTTGTAACGGTACCTGTGCAAGGTACGGTACCTGTGCGACATTTCTACGTACGTAGATATGTTGCACAGGTACCGTACTGGCTCTGGTCTATTAAAAATATGATGCATCCTTCGTACGTATGTTGCACAGGTACCATACTGGCTCGGGTCTGGTAATAACATGGTGCATACTACGTAGGTAAGTACGTTGCACAGGTAGCGTACTATCTCGGGTCTTAAGTAGGTCTCTCAGACTGGGCTAACCTTCCTGCTGGTGTACCTCAAGGCGGCGTTCTTTCCCCTCTTCTCTTCTCTATATTCATTAACGAAGTTACAAAAAATCTTTCTTCTTGCTACCATCTTTACGCAGACGATTTGCAAGTCTATAGGCATGCTGAATTATCGGATTTGGACTCTGCGATCATTGCAACTAACGCGGATCTTGCTGCTATTCAAGACTGGGCTGAAGCCTACGGGCTGGTTGTCAACCCAAATAAATCGCAGGCCATGATTATAGGCAGCAGACCACTAAGGAACCGCATACAATTTAACAATCTTCCTCGTATTCAATACAACGGCATACCCATAGAATACACCAGTACCGCAAAAAACTTGGGTTTGACTTTGGATGGCAACCTGACTTGGTCAGCCCAAATAAATCAAGTCAGCAAAAGATTGCATTATTCGATTCATTCCTTGAGGAGGCTGCAGAATTTCCTTCCGCTACGTACTAAAATTATGCTTGCACAATCGTTGTTGCTTCCTATCCTCGATTACGCTGACGCCTGCTACTTAGATGCCACTGAAGAGCTACTTGACAAACTCGAGCGACTCCAGAATTTGTGCATACGTTTTATATACGGACTGCGCAAATTCGACCACGTCTCCGATTTCCGTCGTCAATTAAACTGGCTCCCGATCCGTTTTCGCCGGAACATGCATATTTTAACCATCCTTTTTAATGTCCTCAAAAACTCTTCTCCTGAATATTTAAGGGAACGTTTTACACTGTCGCTTCCATCTACAAGACCCTTGCGAACATGTGTCTCTAAAAAACCTCTTGAATATCCTAATTATAACACTATCTTCTATAAAAAATCTTTCACAGCAGAAGCTACTCGTCTTTGGAACTTCCTTCCTGAACAAATCAGGGAAAGTCAGTCTGTACATATATTTAAAATCAGAGTTAAACAGCATTTTCTTTCAATGTTATAGTATACATATTTATCATTAAAGTTTCTTTATAAATAGAACTATATAGTATGTATTATATAGTATATATTATATATTATAAATATTATATTAAATAATTTATTTTGTATTTATATGTTTATGTATTGTATATATTATGTTTTAGTAAGTGTAAGTAGTATAACTACATACTTATATTAACTTTTATAGTAAGTATATAAATTTTTGAAGTAAATACTGTAACATTTTCTATTTTTTTAAATTCCAATATATTTTATTTTTGTAACATTTTCTATTTTTTTTAATTCCAATATATTTTATTTTTGTACCTATACCACTTAACAATTTCACCTTACTCACTTTCAAGGAAGGCTGGCACTTCAGAGATAAGCTTTACCTTTGTCCACTTTTTTAAAATTAGGTTTAAGACAATATTTTGTACAAGAATAATAAAAATAAAATAAAATAAATAAAATAAGTCGGTGAGAATTTGTTCCAGTTGATTTACAAAAATATCTTATATGTTTTATTAACAGAGATGGAGAAGATGTAGTTTCTTTACAGTAGTAACAAAGGAATACCATCTACTTAAATAAAATTACTTTTTGTCACAAATAAGTCCCAGGTCAGTCATCAGACTGTTAACAACTTGGGTGTTCCTATCGTATTTGGTATGTTGAACACCCTAACTGAATAAATAGCCAAACATCATCGCACTCCTCCGGATAGCAAGCCCCGGTTGAGTGGAATATTTTGAAAGCGCAGTCTACAGCAGTAATGAGTCTTGAAAAACTATATAAAGTGTCGTTAATAACAACATACGATGCTCTTATTTTAGTACAGTCTTCCCCTATATTTATATGACATAGGGTTGCATCGACCGTTGCTGTTTCGCCAATACTTCCCTGCGTTCTATGATTGACGACGTCACATCAGCTTCAGATGCCACTTGATGTATAAAAGCAGAGGTAACCTCAGAGCGTGAAAATTTAGCGATGTCTCTACCTTTCCTCTTCCTCGCCGGCGAAATGTTGATGATGTAGGGTAGCAACACTAGGCACACGGTGTTTATGGTTTCTGGTTCTTCCTCTGGAAAGGAATACGAACAGGCTATAGGGCAACGTTAAATATAACAAAGAAAATTATGGAGAATCGCATAAAAACAATCCTAACATGTCAAAGTCAAAGTCATTTATTCAAAGTTGGTACGAATGTACACTTTTTAGATTATCAATTCAATGAGTAAAAACTAATGGTGATAATTAATTACGTAAACTTAAAACTAAAGCTACAAGGGTTCCAAACGCACCCAGGTAGGTTACCATCAAATTTAATCCCGATTCAAATAAAGACCTAAACTGAATCGCTTTTTCGTACTATAAAGTCTTTTATCCGACCAATTGACGTCATAGCTATCCTAAACTGATCCGCCCCAGAATTCCATTGCATACCATGACAGATGTTTGTAGTCTAAACCTAAAAACCTGAGCCTAAAATGAAATGAATACAATTTAAATTAGGCGCCGATATTGAATAGCATCGGAATTGGATCGCTATTATAAACTTATAGTAAATCTGCTGGTCTGAGAAGAGTCCGCAACAAACTCAGCGGGGTATTTTTGTTAGTTTAAAATAATAAATATCTGTATAAGCAATTTACCAAAAATCTACCCCAAAGAGGGTGAAATGGGGGTTGGAAGTTTGTATGAAAGTTCTATGTTTTTGAAGTTAGAGGCTTGAAAATCGGGATTTAGGTTATAAGTTTTAATAATAACCACCTGCTTAAGCTATATAACGCTTCTTTAGATAGACTTTTTGCAGCGGGAAAATTTCATAATCTCATAGGAAATCAGAAATTGTACGCGGACGAAGTCGCGGGCGACCTCTAGTCTTCAATAAAATAATAAATCATCCTTTACTGCTTCTCTTTCTTACTAGTCTCTCGCCGGATAGCGAATTGAGTACGTGGACTTGATTTGAGTGGGTATTCACCATTTATCAGAGTTAACAGGCAACATATATTTGTCTTTAAATTTCTGTCACGGCTGTAGTCGGCTTTGCGTTTTGCGTAATTAATGATGTTCTTTTTGTGGATTTCAATAGAGGAAAATAGGCTGTTTTCCTTTTGCGGAAACAACTGGTTGAAGTCGCTCATAAGCTGCAGAAAAGATGTTTAAATAAAGTCACACATTAAAAACATTGGAATTCTGTCACACTAGTCTGTGAGCAAAATAAGCTAGTAATATTATAAATAACACCGGTCAAGTGCGAGTCGGACTAGCGCACAAAGGGTTCCGTGCCATTATCAATACAACATTAGGCAAAAAAATCACGTGTGTTGTATGGGAGGCCCCTTTAAATGTTTATTTTATTCTGTTTTTAGTATTTTTTTATAGAGGCAACAGAACTACATCATCTGTGAAAATATCAACTGTCTAGCTATCACGGTTCATGAGATACAGCCTGGTGACAGACAAACAGACGGACAGCGGAGTCTTAGTAATAGGGTTCCGTTTTTACCCTTTGGATACGGAACCCTAAAAACAGAAAAAATACCCGACACTAAAATCGGGACGTGAAGACGAATTTAATGACACCTCACACATCAAAATCGGTCAAGCCAATAACCCTTTTTTTACCTATGTAATTATGACATACATACCTAAACTTAAAATCCTAATGGCAACGATCGTATGAGCAAACGATGCGATTTCGTCGCACAATGAGATTAATTACACTAATATTATAGGAGTGTCCTAATTGAAGCATTGTATGACTCTTTACAAACAGGTGAACAGTTATTATATTCATGGTATTTACCAGGGTATATCCTTCGGGTTGTTTTAAAGCTGGGTACTTTAAATTAATTCCGCTTAACCCATCGTACAAATTTTTCAACCTGCGTGTACTTGTTGCTGCCCAACACTCTGCTACTTTTCCCCATGGCTCCACATTGTTTCTTAAGAAAGATAGGTTGTCGTAGTAGTCTTCAGGTTCTATAAATAAATAAAAAACCGGGCAAGTGCGAGTCGGACTCGCGCACGAAGGGTTCCGTACCATTATTAATAAATAATTACCTTTGTTAATGAACCGCAAGACTAACTTTGTTTGTAGAGGTTTATTGTTAATATCAAAAAAACTATGCTAGTTAGAGCATTGGCTATAGTTTTCCTGTAAAGTATACGTAAATTCCTATTGACCATAATTATTTCAAATTTTTCGATTGGTAAACTCCGGAGATAAGGGGGGGGAACGGTATTTTTTTAGACATTTTCCCCGATAAATCAAAAACTATCATAACTAAAAATTATTAACAATCTGTTTTAGAATGTACAAAGTAAACCCTTTCATATGATACCCCACACAGTACAGTTATCTCACTTTTAAATTTCAACCCTCAGATTTTCCCCCCTTTTTAAATAAGAACAAAAATAATTTCCAATTTTTTTTTATTTCAGTGTCTTTGGGCCACTAATATACACAACTATTCCAAATTTCATGTCGATAGCTTCGGTAGTTACTGAAATAATCGAGTGTGACGGACGGACAGACGGACAGACGGACAGACAGACGGAGAAAGTCGCACCATAAGGGTTCCATTTTACCATTTTGGTACGGAACCCTAAAAACAAGACTAAAACACCGAATACGCCGCTTATAAAATAACCAATCAAAAGCAATGCTTACCACTGGTTTCACTAGCAGTATCATTGGTTATTGTGCTTCTTGTAGAACAGGATGTCAAAGATTGTCTCCGTGTATCGGCGAGTTCGCCACTCTGTCGTAGCTTTCTTCTTCTATTTATATAACTTTCGTAGAGCTTGCCACTTGCATTCTTTTTAGCTGTTCCATCTTTTCCAGAAAGGTAAGCTGAGTAGTATACGACTATTGATTCTCTTGGGAATAGCGTGACTATATCAGAAGCCAGTCTGTAGAATTCTTCTGTAGATATTTTGAAATTGGTATTATTTTCCATATGATGATTAATTACAATCGGGCTTAATTTTCTTCTCGATCCTTCCTTTAAAAGCCCTCCATCAGACTGGCCTTCCTTTATAAGTGCTCTCCCATCTAAACTTTCCTAAATTAAAAATAAAATCTTTTGAAAATGGTACATTGAGTGCCTAATTATAATACTAACTACAAACTAAACTATACAGGCTAACTGAGTAATTTAATATTCAACTCTAACGAATAAGCAGAGAAAGATGGCAGTTACTTTTAAGCAACGTCTTATAGCACAGATTAAGGAAAAATTGCGAAAAGCATAAATTTTTAGTTACATCATAATATCAATACTTATAATAAAACTGTAACAGGTCCAATTCTGTACATTGAAGATATTTTGAAATTTTTTTTTGGAGGGGCACTCATTATTCGATACTGAAGCCAAATCTGTAATTTTTTTCATTTTTGTCTGTCTGTCTGTCTGTCTGTATCTTGGCCGCGCATCACGCCGAAACTACTGAATGAATTCAAACGAAACTTGGCACGATTTGGGCCCATACTACGAGGTAGGACATAGGATACTTTTTATCCCGAAATTTTACCCCCGAAGGGGTGAAATAGGGGTTGAAAGTTTGTATGAAAGTCCTTAATTTCTCAAGTCATAGCCATGAAACTTAATATATGAGCTGCGGGTTGTAAATGAAAACATAATATGTGTTTCAAAGATTTTCAAAATTCCACCCCCGAAGGGGTGAAATAGGGGTTGAGAGTTTCTATGAAAGTCCTTAATTTCTCAAGATATTCTCAAGTTATATAAACGATACTGGGTATTTTGGCTTTCGTTAAAAAATAAAGAATTACGTGTGTCACAGTTTTTCAGACTTCAACCCCTAAAGTGGTAAAATAGGGATTGAAAATTTGTATGAAAGCTATAGCCATGAAACTTGGTATATGAGCTAAAAGTTGAAAATTAAGAAATTCGTATTTCACCGTCTTTGAAAATTCGACCCCCAAAGGGGTTAAATAGGGGATGAAAGTTGGTATGAAAGGCCTTCATTTCACAAGATATTTTGCAAGTTATATCAACGAAACTTGGTATTTTGGCTTTCGGGTAAAAAATAAAGAAGTACCTAGGTACGTGTTTCACAGTTTTTCAAAATTCCATCCCCCAAGGGATGAAATGGGGTTGGAAGTTTGTATGAAAGTCCTTCATGTCTCAAGTTATAGCCATGAAACTTGGTATATGAAATGCGAGTTGAAAATGAAGAAATATGTGTTTCACAGTTTTTCAAAATTCCACCCCCAAAAGGGTGAAATAGGGATAAAAGTTTGTGTGAAAGTCCTTCATTTCTCAAGTTATAGCCATGAAACTTGGTACTTGAGCTGCGAATTGAAAATAAAGAAGTACGTGTTTCACAGTTTTTCAAAATTCTATCCCCCAAGGGGTAAAATAGGGGTTGAAAGTTTGTATGAAAGTCCTTAATTTCTCAAGTTATAGCCAAGAAACTTGGTATATGAGCTATCGGTTAAAAACAAAGAAATACGTGTTTCACAGTTTTTCAAAATTCTATCCCCAAAGGGGTAAAATAGGGGTTGAAAGTTTGTATGAAAGTCCTTCATGTCTCAAGTTATAGCCATGAAACTTGGTATATGAAATGCGAGTTGAAAATGAAGAAATATGTGTTTCACAGTTTTTCAAAATTCCACCCCCAAAAGGGTGAAATAGGGGATAAAAGTTTGTATGAAAGTCCTTCATTTCTCAAGTTATAGCCATGAAACTTGGTACTTGAGCTGCGAATTGAAAATAAAGAAGTACGTGTTTCACAGTTTTTCAAAATTCTATCCCCCAAGGGGTAAAATAGGGGTTGAAAGTTTGTATGAAAGTCCTTCATTTCTCAAGTTATAGCCATGAAACTTGGTATATGAGCTGCGAATTAAAAATGAAGAAATATGTGTTTCACAGTTTTTCAAAATTCTACCCCCAAAGGGGTGGAATAGGGGATAAAAGATGGTATAAAAGGTCTTCATTTCTCAAGATATTTTAAACGAATCTTGGTACGAGTATTTTGGCTTTCGGTAAAAAATAATGAAATACGTATGTCACAGTTTTTAACATTATCACCCCCGAAGGGGTAAAATAGGGGTCGGAAATTTGTATGAAAGTCCTCCATTTCCCAAGTTATAGCCATGAAACTTGGTATGTGAGCTATCGATTGAAAACATAGAAATATGTGTTTCACAGTTTTTGAAAATTCTACCCCCAAAGGGGTGAAATAGAGAGTTGGTCCTTCAATCACGCCGCAACAGAGCAACGGGTATTTTGCACGGGTAGTTAAGGACCTGAAGAGTGGTATAGGCTACTTTTTATACCGGAAAATTAAGGCGTACCTGTGAGGAAAAAAACTTAAACCACGCGGACGAAGTCGCGGGCATCTGCTAGTAATAAAAATATTTTTAATAATTTTAAACTTGCTAATGTTAAAGATTTCATTTAGCAATAAAAATACCATAACTTTTACTTTAAATATACCTACGGGTTTGTACGGAACCCTAAGTGTGCGAGTCCGACTTAAACTTGGCCGGATTTTTTTAAAGTTTACTGCAATGCAATGATTTAGTCTGTCTCTGAATAAATAGCTAGAAATTATGTTGGGTTCAAATGGTATTTTTCTAGGACCATCAACTACTAAAGTTATACAACTACAGATTGCTACAGAAAAATGATAACACTACAAGTAACAAAAAAAAAGAAAAAATTTACAGTGAGAATTTTTTTCACCTGAAACAAACAAGGTATAAATTAGGTTTAAGTACTCTGTGTGAGTATTTCTGATGTAACAAAGTTACAAACTAAACAGACATTGTAATATCACATTTTCGTCTTTATCTTTTAAACTACTAAACCAATTTCGATTTTGTTTAACACTGTTCCCTAAGTTGAAAGATTCCTAATCCAATTAAAAGAATTATTGCAATTCGAAATTGCAAAGTTTTTAATTCCGTACTACTTGTTGAGTAATTAAAATCTACACTGACTCTGTTGAGGTGTTAATTACTTTGAACGAAGGAATTTTAGAATACCTACTTAGTCAATTACTTAAATCACTTCTTACTTCGTCACACGAAAAAAAATACATAAATGACGCGTAAAATAATGAAAAGAAAAAGAATCTATCTATTATATTATGTACCTTACCTACTTGAAATCTAAATTGAATCATACTTAAGAATACGTACGTACGTACGCATATGTACGTAATGTGATTTCCTACGTAAGTACTTAATCATACGTAGGAAATCACATTCAAGTTTTTTTTTTTTTTTCTTATTCTAAGTTAGCCACAAATTGAATTTTAATATGTGAATCGCAGGTTGGTTGATAGTTTATGTACAGTGAGAATCTTGGGGCGAGGGGAGCTTCCGCTATGTGATACGTCTGCTCCCCGGCCTCAATAGGCATGATGACAGTAACCAAGAATCAATGAAATTATGAATTTATCTAATGAAATAGGATTCATGGATTATAAAAAACGTATTTATTTTTCAATTTCGAGTGAGATTGCTATTTATATTGATAAAATAAAACTATAAAATACAGCAATCCGCCATATTGCATAAAACACAAAGAAGCGAATGACGTCACAATTGTTTGTTTTCGAGCTTTGAAAATCACACTATTGCTTACTGCACACTGCACAGAGTACATTGGTAAAAACAATAGTGACGTCACAACGACGCCATGACACCGCCGAACGTTTTGGCGTGAATTTTAAAATTTAAATTTCAAATGCTAGTTTTATCTACCAAACTTTATTTTTCTACTGAAATAAGATATTTTTTCGAAATAGTAGATACTTCCGAACATAATCTGACCATTTTTCAAAATCAGTCATCATGCCTATTACATAACGAGTAAGATTAGACTTAATACTATTACATAAACATCGAATGTTGTAGAGATTACGCAAACAAAAATATAATAAAGGACTATAACTATACTAATACATATGCATATTAGGCTTGTTGTAATGCATAGGTGCACTGGTAGGCTCCAACGTCTGCTATTTGATACATAGGCCAGGGCCTCCAGTGCCCCGCGTCAAGGCGCTTTAAATTATTACAATAATAATATAAGCTAAATAATACTAATACTAATACGTGACAATTGCCGGTGTATAGGTGCAATGGTAGGCCCCAACGTCTGCTATTTGATACATAGGCCAGGGCCTCCAAATGGCCCGCGCAGCAGCGCTTTAAATTGGTCTGCATAACGGATAATATGAATATACCTATACACATATTTGCATACAATGTTGTAAAAATTATACAGACAAAAATTGTTCATAAAAATATAATCTGTGTACTTAATGTAAGGTGGCAACACCAAACTTCTGTCTCTTTTTCGGCTTTGCTTTTGGCTTGCAACCATGTTTTTTGTGCTCGTTAATTAATTTAATAAATTGTGTTGGAATAAGTACAAGTCTACCTAATTTAACTATTTCCAAAACATTGGTGCCGAAACTCAATTAAGTACGTTCAAACCGGGCGTTCACCGACAAGCGTATTTCCAAGAAATTAGCAGACTGCTCACTGCAACGCGGCGTGGCGTCCATCTTGTCACGTTCCCTACTTGAAATCTAAATTGAATCATACTTAAGAATACGTACGTACGTACGCATATGTACGTAATGTGATTTCCTACGTAAGTACTTAATCATACGTAGGAAATCACATTCAAGTTTTTTTTTTTTTTTTTTTTCTTATTCTAAGTTAGCCACAAATTGAATTTTAATATGTGAATCGCAGGTTGGTTGATAGTTTATGTACAGTGAGAATCTTGGGGCGAGGGGAGCTTCCGCTATGTGATACGTCTGCTCCCCGGCCTCAATAGGCATGATGACAGTAACCAAGAATCAATGAAATTATGAATTTATCTAATGAAATAGGATTCATGGATTATAAAAAACGTATTTATTTTTCAATTTCGAGTGAGATTGCTATTTATATTGATAAAATAAAACTATAAAATACAGCAATCCGCCATATTGCATAAAACACAAAGAAGCGAATGACGTCACAATTGTTTGTTTTCGAGCTTTGAAAATCACACTATTGCTTACTGCACACTGCACAGAGTACATTGGTAAAAACAATAGTGACGTCACAACGACGCCATGACACCGCCGAACGTTTTGGCGTGAATTTTAAAATTTAAATTTCAAATGCTAGTTTTATCTACCAAACTTTATTTTTCTACTGAAATAAGATATTTTTTCGAAATAGTAGATACTTCCGAACATAATCTGACCATTTTTCAAAATCAGTCATCATGCCTATTACATAACGAGTAAGATTAGACTTAATACTATTACATAAACATCGAATGTTGTAGAGATTACGCAAACAAAAATATAATAAAGGACTATAACTATACTAATACATATGCATATTAGGCTTGTTGTAATGCATAGGTGCACTGGTAGGCTCCAACGTCTGCTATTTGATACATAGGCCAGGGCCTCCAGTGCCCCGCGTCAAGGCGCTTTAAATTATTACAATAATAATATAAGCTAAATAATACTAATACTAATACGTGACAATTGCCGGTGTATAGGTGCAATGGTAGGCCCCAACGTCTGCTATTTGATACATAGGCCAGGGCCTCCAAATGGCCCGCGCAGCAGCGCTTTAAATTGGTCTGCATAACGGATAATATGAATATACCTATACACATATTTGCATACAATGTTGTAAAAATTATACAGACAAAAATTGTTCATAAAAATATAATCTGTGTACTTAATGTAAGGTGGCAACACCAAACTTCTGTCTCTTTTTCGGCTTTGCTTTTGGCTTGCAACCATGTTTTTTGTGCTCGTTAATTAATTTAATAAATTGTGTTGGAATAAGTACAAGTCTACCTAATTTAACTATTTCCAAAACATTGGTGCCGAAACTCAATTAAGTACGTTCAAACCGGGCGTTCACCGACAAGCGTATTTCCAAGAAATTAGCAGACTGCTCACTGCAACGCGGCGTGGCGTCCATCTTGTCACGTTCCCTACTTGAAATCTAAATTGAATCATACTTAAGAATACGTACGTACGTACGCATATGTACGTAATGTGATTTCCTACGTAAGTACTTAATCATACGTAGGAAATCACATTCAAGTTTTTTTTTTTTTTTTTTTCTTATTCTAAGTTAGCCACAAATTGAATTTTAATATGTGAATCGCAGGTTGGTTGATAGTTTATGTACAGTGAGAATCTTGGGGCGAGGGGAGCTTCCGCTATGTGATACGTCTGCTCCCCGGCCTCAATAGGCATGATGACAGTAACCAAGAATCAATGAAATTATGAATTTATCTAATGAAATAGGATTCATGGATTATAAAAAACGTATTTATTTTTCAATTTCGAGTGAGATTGCTATTTATATTGATAAAATAAAACTATAAAATACAGCAATCCGCCATATTGCATAAAACACAAAGAAGCGAATGACGTCACAATTGTTTGTTTTCGAGCTTTGAAAATCACACTATTGCTTACTGCACACTGCACAGAGTACATTGGTAAAAACAATAGTGACGTCACAACGACGCCATGACACCGCCGAACGTTTTGGCGTGAATTTTAAAATTTAAATTTCAAATGCTAGTTTTATCTACCAAACTTTATTTTTCTACTGAAATAAGATATTTTTTCGAAATAGTAGATACTTCCGAACATAATCTGACCATTTTTCAAAATCAGTCATCATGCCTATTACATAACGAGTAAGATTAGACTTAATACTATTACATAAACATCGAATGTTGTAGAGATTACGCAAACAAAAATATAATAAAGGACTATAACTATACTAATACATATGCATATTAGGCTTGTTGTAATGCATAGGTGCACTGGTAGGCTCCAACGTCTGCTATTTGATACATAGGCCAGGGCCTCCAGTGCCCCGCGTCAAGGCGCTTTAAATTATTACAATAATAATATAAGCTAAATAATACTAATACTAATACGTGACAATTGCCGGTGTATAGGTGCAATGGTAGGCCCCAACGTCTGCTATTTGATACATAGGCCAGGGCCTCCAAATGGCCCGCGCAGCAGCGCTTTAAATTGGTCTGCATAACGGATAATATGAATATACCTATACACATATTTGCATACAATGTTGTAAAAATTATACAGACAAAAATTGTTCATAAAAATATAATCTGTGTACTTAATGTAAGGTGGCAACACCAAACTTCTGTCTCTTTTTCGGCTTTGCTTTTGGCTTGCAACCATGTTTTTTGTGCTCGTTAATTAATTTAATAAATTGTGTTGGAATAAGTACAAGTCTACCTAATTTAACTATTTCCAAAACATTGGTGCCGAAACTCAATTAAGTACGTTCAAACCGGGCGTTCACCGACAAGCGTATTTCCAAGAAATTAGCAGACTGCTCACTGCAACGCGGCGTGGCGTCCATCTTGTCACGTTCCCTACTTGAAATCTAAATTGAATCATACTTAAGAATACGTACGTACGTACGCATATGTACGTGTCACGAATTCCCGTTAAGGTCTATATATTCCATGACTAGATACAACCTAAGACCGATTGACTAACTACGGATCTTTATTTGGAAGTTCATAAAACTACACGTGGGCATAGAACGGGCATAGTTTTGGGTCGTAGCGAACAACTTCGCTACCCACAATGTACCTTATAGAAATCCTGAAATAGCACACTAACACATGTGTTAAAGATTACTCTTAAAATGCATCAGAGATTAAATAATAAATAAATAATAAATTGGAACGATACAACAAAGGACTTACTGGCATTTCAGCTATCATCTCGCACACACTTTACTTTCCAACACCACGTCTCAACTCACTCTATACACAAAAGTATAACACTGTATATATTATGATATATAAGAATGTACACAGCACAGGCGTGCACCTCTGATGGCGAGCGATACTCAACTTTTTGTTTACAGAATGACGCCCGTATTTATACACAATGTCTTTTTCGCCTACCCTCTACCAACTCTGAATTCATTAATAGTGCAATACCAACATGAAATCAGTATTGCCATTCTATAAATAATAAATAAATGTTGCCAGTCGAACACACGATCACGACATTCGGCCATCCGACATTGTGCAACCTCCCGGTGCACAACCACCAAACATTTGCTTTGCTAAGCTTAGTTCGCTTCACTCCTTGCAACAATCTGTAGTGTACAACAAAACATCTTCATCCATTCATACTTGCACAATGACATTTAGTTTTAGTAAATCACGACATTCGGGATAATTAAAAAGGATAACAAAAAGGAAACCTACATTTTTTCAATTTAGTAATATCAAACTTAAAACCTCAAACCGATCTGAAATCCAAAACTATCGAGCTTTTGATCTTGAGATTTGTGAAGTGTGTGTGAAGTGCAATTAAACTGATTGATATCGCTGAGTCGAAATTTCACAACAGAAATAAAAATATCGCAATTTAAATCTAAAACTCATATAGAATAAAGTTAGGCAAATAAAGGATTAATTATCTAAAGCTGAATAAAAATCTAGTCTGAAACTTAATCAAAGTCTGGAACAGTTACAGTCTAAAACATAATCTAAACAGTATGTTACATATACCGTAAGCAAAAGTCTAAAACTGAATTCAAATTTAATAAAATACCCAATATTTATTTTATTTCTTATACCGTTTCAGTTATTTATACCTTACAAGCATCTGACGCTGAATCTAAAGCTAAGTAAATATCTAAACCCTGATTACAATCTGTAACAGACCAACAGGTCCATCATCCTGAGTTCCACCTATCATGTGTCATACATGACGTGTCATGCCTGCTTTTTTTAAAAAAACTTTATTGAAATCGAAAAATTTAGCAGAACGTAAAGGAAAGCTGATTTTATTAAAATTTTAGGACTTGACAAGAAATAAGTATCACACACTACCCCAGAGTTCACAATAAAATCTACAACTGCATCCAATGCAAACATTAATCAGGATTACTAATCTATCAATTCTTCAATTCAGTTGGATCTGCTGTACCATTAACTAATCTTTACTAATCGTTTGAATCAAATTAAGTCTATGTTAAATTATCTGCTCTAAATTCCTGACATCGTATACCTGTTGGCGGTAGACTGTTCCCACTATGTTAAATTATTACTATTTTAAAATCTTTAACTATGTAACAGTCAACGTTTTTAATAAATGAAATGAAATTTTTCGTAGCTTATTCAAAAAAATTTAACAAATAGAGTTCAATTCTATTAAACACGCCTCAAAACACAAGTTGTTTTAGTTTATTCCCTTCTTTTCCTAACCTTTCCTTTCCGTGTTAACCTCTGAATAAACCCATCAAAAAGAGACAGCACCACAAAATTCAACCGAATCAGTTCAGGTTATGTTGTCCAAGACAATCTTTAACTTGTGAAATACTTAGAATCTTACCCAATGCTTTGAACTGGGTCAAATACCTGAACTTTGACTACAATCATCATTGAAAACCAAACAAAAAGTCCAAAACTAAACCTTAGTCCAAAACTAAATCTAACTCTTCATCAAAGGCTTCTTTGAAATGCAAAACTTTTGTATGAATTGAAGTAGAATCGGCTTGCAATTATTGTACAATACTAAATCGCTATCATATAATTATTTTAAATTAACTTTACTCAATAGCAATTTCAAATTAAAATACAAAATTCAAATTTTGCTGTAAATCCAAAGCTTGATACAAAACTAAATAATAAAAAAAAACTAGATGAAAACCCCCAATTCAGAAATTTGAATTTAATACTCAAAACCTCTTTTGTCTTTTTTTTCAGAATCATTACCTCAACATATGAACAAAAATCAAACCAATTATAAATAAAAACGTTACATCAAGTTATAATATATTACGTCAGTAACATAATATAGTATATATACTGAGTGTTTTATTCATTCTGCTTTTTAATACTTTTTGCTTTACTTTTCTGCGTCTTTTAATAATTAAAGTAAGTATTTACAAATTAACTGACGGTTGTAGGCCGGAGCCGCTAGGTGAGGGTATACCTTCGTCACGAGCTTGCGGATCCACAACGCCCGTGCATCACACGACATTATTCAATAAATTTGAGAAAAACAATATGGAGATAAAATTAGAGTAAGCAAGCACGCACTAGTCACTCTCTAGAAAATATAATTTTTACATCATATTATTTATACTCTCGAGATTTTGGACGGCAAAAGATAATTAATTGCGCGATTTCATTTTCAATTCAAATAATAGTCTGTTAAATTTTATCATCCAGTTAATTATTTCAAATCACTCAGATAAATATATAGAAAGAAAACCCAATGTGACTTCGAGAATGGCGCATTTTACAATTTTATTACTTTATTAAACGGGCTTCTCGTGTCGTGACTGTAGTTTCTAGCAAGCTACTTAACTTCGAGCCTCAAATTTTCAGCCCTTATATTTATTTATTTATCTTTCTTTGTGATTAGTAAATGTTCCAAAAATTTTAATCTTTTTATTAAATTCAATTTAACATTTAATGAACTAACTTGGTCAAACTGAATCACTGGAATGCTAATTAGTATTGACGAAACACGTTTGAACTATTTTTGGAATTATTATTTTTGCGATACCTAGAATTTCAAAATTACTACAACCTTCACCGTTACAAGCTGAAGTATATATCCTTCCGTATTTAATTCTTAACGCATTCCGAACATCGGACCGCATTATGTTGAAAGCCATAAAATAGTGTAAACAAACGAGTGAAAGATCTATTAACAACAACAAACTTGGAACCTTTGTTTCAATTTACTTTATGCATTCCTTGCTTGTTAACTTTTTAAACTACTAAGCATAGTCTACAAGTGAGTCATATATTTGAGAAACACAAATTTTTCAAATATAACGAATGGGTGAGTGACCAACTGATAAGTTGAACCAATGAAAATAAGGCTATTAAATGCATCATTTCCTAAACCACATCGACATCGATCTGGTACGTTATTATAAATAGTGTACATATAATAACTATGTTGTTGTATATCTTCAAATGAAGCGTACTCATATAATATCGATCTAATTTCAATTTGCAAGTTCGTTTGATCATCATAGTTTTTTTTTTGAAATAACTATAATTCATTCGTATTTTGGCGCATTCAGATTATATACATCCGAAACACGTCGAGGATCGGTCGCCTTACATCGGGATCACTAATTAATCCATTTTAAAGTCCATACAAATACAATCAATTTTTGCGGCTGTACCATTAGGTACAGTTATACTACTCGTAAAAATTGATCTTAGTCGTTTAAAATAACCGAAATCTATCTAAAATCATTCAAAATTTAAAAATGTAGAACTTTCCCTGATCAAAAACATTTAAAGGCACACAGGAACTATGAAAAATGAATAAAATGCCATGGTAGTTCTAGATAGAACGAGTTACTTGTACAGTAATCTACTAAAGCAGCTAATAATTCTGGACTAGAAAACTTGCTTTCATTATGTACATCCCTTTAGTTTGATATGTACGTAAAATTAAGTAAATAAAATACATTAGATCTTTCACGAACAGTTAGATAACATACTGTCAAAAACAGTAACACACTTGTTCACAACCTACCGGCTCATTAGGTCACAACTTATGGAAACACTTATGACATACATAGTCATTCTAAAATGGTGACTCACATGGCCACCTAGGTCACAACTTATGGAAACACTTGTTCCACTCTAGTAACACACTTGGTTACATTCTATGGACTCACATGGCCCAAATGACATACATAGTCATTCTAAAATGGTGACTCACATGGCCACCTTAAAATATCGACACACTTGGCCACTCTATAATAGTGAGTAGACACACTCATGACTAAAACGTATACGAGCTCTCTGACCATCATTCAATATCTTTATTCTTACTCCCACAATACCAGCTACGCAAAATCGTCAATTTCAACTTGAAATCTAAGATATTCTAACGTCTCTATCTTGTATTCTTCCAAAATCCTTCATTATTAACCTCAATCACTGATAAATCTGTCAAGAGACACTAAGGCTTCCGTACATGAAAGCGGAACCCCTGATGTCAATCAACCTGTAATGCGATAGAAAGAGGTTCCCCTTTTTTTTAAACTACAAATGATAATGATATCAATAGCTGATATACAATACAGTACTAAAATACATATGCTGTGATAATAGCACATATTAAGAGTTGCAAATGGACTTGGTAGTAAAACCACTATTATTCTTTCAGCATAGGTACAACTACCATCGAACAGATCACTAATAAAAGGGCAAATGATTTTAAGCAAGTGCTTAAATAAACTTATCATAAATTACATGTCTGGCCAATGTACTTCACTAATGTAATTTAAGTTCACTCGCGGCACTAATATAAATAGTTGCCCTGCCACTCAAAAAAATTACTTTTTAAACACTACAAATTCCTAAGACACCTGTTTTGATCGAGTCTAGTACTACCAGACTAAACTATCTAGATCACATAAAATAAGTATACCAGTAAGTATACTTTTATATCGAGAATTTAAAACTAAATCATACTTGTATCGTATTTCTTATAAATCACACATGAAACTAATCAGAGTTCGATAAATTGCTTTGCATCCTAGTATTGACATGAGGGTATCTTATTTGACATATTCACTTCTCTTTTTTTTTTTTATTACTATTATTCACTCCATGAATTCTCTTCGTGAATAACCAGTAATCTAATCTATGCCTGGTTAATAGAAATTTCAAATTAAAAACTAAATTAAAATTAAAAACCTTGTAAAATCAAAATTCGAAACTTAAACAGTGCGTAAAAAAAAACTACAATCTCATTCAGTAGGCACTAGTCTGAAGGCACGAGGCTGCTTTTAAATTCAATAATCATTTAACTACATTTACACTAAATAAAACTTTAGGTAACGTTCATCCAAAGTAATGGTCCAGAGAATAATTCACAAATACTTGAGTTAATTAGAACTGATAATTATTTACCTATTTCATATCTCTAGGAGTACCTCAGGTTAACCAGTAGTAATAACCAAGCTGTATGGTATCGCATTTAATCATCTAAAATGGCTGCTCAGACGGCCGGTGCTAGTGAAATTTATTCCAGTATGTCAACTCTCATACTGGCGAAATTCTCGCTTGACGCTTTATTTGTTGATTATAGCTAAATAACACAAAATTTCTTGGACTCATGTCCAGGACATGACATTTTTTTACATCATCTATCATAAATAAATACTATGGACACTATATTCAAAACTCAATTCACTGAAAATTCTATCGATGTGTTTTATCTAAACTAAATACCTTAGAATCAGAATTACTTCGACACTAAAGTAAACTGCTTACAAAATCGTAATTCGGGGATCATCCTCCTCGATGGAAGCCAGTCGCCAAGCTGGTTTGAGTTGGCAATTCATTCAGATGAGACTTCACAGTCTTAACGTCGTGATGACGTAATATTAAAGTTTACAGCAAACTCTTTTCCAATTTGTGGGTAACTAAATACGGAATATAAATGTAATTCAAATATTAATTGCCTTGATACAATGTCAATTATTACCGCACGAGATCATTACCAAACACTCGATTTAACCTCTACTCAAATGGAATACAACATAATATTATAGCCAAAATAGCAAATCTAAGAGTTCACCCAGAACTAATGTTATTCAATGTACCCACACAATAGGTGTCAAAACAGATTTAACAATATCCAAAAGTTCTTTGTTGCACGTTATCTTTATAGCATAGCAAGAATGGATCTCAAGCTATATAAGCAATACATGCTAACTTTGATTAAAGTAGTCAATCTCTTTTGAACTTAGTAAACGGAATACTCTTTGTTTAAAAGTTTTAAAGGTACGACACAGAGAATTGTGTCACAATATAACTACTTAGTGAACAATATTTTTCTCGTGTTAAAAAAATATTGTTTTCTTGGGTTCATTTTCACTTCTGAAGTTGTCACGAATTCCCGTTAAGGTCTATATATTCCATGACTAGATACAACCTAAGACCGATTGACTAACTACGGATCTTTATTTGGAAGTTCATAAAACTACACGTGGGCATAGAACGGGCATAGTTTTGGGTCGTAGCGAACAACTTCGCTACCCACAATGTACCTTATAGAAATCCTGAAATAGCACACTAACACATGTGTTAAAGATTACTCTTAAAATGCATCAGAGATTAAATAATAAATAAATAATAAATTGGAACGATACAACAAAGGACTTACTGGCATTTCAGCTATCATCTCGCACACACTTTACTTTCCAACACCACGTCTCAACTCACTCTATACACAAAAGTATAACACTGTATATATTATGATATATAAGAATGTACACAGCACAGGCGTGCACCTCTGATGGCGAGCGATACTCAACTTTTTGTTTACAGAATGACGCCCGTATTTATACACAATGTCTTTTTCGCCTACCCTCTACCAACTCTGAATTCATTAATAGTGCAATACCAACATGAAATCAGTATTGCCATTCTATAAATAATAAATAAATGTTGCCAGTCGAACACACGATCACGACATACGTAATGTGATTTCCTACGTAAGTACTTAATCATACGTAGGAAATCACATTCAAGTTTTTTTTTTTTTTTTTTTTCTTATTCTAAGTTAGCCACAAATTGAATTTTAATATGTGAATCGCAGGTTGGTTGATAGTTTATGTACAGTGAGAATCTTGGGGCGAGGGGAGCTTCCGCTATGTGATACGTCTGCTCCCCGGCCTCAATAGGCATGATGACAGTAACCAAGAATCAATGAAATTATGAATTTATCTAATGAAATAGGATTCATGGATTATAAAAAACGTATTTATTTTTCAATTTCGAGTGAGATTGCTATTTATATTGATAAAATAAAACTATAAAATACAGCAATCCGCCATATTGCATAAAACACAAAGAAGCGAATGACGTCACAATTGTTTGTTTTCGAGCTTTGAAAATCACACTATTGCTTACTGCACACTGCACAGAGTACATTGGTAAAAACAATAGTGACGTCACAACGACGCCATGACACCGCCGAACGTTTTGGCGTGAATTTTAAAATTTAAATTTCAAATGCTAGTTTTATCTACCAAACTTTATTTTTCTACTGAAATAAGATATTTTTTCGAAATAGTAGATACTTCCGAACATAATCTGACCATTTTTCAAAATCAGTCATCATGCCTATTACATAACGAGTAAGATTAGACTTAATACTATTACATAAACATCGAATGTTGTAGAGATTACGCAAACAAAAATATAATAAAGGACTATAACTATACTAATACATATGCATATTAGGCTTGTTGTAATGCATAGGTGCACTGGTAGGCTCCAACGTCTGCTATTTGATACATAGGCCAGGGCCTCCAGTGCCCCGCGTCAAGGCGCTTTAAATTATTACAATAATAATATAAGCTAAATAATACTAATACTAATACGTGACAATTGCCGGTGTATAGGTGCAATGGTAGGCCCCAACGTCTGCTATTTGATACATAGGCCAGGGCCTCCAAATGGCCCGCGCAGCAGCGCTTTAAATTGGTCTGCATAACGGATAATATGAATATACCTATACACATATTTGCATACAATGTTGTAAAAATTATACAGACAAAAATTGTTCATAAAAATATAATCTGTGTACTTAATGTAAGGTGGCAACACCAAACTTCTGTCTCTTTTTCGGCTTTGCTTTTGGCTTGCAACCATGTTTTTTGTGCTCGTTAATTAATTTAATAAATTGTGTTGGAATAAGTACAAGTCTACCTAATTTAACTATTTCCAAAACATTGGTGCCGAAACTCAATTAAGTACGTTCAAACCGGGCGTTCACCGACAAGCGTATTTCCAAGAAATTAGCAGACTGCTCACTGCAACGCGGCGTGGCGTCCATCTTGTCACGTTCCCTACTTGAAATCTAAATTGAATCATACTTAAGAATACGTACGTACGTACGCATATGTACGTAATGTGATTTCCTACGTAAGTACTTAATCATACGTAGGAAATCACATTCAAGTTTTTTTTTTTTTTTTTTTCTTATTCTAAGTTAGCCACAAATTGAATTTTAATATGTGAATCGCAGGTTGGTTGATAGTTTATGTACAGTGAGAATCTTGGGGCGAGGGGAGCTTCCGCTATGTGATACGTCTGCTCCCCGGCCTCAATAGGCATGATGACAGTAACCAAGAATCAATGAAATTATGAATTTATCTAATGAAATAGGATTCATGGATTATAAAAAACGTATTTATTTTTCAATTTCGAGTGAGATTGCTATTTATATTGATAAAATAAAACTATAAAATACAGCAATCCGCCATATTGCATAAAACACAAAGAAGCGAATGACGTCACAATTGTTTGTTTTCGAGCTTTGAAAATCACACTATTGCTTACTGCACACTGCACAGAGTACATTGGTAAAAACAATAGTGACGTCACAACGACGCCATGACACCGCCGAACGTTTTGGCGTGAATTTTAAAATTTAAATTTCAAATGCTAGTTTTATCTACCAAACTTTATTTTTCTACTGAAATAAGATATTTTTTCGAAATAGTAGATACTTCCGAACATAATCTGACCATTTTTCAAAATCAGTCATCATGCCTATTACATAACGAGTAAGATTAGACTTAATACTATTACATAAACATCGAATGTTGTAGAGATTACGCAAACAAAAATATAATAAAGGACTATAACTATACTAATACATATGCATATTAGGCTTGTTGTAATGCATAGGTGCACTGGTAGGCTCCAACGTCTGCTATTTGATACATAGGCCAGGGCCTCCAGTGCCCCGCGTCAAGGCGCTTTAAATTATTACAATAATAATATAAGCTAAATAATACTAATACTAATACGTGACAATTGCCGGTGTATAGGTGCAATGGTAGGCCCCAACGTCTGCTATTTGATACATAGGCCAGGGCCTCCAAATGGCCCGCGCAGCAGCGCTTTAAATTGGTCTGCATAACGGATAATATGAATATACCTATACACATATTTGCATACAATGTTGTAAAAATTATACAGACAAAAATTGTTCATAAAAATATAATCTGTGTACTTAATGTAAGGTGGCAACACCAAACTTCTGTCTCTTTTTCGGCTTTGCTTTTGGCTTGCAACCATGTTTTTTGTGCTCGTTAATTAATTTAATAAATTGTGTTGGAATAAGTACAAGTCTACCTAATTTAACTATTTCCAAAACATTGGTGCCGAAACTCAATTAAGTACGTTCAAACCGGGCGTTCACCGACAAGCGTATTTCCAAGAAATTAGCAGACTGCTCACTGCAACGCGGCGTGGCGTCCATCTTGTCACGTTCCCTACTTGAAATCTAAATTGAATCATACTTAAGAATACGTACGTACGTACGCATATGTACGTAATGTGATTTCCTACGTAAGTACTTAATCATACGTAGGAAATCACATTCAAGTTTTTTTTTTTTTTTTTTTCTTATTCTAAGTTAGCCACAAATTGAATTTTAATATGTGAATCGCAGGTTGGTTGATAGTTTATGTACAGTGAGAATCTTGGGGCGAGGGGAGCTTCCGCTATGTGATACGTCTGCTCCCCGGCCTCAATAGGCATGATGACAGTAACCAAGAATCAATGAAATTATGAATTTATCTAATGAAATAGGATTCATGGATTATAAAAAACGTATTTATTTTTCAATTTCGAGTGAGATTGCTATTTATATTGATAAAATAAAACTATAAAATACAGCAATCCGCCATATTGCATAAAACACAAAGAAGCGAATGACGTCACAATTGTTTGTTTTCGAGCTTTGAAAATCACACTATTGCTTACTGCACACTGCACAGAGTACATTGGTAAAAACAATAGTGACGTCACAACGACGCCATGACACCGCCGAACGTTTTGGCGTGAATTTTAAAATTTAAATTTCAAATGCTAGTTTTATCTACCAAACTTTATTTTTCTACTGAAATAAGATATTTTTTCGAAATAGTAGATACTTCCGAACATAATCTGACCATTTTTCAAAATCAGTCATCATGCCTATTACATAACGAGTAAGATTAGACTTAATACTATTACATAAACATCGAATGTTGTAGAGATTACGCAAACAAAAATATAATAAAGGACTATAACTATACTAATACATATGCATATTAGGCTTGTTGTAATGCATAGGTGCACTGGTAGGCTCCAACGTCTGCTATTTGATACATAGGCCAGGGCCTCCAGTGCCCCGCGTCAAGGCGCTTTAAATTATTACAATAATAATATAAGCTAAATAATACTAATACTAATACGTGACAATTGCCGGTGTATAGGTGCAATGGTAGGCCCCAACGTCTGCTATTTGATACATAGGCCAGGGCCTCCAAATGGCCCGCGCAGCAGCGCTTTAAATTGGTCTGCATAACGGATAATATGAATATACCTATACACATATTTGCATACAATGTTGTAAAAATTATACAGACAAAAATTGTTCATAAAAATATAATCTGTGTACTTAATGTAAGGTGGCAACACCAAACTTCTGTCTCTTTTTCGGCTTTGCTTTTGGCTTGCAACCATGTTTTTTGTGCTCGTTAATTAATTTAATAAATTGTGTTGGAATAAGTACAAGTCTACCTAATTTAACTATTTCCAAAACATTGGTGCCGAAACTCAATTAAGTACGTTCAAACCGGGCGTTCACCGACAAGCGTATTTCCAAGAAATTAGCAGACTGCTCACTGCAACGCGGCGTGGCGTCCATCTTGTCACGTTCCCTACTTGAAATCTAAATTGAATCATACTTAAGAATACGTACGTACGTACGCATATGTACGTAATGTGATTTCCTACGTAAGTACTTAATCATACGTAGGAAATCACATTCAAGTTTTTTTTTTTTTTTTTTCTTATTCTAAGTTAGCCACAAATTGAATTTTAATATGTGAATCGCAGGTTGGTTGATAGTTTATGTACAGTGAGAATCTTGGGGCGAGGGGAGCTTCCGCTATGTGATACGTCTGCTCCCCGGCCTCAATAGGCATGATGACAGTAACCAAGAATCAATGAAATTATGAATTTATCTAATGAAATAGGATTCATGGATTATAAAAAACGTATTTATTTTTCAATTTCGAGTGAGATTGCTATTTATATTGATAAAATAAAACTATAAAATACAGCAATCCGCCATATTGCATAAAACACAAAGAAGCGAATGACGTCACAATTGTTTGTTTTCGAGCTTTGAAAATCACACTATTGCTTACTGCACACTGCACAGAGTACATTGGTAAAAACAATAGTGACGTCACAACGACGCCATGACACCGCCGAACGTTTTGGCGTGAATTTTAAAATTTAAATTTCAAATGCTAGTTTTATCTACCAAACTTTATTTTTCTACTGAAATAAGATATTTTTTCGAAATAGTAGATACTTCCGAACATAATCTGACCATTTTTCAAAATCAGTCATCATGCCTATTACATAACGAGTAAGATTAGACTTAATACTATTACATAAACATCGAATGTTGTAGAGATTACGCAAACAAAAATATAATAAAGGACTATAACTATACTAATACATATGCATATTAGGCTTGTTGTAATGCATAGGTGCACTGGTAGGCTCCAACGTCTGCTATTTGATACATAGGCCAGGGCCTCCAGTGCCCCGCGTCAAGGCGCTTTAAATTATTACAATAATAATATAAGCTAAATAATACTAATACTAATACGTGACAATTGCCGGTGTATAGGTGCAATGGTAGGCCCCAACGTCTGCTATTTGATACATAGGCCAGGGCCTCCAAATGGCCCGCGCAGCAGCGCTTTAAATTGGTCTGCATAACGGATAATATGAATATACCTATACACATATTTGCATACAATGTTGTAAAAATTATACAGACAAAAATTGTTCATAAAAATATAATCTGTGTACTTAATGTAAGGTGGCAACACCAAACTTCTGTCTCTTTTTCGGCTTTGCTTTTGGCTTGCAACCATGTTTTTTGTGCTCGTTAATTAATTTAATAAATTGTGTTGGAATAAGTACAAGTCTACCTAATTTAACTATTTCCAAAACATTGGTGCCGAAACTCAATTAAGTACGTTCAAACCGGGCGTTCACCGACAAGCGTATTTCCAAGAAATTAGCAGACTGCTCACTGCAACGCGGCGTGGCGTCCATCTTGTCACGTTCCCGGGCGGGAGCGCAATTTCTGCAGGATTTGGTAACATTTTTAGCGACATGTCTTCCGATGAGTCCAGCATTAAAGACACAAAGGTTGAAATACGGCGCATTAAGGCTAAAATCTCCCAGATTAAAGGCCTTCTGACTCGCACAGCAAAATTTGCGAGTGAGCAACGCGACCAAGTGCTACTCGACACGGAAGGTATCCAACTCCGATTAGAAATGCTGCGGACACGCCTTGGTGACTACAAACAACTCTCCTTGGAGTTACAACTACTCCTGGGCCAGGATGCGGAGCAATATTTCGCAGAGGATCTGGTCGAGGATAGGTGCGTCGCCCTCATGACAGAGCTTAGAAGGATTACAAACAAGGCCCACGATACGCCCCCCGCGACGCCGAAGGCTCATTCCCAATCTGGGCATAGTGATTGCCACAGCAAGAAACTCCCTCACTTGGAATTACCTGTGTTCGACGGTAAGGAGATTACTCAGTACGCTTCCTTCATTGACATTTTCAATGCAATCGTCGACAGTGATAATAAGTTAATGCCGGTGGAAAAGCTATGTTACTTAAGAAAATATTTAAAAGGTGATGCATTAACACTTATTGAAAGATTGCCATTAGTTAATGACTCATATAAAAGTGCTTTAGATTTGTTAAGTAAAAGGTATAACAACAAATGTTTACTAATAAGTCATCATGTGCACGCACTACTAGATCTTGAGCCAATCTCAAGGGGTACTGCTAGGGATCTCAGGCATTTGGTCTCTGTTGCAAGGCAAAATTTAGGGGCTCTCAAGGGTCTTATTTTTTTTATTTTTTTATTTAACGCTATTATTGATTCAATTTGTGATGGTCGTCTAGAACATGGCATCATAGTCTGCAAAACGGGTTTCAATTTATTATATTTCTGCAATTTTTGCGGTCTTCTAGATTCTATTAAGCATATGTCTTCTAATTCCACATCGATTTCGTTATTCAACATATTAATAGCATCCATGTAGTGATAATGATATGAATTTCCTGGCAACAACAGATCGTGAAAGAACATTAATGAATTAATGTCCGAAGGTATACTTAATTTAGTTATAGGACTGTAGATGGGGATTTCTATTAAATCTTGAACCTCGATAGCATCTATCATTATATTACAAACATCTAATACTTTCGTAGTTAAAGCGTTGACATAAACACACTCGGATGCAATCGCCGGTCTCTGGTTGAAACCTATTGTCGTGATAGCACCACCACGCATTGACAATCGTACTTTCTCAATGAGTTTAGCATCGATTGGTTTTTCAATCAAGATCTTAAGGTTATCTCTAACAGGAGTGTAATACACGAGTGTTTCAGTATGTCTACTTATCGCAACAAGTATGTGTGATTCTGAGTTGTAAATTTCTTCCTTTATTTTTGTTGATGTTCTGACTATTACGATATTTTTTGCCTGTTTGCCCTGATACTCGTGGATTGTAGACACATCGTAACCCGCTCTACGTAAAACGTCCTTTTCTGACTGTTTGAATACTAAATATTTAAATTTATTATTATCTAATGGAACATTCGCTAATGAAGTATAAGGTTTTGTTCTTAAACTGTTAATAATTTTTGATGTGGATTTAGTGCCAGTTTCATATTTATCGTACAATAACGCCATGACATCAACTGGACATCTATATGAAGTATCTAAAACTCTACTAGGTTTAAAGAAATTTTTAAAATTTCCATATGTCACACTTACGCAACCTAACCTATTTATATAACCTATCTGGTTGGGATCTCCCAATAAATGTAAAACTTCACACTCCGAATATAGACAAACCAGAAATATCTCACCAGGGTGTTTCATCAAAGCTTCGTCAATCCATACTTCCTTATATTTCTTTTTACTATTCAAAATGTACGAATCTATCGTTCTATAAGATTCTTTAAAGTCACTAACAGGTTGATTAAATTTCTTACTTAGTCTCTCTCTGATATCAATCGCACCTTCCGATGAAGATGTCAACACTAGAGATCCAGGTTTATGTTCATTTATGATAAAAGTGGTTTTTCCACATCCGGGAACACCTACAACCATATCAATTTTTGGAATCGTAAATTTATCTTGCAAGCATTTTAATTCTTTAACCGCGTTTAATAAGTTTGGTTCTTGCATTAATATGGTATAACGTCCACAAATGATTAACCGGTCTCTAGACGCGGCAGATGCGTTCTCGTCACATTTTTCTTCAAAGCTGACGAAATCATGACCATCATAACAGTATGCGTAGTTAACATTTGGTTCACTGTTCAGCAACCACTTTTGTGTGAACCTATCGAATACCGAAAATTTTTCTTTATGTGACATTAAGTATCTTTTGGTGTCAATACCTAATGGCGTACTCAATTTCTTATAAGCCGTACTGTACGTAGCTTTGGCAGTTCCGACTGTGGTTTTCCACAATTCTTTTATTTCTATCATGGCGTTCACAGCACTGTGAGATGGTGTCTTTTCCTTTATAAATTCTGGTTTATGCTCAGGTACAGGATAATAAGGATTCGTTATTGGTTTCCAAAAAGCGTTGTGTGTTGATATATTTTTTGGTTCGTTATTACCCACGTCCAAATCATCTGCGTCGAATTTACCGTGTACTTCGACGATACCCTGGAATTCAGTCGGAATATACGATCTCAAAATTTCAACTCTACTGATAAAATTTATTTCTGATGTTCTTAAATCAATTTGAATTATTTTTTTATGTTTATCAACTAATTTAAAGATATTAATCAATGTTTCGGCATTAGACTCCAAATCCATGAAATTTAAATCGTACCTCTTTTCGGAGAAAACGTTAATAAGAGGATTATGAACGATGTACGGATTATTTAATTTCTTTTTACTATCTGTTTTTATCGTTGTTAATTTACAATAATCTTTACACAATTTCTCACGGTTTCGCATATTCTTAACGAACTTTTCAAGCTCATCGATATACGTAGTCGTAGTTTTGTAATCTTCACATCTCGATTGTGTAGTGTTAGGAGTAGAAACCGAAACATCACCATTTTTTGATTTTTCAAGACCAAGTTCATCATTGTCAGGAACTTGAGTTTTAAATAATTTGAAACCAACAGTTTTCTTAAATCTTTTATTTGTAATAGTATCAATATTCTTATCATAAACTGGTGTAGTACCAGCAGAAGTCATTGAGATTATCTCAGTTCGAGATTTTGTATTTTTAAGAATTGTGATATTTTTTTATTTTAAAGATCTTGTGGATATTTTTGAACCACGTTTTGGCTTGCCCAAAATTCTAAGTACACCGCGTGGGAATTCCACTGATGGTAAAATTTTTTCAGACTCTAAGATATCGAAGAAATTCCTTATTGCAATAGTCGAACGATACATTATGTTATCATTATTATCATTATTATTATTATTTTCGATATGAATTTAACTCTCACGCCCGCATACAAAATAAATACATATTATAAATAAGGCCAAAAAATCTATAAACTTACGTAAATAAATAGAAATGAATAAATAAACTTACATACACATTACACAAATAAATAATTGTAGCGGGCGGAGGATTACACCCCGGCAGGGGAGACCAGACGGCCGGGGGTCAGGGCGACAGGTTGAGAAACCGGCGGACTATCCTAGCCGAGTCTAGCAACACCGCTTTTTGCATCCTGGCTGCGAGCGAACTGCCACGGAACCCCAGCCGCCTCAGATGGTGAGCGAGGCTGACTGGGATTAACCCATTCGCAGATATAACGATTGGGATGGTTTCAGTGGACTCCACATGCCACATGGCGGAAACCTCGTGAGCCAGATCGAGATACTTTCGTTTTTTCTCCGTCTCAGCTCTCACAAGGTTCTCGTCATATGGAATGGTGATGTCCACCAAAAACACCCGTGACTGTGCCCGGTCCAACAGCACGATGTCAGGCTTATTCGCTAGAATAGTCCTGTCCGTGATGATGGACCGGTCCCAATAGAGCCGGACTCCGTCACGCTCGAGTACAGGCACCGGTGTGTACTTGTAGTACGGCAGCCTCTCATCCAGGAGACCGTACTGCAGAGCAAGCTCCTGGTGAAGGATTTTGGCCGCTTGGTTGTGCCTGTGCAGATACTCAGTGTTAGCAAGCGCCGAACATCCCGAAAGCACATGTCTGAGTGATTCACCGGGATGGCGACAAGCTCGACATATGTCATGAGTGCCATCTTTCAGAATGTACTTTCGGTAGTTCCGCGTCTTAACTACCTGATCCTGTATCGCACAGACGAAACCCTCGGTTTCCCCAAAGAGGTCACCGAAGCGCAGCCATTGCACGGACGCTTTCTTATCGACATGCGGCTCATTAAGAGCTTTAAAAAAGCGTCCGTGCAACTCCTTCTCCTTCCACACGGTCTCCCGGTCAGAGGTGCTAAGTACCACCGGCGCCTGCCACTCGATTTTGGCTAAGGATAGGGGAGTGAGTCCTTTATCACACTCTATGACCTCTCTATGCATGGGTGACTCCCTCTTCGTCTCGAAGTATGTTCTGAGATTGGCTATCTCCCGGTTATGCATGGTCTTGACGCTTAATACGCCTCGACCACCACACTTCCGGGGGATATACAATCTCATCACAGACGATTTCGGGTGATGCATGCGATAGAGAGTCATAGTCGTGCGGACTTTTCTATCCAGGGCGTCAAGTTCGGTCTGAGTCCATCTGAGCACGCCAAAGGTGTACATGAGAACGGGCATAACCCAGCCGTTATAGGCTCGAACCTTATTGGCGCCTGACAAAAAACTTTTACAGATCTTTGTCAGACGGCCAAAAAAGGCCTCGCAAACAGACTGTTTCATGTCCGCCTCATTTACCCCCACCGATTGCGACATACCCAGATACCGGTACGATTCAGCCTCAGAGAGGGTCCTGATGATCGATGGCTCGAGGTTCATCTCAGCCGAGTGAGTAACCTGCCCCCTTACCACATGCAAGACCGCACACTTGTCCAGCCCGAGCTCCATTCTGATAGAATTACTGAACTCAGTGGTGATAATCAGCAATTCTTGCAGACGGGTAGCATTGGGTGCCAGCAGTTTGAGGTCGTCCATGTAGAAAAGGTGAGGCACTCTTGTCCCTCCTCTCCGAAACTGAAAGCCCGTCCCTGAACTCTCCAGCAATGAGCTGAGTGGGTTCAGAGACAGGCAAAACCAAAGCGGACTCAGACAATCACCCTGGAAGATCCCCCGCCGTATCCTTATCCGGTCATCAGCAGCCGCCAACCGCTCACCATGGAGACAAAGGATCGTACTCCATTGCCCCATGCATTCCCTGAGGAAGTCTCGAACTGCACCATCGACTTTGTACAGTTCAAGGACCCTCAAGAGCCATGAATGGGGCACCGAGTCGAATGCCTTTTTATAATCAATCCAGGCGGCGGAGAAGTTCCGGCGGTTGCGTTTGACCAATTGTCCCGCAACGGAGTCGATGAGAAGGAGCTCCTTAGTACCACGGCTACCCCCCCGACATCCGTTCTGAGCCTCAGACATGATGTTATTTTCGTCTACATGACGAGATATCTTGAGGCTGAGAACGGATGTTAGTGTCTTATAGATGGTCGTAAGACACGTAATGGGGCGGTACTTTGCCGGATCAGCGGCATCCGTAGACTTTGGAGCTAGGTGAGTGATCCCAGTAGTGAAAAGGTTCGGGAGCATCCTCTGCTCGAGAGCTTCTTGGAATTGTCGAGCCAAGGTTGCATGGCAAACCGAGAAACCCTTAAGCCAGTAGTGATGCAGCCCGTCGGGACCCGGACTTTTCCAGTTCGGGGCCCGCCTTACTGCACCAGCTACATCCTCCGTAGAGATGGCTACCGGGTTCATCGGTTCAATTACGGCACACGCTTCCTCTATCGCCGCAATCCAAGGGCCCTCTTCATGCTCAACCTCTCGCGACCACACACTCCGCCAGAAAGCAACGAGGTCTGCCGGGCTCGGCCGTTGAGAGGTAGAGCAGACTGCTGGACACTCCAATCTTTTGTAGAACCTTTTCTGATCACTCGAGAAGAGACGATTTTGCTGAAAGCGCTCGACTCTTTCCGAGTATCGTCGTATGCGGTTCCCCCATGCAGCGATTTTCTGCTTCAGGTCGTCGATGCGCTCCGTTAACTTTTGGGTTATGTCGGGCTGGTCCAACCTAACCCCAAGCCCGTTGAAGGCAATTCTAACGGAGCGCACAATCCTTGGCCTGGTATTGCCCGACCTGAAGCTTTGCAGTCTGCCAATGAGGCCTCTGGCAAGGTTGATACGGCGTTCTATTCTCTTCTTCCAGACCGGTTCCGCGTTGCGTCTTGCAACAGCAGCGCATCCCGGGCCCGGGGTCTTGGCTCCGATAAATCGGTGCACGGCTAAAGCCGCGCCGAAGAGAATAGAAGCCGTATCATCCAAGCCAGTGCTGTTCACTAGATGTTGGGGCAGCATTTGGTTGATGGCCTCAATGACATCCCGCGTCGCTACATTCAGCGTGAGGCGGGAGAGCCGCGGACGATTCTCTAGAGGAGCGTTCCGAATTTCAGAAATCGCCTCTTCTAGGATCCTTCCCATCCGCTCTAAATCAAGGGAAACTGTTTCCTCGGCGCTTTCCTCAACAGGCAAATCGTGGGAGGGGGTAACTATCTCCTCGTGGTTAGGTACCGCTGGAGAGACGATTTGCTCTGTTGTTGGAGTTGTCGCCTCGGGAACAGCCTCACGTCTTAACCGTTCGAGCTCGGTAGCGTTAAAGATGTTCGAACGCTGAATATACCGAGCCCGATCTGCCAGGTTTTGCTCCGTGACAGTTAGAGTCGGCTCAAGCAGCAGGAACTCACGGTACATTGCCGCTCGATAGCCAGTCCGTCCGGTTTCCCCCCCTGTCGCCCTGTAGTACGCACGCATGACATTCTCGTTCATTTGAGATGTCCATCTCATGCGGCGTACACCACCAGTGGCGGGCCCCGAAGATTGGGTCCTAGGGGATCCTATCGGGGCCAAGCCCTCTGATGGGGATGATGGATTGGTCGACCGATCCGATGGTAGTGGCGGTCGACGGGTGTGGCTAGCGGTCCGCATGCTGTCACGTCCAGCGCCAGTTATTATTATTATTATTATAATTTTTACTGTCAAAATTTTCGTTTTTTACTTTAATTATGGGAACTTCGATTACTATTGTATGGTCTTTATTATTTGTTAATAGCGACGACTCTAATTTGTTATCTTGGTTATCATCATTAGCTGAAAGTGATAGTGTTTCAAAGTTATTATTATTGTTTCCTATTGACTTGTTATTATTATCATCGCAACTGTATTACTGTCCCAAACGTTTCATCAATGGTTATCCATTGATCACTAGAATCTGGATTAAAACATAGTTCGTCCATGGGTAAATCATCAATACGTGTTGATTCAAAAACGTTACACTTGTGAAAATCTTCCTCGACATCCCGCGAATCATCTACATACGTCTCACTAAAAGTTATCCACTCACTACTACGAGTCGGGTTGAAATTACTTTCATCGATATCCATTTCATCAACAAAATTTGTCAATGACATATCAACCGCCGTTAAATGGGTTTTATTACTGTTGCTAATATTCTTTTTCATATTTGGTAATGACAAATAGACCGTCTCACTTAAATTCGCACGCATATCATATTTTTTTGTGAATTTAATATTTTTGGAAAAATCATCACTAAAAGACATTTTTAAAGTCAAATCCGAAACACCTTCAGTAGGTTCATGTGGTATTTTCGAAACATCAACCGGAGTTGATTTTAATATGTTACGTCTTAATCTACAAGGACTATAGTGTTGATCACGCAGATGTAAAAATATTGTTTTTACACCGTCACCATAAACGCGGGGTTTGAACGACAAATGATCCGCGTAGACCACAATTCTGACATTATAAGTTTTTGACGCTAATAATATTTCAGGCTCACCGCCCACTCATTCGACGCTAAGAGAATTTTAATAACCTCTGGTAGAAGTATCGCGGGTAAGTCAGCAATAGCAGCACTGCTCAAAAGCTTCAGTTTAAAATCTGAGATAGATAACTTATCGTCTAATAATTGTTTCAAACTATCAAAGAGGCAATTACCATCACCTACAGCTTCACCTATAATCAGATCATCAACAGCTGGTATGTCATCCGTTTCAACTTTAGTTTCAAATTCAGCGCTTGAATCAGACAGAGAATCGACAGAGTTACTCACCATATGCTTCTCCTGAGATCCAATTTCGACATCTGGAACCTCTTCATGCGTGGTTTCACGCACTTCTTCGATACCACACGCCTCGTCAGATAACGGACTCTCCTTGAAAGGATCAGTTTCATCTATAAGAGGAAAACATGGTAAGTAATTTACTGCATTTCTATCTAAATCTGTATAGTCACTCTCAATAATGGTAGTTATCTCTACGAATTGTACAGCTTCACTAATGTGAACCGGATATTTTTGAGGTATCGCGGACCATTCTATTAACGTGGCCATAAATTTGTGGTACCATCGAGTACCCAGATTGAGTGCAGGGACTCCATCTAATGGAACATTATTTGGATTATCCAGAGTTTGTTCGTAAATAACATTCATCTCATTACTTGGTTTAGGAATTTTAGGACTAATGAATTTTTCCCAAAGGTTTTTGATTATATTAAACGGATTAAATCCTTTCTGAGATCTCAATCGCTGTATTTCATCGGTCACCTCGGATGTCGCTTTAGTTATACCAAATCTGTCGACAAAACATTTCAAAAATATAGCACTCGCAAGCAAATATAATTTCTTCGATTCCATATCGTACGCCTGTTGACTCACCGCTTTAGTTCCGACTACACGTGTTGAAAATGATTTTAACGCAGCTAGAATGTTCGTGACAGAGAATTTATTATGGTCCAGCGTGTAAGCGTAATTTATAGCGTCGTTAACTAAACGTTTTGGTGCTTCAAACCGCACTAATCGCATATGATTTTTTGCGGTATCATAACCATCAGCAAACCAATCAAAACACTGAATGACCATATTATCAGAATTATCAAACCATAACCTATGTGTTAATTGACCCGGTAGTACGTTTTTCGATCCACACCTAACGATCCTAAAGAACACTATTGAGTTTCTTATAGATGAGATATTTACGAAATAATGTTGCCCATTACTATCTTTAATAACGGGTTGTTGTAACAGAGTCAAATACGTGTCTACCCTATGCGTATAAGACCACGAAGGATCCCCTTTAAAACTCATATTTACATATTTAATTCCATCTTGAGTAAAAATCTTATAATACGCACCCAAAGTCTTGATCGTTCCTTCAGAATTTAATAACATATCGGTACAGAATATGAAAGAACCCGAACCTACTTTGGCATCTGCAGCGGTCATAGCGTTGGCTATATCTGTCGCAGTTCTGTCGTACGTTGAGTGTAAGAAGGTCATAAAAGGCGCTTTTACACGACATTGTTCTGAAACATTATTACAAGAGAAAATTGAAGTACCATTCACTATATCATCATTATATTTTTTTAGAGCTTTAGATTGCAAATTTGAACACCGTTGCATTGTGGCAATGGAAGCCTTCCTGTTAGCGTCACGTTGTTGATCGTAAATACTTAATATCGGTGAACAGCAATGGAAATTATGACGACCACGATTTATCTGTTTAAAAACGTCACCTCCTGAATCTTTAACTAACGCGTCATATCCATCAGGTATTTTTACATTGGCTATTCTGCTTAAACCCAAACTCATAATATTGATTTGCTCTTCTACAATACGCGATGCCGCGGCGTAAGCGTGTGGGTGAAATAAATCATGCTTAAACTCTAAATTTAATTCAGGAAAAATTTCGGTTAACATAGCTTCCTCCTCTGTTGACAATTTGTGATGAATCACCAACTTATCTGCTTTGTACATCGGATCTATAAGTCTCTTTGCATCAACGATTACAGCGTTACGCACCATTTCTGATAATGCACTTTCACCTGTCGCGAGGTCTCTGGCTATAACTTTCGCCACTTCTGCTTGGTAATCGAGACCGGCTCGCTGACAAATAGCTGGGATAGCACTATGTGGCACGATGTTTGATCCTATGTGATAATTCAAATGTCTATAAGTTTCTCTAACTTCCCTATATGTTTTCTTATATGAATGTTGAGATACGTGTAACACATTCTGACATTTCACTCTCGGACTCAGAACGATATCGTCATCATTTACAAAGAAACGTAAAAAATCCATCACGTCGTTAATTTTTGGATACGATTTGAACATTTGCGCGATTGAAAGTATCTGTGATGTACTAAACCCTAAATTATAGAAGTATAATAAATAACAATAACCATTTTTTGCGTAAAAGTTTTTATTTACAATACAAAACTTACCTGCTTCCAATGTCTTGAGATCTAAGTAAAAATATACCTTCGAAGAGAGCATCTTGAATACGTACAAACTTTCAGGCGAAGAAAATTTGTTTGAATATTACGATGAAACACTGTCCAGGCGAGGACCGTGTAATTAGTGTATTACCCCAGGCGAGGGATAACCACAAACAACACAAAATTT
Source organism: Erebia epiphron (assembly GCA_963932025.1). Taxonomy (NCBI): domain Eukaryota; kingdom Metazoa; phylum Arthropoda; class Insecta; order Lepidoptera; family Nymphalidae; genus Erebia; species Erebia epiphron. The sequence continues at coordinate 4,172,243 of OZ009948.1, forward strand.
ACTCAAAGAGGATTTCCTCTCTGCGTATGCGTTTCTTCGTTTATCTTAATCAAAACATAGAATATTGGGACATGATAGTTATACCAATTTTGCTCCGTAAGTTAGATGTATATTCTTGCAGGGCATATCATGCAGAGAGAGATCAAACTCAGCTTCCCACATTGGAACAGTTCTTAACATTTTTAGAAAAAACCGGCCAAGTGCGAGTCGGACTCGCGCACCGAGGGTTCCGTACAAACCTGTAGTAAGTTTTAAATTATTAAAAATATTTTTATTATATGACGTATTAAAAAAAAACTACTTAATAGATCTCGTTCAAACCAATTTTCGGTGGAAGTTTGCATGGTAATGTACATCATATATTATTTTTAGTTTTATCATTCTCTTATTTTAGAAGTTACAGGGGGGGGGACACACATTTTACCACTTTGGAAGTGTCTCTCGCGCAAACTATTCAGTTTAGAGAAAAATGATATTACAAACCTCAATATCATTTTTGAAGACCTATCCATAGATACCCCCACACGTATGGGTTAGATGAAAAAAAAATTTTGAGTTTCAGTTCTAAGTATGGGGACCCCCAAAATTTATTGTTTTTTTTCTATTTTTGTAAGAAAATCTTAATGCGGTTTACAGAATACATCTACTTACCAAGTTTCAAGAGTATAGTTCTTATAGTTTCGGAAAAAAGTGGCTGTGACATACGGACGGACAGACAGACAGACAGACATGACGAATCTATAAGGGTTCCGTTTTTGCCAAATTTGGCTACGGAACCCTAAAAAGAGCAACTAGCTTTGAAGAGTCACAATTATGTAATGGTAAGACTGCATCCTTTAATAAAATACCAAAATCTGCCAATTTAGTAGCAAAGTTCAATGAAACAAACACACTTTGTTGCAGATACTGTAAAGAAGAGCACAAAATATACACATGCAAAAAATTTCAAGCCCTCAGCACACAAGAGCGAATAGACTTTATTGACAATGCTAAATTATGTAAGGTTTGCCTCAATTTACATACCAATAAGTGCCGCTTCCATTTTAGGTGTAATTTTTGCAAAAGTAAATCGCATAATTCGCTATTACATTTAGAAGATGACATGGCATGTAACGTGGCCAAGACTAACATAATTTCAATCCCCAAAAAGATGGTGCTATTGCCTACAATTAAAGTCAGAATTAAAGCTAGCAATAATTCATTCATAACTGCAAGAGGTATTGTCGATAGTGGCAGTCAAATATCTTTTGCCAAAACTAGTTTAATCAATAAATTGGGTTACCAAACATTGAATCATTGTTTCAATGTAACAGCTCTTGGTCTAAACAGAAAACCAGTCACCAGGGCTGTCAATTTATCATTACATTCAATACACAGCAATTACAATTGTAACTCTTTATTCTCTGTGGTAGACAATATTACAGGCTTTCTGCCACAGGCAAGGTTTGATTTAAAAGATGTTCAAATTCCAGATACAATCAAATTAGCCGACAATGATTATAATACCCCTGGTGAGATAGACTTTCTGGTTTCAGCAGACATATTTTTCCAAATTCTGTTGCCAGACAAAATAGAGCTACCACGGGGCGATTTAGTATTATTATCAACAAAATTTGGCTACATTTTGTCTGGCAACATAAAAAGTGAAAACATTTGTCTTCAATGTAAAGACAGCAATGATCAAGTGTTCTTACATGCAAATGTCACTGATGATAGTGTAGATACTATAATACAAAGGTTTTGGGAGGAGCAAAAGCTGCCAGAAGCCATGGCTGCAGCTCATACTGACCCTTGTGAGATTGAATTTCAAAACTCTGTTCAGCTCACCAATAACAGGTTTCAAGTCAAACTTCCACTCAAAATTCCAATAGATGAAATAGATCTAGGAGACTCATTTTCAATAGCCCTCCACAGATTAAATGCACTTTGCAGAAAATTCTCAAAAAATCCAAACTTACAACAAGATTATTCCAATTTCATAAAAGAATATCTTGAACAGGGTCATGCAGAAATTATTGATTTATTTAAACCTGAAAAACCTCTCCACCAGTGTTACTTCTTGCCTCACCATGCAGTCTTAAAAGAAGGCAATTCAACAACCCGTCTGCGAGTGGTATTTGATGCAAGTGCACATTCAGCTGGGAATCAGAGCCTAAATGATATATTACATACTGGTCCGGTAGTTCAAAAAGACCTATTTGATATCCTTGTATTGTTCCGTACCTATAGATATGTAGCTATGACAGATATTAAAGCTATGTTTAGGCAGGTTCTTATAGACCCTTCACAGGCACACTTACAATTAATCCTGTGGAAAGAAAATCTAAATCAGCCATTGTTGTGTTTACAGCTGTTAACAGTTACCTATGGGCTTACATGCTCCAGTTTCTTAGCCACGCGGTGTGTAGCAGAGCTAGCATTCAAATATTATGAACAATTCCCGTTAGCAGCATCAGCTATATCAAATAATATGTATGTAGATGACTGTCTTTTTGGTGCCTCTTCAATTGAGCAAGTAATTCAGGTGCGGGATGAATTAATAAAGTTGACTAGTTTGGGTAGCTTTGAATTGCATAAATGGTGTGCAAATGACCCAGTTATTTTAAAGGGTTTGCCAGAAAACAAATTACATTCACAAGATTTAACTAACTTTGATAACTTTGAACAAACAGTAAAAGCCCTTGGTCTGTTGTTCAACATGATGGGTGACTATTTTATAATCTCAAGCCCTAAAGGGCAATTACCCCAACAGTGGACCAAGCGCACGGTTCTTAGTTTCATTGGTTCCTTTTTTGACCCATTGGGATTGGCTGGACCTATAGTGATGCGTGCTAAAGTATTTTTACAGAAGGTTTGGCTAGAAAATTTAGATTGGGACACACCCTTAACAAGTAATTTAATTGATTCTTGGAATTTATTTGTCACAGATCTAATGAACATGACCCCTATACACGTCAAACGTGATTTAATGATAACAAACGCTGATAAAATTGATTTGTTAGGCTACTGTGACGCCTCAAATATAGGATACGGCGCTTGTATTTATATAAGAGTTTTGCATGGTAATAATGTGGAGGTAACCTTATTATGTAGTAAATCATGTTTATTGTTGGCGCAATTATACGCAAAAATACAACCTATACTAGACAAATGTCAATGTCACTTTGACAATAAAATTTTATTTAGTGACTCGCAAATTGCACTCTGTTGGGTAAAGAATCCACATATAGAAAGCTACGTGCATTCCAGGGTCTTAAAAGTTAACGAATTAACCAAGGATTGTGTGTGGTCCCATGTGAGTGGTTTGTGTAACCCAGCGGATTGCTTGTCGCGCGGAGTTATGCCTTCGGAATTGGCGCCGAATGATTTATGGTGGAACGGTCCTAAAGAATTAAAAAAAGTTATTCAAACTTATATACCATTCAATTCATCATCAATAAATAATGTGTTAAATGAAAAACCCTTAGTTACGCATTCAGAGGTGAACTGTAACGTGAATGTTGAACTAATTCCAGTGTCAAAGTTCTCATCTCTAAACAAACTTCAAAGGGTTATGTGCTATGTGATGAGATTTATCAACAATTGTAAAGTAAAAAGGCAAATCCGCAACAATTCCGAGCAATTCGCAGCCTCCGAATATCGGCAGGCTATGTCTGCCTTATCTAGGTATGTACAATCCCTACATTTCGTTGACGAACTTGATTGTTTGAGGTCAGGGAAACCTGTTAAATCTAACTTGCAAAAATTATGTCCATTCATTGATAAAGAGGGGCTAATGCGCGTAGGAGGCAGGCTGGATAGTGCTAACATTCCCTATAATCAGAAATACCCTATCATATTGCCAAAAAATTGCAATCTAAGTATACTAATTATTAGAAATGAGCATATAGGACTATTGCATGCAGGGTTAAGGTTGACTTTGTCCAGTCTGACTCAAAGATACTATATCATAAGTGCTACTGTACTTGTAAAAAACATTATAAACAAATGTGTGCAATGTTTTAGATTTAGAGCTAAAAATGCTAAACAATTAATGGCAGCATTGCCTCAAGACAGACTAGTGCAGGACAAACCATTTAACAAGGTTGGCATTGACTTCTGTGGCCCATTTAGTATGAAACAGTCAACATTGAGACGGTCAGTCATTACCAAAGGTTATGTTTGTGTGATAGTGTGTTTGGTAACTAAGGCTGTGCATTTAGAATTGGTCTCTGACCTGACCACAGACAACTTTCTTTCTGCTTTCAAAAGATTTTGTAGCAGGAGAAATTATCCCTCTACTGTGATTTGCGACAACGCTTCCACATTTCGAAGTGCTAATACAAAATTGCATGAACTATATAAACTTAGTAAATCAAAAGAGCATAAAGATTTAGTTAGTGACTTTTGTTCACAGAAAGGCATAGAATTTAAGTTTGTGCCCAGTTACTCCCCGTCTTTTAATGGAATATCCGAGGCTGGAGTAAACTCTTTCAAGTATCACTTTAAGAGAGTTATTGGAAAATTGTTATTAACTTATGAGCAGTTTAACACAATCATTGTACAAGTAGAAGCTGTACTCAACTCTAGACCCATTACTCAACTTTCAAATGACATGTCAGACTTTAGCTTTTTGACTCCGGGTCATTTTTTAGTAAACCGGCCATTGACAGCTGTCCCTGAGCCCAGCTTGACTGATGAAAACATAAATACAATGAGGTTTTGGAAAAAGTGCACCAAAGTCCAGCAAAGCTTTTGGCAAGTTTGGCATAAGTCTTATATGTCACAAATTATAAATAGGCCTAAATGGCATAAGTTGGACTCAAATATTAAAGAAGGTGTTTTAGTCTTACTAATTGGTGACAACTCGCCTCCTCTTCAGTGGCCTGTTGCTAGGGTAGTAAGGGTGTATCATGGTAATGATGGTAATGTAAGGGTTGTCAAAGTGAGGAAAAGCAATGGACATTGTCACAATAGGGCTGTCAATAAAATAGCAGTTCTACCCTACCTATTTATGAATAATTCATCCTTTTTTAAGAAAAATTATGCTTTTCTCCACCATTTGTCACCACTTGGTTTAAAGTAATTAGTGCTTAATTTTTGGTTCATTGATACTTATATACTTGCCACAAATGTGCCTATTATCTTGTATACTTACCTTATACCTAGATGTTGTATGTAGTTACCTGTCTTTACTTGCCTACAATATTATGTGGCATCTTACTATTTTAATTAAATTAGATTAACAACTATAATAAGAAAATACTTTAAAGAAAATATTATGTTTTTTATATCTATATATTTGCAATATTTTATCGAATAACAATTAATGTCATCAAATTATTTCTAGAAAGGCCCCAGCAGGTTAGGTTTGCCTTTTTGTTCTCATATTTAATATACAATGTTTTGAATTAGTATTTACATCTCATGTAATGCCGGGGCCAGATTTATGTTCATAAAAATATAATCTGTGTACTTAATGTAAGGTGGCAACACCAAACTTCTGTCTCTTTTTCCGCTTTGCTTTTGGCTTGCAACCATGTTTTTTGTGCTCGTTAATTAATTTAATAAATTGTGTTGGAATAAGTACAAGTCTACCTAATTTAACTATTTCCAAAACAAAAATATAAATATTAAGAGTAGAACTATAACGATACTATTACATATACCTATTGGACTTATTGTAATGCATAGGTGCACTGGTAGGCTCCAACGTCTGCTATTTGATACATAGGCCAGGGCCTCCAGTGCCCCGCGCCAAGGCGCTTTAAATTATTACAATAATAATACAAACTAAATGATACTAATACTAATACGTGACAATTGCAGGTGTATAGGTGCAATGGTAGGCCCCGACGTCTGCTATTTGATACATAGGTCAGGGCCTCCAAATGCCCCGCGCAACAGCGCTTTAAATTGGTCTGCATAACGGATAATATACATATACCTATACACATATTAACATACAGTGTTGTAAAGATTATACAGGCAAAAATATAAATATATATAAAGAGCAGAACTATAACTATACGATTACATATACCTATTGGACTTATTGTAATGCATAGGTGCAATGGTAGGCCCCAACGTCTGCTATTTGATACATAGGCCAGGGCCTCCAAATGCCCCGCGCTACAGCGCTTTAGATACTTACAATATAGGGTAAAACACAAACATTATTTTTGCAAAATATAAACAGTACAATGATAACATATATAAAAAAACCGGGCAAGTGCGAGTCGGACTCGCGTACGAAGGGTTCCGTACCATTATTAATAAATAATTACCTTTGTTAATGAACCGCAAGACTAACTTTGTTTGTAGAGGTTTATTGTTAATATCAAAAAAACTATGCTAGTTAGAGCATTGGCTATAGTTTTCCTGTAAAATATACGTAAATTCCTATTGACCATAATTATTTCAAATTTTTCGATTGGTAAACTCCGGAGATAAGGGGGGGGGAACGGTATTTTTTTAGACATTTTCTCAGATAAATCAAAAACTATCATAACTAAAAATAATTAAAAATCTGTTTTAGAATGTACAAAGTAAACCCTTTCATATGATACCCCACACAGTACAGTTATCTCACTTTTAAATTTCAACCCTCAGATTTTCCCTCCTTTTTAAATAAGAACAAAAATAATTTCCAATTTTTTTTAATTCCAGTGTCTTTGGGCCACTAATATACACAACTATTCCAAATTTCATGTCGATAGCTTCGGTAGTTACTGAAATAATCGAGTGTGACGGACGGACAGACGGACAGACGGACAGACGGACAGACAGACGGAGAAAGTCGCACCATAAGGGTTCCATTTTACCATTTTGGTACGGAACCCTAAAAATAGAGAAAAATACAGTGATAACAAAAGAAAAGTAAAGTAAAGTTAAACGAAATATAATACATTTACACTGAGCGTCATCGAGAGCTATTTGAGAGAAGACAGGGTGTGTTTACTCCCCATGAGTAAGCGAGCGGAGTGAACATCACCAGGATCCAGTTATTGTCCATAATCTATGTTGGACTCCACCCGCTTTCTCACGGCGCGCAGAATGGGACAAGAGGACGAGTTGGCCGGATGGGCCACATCTCCGCTGCTATTGAATTTAATATTTCGGTTTACGCAGTTGATACACCTCGGCTGGGCTTTCCTCTCTCTGTCCGGACACTCGGCCTCTTTGTGTGTCGTGTCAGCGCAGTAGGCGCAAGGCGCTGGCGCGCCCTCGCCGCAATTTTTACTAGTGTGGCCGAACTGTAAACACACCCGGCACTGAATGAATGGAGTGAATGTGCGGACTCTAATTTTCTGGTGGTCAACGTTAACACGTTCCATCTCGACTGCTTTCCTATATGCGCTGGGTTCGAACGTCATCACTGCGTTATAGAGGTGAGGGTTTCGGTTATTACGTACAAATCGCAGTTGGATGTCATCGCTCTTGTTGGGATTGCCAACCCCCGGGTTCTGTCGCATGATGACGGACGCCAGCTCCTCCCGCGGCAAATCCTTGGAGATGCCCATTAGCATGAGCATGGGGCGAGAGTTTCTGGCGGGTTCAGCCGCAACCCTGGCTGACTCCCCCAACCGAGCGAGGGTATCGTCCCGCTGTGCTGGCGTTTCAAACTCCACCCTCAACCTGTTGTTTGAGAGGGGTTGAACTCTCGATGGAGCATATGTAGTTTGCTTAAAACTAATAGCCTCCCTCCAGGCAGAGACCGCCTCCTGTCTGCTCTGGACAGGGGCTTTAGGTGTGACAATTATCGCGTGATTGGATTTCTTGATCGTTAACGCGGCAGTCGAAGGCTCGGGTGTAGGTGTGGGTGGCGTGGGCTTGGGTTTGCGTTTGGATGTCGTCGCAGTTGTTGTTATCGTTGGCGTCGCCGCCTTCGGCCTGTTGGTCGCTGTCGCCTGCGCATAAGACTGGCTCGCGCTAGCGTTGGAGCCGGAGGCAGCGCGTCCAGCCTGTAGCTCAGTTCTTAACTTGTCGAACTCCTTACGCACCTCGGAGACCAGGTTCTTAATTTCTCCCAGCTCTGAAGCGCAGCCTGAGTGGGAATCGCTGGGTGGTGGTGTCGTCGCGGTTGGCGTTGGTGTTGGTGGCGAGGCCGTAGTAAGAGCGTGAGTTGCCCTACGAATCTCCTCCGCCGTAGCCACAATAAGCCGCTTGTTTGCGGCTGTAACACTTTTCCCCTCGTGCACGGCCTTAATAATGGTAGTGGTGAGGGCGGTGATCGCTGTCGAGAATGACTGCAAATCCTTCACTTGCTCCGCAGTTGCAGAAGAGGGTGCCGGCGCAGGAGAGGGCGCGGGTGCGGGGGGTTCATGTCTCCGCTTAAGGAGGCCATGTTAGGTGAATTGCGGTGACCATAAAAGTTAAATGGGGGGGTGAGGGGGGTTGAGGGGGAGGGGGGTTTGAGTGTCTCAAATGATAGATATTGATAAAATACACAATATTGTGAAAACCGTTTAAATTCGATTGACCGACTGGAAGCCGAGCAATCGAATTTAAACGGTTTTCCTAAATTTATAAAATACGGAAAAACCCAGAAAATAGAATACTTATAAATGCGGTTTTCCGTGAATGCAATATGGAAGGTATGGGAAAATACTGAATATGTAAGAAAACCGCATCAAAATCGGTACATAAACTACTGAGATATGGATCAGGGGGTGGAGAGGGGGGGGTGGGTGGATGTGAGTATATAGATAGATAGATATCAATAAACTACATATTAGTGTGAAAACCGCTTAAAAATCGGGCGACTATCGGCCGAGTTATCGAATTTAAGCGGTTTTCCTAAATTTATAAAATCCGGAAAAACCCAGAAAATGGAATTACTTATAAATTATGCGGTTTTCTGTTAATGTATTATGATAGGTATAGGAAAAATATTAATATGTAAGAAAACCGCATCAATATATATACATAAACTAATTAGATACAGCTATTTTATCCCAAATTATAATATGGGAAAAAGCCCGGAAAATAGAAGTACTTATAAATGCGGTTTTTTATTGATAGAATATGATAGATACGTGAAAAATATTAATATGTAATACAACCGCATCAAAATCGGTCCATAAACTACTTAGATATGGGTTCTACAAGAAAATCTATTTTTAGAAATAAAATTACGTTTTGAAAACCTAGATACTTTTTTGTTTAGGCCGATTTTGGAAATTTAAAAGCGGAAATATCAAGGTGTTACTAAATAAAACCGGCCAAGTGCGAGTCGGACTCGCGCACCGAGGGTTCCGTACAAACATGTAGTAAGTTTTAAATTATTAAAAAAAATACGAAAAAAACACGTTTATTGTATGGGGACCACCCCCCTTAATATATATATTTTTTTAATTTTTAGTATTTGTTGTTATAGCGGCAACGGAAATACATCATTTGTGAAAATTTCAGCTTTCTAGCTATCACGGTCTATGAGATACAGCCTGGAGACAGACAGACAGACAGACAGACAGACAGCGGAGTCTTAGTAATAGGGTCCCGTATTTACCCTTTGGGTACGGAACCCTAAAAATGGTGTTCTACCAAAAATGGAGGGGATCCGACCTCGAACCTTCGAACCAAATGGGCGAATGTTTGAACGAAAAATCTAACGAATTCCCATGAACACAAAAAGTAGATTAACAGCTGAACTATAAGTGATAGAGGCCTGAAATTTTCAGGCAATATACTTAGATAGTTATAGTACACATATATATAACATATACTATAATTTTATCCCGTCGGCGCTCGGAAATATCAAGTATTGAAATGGGGGGTCGGAAGAGTTCGTGAATGAAAGGAAGGAAAAGTGGCCTCACCCCCTGAATTTCGGTGATAGAAGGTAGCCCGATGTGTCCTTTTCTTAGTTACGCTGTCGCACACAACACAAACACTGTAAATGAGTTAAATGTAATATGGAACTAGGTTTTTGCCTAACGGTCAAAATAATAAAAGTCCCTATATATCTTTTAAACCGTCCAGCAGAAAAATCTGAAACTTGGTATGCACGTTGGGTGGCCAGCCCCTGATCTAGTGAAATAATAAAAATGATGTGTCCTCGATTTAGATAAAAAGTTATTCAAGGAAAACTGTTTTTTTAACCCAAAAACTGTGGTTTTTAGGCCCTAACAGTGGCGCGCACACCGGGAAAAATCCCAAACTTTGCCAGAACCTGCGCCCGGGCAAAACACACCGAATAATAGCACTTCACGATTCGTCACTTCTCGCGGTAAAATGAGAGCCGCACGCGGAAAACTGTCAAAAACTGCCGTAAAAATCACAAAAATTGAGTTTTCTCAGCGGAAACTCATCCGATCTGAAAAATTTTTTCACTGTTGTGTAGCGCTCGCGAGCGCGCACCCGTGGGTATATCGCACCGGTATATTCGCGATAACTGACCCACCAAAACGATTTTTCGAACGCGGAGCGTTGCAAAAACACTGCTCACTCGTTGCGCTGAGGCGTGCGACTATCACATTCAAGTTCTAAGGTACCTAGTACTTACAGTATTTGAATATTCTTGTGTACAATCAGGTGTGTTTTCTACGGTGACATTATCTTCAGATCGAGATGAATTCCATTTTGTTACTGTTAAAGTTTGATCTTGTTTGACTTGAATTTTCAATTCATTTATCAGTTTCTTGAATTTCAAGCGTGGTCCAAGTTTTGGTATTAGTTCCCGTAGTTCGTCTTCATTTAATAACGAAATCGATTCTTCATCGATTTTATGCTCCTGAAAACCTTCTAGATATTCATCGAGGCCTAACAAGCGCGCAGATTCTTCAAATTTCTCCATTGTATACAATATAAACGCACTTTTTAATAATGACTTGGTAGATTCGAGGTCAAGATAACAGCTCTCTCGAGGTGTTGACTGTTGTTAAAACGGAACTCGACTGACGAATGACGACGTCTTGCTCTTGGCCGATAGGCGCAGAGACCGTTCGGCCACACGGACCCGATAACGCCTATACTTCACGAACCTTAACTTTATAGAGCAAGAGCCCGTGAACCCCAGACCTTCGTCATTTTATAATAGCTGAAAGTTTGTCAGCGCATGCTCTCAACACAGGTAAGAACGATGGACCAATATGAAGTTTGGGTTACAGTGGCTTTGGCAGGTAAACGGTACTAAAGGTGTGTAAAATACCGATCTAAATTCATCAAATAATAAAGTGCGATTTTTATATATTACCTTCAGAATATTATTAAAAATCACGTTATCCATTGCCAGACACTTAACATCGTGGCAACCCCTTGCCAGACACCCTTAATGTTCTTGAATATAATTTTACTTACCTTATAGTATAAAAGCTGATTTTTATATATAACTAGCTGATGTCCGCGACTTCGTCCGCGTGGTTTTAGTTTTATGTTATTCCCGCGGGAACTCCTTAATTTTCCGGGATAAAAAGTAGCCTATGTGCTATTCCAGACTATAATCTATCTCTGCCAAATTTCAGCCAGATCCGTTCAGCCGTTGGGGCGTGATTGAGTAACAAACATCCATCCATACATCCATTCAGACATCCATCCAAACTTTCGCATTTATAATATTTATTTGATTGTCCCAGGTAGGAAAATTGACGCTGTGCAAAAGCACTGTGTGTTCCGGAAATATGTATATCTGGTCGACGTCGGGGAGTTTTGTCAGGTGGTGGGATTCGTTGAGTCCGGTGGTGTCTAGTAATACATCTTTCTATATAAAGCTTCCGTAGAGTAATTTCGAAATTTGATATAGCGCCTCTGTGGGGAATCTACGGGGCTTACCAAGCATGACTTTTATGATCGATCTTTGTGCTCTCTCTACTTCAATCATGTGCGAGGTGGCTGCTCCTCCCCATGCTGATATGCAATAGATTAGTAGAGATTCGCATAAGGATCTGTAAACCTGTATAATTAGCTTGCTAACCAAAGCTGTATTACAAATTTCATTGGCATACACCAAGAAAAGTGTTGGCCCGAGCGTGCTTCCTTGAGGTATGCCGTGTGTGACATTTTGGGAGGCGCTAGTATGGTCCGATATTTTAGATCCTAATAATAGTCATTAAACCAGGCAAGGGGCGTTCCTCGTATTCCAAGACCTGCCATTTTTCGTATAAGAAGAGGTATGGACACTGTATCAAACGCCTTCTTGAGGTCAAGGAATACCCCTATGCATTTGTTTCTCTGATCCATATGCTTAGCAACTGTTCTGGATAAGGCGATTACAGCATCTTCCGTAGAAATTTTCGCCCTGAAGCCATATTGGTTGATTGCAATCAGATTATGGCGTTCAAGGTAGCCTATCAGTCTGGAATTAACCACATTTTCCAGTACTTTACCCAGGGCTCTTAGAAGCGAGATTGGCATGTAGTTTGAAACCGATTGTTTGTCTCCACTCTTATATATCGGAACAATAGTTGCCTGCTTGAATAATGTAGGAAAGGTACCATTCGCCAAACTGAGGTTACAAAGATGGTCAATAGGGAAGGGAATAGTCCCTCTCTAATAGGGTCAATAGGGAATCTTCTCAAAAGACCCGTAGAAATACCATCGTCACCAGGGGCACAGCGAATTTTAAGGTTGCTCAGTATGCCTTTAATTTCTCTTTGATCAGTAGGATTCAGCATCATCGAGTTTCCGTTGTGTGCATGTGTTTTCTGTACAGATATTAACTCTTCTTCAGTTTTATTAGTTTTAATTAATATATCATCAGCGAGTGAACTTCCTACGTTTATGAAGTAGTTGTTAACTGTTTCTAGGGACTCTGTTGGGTTGGATGCGAGACTTAATAAATCGTTAGCCAGGGTTTTTTGCGGAGTTAAATTACATAATTCTTTTAGAATATCCCAGGTGTCCTTTTTTTGCCTATTTGTTGCTGGAGTTTATTTTGATAATAATTTATTTTTAATTCTTTAGTAATTTCTTTACATATATTTCTATAATTTATATATTTTATTTTATGTTCTGCGCTTTCAGAATATTTTTTTGCTATCGCGTGAAGACGGTCCCGCTTTTTAATGCATTTAATTATGCCATAGGTGATCCAGGGTTTAAGTGGCCTTTTTCTGCGCGAGAGTATAACTGTATCAGTGTATTTAAGAATTACTTCTTGTAGAATGTTGGTTAACACTTGAGCTGCTTCATTGGTATTAGTAATTGATGCAAAGTATGACCAGTCATATTCCTTTAAATATTTCTTTATTCCTTCAAAATCGGTTTTGGTTCTGGTGAACGTACCTTGGCCAGACTTTCGTGGTGCGGGGGATCCTTGAATAGATAATAACAGCGGAAAATGGTCTGTCGTATCTGTATTTAAAACATAACATTTGGATTTCCCTACCAGTTTGGTCATGAAGTGGTCAAGACATGTTTTTCCGTGCGTTGGAATATTAACTGTAGAAGCTAGGCCATGAGAACCTATAACATCTAGGTAATCGGAAGTTATTTTGTTGCTTAGGTTAAGCGTATCAATATTTATGTCACCTGTTAAAACAACGTTGCGAGACCGGGTAGTGGTCAGGACCGTATCTAGGGATTCGATAAATGGCCGGATATCCTTGAAACAGTATGGTCTGTATATGCCAAGAATGGTCATATTCCCTATCTTTGCAGCCAAGCAATTAGCTTCCTTTATATTTCTTTCACAGACGTACGCGGGAATATCGGATTTAATGTACATCATGACTCCATCGTTTTGGTTAAAGCTACGTTTTGTAAAATATACGTTGTAACCGTCTATAAGTGGGGGTATAGTTGATTCATCACACCAGCTCCGTTAAAATCATGATGTCTGGATGAACACTTAGTTGTGAAATAAATATAAGGAAGCTATCGAGATTTTTGTTAATACTACGTATGTTAAAAGATATTATATTGAAATTATTGGTGCCCTTCAGACATAGTTCTTTCGGCTCTTCTACTAAATGACAAGGGATATTACATGTTTCATCTATATCATCGTGAACTGTTTGACTATTGAATGTTAAGATAAAAAATATAATATGTGTTATTGTTCACAAGTTGACTAATACGATCATATTGTAATGTAGAGTGATTTCTAAAATATATTGGTGCTAATGAGTATACTCGTATATGTTTTAAAAATAAAGCTTGATATTGGTTTAAAGAAAAGCAGGTGTATGACTTAGTAGGAAGGTATAAATGAGTATTATATTGTTCACAGTACGAATGGAATGAGTGTTGCTATGTGTATGTCGTGTGTGAGTATGTGTGTAATACTGTTTGTTGTTAGTGTGTCTTGTCCTATACGTTATCGTGAGATTAGTCTGGGCGATTTTAAACTGGATATGAATATTTTGGGTATCCAATAATATAATCACATAATGTAGAGTACAGAGAATATAATACAAACATTTTTGTGGTCGAAATATTACGAGGTATACTAAGTATGAATGCTACAGATATTAAATCTTTACAGTGATGAAGCGGTAGGTAAGTAATAGCATAATAGCACATTTTGTAGTTTGGGCTTGACCAGCAAATTATGAACAGTAATTATTATAACAATTAATAACAGCTCTACAACGCAATCGATAGCGAAATTACGCCCACTATACCTTGGTTTTAAGATCATCGAGGTGCTTTTCATTATTTACCACAATGAAGCGTTCACCCTCTCGTTTCCGCAGGAAGATTTTACCACGTGAGCACCAGCAGAATTTATAATCGTACGTTCTAGCGAAATCTCTGCATTGAAAAAACAGCTTGCTTGTCCTCGCTGTCAGGTGCTCTGTAATATAAATTGTCGCAGGCGGTAAGTTAAATTTCAGAGACCATTATAAAAAGTGGGCTATTGATTTTAATATTCCACAAGTTGCATTAAAGCAATTAAATATAATTCTGAACAAAATAATGCCCTGCATAGTCACTTTAGACCCAAGGTCGCTTTTAAAAAGTACAAAAAATATACAAATCATTCTTATCGATGATGGTCATTACTGGCATAATGGTCTCATTGAATCTTTAAAGACGATTTTTCAAAACTCAAATGTTAAACCGAAATGCGTTTCGCTTAATGTGAATATTGACGGACTACCATTGTTCAACAGCTCTAAGCATCAAGTGTGGCCTATATTGTGTAACATCCACGAAAGACCAAATGTGCCCCCTTTTGTTGTGTTTATTTATGAAGGTACAAGTAAACCATCAAATGTATCCGCATTTTTTCATCCTTTTGTAAGTGAATTACAAGAATTAATGTCTAATAATTTGAGAATTGCATCGCAAGACGTGGTCGATACAATGATCGAAGTTAAAGTCAGAGCCTTCATATGCGACTCGCCAGCGAGAGCCTTGGTTAAAGGTGGGTATCCAAGTCCCAATTATGTAATTTAAAATTTTCTGTTAGGTGATATTCTTATTAACTTTTGTAATGTTATATTCGAAATTGAAATAGTCATCCCGGTCAAAATCGGCCAGGAACTTGGGTGCAATATTGTACCGGCTCAGATGGTCGAGTTATGTCTATCACATAAAAAGTATTCATGAGTTGGATAACCAACCGGAATGTTAAGAGAGTGGGTTTTCGTTTCATCATCATCATTAACAACCCATCAACGGCTCACTACTGAGCCAGGTCTCCTTTCAGAGAAGGGTTATAGGCCATAGTCCACCACGCTGGCCCAATGCGAATTGGCGGACATTGACGGCGGGTTTTCGTTTAGTAGCAGTAATTTAAATAAAAGTCAAAACTATTGGTCACAGACTGTAATTATATTTTATTTTTTACAGGAGTATGCAACTTTAATGCTAAACATGGTTGCTTGAAATGTACAGTGGTCGGCGAGTATAGCCATAAATCGCACACAGTCATCTTTGCAAAGACTGATTGCCCACGAAGAAATGACGCGGACTTTCGTTCTAAAAAGTATGGAGATCACCACAAGTACGATTCACCTTTGCTAGCATTGACAATAGATATGATTGAACAATTTCCTGTAGGAGATTCTCTACATATTATTGATTTGGGTATTATGAAACGGTTATTAATTGGTTGGAGGGATGGAAATTTAGGAAATCTAATTACAAAATGGTCTGCAAGGGAAGTAGGAAAAGTCTCACAATTTTTACTATGCTGTCAGAAGCCAAAGGAAATACACAGGAGTATTAGAAGCCTTAAAGACTTGTCACATTGGAAAGGTTCTGAGTTCCATACATTTTTGCTCTATTTAAGTTTTGTGATATTAAAGGATGTCTTAGATAATGCAGCATATCATCATTTTCTGCTCTTTTTCTCAGCTGTAACTATTTGTATAAGCGAGACACATTTGCAACTTCTACCGGTCGCAGAAACAATGTTAAAGCACTTCGTTGACAATTATGGCAAGTTTTATGGCCAAGAGCACATTACAAGCAATGTTCACAATTTAATACACGTAGTAGATGAAGTAAAGAGATTTGGAACCTTGCAGAGCTTTAATGCTTATCCTTTTGAAAATAAATTGAGTTCAATAAAGAGAATGATCAGAAAAGGTAACCAGCCACTTCAGCAAATTGCTAATAGATTAATAGAGAGACATAATATTGAAGTATATTACTTAAGAAACGATCCTAGTCATAACTGCTCTACGATAAAAAGTTACAAATATAGAAGTAAACTTAAGACAGTTATTCAACTAGAATCCTTTATCCTCTCAACTGATAATGGAGATAAGTGGTTTTTAACTAGCAACAACCACCTTGTTGAATTTCGTTCTGCTACTTGCAACGAGGGACGTATGCAGATAATTGGAAATCGGATTGAAAACTTAATGAATGATGTTTTTGAAACGCCTATTAAATCTTCATTTCTTAATATATTTATGATATATGAGAACGAAATTTCGGAAACTGAACCCATTTTATATGATATTACTGATATAAAATACTGATATAAACTTATATAAAATCTAAGTTGTTTAGTGTTTCATACTACTCAAATATATACTTTGCTCCGCTTATTCATACATTTAAGAAATAGGTAATAAAAAGTCAGTAAAATTTTTTTTACTGACATTTTTTTTATTATACCTAGGAACGTAATTAACATTTCAAGTTGGTCAAAACTCATATCAAACCTGGCATTTTGATCAATTAACTCAACGCCACTGGTATTTTCCTAAAAGAAACAAAATATAAATCACAAGCATCCGCGTGGAATCAAAATTTCATACAAACTTCCCTTTAGTGATTATTTCTGGAATAAAAACCTATGTCTTTCCCAGGGTCTCAAACTATTTCTATACCAAATATCATTTAAACGGTTCAGCCGTTTAAACGTGAAGAAGTTACAAAAAGAACTCACTTTCATATTTATACACCGTGAAATTGACTTGGTTATATTCCCAACGCCTATTGGCTGTGCCCATAATAACAAACAACTTTCTCAAAGAAACATAGGTCGAATTACGAAAAAAAAATTCGTCCGATCTATCATCAATCTATCTCGATGCCAAATTTCGTCTAAATCAGTTCAGCAATTGTCATATAGGTATTTTTCACCCAATATACAGGTGAAAAATTATTAAATAAAATAAAATATAAATTTTGCTTTTAGTTCCAGCTGGCAAATATAAAGAGGAAGAATTATGGTCTTCCCCTAAAATATATGAAAACCTTCGGGCGCCAGCCAGCCGGATCAAAATCTGCTCGGATAGCCTTGCCGAGGCCTGAACTTTTAATCTCAAGCCAGGGATTTGGTCTACCCAGCCGTGGACTCTCTCACAGGGTTTAGTTTGGTGGATAAAATCAAAGAGTTCATGTATAGTTGAAATTTAAAATAAATTTATTAAGTTTCAAAATTAATTCCAGTGTTACATTTTCAAACACAAAAAAAAAAGGAAAAAAGTATAATGTCCCTGCGTTCCTTGCCTTATCCTAATTATTATAGGATACCCATTCCTAAATTTAGAATAAAAGCTTAAGGTAAACTGAGCCACATGGCCGCACCAAAGGTTATGAAAAATACATCAAGAAAATAAACACATTAATTGTAGAAATACACAATCCGCTACGCACATGAGCGATATATTAATAATTACGCTTGCTTAAACTAGCGTTTCATCACACCAATCTTGAGATGTGAATCGATGCACGGGTTTGAACCACACGCAGTTAAGTCTTTGATCATCAATCCATTGTTATACTTCAAAGAAAAACTCAGCATTGTAAAATACCAAAAGGTAAGATATTAGATGGGGAGTGGTTGAAAGCTGCAACAAGAAAATGCCAGGTTAAAATTTAATCATTTTCTTGTCGGAAAATTAGTTCAAAGGTTTTCCCTAATGACGAGAGAGGTTAGGAAAATCACAAGGCGATCACTTACCGCTAAAAGCGCCATATCCCACTAATCCATAGCCCTTAGGCTTATTATAAGGTTTTATTTTGTCATATTTCCACAAAAGGAGATTACATTTTCTTGGAAATTCCAAGAGCGACTTGTTATAATGCGCATCACCGAAAGAAAAGTGACGTTTCGCAAGATGGCTTCCGTGGATTAAGAATTTCGTTCAGAAAAACACGAACTGTCAACAGCGGAACATGCATCGATACCTAGTTACCGATTCACTAAATGAAGGAGTTGACAAGTGTCTAGATGACATTTCCGAACGACTCGCCTAAACGTCATGGTGAAGTTTGACATTAAAAGGTGACATTCGAAAGTAAACAAATGGAACGGAATATGTAAGGGGAACCGCCAAGGTACACATTACACAATTTAAGCATAAAGGGCTAACAAACAAACTCCCTTTCACATTTACATTAAGTTAAAATATTAAATGCTCTAAGAGCTGATTCCTTCAGGTTCGAGATCCTAATGACGAAAATATAAATACCTACTTATGTAAAGTTAATAAACTTACCAATAGACAATTAGTTACCAGGTCGTTCAAATTTATGTGTCGTCGAGTTTTTAGGTTGTGGTTTTTTTGCAATATTCTCCTGGTCCGTATCCGTGTCGGACATATCCGACATAAGAGCGATTTCTTTTTCGGATCTATCATAATTTGGAATAATATTTCGCTTCAGGATACATGGCATCGATTTCCAATTTATTTCTGGTAAAGAATCCTCAGCCTTTATCAAAATAGCCTCATTCTGTCGTGGCCAATATAATGTTCCACGTTGTTCCCATTGTGCTGGCACAGTTGTTAATAAGATTTACCATTTTCTGTGGTTTCCACTATTTTAAAAGGCATTTTGCTAAAAAAAAAAAAAAAACAAGAATTATGGACAACAAAAACTTACTAAGTAACAATAGGTTCCTAAATTATCTTATTATAAATAAAACATAAGCACTTCAATAATTGTACCTATTATGTTTTGTTGTTACTTGATAATTTGGGTTTCTTAAAATTTAAGAGCCACGCGCCCACTCGCTAGTACCAACCTACTACATCAACTGACTGACAAAGCGAAAGTGCGCGAGCGAGAAGCGAAGGTAGATTCTGTGTATTAGAGGAGATATTTCTGCAATCGAGACATCGCGGCAGCGGCCGGCCTAAAGACCGAGCGAGAGCAACAACATATTGACTCCGTAAAAGTACAGTGCGCCATCTAGCGACTCGGGATAGTAGTTAAAACTCAATTTGGATTCTATGGATAAATTACGCTACTAACTTTTCTAACATAATATAAAGTTATGAAGAATGCTAAACCCAGTTTTTATAGCTAATTGTGTGAGAAGCGTAAAAATAATTACAAGTGTAGATATTTTTTCTAACTCTTGTACTAATATTAGTAAAATATATTAATAAGTATTACCTATTAAGTTGAAGCGTGTTTCCAAAATTCTTACAAATATATTATTATTATTCCTTTATTCATTATTATTATTAATTTATTTACATAATGATTCAAATTTAAATAGGTAGGTATGATTAACTGACTAATTACAATATTCGCATTCGTCTTCTGGAAAATGATAATAGATAGCAAAATATTTGCAATGGGGGCACCAAAATAAACTGTAACTTAATAAATTATTTACATTGTTGTCTGTTAAAACAAAATGTAACGGTCTATTTCGACGGACTATTTGGAAACCACATCCATAACAACGAGAACTAAAGATAAAATGAGTAAATGATCACGGCCATTTCAAATGTGCTCGTATCATTTCGATGAAGTCCATCTTTGATAAAAACTTATCAACATCCGCGTAATTATAGATCATTGTAGAGTTTACCTAAAACAAAAGTATTATTTAGCCTTAACTAAGTTATATGTCACGCAAATCCTTGTGTTCTTAAAATATAAATTCTTGGAACTAAGTAAAGCTAATCGTTTATTATTTTATTATTGATCCCTGTACCACAGCTGTAATGGCCGACACATTTTACAATGAACACGCAGTTTATAGGTCGGGAAGTATATAGTTGTCATATAACGCAGTCACTTAATATAAATTATTAATAAAATATGTGAATACATTAGAATTTTAAAAGCGCATAAAAATTTTTGTTACAAACTTACCTCACATTTATCAGTAAACTTGATTGCACAATGGTTTATAACTGATGAAATGGTTTTATCACTGAAAAAATGCAATATTAACTCAGCGGTCAAAAACACGTTGTCAATTAAATTAATTAACGTTCTGTCATAATATTCGTTTATATATTTATGTTGCATCATCTATAAATGACAATAACACAACGATTACATTATGTAAAACTCATATTGTGCGCCATGAAGTCGAATACACGCCGCGACAGCTATCATTACATGACATGTAGTCAAATCGCCGACGTGTATACGACGACTATGCGACTAAGTAGGTATTTATATGACTGTTACACGAAACTCTTAGCGCCTTAAGTTGAATAAAATGGGCCTTAATGCCGTTGATTAAACGTCCTTATGACATTTATAGTATTATACTAAATAACATTAAGTTGCCACCAAAACGTCTACTCAACGTCGTAAATGTTTGCTGGGCGAGTACTAACATAACGGTGTTGCATACGTTACATAAGTAGCTATAATCTTTATACCAAGCACGTCACATATTTATAATGATATGTCATCTTTATTTATGAGGACCCGTCCTACGTATTGTTCATATATAGGAAACTTGTACATGGATGCCGAGTACTGACATAACGGTGTTGCATACGTTACATAAGTAGGTATTACCCTTATACCAAGCACGTCACATATTTATAATGATACGTCATCTTTATTTATGACGACCCGTCCTACGTATTGTACGTATATAGGAAACTTGTACACGGATGCCGAGTACTAACATAACGGTGTTGCATACGTTACATAAGTAGCTATAATCTTTATACCAAGCACGTCACATATTTATAATGATACGTCATCTTTATTTATGAGGACCCGTCCTACGTATCGTACGTATATAGGAAACTTGTACACGGATGCCGAGTACTGACATAACGGTGTTGCATACGTTACTTAAGTAGGTATAACCTTTATACCAAGCACGTCACATATTTATAATGATACGTCATCTTTATTTATGAGGACCCGTCCTACGTATTGTACGTATATAGGAAACTTGTACACGGATGCCGAGTACTAACATAATGGTGTTGCATACGTTACATAAGTAGCTATTACCTTTATATCAAGCACGTCACATATTTATAATGATACGTGTCATCTTTATTTATGAGGACCCGTCCTACGTATTGTACGTATATAGGAAACTTGTACACTGATGCCGAGTACTAACATAACGGTGTTGCATACGTTACTTAAGTAGGTATAACCTTTATACCAAGCACGTCACATATTTATAATGATACGTCATCTTTATTTATGAGGACCCGTCCTACGTATTGTATGTATATAAGAAACTTGTACACGGATGCCGAGTACTGACATAACGGTGTTGCATACGTTACATAAGTAGCTATAACCTTTATACCATGCACGTCACATATTTATAATGATACGTCATCTTTATTTATGAGGACCCGTCCTACGTATTGTTCATATATAGGAAACTTGTGCATGTATGCCGAGTACTGACATAACGGTGTAACGTAGCAAGGAGGTAACTAATGGAACGTCCTTACTACGTACATGAGATACGAGTAGGGATTTCTACCTGAACTATAGACTAATTAAGAGGTTTCTAAAATAAACACGGATTGTACGCAAACACAATGATTGTTTATTTACTTCTAATCCTTAAACTCTTACACGGAGGTTTATTTACATGACCACTTACAGTCTACTCTAATTCTATATTCGGTAGTGAACTTTACCAAACGCGGACATTTATACGCGGGTGCCTACGGTGGGCATATAACGCGGATCGCGTCGCGGACGGTGGAGGAGAGCGGGATGCGCGGGGGGGAACGGACGGTAGGCCGCTGCCGGCAGGCAGAAGGCCTGGAGGCCTACCGGAGTCTCTCAACCTCTCCACCCGGTCGAGCAGCGAGAGAATCACACCGACGGGCGAAGGCGCCGAGAGACTGCCCTTAATTTGTGGCTGCCGTCTTATTTATAGGCCGGGGGGCGGGTCCCACTCGCTCGGTGTTACTTGGTGGCGTGATCGCTCGGCGGAGATCGCGGCGCTCGCTGATTGGTCGGCTGGGATGTCGAGTCGGTGGCGTGTTCGGCCGTGGAATCTTCGAGAAGGTCTCCAGGTTGTTTGTGTGTTCCTCGTCACACTCACCTCCTCCGCTGGAAGATTTTTTCCTGTAAGGAAAAAATCCCTGAATCAAAAAGAAAAGGACAAAGGAATGTGGCTCCCTAAAATTTCTCTGTACTCTTACTTCCATTTTCATACGGGTTTTTTTATATTTGGGCAAACTGACTATTCCCTTTCTGTGGTTGCCCAACCGTTTCTTGCCTCTCCGCCTCTTCCTTCTGGGCGGGGTTGAGGGTTCGGCTTGGGCCACGAACGCCTCGTATTCTCCCGATTGGATGTGGGTGTCGAGGTCAATGTATTCTTCTTTTCGTTTCTATATTCTGTCCCCGGGGTCCCCGGGCGACAGTATAATTTCGCTGGCCCTTCCTTCCACGCTTGGGCCGGGTTGGTACGAAAATCGTTCAATATTCCCGTTCATGATGGGTCTGTTGCTCGTTATTTGCACTCTGTGCTCCATCTCTGAGTAATGTGGCGTGTTTTTATGCGTTTCTGCTATTTATTACGTGTTCCCGAAAAAAGTGATCCATTTGAGGGTAGGATGCGGTTTTTTTCTTTTGCTTTTATGACGGATTGTTGATATACGACTTGCTAAGATATGTTAGATACGTTCTTTGAATCTTTCTTATGCTGCGATACTTTTTGAGTTGTTTTATTGCCTGAATTTTCCCTTCATTCATTTTAAGACCTTCTTTTGTTACTACGTGGCCTAGGTATTCTACTTAGTGTCGGGCGAATTCGCACTTTTCTTTGTTTATTTTGAGGCCTGCTTCGCGTATTCTTCTAAAAATTTCCCTTAAGTGAGTTAAGTGTTCCTCGAACGTCTTGCTGCGCACTATTATGTCGTCTAAGTACACGTATGCGTTTGGTTCTAGATCTGGTCCTATTACTCTGTCTAGTAGTCTCTGGAATGTTGCGCCGCTCGAATGTAGTCCGAATGGCATCACTTTGAACTGGTATAGGCCTCTTCCGGGTACTGTGAACGCTGTGATTGGTTTACTCGCTTCGTCTCGTTTAACGTTCCAGTATCCGTTTTTCAGGTCGAATTTAGAAAAAGACTTTCCTTTGTTTAACTTCGCAACGCGCGATAAGGAACTCCGTTCCAATGATAAAACAAATTAAAAAAAGATTTTTTTTTTATATTTCAAGAATAATCGAAAAGAAAAATGTAAGTATGAAAGTCGACCTATGCACATCCGCCTTAAGATACCGTAACTGATTACCACCATCATATTTTATAAGTACCTACCTATCAGTAGGGTGATTGCGTAACTTCTGCATCAATCATTGTTACAGTATCAACTATCAATTGTTGTGATTGGCTGAATTTATAAATACCTATATACTTCGTTACCTTAATAGGGACCGTAACCCGCGTGTTCCTATTACGTGCCGTCAGCAGCTGCTGCATGTATAGGGATGATGCCCTTAGTATGACCCTATGCCCGTAAATCAGCCTTGGGTCAACGACGTTGCCATTTTCGACCTGCGGGAGCGCAAAGCGTTAATGTATACTCTATCGGTCTCTTTAATTATCAGATCGCGCAGGTAGGGCGAGCACGCGCCAGCGACACGCGGTGCTACCATGCCCCTGACAGGTTAACCCGCTACCATCTAAGACTGCATCATCACTTACCATCAGGTGAGATAGCAGTCAAGGGCTAACTTGTAGTGGATTAAAAAAAACATTTACTTAAATGTGGTCTGACCCGGGACTCGAACCCGGGACCTCGTCGGCCGCAGTCGAACATGTTAACCACTAGGCCAACGAGGCAGTTATAATATATTATTATAAGTACTTAATCTAAAAACTGCATGCATTTATCTGATCTCGCAAGTGCGGGGTTACCAGTTAGTTAACAAATAGGTACCTACATAGCTTTAAACTGTAGTGCACAATCTCTAAACTAAACTAAAATGACAGCATTGAACATATGGCTAACCCTTTCCTAAATGTAGGTACTCCCTTCGGAAACTAAAATTGACAGCTTTAAATCTAGTTCTACATCTATAGCTGTCATTTTAGTTTAGTTTAATGATTGTTTATTGTTTAAAATTCACAGATTTCGCATTCCCCGCAAGAATGGGGTGATCCGTTAAGTTACCTAAGGACTATGGTAAGTTGAAGTTACCATGGTCCCCTGTAACTTCACGGATCTGTTATCCGCTTGAGTTATATATCAAATCAAAATATAGGTTATTTTATAACAAACGCGACGGTATAGTACCCAAGTAACACAAAACTGCATTAAAAGATGTCACATGAGGTCCACATCGGTAATTTAAGCGTTTAGGAAGACTTATTAGAGTCCACCGTTACTTTAAAAGCTTAATATTACACTTTCTGTTGTACATTGACTTTATTAAGCACCACGAAGGCACCGCTGTAATGTTGCGAGCGTTACTATCAGGTGCGCAGGTCATGTTATTCAGCTCTTAGCTATTTTTAGTACTTTCAGCTACAATGAAGTATTTTTATGGTCTCTTAACTAAGCTATTTTCTGAATAAAAGGTTACATGTGTATCCTTCAAATGTTTGCATTTTAACAAACCATATGTGAGTTATTATAATGTTATCAGTTATTCTGTGAATTCAATTATCGCTTCATGCTGCATATATTTGAACTTTCTCAGTTTTAATCAGCTATAATATGCACTCTTATAACTGCACTTATCTAGCCCACATGTTCACTTTGGGTGGACGTATATGGTGTTAAAGTACAGCAAACTGGTATAAAACTATTCACTTGTACCTCTTTTTCCCTACTTGGGCTGAATAATTGTACTGCCGTAGGCATTTAATCAGCTAATGGAGATATATAAGATCATGAATAGGTACTTGTATTATGTATGTACGATTTAACTAGAGGTTATAATAAATACGGTATAATGTAGCTATTGTTGTTGTAGAAAATGTCGAAAAAAAGAAAGAGATCTGGTGGAATACGCCGAAAAATTAATACAGAATACCTAAGAATTTTTAAAGGGAAAGAACCAACCGCAAATTTAATGAGCCATGAAAGAGTGCAAATTTTAGAAGAGGAGGGTTCCGTATCTGCATGCAGTAATGCTAATTTAGGACAAGAATGTGAAGATATTAGATCTTACGATCCTGAAAGTTCAGACGCAAGTGACACTGACGGTGAATATGATTTAACAAAAAAAATAAAATTTCGTGAAAATATAAGAAAGTGGGCTATTGAAAAAAATATTGCACACACAGCTCTGAAAGACCTTTCAGAAATAATTAATGAATTCATTCCCAATACACTACCTAATGACCCCAGAACTATTCTAAAAACTCCCAGAGAAATATCCTTAAAAAAAATCGAAGGAGGCGAATACTGGCATAATGGAATATTAATTCCTTTGAAAAAAATATTACTTTGTTGGAAAGAGGCTCCAGATACGATCTCTTTAAATATAAACTTTGACGGTTTGCCAATCTTTAAGAGTTCTAAAAAAGAGTTTTGGCCTATACTTTGCAACGTTTTTGAGAATCCTTTTTTTAGACCTTTTGTCATTGGCATTTATTTTGGAATAGGCAAGCCGAAAAGTTTAGATGCTTATTTGGAAGATTTTATTATTGAAATGGGAAAATTGCTTAGAGATGGTATTTATTTTGCGGATTCTGAAAGAAGGTTCACAATCAAGATACGATGTTTCATTTGCGACTCACCTGCCAGAGCTTACATAAAAGGTAAAATTTAAAGATACATAACGATAAGTATCTACTCGTACACTTAATAGGTACTGTACCTACCTAATTCTGTAGTTATCAACACCTGATACCCATGTAATTAGTCGAGTTTTCACATCCTTTCTCTTCATACACTCATTGCCCTCTCTTTCTCTGATAAATAAAATCACCTAATAGAATTGGTGTAGTCCCGGTGTCCCTATTAACCGTGTCCCCATTAATGGGAACAGCGGTAGGTACTTACTTGAATAAAATTATTAAAAATTCATCCCGTAAATCAAATTATTAAGTAGGTAATATATTTCAGGTGTCTGTAACTTCAATGGGAAAAATGGTTGCCTAAAATGTGTAACAGTCGGAGAGTATTCACACACTTCGCATACAGTTGTATTTCCCGACGCCAGGTGTGCTGAAAGAACAAATGATGGGTTCCGGAACAAGGTTTATGGTGCGCACCATAAAACTGACTCACCATTGCTAAGACTACCAATTGATATGGTAATGAATTTTCCGGTTGGTGACTCACTGCACCTGATTGATTTAGGGATCATGAAAAGATTACTTATAGGTTGGCGTGACGGAAATTTCGGAAAATATCTCACAAAATGGCGTGCCAGTGATACTGAAACAGTGTCGAATTTTTTGAGCAAATGTGAATTACCTTCTGAAGTTCATCGTTCAGTGCGAAACCTTGATTTCGTAGCGTATTGGAAAGCATCGGAGTTCAGATCTTTTTTTTACTATCTTAGCATCATCATTCTGCCTGACGTATTGAGATCAAATGCATTTTCACACTTTTTGATGCTCTACTGCGGAATAACCATTTGTTCCAGTGAAGCTAACTAATACCATGATTTTTTACCGTTGGCAGAACAACTTTTGAGGCATTTCGTCGTACATTATAAAGATTTCTACGGAGCGGCATATGTAACAAGTAATGTCCACAATTTGCTGCACATTACTGCTGAAGTTAATATGTATGGAGTTCTAAATACTTTTAACGCGTATCCATTTGAAAACAAATTACATATGATCAAACAAATGCTCAGGATTGGTAAAAATCCACTGTCGCAAGTGGCCAAGAGGCTATTATTGAACATGAAAAAAATGGAACGGATGTGTACCTAAAGGAGAAAAAGAAAACTACGTATCCATTTGTATTCAAGAGTAACAAAAATATGTCTATACTAAATTTTCAAGATTTTAGATTTTCTTCAAAAACTAAAGACAGATATTTATTAACAGTCCATAATGAAATTAGTGAAATTAATTCAATCCATGAAGAATTAAATGTTATATCCCTAAAAGGTAATCGGTTAAATAATAAAGAAGATGTTTTTGATTATCCAATTAAATCGTCTCGCCTAGATATATATAAATCTAAGAGTTTATGTTATAACGATACTACTTCGATTGTCCTAGACCCCAATGAAATAAAATGTAAATTAGTTTGTATTCCTCATAAAGAGTATCACTACTTCATTCCACTATTACATACTATATAGGTAGGTACTATTTAAGAAATATAAACTGCTTTTATGATTACTTTGTGGCTTTTATTTCCATTCATTTTCCACATAAACAATAGATAACAGAAAAAAAAAGTTTCATCTACAATAACATTTAAAGTTATTATTACTAAGTTAAGTAACTTATGTAAGTTACATTATTGTAAGTAATTAAAAAGTTTCTTCTAAAAACATGAAAACTCAAAAAATAACCGGTTATTCCCAGTTGTCACCTGCGGCATTGTCACCCCTGGGGACAATGAATAGGGTGACAACTAGAAATAACCTAAAAAAATGAATTGTGTGTATGTGTGTATAATACAGGCAATAGATAATTGTTTGTTAAAGCTAGCCATCATTTCGGTGTAGTCCTGTTGTCCCCATTATGGGGACAGCGGTACTTATGTACTTATGTATGCGGTACTTACTATGTGTATTAGCATAAGTCTATGTCGCTAGTGTTATAGCTATCAGGACTGCATTGGACTGCATGGACTTGTTTGTCGCCTGAATGTTCTTCAGTGTTTTCAATTCTAACATTGCTACTTTTGCGGGTTCGCTTTGTTGATTTTCTTAACCCTTTCATGGCTTTACGTTTTGTTGCATTCCTTAGGACAAGCTTCAAAAATTTAACTGCGTCATCATCCGTGAAGTTAGAGTCCCAGGAATGGACCAATTCAAAGAAAAATTTCCTGAAATTTTTGAAGTTTTTGACAGGAATTTTAGAAGTTTCCCCCTTACTGCCGCCAGACCATGAACATTGACAAAGAAAATCTCTGGTGAAAATGACATCCAGTAGCTTGTATGCGCTTGTGGTACCACCACCCGATGAAGATGAGCACAACATTGACAACATCTTGAAAAGTTTCTTTTTTTTTATTTTATCAGCTAAGCCTATCTCAAACATTTCAAAGTCTTCCTGGTTTTCTATTGGCTTTATATTAAAGCTTTCACTTTCTTCCGCTCTCACGTCTTGCAGCAGAGTAACATTTACTGGCTGCTCATAGTGCTGAGTAATTGAGGTATTAGTTTCTTCCAATTGTAGCGACAAGGAAGCCACCTTAAGGGCAATTTTTTTTTGATTATCTATGGCTATATTGAGTTTATCCAAAATTAAAGCTTGATTAGCCATCAGTGCGTTCATGTTCTCCGAGCTGATCACTTGTACCAGCTGCTCTGCTGCTTGTTGCTCTTGCTGCGAACCGAATACATTTGCACTTGAATTGCAATTGTCGAGTGAGTCCAGCTGTGAATTACCCTGAGAAATAAAGTTATAATAAGTATTATATAAACTAATGACGAATTGGTCCTGCATCTTAAAAAGTGGGCCCGGCAGACGTTGTCCTGCCTTGAACCTAGAACCCGATTGCAGCGCCCCCTACCGGGTCCAATAGTGATTCTATACCATCCCAGGGCCCATAGATATTACATAGATAGAAATCCTTTCTTAGTGTACTCTTAAGGTAAGTAATTGGTCCTGCATCTTAAAAAGTGGGCCCGGCAGACGTTGTCCTGCCTTGAACCTAGAACCCGATTGCAGCGCCCCCTACCGGGTCCAATAGTGATTCTATACCATCCCAGGGCCCATAGATATTACATAGATAGAAATCCTTTCTTAGTGTACTCTTAAGGTAAGTACTCAAACAATATTGTCTCACAAATTTTAAACTGTACCTATTTTATTATATATTTTTAAAGAAGATTAAAGCCCTATTTCACAATCGCCAGATAAAATTTAACTGACAAATAAATTTGAAATTTTGACAGCAGTCTATACAACTTCTGTCAAAATATCCAATTTAGACGTCAGTTATGGTTTACCTGGGGGTTGTGAACAGGCCCTTAATATATAAAAATAAAAAAAATACCCATATAAACCTAGTTCACTGTACTGGTAATTGCAATAACCTACTTACCTGCGACTGTAAATTATGTGCTATGGCATCAAAATTGATATAATCTTCACTTGGTTGATCGTTCTTACTCGTAGACATAATATGCGTAACGCTAAAGCTGTTATCATTGTCTTGATAGTCAGTATCTGTGTTTAGCTCCATTTCACCTAGTTCTTTGTTCGCTTCTTCGTAACTCTGGATATTATTTCTTTTTAAAACACATTTAAATGTACCCCACCCTGGTCCTGGTCTTGAGTTTCCGTCTTTTATTAATTTTGACGGATACTTAATATTTTTCGGTGGCCAGCGGACAGATCCTTTCGCTTCCCACAGCATGGGAATGATGGCTAACTTTGGCAAACCATTCTCTATGGTCTGTATTATTTTGAAAGGCATTTTGAAGGTAAACCACCCACGTAAGCACCCTGAAAAGTAAATTTATAAACATTAGTTTTAAAAAGACAAGTAGGTACAAACTATTAAAATAATCTTAGTGTGTTTTTTTAACTTTTTAAAGCAGGTAATAATTGTAAATTGCAATTTTCAGAAAGTAAATAAGAAACAGAATATAATGAAAAACGTTTAGATACACTCGTTAAAACTAACCAAACGAACCCAAACTCGTCGAGGGCTCTACAAGTAGTACCATGGCAGTAACCATTAAACAGTTCCACTATCTATTTATTTTATCTATTTTAACGGAGTTAATATCTTACACTAATCAGCTATGTACAAAAAATATTGTCTTATTGTAGGTACCTACCTTGCGAGGGTCGACCAACACTTCTACAAACTTATTATCAAAAAGTAATAATTAGTTAAAAATTGATGCAGTTGCACCTGCCTGCATAAAAAAATTAATAATAACTTATGGACTGAAATCTTTTAATGCAGAATGAAATATGAATATTGAAATTTGAATGAACAGTGTCCAGCGATCACTATTCAGTATTCGCCAGACGCACTGATGGAAAATAAAAATAAGTGTCAACTTGGGCTAGGGCTAGGAGTGTTCATTATGTATCGATATGTGATAAAATATTGATACATTCAATTGATATATCGAATCAATTCGATATTATCGAATCATTGAAGTCGATACATAATATCGATATATTTTATCCGATATATGAAATATCGTACGAAATTACAATATTTGGAAAAAATCATTATTAATTATTATTTCAAACATGTTCTAAACTTATACTTTAACTAAACCTATCGTTAATTTTCAATAAAAACTAACTAAAAAAAATACCAATCTATCTAGTTTGTTGTCCAAGTTTGCCAACCCGACGGATACACGAAATACTCTCAAGATGGCAGCACTGTACTTGTATCATCCCTCTTGAACCATGGGGATGAACGAACTTGCAGTTCTATTTTGATTATTGTATTATCTATGATGGATCGGTGGAAATCCACCTATGTATGGCATGCCTGCCTGTGTGTGCGATCTTTGGTAAAGGATGTTGTCTGTGTTTACTCCGTTAAAAAAACTCACAAATAAAATATTTCACATACTTTAACTTCAAAAAGTTATAATAAATCTTATATAGTACATGAAATAATGAGTAAAAGTGAACGACAATATCTACAATACGATATATCGAAAATATCGATGTTTTTGATCGATATTTTTTGTACATGAACATCACTAACTTGGGCAACGGGGGGATTATATACTCTATAGGGGCTCTCCGCACGGCACGGGACTCGGGAGTGCCCCGCCAAGTCAGTGTTACCAACTCTCGAAAATATTTGTCCCTAAAGCCCTAAAAAACCCCAAATATAATAATAACATTAAAAAAATTATAAATAATAGATAGCGCCAAGATTTTTGTCTTAGTTTCGAAATGAATAGTTCTACTGTTTGATATAACGGCGAAAATATTGGTCTTATAAAAAATAATAAACAAAAGCTGTAGGTAGGAAATTTAATTTTCTATAAAAATGTCTCATGATTCTTCATACATTTATTTATATGAATTATATAATCTATGTACATATATATATTTAATATATATTCATCAAAACACATTACGTAGTCATGGGAACCATTGGTAACCATGGTTACCAATCAATAACGCTTGACGCAAAATTTAACTCCCTATAAATTCTCATTTCATGACTTATATTTATGAAAATCGATTCTTAGGAGTAAACTCCAATTACCCGAAATCGGGCAAAAATACCCGTGCCGGCAACACTGCTATGGCCAGACGCCATCCCATTTCATAAATGTCTACCGATCCAATTATAATGGTGACTCTACACATGGCTATTAGTGTAATTGATAAAAAACAGAGCAAGTGAGATTCATGTTGAAGAAGTATATTTACAATAACTCATTTAAGTATAGTAATTAAATTAAAAGATTATTTTTAATATTTATTAGAAATAAATAGACATTTGAATAAGCACTGAAAATATAAAAAAAATCGTACTTTATTATCTTTCTATATCAGCTCTATGAATCTTTCTATGAATGTTACAATTAGGTATATTGTACATACATAATATAATATGTACAATTGACTAAAATTAAGTACGATACTATAGAGTATAGACGAACGAAGAAAAATAGTCAATAGTCAAACTAGTGAAACTTAATGCCGAATCTTACTGCTACTTAGCGCATACCAAAATATACTTAGTTTATTTTTTGTAAATTGTTCTTTTTAAAATTACAACTGATATCTTGACGTAATCTCGTAGACTCGTAGTAGGTACCTATAACCTATTAACAGAGTGATCACCTATAAACTTTCCCTAGAGTATTTGATTATGTTATGAATTATGATGAATGAAATGTATCTATTATCCTTACGATTTTATATTAGGCACAATAAAATTATACCTAGCCTTTATACACTACCTAAAAACTAGGTTTTAAAATAAGTACCGACCTATTTAGCTCATGCCCAAACGTTCCACCACGGACACCTAAAAGTTAATCCTTGACAGATTATATACAGCTGTTCATTGGGAGGGTATTTGCGTATATGTTACCGACTATCAAGCTCTACATCAATCTATGGCTGACTTGTTAGACACAAGAATCACTCGTATCAGCTTTTTGCTGATTAATATACCCCTAGCACCTTAATATAGCTCTTGAAGCATTTATTTGGCATTATTACGGTTCACATTGCTTGTCCACCATTTTCCATGTTCTAAACTACTATATTTATGATATTTACTAATTCTTTTTATTTTGTCTACGAAAATATCTACTGGATTCGAAAAAGGTTTTTAATAATTTTTATGTAAAAAGCTTTTCGTCAAATTCAATGTTCCATAATTAAGAAATTGTTGGCATTTTTAAAATATTACAATCCATTTTATAATAGGATTTCCTAGGAAACAGTTATATTTCGAGAGCGCGTGAAAATTTTGGTCTAAAAGTATATGATATTTGACAATAAACTTGCTTTTCCTATCAAATTTCAGGCACTAATAATACAAATACAAGTTTTACTTACCGAAAATGAATTATTAACTTTAACTAATGGACATATATTATGTCACATTGTATGATGGTGCGCTTAAATAAACAATGCTGCAGAATATCGAGATAGTGTGATATATTAAAGAATATATGGAGTAATATTTATTCACAATTTCGCCGCTCGTGCTCTTTTAACTGCTTAAAAGCGTAAAAAGGGTGCTGGTTTGTAGTT
The DNA here is from genome assembly GCA_963932025.1 of Erebia epiphron. Lineage (NCBI taxonomy): Eukaryota > Metazoa > Arthropoda > Insecta > Lepidoptera > Nymphalidae > Erebia > Erebia epiphron. Next base: position 4,205,620 of record OZ009948.1, read on the forward strand.
TGAGCTGTATAATAGGTAAAACACACTCTCTGTATCAGCCGATGTTCAGCTCTTGGGGCGACCGTTACCTTTGTTAATGCTTATTAAATGCTTATATAACGCAGTTGTAGGCAGTTAATCAGCTAGTTGCTGTATAATTTGTGCCCAAATCAGAGTTATATCTTCTGAGGGTGCTATTATTCAGCTTTTATTCAGCTAATATGTAGCAAGTTTGCAGCTAAAGTTTCCAATGTGGACTGTGATTCAGTTGATATGCAGCACTTTTTGTGTTACTTGGGTATTGCCTACAATAAACTTTTCAAAAAAGAAAATTAATTTAAATTAATTAATTTAAAAATAGTCTGGACCGGATTTTGATAGGCAACCTATTTTAGGCGTATTTATCTATTAGGTCTGTTGCTCGTTATTTTCCATCCATTCCATCGTTATTTAATTTTATGTTAACCTCATATTGCACTTGTTTCATGGAAGCCTTGCAATAACCTGGAAGTATTAATCTATATATATATATAATCGTTAGCTAATCAACGCACAGCCTAAACCGCTGGGGTTAGAAACTTGAAATTTTGACAGTAGGTTCCTTTTGTGACGTAGGCGCTCACTAAGAAAGGATTTTTCAAAATTCCTACCCTAAGGGGGTGAAATAGGGGGTGAAAGTTTGTATGAAAGTCCGTCATTTCTCAAGTTATATTGATAAAACTTGGTATACGAGTTACTGGTTGAAAATAAAGAAATAGGTGTTTCATAGTTTTTAAAAATTCTACCCCCGAAGGGGTGAAATAGGGGATGAGAGTTTGCATGAAAGTCCTTCATTTCTCAAGATATTCTCAAGTTATATAAACGAAACTTGGTATTTTGGCTTTCGTTCAAAAATAAAGAATTACGTGTGTCACAGTTTTTCAAAATTAAACCCCTAAAGTGGTAAAATAGGGGTTGAAAATTTTTATGAAAGCTATAGCCATGAAACTTGGTTTATGAGCTGCGAGTTAAAAATTAAGAAATACGTCTTTCACAGTTTTTGAAAATTCAACCCCCAAAGGGGTGAAATGGGGGATGAAAGTTGGTATCAAAGGCCTTCATTTCTCAAGGTATTTTACAAGTTATATCAACGAAACTTGGTATTTTTGCTAACGGTAAAAAATAAAGAATTACGTGTGTCACAGTTTTTCGAAAATCATCCCCTAAAGTGGTAAAATAGGGGTTGAAAATTTTTATGAAAGCTATAGCCATGAAACTTGGTATATAAGCTGCGAGTTGAAAATTAAGAAATACGTGTTTCACAGTTTTTGAAAATTCAACCCCCAAAGGGGTGAAATGGGGGATGAAAATTTGTATCAAAGGCCTTCATTTCTCAAAGTATTTTACAAGTTATATCAACAAAGCTTGGTATTTTGGCTAACGGTAGAAAATAAAGAATTACGTGTGTCACAGTTTTTCAAAATTCCACCCCCAAAGGGGTAAAATAGGGGATGGAAGTTTGTATGGAAGTCCTTCATTTTTCAAGTAATAGCCAAGAAACTTGGTATGTGAGCTACCGGTTAAAAAAAAAGAAGTACGTATTTCACAGTTTTTCAAAATTCCACCCCCAACGGGGTAAAATAGGGGTTGAAAATTTGTATGAAAGTTCTTCATTTCTCAAGTTATGGCCATGATACTTGGTATAACAGCTGCGGGTTGAAAATGAAGAAATACATGTTTCACAGTTTTTGAAAATTCGAACCCCAAAGGGGTGAAATAGGGGATGAAATTTGGTATAAAAGGCCTTAATTTCTCAAGATATTTTACAAGTTATTTCAAAGAAACTTGGTATTTTGGCTAAGGGTAAAAAATAAAGAATTACGTGTGTCACAGTTTTTCAAAATTCCACCCACAAAGGGGTAAAAAAGGGGTTGGAAGTTTGTATGAAAGTCCTTCATTTCTCAAGTTATAGCCAAGAAACTTGGTATGTGAGCTACTGGTTAAAAATAAAGAAACACGTGTTTCACAGTTTTTCAAAATTTCACCTTCAAAGGGGTGAAATGGGGGATGAAAGTTGGTATCAAAGGCCTTCATTTTTCAAGGTATTTTACAAGTTATATCAATGAAACTTGGTATTTTGGCTAACGGTAAAAAATAAAGAGTTACGTGTGTCACAGTTTTTCAAAATTCGACCCCCAAAGTGGTAAAATAGGGGTTGAAAATTTTTATGAAAGCTAGAGCCATGAAACTTGGTTTATGAGCTGCGAGTTGAAAATTAAGAAATACGTGTTAAACAGTTTTTGAAAATTTAACCCCCAAAGGGGTGAAATGGGGGATGAAAGTTGCTATCAAAGGCCTTCATTTCTCAAGGTATTTTACAAGTTATATCAATGAAACTTGGTATTTTGGCTAACGGTAAAAAACAAAGAATTACGTGTGTCACAGTTTTTCAAAATTCCACCCCTAAGGGGGTGAAATAGGGGTTGAAAGTTTGTATTAAAGTCCGTCATTTCTCAAGGTATATCCATGAAACTTAGTATATGAGTTATCGGTAAAAAATAAAGAAATACTTGTTTCACAGTTTTTCAAAATTCCACCCTTAAAGGGGTAAAATAGGGGTTGAAAGTTTGTATGAAAGGCCGACGTTTTTCAAGCTATATGGCCGTGAAACTTGATATTTGGGCTACCGGTTTAAATTATGAAATACATAATCCACAGTTTTTATAAATTCTATCCCAAAGGACGTTAAATAGTCCTTCAATCACGCTTAACAGAGCAACGGATCGACGGGTTTTTTTTCATGGGTTCTTTTTATTCCGGAAATTAAGGAATGCCTATGGGAATTAAAAAACTTATGCCACGCGAACGAAGTCGCGGGCGTCCGCTAGTCATATAATATAATTAATGGCGAAACTGCCCAGGGGCCATACTGCCAACGCTTAAAGCCATATTGTTTCATTATTGTTGACTTTCGTGTTTTAGAATTATAATCCTTATTATAGGAACGTCAAGGTACGTGACATCAAACTGTCATTTTTAGTAAAATTGTTTAAGTATTGCTTTATGCGTTGGCAGTATGGCCCCAGTTCGCGTCTAGAGGGTAAGGCAAATACGGCCGATATCACGCGTCCCTTGTTTAATTCGGCCAAGTTATTTACTTTTTCACACTATTTGCCTATTCATTGTTGTGTCTAACATTTTTGCAATAGTGAGAATTCCTCTTCATTGTTTTTCAGCATAAAAATATAATTTATTCGCACACATGCAGTTGATCTCGCGAAAGAGCCTCAACAACGCTGCAAATTGGATTTGTGAACGCAATATGCAAAAGTAAACAGGTTGTGACCACGCCTGTACTCAGGTTCGCAGCTTGTATAATTTGCGCGCACGACGCACTATTTTTTAAATTCCAAATTAATCTAAATATTAAACTAACTATATAAAATAAATCTATACTTATAATAAAACTGTAACTGGAAAATTTCTATACATTTAATATTATCTGAAAATTTTAATCGGGTTATGCTTTAGTATCGATACTGAGCCAGAAACAGATTTTTATTTAATTTTTGTCTGTCTGTCTGTCTGTCTGTATGGCCGCGCATCACGCGAAACCCAATGAACGGATTCAAATGAAACTTGATATAGCGGTAGCTGTCAGCTGATACTCCGGGTAAATATCTCTTAATATATATAAATCTCGTGTCACAATGTTTGTCCTCAATGGACTCCTAAACCACTTAACCGATTTTAATAAAATTCGCACACCATGTGCAGTTCGATCCAACTTGAGAGATAGGATAGTTTAAATCTTAAAAAAACATCAATCCACGCGGACGAAGTCGCGGGCATCATCTAGTATAATAATAATAAATAATAAAAGTTTTTATTAAAGGCAAAAGGGCCCAGTATACAATACAAATAATATAAATATACAGTAAGTAATTTAAAATAGAATACAATAAAATAAAATTTACAAATACCTATACATAAAACTTAAAAATCTAACTGGGAATGCTAAAAAAAACTCTTCCCAGGCGTCATGGTCACAAAAAACCTATATTCTCTTCCAAAAGGAAGCTACTCTTTTCCTCATTACAGCATAGAAATCAGGCACTCTCGATTCGGCGAACATACCAGAGGCACTACAATATCTAGGCAAGCCCATCAAAATGCGAAAAGCATATAGAATAGTTTTTATACCGATAGAAAATAAGGTTCCTCCAGGATAGGGGTTTTTTGTTGATTTTACTCCATAACTCAGTCAAATCTGAACTGATTTGAAGAAATCTTTCTTTATTAGAAGGTATGTATCATCAGGTAAGTTTTGCCAAATTTTGGTGAAGATTTGATAAATATTATCAGAGATAGAGGACAAAACTCCTCAACAGATAACAGCAATTCACTTGATTAGAACTTAGTAATATTTTTGGTGGCGTTTGAAGGAAACAAAATTAATTATAAAAAATTGCGACCAAGAGAAAATCTGTCAACATATTTTACTGTTTACAAGACAAATGCCGTAACCAAGAGCTTGAAGTAGGTAATGCAACCGCATAATATGACTGTGGCTATAAATGCGAACGATTGGATGGATCGATGTACATATTTACTTTTATTTTTACTTTTAACCCGAAAAATTAAAGAGTTCCCGCAGGAATCAAAAAACTTTAATCCACGCGGACGAAGTCGCAGGCATCAGCTAGTTTAAAATAAATTCTTAAAACTACCAACAAAAAATAAAAATAAAAACCCTTATCAAAAAGACTGGAGGAGTTTCAAGTTTTCTGGAGGAGATTACTTTATGAGTGATAAAACCACCCTTGCGCACTTTGATTTCAGTATGATATATTTTCTATGTACTTATTTTTATGTTTTGTGCAATAAATAATTTATTTATCTATTTAGGGCTCAATTTCTTAGTAGACACACAATTTCAATTCCTAATATTTTATTTCCATCACGTACCTAGTTATTTACCTACCTTGTATTAATAAATTCCATTCAATTTCCCATTGAGCCGTTCAATTCGTTTACTCAAGGCATTAAAACTGAAAACAATACAAATCTCTAACAAAAGCGACATAAACTCTTTGTGATGGAAACTCCTTGAAGCTGATTTCCTTGGAGCGATGGCGGTGATTGAGCAAACGGAATTATTAATGGACCAACGGAGTTTAAATATTAAATATATTATGCGAAACTTCAAAGGGTGAAAACTATAGCAAAGGGCTCAAGGTTCTGACGTGTGTTTCTTTTACTTTAACAAGTTTGTTGCATAAATTGAAATAATAGTGTATTCCCATGCAAGATCTGAGAAATTAGTTATAGAATAAGTACTTAATCATACTAATATTATAAATGCGAAAGTGTGTTTGTTTGTTGGTTTATTGGTTTATTGGTTTGTCCTTCAATAACGCCGCAACGGAGCAGCGGATCGACGTGATTTTTGGCATGGGTATAGTTGAGAACCTGGAGAGGGACATAGGCTACTTTTTATCCCGGAAAATTAAGGAGTTCCCGCGGGAATAAAAACTTAAACCACGCGGACGAAGTCGCGGGCATCAGCTAGTGTATAATAAATTTTAATTTTATCAAATTACTAGAGGACGCCCGCGACTTCGTCCGCGTGGATTAAGGTTTTGTGGTACTCGCGGGAACTCCTCAGTTTTCTAGGATAAAAAGTAGCCCTTTAATCCAGGTTATAAGCTATCTATGTTCCAAATTTCAGCCAAATCGGTTCAGTAGTAGCGGCGTGAAGGAGTAACAAACATACACACAAACTTTCGCCTTTATTATATTAGTGTGATTAGTGTGATGGTAAGTAGTAAGTACACAAACAAAATCTAAAACCACATTGTCATACCACAATCAATAGAAGTTACATATTGTTTCAGTCATCACCTTTTATTTACTTATATCCTACTAATATTATAAATGTAGAAGTGTGTTTGTTTGTTGGTTTATTAGTTTGTCCTTCAATCACGCTACAACAGAGCAACGGAACGTTATTTTTTATATGGGTATAGTTGAGAACCTGGAGAGTGACATAGGCTACTTTTTATCCTGGAATATCAGGTAAGGAGTTCCAGTAGTAATAAAAAAATCTTATTCCACACAATCTCCGAGACATCAGCTAGTCTAATACAATAAAGTAGCTAGTCTAGTATAAGTAGATATAAGCCTACCTTTTAGGTAAGTATATTGGCCAGATATTGCTGATCGTAAAACGAGAAGGTATCTCGATTCATACAATTTAACAGCATCGCAGATATTTTTATTAAATCTGAAATAAATACCAATGCATGAGGACTAAATGAGACATTTTACGTTGTCCTGAATATTTATTGTACATCTTCATTGAATTCAATAAAAGTAATTGGAATGTGTGGATGGCTATTTTCAGATACCAACGTAAAGTTTTTCTCTCGCATGGATAGTAAGCTAGAAGCTGGTCTTGCCTGTCTACTCCTGACATGTAATCGTTATATTTCGAAATAGCTTCTGGTTTCTGAGTAACATGGCCACGTTTATTTTGAACTTGAACCATTTTGTCTTCATACTGGGTAGTAATATACGTCACAACACGTTTATCTTTCCACACACCAACTTGCACTCCATCACAAAACATTGAGCAATTTTCTCCTTTTTTTTTTTTTTTTCATGATTTCGTGAGGATTATCTTTCAAATCTTTACGGAGAGTGCCTGTGCAATAGGTGTTGTGATCAAGCAGCTTCTTTGCCAAACCAAAACTATTATAATAGTTGTCCATATATAATTCGTGACCACTATTTAGTTTTTCCCGAAGCAGCTCCATGACAACTTTCTCAGCGTGTCCCTTTCCAGTCACGTCTGTATCTTTTGCACCTGCATACACTCGAAACTTCAATATCAACCCATCTGGTTCAGTGAGCATGTACAACTTGATGCCGTATTTGTGGCGCTTATTTTTGATGAACTGCCGAAAGCTCAATCGCCCTCTCCATAGCACCATACTTTCATCCAGAGATAATTGTGCTGCAGGATAATAACATTCAATCATCTTGTTGTTCAAGTAATCAATAACACTTCTAACCTTGAACATTGGGTCCTCACTTTCTTCCTCTGAGGTAAAATGCAAACATCTCATTATGAGGAGAAATCTGCTCCTGCTCATTTGTTGCCCAAAAATTGGAATAGAAAACAGCCTATCAGTTTTCCAATAATCTTGTAGACGACTGAGGGGGATAGTTCCCATGTGGAATAACAAACCATGAAAAATTCCCAGCTCGCAGACAGTGACCGGTTTCCATTCAGTAATCCTGGCAAAATCTTTACTTCTTCTGCCTGGAACTTCCTGATTATGTTTAGCTATCAACCTCTGTGCCTGTGCATTGGTCTCAGTACAAATCATCGTCAAAAAATCTTCAGTAAAAAAAAATTAAAATAGTCAATAGGATTTGCTCCTTCAACTTCACCATAAAATTCGTTTGATTTCGTAAAACGAATTTCCTTCATCTCACCAGTTGTAGTCCATTCAGAGGTTGAACCTGATGCAGAGGGTTGGTTTATCTGGGCTTGACCTTGACCTAGACTGTCTGATACAGTTAGAGAGAACGGCTGCAGGTCTTGCTCCTGAACTGTAGGTAACACTGATGGACGTGTCGGAGGACGGCATTCAATACTCCAGAGTTGTTCCTCACCTTCACTCTCTGATGCTGACTCCTCGTCATCAGGCTGGTAGTCATCTTCAGAATTATCAGAATACAGTGTCTCTTCTATTTCACTGTCATTCAAAACAGAAAACAATTGTTTTCGCTGCCTTTTAGGTCTAGGAGAGCCTTCTCTGTAATCCATTTTTATTATTCGTTATTTGTGTATAAAAACTGAACCGTCAAAGTTACGAAAAAACCAAAAAGACGGTAAGAAAATTTAAAATTTCAACCACAGCGCCGATCCAAATACTGTGTTCTTGGCCCGATGCCGGCGCCAAACTGATGCTAAGAATTTACTATGACGCGAGACCGCACCGGTGCGTGGACGGCCCCGCGTATGTACACCTCACCCCGCACCCGTGCGGGGGTGGCAGCAAACCTGTTAATATGTATAACTTTCAAGTCTTTAATAAAGTATGTCAAAGCAAAAGATAAAACATATTTACAACAACCTTCCAGCATATCATGCAACAAATCAACTGCTACATTATCAAATAAATTAAAACAATCAAGAGACGACCAAACTCATCGCTCTTTAATGCCAGTATGATATGTCCCTTCGATTTGCAGCATATTTTCATAATCACTTTCATTCCTCATCAAATTACTATCTTCAGAAAGCATATTTTGGATTTGGTCTCGACTCGCGTTACAGATTCGACAGGGATGCTTAGCAACAAAACTTTCTACAAAGCCCAACATAGAATTTAAACCTAAATTGTCCCCAGCTATAGCACCTACACAGAATTTGATAGTACCTTTAAAGTCATCCAAACTGACCGTTATTCCTGTATTAAACAAAAAATTTAGTTCTTCTATAACTTTCTGGAAAAATTTCGAGTTCCCATATTTTATCCTATCAGAAGAATGAAATAAAGCAACCAAGAAAATATGTTTCAATTTAGAGACGTACTTTGGGGGCAGACATGGGCATGAAATATATACTCCTCCAAGCTTATGGATACCTGCATGACTGCCCAAAGGGTTACCAATCTTAAAATCATCGTAATAAAGCATAAGGGGTATTAATAATTCATTCATGTTAGGCGAGTGTGACATACTTGACCAAACAGACCCTTGAATAAAATTTGTGATTGGATCATCAGGACTACAGGTTGATAGAGATTCCATAAAGCTTAAAGTGCCTTTGAGAATATCCGTTAGAGAAAAAAATGATTGGAGTACTTTTCTTAAAGGAATTATTTGCACATGACAATCAACTGGCATAAAAGAAAGACCCAAAGGTGTACGTTGTTGTTCCATCCTTTGACCGATTACAACTTGTATTGGAGCAATGTATGTACCAAACTTAGCCAAATATTGCAATCTTTTATGTTCAGTTTCAAATCCTTCCATGAGGTTTTCAAATTTTGATAATATTTGATCAATATTTCTGAACTTTTTTGAATAGGTATTTCATTGATCACTGGTATTAACCACGATCGCAACGTATTTTCTACAGAATTAACAATAAAAGATTCCATACAATCTATAACAAACTGCACGTTTGTGCACTAAGTGGGTTAAATAGGGATTGAAAGTTTGTATGAAAGTCCGTCATTTCTCAAGTCATATCCATGAAACTTGATATATGAGCTACCGGTAAAAAATAAAGAAATACGTGCTTCACAGTTTTTAAAATTCTACCCCCGAAGGGGTGAAATAGGGGATGAAAGTTTATATGAAAGCCCTTCATTTCTCAAGATATTTCTCAAGTTGTATCAACGAAACTTGGTATTTTGGCTTTAAGTAATAAATAAAGAAGTACGTGTGGCACAGTTTTTCAAAATTCCACCCCCAAAAGGGGAAAATAGGGGTTGAAAGTTTGTATGAAAGTCCTTCATTTCTCAAGTTATAGCCATGAAACTTAGCATTTGGGCTTTCAGTTAGATATGCAGAAGTACATGTTTCACCATTTTTGAAAATTCGATCCCCAAAGGGGTGAAATAGGGGATAAATGTCCTTCATTTATCAAGATATCTTTACAAGTTATAACAACAAAACTTGGTATTTTGGCTTTCGGTATAATATAAAGAAGTACGTGTCACAGTTTTTCCAAAGTCCACCCCCAAACGGGTAAAATAGGAGTTGTAAGTTGGTGTAAAAGGCCGGCGATTTTCAAGTTATAGCCATGAAACTTGACGTTTGTGCAACGGGTTTAAATTATGAAATACACAATTCACAGTTTTTGAATATTCTTTCCCAAAGGACGTTAAATAGTCCTTCAATCACGCTGCAACAGAAGAACGGATCAACGTGTTTTTTTGCATGGGTTCTTTTTATCCCGGAAAATTAAGGAATGCCTGTGGAAGTTAAAAAACTTATGCAACGCGAACGAAGTCGCGGGCGTCCGCTAGTATAACATATGATTCCTCCTGGTATTTCGCTCCAGTGGCGTAATTAATTAATAATTTTATAGCAAACGTCAACAGCTGCTGTTATTGTATCTAATTTATAGACCGTATCCCCTGCTATAACATAAGACTTTAAAATTTCAATAATATTTCCTACAAAGACTACGAATGGTTGCAAAGATTTCCCAAATCTGTGCAGCTTAGAAACCCGTTCAGCTATTGTGGATTTGAGGTCACTGGTTGAAGCAATTTGGGTTATAAAACCGTCCCTTACTTCCGTCTTTGAGGGTTTCCAAGTGTCCTTCTTTTTGTTTCTTGTTGTTGGAATCTTCGACGCTAGAAAAGGCAAACAGCAAACAGCAAACTTATGCTATTAATAACCTCACACGTGGCATTATCTGAAAAATAAGAGCCTTAGTTATACAAATGGATTTGCATAATCTGCTTTTCGCTATATTTGTGGTTATGACTGTGAATTAGAAATACTAACCAGTCACTGCAGATAAATATTTTTCAATGATGTTTAAATTGTTTGTCTCTAATGTGAGGTAACTTTTTTCTTTCAAAGTCCTTCAATAACAAGTTATATCCTGCCGGTTGTTTTAGTACCGGATATTCATTAAAATACTCCTGCAGAGTTCCAGGCAACTTTTTGGTTAGCCTGTAATTGGCTGTAGCTATTAGCAGTAGTTAGTAGCGCAGTCGCACGTTAAGTTTAGCTTTAGGACGTGCGACTGCGCCTTGATAAATTTTATTAATATTATACGATTTAAATTGATAATAATGAAATATTTCAATTCATGTCTTGTTTTATACTTTTTGGTATCCAAGCAGTCGGGTTTTTTGTTTTTTATAAATTACTTTTTAATTTCAAACTTTTTTGTTAAGTATTTATCGGAAACAGGCAACGTTTTATTGCTCGAAGTAGCACCTATTACCTATTCTGTGGTAGCAACAAAGGTACTAATAAGTATTTTGTATGAGAAGTAGACAATCTTGCATTGTAAGGTCGACATCTCCTGAAGATGCTCCGGTGTCGGGACGAAACGTGCGTCGAGAATAGTATAAAAGTCTTGTGTGGTGGTGCATGTGAGTGGTGGTGGCATTGCTTGCTTGGGAACTTAGCTTTCTTGCTTGGTTGGGAAGGTAAACGGTGCTTCGCTTGTAACTGCATGCTTGACTATACAGAATTTTTTCTGTTGGCGGATTATAGCAAAATAATTGTATTCTTTTCTTGCTATTCGTAACTAGCTGATGCGACTTCGTCCGCGTGGTTTAAGTTTTTTGTTATTCCCGCGGGAACTCCTTAATTTTCTGGGATAAAAAGTAGCCTATGTCACTCTCCAGGTCCTCAACTATACCCATGCCAAAAATCACGTCGCTCCGTTGCGGCGTGATTGAAGGACAAACCAACAAACCAACAAACCAACAAACAAAGTGACTTTCGCATTTATAATATTAGTATGATATGACGAGCGGTGATCACCATAACCAACATCAAATTTGCATATGTTATAATGCTAATATTAATTTGGTAAAGTTCGTAAATCTGCTATTTTTCCTAAAAATGTGCTTATTAATTTTCGAGAGTCCTATCGCATCGACGTCACGAGACCTAGGCAATGAACGTCGGCCACTTACGAAAATGCCCGTAGTCAATGCAAAAAAATAGGTATTTTTAAGTATTTTCAAAAACACAAATTGTACGTATTTAGTACGTAGTGGACGTATTTATTTATTTAGTATTTAGTATGTAGCTAAGTGGACTCGGAACTAATATTTTAATAGACATTAAAAATGTTAGTCGGAAGTTATGTTAGTCGAATATGCGCTGCATGTGGGATTGATGAATTTATTGATTGATCGATTGAAGGAGTAAAAATCATCAAGTTTTTTGAGACTTGTTATTACGTCACATTAAGCTTAGGTATACAATGATATGGTACTATACTACTAATATTTATTATATTGTGAGTGTACCTACCCTCCACCCTTCGCCCTCTATCCGCTGTGGGCCGCGTCATTTTCACTGTATTTCTATGATATCTCATAAGATATTCATCTAAATTGAATGGTGTAAAGGACAACTTTTGTCTAAATTAAATACTTGAGATGAGTAAGATATTTATTTTGATAAGGAATTAACGATTAAAACTGTGTTGGTAAAACACCTTCGCAAGTAAAGCAGTGACCAAACGACATGGTCAAAAATTGTATGGAAGTCTGACCCAGAATGTCCAGAGATGAAATCTATGTCATACAATAGTACAGATCTTATATTTAAAGAATAAGAAAGTTGCATACAGCTTAGCAGCCGTGGATTAAAATTATGAAGGTTATAAAGAATTGATTATGTTGCTCAGTTTTTGTCGTAGTAATATAGGTACTTTACTCAAGAAACTTATAATTGAGTGATGTTTTAATTTTGTATATTAATCTCAGATAATATAAAATCCTAAGATTATGCTTTAAAAACCGGTTGGGCAGCTTTTATTGGTTTAAAAAAATATTATATTTTATATGAGACTTTTCACGACCGAGACCTAGATGGCGCTGTACGAGTTATGTAGCAGTATTGAGTAATCGGTACCCAGTTGTAGATGTCAAATTATAGATGTCGCTGTTTGGCATTAAGTCCCGCTATTTTTTCAACTAGCTTTACAGCTCTGGGTTCTAGCCCTTTTGAAACTGAGAATTAATGCCATAACGTAGTGCTGTCAGTACTTAAATACAAATTGATTGGTCATTTGTTTTTATTTTTATGTTAGCTAAAAATCAAAATGAGGGAGCATTATTTGAATGAACATTAAAACCGCTTTTATAATGCTTAATCTTATCTATCATCGTTTATAATAGATAATATAGACTAGCAACATTAAAGGCATAGGATATTCCTACATCCTTGGGCATAAGTTTAATCATAGACAGTAGAATATGTCTAATTGACGTCTGACGTTAATTCGACGTAAGACAAAGATCACGTGATTTTTAACATTAAAAATCGATTGAAAGTCTCCTTTCTTCAATATTTTTTCAGCGACTGCTATGAAACATAATTATATATTTAAAATTCATTGTTTATTTTAATTAAATGATTTGATGTGCTCGTATGTTTGGACAGCCTGGGTCAAAAATCGACCATCTCCTTTGAAAATCATAAAAATTGTTATTGTGAGTCAACCCAACCTTAAAAGATAGTTATATGCTATCGCGGACTTTTTTTTAGAACTTTTTGAGAGGAACGTTTCCACTATACATTGTTGTCGTGTAACTTTAACGATTTAGGCAGCGCACGCCACGTAAGCTCTCAGATGATATGGGTTTTTCCGACTTAACTCACATTATTGCAATTTACGTGAGGATCTCTAATTTTTTTGGAAATAAAATATAGCCTATTTTACTTGTTAATAATGTAGCTTTCTATAAGTAATATAATTTTTAAAAGCGGTTGAGTGGTTTTTGAGATAATTCACCTAGTTTGATAGACATAGATGATATGAGGAGGAACTTTAAACATTTCCTTTGAAACGTCGTAAATCCTAAATTATCATTTAAACGGAAAAATGATTTGAGGAACCTAGGTGTGATTTTAAAAGACCTATCTAACGATACCCCATTTGCTATAGAGCCTATCGACTATTGATAGGCTATAGAGCCTATCGACTTTTATTTATTAATTGGCTTCTAGTGGACGCCATTTTTTTTTCTCAAATTCGGCCTCCGTAGTGACACTCAGAAGACTAAGATAAATCTAGTGGTGCAAGTATTATCAAAATCGGTTCAGCCGTTTTGTCTGTAGTGCGACACAAAGGAATACACAAAAATGGACCTTTGAAACCTCGTAAATCCTAAATGATCGTTAAAATGAGAAAATGGTCAAGGGAACCTAGCTATGATTTTGCAAGACCTGTTCATCGATACCCCACTTGCCATTGTCTATCGACTTTTATTTTTTAATTTGTTACATTATGGCTTCTAGAGGCCGCCATTTTGTTTTTTCTCAAATTCGGCTTCCGTTATGACACTCAGAAAATTAAGATAAACCTAGTGGTGCAAGTTTTATCAAAATCGGTTTAGCCGTTTTGTCTGTAGTGCGACACAAAGGAATACACTAAAAATGAACCTTTGAAACCTCGAAAATCCTAAATGATCGTTAAAATGGGAAAATGATCAAGGGAACCTAACTATGATTTTGCAAGACCTATTCATCGATACCCCACTTGCCATAGTCTATCGACTTTAATTTTTTAATTTGTTACATTATGGCTTCTAGAGGGCGCCATTTTGTTTTTTCTCAAATTCGGCTTCCACAGTGATACTTTACTGATATACTCGGCATAAACTGGTGCAAGAATCATCAAAATCGGTCCACGCGTTTAGGTTGTAGCTGTCCTGCAAGGAATAAAAATACATATATAGACTGAGGAACACATAACCCTGTGCGTTCCGCAGTCGGGTAAAAATGTAAGCTTTTTTCCACTTCCTCGAATTCTGAAAATAATAATATGGATGCAAATACATACACAATGTAACAGCGTAGTGTAAAATTAATTTAATATTTTGAACAGTTTGGGTTTTTGATATTTCACTCCAATTTGGCTAATATTTGGCACGGGTTACTTTTTGTCAATTAAATATCCATTATACCTAACAACTACTTTCTACGTTATTAATAAATTAAAAAAAATGCATTTAAATGAAAATAGAGTACAGAAACAAAATATAACCAACCTGTATTATCATTTGCTTGTGTCTGAGGCCGTAAATTTTGTTGCTCAGGCTGAGATTGCCCACTATGTGTCGATGATAGAGACCGAGATCGAGATCGAGATCCTTCTATTATTCCCTTTTCTCTTAGAGTCCTTCTTTTATCTATATATATAAAATTCAAAGTCCTGACTGACTGACTGACTGACTGACTGACTGACTGACTGACTGACTTATATATCAACGCACAGCCTAAACCGCTAGGGTTAGAGACTTGAAATTTTGACATTAGCTTCCTTTTGTGTCGTAGGCGCTCACTAAGGAAGGATTTTTCAAAATTCCACCCCTGAAGGAGTGAAATAGGGGTTGAAAGTTTGTATGAAAGTCCGTCATTTATCAAGTTATATCCATGAAACTTAGTATATGAGTTATCGGTAAAAAATAAAGAAATACGTATTTCACAGTTTTCGAAAATTCTACCCCCGAAAGGGTGAAATAGGGGATGAAAGTTTATATGAAAGTCCTTCATTTCTCAAGATATTTCTCAAGTTTTATCAACGAAACTTGGTATTTTGGCTTTACGTAATAAATAAAGAAGTACGTGTGACACAGTTTTTCAAAATTCCATCCCTAAAAGGGTAAAATAGGGGTTGAAAGTTTGTATGAAAGTCCTTCATTTCTCAAGTTATAGCCATGAAACTTAGCATTTGGGCTTTCAGTTAGATATGCAGAAGTAAGTGTTTCACCATTTTTGAAAATTCGACCCCCAAAGGGGTGAAATAGGGGATGAATGTCCTTCATTTATCAAGATATTTTTCAAGTTATAACAACGAAACTTGGTATTTTGGCTTTCGGTATAATTAAAAGAAGTACGTGTGTAACAGTTTTTCAAAATTCCACCCCCAAACGGGTAAAATGGGGGTTGTAAAAGGCCGGTGTTTTTCAAGTTAAATAGCCGTGAAACTTGATCTTTGCGCTACCGGTTTAAATTATGAAATACATAATTCACAGTTTTTATAAATTCTATCCGTCCTTTAAATAGTCCTTCGATCACCCCGCAACAGAGCAACGGATCGACGGGTTTTTTGGGTCGGGTCTATGGAATGCTACTGTGTTGCCATGCACAAAAAATTAAATCAACCAAAGATATGCCACTTCCTTTTCTACACCTTAATAAACAGACGCTATTAAAAAGTCTAATATAGCTTTAAGTATCTGGCTATTTCTTGACGCCATATATATATGGCGTCAGGAAATAGTGTCACGAAATTACGCGAAATATCGGGGACATGTTTTGTTTTTTAAATTTCAATTATAAACCAGATACTTAAAGCTATATTAGACTTTTTAATAGCGTCTGTTTATTAAGGTGTAGAAAAGTTATTAAACCTTGTTTGTAATAGCTGAAAATATTACACAACGTTATTTAGTCCCGTAGGTAGAAAGGGGACAAGGGAATTTTGTATGGAAAAACATTTTCATTAACCTAAACAAATTGATTTTTTTAAGTAAAATGAATACGTACTGGTGTAATGATGCTTTTAAAGTAAATATAAGAGACCCAGATAACATTCAAATCATACATAATTTGTGACAGAAACTATTTCTTTGCTACATTTACGTTTTCCATGAGGGGGACCTTAATTTTATAAAAATGGACAACTTTTTGAAAAATACTCTTTAGAGAGTTTTAAATGCGTAAAGTAGTCTTTGCATATTTCGGACAGTTCTTTGGCTTTCTGAATATTAGCACTACATAATGTATTTTTATAACCTGGTGCCAATGTAGAACGACTATTCAAAACATCGAAGGTGTCGTTGACTATGTTTATAAATTTTATTATAGCTCTAGCACCTTTAAACTCGTAAAAATTATCCTCACAAAAAGAAAGTGCGTCAGCAACTGACCTGCTGAGCAATTGCACCGCCAAATTAACTTCCATTTTTTGTTTTGAAAATAAAATGTGGGCCTGTTTCAATTTGTTGGCGAGGTGTACTCCTTTTTCTGTCTGAATATGAAGCAATAGACTAAGATATTTAAAATTTATCATGTTACCATCTTTATCAATTAAACATCCAAATTCACCTGACGTGTTTCTAATAAGTTTTATCATGTGGCAGGGATCATAAAAAACATTTACTCTCATATTTTCAAACATGAAGTAGGGTTTCAAATTTTTTAAATAAAAATTACATCCTAAATGATATAAAAAGCCAGCTATAAAAAAATATCCGATCGGTAATATCCACAGACATACAAACCATTGTATGTCTGTGCTTTACGGGTCGTTGAAAGACAGAGAGCAACAGAGAGAGATTGTAAAGTGTCTATACTCTATGTAAAGTGTAATGTAAATCGTAGGTGTAAATAAAAACCACAGACATACAGACCAGAAGTTTGTATGTCTGTGGTTCGCACGCACCACGCCTCCTTACCATATATTATGTCCTTTGTTTCTGTTACTACGGTCGAGATTATGATGATTTGTTTTTATTTTTTAAGGTGTTCAAACACGACATTGGGGAGATTTGGCATCTGCGGTGCTCGCCTCACGATGCTGCCATTCTTATCACAACACATAACGCCTACGACCCTGATACCTGCCAGTGTGCCATGGGGGTGTCCATCTTTAAGCTTCCTACTACTGAGGTATTGTATTATTTTCTTTTACTAGTGATAATGCACTCTAAGATGGAGGCAGGCTAACTTAAAAGGCATATAGCTGTATAAACCCGCACCCCTTATATTCTACGCTGCATCGTACCAGACGCTGTTGCTTGGCGACATAGTTTACTGCTAGGGTGTGAGGAGTAACTAACCGCAGCTGAATCCACCCACCAGACCACTGTAAATTTAGAAGTTATTAATTGTCGAATTGCCGCTGCCGGGGATCGAACCTGTGGCCTTCTAATAATCATAAGACCACAGCACTCCCAGCTACGCCGCGTCAAGGAGATCGTTATAAAATGGACATTAAAACGGGTCATATGAAACTTTTTGCGATCTTTGTA
Source organism: Erebia epiphron (assembly GCA_963932025.1). Classification (NCBI taxonomy): domain Eukaryota; kingdom Metazoa; phylum Arthropoda; class Insecta; order Lepidoptera; family Nymphalidae; genus Erebia; species Erebia epiphron. The sequence goes on from OZ009948.1 coordinate 4,223,346, forward strand.
AGCTATAGTGCCGATTCAGAAATTATCATTTCCGCAATAGCTCCTCCAAAATCAAACCCACGATCTCTCACTTCCCCATTCAGGATCTTATTCTTCAGGGAAACACATCACTTACCCCGTTGATCGATTCCCTACATACAATATTTCTTTCAGGTGATACCAAAAGATTTGGACGATCTCAGTGGGATGCAAAACCGAAATGCAGAAGACATGGAACTGCTCAAAACGATTACACCAGAGGTAAGTTACATTATATGTATGAATTCATGAGACAGTAAGATAATATCACTTTTTTATTTTAAAACCAACCTCAAACTCTTCTTCACGTTCCCTTTAAAAAGAACAATACTTCGTCAATCCTGCTTTACCGACGTAAATATCAATAAACTTTATACTAGTTTGTTAGTTATGGCTGAGTGTTTCTAAATTTCTAGAAACCCGAGGAAGAAATACGCTGCGCGGAATGGCATCCTTCTGACCCGAATCGCATTGGCATCGTTTTGGACAACTATGTCAGCATTCGTGACTCGACCACCGGCGAGCAGGTTACCAGTGTCGCACCAGAAGGCAGGACTCGGCTCAAGTTCACTGGCGGCAAGTGGAGTCCGCAGGGGCAGAGTCAGGTGAGGTGTGAACATTACGAGGACAGTACAGTGACTCGACCACACTGGCGGGCAAGTGACCAGTGTCGTGCCGGAGGGCAAGACTAGGCCCAATTAAACCCGCACCTTCGACTTTTCGGGATTATTGCGTTTTAAGCAATTAAATATCACTTGACGATGAAGAAAATCGTCGATAGAAAATCTGGATGCCTAATGCCCGGTTTCTGAGGTACTTTTAACGAAGGTTTATCTATTCATTAGCGCTATTGGTCCGATAACTCATGAAAATGCGTTTCTGAACAACGATATGCAAGTTAAACTGCGCTTAAACTTAGTTTATCTTAACTGACCAATATGCGCCGTTTATCGGTTCCATAACTTTATTTGACGTTTGATCTGTGGTGATGTTTGTTGTACCTTGTATTTATTACCATTTTTGATAAGTAGGTATGTATTAGATAACAAAACGTACAAAACAATGACAATAAAGTAATAGTAATGAATAATGATGCGAAGCAAAACTTTAAAACTTGCGCGCCAACCCAGCTAAACGTACCTAAACAATAAAGTTTGACGTTTCACTGACAATTTTTTTATTTTTTGCTGTCGTTCATTAATTATTCATCCGCTGATAAATAATTACGAATTTGTATATTTTAAAAAAAAATGATATTTAGCCACTAATTTAACATAGGAAAAAAATACTATTGGTAAGAAAACTTGTTTAAAAGACGCAATAAAAGAAAATTATGCATTTTAAATTCGATCCCCTTACCAGACCCATCTAGCGACAGAATAAGGAACTGGTTATCGGTTCAATAGCTGTTATTGAACGGGTCGCGAAGTACTCAGAAACGCATGGATAGTTATCTGACGTTTATCCTTTGGAAAACTTTATTGTATCAATAGCTATTGAGAACATAACTTGCGACCTCAGCAACCGGGCATAAGTGCCTCAACAGACTATGTTCAAAAGTTGCAGCACTAAAGCTGTAATCCAAATAGGGACTCGATTCAATGGTTGCCTTGTGTTTCAGTTTGCAGTGCTCCAGGATACGCACATAAAGTGCTTCGACACGCGCACCGACTGCGCCAAGCCGGCGTGGCACGTGGACAGCGCGCATCGACAACTGGCCAGAGACATCGACTTTAATCCCAACAGGTAAGCTTTGAATCACCACTACAGCCCACTAACGTCCCACTGCTGGGCACAGGCCTCCACTATCATAGGAGAAAGGGAACTAGAGCTTAGACCCACCACGCTGCTCTAATGCGGGTTGGCGGGCTTTAACGACTATTATCATGTTAGTGATAATAACCGGGACCGACGGCTTAACGTGCTCTCCGAGGCTCGGGGGTGAAACACCACCATCTTCCTTACTCCGGGCTAGAAAGTACTGAGAATTACTAGTCAGAAAAACCCGACACTTTATAATGGCCCGACCCGAACTCGAACCCGGAACCTCGTCGGCCGCAGTCAAACATGCTAACCACTAGACCAACGAGGCAGTTGGCTTTAAATCACGATCCAAATTAAATTAAATACTAATGGTTCGCCCCGAACTATGACCTTGCAACCTATGAGTTCCATATCCTATCAGAACCAATAGACGGACAATATTATTATACAATGTATTTTTTCACGTTTTGTTATATTTTATTATCTTTTTATTGATTAATTTTATTCTACCCTACAAGCCTAGGTAAAGCTGAAAAACGAGATATGCGCCGAATTGAGAACCTCCTCCTTTTTTGGAAGTCGGTTAAAAATAATTTACCACCTATCTGCTTCTGATGAGCCAAACGGAGAAGATCCGTGATGAAAATGTATTTGTATTGCAGGCAGTTCCACCTGGCGAGCGCTGGTGACGACGCCGCTCTGAACATTTGGGACTACCGGCACGGGAAGGAGCCCATATTCACCAGGACCGATCACTCACACTGGTGAGATTCTCTCCATTAATTCATACTACCCGTACTAAGTCCGCGTATTATCCAAATTATGGGTGATAAACGTGTAAATAGTTTATCACCTGGGGTGCGTGAGCGTTTTACTTGTAATAAGTAACCTTTAAATTTTAAGAAAGGTTTAAGTGCGTTATTAGGCGTACAGCGCAATCTCAGACTCCCGGACACAATTATGCCCCAGATCTTAATATCTAATAGGAAAAAACAACCACTTGCCTGCACTTCAGGAACTCTTCCCTTCTCCTGGATTCGGCTGGGTCAGTCGGCTGCGTCCGGATGGAATCTGGATTGGCGGCTTGCTGCGTTGGCTATATTAGCTTGTGGCGGATTAAGTATGCGTGAGCGTTCGCGTTCGCGGTGTGTAAGCGACTGACTTTTCAATGGACTTTTACGAATAATTTACGTAAAATTGAGTAAATATTAATAATCATCGGCGAAATATATATTAAATGCGTGTAATTAATTGATTTGTGAACAAATTACACAAGTGCGTTGTGAATGTATTGCGTCCAGAACTTTACGAATAACTTACGTAAAATCGCGATAAATATAAATGCTGGAACAATATCAGGTTCGAAATGGACCAAATTATTAATTGCTTAATCCAATCCAAAATCCAGACTATAATCATCTCTGTGCCAAATTTCATGTAGATCCATTCAGCCATTCTGGCGTGATTGAGTAATCCAAACTATCGAATTTATAAAAAACTAGCGGTCCGCCTCGGCTTCGCACGGGTGCAATTCAGATTTGTAATTTTATCGTGAAAAAAAACAAAGTAAACAATTTACAGATGAGGTGATTACATTGGTAATGTTACATAATTTATATTATATTATAAGCACCCGTCGGTATCCGTTTGTAATCCCCAGGTGGCACGCGATTGCGACACTCTCTCTTAAAATACATCGTATTGGAGAATCTTCATTTGAAAATGAAGATTCTCCAATACGACGTATTTTCACTGCCCTCGCCTGGGAACTATGTCTAGAAAGTTGAGACCTTGATCTATTAGGCTTTTCGCAGTCTGTCTACAGGAGTTAGATATTAAAATGTTTAAAAAAAAAGTTGGTAAGTTTTCTTGTATTTATTATGTTTGTCTTGACAAATATGAAATAAAAGTGTCTTGACAAACGTGACATAAAAGACAGTCTGAATTAATAGACGAATAGAGGTTTAACGTAAAAAGTTAAATTAGGTGAATTTTTTCGACTTAAGGTGGTTTGATACGGTCAGCTAGGCACATCAGCGCCAATAGATGGCATTGATTTTGTAATAAAACTATTTTTTTTTTATGAATGAAAATGTGCATATTTTTTATAATAATGTGGTTCCCGATTATAGCGTTATATTTATAATGTATCCAACTACAGTTCAGACGTATTTTAATTCTCAAAATACTTTCATTTGTACCGATAATCACGCAGTGGTACGAGAACTTTTCACACACACATTCAAAGGTTTGTTCATAGAGTAGAATGTACTCGTATATAGGGTATAGAGTTATCACTCACAGAAATCCACGAAACAAGGAAACCAGCGCTCCAAGCAATAATTCGCCGAACTAATTTTATTGTCTATATACCTATAATTATAGTGTGCTATTATGTATTATATATACATAATAGCACACTATAGTTATACCATTACCATTATTATAGCCCCTACCATTATAACTTGTATTTTAATTTTTATGACTAAAGGAATACTTTGACACAAGTTTAGCCTCTTAAATTGTTAGTTGATATTGATAATATTTCTTTAATTAAATAAGTACATTATATTGATTAACTAACATTTAAGAGTGCAAGACTTGTGCCAAAGCTGTTAAGTTACTATAAGAAAATAATAAACTGAAATTACTTTTTCTTTTATTATAATATTGCAAAGCACAATTTTGAATATGATCTTCATGGTCAAAGTATTTCCTCGCGCCACATAAAATACGATTGGTGTTTTAGCACCAGCTGTATAAAAATAAATTGCAAGAAATATCTAATATGTATTTGGACAATTGAGTACAATGTTGTTCGCAATCTATAAAACTTAAATTACAGTGAATGAGTACTAGAGTTTTGATATAATTTTTAATATTATACATATTACTCCTATTCTTTAAAATGTATGCAACCATATCTTGTATGTTGGAAAACATTTCAACAGATTCTTTACCTGGGTATGTCAGTAAAGTTGGTAGCCTCCACACGATGCCGTCACCGCGCCGTCGCCGCGCCGACGCCGCGCAATTACACTGTAGATACGAGTCGCGGGAAGCCCGCCACCGCGTCGCCGCCGCGCCGCCACCGCGCGCGTTCCCCTCCCTCCTTGTTTGTTTGATTCATTCCATTACCGGCCGCGTACGAACGTGCACGCCGCGAGATCGCACGTGACGCAAACATGTCTTATATAATGAAAAAAAAGAAATTTGTGCTTGCCTACTATATGTATAGAAAATGGCAAAAAGAACGTCGAGTTAGAAAGTTGTGGGTTCATCCTATGCTGTCGGCACGGGAGCAATTTGGTGAATTTCATACACTTTACGAAGATCTCCGAAAAGACGACGCCAAGTTTTGTGATTATTTTCGAATGAATTACAAGACATTTGATAAATTATTAGATTTATTTAAGAATAAACTGCAACACACAAATACAAATATGCGAGCAAGTATATCTGCTAAGGAGAGATTGGTTGTTACATTGAGGTAAATAAAATAAATATAATATATATTTAATTATTCTGATGTAATGTAGAAAAATCAAAATCAATCAAGCTTGAAGTAGATGGACTTGGAATGCTTTGTAATGAATCGTTTTCAATGCTATAATTCGAAGCCTGTGATTGAACTCTCGTACTGGGTCCAGCATTAGTATTGTAACCGTAGTGTGCCGGGGTGTCCATTGCGCCTGCTGTGCGTGAATGATGTGGAGCGCTATAACTATTTTTATATTGGATATTTCTTATAATATTCAATACTTGGTACTGGAATTCAACAATATCTTCGTCTTTGAAGCGTTCCACGGTAGGAGCTATACCTTTAAAAAAAGACATCATTCTACTATCGTCATCTTTTTCTAACGTTTCCATAAACTTAATCATTTTCTTATCTACAGGATTTAATTCTTCGTTTTTCTTTCTTTTGTTGACATTAGTAACTTCAGATTTGTTTTCTTCCGGCATGTTTGATCCAGATTGGGTTGGCTGTGGGGTAATTTTTTTCAAAAATTGTAAATTATCATAATATTGATATTTATGTACTGGTTTTGCACCTGATCCAGATTTCGATTCACGTATCTTTTTGTCGCATTTCATCCACGCATCCCTTATATTCTTCCATTTCTGAGATATTAGTTTACCTGAAATAATTAATATTAATAATCCATTTTATTATTGTAATGTTTTTTTCGATTGCAGGTATTTAGCAACCGGAACTTCATTAGCCGATCTTGAATATCGTTTTAGAATGGGAAAATCAACTTTAAGCGTAATCATACGAGAAGTGTGTTCTCTAATATGGTCTGAACTTTACCCAAAATATATGAAAATGCCATGTATAAACGATTGGCTAAAAATAGCAAATAAATTTGAAGTGTCTGCTAATTTCCCTCATTGTGTCGGTGCTGTAGATGGAAAGCACATCAGAGTAATAAAACCAAATAAAAGTGGATCGATGTTTTTGAACTACAAACATTACTTCTCGATTGTATTAATGGCAGTCGCCGATAGTGACTACAACTTTATTTATATCAGTGTCGGTGCTTATGGAAAGGATTGTGATTCAGGTGTTTTTAAAGACACAGCTTTCTGGCACAACATGATTAACAATACTTTGAACTTGCCAGGACCTACTTCCTTACCTAATACCAACATTGCCTTGCCATATGTATTCGTAGGTGATGAAGCATTTGCATTACATCAGAATTTACTGCGCCCATATAATAGTCAAATGCTTGATGCAGAAAAATCCGTTTTTAATTATCGGTTAACAAGAGCGAGACGATATGTAGAATGCACCTTTGGGATACTGGCCAATAAGTGGCGAATTTTTCATCGACCTTTAAATGTGTCATTGGATTTGGCTGTTGATGTTGTGAAAGCTTGTTGTGTACTGCAAAATTTTATACACAAAGAGGAGGGCGTAAAAGGGGTCCAAGAATCTCTAAGCGGGTGTGAATTAGAGGAGTTTTTGCCATTTGATTCAACAGAAATGGTTCCTACAACAGCTAATGAAATACGTGACAAATATAAGGAGTATTTTAATTCTGAATATGGCAGTGTACCATGGCAAAATAATTATTGTTAATATGTATGCGAAACATGTTTCTATCTAGCGGGAATACTCAAGCTACTACTAGTAGTGATGGGACTCGAGTGACTTTTTTTCACTCAAGTCACTCGCCAGTGAAAACCGATTTACTCGAGTGTCACTCGAGTAAAGATGAGACTCGAGTGTTTTTTTTTTCGAGTGAATCATTCGAGTCACTCGTAATCCGAGTCATCAAAAATATGACTCGAGTGGGAGTAAAAACAAAACTACTCGAGTAACTCGAGTGAAACACGGCTCGAGTCCCATCACTAACAGTAAGCAAGTGATTGCTTGTTTAATGTAGGTACCTACCACACGAAATTGCTTACGAGATATACTATCCACACACTATATAATACACTGTTGCATTACGATTTAAATAAAAAACATACTGATCGTGTCTTGTCCCAAACTTCCTTTAAGTCAGCTACTTATATATTTTTTCGTTTGGCCTCACTAGATAGAAATACATTAATAAGAATAAATAAAATTTTGTAAAAAGATACTTACCGTATTTATTTTTCTCCGTATCGGGTAGGTCTGCAAAGTTCCCATTCATTATATGGCAGATCTCGAACCAAGCTTTTAAACTTTTACGCTTGTCTTTATATATTTCCAAAGTTTTGTCCCATAACACTTCTCTGTCCTCCACTAAACTTATAAACGTTTCGTAATCAAAACTATCCATGGTAATTAATTAACAAGTTCACGCACGTGCACGTTCGTACGCGGCCGGTAATGGAATGAATCAAACAAACAAGGAGGGAGGGGAACGCGCGCGGTGGCGGCGCGGCGGCGACGCGGTGGCGGGCTTCCCGCGACTCGTATCTACAGTGTAATTGCGCGGCGTCGGCGCGGCGACGGCGCGGTGACGGCATCGTGTGCAGGAACCCTTAATTCTTTCTTTTCGTTGCGTGTATTTGAAATCAGTATTATCATTACTGCATAGACTTTTTTTTACATTTTTTACACTGTTTAAAGACATTTGAAGCAGCTTTTTTTTATTACATACCCAGTAACATATTTCAGAATTTCAAAAATTTTAACATTGGCTCTTTTATTTATTATACCAACCAAGATGTTATCATTTGTTACATCATCGTACTCTATCTCATTGAGGTCACTGTTGGAGGGAATCTTTTTTCGGAAAAATATTTTTTTTAAAGAATGCAAAAGCATATGTTTTGCAGAAGCATATTTTCTGCTTCACAATTGGACCCTTTGGAGTGACCACATAAATTATTTATTAAAACTGCAGCAAATGCGATTTCGAAGCCAGCACATGTTGGATTTATATTTCTTATGCCATGGCTGCGAATTGATCCAAAGAAGTTCTCCAAAGGGTCCTGATTAAAATGTCTCATCCAAAATGCCCTCAAACTGTGAACCTTGTGTAATTTAGATTGCATGTATTGAACATTTTCAATTGTCCAAATCCAATTTTGTATAGATGGCACAGTGCAATTTTTACCATTCTTATCTATAAATTTCATAGATTTTTAAATTATTATTGCTTGCTGCCAAATTTCCTGATGGACAGATGATTTAGTAACTTGTCCAAGCAAAGGCTTCCCTGCATTTTTTATGGAATTTCGATAGCTACCATTTAGCGAGTCAAATAACTCACCGAAGAATTTAATTATACGTATCAGCAGTTTCTCTGGTTTCTTCAGGCAGTATTTTTTTATCTGTAACAAAGTGAAAAATTAAATAAATAAACTGCAAATATTATTGTTGTAATCATAGGTATGTCCTTAATTGTGTCTCATAGATGAATGGGCACGTAAAAATAGACAGATTCCTTCTTATTCTCAAGGTGCTGGGTAAACTGCAGTTATAAAATGTTGTGAAACATTATATTATAACTTATAAGTAATGCACATAAGCTAACATTAATGTTCGTTAATGTTCAACAATGTATGAACATTCTTTAGCTCTGCAGTGTGACAGCACCATAATCAGGGTTTTTCTTCGAGACTGCAATAAATTTTATTCCTATAAGAAAATGCCTGCTAAAAACATGATAACTTCCTCACCTGCAAAATATCCCATGCACATGACAACAGATGCATTTAGCACCTGGGTTGCACATTGTACCTTCATTTTTTTAATTTTAGAAGGTATAACATGATTGTCTGTCAATTTTGGCAAAAATCTCAATCCTTTGTAAGCTGGATTTTCTTCATAATATAATTATACGATGTAATCCCATTTCCCGGTACATACTTTAATCGTCTGATGCGTCTATTTACCTACTTATTTATTGCTAATCAATGATATTATATATTATATAAAAAAATTCACCTATTAATATTTTTTACACAATATCCTACTCAGTCAGCTTATGGTGTGTAGCATAAGTAAGTACCTAGTAGGTAGGTGCCGCGTTTTATATAGGTAAGTAGAAACAGTTAAACTTACCTTTATGAAGTGTTTACAACCTTCCATCGAACACTTCGATTTTTTTGTGCTTTCATCGTAATCGAACATGGAATATATCTTATTCTCTTTCTTTCTTCCCATGATAAAACGCTAATTTTCCACAAATTTGTATTCCGTGTGTCACCACTTGCAGTGCAGAGCGCGAACTACGCGAAACGAAACAAAACTCACATATGTACATCACAGAATCGAATGCACAGCGCCGCACGCCACGCGAGTCGCGACGAGATAGGAGGCGAGCGGTGCGGCAACAGCGCAATCTGGCAACAGCGCAGCGTGCGGTGCCCGGGCGGCGCGGCGTGAGTTTAACCGGTTCATTCAGATCTTAATATCGGATAACGCGAGTTTAAAAATTTCGTTCTCTGAATAGAAGGTAACCAAAATAATTTCGGTTTTTTTAAAACCGTTTATAGGATTAACCGGTTAATGGATGAACACAATTATAACGGTTATATGAACTTTATTAACCGCTATTTCAAAACCGGTTCCGATCCCTGGCTGTAGCTTTAAGGAATGTTGGATTTTCTGTTAGTTTTAGTGCTTTCTTTAGCTTTGTTGCATAGTCATCTTTGCTCTTTTGCATCTTCTTGATTTTTTGCTTGAGTAAAGAAACTTCACTACGTGGTTTGAAACCATATTTTTCAGACCCTGAAAATTTAATAAATATTAAATAATGGATTAGACAGAAAATTGATTTTTTATTATTGTTATTTGACTTTTACTGTACCTTTGGAAACAGGCTTGGTAATTTTTTCTGTATCCGTTTTCTTCGCTGTAAATAACTCTGTAAAAAACACATTAAAAGTTTTAACAATATTCAGTGATAAAATTTACAGACTAGGTGTCAGTTGCACAAAAGTCCATTAATTTTTAAAGACGGCATTAAACACTAATCTTCCATTAAATGATTGCACAAAACAAAATATTAACAGATTTTAATGTTCCATTAAATTCAATTAATGTATACATGCTAGTACACCCCTACATGTGTATTCTGATTGTGTGGTAGAATAGTGTGTGCTAATCTTGTAGTTGTGGGCCCAGCAGACGTTGTCCTGCCCTGAACCTAGAACCCGATTGCAGCACGCCATACCAATTGTGAAAGCGTCCAAAGTTAATATGGTTATTAAGTTTTCTTAAAATTTCATAAATCTTTATAAATCCCATTCTAGTGGGATTTAATGGCATATCTATAATAAGATTACATCATGAAATCCTGAACTCACTGTTAGAACATGACGGATTGCTCAGATTGTTGTCTTCAGCATGGTCTGATTGACCTAATATTTCAACAGTCATAACATTGCCAACTTCTTGCAGGGGCATCCTACGTGTTACAAGAAATCCTGTAACAAAGTTATTATAATAGTCAATACCAGATAAAAGTTTCATTTGATTTGCATAAACACATTGGTACACAACAAAAACCTTAAATGCTAAATTTGAGAAAAGAATTACAAAAAATAATACTAACCTGGTAGATTCAGGCTTGGTATAGCATTGGCACTTAGTCTTTTGCTGGCAATAGTATGAAATCGAGTTTGAAAATGATGATGACATACTTTCCGATATTTATGAATGTACTTATTATCCATTGCCAAAATATCTCCACCAATGGCATAGAGCCAAGTACGAAATCTGTCAGGATCTTTTTCAGGATTAGGAAAAGAGTGTAATATTGTTCCATCCAAACCTATAACATAAAAATTTCACTTTTGATTAACCTATTCTTTTAAATCAGCATGTGGTGTTTATATTGCATAATAGGCTTCGCTTGACGACAATCGTGCTTAGGACAAAACAATGATGAGGTCTAAGTTGGAGCGCGAACTAGAAGATAATTTAGACAAATTACTTTTCAGACAAATCAGAATGTAAGTTCCAGTCTTTGGAATTCTATGGGGTCACAGATACAACAAGTACCACGTAGAAGCCTCTGTGATAAGTTTTATAAAAAGGTTTCACGAACACATCCTATAAATTATCAATTTGGAAATTGGGTTGCATCTAATTCAATAATAAGAAATAAAACAATAAAATTTTACTTACGTGTTCTATCGCAGTTGGGTACACAACACTTATCCTGACTTTTAATCGATAGAGCCATAGTCGACAGCAACCAAATCAAAATGCAAATCGGAATACAATGGAGATAGCGTAGGTCAACAGTAGTAAGCGGGTCCGTCGGTGTCCAGATAAAGCTTAGTCGCATGAAATTCAATGAAAAACGCACCAAGAAAATACCACACCACAACTTATTATGCTTCTCCAACAAACGAAATGTAGCGACGAATGAAATGAATGTTTTTCAAAATTGAAAATCAAAATGGTACCCAATTTGACAACTGCCAACATACCATAGAGTAGAATGTTTATGCATAACGCTGACACTGAAAGAGACAAGAAAAAAACCAAATTAATAGGAAGACTAAATATTTGCAAATACAGATGTTCTATAATTAAAGAGAATATTATTTAGTTGCATATAATTAGTTTTAAAATTTTTTACAGGCAAATTTTTAATAAAATTAATATATTTTTTTTGAAAATATATGCATGGAATGGAACGTATAACGAAACAAGTATAAAGGGTTGCAAACATAAAAAAATCTTCGGTATTGCTACTATAAAAAACGCCCTCTATTGATGATCCGCCAAACTATACCAGATTCGTGCTTCCACACTTTTGTTCTAAGCGAAAGCACCGTGGGTTTGTTGTTTACAAAGGTGTTTACTAATTTCAGAATTTATGAGAAATACTTGCTGGCCTATTATATTGGTTTAGTGTTTCCTAACTGATTAGACTCTAGGCTAGGTACCTACATCATCTACGAATACCGAGTGCTATTCCCTGACTTGCCAATTCCTTTTTTTATTTATTGTTTAAAATTATATTATACTAGCTGTTGCCCGTGACTCCGTCTGCATAGATTTAGTTTTTAAAAATCTAGCGGGAACTCTGATTATCCGAGATAAAAGTAGCTCTCCCGGTCTGAGGACCCACTACTACACCCATGCAAAAAATAGCATCAATCCGTTGCTCTTTTAAGTACTGCTGGTACTAAATCAAACGAAAGGGCAAGTTGGCTTGCGATTTAATTTCCTACACAATATTGCGGGTTAACTTCCGCCTGAGCGAGTCGCCTGGTACCATACGACTGCTCCCCCAATGTCGCACGCAGGCGACCTAATACCAAAAATGCTTACAATACATTCCGTGAATTCAGTCCCCCACAATCGTCCCCCCCTTTTTGAATTTTATTGTTACACTAAAAAATTCAAATAAAAATAAAACTTACAATAAAATTACCACTGGGCCTATAGGGCTCATTATTGATGGCTCCGTATAATGCGCATATGATCGACCGTCATTGCATAAACCAAGGTTTCGGGTTACGCTTACCTTGTGTGGGACTGAATTGTAACACTGTTGTTAACCGACTTACACAAAATGATGTCATAAAATATTGTGTTAACATGAAATACATTTTCATTGCTCAACCTGTTTTACATTTTTCGTCTATACTAAACCAAATACTATAAATACCCAAAATACATATTATTCGGAAACGCACACTTGGTATGGCTAATACACTGTCGTCACTGGCTGTTGCACTGTATTTGTTTGTGCAGGCTGAACCCTTACTACTGGGGGTGTCAGCCCGATACTAGCAGCTTCTTTGCGCAACCAACTTTTAACCTTCTTCCTGATCTGCGCACGCACTCCGTAGCAAAATATGAGTGCTATTAGCACTGTCAAACTGATTAACACTATAAGATAAATATTAATTTTTGATTCTAATTTTGTGTTATTTAAAATTGTCTGTTCTATGGCCACATTATTTTGGCTCTTTTCTTCTTTACTTTGGCCGTATCCCATCGTACTTTGTATTAGTTTACAATAGAAAATCGAACGCCAAACTCTAATAACTCTGTTTGCCAAATGTCCAAAAAATAAAGACGTTGTTTAGGTAATATATACTAGTTACATCTTTCTTGCTTCCTATCTCTGTACAATACTGCTTAGGTATGCGACCTACTTATAGAAAAAAACATACGTTGTTGCTTATACTTGATTAATAATTTAACTACTATTATATTACGGTAGTACCTGCTACAATTTACCTATCAACTAATACTCATACACTATGCAATCACTTGACATCATCGTCTACAACATTTATTATATACGATGCATCTAGGTCTACGTGACATGGCATATTATATAGTACGCTTACATTATTCAGGTTACTTGATCAGCAAATCTTACTGGCCTGCTTACTTTACGACCACTACGTGTAAGTTTTTGGAAGTATACAATTCTCAATCTTATCATTACTTACTACGGTCGGTTCTTTGTAATTGCAAGTCGTACTATTCTCACCGTTTAACATAAAGGCGGGTTTCAATCTATCGATTGATACGTACGTCTTTCTGTTAGGTAACTGGATTTCAAAACATTTCTTGTCTCTTTTAATTACGGGATAAGGACCTTGGTATGCTGGCGTAAGTGGCTTTCGCACTGAATCATTCCGTATAAAAACATGAGAACACTTAAATAACACAGGATGGATAAAAGTTTCTCTCGTATCGGTATTACTCCGCGGTCTAGGGGTGAAACTATTCAAAATTTTACGCAATTTATCAACATATGTATACGGATCATTACCTTTGCATGGCGAGCTTTCAGCGAAAAAATCACCGGGCAGTCTAAGATCATGGCCGTATACCATCTGTGCCGCACTTACCCCTGAATCACTTCTGTATGCTGCTCGAAGACCTAATAAAACCGTTGGTAACTCTTGAACCCAACACTCGCTGTGGATTAACCTTGCTGTAATCGCTGCTTTTAGTGTCCTATGCCAACGCTCTACTAACCCGTTGCTCTGTGGGTGATAAGGAGTTGTTCTAATTCGCTGAATACCAATTTCATGAGGTTCTGGAATAACTCACCCTCAAATTGCCGGCCTTGGTCCGTGGTCAGATTTTTTGGCGTTCCGTACCTACAAATCCACCCTTTATAGACCTCTTCAGCTACAGTTTCCGCAGACATATTTTTTATCGGAAAAGCTTCCGGAAAACGTGTAAATCTGTCTACTATAGTAAGTAGATACCTATACCCGTCCTGTGACGTAGGTAGTGGTCCCACTATATCCACATGCACATGCTCGAATCTCTGACACGCAGGGAAATGTTCCAACTTTGAAACAGTATGTCGACTTATTTTCACTTTTTGGCACTCTGTACACGTTTTAGCCCAAGCTCTGATATCCCTATTTATGCCTAACCATACAAACCTTTGCGTCACCATCTTAAGAGTTGTTTTAATACCAGGATGACTAATGTTGTGTACTGCCTCAAAAATGCGCCTTCTAAATTTCTTGGTTATATAGGGTCTAATATGATTCCCTGATATGTCGCAATATATACTCTTATTACAGTTAGGTATACTTACGCGTTTCAACTTTAGACTGCTTGAGTTGTTATTCTTGCCTATCAGTGTAATTTCATCGCTTGCGTCCTGGTCCGCTGCTAATGCCTCGTAATCAATTATCGTTGGGCAAACAATTGTTTCTACACGTGACAATGCGTCAGCAACTGGCTTCTCGTTACCGTTGATATGTTGTATATCGCTCGTGAATTCGCTGATATACAACAACTGCCTGACTCTCCTTGGTGTTTCTTTGTCTGAACTTACCTTTGACAACGCGGTTTATGGTCTGTAAGTACCGTTAGTTGCCGTCCTTCGACTATATTCTTAAAATGCCTGATAGCCATGTAGACGGCTAACAACTCCCGATCATACGTGCTATACTTACGTTCTGTATTAGACAGTTTTTTGGAAAAGTATCCTAATGGTTTCCATACGCCTTTAATCTTCTGTTGAAGCACTGCACCAACGCATGTTTCTGAGGCATCCGTCATGAGCGACACAGGAACGTTGGAAACCGGATGCGAAAGGGTAACCGCTCTTTGCAGGCCTACCTTGCATTGCTCAAACGCCTTTTCCGCCTCACTGTTCCACACAATTTTTGTTTTGTCATGTTTTTTCGAATTATGTAAAAAGCTGTTAAGATGCGCATGATATTCGGCTGCATTTGGCAAATGAGACCTGTAAAAATTAACCATACCCAAAAAACGTCGTAGTTGCTCAATTGTTTCGGGCTTAGGATAGTCTGCAACTGCCCTTATTTTATCCGATAGCGGACTAATGCCGTCTCGAGTTACTGCATACCCTAGGAATTCGACTTCGCTGCAACCGAATGAACATTTACTTACATTTATTGTAATACCTATTCTTTCGAAACGTTCGAAAATTAACTTCACATGCTCTCTATGAGTTCTTTCGTCCTCACTAGCTATGATGACGTCATCAATGTAACAAAATAACGTTGACTTAGCTCCTTCAACTCCTTTGATGTTCTCGATACCTTGTAAGACTGTATTGTCCATGAATCTTTGAAATGTTTGTGCCGCGTTTCTCAAACCGAATGTCATTCGCGGAAACTCGAAAAGACCAAAAGGCGTTATTATCGCCGTCTTTTCTATGTCATCTGGGTTTACTAAAATATTATGGAAGGCCCTATTAACGTCTATCTTTGAAAAATATGTCTTACCTGCTAGGCCAAAGGTGAAGTCCTGCAACCTTGAACTGGATAGCGATCTGGCTTCGTAATCGCGTTGAGACGCCTGTAGTCACCGCAGGGGCGGATATGCCCGTCCTTTTTCGGTACTACGTGTAGCGGGCTGGCCCACTCGCTCTTCGATGGCCGGCATATACCTATTTCCTGCATTTTCCTAAATTCTTCCTTAACTATGCTATACCGATCCGGGGGTAACGGTCTGGCTTTAGCGTAAACCTGCGGACCAGTAGTCTCTATATTATGATATACTTTATTTTCCGTATGGGTAAGGTTCTCTTTAAAATTAAGTGGTTTTGTAATACTGGGAAAACTAGACAAGATATCTTGATAGGGGTTCTTACTATCGAAGGCACTAACTCCTATGTCTCTAGAATTAATTAAAGGTCCCGCTATTGTTACATTCGTGACTTTGTCAATCAACTTCCTTCCACTAATATCTACAATAAGCTTAAAATGATTCAAAAAATCTGCTCCTAATATCGGTTGACTCACGTTTGCAATTATAAAGTCCCACTAATCTTCTTAAATTTAAATTTAACTCTAACGTTATAGCACCAAATGTCCTTATCTCTGAACCATTTGCCGCGAATAGTTTGTACGACTCATTGTCTTTTATGTACCGCTTACTTACTTTCGAGACAGGCACAACTGAAATATTCGCTCCCGTATCCACAAGAAATTGTAACGCGTTTTTCATATCATACACACAGAGACGATGATTTCCTAATTCCGCGACAGATCTTTGCGTCTCGCCCGGGCCTGTCGCTCCTAGTTTTCCGACCTGACCTTCCAACTGCATGGTTGCTCACATCTTGTTGCTTGGGGTCCAAACCGATAGTGAAAATGGCACAGCCAATCTGGGCTTGATGGGCCTCGTCTTGGGGTACGACCTCTAACTGACCTGCCTCTCGATACTGATCGATTTCTCCGGTAATTTCGTTCTGATCTGCTTCTACTAACTTCATTGCGTAGCTCCGCAACCTCTAGCATTATTTTATTCATCTTCCCGACTACTTCCTTAATTTGTTCATCTGATGCTGGGCAGTGACTCACTGAGGCCGTCTCACCTGTTACGGTTTGAATGTTTTCAATCACCTTATCCGCGATAGCGGCAAGGTTGTCCAACTGCTGATCTTGGCTGGCTGCTAATACTGCTCGCACAGATACCGGCAGTCGAGCTAACCACAAATTCTTCACTGTTTCATCACTAGCCTTACAGTTTCTAGCTAATTCTCTCATCCTGCGTAATAATTGGGACGGCTTTTGGGATCCCAGGTCCAGTTCACCTAGTAATCTCTGGAATTGCCGCTCCGCCGACTCTTCGTAAACTTGTATGAGCCTTTCCTTTATGCACTGATACTTATTGGTTTCAGGAGGGTTGTATACAATATCGGCCACTTGCTGCAGCGGTTCACGACCTAACTTGGATAACGCCAATTGGTAGCGGCAGTCATCTCCTTGTTTTTGCGGAGTCAATGTTGCTTCAAATTGGGCGAACCATAGCCTGGGTAGTTCCGTCCAAAATTCTGGTATCCTTGACGACACTGTGATTGTTGCCATACTTTCCTCTATCTTAACAACTTGTGACGGCACTGCTGCAGGGTTCATTTTGATTATATTTTGCCCCAATCACAAGGCTGCTTCTTGTTCTGTTCACGGGGTCACCACTTTAAGTACTGCTGGTACTAAATCAAACGAAAGGGCAAGTTGGCTTGCGATTTAATTTCCTACACAATATTGCGGGTTAACTTCCGCCTGAGCGAGCCGCCTGGTACCATACGACTGCTCCCCCAATGTCGCACGCAGGCGACCTAATACCAAAAATGCTTACAATACATTCCGTGAATTCAGTCCCCCACACTCTGTTGCGACGTGATTGAAGGACAAACCAACAAACAAACACACTATAGCATTACATATTTTTATATGATTATAGGATTATTAAAAGTAGAGACATTTTTCAAATATATTTATTGAATTTAACTACCACAATGAAATATCTAAGCAACTTTGATTATTGCTGACTCTTCGAAGTACAACTTCAGGCAATACACAATTTTTATAAAATTTCACTAGTTTTGGTATCATGTTATCAATAAAAACTTCATCGCGCTCTATTTCCAAAATAGTGATGTCGTAAGTTGGAGAAATAAATCCAACAAAGTAACATTAGTTCATTTTTGTAACCCGCAGCTGGCCCTGGATCTGCAATAAGAAAAACTATTATTATTTGTACCTTTGAAAATAAGCACACACTTACATTATATTAATAAAAAAAATTATGGTACTAACCTGGTAATAGAAATTGTGTTTTTTTATTTATTTGTAAACTCCCATTACTATCAATGTAGAGCGGATTTTTTTTTCGATCTTTTGCAGCAGAAAACATATCTTGACTATTACGAGCCAATGAGGGAAAACATTTTATTTCTAAAATTGATTTTTCTTCTTCTAAATATAATCCTGAAATAAAAAGTAGTGTTTTCATAGATGATTTGGATATATTCAAAAACAATGATATGTAATCAAATAGTATCACATACCATCTGGGCTAGCTCCTAAAAAGCCAAACTCTTCGTCAATAAAGAGCCCTGCCGGTCGCACAGCTTTTTTCATTTTTTCTATGAACAATGTTCTTGCCACCGATTCATTGTATTGGCCATATGCCATGTCATTGGTCAGAACATTGGTTTTATATAAAATGCTCTTCACATGATTGTGGCAGGGTGTTGTCGCTTTTCGTTTACATATCTGGAACAAAGCAAAATACTGTGATACTCTAGGTTGCCTTCTAGACAGAAACATAATACTATGGGAGAGCTCAGGAAAGCTATACATACATAGATTTGTTTTTTATTTGAATTTCAAGACAAGTGCTATAATATTGAGTTGATAAATGTAGGCGATTCAAGCCCTCATTACTAAAATATAGTGTACAAGTCATTTTCATGTTGACCTGTGGTTGAATGTTCAATTTCTTTTATTTCCTCACTTGTTTTCTGAAAGTCTTGGAGTTTTAAAAGACATGCTTCTTTTAAATCTGTCTCTGCAATTGGTTCATTGGCCTCTTGAGCCTCTGGGCCATAATAGTGATCAGGTTTCGATTTGGGGATGAAAAGTCGTCTACGGATTTTTTTTTTCGCATATTGTGAGATTTCTCTTTTTGGGCAATATATTTTTTGAACGTTGTGCCAGGGCTATGGCATGTGTGACTTTTCCATGCACTTGTATGCCATTTTTGGCCAGCAGAGTGAGAAAGTCCTGTAATAAATAAGTATAATTATATAATAATTTTGAAATAGGAATTATAGGAAATGAAAAAACTTCTGATGAAATTGTGACAAAAACAAGTGTAAGTTAAAAATTTAAAACACCTCTGACATGTATATCTATGGCCAGATTAGGTATAATATACCCAATATCCTGTTGCCCAGTTTGCTGCTTGATCATTAGACTCCATACTAGAAGGGAACAGACATACAGATACACACGTCAAACTTATAACACCCCTCTTTTTTTGTTGACGATAAACAACAACATTTTTTTAACACACACCTGCAACATAATATACTCTACGTTGATAAGAACCACCTTTGCGCAATTTAACCTTTTTCCGCAAATGAATTTGCTCAAAACACTCATAAAATTTTCCACCACATTTGTCGTATCATTCGATAGCCGAGCATTTCGCCATGACTTTTGTCTCGTTTGCAGCACATATGAGGGCCCATACTGTGGGTGCTTTACTTTTGTATTCTTCTATTGAGTCAGTGCCTTTTTCATCACTGTTGACACAGAATGTACAGTAATATGCTTTACATTCTTTATTGCAGCCAAACACATGAGATGGGCCATTTTTTTAATCCTCTCTCATGGATTTATCACCCTTTATTATTATTTTTCGCGCCACTATGGTAAGTTTTTGTAACTTAGTTTTAAGTATTTTTCTGCCATAGAAGGGCAATTTTGTATTTGCTAGAATCTGAAATAAAAGATACAAAAATTTAACTTTCTACATAGGTTGAAAAAAATATGGGTATACTCCATTGCAAAGGCAAAGTAGGAGCAATGATGATAAGCTAATATTGAACTGAATAGAACTATATAAAAAATATGTAATTGCATTTCTTACCTTGTACAATGCACCTGTGTAGTTTTTAATCACATGGTTTTTGCATTCTATTTTATTTATTTGCCGCCCATAAGAGACCTTTTCTCTCAGTTGTGCATATACTGATGAGTCTCCATCACCAATAAAATTTAAATATTTTACTCCGTGCATTTTTTGGCTCTTCTGAAGACTGAAAGCCTTCAACTAATATAGCGGACTCCATTCCTGTTGATGGTCCCTCATAGTTTTTAAAACAGGTGTGTTCGGGTACTGGCTTATTTTCTTTTTCGTAAATGTGGCAATGATAACAATATTTATTTTTAATGCCTATAAATAGGCACTTTTTGGTTTCTTTACCAATGATGCATGCCTAAAATATTTAAAAAATATAATAAAATCAAAAAAATAATAAGGTGTCAACAGAAGGAATTTAATACCATAATACAACCATTCCTGATGCAGAACTGTAGTCGTGACCGTAGGATCGCTTAGGCCAGCCACCATCCACATATCGCACACCGGGTGCAACAACGTCATAAGTAACAAATTACGTTTTTTTTCAGGAGATCGATTTAAAAGTTGTTGTTTTAATAAAGTTAAATGTAATTACAATACTTACTATTATATATCGATGACCAAAATTATATTCTATATTTTGAAATTAAGGTTGTTTCAGAAATAAAAATATTAATTCGACGGGTAAAAGGCGAATTGACTGAAGCGCCATTTTGATAACTTTACAGGAGAGCGATTTAAAGATAAAAAAATCTGAAAAAAAAATTATTGCTCTAAAAGTATTACACAAACTAAATTACAGCGGGAAGTCAATAAAAGTATGTGTAAGGCACTTCTATTTTACACATATTGCATTAATTTTTGAGTATTATTTATTGGATTGGCTGTCACTTAAGTCAAAACGTACATTTTCTGTTCAAGGCAAAATGATTGAAGTACAACAAAAGTTAATAACGGATTAAGGTAAAGAGTTTTATATTTCACCATTAAAACACACTGCTCTAGGGAAAATAACTTAAATCGTAAAGGATCTAGTAACGACATGGATCAAAACGGCATATACATGACTGGTCGAAAATAGTTCACAGCAAAGTAATTTAACGGCGAAAATATTATTTTAAAAAAAATGGCAAAGTGATTTATAAAACAATCTTAAGCTGGAAAAAATTATTCAATTCATAGATATTAGATTTATTATGTCACTTTTGGTGATTTTGACCTTTAAGCTATTGTGTTTTAAAAGTACTACCTAGAAATCACTTGAATATTTTAGAACAAAATAAAAAAGACATTATTTTGACAATAAACATTTATTTGGAAGGCACACGCCACCTTCGGTAGTTTTAGGAACAACAAACTTATTGGTTAGTTATCTAAATTATACCTACTTTCCAGTATCTTACTCAAAAACATTATTTTTTATAAAGACTATGGTGTCAACCCTTTAGTCTTCTTTTACAAGCTTTTATTAATTTACTTGTTTTCGCCCGCAGCCCCACCCACGTGATTTTCGGTTTTTTACTAATCCCTCGGGAACCTTGAATTTTTTCAGGATTAAAAGTAACCTATGTGTTAATCCAGGATATAAGCTATCTACATTCTCAGTTTCACCCAAATCGATTCAACGGTTTGAGCGTGAAGTAGTTTCAAACATATTACATACACACATTAGTGCGATGTGATGTGATAAAATGGCCAGACAAACTAACATAATTTACATGAAAAATTAACCGTACAATTGAGCCTAGCAAGCAATTGAAAAAAGAAATTTACGCGAGCAAAGCCATGGGCAAAATCTAGTTCGTTATAAAATAACTCTGTTTTTACTTAGTTGCGCGCTCTCACAAGTTTCACTATAAAAAGGCTTCATCTTCTGATTCATCTTCCACATTCTCCGTGGAAGTTCAATCTTGTTTTTGAAGCACCCTTTTCATCTAAGTGTTCTTTTTTTTCAGCTTCATATTCACCAGGGTTTGTTTCAAAGCGCAAGCATTTAATGAACTTATCTTTTTTCGGCACATGAAATCCAATATTAAAATCCTTTTTTAAATATTTCTCGGAATTTATTTTCACTGACGACTTCTAATGACTGACTGGCTCGGTCTTCTTTGTAAATTCTGTATACTTTCTTTAAATTCTTAAACTCAGTTGGTAGGTATAGTCTGGTGGTGTCTTTTCTGCAATAGTGAGATGGTAGAGCTGGAAGATTCTTTATAAATTTGATAACTGAATCTCTATTTGCATCACTTCAAGCATTTATTAGCTGGTATTGTTTTTCCTCTTTCATCTTCTTTTGATAGACCGAAATTTGCATTACAAAGCGTATAGTACACGAATTTTTGACTAATGTCAAGTGTCTTCAAAATAAATTTAAGGCACACTTGCCGTCGACCTTCTCCTTCGTTAACACGTTCGCTGCGAGACCAAAACTGGCGATTTTTTATATAGTGCGCTAACTGGCCGATTGGCCTGGTACTCAAAGTTTACGCTGCGGCGATATGGGGCTCATTGACCTAGTAAGGTATCGACAGATATAAATGACTATAACTATGCGAAAATGTAAAAATTTGGATACCTACCAATCAATATCGATGGTCGATGAGTTGTTGGTTATAGTGCTTGCTTCGCCCCGGGTTTCTACTATTTACTTGAGAGATATATACAAGAATACATGTAAGGCCTTGAAACCCGATGCCGCACTGAATTATAGGTTTATTTCAGGAAGTATTAGTGATGGGAAGTAAGTTATCGACATATTATTTTTACGTCATTTATTAAAGAAACAAAGAAATTGTTTTATACTTAAAAACAAGACAGACAGCTTTTATACTTAAAACATTATTTTTTACATTATATGTGAAAAATTCATTAATTTTACATGTGAGTTTTATAGAAACATGGCAGGCAGTATCCTTTCTTACATTCTAAGCAGAAAGATTTTATTTTCTTTACTTTTTTATTTGCTTCTCGGCTGCTGAGTGTACCACGCAGCTTTTGGTAGCATCCAGCACAAATTCTCCTCTTCTCGCCTTTTTTTTCGAAGGTGTGTTTTTTCTTCAAGGGAACATCATTTTGACAATCTGAAAGTAAATAAAATAAATTATGGAATGATTTTGTACAAATAATTCTCGCCTTAGGCCCGGTTTCCACCAAAGCGGAACGGAGCGGAGCTGTGTCTGAGTAACCAATTAGATTTCGTCATTTTGACATCTCCGAAACTGAGGTGAGAGGAGATGTCGAAATGACGAATTCTGATTGGTTATTCTAACACAGCTCCGCTCCGCACCTCTTTGGCGGAAACTGGGCCTTACCAACCAATTAACTATAAGGCTTGTGTTGCGGAAACTAGATTTACATTGCGGGATCTACATCCATACTAATATTATAAATGCGAAAGTATCTGTCTGTCTGTCTGATACCTCTTCACGTCTAAACCAATGGACCGATTTTGATGAAATTTGGTATGGAGATAGTTTGAGTTCCGGGGAAGAACATAGAGTAGTTATTTATAAATATACGCGGACGGAGTCGCGGGCAGAAGCTAGTTCTGTTTATAAATAGATTAATTAAAAAAATAGCCTTTATTCTACTACCCTTGTTATCCAAATACAAATAGATTTAAAATATTATCATATAAATGCATAAAAAAATATTCAAAATTTCATGTAAATTGGCGGTCTATCATACCTCTCGGGGTCAGGAGGTTAAAATAAATTAAATAAAGAGCAATTTTAATTAGTTATGTTACCCTCACAGTTGCATTTGCCTCGGTTGACTTTACGTGTATTTATTTAAATAATAAACTTACCTGGGTTAGATTCCGTTATTGGCGTTTTCGTATATGCTGCTATGATTGCTTCGACGAAATCTTTCTTTGATATTGGATTTGGCTGCCGAATATTATACACCACCCAGCTATTGACCAATGCTGTCCCAAATAGCAATTCAAGCATGACTTTCCGAAACCACTTGATTCCTCTCTTTAGGGTTGTATAGTAGGACGACATCTGGTCACTGAAGTCTATACCCTTTTTATTGTCATTGTAGGTTATGACGCACTGTGGTTTTTTAATTGCTTCTCCGGTAATACGTCTTATCTTGCCAGTGTCCTTTATCGCCAAATCATGATCCCGACATGTAGAAATCATATTTACTGGTCTCTTATCCACCCATTTTATAATTCGAACCCCATTCTCATTCATTACACCAGTTATTTCGCCTTTTTTCAGTTTTGAGGCTATTATACGTTTTGGGAGACCTTTCCGATTTGGGCGCAAAGTACCACAAAGGAATGTTTTTTTGCATATAAGCTCCTCTGCAAGATCTATTGAATTATAGAAATTATCAGTCACTACGGTTCTTCCTTCATTTTCAAGGCCCCTTATTAATCTCATAACAGTCTCTTTTCCGTGATTTAATTCTCTACCATTATCACCCTTGCCAGTATAAACATTCACATTGAAAGTATACCCGTCCGGCGTACATAATTTGTACAGCTTCACTCCGTATTTATGGGACTTGGCTTTTAAATACTGTCGAAATTTTAACCGTCCCCGCCATGGGATCATAGTTTCGTCGATTACTAAATACTTTCCGGGTGTTAAGACCGTTTGAAATCTCTGAAGCAGCATAGAAAACACATCTTTAATTTTAGAAAGTTTATTTTTGTCATCCGGATCCTCTTGACTAAAGTACCAAAATTTCAAAATTAGCAGAAATCGGTCTCTCTTTATAGCTGACACTACATACTGATTTCGGTAAATACTCTTTCTCGACCAGTAATCATTTATGTGTGGTAGTTTTACTAAACCCATCACCATAATCACGCCCAAAAATTTTTTCATTTCATCTAGATTTGTAGGAATCCAAGCTCGAACTCGTGATTTGGGCTTAAGTTGGCTACCGGCTAAGATTTTTTGGGCATAATTATTTGTTTCTACGACCATCTTGGCAATAATATCATTTGTGACAAATAAATTGTAATAATCTTCAGGTGTGACCGCATCATCTGGAATGTTTATTTTACAATTTTCAGAGAATTCTTCGAAATTAGGAATCGTATCATCAATATCTTGCCACTCATCTTCGTCATTAGCATTTGCTACTGAAGGAATTACGTTGGGTTGCATTTCTTCGATATTTTCGGAATCATCTTCACTCAAAACCGAGTAATCGCTGCCGGCTGAAGTGCTACTGGTATCTGATTGAAGACTAATAAGATCGGGGTTAAAATCTTCATCCGTGTCCGAGTGGTCTTCATTGGTAGGTTCTATGTCACCCAGTTTCCCTATAACACGAGCGGTCCTTTCAAGATTTATGGAGTGGGCTGAAGAGGCTGCATTCATATTATTAGAGCTGGTTTCCAAAAACGATTGGTTTTGTTGGTCTTCAAAAGCTGGTCCAGCTAATAATTCATCAATTGCATCATTGTTTAACGGGCACTGTAGAGATTTTGCACACGATATATCACTTACGGAACTACACCTGCTTGTCAACGTCGACGTGTTTTTGGTATTATAGACTGCCGCCGAACGGAAAACGGATAGAGGTTGTGGGGTGTTTATTGGTAACTCATTCATGTTTTGAATCGGGGTAACAGGTAACGGTTTAGCATTCTTTAAAACTTGAAGGATATTACCAGTACTAGGGCTAATGTAAATTGAGTCTTTGTCATCTTCGTTCAACAGTTGTACTTTCCGGGCTCTAGGAGTATTTTCTAAATCAGATTGCAATGACGGCTTGAAATTAAATGGAGAAAATCGGCCGGTATCAGGCTCTGGAACATTAGACTTGCGTTTTTTAGGAGCGGTAATCGTGATTGTGCTCGCTGTTCCTCTACTCACGTGGTTCCGCTGTAGCTGTGGGTCAGTTTCCGCCTCCTCACTTGGTCCAGGGTTGGCGATATTTATTTCTGAGCAATTTTGCTGCGAGTCATTATTTTTTAAATTATTTTTTAAAAACACTTTTCTCCATTTCGATTTGTCCATATCAGAATTTTCACTTTCACTGTTCCTATCACGGTGGAACGATAATTCCAGCATTCTTCTACACCGTTTATTTGGCTGAGACATAATAATTACCAATAACTATAAAAAAACGTAAACAAACACTCGAATAATGCTCTATCGTATTTACGTCGATTCCCGCTAACAACGTCACGACACTAATTGGAAGTGAACAATTGTATCACCTACAACAGTGCGGGAAGGGGTGGAGCGACCTAGTGATCTATGATGGGCATTTCGGCCTATTACCCGCAAGGAAACGAAAAAAATATTAGTCAGTGCGTTATCAGGCCGAAAAACCTTAGGACAGTTGTTATGCTTTATTGAGTAGCCCTTGACGTCCTAAATTCAAACCTATAGTTGTCTCTTTTGTACATATAGAAATACTCATTATACACGCCCCGCACCAGAGGAAGTTCACCGCTTTTCCTCTCCGCACAGAGCGGGAGTACATGCATCGGGCATTTAAGCCTTATATCGCAGCGAACGTGTTAATAAAATATTCAAACGTATTTGCTCGATATCCCGAATCTTTGACTCGCTTTCTTTTAGTGCTTCGTTTGTTGCTTAATGCTACCAACCAATCCCTTCGTTTTGACGGAGTCAAGTTCCAAAAGAAGGTAAATAATTTCTTTCTTTTTTCTTCATCTATCGCTTCACAATTATGGCCGCATTTCTTCCCAGCACAAGGGTTTGGTTTCATTTCTTTTCCTTTTTTAACAGTTCCATCTTTTTTAACGTATTCTTTCCCTTTTTGCCGAGCTTTCTTCTCCATTAATCTTCTATTTTGCCTCTTTTTCTTCAAACCTTTATCTCCAACTTTTCCATCTGCTGATCCACAATCTTTTTGAGATTTTTTACGTTTTTGGGACTTCTCCACTCGAGGTAGTTTCATCATCAGTGTCCTTCCATGACGTTAGTCCCAGACAAAGTCTTCTTCTTCTGAAAGAAAGTCAACGTAACTATTTTTCATCCTTGTGTGTCGGTGTTGTTTATTTTGCGTGTTTATATTTTTACTTCCGATATCACCTAATGGTATTTCGTTGCTTTCTATCTCTTCATCTGGAATAATTTCATTCATATTTGATAGAAGTCCTTTACTGTTTTCTTGAGTCAGTGGTTCAATTTCACACACCTTTTGTGATGCAATGTTTTCAGCAGCATCTGTGCATTCTGATTCTTTTCTACTGAACTCCTTTTTCTGGTTTTCCTAAAATCAAAAAGCAAGTATTCTACTTAATTAAAAAGACAGAAAGTAATTGTATAAAAATTCATAGATAATAATTATTGTATAATTGTATAGTAAGTTTTTAAATGTGGAGGGCTCAACTGGTAAGTTTGTTAAGAACTCTCTAGAGTAGGTCCTGAGTCATAGCAACACTAAGTTTATACCAGATTATACAAAAATTTTGTACGATACCTTTTGTTCATCGACATTTTTGCATTGTTCTATTGATGATAATTCATTTTCAAGCCATTGTTCTACCGCATGTATGTTTTCCTAAAAACAAAGTAAGCAAAGTTGCCATTAGTACAAAAGTTGATAATAGTAATTAAATACCACATTGGGGTATGTAACAAGTTTAGTTATTAATACGCAATATTCACAATAGCTAGTAAATACCGGGTAGTTAACATAAGACCTTACTCTTACCTCTTTCTCAAGTTCAATGGTTACCACCGAATGAGTTATCATGTTTACTACCGAATTTGGCATTTCATTCTGCAAAAAAAGTTATTAAGTTAGTATAAGTAGTTAAGTTAAAGTATACTGTTACTTTTAAAAATATTTGTCAGGTGTGGGATCAAACCCACAACAATTATTGGCGTGGTATCAGCAACAAGGTAACAAAATAAAGGTCTCACTAGGTAGGTATTAAAAGTAGGGGAGGCCGGGGTTCGAAGTTCCGATTTTGGCGTAGGACGCAATATGAATGTAAAAGAAAGATTTATGGATTATGATTCCTATATAAATAGATGCAGATTTTATCCTAGTTTCAAATTTTATAGTCAAATTCATTGAAATAATAATATATTTTGGCTGAGCATAATTTTTCTGAAGCAAGTCGACAAGGAACAATTCGCCCCACAAAGGGGCTGGTTGTTCCTCAGTTGAGGTAAGTTGTTCCGCTGTCAACACCAATCATTAATAAGGTAATACTAGTTAGGAAAGGTATGTATAAAATAAATACGGCGTATTTACTGAATATTTATGAAAGTTTTATTATAATATGAATAGATTAGAGTACAATATCTTAATGTTTTTGACATATTTTCATCAAACAGGCTTTAATGAAAACAAAACTATAAAAAATAATAGTAACAAGCAATATTACTAATAATGTAATACAACCTATTAATTAGGGCTTAAGACTATTAAACATCTATATTAATAATCAACTTTGACAAACGTATATATATATATAAAAAAAAAACTATTTATTTTAATTAGAACAAAAAGAAAAAATCAACCAATTTTAATATTTCCAGCTATAGTTTCTTTATTCAGTCTTATAGCATTGACTTTACTGAGATCAATAATAATCTAATTACTGTTTTACATTAGTAATGGTTTAATTTATGTCTCGCAGAACTTAAAATAATTATTCAGAGTCGTCGTCGGAATTACAATTTGGGCAAACATACATTTGAACATCTTTGGATTTCAAGCATTTTAAATGAGCCCAATTCTTACAGATGCCGCATTGAATCCATTGTTCACCTGGTTGTGAATTAGAATATGAGTGGCAACATATTAAACAATACCATTCCAGGCTGTCTTCTTCACTATCACTTCCATGGTCAAGAAAATGTGAAACGGAAAGTTGCAGAACTTTCCGTTTCACATTTTCTTTACCCTTTGCGGATTTATGTGTAACTTTACAATTTCGCTTGTTTTCCCCGGTTGCCTTTTCCATTACGTTTCTTTTTTTAATTTTCTTCTCCTTTATTTTACTAATGCTCTTTCCTCTTCTTGCTTTTTCTTCAGCCAAAGCGTTCTTTTCCGGCGTATCTGTCAGTATTGCTGTCTTAGTCGTCGCTTAGTTGGTATAGATGATCTTGGTGGTGCTTTAGGTAAAGGTTTGACTGCTTCAGGGGAAAATGTGCTAGTTGTGGCTTGAATGACAAATGGCAAATTAGCAATGTTCGAAGGTCCTGGTTGAGGTTCGTTGGTCGCTGATCCTGTTGTTGCTGGAAGTGGTTCGCTAACTGGGATGGCATCCATATTATGATCCACCTGAGGTTCTTCAAGGTCTGCTATTTCTTGGAGCTGTGATTCCATATTTGAAATATTAGTGTCGGGCATAGGTCGGTCAGTAACAAAAGACGGAGCAAAATCTTCATCCGTAAATATTTCAGGGTTGTATGGACTTATGCCTGCCTTTATAAATGCGTTCATAATGTTATTTGGAGTCGCTGCTAGAGGCCATGCATATTTTACAATTCCAGGTATCTCATAAATAGACATTGTCTTGCCTGGATTATTACGTAGCCAGTTTTCTTGAGCTTTGGCACAGTACGTTTTAAAGGGGCCATTAACGCCAACATCTAGCGGTTGCAAGTTGTGGGTGCAATGTGGGGGAAAAGACAACATTATAATCGAATTGGCCTTTGCCTTTTCAATAACATCAATATCAACATGTGATTAATGGTTATCGAGCAATAACAATACTGGGTCCTCGGGGGGGGTGGGCTTTGTGTATTTTATAAAATGGTCCATGAAGATAAGGAATTCTGTAACCGTCATCCATCCTGAGCTATTTCCCGCTCCAATACTCTCTGGAGGTCCATCACGAATGAAAAGGTCTTTATACTTAAGGCGAGGAAAAACAAACATAGGTGGTATAGTATTTCCAACTGCATTCGCTGCTAATTCAACGGTAACTAAAGTTCCTCGCTCTGCAGATACTATGGCACTCACTTGCTTAACGCCCTTTGCAGCTATTATTTTCTTTGGTTTTAGTACAGTGGTGACCCCTGTTTCGTCTAAATTCCATATTCTAGATGGACGCAAGTTATGTTTCAATATAACATCCCCGAACTTGTTAAAGAATTCATTAACATTGTGTCGGTTAAAAGAGGATGCGCGGCCTGCACTTGTGGCTTCCGGAGATCTTATGGACAAAGACGGATTTCTTTTCATAAAACCCGTGAACCAATCAGCTCCAACTTCTTTATTTTTATGCCAAGAGGCTGGAATGTTAGACATGTCAAATTTAACAGCACAAGTATATGCTAACTTTCTCACTTCTTCTGGCAAGAGACCAACGTAAATTGACGCACATTTTAATAAATAATCTGCCAATGTCTTCTTCTGGTCGGGGTTGAACACCTGTCTAGAATAGTAACCCACAGTTGGTGTTATGCCGGACTTCAACTTTTTGACGTAGCGAAATAATGTCATGTGACATATCTCTAGTTCCCGAGCTACCGTCTTAAGCTTACGACCTTCTTTAATAACAGCATCAGCTGCCCGCTGCATAAGGTCAATCGAAACCTTGCCCCGTTCGGTTTTCCGTTTATAGTTTCTCATCCTAAAACAAAGTATTAATATTATTATTTACGTGTTTTATTACGGGGCACGTTGTTCCGCGGAACAACTAGCCCCACACCAAAGGAACTTTGAACCCCAAATCCCATTTTTAAAAAGACCCCAAATTATAATAGAATAGGTTATAAAAAGCCTACATTGATATTAAAAGATAAAATCACAATAGTTTTTGCAACTAAAAATAGCAAGTCACTCACAAATAGCTAGAAAATTGATTGATATAGACCAAAAAGTTTAAGGATGAAAATATTTACTTACGTGATGTTTTTGTGCCACTGATCGACAACACTCTCACTACGCCGACACAGCGCCACTAAAATGGCTGACGCAATAGCGCAATTAGCTCAGGCTACTTATGCAAGCTTTGTATGGGAACCCTAAAATAAAAAATGTAAAGCTGATTTTTGGCACAGGTGTTCCTTGGGGTCTGAGAAGTACCTCTTAAAAATTTATTTCATTCCAATAGACTTAATACTTTCGGAAATATTACGATCGAAAATGTGCATGACATTTTATTTGAAAATCATCGATGCTATAATACAATAAAGTAATAGTAATAATCATGATATCTTTATCTATCTATCTAAAAAACGACACCACACTTCGTTAAAAATGGGGGGAGGGGGGTTGTGGGAGGGGGGAGGGGGTTGTTGGAGGGAGGAGGGGTTTGTGGGTGATGGAGGGAAAGGGGTTGTGGAGGGTGGGAGGGGGGCTGTGGGAGGTGGAGGGGGTTGTGGAAGGGGGGAGGGGGGTTGTGGGAGGCGGGGATGTTATAAAATATATTACATTTATGGGTTAATTTCTATTTATTATGTAGTATTATGCTAAGTCTACATGACTACCTCCGGTTTTTACACAACAGCAAGGTATATTTCGAAAACTATTTGTCCTATCAAATAAACTAAACACTATTTTATAGGTAAATTAATAATCTTTGTACTAAGTCCTGACAGCTTTTTTCTTAACTCTAATACTTTTTCTTGAAATTACAATAAACATTTACGGATTTTACAAAGGTTTAGTTTTTTATTCCAGTTAGGCAGCCATATTTCCGAAACTATTAGTTCTATCAAAATTAACTAAAAACTATTTTGAAGATAATTTAATGAAGTTCATTTTTGCTTTTTATGTTCTTTTTCCTAGTTCTATTAGTTTCTGTGAAAATTCTAAAATATAACCACGGTTGTTGAAAAAAAACAAAAAACTTGGAATATAAGTTGCCATATTTCTCGAACTATTGGTCCTATCTAAATTCACCATACGACTTTTTTGTGGGTAATTTAGTGAAATTAATTAATCTGCCAAGGATTTTTTCTGGCTCTAATAGTTTTTGTGGAAATTGCAAATAACATAGGATTCTAGCAATTTTTTTATTTTTTTTCGTTCACTATACATGGATATATATTCGAAATTATTAGTCCTATCTTTATAAACAATTTTTTTTAATAAGTGGTTAAATGGTGTTTGTTTTTTCTTCTGGGAGTTTTTTGCCTAGCTCTAATAGTTTTCTAGAAATTACAGAAAACATAAAATTTTGAAAAATATTGCTTTCATGTTAACTATGACAGGTATATTTCCGAAATTATAAGTGCTATCAAAATGAACTAAATACTATTTTGTAGGTAATTTAACTATGTTTCTTACTGCTTCAATCAGTTTTTCCTAACTCTGTTATTTTTTTTTCGAAAATTAAAAACAACGTACACGTATTTGCATATTATTTTCTTTATCTTACACAATAGGTAGGCATATCTCCAAAACTATTACGCCTATCAAAATAAACTAAATATCATTTTATAGCTAATTTAAAAGCCTTTAATTTTGCTTCAGACAACATTTTTGTAGCTCTGTCAGTTTTTAAGGAAATCACAAGAAACTACATTACAAAAAGCCATATATGCAAATTATTTTCTTTTCATGCACAAAGGGTTAACATATCTCCGAAACTAGTAGTCTTATCGAAATGAACTAAAAATATTATTTTGTAGATAATTTAATGAAGATAATTTTCGCCATACAAAGTTTTTTTCTAGCACTAATATTTTTTGAGAAAATTACAAAAAACTGCAGTTGGGGAGGCGTTTGGGGGGGTGGGGGGGAACGCCCGCGGCCTAGGGGGGGGGGGGGGGGGGGGGGATTTTTAAGAGGTACTTCCCAGACCCTAAGGAACACTTGTGCCAAAAATCAGCTTTACATTTTTTTTTAGGGTCCATGTTTATTAGTCCCGTACTAAATGGTATGACGTTTCGCGACACACTTTACACCTACTGCTATCTCTTTTCTTCGCGGAGCTATTCGCATCGGAACACCTACCTCCGGAACTTTGAACCCCGGCCTCCCCTACATTGAAACTTCTAGTGATTGTATAATTTAGAACTATTGCCATCTCAGTACCTTTGCCATCTCAGTACCTACTTAAAAACATATTTGTTAGGGGTATGGCAGTTATTTTAAACCCTTGCCCCTAATCGGTTTCTAGAGGCATCGTACCGGAACGCTAAATAGCTTGGCGGCACGTCTTTGCCGGTAGGGTGGTAACTAGGCACGGCCGAAGCCTGCCACCAGGCCAGACCAGGGGAAATTCAGAATTTATAAATTTCCAAAGTGACCCTGCCAGGGATCGAACCCGAGACCGGTAGCAACGCTAAATACTGCGTTAGGGAGGTCGTCGAAAAGTCGTCCTAGGTGTCATTATAGAAACTTACGTTTTCCTTAATAATAGGCGAATGAACTGGATGGATGTCTGCAACTGTGAGCAGCTGATTTTCGGCACTGTTTTGATTTGCGATCTGAAACGTAGATATATTTTAAAGGCTTCATTAATTTTAGTAGTGTAGGTAGGTTAGGTACCTAAATTTAGATCATAAATAAAATAATAATAGCTTAGATAGGTAAGTACTAACATTTGGCTTAGTAAGTGCTTCTTTTTTCTTCCATTTGACTTCACCTGCGGCAGACTTTATTATTTGTTTAAAGAACTTTCTCCTTTCTCCTTCCATTCTAGTTTACGTTAATAACTGCAATCTTAATTAAACTAGTTGAAACAAAACGCTAAAGTCGCCGAGCGAATGTTCACGCACTCAAGAATCACGATTCACAACCGTCACGTTATGCTGCTTGCCGCGAAATGAGTACATATTGACTATTGAGTGGATTGGACTGAACCGCCCGCGCGGGAACGTGTTTCTGCCTGTCGTGTGTGATTAACGTACCAGGTGGTCGATTTATATAGAATAAAATGACACATTAGAACATGGTCTTAAAAATTAGCCATGATTTAAAGATCATTAGTTATTATCTTGTAACATAATTAGTAAGGTTTAAATGCATTACATTTAGTGGATTTATGATTTAAGCGAAAAATCTTTGTAAAAGTAATCTATATATATAAAATTCAAAGTCCTGACTGACTGACTGACTTATATATCAACGCACAGCCTAAACCGCTGGTCCTAGAGACATGAAATTTGGAGGGTGTGTTCTTTGTAAAGAGTAGGTATGCACTAAGAAAGGATTTTTCGAAATTCCACCCCCAAAGGGGTAAAATAGGGGTTGAAAGTTTGTATGAAAGTCCGTCATTTTTCAAGTTATATCCATGAAATTTGGTATTTGAGCTACCGGTTCAAAATGAAGAAATACGAGTTTCGCCATTTTTGAAAATTCTACCCCCAAAGGGCTGAAATAGGGGGTGAACGTTTGTATGAAAGTCTTTTATTTTACAAGTTATTTTTCAAGTTATATCTACGAAACTTGGTATTTTGGTTTTCGGTAAAAAAATATGAAGGACGTGTGTAACAATTTTTAAAAATTCCACCCCCAAAGGGATTAAATAGGGGTTGAAAGTTTTATGAAAATCCGTCGTTTTTCAAGCTATAGCCATGCCCAACTAACAAATTTGTCATAACATTTTGTACTTTTACAACTAATTTATCATATAGACGTTGTATATTAGGAAGCTTTAAAACGCAATATCATACAAGTATCATTCATGCTGCAATTTTGTAGAAATGCAATTTGGTATTAAAACTTCGTTGCACAAACGTTTGTTTGACGTAGCAATAAAGCAATTGAGTCATAGCTAATACATAGTCATACAAAAGTTATATCTGGCACATTTTAGCCACTACTACAACTTCAATATGACATCTTACACCAATTTGGTCATACAAAAGCTTTTATATTGGCTGCTGTAAAACTAGTCATACTTTAACTATCTTATAACCGATAAAGGGTAATAAAGCTATACAATAGTCATATTTGAAACCATAATATGGTAAAAAAATAAGGCTTATGTCTTATTGCTCCGAAACATGAAAGTTTTGACAATATAACATGCCTGGTCAAAATGTTTAAAGTTAATTTAAAAAAGTGGAAGAAATACAAAAGGAGCGGCACGTATAGGCGCAAACTTAATCAAAATTATTCGTCTTTACTTGCAACTGTAGACACTTGTTTACAAGCACAGACAAACAGGCCAACAGTACAAGCAGTTTCGTGTAGTGGTCTTGATTCCCATCTACAGGCAAGCCACATAAACACAGAGAGTGATGGTTCCGCACATCTTTTTTTCACTGAAAATCGTTGTGACGAAGATTTCTATGAAAAACAGAGTATTGTAAGTGACGATATCAATGACAATACCGAAAATGCTTTTGGAAACATTGTAAAAGATTCTGAATTTCGCGCACATGTGGCAAAATGGGCTTTAGAGTATAATATTCCGCATATTGCACTTAAAGACTTATTTAGTATTTTAAATAAAAGAGTGCCATTCGTATTACCAAAAGATCCCAGGACACTTTTAATGACAAACACGTTAGATGTGAAAATTATATCTGTGGATTCTGGCAAGTATTGGCATAATGGGCTAATACGTGGTCTGAAGGAACGTTTGGCAAATATTAATTATGTGCCAAACGAAATTTTACTTAATATCAATATTGATGGACTGCCGGTATACAATAGCTCAAAACTACAGTTTTGGCCAATCCTATGCAATATTTTTGAAATTCCAAGTTTTTCAGTTTTTGTCATTGGTATTTATGCTGGTCAAAGTAAGCCTACTGATCTGGATGGCTATTTAAGTAACTTTGTTAATGAAATGAAAGATCTAGAAAACGGTTTAGTCATAAATGATAAGCAAGGGAATCAAAAAACAATCCAAGTCAAACTACGAGCTTTTCTTTGCGATTCACCGGCGAGAGCTTTGATAAAAGGTAACATTATACACACTTTTTGTAATTTTTAAATACTTTCATTTCGTAATGCTTCTAATGTTACATTAAAATACTGGTGAAGAAGTTATGGACTTCTTAAAATGTTTCAGGAGTTTGCAACTTCAATGGAAAACACGGTTGTTTGAAATGCACGGTATTAGGTGAATATTCACATCGAACCCATACTGTGATATTTAGCAGAGTGGGTTGCCCAAAAAGAAATGATGAAGATTTTCGCTTAAAAAAGTATGGGTTACACCACAAATATGACTCGCCACTATTGCAATTACCTATTGACATGGTAGAAGATTTTCCTGTTGGGGATGCTCTACACCTAATTGATCTAGGAATTATGAAAAGACTCTTAACTGGCTGGAGAGATGGCAGTTTTGGCACATACATCACAAAATGGTGCGCAAGGGACATTGAAAAAGTTTCTCAATTTCTGTTAAGTTGCAAATTACCCAAAGAAATACATAGAAAAATGAGAGCACTCAACGTGTTACCTTACTGGAAAGGGTCAGAGTATCGCTGTTTTTTATATTACCTGAGTTTCATCATCTTGAAAGACGTATTGTGCGGAGAAGCTTATCATCACTTTCTAACCTTCTTTTGTGCAATAACTATTTGTTCCAACGAAGAATATTTTGTTTTTTTTCGTTTAGCCGAGCGACTCTTATTTTTTTTCATAGAACATTTTAGGGACTTATATGGAGAGGAATACATGACTAGCAATATACATAATTTGTCACACATTATTGATGAGGTTAAAAAATTTGGTAAACTTCAAAGTTTTAATACTTATCCGTTTGAAAATAAACTCGGCCAAATAAAACAATTAATGAGACAAGGAAATAATCCACTTGCACAAATCGCTAAACGATTAAATGAAAAAAATACAATTGAACTAGATGCGATGAGAGTGATGAATGATAGTGACAAAACAATTCCTTATGTTAAAGTGTGCAGAAGTAAAGATGGACCGATTCCAGTTCTTTTTCATGGCAGCTTTATTTTGTCTCCTCAATTGCAAAATAAGTGGTTCTTGACATCTAAAAATGATGTTGAAATAATATCTATTACTTCCGGTGAAGAGGGACTGATTTGTTTAAAAGGATTTTGTATTAATGATGTCGAAGACGTTTTTGAGACACCAGTAAAGTCTTCGTTATTTAATATATATAAATGTGCAACTAATGTTTCGAAACAAGAAAAAAATTACCAGTTATCCCATATAAAATGTAAACTTGTTGTCATTGAGTATATTTCAGAATATTATTTTGTGCCTTTGCTACATACTCTGTAAAAACTTATTTTAGGTAACAAAGCAGATTATGTTATTTTAGTTTAAGAATTTTGCGAAATTTATAAATTAAACAGCATGAATCATAGTGTTGTCTTTTATTCAAATAAAATCACCGTAACTTATTAGAGTTAAGGAAATCAGCCCTCTGATTGTGTAAGTAATGCCAATAACTAATACGCCATTTGAAAATTGCAATCGTATTTTTTTTAGTACCTATATAATATAAATATGATTTCCTATACAAACAGGGACAGGTCACAATAGTATTATTAACAATGTTTTTTTTCAATCATCTTTCACAATAGGTGCTTTTCATAGAGATAAACACATTTCAAAATACTACTAAAAATATAAAGTAATGCATCAATTGAATTTCGAGTAAGCACCTTGTAATGTATTTATTATTTTTAGCTTTAACTTCTAAATTCTGTTTGAATGCGAATGTAAATTATGTGTTTTTCCATTTTAGTAAAATAGATTATGATAGTTGTTACACTATGCACCTGAGGTAGGTAGACATAAAAGTCTTAAAATAAAACAATAACAAATTTTTAGGATACAAATAAAAAAATAGTATGAAATAAAAAAAAGTACTTTCTAAAATTAAACAACTTAAACTACGATTTTGTAATTCGGTTCCCTCTCTTTAATATTCATTATATGGAAAAACAAAAGATATAACTGAGTAATGCCACGCCATACAAAATTATTGATTTTTCTCAAAGAACTGACTTCTGTGTAAAAAATTGGCAAATAACATAATATTTATATGTATATAGTATATTTCTACGTATATGTATATAGTATAAGCTGTGATAGCCTAGTGATAGATAGATAGGAAAATAGGACACGATCCCGTTATGGGGATTGTACAGGACATTAGCTATCAAACTACCCCTAAAGTGCTCATGCAAAAGTGTATCGTTTTCGAGTTATTCATTTTTTAATTTTTTTCTGGGTAAAGGGGTGTGTGCCACTTTAAAAATTTGTAAAAAAAAGAAACAATGTGTTTCATCAGATTTTATTTAAATTTTATTAAAATTAAATTTAAAAATCGAATACTTGTACAGTTTTTGGCCTGTAATTTTAAAATGCTTGAATATTTTGCTTGTTTTATGACTATTTATTACTAACAAGGATATGTACTAGCAAGAAATTAAAAAAAATCTGATGAAATACATTGTTTCTTTTTTTACAAATTTTTAAAGTGGCACACACCCCTTTACCTAGAAAAAAATTGAATAACTTATACACTTTTGCATAAGTAAACTTGAAAAATTTTTAAAAAATGATTAACTTATACACTTTTGCATAAGAAAAAAAATGAATAACTTATACACTTTTGCATAAGCACTTTAGGGCTCGTTTGATAGCTAATGTCCTGTACTATAACCCCTTAACGGGATCGTGTCCTATTTTCCTGTAACCCTATAAAATGGAAATCACTCACGATAGTTTAAACGTTAAAATAACATATGTATTTGTTTTTAGACTTATCCATCTACCTAATTATTTTCTAAAAACTATTATAATATTCAGCACAGGCCTTCCTCGTCACTACTTTGAACTTTTTCAGATACACTTAATATATATTGATCAGATGGAATCTCACTTTCTATTTTGTGTTTTATGGCTTTCGGTCGATTTCTGCTTGAGGATGCTCGATTTTGTTTGCATTTTATTCTTGACATCGAGTTCCGTAAAATATTTTTAAAAAAATTTTTGCAGTCTTCTTTTGTAAAACTTTTGTCAGTCATGTATATTAAGTCAAAGAAAAAATCAAATATGCGCGTGTAAGCTCGGAAACATATCTTTGATTCTTCCTTTCGGGAGCCTCCAGCCCAAGAACACTTATTCAAAAATTCTCTGGAGAAAATGAGGTCAATTAGCACATAAGCGTTATTTAATCCTTTACCTTTGCCGCAAACTACTGAAAATTTCTTTTTTAATTCTGATATATAAACGACATCTTTTAATTTAGTTTCCAGCTCTTCAACGTCATCTTTGCTACTAATAATTTTAAATTCTATTTCATTAACTTTCTGGTTTGTTAAAGAGTGTTCGACTGCAGCAGTCGAACACTCTTTAACAAACCCTTCAAATTTCGTTGCTAATTCTCCAATTTTTAGTATGAGTATTTGTTGGTTTTCGCTCAAAAGTTTTTGGTTATTCAATATTAATTTTTGATTATCTAAAAGTAATGGTAGTTGTTTCGAAATATCTGTCAAATTTTCAGCTGGTTGTTCAATTGTTTGTAACGTATAGTATACATTTTCATCATTAGGGGGTAAAATCATTTGCTCTTTGTCCTGAAATAAAAATACATAATTATTATATTTTAATACATAAATATCATTATGATACAGCGTATTTTATCAAAACATACAGCGTATTTAGAATACGTTACAGAATAAATTTTGAAATCATATTGAAACTATAAAATAATTTGTCCCAAGAATATTAAAATAAACACTATGTTTATGCGGGGTCACTTACCAGAATACACTCTTCAGCTAAGCTGTTAAATTCTTCGTTGTGAAATGGTATGGGTTGAATTTTATGTTGTCTTTTTTTACGTTTTGGTGGACATGGGTCTTCATTTTCAGTGTCATCAAATTGTTCTGTGTCAGAGTATTTGCACATGTTTTCGATTTCTTGTTCCGCTTCCTCATATGTTGATATGTTTCTTCTTTTCACGATACAATTTGATTTTAACCAATCGTCTTGGGGATAATTTTTTTCATTTTTTCGCAACTTTTCTGACATTTTTTTCGGCCACAACAAAATTCCATCATTCTCCCACGTATCTGGAATACTGGTTAAAACCGATCTTCCTTTTTCTAATGTTTGTACAATTTTGTATGGCATGGCTGAAATGTAAAAGTAAGATTAAGTCAAGAACATAAACTACTATACATATTTATTGAATTACAGGAAAAGTTGATTTTAGATCCATTAAGGGCGTGTAGTACACATCATTTCTGAATGATTTCACTATGGAACCTCCCATCCTAAACTTAACCGTTTTCGAGATATTCGAGTTTTAATTTTTTTTATGAAAATGCCCAATTTTTCGGCTATTGAATTGAATTTTTTGAATTTTTTTGACTCTTATGATTATTTTTTTGGTTTTTACATGAAGAATGAGATGCTTAATGACCACAATGACTAAAATTGCACGTAAGTTAACTAAATAGGTCATTGTAGACGATCGAAACTTAAGAAAATAAGTACAAATTATAAATAAATATTTTTCTTTTCTGGATATCTCAAAAAATTATTATGGCACTTGCTCTGCAGATGTGCTTAAAAACATCTACATTTTATCAGCTATCCAACGAGGTATAACAACCTAGGGTTGTATTTAAACTCATAGAAAAAAACATAGTTGAAAAGGTTTAGGTAGTAGGTCTAACGGGTCCCTCGGCTATTGTCCTTCAAGTTAATTCGGTGCGTGTGAGCGAGACAACTTACGATTTATGCAGGTGAGAGTGAGAAAAATAATGTGCAAAAACAAGTTTGGGGATACAACATGCCCATTGTTTTTGCACATTATTGCAAATTATTTTGAAAATGTCACTTGTTGTTGTGAAAGTTGTTGACTTGAATAAGGATAGGTTTCATTCTAGAAAAGATTTAAAAAAACCAAAACCACGCGGCCAAAACGGGTAAAAGTAGGTGTGGTAGGTATATTAAATTATCTGCTTACCAGCTATATCACTTTAATTTGTTTAAATCCGCTTCGGTAGGTATATAAATAAAATATATCAGTGCTCTTGTTAGATAATAACTATCCTTATTCGTGACAACATCACACTTCGAGAGGCTACGCCATACTGACTATTGTGACTAATGTAATGAATGTATTTTGGCTATGTTAGCTGTGTAGGTAACTAAACCTACCTACAGCCGCTTCGCGAGTCGTAAATGGAGACGACAACAAAGGATGCCTTCTATTTGTATACTTATTTAATAATAATTTGGCTATATCTACATAAAAATAGGTAGGTAGGTAAGTAAGTACCTAATCTAAACTTGTGTAATTAAAAACCACCTACCATAGCACAAGACAAGGAACCATAATTATTAACTTTTTAATTACTCATAACAGATACATTCATCGCTTGTATAATGATTATAAATAGCGAAAATTTTGCAGTGTTGGCACCAAAAAAAAGTATGCTGAAGAAGCATTATTATTTTATCGTTATTTGATTCGACAAAATGTTCAGGTGCAGAGAATAATGTTGAAAAACCGCAATTAACACATTTTTCAGCTTTGACAAAATGTGTTATTTCCCAGGGCCATTTTAACTCTCTCAATAATTCTAAATCCCTTCTCTGAAGAAAAGTGTCCACATCCAAAAAGGCCACCATATTTGCGAAATCTAAAAAAATAATGCGTGGGTGTCAGAAGATTAGATTTTTTTTCCAATCTGCCTTAATTTTTAAAGTATAAATAACTAGTGGTTCGCCCCGAACTGAGACCTCGCGGTATCCATAAACTTACAGAGCGCCATCTTTGTGAAGTTCTGTTAAACATAGTGAAGCTCATTAAAAATTAAATAATTTCGTTTCCTTAGAATATTTATCTAATTTTAGTATTTGTTGTTCAAGTACAGGATATAATTCAAATAAGTGATCAAGTTTCAGGCTCAGCCTTTTCTTTTTAAGCACAAACGAATAAACTTGTACAGAGCGCCATCTATTGACAACATTGTGAAGTTCTGTTAAAAACATCATCATCATTAAAAATTAAATAATTTCGTTTCCTTATAATATTTATCTAATTTTAGTATTTGTTGTTCAAGTACAGGATATAATTCAAATAATTGATCAAGTTTCAGGCTTGAGAGTTCAGAAAATTGAGAGTTCTGAGGTCAACTTTGGACGTTAGAAAATCGCCACTTTGAAAGCCCCCCATTTCGTCAATTTTAGGGGAAAAATTAAAAAAAAAATATTTTTGGACTCTATTCCTAATTATCTTTAAAATGATATACCGCAACCCTATGTAACGCTATAAAAAATATTTTACTTCGCATTCGCTTCTATGAGAGCCCCCCTGAAATAAAGATTTTTGTAACTTTTTAAGCCATATTCGGCGGGAGGCCATCGGTTTACATATTATATTTAAATTTGAAGTAATTACGTTCGGCAATTCAGAAGTTATAAGGCTCTGACAGACGGACGGACGGACGGACGGACGGACGGACGGACGGACGGACGGA
The DNA here is from genome assembly GCA_963932025.1 of Erebia epiphron. Classification (NCBI taxonomy): domain Eukaryota; kingdom Metazoa; phylum Arthropoda; class Insecta; order Lepidoptera; family Nymphalidae; genus Erebia; species Erebia epiphron. The sequence goes on from OZ009948.1 coordinate 4,265,739, forward strand.
CAAGTGCCAATTCACCCAAGTAGACTCAGAGACCTTCGCTTCGCTCGGTCAATTATTTAAAAGAAACAAAATAGGTTAAATAATAGACTTAGATAGGTACCTAGGTATGATTTGAAATTTAAAAAGCCGGGTTACTAAAATTTTTGAGGAACTCTGAAAATGAAGAGTGATGGCGTTCTTTTAAGACACTTAAGTCATAAGAGAGCAGTATACATCATTATCAAGTTTTATGAAAGATATATTGTCATTGAGATAAATAATTATGTATTTTAATAATAAATTTATAATTAAATTTAAAGGAAATGAAGGGGGCAGATTAAATTTATTAAAAAACCTAGAAGTTTGATCGAAAAAGAAAAATTCGCACTACGTTTTCCTTTCTAAACATCATACTTTATTATGATTCTAATATAATATCAAAGTCAGGATGATAATTAAGTACTTACCTTTTTAATATATTATTATCGACGAGCCACAATTTGCACAACATGTTTCTCGATATAATATGTTATCCTTTTAACATTAAAAACGCGTTTGGTACCGCATCACAACGACTAATTTGTCGTACAAACATTTACGTTATGATAAATATACGACTAACTAGTCATAGAAAATGAATATTTATGATAGTATTGAAACCAAATAGCCATATAATATTTTACTTTTTGACAGCTATGAGACTAAACGTTTTTGCTTCTGACTTTTATATGATAGCTGTACGACTGTAAAGTAATAATAACTGCGCCAAAATCGCATTGTATGAACGTTTGTAAAGCGTTTGTATGACTTAAATCGCATTCTTATAAGCTTATCAAAAACGTTTGTATAACTTTTGTACGATATATTTTTGCTAGTTGGGTGAAACTTGGTATTTGGGCTTCCGGTTAAAAAGGATGAAATACGGATTTCACAACTTATAAAATTTCTATCCCCAAGAAAGTCAAATAGGGAGTTTGTCCGTCAATCACAACGCAACAGAGCTACGGATCGGCGTGATTTTTTGCATGGGTATTGGGTATAGTTGAATACCTGGAGAGTGACATAGTAGGCTTCTTTTTATACCGGAAAAGTAAGGAGTGCCTGTGGGAATTAAAAAACTTATGTCACGCGGACGAAGTCGCGGGCGTCCGCTAGTTTAGGATAAAAGGATTAAATGCATGATTTTGTAAATTTAATGGGAAGAAAACTGATTGAAGTGATATGGTACAACGGTACGGGCTTAGAGAAGAAATACTTAACTGACATAGTCCTTTGTAGCGGTTCAAAGTAAAACGATTCAAACGACATAAATACTTAGATGAGTTCAGAGTAAAATGATTCAACCGACGACCTGTAATGAAACAGATCAAAGTAAAATGCTTTAAATTGCACTTACAATTAACCTTTTCAGTGTTTAAAAATAATCAACATTATTATTAAAATAAATTGCATATAAAATCTTTAAAAAATATGAAAAACTTCTTACATTTAAGTACCCATAATCAGACTTTTACGAGGAACTAACAGGCTAGAAATAAAATTTGTAGAAAAACAATCAAAGGTTTTTTTTACCATAACAGGCGTTTACTGGTACAGTTATGTAGCAGTTTATAATAATTCTAGCATCCTTATGTCTTTGTACTAAGTACCTAATTACTCTTACATTTAATAATCAGTTTTCATTAAAAAACAATCTTAAAAATCAGAATTAACCAACTAAAGCTGATTATAAAAATGTTCATAATAGCGAGGCACAATATTTTTTGAACCAATTCTAACAGATCTTGTTTTTTTCTTTCACTTATTGGTATATTAGACGTATAAGCAGGATTCAAAAATATTTCCTCTATATTTATTATAATTCCTTGGACGTATTGTATTTTGCCGCAATGTCCTGGTTTGGCCGTAAATGTTTGCCTCATTCAAATTATCAGTCTTGTATGTAGTTTTATACTTATAAATATCACAGCCCTTCATAAAACTTATAACTTTAATATCAGTCGTTTTAATAGCTTCTCCAGAAACATTTCTTGTTGTATTTATATTTATGTCATCTGCTAGTTTCTTCAAATCCATGAAATCGGTATAGTTTAATTATTTTACTATAAAAGGTTTTCCTGTCTTCTTAGCATTTCTGATTAAAGAAATGTACTGGTCTGGTACGTAAATAGCACCAGATTTTTTTTGCCCTAGTGACAGATTTTTCAATTACTGAGTGAGCCGCATCGCACTCATTCTGTGTGTGGCCCTTTATTAAAAACTAGCTGACCCGGCGAACTTTGTTCCGCCTTAATGTCAATAAATAAGCAGATATTTTTTTTATTGGAAAAAATACAAAAAAAATTAAATTTCTACATCAATCATTCATAATTATTTCTGTATTTTAGTACATAGGTTGCTCTTCATTTAAGTACCTTGTGATACACGACATTTTTTGTTTTATTATCAGGCGCAAAAACAAACAACGCAGATGGTCTTCCGACCCGTGAACATGCCACGTATAATTGACCATGGGAAAAACATGAATTTTCTAGATTTAAACCACAAACTTTTAAGGATTGGCCTTGTGATTTGTTGATGGTCATGGCAAATGCAAGACGTATCGGAAATTGAAGTCTTTTAAATTCAAACGGCATATCGGTTGGGATCATCGGTATCCTCGGAATGAGAACTTGCTCACCTTTGAATTTTCCTATCATTATCGTAGCGTAAATTACATTGTTCATCAATTTTCTAACTACCAAACGCGTACCGTTGCACAGTTTTGGTTGGTTTATGTTTCGAAGCATGATTACTACGGAGCCAACCTTTAGGCGTAAATTGTGCGGTGGTAAGCCAGGCACGTCCAAAGAGTTTAAAAATTCAATTGGATAGTTGGTGGCTTCATCTTCATTTGTGACGCAGTCAATAGATTTGAATGAATGCATTGTTCCAATGATCTTATTTTGAATTATGTTGTTTAGGTCATCTACATCTTTATTCTTAGCCGCTAAAATTGCTCGCTCACTCATCCATTCATAATTTTTGTAGTTAGAAATAATTTCTGGAAATACATTGTTGATAAGTTCGTCTTTTGATGAGACAAAATTACAGAAATTATTTGGAAATGATATTAATCCGCTCGATTCATCGACAGGTACTTGACCATTACCGATAGTCAGCAATTGCTCCGAGAAATCTTCAGCAGATGTATCATTAAGCAATGCAACTCTCATGTTTGTTGTCAGTTGCAGTTTCTTCACATGGCGCCATAGATTTGACGATTTGAGGCAAGCGTTTATTTCGTCGGCAGCCGTAGATCTTGGAATTACTGGCAGTATTTGGCGGAAATCGCCAGAAAGTAAAATCATTGCTCCTCCAAAACATCTCGAGTCATTGCGTAAATCTTTTAATGTTCGGTTAAGTGCTTCTAATGCACGTTTATGCGCCATTGTGCATTCGTCCCAGATGATGATTTTCGATACCGCTAAAACTTTGGCCATTGCTGAGTGTTTTGCAATATTACACGTTGGTTCTTCAATAGTTTGAAGATTTAACGGTAATTTGAATGCTGAATGAGCCGTACGGCATCCTTCTAACAATGTGGCTGCTATTCCAGAAGAAGCAACTGCAACCGCTATGTTAGATCTCGCCCGAACAGTTGCTAAAACTAATGACATGAGGAATGTCTTGCCAGTTCCACCAGGGGCATCTAGGAAATATAAACCACCATTTTCATCATCGATTGCCTTCATTAAAGTATCATAAACTTTCTTTTGTTGGTAATTCAACAGGGGTACATTCGTTTGAACTACTAAATCTAATTCCTGGTGATCATATTCACGTTCCCGTTCCAATTCTCGATTAAATGCGTCATTCATTTCACGATATGGTGCTGGCATTCCTAACCTGATTAATAAATTACCGCACATGAGGTAACACATATCTTCGATCAAGAGTAAAGCACGATTATGTATCTCCTCATTCATCTCAATATCGTGATTTCTGGAACTGACACGAATTTGATGTAAAATATCTTCTGACATATTATCCTTGTATTTGTGCCACAGGTTACATGGGTTTGATGGAAAACATGTCGAAATTATGATAGCGAATAATGTGCGTATCTGACTTGGAGATGCACAGATAATGGCTTCAGCGATTGTCGTATCCCAATGACTATCGTTTTCTAATAACTTCAATTCTTCACATGCAGCACGATATGTTGGGAATATTACACCATTAACAGTTCGTAGTGACTCAAATGACGTTGGCCCACGCACATTTACCAGCAACAACCGCAAATAGAAACATTCATTATTCTTTGGATGAACTGTATACATACGACCAAGAGCATCAGTAGAACGCACATCTGGATACCCAGGAACCGCATCGCCTTGCTTCCGTCTTTGAAAATTCTTCGATGAAGCATTCCAAGTATAATAACGTGGCATCTCCGAGTAAAGCAAAGTTCGTGCAAACTGATCGCTTTGGCAGATTGCAAAAAAACTGGTCAATGTAGTTGCTGGAGGTGTTTCAGCACGTTGCGTAGCATTCGAAGCCGTGAAATATACTCGTTGACCATTCTCCAGATGCACCGCCAAATGCGTAACAGTAGGATGACGTTCGTGAATGGGAAATGCGAATATACGCCAAATCGCTTCATTACAGTTCACATAACGACCAACTTGATAGCGTGAAATTTCATCGTTGGTATTCGAGGATTGCAATCCAAAAACCGCCATATCACTGCCTTTCGTGACATATTTGCAAATATATTTTATGGACTTAACTGAATTGCAGTATTCAACGTTGCAATGTGTCTTGAACGATTTAGAAATAAGTGGCGAATATGGAACAATCCAACTGTTGTCGACAACGAAATCCATTCTTTTCACTTTCGTTGTGACAGTTCGACCGTTGTCATCTGGTGATCGACGCCGATACAGCGGATAACCATCATTGCCAGTGACAGTCTCCGCCGTTAATTTCCGTGGATATCGTTTAGAGCACTTTCCATCGACCATGCAAGGTGATTGGGGATTGATGGCACCACACGGTCCATGAATCATATTAGTAGTAACAACATCATGTAGGTCTGGATCGACTTCATAATCAGGAATCTCAGCACATATGATATCATCTATTTGGTCAGGCTGAATTCTTTCCACTAACCAAATAAGAATGTGTGCGTGCGGCAGGCCTCGCTTTTGCCATTCGATTGAATACATCCAGCATCGAGTATCTCCAAAGACGCGTTGTTTAACAATAAAGTTCATCAGGGACCGAATTTTTTGCCTGAATATACGTGCTGTGATGTCGTGTCTATCACTTGATGTTTGTCCGGGAAGCAGCAATTGAGTAATTTCTATCCATTTTGGATTACAGGTAAAAGTAATAAAGAGATCGGGCCGACCGTAATGACGAACATATGTCATTGCATCTTGTGCATATTCATGCATATGACGTGGACTACCAATGTATGTCGCCGGCAGAATAGTTAATCGACCAATATTAGCTGCATTTCCTTCAGTATTAACTGCATCACGTAAATGGATGTACTCCTCAGAACGCAGTTTGGCTTGGTTCAACCTAATGAATGTTAAACGTTCCGTTTCTATTTTTACATACATGTCAACGCAATACTGCTGAAACAATCGACGAAACCGCAGCAAATAGTTGTCAGCATTTTGACGAATCATCAAACGATATGCGTAATAATTCATTGAGCTAACTTTCTTTGTAGTTTCTTCACCTGAAATTAAAAATTTGATAATTAACCATTTCAAAGGCAAATTTTAAAGGCAAACAATACAGACATTAACCATTTTTTTAATAAGCATTATTTTAAATCAGTGTCTTTCACAAATAAATGAAATAAATTATGATACTGATACTCACCATTCAATGGATTTTTCATTTTAATATTAAAATAATATCCATCTTCTCCTTGCCAAAACATCAGCGGGTATTGCAATGTGTCATATGATCGATGAGTTTCAGATATTTGTTGCAGTTGCCCAGTATCGCGACGTGTAAGCACAATATCGCGTTTTTCCAATTGTTCACCAACAATCAGGATGGCAACTTCGTCTACTGTTGGAGCATTAAATGTCCTTTCGTGTGTTCCAGATGGTCGTTTATCTGCTTTGATAACAACTTTATAGTCATCACTTGGCATGCGCTCTAAAGCACTCTTAAACAACCTGACCAACGCATGATGTTCATGAAGCAGACACTGCAAGTCTTGAAGAATTGCTCGCTTCATTCCTGCATTGATCTCTAGGCGTCGATCAAGTTGTTCTTCCATGTTGCCCATGAAATATATTTGTAAAAATTTATTCTGTGTATCTTCGAAAGGTAGTAATGATCCAATTCGATGATGAATCTGTCCTTGTATCTACAAAATAAAAACCAGACAGTATTAACTGGGTTATAAACACTTTTTTCGGTGGGAGAGTAGAGTTCAGAATTAGCAAATATACTACATAGGTACCAATAGATAAAGTAAGTTATTCTTTAACTACATTCTATATAAGTACAAAAATAAATACCTTAAATGTCGGATTAAATCCCCGTTCTTCGATAATATCTGCCCCAAATGACGTCATCTGGAAACAACCATTGTATTTTTGAGTATTTGCAAGAAAGTGGCGTGATTCTTGTGTTTCGCCACAAAGCAATGAATACAATGGCTCAGGTGGCGGAGTCAACAATGGCAATTTCACTTTACCATTAAGGCAGCATAATCCAGGCGTTTCTCCGGAAAACTTTAATGCACCACAATACTCGCAAACTACGTCCATTTGCCCAATGCAAACGCTAGGATGCAAGCTGTAATCATTGCTGCAATCGTATTGAAACGCTGCTCGATTCAAATCAGCACTTGATAAATATCTTGTTCTGCGTCGCAAATTATCTATTTGTTGACCTCTGTTGTTCGCTCGACGATTCTGCATTGCCAACCGAGCTGTTTCACGGGCTGCTTCACTTTGCTCTCGTGATTGAGAAGCACGAAGTCGAGCCATACTATCGCGGCGCTGTTCACGTGCAATTTCTTGTTCTTCTTCAGTCCTTTCATTTGCAGTATTTCGTATTCTTCTTGCATCACGGCTTTGTCGGGAAAGATTCGATCGTCTTGGTCGCGGCATTATTAATTAAACTTCACTTCACCTAAAAACTTAAATTTTTAACCATACCGAGTTTTATAGTTCACTTCACTGTTTATACGAATGGGCAATTGGGCAATAATGTTAATTATTTATTTAATAGAAATAGTTATATTATTGATTTCTTACAAATATCAAATAGTCATCCATACGTCATTACATAGCTGTCATTATACGTCAATTTTGTTATTCCAAGTCTGATTCTTTTTTGTTATACCACGTTTTATAGTGACTGACGTTACATGTCAAGTCACACGGGAATGATGTCGAACGGGATAAAAAGTATCCTATGTCCTTCTCCTGGCTCTAAACTACCTCCCTGCCAATTTTCAGCTAAATCGGTTCAGCCGTTCTTGAGTTATAAGTGAAGTAACTAACACGACTTTCTTTTATATATATAGGCATTATTAATTAAACTTCACTTCACCTAAAAACTTAAATTTTTAACCATACCGAGTTTTATAGTTCACTTCACTGTTTATACGAATGGGCAATTGGGCAATAATGTTAATTATTTATTTAATAGAAATAGTTATATTATTGATTTCTTACAAATATCAAATAGTCATCCATACGTCATTACATAGCTGTCATTATACGTCAATTTTGTTATTCCAAGTCTGATTCTTTTTTGTTATACCACGTTTTATAGTGACTGACGTTACATGTCAAGTCACACGGGAATGATGTCGAACGGGATAAAAAGTATCCTATGTCCTTCTCCTGGCTCTAAACTACCTCCCTGCCAATTTTCAGCTAAATCGGTTCAGCCGTTCTTGAGTTATAAGTGAAGTAACTAACACGACTTTCTTTTATATATATAGATTTATGGGTCACGGAATTTATCTGTAACTTGTTAACAGCATAGTAGTACATACAAAATATGAACCTGAAACAATGTTATTATTTTTAATATATAAACAGTAAAAATAATTACTAACATTACACAATAAGGTAGTTTACTAACTTATTCTTTTGCTGTCCGCAGCGGTTATCAGAATAGAATATGACATCGCAACCTGGGCTTTTCTCAGGTAGATCTCTTAAAAAGTTGTATATGCACGATCCAATTTCTATGGCACCTCGATTACCTATTCCTTCGTGCCAAAAGAAGCATGTTGTTTCTTGATTTTTGGCGTCTGACATCTTACTAATATTATAAATGCGAAAGTTTGGATGGATGTATGGATGTATGGATGTTTGTTACTCAATCACGCCTCAACAGCTTAACGGATCTGGCTGAAATTTGGCACAGAGATAGAATATAGTCTGGAATAGCACATAGGCTACTTTTAATCCCGGAAAATTAAAGAGTTTCCGCGGGAACCACAAAACCTCGATCCACGCGTACGAAGTCGCGGGCATCAGCTAGTCTGAAATATAAATACATTTTAAATAGACGCACTTGATGAAAAATATTTAAATGTACCTAATGATCAAAAAATAGATTATCCGTTAAATTATTATTAGTGACTGCAAGAACTTACCGTAAAATTGTAACAATTAAGTTTCGATTTGTAGAAGAAAGCAGACGACTTTCCAATCGGACATGGCATTACAGCTTGTAAATCGTATATTATTACAAAAGTATTGCCCTCCGATTTACACTTCCTCATGTCCACGTCTTTTTCTATCCTAGATAAACTTTTTTCTGCGAGGTGTAATTTATAAGAATTGTCCAATTTTGCTTTCTCTTCGATAGATGCGTTTTTATAGGCTTCACAGTCGTCACAGGTATCTTTTTTAGGGTTCCGTAGCCAAATTTGGCAAAAACGGAACCCTTATAGATTCGTCATGTCTGTCTGTCTGTCTCTCCGTCCGTATGTCACAGCCACTTTTTTCCGAAACTATAAGAACTATACTGTTGAAACTTGGTACGTAGATGTATTCTGTGAACCGCATTAAGATTTTCTTACAAAAATAGAAAAAAAACAATAAATTTTGGGGGTTCCCCATACTTAGAACTGAAACTCAATTTTTTTTTATTTCTAAACTGAATAGTTTGCGCGAGAGACACTTCCAAAGTGGTAAAATGTGTGTGTGTGTGTGTGTGTGTGTGTGTGTGTGTGTGTGTGTGTGTCCTGTAACTTCTAAAATAAGAGATAATAAATTTAATAAGTAATAATAATAATTTAATAATTTTTTTTTTATAAAGAGAAAAATAAATTAGTATGGAAATCGTACCACCTTAATTTACATTATTGAAATTTTCGAAGGGATCTCTAATTTATTTTAAAATAAAATGTAGCCTATGTTACTCGCTGACAAAGTAGCTTCCTTTAGGTGAAAAAATTTTTAAAATCGGTTGAGTAGTTTTTGAGTTTATCCATTAAAAACAATCAAACAAACAAATTTTTTCTCTTTATAATATTAGTTTAGATTGGCAGTGCCGATAGAAGTGAAAACGAATATTTAATTTTTTTTCTTTTCTTATTAAAAATAACTAAATATTTCAAAAATAAATCTTAAAACTAAGGCATTAAAGTGTAATTACGAATGTAATATTTATAGTTAAGACCTTTTGGTTCTTGAGAGTCAAGAAGAATGGTGTCGGTCTCGCGTATTTCACATTTTTACCCCCTACCAAAAAGTGCTTAACGCGCCTAAAGAAGTTTTCACTTCAATATTAGTATAGATTGGCTTATTCGGCCTTTCTATAAATCACCGACGATATTTTAAGCGTAGTGTTTTTGTGCGCAGGGTGTGGACTGTACGCTACAACACGTACCACGAGCAGCTGCTGCTGACGGGCAGCTCGGACGCGCGCGCTCTGCTGACGGCGTGTGCGAGTGTGTGCGACGCGGACGACGAGGGCAAACGACTCAGCCGAGTGTACGTGACACGTTGTTCATACTAACATAATAGTGGACTGAACGCTACAACACGGCAGCAACACTGACAAACTGACACACAGACAACACTGATAGACAGACGGACAGACAACGACGCAGCCGAGTGTACGTGACACGTTGTCCATACTGACATTATAGTGGACTGTACGCTACAACATGACAAACAGACAACACTGACAGACAGACAACACTGATAGACAGACGGACAGACAAAGGACTCAGCCGAGTGTACGTGACACGTTGTCCATACTGACATTATAGTGGACTGTACGCTACAACACGACAAACAGACAACACTGACAGACATACAACACTGATAGACAGACGGACAGACAAACGACTCAGCCGAGTGTACGTGGCACGTTGTCCATATTAACAGTATAGTGGACGACTCGTTACAATACGACAGACAGACAACACTGATAGACGGACATACAAACGACTCAGCCGTATGTATATGACACGTTGTCTATACTGACATTATAATGGACTGTACGCTACGACACGACAGACAGACAACACTGGCAGACTGACAGACACACAACACTGATAGACAAACGGACAGACAAACGACTCAGCCGAGTGTACGTGACACGTTGTCCATACTGACATTATAGTGGATGGTTTGCTACAACATGACAAAAAGACTACACTGACAGACAGACAACACTAATACAAACACACTTTCGCATTTAGTTATTAGTATGGATACATAGTCCGTGTCACGAAAGAAGTGCCCTAGAGGGGGTGCTAGCTATCGCATATTTAGTCCGTGTCACGAAAGAAGTGCCCTAGAGAGGGTACTAGCTATCGCATATTTAGTCCGTGTCACGAAAGAAGTGCACTAGAGGGGGTGCTAGCTATCGCATATTTAGTCCGTGTCACGAAAGAAGTGCCCTAGAGAGGGTGCTAGCTATCGCATATTTATGCAATAATTGTATCCATACTAATGTTATTAATTCGAAAGTGCACAAAATTATAAGTAATTACTATTTCTAAATATAAATTTCTATATAGTATTTTTATAAATTCGAATCACAGTGCAGTGTGCGTGCGATGGCAACATACTGCATTGTGATTCGTCGCTGGAATTCGCGCGTAATAAGTGTTTTCAATTCCCACGGGAACTCCTTAATATTCGGGGATAAAAAGTAGCCTATGTCATTCTCCAGGTCCTCGACTATGCCCATGCAAAAAATCACGTCGTTCCGTTGCTTCGTTACGGCGTGATTGAAGGACAAACCAACAAACAAACACACTTTTGCATCCATCCATCCTAATATTATAAACTAGCTGATGCCCGCGACTTCATCCGCGTGGTTAAGTTTTTCGATTCCCGCGGGAACTCCTCAATTATCCGGGATAAAAAGAAGCCTATGTCACTCTCAAGGTCCTCAACTATACCCATGCCAAAAATCACGTCGATCCGTTACTCAGTTGCGGCGTGACTGAAGGACAAACCAATAAACCAACAAACAAACGCACTTTCGCATATATAATATTAGTATGATTAGTATGATGCGAAAGTGTGTCTGTCCGTCTGCTACGCTTTCACGGCCCATCTATTCAACCGATTTTGATGAAATTTTGTATAGCGGTAGGTTACATCCCGGGGAAGGACATAGGCTACTTTATATCCCGGAAAATTAAGAAGTTCCCCCGGGAATTAAAACACGTAATCCACGCGGACGAAGTCGCGGGCATCATCTAGTTTATAATTTATTTATTTTATTTAGTCTACAAAACTGACCACAATTGCTTTGAGTACAACTCATAATAAATCAATATTTAAATGTAATATATTATATACAACTAGATGATTCCCGCGACTTCGTCCGCGTGGATTTATGTTTCATGATTCCCGCGGGAACTCTTCAATTTTCCGGGATAAAGAGTAGCCTATGTCCTTCCCCGGGATGTAACCTATCTCTGTACCAAATTTCATCAAAATCCGTTGAGTAGTTGGGCCGTGAAAGCGTAGCAGACAGACAGACACACTTTCGCATTTATAATATTAGTATGGATTGAGTCTTCTTGAAGTAGACATGGCATGCATGGTAATAGGGCACCTTAACTACCATGCAACATTACTAAACAAAAACATTTTGCCTGGAAAAAAAAACAAAACTAAACAAAATATTTTACCAAAACACAAAGCAAAGAATAAATAAATAATTAAATTAATAACTAAATTTAACTAACTTGAGTGTGCTTAATTTATTTTTAAACCATCGGTACACTATCACAGAAGATATCTAATTATCTATAATATTAGTATGATTACATATTTATTGTTTTTATTTTTCAGGTTGGAAGACGGCGTGCTACAATCGTATGAACAACACGAGGACTCTGTGTACTGCGCCGAGTGGAGCGCGGCGGAGCCCTGGACCTTCGCCTCTCTCAGCTACGACGCTAGGCTCGTGCTGTCCCGGGTGCCCAGACATTTCAAATACAAGATACTATTGTAATTTACTTACAGAAAAACAATAAAGTTAAATATACAAATAAATAAAGTGTATGAAATACTTTGTTTTATTAACCGACTTCCAAAAAAGGGGGAGGTTCTCAATTCGGCGCGTATTTTTTTTAATGCATGTTACCGCATATCTCCGTGGTTTCCAAACCGATTTGAAATTTTTTCAGTGGTTAGAGGAAGCTCGCGAGGTGGTCCCATAAAAAATTCTTAACCCTGATGCTGACTCCAAATCCTTAACCCTGATGCTGTAGGTATACCTACGACTCAAAACTAGGGAGTTACGCAGTTTTGATGGTGAATTCATATAGTAGGTATCAAGTCACGTGTATACGATTCAACTCAAGTCCCAACTCCTCAACCCTGATGCTGCAGGGTACAGAACTCCTTACAAATAGCGATTTAGGATTTTTTTATGGGGAACTCATATTGTAGGTGTCAAGCAACGACTTCATACCTAAACCCAAGTCCCAACTACTCAACCCTGATGCTGCAGGGTACAGAACTCCTTAAAAATAGCGATTTAGGATTATTTCATGGGGAATTCATATTGTAGGTGTCAAGCAACAACTTCATACTTAAACCCAAGTCCCAACTCCTCAACTCTGATGCTGCAGGGTACTGCACTCCTTAGCCGTGGGGATAAAGACTACACTAAAAAGTTAAAGATAAAAATTCTTTCCGAAAAACCGACTTCCAAAGCCACTGTAAAAAATAATTTTGATTTCTACACACTATGTTGAAGTCGGGCGAACCTGACGCGTCAACTTTGCCTATCTTTGTTATACTCTACCTACTCTCTCTAGTATTTATAACCTACCTACTAGAAAATGCTCGCGACTTCGTCCGCGTAGATTGAAGTTTTTCGGTTCCTGCGGGAACTCTTTAATTTTCCGGGATAAAAAGTAGTCTATGTGTTATTCCGGACTATAATCTATCTCTGTGCCAAATTTCATCCAGATCCGTTAAGCCGTTGGGGCGTGATTGAGTAACTAACATCCATTCATACATCCATCCATTCTAACTTTCGCATTTATAATATTAGTATGGATTACCTGTGTAGTTAGCGCCAATCATATAGTCGTCTGAGCTGAGGTGCGATTTATTATTTGCACAGCTCTCACACAAACTATCGAAGTCCGTTACATACTACGCGCAATATATGGTATTGCGACGCGTCTTGCGGTCAACTTCAGACACGACTAAATCATGGACTAGGATGTGTGAAACCCGCCAGGAGAAGCGCTACCTAACCTAAGCTAAGGCTGGATCGAAGCCATGCGTGTGCACCAGTCCGGGCTGTCTGCCCACTGGTTTTTCGGAGTCCGGATACGTAGTGCTCTAAAACAAGCGTCTAGTTTCAAGGACGTGGACCATAGAGCTGGTCTGAACGGACCTCCAGAGAGACTTATCTTTATACCTTTCATTAAAAATTCTAGAAAAGATTTGCCTTTAAAGCATAGCATACAGACAGTAATAAATAAAACCATACTTATAAATAGAACATTTTATTTACCTAAAACCTCTCTGCAACCCTTTTTGCAACATTCCTTAAATTACCATACACTTTGGAAGGCGGCGAACCCATGATTAAGTTGCAAATAGCCCGTCTTGCCAGTGCAATATTTTGGTAACTGCCTAGTATGTGAATTTTTGAGTCTGCCAACACTATCCTTGTTTTGGTTACATTTTCTATGGTGAATTTTGTCCGTCCCGCTTTGCCTGCTAAGCGACCAATGGCCCTTCCTAAGTGGTCTCCTTGTAAGGTTTTGACGTCTTTGATTTCAAAGGACTCCACAAATAGGTCATCTAACCTAAGTAGAGCAAGGGCATCTTCTACATCAAAACCATAAATGAAGGCCTGCAAGAAATTAATATGCTTATTTTAAGGCTCTATTCCCTACTTACAAGGAAAAATCAATATTTATTTATTCAAATTAGGTATACTGTACACTTATTGACGTTCAAACAGTTTCTTACACATCTCTTATTCGACAGCACTAAAACTAGTGCGAGACTGCACTTGTTTAGCAGGCAGCATTATGAAAGAAAAGCAATACAATTTATCCTGCCATTATAGTTTGGAGATAAATTGGTATTCTCAATATTTTTTGTTATTACTACTCACTCACTCTTAAGCTGAGATCTATGGAGCATACTTTGATTTAGCTCAGACTTTACTTAGAGTTAAAACAAGATGGACTTATGTGAGTAACTTAAATCTGTCTTGTTTTAACCATGTCTTAAGTCCAAGCAAAGTCAAAGTTTGCTATATACATATAGATCTTACACATAGGTCATAGACCCCCAGCCCTACCCAGAGAGAAATTTTGCACAGAGGTACACTTATTAATGTAAACAAGGAATAAGGTAGTCCCACTAGAGCAAAGACACAGGAAGGCAATAGTTAATATATAAATAAACGCTTTTTACCTTAACAAAATCAGCAGCTTTTTGTAAATTTGCAACATCTTTTGTTTCTGGGCCGACCCTTATTTCCACATTACGTGATTTTGTGTTAAAGCGAACTTGTAATAACAAATGCTCTACAATTGGTGTAAAGATCTTTAGCCAGTTTTCTCGTAAAGGTGTGTATCTATAAGAAAAGTACGGTATTTATAGAAAATGTCTCTTTCATAGCTCTAATAAAGCTAGACAATGTGGCCAATTCTGTACACAATCTCTAAACCAAAATGATAGCTTTAAATCTAATTTAGTCCCTTTCCGCAGGCAGTATTATGACAGGGTTAGCAATATTTTTAATGCTGTAAGTTTAGTTTAATCTATAGATTGCACTACAGAATCAGCCCCATTACATTATTTTGCATTAAATCGAATAATTAATCGAAGATCACCAGCGGTCTTATATCAGCGAAAAATTTTGAGGTTACATACCTATGCGCTGGCACTGCAATTTTTCTCATGTTTACTTTACTTTCGTTGGGTTCCACATTCCTCTTCGCTTTTTTAGCTTTAGATCTTGTAGGTTTAGGCTTCGCTTCTAATCCACTATTTTCTTCCACTTCCATACCCTCACCGGATTCCGAAACAGCTCGGCGCTTCACATTTTTTAATTTCACAGGGTTCTTCGCGGGTAAAAATTCTTCAACATTGATGTTTTCTGTCTCCATTTTTAGTTTAATCAGCTTTTAAGATCAGTAATAGAAATACCTAAAAGAATTACCTATTGCAAAATATATTATTTTTATTTTTTAACTCCTTCACATGGTCCACATTCCACAGATACAGAAAGAAAATTGACAGATGGCAGATCATAGAATACATTTACTCCAGGGAGTGTGGCAGATGCCAATTGCCATATATCCAGCTGTTTGAAACGTTTCGTACTACGGCCTGAAAAAAAGAGTAGGTATATTGTTTTCTTATGTATTTTTATTTAAACTTTGGGTTGGGCTATAGTATAGTGACGGCGACGGAGGGGGATGGGGAGGGGGGAGGGGGAAGGGGGGGAGGGGATATAACGGGGATATAAGGGGACGGGCCCTGTCGAACAAAGAATGTGGACTTATGTTTAACAACGCCATCTAGTCTGAAAAGCGGGAACTTGCTTGCAACATATGCGCCATCTTGAAAACGTATGACTCGGTCATAGATTAGTACAGATGCGCTTGTCGAAAATAATACCTACATGAGTGTACTCTCTCAGGTAAACGATAAATGTTAATATGACGTTGTTATTTTTACCACTTTTTTGTTACCAGTTTCCTGGAAAACTATTGAACCGATTATTATGCGGTTTTTTGCATTAGATATATATAGCTTGTGAGAAGGTTCTTAGATATATTTAAAGGTCAAAGTCCACACAATGGGGCGCTGCAGTTCGTCGTGGGTTTTTTTTAATTTAATTATTTGTTAATTGTTGATACTGATTTTTAGGGTTGCGTACCAAAATGATAAGAAAACAACCCTTGTGGTGCGACATGACTGTCAGTCCCACTTAGCATAATTCGGTTACTACTAATGCAAAAAACTTGAAATTTAAAATAATAACAGCTAAAACAGTTTAAAATAATCCTCGCCAAACCTTATTGCAAATGATAGAATTCAAAAATAATTATTAGTACTATTATAATAAAAAGGGGTTGGAATGGGAGAGGTGAAAGAGTACTAATGGATCGAGTCACAGAAAAATACTTCATTTGAAATAATTTTATTTTATATATATGTAAGTACTAGATGGGCCCTTTCATAGAAAAATCGCGGGCGACCAACTATGAGAGCGCGCTCCTATAACCTGTCATAAGCCTGTCTTTGTCCCCGTCGTAGCGCGATCACGGTCGCTCATCGTGTAGATAATTTGTTATTAAGTTAACATCTAAAGTCTTATTAGTTTGGCACTGTATTATTTTTATTTTAAGGTAAGTGTTTCAATTCACAATTATACATTTCCAAGAAAACGTTATGTATTCTTCCTATTTAATATTTTTATCCATTTCGCAATCATTTAATTTCCGCGGCAAACTGTATGATATTTTTTTTTACTAACTGGCCTTACGGCTTTGGGTTCCAGCCCTAGAATAGTCCAGTCCAGTACGATAAAAAAAATGCAACCAAGATTAGTTAATGCATAGATGGGCAGAACGGACAGTAGGCATTAATACCTTCCGAGACGCAATATTATGCTATTGTAATATGATAAAATTAGTTATTGACGTGAGTTTTATGTTTAACCAACTTCAATAAATAAAGGGTTTTTATTTATTAAAGTTGATAATTTTTATTTTGTACTAGCGAATGCCCGCGACTTCGTCTGCGTGGTTTGAGGATTTTTTATTCCCGCGGGAACTCCTTAATTTTCCGGGATAAAAAGTACCCTATGTGCTATTCCAGACTATAATCTATCTCTGTGCCAAATTTCAGCCCGATCCGTTCAGCCGTTGGGGCGTAATTGAGTAACAAACATCCATACATCCATACATCCATCCATACAAACTTTCGCATTTATAATATTTATTATATTATATGTTATTATTTTTGATTTGATTGATTGATATTTGATGAAAACAAATATTATATTTACTGATTTGATTTGGTTGAACAAAAGTTGTTCAGTACCTATTATGTACAGCTACCTACTTACAAGTGTTTATTACTTAATCGTATTTTTAAATGCACACTGTGTAAGTGATTTATCTCAAAATAACTTTTAATATTTCTTTTGATGGCAAGTAGCATACTTAGAAATGTATAAAATAAAATTATTTCAAATGAAGTATTTTTCTGTGACTCGATCCATTAGTACTCTTTCACCTCTCCCATTCCAACCCCTTTTTATTATAATAGTACTAATCATTATTTTTGAATTCTTTCATTTGCAATAAGGTTTGGCGAGGATTATTTTAAACTGTTTTAGCTGTTATTATTTTAAATTTCAAGTTTTTTGCATTAGTAGTTACCGAATTATGCTAAGTGTGACGGACAGTCATGTCGCACCACAAGGGTTGTTTTCTTATCATTTTGGTACGCAACCCTAAAAATGACTTTATTTCTGTCAATTTTTCGACAAAACTTCAGTATCAACAATTAACAAATAATTAAATTAAAAAAACCCACGACGAACTGCAGCGCCCCATTGTGTGGACTTTGACCTTTAAATATATCTAAGAACCTTCTCACAAGCTATATATATCTAATGCAAAAAACCGCATAATAATCGGTTCAATGGTTTTCCAGGAAACTGGTAACAAAAAAGTGGTAAAAATAACAACGTCATACTAACATTTATCGTTTACCTCAGAGAGTACACTCATGTAGGTATTATTTTCGACAAGCGCATCTGTACTAATCTATGACCGAGTCATACGTTCTCAAGATGGCGCATATGTTGCAAGCAAGTTCCCGCTTTTCAGACTAGATGGCGTTGTTAAACATAAGTCCACATTCTTTGTTCGACAGGGCCCGTCTATGTAAATTGAGGTCGTTGGGCAAATGTCGTAAAAAATAGTGAAATGTGGTGAAAATTTGCGAATTTCTAAAAAATATTTCTCGAAAAGTATTAGAATTCGGAGTAAAATATTTTACTGCAAGGCTTACGACATCAAGGTCTTTCTGTAAAAAAAATATGAACGTCCAACTCGACCGTCACTATACTATAGCTGAGCCAGTTTGTATAATAAATCATTTTTAGGCACGTAATAAACAAACATCAGCTTCGTTATTCGTACAGATTCTCGAGTATCGATCTCGCTTAGACTATATAGATTGACCTATATCTTGTTCTTGTCTAGATGTCGTTTTAATAAGGCCTAGATTGATTGATTAAATTATGCTCTTCCAAATAGTTAATCAGTCATCAAAAATAATACGAAATCGAAACCCTGGTTAACAAAACACAATTTGCAAGAATGAAACGCAATAATATGTCAAACAAAAACTTAGTATTGCCATTTGCATTTTGATTTTGCCATTTGCCAAACAGTTGTCAAAATTTTAATATCAATTTTAATGGAGGTGTTATGTCACATCTCCTAATCGATTTTTCATTATTATGAATTGAAAGAGGTAAGTTATTAACTTTATTCTTTACGCAAACACTTATAATAAACCAGCTTATTACCGGTGGCATATTTTTTTAGTCTACAAAGAAACATGGCGACTCTAATCAGAACTACGATCGTGAAGGTGATTCCAGCCCAAAGTGGTAAGATTGCTGGATGTGTGGTGGTGCAAAACAGGAGTATTATGGGTAAAACGTTTCGTAGTGGTCTCCCGCCTCCCCCACCCAAGCCCGCGCCCTTTGACTACGTGAATAATGACTATACTTGGTTACGTAGTTTGATTGATAGGACAACGCATAGATTCGACGAAAACACTAAAGTAGTGGTCGTAGAGGGCCCTGTGGCGGCTGGAAAGACGAAGTTCGCGGCCGCGCTCGCTGAGGATCTCGATATGAAGCATTTTCCCGAAGCCAACATGGATATTCACTACAAACGCCCAAACGGTATTGATCTCCGTCAGTTCGACAAAGATATACCTGAGGACACTAGGACCTTTGACCATGTTAACTTCAACTGTACTCCTAATCATCGTCTCGCTGGCAACTTCCAGATAATGATGTATATGGCACGGTACAGCCAGTATATCGATGCCCTGGCTCATCTCCTGAACACAGGTCAGGGAGTTGTTTTGGAAAGGTCACCGTACTCTGATTTTGTGTTTCTAGAAGCTATGTTCTCACAGAAGTACATAAGTAAAGGTGTAAAGTCTGTGTACTATGAACTGAGAGGGCAAACTCTTGATGACTTGATGAGGCCACATCTGGTGATCTACCTTGACTTACCTGTTAAAAAGGTAATTGTTTGTTTTAATAAATAAATAAAATCATAAATCATAAATCATAAATCATTTATTTTGCTAAATTGTGGGTGATAACAGCTGTTTATGGTAGAAATTTCCCGTACACAATCTACTGTCAGAGACAGTGTGCAAAAATTGTTACATTAAAATTTAAATTCAATACATGTCGGGTAGGTATAAAATAAAATGAAAATTACATAATGTTCCGGTCCAATTTAAGATTATAAGCTACTTAATTTTACAAAGTTATTAACAAAATTACTATAATGTCAATTTAAATATTATTCAATAATTATGGATAATTTCATTATATTACAGATCTACCGCACACTAAACACACAGAAAACATATAAACACACAGATAAACAGCACCAACTTATTGGGAAAAAGACATTTCTTTTTAATAATAAACATGAATAATTATACATACAGATAACACAATCACATAGTCATAGGAATTTCGCTATCTCCGATATATTCGCTAACACTATAGTAGTTTTTTTTGTTGAGAATTGTGAAAATCACTCTTTTGAACTTTGTTATTGGTAGCTTTCTATAGCATTCTGGTAACTTATTAAATAAGGATATTGCCATACAGTAACAGTTTTTAGAGTACAGAGCCAACCTTCTCGATGGGACCCAAAGTTGGTATTGTGGCCTGTTCCTCCTCATTCTTGAAACTTCATTATTATTGGAGTACATTTCATTTACTGTTGGGAACAAAGTGGGATATTTTTTCACAAAGAGAAGCATTTCGTATATATACAAACATGGTAGGGGTAGTATATTATTTTCCCTAAACAAAGGTTTGTAACTTTCCAAAGTTTCAGCTCGACATATAGACCTCACACAGGCTTTTTGTTTAATAAACACCTTTGCTGAATCCGTTGAGTTACCCCATAATACTACACCGTATCGTAGCAACGAAGAAACATATCCATGATAGGCTAGTAAGGCGGTTTTTTTATTTACAACCTGAGTGAGCTTTTTAAGCACATGAATAAATCGGTCGATTTTGCTGCATAATAATTATGTCAATATGAGCTTTCCAGTTGCAGAATTTATCCATCGTTACCCCAAGAAAAGTGGTGCTTTCAGTTTCTTTAATACTATGTGAATTACATACTACATTTAGATTAGATGGAGGACAGTTATATGTTTGAAACTGAACGTAGTGAGTTTTACTCATGTTGATATTTAAGTTATTATGATTTAACCATTCCAAAACTGACTCTAGTGTTACATTTGTTTATTTTTCAATGGCGCATTTGTCCTTTGTCTTAACTATGATTACTAATAAAGTAAGTAATTAAAAACAACTTTATTACACAGATAGATTACTTCTGTAATCATACACACATTGTGTAAACAGAGGTAACACAAATCGTGACAATAATTTACAACTTGTTGTCATTTACTCTAGAAGTGATCTCCTTCAGGTAACCTTCACAAAAGGAGATAGGAGGAGATAGGTTACATGATAAATTGTTATTTAATAATTACTAGATGATGCCCCCAACTTTGTCTGTGTGGATTAAGTTTTCTCCTTACTAGTAGTAAGTTGGAACTCCTTAATATTCCGGTATAAAAAGTAGCCTATGTCTTTCCCTGGGATACATACACACAGACACACACTTTCGGATATATAATATTAGTATGGATTATACACAACTTAGGTAACCTAGTTATTGGGACTTGCTAGTCCACACATTCTAGTTACAGTATTTTTTACAACTAAACACAAATTACTAAATCTACCCTGATGACAGGGTATTAGTATGAACTAATATTATAAACGAAGGACCGAAAGGCATGGCAGGAAATGGAGGAGGCTTTTACCCAGGATATGAGATCCATCTCTAGCTAAAATTACTAACTAACTAACAGTTACCATTGGTCTCAATAAGTTTACTATCACAACTAACATATAACTAAGTATATTGTTTTAAAAAAAAATTGTAACAGATGGAGTAAATAAAGCTTTATTATTATTATTAATAATATTATAAACTACCTGATGCCCGCGACATCATCTGCGTGTTTTTTTTTTATTCCTGTGGTTACTCCTTAATTTTCCGTTATAAAAAGTAACCTATGTCACTCCAGGTCCTTATCTATACCCATGCCAAAAATCTGATCCGTTGCTGACAAACCAAGAAACAAATACTCGCATTTATGATGTGAAAGTTAGTTTGTTTGTAATGCTTTCAAAGTTCATCTTTTCAACCAATTTTAATGATATTTGGACTTGAATTTAATGAAAATCCTGAGCATTACCAATGAATTTTTCAAAAATCTATATCTGCGCTAACAAAGTTGTGGGCATCATATAGTTTATGCATATAGGTACAAGATGGAGGATGGTACCCAGGCTATGGTATTCATTGCGGAATAACATACTGACAAACTAACACTTACCTTTAAAGGTAGACCCTTAAAAGGTAAGTGTTAGTTTACTTAGGAAGGAGATGTGGCCCCTGTAAAGATATTTTAATATTCCAATGTTGTATGATGTCCAGCTCATAATTATATTACATCTTTCAGCTCCCTAAAACCATTCTTGAGATAATATCAACTGATAGTATGATTAGCTGATATAGTTTAGTAGAAAAATGAGTTTGAAAAAACTGTGTTCAAAGACATTATCTCAGGGACAGTTCACAGTAGGAAGTGATGATGATATGAGCTGGCAATCAATCAATATTGGAATATTCAAATATCCCTCACAGAGCCACATTTCCTTCCATACACTGCTGGACCTTTATATATTTTTATTAAACCTACTAACACACAATCACCAAACACATCACATAAGTGTGGGTAAATTCTATTTCAATAAATATTGTAAAACTAACACACAATTACATTTTCATAAATGTATTGTTAAAGAAATGATGGAAATTAATAGGTTTTATAATTATTGTAGGTACAAGAAGCCGTAGTAGCCCGCAAGAATGACTATGAGACATCTGGCAAGGCCTTGACAGAGCCATTCCTGACAGAGATGGAACGTCAGTACAAACACAAGTATCTGAAAGATATTTCCACTCATGCAGAGCTTCTGGTGTACGACTGGACAGGAGGTGGTGAAGTTGAAGTGGTGAGTTCATGGTTTATACTTTATACCAACATCATAAAATAGAGGTACAGTCCTACAAACTTATCTGGTGCAGTGGCCAAAATCGGAATCAATTTTTGTGACTGTTGAGTTTTTTGTCGCAGATTATAGCGAATTGAACTTCTGGTTCCTACATTGTTTCGTTTTTGTTTTTTTTTTATAAATTTTTATTATTATTAATTTTTTTCATATAATTTTATTGCCACTTTAAATGTGATAGCAGTGATGATGGGTCAGATAAGTTTGTGGGACTATTTATGTTTTTTTATTGTTTGTGGTTTTTTCTATTTAACGAAAATCATCTCTGGTGTTCTGGCAATTTTTAGGGTTCCGTACCTCAAAAGGAAAAAACGGAACCCTTATAGGATCACTTCGTTGTCCGTCCGTCTGTGTCAAGACCCTTTTTCTCAGGAACGTATGGAGGTATCAAGCTGAAATTCATATCAAATACTCAGGTCTACGGTCCCTCGGAGCTGTGAAAAAATCAAACTTCAAAGCCAACACAATCAAAAGATACAGCCGTTTATGCTGCAAATTTTTGAATTTTCTTGCGCTCGCAAGGGAATCAAAACTTACAGGGACTTCCCGTGAACTCAGAATCTTGAAATTTTGTACGAAGCAACGCCATAAAGCACAGAGGAAGAATTGGGAAAAGCATAAGTTTTTTGTTACATCGTAATATAATAATAGTTATTTGTTATACAAGCGTGAAAAGTTGTTTTTTAACCTCGTGCTCAATTTTGATGACCGAGCAAGCGAAGGATTCTAAAATGTGGTTCAAAAATTAGAATCCTGAGCGTCAGCGAGGGAATCAAAAGAGCACGAGGTGAAAAATCTTTTCACTCGAGTGCAACACGTAACTTTTCATCCCACCTCAGCGAGGAAATGAAATACTTCTCGCGTGATTGTTGAGGGAGAAAGCTCATTTCCGCATTTTTAACAGTTTCAGTCAATTCTGTTGGCGTCAAATTAACTTCTTCGTCACTAGAATCACTCATTTTAGGTTTTTCACTTATTTTCAATTTTCTTGTTTTTAATCGAAGGTTTTAATTTTAAACAATATGACGTGAAAGAAAATGGTGCCCGCAAAGCAAATTAAAAAAGTACACCAAGAAGGTTACGAGTGTGAGTTTTTAACAAATTAAAAACGGTTGTATGGAAATTCGGCACCATAGAGGTAGAAGTAAATAGGTTTTAATGATGTTTTGAATTCACAAACTTCATAGACGAGTGATATTTACTAACGTGCACACGATGTTCTAAATTCAATTTACTTTATCCTCAAGAGGATAATAACGGCTTTTGCATTCAGATATCGAAGCGTAAAAATACTCTTTCCGAGATGGTGGGATGAAAAAATATTTTTATTAATTTTAAACTTGTTTAAAATATTAGACACTCGCAAGGGAATCAAAACCTACAGGGTACTTCCCGTGAACTCAGAATCTTGAAATTTGGTACGAAGCAACGCCATAAAGCACAGATATAGGAATAATGGCGAAAAGCATAAATTTTTTGTTACATCATATAATAAAAATATTTTTATGCAAATTTTCGACACTCGCAAGGGAATCAAAACTTACAGGGTACTTCCCGTGAACTCAGAATCTTGAAACTTGGTACGAAGCAACGTCTTTTAGCACAGATATAGGAAGATTTGCGAAAAGCATAAATTTTTAGTTACATCCATACTTCCATACTATCCATACTAATATCCAAGGGCGTCGCCAAGGGGGGGCAGGGAGGGGCAGCTGCCCCCCCCTAGAGATTAAAAAATGTAGCCAACTGCAAAGCAACCAAAGTCCTAAAGCCTTGCAATTGTCTTGCTTTGCCGATAAATCCCGCACGTCAAAACTCGAATAAATTCACTATCACTAGGTATAAAATCCATACTAATATTATAAATGCGAAAGTGTGTCTGTCTGTCTGTCTGTCTGCAACGCTTTCACGGCCCAACTACTCAACCGATTTTGTTGAAATTTGGTACAGGGATAGGTTGTATCCCGGGGAAGGTCATATGCTACTTTTTATTCCGGAAAATTGAAGTTCCCGCGGGAATCAAAAAACATCAATCCACGCGGACGAAGTCACGGGCATCATCTATATATATAAAATTCAAAGTCCTGACTGACTGACTGACTTATATATCAACGCACAGCCTAAGCCGCTAGGGTTAGAGGCTTGAAATTTTGACAGTAGCTTCTTTTTGTGACGTAGGCGCTCACTAAGGAAGGGTTTTTCGAAATTCTACCCCTAAGGGGGTGAAATAGGGGTTGAAAGTTTGTATGAAAGTCCGTCATTTATCAAGTTATATCCATGAAACTTAGTATGTGAGTTATCGGTAAAAAATAAAGAAATACGTGTTTCGCAGTTTTTGAAAATTCTACACCCGAAGGGGTGAAATAGGGGATGAAAGTTTACATGAAAGTACTTCATTTCTCAAGATATTTCTCAAGTTGTATCAACGAAACTTGGTAGTTTGGCTTTAGTTAATAAATAAAGAAGTACATGTGGCATAGTTTTACAAAATTCCACCCCTAAAGGGGTAAAATAGGGATTAAAAGTTTGTATGAAAGTCCTTGATTTCTCAAGTTATAGTGATGAAACTTAGCATTTGAGCTTTCAGTTAGATATGCAGACGTACGTGTTTCACCATTTTTGAAAATTCGACCCCCAAAGGGGTGAAATAGGGGATGAATGTCCTTCATTTAACAACATATTTTTCAAGTTATAACAACGAAACTTGGTATTTTGGCTTTCGGTATAATATAAAGAAGTACGTGTGTAACAGTTTTTCAAAATTCTACCCCCAAACGGGTAAAATGGGGGTTGTAAGTTGGTGTAAAAGGCCGGCGTTTTTCAAGTTAAATAGCAGTGAAACTTGATATTTGGGCTACCGGTTTAAATTATGAAATACATAATTCACACTTTTTATAAATTCTATCCCAAAGGACGTTAAATAGTCCTTCAATCACGCCGCAACAGAGCAACGGATCGACGGGTTTTTTTTCATGGGTTCTTTTTATCCCGGAAAATTAAGGAATGCCTATGGGAATTAAAAAACTTATGCCACGCGAACGAAGTCGCGGGCGTCCGCTAGTCTAGTAATATAATAACTTTGTTTCAATGTTGTATTTATCGTGCTGTCAAGAGCTCGTGAAGCTTTACACATTGAAGTTGGAACCATTCTTATTACAATCGCCATAGAGGCAAAGACTCGCGCTACAAGTGTTAAGCTTCATGTTCTTGACTGTACTTACAATTGATATTTTTCTCATCCTCCATATAATATTAATTTGCCCCCCCCCCTGGGCCATGGGCTGGCGACGCTCTTGCTAATATCCATACTAATATTATAAATGCGAAAGTGTGTCTATCTGTCTGTCTGTCTGCTACGCTTTCACGGCCTAACTACTCAACCGATTTGGATGGAATTCGGTACCGAGAGAGGTTACATCCCGGGGAAGGACATAGGCTACTTTTTAGCCCAGAAAATTGAAGAGTTCCCGCGGGAATAAAAAAAACATCAATCCACGCGGACGAAGTCGCGGGCATCATCTAGTCATATAATAAAAATACCTAATAGACTTGTGCGTACCTCGCACATTAAAGTACAGATATACTTACGGAAGTACTTACGTCACTCGTTCCCGCGCTCACAGCTGTTGAATACCTCCATATAATACCTCCATATATACCTATACCTTGTACCTACAAAGTACCTCAGACATTACCTTACCGGCGCAACGAGGCGCTACCGTTTACCGGGAAAATGGAAGAAGGAACAGGAAAATGGGAAAACCAAGAGAGAAATAACGTACACGGGAGATCACTTTATTATCACAGCACAAGAGAGAAATAAGACACGGATTCACGTAATATTCTTTATCTACTCCAGCATCGAAAAGTTCCAATTTCGAATTTGACAACTATATCGAATTGAACCCTCTTTCGTGTTTGCTTCTCATAACGATACAGTTCGTTGTATGGGAGCTGTATCGTTATGAGTCGTAGCTGTATCGATATGGTTATCTTCATAAATAGGATACCTATAGCTTAGCGGCTCTGGGTTCTGGCACTTTTGGTTTTTATTAATTTATAAAGTAAAAAATTATAAAGACGTCCTTGTCGTAGATAAAATCTTGTATGCAACTGTACGTAATTACTCATTTTAATTCTCGTACTATCCTATTTTGATACTCGGCAAGCCTCGTATCAAAAAACAGCACTCGAATTAAAATGACCCTCATTACGATACAGTTGCATAAATAGCTATTATTGCCTAGCTGACGCAGTTCCAATGAATTCCAGATAACAGGAAGGTGCGAGGTCAATCTTGAAAAAGACAGAAGCTCGCTGGAGATTCAAAGGAATGGTCAAGCGTTGTCTCGTTCCTAGGTCACACTCACCGATAACTGAAGACTGAAGAACTGTATGAAGATCAGGCAGTGTATTGAAATGGAAAGAGTGGTTCTGAAAAGAACCGTTTTGCCTTGATCTTGCGATGCCGTCGTACATTAGCCGTAGCACCATCAACACGCATGAAGTCTATTCGCAGGTCCGCGGTCCGGCACTGAGGCGCGCGTCTTAACGCTATCACAGTTCGTTTCGTGGTTCACTGCAGCGGGCAACATCAGACTGAGCTCCTGCGCGGCCGCCGCGTCCCGCGCCCCGCGCCCGCGCACCGCGTCTCGTACGCATGCGCCAACAAGCCACGCCCACTTTCCAGTACACGCGTCATTTAATTATTATTATTATTTGTTGAATTCAGGGAAATTGTGCTTTACCGAGAACAAGCATTGCGCGCGGATCTGTTTGCCGTTTTTATTGGTTTTAAATATTTAATCTTGTTTTCTATTGGTTGTTAGTACTTAAGGTTTTCTGTATATGTATCGCTAAGTTTTACAAATAAAATTATTCCTTATTCATTTCTCAAATCAATTGTGAGTTTTAGTTATAACCAGCTCGTAATATCCCGCTACAGACTTATATACCAAAGTATAGGTTTGTACGGAACCCTCGGTGCGCGAGTCCGACTCGCACTTGGCCGGTTTTATTCTATCTCTAGCTAATCCACAGATGAATTCGCTGAGTGTTGCAAAAAAAAAAAACAGTTTATTTTCTTTCATGAAAAAAAAGCGAAGAAAACACTACACTTTTTTTTCTGGAGCATGTTTTTTTTTCATGAGCACAGAATACAAAAAAAGATTAATACTTAAGAGTTCATATTAGAGCTTCTGTTTATTTTTAAACCTACCATACTTTTTTGATTGAATAGTACCTATTTTACATGAATATATTGGTTCCATTTCCTGTTTGATCTGTGTTTGTTTGAACACAGTTGGAGCTCAGTTAAATACTTAATTCGATTTGCAATTTTAGTAAAATGTAAGAAATTAGAAAACATACCTTTATAAAACGTTTATCATACTAATATTATAAATGCGAAAGTTTGTGCGAAAGAAGTGTTTTTTGTCCTTCAGTTACGCCGCAACGGAGAAACTGATCGACGTGATTTTTGGCATGGGTATAGTTGAGGACCTAGAGAGTGGCTACTTTTCCTGGGGGAATAACAAAAAACTTAACCACACGGATGAAGTCGCGGGTATAATCTGTTTTCCTATACATTATTTTCCTGAAAAAAAAGCCAAATTAAAATAAAACGGTGCTTTTTTTTCACAGTGAAAAAAAACAAAGTGTTTTTTTAACCGACTTCCAAAAAAGGAGGAGGTTCTCAATTCGGAGCGTATATTTTTTTTTTTTTTTTTTTTTTTTTTTTTTTTTTTTTTTTTTAATGTATGTTACCGCATATCTCCGTGGTTTCCAAACCGATTTGTAAAATTTTTTTTTCAGTGGTTAGAGGAAGCTCGCGAGATGGTCCCATAAAAAAATCTGACTCCAGATCCTCAATCCTGATGCTGTAGGTATACCTACGACTCAAAACTAGGGAGTTAGGCCGTTTTGATGGTGAATTCATATAGTAGGTATCAAGTCACGTGTTTACGATTCAACTCTGAGTCCCAACTCCTCAACCCTGATGCTGCAGGGTACAGAACTCCTTAAAAATAGCGATTTAGGATTTTTTCATGGGGAATTCATATTGTAAGTGTCAAGCAACGACTTCATACTTAAACCCAAGTCCCAACTCCTCAACTCTGATGCTGCAGGGTACTGCACTCCTTAGCCGTGGGGATTAAGACTACACTAAAAAGTTAAAAATAAAAATTCTTTCCAAAAAACCGACTTCCAAAGCCACTGTAAAGTAAAAAATAATTTTGATTTCTACACACTATGTTGAAGTCGGGCGAGTATAACAAAGATAGGCCAAGTTGAGGCGTCAGGCTCGCCCGACTTCAACATAGTGTGTAGAAATCAAAATTATTTTTTACTTTACAGTGGCTTTGGAAGTCGGTTTTTTGTAAAGAATTTTTTTATGTTACATTACTAAAGTCGCATCATTTTCTTCCTTCAGGTCGTAGAAGACATAGAGCGTCTCAACTTTGACCAGTACACAGAGCGCGAAGACCCCAAGATGAAGGACTGGCGCCTCCCGCGCGAGCCGATGTGGGCTGAACAGCGAGCCCTATACACAAACTATAAGCACTATCTCATGAACTTATTCAATATCCCCCGCACAGATGTGCCGGAACTCATCACCGATGCGGACGAGGGATATGCCAGAGATAAGGTGAGATGGAGTTGCCCTGTTAAGTAAAAGAATCCATAATCCATAGTAATATCCATAGTCCATAGTCCATAGTATAGTATACATATAGTAGTAGTAGTATATAGTATTATAGTATAGTATATAGTATATATATATATATAGTATAATTTATAAATGCGAAAGTGTGTCTGTCTGTCTGTCCGTCTGTCTGTCTGTCTGTCTGTCTGTCTGTCTGTCTGTCTGTCTGTCTGCTACGCTTTCAAGGCCCAAGTGCTCAACCGATTTTGATGAAATTTGGTACAGAGATAGGTAACATCCCGGGGAAGGACATAGGCTACTTTTTATCCCGGAAAATTGAGGAGTTTCCGCGGGAATCAAAAAAATGTATCTGTTAAACTGATTTTGATTAAATTTGGTACAGGCATAGGTTGTATCCCGGGGAAGGACATAAGCTACTTTTTATCCCGGAAAATTGAGGAGTTCCTACGGGAATCAAAAACATCAATCCACGCGGACGAAGTTGCGGGCATCATCTAGTCTTTATATATATTAATAATATTATAAAACAGTCGGGTTTGTTCAAACACTTATAAAGTTATAACTCTAGAACGGCTGGACGGATCTGGATGAAATTTGCCATCGAGGTAGATTATAGTCTGGAATAGCACTTAGGGTACTTTTTATTCCGTAAAATTAAAGAGATTCCGCGGAAACTAAAAAACCTCAATCCTCAGTAATATAATAAATGCAGAAGTGTGTCTGTCTGTCTGCTACGCTTACACAGCCCACCTGTTCAATAAAACCTGGTACAGGGATAGTTTGTATCCTGGGGTAGGACATAGGCTACTTTTTATCCCGGAAAATTAAGAAGTTCACGCAGGGATGAATTAAACGTAATACATGCGGACAACGTAGCGGGCAGCATCTTATTGCAGGCTTAGCATACGCACAACGAGATATCTCGCGACGAGAAAGAGATGTTGTACTTGCCGGCTAATTCCTTGGTAACCCTAACATGCACACAATCCTGTATACTAGTAGGGTAAACAGTAAAGTGATTGGCACTCTACAATGACCTTCAACATATAAGTTGTAATTATTCTTTGTTATATAAATATTTTTTATTTATCTAATGTTTATCAAATAAAAGGTATATAAGTACATATAGATTACAATGATTCACATTGGTATTTAAAAAAAAATTGCTTTATTGCTAAAAACTAACATAAAACTTAATTCTATGCTATTTCACAATCATTGGCACTGAAGCATGAATTTGGTATAACGATTGGCAGTTGTATTTACCAATGTAGGCACACCTACGTGCCTAGGTCCATTAATAAGCTCGCTTAATCATCTTCCAAAATTTTTAACAATTCTTCATCTGTCATTGGTCTCAATCTATTTACTTTAACTTTTATCTTCTTATCATTTCCAGTTTCCTTTGAATCTCGGAAAGTTTTGTTCGGAGGTTTAAGTTCATCTAAAATTGGTCCCTTCAATTCTTTTTTGACCATCTGTTGTGTCCAAGTGTTCCGATTCTTTAAAGGTTCTTTCAACTGCATCTAAAATTGGTCTGTTTTTTATTTCCTTCAGGGCAGTAATATTTGCAGGTTTAACTTCTTTCATAGGTTCTTTTTTATATTCTCTTTCTTCTTCAATATCACCTGAGATTCTATTTGCAGGTTTAATTAAGATGTTTGATTGGATAACAATTTTTGATTTGATACTATCAAAATTTGGTTTACTTTTCTTAATTACATTAAAATTTTTGGCTTTGTTCTTTTTATTAATAGTTTCAGCTTGTTTTTTTTCTTTGAGTTAGCGTTTCTCTTTGGCTTTTTCTAGTCTTGCTATTCGTTTGTTCTCATTTTCTTGTATCTCTTTCATCTTTTTTTCTTGCATTTCTAGTTCTACAGCTTCCCAATCTTTACTCGTTAAAACAAAAGAGCGATGTTCTATACCAGCTTTTTGTGTTTTAATTGGAGTCTTTGGTAACTTTAAAAAATGTTTTATACTTTGTTTCTTTATTGGACTCTTTGAAGGGACTTCGGTTGGCATGTCATCCACTAGTACCCATTTGTCTCCAATCAGCTCTACACTTTGACGACTGGTGGATGGAATAGGTATTACATATATTGGTGTTTGTTTTTCTCTTTCACACTCAGAAATAACCTCAACCGTTTGTACAGCTTCTGGTACTGAATCGTTTGTCGATGTAAGATTTATACAGGATGCCAAAGGTAATTCCTCAACCCCCTGATGCTGAAGTTCAACATTCAGAAGTTTTTCGTGTCCTGAGGTTTGTTCAATCATCGTTTGTCAATCATCGTGTTTGTTTTAGAAGTGTCAGTGTCTTTGGATTGAGGTTTATTGATTTATTGATTTATTGATTTGGCATTGTCGTTAATTCATTGAGGGCTGCCATTGTGGTCAAATCTTCTGAACCGTCGTTGTTTTGTTCATATAAATTGCTCCTGTCCTTGTGTTGCATTAGTTCCTTAGAAGATGTTTCTATTATTTGCGACGATGACTCGTGTGTTGAAATTTTTGGTACGAGATATTTATACAAGTCGTGAAGCTTTTTAGCTTCTATTGATTTTCCTACCACCTGATTTTTCATCTTTCTGATTAACTGTGCTCCAACTATTTCTTCAAATGTCTGAAAGTTAAGACTTGTAGAACAGTTGTCATCCAAAATTTCTTGGACTTGTTTATAGGGCATTAAACATTTTGTGTAGTCTACTTGATCTGGATTAAATGGGCATAAACCACAAGCTTCAAAGCCGTGCTTCAACGTCGTCTTATTTAATTTGGGTAAAATCTTCTCCAATATAGACGCAACATCTGTTTTTAGTAAGGATTTTGTTAAGTTGTCTGTTCGCCATTCTAGGACTGCTTTACGCCACATTACTTTTATTGGGCGAAACGCCGCTACGTCTCCTGGTTGTAAAATCCGTAGATTATTGTAGAAACTTGCCCAAAATCAACTTTTCACGCGCACTTCTATCCTCCAGTACTAAACTTTTTTATAAAATAAAAACAACACGCTCACGACGACTTGATTTCCCTAAAAGCTCACAAACAGCTGTGAAAGAAAGATGCCTGAAAACAGTGCTGCCACTAGAGATTATTAGATATTCTACCAAATAAAGTATTGCAACAGTAAATAAACAGGAATTGTCTCTTATTATTTGAATTTTTTAATCAGAGTGCCAATCACTGAGGGGGTGCCAACAATAGCATGGTTTACCCTAAAAGATAGCATAGTCGGCATAGCACGATAGTAGGCAAATGGAGATCTAACGGGTCAGGGTCATTATCGATTTTCGTTTTAAAAGCGCAGTTTTACAAAAAAAAAAAAATTTTTTCTCATTTTCATAGTGTTGTTTTTTTGTGTATAATACATGCCTCTTCGTAACTCTAGCAAGTATCCAAAAAAATTATGGAGTGTAATGACCTACCGTTGGACATAAACGAAACCAAAAGCTATTTACTATATTTTTAATAGTCAATCTTTACAACATATGAAAGGAAACTAATAAAATTGAAATAAAATCTTAACCTTATAGGGAGCTTATGCCTACCTATGTGATGTGGAAATAATAGACTTGGTCCACGTTTACAAGTATAATATTAATAAGATACAATAGATTATGTAAAACTGTACAATAGAAAATATATTATATCAAAGGAAGCGTTGTGCTGGACGTCCAGCAATAGAATGATGTGTCGTCTGTTGCTACAGCGCAGCTCTCGCGCGCAGGACCTTCCGAATCCAAAAACGTTCCAAAAGCAAGTTCGAATTCCGAACGCGTAGCTTGTGTGCGTTGCCAGCTAGCAAAGGAGGTAACGCCAGATCACCCCCCTGCGGAGAGAAAAGAAAACAAGGGGAGAAAAATAAAATAAAATTAGGCAATATGGTAAAAAGGAAACAAAGACCATGACGAAGCGACTGAGACGAGCTAGCCACGTCGAACGGTTCGTGCAGCGTTGGGCACGAAAAGACGTCAAGACGTGCAGAAGCAGCGCAGCATAAGGCTGAGCGCGAAAAATCGCCAGTCGATAATCGCATAGCATATCGCTAGTTGCGGAAGGGGCGTCGGTCAGATCACGAAGCGAATGGGCGCGACCGTTTCCAAAAGCTCGTGCAGCGTTGGGCACGAGGGGCGTCGCGTCGGTCGGGTCGAGTCGTGCAGCAATGGGCACGAAGAACGTCGGAAGAGTCACACAGCATTGGGCGTGAAGGCATCCGACGGGGCGTCAAGCAGCGCAATGAGTAATGCGGCGACGTCACTTTGCAGAACCGACGCGAAGAATACCCTGAGTAAAGAAAAGCACGACTGATAAACCCATCAGGAGCTTACAAAGCCTTAATCTGCTTCTTCTTGTTTTCTAAAATTTTGGAAATTGCTGTGGCGCTTGCTAACTTGGCTTTAAGAAACTCACTATGCGAACTGCTGTATAAAATCTAAAACGTTACCACATTTATCACTATAGATAATCTGAAATAAATGATTAAGCTGAAATGAAAAGAAAAATACACGGAAAATATTACAATGTTTACAATGTTGGAGTTGTCTGTCAGTCATTGTCAAAAACAGAAAACAAAACCTATTGAAAAATAAAAATAATTAACTATCGTCCATAAAAAAAAAAATCTTTCACGAGTATTCCATTTTTTGAACAAACTTCTTGCAATGTCACATGTCATCCAATATGTACAACGTTGTTGTTTATTCATTTGCAATAAATAATCTCGAATGCTTGATCGACGCAATATCACAATATCACTGGATATAATGCGTCATTCCTTCATATATTACTTCTCCATAGGGTCCTTGCATAGAGACGACGTCCAGGAAAGATAACTTTAAAAGCCGGGCAAAAAATTAAAACTTGCACGTCGGCTGCTTGTTTGCTCGTATGCTGAAATGCACTTCGTCGTCAGCGATGATAGTTTCCGTATGTATTTCTTACGTCGGGGGTCACCTAAATATAGAGAGACCAATATAGAGTGCTTTGGCGGCGGCGGCTGTAGATCACGTCGGGGTCACCAATATAGGGAGCTTATGCCTACCTATGTGATGTGGAAATAATAGACTTGGTCCACGTTTACAAGTATAATATTAATAAGATACAATAGATTATGTAAAACTGTACAATAGAAAATATATTATATCAAAGGAAGCGTTGTGCTGGACGTCCAGCAATAGAATGATGTGTCGTCTGTTGCTACAGCGCAGCTCTCGCGCGCAGGACCTTCCGAATCCAAAAACGTTCCAAAAGCAAGTTCGAATTCCGAACGCGTAGCTTGTGTGCGTTGCCAGCTAGCAAAGGAGGTAACGCCAGATCCTCGAGTTTAACAGTAGACATGCATAATAATCACAGCGAAAAAAAATATTCTTTACTGGATTTCAAGAAAGAACAAGATTTTTTGTCAATTTATCTTAAAATAACATCTAAGAATATAATAATTTGGCATGATCTA
Source organism: Erebia epiphron (assembly GCA_963932025.1). Lineage (NCBI taxonomy): Eukaryota > Metazoa > Arthropoda > Insecta > Lepidoptera > Nymphalidae > Erebia > Erebia epiphron. Next base: position 4,300,787 of record OZ009948.1, read on the forward strand.
TAAATCTCACTGTGTAAAATTTTCCTTTTCAGAATATTATTATTGTCTTATCACTACTTTTGATCATCATGCATGGATAATCATCACAAAACAATGTAATCTGAAGAAGAAATCACTTAACTTAGTGGCAAAGACAGCATAATGTACAAAATCACAGTTAAATAGGTTAAAAAAAAGTGATATAATAACTACCTTTCATAACAACAACGCCTTTTTTGTTTCAATCTTAATGTAAAGCCAACTATAAAAATATCAGAATATGAACTAAATATCTTAATTACATGACTAATCATAACAAAATATTAATTGAATTTTTGTACCCAGATGTCTCATTTATTTGTAGTTAATATTGGATAAATCATCAAAGATGTACTATCCCCTTCGGCTCATGTGAGGCTGATTTAATTTCTGAATAATTCGAGATTCAGGTACAATATCCTCATCTGTGATTAGCGGCCAAAGAAACTTCATGCTCTTCCCGCAGCTTTAAAAAAAAAACATTTTATATTCATGTGTATCACACATTATATCGATTATCTTTCCTACATAATTAATGAAATGAGGCCATTTTCAGTTATTCTATACTTAACTATAACCCAGTCTACAAAATATTGTAAATTTATATTATCGTACATAATATTCTTCATGATGTTTTCTTTATTGTTGTAATCTTCAGTTTCTCCTATATAAGATTCCTCCGTGTTTATTTGGTTTAGTTTGACTCTTTGTAACTTTATTGACTTGGCAAACTGCTCAATATCTTACTGATGTTCAGTCTTTCTTTTGTTAACCTCTTGTGATGTGGACGATAGCTGTCCTTTAAAACTTTGGTAATCAAACGGGATGTTTGAGATTATTTTTGGCTTTTCTTTCTCTACTAGTAAATCACTTGAGACGGGACGGGAGAGATAGGGTCACTTCATACTAATCAAAGTTCCATCGAATTCATTTAGGAACATACTTTCAACTTCAATATTAGCATAGTGTATCCGAATCAATGTCGACTGCAGCTGGATCATCGTTTTGGGTTTTTCCGGTATCAATATTAAGTATTTCGGGCTGCAAAGAGTTCAGACTATAAATCGGTAGGTCTATAGCAATACTAGTGGTTGTGCTCTGTCCAAATCCCATATCCAACATGCCAACGGTCAACGATGGTAATAACTGTTTTGCTCTTTCTAGGATAGGTGTAATGTGGGTGAAATAATACAAGGAAATACCGGAAATCATAGAACTAGGCTTTAATATACTAAAATTATACGTACGACATTTCACAATAATATTGAATGACGTTAATAACAATATTGACGCTTATTGTTCATTATCATAGAGGAGCGAGACCAATCCTAAATCTATGTTCATTATTTAAAGTTAGCAGGCAACAATGACAAAGGAGTTTCATATCAGTGGGCTCATATGGCTGAGGCATCGTGGTTAATACATTGGCTCATCGTACAAATTGATTTTGTAGACATCTTATCGCCGTCCATGTAGTATAGAACTACAGTATGTAGAGATACCTGGCCCCTGCTACCACCAAAATGGTACGATTGTATTTCCTCGTGATATTTCAGACAGTAGATTTCACTGAAATCAACATGTATCAAGACTTCTCAAATTCAAATTCAAATTATTTTTCATTTCTGAGTAAAGAATATAGTTTAAAAAAAAACTCAAATACATGCATATTCCCTGTTGGATGGTTTTCCTTTTCTTGATAGTTTATTACTATTCCATCATTTAAATATTCAAAATCAATTTCACTTATATCTTGTGATTCACTGCCCGCACCATAATGATTTTATTTCAATTCACTAAACAATTTGTCTCTTAGTAGCTCCATATTTTCTACAGTATGTAACCAGTTATTTATAGACGGCGCAGTACCAGCAGACCCTGTGGAGGATACAAATTTCATTGATTTTAATATTCTTTTTGATTCCGTCCATGCATTTTTATGCAGAGAATTTGGTGTAACATGTTAGGTATACTTGGGGAGATTCTGGTGAATGAAAGACTGCAGCACTAAAATAATTAAAAACATTTGTATGCAGTGGCTTAGTCAAAACTGATGAAATAATTTTCGAGGCCTTGCACCCCATCATATTTTTGAGTCAGCAGGCGTTTTCTGGTTATAAATTGTGACGCTATACCTTTTCTAGCACAAGTATCATCCAGTTTCTTTAAAAGTTCCTTGGATGTTTTACATTCCTTTACGACTTCAAGGTGAGTGTCGTTGATACGTTGGACCAAAATGTCCATGCATTTTGCCTCCTTGCTTGAATCCGGCTTGTTCGGTTCCAATACGTAACTGTACAGGTCCTGTGCTTTTAACACAATTTTAATTCTAAATAGCCAATTACTTACTATAGTTCGATTCTGCAAATGGCATGACGCCATACTTGTTCTTTCATCACTAGGTGTCCCTTGACGGGCTCTGTAACAGATTTCATTCCTTCATTCATTCAATTCATTTATTTCAGGTAATGTGAACCCATAATAAAATACAATATGTCAACATTTTAAACAGATATAAATACAATATTGAATTACATTACAAAAAAAGTTACCAAATGTCATTGTTCAATTGAATTATACAATTATACATATTATTATTACATTATGAAATCCAAGTGTAGACGTTTAATATATCAAATTATACTTAAATCCGATTGAATGCATTAAATTAAATTATTACACAAATATACAACTCCATCCCCTCTATGAAGATGATTGCGGCCAGCCTCTAGTACTTTCTCTCTGGCACTCGTACTGCAACATGTCTACCGCAGCAAAGCCGAAGGTAAAGACTGTAAAGTCGGTCCGCAACCATCCTCAAAACTGTGTTGGAGCTGCCCCGCAATCTGCGCACCAAAGACGCGCACTATTTCATTAGATTCAATTAGGTTACAAAGAGTAAAAAATAAACAGCAAATTATTATTATTATTAAACTCTTTATTTGTACCACACATTACAAAAGTAAAATACAGAAAACATAAAATAAAACAAAGAAGTACAAAGGGCGGCCTTACTGCTAAGTAGCAATTTCTTCCAGGCCACCTTTTTAGGAGAACACAAGGAAACGACTGCAGGTGGCGCAAAACTATACTAATACTACATACAAAAAAAAATTACATAACAATACATAGACAACAATACACAAATATCTTAATACATACATTTTTTCAAACATACAATGCATAAATATATTATAAACCAACATAATATATTATTATACATATAAATACCGTAATATGAACTTAATATACAATTACATACATATACATACAATAAAATTAAATATTAAAAATTTAAATTAAAAATTATGTGTATAAGATCATTACATAACTACTGAACTTACGTGATTTCACAGGTTCTCTGGTAAATCACCAACATCCATTGGCTCATCTTGTCTTTGGAATAGTTGACCTGTAAAATCTTAGGTATGTTTAAAATGGACATAATTAGGCAAGATGTTTTAAATTAAGGAGGATAGCACATGAAACTATTTTGTTTTCAGTGAAAAGCTGAAATACTAGAGTAGCTTTAACATAGCAGGAGGATTATTCGGAGGTTTTCAGCATAAGAAAGCCCTGTAAACAAAATTATTACCATTTTAAAATACCCCAAGTATAGTATAGTAAATAGCACAGCTATGTTATATATTATTAAACACCATTGCAGGCGAATAGATTATATCATTTTTAAGTCGAATACAAAGTACCTAATTAAAATTGTATAGTATAGCTGTTATTGTACAAGGAATTATTAACACAAGATATACCTACATAATACCTATACAAAATGAAAGTTTACCTGATGTTGAAGGTGTAGCAGGAAGAATATTCAAAGGTTGGTTAGTAAAGTCAATCAGGGGGAACTCTGTGAGTAAAAATTATGACATTTAAGACCAGTCTTTGGGACAAAATCTCATTTAAAGTAGATACATAATTTTTTTTATATAATCAGGAGTGAATTCATATAAATACCAACTAGCTTTTACCCCCTTAGGGGTGGAATTTTCAAAAACCATTTGTTAGCGGATGTCTACCTCATAATGCATCTGCATGCCAAATTTCAGCCTGGTTCATCCAGTAGTTTGAGCTGTGCGTTGATAGATCAGTGAGTCAGTCACCTTTGCCTTTTATATATACAGATTAAGTAAAATTAATTAGGTAGTATTAGCATTTGTTCTTACTTGATAATTGAAGTGTGGGAACAGCATTAGCACTAAGCATTTTGCTTCTGGTGTGGTATTTAACCACAAAATCATACTCTTCGGTATTTAAGTATAAATGTATTCATTATCTTTTCCCAATATGTCACCTCCAATATTATAAATCCAGGTCCTAAAGCGATCAATGTCTCTATTGGGATTAGGAAATTTATGAAGAATTTCACTATCCAAACCTGAAAGCAAAAACATATTTCATCAGCATCTTTAAAAAATTCAATAAGCCAAAACTTTACTATAAATTACGTTAAGGGGGAAAGCTTTCAAAAAATATATATGCTAGGAGATAGCTGCAGCTGCTGATGTGATTTTCATATAATATTGTTATGTTGGTATTTCAGTTAATATGATTTTTATATAATATTGTTATGTTGGTATTTCAGTAAAAATAAATTAGGATTAGATACGTACATATTGTTTAAATATAATTACATATCTAAGCCAATTATAAAATTATAATAAAACTAGATGTACTTATAATCTAGATACATTAAAAAATAAAAGGGAAACATGATGTGAATTTTATATAATATTGTTATATATTTCAGTAATAATAAATGTCAGTTCTCATCAAGTGCTCGTATCATTCACAACAGTAACTATCGTCTGGTGGAATTTGTGATGGTCTGCCTGCAAGCGGCTGGGGACCTGACTACTTATCGCCGCTCAAAGACGAGTTATTGTTACCAGAAATGACCAATAACTAGGAAGGCTTATTCTAGTATAGTATTAAAGTATGCGCTGTACCTAAGTAACCAGTATAAAAACTGACTCTATTCATCGGGGCGTTTACTAGATATTGCCTCTCAAAGGCGTAATACGTCGTTAAGTACGTCAAGTAGTACGTCAAATAATAAAATTAAAATTAAAAAAAACCCACGACGAACTGCAGCGCTCCATTATAATTTGTGACCTTATAAATTTGTAACAACAATTAGATTTTCGCAGAAGTAGTTTTATCAACACAAAACTGCATCTTTGTCTGCTCAGTAGTTCTTATGACCAGAGTGTTGGACTATGGCCAAATGGTAATGAGTAGAGGTGTCAAATTGTGTTAAATTTTAACACTTTAACAGCCGACCGTTATAAAGGCGGCTTTCCCTGGTACGCCGGCGTTTTTTGCCGATATTCTATGACTCATAAAATAAAAACTATCTGTGATATGTCTATTATTCTTTTTTTATATGTACTATTGTTCTTTATATTTTTAGGGATGAAATAAAAAACATTTGTAATAAAAAATAATATTTATGAAAAAAAATTAAGAAAAGAGGTCTAAAATCGAAAAAAAAAAACTCCAACATAAACAATCTTACATACTTGAGCTAATTATGTAACGTAATTTTTTTTTGTGTGGAATATTTTGAAGCAGGGATAGTAGCACAGGGGAACATTGCAGTCTGGGCAGTAATAAATGGTCTCTTTGCGCCCCCTTTTTCCGGTTTCTTTTTTTAAAATGTCGGCACACACTTTGCAAACTCGTGCGACTTTATCTTTCTTTTCCGAGCTTGGAATCCTCTCCATGAAGTGCCTGCCGACGAGCCTCGTGCTAGTCCCGACAGCATGTGGACCACGGGAGGGTCCTGCTTCAGCATCTGATGCAGTTTCCACCAGCTGTTCACCACAGTCCATCAGAAACTGCGAGAATCGCAGGCGGCGTCGTTGTTCTCTGGATTTATTGTATAAAATGTAAGCGTTTACCAGAGAACGCGCTACTAAATTGAAAAACATTTTTTTCCACCATTTCATACTTTTTCTATTTAACGAATAATAGGACACATATTGGTCATTGAGATCTACGCCAATTTTATAATGGTTATAGTCGAGGATGCAGTCTGGTTTCACCTTTTTGGTTACGCCCACACCTTTGACTTTTGCATCCACCTCTGTCCAGCTAGCTCCATGTTTCGTCGTGAGTATAAGTACATCACGCTTATCTCTCCATTTACAGGCAGTTAGATTTCCGCGGTGACAAAAAGCCATTTCATCTTTTTCCAAAGATTGTTGTCGCCAATCCTGTGGCAGACCACGACGATTTGCCATCACTGTGCCGACAGTGCGAGTTTTCTTCAGCCAAAGTAAGTCTGCAATTGTCGGACTCGTATAAAAACGATCCATATAAATGGTGTGCCATTTACCAAAATATGGTTCACTCAATTCCGTGATAATAGTCTCGACAGATTTCGAGTCGCCGACATAGGGAACCATGCGTAGTATGTAGCCCGTTTCCGCGTCACAAAGCATGTACACTTTCATACCGTATTTATCGGGCTTATCTTTATTGTAAACTCTGAAGTGCACTCGACCCCTAAATCCACAAGTGCCCTCATCGATCGTCAAGTTTTCGTTGGGATAAAAACTGTTCTCACACAGAAAACACAGTTCATTGAAATACGGTCGGAGTTTGAAAAAAGCATCGTATTCGGGATCATTACGTGGTTTATAATTTGAGTTGTCGTTCAAATGAAGACAGCTGTAAATAGCTCTGAATCGGTTCCTATTCATGTGCTTTCTGGCAAATGAAGTTTCTATTATTTCACGAGTTGACCAGTAAGAATCGAAACTTTCTTTTTGAACGAGTGTCATATGAATCACTATGGAAAAAAAAGTTTTTAGTTGCTGTTTCGTGACAGGTTTCCATATATAAAGCATAGTGCCAGGTTTCAGGATACCTTGTCGCGTTTGTTTAGCCTTCATTTGAGCTGCATAACGATTTGTTTCAGTCTTGAGCAAGTTCCAAAAAGAATCAGGAAAAAAAATTGAGAAACAATCGAACAGTGACGAATTTTCATCAATCGGAGCTAATACGCGAGATATTTCTTGAAATACTGGATTTTCTGGCGGCTGCTCCGCTGCTTGGTATGACCATCCATTACCTTCATCCATTTCCCTGATAGAAGTTGTTGCATGTCTGCCGCCGCGACAGCGGGTGGTCGAGCGCGCTCCTGACCGAACGCGTCCGCCGCGCGATCTCGTTCTGCCACGAAGTGTAGGTCTCGAGCGACCCCGGCTCCGTCCCTGGTCTGGTTCAGATACGTTTTCTGACATGTCAGCATCATCATTTACTTCATCTTGGACCGATACCACCTCTTGTAAGTCTTGAATTACCTCTGGAGAGAGAAAACACTAATAAAAATCTATACGTCGCAAAAAGGGTATATTTGAATAAAAATACAATAATAAAATACAATAATTTACCTTCAATTTGAATTTCCGGGTCTTCCTCAATGTCTGAGTCAACATCATTTACCAAAGCATCAAGAATTTCTTTAGAATTGAGCCGGTAACTGCGCCGAGCGGAAGCCATTTCGCGCCAAAATGCAAGGACGTACTCTCACGTTAGTGGCGTGGGCGCACTGGCGACGCGCCGTGAAAGATCGCTTGTCCTGTCTCCACCCCGCACCTCCCGTCGGTGAATCATACATGTGTGCGTAGATAAAGAGTCATTCTACACCGGGGTTACACGCCATTCACGCACCGGGCACGTGGTATTTAAACAGACGATAGGAAAGTCAAAGCCGTACACAGTACGTGATCGGCTGTTAAAGTGTTAATATTCTGATAAATAAATGTTAAAATATATCAGTTCAAAAATACGTTAAAAAATATAATGGATAAAAAACTGGAGTTCCTGTGACCACCTCCTGGCTCCATCACGATACCCTGGGCAGCATCTAGGTTAGCGCTTGTCAAGACAAATCAAAAGAGTCCAAACACGACGGGTTTACGATGAGAAGGAGTTCCTATAACCACCTACCAAATCACGATTGCAGCACAGCTTGGTGGACTATGGCCCTAAAACATATCTAAGAACCTTCTCAGAAGCTAAACATATTTTTTTTTAAACCGCATCAAAATCAGCAAAGTAGTTTTCCAGAAAAAAGGTAACATAATAAAAAACACGATAGCAGCGCGCACGATAGCACGATAGCTTAAAACATATCTAAATCTAAAGAACTTTTTCACAAGCTGTACATATCTAATGCAAAACACCGCATCTCAATGAGCCCAGTACTTTTTCAGAAAAATGGAAACATATTGAAAAATAAAAATCAAAATTGTAGCTCAGCTTAGTGGACTATGGCCCTAAAACATATTCAAGAACCTTGACAGAAGTTATGCATATCTATTGCAAAAAACTGCATACTAATCGGTCCAGTAGTTTTCCAGGAAATGGTAACTAAAAAGTACACGAACAAACAAACAATCGCACAACCTCTTAGGGCAAACACATAATAATATATACCGTCCGTTCCGTCATGGGTAAAAAATAGCTCAAGTGTCGCCGCTTTGATGTGATAATGTGTAGTGTTTAGATATCTCCCATTTAAGTTACGAGTATTTTAATTTTTATGTATTCAAAATAACTCGTATATCACCTCTTAGACCACCTGTGATAATACTAACATAAATCTAAAACATGGAAATTAATAGTAAGGAGATATAATTATAGTTACCAAAAGATACCATAAATACAGTTATCTCTTAGGCTATAAGTTTTGACATTTGGGTTGGACGAGCCAGTGTAAAGGACATTGATCATCAAAGTATGGGCTTTGGTTTCACATTCTATCACAATGTACTTTCATGAAACTTACCTCATTTGTAGGGTACAAAAATAACAATACATCCTCAAAATATTAAATCTGTAGTTCGACGGATTTGTGAGAATCAGGTTACAAATGTTCACGAATTTAGGTTACTTTTTTGACACGATAACGTCAATGATCAGCGTCCACGACCAGAAACCAAAGAGAATATAACCACTATACGTGTCAGAAACGTCAATGATAGGGAAGGCCGCGGAAGGTGATCTGATATCGATTAATCGACAAAATCCTTTTTGGACTAACAGAATCGATATTTTTAATCGATATAACGAAAGTGATGAATAATGTGTTAAGCCTTGTTTTATGTTTAAAATAGACCTAGGGCACAATATTTAATGGTTAAATAATATTACCAAGTTCTCATGATCGTTGTGACCGTCAGTCGCGTCTTATAATTATACAGCCTACCCATTTATATCGGGCGCTTCATCAGATTTTTGTACCACATCCGAGAATTCAAGGTCGCGTCTGCGACTTGTTACTGTTAGTTTGCACGGGCTATATTAAGGAACTATAATATATACCAAATACAGCGCCAGTCTCAAATAGGAGTCTGAAGTCTGGACCGACTTACATAAGCTGCGTCCGATAATTAAATATCTCTAAGCGATGATTAAAGAACATCGATTCATGCATCGATTATTTAGTTATGTAGACCGTATATTTCGCAATTGTCTTTGGATACTGGCAGCCCTTTGAAACGTCAAACGACATTAATGGATAGGTACAGGAAATGATAAAATCACTTGTTTCTTTGCAAGATTTTTGTCCGGCGACGTTATGGTTTGGTATTTTAAAGTATTTTGTTAAAAATATAAACTTAGTTTTTGACACCAGTTTGAATCTGATACAAAACGAAACCATGTTTGAGCAATCTCCTTTGTATGAGTCCTCACATTAAGTTACAACTGTACAAAGCACTAGGTGAATGCATAATACTATACGGTCTAAGCAGCTACGGCCGCACTTTTAAAACATACATTGAACAATTAGAGAGATTAGAACTAAGAATACTGAAACAAATATTACCTATTAAAATTAAACTTAAGTGTCAAGATGATGAAACACAAATATATAAACAATGTAACATCCTCCCAATAAAACAAAAAGTTAAACTACGCTTACTTATAGAAAACTTACTTATCTATAACGACGATTTATATAAGAGCACAAAATTAATAAGAAAAGTAGCAGCTCGAAAAATTAAAACAGTAGGAGCTAATAATTTCTACGGCGAAAGAACGACTGACTTTCTTATACCAAGGCTAATCAATATTTTACCACTAGAATTAAGAGATTCGATCACGGCTAAAAATATAAAGCGAGTTTTAAAAAAATATTTCAATGACTTAACTACAGAAAATTAAAGTTATCTAAATTAACGTATTAAATGTAATAAAATCATTATTTCTATTTACTATAGTACATATACTTCTTTTATTTCTATATTTCGTAACTAATTATCCACTGTCAAACCCAAATCAGCCTGTATAATACGATTTACACTGCACAAAACCGGTTTGGCATTTGCTCGATGCATGCTCGTTGCGATGATACTCGAAGGTGTGCGAGCGCTCCTGTATAAGTATTTTACGGTATCCATCAGAATGGCGGGTGTAGGTTTTCCGATTACATTCAAACTTTACTGAATAAATGTACGATAAATGTACGTAATTGTACTAAATTATGGATAAATGTACTTTATCGTGTATTGAGAAAACATGAAATTAAAGTGAGCAGCCATCCTGACGTCAGAATGGCGGGTGTACTCTTACATCTTCTGCAAAAATAAACTTTTTTTAAAATTAGACATTACCAAATAAATGTACGTTAAATGTACTCATGGAAACATCATATCAAAATTAAAAAATGCCACATTTGGCGAGGAAAAAAAATAATCTTCAACCAGAATATTGCAAAAGTGCACAAGTCCTCAGCTGCTATAGGGAAATTGAATGATTTGAGTTACAAATTATGCTCACACATCCATCGTAATTTCCAGATGTAGCTACCAATCTGAAATACAAAGTGAGGCCACTCTGTCACCAACACTACAAGTGTCCCGTATCCCCGCATCTAGAGTACATTATATTATATCCCCTGGTATCCCCATTTGTGAACTAAGAATTTCAATCTTGCGCAACACACTTGTTCGTTTTGTATTGGCTGAATGTTGTCCGTATCTAAAAACGTTAAATAATCCAGTTTGCCAGGTGGGAGGCTTCGGCCGTGGCTAGTGACCGACCTACCGGCAAAGACGTGCCGCCAAGCGATTTAGCGTTCCGGTACGATGCCATGTAGAAACCGAATAGGGGTGTGGGTTTAATATAACTGTCATGCCCCTAACAGGTTAGCCCGCTACCATCTTAGACTGCATCTTCACTCTCCATCAGGTGAGATCGCAGTCAAGGGCTAACTTGTAGTGGTTAAAAAAAAAGTCTCAGCTTTCACTGGAAAGACTGCTGATTTTGTTGCGTTTGAAAATTGCAAATCAAAGTCTAGTTCCGCTAAGTGTGATAATTAATTTAATCGAATCGTTTAGAGATAACAGAATTAGTGTACAGTATCAACTAATATTTTATGGAAAAATATTAGTTGATACTGTACCTAATAAACTATCTTCTATATAATATAATATATGTATATAAAAATGAATCCCTGTTTCCCTTGGTCACGGCATCAAGCGTGAACGGCTGGACCAATTTCGCTAATTCTTTTTTTATTGTATAGGTGAGGACCTGGAGAGTGACATAGGCTACTTTTTATCCCGGAAAATTAAGGAGTTCCCGCGGGAATAACAAAAAACTTAAACTACGCGGACGAAGTCGCGGACATCAGCTAGTAGGTACTTAAATAACAATAACTAACGAAATACTAAATCCATCGCTGTTTCCCTTGGTCACGGCATCAAGCGTGAACGGCTGGACCAATTTCGCTAATTCTTTTTTTATTGTATAGGTGAGGACCTGGAGAGTGACATAGGCTACTTTTTATCCCGGAAAATTAAGGAGTTCCCGCGGGAATAACAAAAAACCTCAATCCACGCGGACGTAGTCGCGGGCATCAGCTAGTAAATCATCCATACTTAATATTATAAATGCGAAAGTGTGTCTGTCTGTCTGTCTGCTACGCTTTCACGGCCGAACTACTCAACCGATTTTGATGAAATTAGGTACAGGGATAGATTGTATCCCGGGGAAGGACATAGGCTACTTTTTATCCCGAAAAATTCAAAGGTTCCCGCGGGAATCAAAAAATTTATCTGTTCAATCGATTTTAATGAAATTTGGTACAGGGTTAGGTACTAGGTTGTATCCCGGGGAAGGACAAAGGCTATTTTTTATCCCGGAAAATTCAAGAGTTCCCGTGGGAATCGAAAAAACTTGGTCCACGCGGACGAAGTCGCGGGCATCATCTAGTATACCATAAACTAACAAACTTATCTGGCCCGGTGGCCCAAATTGGAACAAATTTTTATGCCTGTTAAGTTTATTTGTTTTTCATTTTTAATAGATAGATTCTAGCGACGCTGACGTCAGATAAGTTTGACGGACTATACAGGCTACAAAATTTCGAAACTGCAAGCATTGTGTCAGCGTTGCCAGAAGGTTATTTTTGTAACCTTTTAGGTGATTTTTAGCTCCGTCAGGTTACTTCTAGGTTACACTGTTCAAAAGGTTACTTTTCGGTGATTTTTCGGATCTTGTAGAATTAATTCTTAATTTTTTGTATAAAACCAAAGTGAAACGGAAGCAAATTGAAGTGCTCTGTGGACTGTGACGGGCATCTGTGGTTCTTATTGCAACTCATCACGTTGTTCTCAACTTCTCTTTCACACTCGTTTCGACTCGACTGGTCTCGACTCTCGACCGTCTCGTCATTTTTTTGTTGACAACATTTGAGCCACCAAAAACGATTTTTATATATTTAAAAATGCCGGGATGAAATACGGATTTTACAGTTTTTGAAATTTCCATCCCCAAGGACGTCAAATAGAGAGTTTGTCCTTCAATCACGCCGCAACAGAGCAACGCCTCGACGTGATTTTTTGCATTGGTATAGTTGGGTACTTGGTGACACAGGCTTCTTTTTAGCCCGGAAAATTAAGGCGTGCTTGTGGGAATTAAAAAACTTAAGCCACGCGAACGAAGTCGCGGGCGTCCTCTAGTCCTTTATATTTGTGTAAGTTATTACAACCAACATCAGCTATTCTATAAACTTTTAATACATTTCTACAAGAAAAAATGAAAGGTTACTTTTTACACTAAAAGGTTAGGTACTACTTTTTCATTTATTTTAGGTAACTTTAGACATGACCGTGTTGGCAATACTGCATTGTGTAGTCCGGTTATGCTGTCAGAAATAATTCGAAGTAATATGTAATTTCTGACATAAAAAATATATTATTTCTTAATATAAAAAATATATAATTTCAGAATATAATTTCTGACAGCGTAAGCAGCAGAGCACAGATTACATTGGTAATCAGCAGAGCTGTTTGCCAGTAAGTGTTGCTAATTATATGGGTGCCCCATTGAAGCTTTGCATCTTTAAGGTCACCCCCAGGAATACAGTTAGTCTCTCTTATTTTCAGCATATCATTATTTAGGTACTATTAGTTTTATATCACTTGTGGATTTGGAATTCGGCATTCCAACTCTTCACATTTAGTTTTTTTTTTAATTTAAAAGTTATGGTTTGCATTTTGAATCAGTTCGTGTCTTGAGAAATTGCAGTATTTACGTCGTCAAAGGTGTCCTTATTTCTATCGACTTAATAAATTAAAGACGTTTCATACAGAACTCAAATCGTGCCAAGTTTTAATTGAATTCATTCAGTAGTTTCGGCGTGATACAGACAGACAGGCCAAAATAACAGTTTTGGCATCTGCTATCGATTATAGAGTGCCCTCCAAAAAAATCTGTGTAACTACCTACAGAATTAGACAATTTTGTTTTATGTATACCTAAGTATACCAAGATTATTTGGTACAAAAAACAAACATACAATGTCGTGTACATTTACCCATAATTTAGTAAAATTACGTACATTTATCGTACAACAGCGAATGCCCGCGATTTCGTCTGCGTGGTTTGAGGTTTTTTGGTTCCTGCTGGAACTCTCTAATTTTTCGGGATAAAAAGTAGCCTATGTGCTATTCCAGACTATAATCTATCTTTGTGCCAAGTTTCAGTCAGATCCGTTCAGCCGTTGGCGCGTGATTGAGTAACAAACATCCATACATCCATCCATCCATCCAAACTTTCGCATTTATAATAATAGGTCTTTACCTATGAAATTGCCGTTTTGTATGGAATAAGTGAAACTACTTATTTTTTCAAACTTTTTTGTTTCTGTTATTCGAAGTAATCACCCATGCAATCGACGCATCTTTGCCAACGCATTGGCAGTTTATTGATGCCCTTATTGTAAAAATCAGCTGGACGGGAGGCAACAAACTCTTCAAAGGCATTTTGGATGCCTCTCGGGAATTGAATTTTTTACCCACTAAAAAGTTGTCTAAATTTTGGAAAAAGTAATAGTCGGTAGGTGCAAGGTCTGGTGAGTATGACGGATGAGGGAGAGCTTCCAACCCCAGCTCTTGCAGCTTGGAGACTGTCTGTTGCGCAGTATGGGGTCGCGCGTTGTCGTGAAGGAGCAGTGGGGACGACCGATTGACCAAAGCTGGTTGCAGATGTGCAAGCTTCTCCAGTTCTTCACATCTGCAGTAATGCTCATGTAAAAAGCTGTGGTGAATCACACCCGCACTAGACCACCAAACAGTGACCATCACCTTTTTAGGGGTCATTTTTGGTTTAGGGCATTTCTTTGGTGCTGAACCAGGATCTAACCAACTTGCTGAGCGCTTTCGAAATTTTTCGTCGCACGTAACAATTCGTTTCAAAATTCCTTCATTTCTTTGCCTGTTGAGCAGAGCAAGGCAGGTCTCGACGCGTGCGTTGCGCTGGCGATCGTTAAGGTCGTGGGGCACCCATCTATCAAGCTTTTTTACCTTGCCAATTTGTCGCAAATGGATCAATATTGTTATGATGCTTACATCATAACAATATTGATCCTTAGATTGAGTTTCGTCAGCTTCCACAATCGCTTTTAATTCATTATTGTTGACCAAAGTCTCCGGACGACCACGAGCTTCATTTTTAAAGTCAAAATTTCCAGAACGGAACCGGGAAAACCAATAACGGGTTGTGCGTTCGTTTGTACAGTTCTCTCCGTAAACGTTTTTGATGTAACGTACCGTTTGTGTCACGTTGGTGCCACGACGGAACTCATATTCCATAATTACACGAATTTTTAAAGTATCTATTATGACGAAAAATGTTGAAATGTAATGAAAATACAACGCTAATCAAAAAACAAAAGACTGATTTTGAAAAAAGAATGTCATGGTTTTAAGGCAAAATTAATTTGAATTTAGAATACAGAGCCATTGCAAACTTTTTTTATTTGAAATGACCAATACTGAAGAAAGGCAATTTCATAGGTAAAGACCTAATATTAGTAACATTGATTCAGTATAGTTTGGATGGAATCGAAATACTTACACCCGCCGCGCGTCCTGACTTCAGGATGGCTGCTCACATGTGTTTCACAATATCAGAGCTCGCATAAAGTTTTATTAATTTTGATATGGTGTTTCCATAAGTACATTTAACGTACATTTATTTGGTAATGTCTAATTTTAAAAAAGTTTATTTTTGCAGAAGATGTAAGAGTACACCCGCCATTCTGACGTCAGGATGGCTGCTCACTTTAATTTCATGTTTTCTCAATACACGATAAAGTACATTTATCCATAATTTAGTACAATTACGTACATTTATCGTACATTTATTCAGTAAAGTTTGAATGTAATCGGAAAACCTACACCCGCCATTCTGATGGATACATTTTACGATAATAACTTTACGATAAATTTTAATATGTAGGTATGTTTTTTTTTTTTTTTTTAACGTTGTTATTGTTATGTTAACTTAGTTATTTAGGAGGAATGTGCAACGTCCACATAAACTCATGCGAGTTTCAGGACGTGAAGATATTTATGATATGTAAAAGTTATTTTGTTAAAGTAAATAAATAAAAAAAAAAATAAAAAAAAATGAAAAATTCGTATGAGGGATCTTTGGAACCAGATTGTACAAAAACTTTAAGTTGTATTGAAAATATTGTTTAATTAAAGTGTTCCTTGATCTTTAATGATTAATTTGAAATAACTTTTGTTTAAATAAGGTCTCAGATTAAATCACAAACGCCTTTTTTGAGTTTTCCATGAATTTCTCGATAATTTTCTGCAGTTACTATACGATTTTATGACCACTTTTTTTAATTACGTCATACTTCATTTAACTGAGTAGCGAATGGTATTAATTTAGTAATGAATTTTTCATTTTTCCTATCCTAAAACGTCGGAACAGAAAACAATGTTTCAGTACTTGGGCCCTTAACTCTTGTTATTAAGTAGTGATGATCAGGGCAACTTGTAACACTTTAAACTTTTTTCGTCAAGAATGGGATTGAAAATGCAACTAAACTAATCATTCTTGTGTGCTTTGTTTACTCTAATTTTTGTCGAAAGTTGAGGTTATTACGAAATTAACTACACTGCAGTAAAAATTATTCTAACAAAACGCTGCAATATTAGTTTAAACTACTCACCACAACCATGCACAAAACGCTTTTTCTGTAGCCATTATAGCAAATCGTAGTCCATAAAACTTGCCAGGTCAAACATAAAACAGAGATTGCGGACTCCAAAACAAAGCACAGGTCAATTAAATATTTAAGATCCACCAAAGCCATATAACAAAGCCAAGTCATCGGGAAAAATCGCCAAAAGAACACCAAGAACACCATAACACGAGAAATCACCACGAAAGAAGAAAACGTAAAGAGTGTTGCCAACCACTACGGAGCGTCCCCCCTAACAGCAGCTGGAAATCCCCCTGTTCACTCCTAACACCAACTTGAAATCTCCCTAGCTTTCGCTAAAATAACCCTGGTCCCAAATAGGCACCTTTTTTGAGCGGTATATTGAAATGATTAAAAAAGACACACTTATAAAATGAAATGGACGTTTATTTCCGTTGGACATCATATAGTAATTTAAAATCTAAAGAAACGAGTCTTAATCTCATGTTTCAAATTTCATCGACGTCAGGATAACTATCAATGATTTCGTCTAAGACATCATGGACCTGGATCATGGATCGCCTGTATTTTTAAAGTCATACATATTGACGTTAAATAATTTGAGCACTCGGTCGGAAGGAACAAATTTGGCACATGAACCGCAATCCTTTTGCATAGTAAATCTCACCATCATAATACTAAGAAGTACTTCCAGGGACAACTTAGTACGTAATTTATTGAAGTGAAAACTTCTTTTTCATCATACCTATTCGAAAAACGAATATTGGCTTCAGAGGATAGCGGGAGCAAAATGTTATTTTTAGGCCCATGGGACTTTTCATTTCTCTGTTCTGATTGGTCCGCGTTCGTGCTTCTGATTGGTGCTTAAAAGTATAGGTAATGTCCATAGTCCATACATAGTAGGTTGATACTCCTAGCTTTTTCTCATACGTAATGTGTGTGTAACTCGGGGTCAAATTTTTTGTTCTCGGGCGGCGTATATTGAATTCCTCGCTACGCTCAGGATTCTACTTTAGCATCCTTCACTTCGCTCTGAATTAAAAATAGCGCCCTCGGGGAACAAAAATTTTCTTTGGCCCCATATAACACAAATAAATATAGGCGTGTTGAGCACTTTTTGGTAGCGGGTAAAAATGTGGAACGGTGTCGGTCGGTCGGAAGAATTTTTATTACACGTTAAAATATTAATGGAATCCAAAGGTACACAGATTCCCGTTGTTAATTTTTTTAACTCCCCGTGTATTGAGAGTCGCTTATAGGCATATATAAACTGCAATGCAGTGTGATTATAATTAAATCCTCCTTTTGACCTGCAAAAAAAAATCCAAGTGGTCTTGACTCATTTTATAAGTACAGAAATATTTAAGCGGGGCATTTTAAATATTTGTATCTACGATAAATAATTCTGAGTGACTCAACACAAGTTAAAAAGCCTATAAACCCAGTTTTTCGTCCTGATTTAATAACTAACTCCCTTTCAGCAAATTTCAATGTTTTGACCACTTCTTCGAATTCTTTTAATTTATAAATTGATATAAAAATTTCTTTCGAAACAGGTTTTTTAAATCCATATGTGCGCTTAATCGACTGCTATTAAATATGTCAAATCTAACATTAAAATTATATATGAATTGAATTGTTGCTCCTGAATCAAGAAAACCGCCTATTTCCAAATCATTTTTACAATATAAAAGGGGAACGCATTAAAGCGTGAAATGTCTTCGACAAAACCGGCGCGGGCAGTCATATGATCGTAAATTGCCTCTGGATTACGTAACATCAATCCGGATTCTTTCCTTAGCTTAATTACTTTTGCTTCATATGCAGCCAAGAAAACTCTATACATTTGGTAGATATTAGGAATTTCCAAATTCTGTCGGTATTGACGAGCTTGGAACACTTTTCTTCAAAGTCGCGGCGCAATTTCGTATCAATCTTAGATAATACATGGGAGACAATAATGAAGTCCCATTGATCTATTTGAAGATTCAATTTCTTTAGAATGCATAAGTTTTTATCAACACTGTCTAACGTTGGAGCAGACGTAGATGGAGTGAGGATTGAGGTATCTTGAATAATTACTTCAGGTTGGGTTAAGACTTCAGCTGCGGTAAAATCTTCTTCAGAAAAAATATTCGGATTATTTGGGACAATACCTGATGCCCGGAATCCTGATTCACCTTTATTTATAGATGCCACTTTGGAAGATGCTCTATTTAAAATAGCTGCCACGTCGTATGGAGTTATTTTCTCTGCAAGGCGATTTTTTAAAAATAAATCGCACTCCTTTTTGTAAATAGCTTTAAGAGGACCAAAAAATGTGAGATCTAATGGCTGCATTCTGTGGGATGTATGTGGAGGCAGTGACAGCATATGTATATTATTTTGTTTACAAAAATCATAAATCATCAAAGAAATATGACTGGCGTGATTGTCAAGTATTAATAAAACAGGCGCCTGTGACGATGGCTTGGTATACATGGCAAAGTGTTGCAGCCACTCAAAGAATAGATGTTCATTAATCCACCCACTATCCGAACATTTGTATATAGCTCCTGCAGGACCGTCTTTCTCAAACTGAGGAGTCATTCTTTTTCTCGGAAAAATAAACATTGGTGGGACAAAACCACCAGCAGCACTCATGGCACACAAGAGTGTAATATTTTTTCCTCTTTCCCAACTTGTTATGGAGCCAACTCTTTTCATGCCTTGGGGAGCTAATATTTTTCCAGGATCTTGCACTGTGGAAATGCCTGTCTCGTCGCAGTTATAAATATTATTAGGAGTAAATTTATATTTCTCCATTAGATCTCCTAATAGTCTGTAGAACAGTTGGACTTCTTCTTTATTGAAAGCCGTTATTCTGTTGACACTTGTAGCTTCAGGTTTCCGAACAGAGATACCATTTCTTTTTAAAAAGCCATCTAGCCAATCGCGTCCAGCCATTTTAGCACTCTTGTCAAAATTGTGTGAAAAATTAAGCTCTTCTGCATACTGGTACGCTGCTTTCCTTATTTGAATCGCTGTGACTCCATAAAAAATAGAAGATAAGTATTTTATCCGGTCTGACAAAACCTTTTCTACATCTGCTGTGAATACAGGAAGTCGTCTGAGACGTGGTTCCGATGAGTCGTTCTTCTTTAACCGCTTTTGGAGGCTTGAAAAAGGTATATTCATGGCTTTAGCAGCACTTCTCATAGAGTAGCCTTGACTCATGAGAACCTCAGCTTTTGACAGTGTTTCAGATGACCACTGTGCCTTATTTGTGGACCGTGACGTATTCTCGGCATTTCTGGAATAGTAATTAATGAGAATTAATTTTTTAAGGTATGTACAATGATTGCGGGCAATGGGAGTAAACTCTCATTGCCCGCACTGCAGTGACCCTTATTACCCGATCGTACTAAATGTGTAAAAAATTTGAATAAAACTTTAGTTTGCTATTAAAATACCAAAAATATTTTTTAAATCGATAATATAAGCTTAAAGTCACACCAAACCTACTCTAAGTATTTAAAATTCATGTATTGATGTACTTACCGCTTATTTTGTGCACACGTAAAATTACATCAAATGCGCGCGAAATTGCGCAGCGGCCTTCCCGTGCAAACGATGGACGCGTACTGAACGGGCGAGCGGGGTGCCGCGAGCTGTCACTTAACGAGTGTTTATGGACGATATTCGTTTGTTTAGCTACTTTCGTCTAGGAGCTAGAACGCTGACCACCATTGCCCCCTGACTCTCATTGCCCCTTTTTCCCCTACACATTACTTGCTCATAAACTAACGCAAATAATTGTAATTTGTAACGTAACAATCACACTAATATATGTTTACTCACCTTATATTTGATAATAAAAATACGTTTCCCCAATCTTAGTTTCAATACTTTTGTGAAAAATACAATTACAATATCGACAGCTGTACCGAATGTACGAAAACCACGGCAACGTCACTTTGAAACTCAATTTGACTTTGAAGTTTTACTTTTTTATTTTTTATTGTAATTTGTGTTGCCAGAACAACAAAAATAAAACCTTCCATTGAATATTTACCTGTGATGACGATAAATTTATTTTGATGGAAATTTCCATCAGTATGAAATTAAGGGTTAAAATACAAATTTTAAGTATATAGAGTGTACAGTGCAAAGTAAAACAAATTCTTCAAAAGTATTTGATAATTTGTAGAATATAACATAAATTACTAAATTTACCCTATCAAACTAGTATTATAAGTGTGAGTGAGTTTGTTTGGTATGCTCTCTTGAACCGATTTTGATGAAATTTGGATCTGAATTTGATGAAAATCCAAATTTCATTTGGATTTGAAATTTTTCAATGAAATTTTTCATTGAAAAATTTCCAATGAATTTTTCATAAATCTGAATCTTCACTAACAAAGTTGGGCATCATGTAGATTAATATTGTCCTATTGGCTAATACCCGCAACTTCGTCCGCGTGGATCGAGGCTTTTCGCGGGAACTCTTTAATTTTTACGGGATACGTGTTATTCCAGACTAGGTATAATCTATCTCTGTGCCAAATTTCATCCAGATCCGTTCACCCGTTCTGGCGTGATTGAGTAACAAACATCCATCCATCCATCCAAACTTTCGCATTTATTAACCGACTTCCAAAAAAGGAGGAGGTTCTCAATTCGGCGCATATTTTATATTTTTCAATGTACGAGTATGGCGGTGCATATCTTTGTGGTTTCT
The DNA here is from genome assembly GCA_963932025.1 of Erebia epiphron. Lineage (NCBI taxonomy): Eukaryota > Metazoa > Arthropoda > Insecta > Lepidoptera > Nymphalidae > Erebia > Erebia epiphron. Next base: position 4,322,023 of record OZ009948.1, read on the forward strand.
GAACCGATTTTTTTTTTCAATCGTTAGAGGAAGCTCGCGAAGTGGTCCCATAAAAAATTCTGACTCCAAATCCTCAACCCTGACACTAAAAAGTTAAAAATAAAAATTCTTTCCCAAAAAACCGCCTTCCAAAGTCGGGCGAGTTTAACAAAAATAAGCAAAGTTGACGCATCAGGCTCGTCCGAGTTCAACATAGTGTGTAGAAATCAAAATTATTTTTTACTTTACAGTGGCTTTGGAAGTCGGTTTTTTGGAAAAAAAATATTTATTATTAGTATCAATGTTATTTCAGTATTATGTAAAGAAACCGTGAGATAATATTTTTATATTCACTATGTTCACAAGTGTTATATTTTATCCGCAGCTAATCTACGACCATCCAGCCTTCAAGTTCGTCGAGGGATACGGGCCGAACGATGGAGACACGCTGTTCAAAAACAAAGTGCCCAAGTACACTGAATATGTTTAAACCTGAGATCCTAGTATAGATTGTTGTCTAATAATAAATTATACAAAATTTAATATGTATTATAAATTAGCCTTATTTGGCTTATTAAAAAGTAGCCTTTGTCACTCTCCAGGTCCTCAATTATACTCATGGCAAAAATCACGTCGATCCGTTGCGGCGTGATTGAAGGACAAACCAACAAACAAACACACTTTCGCATCATACTTAATATTATATGTAAATGCGAAAGTGTGATGGTTTGTTGGTTTGTCCTTCAATCACGCCGCAACGGAGCAACGGATCGGCGTGATTTTTGGCATGGGTATAGTTGAGGACCTGAAGAGTGACCTGTGACATAGGCTACTTTTTATCCCGGAAAATTAAAGAGTTCCCGTGGGAATCAAAAAACTTAAACCACGCGGTCGAAGTCGCGGGCATCAGCTAGTTTATAATATTAGTATGATTGAATTGTACTTCTTCACATCCATATTAATATTATAAATGGGAAAGTGTGTCTGTTTGCTACGCTTTGGTACAGAGATAGGTTGCATCCCGGGGAAGGACATTCCCGCGGGAATCAAAAAACCTTCATCCACGCGAAGTCGCGAGAATCATGACGACTATAATATTATTATAGTGTGTCAAGGCTTCTATTTAATAAAAGTTACAATCCGACGTAAAAAATTAAATGTTTGTTTTACAAATACGTATGTCACTTTTCACGAATTTGTTGGACTTTATCTAACTTTTATTAAATAGGAGCCTGGATACTACTAACTTCAAACTAGCGATAATTTAGGAGCGTCTAAAACCACCCCCAATAGGGCACATCCCCACCCTCTTAGAAAAACTGTATAATAATATGAGGCATTGAAATGTGCGTTTATTTTCTGTTGGTATAATAATTATTTGGCCTTGACAAATGCGTATGCTTAAATGGCTGTTCCTGGGAGAGGTAGGGGTGCGCCCTATTAGGGTACCTGTCCATTGAAGCGGAGCGGGGGCAAAATATAGGTAAAATTACCTATATTTTGATATGTAACTCAAGCGGTTCCGATCCGTTAAGTTACCGCTTGAGTTACATATCAAAATATAGGTAATATTATAACAAACGCGATGATATATCATTGGCTACAATAAACTTGACAAAAAAAATTGATTAAAATTAATTAATTTAAAAATAGCCTGGACCGGATTTTGATAGGCAACCTATTTTAGGCGTATTTATCTATTACTAAATAAAAATAAAAAGTAGTTTTCATCCATTAAACAGCTCGGTGAAGGTCGGGGTTATATACGTATCTTAGACTATAGTGCTAGATTAGGCAAGGAAGAAGTCTTAGTGTGAGATCTATAGAGCGAACTTTGACTTTGCTTAGACTTAAGACATGGTTAAAACGACACAGATTTATGTTACTCACATAAGTCCATCTCGTTTTAACTCTGAGTAAAGTCTGAGCCAAGTCAAAGTACGCTCTATAGATCTCGGCATTAGTCATATGCTAGTACAAATGAAAACAACAGATTTGCCAGCAACGTTTTATTTACATAAAATTATTTGGTATATAAGAAATTTTACAAAAATAATTATTATAAATATTTTACATTACACAATCCCCTAAAATTATCACCACCTTAAATATTATGCAAAAAATATTTACCATCAAGGCAAGGTTAATTTTTTCGTAAGAACTGTACGTTAAATAAATAACAATGAAATACTTGACGACCGACTCTCGTACTTAAGAATGTCTTTAGCTTTATTGACAAAATGTTAAGAATAAAAAAAAAACAGTCAATATTTACGATGTTTATGTTTTTACGGTCAGTAAAATGATTAACGGACTTTTCTATAAAAATGTCCATGCACATTTTTTTACAGAAGTCCAGAAATTGTAAAAATTCACAATCTATTTTTATAAAACAATCAATAAAAACTATGGAATGTTTAAATGAATAAAAATTTATTATAATTCACAAATATTGTATGTCTAAATTAAATAAATTGATATAAGTAATAATAATTAATATGGCATACTGATAAATTCGATATAAATTCTATATACACTTAAGATTTTAAAATATTACAATTCGTCTAATATTTATTTTATTCACTATAATAATATTTATCACCATTATATTAGTTGCACCAAATCCAGATTTTAATATTATTAGGGCTCTTTTTTGAAATGTAGTAAAAGTAAATATGTATCAAAACTATGTAAACTAGGTAATTTAAAAATACTTGTACCTCAGAAGGGTAGTTTCTGAATGCAAATTTCGTTCTACAACTGTTAAAAATTCTAAATTTTTTGAGACCACTTTGACCACTCTAGGACCACATTACTCTATGTGGTTGGTTTAGTGAAATATCAATTTGAAAAAGTTTCAGAAATATAAGTTTTCGGTATTAGAGGACCTGCCCGTAAGAATTTATTAAGAATTTTTAAATCAACCCCGAATTGTTTGAATAGTCCATTATAATATGGTCGATATCATAAAATATTGCAATAAAAATCCCTAATGCAGTTGACATCATAAAAATAATAAAAAGTTTAAGAACCAGTGAGTAACAAAATGCAAATCAATAAATAACACAGTAGAGGTCGTCTGCTACCACTACCATAAAAAGAACTACCCTCCAATACAAATGTAAGTAATAATGCGTTTCGGTGGCCGAATGCGTCAGCCGTATTCAGTTTTCGGCCAACAGCAAATTTCCATCTCGGTTATGACCTAATACGATTTCGGCCAACCGTACCAACTTTTACACTAGGTCTGTCACCGAAAACAAGCTGCGATCGAATGCGGCCAACCGAATCAGTGTGAGATCTATAGAGCGAACTTTGACTTTGCTTAAACTTAACACTTTAACAGCCGATCACGTACTGTGTACGGGCAGTGTCGATCAACTCGGTACGCCGATCACGTACTCCGTACGGCTTTGACTTTCCTATCGTCTGTTTAAATACCACGTGCCCGGTGCGTGAATGGCGTGTAACCCCGGTGTAGAATGACTCTTTATCTACGCACACATGTATGATTCACCGACGGGAGGTGCGGGGTGGAGACAGGACAAGCGATCTTTCACGGCGCGTCGCCAGTGCGCCCACGCCACTAACGTGAGAGTACGTCCTTGCATTTTGGCGCGAAATGGCTTCCGCTCGGCGCAGTTACCGGCTCAATTCTAAAGAAATTCTTGATGCTTTGGTAAATGATGTTGACTCAGACATTGAGGAAGACCCGGAAATTCAAATTGAAGGTAAATTATTGTATTTTATTATTGTATTTTTATTCAAATATACCCTTTTTGCGACGTATAGATTTTTATTAGTGTTTTCTCTCTCCAGAGGTAATTCAAGACTTACAAGAGGTGGTATCGGTCCAAGATGAAGTAAATGATGATGCTGACATGTCAGAAAACGTATCTGAACCAGACCAGGGACGGAGCCGGGGTCGCTCGAGACCTACACTTCGTGGCAGAACGAGATCGCGCGGCGGACGCGTTCGGTCAGGAGCGCGCTCGACCACCCGCTGTCGCGGCGGCAGACATGCAACAACTTCTATCAGGGAAATGGATGAAGGTAATGGATGGTCATACCAAGCAGCGGAGCAGCCGCCAGAAAATCCAGTATTTCAAGAAATATCTCGCGTATTAGCTCCGATTGATGAAAATTCGTCACTGTTCGATTGTTTCTCAATTTTTTTTCCTGATTCTTTTTGGAACTTGCTCAAGACTGAAACAAATCGTTATGCAGCTCAAATGAAGGCTAAACAAACGCGACAAGGTATCCTGAAACCTGGCACTATGCTTTATATATGGAAACCTGTCACGAAACAGCAACTAAAAACTTTTTTTTCCATAGTGATTCATATGACACTCGTTCAAAAAGAAAGTTTCGATTCTTACTGGTCAACTCGTGAAATAATAGAAACTTCATTTGCCAGAAAGCACATGAATAGGAACCGATTCAGAGCTATTTACAGCTGTCTTCATTTGAACGACAACTCAAATTATAAACCACGTAATGATCCCGAATACGATGCTTTTTTCAAACTCCGACCGTATTTCAATGAACTGTGTTTTCTGTGTGAGAACAGTTTTTATCCCAACGAAAACTTGACGATCGATGAGGGCACTTGTGGATTTAGGGGTCGAGTGCACTTCAGAGTTTACAATAAAGATAAGCCCGATAAATACGGTATGAAAGTGTACATGCTTTGTGACGCGGAAACGGGCTACATACTACGCATGGTTCCCTATGTCGGCGACTCGAAATCTGTCGAGACTATTATCACGGAATTGAGTGAACCATATTTTGGTAAATGGCACACCATTTATATGGATCGTTTTTTTACGAGTCCGACAATTGCAGACTTACTTTGGCTGAAGAAAACTCGCACTGTCGGCACAGTGATGGCAAATCGTCGTGGTCTGCCACAGGATTGGCGACAACAATCTTTGGAAAAAGATGAAATGGCTTTTTGTCACCGCGGAAATCTAACTGCCTGTAAATGGAGAGATAAGCGTGATGTACTTATACTCACGACGAAACATGGAGCTAGCTGGACAGAGGTGGATGCAAAAGTCAAAGGTGTGGGCGTAACCAAAAAGGTGAAACCAGACTGCATCCTCGACTATAACCATTATAAAATTGGCGTAGATCTCAATGACCAATATGTGTCCTATTATTCGTTAAATAGAAAAAGTATGAAATAGTGGAAAAAAATGTTTTTCAATTTAGTAGCGCGTTCTCTGGTAAACGCTTACATTTTATACAATAAATCCAGAGAACAACGACGCCGCCTGCGATTCTCGCAGTTTCTGATGGACTGTGGTGAACAGCTGGTGGAAACTGCATCAGATGCTGAAGCAGGACCCTCCCGTGGTCCACATGCTGTCGGGACTAGCACGAGGCTCGTCGGCAGGCACTTCATGGAGAGGATTCCAAGCTCGGAAAAGAAAGATAAAGTCGCACGAGTTTGCAAAGTGTGTGCCGACATTTTAAAAAAAGAAACCGGAAAAAGGGGGCGCAAAGAGACCATTTATTACTGCCCAGACTGCAATGTTCCCCTGTGCTACTATCCCTGCTTCAAAATATTCCACACAAAAAAAAATTACGTTACATAATTAGCTCAAGTATGTAAGATTGTTTATGTTGGAGTTTTTTTTTTCGATTTTAGACCTCTTTTCTTAATTTTTTTTCATAAATATTATTTTTTATTACAAATGTTTTTTATTTCATCCCTAAAAATATAAAGAACAATAGTACATATAAAAAAAGAATAATAGACATATCACAGATAGTTTTTATTTTATGAGTCATAGAATATCGGCAAAAAACGCCGGCGTACCAGGGAAAGCCGCCTTTATAACGGTCGGCTGTTAAAGTGTTAAGACAAGGTTAAAACGAGACAGATTTATGTTAGTCACATAAGTCCATCTCGTTTTAACTCAAAGTCTGAGCCAAGTCAAAGAACGCTCTATAGATCTCAGCATTAGTTTACATTAGTCGGTGACCATAAACGACTGCAGTTGAACACGGCTGAACCGACCTTAATGTAACCGCGCCATTATACATACAAAATACATAGAACTTACTGCCGCAGAGTCGCTTAGTCATTACTTAAGGAACCCCTTAGTAAAGATTTTGTATTGAATCCAACCAATGAATGAATTCAATACGAAATCATTGTGTGTATAAATAAGTGTAACAAGGAGTTCCATTAGTATTAAGTAATGATTAAGCCACTCTGAGTACGGCAGTAAGAAATTGGTCCTGACTCATAGGCTGTACACAAACTTGAAGCTAACACCAACTCGTCTTGTCGACCGACAAGTCGAGTCGGTGTGGGCTTTAAGTTTGTGTGGGCTACAATTCAGTTCTGTGTGGGCTACAACTTAAGATTGCCGTGGATAAAAGGCTACAAGAAACCTGAAGCCCGTACCGACTCTTTTTGTATCCTACAAGAATAGTCGACGTGGGTTTCAAGTTTGTGTGGGCTACAATTCGGGTTGGTGTGGCCTACAATTCGGCTTGCTGTGGCATACAATTTGTGTCGTTGTGGGCTACAATTCGGGTCGGCGTGGGCTACAAGTCGAGCAGATAGGGCGAGTCGAGCGCGCCGAGGCCGGCGGCGACGCCACCTTCGTTCGCGTCCGCGAGCTTCGTGCGCAGCATGTGGCCCGCCTGACGGTTGCAGTATATCTTATCCTTCGTACTGGATCGGAAGAAAAAGACAAGATTATTTATTTTTTGCAGCTATACACGTGCTTTAGATAGCAACAGTTCAAGCAAACGATAACATAGTAGCGCGCGCGTATAGCAGTAATATACATCTATCATACTTTATAATATTATAAATGCAAAAGTGTGTTTGTTTGTTGGTTTGTCCTTCAATCACGCTGCAACGGAGCAACGGATTGACGTGATATTTTGCATGGGTATAGTTGAGGACCTGGAGAGTGACATAGGCTACTTTTATCCCGGCAAATTGAGGAGTTCCCGTGGGAATTTAAAAAAACTTATTCCACGCAGACGAAGTAGCGGGCATCAGCTAGTACTTAATATTATAAATGCAAAAGTTTGGATGGATGTACTCTTATGGATCGAAGTTTGTCACTCAATCACGCCGGAAGGGCTGAACGGATCTGGATAAAATTTGGCACAGAGATGGATTGTAGTCTGATATAGCACATAAGCTAATTTTTATCCCGGAAAATTAAAGACTTCAGAACCAAAAAACCTCAATCCACGCGGACGAAGTTGCGGGCATCAGCTAGTAGATAATAATACGCGTCAAAATTGCTGCTCATATTTAGACACATCTTATAAGATGTTTAAGTGTGAGATCTATAGAGCGAACTTTGACTTTGCTTAGACTTAAGACGTGGTTAAAACGAGACAGATTTATGTTACTCACATAAGTCCATCTCGTTTTAAGTCTGAGCCAAGTCAAAGTACGCTCTATAGATGTGGGCATACGTGTACATACCCGATAATTACTCCAAATATTCCCAGCTCCGACACTAGATCCGTGAGGGGAGGCGGCACGGCCGCTCCGGGGCGAACCACGTACCCAGAAACCTGTCATTACAAATACATTGGTTTAATTTATTATTATCTTCATCATCGGTATTTCAACCCATTGCCGGCTAGTCTCCTCAGTCCTCTCAGAATAAGAAGGGCCTTTTCTATAGTCCACCACACTGGGCAAGTGCATATTGACAAACTTCACACACTTTTGAGGACATTTAGGAGAATCCTTGGGTATGCAGGTTTCCGAGCGATTTTCTTTCACCGTTTTAAGCAAGCGATATTTAATTTTTTTTAACGCACATACCACGTAACTCCAAATAGTTAGAGGGGGAGGTATATGTGTGTAACCTCACTATCGCATAAATGCGAAAGTGTGTCTGTCTGCAGATTTTGATGAAATTTGGTACAGGGATAGTTCGTATCCCGGGCTAGGACATATGCTATGTCCCGGAAAATTAAAGAGTTCCGGCGGGAATCGAAAAACCGTAATCCACGAGGTCGAAGACGTGGGCATCATCATATCTCTCTATATATAAAAATCAATTTCTGTTCGTTTGTCTCGCTAAAACACGAGAACGCCTTGACCGATTTAGATGAAATGTTTTGTGTCTGTTTGAGTGGGTCTAGGGATGGTTTATATTCATTATTGGACCCGGTAGGGCCCAGGGGGCGCTGCAATCGGGTTTATGGTTTAGGGCAGGACAACGTCTGCCGGGCCTAAACAAGTTTCACGGAACTCACCAGGGGTGGCATTATCCTCTCCATGAGGATGTAAGCGGCCCTCTCGCGGCTGTGGCGCATGCGCAGCAACGCCTCGCGAACGTCTGCGCCGTATAGGTTGTTGCCCCCGCCCTCCCGCTGAGGCTTCAGCACGAATCTGAGAGAAAAGCAAAGGCTTATTAAATGGCTTTATATGACTCCAAAACCCTAACCCGATGAGTGTAAAACTTCATAACCAAATTCCAGACCACATCAATCTTTGGAAAGTAATACAGCGTTTGTCGACTCTCAAAACAAATTTCTAATTGATAAAGCGTATCACAAATTAAATGACTTTTTTGAAGACAAATAAGGCAGCCGACTCTCTACTACCACTGATTCGCTGTGCCCCACCGGGGTTCCAATATTGTAATAAGAACTATAATATTCTAATGCAAAATAAATGAATATGAAACTTGTACGGTCCACCAAGTCCACGAGTCAAGTGTTTTATTTTTAATATAATTAATTATGTGTTCCTCCCTTTTTTCCTTCGACATAGGAAGACTGTTCTAGGTCGGTACTTAGTTAGCTACCTACGTTGAAGATTTCTCCAAGCAATTGCTGACTATTGGTAATGGCCGTGTTCATGCCGACGAATCAAGCGGATTTCATTTCCTCCGAATTTTTGCAATTTCGTCTCATCTAAATACGAGTTCATCAGCAAAGTATTTCCGAACATTATTGCTAACCACAAAAATGACAAATGGTTAAGCGAGCGAGCAGAGGCGGCTAAGAATAAAGATGAATGACTTAAACTTTACAATTCAGAATCAAATCGTTGGTACTCTGCATAAATTCAAATCTATTGAGTGTGTAACAATCGAAGACGAAGCCACCAATTATCCAACTGAACGTTTAAACTCATTGGATATACCTGGTTTACCACCGCACAACTTACAACTGAAGGCGTGCTCGGTAGTCATCATCCTTCGAAATCTAAACCGACCAAAACTATGCAATGGAACGTGCTTGGTGATAAAAAAACTGATTGAGTGATGTGATTCGCGTGACGATACTCAAAGGAAAATTCAAAGATGAGTTAGTTCTCATTCCGAGAATTTCAATGATCCCAACGGATATGCCCTTGGAGTTTAAACGATTCAGTTCCCGATTCGTCTTGCTTTCGCCATGACGTAATATTAACAAATCACAAGGCCAATTTGACAAGACTGTTTGTGGTCGCAACTTAGAAAATCCATGTTTTTCTCATGGTCAGTTGTACGTGGCATGTTCACGTGTCGGCAAAACATCCGCTTTATTTGTTCTTGCGCATGATAAAAAAAAAAAAAAAACGAATATCACAAGGTGCTTCAACGAAGAGAATTAAACCGAGTGCATCCCATGCTGCACAATATGTACCTACATAGTTTAATTCAATCATGTCTTGCTCTATTTAAAGCAAATCATAGAAAATAGGAGACTGCCTGAAGAACTCCAAAAAAACATTATTTATTTGTATGAAAGCTACATACACGAGTCTTATGAAATGACAATATGTTGGCAGTCTCTTAATATTCCTGGGATCCAACAAGATGTTTCAAAAGGAAAGCGGTGGATAATTGTGCATGCTGGAAGTGAAAAAGGATTTGTACCTAATGCACTTTTAATATTTTCTGGTAAGAGCAAGCAGGAAGATTACCACTGAGATGAATGCTCAAAACTTCACCAAATTGGTTACTGAAAAGTTAGTACCCAATCTAACTGAGCCATCTATAATTGTGATGGATAATGCACCATATCACTCCGTTATAAGAAACCTACACCTACCTTTACCTTTACCGTAACTTTTGTACCTTTTGTATAATATCAATCAATATTTTTATATTATTTTTTACTGATTTACTGATTTTTCCCTTCAGGCTCTGACATCTTCGTCAAGAGCTGATGAAATTAAATTGTGGCTACTGGAAAATATTATATATACCATTCGATGAATCATTGCGGAAACCATCCTTACTGATGTTAGTGAAGAAATATAAACCTGAACCAGTGTATTACATTGATGATTTTTTAGGGGAACATGGACACATAAGTGGTAAGGTTACTAACCTAACCTAACCTTACCATTGTGATCTAAACCCAATAGACTCAATAGAGTTAGTTTGGGCAATAGTAAAAAAGAGAATTGCTCAAAAGAATGTTTGTGGTCAAAGTTAGCAGAAGAAGCATTCGAGTCGGTAGCGGCGACGTCCAAGGACGAACAAGAAGAGTCGAGGTTATACAATTAAGCATTTTATTTCGAATATAAAAGGGATAAAAGTGCCAGTTTGCAGCAAAACTTTTGCGAATATCTTAAGAATAAAGGCTTCGCGTATTCAAGGTGTTACAAAAAGGCACTTCTATTTTGGTTCAGTAGCCAAAGAAAATAGAGGAGATAGAAAAAGATTTGCTTTTGCTTCTCGCAAGGAGGCAGTACAAAACTTCATTCGTAAATTTGAACCACTGGAATCTCACTATTCTCGAGGTCATATCTATTTGCAACCAGATTTGAATATTAAAAAAATGCATCGGATGTACAACGATGTAGCTTTACCGGATTGTGAAGTTAAAATTGGATTCTTCCGAAAAGTTTTTAATACCTCCTTTAGTATAGGATTTGGATCCCTCCGCACAGACGTTTGCTCCACATGTCTTGAATTACAAGAACGCCTGAAAGTGACCAATAACGAGAACGAGAAACAAAAAATTCGAACTCAATATCGAATTCACAAATTGAGGGCAAAAGCCTTTTTCAGTTTTTTAAGAGATGATAACCCAGAAGTCCAAACCATTTCATGTGACTGTCAAAAGAATTTACCGCTGCATAAGATCAGTCCGCCTATTATTCAAGGCAACTATATTTGTACAATTTTACTGTGGTAGTTGGTACTTCACACGACGCACTTGTCCCCGAAAACGTACACGCATATGTGTGGACTGAGGACCAATCTAATAAGGGCTCAAACGAAATATGCACGGCTGTATACCACTGTCTTAGCAATTTAAATCTGGTAAACAAAAAAGTTGTCCGTATGGTCGTTGATGGATGCGGCGGTCAAAACAAAAATTATATGATCGTGGCAATGGCAATTAAATGGTGTTCATAAAAATATAATCTGTGTACTTAATGTAAGGTGGCAACACTAAACTTCTGTCTCTTTTTCCGCTTTGCTTTTGGCTTGCAACCATGTTTTTTGTGCTCGTTAATAAATTTAATAAATTGTGTTGGAATAAGTACAAGTCTACCTAATTTAACTATTTCCAAACCATTGGTGCCGAAACTCAAATAAGTACATTCAAACCGGGCGGTCACCGACAAGCGTCTTTCCAAGAAATTAGCAGACCTGCTCACTGCGGCGTGGCGTCCATCTTGTCACGTACCCGGGCGGGAGCGCAACTTCTGCAGGATTTGGTAACATTCTTAGCGATATGTCTTCCGACGAGTCCAGCATCAAAGACACAAAGGTTGAAATACGGCGCATTAAGGCTAAAATCTCCCAGATTAAAGGCCTTCTGACTCGCACAGCAAAATTTGCGAGTGAGCAACGCGACCAAGTGCTACTCGACACGGAAGGTATCCAACTCCGATTAGAAATGCTGCGGACATGCCTTGGTGACTACAAACAACTCTCTTTGGAGTTACAACTACTCCTGGGCCAGGATGCGGAGCAATATTTCGCCGAGGATCTGGTCGAGGATAGGTGCGTCGCCCTCATGGCAGAGCTTAGAAGGATTACAAACAAGGCCCACGATACGCCCCCCGCGACGCCGAAGGCTCATTCCCAATCTGGGCATAGTGATTGCCACAGCAAGAAACTTCCTCACTTGGAATTACCTGTGTTCGACGGTAAGGAGATTACTCAGTACGCTTCCTTCATTGACATTTTCAATGCAATCGTCGACAGTGATAATAAGTTAATGCCGGTGGAAAAGCTATGTTACTTAAGAAAATATTTAAAAGGTGATGCATTAACACTTATTGAAAGATTGCCATTAGTTAATGACTCATATAAAAGTGCTTTAGATTTGTTAAGTAAAAGGTATAACAACAAATGTTTACTAATAAGTCATCATGTGCACGCACTACTAGATCTTGAGCCAATCTCAAGGGGTACTGCTAGGGATCTCAGGCATTTGGTCTCTGTCGCAAGGCAAAATTTAGGGGCTCTCAAGGGTCTTAATCAAAACATAGAATATTGGGACATGATAGTTATACCAATTTTGCTCCGTAAGTTAGATGTATATTCTTGCAGGGCATATCATACAGAGAGAGATCAAACTCAGCTTCCCACATTGGAACAGTTCTTAACATTTTTAGAAAAAAGAGCAACAAGCTTTGAAGAGTCACAATTATGTAATGGTAAGACCGCATCCTTTAATAAAATACCAAAATCTGCCAATTTAGTAGCAAAGGTCAATGAAACAAACACACTTTGTTGCAGATACTGTAAAGAAGAGCACAAAATATACACATGCAAAAAATTTCAAGCCCTCAGCACACAAGAGCGAATAGACTTTATTGACAATGCTAAATTATGTAAGGTTTGCCTCAATTTACATAATAATAAGTGCCGCTTCCATTTTAGGTGTAATTTTTGCAAAAGTAAATCGCATAATTCGCTATTACATTTAGAAGATGACATGGCATGTAACGTGGCCAAGACTAACATAATTTCAATCCCCAAAAAGATGGTGCTATTGCCTACAATTAAAGTCAGAATTAAAGCTAGCAATAATTCATTCATAACTGCAAGAGGTATTGTCGATAGTGGCAGTCAAATATCTTTTGCCAAAACTAGTTTAATCAATAAATTGGGTTACCAAACATTCAATCATTGTGTCAATGTAACAGCTCTTGGTCTAAACAGAAAACCAGTCACCAGGGCTGTCAATCTATCATTACATTCAATACACAGCAATTACAATTGTAACTCTTTATTCTCTGTGGTAGACAATATTACAGGCTTTCTGCCACAGGCAAGGTTTGATTTAAAAGATGTTCAAATTCCAGATACAATCAAATTAGCCGACAATGATTATAATACCCCTGGTGAGATAGACTTTCTGGTTTCAGCAGACATATTTTTCCAAATTCTGTTGCCAGACAAAATAGAGCTACCACGGGGCGATTTAGTATTATTATCAACAAAATTTGGCTACATTTTGTCTGGCAACATAAAAAGTGAAAACATTTGTCTTCAATGTAAAGACAGCAATGATCAAGTGTTCTTACATGCAAATGTCACTGATGATAGTGTAGATACTATAATACAAAGGTTTTGGGAGGAACAAAAGCTGCCAGAAGCCATGGCTGCAGCTCATACTGACCCTTGTGAGATTGAATTTCAAAACTCTGTTCAGCTCACCAATAACAGGTTTCAAGTCAAACTTCCACTCAAAATTCCAATAGATGAAATAGATCTAGGAGACTCATTTTCAATAGCCCTCCACAGATTAAATGCACTTTGCAGAAAATTCTCAAAAAATCCAAACTTACAACAAGATTATTCCAATTTCATAAAAGAATACCTTGAACAGGGCCATGCAAAAATTATTGATTTATTTAAACTTGAAAAACCTCTCCACCAGTGTTACTTCTTGCCTCACCATGCAGTCTTAAAAGAAGGCAATTCAACAACCCGTCTGCGGGTGGTATTTGATGCAAGTGCACATTCAGCTGGGAATCAGAGCCTAAATGATATATTACATACTGGTCCGGTAGTTCAAAAAGACCTATTTGATATCCTTGTCTTGTTCCGTACCTATAGATATGTAGCTATGACAGATATTAAAGCTATGTTTAGGCAGGTTCTTATAGACCCTTCACAGGCACACTTACAATTAATCCTGTGGAAAGAAAATCTAAATCAGCCATTGTTGTGTTTACAGCTGTTAACAGTTACCTATGGGCTTACATGCTCCAGTTTCTTAGCCACACGGTGTGTAGCAGAGCTAGCATTCAAATATTATGAACAATTCCCGTTAGCAGCATCAGCTATATCAAATAATATGTATGTAGATGACTGTCTTTTTGGTGCCTCTTCAATTGAGCAAGTAATTCAGGTGCGGGATGAATTAATAAAGTTGACTAGTTTGGGTAGCTTTGAATTGCATAAATGGTGTGCAAATGACCCAGTTATTTTAAAGGGTTTGCCAGAAAACAAATTACATTCACAAGATTTAACTAACTTTGATAACTTTGAACAAACAGTAAAAGCCCTTGGTCTGTTGTTCAACATGATGGGTGACTATTTTATAATCTCAAGCCCTAAAGGGCAATTACCCCAACAGTGGACCAAGCGCACGGTTCTTAGTTTCATTGGTTCCTTTTTTGACCCATTGGGATTGGCTGGACCTATAGTAATGCGTGCTAAAGTATTTTTACAGAAGGTTTGGCTAGAAAATTTAGATTGGGACACACCCTTAACAAGTAATTTAATTGATTCTTGGAATTTATTTGTCACAGATCTAATAAACATGACCCCTATACACGTCAAACGTGATTTAATGATAACAAACGCTGAAAAAATTGATTTGTTAGGCTACTGTGACGCCTCAAATATAGGATACGGCGCTTGTATTTATATAAGAGTTTTGCATGGTAATAATGTGGAGGTAACCTTATTATGTAGTAAATCAAGAATTGCACCCATGAAATCTAAGCCCACAATGCCTAAATTAGAATTAAACTCATGTTTATTGTTGGCGCAATTATACGCAAAAATACAACCTATACTAGACAAATGTCAATGTCACTTTGACAATAAAATTTTATTTAGTGACTCGCAAATTGCACTCTGTTGGGTAAAGAATCCACCTAAAGAAAGCTACGTGCATTCCAGGGTCTTAAAAGTTAACGAATTAACCAAGGATTGTGTGTGGTCCCATGTGAGTGGTTTGTGTAACCCAGCGGATTGCTTGTCGCGCGGAGTTATGCCTTCGGAATTGGCGCCGAACGATTTATGGTGGAACGGTCCTAAAGAACTAAAAAAAGTTATTCAAACTTATATACCATTCAATTCATCATCAATAAATAATGTGTTAAATGAAAAACCCTTAGTTACGCAGTCAGAGGTGAACTGTAATGTGAACGTTGAACTAATTCCAGTGTCAAAGTTCTCATCTCTAAACAAACTTCAAAGGGTTATGTGCTATGTGATGAGATTTATCAAGAATTGTAAAGTAAAAAGGCAATTCCGCAACAATTCCGAGCAATTCGCAGCCTCCGAATATCGGCAGGCTATGTCTGCCTTATCTAGGTATGTACAATCCCTACATTTCGTTGACGAACTTGATTGTTTGAGGTCAGGGAAACCTGTTAAATCTAACTTGCAAAAATTATGTCCATTCATTGATAAAGAGGGGCTAATGCGCGTAGGAGGCAGGCTGGATAATGCTAACATTCCCTATAATCAGAAATACCCTATCATATTGCCAAAAAATTGCAATCTAAGTATACTAATTATTAGAAATGAGCATATAGGACTATTGCATGCAGGGTTAAGGTTGACTTTGTCCAGTCTGACTCAAAGATACTATATCATAAGTGCTACTGTACTTGTAAAAAACATTATAAACAAATGTGTGCAATGTTTTAGATTTAGAGCTAAAAATGCTAAACAATTAATGGCAGCGTTGCCTCAAGACAGAGTAGTGCAGGACAAACCATTTAACAAGGTTGGCATTGACTTCTGTGGCCCATTTAGTATGAAACAGTCAACATTGAGACGGTCAGTCATTACCAAAGGTTATGTTTGTGTGATAGTGTGTTTGGTAACTAAGGCTGTGCATTTAGAATTGGTCTCTGACCTGACCACAGACAACTTTCTTTCTGCTTTCAAAAGATTTTGTAGCAGGAGAAATTATCCCTCTACTGTGATTTGCGACAACGCTTCCACATTTCGAAGTGCTAATACAAAATTGCATGAACTATATAAACTTAGTAAATCAAAAGAGCATAAAGATTTAGTTAGTGACTTTTGTTCACAGAAAGGCATAGAATTTAAGTTTGTGCCCAGTTACTCCCCGTCTTTTAATGGAATATCCGAGGCTGGAGTAAAATCTTTCAAGTATCACTTTAAGAGAGTTATTGGAAAATTGTTATTAACTTATGAGCAGTTTAACACAATCATTGTACAAGTAGAAGCTGTACTCAACTCTAGACCCATTACTCAACTTTCAAATGACATGTCAGACTTTAGCTTTTTGACTCCGGGTCATTTTTTAGTAAACCGGCCATTGACAGCTGTCCCTGAGCCTAGCTTGACTGATGAAAACATAAATACAATGAGGTTTTGGAAAAAGTGCACCAAAGTCCAGCAAAGCTTTTGGCAAGTTTGGCATAAGTCTTATATGTCACAAATTATAAATAGACCTAAATGGCATGGGTTGAACTCAAATATTAAAGAAGGTGTTTTAGTCTTACTAATTGGTGACAACTCGCCTCCTCTTCAGTGGCCTGTTGCTAGGGTAGTAAGGGTGTATCATGGTAATGATGGTAATGTAAGGGTTGTCAAAGTGAGGAAAAGCAATGGACATTGTCACAATAGGGCTGTCAATAAAATAGCAGTTCTACCTATTTATGAATAATTCATCCTTTTTTAAGAAAAATTATGCTTTTCTCCACCATTTGTCACCACTTGGTTTAGAGCAATTAGTGCTTAATTTTTGGTTCATTGATACTTATGTACTTGCCACAAATGTGCCTATTATCTTGTATACTTACCTTATGCCTAGATGTTGTATGTAGTTACCTGTGTTTACTTGCCTACAATATTATGTGGCATCTTACTATTTTAATTAAATTAGATTAACAACTATAATAAGAAAATACTTTAAAGAAAATATTATGTTTTTTATATCTATATATTTGCAATATTTTATCGAATAACAATTAATGTCATCAAATTATTTCTAGAAAGGCCCCAGCAGGTTAGGTTTGCCTTTTGTTCTCATATTTAACATACAATGTTTTGAATTAGTATTTACATCTCATGTAATGCCGGGGCCAGATTTATGTTCATAAAAATATAATCTGTGTACTTAATGTAAGGTGGCAACACTAAACTTCTGTCTCTTTTTCCGCTTTGCTTTTGGCTTGCAACCATGTTTTTTGTGCTCGTTAATAAATTTAATAAATTGTGTTGGAATAAGTACAAGTCTACCTAATTTAACTATTTCCAAACCAAATGGTTACAACATTCAGAACAATCAATATCAGAGGTACAATTAATTTTTGCTGTGACGGGACTCTTGTTTATTCCACCAGACCGCGTCTTTGAATTGACTGAAAAACAATACGGGAAAAAGAATGCAATGTTCAACCACAGGAATACTGTGAAATAATATAAAAACATGCAACAGTACACTGTATTGTTAAAGGTATACCGGTACTTGATTGGAAATCAGCAACCAAGGAAAACCTGAAGGGCACTCACACTTGGCACTTTCAACTAAGCAAATGTAAAAGAATCATTCTGGCTCGCGGTATAACCGTACGGGGTGAGATATCGTATCGAAATGACACCGGCATTGACAAAAGTGTCACCAAAAAACACAAACACATTTTGTTTCGTTACCGTAACGTCATTTTATCCAATTCGCCTCGCACCACCGATGAACGATGTTGGCACTCGCATTTAGTGCAATGGCAACACGCAGCTCTTATCAGCTGTCATGCACGACGTCCTCGTCAAAATTTGGAGCGAACGCAAGTGTCACCTGTCAACCGCTGTAAAAAAAGACCGTTGCACCGAAAATATCGCGCGCGAACAACTCTTAAAATAACCCAAAATCTACCCAGCGAAAATCCCTGGACCGTGGTGGAAGTCAGCGAGTGCAAGTAGCAGTCCAAGGTACGTACGTGCATTGTATTGTTATTGCCTATTTCGAGTGTAATAATTATCGACATCGCTGGACCCTACCGGTCTTTCCCAGTGTAGCCCGGGCCACCAAGTTGCGAGTTGGCTACACATTTCATCGGTACAGCCAGAAATCGTGACATCTAGAGTTCAAGTAAAGAAGGAGAAACTTAAAGATGTGGATTATTTATTAAAGAAACATTATGATGAAAGCTGGAGAGATTTAGTCTCTAGAGTATTACAAAAAAGTTTTATCAGAAAATGATGAGGTCAATAGTGGTGAAGTGCAGGAAACCGAAGGCGACATTCTAAATAATACCGAGGAATACTTGATGGATGAGGTGTTTGATTTTGTATGATTTGTGTAGACCTTATTAATTTGTAATAGATACGTAAAAATAAATAATCTTTTTTATTCTAGTTTTAATTGACTTTGATTAAAAAAAAATTATTCATGTGTACGATGTTATTATTATGATTTCCCTTTTTAACCTACTGAGTTGGGCCCTGAGCTAACAACACAAGTTAGTATTTTTCAAACAACTAGAAGTCCACGTGATTTTTATCAAACTATCATCATAAGTCATGTATGGACTTATCTTAGCTACGGGAGGACATGTAAATCTCACTTGGATAATATTTATCAACTGCAAATACGATTACTCAAGACAATAGTTCCTTACAAAATTAAAAGTGCACTCAAAGGTAACTATCCCAAACTATTTAGCTATTGTAAAATAATGCCGATACACAAGAGAATAAAATATTTATTATTAATTGAAAACTTTTTTAATACCAATGTTCAAAAATTAAATAAACATTCAAAATGTACGCGTAGTGTAACAAAAGGTAAACTAATTATTCCTCGAAGTAATAACTTGTACGGCAGGTACACCCTGGAATGTCTCGTTCCGACATTACTAAACAGCTTACCATATAATTTGAAACAAGAAATCACCACAAAAAAAATTAAGTGAAAACTCAAAAACTATATTTTACAAAATTGAAACGGTACAAAAATGGACCAACCTGTGTAATACAACTCTTCAAACTGGTTTGGCGAGTCGCCGCTCACAAGATAAAAGTTATAATATTGTTTGTGCCATAATATTTTACGGTCGTTGTAGTTTGGTGTTTTGGTATAGCGTGTACCTACGCTGGAAATTGTCATTTTGAACTAACCTCATTTATTGTTATAATATCTCACAATAACATTATATGTCAGTTATATACACGATTACGTTATCACTAGTAAATTTAAATAAGAGTATGGAAAACTAGTACCTAATAGTATGTATAATGAGCGAACACATGGAATACCGGTGTAAGGATAAACCTGATCAGGTGTTTGATACACCGTTATGGAAATTATGCTATGTATTATGTAATGTATAGTTGAT
This sequence comes from Erebia epiphron, assembly GCA_963932025.1. NCBI lineage: Eukaryota > Metazoa > Arthropoda > Insecta > Lepidoptera > Nymphalidae > Erebia > Erebia epiphron. Next base: position 4,341,512 of record OZ009948.1, read on the forward strand.
TTAAAAAAAAATCAATTTCTGATAAGACCAAACTAGTTTTAAACATTTTCAGGTTTTTATGAATATTTTTATTTAACTGTTCACATAAATATGTACAAAAGACCAACAATAGTTAATACAATATTACTTGAGAAAAATGTGAAACTCAAAAGTGTCCATTTTCCAAATTGTACATACAATGGACATAAAGCAGTGGACATAAATGCATGTGCGTAACGATTTTTAAAAGACAAAATGGAGGGTTTGCGCCAACCTGAAAAGTTAGTTTTAAGTGAAAACGCAGAGAGCAACTGGAAGACGTTTAAGCAATGTTTCGCAATATATTTAGAGGCGTCTGGCCTAAAAGAAGAAAATGAGTCAAGAAAAATTGCCTTGCTGCTTAATATAGCAGGCTCAGGAGCACTCGATATTTTTAACACGTTCGATAAAAATACGTTTAAAAACGTAATTAAAGCCTTTGAGCTTTATGCTATACCTAGAAGAAATACAATTATGAACAGTTACCAAAACGCATGCGCACACTTACCCCGCTTGCATATCCATATCTTTGTACAATGTACATGTGTTGCTATGTTTTGTTTCAGAGTAAAAATATTCGTAAAAATTCAAAGCTCCAATACTCGTATAAGTTTAAAAGCTGGGAAGATAGCAACCAGCACGGGAAGATTTTCTTTGACATTCACCAAGAAGCAAGAGACTGATATATACAAATATATTAAACAAAGTGATGATCTTTATTATGGTTACACTATGCAGAACCTCCAGAAGTTGATTTATGAGTATACTGAAGTAAATAGAATTACGCAGAGATTCAACACATCCTCAAAATTAGCTGGCCGAGACTGGGTATGGATTTCTCAAAAGGTTTCCTGAATTGAAATTGTTGTTGCGTACACTTACCCCACAGTGCTGCGTACACATACCACCCCTATACTGGGGTAAGCGTGCGCGTATGGAACGGTTTTTGTTTTCTATAGTTTCTTAAAATATAAGGCTGCGGGCACGAAACTAGCGGCGGCGGGGCGACGGCGGTAGCGGGGCGATGCGATGTGGAGCGATCCGCTAGCGGCGTGAAGGGTGGGCACGAAACAGGCGGCCTGTCAGTGCCCGCTCGTGTAGGGACGTTCCGAAGCCATCGAAGCATAGATACCCACTCATATCGATACTTTTTTAATTTTTTTAATATAGATGAATTTATGTTGAGTACCAATATGATATTTGACTTATTTTTTGTTTCTTTTACTAGTGTATAATTATTATCAACCAATATTTTTTGATTTCAAATAAAAAGATCAAATTTTGTACGGTTTCTGACTCACTCACTAGGTACAGTGGCAACAAACAATGTGAGTCCGCTCTCGTCTGTTTCGTGCGCATCGCTATACTTTGTTTTATGGCTTTATTCAACGGCCTAATTTCATGTAAATTAATTATGGTCTATGTCACGGGCCATGTCAAACGAAGAAAAGTCTAGTTAATTTACTAACACCATCTAGTCTGAAATGCGGGAACTTACTTGCTACATAAGCGCTATCTAGTATATGACATATTAAAAACGTATGATATGGTCAAAGATTAGTAGAGAGATATTATTATTAAAATTAAATAAAGTGGCTTATGAATTTTATAATTGTAAATTGAAAACACATCTCGAAATAAAAATTACCTATACACCGCCAAACTAATTCGTAGACCACTTTTTATGTGATAATTTAAATTAATTACACGAGGTGTGAAGTGCCAGCGTCATGGAGTGGACTACGACAGGTGAGGAACCGATACCGAAACATATTTTTATATAAAAGGATCCATCTAGTACCTACATATTATATATCGATGATAATTATCGATGGTTATTAATAAATAAAAATACAACTCTAGTACTCGAGCAAGCGGCGAAAAAAAACTAAGGTAAGCGCTGGCAATGTCGACAGTGTTCCTATACCCGTCAGATTGTAAAAAATAATCAGCTACTTATTTCTACTAAACACTAAACCAAAATTTTTTATGGCAACATATTTATGGTAATATTTTCCATAATTAGTATGAAAACATTTAGTCAAAACCGTAGTGGTATTGGAGAAAAAAAGCAATGAAAGTTTGCGTTTTGGAATTCTTGTGCTTTTTGCCATGTTTAGGTACTGAATTGTAGTCCTGCATGCCAGGTATTCAAAGTAAGTTTTAAAAGATCTGTGTCTACTTTGGTAAGTCTGATTATTTTATAAAACAGTCAAGTTAATTTTCTTACGAAATAATATACTTTTTTTTAAAAATCCACTACAAGTTAGCCCTTGGCCGCGATCTCACCTGATGGTAAGTGATGATGCAGTCTAAGATGGTAGCGGGCTAACCTGTTAGGGATATGGCTGTTATATTAAACCCATACCCCTATTCAGTTTCTACACGGCATCGTACCGGAACGCTAAATCGTTTAGCGGTACGTCTGTGCCGGTAGGGTGGTAACTAGCCACGGCCGAAGCCTCCCACTTTCACTGCGTTTAATTGCCTCATCTGGTGAAGATGAGGTATATCTGGACGATAGAAGGGCTGGCTCATTTATTGCGCCACGGATCAGCCTGGCTGTCCAATGCGGAAATGCAGCCAGAATTCTTAACACTATATACCACGCGGGCATGATTTATATACTAATTCGGTTAGGCTAGCTTGCTTGTGGTAAGTTTAATTGTAATGTTCTCGATAAATAGATTTTTGAAATCTGGAATATATGCAATTAAAATTAACTTAATATGCAATTAAAATAAATTAGCTTGATAATAGGCAATAGAGTTTAAATTATTGTTAAAAAATGTCGAGTTCTGGGACATATTAACGATATAATCTGGATAAATCACTCATTTTCGTATTTTTTATAGATTTAATAACATTATTGTAATTAATTAATTCTAAAATTATATTTAAAAAATATATGAATTTGAAAGTTATTTGTTTTGCTTTAAATTCACTACAGCAAACTCTCAAAGCTGCAAAGTCAGCTAAGTTCAGAACCTGACGACTATCGGTACTTTTCCCTTAGTTTGTTTCCGTCACTTCTACGTCACCCGTCGCCCTGCCATCGCTCGTGCATCGCTCCATCGCCCCGCCCTGCCATCGCTCGTTTCGTGCCCGGTCCCATACAAAGCCATACATTTGATTCCGTCGCCGTCGCCCCGCTACCGCCGTCGCCCCGCCGTCGCTAGTTTCGTGTTTGCACCCTAAGCTACTGACAATAATATACTAATTAACAGTTTTGTTTCATTCTGCAAATAATTTTAGAGTTTTTGAAGCGTCAAAGTTTAAATGCACACACTTGACCCACATGACTATATAGCTTTTATAGAACAAAGGACTACCGTAAACCACTACGTCAACAGAAGTACGTCGGTGTTCGGTGTTCTTTCGGTATCGAACTTGCCACTGAGGCTCAAAACCCTATCCTGTTCAAATACATATACAAGGTGTAAGGTAAATGGTATAACATACCGGCGGCTACCCATGCCATTTTGACGTTATAAACACTATGGTAGAGTTAAAAAGCCAAAATTAATTATCAAAAACTTCCATACAAAATTAATTAGTTAATCATGGAAAATAAATTTTGGCAACCCTGTGGAGTCCTTTGTTCCTTCTACACCTAAAGTCAGAACTGTACTACAAGCGATAATATAATAATTATTATCGTATCGTTATGCAATTTGGCAATTCATTACAATTTGCAAATCATTGAAAGAACAAACTACACAGAATAATTAATTATTAATCAAAACTTAAACGAAGTAAGTCGAGAAATTAATCACAGGGAAAGGCGGCTCATAAAGTAAGGATAAGTGACTGACTTCGACTTACGAAGTCCGATACTAGTCGGGCATTTTTTTACAACAATACGTAAGTTCTAGCCGGGCTTTTGCTTTGAGAATTTAATTGCATGCCGAATAATGATTACTTTAGTATCGCGACTGGATTTTATCGCAACGCTCGCGCTGGCAACGAGGCTTAACATACGTCGTATCGTTCGCAGTTCATTGATATTGAATCAGCTGTTTTAAGGGATGCCACCTCAACATTTATGCTAAAATTTTGAAGTCCACATAACTCCCCCAGGATATGAGCTACACGTCTTATGACATTTTTCCAATATATCTATACACCATCTAACCGCGGGTATGTTATACTAATTACCTTACACCTTGTATATTCTGTGTCAATTACAAGGATAAGCGAAAATTGCCCGCTCTATCAAGGATTTAGCCATTAAAAGATTTTCTCAAAGAAAAATTCTTTGAAAGAATACATTACTCACGCTTATTAGGAGACATCCAGGAGAGCAGGCAGAGCCCGCAAGAGAATGTCAGTCAATTCGCCCTAAAGGTGGAGGAGACTTGCCTTTCACAACTCCTAACGGAAATTTCCTTAAATAACGTACTTATTTTCCTATTTCGAGTGAGATTGTTATTTATTTTGATAAAATAAAACTATACAATGCAGCAATCCGACATATTGGATAAAACCAATTAAGCGAATGACGTCACATCTATTTTCTAACTTTGACAATCGACAATCTCTACAGGTGTTTTAGGTGTTTATCAAGTATTTTCGTGTTTTTTGTGTTTCCCAAAGACCATTTCCATATTCTAATTTTGTTTTACCGAAACCAAAATCAAGAAATTGAAAACCATAAGCCATGGAACAAGGATTTACCAAGGCTACTTCTGCCGTGTATATTTATGCCATGTGTTTATAACGCCCATTCGATTTATCTTGATGAGGTACATACCGGTATAATAGCTATTTATGCAACTGTATCGTAATGAGGGTCATTTTAATTCGAAAGCTGTTTTTTGATACGAGGCTTGCCGAGTATCAAAATAGGATAGTACGAGAATTAAAATGACTAATTACGAACAGTTGCATACAAGATTTTATCTACGACAAGGACGTCTTTATAATTTTTTACTTTATAAATTAATAAAAAAGTCAAATCAATCAAGTGCCAGAAACCAGAGCCGCTAAGCTATAGGTATCCTATTTATGAAGATAACCATATCGATACAGCTACGACTCATAACGATACAGCTCCCATACAACGAACTGTATCGTTTTGAGAAGCAAGAAGTTTTCTTTTTTTTTTTTTAGATTCTCGTTTGTCAAGTTGGATTACAGCACCTGATAATTTCAGAGGTATCAAAAACGAAATATTTCCTGTCTTAAACGGCACGTAAAAACATGTTTTTCGTTCAAAACCTTCACATTTCCGAAATAAAAATGTTAGTTTTGTCTAATACTTTCAAAATCACACAAAACCTTTTAAATCTCTGTAAGGATTAATTTAATAATTGGAATTTGTTTCAAAACCGTTACTTTTCCATTCAATGATGTTATAATGCAATGCTTGAGCTATTGCCATTGTAACTTCATGTCAAAACGGCTGGTACTCGCAGCCTGGAACCATAGACGATCATAGTAAGAATTTAAAAAAAAAACTTTTGATACAGTCGCTGTCAGCTGTCATTTTCAAATCTCATTTTGTCGTTTTGGATTTGAATTTTGAACACTTTTTTGTCGTGAATTGAATTTTGAAAATAAGTTCTTCTACGTGACTGACTCGAAAATGTCTCAAGAAAATAATGATTGTGATGATTCTGTAGGAAACCTGAATACAGGATCTCGAAAGAAGCCCAAAGTAGGTCGACTAAGGGAGCGACTCAAACATAAAAAGTATGTATTTTTTCCTTCTTTTAAGAATTTCGTGTGTAGGCTAAGTGCTAAAGCATTATTATATTGTGTACTTATTACAATATTTCTTTTTACAAACTTTCAGATATGAAGATACCGATCCACTTGCCCTAAAAGTTAGTGTTTGTTGCAAACACAAGGAGGGAAGTAAATTCAAGTGCAAGAAAATACCACAGAACAGAATTGTCGAAAACAGGGCTCTTTTGTTCAAAAACAAAGGGAAAGTTCAACAGGACATTTATTTAACTCGACTTATTGCACCATATGAAACACTAAGAAAAAGAATTACACCACCTACGTCTAAACCAAAACCCAGAAAATACAGCTGTACTTATTTTTTAGTAGGTAGCAAGAAAAATATGGTTCAAGTCTGTAAGAAAATGTTTATGTCTGTTTTTTCTCTAAAGAGTTTCAGACTACGTACCATAACAAAACTAGTGTTTGAAGGCAAAATTCCAAAGGAGAATAGAGGTGGTGACCATAAGTGGAAGAACTTTGTTTCAAAAAAGCAAAGTGTCTCGAATTTCATTAAAAATATACCAGCTAAAGAAAGCCATTACAATAGGCTAAAAAGTAAGAGAGTGTATATCAGTTCTGAGCTAAGTGTTCGCAAATTGCATCAATTTTATAATAACTCTGTGGACAATGACATGAAAGTAAAATATTACATGTTTCGTGATATTTTCAACTCAAAATTTAATATTGGATTCAGCTCTCCAGCCAGCGATGTATGTGGATTTTGTATTTTAATGAGTAATAAAATTAAATCTGAAAATAATCCAACAAAGAAACAGATGTTGATGACAGAAAAGCGTATTCACAAGCTTCGAGCTAATAAATTTTATGAACTAGCCAGAGCTGCACCAGAAAAAAGTATCACTTTTTGTTTTGATGCCTTTTATTCAAGACAAGTAAGTTTTTACAATTTGTGTATGGTGGATATGGCATCAAAATCACCAACCTTCTTTTGTTGGACAGAATGTGATACTGGCAGAGGTTCTACTGAGGTAGGCTCAGCACTGATTTCATATTTATGCAGTTTGGACTATGAAAATATAGAAATTGTACGACTGTTCTGTGATGGCTGCGGAGGCCAAAATAAGAATTCCCACGTGATTCATGTCCTTATTCACTGGTTGTATAATCATGCTCCAGTCCATGTGAAAAAAATACAGATTCATTTTCCAGTGAGAGGACATTCTTTCCTACCAGCTGACAGAGTGTTTGGTCGCCTAGAAAAAGAAATGTCTAAACACTCAGTGATAACTAGAAAAGAACAATATATTGAAATCATTTCAAAATTTGGAAAAGTACTTCTCCTTGGAAAAGATTGGAAGCTCTATGATGTAAAAAAGCTATCAGAAAACTACCGGAAAATTCCTCAAATCCAAAATTTAAAGAGAATTTATATTGAAAAAAATGAAAATAGCCGACGTAGTTCCATTCAAAAGGAATGTTTATTGCACCTACATGAGCACTATATTTTTGAAACTGAAAGTAGTGGATTATCCCTTTTAAAGAGAAATAAATCTTATCATACTTTACTCTAGTGTTGGGTAGGACATACAAGAGGCACTTCAAATGTCCCATACAAAATGATTGAATGTCCCAACACCTCAAAAAAATATTTTGTACCGCTTCACTGTGACATGCAAAAATGAATGAATCTCGAACTGACGAGTGAGTGGTGACGTGAGGTGAGGAGCGAGTAAGTAAAAGCAAAGCAAGTCATTGTCGTTGTCGTCCTATCTTCTGTCGCAGTCGCACTTCTCGCTCGACTCGTTGGTTCACCTTCTGCTTCATTACAAACTACAAAGCGCAGCGAGTGAGCTAAACGGCGCGGCCACACGAACGAATGTGTGCGGTTGAGAGAGCAGACCTTTCTATGAGTAGTTGAGTACTACTACTTTCGTTCGTAGGACGATTGAATGAAGTGAGCTGTGAGTGAAAATCTGACGGTGTCGTGTCTATAGTTATCTGTGGTCGTGTCGATTCGATCAATCGGTCGGTCGATGAATGAATTAATAATTGACATTCGAATTCAAATTGTTTTTTTTGTTTGTTTTGTAATTACGATTTACGTTGTATTAGTGAAGCGGCAAAATTAGAGGTATGTAGGTTTAGTACATAATACACATATCATATTGTCCCATATTATCCCCCATTCTTCTATGCTCAGCTCAAAGCCTCGTATGTGTTTTGGGTGAAGGGTTCGAAAATGAGGTGGGACAATGTCACATTATTGGGACAATGTCCCATTAATGTGACATTGTCCCACCTCATTTGAAGTGGTACAATGTACTGCCTCGCCAAACTGAATGAGTTACTCATACAAACTCATCGAAATTGCTTGTCCTACCCAACACTACTTTACTCATGGAAAAACCTTTGGGCCGTGAATTAGCATCTGCAAAAAAGATGGATGTTCAAAATTTGTTAGAAAAACAATTTGGAGACAGTTGGAAGACTGAACCACAGTTGAAATGGTATGTGGATATTCTTCAAACAGCTACGGCATCCATTCACGATGCAGAAGATGAATTTGATGAGACTGAGAATGAGTGTAATTGCATGGAACCTGATTCACAAGTACTGAGAGTATGAAAAATTAAGCTTTGTTTTAGGGTTCCGTAACTCCATAATAAAAACGGAACTCTTATAGGATCACTTAGTTGTCTGTCTGTCTGTCTGTCTGTTTTATCGTACAAAATGTTGAAAAATATGACTAGTACGGAACCCTCGTGCGCGAGTCGGACTCGCACTTGGCCGGTTTTTTCAGTTAATTCATAGAATAAATAAGTATAGTTTTAAGTTAAAGTTTGTGATTTTGGGACCAAATAAAATAAATTATTCTTAATAGGTAGTGTATTTTTTATTTTATTTTGTAATGCACTTTTCCACAATATTCAATTTCAAAACCTCACATTTTGCAAGCTTGTTGTTTTCAATACCTATCATTTCCATGTATATTGAACAAAACCTAACATTTACATTTAATTAAGTTCAAAATCACACATTTCCAAATTTCACAATTGAAAAGCTACTAAATTATGTAACATATTGTACAAGATTTAAGCAATTTTATTTTGATCATATGAGGAGATTTTTTAAGTATATTCGAAAAAATTCTATAAAATCTTGATTAGATACTATACAGTTTATATTGATTTCTGAAAAAAAATCTATATAGGAAATGTTAGGTTCTGTTCCCCACCTCCTTAGTTGTCAAATTCGAAATTGGAACTTTTCGATGCTGGAGTAGATAAAATAAATTTCAAGTTTAACATATTATACAGTCGTGGTCAACTAACTAGGGACACTCTCTAGTTAAACCAAATTGTGAATTTATTTTTATATTTTCCAACGAGTCTAAACAATATTCCATATCTCTTACATGTGAGTATAATAAGTCATTTATGTGCCCGACTAGCGGACGCCCGCGACTTCGTTCACGTGGCACAAGTTTTTTAATTCCCAAAAACATTACTTAATTTTCCGGGATAAAAAGAACCCATGAAAACAAACACGTCGATCCGTTGCTCTGTTGCGGCGTGATTGAAGGAGTATTTAACTTCCTTTGGGATAGAATTTATAAAAACTGTGAATTATGTATTTCATCATTTAAACCGGTAGCCCAAATATCAAGTTTCATGGCTCTAACTTGAAAAACATTAACACCAACTTACAGCCCCTATTTTACCCGTTTGGGGGGTAGAATTTTGAAAAACTGTCACACACTTCTTTATATTATACCGAAAGCCAAAATACTTAGTTTCGTTGTTGTAACTTGAAAAATATCTTGATAACATTCATCCCTTATTTCACCCCTTTGGGGGTCGAATTTTCAAAAATGGTGAAACACGTACTTCTGAATATCTAACCAACAACAACAAACAAAAACACCATTTGAGCACACAATAAATAGACTAGTTGAATGTCTACTCAAAAAATGGAACAAACAGAAAATATGGTAAAAAAAATTTCGGGAAATAGTATTTTTTTTTAAATAGTGATAGGCAAATTGAATTGTTGAAAAAAAACAACGGCTAAATTATTAAAAACTTGTACTGGTTTGTACATCCAGATGTACATCTGGATGTACGGTCGACGGCAAAAGTCCATTCATAGCTCTAAGGCTAAAACCGCGTGCAAGCAATGCTGTGAATCACTCACGTGCTCACTCACACAGTTAAACATAAACTGTCAATAACATTATCAACCTTAAATCAACATCATAAGGTTCAAATGATTTTAGTTCAATACTACCTGCCTATTACCATAAACTGTCAATAATATCAACCTTAAGACATTAGCATTAGGTTCAAAACATTTATATTCAATAACCTTGTCTATTGTGATTGTTTATTTCATCACTTTAACAGTAACCAGACCCAGTGTCGTGATAATATAGATGGTATACGATGCATCAATATGACCTAGGTTCGAATCTCTTTTTGCAGTTTTTATTTTGTTTTGTATAAATGACTGTTTGTTATTTTTTATTATAGTGGTGTTAATTATTGCTTATTAAGAGTCAATAAGTAATAAAACAAACAAAATAAATTGGAAGAACCATTTTTTATTAGATATTCGACTTTATTTTCATTGTTATCATGTTACATTTTCTCAAAAGTAATAAATAACTTCAGCTACTTTTTCTATGATTTTTTAAGGTTATAGCTTAAGTAATCGTTTTCATAAAGAAAAGAAAATTGAAGCTAAACCTTAAAAATCTAGTAACCAATGGGCGGCGCTGCTTTTTTGTCTGTTAGTTTTGACAAGATATACTAATAATAATGAATATAAGTTAGGAAAAGAAAATACGTTATGTTTTATGGTTAAATACTTTAAAAGTAAAAATTTATATATCTTTTTATGTAAGTATTAGTATTTAATAGAACCTCCACTATTTTCAATAACAGCAAGCAAACGCCGCCGCATGGATCCTACTATATTAGAACAAATATCTGTTCCTCTAATATTCTCCCACACTTTCATACAGTGAGCCTCTAATTCCTCTGCAGTCCTTTCATTTCCCATATTCCACCTTTGCACCATCAAACCCCATAAATTTTCTATAGGATTTAAGTCCGGTGATCTTGCTGGCCAGGGAATTACTGTTATATCTGGGTTTTGATGAAACCAATCACGCACTATATGTGCTCGATGCACAGGACAATTATTATGCACAAATGATAGTTGTTGCATATCAACAGCTGGATAAACACACCGCACACTTGGTAACATGCTCTCTTCTAACACTTCCACATAATGTGCAGCTCTGGCGCGCCCTGCTATCGGCACTAGTTCACCAGGTCCAGCGGCACTCATCCACCCCCACATATTGACTGATATCCGTCCAGATTCCGTATTTGGGATAACATTTTTATTTGCATAACGGGTTCCATTTCTACGCCACAAATGAAGCCTACCACTTTGAGACGACATAAACGACTTCTCATCAGTGAAAATAGTATTCTCCCAGTCGAAATCTAAATACTCCCTTGCAAACAACAATCTATTACGTTTATGAATTTCAGTGAGAGAGGGTTTTATGGCTGGCGTTCTATGATGCAATCCTTCGCTATGCAGAGCTCGACGAACAGTGTGTGTTGATGTATCGAACATGTTCGCGAACTCAGCAGTTGGTATGAAGCCATTATTCTCATACTGTTCGACCATAAATCTCCGTTGTGAAGCACTAATATGTCGGGGGCGGCCACTTCGCGGTCGAGAGGTTAAATTACCTTCTTCATCATGGCGCGACACCCAACGCTTTACGGTGATCCACTAAAAACCAAACAGCGAGATTAAAATAAACACATTTAAAACTAATATCTATTTTGTCTAAATTTTATAGATATTTACTGCCAAAACATTATGTAATTGTAAGGTTATGAACACAGTTTACTTAATACACATTTTTTAACAATAAAAACAATACTTACAGTGAAACCAGTTTCATTGCAAATTTGAGATATATTATATCCGAGATTATGTAGCTCAATAATACGCATCCTCTCCTGCATATTAATATTAGCTTGCATTATTGTTGAAAAGAATAAAAACGTTGTTACACTCAAGACTCAAGATAGGGATAATAATATTTGATATCTACCACTCGCTAACGAATTTATAGTAGTCCTTGCTAATGACGACTATCAGTACTCAGTCAGTGACCATAATTTCTAACTTCATTACTCTCGGCGATTTTTTAACTACCCACATATGATATTATTGGTATAAACTTATCTCTCAACAAATAAAAACAGAAAAAGAAGCAAAAACGGGATCCGAGATTTGAACCACTAACAGCCACGATGCCCAATCCAACAGCTCCGAGCTACGCCATCAAACTTACTGCTATAAGCGTGAAATTGTGGATATTATTCAGCTATTACAATACCTATAAGTTGAACGACTTGTATTATATTACTGTAAGTGTGTGGGTGACTCGAGTGCGTGCAAAGCACCTTGTTTGCTTATTCTATATGGACTTTTGACGTCGACTGTACAAACCCGGTGGAACTCGACCTTTTACATGCTGGAACGATATATACAATTAAGAAGCATTGTAAATGAAATTCTTCTGGAAAATCATTTGAAAACAAAGTGGTTCAGAAAATTCTTCTTGTTTTACAACCATTTGAGTTTGTCACATAAGAGACATAAGCGGCGAAAACACACACAAACACAAGTAAAATTATAACAACCGTCAATTGTATAAAGTTTTAAATAAAGGACATCAAAGCTGAGAAAATATTATAGAGCCGTTAAAAGAGTATTCTTTGAAAGAGCTGAACAACAGATTCGGACAGTTAGAAAACTACACGAGAAAATAATGCATGTAAGCAAGCCGAAGAAATACAGAGCGTCCATTTTGGTGCTTCAAGAAACCAAATTACATTGCATACTTGTGTGTTAAGTATACGAAAATAACAAAAATCTCATGTCTATTTGTTCCATCTCACCGGTGAATGAACATGGACCTGGTGCAATATGGGCACATTTAGATCCTATTTTAAAATATACCAAAAGCAAGAAAATTGTAAAAAAGAACATATTTTCAGTGATGGTCCAACTACTTAATATCTTCTAAAAAAATAACTTCTATTTATTTACAAAGAGGCTCACTGATTACGGATTTGAAGGAGGTACATGGAACTTTTTCGAAACTTCACACGGGAAAGGCCCTGCGGAAGGTGTAGGAAGAGCAATAAAGAGAAAACTTGACCAATGTGTTGCTCACGGACACGATATCACTAATGCGGAAGTAGCATATTCTTATTTACGTGACAACACTAAAGTCAGAACTCAGAACACACTTATGTGAGTCAAAATGATATTCAGGAGATAACTCAAATGATACCAAATAATGTCTGTGTCGTTGCCTTGAAGGGAACGATGAAAGTACACCAAATTATATTTGATGGCAACGGCAAGCACTATATATACAACAGGTATGTCTAACTCTTTTTTTTCATCTTTTTTGTTCTAGTTGTTTTGTTTTTAAAAAATTAAACGTTATACACGGCACGGTATAGCTGTATTCACAGATGTTTTATAAGAAAAAATTCCGATTATGAAAGATGGTGTTTTGTTCAATATGTAAAGATGCGATTCCACCAGTGTGCTGAACTGTGCGGCACTGTTATGCACAGTGTACGACACAAATGTTCACGCTGGTCGACTCACTCGGACAAACAATAACAAATTGTGTGCGCACATTTTAGAAATGTTCGAGCACATCTGTATATCATTGTGCGCGCACACATGCATGCAGTGGACTCGTGTCGACGCGTACACGCTTGTTGTTCGCGAACTCAGTCTTGCTTCCGCCACCGGAGCGAAAACATTTATTTGTCCGCGCACATGTTTAACAGAGTTAAATATGGATTGGACGAATGATAAAATTATTAAATTTATTCAAGCAATTGAAACTTATCCTCTATTATGGGATTCCAGTCACAATGATTATAAAAATAGAAATAAAAAACACGACGCCACTCAAGAGTTAGCTCAAAGTTTCAATTGTGACTCGACTGAGGTAATGAGAAAATGGAAGATTATTTTGGCTCAATATCGAAGAGAAAAAAAGAAAATCGCGGATTCAAAATCTTCAGGTTCTGGTATTTCAGACATATATAAGCCAAAATGGTTTGGTTATGCATATTTGAATTTCTTTCATGGAAGGGACGAACCGAACGCCAGTTTAAACTCACAGGACGAAATAAATGAACAAGTAGGTACTATATTTTTATTTATTTTCAAACCTCTTCTTTAATTTTTTATGTAGGTATGCTTTTTACGCTAGTGTTTCTTGCCATGGCACCATTCCGATGTCAGTTTGGAAATAATCTGCAATTTCTTCTCGTATCTCTTTCGCATCGCCACATGGTCTTCTTCCGACATGTCTTAAAGGTAGTAAGTTTGCCATGGGTGCATCGCGCCGCCAACTTCCATCGATAGTGCTATGGGTAATTTGGTTCTCAGTATCAAAACTGCCAAGAGAAGTATAAAGTTGTGAAGACGACTTTTGTGTCATCAAAAAATTGTGCAAGTTACAACATGTGACGATGATGACGACATTTTTGCTGCAGCCGTCGCAGCGAAATTAAGGAAAATTAAAGATGAGCGAACAAAGATTTTAGTGCAAAGAGATATTGATAATTTATTGTATGACGCTATTATTGGTACTGGAAAATATACTATGACTCCAATGCCTTCCCCGTATTCAGATTCGTCCAATTCTCAAAGCCAAGGACCGACTTCAAGTTTTCATGTCCGCGATAATGATTTCTCAGAACTTTTACGCGAGAATGACAGCGAAATATTAACTTGGCGTGATATGCAACAATAAAAGTAACTAAAATTAAATGCGATTTTATTTTCTTACCTTAATATTTTCTTTCAACACGCTTATCAACGCCTTACAGGTCTCAGGTACAATCCGAGCAATAAGTTCTTTTGAAACTTTAAATAAATACATTAAACTTGCAAATGAATCTCCAGTAGCAAGATACCGTAAGGTAATTGCAAGCCTTATTGAAACAGGAACACATTTTCTGTAGTTAGTATCTTGCTTAGCAATTAGAGGATTAACTGCATTAACCAGCAACTCAAAATCTTCGCAAGATATACGAGTGAAATTTTTAAATCCACTCAATGGATCTATTTTTATTTCTTCTACAAATCTATTCGTTTCTTCATTTCGTCGCTGTAGAAAAGGCCTCACCCAACAACGCGGTTTCTTTCTTCGTTTCTTTTTAAGCAGACTACATAATAAAACACAAGCTGCAGCACAAAGCACTACGTTTTCTCGCCCGTCCATATTAACAACTGAAGACAGAACCCTTTTTAGTGAACATGTGCGTGCACAAGCGTGCCACACTGTGCGTTTACAAAAGTTACGCACAGTCTTGCCGGTGGAGCCAGAAGCTAAACGCGATACAAGCTTAGTACGTGCAATGCTGGAGTTTTGCACAGAATGTTTGTAAACAAATGTGTTGCACACTATTTTGGTGGAATCGTACCTTAACAATTATGTTTTAATTAAGTTCAAGGTAGCTGTCGATATTGAAACACATTTCAAGTAACACTAAAATTGACTCTTTATTTTATCCGCAAAGTTCTGACACACAGTGAAACATCACCAATCATTTAAATCTATGGATCAGCCAACTGGTGAAGGCTATATTTGCCGATTCTAACACTGCAAATAGTGTTAAACTACCTCAGGAAGACAGGGTCAAATGAGACACAGCTTTACGTAATTTTGTTTTATTAACACACTAATCATATAAGTATACCACAATATAATAGGATAGCATTTCAAACAAACCTTGTTAACACGTTTACACTTTTACGCTTCACTGCAATTCACTTATTTATTTAACGCGTATAAATAGAACACAAAACTATCGCACAATTACTTTTGCACCAACTCGGGTAGCAACAATTATTGATTATCACTAGATGCAGAGCTTCCGCAAGAATCGCGACAATACTGGATGCTCCGTTTTACCTTCAATTCCCTTTTATTCTATATCATTGTAGTGGGAGAAATTAACGGACAACAAGGGTCACCAATCGCATAGCTTGCCACCAACGGATCGACCAATCACATTCGAAGACAATATTTTAACAGAAGTAACCAATTGCGTAACTTCCCACCAACGGATCGACCAATCACGTTCGAGCACAATATTTTTACCGGAAATACTAATTACTGAATTTGGCGGTGAGCGGAAATGGCATCTCATATTATCATCAAAAAGTTGCATGTTTAACATTATTTTAATTGATAAATGAGTTGACTATAATTTTAGAACTATTGAACAACATTAAACTAAACTATCAAATCGATAGGAGACGAGTGTCAACATATTTAATTATACCACAGAAATAAACGTACGGAAGTCAATGTACAAACTATGAGTATATTTCACGACGGAAGTTAAATTCATAATACTTTTTAATATTTTAATTTAAATCTGTTTTACTTTATTAATTAATTCAGACCAATATTGGTTTTAGATTTATTAAATATCTGACAATAGTATATACAGTATTTTATTTACCTCCCTACTAATACGCCATTAAACTGGTGGCAGAGACCACTAAATCTTCATAACCCAGACAAATACTTCAAGGAGATTTCAGCTAGCGATACTGAGGAATGTTTCACGCTAGGCCGTGATTTGGATCTGGGCTTAGAAATTCACATGATCATTCAACATTTTCATGAACCAAAAAACATCGGCAACTTGAATGTAGACAGTGAAAAAAATACGAGCGATAATGGAAGTTGTTCTATTGAGGATCAATTTAATTAATGTAATGTAAGGAGTTTCGATAGTTATTGCTTGGCAGCTATGTTTTATGAAGAAATTAATGTGTCACTCAAGAGTTTTACAATGGCGACGAGGATAGGATGTGTAAATTAATTATAGCTAAGCGTTGCAAACAAGCATTTTAATTTTCACAGCGAAATATTTTTGATTTACAAAATTAATAATGGTTAAAACTTCGCCGCATGCTCCAATTGGTGATATCAGAAAGGGGTTGTTTCATCTTGGGCCACTTGTACAGTATTCCAAAAAATAGTATAAAATCATAGAAAACAAAATAAAATATGATTTTTTGCAGTTTTACAGTGATTAAGAGGTACAAAAATAAAATGTTTAATTACGTACATTTGTAGAATAGCAACTCTCGCAGCGCATCCATCTTTTTTTGTTGTCTATTATTACATGTCATGACATTACATGTCATATCTATTGTCAAATCTCGAGACAACATAAACGAGAATACATAAACATATCTCATTATCATTTATTCCGTCAACTTGTAAAATAAAATCTTTCGATCGACTCGCTGACTGCTGTTGGATATTTTAAGGTTAATTCTCATTTCTCAGGTTATTTTTATGTCAAATGTCATGATGACACGTGTAATATACGTCAATGTCAAAAGGGACGCATGTTGTTGCGCTTTTATTTTGCAAAATAATGTCGCATTGTACCTCGTAAATTGAACTTTTTAGTAATTAAACTATTTTATGACCAAAAACATTTTGAAATACCGTACAAATACCTGGCCCAGGCTCCATATAAATTTGAAAGAACCCCTTTACTAGAAAAACATGTTGGAGCACACGGGCAATAAACAAATTAATAAAATTGCATTTGAAACTTCGCGGATTGCATTTGATTTGCGGAGCGGGACCCGCGACTTCGTCTACGTGGAACTATATGTTAAAAATTCCACTTTAAAATGATGGTGTTTATAGCTTGATAATATGTGCTATAACGTTTTCATATATAAATATTATATTTTAAGGTTTCCGAGTCAAACAGATATAACAAATTTAAAATGTAAACATTTTGCTAAAATTAATGCATTGCAAAGAAAAAACCAACGACTCAGTAAAAAATGTAATACAATCAAAGAAATTTACAACATTTGAAGGCAGGGAATTTTTTCGATGCCTCCATTTTATCTCTTTAGCGCCAAAACCAGAAGTTAGACAGTTGTTCGATATTTACATAAAGAAGCTTCACTATCAAAAGAAAAATAAAAAATTTCGGCCATCCTATTCTCATTTTGTAAAAAAGTTTGCATTGCTTACATTAAACTATTATTCACGGGCAGCATATAAATATGTAAGGGATGTTTTAGGCAAGGCTCTCCCTAACCCAAGAACCCTGGGAACCTGGTATAAATTTGTAAATGCTGCACCAGGATTCACCACGGAAGCTTTCGAAGCTTTAAAATTAAAGCATACGGCTGAGAAACAGAGATTAATGTGTTCCTTGGTCGTCGACGAATCCATATAAGACATCAAAAAATTAGGACGGGCAATAAGTTTGTGGGTGTGGTTGATACTGGCAAGGATCCAACGACGAAGGATCTAAAATTGCCGCTGAAGCTTTTGTTTTAATGGTAGTATCCTTAAACCAAAATTGGAAAATACCTATTGGTTATTTCCAAGTCAATGGTTTGCCTTATGAAAATAAAGCAGACTTTATAGCGCTACACCAGTGTCATATTGTTGGTGTCGACATTTTGGCTAAATTTTTTTATGGCTGCCCTTAAATATCAGAGCAGCAAATATTTTGGGAATGGGATGTCAGTTAAGTGACATAGACAATCTTAGAACATCATTCAAACAATCTTAGAAAATCATTCCACCGCTCAAATGGTGTACGTAATGTTAGACGCATGTCATATGATAAAATTAGTCAGGAATTATTTTGAAAAGAAAAGGATACTATTCAATGCGAGCAACAAATCAATTTGTTGGCATCATTATTTAGTATCATTAAATAAGTTGCAAAAAAACGGAAAATTACATTTTGCTAATAAATTATCTGACCGACACATAAAAAAAAATATGAATGAGTATATGACGTTATAATTAGCCAAGTAATTCTAGTAATATTGTATTTACCTCATACGTCAATTTTTTTTTAGTAAAATGGAGGAATCCATAAAAGAACACTACCAGCCTGTCAAAGGCCGGCGAATTGTGGACATAAATTATATAATGTTCCAATTGCAAGATAAATCCCACCATTACGATTTATTTGACTGCAAAACTGGGTATTTTCAGCTGTTTGGCGAAAAACGTAGCGGATTAATTTCAAAATTTAAATTTAAATGTAATATGTGCCAAAAAATTATATCCCACATCCCACAAAGAAAACACGAAAGATCAATGAAAAAACCAGTCTTCTACATGATTATGGACCTACAAGTTTAGCCCCGGATATGACTTCAGAACAATTGGAGAAGGCGAAGTAACTTCTAATAAAAATCCTTAAATAATCTTATTCTGTAATAAATAATTTTTCGGATCAATGTTAGTTAGTAAAAAACTTTATATTTTTCTTTAAAATAAGGACAATGACTGTTATCATTTTCATACCTGAAACAGACGTAATCAATTTTTCTATTTTGTTTTCTCAATATGATTGTAATCAATACTTGGAGGAATTCGTTGAAGTATTGAAACCAATTGCTACAGCTCTAGATTACATTCAGCGCAACAATTGTTACTATGGCAAACTTCTGCCTACTTTAATGTCTGTAAGAACCAGATTAGATCGACTGCAGGATAGCAACATGAGGCATTTCACTCTCATATTCAAAATCTTGAAATTCATGCCTCAGAGACAAGTTACAAAAAACATGAAATAATGCCTGGAAGCAGCAGGAGTAGCACCACTAGTAAAGAAGATGATGATTTTATTGTTTTTGAGAATAGAGACAGTGATCAACCGCAGACATCTAAAATGGAGTTAGAGTTGGTCAGCTTCCTAAATGATAGAAGCAAAGAGCTTTCAATTCTTGAGCGCTGTGTGTAGCGTGACGTTTACATAATTAATTTTTTCATCCCACCATCGAGTATTTTTAAGCTTCGATATCTGATTGCAAAAGCCGTTATTATCCTCTTGAGGATAAAGTAAATTGAATTTAGAACATCGTGTGCACGTTAGTAAATATCACTCGTCTATGAAGTTTGTGAATTCAAAACATCATTAAAACCTATTTACTTCTACCTCTATGGTGCCGAATTTCCATACAACTGTTATTGATTTGTTAAAACCTCACACTCATAACCTTTTTGGTATACTTTTTTGTGATTTTTTATTTGCTTTGCGCGCACCATTTTCTTTTACGTCATATTGTTTAAAATTAAAACCTTCGATTAAAAACAAGAAAATTGAAAATAAGTTAAAAACCTAAAATGAGTGATTCTAGTGACGAAGAAGTTAATTTGACGCCAACAGAATTGACTGAAACTGTTAAAAATGCAGAAATGAGCTTTCTCCCTCAACAATCACGCGAGAAGTATTTGAAACAATACGATTTGTTTAACACGTGGCAACTGTGAACTGGCTAAAGGAGCAAAAACTTTCTCAGAAAACGTTTTGCTGGCATATTTTATTAAATTATCCGAGACCAAGAAATCAAGCACTCTATGGAGTACGTATTCAATGCTAAAAGCAACAATAAAGATGAAAAAAGACATACACATTGATACGGTCTATCCTAAATTAGTGGCATTTTTAAAAAGAGTCTCATCTGGTCATCAACCAAAAAAACCGAGGGTTTTCACAGCATCTGAAATTGAAAAGTTTCTTAACGAAGCACCTGATTCCGTATATTTGGCGGCAAAAGTAAGTCAGTTGCACATTCAGT
Organism: Erebia epiphron; assembly: GCA_963932025.1. Taxonomy (NCBI): domain Eukaryota; kingdom Metazoa; phylum Arthropoda; class Insecta; order Lepidoptera; family Nymphalidae; genus Erebia; species Erebia epiphron. The sequence continues at coordinate 4,361,948 of OZ009948.1, forward strand.
ATCTACCTATGTATATTAATCAAATACTTAACATTATCTGATACGTACTTAGTAGATGTTGATAGGCATAATTTTTATGCATGTATATCATTTTTATTAATTTATCTACTACTAGCTGATTCCCGCGACTTCGTCCGCGTGGACCAAGTATTTTCGATTCCCGCGGGAACTCTTCAATTTTCCGGGATAAAAAGTAGTCTATGTTTTAATCCGGGTTATAAGCTATCTATGTTCCAAATTTCAGCCAAATCGGTTCAGTAGTTGCGGCGTGAAGGAGTAACAAACATACACACTTACACACACACAAACTTTCGCCTTTATAATATTACTAGCTGATACCCGCGACTTCGTCCGCGTGGATTGAGGAGTTTTAGTTCCCGCGGGAACTCTTTAATTTTCCGGGATAAAAAGTACCCTATTATTTAATCCGGACTTCTAACTTTACGTCTACAAAATTTCAAAGCAATCGGTTCAGTAGTTACGGCGTGAAAGCGGAACAAACATACAAACAAACTCACTTTCCCATTTATAATTGTTCTTATTATTGGTATAAACGGAGCATGTCGAACTAATGAACTAACACAACTTAATGTCAAAAACATTGAAAAACATTCAGATGACTTACTACTAATTAATTTACCTAATACAAAGACAAAAAGAGACCGCAACTTCGTCATTCGCAAGGAATACGTAACAATTATTGAAAAATATCAAGCCTTACGCCCACCTAACACTCTAATCAATCGTTTTTTTCTTCAATATCGCAACGGAAAGTGTGTAAGACAGCCTATGGGTGCTAATAAAATTGGCAGTATCCCACGAGAAATAGCAACATTTCTTGAACTTCCAGAACCCCTGTTGTACACGGGTCATTGTTTCCGACGAACTTCAGCCACACTTTTGGCCGATTCAGGAGCTGATCTCCTGTCCCTTAAGCGCCATGGAGGCTGGAAGTCCAATGCGGTTGTAGAGGGATACATAGAGGATTCCATCAAAAATAAGTCTAAAATATGTGAAGGCATCGTAGGAGGCATTACACTGAAAGAGCCTCAGTCAGATCCTTGGGCATGCCCTTCTACATCAAAAATGAGCCGTTACGAATCACCTCGCCCTCTCTCGCCGACATTTACGCCAAGGGAATCCGATGAATCGGTACAACTATGAATCGGTACAACTATTAAGTATGACAGATAGTTTACCGAAGAACAGTCACAAGAACAGTACACAAGTCACTAATACCAACATTACAGTACCTAACAAAAATATTACACTCAACATAGGGACCTGTAGCAACGTTACTTTAATTTTTCTTAATTATACCTACCTAAGTATTCTTTGTTAAGATTATTCTGTAATAGGTTTCATAATTTACCTTTTAATGTAGTAGTTAATACCTAAACTGAAATAAAATTATCTTGTGATTTTTTTTGCATTTAGTCATTTCCTCGCTGAGGTGGGATGAAAAGTTACGTGTTGCACTCGAGTGAAAAGATTTTTCACTCTTGTATAACAAATAACTATTATTTAATAACTCATTATTTATTTTACTATAACATTTCAGATTTAAACATATATATTATGTTTGACGACCTCCGTGGCGCAGTGTGTAGCGCTGTTGTCTTAACGTGTCTTAAAGTTAGATATTCAGAAGTACGCGTTTCACCATTTTTGAAAATTCGACCCCCAAAGGGGTGAAATAAGGGATGAATGTCCTTCATTTATCAAGATATTTTTCAAGTTATAACAACGAAACTAGGTATTTTGGCTTTCGGTATAATATAAAGAAGTAGGTACGTGTGTAACAGTTTTTCAAAATTCTACCTCCCAAACGGGTAAAATAGGGATTGTAAGTTGGTGTAAATTGTTTTTCAAGTAAGAGCCATGAAACTTGATATTTGGACTACCGGTTTAAATTATGAAATACATAATTCACAGTTTTTATAAATTCTATCCCAAAGGAAGTTAAATACTCCTTCAATCACGCCGCAACAGAGCAACGGATCGACGTGTTTGGTTTCATGGGTTCTTTTTATCCCGGAAAATTAAGGAATGCCGCCTATGGGAATTAAAAAACTTATGCCAAGAGAACGATGTCGCGGGCGTCCGCTAGTCATATATAATTATTATTTACATTATTACGATACCATAAAAATATTATGGTATACAGACGATTGCCCCGGTATACCTGGTCGCCTCTTCGTAACTGACTGTGGCACGAAGACTCAATTTTTAGTTGACACTGGGAGTGATTTGTGTGTGTTCCCGCGATCTCAGCTACGAGAGAGCCGAGCACCTACAAACTTCCAGCTTACTGCGGCAAATGGGACTTCCATCAACACCTACGGTTACGTGCACTTTAATTTGGACCTCTGACTTTGCCGAAATTATCAATGGTGTTTCGTGGTAGCCGATGTTACTAGGCCAATTATAGGAGTGGACTTTTGTGTTATTACCATTTAATCGTAGACTGTAAAAGCCAAAAATTAATTGATAACACTACTTCCTTATCTGCTCAAGCTTCTCTGGATTGTAACTCTAGTCATATACATACTGTAAAGGTAATAAATAGCAGGCGATTCTAGTTACCATCTTTTGCTTTCACAGGAATTTCCCGAAATCACGCGATCCGCGGGTACACAACGCTTGATTACATACAACACAATGCATCACATTCGCACCACACCCGGTCCACCAGTATCTTGCACACCACGCAGGTAAGCACATGATAGGCTGAAGATCGCAAAAGCAGAATTCGAAGCAATGTTACAGGTTGGTACCTCGTTGGTACCTGGTTCGATTCCCAGGTCGGGTCATAGCAAGTATTGGGTTTTCTGACAAGAAATTCTCAGTACTAGCCCGGAGTAAGAAAGTTGGCGGTGTTTCACCCCCGTGCCTCGGAGAGCACGTAAAGCCGACGGTCCTGCGCCTGATCTCTCTCCGGTCGTGTCGGATTTTCCGTCCCATCGGGCTATGAGAGTAAAGGAACAGAGAGTGCACCTGTGTATGCGCGCACACTTGTGCACTATAATATCTCCCGCGTAGATAGCTAATCTCTCTGGAGATAGGCCGCCGTGGCCGAAATTCGGTCGGGCGGACATTAATTAACAGGTTGGTACTTGTCGTCCTTCAGAATCCGCATTGGCTTCCCCTCTCCACCTCACCCCCAAGAAGGACAATGGCTGATATAAAAATATAAAAAATGTGTTCGTGAAAGGAAACTCTGGTTTTACTGATTAATTAATCTTGTTTTCCTGTACTTTTCAGCCCGTGCTAGTCTAGATTACTTATTTTGTACTAGCTTATGCCCGCGACTACGTCCGCGTGGATTGAGGTTTTTTGGTTCCACGGGAACTCCTTAATTTTCCGGGATAAAAAGTAGCCTATGTGCTATTCCAGACTATATTCTATCTCTGTGCTAAATTTCAGCCACATCCGTTCAGCTGTTGGCGCGTGATTGAGTAACAAACATCCATACATCCATACATCCATCCATCCAAACTTTCGCATTAATAATATTTATTTGATTTGATTTTGTAATTTGTATTTCGTATTTCAATTGAAAATATGTAAATTATGTATTTTGTATTTAACCGACTTCTTTATATTTAAAATACTTTACTTAAAGATATTTTGTATATCGTATTTTAATTACCTGCGATCCAGTATTTTTTAAAATTGTATTTTAATTAAAGCAAAGCATGTATTTTTCCCAGCCCTGCTGCTCCTAGTTCAAGGAAATCTCGGCAGAGGTTATGAAGCATTAGGACAGATCGCGGTGAAATAGGCTTAATAATCAAAATTAATTATAAAACTCACCTTTCAGCATCTGCCAAAGCCATATCCACAGCCCGTTCCCCGTTCTCATCAAAGTCGAGAGAGTACAGTCCTGTGAAGATGTCCCTGACCCTCCCAGTCGCTGCTCCAGCGCCCATGAACTTCTCCAGAACTCCTGGTGCTGCTAACGCTTGCTGCACCTTCTTGGTTCCAGCCAATTGGTAGTGGATGGAGGGGCATTTTATTGCTCTGAAAGAAATTTAACCCCGTTAGAGTGAGAGCCGTGATAATAATGCTTGAGATGTACTTTGAATATAAGCAATATTATCTCAAGCATGATTATCAACCCTTGGGAGTGTGGGAAATGGGAATTGCCCAGTAGAATCCGTAAAAAAATGTTTTCATAGCAACCTCGCATCAGAAATTTGTAAATTTATAAAATACTAGCTAATGCCCGCGACTTCGTCCGCGTGGATTGCGGCTTTTCGGTTCCGGCGGGAACTCGTTTATTTTCCGGGATAAAAAGTAGCCTATGTGTTATTTCAGACTATAATCTATCTCTGTGCCAAATTTCATCCAGATCCGTTCAGCCGTTGGGGCGTGATTGAGTAAGAAACATCCATCCACACATAAAAACTTTCGCATTTATAATATTAGTATAAGTACATTAGTATAGTTAAATTAAAGTTGTGTCCGACCACCATGTTGCTGAATAATATTGGACTGTTTGTTCCAAATTTCATAAGTTTTGATTCTGAGTATAAGTCTATCACAAAAATAAAAAGTAAAACTCAAATATTTCAACAATTTAGAGATTATATTGACTAATTATATTTCGCAAAAAGACAAAACAATACAGCGTGGATATCATGAAGGCAGCTGTGATAGCAGTCCGGGAAAAAGAGATGGGGTACCTAAAGGCATCATATAAATATGTTTGTTTTGCTTTGTCAATAAAAAGAGTAGATCAGAAAATATCTCTACTAAAGTTATAGTATCCAAAAAATTTATCGATAGCCAGTATTTTATGAAAATATTTAAAATGAGCTCCGAGCTGATCAAATATGCTCTGAAAATGGAAGATACAAAATATGGAACTTCAAATTGGACTAATCAGCTAACAGAGATTTTCACAATTAACAATTGTTAACAATGTTAACGACCACAAGGTTCCTCAAACGCAATCCTCGAAATAAATTTTGATTTAGTTTATCTTCTAGCCAACCCAAGGCGGTTTTCAAAAAAGTTGTCCACCCATATCGATATACGACTCATGCTATAAAATTTTTTTTTGCTAAATAAAAATTCTTGTGAGGTTCTTATAAGGGGTGCAGAGCATCTACTGTTATAGACTTAAAAAAACAAGTTGTGAAATTTACACCGTCACTGCCAAGCTCAGTTATTTTAGAGTAAGGTCTAGATCCAGAAGAGCATCTTGCAGAAGCCGCTAGTTCTCTAGAAGAGCTCGCAATGCGCATAAAGCAGTTAGAGGATAAATATGATTATAGACTAAGAACGCGAGATGCAACCACATCTATCATAGGTTGAAGCGTATCAGTGTCGCGGAATCTACTGTTGCTGTCAAAGCGGTAAATAAAGATTTTAATGTTTTATATAACCGCCTATCAGTAATATGTCACAGTACTACACAACGCCTAGTACTAGTAAATCCTCAGGCCCTTTCGAGAATACGACAATGTCACAAGCTACAATGGTGATAAATTGCGATCACTAACTAGAACGCATTGTTCGATTTCAAATATAAATATTTCAAATTAAAACAATAGGTATATTATCAGTAAATATGTGGGATATGGCCATTTAACCTAAATAATTTTACAGATTCAGATTTTTTAGCTACACAGACATAACGTTCACAAATGATGAGCCTGAAACAGTTTCTTCAACTGCTGCAATTCAGCAACCACTGCCCCTTGAAGAGATATTTCTTGAACCTGTTTTACCTGCAATATCGACACATTTACATCAGAAAACTCCTATCTCAGAGCCTCAGCCTGGACCATCTATGCAAGACGAAAATAGCGTTTCCCGATCTCCAATTCGAAGAGGATGTCATGATTTAACAACTTCCTTTGAAAACGCTTCTCCCAAAGACATTCTCCCCATCCCCACAGTCGAACAAAGAAACCAAACGAGAAAAAATTATCGCAGAGGGAAAACGGTTGTTCTCACTTCAACCCCCTACAAAAACTAGAAGAACGCGAACAACTTAAGCGGACGAAGAAGTGTTCAAATCCCAATGATCCCCGGTTGAAAAAAAACTCAAAATAACAAAAGACTCGCTCTGATGTAGAAAATGTTAAGGAGTATGTCTTATGCATCTTTTGTGTTGACTCGAACCACACTTATTTGAAGTCTTCGGAGCGTTGGGTGGCCTGCCAGCTATGTAGACAGTGGGCCCATACAGCCTGTGCAGGAGTTGATGACGCAGATTTAGAAGAAATCTAAATCTGCTTATTCTGTGACAAATAAAATAGTGTACCCCGTACTGCCCCGCACTGGGTACCCATATCTATCCCCTATCCCACCAGGGGCACTCCATCGTGCCCCGGGGTAGGGGCACGATGGAGTTTTCATGAAGGTTTTGTGAAATTAAAATCAAAAATATTATTAGATTTCTTACTTCACAAAATTCGGTGCCAAATGATAAATAATTAAGTAACCAAAGAATTGTCATTAGTAGTCATTAAAAAAATATATGTTTATTTTTTTATTGTTTATTTCCCCCCGTTTTGCCCCCCTCTGCCCTACAGAAACATTACGGTCCAAATTGTATGGTTGTTTTTGATGGTTACAGTGATGTCAACAGCACAAAACGAGCTGAGCAGAAGCGACGAGGTTTGACTAAAACGTCGGTTGACATTAACTGTAACGAAAATACGATCATCACTGTTCAACAGGAGTATTTCCTCGCCAAACCTTTACACCCGCCCCTAGGTTAGCTTCACCCCCATTCCATCAGTACTTTGAGTATGTTGCTTCAGACACCATTCCATACAACTATGCCAAAAATCGCTTTTACACGAATTATTTCCCCTATTTTTCCTTCCTTGATTGGGCTAGTACTTAATCTATGGTCGGTCTATTAATCTATACTAGTTCTATGGGCTGGGGTCGGTAGCCATCTTGTCTCGTTGGAAGTCCTGTACGTAGCTGCGTACTAGCTGCGTACCAATGTGCTAATTAAATAACTTAATTGAATTCTGAATTGTGAACTGAAGTAATAAATACTCAAGATAACTAAAGTGGTTTATATTAACAATGACACACAAAATGCTATACAGCAGTGTACTAATCTGCGAAACTTGATAACCAAACTAAAAGAGATAGTAACTTGGTTTAAACAAAGCAATGTAGCCAGTATCGAATTACGTGAAGCAACGTAATTCAATACGGTGTCAGAGAAGCTCGTGGGCGTCCTCACCAGCCAGAACCCGTTCTTGGGCGCCCCACAGCCGGACTGAGGTTTAAAAATACGCTTCCTGCGAAACAAACCGTAGACATGTCAAACTCGATTAAAAAAAAGATATGTCAATGTCAAGTCAGTAGTTGTCAAATAAGAGAAAGATGTACGAGTGCTATGTGCTAAAAAGAATTAAAAAAATAAAATTGGTGATTAATGTTTCGTCTTAAATCTTTGATATAATCCCACAACTTAGGGGGCTCGTCCGGGATAGCCCAAAATTTGAGATGAAACGAAGACTGAAGTTGTATATGTAAGTTGTAGTAATTCCACGGAAAGTGCCGGTGCGCGGATATTCCGAAATTAGGATACTGCTTTACGGACCGACGCCGTGGCGACTACAGACCACCCACTACAAGAGTAAGCACTTGCCAGGACTGCTATACGGACATCGCAGCCATAGAGTAATGTTGTCTCATCGACTGTCATGGTAGAAAATGTTGCCAGCTAAAGAAAAATTCTACTAAAATGGTAGCTTTGAAATTTGGACTTATTAAGATAAAAATAAGCCATCATTTTGCATAATGACTGAACGAAAAAATACGAAGAGTACAAAGGCTAACACTAGTTTGACATCCACAATACCGCCGAAGAAAGATGAAAAGGAAAGTGAAGATGAAGAACAGGAGTTCGATGTACAGATTTCATATAAAAATGTATCGTATTTGGTATTAAATGATGTGATGATGATTCATTTCTAGCTCTTAGTATAGTATGAAAAAAGTTCAAAATAAATTTTAATACATTTGTGTTCATTAACACACTCATCATTTTGCTGGTACAAATCAACATAGTCATGATCCTTTGCAAATAGTTCTAAGTTTTCAATATGTAACAAATTAAGCTGTTTAGTATTGTACACTACAGCCCTGTAGGTAAACAAAAATGAAATGCGTCAGTCTTTAGCAGTCTGTTTATGGGCCCGAATTATAGGTACTTACATTGTCAACATTGTTATTAGACGAATTAAATATTTTTGAACTATAGCCACTAGTCTCTTTCTGAATATACGAGTATTTTGAGTGATAAACCACTGGCTCCAAGTCATTATCAAATAAGTCGCGTTGAGCTTCCTTTATAGAAATAGATTTCTGCAGAAACACTTAATAGCTTTACTTTATCACGACATTTACAACAAGTTTACAACAAAAAGTTACAACAACTCAAAACTTACCAGTTCTTGAACCCAGTTATTCGCTTTAGCCACAGCTACTAACTGTTGTCCTCTCGAATACTTATGTTTACTCATTTTTTCGTGAATACTCAAAACTATGAAACACAAGTACTAATTTCTATTTCTCGTAACAATAAACACAAAACCAATGATCATACGATTTTAGAGCCAAGAACAACGTCAAATTCACTGTTTGACAAGTGACAACTGTGACGACAATGTTGCCAGGTAAATTCACCAAGCACTTCATGAGAATTACTTACCAGCAATCATTTCATGTGTCCTTGCCTAACTAAGTCAGGTAAAAAACAGTTTTTACAGACTGAGTTTTTCCTGCCACGAATATTATAATGCGTCGCATTTGCGGATTTTTTTTCAACAGGATCTCCATAATGAATGACAATACACACTTAATGATTTTTTCTTGGCGTAGATACCTAGTGAGACCGTTTCACGAATTTAATGAATTTGATCAATTATGTCACTCAATGAATTTTACCTTTAAACCGACGATATTTATCCCCATGTAAATAGATGTAGGATAAATGTGCTAAATTTAATAACTTTTATAATTTTGAAGTAGTGTAATTAATATCGATACTCTAGTGGAGTAAATTGTAATAAGGTCATTTGAATTAGTAACTTGTTTATTTATTATTATAGACTATTATAATAAATAAATAATAATAATACCACTGCTGTATTTCATACCTACTAATACTGGTATATTCTTATATTTGACATGGTGAGGCGTTTTTATTAAACAAATAGGAACATTGTTAACTTCGTTATAACACAGGTACATAGGTACGAAATTTAGAATCTGGTGGAATTCGAACCCACGTCTCTCACTCTCTCCCTAGCTATTGCAGCCCGAGTTCTGTATTTGAAATGTATTTCATTTTATTGTTTTTTTACAGGTCTGATAACGCAGATATTCTTTTCCCGTGGTAGGATATGCATCGCCGTCGTCGTCGTCATCTGCATCCGTCTCGCGGGACAAGAAAAGAAAGGCAGATCGAGGCGCCTCTTCGACGAGCGCAAAGAAACAAACAAAAAGTACGGCTGTCGAGCTGTTCGGCAGCGACACTGATGAAGAAGCCGCAGCATATCGGCTGCATCACTCGTCGCGCGGCCAACGGCCACGCGCGTCAACCAAACGAGCACAAGCAGGAGACCCACGTATTGTTAGCATTATTTCTATTTGTCATTATATCTCATGAAACAGGAGGTATAATGACTGTAAATTTGACTAGTTTCATGTCATTACGAACACCATGTTGAAATGGTTAGTATAAATACGAGTGTTTTGACGATGGTAAGGCAGTCTCCACCGAGACTCGAACGATTATTGAATACCTCCGGTGTTTAGATCGTTATTTTGATTATGGGCCGCAGATAGCAATCGGGCCTGATCAAATGACTAACTTATTACTGTCGTAATGTTTTAACCAAGTTTTATAATTTACAATTACATCTCTCATTACATTAAATCAATAAATCTCAGAACTAGTAAAATATATTAAAAGTGTTTTATTAATACCTACTTCTGGATTGACTCTTACAATTCAGAAGTGGGATATGAATCACGTTGCCTTGATTTTGCTTTGCCTTCTGCACATGAAATAAATTACTTTTTGCCACCCACATTTAGAGTTTCTCCGCTATGTTTTGTTGTGAGACTTGGATCTCTAATTCCAGTTGTTAATCAGATCCATCAATAATCAGAAAGACCAAGCGGAAATATTCATGGTGTCTTATTATGTTTCATGTGACGTACGCTGCGCCTGGACGGGCTCTGCACAGCCCGTTCTTTCGCTACGAGAAGCGCCTCGATAGTGCTTTAGTCTGCGAGCCACGTGGGTGCTCCTGGCAGCACTTCGAGGGCGCTTCGACGTGCGCGCCTGGCAGCGCCACGTGGGTGCTCCTGGCAGCGTTTCGAGGGCGCTTCGATGTGCGCGCCTGGCAGCGCTTCGAGGGAGCTCCGGGCAGCGCTTGGAGGGTGCTTTGACGTGCGCGCCTCGCGGGTGCTCCAGGCAGCGCTTTGACGTGCGCGCCGCACGGGCGCTCCAGGCAGCGCTTCGAGGGCGCTCCGGGCCTCACCAGTGCGGCCACCGCTGCCAGAGCAGCCACCGGTCACGTTACCCCTGCGCCGTGTTATCGACGAGGTCGACAGCTGGAGTTCCAGAGGACAAAGGTGTCACGAAGGCACAGAAATGGATAAAACTATATTTCTGCTGCACAGAGGTGTCCTGAATTGTTAGTTTTGTTTATCTCTGTTGGACAAAGGTGTCCTTGCCTGAATGACAAAGGTGTCAAAAAGGCACATAAGTTAACAAAACTGATGGTTTTATGTGTACTAGACAACGGTGTCCCTTATATTGTATACATGACATAGGTGTCATGAAAACGTTATATCGGTGGCTATGACAAAGTCAATTTGAATGTTAGACGCCACCGAGTTTCTTGCTGGTTCTTCTCGCTAGGTCGTGGCATTCCGAACCAGTGGTAGATTCGCAGTTGTGAAAATACTCGTATTTTACGAAATGACACTGGACTTATGTTTGTTTTTAAAGATGTTTCTGTTTGATGAGACTGAAAGTAAAATACTTTAAGTAACTCAATTTGTGTTGTAGTTAACGTAAACAGATCGCTTTTACTTCGGAGTAACTGATGTATGGTTTTAGTTGACGTGAGCAAAGGAGGTCGAGCAACTTATATCGTGAGGGTTCAAGTATTAGGATTATTGATTGTAAACGCTTCACTAGATTTATTGTGGTGATCTCAGTCCAATAATGTGAAGGTTACCTGGCTGCTTCACGGGACGTGAAGTTAGTCAGGAAAGGCCGACTGTTAGCATTATTTCTATTTGTCATTATATCTCATGAAACAGGAGGTATAATGACTGTCAATTTGACTAGTTTCATGTCATTACGAACACCATGTTGAAATGGTTAGTATAAATACGAGTGTTTTGACGATGGTAAGGCAGTCTCCACCGAGCCTCGAACGATTATTGAATACCTCCGGTGTTTAGATCGTTATTTTGATTATGGGCCGCAGATAGCAATCGGGCCTGATCAAATGACTAACTTATTACTGTCGTAATGTTTTAACCAAGTTTTATAATTTACAATTACATCTCTCATTACATTAAATCAATAAATCTCAGAACTAGTAAAATATATTAAAAGTGTTTTATTAATACCTACTTCTGGATTGACTCTTACAGTATGGAGATAAAAGTTTACAAATGTAGCGAAATTGAGAACACTCCACCGATGAATAGATGGCGTCAGGCCGTTGTCGCAGTTAAAAATCGTAGTAATACGGACACGGAGGCCTGGCGCCATCTTTCTGTATACATATATATCGGCCGTAAGGAAGGAGTTTACGGAATGCCCTCCGAGTTTCATTAATTCTTATTTTTGAATAAAATAATCTTATATATAAAATTCTCGTGTCACAAATTTTCGTTCCCATACTCCTCCGAAACGGCTTGACCGATTCTCATGAAATTTTGTGAGCATATTGAGTAGGTCTGAGAATCGGCCAACATCTATTTTTCATACCTCCACGCGGACGGAGTCGCGGGCATCAGCTAGTTCAAATATAAGAATTAATGATATTATTATTATATATTTTTCTTTAATATTTCATTTTAAATTTATTTCTGTATTTATGTAAGTAGTAATAAATTCTGAATATTAGGCTTTTATGTTATAGTAATTATTAGGTACATTTTTTATTACAAGAATTTTAATAAAAGAAGTAATATTTCATAATATTTTAATTTGAGTTTTATTTCTTACAGTTTCTGATTTTTTCTAAGCCTTTGTAATAGTAGGTACTTATTAGGTAGGTATTTTATATTTTACATAATATAATATTTCATAATTTGTAATTTGCGTTTTATTTCTTACAGTTACTGAGACGAACTTCGTTGCACCGCGAAGATCATGCAATAAGCAAAAAAAACCGGCCAAGTGCGAGTCGGACTCGCGCACCGAGGGTTCCGTACTCAAGAAGTAGGTACTGAAGCAAAACAATCAGGCAAAAACCAATATGTTTATTTGACGACGAGTACTTAGAAGAACTTGCGTTTAACCCTATCTTTGACGGTAATAATTACCTTTGTTAATGAACCGCAAAACTAACTTTGTTTGTAGAGGTTTACTGTTAATATCACAAAAACTATGCTAGTTAGAGCATTGGCTATAGTTTTCCTGTAAAATATACATAAATTCCTATTGACCATAATTATTTCACATTTTTCGATTGGTAAACTCCGGAGATAAGGGGGGGGGGGGGGGGGGACGGTATTTTTTTAGACTTTTTCCCCGATAAATCAAAAACTATCATGACTAAAAATAATAAAAAATCTGTTTTAGAACGTACAAAGTAAACCCTTTCATATGATACCCCACACAGTACAGTTATCTCACTTTTAAATTTCAACCCTCCGATTTTCCCCCCTTTTTAAATAAGAACAAAAATAATTTCCAATTTTTTTTAATTCCAGTGTCTTTGGGCCACTAATATACACAACTATTCCAAATTTCATGTCGATAGCTTCGGTAGTTACTGAAATAATCGAGTGTGACGGACGGACAGACGGACAGACAGACGGAGAAAGTCGCACCATAAGGGTTCCATTTTACCATTTTGGTACGGAACCCTAAAAATGAGATAGTGATTGAATGTGAAAAATGCACAAAATGTCACATCATTTGAGAACAACAGCTCACAATAGATTTGTGAGCTGTTGTTCTCAAATGATGTGAATGAATGTTTATCCCGAACTGATATTGAGAATATTGAATTAATAAAAACAGCTTTTAAAAACCGAATTGTAACGTATCGTTTAAATATCCCACAGAAAAAGGAGTATGTCGATTCTGATTCCTTTCTGTGTAATAATAAACTGAAAATAATAAATCTAATAAGAACTACGAGAATAAAAGTTATAAGGCACAAGAATGTCCCAAATATAATGAAAACTTGAATGTTCTGGTATGTTGGTACAAATGCTTAAGATTCATGTTCATCGTCAGCTAGGGTGGTTACATAGTGATCTAGGATTCCGGTGCCTACCGACAAACCTGTACGGGTCGGTACCAATTGGTGACGGTTTAACTTGCATAAAGAAAACAAAAACAGGTAACCTGTTTCTTTATAAGTGAGTGTATAAGATTAAATAGAAATATTACCTGCACTACCTAGATCATCATGTAAGCACCCGTAGGTTATTTCACTTTTCATCATTACTTGATTTTTTCTCCACAGATTGAAAATAAAAGCAATGCAGATATAATATTCAGTATATCATGAGTGATTCTAATAGTGCGCCTCAGGTTCAAGTTATAGAAACATCTTACTACCTTACAAAAGATACACCAGTAAACTTAGATCCTCAAAATGCAATATCCACATCTGTCGTTACCACAGCACAAATTAACAAAGAGCGTACTGTAGACATTCAACCCCGTACCGAGGAACGCAATTACCGTTTCATATCAAATTGTATAATCGGTAATACTGAAGACCAAATAGAACTACCTCATTGTTCAGAAACACTTGTTACACGTGAAAACAGCACAGAATCAAAAAAACGTGAACCAATTGATGTCATCCAAATTAATGACCCATTTGCCAAACATTTAATGTTTCCAAAACCAGATTCAAGTAGTACTAAGACAAGCATTCAAAAGAAGAATAGAGCAATAATCCCAAACGCAATTTCATCTGAGGCCTGGGGAAAACACTTCCAAGTAAAAGAAAAAGATAAAAAATAAAAAGAAGAAGCTGTCACTAAAAGAAAAATACTTCGAATGGAAGCGAAAGAAAAACAGAAAAAGAGTAAATGCAAACTAATTACACAGACATGCTGATGTATCTGCCTCTGCTGAGTAAGTAAACAATGATTTGCGCGTCACTTTCCAGTTTCGGAGCGTCTGTCCTTCAGTACCTGAAAATGAGATTGATACTGTACCTTCAGTACCTGAAAATGAGATCTGTACTGTTCCTTCACACACAGTTCAGTACACAATGTAACAACGGACAGTTATTGTGAGGAAGAATCTAACCCTACCCAAGAAGAAAACCTAAAACCCAAAAAAAGTGTTCCATAAAGTAATTCAAGGCAGAGATTTTGTTTTTACTGTGAAAACTTAGTTCTGAATTTGCAAGACATTTGCTAAGACAACACATGTACGAACCAAAGGTACAAATAATTATTTCTTACCCCAAAAACAGCATCGAAAGAATAACCAAAATTACAGAACTCAGGAAAAAGGGTAACTACAATACTAACTACATATTTATATTCAAAATTCGGTAAAGTTTACAAAACCGATGAGAAAACAAAAATATATACCTTGCACTGATTGCTTAGGGTTCTACTCAAAAAAACTGTTTTGCAAACACAAGAAGAAATGCAGTGGAAAGTCCCATAAAAATGACCAATCGGAAGCACAAAATTTGTTGCTACGACATTTAAAAGTAGATGAGAGCCGACAAGAAAAAAATTGCGAAGTCTGACGTGCTTATCTGTGAATATGCCTCGCAATACATAAAGACTCACAGAGAAAAGCACTTTGTGAACGTTATATCACGAAAAAAGCGACAAATGGCAAATCTGTTGATTGAACTAAAGAAAAGTAAACCAACAATTAATGATTTCTTCGACGCGCTCAAGCCGGAACGCTATGATGATTTAGTGGCAACTACTAAAATTGTAGGTAAATTTGACGCGGAGAAAGACAGATTCGACTCACCAACATTTGCCATGAATAATATAGCAACCAGTATTAAGCGGTACTGTAACCTGGCAATAATGATAGTATTGAAGAAGAACGGCCCCTATACCGAAGTCCGCACAGGTGAAATTGAAGCAGGCCTAAAAACATTAATTCAGCTTATAGACTCATATTGGAAATTTGATATTTCCAGCCAGGCTGCGATAGACCTCAATAAAAAGAAATGGAATAAAATCACTATAATACCGTTGGCGAATGATTTAAAAATATTGAAAGCATATCTACAAAAAAAATTGACCAAGCTGCTAAAAAAATAAATGAAGAATCATATACCGTAGCAACAACACAGCACACTATTGGAACAACACAGCTATTGGAAACAGTATATTGTAGAGTTCTGTTACTGAATCGACGTCGGCCATGGGAGTTGTACTAGGCTGTTTTTTTTTTTCAAATTAAAATTTCAAAATTCAAAATTCAAATGATTTTTATTCAAATAGACTTTTTACAAGTGCTTATGAATGATCATATGAATCTACCACTGGTTCGGAATCCGTTCCTACCGAAAAGAACCAGCAAGAAACTCGGTGGTTGCTCTTTTGAAAAAAAATAGTTAGGTTCATAAAATAACAAAAAAAGACAGAAGAGAATCCAATGTTGCTAAAGCCTTGGTAGACGCGATAGAATACACTATCTCCCGAGCGCAGCTAGTGCGCCGATCCACTGTAAGTCTTTCTAAGCTTTTGTTGGTGAAAGATTTACCCTAATACTAACTAGTCAACCCTTATAACTTAAAAATAAATTATTCAAATATTTATACACTAACTAAATTTATAACAAAAAAAAAAAGAACAATTTGCTTCTGTTGGTGAAAGAGTATTGGAAAAAGTACCCTAATACTAACAATTTAACCCTTGTATCTTAAAAATAAATGATTCAAATATCTATACAAGCTGCATTTTTAGTGGTTTTAAGGCCTCAGAGAGGTGATTCGGAATTAACAGTAGAATTTATTTCTACCGTTTATCCTGACCCTAGTATTAAAATAAAAAATAAAAAAATCGAGAAATTATGATGTCGATGTATGATTATGAGGGTTTGGTGGGTAGGCCTTGAATAAAGTAGACATAGATTTTGTTGCTCCCATTTTAATACTCTTTTAAATTATAAAGTACATAAAATAATTCAAATTCTTATGTACCTATAGATTGTTTTAGTCCGCCAGCTTTCTCACAAATATTTGTGCATAAATTCACACATAGTGTTTAATAGTGTCCAACGTGTGTTAAATCTAACCTCACTTTTCTCACTTCACTTATACAATGGAATCCTTTAAGACAACCCTAAGTGAAATAACAGAGCACTTTAATACCAGGATGATGGAGTTTCAAAAGGAATTAAAGGGTGCCATCCCGGCTACTAGTCCTACTTCTAATTTGAACGCTCAGTTTGGGGCTTTTCGTTCCTTCGTCCTGACTGCGTTAGAAAACCTACAGCTGCAGGTTGAGCTGTTGGCTAGGCAGCAAGATGAAATTGAGATGCGGTCCCGGCGGAAGATTCTTCTAGTGCATGGGGTGGCGGAGGCAGAGAAAGAGGATCCCAGCGCTGCAGTTTCTAAGCTATTAGCTGAACGCCTTGGATTGCCACAGCTTACTCCGGATTCTTTAAGTCGCTGTCATCGGTTGGGTCGGGCTGGGGGTGATAAGCCCCGGGCTGTGCTTGTTAAATTCAAAGAGCTGGCATTAAAGGAAAAAGTCTGGTCAGCTAAAACAAGCTTGAAGGGTTCTGGGCTGACTTTGTCCGAGTTTCTAATCAGAAGTCGCCACAAGACCTTTCTGGCAGCTCGACAGCGTTTCGGAGTGGCTAAATGCTGGACCAGAGATGGCGTTATCATAGTGCTTGGCCCTGATGGAAAAAGGCATCGCATCACTACTCTAGCGGAGTTAAACGCCATCCAAACCTCAGTTCAGGATGTATCTGCACCTTCCATCACTCCTGCGGCTGTGGCTACGGCTCCAAAGGACTCCAGAAGCGTCAACTCTCGAGTTGAGAGAATGGTCAAAAAGTGAACGTGGATATTATTGGCCCTGTGTTATAGCTTCTCTCCTTTAGTGTACTGCAGCTGTTACTGATGCTGTGAATTGTGATTGTTTGATATTCTTGTACCAACTTTACTACAGCTCTTTCTTTTTGTTTTTGTAACCACTTCTTCTACTTTTGTATTTCTAACAGTTATTTTTTTTTTTACTAACTGTTGTTTTAGATTTACAAAATTAATGTTGAAGGTAATTAATTTAATATAAATTAAATCGACATTGACGTTGGTTTGGCATTAGTTTAGTTTGACAGATCGTTTAGAAATTTTAAAGTTATGTACGTGTAAGTGTAAGACCTGCGGCACGCTATGGGTAACTTTGTTAAGTTTATGTATTTTGTTTGTTTAGTTGTAACTCTTATTTAGTATTTTGTGCAAATGTTTTAAGTTTTTCTTTTTGTTAATAATAATTTATTAATCTGATGGACAGCTGGCGGATTTGGAAAGTAATTTTAAAAGACACTATTGTCTTTAGTATATATAAGTATTTATATTATATTTGTATACCTAATATTTATTTATATATTTTATATTATTATTTTATATTATGTCGTCGTCCAGTTTGGACATGGATAGTGATCTTTTTCTATCTGCGTCTAGTGGTGATCTGTCCAGTGATGTTAGCTTTCACAGTACATCTCTCCTTCCGCTCGATAACTTCCTTGATTCTTGCTTCTCAGATTGTGTGAAAAACTTCAATGTTGTTCATATTAATGCACAAAGTATCCCGGCTCATTATCCAGATATGCTTGCATCTTTTGAATCTCGTAACTTACATGCCATTCTAGTCTCCGAATCCTGGCTTAAAACTTGCTTACCCTCAACGTCTTATTCGCTGCCTGGTTTTCGGCTTTTTCGCAATGACCGTGTTGGTAAAGGAGGCGGTGGAGTAGCGATCTACTTACGTTCGCATATTCCTTTCACTGTTGTTAGTTCGTCTCCACAGCCTTCACTACCTGATGCGGCCGAGCACTTATTAGTGGAAGTTATGTTATCCCACACAAAAATTCTTCTTGGTGTGTTTTACTGTCCTCCCTCTGAACCTAATTATTTTAATTCTTTTGAAAATTTACTAGAAAAGCTAATCCCCTTGTACAATCAAACTATTATTATGGGAGATTTTAATACTTGCTTACTCAAAGATAATTATCGAAGCAGGAAACTTTTAGCTACAGTGGAATCCTGTAACTTACATGTTTTGCCCCTCTCTGCTACACACTTCTCACCAGGATGTGTTCCCTCTCTTCTTGACCTAATCATGGTCTCTTCTCCGAATCTCGTCTTTAAGCATGGACAGTGTTCAGCTGACACATTTTCTTATCATGACTTGATTTACCTCTCCTACAAAATACGTCCTCCCAAAGCTAAATCGAGGATTCTTCTGCAGCGTAATTTTGGAGGGATTGACAAGAATCGTCTTTGCGATGACGCTAGACAAGTAGACTGGGATGCTATCAAAGGTGTTGATTCGATAGATCAAAAAGTTGACATTTTCAATACCTTAGTGACACAACTTTATGATTTGCATGCACCTTTAAGACCAGTTAAAATTAAACACTTACCAGCTCCGTGGCTTTCAGATGAGATAAAAGCTTCAATGGACAAAAAGAATTCAGCCAAATATAAATATAAAATTAATGACTCCGACGCTAATCGGTTGAAGTACCACAAAGCTCGGAATCGCTGTAATACATTATGTAGAGATGCTCAACGACGCCACATACACAAGTCAGTCGAAAATGGCGATACCGCTAAAACATGGAAATTTCTTGAGTCACTTGGAGTTGGTAAAACATCCCATAATTCTTCTATTAATATTGATATTGAACTCCTTAATAAACACTTTTCTACTTGTGATGTAATTGATAGTAACGAAAAACAGCGCACTATTAATATTCTTTCATCATCTTCAACTCCTGACTTTTTACCCTTTTCTTTCGAGTCATTCTCCGAATGTGATGTTAGGAAGAACGTATTGTCTATTTCATCGAATGCTGTCGGTACAGACTGCATTAGCCGTAATATGATTATTCCTATCCTTGATGTTGTATCCCCTATCCTTACCCACATTTTAAATTATTCTATTAGTATCAGCGAATTTCCTGAAGCATGGAAGAATGCACAAATTATCCCTCTTCCCAAAAAACTTAAACCATCATCTGTAAACGATTTTCGTCCCATTTCTATTTTACCTTTTCTCTCAAAAGTTCTTGAGAAGTTAGTCTATCAACAATTGAACCTGTTCCTTAATAAACACTGTCTTCTCAGTCCATTGCAATCTGGATTTCGTCCTGGTCATAGTACGGTTACAGCACTGGTCAAGGTTACCGACGACATTCGTTGGGCAATGGACAATAAACAGCTCACAATTTTAACGTTGCTCGATTTTAGTAACGCATTTAATACCGTAGATTACGACATTTTGTTGAGTATGTTGCGTTCTTCTTTTAACATAGCTCCGTCGGTGATTGATTGGTTTCGGAGTTACCTCAATGGTCGTCGACAGCGCATCCGAATCGACGAGACCTTTTCATCGTGGTGTAATGTGACGGCCGGGGTACCTCAGGGTGGCGTGTTGTCTCCTTTACTATTTGCTATTTTTATTAACTCTATTACTCCGTATATCTCTTCTCTCTACCATATGTATGCAGATGATATCCAAATTTACCGGTCTGCAACTCTGGAAGACTTTGGTTCAGCCATTACCGCCATTAATAACGACCTAGCTGCAATTTCTGAGTGGAGCAGACAATATGGGCTTCGTGTAAATCCTGCAAAATCTCAGGCAATTGTTATTGGCAGTCCAGGGTTTATTTCTAGAGTTAACTGGCAGAGCATTTCTCCGATTATGTTTGATGGTGTTGCTATACCATACTGCGCCTCTGCTAAAGATCTTGGTATTCATTTGGATTCGGAACTGACCTGGTCTGTGCAGATAAAGGAAATAAGCAGAAAAACGTTTGCTGTTATGAGCTCGTTACGTCGACTGCGTAACCTTTTGCCAATTCCTACCAAAATTATGTTGGCACAATCTTTCCTTCTCTCTATTCTCGATTATGCGGATGCAAGCTTTCTTAATTTGACCCAGGACCAACTTAATAAGCTTGAGCGACTTCAAAATATTGCTATTCGGTTCATATTTGGCTTACGCAAATATGACCACGTTTCCGAATTTCGTCAAAAGCTCAAGTGGCTCCCTATTCGCCGTCGCCGGGATATGCATGTCCTTTCTCTTCTGTACTGTGTTTTATTTCACCTTAAAACTCCTTCTTATCTTAAGGAGAAGTTTCACTTTCTCGGGGTGCAATCAGACATAAGATCTTGTCGAACACTTACCTTGAAAATGCCTGCACACAAAACAAAATTTTATCAAAATTCTTTTACTGTACAGGCAATTGAATTGTGGAATGCACTGCCATTGACAATTAGACAATCAAAATCGCTGGGTGTATTCAAGAACGCTCTAAAGACATATTTCCTTTCAAATTGAAGACGACTTTAGTTTATTATATATTATTCTATGGTATGTAAGTGTATGTATGTATGTGTAATGTGTATGCATATATTATATATATTTTAGTATATATTTAGATAAGTATATATATTTTAGTTTAAATATAATATATCTATTTATATGTTATATTATGTAGTATTGTATTTATGTATTGTATTATTAAATTAAGTAGAAATTTTGAGCCACCCGCATTCTGGTTTCCTAGCGCTTTCCTAATATTAAGGTTGCCTGGAAGAAATCGCTGTTTAGCGATAAGGCCGCCTTTTGTACCTATCCTTCTTTTTTATTTCATTTCATGTTTTATTGTCTTTGTTTTTCTTGTGTGGTGCAAATAAAGAGTTAAAATAAATAAATAAAATGTCGAAAATTTTGCGATCAATTAGTAGCGCTAGCGCCAGCTGACTGGGCGAGTCACGTAACGCACGAACCGAGCGGCGCGCGACTGGTCGTTAAACTTTGGCTATCAGCTGTTAAACATTCGGTAAAGTTTCGATGTACTTAGTACTTACCATCATTGCAGTTATTTACATTTTACAGCTCACGAAGTAGGTGGGTACACTTATTTCAGGTATTAAATTTTACAATCTTATTTACACGTATTTACGCACTTTCTTTAATAAGCACTTTCGCGGATCACGTGGGGGTTGTTAAAGGCCCAAAAATGTTTATTGTGCTGGTTAAAAATTCCAATACAATTAAAAGTTGACTCGTCAGTCCACAGAATGCTTAATTCACGATTATTTAATGACCACTGACAAAACTCAATCCTGGCTGGCCCATCGTTTGCTCCGGCGAATACTTACATGCGGGAACGACCTCGACCTTGAGCATGCTCTGGTGCTCGGAATTGGAAAGTTTAGTACAACGTTCTTATTGAAATGTAATGAGAGTAAAAGAGAGCGTTCGAAGCGAGCGGCGCGTGAGACAAAAGATTTGTTTGAGAAATTTGGTAAATATGGAGCGGCGCTCCTGACACGAAGTACGCATGCGCGATATTACCCGACTAAATGACATGGCCTGTTGTCACGAAGAAAGAGTTATAACTCGCGAGTATTTTTTTTATTCGTATTATGCCGGTAAGATGTAAACAAAACACAAAATACGAAAGTAAATTTATTTTGATTTCTTCGCGAGTGCGTCGGATCATTGTACAGTGGCTGGAAAATCTGTATTGTTGTTTTAAATAGTGTACATATTGTGTTGTGTATTTATGTGAAAAAGACTGTGATTTATGTAAATAGTGTAGGCGATTAAAATGGAACAATATAACGTAATGACCGCCGAATGGACTTCATTTACAAATAATTGGTAAGCATTTTCTTTTTTTTTAGTGAACTCCCAATATGATTTTTCACGAGCCGCCTCTGCTCCATCTACGTCTGCTCCAACAGATCCAATACCATCTACATCGTCTGTAGAAATACATCTTATGCCATCAATATCATCCATAGCAGTCGATTCAATACCATCGACATCATCAGCAACGTTAGCTCCTGGAATATTGAATTCCAATATTGAAGATCTGCTTCCATTAGCTGTCAAAATGATTCCAGAAAAGCCCATAAGAAAAGGACGAACAAAGCAACACGCAAAAATTATGACATCAACACCCGTCAAAGATAGTCTTGTTGAAAAAGAAAATAAGAAAGCATCTAGAGCAGCAAAAGGAAAAAACCTTATACCGAAAGCTAGCAAGAAACAGAAACCTAAGAAAGATATTGCGAATAAGGCCAAAAGGCGCGTACTTCAAGATCTAAACACTTCTTCAGAATCAGATATTAGTCTTAATCAGATATGTGACGATGATGAAGACGACGATTTGAATAAATGCTTAGTATGTGATGAATTTGGTCGCAACAATGAGTTATGGTACAGATGCACTCCTTGTGGCTTATGGGCACACGCTAGCTGCACAGGATGGGACTCGCCAAAAGGTTACGTATGTGACAATTGTTAGTTTAGGCTGACTCTCATTGTCCCCATAGTGACTATAATTCCCCTCAGATATGGACAATGGCGGTCAAAGATGTTTTTTTTTTAAAGTTTAATGGCAATTAATATATGATTCCAAAGGTAATGCAACTGTCTGAGACTGATAGTGTAATGATTAAAATACTTTAATAGTTGATTAAAATAAAGATAAAGTAAAAATTGTGTTTTATTATTTATGTGACTCTCATTACCCCCTTTTCCCCTACATCTGCGGTCTGCACCATACTTAGGTATTCAAAATTGGCGTATTGGTAATGGCGATCCATTTTTGCGCGTATTTGAAAACCGAAGTAGCGTCACCTACCGCACGTGTGACGCGTGTTGCGTAACGTGCGTAACTGAAGCCGGAAGTCGGCCAGCCGAACGCGGTCGGCGGCGCGCGGGCCATCAAAGGATTGAGGGGCGGGGCTTCGATGAATGGACGCCAGACGCCGCTCGCGCCTCCATAGCGTCGCCGTCATCGGTTCGTCGGCTAGCTTCTTTGAACTTCGCCGCGTAGCGGTACTAATGTTTCTCACAGTTACGAGTTTATTTCGAAAAAAAAGTCTAACTCAGAAAAGGAAGTACTTTAAAAATAAAAAAAAAACAAGTGGAGTCGGTAGTATTGCTAAAGGCGATTCAACTCGCCGCGGCTTTCATCGTGTATAACATCTTAATTTATGAAAACAACAATAATTTTGTATCTTTCATGTCCTGACTTATGAATAAAAGAGTCAAACAAATGTAGATATTTTGAGTTTTTATTTAAAATTCAAACCTTGGTAGCGACCCTTAAATGTCATTTTAAAAAAATTAAAAAATACTGAAATACTTTCTTAAGGTATATATTCAAATTGTGTTGTGCCCCGTGAAACAAACGATATTTTTTTTGTTAAGAATAAGGATTTTGTATATTTGTTTTAAAATTAAACAACAATATGATTATCGCATAGTTTATTTTTAATTTTAAATATGTTGAAAGTAAAACTGAATAACGGAAAGTTCAATTACTGCTATTGGGTCTCGGGGAGCTTTCGTTGGCCATTCTATAAGATTATAAAAGGTTTTATACCTGCTTCCACGGAGTAAGAGGTACCCCCTCCTACTCCGTCTCGGCTGTTATGTTCTCTGTAAATATGTAGGTATGTTTGGTCTTTTTAGGCACTCAAATAAAATAAATAAATATCCTGGATATTTCACACATATGTAGTCCCTGATCTCAAACTAGGCAAAACCTACTGTACTAGGTATGGAGATCTGAGAAATACATAGTTAAGTAGGTAGTTATTTAAGACCCAGACACAGAGCAAATGGAGATGCACTTAATTATGAAAATCTGTGCACCGTAACCATATCTCACATAATAATGCTGGATAGAAAAAGAGCAGGAAACGTGGCTGAATCCGAACTGTCATTTTACATTAATAGAAAAAATTACAGAAAAGATTTTAGAAACCCTGACAACACACCAAATAAAATATATCAATGAACTAGACGTATTTCAAATTCCTGGAAAAAGAACACGCTCCGTGCCAATTTTGCTTAGCAAAGTTGAAAACATCGATTTGGTAATAACTTTACGTAAAGATCTGAACATTCCGAGCTCTAATAGAAATTTATTTGCAAGACCTAACACGGAAGAACCTTTTCATGGTGGCAAATGTCTAGAAAAAAGTATTGCAATTTGAAAAGACCTGAAATGCTAACTTCTACTGGCATGAGACATCACATAGCAACAATGTCACAGATACATTCGAAATAAAACGATCAGTACACAGAGCATCTGGCTGGGTTTTTAGGACATGATGTAACAGTTTAAGCAAAAAATTACAGATTGCCTATGCAGGTCTTACAAAAAGCGGTTGTTGGGACGCTATTGATAGAGTATGAAAATACAATTAGATCACAAAAGAAGATAGAGAAAGTTACTTCACAGTCGGAAAATATCATACGAAACCAAGAAAATGAAAATCTAATTGCGGAGTTTGAAAACACAAATAAATCACAAGGAAATCAAAACAAGATAGAAATGATTACTTCACTCATTACTACTTTTCTACTTATTTTTTTTTTTCACTAATTACTACTCATTTTTTTTTATTACTTCACTACTTTTCTTCCTATCCATTATTACTTTGTATTGGTACTCGTACATACTGCTTGGTTATTTTTAAGGTATTTGGCTTGGAGTTTTCTCTTTCTATTATTAATTTAATTGTATCATTGGTTAGTTTTTCATATTTTTTATTTGTACGTTTGACTTACCACTTACCACTTGCTATTCTGATACCCTTTGTAATTAAATCGGTTGGTTAGTATAGTCAAATAACACAAATAGAAAATTGTGAATCTGCGGCAGAGATCATGGCGAAGTTAAAAGCCATATTTGAAAAAAAAAGTGATGTGCAATGAACGTTTTTACCAGTATACGATGGCACCAGGTGACACTATGGAGCAGCATATATCCAAAGTGGAAAACTTGGCGAAGCAGTTAAGAGAGGGAGGCGAGAATATTAATAGTCATGACAAAAATATTGATTTGCCTGCAAAGTACCTTTGACAGGCGTGGTTATCTTTAGATCCCAAGTTAACTAGTCATACTACTTCTAACATAGACGAAGCGTCCTGTTACATCCCTAGCTACTATGGCGTATATTGCTGATCATTCATGTAGCATTTTGACCCAGTATTCGATATTGATGCAAGACACTTAATCAGCAATATATTTTATTTATTTTGTGAGAATAGTAAAATTTTCTCCACTAATAAACTTCAGTTCGAGTACTCGTGTTGTTTACTTTATAACCACCGAGTGCTTGGGACTAACATTTGGTGTCAGAAGAAAGCGGGATTTATTCCCGTTGGACGCCTACTCCTGACGACGTCCACGATTCTCCAAGCCAAGCTGCCCGTGCTGCCGTTCCTGGTCTCTTTGACTGACGGACAGTCAAACCCCAGCTGGCCCCGAGAAGAAGACCAAGCTGTGCCAATCCTTATCGTGCCCGAGGGTTCTCTGCCCAGCCGTGAGGTGCTGCCACCCGGTCCAGATTCCTACTTGATCACAACATCGCGACGAGGCGTGCGGAATAACCGCGCGTGCGACCCAGATCGACTCACCCGGCGCGTGACCCAGTTCGACTCGCCCGACGTTGCAATTCGCCATTGCAGTTCTTCGAATTCATCGCCGAATCAGCAATGACACCGTTTCTTCTACTACTGTGAGTGATTTTAGTGCTATTAACTTGATACCTAATTATTAATTATTTTCTGTTATTGCGTATAGGAAATTATAGTACTTATTTTTATTATCATGACAAACCGAGAGGATAAACCCACCACTTACAGACCTTTTCCCGTCGAATCCATTAAAATGAATTTCAGTGACTTGACTCGGTTCATTAAACCCTTTGACGGTGACCGAAACAAGTTAACATCATTTATAAGAAACTGCGAAAATGCCCTTAACTTAGTAAATTCCAGTTACGCTGAAAATTTTATTTCAATTTATTTTGTCACAATTAGAAGGGAAAGCAGATGCAGCCTGCTCATTAAAGGTATTTGATAACTGGTCGGAACTGAAACAATTTCTAAAAAGTAATTTTGGCGAAACCAAACACCGAAATTTTAGACCAATTGGGACATAGCAAATACTTCTCCACGCTGGATCTAGCTTCAGGGTTTCATCAAATTCTAATGAAAGAAGAAGACTATCCTAAAACTGCCTTCTCAGTTCCCAATGGTCATTTCGAATACACTAGAATGCCGTTTGGGTTAAAAAATGCCCCTGCTACATTCCAACGCCTTATGAACACCGTTCTTTCTGGTCTTCAAGGCTTACATTGTTTCATCTATCTCGATGACGTTATAATCTACTCACATGATCTCCAAAGTCACTTACACAAACTTAAATTAGTTTTTGACGCACTTAGACAACATAATTTAAAATTACAGCCAGACAAGTGCGAATTCCTAACAAAAGAAGTAGCTTATCTTGGTCACAATATATCAGACAAAGGCGTTTCTCCTAACCCCGACAAAGTCAAAGCCGTAGTTTCCTATCCTATCCCGAAAACACCCAAGGATGTGAGAAGTTTTCTAGGTCTCGTAGGTTATCGCAAATTCATTAATAATTTCTCTAGTTAGTTTGGCTTATGAACTGCAAGGATCCTAGTAGTAAATTAGTACGAGTAAAAAGATTACGACTACGAAATTTATTATAAGCCAGGCAAAATAAATAGCAACGCTGATGTTTTATCTCGACCTCCTTTACACAGCATTGCCAATATAAATCCGACAGACAACTTGACTTATGAATCTTTTATCAAATCTCGATCTAGTCCCATGTTATACGATACGCAAATTACAGAATCGAATCAGAGTCTTCTCCGTACATCATGTCCCTATATCGCTTATCCTACCTCTATCGACCTAGATGGCTCTAATCCTTATTGTGATAGTATTCTGAGCACATTAGAAAATAGAACCGAATTCGAAATGTCAGAAAGAGAGCTAAATGGCATAAAGGTGACTAGTACTAATAACAAAACCTTTTTCCATCTATTTACTAAAACTCATTACTATGACTCAGCAACCTACAGAGACATATTCAAAGTCATGAAAGAATTGCGCAATAAGCTAAAATTATTCTATCCACAGGTCACAGAAATTTCTGTTTCGATAACCTGAAATCGATAACATTCGATAAATGAAAATAAAAAATCTGATTTCGATAACCCTTACGATAAATTAAAGTTTTTATTAATTTATGAAATTATAGCATTCATCTTTCATGACACAAAAATTAGAATAAATATACATCATAATAAAATTAAATACCCTAAACCTAATGAAGTTCCCGCGGTCCTTAAGGATTATCACGATACTCCCATCGGAGGCCATATCGGCTCAAACCGCATGTATAATAAAATTAAAGACTCATACTACTGGAAAAACATGAAGAAAGACATAGAGGTCTATGTTAAGAATTGTTCCCGATGCCAACAAAACAAAGCATTGAGAGCAACCAATAGAGCTCCCATGGAAATTACCTCCACATCTCAAGAACCATTTCAAAGGATCTTCACAGATATAGTTGGACCTTTACCAGAGTCTGGACCTCAAAAATAATAGATATATTGTAACATTTCAAGGTGACCTAACTAAATATTCAATGGCTTATCCTATAGTTCAATCCACAGCAGATCAAACTTCAGAATGTTTAATTAAAGGACATGACCAGAAACTGCCCTCCGATTCGGGACAATGTGCAGGATTTCCGTTTTTACAGTAAGGTTTAAAAATTAAAACCGAAATTATTATGGATTTATTATTCCGAAAAATGTCAAGGTTAAAATATCTTAAAAAAAATAGGTTTATTGATTAATTCTTGAGCATCCGCTTTCCTCTTTACGATAAAATGGAACGTCAAAATGGAGTAGTGCCTACTACTCCATTTTGACGTTCCATTTTATCGTTGCCTAGTAATAATCTTGTAATCCATTACATGAATACCATTTAGGTACCTCTGTCACTACATTATGGCCGCGTCCCCATCATGCACGGCGCGGCGCCGTCACCGTACAACGTCACGACGCCGTCGCTGGGCCACGACAAGGCGCCGCGCCGCAGCACGGTACCGCGAACGGTGCACCGTCCATTGCCAGTCGATATTTCGCTGTTGGCGTGCGCGCATGTGTGTTAAACAAAATGGTGGAAAATATCGATCTAGACTTCTTTATTTCGTTAGTGGAGGCACGTCCAGTGCTCTGGGATAAAACAAATGACAATTATAAAGACAAACTTCTAAGAACAGAAGCGTGGAGAGATGTTTGCAGAAACATTTTCGAATAATTTGATGACAAGGACAATAAAGAAAAAACTAAACTGGGTGAGTAGGTACTAATATTTATTTATCCTTGATGTTTTCATGATAATGGAGTACAATCGTCGTGGTCTCATCGAGATATATTTTTGTCGAGTAATAGACCTTGCACTGTTGTAATAAGATTCATAACAATGGTTAGGTTGATGAGACAGACCGTGACTGTATTTGCTAGTATTCTTAATATGTCTAAAGCGTCACAACTCACATAAATTTCAATATAACGCTAAGAGGTTTAAGAAAATCAATATTCAATATTATTACAATTCAAGCGTTAAGCACACGCGGAACAAAGAGAACCATGTCGTGCGATGCCCGTGTATACTTTTCTCTGTCGCACACCGTGATATTTTTATATTGACGTGATCTCTTCAACACAGGAATACAGTCTTGATAATAGAAGCCAGGTAGTAATTTTTTGTTCCGTTACTGGTCTCGAGTTATATTTTGTTTAATTGCCAACTAAGCGCGCCGACATCGCTGTTAAAATATTTACAAAATTCGTCTCTTATATTTACTGGATTTGATAAAAAAACATTATCTATAGTTTGTTGCAAGTCCAAAAGGGAGACATCAATATACAGTTCTTCGGATATTTTACTTCCATCTCGAGATACAACAAAATTGTGCAATACACAGCATGCTTTAATAATTTCTACTGCAAAATCATATTTTATCATATCTGATCATCTCTGCTGACAGCAACGCGCACCACACATTATGGGGCAGCGACAAAAATAATGCAAGAGGTGAGTCGTTGGTCACATTTTTACTAACAACTAACCTTAGCATCATAAACAAAGGTACAGAACCAACGTTTGTGTCCAGTAGATATCAAACGATAATCGACATCACACTAGCATCGCAAAACATAGCAGATCAAGTCAAAAACTGGCATGTGAGCAAAGAACCATCGTTTTCAGATCACTGCAGGATATGCTTTGAACTTGATCTCACCAAAACGCCAGAATTACCTCGAAGAAATCCGAGGAAAACGAATACGAAAAAGTATAAAACGCTCATAACAAAACACATAGGACAGAGGGACACACCCAAGATTCAGGATGTGTCACAGATAGATATCAATGTAAATGACCTAATGGGAAAAATAAGGACATGCTACGAAGCAGCATGCCCTCTAATGACACGAAAGACAAAACAAGAACCAAAGCACAGTTGGTGGGGCCCGGACCTTGAAAAGAAAAGACAAAGGTTAAGGCACCTATTCAACAGAGCAAAAAACACCAGACAAGACACTGATTGGGATAACTTCCAAGAAGCACAATCGCAGTACAAGAAACTTGTACGAAGCAAAGACGACAAGTCATGGCAGGGATTCTGCACAAACATAGAATCATACGACACGGCTACCAGAATTAGGAAAATTCTAGCCAATGATAACAATCGCACACTAGGTACTTTGAAGAAAACTGATGGTAGTTATACCAAAGACGACAAAGAGGTCAGTGAAACTCTTATACAAACACATTTCCCCGGCAGCAAAATAGTGGACAACCCAGACTGGGCGGATGATCCACAGAACACACCCTCAGAAGCTGACTGGGAAATAGCTTACAGAATAGTCACACATGAGAAGGTACGGTGGGCCATAGACACGTTCCACCCCTTCAAATCACCGGGAACAGATCAAATCTTCCCAGCCCTCCTGCAATGGGGGGCTACGGAGATAACACCATGGCTAATACAGATTTTCCAAGCTTGTATAGCCTTTAAATACATACCAATCTCGTGGAGAGAAGTGAAAGTGGTATTCCTGCCCAAACCAGGCAAGAATGATTACACCGAACCAAAAGCTTTCAGACCTATCAGCCTAACATCCTTCCTGCTGAAAACGCTGGAAAGGCTTGGTGACCGTTTCCTTAGAGACGGAGCCCTAAGGACTATACCAATACACCGAAACCAACATGCCTACAGTACCGGCAAGTCAACAGAGACGGCTCTCCACAACGTGGTAACGAAGATAGAGCACGACCTAGATAACAAACTATCAACACTAGGAGCTTTCATAGACATTGAAGGAGCTTTTGACAAAACCACCTTTAAGAGCATTGACAATGCGCTACAACGATACGAAGTACCCAAAACTCTAAGGCAATGGATAGGAGCCCTACTCGAGAAGAGGGTCATCCAACTTGACATAAACGGTATAACAAAGGGCATAGTAGCCAAAGGGTGCCCACAAGGAGGAGTGTTATCTCCAATCCTGTGGAACCTGGTCGTTGACAACTTGATAACAAAAATGAACAACAACGGATTCTACACCATAGGTTATGCAGATGACATAACAATTCTGATAGGTGGCAAACACGAAAACACACTCTGTGCAATAATGCAAGATGCACTGAGACTCATAGAGAAATGGTGCAAAGACAATGAACTAACAGTGAACCCAAAAAAGACCGAACTAGTACTGTTCACAAACAAAAGGAAACCAGATGTACCAAGAATGCCAACACTCTTCGGTACGAATTTAACACTATCAACAGAAGTTAAATATCTAGGGGTAACTCTAGATAACAAGCTCAACTGGAAGAAACACATAGACATGAAAATACAAAAAACAACAATAATCCTAAACCAATGCAAACGCATGATCGGGAAAACCTGGGGTCTAAAACCAAAGATAATGCTTTGGCTGTATCTGACAGTGGTAAGAAGCTCATTAACATACGCGTCACTAGTATGGTGGCCCAGAACGCTTCAGACGACAACCCAACAGGAACTACAAAAATTCCAAAGACAAGCATGCCTAGCGATTACTAGCTGCATGAGCACCACCCCAACAGATGCTTTAGAGGTAATACTGGGAATCCCCCCCCTACATCTACACATAAAAGAAGAAGCTACCCTCGCAGCGCTAAGAATTAAAACTTATGGGCTGTGGAAAGATACAAACACAACACACACCCGGATACTGTCAGGTGAGAACATGAAGTGTCCACTGTTAGGATGGATCTGCGACAAAACACAGAAGAAACACATAATCGAGAAAGATTATAAGATCAACATCTCAGATACCGGAATACACAGAACTACCAAAAACACGATAGACGTATACACAGACGGGTCAAAAACCAACCAGGGAACCGGTGCAGGAGTGTATTGTCCCGAACTAAACATACATATTGCTCGCGCGCTCGGTAAGAATAACTCTGTTTTTCAAGCGGAGTGCGTCGGCATCACTGCGGCGGCCATGGCAATGGCCGACAGACAGGTAACAAACTTTCATATTAACATTCAAAGTGATAGTCAGGCAGTCCTGCGGGCATTAGCCAAAAGTACGACCTCATCTAAGCTCGTATTGGATTGTCATAACGCACTACAAACACTAACAAAATCAAACCTGGTATCACTCGGCTGGGTTAAAGGTCACAGCGGAAACATAGGTAATGATGCAGCAGACGAACTAGCTCGACGAGCCTCAAACCTGAAGGTAATGGGACCTGAACCGATCGTTCCAATACCATTCAGTGAGTACAAGACTTGGTTAAAACAACAAACAGTAGGTACACATGCCGAACTTTGGGCAAACACCACCAACTGTAGACAAACAAAAGAGGCTATACCCAGCCCAAACCAACACCTAACTAAGAAATTACTGCAGTTAAACAGAGTTAAACTCAGGACGGCTGTAGGCATGATAACAGGACACTGTCCACTTAACAAACACCTATATGTTCTAGGTATAACCGACAGCCCTCTGTGCAGAGCTTGCATGGAGAGCGAGGAGACACCGAGACACGTGCTGCTCGAATGCAGTGCTGTAACCACTCAACGAGAAGCCCACATTGGCTCCCCAGCAACACTCCCGGAAGTCCTCGCCGACCTGGGCGGCCTGCTTGGATTCTGGAGTGAGCTCGGCTGGCTGGAGTGATCCAGCGGGGAGTCGCACCAGAGGTCTCACGCACAGCGGGCACCGGTGCTTAAGTGCGGAAAAGCCCAGAGATAGAAGAAGAAGAAGAAGATCATATTTTACGTTTAAAGGCCTGTGAAATATGCGCCATTTATTTGCAAGTATGCCAAAAGCACACTCGACATTTCGTCTGGCCCGACTCAAACGATAATTAAAAACTCTTTGATCTATATTTAAATGTTTCCCTGAGTATGGACGCATTAGATTGCTCATTAACGGTAGGCCTTTATCTGCAATAAAGACATAAGGAACTGGTTTGTGAAGGCCTGGCAAAGGCTTTGGAGCTGGTATGGGGAGCCGATGTTGCAATAATAATTCGTATAGTTTTGTGTTTTGAAAAATTGTCGAATCGCATTCTTTTCCATATGCTCCTATATCGACATATACAAACCTGTATTTAGAGTCGACTAGCGCCAGCAACACGATAGAATTATAGCCTTTATAGTTGTAAAAAAGAGATCCACTGTGGGCGGGACTACAAATGCGAATGTGCTTCCCGTCTAAAGCCCCCATGCAATTTGGGAAATTGGTTTTTTGTCAAAGTCTTCCGCTATTTGTTCTATTAGGTCTTCGGTTATTAACGGCATACATTCAGATAAAAGAATGTCCCATACAGCACGACACACACACACACACACACTTCTCGCACTATTCTGCTGATTGTACTTTTTCCTCGATAATCTGTAAATTCCATATCTCTAAATGAATTCCCAGTTGCCAAAAACCTGAAAGGAATAAATGTATTTCACAATTTCTTAGAACAAAGATACCACAAACAGTTAAGGTGGTGGTTCAATTATCTTACAAAAAACGATCGGGGGCAATGATGTGCGCAACAGTTTTTATACCGGTACTGATTGTCACGAAATTCATAAAAAATGGTACGTTCATATATTATTATAAAACACGACTTAATCAAATATAATCTTTTGCGTAATTAAAATTGATCTTTGATTTATTCGTGATTTATGTATGAACGAATATATGCTTTTTATGAATATTGCGACAATAGTACCATACCGGCATAAAAACTTTTGCGCACATGGGTACTTGTTCTAAAATTATCTATATTGCAGCCGTAAATATTCATGGTTTTTTGTATAAAATTGTACCACCTTAAAGCAGCTCATTTATCGAATTGACTTGAATAACATATAATACACACTTGATAGAGCATTAAGACAAAGCTATTCTAAAGGGGAGCTACTTTGACAGTTTGTGGAACGGGTGCCTACTGACGGAATTATTATTGAAAACTTAAACTAAAAGGAACTGCTTGTTTTAACTAAGTATTAATAGTTAATTTAAACCTGCTTAAAACAAGCAGTTCCCACCTATGTTATTGGGCCCTACCTATATTTATGTTAAATACATGCAGTCATAAAAAAATCTAATGTTTTTATGTTCCAGGAAATGATATAGTTAAAAAATGGACTAACATAAAAGACAACTACGTGAAATACTTGAAAAAGAAAGAGCTTGCAAACAAATCTGGAGCTGGTGCAAAAAAATTGAAAGAATACCATTTGTTCAAACAGCTAATGTTTTTGAAAAAAAACGCACCAAATCTAACTGACAGTAGTATATTGGAAGTAGAATCTGAAGATCCAAAGCCAAATGAAAATACAAGGTCTCGTTACCAACCTCATACTTCAACTCGTAAAAGAAAATACTGTGAAGATGATTTTGAGAATGAAATTCTCCAAACTTTGAAAAATTCAGAAAACAGACACGTTTCATTTTTTAAATCAATTTTACCGTTTCTGGAAAAACTAGATGACCAACAAACATTGACTTATCAAACTCGCGTAATGCAAATATTGACAGATTTCAATCAACCCACATATCAATACAATCAACCGTCATACAGCGGCTACCAAACATTTCAAAGTGGCTACGAAAGACCACAACAAACTACAGCAACTTATCAAACAACTCGCAAATCTGCAAGCATCCATGGCCAGACTTCGCCAAATCCATCCATAGAAGACATTTCACATCATTTAAGCGCTGTCTTATCAAACACACAGGAGTCCGAAAACGATTTTTCTTAATCGAATAGTAAAGTTTGTTTGTATCGGAATTTATAAACCGAAATTAAAATTTCATGAAGCTTTTGTGACAAAGACTAATTATTTAAACAATTTTCTAGAATATTCTAAAAATAATTAAACATTTTGATTTATGATAAGTATGTTTTATTTCTTACCTGATAGTAAAACCAAGCATCTACATAGGTTCAACAGGTTTTCTGAACACATATTGTTTTTGTAAATGAGGTGCTATCTTGGTAAGTATTTCTTCAAAAGTTGATACGGTCATTCTAAAATATTCAAAAAATTTCTCATTTGCACTTAATTTTAGCGCCATATATTTTCAAATAACTACTGCGTTTAAAGGAACGCTCTTTTACATTGCATCTGTCTGCCACCTGTGGTCGAATAGTTGAACTCGCTACCCAAAACGTCTAGCGCCATCTAGTGTGGGAAAGCAGTTTTTTGGTGAAACCTTTTTTATTTATTTTCTCAGTTTTCAGAGCTTTCAGACTCCTGAAACTTTTTTATCTGAAAACTATAAAATATAACAATAATAAAGAAATCATACTTACAAATATTTTTTTTAGACTTGCTCACAACAATAACTAGCGCCATCTAGTGTGGGCAAGCAGTTTTTTGTGAAACCTTTTTTATTTATTTTCTCAGTTTTCAGAGCCTTCAGACTCCTGAAACTTTTTTATCTGAAAACTATAAAATATTACAATTACAATAATAAAGAAATCATTGCTGCACATTGATTTTTGATATCTAGGCAAGCTCCCACAGTGCCGCTGGTCATGTCCTTTATATCCCATTTTGAAATTCCCAGGTCCATCCTCTCAGACCTCGGAGTCCATTTTAACGCAGATGTTTATAAACAAGTAACATCCCTGTTCAAAATTAAACATCTCTTTTCGTTGCCATACCACCCTCAGACAAATGGTGCTCTTGAAAGAAGCCATGCCACTCTCAAAGAATACTTAAAATCGTTTGTGAATAAAGAACAAGACAACTGGCACAAATTTCTCCCTACTGCCCTTATTTCCTATATTCTATAACACTACAACACATACTACTAGTTCAGGGAGTTCAGGGAGACGGTTCGGTATGACTTGGTCATTTTCTGCGCGAAGCCCCTTTGAAGTGCGCTCAAGCGCTTCCGCACTCCGAGCTCTGAAGTGGCAGGCGCCCAGGCACAGAGCGGCATATAAAATTATTGGCTCCACCACTGCAGTATAATAGTTAGTTATACAAGAGTGAAAAGTTGTTTTTTAACCGCGTGCTCAATTTTGATGACCGAGCAAGCGAAGGATTCTAAAATTGAATCACGAGCGCAGCGAGTGGTTCAATAATTAGAATCCTGAGCGTCAGCGAGGGAATCAAAAGAGCACGAGGTGAAAAATCTTTTCACTCGAGTGCAACACGTAACTTTTCATCCCACCTCAGCGAGGAAATTAAATACTTCTCGCGTGATTGTTGAGGGAGAAAGCTCATTTCCGCATTTTTAACAGTTTCAGTCAATTCTGTTGGCGTCAAATTAACTTCTTCGTCACTAGAATCACTCATTTTAGGTTTTTCACTTATTTTCAATTTTCTTGTTTTTAATCGAAGGTTTTAATTTTAAACAATATGACGTGAAAGAAAATGGTGCGCGCAAAGCAAATTAAAAAAGTACACCAAGAAGGTTACGAATGTGAGTTTTTAACAAATTAAAAACGGTTGTATGGAAATTCGGCACCATAGAGGTAGAAGTAAATAGGTTTTAATGATGTTTTGAATTCACAAACTTCATAGACGAGTGATATTTACTAACGTGCACACGATGTTCTAAATTCAATTTACTTTATCCTCAAGAGGATAATAACGGCTTTTGCATTCAGATATCGAAGCGTAAAAATACTCTTTCCGAGATGGTGGGATGAAAATAGTTTTTATGACTCCACAGCTGTTTGTAGAGTCCTTCAACTCTCCTGCAAGTGTTGCTTACATGAGAGTTGAAGGTCAGCTTGTTGTCGATAGTTAACCCCAGGATCTTTATTTCGCTGGACAGGTCAATGCCGATCCCGCCCATGCTGAAGAGCGGGGAGTCGTATTTTATTTAGCTTGTTTGTTATAACCATCGCCTTTGTTTTGTGTGGTGCAAACCTAAGCTTGTTACGGTCTCCCCACCCTCGAACATAGACAAGTGCAGCATTTGCCCGTTGCGAGACCTCCAGCCCTGTGTCACCGTCGCTTGTTGTCGATAGTTAACCCCAGGATCTTTATTTCGCTGGACAGGTCAATGCCGATCCCGCCCATGCTCAAGAGCGGGGAGTCGTATTTTAGCTTGATTGTTATAACCATCGCCTTTGTTTTGTGTGGTGCAAACCTAAGCTTGTTACGGTCTCCCCACCCCCGAACATAGGCAAGTGCAGCATTTGCCCGTTACGAGACCTCCAGCCCTGTGTCACCGTCGAAGACGAGGACAACATCGTCAGCAAAGGCCTGACAATACTCTCCCCGCCCTCTCAGGCCTTGCAGTAGTGGATCCAACAAGAGGTTCCATAAGACGGGACCCCCGATGGAGCCTTGCACACATCCTTTGGTGGTGTTGTGTCTGTGTTCTGCCCCCGCGTACCTCACTCTGACCTTCCTATCCCGAACATCCGAATCCCCTGTCTCGGAATCGAATTCCCGGAAACCGAATCCCTGAACACTTACTACTTTATGGCTAATCAAATTAACAACAACTTTACCATAAACGCTGAGATAGATGCATACTATGGAATGAACACGGCGGAAGATCCATGGGGTTAAACAGAGTGCATGCCATACCCATCCTTTCTACAATGTGAAATCGGGGAATCGGGAAATTGAACGCAACCGACGGTTTGATCAACAAAGACCTTGAGAAACCTATGGAAGTGAACCAGAGTTCTATTTATTGTGCGCCCTACTAAGTGATGAAGTGTACATAGATTGATATAATTCGTGTATGCTTTACAATTTTATAGCAATTGATCCATTTCAAAACCATTTAAAATTTCCTATTATTCCAACTGGAAATAAAGCTACTAAGAAAAGAATAAACCTACTGCCATATCTTCAATGGTTTGGAGAGATTTAAAAGGACTTATTAATTAACTATGCCATGTTATTGTCTGCTTAGGATACTATTAGGAGTGGGCGATACGAAACGTATACAGTTATTGAAACTATATATTGATTCAATATCGTAAATCCGATATCGGCCTGAGCTAAAACTATATTTTCGAGCGAAACACTATATCGCTTGTGCGACGGCCGATTCCGATTTGCGACGATATTGTATCGCGGTGGAAACGAAACGAAATTCGTAGCCGAACCGAATCACGATATCTAGGTAGGAGAGGGAGTGCGCGATGGTGAAACCGAAATAGCTATACAATACATACGATTCTAAACCTTAACTCGAACTTGTTAAGTCTGTTTGAAGGTTTTAGTATTTTGTATCTTTTAGTATTTTGACGCGATCGATCGTATTATGAAATATCACCTTTTGACCAATGCACAGTCTTGTATGTTGTAAGTTTGTTAACATTTGGCCTTGAACTAGAGAGCAAAGAAATTAGCTAAGAAAAAATTTTAGAAGTACCTATTCTATTTTTAGTTTCACTTAAACACTCGAGTGAGCACATTTATTTGTTCCTCCATAGTTTTGAAAGTTTTGAGATTAACTCATAATAATTTATTCATTACTAGCTGATGCCCGCGACTTTGTCCGCGTGGTTAAATTTTTTTGTTATTCCCGCGGGAACTCCTAAATTTTCCGGAATAAAAAGTAGCCTATGTCACTCTCCAGGTCTTCAACTGTACCCATGCCAAAAATCACGTCGATCCGTTGCGCCGTTGAAGCGTGATTGAAGGACAAACCAACAAACAAACTGACTTTCGCATTTATAATATTAAGTATGGAAGTATTACGGATTATTTGTGTTATTTTGGTATTTAAAAACAAATTTAATTTTCATAATAGTAGTCATTCTAAGTATCTTATTAGGTAGTTACAATAGATAGTAGATACTGTACGTAGCCCAGTATCAGGTCAGTATCCACTTTGTCAAAAATCGTTCCGAACCAGATATCTAAAGAGGTCGATATTCATCGCGAGGTATTTGCTAGAACGGCATATCAGTCAATATATAGTTTCAGAAAATATAGTGTTTCGAAATCCGATATCCAATATCAATATATGGTTTCGATTCGATATTCAGAAAAAGCGATATTACCCACTCCTAGATACTATTGTATAATGATTTATGACGGGTCCCGGACTCGTGTCTCCCCTGATTGCCCCTCTCGGGGAGACATTAGGATTTTTCAGCCCTGGTGTCTTCCCTAGGCCGGGGGAGATAACAGGATATATTTTAATATAATATTTTAAGTATTCATGGATCCCCTGTCAAGTTTATACATACTGGCCACTCGAAAATAAAGTGTATGCCTATGGGTATAGTTGAGGACCTGGAGAGTGCTCCAGGTCGTCAACTATATCCATGCCAAAAATCACGTCGATCCGTTGCTTTTAGGGGTTAAAATGGGGGTTGGAAGTTTGTATGAAAGTCTTTTGTTTTTTAAGTTAGAGACATGAAAATTGACACTTACGTTATTAGTTATAAATAATATAAAACTGTATAAGAAATTTTACAAAAATTTACCCCAATAGTGACGTAGATTTTTTGCCAAACTAATTTATAAAAGTTGATTATTACAGTGCCTGCCTACCAAAGACTCATAGACAGGGTCAAGGTCAGCCTCAAGGGTGTGAAGATACTAACTAGCATATCAAGACGACCTAATTATACTTTCCAGGAGCTTCGATAAGCACCTCAAACGAATTAGAACGGATGCTCGATAAACCGAGGGCTTCCGGGCTGACCGTCAACCGAGATAAATGCAACCTCGGCTGTTCAACAATAAAGTACCTCGCAATCTAAATAATTGAGAATGCTGTGCTGTGTGCCTTTCTGCAAAAATTCTTCGAACATGTATCCGCATCAGAGGCGGAGAAGGGGATAAGTTTTCATGGGACTCTCGATACAAAACAAAATACTTAATTAAGCATTGACGCGGTGTTGTCAGTGTGCCTTTCTGCAAAAATACTTCGAATAATGTTATCGAATAATAATCAGAGCCGGAGGAGATGGGCATAAGTTTGTTCTCGATATGAAACAAAATACTTAATTGAGCATTGACAATGTGGTTCTGTGTGTCATTCTGCAAAAATACTTCAAACAAAGTATTCACATCGAAGGAAAAGGGCATAAGTTTTCATGGATGAGTTTCTTTATACTACACCCGCTCGGAAAGTACATTTCTTACTTTTTTTAAAACGAGGAAAGTACTTCATTGTTGATAACCAAAGATACCTGCGAAAAAAATTAATGAAATTTCATTTCGGGCAGAAAAATTGTATGAAAATCCATTGTTAGGTTGAAAATCGAAGTACTTTAACGCCGGACGGGACCTAGTGCCGGACACTCGTAGTATCTCGAAAACCAATATCGCGAGCGATTCGAGTGTCCTCGAATCGCTTAAGTAAAAGGGGCGCGGGGGGACGTACCTATACCGAGTCACTGGACGCCAGTGACGCGCATAGCAACGCCGGGAGCGAGTGTTTTCAGATTTTGGAGGGAACGTACTGCGTCACCTAAGATTCGGGTGAGTATTACGAAGTTGTTTTTGTTTTTAGCTGCCTGTGTTTATTTTTAATTAAGATATTATTCATTTACATTTAATCATACTAATATCACAGCCTTGAAATATACAGTCCAATTACGAATGTACTTGTACAGAGCAACGATGTGGTGGGTTGCGGAGCGCGGGCGGCGCGGCCCGCTGCACGCAGATTCGCGTAGTCTGCGTGATTGATGGACGAGGGTTTACGTGAGCGTGGTTTTAAATATTTTAAGTGTCGTTTAGTAAGTTCTATCATAAAATGGTGCATTACTACATTACATTACATTACATTACATTACATAAATCGTTGATGGGGGCCCTATACCTACTAGTCTGATGAAAGCCATTGCCAAACTTA
This sequence comes from Erebia epiphron, assembly GCA_963932025.1. Classification (NCBI taxonomy): domain Eukaryota; kingdom Metazoa; phylum Arthropoda; class Insecta; order Lepidoptera; family Nymphalidae; genus Erebia; species Erebia epiphron. Next base: position 4,402,624 of record OZ009948.1, read on the forward strand.
AACTAAGCAGGAATAAGTTTTAATATTTTGTAGAAACGCAAAGATTAATTTACCAGACTGAATAGAGTGTAACTACAAAATATTATGTGATAATATTATTTGGTTTGTTCAAAGAAACATAATTGTCGTTATAATTATATGAAGTTATATTTGAATGCATGATTGTAAAAACCCACCTCAGACCACTTTTTCTGAAATCCTGTTTATTACAGATTTATTTTCTCTATGGCAATACACACTGTCTGAGTGTATAAACACACCTCTATCATACAAGCATCCCATATTTTAAAAGGCACGAATATTTCAATGGGTGTAAAAACCCACCTTATCCTGGATGAAGTGTTTTTTTACATCCAAACATATGGCAACAATTGAAACTGTCAGATGTCAATATTGACGATTTTAATGTTAGTTTGATTAACTTACTTGACTGTAACGGACACGAATTACTTTTATTAGACAAATAAATAAATTTTTTATTAATTTAAATTTCATGAGTAAAAATTAGTGCTGGAACAGAGGATAATGTGATTTACCCAGGTGAGTCTTCCTCTGGTGAAACTCGCATAAAAAAACGACGAGACAATTCTTATTGACACAATTGACACGAGACAATGATTATTCTCGTAATAAGATCAAACAAGCACGAATTCACGGGCAGGCTTATGTAACGACAAAAACGACCACATGAACCTGCGTATGGACCAAGGCAGCTCTGCATCAATGCAAAGAAGGTGGAAGACCTGAAAAAATGTATTCAGTTTGTGCCGGAAGAGGAAAAAGTAAAGTTCTGGGATGAAATATTGCAATGGCCTACAACTGAAAATGTCGAAGATGAGGATTAAGATTAATTCAGCTAACTTTTTAAGCAAACAAATATTGTAAAACATTCGCACAATTGAGACTTTGATTGTAAAAGCACACCTTGTACAAGATGACTGTAAAAACCCACCTGATCCCAAAACTTTAAAAATATATTTAAAAAAAACTATCAATTATTTATAGAATCAGTTTTTAACATACCATATTTTAAATATTTTTCAAAATTAATAGTAAAAATAAAAAAAACTTGCAATTCATTTTTTTTACACCAGGCAGTTTTTATTGATTTTCTAAAACTTTTGCTTTTGGTCTGAGGTGGGTTTTTACAATCATGCATTCATTTAGTAAATAATTCAGAATAATAATTGATTTTCTAAGTAGATTCTTTGGGTGTGGAACTCAAAAAAAATGTCCTTGTTCAATATAATTTCTTAACCTATGAGTATGTACCTACATGATATTATGTTAATAAAAATAATATGAGAATAATAATAATGAAAATTATTTTAATCCCAATTTTGTGACAACCCTTGCATATTTGTGTAGGAACACGTATATACCTAAACGAGCGGCGGCATCGCTCGACTTCAAAGGCGTCGAACAACTGGTAGTATTTCGTTAAACTGTGCTAATATTGTGTGTTTGTTTGTTGGTTTGTCCTTCAATCACGCCGCAACGGATTGAGGTGATTTTTGGCATGGATATAGGTGAGGACCTGAAGAATGACACATTTAACCCGGAAAATTAAGGAGTTCCCGCGAGAATCACAAAAACCTTAAACTACGCGGACGAAGTCGCGGGCATTAGCTAGTAGTTTATAAAAACTACTATTACTAACCTAAACTATTTCAATAATGTTTTTGTACATTATTTAAATAGTTTAGGTATATAAAAAATAATTGTAACGATGTCTTGTCCCGTAGTACCGGACACCAAATAGTCCCGTAACGCCGGACAGTGAATATGTTTTATTTTTATTTTGGTAGTATTTACATTTATTATAATACTTATTGTGCCTACGATGTTTCAGACATCAGAACGGTCAGGGAAAAACGGAGGAGAAAAAAAAGGAAAGTGGGATGAAAATAATTTACAAATCTTGAAGATCACTCATCGGTTTAACAAGGAGAAAGGAGTTGCAGGAAAGCATTTCTACTACGATTTTATGGAGAGACATCCTGACTTATCACCGAGAGCACCAGAGTCGACGAGCATGATGCGGGCCGTTGGATTCAACAAACCACAAGTGGATCTATTTTATTACAAATACAATCTTGAGAAATTAATGACACTGCACAAATTTCCACCCTCTTAAATTTACAACTGTGATGAAACTGGAGTAAGCTGCGTGCACAAGCATGAAAAAGTTCTTGCTCCAAAAATCCGTCCATCAAGTTGGGAAACTCACTTCTGCTGAGTGACGCAAAAGTATAAGTATTGTTTTGTATGAGCGCTAACGGTCGCTTTATACCGCCACTTTTCGTATTTCCAAGGCAAAAGATGAATGACAGACTCATGAAAAACGCTCCAGCTGAAAGTCAAAGAGAAAAACTGAAAGCCCAGCCAAAAGGGTGGATGAATAGTGATTTCTTTCTAAAGTGGTTGCAGATATTCGCAAAGCACTCCCACTGAGTCCCACCCAACAAAAGAGAGTCCTGTTTTTCTTCTCCTGGATGGCCACTGCAGCCTCAAGACTGGCTGTCATAATGTTACAATACAATATCCATTTGATAAGCTCGCCGCCACATACGACTACCCACAAACTCCAACCACTTGATAGAACATTCATGAAGCCATTTAAAGATGCCTATAACCAACGATGCGACATGTGGATGAGAGCCAATGCTGGGTCTCGGATAACTGATTACGACACTGCTGGTATTGTCAAGGAAGCGTTCACAAAATTGGCTCGAATGGATATTGCGGCGTCTGGGTTCAAATGCACAGGAATTTGTCCATTTGATACATATTTGTTCACAGAAATTGATTACTAAGTAGCAGACTTGACTAATATTCCACTAGAAGAACCAGGAACATCCTCAAACTGCACCGAAAAATGTATTGTGCCTGACGTTGATATGTAGCTGAAACCACTTCTGTGACTTGCAACAAAACCATCCAACGATTTAGCATCAAAAGAATCGAATGACAAGACAAGATGTTTATTAATTTAAGGTAATGTATACTTACTTCCACAGGGCAGATAATTCGAACAACAGGTTCAAACCCAATTTACTTAACGCCTCATGATAATAATATCGTAACGAGCACAGTCACAGGTTCTACAGTGGACGTGTCTTTTCGTACAGAAAAATCAATGATAGATGATATGCCTATATGTTTTTATGTTGGTTTCATTAAACGAACCTTGGAAATTACCAGTGGCCTATTTTCTTATTCACGGGCTAATGTGTGTGCAAACGGCTAATATTATAAAAATGATTCATTGCAAATGTAATGCAGCGACGTAGGAGTGGATGTTAATTCATTGACTTTCGATGGGAATCCTACTAACCTGACTTCTAAATAAGGAAATCTTGGGTTGTAAAGTAAAATGTGATCCGAACAACTCAAAACAACATCTAAGCATCCTACCGGCAAGTATGACATCGCTGTCCTATTAGTTTTTTTATGTTTGTTACCTCAGAACTTTTGACTTGGTAGACCGATTTGGATGATTCTTTTTTTTATTTGAAAGGGCATACTTCCTATGTGGTCCCATATAAATTTTATCGAAATCGGTCGAGCGGTTTTTAAAATATCAACAATAAAATAAGTACTTTGTATGGTGTATGCTTGTTCTAAAGTTGGCGCGGGAGTTTGAAGTCGGTTGTTTGAAAAGAATTTTTTATATTAAATTATGAATCCAAAGAATATTGTTTAAATGAAGACAAAATTATGTAGATGAATAATGTGTTTGATGAATTCCATAGTTTAGACATTGTAATAATAATACCTTGACTGCCTCGTTGGTCTAGTGGTTAGCAAAGTCGACTGCGGATCACGAGGTCCTGGGTTCGATTCCCGGTCGGGCATAAAAGTTAGGTATTGGGTTTTTCAATTAAGAAATTCTCAGTGCCAGCCCGGAGTTGGAAGTTGGCGGTGTTTCACCCCCGTGCCTCAGAGAGCACGTTAAGCCCTCGGTCCCGGTTATTATCACTAACATGATAATAGTCGTTAAAGCCCGCCAACCCGCATTGGAGCAGCGTGGTGGGTCTAAGCTCTAATTCCCGCTCTCCTATGAGAGTGGAGGCCTGTGCCCAGCAGTGGGACGTTAATGGGCTGTAGTGATGATGATAGATGATGAATAATAATACCACGAGTGAGCGAAATTAGTATATATGTCACCGTAAGATTGTAAAAACCGTAAGATTGTAATTTAACGCTTTTTTTCGATAGATTGTAATCAGTCGAAAGATTGTGAACCGTTCAATGTTTTAAGTGTCAATTTTTGAAATATTCATTGTATTTACGTTTTCTTGTCTCTTTCTTCTAGGTTAGGGTTCGACATAAATAATCAAGTAGTGATAGACTTAGGTTCTATCGGGTTAATAAACCTAACAGATTACAATCTACCGAAAAGTAATCCGTTATATTGTAATCATTCGACAGTTTACAATTTCGCGAGTTAGATTAAAATCTAACGGTTTTTACAATCTTACGGTGACATATATAATACGCTAATACCAAGGAGTGACAGAGCGAGAATTTTTTTTTTTCCTGCTCAGAGTATTACATTTTTTGCTGGGCACAACCGACCAGTTGAGCCAAACAATCCTGTGTCATTTTTGTTATTCGCACATATTCGTACGAAATCCGAATTTGACAAAATGGAAACTGTGCTCGTAGTTTACGAAAAAAGTATTTTAACCAGGCGATCCTAGCTCGTCGACAGGCGATGATTACCACGATGACGACCACGAGGAACCATACGCCCGCCACGGGATGGCTTGGAGCATTATTGGGAGCTGCGTGCTCCCAATAATGCTTCCGCCGCCGGTGGTGTAGTGCGCCGCATGAGATGGTCTCAAAATATGAATGAGAGCGTCATGCGAGCGTACTATGGGGCGACAGAGGGGTGTGGGAACGATTATGCGAGCTAACCACCAGGCAGCAGGCGCGCGCATCAGCTCGCGGCGGACCGGTCTGCTTCGCCCCGCGCGCGCTCCCCACATTACGGGACATCGGGCGGCGACGCTATTCGCCTTCACTCGGACACAAGCTACTAGCTTGAAGCTAGTGCGCGCCCGACAGTCTCACGCGTAGCCCGTGTCGCTCAGTACAATTTTAATCCGCTATCCGCTCTGCTATTGTCTCGTCGTCTTATTTTCCTCTTGTACAATTTCTATCTTTTCAGTAGTATACAACTTAACTTCAATCTACTGTTTCTCTCTTACTATCCAACTATCTATTTCTACAGGGGGAATTAACCTCACAGGGTACCCGTTCAAGGATGTTGTCCCTGTTAAAGGCGCTTGAACCAACAATGACTGTAACTGCTCAACGAATGTCGGATCAGGTGCGACTTATTCAGCGTCGTCGGATGCTGGGCGAGTCTACACTTAAGCGGCTTCGTTTAGTTATACCACAAATAAATTGTACTAGTTTGAGGAATAATTTTCAACAGACTTCAAAAAAAGGAGGAGGTTCTCAATTCGTCTGTATTTTTCAACCGACTTCAAAAAAGGAGGAGGTTCTCAATTCGACTGTATTTTTTTTTTTTTAATATATATAAAATAAAATAAGTACTTTGTATAGCGTGTGCTTGTTGTTGTAAAGTTGGCGCGGGAGTTTGAAATCGGTTGTTTAAAAAGTATTTTTTTTATTGTTAATACAGAGTTTTAACAATGTATTTCAAATGTAAAGACTTTTGCCATATTTTATGGAATGACAAGTTGCCAGTTGGATTCCCATACAGGAGTTACAAAGTACCTTGCCGTCTTAACATTTAAAATGCATAGTAATAGCATACTACTAGGTTTAATTAATTAAATTATATAGTAATCAGTAAATATAAATAAATGAGAGAAACAATATATAGACTGAATCTTTGGTAGGTCAAAACTATGTATGGAATTTTAGGTATGTGTTTATGTATTAGAGGTCAAATGAAGCAATATTATTAGCCTCAGTGTCACATCCGTTCTTCAAAATGCAATGGGTACCAAAAGCGCGGAAAGAATATGTAAAAGAACTTATCCTGACTGAAACACGAAAAATAAATCGATCTGAAAAAATATCGGAGGCTTTAGACAATATTCATATATATAAAAACGAAAGATGAATCTTATTACATGTTTTTAGAGGATTCTGATTCATCCGTCGCAAGTGCCGAAAACACAGGGTCTACTGGCAGCACCGCGGACTTAGAAACAAACAATACCTAAATAATAAAGATACCAACATAAAGAACTTAAATGCTTATCCTACATTAAAAAATATATTTTTCAAATACAACACCTGTTTGCCAAGTTCCGCCTCATAATTCATAATTCATAATTTTTATTTTGCCAAATTGTGGGTAACAACAGTTGTTATCTTATAATTCTAAGTCCCGTTCACAATTTACTGCTAGTGGCAGTGTGCAAACATATAGGTACATGTACAGCCTTAAATGAAGTTATATTTTTTAACTCAATTATTTATAATATATATCCAACCTAATTCCTTTGAGTCCAACAATTTAAAATGTGTCAATATATGTATGTTGAAATAAATCATTTTCATCTTTTTCATTTTCAATGTCAATTTTTATTATTAAATAAATTAGAAAAATTTGATTAATAAATTATGTAAGAGTAAATGTCAGAATTATGTCAAGTCAAATATTAAGTAAATTAATAATTCGTACATCAGCTATGACACCTTTTAAATTTACATAATTAGTTTACAGTTTATCCAGTTAAACAATCATTAAGGTATTCACCAACACTATAGTAACTCTTCCTACTTAGAATGTCAAAAATTACTCTTTTAAACCTTATCAGTGGCAGATCCTTATGGCTATTAGGTAGTTTATTGAACAAAGCCACAGCCATACAATGTGAATTCTTTGCGTATAGGGCCAGCCTTCTTGGTGGCACCCAGAGTCTATTTTGTGGCCTACCTCTTCTGTTTGGACACTTTTCACTCAGTGTGGGGAACAGGTTGGGATGTTTTTTTACGAAAAGCAATGCTTCATATATATAAAGACTTGGCAGTGGCAAAATTTTATTTTTCCTAAACAGTGGTTTGCAGCTGTCTAAAGGTTCGGCCCGGAAAATAGACCTCATGCAAGCCTTTTGCTTAATAAACACCTTTATCGCATCTGTTGAGTTTCCCCACAAAACCAAGCCATAACGCATTATTGACGAAACATAACCGTGGTAAGCTAGTAAAGCAGTTTATATATTTGAAACTAGTGTAAGTCTCTTTAGGACGTATATAAATCGATCTATTTTTTGGCACAGAAATTCAATGTGAGACTTCCAATTGCAATATTTATCTAGGGTTATTCCAAGAAAAGATATCGTTTCTGTTTCTTTTATGGTACACGAATCATATACGACGTTTAAATCGCTTGGATTAGATTTGTAGGTTTGAAATTGCATGTAGTGTGTTTTAGTCATATTTATACTAAGATTATTTTCATTTAACCAATTGATAACTGATATGAGCGATTCATTTACTTCTTTCTCAAGCGTTTGCTTATCTTTAGATTTGATAATTATCGTTGTATCATCGGCGTATAAGATACATTTATGGGTAATGACATTTGGAAGATCATTGATATAAAGTAGGAAAAGCAGAGGACCAAGGACGCTTCCTTGGGGCACTCCATATGGGTTTTGTGTATAAAATGTTGAACGATAGGAGTTTGTGTGGGCTCCTTGTGTTTTAGAAACTTCCACACATTGCTTACGTTCAAAAAGGTAGCTCGTTATCCATTCTAGTGCTTTGCCTCTTATTCCATATTTTTCTAATTTATCAAGTAATATTTTGTGACTTATTAAATCAAAAGCCTTGGTCATGTCAAGAAAAATTGAAACAACGCTATGACCAGTATCCATATTTTCTAATATGTATTTAATTAAACTAAAGCAAGCGAGAGTTGTGCTGCTTTGTTTTCTAAAACCAAATTGCTCCGTTTTTAGTATATTAAATGTTGTTAGAAAGCTGTAAATTTTGTCAAACATTATTTTTTCAAAAACTTTTGATAATATAGGGATAAGCGTTATTGGGCGATAGTTACTTTTTTCGTCTTTATTATTCTTTTTATGTAAGGGTTTCACTATTGACTTTTTCAAGTTTTCGGGATATATTCCATCCGTAAAAGATAAGTTAATAATATGACAAAGAGGTGACGCTAAATAATTTGCACATGATTTAATAATCTTAGTGTTAAGTTCATCATATCCCGTTGAGTTCGTGTCTTTCAGTTTAGCTATAACCTTATATACGTCATATGGACTCACTGGGGTAAGAAATAAGGAATGAATGTTCCAGGATAACGTGTTTACAATAGAGATTTTATTATTAATATCCCCATTTGAGTCACTTATATTTATAAAATATTTATTGAACTCTTCTGCGATCTCAATAGGGCTAGTCAAAGTTGAAGTTTCATTAATTTTTAATTCTTTTATTTCATTACATATATATTTTGCGTTTAAATTTGAATTAACACGTTCAGTGCCACCGACTCGCCCGGCGAGTTCACGTAAATTTTATTCCAGTGCCGACGACTCGCCTGGCGAGTTCAGTGTTTTTCACCAATATTTCGAAAATGCATCCGTATTTTCTGCTCAAAATTATAGTTTAGACTAAATATATGCTAAACTAAAGATTTACGAGGTGGGCCGGGTGCGGAGACCCCGTTTATATTTGAATGGAAAAAAACTATTCTGCAATGCCTTGAACTCGCTAGGCGAGTTCGCTGCCATAGATCCTCAACCTTTTAAAGTAAATATGTCGCGACGTCAACATAGTAGCAAGGACTACCTACATACTTGTGATATGGAACCAATATACCACAAACTACAGTGGAATCTTAATAACTCGAATGTTAAGGGAAATGCTAACAATTTCGAACGAGTTATCGACTTACCAAGAACTTCGAGATACATATGATTTAAATGCGCTGAAACTTCGACTTAAAAATTAATACTGACGGACAAGCTCCGTTAAAAGTAATCGTGTCGACAAGGAACAAACATAACACAGCTGTGTTACTTATAAAGTTTTATGATTGTTTTCATTCATTGCACGTGTATAAGACAAAAACAATAGATTAGAAGCCCCGAACCCGAACATTCATTTTGGATTTTATTGCTATTATTTCGGGGAATTCCAAGTAAGACGTCATTATATTGTACTAACTACGACTTACGGAGTCTCCTTTTAGAAATTCGAGTTATAGAGTATTACATAAATATGTACTATCAATACTTCGTTGCCAGCCTTATACGGCCCGGCGACAGCAATTTGGATGCTGCCTTTTATATCTAGTTTATTTTCCTTTATTTTTCCTTTCCTTATAAATTTAGTTAAATAGATTTTTTATACACAATGTTTTATATAAGTAATAATATAGTTTTTAATTTAATTGTAATTTTAAGATAGATTTAATTTTTTACCCTGTTATTAAGCCAAGTAAGAATATATAATATATAAATACTTCGTAGGGAAATAACATTTTGTTCAAGTTATATAGTCTTAATAATTTAAGATATCGCGTATCTAGGGGTTCAGTGGAAGGGAATGGCAATTCTTTTCGACTTAACGAGGTTCGAGTTATAGAGATTCCATCTTAGTTTCATTAGAATAAAAAACAAGCTTAAGAAATACAGAGTTATCGTAGCCCCTCGACTGCGCCGACGCCTTTAGACTGTATTTCATTTTTACCGGGCAACTGCGGCGCGACAGTCTAAAGGCGTCGCACGGCCTTGAAAAAATCCGTGTTGGCCGACACCCAGGTTTGGTATTATTTTCAATATTTTTACTATCTCTATCCTTTGCAAACTTTGGTAGAAGCTAATAGGTTAAACAAGGACACAGTAGGAATTTTTTGACGTTCTTAGTCTATGTAATCAATTTATGGGAAGAAATTTCGTGCGAGGAGGACACCAACTTGAAAAAAAAAAAAAAAAAAATATTTTTCATTTTTGCCTAGACAGAGAATTATCGAAGACAGTCCTTGTTTCGTGTATTCTTACTCTAAGACCACTAACCATAGTGCACATCAATCAATCAATCTACAGATTGGGCCAATATTGGCCAAGTTAGAGGTACCCAAAGAGAAGAAAGGAGGGTAATTTTTGGTCTGTTTTTTGTTATTTTTCTGTGTAAACCATAGTGAAGAGCGATTACCTTTCAAACTTTAATCTACAGCTGTAGATTAAAGCTGTCGTCTGGCTGTAGCTGTCGTCATCGCATGCGTTTATCTGTTCTCTACTTTAGTGACCTGGCTTACATTTACTGGACTCCCGTGTTTTGATTACCTTGGCTTGCGATTACTGGACTTGTTTGAGTGCTGTTTCGACTATACCTTTGCTTACGATTACCGGACCTGTTAGATACTGTTTGAACTACTTTGGCAAACGTTTACTGGACTTTGAGTGTTCTCGTGTCTACCTTAAGTTGCCACAGCTGGAATTTTGAAAATCGGTGAGTACTCTCCATTTTGGTTTATTTATTAAATGGAAAGTCTACTTTATCAGAGTGTAACTCTATCTAAATCTTTCCTTGATTTAACGTCATTTCATGATTCCTAAGTAGGCCTTAAAACTGTGCAAAACTTACATGGGGTGATTCAAGACCGCGTGAAACGGGGGACCTAATTTTTTTCTTTGGACGTCAATCTTCCGGCTAACCTGTATAAGCCAGAGAGATTCATTGATTTGTTTGTTTCATAATGTTAAAAAAGTTTATTAAAGTAGTACAAATTAATGTTTTGTTCCAAGGTTATGGATTCTTACGACAACCCAGTACCTGGAACTTCTCATTCCTGGGACGATCCTGCTTGGAATACCCTCCACATCGAGGAGACACTCGCAGTTATGGATTCGTTTATCGAAGAACCAAACAGAGAAGAAACAAATTTACTTATCCATTCACCTCAATATCCAATCACGGATTCTGAATTATTGGGGATATTGTCAGAAAATGTATTGGATGAATTGGAGACAGATAATGATGGTGACTCTGATCCCGAATTTTTCGAAAATGCACATGAAAATGCTCAAGAAGACTATGTTACGCCTGGTGAAGCATGGTTTCCCGGAAACCCGACATCTAATATAACCGAATTCCAATTCCTGAAGACCCCCGGACTGAAAGAAGATGTTGGTGATGAGCCTATTAATTATTTCGACGCATTGTGTTCTTCTAATCTGCTGGAATTACTTAAAGACTGCTCCAATGAATATGGAGAAATAGAAAAAAAATCTACCGCGGCCACAAAAAGCAGAAAAAAATCTTGGAAGCCTGTAACCAGTCAAGAAATGAAATTGTTTTTCGGTCTCATATTTCATATGGGATTTATAAAGATAAATCGCTTGAATGACTACTGGAAAAACGATGCGTATTTTGATCAACCTATATTTGGAAGGGCAATGTCACGGAATCGATTTATTTTAATTTTGAGAATGTTATGTGTGTATGTAGGACAAGTGACGTGCAGTTATGATAAAGTTAAAAATATAATCGATTACTTTAATGAAAAAATATTATCTTTATATTATCCAACAAAAAAAATTACCATTGACGAATCAATGATGTTATGGCGGGGACGATTGTCATTTAGACAATATATGAAGGGAAAGCGCCATAAATACGGCCTAAAATTCTACGCACTGGCTGACCAGCTCGGGGTTATTATGAAACTACATTTATACGGCGGTGCATCTGATGCTCTCGTAGGCGGCAAAAATCACGTGCAAAAAGTAGTTGACCACTTGCTTCATGATTTTATTAATGTAGGACATCATTTGTTCGTAGACAATTATTATACAAGCGTCAGTTTAGTTGAAAAATTATTTTCTAATAAAACCTTTTGCACAGGTACGCTTCGTCAGAAGAGAAAAAATAATCCAAAAGAAATTGAATCCGCGAAATTAAAAAAAGGAGAACTATGCATTGTTCACAAGAATAATGTTTGTGTATTAAAATGGATAGACCAAAGAGAAATAAGGGCTATATCAAGTAAATATAATGGGGATTTAGAACTCACGCGAAATCGACGGGGTACTTTGAAATTAAAGCCACAAATGGTTATTAAATACAATAAATGTATGAAAGCAATCGATCGACATGACCAAATGTTGTCTTATTATTCATGCGAGCACAAATCGTTGCGATGGTATAAAAAGGTAATCATACATGTTATGCAAATTCTATTGGTCAACTCCTTTTTATTATATAACAAATACAATTCAAAAAAATTAACATTGTATGATTTCCGCTTAAGTGTAATTAAGTCAATAATAGAACCTCATTAGCCTCCCACATTACAAAGGCCTTTAATGAATAAAATTCATTGTATTATGAAACTACCAAAAGATACCCACGGCAAAACAAAGAGAAGGCGTTGTAATCAATGTTGGCGCACATTAAAAAAAAGGGTTCAAACTGCATTCGCATGCGAAGATTGCCCAGGTCAGCCAGGATTGTGTATTGAGTGTTTTAGACCGCACCATAAATATTAAGAGCATTTATACCATCCACTAGCATCACTTACTAGTAAAAGCCTTTAAGATCGTACTAAAAATTTTTGTGTTGCCTAAAAATGTTGATTTAAATTGTTTTGTGTTATAAAAATAAAAGTTGATTTACATAATGTTTTATTTACTTAACTAATTTCCACCACTTAACAAACACAATATCACAAATTATTATTCATTAACATAGCAGCATTTAGACTCAGTCTTGTGGATTAAATTAATAAGTAAAACTAATCAATATATTGATAGTATTTATTAATAATCATTCATAGATTCTTTTGCGTTTCTATCATTACATAACTTTCAACCCAATTATCAGAGACCTTAATTATTAATTTATGAATTGTTTTCAATCAGTCTAATAATCTGATACATAACAAAGCGCCTTTTAAACATTGGCACATTGGCAAGTTCACGTCCAATAAAAATGCCAAAGCTTTCGTTGGCCATTTCTATATACTTAGAATTATCACCTGTAGTATTAGTTTGAGTGCTGCTTTCAGTAAGATTTAAGTTTTTCGTATTTGTTGAAATGTCACATGTTTGATAGTTATTATTGTCGTCATCCCAGTCTTGAGAATCATTTTCAAACAGAACCTTCATCGAGTTGTCTTCAGTGTAATTTTGGAGATTTCCTAAAATAAAATAAAAATAGGAATAAAGCAGCTTTTAAATATTACATGTTTTTTATGTAAACAAGTGATGAGACGTGCTGGACATTCACACGATGGTAAGCGTCATGCCAGCTCATAACAGTTGCAGTGCTACCCATTGCTTTGATTTACAGTCATTGGATGCACTGCACTGCGCTCATCAATGTGCCCAGTTATTTCACTAGCTACAGTGCCATTCAAACAGGAACAGAGCATTACTATTTGGCGGCTGAATATCTGGCACTGCTGGTGTCCACCACAGGTAGTCGTACCTAGCATAAAAGGCCTACCACCTGGTAAAACGTTGTTAAGATAAGTAAAATGAAAATAATCAATAACAAAACAAACACGTTACCTTCTATGCATGGTCGCTTTGTAGGTCTCTCCTCCTCCATCTGAGTTAAATCGTCGTCGTAAGGCTCCGTTTCTGCCACAAACCGCGCTAAAAAAATATCAGGCACTTCTTAACAAACGAACGTAATAAAAATGTTGTTTCATTTAAAGACACTATAATTATTGCATATTAATAAGTTATCATTTAATTTTAATTCGACAGATTTTAAACGTTTTCAAAAACTATTTTTTTTAATTGTTATCAATTAAATTCGCAATAAAAATTATATATTTTAATCTGATACAATATTCTTAAAACTGAGAGCCCGTATTTCAGGGTAAAATTGTCTATTTACAAGTACATATTACAAAATTCAAAATATAACCTTAACAGTAACCACAGTTAAAAAGATTGACAACCACTGCTTTTAAATTACGATTACACTTACCTTTTTTTTTATCCGAAGAGTTTTTTGCCATTTTTACAAGCTAAAACACTTTTTAAAGAAAAAAGACAAGTCCTAAAACACTTTTTAATTGCGTTGTACATTGTTTTCAATCAGTCTAATAATCTGATACATAACAAAGCGCCTTTTAAACATTGGCACATTGGCAAGTTCACGTCCAATAAAAATGCCAAAGCTTTCGTTGGCCATTTCTATATACTTAGAATTATCACCTGTAGTATTAGTTTGAGTGCTGCTTTCAGTAAGATTTAAGTTTTTCGTATTTGTTGAAATGTCACATGTTTGATAGTTATTATTGTCGTCATCCCAGTCTTGAGAATCATTTTCAAACAGAACCTTCATCGAGTTGTCTTCAGTGTAATTTTGGAGATTTCCTAAAATAAAATAAAAATAGGAATAAAGCAGCTTTTAAATATTACATGTTTTTTATGTAAACAAGTGATGAGACGTGCTGGACATTCACACGATGGTAAGCGTCATGCCAGCTCATAACAGTTGCAGTGCTACCCATTGCTTTGATTTACAGTCATTGGATGCACTGCACTGCGCTCATCAATGTGCCCAGTTATTTCACTAGCTACAGTGCCATTCAAACAGGAACAGAGCATTACTATTTGGCGGCTGAATATCTGGCACTGCTGGTGTCCACCACAGGTAGTCGTACCTAGCATAAAAGGCCTACCACCTGGTAAAACGTTGTTAAGATAAGTAAAATGAAAATAATCAATAACAAAACAAACACGTTACCTTCTATGCATGGTCGCTTTGTAGGTCTCTCCTCCTCCATCTGAGTTAAATCGTCGTCGTAAGGCTCCGTTTCTGCCACAAACCGCGCTAAAAAAATATCAGGCACTTCTTAACAAACGAACGTAATAAAAATGTTGTTTCATTTAAAGACACTATAATTATTGCATATTAATAAGTTATCATTTAATTTTAATTCGACAGATTTTAAACGTTTTCAAAAACTATTTTTTTTAATTGTTATCAATTAAATTCGCAATAAAAATTATATATTTTAATCTGATACAATATTCTTAAAACTGAGAGCCCGTATTTCAGGGTAAAATTGTCTATTTACAAGTACATATTACAAAATTCAAAATATAACCTTAACAGTAACCACAGTTAAAAAGATTGACAACCACTGCTTTTAAATTACGATTACACTTACCTTTTTTTTTATCCGAAGAGTTTTTTGCCATTTTTACAAGCTAAAACACTTTTTAAAGAAAAAAGACAAGTCCTAAAACACTTTTTAATTGCGTTGTACACTGTGACGGCCACAAAAATAACAAAACATAGAATTTACCATAAGTAGTGCCAGTGAACTCGCGTGGCGAGTCGATTCAATTTATATAGCAGTGCCGGCGACTCACCTGGTGAGTCCACCGGAAAATGTAGGCGGCATCTGAGAAGACATCATGAAAATCGTAGTGGTAATGAACGTGTTAATGACGTCCCAAGATGCCTTGCATTTATTTTTAGAGTTTATTATGTAATTAGTATTCGATATGCTTTGAGATTTAGCTATACAAGTTTTTAGTAAGCGTGAATATTTCATATACTTTATTTTATTTAAACGCTTGTTTGAATTAGATAGTCTGTATTTTAAATATAATTTTCTTTTAACAATACATGATTTTTTAAGTCCCTTGGAAATCCATCTATTTTTATTAATATTTTTATTTTCAATTTTAACTACGATGATCGGGAAGCACAAATTGTAGAAAAGAATTAAATCACTATGAAAACTATTAAAAGCTTCATTTGTATTCGTCTGTGTCAGTACATTATGAAATGATAGTGCTGCCATGCATTCCTTAAATTTACGTTTATTACTTTGAGAAAAATCTCTTTTTTTCATAAATAATTTCGTTTGCTTTTTAACCGTATTTGCGTTGGTCGTTGTTGTAAACGAAATTGTTTGCGCAGTTTCATGGTCCGATAATGCCAGATAGTGAATTTCCGATCTGGCTTCTTTAATGTTACTTACAATTAAATCTATGCATGATAACTTTCTCGTGGGCTTATTTATGTGAGTAATAAGGTTGTAATTTGTTAGAAGGGATAGCAGTTGTTCAGATACTTTATTTTTAGCGAGTATGTTGATATTCCAATCCCCACATAGAACTACGTTCTTTGTACCTTTGATGATATTTAGTTTGCACAGTAAAAGTTCTAGTTTTTCAAAAAAAGTATGTAGGTTCGATGCTGGTGTGCGATATATGCAAATCACTATTAAATTAAGCGATTTTATTAATGTCCCGCAGTATTCAAAATGTTGCTCAACAGGTTCTACTTTTTTATAAAGATCTGGAAGTGGGGTATAGTCTAAAAACTTCTTTAAAATAATACATGAACCCCCGCGCCTCTGTGGAGCGACTCTAAAAGAGTAGGGGTACGATTATGAAGCCTCATCAAAGAAAAATAAGTGATAGTTTTGAAGAACTGGTTTTCCTTAAGTCTCAATTAAAAACTTACAAATATAATACTTTAGGGCTGTGCCTTCGGCTTGACATTTCGGAGATTATCTCTCATACTTACCAACCTACTAGTGCATCACTTCGAGACGCAAGGCAAGAGGGGTGTGTGGCACCGCCGCGCTTTCTCAGTACGCTTTCATTTTAACTGACGCACAGAGCATTTTATCTAACGTTGTTGTAACGTTCGTAAATCAGTTCTTTCACGGATTGCCTTTCGTCGGAAGGGTAAGTAATTGAATGAGAACATAATATGTGTTTGTTTTTAGGTTATCGTTTATGTTTGAAGAACTCGCAAAAGTAGTTCTTCGTCAGGTAGTTTCCAGTCCAAGAAATCAAAGGTGGACGAGTTGGAGCAAAAGATGAACAACATGTTCGTTGTCTTGGCGGAGAAGATCGAAAGTCTAAAACCGGGTCACTCGCGGCAGAGTGAGACGTCTGATGCGGAGGAATCGGGCCAGGAGGTCTGCCCTCCTTCTCCTGATAAGATCCTGAAATAGAAACTAAACAGGAGGAGATCATGGATGTATTCGACTTTCGGCCCCTTGTCAAGGAAGCGGAACCGCCGAAGCCAGAACGTTCTCCACAGGTAAGGTTGGAGGAAATCGAGTGCCAAAGGTTTTGCTCTAAGAGCTCTAAGAACTAAAGCTCTGCTATAATGAGGTGGAAAAGCAGCTTCATGAAGCACCAGTGCTCAGCACCTTAAATAGTATGTAGTAGGTACTCCCGACTTATCAAGCGATAACGATGATGTCCCATTACCTGACAATTCACCTTCTCGTCAAGGAGCCACTACCAACCTGGAGCAGTAATCCAAATTCAATGAAAACTTTTGAATTTACTAAGAATCAAGAACTTTTAGTGCCACCTCCATCAGATCCTTACGAAGCATTCCGTTTATTAATTGATGACGATTTATTAGATCTTATTGTTCGTGAGATGAATGCAAACGCATTAAGAGTGGATACTGCGGAGAATGTGAAGCGAAACTCAAGAGTAACAGATTCGAAAGATTTAACTCAAGAATAACTGCAGACATTTCTAGGACTCTCCTTCTTCACACTGGAACAATTCGACTAAACCGTATAAGCGATTATTTGAAACGACACTATTTATATAATATTAGATGCTTCGGACAATTAATGTCTCGAAATCGCTTTTTACTGATATTACGATGCCTGCACTTTACGTCTGAATCAAGTTAGGAAGACCGTCTACTAAAAATTCGACCATTTATGGATCATTTTAACAACAAAATGAAAACTATTTACTGTCCGGGTAAAGAGTAGTCATTGGATGAGTCCATGGTTTTGTGGCGCGGGCGATTGCTGTTTAGACAGTATATTAAGAACAAGAGGCATAAATATGGCATTAAACTGTCTGTCCTAGCTGAGCCAGATGGCACCATTTTAAAATACCAAGTTTACGCAGGTGCAAATGATGAGACATCAGTTCAGGGTCATGCTAGTAAGATCGTCTTGAAACTCCTAGAAGAGAGACTAGATTGTGGCCACCATGTATACATAGATAATTATTACAACTCGTATTGTTTGGCTGTGAAATTGCTAGATCGACAGACGTTCTGCACAGGAACGTTAAGAAAAAAACCACCAAGATAATCCTGTTGAAATTGGGACTATCCCATTGGAAGAAGGAGAAAACAAATCCTTATTCTTGAACGGCGTTCATATTGGAAAATGGAGAGGCAAACGTTACGTACTGTATATTTCCACAGAACATGGTGACGAGATGGTGGAAACTACTTCCAAAAGGGGATCTGTACTATCGAACCCAATGGCAATTATTCACCATAATAAGTTTATGTCGAGCGTAGATCTTCAAGATCAGATGTTGGCTTATTGCCCAGTGTAAAGAAAGACGCTGCGCTGGTACAAGAAGCTGTTTGTGCATATTATGCTGCAAATGAGCCTCAGCAATGCATTGAACTTTGTTTGGACACTGGTTTTAAGTCCCCATTGCGACTTAGTAATGAAATGTTTTGGACTAAAGCTTTTACTGAAACAAGAGAATATTTGAAAACACTCACTATTGATACACACACCATAACATTAAATCGCCGAAAGATGGCAGCTTTTGGCTTGATTGTTGACACTTATAGCTATCCTATAAGATCTTTTGGAAGGTATGATGATGATAATAATAATAATAAGCTTTTTATTTCAGATCATAGAATCCATATAAAGTGTTAGTAACAATGTATCTTACAAAAACTATGTTAGTAATAAAAATAATTCACACATTCATAATTGATACATAATTGATAATATTACAAAACTATTAATAAACTATTTTTAATCATTTAATTAATTTAACTATTTTTTAATTCATGGATACACCTCCTTGGATACTTGGAGTTCACATGCAAACCCACCCAGTGCCTCATAAAAGGGTTTTCCCACTTTCCTACTAGCGTTTTCAGAATACTGTTGGAGCTTCCGCGCACTCTACTCATCACAGATGCAGCTCTTTTTCTCATTAGACCATAAAAATCGTCGGTGTGAGCCTCCGCAAACATCTGTGATGCACTGCAGTAGCGCGGCAACCCCATCAGCACTCTGAAACTATTATTATATTGTATGCGTAGGTCATTGTAAGCCCTCTGCGTATACGAAACCCACAGGCTGCACGTATAGAGAGTTTGACAGTAAGCTTTAAATAGAGTTAGCTTTACGTCTTAATAATGATTTAGATTATTTTCTTCCACATAAATTCTCTCAAGACCATTTGGAAATATTTTTTTCATTTATTACATTGCAGAGTGGTGGTAATAACAACCCTAATGCCTTACAATTCAGGTATGCTATGCGCAAACTTCTTTATCGAAATAGTGTCAAACCTAGCATAAATGCAAATTACACAGACGATAATTTTGAACTTTCGCCAATTTTGGAGTTAAGTAGCCAAAAAACAATTATTGAGAAAACTCAAGAGGATTATGATTCACAAGAAGAAAATGAAGCAGAAGTCTTATTCAATTATATGCAATCGATCAATATGACTGATTACAAAAATAATATCTTTTATTACATTGCTGGTCACTTTGTAAACAAAATTTTGAATAAAATTTCATGTCAACACTGCCGCGACGCAATAATTATTACAAAGGATAGTTTCGATCACTCGTATTTTGTGGATATTACAAACTTTTCATCTTCTACTGCTTTCGTTGACAGGGGAGCCTTAAAATACGTTTCTAGATTTACTTTCGAGGTTATAAGGTGTAGCGAACAGTTATTTATGTCGGAAATAGCCAAGAAGATATTCCGACGCACTAGCAAAAACGTAATTTTGACAACATTACCAACAACACCGAATAAAATAAACCAAATAACAACATTACCAAATAAAAAAGCATTTGTTTCCTCCGGCCCACCGTGTACAATCTACAAATGACGAAGAGCCACACGAATTACAATTGGTGAAAGCGTTGGCTAATTCCTATTTGAATTTAAAAATATTTCATCAAACGAAATAAAATTCGTCATGAAATTTCGGCAGTAAAATTGGACTAAGACAGAAGCTTAATAAAACAATATTATTTAGTCATATTTAAAAAGTATTATTCTTATATTATGGTTTAAAATAATTGTACTGCAATTATTTGAACTGTATTTACCTACTTGTCAATAACTGTAACAAATATGATTAAACATTAAAGAAAGCATTTAAAAATAAAAACATTTAAAAGGTCAATTAATAAAAACGATATCTTGTAAGTACTATTTCTTTTATTTATTTCGTCATCCATTCCTAACCCCTGTGTCCACGGCTCATGAAATACTTCAATACCCTAAGTCAGGGGTCGCCAAATGGCGGACCGCGGTCCGCATCCGGACCGCCGACCCATTTTGTGCGGACCGCGAGAACACAGTAACTTACACTAAAGATAACTTCCTTGGTGCCAAAAAGATTGACGCGAGCTGTACGTAATTAAATAAAAATGTATCTCCCGCATTATTTTTGTTGACGTCAATTCGAAAACGGCCGGGCGAAATAACGAGCGAGCGAGAAAGAGTTCGCGGATTGCGGGGTGTCGCGAGGGCGGGGGTAATTCATCACGTGATCGAGCTGCCGGCCGCCGGGAGGTCTGTGTTTTGTTTTGATTTTGAGCGAAGGACGCCGCGCGGCGCGCTGAAATATAACGTTTGCTTGTCTACTTTACGAGTTTAAGTACCTACCTGTTTATAATAGCGAGTTTTAATTATGGAAACGAAAAGAAGAAAAGTTAAAGATGAAAATAGACAGTTTTAGCCGGAATGGGCCGATTTATATTGTTTTACGCTGCCAAATCGTGCTGGAGCAGTACCAATGTGCTTGATTTGTTACCAAACAGTGGCGTTAATGAATAGCTCGAATATAAAACGACATTATGATACCAAACACAAATCATTTGCCGGAAACTTTCCACTTGGTAGTGATCTGCGTAAGTCTAAAACTGCAAGTTTACTATTATCAAGTTACTCATCTTCGACCCAGATCATAAGTCGCTCAATGACTGAGCAGGAAAAATGTGATGAGGCATCTTTACGTATTTTTTGGACTCTGGCTAAGCATATGAAACCATTTACTGATGCTGACGTAGTTAAAGAATGCTTTCTTGAGGCGGGTAATGCTTTATTTGAGAACAAAAAGGATGTTGTTGAGACGATACGACGGATTCCGTTATCTGCTTCTACTAGCACCAGAAATACACACGTTTTGGCAGAAGAAAATCATTGTGATTTGAAACGGCAGTAAAATAATGCAAACTATTACGCCTCGGCTATGGATGAATCATGCGATGTCACTGATACGGCACAGTTAATTATTTTTGTACGCTACCTGGACAAAACGAGAGAAACTTTTGTTGAGGAGATATTGGCTCTTTTGCCGCTAGGAAGAACCCGAGGAGAAGACATGATCAAAGCAGTGATGGATTATTTTGAAAAAGATGACGATGACTACTGACGGTGCGCCAGCAATGGTTGGGAGTAAAAAAGGACTAGTTCACCTGTTGAGAAGCAATGAGAGATGTACTGAAAATTTGATTTCCTACCACTGTATTATTCATCAAACTGTGCTTTGCTGCCAACTCAATCATAATTTTGAGCGTATTATGCAAGAAGTGATGAAAATAGTAAATTTTCTTCGTGGTAAATCATCATTGCAACATCGTGAATTGAAATCATTTCTTGAAGAAGTTGATGCACAATATGACGATCTACTGTTGCATAATAATGTGATGGTTAAGTAAAGGTTGCGTTTTAGAAAGATTTTTCAGCATTTTAGAACACTTGAAGACATATCTTTTGAACAGTGATCAGACTTTAGCAAACGCTTACTTAAGTTTTCTAAACGAAAAAGAAAATGTTGCAGTCATTGCTTTCTTAACGAATACTTTTAAACATATCAATGACCTGAACCTTAAACTTCAAGGCAAGGGACAGCTGGTATGCGATCTCATGTCAGATGTCAAAAGTTTTTCTCGAAAACTTGATCTCTTTATTAATGATCTTGGAAATGAATGCTTACTTCAAGCTAATAATTCAAGACGTTCATTACGGATCTTAGATCGGAATTTAAAAAAAACCGGCCAAGTGCGAGTCGGACTCGCGCACCGAGGGTTCCGTACAAACCTGTAGTAAGTTTTAAATTAAATGTTTTTTTTAATATTTGAGTTGATTGAATGAAAGGTAAATTGCGATTTACGATTAATGACGTATTAAAAAAAAACTACTTACTTGATCTCGTTCAAACCAATTTTCGGTGGTAGTTTGCATGGTAATGTACAACATATATTTTTTTTAGTTTTATCATTCTCTTATTTTAGAAGTTACGGGGGGGGGGGACACACATTTTACCACTTTGGAAGTGTCTCTCGCGCAAACTATTCAGTTTAGAAAAAAATGATATTGCAAACCTCAATATCATTTTTGAAGACCTATCCATAGATACCCCACAGCTATGGGTTAGATGAAAAAAAAATTTTTGAGTTTCAGTTCTAAGTATGGGGAACCCCAAAATTTATTGTTTTTTTTTCTATTTTTGTAAGAAAATCTTAATGCGGTTTACAGAATACATCTACTTACCAAGTTTCAACAGTATAGCTCTTATAGTTTCGGAAAAAAGTGGCTGTGACATACGGACGGACAGACAGACAGACAGACAGACAGACAGACAGACAGACATGACGAATCTATAAGGGTTCCGTTTTTGCCAAATTTGGCTACGGAACCCTAAAAAGGTTCGCAGATTTTAAGAAAATTGAGAATGTTGTAGAAATCCTCAGCAGCATTTACTCTCTGCTGCTGAAGCTGCAATTGTTTTCGGAAGTGATAAAGCTACTCTGCAGATGGAAATGATCGATTTCCAAGAAAACACAGTTTAAAACACAAACATGCGGAAGTTTCCAGTGAAGAGTTTTAGTTTATAATAAACTAGTAGTAGAAAGATTGCAAGATTGAATTTGTCTCACATAATAAAAATCTTATTGTCACCCTGTTAGAAAGGGACACATGGCCTCTGTGCTACCTATCTCGATCGGCTCGCTTTTCAGCTGCAAGTACTCGGTCCTGTTTAGTATAGTCCATGTTATGATGACAGGTTTGAACTGTATGTCATGTATGCGTGTATGCATGGCATGTGTGTGAGTCCAGTGTCTGTGTCCTATATGCGTGTTCTGTGTGTGTGTTTGTGTGTCATATGTAACTAGATTTTGGTCAAAGACAGTAAAATAAGTTAAAAACTCGTTTTGATTAGTTTCCTTAGATTATTTTGATTAAGATCCTGGAATTTGACCAAAAACACGGGTTTGTCAAAATCTTGTGACATTAGTACGTAAAAACGCACTCGCGGAACAAATATCTATGATATTAGTGAATGAACCATTGCCATCCCTAGCTCTCGGATCCGAGTATTCAGCACCCGGCGTGCTGTGTGCCGACCACTCGGATCGGAAAATGGTTTTTTAAAATTAACAATGTACATATTTTAACAATGTACATTCATACATATTTTCAAACATTCATAATGTACTTAATCAAAATTCGCCATAAAAAGTTTATTGTGTTAATTATCATATTCCGGCAAAGAAGTACATATACCAAGGATAACCCTTGACTCATCAAAAGGACAACTGGGATGCACCATGCAGCGTCACCAATTTCCCGTTAGATCTGCATTTGCCATGACTGTCAAATGTGGGAAAAATGTGGGATTTTTCACAAATCCCAAGGGCAAACATTCGAATCTATTGGGGTTGACTTAAAGTCAAGTCCTGCCTTCATGCATGGCATGTTATATGTAGCATTTTCTAGAGTTAAGCGACCAACTAAGTTAAAAGTCCATCTTCCAAATTAAAATCCTCGACATACCCGCAATATAGTATAGAAGGAAGTATTAGGTTAAGACCCGATTTCATAATTTAAACTGTCATGATAAATAATTATATAGGTATATACTTATGTTATTGATTGATAAACTGTAAAAAAATAACCTAGCATAAATGCAAATTGCACAGACGATAATTTTGAACTTTCGCCAATTTTGGAGTTAAGTAACCAAAAAAGAACTATTGAGAAAACTCAAGAGGATTATGATTCACAAGAAGAAAATGAAGCAGAAGTCTTATTCAATTATATGCAATCGATCAATATGACTGATTACAAAAATAATATCTTTTAGTACATTGCTGGTCACTTTGTAAACAAAATTTTGAATAAAAGGACATTGATCATCAAAGTATGGGCTATGGTTTCACATTCTATCACAATGTACTTTCATAAAACTTACCTCATTTGTAGGGTACAAAAATAACAATACATCCTCAAAATATTAAATCTGTAGTTCGACGGATTTGTGAGAATCAGGTTACAAATGTTCACGAATTTAGGTTCCTTTTTTGACACGATAACGTCAATGATCAGCGTCCACGATCAGAAACCAAAGAGAATATAACCACTACGTGTCAGAAACGTCAATGATAGGGAAGGCCGGAAGGTGATCTGATATCGATTAATCGACAAAATCCTTTTTGGACTAACAGAATCGATATTTTTAATCGATATTACGATAGTGATGAATAATGTGTTAAGCCTTGTTTTATGTTTAAAATAGACCTAGAGCACAATATTTAATGGTTAAATAATATTACCAAGTTCTCATGATCGTTGTGACCGTCAGTCGCGTCTTATAATTATACAGCGTACCCAGTATCGGGCGCTTCATCAGATTTTTGTACCACATCCGAGAATTCAAGGTCGCGTCTGCGACTTGTTACTGTTAGTTTGCACGGGCTATAATAAGGAACTATATATATACCAAATACAGCGCCAGTCTCAAATAGAAGTCTGAAGTCTGGAGCGACTTACATAAGCTGCGTCCGATAATTAAATATCTCTAAGCGATGATTAAAGAACATCGATTCATGCATCGATTATTTAGTTATGTAGACCGTATATTTCGCAATTGTCTTTGGATACTGGCAGCCCTTTGAAACGTCAAACGACATTAGCATGTTTGACTGTGGCTGACGAGGTCCCGAGTTCGAGTCCCGGGTCAGGCCATCATAAGTGTTGGGTTTTTCTGACTAGAAATTCTCAGCACTAGCCCGGAGTAAGGAAGTTGGCGGTGTTTCACCCCCGTGCCTCGTAGAGCACGTTAAGCCGTCGGTCCCGGTTATTATCACTAACATGATAATAGTCGTTAAAGCCCGCCAACCCGCATTGGAGCAGCGTGGTGGGTCTAAGCTCTAATTCCCTCTCTCCTATGGGAGTGGAGGTCTGTGCCCAGCAGTGGGACGTTAATGGGCTGTAGTGGTGGTGGTTTCTCCTTATTTGTTTCAAATTAAAACCAGCGATATCTTACGAACTAAATAATCAGGAACATAGCCTATATTGTCAAGTTACAGAATAACAACACGAAGTTAAGAATACAACAAGTTTTCATTCATCATTTTTGGTATTTACGGAACAATACTAAATGTATGACACATGATCGCGCTTGCACGCGATCTTGTGTCATCAGCCAAATAGAGATATATGGGCAAAATATTGGCGGGTTGAATAAAAGTTGCGAGCGGCGTTCGTTAGACTCCTGTTAATCCGCGTCACCTGTTAATTTGATGTTTGCTAAACATTTTTAACGTTTGATCAAAGAAAAAAGTGCGTTGACTTTTGATGACATCACAAGTATTTTATACACAAGTATTTTGTCTGGTGGGAGGCTTCGGCCGTGGATAGTTACCACCCTACCGGCAAAGAACTACCGCCAAGCGGTTAAGCGTTCCGGTACGATGCCTTGTCGAAACCGACTAGGGGTATGGGTTAAATATAACTGCCATACCGGGTATGGGTTAAATATAACTGCCATACCCCTAATAGGTTAGCCCGCTACCACCTTAGGTTGCATAATCACTTACCATCACGTGAGGTCGCAGTCTTGATAACCATTATAAAAGATCGATCAAAGAAAAAGAAGTGCGTTGACTTTTGATGACATCACAAGTATTTTAAACAAAATCCCAAACTAAGCGCGCGTTTTGACGTTTGAAAAACAGTTGCTGATTCGTCTAGTTTCTGACAGTAGATTGTGTACTTGAATTTTCTAAATATACAGCTGTTTTTACCCACAATGTTGCAAAAATTAATGACTTATTATTTATTTACACAATTCGCGGAAAATCCAATACGAGCAACGCTCACTCAGTCACTTTATTCCATAACCGGCTTACTACTGACTATTATATTATACGAGTCTCCTCTCAGGGTGCATACTCGTGTTTAAGAATAGGCATGATGACTGATTTGGAAAAATAGTCAGATTATGTTCGGAAGTAACTACTATTTCGAAAAAATATCTTATTTCAGAAGAAAAATAACTTTTGGTAGATACAATTGGCATTTGAAATTTAAATTCTAAAATTCACGCCAAAACGATCGGCGGTGTCATGGCGTCGTTTGTGACGTCACTATTGTTCTTGCCAATGTAAACTGTGCAGTGTGCAGTAAACAATAGTGTGATTGTCAAAGCTCGAAAACAAACTATTGTGACGTCATTCGCTTCTTGGTGTTTTAACCAATATGGCGGGTTGCTGTATTTTATAGTTTTATTTTATCAAAATAAATAGCAATCTCACTCGAAATAGAAAAATAAATACTTTTTTTCTAATCCATGAATCTTATTTCATTAGATAAATTATAAAGTTCATTGATTCTTGGTTACTGTCATCATGCCTATTATAATCCTTATTTTAGAGAGGTCAAGTCACTCACGTTGATCGCTCGACCCGCAGCCTCGCGTCCCACTCCTTGGTGGAAGGATACTGCGATGGCTCGTAACCAGACCTGTAGTATACCACCGCCACTGGGTGCCCGTCGCTGGAACAAAATCATTATTTATCTACTAATCCATACTTAATATTATAAAACTAGCGAATGCCCGCGACTTCGTCCGCGTGGTTTGAGGTTTTTTGGTTCCCGCGGGAACTCCTTAATTTTCCGGGATAAAAAGTAGCCTACGTCCTTCCCCGGGATACAACCTATCCCTGTACCAAATTTTATCAAAATCAGTTGAACAGGTACATTTGTTTGATTCCCGCGGGAACTCTTCAATTTTCCGGGATAAAAAGTAGCCTATGTGCTATTCCAGACTATAATCTATCCCTATGCCAAATTTCAGCCAGATCCGTTCAGACGTTGGGGCGTGATTGAGTAACAAACATCCATACATCCATACATCCATCCAAACTTTCGCATTTATAATATTTATATTATTGATTGATATGCGAAAGTGTGTCTGTCTGTCTGCAACGCTTTCACGGCCCATCTGTTCAACCGATTTTGATGAAATTTGGTACAGGGGTAGGTTGTATCCTGGGGAAGGATAGGCTACTTTTTACGCCGGATTACTAAAGAATTCCTACGCGAATCAAAAATACCTTAAATCCACGCATACGAAGTCTCGGGCATCATCTAGTAATAAATTAAGTTATTTTCACTATGGTAGTTTATTGCTCACTCAGTGATTTTTGCTCACTGGTTTGAAATCCAAAATACTTTTCTCACTGACTGAGCAAAAACGCTTTTAGCTCACTGGTTTTGAGCAGCAATAAGGCGCGTTTTCTGAGCTAGAGAGGTGAAAAATAAATTTTCTGTTTTTTTTTTTATAACTATTGATGCTCACGACTTTCACTAGTGAATTATAAATGTCTTTTTAAAAATTCGAAACCTACTACACATAAAATTTATATTATCCGTCTATATGTAACCCGAAACTCGAAAATCAAATCTGTGTGATGGTGATCACATAGATTTGTCTACTATGGCGGATTATAGCGAATCAAACTTCTAGTTCCTTCATTATCATGGACTTGCGGTAAGTAACGCCTGTTTCTATCCAATATTTAATCGAAAAGTTACTTAGTAATAAAAATCACAGAATATCTAGGAAATATCATGATTAGGTACTAATTTTTATGATTCCACAACAGCCCATTAACGTCCCACTGCTGGACGCAGGCCTCCACTCTCATAGAGGAGAGGGAATTAGAGCTTAGACCCACCACGCTGCACGGGGGTGAGACACCGCCAACTTCCTAACTCCGGGCTAGTACTGAGAATTTCTAATCAGAAAAACCCAACACTTAGTTATGGCCCGACCCGGGACCTCGTCAGCCGCGGTTGAACATGCTAACTACTAGAACTAGACCAACGAGGCAATTTTGATGATTGTTATTTGTTAATTTTGGCCGTTTTACAGGTTAATGCCATAATCCACCAAAAAAATTCAAATGCCAATATACTTACAGAATTAACTGTTTTTTGTCGTTGAGTGTTGTTTCATCGTAGATTTCGGTGAGCGTTCGTCGATAAATCTGCAAGTGAAATGAAGTTTAAAACAAGTTGATCCAATATTGGTTATTCATTCTTAGAGAAATAGCTCTTTCTAGAGATATGGACATTCGGCGGAGCTCATCTATAATTAATTCTACCTAGCAGGCAGACTAGACACTGTGAATACGGATGATAACAACTCAAATCAGCAACTCTTTATCAAACTTCAAAACGCGCTTCTAGTATGTAAGTTTGTATGGAATACATAATTGTGACGTCATCAAATTTCAACACACTTTTTTCCTTTAATCAATAGTTTCAAATTATTATCAAACTTAAAACTAAAACAAGATGTTAATTTAAGGTCTGTCGGAAGACCCTATTGTAAGAGACAATCCAGAAGTAGGTATTTATCAGACACTTTTAATATATTTGTACTCTCATTTGGAACTTGCACGAATAAATGGTTAAACGTGTAGCGGTTCCACGGTTAGATAAAAGATGGCTAAACTTACAGATAATATTCATTTGATCCGGCCACGATTGCTATCGTTAAGCTCTAAATCAAAATGCGATCTAAACACAAAAGTATTCAATAATCGCTGAGTCTGCCGGCAGGAGACTGAACTATGATCGTCAAAACACTCGTATATATACTAACTAATTTCAATATGGCGACCGTACCCGCCGATTAAATCGAATGACATGAAACCAGTCAAATTGACAGATATTTATACTTCCTGTTTCATGAGATATAATGACAAACAGTAATAATGCTAACACTATATTTATTAATCAGTAAGTAATAAATTTTTGACAAAAGCACCATCCCTATTGGTCATTTGGGGGATTTGGACCAAGCAGACTTGCTGAACATTCTGGGGATTGGACCTTCCGCGCTTTAATGATCTCACCAACCGACGCGGCTTGAGCCGGACAGAAATGTATGTATTATGCATTAAGAGTGAAATGGTCAAATTCAGAAATTATAAATTCCCATATCTATTACCCTGCCGGGGATCAAAGGGGAGAGTCTGGAAATGCTTACCATAATTTCGGGTCGTTTTTCGGAGATCTCGAACTCGTGGAATCTCTGGTCGCAGATATTGTATGAGACCTCCTCGACGACGAATAAGATGACGGCGCCCGGCACGCCGAACAGATCGTACGCCTCTGTTATACCCGAGCAAAGGCCGGACAGCGCGCGGTTCTCGGGCATCTAAGAGCATTAATTCCATTATAAACTTTCTAAACTAAACCCAGTATTAATGAAATGATAATTATGAGGATAACTTCACTGAAAAAATATTTTTAACTAGACAGTTTAGTTACTTTAATTTTTACTGCAGTTTAGCAAAAAGTTACCAATTTATGGTTTCATTTGCCAAACCGACTTAGCTGTGGCTCCTATTTTGTTTTAGTAAAACCTGCTTGTGTTCCTAGCAACTTAAACATTTGTAGTTTATTACAAAACCGTAAGCTTTAACCAAGCAGTTTAGCTGTTTTACTACTAGACAAGCAATGTAAGTAGGCTTAATACCCATACCTAAGTACGACAGTTTACGATTTCGCTAGTTAGATTACCATCTAACGGCACACATTTATAGTAAGGCATAATTTGTTACATTTTGTCCAGCTAAGGTTTCCACGTCCGTGCCATGAAAATAGGGAAAAATGGATAAAATTTGTCCAAAAAACCGCAGTGAAGAGACATGCCCCAATCATGTAAGAATTGTCGATTAAATCCTATAAGTTCGGCTTCAAAGTAAAATAAACCATAACAGCATAGAATTAGAGCTCAATTTCGTGTATCAATTCTCATACGTCTAGGTATGTACGATAGCCTAAATGTATAAAACTATTTCTCAAAAAGTTGTCCACTTTTAGAAATTTTAATTGTCCACACATGAAAAACGTATTTTGTTAATGAAATGAAGTTTCTTTTAGAAATTGTTTTACTTAAATTGTTTTGCGGGTATATACTGTTTTAATAAGATCATATTTACACCCATTAAAGTAAAAACAAATAAAAAAAATGAATTTGTTTCGGACAGCAAATTAGCCCGCCATATAAAAAAAATGTCCCCCTCTTGCTCAAGAGCTAAAAAGTCTTCATAAAACTTATATTTGAAAATACTTAGAATGGGGTTTATTTTTTTCTACATTTAAATAATATCTGACACTATTTAAAAACACAACTAAGCTTCTAATTGTCTTTTCTATTATTTAAAATTCAAAAATATTTTCAAAAATATTATATGTCTCACAATTTTTGAATGAATTTCGTGACACATTTCTTGACGCTATTTAACACCACCAAACCATTTCCCGAAGTTTAAATTTGTTTTTTGCGGATGGCAAGCCTGTTGGATTCCATAGACAATGAGGAAATCGTGCCACCATTTTGTTTTTAGCTGTCAGTTAGCCAAACAGTCGGAGCGTCTGAAGTGGAATTCATTTATAAAATATTTCCTGACGTGATTTGGACCCAAAAAGTAAGTAATATTATGATCATATACATGCAAAACTCTGTGAGTAAAGTTATAAGTAGTCAGAAACCCTTTACTGTTAGATCCAATAGATAATTTCGATGTAATTACAAAAATACGATTGCATGTCTGATTTTCCTCACAAAATTTCGTGACAATTTCCTGACGTCAAGAGCTGACGTCTAAAAATGAAAGCAAAATACCTGAATCAATACATTACCTGTCTAGATCGTCAAGAAGTGAAATGAATGAAAACATTGAAACAACGTCAGATGAGCCATGTAACACGAGTATTAAGTCGGGAGAGTTTATACTGGCTAAATTTTCCAATAAAAGAAATAAAGAATATCGATTTGTTTGCAGAATTGAGGATATATCACAAAACAAAATGGTAGTGCAAGGGTTTAAGTCTAAGAATAAGAAAAGTATTTATGTTACTATAAAGAATGATATTTCAATAATTGAAAATGAAGATATCGTTGAATTTCATAGTCAACCAAAAAAAGAAGGGAACTACTACGTTTTTTCTACTGACATAAATGTAAAAGAAATTTGAATTAGTGGCCCTGTCTTCTGAAAGAATTCATATAAAATATTGTGTCCAGTTTTTATTTAAAAATAAATTTAATTTATATGACCAATAAGTGTTTAATTTTAAGTTACTTGATTCCTATAACAGGTGGTATGATGTCGTCCTTAGTGTCGATAATTTCTTGACGTTTCTTGACAATTTCATGACGGGACACTTTTTTGAGAAATAGTTAAGAATGGATACACGAAATTGACCTCTAATTCAATGATTCAATTCAATTCAATTCAATTTATTTAAAACATGTAGGACATACAGGTGTCTCTTATGCTACGCCATATTTTGACTCTACCACCGGTTCGGAAAGAAGCTTCTGCCGAGAAGAGCCGGCAAGAAACTCAGCAGTTGCTCTTTTTTTTTAATGTTTTTTATGGATTTATGGTTTATTTTACTTTGAAGCCGAACTTTTACGATTTGAACGTCAATCCTTACATGATTGCACCTCTGGCTACCATCCAATCATTTCAATCATTGTTCATTGCATTTTCGTGAAGAGGATAAATATACCACAAAAGCGGGAAGGCGTTTTCTGAAGAATTCTGCTGTACGTTTTGAAGATGTAAGTAGGTAACACAAATTAAAATTCTTTACCGGTTTTGCAAATATGAGTAGTTGAATATTATTTAACCGTCACCAACATAATGTTATGTTTGTTTTAGCCAAGGGTGTCTCACAATGCCGAAGCAATGGAACCGATTTCTGAGCCTGTTAGCGAGTCTGATTCATATTTTTATACACCAAGAAAAATTGTTCTCAAGCGAAAAATACGTAACTTAGACTTAACATAACAAAAAGTTATAAGCTAAAATTTAAAAAATTCAGCGCCAAAACAGAAACCTAAAGAAAATATGTGACTCTTCCTGTAAAATCTCTTTATGGAATAGCCGAAAATAATTGACTTGCTAAGGCGGAATTGGTCGAAATACACAAAAGAATAATGAAAAAAATAAACAGAGTAGATGTTCTCTAAAATATACATCAGCTCTACGCAAGTTCGCATTAACACTGCATTACTACTCGCCAGCAGCTTACAAATATGTGAGAAGTATTTATAATAACGTCCTTCCACATATGTACAAGAACTCTTTGTCGATGGTATGGTACGATTGATGCGGAGCCCGGATTTGTTAATGAAGCGTTTGAAGCTCTGAAAAAAAAGAGAATCAAGTGAACAACCTCAAGTTTGCAATTTAGTCTTCGATGAGATAGCTATACGCAAGCAAAAGTTATTGCACAGCCAACAGAAGCTCGATGCCATAAATTTTGGAGCAGGCCCTCAAAAAGGTGACGTTGACGATCGCGTGGCATCACAGGCCTTGGTATTTATGTTAGTATCGCTGACTGAAAATTGGAAACTCCCTGTGGGCTACTTTTTGATTGCAGTATCCCTGCAATCAAAAAGTAGCTGAAACCAAGGCTTTAATAACAACCTGATTACAAAAATGTCATGATGCTGGAGTTTCTGTTATAGGCATTACATTTGATGGATGCTCCGCGAATTTGTCGGCTGCGGAAGTTCTTGGCTGTAAACTAACCGACCCAACTAATTTTGT
Organism: Erebia epiphron; assembly: GCA_963932025.1. Lineage (NCBI taxonomy): Eukaryota > Metazoa > Arthropoda > Insecta > Lepidoptera > Nymphalidae > Erebia > Erebia epiphron. Next base: position 4,435,543 of record OZ009948.1, read on the forward strand.
GACCCATTTTCCGCACCCATGTATGTACTCAAGAGAAAGTATGTATTCTTCTGTATCCATGCCATGTTATTAAATTAATATGAAACGCATTTGAAAAGAAGAGGCTGTTTTTTGATGAAGCTGGCAAAAAATTAAATGGCAACTATAAATTAATCTAAATGAACTTCAAATGAGCGAGGGTCTCAGATTCGGTAATAAACTAAAACCACGTCACACACATTTTCGAAACCAGATAATGAATGTTAAAGTGGCTACACAATTATTAAGCATGATTGTAGCAAAAGGATTGCTTCTATGCGACCAGGTTTTTAATTCGACGCAATTCCTAGACTCGTTAGCAACTGTAAAATTTTTGACAATTATGAATAACTTGTTTGACGTCATGAATTCGAGAAAGAGTCACTTTTATGGATTCAAGCGACCTGTTGATGCACTAAATAAATCTGAATTATTTTATTTCCTCGATAAAGTCAAGAAGTGCATATTAAATTTGGAATTTCATGGAAAATATCGAAGAGAGATTAAAAGGAAAAACTTTGCTCCCCGTATCACAATCTCTATTTCAAAACAGAAAATCGTTGAATCACTTACCAAAACAGGATTTATTGGCGCCATTATTTGCATAGAATCTCTGAAATCATTGTATCAACATGCAGTCGAGGAAAAAAGAGTCATGACTTATATTTCAACTTATCGACTTAGCCAAGACCATTTAAAGCTTTTTTTGGGGTAAACAGAAAACATGGTGGATATAACAATAACCCCAATGTTTTGCAGTTTCGCGCTGCCTATAAAAGACCGTTAAGTCACTTAGAACTTCGCTCATCCTTCACAGGCAGTTTTATTCCATTAGACAAGATCAATATTCTGCACAATTCTTCGACTGACGTAATTAACAACACCACACCCATGAACAGATACAACGATGAGCAATATGAAATCTTGTCGGCTACTCGCTGCTTAGAATCTGATATTGAAGCCGAGAACAACTGTGAAATTTTTGGTGGCATACTAAGTTGTGATCAAATTCCTTTTGGTTCCCAGTTGATCGTCGGACGTCGGATACATTATACATGTCTGGCTACATTTCCCGGATTCTGACAAGGTCATTAAAATGCAGTGTGTGTGGATAGCTTAACCACAGCAGAAAGGCTGCCACATCATAAATTAATAACCGAAAGATCCGCCAGGAACAAAGGGGCACACTTACCAGAAGCTATGACAAAGGCAGTCAAATTACATCTAAGCGGCGTAAGCTTAAGGCGGGGCGCAAAAGAAACTAGCATACCGTATCCAACTTTAAGACGATATGTCATAAAATTTAAAAAAGATAGTTCTGCTGTAATGGACCCCAATCAAAGGGTCAATAAAATATTTTTACAAACTTTATGGTTTATGTACATAGAATGTAGGAAAATTGCCTTGCAAATGGCGGGGATTAATAAGCTTAACTTCCAGCCACGTTGGAAAGAAGTGTTAATGGCGGGTAAGGATTGGTTGCGAGAATTTAAAAAAAAGGCACCCTGACTTGTCCATTAAAAAAACCAGAGGCATGTAGTATTGCGCGAGCCGCATCACTCAATCCTACGAATGTCAAATCATTTTTTGACAATCTTCAAGAAGTGTATGGAAGATTTCCCCAATTTGGTGATGGCACTAGAGTATATCACTTGGACGAGACGTAATAGCCCAAAAAGGTAAAAATATCTCTAAAATTACTAGTGGTGAGCGTGAGATTTTAATAACTACTACGTGTTTCATCGTTAATGCAACAGGACATGCGCTCCCACCTGTCATGATTTTTCCACGCAAGAAATACGTACTGCACATGATTAGAGGCGCACCTTCTGGAACGCTAGGATTAGCTTCTAAGACAGGGTGGATGAATTCTGGACTTTTTGTTGAAACGATGAAACATTTTGTAAAATTCACAGCGTCTTCCAAAGACAATTCATCATTATTACTGATGGATAACCATGAGAGTCACCTCTCAATTGAAGCGCTTGATATTGCAAAAAATTCGGGAGTCACCATTCTCACCCTCCATTCACATACTACAAACAGGCTTCAACCGCTTGATGTTGGCCTCAACGGACCTTTCAAATGCTACTATAACACTGCTGGCTCATGGCTTATACGCAACCCAGGGAGACCCATTTCTATATATTATGATGTAGCAGAATGCGTTGGAGAAGCATACTTGAAAGCGATGACTCCATTGAACATAACAAACGCTTTCAGAAAATGTGGTATCTTCTTTTTAAATAGAGATATTTTTCGGACTTAGACTTTTTGCCGAGCAACGTCACAGACAGGCCGGAACCAATAGTTGACGACAGAAGACTGAGAATTAGGGTTCAATTTCTATGTAAATTGGTTACTCTGATTTATATCATTTCGGTGGTACAAGTGTCAACCATAGATTTAACTGTCATGTAGAAATGTCATTCTTTTCATTATTTCTTTTGACACATGGCGTCGCACTCAGCTCCTCTTAACTATTGTAATAGCTTTAATAATTCTTTCCAATAGTAAAACTTTAGTTTTATTCCACTGTGCCGTATTTTATTTCACTACCACCACCAAGAGGTTATGGGCTATTTACCGTTGGAACTGTATTTCTGTTGGAACTGAATTGTCTTATCATCAACTGCATCACGACAACGTGGGCGACCGGCGTGCCTCGCAAAGCTTGTTGCGTCAGCAGTCTGCCTCGTGTGAGTACATCGTGAAAACTTATGAATATGGCTTCAGGAGCGTTATCGAATCATCTGCATCATCATAATTTACCGTTCGATAAATTGGAAGGTATGAGCAACTACAATATATGGAAATTTAACATGCGCCATACTTTGATCATAGATGACCTATGGTCATGCATTGAAGGTACAGAGCCCGTCGATCCATCTAAATATTTACGCGCACTAGCCCGCGTTAGTTTAGCTGTAAAACTCATATGTGTGCAATATATTAGAAATGCGAGCACAGCTAAGCAAGCTTGGGATAAGTTAAGCGCAGTTTTTGAAGATAAAGGTTTTGGAAGACGTGTAGCATTGTTAAGACAGTTGCACCGTGCTAGGCAGATTTTAGTAGTATGAATGCATACTTTGAACATATAACGACTCTTGTCCAGCAGTTGACCGATATTGGCCGAGCTATAGAAGATGCTGAGGTTGCGGAAATAATCTTGAGCGGCCTTCCACAAGAATACGATATAATCGTGTCCAGCCTTGAAGCTATCGCCTGCACAGGTACGCGGTACCGTACCGTACCTGTATCAAGCGAATTAGTCCGTACTAGATTTTTGCAAGAGGAGGAACGCAGAGGGCGAACCGAGAGCAAGGATGACATGGCCCTACTGTCTAAACAGAAGTCTAGGAAGGTACCTGTTTGTGAATTTTGTCACCGTCGAGGTCACAAAAAATTTCAATGCTATAAGTTCAAGAAACAAAAGCAAGATAATGCAGGAACAGCATTGTTGGCTCAATGTCATGTAGTCTTCGAGATTAAGGACTGGATAGTGGATTCAGGCGCGTCAAGAGACATGTGCAAGGATTTGCAGTGGTTTGTTAGAATATCACAATGTGATAAGACTGTACAAGTTGCTAATGGTAGTACCCTAAGGTATCTGGGCTATGGTGATGTTATGATTCCTATGTAAAATAACAAGTCTCAGTTAGTAACAGATGTTTTGTATACACCTGATCTCTCAACTAATTTAATTAGTGTTTCTAAATTATGTGAGAAGGCTTTATCTGTGAAGTTTAGTAATAGTAAATGTTATGTTTTCAATGGGGAATCTCTTGTTGTTTCTGCCACTAGACAGGGGGGTATTTATATTTTGGATAATGTTTTATATGATTCACAGGAGCATTATTTTGCTGCAAATGCTGTGTCATAGCCACAAAGTTCGCTTGACATGGAAGAAGCCACGGTTACACCGGACTTATGCTTGTGGCATAAGCGGCTTGGAGATTTGAATTTCCGTGGGGTAAGTGTACTCCGTAAACTTGCTGTTGGTGTTAATGCTAACTCGACTCAGTACGATAAATCTGAAAAATGTGCCAGGGACGGAGGAAGTCCTGGAAACTATTAATAAATTAACTGATTTAGAGAAAAAAGACACAATAAGAACTCAGAATGAATACTTTGAAGAAATAGCGTCACTAACAGGTATGTTAAATTCATTCATTCTTTTTCATTCATGCATTCATTTCATTATAAAATATAAATTAATACTTATCCATGATAAGTACTGATATTATATATATTACTAGCTGACCCAGCAAACGTTGTTTTGCCATGTAAATTATTTCTCACTTAGAGGTATGAAAAATAGATGTTGGCCGATTCTCAGACCTACCCGATATGCACACAAAATTTCATTCAAATCGGTTCAGCCGTTTCGGAGGATTCAAACACGTACACCGTGACATGAGAATTTTATATATAAGATATATATATTTAATTTACATAATATCATACATAAGATTTATAAAGTGAAACTACATTTTTACAGATGTGAGTGTAACAACACTGAAAAGGATAAAAAAAGAAGGTGAACAAAATGAAGGTGTCTGGAGAACCCCTGGAAAAAAACGGCCACATAAACTCTCCGTGTCAAATTTAGATAGTTTTGATATAGATGCTATTAGAAATAAAATCAATGAATTTTATATCGTTAAAAAGCAAGTTCCTACTTTGAGAACTCTGTTGGAGGAATTGAAACAAAATATTGGGTTTAATGGATGCCTGGAGACACTTCGCAGAATATTAATGGCTAATGGCTATGAATTCAAAAAAAATAAGAACGAGCGTTCACTGTTAATGGAACGGTTTGATATAGCTGCCTGGAGACATCGATTTTTGAGAACCATAGCAGCAAGACGTGCCGAAGGAAAACCAATTATTTATTTGGATGAGACCTATGTCCATAAAAGCTACAAGCCTAAGAAGTCTTGGCGAGGGCCATCTACAAGTGGTGCAATCGAAAATATTTCTACAGGAAAGAGGTATATCATAGTTCATGCTGGATCGGAGAAAGGTCCGGTGCCTAACTCCTTATTAGTATTCAGCACTAAATCTAAAATGGCGGACTACCACCACGACATGAACGCCACTAATTTTAACAAATGGATTATAGAAAAACTTATCCCTAACTTGAATGAGCCGAGTGTCATAGTTATGGATAATGCTAGTTACCACTCAGTCATTGTAAATAAACCCCCTACATTACAAAATCGCAAAGATGAAATAAGAGAATGGCTTGCACTAAACACCATTAAATTTGAAGATAACCACACAAAAGCTGAGCTGTTGTGTATTGTAAAACGGCATACTCCAGATCCAGTTTATGAAGCAGATCAAATTTTTGAACAAAATGGTCATGAGGCTTTAAGATTGCCTCCGTATCATTGCGATTTAAATGCTATTGAACTGATATGGAGTTTGGCCAAACGTAAAGTGGCCAGTAAAAATATAGGCCTGACATCAGAGGAGTTGGAAAAATTAATAAATGAGTCATTTGAGTCAATTACATCTGAAGAATGGAAGAAAATGACAGATCACGTAAAACATATAGAAAATAAATATAAAGAACGAGATGATATAACTGAGAAAAATTTAGAAAGTTTTATCATTAATGTGGGAAATAGTGACGACAGTGACTCTGACGAATCTTTTCGTATGGAGGTCTTGGAATCTGATTTTGACTATAATAGTGATAAACCTTAATTTATATTGTAAATTGTTTTTGTTTTGTATAATTTTAAATGAGATAATTTTTATTATTCCTATAAATCCCTTTTTGCTCCCACTTCTGATTGTGGATTGGTGGGCTTCTTACACCTTTGAAAACATAGTGCTCAGGCATGTAGGTTTTTACCTCATGATGTTTTCCTTCATAGCTACGCAAGTAATATTTAGTCCTAAGACGCTCATTACTCCAAACAGTTAAAAGGCGCGAACCCGGGACTGATGAGAGGTAGAAATAATAAATAGGTACCTAAGCAATTTAATAAAGACTTGTGTGAAAACCGATATAAAAAAATAATTAAATTGCAAGTATCAAACTGAGTTATTCCAATATTTGCATTATAATTTTGGGGATGACCTACAAAATTTTTTTAAATTTGCCGGGCGATTTCAGTGTCTACTTTCAGTAGACAGACTATATCTTTGTTGGTTATTGTGAGCATACTAAAGGCTATAGATTGATAGATCCCTCAAACCCTGAGCAGATTATTGTTTCTCGGAATGTTAAATTCTTTGAAAACCAGTTTATAAACCACTGTGAGAGGAATGATCATTTAGATACTAATAATATTTTTATTTATAATGATGTAGGTATGCAAAGCAACCGAATCTGTGATATAAATATTAATTTGGATACGCAAAGCATTGATTCAATTGAAAATAATAATTCTGTTAATAATAATAATATGGATTTGCAAAGCTATAGTCCGATTGAGAATAACAGTAATTATGATAGTAATATTAATATGGGTATGCAAAGCAACCAGTTGTGTGATAGTAATATTAATATGGATATGCAAAGCAAGGATCCAAATAATGATAATATTGATACTTCTTGTAATTATAGTAATGGCAGCAATGATACTGGCCTAACTAGTAAGAAGTCTAATAATTCTAGTCTGCATCTTGATGATGATATGTTTTCTTCTCCAATTTTAGGCGAGGCCTCCTTCCAAAGTGCTGAGGGGACTGCAACTAGTACAACTAGTGATGGAGAAAGTAACGGATCAGACTTATCTGTAAGTAACGAAACAGTCGTTCGAGGGGAAGATAGTGCAGTGCTAGAGGATCATAGTACTAGCTGCGAGCGACCTGTTCGTTCCACTCGATATAGAAAACCGGTAAGGTATCAAGATTATAATTTATCTGATTCATCAGATTTGTCGTTTTTAGTAAATGGTTTTATTTATGATGAACCTCAATCATATGATGAGGCAATGGCAAGTCCTAACAAAGATTTTTGGCACACTGGTATGCATGAAGAGTATAATTCTCTCATTAAAAACAATGTTTGGCAATTAGTGGATAGACCAAAGAACTGCAACATAGTTAGTTGTAAATAGGTTTTCAAACTTAAATCTGATGAGTCTGGTAACTATACAAAGTATAAAGCTCGTCTTGTGGCAAGAGGGTTTAGTCAAAAGCCTGGTGTAGATTATACAGATACTTTCTCACCAGTAGTAGGAGTGAGGCGTATATATCGGAACAGGCAAAAAGAACAGGTTTTTAAAAGTAACAGCTTGGAAGTGTTCTTTCCAAACCGAAATACCTGTTCCGCCTGTTCCACAAAGTATTTTGGAATAGGTTAAGGAGTTGTTGTTGTGGAACAGTTGGTTCTAATACTGTTCCAGTTCAACTAACCACAGCCAAACGCAACATGCTTTTCTCTATTCTAGCTTATGGAGGTTACCTTTGTTAGACAGAGATAACGTCACGGAACATGCTCTTCTCTATTCAGGCTTACGCAGCTTACCTTTATTGGAAAGAGATAGCAGCTGTTACGCCTGTTCCAAGCAGAGAACAGGTGTTGCATTCGTTCGGATACTCACATAATATACTCATACTATGTTGTAACACAACAGGCTGTTATTTTGGAACAGGTTTCCGAAACTGTTATTTTACTGGAACTGGAACAGGCGGAAAAGGTTTCCTTTTTAACCTGTTCCAACCCACTCCTAACCAGTAGTAAGACACACTAGTCTAAGAATTTTATTTTGTCTAGTCTAAGAATTTGAATTTTATTTTGCAAATGAATTAAAATATGGACATTGAACATTTGGACATAAATACAGCCTTTTTACATAGTAAACTTAATGAATGTATTTATATGGAACAGCCTGTAGGTTTTTCAAATGACAAGACCAAAGTTTGTTTGTTAAAGAAAAGTTTGTATGGTCTTAAACAAGCAAGTAGGCTGTGGAATAATTGTGTAAATGTTCTATTGACTAACAATGGTTATGTACAAAATAAATGTGAACCATGTGTTTATATGAAAAGAAATGACAAGCAACTAACGATTCTAGCTTTATATGTGGATGATTTTTACATTTTTACTAATAGCTCTAAGGAAAAGGACATATTGTGTAATTTACTAGAATCTGAATTTAGTTGCAAACGCTTAGGTAGCCTAAAGAATTGTTTAGGTATTATGATACATAGAGATAGAGCTAGTGGAACTATTGTATTTGACCAATCAGACTATATACTAGATCGTTCAATAAGTCCCGAGACTAACTTGGAAATGGCGTATATATTAAAAAATCTTTTGATTTTTAAAAAGTACTGGCCTTCAATAAAAGATATGTGTAACATTTTAAAAAATGGAAAATTAAAATATTGATTTTGCAGACATTTAAGTTACGCTACGCTTGTAGTTTCGATACAATGGAAAAAAACGAGTTTCGCGTGTTGATAAAACATTGTTTTTTAATGGGAAAAAATACCGTTGCAGCACAGCAATGGCTTATAAAATGTTATGCGGGATCAGCTCCCTCTAAAGCAACCATTTGTCGGTGGTATGCCGACTTCAAACGCGGTCGCATGGACACAAAAGATGGGGAACTCTCAGGTCGTCCAAATGAAGCAGTGACTCAACAAAATATTAACCAAGTCCTCAAAATCGTAATGGAAGATCGGAAGTAGACATGAGTTCGATATATCAAAACGTAACATATAACGGATATGTGTTAGATATCATACCATATTGATAACTTTATCACAAAAACCGATATCACAAAAACTGTATCGACTATCGAGTCAAAACCTACTAGCGCGCGAGAACAATGCGAACACGTACGAACAAAACGCAAACTTCACAAAGGATATGATATGAACGATATTCGCTACCTCACCTCTCTTTCTAAGTTTACTAGTATAAAAGAGATGAAGCGAATATGAGTTATGAGAATATAACTTAAGCCATGTTTGCGTGGTTAATATATTTTACTGCACTAGCAATAAGAGTTAGTTTCTATTGTATATTTACGATCACGGTTTTGGCGGCTACGGCTACTCGATATTAGTGAGACACTTTATTACAAAATAAAACTAAACGTCCAAGTAATAAGGTTGAATATTTGAGTTGTTACAATATGGATACATTTATAAAAGGTCTGTAATAATAATAACTGTTGCTGTTTCGTGCCGTAATATTTTGATTTGTATTTTTTGTGATAGTTTTGAATTGCACTTGACCTTGGTGGGGGCACGTGCCATACGTAAAAGGAATTCCTTGCGTTTGTTAGTAAAGTTGTAGTGTGTAATTAGTATATAGTTTAAAAGTTGTATATTATGTGTCTATACTTTGTATAAAAATTAATTTAGTGTGTATAGTTATTTAAAAGACAATGTCGCGTAAGCCGAGTGAGATATGGACTCATTTTGATAAAAAAGACAATGCTGTTGGTTTGGCTGTGTGTAAATATTGTAATCAAAAATTTTCATTCAAATCGACCACCGGAAATTTGAACTCACATTTAAAACGGTCACATCCTTCTATTTATTTGGCGAAAAAAAACATTAGTAACGGATCTGAGCTTTTAGAAAATGCTGTGCCCAGTACTTCTACAGACGCAAATGCAGTGGAAGTAGCGGCTGCTTCTTCCAGCACTGGGGTCGTCGCGAATCAGATGAACCAAAACCAGCCATTAATGGAGCCGCCGCGCAAACGACAAAGAACAATGCAGGCCTATGCTATTAAAAAAATGACTTCTGATGAACGGAAACGCGTAGATCGAGATTTGTTAGAATTATTTATTAGTGATTATCAACCATTCCGAATAGTTGAAGATAAAGGATTTAAAATATTTGCGAAGAACATACCGGGGTATACGCTACCTAGTAGAAAAACAATATCTACTACAATGATTCCAGCTTTATACACGGACATGTTAAATAAAATGAAGGAAATAGTATCTCGAGACGCTATCTCAGTATGCTTAACCACCGATTGTTGGACATCATCCCAAACAGAAAGTTTCATTGGTGTAACTGTCCATTAAATTGATGCAAATTTTGAGCCCAAACAAGTGTTATTGGAGTGCAAAGGCCTCAACGAAAGTCATACCAGTTCGAATTTAGCCAAAGAATTAAATAAAGTAACAGATGAGTGGAATTTAACACAAAAGGTTAATTTTGCAATATCGGATAATGCTCGTAATATTGTAAAGGCAATAGAATCTGAATTAGGATGGAAGCACTATGGCTGCTATGCACACTCTTTGAATTTAATAGTCACGACTGCTTTAAAACCAATAGAAGAATTGATCGACAAAATAAAAAACATTGTTACGCATTTTAAAAGAAGTACAAGTGCCACTGATATGCTCCTCAGCTATCAACTTAAAAATATGTCAGAGTGTGGTGAGCCCAAAAGACTAGTACAACAAGTGCCTACACGTTGGAATTCCACGTTTTACATGCTGCGTCGATTTACTTTATTAAAAGAAGCTATAAAACATTGTATGGCGCTAATTGAGAGAGATTGGCCTGATATCAGCGCAATGGATTGGGGGATAATGTGCGAAATATGCACAGTTTTACAACCTTTTGAAGAGATTACTTGTTCAATAAGTGGTGAAGAATATTTAACAGGAAGTATGGTCATAGTGGTTACAAACTGTTTAAAGGAAGTTTGTGATGATTTTTTGAACAAAGAGGAATACAGACTCTTTCATCCAGTAGTTGTGGATATGATCAGTTCTTTACAAAGAGGTTTGAGAGAACGATTTTCTGGCGTCGAACACATTAAAACCTTTGGCCTTTGTACATTGTTAGACCTTAGGTTTAAATTACTATGTTTTAAAAACGAGCAAGCTGTCGCAGAATTGAAAAAACATGTTCACATGTTAATAATTGGTATCATTAACAAAAACCAATTGACAGAGACAAATGAAGCAGTTGAAGAGAACACAATAAATATTGAAAAGGTTAGCGCTTGGAACAAATTCGACGAACTTCTGCGAAAAAAAGGCCTCAAGGGAATGCCCAAGCGAGAGCCATCAGAGAACTCCACATGTACCTGGACGATGAGATGCTGCCTCGCAAGAATAGCGAGGGAAAGTGGAATAGCCCCTCACAATGGTGGAGAGATCATAAAATAATTTACCCTCACCTATCGCATTTATTCAGAACAAAATGCAATATTGTGGCGACGTCAGTACCCTGCGAGCGATTATTTTCCAAGACAGGGCTTATCATAAACGACAGAAGATGTCGTCTCAAAGCAAAAAAAGTCGAGCAGCTTGCATTTCTTAATGCTAATCTACCCTGATTATTGACTAATAATAACTAATACTAACTGATAATTATGTACATAGAGTGTATGTAATATTGTATATACAATCTTTGTAAATATGACGATTTTTAAATGCGCCAGAAAAGTAATTTCAATTAACAATTTTTGACATTTACTTTTCAAAAACTTTTCTGCTAGTCCTAAGCCTAGTAAAGCATGAAGGGAAATCGCCGTAGTTACAAGTAGCTAAACTGATAAATAACTATAAATATCTACCTAAGACCTGCATCGATATACTGCATAACTGTAAATGTGAGTTTGCGTTTGCGTTAGTTCGCATTCGTACCTATTTGCTCAACTGTACTACTGATATCGATATCTGAAAACCGTTTTTTATATCGATATGAAAACTTAATATCGGATATGTAGCCGATATGCGAAATAACTGAAAACGCCCATGTCTAATCGGAAGATAAAAGTGCGCGAGATAGCCGAGATAGTGAAGATTTCAGCTGGTAGTGTTTTCACTATTTTACATAAACATTTGGCCATGAAAAACCTTTTTTCCAAGTGGGTGCCGCGTTTGCTTACAACTGATCAAAAGGAACAACGTATCAATGATTCAGAGCGATGTTTGGCGCTGATGAATCGCAATAAAAAGGATTTTTTACGTCGGTATGCGACAATGGATGAAACATGGATACACCATTTTACTCCGGAATCCAATCGGCAGTCAGCGGAGTGGAGAGCGGCTGGTGAAAGCCGCCCGAAGCGGCCAAAGACTCAGAAATCGGCCGGTAAGGTTATGGCGTCTATATTTTGGGATGCGCATGGAATACTTTTCATCGACTACCTTGAAAAGGGGCAAAATATAAATAGTGACTATTACATGTGCTTATTGGAGCGATTGAAGTACGAAATTGCGGATAAACGGCCTCAAATGAACAAAAAGAAAGTGGTGTTTCACCAGGACAACGCGCCTTGTCACAAGTCTGTGAGAACGATGGCCAAAATTAATGAATTGGGCTTTGAATTGCTTCCTCATCCCCTTTATTCGCCAGACTTGACCCCCAGCGATTACTGGCTGTTTGCAGATCTCAACAAAATGCTCCAGGGTAAGAAATTTGACTCAAATAGTGAAGTTATCACAGCAACGGAGGCTTAATTTGAAGCCAAAGACAAATCGTTCTACACGCATGGGATAGAAAAGTTAGAAAAGCGTTGGAGGGACTGTATCGCTCTTGGAGGAGACTACGTTGATGAATAAAAAATAATTTTATAAAAAAACCCTTGTTTTAGTACTTAGTCTCGGGACTTATTGAACCACGTGTTAGTAAAGTTGTTGGACCGTTTTGGTATGACCAATTGTAAGAGTGTCTCAACACCAATGTTTTTTTGTAAACTAGAGAAAAGCTCTGGTGATAATATTTTAGATGACACTGTTTATCCATATAGAGAGCTGATTGGATGCCTAATGTATTTGTCAGTATGTTCTAGGCCTGATATTACTTATGCTTTAAGTCATTTAAGCCAATTTAATAGAGCATTCACACGAGATCATTGGTTGGCTGCAAAAAGAATATTAAGGTATTTGCATGGTACCATACATAAAAAATTAGCTTTTGTTAAATCTGGTACTTTTGATATGTCAGTGTATGCAGATGCTGACTGGGCCAATGATGTCGTGGACAGGGGGTCTTATAGTGGTTTTGTAATTAAGATTGGCGGCTCCACTGTATGTTGGGAGTCGCGTAAACAGCGATGCGTTGCGCTTTCAAGTATCGAAGCTGAGTACTTAGCCCTAAGTGATTCATGCAATGTTTTATTAGAATTTTTCTATTTGAAATTTTTAATAAACATTATAATTGTAGTATCTTTAGTGATAATCAAAGCGCATTAAAATTGCTTGAGACTAGGGAATACTGCCACACGAAAACTAAGCATATTGACCTTCGTTATCATTTTGTAATGAATAAGGATGTTAGTGTTAGCTATTTACCATACGAAAATATGTTGGCTGACTTGTTTACAAAGCCCTTATCTAGTGTTAAGTATTTGGGGTTTGTTAATGACTTGGGTATGAAACTTACTTAAACATGCATATCAAAAATTCGCGGAACCGGCAGGATTTGAACCTGCGTCTCTCTGGGAATCCTGCCGGTTCCGCGAATTTTTGATATGCATGTTTAAGTAAGTTTAGAAACTATCCTAGTGTGTGAAGCACTGTAATAAAATTATAAAATTGGGTATGAAAAATTTATAGTCATAAGTTTTCTTTTTATATTTGACCTTCTGTGTAAAGTCAGTCATCTAGTTTATTGTTTTGGATGGTTTTGAGGTGAAAAAGTAGTTGACACATGGTACAGCCATGCTAGACATGAGATAGACAATATGGAGATTATTGTTGTAATTAACCTAAGTTGTTAATATAATGTTTAGTATAATTCTGCATTGTAAAGTGTTTTTTCTCATGTTACGCATGAGGGGAGGTGTTGTTGTCTGTGAGAATTAGGGTTCAATTTCTATGTAAATTGGTTACTCTGATTTATATCATATCGGTGGTACAAGTGTCAACCATAGATTGAACTGTCATGTAGAAATGTCATTCTTTTCATTATTCCTTTTTACACATGGCGTCGCACTCAGCTCCTCTTAACTATTGTAATACCTTTAATAATTCTTTTCAATAGTAAAACTTTAGTTCCATTCCACTGTGCCGTATTTTATTTCGCTGCCACCACCAAGAGAAGACACTAAAAGCTTGTCGGACATTTCAGTATCGAATGCTAATCAAGACACGTTTGAATGTAGAACGTCTTCACCCTCTCTAATTTCTAACAATTTTGACCAAAATACGGCTTAACTTAGTAACTTACTATCACAGTCCCTCGAATCAACATCTTTAGCAACCATAAAAAATCTAACTGAGTTTGAAAATGCTTCTTCTTTATCCCAAAAAGTTTTTTGTGAACCGAGAAGCTCTTCGTCAATTAAGAAAAATCTTACCGAGCCTCTACAAACGCTGTCGCAAACTACGTTAGTTGTACGCCAGATAAGTCTACCACTACATGCAATATTGATAGACCAAGTACAAGTAGAAGATCTCAACCTTGTACAGGAAATTTTGTGTCTCCAAAAGATTTTCGACCAATTTTAAAAGCACGACCGCGAAATATTAAGAAAGGTGGAAGAAAGGCTGGAAAATGTTTGATAGCCACAGATACTCCAGAAAAGAATGCTTTAGATGAAAAGAGAAATAAGAAGTCTAATAAAACATTAAGATTAAAGCTGTAAAAAAAGATAAAAGCTGTAAAAAAACACATAACTTATTCAAAGGAAAGGAAAATTCTTGTAAACGCCGAAAGAGAAATGTGACCCCAGTTGAGTCTTCGGAAGAAGATCAGGAAGAATTTCAGCCAAGTGGATCATCATCTGGCGGTGAGATGAATGAGCTTGCAAGTGATTCTGATGAAGATGATATAATTTTCAAAGATGATTTTCCTCCACTTATACGTACCTACCTACGTTGAAAACCTATACTCTTTATCCCGGAAAATTCAAAGGTTCCCGTGGGAATCAAAAAATTTATCTGTTCAACCGATTTTAATGACATTTGGTACAGGGGTAGGTTGTATCCCGGGGAAGGACATAGGCTTCTTTTTATCCCGGAAAATTTAAGAGCTCCCGCGGGAATCGAAAAAATTTGGTCCACGCGGACGAAGTCGCGGGAATCATCTAGTAATACATAATTTTCACTTGTCAAAATGACCACATGCTTTATATGCCGTAATGTACCAGCTGATGTACCAAGCTTGTTTAAACATTTTACTTTTTTTCATAGTAACCATACTTTTTCTGCATACCATTGTGGTGAAGATGGTTGTTCTAGAGTATGTCACTTAAAAAACACATTTCGCAAGCATCTTAACAACCAACATGGGTCTCTATGCACCAACAGTAGTTTAAACCAATTCCAATTCAACCCTGTGTCAAAAGGCCTGTTAGATTTATTAAACAATCTGTTGAAACTACATAGTTTGTTATACAATTTTTTGGAATCATTGTATGCTAATGCACTGCTACATAAAAATGCAGTGCAGTCCGTGGTTCATGGGTTGAATCATTATATGCATGAAGGATTATCTCTAAATATTGAAATGATTTTCGACGAAATGTCAAACTCATTACAAAACGGTCAAGATGTAACAGTATTCAAAAATAGATTTTTATCAGCTATACAGTTGTAGGGGTAACATCTATATATGTAGGTCGTATTAGCATTAGGTGGTTCACATTAGAGTCGTTACTAGTTGTAGGGGTAACATATATATATGTAGGTCGTATTAGCATTAGGGGTATATATTATGTTGGTCGCATTAGCATTAGGTGGTTCACATTAGAGTCGTTACTGGAGACTCGAACTCGCTGTAATAATAAATAATTATATCACGTAATAAAGTGTTTACATGGAGTCGCCCCACCCCCTAAAGTGGTGACCCGACTATAGTGAACATACAATTTTGAATTTTGAAATTTAAAGGACTAAAGTAACTAACTGAACACTAAATTAATTGAGGATGGTAAATGAGTGAGTGAAAAGTGAACCATGGCTACACCACCGGCGGCAGCGACATCAGCCACAGAATTAGCAGCACTCACCCTTACGTCAAAAATCCCAGATTTCTGGACGGACCAGCCCCGGGTATGGTTTATAAGGACGGAGGCAATGCTAGCACCACAAAAACAATCGGACGAGGCCAGGTACGACATAGTGATATCAAAGCTGAGCACCGACCTGTTAATTAATCCGCCGACACTAAAGAAATTCGGCGCTTTAAAAGAGCGGTTACTTAAAATTTATAAAGAGTCTAAAATCAGACAACTGCATAAACTAATGAGTGAGATGGAGCTCGGTGAACAAAAACCGTCCCAGCTACTTCGACGTATGAGGGAACTGGCAAAGGACAAAATACCGGATGACACCCTGAGAATACTCTGGCAAGGCCATTTACCCAGTGCGGTACGTGCGGTATTGGCAGTTTCGGATACCAAAGAGTTAGAGCATTTATCGACCATCGCAGACAACGTGTTTGAAACTACGCGCGTCCAGGCTGTCAACGAGATCATTCAAGCGCAGCAACCAGCGGCATCAAACGATACCGAAAAGATCACGGTGGAAATAGCTAAACTGAGTATCAAAGTAGCCAATTTAGAAAGATCAAGGACGAGGAATCGTTATCGGTGGAACAATAGCCGTTCGCGTTCTCGTAACCGTAGCCATCAGCAGTGCGACAGACGCAGGATTCACCGGGATGGCTCTGTTTCTATCATAAACGTTTCTGCACCAGGGCGCTAAAGTGCGTAGAACCCTGCGCATGGAAGAAGGAAAACTAAACGTGGCGCAGACAACGGCGGAGCTCTGTGCCATTTCACCCTGCAACCGCCTTCGGCAGAAGTAGGTACTTATATTAAGTATCATTTTTTGCACGGTTCATATTTCGCACCCCCGAAAACCGCCGCGCACCCCTCGCGCACTTCGCGTGCGTCGCGTTTTAGAAAAATGCCTACAAAAAAATACCCAGACCACTTAACATGGTTCTGTAAACGGCATTGGCTTTATTTATAATATATCTTTTTGAAGGTATGATTTATAGAAGCTGAAGTTTACAAACAATTACATATAAACGGAAAGAATGCGCCAACGACCGCGATAACGATCGCCATTTTTCAAAAATATATTTTCCCGATAAAGATATTACATTTCAGTGATAATCCAGTCTAACACTGCACTAAAATATATTTATAAACATATTGTATTGAGTTTTTATTTATATTTGTCACCATTTGTCATAACAAAACAATAAACAACACAAAACTCAGACAAAAAACCCAAAAGTTTGGCACAGATTCAAATGCCTTCTATCTATAGCTTTTTATGTTTGTTTTTATTTTCGAACTTGACGGTTTTAGTGTTGCAGTGTATAGATTATTTAATAAACTTGTCTATGAGCCAAAGTTGTTCAAACAAATATAAACTCTATCATTTAGAAAAAAAAGTTTCAAATAGCTCGGACCGGCCGCACCGCGCGGACCCGCCGGCGGGTCCGCTGCCGATTTAGGAAAAAGTAGGTTATTCAAGGCGGACCCGCCGGCGGGTCCTCTGCCGGTATAGGAGTTACAGCGGATTATATTTTCTAAATGACACAGGCGTAAACGTTTCGGTTCTTTCGGTCAACGAAAAACATTGAGTGCAGGAATCTAGTGATTATAAGTTATTTGCAGCAAATGGATCCGAGATAAAAACTTATGGTATGGTAACTTATACTTATGGTCTCTAACATTAAATTTAAAATTGCGTAGACCATATCGATGGGATTTCGTGGTCGCAGATGTGAAGCAGCCGATATTAGGCGCAGATTTTTTAAGTCATCACAAGCTTTTGGTTGACATCAGCTCACGAAAACTCATCGGTAGGGTTACTGAGTTAAATGTATTATAGCATCAATTGTAAACGTAAGTGAACCATCGGTACTGTCTGTCGGTTTTGATCATCCCTACCGCGATCTGTTATTGGAATTTCCGAGTATTACCAAACCCATGTCATTCCTAGAAACACCATCAAGTTCCGTACAGCATTGTATCGAAACTACTGGACCACCGGTCTTTGCGAGAGCTAGACCGCTTCCGCCCGATAGGTATAAGCGCGTAAAGACTGAATTTGATAAAATGCAGGAGTTAGGTATCTGCCGGCCTTCGAAGAGCGCGTGGGCGAGTCCCTTACATATAGTTCAAAAAAAGAACGGTGATATTAGACCATGTGGCGATTACCGTCGTCTAAACGCCATCACCAAGCCCGATAGGTACCCAATCCCTCGTTTACAGGATTTTACTTATATGTTGGCAAAAAAGAAAATTTTTACTACAATTGACATAACTAGAGGCTACCATTTTATAGAAACGGCACCAAATGACATAGAAAAGACAGAAATTATAACACCCTTCGGTCTTTTTGAGCCATTGAACTGCCTTAAAACTGAACACTTGCGGATGAAACACTTCGTGTCCATGGGATCTTATATACCACCAAAGCAAATAACGATAGGCCAAAGAATGTCTACAGTGAGGCAACGCGGCGTTAGGAATGTCAAGCCCACTACACAACAATTTATTCCACTTAGAAATACATTGCAAAAGTGTTTTTCTCTTGATGGTGTAATGATTGAAACATTAAATTACATTGATTCATTAGCACTTTAGTCAAGAAATGGTATACTAGAGAATTTTATCCAGGGGTCATTTTGGGTCAAACGAATGGAAAATAATAAAGATAAACTTGTCTTTCCACTGTTTATGTTTTTTGACAACTACGAAAGTGGCAATGTTCTAGGAAGGCATTCGGGAATTCATAAATTAGGAGCTGTGTACATTTCAGTTGGATGTATTCCACCACACAGAGCTTCTTCTTTGACTAATATTTTCCTTGCATTGTTATTTCATTCATCTGATAGAGTTGTATTTGGTAACAGTGTTATTTTTAAACCAATTATTGATTAGTTCAACTTCATGTCAGAACATGGCATAGAAATAGACATTATCAGTTTAAATGGAGGCTGTCGGCCGGTTTCTGAATTTAGAATTTCATGTTGAGTCTGTCTCAAAGACTACTTAAGGACTAATTTAGCAAATTTTTGTTTCTGAATTGATATTGTGTAAGGTTTGAGAGTTGGAACTTGCTGTTTTTGCTTGAATGCTAAATTCAGAAACCGGCCCAATATCAATTCATAACAAAAATTTGCTTAATTAGTCCTTAAGTAGTCTTTGAGACAGACTCAACATGAAATTCTCAATTCAGAAACCGGCCGTGTATTTGGAACTTGCTCTAATAGTTGGATATAATTTAGGAATTCATACAATTACAGGATTTAACGAGTCATTTTCTTCAAATTTTCCTTGTCGTATTTGCAATGTGTGTAAAGAAGTATTAAAAAAGCAATGTTATGAAAATGTAGACCTACTTCGAAATCAGACTCAATATGATATTCAGTAGATGTCGGTTTATTGTCGGTTTAATAAACCGACATCTACACCGACAGCTAGGAAAAGGTTCTCAAGTATAGGTCAATGTACCCTTAAAAACCGGTCTTAAGCATAGATTGACCGACACGCGAGAATATGCACCCCAATTGTTCGCCAAACGGATAATCCGACCTGTTTAAGGAGTTCATAGATGCCTGCACGACAAAAAGTATGTATGAACTCCTAAAATAGTTCGTGCAATACGTTTTAACCTGTCATATTATTACGATTTGAAAGTGGACCTCTGTTCTTGACTGAAGTCTGTATAGTAAATAGTAATTTTACACAAGTGTAACTAATTAATCTTGAAACGCATAGATCATTGTATTTTACTGTAAACTTGTGCTTTTCTTTTGGGTTGGTAATGAATAAAAAATTTATATTATTATTTTAAAAATACTCACATTCTTAAGAAGTTCGGGCTGTCCCAACTGTCGAAGGATGTAGCTGCAAATAAGAAATGAGGTTAAAGCAATACGTAAACAAACACTTCGATAATACACCTGACAGAAAATAAATTCATCGATTTAAAAAGAAATTTGGAAAAGCACCGAATAAAAGCCACATAAGTTGAAAAAGTAGAGATTACTACATGTAGGTTTCGTAAGCGCGGGATTGAAAAAATTTAGTAGACAATGCTCGATTGTAGACATTATACAATCGTGCATAGTCGAGTCAACATCTCCTGAGGATGCTCCGGTGTCATATAGCCTCCGATGTCATATAATCACCACATAGGTTTGTCTGCTTTGGACGATTGTCTTTTTTTTTTTAACTAGCCAATCACAACAATTCAAATTGGAGCTCGGTAACAGGAAAAGAAGGTTCATTGACGAACTAATGGTACGACAGTTGGTAATGTTATATTCATTAACGACTACAGCGCGTGCGCAGTCTCAACTTTCATGGCTCGAACTGGGGCTACTGCCAACGCTTAAAGCCATATTGTTTCATTATTGTTCACTTTCGTGTTTTAGAATTATAGCCCTTATTTTAGGAACGTCAAGGTACCGGACATTAAACTGTCATTTTGAGTAATATTGCTTAAGTATTGCGTTGGCAGTATGGCCCCTTAATTTTAATGAAAAAGAGTTGTATCTTTTTCTATGATTATAATAATTATTAATTATTTTCTGATCAGGTTTGAAAAATCTTGTTAATCTATGTTACATTCGTTTACAATCCAACATACATTTATAACAGACTACACAAATATGATATACACAGCGCATGCACAATCAACAAATAAACAATAAGGTAAATAAAATCTCTACATTTCAAATAAAAGTATTCATGAAAACTTAATATGATTTTCATACTGAGCAGTTATATAACAGCATAGCATTAACATGCATAGTAACATGTAATTATAATTTATAGGATATAACTCGCATAGATAGCTTTAATAATACTTTTCAATATTTGTTATTGTTATTTAACGTAATATAACATTTATTACGCAAATGTTATGTTGCACTCTATAACTTCGGTGCAGGAACACATAACGTATTTTACCTGTAGGATGTACGTTTTTATCCGACATTAAGAGATTTTATATTGCAATATATAGGATTCTAGTACATGCATTTACTTCAGCAAGGCACTATGCACATGCTAAGATTATTTTAAGTAACTACTAATTATATTATATATAAGTACATTTTACTTTCTAAGAAACTAAATTAAATCAATTACCTTTATTACTGTCTAAAGGTTTTTATTATCTAATTACAATAAAATTAAAATAAACATGACGAAACATAAGAGACACCTGTAGGTTTGTCCTACATATTATAAATAAATAAATTGAAATTAATTCAAATACTGGTTAAGACTTGAAATAGTGGGCGCGGAAACTAGAAATGTTTAAATATGCACATAAATACAGCATACACTATGATTATTTTCGGCTATTCCTCACTTAATTTGAAAGTCAATACACCCTACACAATATATTTTTCGTTAGCTGACTTAAAAAGTAATAAAGTCTCTTCTCGCATGGAACAGAAGTGATACTCAAAGTAAAACACCGCGCCCTCCGTAACAGGGTTAAAAGTAAAGAATCTACCGATACCATTAACTGTTTGGCTAAAAATCTTCTTATATCATGAGCAACACTTAAATGCAGATCAAAAAATTACTATTTCACAGTTACATTTTAATGTCGTCGCCCCAACTCTGGTATGACAAGAGCTCGGTTTATTTTTGTTATATGACGTTATATAACATACGTTCAGTATGTGCCCCACAGTTGGTAAAGGTGACAACATATCTCATGGCAACTACAGAATCATTGCTTTATACCTAATAATGTACTGTTTTGACGAGTATGTTATAAACTAAATTGTTGTAAGTCAGTAATATGTACTTTTTATTGCACTTTAGTACATTTTGTTTGTAATAAGTAACGCAGGTTCAAATAAATAAATAATTATTATTATTATTTCTTTTGCATAGGTAACTGACATACGTCTTGTTATTTTATTAACTTTTTATTGTCTTAATCCTTACTTGCTCGTAAAACCATTTGGCTTTGAATTTTATTTGTTTTTCAATATACTTAGAATGTCTTACAATATCTTTCATGAATTTTTTTTTAGTATGTACCTACCTACACTACAAGTTAGCCCTTGACTGCATTCTCACCTGATGGTAAGTAATGATGTAGTCTTAGATGGTAGCGGGCTAACCTGTTAGGGGCATGGCAGTTATATACAGCCCATAGCCCAAATCGGTTTCTACACGGCATCGTACCGGAACGCTAAATGGCTTGGCGGCACGTCTTAGCCGGTAGGGTGGTAACTAGCCACGGCCGAAGCCTCCCACCAGGTAAAGGCTGGCAGGCCAGACCAATATACTATATTGATATAAGACCGTTTATAAAGGAAAAAATGTAAGTATCAATAATCGTAAACTATTTAGGAACATGAATTTTAATGCATATAACTAAGAAGTTAACATGAACAAATAATTATTATTTTATTTTGATTGTATTGATCGGAAAAATTATATTAGGAGTAAGTATTTTGTTTTAGAAGGGAACAAGACAACTTCTCGAGGCAAAGTGTAACTAAGTATCCAAAAAAAACATTGAGATCTGAAAATGTAATAATTCAACTTGACTTGAACGGTGATGTGATTGAAATGATAAAATTAAAATTTGTAACTTAGTGCTATGTAAAAGATACACAATTTTGAAAGATGTGTGCCCTATGCCATATCCAGCAATTATTGGATAAAATTCAAATAAAAAAAACGAGTAAATTCACATAAAAACGATATATACACAAGGCCCTTTAACCGACTTTGCAGACATGGTTCAGGGAACATCTCTCAAGTGTCTAAAAATATGCTTCTAAAAAAATCATGCACGCCAACTTTACTTCTACATTCTAAATCTAGAATAAAATTCTACAGTTATTTTATTCGAATTTTTCAATGGCTTAAATTGTTGCCTAATAATTAAATATAAAAAATATTAATATTATCCACCCAAAATATGTCAAACGACATTCAGTGCATACAAAAAGCAAAAATAAAAAGCGGAAGCGTGAGACAACAGATAATAAAAAAATAACAAGCATAAACAGTGAAGGGGATGAATGTACAGCGTGCATATGCATAGGCAGTCACATGAGAGATGTCGACTGAATTCATAGCTGCGAACGCGACGGGTCTTGACCTTTCTTTTATTTAAAAAATAAAAGATATGCCTATGCTCATGAAACTGATCTTAGAATGGTTACTAATTTAGAATGGTTTAACTAATAAAATATTTCTTTTCAGATTTCTTTACAGAAAAATCAGTTCAAACAATATCAATTCCGTTTAGTTGTTTATTTATCTTACATTTTATGCACTTAATTATTACCCGCCGCTGGGCTGTTGTATTTTTGTTAAATAACTATTTATATTATTAATATCTGTTTACACAATTTTTATGGAGAAGACTGGAAAGGCGCACGGCACCTTAAATCACAGCTATGCTAAATAAAATTATTCTGTGCTTGTGCTGTTATAAAATAAAAAAGACGATGCCCCTCCATTAAGGGTGCGTTGCGCCTTCGAAAAAAACTGCACAGTTCTTATGCTTACGCTGCAGCGTATACGCAGCTAAGTTACACTAAACTTATTTGTGAACTTTAAAATAAAACGAGCTTTATATTCGATTTTCATACAAATTTCAAAGCTCTATTTTACCACCTTAGGGGCTGAATTTTTCAAAAATCCTTTCTTAGCAGATGCCTACATCATAAGAGCTATATGTATGCCGAATTTAACCCGATTCTCGTTCAGTGGTTTGAGCCGTCACATTTTCCTTTTATATTAAAAAAAATGAAACATGAGCATAGATCAATAAGGTCATAGACACATCGCGCGCAAATGTCGGATACCAAGTCATGTAGGGCAGGTACGATGCTATCGCGCCAAAACTGGACGCAACCGTGTTGAATTCCACTTGTTTGATACTATTGCCATCCGGGTTTTGCATGAGGTAGTCTGATCGGAACAGCCCGAGGCTGAGAGTCTGAAAAGTTGTTCAAAATATTTATCCACTTTAAAAAAGTTATCATTCGTTGGTGCTAAATGCTGATGATTATTAGTTTGTACACAAAATATCTATTATGGATCCATTTCAATCGAAAGGTAAATTGATGTCATTTCCATCAATATGACAAAAAAAGAAGAAGAAGTATTATACAAAAATTAATCAAATTTTGTTTGTGTGTTTGCAGATTTCTGAACAAATATTTACGAGTACAGCAGACACATTTTTTCTAAAGCGTGTCTACAAAATTTCACTGACTGGAAAAAAATCAAATGCGAATCCAAGGAAATTGGCATAATATAGTCTAAAACAACGTTATCCGAGAAGGATTTATTTAACAACAAGCACACGCTATACAAAGTACTTATTTTATTGTTGATATTTTAAAAACCGCTCGACCGATTTCGATAAAATTTATATGGGACCACATGGGAAGTATGCCCTTTCAAATAAAAAAAGAATCATCCAAATCGGTCCACCCAGTCAAAAGTTCTGAGGTAACAAACATTTAAAAAAAAACAGTCGAATTGAGAACCTCCTCCTTTTTTTGAAGTCAGTTGAAAAGGAATTAACTCAGTTTTGTGTACAATCGAATAAGCACTTTTTTGTGTTATCTAATTATTTATAGACCCACATTTTGAACCTTATTATACACCTAAATTTTATCAACTAAGCTTACATACAGCAAGTGTTAAACGATATTTCAACGGGTAAGGCCTACGATATTTTTTATTTAATTATTTTTTTGTAGGAAAAATGGAATAAATATGTACACGACTACTTTACTAATGAGGCGTTTTCCTTCCTCCACCAAGGATAAAGCGTGTGCCTGTATTTAATAACTACATAGGGCATAAGTGTTATCCTACTCCCCTATTTATCAAATATATTGGAATTGAAATTTCTAAGGTAATAAAGATTACATCATCCACAGAAATGCGAAATATATATATGTCCAAATGTCTGTCTATATCTAGGCGAAATTTGGTACAAAGATAGCTAGCAAACCAGCGGAGAATAAAATGCAGAAAAAGTTGCGGGCATCACCTTATAAATTTCAATTCTTACAAAATCAGAAATATTGAATTCTTAAGTTCATCTTTTAAATCTTATCATCGTTGTTCGATAGAAAACGCATACGGGGTGCTGAATATTTCTAAGGGTTTTACCTGTCCACTAATGTTGCAGGGACCAACCAGTAGCCTAATTATGTAAAACTTGCATCAATCATTGTTACAGTCTCAATTGTTGTGATTGGCTGAAGGGTGTCAATGGATCTTGACCAATAGCAGAAGAGTGTTAACCAATCAGATGTGATTGCGTTCGTTACACTGTAGCTGTAATTTTTACATAATACGGTTACAGATTATTGATACATGAGTCCATTAAGTACATCTTAAATTTACAAGCACCTTAACAGTTTGTCTTCGCTTCACAGACGTCTCCCAAAATAGCATCTTGTATATTATGATAATAGTTATAATACCTCAGAATTACAGGATGTATGTTTACATTTAATTTTTAATGAATAAATACAAAAAAGTTCAATGATTTTAACTTAAATTGTTACCAAAACCCAGTTATAAAGTTACATACAAAAACTGTTCAACAAAAAAGCAATAAAACCGTTTTAAAGTTAAAAAAAGAAAATCCCACACTTGTTTAGTAAATTAAAAACGAAAATCCAAATTAACTTGTATTTTTTAGTTATTTTGTGAGTCTAAAATATTACGATAAGAATCCCTAAGCCTCAAATTAAAGAACAATACAGAAAAGTAATGACATTTGACAAAAGATCATTACATTTGTATTCAAATAAATGGATTGCCACTCCCCTTCATCCCTAAGTTTGTTCTATTCTGTTTAGAACTACAAGTAATAGTTTATCATTTTAATGAGTTTTTAAAATAATTAAAAATTATTGGATTTCATGATCTTATATTGCAATACAATACACTATAAACATATCAAAAAATATACTATAATAATTATAGGTACAATTGTAGGTAATTGTTTAATGTTATATATATAATTTTTTATTCACAAAAGGCTATATAAACTGCAAATGCAAGTCTAATATACACAGCTCTATGTTAATCTACAAACAAATGGATTATAAAAAAATATATACCTACCACGGGCTGGTAATTCGGTTTACAGAAATCTCTAAATTTCGATAAGCAAAAAATACCATTAGCTCTCTCCTCAGGGAAAATTGTGCAGATTTTAGCTTTTTTTATCGAATAACTATGTAAAATATATTAACCATTCCAATATACAAACACATTTTTTCTTTATTGAATGCAATATCCACATTGTTTCACTTATATTTATATTTTGTTCATAATCCATTTGTTTTTATGAAGAAAACAAGGACATCAAAATAAGCACTACATTACAAACGGCATTTTACTAAACCATAACACCAATCTGTATGAAAGGACCAGATTTTTATTAAAGATATATTTTGTTACTGGATGTAACACTCATAATATAATATGTATAACAATATAAGTACTTCGTCGAGTGTTGATAATAATATTTCTTGTTTTACTATCGAAAATACTATTAAGATTTCTGGACTTAATTAAGATTAATTGTTTAATTTCTTTTTGATTGCTTTGTAATACTTAATTTCAATTTGATCACGTTAAAGTTTTCCTCAAAAATCTGGTCCCCATTCCTAATCTTGCTCCCTGCAGTGTTTTTTATCTTGCAATAAGAGTCGAGGCGAACATATAGCTGCTAATCAGACATAAATTTGGAGAGGATTTTTGAATTAGCACACGAGTGTAGCTGGAATGGATCATATTATCATATACCAATACTAACATAATATAATGATATAATTTCTCTAACTTTTTTAAGGTTTATTGAGAGTAGTGTATTTTTCATCAAAAATGGCAGATCAAATGTATCCTTTTCTAATGACATGACAATTAAAATTAGAGATTGTAAACAACTGAATCAGTCCCACTGTCTCTTCTCTCGGTTCTCAGTCTAAACAGACCATTATAAAGAACATATTTTTTAATCAATTTCTAAAAAGGTTTGAGTTTATCTATGCAACAAAAACTGCAACCAAACTTGGTGCATATTTTTTAAAGAAAGATGTATTATAACATAGTCCCTTTCACTAAAGAAGGCCACAAGAAACGGCGCTGTATTTGCATGTCTGTGGAATAAATGTATTTAAAATATATCAAATTCCATTCATTCAACAAAATAAGTCCATCAACCCTATGCCTAGTGTGTCCATATTGTCGATATGGACACACGAGGCATAGGGTTCTACACTGTTCGCCTCAAATCTCATTGCAAGACCTACACACACTCCCTGGCTACCTCTGTATGTCTCTGGACACGGGCCCCAGATGGCCGAACCCGGACGCGATACTGTTGATCTCCACCTGCTTCCACGAGCAGTACGGAGTATGCTTCGCGCATTGGTTCTCCGTGTGGGGGCAGCGAGACTCGAGCATGATGTCCGATCTCAGCATTCCTAGCGAGATCGGCTGGGCCGGACAGATTACCAATACATATAACCCTCGATTGAAAACCCAATAAAACTCAAACTGCCCCTTTTTTCAGCGCAAAAATCGCACTACTCCTTTGTCTTAACCACCAATAGGAGCACTTGATCCTCATAGAGCTCTGCTTAGAACGCTAGATGTTAGGTCAAATGCTTTTATTGGTGGGTTTGACACACATCTGTGCTTGTAGCAAAATGCACAAATTCACCCTAATTATAGTTGCATACAAGGACATAAGAAATCATACCCATAGAACTCTCATCTCCATCTCACATCGCCTACTACTGATCATGGTTTCCCTCTAAGATTGAGAAAGGTCTAGACTCTAGACTATAGTTCACCATGGTGGCCAAGTACTGATTGGCATACAAACACAGAACTCTCAATAAGGTAATAAAGACATTGTTATTTCTTGTAACTTTTTTGCCCTAGTCGAAATTTTCAGAACAAATTATTAGAGGTTTCACAACAACTGAGTCTATTGAAATTAGTTGGTCAGTTGCCAAATATTTTCCGTTTCTAGAGTACCTAATAACCGTATCATTAGGCAATGTAATTTATTGACTATTTTGCGCAAATTCATAACCATTGTCTTACAGATTCTGTACCTAAATTGGTAGGCATGATACCTATTAAAACCCATTCATACATAGTCATTGCACCCAAACAATATAACTGGAAGTGTACATAAAACTAAATTCATCTTTGCTGTAAGGTAAATACAACGCGTACCTACCGAGTAGAGCAGAGCAGCAGCGCAGGTAATTTAAAAAAAAACAGTGTTCTATAAACTTGGATTTTTATACATATCCTGGCAGTGGACGAAACCACACATAATGTGAAGTCTGTTCCAATAGGGATGATCAATTTTTTTCATCTCCGATCACATCATCTTATTTGCCACTTGAGCAATGGTTATGGGAGTATTGAAAGAGACAAGTTTGTAGATTTTCTCATCATTGTAAGTTCAATGCCAAATGCGATTACGTCATCAGATGTAAAAGAAGTTAAAAAAATATATCATCCCTACTGGAACATACTTTACACGCAGTATGCATCTAAAATAACGGCGCGTCACGCCCACGCCGCCCATTCCACTCTGCAAGTGTCTATTGAGCCTTAGCTCGCGTTTAAAAACCCACATAAGACATCTTACTTATTTCTAAAATGCGTTCAAAAAACAAAATGGCGTACAGTAAGAAACAATTTAATATTCACCTGAGCCATTCCTTCGTCTCTTACTTTGACCCATATGTCAAAAAGGTTTGCCGTGAACTCGTCAACTTGTAGTGCATTCTGTAGAGTGCGTGTCAAAAATTCGTCATCATGAGCAACCTAAAATGGATAGGTTATTGGCGTTACTTTAGGGAAGTCCATGATAACTGAAGAATATGAAGCTTAATTTGCTATAATCCCCCAAAACACAAATTAATTATGTGGTACAGCACATGACAAACACCACTCAATACCCAGCAATACGCTCTGCCAACAAACTTGTTGCCAACAAATTTGGCAAACTTAGGTATTATAGAGCCTAACAATCTGGGTTTACATACAGGATATTTTTTATTTCAAAATCAACTCCGGGATCTAGGGATGAGCATTTTAGTTGATTTAATTCCATAACTTTGACTTATTACTTCTGTAAATTTTAGTTGATTTTTGCCTGGTGAGAGGCTTCGAAAGACGTCAACAAGACTTCAAAGATTTAGCATTCCGGTATGATGCTGTGCAGATAAGGAAAATGGGTATAGCATAGGTTTAATATAACTCCCATGCCCCTTACAGGTTAGCCCACTATCATCTAGACTGCATCATCACTTACTATCAGGTGAGATCGCAGTCAAGGGCTAACTTCTTGTGGATAAAAAACTCCATCAAACTCCATTACTCCAACCAATTTTGGCAATTCATTTTTTATTATGAAGTTTATGCTGTCAGGATGATCATAGGTGAATTATGTGAAAATCAGATGAGTATGTTGAAGATGGGGGTAGAACTCCTCAATGGGTAACAGCAAATCAATGGCAATAAGTGTAATCTATACCTTATATTATAAATGCGAAAGTTTGGATGGATGGGTGGATATTTGTTACTCAATCACACCAGAATGGTTGAACAGATCTGGATGAAATTTGGCACAGAGATAGATTATAGTCTGGAATAACACATAGGCTTTTTTATCCCAGAAAATAGGAACTAATAAACCTCAATCCACGCGGACGGAATCACAGGCATCAGCTAGCAGCTGTATAAAAAGTTTGTACATAACTCGTTTTGTAATAATACAAAATATCCTTTGCACAAAACAGGTTATGTAGCACTGGTTTTGCATGCAGCGATAGGGGATTCTCCAAAATTAATACATAGTAAAAACCTGTAGTACTTATGGTACATAAAGACAAGAACATAAAGTGCATAAGATAAAATAAGTTAAATTTTACCTTGTGCATAAGTTCATTCAAAACAGGTTGTAATTCCACTGCTTTGGTAAACTCTGTACGTGGAAACGGAGACGGTAGCAAAACAAATGGTGCAATCTGAAACAATGTTTAGTTTTAAGCTCCAGGGAACATAGCATCAATAAAATTAATTTATTTATTTATTTATTTATTTAATTCTTTATTGCACACAACTAAATACAAAAGAAACATACATACAGAAAGTACATATTAAAGAAGCTTAATCTAATAGCAGCGTGCAAAGGCGGTCTTATCGCTAAAGCGATCTCTCCCAGACAACCTTTGGTGATAGGAGTTGCGAAATCACGGGTTGTGTGGCAAGCAGTTTAAGTCCTGCAATTTATAATAAGATAGACTACATATACACTACATAAAAATATTACACATATAGATATCTACCATATAAACCACTATTATCACTATTTACATAATATTAAAATATACTACATTCTACTCCACTACATAGATAAATAGTAATTTTTCAGAAGACGTTTGAAAATGTGCAGGGATTTTGCCTGACGTATGTCAGAGGGGAGAGAATTCCACAATATGACACAATTCCTCGTGAACGAATCACCATAGAATCTCGTACGGCTGAACGGCATCTTTAACTTATTATCGGTGCAGGAACGAAGAAAGAACCGGCCTTCCTTACCAAGGTAGCTAAAACGTTCTTTCAAATAAGACGGTGTTTGGGGGTAGAATAGGACACGGTATAGGAGGCTCAATGCATGCATGTCCCTGCGCCTTCTGATTGGCAGCCATTTAAGCTTAGCACGGAACTCGGAAATATGGTCAATTAATGTGTGATATTTGAGTATATTAGAAATTTACTCAAATAAATTTAGAATCAATAACATTAGATAGATATTAAATTAGAATTATGTAGTATTTAAGTATTGAGTATCAATGTATGTATGTACGTATCATGTATATTTTAGTGTTTAGATATAATAAATTTATAATAATAATAATGATAAATTTGTTTATTTATGCCAAAATCACGTTAGGTTACATTTAGAATTTAAGTTACATTTTAAGTTTACATGTTATTAACACTATAAAATTGAATAGGTACATCAAGTCTTTTAAAGTTTGTGTAAGCGTAAGTACGATTAAATAATAATATTTTTCCAGTAGCAATTTTAATTTATTTAAAAAAATCTGGGCTTCTGATGCTGAACTAAGGTGGACCTGTGCTTCAGCCTCAGTGCCAACTCCCAGTGTTTATTTTTATAGCATCTAATTCGATCTATTGCACTATCCCGTAATTTTGTTGGATAATCTCCTCTCCCCAAAGGTTGTCTGAAAGAGATTGCTTTAGCAATAAGACTGCCTTTGCACCCTTCTGTTTTATCTTTTAACCTTTGTGCTTATTGTCTTTGTTTTAAGTGTGTGCAATATAAAGAGTTTTATCTATTACTAGCGAATGCCCGCGACTTCGTCCGCGTGGTTTGAGGTTTTTTGGTTCCCGCGGGAACTCTCTTAATTTTCCGGGATAAAAAGTAGCCTTCGTCCTTCCCCGGGATACAACCTATCCCTGTACCAAATTTTATCAAAATCAGTTGAACAGATACATTTGTTTGATTCCCGCGAGAACTCTTCAATTTTCCGGGATAAAAAGTAGCCTATGTGCTATTCCAGACTAAAATCTATCTCTGTGCCAAATTTCATCCAGATCCGTTCAGTTGTTCTGGCGTGATTGAGTAACAAACATCCATTTGAGGTTTTTTGGTTCCCGCGGGAACTCTTTAATTTTCCGGGATAAAAAGTAGCCTATGTGCTATTCCAGACTATAATCTATCCCTATGCCAAATTTCAGCCAGATCTGTTCAGTCGTTGGGGCGTGATTGAGTAACAAACATCCATACATCCATACATCCATCCAGACATCCATCCAAACTTTCACATTTATAATATTTATTATTTGATTTATTTGATTTGATTGATTATTTGATTAATATACCTACCTAGAACACTACTACTACACAACTAGTAGTGACAGGTAATAGGATACTTTCTGTGATTACAGTTAATGCTCATGTAAAACATGTATTTTATACTCAAAAACCAAACAACAACAACAGAAATATAAACCATTTAACATCTGAGCAGGTTTCCACTCAGAATAAGAAGGGTTTAGGCCAATGTCAACCACTCTGGCCAAGAGCAGAATCACACACCTTTCAGAGAATTGTGTATCATCTAAAATTGGAATCTTTGAAGCTCGGCAAGTCTAACCTTTGAACAGCATTCTGTAGGCAAGCTTATATTTTCTTCATCCTTGAGATCCTTTCTCTTGATTGGTATGGATTTCGTTTGGTTATCAGATGGGTGTAGGTTGTAGAAATCGAAAAAAAGCTTATTTTTGAACAGATTTCTCCAGTCAAGCTATTCGAAGCATGTTGTTTGATGTAACTACTCTGATTCATAAAAACACCTTCCGTCTGGTTATCAGATGGGTCGATTTTATCTCGTACTATTATCACCGCATCTACTACCGCGCTTCCAAGCGTTATAGTTCAAATATAACTCTTTTTTTTGGGAGTCGTGTAAAAATACAAACAACTCAATCATTATTACTAGTCACTTTCCGTCAGGTGAGATCGCAGTCAAGGAACAAGTTGTTGTTGTAGTAGATAGATACATAAAAAATCCTCACCTGAATGGAATCCTTGGTAAAATTCTTCCTGTCCCTCATACCGACGCCGTGCATCAAGGCCCAATCCTTAGCCTTCTCTATAACGGTAACAAGTAACTTGTGCTCCAGGGGCAAAGGGATACAGGATGCGAGACGGGCTTGGGTCATTTTTTTGTTGTTTTATTCACGAGCACGCGCTGACAAAAGAACTTTCAATAGAACGAAACGAAAATGGTTGTGAAATTTGTTTAGTCAGTTTTTGCTTAAATAGGAGATTTTCACTAATTTGTGCTAACTGCTATGGCTATTTATTTGCTGAGGTGGTTGCTGAATGCTGGCGATTGACGAAAAAATATAGATCTACAACTTTTAGCGTTTTGAAATCATTTTGAATTTGACAACTGACAAGCATAAAATTGAGTGTTGCCACTTGCCACCACTTGCCATTCCGGAAGTTTCCTTTTACACGAAAAGAAAAATAAGTAGTAAAATTACATGAAAAAAGTTAATAATCATGGTGAAAGAATTATACGAATTACCTAATCAAAGGAATATCTTTAAAATGGCGAATTTATTCAACTTTGAATGTATTGCGTAAAATAATAAAATTTAAATAGCCGCGCGCACCATTTTCGGTGTGACGTCAGTAACGAAGCGTTACACACTATATTTTGCTCATAATATATTTTTTATTAAATACAATATTATGTATTTAATCTTCATTTGATTTTATATATATATATATATATATATATATAGCCGATGCCCGCGACTTCGTACGCGTGGATCGAGGTTTTGTGGTTCCCGCGGGAACTCTATAATTTTCCGGGATTAAAAGTAGCCTATGTGCTATTCCCATCGATATATATGTAGGTACTAGATGGGCCCTTTCGTAGAAAAAGGTCGGGCGACCGACTATGAGAGCGCGTTCCTATCCTGTCTTTGTCCCCATCGTAGCGCTGTCACGGTCGCTCGTCGTGTAGATAATTTGTTATTCTTAGGTTAACATCTAAAGTCTTATTAGTTTGACACTGTACAATTTTTATTTTAAGGTAAGTGTTTCAAGTCACAATTATACATTTCCAAAAAAACGTTATTTAATATTCTTATATAATATTTTTATCCATTAGGCAATCATTTAATTTCCGCGGCAAACTGTATGATATTTTTTTTTACAGCCACGGCTTCTATGGCTATGACCTAGGTATAATATAGGTCCTATATTATCTATGACCGAGTCATACGTTTTCAATATAGAGATTTTTTATCAAGCTTTCATTGGAATATGTTACAAGCAAGTTCCCGTGTTTCAGACTAGATGGCGTTGATGGCGTTGCTAAATATACGCCCACATTCTTTGTTTGACAGGGCCCGTCTATGTAAATTGAGGTCGTTGGCTATTCCAGACTATAATCTATCTCTGTGCCAAATTTCAGCCAGATCCGTTAAGCTGTTGGGGCGTGATTGAGTAACAAACATCCATACATCCATACATCCATCCAAACTTTCGCATTTATAATATTAGTAAGATATATATACTAGATCGTTCAATAAGTCCCGAGACTAACTTGGAAATGGCGTATATATTAAAAACTCTTTTGATTTTTAAAAAGTACTGGCCTTCAATAAAAGATATGTGTAACATTTAAAAAAATGGAACATTAAAATATTGATTTTGAAGACCTTTATGTGACGCTACACTTGTAGTTTCAAAACGAAATAAAAAAAAACGAGTTTCGCGTGTTGATAAAACATTGTTTTTTAGTGGGAAAAAAATAAAATACCGTTGAAGCACAGCAATGGCTTATAAAATGTTATGCGGGATCAGCTCCCTCTAAAGCAACCATTTGTCGGTGGTATGCCGACTTCGGGCCATAATAAGTGTTGGGTTTTTCTGACTAGAAATTCTCAGCATTAGCCCGGAGTTAGGAAGTTGGCGGTTTTTCACCCCCGTGCCTCGGAGAGCACGTTAAGCCGTCGGTCCCGGTTATTATCACTAACATGATAATAGTCGTTAAAGCCCGCCAACCCGCATTGGAGCAGCGTGGTGGGTCTAAGCTCTAATTCCCGCTCTCCTATGAGAGTGGAGGCCTGTGCCCAGCAGTGGGACGTTAATGGGCTGTAGTGATGTGATGTGATGATGATGCCGACTTCAAACGCGGTCGCATGGACACAAAAGATGGGGAACGCTCAGGTCGTCCAAATGAAGCAGTGACTCAACAAAATATTAACCAAGTCCTCAAAATCGTAATGGAAGATCGGAAGATAAAAGTGCGCGAGATAGCCGAGATAGTGAAGATTTCAGCTGGTAGTGTTTTCACTATTTTACATAAACATTTGGCCATGAAAAAGCTTTTTTCCAAGTGGGTGCCGCGTTTGCTTACAACTGATCAAAAGGAACAACGTATCAATGATTCAGAGCGATGTTTGGCGCTGATGAATCGTAATAAAAAGGATTTTTTACGTCGGTATGTGACAATGGATGAAACATGGATACACCATTTTACTCCGGAATCCAATCGGCAGTCAGCGGAGTGGAGAGCGGCTGGTGAAAGCCGCCCGAAGCGGCCAAAGATTCAGAAATCGTTCGGTAAGGTTATGGCGTCTGTATTTTGGGATGCGCGTGGAATACTTTTCATCGACTACCTTGAAACGGGGCAAAATATGAATAGTGACTATTACATGTGCTTATTGGAGCGATTGAAGTACGAAATTGCGGATAAACGGCCTCAAATGAACAAAAAGAAAGTGGTGTTTCACCAGGACAACGCGCCTTGTCACAAGTCTGTGAGAACGATGGCCAAAATTAATGAATTGGGCTTTGAATTGCTTCCTCATCCCCGTTATTCGCCAGACTTGGCCCCCAGCGATTACTGGCTGTTTGCAGATCTCAAAAAAATGCACCAGGGTAAGGTAAATTTGACTCAAATAGTGAAGTTATCACAACAACGGAGGCTTATTTTGAAGCCAAAGACGATACGTTCTACACGCATGGGATAGAAAAGTTAGAAAAGCGTTGGAGGGACTGTATCGCTCTTGGAGGAGACTACGTTGATGAATAAAAAATAATTTTATAAAAATAACCTTGTTTTAGTACTTAGTCTCGGGACTTATTGAACCACGTGTTATATATATAAATGCTGTTCGTTTGTCTCGCTAAAACTCAAGAACGGCTGGGCCGATTTAGCTGATTTTGGTTTTGAAATGTTTGTCGTAATCAAGGGAAACTTTAAATATTAATAAGAATACAAGCTATATTTATCTCAATAACTCGTAGGCTACTTTTCTGAAGTTTCACTTCTGCCGTGTGTGAATTTGACACACACACACAGTCACACACTTTTTTATATATAGCATTCATTTTTTAACAAATCACGCTGGGGTTTTTAATGAATTATGCATCTTAAGAGAGCTACGAGCCAGTGCCTCAACACATTTTGAATATGCGCATACGTGGATAGTTTAATGCGCAGCACGTTTTACCTTGATTCGCTCGCCATTCACTTCACGTCCCGCGCCGCACTAGGATACGGACGTATTACAATTTTCTCCGCGCGAGCGCATCCTAGTTTTTTTAAAAACTAATTTTTGGTTATCTCCCGCAATAGGGTAAGTTTTGGATGGCACCTTAAATATTTACAACACGTATATTCTAGCTTAGCATTGCATAAAATCATTATTCATCTTACATTCCATAGCTTATTTTTTTCAAAGTCATATAATTTGTAACTCACCATTTAACGTGTTATTAATAAAACAATTATTAATAACACGTTTAGCTACAAACACAAAGGTTTGTAGGTAAAGTTGTTATTAATAATTGTTTTATTTCAGCTTTGCCATTTCTACCTAGTAATTCTAGAATATTCCTTAAGAATACGTAGCCTAATATTCTTGACGACGTTCGTTCAGAAGCTTGTTTTAGATCAATTATTTAATGCTTATGCCATTTAAATAAACCAAGTAGCAAATAATATGTAAAACATTATTTTAAAGCAGAATATGAGTTACTAGCTAATGCCCGCAACTTCGTTCGCGTGAATTTAGGTTTTTCGGTTCCCGCGGGAATTCTTTAATTTTCCGGGATAAAAAGTAGCCTATTGTTATTTCAGACTATAATCTATCTCTGTGCCAAATTTCATCCAGATCCGTTCAGCATCTAGGGCGTGATTGAGTAACAAACATCCATCCACACATCCATCCATACTTTGATTTTATTTGATTTTAGATAATTTATTAGGATTTATCTGTTTTCTAGTCTAGAAAATCTAGTTTTAGTATAATAAGTTAGAAGTTTAATGAAGCCATCTGGCAACACTGATCAGAAAATTGAAAAAAGATGGCGTCAGC
The DNA here is from genome assembly GCA_963932025.1 of Erebia epiphron. Classification (NCBI taxonomy): domain Eukaryota; kingdom Metazoa; phylum Arthropoda; class Insecta; order Lepidoptera; family Nymphalidae; genus Erebia; species Erebia epiphron. The sequence goes on from OZ009948.1 coordinate 4,472,423, forward strand.
TGTCTCTTTTTGTCTGCTCTTTTCAGTGCTGCAAATCTTAAAGGCTTATTACACTAACCGATTTCAAGGGACTCTTGATTAATTTCGTAAATTAGGAAAAGGAAGTAAAGGTCCCTATTTTGGGCAATCGGGTCGATCCTATCTGCCTAGCTGTCTATGGGTTCTGCCAATCAGGCATTGGGTAATGTAATAACATTTAGGGTAGTTAGAGAGCTCAGTCTTCACACGACCAATGTAGAGAGTAGTCGTCTCGCTGGCTTGCGCGAGCATTTTGTCGTGTGCTAAAGAAAAGACATGCATTATTCATGGAAAAAAGAGCATAAAGATTCCCGATGAGATTTTCCCGGGAGAAATCCATAACTTCTTTGATAAAAAGTAGCATATATGTCCTTCCCTGGCACGTAACCTACCGCTATACCAAATTTCATCAAAATTGGTTGAATGGATGGGCCTTGAAAGCGTAGCAGACAGACAGACAGATACACTTTCGCATTTATAATATTGGTATATGGATATCACTTTTCACTTCACTAGCATAGGTGCCAAACTCAATGAACGATAATAAACATAAAAGATACGCGTACAAGTTAGGGCCTAGTGCATTGTAAAAATCTTTCTACACGATTGGTTTCAACCACCGACAGAGGTCACCTTGGTTGGGTTAACTAAGTTGGATTTCAATCTACACGATAGAATGGTTGAAACAACTCGTCAATCAATACTAGACTACAAAGTAGTGAACACGAGCTTTTAATCATCTGACCTCTTTCGAAACCTCAAAAAGTAGGGCTAGCGCTAGCTTGTATAGCATTATGTGATGAAAAAAACGTAGGAAAAAAGACTGTGGATGAAGCAATGGTTAAAAGAAAGAAAAGCTTTGAGCCACATGAACATTTTAAAAATATTGGACTCCGACGACTTTCGTAACTCAGAATTCGTCTCTTGTCGAATTCGTTTCTCAGAATGGATGAAAACTCTTTTAATGAATTATTAGAAATGGTGCGACCATTAATTACTAAACAAAACACTGTAATGAGAGAAGTTGTTACTGTGGAAGAACGTTTAATAGCAACTCTGAGATTTTTGGCTTCGGGGAGAGAATATAAGGTTTACAGATTTAGCACAGTTACCTCGCACCAATTTCTCTCAAAAACTATACCTGAAACCTGTCGCGCAATATACGAGGCGTTAAAGAATACAATTATGGTAAGTAATTTCAATATTTATTTATTTCTTTTAACAATTAAAAATTCTCTTAAAATTGAACTAGCAGGGCCTTTATTTACAATTCTTTGGTTTTCTTCACTGGGTACAGAATGCGATGTGTATTGTTGGTTTTCTTCATTTGTAATATCATTCAGTAAGGTCTGAGATGAGAAAGACTGTATTGGACTTGAAGACGAAGATTGAATGAGATGAGAAGATACAACATATTGCATTGAAGTGGACGGAGTTACTGAAGTTGTGGTTATGTAGTTTTGAATGGAGAGTCATCAGGTATTGAATTTTCGATAATATTTTCATCTTGTTTAGTTGTTGAGATCTGTGGGGAGGGGTGGGAAGGTGAAAACAACTGCATGGATTGTGGTTGAGATGCTATATGTTCCTATATTGAGGTGAATTTGGTAGAATGTACTGTGGAGAGGATGATAGTTGACTGAATTGATGTTATGATGACAATTGAATGTTTTTGGATGAAGTTGATACTGATGATTTACGAATATAGATCGGTGGAGAAGGTACAATATAATGAGGTGAAGGAGATGGCGAATGAATTAAATTTTTAGACACATTGACTACACGATTAGTGGATGATCTAATATCTTGAGAAGGGGGAGGTGGTACAGTGTATTGAGGTGATTGTGGTGGTACAGTGTATTGAGGTTATGGTGATGACACAGTGTATTGAGGTGATGGGGATGGCGAATGAATAAAATTATTAGATGGAGTAAATAAATGAGCTCCAGAGGGCGTTTCAATTTTGGTGTTATAATGAAGGTTTCCTGTCCTGGCCAGAAATAACACATCCGATATTAGTTTCTCAGCCACTTGACGCTGAAAGTTATCTAGTTGATCTAACTGTTCTCCTACATACGCTCCAAAAGAGTTTGGCTTTTTATCATTATTTTGTAACAGTTCCTGCGATGTTTCGATCAGTTTACGTTTAGTTAGCTCTATGCCATGGCTTTTATATTTCTTATTTCCTTCAGTGTTTCTTACGTTCTGGGAAGATTGTGAGTCCTGAAAGCAATTAAATTTTTTTTTTTAATTATTCCAGTTTCCCTCAACAGAAAATGAATGGAAAAAAGCGGCAAAAATATTTCAAGAACAGTGGCAATTTAATAACTGCGTGGGTTGTATGGATGGCAAACATATTATTATTGAAAAACCAACCGGAAGTGGATCCTTATTTTACAATTATAAAGGCACTTTAAGTGTCGTTTTATTTGCTATCGTGAACGAAAACTACGAATTTATTTACATTCATGCGGGTTCAAATGGAAGTATGTCTGATGGGGGAATCCTTAAAAGAACACAGTTCTATAAAAAGCTTATTGACAATGAACTAAAATAAACGTTTAGTACATACATAACCTCGAAACTTTAACCATGAATATCTAGTAAAAAACCAATCATACCCCTTAGCAACCTTTATATCGTGGACGTACATTGTACAGTGGTTCCATCAATGTTGCCAATCTTATTGATAATTGATTGATAGTGCCTACCTTCTATCAACAGTCTCTTTTATAATATTGATATCTTTGCACTTTTAAATATTATAATAAGCTAATAATAAGCACATTGTTTTTCGATAGGTCCACAGTATGCTCAGCTGTCGAACTTATAGAGAAGTTAAAATAAAATGGTAGTACAATCAATATCGATATTCGATCAGAAACACTAATTTAATTATTATAATATGAAACCATACGAAAGTTACCTTTTTTTCTTCTCGTTTATATGCCGCTCGCATATGGTCGATATTTTTTTTGGCTAACGCGACATCTGCCTCTGGTTCAATTTCTCGCAATTTCTCCACAAGCAATTCCCAGGCTTGACTTTTTTGGTTCCGATCCTTATAAAGGTCAGAGCCAATGTCCCATAGAGTGGGCAAATTTATATATAGTTCCAAGAATTCAACCATTACTTCTCGTTCTCGGTGAACCGCCGTCATCTTTATTACTACATCCACAGAACACAATACTCTCTATTCTCTGTTGCGGCTTGAACGTCAAGTAGCTTGTTCGCGTGGAGCGGACCAATAAGCGTCCACACGGTTGTACTTCAACTCAATGCCCTCTATTTGACCTTCGTAGTGAGAGATGCGCTCACGACCAAGGTGGTTGAAAGGTCATTTGGTTGGTCAACCAAATATTGACATCAACCAACTTCTACACGGTTGATTTTTACTCCAACTCAACCAAGGTGCCCTCTGTCGATGGTTGGAACCGATCGTGTAGAATAGGCTTAATAAGCGACGCAAAAGATAGGGGTCAAGTCCACTATGATTTCAGGGCACTTGAAATCGGGTAGTGTAATAAGCCTATTACTCTATGGCTGCTAACAATCTCCATGTTGTTACGAAATTACGAAATTGTGACGTGGCGACGGTTGTGACCGTAGACTGAGAAAGATGTGACCTAGGTAGGTACTTCTTTTTCTGGTCGGTTAGCGATGTGTCGAGTTGTAATTTTTTTGACTCGAGTTACTCGAGTTCGTAAGGCCACTAACTCGAGTCGCAATCCGAGTTGACTCGACTCGTTGACTGTCTCCCGTCGGGCGTCGCGACTCGAGTCCAAACCTCAAGGCAAGGCGCGGCAACCGTGTGCCGTGTGCGGTGTCGCATGAATGGGAGCGACGAGCCGCTACGGCTATAAAGACACCAAGTCGACTCGTTACAACAACAACCAATGTTGCTTAGCGGCGTAATTAAGATTTATGATTCAGGCTCCCAGGGTTACAGGTCGATAGGTGTATGTTTTATACGAAATATAGCAGGTATTTGTTACTAAAATATTTAATTATTGAAGTACTTAGTACACTTAGAGGTATTCATGGCCATTGAGGTATTATGTACTAACGTACTAGAGAAGCCACCGCGAATTTAATCTGTGCTGCGTCGCGAAGCACGCGGCGGGTGCGGGACGCGCGGGTACAGCGCAGGCGAGTGCGAAGTGACCACAGATCAGGTATTAGTTACTAGAAGTGACTAAATAAGGTGAAGCCGGCCGGCTGCAAATCATGGCGCTTGTTATTTGCGGCGTCGGTTCCAGTACTTGTACATATGTATTTAATCTTTAAATTTAATTTTTTAATCTTTAAATAATAATTACCTACCTATTTAGTTTAACTAGAACGTGTACAAATCTTAAAACTAATCAATATTACAGTCTTTAATATAGGTTTAAGACAAATACAAACATAATACTTATTCCATATGGGAAACTTTGATACTTTTAATAGTAAGGTTGTATTAAAATTGACAAGCTCCATGTGCTTGTCAATCAAAACAAAACTAAAATTAAATTACGAATTAGCTAATCTAATCCGAACACTGCAAAGCGAGCTCCGAGTTAACAAGGCGCGCGCGGGAACGCGACTCGGTTATCGGAGATGCTCGGCAACTCGGCGCAGGCCGCAGCTCGACTCGAGACTATCGACTCTATCGAGGTGATGCGTCATGCAACGCAAGTCGCGACCCGACCACGCGAGCTGCGAATTCACGACGTGAGTACGAGTTGGCTCGGGTTGTTAAAAACTTTGATTAGGTATATACAGAAGGATGTGCCCTAACATGCCCCTAACATGTTTAAATTGAAGCTTCCTATAACCTTAAAATGGCGCATGGGCGGAGCTTAATGCGGGCATTAGGGCTGAAATTATCGATACCTTTGATTATGTCGATACTTATATACTCGATATAAAATTAACAAAATATAATTAATAAATAAATAAACATAATTTTTGAAATACACTAGAATTCGTATTTTATAATGAACAAGCTGATGCCCGCGACCCCGTCCGCGTGAATTGAGGTTTTTGTAAGAAAAAATTTTGTATGAAAAAAAATTTTTTTACTCATCGTTTCGTATAGAAGACAAAAATTCATTCGGAGGAAAAATACGGAGAGAGCTGATGATTGAGGATTTCGAAGACGGATGAAGAGCACAGCCAGGGTATTCAAGATAGGTGGGGTGTGCTCGACCAAATGTAACTCGAAACTTCATCCAATTGACAGTGTGCTGAAAAAAAATTCAAAATGGCGGATTTAAGATGGCCGCCATACAAATTTCGTCGGTGTCTATCTCGGCGAGTATAAAAGATGGAAGAGTGGTTTCTTGGCAAAAGATGATCAGGACATGAAGGTCTACTTGATGAACAGGAAAAAATTCAAGATGGCGGAATTTATTTTTCCATAGAAAATGTATGGCGAATATTGAAGAGGCTTACAAGTGTAGAACTATGCAAGACTTTGATGCGGTTTTTTTACAAGATTTGTTCTGTATGGAAGAATTGTCGGTTTGCTGTTAGGAAAGCCAAGATGGCAAAGTTCAATGGCACCCAAAGGTACCCGATCGTCAGTGGTATGATATTGATATTAATCAACTAATGAAGGTTTCTTTGTGTTTTTACTTCAACAGTCTCTTACACTGTATGCATGTCTGGAAAGTTTATTTACATTAAAAGGCCCTTTTAGATATTTAAGGGGTCTCTGTTTTATGTTTCCTTATGAGAATTTTTTTACGTCTGTTAGATGCGTGGCACTCTGGCGCTTCCACTGTGCTCGCTAGCATAGCAGTGTGTTGTTTATTTCAGAACACGTAGGCAGTAAACACTAGGATAGAAGGAGAGCAAGTAAGTAGACAGTGGGCCGCGCGGTCTACGCGGGCGGGTGCGGTTCCATTTCAAAATTTGTTTTTAAAGAAGAACTCTCCATAATTTTTCGGAGAAAAAATATTTGGAGGTGTTTATTTCAGAAAGTACCTATACTAAATGGAAGAGTGGAGTGAAAGTACCTATACTAAATCGTTAAGGGATCAGTGCACAGCCTAAACTGCTGGGGTTAGCAACTTTAAATTTTGACAGTAGGTTCCTTTTGTGACTTAGGCGCTCAAAAAGGAAAGATTTCTCAAAATTACATTCCTACGGGGGTGAAATAGGGGGTGAAATTTTGTATGAAACTCCGGGTTGGCACTGAGAATTTCTTAATTGAAAAACCCAATACCTAACTTTTATGCCCGACCGGGAATCGAACCCAGGACCTCATGATCCGCAGTCGACTATGCTAACCACTAGACCAACGAGGCAGTCAAAAATAGTAATTAGTTAAAATGATACATAATAACTGCAATGAAGGGACCAAAAACCACTTGAATAGACACTGTAATTTTCGAATACGAGACACCATCCCGGAGATCGGGGCTCTTAATCACAAGGTTATCATCGCTACAGCCTAAAATGAGTTTGGCAATATTATAAGTAGAAGCTGACTGTTCAATTTCATCTCTCTACCCCTCTGAGTGAGAAACAGTAAGAGTGATATGAAATTTTAATTTTATCGATACTCAATTTATTTGTAAACAATACAATCCCCACACTATATAAACACTCAAACAAAAACTAATGAAATAATCCAAATTATCCGGGATAGCGCAAAAATTGACGTGTTTTGGATTCAGTAAAGAAGAAACTAAGCTATAATTCGTTGAAATAACTTAAAATACTCGCCACAAAAAGAAAAATAAAAACAACTATGTTACTCGCTTAAGAAATGAAATTCCTGGGCGTTTTACAATACTATTATTACGACACCCCACAACTGAGCACTTCACCATTGTTGATTACACAAAACTAAGCAAAACACATAAAAATATTATGAAAATATTCACAAAACTGGTAATTAGCCACAACCAAAACACCGGAAGCAATACAGACGCCATATAAAGGTTATAAAAAAATTGGCTTCAATAGCAAAATTTGATGACGTCATATGACAATTGCCTGACACGTTCACGCAATAACATCACCTGTCTCATTCTAAAAACGTAGCTTTCAATAAGTAAGAATAGTCAAAACATAGTAGTACATGTTTTATTAACAAAATGCATCGTATAACTATAATTGAGTACAAAGTAACACATCCATCTCTATATACCTAATCAAAGGTTAAAAACTGGACTCGAGTTGACTCGTCTACGATTTGACTCGAGTTACTCGAGTCAAGTAACTCGAGTCACACATAGAGGTGGGCATTACGGCTTAAAACGATAAGCAGACTTTTTCGTTATACTTTTTTTCAATAGTCACTTTCAATAACTGCTGAATTGCTTATTTGCTATTTTTGTTTTTCGTTGTTTGCATAACTTAATAATTTAACGGTTATTGGGTTATTGACTATTTGAACTATTTCAATGAACTTTACCACAAATATTAGGTACCGTGACTTTACGTCGAACTTTGTTGGCCTAGGAATGTCTGAATAACGGTTTCAACGGAATTGTTTCTCTCGTTTGTAATCCTAACTAATAATAATAATAATGCGAATGCGAGTTTAAAAAATAAAAAGGTATAATCTGTATTGTACCGATTTCGTTCAAAAACGAAATAGGGGATCCCTGGGGATCACAAAAGAGGAAACTATTACCAACATTTAGAAACCCATAACAAGACTAAATAATTCATATTTCATGAAATTATCACGAACAACAACGAGTCATGACAATCAGCCATGTTAAAACAAGAAGCAATCAATTACGAAAACATAGTAATAACTTAAAAATAGTAATACTAATAATATAAAGCAATCATTGATAAAAAATAATAATTGACGCAATGTTAAAACAAGCAATCAATGATAATTATACTCGTGCCTTGTCCTCTTAGATTAGCTGAAATAAAATGTTTTTTATATTGTAGTAACACTTGTTAGTTACTACCACCAACACTGTGTTTAGAGATAATTGTTTTTTTTTTTTTTGTTGGTATCACCTACATTTGTTCTTGGGTACTCAGTTGTCTGATCTCATTCACTTTTTAGTGTTCTGCCACTCAACACTGTATCATTCAAATATTTAAATATTGAGATAGTTTAAAATTAATATTCAATTATTTAAAATTAAGATGCCTAAAAGAAAGAATAACGACAATGATTTTGAATACTTAAGCAAAAAATTAAAAAAGTTGGAAGAAAAATTACAACGGGCACGTAGACGTGAAGAATCTACAAGCTCCTCTTCATCATCAGAACCACTGGACTTGCAAAACGATGCAGGTAAGTTTAATTATACTTAAAAGTAACCTACAACATCCTCGAATTGCTCAACGGAGCTCTTCACCTTGTTAATGGTTACAGCCTAGCGAGAAGTTATCGAAGGCTTTATTATATATGTACATCGAATTACTCAACTGAGTCTTTCACTGTACTTAAAATAAACAAAGTACGATCAATTCACAGGAATTGCATCATAAAACTTTTAATGTTATTTCCATTTAATGGAATTATAATAAAACTACCCGCTAAAGTACGATCAATTCACAGGAATTGCATCATAAAACTTTTAATGTAATTTCCAACCAATGGAATTATAATCAAACTACCCGCTTTCAGGCGAGGATTTCACGATATACTCCAGGCCACCCAGCCCTTCCGAGGAGGTGGAAGTCATCTCGTCGGAAATAAGAAATGAAGCACTGGCAGACATACCGCCACCAGAGATACCTACCGAGGTTTCCACCGGAAATAAAAACGTCTTACCGGATGAGATTATTGAGATTTTGGGGGAAGACCCATCGCCCGCTTCACAATACGGACCGGAAATTCGCAAGGAGTTGGCCGACCGAATAAACCACATCGCTACGAACGGTCTGGACAAAGAAATACGAAAAGATTTATACAAAAAACATATGGTTCCTGCCAATAGCGAGCGCGTTGCCGCCCCGTTACTCAACATAGAAATTAAGGCCGCCTTGCCAGAACTCGTACTAAAACGAGATAAAGGCATAGAGGCGAGGCAAAAACAGATCGCTTCGGTAATTTCTTGCCTCGCTCGTGTCGTAGACACGCAAATAAACAATAATGGAGATAGCAATTTAACAAAGCAAATAATGGAAGGCGTTCGTATGCTCTGTGATATACAATACTCGGATTCTATGAGGAGGAGATATTTCCTCTCATCGTGCCTCAAAAAAGAGGTGAACGACCATCTTGTTCAAACAAAAATTGATAAATACATCTTTGGTGAAAACGTAGCGGATACCATAAAAACAGCAAAGGCGGTTTCAAGATCAAAAGTTGATATAATTAAGGTTTAAGACAGATCAGCAGTAAGGAAGACAACACAACCTCAACCATCAACTTCAAAAGGTTTAAACTACAAAGCTCCACCGGCGCGCAGGCAGCCGGCACAAACGAGGAGCCGCCCGCCTGCTCCAGCGCGGAAGCCCGATTACTCATCGAGAAGGTCGCGGCAACAGCTGCAGCAGTACAGGAATCCACGTCGCGATTAAACAAGGTAAAATATGCCGGTCGACTTTCCCTGTTTGCCCGAGAGTGGGCATTACTCACAAATGATCAAACGGTTATTTCGTGGATTCTGGGTTATAAGTTAACATTTTCACGTAGAGTTATACAGCAAAGTCCTCCCATCGTTCCTGAATATACCGGTGAAGAAAGGACAGCTTATGACACGGCAATTAAGGATCTTTTTAACATCGGTGCAATTTCCGAATGTGAACCGTGCGTTGATCAATACTTATCGAGCATATTCCTAATTCCAAAGCCTAACGGTAAAAACCGTTTTATATTAAATCTAAAAAATCTTAATAAACATATAAACACACAACATTTTAAATTGGAAGATTTACGCACAGCTATAAAATTAATAACTAGAAATTCATACATGGCTACTCTTGATTTAAAAGATGCTTATTTTTTGTTAAAAATTCATCCTGATTCTAGAAAATACCTTCGTTTTTCATGCAATGGAAAAATATATGAATTTAATGTCCTACCCTTCGGGTTAAATACAGCTCCATACATATTTACAAAAATAATGAAACCTGTTATTAAACTATTACGTCAAGCTGGCTTCATGTCAAATATATATCTTGACGATATACTACTGATCGGAAGATCATATAATGAATGTAACAAGAATATTAATATCACTATTAAACTTCTAACAGCGTTAGGCTTTATAGTGAATTTCGATAAAAGTAATCTTTCACCATCCCTCTCTTGCAAGTTCCTTGGGTTTATAATTGATTCTCATAATTTAAAAGTTTGTTTACCTGATGATAAACGAACAAAAATTCGTGAAAAATTACTACAGCTTAGGAATATGCGCCGATGTAAGATTCAAACATTTGCAAAATTGATAGGTTGTTTAGTTTCTGCTTGCACAGCCATAGAGTATGGCTGGCTGTATACAAAAGCATTTGAACGATGTAAATATCTTAATTTGCTAAGCCATGGCGATTATAATAGGACAATGTATATCCCAGATTCTCTTAATGAAGATTTTTCTTGGTGGTTGAAGAACATTGATAGTTCTGTGCGTAAAATTAGAAGTGACGATTATAAAACAGAGATATACTCTGACGTCTCAACAACGGGATGGGGTGCAGCGTGTGGGTCAGAGTCTACAGGCGGACAATGGTCCGAGTGGGAAGCGACCCAACATATTAATTATCTAGAACTACTTGCTGCTATTCTTGCACTTAAAGTTTTTGCTGCTGACCTTCATCACTGTCAGATTGTTCTACGCATTGACAATACTACCGCCATCAGTTATATTAACCGCATGGGCGGCGTCCAATACCCACACTTAACAGGGGTGACCAGGGATATTTGGCAATGGTGTGAATCTCGAAACATTTTTATTTACGCATATTACATTCGCTCATCCGAAAATACAATCGCCGACGCTGAATCAAGGCGTACTCACCCAGACATTGAATGGGAACTCAGCGATTCAGCATTCACCCGAATTGCCAATGTTTTTGGTAAACCTCAAATCGATCTTTTTGCTACTCGCGTCAATAAAAAGTGCGAAAGATTCGTGTCCTGGCATAGAGACCCCGATGCTTTCGCAATAAATGCTTTTACAATTAGATGGTCTAACTTCTATTTTTATGCATTTCCTCCATTTTCAATCATATTAAAAACTCTTCAGAAAATAATTTCTGACAGAGCAAAAGGAATTATAGTCGTACCTAGGTGGCCAACTCAACCTTGGTACCCCCTTTTTCAACAACTTTTAATTTCCGACACGATAATTCTAAACCCACATGAAAATATTAAAATTTCTCCTTTTAGCAAACGCGATATACAATCGCAGCTTACCCTGGTTGCCAGGATTTTATACGGCGGTCATTATTACGGAGAGACGTCCCACCAGCATCAGTCGACATAATGCTGGCATCCCTGGCGGAGAGTTCCATCAAACAGTATGACGTTTGCTTGAAAAAATGGTTTAAACATTGTACTCAGTATTCTATAGACGTATTTGAAGCACCAGTTCCAGATGTATTAAATTTCCTAACGTTACTTTTCAATGGTGGAGCCCAATATGGATCTTTAAATAGCCATAGAGCTGCGTTATCCTTAGTACTGGGCTCAAATATATCTAAAGACGACAGAATTATAAGATTCTTTAAGGGGATCTTTAGACTAAGACCCCCTCTTCCCAGATATGACATTACATGGGATACCTCTTGTGTTTTGGATCATTTGGCTAATTATTATCCTAATGAAGGTTTATCCTTAGAAAAACTGTCAATGAAATGTGTAACCTTGTTAGCTCTAGTAACAACACACAGAATTCAAACATTATCAAAAATTCTAGTAAATAATGTAGAAGTTCTGTCTTCACAAATAATCATAAAAATACCCGATTTGATCAAAACATCTAGACCTGGCTCAAATCAACCCGTTCTCATAATACCTTTCTTTCCTGAGAAACCAGCTGTATGTCCAGCACGGACACTTAAGGTTTATTTAAGTGTAACTAGTACACGACGTACCCAAAACTATTTATTTATTAGTTACAAGAAACCTTATAAACCAGTTTCAACCCAAACATTAAGTCGCTGGGTAAAAAACACGCTAAAAGAGAGCGGCATAGATGTCTCCATATATTCTGCTCACAGCACCAGACACGCAGCAACTTCAAAAGCCTATAATTCTGGTATCAGTATAGATCTTATTCGCAAAACTGCTGGCTGGAGTCATGGCTCTAATACCTTTTGGAAATATTATAATAAAAATATTTGTAATCAGGGTAATACTTCTATAGCCAGAGCAATTATAGAATAAGTAATTAAGTTGTGTATTAAATTAATGTACCTAATCCTATTTAAGTTTGAAGAATCGAATTTAAACTAAATCTGAAACGATTGATTAACAATTTCAGTTTTGTATTTTGATTTGTGAGGTTTACTCAAATGTAAAATTAATTATAAGTTAATAATAATACGTTTATTTTTTGTTTTTAGATTAGTAAATAAATTACAAAATGTAATGTGAATAAAACTTGACTAGTTTTATTGGTAACTCAGGAAAATTGTCTTGTGTAGGCAAGACATTATATAGCCGTATTTTCGGAACATGCTCTAAAAGTCTACAATATAAAAAACATTTTATTTCAGCTAATCTAAGAGGACAAGGCACGAGTATAATTAATGATTAAATGAGCTTACCTGTAAGTGAAATTCAATCATAATTATACGAAGTGCCTTGTCCGAAGAGATTAGCTCCCTCCCACCCTGGAAATACCCTGATATTGTTCCGAAAATACGCTTAACTCTAAAATAAATGAGATCAGACAACTGAGTACCCAAGAACAAATGTAGGTGATACCAACAAAAAAAAAAAAAAACAATTATCTCTAAACACAGTGTTGGTGGTAGTAACTAACAAGTGTTACTACAATATAAAAAACATTTTATTTCAGCTAATCTCTTCGGACAAGGCACTTCGTATAATTATGATTGAATTTCACTTACAGGTAAGCTCATTTAATCATTAATAAAAAATAGCAATCAATGACTATAGACTTTTTTCAACCAACGTGTTATACCTACTGCTAGTTTTAAATGGGCGCTTCTTCATTGGACGGCCCGGCCCGGCAACGACACCGACACCGACAGTTCACAACGACACGGCACCGGCATCTACATTCTTCATTGGACGGCCCGACACCGACACCGGCACCGACCGCGGCGGCTAAATATATTTTACATCTCTCATATTCGGTAAGTAAGTCCTTATTACCCCCAAATGGGGCTTGTAGGTGACCAGTTAGCGCTCTAGGGTAATAATGTAGCTAGAAAAGCCCTAGGGCGGTAAGTAATTTAAAAAATAACTCTTCACTCTTTCAAAAAGTTCGCATACATACATCTAACCATCATACTGGCAATATACATCATGCATTCAGCCCAATGACAAAAGAGGTCGCTTCGCTATTCAGCTTTGTCTTCGTATGAGTATAATAGTCATCAATTTTAAATATCGAACGGCGAAGCTCAATTTCGTTCTTGAAAAAAAAAAGATGAAAAAAGGCGGTAAAAGAAAACTTTTACTTTGTTTGCTTTTGGGATTTTTTTACAATTACGTGCTAATTAGGAAAAAAAACATGAGTTCTGCAAGTGATGACGATATAAACTGCACTCCCGATTCACTGAAAATGGAAGCTGAAGCAGCAATTAACAATATTTTGCCTGAAAGTTCTAAAGAGAGATATTTGAAAACTTACGACGAGTTCATGAAGTGGCGAAAATAAAAACGAGTAAAGTCTTTATCTGAGGCTGCTTTCTACTTACCTCACAATCGAGATGTAAAGCAGAGTAGTTAGCTCGGGTGTAAGCATCAATTGCACCCTCGAACTATAACTCGCTACGCTCGTGCGCCTAAATATCTCGGCCTGCAATTGATGCCTTACAGCCCTTGGCTACTAATCTACTACTACATCTCTCATATTCGGTAAGTAGGTCCTTATTACCCCCAAATGGGGCTTGTAGGTGACCAATTAGCGCTCTAGGGTAATAATGTGGCTAGAAAAGCCCTAGGGCGGTAAGTAATTTAAAAAATAACTCTTCACTCTTTCAAAAAGTTCGCATACATCTAACCATCATACTGGCAATATACATCATGCATTCAGCCCAATGACAAAAGAGGTCGCTTCGCTATTCAGCTTTGTCTTCGTATGAGTATAATAGTCATCAATTTTAAATATCGAACGGCGAAGCTCAATTTCGTTCTTGAAAAAAAAAAGATGAAAAAAGGCGGTAAAAGAAAACTTTTACTTTGTTTGCTTTTGGGATTTTTTTATAATTACGTGCTAATTAGGAAAAAAAACATGAGTTCTGCAAGTGATGACGATATAAGCTGCACTCCCGATTCACTGAAAATGGAAGCTGAAGCAGCAATTAACAATATTTTGCCTGAAAGTTCTAAAGAGAGATATTTGAAAACTTACGACGAGTTCATGAAGTGGCGAAAATAAAAACGAGTAAAGTCTTTATCTGAGGCTGCTTTCTACTTACCTCACAATCGAGAAGTAAAGCAGAGTAGTTAGCTCGGGTGTAAGCATCAATTGCACCCTCGAACTATAGGCGCCCTCGCTACGCTCGTACGCCTAAATATCTCGGCCTGCAATTGATGCCTTACAGCCCTTGGCTACTAATCTACTATTATTTTACAGTAGGTCGTGAACTCATGAACAAGAGCGATGACAGCGTTTAACAAATTATATTTGTTGTAGGTATTTATTATATTTGAGACGCAAAAAAAGAAGTATCAGTAAACGGTTTTGGGTGCATCCAATAATAAAAGTAAGATATTTAGATGGCGTGTATTACAATTTATTTGAAAAACTAACCGATGATCCGGATAAGTTGTTTAATTATTTCCGTATGAGTAAAGACACCTTTGATTATTTACTCATGAACTTAATCGAAAACGTCCGAAAAGAAGACACAAACTTCAGAATGGCAATTCGTTTTCTTTTTTTCCTCATCATTCATTTCTGTTTATCTATCTTCCAAATATTCGCAAACTTCCAACCAACATTTTTCTCTTAATATTTTATTTTTGCTTTCCTCTCTTGTTTTATCCCAAAGGGAGGGTTTCGACTCCACCGCTTCAATTAGTGTTACTACGTCATATTTAAAATGAGCCATAAGAATATATAAAAATATAACCCCATGCGTACCACAGCTTAGCAAAAACGTGCAAACCTTTTCCCAAGCGCCGCTGCAAATGAACTACTACTAGAGCTACGGGGGCGCGGGGCGGGGTCTCTCATCACGCCACTCGCACGCCCACATGGACGTTTGTATGCGTACACAACACATGCATAAAAATGTCGTCCCGACTCCCGACACCAGTGGGAGACTTGCTAGCGACGACATGCCGGTGCCGGCGACGGCATGTCGTTGCCGGGCCGTCCCAGTGAGACCGCGTGCCATACAACTTCATACAATTATGCCTCCACAGTCCACTGATGTCGGTGTCGTTGCCACCTCTAGTCACACATCGCTATGGTCGATGCGATGGCAGTGTTGCCAATGCTACGGTAATTAACGTGTTCTACGGCTTTCAGGCTACAAAATCACGAAATACACGGTCTACGGCCGTAACCCTGGGGCCGTAGCAAATTCTACGGCTTTTTACAAATTCTACGATGATAATTGATAAAACAGTGAACGCGTAACACATATCCTCTCCTCTGCGGTTTTAAATAACACGCACCCCCTAACGTCGCGTAGGCGTTGACAGGTGTCGAACCGCCGGCGGGCCCGACGGCAAGGAACCGGATTCCGGTCGCCGCTTAATGGCGGAACGCGGTTGCCGCGGGTGCCGACATTTTAGTTTCTTAAAAATAGAATGCTGTCTCGATTCCTCTCTAACTTTGATATTAAATAATAGGATAGACAAGGACACAGTAGGAATTTTTTGGGGGCCCTACTCTATGAAATAAATCTATGGGTAGAAGTTTCGTGCGAGGAGGACACGAACTGTAAATATTTTTTTTTGTTCTAGAGTAAGAATTATGGAAAAGAGTCTTTGTTTCGTGTGTTTTTACTCTAAAATTACTAAACATAGAGCAAATCAATGACTAAAACTGTCTAAGCTAAAACTACAGATACGGGTTATATTGTTTTTATTGGTACCAAAAAAAAAAGAGGGTAAATTTTGTCTTTTTTTGTTATTTTTGTGTTTAAACCTGTGGTGTAAACCATATAGAAGAGCGATTATCTTTTTAACTTTAATTTTGTAGCTATAGTTCGTAACGATTTGAATGACGTACCTACTTGTTCACATAGCTTTAGTACAAGTAATACGAGTTATTATTTTTTAATTGAGGACCTGGAGATTGACATAGGCTACTTTTATCCCGGAAAATTAAGGAGTTCCTGCGGGAATCGAAAAAACATAAACCACGCGGACGAAGTCGCGGGCATTATCTAGATTCTAGAAGTGTAATAAAGCAAAGATTTAATTATTCATGCATAAAAACTTGAAAACAGCGCCATTTGGCTAATGTTGAAAAATGTTTCCTTTTTTGGGAAGTGACACGGCCGACCGTTGATCTCTTTTCCTATATACACGGCTTTTTTACCCTCGACGAAGCGGAGACGGTATATGTGTTTGCCCTAAGAGGTTGTGTGTTTGTTTGTTTGTTTGTTTGTTTGTTTGTTTGTTTGTTTGTTTGTTTGTTTGTTTGTTTGTTTGTGCACTATTGATTGCGGCCGATTGAGATGCGGTTTTTTGCATTAGATACGTATAGCTTGTGAGAAGATTCTTAGATATATTTTAGGACCATAGACAACCAAGCTGAGCTGTAGTCTATGATTTTAATATTTCAACATGTTACCATTTTTCACAAAAACTACTAGGCCGATTGAGATGCGGTTTTTTGCATTAGATGTGTATAGCTTGTGAGAAGGTTCTTAGATATATTTTAGGACCATAGACAACAAAGCTGAGCTGTAGTCTATGATCTTAATTTTTCTACCACTGTTACCATTTTTCACAAAAAGTACTGGGCCGATTGAGATGCGGTTTATTGCATTTAGGACTTCGTGCGATTACAAAACAGGAAACTGGTACCAAAATTTAAAAAAAAATCAGCGCCATTTTGAAATTCTTTGTTAATTGACCGATTTCGTTCAAAATCGATATTTAGGACTCCCTGGAGTTACAAAACAGGAAACTGTTACCAAACTTTAAAAAAACAGCGCCATTTTGAAATTCTTTGATAATTGACCGATTTCGTTCAAAATCGATATTTAGGGCTCCCTGGGGTCACAAAACAGGAAACTGTTACCAAAATTTTTTGAAAATCAGCGCCATTTTGAAATTCTTTGTTAATTGACCAATTTCGTTCAAAATCGATATTTAGGACTCCCTGGGGTTACGAAACAGGAAACTGTTACCAAAGTTTAAAAAAATCAGCGCCATTTTTATTTATTTTGTTATCACTATAATAAATGAATTCAGTTTAGTACAGTAAAATCTGTACTACTTGTAAGTATAACCACAACCCGTGAGCTGCTTTAGCAGCTCGCGCACAGGGCGAAATACTAGTTAGATTTCAATAGCTTGAGAGAAGGTTCTTAGACATATTTTAGGACCATAGACAAGCTGAGCTGTAGTCTATAGTTTTAATTTTTCAATATGTTAAAATTTCCACAAAAAGTACTGGGCCGATTGAGATGCGGTTTTTTGCATTAGATATGTTTAGCTTGTGAAAAGGCTCTTTGATAAATTTTAGGACCATAGACAACCAAGCTGAGCTGTAGTCTATGATTTTATTTTTTCAATATGTTACCATTTTTCTCAAAAACTTCTGTGCTGATTTAGATGCGGGCTTTTTGTTTTAGATATATTTAGCTTGTACCTTGATGCTGCCCAGGGTCTCATGATGGAGTCAGGAGGCGATCATGGGAACTCCTAAAATTCTCATCGTATACCCGTCGCGTTTGGACTCTTTTGATTTGTCGTGACAAGCGCGCCTCGGAAACAGAAGGGTTTGGCCATAGTCCACCACGCTGGTCAAAAAAACTACTGAGCTGTCAAAGATGCAGTTTTGTGTTTTAGATATTATGTAATAAGTATATACGTTTGCTAAGTTCTAATTGTTGTTTCAAAGTTATACAGGTCAAAGGTATAATGGAGCTCTGCAGTTCGTCGTGGGTTTTTTTAAAATTTTTAATTTTATTACTTGTTACTTAACGTACACGGCCGCCTAAAAATTTGCATTGGCAACACTGTGCGATGGTGACCTATTTTTCCGGTCGGTACTCGGCACAGAGTACCTACATTGAATGTACTCGCCCGGTACTGTCGCCCATAATTTAATATATTCAATGTACTCTGTGCTGTCGCCTCTCGAGTGTCGCAGTCGGTTTCATTATATTACCAATGTACCAATGTACTCTGTGGTTGGTTTGGTAATTGTGATTTCTTTCTGACCTTCATCTAAATAGAATATCATCGTCAAATTAACAGTAAAAAAAATGGATCCTCTCTCAGAAAAAAATCTACTGAATATTGATGCATCTAAGTGTTGTAAATAGTGTAGGTACTATTATTGAGTTGGAAGGTGGCCCCGTTTTTACAAAGATTTTGTTTCTTTCAATATTGTTTCAGTTGTTAGGTGTTTTCTAGTAAAATGTGTTTCGCTATCCCATGAATTGTTTCGTATCTTAGAGGTACCTACAGGTAGTATAATTATTCGTGTGATAGTGTACTGTAAGAACCTCTTTCACCGTGTTTGTGCCTTGTGGTGTAGTATTCATCAAGGAATGTGGCATAATCCTTCTTTTCGGGCGTAGACCCAAGCTTAATAGTTAGTGGGCTGGGCTGGGTGGAGGTGATGATTTTGTCACTAGTGCTGCATCTGGATATAAAAATGAGTGTCTAAATATTAGCTTCAATATTCAATACGTTTAATAGATACATAGTACTCAAGCTAGTATTGAAATACATGAAATATAAAGTCCTTATTACATCAGTAGCCTAATTATGTAAATAACACTCTTGAGGCCTGGAGATGCTGAAAACGCCGCTAACTATATAACTAGAAGAAGAATCATGATTAGAATCTGCCTTATTCTTATGATTTGAGCTACCTAAAATTTTGGCTAAATGACCATATTTGTTACCTTTGAAGCACTGCAATTCACTGCATTAGAGCAGCGTTGTGGGTCTAAGCTCTAATTCCCACTCTCCTATGAGAGTGGAGGTCTTTTTCTTTGAAATAAGTATGTCTCAGTCATTTGTTCTGTGTTGCAAACCAAACTGTATTTGGGCATTGAACCCAAATTAATAAATAAACTCATGAGTTAAACTGAAGGAGTGACTATAACAAGTAATTAAAGTGTTTTCATATTAGTTTCAATAATTGTATAATATTGAAGCTAATATTGATATGCATAAAATAAAAAAATACAAATTTCATCTGCTGTTGTTTTGGTTGTGAAATAAGTCAAGAGTATTTTGTTCTGCGTTGTAAACCAAACCATTTTTTGGGCATTGCACCCAAATTAATAAACAATCTTATGAGCTAACCAAAAAAGTGGTGGTAACAAATAATAAAAGTGTATTCATATTAGTTTCAATAGTTTTATAATATTGAAGCTAGTATTAATATTCATAAAATGAAAACCTCTATATTTCATCTGCTGTTGATAATGCTTTGGTTGTGAAATAATTCAGAGTATTTAGTTCGGCGTTGTAAACCAAACCAATTTTGGGTTTTAAGCTGTAATTGAAAATAAATTAAAGGTGTGACTCCTATAAAAAGTACTTCGGTACTAAGAGTGTATTCATATTAGCTTCAATATTCAATATTTTTTTTACAATATTGAAGCTAGTATTGGCATACATAAAATAAAAGCTCCATATTACATCAGCTGTAGGTGATGTTTTTGTTGTGAAATACTTGTATATCTGAGTCTTATGTTCTGCGTTGTAAACCAAACCATTTTTGGGCATTGCACCCAAATTAATGAATAAACTTATGAGCTAAACAAAGAAGTGACTGTAAAAAATAATAAGAGTGCATTCATATTAGTTTCAATAATTTTATAATATTGAAGCTAGTATTAATCCATAAAAAGAAAACCTCTATATTTCATTGGCTGGTGATGATGCTTTGGTTGTGAAATAATTCAGAGTGTTTTGTTCGGCGTTGTAAACCAAACCATTTTTGGGTTTTAAGCTGTAATTGACAAATAAACTAAAGGTGTGACTCCTATAACAAGTACTTAGGTACTGAGAATTTATTCATATTAGCTTCAATATTCAATATTTTTTACAACAATGAAGCTAGTAGTGATACGCATAAAATAAAAACTCCATATTACATCGGCTGTTGTTGATGTTTTTGTTGTGAAATACTTGTGTCTGAAAGTCTTTCGTTCTCCGTTGTAAAACAAACCATTTTTGGGCATTGCACCCAAATTAACCCATTCGGACCCAAATACAAAGTAGGAGCAAAATTTTGAAAAAAACTTTATTGGCGTAACTGTTGGAGTCTAGTTAGACATTTTACAAAAAAAAAAAGTAAAAAATTATTTTCCTTCTATATAAAAAACACCGTCCTCAAATGGGGCCAATGGGCTTATGTGTGATATTTTTCAACACATCCTTTTTCTATGAACAATGTTTTGATACATCATTTACAGTGCCAATGTGCTTTCCACCTGCCATTCTACATATCGCAGCTGGCTTGGCAGCTTGTGGAGGTAGTTTCCAACATCATCTAGACCAGTGGTTCTCAAACTTTTGGTGACGGAACCCTTTTGGGAAGCAAACTACTTGATGGAACCCTAAAATAAAACAATAGTTTTTAAAAGTGTATTCTTTATTAACAAGCATAATAAAAGTAAAATGTAACAGTTAGGTACTAATCATTACTTACTTTACCACATGGCAAATACAATAATAGAATATATTCTAATAAAAAAGAAAAAATCTAACTAATGGGAGGTATGAAACTGTTTTTTATTTTTCATCAATTGGTTGATATCAGGTTTGATAGAAGACAGTTGAAGTCAAAGACTACAGTGTATATACCGGAGATAGACTGGTAACTTTGGCTGCTAATTTGGCGATATTGCAAAGCGCCATCTAGTAGAGGAATATCGTACTAAACAGGTCAATGCCCCGTATATATAGCTATAGCTTCGTATACTTAGATACTTGATCGACTTACAAGCCCACCAAATTCAAATTTTATTTGGTTTTTCGCAAAGACCAAAACTGTAATTTGTGATGATAGTCTACAATAGCGAAAAAACAAATAAAATTTGTATTTGGCGGGGCCTGGTGTTTATTTTTAGAGATGATATCTGATGAATGATGATTGGTAAGCGGGAGATATGGAAGGTTATTGGTATCTCGACACGAATAATATCGAGATAACACCTAACGCCCGCCAAACATTACAATCATATAAAATAAAACAAATCTTTATTTAAACTTTTTTAATTTATTTTTCTTATAAAATATATCCGCATCTCTTTTAATCGGATCTTCACTATCAAAAACATGAGTTTTGCCATTTAGGACTGAATTCACCTCCTTAAACCAGTTATTTATAAAGAATATGACAGTTTCTTTAGTTAAATAGTCAACAACTTTGTTATGTGTTCATCACATGTGATAAAATTAAAACTAATATTAGATAGTAAAATTAAACCAATATATTTTTGAATGTTTTTTTTGTTGCTGCTTCTTTTTAATATTTCAATGACATTGCTTTAGATTTCGGCAAAGCAATTGAAAATTTTCCTTGTTGGATAGCATAGCCATCCCTTGTCATTGTATTCACTCATTCTGATATGTCTATGAAAAGCCTCTACATTTTTACATTTAAATGTCTCAATGCATGTTTGACAATTTTTAAAAACTTTTTTTTGCATTCTTGTAACGAGCCATCCACTACAATATGCTATTGCTGCACATCTCTCTACATCTGTCGGGGATTTGCTTTCAATAAGCATATTTGTGTTAATACTTTCAATGTTTAAATCATTAATGTCTAATTCTATATTTTCAGATTGTTCATCATTATTGTATGTATTGCAATTTATGAGATTTTTTAAATTTTTTAAACAAAAGTTTCCATCTTTTTCACAATTAGCCCCGACAGAATGAGGAGATGTTAAATTATTAACTAACAATGTTTTAAAAGCTCCTTGAAACCCATATGCATTGGGCATATTGTTAGCATGGCCTTGTGCTCTTATAGCTCCGAAAAAGTTCTCTAGGGGGTCTTGATTGAAATGTCTTAACAAAAGAGATGTTACATTGAGAGATTTCAAATGATTTACTAATAGCTGGAAACCTTCAATAGTCTTTATCCAACTGGAGATGGAAGGAACAGAGGCTTTCCTGCCATCCTTTGTAAGGAATTCCATAGACTTCAGAATGGGCAAACTTTTTCTCCATAACTGGTGATGAGGAGATTTAGGAGTTACAGCACTTCTATAAATTTTACCATTTCTTATTTTGCTGTAACTCCCATTTACAGAATCAAATAATTCATCCATAAATATTAATAAATCTGCTGTGTCCTTGTGCTCGCTGGAAAGTTGCCCACAATCTAAAAAGAAAAGAAGTACACATTTGAAACTCATAATATAAATGAATAGTGATCTATAAGTTATAAAGTGAAACAATATTTATCACACACATGTATCAAATTTCATCAAAATCAGTTCAGTAATTTCTCTAAAATTAAAACTTTCCCTTCATCCAATAATAAAGTTATTACAATTCAGCTTCAAGTTTCTGAGATATAAGTGGACAAATACAAATTCATACTTTATGAAAGACACACTTGTTTAGAAGCCAACAGACTAACATGTATATCAAAGAAAAAGAAAAACTTAAAGACTAATGTGTAATAAGGGTCTGGAATTCAAAACTCATTATATTATTAGCTTCCCTAAACTTGTTTTCAAATAATTATGCAGGTAGTTTTGGCTAACCAACTTTAGTCTAACTCTAAATGCAAGTTTTTTTTAAATACATTTTAGCCCCTTTTTTGTACATTCACTTTCATCCCATTGTACCTTGAATTGTCATTAAAATTAAAACTATATTTTATCATGAAAAACATAAATACATAACAAACAGATTTCACTGCCATTTGACATATTTTCTCTATACCTCACGTGCTGGTGATGCCAAATGGTGTAATTTTTATTCATGATACCCCATTCCAATAATATTACATGTGGTTCAAATCAATAACCTTTTTTAAGTTGGTTATGATTAAAAAAAGTATAACCTCTCCCTCACATTGTTCAGAGCAGTAATTGAGATATTCTCTATGGAATTACTACATTTACTATTACAAGACCAAATAATAAATGGTAAAAGTAAATAAATAATATCAAGATGTGAAGAAAAATAAAAATTATGTACCTGCCATGTATCCAAGAGCAACACCAACTGTCTTGCTGAATACCTGAGTGCAGTTTTTCACCTTCATTTTGGGTATCAGTTTAGGTGCTACATGTTGGGCTGTTAATTTAGGCACCAATCGAACTCCTTTATACCCTGGCTGCCTATGGTACATGTTTTCTACATGCTGCCATTTAGCAATTTTGTTCTGCCCATCTTGGGTAAACATCAAATTTTTACTTAGTAGATTATTTCTAATTCCTTTCATGAGATGGGGTGCATCATACAAAGGAAAAATTTTCTTTTTATTAACTTCAAAAAAGCCGCCGGTCCATTCTCTATTTTCCCTTAAATATTCAGCTTTAGTCTCATTTATGAGACTGCTAATAGCAGCTCGATTGGATGACCCCTGGTCACATACAGTGGCCACAACTTTTAAACCAGTGGCTTCTACTTCATTGATCACACATTTTAACTGAGCTTTTAGGCTCTCTGTTTTGGTAGAACCTCTACAAAAACTAAAATAAACAGGTTGCTTAAATTTTTTAACAACCCCTCTCACCATAAATACTAATGCATGATCAGAAATCTGTTTTTGTTTTTTCTCCCCATCATCCACCATGCCAATCATTTCATCATTTTTTCTACAATAAGTTAAGTTTGGAGAAATTGCCATTTCATCAAATATTATAGTGCAAAACTTATGATTTTCATTCATCTTAGCTACTGGTTGCTTTAATTCAGCAAATAATTCAATTGTTTTCCCAGGCTTCAAATGGATTTTTTGCAATAATTGCGAAAGTGTTTTTCTTTTTGATAAAATACTGAACGTGCTTAAAAACCTGTAGGCTTTTGGACTACGCTTGTATAATGCGAGTGACAGAATTTTTTCTTTAATAGTGAAGCGTCTCCCTTTTGCTTTTTTTCCAAATTGAGTTACTTGCATGGCAAAAAATGTTTTAGTCTCTTCACTCATGTTTTGCATTAAAAGCTCAAATGCTTCATTCTTCTTCAATTTATAAGCAGCCTTCTTCTTGAAATGATCTTTTTGTTTTTGACATTTTTTTAATTTGTGTCTTATATCTGTTATTACTTTATGCAGTTCTTTCTCATCTTTCGTGAGAACTGTCTTCTTGACTGAAAGAAAAAAACAATATATTCAGTACAATCAATTAAACTGTCACGAATCACGATACAGAATGTAAGTACAGTACAGAATTGAATTACTAAGTTTTGCATGTGCCTTTACCAATGTGGATTTTGGATTTTTACAAATGCCCCAAGAATTGCAAATTTTTTAGGATAAAGCCAGGTTAATCGAATCCAATCCATATAAGCTATCTCCATTCCAAATTTCAGCTTATCGGTTAAGTAGTTATAGCATGCAGCATGAAAGAGTAACAAACATGCAAACTTACAAAGTAATTACTTTATGTATTAATATTTTTAATAAGAAATTAAAATGTTTTTTAGTACTTATATCATTTAGGATTTTAATATACCTTTTAAACTGGCCTTTGTGTTTGAAGGAAATGTAGACATGGCTCTTGATGTAGCAGGAACTTCTGTAAAAATTCCAAAAATAACATGTAAGATAATGTGTTTTAGACTATTAAACATTAGATTTGTATATTTAGTGATACAACAGAATGATAGTTACTAAGAATGCAAAACTTTTTTGTTTAGGGGATGATTTGATAAGTTCAAGTTCATTTTACTTTAAGAACTCAAATTGATTTAATATGTTACGTTCCCTCAAATATGGTTGAGCGAAACAATGGCTGCATCATGTGTCATGCTCGTGAACGGGTGCTGCAAACGGGAGCGGGGCTGCGTGTCTGCCAGTCTTGACGTGTATCGATTATTGTGCGTTTATTTGCAATTGTTCTATAAATATATGTTTATATCATCGATTGTTGGAAATATTCTATTCTAACAAGTTGCATAGGATAAATCGGCCTGGCATCCAGCTGCCCACAAGATATTATAAAAAAGTTATTAAAATGTAAATACATACCTACAACAATATGTATTGTAAAATGTGTAATTTTGAAAAGAGCAACTGCTGAGTTTCTTGCCGGTTCTTCTCAGCAGAATCCGCTTTCCGAACCGGTGGTAGAATCAGACTTGTCATAAGCGCCACAGGTTGGCCTACTTATATAAAATAAATGATTTTGAATTTTTTTTATGATGAAATAACCAGTAAATCAAATGCAACATAATAATAATTTATTAAATATTATTTTTAAGCAACCAACTTCAAACTCCTCCGCCAGCTTTTAGCAAATAATTAAATTTTGTTCATATTTTAAAAACCACTTGACCAATTTTGATAAAATTTATGTGGGACCACCTGGGTAGTATGCCCTTTGAAACAAAAAAAGAATTTTTCTAATCGGTTCACACGTCTTTGAGTAATCGTGGTATCCTTGAGTGGTTGAGTAATGGAGTAATCTTTTTTTGAAGTTGGTTAATAAAACCAAATAAGTAAATATTTTCATGTATACCTTGAGCCACTTTAATTTCATTAGAGGTTGTTATGAAACTGGAGCTGGTATGAGGTTCTGAAACAGTCATTGCTTCAGCAGATGCGACATCTTCTGAAATAGATACAATATAAAGTGAATATTGAAAAAGAGTAAGAATTTTTATTATTTCTACAAATAAATTACTTGAAATAATAATTCACCTAAAAAACTACACAATATTACCACATAAGTCACACATCCACAGCACAGCAACGCAGATGAAAAAATTTTGCTACACAGTGGAAAAAAAGCTTTGAAACATACTTTTCATAAAAATGTTTAACCAACCTGGTAAACAGAGAGATGGGACAGCTAGTGAACACAACTTTGTTGGGTACAAGTAAACTTCTTCAAAATGTCTGCGACAAACTCTTCTGTTACTGTAAACATAATCTTGGTCCAATTCAGCTACATGTGTTCCAATCTTCTTTATCCAGAGTTTATATAAGTCAATGTTTCGATGTGGGTTGGGGAATCGGTGCAACGGAATCCCTAAAAAAATTGTAAGTTTAGTTTCTCTTTTCAAAAATCTATACTTAACCTGTGTGCTTTTGTTGGAAAGTAGACACTTATGTATCCAGTGATAAAAAGTCAGCCAACCCATCAACAGCTCACTACTGATTCCTCCGCGCAGGTCTCCACCATGCTGGCCCAATATGAATTGGCGGACTTCACACAACTTTGAGAAAATTATGTATCACATAACTCTCAGATGTGCAGGTTATCCTTCACCATTGAAGCAAGTGATATTTAATTGCATAAATGCACTTAACTCCGATAAGTCAGAGGATCGGGACCCGGGATCAACCTGTGACCCCCCCTTAAATAGGTGCCACAGTCCTAACCACTATTATGAAACAATGTAATTCACGATTTATATATTATGTAGTACTTGTTAGTTTGTCTCAATGGCAAAATTCTCCTATAATTACATTGCTTCAAAAGGTAACCTAACAAGCATTTTCCGACCTATAAAATGAAAACATCTGGCTCGGGTATTGAATAGCTTGCCCTCCATTTCCTCGCATATAATATTTTTTTAATACTTACCATCACCAGCAACAGTTGGACAGCCAGGCACACAACACACTTTTTGGGACATCTTAGAGAGATAGAGAGATCAGAGAATCCAAATCAGGTCACAACGGAGTCCAGGGGGAATGCCAAGTTATCGTATATTGAAGAATACAGTAGTCCAAGAACAAGCCAAAGTAAAATACGTTAAAGAGGGAATCTTCAGTCCGAAAGTCGTAAATTGGTCGTAAAATTCAAGGCACACAAAACACTTCACAAAAACAAAAACCGCACAGAAAAACCAGAAAAACCGTTTGTAAACACAACTTTTGAAATTTTGAAATTAAAATGACATTAATTGTCAATAGACTTTTAGACCATAGACCTCTAACTCTAGGGCTTCGAAGCATATTTTATTTTAAATTAATTAAAAAAGTATAATTTTAAGACTTTTCCACTTTAATTAATTGAGATGCATTAAAAAAAAACAATCTTTTAATAAATTTTGTGAATTTGTGGTAATAAAATATTATTTTATATGTTAACACCACTAGATTTAAATTTTGAATATGTTAACACTGAGACATTGTTATGAAATTCAGCTCCTAGATGGCGCTATAATCTTTAAATTAGCTCCGAGTTCTAAGATAACATACCATGGTTGAAGTCTCATATCATGTTCGGCGTCCAGTCTATTCCGATATTTTGTTTTCGTGGCTGCATAGGTTGAGAATCCTGTTTCGCACAAATATGTTGTTGGGAACGGGAGAAGAATATTCAGAGCCATTTTGCCAAGCATTGGATATTCATCACGGATTTTGCACCAAAAATAGTTGAGAGGCGTCGTTTTGAACAGTGACTCCATACTTGTGTCAGATGACATTTCTAAAAGAGATTCATATATCTCGTTTGACATACTTTCGGGCTTTTGCAAGTTGGGTAAAAAAGGATTATGAATCCATGAATTCAGTTTCATTTTTGTATTCTGTTCTTCGGGAAAATACTTTTCAAAAGATGCGCGCATCGAACTGAGATATTGGACCAATTCTTCAAACACATCATCTTGAAACATTTCTGAGTCGTTATCGCTAACAAACTCACTGAGTCACGTAAAGCTTTCTATTTCTTTCTTACCAACGCAAATAATCCAAAAATCTAATTTTCTTTTGAAGGCAGTTATTTTGTTATAGGCCTGAAACACGGTTGTCTGTTTACCTTGCAATGATAAATTCAATTCGTTGAGTTGTTCAAAAGACAATCGGAACAACCAAGTTTTATCATACAAACGGTCCTTCAAATTAAAAGAAGTATCTGCTGAAAGAAACATTTGTAACTCGGCTCTAAGTTCAAATAGCCTTGTTAAAGTTTTACCCCGAGACAGCCATCAAGCACGTATCCAGACTTTTGGTTCGGGGGGGGGACAAACATTGAAACAACTATGTGAAATCTGTAAAAAATTGCTGTAATCACTGTACCTACTACAATTTTTAATAACTTAAATTACCGTAGGTACTATAGTCACACACAATATATAATAATATCTAACTTAGATATACATTATTTACTTACTTATATATAATACTTAGATCAGGGATGCACAGACTTATTAAGACTAGGGGCCACTCGGGCAAATTATGAACTGATGGCGGGCCGCCAGAAGTATAGGTAATTAAAGACAATAAAGAATTGATAAATATGTATTAAAATTGAAAAAGAATTTATTAATTTGAAGCGTGGCACTGCATAGTGCTTACAATCTTTTTTATATTTGGCTCAAATTTACTTGTAGCAACACGTAAAACTGCTTCCAAACTTTCATTTGCAAGGCGGTTTCGATTTTTTGTTTTATTATTATTTAGTATTGAAAAGGTTTGTTCACATATATAGGTAGAACCAAATAAGCTGGCACATTTCAGAGCGTTTATACGCAACTCTTTGTACGTATTTTTATCAATGCAGCGGTAAAAGTTCAGCAAGTCTCCTTCGTTGAATTTGTTGCGTAAATCTTGGTCGTTTTGAATGTCGATAATTTCTAACTGCATTGACTCTGGCGCATTTTCAACTGAAATCGTGAAAGGATTGCTGAATATGTCCAACAGAGGTTTCAATTTTTTAAACTCCGAAAATCTGTCTTGAAAAGATTGAATCAAAATATCTAGCTTTTCTACATAACTGAAATTAATCCCAGTTTTGTTGAATTTTTCAGCCATTTTCTTATAATTCGGAAAATGATTGTAATTTCCAGAATTCAATTGCGATCTGAAAAGTGTCAGCTTGCATTGAAAGGATGATACATGAGCGTAGAGCTGGGATATCAGTTGATTTTTGCCTTGAAGCCGTGTGTTCAAGACATTCAAATGATTTGTAATGTCAACTAAAAAAGCCAAATCACACAACCAATCAGGATTTTTAAGTTCCGGGACATCCCTTTGCTTGTCCGCCAGAAATATTCCAATTTCTTCTATTAAATTTAGAAATCGTTCCAGTGTCAATCCACGACTTAGCCACCTTACTTCCGTATAATACAGTAAATCTCCATATTCGCTTTCGATGTCATCAAGGAATTGTTTGAATTGCCTGTGATTGAGTCCTCGTGATTTTATGAAATTTACAGTCGAAACTACCACTTTCATGACATTTTGAAATTCAATTTTTTTTAGAACAGAGGGCTTCTTGGTGTATAATGCAGTGAAACTGCATGAGATCTTCAGCGTTTATGTTTTTTTCTTGCAGATGCTTTTTCAGCAAAGTAACTAGCCCAGAATTGACACCAATCATCGAAGGAGCACCGTCAGTCGCAACTCCCGATAATTTTGATAAGTCCAAATTAGTTTTTGAACACTCATCCAAAAGTACATTGAGTATATCAACTCCTCTGGTTTGACCTTTCAATGAACACATTCCTAATAACTCTTCTAAGACTTCAAAATCTTGAGTAACACCTCGTATGAATATGAGAAGTTGAGGTGGAACTAATATCAGTGGATTCGTCGAGTGCTAATGAAAAAAATTCAATGATATTAGTTTTTTCATTTAATTGTTCCGCAATATTACCTGACAAAGACATAATTCGTCTTTGGATAGTCATACGATTCAGTTGAATTTTCTCAAACTTTTTTGCTGCTTCTGGGCACATTTTCTTAGCGGCAATTTCTATGCATTCTTTTACAAAATCCCCATCATTGAAGGGGCGACTTCGCTTTGCTATCATTCGAGAAATTTCATAACTAACTTCTGTAGCTGTTTCTGAATCTTGAATAGGTTTTGTAAACATAGCTTGCTGACCAATAAGTTCCCGTTTTAAAGACAACATTTTTTGCTTTCTTAATGCGCCTGTAAACTTGGTAAAAGTAGGATGCTGCGTTTCATAGTGCCTTTTAACATTATATTCCTTTGCAATCGCAACAGAATTTTTGCAAATTAAATAAACGACTTTGTTATGTGACCATACAAAAAAGTATTTCTCGGTCCAAATTTCTTGAAACTGCCGATTTTCATCTTTAACCTTACGTTTATTACTAGGTCCTGGCTTGTCCATGTTGCGTTCTAATCCTGGCTAGGATTAACACAGCACCTAAAAACAATTACAGTACCTACTTAAATTACCCATCCTTTTTTAAATTACCAAAAATAATTGATTAAATAGGTAGGGAAACACTTATTAATAACAGAGTTTTACTTACGATTTCACAACACAATTATACACCGGCTAGTCGAGTTAAAATCTACACTAGAACTATTGACACTTCACTCAAATTAAAACCGAACTGTCGGTCGCTGCGGTTAGCGTGGCTTTTATACCGCGCGTATAGAGTCGAAAACTGTCTGGAGAAATCTCGAAACCGACTCTGGAAGCTTCGTGTATCTACCTACGCGAGCAATCGGGAATTCGGGACTATTGCTATCTCGCTTGCTCTAACAATATAACCCGCGGATAACGCGCCGCCGCGCCGGCCGCGGCGCTTCCTCAAGAAAACGAATTTAACCGAGATCAGCACGAACATTACCGACCGCTGTTACCGACGCATGCACGGCGCACCGATAAGCGCACTTAAGAGCGCGCGCGCGAGATTCAAATTACTTTTCGAACATATTTTTTTTGGTTTTATTCTGGAATAGAATTCAGTATTTTTCGAATGTACGAGAGTATTATTTTTGCTGTCGGCGGGCCACCAGTATTCGACCGGCGGGCCGCATGCGGCCCGCGGGCCGTGGTCTGTGCATCTCTGACTTAGATAATCTAAGTATTATATAAGTATTTTTCTATTTCCGCTGGCAGCCATTACATCTAGTACTTATTACTATATCAGGATCTGGCACCAAACTGGAATGAATAGACAATAGAGCAAGACCAGTAAGCCGCTCGCCCGCCATTCTATTCCTTAGGAAGGATTTTATTCTCTTTAGGCACGAAAATGACCGCTCGACAGACGCCGTGGAAACTGGAAGAGTGGCCAAAATATGTAATAACCTTTTAATATTTGGGAAAAAAATATTGTCACACGTGTCTAAAATTTCCATAATTTCCACTGGTTTTTTTTCTGTGTTCTTCCACTTGACACACCACATACTGTACTCCGCCTTTATTTGTGAATGTCCAACACTTTCTTCCCAATAAATTTTCATATTTTCTAGCTAGCTTATCTTCCTCTCGCCCACATTTTTCGGAAGAATAATTTCTAAAGAAGAAAGCAGCTCTCTTTGATTAGCAAATCTATAATTTATGCCAGAAATCAAATCATCCAAGCATGTTATAAAAATAGTTCTTCTAAAGTATTCTTCAGAAGTATCATTGCTTCGTGCGGTTTGGCGGACAGTAACTCGAGGACGCTGAATTTCTACTTGCAAGACATCTTCCGCTATTTTGCAGCAAGCGTTATAAATTTCCGAGAATACCGGGTTAACATTGTCACGTATCCCTTTTAATTTTCCGATTATGTCGTCAGAAAATTTCATAGCAGAGGCCAGATCGTGTGTCGGGCTCTGCAAATATGCGGACAGTGGAAGAGTGTAACTAAAAAATAGTTCACAGGTTTTTAGAGAAATCAAGAAACTACTCTTTTCCATCGCAGCTATGAGTATAGACGCAGTATGAGCAACAGTTCTGTTTGTGCGGGAGAGTTCTCTCAGTGTAATGACAATAGGTTCGAGTAACTCACAAAATACATTTAAAGAGTCGTGACGTTCTATAAATCTAGTGTCACACATGCCGACAGTCTTTTTTTCTTACTTTCTGGTGTGAGTTTTTCCACATTTTCTTTGAACTGTTTCCCAGCCATCGCATTGTTGCGAAATAAATTGCAGACTTCTTTCACAACGCCCATTGAATTTCTCACCTCTGGAACTGAAAGGGCTTTCGAATGAACTAGGTTCAGACGATGAGCCGAGCAATGTACGGTCGACGGCAAAAGTCCATTCATAGCTCTAAGGCTAAAACCGCGTGCAAGCAATGCTGTGAATCACTCACGTGCTCACTCACACAGTTAAACATAAACTGTCAATAACATTATCAACCTTAAATCAACATCATAAGGTTCAAATGATTTTAGTTCAATACTACCTGCCTATTACCATAAACTGTCAATAATATCAACCTTAAGACATTAGCATTAGGTTCAAAACATTTATATTCAATAACCTTGTCTATTGTGATTGTTTATTTCATCACTTTAACAGTAACCAGACCCAGTGTCGTGATAATATAGATGGTATACGATGCATCAATATGACCTAGGTTCGAATCTCTTTTTGCAGTTTTTATTTTGTTTTGTATAAATGACTGTTTGTTATTTTTTATTATAGTGGTGTTAATTATTGCTTATTAAGAGTCAATAAGTAATAAAACAAACAAAATAAATTGGAAGAACCATTTTTTATTAGATATTCGACTTTATTTTCATTGTTATCATGTTACATTTTCTCAAAAGTAATAAATAACTTCAGCTACTTTTTCTATGATTTTTTAAGGTTATAGCTTAAGTAATCGTTTTCATAAAGAAAAGAAAATTGAAGCTAAACCTTAAAAATCTAGTAACCAATGGGCGGCGCTGCTTTTTTGTCTGTTAGTTTTGACAAGATATACTAATAATAATGAATATAAGTTAGGAAAAGAAAATACGTTATGTTTTATGGTTAAATACTTTAAAAGTAAAAATTTATATATCTTTTTATGTAAGTATTAGTATTTAATAGAACCTCCACTATTTTCAATAACAGCAAGCAAACGCCGCCGCATGGATCCTACTATATTAGAACAAATATCTGTTCCTCTAATATTCTCCCACACTTTCATACAGTGAGCCTCTAATTCCTCTGCAGTCCTTTCATTTCCCATATTCCACCTTTGCACCATCAAACCCCATAAATTTTCTATAGGATTTAAGTCCGGTGATCTTGCTGGCCAGGGAATTACTGTTATATCTGGGTTTTGATGAAACCAATCACGCACTATATGTGCTCGATGCACAGGACAATTATCATGCACAAATGATAGTTGTTGCATATCAACAGCTGGATAAACACACCGCACACTTGGTAACATGCTCTCTTCTAACACTTCCACATAATGTGCAGCTCTGGCGCGCCCTGCTATCGGCACTAGTTCACCAGGTCCAGCGGCACTCATCCACCCCCACATATTGACTGATATCCGTCCAGATTCCGTATTTGGGATAACATTTTTATTTGCATAACGGGTTCCATTTCTACGCCACAAATGAAGCCTACCACTTTGAGACGACATAAACGACTTCTCATCAGTGAAAATAGTATTCTCCCAGTCGAAATCTAAATACTCCCTTGCAAACAACAATCTATTACGTTTATGAATTTCAGTGAGAGAGGGTTTTATGGCTGGCGTTCTATGATGCAATCCTTCGCTATGCAGAGCTCGACGAACAGTGTGTGTTGATGTATCGAACATGTTCGCGAACTCAGCAGTTGGTATGAAGCCATTATTCTCATACTGTTCGACCATAAATCTCCGTTGTGAAGCACTAATATGTCGGGGGCGGCCACTTCGCGGTCGAGAGGTTAAATTACCTTCTTCATCATGGCGCGACACCCAACGCTTTACGGTGATCCACTAAAAACCAAACAGCGAGATTAAAATAAACACATTTAAAACTAATATCTATTTTGTCTAAATTTTATAGATATTTACTGCCAAAACATTATGTAATTGTAAGGTTATGAACACAGTTTACTTAATACACATTTTTTAACAATAAAAACAATACTTACAGTGAAACCAGTTTCATTGCAAATTTGAGATATATTATATCCGAGATTATGTAGCTCAATAATACGCATCCTCTCCTGCATATTAATATTAGCTTGCATTATTGTTGAAAAGAATAAAAACGTTGTTACACTCAAGACTCAAGATAGGGATAATAATATTTGATATCTACCACTCGCTAACGAATTTATAGTAGTCCTTGCTAATGACGACTATCAGTACTCAGTCAGTGACCATAATTTCTAACTTCATTACTCTCGGCGATTTTTTAACTACCCACATATGATATTATTGGTATAAACTTATCTCTCAACAAATAAAAACAGAAAAAGAAGCAAAAACGGGATCCGAGATTTGAACCACTAACAGCCACGATGCCCAATCCGAGCAGCTCCGAGCTACGCCATCAAACTTACTGCTATAAGCGTGAAATTGTGGATATTATTCAGCTATTACAATACCTATAAGTTGAACGACTTGTATTATATTACTGTAAGTGTGTGGGTGACTCGAGTGCGTGCAAAGCACCTTGTTTGCTTATTCTATATGGACTTTTGACGTCGACTGTACATATGTGGCATTAGGATATTCTCTTTTAATTCTCATCTGCACACCATTGATGTGTCCTCCCATGGTAGCAGCTCCGTCATACCCATGACCAACTAGTTTATTGAGGTTTAAACCAATCTCACGACATTTTTTCAAAATTTTGTCACTTACATTTTCAGCAGTTAGGTCGTAGACTTGAATGAAACTGAGAAAGTCTTCCCTTAAAATACCTTTATATACGTATCTCGCACACAAAGAAAGCTGTTCAGTTCCACTCTCATCCAAAGTTTCATCGCCAAGGAGAGCGAAACACTCTGAACTATTTATTTGAGTAACAAGTTTTTTCTGAATGAACTTTCCGCAAATATCTATTATTTCATTTTGAATAATAGGACTAAAATAAGTTGCATTTTTAGGGCTTTTGACGATATGATCTTTCAGGATATCATCATAGAATGCTCGGTATCTCAGTAGAGCTCTGAATTTTCCATCTTTATTAATTGGCTTTTCTAAAGTCAATGGTCCACTGTCTTTGTCTCCACGAAGCGGCAACTCTTGCTCTCCACAAAAAATGACAGTTTCGATGACTGGCTTTAATGCTGTTCTATTTCTTTCCTTTTCTTTGCGCCTTTGATAATTTAGCTGCGATGCAACGTCTATAGCTGCTGAACTCATAACTTTTAAGAAATTTTCTGCGCACAATATCGAAAATTGGTGATATTTAGCAGCAGAATGTTCGCGAAACCTTTCTGTTGCATCTTTGATCTTTCCAATTATCAAATGGTTTGCTGACAAAACTTCCAAGTGTCTGATGGGAACCTTTTCCAGCAGTGCCTGATGAAAAGACAACACAATATTTGCAGAAGACGCCGTTCCTCGTCGGTGAATATGTTAACCATTCCCAAGATTCAATCCATTCTCTTTCCCAAAATCACGAGTTGGAAACGAAAATGACGCATCTGGGACAAACGGCTGTGTGATAATACTTTTTTTCTGTTCATCTGTGAGTACAAAGTCAAGAGGAGAATATTGTGCGTTATATATAGCATTAGAAACCACGCCGATATCAGGAAAAGTTTCACTAATAATAATTTTATTTAAACCGCATGTTTTTGAACACTCTCCTACATCTCTAAATTTCACAGCCGGTTCGCATGGAATCACATTTTTTTCTGATGATGAATCTGACGAAGTTGTTTTTTCCTCACTAATAGCAACTTTTTTTGTCACTGGTTTGAAAAAAGTGTCAATTCTCTTCAGTATGTTAAAATGTAAGTAATAAAATCAAGCTCTATATTTTTACTTATTGAACGAACACACAAGCGAATAAAAAAACGGGCGGCTAAACACACGGCTAACTCCCTGTTAACTCCATTTAAACGGACATTGTCCTTTATCGATAGCAAATTCACAAAATGGCACTATTAAATACTATGGCACAACACTATGGCAAATTCTGAGGCGTAATCCCATCACTATTTCACTGTTCGGCTTGATTTTCTCTTCTTTTCACCTTTTTCTTCTTCTTCGGCTTGTCCGGATTATTCGAAACTGAATAACTGGGTGCGGGGCTCGCCGGTTTATATATGGCTCGCAGCTTACCCCCACTACATACTCATCAGATTGTCGTAGCGAACGTTCTAGAAAACTATTTTTCCAGAAATGGTGATCTAGAAATTTCTTGACGTGTCGTGGCTTGGCACGCAAGTTCCAGAATGTTCAATTGTCTTAGTAAAATACAAGTGGCGTTATCTTTTATCGAATAGATTAACTATTTCAAGCAGCGTCATCTAGTGTGCAGTAGGTAAACTACGTCGTGGCGTAATCTATTGTCGAGTAGAGTATACGCGAGTACCTACTGCAGACATAACAGTCAAGATTAAGACAGAGCGATCGCTATGACCTACAAACGTCTATCTTAAGCGCTAAGCGCATTGTCTGTTTCTTCATACTGAAGTATGGCAACGTCACGCGCACGCACATACTATCAAATCAATAAAAAAGCCGATTAGTTGTTTTGTTTGAGCGACCTATACCTACTTCGTACTTCACAGTGGTTATGATCCCGTTTATTTTATGTAACGTCAGGTTTCGGGGGGGGATAAATCCCAACTATCCCCCCCCTTGCATATGTGCCTGACAGCCATCGCACTTCTGTATGGAGCAGCAGTGTTTTATGTTTGCTGCCATAATCTTCACACAATAATGAAAACAATCGGGATTTTAGTGGTCGTGATTTGATAAAATTAATTATTTTGACCGCTTCATCCATAACTAATTTTAGATTTGATGGCATTTGCTTCATCGCAAGTGCTTGTTTATGCAGAATATAATGGCTGGAACTACAATTGGACGTAGTTAAACGAAAAGGATCCACCCCACACAGAGTTAGTTTTGAGATATTCAAGTTTAAAGTTCAGATCTTATTTCGTCTTTAACTATACACTTTAACTTTCTGGAATCGGTTTTAACGAAAGCTTATACACATCAATTTTAATTTTGTTAACCTATAGTCCGAAATCATGATATATTTTTCGAGATATTGGCAAAACATGACGATGGATCCTTTTCGTTAAATTGCTATTTCAAAAGCCCAGGGTGATAAACATATTTAGCCATAATGATCCAAGCTTTCAAATATAACAAAAATACGAAATATTATTAGGAATTATTGACAGATTTGTATATTTTAGGAAATAAAACTTCATATAGTGTAATATATCTATAATCTTCAATCACGACTACCATAAGTACTAGCTTTTTTAGTATAGATCTTAGTTAGATCAAAATACTGAAAATAACATTTTTATTAAAAGGCATAAAAGACATAAAAAAGAATTAACATTATAAAATATTAAATAATCAGCCTTCGAAATTACTTACAGACTATTTTTTTTTACTTTATCATTGTTATCATTCATTTATTGTATTATCATTCTCATCTTCAATGGGAAAATCAACCCCATTCCCATAACCATCAATATCATCCATAATATTTTCATTCCCTTTAAGGGAGTTATAGAAAGGTAAGCAATCTTTTGGTATCAAATCAAACAATGAATTCAGGTCATCTAATTTAGCCTGCGGAATTTCTTTACCGTTTGGCCATAACAAAGTTAAATCTTCTAACAAAATTTCTAAAGATTTTCGTTTAACTCTTTTTTCTAAATTTAGCTCCCGAAACTCTTCACTTTCTGTTGTTTTCATAAATATAGAGTATGGTTTTTCTTTTTCGATCAGTATTTCTTTTGTTTTAAGCCAATTTACTTTATCTTTAGTAACAAAAACTTTTCTGTTAACTATCTTTTTTTCTATTTTCTTGGTGCTAAGAAAATCCTTGGTATTCATCTTATAAACTTCTAATGGTTTCTTTTTTTTGCAGCTTTTTATAACATTTATATATTCTTCAGCAGTATAAATTCTTTCATGATATTTCAGTTGACTTTCGATTTTCGAAAAATCAGTGTCGTTTGGAAGGAACGTGTGGCCTGATTCCAGATACTTTAGTTTTATAGATTTGAGAGTGGCGTGGGAGCTTAGCACGGATTTCATCATTAAAACTATTTTAATATTTCGGTTTTGTCCACCACAGCAATCGCTCCATAATACCAGGTGTTCTTTGGGACCCATTTTGTGTTTGATGTAATTTATGAGGCAAGACCCAACTTCTTGTGCCCCACGGCCAGCTTCACCTTCAATCCACACATAGCAGTAGCCATTGTCGCTAGATCCTGCATGTATTCCGCAGTTGTACAGCCATAACTGGCGTTTATAAAAAACTATGCTAGTGGGAATCCGGGGAAGTGGCAGAGTCTTTTCCATGTCATAAGTTAGACATTCAAACTTCTTGTCCGTTGTCGCTCTTTTCAGATCTTCATTCATATTTTTTCTTAAGGTTTCAGCTCTTTCAAGATGCTCCTGCCTTTCTTTTTGAAACTCGGCAGCTTCAGTTCCCGTGGCATTGGCCAATTTTATGTGCAGCGTGTCACATTTATTGCAAGTGTCCTTTTTTAAGGACTTGCAACGCAAGTTGTAACTGTTATGAACAGTCATTCCCAATTTCAAATACTGACACCCATTGTTTCCTTCTCGTCTATAGTGAGATTCATATTTCGGTAGAGAGTCAATAGTTTGTTTTATAAAATCAATGTCTTCCTCGGCAGTTTTGTTCCAGCCACCATACTGTCCTCTTCCATCTTTTATTAAACCCTTCCGAATTTTTTTTAAACATTCGTCTACTTTTTTTGGCGTGATTTGAAAATTGTTTACGAACATGTCACGGCATACTTGAGTGCCTCCTACTGTGTAAATTCGACTGAACTGTTTCGGATTATGTTTGTTAGTTTTCTTATCATTGCTGTAGTATGATCTTTTTTTTGGTCTTTCAGAAACGCAATTCACTATATATAATAACCGAGCCTCATATGATCTCAAAGAAAGATATTTTTCAAATTCTTCTTGTCGTTTTTCTTTCCCAATATGGTTAAAACACTATAATCTTTAAATACTTTTGGTTCTATAAGTTTTTTGTTATTGTGGTAAGGGAAGTTCGCATATTTTCTTTCTTTTCTTTGGGCAATAGTGTGTTCTTTGTGAAGACCTTTTCGGACGACCACGTAGAGTTTCTGGCTTATTTTCATCAGAATGCATTTCTATCTCTTCTACAATGTTACTTTTTGCATTTTCATCATTTTCATTTATTGTGTCTATATTGGTGATCGAGTTCTGGGATGAATCATTGTAGGGCGTAAAGTCAAAAAGAGTGTTTCGACTTATTTCACAAATTTCCTGATTGTCTTTGTTATTATGCACCACAACTTTAACTTTTTTCCATTTACGTGTTAATTTTTCGCTATCACTACAATTTTCTTCGCTATCTGGCACGTAATCTGAATCAGTATCTGGGCTGAAATCAGTTTCCTGTTCATTATCGATCAAGTTTTGAAGTTTGTACCTCTCTTCTTCTTTTTCTAAATTTTTTGAATGATCTATTTTT
Organism: Erebia epiphron; assembly: GCA_963932025.1. NCBI lineage: Eukaryota > Metazoa > Arthropoda > Insecta > Lepidoptera > Nymphalidae > Erebia > Erebia epiphron. The sequence goes on from OZ009948.1 coordinate 4,512,175, forward strand.
GGCGATAATATTATGTCATCACTCAACGTTTGCAATAGATCTAGAGTGTCTGGAGACGATGTTTCTTTTCTGCCTACCAACAAATATCAAACATAAATTTCTGACATGATTCACTATTTAACGCTAAAATATTAGTAAAAAGAAGACTTACTTTCAGTAATATTTTCAGCGTGATGAATATTTCTTACTAATGGGGTTAAAGGCGAGTATAACGGAGCCGCTGGTGATTCTATAAAAAATCGTACAAATTATAACGTTGGCAAACTGTACTATTTAACACTAAAATGGTAACAAAAAAAAACTTACTTTCAGTAATATTTTCAGCGTGATGAATATTTCTTACGAATGGGGTTAAAGGCGAGTTTAACGAATCCGCTGGTGATTCTACAAAAATCGTACAAATTACATTGGCAAAATGAAGACATGGATTCATCATCATCATCATCACTACAGCCTATAAACGTCCCACTGCTGGGCACAGGCCTCCACTCTCATAGGAGAGCGGGAATTAGAGCTTAGACCCACCACGCTGTTCCAATGCGGGTTGGCGGGCTTTAACGATTATTATCATGTTAGTGATAATAACCGGGACCGACGGCTTAACGTGCTCTCCGAGGCACGGGGGTGAAACACCGCCAACTTCCAACTCCGGGCTGGCACTGAGAATTTCTTAATTGAAAAACCCAATACCTAACTTTTATGCCCGACCGGGAATCGAACCCAGGACCTCGTGATCCGCAGTCGACTATGCTAACCACTAGACCAACGAGGCAGTCATGGAGGAGACATGGATTACAAACATTTAACGAATTAAAAACTTACCGCTGCATACAGCATCTTCAGCAACATCATCATTATATTCATCAACAGCATTAGCTATAGCAGCTATTATTGGAAGCATTGTTACGCAATCAACCTCTGCAAAACACCCCACCAAAATTAATGCTTATGAAAAATAAGCAGTCAATCATATAAAAGTGCAAACAATTAATATTTAATCTGGTTATCTAGTCTGTGCTACCTACATTTACAACAGCCACCAAGCGGGATCAATTTAGAGAAATGCCGTCATTGTAAAGACATGTCCAAACATAAATTGTGTTTTCTTTGAGCAATAGCTAAGAATCACCATGTTAAACCAGAGCCCTTAGATGGATCTGTCCGCCTGAGCAAATCCGCAGGTTTTCAGGTCAGGTTTAAGATCATGCTAAAGTGCATGTCGGTGGTGTTAATATGATGAATTTAAAACCAAATACAAAGAAAGTGGGGACCGGCCACCACCAACATGATTTTGACACTAAATCCTGATCTTAAATTTAACCTGAAAACCTGATGTCTGCAGCCTTGCTAAAAGTGACAATAATTTCGCGTGCGTTGCTTGTTACAATAAAACGTACAAAAGCTTCGAATTTTTTGTCGGCAAGCAAAAGGAATGAAGTAGGTAAATACTTCGATAAAACTTACTATCGCATAAAGCGCTATTATCACTGTCCCCAGTACTATTTAACAAATCCATTACTGGAAGCACCATTGTGTTATTGATAGCTAAAACAAGGATAAGCATTAAAACAATAAATTAAGTATAGCAATAAATGTTTTTAGGTTAGGTTAATGTATTCATAAAGTCTACTGACACGCCGAAACACTGTCTTCTGCATGAATACTTGAATTCCCTAATGCGTTCATCATAATCTTTTCAATCCTTGGTTGGGCTTTAGTATACTGGACGCGGCGGAGGGGGGAGGGAAGGGGGGGGGGAGGGAGGGGGAAGGGGTGAACCCTCCCTCCAAGGGAAAAATTTCGGAACTCAATAGTTTTCGAGAAATAATTTTTTAAAGTTTTGAAATTTTTGGTTGAGCTTTAGTATACTGGCCGCAAGGGGGGGAGGGGGGGTGCGGGGAAGGGGAGGGGGGGGGGGAGGGGATATACCCCCCTCCAAGTAAGACGTTGCGAATTTTAGTAGTTTCCGAGATATTAATTTTTTAAAATTTTGAGGTTAGGTTTTACTTTTATACGTTTTAATTAATTATACCTACTTTAAAATACCTTACCTTTTGTTTTAGGTAGTGGAAAAGGTTAATTTCTTAATTAGAATGGGCTACGCCAGAAGACTCGCTTCGTCGCCCCTGAATGAAGCTTCGCCTACTCGACCTTCGTTTCGCTGCGGAGGTCGCCGGCTCGCTTCGCTCGCCTCCTCCCCCCTTCGCTCCACTCGGCCTCGTAGGCTTGCTTCATTCAGGACCTCCTACGCGAGCTTCTGGCTTCGCGCTTAAAAAAAAACACTCTAGGGGCAGGGCAGACAAGACTGCGTGGAGTCGGGGTGTGCCGATTCGGTTTTGTGTATGATATGCTCAAGTACCTAATTATAAATGTAATAACACACCTTTTAAATACCTTTTTTAGTTAAATAATTAAACCTATAGTTAACCTTAAAACGTTTTTTTTAACCTTGTAACCTTTAAAACTGAAAAACGCGTAAAACGATAACTCATAGATTTGAATTTTGGCGCCAATGCACGCGTTCCGTTTTTCCAATAATCGGTACACATATAATATGATTATTACTCGATTATTAACATTTTTTATTACTTTTTAAGTTTGGAACGGATTTTATTACGTAAAACGAAACTTTAGTACGCCAACTAAACGTCAATAAGTCTGTAATCTATGGCAAAATAGTGAAAAGTGTTGAAGAATTGCGAATTTTCAAAAAATTATTTCTCGAAAAGTATTAGGATTCGACGTAAAATATTTTAGTTTAAGGCTTACCACATGAAGATCTTTCTGTAAAAAAAATATGAACGTCCAACTCCGCGTCCAGTATACTAAAGCTGAGCCCAATCCTTTTCATTTTGCTACACGAATAATTTATTATTTTAAATAACCAAGACTACAATCAAATCACGCGCAGGCAAGACTACACACGTGTACGAACTTAAACAAAATGAAGTAAACAAATGTTGCCAAGTTGTGTTTATACCATTCCCACAAAAAAAAAACTTCATAAAAATAAATAAAACTTTTTTTTAAATTATATATTAACTTAAATTGCTTTATTTACAAACTAACTATTTATTAAACAAAAACCAGCTAGTAATATTATATTCTTCTGTATCCATTCTTATTTATTATGTAAGTATTATTAATGAAATAGGATTCGAGCACCTTGTTTCCGTTTAAATATTTTAATCTAGTCACACTGAACTACAATAAAACGATTCACGTTACACGGATCGTTTCCGATGTTTAGCTCCAATTATTTTTAATAAAGCTATTAATTAAGTGATAACGATCTATGTGAGATGGATCGTTATCGATGTTTTCCTCAGTCACTTTAAAAAAAAAAGAAAACAATCCATGTCACATGAATAGTTTTCGTTTAATTATATCTTTAGATTAACAACTATCCAAGTAATTTGGATCGTTTTAGTCTTAATAATTGGGATTATTTTCGTAAATAATATGATTTCTCAATAACGATCTAAATAGCTTGGAGCGACTTAAATAAATAAAAAATATGACCGCCCATACTTGTGGGTTGGTAACGCATGCAGAGAACATCATGTTGCGTTTGAATTTTACGTGGATCGTTTTTGTGATATTAAAGTTTTAACTTCAAAGAGTGTTTTGGTATACATAACTCATTTTCGGCCATATTGTGGTTTGGATCCTTTTCGCTTAACTACGTCCAATTAGGCGCTTTATTTTTTATTCGTGACACTGCTCCTGCTGTTTTACCTGTCATCGCCTGGGCCCCATCTGTGCAAATGTCAATGCAATTGTCCCAACTGAGATTATTTTCTTCAAAAAATATATTTATTTTATTAAAAATTTCTTCCCCGGTAGTGTATGTGAGCAGCGGTGAACACATAAGCATGTGTTCTTCAAAAGAACTTTCATATGGATATCTCACGATAACCAGCAAGATAGCCAAACCAGCGACATCAGTCGACTCGTCCATTTGCAAGGCGAATCGTGTTTTTTGTAGACGTGTAACTAGTTCTTGTTTGACGTAGCTTGCCAGATCATGGATTCGCCGTGAAACAGTATCGTTTGATAGCAGCACAGTAGAAAGATGCTTTGCAGATTTTTCATCGAGCATACATTTTGTTATGTCTAATACACATGGCTCTATTAAATTCTCAGCGATAGTGTGCGCTTCACCTGCTTGTGCAATGCGATAGCTAACTAAATATGATGCCTCCGTGGCCTTTTCGTTGATAGTTTGTGTTACATGCATCATATTTTTTTGACTGTCCAATAACTGATCTTTTTTACGAACAAAAAATTCTTTATTCTTGTCTTTAGACTCGGGATGTACAGTTTCTAAATGTCGGCGCAATTTGGCAGGTGCCATGGAACTATTAGGAAGCAGTTTACTACATAGCATGCAAAGAGGTGAGCCGTTAGAATCAACAAATCCGAAACTGATATATGATTCATCATACTTCCTTTTTTTCGTCTTTGAAACCGTCGAGCTTGACGTCGTGGCATCATCGTTTGGATCGGTGATTGCTATATTCTCCGCGCGTACTGCTTTTGAACATTCAGAGTCATTAGAAGATGTTGTTGCAACACGTTTAACACCTTTAAGCCAACGTTCCATTCTTCTTTATTTATAATGTTACACGTTAGGATGGTGGGGTCTAAATAATGCACAATCGTTACTGACTAGGCGCGACGCGCGATCGCCGCTTTTATACTTAGTCCTAGACTCGATCTCGAATATTCTCGAAAATACTCGAGTCGGCGCCTTTGATACACAAAAAGCAAAAATAAAAAGAGATATAAACAATAAACAAAAATAAAAATTGCGTTGTAAACAATCTCGACTTTATTTTTTGAAGTTAGAGTCGAAAGTCGATTGTTGACAACTATAGCGTCTAATTCAGAGGCGGCTTTTATCAAAGGAACTGCGCGCGCCCAAGTATACAAGTATACATGTTGATACCAAACTTATGAGATATTGTACCAGCTATTCTAGGTAACACATGTTTCTACAAATACAAAGAAATAAATAAATAAATATACCTGCGCGCGGCCGCGTAGTCAATACGTTCGACCAGAGAGAGGTGTTTTGATTTTTTTCCTAAATTCTTGCGGAACCCCTACAGAGGTATCGCGGAACCCTAGGGTTCCGCGGAACACACTTAGAGTATAGACTGTATCTAGATTCATACTTGGCATCATTGAAGAAGGTTTACAACGTCTTTCATCGCGTCACCAGTGCCTACACCCCTCAAATGAAATCAGGCGATACTTCGGCAAACCTAGAGCTGATTCAGTGTGTCTTCCACAGTCAGGACATGTAGACACCAAGCGTCAGCTAAAGCTAAATCTACCATGTAGGGAAATAGGGCCTACCGCCATTTTTTGCTTCGAATAGCTGATCTGTATACTGCAATTGACTGATTTGCTTTACCGACTCTACCTGTCCTCTCCAAATGTGCAAGTCTGCCTTTCTTTATTCTGCAAAGGGTTTAGGTCTGTGGGGCATTCATTTCAAAACAAAAATTTGATTAAATTAACACATATAATTAATCAGTTTCTTAGGTTACATAACACGCAAATAAATTTTGAACAATTAGAATGTTGAAGAGAAATAACCAAAAAATTCGAAACTACTTATTTCGGTTTTGGCCCAACACATGGACAAAACCGTATACTTACTATACACTGAGTAACAAAAACCCTGTGGTCCCTGTGAGCTGCGTTATTAGTATCGATATTAATACATAGAAAATCAACTTATTTGGCAAAACTCTTAAATTAAAATATTCAAATTAAATATTAAATCAATATTATTTGTAAAATGACAATGATTGTTCACCCCTGCAAATCTACGAGGCGATGCGAGCCAGAGCGAGCGCGAGAGAGATAGCAAATCGTATCAAAGGTGCCGCGCGCGTCGGCAGACGGCAGCCGCTCGCGCTCTAGGGTCACTGTACTGAAGGTACTGAGGTCATGAACTCGCCACGTGTCACCCGCGACTCGCGAGTCACAAAGTTCACTCAGTTGTTTGCTGAACACAACTTTTTAACGTCCACTTTAGTTTACACTTTTGTTAAACACTGTTGCAAGTTTAAGTTGCAATTATTACAAAAAGTATTCAGTACTTAGTTATGTAATCCAATCGTATCACTAATTTATGATGATGTCTACAGCTTTTCGAATACAGTAAGTAGATGTTGTTCGATATGCCCGCCTTGTAGCTCTATGTATTTCTCACACCGTTTGACGATATTTGCACGTACGCGTCGTAATACCGATGAATCGGACTTCGCCAACGGATGTTGGGCACTGCCAGTGTTGTAGTTACATGTGCAGACGTTGGAATGCCATCGTCGACGGCAATGTTGAGCGTCGTGAAATTGCATAGTGCTCCTGGCTCCTGGTAAAGTCTGCGCGCCTCTGCATAGTTGCAGACACATCTCTCGAGACATATCAACATGTTGAAATATTCTTAATTCGTGTAAGACATTTCACGTAATAAGTGTTGCCATAATAAGCCATAATAAGTGTTGGGTTTTTCTGACTTAGAAATTATCAGCACTAGCCCGGAGTCAGGAAGTTGGCGGTATTTCACCCCCGTGCCTCGGAGAGCACGTTAAGCCGTCAGTCCCGGTTATTATCACTAACATGATAATAGTCGTTAAAGCCCGCCAACCCGCATTGGAGCAGCGTGGTGGGTCTAAGCTCTAATTCCCTCTCTCCTATGAGAGTGGAGGCCTGTGCCCAGCACTGGGACGTTAATGGGCTGTAGTGGTAGTGGTGGTGATTTCACGTAATTTCGCAACGTAATGCGCACATCCGTTCGATTGCGTTAGCGACTAAGAACTACGAAGCGAGCAGAGGGCGCCGGGCGGCCGCGGGCGGCGTAGTAAAAGCGGTTGGCGGCGCGGCGGTATCCTTTGAGCGAGTCGAATTCGCGGAACTGTCAGATGTTACAATCAATTTATTAATGTGTCTATTTTATGAGCTATCTTGACTATGAACAATAATTGACCAGTACTTGATTTTTTAAAATAAGATTTTCATTTTTGGTACACCTATATGATTATGCATACGTACCTAAAAGGAACAACAGGGTTTCTGTTACATATTGTATACGATACTGCCCCGGTAAATTAACGCGCGGCAATGCATCCCATGCACGAAAAATTTTTCAACTCTTCGATGATCGGTTGACCTGTTTCGATCGATGTTTATTTTAGGAACTGGTATTATTATTTGCTGGAGATACTGTGTCACGGAGCAAATTCAATGCAGGTCCTCCTGCACTTGTCACAATTGTCGGTGCAGCGTAATTGGATGGCGGTGGGTCAATATTAAGTAATCGTGTTGTAGAAGTTGACGGAATTGAGTTATCAAGTAACGAAGTAGAAGTAGGTGGCGTCGGGTTGACATTTGCGGAATTTGACGGTGTTATGGCAGGTATTTCAGTTGTCTCAGCCGCTGTAAAATCTTCTTCACCAAATACGTTCCGGTTTGTTGGGAAAATTCCGGTTTCGAAAACCCAGCAATGGCGTTCTGAATAGATGCCGCCTTGCAATATGCTGCTCCAAAAATTTTTGCAACTTGAAATTGTGTCACTACTCTCCGTCGAGTAAAAGATGAACAGGGTTTTGTTTTTTAGGTTTTACTACTGATATGAAATGATTCAGCCACTCAACGAAAATTTCACTTTGCATCCAGCCACTTGGATGGCAAACAGACACTGTGCCTGGTGGAGTACCATCTAGAAGTTCTGCCTTCATTCGAACTCGTGGAAATATAAGCAATGGAGGCACATAATTTCCAGAAGCCGACACACAAAGAACAGCGGTAGTAAGCTGACCTCTTTCTGCTGAACTAGCCAGACCGACCTGCTTTCTTCCTTTTAATGCGATTATTTTACTTTGTCTTTTTGGAACCGTTGTCAGGCCCGTTTCATCCACATTGTAAATATTTGTAGGTAGAAATTTATATTTGTCTATCAGTTCCTCGAGCAAGTCAAAGAATTTGTTAACACTGACCATGTTAAATCCCATCGCTCTTGCCACGGATGTTGGCTCAGCTTTAATTCGAGTCAAGGCAAAAGTTACTTCTACTAAGTGTATAAAGTTAAAATCGAATACCTACCAAGTGAAAGTTATTCATAAATTGGTAAAATTTAAGTCGGTTGGTCGCCGAAAACTGTAAAAATGTTTTTTTTTAAGTTACCAAGCGACAATAAAACTCTTCCTAGCGATACGACAATAGGACCAATCGACGCGGAATTTTTTGCTGATTTTATTGATGTATATCCATATCGCCCAAAATGTCGTTTGGTAATCATTGCCTTTCAACCGTCGATATATTTTTTTCACAGAAAACTACACCTAGCCACAAGCCCACAACTATAAAAACATTAAAAATAAAAATTCTTTCCAAAAAACCGACTTCCAAAGCCACTGTAAAGTAAAAAATAATTTTGATTTCTACACACTATGTTGAAGTCGGGCGAACCTGACGCGTCAACTATGCCTATCTTTGTTATAGGTACTCGCCCGACTTCAACATAGTGTGTAGAAATCAAAATTATTTTTTACTTTACAGTGGCTTTGGAAGTCGGTTTTTTGGAAAGAATTTTTATTTTTAACTTTTTAGTGTACTCTAAATCCCTACGGCTTAGGAGTGCAGTACCATGCAGCATCAGAGTTGAGGAGTTGGAAATTGGGTTTAAGTATGAAGTCGTTGCTTGACACCTACAATATTAATTCACCATAAAAAAAACCTAAAACACTATGTTTAAGGAGTTCTGTACCCTACAGCATCAGGGTTGAGGAGTTGGGACTCAGGGTTGAGGAGTTGGGACTCAGAGTTGTATCGTATACACGTGACTTGATACCTACTATATGAATTCACCATCAAAACCCCTAACTCCCTAGTTTTGAGACGTAGGTACACCTACAGCATCAGGATTGAGGATTTGGAGTCAGATTTTTTTATGGGACCACCTCGTGAGCTTCCTCTAACCAATGTAAAAAAAAATTTTCAAATCGGTTTAGAAACCACGGAGATATGCACCGACATACATTAAAAAAAAAAAAAAAAGATACGCGCCGAATTGAGAACCTCCTCCTTTTTTGGAAGTCGGTTAAAAATGAAGTCCCTATAAACACTATCCACTACTCTAAAGCTAATTTGCTATTTAAAACTACTTACGTTTATGTTTTGATCCATAGCTGTTAATAATAGTTAATTAAACCACTATTAAAATTAAAATTAGTAGTAATCAATTTTTATGTTTCAATATCACAAACACACTAAATCCTGATATCTATCTATAATATGTCGGTTGAAATAAGGTGATTGTTCTGCCTGAGTTCCTTTTATACGCATACGGTGTCTTTGTTTATGTTTTTTTACTTACTACCTTCAATTTCATCGCGGACTATTTGTTATTGCGTTCTACGAATCACGCCACACGAGGCTGATGACGCCTGTACCGGACGAAATGGGCGGAGCCTAGCAGACTGCTGAGTAAACGTACATTGAAAATACAAAGCGGTTACGATTTTGGCCAGCACAATTGGACCAAAAGCGAAACTCTTTGATCTCTTGGTCAACGTTAAGATGAATAGTGGTGGGTCGTTGTCGTATTTTTGACGGACGAAACGCAACTGTTTTCCTGGCGACGAAAACGGTTGCAGAAAACGGTTGTCGTTGCAACTGGTTTGAAGACGGCATAAAAACCAGCTTCAAACCAGTTGCAACGACGAGTCTTCAAAATGGTAATACATTATCGACTGTACTTCATGGGCATAAAGTTCACTTTTGATTGTAAGAACGAACGTGGAACGAGGACGACTACGTTCGCGACGACATTTGTCGTTGAATAAATTCATTCTCGACTGTATGTCATGGGCACAAAGTTTACTTTTGATTGCAAGAACTGGTTTGAGAACGAACGTGGAACGAGGATGATTACGTTCGCGACGACATGTGTCGTTGAATCAATTCATTCTCGACTGTATGTCATGGGCATAAAGTTCACTTTTGATTGTAAGAACTGTTTTGAAAACGAACGTGGAACGAGGACGACTGCATTTGCAACGACGTGTGTCGTTGAATCAATTCATTCTCGACTTTATTATCTTAGACGTAAAATATAAAATCGCACCAAGTTATTCGAAGACTGGTTTGTGCAACGAAAACTGTTTTACCCAGGACGTAAAAACGGTTTCGCCGTCGCAGGACAGAGAACGGTTTTTAAAAACAGTTCGTTGTCGCAACGCCCACCAGTAAAGATGAACCTCCGGAGCTTGATTCTCCCTCAAATCTGGCATTCTTGATAGCTTCAGGGGTTGACCTTTAATTTCATTATTGCTATTCACGATGGTAAATTCCTCCGATTTGAGTTGGCACCGGGATGGTATGGTGATAAGTTCAGGATTATACTTCACTTCCTTAAAATGAAGTATAATCCTGTCGATTACAGGTTAGCTGTATCTTCGTCTGGTGAGGAAAAGAAACCACGTAGTGCTTGTCGTCCAACTTTTTCATTGCCCTCAGAAAGATAATGGTGGTGAACTTGCATGACTCTTGGATGGTTTGGTCGCTTATCAATCCATGGATGCACTCTGGTTATGTAAGATTTGATGCGTGATTCCCTTCTTCGGCATTCTGCCTCCTTGTACACGAATGCGTTCTTGTTTCTTGCAATAAAGAAGAGATAGGTAAAGATAAGAGGGGATAAAGTTTTTATTAGGAACGATCGCTAATTTGTATAGATCAAAGTTTTCCTTGAAAATTATACGAAACTTAAACAAAAATACTATCTGCCTACCACTGAAATAATATGCCGGGTTTATTATATCCTATCCCGATCCTGTAATAACAATTGAGCTGCTTTAGGAATGCGTAAGAGTCTTAACTTTTGCCACGCTTCTTATGCGTATGCTTAAATGTGAATAGGGAGATCAGCCAGTACCGTATCCTGCGTATATCTTGGGGCGGTTTATATGTCGGTCACTCAAGGGGTTCTTTAAGAAAAGCTGCTGTGAGGACATCTCGGATAACTGACCCAAATGAATGATATCATAATGATACGTTGAATCATAGGTAGAGTCGACGGTATTACATTACTACAGGTATTATTATAGTCGGAACTGAAATCTGAGTCTAGGTCGCGGTCATGCAAATAGTAATCGTAACCATTGTAATCCGAGTCTATTAGATTAGATAGAGATTATTTATATGCATTTCCCGGGTTTTGAAATAATTACTTGGCGGCGGATTTCCGTGTTTACTCCAGTCGTGACCTGTCACCATTTTTGGATGTGGCATAGGTTTGGGAACGAATCTTTGAACTCCACTCATAGGCTGAGCCTGGTTTTGTGGTGGGTTATTCCGTGTAGGTAACCTAAATATATTACTTACGTGGGTTATAATTAGGTGGAGGTACACCGATCACTCTTTGGGTATTGGTCGGTAAATTCTGTTGGTTCCGGACTGCTTCATTAAATCTGAAAGGCTGAGGTGCAGGTCCCGTGGGGCGCAGACCAACCGGAACTGGCCAGTTGCCAGTTAGGCACAGTAACCTGTAAGTTCTGTATTCGCGAGGATTAAGCCGGTAGATACTGCTGGTAATTTATTTTATACGTAACTATTCCTATTGACTTAGCGTTTAGGAATTTTGTTATTAACTATTCCTTTTTTCCCTAGGGATTCATCATGATGCAAGTAATAGTAGATTATTAACCAAGGGGATAAAGCAGTGTCTTCTGTCGCGGGTGACGATTTAAATCGCGAGCGTAACGAAGGACTCGAGGCTTACTCCCGAGCGTAGCGAGGGTGTTAAAAACTTAAATCACGAGCGAAGCGAGGGATTTAAGACGAGTCCTGAGTGTAGCGAGGGATTTAAGTTCACCCAAGACTAAGACAGCTTTATCATCGAGGAAAATACTCTACTTTTCGTACCATTTGCGAAAAAATTAACACAATAATAATATGAGATAAGCATTTATTAAAAACTAGCTGATGCCCGCGACTTCGTCCGCGTGGTTTAAGTTTTTTGTTATTCCCGCGAGAACTCCTTAATTTTCCGGGATAAAAAGTAGCCTATGTCACTGTCCAGGTCCTCAACTATACCCATGCCAAAAATCACGTCAATCCGTTGCTCCGTTGCGGCGTGATTGAAGGACAAACCAACAAACCAACAAACAAAGTGACTTTCGCATTTATAATATTAGTAAGATAATGACAACTAAAAGTAAAAGTTAACATTCGAAACATTGGTCCAATTATTGATAGAGAGAGTTAAGTACATTTTTGTTTGGTACATTAATTATTATTGTTGATAAGTTTGTTAAAGTGATAACCCTGGAACTCTAAGACAGCGCCAGCCCTACGTCTTTTAGATTACGTTTGCGCTTCATCAGCGCGTAGGGTTACAGCAAGTGAAAGTGTTAGATTAAGTATTCTCACGGACGACTATTTTCCTTACTTCGGACTAGTTCGCACGTACATAAGTAATTACCTATAAGAATTTTAATTGTAAAACTATTCATTAAATTTTAATTATAAGAAAATTTCGGATTTTCTTTAACCTCCACCTGCCGGCCTTCATAATTGGCGCAGTCGGTAGGATATTCGGGACAGTCCGCGGCGCGAGAAATTCGGAAAATTTCCGGAAAATTTCCGGAAAATCTAGCCCCGCGAGGCTGGTTGGCTTTTAAGCCTTCGTCGAATATATTGTTCAAGAACCTTGAAGAGTCGCAGGTGGAGCGTCTCCAGACTTCGAGACAAGAAAAAAAAGATATCCGGAAAAAATGTAAGTACACGAAATTACCCATTGTGTTGCTTCATATCCTAGTGCCTAAGTATCTCATACAAAATTTTCCATCCCAGAAAAGGATACCCTAGAGCTGCATCTCCAAGGCAGTCTCGTAGGGCCAATTTAGATAGCAACAGAAATATAGATATTAATATAGATTTAGATATGAGTTATAATCCCGACACAATTCATAAGGCTTTGAGGGTCCTGCCCGAGTTCGATGGCAACCCTCATGTCCTCACTAGATTTATACGACTTTGTGACCAACTAGTTATCGCATATATAAAAGACGAGCCAGGTTTTGAACTTTGTAATATATCTCTGCTTAGTGGTATACTCAATAAAATCACAGGGCCTGCAGCCCGTTTTATTAATTCCAATGGCATCGCTGAAAATTGGCAGGGTATTAGAAGTGCTCTTATTAATAACTTTGCCGACCAGAGAGACGAATCCGCCCTCTACAATGATATAGCTATACAGGTTCAGGGAAATAGTACTCCTATGGAGTACTACGAACGTTGTCAGACCCTTTTTAGCACCGTAATGACCTATGTCACCTTGCATGAGTCCGTGCAAACGACTATTGAGGCAAAGCGCGATTTATACAAAAAGTTAACGATGCAAGCTTTTCTTCGCGGACTTAAGGAACCCCTGGGTTCTCGTGTTAGGTGCATGAGACCAGAAACTATTGAAAAAGCATTAGAGTATGTTCAGGAAGAACAGAATACGCTATACCTTCAACAAAGAAACGACAGTCTACCTAAAGGGTTATCTAATTCTAGTGTGCCTCATATACCTACCATGCAAACTAATTGGCAGAAACCGTTTGCAAATATTCCACAGCCACAGCAATTTAAGATGAATATGCCCCAACCCCATAGAATGCCTATGCCTATCTATAATAATTATAATAATCGGCCACAATTTAATAGAATGCCTAACCGTACGCAACAAATGTTTCGTGCCCTTCCGCCTAATTATAACCCTAATAGTAACCTATTTAGACTGCCCCCACGAAACCCTAATCTTAATCGAGCATCGAACGGATCGACACCTATGAGTGGCGTAAATCGTTTTGACACTAAGCCATTGCCTCCATCAGGTCATGACTGGCGCAGATTTGGCAATCCGCCCCCTACAAATTACATGAAGGCGCGTGAAGTTAATTTCAATGAATTCGATTACGATTATGATTATGATCAAAATTATAATTACTATGAGAGCGATAACTATAGCCAAGATCACACCTATGACCAATATCCAGATAATTATAATTATAATAATTATGAACTCTACCCTTGCTCTACGAACCCTGCATTGGAAGAAAATGAAAAAAAAACAGAAGGTTCTAATGATGAAAATTTTCGGTTAGCAACGGAACCAAAAAAGCCAACATAGAGATTAATTTTCAGATTCAGCGGCAACTCTGTTTTATCCAAATCAGTGAGCCACCCCTTAAATTTCTTTTAGACACAGGTGCCAATCAATCTTTTATTAGTCCCGAAGTGGTTGAAAATTATTTTTCTAATATTCCGTTAAACTACGACCCATTCGAGGTTACTAATGTGCACGCAACTACAAAAAGTGATTATTCAATAACCTTGCCATGTTTCGAAGAACTCGGTGACTCCGATGATATTACTCTATTCGTATACAAATTCCACAATTATTTCGATGGCTTAATTGGACTAGACCTACTTAACAAATGGGAAGCTAAAATAGACTTGAAAGATAAATTCCTCATTACTAAATTTGCTATTAATCCCATAGTAATGTATGACTCCAAAAATGTTAACCTTTACGAAGATATAATTCCAGCCAATAGTTCTAAACTGGTTAGGGTACCGATTAATAGTAAAGATGGCGATGTCCTAGTTCCCGAACAAAAAATTTCGAATTGCATAATACCTAGCTGTTTAACATCTGTTAAGAAAAATCGCGGTATCTTAGAAGTATTGAACCCGACTCAAAATGACGCTATCTTTTCAATGGATAGATCGATTAATACCGAAATTAATAACATCGAAAGCTTTGATAAAATAACATTACCAGTTCGCACGAAGGAAGTTCTAGCACGACTACGTACAAATCATTTAAATCCTGAAGAACGAACTAATCTGGAAATTTTATGCGCTAAGTATGCAGATATTTTTTATATAGAGGGAGAAACTCTTACTTTCACTAATAAAATCAAACATTGTATTAGAACAACTGATGAAATTCCAATTTATACGAAAAGCTACCGTTATCCACATGTGCATCGCGAAGAAGTTAGAGACCAAATAGAAAGGATGTTAAGTCAAGGGATAATTAAACCATCGGATTCAGCATGGAGCTCTCCTATTTGGGTCGTGCCCAAAAAGTCAGATGCTTCTGGCAAACAGAAATGGAGACTAGTCGTTGACTTTCGCAAATTGAACGAGAAGACCATAAACGACAAGTATCCTATTCCTAATATAGCTGACGTATTAGATAAATTAGGCAAATGTCAGTATTTTACCACACTCGATTTGGCCAGTGGGTTCTACCAAGTAGAGATGGACCCTAATGATACCCCTAAAACAGCTTTTAACGTAGAACACGGGCACTTCGAATTCTTACGGATGCCCATGGGTCTTAAGAATTCTCCATCCACTTTCCAGCGAGTGATGGATAATGTCTTGCGCGGGTTACAAAACGTTATTTGTCTTGTCTATTTGGACGATATAATAGTCTTTAGCACAAGCCTTCAGGAACATATTATAAATCTAGAAAAAGTGTTTCAGCGCCTTCGCGAATCAAATTTCAAAATTCAGATGGACAAATCGGAATTTTTGAAGTTAGAAACTGCATACTTAGGACATATTATTAGTAAAGATGGAATAAAACCGAATCCTGATAAAATATCTGCAATTGAGAAGTATCCTATACCCAAAACTCCAAAGCAGATCAAACAATTTTTAGGCTTACTTGGATATTACCGTAAGTTTATTCCAGATTTTGCACGGATAACAAAACCTTTTACTCAATGCTTGAAAAAGGGAATTAAAATAGTGTTGAATTCCGAATATATAAATTGCTTCGAGAAATGCAAATTGCTATTATCCAATGACCCGATATTGCAATACCCCGAT
Source organism: Erebia epiphron (assembly GCA_963932025.1). Taxonomy (NCBI): domain Eukaryota; kingdom Metazoa; phylum Arthropoda; class Insecta; order Lepidoptera; family Nymphalidae; genus Erebia; species Erebia epiphron. Next base: position 4,528,087 of record OZ009948.1, read on the forward strand.
TTTGAAAAAGAGTTCATACTCACCACAGATGCATCAAATGTCGCGCTGGGTGCTATTTTATCGCAAGGGCCGATTGGTTCGGATAAACCTATCTCTTACGCTTCTCGTACACTAAATAGTAGCGAATTAAATTATAGCACGATTGAAAAAGAGTTACTAGCCATCGTTTGGGCAACGAAGTATTTTCGGCCTTACCTGTTTGGTCGCAAATTTAAAATCCTCACTGATCATAAGCCCTTACAGTGGGTTATGAACTTGAAAGAGCCCAACTCTCGCCTTACCCGTTGGCGTTTAAAGCTTAGTGAATTTGATTACACAGTGATTTATAAGAAAGGCAAAAGCAACACGAACGCTGATGCTTTATCTAGAGTTGAAATTTATAACGAGGAATCCGATTCAATGATTGTCAACCCAACAGAGAGATCACCGTCACCAGCTCATAGTTCTTCCACTGAAACTGCTCCATCACCCGTATTTATTCGTGGTTCTTCAACTGAAACTGCTTTAACACCCAATTCGTCAACGGAAACTGCTCACACTTCTCATGAAAACCCCATATTAGAAATTCCAATAGTCGATGATCCTTTAAATAAATATCAAAAGCAATTGCATATTGACATAGTAAGTGAAGTGAAACGGCGACCTAAAATTTCTAAGCCGTTTGAAACACATACACGCGTCTCCGCCCAGGTTTCAGAAAATAATTTAGAGGAGGATTTAGTTAGTGTAATTAAAGAATTTGTGCGCCCAAATATTAAAACTGCAATTCTTGTAACACCACCTCTTGGTATGTATTCGATAGTTCCAATTTTACAAAGTAAATTTAGAAGCTCCTCTATGAATCTTGTATTAGTAAAATCTGAAATGGATAACATTAATGACTATCTTAGACAACAAGAGATAATAAAACACTATCACGATGGAAAAACGAACCATCGTGGTATTAATGAATCCTACTTAGCACTTTCTAGGCGATATTACTGGCCAAAGATGAAAGATCACATTACAAAATTTATAAATGAGTGCTCTATATGTGGCCAAGCTAAATATGATAGACACCCGATTCACCAACAATTTAATATAGTGCCACCACCAACTCGACCTTTTGAAGTACTACATATGGATCTTTTTACAGCAGAATATGAAAAATATGTAACTTTTATAGATGTATTTTCAAAATATGGGCAGGCATATCATTTAAGGGACGGAACTGCAATTAGTGTTATACAGGCTCTACTGAATTACAGCACGCATCACCGGCTTCCTTTCAGAATAGTAACTGATCAGGGAACCGAATTTACCAACCAATTATTTGTAGAATTTTGCAAACTACATAAGATTGCTCACCATAAGACTTCGGCTCATGCTCCTAATGAAAACGGTAATATCGAAAGATTTCACTCTACCATATTGGAACATTTAAGAATCCTTAGATTACAAAAGCGCGATGAACCAGTGACCAATCTTATGCCATATGCTTTGCTAGCTTATAACAGCTCCATCCATAGCTTTACTAAATGTAGACCATATGATTTAATTATTGGACATACTGACCCACGGGACCCGTTAGACTTTAATTTATCTGAACAATTATTCCAGTTATACATCCAAAACCATAAAGAACAAATGAAAAAGGTATATAATATTGTTAATGAAGCCTCTCTTGCTGATCGAACACAAATTATAGATCATCGGAATAGAGATAGAGAACCTGTAGTTGATTTAGCACCCCAGCAACAAATCTTTATTAATAATCCGCAAGCTTCTAGACAAAAATTAGCTCCCCGTTTTACGCAGGACACTGTAGTAACTAATTTACCTATACATATCTATACCTCTAGAAAACGTCAGCCCGTCGCAAAATCACGTCTGAAACGAGTTCCAAAAAGTGCAAACTTGTTACAGGATACTGCTGCTGCTCGTAATGACAACCCAACTAGCGGCGAGTCAAGAGATAAAACTTGAAAGTATGAAGGATGGTCCTGGGCTATTACCATTTAATCTTGGATGCATGAACCTCATTACTCACTACCACACCTTTCTGCAGTATATAGAAATAAATGATATAGAAATTAAAATTAACAACGTAAGAGATCAAATAACCGATATAGAAAATCATTTCGATGATTATACATTTTCACTTTATGAATCTCGTGTCCAATATTTGATTCAAAAATTAGATAAAGCCTCATATTACCTTAAAAGTTTTGAACCGGGTCGTGTCAAAAGGGGTCTGATAAATGGATTAGGATCTATAATCAAAGCCATAACAGGCAACTTAGATTATAATGATGCAATTAGATATAATAGCGCATTAAAAACTCTGGAATTTAACCAAGATAAAATAATTTTAGAAACTAATCAGCATATAAGTCTTAGTAAGGACTGGATGGCAGAGTACTCCCAAGTAGTAGATAAGTTAGCTCATAACCAGATAGAGATTAATAAAACTATCCTATACTTAATGAATGTAGAGACCGATACCAAGTTGGTTACTCTTAGATTTGCGAAATTTGCTCAACTTTTAGATATTTTAAACGATAACATAGATGTAGTTTTACTTACTCTTCGAAAAATTGAAGACATATTAGCGTTTACGCGTACAGGTACCGCACACCATATAATGATAGGGATTGATATTTTAAGAGTAATGATAAGTAGATTAGGTACAATATATAGTAAGAATCAATTATTAGATTTAGAACTTCGCGAATATTATAACATTATACGTTCAGGGTCATATTATTCAGAAAAAAGAATAGTTATAGTTCTAAGATTCCCGATAGTAGCTCCCCAAAATTTCAATCTTTACAAATTATCCATATTACCTAATAGTCAAAATCAAATCCTTATCCCTCCATTTCCGTTCATTGCAACCAATGGGTATATGCATGTGTACATAGAGGCTGAATGCCCGAAGCTTGGTAATACTGCCCGATATCTTTGTAAAGCAAGCCTCAACCATCGGGTCCGCACTACACCAGACTGCATTTCGACGCTCATCACAAGCCAACTCATAGACAAGTCGTGTAAAATAACCACAGTATCGCTGTCAAAAGAAGGCATGGAAAAATTAGACGACCAACATTATTCAATTACATTCCCAAACGCAACAAAAGTAAGCCTTAAATGCGGAAGAAACGATTACATAACTTTGAATGGCAGTTATCTAGCTACTATACCACACAACTGTCTCTTACGCACCGATGAATTCACTTTGGTCAATGCAGACGATGAACTTCGCGGCCACCCAATGAAGATTTTACTAACTTCGGTAAACAGCTCATCTATCGACTCAACCTTAAAATTACCGCAAGTTAAGATTAATTCAATCAATCTCCACTATCTTCATGATATTCAAAAAAATGTAGAGCTGCAAACACTGATTCCTATTACCGGCCACTCTGACGCCGTCTATCATACAACCATCCCCTTATATGTACTTCTTCTGAGTTTAATTATACTCACAGTAATCATTCTCATTCGCCGCTATATGAAGAGACGCAGCCTAGTCGTAACACAGCCAGCCACCGGAGGTGAAGATCTATCGAAAATACCAACTGCAGCTGAAACATCCATCCATCCATCTCATCCTGCAACTTTTTCCCTAAAAGTGCTGAAATAGTTGCAGATCTGCGAGGGGAAGTGTTAAAGTGATAACCCTGGAACTCTAAGACAGCGCCAGCCCTACGTCTTTTAGATTACGTTTGCGCTTCATCAGCGCGTAGGGTTACAGCAAGTGAAAGTGTTAGATTAAGTATTCTCACGGACGACTATTTTCCTTACTTCGGACTAGTTCGCACGTACATAAGTAATTACCTATAAGAATTTTAATTGTAAAACTATTCATTAAATTTTAATTATAAGAAAATTTCGGATTTTCTTTAACCTCCACCTGCCGGCCTTCATAATTAGTTGATTTAAGTATTTCTCTGTTCTTGCGTCTGAGGAACTGTTTAGAACATTAACTTATTTATAAAAATAAATTAAAATAAACTTAAAGTTTATGTATTTGAAGAAAACAAAAACGCGGCAAATTCCTAGACTAATATTTTTTTGTCGGAAAAGCAAAGGCATCAAGCTCATACGGCCTCGTCGGTTTTCGTAATTTTATTTAATAATCATAACTGCATAATAAATGCGTATTCCTTTTCAAAAAGATGTTTAATGCTTTATATACAAACTCAATGGTGTATACGCAGATGTAGTTCAGTAAGTAGTTTCGGTAAGTATTCCAAATTTAAATCACATTCTCCCCCTAGAGCAGGGATGCACAGACTTATTAAGACAAGGGCCACTCGGGCAAATTATGAACTGATGGCGGGCCGCCAGAAGTATAGGTAATTAAAGACAATAAAGAATTGATGAATATGTATTAAAATTGAAAAAGAATTTATTAATTTGAAGCGTGGCACTGCATAGTGCTTACAATCTTTTTTATATTTGGCTCAAATTTACTTGTAGCAACACGTAAAACTGCTTCCAAACTTTCATTTGCAAGGCGGTTTCGATTTTTTGTTTTATTATTATTTAGTATTGAAAAGGTTTGTTCACATATATAGGTAGAACCAAATAAGCTGGCACATTTCAGAGCGTTTATACGCAACTCTTTGTACGTATTTTTATCAATGCAGCGGTAAAAGTTCAGCAAGTCTCCTTCGTTGAATTTGTTGCGTAAATCTTGGTCGTTTTGAATGTCGATAATTTCTAACTGCATTGACTCTGGCGCATTTTCAACTGAAATCGTGAAAGGATTGCTGAATATGTCCAACAGAGGTTTCAATTTTTTAAACTCCGAAAATCTGTCTTGAAAAGATTGAATCAAAATATCTAGCTTTTCTACATAACTGAAATTAATCGCAGTTTTGTTGAATTTTTCAGCCATTTTCTTATAATTCGGAAAATGATTGTAATTTCCAGAATTCAATTGCGATCTGAAAAGTGTCAGCTTGCATTGAAAGGATGATACATGAGCGTAGAGCTGGGATATCAGTTGATTTTTGCCTTGAAGCCGTGTGTTCAAGACATTCAAATGATTTGTAATGTCAACTAAAAAAGCCAAATCACACAACCAATCAGGATTTTTAAGTTCCGGGACATCCCTTTGCTTGTCCGCCAGAAATATTCCAATTTCTTCTATTAAATTTAGAAATCGTTCCAGTGTCAATCCACGACTTAGCCACCTTACTTCTGTATAATACAGTAAATCTCCATATTCGCTTTCGATGTCATCAAGGAATTGTTTGAATTGCCTGTGATTGAGTCCTCGTGATTTTATGAAATTTACAGTCGAAACTACCACTTTCATGACATTTTGGAATTCAATTTTTTTAGAACAGAGGGCTTCTTGGTGTATAATGCAGTGAAACTGCATGAGATCTTCAGCGTTTATGTTTTTTTCTTGCAGATGCTTTTTCAGCAAAGTAACTAGCCCAGAATTGACACCAATCATCGAAGGAGCACCGTCAGTCGCAACTCCCGATAATTTTGATAAGTCCAAATTAGTTTTTGAACACTCATCCAAAAGTACATTGAGTATATCAACTCCTCTGGTTTGACCTTTCAATGAACACATTCCTAATAACTCTTCTAAGACTTCAAAATCTTGAGTAACACCTCGTATGAATATGAGAAGTTGAGCTGTGGAACTAATATCAGTGGATTCGTCGAGTGCTAATGAAAAAAATTCAATGATATTAGTTTTTTCATTTAATTGTTCCGCAATATTACTTGACAAAGACATAATTCGTCTTTGGATAGTCATACGATTCAGTTGAATTTTCTCAAACTTTTTTGCTGCTTCTGGGCACATTTTCTTAGCGGCAATTTCTATGCATTCTTTTACAAAATCCCCATCATTGAAGGGGCGACTTCGCTTTGCTATCATTCGAGAAATTTCATAACTAACTTCTGTAGCTGTTTCTGAATCTTGAATAGGTTTTGTAAACATAGCTTGCTGACCAATAAGTTCCCGTTTTAAAGACAACATTTTTTGCTTTCTTAATTCGCCTGTAAACTTGGTAAAAGTAGGATGCTGCGTTTCATAGTGCCTTTTAACATTATATTCCTTTGCAATCGCAACAGAATTTTTGCAAATTAAACAAACGACTTTGTTATGTGACCATACAAAAAAGTATTTCTCGGTCCAAATTTCTTGAAACTGCCGATTTTCATCTTTAACCTTACGTTTATTACTAGGTCCTGGCTTGTCCATGTTGCGTTCTAATCCTGGCTAGGATTAACACAGCACCTAAAAACAATTACAGTACCTACTTAAATTACCCATCCTTTTTTAAATTACCAAAAATAATTGATTAAATAGGTAGGGAAACACTTATTAATAACAGAGTTTTACTTACGATTTCACAACACAATTATACACCGGCTAGTCGAGTTAAAATCTACACTAGAACTATTGACACTTCACTCAAATTAAAACCGAACTGTCGGTCGCTGCGGTTAGCGTGGCTTTTATACCGCGCGTATAGAGTCGAAAACTGTCTGGAGAAATCTCGAAACCGACTCTGGAAGCTTCGTGTATCTACCTACGCGAGCAATCGGGAATTCGGGACTATTGCTATCTCGCTTGCTCTAACAATATAACCCGCGGATAACGCGCCGCCGCGCCGGCCGCGGCGCTTCCTCAAGAAAACGAATTTAACCGAGATCAGCACGAACATTACCGACCGCTGTTACCGACGCATGCACGGCGCACCGATAAGCGCACTTAAGAGCGCGCGCGCGAGATTCAAATTACTTTTCGAACATATTTTTTTTGGTTTTATTCTGGAATAGAATTCAATATTTTTCGAATGTACGAGAGTATTATTTTTGCTGTCGGCGGGCCACCAGTATTCGACCGGCGGGCCGCATGCGGCCCGCGGTCTGTGCATCTGTGCCCTAGAGGATGAATGAAATTCAGTACAATTTTCTTTCCCTGTTTTTAACAGATTAAAAATGACTATTGTTATGTTCGCTTTTTGTGGCATAGAATGTTACTTTTTTGAGCAAGTGGTACGAAAATTGTATTTTACTCCTCCTGCACGTATTCCAATAGTCTCTTGTTGTAGGTATCGTCTCATGTAATGTCACGTAAGTCATAATAGTGTTGAACAAGGTCTGGCAATGGTCAAAGAACTGCTGCGGTGTTAGGCTACCTTGTCTTGCTAAAGAGAGGTCATGATACAAGGCTGTCTCGTCCCGTTGGTGCGAAAAATTATTAATTAATGCCGTCCGAATACCTATTCAACGGTCAGGTATTCCATTGGAATTTATAGCACATGCCGCGGTACCCGTTATCCTGTTAAGTATCACATTCATTAGTCCGCAGTGTACCCACACAATCGAAACCGAAAGGTTTCAAAAACGCGTGCAAGTGCGGGGCTGTTGTAAAAGTTATCCATCCATACGGTGTGTCCATTGTACTGGAGCCACTTGAGGAGATCGAGGGCAAGAGACGCCACGTACCCGGATACAGGGTTTGTTTCTAACCCCGTATCTTCTTAATCTCGCCCGGAGTACACTCTGAATCTCCACAAATACCCTGTTTGGGACTCACAGAGTTCAAATTTTTTTACCCCTACTGCTGCAGCTTTGTTCTTAATAAACTGCTTGAGAGTAGGCCAGCCCTTCCATTGCGTGAGAGATTCATCAATTGCAATGTTTCTCGACAACCTGTATAATGACTGAAACCGGTTATTCAGATGTTGAATCAACTTGAATGGACCGGATGTATTTTAGAAATTCTAGCCTGTGCTAGAGGCTGCGAGCGTGTGATATTGTTGTTGTCTACAAAGTGGAGGCAGAAGTTCAAAAGCACAATCCGGTTGTACGACATGTACTGTGCAAAGACCGGAGTATCTGTGACGTCATCCTTGGACCAATAATCCTTTGCATTGCTTTTGATGCATGCTCCGGTTGCCAAAAGCAATGCAAAGTATTCGTCCGCAGTGTACCCCCACAACCGAAACCCAAAGGTTTAAAAAACGCGTGCAAGTGCGGGGCTGTTATAAAAGTTATCCATCCATACGGTGTGTCCATTGTACTCGAGCCACTTGAGGAGATAGCGGACAAGAGACGCCACGTACCCGGATACAGGGTTTTTACTTTTTTTCTAACACCGTATCTTCTTAATCTCGCCCCGAGTACACTTCCCTCAAATGTCTTATAGGGTATGTCCTACCAATAAATAAATAAATAAAATCTCCACAAATACCCTGTTCGGGACCATTTTGATGCATGCTCCGGTTGCCAAAATTAATGCAAAGTATACATATAACTCGTCGACATTCGTTTGTTGCCAACGAGTCATATGGCTGCATGGTCCAAGGGTGCCATCACGAATCTTCTGGATTTTTAAGTCTTAGTTTATGGAAACTGATATTTATGGAAACTTTACAGAAAAAATTGAACGCAGTTCATCAGCGGTAAGCCATTACAAAACTACAAACAACTTTTCTATAATTTATTTTTAAAGGTCGAATCATTAAACCAAATCCTCCTAACCCTCGCACATAGGGGTAATTGGGCGATCTTGGGGGTCATAATTATTTATAACTAGCTGATACCCGCGACTTCGTCCGCGTGGATTGAGGAGTTTTAGTTCCCGCGGGAACTCTTTAATTTTCCGGGATAAAAAGTACCATATTATTTAATCCGGACTTCTAACTTTACGTCTGCAAAATTTCAAAGCAATCGGTTCAGTAGTTACGGCGTGAAAGCGGAACAAACATACAAACAAACTCACTTACCCATTTATAATATTAGTAAGGATTATTTTTTAATTTCTAGCGACTCCCTGGTTGACAAGCCAAATAAATTGTTTTTCAGTTAACCCTTCAGCCGGCGGACTTCTAACGGTCACTTTTTCGGCCGGTTCTTAATTCGCACCCCGCGCACCTCGCGCCTTAGTACATTTGCACCACTTTTCAGAGAAATGCCTATAAAAAAAGATCTAGACCACCTATCATGGTTCTGTAAACGGTATTAGCTTTCTAAATAATTTATCTTCATGAAAGTAGCAAATAAAGAAGCTAATGTGTACTATCAACGATATAAACACGGAAAGAAAGCGGCAAAAGTTACAATTTTTTTAGAAGCATATTTCTACGACAAAACTTATCTTATTCTTATTGGAATCTTATAAGAAGGCATAAAGAAGGGCTATTTATCACATTCCAGTAAAGATCTGGTCTATTTCTATACAAAAATAAGCAAAATATTGATAACGAAAATGTATAGTTTTCGTATAAAAAGTAGGGTTATGTTATAGTGATGTGCCGTATGTATCGAAATAGATGTCGAAAATTGTCGATACCTAGTTTGCCCAAGATTGTAATGAATGCTTAGAAATAAATGAAAACATTTATAAATTCATCATTGTTTTATTTTATATATATATACATACCTACTAGCTGTTGCCCGCGGCTCCGCCCGCGTAAAATTCGGTTGGAATCATGATTTTTTCGGAATAAAAAGTAGCCTATATGTTAATCCATCAGCATTGTTTTATTTTATATTTATATACATACCTACTAGCTGTTGCCCGCGGCTCCGCCCGCGTAAAATTCGGTTGGAATCATGATTTTTTCGGAATAAAAGTAGCCTATATGTTAATCCATCAGCATTGTTTTATTTGCAATGTATTTATATACATACTAGCTGTTGCCCGCGGCTAGTAAGGATAAGGACAGGCTAAATAGTATCTGTTTCTATCGATCTTAGGATAAGGTTTCACCAGCGAAATTGCGTGCAAGCAATTTTATGGAATAAATAATAAACATTATTTTTTATTTCATGCTTTATTTTGTTTTATTTACACCACACGTAAAGTAAAAAGGTAAAAAAGTAAAAAAGCAAAAAATTATATATATCTTATTATATCTTTTTAGGCAACCAATGGCCCGCGCAGTCAAGGGCTAACTTGTAGTGGATAAATAATAATAAATAATAATGTTCTGTAATATGTGCGAAGTCTGGAAATCCGCACTTGTTAAGCGTGGTGGACTATGGCCAAAAACTCTTGACCACTTATTGTTATTTACGAACCCAAACGTAAACATTATTATTACCCCCAGACTAATTTTCACAACGGCTGAACCGATTTTGACAAAATCTTTGCAGCCAGGACTTTTTAGAGCATACTTTAGGCTAATTTTATTTCAAAAACATAATAGCCTAAAAAATATAAAACAATTTTTTTTCTGAAGTGCGACAGATAGCAATATTAAATAAAAATATAGCAGAGATGCTTTATAAATATTTCTTTATCCTGCATGCGCGAGATAACATGACTTACAATAAAAAAAGGTAAAAAAGCATAAAATTATACATATCTTATTAGGCAACCAATGGCTTAAAAATCACCACACTAAAAATATGACCACTTATTGTTATTTACGAACCCAAACGTAAACATTATTATTACCCCCAGACTAATTTTCACAACGGCTGAACCGATTTTGACAAAATCTTTGCAGCCAGGACTTTTCAGAGCATACTTTAGGCTAATTTTATTTCAAAAACATAATAGCCTAAAAAATATAAAACATTTTTTTTTCTGAAGTGCGACAGATAGCAATATTAAATAAAAATATAGCAGAGATGCTTTATAAATATTTCTTTATCCTGCATGCGCGAGATAACATGACTTACAATAAAAAAAAAATATTTTTTTAGCATTTTTTTTCTTGAAATTTAAACAGTATTTAATCAAATCTGTCTAGTATGTAAAATGTAAAAAAAATATAAATTCTTAATTCGGCAAAAAATGGCACAAGTACACACACTCTCACTCTCACTCGAAATATAACAAAATCATACACCTATAAAAATCCTTCCAACAAATCCTTCTAATCCAACGATTACAAATGGAAAACTAGCCCGAAGGAAAAGCAAGGAAGCATAAAGCATTGCCTAAGCTTATGTAGTGTGATATTTTTTAAAACAGCCATCCACACACAATGGCACATTGCAATCGTCGCACATAATGGGCGTCTTTTGCAATTTCCGACCTTCTCGGAAGCAAACGGCGCACTTTTTTCGGCTTTCAAACTTGGCAGCCTTCGACGCAATGAACTGTTTGAACTTTAGCCTACCTTTCCAGAGAGTTAAACTTTCATCAATACAAATGTCTTTCGACAAGACATAATTTGCTTGGAATTTCTTATTCAGGTGATCAATAATTGGCCTCAAACGGTGCATTGGATCGGAGCTTGCAGCGTCATTGTTGGTTGGGTTAGGGTCAGTAGGGTTGGTAGCACTGGTATCCACAAAATGCAGAGCCCTGTTGAGATTGTTATACCTCTTTAGCGTTGTTATACGGGAAAAGACCTCCGTTTTCAACAACGAGTTACTTGAAAAGTAACTGCAAATTGTTGGCATACGGATGATACCGGTCATCATCCAAAACGCGAAGAGGCACAACAACTCGTGTACATTCGTTGGATGCCAGGCCGCTTGGAAGGCGGCCGATCGAATTCGGCTAGCATACCGATTCGTTTCATCCACAATCTCCTGTAAGATGTTATCGTCCCAGTAGGAACGAAACGCATCATACGGATTTGTGTATGATGAAACAGAACCGACATTCTCTGGCACAAAAGTCTCTTCGACACTTTCGAAGGTATCCAAAGGAGACCATACGAAATGGAGATCCACACCTTCCAAAAGCGGCTCCCTTCCATCAATGGCGTCGTAAAATACATCACCATCTGCACTCGCGCTAACAAGCTCTTCGTCTACAGCACCAAGCGCTCTAGCTCTCGCTCTCCTTCTTCTTTCATCCAATGCCTCCACTCTCTCCTGCCGCCTCCTCACTACATCCCTCGCCATTTCACGCAACTCACGAGGGGCGTCGTCGTCTGTCACCCATATTTCTTCTAATGGGTGGCCTGGCTGCCAATCCCCCCTACGACGACTCCCCCCGCGACCTCGGCCCTGCCCACGGCTTCCCACACGCCCTCCTCGTCCTCGTCCTCGACCACGCCCTCTACCTCTCACACTTCCCCTTCCCCTTTCAACACCCAAACTCTCAGCACTTTCATACAGGGCGTGTGGGTCCGAAACACGCTCCTCCTCCTCCTCGGCGTGCTCCGCCAGCCGGTTGCCGGCATCGTCATAAATGACTATGCGCCTGAAACAAATGCACCGTTATTAGTATGATTATGAACTAAACTAAACTAACTAACTAACTTTTACAAACTATTATAAAAGTAATACGTACGATACCAGCTGGAGCGGTGAGCGCGACCGGCTTCGTCGCGCACTCGATCTGTATAGAGAAAAATTCACTATTGTTAGTATATGTATATTCTTCACTATTATTATATATTATTATTATTATTATTATTCTTTTATTTAATTTAAGTCCATATTTTTTACACTTTTAAAAATTTAACTATGAAAACAAAAATTAAAAAAAAACATTTAAAAATATAAAAAAAAAATATCATAAAAAAATAATGGTAAATAAATTAATAAATTATTAATTATTATAAATTATTATTATTATTATTATTATTATTATTATTATTATTATTATTATTATTAGAAACATAAAAGTAATGCACAAATAAAAGTAGTAGTATTACGGAATTACGGAAAAGATTTACTTTCCGCACGCGAAACATTCAAGTTTCATACTAACAGTTTTTGAGGAAATGTATTGAAAAAAAAATGGAAACTTACCGCTCCGGCGATGAATGAGAAGATAATGGTGGAGCGGGCGGTGATGGTAGATCACGCTCCATCTACAAAAAAGTCAATAAATTTTAATTTCTGTAAAACTTTGGAAAAAAAATGGAATCAATCAATAAAAAACAATCAGTACATCTTCTTCAGCTAATCCAAACTCAGCCTCAGCCCCTTCTTCCTCCCTTTCCGGCTCCATCTACAAAAAAGACAATTAATTTTAATAACTGTAAAACTTTGGAAAAAAAAATAGAATCAATCAATAAAAAACAATCAGTACCTCTTCTTCAGCTAATAAAAACTCGACCTCAGCCCCCTCTTCCTCCCTTTCCGGCTCCATCTACAAAAAAGACAATTAATTTTAATAACTGTAAAACTTTGGAAAAACAAAAAGAATCAATCAATAAAAAACAATCAGTACCTCTTCTTCAGCTAATAACAACTCGGCCTCAGCCCCTTCTTCCTCCCTTTCCGGCTCCATCTACGAAAAAGACAATTTTAATAACTGTAAAACTTTGAAAAAAAAAAAAATGGAATCAATCAATAAAAAATCAATCAGTACTTACATCATCAAAATAAAGATATTCCACTTCGTCCTCCTCCTCATATTCTTCCTCGTCCCCCTCATAAAGTTCCGCCAAAAAATTTGGCGGAGCGTTACCTTTCGCTGGGTTCCATGCCATCTAAAATAATATAAAAAAAATTAATTAGTTCTATAATATAAAAATACGAAAATAACATATACGGAAAAGACCCAGACAGAAATAAATCGAACAAAAAAAATCCATCACAATCGGTTCAGCCGTTTGACGCACAGTAACATACACACGGACTTAGAAAAAATATTTAGGTAAATATTTATATATACACCTATATGGTCGTCTTGGCGGTGGCACAACCGTGTCCCCAGATAAAGATTCGTAAACTAATGTAAAAACTAAAATTATTTTTAGACATATTGTATGGTACAAAAAATGAAAATAATAACAATTCAGGATACAAAATGTCGATACGATAATGCAAAATGTCGATATCTGAAACGATCGATACCCCGCTCTATAGGTGAACCCTAACGCGCTAGCGATAAAGCATATATTCGCTTCAATGGAATTTGAATTCCATAAGCCAACGTTTTTCGTAACTGTATAACGGAAAACAAGCTTCCGTATTTTCGTTTTATTTACAGAATTATACAATTATTTGTGTAAATAACTATTCTAAAATGGGTTCTTGTCGCCTATTTCAATCGTAATGAACGTATTTTTACGGAAATCACATGAAATTGGCTAAAAACCATCTCGCCGGTTTTCAGTCTCATAGCGAAAAAAATATAACGAAATTCAGAAATACAAATAGGAAAATAGCTTCATCGTTCATAAAAGACACAAATTACACCTATTTATTGCACAAAACACTGTACTTACCTTGATAAAATGATTTTTTTGCGCACACTGATCGTTTCACAATGACAGAACGGCCGCAGATCACAGACTAGTTTGTAGTGGCTCTTGTTTTATTTTTTTCTATAGGAACGTATCTTTTGAGTGTTGCAAAGTATAGAAAATTTTATAAACTTCTCTATGATCCATAGTTGTTCAAACAAATATAAACTCTATCATTAAGAAAATACAGTTTTAAACAGCTCGGACCGGCCGGACCCGCCGGCGGGTCCGTGCCTGTTTTGGCAAAAGTAGGTTTTTCAAATCGGACCCGCTGGCGGGTCCTCTGCCGCTTTAGGCTTTTAACTTAAAATTTTGCGAAAAAATATAATAAAACTATATTTTAGTAATTTATGTCGTTGATATTTCTTTTTCTCATAAACTAGATTTAATGTCATTGATTTTACAACGATGATGATGAATAATTATGGTTCTTCATCGTCCTGATCACTGTTTGTCTCTCCAGAAACTTCCAAATCTGAATCTGAGTCACTTTCAGAGTCAGGTAGAGCGGGAATCATCAACCCAATTGCTTCTTTTGTGAATGGCAATGGCTTTTTAGGGGTCTGTCGCATGCTTGTAATCAGTGGGTCGGAACTCAGTAATAATCTATTTATAACGTCCATGTAACCCTGGAAAATTGTCTCGCAAAGTTCTGCCTGTACGGGTGGAAATGTTTATTTCGTGCCTCAGCGGCTTCTTCTGAGAGCAATCCAATTGGCAACAATGCCTTATCTATGACAGTCGCACCATGCACAAGGATCTTGTGCATCGTAGGTGTCATAGAATGCCACGGATATAAACTTACTAGCGAATGCCCGCGACTTCGTCTGCGAGGTTTGGGGTTTTTTGGTTCCCGCGGGAACGCCTTAAGTTTCCGGGATAAAAAGTAGCCTATGTGCTATTCCAGACTATAATCTATCTCTGTGACAAATTTCAGCCAGATGCGTTCAGCCGTTGGGGCGCGATTGAGTAACAAACATCCATCCATACATCCATCCATCCAAACTTTCGCATTTATAATATATTTGATATGATATTGATATTTGATTGATTTGATATAAAGTTTTGCAGTTTCTATGCAATAATCTGAAAACATGTGCAAATTGACCACTGGATACGACTTCAGGATGACTTTGAGTCGGTAAATCAAATCAAAATCAACTCCAGTTATCTCTGCAGCTAATTCAGGATCGGCGAAAAACCTGTTCGTGTTACCATCATTGGTGTTTCCAAATCCAGGTTTTGGTACATCCACTATGAGGCCTGTTTCAAGTCAAAATTTTTGTTGCATGACGTGTTTCCTCTTTCTAACAATGGTTTTATCAGCCTCAGATCTCAACTGACACTTTTTCACGGTGAGTTTATATGAGAGGTGCAATATGCTCTCGAACAGACGAATTCTAGCGTGCAAAGTGGATAATCCGAATGGAAGTGCATCCACATAGACATCTATTTTGATGGTTAAATCATTGAACTCTTTCGATGGTGCGCCACAAATATTAAGCAACTCATTGTTCACCAAAATTTCAAGGCAACTTTTGAATTTTTTACTCTTGTATTTCTTATTGAAAAATACGTGAGTGAAATGGGCGAAATGTGTCACTTGCCATCGAATCAAATTAATTTTGAGAATTTTTGACGTCTAGTTTTGGTATTTATTTGAGGGTCAATTTTGGTCTCGCGATGAAGCCTAACTTTGGCATATTTTTCAAGTATGGCTCGTATTATATGCGAACGGTGGTTTAAAGTGCCCGGTTGCTCCAAAGCGTGCACTGTTATACATATAAACAAACTTTAAGGGCAAACACATACCGTCTCCGTTCCGTTGTGGGTCAAAATATTCATGACTAAACTATTGCACTAATTTGCTGGAGTACGAATATCTTTATTCAATTTGCGACAAATACTACGACTAAAATTTAAAATAGAATTATTGGAAGGATCCATAATCATTGATAGTGATTTTAAAATTACTGACTGTGTACTGTCCGGCTTACTGCACAAGCTAGGTTATCAGTAGGTTAGAAATAATACACATGGGCAGGAGTAACTCTTGTGGAACTGCTGTGCCAGTGCCCGCTACATTGCTCTTTCAAATAACCAAGTTCTTAAGCATTATTTGGTACATGCACTGCATCTGCAGTAGGAATAAGTACTTCTGGTGGTACATCAGCTTGACTGTTTAGTCCACAGATATTTTGCAACACAGCAGTAGCTAACATTCCAGGATTTCGTATCTTTAGTAGCATTTTCAAGCTTCGTGGTAAATCCTGCACTCTTGGGATGTTGTCCATTTAGTTTCTCAAGAAGTGTTCTTCTTGGTAGTCCGTATTTATTACTTGATATAACAAAAATATATATAATCATTATAGCCAAGAAACGTAATGTTCTGGCTAATGGAATTCCTGTTCACCTGCTCTATCCTCCGTAGGGCTTTCGACACATATACGGATTTACCCTTCTAAAATTAAATAATAAACATGTCTTATAAACAGAACACTCAGGCCTTTTTGATCGCCGCATTGAATGTCTATCGGTCCAGAGGCTGGAACCTCTTGATTGCGCTGCTTACTCTCCCAAGCGGTCATACCCCTCACAATACTGATATAACTTGCTCATTGCATTAGATAAAACAAAAGCAATAAAACGAGTGACTGTAAATTACAGTTTTAAGTGTCAAAATTAATTAATTTGGGTTATAGAATTACTAAGTGAGCGACTGACTGCGAGTGACAAGAAATCAACAGAACAGCAACTTACGAACATTAATTTGAGTTACTTATAATACAAAATGAGCAGCTTCATAATATTTGAGCGACCTAATATTTGTTTGAGTGTCAACGTTACGTCCTGCATTTTTTTCAATATTTGGCAAATGTATTTTTTTTACTGAGCGGCATTTTATCTTAAATGAAGTGTGTCGAATACAAAAACCACTTTGAAAAATACACTAATGAGCAGAGTATAATGAGGTCACGTTTAAAAATAATAATATGAAATAACTATTTCAAGAAACACTATTCTATAAACTATATTATTGAAATTTAAGGGTAATTAAATAAAACAATATACTCCGTAAAAATAAAATAATATGCATTTATTTAATATGTATATTATATTTTATATCAAGAATAATTCATTGGTCAAATTCGCAATTTTACATAATGTCGGTACATTTTACAAACTTTAGTGCTTCTGAAAATTCATTTTTTTAAACTTAAGTTAGGTATATTAACCCGATAGAACCTAAGTGCCCAGCCGCATTTATGTCTAACCCTTTTTTTTTTTTATCGCTGGGAAATGCGTTTAGGCATCCCTTCCGGAAGCAGGCAGTATGAAACTACGATGCTTCCGAGAGGGTATGTGGGACTCACTGGGACTCCAGAATACCCACTAAAACCCAGCGGCGCTCCTGCGCATCGCCTTAAGGCTGGGTTACGGGAGCACTTGCACAATCATCCGCGACCCAGCCAGCGATATCCGCCCAGGCATGGAGGAGGAGGATCCTCCCCCGGGGGCATGCTGCCCCGACTCCCCCTTGCGTTCCACCGCGACTGAGGCTCGACGGGCGACAACGACGACGACGACGACGACGGGTCGGCCGCCCGGAGCGCTCGTCAGGGTGGAAGTCTCCGGTCTTGCGCACGCCTCCTGCGCCCGGCCCTTCGGCGACGGAGGTCGCCGAAGGGCGTCGCGACGGGTCCGCGTTGGCGTCTGCCTCACGCAGCCGTTCCGCTGCCTCCTTCTGGGTCATCACCTCCTCGCAGAAGGAGGCGACGGCGTTCCAGGACTCTTCGCTGCCCACCATGGCACGGACGACGGTGGGCAGCGAGAGGTCCGGCTCCACAACTGCCGCGAGTGCGGCACGCTGGGGCGCCCACTCGGCGCACGACTCCAGCGTGTGTTGCGCCGTGTCCTCCGCGTGGCCGCACTCGTGGCACACCTCGGTGGGCTCCGTCTCGCCACTCCGCACAGGTATCTCCCGAAGCAGCCGTGCCCCGAGAGAACCTGCACGAGTTGGAAGGAGAGGGCCCCGTGCGTCCGGCCGGTCCAGAGCTCCAGGACGGGCCGGATCGCCTCGATCGTCCGCCTGCCGGCGGTCGGCGCCAGAAGTCGGTTCCGCCAATGAGCGGCGAGATCGGCCTCCGCCAGCCGCCGCCAGGCGCGATCCTGCGCCGGCGTAGGGTGTTCCCCCCGTATGCGGGCATCCACCCTACGCCAATACGCCGCCGAGAGCACTTCGGCGTCTAAATCCCAGGGCGGCGTCCCCGCCAACACACAGGCCGCCTCGTGCGATACGGTCCGATAGCCCCGTATCACTCTGATCGCCATGACCCTCTGCGGTCTCCGCAGCAGGGCCCGATTTTGGGGGGTCAACCCACCACCTCCCATGGCCCCACCAACCTCGCGGTTATATGGGCCGAATCGCGGGAGAGCGCCCGTTCGGTACTTGCTCTTGGCGTTTTCCCGGGGCGCTTTCTTGACTCCCTACAAGTTATTTTCTATCTACCTCCTTGCCCCTATGTGTCATTCTCCCCATTCTGGGGCTGACGTCACGAGCACACGAAGAGATCCCGCATCCTCCCCGTGGCATCGCCTTATTCGATTCCTGCGCTTCCCTCCTCCTCCTCCGTGGATACGTACTCCTCCTCCTCATCCTCCGTTGCATCCACATCGTCCTCACTTTCCTCCTCCTCCTCGCTGTCCTCCTCTCCGCGTCCTCCTCTCCGTCGTCGCCGCCGTACGTCTGAGCCGCTTCACCTCTTGTGCCAAGCGTGCGCGAACTCCCGCAGTCCTCGGAAGTTCACCTCCGACGAGACGAGGTCCCGGTAGTACACGGGGCCCTCCTCCGTGCGCACCATCTCATCCATCATCTTACACCGGAGGTCCTCATACAAACTGCACTCCCACAAGACGTGGTGTGCATCCTCATCCCCTTCCCCACATTCACACGCACTACTAGCACACAGCCGAAACCCGTGCAGGCGCCACCGAAAGCATCCGTGGCCGTGGCCGGCCGCATAAGTGATCGTCGCCACAAACGTGCCCTGGTATAAAATGCGGAGCGCCTTGTAACGAATGCCCCAGGAAGCGGTCGATACACGCGACATCTTCCCAAAGCATTTAGCCGCCCGCTCACCGATCGACCTCGCATGCGGCGCGAACGAGCGACTTCCATCGATTGTGACGCCGAGTACTACAGCCTGCGTCTCGAATTTGACCGAGCAGCCACCTAGCTTGATCACTGGGGGCCGCAGCCCAAGCTTACCCCTGAGCGCGACCATCTGCGTCTTAGCAGGGGCAAACGCCAGCCGATTCCGGCCACCCCAGTCCTCAAACTGCCTGATGGTATTGGCGGCGGCGACCTCAATTGCGCGGCGGTTGTTAGCTTCGATCAAAACCGTGACGTCGTCTGCGTACGCAATAGCCCTGACCCCCCCTGGTAGCGGCAACCGAAGCAAGTCATCGAGAAGGACGTTCCACAGCGCGGGGCCCAGCACCGACCCCTGGGGACATCCCATCGTGGAAACCTTCCATCGCACCCGGTTGCCCACGAACAGCCCGACACGCCTGTTGACGAAATAGCTCGACAGCAAGCGGTAGAGGTTCTGCGGGCAGCCACACTGTTTGACCTTCAGCAGAATCATGGGCCACCAGGCGTTATCGAAGGCTCCGGAGATGTCCAAGAATAGTGCCAGTACATACTTAGAACCGGTTTCGACAGCAGTTTGGAGCATTGACTGCAGCGCCGTGACGGTCGATCTCCCTCTAGTGAAACCATGCTGGCAATCCGAGATCTGCTCCGAAATCTGAGGGGCACACTTCAATAGGACGCGTTCTAGAATCTTACCAAGTATCGGGAGGAGCGTGATCGGTCGGTACGCCTTCGGATCCGTCAACGGCTTGTTGTTGGACTTGGGCAACACAACGAGTCGGCCCTCTTTCCACACGTCGGGAAACACACCCTCTTCCACACACTTCGCGAACACGGTGTGGAACTCCACCGATGCTGCGATCCACACTTGCTTCACCATCCGAGCAGTGATCCCGTCGAGACCCGGCGCGGTGTTCGGCAGTCGCCTAACTATTCTTCGCAGATCCTCCCGTCCTGGAGAAGGCGCAGAGCAGGTCGACGGAAAGAGCGTCGCGTCAACCCGGACCTGTCTGTGGTACGCTGTGTCCTTAGACGGATCGTCATCAGGGCAGAGCGCACCCAACAGACCGTCCGCAGCCTCGTCAACATTCTCCGCATGGCCCTCGAGGTACTTTACGCCGTTCAGAACGTTAGCTGGCGGGCGGAACCTGCCACTGGCGATCCGGTAAGCCTGGCCCCAGGGGTCAGCATTACCGGCCTCCGCCTCGCGGACGTTGTACTCGTTCTGCGCCTCCTCCATCAGCTTCCGGTATTTGCGGCGTTCCGCACGGAACTCGGCCCTCGCACGCTCCTCACACTCACCCCCTATACGCCTTTTGCTCTGCCACGCACATCGAAGGCGGGCAACCTTCTTGCGCGCGGCTTCCAGTCGCTCATCCCACCATTCGTAGCCAACGTCCTTGCGCCTGCGGGCAGTTCGCAGGCACTCGTACGCGGAGCGCACGATTGCTCCTGTGAAGTCCCTGGCGAGCTCAGAAGCCGGCTTCCTCACATCCAAGTTCCCCATACGCTCACTGATGGAGTCACGGAATCGGTCCCAGTCCACCCCGGTCCCCCGAAACCTCGACGGCTCCCCCCCTTCGAACTCAACGCACGCCGCGGCCCTAGACACACGGCCAATAACAACGGAGAAGGTGATGAGCCGATGATCACTGGAGCTGACTCCATCGTGGACCATCCAGTCCCGGACGGCAGCACTCCTTGTCCCCAGGGTGACGTCTATATTGGATTCCCCGTTTGGTCCCGAAAAGGTGCTGGGTTGTCCTTCCTGATTGTGGAGGACAAGGTCTCTTCCAACGATGAAATCCTCCATGTGCTGCCGTCGGCGTTCCGCGTCAGCCCCGCGTCCGATGTAATGGCGGGGCTCGCTATACCAGAGAGGCGAGTGGACATTGGAGTCAGCCCCAATGATCACCCTCTTTCCATGTAGGCGCTCGAGTACCCCTTCCAGCTGCAGGAGATGCGGCTCGATGTCTTCAGAGTACTGGAAGTAGGAGGACACGACGTACAAGTCCTGCCCACTTCCAGCACTCACCGAGGCCACCGCGCAATGTGTCGTAGATAGGTGGTGCAGTGCCACCACCTGCAGATCCTCTCTTACGACGTAAATCGCCGCCTTAGGAGCCACCCCAAACTCCAGGATGACTGGCCCTCCCTGCTGCGCCTGCGAGTAATGTTCTTGTAGAAGAACGATGTCGAGGCGCAGCTCCGTGGCCAGTGATGGCAGCTCCTTGGTGGCCAACGCCGACCCGCCGAGGTTGATCTGCCCGATCCGGATGTTCTTATACGCCATAGTTAGTGTTGGAAACCGACCGGGCTTCGGCGTGCTGGCGGGTAGGGCAGGCGGCCTCCGCAGTCCTATGGTTCGCCGCATCCGGCTTGTTAAAACGCTTGCAGGTGGCACAGCACTCCGTGGCAGCCGAGCAATCCTCACGCCTATGCCCGGAGGCGCCGCATCTCCCGCAGAACACTTCCGTAGCCCTGCAATACTTCTCCGGGTGCCCGTACTGATGACATTTTCTGCAGCAGGTCACCGACAGGAAGTCCACAACTTCGATTACCTGCCAGTTCACGTAGACCTTGCCCTTGGCTAGGAGGGCCTCTCTGAGCTGCGGGGAGCACTCCAGGACCACCGTGGTGGTGCCTCTACCTCTCTTCTTGAAGGCCAGCTTGCTCTGGCTGCGTAGGCGCTCCATGGTCCACTCGGAGTCCTTGAAATTCTGCTCCTGGAGCGCCTGATATATGTCCTCCATGTCGCCTTCCCCGTCAATGTGCGGCAAGCTGACCAACGGGGAGCGCCTCTTTGGCTCCGTGACGCGGAGGGTTACCGGAGTCGCTTTCTTGAGTCTTTCCGCCGATGCCTCGCTGGTGGTCTGCAGCATGACTCCTGCGTTCCCGACTTTACGCAGCCTTTCTACCTGCACCTGAAGCTCCTGAGGCTTAATCGTCTTCTTCAGTTCTGCTTTCGTGTCCTCTGCCGATTTAAAAGACGCTGCGTGCTCCGGTGCAGGGTAGAACGCGAGGACAGGACCCCGAGCTGCTGGGATAGGCACTGGTTCCGCCTTCTTTGATGTGCGCAACACCGACGCATAGTTAATTGTTGTTGTTGTTGCCGCAGCGCCGGAGGAGGGAGCGGTATGGGGGGCTCCAATCTGGGAGGCCGCCTTGACGCGCAATACTTCTTGCTCCAACCTTGCAGCCCGTAATTTTTCCTCGCCGAGTTCTACTTCCCTCTCGCTTAGGCGCAAGGTTAAAGCTGCCACTACGGCCAATATGCTGCGACAGCCAGTCGAAATGACATTTGTCGCGTCCTTATTGAGCCGCGATGTATGCGCCGTCACAGTGGACATCACAGTTTCGAGTTCGCGGTAAATCCGATCCATTAGCTCTGCCTTAGATGCGCCAAAAAGGGAGTCTTCATTGTCCTGCTCACTCGGGTTGGCTTCCGGCGTCATTGGGCGGCTGTCAGTCTGCGGGATCCGGGTGAGAATCCCGGCAACTGGCGGCGGCTGCGTGCGGGGGGCAGCGGCTGGTCCTGGTGCTGGCGGCGGCGCATTAACCGGCCGACACATCCTGACCACGTCCACCGGGCGTCGTTCCTCCGGAGAGGTCAAAGGCCGCTTCTGGCCGGTAGAGGGCGCCGCAGCCGGCGCCGTCACGGGTGCCGTCACAGATGTCGTAGGGGGGGTGCTGGTCGGACGGGGCTGCCGAGCGGGTACCGGTGGCGTCATCGCCATTTCTTCATCCGCAAGCTGCATCCTCTGCGGTGGTCCCAATCCGGACGGCGGTGTTCGCGCCAGCGACGAGCGCGGGGCGAAGGGGGAGGAGGCGGGCGCCTCCTCTCCGTCCATCCTAATCTACACTATTAGCTAGTATTTTAATAAGAAAGTTTACCACTAATAAAAACAACAAAAGAGCATATAAAACAATTAAACAGTAAACACTAAATTAGGCACTGCGATCGGCAGGATCGATCTGCAGTATGAGATCGTTGAAGAGCACCGTGGTATATTGTCTGTGGTCTGTGACGGACACCAGACCAATTGACACCTGACAGTTGACAGTTGACAGCTATCGATGTCAAATTCACTGTCAATGTCAATGTCAATGTCAAACTGTGACAGATGTCAATGAACTTGGCACCTGTCAGTCAGCTGACGCGCACTACACCAAAAGTCTATTAAACAGATCCCTGTCAAAGTGACAGCGACCATATAGTCTATACAGCCCCACAGCCGTCAAATGTTCCTCGGGGCTGTCTACCTATCCTAAAACATAACCTACAAGACCACGTGCGCAGGAAACACGTGGTTTCTAGGTTATGATTGACCTACACTACACCGTAAAAATAAATAAAATTATACACTAAAACACTAAAAACGTCCTGAAAACAGGCGTTGGGAAAACGGGAGCCGCCACAAATGGTCCTGCACCAGGAATTCCCGAGGGAAAACCTAATAATAACTTAATTAATTGAGTCCTAACTCGTGCGCGTTAAAAACGTCTAAACACATAATAAAAGTCACTATTTTTCCAAAATACTTTCACAATTGATGACACAACACACTATGCACCGAATTATAAAAGAAAATCTCGGAAAAACTCGGAAAAGCCCATGAAAAAATATGTTCATGCGGAGCACTCGCGAGACACGTCCGTTCACCGCGGGGGCAGCGGGGAATCGGGTTTGGGGGGTCAACCCTCCAACCACCCATGGCCCCTCCAACCTCGCGGTTATATGGGCCCCCTCCGGGTAGCCCTCGGCGAACTTGACACCATTGATGACGTTCGGCGGCGGCCGGAACCTGCCACTGGCAACACGATACGCCTGACCGAAAGGGTCAGCGTTACCGGTCTCGGCGGCCCGGAGGTGGTAGCTGTTCTGCTCCTCCACCATCAGCTGCCGGTATTTGCGCCGCTCTGCATGAAACTCCTCTCGCAACATCTCCTCTCGTACCCTAACACCCCCCTTACGCGCTCTCTGCCACTTACTGCGTAGTCTGGCCACGAGCCTCCTCTGTCGGTCCAGCTTAGGGGACCACCACTCATAGCCAGAGTTCCCACGGTTTTCCTTCACCCCTAGGCACTCATGCGCAGCCCGCACCACTACTTCGGTAAACTCACGTGCCTGGACCGACGCAGGTTTGTTGGAAGCCAGGTACCCAATCCGGGCCCCGATCGTCGCGCGGAAGCGGTTCCGATCCACCCCACTTACCCGAAACCTCGGCGGCTCACATCCCGCCGACTCGGCGCACGTTGCTGCTCTTCGCGTACAAGATGATAGTGTGCAAGTGATAAGCCGGTGGTCACTGCTCGACGCAGAGTCGTGCACTACCCAACGTTCCAGTCTGACGTTCCTCGTCGTGAGCGTCACGTCAATGTTGGACTCGCCGTTTGGTCCGCTAAAGGTGAAAGGCTGGTCCGGCTGGTTGCTGAAGGCGAGTCCCATGGAGGAGATGAAGTCTTCCATGCTGCGGCGGCGGTGGTCGGCCTCGTGGCCGCGTCCAGTGTAGTGGCGCTGCGCGCTGTACCACATAGGCGAATGAGCATTTACGTCGGCTCCGACGATGATCCTCCGTCCGCTCTCCAGGCCCGTGAGGACCCTTTCGAGGTGCAGCAGATGGCCGTCAATCGGCTGGCAGTACTGGAAGTACGCCGACACCACCACGTACTCCTCGGCCCCAGCTCCAGCCGCGATAGTGGCCACCACACAGTGCTCATTGCATAAGTGCTGCAGGGCGACCACACCCGTATTCCTTGAAGCTACGAAAATTCCTGCTTTAGGTGATGCGCCGAATTGGACGAGGGCGAGCCCTGGCTGCGCCTGGGAATACTGTTCTTGGACAAGAACGATATCCAGGCGCAGCTCACGGGCTAGCGCTGGCAGTTCCTGTGTAGCCACTGCTGAACCGCCAAAGTTCAGTTGTCCGATGTTGAGTCTCACTGCGCTATCCATAATTTGTTTGGGTGAGCACCGGCATGTTTAAACTTATAACAGGTGGCGCATCTCTCCACTGTCGCCCTGCATGCATCCCGCCGGTGGCCGTTTTCCCCGCATCTGCCACAGGTTACTTCCGGGGCTCTACAGTATTTCTCGGGGTGTCCGAATTGCTGGCACTTGAGACAGCATGTCGCTCCGATGTGGTCGTGCACCTCCACGCGCTGCCAGCCGATGTATACTCGCTCTAGTCTAACTAATACGTCTCGCAAGGCTGGGGAACACTCTACGATGAAAGTCGTTGTATTCGTCTGGCGGCCCCTGCGCTTAAAAAGGCGCGCTTCCTTCTTCAGCCTCTCCACAGTCCAGTCGGTGTCGCCGAGGTTCTGTTCATGAAGACAGTCTATCACGAACACCTCCGAGGGGTCGCCGTCCAGGTTCCGCAGGCATAGTCGCGGCGACCTCTTCTGGGGCTCCGTGACTCGTAGAGTCGGTGGGGCGGCGCTTTTCAGTTTCTCCGCAGCAGCAGGGTTGGATGTCTGCACAATAACTCCTGCATTCCCAACCTTGCGCACACGATCTACTTGCACCTCGATGATCTGGGGCTTAATGGTCCTTTTCAGCTCCGCCTTTGTGTCCTCAGCAGTTTTAATGCGCTCCGTCTGATCTGCAGCCGGGTAGAACGCAACGGATGCAGTGGCTGCACGGGGGGGTAGTCGCGCAAGCGGGCAGGTCTACTTGTGACAGGTGGCGTGAACGCCATCTCCGTATCCCGCTGAGGGCGCATAGTGGGGGGGGCTAAGCCCGACGGCGGCGTCCGCGACAGAGACGCTCGCGGGGCGAAGGGGGAGGAGGCGGGAGCCTCCTCTTCGTCCATATTGAACTGCTATATATAAAAAGGTTTGGGGGGTCAGAGTGTCCGACCATACGGGCGCCCCATAGAGCGCCATGGACCTCACGACGCCCGCGTAAAGGCGGCGACACCGCGAGCTCGGTCCGCCCAAATTTGGCAGGAGCCGGCTCAGGGCTCCGGCGGCCCCCACGAGCTTCGGGACGAGACAACCCTCCAACCACCCATGGCCCCTCCAACCTCGCGGTTATATGGGCCGAATCGCGGGAGAGCGCCCGTTCGGTACTTGCTCTTGGCGTGTTCCCGGGGCGCATTCTTGACTCCCTACAAATTATTTATCCGCTCCTTGTCCCTTTTGTGCACTCTCCCCCCTTGGGGGCTTGACGTCACAGTCACAGCAAAGAGATCCCCGCCGCTCTCTCGTGGCTCTTATCTGGCACACATTCGCGCACATGTGGTACTTCGCCTATGCCACGCGTGCGCGAACTCCCGCAGCCGGTTGAAGTTTGCCGCCGATGAGACGAGGTCCGTGTAGAAGACAGGTCCCGCTTCCTCGCGCACGATACCATCCAACATGGCGGCTCGCAAATCCTCGTAGAGGGGGCACTCCCACAGCACATGGTGCCTATCCTCGTCGCCCACACCGCACTCGCATACCGGACTTTCGCACAATGTCATCCCATACAGGCGCGCCCGAAAACAGCCATGTCCGATGAGGATCTGCGAGGTCTCGTAGTCCGGCGCGACCCAGGTGGCCCCGAGCCTGCCAGACACGTCTGGGAAGAAGCGCCGCAACTCGTCGCCCCAGATTTCCGCGGACCACCGCTCCTGCCACATCGCAACCATATCTAACCCGATTTCCCGCTTGCGTCTGCTCAACTCCTTCTTGGGCACGGACTGGCGCGCCTCATCGATCCTTCCAGCACGGATCACCTCCAGGTCACCCGGCAACACACCCGCGAGCACTGCCAGAGCAGCGGAGCTGGCGGAGCGATACGCCTTGGTCAACAGAATGAGAGAAGACCTCTGCGCCTTTATTAGTGTCGACCGCACGACGTGAAGCGCCGCCCTCCTCGCCCACACCGCAGCAGCGTACGTTATCGTCGCTACGAATGTACTTCGGTACAGGATGCACAGCGCTGGGTATCGGATTCCCCAGGACGACGTCGAGACCCCCCGAACTCGGGCCCTGCTGCGGAGACCGCAGAGGGTCATGGCGATCAGAGTGATACGGGGCTATCGGACCGTATCGCACGAGGCGGCCATGAGCTGCGCCTGGATATCGTTCTTGTCCAAGAACAGTATTCCCAGGCGCAGCCAGGGCTCGCCTCATCCAATTCGGCGCATAACCTAAAGCAAGAATTTTCGTAGCTTCAAGGAATACGGGTGTGGTCGCCCTGCAGCACTTATGCAATGAGCACTGTGTGGTGGCCACTATCGCGGCTGGAGCTGGGGCTGAGGAGTACGTGGTGGTGTCGGCGTACTTCCAGTACTGCCAGCCGATTGACGGCCATCTGCTGCACCTCGAAAGGGTCCTCACGAGCCTGGAGAGCGGACGGAGGATCATCGTCGGAGCCGACGTAAATGCACATTCGCCTATGTGGTACAGCGCGCAGCGAGTGCCCGACCATACGGGCGCCCCATAGAGCGCCATGGACCTCACGACGCCCGCGTAAAGGCGGCGACACCGTGAGCTCGGTCCGCCCAAATTTGGCAGGAGCCGGCTCAGGGCTCCGGCGGCCCCCACGAGCTTCGGGACGAGACGCCGAAAGTGCTCCTCAAATGTCCACCGGCTGTCGAGGACGAGTCCTAGGTACTTCATCGTACGCTCGACACCGATGGACACTCCGCCCACTACCAACTCGGACCGGGCGGGAGGCGCCCTCCGAGGCCCATGAAAGCACAGGGCCTCGGATATGTGCAAGGCCACCTCCAGGCCCAAGGCCCGAATCCTCGCTATGACGTGGGCCACGCCAGCCGTGGCCCTACATCTAGCCTCCCGAAAGGTGCTGCCGCGAGCCGTGACGAGGGTATCGTCGGCGTAACATATCACGTCGACGCCCGTCATCAAGGCTCCGCGCAGCACCCAGTCGTACCCGATGTTCCACAGGAGGGGCCCGAAAACCAAACCCTGTGGAACACCGCACGACATCGTCCTCTCCGACCAGTCCGCGCTGGTCGGATACCCGACCGATCGCCCGGAGAGGTAGGCGTCCACGATCCTCTCGAGGTACCCTCCAACCACCCATGGCCCCATATAACCTCGCGGTTATATGGGCCGAATCGCGGGAGAGCGCTCGTTCGGTACTTGCTTTTGGCGTGTTCCCGGGGCGCTTTCTTGACTCCCTACAAATTATTTTCTCTATGCTTCCTTGTCCCTTTTGTCTTTCTCCCCTTTCTGGGGCAGACGTCACGAGCACACGAAGAGATCCCGCATCCTCCCCGTGGCATCGCCTTCTACCTGCTTCCTGCTCCCTCCTCCTCCTCCTCCGTGGATGCGTGCTCCTCCTCCTCATCCTCCGTTGCATCCACATCGTCCTCGCTGTCCTCCTCTCCGCGTCCTCCTCTCCGTCGTCGCCGCCGCACGTCTGAGCCGCTTCGCCTCTTGTGCCAAGCGTGCGCGAACTCCCGCAGTCCTCGGAAGATCGCCTCCGACGAGACGAGGTCCCGGTAGTACACGGGGCCCTCCTCCGTGCGCACTATCTCATCCATCATCTTACACCGGAGGTCCTCATACAAACTGCACTCCCACAGGACGTGGTGTGCATCCTCATCCCCTTCCCCACATTCACACGCACTACTAGCACACAGCCGAA
This sequence comes from Erebia epiphron, assembly GCA_963932025.1. Taxonomy (NCBI): domain Eukaryota; kingdom Metazoa; phylum Arthropoda; class Insecta; order Lepidoptera; family Nymphalidae; genus Erebia; species Erebia epiphron. Next base: position 4,556,978 of record OZ009948.1, read on the forward strand.
TCCGTGGCCCGTGAGGATCTGCGATGTTTCGTAGTCCGGGTGGACCCAAGTCGCCTTGAGTCGCTCCGTCACCGCAGGGAAAAATCGCCGGAGATGACTGCCTCTCTCATTCGATTTCGCGCTTCCGACTGCTCAACTCCTGCTTGGTCGCGGTCTTGCGCGCCAGATCCACCTTGCCAGCACGGATTAGCTCCAGATCCGCAGGCAAAACGCCCGCTAAGACCGCGAGCGCAGAGGTACTGGTGGTACGGTATGCCTTAGTCAATAGTATGAGTGGCCCCCTCTGCGCCTTGAGGAGCTGCGACCGCACGACGTGCAGTGTCGCCCTCTCGGCCCAACACGCGGCCGCATACGTGATCGTCGCAACAAACGTGCCCTGTACCCTTACTCTGAGATTTGATCGAGTTTGAAATACGTCTCACTAAAGTGAGCTCCTCCATACATCTACAGCCAGCGCTCCAAGCGGAAACATGGTGAACTAAAAGTCACCGAGTCCGTCCCACTCCAAGTGAAATTCGATGAGACGGATCGAGTTTATAACTCACCAAACGTACAAAAAATACGATATGACTAATGTCATTTGCTATTTCGCACTCCGAATGTTACTTTTCACACAGATTGGCATCTCAAAATGCGAGAATGACGTCATTTTCACATTCGATGGCGGATTCGTAACTCACCGAAAATATTCCAGTGATAAACGGTTAAATTGGGACTCGATTATGACTGCGAGGCTTTATTTTGCGTGGAAAATGATGATGGAGGCTGCGGAAGCTGACCGACGTGAAGAGGAGAGGCGTGATAACGCTCAACGGCGTAATTTATGCCAAGTTAACCGCGTCTCAGACAAAAAGTTCGTTCAGCTATATCGGCTCACGAAAAGAGCTTTTATTTATTTGTGCAAAATGTTGAGGGAAAACAGTGACCTCAAAGTCTCGCAAAGAGTATCGCTGGAGACGAAGGTACGTATGACAATTCATTTGAAAAGTTTAATTATTGCCACCTAGTACCTAGCATTTAGGTTATATTTATTTTAGCAGCCCCAAGAGCTAGGTAGGTATTTATTTTATTAGTAACTTTATATCGCTGTATTAACAACGCAACGTACTTAATTATCTACTAAACGTACCTATGCATAGGTACATTTGCAGTAAAATATAAAGGTTCAAATATACATACATAATACGGAATACCTACGAGTACCTAAAACATAATATTCTGTCAAATTACAGGTGCTTAGTGTACTGCTTTTTTATGCCAATGGCGATTATCAGAGGGTGGTGTAACACTTCCTCTTTTAGTGGTAAACCTGGGTGGATGCCCCAGGGAAGGATTTGACCTTCACAGGCGCACTAGCCCAGGGGTGCGTGAGGGAGAGGAGGTGTTAGCAGACTGTGCTGGTCAGAATGGGGTTTGAGGGGAATTCAGGTGGATGGTTTTTACAAATGAATAGATTTACAGAAAGTATAATATAACGTTTATTACAAATTTAACTTATGTAAGGAATGTAATTTACAGACCTAAAACAAAACGAATAGTCCGAACAGGTATATCTACTTAGGTATAAGAATGTTAGTTAGCTATCTCTAAACTTATGTTTCACCTAAATGAGGACTTTGTCCGAGCTAGCTCTGGGAGCGTAACCCAGTCTCGGGTCTGAGTCCGCCTCCTGTCACGCACACACAATACCCCATTTAGGTAATACAAGAGAAAATCCTAGAAGAGGATTCCTAGTAAATAACGATCTATGTAGCTGATATTCCTAACTTGTGCAAACCATCAATCTGCTAAACTTAGAAGTGAAAATGCTAGTTCACATTAAATTATTAAAAGTACGACCTGAGGTTGGCGAAACTGAACGACGACTCGGGTGTCCACACGCCATCAACAGCCATTGCTCCAGCGGGTTCTCCGAGCAGCTTCGTCAGCACAGCGGGGTTCCGCATGCCCGACGACAGTTTTTGCCACGAGACGCCCCGACTAGTAGTATCTAATTATGCATTCGCGTTCTGATGGACTCGCAACCCCCCCCCCCGGTCAGATTTAGGTCATTTCTACCGAAATTCGGTACTAGAAAATACTACTATTATAATTTACCTTTATAACCCATATTTATAGGTTGTATTTATAATTTACATTTAAAATTTATATTTGTAATTGAGAATTTATTATTTCTAATTCATAATCTATAATTTATAGTTTAGAAATTTATAGTTCTATTGTTTATTCCCATGTTCCTCTGAAAAGACAAAGAAAGGACACATGGTTAGAAATTTCGTTAGGCGAAATCCTGAGCGTCCATGAGCACGCATCGATATGAATATTTACCCGAATTTGTCGGACGGGAACACCACTCCCAAATCCCAACACGTGGTGTTCGACTTAATTGTTCATCTGTAACAAATAACCGCCTACTTAGACAAGCACTGCCCTACGATTTAAAACCTAGTTAAACAACGCGTCTGTACTCACCATTTCTCGCAGCAGGATACTAAAACTGGTATAATATTAGATTGGAAGCCATGTTGTACTACGTTTCTCCTTTGTAGTGTACCATCTGCACAGCTGTTCTTCGAGAAGCGGTCCGGAAGAAGAAAAGGGTTCACATCTTTAACAAGCCGGTTTTATAGCAGCGGTCTTGCGGAAAACACACTGAACGATTTTTTACACTGTTAAAGCAAATCCACCCTTAAACCGACAATAACTACACAATTTAAGAATAGAATTCTGCGTCTCAAATTTTAGCTATTTTTTGACAGGTGACAATGACTCGGTCAAATACATTCATCGAGCGACCATAGATAATTTATGGTATAGACGATTTCTCCTTGACTCAATAAAAACAAATATAAACTGTATTATTTGTATATTTTATTATCCTAATAACTAATCAAATCCTATTTATTTAAAGGAATTTGATTATTCCAAAAGTAAATGATTTTTCTCATTCAACAAACGAATTCTATCGATTTGTCACAGATAACAACCCGTCTCACAGACTAGTGTCCATAGATATATACTATACTACATAGATGGTGCTAGTGGTATCAAAAGGTGTAATTGGTATTAAACGAAATTATAAGGTTACTCGGACTTAGTGTCCATAGATGACGCTAGTTGTATCAAAATTAGCAATTTGTGCTAGACAAAATTGTAATGTTACAGTGGTTGGTGAGGCACGTCATCTTGGACAGCAAACTGTGAGCAAATATGTGCATGAAGTCACAGAGGCACTTAACCATCCTAATGTGGTTAGGAAATATATAAAATTTCCTAACACACTGGAAGCTAGACAACAGTTGAAGCAAAAGTCAGTATATATATATAGCAAAAGTCAGTATATATATATAGGTATATGTATAGGTACTTGTATCTTATCATCTCATTCTTATTTTAATATACTTGCTTACCTAGTTGAATTTAATATTTTTTTCAGTTTTTACAACATGCATGGCTTTCCCGGTGTACTGGGATGTATAGATGGTTCTCATTTTAGGATTGTTATGCCTCGAAAAGATGAGGAACATATGTATTACTGTAGAAAGCACTACCACTCACTAAATGTGCAAATGGTACGTAAATTATTATTCTATATTTAGTAATAAAATGAGTAATTGGGGGTCTATTAAAATTGTTACCTACCAACTATAGTCAAAATTAAACAAATTATTACTTTGTCAGGTAGCTTATCACCAAGGCAGGATACTAGCCATCAACCCAAAATTTGGTGGAGCCAGTCATGATGCCTTTGTTTGGGAGAATAGTTCCATCAATAGCTTTATGCAAAGCTTGCACCAAAATGGCGAATCTGTTTGGCTTCTAGGTCGGTTAATAGTTTGTTAATAACTTAAATATTTAATAAGTTTCTTAATCCAATACTTTGGGTACCTATGGATTTATTTGAGTAGATGGCCATGATGGCCCTCAAAGGCCATGGTTAATGACTCCCTATAGCAATCCAACACCAAATTCTGCTGAAGAAACATACAATCGTGTTCATGGCAGAACAAGGGTGATAATAGAGAATACCTTTGGTCGGCTTAAAAATAGATGGCGATGTGTGTGCAAAGACAGAGTGTTGCATTACAAACCTGCAAAATGTGCCAAAATTATCACTGCATGCTTTGTGTTGCATAACATAGCACTAGATTTTAGAGTGCCTTTAGTTCAGAGGATGTTGGTAAGTATAAATAAGGATTTTTTTTAATTAACACAATAGTTACCAGTAATATAATTATATCAATAATTTCAGCTGTGGATGAAGAAAGCAATGTACCAACTCTTTCTTCATATACAGAACATGACCAGTCGATGCTAAACCTGGGTCGCCAGCTGCGAGATCGGGTTGCTATCAGACTACATACTGTTACCACAATATAAAGCTTGTCTATTTTTGGAAAGAGGTTAAGTTTATGCTACAGTATTAATCTGTATTGCTATTATAATTTTTGGTTGCTATGTAGGTATGTGGTGCTCCGCTAGCTGGCCTCTTTGCTTCGCACCGGCCAGTGCATACGTCTGCGAGCTATGTTCTGAAGTTCGAATATCGAATCGCTGATTGGCAAAAAGCAACGTCGAACGGCCGGAGGATTATTCACTCTACAGACGCGAACAAGCGTGGTCGTCTAGCCTCGCCGCTAGGCCCACCGTTCTTTTACCATTTATCTGTACAATGTTGTTTTTCAATAAGACATTGTTTTAATATACTATCGTGGTAGTTATTATCGAGTGTATCATTTCAACGCCTACACTTAGGAAGTGAATCCTAACTAGGTAGTTGGTTGTAGAGCGAGGAAATCCAATAACTCCCTACAAATGGTGACCCCGAGAAGAATATTTTCAATAAAAGGTCAGTCTATTTTCAAGTGACCTCAATAAAAGGTTTTTTGAGGACTCTTCATATCAAGCTAGAAGAAGAATAATCTTTGAAATTTAATAATAATCAGAAGAATACTTATTTAAACAAGAATATTATTGTGAAGCATCGTTGCCAAGGAGAAACATAAATTCATCGAAGAAGACTTCGAAATTATTTTCGAATAAATAGAATGCTGTGACGGATCGATGGACATTTGACATCGCAGATTTTATTTCTTTTTTTCAAGATTCAAATATAAGAAGGAAGATTATAGTTCAAATTCAAATTTTGGAAGAGAAAATTTATAGACAATAGTGTCAATTGTTTTGAATTTGTTTTATAGGAACGTGACTATCAGACATTTTCAGATATTTTGTAAACAATAATTTATTTTCTTTCAGCGAATTAGTTTTTTAAAATTTTAGGATCTTAAATATAAAATAATGGAGAAAATTAAAATTTTGGAAGACGAAAATGAGTCGCTTAAAAAAAAAATTAAGGAGCTGCTTGGATCAGCTATGCCATTAGTGGAAGAAAATAAGTCGCTACGGTCCAAGCTGGCGAGTACCGCATCTGACCCCATTGCAGATGTACCTAAAATTTGTAAGGTTTCAGCTAAACTTCCACCATTTTGGGTGGACCGACCTACAGTCTGGTTCGCTCAAGTCGAGGCGCAATTTGCAATTTCAGGTATCACGGTTGATCAAACAAAATTTGATCATGTTGTTGCACAATTGGATTCGCGTATAATAGGTGAGATTGAAGATGTTATCACTCAGCCTCCATCTACTGAGCGATATAAATTTTTAAAGAAGGAACTCATCCGTCGTCTCTCTGCGTCTGAAGAACAAAGAGTTAGACAATTAATAAGCGACGAGGCATTAGGTGATCGCAAACCATCACAATTTCTTCGCCACCTACTTTCTCTTGCAGGTCATGCATTGCGCGATCAAAGTATTTTGCGTCAATTATGGATGCGTTGTTTACCGCAGCATCTTCAGGCAATTTTAGCCGCTCAGTCTGAGCTAAGCTTGGACAAAATTGCAGACCTAGCGGACAAAATTTTAGAGGTCTCTCCTGGCGTAACTACTCCCTCTACTTCAGTTGTGACTCCATCTCCATCTACTTCTACTTCTACTTTAGAAAAAACAGCTTGCTCATCCGATTCTAATGTAGCTATACTTTCAGGTCGCATTGATGAACTGACCAAACAAATAGCAGCGCTTACCAAGGATAGTAAGTTTTCTAACCGAAGCAGAAGCAGGTCCAGAAGACGTTTTAACAATCGTTTATTTTCACCCTCTCCTAACAACCGAAATAACGGTGGTGAGGTTTGTTGGTATCATCGTAGATTTGCATCGCGCGCGACAAAATGCACAAAGCCGTGTTCATTTGTGGATCCGGGAAACCGGCAAGGCAATCTGTAGAGGCGATGCCAGCTTGCCCGCAACGTAGTCGCCGATTATTTATTTCAGAAAGAAGATCTAAAATTCGTTTTTTAATAGATACTGGCTCTGATGTATCTTGTTATCCAGTTTCGTGGGTAGAACGGCACCCTAAAGTTGCCGATTATAGTATGCGCGCTGCAAACGGCAGCGTCATTAAAACGTATGGCTCAATTCTTTTAGGTTTAGATTTAGGATTACGCCGAGATTTTAGATGGCATTTTGTTATATGCGATGTTAGCACCGCCATTATTGGTGCAGATTTTTTAGCGCATTTTAATTTGTTACCAGATTGTAACACCAGCCGCCTGATTGACAACTCGACTGGACTCTCTAGTACGGCGTCAATCACGGTATGTGAGCAAGATAGCGTGAAGACAGTAAGTAGTGCAAACGATATTTTATCGGAATTTCCGGCCATTATTAGACCTCCAGGCCCAGTGCGCGAGATAAAACACAACACGGTGCATTTCATCAGAACTACTGATGGACCACCAGTATCTTCTCGCCCGCGCCGCCTAGGTCCGCAGAAGCTCGCCGTTGCAAAGAAAGAATTTGATAACATGCTAGCATGCGGTTCTGCTAGGCCTTCCGATAGCGCTTGGTCTTCCGCTTTACATTTAGCTCCAAAAGGTGACACTGACTGGCGTCCGTGCGGTGATTACCGCGCTTTGAATGCGCGAACGATACCAGATAGGTATCCCGTTCGTCACATCGGTGATTTTAATCAAAATTTGGTTAATTCAACGATCTTTAGTACGATTGATTTAGTTAAAGCATATCAACAGATTCCTGTCGCAAAAGAGGATATTTGTAAAACAGCAATTATAACCCCTTTTGGTCTTTTTGAATTTCCTTATATGGCTTTCGGGTTACGCAACGCTGGTCAAACATTCCAGCGGTTTATTGATGAAGTCGTACGTGGCTTGGATTTTTGTTTTGCTTATGTTGATGATATTTTAGTTTTTTCTAGGGACCCGCAGCAGCACGCCGAGCATTTACGTTTATTATTCAAGCGCTTAGAGGAATACGGCGTGGTAATTAATGAGAAAAAAATGCCATTTCAATGTTTCAGAAGTAAGGTTCCTCGGTTATAGGATTAGTGCTGCTGGTATCAGCCCGCCTATCGAACGGATCAAGGATTTACAGGACTTTCCCTTGCCAAAAACGGTTCAAGGAGTCCGACGTTTCCTTGGTATGGTAAATTTTTATCGGAGATTTCTTCCTCACATTGCACGTTATCAAGCGCCACTCATTGATGCTCTGTCAGCTATTCAAGGTAAAGGTGCAAAGCCATTTATTTGGTCACCTGATTTAGAGCGTAGTTTTGCAGCTTGTAAGGAAAGTTTAGCTAACGCAACCCTTTTAGCGCACCCTTTGCCTGACGCTCATCTAGGATTATTTACTGATGCGTCTTGTTCGCATGTAGGTGCCTGTCTGCAGCAAAAGGTAGGACAAGGTTGGCAGCCGATAGCATTTTTCAGTAAAAAGCTGAACGAAAAGCAGTCTACTTGGCCAGCTTATTATAGGGAATTATTAGCAGTCTATGAAAGTGTGCAGCATTTTAGGCACATTCTAGAGGCTCAGCCCGCCACGATTTTTACTGATCATAAACCTTTGTTATATGTTTTCTCTCAAAAACGAGAAAAGCTTCCCCCTGTTCAGTTAAATCAAATTATTTTTATTTCACAGTATACTACAGATATTCAGCATGTCAAAGGGGCAGACAACCTCGTTGCAGATGCGTTCTCGCGAGTGGAGGGCATCTCAGCACAGGACCTCCTCGTGGAGCTTTCTCGTTCGCAGGCATCCGATGAGGAATTAAGGAAGCTGCGTGATTCAACTTCAATGAAGTTGGCACGCGTTCCGATTCCAGGCACAACAGTTAAACTAGTTTGTGACCTCTCTACTGGAAAACCCCGTCCCTTTGTTACTCAGAATTTCCGAAGGAATATTTTTGACAGCTTTCATAATCTTAGTCATCCTGGCGTACGAGCTACTTCACGCTTGATAGCTGAACGTTTTGTATGGCCGTCTATGAGAAAGGATTGTCGCATGTGGACACGTGCTTGTCAGGGGTGTCAACTATCAAAAGTTACCCGCCATACAAGTTCACCTTTGTCTAGATTTTCAGATCCATCTAATCGTTTTTCTGTGATTCATATGGATATAGTAGGCCCATTACCTTACTCGTCTGGTTTCAAGTACTGTCTCACCGTCATCGATCGTTTTACACGATGGCCTGAGGTATTTCCAATGCCAGACACTACCGCCGAAACGTGCACAGCTACATTCGTTTCTGGCTGGTTAGCAAGGCTAGGGTGTCCTGAGGTCATTATTACCGACCAAGGGTCTCAATTTAACTCTCATTTGTTTTCTAAGATAGTGGAGTTGACCGGCGCGCAGCATCGCACGACAACTTCGTATCACCCGCAATGCAACGGTATGGTGGAGCGATTTCACCGCCAGCTGAAGGCGGCGATTATGTGTCACGCTAACCCGCAATGGACCGAGGTACTCCCACTTGTACTCCTGGGAATAAGGAGCGCCTGGAAGGAAGACCTCGGGACTTCTAGCGCAGAGCTTGTATATGGGGAATCACTGAGATTGCCAGGTGAATTTTTTAACCCTACTTTTAAGGATCGTCATATTGATCCAGCATATTTTATTGATAGACTTCGCACTCATATGGCGAATCTATCGCCAACTCCTGCAACTGCACATTGCAAAAAGTTTTTCTATATACCTAAAGATTTATCTTCCGCATCATTCGTGTATTTACGTCGAGGAACGATCAAGTTAGCGTTACAGCAGCCGTACACCGGTCCTTTCAAGGTGTTGGAGCGTGGTGAAAAGTCTTTTAGGATTGAAGTGAAAGGGAAACCAATCACAGTCTCTATTGACAGGTTGAAACCAGCTTACTTGTCACTTGATCCATCAGATGCAACAAGTACAACTCCAGTTTATACGCGTTCCGGACGTAGGGTGCGTTTTCCGTCGCATTTACAAACTTAATTTCTTTTTCTTCTCCCGTTCTTTTTTACTCTGCAGGGGGGTGATGTGGTGCTCCGCTAGCTGGCCTCTTTGCTTCGCACCGGCCAGTGCATACGTCTGCGAGCTATGTTCTGAAGTTCGAATATCGAATCGCTGATTGGCAAAAAGCAACGTCGAACGGCCGGAGGATTATTCACTCTACAGACGCGAACAAGCGTGGTCGTCTAGCCTCGCCGCTAGGCCCACCGTTCTTTTACCATTTATCTGTACAATGTTGTTTTTCAATAAGACATTGTTTTAATATACTATCGTGGTAGTTATTATCGAGTGTATCATTTCAACGCCTACACTTAGGAAGTGAATCCTAACTAGGTAGTTGGTTGTAGAGCGAGGAAATCCAATAACTCCCTACAGGTACATTAATCATTATTCCTCTTTTTATCAGGTTGCTTGACACCTATACTAACAACTCTGAATTTGGATTAAATAATATGCTGTAGATGGAAAAAAGGGTATGTAATCATGTTTCATGAGTAAAAACCAGTAATTTTATAAAATAAGATTTAAGTGTTTCTTGTATGACTAAGTTTTTTAGGTATGGGGTGTAGATGGCAGTTGTTACGCTCAGGAGGGCAAGCTGAGCTATAGGGCGCTGTCATAAGTCGAACCACACACGTCCCCGATGCTGAGCTTCCCACATTTATTCAGGCTTGGAGCAACCTATGCTCCAAGCCTGAATAAGTGCTCAGTCGTACACCCTGGATAATGTTGCAGACATTAACGAGCTTGCCCTTTTACATCTGCCTCGGACTGCAACAGCCAAGTGTGGTCTGGCGGTACTGGCTGCGATTTTCCCTCGTAGTCCGTACGTCCCTATCCCCCTCCTTGAAATCACACTTGTCAGCATCGATTTGCATGTTCGCTGGAGATATTCACACACACACACACACACACTTTTATTTTAAGAATATTATAAATATAAAGCTAGCTAGCTATAAATTGCTTAAAATTGTATTTATAACTCTGAATTATTATGAATATTGTTAAGAAAATTAAGGCATAGTTATCCTGCAGTTGTGTAAGTTCTTTTGTTTTATTGTAAAGTGGTTTTTTTTTTGTTATTTTAAGAACTGGTTTGGAAGAGACACCCCCAAGTCAGTATATCCTAGTTAGGGGGTCCAGGGTAATTTAAGGAATTTGTACATTTTGCTTGAATAAATAAAGATTTTTATGGAATTATTTGTTATTATTAATAATTAATGTTGTATGCATTTGGTTGGGGGTAGGTACCGAGGGTACTTAATACTAGTTCAACTGAGTTTTTACACGCCAGTAGTTCACCTGCGGATAAATAGTTGCACTCCCCATAAACTCAATAAATGATCAGTTTTAGGTGAGTGCAACTATTTATCCGCATTAGAACTATGTACTTGGGAATAAAAACTCAGTGGTCTGTTTGAATACGCAATCATGCGATTCATTCTCATGTAATTGGTAAACTGAATTATTCAATTCACAAAAAATAATTAATACAATCTTACACTAGGATAGGTATTAGCTAGGATCTAATAATTAAAACTCGATATAATATTATAATAACAACAATCATCTTTATTCTCCACATAGTAGGGTGGGGCAAAGATCCGCAATTTTAGGTTTCAACCTTTTTTCTCACCCAATAAGTAAAAGGTCCTGCAGGTTTTGGCTTCACTGGAAATCTTAATTTATGTGCTACAATATACCATTTTATTACTAGCGAAATAAGCACCATTTAGGAAAAAAAAGGAAAGGTAGACAACCTTGCCTTTGCGGACCTTTGCCCCACTGTTTGGGGTAAACGTCCGCAGATGCGGGGCAACTGTCCGCAGCTGCGGATCTTTGCCCCGATCAAATGAAATACACGGAAAAATTAACTTTTAATCAGTTTATTTATTCACAGTTATGAGTAAAACCGTTCCAGTTCACTGACTGAATAAACATTTCGGGTTGTGCTGGTTTTTTTTGGCTCCTTTATACTCGAAACGACTGATCCCCATTCATAATCGAGAATATCAGGCCGGTCGGGCCATTTCCATAATTTTCCAGCTTTCACCATTGATGATACAGTGGCATGGGTTTCTGAAACGCCAGTAATAACTCCTGGAAACAGTTTTTCTTCATATCGAACGGTACAAAATTCGCCTATGCACCTCTTTGGAGGCACCATCCGCTCAGACGATTCTTCCATCTTCTGATCACTGTCAGATTCTGACTCGTTGTAGACCGAAGTTCCAGATGAAATAGACTGAGACTGAGATGAGTCATCTGAATCAAACTGAAGTCTACGTGGTGGCTTCTTCTTCTGCTTTGCTGCCATCTTGAGCTTGTCTTTCCGTTTCATTGCATTTTTAATTTTACGATCTTCTTACAGTTACAGTTCTGGTGTGAACGGCTTCACATTAGTTTTGCGTTTGTAGTTTCTATAACGTAAAAACAAAAATTAGAACAATGAATACAAATCTTGGGGCAAACGTCCGCGCGCGGACCATTGCCCCATGCAAAATGCGGACCTCTGCCCCATTTTGTCATTTTGTAAACACAAACTAACCTAAAAACAAGAAATGCGCATTTGGCCAAATTATTGTCCATAGATCGCCTTTCAAAACCTGAATTATGGAATTGAACCAGTAAAAAAGTAAGCAAAGCGTATAGTAAATTACATTTTCAACTGAAGATGACCCGTAGGTCATCTTCAGTTGAAAATGTAATTTACTATACGCGTGTATTTACTTTACTATAATATCATTGTTTTTGTTGTGCCGGTCGGACGCCATGTAACTTTTGTGGGTCGTCTTCTATCAATGTTGCCAGCATAAAAATGTGTCTAAAACCACGACAATATTAAGCGATCATTTTAAATTGACGGTGCGGATCATTTCCCACTGCGGATCATTGCCCCACCCTACCGTACGTCAAAAATATACAATGCGATGGTGATAATCAATTAATCAAAATCAATCTTAAAACCAGAGATGAGGGTTCCAAATGCGCCTTGGCTGAGAAGAGCCAACAACAAACTCAGCCGGGATTTCTTCATTATCTCTATCTCACAGATTATTTTAAATTAATTAGAACTATCAGAGCCATTAGAGCAAATTATTGCCAAGCTGCCTTGTTATTTATATAATCCTTTTCATGGTGTTTAATAGGGTTTTTCAATAAGTTTGCGTTTTACAAAAACCTTTCAACTTTTTGAGAGACATCTCTAATCTTCTGTGAGTAGAAACGGATACAATTTCCAACAAATAAATTACTCATTTTACCAAGCCTAGAAGCAGGCATTACATTTTTATTTCTAGTACCTATTAACATTCTAGTAATCTACCACTTGTTTGGAATGCTTCTGTACGGGAGCGGGTGATATGGCTCGACCGTAACAAAGGATGATCATCCTTCCGAGCGGGTGTTGTGCTCGGGGACCACTGGTCCGACAATTCATCTTTGGAGGTCGTATATATAGCGTATTTCAAAGAACACTTCGTAATCGTGAGTTGGGCTGTTCGTGGTCGCGTGAATCGTACTAGTAATGCCATCTATTGGATTATGTGCGGACTGCGAAGACCGCCACACTTCCATTCCTTCCGATGCATGTTGAGAAAATTTGGTTTGTTACTTTTGCACAGCCCATCCGCGTAACCGATTTTGAGGAAATTTGGTCTGTTACCTTTGCACAGCCCATCCGCTTAACCGATTTTGAGGAAATCTGGTCTGTCACCTTTGCACTGCCCATCCGCTTAACCGATTTTGAGGAAATTTGGTCTGTCACCTTTGCACTGCCCATCCGCTTAACCGATTTTGAGGAAATTTGGTCTATTACCTTTGCACTGCCCATCCGCTTAACCGATTTTGAGGAAATTTGGTCTGTCACTTTTGCACAGCCCATCCGCTTAACCGATTTTGAGGAAATTTGGTCTGTCACTTTTGCACAGCCCATCCGCTTAACCGATTTTGAGGAATTTTGGTCTGTTATTTTTGCACAGGCCATCCGCTTAACCGATTTTGAGGAAATTTGGTACATCATCCAAGAGCACGAGAATGTGTGGATTTATTGACATTTGTAGATAAAATTGTAAAACACATTCTGTAAACTAAAACAGGAATAATCCTAGTTTTGTGCTAAAGAGTGTGTCAAACAGAATTACCCACATTATTTATTTAAAAATAATTGTCTCAACAAATCCATACCATCGCGCGCCAAATTTTGCCAGATCGCCTGCTGCTCAAGTTCCCTCTCACGCAGGCGAGCTTGCTCTCTGGTGTACTCTCGCGCCAAATTTTGCCAGATCGCCTGCTGCTCAAGTTCCCTCTCACGCAGGCGGCCTTGCTCTCTGGTGTACTCACGGAAAATGTCACGCCAGTGTTTGTCCTGTGCTACAAAACGCGCAGACACGTCATCCAATTGGGATGATCGTGCAGTCGTGGGCCGGGGGTTGGCACGGCTCGAGGTGTTGCGTCGCGGAGCCGTGCGTTGCGGAGTAGTGCGCTGCAGCGGTGACCCCGGGCGCCGCAAAGGTGACCTGGACACTGATCTCGAGCGTCGCAAAGGCGACCTCGACTCGGACATTGGGCGCTGCACAGGCGATCTTGGGTGTCGCAAAGGCGACCTTAATGCGGGCCTTGGGCGTGGCAGAGACGTTCCCGGACGCCCAAGAGGCGAACCCGGGCGACGCAAAGGCGATCTTGACGCCGACCTTGTGCGCCGCAGTGGCGACCTCGGCGTGGGCCTCGGGCTGCTTATACTTGCTGGATCAGATGCTGGCACTGAAAAAATTAATTTAAAAACATTTAAAATTATAAATTTTTAACAGACTTCCAAAAAAGGAGGAGGTTTTCAATTCGGCCACTTCAGGCATACCTGTGTGCCAATTCAGTTGATTAGTTGGGGAGTTTAAGGTATTTTCAATCGATTAGTAATAATGTCCTCCCGACCGAATTTCAGCCACAGCGGCCTATCTCCAGAGAGATTAGCCATCTGCGCGGGAGATATTATTGTGCATAAGTGTGTGTGTGCTCTCTCACTCTGTTCCTTTACTCTCATAGCCCGATGGGACGGAAAATCCGACACGACCGGAGAGAGATCAGGCGCAACACCGACGGCTTTGCGTGCTCTCCGAGGCACGGTGGTGAAACACCGCCAACTTCCTAACTCCGGGCTAGTGCTCAGAGTTTCTTGTTAGAAAAACCCAACACTTTTAATGGCCCAACCCGGGACTCGAACCCGGGACCTCGTCGGCCGCAGTCGAACATGCTAACCACTAGAGCAACGAGGCAGTAAGTGATTAGCAATAAACAGATACATATAAGGAGATTCAACAGTAAAAGGAAGTTCTTTGATCACTCTACAGCAGAGCAGATTGACGCAATTTTTTAGTCGAGTGTAGTTATGGGACCTGCCCCCCTAGCATGGGCCGGGACATTTTCTCCCCGAGGAAAGGATAAAAATTAAAGAGTAACGAAAACAAGCAAAATCAAAAGCACAGATAAAAAATTATGACTCCTTGACATTAGTCGGGGACTAGTCTTTCCCCGCCTTATCACCGTCGATAATTATATCCACCCCTGTGCCCATACTCGGAGAGTGGATAAAACTGTCGGAGGGGATAAAATTTTTATCTCCGGCCCATGCTAGGGGGGCTGGAGTGACATAGGCTATCACCCTACGGTAACCTACCGGTACCTAGGTTACAGATAAAGCTTTATAAATAGTGTGTTAAAAATAGGTAAATAATAAATTAACTTACAAATTATTTGGATGTCTGACAAAGAAAGAGTGGGAGTGATTTCATCTAGAGGTGGGTCGGTACCCGTTTTGTTAATACCGTAACTATTTATTGGTATTATTGTCAATAAACAGTTATGAAACTATTTATTTTAATAACTATTTATTGGCGAAACCGCAATACTGACTACCGAGCTAGGTGTAGGTGTTTGATAACGTTTCGCCGGTATTATAAAAAATATTTCTGAGATAACAGTGTATTACTTCGTTTCGTTGCGTTATTCGGCAATAAAGAGTTTCTGTCGAAAACTATGTATCGGAGAATACCTATGTTCCGTGAACCGGGTACCGACCGGCCGCTACTCGTTGACTGTCGCGTTTCGGGTGCGCGTTTGTTGCGTCATTCGTGGTATTCTCCAATACATAGTTTCTTGAAATAAATAGTTTTCATGCAGCCTAATACCTTACCTTAACTATGTATTGGTAAAATACCTTAAGTATTTTACCAATACATAGTTAATGCAACTATTTACGGTTTGCAACGCCCACCTCTAATTTCATCCGGTGAACAGGTCAGAACTGGTGGTGGTTGTGAAATCTGTAATTATAAATATTAAATATATGAATATCAATCAATAGCTAACATACCATGACCCAAAAGCTTTCTTATTCAGATAGCAGGCAATTCAAAGCAACAAAATATTAATTGATCACTTCAACTCAGTAAAACTGTATTTCATACAAGTCCATACTAATAAATATTATAAATGCAGTGTCTGTCTGTCTGTCTGCTATGCTTTCACAGCCCATCTTTTCTCTCTGTACAAAGTTGGTACACCGATAGGATGCATCATGGGGCTATAGGATATAAACAGACATAGGCTACTTTTCTATCCCAGGAAATTAAAGGGAATCACTATGGGGATTCTCTTTTAGGCAACCTACATGTCATACAATTAGAAATATGTATGGTTATAGTTAGTTAATATAATCTCTATATATATAAAATTCTCGTGTCACAATGTTAGTTACCATACTCCTCCGAAACGGCTTGACCGATTTTTATGAAATTTAGTAGGTATGCATATTCAGTAGGTCTGAGAATCGGCTACTATCTGTTTTTCATACCCCTAAAACACCTCAATCCATGCGGATGGAGTCGCGGGCATCAGTAATATAATAAATGCAAAAGTGTCTGTCTGTCTGTCTGTCTGATATGCTTTCACGGCCTTTTTTTTTCTCTGTACAAAGTTGGTACACAGATAGGATGTGTAGTGACGTAACTACGGGGAGCAGGGTTATATGTTGAAATGACACACGTACGATGTAACCGAAGGTCCGTTTATTACTGAGCTAACTTATTGTAACAACTAACACCTCACTACATCACCCTCCTAAGAGTAAAAAAAAATTACGGTAAGTACATTTTTTTTTTTTTTTTTTTTTAACTAAATGAAAGAAAACATTTGTTTCGTTATTCTCTTAAAATAATACTCGAAGCTTAAACACAAGAGTACATACGTTATCTTATTACAATGTAATTAGATATAGCTCATAGCTGCAGCTTAAGCAGAACTTATAACTACTTTGTTAATATAATAACAATGTTATAACAGATTTGAAAAGTTATATCATATACCTATTGGATATTTTATTATTATTGTCTATAAGGCTTAGTGCGATTTTTATGAATAATTTCTCTTTTATTATTTTTAATTATTTCAACATTGGGTCCGATTTCTCTTATCACTAAATATGGTCCCTTGTACAGTGGATCCATTTTATTGTTACTTTCACTCTTAACTAAAATTAAATCGTCTTTCTTATAACTTATTGGATTTTTATTTCTATCGTAAACTATTTTCCTATTCAACTTATTCTCAATTAACCTTTTCCTTGCATCTCTATGTGCGATTTGTAACCTATACTTTAATTCTAGGGCATAATTATCGGGATCATACAATGGCTCTACTTTGTCTTTCAACCTACTAGGTATATTACATTGTTTACCAAAAACTAGTTCGTATGGAGTATAGTTTGTTGATGTATGTACGGTTGTATTAAAAGAAAAACACCAAAACGGTAGCCAATAACTCCATGTAAAAGTATTTTCTTCACATTGGATACGTAAAAAGTTTCTTAGATTTTTATGGGTATTTTCTAACGCACCTATACTCTGATGATGGTAAGCTGTGGAATGGATTTTTTCTATTCCTAATAACTTACATGTCTCTGCCATTGTAGACGATACAAATTCTTTTCCTCTGTCTGTTCCGATGACGTCAGGAACGCCGTACCTTAATATAAAATTATTAACTAATGCACTGGTTACTACCTTAGTTTCCTTTGATGGCAATGGGTATGCTTCCACATACTTGGTAAGCTCACACTGGATGGTAAGTATGTATTGATTACCTGCATCATCTTTATCTAATGGTCCTACTAAATCGAGGAATATTTTTTCGAAGGCTGAGTTTGCTGTCGTCGTTATCACCATTGGCTCCTTATAACTAGGTGAATGCTTCATAGTTTGACACTTAATACACTTACCTACATAATTTCTAACATCTGCTTCAAGTCCTGGCCAGTAATAGTTACTCTTAATATTATTTACCATTCGCCGAACGCCGGCATGTCCGCTCGAAGGTAATAAATGATAATCGTTTAGTATAACCGTCTTCTCGTCTTTATCCGTAATTCTCTTAACATTTCTTAATATATGAATTTGGGGACCGGTCCACATATTTCTACTTTTTATCTCTTCACACAACTCTTTTAAAAATAACGTGTTGTATACGTCTTTTATTATACATATTTCTTTCACATTTATTTTATTACAAAAATCTCTCAAAATATCCGCAAATACGTCTCGCGTGAAATGCGTCATATAATTGAGGTTAATGTATATAATTGATTGACTTTCTACATACGTAAAACATTGATTTTCTTCAGTTACTTCTCTTTTTGCTCGCAATCTATCTAACCATTTACCTTCAATAAACTTCATTTCCACGGAACCACTGGGAATACGCAATATTTCCGCTACTCTAGGTTGGCCTGACCTATCGTTGTCAGAAATATTAGGCATACTTGTGTTTCCTAAACTATTGTTATCCACATTATTATCTAACTTATTCCTTTGTGTACGCGTCATAACCATAATTTTTTCATTGATATCCTTTAATTCGTTCGAAGTAATGGTTACCCTACTCAATGCATCCGCTACTACGTTATCTTTTCCTTTAATGTAAACAACATTGTAATCATACTCCTCAAGCTTCAACCTAAACTTCAATAATCGGCTAGAGGGATCTTTCATGCTAAATAAATATATAAGTGGTTTATGATCTGTCATAATCGTAAATTTTCTGCCAAATAGATATGGTCTAAAGTATTTAACACTCCATACAGTGGCTAACAACTCTTTTTCTATAGTTGGATAATTTAACTCTGCTTTGTTTAATGGTCTACTCGCGTAAGCTATGGGTTTCATATTTCTGTTACACAAAACTGATCCGATAGCTATACCGGACGCGTCAGTTTGTAAAATAAATTCGTTGTTCTCAGAAAAATCTGGGTACTGTAAAATAGGTGGAGATACTAGACCTTGTTTTAATTTTTCAAACGCTTTTTGACATTCATTCGTCCATTCAAAATTTGATGTTTTCCGACAAAGTTTATTTAATGGTACAGTTATTTCGGAAAATTTCGGTATAAATTTTCGGTAATAATTACAGAACGCTACAAAACGTCTCACCTCGTCTGTACTTTTTGGAGTAGGATAATTTTGTAATACCTTAACCTTTTCTGGATCGGGTAAAACACCGTCTGATGTAACAACGTGGCCTAAATATAAAAGTTCGGTCTTTAGAAATTCACATTTTTGTGGATTTACCTTTAAATTAACTTTCCGTAGACGTTCAAAAATATCTACTAAGTTTTTATTGTGAGACTCTAAGTTACGTCCGTAGACTATTAAATCATCCATGTATACAAATGCTTTATCACAGGTAAGACCGGATAATGCGACAGACATGACACGCGAAAAAGCACTGGGGCTTATTTTAAGTCCCATTGGTAAACGCATCATTTGATATTGTCCTGAATTTGTTGTGAAGGCTGTAATTTTTCTACTATTAGGCTCTAAACTGGTTTGGTAGTATGAAGACTGTAAATCTAAATGGCTAAAATAAACTGCTCCAGACAAAGAATCTAAGATTTCGGTTATATTGGGTAACGGGAATTTATCATCCTGGATGACATTGTTCACTTTTCTGTAATCAATAACTAATCTCCATTTTTTATTCAGATCCGTTGATTTTTTCGGAACTAAAAGTACTGGACTATTCCAATCGCTATTTGTCCTCTCTATAATTTTATCGTCTAACATGTTTTTAATTTGCTTCTCGACTTCCGATTTCAATGACTCAGGAATTCTGTATGGCTTAACATAAACAGGTATCGTGTTCGGTTTTATGTTGATACTTTGTTCCATTATATTTGTCGTACCTAGCTTATCGCCTTCCAAGTAAAACACATCGGCATATTTTGCACATATTGATGTTACTTGGTCTCGCTCGTAAGTATTCAAATGATCCAACTGTAATATTTGTAATAACTTTTTAACTCGGTCGGTAGAAAGATTACTAGATTTACTAAAATTACATATGTTATAGTCATCTAGTAAAGTTAAGTCTGGGTTGAACATAAGTATTTTTTGATCTTGTTCGGAAGTATTTAATATTCGCACTGGTATTTTTCCTTTATGAGCTTTTACTATGCTTCCTGCTAAAAATATATTTTCTGAAAACTGTTTCGCGCTCAAGACGTACTCATTCCCTGTCAATGACTTATCTATAGAGATAAAATGTGTGGACTCACTTCTAGCTGGTAATGTTAAATAAATTTTATTTTCATCGCTCTTATTAATTTTCATGGAACACTTTTGTCCCTGCCTGTACAAGGTAAGCTGATTAGTGCGAAAGTTGATATTCGCATTGTAAGTTCGTAAGAAATCTAGCCCGATAATTCCATCCGTCTGACACGGCATATCGTCCAACACGTGGAACTTATGTGAAAATATTTTTCCATTCGTTTCTAAACTAATATATGCATACTTATTTGAACTTATTTTTCCACCTAAACCTGAAATTATAGTTTCGTCATCGTATAGTTTTATATTGTTCGGTAATTTATCTCTATGTAAAATGCAAAGAGTTGAACCACAATCTAGCAAAAAGGAACAATTTATGTTATTTAATGTAAAGTTTATCACATCCAGTCCATCACAAGTGGCTAAAATTTTATGCTCGAAAAAACTGATAATGCGGGTTAGTATCACTTACCTCGTTATCGTCTTCTTGGGGACGGGATTGATGTTCCCCGACATATGTTTTCTGTTGCGTAGTGGTGCTGCGCTCCCGATGGCCTTGGAAACCCCGAGGTCCCCGAGTATAACCACGACCTCGCCAATTTCCGTTTCGTCCTCGGTAATTAAAAGATCCTCGGCCCCTGTTCTGTTTCTGGTTATAATAAGTATTAGCAGGGTTATAGTTATGATTACTGTAATACCTACCTCTGTTGCCACGGTATGAATATCGTGGAAACCAACTTCTGCTTCTTACTGAACCTCGTATATTCATTACCTGCTCTGACGGTTGCGAAGTTTCCTCGTCTTGTGCCGCTCGGATCGCATCTTTTAGTTGCTGGTAGTCTCGTGCTGCTATAATCGTACCTAACCGTCTGTTACGTAGCCCGTCAGCGAATCTTTTGATAGCTAACTGTTCATTTATTGGTCTTAAAATTTCACTAGCGCTTTCATTACAGTCTGCCTGCGAAATTGTTAATTCGACAAAAAGCTCCTCTAACTTGCTTCCAAAATCCGCGATACTTAAGTCATTTTGGGACAACTTATTCATCTGAACTAGTAAAGAATTTGCTGATTTTTTTGTAAGTATAAATTTTTTGATATCAGAGGTCAATTCAGCTACTGTTTTGTAATCTGATTTTAATTTTAGTTTTGCTGTTTTGGTCAGCCGTGTTTTTAGTATAAAAGAAATCAGCAACTTCTTATCTTCCAGTTTTGTTAAACAAGAGTCATACATTTCAATACCTTGTATCATATTTTCCGTTGTCACCTCCTTTCCGTCCATAATAGGTATTAAGGTGCTTGCCGTTTTTAAATCAAAATTCGCCATTTTTACTAATGATATAGACTTATTATAGCTTAATATTTTACGATAAGTGATCTCTATGCTTTTACATAAGTTTTCTATTATTAATCCGGAATAATCTGAAGACACATCCTTTTCATTTAAGCTTTTAATATAATTTTCGTACTCTTCATATATTTGTGTGGCTTTTAATATCTTTCTTACCCCTATTTCTTGTATTCTTTTTTTTTGACCTAATTTTCTAAGATTTACCCTTATATATTCTAATTCATTATATATATTGCTTAAATGTCTTTCCATTAATTTATAAAGTCTATGTATTGTCTCAAGTTATTTTATTCACGCCTCACAGTTCATGTATTAACACGTCACGTCGTAATTTATTTTCAGATAACCACAACTACGCTTTTAATTCACTTCACTTGGTTTCATTTAATTTTTCACTTTCAATTTTTACACTTGGTTCTCTTCTTCCCTTGCTGCTTGCCTTCTTAGTGAAATTCGCTGCTGTAGACGTCTAATGATATCCGCACGTGCTCCTTCTTCTATCCAGTTTGTATGGCACTGCTTGTATTTTACTATTCCAAAGTAAAGGAGTGCTGCGCTGCATATCGCCAAGATTGCTGCTAACATTATATTGTTGGTATAAATTGGGTGCTCCATTGTCGAGTCCCCGCTTTGTGAAATGGCCTCCTTATTTTCACATATGCATTTGGAACACTTCGTGCCCATTTTTGCAGTTACTAGTGACGCGCGCTCGGGTGCCTCTGCCAGCGCAAAAAAAAACTACGCGCCGCGCGCTGGCAGGGTCGCCATGTAGTGACGTAACTACGGGGAGCAGGGTTATATGTTGAAATGACACACGTACGATGTAACCGAAGGTCCGTTTATTACTGAGCTAACTTATTGTAACAACTAACACCTCACTACAGATGCATCATGTGGCTATTGCATATAAACAGACATAGGCTACTTTTCTATCCCAGGAAATTAAAGGGAATCACTATGGAGATTCTCTTTCAGGAAACCTACATGTCATAAAATTAGAAATATCTATGGTTATAGTTAGTTAATATAATTAAACGTAACATTTAGTATGTTAATCATACAAACATGCATACAACAAAGATTTCATAATATATTATTTACCTCCACACCAACTTCAGGCACATCTGCCAAACCTGTTGCAGACTGAGGCGCTATAAGAGTTAGGGACTCGCTGCTCCAGGTCTGATAAATGAAGCCTATAAGGTGGTCCACCACCAGTTCTTAGAGCTGCTTGATGAATTTTTGCGGCTTTGCGTTTGGTGTTTAATTTGAAATCACTCCACACCTAACATACAAAGCAAACAAATCATAAATCATGCTACATGCTATAACATAGTTAGGAACAGTTCGGGTCAAACTTAAATGCGCCTCGAGAAGTTAATGTTAGTACAGTAATGTTACAGTCGATTAGAAAAAAATAAACTCAATTCGTACTTACTTTTTTCCATTTGTCAACCGTTTTTGTATCGCCGGTGACATCCAGGTTTAGGCGTTCCGCCAGCTCTGTCCACAGCTACACAGCCCGAAGCCGGCCCGCCGGACCGTCTCCCGGTTTTACTAAATCACCGTGGCTAAAACACAATGTAATTCACAATCAATGAAAACTCACAACTTTTAACATTTGTCAAATTGTAAGTCTGTACTTACTACTTAATAGCCACCGTTCCATAAACTCCACGATCGCCTCGAATTGCGATGCACTCGTCTTCATTTTTTAGTTAGATATCTGCAAAATGACTATCACCAATCAGAGAAAGATAAAAGAAGATGATAAGCAAGAAACAAGAAGCTGATAATACTGAAATAATAATTACTGAATTAAATTATTAACCGTAAACCGCCTAACGACTTTCTAAAACTTTTGAATTGGTTGCAGTGTTACCAACTCTCGAAAATATTTGTCCCTAAAACTTAAGTCAAAAAGCCACAATTTTTTTTTTACTGTACTTTCAAATTAAGATTCATAATGAATTATTCAAATTTTTACTAATTATGAAAATCTTAATTTTGGAATTACGGCTTTCTTATTGGTCGTAAGAAAAAATTATAACAGACATTATTTTTAGAAAATTAACTTTTAAACGATTTTTATTTCAAAAAATTATAAATAAACAACCAATAATTTCGCCGTGATATCAACAATTTGTTAATTATTAACTGCAATTTTGGACCACATTTTGGTTAACCACGGACCACCACAGAGTAGTTGTGAATATGGAGGCAGAATGAATAGCCTCCATAGTTGTAATATATTAAGAATCGGTAGTAGATTATTTATTTATTTATTTATTTTAATAGGGTTAACAAACAATAGCACGCAGTGCGTTAAGCAAACAGTATATAGTTAATATAAAATATTTGGTTAACATGCTACCAACTGCGATAGATAGATAGATTTTGACATTTAAACTTTTTTATGACATTTTACCATAGAGAAACATACCATAGTGTGCGTAATTTTATTATTAGGCGTACGTTTGGGTCTAGATTTGCTTGATGAAGTACGCAGCAACTTTATTTTATTTCTAGTCTCGGCATGACGCATAACATTCTTGAAGAAATTTTCACATTCTATCTTAGTATAAGTTTTGTCCGATTCTCTCACAAGTTCATAAAAAAAATTGATAGTTCGTCTTTAAAGCAAATTTTTGACGTTGTTCTTTTAGAGCCTCCAGCCCAAGAGCATATTGTCATGAATTTTCTTGTAAACATTACATCCACTAACGCGTAAGCGTTATTGCTCCCTCGTCTTTTCCCACTCCCACAAACTACAGAAAGTTTATTTTTCAAACTTGACATCATGGTTGGATCTTTGAGTTGATCTTCAAAAGCATCAAGTTCTTCTTTGTCAGATATCGGCTTAAAATCGTTCGTTTCTTGAATTTTAACCTCGCGGCCGGAGCGACTCCTGCCGATCAGAACGCCGACTTCGTCCAGGAACTGTTCGAAATCGGCGAGACTCCGATTCGGCGAGAAGTACACTCCGACGATCAGGATGTCGCTCACCACGGCAGAGACATATCCCCGACCTCGGACCACGTCGACGAAGGCCGGGGAACCCACCACGGGACGGGACGTCAGCGCCACCACTCCGTCCCTGTCTCCCACCCAATCATCCCCGGTTGGGACGCGATAGGGCTCGGCGACCACGGTCACGTGGATCGACCACTCCGCCATGCTCTGAAACAACAGGTCCTGAGCTCTGGCGCAGTGATTGATGTTCGCCTGGAGGAGGTTCAGGTCCATCACTGGTCCGTAGCCATTGGAACCTCCTGTGCCCCTCGCGGCGCCTCCGCTTGCTGGGTTGGTGGAGAAGGCCTGTCGCCGCTCCCTCCTCCCTTCTTCCCTTTAGGCGGGGGCACGCAGGCCCTGCCACCCGCCCGGTGTTCTGACGGCCGCCCGGCCGTCGCACAGACTACGCAGCGCAGCGCCGCAAGTAGTGTAGAATTGGGGATTCTGTATCACTTTGCTTCGCTCACTCCGTTCGCTCGCCGTGATACAGAATTCCCCAATTCTACACTACTGTCCTTGATAAATGAATGCAATGTAAATACAAGCAATAAATCTGTCATCCGCATTTAAGTAAACTATTCACTCGCTATTAGGTCAACGAAATACATATTTAATGTATTAGATTACTAGTTCATGCTTTGGATTTCAAACTTTCTGTTCTATTAGTTCTTTAACAATAAAATAATAAAAAACCAACCTATGTTGTTTAATTGTTGTTATCTGATTGATGTTTTATGAATATTATGCCTTTAACTTACTCTGAAATATAACTATATATTTTTAACTTACTTAAAAATATAATGAGGTACTTTTGAATAAATGAAACAATCATATTCAGTTATCTATAATTTTATTGTTTACACACCACTTTTTTAAGCAAGTTACATTTTTTAGTGCACAGATAGTTGGATGATAAACACAGCTATATATATCTGAATGCGAATTATACAATTTATACAATGTTAACAAACTAGGACATCCATGATCTTCTAAGTTATATATATTAGGATTATCTAATATGTCTTTTAACCATAACTTTTAAAACACTTTTAAACATTACTCAGCGGTCTATACTCTACAAGACGATCGTTAATGATTAAACAGTAAGCGCTAGTATTGCTTGGAATATCCTGAGACGTTTCAATTTCCAGACGAACATCAACTGGACCAGTTTTTAAATTTTCATTTTGCCTGGAACAGTCTATGACAAATAAAGGCGCTCTTTCCTTAAATGTATATAGATCAAGCAACGGGTCGATAGGAAGGCTATAAAACGACTGACGAAACTTAGCATACATGTCGTATAATATACTATATTTATTTTCATCAAACTTGAGATTTAAAGCATCATACGGATAATAGTGAGAATTCAAAAATAATGTAACATTGGTTAGTGTACAATGATCGAATATTGTGCTGTCTTTGTTTTTAATGTTCTTTCTATTAGTTTGCAAACCAAATATAACATATCGAGGTTTTTCTAATTGAGAGGCTGTCTTTAACGCCCATGAATGTTTCGTTGTTTTTGGCAGTAATGGATATTCATATAAATCCCAATTTCTAAATGCTATTTGTATTGGATTATCTTTCTCTAATTTCTTTAGAAGTATTAATCTTTGCTGGTCTGATACTTTTATATGAGGCACTCTCCACTGAATTCTCTGTATATCGATGTCTACAATATCATCGTTATCCATGACAACGCTATTTATGTTAGTACTGCCTCTATTAAGTATGAGTTCGTGTTTACAGTTGATTATTATTTTATCGTAATCTTCTGCAAAACCCAAAATCTTATTCAAGGGTATCAAAGCATTGAAATTTCCATTTTGATTTTTGAATCCGTCTAAATTCCAACCCCACATAGCAGCCGCTTTACTCTCGCCGCTATTCATTGAAATGAAAGACTTCATTGTTGTAGTAATTCCAACATTTCGAATACGATCGATTTCAACACCATTTATTTCATATCGGATGTCTTGGAAAAGAAATGCAATTGCATTATTACTGAAGTCAACGCTTTTTTTCTGAACTTTGCCAGCTTGATCTTTATGAGTCACTGAAACTTTTCCTTCAATGTAAATGGAACTATCTGATGGTAACACGTAAATATCTTGCTGGTGAATAGGTATCCGAATTTCATCATTTTCATTGAAACTATTATTGTATGGGTTATATGTATGAATCTCATAACTCTCAATAGAGTTATCGAATTCAGGTAAATTGTTTATTTGAAGGAGACTCATACTTTAAAACCGAGAGTCTTAAGAAATTGTTTATTACTCCGATTAATTTTCTTATATACTCTTACACGTCTACTTTGTTTAACAGTGCCCTTTGTAATAAGTTTTTTAAATGTAGGGTTATTATCTTTATAATTATTACTTTTAGAAAATACTATCATTTTGACTTTTTCAAATGAAGACGCAGGACAATGGTTTCACTTCTGAAATTTATATAATTGCCTTCCAAATCCAAAATTTTTATTGTTATTGATGAAATTATTTTTCTTTTAACGGGAAAATAAATCACATTACTTGGAGATTCTATAAATCTATGACTAGGAGGAATGTTCGGTACAAACTCATAAATAATATGTGAAGGAGAACCGTTAGTGTACGAACTCTGCACAAGATCACATTCGATTCTTATGACAGACACTGGTAGAATGTTTACTGATGCTGTTGATTCATGCCATTTATTTGCTTTCAATTTTTCGCTTAAAAAGCCTAACATAGGCCCAATACTATTTTCCGAATCTAAGTTTATAGTTTCCGTACAGTACAAAGAACAAGTCAATGTGTTAATGTTAGATTTTATTTGTAATTCACAATTTTCAACTCTTTCTTTTAGGTATTCATACAAATCTTGTAAATCGTAAGCACCCGGTGGAATAAGAATTCGTTTTTTATTTTCTCCATATTCAAAAACATTATTGCTATAGTTGACATTTGGAATTGAATTAAATGCAGAAAAATATATTAAGCCACACTCATATTCGTCTTCCAGAATAAGAGGAGGGGCGTAATTTGATTCTAGAATAGATTCATTACCCACAATAGTGAGTGTTATAGACATAATGGATGACTGATCTTTTATTTTATTGCAGCAAGTATTTATTTGCTATCTTTTCCAGAAATTCATTAGAAATTTGATACAAAGATGGCCGCAGTTAAAAGAGTTAAATCCTTGATAATTGTCGTAATTATAATTAATTTTCGATCCCAAATACTCAACAAATTCTTTAGGTGGTTTTAAATCACCATAGCTATCGAAATATTCAATGTAATTATTTATCTTTGCGTAGGCTACCCAATGAGTTCCAGGATTTTGAGAACTATCTAGGTTGATTATTCCACACTCTTTTTTATATGGATGTTTTGGCAATTCATTTCTCATGAATACACCTCTGAAATGAGGAATATTTTTAGAAATCTTTAAAATATCAAAGTTACTCAGAGCACGATTGGGTAGCCGCCGAATCAGTTTTTTCCTTCTTTGTATATATTCCTAAACCATCACCATAGGGTTTAATAAATAATCCTTTTCCGATACACAATGTGTCCATTTTTTCGTTATGAGTTTTTAGTTCTTGAATTTTTTTTTTATTAAGTTAATAGCATTAACGGCTTTCACTATACTAGCAGCACCACCTGCTAAACTACCAGCAGCAGACAATCCTGCAAATATTGGAACTAATGGCAAAACACCACCTGTCTTTGGTATAGGTATTATGCGCGGTATATTAACTGTTGAGTCGCTAAGGAGTTCCTTAGCAGCGGCAATAGCTAATTCAATTGCAGCTTTCTTGCATTTAGGTTTTAATTTATCAATATGCTTCTTTGCGGCAGACACAATATTTTTAAAGCTTTTCTTCAAACCGGCACCAGAATTACTTTTTTTAGAGGAATTAGATTTATTTCTCAAATTCATTTTACGCTTAGTCGACTTATGCTTCTCCATTTTTAATAAAAAAAGAACTGTCCTGCACCGTAGACAATAAGAGACTGATAATTGCTAATGTATAAAGTGTTTATAAAATATCTACTTTATCTATCCAACTGTTTTCACTGGATGGCAGACCCAACCATTTAACATATAACTTATTTCCTTTTCTTTTTAGAACCTTTTCAATTAGATATACATCTGGATGTTGTGTTTTTTGCAATTCTTCGGTATAGAATGATCCTAATATAGGTCGATGTCTTGCATCTTTTAGAAGGTAAGTAATAGGACGAGTGTTTTGAATCTGAGCTATGTTAAAAATTTCAGTTGACCAGTTGGGAGTATATCCTTTTTCAAAAGTTCCTTTATATTTGCTAATTCGAACAAAATCTCCAATTTTAAATTTAGCACGTTTCTGCGCTGGCGTTGATATTAATTGTAATGATTTATATCTTTCAAGTATTTTTTTTTTATTATTTTCATTTACTTTATCTGGAGCTATACCAATTGTTCTATGACGTGTGGAGTTATATTGTTTCATGATGTACTCAAGGGTACCCCAATTCCATTTGTAACTGCCTTGCAAGCTAAATTGTTTGTAAATTTTAGTTTTCAATGTTCTTATAAATCTTTCCACTATTGATGCCTTCTTGGTGGAATAAGTAGAATAATGATTAATCCCATATTTTCGTAATACTTTTTTGAAATAACTATTATAAAATTCAGTCCCTAAATCAGTTTGCAGATTTTTGGGAACACGTCCTTGTTCTAGTAACTTGCTAAAGGCTGCAGACACAGTTTCTTTATTTTTATGTTTCAGGGGATATGCCCAAGCATACTTTGAGAAAGCATCAATGACTGTTAAAATATATTTATAGTGTGAATTGTCTTTTGAGAATGATTGCATATCAACTAAATCGGCCTGCCATACATCATCAATGTCTTTAAGTATAACATGTCTTCGAGGGAAAGTTTTTCTAACGTTTTTATGTATTTCATTAACTACACTATCTTTGCTCATTTTTTAAATTTACGACTTAAACAATCTATACTTTTTTTAATACTGTTTATTTCTGAATTTAACTGTAACAATGCTTGTTCGACTGATTTCAATCTTGTAAACTTCTCATCTATAATTTTATCGACATACAGCTTAGTAGCACAATCATTTGGGTCTATAGGCGTACCAATATTCTTAATAATTTTATGTTGAGCATCATATATATTTTCTAAGTCGTAATTATCAATTTTTAATTTTTTGTGCACATGATGACCAAACTTGTTGACATTCATGTTCAGCAGTATTAAAGGAACTAGATCTAAGTGGTAAATAAGTCGTTATTTTATATAGTTTATTTAATAATGCCAGCTTCTTTTAGTTCTTCGATAATTGATATGATCTCATTATCATGACTAGTGTTGCCAGCATCTTTTGAAGCGATTAATATTTTCAATCTATCTACCAATTCATTGGGATCGTCCCAGTATACAAAATCTGTATTCTTACTGTACTTTTTCAGAATTGGCATAAAACCGCCCTGTTTTGATTCCTTGTTATTCAATTCAATTTCAGAAAATAGTGGTTTCACGATTTTGGTATATTTGAGTCCTTTATCACCTTTTATCTGATTTAAAGGGTTGTAGTCTCTTTTGTGCACACTAGTATTACATAAAATATCCTTATAGACTAATTTATCTTGCTCAGATATCACTGCTAAATCTGGTTTACTTTGAAATAACAATTCTGCTAACCCTGGCGTCACTTCATAGCTTATATTTCCTATTTTTTCCATCATATTTTTATTTGCAGTATCTCTACCGTCTAAAAACGTAACTTTTGAATTTCCAATCATCAGTGTACTGTTTTCATTGCGCACGCCGAAAGGTACATTTAAATTTTTGCATGCATTTTCTGGCATTGGTGAGGGAGTACGAATTTCCTCAATATTATCAGAATTTTCATAAGAAATTTTCAATTTTGGTGTTAGATAATTTTTATTATCGTTTTCAATGTTTTCAGTTTTATCGGTGGTTGAAGGTGAAAATGAATCTGTTAAATCATGGTGAGTTTTATTTTTATAATCATTTTTGTGCAATACTATTGATTTTAATGGATCAGTTATAGATTTAAAAAGTTTGCGTCGTTTTAGTTCTAAGTCATCTTCTTCTTCTCGCATTTGTCTTGCTTTCTTTTTAATAGTTTTAATTGACTTAATTAATTGATTCTTTATATTTGCTTCCATATTTACTAAAAATGGGTAGGTATCTTTGGGAATGCCACGTTCAACTGACAAAATTTGCCTCGTAATTGGTATATAATAAATTTATTTTTCAAAGTTCACGAATATGTCGAATGTTTTTCTGTATCGACCGTTGTTTAATTCACTATCTTTGCTGATCAACAAAAACATAAATGGATCTTTCCAAATACTTGTACATAAATGTTTAAATTCGTGCCAGCTCATATCAGAATTAACATGTTCATTATATATGTGTTTTAAGTTTGTATCATCTTGCTTAAATATAATTAAAAGGTTAACATTGTCGCGTATTAATTGTTTAGGAATTTTTGAATATGTTTGAGTCAAGTAAAAACAATGAATTTGTTTGTGTCTACCCATAGAAAAATAATTTCGAATATTAACTTGATTTTCGCAAGTCACATCGTCAAAAATGAAAATAGAATTTCTCATGGCTTCATTTGGTGAAATTACTTGTTCATCATTTTTAAACATGATAAGTTTAACCTCCGGAGTATTTTGAAAAACACTTTGTAGAAAACAATATTTAGATTGAAAAGTTGACTTTGAATAAATATAAACATTTTGGAATTTAAGTCCATTTTCATGTAACAAAAGGTTTATCATAATATTTGTTTTCCCACAGTTAGAGGGCCCACAAATTATGCATCGAATTATATTAGGTAATAGTTTACTATGTCTGCTAAAGCATACTGATGGTATTTCAATATCCATATAATTTATTTGTAATGATTCAGCCTGTTTTATCAACTTCATAATGTTGATTGATGAAAATTTTAAAATACAGCTTTTAAATAACTAATTCATTTTGCTGTTAGATGAAAATTTTAAACATTACTTATAGTAATTTATATACTGAAAAAAGTATCGCACTCGTGTTCCTACTTGTCTAACTTAAAATAATTGAATGCCGATGATTCGCCACCTCATTTGTATATTAAATATTACGTGCAGTTAAATTGAAATCTAGTATTAAGAGATTGAAGTTGAATTTCGTAAAAACTAAATATAATCAAACAGGTTACGACACGACGTTAGAGATTGCATAATGCACGTGAACACCATAATATGTATGCACGATTGTTTTGTAAACTTGACTCCATAGATTTGTTACTAAACCTTTTTCATTCGCAGATCATCTCTCGCAAGGAACACAGCCACGTCTTTTTATCGGTAAGTCAGAAAATTAATACTTTTTGAATATTTTGGCTATATTTATTCTATGTTATTTATATGTATTTATTCTATTATTAGGTTCTATAATTTTATTGTTATTTATAATATGTTGTATTTTTGTTGCAGCATCATGTCGGATTTTTATTTCACCGATGATGATATAAACACAAGCATTAATAATCCATTTTACGGAGCACAAAATGTGGATGCAATTTTAGAAAAAGAAGAGGAGAATAGGTTGAAAGCTGTACATGAGCAAAAACATAATGAAGCACTTCAAAATGTTGGCAATTTGAAAACGATTAAAAAGAAATGTAAATTGTCTCTTAAAAAGAAGCTTCCAAACCTAGATCAAGTGATTTCGCCAGTTCCAGATTCATCTTTTGTTATTCGAAAAAACAAAGCTAAGGGACATCATATTATAAAAATTGAAATACTTGAAATTGATAGTAAAGACTCTGAAAACAGTGCAAAGACAGATTTAAGTGTGCAGTATGTAGTGAGTGAAAATTATGATAATATGATGGATGCTACTGAAAATTTAATTAATAGAATTATTCAAAAGTTAAGCGTGCCTGAAATTTATTGATAATATAATATTCTTTTATTGTAAGTTTATAACTGTAAAAATATAAAGCATAAATGAGTTCTAATAATTAAAATTTATTTTATATTTTATTTTATATAGCAATATCAGTCGTTGTTAAGTAATTATTTCATTGAATTAATAAGTATGATATAACGCTTGTTGATATAAATGTTAAATAAAAAGTATAATATGTAAGAGTGTAAATATTTGATTAAATTATTAAAGGAAACATAAAAAAAACTTGTGGTTTCATTTATTTGAAATAAAACACTGTAGACTTTTATTATTATTATCATAAAATTTATTCAATCTCCATATTACTATTAAATTCAGTTGATACACCAAAAATAAGTTACTTATAGAAACAGCATTTTTAACACAATTATTTTATTAATCTAGAGAATCGTACTGTAATGCCCCCAAGGCAAAGTTTCATAAACATTTTTCATTATTTGTCGTTTATTATCATCACTATTTAAAACTAATTTATTAATTTTCTGAGTAAAAACCTGATGATTTTTTGATCGTATGACATACATATTGTCTCTTAAATTTTCATGAGAAAATAAGGCTTTCTTATATTTCTCGAAGTTTAATTTTTTTGTCACCGGTTTCGTGATACCTTTTGCTTTACTGATAGTTTTTATCTCAGAACGTAAACAGTATAACTTGGCACGTAAACCAACAAATTCAGAAATGATTTCACCTTCCATTTCATCTTTGAAATATCCAGGTATTTTCATGTTAGCTTTAGGCATTTTAAATATATTATCATCGCCAAAATTGCTTGTGTCAAAATACTGAATATTATTTTTCATATCTTCATAAAAATCATCAGTTTTTATAAAATATAACAAACTATCAGTATCCGTATAACATAACTGAACATTATTTCCATAGATCTTTTTTATGATAGAGTAATGAAAGTGATACAAATGCATTTTCGATAGTTCAAGAATCGTAAATCCAACATATATTGGTCGATCTAAGACAATTTTAGTTTTTCTTAATTGAATAGCTACTAAGTTTTCAGAAAAAATTGATAAACTATGAAAATGTGGTGCACTAATATACTTTTCCGCTCCATTAAATTTATTAGTATTATTTGTCTTATCTCTCCAAACGTTGACAAGTTTAACATCAACCTGCTTCCTTTTGTTTTCTATTGTTTTTCCGAAAATAGAATTATTCTGCTTTTTAAAAAAGTCCTTCTCAAAATCGGACTTGGCTTTTTGTCTTAGAGTTGTGTTTAAGAAAATATAAGGCTCTAAAAAGTTGTCCTGATAAAAAGACAATACTCTATATATTTTTAAAAGCAATAAACCATTCTTTAAGCATTCTTGCAAGTGCATGTAATGAATAACAAAACGATGTTTGTTATACAAATTTGCTATTAATTTTTTGCTTTTGTTATGAGCAGGGGAATATTTTTCCGCAGCAAATGGTAGGTCTGAATGAGCATCATGAATATTATTCGGATAACACAAATCGACTTCGAGAATATATCCTCGTTGACTTTTTTTAGAAATTTGAGTTATATCTAAATTTCCTATTTCATTTTCATTTAAAAATTTGAAGTCACGCATTGGCATTTTTTGCATCATAGCAAAACCATAAAGGTTGACACAATCTAAATAAATTAAGTACGTACTAGGTTCATTTTTACTGTAGGATGGTAAATATTTATTGTTTGCTTTTGCGTATCTCAACGAGCACTGGGCAAGACCACCTCGAATACCTTTTTCTAACATCTGATAAATATCGACATCGGAAATTAAATCAAGCTCAACTTTAGTATATAACAACATAGCGTCCCAGCTTAGAGATGGAGATGAAACATAATAGCAGGGGTCTAAATTATAATAACTCAAACTCATATTTCTAAACTTTTCAAAAACGTCGCATAGCAGTAAGACATCGCATTGTAGATATAAATCTGTATACTCCCCTAAGTTTTTAATATCGAAAGATTGCCATACTTTCAAAGCGTGATCGTAATCCTCAATGGAAATATTTTCGCCTGTGAATTATATTATAATAATAAAATAATAGTAAAGTAATATTAAAACGATAATAGAATGGTAGTATAGTATGGGTGTATATGATCACGCGACTACAAGCTTACGGAGAAGTTTCCCGTCGTTCCGACCGCTCGCCAAGGGTGGGTATGGCGGTGGTGTAGGAGGGAGTGAGCGCTGTCAACATCTTGTTGTGTTTGCGCGTGGTGCGATACATAAAATTAATATATTGAGCAGGTATATTTGCAATAGATCGTTTGAATGCACTGTGTTGTTGGATGCTATCTAATGTGAGGACCCTTAGCGGACCTAGTTTTAGAGCATCCGACGAAATCTTATCTGCCTCTGGTGGATTTATATACATATCATAACTACAACATATTTACACGTATATTACTAAAACAATTATTATCGCAGGTCGGGTCAGGCTGTGGGGCGTAACGGTGTCTCGCTTCAGCGATGCCTCAGCACGGCTGGTTCTGTCTGGATGTCTACCTAGTTGGACGTTCAGATGGGATTGGCTTGTTGTTGAATCAGAGAGCTTGCTTTCTGAGCGCAGTGCAGTTCGAGTATACTTCTACGTTCCGCAAAACGTCTGACTTTACCTTGCGATCTACTTATCTAAATTACGTACGTCGTTCGCAATACTCGAACGATAACTGACCATGGTTGGAAGGACGCTGTTTATTATTGCCGAAGGTTGGATTATGCGTACGTTGCGCCTGATATCGTACTACATTTTGCACTACGCTTGATCAGCCTCGACACTTCATAGTTTCATGGATTCACAACCCATGTTACTTGTAAAAGCATAGCTTCACGACCTATGCTGCGGCACATTGGCTAAAAACCATGTTACGCACAAACGACATTCTATCACCCATGGTGGTTCCGCGTTGTATTTGGTATAACATACTATTATTGAAGGGTGCATCACGCCTGTGGCTCTGTTACGTTGCGACGAACGACCCTGCTGTGCGTCCGGTGTATCCTTGAAACCTATTACAGGTATATGTGGGAGTGCACCACTCTAAAAATGCAATTATCCAGCTATACGCTGACATAAGTGGAACGCACCACTCTAAAGTATGCTCGTACATACGTTGCGCTGGCCTTCGCGATTGATGACCAAGTGGTTAAAGGGGGGGGGGCTGTTGACTTTTGGTATTCTTAGAGATGTATTAGTCCATGTATTGATGTGCCTCTAGGGTACCAAGAGAGGGAAGAAGCCTACCGTTGGTGGCGGGGAGGAGCCAGCCAGCCATCATTTATTTTTTAGAAATATAAATGATGCCATACAAAGCATCTTCCTTTTCATTATAAAAGGTTATAAAAGGAAGGTGCTATCACTTGGGTTAGTTCGTAAATATCCCGAAGAGATTTATCTCTTCGCGATCACGTTACTTAATGCCTGTTTTAAGTTAACTGAATTACATCTAAAATCTGTATATAACTTAGTCGTTGGGTTGATTGAATTCGAGGCTTCCGAAACTCTAAAAGATCTTGGTTTGTTATGGACACAGCAATGTTGTGAGGGTCTTACTGCTAGATGTATCACGTGCCATTTTAAAGAAATATTGAATATTATAAGTAGAGAGAGGTGTAGATGCTTAGGGACCCCGTCAGGTTGGTTACAAACTTCGTTTCATTATATTTTTCCCATGTATCCATATAGTCATAGCAATATACACCCTTTTTACAGACCAAGTTAAATAAGCGATCATCTTTAATAAATGTATGCATATGCTGAAAATCACTTGGATGTAGACTTTTTGCCAGTTTATCCAAACCAGACCTCAAAAAATTAAATGAATCGATAAACTTCAGTTGAGCCGTATTTGTTTTATCAATAGGTATAAATTTTGTAAATGAAATATATTTCTCTTTAGATTTCGGTATCAGGCTCGTTTTTCCAATAATATCTGATAATTCTTTTATAAATAAGTGACAATCATAACCACTTAAATTATGAAAAATTATTGGTATAAATGGGCATTGTTTCGCATTTATGTTACAAGTGTTGTGTGCCGGACCTCTGTACTCACCTGTAAAATGGTCATGATCCTTTACTATTTTATCATTTTTTTTAAACAATGTTTTACAGATGCAACAAAATTTTGCTTCATTATGTAAAATTAACTGTTCACTAGTAAGAGGAAGCATTGTTTTGCTGGAGTTTAAAATACTATGTAGTCTTATAACATCTTGTGTAATGCTCTCAACAAATTTTTTACCACAGTTAGGTCCGCGATAACTAACGAAGTCATTTAGTTCTGGTTTAGATTGACAACATATATAATAAGCGAAACAAGATGGTTCATGTGTTTGTATATTTTCAGTAAAAAGAGACTTATTTTCGTTTGAATATGTACAAAGCAAGCTCTCAAAATCACCATATATTACAATAGGAATTCTTTGAGTTCTCTCATAATTTGAAAAGTGCAACTTACTACCATCTTCTGGAAGTAGAGTTTGTCTTCTAGCACAATCGTGATAATACAATTTTTCTTCATTTAGAAAATATAAGAAACATTCATCACATAAATATATTTTAGACTTGTGTTTTGTTAACTGCCTACGTACAAGTCGAGAAAAGTCTTTAATCAAACAGTAATGAGCTTTACCATTTTTAGTGATATACAATAAATTAACATGCGTAAGTTTTCGAGCTAAAGTCACATACAAGGGACCTGTAACTGTATTTTTTTCTAGTCCATAAACATTTATTCTAATATTTGGGTTGTTCTTCTCAAAGATTTTAATGTCTTCAATTCCTGGAGGAAATGTCATATTATTTATGTCAAAAAGTAACGAATAATGGGGATATGATGTAACTCTATTGGAATTAAATTTTTTAGGATACATTTTAGCAGCAATGCACCATAAAAAGCAATGTTCATCCAAATTACGAATATTTAAACACGATTTAGTACTTCTTACAAACGGTGGTAATGGCAAATATGATCCAGCTTTAAGAGGATTATATTTATTTATATTTATCTCTAAATGGCTCACGGAATCAATCGACCAACCAGATTCAGTATGTTCGAAGTCTGTACATTTACAAATTAACTTTTGAGCACTTTGTTGTAAAAAAATATCAATATCCGTACTTTTAACAATCGTACCATATTTCGTGCTAAATGATTTAATAGACTTTTCAAAATTTTTAGGTAAGATATATGAAACAAATAGTTCAAAATTTACCTTGATAGCACCATGTTTTTTTAGTGAAATATTTATGATCTCACTTACAGCTTTTAATATTTGTGATAAGAACTTCTCTGGAAGCAAAGTTGTAGAGTTTGGATTTATTTTGTAACTGATTATTCTGTTTCTAAAAGCCGTTCTTATAATTTGCACATTTTCATACCCGGATTGAAACAAACTATTACTTTTATGTGTATTTGTTCTGTTATGCGATGATATAGATTTTTTTACATAAATATTACATTCCTTGCAGAAAAACATTATGATTGAATTTTATAATGTTTTTTAGAGAATTCACTAAGTACCTAGTTAATTTACGAAGTATGTAGTTTCTCAGTTCTTGGTTTAATATTTTGGATATAAAATTTCGTTATAAGGATATAATGAAATCAAGTTATATGTAGACAAAAAGTAAACGTTTTTATAGATTAGAAGTAGCAGATTACTTTCGTCGCTTATTGAAATCTTTCGATATCAACCTTAAGACTTAATATCTAGTATCTAATTTTGTATTGTTTTACTTTGTATATTTCTAGTATTATAATATTATGATTCTAGTTTCTCAGCTCTATTGTTTTTATTTTGGCTATAAGATTTCACTGTAAGGAAAGAAATAATCAAGTTATTTTCAGATAAACGTAAAACTTGAGAGATTAAAAGTAACACGTTACTATTATAGCAACTTCAAACCAATTATCTAGTATCTAGATTTGTATGGTTCTAGTTTTATGGTTCTAATTTTGTATGGTTCTAGTATTTATGGTTCTAATTTTGTATGGTTCGAGTTTTGTATGGTTCTAGTTTTTCACTGTAAGGAAAGAAAGTAATAAAGTTAGCTGCAGACAAAAACGTGAGAATTAGTTATAAATTTATTGCTAAATAATAATATAACAGGTTACATGTACTCAAACAAAATTCTGTATGTATGGTTCTAGTTTTATAGTTCTAATTTTGTATGGTTCGAGTTTTGTATGGTTCTAGTTTTTCACTGTAAGGAAAGAAAGTAATAAAGTTAGCTGCAGACAAAAACGTGAGAATTAGTTATAAATTTATTGCTAAATAATAATATAACAGGTTACATGTACTCAAACAAAATTCTGTATGTATGGTTCTAGTTTTATAGTTCTAATTTTGTATGGTTCGAGTTTTGTATGGTTCTAGTTTTTCACTGTAAGGAAAGAAAGTAATAAAGTTAGCTGCAGACAAAAACGTGAGAATTAGTTATAAATTTATTGCTAAATAATATAAAAGGTTACATGTACCTACTCAAACAAAATTCTACAGAATTTTATTTTCAAAACAATTTATTTTTTTCATTCGGTGGGTATAAAATAGGCTGAATGTGTTTCAGCTCCTCCTTACTATCACTAATTAATTTAGTTAGTGACTTCCATACCGCCGACTGTAAATTAGTGGCAAGTTTTAACGTGCAGATCGCATGTTTCCAGCGTTCGCTGCTAGGGATCTTCTCCACTTCCTCGACGTTGTATACGCGAAGCTCGAAGAAGTAGTTGCCTCGTTTGGAAGGATCTGATTGTGCAGTGTACCCCGACGCGACGCGCTGGCTTAGAAAACTTCTCAATTTCGCAGCGCGCAAAGGCTTGCTTGTAGATTCATCCTGAAATTGTAAAAAGTTCAATTTAGTGTCATCAAAACAAAATATTAAATTTGATAAGTTTTTACACTACGACATAGTAACATTAAAGTAATTTAATAAAACTTGTACTTTTTAATAAAAAGAAATCCGACAATATCTGTCTTCAAAATTAGTTATCACATCATGATGAAATTTTTATCGCAAGTATTAATGTATATACCCTTCCTTAACGTAAATCATAAAATTGGCACATAATAATATACAGCAAAGTGTGAAACAATGCTTGAATATTTAATTTAAAAAAAGGGTCTAATTAGTCTACTAAATAAAAATACCAATTGACAACCTCCTTGTTTAGAGGAATTCCATCAAAAACTTCTGGGGGATTTTGAAAAAAACCACACGGTCGGAGTCGGAGTCAAAAACTAGCATAAAATAAAGTTGACAACTCACCTCAGATTCGGTTAAAGCTCTCCTCCGTTTAACAGATGTAGGTGTGGTCGGAGGCGTCTCAGTTTCGGAGTCCGATCCGCTGGAGAAAAGATTAATTTTCGGGGCAGGAGTTTTTTCCCTTTTCTTATTCGGTTTCTTCACCTCGCGCTTCTTCTTTTCTCTCTTGGATTTCGACGTAGTTGGTGGCGGTGCTAAGGTGCAGTCGGAACCCTCGTCTTCGCAAAATGGATTGAAAGTTAAAGATGCCCTGAAAATCATGTAAATAATGTTAGTTATTATGATACGAAAACTTTAATGTTTAATCTAATATATAAAATTATCTAACAAACAACTCGTTTGTAACAAAACTCCTCCGAAACGGCTTGACCGATTTTATGAGATTTTTTGTGTATATTCGGTAATTATATAAATTTACGAATAGATACTGATATCTATTGCATGATATATTAGTGAAATAAACCTATTTCAACAAAAATAAACGATTTTTTTGATGTGAGAATTTTAAATAAATACTGAAGTATTATGAAAGTAATATTAAAAATAGTAAGGTACTTACATACTTTATTTCGGATGTTGGTTGTTTCTTGTTCAGAACTCGCGTAAGAAAGGAACGAACTTTATGAATCCGGGGTATTTTTGCGCTTGAATTCTAAAGCCTCTTTCATATTAAACAATCTGAATTGAAATAAATTAGGAATCAAAGTTTATACATATAACTTTCAGCGTTAGTGCAACTTGCTATAGAGTTTCTATTTGCAAAAGTGTTTTTAATAAATTTATATCCTCGTATGAAGACTACATTATAAATTAAATACTGCCGTA
Source organism: Erebia epiphron (assembly GCA_963932025.1). NCBI lineage: Eukaryota > Metazoa > Arthropoda > Insecta > Lepidoptera > Nymphalidae > Erebia > Erebia epiphron. Next base: position 4,597,337 of record OZ009948.1, read on the forward strand.
TCAGCCATAGGTGTTCGATTATCGTCATTGCAAGACGCTCTTGTTTATACTTACGCCGTAAATTGAGATCTAACCGCAAAAGGAATGGTATGCGTCGGGCTCCTGATAGTTCAATGGTTAAAAGACTATTTCCACCAAATTTCTGTATTCGTCTATTGCATTGTTTAACAAGATTAATCTACATATTTTTGGCAATCGAATGCTTAAATAGCGGCAAATGTGTCTAAAATAATTAGTAACGAATGAACTTCCATTGCACAAGAATTTGCAATTGTATAAATAATTGCATTGGCTCAGATCTGCTATAAAGATATACCTAAGTATATTTTATTTAAAATATTATACCTACGGAATGAACTTACTATATCCCAAATATCCAAGTTATGCTACTCAAACCGCAAGACTGCGAAGTTTTGACACCTGGCCTCAAGGTTTAAATCAAAAACCGCAAGAAATGGTGGATGCTGGTTTTTTTTATACAGGGAAAAGTGATCAAGCTATTTGTTACTTTTGCGATGGCAGGCTCAAGGACTGGGATATCGAAGACCACCCTTGGTCAGCGCACGCCCGCTGGTTTCCTTCCTGCCCCTATGTACTACTTGTAAAGGGCGAAAAATACGTACAAAGTATTATCAAAGAGGTGTGTGGTATATCAAAAGACTGTGAACAATCTACAAACAACATTGTACTAAGTTCTATACCTGCAGACAGAAATATATGTGTTGAAAATATTAAAGAAACATTTACACTATTTTGCAAAATTTGTCGAGCGGAAGAAGTAGCCGTCTGTTATAGACCGTGTGGTCATGCTGTAACATATTGTACTAAATGTGCTCTATCATTGAGTAAAATGTTATGCCCCATATGCAGAAAAACAATCGAAAATGTAATACGAATATATTTTTCATGAGGTATAAAATAGCCATATCAAACTTTGTTATACGTCGAATGAGCATCGCCAATGATCATAATTCATGACAGTTGAGAAACGTTAGATCTGTAAACGACCAATATACATCATTAAACAATCATCGATCGCAGCGGATCATCCGATTAACAACAAGTGCAAACTTTTACATGTCATGCGCATCGCCTCACTTACATTTTAATGCGCGTCTCGGTTTCGTCGAGCTAATCGTATTAGATCACGCCAACGACTTATTACAGATACAAAGTGTGGTTCGGTGCATGATATAGGATCCCCATTAAACTAGTTGATTGGGGATTCTGTATCACGGCGAGCGAACGGAGTGAGCGAAGCAAAGTGATACAGAATCCCCAATTATACACTACTGCCGCAGTGCAACCGCGGGCCTTATGGCCTGGTTGGCCGCAGCGGTAACACAATCCGCTGCGGTCGACCCCCTCCGCACATTGGGCGCCCATGTGCCCGGGTGCTAGGCACCTGTAGCACATCAAGGGGCGTTCGTCCAGCAGCTCGACCCGGGCGGACACCCACCCCACCGTCAGGCGCCCTCCTGCCGCGATCTCCTTGGCGGCTGCGACGGGGCAGCGCACCAGCACTGCACCCAGCCCGTCGCGCCTAGCCCCCACCTCACCGGCTCGCACCTGCTCCGCGGGGCATTCTCCTGCCCTGACGATCGCCGCCGCCACCTCCGCACTGGTGACGGAGTCGTCCAAACCCGACACCCGCAAGTCGACCGACTTTACAGGTCGGGTGACTCGGACGACCTCGTCGCCCAAGACCTCTCGGAGCCTAGTGGCCAGGGAGTCCGCCCTCTCCGCGCTGGAGGCTTCGGCATCGGGGAACTCGAATATACGGCCCCCAGTTGCCGCTCTTCGGAATCGGACCCCCTGGGCACCGAGGTCAGCCGCGTCGATCTTCGCCCTCGCGGCGGCGATCACCCTTTCCTCTGCCGCCGGCAGCAGCGTCAATACCACCGCCGACGACTGAGGAGTGCGGAGTCTACGGGGCTTGCGGGCGCGACCCATCGCCTCTGGACGCCCCCCAGGACCGACCCTCGTCCACTCCGACGACGGCTGCGACTGCTGTTGCCGCCGTTCTTGCGGGCCAGGCTCCTGGCCACCCTTACCTCCCTTCTTTTTCTTCTTCTCCCTTTTCTTCTTCGCCTTCCTCGGCTCCCTTGTTTCGGAAGGTGGGGAAGAAGAGGAAGGAAGCGGGACCTCCTTCTCCGTCCGTGTCGCGGGCGGTTTCGGCGCTGGCCCCGCTGGGCCCTGAGCCGGGACACGTCCTGCGGGCCCGCTAGGCGGGCTATTGGCCGGCGCCGCTCTCGGCGGGGGTGCCCTCGGTCCGGAGGGTCCCGGAGCAGGCCTCGACGCCGCGTCCGCGTACGTGGGCCCACCTCTCTTTCTATCGGAGGCCAGAGGTGGCCTCACGGACCGCTCCGGGAGGAGTCTGTCGTCGATGGAGGAAAGGCGGGCATTCAGCATCCCGCCGACCTGCACCATCACAGCCCGACAGATCTCCTCCACGGAGGGCGCAGCAGTGGTAGTCCTGGGGCGTCCGCTCTCGGCCTGCGAAGGAGGAGGCTGCGACCCAGAGGGCGCCTCCTTAGTCACCTCCGAGGGAGAGGCCGCGGATTGTTGCTTCCGCGCCCTCTCCATATCTTGACGCAACTGATCCAGCTCCCTTCGGAGGCTGCCCATCTCAGCCTGCAGTCTGGCGTTGTCCGCCTGCAGCTGGCGCGTCTCCTCCGACACAGTGCGCGAACCCAGGACTGCTACAGCCTCCTTAATAGAGACCACAGCGTCCTTTAGGTCCCGCACAAACGTGCCCTTCAAGTTGGAGGACCTCGTGGCCACCTTGTTGATGAGGTCCAGGTCCTCCAGTGCTTGTTCTTGGAGCCGAGCAGCGGTCTGCTCGTCCAACCGCTGCCCTGCCACCAGAGATCCCGCCTTCGGACGAGTCTCCCGCCGGAAGCGCGCAACGAGAGCCTCCCTGACGAGATCTTCCTCGGCCCTTTCCTTGGCCTGGGCTTTCGCCTCTTGCTTCTTTTCGCGTTGGAGCGCCTCCCTGGCCTTGCCCAGGCCAACGTACCGCCCGTGAGTAGGCGGACGCCCTCGCCCTCTAAGTGCCGGAGTCCCCGGCCTCCCTTCATCGGAAGAGACGTCCTCTCCCTCGCTGAGGCGAGGCCGTTTCACTCCCGGCATAATTCTCGCCACTGAGGACCCAGACCCCGACCTGGGTCTGCTGCCCACGGATATCAGGCTGCAGTCATCGGACTCTGCCGACATGTCTGCTCCCTCAACTTCCCCTCCGCCCTCCTTCCAGAACTTCCCTCTCGTCCTCTGTCCCTCCTCTCTCCTCGTCCCTTCTGCTGAACTTAGGTTTTTATTATTTATATTTTCCATGTTGTTCCCAGTATGGGGGATAGACGGTCCATCCGGGTGGTGCCCCCTGCACCCGGGTAAGCCTATTACGTCAGGGGGTCGGCCGGTACCCTGACGGGGGTGCGCTAAAGACTGAAGCCCTCTGAGGTTAGAGCGAATCCATCAGCCATTCATCCTCTCGCCGCGCACCAAAACTTAGGATTTGGATCATTTTTTATAGAGGTTTGTTCCTCGCGGTCCAGGCGACCAAGCCAAGACCCTCGGTCCCAGTGTCGGTCGTGAAACATGACCACGTCCGACACTCCTAAGAGGTTCCGAGTTGGCGGCGAGGACTGCGTGAAACTAATTCCCAAACAGTCCGCTCGGAGGCAGGGTGAGTGCACACCGAGCTCGCCTCAGGACTCCTGCCCTCCAGAGGATCCTCCTCCCTGTGCGTGCCCTCTGAAATAGAGGGACGCTGGGCGTTCCCGCCCCCTTCGGTAATTTTTTAACGAGGTTTTCTTCCTCTGCGTGCCACACCTGGCCCCAACTTGGCGTTCCCGCCCCCTTCGGTTATTTTTAACGAGGTTTTCTTCCTCGCGGTGCCGCTTCCGGCAACTACCGGGCGATCCTGCCCCCCCGCCCCCCTGGGTTCCTCCTCTGTGCCCTCAGCTAGTCAGAGGGACACGCGGAGAACCTCCCCCACCCCCCGCCAGGTTATTAGCCATGGCTAACAATATCCCATAAAGAGAAATTATTAGCCATGTTACCGGGGTGCCCGGCCCAAGCACTGCCTTTCCCTCCGGACGTATCCAGAAGGACTAGCAGAGCCCAAGCACACTAGGAGGTTACCTGGCCCACCACCCCTTTATGTCTAACCCTAACCTAACCTAACATTTTGACAAATATTGTACTTATTAAACAATATTACTTATTGTGCTCATTTAACAATCTGTAGTTTTCGTTAAAAAACGTATCAAAATAAAAACATAAGCCCTCAAATAGAATATCAGTAACCAATAATCATTAATAAAGCAGATAACAAAACTTTGCTCAAAGTGAACTTTTTAGTAGTTCGTTATGTATAACCTCACTTAGAAAAATTGAATCTATCTTAATATTGAAGTTGCCCTCTCTGTATTTCCAGTCGCTCACTTAGTATTGTACTGAGTAGTACCTACTCATTAACAATTTATTTTATTTACCTACTTTAATATTTTTTATGTTTTTACTTATTATTTTATGTATTTCTTATTAGGACAAAGAATATCTAAAAATGCCATATAATTTTTTATTAAAAATGTTGCAAAAGTACATAATCGTATTAAATTTTCTGGAAAGTAAGATATTCATCTAATATGTAGGTTGGAGTCGATGAATCACCTGGTGCTACAAATTGTCGAGTTGCGGGTTCTTCTATAAAATTTTCGGGAAGGGGTTGAGATGTGGATTGTTCTGTTGAGTATAGAGTAGCTATATCTGAAAGTTCCGAAATCGTAGAAAAAGTATGGGATGTCCCAGGCCGGCCTTCACTAGAGCTGTTATCGCTTGAAATTTCGATGGATTTTTTTAGCGCTTCCGAACGGAACAGTAAATTTTGGTAATTAGAAAAAGTTTGCATGATCGGCAGAAGCGAACAAAAAAATGACATATCATCGTTCTGCATCAGTTTTGTGTTCTCTTTAAACATGTTCAACATTTCTCTCTCAAAATTGTCGTCTTCATCAGGAGTTCTCTTACGCTTTCTATGCATCCGCATCCGTCTACTTGCAGCAGTTTGTTGTTGGTTTGTTTGGGAAGTGTTGGGGCCCTCGGACGTTGAAGGTGGAGCATTTTGGTTATATGAAGGGTTTGACGGAGAACCCTCTCCTGTATCGATAGTTGGTGGCTCGCAATTTGATCGGGATTCATCAATTGTGTTCTGACTTGCTAAAATTGAATCTTCAGTGTCGACTACTTGTTGTTTATCTAAAAATTGCATACAGTCAAAATATATATATTTCTTTTTGTTTCCCCCTCCAGATCCAGATTTTGTATTCTTCAATGTGACTTTGCATCTTACGTAGGCGTCCCGCGCAGTTTTCCATCGCTGTTGTACTTGTTTTTCTGTAAGTAAATACATACAATCATTTAAAAAGTTTAATTTGTTTCAGATACCTTGTGACTGGACAAAGATACAGTGATATTTATTTTAGTTACCGTCTTGGTACGGCAACTATTGGCGGAATCATTAAAGAAGTATGTGCAAATATTTGGGGACTACTTCATGAAGAATGTCTTTCGTTACCGAATACACAAGAAGAATGGCTTAAAGTCGCTGCCGGGTTTGAGAAGATAGTAAACTTCCCTAACTGCATCGGCAGTATAGACGGGAAGAACGTAAGAATAATCTGTCCTGAACACAGCGGAAGTTCATTTTCAAATTACAAAAAATATTATTCTGTTGTTCTATTGGCCATGTGTGATTCTGACTATCGCTTCACCTATATAAATGTAGGCGCATGTGGAACAGATTCCGATTCAAATATTTTTAAGGAAAGCAGTTTGTTAACCAAATTAAATAACGGAGAAATAATATTACCTGCACCAAAACCACTACCTAATACTATAGAACCACTTCCATACATGATTCTCGGTGATTCTGCGTTCGGTATATCGAACAAAGTTTTAAGACCTTACGCACAAAAAAAAAATTAACTATAGATTAAGCCGTGCTAGGAGATACATAGAGTCTACATTTGGAATAATGAGTAATAAATTCAAGATATTTCACAGACCAATGAATACATCCTTGCCGAATACAATAGGAATCATAAAGGCGTGTTGTGTTTTACATAACTACATTAGGGAACGGGATGGTTACAGAGTAGAGGACCAGTAAAATAACAGTTTCGGAAACCTGTTCCAAAATAACAGCCTGTTGTGTTGGAACATAGTATGAGTATATTATGTGTATCCGAATTCCGAACGAATGCAACACCTGTTCTCTGCTTGGAACAGGCATAACAGCTGCTATCTCTTTCCAATAAAGGTAAGCTGCGTAAGCCTGAATAGAGAAGAGCATGTCCCGTGTCGTTATCTCTGTCTAACAAAGGTAACCTCCATAAGCTAGAATAGAGAAAAGCATGTTGCGTTTCAGATTCGGGCTGTTGTGGTTTGTGGAACTGGAACAGAACCAACTGTTACACAGCAACAGCTCCATAACCTATTGACTATTCCAAAATACTTTTGTGGAACAGGCGGAACAGGTTTTTCGGTTTGGAAAGAACACTTCCAAGGTGTTACTTTTCAATACCTGTTCTTTTTGCCTGTTCCGATATATACGCCTCACTCCTATTTAATAGCTCGTCAGTCTTAAAACGTTTAATAAAAAACAATGTCTTATAATTTAATAAACTTAAACTTTTTAGACATTAACATTGACACAACATAATAGCTCGCAAAATGTTTGACGCATCCAATTTTTCAGCCTTAAAAAACTTACGAAAAAATCCGAATCATCCTCGTCGTCATCAATTTTTTCCAATATTTTGGCAACGTAATATACATCTGTTTTCTTCAAGGAAATATGACGAGGACGAATTCATCCACTTTTGGCTCTCGGTGTAATGGTGAGAAGCTTCCATCTAGGACTATTTCCCCATCCCCATCTTCATTTTCACTTAGAAATTCTTCTCCTCCAGACGGTGATCCACTGGCTATAAATTCTTCTTCATCTGATGTGTCACTATTACTTATTTTTTGAGTTTGTTTTTTACCCTTGTTTAATTCCTTTCGTATTGTATTATCATCTTTAAATAAGTATTGTTTTGCTTTATCAACCTGCCTTTTGTTTCCTTTTTTCTTCTATTCAGCAAAAGCTTCTTTCTCGGGGGTATCTGTTGCAATCATGCTCTTTCCTGGAACCCTGCGTATTTTCATAGTACGTGGTTTCGCTTTTATTGGGGCCAAGAAATCCATCGGTGAAAGAAACTTTTTACTCGTTGAAGGTTCACTGTTTTGCCAGAGTCCAACAGATGAAGACGGTACGTTGGGAGACTGTAATAAGTGAGATGGGCTCTGCTCAATATTGTCTTGGCTTGTTGTAGCATTGGGCAAAAAATCAAGGTCCTGTATCAATGGTGCCGTAAGATAATTATTTTGGTTGGGAGAATTCAGCTGCAAACCAGTACTTTGAGAATCATTAAAACTTGGTGCTAGATTTTCCGATTGCTCTGGTTCCTCTTCTGCATTCGAATGTGTTATAATTGGCCTATCAGATACTGTGCTTGGCAAAAAATCATCATCTGTAAAACAGTGGTCGTCGTAAGGAAATATCCCACATTTTTTGAATGCATTTACTATGTTGATGGGCGTCATGGCTTTTAAATATGCAGAACCGACACACTCTGCAACATTGTAGATAGTAACAGATTGCCCTGGATTTCTCAACAGCCACGAATCTACCGCTGCATTATAATATGTCTTAAATGGACTATTTAGTCCAACGTCTAGTGGTTGCAACTTTGCCGTTGTATGTGGGTGAGGGGTCAAAATAGTGACCCCCGAAGATTTTGCAAGATTAAGAGCTTCAATTGAAAGATGACTTTCGTGGTTGTCCATCAGTAAAAGTGCTGGATTTTCTTTGGAAGCTGAAACATGCTTAATGAAATGTCTCATGACATCGACAAAAATATCAGCATTCATCCACCCAGTGGGTGCAGCCAAACCCAACGTACCCGGTGGCGCCCCATGTAGCACGTGTGGTTTAAAGTTTTTTCTGGGAAATACCATAGCCGGTGGTATGGCTTGCCCGAGCGCGCTGACAATGCAGCATGTTGTGACTAAGGTACCCCTTTCACCGCTTGTAACCTTTGCTACATTTGTGCCCTTCCGTGCTAATACTTTGCCTGGTCGCTGAACTGTAGTCGTAGAAGTTTCATCTAAATTGTACAGTCTAGTACCATCTGCAAAGCTAGGATGTCTTTCCATGGCACATTTTAAGTTGCGGAAAAAGGACTCAACGTTGTGCTTATTGAAAGCAGTCGCCCGAGCTAGGCTACAAGCTTCTGGCTTTCTCAGGCAAATTTGAGGATGTCTTTTTCTAAATGCACGAAGCCATTCCAATCCCGCCATTTCAGTATCTATCCAAGATTGAATTATTTTGTGGTTATTTACTTTGGCCATTTGATATGCAATGCGTCGACAGTCTTTAGAAGTGAGGCCATAAAATAATTCAGCACAATGTTCAATATATTTTATTAAGTCGTCTTCTTCTTCTGTTGTAAAAACTTTATTCACTTCGTAGTTTGGCGTTAACCGTATTGTTTGACCAGCATTTTCGCTGGTTCTTTTTACATACAGTCGAACTGTCGGGTAACTAAGTTGGCATTCTTTACTAGCCTTTCTTATGCTCATCCCACCGTGGATTAATTCAAGTGCCTTCTTCATACTTTCGGCAGAATGCCCTCCTTTTTTTCTTTCTTGTTTCTTAGTACGCCCCATCTAAAATACAAATAAATTATGAAATTCCACAGTAAAACATGAAAAAAATTACAGTTACACAATTAACCATGGTTAACTGTTGAACACAGCATTGTGGTTAATTGTAGAACACCCTCCTCCCGAACTCGTTGCGCTAACCTCAATATAAAATGAGCGTCAGTAATCAGTTATTACATAGAGTAAATTAAGCACGTTTAGTGAGTCTACACAGTTGACACATAATCATTTGCATAATATTATACAAAAAGAAGTGAAGAGAAAAAGTACTCACGTTATTTTTTGAACTTTTTCCATTAAAAAACACAAAAGTCGATCCCACACATCCGACGTCAGCGCAAGGTCGGTACACAAGGTTGAACAGGTCACCCTACACCTCTGTCTTCGGGAAAGAAGTGGGGCCAAGTCAGTGTATAGTATCTCAAAACATTCTTTATTTATTCTAAAAATGTCAATAAATTCACTATCACGAAGTGAGATCAATTTGAAATTGTCTCTTATTTTTCTGCGGTTCTGTATTAGGGCATACTTTTTACGCTCATTTTCTGTATGCCCTAACATTATAGCCCTTGATGCCATATCTGCAAATAAAACAGGCAATATTTGTATTTTAACATAAATAAATAAATATAAAGGCAACTCCGTGCCTCTATCAGGATCGTCAGCCATAGCGTCTGGTAGTTAATGACAAAGGACGGTACAAGAAATGACAGGCTTCACATACAATTTGTACGATATCTTCTTTATAATAATTCCTTAAGTAATCAGTGAAATTATGGTACCACTAATTAGATAATCATTAATCACAACGTTTTTAATTATTTCTAACATAAAATATTCACTGGATTACGCGGAACAAAAGCGATTCGTCGGAAACGTGGTGCGCTTGCCGTTGACGTTTTAAAATGTATCGTCCAATATGGCTGCGCTGACCATCGACACGACGCTCCGCCAGACTGACTAACTGTCAAATCTAGTTCCGACGTAATTTAAAAAGAGGGCGCTAGCGACGCGCCGTCACGGCCGGACTGACCTGCGGCCGTCTTCGGGCGCCTCAGGTTGTAGTCCTGTAACAATTACACAAGCATCAAATATCTTCGTATTAGCATTCGTTGAGCAACCCGCTCGTCCAACCTGACTAACTGTCTGTATTTATCATTGAACACCTTTCTTAATCTAACCGAAATTATAGTCACATTACCACTATCTCTGAACAATGGAAACAGTGTGTTCTTTCGACCACGCATGGACCGGACGACACTATATTTCCATTCTCAAACAAGCAATTGCACTCTAGACTCGACCAGTATGTCCTCACAACCAACCCAAATGGTCTGGCCCGGACGATACCGTCAGCAACGCACTCTAGACTCGATCAGTATGTCCTCACAACCAACCCAAAGGGTCTGGCCCGGACGATACCGTCTCACTTAGATCAACTGCAGCATATTGTATTAGCCTGGACCGGACGAGTGTGTCCTTTCAACCAGCCGCTTACAGCTGCATGGCCCGGTACGACACTGTCCTTTCGACCAGCAAATACTCCAAATCGGACTAGACGAGTGTGTCCTTTCAACCAGCCGCTTACAGCTGCATGGCCCGGTACGACACTGTCCTTTCGATCACCTTCATATGACTCACCCAATACCAAATGACTCCTTCCAATCTTGATATAAGTAATCTTAAGTAACTGATAATACGCAGCCTTTACATATACCTATCAATTATGGACGGTCTCGCTCTACGTGAATTTCTACTTGATGCCCAATGATTTCATGATCCGAGGTGACACTAAGAGTATCTGACCCTATCGTAAGTGTGTCCGAATCTGGTGTAACGGTATCGGAGTTCGCGATTAACGAATGAAAGGGACTTAGTCTGTCGAGGGGATCTTCGTTAAGTTCTACGTTTTCCGACGCCGTCACGGCTACCGACAATGCTCGAATAAATAAACTTTTTAACGCACTTGAACATCTGAGGAAACCAGTACTGTTCGTACAGTTCGTACAAAGTTTTCTACCCTACCCTAGATGTATCCTAATCGTCATGAACATGATTAATAAGTTTAAATTAAGGAACGAGGGATCGCTGGTAGCCATGGCATGATCTTGTTTGTTACGACCTCCCTACAAAGAATGCTGTCACTAACGTCAAATGTTTGACCAACTGTATCGGGAAATTCGTTATTATTGAACTTGTTAATTAAGTCTCGAATCTCAGCATCGTGCTTTTGCTCTACAGAAAGCCAGCCATGGTGTAATTCCACATTTAGTGTCTTGGCTGCAGGTAAAGAAGTTTGCGATGAGGAAGCTGAACTACTAGGATCAGGCAAGAAATTTCAAGGAGGAGGAATCTGCGTGTTCCACACCACGGCCTTCTCGCTATACGATATCAATATCATAGCCTTGTAAAAACGCCCACCAGCGATGGACACGTGGGGTTAGATCGGTTTTTGATTTAGATGCCTTTAAAGAGTTACAGTCCGTGAAAACCCTGAAACTTCAGAGTAGTATATTATTGGGCATTCTGAGCCACTCTCACCAGTAGCGAAGGCGAGGTCGCCTTCGCTACCGGACAGTGCCTCAGAATGCCCAATAATACATAATCGACTTGACTGACACAGTGATTCAAGACGCTCAATAATCAAGAATCGACTAACCTGTTCAGTTTACCATGGTATTTGAAATGCAAAACGACTGCAGCTAGCTTCATGCGAACTGTTCGTCGTTGTGACTAACATCATTCATGGTATTTGAAATGCAAAACGACTGCAGCCAGCTTCATGCGAACTGTTTGTCGTTGTGACTAACATTTGAAATGCAAAACGACTGCAGCTAGCTTCATGCGAACTGTTCGTCGTTGTGTCTAACATTTGAAATGCAAAACGACTGCAGCTAGCTTCATGCGAACTGTTCGTCGTTGTGACTAACATCATTCATGGTATTTGAAATGCAAAACGACTGCAGCCAGCTTCATGCGAACTGTTTGTCGTTGTGACTAACATTTGAAATGCAAAACGACTGCAGCTAGCTTCATGCGAACTGTTCGTCGTTGTGTCTAACATTTGAAATGCAAAACGACTGCAGCTAGCTTCATGCGAACTGTTCGTCGTTGTGACTAACATCATTCATGGTATTTGAAATGCAAAACGACTGCAGCCAGCTTCATGCGAACTGTTTGTCGTTGTGACTAACATTTGAAATGCAAAACGACTGCAGCTAGCTTCATGCGAACTGTTCGTCGTTGTGTCTAACATTTGAAATGCAAAACGACTGCAGCCAGCTTCATGCGAACTGTTTGTCGTTGTGACTAACATTTGAAATGCAAAACGACTGCAGCTAGCTTCATGCGAACTGTTTGTCGTTGTGACTAACATTTGAAATGCAAAACGACTGCAGCTAGCTTCATGCGAACTGTTCGTCGTTGTGACTAACACCATTCATGGTATTTGAGATGCAAAACGACTGCAGTCAGCTTCATGCGAACTGTTTGTCGTTGTGACTAACATTTGAAATGCAAAACGACTACAGCCAGCTTCATGCGAACTGTTCGTCGTTGTGACTAACACAGGTTCAGCTGAGAAAGGAAACATCATATATTATAAAAAAATAGATTTAATGATAGTTATAAAGTTAACTACAGTTTTAATTTGAAATAAATGTATGGTGGTCCTCACACAGTGCATCTATGGAGTGAACCAGAGATTGAAGCTTGCGCCATTGAGGTGTATCGTCTTCCGTTTGGAATTTTATCCGAACCAGCGCTTTCTTCCAAAGTTCTTGAGAATCCGTATTGCGTGCATCGTTGGTTTGATATACTTTCAAATCGATAAGGTAGTCTCCCACCGTGTTGATCACTCGACGTTCGTTGCCGTTCGCAACTTTATTAACGAAGTACGAGGACAGTATGAACGAAGAAGTATTTTTGGGTTCGCCATCGTCACGACTTAGATTAAACACGTTCACAGACTTCACCTTTTTTCTGAAACAAACATAAATAACCCGTATAAGAATGTTTCAAAATCATTTCAAAAATAACACAATTAATACAGCCTTAGTAGGTACCATAGTAGTCAGTAGGCTAATAGGTATAAAAACTGTAAAGTGATTGTCATGTTAATAAATTGTTTTTCCTCGTAAGTGACAGTATCGATTTAAAAATATTAGATATTTAGTACATTACAACTTATTATTTACTAAGTTAAAAAATATAGAGTTACTGTGATTTACATATCCGAACAGTGATACGAAAATGATATGGAATAAATTAACCAACTACTAACCGACGCTGTAGGTATATATCAGACATAAGTACAAAAGTTGATAAAAATATAATATAATTGATTGATATAAATTAAGTATGATTACCTTATACTAGCAGGCGATTTCTTAACGGAAGTAGATTTCCGCTTGCTTGCTGGCGTAGAACGCTTTCCCAAGAACTCGGCAGTGCGTTCAACATCTGTAGAGTTGCTGCGTTGATCACACTCTGAGTCCGACCTGTAAAATATTAAAAAATAATCAGATTAATTTAAATTAATATCACTTGAAATAATTATGCTGAAAGAAAACAAAATATTTACGTTCTTTATTGGGAATTAACTAATACCTAATATGTGTGCTTGAACTCGTACTTATTTAATCGATTCTAATTATCAGTAAGTTAATAAATATTACAAGTAGATATTTGGCTACATGTGATCTGTATAATATTTGTTGAATTAAATTAAACAAAGGAAATAATAAAAATATAAAGACTTACATTTTAAATGGTGGCAACTTGAAGTATAATTTAAACAATATGATAATTGTTTTAAACACTGAACTGCAGACTGCTCGCACTGTAGTATCGAGGGATCAGGCTCGAATTCGATGAATTGAACTCCGAAAAGAGTAATAAGCTTATAAGACAGATTAGTCATGTAAAAATGTTAAATTGAATGTTAGTGTATATTTAATAAAAACAACAAAAAATGAGACCTTTCTTAATTGTACGGATTATAAGTACATGTAAAAATGAAAACTAACAATTATATTAATCGCTATTTGCTAACGCTGCGAAAGCACTCAGGGCTGTCAATATAAGTGTCATACATCTTTTCCTTCCTACTTAAAATATTATAAATGCGAAAGTTTGTGAGGATGCATGCTATTATGTATGTATATTTGTTACTCTTTCACGCAAAAACAACTGAACGGATTTGGATAAAACTTGCAGTAATATAACTTACCTATACATTAGAATAACACATAGACTATAAATTGTGCGGGTACGCAAAGTAGTTTCCTCAGGACGCGGGTGAAAACGCGTGAGGAAAGCTAGTACTACATAATATGTAAGAATTGAATCCATTTTTTGCAGTAAATGTGTGGAAGTGTCATCCCTCACCAAATTCGCTGCGTTAAAATAAAGATGACTATTGCTAAATAGCAGTTTTAAATACGTAGTGTAGTAATCAGAAATATTTTGTTGTAAATATGATAGGTACTTTTATTATCATATACCAAGCAACTATTAAAATTAATCTAATTGACGTTTTTATTAGGGTTGACCGACAGGATATATTTAAAACGAAACAACTTAAAACTGTGTAAATAAAAATACGAAGATAAAAATATTTGTGATCTATGATTAAAAGGGTCTTTTATATAGTGTAATTATTTATCGAAAAAATATTAAGAATGATACCTACTTAAACAATTTAGTAAATAAATTTATAGACCACTAGCACATATAAGTAAATAAATCAAGAACAAACTATAATTATTTTTAAGGTAAGTAAACCTTGGAATTATTTATTTCGTATTTTATGCTTCTTATTAATTAGCTATATCAATTTACCCTTTACAAAATTTCTATGTAGCGTTTAAAAATAATATCTACATGATTTTTACATTTAGATCACAGCCCTGCACGAAATTGCATTCTTACAAATTACATTTAGGTAAACTGCGACCGGATGCAACGATTATTAATATGATACTTTTGTTTTTGACAATGCACACATTAGGTATTGCATTACTTGCACGTAAAATTTGTCTTCAATTTGTTAAAACTATGTATTAACTATTCTATTTCGTTTTAAATAAAACTTGTCCGCTAACTGAATAGCAATTATATTTATAGTAATTGCACAATTGCTATCAGAATTATTGTAAGGTAATAGTAATTATGTTAAAATATTATTTTATTTAGAAATAATGCACTTTATTTTAGATGATTTATAATTGATGTCTTTACCAGAATTATAATAAGTGTGATTTTTAATTTCAGGCGATTACTTATTACGAACTGAGGGTCAGCAGAGGTGCCTGTTCAAGAAAAATAAATTATATACTACTATATTGGAAATGTATAATAATAATTAATATTATTATTTGTATTGATTAGATACTTTGCAGGTAATTTTTAGTTCTAATATTAACTTTGTTGTTTCGCCACCGATAACCACCGATAATCTTTTTACTCATTTCTGTTATTTTATTTTTCAGACATATTTGGTATATTCAGTCCTGTGAAAAATAATTGTATTTGAACAACTGGATAATTCTACAATTTTCTTATTGAAGTTACTCCATTGACTTATTGAAGCGGATATTATCTATGTATTAATAAGATCAAGAATATTAGTTGTAAGTATTTGATGTAATCTTTTTCCTACACTACGATTTCTATAATATCGTGATATATATCACAATCTTACCTACACATTACAACTAAATGTAAATCATAAAAAATATTTGTGCTGTGAGAAAATCGAACCTGCAACACTTAGCACAGAAGCCGATCGCTCAGCCATTGCGCCCACCGCACTGTTAACTTTTAATTCAGTCTATTTTCTGATAAAGTCCATTAATAATGCCTCACTGTTCGGTTTGCAAAGTATTTGTAGATAATCGTCGATGGTCTGGTCATTTACGTAGTAATGTTCATAAAAACAATAGCGCCATTCCTTTTTGTGATAATATTGCTATTATTAATTCTTCGTTTAAACATCGCATTGCAAGTTATAAGATCATTGCAACTAATGATCAAAAAAATTATTTCCCTGAAATGTTTCTCAATGATAATCGTAAACAAGTTAAAAATCTAATAGATCGATCATTACAGAAACATACATCTGTGAAAATTAATTTTGAACTTTTTTCCTTTTTTCTTTTGTTTAAAAATGATCAACAAGAACTGAAATAATTTAGTACAAAAAATTATATTGTTCCCTTTAATTACGATTTTGATTCAATATATAAATCATCAGTTGTGTCACTATTAAAGAAAATCGAGGAATTTCAAGAGAGAGATAGTGGTTGGACGTATCTGTGCAATTCACATTTAGAAATAAACATAAGTAAATATCAACCTCTCGGCGGATCTAAACATATAATATTACCTGAATTTATCAGACATAAAAAAGCTTGTTTGAATATTCAAAACAATGATGAGTATTGCTTCTTATGGGCTGTTGTAGCTGCCTTGTACCCCGCAACCCACCATCCTAATAGGATTTCATCTTATCCTCACTTCAAGGATGTTTTAAATGTCGATAATTTAACATTCCCAATCACATTTTCAGACATAGCTGTTTTTGAGAAAAATAATCCGTCTCTAAATATATTTGTGTATGGATTGAAAGATGATAGGACAATCATAGGACCTTTGTATACTTCAAACAACAATAAATCTAAGAGCATACATTTACTGTTTTTACAAAATAATACTAATTCTCACTATTGTCTTATTAAAGATTTACCTCGTCTAGTTAGAAATCAGATGACTAAGCATCACGGTAAACTACATTTTTGCGAAACATGCTTATTGTTTTTTCCAACGTCCAGTGAATATGAAACACATGCGTGCGGAGGAGTTGTCACGGTCTTACCAGAAAAAGGATCATTTTTAAAATTTACAAATTATAATCGGAAACAAAACATTCCATTTATCATATATGCCGATTTCGAAACATTACTCGAACCAATATCCAACGATGAATTTGATACCGCTAACACGACATACTTACAACGGCACGTGCCGGCTGCGTTCGGGTATAATGTTGTGTCATCATTAAACGCTACTGACGATAGGTATAGAAATTATCGCGGTGTAGATTGTGTTTCAAAATTTGTAAATTTTTTAATTGAAGATGCTAGAGACATATATAGAATTATATCCCAAAACGAACCCATGAAATTCACTGACAAAGATGCTCTTGATTTTAGTAAAACTGTTAAGTGTCACATATGTGATCATTTACTGTGGAATGATAAGGTTAGGGACCACTGTCATATAACAGGTCGATACCGAGGTGCAGCACATCGGCATTGTAATCTACAATATAGAGTACCAAAATTTGTTCCCGTATTTTTTCATAATTTATCGGGATACGATTGTCACTTATTTATAAAAAAGTTAGGTGAAATTCCAGGACAAATTAAAATAATACCCAAGACCAAGGAAAAATATATCGCATTCACAAAGTTTATACATATTGGTGATGATTATATACAATTAAGGTTTTTAGACTCCTTCAACTTTTTAGGTACTAGTTTAGATAAACTTGCTAAAACATTACAGGTAGAAGATTATGTTAATCTTCGAACTCATTTTCCTGACAAAAAACAGTTTAATTTGTTGACACGAAAAGGGATATACCCTTATGATTATATGACAGATTGGAAATGTTATGAACAGAAATCGTTACCGTCAAAGTATCATTTTCATAATTCCTTAACCAACGAAGACATTAGTGAACAAGATTATAATCACGCTCTGACAGTTTGGAGCGAATTCAATATAAATGATTTAGGGGAATATACAGACCTATACTTAAAAACGGACGTGCTTTTGTTGTCAGATATATTCCAAAATTTTCGAAAAACATGTAAAAAATACTATAAACTGGATCCAGCATTTTACATAACTGCCCCTAGTTTATCATTTGATGCAATGTTGCTAAAAACAGGGATCACGTTAGAACTCGTGTCAGACTTGGCTATCGTCAGAATGATTCAAAGTGGAATACGTGGGGGATTGTGTATGTGTTCCCGACGGTACGCAAAAGCTAATCATAAGTATATGCAAGAATATAATTCATCAGAGCCTAACTGTTTCATAGTATATTTGGATTGTAATAATCTTTATGGCTTTAGCATGTGTCAGTATTTACCTTATTCTAGTTTCAGATTTCTTACTGAAAATGAAATAGCTAATTTACATATCGAAAATGTTGAGGATGATGCTGACTGGGGATACATATTAGAAGTTGATCTTCTGTATCCCGAGCATTTACATGATCATCATAATGATTTACCATTTTGTCCCGAAAAATGTATTCCCCCAGGAGGTAAAGCAAAAAAATTAATTGCAAATTTGTATAATAAGTATAAATATGTAATACATTATGTTCATTTAAAAAAGTGTTTAGAGCAAGGGTTGGAACTACGTAAAATTCACAGAGTTATTACTTTTAGACAGAGTTCGTATTTAAAACAGTATATAGAATTAAACACTCAATTAAGACAACAAGCAAAAAGTTCTTTCGAACAAGATTTTTTCAAGTTGTTGAACAACAGTGTTTTCGGTAAAACATTAGAATACACTGAAACTAGAGTAACTGTTCATTTAGTTAATCAATGGTCAGATACGTTTAATCGAACCAAGAAATCAATATCCGCCGAGAGACTTATAGCTAGCCCTTATTTCCATAGTGCAACTATTTTATCTGAAAATTTAGTTGCTATCCAAATGAAACCAGACGAAATAATTTTAGATAAACCTATTTATATTGGCTTTAGCGTTTTAGAACTTTCTAAGTCACACATGTATGACTTTCATTATAATATTATCAAACCTTTTTATGAAAATCGAGTGCAGCTATGTTATACAGATACCGATTCTTTTGTATATAAAATATATACTGATGATTTTTATTATGATTTAAAATTTCATTTTTTGCAATACTTTGACACCAGTAACTATGACAACCAAAATGATTTTAGAATACCAATAATTAACAAAAAAGTACCCGGTTTGTTTAAAGATGAATTAGGAGGGAGATATATCTCCGATTTTGTGGGTTTGAGATCGAAATTATATTCTATAAAAACTCCTGATATTATAATTAAAAAAGCGAAAGGTGTAAAATCATGTGTAGTGAATGAGTTAAACATCTCAGATTATGAAAACATATTATTAAATGGTGGAGTTATTCGTAGAAAGAATATAATGTTTAAATCAATAAAGCACGAAGTATTTACACGGAGTGTCTTCAAAATTGTCTTATCTAATAATGACGATAAACGATCGATATCATCAGATAAAATATCAACGCGAGCCTGGGGTCACTCATTTATTTAAAAGAATAATAACGAACTTTGATAAATAAGTTGAATATAATATAATTCTATAGAACACAGTACATTGGGCGCAATAACTGAGCGATCGGATTCTGTGCTAAGTGTTGCAGGTTCGATTTTCTCACAGCACAAATATTTCTATGATGTAAGTGCAAATAGTTGTTTAATTTGTTTAAATTTAAGGTAATAATATTAATATACAAAGTAAAATATGTAATGTATTTTAATGATCATTGTGAAAGCAATTTTGCAATTACTATAAATATAATTTTTGTATTCAGTTAGTGTTTAAGTTTTATATAAAAATAAAATGAATGCGAATTAGATTGTAAGTAAATAGATTGTTCAATGTTTATGCATTAGTATAATAAGTTTCGTTAAAGTTTTTAGAGGATGGCTAGTATGTATATATCCATAATATGAATGTACGTTTATCTTGAACAATAAAAAAAAAAATAAAAAAAAAATAAACGGTTTTTAAGTATCAACTTTGTTTTATTGAACTTAACAAATATAGTCTTACCGGTGTTCGGTTAGCATTTTATTCATAATACTTAAAAATAGTCTTTACAACACATAACAATGGCTGAAAACATAATCCTTACTAGTATTAATATTGTAAATATGAAGGTAACTCTGTTTGTTTGTTTGTCTATTACACGTTCACGGGAAAACGACTGAAACAAGTGATATGAAAATTTGGTGTGAACATAGACTGAAACCCTAGGAAGGACAATAGGATAGTTTTTATCCGAGTACGGGAAGGAGTTCGATATGCGAGTGAAACCGCAGGGAACAGCAAGTAATATTATAATACTCCGATATGCTAGATATTGTTTATACAGATATGTACACGTTTTGCGTACAAGGTCACAGTTCATTGCACTATATGAAGTGTATGAAATATTATGCAAGCTAGCAGTTTACAATTCATACTAAAGCCTTTTATTATATTGAGCTATAAGATTATTACCTAAAGAGTGATTTTCAAACAACTAATGTAAGCTTGACTTAATGCTAAGTTATCAATTTTAACATAATATATACAGTTAATTGTTACTTTATTTTTTATTATTTACAAAATATTACTAAAATTGACTAGTGGTTTTTGGAATATTACAGGATATTATCATAGTCATGTCAACGGTGAGTAAAATACCTGTTTTAATCTAATCTACTAGTGATTTTATGAATGTTTACATCAATTTTTAAAATGCATTATGTATATCTTGTTCCAGGTATCTGATTCTGAGATTGTGTTTAGCCAGTATGCTCAAGATCCTTACGAAGGATTATCTGAGATGTATCCCTGTGAACCTGAGCAATGCAAACAGACGAAACAGACACAGACGAAGAAGCAACGTCGCAGAGAACCTTTGAAAAAACATAAACCCACGAAATCTTTTGTTATGAGCCGACTACAACGACGAGGCACTAAGTTAATTAAAATTACTATAATTGATCTCTGCAACAATTCTCAAACAAGTGATAGTGATAGTGAAAGTGAGAACGTTGTGATAAGTGCGCAGTACATTGTTAAGGACGCTATAGACAGTGTTATGGACGAAACGGAATCGTTAGTTAAGAAAATATCGAAATCTTTAATAGACAATGATTTTTAGTTAGCTTTTTAAAGATACTCCTGTTTTTATATTGTTATTTTAAGTTATAATTTTATGCTAAGTATAGTTTTTGTCCAATATTATGTTATATTAATTCATTTACTTTCTATTACTTAAGTATTTACGATGTGTAACAAATAAAAATGCATTTTATTAAAGAAACTTATTTTTATTTTCAAAATCAAAAACAATACACTTTACACTTCATATCCCAAGTGCTTTTTTATACATAAAACATTTTTTAGAGCGCAATGATTTAAATGTACATTACAATTAAAATTAGTTTTTTTGTCACAGTATTTCTTATGCAATTCCAACATGCTGGGACACTGGTCTTCACCAAGATCGGACACTTTACAATTTTCACAAATGTTTTTTATCCACTTCACCTTCTCCAAACCTTTGACTAATATATTTTTGTTTTCTAAATAGGGCACGATTATACGGTGAAATTCTCTATAATCAATATATCCTTCGTTCCAATGAATGCCTCTGTTCTTTTCCAACCACTTTACCTGCCTTTTTTCATCAGTTGTTAAATATTTGAATAAATAAGGTGGTTTTATTAAGAACAGTTGTGTATAATCACGTGTAGCGAACGCTAGTTCTTTTACTATAAAATTGTTGCACAGATCTTTAAATCCTTGAATATCTAATATTATAGTATTCGAATTCATGATATTTTTCTCACAATATTACTTAATGGCTTATACTCTATTATACAATCATTCAATATAAGACAATATGCAGAAGTTTGGTCAGGTATGTCGGTTTCACTCTCAATTTCTACTCTTACATCCACAACAGGACCTGCCTTAATATTATCCACTTGTCTAGAACAATCGATAACAAATAGAGGCGCCAAGTCTTTAAATTGTTTCTCGTTTAATAAGGGTTCAGGACGACGTCCGTAATATGACTGTTGAAATCGTACATATTGCTCGTATAATAAAGCAATTCTGTTATTTGTGAAACTAACATTAAGGTTTTCATATGGAAAGTAGTTTGAATTTAGGTACACTTTTACATTACGAATATAGCAATGATCAAACTGAGACATGTCAGAACTTGCACTGTTTTTTCTATTTGTCTGTAGACCAACAATTATGTATCTAGGTTTCTCTATTTGCGATGAAGTTTTGATCGACCAAGTATGCTTTGTAGTTTTAGGTAAAGCTGGATATTCGTAAAGATCCCAATTTCTGTATATAATTTGAAGTGGACGGTCTTTTTCTAACACTTTTAACAAACTTATTTTCTCTTTATCTGATACTTTTACATGCGGTACGCGCCATATGATTTTATTAATTTGAACATCGTCTATAATCTCACCGGCGTTAAGTTTTACAGCATTCAGGTTAGTGTTACTTCTTAGTAATATCAGTTCGTGTCTACTATTTATCACAACTTTTTTAAAATCTTCTGCGAAACCAAGAATGTTACAGAGTGGTATAGAAGCTGAAAAACTACCTCCATTAATATTTTTTACACCTTCAATATTCCAGCCCCAGGCATTGGAAGCCTTTGATTCACTTTCATTCATTGATATTAAAGATTTTATGGTGGTCGTTATGCCCGCATTTTTTATTTTGTCAATCTCTACACCATTTAGTTCGTATCTTATATCTTGGAATAAGTAGAGGAGAGCATTATTTGTAAAATGCACACTAGTAACTTTATCCTTAGAATCCCTTTTGCTAACTATAAAAGTTCCTTCTAAATACAGGGTACTGGCTGACGGTAGTATATACAGGTCCTGTTGATTGATAGGTATTCGGATTTCATCGTTTCTATTGAAACTTGTTACATAGGGCTTGTATGAATGAAATTCAATTCCTTCCACAGTGTTGTCGTAAGTTGGAGCGGTCAAAACATCTAAGATATTCATTTTAATAATCCAATCGCTTTAAGAAATGCTTTATTGTCTTTAGTTAATTTTATTTTCTTTTTTGTGCGAGCTCTTATTTGTTTGGATGCTTGAGCAGAACTGATGCGTTTGATTTGATGGACATATTTATTATAGTCAATCATTTTTTTCTTCTAAGATGTAGATATAGCTGCACTTCCTCACCACGTAAATTGATTAAGCGATTATTTATATCTAAAAGTCTAATATGTATGCAGCTTATGTTGTTTTGGTTAATTGGAAAGTATATAGCGTTTTTCGGGATTTCTATAATCCTGTACCCTGGTGGCACGTTGAGTGCAAATTCATGGATAATGTGACTGGGTTCTCCGTTTATATATGAACCGCTTACAATATCACATTCTATCCTGATCACTGTCGTAGGTAAAATGTTGACTGGAAACTGTGACACATGCCATATATTTGCTTTTAAGTTCTGCTCACTAAACCCTAACAAACTTCTAAAGGTGCCTTCTTTACTAAAATTAATGCTTTTTGTGCAGCTAACAGCAGTTTTTAAGGTATTATTATTGCACTGTAGTTTAATTGATGCATCCTTAATTTCAGATTTTAAATAATCACTTATATCTTGCAATTCATATGTACCTTCCGGTATTTCAATAACTTCGTTAGAACCGTAGTAGAACTTGTTATTCGTTTTGTCAATGTTGGGAATAGAATTAAATGTTGAGAAATGTAATAAGGCACACTCATACTTTCCATATAATTGCAAAGCGGAAGGATAGTACGTAGATATAGTGGATGAGTTTCCAGTAATCGACAAAGTGAGGGACATCT
Source organism: Erebia epiphron (assembly GCA_963932025.1). Lineage (NCBI taxonomy): Eukaryota > Metazoa > Arthropoda > Insecta > Lepidoptera > Nymphalidae > Erebia > Erebia epiphron. Next base: position 4,620,784 of record OZ009948.1, read on the forward strand.
TGCAAATGATTAAAATGAAACAAAAGCATAAAATTTATACAATTTATTCCAAAAAGTCCATAGATATTCTAAACATAAGTGACCACAAATTACAGTGTTGAACTTCTGATATCTTGTATAGTTATAATTAATGTTACAATTCTTAAAATATTTAATCAGTTCCATTGGAGGTTTCAAATCCCCGAAGCTATCAAAATATTCACAGTAGTTGTATATTTTAACGTAAGCTACCCAATGTGTTCCTTCATTCTTAGAATCATCTAAATTAATGATACCACATTCAATCCGTTTCGGTGTCTTGGGCAACCTATCTCTCATGTAAACTCCTCGAAAGTATGGGATTTGGTGTGCATGCTTTTGGATGTCTATATTTATTAGAGCACGATTAGGTAGCTTAAAATTCAGTTTTTTGGAGATTTTATATACAGTCCTTTACCATTTTTATGTGCTTTAATATATAAACCCTTGCCTAAATTCAGTGACTCCATAGCACGATTATGTCGTTCTGTTTCTCGCAAATTTTGTTGACCAGCTTTGTAATCATTAACTGTTTTCGCAATACCAGCTGCACCACCTGCTAATGTTCCTAAAGCCGACAAACCAGCAAAAATCGGAATCAAAGGTAGTACACCTCCTGTTTTTGGTAATGGTATCACTCGCGGTACTCGAATCTTCTGCATGCAAGGAATTATTTTCCTTGCCGCTGAATAAGCAGCTTTAATTAATGTTTTACTGTCCTTGGGATTCAGTTTCTTTATTTTTGATTTTATTTTTGATACAAAACTTTTAAATGTTTTAGCACCAGATCCAGACTTCATTTTGGCTTTCATTACTTTACTTACTATCCATGAGCTAAGTTTTTCACCTTTACCAGCATCTTTCGATTTAAGCCTTTCTTTCACCATGTTTAGTAATTCCAAATCAGCCTTGTGACGATTGTCCAAGCCTTTATGATTTGCATATGCTATATCGTGTTGCTTGCAAGCTTCGTCTAGCTTATTTATACCTCTATCACCTCGTGCTAACCGTTTGCTTAGTTTAGTTCCTGGCCCACAATAATTGTATCCTGGTAAATGAACTTCGAATGGCAGATTATCAATTATAGTGTTAACTAGTTCACCATCTTGCATTATCCAAAGCTTAATGAAGCAAAGATTACAATAATTAATGTTTATATAGGTAATATAAAAATGATTTAACCCATTATAGCAGATTTATCAATCCAACTGTTTTCTTCTTTATTTAAACCAAGCCATTTCACAAATAGTTTTGATCCTTTTCTTTTTAAAACCTTTTCAATCAGATAAACACCGGGACAGTGAGATTTTTGTAGTTCTTGCTCATAAAAGGTTCCTTTTATGGGTTGATTTCGCTGGTCTTCTATGTAATACGTTAATGGGTAGGTATCATTAATTTTTTTTATGGTAAATAGCTCGGTTGACCAATTAGGTGTATAACCTTTCTCAAAATTGTGTTTGTATTTACTGATGCGTACATAATCGCCTACTTTAAACTTAGGTTTCTTTGTATGGAGAGAGGATATTTTCTTTAATGATCTGTTAATATTTTCTTTTATAACGTGTTCATTATATTTATTTACTTCATTCGGTTTATATTTAATAGTCTGATGCTTTGTATTATTATATGTCTTCAATATTACTTCTAACGGTTGTCCTAACCACTTGTAGTTTCCATTGTAGCTAAAAGATTTATATAACTTATTTTTAATAGTTCTTATTAGTCTTTCAACAATCGAAGCTTTTTTGGTTGAAAACGTTGAGTAATGGTTAATATTGCTCGTCTTCATAAGATTCTGAAACGTGTTGTTATAAAACTCGGTCCCCATATCCGTTTGTAAATTAACAGGTCTACGATTACTATCAATCAATATCCTTTCAAATGCATGAGTAACGTCTTGTTTATTTTTGGATTTCAATGGTTCTGCCCAAGCATACTTTGAGAAGCAATCAATAACCACTAGCACATAATTGTAACTTTTATTATACTTTTTTAAGTTTTGCATGTCCATCAGATCGGCTTGCCACAAGTCATCGATCCCTTTTAAAATAACTGAACGCCTCAGGAAACTTCTTCGCGCGGCTTTATGTATTTCATTGACTATTTGCTGTTTTGCCATTAGGAAGATTTTTAATTAACTTGTCTACCTCTGCTTTGGTATAAAACTTGTCTTCGAAATGAATCAAAACGTTCGATGGCTTTGTTTTTAAATAAGACTTAACTGCATTTTGCCCATCCAATATAATTTGAGAACGCAATGAAGAAATCAATCTATTGAATTCTTGTACCGTGCGAGCATTCATTCGATCTACATAATCCTTGTTCACAACTTCGTCTCCTTCTACGGGAGATCTTATTCCTTTCAGTCTAGTTGATTTTAAATCGTAGTCTCCCGTTACTGACTTGCACAGAGCGTTCTCATTAAAGTCTAGTAACTCTGTTAATCGTAATCTTTTATGAACGTGATGTCCAAATTTGTCTACGTTCATATTTAGGTGTATATTATTGGAAGGTTAACAATAAAATGAATACATTTTTTTAAATCATTTATTTATTTATAATTTTATTTTCACGCAATTCTTCAATGATAGATATAATTTCATTGTTTACTCCAGTGTTACCAGCATCTCGAGAAGCTATCAGTAATTTTAACCTATTCACTAGTTCATTTGGATCATTCCAATATACAAAATCTGTATTCTTTTTCCACATTTTTGTCAATAACATTCCTTTTCCCTTCGGCAGCGGGTCTTGAATGGTACTTTGTAGTTTAAAAAGTGGCTTAATAACTTGTAAATATTTCTGTCCCTTATTACTTTTTATTGGTTTACTGGAATCATAGTCTCGTCGATGAGCATTTGTATCGAGTAGCATTGACTTATAGTGTTGCATATCACTGTCTGTTACCAAACTTAAATCTACATCTTTCTTTAGCAATAACTGTTTCAAACCAGGTGTATTTTGATATTTGCGTCCAGACACTATAATATATTCATCGCTGATTGTTATGTGAGCTGAACCTAGCATCAAGTTCCCGTCCTTCACTCTAACACCATATGGGACCCCGGCGAGTGCTTCCGATGATATTGACCAAGAGGATGTATTACCCTGTTTATTTTCAACTAATGATTGAAACGAACAATCACTTTCCTTGTCAGATTCATAGTCGTTGTCGACGTTACTCAGGTTTCCTTTCTGAGAAGCTGAATCAATAAATGAAATAACTGCTTCTTCATTTCCCGTAGTATGTAAACGAGGTGGTTGCTGGCTTGCATTTGCAATTAAGTTGAGAGGTTCTGTTACAGGCTTGAACACTGACTCCAGTGTCTGTTTATTATCAATCTCAATGTCTTTCATCTTTCGTATTTTTTTCTTTACAGCTTCTGCAGCATCAACAATTTGTCTTTTTAATGATTTTTCCATTTTTAGATCTTGATAGATTAAGCGTTGTTTAATGAATAATAATATTGCAAAGGTAAGATACTTAAATATTAATTATCTTAATCAAAGACTACAAATGTGTCAAATTTATTTCTGTAACATCCTTTATTTTTGGAACAATCCTTATTAATGACTACATAATTGTAAGGTTCATTCCATATTTTTGAACACATTTCACGAAATTCGAGCCATGTCATATCAGTGTTGACATGTTCTTCATAAATATGTTTCAAATTAATTTCATCTTGTTTAAAAAGTATAATTAAGTTAGCATTGTCCCTAACTAACTGCTTAGGAATTTTACTATATGTTTGGTTAAGGTAAAAACAATCAATACATTTGTGTCTTCCCATCGCAAAGTAATCACGCATATTGTTTTGGTTTTCGCAAGCAACATCATCAAATATGATCACAGAATTAGGTTTTGCCTCCTGGACACTCAGTACTTCCTCATTGCCATGATATTTCTGGAATGAGACACCAGAAACTCGTTGTAAAACTTGTTCTAAGAAAATGTATTTGGGTTGATGTAGAGTTTTCGAATAAACATAAACATTTTGAAATCTTAATCCATTCTCATGTATGAGAAGACCTATTAACAAATTAGTTTTTCCACAATTGGAAGGCCCGCAAATAATGCCACGTACAGAGTTAGGTAGTAGCTCTCCATGACGAGAATCAGTATTTTGAGGCTCAATGCAAACTGTATTCACATGTAATGATTGTGGTTGTTTCACAAACTTCATAGTTACACATGAAACAAACAGACTATTAATGACTCAATTAATTTGTTACATTCACATTTATAAATAATATTACGTCAGCAAACACTAAATAGTCTGTTCTCGTGCTTGTTTGAGTTTTAAACTATTAACAATGCTCAGTGATAGAATACCATGGTAAACTGAACAGGTTAGTCGATTCTTGATTATTGAGCGTCTTGAATCACTGTGTCAGTCAAGTCGATTATATATTATTGGGCATTCTGAGGCACTGTCCGGTAGCGAAGGCGACCTCGCCTTCGCTACTGGTGAGAGTGGCTCAGAATGCCCAATAATATACTACTCTTCAGCCATATAAATAGTGTCGGATGTGTTGTACCGCTCGTACGACTGCCAGCTTTTCCAGTTCGTATGAGCGGTAGCGGGATTCAACTTCTGTCGTACGTCGACTAAAGTATTCCATGATATGTGGAAGATCTTTCTTCTTTTGTATTAGGATCACACGGAAAGTGGGCTAGAGAGACTATTGGAAGATGTGGCAGCTGCTGAAGACGCGACGGGGCTAAACATTAACATGAATAAAACCAAAGCAATGGTTACGGCTAAAACCCAGATGCCACCTCCCAAAATAAAGCTTCGCGGTGGTGATGTCGCAGGTGTAGATAAATTAAAGTATTTAAAGCGATTCCTTACAACGGATCTAGATGCTATGGAAGAAATTAAATGTAGAATTTGACAAGCAAAGGCCATTTTTTATAAAATGTCGAAAGTATTGTGCGACCCCAAAAGATATAGCGTAATCAAGTGTTATGCCTGGTCCACTCTTTTGTATGGCTGCTAAACGTGGGTTTTAAAGAAAGAAAGCTGTCAACGGTTACAAGCATTTGAGATGTGGGCGCTGAGAAGATGCTAAAGATATCATGGAACCAGTTCGTCTCAAAAGCTGAGGTACTTAAACGAGCGCATTGTAACCGAGCTCTAATGACATCCGTCGTGCAGAAAAAGGGCACCTTCAAAGAGGATCCCAGTACGCATTCTCAAGGTTGATCCTAGGCTGGAGTCCTGGGAAGAGAGCACCTGGAAGACAGAGGAGGAAGTGGATGGATGACGTAAAGGAGTGGACCCGTCATAATTACACAGAAATAAAGAAGATTGCTCAAAATCGCAAGACATTTCACCAGTTGACCGCCAAATTTCAATTTGAAGATGGCACCCGATGATGATATTAAGATTACCCCTCACCGCCCAGATTTGGCATCGCAATGCAACTCAACGGGCAAGTCTGTGTCGAAAATCATCAGAACTGGTTCGGAGGTAAGTATCTCTATGACGTTAGTACGGATCTTTTTCATATTTATCATTTCGTTTTATGGGACCTTTTAGTATTGTTAAAGGATAAAACGGACTCTATTAGTAAATCCTGGGATAAATCTACGAAAATAAGACGCAAGAGCTAAAAATTTATGGACCTGTGTCGCTGTTTTGGGCTAGGGAGAGTCAATAAGTTTTGCGATAATTAGGTCTCACCTATCTCTATCTAAGAAATCTATTTTCTTTTTCATAAACCTACATTTTTAAAGTAGAACGTGAACCCAGCAGCAGAGAGAGCATTCAAGACTTCATCGAAACGTTTGAAACCTTCAGGTATGTCATATGAGTAACACAAAACATCATCCATGTAAATGAGGGGCTTATCCTTCGGCTCATGTACAGCCTTAGTGATGGACCGCTGATAAGCCGAATGTGCATTGTATGATTGTTCTACCCAACAGGAATTGCAAGATATCCGAATTGACCCTCGGATGTGATATTAAATGCCGTCTTTGCCACTGAGCCTTAGTGAATTGGAATTTGGTGAAAGCCTGACGCCATATCCAATGATGTAAAACGATGTGCACCACTAAGTTGATTAATTTGTTCCTCAATACGACGCAGGGGGTTGTTGGAGTCGTGTATTGGATTTGAGCTCTCAATAATCCACGCACATATTCTCAGTGTTATTTGTTTTAAAACAGGAAGGCTTGAAAATGGTGATGAGCTTTCTCGAATAACATGCACGTCAATGAGTTCTGGAACCTTCTACCTAACAATTTGTTTTTCTATTGGTGCTATAACCTATAAGGACGCCTCAGTACAATTTTGTTTCGGTCAACCAACTCGATTTCTAACTCTCCGGTTTTCACACGCTTATGAGGAACGGCTCCCATAAAGGAGTCAGCGTATCGATTCAAAAAAAATTAATAAGGGCCTCTTTATCACTACCTACCAAATTAGTATCTAAGTACTTGGACAAAATCTGGTTAAGTAAAATTTGACTCGCAAACATTAGTTTGCTCCCTATAATAGAATATCAAATTATCATTATTATTTTTAAAACTCACACCGTTTTCTAAAATATCCCTTCCTATTATAACTGGATCCACAAGACGAGCATCGGGTACTACGTGAAATTTTAAAGTTTGTGTAATTTCTTCAATTTTCCAAACTTGTAATTTGAGACGTACGTTTTATTTTATCACCTCCAGTACCCGTAAGATAAACGAGATCCTTGCGCACATTACCTGAGAATTTACTAGAAAAGCTTTCTTTCATCAAAGAGCAAAACGATCGGCTATCAAATAGGAAGGAAACTGACTCACCGGGTGACGTTCTTAAGGTACCCCTCGACAATCGTTGTTACGTGTCCTGGATTTCCGCAAATATTATTACAGTTGAAATCGGACTGGATGTACGCGCGCCGCGTCTAGCTTCCGACATTTGAGGGCGTTTTCAAACCAGTTTCTTGAGTTTAAGAAACTTCTAACCGTCTCTTTAGTGAAATACCGCTTAATATTCTGAAAAGATCTTCTGGCATTTGGGTCTGTATACGTTCTATCATGTTCCACAAGCGTAACCCAGTTTCTGATGCAGTTTCCTTGACTTCACTTTGAAGGCACTATTTTCCTCTGTGGGCGACACATGGGATCCCACTTCTGATAAAGGCAACTCCGTGCCTCTATCAGGATCGTCAGCCATAGCGTCTGGTAGTTAATGACAAAGGACGGTACAAGAAATGACAGGCTTCACATACAATTTGTACGATATCTTCTTTATAATAATTCCTTAAGTAATCAGTGAAATTATGGTACCACTAATTAGATAATCATTAATCACAACGTTTTTAATTATTTCTAACATAAAATATTCACTGGATTACGCGGAACAAAAGCGATTCGTCGGAAACGTGGTGCGCTTGCCGTTGACGTTTTAAAATGTATCGTCCAATATGGCTGCGCTGACCATCGACACGACGCTCCGCCAGACTGACTAACTGTCAAATCTAGTTCCGACGTAATTTAAAAAGAGGGCGCTAGCGACGCGCCGTCAAATAAATTTTATGTACTTCTTATACATATAATATATACACAAACCTTAGTTAAGAAAACTAAAACCCATCCACCATCAAGATACAGCCTATCTCTACCAAATTTCATCAACTCAGTTGAGCAGATGGGCCGTGAAAAGGTCACAGGCAAAAACACTGGCATTTATAATAATATTGTCTGTAAGTATGGATTTTTCATGTGTTGGGCTTTAGCTTATACTTGATGAAATTTTAATGGTTTTAAAGCCGCGGCAAGTTGAATCGCCTTTAGCAGTACTACCGACTCCACTTGTTTTTTTTAATTTTTAAAGTACTTACTTTATTAAGTTATATTTTTTTTTCGAAATAAACTCGTAACTGTGAGAAACATTAGTACCGCTACGCGGCGAAATTCCAAGAAGCTAGCCGACGTACCGACGCTATGGAGGTGCGAGCGGCGTCTGGCGTCCATTAATCGAAGCCCTGCCCCTCAATCCTTTGACGGCCCGCACGCCGCCGACCGCGTTCGGCTAGCCGACTTCCGGCTTCAGTTACGCACGTTAAGGCAGCATTCGGATCTGGGCAGCCGCGACCCGGCAGTGGCGACCAGCTGCCGCGACCCATTGTCGCTGCTGTGCAGCGCTGCTAGAAGCTTACGGATAGCAGCGTCCGTGACCCGGGCAGCGACTGCCTCGTGCAGTAGTCAAACAGCACTCAGTGTGAACGCTTGTGCATTCCAGTCGTGTATAAAATATTCACTATGTCTGACTATTTAAATATACTAAAGCGAGAACTCGTGAAGAGACTGATAGAAGACGAAGAAGAGGATGATGTAATAATGTTGATCTTGCTATCATCAAAGAGGAATAACATCGATTCATTATATACGTCTAGAATTGATGAAGGCACCTATCAAATCCTGATAAAACGGCACTTAAATGTAAAGGAAAAGAAATTCAGGGGTTACTGTAGACTAATCAACTTAGTTTAATCAACAGTGATATTCAACCAATGAAAAAAGGATCAATAACAAGCGAGGAAAAATTATTTCTCACTTTAAGGTAAATATGAAAAGTTATCTAGCGGGAAATATGTGTTGGACATGTTTTCTGAACAGGGTTGCCAGATGAAATTTTATTATTTCCCCCAAATCTATTTAAATTTTTCCCCAATATGATACGTTTTAAACCAAAAATCCCCCAATTTTGTCACCAATAAAAATAAATATAAAATTAAAACTGCTTTTATTTTACTGAGGAAAAAATTGAATGAAATACTTGACTAAGCATTGATTTTTTTATTCTTCATTAAAAATAGCAAATACATCATTTACTTTGTCTTCATCTTCTGTTTGATAGACAATTTCAGACTTAAATAAACTTAACATTCTAGAGCTTGGCTCAAATTTTGTGCACCCGCCGTGGTGTTGTATGGCACTTCTCACTCTCATAATATGATCAACAGTTTTCGTACGCATTCTGTTTCGCAATTTATTTTTGACGATGTTCATCATCGAAAACGCCCGTTCTACTGCAGCGTTAGAAAATGGCAAACTCAAAATAGCCGTGGCAAGTTTTGTTAAATTAAAAAAAACCGCCTCTCCACAAGCATTTCTGTATGACAACACTTCTCCCCAAAACTCGTCAGCTGTTTTGGTTTTTTGCCATATCTGAAGAGGTAGAATTGTCCACTCTTGCAGCGTCGCATCAACGTTCTCCACTCCTCCAATCACATCTTTGAAAGCAACAACTATTTCTTCAATATTAGGTCTTACTTGGCTTGTCGCGATTTGTGGCGAGAAAAATGAAATTTTTTCTAATAATTTAATGTTATTTGGTAATCGCTTTTGAATTTCTTCACAGAGCCGGATAAGACATTGAGCACACCTTTCTTTAATGACGTTTAAATCTTGTACAGGTACATTAGCAGATTCCTCTGTAAACAAATATCCATAATGAATGCAACTAGTACTCATAACGTAGTCTCGGAAATTGAATGTGGCCAACTCATTTGGTGGTACTTTCTGTAACCGTTCAGGGGGAATCAAAATCGATATCTATCAAATTATCTAATCTAATTATCTAATTTGAAAGCAATTCAGTCAGTTCGGACAACAATTTCAAAGAATCTACATTGTCTGACTGAAACATTTTGTTCACGTCTGTTATGGCTTTTAACGATTGCTTTAAAAACAGTAAATACAGCTTATTTGGCTTCGACGCAAGCATCAGATGTAATTGCGCTGCTGTGTAACACCTCTCTTTATCTTTAGCTATGCTGAAGTGAAGTTTTAGCGCATCCCACTGCTCTAGTATTTTTGTGATTGCTTCAATGCGAGCTAGCCACCATGTGCCCGACAATTTTTAGCGGTTTTTTCCACACAATGTTTCATATATCAGTCCGTATACAATTTGTCTTTTTGTTGAGTTAGAAAACCAATTGTGACATTCTTTTACTATAAATTCTAATTGTGTTGGAAGCACTTTGCAAGCATTTTCAGCAGCAAGATGCAACGAGTGCGAAACACATTTAACTACAATTAGATGCGGTACAGTTTCTTTCAGCTTTGAAGAAAATGAATGATGCTCACCGACCATCACGTTTGCACCATCTATGCCAATGCCTATTATTTTCTTTACATCTAAACCATCTTGTGAAAGCTGGTCTTTAAAAATTTTCACTAATGTCTCAGCATCACCGGCTTCAATCTCTTATAACCTGTAGAACACTGTTTCAACTTTGGATGTTTTTTTACTAAAGTAACGTATCATTATACACAGGGTCTTTTTCGTGTCAATAGATGTGCTCTCATCAATTATTGCGGAAAAATTGTTGTCGCCAATATCTGTTATTAATTCCTCATGAACACATGGTGAAATTAAATTTTTTATGAGACCGGCACATTTAGTGCGATGGAGTTTCAAGTTACTTAGCACAGAAGATGATTTATCCAAAGCAGAAATAAGCATGCCGAGATGATCTGCTGCTAAAATAGAGCAATGTTGTGCAACAAAAGCTGCGATTTTTAGTTCTGCCACTTTTCTTTCGTTACTTATGTTTCTATTAAAAAAAGGTGTTAATTTTATTGCTAGGTACTATTTGCAAGCTGCGAAAATTTATAAGCATCTTCATGTTTTTTACACATAACATGTTTAGATAAATCCTTTTTGTGTGCTTGTAGTACACATTTACACAGTTTACAGAAGGCTTTTGTTGCATCCCCCTCTACCTTTGTAAGCCAACCTAGAACATAATTTAGATATTAGAAAAAATACTTTTAATTTAAACAGTAGCAGTTAGATACAAAACACACACGCACACAAACCCGTACTTAAAAATTATTCTTCTTCACAAAAGCTTTTTAAAATTTTCAAAATTTAATTACCCTCCAAAGCTTGTTAAATATTATGGTAACACTAAGACTCAATCAGTTAGTTTAGTTAAAATTAAAGTCACGTGCAGACACACTCTTACTCACTTACTCATAAAATTTTCAAAAAAAATAGCTTTTTAAATATTTTGGTAACACTAACACATTAATAGTTCGGGACAAGTAAGTTGACCCAAAATGGTCATTTACATTCATGAATAATAAAAACAATAATAATCCTAAAGACGGCTGTTCTGGCTCTATCTTTACATAATAAAGCCAGAATAGTCTTCTTTAGGATTATTAATCATTTATTCTTATTATTATTCATGAATATTCATGAATAACATGACCATTTTGAGTCATCTTACGTGTCCCGAACTTATACCCATGCCCAAAAAAAGTAAAAGTTTCCCGTAAAAAGTGTAGGTAGAAGTGTTGCTAGTAACATTACCACCGTTTAAAAGGCAGGAATTTACGCCAGTCGGATATTCTAAAAACAAAATTAGTTTGAGTATTTCACTGTTTTGGCGTCTAACCTTCTGATTACTTGAACTTAGATCCAATAATGACAAAATGTTCATATTTTTTATTTACATTTAAATGTTTAGGTTAGAACTAGGTATTAGATCCTTCCATAGTAAAAACTCACCTGTAAACTGAGGTTCGGCTTCCCATGCCGGTCTATATCGTCGAGCCGTTTTTCATATCACTTATCAATCGATAAAACAACAAGAAATATTTTATTTCAAGAAGACAAAACGCCCCAAGTCGCACGCAACGCAACACCCATACCACAGACCCATACACCACCCATACACACAACACAACATCGCAAAACCACGGACTAGACAGACGGCAGACCATATACAGACAGTCCGAAAACCACAGACAGAGAGATTTTTTATATGGCTCTGGATTCTTGTATTTTAACCATGGTATATTAGCTGAACGAAAAGTACGTTCGTTTTATTGCGCTTTCTATTTTTTAACATTTTTTAGCCCCAAGTTTTAGCCCCAAGTTCCCCATTATTTTTTTTATTTTCCCCAAAATTTTCCCCAAAGATTCTGTTTCCCCAGTTTTTCCCCAAGAGTTATTTTTTTCCACAAAATTGCGAACAAAACCCCCAATCTGACAACAGTGTTTCTGAAGTATTTGTTGGAAAATTAATTGTATTTGGAATACTTAAATCACAGAGTGGACTGATGGGTGATGCGACGGAAGTTATCGGAGAATAACGGTTTGATGAAGAATTTTCATCAAAAGGGGGACTACTTGAGGAAGTACTAAGACCACTAACACTAGTATGTTCGTTTAGGCTCCTTAATTCATAGTCGGCTAAAATATTCAATACTTTAGTTTTCGCTTCTACTCTTAAAGCAGGAGTAAGTTTTTTTAGCATTGTCCCAACGTGCGAGCAAAACAATGTAATACCATCCACATCTTCCTTGTCCTGGGTTGACTGAGGTGTGAGGGCTGAATTTGGGCTCGCCTTTCAGCGTCCTTTTCTTTCCAGTAGTTGAGTAGAGCCGCCTGCATGGTACTATTTTGATTTTGTTTGACGAAGCCTCGCGCGACGTTAAAACGGGACGCTATAACGCTACTACGCAGCGCTAAAATACGCGTCCTGTCTGACAAAGCCTTCAGTTACGCACGTTACGCAACACGCGTCACACGCGCGGTAGGTGACGCCACTTCGGTTTTCAAATACGCGCAAAAATGGAACGCCATTACGAATACGCCAATTTGGAATACCGCAGGCTGCAGATGTACGCCATTACAATGCGACAGAAGCTCGACGGCTCTACTTGCAACCGGATGGCTTAAACTCCTTTCGTATGCGAGGAATCCGAAACCCACAAATTCCGTCGAGTATTACTATCTTAGCTGCAACGCAGCGTTTAATCGACCATGGGCAATTCCGAGAACCAGAGCATGCTCAAGGTCGAGGTCATTCCCGCATGTAGGTACTAGCCGGGGCAAACAATGGGCCAGCCAGGGTTGAGTTTTGTCAGTGGTCATTAAATAATCGTGAATTAAGCATTCTGTGGACTGACGAGTGAATTTTTAATTGTATTGGAATTTTTAACCAGCACAATAAACATTTTTGGGCCTTTAACAACCCCCACGTGATCCGCGAAAGTTCTTATCAAAGAAAGTGCGTAAATACGTGTAAATAAGATTGTAAAATTTAATACCTAAAATAAGTGTACCCACCTACTTCGTGAGCTGTAAATAACTGCAATGATGGTAAGTACATCGAAACTTTACCGAATGTTTAACAGCTGATAGCCAAAAGTGAACAACCAGCCGCGCGCCGCTCGGTTCGTGCGTCACGTGACTCACCCAGTCAGCTAGCGCCTGGCGCCATAATCAGTCATAATTGAAAAATTAATTTAAAATTCAGTAATACACACGTCAAATAAACAGAACACTCCGGCCTTTTGGATGCCATCGCTACATTGCATGTCTATCGGTCCAGAGGCTGGAACCTCTTGATTGCGCAGCTTACTCTCCCAAGCGGCCATACCCCTCACAACACTGATAAAACTTGCTCATTGTATTGGATTATGTGACATATTGTCCGGCGGCTACGCAGTGTAATGAAAGTGTACAGTTTCACGTAAATATCCATTTATATGTTAGAGGCCGGAACCTCTTGATTGCGCTGCTTACTCTCCCAAGCGGCCATACCCCTCACAACACTGATAAAACTTGCTCTTTGTATTGGATTATGTGACATATTGTCCGGTGGCTACGCAGTATAATGAAAGTGAACTATTTCACGTAAAAATCCATTTATATGTCAGAGGCTGGAACCTCTTGATTTCTCTGCTTACTCTCCCAAGCGGTCATACAAAAAATCAAACGAAATACTTATTTGAAACGTATAAATAAATAGTTTACAAATATTTGGTAATAAGGAGACTATATGAAGACGGAACGACAGTAGTTCGGGTAGATGGGATGGATTCGGCAATCTTGAAGGTGCAAGCCGGTGTTCGACAGGGATGTATTCTGTCACCATTACTTTTTAACATCTATACGGAATATATAATGCGAATTGTGCTTGATGAATGGACCAAGGGCGTTTCAATAGGAGGGCAAGTAATAACAAACCTACGGTATGCTGATGATACCACCCTTCTCGCATCATCTGAGAAGGATATAGGGGAATTCCTCAAACGCCTGGAGGATATTAGCATTAATTTTGGACTCGCAATCAACCGTGAGAAAACCAAATTTATGATAGTTGATAGGAAAACAAATAATAGACCCGAGATAACTCACATCAATAACTGTGAAGTTGTGGCCAATTACATCTACCTTGGTTCAACTATCAGTAATAACGGGAGTTGCGAAAGCGAAATTAAAAGACGCTGTGCCGTGACCAGATCAGCCATCGAGAATCTATCGAAAATCTGGAAGGACAAGAGAATTACGAAGACTACAAAGGTTCGTCTTATGAAATGTCTTGTCTTTCCGATCTTTCTATATGCGGCTGAAACGTGGACCCTCAGACAAAATGACAGGCGGAAAATCGACGCTTTGGAAATGTGGTGCTGGAGACGCCTATTAAGAATAAGCTGGACAGCGCATCGAACAAACGTCTCCATACTCAAAGAGCTTAAAATAACACAAAGGCTTTCGTCGCTTGTACAACTGCGAATTCTTAAGTTCTTTGGGCATATCACTAGGAAGACTGGTTCGATAGAACACCTCGTTGTACAAGGTCGAGTTGAGGGCACTCGTCCACGTGGTCGTTCCCCCACTAGGTGGACGGATTCAATCCGTTCCGCCACTAATCTATCCGTCTCCGAGTGTTCCCGTGGTGCCGCTAACAGAAGTCGCTGGAGGGAGATCGCAAGAGCTGCTGTGAAGGCCCCTTCATAACCACGACCACTCTGCCAAGAGTGAACGAATGAGAAGAAGAAGAATTTGGCAAGGGTGGCGCTGCAATAGTATAAACTGAGCTACTGATGCCACAAAATTCGACACAGATACGGATTTGCCTTTCTTAAGTTCATTAATACATATGTCTAATAAATAAAAGAACGCTCCGGCCTTTTGGATGCCATCGCTGAATTGAATGACTATTGGCCCAGAGGCTGGAACCTCTTGATTGCGCTGCTTGCTCTCCCAAGCGGCCATACAAAAAAATCATAAATCTTTTTTTGAGACGTATAAATAAATGGTTTACAAATATTTGGCACGGGTGGCGCTGCAATAGTATAAACTGAGCTGCAGATGCCACCAAATTCGACGCAGATACGGATTTGCCTTTCTTAAGTTCATTAATACATATGTCTAATAAATAAAAGAACGCTCCGGCCTTTGGGATGCCATCGCTGCATTGAATGACTATTGGCCCAGAGGCTGGAACCTCTTGATTGCGCTGCTTGCTCTCCCAAGCGGCCATACAAAAAAATCATAAATCTTTTTTTGAGACGTATAAATAAATGGTTTACAAATATTTGGCACGGGTGGCGCTGCAATAGTATAAACTGAGCTGCAGATGCCACCAAATTCGACGCAGATACGGATTAGCCTTTCTTAAGTTCATTAATACATATGTCTAATAAATAAAAGAACGCTCCGGCCTTTTGGATGCCATCGCTGCATTGAATGACTATTGGCCCAGAGGCTGGAACCTCTTGATTGCGCTGCTTGCTCTCCCAAGCGGCCATACAAAAAAATCATAAATCTTTTTTTGAGACGTATAAATAAATGGTTTACAAATATTTGGCACGGGTGGCGCTGCAATAGTATAAACTGAGCTGCAGATGTCACCAAATTCGACGCAGATACGGATTTTCCTTTCTTAAGTTCATTAATACATATGTCTAATAAATAAAAGAACGCTCCGGCCTTTTGGATGCCATCGCTGCATTGAATGACTATTGGCCCAGAGGCTGGAACCTCTTGATTGCGCTGCTTGCTCTCCCAAGCGGCCATACAAAAAAATCATAAATCTTTTTTGAGACGTATAAATAAATGGTTTACAAATATTTGGCACGGGTGGCGCTGCAATAGTATAAACTGAGCTGCAGATGCCACCAACTTCGACGCAGATACGGATTTGCCTTTCTTAAGTTCATTAATACATATGTCTAATAAATAAAAGAACGCTCCGGCCTTTTGGATGCCATCGCTGCATTGAATGACTATTGGCCCAGAGGCTGGAACCTCTTGATTGCGCTGCTTGCTCTCCCAAGCGGCCATACAAAAAAATCATAAATCTTTTTTTGAGACGTATAAATAAATGGTTTACAAACAAAATTTATTCAGACAAAATAAATAAATGGGGAACATTCATTTTCATGATAAAATATATACTTATATAGCAAAAACGTGTTTACCGGGTTAAACATTATTAGAAAATAACAAGGTTGGAAACTTTCGTTTTACTTACCTACTTAATCTATGCCAAAAATCTTAAATTAATACAACAACAACATAATGGACATTAAAAATGCACATTATAATATTTTTTAAAACATGTTTACCAACGTGGCTGAATGCAAGCCACGCCTTTGTCTAAAAAAAAGTTATCGAAACGACCAAAGACACGACCCACCACTTACACGAACTGTCATACGAACTTGATAGGGATCAAGGTTCGCCGCGCCGAGTATAATAACAATGAAATCTCGTATTTATACTAATTATGAGTCACTAAACACGTTACGATCCTAATGAGCCTAATCACCCCCCTCCAACCCTCTCATTCCGCGAACTTAAAAACCCTCCCTCGTCTGTTACAGGCTGGAACTTCTTGATTGCGCAGCTTATTCTCCCAAGCGGCCATACCCCTCACAATACTGATATAACTTGCTCAATGCATTTAGCGAGATTTATGAGTCTACTAGCTGATGCCTGCGACTTCGCCCGCGTGGTATGAGGTTTTTTGGTTCCCGCGGGAGCTCCTTAATTTTCCGGGATAAAAAGTAGCCTAATATGTGTTATCCCAGACTATTATCTATCTCTGTGCCAATATTCATCCTGATCCGTTCAGCCTTTATGGCGTGACTGAGTAACAAAGATCCATAAATAAATGGAGGTCTCGGCCTCTCGGGTCCATTTCGGTTGTAAGGTCAGATTTCTCGCGTCACCTGCAGCAAAACGACGCATTTCTCATTGTTTCGCCGCATTTCTCGTTGTTGCGCCGCATCCGCACCAGTGCCGAACGATGCTGCTTGTTGCAAATCTCAAGCACTGATTCGCGTTTTCTAAATAATAGTAAATGAATTGAAAAATTAATTTAAAATTCAGTAATATACATGTCTAATAAACAGAACACTCCGGCCTTTTGGATGCCATATAGCTGCATTGAATGTTCATTGGCCCAGACGCTGGAACCTCTTGATTGCGCTGCTTACTCTCCCAAGCGGCCATACCCCTCACAATACTGATAAAACTTGTTCATCGCATTGGATAATGTGTCGTAGTATTTGGACGCGCTAGTTACTAGCGACGCACCTATATTTTGACTTGCAACTTCTTAGGGTTGCCTAAATAGTTTTTTTTGCTCTTCTTTAGTACTAAGCTGTTTGCCTAAGGTCAATGACGTATTTACAAATAAGAAAATAGCTTATACATCCCAAAACACAACATAGTATTTGGACGCCTAGTAACTAGCGACGCTCCTCTGTTTTGACTTCCAACTTCTTAGGGGTGCCTAAATAGTTTTTTTTGCTATTCTTTAGTCCTAAGCTGTTTGCCTAAGGTCAACGAAGTATTTACAAATAAGAAAGTAGCTTATACGCCCCAAAACACGCCTAGTACTCGTTGAGACTGATTCAGGCGAATTGTGGTGTTAACTGTATCGTTAAATCATTTCATAATTTATTCATTAATCGATGGGCTGATAGCAAATGATAACACAATTTTCAAGGATTTAAGAATATATTTTTTATTAGGTGCACACGTCATGTTATTAGTTAACCTTTCGACCGTCAAACGAGATGTTAATACATTGATCAAAGTTTAATATTTCATTAGTCGTCAAAGTGGTCTTTGTATAGGGTACTTTTGCCCACCTATGTGATTTGGAAATAATAGACTTGGTCCACGTTTACAAGTATATTAATAAGATACAATAGATTATGTAAAACTGTATAACAATAGAAATATCAAAGGAAGCGTTGCGCTGGACGTCCAGCAATAGAATGGTGTGTCGTCTGTTGCTACAGCGCAGCTCCCGCGCGCAGGACGTTCCGAATCCAAAAACGTTCCAAAAGCAAGTTCGAATTCCGAACGCGAAAATTGTGTGCGTTGCCAGCTAAGGAGGAGGTGGAGGAGTTGCAAGGAGGTAACGCCACATCACCCCCCTGCGGAGAGAAAAGAAAACAAGGGGAGAAAAATAAAATAAAATTAGGCAATAGGGTAAAAAGGAAACAAAGACCATGACGAAGCGACTGAGGCGAGCTAGCCACGTCGAACGGTTCGTGCAGCGTTGGGCACGAAAAGGCGTCGAGACGTGCAGAAGCAGCGCAGCATAATGCTGAGCGCGAAAAATCGCCAGTTGATAATCGCATAGCATATCGCTAGTTGCGGTCACGAAGCGAATGGGCGCGACCGTTTCCAAAAGCTCGTGCAGCGTTGGGCACGAGGGACGTCGCGTCGGTCGGGTTGAGTCGTGCAGCGATGGGCACGGAAGAACGTCGAAAGAGTCACACAACGTTGGCCGTGAAACGTCCGACGGGGCGTCAAGCAGCGCAATGAGTAATGCGGCGATGTCACTTTGCAGAACCGACGCGAAGAATACCCTGAGCAAAGAAGAGCACGACTGATAAACCCATCAGGAGCTTACAAAGCCTTAATCTGCTTCTTCTTGTTTTCTAAAATTTTGTTAATTGCTGTGGCGCTTGCTAACTTGGCTTTAAGAAACTCACTATTCGAACTGCTGTATATAATCTAAAACGTTACCACATTTATCACCATAGCTAATCTGAAATAAATGATTAAGCTGTAATGAAAAGAAAAATACACGGAAAATATTACAATGTTTACAATGTTGGAATTGTCTGTCAGTCATTGTCAAAAACAGAAAACGAAACCTATTGAAAAATAAAAATAATAAACTATCGTCCATAAAAAAAATCTTTCACGAGTATTCAATTTTTTTTTTTGAAAAAACTTCTTGCATTGTCACATGTCATCCAATATTTACAACGTTGTTGTTTATTCTTTTGCAATAAATAATCTCGAATGCTTGATCGACGAAATATCACAATATCACTGGATATAATGCGTCATTCCTTCATATTACTTCTCCATAGGGTCCTTGCATAGAGACGACGTCCAGGAAAGATAACTTTAAAAGCCGGGCAAAAAATTAAAACTTGCACATCGGCTGCTTGTTTGCTCGTAGGCTGAAATGCACTTCGTCGTTAGCGATGATACCCAACTAACAAAATGGTCATAACATTTTAAACTTTTATGACTAATTCGTCACATAGGTGTCGTATATTAGCAAGTTTTAAAACGTGACGTTGTACAGGCATCACGTATATTGCATCTATGTTTTAATGCAATTTGGTAATAATAAGTCCTCGTACAAACGTTTGTATAATATAGCTATAAATCAATTAAATCGTAGAAAATACAGTCAGACAAACGTTTTAGCCGGGACATTTCGGCTGGTATTACAACTTATATATGACACCTTATAGCAATTTGGTTATATAAAAGCTTTTATATCCGCTACTGTAAGACTAGTCATAATTTCGGTTACTTATGAATGTTCCATGGCAATATCATATATGAGTCATATTCGAAACCACCGTATGACTAAAAGATAGGGCTTATGACTGTTAGGTTCAAAACGTCAGAGTTCCGACATTTTAAATATTCGGAGTAATGTTTAAAGTTAATTTGAAAAAGTGGAAGCAATATAAAAGGAGCGGAACTTATAGGCGGAAAGTTAATAAAAAATATTCATCATTACTTTCTACAGTAGACACGTGTTTACATGCACAGACAAGCAGCAGGTCACCAATTCAAGCGTCATCGTCTAGTGAAACTGATACCCACCAGCCAAGCCAAATATACGCGACAGGTGATGGTCCCGTACCTATTTTTTCTGCAGAAAATCGATGTCATGAAGATTTCGATGAAAAACTGAGTATTGCGAACGATGATGATTCTGCAGAAAATATAGAAAAAGATATTCCAGATTTTGAATTCCGCGCACATGTGGCAAAATGGGCTTTAGAGTACAAGATTTCACATATAGCACTCAAAAGCTTATTTCATATTTTAAATAAAAGACTGTCATTCGTACTACCAAAAGACCCAAGAACACTTCTAATGACGAACACGATGGACGTAAATATTATACCTGGACACAATGGACTAATACGTCCTCTTAAGGAACGATTGGAAAACCTTAGTGATATACCAGATAATATTTCTCTCAATATTAATATTGATGGCTTGCCGGTGTACAATAGCTCAAAATTTCAGTTTTGGCCAATACTTTGCAATATTTTTGAAATTCCACGTTTACCAGTATTTGTGATCGGTATTTATGCTGGTCTAAAATAAGCCTACTGATTTGAATGGCTATTTATATCAATTTGTTAATGAAATGAATAATCTGCAGAAAAATGGTTTGATATTAATAAATAAGCAAGGAATTCGCCAAATAATTCAAGTGAAATTAAGGGCTTTTCTATGCGATTCACCAGCGAGAGCTGATATTGATAAAAGGTAAGTAGGTAAAAGACATATTTTTTAATTTCCAGTTTAAAATTCCATTATTTTATTGAAATATTAATTTCAACAAGTTAAATTCATCGTTAATATTCATATATGTATAATAAATGAATATTGATGATGACGATTATAATTCCTTAACCTTGTTGATATTAATATTGTCTAATTTTTTACTCACAAAATACTTTGTCTTAGTAAAAAACTAAACTTATCATATATTCTTCTGGGTGATTGTTTAAAGTTAACGGCCATTCAATTTTATTTCGTAAACTATTATCTAACTAATATTTTTTCATTTTTGTTTCATCTTTCAGGAGTTTGTAATTTTAATGGAAAGCATGGATGCCTGAAGTGCACACAGTATTAGGCGAATATTCACATCGAAGCCGTACCGTGATATTTAAGAGAGTAGGTTGTCCAAAAAGAAAGGATGAAGATTTCCGCTTAAAAAAATATGGGCCACAACACAAATATGACACGCCTCTACTACAACTACCTATTGACATGGTAGAAGATTTCCCTGTTGGTGATTCTCCATACCTAATTGATCTAGGAATCATGAAAAGACTCTTAACAGGCTGGAGAGATGGCAGTTTTGGTAAGTACATAGCAAAGTGGTGCGCCAAAGATTATGAAAAAAATTCTCAGTTTACCTTACTGGAAAGGGTCGGAGTATCGCAGTTTTTTTACTACTTAAGTGTCATCATCTTGAAAGATGTATTGGTGGAGATTCATCATTTTTTGACCTTCTTTTGCGCAATAACTATATATTCAAACGAGGAATATTTTACTTTTTTTCGATTAGCGGAGCAGCTTTTGTTGTTTTTTATAGAACAATTTAGGGATTTATATGGAGAGGAATACATGACTAGTAATATTCATAATTTGTCACATATTATTGAAGAGGTTCAAAGGTTTGGCCAACTGCAAAGTTTTAGTACTTATCCATTTGAAAATAAGCTCAACCAAATAAAACAATTAATAAGGCAGGGAAATAAAGGCTGATTTTTATTGATCCAGTAGCTGGATCCAGCTTCACTGGATTCCAGCGCTGGATTGGCATAGACACTGGATCAGGCCGTTTACATTCAGTCCAGTAGACATTCTTACTTTGTTGAGGTGACAATACGTTTCAGCAAAAATCAAAAAACCTTTTCATTCGAATCTTCAGACTCAAGTCCTTTTCGAGCTGTGAAGCGATCGTCCTAGAATCTGAGCGCTTTAAATACATACCATTTACTTTCATTATCCTCGACTTTTCCTGCAACATAAGAATTAGGTATAAAATAGTAGTTATACTCGTATACCTACAAATGTAATAAGTTATAATAAAATAAATAAATAGATGTAATAAATAAAAGACGAATTTAGTATAGTTAATTTTAAGTTGAATTTAGTACCTACCTTTTCCTGTTCTAATTGATTTCTTCATTTTCATACGCTCCCTTCTGTGCGATGCCAATAATACAATCATTTTTTGTTTGCATACTTCACCGGTTCCGTTCATAATTTGTCCAATTTTGGTCCAAGCGTCCTCTTTCAAATGTTTTTTGTAGTAATCTTTGTCTTTCGGGTTCCATAGGACACTGTTTTCTTTGTGGGCGTTTATCAGCAAAAGACATTTATCCTCTGTCCACTCACTCATTTCGAGAAGAATACTTATAGGTTCGCATTGTGCAACGACCTTCACTCTCGACGTCCACGAACGCACTGCGAGCTTCCTTTGATTCGCGCCAAAAACCGACATCCATCGGCTAGCTGCGTGCCGGTCGCGTACAGCTCGCGGCAGGCTCGCGTACCACGTACACACTATGATTTGTGGTTACAGTAACGTCCAACGGTTACGTTTCATAATGAGAACCTGTTTATCGTCGGCTCGCTGCGACCTGCAACTCGATCCGCTCGCGGAATGTTCGCGAACCACGTACAGTGTACACACTATAATTTTTGGTTACATAACATGCAACAGTTACGGTTTCAGTTCGCTAATGAGTACCCGGCTTTATTAATTTAAATATTATTTTGGTGTGTGTCGAATTAAATGATTAGTAAAGCATTTCACAAGCTATATAATATTAGGTCCTTACATATGAAATTGCCGTTTTGTCGTTCTGGCCACTTTGATCTCAAATATCTCCTCTTTGGTTAGGAATTTCAATTTCAAATTTATACAGCTATTTACTCATGCTTTTGTTTTGAAAACCCTCATTCATTTGTTTTTTCCTCTTTTGGTTTTTTCTTTGCGTCACTCAGTTTACCAAATGGAAAACTTAAAATTTCGCGTTATTTACGAGAACGAGTTCCATCATGGCACCAGTGCTGCAGAAACGGCTCGAATGATTAATGATGTGTATGGCGGCGGTGTCGCAAAAGAAAACACAGTGCGTTTTTGGTTCCAACGTTTTCGTTTTGGAAATTTCGACCTGCAGAACAAGCCCCGTGGACGGCCGGAGACCAAAGTTGATAATGAAGAAATGAATGCTATTGTGGAAGCGGATCCATCGCAAACCACGTCCAAGCTAGCTGCAGGCTGCGGTGTTAGTGATAAAACTGTTTTAATCCACTCGAAGCAAATTGGGAAGATGAAAAAGCTTGAAAAGTGGGTACCTCATGAATTGAGTGCAGCAAACCGACAAACGCACGTCGACTGCTGCGTTACATTACTCAACCGGCACAATAATGAAGGGATTTTAAATCGAATTATTATCTGTGATGAAAAGTGGACCCTGTACGGTATTCGGAAACGCACATCGTAATGGTTCATGGCGAACCAGCCAAATCCTGCCCCAAGCGAAAATTGTCTCAAAAAAAATTATTCGTGAGCGTTTGGTCGACTAGTGCCGGTGTCGTTCACTACAGCTTTGTTAAATCTGGCCAGACGATTACGGCGGATGTCTATTGTCAGCAACTGGAAACTGTAACGCCCCCTCCCCACTAGTAGTTCCTGCGTGGAGGTACCCGCGAGGGTGTTAAGCCCTTGCAGACACACCAGCACAGGGGTGCGTGAAGTAGAGGAGGCGTTAGCAGACTGTAGCTGGTCAACGGGTCAGAGGGGATTCCAGTGGAATGTAATGAAAGATCGACTCTGAAAGTTAATTAGAATATTTAATCAAGAATAACAAAAGAGTGTGTAAAAGTACGAGTCTTTCCTATCATGCCTAAAGTTATGACACAAGTTCTTATAGTTAGGTATATTTACTTAGGTACATAACAATTTATTTGCCCTGTACCTTTAGTGCCTGAATGCGGGCTTGTCCGGCTAGCACCAGCAGCGTGTCTCTGTCTCGGGGC
The DNA here is from genome assembly GCA_963932025.1 of Erebia epiphron. Lineage (NCBI taxonomy): Eukaryota > Metazoa > Arthropoda > Insecta > Lepidoptera > Nymphalidae > Erebia > Erebia epiphron. The sequence goes on from OZ009948.1 coordinate 4,644,690, forward strand.
TGAATTCACCCCTTATCACGCACCTTACAAAATCACATTCAGGAACACATAACTTTTGCAAACCATCAATTCACTATTTAGACCATTGATTCCCAAAGTGGTCCAGGTGGACCCCAAGGGGTCCACGGGAGACTCGATGAGGGTCTACGTAGGCATGATAAAAAAATGGGGGTTCACAATTCGTAAGCGGGGGTCCACGAAAATGTATCTGGTTTCAATAGTGAAGAACTAAAATGTTGGCTTGACTTCACATACAAATGTAGGCAGATATATTTTAAGAAGCTCAGCGACTGTTACTTGTAAAAACTTGCATATTTCATATTCAGTACAGCGTGTCGAGACTTGCAAAGCGCCGCCGCCGCATAAAGAAAATATAATTTTTTTTTTTACCACTCCGAATGTCGACGCCTTCGAGTTTTATGCTAGCAATAACGCTGATGCAACGCATCGATCTACGCAGTGAACAGGAATACTATATTGTACAAAATTATAATGTCATTCACCTTGTTCGTCTCTTGTCTGTAACACCTAATAATTTTGCAAATATATTCCGAGTTCATTACCGAGTTCAACATCAAGCATTTTATTACCATTCTTTACATTGGTCATCTTCGAGCCGGATTGGATTAAAAAACCAAGGAATTAAATGCCTATATATGGATAAGGAGATTAAAATTCGCCACAACGTGGAGGTCAATGGTGGAGGTCATTGCTCTGGAAAAGGACAATTTATGAGTGAATCGGGATAAAGTCTGTATATTTTTGTGTATTTTTTATGCCTTAGCCTTTTACTAGTTAATTATATATGTGAAAGTTTATTATTTTAAAGAAAACAGTCGTTCATTAATGTTATCTATGCCTATTGCAACCTGGTACTTTACTAAGTAGATTGTAGTAAAAGTATTAAGTTTCAACTTAAATTGTAATAATATTTCTGCATAATATATATTAAATTTCATTACAATCTACGTCATATACATTTATTGTATTAGTAAAGTACATTATTAAGTAGTAAAGAGTTGTATTTGTGAAATAGGTACCTACTTAGTAGAACCGAGTCTGTAGTTTTGTAGTTTTCTTATGTTATAAACATTTAATTTGATATGTATTGATCAATATTATTGATAATTGAAGTTGTAAAGTATAGATTGTCATCAATAAATTAGAATTTACATTTTAATGTCAGTCAATACAATTGATAATTGCTAGGTAATTAATTGAAGTAATAAAGTATAAGTAATTGCCAATGAAATAGATTTCATATTTTAATGTTAGTTGAAGTTAGATATTTTGGTTGTGAATTTAATATTATTTGTTGTTGTTCTTATAATATTGTGTAAAATAGTTCTTATTTACTTAGTTATATACGCATTTTTGTATCAAATTCCAGAATTGTGCAACCATCTCCCACTATGTCGGAAAAAAGTGAGAATTTAAGAGAAATCTCAGAATTGACCAAGAAGCGCAGCAGCTATAAAGGTCGTATCACAATATTTTTTGGACATTTGAAGTCACTGGAGTCTACTCAACCTACTTCAAAGGATATCAGTGAGTTAGAATTGCGTTTGAATAAGTTAGACTTATTGTATGCTCAATACGACGAGACTCAAACTCGTTTAGAATGCATCTCGGATAATATTGAACAACAGCTGTCCGAACGAGACGAGTTCGAATGTAGGTATTACAAAGCCCTAAGCCAAGGGCAGGAGATTCTGTCTAATTATAAAAAATCTCAAGTACCCCTGCCTACCGAGTACGGTTCACGCAGTGGTAAACAGAATCCTGTCAAGTTACCTACCATCCAGCTACCTAAATTTAGTGGTTCATTTAACAATTGGCTGGAGTTCAGGGACACGTTCACTAGTCTTATTCATACCAATGACGATATTGATGATGTGAACAAATTTCATTATTTAAGGACGTCATTGGAGGGGTCAGCTGCCGTGGTAATTTCTTCCATCGAGTTCTCGTCGAGCAATTATAACGTTGCATGGAAGCTGATGTGCGATCGATTCGATAACAAACGTTTATTAATACAAAATCATGTTGCGTCTTTATTTAATATCGAATCGGTCACACGAGAATCTGCTACTAATTTGAAGCACATTTTGGATCAATTAAATAAGAACCTCCGTGCTTTAGAATCCTTAGGCGAGCCTACTAAGCATTGGGATACCCTTCTCATTTACATTATTACTCATAAGTTAGATACCAAAACTTATCGTGAATGGGAGGAGTACAAAGGTCGCTTGGATGGAGAAAAACCCATTGAGCTACAACACTTCCTTGATTTCATGAGAATGCGCATCAATCTTCTGGACACAATAGAATTTTCACGTCAGTCTAACCAAATTAATTCAACTAATAACAATAATAATAAACCTTCAAAAATAAAGGCTATGGTTTCAACACAATGTAATAATAATAATAATTCGAGTAATAATAGTTCTACGGACTCGTGTCCAAAGTGCAGTGGCGAGCATAAACTGAGTTCTTGTCCTCAGTTTTTAGCGTTAAGTAATGAAGCGCGACTGCAGTTATTACCTACTTTTAGGGTTTGTTTTAACTGTTTTTCCAAAAAACACTTTTCAAATACCTGTAAGAAAAACGGGTGTAAAATTTGTAAGCGTAAGCATTCTGATTTGGTACACATTACAGATAAGCAGAAGCCGGCAGTGCATAGCGAACGCACTGATAATAATAACATCAGCGCGAGCGCCTCCACCACCGATCCAAGTAGTAACTTAACGTTATCGGCGAGCGTGTCGTCCGCGAGTCTGGAAGTAAACAGTCACCGCGGGGACGTCCTATTATCGACTGCGCTAGTTAAGTTATACGATTCAAACAATCGCGAACATATCGGACGCGCTGTATTGGATTCAGGTAGCACTTCTAGCCTTATGTCGGAGCAAATGTTTCGTCAATTAAATCTGCCTCATAATCGTATCGATCAATCTGTACTGGGTATTAATAATGTAACTACACATATTAATAAAATGTGTCGCTTGCGTTTGAAGTCATTAAATGAAACATTTGCAACTAATTTAAATTGTTTCGTTTTGCCTTCGTTAACAGAGAACGTACCTAGTCGTTCACTTGACATCTCAAACCTGAACATACCTACTGACATTTGTTTAGCGGATCCTCATTTTTATAAGCCCGCGTCAGTGGATTTAATATTAGGTGCTGATGTTTTTTGGGACATTCTAGGAAGGCAAAGAATTAATTTAGGTAATAATAAGCCTATACTTTGCGAGACTAGGTTAGGGTGGATAGTTTCTGGTCCGATGAGTAACAGGTTTACAACTTATCTGCCCAACCCTATTCAATGTAATTATGTTTATGTTAATTCGACCTCTGATATATTAAATCAAGATATACAGAGTCAACTCGCACGGTTTTGGAATTTAGAAGAAGTAAATAATTCTCCTTCTTTTAGTTATTCATCGGAACAGAAGTTATGTGAAGAACATTTTGTAAAAAATACTACTCGTTTAGCAGATGGTCGCTTCTGTGTAAGAATCCCACTGAAAGAAGATCCTAGCATTTTAGGTGATTCTTTTAATCGAGCTAAGCAGTGCTTTTTCTCTTTAGAACGCAGGCTTCTAAAACAACCGAAACTGTATAAAATGTATCGCGAGTTTATGTCGGAATATCAGTCGTTGGGTCACATGACGGAATGTGAACTTAAGTCGGATAATAATGTACATTTTATCCCACATCATGGCGTGTTGCGTGAGGACCACGCAACAACCAAGTTGAGGGCGGTATTCAATGCTAGCTCTTCCACCACGAGCACTAATATAAGCCTGAATAGCATTCAGATGGTAGGTCCAACGGTACAGGACGATCTATTGTCTATTCTTCTACGATTTAGGCAACACAAATTTGTAATTTTAGCCGATGTAGAAAAAATGTACCGGCAGGTATTAGTGCATCCTGATGATAGGTATTTACAGCATATAATATGGCGTAACGACCCATCTCAAACGCTTAAGGCATTTGAATTAAATACAGTTACCTATGGTACCGCAAGTGCACCCTTTCTTGCTACCAGATGCCTTAAGCAGTTAGGACTTGAGTGTAAGGACAAGCAGATCGCTGAAATCATCCTTCATGATTTTTACGTCGACGATCTGCTGAGTGGCGGGGATGATTTGAGCGTAGTGCAGGACATTCGTAGGAAGGTAACGGCTACCCTCGCCGCTGCTCGCTTGCCACTGAGGAAGTGGAAGTCTAACGAGCCTCAGTTAGTGTCGGAGTCCACCAAGTCCACGCACGATTTAAATATAGGAGGTAATGAGCCGAGTAAAACTTTAGGTTTAGGATGGCGACCTGAATCTGATGAGCTGTATTTTCCGATCGGTACTTTGATTACAATGAAGGGAAATTCGAAACGTGACATCCTTTCTGTGATTTCCCAGATATTTGATCCACTAGGTCTTGTATCCCCGGTCGTTATTAAATTTAAAATGATACTGCAAAGCTTGTGGTTAAAAAACTTGTCATGGGATGAACCCCTGACGCCGGAGATCCAAGAAGCCTGGGAGGACGTTATTAAAAACCTGCATGTTTTGAACAGCCTACGTGTACCTCGCCGCGTGTTAATAGACAACTTCGCGCAATTAGAATTTCATGTTTTTTCCGACGCCTCGGAAAAAGCGTACGGTGCGTGCCTTTACGTCCGTAGTATTGATAGCAATGGCAATATCTTAGTGCGTTTATTACTAGCTAAGAGTAGGGTGGCACCCATTAAGGCCACAACTATCCCTCGGCTTGAGCTATGCGGAGCTCAGGTTGCAGCTAAGCTTTATGAAAAAGCTAACAGCTCGTTAAGAGTTAATGTAGCGTGTACTGTTTTTTGGACAGACTCCACTATTGTTTTAGGTTGGCTTAAGATGTTGCCTAGTAAGTTACAAACATTCGTTCGCAATCGTGTAGGCGACATTTTAGAAAAAACCGGTAATTGCGTTTGGCGACACGTTCCGACTGAGCTAAACCCAGCTGATTATGTGTCACGTGGAGTTAGCGTTGACGCGATTCAGTCTCTAGACATGTGGTGGTCAGGGCCAAGTTTTTTGAAGGAACCTAACAGTAATTGGCCTTCCACAGTAGTACCTGAACCGCAAACCGAATTATCGATTTTAGTTCAAACTGAAATTCCTTCAGATTTTATTAAGTTTGATCGTTTTTCAAATTTTAATAGGCTTAGGCGTGCAGTAGCGTACCTGTTACGATTTATTGAAGGATGTAAGGGACGACGTGCCACAACCAATTTTCTCTCAGAAACCGAATTAAACGAGTCACTCAATGTCATCGTTCGCACATCACAAAAGGAATCATTTACCGAGTATAATCTTTTATTACATAAGAAACCCTTGCCTGCGAAGAGTGCGTTGTTAAAATTCAACGTGTTCCTTGATGAGAACAAGTTAATGCGGGTTGGTGGTCGTCTCAACAACTCAGAGTTTTCTTATGATAAAAAGCATCCGTTATTATTACAGTCCACACATCGAGTTACTCAACTGATATTTAAATTCGAACATACGAAACTGATGCATGCAGGGCCACAGTTATTATTAGCCTCAATTAGAGAAGTTTACTGGCCAATCGGTGGCCGTAATTTGGCTAGGGCTACGTATCGTCATTGCACTAAGTGCACACGAATGAAAGGAAGGGTTGTAGCTCCTATTATGGGTGATTTACCGCGGCAGCGCCTCATTCCTGGTGGTTACCCATTTGAATCCGTCGGAGTTGACTATGCGGGCCCTATTTCATCCGCTAGTCGTCAAGGACGTGGCTGTCGTATTGTGAAGGTGTATATAGCCATTTTTATATGTTTTACTACTAAGGCCATACATTTGGAGTTGGTAGGTGATTTGACGAGCAATAGCTACATTCAAACTCTACGCAGATTCGTGGCCCGTCGCGGCAAACCCCGTCATCTGTACTCTGACAATGGAACTTGTTTTGTTGGGGCATACAATGAGCTAGCCAACTTCATAAAGCGAAATTCTGACTCGCTGTCTAGTGATCTGTCAAATGAAGGTATAAATTTTCACTTCATTCCGGCATATTCGCCGCATTTCGGCGGAATTTGGGAGGCTGGTGTTCGCTGTGCAAAATTTCATTTGTTAAGAGTGCTAGGCAACTGTCACTTAACGTACGAAGAATTGTATACGACTTTGACGCAAATCGAGGCAATTTTAAATTCTCGTCCACTCACTCCCTTATCTTCGCATCCAGACGATTTGACCCCATTGACCCCCGGCCATTTTTTAATTGGACGTCCACTCACCGCCATTCCGACTGAAAACTACCAAGAACGGAAATCGGAAAATCTCTCTAGATATCAGCGGATTGAACAACTTCGGCAACATTTTTGGGCACGTTGGAGCAAGGAGTATGTTTCGGAGCTTCAGAAACGCACTAAGTGGCAGACTCAATCCACAGCATTGGAGCTGAATTCTTTGGTCCTTCTGAAGGAAGATAATCTGCCACCGTTAAAGTGGAGACTTGGTCGGATTGTTGCACTTTTTCCCGGCCCAGATAATGTGGCTCGAGTAGCCGAAATCAAAACAGCCAACGGTATTGTGAAAAGATCTTTTTCACGAATTTGTCCACTCCCGATAAGTGAAGGTTAAGAGCTGTTTAAGTGGTTGAAAGCAAAGCTTTCAACGCCCGGGGGCATGTCGACGCCTTCGAGTTTTATGCTAGCAATAACGCTGATGCAACGCATCGATCTACGCAGTGAACAGGAATACTATATTGTACAAAATTATAATGTCATTCACCTTGTTCGTCTCTTGTCTGTAACACCTAATAATTTTGCAAATATATTCCGAGTTCATTACCGAGTTCAACATCAAGCATTTTATTACCATTCTTTACACCGAATAAGTCAGTTTTCTAAATAAAATAAGTGAGAGTAATTGATTGGTTTCTTGTGCTGACTGCTGTGAGTAGATGTCAAAAATTAAAGTTGGATGGAATCACTTTTTTGATTGGCCAACTTTACTTTTTTGACATCCACTCACAGCACAATCAATTAATTAATTAACCAATTGATTCTCACTATTTTCTCGAAAACTGTTAATTCGTGGTTTGAACTCAGCCGCAACGCAAATTTAAATAAATCTAACCTTCACATATTTTGTCGACTGGGAATATGGTAGAAATGTAGCTGCAGGGGGTCCACCGGAACCAGCAAAATATTGAAAGTGGTCTATGAGAAAAAAAAGTTTGGGAACCTCTGATTTAGACTATGTATTGCACGATACTAGTTAAGGCTACATTTATATAAAGTACGACCTGAAGGGGAAACGATGCCGCTGCTGACGTCATCACGCCTCCTCAGTCCTTGGTCTTCTGGATTTGTCTAACGACGGGGCGGCCCGACAAGTGAGTATTTATTTACATTAAGATCTCGCCGGCCTTGAACCCACGGTCAGAGTTTTGGGTCATTTTTTTTAATTTAAGAAAAAGGAAACAGCTACTAAGAGCATAATATACTATGAGTAATTTAACTGCTATGGGTTATCTAATCCGCCATGCATAATTTCCGCTGATAAATATTTTTGTACTGTTTTGTTTTGTTTTCCCGTGTCCTTCCAAAATACTGGAAAGGAACTCCTCTCCCAACCACATGTGTTGTTGTATTTTCTTATTGATCATTTCCAGCCAGCAGAGCAATTAGGATTTATGTATTTTATCCGACTGGGAAGTCATTTTAGCTTCCGCCATTTCTTGGATGTACGGCAGCAATCACTCCTGGAGCACTTCAGAGTAGGAAAGGGGTTTACGCGCCCCTTCAGCCGGCTTTAAAGCCCCACGAATCGGAAACTTAATTGAATGAAACGTATAGCCCTGCGATAGCAATTTGGCCTTTATTCTCCAAAATATCACAATTCACCACACTAAAATTCTGCGTCACACATTTTTGCTATCATAAACCACAAATGCATCTGTCATTCAATCACTTTCATTTCCAACCATAGATCCCTAATTGTCTTTGGATCGTTCGATATTGTTCAAACAAAAGCCAAAAGAATGCTAACTTTATTTCTGTTATTTTCCTACAACAAGTAATGAACCAAATTAATTTATTTAAATGAAAGTTATATAATACGACAAAAATAATTTCTGCTCCTAGGAATATGTCTATTGTCAAAGTGACAACCAGTGTCACAACTAGTGTCAATAGATGGCGCTAGTTGTATTAAATTTTACGAATTTGTGTTAAACAAAAGGTTATGTTACAAAACCATGATGGAAAAGCTAGCTGCTAAACAATCGAGGCTGGTCAATCGCTCTAGGCCACTGCTGCTTCATGACAACGCTAGACCAACCACTGCACAACAGACGGCTACCAAATTAGAGGAGCTTCAATTGGAATGTCTAAGACATCCACCGTACTCCCCGGACCTTGCTCCTACAGATTACCATTTTTTTCGAAATTTGGATAACTTCTTGCAAGGGAAAAAATTCAACTCCGATGGGGCAGTCCAAAACGCCTTCAAAGATTTTATTGATTCCCGTCCGAATGGTTTTTTTAGTAAAGGGATCAATGAACTACCTATGAGATGGCAAAAGTGCATAGATAGCAATGGTACATACTTTGATTAAATAAATATATTATATTTAAAAAAAATCGACGATGTTCTTTCCATAAAAACGCCAATTTCATATGTAAGGACCTATTATATGTATACTCGCCTATGAAAATATGTTAAATAAAACAATCAAATTGAAATAATGGTTTTTATTTAGCTATCCACAGGTGGTGTGGTCTCTACATTTCTTTTTAAATTCAATTAAGTAGGTACCTATTATTGACAAGTCAGTAAAGTTCCTGATAAGATGATGATAATTATAAAAATTATAATAATTATCATTTGTATGTGCAATTATGGACGAGGTCATGATGACGAACAATTACAGAAAATACATAATGAAGGATAGAACGGTAGACATATGGCGGGCGTGCCGCCGTCCTGGAGAAACTGTCCGTCACATTGTCTCTGGTTGTTCTCATCTGGCTAACGGCGAATACTTACACAGACATAACCAAGTGGCCAGGATTATCCACCAACAACTGGCCTTGAAATACAATCTTGTGGAATCGGAGGTACCGTACTACAGGTATGTGCCCGACTCAGTTCTCGAAAATGGTCATATCACACTATACTGGGATCGGTCTATCATTACAGACAGGACTATTGTAGCCAATAAGCCTGACATAGTGGTGATAGACCGATCAGAACGCCGTGCAATGATTGTTGATATTACTGTCCCGCATGACGAGAACCTAGTGAAAGCTGAGAAAGAGAAACTAACCAAGTATCTAGACTTGGCTCACGAGGTTGTCGCCATGTGGAATGTGGACTCAGCAATCATTGTACCGATAGTCGTGACTACTAATGGTCTTATAGCCAAGAGGCTCGACCAACATCTTTCGAGGCTCTCATTGGGTAGCTGGGTCAAGGGTCAGATCCAGAAGGCTGTACTCTTGGACACGGCTCGCATCGTCAGGAGGTTCCTCTCTGGGGCCCTGACCGCCGGTTTCTTGGACCCTGTTCCCGAGACCGGTGGAACGCTATTTTTTATATTTTTAAATGTTTTTTATTTTTGTTTTCATAGTTAAATATTTAAAAATGTAAATAATATGGACCTAAATGAAATAAATAAATAATAATTATTATTATTAAATATTGGTATGAAAAAATTTTTTTTTTTTTTTGCTTTGAAAATAATTTAATGAAAATTCGCAGTCATAAGTTTATTTATTAAGTAATTATTAAAAATACAAATCATTAAATTCCAAATTAAACCTAAATTAAAAACTAAATTAAAAACTGAAAACTAAACATTAAAAATATCATCCATCCCGCTGCAATGAGGCAGTGTGCCCAGAACGCTGGCTGCGTTACCCCGCTGAATAGCCAAACTTATATGTTGGCTGAGGTAACTGCCAGCCCTCCAGTCACCTGTGGACTCTGTGAGACGAGAAGATAGATCCTTAAAAAAGGATCTAGCATCTTCGCCCCACGACCCCAGGGTTTCAACACCAAAAGGAACAAAAATAAAATTATTTTCAATAATTTCATACTTGCGCCTCTTGGCTCTTTCTGCATTAGTGGCCGCCGCCCCCGCTGTCATGGAGGACGCCTGCAAGTGGGATAACGCTAGCGTATCCACGCATGTGGCATATTATATTATGATGATAATAAAATTAAAGCCGTTTTACTGTATTTATGTTTTATTACAATAAAAATATAAAATAAAATCATGCCTTTCCTTTCTTTCATTCACAAGCTTTCTCAATCATTTTTCCCATCCAAATATTTACCTATCATACTCAACGCCTCTTTCATAAATTGGAGCCATTGAGCTTGCAGTTGGAGTTCATCCTCCCTCTGACGAATCTCAACGTCCCTCTGCCGTATCCTCTCTCGTTCCAATTCTGCATACATCCTATCTCTCTCCCTATTATACTCCCTAGCTTCTGTAGTGAATAAAAGAGATAGAGATAGAGGAGGAGAAGTTGGTGTGAGTTGATACTTACGCTTGGTACTTACCAGCCTGCTTAAGACTACCAAAATGACTCAGCCAGTTGGGGCGATGAACTTTTGTTTCAAGGCTCTCTTCAAGGCGATCGGGTTGAAGGATTTGGTTTTAAATGATGACTAAAGTGATTACAAAGTAAACCGTTTAATGGCGGTTCCACAAAGAGATTCTTATAACTAGTACAAATAGTATTCTAAGGGCCGGCGCACATATGGCGGAGCGCAGCGCAGAGCATGCCCGTGAAGTTTTCGAGTCGTGTGACACATTACGCGAATTTCCACCAGAGAATGCGCGAGCACGCACGGGACTGCGCGCGGATGAGCGAGTATCCGCACGGATGCTCAAGTATGCGCATACTTGACTCAGCATCGTCACGCATTTCGCAGTTTTTCGAGAGTCTAAACGTGTATATCCGAGGATAAAATGATGGATTGGGACGTGCTGTTGATCACATTACTTGCAGAAGAGGAAGAAGAGGAATTAAAAAAGAGAAGAATTGTAGAGAGAAGAAAAAGAAGATTTTGGGTAGATAAAATTTGGCAGTCAAGATGTGTAGATGGTGAATTTCATAAATTGTGTATTAATTTCAAAGGCGTAAAATTTTATGACTATTACAAAATGGATTATGAAAAATTTGAAAAATTAGTCAATCTTTTACGCCCGTATGTCGAAAAACGCAAAATCTAAATTTCATTCTACCATTTCGATTGAAGAGAGACTAACTGTATGTCTAAGGTAAGAAATAAAATGTAATCAATTAATTAATCATTCGTTTTAATTGTTGTTTGGTTTAGTTTGGTTGGTATTTGGCAACAAAAGAATAGACAGTATCTAATTTTGCGGCTCTAATCATAATTTTCAGAAGTATTTTGTGTCTGGATTTGATCGACATCGATTACTTGTGTTACATTGGATGTATTGTATGTAGGTGTCGATGTTGTAATCCTCGATGGTACATAAGTTGCAGAAGTTGCTGTTGGTTAATTGTATATAAGTTTCAGGTGAATCGAAGTGACTGTTGCTCACATATGAATTATTATTTTTAAACATTGCATTTTTGTATTGCTCTTCTGCGTCATTTATAATTTTAAAATCATCCCGTTTTATTTTAGTTTGCAAGTATGGGGGAAAGGTTTTAACAGTAGCAGCCATTGACATAAAGAAACTTTGTACATGATCTTTTTGTTCCTGTTCCTTATTGTTTAAAAACCTGTCTATTAACTCCGCTGATTTTGAAACTGGCTCAAGAGATGGTTTTGAATGTTTTGATAATTCTGAATGTGGCCAAGGTGACAAAATATCCGTAGTTTGATCTGATTGCGTTGTTTCTTCTGTAGATGAATCTAAATTAGAAACTTGTTGTCTCTCTTGAATAAAAGGTCTCAAGTTGTGTAATTCTTTCTCATAACTAATAGGGCGGCGCTTACCACCAGCAGAGCCACTAGTATCTGTTCGGGCTTTTACTGCTTTTCCATGATTATCCCGTATTTTTTTCCATTTTTTCTGACACTCTTCTACTGAAAAAATAAAATAAATTTGTAGAATATTTCATCACTGATTTTACTTATAATACCTATGTGCTTTGCAGATTCTTAACAACGGGTACCAGTTTCAAAGCTCTGTCTTTCAATTACCGCATGATATATAGTACTATACGATCAATCGTTCATGAAACGTGTGCGGCTATCTGGAAAGTACTCAGACCTATAGTTATGCCTAAACCTACGGAAGAGTTATGGAAAGCCGTTGAGGAAGATTTTAAAAATATTTGGAACTTCCCAAATTGCATTGGCGCTATAGACGGCAAGCACATTCGAATAAGGGCACCTATAAAAAGCGGAAGTCAGTATTTTAATCATAAAAAGTTTTTCAGTACAGTGCTTCTAGCCGTTGTAGATGCAAAGTATAGATTTGTAATTGTTGATATTGGTGCATATGGGCGCAACAGTGATGGTGGTATAATGTCTCATTCTAAATTAAAAAATGCAAGCAAACAGGCTAAATATACCACGAAATAAAACTTTGCCTGGAACAAACCAAGTTTTACCGCACGTATTTGTAGCAGACGAAGCCTTTGCCTTGACGGAAAACATAATGCGCCCATATCCCGGAAACCAAATTGAAGGAGACCGGAAGAAAAAAATAATTATAGATTAAGTCGAGCTCGACGTATGGTAGAAAGTGCTTTTAGAATTTTAAGGCAGAAATTTGAAATTTTCGATAGAAGTCTAAGAATACAGCCTAATTAGATAACATTATATTGGCAACTACATGTTTGCACAATTATACTTCGTCGCTTCATTCTTCAGATATAATCATAGACAACGTAGTTTCCTTTACTTAATAGCAACCGATCGCACAGACTTCAGAGGAGTTATAAAAAAGAACCCCCACTACCCGCCTCTGTGTCGCACGACAGAGGAGCGGTTTCGTTCGTCATTCCTTTTTCGTGCGTAGCAACGATCTCACGTTCCTACTTTCTACACACTTATAGATTAAAGATAATTTTCTCTTTAAATACTACATATAAGTTTGGCTATTCAGCGGGGTAACACTGCCAGCGTTCTGGGCACACTGCCTCATTGCAGCGGGATAGATGATATTTGTAATGTTTAGTTTTTAGTTTTTAATTTAGTTTTTAATTTAGATTTAATTTAGATATTTATTTCTATTGGTTAAATTAATCAGTCATATTTCGAAAAAAAAAAAAAAAATACAAACTTTTATCGTTAAATACTTACATATTTAATAATATTAAAATAAAAAAAAAAAGTGCTTTTTGCAGGTGACTCTTTAATCTTTCATTTTCAGCAATTTATTTCAGCACCACGTGTTTGAGTAATCATTATTTCATGCAGTGTTTATATTTTACACTAAAGGTTTTCCTGGCGGTTGTCCGAGGGTCAACACGAAGGAGAATAAACCTTTCAGCATGACGCGCTTAATAAATTATACTTTCATGCAGTGTTTGTTTACACTAAAGGTTTTCCTGGCGGTTGTCCGAGGGTCAACACGAAGGAGAATAAACCTTTCAGCATGACGCGCCTAATCAAGCATACTTTCATGCACAGTTTGTTTACACTAAAGGTTTTCCTGGCGGTTGTCCGAGGGTCAACACGAAGGAGAATAAACCTTTCAGCATGACGCGCCTAATCAAGCATACTTTCATGCACAGTTTATTTACACTAAAGGTTTTCCTGGCGGTTGTCCGAGGGTCAACACGAAGGAGAATAAACCTTTCAGCATGACGCGCCTAATCAAGCATACTTTCATGCACAGTTTGTTTACACTAAAGGTTTTCCTGGCGGTTGTCCGAGGGTCAACACGAAGGAGAATAAACCTTTCAGCATGACGCGCCTTACTTTCATGCAGTGTTTGTTTACACTAAAGGTTTTCCTGGCGGTTGTCCGAGGGTCAACACGAAGGAGAATAAACCTTCCAGTATGATGCGCTTAATCAATTATAGTTGCCGGAGAGTCAACATGAAGGAGAATAAACTTTTTAGCATGGCGCGCCTAATCAATTATATTTTCATACAGTGTTTATTTACACTAAAGTTTTTTCCTGGAGGTTGCCCGAGAGTCACTGCGATAGAGAATAAACCAGTCAGTACGACGCGCCTGAGGAATTGTGGTACAATACTATTACTATGTAAAATGTATGATTTCCTAAAGAGGGTACTTAAAATAAAAGTTAGTATTGAATCATCTATACGCGCTCATTACCTACAGGAATTATACTTTCATGCAATGTTAAATTGCACTAAAGGATTTCTGGGAGGTTACCCGAGAGGTAACACGAAAGAATATAAACGTTTTTCAGCATGGAACGCACTTAAGAAATTACTCGTCCATGTAGTGTTTAATTGCACTAAAGGTCTTTCCGGCGGGTTTCCTAAAAGGTAACACGAAGGTTAAGCGTTTCAGCATGATTCACTTGAGTAAAATAGGTACTTAGACGAAGAAGTGCTAAGGTACGACAATGGTACACTGCGAGGTCACCCGCGAAGTAGCACAACGGAAATCAAACCTTTCAGCTAGACGCGCCTGGCGATGGCATCTGCTCAATTAGCAGTCCGGCGATGAAGAATTATTTGTCCACCAAATCAAGATAGCTGGCATTTAGCAAGCTGTTCACCGTTCTCTGAACAAGGGGGAAGGCGTTGAGGGTCAAAGTGGACCAACGATCGGATACGTCGCCAAGGCCCAGCTTAGTAAGCCTAACACAAATTGATTTCGATCAATACTTGAGAAGTAACCGGGACTCAGGTAAATACTATGTACTTACCATAAAGAAGGTTACCTTCTACTTTATTTATCCTCTGCTGTAAATTATTAACAATCTTCAGTATTTACTGGATCAAAGATTGTATGGATACTTACTTAATTCGAAATCAAAGCTAAAGCTTTAAAAGATCTTTCGTACCTAGGTGTTACCGCTAGTTATATCAAAATAGTGGACATGATTTATTCAATCACAAGTACCTATCATGTAATATAATACATTATATTATTAGTGTTTGCATCGCCTACCCTTTTTGCTTTGTCTTCATAGTTCACACACTATCACCGATAAGGCCAAGAAACCTTATACTAATGAGGTTCTGTTTTCAAGAATAAATCTATTAGCATGGGGGCACAATAAAAGTGTTTATTATTTACGGTGACAGATAAACAGAATACTTAGAAATATGTATGTATTTAATTTCTTTTAGCAAGTAAATGCAATTATTAATCTAATACCGTTACCACAAAGCCTTATTTTAAAATGTAAACCTATGGAACAGATTCCATGATATAATCTCTGGAGTACCGTCTTATAAAAAAGGTATGTCTAATCGACTATAAAGAAGACTAGTAAAATTCTATACCAGTGTTTTTACTTTCAATGAAACACTTGTGGTGGTTCTAGTCATTTCTGCAAACGTTACTTACATATCTGCCCGGATATAACATGAAAAGATCTAGCTTTCAGATTTTTATTTTTGAGACTGCAATATAGTAATATTGAAGCACTATTACCTACTTGGTAAAAAATATACATATAATATATATATACACAGCGTAACACCGCTTCTTAAGTTTTCAGCTTTTACAGATTTCAGCGCCTTTCAGTCTATAGTGACTGCACTATATAGGTACCTAAAAGAAACATAAATGTTTCATTCAGCGTATGCAGACTCAAGATCTGGGGTTCAAAATGTTCAGAATATGTAATTGTTTGCAAGGCCTCTCGGTATCAAACTTACATACACCTGCGGAGTGGTAACGAAAGTTCAGAGAATTCTGAGGTAATAAATATCTTAATTTTTTTTTAGCAGCTACTTCAGCAATAAATCAATTTGTTTGCAAATACTGTACATGCGGATACGTCAAATTTGAAATAAAATACCTGCTAGTATTCTACCCTCAGCGTGGCAGGGGTATGCAAAGAACATTTACGAAGGAAATGTGTGGTAAGATAGCAAAAATTACCCACAAGTTTTATGTTTTGTCCCTAACAACGTAGGTACTCTCGAGTTTTACAACTTAATAGTGCCCGGGAAGCATATATCATACACCCGCTGACGTGTAATATGGTTGATTATGCTTAAAACAGTTCGAAAAACCAAAAACTAACAAAGAACCTTCTGCTTTTTGGAAGTTGCTTTTTAAATAAAGATAATCTAACGGCGAGTATTTTGATGACCGGATGTAGATTATAATATAACATAAAGTAATAGTGTAAAATCTCCATCGTAATTATTGTTTTCTTCTTTAAAGATATTTCGTGGGCATTTGTTTCGGCAAACACAGTAAAACGCGCAGGTTGTCTTACCCGAAACGGGAATCCAAGCAGGGTGCCAAGGGTCACTGGTAGCGATCTCGTATAGAGATTATTGCCTCCTTGTCCACTATGTTTCTGTTTTTCTAAGTATTTTATAAGTTTTTGGTACAAAATAAAATAAAAAGAATTTTAAGTTTAAGATCCATTCATATAATTATATTCATTATCCACATATTAGAAACAATCTTCGAAAAACCGTTATAAAACTTTCGTTATAATAATACGTACGATGTAGGCATCGTAATCACTCGTGGCAAACATGGTAGGTAGTACAATTTACTCGCGTAAACAATAATATGCTCCCGCAACACTTGCCTAGAGCAAAATTAAAATTCTTGTTTAGTCGATTCAGACCCTGAATGAGAGTAACCAATTAAGACATTAATGAAAAACAAAAATCGGCATGGAGCAGCGGCCGCAAATGTAACATTTGGATCACGCTTACCTCACATAGATCAGCCGTGTCATAAAATATCAGGGAATTAATGCATCCATTCAAAAATTATTATGAATTGAATAGCTTCTAGTGATGTTTTAAAAAAAAAAAAAATTTTTTTCACAAACATTCTACATTCAATGACCTGCACAGCTAGGTTATCCATCGTTGAAAAGTATAGAAAGACTCCTTAAATAACTTACTTCAAAGCACCTAACGTCAGTGGGGCTAAAAAGTTCAAACCAATTGATTAACCCTTCAAAGTCGATATTAGTAGTTTGTCACAATATCGACCGAATATTCATTCTTCACCTATAATTTACGGCTAACTTTTACGCGGATAGGAATTTATTAAATTCCATAACCTTAATGACGATATAATCGTTCGACAAAAAACTTAAAACGGTATTTTAATATAAAATTTTACTTAAACATATAGCTAAAGCAATACCCGAAATATCTTCACAACAGGACCAGAATATACCTGTTCTTTTCCCGCCGCACTTCCAAAAAACAAAATATGCCTTCTTCTGCTACTGGGCAGGATTTCGCACTTAAGCGTCCCATTGGACGTCTGTTGGGCTAATTGTGCAAATAAAATAAAGTATTGTCCCTGCTAATTTACTTTGTAGTAGATTATAAATCTTGCAGTATTGACATCAATAACTAGTTCCATTCGCTTGCATCGAAACTATAATACGTTTATGCTTGTTACTAGCAACTAAAGCAAAAAAGCGCAAGATTGTATTATTGGTAAATTGAAAGTTATTTAAATTGAAACTTAAGTACAATAAATACTTAAGAGAAATTTTAAAGTCATATTAAATGTACGTAGATAAACATCTCGGGAAATCGGTACATGATTCCAACCTTAAACATAAACTGTTTAAAACATTACAGCTCAAATAAGAGATAAGAAGAATAAATAAAATTATTGATAACAATAATTAGTATCTATTCAGCGTAGATATAGTTCTTGCAAAAATATATACCTATCTCTTAACATCTACGTTGTCTATGATTATATCTGAAGAATGAAGCGACGAAGTATAATTAATGATGAAACGAACTTACCTGTAAGTGAAGTTCTATCATAATTATATGAGTCGCTTCATTCGAAGATATAATATGAAGCTCCCAACCCACCCATCCCGAAACATATTTTCGCAAGAGCTATATTAAGTATAAGTATATCTCTAAACTAAATGACGAACGAAACCGCTCCTCTGTCGTGCGACACAGAGGCGGGTAGTGGGGGTTCTTTTTTATAACTCCTCTGAAGTCTGTGCGATCGGTTGCTATTAAGTAAAGGAAACTACGTTGTCTATGATTATATCTTCGAATGAAGCGACTCATATAATTATGATAGAACTTCACTTACAGGTAAGTTCGTTTAATCATTAATTATATAATAGACGGCGAAAATTTAAGATACGCGGATGTGATAAATAACTTATCAAACAGCACAATTTTTGAAAATATCGAGCCTCATGACGACGATAGTGCTTTGTTACCAATGACGTGAAAAATTTGAGGATTATTTTTTAGAAGAAGGGTGTATCAACTGGCAAGATGATATCATAGATCGATGTTAATACTCGTTAAATGTAATAGTATAGTTTAAAAATAATAAAAGATACAATTTTAAAAGTATTTAATGATGTTTTTACCTACCTGTTTTCCCTGTTTCGTTAGAAATTTTTTCCCACGCATTTCTTTTCATAAGCTTATCACTGTAATTGTGTGACTCGACATTGTACAAACAATCATAAGCTTGAATTAGTAATATCAATTTTTCGTCGTCCATATTTTTAGGGTTCCGTACCAAAATGGTAAAATGGAACCCTTATGGTGCGACTTTCTCCGTCTGTCTGTCCGTCTGTCCGTCCGTCACACTCGATTATTTCACTAACTACCGAAGCTATGGACATGAAATTTGGAATAGTTGTGTATATTAGTGGCCCAAAGACACTGGAATTAAAAAAAATGGAAATTATTTTTGTTCTTATTTAAAAAGGGGGGAAAATCTGAGGGTTGAAATTTAAAAGTGAGATAACTGTACTGTGTGGGGTATCATATGAAAGGGTTTACTTTGTACATTCTAAAACAGATTTTTAATTATTTTTAGTTATGATAGTTTTTGATTTATCGGGGAAAATGTCTAAAAAAATACCCCCCCCTTATCTCCGGAGTTTACCAATCGAAAAATTTGAAATAATTATGGTCAATAGGAATTTACGTATATTTTACAGGAAAACTATAGCCAATGCTCTAACTAGCATAGTTTTTTTGATATTAACAATAAACCTCTACAAACAAAGTTAGTCTTGCGGTTCATTAACAAAGGTAATTATTTATTAATAATGGTACGGAACCCTTCGTGCGCGAGTCCGACTTACACTTGCCCGGTTTTTTATAACCATTCACGCATTCAACGCATTCACTAAACGAAAGTACGCTACGACTGTTGACAACAAAATGACGGCTCTCGCCCGTCACCCGTGCGTCGGCGTCAACGGTCGCTGGCGGGCTCGGCGACCAGAAGAGGACGCGCGCGGAGTAGCGCGCAGTGCTCGGGCTCGGTATGCTCGGGCAGTCGTGTTCCTGCGCGCTTCCTTTCGCATGTAGTTGCTTCGATGCTCTTCTGAATTATTTTTGTGTTAATTTATTTTAGATATTATTTCAATGATGACAATGTCGATAATACTTTGACTATGAAAAATGCTTTGCGCTGCGCTCCGCCATATGTGCGCCGGCCCTAAAGCTACACTTACGCTACCGCGCGACACAGTCTGTTTCAGGAGTGCGTGGACGCATGGATGCGGAGTCTCGTCACGCTCGTCAGCGTGACGAGCAGCTTGGCAACTTTGTAGGTGACCCGACGAAGCACTTGGGTGTGAAGGCACTGATAGCACACTTAAATGGGCTTTTCTAATCAGAGGCCAGATTAAACGGCCATTCCGGAATCGACTCAGGTGTTCCGTCCGCGCACCGTCATGACGCCGAAGACGCGTGCGCCGCCTTCGGTGACCGGGAGAAGAGAGAGGGCGACACCCGTGTTTTCGCACGGTGTCGTGGTAGTCCCGTCTCTCTGTGAGACAGTTGCATTATCATTTCTGTAGTGTGAGCGAGATAGGCTTAAGGTTGCATGTTGGTACTCCATGAAGAGTTGCAAGTTTTTATGGATTTGATTTAATCTGTTCACAGATTATATAGCATACCAAAGAGTAAAGGGCGAAGTGGGTAACTTTGCTATATAAATTGGGTAGTGTGTTCCACCACACTACGCTACGCACTACGCTTCCTTCTCACATTGCAAAAATATTTCCTCGACTCTGTTGCTCTTTTTTGGAGGTTGGGGGGGGGGGGAGTTGGAGCTGGCAAACGAGCGGGCGTCCTTGTTTTAGGTGGAGTAGGGCTCTTGGGAGTGCAGAAACTATATAATGCTCACCTGCCCAGCAAAACCAACTTCAGGAACAGGCATCCCAGCTGCTGCCTGAACCCTCATTATTGCCATGACCCTATTTTTTAAATCTGTAAGGGTCATTTTTAACGCTGGCCCACACCTGTGCCTATTACAGATTTATAGATTTTTGCCCATTTTTTCTTTGTTTTATTTTTCAGATCACTCCTAACCCTATGCAAAGCAAAGAAACATTATCGAAATGAAATGCAAAATATGCTAGGTAAGTTAGTTACTTAAAGAAAATGTTAGTAGGTCACCTTTCTCCACCTGGCCTCATTTCGAGACTCCCCGGCTCCTTCACTATTAAGTGTTTCTGTCGATTCCCTCCATTTTAGTTTGCACCACAGGCGGCCTCTAGGTCCACCGGTGGGCTTAGATAAGTCACCGTTTCTGCAAAAAAAAAACCGAAGAAAAGTTAGTAAGTGTTAAAAAGGTGTTAACTGTATTTATAACTATGTACATAGATTGTATTAAAAATATAATAATTTAGAACAGTAAAGTAAATAACGAGAAAAAAATAAATAATGTATTTCAAGTTTTCGATAAGTTTTCAAGATGGCAACCTTCAGCCATAGAAAAGGCAGTAGGCTCGAAATGTATCAAATGTCATTTCTGACTGTCACTGTCAAAATAACGTGTTTCTCTTTTGAAAACGTCAAAAAATATGACACCCTCGTGTTCATTGTTGCTTAAATTGGAAAGATAAAATAATTTCGCCACTGAAATTACGACGAATTCGTAGATTTGACCAATTAAAACTTGTCTAGTATTTTATTTTCCTTCGTTTCTCTACTTGTACAAGACCAGGCCCACGCCCCATATAAATCTGAACCGTCTCTTTTACAAATTATTATTATAACAAATAAAATTTTACAATTATAAAGGCGCGCGTGAACTTAAGGCCACAGACAACAACAACTGACGAGTATACGTCGAAAAACACAAAAAATTTTGTTTCGATTCATTGGCAATTTTATTGAAAACTATAGGCTATGTTCACATGTAACGCGCGTTAACACGCGTCAACGCGCGATCAAATTTGAAGAGAGTTCAGATGATGAGCGCTAATGCGCGTTGCGAGAGTACTCGTCAGTCTAGTTCGGTAGAACGTAGAAAATGGACGTGGAAGAGGCTATTATTTTGTGGTTATATTATAAAGAAAAATATAGAAAAAGAAAACGTACACATTGGGTTCATCCAATTTTGAAAAATAGACCCAGTTTGTTGTCGATACTATATCCGAATCTAAGAGACCATGAATCTAAATTCTTTAATTACTTTAGAATGTCTATAAAGTCATTCTACAATTTGCTTCAACTCATCCAAGAGGACATTACAGCAGCTCCGAACGCCATCAGATATTGTATTTCACCCAAAGAAAAACTAATAATTGTTTTAAGGTAAGATTTATTAATATTGATAATTAACAATCTGTAAACAATTCTACTTGAGAATCATCACTGCTGGTGGCAACTGATGACGGCGTCCCAGATGCTATGTCTCGTCCGCTCGTTGTGTAGCCATAACCAGACGAATATTGTTGTGAGGGCCAATAATTTTCAGACGAGTAATTAGATGCTGAAGGAGAATGATCATCAGTGGTTGGGTTTTGGTATTGCGCTATTAAATTATACATGTCAATCTTGGCTCTAAGGCGTCTATGTTCGGGTATTTTCTTTATTTCGTTTACTAAAGACAAGCAAAATAATTTGTCCTCATCTCCCACCTCCTGTGTTTTCCTTGCTAATTCGGTAAACTCAGTATGTCTCTGTTCTCAATACTCAATACTCTTTTCTAGAATTTTAATAAATTTGTTATTACTGTCATTGGATTTGTCTCTTTTAGCAGTTGGCTTGGAAGGTGGTGGCATTTCAGCGTTATTATCATTGTCATTATTATCAGCCTCAGTTTCATTATCTTCACTGAAATTACTGTGCTTTTCTTTTCCTGGTGTGGAAGATTTCAAAAAGAGGAGCCTGTAAAATGTATGTAGTTGTTTTTACACGCTCCAGACCCAGATTTTCCTTTTTTCGCCGCTCTTATAAAATTATCTTTTAAGCTTTTCCACTTCTTCTGCAACAAATTACCTGTGAAAATGAAATTAAAATGTAAGGTATACAATTAAATTAAATTGAAGTAAATTATTCCAGATATCTTGCAAGCGGGTGTTCAATGGCAGAGCTACACTATTCATATAAAATTGGGAAGTCGACTATATCTGGTATAATTCGTCAAGTATGTGAAGTTATCTGGATGAAATTGAAAGACATAGTTATGCCAATACCTGATTAAAAAAATGGATTGAAATATCCAAAGGGTTTGAGCAGACCGCCAAAGGGAAAAGCCCATTTTTGGCCAAGGAGCAGCCAGCAATGAAATAAATATCATAAAAAGACATATTTAATAACTAGTATATTCCAGTTACCTATTTGTACGTAGCACTCGGAAATAATTAGTTAGTTTAAAAGAGAAACTCAGTCGACATTCTTTATTTTCAAACCACTTCCGTGGGCTGTGGCTCGTAATGTCAATCTTGACAATGTAGGGACTGCAATCAACATTTCGTAAAGTCGATATACCAAAAATCGATAATCCGAGATCGATATTTTCAGAAAAATAATTAAAGCCAAGCTTTTTCGCTTTTGGTTATTTAATGGTTTTATCGCTATCTTATAAAAACCTTATTAAATAAAATATTATATAAATAAACACAGACATGCTAGATTAATCAATTGAACTGATTCAGTGAATGTACACATCGATATGAATCGATGTACGTAACATCGTTTTATCATCATTGGCTCACGGCATACATCTCTATGGCCATAGACATTATTGACATTGACTTATCTCTATTCTCTTTATTCACGTTCATCGGTTGATAATGTTGTGTGTTTCGTAATCGTGATTTTCTTCCTCGGTTTGCTGTATTTTAAACCTGACGACTTTGCTGCTATTATGGACTCTGCCGATGCTCCCGATGACGACCCTGGCTTTACTTTGGATTACGTATAGCTGGTCGAAGGACAGTAGGCTGTTTTGCCCATGTGATAACTATGTGTTTCTTGGGCTGGGCAAGATATCATGCTAATATTAATCCCCCAGCCCAGTTCGTAGACGACGTTCTAGTTATGAATTTACGTGAAAATTAATAAAAAATCGAAAACTACATGTTTTTTATTGTAACTTGAATTTTTTTAAACATGCTCTACAGAAGTTCGTCCGAGTTTTACGTTCAAAATAGTGTTTGTTTCTTAATCTACGATTTCAATCCTTATGCCTACAATTTGTTTCATTGATGGCTGCACCTTGGCCAAAACCCCTTAGTCAACTGGGCGTTTCCCTTTCCTCATTGCATCGGCGCAATCGATGGTAAACATATCAGAATAAAGAAACCAGAGCACTCAGGTTCCTTGTACTTTAATTATAAAAATTATTCATCTCTGGTCCTACTAGCGTTATGTGATTCTGACTATCGCTTCATCTGGGTAGAGATTGATGCTTACGGAAAGGATAGTGATTCCGGAATTTTTAGAGAATCTGTCCTATACAAAAAACTCACTGAAAAGTCTTTGGATATACCAAAACCATGCCCTTTAACAGAAAACCACGATACGGCACTACCTTACGTAATTGTAGGTGATGAAGCATTTGGACTGATGGAAAATTTAATGAGGCCCTATGGTGTAAAGCAACTTATGTTCGAAAAAAAATATTCAACTATCGGCTAACTTTAGCACGTCGATATGTCGAATGTACTTTTGGAATAGCCAGTAATAAATGGAGAATACTACATCGCCCAATAGATGTCGCTGTGGATTCTGCCGAACGGATTGTAAAGGCAATTACGGTACTCCATAATTATGTTGGAGTCAGAGATGGATTTAGACCTGAAGAGATAATAGAAGGAAATCTATCTAGCATATCTATTACTCACAATGGACGAGCTACTTCATCAGCGGATAACATATCCGAACCATATTCACAAACTATTTTAGTAATGAAGGAAAAATAGAATATCAGGATCGAATGATATAAATATTTATTGACAAGCGCACTCATGCGCGGGCTTATGCGTATACACACTTATAGAGGGAGAGCTAGCAAAAAAAATTGCATTTACTAAAGATGGTATTTTGACAGTTGATTGTAGAGGTTGTGTACACAAACATATTGCGGTCAGTCAAACATGCTGTAGAAAAGGCGTCACCTACTTGCTTTCAAACATTTCATGGTTAGATACGGGGGGCATAATATGAACTTACCGAGGCTAACAATTGTTTTACGTATTATATATGGCATATATCCGGTACTATATCCACTTTCCGGGACACCCGGTATAATAGTTATGCCAGTCAGTCAGTGATATGTGGGAATAGAGCTGGTCAGTCAGACTCAGCCCAAGTGTATGTGCACTAAAATAGATAAATAACTTACAATCTATTTATTAAATTTTAAAAAATTGTGTAGGGGTAGATACTTAATTGTATATTAATCATAAATAAAAAGGCATTATTAATGCGAAAACAAAATATAATTACGAAAATTAACAAAATTACATGCGATCGCGATGAAAGCGCGCGCTCAACTGAACAGCAAACGGACATTACATTAATATCAAAGCGCGAGTCAACGCGCGATTGTCTGCGTCTAGAAACTTTTTCTCTGAGCGCCGCGTTGACGCTCGCTGACGCGCGTTAACGCGCGCGCATGTGAACGGTTGCTAGGTATATATTAGAATGTCTAAGCGCGCGATTTGAAAACGCGCATCACAATTCAGCCATCTGAACATAGCCATAGAAAAATAAATTAAAATGCACTTTATTTTGAATAAAAATGAATTATGTGAATACCTAGTTACTTTTTTGAATAATTTTGTAATTTTTTTCCTAAATCTGCAAAAAGTTAAAAGCCGGTAAAAGTGCATTTTTGAACGTGCAGCAAATGGTAGTGAAGTTAAAGTGAAGTAATCGTATCGAGTAACGTGAGTGAATTTTTTAGGCTCGTGCTTTATTTTTTTAGGATGGTGCGCGTTAAAGTATCGAGTAAGTATCGCTATCGTCACTCGATACGATTACTTCACTTGACATTTAAAATATTCGTGCTTAGGCTACTGATCAGCTGGTGTGGGAAGTCTGACGAGTGGTGTCGTAGACTGTGCTGAACGTCAAATCAGGCTCGTTATCCTCCGACCCAAGTGAGCTCGGTTTGTCTTGATCCATTGGGGTCAGATAATTCTGGGTTACTTTCATCGAAACGAGGCGACAATTCTGTGAGACGTTTGTTTAATCTTCTTCCCGGCAACTGCGAACTGCCAGAGATTCCGTAGTTTGAATTCGTCAAGTGTATAATCGGTATGGAGTAATCACCCGGTCTATGCATTCGACCGCACAAATTACAGCCTTCAAAATATTTAAGTTGGTAACGTGCTGATGGAGATTTTTCAGATATTGCTCGATTCTCTTGCACAGATGGTGCTTGATTTTCTTTTTCATTTTCCGTTTCATCTATGAAGTTGTCACATTTTGTAATTTTTTGAAAAGAAATACATATGTAGTAACTGCTTATACGGGTGGTATTCTGTAGTAGATTTTGCTCCTGTTCCAAAACGTTTTTTGAAGCTCAGATCGTCTCGTATTACGGTGTTTATTAACCAATTGTAGAAGTTTGTGGGTTGGACTTCAAGAGCTTGGGATTCATTGGCTTGCGCATGATCAGCTGGTGTGGAAAGTCTGGCGAGTGGTGTCGTAGACTTTGACGGCGGTAAAGCTGTGCTGAACGTCAAATCAGGTTCGTTATCCTCCGACCCAAGTGAGCTCGGTTTGTCTTGATCCATTGGGTCAGATACTTCTGGGTTACTTTCATCGAAGCGAGGCGACAATTCAGTGAGACGTTTGTTTTATCTTCTTCTCGGCAATTGCGAACTTCCCGGGACTCCGTAGTTTGAATTCGTCAAGTGTATAATCGGTATGGAGTAATCACCCGGTCTATGCATTCGACCGTATAAATTACAGTTTTCAAAATATTTATGTTGGTAATGTGCTGGGGGAGATTTTTCAGATATTGCTTGCACAGATGGTGCTTGATTTTCTTTTTTATTTTCCGTTTCATCTATGAAGTTGTCACATTTTGTAATTTTTTAAAAAGAAATACATATGTAGTAACTGCTTATATGGGTGGTATTCTGTAGTAGATTTTGCTTCTGTTCCAGATCGTTTTTCTGAGGCTCAGATCGTCTAGTATTACGGTTTTTATTAACCAATTGTAGAAGTTGGTGTGTTGGACTTCAAGAGCTTGGGATTCATTGGCTTGCGCATGATCAGCTGGTGTGGAAAGTCTGGCGAGTGGTGTCGTAGACTTTGACGGCGGTAAAGCTGTGCTGAACGTCAAATCAGGTTCGTTATCCTCCGACCCAAGTGAGCTCGGTTTGTCTTGATCCATTGGGTCAGATACTTCTGGGTTACTTTCATCGAAGCGAGGCGACAATTCAGTGAGACGTTTGTTTTATCTTCTTCTCGGCAATTGCGAACTTCCCGGGACTCCGTAGTTTGAATTCGTCAAGTGTATAATCGGTATGGAGTAATCACCCGGTCTATGCATTCGACCGTATAAATTACAGTTTTCAAAATATTTATGTTGGTAATGTGCTGGGGGAGATTTTTCAGATATTGCTTGCACAGATGGTGCTTGATTTTCTTTTTTATTTTCCGTTTCATCTATGAAGTTGTCACATTTTGTAATTTTTTAAAAAGAAATACATATGTAGTAACTGCTTATATGGGTGGTATTCTGTAGTAGATTTTGCTTCTGTTCCAGATCGTTTTTCTGAGGCTCAGATCGTCTAGTATTACGGTTTTTATTAACCAATTGTAGAAGTTGGTGTGTTGGACTTCAAGAGCTTGGGCTTCATTGGCTTGCGCATGATCAGCTGGTGTGGAAAGTCTGGCGAGTGGTGTCGTAGACCTTGACGGCGGTAAAGCTGTGCTGAACGTCAAATCAGGTTCGTTATCCTCCGACCCAAGTGAGCTCGGTTTGTCTTGATCCATTGGGTCAGATACTTCTGGGGTACTTTCATCGAAGCGAGGCGACAATTCAGTGAGACGTTTGTTTTATCTTCTTCTCGGCAATTGCGAACTTCCAGGGACTCCGTAGTTTGAATTCGTCAAGTGTATAATCGGTATGGAGTAATCACCCGGTCTATGCATTCGACCGTATAAATTACAGCTTTCAAAATATTTATGTTGGTAATGTGCTGGGGGAGATTTTTCAGATATTGCTTGATTCTCTTGCACAGATGGTGCTTGATTTTCTTTTTTATTTTCCGTTTCATCTATGAAGTTGTCACATTTTGTAATTTTTTAAAAAGAAATACATATGTAGTAACTGCTTATATGGGTGGTATTCTGTAGTAGATTTTGCTTCTGTTCCAGATCGTTTTTCTGAGGCTCAGATCGTCTAGTATTACGGTTTTTATTAACCAATTGTAGAAGTTGGTGTGTTGGATTTCAAGAGCTTGGGCTTCATTGGCTTGCGCATGATCAGCTGGTGTGGAAAGTCTGGCGAGTGGTGTCGTAGACCTTGACGGCGGTAAAGCTGTGCTGAACGTCGAATCAGGTTCGTTATCCTCCGACCCAAGTGAGCTCGGTTTGTCTTGATCCATTGGGTCAGATACTTCCGGGTTACTTTCATCGAAGCGAGGTGACAATTCAGTGAGACATTTGTTTAATCTTCTTCCCGGCAACTGCGAACTTCCAGAGATTCCGTAGTTTGAATTCGTCAGGTGTATAATCAGTACGGAGTAATCACCCGGTCTATGCATTCGACCGTACAAATTACAGCCTTCAAAATATTTATGTTGCTAACGTGCTGGTGGAGATTTTTCAGATATTGCTTGATTCTCTTGCACAAAAGGTGCTTGATTTTCTTTTTCATTTTCCGTTTCATCTATAAAGTTGTCGCATTTTGTAATTTATTTTAAAAAGAAATACATAATATGTAGTAACTGCTTATACAGGTGGTATTCTGTAGTAGATTTTGCTCCTGTTCCAGATCGTTTTTCTGAAGCTCAGATCGTCTAGTATTACGTTGTTTATTAACCAATTGTAGAAGTTGGTGTGTTGGACTTCAAGAGCTTGGACTTCATTGGCTTGCGCATGATCAGCTAGTGTGGAAAGTCTGACGAGTGGTGTCGTAGACCTTGACGGCGGTAAAGCTGTGGTGAACGTCAAAACAGGTTCGTTTTCCTCCGACCCAAGTGAGCTCGGTTTGTCTTGATCCATTGGGTCAGATACTTCTGGGTTACTTTCATCGAAGCGAGGCGACAATTCTGTGAGACGTTTGTTTAATCTTCTTCCCGGCAACTGCGAACTGCCAGAGATTCCGTAGTTTGAATTCGTCAAGTGTATAATCGGTATGGAGTAATCACCCGGTCTATGCATTCGACCGCACAAATTACAGCCTTCAAAATATTTATGTTGGTAACGTGCTGAAGGAGATTTTTCAGATATTGCTCGATTCTCTTGCACAGATGGTGCTTGATTTTCTTTTTCATTTTCCGTTTCATCTATGAAGTTGTCACATTTTGTAATTTTTTGAAAAGAAATACATATGTAGTAACTGCTTATATGGGTGGTATTCTGTAGTAGATTTTGCTTCTGTTCCAGATCGTTTTTCTGAGGCTCAGATCGTCTAGTATTACGGTTTTTATTAACCAATTGTAGAAGTTGGTGTGTTGGACTTCAAGAGCTTGGGCTTCATTGGCTTGCGCATGATCAGCTGGTGTGGAAAGTCTGGCGAGTGGTGTCGTAGACCTTGACGGCGGTAAAGCTGTGCTGAACGTCAAATCAGGTTCGTTATCCTCCGACCCAAGTGAGCTCGGTTTGTCTTGATCCATTGGGTCAGATACTTCTGGGTTACTTTCATCGAAGCGAGGCGACAATTCAGTGAGACGTTTGTTTTATCTTCTTCTCGGCAATTGCGAACTTCCAGGGACTCCGTAGTTTGAATTCGTCAAGTGTATAATCGGTATGGAGTAATCACCCGGTCTATGCATTCGACCGTATAAATTACAGCTTTCAAAATATTTATGTTGGTAATGTGCTGGGGGAGATTTTTCAGATATTGCTTGATTCTCTTGCACAGATGGTGCTTGATTTTCTTTTTTATTTTCCGTTTCATCTATGAAGTTGTCACATTTTGTAATTTTTTAAAAAGAAATACATATGTAGTAACTGCTTATATGGGTGGTATTCTGTAGTAGATTTTGCTTCTGTTCCAGATCGTTTTTCTGAGGCTCAGATCGTCTAGTATTACGGTTTTTATTAACCAATTGTAGAAGTTGGTGTGTTGGACTTCAAGAGCTTGGGCTTCATTGGCTTGCGCATGATCAGCTGGTGTGGAAAGTCTGGCGAGTGGTGTCGTAGACCTTGACGGCGGTAAAGCTGTGCTGAACGTCGAATCAGGTTCGTTATCCTCCGACCCAAGTGAGATCGGTTTGTCTTGATCCATTGGGTCAGATACTTCCGGGTTACTTTCATCGAAGCGAGGTGACAATTCAGTGAGACATTTGTTTAATCTTCTTCCCGGCAACTGCGAACTTCCAGAGATTCCGTAGTTTGAATTCGTCAGGTGTATAATCAGTACGGAGTAATCACCCGGTCTATGCATTCGACCGTACAAATTACAGCCTTCAAAATATTTATGTTGGTAACGTGCTGGTGGAGATTTTTCAGATATTGCGTGATTCTCTTGCACAAAAGGTGCTTGATTTTCTTTTTCATTTTCCGTTTCTACTATAAAGTTGTCGCATTTTGTAATTTATTTTAAAAAGAAATACATATGTAGTAACTGCTTATACAGGTGGTATTCTGTAGTAGATTTTGCTCCTGTTCCAGATCGTTTTTCTGAAGCTCAGATCGTCTAGTATTACGGTGTTTATTAACCAATTGTAGAAGTTGGTGTGTTGGACTTCAAGAGCTTGGACTTCATTGGCTTGCGCATGATCAGCTAGTGTGGAAAGTCTGACGAGTGGTGTCGTAGACCTTGACGGCGGTAAAGCTGTGGTGAACGTCAAAACAGGTTCGTTATCCTCCGACCCAAGTGAGCTCGGTTTGTCTTGATCCATTGGGTCAGATACTTCTGGGTTACTTTCATCGAAGCGAGGCGACAATTCTGTGAGACGTTTGTTTAATCTTCTTCCCGGCAACTGCGAACTGCCAGAGATTCCGTAGTTTGAATTCGTCAAGTGTATAATCGGTATGGAGTAATCACCCGGTCTATGCATTCGACCGCACAAATTACAGCCTTCAAAATATTTATGTTGGTAACGTGCTGATGGAGATTTTTCAGATATTGCTCGATTCTCTTGCACAGATGGTGCTTGATTTTCTTTTTCATTTTCCGTTTCATCTATGAAGTTGTCACATTTTGTAATTTTTTGAAAAGAAATACATATGTAGTAACTGCTTATATGGGTGGTATTCTGTAGTAGATTTTGCTTCTGTTCCAGATCGTTTTTCTGAGGCTCAGATCGTCTAGTATTACGGTTTTTATTAACCAATTGTAGAAGTTGGTGTGTTGGACTTCAAGAGCTTGGGCTTCATTGGCTTGCGCATGATCAGCTGGTGTGGAAAGTCTGGCGAGTGGTGTCGTAGACCTTGACGGCGGTAAAGCTGTGCTGAACGTCAAATCAGGTTCGTTATCCTCCGACCCAAGTGAGCTCGGTTTGTCTTGATCCATTGGGTCAGATACTTCTGGGTTACTTTCATCGAAGCGAGGCGACAATTCTGTGAGACGTTTCTTTAATCTTCTTCCCGGCAACTGCGAACTTCCAGAGATTCCGTAGTTTGAATTCGTCAGGTGTATAATCAGTACGGAGTAATCACCCGGTCTATGCATTCGACCGTACAAATTACAGCCTTCAAAATATTTATGTTGGTAACGTGCTGGTGGAGATTTTTCAGATATTGCTTGATTCTCTTGCACAAAAGGTGCTTGATTTTCTTTTTCATTTTCCGTTTTATCTATAAAGTTGTCGCATTTTGTAATTTATTTTAAAAAGAAATACATATGTAGTAACTGCTTATGCAGGTGGTATTCTGTAGTAGATTTTGCTCCTGTTCCAGATCGTTTTTCTGAAGCTCAGATCGTCTAGTATTACGGTGTTTATTAACCAATTGTAGAAGTTGGTGTGTTGGACTTCAAGAGCTTGGACTTCATTGGCTTGCGCATGATCAGCTAGTGTGGAAAGTCTGACGAGTGGTGTCGTAGACCTTGACGGCGGTAAAGCTGTGGTGAACGTCAAAACAGGTTCGTTATCCTCCGACCCAAGTGAGCTCGGTTTGTCTTGATCCATTGGGTCAGATACTTCTGGGTTACTTTCATCGAAGCGAGGCGACAATTCAGTGAGACGTTTGTTTTATCTTCTTCCCGGCATTTGCGAACTTCCAGGGACTCCGTAGTTTGAATTCGTCAAGTGTATAATCGGTATGGAGTAATCACCCGGTCTATGCATTCGACCGTACAAATTACAGCCTTCAAAATATTTATGTTGGTAACGTGCTGGTGGAGATTTTTCAGATATTGCTTGATTCTCTTGCACAAAAGGTGCTTGATTTTCTATTCAATTCTATTAATGTTTTGTTGTTAGTGCCGACCCAACGAGGAATGCGAAGTGAATTAAGTGAAGTAAGAGAAGCTATGAAGTTTAAAAAAGACTTCTGTGTATCTTTTGTAACTTCCTCATCCCAGCCGCACTTATTTACCCAAAGTTTTTGCATTAGAATTTTTGCTTGAACTGTACAAGGTCCTAAAAGACCAAGGGGATCGAAAATTTGACTTATAAGTGATAAGATTATACGTTTTGTAATTTTTTTTGTGTTTGTGTCTAAATTAATTTTAAATAATAAATTATCTGCGTTACAATCCCAATGGAGACCAAGTGTTTTTGACGGTAATGAATCATCTAGATTTAAGGTTTTATCCGTTTTAATATTTTCAAGCAAATTTTTACTAGGTAATGATTTTAGAACTTCGGTATTGTTTGATTGCCATTTACGTAGCCTAAATTGCGCTGACTGTAAGGTGTCGATAACATTTTTGCAAAGATTTATTACTGACTGTATGGAGTCTCCACCGCTAAGAAAATCGTCTACGTAGAAATCCCTAGTAATAGCTACCTTTGCTTCTGGATCCGAACACTGTTCTGCCAGCGAAACTAAGCATTTTGTGGCTAGATACGGTGCCGATGCAGTACCGTATGTAACCGTGTTTAATGTAAATGATCTTATGTTTTCACTAGGATGAAATCTAAACAAGATTTGCTGTAGTGAACGTTGAGATGGTTCGACGAGAACGGCTCGATACATTTTTTCGATGTCTCCCGACACGACGATTTTATGCTGTCGGAAGCGAATTAATATTGAAATTAAATCATCTTGGACGACGGGTCCAACCATTTGGATATCGTTAAATGATTTTTTACTTCTAGAAGAAGTGGGGCTAGAAGTGGGGCTCGATGCATTAAAGACCACCCTTAACTTAGTGGTGGATGATGACTCACGATTGACCCCATGATGAGGTAAATAATAACTTTTTTGAGATTTTATTGTATCCGAAATTTTTGAAGTGTCACTCATGTGACCTAAGTTTTCGTATTCGGTCATAAAGTCTAAATATCTTTTCTTAAAGATTGGATCGCGTTCGAATCTACGCTCAAGTGCTAATAAGCGGCTTTTTGCTGTTCGATAAGAATCGCCGAGAACGTCGGGTGACTCTTTTAAAGGGATAGTTACAATGAAACGACCGTTTTCATCGCGCCGAGTGTTCTCTGCGAAGCTTTTCTCACAGGCTTGCTCTTCTAGCGATAAACTATATTTAGAAGGTACCGATTCTAATTCCCAAAATCGTGTTAACAAGGCCTCATCATTTTGAGCAAAAAGGCAAGAGGAAGAATGCTTTGAATTATTTGTAATTGAATTTGTGTTTTTATTAATAGTGCCGGAAACAAGCCAACCTAGTTTTGTTTTTTGCAATTTAGGACACTGTTGGCCTAAATCAATGAAGTTGGAACATATGACGTCCCAAAACACATCTGCACCTATTAAAATGTCTAGGGTAGGGTGGTGTAAGACTGCGCAGTTTGCGATTAACGGTACATACAATGAAAAGTACAAGGGTTATCAGTATGAAATTATTTACTCATAATCATTAATCATTTGACAACAAAACAACACTCTTCTAATTAAAAAAAAAATAATAAAATTTATAATAATTAAATTAAAGCGACTAGCGAGAATTGCGCAGCTTTACACATCCTAGTGTGTAAAACTGCGCGTTGAGATCGGTAAGATTGCGCACTTTTGATAAACACAGAAATCACATATTATTTGCACATATCACAAATAAAAACTCCTAAACCGACGTAATCTGAACATTCCTCATGCCACCACTGCTGACATGAACTACACTCTATCCAGTCTTCTTGAATTGGCTCTTTATATATTTCATGACATCCTCCACATACCCAAATTTTCTTTTTGGCATTAAACTTTGGTTTCTTACAATTTATATTTATCTTTTTTGGCTTTGTTTCTTGTTCATTTGTATTTTTTCTTTTTCTGTGCATTTTCTTTTTCTAGCTCATGTTTATACGGTGAGCTACTTATTACCTCAGATTTTTTGTGCTTCCGGGTATAGCTCCTTTTTTGCGTCGATTTTGGAAAAGGAATTACCTCCGATAACGGTGATGAGCATATCTTGAGACTTGACCTCGCTTCCTCAATAGACGTTATCTTCTCAGAAACAGGCGAAGGTGTCTTAGGCTGGACAAAGGTTGGTTCTGAGCGAGTCAAACTATGCTGTGCAGAGTCAAAGGTCTCGTTAGATGCTCCTGCTACTGGTTCTAGTTTGACAAAAATTGGTTTTGAGTGAGTCCAACTATGCTGTACAGGGTCAAAGATCTCGTTAGAAGAAATGGCACACGACTGTGTAGATACACATGACATTTTAGCTCCTGAAAGTGTCAGATCTTGAGAATCATTCTGGGTGCCTTGATGGTTTTCTGGATCATCTCTTTCTGTAACGCTGCTCGCCAGAAAATCAGCGTCATTGAAAATATCAGGATTCCACGGCATAATACCAGTGCACTTAAAAAGTTCCACTCCACGGCCAGCTGTTGCAGCCTGATAAAAAGCTGGTTTAAAAATTGAAGCTATCTGATAGACTGTTATAGCTCTACCTGGATGATTTCTGAGCCATTTTTCGCATTCGCTTGAGTAAAACTTCTTCAAAACTCCATGAAAACCTCTATCAAGAGGCTGCATCTTATGGCTGCTATGTGGGGGCAAAGTTAATACAATGATATTATTCTTGCGATAGAATTCTACAGCCTTCAGTGTGCAATGAGAGGTATGATTGTCCAAAATCAATAAGACTGGTTGGTCTTTACTCGGCTTTGCGTGGTATCGGAAATGATTAAGCCAATCAAGAAAAAGGTCTGCGTTAATAAAGCTCGAATCTGAGACCATACCAATAGATCCCAGTGGTGCCGCATCTATAAGTTCCGCCTTCATCCTCTTCCTTCCAAATATAAACGCAGGAGGAATAAAGTGACCCGTAGCAGACACCGCGTTTACGACAGTCACATTTGTGCCTCGCTCTCCGCTTGAAATTTTATTGACAGCCCGTTTACCTTTTTTAGACAGCACTTTCGGCTGTTTGTTAGGTACAGTGGATATACCAGTCTCGTCCATGTTATAAATGCACTGGGGTGGGAAATTGTATTTATCCATAAGTGCCGAGAGATGTATATAAAAGCGCTCCACTTGTGGTCTGTTAAAGCCTATAGCCCTTGCAATACTAGTGGAAGTGGGCTGGAGCAGAGACATTTCAGGGTGACGTTTAAGGAACCCACGTAACCACTCTTTTCCTGCGATTTTCGTTTCTTTGTTGAATCGGTGAGGAATGTTGTTTTTTTCTGCATATTCGTATGCTGCACTTCTCAATCCTTTTGCGGTTATACCATAAAACATTTCATCTAAAGATTGCAAATGACGACAAAAGTCTTTTTCTATCTCATCCGAAAAAGTAATATCAAATCTACCTAGTTTTGTTGGACAATTTGCTTTTTTTAAACGTAATCTTAAAGTAGACTCAGCCATTCCCAACTGCCGAGCTACTTCCCTTTTGCTTTTGCCATTATCAATTAGCCTACGAGCCTCTACCATAATAGTTTCAGAACAAACTCTGCGTTCGGTTTTTCTTT
This sequence comes from Erebia epiphron, assembly GCA_963932025.1. Lineage (NCBI taxonomy): Eukaryota > Metazoa > Arthropoda > Insecta > Lepidoptera > Nymphalidae > Erebia > Erebia epiphron. The sequence goes on from OZ009948.1 coordinate 4,680,246, forward strand.
TTCTCCGAGACGACATCCTGAAAGATAGGTTTTATGTATAAAATAATATGAAAAAAAATAATATGTAAAATACAACAATCAACGCGTGTAAAGTTGCGCGCGCAACATTACACGCACTCAAGGTGCGTAGTTTTACACACCTAAATGCCAGCTTAATCATTACGATATTACTGCCATCTCTTTAACAACTGTTAAACTATTTCGTATAGAACAGAAACATGACCGACACTGTTGTGCAAAAATGTTATTAAAACACCAAAATTTCAAGAACTTTTTTAGTAATAATACATTCAATTTGTTAAAAAATAAGATCAAAAGTATACTAAAACTTTAAACTCACTTATTTCCTAAGTTTCTCAAAGAATTCCAATATTTTTTCTGGAGCACGCACCGGCCTCGATAACAAGTAAAACACAACTGAAGTTACCTATGAATTTACCTCCGTTGTCCAGTTAGAACGTGTGCGCAGTCTTATCGACCGCGCAGTCTTACACCACCCTACCCTATGGGTGACGAAATGTGAAAAGAAGGATCAGCTAGCTTGATATTAAGAGGCAACTGTATGGATTGTATGTCAATGTTACTAGAAGGTAATGAACTCGTTATTTGAGGTAAAACGTAACATTCTATGCTGACTTTATAATTACCCGAAGATGACTCGATGGATAAGCTACAAGACTCTGCACTGTAGGAAAGTTGATTGTTAATACCTGTCACAGTGGAGCTTACGTTCCTTCGAGGCAAACCAAGCTTCTCACAGAAGTGTCGTGTGACGTAGTGCGCAGTGGCACCGTTGTCTAGAAGAGCGCGGGCAGGATATAGCTTCCCGTCTGCGCCGACCACGTTCACCAAAGCTGTGGAAAGCAATATATTGGGTGTGTTAATAGTCTGAATGTTTGAAGATAAGGCAACTGTGCTGTGCTGTTCTGTGCTGTTCTGTGCTGTTCTGTATGTAAAAGTGTGCTGTGTTTCAGGGTACAGTATTTGCAGTGAGAAAGCCTGCAGGTCTTTTCCCTGTGCCCAATTTTTAGGCAATTTTTACATATATTTTTGAAAGTTTGTACCTTAAGAATACGTGTATTAACGTCTAAGTTCCTAAACTCAGGACAGTTAAATAAAAAATGATTTTGATTACACATAGGACATGAGATTATTCTATCACTAGTGCTTTTAGTTTTATTAGTATGCGTGTTTAATGTATTTTGTGTGTTTTGTGTATTCTGTGTAGTGTGTGTATTTTGTGTCATCTGTGTATGTTGTGTGTTTTGATAAGTATGTGTTGATGACTGTCGTTGTTTTTCATCCTGCTGTATAGCATCTAATAAATCCGCTCTGTTTGTTAAAAAATCAAGAAATTGTTTTAATGTAGGTGAAGTTGTTATTGAGTTGCGTTGTTCTTCCCATTCTCGAAAAGTAACCGTATCCAATTTTTTCGTCATTAAGTGTATGATCAATGTGTCCCAGTGGTCAGTAGGTTGACCTAGGGTATTTAAAGCACATAAATTACGATTAATTGTGTCTATTAATTTTCTTAAGGCTTGACATGATTCCTTTTGAATGGGAGTAAAATTTAATATAGCATTTACATGGTTGTTTACTAACAATCTTTCGTTATCGAACCGATTTGATAAAAGTTGCCATGCAATTGCGTAATTTTTCGATGTAAATTCTAAATTTTGAATCATAGTTAAGGCGCTGCCTTTTAATGCTGCTTTTAAATAATGGAATTTATTGATATCGCCTATTGTGTTGTTTGTGTGTATTAATGAAATATACGTATCTCGGAAAGTGAGCCAGTGCTGAAAGTCTCCGTCAAATGTGGGCAAGTTAATTTTAGGTAGCCTGACGAAGTCATGAAGTGCATCCTTGTTTCCTCGCTCGCTTCCCTCACTCGACTCGGATACAGAAAGTGTTCGCTGTCGTTGACGACTCCACTTATTGAGAAGAGTACGCGCCGATCCGACAAGCGAGTAGTATTTTGAGTCGAAGTCTTCTCGTTCCAATAATAACTGGCTTGTATCTTCACTCAAAAGCTCCAAGTCAGTCTGAAATTTATCATATTCGCTGTGTATACTATCTATTTTATTAAGACGACATTCTAGTTCGTTAAACTGATTTTCGCTCATATTATCACTACTAAGGCTATTTAAGAAGTTTTGAAATATTGTAAGCTTGCCCTTAACACTACCGCGAAGCTTTATTAATTCTTTTATTTTAGCGTCACTCATTTTTAAGAGCGTAAATTAAAGGTCAAGATTAAGAACAAAGCAAGCGATAGGTAACTATTGTACGTGGCGGACGACCGGCCGATGCATAAAACCGGTTTGCGTTGCACCGAGGACTGATGCGCTTATGTACCTATGCACTCGAAGCGGTGACAATTTTAAGCGTGATGAAATGAATCAGCGTAATTTGAATTGGATAGGTGCAATTTTAGCTATTAACTTGTAATATTATAGCATTTTAATGAAATTTAAGCAATGTATGAAATAATATAGGCATTGACACTTATTAATACGACACGTAATATTAAGCAAATTATTTTAAGACTATTTAAATTGGCAATATAAGGCGAAAAAGCTACACAGAAATTTTATTATTGTAAATTATTATGAGAATATCTTAGAATCAGATCCAAATAGAAGACGGAAAATGCTAGAAGACAGGAAAGTAAGAAGGAATATGGAACAAACTCACAAAAGGTCGTGTCCCCGTCCTTTGTTCCCGCGATGCACTCCGATTTTTGGCTGGTTTCTTTATTTGCTTGAGGTAGAAGGACCAAATGTTAAGGATAGTATGTTGGAGGACGACAGAAAGTCTTGAAGCTAAGATTAAACTTTCTTTTAATGGTCAACAATACAATAAATATGTGAATGCGGACTGTATATAATAAGATGTGCTCAGTTGCCGCGTATGATTGCGAATTGGCAAGAGCCGGAGTGCGCGATGTCCCGCGCCCGCTGCCCGCGCCCCGCGCGTGCAAAACCTGTTGGGAGGCGTAGTCTCCAACAGTCCGTGGTCAGATTTTTTGGCGTTCCGTACCTACAAATCCACCCTTTATAGACCTCTTCAGCTACAGTTTCCGCAGACATATTTTTTATCGGAAAAGCTTCCGGAAAACGTGTAAATCTGTCTACTATAGTAAGTAGATACCTATACCCGTCCTGTGACGTAGGTAGTGGTTCCACTATATCCACATGCACATGCTCGAATCTCTGACACGCAGGGAAATGTTCCAACTTTGAAACAGTATGTCGACTTATTTTCACTTTTTGGCACTCTGTACACGTTTTAGCCCAAGCTCTGATATCCCTATTTATGCCTAACCATACAAACCTTTGCGTCACCATCTTAAGAGTTGTTTTAATACCAGGATGACTAATGTTGTGTACTGCCTCAAAAATGCGCCTTCTAAATTTCTTGGTTATATAGGGTCTAATATGATTCCCTGCTATGTCGCAATATATACTCTTATTACAGTTAGGTATACTTACGCGTTTCAACTTTAGACTGCTTGAGTTGTTATTCTTGCCTATCAGTGTAATTTCATCGCTTGCGTCCTGGTCCGCTGCTAATGCCTCGTAATCAATTATCGTTGGGCAAACAATTGTTTCTACACGTGACAATGCGTCAGCAACTGGATTCTCGTTACCGTTGATATGTTGTATATCGCTCGTGAATTCGCTGATATACAACAACTGCCTGACTCTCCTTGGTGTTTCTTTGTCTGAACTTACCTTTGACAACGCGTAAATTAGCGGTTTATGGTCTGTAAGTACCGTTAGTTGCCGTCCTTCGACTATATTCTTAAAATGCCTGATAGCCATGTAGACGGCTAACAACTCCCGATCATACGTGCTATACTTACGTTCTGTATTAGACAGTTTTTTGGAAAAGTATCCTAATGGTTTCCATACGCCTTTAATCTTCTGTTGAAGCACTGCACCAACGCATGTTTCTGAGGCATCCGTCATGAGCGACACAGGAACGTTGGAAACCGGATGCGAAAGGGTAACCGCTCTTTGCAGGCCTACCTTGCATTGCTCAAACGCCTTTTCCGCCTCACTGTTCCACACTTTTTTTTTTTTTTGTCATGTTTTTTCGAATTATGTAAAAAGCTGTTAAGATGCGCATGATATTCGGCTGCATTTGGCAAATGAGACCTGTAAAAATTAACCATACCCAAAAAACGTCGTAGTTGCTCAATTGTTTCGGGCTTAGGATAGTCTGCAACTGCCCTTATTTTATCCGATAGCGGACTAATGCCGTCTCGAGTTACTGCATACCCTAGGAATTCGACTTCGCTGCAACCGAATGAACATTTACTTACGTTTATTGTAATACCTATTCTTTCGAAACGTTCGAAAATTAACTTCACATGCTCTCTATGAGTTCTTTCGTCCTCACTAGCTATGATGACGTCATCAATGTAACAAAATAACGTTGACTTAGCTCCTTCAACTCCTTTGATGTTCTCGATACCTTGTAAGACTGTGTTGTCCATGAATCTTTGAAATGTTTGTGCCGCGTTTCTCAAACCGAATGTCATTCGCGGAAACTCGAAAAGACCAAAAGGCGTTATTATCGCCGTCTTTTCTATATCATCTGGGTTTACTAAAATATTATGGAAGGCCCTATTAACGTCTATCTTTGAAAAATATGTCTTACCTGCTAGGCCAAAGGTGAAGTCCTGCAACCTTGAAACTGGATAGCGATCTGGCTTCGTAATCGCGTTGAGACGACTGTAGTCACCGCAGGGGCGGATTTGCCCATCCTTTTTCGGTACTACGTGTAGCGGGCTGGCCCACTCGCTCTTCGATGGCCGGCATATACCTATTTCCTGCATTTTCCTAAATTCTTCCTTAACTATGCTATACCGATCCGGGGGTAACGGTCTGGCTTTAGCGTAAACCGGCGGACCAGTAGTCTCTATATAATGATATACTTTATTTTCCGTATGGGTAAGGTTCTCTTTAAAATTAAGTGGTTTTGTAATACTGGGAAAACTAGACAAGATATCTTGATAGGGGTTCTTACTATCGAAGGTACTAACTCCTATGTCTCTAGAATTAATTAAAGGTCCCGCTATTGTTACATTCGTGACTTTGTCAATCAACTTCCTTCCACTAATATCTACAATAAGCTTAAAATGATTCAAAAAATCTGCTCCTAATATCGGTTGACTCACGTTTGCAATTATAAAGTCCCACTTAAACGCTCTTCTTAAATTTAAATTTAACTCTAACGTTATAGCACCAAATGTCTTTATCTCTGAACCATTTGCCGCGAATAGTTTGTACGACTCATTGTCTTTTATGTACCGCTTACTTACTTTCGAGGCAGGCACAACTGAAATATTCGCTCCCGTATCCACAACAAATTGTAACGCGTTTTTCATATCATACACACAGAGACGATGATTTCCTAATTCCGCGACAGATCTTTGCGTCTCGCCCGGGCCTGTCGCTCCTAGTTTTCCGACCTGACCTTCCAACTGCATGGCTGCTCACATCTTGTTGCTTGGGGTCCAAACCGATAGTGAAAATGGCACAGCCAATCTGGGCTTGATGGGCCTCGTCTTGGGGTACGACCTCTAACTGACCTGCCTCTCGATACTGATCGATTTCTCCGGTAATTTCGTTCTGATCTGCTTCTACTAACTTCATTGCGTAGCTCCGCAACCTCTAGCATTATTTTATTCATCTTCCCGACTACTTCCTTAATTTGTTCATCTGATGCTGGGCAGTGACTCACTGAGGCCGTCTCACCTGTTACGGTTTGAATGTTTTCCATCACCTTATCCGCGATAGCGGCAAGGTTGTCCAACTGCTGATCTTGGCTGGCTGCTAATACTGCTCGCACAGATACCGGCAGTCGAGCTAACCACAAATTCTTCACTGTTTCATCACTAGCCTTACAGTTTCTAGCTAATTCTCTCATCCTGCGTAATAATTGGGACGGCTTTTGGGATCCCAGGTCCAGTTCACCTACTAATCTCTGGAATTGCCGCTCCGCCGACTCTTCACTCTTCGTAAACTTGTATGAGCCTTTCCTTTATGCACTGATACTTATTGGTTTCAGGAGGGTTGTATACAATATCGGCCACTTGCTGCAGCGGTTCACGACCTAACTTGGATAACGCCAATTGGTAGCGGCAGTCATCTCCTTGTTTTTGCGGAGTCAATGTTGCTTCAAATTGGGCGAACCATAGCCTGGGTAGTTCCGTCCAAAATTCTGGTATCCTTGACGACACTGTGATTGTTGCCATACTTTCCTCTATCTTAACAACTTGTGACTGTTGGCAACACCAACAAAATGTAAAAATAATATTTTGAAGTGACAACACTGGCACTGCTCTCTCTCGATAACCGGCCATACGGAACAGTCGTGTAATTATTGTATCGCTTTAAATAATAAAATTATAATTAAAGTGTGTGCCCAAAACTCGTGTATCATTGAACACCATCAAGAACCAGCGAATCCTCAACAAATGGTCCTTCGATCCAGCAGAAGATTGGATATACAAGAGGATTTCATCGCCGACACGCGGCGGCCAGGCCGCACCGAACAAAACTCTGTGAGTCAAACTTTGCAATTTGCAACGAAATTGAAAGCGCAATACATCAGATCGCTTGAAAACGACGTCGATCTGTAGAAGAAACAACGATTGCAGGCTGCAGCAAAAATTTCGAGTGGGGCATCTACAATACAAAGATGGCGCATTTCATGTACTTAATACAGCAATAATCATCAACGCCATATTAAATTTTACATCGGACATCCTTCAGTGCACAGCTTCAGTGTAGTGTATATTGTATGAAATACTGAATACAAGCACAGCAGAGCCACGGGCAAACGAAACGTCACCGGCCAACCAAGTGCGAGAACGAAGATCGAGCGAGAAACGGGTCAACCAATCAGGAGCCACGGCGTGGGACCAACTCGGGCGCAATCCAATCACGAAGGGTTTCGTGATCGTCCGATAAAAGTCCAACGACGCAGCGCTCGCCGATTCGCCGGGACAGCATTTCTTGACCTGCGCAGTGCGTTTTTTTCGTAAGACGCCATTAAACATTCCTGTGCAGTGTGCTCGGTTACAACTTACAGTGCCTATAATATTATACTGCGTATAAAGCTATTTTTACAGTAATAAGATTAGTGACTGTAGTTTAATAGTGATTGGTTTAAAGTTAGAATTAGGGAGTGTTATAATTCTAATCGTATTAAATAAGGTTCAATTATTCTTAGTGCTTAACTGACAGCCCAAAATGTCGGAAAATTCCGAAGTAAAATTAAAACAACTGAGGGCTGCTAGGGGATATACAAAATCATCAATTACACGCCTTTATCTATTCACATCAAATACACAAGAAGTCCAGCTTGCGAATATATTTAGTTTGCAAACAAAACAAGCTAGAATAGTCGAACTTTTTAAAGAATATGAAGCATATACAAAACAGATCTTAGCGTTAGACGAAGAAGATCAGGGTCAGGACATACTCGAGGTTGAAAGCAAGTATTTTCACATACTAACTGTCCTGAATGAGGCGATGAAACAAAAAGCCACGCCCGCGTCTGATTCTAATGCTTTCAAAGCTAAATTGCCAAAAATCGACATCAAGCCGTTCACAGGTAAGTACTCTGAATATACGCCATTTATTAACCTTTTTCATGCAGTAATACATCATGATAGGGCAATAGATAAGGTGCAAAAGTTATATTACTTAAGAACTTTTATTCAGGATGAGCCCTTTGATATTATTAAAAATTTACCTTTGGTGGCAGAAAGCTATGATGAAGCCCTTAAGTTACTTAATGATAGATATAACCATAAATTCAAAATTATAAATGAACACATTAATTCCTTGCTTGACATGAGTGCAATGTTAAAATCAACACCAGGTAACCTTAGGGATTTTGTTTCAAAAGTAAAGCAATGCTTATCAGCCTTAAAAAATCTCAATGTAGATACCGGAACATGGGATTTTATTATTTTATCCATTCTGTATCGGAAATTAGATATCTACACATCTCGGGCTTACCAATTTGAGCGAAGCGATGAAGAGGAACCGACGGTGGCTGATTTCCTGGCATTCCTGGAAAAAAGGGCCTTGGCGTTGGAGAATGTGGAACCTTCAACCTCTGGCAACGCTCGCAAGGCAGCGGTAAACATCACCACCACACCACGCACCGGCTCCTGCTTAAGATGTAAGTCTGAACAACATAAATTATTTAATTGCAGCAAGTTTAAGGTCCTACCATATGCAGAGAGGATACAGTTTTGCAAGGATAATGCATTATGTACCGTTTGTTTAAATAATCACCCAGGAAAATGTAAATATCATTTCCGCTGTAAAATTTGTAAAAACCAATCCCATAACACAGCCCTGCATGATGATACAGCATCAGAGCAGCCAGTATCCTTAATGTCCAACGTTAGTTCGGACCGAGTATTATTACCTACAGTCAAGGTAAAGCTATACGCACAAAATGGCAGAGAAGTACATCTGAAGGCAATATTGGATTCTGCTTCTCAGATATCCATAGTAACCAGCAAGGTTATTGAAATCTTAGGAATAACCCCTAAGCGAAATGACACTAACATTGTAGGGATCGGCATTTCTAACAATGCTGCAAATTATTCTGTTCCCCTGGAAGTGTTTTCACTAGTCACACCTTATAGAGTGACCATAAATTGTCATGTGCTAAATAAAATCACATGCAACATTCCTCAATTTAAAATAGATGCTTCGTCTATTGCAATTCCTCCTGATGTGGAGCTAGCCGATGTGGACTTTAACATCCCATCAGAAATAAATATGCTGATAGGTGCTGACATATTTTTTCAGGTGCTGACACTAGAACCGCTAGCGTCTTTGCAGCAACAAGCTCTGCAATCTGCTGAGAGCCAGCATCTGCAACCCCGCTTCATCAGTACAAGGTTTGGCCATGTCATAGCTGGCGCTTTACCACCGCAATCTTTTTCAAACAAAACCAAGGTTTCACTCTGTGCAATTAACAGTAAATCAAACATAGATGAAACTTTGCAAGAATTTTGGGCTACTGAAAGAATACCAGAAGCTTTCAGCGAAACTCTCCCAGAACATGAATTATGTGAAAATATTTTTAAGCAAACCACTTTGCATAAAGATAATAAATTTCAAGTTGATTTGCCATTAAAGTTACCTTTGAGTCAAGTTAAAGATGCTCTAGGTAATACATTTGATTTTGCATTATATAGGTTTTTAAACCTCGAGAAGAAATTGCACAAAAATATTAATTTGTTGTCAGAATATGAAAAATTTATTAATGAATATATTTCATTAGGGCATGGTCACTATGTTGATTTCAATTCATTAGAGTTCAGTAAAGACCCTCTATATTTTATGCCTCATTTTTTTGTATACAATGAGACTAGTAAGAGCACCCGGTTACGTGTGGTTTATGATTGTTCTATGCTGAGCGATAAAAAAGTTTCATTGAACAACCTTTTGCTTAACGGGCTGCCTGTACAAAAAGATTTATTTGATATTATGCTTTTATTCCGTTTCGGTGAATATACATTCTCAACTGACATCCGTCGCATGTTCAGATGTGTCAATATTAATCCCAAACATGCTAGTTTGCAAAATATTCTATGGCGGAGCAATGTCAATAAAAGAATTAAATGCATACAATTAGATACTGTTACATATGGGCAAAAGAGTTCTAGTTTTTTAGCAACTCGTTGTTTACATGAACTTGCTATTAAATATAAGCAGGATTTCCCTTTAGCATCATATATTTTAGAAAATTGTACATATGTAGATGATGCTTGTTATTCACATTCAGATTTAAACAATATTCTAGACGCCAAAGAACAATTACGTAAGTTGCTAAGTAAAGGTGGATTTAACACACATAAATGGGCATCAAATCATCAACAGATTTTAGATGATATCCCCCCAGAACAACAGCATTTTGATGATTTTGACTTGCAAAAAAATAACATATATATGAAGACTTTGGGGCTAACTCTTAACGTAAAAAAAGATAGCTTTGTATTATCTTGTCCAGAAGCCTTTGATATTGAAAAACCTACTAAAAGGCAAATACTATGCTATATATCAAAGTTCTTTGATCCGTTAGGTTTTATATCGCCGATCATAATTAGAGCTAAACTATTCATGCAAAAATTGTGGTCAGAAAAGATAGGTTGGGATGAGGTGCCCTCAAAAAATTTAATGTCAGAATGGAAGTGCTTTGCAGAAAGCCTGTCCAATATGCAACCCATCACCATTGATAGAAATATTAAGATTCCAAAAGGTACTAAGGCTGTTCAGCTCATCGGATTCTCCGATGCTTCAAGCTCAGTCGGCTATGGGTGCTGTGTCTACCTACGGGTGGTCGATAATTCAGGTAACGCTTCACTGTCTTTACTTTGCTCTAAGTCACGAGTAAAACCCCGCAACGAGCAAGCTCTCAGCATACCAAGGTTGGAGTTAAATGCCATGCTTTTACTTACAAAGCTGGTAAATAGAGTCCATCAGACTTTAAGCCTCAAAATAAACATAGATGATGTCTATTTATATTCAGATTCGCAAATTTCACTTGCATGGATAGCAACAGAGCCCATGAAACTGCAAGCTTATGTGGCTAATAGAGTCAAATTAATTAAGGAACAAACCGATAGGTGGCACTGGCTGTATGTAGCCAGCGATAAAAACCCTGCCGATTGTGTAAGCAGAGGTGCTGATCCTGATCAGCTAAAAAGCTGCAAGCTGTGGTGGCAAGGCCCATCATTTTTATCAGATGGTAAGTACAAGTTTGAACAGAACAAACCTTCTTTAAATGAACAGGAACTCCCTGAAATGAAGAAATGTATTCCACTCTCCAATGACAAGGTAATCTTATTGATAAAATCAAAAAATGATATTTTTCAATTTCTTGATCGATTTTCTGATATAAATAAAATGACTCGAGTTATGGCTTATATACTTCGATTTTGCAATAATTTAAAAAACAAAACTGAGAGAAAGTCAGGCACCTCGCTGTCCTCCCTCGAGTTCAAAAATGCGTTACATACAATAATAAAACACGAACAGAGCATTCATTTCAAGCATGAGATTAATGATTTAAATTCAAATGAACCAATAAAAGGCAATTTAAAACCTTTACATCCTTTCATCGATAAGGAAGGTATAATTAGGGTTGGTGGTAGAATAGAAAATGCACAAGTTTCATTTTCACAAAAACATCCTATCATTTTGCCCAAACAGTCTAGAATCACAGATTTAATCATACATAGTGAGCATATTAGATTGTTACATGCAGGAGCTAAATTATTATTAGCTAATTTAAACCAGAAATACTGGCTAGTGAATGGACATAGGCATGTTAAAAAGATTATTTATAAATGCTTAATATGTTTCAGAATGAAGGCTCAATGTGCTAAGCAGCTGATGGGTTCATTGCCCTCTCAAAGAGTAACGGCTTGCAGACCCTTTCAAAAAATAGGGATTGATTTTGCAGGGCCTATTCAAGTAAAAAATGCACGTATAAGACGACCTGTGTAGACAAAGGGATATGTATGTATATTCGTCTGTTTTGTAACAAAAGCTATACACCTTGAGCTTTCTTCTGACCTGAGTACTGATGGCTTTCTTTCTTGCCTAAAACGTTTCATTGCAAGGCGAACAGCGCCCTCGGAGATATTTTGTGACAACGCAGGTTGCTTTAAAAAGGCAAACAAAGACTTACAAATTTTGTATAAATTACACAGCTCACAGGAGCATCAAACACTGGTACAAGAGTATGCAAGTAAACAAGGTATAACCTTTCATTTTGTTCCAAGCTACTCACCGGTCTTTGCTGGTCTTGCCGAAGCAGGTGTCAAGAGTATGAAGTACCACTTAAAGAGGATCATACAGAATTATGTACTAACGTATGAACAACTCAATACAGTCTTGTGCCAGATAGAAGCAGTCTTAAATTCAAGACCACTGTTACAGGTCACAGCTGATATTAATGATTTCAGTTATCTTACACCCGGTCATTTCTTAGTAGGTACTGCTCTGACTTCTTTTCCTGAAGAAAATGTACACTCAATGCCTACAAATAGGTTAAAATATTGGGAAATTTGTAGTAAGGTAAGAAGCCATTTTTGGAATATATGGCATAAGTATTACTTAAATATTTTGCAGTCACGACCAAAATGGCGCGACGATATACCTAATGTTAAAGAGGGGTCTTTGGTTATACTACGAGAGCCTAACTCTCCGCCCCTAACGTGGCCCATGGCCCGGATTGTAAAAGTATACCCAGGCCAAGACCAAAAAGTTCGTGTTGTGGATGTCAGAACACCTAACAACAAAATATATAAGCGCTCATTGTCTGGCATCTCAATACTGCCTTTAGAATAAGTTTTCGAATAAGTTTCAATATTTGTTAGAATTAGTTAAGTTGAACTTCCTAATGTTATTTTTATAATAAGTTTGCAACCTTTCTTCATTTGTTAAAAATATTAAAAATTGTAAATGTAATATTAACATTTAAAATAACTTAACCTATGTAGCAACAAGTAAGCTTCAAAAATTGTTATAAATTTAATCTAAAAAGAAAATATCTTATTATTATTACATAATATTAAGAATATTTCATAAGCCACGTGCTATGTACAAATCTTTTTATTATTTCCTTGAGCAATAGTACTAAGATCCAATATAGCCTTTTGATAAACATTTGTATAAACCTCATAACTTTCAGACTAATTCTGTAAACTTATAAATCATTTGTAAAATCATATTAGTCAGGAAATAAAAATAAAACTAGTAAATTCACATTATAAAAAGATAGATTTATTGTTGTAATTTACAGAAGTAATTACAGGTAAACCAAGATGCTGCGAGCTAAATCAATGTAGTATTTTACTTTGAAAATTTAATTCGTATCCATTTCCGCCGCCCCCAGCATGTTGGCAACACCAACAAAATGTAAAAATAATATTTTGAAGTGACAACACTGGCACTGCTCTCTCTCGATAACCGGCCATACGGAACAGTCGTGTAATTATTGTATCGCTTTAAATAATAAAATTATAATTAAAGTGTGTGCCCAAAACTCGTGTATCATTGAACACCATCAAGAACCAGCGAATCCTCAACAGTGACGGCACTGCTGCAGGATTCATTTTGATTATATTTTGCCCCAATCACAAGGCTGCTTCTTGTTCTGTTCACGGGGTCACCACTTTAGGTACTGCTGGTACTAAATCAAACGAAAGGGCAAGTTGGCTTGCAATTTAATTTCCTACACAATATTGCGGGTTAACTTCCGCCTGAGCGAGCCGCCTGGTACCATACGACTGCTCCCCCAATGTCGCACGCAGGCGACCAAAAATGCTTACAATACATTCCGTGAATTCAGTCCCCCACACATTCGACCGTATAAATTACAGCTTTCAAAATATTTATGTTGGTAATGTGCTGGGGGAGATTTTTCAGATATTGCTTGATTCTCTTGCACAGATGGTGCTTGATTTTCTTTTTCATTTTCCGTTTCATCTATGAAGTTGTCACATTTTGTAATTTATTTTAAAAAGAAATACATATGTAGTAACTGCTTATACAGGTGGTATTCTGTAGTAGATTTTGCTCCTGTTCCAGATCGTTTTTCTGAGGCTCAGATCGTCTAGTATTACGGTTTTTATTAACCAATTGTAGAAGTTGGTGTGTTGGACTTCAAGAGCTTGGGCTTCATTGGCTTGCGCATGATCAGCTGGTGTGGAAAGTCTGGCGAGTGGTGTCGTAGACCTTGACGGCGGTAAAGCTGTGCTGAACGTCAAATCAGGTTCGTTATCCTCCGACCCAAGTGAGCTCGGTTTGTCTTGATCCATTGGGTCAGATACTTCTGGGTTACTTTCATCGAAGCGAGGCGACAATTCAGTGAGACGTTTGTTTTATCTTCTTCTCGGTAATTGCGAACTTCCAGGGACTCCGTAGTTTGAATTCGTCAAGTGTATAATCGGTATGGAGTAATCACCCGGTCTATGCATTCGACCGTACAAATTACAGCCTTCAAAATATTTATGTTGGTAACGTACTGGTGGAGACTTTTCAGATATCGCTTGATTCTCTTGCACAAAAGGTGTTTGATTTTCTTTTTCATTTTCCGTTTCATCTTTGAAGTTGTCGCATTTTGTAATTTATTTAAAAAAGAAATACATATGTAGTAACTGCTTATACAGATGGTATTCTGTAGTAGATTTTGCTTCTGTTCCAGATCGTTTTTCTGAAGCTCAGATCGTCTAGTATTACGGTGTTTATTAACCAATTGTAGAAGTTGGTGTGTTGGACTTCAAGAGCTTGGACTTCATTGGCTTGCGCATGATCAGCTGGTGTGGAAAGTCTGACGAGTGGTGTCGTAGACCTTGACGGCGGAAAAGCTGTGCTTAACGTCAAATCAGGTTGGTTATCCTCCGACCCAAGTGAGCTCGGTTTGTCTTGATCCATTGGGTCAGATACTTCTGGGTTACTTTCATCGAAGCGAGGTGACAATTCAGTGAGACATTTGTTTAATATTCTTCCCGGCAACTGCGAACTTCCAGAGATTCCGTAGTTTGAATTCGTCAAGTGTATAATCGGTATGGAGTAATCACCCGGTCTATGCATTCGACCGTACAAATTACAGCCTTCAAAATATTTATGTTGGTAACGTGCTGGTGGAGATTTTTCAGATATTGCTTGATTCTCTTGCACAAAAGGTGCTTGATTTTCTTTTCCATTTTCCGTTTCATCTATAAAGTTGTCGCATTTTGTAATTTATTTTAAAAAGAAATACATATGTAGTAACTGCTTATACAGGTGGTATTCTGTAGTAGATTTTGCTCCTGTTCCAGATTGTTTTTCTGAAGCTCAGATCGTCTAGTATTACGGTGTTTATTAACCAATTGTAGAAGTTGGTGTGTTGGACTTCAAGAGCTTGGACTTCATTGGCTTGCGCATGATCAGCTAGTGTGGAAAGTCTGACGAGTGGTGTCGTAGACCTTGACGGCGGTAAAGCTGTGGTGAACGTCAAAACAGGTTCGTTATCCTCCGACCCAAGTGAGCTCGGTTTGTCTTGATCCATTGGGTCAGATACTTCTGGGTTACTTTCATCGAAGCGAGGCGACAATTCAGTGAGACGTTTGTTTTATCTTCTTCCCGGCATTTGCGTACTTCCAGGGACTCCGTAGTTTGAATTCGTCAAGTGTATAATCGGTATGGAGTAATCACCCGGTCTATGCATTCGACCGTACAAATTACAGCCTTCAAAATATTTATGTTGGTAACGTGCTGGTGGAGATTTTTCAGATATTGCTTGATTCTCTTGCACAAAAGGTGCTTGATTTTCTTTTCCATTTTCCGTTTCATCTATAAAGTTGTCGCATTTTGTAATTTATTTTAAAAAGAAATACATATGTAGTAACTGCTTATACAGGTGGTATTCTGTAGTAGATTTTGCTCCTGTTCCAGATCGTTTTTCTGAAGCTCAGATCGTCTAGTATTACGGTGTTTATTAACCAATTGTAGAAGTTGGTGTGTTGGACTTCAAGAGCTTGGACTTCATTGGCTTGCGCATGATCAGCTAGTGTGGAAAGTCTGACGAGTGGTGTCGTAGACCTTGACGGCGGTAAAGCTGTGGTGAACGTCAAAACAGGTTCGTTATCCTCCGACCCAAGTGAGCTCGGTTTGTCTTGATCCATTGGGTCAGATACTTCTGGGTTACTTTCATCGAAGCGAGGCGACAATTCAGTGAGACGTTTGTTTTATCTTCTTCCCGGCATTTGCGAACTTCCAGAGACTCCGTAGTTTGAATTCGTCAAGTGTATAATCGGTATGGAGTAATCACCCGGTCTATGCATTCGACCGTACAAATTACAGCCTTCAAAATATTTATGTTGGTAACGTGCTGGTGGAGATTTTTCAGATATTGCTTGATTCTCTTGCACAAAAGGTGCTTGATTTTCTTTTCCATTTTCCGTTTCATCTATAAAGTTGTCGCATTTTGTAATTTATTTTAAAAAGAAATACATATGTAGTAACTGTTTATACAGGTGGTATTCTGTAGTAGA
Source organism: Erebia epiphron (assembly GCA_963932025.1). Lineage (NCBI taxonomy): Eukaryota > Metazoa > Arthropoda > Insecta > Lepidoptera > Nymphalidae > Erebia > Erebia epiphron. The sequence continues at coordinate 4,696,336 of OZ009948.1, forward strand.
TTTTGCTCCTGTTCCAGATCGTTTTTCTGAAGCTCAGATCGTCTAGTATTACGGTGTTTATTAACCAATTGTAGAAGTTGGTGTGTTGGACTTCAAGAGCTTGGACTTCATTGGCTTGCGCATGATCAGCTAGTGTGGAACGTCTGACGAGTGGTGTCGTAGACCTTGACGGCGGTAAAGCTGTGCTGAACGTCAAATCAGGTTCGTTATCCTCCGACCCAAGTAAGCTCGGTTTGTCTTGATCCCTTGGGTCAGATACTTCTGGGCTACTTTCATCGAAGCGAGGCGACAATTCCGTGAGACGTTTGAGCCGAACTTCCAGAGATTCCGTAGTTTGAATTCGTCAAGTGTATAATCGGTATGGAGTAATCACCCGGTCTATGCATTCGACCGTATAAATTACAGCTTTCAAAATATTTGTGTTGGCAACGTGCTGGGGGAGATTTTTCAGATATTGCTTGATTCTCTTGCAAAATGTTGAGTTTCAAAGCCACTCTGGTAGTTGCTAGGCTGAAAGAAGTGACCATGAAGGTAGCCACGATGTGCTAGTTGAAGTAAGTGTTAAAAGTTGCAGATCACGACTTTGAAAGATAAGTTTTGTTTTCATCTTGTAACATGTGGTTTTTTGTTACATGTAGTAAGGTGATAGGGTTCCTAGCAGGTAAGAGATAAATTAAATTCAAAGTAATTGACAAGATATATTGGGTAATTAAAAATATAGTTTTATAATTTCTGACGTAATGGTCCTGGACTCGTGTCACCTCTGATTGCCCTCCTCGAGGAGACATTATTAATAGGTTAGGTAATAATTTAATAAGGTTAAGTTTAAGTTTCCTCTGGCTGAAGGCCTTACAATACCCTAGAGGTTAAGAATTTGGAATCTTGTCGTAGTGAAGTTAAGTTTTATGCAGAGTAGAAGGGGAGCTGGGTCGTGAGTTCTTATGCGAGTTCTCAGTTAGGCGATTGTAGACTAATTTAGATTGGAAGGGGTTCTAGGTAGACAGAGAACCCTAGCTTCCGTTGAGTAGGTTCAGTTGAATTCGAAGCAGACGGTAGGCGCAGCAACAGCTGAGTATGTACTCATCTGTTGGTAGGCACGCAGAGCGGTCGCCTCTGGCTGAAGATGGAAGGTACGGAGCGGAGCGGGCTCGATGGATCAGTGGGAACGCCAGTTCTGGTAGGTAGTAGGCTGGACTCAGCTCAGTCCGTCATCGGGTTAGTGTCCGGTGAAGTTGGGAGGCATCAGCTCGTAGTGAGTAGCCGTCTAGCGTAGGAACCCTGGAATGACAAAGTAAAAATATTTGAAACAAAACATACTATTTTAAAACAAAAATTTTCTTCTCTCATTTCTTAGCCTTAGAGTAAATATTTTGGACGAATACCTTTATTTTAAGCCAGTCTTTATTCTTAAGTAAATCTACATGTTGTTCTTTTAGTTTCTCACATTCATTTCTTTTAAGCGGTTGGTTATTTTTTATGTGAAATTTGAAGTATTTTGTAACTACGTCCTTTTGTTCCTTTGTCCAAGGTACCAACGTCCTTTTTTTTCCTTTTCGTATTTTGTTTTCGTTACCTAATTGAGACACGGGTTCATTAATAAGTTGTTGAGAATAATTTTGCATACCAGATGGTCCAGCCTGAGATAAGTCATTTAAATTACAATATGTTTGTACGTAATCAAAATTAGCATCTTAAGTAGGTTCAGGATCATAGTCTATAATTTCGTTGCTGTCCACGGGCTCTTCAATTAGCTCCTCATTCAAATCTAAATCCATCTCTTCGAGAGATTTTCCTTTGTAAGCGTCTGCTTTTCCATCTTCCATAAGAATGAGAAGCTTTGATATCTTAGCAGTTTGGTTTGCGTCATCTGGCAACCTGTAAGACGTTTTATGTACTTCATTAGTATGGCCCATGAATGTAGCCAGCTGCTCCATATAATTTTCAGACATGCTAAAAATTTGTGATAAATGTTTTCTTAGCCTTGTAGAGGATATTGCTTTAGGCTGTTTCGCCCCTGATAATTTGGCATGCTTTTCCAAAACTTTGTAGCCATAAGTTGTATTGTTATAACCGGGATTACCACACAAAATTTGATTTGGTGTCGAAGCAAAAAAAATGCCTAATCGATCATAATAATTTAATATCATCTTGAACTTCTTTATTAAACAGAACTGGTACTCCGCGGCCGCGTTTACCTCTAATGACAACACGATTAAATTTCTTTACCAGAATCCTTTCTGAGGCAGTAAGCGCACGATCAAACTCTTCATACTTATTATTATCATTATTGTCGCTTTCTAAATAATCGTGCACTGTAATTCTTTGAAGTTCTCCAGGCCTGCGCCTATTTAATAATAAAACCCTACAATATACAGTCTCTAATAGTTGTGTATATGTTTCAGTAGTTTGTAAGCCTTCTTTAATTTTTATAGCAGCATCCAAGGATTTTTTAGTTAGGTATTCTTTAATAATTTTTAAATCATTTGCTAAAGGCACAATAGTTATCTTCACTTTTTCTTGTTTAAATCTGTTGCAGCTTGTGTAGACACATCATATTTCCAATTAGATTCAATAAGTTGAATCAAAGTTTTTAAGTCGGCTTCTATTTTGCCAGTATCTACTTCCGTGTAAGGCACTTGCTTTTTTAATGCACACATTATTGCAATATTGCAGCATTGTTTCAAGGTGGTGGACAAATTCATTGCGAACGTAGGTGTCTCATACCTATCTTTTTCTATGTCATAATTTACCAGTATTCTGGTTGCTTGTACAATGATATCATAATGAATTGGTCTTAAGGCAGAAAACAAGTCATTCATTCATTAATGGGTGGATCAATCTTTTTTAATTCTAGTAATAATTTTGCAAGCTCTCTCATTTTTCTAGACAGTACCTTAACGAAATGTTTTTCTCGGTGAGTTTTTAAATATTGAGATCCGAAAGCACATATAAGGTTATCTTTTTTTGCAATAAGTGATATTTTGTCTGCCCGCATTCGGGGAAATACAGTTTCCTTAAGTCTTTCGTCGATTTTAAGATGACGTATCAGTAGATTTTGAGCCTCAGATTGAATGTTTTTACTTCCTGATTTACCACTACATTTCTTTGTATGTTTCCACAAAAGTTTTTTAGAATAGAATCCCAGACACTCTGTACACGGCAAATAATCAGTAAAGAAGAATGACCAAAAGTGGGCAACTGTTGCGTCTTAACCATTTATTTATAAAAAATCTTACTTTGAACTATAATTTCACATAAATTAATTTTAATCAAAAGCGAATGGGGGTTTCAAAGTTGATTAAAAAAAGTAGTGTATTGTTTTGATATAAGCGGAAACGCCATATTATTTTGTCCTTGAACTGCCACTGCCCCTGTATGATACCAGATTATTACGAATTCCCTTTGTAATGGAAAAAGGCGAGAATTACAAATGGATTAAAATGAATGAAAACTCAAATACCATTTACCTTTACATACGAGACAATGATTGGTCAAATATTATTTCATTAAATCATTTCTATGATAGATATCGCTTCCCGATTCAAAAATAGCCAAAGTAATGAGAAGTTATCATGGAACATGGCGTCCTTTATTTAAAATATTTAGGGATACGTATTTTTATTGCACCTGCAACCCTGTGTCAATTTGAATGACATTAATTAGTACAATTAAACATTTTGGTCTATGGACAGGGATGTTTCCATAGAGGTAATGAGGTAATTACATAAAGTAAGAATAAAGCATAGAGAAGGCATTGTAATAATAATACCACAAGTGAGCGCAATGAGTATATACGCTAATGCCAAGGAGTGACAGAGCGCGAAAATCTCTTTTTTGTCCTGCTCAGCGTATTACTTTTTTTTGTTGGTCACATAAGCTAATACAGGGCAAACAATCCTGTGTCGTTGTTGTTATTCGCCCACCCGCGCGGGAGTTGTAACGTGAAAGACGTGCGCAAAGAGAGTTACATTAATATTATATGAATTAAGTGTTAATATTATCTAAATTAAGTGTTAAAGTGTTGTTTACAATATCATACTATCTACTGCAAGTTGTCTCATATATTTACTCGCTCTTTGGTATTATTAAGTGCTTAAAACCCAGGCCTTATAACTTTGGAGTACTTACTTATAAGTTCGGGTTTCAACTTCCATCTCTGTGCCCAAACAACGCAAACAATGAAGACGTGTGAAGGATGTTCAAAGCAGATTAAGGACGGTTTGGGCCTGACCTGTGCCAAATGTAAAAAAAATTACCATACGAAGTGTTTAAATATGCCTACGGCGCAGTTTAACAGGCTTAAGAATAAACCAAATTGGAATTGTCCGACTTGTCCTATTAAAACTGCAAGGCACGATGACACCCCAGTCAAGAGTTCAGTAGATGCAGCGGAGGAATCCAGCAGTTCCGAAGGCTCCGAAATCCAAGAAATCGCAGCCGACCCTCAAAACTGTGAAACGGCGACTCCTACCCTCACAACATCGTCTCCGATCGGGGATTGTCAACCTTCGGATCTATCGCAAAATGCTTTACTTCTTAATATATCCTTGCAAATCTCCCAACTGCAGATGCAAATGACATCTATACACACAATAAAAAACGATGTAAGTGTCTTGAAAAAGGACATTTCGGAGCTGAAAAACACACTCTTTGCTAAGGTCGAAGACCTGGATAATCGTATATCCGATGTTGAATTAAAATTATCTCAAATGAGTAATCTTCAGTCGGAATTAGAAGAACTTAAATCGAAAGTCACTGATATGATGGATTATAACCAGAAGAATGATCAGTGGATGCGTCGGTCTAATATACAAATAAACGGCATTCCATCCAGAAAGGACGAGGACCTCATTAAAGTCATAAATACTTTGGCTGAGAAGAGTGGTTTCTCCTTAGATCCAGCAAGGGACATAGATTTCGTCACTCGCGTCGCTGTTAGGAATGACGTCGACACCTCATACCCGAAGCCTATTATACTGAAATTATTATCGAGGTACAAAAAAGACGATTTTTTAGCTTGCCTGCGTCGTCTAAAAGACTTGAAGGCATCGGATGTAGGGTTCCCCGGTAATCAGACACGTATATACGTAAATGACCATTTATCAGCTTTTAATAATATGCTACTGCAGAAAGCTAAAGCCCTGGCAAAAGAAAAGAAATATGAGTATTGCTGGGTACGCAACTGCACGGTCATGGTCCTACAAAATGAAAAATCGAAAATCTTGCACATTACTTCAGAAGAGTCCTTAAGGCGGTGGTCTGTAACAAACGCCGTAAGTCGCATCCAGCGTCTGCTGACTCTGGACGCGGCTTCCAGCGTTTTTTGCGATGGTCACTCGGAAGTGTTTTAGTTTCTCGCATACGCTCAATGTGAATGGACGTGAGTGATTAAAATATGGATGTACAGACAATATTAAGAGTTCTTCTCGAAGAGGAGGAGGATGATGATCTCGTTATACAAATGTTATTGAAACAGGAGAGAAGAAAAAGGCGTCATGATCTTTTCGTGAAGAGAGAGGTCGAGGGTTGTTTTAATACGTTGATAAAAAAACATTTATATACTAACGATGTCAAGTTTAAAGAATACTTTCGTATTTCAAAGGATCAGTTTATGACTGTTTTGGATTTAATCGAGGATGAGTTGACAACAGCATCGTGCAACAGATACAAGAAACCGATTTCTGTTGCCGAAAAATTAAGCCTAACATTCAGGTAAGTAGGTAATAGAAATAATATTGGTCAATCTGAAAATTATACTTATTTATTAAAGAAATTCGGAACAAGGAATATGCTATCGATGTCTTTAGGGGCTATTCAAAGTCCAATTTGAATCGTCCGATGGCATTGGAGTAAGCTGCGTTGAATGTTGAGTATTTGGCGTATTCGGATAATGAATATTGGAAAACTGATTGTATGATGAATATTGTAGGTTCGGGTACTGAATATTTTGCGTGTGATGCTTTATTTCAGTATCTGTCACTATCTGACATACTTTCAGTCTAATCTCAGCTTGCAAATGAGGTGGCAATTTATCCGCAATATCTGCCATCGATTCGAAAACACTTTTGCATAGGTGTTTTATTTTCCGATGGCTTATTTATTATCTTGTCATACAAAGCTGACCGCTGAGCATCTCTTTTTACTAAAATTTTCATAAGAGGTTCAGACGAACTTCTATTTGTAGCTCGCCTTTTATTTTGCGGAACAGCAATTTCCTCAGCGTTTAGAACGCCATCTTTAAAAATTTCTTCGCCAATCGGTTGTTGCTCTTCACTCTGTTGGCTAAGCTGTCCTTCTTCGTTCTGTTGTTCACCTTGTTCTGCATCTTTGTTCTGCACCTCGTCAATTGTCTGGTGTTCATCCACGTTTGTGATGTTTTCCCGTCTTTCGTCAGTATCTAAGAGAAAAGACATTATACTTATATATTCCCAGCTATAATTTGTTCTTTCCGCTCCAGTCGATTCACCTCTTTTCTTCTTATTAAACTGATCGCGTAGACTCTTCCATCTTTTTTTACAGTCTGAAACTAAAGATAATACAATAGAAATATATTTTTGGTAAATAAACTTTAATTTTAATTCGGCAAATAAACAAAACATTTTTGTTTCAGGTTTTTGGCTACTGGAGAAAGTATGCGGTCACTCGCTTTTCAGTTTCGCATATCACATAACTACATATCAGGTGTAATAAAAGAAACGTTAAAAGCACTATGTAAATATCTTACACCCATATATTTACCGAGTGTCACAGAAGATATTTTGAGCATTTCTGCTGAAAAGTTCATGTCAACGTGGAATTTTCCATGCTGTGGTGCTATTGATGGCAAACACTGCCGTATCAGATGTCCACCCAAAACAGGATCATTATATTATAACTATAAAAAAAAAAATTCTATTGTTTTGCTAGCTATAGTAGACCCTGATTGCAAATTCATTTGTGTGGATATTGGATCTTATGGAAAAGAAGGCGATAGTGGAATATTTTCCAAATCAATAATGGGCAAGCAAATTGAAAATGGTACTTTTCCGTTTCCTGCAGACAAGCAACTACCTGGTACTGACATTTTTTTGCCTCAGTTTCTAGTGGGAGATGGTGGTTTTAAGCTGCTGCCACGTTTAATGAAATCATATTCTGTTTCTCAAGGTGTAGCAGATGTTGAAAAAAGACAATTTAATTATCGTCTTAGTCGTGCTCGAAGAACTGTGGAGAGTGCGTTCGGAGAGTTAGCAAATGTTTTCAGAGTGTTTTATACGCCCATACATATAGCTCCAAAAACAATAGATTATCTTATTATGGCGGCTTGTTGCCTACATAATATTATGTTAATAACTGAGAAAAAAAATAGCACCACGCATAATAACGCACATAATAATGCACATCAGCAAATGCCAACTAGAAATTTGCTACCTCTCCGAAGATCAGGTGGAGCAGAGATCGTTTCAGCAGTTAATATTAGAAATGAGCTAAAAAGCTATATATGTTCACCAACTGGAAGAGTAGCTTGGCAAAGTAATCATTCATGAATAAAATAATACATAAAAACCTTTATTAAACATACTCGTTTTTTTATACTACACCGGGTAAAAAAACCCCCTTCTGAGTACTGGAACCCTTAAAAACAAAGTAGGCAAATAAAACCTACGCAAGGTAAATAAAACTGTTTCTTACCTGGTAGACCAACAACCAAGCTTATTTCTTCCCAATGTTTGTGTTTCAACACATTGTTTTTATGATCTTTATCGCTGGCATCAAATAAAGTTCTGTTTAATTTAACTGATTCTATTAGTAATTCATCTTGTTCCTTTGTAAATTTCACCATCTTGTATGAAAAAAACGCGACGTCCGTACGCCAGAATGCTCCGAAATGACTGCGTAGGCGTCGTACGACCTATGGACGCGGCGCACAGTGCTCGTGCGCCGCGTCAGGCGTGTGAGAGAGACCACTATAGTGCATTTCCTAGTAAGCATTCCTAGGCCGCGTACAGCGTCATGTCGTACGCGACCTACGGCGTTTGTTACAGACCACCGCCTTAAAAAAATTGTTTAAGTAATATCTATATGTATTATCTTAACATTGTCATAGTAGTGTCCTCACTGATTTATTCCATTAATTAGCATAAATTTGTTGCGTCTGATTACTTATCAACCCTAAGTAAATCAAAAAATGATAGAATCCGAAAAATGTTTGCGACACCTGGTTACTCGTATGACTGGCCGATCCTTTTGTTCCCACACCAGTACTGCGATAAAGTACGCAATGGTTATTTACCTTACAGCGTACTATCCATTGCCTGCTTAGTAAGCGCATACTCGCACAGCATTGTTTCTGGGAGCGCAGTGTATTACAACTTAGTATTTCTAATAGTATATTTGATTTGTGTTTGTGGTGCTGTAATATTTGTCTATTACGATTGTCACGTGAAATTACCGGGTATAATATTATTATTGTGTTTGTTAATCAAAAGAATTTGCTATTATATCTATGTATCTTTGGCGCCGATTTTATTACTTCTAGATTATTGTGTATTTAGTGTTAAAGTATTAGTAAGGTTCGTCATGCAAACCCGTAGTGTTGTTAGTGGAATTCATCATAATTTTAAAGTTATATTTTTATCGACATACGTTATAATCAGAGTTAATATAAAACAAGAATTGCAGCGGTGTTAATTAGTGTTTTTTATCAGAATGTACGTGGATTACGTACAAAGACTACCGGATTTTTTAAAAATATTTTAAAACATGACTATGACATTGTATGTCTGAGTGAAACTTGGCTTTTGCCGGGAATTAACGACGCGGAATTATTTGACTCCCGATATAATGTTTATCGTACCGATCGGGACTACGAACGGTTAGGAATGACAATGGGAGGTGGTACCCTGATCGCGGTACACCGTACGCTCACCACTAACATCTCAAATATTCGTCCATTACCGGTGTTTCCTGATGCAGAAATTACTCAAATAAATATATCTTTATGTCGCGGTCCAACTAGTAAAAATCTTCGATTATTTTGTTGTTACTTCCCACAGAATGCTCATCAAGTATGGTCTCAGCTATAATTTTTCGAACATTTGTCGGATTTGCATATCGAAAATCCTGATGATGTATATTTAGTAGTGGGAGATTTTAATATCCGGAATGCCGAGTGGCAACTTAAACCTGGCGATTTAAATTACGTTATTTTGAACCCAGCTGTGGATCAACTAACAACCCAACTTTCTTCAGTTCTGTATTTTACCGGATGGTCGCAATTTAACTGTATAAGTAATACGAACAACAGATATTTGGACTTAGTTATTTCCAGTTCACATTGCTCAGTTTCAAGATCTGAACCTTTATCCCTTCCCGAAGATAATCACCATCCTGCATTCAACGTAAATGTAAATGTGGACCATTTGCAACCTACCTTAAGACTACCCCCTCGTCTTGTGCGTCGATTTCATACAGCTGATTATAACGCTATTAATGCCGAATTAGCTAAAGTAGATTGGAATGAATGTCTCGTCGATAAACGTGTGGATGAAGCGGTCGATGAATTCTATGCAATAGTGAACTCGATAATTGATAAATTCATTCCCTCTAAACTCGTTATTAATAATTCTCGATATCCTATTTGGTACTCACGGCCTTTAGTAAAACTTGTCAATAAAAAATTAAGAGTACATAAAAAATGGAAAATATATGGCCGCCAATCCGACTATATTTTGTTTTCAGATCTTCGGCATGAGTTCAAGAATTTAGAGGCTTCGTGCTATAGTTTGTATATTGAGCGCGCAGAAGCCAACATATTAACTGCTAATTCTAAATGCTTTTGGTCGTTTGTACAATCTAAACACAACACTAGTAGCATACCCGACACTTTATACCTGGATGATGAAACTGCCCAAGAAGGGCAACAAATAGCTGATCTATTCAATAAGTTCTTCGAATCAGTCTTCCAAAAACCATCTGACTTAACAGTTAACGCTGACGTAGCCGAATCTTCGCAAGCTCTTATTGGACACGTAGGGTTAGATGTTAAAACTGTTCAAAAATATCTATCCGCTTTGAATACGACCAAAGGCACTGGCCCTGACGGCTTACACCCTTTACTTCTTAAAAAATGTAGTAAGCAGTTAGCTACCCCTTTAACTCTTTTGTTTCAAAGTTCGTTGAGCTCTGGTATTTTGCCAGGAACCTGGAAACGTTCAATTGTTGTACCAATCCACAAAAATGGAGATAAACACAACATACGTAACTATCGCGGTATTTCCAAATTATCAGTTATTCCCAAACTTTTCGAAAAGATTATATACGATACGTTATTCCCTGCAGTACGGCCATTATTAACACCGCTGCAACACGGGTTCATAAATAAAAGATCCACTGAAACCAATCTTTGCGAATTGCTTGACGTGACATTAGATGCGATGGACAAAGGTTTTCAGGTTGATACCGTGTATACCGATTACTCCAAGGCTTTTGACAAAATTTCACATGATATATTAATCAAGAAACTTGGAGCAGTTGGAATACACGGAGATCTCTTAAGATGGCTCACATCATATTTGCGTGAACGAACCCAAGCAGTTACAGTTAAGGGATTCACTACCACATTTGTCCCTATAACATCTGGCGTGCCCCAGGGCTCTCACCTCGGACCTTTGCTATTTAATATTTTTATAAACGACGTTGTAAAGTGTATTAAAAACTCTAATTTATTATTATACGCAGACGACACCAAAATTTTTAAAGTCATTCGAACGTTGGAAGACTGTCAAGATCTGCAGGATGACTTAGATCGCATAAGTGCATACTGTATAAATAATGGCTTAGATTTAAACGTTGATAAATGTTGCACTATTACCTTTATGAGGAAAAAGAACTTCATCCTTCATAATTATCATTTACTTGGAAAACCGGTGCTAAGAGTCAACGAGGTGAGAGACCTGGGAGTTCAGCTAGACCAGAGGTTCCCAAACTTTCTTTTCTCATAGACCACTTTCAATATTTTGCTGGTTCCGGTGGACCCCCTGCAGCTACATTTCTACCATATTCCCAGTCGACAAAAAATGTGAAGATTAGACCTAACTATGGAAATTTGCGATGCGGTTGAGTTCCAAACTTCCAACCACGTATTAACAGTTTTCGAAAAAAAGTGAGGATCAATTGGTTAATTAATTAATTGATTGTGCTGTGAGTGGATGTCAAAAAAGTAAAGTTGGCCAATCAAAAAAGTGATTCCATCCAACTTTAATTTTTGACATCTACTCACAGCAGTCAGCACAAGAAACCAATCAATTACTCTCACTTATTTTATTTAGAAAACTCTCCATTCGGAGTGGTAAAAAAAAAAAATTGTATATTTTCTTTATGCGGCGGCGGCGCTTTGCAAGTCTCGACACGCTGTACTGAATATGAAATATGCAAGTTTTTACAAGTAACAGTCGCTGAGCTTCTTAAAATAGGTATTATCTGCCTACATTGTTATGTGAAGTCAAGCCAACATTTTAGTTCTTCACTATCGAAACCAGATACATTTTCGTGGACCCCCGCTTACGAATTGTGAACCCCCATTTCTTTGTCATGCCTACGTAGACCCCCATCGAGTCTCCCGTGGACCCCTTGGGGTCCACCTGGACCACTTTGGGAATCAATGAGCTAGACAGTCAACTATTATTTGATTCTCATCTGACTAAAATTAGAAATAAAGCGTATAAGATGTTAGGATTTGTTCTCCGGCAGACAGTTGATTTTAAGAACCCGAATACCCTTATCTTGCTTTTTAACTCATTTGTAAGATCTCACTTAGAGCACGCATCCACTGCTTGGAATCCACAGTACGCCGTATATGTCAATATGTTAGAAAATATTCAGCGCAAATTTCTAAAATGCTTAAACAAAAGATTTGAGTCCTACGACACAACTGGAATTGATATCTTTAGAACTTAGAAGGGAACACAAGGATCAAATTTTCTTATTTAAAATTATAAATGGTTTAGTTGATTCTCCCTATCTGTTAGGGAGAATTAATTACTTTGTGCCTAGACTATCAAGACGTAGTGTCAAAACCTTTAGCCTAGCTCAAACTAAAACAAACTATGGCCAAAATAGATTCTTAATCAAAGCATGTAACACTTTCAATAAAAAATATGTACAATTAGACCAGTTTCAGCACAGCATTGGAAAATACGTATCAGAATTAAAAAAATTACATAAAGTACATATTATTATGTAGAATTTAATATACATATTAGTAATTTAGCTTAAATGTAATTGTAACTTTACTCTTTATTATTGTTTTATTTTATTTATTTATTTCCAAATTTATTTAACACAAAATTACTCCCGCAATAACCACTACATTTATATTTAATTAGTGAATACTTTATAGGCAAATGTGTAAACTATATTTAAGTAATTATTTGTAATGTAAAACGCTTTATGTATTCCAATAAAGAAAAAAAAAAAAAAATAATAATAATATTCGTACGAAATCAGAATTGAACAAAGTGGTAACTGTGCTCGTAGCTTAGGAAAAAAGACGTGTGGCACTCGGAGACTGCCGCGGTAAAGCTATTGCATAGCATTTTTTATCAACTTACCTAGCACTTTGGTTGCTATGACTACTTGTGTTGTTGACTTCAAAGTATTGAAAATAAAAAGACTATTTTTATGAAAAGATGATTTGGAATATAAAGGCGAAATAATTTTAAAGAATTATGTTTCAAAACATAATTAAAAGAGTCAACACTTATAGTGTTGTCTATCCCTTGCTGAACATCAAAATTACCTATCCCCGATCTCAATCCTGAATTGGCGCTCCCAGATATTTTTAAGCCACCTAGAAGGTTTCTGACATGGCTTAAGGACTGCTTCGGCTTAGAGTGCTACCGCTTTTGGGATAACAGCCGTTAGCATATTATTATTAATGAATTAATGAAGTATTTTAGTTAAACTTACTTCGGTGGAGTGTAATTAGAACATGTCGCAGAAAAGTCAGATATTGAACCAGATTTTGAATCAGATAATTCCTGTAAACAGAGATACATACAATAAAATACATGATTAACAACACTAAAAGAAGAAATTGAAGATAAACGAGACATCATAGGTACTTTTTTCTTTTTTTAAGAGCGACTAATGTAAAGTTAATGAATAGACAGCAGTAGCTATTAGGTATTCAGCTGGGAAAAACTCGAACCAACACAGGCTGACGTGAACAGGTAAATTCAGAATTGGATAGGTAAGTACGTCTGCATAGGTAAATCAGAGATGGATTGGTAAGTATGTATTTATGTCTGAGGATGTGTTACATCGTGTGTGTTATCAAACTTTGAATCCTACACTACAAATTAATGCAAAAATTTACAATGAGACATTGATCATGATAGAAGATATGTGTATATTGATGGCAAATAAAGTATTGTCGTGTTTGGGCATGACAGCACCAAATCGTCCCATGCGCGAGGAATTTAACCACGAGTTACAAAGAGAACAACAGTACGATACTGAAGTATTGACCGAAACAGTTCGTTCAAATGTTCCGCAATTGAATGCACAACAAAGGATTGCGTATGATACTTTGATAGAAGCTGTAAACAGTGGATCTGGTGGAATTTACTTCCTTGATGCTCCCGGGGGCACTGGAAAAACGTTCCTAATTTCATTGCTATTGGCAAATATCAGATCGCAAAATGAAGTAGCCCCTAGCGTTGGCTTCATCTGGAATAGCTGCACCATTATCAGAAGGTGGCCGAACTGCACATTCTGCCTTGAAATTACCACTAAACATGCAAATCAACGAAGCACCAGTTTGCAACATCGCCATAAACAGCGCAATGGCGAAGATTCTACAAACATGCAAATTGATCGTTTGGGATGAATGCACGATGGCCCACAAGAGGTCACTGGAAAGAACGTTAAAAGATCTTCGTGACAACCAAAACATTTTCGGTGGAGCCATTATTCTGTTATCAGGTGATTTTCGACAGACTCTTCCAATTATTCCCCGATCAACTGTTGCTGACGAACTAAACGCATGCCTAAAACCATCTTATTTGTGGCGGCGCGTAAAACACTCCAATTAAAAACTAACATGCGAGTGTTTTTGCAACAAGATCAAACTGCGACTGTGTTTTCGCAGCAGTTATTAGATATTGGAAATGGTAAGGTCGCAGTTGATACCTCGACCGGATTTATAACACTAGCCACGGATTTCTGTCACTTCACCGACTCAAAACAGGAGCTTATTCAGCGTGTTTTTCCGGACATAGAACAACACTTCAATAACCATAATTGGCTTAGTGAAAGAGCAATATTGGCGGCCAAAAACAAAGATGTCGATGATATCTATGTGACCATTCAAAATTTTATTTCAGGAGAGTTGTTTTCTTACAAATCAATTGACACAGTTACAAACCAGGATGATGTAGTCAACTATCCCACAGAGTTTTTAAATTCACTGGAATTGCCTGGACTACCGCCTCACAATTTAAATTTGAAAGTAGGATCAGTTGTGATCATGCTGCGTAACTTAAATCAACCTCGACTGTGCAATGGAACAAGACTGGCTGTGAAAAAGCTAATGAATAACGTTATCGAGGCCAAGATCATCAAGGGAAAATACAAAGGAGAGGATGTATTGATCCCGCGTATACCGATGATTCCAACGGTTTTACCATTCGATTTTTAATTTAATTCGATTTAAATTCAGTTGCTCGTCGCAATCGGTGACGATCGGTCGTGATCTTGTTCAAAGCGCAGTGTATTTATGCATGACGCACAACACCTGATAAAAATGTGTTTTTGACGTATGACCCAATCCATAAGCGATGGCGGGTCAAATAATAATTGACGAGTTTCTGTGTTTTGTGCAGAATAAAATAGATGTGTTGGACGAACTTAGTATTATACAAATCTGTGCTACTAACTACACCGATGTAGAAGTGGAAACAGGCAAAAGTACCCTATATAGTGTATGTACCCACGAGCTGAGAAACATACATCGAAAAGGTGATGACAAAAAGAAGAAATGTATCAAGGATGTGATCAAGCTGTTGAAAGAAGTGGACCCAAATATTTTACCGAACTTTGTAGCACGGGATCTAAGTCGTCTCCCTCCTGTATCGTTCGACTATGTTGACGTCACTCGATTGCTGAAGGATATGACGATTATGAAAACTGAGCTCATGGAGCTGAAAACGCAATTCATAACCGAATTGAAGGAAATCCGCACTTCGTGTCAAGAGCGTAAAGAGCGTTATACTAATACTCCTCGGAGAGCGGTGACACCTAGCAGAACGAAATTGCCGTCACCATCTAAAACGCTTCAGCCTGTGGCAGTACCATCCCCTACACGCACACAGGCGAGCGTCACTGAAGCAATGTTTACGCCGACTTATCGGGACATAGTGTTCAAGTCGCATCAGCCGCCGCGTCAAGCGAGGAGCGCTCGTATGCAAAGCGTGCGTTCGGGTCAATCTAGCGTAGCGCCAACAATCAACTCAGCGGTTGCGAGCGGTGCATCGACTGAACTACCTCCGGAGGATATGAATGCGTTTACTGTTGTCACGAATAAAAAACGAAAACCGAAAAATATGCGAGGCACTTCTGACACTGAGTGTAAAATACAGGTAGCTGACTCCCAGTGCTCCATATATGTATCACGAGCGAAAAAATCAGTTACTGTAAATAACATCTTGGAGCATATTTCGGAAAGAGGGGAACAATGCGTCAATGTCGAGCAACTCAAACAGAATAAAGAGACGTCGTTTAACTCGTTTAAAGTTATTATACCTACCAGTAGGTTGGGAACCTTCTTGGATGAAAAGTTTTGGCCTGCTGGGTTAGTGTTTAGACGTTATAAGGAGCGATTCATGAATACCGCCACTAAACACACCAATCAATGATAGTGCACCAAACGAATACTAATACTAGTAATAATAGTATGTCACCAAATTTAGCTAATATAAAAATAGTCTCGTTTAACTGTCGCTCAATCAAACGATCTGTAGAACGTGTTCGTTCTTTGTGTCAACAGGCAGACATCATAGCCCTCCAGGAGACGTGGCTCCTCCCACACGACCTTGACTTTATACACCAAATCAATCACAATTTTGGTTCGTATGCGAAATCATCAGTTGACACTGCGGCTGGCGTGCTGCGGGGGCGACCGTACGGCGGCCTAGCTCTGCTATGGCGAAAATCTGTTTTTCCTAGTGCTTCCATAGTGGAGTGCCCTACGGACAGGTTGGCAGCGGTGCGGCTAGAGCTGGGCAATCATCGGCAGTTGCTCGTCATTAACGTTTACATGCCAACTGACGCGGAAGAAAACTTGACCGAATTTACTACCAACCTTGCAAATATAATGGCTATTATTGACGACAACGAAACTGAAACTGCCTTTGCTTTAGGAGATTTCAATGCCCATTGCATCTCCAGGTTTGGTGACGAGCTCTCATTATTTTGTGCGGAGCATTCCCTGGAATGTGTGGACTATGACATCTTAGGTAAAAACTCATCGACGTTCACATATGTCAGTGATGCCAGCGGCTCGACGCGGTGGCTCGACCACTGCCTAGGGACAAGTGCGGCGCGGAAAACAGTCACAGCTGTAAGCGTAGATTACGACGTGGGTTGGTCTGACCATTACCCACTCGTAATTACATGTAATTTTGACGTAGTTGTAAGTAAAACTATCAGTGAAAATAGTTTAGTTAATAAAGTTAAATGGGGACAACGTAAGCCTCATCAGATTAGTATTTATAATAACTATTGCTGTGATAATCTTAAGAATGTTATATTTTCTAGTCAATGCTTAAACTGTGATAATTTTACTTGTACGGAACATTTATTTTTAATAGATAGTTTCTATGATAAAATTGTAAGTATTTTAAGAAAAGCGGCTGTTATTAGTTTCGATTCACACTGCGATGCTAATAGGAAACGGAAGCCGGTGGTGGGTTGGAACTACCACGTAAGTCAAAGTCATAGAATAGCTCGGCTTCATTACTCAACCTGGTTGGTGGCTGGTAGACCAACAACTGGTCCAGTCTACAACGATATGGTGATTAGTCGTAGGCATTTCAAAAGCAAACTTAAATGGTGCCAGAATAACCAAGACCAGATTAGAATGAATATTTTAGCTACGTACAGAGAAAATAAAAACTTCCCAAAATTTTGGCAAGCCACTAAGCGGCTGCAAAATAAACCCCGCTTACCACATAGCGTTGAGAACATAGTTGATAAGAAAGATATTTCCGAACTTTTTGCTAGTCATTTTAAGGTTAAACCACTAACTGTTGAAGGAGTGGAGCAGGTAACGTACGACGCCTCTCCGTCGGACCCGCAGATTGAGAACCTGCAATTCTCACATAAGGATGTGGTTGAAGTGATAAGAAAAATGACGCGTGGGAAATCTGCGGGTCACGACGGATTGAGTGTCGAGCATATACTCTATGCTAGTGAAGATATCAGTAAAGTTTTATGTACACTCTTTAATTTATGTATTTAGTTTAGGTATTTACCTAAGAATCTAATGAAAACCGTGGTGGTTCCAATCCCCAAAAACAAAACTGGAGATTTGTCAAAATTGAATAATTATAGGCCTATTTCACTGGGTACTATCATTGGTAAAATATTTGAACGACTTTTACATCCGTTTCTTATGAATAACGTCACAATAGATGACGCGCAGTTCGGTTTTCGTGCCAATGTCTCAACTGATTCTGCTATTTTCAGTTTGAAAAACACAGTTAAATATTATACTAACAGAGCCACTAGTATATATGCATGTTTTTTAGACTTAAGTCGAGCTTTTGATCTGGTAAATTACAACTTACTATGGTCAAAACTCAATAAACATAAAGTAGCATCGGATGTTATAAATCTCTTGAGATATTGGTACGAGAACCAGAGCAACCAGGTGAAATGGGGTGACACACTTTCTAACGACTATAGGTTAGAATGTGGTGTACGCCAGGGTGGATTGACATCGCCGGACCTTTTTAACATTTATGTAAACGGCCTGATAGAGGAGCTGAGGAGCACCAAAATCGGTTGTCATATCGGTGGAGTTTGTGTCAACAATCTAAGTTACGCTGATGATATGGTGCTTCTCAGCCCCTCTATCAAGGGACTGCGGAAGTTGTTAAGTATTTGTGAGAAATACGCTTTAAGTCATGGACTTAAGTATAACGCTTCCAAATCCGAAATGATGGTTTTTAAATGTGGAAAGGGTCCGGACAGTGTCCCTCCGGTGTTTATGAATGGTGTGGAGATCCGGAGGGTGGGGATTTTCAAGTATCTCGGGCACATGTTGACGGAGAATCTCAATGACGATAATGACATTGAACGCGAAAGGAGGGCCCTTGCCGTAAGATGCAACATGATCGCGCGTAGATTCTTCCGCTGCAACGAACAGGTCAAGAACACTCTTTTTAGAGCATTCTGTCAAAACCTATATACGTGTCAGTTGTGGTTTAACTACACAAGACGCTCGTATAGTGCCATCAGGGTGCAGTACAATGATGCTTACCGCATCCTGATGAAACTACCGCGATTCTGTAGTGCGTCGAACATGTTTGCATCGGCAAGAATGCCCGACTTCTTTGCTGTACTACGCTCGAGAATCGCTTCCTTTTGGGAGCGATTACGTCACTCGAATAATGAGATTCTCCGAACAATGTGTGACCACTTGGATGTCGCCATCCTCCGGCATTGGTTGACGCAGCATCGCAGTGCGAATCGAAAATAGGGATAGAAATGGAACAATATTTTACTGTTCCTATTTTTGATTTTATTTAGTTGTATTTAGGATTTAAGTATTTTTATTTTATTTTTTTACAATATTTTTGTACTTAGTATTTTTATTTTTGTATTTTATTTTTGTATTTACGATATGGGTACTTGGCCTGAAATAAAACATTTATTATTATTATTATTATTATTTAAGCGGCTATAATTTCCCGTGCGTCTGGCCTTTGCGATAACCATAAATAAATCGCAAGGTCAGTCGTTGAAAGTTTGCGGAATCAACTTATAGTTTCCCTGTTTCGCGCGTGGACAATTATACGTCGCGTGTTCGCGCGTCGGAAAACCATCATCTTTATATATTTATGCAACGCAAAAAAAGACAAAAAATATTGTTTATCAGAAAGCTTTAAATTGATTAAGTGTATAACTCTGTTTTTATTTAATGTAGTTAAAAAAATTGTATTCATTTGAATTGTTAGCAAGTTTCAATAACCGAACGAAATTAAAACGCTGTGAGATACGTATGCTGAATGTGTGTTAGGATGCGTGTGGGTTTAAGTCAAATGTATATTATGTGTTCACTGAGAAAAATAGTTGTAAGTTACATATTTACCGAATTTCACGTAAAATTTTACACAAATGCTTGGTGAATATTAGCTAAATGAAAAGTTATGTAAAAAAGTAATGAACCTGTTTAGTAAAATAAATAGCTAAATGTTTGATAACAATTACCTGAAGTATTTAGTGCGAGATAGCTAAATAATTCGGTAGGATGTTACCAAACCCTTTTGTAAATATCTACTCAACTGTTTGGTGGGAGATAGCTAAATAGTTCGGTAAGATCTTACCAAACCGTTTTGTACATATCTACTCACCTATTTGGTGGGAGATAGCTAAATAGTTCGGTACATAGATAATACACTATATATCCGAGATAGATAGGCCACTCCGATTTTTATTTTGTAATAAGAGAGTACCCATGCTCAGAGATGGCGTTACATGTACATTATGCAGTACCTCCCCTACTCCCGCTAGATGTCACTTTTAAGAATTTTTATTTCTAGCTGGCCGAAATTAATAATCACTCCTAATTCATTTTTGCAGAACTAAGATCAATATAGCAACCCATCTGTTAGTTATTATCTAATCTTGAAATCAAAATTAAATAGATAGAAATTTATAATTGGTTTAATACACTTGAATTCAAATAGGTTGCTATATCGATCTTGGATCTGTAAAAATGAATTAAGATTGATTATTAATTTCATTTGTTAATCATCACAGAAAAGTGATTGGTACTGAATCTGTGAATTATTGAAATTCTGGTATCAAAAGTTATAAAAAAACTTAACATAATTCTCAAACTAAATTAATAACAACTATTACTTGATGACAATTAGTCTAGGTTTCCTGTAAAACAAAAGACTAAAATGTTATCATTATAGTCTTAATAAATACATAGAAATAATAAATGCATAGAATATCAACTAAGTGTGAATAGTATGAAAGAAAAATTGTTTCCTAAAAAAAAATACATTTATTTCTTAATTGGATTGGATTTTTATTTGGTTATTATGACATACATTACTTTTCCCCTTTAGAATTCTGTTGACATTTGTACACCAGCTATTTATAATAGTATTAGTAACAGTATCCATCAGAAAATTTTGTAAATTCATTTTATGAGCGACACAAGAGAACTGAGCTAAATTACAAAATATATTACCGATTTGTTTTATTGTATTTTTGAGACATTTCTGTTGTGGTTCCCATTTAATTTTACTTGTATGATTGCGCAAACATCGTCTACAAACTCGCACAGTGCCTCTGATGGATAATGAAGTGATCTTCTGGTATAATCTCTCTCTAATATGTAATCTCCATTATTCGGAGGCACTTTGCTTACCAAATGCATTTTACAAGTATGGCATTTTTTACATATTTTATTTAAAGTTTTTTTAATATACAGGGTTAATTGTAATTTACCAACAACCTCCCACATATAACTTCTATACATGATACTGAACAACATTTGTTCAACTACTTTTCACATAATTCAATAAATTAAACAAAAAAAAAATTCTAAGTTTTTGTTGAAAAGTCTGTCAGTTTTTTAACACTATGGTCAATTTATGTAATGTCTATTCCACACCTGCGTGATGAAGCGTCGACTACTAACCGCGCAACAATTAACGTCCGAAGTTATCGCTTCTCTGTCGTATTTACAAATGCTTTGGACGTAAATTACTAACATCGGGCTGAGCTATCGTCTGCAGGTCAATAATTTCTTCCTACACTAGCGTTTGTCGTGAACACCAAAAAAACTTCTCGCGGCGACAGACGTAAGTGTCGGATAGTCATTAAATACCTACCATACGCGCACATGATAAGCATGTTGTTTACTTGGCAATTTCCCGCGCTTTTTACGGAAGGGCAAAATTACTACCTATCAACCCCTTATTAGTTTATTCACCTACCTAACCACATTCTTCACACCTAACCGACCGAATGTTATAGAATTTTTTCATACACCTATTGCTAGACCTCATTAATGACTTGACCGTATGTTTATACCTCGCCCGATCATACGTTATTAGTAGGTACCTATCAAAGGGCCTTTGTTTGGCGGCTAGAGATGTTTATGTTTAATGTTATGAGATCACGTTCACAGTACGTAGCTTTTGTTTATTTCCTTTAACTATTTCGGCTTAGTGTAAGATAAGTTTTGTTTATGTAACTGTAATAAGATTATTGTAGCTTGGGGCCGGCGATGTTGTATTTTGAGTGGCTCATGTCATAGGTACCTTTTGTGACACTCGACTGTTAAAGTTAAATACGGTGTGACTTGTTAAAGTTAAATACGGATTAATTATTTACCATCCTGAGTCTGACCCACCTTCTATTACACTTCAGAAATGGGATACAGTCAACACGAACAGGCTACCTAATGCCTCAGATACCTACCAATCTGACCAACACTTAAAATACACACATCACCTGCGTATCTACCTACCTAACGCGTCACCTAACTACCTAGTAGGTACCTATTTACCACCTAACCTACTTACAAACTTAACACCTAAGTATCTGTTCGAGACTTGAATTTAAGCATCTCTGTTTGTGTCGTATTCTTCATTACTGAGGGTCCTGAACCAGTGGGCCTCTCTGGTAGCAGCCAGTTACAAAAAGCAGCCCGCGCTGGCTTATCGGGATCGGTGAGTTCTTGGACCCGATGCAGGTGAAAAGGGTATTTCCCCTCATTGTGGATGACGCTCCAAGCAAAGTACTGCGACACATTAAACCTTCGGGCTGCATCGTTGGTACTTTGCTGCTGGATTATCTTCAAAAAATCGTATATTGTTTTCCTCTTCACGCCACTGTGTGCCTCGGTCGGTGGCCGACCACGATCCCAAGATCTAGGTTGGAATTGGCCGTAAATCCCTTAATCGCTGTGTGGCAGCCAGCATTGTCACGCGGCTTGGCCTACGTACGTTAGGGAATCGCCTTGCGTTATCACCACATATCGCGAGCACTCGAACCATTTCCGTGTATTCAATGTTAGAATATCGATAAGCCATCGTTTAAGCACTAGGCAGGAGGCACAGAACCATAACCTATGCAAACACAGAACCTATGCGAATATCGAATAGCGCGTGCGATCGACTGAAAGCGACTGAATTGACCTACGTATTTGATGCGCGCGCCGCCATTACCTGTGACACGTACCGCGTAGAGTAATTAAAATTTTAGAACAGAAAAATAAATATTTTTATTTTTGTAAGAAAATTTTATTTTTTATTTTTTTGGAATTTTAAAAAGTCGTGGAACAAATGTTATTTACTTTGGTGCATAGAACTTGCCTGTAGAAGGTTGTTGGTATTTTACAATTAACCCTGTATATCCCACAACATATCTTTTTGCTTCTTTGCTAACTGTTGTGGGACTCAAGTTGGGTTTTTCTGTTTGCATAAAGCGGCTTATTATGGAATCCACATTGACAGACTCTGTTTGCTGTTCTCTTGGTTCTTTTTCATTATATTTTAATAAAATATCGTATTAATTATCGTTGCGGTGTAGCCTGTAGGAAAACACCATGAGGAAACCTATACATAAATAAATGCATTGTAGTGTTTAAAGGTGTATAAAACTTACATTCGTTATGGTGATGAGATTCGGTGCATCTTCGTTGGTGACGACTTTCAGAACTCTTAGTTGGTTTGATAGAAGAACTCGATGGCCAACTGAAGGGATGAGTTCCTTTATTTGTTCATCTGATATCAATAGCATAACATCTAAAGTGATATTTTGCTCTGAAACAAAAGAAACAACTATTTATAACAGTGAAGTGGGAACCGACCAAAGAGGATATAAATACTACGCTAGAACCGACTAAAACTCTCTTGTGTACCTGCTCAAGTCATAGTGACCTCAACGAGCTAAGCTGGACAAGCGGGCGAACGCTTATCGCATCGCCACGCCGCTTACGCGCCATAAACTTCGCCGTGCACAGTTACAAATAAAAAACACGTGTTGTTTTAACAATGAGACCTATGGGTTCTACGATAGATAAGTACTTAATAACCCTTACCTTTAAATTTCTGTGTATTGTAACGTTGGAGTCTTTCTTGGGTATCCGGGGAAGTGTTCCAGGAACTGAGTTATAGTCGCTGACTCACTAGACCCGGGGTGCGTTCTATGAAAGAGTCCACGTTAACAGTGGGTTGATCTAAATTAGGGTAACGGATGATGAATGGTTATTTTATAATAAATAAAAGAGAGATCTGTTATACTACGTAAGGAATATATTTATATAGGCACAATTTTCAATGTTTATAAACAGTTTTAATATCAAATTACATTACTGAAGTACTTAAAAGTATTCTTAATTTTACCATTTAAAAGGAATACCGTTCCTACACTAGGTGGCCACCCAAGCTCGGCTTTGACTCGGCTAGCTCCGGGAGAATCTCAAAAGGTCGAGTCCGGCTTGAATAACGCACAGATCAAAGCCTCACCCAGATAGTCCACTGAAATGCCTAGATGATTTGATTAAAAGACCTAAATTTATTTGAATGAAATTTGAGTTTAAGTTAGACCTGAATACCGCAACCATCACTATTTGTGCAGACCATCATTCTGACTTCCATGTAAAAAGAATTAATATTAATTACGCATAAATGCTATTACGACCTGAAGTCGCGCGAGGCCGCCGTCCACGAACCACGAGGTAACATGTGGCCGAAGCTGCTCGGGTCTCGAAGCTCGAGGGGTCACACGTGCACGTCGTCACCCCGGCGCGAATCGACACGAGGTAGAAACATTTGCCGTATTCGTGATGTCAAATTAAGTAAGATTCGGGGAAAATATTTATGCGTACAAAAATACTACCATTATGTCAAACCCAAGTTAAATTTGAGAAAGATTTAACTTTACAAGGTGGATGACCATTTTTAATAAATAAAAATAAACTATAGAAGTGAAAATAAATTAATCTAAGTTAATCCAATCATCACAATTATCTATTTAATTATCTATCTAGTTATTTAACTAGTTAATTAATTGATTTATTTATTTATCTAGTTAATTAATTAATCCCGTCCACCTGTCAACAAGAAAAAAAAACGGGTGTGAGAATATTGTATTTAAACAAAATTAAGGAGTACAAAGCCCTAACGATATTTACCCGACATTAAATGCGGGAGGCGCTCCCTATTCCCCAACCATATGATCACCGTACAGGTCTGCAACAATGCACAAGAAAACCACTAAACACGCGGCACTAAATTTACAACGCTGTGATCACTTTCGTTTCTTCCACTTACCATTTCCAGAGATATTTCGCAGCCAGGATTTTATAACCCGCGTGGGTTACCACACCACAGCCATGTCAGGCCACACCTTCAATTTTTCCACCAGCACAACCAGCATTTGCCTCGGGGCGGACCACAGCAGAAAAAAGGGGTTCCCACACGAATTTCTGCCTTTTATAGGCGAAAACACGACCCGGAAATGCGGAAAGTAACTGTTATACCATTTTGACCCGAACTGACTCGAATTGTCTAAATTTTCATAATATTTTCGTGACAAGACTCCTTTTTTTTCAAGCAATCCTGCCATATTTTTCACAAGTTCCGAAACGTTCATTTTAAGCGCTATGAGACAGATAATATATTTAACGAAACACAGAGCGACGTCCTATATTTCTATCGGCCACAGAGCGCCTCAACCTACCGCAGAACGCGGAACCCGGAGCTGTCACCAAAGACCCATCGATCGACTGCGTCTTATTCGGAACGATGTCGATAGATGTCGCTAGCAGTAAAATTTCGATCAAAACAAAATTTATTATGTTACAGTATACATCTCTAGGCCCCACGCTTGAAGGTGATCCTCGACGGATTGATCGGCCATTCTTCTCTCCTTACGGCACCGGGGCGGCACACACAAAGAGTACTTGGGCACACGAACAAGCACACGAACGCGATGTAACTCAACTGACCTTGCTGCTTGCTGCTTGGCTAGTGGCAGTAGTGGTCTAGTGGCCATAGAATAGTACAACAATCTACTCTTAACTTAGCTTGTCACTAACTAGCACAGTTCCTCACTCCATCACTCCTTAAAAAAATAATGAAATATTTTTTAAAATTACGTAGCATATAAAGCGCCGAAATATTAAAAATCACCCAAACATTTAGTAAAATTTAACTAAATGTTGTGTAGATCTCTACTAAGTACGAGACCTTTGGTAAAATAGTATGTGTAAGTAATCCCTTGAAGCAGTATGTGTATGTTGATTAGTGAGGCCGTATTGAGATATATTTTGAGTATTCTCTTGTTGTTTATTTGTAGGTAAAATTTTACCTTCTTTTGTTCTCTTAAACCCTCTTTTTGCGACTGATTCTCTTACTCGGAATCTTGTTACACCTGTTCGCACTTCATCATAAAAAGCTCTAAAGAGCTTTGGTAAAATTATACTAAACGTGGTAAAATTATACTAAACGTTGTGTGTTCGATTCTTCTATGGATTGAGGAAATTTGATCATGTTAGTGCGTATCGTGCTCGTCTCAAGTGGCTTCCAATTAGGTTGCGACGAAATTTTCATGTTCTTTCTTTACTTTTCTCTATCCTATATGCTCCTCATACTATCTATCTTAAAGAACGTTTCAACTTTCTCGGTGTTGTTGATCGCCATATGCAGCTGCGTTCTACCATGGATGATAAACTCAAAACTCCTAGCCATCGTACAAAATTTTACAGCAAATCTTACACGGTGTATGCTGTGCAGTTATGGAATTCTCTACCCAAAAATATTAGACTCCAAATCCTTAACTATTTTTAAAAAAAGTCTCAAAGAATATTTCCTTAACCAAGTTGTGCAATAATAACTAAATAATTATATTATTTCTATCGTAATTCATTACTATGCATATGTAATATTATTTATATAATAGGTATGTGTAAATTATGTATGCATTATGTATGTACTATTTATTTATGTTTATGTATAATATATATTGTTATCTATATTTACTTATTTTAATTATATGTAATGTATAAATATATATTGTGTCTAGTATGTTTATATTATTTACTCAACTAATAATAATAACGTGTAAGTATTCTATTGTGCCACACTACCCTACACATCTCGTTCAATCCCCTCACCAAAGGTTGCCTGGTAGAGATTGCTCAGTAAGCAAAAAGGCCGCCTTTGCATACCTAGTTATAGTTAATTTTACTCTGTATTCTTTTTCTTTCATGTGTGCAATAAAGTATTTATCTATCTTTTATCTAAACATTTGGCCAAATCAACCATACATGTAGTAAAAATGCTGTTCGGTTAAAAATTACATAACAGTTTTGTAAAATTTTATGCGGCGCACTGTCTTAGTATCGTTTGGCGGCAAACTTTTGATAATGCCGACGATGCCGACAGCGCGGCGGTTAGGGTTGCCAGATGGCCGGGAATTCCGGGAAAGTCCCGGAATTTCACGTGTGGTACCGTGTCCAGGAATTACACTTTACTGTCCCGAAATTCATGAACACTAGTTTTTCCCACAAAGTTAGGTACGACACCACGGGGCGGCGCGATTCTAGCTCCAAAGTCGCTAAATTGGCAACACTGTGTGGAACATCCATACTGCAGTTGCGCGAGGGGCGAGGGGAGGAGAGCGCCTGGCTCGGCTCGCCTCCGCATCCCGCTCCAAATCGCGCGCGCCGCCCGCGCTTCGCCTTTCATTTCATTCGTGTTTTGTTTTGATTCGGAATTGACGTACGCGGTACGTACAATATTCAACGATATGGACGAATCGTCGTTACCATCAACGAGCGAAAAGAGATTCACGGGTTTTAATGACAAGTGGAAAAATGATCCTGATTTTAAAGACTGGATAGTGAAAAAAAATGATTTTACTGCAATTTGTAAAACATGTAACTCAGACATCGCAATTCAGTATAAAGGTCGCCACGCGTTGACAGTAAGTCATAATTCCGTATATTTTATTAACATATCACTCTAATATTATAAATACGAAAGTTTGGATAGATGTTTAGTTGTTTGAATGTTTATGGCAATGGCAATTACTGGCAATGACATGCACCGCCCTGGGCGGTGCATGTGGTTCGATATAACAATTTATATTATCTCATATCTTAAAATTCTAATTATGAAATCGAAATGTGTCACATATTGGCATACTTTATTCCATATTATACTTTAATATTAAAAAAAAATCATTATAACACTGTTTTGTTCGGAAAATATTGCAAAATAATTGTATAATATAATTTTTTTTCATTACGTAACTGGTGTGATCTTTGCCTGGGGCTAGGTTCTGGCCTTTCGAGCCATGGAAATTCCCTGGCAATTTGAATTTTATGCTATTAAAATACAGCTGAATTTGCAGTAATGCAGTGATTGTCGGCGTGTTTCAAACAAATCAAACAGGTGACGGCACGTGCCTTAGAAAATGCCGCGCGTCTCTGGTAATTTTAATTTTATATTATTCTAATACAGTCGAATTCGCAATAATTGTTGGCGTGTTTTCAAACGAATGCCGGCACACGCTTTTGGTAGCGATGCGACGCTACCCCAATATAATCTTTAATTATATCTATTTTAAGGCTGATCTCACTTTGTAACAAAAGTTAGAGTCTAGAGTAAAGGAGCTGCTCCTTTGCTGGAGCTGCTGCGGGCGCGCCTTGCTTTGCTACCGCGCCCGGCGGCGCGGCGTTTGCCATAGTACGGGCGCAGCTCTTTGAGCGTCGGCGCCGCAGTGCCGCCCGCGGGCGCTGCGAGCGACGGCGCCGCACGCTCTTTGGTAGGTGTCGCGAGCGCGGCTCGGCGCGGCGGGCGCCCCCTAAAACCTTGCGCCCGTGTGCGTTGCAATTGTTTTATTTTCCAAATACTTAATAATAAAAAACAAGTCCTATGCATTTGTAGCTGGGAAAGGTTGGGAACCGCTGCAGTATTGTGGGTTCTTTTATTTAACAGTAAACAATGGGTGTAATAAAAACGGTCTGCGGCAAATTACACAAAAGAGACATATTTGCGACGCAGGCACTGAGCTTGGCACTTATGCGCGATTAGGGGCACTGGGAGATAAATTGAAAACACATTATATAAGTGTCAGTGGCAGGCAATGTGCTAAGCTCAAACATACTGTCACTGCCACTGAAATTCGAATATTTTTTATTCAAATTGTAAACATCCCTATCTCGAAAATCATGGCGAAGTTAGATATGGCTATCGGTCTAGAAATCGTGAAAGCATTTGACCGGACCTCGCACAAGGCACTGCTTTTCATTCTCCCCGAATGGGGTCTCCAGAACTTAGAACTTATGTATTGTTTATTTGCAAATGTTACTTGGGGTTATATTATTGTATTTATATAAATGACAGATTTCTCCTCAAAATGACCTTCAATCATAGACCTTCAATATCCGTTTGAAAAATTCTTGCACTGTTAGATAGCCCATTTACTGAGGAAGGCTATAGGCTATATAACATCACGCTGCGACCAATAGGAGCGAAGCATCAGTGAAAAATGTTGCAAAAACTGGGAAAATTATCCATATTTGAGGGCTTCCGTTGCGTGCGCTGCGTCAACGGTTCAAATATAAACAATATGGCAAAACAACGTTTGCCGGGTTCTACCATATTCTACTGAACCCTGTTTTGCTACTCATAGCTAATAGGTTAGCTATCGCAGCCAAACAGTTATGTGAAAAATTATTCGGTAAATATGTATTGTACAGTTCAGTAATTATCTACAAACAGAAATCTCCACAACAGTTAAGTAAAAATCTACAAAACACTACATTATTATTCTACAATATTATTAAGCTACTTATAGCTAATCGGTTAGCTATAATAGCCGAGCAGTTATGTAAAAATGCTTTTAGTAAATTCGTTTAGTAGAATATTACCGAAAATGTTGTACTTATTAACTGAACAAACATTTAACAATTGACTTTTTATTAACAGAATTACTTACTCTCAGCCATTTTTCCGGGCATTTCACGGCGCCGGACCCCGTGCTATTTAATGATTTGGCCATTTGGGCCAACACTTTAGCTTCAATTCTGGCTCCATCGGGCCCGGCGAACCGTCCCGTGAATATTCCTCTGTTCAATTTAATAAACTGTAGCATTATCCGCCGTTGCTCGGCGGTAATGCGGCTTCGCGATGACTCCTAAATTAAAAGTAATATGATATGGAAAAGATCTATTATCACTATCAGTGAACGTAGGTAAATTAAATAATGGAATACGACGATTTATTTGATATTGTAGGTAGATATTCATATTTCCTATCCATATGTTGTTTTTGTGTGTAGGTACATATATTCAATGTACTCTGTGATGTTAACATACCATATTGTTGGTATTATTATGAAAATAATACGTTTTCTAATTTCTTCTTTCTACCTATTTATAATTGTGATTTGTGTTTGTTTAATGTTTTCAACTTCCATCAAAACATCAAAATTCAAACTTGACATTGACACACACTAATTGGTGTTTGACATCTGTGTGGTAATTACGAAGATAGCTTTAATAAAAACTTAAGCAGTACATTAAACATTTAGATGTTTTTCTATGGTAATCATTAATGTAATCAATAATTTAAGTTATCATTTTAAATAATGGCTTTAATTACCCTCGAAAATGAATAAAACCTGTTTTTTATTGCCTAACTTGAATTTGATAATTAGTAAAATCTTGGTAAAATAACAAACTTCGTAAATGCACATTTAATCTCATAATATCTTGTCGATACCGTTATCGTAGTCGATATCCAATCGTATCCCCGAACCGAACGTTCTGAATGGCACGACAAAATATTTTCGATACGAGATCGATACCTTATCGTATCGATACGGTATGATATCGAAAGATATCTGAATCGCGCTGCAGACATGCTGTTAGGACTCGACTCGGCGGGATGCGACGGCGGCGTGGCGGTAGGCCCCGGTGACTCCGATAAGCCTGGGTGTACCAGAACACACTACACAGGTCATGTTATGCCCCTGGCTTCCTTCGAGCATTTCTACTTCTTTAAACTCTTCGGGGGTCTTCTTCTCCATCCGAGATTGGTAATATTAATGAAGTGACGATTTTTTGGTATGATGTTAATTTGTGCTTCAATTGGTTTTTCTGTAGTTTAGCCCTATAAATGCGTTTTGTTCGCCTTAAGCATTGGCCACATTTTACACAAAAATTGAAGCAATCTGCGGTTATTGTTTTACATTCAGCACAACGTAACAGATAGTTACAACAACTAGGATATGAACTTCGGTCGTCCTGCCGCTCGATCCACTTTTTGCAAAACGGGCTATTTAATATTCTTAAAACTATTTTCAAATATCTATTAGACTACTAAGGAGCGGGACACATAAAAGCGGTGACTGGCGTGGCGAGTGGCGCGTTTGCGGCGAGCGGGCGCCGCCGCTTCTATCTATTTCATACAAAATGTATGCAAGCGGCGTGGCGCCGCGTATACACAAGAGGCGCGGCGCGCTTGTGGCGGGGCGACGCTTCCTCGCCACACGGCGCGCCCGTTCGCCAGTGGCACGCCGCTCGAAACGGACAGGGCCGGATTGAAATGCACGACGATACGGAATTTAATATCGATTTTGCCAGTTAGTGGAAAAACACCTAGAACTTTACGACTAGCTTTCTTTAGTTTGTAGGTATAATGCTGGGCACAAACCTGAGCTGTACACCCATTCCGGGTTATGTTGGAATTATAGTCTGGAATAATACATACAATTAATAGCAATTTTCCGGGATAAAAAGTAGCCTATGTCCTTCTCCGGGACGTAACTTACCGCTGTACCAAATTTCATCAAAATTGTTTGAATAGATGGGCCTTGAAATCGTAGCAGACAGACAGACACACAGACACACTTTCGCATCTATACTAATATTATAAACTAATGACTATAAAATAATGTCATTTTTTATGACAGTCATTTTGTGTTGCCAGTTTTTTAGATATGAAAAATAGTAATGTGGCGCAACCGGTACAGACCGAAATAAACAACATCATAACAAACAAACAAAGATGCTTGGTGTAGCTCATTCTTTCTACATATATTTATGACTATAGGGACTGACAGTGGTTGAAGAGCTTTATAAATCACCTTTAAAATACTGTAATTAATATTAAGCATATCTAATAGTTAAAAATGAGTAAGTATCAGTCTTTCATAAAGTATATTTAGTGGTGCCCGCTAAAAATCTATGGTTCCCTCATAGATTTAGGATTGGTCCGTTGAGCGGAGCGAGACCAATCCTAAATCTATGGGTTCCCTCAATTATTTTCTACTTTTTATTGCCAGAGTTAGAGTATGACCTATGAAAATGGCAATGTCTGACATTATTTATCAAAATTTTCAGCCATTTTAGCGAAGGGAGAGTTTTAATGTCGTTATAGTATAGGTGATGCGAAGTACACCGGGTCATCTGTTAGGCGTTACGAAGTTCGCCGGGTCAGCTATGTAGTTCATCTATAAATAAAACACGCATAAAATTATCTAAATCCCTCATTATTTTAATTTTCTTTACGGTTAATTATTCACATTACAGTTACAGATCTTAATGCGAAATGCAAATCTTGTGATTGCATGCATAGTATGCATAAAGTATGCAATGCATACACTTTACTAACTTCTGAATCCTTGGTTCAGTGCTACTCAAAGCCAAACGCATATCGGCAGTGGCATCCAACCGATTTCGGTGCTTGTTTCTAATAATCAGAAGGGCCGAGAACCCCTGCTCACATAGATATGTCGATGAAAATAAAGTCTATGTAACGAATAGCAATGTCTCGAAGTTTTGGTAAAGAAATTGCTAATTGGCTCCAAAATTCTTCAAGATTAATTCCTGATTCGAATGTATCTTTTCCACTCAAGTAACTAGTTTATTTTAATTATTAAAAGAAACTAGTTACTTGAGTGGCCAAGGCAGCTCCGATGATAGGACTTCACGGCTGTTTAACTGGAGAACTGGCTTGTCGTTTCCAAAAGGTTTCTTCATCAAAAGCGACTCATCCTCAAACAACTAGATTGTCCATCCTCATGTTCCATATTCATCCAGAAATCAGAATACAAAAAAGTATGTTGTACTATGGTTCGGTTTTGCTTTATATGCTATATAATGTTTGTTGTTGATGTTGGTTCTTTTCTGCTTTTAGCATACCTTGTTTCCAAGGGAAAAATCATCAATCATCATCTTTTTGGATAAGAATTTAGACCACTTTTAAATAAGTATTCTTCAAAAAAAGTAAAAAATTAAATTTGTCGTGTGGTTCCATTTTGCATAAATACGGACAATTTATGTTTGATTTTCTCTAGCAAAAACATTACCACACTTTTACTCAGTCTGAATCTTCTGTGAAAATCTTTTTCTCTCATATTGGTTAAAATGATCTGGTCGTATTTCTACTCTTCTATCGAAAACATCTGTATCGATACATTGCACAATTTCTTCGTCATCATCAGAATAGTATGAGATATCTCCGTCCATGTGGGATAAAGTTCACAAGCAAGTAGGTAAATAAAAAAGCCGAAACCCAAGGAAAATTTAAAATAAAAGAAAAAATCGACACAGAATTTTCATTTAAGTCTTGATCTCTTCACGCTTTCAAACGACTTCAAAAAAAGGAGGAGGTTCTCAATTCGACTGTTTTTTTTTAAATGTTTGTTACCTCAGAACTTTTGACTGGGTGGACCGATTTGGATGATTCTTTTTTTTATTTGAAAGGGCATACTTCCCAAGTGGTCCCATATAAATTTTATCGAAATTGGTCGAGCGGTTTTTAAAATATCAACAATAAAATAAGTACTTTGTATAGCGTGTGCTTGTTGTTGTAAAGTTGGCGCGGGAGTTTGAAGTCGGTTGTTTAAAAAGATTTTTTTATATTAAATTATGTTCAAAGCGAAACCACTGTTTTGTTACATTAACCTCGAAATTTTAAAATCAAATGTTGCGTCAAAGCCCGAGTTATCGATTTAACCCGCCAAAATTGGGGAGTTAAATAGATACAATTTTAACTCTGAGTTACGATCAAACTTTCAGTGGCGCAAGACATATTATAGATTTAACCCAGAGTTAACTTAGCTAACCCTGGTTGACGCAAGTGGGCCTAAGATATTAATGTTTTGTATAGTACCTACATTGAATGTTTCCAAGATTCAGATGTTACAAATTTTACAAAGCATTTCCACACCAATTTAAATATTCATGATTAAGAACTTCTGAATTTCTCTGTAATTTAACTCAACATCAGAAAACAGCTGTTATGTCCATTGAAAAAGAATTACCTTCTGCAAGTCCCTCTAAGTCGATCCCAGGATATGAAAGACTGACTGACTGATTGCTAGACCTGGAGCGGGAACGTGACTTGGGCTTTTCTAGAAGACCCAATTAAATCAAATGGGCACGTCGTGCCCTCCTCGCGCTTACTAACCAGCCGGAAGTATTGCGTTTTGCTTGGTAGGCGTCGGCGGGAATGTACGGCGCGTAGTAGAGGGGTGGAGACTCTTTTACAAAGAGTCGCCCAATATCATTTGAGAGTGCAAGCAGCTGGGTGTCAGACAGTAAATGATAAATGATTTATTTATTTCATGTAGGACCACTTGTGTCACTTATGATACGTTAAAGACTCTACCACCAAACCAAGTAAAGTTGGATTTTCAGCTTTTATAAGCTTTTCCATCAACAGCTTGCATAAGCGCCCACGCACAACAGAGGTTAAGGTGCCAGTTTTCTGGCCAATTTCCAAAATTTGCTTTCCTTCCGCTGACGCATTTAATATGTTATGCACCTGGAACAGTCATAATTAATTTAATTTTAAATGTTTTAATTTTTATAATTATTTATTTTTTTGGTATGGAACCCTAAAGTTTTTAAATTATTATAAATAATTATATTAGGTACCCAACCACCCAATTATAAAATATACATTTATAGTTCCATTTATAATTTACCAAATTACTCTGCGTTTCCTCTTTCCTACTACACCCAGCTTCACCACCACCAGTATCTTGAATCACTTTTGAACTCTGTCCCTGTGGTTCCAAGTTAAAAAGCTGGTAGTCGTCGGTGAGGACTTCATCTATATTATATGATTATATGATGTGCCAATATCTGGAGGGTTATACTGTAAAATAAGAAAAGTACCATCAAAAATTAAACTTAATTAAATCTATTATATATCTGTTATAATCCTTAATTATTTATTAGCATTCACTATTCAAAAAATAAATGAATAACATGACATGACATAAGTGCTACAGTACATAATTTTTTTTTTTTTTTTGTACAGAAAACTTACAGCTACAACAAAGATGGATACATAGATAAAGAATGAGTATAACGCGAATTACAAGTTTTCACAGATAGAATTTACATGAGATAAAAATAGCTCGCAAAGGTGGAAAAATAGATATTAATATAAACTACATAGGAAGTAATTACAAAATAAAAAGCTTATAGTTAAGAAGGTGAATTAACACAAGAGAAGAACCGTGGTAAACTAATATTAGGGAAAATTTAGACATTATTAATTATTAAGATTAGGTACCAGCCAGCAAAATACTTCAACTCAGGCTGTGAGAGTCAAAGAATTCATTGGCTAGAGTTCTACGCATGGAGGAGGCCGTGGTGCAAAAGAGATCTAGCTTAGTATTCTTTTTTAACAGATTATTGAATGATAAAGAAGATCTTGGCAGATAGGAGTTCTGACGAAATCTGGTATGTGCAGATGGTGGGCGGAGGATAGAATGGGCACGGGGATGGGTATTGGTAGGCACTTTGAGGGATAGCTTTTCCAGAAGCGGCGGACAATCGACTGTGTTATTAGCGATATTGATGAGATATGTTATATCGCTGACATTTCTCCTAACGGCTAAAGGCAGAAGGTGTAAGTGAGCACATGAAGCATGATAACTTAGTTTGGGATTTAGACCGAACCTAAACTTAAGAAGCCGAACAAATTTTTTCTGGATTCTTTCGATGCGATGAATATACACGTCGTATTGGGGATTCCAGATTTGCGACGCATATTCGAGATTACTCCTTACTAGGGCGCAATAGAGTACTTTAATTGTTTTAAGTTTGGTAAAATCTTTAGTTGACCTGATTAGGAAACCTAGCATCTTAGATGCCTTATTAACAATATGGTCCACATGCTTATCGTATAAGAGCTTACTGTCAATAATAACTCCTAGGTCACGTATCTCGGATACACAATTAAGTTCTTGGTTTTTGATTTTGTATGAGGATTTGAATACGGAACGCTTACGTGTAAAGGAGATAGCAAAGCATTTGGAAACGTTTAAGTCCAATCTATTGACCAGGCAGTAGTTATCGAGTCTAAGTAAGTCATCTTGAAGAAGCATCTGGTCTGTAAAATTGTTTACTACCCTAAAGATTTTCATGTCATCAGCAAAGAGCAAAAAGTTAGAGTTTTGGAAACAGGTTTCAATATCCTGGATAAAAATAATAAAGAGCAGAGGCCCTAGTAAAGAACCTTGTGGTACACCTGAAGGAACACTGCGCCAAGTCGAGGTAAATCCATTAAGCACTACAGCCTGTTGGTAGTGGCCAATAAAACCTCGTTGATTGGAATATTTCTTTATATTTCTGCACTTTACTTAAATTAGTTACAAAAATTATTATACTTCTTCAAGAGAACGCTTGGAAGGTAAAGGTTGCTAACACGATCAGAGAGAAAGTGAAAAAGTGAATGACAAACGGTGACAGAGCTCCATAGAGTATAGACTATTGATACATTACATATAATTTATGGTAAGCTGTCAATTAGGATGGACAAAATCTATGGTTACAATGAATCCGGAGCTGTGTCCCCAACACAGATATGAAATATGCATATGATCGCATACATACTCCCCAGCAGGTGAAGAATGCTATTACAAACAATATTAAATTAATAGAAATTAAATTAAACAAAAATATCTAGCTAAGTTGAACAAAATAATATTTAGTTAAGTTACAGGTAAATTCTAAAGTTAGTTACACCAAAGTGAGTGAGCAAATGTTACAAAATTACATAGTAAAAGTGTAGTTAGAACTAAGAAACAAAGTATTTAATTAATATAATAATTAAAGAAACATCTTATGGCATCTAGTAGGTACATAATATTTACACAGCTAGTGTTTTATACTCAAGTTATAAAAACTACTGTTTACAATTAATTTTATAATTGGGAAAGCTAATTATTGCTAAATGTTAGGTATTTGTTTCATAACACAGAATAATGAATTTCAATAAGACTCGAAAGGACCATTCTTAACATAAGAAACTAAAGATTAATTTCTACTATTGCAGTAAAACTAATTTGTTAATAGGACGATGATACTCTCCAGATGCAGTCTTGAGAAGTACAGATCTAACAAGGTTGTCACTTGAATTTTTATAAACTTCAATAACTTTGCCTAGAGGCCAGCAAGCTGGTGGAGTATTTTCATACTTGATTATAACTATATTACCTATTTCTAAATTATTGAGTTTACAAAGCCACTTATTTCTACTTTGTAATTCAGATAAATATTGTTTATAAAACTGTTTCCAAAAGGTTTGTTTATATCTAGTGATTTTTTGAAAGAAAGTTAATCTATTTACTGAGATTTCACAAACATTGGGTTCAGGTAAGTCCACAAAAGGCGCCCCTATGAGGAAATGCCCTGGTGTCAAGCAGGCTAAGTCATTATGTTCATCATTCAATGGACACAATGGACGGCTATTGAGGATTCCCTCAATCTGAATAAGTACAGTATTTAAAAGTTCATAAGTAAGCTTAGTGTTAGATAATTGCCTTTTTAATAATAATTTCACTGACTTAATACCAGCTTCGTAAATTCCGCCCATGTTACTGGCTAAAGGAACGGTAAATTGCCACTGAATTTTATTAGAGCTGCAAAAATCTACAATTTCACTATAACAGGTCTCATTTCTAAACAATTTATATAGTTCATTAAGCTCATTGTTAGCTCCTTTCAGAGTAGAGGCATTGTCTGAATAAATGTGGCTACAGATTCCTCTTCTAAAAATTAATCTTTTTAAGGCATTTATAAAGGTCTGGGTAGACAAATCTCCAACTAGTTCTAGATGGATAGCACGAGTAGCGAGACAAATCATTAAACAAATATAGCCTTTAGTGTATTTACAATTACGAGTCATATTTGATCTTAGGTATATAGCACCAGTAAAGTCGATGCCGACATGAGTGAATGCACGAACCAATGACACTCTTGGACTAGGTAGGTCTGACATTTGTTGCTGGCAAGTTGAAGCTCTAAACCGAATGCATCTGACACACCTGTAAATAACCTTTTTTACTTCAATTCTACCCTTAATAGGCCAGTATCTCAGTCTTACATTGGCAAGTGTGTTTTGAATACCTGAATGCAATAATCTGTAATGGTACTGTTGAATAATGAGTGTAGTTATGTGAGCTTGACAAGGTAAGATGATTGGGTGTGCTTGGTTGTATTGAATGTTTGCATGTCTGATTCGACCTCCTACACGAATAATACCTTTGCTGTCCAAGAATGGATTTAATTTTCTCAAAGGGCTAGATTTAAATGTGTATAGATCACTGTGGCTGTCTGTATCTTTCAGTGATTCTAATTCCTTTATTTCCTTTGGGAAAAATGCATGTTGTACAGTGCGAATAATAAAATCATGTGCATTGTTTAGCTCTAATACTGAAAGAAATGAATTAATTTTAACATTACTTCGGCAGTTGCTAATGAATCTAAGAACATATGCCATGGTTCTGTTAAGTTTTGTGAAGTTTGAAAATCTATCAAAATATTCAAAAAATGTATGTTCTGTTGTGACTGTATGAGTGGTATGTGCCTTAGGCTTAGTCAACTCTAACCTGCTATCAGATTCTACTACTGGTTGTGGAACAACAATGGGCCACTTGGTAAGGTCTTCACTAGTCCACTTAGGGCCTGTCCACCATATGTCAGACTTTATGAGTTCCTCAGCGGTGATACCCCGAGTAAGCAAATCAGCTGGGTTCTCTTTAGTGTTAATATAATACCAGTCTTCTACCGAGGTCAATTCTAAAATCTCCATGAGCCTATTTGAAATATAAACATTGTACTTTTTGTATGGAGACTTCAGCCAGTGAAGTACAACAGCAGAGTCAGAAAATAAGTAAGTATTTTTTATATTAAATGTAGTAAGTATGTTTTGTACTTTATTACTCATTCGCGCTAATAGCAAGGCTGATCCTAGTTCTAATCTTGGAATTGAGACAACTTTGATCGGACTAACCTTAGTTTTAGACATAACAAGTGTGCAAGTAGGTTTTTTGTTAGGGTAGGTAGCCCTTAGGTATATGCATGCACCATATGCTTGTGATGATGCATCACCAAACCCTAGAAGTGAAAGTTCAGTTGGGATGTCAGAAAAATAATAGCGTGGCAGTTGCATGCCATTCAAGCATTGTAAATTTTTATAAAAGTTTAACCACTGAGCCTCTATATCTGTAGGTAGAGCACTATCCCAGTTTAAATTAAGTTTCCAAATATTTTGCATTAAAATCTTTGCACTGATAGTATTAGGTGAGAGCAAACCTAGAGGATCAAAGATCTGAGCAATATTAGATAAAACTGTACGCTTTGTATGTTGAGTGATTTCTTTGTTAGGTATTGATACAGTAAAACAGTCTTTGGTAGGTATCCACTGTATACCTAGTGTCTTTACTATACACTCGGGTGAGAAATCATATGAGGCAGAACTCATGTTGTCTGAAAGATTGCTTGTGACATGATCTAGAATATCTCTACAGTTAGATGACCATTTGTGTAATGTGAAACCACCTTTATGAAGCAGGTCAGTGACCTCGTCACAAAGTTGAATGACCGTGTGTATGTCATCTGCTCCATCCATCAAGTCATCCATATAGCATTGTTCCTGTATGCATTGTGCAGCACGAGGATGTGTATCTTTGTGTCTGTAAGCTAAATCTTTTAGAGTTCTACAAGCTAAGTAGGGTGCACACTTAGTGCCATATGTTACTGTTTTAAGTTGCAAGCATTGTATAGTTTATTATCTCTCCATAATAGTCTCAAAAGAGAGCGGTGTTCAGGATGAACCAAAATGTTTCTAAACATCTTTACTATGTCTGTAGAAAAAACTATTTTATGCATTCTAAATCTTATAATGTTATCTAATATGTTATTATAAATGTTAGGACCTTCAAAAAGAGCATCATTTAATGAGATCCCACTGGAACTCTGAGAGCTCGCATTGAACACAGTTCTTAATTTAGTTGAAATTGAATTGGCCTTTAAAATTGCATGATGAGGAAGAAAATAGGCAGGGTATTTACCATGAGTTTTAAAGTCCCCATGTACAATCTCAGCATGGTCAAGTTCTAAAAATTCATGAATAAATTGTTTATATTGTTGATATAAAATAGGGTCTTTGCTCAATCTCGACTCTAATTGTAAGAGGCAACGATATGCTGTGTTGAAAGAGTCACCTAGTTTGTAAATCATCTCTTGATTGATAGGTAAATGAACTGTGTAGCGACCTGTGTCATCAATGGTAGTGCTATCTGTAAACAATTGTTCGCAATATGCTTGATCTGGTGTGAGTGTTGGTTTGTAGCTTAACTCTTCTTGTTCCCAGAATCTAGATAACAATTTGTCACTATTGTGATCATCAATGAGGTGTAGATTCACTAATGTATGTGAAGTGTGTTGTATAGCTCTAGTGTCAAGAAATGGACCTGAAATAATCCAGCCGAACACAGAGTTAATTAAATAAGGTAAGTTTTCACCTAATGGGCAACTACCTTGTGTTATAATGTTGTAAAACAGTTGTGCGCCTATTAATAGGTCTATCTCATTGGGAATGTTAAATGTAGGGTCCGCTAATGAGTGAGCTATGTTAGTAGGTATATTCCAGGTGTTAGTGTGGACATAAAAGTGCGGTAGATTGACTGTAATATTATCCATCACTAAGCATGTAAGACTGACTGGCTTGATATTCACTGGTGCGTGATGCTATTCGAGTAGTAAGAGATACATTTGAATGTAATTTAGAAGAACCTATTCCTTTAATAGAGCATTGATTAGGATCAAACTTACATTTGAGTTTGAGTGCTAACTTATTGCTGATCAGGTTGACCTCACTTCCAGAGTCCAAGAGAGCCCTGGCTGTGTGCCACTGTCCATCGGCATCGGCTATCTTGATGACTGCTGTGGATAGCAAAATGTGCATATTGTTAGTATTTTTAGTCATAGCTGTGTGAACAACAGGCAGGCTGCTATCAGCAATGCTAGCTTGAATTGGGGATGTGGTTGACTTTAAGCTGTCAGTAGATGTAGGCTTATTTAGCGCAGACATCTGAGCGGGTGCAAGCATTTCGGATGCTGAGTGCGAGGGTTGAAAATTATGAACAATATTAGAATGTAGTGCATTAGGGGTAGCCTTGTTTATGTGAACGGAGCTATGGTGGCGCCCTCTACAGGTAAAACACTTGTGCTTTGAGCACTGATGATTAAATTTAAAAGGTTTGAGGCAATTTATGCAAAGAGAGTTGTTTTTGACATACTCAAGACGCTGTGGCGGAGCCATTTTTAAAAATTCAGGGCACTTATATAGCATATGTTGAGCCTTGCATAGCATGCATACAATATCATCAACATGCTCAACTGTGGCACTATGGGTTACCTTTGTCTTGGCTGGAACAGGCGACTTATTGTCAGCATTTTTGTCGTTCATCAACTCGAAGGCAGTTCTACGCAAGCTGAGAAATTCTAGAAGTTCGGGAAAGGTAGGTAATGTTGTTTCCTTCCTATTTATTTCCCAGGCGGCTCTTAATGAATTATCTAATTTTTGAGTTATGAGAAAATCTAATAAAACATTCCAATTTTGGGTATCAATTGTAACATAATAAATTTTGTTTTGATCGAAATTTTACTGCTAGCGACATCTATCGACATCGTTCCGAATAAGACGCAGTCGATCGATGGGTCTTTGGTGACAGCTCCGGGTTCCGCGTTCTGCGGTAGGTTGAGGCGCTCTGTGGCCGATAGAAATATAGGACGTCGCTCTGTGTTTCGTTAAATATATTATCTGTCTCATAGCGCTTAAAATGAACGTTTCGGAACTTGTGAAAAATATGGCAGGATTGCTTGCAAAAAAGGAGTCTTGTCACGAAAATATTATGAAAATTTAGACAATTCGAGTCAGTTCGGGTCAAAATGGTATAACAGTTACTTTCCGCATTTCCGGGTCGTGTTTTCGCCTATAAAAGGCAGAAATTCGTGTGGGAACCCCTTTTTTCTGCTGTGGTCCGCCCCGAGGCAAATGCTGGTTGTGCTGGTGGCAAAATTGAAGGTGTGGCCTGACATGGCTGTGGTGTGGTAACCCACGCGGGTTATAAAATCCTGGCTGCGAAATATCTCTGGAAATGGTAAGTGGAAGAAACGAAAGTGATCACAGCGTTGTAAATTTAGTGCCGCGTGTTTAGTGGTTTTCTTGTGCATTGTTGCAGACCTGTACGGTGATCATATGGTTGGGGAATAGGGAGCGCCTCCCGCATTTAATGCCGGGTAAATATCGTTAGGGCTTTGTACTCCTTAATTTTGTTTAAATACAATATTCTCACACCCGTTTTTTCTTGTTGACAGGTGGACGGGATAAATTAATTAACTAGATAAATAAATAAATCAATTAATTAACTAGTTAAATAACTAGATAGATAACTAAATAGATAATTGTGATGATTGGATTAACTCAGATTAATCTATTTTCACTTCTATAGTTTATTTTTATTTATTAAAAATGGTCATCCACCTTGTAAAGTTAAATCTTTCTCAAATTTAACTTGGGTTTGACATAATGGTAGTATTTTTGTACGCATAAATATTTTCCCCGAATCTTACTTAATTTGACATCACGAATACGGCAAATGTTTCTACCTCGTGTCGATTCCGGCGCGAATCGACACGAGGTAGAAACATTTGCCGACGACGTGCACGTGTGACCCCTCGAGCTTCGAGACCCGAGCAGCTTCGGCCACATGTTACCTCGTGGTTCGTGGACGGCGGCCTCGCGCGACTTCAGGTCTTCATTTATGCTTAATTAATATTAATTCCTTTTACATGGAAGTCAGAATGATGGTCTGCACAAATAGTGATGGTTGCGGTATTCAGGTCTAACTTAAACTCAAATTTCATTCAAATAAATTTAGGTCTTTTAATCAAATCATATAGGCATTTCAGTGGACTATCTGGGTGAGGCTTTGATCTGTGCGTTATTCAAGCCGGACTCGACCTTTTGAGATTCTCCCGGAGCTAGCCGAGTCAAAGCCGAGCTTGGGTGGCCACCTAGTGTAGGAACGGTATTCCCTTTAAATGGTAAAATTAAGAATACTTTTAAGTACTTCAGTAATGTAATTTGATATTAAAACTGTTTATAAACATTGAAAATTGTGCCTATATAAATATATTCCTTACGTAGTATAACATATCTCTCTTTTATTTATTATAAAATAACCATTCATCATCCGTTACCCTAATTTAGATCAACCCACTGTTAAAGTGGACTCTTTCATAGAACGCACACCGGGTCTAGTGAGTCAGCGGCTATAACTCAGTTCCTGGGACACTTCCCCGGATACCCAGGAAAGACTCCAACGTTACACTGGCGCCCAACTCATTATTAAACTAATGCAAATATATGTTAATTTTATATTAGAAAGTTAATTTTATATTATTATGATTTTTTATATTTATTTACTCTGTTTTTGGAAAGTGTTGATTATTGTGAACATGTTTAGTATAAAGTGGTGAATGATTGTTAAGTTAGTTCATGTAAAGCAAACCATCAGTCTGGCTCATTTATTGTGTTTTTTTAGTAATAGTGTGTTTTGTAGTACTAGTCATAAGTATTTGATTAGATTTTTTTATTTTTATATAACACGGCACTCTCTCATAGATAACATACTGTAATAAGAGTGTATTATCGTTAGTGGAGCTTATGTAGTATAGCTTGTGTATTTATAAGTCCAAATATTAGGCTTATCTCTAGTTCCTTGTTGTAATTGTGTGCACCATCAATCTCAAACATGGATAAATCTAGAATAATTCAATTTCATGCCTTACATAAGGATGAATTAATTTATGAGGTAACTATTCGTTCGGAAACTCCGGGAAATACGGTAGAGGAACTCAGAAAACAACTGAGGGTTCTCTCAAAAGAATGCCCAGCTGAGGCCATTCAAGTAACAAACCTTAGTGCAGATAGTGAAGTAAAAATCATTTATGAGAAAATTAAAGTGCTCGTGTCCTTGTTAGATAGCTGGGAGGAGTCGAAAGAAAGAACTTCTTTCGCTAGAGCCGAAGCCCTAGCTTACCATCTATACCATAGATTAAATAGAATTTCAGACAATGAAAACGCCAAAAGCCTGTCTAGGAAACTTGAAAAATTATTAACCCGCATTGAAACTCCTAACATTAACGTTTCAGAAACTCCTGCCTTGCCTCCTGAATCTCCTTCACTCGAGTGTTCCGGGGAAAAGAACGTAGCGAAGTGGAACATCAAGTTCAACGGTTCGACGGATCCTCGGTCATTCATTGAAAGAGTTGAAGAGTTGCAGAGTTGTTACGGGGTATCAGACAGCAGGCTCTTCAAGTCGGCGGCTCAATTGTTCAGTGAGCAAGCGCTCCTCTGGTATCGAGGAGTTAAAAACCAGGTAAGCTCATGGTCGGAGCTTAAAGCTCTTATTCTCAGCGAATTCAATCCAGCAGACTACGATTATCGCTTACAAAGTGAAATTAGGTCTCGAACACAGGGCACATGAGCCTGTTCACATATATTTCTCAATTATGGCCTGTCTTTTTGCTAGACTTAAGATAGATTTACCCGAGGAAACCAAAATAGAAATTTTATTGCACAATATCCGTCCCATTTTTTCACAGCAATTGGCATTAGTTCCAATTAGCTCCGTCTCTCAATTGAAGGACTATTGTAGGCAGATTGAGGCGACGACACAACAGGCAAAGAATTTTTCGGAGCCTGGTAAAGCTACGAGTATTATAACTTCTGAGTTTGCTTATAAAAACAAAAATAAACCGGTGGCATATTTAGACCTGAGGGACAAGGTAAAGCAAAATTTACCGAAACCAAATTTTAATCAAAAGAGGTTTACAGGAAATAGACGGACAAGTGATAATGTTAAGGATAATAACCGTCCTACTGCGGGTCCGTCCTCTAGCTGCTGTCATTGTCCATCAAGACAGCCTAGACCTAAGGGGGTTCACTGCTTTACATGCAAAACCCCAGGCTTTACTAAAGTAACTTGTCCTAAATGTAATAATAATAAAGCCACAACTCAAAAAAAAAACAAAAAAAAAACTAGTAAACTCGGACTGTAGTTTAGCTCAAAAATTCAAAAACTATGATTCAATAGCTACAGTCCGATTCTGTCCTCAAAAAGATGATATTCGGCCATATTTGAAATTTAACATTGGAGAATTAGAAGTTTACGGTTTATTAGACTCAGGAGCGTGTATATCAATTTTAGGAAATAATTCACATAAAATTTTTACTCAGTTAGGTTATTCTTTTAATAGCTTTGTTGATGATTCCTGTACAGTAGCAAATGGCGTACAGCTAGAATCACTGGGACATATTTATTTGCCTATTACATTCAATAATATTACGTGTGCAATAA
This sequence comes from Erebia epiphron, assembly GCA_963932025.1. NCBI lineage: Eukaryota > Metazoa > Arthropoda > Insecta > Lepidoptera > Nymphalidae > Erebia > Erebia epiphron. Next base: position 4,741,309 of record OZ009948.1, read on the forward strand.
AGTTTATAGTAATTCCATCAGTAGTTTCTGAGATTATACTGGGATGCGATTTCTGGAAAGCTTTCAAGTTAGCCCCAGAAATTTTTGAAAACATAGATTATAGGAGTTCACCAATAAGCTTTTGTGATTCAATTCATTCAAAAGGTATCAACGCAATAAAACCGTTTAACCATTTGGCTGCCGATCAGCAAGAAATGGCCAGAGCCATAATGGAGAAATATAGTGACATCTCTTTTGACAAGAAAGGATTAGGTAGGACTACGTTGATAGAGCATGTGATTGACACAGGTGATTCAGCACCGGTCCGTGTCAAACAATATCCGCTGTCTCCTGACAAAAAGGTAGCATTACAAGCTGAATTAGATAGGATGCTAGCGTTAGACGTCGTCACACCTAGTGAAAGTCCCTGGAATAATCCAGCTATTCTTGTTAAAAAATCAAACGGTGATTGGCGATTTTGCTTAGATTGTAGGAAGCTTAATGCTGTTACAAAAGGTGACTCTTACGCAATTCCTTACATTCCACAGATCTTGGATAGTTTGAAGGAGGCTAAGTTCTTGTCTACTATAGACTTATCATCCTCGTTCTGGCAAATTCCACTGTCAGAGAGCTCGCAGGAGAAAACTAGCTTCACCGTTCCAGGCCGTGGATTATATAAATTTAAGGTCATGCCATTCGGATTATGCGGAGCACCAGCCCGTCAACAAAGATTGATGGATACATTGATAAATCAAAATTTTTGCAGTGATATCGACAACGGTTATGTATTTTGCTATATCGACGATATTGTTATTTGTTCGTCAGATTTCTCTACACATCTGTTACTGCTAAATAGAGTTTTAAATAAACTAAAGGCAGCAAATTTAACCGTCTCTTTCGAAAAATGCAAATTCTTTAGAGAGTCCATCAAATATCTTGGTTATGTTGTTGACGAGTATGGCTTACGTACAGACCCTGACAAGATTGCGGCAATACTAAATTTCCCTACCCCTACCTCTGCACGAGAAGTAAAGGTATTTCTGGGTACCTGTTCATGGTACAGACGATTTATTCGAAATTTTTCAACTATTGCAGCTCCATTGAACAAGCTGACCAGCAAAGGCAAGCATGCGCCAAAATTCCAGTGGAGTGACGCAGCTGATGAAGCCTTCACGCTGCTAAAGAATGCACTGGTCTCAGCTCCTGTTCTCGCAGTTCCAGATTTCGAAAAGCCGTTCACGGTACACACCGACGCTTCAGCTTATGGGTTAGGAGGTATGTTGTCGCAAGAGGTCGATGGACATGAACATCCGATAGCATATGTCAGCAGGTCCTTGAACAAGAATGAAAGGAATTATAGCGCTACTGAGCGAGAGGCGTTAGCAGTAATCTTCTCAGTAGAAAAGTTTCAAGCATACCTAGGTTCGAAGAAATTTAAAATCGTTACAGACCATTCATCACTAAAATGGTTCCTAAACTTGGAGAACCCATCCGGTAGACTAGCACGTTGGGGTTGCCGACTGTCTCAGTTCAATTTTGAAATAGAGCATAGGAAGGGAACCGATAATGTGGTACCTGACGCCTTATCCCGCCTAATAAAGGTGGAGGCGATTCACTCGGCACCTAGAACATCCGCGACCGGTATGAAAGATGAATGGTATGAAAGGTTATACAATGGTTGCTTGTCTCACCCCACTAACTTTCCAAACTTTATGATTAAAGATAATAATTTATATCGCTTAAGTAAAAGTAAATATAACCTGTTAAGGGAATTTGATTGGAAAGAGGTGATTCCTAAAGGGAGGAGACAAGAAATCATTCGGGAAAATCATACTGAGGCAACAGCCGGACATTTGGGTATTTTTAAAACTCATAGACGGCTGTGTCTCCGGTATTATTGGCCAGGAATGCACAAGGATGTTACGGAATTTATAAATGCATGTGAAGTATGTAAGGCGTATAAACACTCTACGCAAGCAATCCCTGGTTTAATGGGAAAACCAAAGGTTTGTTCACGACCATTTCAGGTAGTGTCAGTGGATTTGGTTGGTCCGCTGCCACGATCCCGATCTGGTTATACATTCCTTCTGGTGATAACTTGTTGCTTCTCGAAGTATACTCTTCTTTTCCCCTTACGTCGCGCTACGTCTGAATTAGTGGCAAAACATTTTGAAGAGGGTGTAATTTTGGTACACGGGACTCCAGAGACAGTGATCCTGGACAACGGGACTCAAATGACTGGTTCGAATTTCCGGAATGTCATCACACGATATAACATACCAAAACTGCACTATACTCCAAAGTTTTGCCCACAGGTAAATACGGTAGAACGCTATAATAAAGTAGTCATGCAAATGGTCGCATCTTATGTAGAAGAAGACCATCGTTCGTGGGATAAGAACCTGTGCAAAATCCAGTTCGCACTAAATAGTGCAGTAAATGAATCAACTGGATTTTCACCGTTTTTCTTGGTTCATGCCCGCGAACCCGTAATAAATGGGAACTTCTACTTAGATGCGAACAATGAATATAGTGTAGGTATGCCGCGCGACGAGTATGCAGGAAAATTTGGCACTTTAGGGGAAATTTTTGAAAAGGTTCGGGAAAAATTACATGAGGCACATGCTAAAAATGCAACTCATTACAATCTTAGGCGCCGAAATGCAAAATTCTCGGTTGGGGACTGGGTTTGGAAAGCCACATATACCCAAAGCGATAAGGATAAGTTCAAGATGTCCAAACTAGCCCCGAAATATGAGAAATGCAAGGTCGTCAAAGTTTTATCACCATTGGTATATGAGTTGGAGAGAGTCGACGGCACAAAAATCGGCTCTTGGCATATTAAAGATTTAAAGGCTTAGATTGTAACTCAGTTCATTTCAATCTAAATTAGTGTTTAAATTGTATAACTTTTTATACACAAAAAGTGACAGAGAAGTGGTACACTTTGAGAGGAAAGTTGCTACCTGGTTTAAATGCGTGACGTATGATAGTAGAGTATGAAAAGGAAGTATGTTAGTTAGTCGGATTGATGAAATCATGATTGAGCTGAAACATTCGGTAAGTCTTCCAACCATTTTGTTAGTTTAATTAGGCATATTGTCTACATGTACGTGAAAGTTTTCTTTTCGTACTTACCCTTGCTGTGCTTCTGCACAGTGACGTTGATTCCAGTGTTCTCTTTAGCTCTTGGAGGCTAGGACTTTGTTCCAAGACACTAGGAAATTATCATAACCGACATTTTAACGAGACTAGTTCTCGAAATGGCGATATAGGAATCGCGCTTTTATGTTTTGCGATATAGGAATCGCGCCTTCATATTTTGCGATACAGGAATCGCGTTAATCTACAGTAAAATCAGGCTGCAGGATCGTAGGCATAGAGCCAGGTTCTAAGCAACCTTTGATTGTTATTTAGACTGTATAGTTAGTTATAGGTAGAGGTCGTTTGTGTGTCATAGATTAGGGGAATAATAATATGAATATAGTTTTGTAGTAATTAGGATAAATGGGTCATTTCCAGACGCAGCATAGGTTTAGTAAATAGGATAAGTCGTTGTGTTTATATAGGCTATAATTTGTAGATTTTTTTTCTCTCCCTCCTCGGTGCCTTTATTTTTTTTTGTTTATTTTTTCTCTCGTAGAATTTCTGTATTTCCAGTGGAAAAACTGATTGCAGTGACGCTGAGGGCAGCGTACGGTTCACCTACGTTGAACCTTTTCCCTGGGGAGGAGGTACTGTAACATAATAAATTTTGTTTTGATCGAAATTTTACTGCTAGCGACATCTATCGACATCGTTCCGAATAAGACGCAGTCGATCGATGGGTCTTTGGTGACAGCTCCGGGTTCCGCGTTCTGCGGTAGGTTGAGGCGCTCTGTGGCCGATAGAAATATAGGACGTCGCTCTGTGTTTCGTTAAATATATTATCTGTCTCATAGCGCTTAAAATGAACGTTTCGGAACTTGTGAAAAATATGGCAGGATTGCTTGCAAAAAAGGAGTCTTGTCACGAAAATATTATGAAAATTTAGACAATTCGAGTCAGTTCGGGTCAAAATGGTATAACAGTTACTTTCCGCATTTCCGGGTCGTGTTTTCGCCTATAAAAGGCAGAAATTCGTGTGGGAACCCCTTTTTTCTGCTGTGGTCCGCCCCGAGGCAAATGCTGGTTGTGCTGGTGGCAAAATTGAAGGTGTGGCCTGACATGGCTGTGGTGTGGTAACCCACGCGGGTTATAAAATCCTGGCTGCGAAATATCTCTGGAAATGGTAAGTGGAAGAAACGAAAGTGATCACAGCGTTGTAAATTTAGTGCCGCGTGTTTAGTGGTTTTCTTGTGCATTGTTGCAGACCTGTACGGTGATCATATGGTTGGGGAATAGGGAGCGCCTCCCGCATTTAATGCCGGGTAAATATCGTTAGGGCTTTGTACTCCTTAATTTTGTTTAAATACAATATTCTCACACCCGTTTTTTCTTGTTGACAGGTGGACGGGATAAATTAATTAACTAGATAAATAAATAAATCAATTAATTAACTAGTTAAATAACTAGATAGATAACTAAATAGATAATTGTGATGATTGGATTAACTCAGATTAATCTATTTTCACTTCTATAGTTTATTTTTATTTATTAAAAATGGTCATCCACCTTGTAAAGTTAAATCTTTCTCAAATTTAACTTGGGTTTGACATAATGGTAGTATTTTTGTACGCATAAATATTTTCCCCGAATCTTACTTAATTTGACATCACGAATACGGCAAATGTTTCTACCTCGTGTCGATTCGCGCCGGGGTGACGACGTGCACGTGTGACCCCTCGAGCTTCGAGACCCGAGCAGCTTCGGCCACATGTTACCTCGTGGTTCGTGGACGGCGGCCTCGCGCGACTTCAGGTCGTAATAGCATTTATGCTTAATTAATATTAATTCCTTTTACATGGAAGTCAGAATGATGGTCTGCACAAATAGTGATGGTTGCGGTATTCAGGTCTAACTTAAACTCAAATTTCATTCAAATAAATTTAGGTCTTTTAATCAAATCATATAGGCATTTCAGTGGACTATCTGGGTGAGGCTTTGATCTGTGCGTTATTCAAGCCGGACTCGACCTTTTGAGATTCTCCCGGAGCTAGCCGAGTCAAAGCCGAGCTTGGGTGGCCACCTAGTGTAGGAACGGTATTCCCTTTAAATGGTAAAATTAAGAATACTTTTAAGTACTTCAGTAATGTAATTTGATATTAAAACTGTTTATAAACATTGAAAATTGTGCCTATATAAATATATTCCTTACGTAGTATAACATATCTCTCTTTTATTTATTATAAAATAACCATTCATCATCCGTTACCCTAATTTAGATCAACCCACTGTTAACGTGGACTCTTTCATAGAACGCACACCGGGTCTAGTGAGTCAGGGGCTATAACTCAGTTCCTGGGACACTTCCCCGGATACCCAGGAAAGACTCCAACGTTACACAATTTTAAGCGCATTTAAAGAATCTAAACTTTGCTGTAATAGTACTAAATAGTCTTTGAGATTACTTCTAGTAATTTGAGGATGATTTACTATTGCCTTGATGTGATGATTAACAATGATGACTTTATTGTCATACCTGCTTTGCAGAATCTCCATGGCTTTGTTGTAGTTTTCATCGGTGATTAGAAGAGATCCAACAAGCCCCGCAGCCTCTCCTCGCAAGGCTGACTTCAGGTATTGCAATTTTTGAACAGGTGGTAGATTGGTGTCTCCGATGGCAGATTGAAATATGTTTTTGAAGCTGTGCCACTCCTTTAACGTCCCGTCGAATGTTGGTAGGTCCAACTTTGGTAGCTTGATGTGGATTGCATTGGAGTTGCATGTGTATTGGGTGGGTGCCGGCGTGGCACGCGCGTCAATGACCTTTTGAAGGTGCGCCTTTGTCGTGTAGTACCTTTCCTCCACTGCATTGCGATCTTGATCGTTCTTGTCTTCGTCGTCGTCCTCCATTTCTATATACATTTGTATATTCTCATATCTTTCCAAAAGTTTTTGAAGATCCGTAAGTCTAACCTTGATTTCTGTCGTGTCTACGTCAGACAGGTCTGATTGTGAAAAGTTGTATATTCTTGTAATTCTTCCTTTAACAGAGTTTCTCTGTGCAATTAATCTCTCCAGATCTCCCGGACGTGGCGAAGACATGACGGCGATGACTCTGAGTTACGATGATGACTGGTGACGAAATAATCGGCGCTGTGTTCTTGAATCCGTCGCTCGTAGGGCCAAAAAATGTTGGTAGTGGCCAATAAAACCTCGTTGATTGGAATATTTCTTTATATTTCTGCACTTTACTTATATTAGTTACAAAAATTATTATACTTCTTCAAGAGAACGCTTGGAAGGTAAAGGTTGCTAACACGATCAGAGAGAAAGTGAAAAAGTGAATGACAAACGGTGACAGAGCTCCATAGAGTATAGACTATTGATACATTACATATAATTTATGGTAAGCTGTCAATTAGGATGGACAAAATCTATGGTTACAATAAATCCGGAGCTGTGTCCCCAACACAGATATGAAATATGCATATGATCGCATACACAGCCTGAGATCTATTTCTTACATAGGAGGAGAACCAACGAAATAGATCGCCTCTTATGCCTGCCTTGGATAATTTGAGTAACAGAATGTCGTGGTCAATTCGGTCAAAAGCCTTGCTATAGTCCGTGTACAGGGCGTCAACTTGGTCTTGATTGTCCATCTTGTTAGATACAAAGTCAGTGAAAAGAACGAGATTGGATACCGTGGACCTGCCCTTGATGAAGCCGTGTTGAGAGGGACTGAAGCGCGACTTTAGGACTGAGTACAGTTGGTCATAAACAATTCGCTCTAGAACTTTAGCTAGCACACACAGTTTTGAAATTGGCCGATAATTATCAACTAAATGTTTCGCTCCTTTCTTATGGATAGGCGTTATAAAAGCTGATTTCCAGATCGTGGGCACGACTCCATCTTGCAGTGATTTTTTAAATAATATGGCTACTGGATAAGACAAAGATATCGCACAATTGACGAGGAAGATGGGTGGTAGTGTGTCAGGCCCTGCGGATTTTTTAGTGTCAAGCGATTTCAATAATTTATAAACTACAACTTGATCCACTTCAATGCTGTGAATGTCGTTCAAAGTGGTGGATGAGTTGTAAGAAGAAGGGCTAGATATTACGGGATTTGCTGAACTCGACTGGTTGCTTAGAAAAGTGGAAAAAAAGTAATTCGAAAACAGCTCACATATCCCCTCACCTGAGTCGCTGGATTGATTGCAGTAAGTCATTGACGCTGGCACATGGTTATTTTTTGTTCTATTATGTATAAAAGACCAAAACGTTTTTGAATTAGAAATTATTGAATTTTCAACTTCGCTTAAATAATTACTATAACAAAGGTTCTCGAGTTCCAAGGCTTTGATACGCAGGCGTTCAAACTCCAATCTATCTGCTAGATTACCGTATACTTTAAATTTAGTATGATATTTAAATTTATCTTTAATTATCTTTATCAATTCCCTCGAGTACCAAATAGGATATAACTTGCTATTTGTGAATAAGCGTTTAGGTATATAACGATCCCACAAACCATAGAGGTAGTATAAGGTAAAGAGTACTACTATCGCACCGCACTCCTTGTGCGCGGCGTAGGCAAGTGAACTATAGCTACTAATATTCATAGACATGTAAAAAATAGGGATGGGCAATAGTGCGCTGCAAGTGCGAAGTCGATAAAATACATCTGAACGGTACGGTACCTATTGTTTGTGTTTGTTTGTACCCTATCATACTAATATTGTTAATTTGAAAGTGTGTTTGTTTGTTGGTCTGTTCAATCATGCCTCAATAGAGCAACGCAAGACGTGATTTTTTGAATGGGTATAGTTGAGGACGTGGAGAGTGATATTTATCCCGGAAAATTAAAGCGGTTCCGTGGGAATTAAAAAAAACTTATTCCACGCGGATTAAGCCGATATGTTTTTTAATGATCGATCGTATATCCATACTATTATTATAAATGCGAAAGTGTGTCTTTCTGTCTGTCCGTTAGTCTGAAGCCCGCGACTTCGTTTGCGTGGATTGTTTTTATTCCCGCGGGAACTCTTAAATTTTCCGGGATAAAAAGTAGCCTATGTCCTTCCCCGGTATGTAACCTATCTCGATATCAAATTTAATCAAAATCGCTTAAGTAGTTGGGTGTAACTGACAGACAGACACACATTCGCATTTATAATATTAGTATGGATTGATATATATCCGATGTATATCGAATGCATAAAATATGTAAGAAAAGGTGCAAACCTGTGTTTTAATGTGCTATTATACAATAAAAGTATAAGTTTGATTCTTTGATTCTTTTACTATAAAAGTATCGAAAATAAATTCTTTGAATTTAATAAACATTCTTTCATAACATACGTTAATATTTATCTTTAGTTTCTGTCCATAATTATGTTACAAAAAAATATGGCGCTGGCCTTTTTCAATTTTGGTAACAGATACCTCTTTTGTGATCTCAGGGAACCATCGGTTTTGAACGAAATCGGCCCAATAACAAAGAACTTCAATATGGTGCTGGCCTTTTTTAATTTTGGTAATAGATACCTCTTTTGTGATCTCAGGGAACCCTGATTTTGAACGAAATCGGCCCAATAACAAAGAATTTCAATATGGCGCTGGCCTTTTTTAATTTTGGTAACAGTTCCCTCTTTTAAGATCTCAGGGAACCCCGAATATCGATTTTGAACGAAATCGGCCTAATAACAAAAAAATTGAATATGGCGCTGTCTTTGTACATTTTCCTCTTTTGTGATCTCAGGGAACCCCAAAATATATCGATTTTGAAGAAAATTTTCCCAACTAACAAAGTATTTCAATCTGGCGCTGACTTTTAAGATTTATGATCTCACGGAACCCTAAATCAAAATTGAATCGTAATTTGAACGAAATCGGATCAACAATAACGAATTTCAAAACCTATGGCGCTAACTTTTTTTAAATTTTGTTATCAATTTTCTCTGTTGTGATCCCAGGGAACGCCGTTAACTGTGACGGCGCCCGAGTCGAATGTATCACATCACTATTCGATTCGGTGAACAGTCGGCTATCGTAGCGGGGTTGCGGGGCGGTGCGGGCGGTATTATGTTACCTTGCGTCCCACGTCTGTATCACCCCCGCGACACGTATTTCTATTTTACATGAAAGTTTAAAAATACGACTAACCGGTGAAATGTGATGTTGAAATTATGTTTATTATGATAACGAGAATCATGTTTGCATGTTTCTATGACACATTTAACCATTTTTTCCAGTTTAAAAACGGAATTTCGGTCCCGAGTTCGCGATGGGTGCTCTCAGCGCTAGCGTTCCTTTGACTAAATGGCTTGCTGACGGAACGATGCTATGATCCTACCGGTGCCTACTGTTCTTGCTTAGAAGCACGCACTCTATAGGCTATACTACCTCTGTGCCGCAAACCATTTATGACGTCATAGAACAATTGGACAGCGCGATCTATGCAGCTGTTGGATAGCAAGTCATGCCAGTTCGTCGCAGCGAGCTCTTCGTTAATTTTGCTATAATTACCGCGTTTGTAATTGTAAATTATTCTATTGCTTGGAACTAGATGTTTTTCGGCGGGGAAGTTCACGACCATATCAAGAGATGGGTGGTAGGAATCCTCTGGTGTGAGTGGATCTAGGCATACAGATACATGTATGTCACTATCATTATATAAAACTAAATCGAGTAAGCGACCAAAACGGTTTAAAACTGAGTTGTACTGATGCAAGCCGCATACATTGAGCATGTCAATAAAGCTGGTTAAATGAATATTTGTTAAATTATGTGCTCGCAGATAATTATCTGTGCCATAGGTCCACTCGATAGTGCTCATGTTAAAGTCACCCAATATCAGAAACTTATCATCGGGATGGCTAGCCATGACCAATTCTAATTTATTAGAAAAGTTGTTAAGTTGTGTTAAGAATGACTTACCAGAGGCGTCCTCACATAAATACAGCGTACACAAGTGGAGATTGACCTTCGGAGCTCGTTTCAGCCGGACGGTCACCCAAATATCCTCCGCAGAGGATTGCCAATCCGGCTGTTGCTCCGCTAGTATGTCCCTATGAACAGCGATAGCTACGCCACCGCCGCGTGATTGTCCTGTGTGTAGGTAGTTACGGTCACGACGCCAGACACAATAACGCCCATCGAATAGCTCCTCAGTACTAATTTGTTCATTTAACCAAGTCTCAGAAAAGCACAAAATATCATAATTCGTTAAGCCAAGTGACTTCTTAAATTCGTTGGTTTTAGTCCGAAGTCCTCTTACGTTCTGGTAGTAAATACTTAGATTAGACATTGTAACGATCGAACTACAAAAACTGTACTAAACCAATATGAGCCGGGAAATATAGCTGGGGATAGGAGAATATAATACATTGAAATAAAGTCGATATTCATATTACCCAAATTTGACATACCAGATTCGTTAAGTACTAATAAATGTATATTGAGATGGTCGTAAGAGGTACTTGAGTATATAATAATAAAATCTAAGCTTTTTGCACCATGACACCGGTATTTATCAGTGGTATTCTTGGCCAGATCAGAAAGACTGCGCAGGAGCAGAGCAAGTGAAACGGTAATGGTTGAATTCAATAATAAATCAAGTTGAATAAAATAGTAGCTCAATAACAGTGGCATTAGCAGAATACTCAACAAATAATACGAAATCGTCCTTTCATAGTCTCTGAAATACTCATTATTACGAAATATTAACGTACTACGTTCCTGAGTTTTAGTATTATAACATTTAGCTATCAGCGAAAATCTAAATACACGGTAATTGTATAAATAAGTTTGAATCGAACATGATAAATGCAACAAATCAGCTGTACAGTAGATTGGTGGGTGCATTGCAAAAATATAAGTGCAACGACGCACGAGCGCACTGAAAGATGTGCCGTATCGCATAAAGGGTAGACAAGGGAGAATGCGCTTAATCACTTCAGAAGTAACGCACCTTTTTCCGTACAGCCGCAGCGCACCTACAAGTGAGTTCCGCGTGCGAATTGTGACTAAGTTGATAAGAACGTTGCAGGGTTTACCACACGCGGGGTCGCTCACCTTGCAAATGAAATGCAACACTAATATTATAAAATTCGTAAAAATTGTACAAACCCGAACCAAAAATACCACTGAATAATTATTTAGACCACCAATTAGAATTATTAACATATTTTCAGCAAGTCTTTTTCCGAGTTTATGTTGAACACCTTTCAGGTCAAAGATTTCCTCGCCCAGATCTTCGAGTGCTTCACCCAAATAAACTGAAAATTGGAACTCTTTTGTTGTGATTTTGCTTTGGTCAGCAGCTGTTTATAGTACGGAGTTAGGTGGTCATTTACATATACGCTGCTGGTGCCAGTGAAGCCGAGCGCACTAGGTGAGAGTTGCTTGCGTTTCCTCATCGCGGCCACGAAGTCTTCAATTTGTGTAGCGATTGATGAAAGAAACAACGATAGGCTTCGGGGCATTCTTTTAAGGGTTCCGTAGCCAAATTTGGCAAAAACGGAACCCTTATAGATTCGTCATGTCTGTCTGTCTGTCTGTCCGTCCGTATGTCACAGCCACTTTTTTCCGAAACTATAAGAGCTATACTGTTGAAACTTGGTAAGTAGATGTATTCTGTAAACCGCATTAAGATTTTCTTACAAAAATAGAAAAAAAACAATAAATTTTGGGGTTCCCCATACTTAGAACTGAAACTCAAAAATTTTTTTTTCATCTAACCCATAGGTGTGGGGTATCTATGGATAGGTCTTCAAAAATGGTATTGAGGTTTGTAATATCATTTTTTTCTAAACTGAATAGTTTGCGCGAGAGACACTTCCAAAGTGGTAAAATGTGTGTCCCCCCCCCCCGTAACTTCTAAAATAAGAGAATGATAAAACTAAAAAAAATATATGTTGTACAGTACCATGCAAACTACCACCGAAAATTGGTTTGAACGAGATCAAGTAAGTAGTTTTTTTTTAATACGTCATTAATCGTAAATCGCAATTTACCTTTCATTCAATCAACTCAAATATTTAAAAAAAACATTTAATTTAAAACTTACTACAGGTTTGTACGGAACCCTCGGTGCGCGAGTCCGACTCGCACTTGGCCGGTTTTTTTGATATGTTGGTACTCTAGTAACCATATTTATGTCCTCTTTTTTGACTGGGCGACCGAGAACGGACCCAATATGCAGCACAATATCAAAAAGGTTTTCATCCTTCTTAATCGGAACACCTTTTATTTCAATATTGTTGACGCGCAACCATTGATCCGTCTCATTCCTCTCAGACTTCAGCGTGTCCAGCCTGCAACTTCGGTACCTCGTTAGCCAATTTTTGGATTTGGTTCAAGCTTGACTCAACTGCATTGATCCTTGTGGAGAAGCCTTGAATAGATTCGTGGGCAAATTGGAGGGACTCATTCAGTTCTGTGATGTCAGATTTGATTGACTTGGTCTTGGTCTTCTTTCAAGCTACGAAGGGGCGCCAACTGGGTGGTGATAGTAATCAGCTGCTCATGCAGCTTTTCAATGGTGATGAGGGGGGGTGACACACTCTCCGCCTCTTGGTTAGTTGGAAGAGAACCACCGCTCTTGCACTGCGGACACTTCCACGTCGCTTTGTTCTTGCCCAGTCTGCGGTAGCTGGACTCTGTGATCGCAGCACAGGCAAAGTCGTAATGACGATGGCACATACCACAGAGTGCACCGTCGTTGAATTCTGCGTTACAGCGACCGCACGTAAACATATTGAGCAGTTGATCTCCCCTGACTAGTTAATTACTGAAGTAGATCGCGCGGTAAACCGAGTAACCGTGCGTTGCATACATCATCCAGCGAGCGACTGAAATATGTGTAATAATTGACTCTATAAGTGTAGTGGAACTTAAAAATCATTTGGAAATGGAGCGTGAAAGAATGCTAGCGGCAGCCAGGTGTTAGCCTTATAAAATATGGTCGAGCGAAGCAATGGCTGGGTCATGCGTCATGCTCGTGAGCGGGTGCCACCGGCGGGCATGGAGCTGCTTTATGTCTACCCATCTTAAGTTGCGTTACATTGTTTTTTTTTTCCTTTTATTGGAACTTCCCCTCATTGTGGAAACACTGCATACATAGCATAGAAACTATTGTTTTGTAAACTTCCTTTAAAAAGAGCAACTGCTGAGTTTCTTGCCGGCTCTTCTCAGCAGAACCAGCTTTCCGAACCGGTGGTAGATTCATGACCTGTCATAAGGACACTATCAGGGATTTGCCATTGAGGAAGTAGAGTCTACATCTTTTCTAGGTTTCATAGTCGATCGACATTGTAACTGGAAAACCCATGTTGAAAATCTGTGCAGCAAATTGGATAAATTTGTCTATGCCCTCAGACGGCTCTATCAAACTTCTGATATGAAAACAGCCTTATACCAAGGATATGTTTCATCGCTATTAAGATATGGGATTATCTTGTGGGGAAATTCGGTATTTGCTTATAAAGTTTTTATAAAACAAAAAGCCTGTCTGAGAGCATTATGTGGATTGCAGCCATTAGATACCTGTAGGCCTTTGTTTAAGAAGCACCATGTTCTTCCCTTGCCTTGTCAATATATCTATGAATTATTATTACTAGTCAAAAAAAATCCAAGTTATTTTAAGAGTTACAATGAACTGGTTGAGGTTAGATCTCGGAGAGCCCAGAGAAGGAATAAACTAATTGTACCTCCTAAAAGACTGCAGATGTTTGGAAAGAGTACACGCTACATGGCAATAACTATGTACAATAAACTTCCTGACAGCTACAAAAGCAGTACTTTTAATGTTTTCAAAAGGAAGGCTTATGAGCTGCTTATAAATAAATGTTATTACAAAATTACTGAATTCCTTAGTGATAATCTCAAGTAACTTTTAAATAATATAATATGTAAAGATGATGATGACGTGAATTACTAAATGGTTTTGTAGTGCAATAATTGAGTATCCCCTCTTAGATGGAATTTGACATTTGTAATTGTAATTAAGTTCTATTATCACCATTGATTATTTTATATTATTTTCTTTCGGTTTTTAATTGTAATTTTATATGACCTTTTATTATTTTAATTTACTAAATTTCTCTTTTTAATTTTGATGATTTATACCAAATATTCATACACCATTAATTGGTAGAATGTATAAGGCTCCCAAACTGTAACCATGACAACTGTATATCACCTACATTCTCATGAATAAATTATTATTTATTTATTTATTTAAGTGCCAAAATTTGGCCTAAATGAAATAAATCATTTTGAATTTGAGTTTGAATTTGAACGCACATGATGTACGCCAGAAAACACTAAGCATAATATTGCCAAAATTTCTACTTGGCGAACTTAAAAAAAATTGACAAATATTACGTTGTCAGTTTTTTTCAATATAAGAATAAATAATAATCCTACCTCAATAACATAAAGTATCTTCTACTTTATACATGCTTTATACTAATTTCTATAAAATTCTATAAAAAGAGCCCTGAAGCAACTTACAATGTCCTCTTTAATCCGCCAGACGTTCCTTCGTGCCACAAAACGGCTAAAGTGTGACCAACTTCGTGTATTTTTTTGTCTCCTATCGGTACAAAACTCTGGTTAAAAACAATAAGCCGCGGGCAGAACATCAATGTTTTGTATTCAACCATACGGGGTAAAATAATAACTTTTTCCAGGTCTACGGCAAAAATAAGAGTCGGCATTATTCTTTTTCTGAGTCTGGTTATCAGCATCTTCATCGTACTTCTTGCAAGCTAAAATATACTTTTCGTGACGTTCTTCATAACCATTACAATTTACAAGCTTGACAACGTCTCTGCCTAATTTCTGAGTTAGGGTTATGAATTGTAAATTTTTCTGTAGAAACCGTACGATACTTTCTTAAGAGTCATGATGTTGATTTTTTAGAGAATACTAAATTTATGTAGATAAATTAGAATACTAAATTTTTTCTATTATTTATTTGTACACATTTTTACAAAATTATTTCTAAACCATTTTTACATAAATATATAAAAATAATATACAAAACACATTTAAATAATAATCATAAAAACAAAAAATAATCCTATGAAACTTCCACCCACTGCGGGGCCTTAAGGTGCCAGTTCAAGCGGTCACCAACTCAGTGGTGGGCGCGGCCTAAATATAGTATGTCTCGTGTGGCAGCGTTTTGAACTTAGAGAGCGAGACAACCTCTTCTTTCAGAACAGTGCGGAACTATTGCACGCCCACAAAAAATTAGAGCGAGAAAAACTGAGATTAAATGAGACAAAACCGAATTGTAAATACATGCTTTATGTTTGGTATATTGTAAACATGATGCACCGCGATTGTCTTGACCGACTGATCTATATCAACACTCAACGCGCAGCCTAAACCGCTATCCGCTAGGTTAGAAACTTGAAATTTTGACAGTCCGTTCTTTTTATGACGTAAGCACTCACAAAGATAGGATTTTTGAAAATTCCACAGCCAAGGGAGATTTAAGTTTGTGTGAAAGTACGTCCTTTTATTAGGAAGACATAGAAACTCTTTATTAATTTGTATTCCTATGTTCATATTTAGAATGAACGTATTTAAAAATATGTGTGTGACATATTTGTTTATTACACTTCAGTAAAAATCCTCACCAACAAATGGTTATGCGGCCCAGAGTTTTTTGCCAAAATTAAGAAAAAAATTTACTAAATAGCCAACAAAGAGTAATTTAATTTTGTTGTAAAGTTCAAAAATGAATTCGGTACGAATTGAAGTACTCAACAAAACCAATTACGAGAGCTGGCGATTACAAGTCGAGGCGTTATTGATAAAGAATGACGCGTGGGACTACGTAAATGGGAAGAAACCTAAGCCTATTGAAGAGAGTGCATTAAAAGAATGGGAAATTGCGGATGCGAAAGCTAGAGCAGATTTAATACTCTCTATGAGTTCAACCGAATTGAGGCACGCTGTTGGTTGCCAAACTTCAAGGGATGTGTGGTTGAAATTAAATGCTGTACATTCTTCGAAAGGACCAGCAAGGAAAGCTACGTTACTCAAGCAAATAATGCTATAAAAGTTGAACGAAGGCGAGGATATCCAAGAGCATATAATGAAATTCTTTGAAGCAAAAGATAAGCTGAATGAGATGCAGGTGGAAATTCATAAGGATCTTCTATCAATAATGCTATTATACAGTTTACCGGCTAGTTACGAGAATTTTAGATGTGCGATCGAATCGAGGGACGAACTTCCAGATCCAGAGAATCTTAAAGTCAAGATCATTGAAGAGCATAACTCGCGACATAAGTCGGAACCCGAAGTATCTTTTGTAAAAGGGAAATACAAAGGAAAGTTTATTGATACTCATAAAGCAAAACCTGATGTCGCAAAGGTGCAATTTAAATATAAATGCTTTAGATGCCATGAACCTAACCACAAAGCATCTGAATGCATGAGGAAGAAAAAGCAAGATACTGCGAGTGCGAAATAATTGTTATGCTACGAGCGGCGTGAATGGAAACTGGATTTTGAATAGTGGGTGTACATCACATTTATGCAACAATCGTGACAAATTTATTGATTTTCTTCCGATGCACGGTACATTAAATTTAGCGACAAACGAAAGCACAAATGTATGTGGTAAAGGTACAGTAAGATTGTTTACATGCAACAATGATTCTTTAAATGGTATAAATTTATCCGATGCGTTATTTGTTCCTGACTTGCGATGTAACTTGATTTCAGTGGCTAGAATAACTAATAAAGGTTTTAGTGTTATATTTAAAGATAATTTTGCTTTCGTAAGTGATAGTAATGATAACACTAAGTTAGTCGCAGAACGTAGGGGTAATTTATATTACGTTAAGGAGCATTGCAAGACGACTGTTTCATTAGTTTCTTCTATTAAGAATGATGAAGTATGGTCGTGGCACGAACGTTTGGGACATTTAAATGCGAAGGATCTTGTTAAAATCTTGAATCACTCTGGGAAGAAATTAAAATTGTCAGATGTGAGCGGATTGTATGACTGTGATATTTGTGCGAAAGGTAAGATGAGTATGTTATCTTTTTCAAAATCTAGCGGACCATGCGAAGAAAAACTTAAAGTAGTTTATTCTGATGTAGTAGGGCCTATGCAAAATACGGCGATAGGTGGGGCTAGATACTTTGTTACTTTTATTGACTGTAGCACGCGATGGTGTGAAGTCTATTTATTGAGTAAAAAGAGCGAAGTTTTTACTGTTTTTAAGATTTACAAGAGTTACGTAGAGAGATTGACAGGTAACAAGATTAAATATCTTTAAACTGACAATGGATCAGAATATTGTAACCGGGAATTTGATGAATTCTTACAGAAGGAAGGAATCATGCGAAGATTAACAGTTCCTTATACTCCACAAATTAACGGGGTAGCAGAAAGGATGAATAGGACGCTTGTTGAAATGGCGAGGTGTATGATTCTTGATTCAGAGTTATCCGCAGGTTTTTGGGCAGATGCTATTTTGACAGCATGTTATGTTAGAAACCGATGCCCGACAAGCAGTCTTGGCGGAGAGATACCTTTTGAAAAATGGTATGATCAACCAGTCAAGCTGAGTTATTTGCAAGGGTTTGGATGTAAAGTACATGTTCTGAATAAACAACCAGGTAAGGATAAGTTTGCAGCTCGAAGCGTTGAAGGTGTCTTCGTAGGTTATCCAAGAGATTCAAAAGGTTACAGAATATGGTTACCTAATGATAGAAAAGTAATAGTTGCTAGGGATGTCAAATTTCACGAAAGAAAGGAAATTGACATAGATTTCAAAAGCGAAAACCTTGAATGTGATCCTTTTGAGCTGGTAGAAGAAAGCCATGAACTCAAAGCTATAGAACCGAAGGTTGTCGAAATAGAAATAAACTCGAAAAATGTCATTAATTCTACGGAAAACGTCGGAGCAGGTGATTGTCCTGTCACTTCAAGAGTATTAGATGCTGATCTACAACCAGAGCCTGGACCGTCAGATCAAGTTCTAAAAAGAGCTCCTGGCAGACCACGACTGGTGAGGGGTCACGTAGGTCGTCCTAAGAAGATCTACAATACCGTACCGATCGAGACAGAACAAATACCGACAGAACAAGATGATTTCGAAGACTGTCAAGAGTTTATTGGAATAGCTGAAATTAGTTTAAAAAAAGCTTTGACCGGTGATGAAAGCTATGCATGGGAAGAGGCTATTCTATCTGAAATCAGAAGTTTATTGAAAAATGATACATGGGACATAGTAAGGAAACCGATGGAACGTGATGTAGTTGGATGTCGTTCTTTTAACGACCATACAAAGATCGTTTAAGTCGGCATACATCCCCACCGGCTTCTAAATCATTCAACATTATCTCAGCTCGCTTCTTTATAACGCAATCATGTTCATGCTTGATAATTTCTTCTGAGCTTCGTTTTAATAACTGTGGAACTTGCATATAAACCTCTTCATCTAAATTACCATTTAAATACGCTGTATTTATGTCTAATTGATGAAATTCCATGTCGAGTTCAACTGCAAGCGCCGCCAAAAGTCTGATTGTTTCCAGACGAACAACAGGGGCAAACGTGCTATGATAGTCAACTCCAAATCGTTGGCTATAGCCTTTTGCTACTAAACGCGCCTTTTTCTTTTCAGTTTTATCGACATTTAATTTGATTAACGATTGTGGGGAAAGTGTCCGTATAGGAAACTAATAGGTTCGTTAATGTACTTAGTAACAGGGACGAGACCGGACATAGCAAATGCAGTAGTCAAGTTGGCACAGTTTACCGAGAAGCCAAGTGAAGAGTGTTGGAAAGCAGCAAAACGCGTGCTGCGTTATCTAAAAGGATCTGCAGATTACGGTTTAACTTACAAAAATACAGGTAAGCCCTTATTGGGATACTGCGATGCAGATTGGGGAAGTTGTTTGATAGATAGGCGCTCGTATTCAGGATACGTTTTTATCTTAGGGGGTGCGAGTATTTCATGGAAATCGCAGAAACAAAAGTGTGTTGCGACTTCTTCCTGCGAAGCTGAATATATCAGTTTATCATTAACGATGAAAGAGGCTATGTATTTGAATAGTCTGCTCACTGAAGTCAAGTTGCCGCAGTTTGTAAAGGTAACATTGCATGTTGACAATCAGGGGGCGTTACATTTAGCTAATGATCCTGTATTTCATTCACGAAGCAAGCACATTGATATAAAACATCATTTTATAAGAAATGTTGTTAGAAATGGACAAATAGAGTTAAAATATCTGTCAACACACTTAATGATCGCGGATATCTTAACGAAACCATTGCCTAAAGAAAAGCATAATTTATTTATAAAAAATTTAGGACTTTTGTAATGTGGTTTGTGTGTGTTAGGAATACTGTATTCATATGTGAATAAGATGTGAATACAAATTAAGGGGGTGTATTAGGAAGACATAGAAACTCTTTATTAATTTCTATTCCTATGTTCATATTTAGAATGAACGTATTTAAAAATTTGTGTGTGACATATTTGTTTATTACACTTCAATAATAATCCTCACCAACACCTTTTTCAAGTAATATCTATGAAAATAGGTAATTGAGGTTATGATCAATAATGAAGATTTACGTCTTTCACAATATTTGGAAATTTCATTACTAAGGGGGTTAAATAGGGGATGAATGTTTGTGCAACAGTCCGTCATTTTTCTAGTTCAGCAGGGCGACCGCTTATCTTTTGCATCAATCATTGATAAGAATAAGAATAAGAATAAGAATATTTTATTTGCGTAATACACGTTGTACAGGATGGTTTTATAAAAAATTAAAGTCACAGTGTATTGCCATGCAAGGCGTGCAAAATTGCTATGTTAGAAGTTACATAATATCATTATTATATATCGCAATTAGATTAGACACTTAGATTAGATAAATAGAGATTAGATACATCGCAATCACCTCTGATTGGCTTCCACTATAGGACGAAATCCATTCACGCAGCAAGAATACCATAAATTCACCCAATCGGAGGTGATTGCGATGCATCAATGATTGATGCAAAAGATACGCGGTCGCCCTGCAAGATAATATTATCAGTACGGATTATCAGTACAGATATTCTACCTATTAAGGTTGAAATAATTGGTTAACTGAAAAAAAACGCGGAGGACACGCTATGTCAATGTACCTACTTACATAAAGTTTCGTATCTAGTTACCTATCAAAAAGATTCCACGCCTCGGTTCTGCTGGTGTGCGTTGCGTATAATACCTACCTATTAGTATTTTTGTAATTTGGTGGAAAACACAAAAAAAGAAATCGAAATTCCAGATACACCTAGCTGAGTGTACAATCAAACCTCGAAAAATGCCGTAAGTTAGGGTGTGTCCAGATTATGTAACGATGTGACGCCGCGCGGCGCAGCGAGGAGCCACGCAGGGACAAAACCCACCAAGAAGGTTCGAGACTACGTCGCAGGGATGAGTCACGCATGGACAAGAGCCATCAAGAATGTACGAGACTACGTCGCACCGCGGACCGTGTGTAAAACAACCCCGCCGCACTCCGCACCACCGCGGCCTATATAAGGCGTCCGGCCTGCGTTCACCGGCAGTTCGCCAGAGACCGCTGTCATAGCAAGTCGGCTTGGGGTTGTCCGGGCACGATAACTGGCAGTGGTAACTGGTGGACGCAGGTGGGAGGCCGCCGACGACCCGTCCTACCGACTCCCCTTCCCCCTCGCCCCTCTCTCCGCGGACACCCTCTGTGTCCACGTACCTCGCGCGTTGACCGGTCGCGTCCCGAAAATAATATTATGTTCGTTACAACATAATATTATTTTCTTTGTCATCAAAACTTTTGTTGCTATATTTTATATACATACTAGTATTTTATATATCAATGACCACATTGTACAATCTACAATAGGTTACCTAAGATGGGTAAATAAAATAACTCATTTTTTTCAACTATGCACGTTGCACATTTATTTGTATTTTGTTCAACATGAGTGCAAAGATCGTTTTAGTTGCGATTGCTGAGGTTCTGCATTTGAAGCCTATAACTAGTATGGCGCGTGGATGCGCGGCCCGCTGAAGCGGACCGCGTAGTAGACCGCGCGGCCTACTGTCTACTTACTTGTTCTCCTTCTATCCTAGTGTTCACTGCCTACGTGTTCTGAAGTTAACAACATACTGCTATGCTAGCGAGCACAGTGGAAACGCCAGCGTGCCAAGCGTCGACGGACGTAAAAAAAAACTCATAAGAAAAGATAAAACAGAGACCCCTCTAAGAATCTAAAAGGGCCTTTAAATGTAAAAAAAACTTTCCAGACATGCATACAGTCGAGGAGACCGTCGAAGTACAAACACATTTATAATAAAAATCTTCGTATTATCTTCAGTATTTTCGTTTACTTATTTTCAGGTGTCCTTGCACTTGATAATAATAATTGCCGTCAAATCCTCCAACTTTGCCCGCATTTTACACGTTTTTGGTTATTCATAAAAAAATATGTAAATTAAACAGAAACGAGGCTGATAGAGGTTCAGAAAATTAATCCTGGAATAAAATGTTATGCTTTAAATCCCCATTTTCTTTTTAGTTTCTCTAAAAATGAAGGAGGAAGACCTGGGCAAAGTAAAGTGAAAGAATGCCTAACTTTGCCACCTTTCAATTGCCGAGCTATTTTAAGACTTACGTGACTGATATTAGGAGACAACTTACAAAACTAGGTAAAGATACGAAAGTTATCCTAAAAATAATTTAACTTACTTTGGTCTCGCCGCAAATTGGGTGGGCAAACTTAGGTAAACCTTTTGTACAAAAATATTTGGGGAACAGGGCTGTCGCAAATGAAATACAAAAATTTTCTTTTTCACCTTTTATTAATTATGAAAAATTCAGGTAGGCAGATATATTAAGGACGCATTTCCGAAATGGATAGGTATGAAATCGCACTACTACACATGGTTAATTCCCACGCACACACATGCACGGATAAGCTGCGAGGTCATTGATCTAAAATTCTACATCAATGCGTTGAATCTACTTATATCATAACTTCGATATATTATTATTTATTGGTGACGAGTTTAGGCTCGTTTTGTTAGTTATAATGAGATCTTAGCGCAAGACTTGGTAAAATGACCTGAAGGTACACTTCGATGACCACTACTGGAACTCCTAGACGCGTAGAGCTAGGTGTATCGAATTTGGACTCAATTTGTTAGTTATGATGAGATCTTACCTCAAGACTTGGTGGAGTGACCTGAAGGTACACTTCGACGACCACTACTGGAACTCCTAGACGCGTAAAGCTAGGTGTTTCGAATTTGGGCTCGTTTTGTTAGTTATGATGAGATCTTACCTCAAGACTTGGTGGAGTGACCTGAAGGTACACTTCGACGACCACTACTGGAACTCCTAGACGCGTAAAGCTAGGTGTTTCGAATTTGGGCTCGTTTTGTTAGTTATGATGAGATCTTACCACAGAACTTGGTGGAGTGACCTGAAGGTATACTTCGACATCCACTACTGGAA
This sequence comes from Erebia epiphron, assembly GCA_963932025.1. Classification (NCBI taxonomy): domain Eukaryota; kingdom Metazoa; phylum Arthropoda; class Insecta; order Lepidoptera; family Nymphalidae; genus Erebia; species Erebia epiphron. The sequence continues at coordinate 4,763,906 of OZ009948.1, forward strand.
CTCCTAGACGCGTAGACCTAGGTGTATCAAATTTGGGCTCGTTTTGTTAGTTATGATGAGATCTTACCACAGAACTTGGAAGAGTGACCTGAAGGTATACTTCGACATCTACTACTGGAACTCCTAGACGCGTAGAGCTAAGTGTATCGAATTTGGACTCAATTTGTTAGTTATGATGAGATCTTACCACAGAACTTGGTGGAGTGACCTGAAGGTATACTTCGACATCCACTACTGGAACTCCTAGACGCGTAGACCTAGGTGTATCAAATTTGGGCTCGTTTTGTTAGTTATGATGAGATCTTACCACAGAACTTGGTAGAGTGACCTGAAGGTATACTTCGACATCTACTACTGGAACTCCTAGACGCGTAGAGCTAAGTGTATCGAATTTGGACTCAATTTGTTAGTTATGATGAGATCTTACCACAGAACTTGGTGGAGTGACCTGAAGGTATACTTGGACATCCACTACTGGAACTCCTAGACGCGTAGACCTAGGTGTATCAAATTTGGGCTCGTTTTGTTAGTTATGATGAGATCTTACCACAGAACTTGGTGGAGTGACCTGAAGGTATACTTCGACATTCACTACTGGAACTCCTAGACGCGTAGAGCTAGGTGTATCGAATTTGGGCCGGTTTTGTTAGTTATGATGAGATCTTATCACAAAACTTGGTGGAGCGACCTGAAGGTATACTTCGACATCCACTACTGGAACTCCTAGACGCGTAGACCTAGGTGTATCAAATTTGGGCTCGTTTTGTTAGTTATGATGAGATCTTACCACAGAACTTGGTAGAGTGACCTGAAGGTATACTTCGACATCCACTACTGGAACTTCTAGACGCGTAGAGCTAGGTAAATCAAATTTGGGCTCGTTTTGTTAGTTATGATGAGATCTTACCACAGAACTTGGTGGAGTGACCTGAAGGTATATTTCGACATTCACTACTGGAACTCCTAGACGCGTAGAGCTAGGTGTATCGCATTTGGGCTGGTTTTGTTAGTTATGATGAGATCTTACCACAAAATTTGGTGGAGCGACCTGAAGGTATACTTCGACATTCACTACTGGGACTTCTAGATGCGTGGAGCTAGGTGTATCAAATTTGGGCTCGTTTTGTTAGTTATGATGAGATCTTACCACAGAACTTGGTAGAGTGACCTGAAGGTATACTTCGACATCCACTACTGGAACTTCTAGACGCGTAGAGCTAGGTAAATCAAATTTGGGCTCGTTTTGTTAGTTATGATGAGATCTTACCACAAAACTTGGTGGAGCGACCTGAAGGTATACTTCGACATTCACTACTGGAACTCCTAGACGCGTAGAGCTAAGTGTATCGAATTTGGACTCAATTTGTTAGTTAGGATGAGATCTTACCACAGAACTTGGTGGAGTGACCTGAAGGTATACTTCGACATCCACTACTGGAACTCCTAGACGCGTAGAGCTAGGTGTATCGAATTTGAGCTCATTTTGTTAGTTATAATGAGATCTTACCACATAACTTGGTGGAGTGACCTGAAGGTTTACTTCGACATTCACTACTGGAACTCGTAGACGCGTAGAGCTAGGTGTATCAAATTTGGGCTCGTTTTGTTAGTTATGATGAGATCTTACCACAGAACTTGGTAGAGTGACCTGAAGGTATACTTCGACATCCACTACTGGAACTTCTAGACGCGTGGAGCTCTGTCGAAGTAATGTGTAATGTCGAAGTATACCTTCAGGTCGCTCCACCAAGTTCTGTGGTAAGATCTCAGCATAACTAACAAAACGAGCTCAAATTCGATACACCTAGCTCTACGCGTCTAGGAGTTCCAGTAGTGGATGTCGATGTATACCTTCAGGTCACTCCACCAAGTTCTGTGGTAAGATCTCATCATAACTAACAAAATGAGCCCAAATTCGATTTACCTAGCTCTACGCGTCTAGGAGTTCCAGTAGTGGATGTCGAAGTATACCTTCAGGTCGCTCCACCAAGTTCTGTGGTAAGATCTCATCATAACTAACAAAACGAGCTCAAATTCGGTACACCTAGCTCTACGCGTCTAGGAGTTCCAGTAGTGGATGTCGAAGTATACTTTCAGGTTACTCCACCAAGTTCTGTGGTAAGATCTCATCATAACTAACAAAAGAGCCCAAATTCGATTTACCTAGCTCTACGCATCTAGGAGTTCCAGTAGTGGATGTCGAAGTATACCTTCAGGTCACTCCACCAAGTTTTGTGGTAAGATCTCATCATAACTAACAAAACCAGCCCAAATTTGATACACCTAGCTCTACGCGTCTAGGAGTTCCAGTAGTGAATGTCGAAGTATACCTTCAGGTCGCTCCACCAAGTTTTGTGGTAAGATCTCATCATAACTAACAAAACGAGCCCAAATTTGATACACCTAGCTCTACGCATCTAGGAGTTCCAGTAGTGGATGTCGAAGTATACCTTCAGGTCACTCCACCAAGTTTTGTGGTAAGATCTCATCATAACTAACAAAACCAGCCCAAATTTGATACACCTAGCTCTACGCGTCTAGGAGTTCCAGTAGTGAATGTCGAAGTATACCTTCAGGTCGCTCCACCAAGTTTTGTGGTAAGATCTCATCATAACTAACAAAACGAGCCCAAATTCGATTTACCTAGCTCTACGCATCTAGGAGTTCCAGTAGTGGATGTCGAAGTATACCTTCAGGTCACTCCACCAAGTTTTGTGGTAAGATCTCATCATAAAAAACAAAACGAGCCCAAATTCGATTTACCTAGCTCTACGCATCTAGGAGTTCCAGTAGTGGATGTCGAAGTATACCTTCAGGTCACTCCACCAAGTTTTGTGGTAAGATCTCATCATAACTAACAAAACTAGCCCAAATTCGATACACCTAGCTCTACGCGTCTAGGAGTTCCAGTAGTGAATGTCGAAGTATACCTTCAGGTCGCTCCACCAAGTTTTGTGATAAGATCTCATCATAACTAACAAAACCAGCCCAAATTCGATACACCTAGCTCTACGCGTCTAGGAGTTCCAGTAGTGAATGTCGAAGTATACCTTCAGGTCACTCCACCAAGTTCTGTGGTAAGATCTCATCATAACTAACAAAACGAGCCCAAATTTGATTTACCTAGCTCTACGCGTCTAGAAGTTCCAGTAGTGGATGTCGAAGTATACCTTCAGGTCACTCCACCAAGTTCTGTGATAAGATCTCATCATAACTAGCAAAACTAGCCCAAATTCGATACACCTAGCTCTACGCGTCTAGGAGTTCCAGTAGTGAATGTCGAAGTATACCTTCAGGTCGCTCCACCAAGTTTTGTGATAAGATCTCATCATAACTAACAAAACCAGCCCAAATTCGATACACCTAGCTCTACGCGTCTAGGAGTTCCAGTAGTGAATGTCGAAGTATACCTTCAGGTCACTCCACCAAGTTCTGTGGTAAGATCTCATCATAACTAACAAAACGAGCCCAAATTTGATTTACCTAGCTCTACGCGTCTAGAAGTTCCAGTAGTGGATGTCGAAGTATACCTTCAGGTCACTCCACCAAGTTCTGTGGTAAGATCTCATCATAACTAACAAAACCAGCCCAAATTTGATACACCTAGCTCTACGCGTCTAGGAGTTCCAGTAGTGAATGTCGAAGTATACCTTCAGGTCGCTCCACCAAGTTTTGTGGTAAGATCTCATCATAACTAACAAAACGAGCCCAAATTCGATTTACCTAGCTCTACGCATCTAGGAGTTCCAGTAGTGGATGTCGAAGTATACCTTCAGGTCACTCCACCAAGTTTTGTGGTAAGATCTCATCATAACTAACAAAACCAGCCCAAATTCGATACACCTAGCTCTACGCGTCTAGGAGTTCCAGTAGTGAATGTCGAAGTATACCTTCAGGTCGCTCCACCAAGTTTTGTGATAAGATCTCATCATAACTAACAAAACCAGCCCAAATTCGATACACCTAGCTCTACGCGTCTAGGAGTTCCAGTAGTGAATGTCGAAGTATACCTTCAGGTCACTCCACCAAGTTCTGTGGTAAGATCTCATCATAACTAACAAAACGAGCCCAAATTTGATTTACCTAGCTCTACGCGTCTAGGAGTTCCAGTAGTGAATGTCGAAGTATACCTTCAGGTCGCTCCACCAAGTTTTGTGGTAAGATCTCATCATAACTAACAAAACGAGCCCAAATTCGATTTACCTAGCTCTACGCGTCTAGGAGTTCCAGTAGTGGATGTCGAACTATACCTTCAGGTCACTCCACCAAGTTTTGTGGTAAGATCTCATCATAACTAACAAAACGAGCCCAAATTCGATTTACCTAGCTCTACGCATCTAGGAGTTCCAGTAGTGGATGTCGAAGTATACCTTCAGGTCACTCCACCAAGTTTTGTGGTAAGATCTCATCATAACTAACAAAACCAGCCCAAATTCGATACACCTAGCTCTACGCGTCTAGGAGTTCCAGTAGTGAATGTCGAAGTATACCTTCAGGTCACTCCACCAAGTTCTGTGGTAAGATCTCATCATAACTAACAAAACGAGCCCAAATTCGATTTACCTAGCTCTACGCATCTAGGAGTTCCAGTAGTGGATGTCGAAGTATACCTTTAGGTCACTCCACCAAGTTTTGTGGTAAGATCTCATCATAACTAACAAAACCAGCCCAAATTCGATACACCTACCTCTACGCGTCTAGGAGTTCCAGTAGTGAATGTCGAAGTATACCTTCAGGTCGCTCCACCAAGTTTTGTGGTAAGATCTCATCATAACTAACAAAACGAGCCCAAATTCGATTTACCTAGCTCTACGCGTCTAGGAGTTCCAGTAGTGGATGTCGAACTATACCTTCAGGTCACTCCACCAAGTTTTGTGGTAAGATCTCATCATAACTAACAAAACCAGCCCAAATTCGATACACCTAGCTCTACGCGTCTAGGAGTTCCAGTAGTGAATGTCGAAGTATACCTTCAGGTCACTCCACCAAGTTTTGTGGTAAGATCTCATCATAACTAACAAAACGAGCTCAAATTCGATACACCTAGCTCTACGCGTCTAGGAGTTCCAGTAGTGGATGTCGATGTATACCTTCAGGTCACTCCACCAAGTTCTGTGGTAAGATCTCATCATAACTAACAAAATGAGCCCAAATTCGATTTACCTAGCTCTACGCGTCTAGGAGTTCCAGTAGTGGATGTCGAAGTATACCTTCAGGTCGCTCCACCAAGTTCTGTGGTAAGATCTCATCATAACTAACAAAACGAGCTCAAATTCGGTACACCTAGCTCTACGCGTCTAGGAGTTCCAGTAGTGGATGTCGAAGTATACTTTCAGGTTACTCCACCAAGTTCTGTGGTAAGATCTCATCATAACTAACAAAAGAGCCCAAATTCGATTTACCTAGCTCTACGCATCTAGGAGTTCCAGTAGTGGATGTCGAAGTATACCTTCAGGTCACTCCACCAAGTTTTGTGGTAAGATCTCATCATAACTAACAAAACCAGCCCAAATTTGATACACCTAGCTCTACGCGTCTAGGAGTTCCAGTAGTGAATGTCGAAGTATACCTTCAGGTCGCTCCACCAAGTTTTGTGGTAAGATCTCATCATAACTAACAAAACGAGCCCAAATTTGATACACCTAGCTCTACGCATCTAGGAGTTCCAGTAGTGGATGTCGAAGTATACCTTCAGGTCACTCCACCAAGTTTTGTGGTAAGATCTCATCATAACTAACAAAACCAGCCCAAATTTGATACACCTAGCTCTACGCGTCTAGGAGTTCCAGTAGTGAATGTCGAAGTATACCTTCAGGTCGCTCCACCAAGTTTTGTGGTAAGATCTCATCATAACTAACAAAACGAGCCCAAATTCGATTTACCTAGCTCTACGCATCTAGGAGTTCCAGTAGTGGATGTCGAAGTATACCTTCAGGTCACTCCACCAAGTTTTGTGGTAAGATCTCATCATAAAAAACAAAACGAGCCCAAATTCGATTTACCTAGCTCTACGCATCTAGGAGTTCCAGTAGTGGATGTCGAAGTATACCTTCAGGTCACTCCACCAAGTTTTGTGGTAAGATCTCATCATAACTAACAAAACTAGCCCAAATTCGATACACCTAGCTCTACGCGTCTAGGAGTTCCAGTAGTGAATGTCGAAGTATACCTTCAGGTCGCTCCACCAAGTTTTGTGATAAGATCTCATCATAACTAACAAAACCAGCCCAAATTCGATACACCTAGCTCTACGCGTCTAGGAGTTCCAGTAGTGAATGTCGAAGTATACCTTCAGGTCACTCCACCAAGTTCTGTGGTAAGATCTCATCATAACTAACAAAACGAGCCCAAATTTGATTTACCTAGCTCTACGCGTCTAGAAGTTCCAGTAGTGGATGTCGAAGTATACCTTCAGGTCACTCCACCAAGTTCTGTGATAAGATCTCATCATAACTAGCAAAACTAGCCCAAATTCGATACACCTAGCTCTACGCGTCTAGGAGTTCCAGTAGTGAATGTCGAAGTATACCTTCAGGTCGCTCCACCAAGTTTTGTGATAAGATCTCATCATAACTAACAAAACCAGCCCAAATTCGATACACCTAGCTCTACGCGTCTAGGAGTTCCAGTAGTGAATGTCGAAGTATACCTTCAGGTCACTCCACCAAGTTCTGTGGTAAGATCTCATCATAACTAACAAAACGAGCCCAAATTTGATTTACCTAGCTCTACGCGTCTAGAAGTTCCAGTAGTGGATGTCGAAGTATACCTTCAGGTCACTCCACCAAGTTCTGTGGTAAGATCTCATCATAACTAACAAAACCAGCCCAAATTTGATACACCTAGCTCTACGCGTCTAGGAGTTCCAGTAGTGAATGTCGAAGTATACCTTCAGGTCGCTCCACCAAGTTTTGTGGTAAGATCTCATCATAACTAACAAAACGAGCCCAAATTCGATTTACCTAGCTCTACGCATCTAGGAGTTCCAGTAGTGGATGTCGAAGTATACCTTCAGGTCACTCCACCAAGTTTTGTGGTAAGATCTCATCATAACTAACAAAACCAGCCCAAATTCGATACACCTAGCTCTACGCGTCTAGGAGTTCCAGTAGTGAATGTCGAAGTATACCTTCAGGTCACTCCACCAAGTTCTGTGGTAAGATCTCATCATAACTAACAAAACGAGCCCAAATTCGATTTACCTAGCTCTACGCATCTAGGAGTTCCAGTAGTGGATGTCGAAGTATACCTTTAGGTCACTCCACCAAGTTTTGTGGTAAGATCTCATCATAACTAACAAAACCAGCCCAAATTCGATACACCTACCTCTACGCGTCTAGGAGTTCCAGTAGTGAATGTCGAAGTATACCTTCAGGTCGCTCCACCAAGTTTTGTGGTAAGATCTCATCATAACTAACAAAACGAGCCCAAATTCGATTTACCTAGCTCTACGCGTCTAGGAGTTCCAGTAGTGGATGTCGAACTATACCTTCAGGTCACTCCACCAAGTTTTGTGGTAAGATCTCATCATAACTAACAAAACCAGCCCAAATTCGATACACCTAGCTCTACGCGTCTAGGAGTTCCAGTAGTGAATGTCGAAGTATACCTTCAGGTCACTCCACCAAGTTTTGTGGTAAGATCTCATCATAACTAACAAAACGAGCTCAAATTCGATACACCTAGCTCTACGCGTCTAGGAGTTCCAGTAGTGGATGTCGAAGTATACCTTCAGGTCACTCCACTAAGGTTTGAGGTAAGATCTCATCATAACTAACAAATTGAGTCCAAATTCGATACACCTAGCTCTACGCGTCTAGAAGTTCCAGTAGAAGTCGTCGAAGTATACTTTCAGGTCACTACCACGCTCGGGGAATAGAGACTCTGCAATAAATTTCTAAATGCTAGCAAATAATAAAATTGTATTGTGTTGGTAGTAGGTACCATATCTTACCTTTTCAAAATATCAGCACAGGTGATAACTATAAATATAACTTTGGTTCGCTGAACTAGGTACTCTAGGTAGGTATTTCGTGTATGTACAGCGATCTTTTCGACACCAGCGACTGCTCGCAACCGACGCAGGGTCCACTCCCGACGGCGGTCAAACGCAGACTAATTGATAATTTGAAATCAAACCAGAGACCCAGTAAAATCAAAATAACCCTTATGTTCACTCTGTTAAGATTTACAAAATATGTGAAAAAAATACAAGCCATTTTTATTTTATTTCGTATACTATTTGTCCTATTTATAATATTTTTATTACCAAAATTTGTAGGTGAACATATCTACTAATAGATGGTATTTTTTAATCACAAAAAAACGGCATATTTACAGTAAAAAATGTACCTAAAGTCACCCCTAAATCGTCAATTTTGAGTGAAGAGGTGAGGGAAAATCATTTTTATAGTATTAAAAATAAAGATTTTTTACAATGTTATTACCAACAATTGGAGATATAGGATCAATCTTTGTATAGCAATTTTTAGTTCTATCCTATTTTGCTTGACTTAGTCACAAAATGTACTGAAAACTCCAATATTTTAAGGGATTTGCAAATGCGTTCTTAAATATATTGACTCACATAACTATAGGAATTTTCTTTTAATAAAATATGAAAATAATTACATCTATTGAAAATTAAATATTTGGCAGAGAACATACCAATAATTTTCACTTATTTGAAAGGAACACAAACATCTAAACAAAAAGGATCTAATGCAGATTCTGCGCAGAAAAGAATAAAAATTGGACTCAAACGATCAATATAGTATCATATTGTGAATATCTTCTAAATAAATAAAAGGAAAAGCTGATTGACTGACTGACTGATCTATCAACGCACAGCTCAAACCACTGGACGGATCTGGCTGAAATTTGGTATGATGCAGATAGTTATTATGACGTAGGAATCCGCTAAGGAAGGATTTTTGAATATTTGACAGGTTCTACTCACTATTAGACATTATATTATTATCAAAAGCAGATTAAAAATATATTAAATATTCATTGTTAAACAAGACAAATTCATTTTTATCCTTAATTTGCAACAAGTTTACTTGTTTAACAATTAAATCATAAGGTATGAGATCTATGTCCGGACGATTTGGCTTCATCGCCTTTCTTCGAGATATTTTTGTAATAAGATATTTTGTACTTTTTTTCCAAATGATCATTAACGTCAGTTATTAAGCCAATGTAATATTTCCATTTTTTTCTGTTATAGTATCTAACGAGAACATTATCTCCTATACCCAATTCTTTCGTTTTGATATCATTTTTCAAGCAGTTGAGTATGTATACATTTTCAGTCTGTAACTTTTCTTCGTTTTTCTTATCTTCATAGAATACTTCTGTCTCCTGAATCATTACTGAATGTTCATATTCATTGCAATCAGTTTTGGTACCTACAGGCTTTGTATCCTCATAAGTCTCTGCATCTCTACGTATAATTTCATTGAATATCTCAGCTTCCCTCTCGTCGATTATTTCTTTAACACCATCTTCTATATCAACTTCTTGTATTAAATCATTTAGATTCGATGACATTGAGTTAGACGACATTGACGTTCTGTCTTCTAATTCGATGCCATCTAGATCACTGTCACTGTGGACACTAAAAGAAATTTCTTCAGTGGTTGTTGAAGTACTTCGCAGTTTTTTTGATCTTTTTGGGGGTGTATTTTTTATTTCTTTACCAAGATGTTTCTGTGATTGTCGTTTACATTTCACATTGAGCTTCATTTTTGCCACTATGCTCTCGTTATCTAAGGGATTATCAATATTTTCCTTGGAATCAGATATTATGTCATCATCGAAAACTTCCAACTTATTTCGTTCAAGATCTTTATGAGGATTTTGTGTCAATATTAAATTTTCAGTCAAGATGTGAGGTTTGGGTTTTTCTATACTGGCAGTCGTAACTATAAATTGTTGCACGCATCCTGTCTTTTCATTCAATATATAATCTCGGTAAAAATTAAGCATGCCTATGAAACGTCGTAGCTCGACGACTGTCTTCGGTTTTGGATACGAAGATATTGCTTCGATGCGATCTTTCGTTGGTTTGACACCGCTGGCGGAAACTTTGTAGCCTAGGAAGTTTATAGTTTCAACTCCGAACTGGCATTTTGTCAACGTTGAGTGTGACGCCGTGTTTGTCGAGACGTTCTAAGACTTGATGGAGAAGCTTCTTATGCTTGTCTTCATCTTCTGAGAATAGGAGAATGTCGTCGACGAAACAGAAACAGTCTTCTATACCTCGGAGAACTTGATGCATGAATCGTTGAAAAGTTTGACTTGCGTTACGTAGACCGAACGTCATGCATGTAAATTCTTATAGCCCGAACGGAGTGATTATGGCTGTTTTCTGTGCATCTTCTTTACTCGCCATAGGTATCCAGTAATATGCCATCTTGAGATCAAGTTTCGAAAATATTTTCTTGTTGTTGAGTGGATACGTGGTACGGTGCTGACGGACGTGCTCCCGACGTACTCCATCATCCTGTCTGCCATTGCTGCTAGCGTGTCGAGCGAAGATTTTTTGTTGATAGAGAGCACGCAGCGACAGTGGGTTGGCACGTGATTGAGCCACTCGATCTTCAAACCCTCTTCTGTGATGAGGCCGTTGTTCAGTTCTCGCATTTTTCGGAGCAGGACGCTGGGTTTCTGGTCGCCGATGTCTAAACCGCTGATGAGCTTCTGAAAGTTCTCGACTTGTGATTTTTCATACACGGTGAGTAGTCGATTTTTCACGGCTCCATATTTCCCCGTTGCAGGTGGGCTGTATAGCAGGTCGGTGATGCGCTGTAGATCGACCGGTTCTAGCTTCGAAAGGACGTACCGGTATTTTTGGTCATCTGATGTCTTCAAGGGATCGACGACTGCCTCAAACTGGACGAACCAGGCTCTTGGAACAGTGCGCCAAAATGGAAGGAGTCTTGACTGCACGGAGATCGCAGCCAGGTCGGCGATTTTTGTTTCCTCGACGATTTTCTGTTCTTGCTCGGCCATAGCTTCAGCCTCTTGTTGATTCCTTTTTTCTCTCTTGTGTCTCTGATTCGGGATTTTTGTTTCTCAATGAGTTTCTTTACTACTTGAGGAAAGACAAATTTATTAACTTTAAGTAATCCAAACCAAAGGCCTGGACCCCTTCCCTGTGCATAGTTAAGTCGATTTTTCTAGATTTCCAGCCTGGAAACTTTGATTTCAGTATTATTCCTCGCTCAAAGGTTTCCAACACAGATGACGAGTTCGGATCTGGTTCAATGTCTGTAGAAGCCGAGGGTCCAAGTTCGGATGAGTCTGTACTGGGAGAAAAGGCAATAGCTCTAACATTATAATTGAAAATTCCTTTTTCAGAAGTGGGATTGGCGTGAACAGTTCCAGGTAATGGACTGTAGTGTTATCCCTTTTGCTTTTTCCGTGAGAGCTCCCGCTTGAACTGCTGCCTCGTGTTCTCCTTCTCTTTCTTGTGTCTCGACATCACTCAACTCATCGGATGATTCTTCGTCCTCATTTGTGATTGAAAGCTTCGATACCTTTAACGCGGTCCAGAGATCGGTGGTTGATCCTCTTTTTCTTAGATTTGATGTTGTTGGTAACTCTGAGATTTGTTCATCGTCATTTATATACTGATCAACTATGGGGATGATTGCGGAGTTCCAGTGTTCTTTCTTGGTCCTATCTTTGGCCTCTGACAGATTTAATCGTTCCATTTTCAAAATGCTTATTAACTAATGGAAGTTTTTTTCACTCGATTAAGTTGGTTTAGGGGTTAGTAGAGTAGATTATTTTTGACATAGTCGCCGATTGTTTTCTCTCTTGGTTTTTCCATTTTCCTGTTCCTTCTTCCATTTTCCCGGTAAAGGTAGCGCCGGTAAGGTATGTTTGAGGTACTTTGTAGGTAAAAGGTAATAGATATATATAAAGGTAAACGGTTGTGAAGGCGGGAACGAGTGACGTAAGTATTTTCGTAAGTATTTCTGTACTTTATGTGCGAGGTACGCACATATGTATGTATGTATGTATGTATGTATGTATGTATGTATGTGATTGTATTTGATATTCTATGGAAGGTAAAGGTTACTTGAAAAAACTGCAACTTGTATATTTGGCAGTTTAGTGAAAACATGCTTATTTGCTTAGATATGTCACCGTAAGATTGTAAAAACCGTAAGATTGTAATCTAACGCTTTTTTTTCGATAGATTGTAAACAGTCGAAAGATTGTGAACCGTTCAATGTTGCGAGTGTCAATTTTTGAAATATTCGTTGTATTTACGTTTTCTTGTCTCTTTCTTGTAGGTTAGGTTAGGGTTCGACATAAATAATCAGGTAGTGTAATTAGGTTTAGGTTTAGGTTTTATCGGGTTAATATACCTAACAGATTACAATCTACCGAAAAATAGTGCGTTAAATTGTAATCTGTCGACAGTTTACAATGTCGCTAGTTAGATTACAATCCAACGGCCTTTGCAATCATACGGTGACATATACAAGGTGTAAGGTAATTAGTATAACATACCCGCGGCTACCCATGTTAGATGGTGTATAGATATATTCGAAAAATGTCATAAGACGTGTAGCTCATATCCTGGGGGAGTTACGTGGACTTCAAAATTTTAGCATAAATATTGAGGTGGCATCCCTTAAAACAGCTGATTCAATATCAATGAACTGCAAACAATACGACGTATGTTAAGCCTCGTTGCCAGCGCGAGCGTTGCGATAAAATCCAGTCGCGATACTAAAGTAATCATTATTCGGCATGCAATTAAATTCTCAAAGCAAAAGCCCGGCTAGAACTTGCGAATTGTTTTAAAAAAATGCCCGACTAGTATCGGACTCGTAAGTCGAAGTCAGTCACTTATCCTTACTTTATGAGCCGCCTTTCCCTGTGATTATTTTCTCGACTTACTTCGTTTAAGTTTTGATCAATAATTAATTATTCTGTGTAGTTTGTTCTTGCAAACTACACAGAATAATTAATGACTTGCAAATTGTAATGAATTGCCAAATTGCATAACGATACGATAATAATTATTATATTATCGCTTGCAGTACAGTTCTGACTTTAGGTGTAGAAGGAACAAAGGACTCCACAGGGTTGCCAAAATTTATTTTCCATAATTAACTAATTAATTTTGTATGGAAGTTTTTGATAATTAATTTTGACTTTTTAACTCTACCGTAGTGTTTATAACGTCAAAATGGCATGGGTAGCCGCCGGTATGTTATACCATTTACCTTACACCTTGTATATAAAAGCGAACTGTACTACCGAGACAAAATCATTTGCCTGCGGGAAAACAACCACAAAATTTTTAGAGTGTATAGACTATCGACTAAGCACTGAGTCACTGTGACGCAGCGACGTCACAATAGCGCAATCACTACACTACAGGCAATAAGAAAACCATAGGTAAAAGAATTGAGAACCTCCTCCTTTTTTGGAAGTCGGTTAAAAAATAGTTCTTAATATGTAACGTTAATTTTTCATTCTATTTTATTAAAATAATAACCTCATCAAATTGAATCTTCGATAAATAAAAATAACCTTATTAAATGGAATCTCCGAAAAATAAAAAGTAACTTGTCATATAATTTTATAACATGTTGTTAAATCTGGTCTCACCCTTAGGTCATATTTTGTTTCGGATTAGGTATCGCAGACCGAGCGAAGCGTAAACTGATGTAGGTATCTACCTACTCCGATTAGAGTTGTAAACTTTTAACATGATACCTACTTTTGGATAATTATATCTCTTCTATCAATTATTTTTAAATAGGTACCTACCTACCTGCAAATAATTTTGTATTCTTTTGGTATAGATATCTACCTACTGTTGCTGCTTTGCGACTTGCGGTAGAGTCGAGTCAAGAAACCGAATTATACCTATCTTATCTTATCTTATCTTACTTCTTACTGTGAGAAATTTATTTTAAACTTTAGGCTGTTAAGCCCCCACGCATCTCACCAAATAATACACCATTACAGTTATTACATAATTTACTTTTTTAATTTCTTTATCAAACAACTCCATATTCTTTTACAGTAAACTTAATCCGCGCCATCAATTCGCATCTCACCGAAGAAGAGACAAAACCAAAAACCATAGAGTAACATTATCATAGACTAAGTATAAAAAGCTGAGTGTACATATTCTAACATTCTCCCTCGATTTTTAGTAATTTAATTAGTTAAATTATTGAAAATCGTTACAATTTAAATATACAGGGTGTCCCAAGAAATAGTGTCAAGCGCTTGTCCAGAGGTAGAACACCACTAGGGCTACCTGAATCACCCCTATGTATGTTCCGCGATTTTGCGTAGTTTTTGAGTTATGATTTTTTTTCGTATTTTTTGACTAATCCCGACTTGCAAGAGATTATTCATCACAGAGGCCTCAATTATTGAGATATGTGCTTGATTTTTTTTTATTAGCTAGGTGAATAGTATGCCTAGCATACAAAAAAACAATTGTGGTCAGATCTGATACCGTTAAGTCATAAAAAAAAGTTGAATACCATAGTTAGTAAAATTTCAAAACCTGCATAAGTTTTTCGAAGGTGATTAAAAAAAAAAGTCACTGAAAAAATTCTGCCCAGATTTTTTTTAAAAACTTGCTAATTTTATCATCTAGTAACCCTATAAATTTCAATGAGCTATCTCTATGGCATCATACTTAAAATTTGACTCAAAGCGTAACTAACCAAAGATAACGTAGGTACGACCTGGGAACCGGGAAAGAGATGAGCTAAATAAAACTAAATAATAATAATAATAGTTATGTATTGTATTTACAGAAAATTTTCAAAATGTCTACCTTCGTGCTCAATACATAATCTACATCTTCTAAAAAAGTTATCTTTTAATCTTAAAAATGCTACCCTATTATTTTTTATTATGTCTTCGGCCTGTCTTAACTTTTCTCGTAATTCCATTACGTTTCTTAATTCTTTTAGATAAACTTTCTCTTTGTAGTAGCCCCAAACAAAAAAATCTATAGGATTTAAATCGGGTGAGCGTGGAGGCCATGCAATAGGCCCTCCCCGACCGATCCACTTGTCACCAAATCTTTCATTTAGATGTTGCCTGACGATCCTTGCAAAGTGACATGGGGCACCATCGTTTTGGAATATCATACGCCTACGAGTTAATAGGTCGATATCTAATAATAATCCATTCAGATGTTCTCTCAGAAAACGTAAATAGGTCTCGCCATTTAAGCGGTCGGGTAGTTCAAAAGGGCCAATCAACTGTCCGTTCAAAACCCCAGACCACAAGTTCACGCTGAACTGTTCCTGGAAGTTGGATGCACGTGCGTTGTGTGGATTTTCGATGCTCCAAGTGTGGTAATTGTGGATGTTGAAAATTCCACAACGTTTAAAATGGGATTCATCAGTCCACAAAATCGTGTTGAAAAAATTTTCATCTTCAGCTTGACGCCGCAACATTTCTTGACAAAACGCCACTCTGTTTGGGTAGTCTTCAGGTTTAAGCTGTTGAACTTTTTGAATATGGTAGGGGTGAAAATGCTCTTGTTTGAGTATCCGATTTGCACGGGATTTCGAGATTCCAGTTCGGCTTTCTATGGCCCTTACACTTATTGATGTATCTCTTTCTATTTCTCCAAGAACGCTTTCGACGGCATCTGGGTCCTGCATTTCCGATGGACGCCCAGGCCTTGTGCCTGGTAGGCAGGTAGGTAGGTATCTACCTACTCCGATTAGAGTTGTAAACTTTTAACATGATACCTACTTTTGGATAATTATATCTCTTCTATCAATTATTTTTAAATAGGTACCTACCTACCTGCAAATAATTTTGTATTCTTTTGGTATAGATATCTACCTACTGTTGCTGCTTTGCGACTTGCGGTAGAGTCGAGTCAAGAAACCGAATTATACCTATCTTATCTTATCTTATCTTACTTCTTACTGTGAGAAATTTATTTTAAACTTTAGGCTGTTAAGCCCCCACGCATCTCACCAAATAATACACCATTACAGTTATTACATAATTTACTTTTTTAATTTCTTTATCAAACAACTCCATATTCTTTTACAGTAAACTTAATCCGCGCCATCAATTCGCATCTCACCGAAGAAGAGACAAAACCAAAAACCATAGAGTAACATTATCATAGACTAAGTATAAAAAGCTGAGTGTACATATTCTAACATTCTCCCTCGATTTTTAGTAATTTAATTAGTTAAATTATTGAAAATCGTTACAATTTAAATATACAGGGTGTCCCAAGAAATAGTGTCAAGCGCTTGTCCAGAGGTAGAACACCACTAGGGCTACCTGAATCACCCCTATGTATGTTCCGCGATTTTGCGTAGTTTTTGAGTTATGATTTTTTTTCGTATTTTTTGACTAATCCCGACTTGCAAGAGATTATTCATCACAGAGGCCTCAATTATTGAGATATGTGCTTGATTTTTTTTTATTAGCTAGGTGAATAGTATGCCTAGCATACAAAAAAACAATTGTGGTCAGATCTGATACCGTTAAGTCATAAAAAAAAGTTGAATACCATAGTTAGTAAAATTTCAAAACCTGCATAAGTTTTTCGAAGGTGATTAAAAAAAAAAGTCACTGAAAAAATTCTGCCCAGATTTTTTTTAAAAACTTGCTAATTTTATCATCTAGTAACCCTATAAATTTCAATGAGCTATCTCTATGGCATCATACTTAAAATTTGACTCAAAGCGTAACTAACCAAAGATAACGTAGGTACGACCTGGGAACCGGGAAAGAGATGAGCTAAATAAAACTAAATAATAATAATAATAGTTATGTATTGTATTTACAGAAAATTTTCAAAATGTCTACCTTCGTGCTCAATACATAATCTACATCTTCTAAAAAAGTTATCTTTTAATCTTAAAAATGCTACCCTATTATTTTTTATTATGTCTTCGGCCTGTCTTAACTTTTCTCGTAATTCCATTACGTTTCTTAATTCTTTTAGATAAACTTTCTCTTTGTAGTAGCCCCAAACAAAAAAATCTATAGGATTTAAATCGGGTGAGCGTGGAGGCCATGCAATAGGCCCTCCCCGACCGATCCACTTGTCACCAAATCTTTCATTTAGATGTTGCCTGACGATCCTTGCAAAGTGACATGGGGCACCATCGTTTTGGAATATCATACGCCTACGAGTTAATAGGTCGATATCTAATAATAATCCATTCAGATGTTCTCTCAGAAAACGTAAATAGGTCTCGCCATTTAAGCGGTCGGGTAGTTCAAAAGGGCCAATCAACTGTCCGTTCAAAACCCCAGACCACAAGTTCACGCTGAACTGTTCCTGGAAGTTGGATGCACGTGCGTTGTGTGGATTTTCGATGCTCCAAGTGTGGTAATTGTGGATGTTGAAAATTCCACAACGTTTAAAATGGGATTCATCAGTCCACAAAATCGTGTTGAAAAAATTTTCATCTTCAGCTTGACGCCGCAACATTTCTTGACAAAACGCCACTCTGTTTGGGTAGTCTTCAGGTTTAAGCTGTTGAACTTTTTGAATATGGTAGGGGTGAAAATGCTCTTGTTTGAGTATCCGATTTGCACGGGATTTCGAGATTCCAGTTCGGCTTTCTATGGCCCTTACACTTATTGATGTATCTCTTTCTATTTCTCCAAGAACGCTTTCGACGGCATCTGGGTCCTGCATTTCCGATGGACGCCCAGGCCTTGTGCCTGGTAGGCGACCTTCCATGTAAAAGTTATGGACACGTAAAATCATACGATGATCAGGCCATCTTTGGGGATGAGGCTCACCACTTCTTTCTACTTGCGCTCTGTACAATCGGGCTGCTTCAGAAGCGTTTCCCCGTGCCCGGCCATAATAATAGTGCATAAGTGCATAGTCTTTAGGTGAAAAAGGCATAGCTCACCAAATGATGTACACTCGAGAAAGCCCCAATGGTCTAATAAAGTCGTTATCACCACAAATCCAAATCGACGAGCACTCTAAAGTCCACTGAGAAAGCCAAAGTGAATTTAGGCAAAGGGGGTTCTGTCAAATCATGCTCTTATCATTTTAAATGTGGCTTGCGCACAGGTAAATAGGTTTTAATGACCATTTAAATAATTAATAAGTTAAAAATTTTAAAGAGGAATTTTTGGCTGGTCACGTTTTTAATCAAGTTTAAGTATGACACCGTAGAGATAGCTCATTGAAATTTATAGGGTTACTAGATGATAAAATTAGCAAGTTTTAAAAAAAAATCTGGGCAGAATTTTTTCAGTGACTTTTTTTTTTAATCACCTTCGAAAAACTTATGCAGGTTTTGAAATTTTACTAACTATGGTATTCAACTTTTTTTTATGACTTAACGGTATCAGATCTGACCACAATTGTTTTTTTGTATGCTAGGCATACTATTCACCTAGCTAATAAAAAAAAAATCAAGCACATATCTCAATAATTGAGGCCTCTGTGATGAATAATCTCTTGCAAGTCGGGATTAGTCAAAAAATACGAAAAAAAATCATAACTCAAAAACTACGCAAAATCGCGGAACATACATAGGGGTGATTCAGGTAGCCCTAGTGGTGTTCTACCTCTGGACAAGCGCTTGACACTATTCTTGGGACACCCTGTATAATACTTCAGAGATAAATACTACAAACAGGAACTAATCATGAACATAAGATTATGAAATACTTAGCTTGTTAATAAATTTTTAAGCAGATTACAGAATTACTTTCTTTAAACAATATAACTAGTTTTGTTACATTTTTATTTTGCTTAATTCATGTTGAGTAATGAACACAACCGAACGAAAGTTTCTTTAGTTCAACTTTTAGTAAACAGGTCATTATAACAGGTTAGTAATCATTAAGATGTTCTGGTCGATGGACTTGTCTACCGCTTCTTGTAGTTGTCACTGGTTCTGTTATATCTGTTTCATTCTGATCTGTTATTGTCTTTATTGTATCATCATTTTGGTTTTCTTGGTCTTCCTCACATTTTCTGAATATCTTATAATTTACATTATTTTCTTCATTGTTTCTATTAATTTCTGGAATGTGTTTAATGTCGGACTCATCAAAATTAACATCTCTTGAAACAATTATTTTGTCAGTTTCTGGATTCCAAAGTTTCCACCCATTTTTAGTATAACCAACCAATCTTGTAGCTATTGCCCTGTTTTCAAATTTACTTGGCTTAGGTAGGATTACTGCCCAAGCTTTGCATCCAAATATTTTTATTCTATCTAACATCATTTCTTTCCCGAACCTTATGGCAGGTATCTCATTAAATATAGCTTTAGAAGGTGATCGGTTAATCAGTAATGTGGCTACTAAAACTGCCTGGCCCCATAAATATTTGGGCAAATTTGACTCGCTCAAAATAGTTCTTGCCTTATCAAAAATAGTGCGATTCATCCTCTCAGATTTACCATTCATCTGTGGACTATATGGTAAACTGTACTCAATTTGTATTCCTTTGTCCTGACAGAAATTTTTAAGATGGTATGAGCTGTACTCCCCTCCATTGTCACATCTTATTCTCTTCACTCGTATTCCCTTTTCAGTTTCAATCATTTTTATATAGTCTATTAAGTTTTGTGGATTTATTTTTCAACAAATATGTGAATGTAAAATGTGAGTAGTCATCGATGATTGTTTGGTAGTATCTTTCTCCTTCATTTGTGATTGTTCTCATTGGTCCAGCTACATCAGAATGAATTAAATCTCCTATTGCATGTGATTGAGGTTTTGTTACTGTATAAAATGGTTTCCGTGTACTTTTATTAATCATACATTCATTGCATACTTTATCACTATAAGGTAGCTTCATAATTTCCAAGCTTTTCCTATTTAAATGGCCTAGTCTTTTATGCCATATGTCATTTTTATCTATAGCTTGATTACATAGTTCTCGATCTCCTTGTTTTATTGACATCCTCATGGTAAATAATCTTCCTTCTTTATAAATATAATGTGTATTTTTATGTTCATCATTCGTATATATTTTCAATTGATCTTTGTTAATTATTATGGTCATGCCTCTTTCCATCAACTTAGTCACTGATATCAAGTTATGTGAAATTCCTGGTACTATAACTCCCTCAATAACTATTGTATTATTCATATATGATCCACGTA
Organism: Erebia epiphron; assembly: GCA_963932025.1. Taxonomy (NCBI): domain Eukaryota; kingdom Metazoa; phylum Arthropoda; class Insecta; order Lepidoptera; family Nymphalidae; genus Erebia; species Erebia epiphron. The sequence goes on from OZ009948.1 coordinate 4,784,036, forward strand.
ATTTACCCTTCTTGTTCGCATGTAAAAATTGACCGTTCGCTGTTTTAATTTTCATTGGATCATCTAAAGACTCAATATCATACATATACTTCTCGTACCTTTCTTGAATAAAATGATGTGTTGCTCCAGAGTCTATTATAAATAGAATATCGTTATTTTCGATGAATTCACTTTCCAAAGTTAATGCTACAAATGTACTCTTACTTTCATCTTGCGGTTCTTCATTAGTTTCCTCTCTACTATAGTGTGCTTGCCTGTAGCTATTATTATTCTGTCTTTCACTGTTTAAACTTTGATTATATACTTGTCCTTGATTTGTGTAGTTAGGTTTTCTTACTTGATTTGTATATCCATATCCTCTTCCTCTATTCGCATAGGTGTATCCTCGTCCTCTATTCATGTAGTTAATTCCTCGTCCTCTATTTATGTAGCTATTACCTCTTCCTCTATTCATATATGTATACCCGTGTCCTCTATTCATATTATTATTGCTTCTATTTATATTTTCATAATTATTATTTGTTTTACTTGAATTAATGTCATTTTCATAAGTTTGTTTACACTGAAATGATTTGTGGCCCCTTCTGTTACACTTAAAGCATATTATGTCTGCATTCACTAAGTACATATTTTCAAACTTGTTATTTATACCATTATTTTCTTTCAATTTAGTTTCGAGGTCCAGCATTCGACTTTTCACAAATTCAAAATTAAGTTCTTTATCTAATGACTCCAATGTATTAATTACCGTGTCGTATTCTGGCGGAAGTGTTATAAATAAATGTTCAATTTTGTCCGTTTCCTCTATATTTGACCCACCAGTCTCCAACTCATTTAGAATGTTCTCGAAGGTTATAAAATGGTCTTGTAATTTATCAGAGAACTTGTGTTTTAGAGTAATTAATTTCTTTTTCAGTTGAACTTTATTATAAGTACTTTTTCTTTCAAAGACACTACTCAACAATTTCAACATCTCTAATGCACTGCCCGCAGGCTTAATAATTTCTAAAAACTTGTCATTCAAACAATTTACTATCACTGACCTGGCCTTAGCGTCATCCTTCTTGTAGGTCTCCCGCTTTATATTTTCTTCCTTTGTACTTTTTAATACGTAATCAATTCCTTTTTCTTCCAAAATTATGTTTAGTCTGAATTTCCAGTTGCTGAATTTGCTTTTGTCACTAAGTTGAGGATACACTTCGTTTGATAACATTTTTGCTAAGTTATTTTCCAAATACAATTTCAAAATGGCTGGATGGCGTCTTTTCTTTTCTTACAACGTAACTCGCCCCATTTTCGAACACGCATTGGTGGATGTGAGAAATTTATTTTAAACTTTAGGCTGTTAAGCCCCCACGCATCTCACCAAATAATACACCATTACAGTTATTACATAATTCACTTTTTTAATTTCTTTATCAAACAACTCCATATTCTTTTACAGTAAACTTAATCCGCGCCATCAATTCGCAACTCACCGAAGAAGAGACAAAACCAAAAACCATAGAGTAACATTATCATAGACTAAGTAGAAAAAAGCTGAGTGTACATATTCTAACCCTTACTTCTTATCTTACTAAGTAAGATTAAGAAAACAAAATTATACATCAGTGGAAACGTTAAAATTCGACGTACTTCGTTGAATTTTTGCAATGAGGTCGTGACTCGTGATAACCATTACGTCGTCGACGACATATGTACGCAAATATTGCATCACATTCACAAAACATTGTGTTTCGTAGTTTTTCTGCGTCAAATATTTCAATTCTGATTGTCTTAGCTCCATTTCTTGGAACTTTTATATATGAATGCATCATATTGGTTTTTTCTTTTTCGGAGTGGTTTGTAGGACAAGGTCTGATCCATTATTATTTTCCCTTTGGAAGTATGTAATTACTAAAACGTTGAGCACTACTCGCATTCGATTGAAAGTTAAAAAGATCGTTTGAATCCTGAAATAAAGAATAGACTATGAGTGATAAAGCATTAGGTAATATAATAATATTTAAAGAATTTAAATAAAATTAATATTAATAAAATATAGGACTTACCGACATATTGTTTTCTACGCCTTCAGTTCAGATGTCTAATGCAATCCGATTTATTTGCCAAGTTTTTACTAAATATATATAAGTTTCAAAATGTTATTAAAGTTCAAAATCGTAGGTTTTATTAGTCTACGACTGTTCTTTAATTGAAAATGGAATGTGAAATATAAATCCTCCAGACAAAGAGTCGCCTCGCGACAGATTGTAGGGCGACATTCAGTTCGTAATTTGGTGGATTTGTCTAAGATTCAAATCAAATCAAATGTTTTTTTATTCAAATAAACTTTTACAAGATGACCAAAAGTGGGCCATTCTTGCGTCTTAATGAAATTAACGGTAAAGCATTGGAAATATACTCAGGATTATAATATAATAAAAAAATCATTAAGATATTAACTGAGAGTTTGGAGTAATCTGACTTTTAAGTTTGGAGGTTAAGTTTGGTAATTGTTAGGTATTATTTAGCCATTTAGCTTATAATAATATATTTATCAACATGCAGGTTTCCGAAAAACATTAGTAAATATTTATAATATAGATAATTATTTAATTTTTATCTTTAAAATGAAAATAATTGTTTGCGTATTTAAGTTAATTTAGTTTACTTTGTACCATCTAGATGGCACCACTTGTACTCTAGCTCGCGTAAAGCTAGCGTAACGCCATCTTGGTGGCACAAAGCAAACTAAATTAACTTTTACGCAAACAATTATTTTAATTAAAGCTAAGAATAAAATAAAATAATAACGTATTTCAGAACCCTGCATGTTGACAAATATATTATTATTATTAGCGAAATGGCTAAATAATACCTAAAAATAGCCCAACTTAACCTCAAAACTTAAAAGTCAGATTACTCCAAACTAACTACAGTTAATATCTTAATGATTTTTTTATTATATAATCCTGAGTATATTTCCAATGTTTTACCGTTAATTTCATTAAGACGCAAGAATGGCCCAAATATCATACAAAAATGGTCAAGATCCTTTCTATATTCATCTTCGTATTTAACAGCATGATCATAAACTTTTTTCCATTCTTCTGGTCCTATATTATTGTTTTTTTCTAATATAGTATCTTAAACTCCATTCCTCGCTCGGCCGTCACGCGAGCAACTCAACTCAAAGTATTACATACATTTCATAGTGACCTAATTTTCAAACTACCTTAAAATGATTAATTGCGCAAAATGCAAAAAAAGCGTTACAAAAAGATCCCCTGGTCTAGAGTGTAATAAGTGTGGATTATTTGTTCATGCTAAACCGGATTGTGCTGGCTTGACCCATAAACAGCTGGCGGCGGTACGGGTGGCAGAGAACATCGAGTGGACATGCGCCTTGTGCATCAATTCCCAATCCTTCCGGAAAAGCTCGTTTATCGTCTTTACGGACGATGAAGAAGAAGAAGAGGCAGAAGAGGTAAGAAAAGACCTTACATTAGGATCAAAAAAAATTATGGCTCAACTTACAAAGGAAATGGAAAAATTATTGAAAAAAGAGTTAGAAGAGACGAACCGATCAATGCAGTTTCTAAGCGACAAGGTGGAGGAATGTCTGGAATTTATCGAAGTTTTTAAAGTAAAAAGTTAAAGAAAAAGAGAACAAAACTACGACCTAGTAAACAAGAACAAATTTCTAGAAAACAAGGTGAACGAAATGGAGCAGCGAATTATGGATTTGGAACAGAGTAAGTTAAGTAAGAAACTAGAAATAGCAGTGTTGCGGCACCACTTCTGGGACCACAACTTATAGCACTGGATGAAAGCTAAAATCAAAGACGTTTTCACTGTCCCCCAAGCGGCGCCCCAAAACTAGTTATCCGACCTTCGTAAAATACTTTTTCATCCCACCATCTCGGAAAGAGTATTTTTACTCTTCGATATCTGAATGCAAAATCCGTTATTATCCTATTGAGGATAAAGTAAATTGAATTTAGAATATCGTGTGCACGTTAGTAAATATCACACGTCTATGAAGTTTGTGAATTCAAAACATCATTAAAACCTATTTACTTCTACCGCTATGGTGCCGAATTTCCATACAACCGTTTTTAATTTGTTAAAAACTCACACTCGTAACCTTCTTGGTGTGTGATTTTTTGTTGCATTTAGTCATTTCCTCGCTGAGGTGGGATGAAAAGTTACGTGTTGCACTCGAGTGAAAAGATTTTTCACCTCGTGCTCTTTTGATTCCCTCGCTGACGCTCAGGATTCTGAATCCTTCGCTTCTTCGGTCATCAAAATTGAGCACGCGGTTAAAAAACAACTTTTCACTCTTGTACTCGTATAACAAATAACTATTGCGACTACTTCAGCTGCCATTTATTTAATTGGGAAAATCTCCGGTCACCGTGTAAACCGATCTATCATTGTCACGCAATATCTATATCCCATCAAAAACATAATTGTAAAATCATAAAATGAGAGCCAAGTTCAAAATTGTGATATAATATGCTTTGGTTGTTGACTTCAGCGACAAAAGAAGTGAGATCTAAATGGGTGCCAAGTTCAATGGTCAGTCCTGCAATTTATTTATAACAACATAATATATTTTATAACAACTTAAAATATAATTTCTTCTTATAACTTAGGATAATATGTCAAAGACTCATATACGAATTATTATTAAGTACCTAAAAGTACAGTTTAGAACTTGCGAAGGCTATAATATAATTCATCTATGAAAACTAGCCAAGTTCAACCTTAGTCTTCAACATATTATCCTAAGTTATAAGAAGAAATTATATTGAAGAGATCTCACTTCTTTTGTCGCTGAAGTCAACAACCAAAGCATATTATATCACAATTTTGAACTTGGCTCTCATTTTACATTTATGTTTTTGATGGGATATCATTACTTTTTGTACAGAAATTATTGAACCTAATCTCAAACTCAAAACATATTTATTCAAAATAGGTACCTACAAAGTACACCTTCTGAACGTCATGCTTACAGAGCATAAGACGTGATGGTGATAATTAACTACGGTATCTTAAAACTAAAGCTACGAGGGTTCCAAATGTGCCCTGGTCTGAGAAGAGCCCGCAACAAACTCAGCTGTGTTTTTTTTTATTATCACCATCTAACAAATATTTGAAGTTATACAAGCTGAATTTTTAGTGGTTTTAAGGCCTCAGGGAGGTGGTTCGGAATTAGCAGTACAATTTATTTCTACCATTTATCCTGACCCTAGTATTAAAAAAAAAACGAGAAATTTTGATGTCGAAAATTTTGCGATCAATTAGTAGCGCCAGCTGACTGGGCGGCGAGTCACGTGACGCACGAACCGAGCGGCGCCCGACTGGTCGTTCACCTTTGGCTATCAGCTGTTAAACATTCGGTAAAGTTTCGATGTACTTACCATAATTGCAGTTATTTACAGCTCACGAAGTATGTGGGTACACTTATTTTAGGTATTAAATTTTACAATCTTATTTACACGTATTTACGCACTTTCTTTGATTAGCACTTTCGCGGATCACGTGGGGATTGTTAAAGGCCCAAAAATGTTTATTGTAAATAAGCTAAGAATTTTTGAGTATAAACTTTACTATGAACACATGAATTTGATACCGAAATGTCTCGATTACTATTGCCATAAACCTACAATGTGTAATTGGTCTAAAAATAAAATTTGAATATAACTCAAATAACAAAATATACTTATTTTTTTCGTGTGGTATAAATAAATTCTTATTTGTATCTAAAATACTGTATAATTACAAATATTATATGAAGGTTTCCTTTAGAGGAAAGTAATTGGATTGGAAACTTAAATGTTTATTTTTCATTTATTTATTCCACAAAATAAATAAGCTACTATTTCATAAAATTTCATGTGTGAAATCTCAAGGAGCAATTTTATATTCGCGGAACAGAAAATGGAAACAATTTAAAAGCTAAAGATGAAATGAAATGGTATTTATTTTTAAAAATTTATTTATTTCTTCTGTGCGTGTTATAATAATTCAAAGCTTGTATTTTTGTGGCATTATTATGACATACAGAAGCTTTACCTTTCAGTATTCTGTTCACATTAGTGCACCAGCTATTAATTATAATATTTATAATAATATCCATTAGAAAATTGTGTACATCATCTCTATGAGCTACACAAGAGAACTGTGTCATATTACAAAATATATGTGCAATTTGCATTATCGTAGCCTTCAGATGCGGTTGATGTGGTTCTTTATTTAAGTTTGTTTGAATGATGATGCAAACATCATCTATAAACTCGCACAATGCCTCTGATGGATAATGAAGTGACCTTCTTGTGTAATCTCTTTCTAAAATGTAGTCTGTATTCCTCGGAGGCATTGTGCTTACTTAATTCATTCGGCATGTATGGCATGTTTTACTAATTTTTTTAATAGTTTTTTTAACTATATAGCCTGCAACATATCTCTTTGATTCCTCACTGACTGTGCTATTACAACCGTTATTGGATGGTTGCGTAAATTCATTAATTACACACCTCACATTAACCGTATCTGTGGCTTGTTCTTTTTCAACCTCATAATTTAATAAAGTTTCGAGTGGCTTCAATGCCTTATTGTCATCTTGCTCGCAGTTTGCCCCGACTGAGTGTGGGGAGGTCAAATTATTTATTAACAATGTTTTGAAAGCCCCTGTAAATTGCGAGCAAGTTGGAGACGTGTTTCTGACACCGTTACTTCTTATGTTACAGAAAAATTTTCTAAAGGATCCTGGTTTACATTTCTTGTCAACAGACTACTTACTTGGTGTGCTTCATTTAAATGTGTAAACATCTCTTTAAAAACATTAATATTTGAAATCCAATGTTTAAGAGATGGCACTTGTTCAAATTTTGTTGATGTAGTCCCGTCTCTTAATTTTTTTTCGACTTTGAAGCCCATGGATCTTAGCACTGGCAGCGACTCATCCCAAAGCTTGAAATGTGGAGAGTTTTTTTTCAAAGCACACTTGAACATTTTTTCAGAGTCCTGGTAGCTATGACCGTTGAAGGAATCGAAAAGTTTATCAAATAGGAGCAATAAATCTGCTGTGCCTAGGCACTCCCTAGGGAGAATATCGTGATCTGAAATAGAAAGAAAAAATGATTACAATTAGTACTAAATAAACAAATTTTTGCAAATACTTTTATATCTGCTACACATTTTTAATTATGTGACTTTAATAATATTATGTTGTGTGACTATGTCAAAAAAAAAAAACTGGACAAGTGCGAGTCGGACTCGCGCACCGAGGGTTCCGTACAAACCTGTAGGTATATAAGCTGAGTATTTGATATGAATTTCAATTTAATACCTCTACGCGTTCATGAGGAAATGTGTAGTAAGTTTAAAATTATTAAAAATATTTTTATTATATGATGTAACTAAAAATTTACGGTTTTCGCAATTTTTCCTTTATCTGTGCTATAAGACGTTGCTTCGTACCAAATTTCAAGATTCTGAGTTCACGGGAAGTACCCTGTAGGTTTTGATTCCCTTGCGAGTGACGAAAATTTGCGGAAATGTGCGGCATAAAAGGCTGTATCTTTTGATTCCGTTGGCTTAGAAGTTTTTTCACAGCTCCAAGGGACAGTAGACCTGAGTATTTGATATAAATTCCAGCTTGATACCTCCACGCGTTCCTGAGAAAAAGAGTCTTGACAGACAGACGGACGGACGGACGGACAACAAAGTAATCCTATAAGGGTTCCGTTTTTCCTTTCGAGGTACGGAACCCTAAAAATAATCTATATGGGTCAAATTACTTTATACTTGTACTCTAACACAGTACTATATTATTTTGTTTTTAAAACATTTTTTCATTTCACACTGTAACTCCATTCAAAATCAAAGTCAAATGTTTTTTATTCAAATAAACTTTTACAAGTGCTTTTGAATCGTCGAATGAATCTATCGCTGGTTCGGAATGCGATCCCTACCGGGAAGAACCAAAAAGAAACTCGGTGGTTGCTCTTGCAAAAATTACAATCATTATTAGTTATGATACAAGTAACTGCCGTCCCACACATAGCTGGAGCGAATCAAATCCACGCTTTGAACTCAACATATTGATATAAAGAAGGCATGCTATCAATAAAATTAATATTGTAATCATCAACACTTGAGACGACCTATATAACAGCTTGAAATAAATTTAAGGATACTTACTGGCCAAATACCTCATTGAAGCAGACACCCTCTGACTGAAAACTTGGGCGGCATTCTTGACCTTCATTTTCGGTATTTTCTCCTTAACAACATGGCTCTCAGTCAATTTATTAATTAATCTCATATCGTCTGCTCCAGGATCAGCATCAAGCAGCATTTGCAGATGTTGCCACTTTGCATATTTAACTTCTCCATTTTGGATGTATCGTAAATCCTTTGTTAGGAGGTTATTTCTTAATCCTTTTAGGAGGTGTGGAGTGTCAAATATCGGGAATATTTTAATTTGATCAATTTCGAATGCAAGGCTCTTAAATTCTTTGCCTTCAGCTAAATATTTTCGTTTAGTGTCATTTATTAAGCTGTTTATGACATTAACATTAGTCGTAGACTGGTCACAAACTGTGGCAATTACTTTTAAGCCAGTGCTTTGGACAGCTTTTAACACCTGTTTAAGTATATTTTTTAACTCTGCTGTTTTCGTTGTACTCTGGCAGAATGTAAAAGATATTGGCTGCTTATATTTTCCTTTTAAACCCTTGACCATAAAGACAAGTGCATGGTCAGCATTTTTATTGGTCTTATGTTGCCCAAAATCTTCAAAACCAATAATCATATCCCAGGTTTTATGATAATATAATCCAGGAGGTAATGCCACTTCGTCAAATATAAGCGTGCATAATTTTTTTTTCTGGTAATTTTTGCACAGCTTTTTTAAGATGTTGTATGACAACTTCATTGATGCCAGGCTTGATTGTGACGCTGCTTAAAATCTTCCGGATTGTTCTTGTCGATGGCAAGGCAAAAATTCTTTGCATCAATTTGTAAGCTTTTTGGCTTTGTTTATATATAGTAAGGCACAAAACTTTTTCCTTATTTGTGAATCTTCTTCCTCTAGGTTTAATTAATGACATTTTTAACTGCATTTTGGTGAAAATTGCGGCAGGTTCAGGCAGTTTTTCAACAGCTCTTAAAAAAGCTTTGTTTTTGGACAACTTTGCAGCTTGTTGCACTTGTTGGGTTAAATATTTACATTTTTCTTTTAGTTTTAAAAGTTTAATTTTCAGCTGACCATATTCTTTGGAATATTTCACTTTACTGGATTGTGTGCCTGAAATAACAGAAACAATTCATTTGTCAGCATGTATATCAAAATACATTGAAATCATATATATTTTTTTACAGGGTGGTTTTTGCTACCGTAACTTTTATATGTACACTAATGTAACAAATGATTGAGGGCAGGCTGCTCATCTGACAGTTAAAGTAAGGTTACAGAATCAGTTTAAAGTTCAATTTGACCACCAAAAACAAGGACGGATGAACAAAACTGGATGGCACACAGTACAATAAGTAACTTTAAACACAGGTTAAAATGGGCATTTTGCAAAATCTTTGGACACATATTAAAAGGGGAATTGTGTAGAATTGCAGAGAGCATGGTCAGAGCGCAGTAACAAAGTATGGTACTACACCATACTTTGTAAACTGTAACTGTAGATAAACTGTAGATATTGTGAGTTAATGAAACCATGTCTGATCCTCAAAGGTTATTAGGTTTATTACATTGTGTAATAATTACATTTAATGTAATAATTTTCAAAGTTTTCAAAATTGCTAGTTTATACTTATTTAGTTAACTATTTTGGTTAAGTAAGTGATGTAGAGAGAGAGAGATAAAGTAGAAATATTACTGACCTTTTTTGATGGAAAGACGTCTTTGGGAAATCACTACAGCACGGCTAGCATTGGCATGTGGATTCTCACACATTGGCACAATTTCACTTGTAGAACCTTAAATAAAAGAAAGGAATATGCACTAAGTATGATAAAAAATACAGTAGTATCACATATTATGTGAAAATAATATTAAATATTATTTTATCCAGATTTATAAACTTAACTAAAATCAAACTTTACAACTTCCTCATTAAATTTATAAACATAAACCCTAAAAACATTGAGAATGCACAATTTGGTGCTTGCACATCTGTGACCTATTGCGGGATCTCACTAAAATCAAACTTTACAACTTCCTCATAAATTCCTCATATCTAACCGAACGCACTATAATATATTTGGTTTGTACAAGTGTCGGTATGTTTCACATCTGCCAGTCATCCCACACAATTTTAGCCTGGCATACACGTTGGTGCCTCACATTTAGGTGCCAGTAAATAAAAAAAATTGTATCTTTACCTTGGCCAGAATTGGTTTCTGTATTATCAGATATTTTGATATGATCTGCAGAATATGTAGGCAAATCTCCACTATTGGCAGCTTGGTGTGTTCCTGCACAAAAATAATTTTTTAATTTATTTTGTTTGTTAAAATTCAAGGTTCCCGCATAGCAATGTATAGCTATAGCTATACATTATAGCACACTTCCTTTATACTGGCCGAATGCATAAAAACAGGCATCACACACAACTTTGAGAATATTATGGAGAACTCTCAGGCAGGTAAGCCTCCTCATAATGGTTTCCTTTAGACACAATTGTTTAAATACACATAGCTCTGACAGTCCGAGGAGTATCCTGGATGTACCAATAGGAGCCAGACGTCTTAACTATTACTGCTATTTTTAAAGAATAGTGGGTGTTTATATAAAACCAAAGAAAATTACTTATTTTGGGCAAAACAAAAAGAATAGCCCTTTCACTGTAACAAAATGTTTGTGTTTGTGACTACGCTTTGTTGATTTATTGTTTGTTATCTATATAAGAATAGATGCTACTTACCACAATTTAATGTTGGAACAGCATTTTTTGTAAGCCGTCCACTGGCTGTTATGTAAAAGTTTTCAAAATGGTGATCACATATATGAATGTTGTTATAATGTATACATATATATTTGTCACCCTTTTCTTTGTCAGTTTCACTTAACACCATTTTCCACTCATTACATTTTTCTGAATAAGGATATTCCGATGGTGGGAAGTGATGAAGTTTTGCTGAAAGACAGTAATACAATGTTGTTTTATATAATATGTTAGGGGGCTTGATATCGAACATTTTATTTCACCTAAAGAATTTTGTATCAACAAAAATTATTACAAATAATATTATTATCATCGAACTAAAATTATTACAAACTAGCATTTGCTTGCGGCTTCGTCCACTGGAATTAGGTTCCTAAAAATCCCATACAAACTTTCATCCCCTATTTAACCCTTTTAGGGGTGGGATTTGCCCCCTACTCTACTGGTACCCTTTTATTTGTGAGGAAATGTATAGTATTTGAAAAAAAATATATTTACAACTCACACAATTTGAGGTTATGTTTATCTTATAACATGATACAGACTCTTAATTTTGACCTATATACTAATTAATATCTATTCCGTCCTGTTATACTATTAGTTCGATCGATCTAACAACCTGGAAAAAACATTCCATTCTGTTTGTTTACCTAGGCTAACAGAAAGGAATAAGAGATTTCATTCCGGACTGTTGATACGTTTTTGTCGAGAGCGGAATAGTGTTTGAATTAACCCAATATAATGTGACATACCTTGTTGTCAGACTATAGGGAATACCTCGCTCCGCTCGGCTCTGAATGGTTTTAAAGCGTTCTAACCCAACCTAACCTATATTTTAAAATGGATTTTGACCTATATAGTAATTAGTATCCTGTGACATATACCTTTTTTCAGACTATAGGGAATGCCTCGCTCCGCTCTGCTCGGCTCTGAATGGTTTTAAATGTTCTAACCCAACCTAACCTATTTTTTAAAATGGATTTTGACTTAGAGGTATAGTAATTAGTATTCTGTGACATATACATTTTTGTCAGACTGTAGGGAACACTCGTTTTTAAACCAGTTTCATGGCTTTGAGTTCTAGTGTTTTTGGAACCTTCCGACATTCGTATTCAAGATTTTTGGCTACAAATGCACAATAATATTGAAATATTTTATAATATTACGTGTGTGCGGGATAATTAGACCTTTTGATATGACAATGACTTTAGATTTTACTCAAAGTTGCGTTTTTCATAAAAAAATAACCTTAAAAAATTTTCATTTCCATTGTCGATTCTCGCAAAAACTACGCGATTCTGCGGTAAAAGAAAAGGAGTTTATTGTGAAAAGTCACTACCAGCTATCGATTCGACACCTCAAAACAATAAAATTCGGGGCGCACGATATAAATACGCAGCCAATTGTATTTAAGTACATATTTTATAAAATGTGGTTCTTAGAAAACGTGGAAACCGTGGAAAGTGATGGACTCTTCGTGAAAGACAACTCACAACATATAAGTATAATAAACTTGTAGCTTGTCCGCAGTTCCCTAGAAATCAGAAAATCTGTTTCACCAAAATAATTTCTTATTCTGTATTATGAAAGCCATACCTTCAAACGGAATACATCCAAAATAGCACTTAAAGGCAGACTTCCTTGGCATTTTGAAAGTTTTATATGAGAAATCCAAATCACAAAAGCAAGAAAGTTCCAATATACACAGCGTTGGTCAATCGTAAGGCAATAACAAGTTCCAGTATACACAGCGTTGGTCAATCGTTTATAGCAGTCAAGAAGTCAAGAAACAAGCACAGTTCGTTAAATTTAGCCAGAAAACAGCAGAGAACACTATGAAACCACGAAACACAAACGAACGAAAAGAAAGATTTTATTTGAAAGTTAACGTAGGTACAATCGTTTCACTCCATTTCACTCAGTAGTGAGTAGGTACATACCTACGTTCCGTTCCAGAAGAGAAAAGTATTTTTGTGGTATCAGAAATTTTTTATTTTATAATTTAAATAAAAATGAATAATAAATAATATATTAAATAAATGCATTTACTTACATAATTACCTAGTTTGTTATTACTATTTTTTTTTTTACTATAGCTCCATCTATCCAGCATGTATGTAAAAGGATCGTCAAAATTTTCGTACCCAATAAAAAAGATGGCAGCACTTTCAATGCAAATTTTAATAAACTGTCAATGTAAGGAAGTTTCACCCCCCTGGCCGCGACAAAGCGTTGCGTACTGCTAGCGCCGGCGCTCTGTTTGACGGTATTTTACGATGGTAGTACAACACATCTGCGTCATAGCGCGACGTCAAGTTAACGCTCTGACGCGCGCTAAGTACGCGTCCTGTCTGACAAAGCCTTGAAACCGGAAGTCGGCTAGCCGAACGCGGTCGACGGCGCGGGGGCCGCCAAGGGATTGAGGGGCGGGGCTTCGATGAACGGATGCCAGACGCCGCTCGCGCCTCCATAGCGTCGGTACGTCGGCTAGCTGTATATAGTGTATTATCTATGGGCTAGCTTCTTTGAACTTCGCCGCGTAGCGGTACTAATGTTTCTCACAGTTACGAGTTTATTTCGAAAAAAACTCAAAAAAATAAGTACTTTAAAAATAAAAAATAAACAAGTGGAGTCGGTAGTACTGCTAAAGGCGATTCAACTCGCCGCGGCTTCAAAACCACTAAAATTTCATCGTGTATATGCTTATAATATAACAGTTACATAATCAGCCGCTGGAACAATTCATACCCGTAATAGGACTTTTCTATTAGTTAAGTTTACGTTTTACATTAGTAGGTACTTACTCATTCATAATATAATTAACAAAATGGTTTTTCACACCACTCGCTCAACAACGCCTTATTACATGGCCTGTTATCTAAGGTTAAAGTAAGAAACTTGGTATGTGAGCTACTGGTTAAAAATAAAGAAATACGTGTTTCACAGTTGTTCAAAATTCTACCCCCAAAGGGGTGAAATAGGGGGTGAAAGTTTGTATTCAAGTCCGTAATTTCTCAAGTTATATCCATGAAACTTGGTATACGAGCTACTGGTTGAAAATGGAGAAATACGTGTTTCCCAGTTTTTAAAAATTCTACCCCCAAAGGGGTGAAATATGGGATGAGAGTTTGCATGAAAGTCCTTAATATCTCAAGATATTCTCAAGTTATATAAACGAAATTTGGTATTATGGCTTTCGTTATAAAATAAAGAATTACGTGTGTCACATTTTTTCAGAATTCAACCCCCAAAGTGGTCAAATAGGGGTTGAAAATTTGTATAAAAGCTATAGCCATTAAACTTGGTATATGAGCTGCGAATTAAAAATTAGGAAATACGTATTACACAGTTTTTGAAATTCGATCCCCAAAGGGGTGAAATAGGGGATGAAATTTGGAATGAAAGGCCTTCTGGTATGTGAGTTACCGGTTAAAAACAAATAAATATTTGTTTTACAGTTTTTGAAAATCAGCATTTCGGTTATAATTAGTTTTTAATAATAAAAACCTGCATAAGCTATATTAATCGCAATTTAATAATCGCAATAAGCAATTTATATCGACGAAACTTGGTATTTTGGCTAACGGTAAAAAATAAAGAAGTACGTATGTCACAGTTTTTCAACATTCCACCACCAAAGGGGTAGAATAGGGGTTGAAAGTTTGTATGGAAGTCCTTCATTTCTCAAGTTATAGCGATGAAACTTTGTATATGAGCTGCGGGTTGAAAATGTAGAAACGGGTGTTTCACAGTTTTTGAAAATTCGACCCCCAAAGGCGAGAAATAGGGGATGAAAGTTGGTACAAAAGGCCTTCTGGTATGTGAGTTACCGGTTAAAAACAAATAAATATTTGTTTTACAGTTTTTGAAAATCAGCATTTCGGTTATAATTAGTTTTTAATAATAAAAACCTGCATAAGCTATATAAAGCCTCTTTAGATAGACTTTTTGCAGCGGGAAAATTTCAAAATCTCATAGGAAATCAGAAATTGTACGCGGACGAAGTCGCGGGCGACCGCTAGTTAAATCATATTTTTCTTCTAAACATCAATTATAAGTATATATTTTAATGTCATCATCATCATCATCAGCCACTACGCATCCACTGTTGGACATAGGCCTCTTTTAAGTAGCGCCAACGTGCTCTTTCCTGGGCTTTCCGCATCCAATCGATGCCAGCCACCCTCCGGATATCATCGCTCCACCTTGCTGGGGGGCGCCCTACGCTCCGTTTACCAAGACGCGGTCTCCACTCGAGGACCTTTCGACTCCAACGTCCATCGGTCCTCCGACACACGTGACCAGCCCACTGCCACTTCAGCGTGCTAGCCCTAAGAGCTATGTCGGTCACTTTAGTTCTTTGGCGAATCACTTCGTTCCGGACTTTATCCCTCAAAGAAATTCCGAGCATAGCTCTTTCCATAGCACGCTGAGCGACCTGCAGTCGGTGTACCAGTCTCGCTGTCAGTGTCCACGTTTCGGCACCGTAGGTCATTACTGGTAGGACGCACTGGTCGAAGACCTTAGTCTTCAGGCACTGCGGTATGGGCGACGAAAAGACTCGACGAAGTTTACCGAATGCTGCCCAGCCTAGCTGTATTCTCCTATCGATCTCCTTCTCGAAGCTGTTTTTACCCAATTGGAAAATAATAATAATAATATTTTAATGTATTACAACATAAACAATATTTTTCTTCTAGAAATAATTAGAAAATTCTGCATCATAGACAATATTAGCATAATTAACTTTTATAAATCAGAGGATAACAGTATCACTGTTCCTAATTATCGAAATAGAATAGAGGACATAACAATTTTCCTCACGATCTATTTTAATTGACATCTTATAGCAAAATCACAGTCAAGAGATCAATATTTTTATAACTTAAGTCGACAAGAAATGGTTTTTATTGCTTATTATTAATTCTCTTGTCGATGAAAGGCCCTGAAACAATTTCTTGTTGGGTTCAGGCAAAGAGCTACATTACAGTCAGAGCATTTAAATAAACTCCTTTTGTCACACCCAGAAAGACGACAGCGTTGTTGTTTGTCTAGATGTTCCGGTAAGTGGATATTGCCATGTAAGCGTCGCATTTTTGATGGTACAGGCACTATACCCGGTCCACCTACGGGGCGCTTAGCAGGTCGTTCTTCGCGATCATTTTCCACCTCGTTCAATTCCACCAGCTGATTTTGTTCTAAGATCTGTTCGCCGAGTTGCATTTTGTAATATCTCAATTGCTGTATCCTTTTCAATGGAACGCCTTTTTTTAATTCTGCTTCTTTGTGCATAAGCCATGAATTCGAGATAGCTAGGTCTATCATAATATGGGAAATGCAGTGCTTCACAATCGAGGATAGTTTCTAAACTTACTTAAACATGCATATCAAAAATTCGCGGAACCGGCAGGATTTGAACCTGCGTCTCTCTGGGATACGCGCCCTGAGCGCCTTGACCACTAAGGCCACGGTTCACTTACCTACCAGTGCCGAAATTTGAGATATGCATCTGTAATCCAGTCCAGCACTGTAATAAAAAATTATAAAATTTAGTTTAACGCAAAATATGTCATTCCTCGTTCAATGAGTTCCATCGAATATGGGCCTTGAAAGTAGTTTCGATACTGCAATGTATCGCTACTGGATGGCATAAACAGTCGCGTTAGAAGACTGGATTACAGATGCATATCTCAAATTTCGGCACTGGTAGGTAAGTGAACCGTGGCCTAGTGGTCAAGGCGCTCAGGGCGCGATTCCCAGAAAGACGCAGGTTCAAATCCTGCCGGTTTCGCGAATTTTTGATATGCATGTTTAAGTAAGTTTAGAAACTATCCTCGTGTGTGAAGCACTGTAATAAAAAATTATAAAATTTAAATTATTTATTGACTGATCACGAACCTCTAAATATATAGCTTTCTTTCAAATATTGTTTGTTTTAAGCGCAATATACATTGAGCCCGCCGGGCCGCCGATATATGTCGGCAACTTTTTGTCGGCGGTCTAGTTGGCGGCTTCACTTATTACAAGCCGGAAAATTTGGTCGGCGGCATGTAGGCGGCTTGAGATGAGAAATTTATTTGGCAGTCAGTGATTGCCGTGTGTCGATAAAGGTTTTGTGGTTGTATCATATAATTTTGGTGGTGTATCTTCGATAATTCAGTAAATAGATATAATCTTAAAAATGGACGATGACAGTGATCTGTTGATAGCAGCTGCTTGTGGAATGTTTATTGCTGGATCGCTCCAAAGGGAACGAAGCTGTTGGGTTAGACCTAGTTCACTGAGTCGCAATTGTTATAGCAATCATGACAGATTAAGAGATTTGAAAGCAGATGACTTGATTGTACAAAATCCCATACATTTCAAAACATTCATGAAATTAACCAATAGCGACTATTGAAGATTGTTTATTTATTGAATATTGTTGGGCCGAAAATAGTTAAAAAAGATACAAATTGCAGAATTGCAATTTCGCCATAAGACAGATTAGCAATAACATTAAAATACCTGACTACGGGCGAATCATTCATTAGCCTTTGTGACGTGTTCAAAGTATCTCCTCAAATTATTTCACACAGAAGTATGCCAAGCTATAGCTTGGCATACTTCTGGGATAATGTATCGATGGCCTTTCGAAGTATGTAAAGGTAAAATTAAATGTTTATCTTTTTTAAATAAATCTAAATGTTAATAAATATAAATGTAAATTTTAAATAGATGTATATTTTTTGTGCTGTTTGATTTAGTTCGAAGTATAATTTAGTTTATGTTCTTATTTTAGGTTCCGAGAACTTGAAACGAATGGAAAAAAGTTGTAGATAGATATCTGGATAGATGGAATGTTCCTTATCCCTTTCAGACCTGATGTCAAACTGAAAGGTATTTTAAAGTGAAAGTTAATGTTTTCGACTAATTTGGCCATGGTGAAGACGAATATGCTAGTGAAAAAAATATAGGAAAACGGAAAATTGGTTTTCCAGGATGCTCACAATTGTGAGGGTTCTGGCCAAGTGATAGTACCCTCACGATCGTGAGGGTAATTAATAAAACCATTTAATTTAGAAATATGAACATTTATTGTCATAAAAACAGTCTTAAAATTATCAATAAATGAAGAGTTTTATTATTTAACACTAGCTGATGCCCGCGACATCGTCCGCGTGGTTTAAGTTTTTTTGATTCCCGCGGGAACTCCTCAATTTTCCGGGATAAAAAGTAGCCTATGTCACTCTCCAGGTCCTCAACTATACCCATGCCAAAAATCACGTCAATCCGTTGCTCCGTTGCGGCGTGATTGAAGGACAAACCAACAAACCAACAAACAAAGTGACTTTCGCATTTATAATATTAGTATGATATGATTTAATCAGTCTTTTTCTTAGACATAATTAAAAAAATTAAGACTTATTACTAATTAGGAACAATTATCTCAGTCTTAGTCATCGTAATATTCGTAATGTTTTAACTTTTTGGACGTAATTTAAATCACATTTTTTATTTAAATAAAATTAATCAAAAATAACAATAGACAACAACTATTTTTCATTATGAAATTTGAAAAAACAATGGCTGTTTTTGGTATTGCAGAGATAAACGTCGCACTTTGTGCATCTAACTTTTGACCGACTGTTTTTGCAACCCTTTACTCTACAACATCGTGGCGCTTTTATGCTATCCACAATTGGCCAGTGATTGTAGCCATCGAGTCTTTTGTCCACTGTTGGTATTGTAGCGGGTTTATATTGTGATGTTTCAGGCATCTGAGCCAAATCATCGGTAGGATCACGTTGCCTGTTCCTAGTTGTCCCACCCAGCAAAAAATCAGACACAGCCAGTTTAAAATCCAAGAAATCCATGTATTTCTCGCTGTTTGATAGTGATGCTTTACGATATTCATACCATGAGTTAACAAGTGACATATCGAAGAGATGCATGAATACTTTCACAGGCCACTTCCGTGATTTGTGCCAAGACCTGTATGCTTCCATCATCTGATCACTGACATCTACCCCACCCATGTTCTCGTTGTACTTTTTAACGATGTTAGGACACTGGATAGAGATATAGCTTTTACTTATTTTATCCCATCGCTCTACGTCTACCACAGGCTGACTACCAAGACATGTGGAAGCCATCAACACCGATTTACTATCTTTCCATTTAACTACACACACGTTTCTTCCTGCGTTCACTATTTCCTCATAGTCGCCTCGCTTCATTTGTGAATCCTTCGTGAATGTGTATCCCTTGAACCTATTGGTTATCAATGTTCCAGTCCCATTGATTTCCTCAGCAATCAATCTCTTCATCAATGGAATGAATGGTCGTGAAGTACCGGTCAAAATATATAAAACTACCTTTCGGCAATGTAGATATCAATCTTAGTACAACAGATGGGCCTAAACCAAGTGAAGTGTCAGGGAAGGGCGTAGTGTTACCTTGATAAAACTCAAAATCCATAATCAAGCCTCTTGACGATGTAATTACAAAGTTTTTCAGCCCTACTGGTCTGGGCTTTCCAGGACCAAATTGTTTGACTGGGCATTTGCCGAGAAATGGGACCATTTGTTCATCAATGGAATACGTACCATGATTCCTTGGCAATTCTAAGCATCTGTTACGAACTGAATCCATCAGTGGCTGAACAAGCCATAGCCGATTTCGACTTTGTTCTTGAGCTGGAACAGCTGCCTTGTCAACTATATGTTAATTGGTCCTAATCAGAAAGAACCTGTCCCTTGTTAATGCCTCTGTAATATAAGGCAACCTGAAACGCTGAAGCCACGCCATCTTGATCCTGGGATATTTCACACAGCCAAGAATACCATTAACACCAAAGAACTTTTTTATTTCAGCTGCAGTAATCGGACGTTTTAGAGTCTCATTCTTAGTTGTTTGGTAGTATATATTGGTATACAGTGCGAACTTCTCAAAAATTTCTTCTGGAAAATACTTTTCAAAGTATTCTGACGGCGACATTACCTTAAAATATTAATACATATAATTAAAAAAGTAGGCACTGTGCATACATTTGCCAGATTTCTAAATAAAATGCATACCTCTTCCTCAGTTGAAGTATCTGATGGCATGGGTTTCCCACGAAATGTCCGTTTGGTCCAGGTATTTCTAGTAGCTGGTGTTGCTACAAGAGGAACCCTAAAATCTTCCTCCAGGTCTTCATCAGAGAGACTTTCAGGCTCTTCCCCTGGCGGCACCCAATTTTCATCTTCATCCGAGTCTTCTCCGAAGTCCGAGTCATTTATGGCAGCCAAAATAGCGTCATCGTCAAATGCTACATTTTTTCTACTCATGGTTACCTAAATAATGGCTAAAAATTCCTAAAATAAAGAAAAAAACGGATTTTTATTTGTATGTGAAATACCTACAGAATTCGAAGTTCAGACCGAAGTCTCACGTTTGTGAGGCTTACTTTGGCGTAACCAAAATCAATAAAACGAATTCAGCTTTTCATTACCTATTCTTATCATCACTAGCTATTTTGGACTCATTCTATATACAATAAAATAATAACAACTACGAATAATACTTACCAAAATCCGAGATACGAGCCAAGTCAACGGGTGTGCAACACAAAAAGTCCAAAGAAATGCCGGGATCGTTAGAAAAATATCCAGTAACTCAAAGAAAAAACGAAATAACATTTAAACGCAGCAAAAACGATTGCGACGAATGATGACGCTATTAAATGAGTGTGATCACAGACCAGTTAACCAGAGAGTGAGATGCAGAGGTGAGATGACACAGACCAGTTTGAGATGACGTTTGACAATAGAAATGACATGTAAGGTCATTGCATAATTGTTGACCTGGCTCGTATTTAGACTTTGACTGTCTTCGAACAGTGGATCACCGCATTGTTGGACTTCGAGTTTCGACGCTTTTCTATAATAATCAGGTATGTAACAACTAACTACATGTAATGAGATTAAAAAAAATATGGTAAACAAACTGTGTCCTGTGAACCAATTTAGTCCACATTGTTGCATGAAAAACTGAAAACATGATGATGATGCTGTTTGTGAAATGATTAACTGAGTTTGTTTTATGATTTTAGACATCTTCAACAATGGCCCATTGCTTAAAATGTTCTTCTGCATTGCCAGAAGATGGCGAAACTGAACAGCTGTACTTTATTAGCAATATGAGTCAAGATATTATTGACATTATTGAACAATTAATAGGCAACCAGGTAACTAAATCTCAATTTATCTTAATCGTTCTACTAGGATCATATCACAAAAACACAATATATAGCTCAGGCTACTTATGCAAGCTTTGTATGGGAACCCTAAAATACAAAATGTAAAGCTGATTTTTGGCACTGGTGTTCCTTGGGATCTAAGAAGTACCTCTTAAAAATTCCCCCCCTCTAGGCCGCGGGCGTTCCCCCCCACCCCCACAAACCGCAGTTTTTTGTAATTTTCTCAAAAAATATTAGTGCTAGAAAAAAACCATCTATGGCGAAAATATTTTACATTAAATAATCTACCAAATGGCATTTAAATCATTATGATAAGACAAATAGTTTTGGAAATATGCCGGCTTATTTTGCGTATTTTTTGTTTTTTTTTGAAAAATTGTTTAATTTTCTTGTGATTTACACGAAAAGTATAAGAGCTAAGAAAAAACCATAAGAATAAAATGAAAGTTCATAAAATCGTCTAAAAAATGCTTTTTATTTGATTCCAATAAACTTAATACTTTCGGAAATATTACGATCGAAAATGTGCATGACATTTTATTTGAAAATCATCGATGCTATAATACAATAAACTAATAGTAATAATCATGATATCTATATCTATCTATCTATCTAAAAAACAACACCACACTTCGTAAATAATGGGGGGAGAGGGGGTTTGGGAGGGGGGAGGGGGTTTTTGGAGGGAGGAGGGGTTTGTGGGTGATGGAGGGCAAGGGGTTGTGGAGGGTGAGAGGGGGGCTGTGGGAGGTGGAGGGGGTTGTGGAAGGGGGGAGGGGGGTTGTGGGAGGCGGGGATGTTATAAAAATATGTTACATTTATGGGTTAATTTCTATTTATTATGTAGTATTATGCTAAGTCTACATGACTACCACCGGTTTTTACACAACAGCAAGGTATATTTCGAAAACTATTTGTCCTATCAAAATAAACTAAACATTATTTTATAGGTAAATTAATAATCTTTGTACTAAGTCCTGACAGCTTTTTTCCTAACTCTAATACTTTTTCTTGAAATTACAATAAACATTTACGGATTTTACAAAGGTTTAGTTTTTTATTCCAGTTAGGCAGCCATATTTCTAATATATATTAGTTCTAACTATATATTAGTTCTATCAAAATAAACTAAAAATTATTTTGAAGATAATTTAATGAAGTTCATTTTTGCTTCTTATGTTTTTTTTCCTAGTTCTATTAGTTTCTGTGAAAATTCAAAAATATAACCACGGTTGTTGAAAAAAAACAAAAAAACTTCGAATATAAGTTGCCATATGTCTCGAACTATTGGTCCTATCTAAATTCACCACACGACTTTTTTGTGGGTTGTAGTGAAATTAATTAATCTGCCGAGGATTTTTTCTGTCTCTAATAGTTTTTGTGGAAATTGCAAATAACATAGGATTTTAGCAAATTTTTTATTTTTTTTCGTTCACTATACATGGATATATATTCGAAATTATCAGTCCTATCTTTATAAACTATTTTTTTTATATATGCAAATTATTTTCTTTTTATGCACAAAGGGTTAACATATATCCGAAACTATTAGTCTTATCGAAATGAACTATAATATTATTTTGTAGATAATTTAATGAAGATAATTTTCGCCATACAAAGTTTTTTTTAGCACTAATATTTTTTGAGAAAATTACAAAAAACTGCGGTTGGGGAGGCGTTTGGGGGGGTGGGGGGGAACGCCCGCGGCCTAGGAGGGGGGAATTTTTAAGAGGTACTTCCCAGACCCCAAGGAACACTTGTGCCAAAAATCAGCTTTACATATTTTTTTTAGGGTCAATGTTTATTAGTCCCGTACTAATAGAATAGATTCATGTGTGTTTTCAAATAGTAGGTTGAGTATGTACCAAGTCGTTGTTTGTCATAAAACTACATGATTTAAAAACTACCTTTTGTTGATATGTATTTGATCTAATTATAAAACTGTCCACATAAATTGTAATACTAACATAAACAGTTATGTTCATAAGTATCTAATACATTAGCATTTTTGCAAAAACTGACTATTAACCATGTTTTAATAATCTCCATTCCCCGCTCCGCTTTGCTAGGAGCAGGGACAAGCAAGAGTATTAATAGTAGAATAGGTACTGAAACTTCAGACCTATGGATTTCAGTCTGACATACATACCATAATGACTAGATGAATGACATGGCAGATCACCTATTGAGGATACAAAATAAGATCAAACTCCCGTTTATACTACAATGTAAACTATTTCAGGTGGATATTAATGGCATTATATGTCAGCAATGTTTTGATGATGTTAGTAATGAACTCTCTCGTCATTACACATCTCTGCAACATGATACAAATGTGTGTGTGTGGTGTCAAAGTTCTGTCTACCAAAGACGTAGACATGATCTACCAGAGGGGCCTGTGAGGAATGAAATTGCTACAAGAATTTTTCCTAGAGAGGTAAATTGATGGTGTCATTATCATAATAGCTTAAATACATATTTCCATTGCTAGAAATGAGACTTTCTGAGTTTAGAAGAGCAATTTTTTTCAATTAATCTGTCAATATTTTTCAGATTCCAAATAATGCATTAGTCTGCTACAACTGCTGGGTCTATGTGTCTCGACTCGTACAAGATAGAGCATGTGAACATACCACATCTGTAAACGCCCATGTGTGTGTATGGTGCTCAAGATCGTTGATCAGGAGACGGACTCACTCTCTCCCTGAAGGTCCTGAGAGAGATCTAATAGCAGAAAGAATCACTCCAAGACAGGTAATTGCGTTTGAATATTATTAATATACATGAATAAGTATTTTGTATTATAATATGAAGGAAGAAATTATATGTATAATAACTTTTATTCCTTGTAGATTCCACTAAATAGCAGTGTTTGTTATGCATGTTGGGTGAGTGCTCGAAGGAACATAAGTCGCCAACAACAGGAAACAGAGCAGTTGCAAAGACCTGCACCATCCAACCAGCATGAAAATGAATGTACCTATTGTAGGGCATCACTATTCCAACGACAATTACGTTTGTTGGGTGAAGGGCAAGAGAGAGATAGTTGCAGCTAGAATCTTTCCTAGACAGGTAATAATTAGATTATAGCATTAGCTCCTCTCGTTTTAGTCATCATCCTCATTTCAAGCCATTATTATGTAGCCCACTACAAACTACAGCCAACCATCAAATAGTTTGTAATGTGTACCTTGGCGGTTCCCCTTACATATTCCGTTCCATTTGTTTACTTTCGAATGTCACCTTTTAATGTCAAACTTCACCATGACGTTTGGGCGAGTCGTTCGGAAATGTCACCTAGACACTTGTCAACTCCTTTATTTAGTGAATCGGTAACTAGGTATCGATGCATGTTCCGCTGTTGACAGTTCGTGTTTTTCTGAACGAAATTCTTAATCCACGGAAGCCATCTTGCGAAACGTCACTTTTCTTTCGGTGACGCGGATTATAACAAGCCGCTCTAGGAATTTCCAAGAAAATGTAATTTCCTTTTGTGGAAATTATGACAAAATAAAAACTTATAATAAGCCTAAGGGCTATGGATTCGTGGGATATGGCGCTTTTAGCGGTAAGTGATCGCCTTGTGATTTTCCTAACCTCTCTCGTCATGAGGGAAAAGCTTTGAACAAATTTTCCGACAAGAAAATGATTAAATTTTAACCTGGCATTTTCTTGTTGCAGCTTTCAACCACTCCCCATCTAATATCTTACCTTTTGGTATTTTACAATGCTGAGTTTTTCTTTGAAATATAACAATGGATTGATGATCAAAGACTTAACTGCGTGTGGTTCAAACCCGTGCATCGATTCACATCCCAAGATTGGTGTGATGAAACGCTAGTTTAAGCAAGCGTAATTATTAATATATCGCTCATGTGCGTAGCGGATTGTGTATTTCTACAATTAATGTGTTTATTTTCTTGATGTATTTTTCATAACCTTTGGTGCGGCCATGTGGCTCAGCTTACCTTAAGCTTTTATTCTAAATTTAGGAATGGGTATCCTATAAGAATTAGGATAAGGCAAGGAACGCAGGGACATTATACTTTTTCCTTTTTTTTGTGTTGGAAATGAAACACTGGAAGTAATTTTGAAACTTAATAAATTTATTTTAAATTTCAACTATACATGAACTCTTTGATTTTATCCACCAAACTAAACCCTGTGAGAGAATCCACGGCTGGGTAGACCAAATCCCTGGCTTGAGATTAAAAGTTCAGGCCTCGGCAAGGCTATCCGAGCAGATTTTGATCCGGCTGGCTGGCGCCCGAAAGTTTTCATATATTTTAGGGGAAGACCATAATTCTTCCTCTTTATATTTGCCAGCTGGAAATAAAAGCAATTTATATTTTATTTTTGTAACATTACCTTTTGTTTAACACAAATTCGTAAAATTTAATACAACTAGCGCCATCTATTGACACTAGTTGTGACACTGGTTGTCACTTTGCCAATAGACATATTCTTAGGAGCAGAAATTATTTTGTCGTATTATATAACATTCATTTAAATAAATTAATTTGATTCATTATTTGTTGTAGGAAAATAACAGAAATAAAGTTAGCATTCTTTTGGCTTTTGTTTGACCAATATCGAACGATCCAAAGACAATTAGGGTTCTATGGTTGGAAATGAAAGTGATTGAATGACAGATGCATTTGTGGTTTATGATAGCAAAAATGTGTGACGCAGAATTTTAGTGTGGTGATTTGTGATATTTTGGAGAATAAAGGCCAAATTGCTATCGCAGGGCTATACGTTTCATTCAATTAAGTTTCCGATTCGTGGGGCTTTAAAGCCGGCTGAAGGGGCGCGTAAACCCCTTTCCTACTCTGAAGTGCTCCAAGAGTGATTGCTACCGGGGAGTACGGCCAAGAAATGGAGGAAGCTAAAATGGCTTCCCAGTCGGATAATATACATAAATCCTAATTGCTCTGCTGGCTGAAAATGGTCAATAAGAAAATACAACAACACATGTGGTTGGGAGAGGAGTTCCTTTCCAGTATTTTGGAAGGACACGGGAAAACAAAACAAAACAGTACAAAAATATTTATCAGCGGAAATTATGCATGGCGGATTAGATAACCCATAGCAGTTAAATTACTCATAGTATATTATGCTCTTAGTAGCTGTTTCCTTTTTCTTAAAATTAAAAAATGACCCAAAATCTGACCGTGGGTTCAAGGCCGGCGAGATCTTAATGTAAATAAATACTCACTTGTCGGGCCGCCCCGTCGTTAGACAAATCCAGAAGACCAAGGACTGAGGATGGCGTGGTGACGTCAGCAGCGGCATCGTTTCCCCTTCAGGTCGTACTTTATATAAATGTAGCCTTAACTAGTATCGTTCAGTACATAGTCTAAATAGAGAATTGATGGTTTGCAAAAGTTTTGTGTTCCTGAATGTGGTTTTGTAAGGTGCGTGATAAGGGGTGAATTCAGCCCCGAGACAGAGACACGCTGCTGGTGCTAGCCGGACAAGCCCGCATTCAGGCACTAAAGGTACAGGGCAAATAAATTGTTATGTACCTAAGTAAATATACCTAACTATAAGAACTTGTGTCATAACTTTAGGCATGATAGGAAAGACTCGTACTTTTACACACTCTTTTGTTATTCTTGATTAAATATTCTAATTAACTTTCAGAGTCGATCTTTCATTACATTCCACTGGAATCCCCTCTGACCCGTTGACCAGCTACAGTCTGCTAACGCCTCCTCTACTTCACGCACCCCTGTGCTGGTGTGTCTGCGAGGGCTTAACACCCTCGCGGGTACCTCCACGCAGGAACTACTATAGTAGGGAGGGGGCGTTACATTTTATTTAATAATTTTTCACCTGTATATTGGGTGAAAAATAGCTATATGACAAGTTGTAGTTACTGTTTAGTACAGTTTACTGTTTAGGTAAGGTTTCTCAATTCTTATCCTCATATTATCTTATATATAAAATTCTCGTGTCACAATTTTCGTTCCCATACTCCTCCGAAACGAAAATTGCATTTTAAAGACTTCACGAATATGCCAGATAACTTGTTCCACTTTTGGACTGGTTTAAATAAACCGCAGTTCCAAAATCTTATTGGACAACTACCTTCTCTAAATGAAAGTTGTAATTGTCCTAAAACAGCTTTAGGATTATTTTTAATTAAAGCCCATACTGGGGAGCCTCACGACAGGCTAGCGTCACTATTTAAAAGAAATAAAGCATCTATATCCAGGCTTTTAAAAAACGCTCGGGAAGCACTTTTGAGGGATTTTGTACCCCTACACTTCGGGGTTAATCGATTGACCAGAGAAGACTTAATTTTAAAGAACTTGAAAATACCGGAAGGGTTATTTGGAGACAGGGAAACACGTAGGCCAATAATTATATTTGATGGCACATACATATATTTACAGAAATCATCCAACTATATGTTTCAAAAAAGAACATATAGCTTGCATAAATACAGAAACTTGATAAAACCATTTTTATTAGTTGCTACTGACGGCCATATTATAGATGTGTTTGGACCATATCCTGCCACCCAGTCTGACTCAGACATAATGAATCCAAAATGAAAATAGCATTCTAAGAAGATATTTTAGACCTAATGATATTTTTATTTTGGATAGGGGATTCCGTGACTCAATTCCATTATTGGAAAGTCACGGATACAAAGTTTATAAACCTGAAAATATGGAGATACACAATTAACTACTACAAATGCTAATAAAACAAGGTATGTCACATTATGTCGATGGGTGGTGGAAGTTATAAATGGAAGATTTAAAAATGAACTTAAATTATTCAGAGCTGAATATTTTAATCTGGCCTCAACACATTTAATGAATGATTTCCGTATAATATGTGCTGCATTAATATCAAGTCAAGTTGTGAGATAGGCTGGATGCAGAGCTTATTCTCAATAGAGCAGTGGAAAGCTTTAATGTTACAAACTGCCTAGCTGAATATGTAACGGATAATAATATTAATCGTCGCCGAGCCCAATTTACCCCAATTGATTCTAAACATGAGGCACTCAATATTTTCCCTCAAATGACCATGTCTGAGCTAGAATTATTTGCTTTAGGAGTTTACCAAATTCGTCAAGCCCGATCCTATTTTGGGGAACATATTAGGCCGAATGGGTCATTTGAGGTGGAAATAGCCACTGAAATGGAGATCAGTAATATACCAGGCTTATCGTCATCTGAAACTGTTCTTTTAAGGGGTCGAATTAAATGTTTCGAATAAAATATATTATACATATATTCTTCTTTAAAGACAGGGGATCATTGGGATGAAAAAATTGACCAATATTATTGCACATGCATTTGTGGAAGGCGCACAATGGGATGCTGTGCGCATGTCATGACGATAGTCTGGTACTTGGGCTGGGCTCGGCACCAAGAAGTAATTTATGCACCAGCCTCCTTCTTAAATAACATACTATTAATAAGAGATAATGAATAAACAAAATAATGTAAAAGTGTTGTTTTATTTAATGTTTCTATGAAAATTCAACTACCATATTACAGCTTACTCTAATGACTGTTGTTGGTCTCAAGCCCTTTTTACAACACACAACAATAACACATGTCTTCAGAATAAGATGGGTTTAGCCATAGCACAACACCGTAGCCAATTGTGAAGAACTCTCAGTCATACAAGTTTCCTCATGTTTTTCTTCGCTGTAGAAAGTAATATTAGGTTGCCACACACAACTGAAAAGTCAAGAGGTGCATGTGAGAGTCAGATATCTAAACCACTGGGCTATCACTGCTTTCAAAGATAATAACGTTCACTTCCACTTGCTTGCAACATGCATGTGTTGACTGTCTCATAAAGGTAATTATGCTTTTTAATCACTTGGGTGCTTGACTTTTCCTCTTCCGACATTCTTCTCCACTACGGACTGGTCATTTTCTTACGAAGAGTACCTATTATTACAAACAACCTATGTAAACCAATCAATAGGCCTGAGGTTCCGAAAACAGTCTTCGCTTCGATTCGGTTAGTTTGTATTCTGAATGGGATATCTACAAAGGGGATGATGCCTTTTGTTAATAAAACCTATTTAGGTAAACCAGCATTCTACGTACACAGTATGATGTGAACTGTCATTGTGAAAAAGAATACCTATTATGTTATTATAAAATGGTGTTCATGAAGAAAGTATTTTTATTTAATTTTTAATAGGTTATGGGCTTTAACACGCAGCGATAAAAGGTAAAAAGAAAATATAAAGCATGGCTGAATTAAAGGAAATGGAATTTAAAATTAAAACAAATCAATATGGTGTAACTCCATTCGCCGGTGCAGATTTCAGTAATTGGTTTTTAAGAATTAAAACAATCCTAGAAGAAAAACAACTGCTTAAATATATAAATCAAAATATAAAATCTAAAGTGCTTAATGAAACTGAACAAATTGAAAACGCGAGAACCAAGAATATTTTAATACAATGTATATCTGATAATTACTTAGAAATAATTAAAGACTGCACACTAGCCATAGAAATTGTAGAAAAACTAGAAAAAATATTTGTGAGAACAGGAATTTCGTCACAATTACTAATACGCAAAAAATTACTTACAATGAAGTTTAAAGAAAATGAGTCTCTTTCAGAATTCATTCTGGAATTTGACAGAGTAGTGAGAGAACTAAAGTCGTCGGATGCTAAACCTAGTGATAGCGAAATAATATGCTATCTATTATTAGCTATGCCAGATTCATACGATAGCGTCGTAACAGCTATAGAAACGTTATCGTCAAGCCAATTGACGCTGGAATTTGTCAAAAGTAGATTATTGGAGCAAGAAATTAAAAAGAAGAACAGAGAAAATACACTCGATACTCAAGATAATCATAGAGTGTTCTATCAGAACAATGCTTCTCAAATGCGCTGTTACGGCTGTGGAAGACAAGGTCATCGTCAATCCCAGTGCCGTATGCGCGGGAATTATTCGAAATCTAGATTTTGGAAGTCGCGGGCTAATAGCGCAGAAGAAACGAAGGAAGTAGCCTATATGTCTGGAGATACAGGAAATGAAATAACAGGTCAGTTTCTACATTTTTATATTGATTCTGGTGCCTCTGATCACTTAATTGGTACTGATGAATATTTCTCAGATTATATAAAGTTAGAAAATCCTATAAAGATCAATATTGCTAAGAAAGATCAATATCTTTATGCTACAAAAATTGGCAATATACAGACTGATACTTGCAAATTATTAAATGTTCTCTATGTACCAGAATTAAGTAATAACTTCTTAATAAAATAAAATCTTTCAATCGACTCGCTGACTGCTGTTGGATATTTTAAGGTTAAATCTCATTTCTCAGGGTTATTTCATTTTTGTCAAATGTCATCATGACACGTTTAATATACGTCAATGTCAAAATGGACGCATGTTGTTGCGCTTTTATTTTGCAAAATAATTTCGCATTGTACCTCGTAAATTGAACTTTTTAGTAAGAAATAAAGAAAAAAATGTTACTATTTTATGACCCCGAACATTTCGAAATACCGTACAAATACCTGGCCCAGGCACCATATGGGTCATTTTCAATAAAAAATGTACTTTCTCTCACAATACCCTGTCCTCACTCAAAAAAAACTTAGTATTAAGATACCGTTGTCAATATCATTAATTTATTGTTCTAAATATAAATTATACAATCTTACCTTATCTATTTAAACCTTATTACCTCTCCCGTATACAATTTTTATTAAAAAAAAAAAACAAATAAAAACGAGAACTTATTTCTTTATTAACAAAGCATGTGTGTCTCACTTATGCTCACGACAAAATAAAAATTAACTGACGCATATTTCAATGAATTATTATGAAATCTCGTTTAAGGTATATTAACTGATATACTGTTCTACCGAAAAAAAAAGAAAATTACTGTAAACGTAAAACAAAAGCATAGTAAAATATAATTTAAATACATGTCCACTTTTGTGATACTTTGTGTAACACCTCTGTGTAACGAGGATATCACATATTATTTGATTTATTTTGAACGCATTCTTAATTTATTTAACACTAGCAATACCGTTAGCAACTGCTAACCTAACAAAATAACAGAATCGCCATATTGTTTTTAACATTTGGACTCAAAGCTGTGGTGGTTGATTTTTGTCGCTGTGCATTTTCTTTCAGAATTCATTCTGGAATTTGACAGAGTAGTGAGAGAACTAAAGTCGTCGGATGCTAAACCTAGTGATAGCGAAATAATATGCTATCTATTATTAGCTATGCCAGATTCATACGATAGCGTCGTAACAGCTATAGAAACGTTATCGTCAAGCCAATTGACGCTGGAATTTGTCAAAAGTAGATTATTGGAGCAAGAAATTAAAAAGAAGAACAGAGAAAATACACTCGATACTCAAGATAATCATAGAGTGTTCTATCAGAACAATGCTTCTCAAATGCGCTGTTACGGCTGTGGAAGACAAGGTCATCGTCAATCCCAGTGCCGTATGCGCGGGAATTATTCGAAATCTAGATTTTGGAAGTCGCGGGCTAATAGCGCAGAAGAAACGAAGGAAGTAGCCTATATGTCTGGAGATACAGGAAATGAAATAACAGGTCAGTTTCTACATTTTTATATTGATTCTGGTGCCTCTGATCACTTAATTGGTACTGATGAATATTTCTCAGATTATATAAAGTTAGAAAATCCTATAAAGATCAATATTGCTAAGAAAGATCAATATCTTTATGCTACAAAAATTGGCAATATACAGACTGATACTTGCAAATTATTAAATGTTCTCTATGTACCAGAATTAAGTAATAACTTATTGTCTGTAAGTCGTATTGAAAACAATGGATATGGTATTAAATTCGAGAATAATGTTGTTAAAATTCACAGGAATAATTATGTAATTCAGGAAGGTACAAGGAAAGGTAATTTGTATGACATCAAATTTAGAATCTCAAAGGCAATAGTACAAAAAGCCTACGCGATACCATCCTCTGATGAGATATGGCATAGAAGATTGTGCCATACGTCAAATGATAAAATGAAAATACTAAAAGGTAAGAAATTAATAGAATGTGAATTATTGTCAAATTCTGATATACTGTGTGAGCCATGTTTAAAAGGACGTCAAACGAGATTACCATTTAATAATGATTACAAAAAGACGACTAGAATTCTAGAACTCATACATACATAGTGATCTGTGCGGTCCAATTAGACCTGAAACACATGACAATAAAAAATATATTTTGACTTTTTTGGATGATTATAGTCATTTTATGGTTGCCTATTTACTGGAAAATAAAAAGGATGTGTTAAAATATTTCAAAATATATTCAAAAATGGTTGAGGCTAAATTCAATTGTAAAATATCGAGATTTCGTTGCGATAATGGAACCGAATATATAAATCATTATTTTAATGAATACTGTCAACAGGAGGGAATTCAGATAGAAACTACTATAGTATATTCACCACAACAGAACGGAAAGGCAGAGAGATTAAACCGTACATTAGTAGAAAAAGCTAGAACAATTTTAGCAGATTCCATATTTGATAAGAAAATGTGGGGTGAGGCTGTGTTTACAAGTGCATACGTAATTAATCGTTTGCCTACAGTAGATAATAAAATACCAGCAGAACTATGGTATGGTGAAATATGTAATTATCAAAAATTAAAAGTTTTTGGGAGCGAAGTATACTGTTACGTAAATAGAGTGTACCGACAGAGTAAAATGACAGAAAAATCACAAAAATTTTACATGATTGGATACTGTAACAATGGATACCGTTTATGGGTCCAATAAAAAGGTATTTGGGCTTAGAAATATAGAGAGATCATAAGAATAACGTCATCAAATTACATCAAAAAGCGTATATCGAAAATTAATTAAAACGATTCAACATGCTAGAATGTAAAGGTATATCCACACCGGTAGAGAAAAATCTTAAATTGACTAAGGAAAGTAATACTGAACTCTTTACTAAGAAACCTTATAAATAATTAATTGGCTGTCTTATCTATTTAGTTGTTGGCACTAGACCAGATTTAAGTTTTGCAGTAAGTTTCTTTAGTCGCTTCCAAAGTTGTGCTAATGATAATCATTGGAACTATTTAAAAAGAGTGTTACAATATTTGAAATTTACTAAAGATTTAGCAATTTATTATAGAAATGACATACGCGTAGAACATGATGTAATTGGTTATTGTGATTCTGATTGTACTGATAGAAAAAGTGTTTCAGGATTTTGTCTAACGTTATATGGCAATGTTGTTAACTGGGGAACCAAAAAGCAAAAAACAGTGTCACTCTCAACTGCAGAATCTGAATATATTGCTCTTAGTTCATTAGTTCAAGAATCTTTATGGTTTAAAGGATTGTTAAAAGATTTACACCTAAATTGTGATAACGTTCTAATATTCGAAGATAACTTAAGTTGCATCCATATAGCAAAAAATAGGGAAAGTAAAAGAGTCAAACATATAGATATTAGACATCACTTTATTAAAGATGCAATACAGAATGGTAGTGTAATTTTAAAATATGTAATTTCTTCAGAACAAAAGGCAGATATATTCACAAAGGCTTTATGTAAGGACTTGTTCACTAAGTTTAAGAATGCCTTAGGTTTATTGAATTGTTAAATTAACTATAACTAGGCAGTTTATTGTTTCCATGATTAGTATTAACTATTTGTTCACGTATTTTTGTTTAAGTTATTTATATTAGTTATTTAGTTTAGTTTGTCTTATATAAATAAGTCGTATGTAGAATGTGGTTTAAGGGGGAGTGTTAGTAAAACCTATTTAGGTAAACCCACATTCTACGTACACAGTATGATGTGAACTGTCATTGTGAAAAAGAATATTATGTTATTATAAAATGGTGTTCATGAAGAAAGTATTTTTATTTATTTTTTAATACCTTTTCCATTGGAGTGTTTTTAAATTTCGTAATTCAAGCTTTCGAGAATACATAAACCTAGGTATCTCATTATTATTTATTCCGTCAACTTGTAAAATAAAATCTTTCAATCGACTCGCTGACTGCTGTTGGATATTTTAAGGTTAAATCTCATTTCTCAGGGTTATTTCATTTTTGTCAAATGTCATCATGACACGTTTAATATACGTCAATGTCAAAATGGACGCATGTTGTTGCGCTTTTATTTTGCAAAATAATTTCGCATTGTACCTCGTAAATTGAACTTTTTAGTAAGAAATAAAGAAAAAAATGTTACTATTTTATGACCCCGAACATTTCGAAATACCGTACAAATACCTGGCCCAGGCACCATATGGGTCATTTTCAATAAAAAATGTACTTTCTCTCACAATACCCTGTCCTCACTCAAAAAAAACTTAGTATTAAGATACCGTTGTCAATATCATTAATTTATTGTCCTAAATATAAATTATACAATCTTACCTTATCTATTTAAACCTTATTACCTCTCCCGTATACAATTTTTATTAAAAAAAAAAACAAATAAAAACGAGAACTTATTTCTTTATTAACAAAGCATGTGTGTCTCACTTATGCTCACGACAAAATAAAAATTAACTGACGCATATTTCAATGAATTATTATGAAATCTCGTTTAAGGTATATTAACTGATATACTGTTCTACCGAAAAAAAAAGAAAATTACTGTAAACGTAAAACTAAAGCATAGTAAAATATAATTTAAATACATGTCCACTTTTGTGATACTTTGTGTAACACCTCTGTGTAACGAGGATATCACATATTATTTGATTTATTTTGAACGCATTCTTAATTTATTTAACACTAGCAATACTGTTAGCAACTGCCAACCTAACAAAACAGAATCGCCATATTGTTTTTAACATTTGGACTCAAAGCTGTGGTGGTTGATTTTTGTCGCTGTGCATTTTCTTTCGTATAACGTGGATTTAATCGGTAAGTACCTATAAATTACTCAAAAACTGTATGTTATCATGTGAGTCCGTATACTAACGAGATAATTCAGACGAAGTTAACCCGTTTCAGTGTGATAATTTCATGTTATTTCTTTGACCCTGTGTTGACGCCACGCCATTTTGTTCATTTGTGTAACTGTGGAGGATCGGTGTGACCCGAGCCACAGCGAGGGAGTGAAATAAAAACACTTGTTGTAGTTGCGGAAGCGGAGATCTGTTCGCTTCGGAGTCTCGTGGTGAAGTGCGTGACTCGACCGGGTGCGGCCGGTATTTATTTTGTTTTGAAGCGCGCACATATCGCTATCTTTATTGACCAGCTAATATAATCACTTATAGCCAATGGTACAATTTTAAATGTTGCGTAATAATTAAAACTTAGTAATATACAAAGAAAGAACATATAGAAGACTAATACAAAATATAAAACTAATACAAGTAAAACTAATACAAATAAAACTAGTACATATAGAAAGCTTAATACTAAAGGTGAGTAAAACACGTGAAGTATTAATTCGTTTATGTACGAAATCTTAATTACTATTTGTACATAATAATTCCAAGCTCTATAATAATCAATCTTTTAATCCAATAATTATATGTATTTATATATATTATCGTATGATGCAATACAAAAATGTAGAACGATATAATTAATGATTAAACGAACTTACCTGTATGTGAAGTTCGATCATAATTATACGAAGGATTCGTCGCTTGTAGATATTGAGAGATTTGTCATGAGAAGAAAAAAAAAAAGAAAAACGGGTCTGAGTTATACACAGTTTTGCAATCAATGTTATTTATTGAATCATTAAAGCTGTGCATACATAATATTTGTTAATTAACAATTTTTTGATTTTTAATATTAATTAAATAAGTATTTTGTATATATTAATGCAAATCTATAATTATGCTTGTATATAATTTGGAGTAAAATTATCTATAGTATATAGTATTATATTTACATATTTGTCACGAATTCCCGTTAAGGTCTATATATTCCATGACTAGATACAACCTAAGACCGATTGACTAACTACGGATCTTTATTTGGAAGTTCATAAAACTACACGTGGGCATAGAACGGGCATATTTTTGGGTAGTAGCGAACAACTTCGCTACCCACAATGTACCTTATAGAAATCCTGAAATAGCACACTAACACATGTGTTAAAGATTACTCTTAAAATGCATCAGAGATTAAATAATAAATAAATAATAAATTGGAACGATACAACAAAGGACTTACTGGCATTTCAGCTATCATCTCGCACACACTTTACTTTCCAACACCACGTCTCAACTCACTCTATACACAAAAGTATAACACTGTATATATTATGATATATAAGAATGTACACAGCACAGGCGTGCACCTCTGATGGCGAGCGATACTCAACTTCCTGTTTACAGAATGACGCCCGTATTTATACACAATGTCTTTTTCGCCTACCCTCTACCAACTCTGAATTCATTAATAGTGCAATACCAACATGAAATCAGTATTGCCATTCTATAAATAATAAATAAATGTTGCCAGTCGAACACACGATCACGACATTCGGCCATCCGACATTGTGCAACCTCCCGGTGCACAACCACCAAACATTTGCTTTGCTAAGCTTAGTTCGCTTCACTCCTTGCAACAATCTGTAGTGTACAACAAAACATCTTCATCCATTCATACTTGCACGATGACATTTAGTTTTAGTAAATCACGACATTCGGGAGAATTAAAAAGGATAACAAAAAGGAAACCTACATTTTTTCAATTTAGTAATATCAAACTTAAAACCTCAAACCGATCTGAAATCCAAAACTATCGAGCTTTTGATCTTGAGATTTGTGAAGTGTGTGTGAAGTGCAATTAAACT
This sequence comes from Erebia epiphron, assembly GCA_963932025.1. Taxonomy (NCBI): domain Eukaryota; kingdom Metazoa; phylum Arthropoda; class Insecta; order Lepidoptera; family Nymphalidae; genus Erebia; species Erebia epiphron. Next base: position 4,821,017 of record OZ009948.1, read on the forward strand.
GATTGATATCGCTGAGTCGAAATTTCACAACAGAAATAAAAATATCGCAATTTAAATCTAAAACTCGTATAGAATAAAGTTAGGCAAATAAAGGATTAATTATCTAAAGCTGAATAAAAATCTAATCTGAAACTTAATCAAAGTCTGGAACAGTTACAGTCTAAAACATAATCTAAACAGTATGTTACATATACCGTAAGCAAAAGTCTAAAACTGAATTCAAATTTAATAAAATACCCAATATTTATTTTATTTCTTATACCGTTTCAGTTATTTATACCTTACAAGCATCTGACGCTGAATCTAAAGCTAAGTAAATATCTAAACCCTGATTACAATCTGTAACAGACCAACAGGTCCATCATCCTGAGCTCCACCTATCATGTGTCATACATGACGTGTCATGCCTGCTTTTTTTAAAAAACTTTATTGAAATCGAAAAATTTATCAGAACGTAAAGGAAAGCTGATTTTATTAAAATTTTAGGACTTGACAAGAAATAAGTATCACACACTACCCCAGAGTTCACAATAAAATCTACAACCGCATCCAATGCAAACATTAATCAGGATTACTAATCTATCAATTCTTCAATTCAGTTGGATCTGCTGTACCATTAACTAATCTTTACTAATCGTTTGAATCAAATTCAGTCTATGTTAAATTATCTGCTCTAAATTCCTGACATCGTATACCTGTTGGCGGTAGACTGTTTCCACTATGTTAAATTATTACTATTTTAAAATCTTTAACTATGTAACAGTCAACGTTTTTTTTAATAAATGAAATGAAATTTTTCGTAGCTTATTCAAAAATTTTAACAAATAGAGTTCAATTCTATTAAACACGCCTCAAAACACAAGTTGTTTTAGTTTATTCCCTTCTTTTCCTAACCTTTCCTTTCCGTGTTAACCTCTGAATAAACCCATCAAAAAGAGACAGCACCACAAAATTCAACCGAATCAGTTCAGGTTATGTTGTCCAAGACAATCTTTAACTTGTGAAATACTTAGAATCTTACCCAATTCTTTGAACTGGGTCAAATACCTGAACTTTGACTACAATCATCATTGAAAACCAAACAAAAAGTACAAAACTAAACCTTAGTCCAAAACTAAATCTAACTCTTCATCAAAGGCTTCTTTGAAATGCAAAACTTTAGTATGAATTGAAGTAGAATCGGCTTGCAATTATTGTACAATACTTAATCGCTATCATATAATTATTTTAAATTACCTTTACTCAATAGCAATTTCAATTAAAATACAAAATTCAAATTTTGCTGTAAATCCAAAGCTTGATACAAAACTAAATAATAAAAAAAAACTAGATGAAAACCCCAAATTCAGAAATTTGAATTTAATACTCAAAACCTCTTTTGTCTTTTTTTTTCAGAATCATTACCTGAACATATGAACAAAAATCAAACCAATTATAAATAAAAACGTTACACCAAGTTATAATATATTACGTCAGTAACATAATATAGTATATATACTGAGTGTTTTATTCATTCTGCTTTTTAATACTTTTTGCTTTACTTTTCTGCGTCTTTTAATAATTAAAGTAAGTATTTACAAATTAACTGACGGTTGTAGGCCGGAGCCGCTAGGTGAGGGTATACCTTCGTCACGAGCTTGCGGATCCACAACGCCCGTGCATCACACGACATTATCCATTAAATTTGAGAAAAACAATATGGAGATAAAATTAGAGTAAGCAAGCACGCACTAGTCACTCTCTAGAAAATATAATTTTTACATCATATTATACTCTCGAGATTTTGGACGGCAAAAGATAATTAATTGCGCGATTTCATTTTCAATTCAAATAATAGTCTGTTAAATTTTATCATCCAGTTCATTATTTCAAATCACTCAGATAAATATATAGAAAGAAAACCCAATGTGACTTCGAGAATGGCGCATTTTTACAATTTTATTACTTTATTGAACGGGCTTCTCGTGTCGTGACTGTAGTTTCTAGCAAGCTACTTAACTTCGAGCCTCAAATGTTCAGCCCTTATATTTATTTATTTATCTTTCTTTGTGATTAGTAAATGTTCCAAAAATTTTAATCTTTTTATTAAATTCAATTTAACATTTAATGAACTAACTTGGTCAAACTGAATCACTGGAATGCTAATTAGTATTGACGAAACACGTTTGAACTATTTTTGGAATTATTATTTTTGCGATATCTAGAATTTCAAAATTACTACAACCTTCACCGTTACAAGCTGAAGTATATATCCTTCCGTATTTAATTCTTAACGCATTCCGAACATCGGACCGCATTATGTTGAAAGCCATAAAATAGTGTAAACAAACGAGTGAAAGATCTATTAACAACAACAAACTTGGAACCTTTGTTTCAATTTACTTTATGCATTCCTTGCTTGTTAACTTTTTAAACTACTAAGCATAGTCTACAAGTGAGTCATATATTTGAGAAACACAAATCTTTCAAATATAACGAATGGGTGAGTGACCAACTGATAAGTTGAACCAATGACAATAAGGCTATTACATGCATCATTTCCTAAACCACATCGACATCGATCTGGTACGTTATTATAAATAGTGTACATATAATAACTATGTTATTGTATATCTTCAAATGAAGCGTACTCATATAATATCGATCTAATTTCAATTTGCAAGTTCGTTTGATCATCATAGTTTTTTTTTGAAATAACTATAATTCATTCGTATTTCGGCGCATTCAAATTATATACATCCGAAACACGTCGAGGATCGGTCGCCTTACATCGGGATCACTAATTAATCCATTTTAAAGTCCATACAAATACAATCAATTTTTGCGGCTGTACCATTAGGTACAGTTATACTACTTGTAAAAATTGATCTTAGTCGTTTAAAATAACCGAAATCTATCTAAAATCATTCAAAATTTAAAAATGTAGAACTTCCGCTGATCAAAACATTTAAAGGCACACAGGAACTATGAAAAATGAATAAAATGCCATGGTAGTTCTAGATAGAACGAGTTACTTGTACAGTAATCCACTAAAGCAGCTAATAATTCTGGACTAGAAAACTTGCTTTCATTATGTACATCCCTTTAGTTTGATATGTACGTAAAATTAAGTAAATAAAATACATTAGATCCTTCACGAACAGTTAGATAACATACTGTCAAAAACAGTAACGCACTTATTCACAACCTACCGACTCATTAGGTCACAACTTATGGAAACACTTGTTCCACTCTAGTAACACACTTGGTTACATTCTATGGACTCACATGGCCCAAATGACATACATAGTCATTCTAAAATGGTGACTCACATGGCCACCTTAAAATATTGACACACTTGGCCACTCTATAATAGTGAGTAGACACACTCATGACTACTCCAAACGTATACGAGCTCTCTGACCATCATTCAATATCTTTATTCTTACTCCCACAATACCAGCTACGCAAAATCGTCAATTTCAACTTGAAATCTAAGATATTCTAACGTCTCTATCTTGTATTCTTCCAAAATCCTTCATTATTAACCTCAATCACTGATAAATCTGTCAAGAGACACTAAGGCTTCCGTACATGAAAGCGGAACCCCTGATGTCAATCAACCTGTAATGCGATAGAAAGAGGTTCCCCTTTTTTTTTTAACTACAAATGATAATGATACCAATAGCTGATATACAATACAGTACTAAAATACATATGCTGTGATAATAGCACATATTAAGAGTTGCAAATGGACTTGGTCAGTAAAACCACTATTATTCTTTCAGCATAGGTACAACTACCATCGAACAAATCACTAATAAAAGGGCAAATGATTTTAAGCAAGTGCTTAAATAAACTTATCATAAATTACATGTCTGGCCAATGTACTTCACTAATGTAATTTAAGTTCACTCGCGGCACTAATATAAATAGTTGCCCTGCCACTCAAAAAAAATTACTTTTTAAACACTACAAATTCCTAAGACACCTGTTTTGATCGAGTCTAGTACTACCAGACTAAACTATCTAGATCACATAAAATAAGTATACCAGTAAGTATACTTTTATATCGAGAATTTAAAACTAAATCATACTTTTATCGTATTTCTTATAAATCACACATGAAACTAATCAGAGTTCGATAAATTGCTTTGCATCCTAGTATTGACATGAGGGTATCTTATTCGACATATTCACTTCTCTTTTTTTTTTATTACTATTATTCACTCCATGAATTCTCTTCGTGAATAACCAGTAATCTAATCTATGCCTGGTTAATAGAAATTTCAAATTAAAAACTAAATTAAAAATTAAAAACCTTGTAAAATCAAAATTCGAAACTTAAACAGTGCGTAAAAAAAACTACAATCTCATTCAGTACACTAGTCTGAAGGCACGAGGCTGCTTTTAAATTCAATAATCATTTAACTACATTTACACTAAATAAAACTTTAGGTAACGTTCATCCAAAGTAATGGTCCAGAGAATAATTCACAAATACTCGAGTTAATTAGAACTGATAATTATTTACCTATTTCATATCTCTAGGAGTACCTCAGGTTAACCAGTAGTAATAATCAAGCTGTATGGTATCGCATTTAATCATCTAAAATGGCTGCTCAGACGGCCGGTGCTAGTGAAATTTATTCCAGTATGTCAACTCTCATACTGGCGAAATTCTCGCTTGACGCTTTATTTGTTGATTATAGCTAAATAACACAAAATTTCTTGGACTCATGTCCAGGACATGACATTTTTACATCATCTATCATAAATAAATACTATGGACACTATATTCAAAACTCAATTCACTGAAATTTCTATCGATGTGTTTTATCTAAACTAAATACCTTAGAATCAGAATTACTTCGACACTAAAGTAAACTTCTTACAAAATCGTAATTCGGGGATCATCCTCCTCGATGGAAGCCAGTCGCCAAGCTGGTTTGAGTTGGCAATTCATTCAGATGAGACTTCACAGTCTTAACGTCGTGATGACGTAATATTAAAGTTTACAGCAAACTCTTTTCCAATTTGTGGGTAACTAAATACGAAATATAAATGTAATTCAAATATTAATTGCCTTGATACAATGTCAATTATTATCGCACGAGATCATTACCAAACACTCGATTTAACCTCTACTCAAATGGAATACAACATAGTATTATAGCCAAAATAGCAAATCTAAGAGTTCACCCAGAACTAATGTTATTCAATGTACCCACACAATAGGTGTCAAAACAGATTTAGCAATATCCAAAAGTTCTTTGCTGCACGTTATCTTTATAGCATAGCAAGAATGGATCTCAAGTACATGCTAACTTTGATTAAAGTAGTCAATCTCTTTTGAACTTAGTAAACGGAATACTCTTTGTTTAAAAGTTTTGAAGGTACGACACAGAGAATTGTGTCACAATATAACTACTTAGTGAACAATATTTTTCTCGTGTTAAAAAAATATTGTTTTCTTGGGTTCATTTTCACTTCTGAAGTTGTCACGAATTCCCGTTAAGGTCTATATATTCCATGACTAGATACAACCTAAGACCGATTGACTAACTACGGATCTTTATTTGGAAGTTCATAAAACTACACGTGGGCATAGAACGGGCATATTTTTGGGTAGTAGCGAACAACTTCGCTACCCACAATGTACCTTATAGAAATCCTGAAATAGCACACTAACACATGTGTTAAAGATTACTCTTAAAATGCATCAGAGATTAAATAATAAATAAATAATAAATTGGAACGATACAACAAAGGACTTACTGGCATTTCAGCTATCATCTCGCACACACTTTACTTTCCAACACCACGTCTCAACTCACTCTATACACAAAAGTATAACACTGTATATATTATGATATATAAGAATGTACACAGCACAGGCGTGCACCTCTGATGGCGAGCGATACTCAACTTCCTGTTTACAGAATGACGCCCGTATTTATACACAATGTCTTTTTCGCCTACCCTCTACCAACTCTGAATTCATTAATAGTGCAATACCAACATGAAATCAGTATTGCCATTCTATAAATAATAAATAAATGTTGCCAGTCGAACACACGATCACGACATATTGTTATTATAGGTTTTTAATATACTTGTCGCAAAGGAGCCTTCTGTACAATCTAGAATTTCTTTATGATAAAACTTTCCAAAGGTATTCGAGGAACCGGACCAACCAGCTGTTCTTCGAATCGAGTCTAAGTTAACGCCAAGACCGTGGGCCATAGAAGTGGCGGCGTGTCGTGTACTGTAGGCAGAGAATAATGACACGTCAATGCCACTGCGACGCAAAACATCTTTAACCCAACGACCTAAGGTCTGGGATGTAACGGGTCCGTGAGGTCGCCTTGTACTGAGGAAAAGATAAATCTGATTATTAAGAAGATGTTTAGTTTTATCAAGATAGCATTTTAGAGTTAAAACTGGACATATTTGGGTTTTTTCAGAGAAGGAGGGGAGAACTAAAATGGGTTGTAAAGATCCTATTCGAGAAGTTTTAATTAAATCAATTATTCTAATGAATACCTGATTGTTGGTAAAATCTATGTTAGATGTTTGAATTTTTGAGAAAGTTTGCAATCTATGCGCTGTTGCTAGTGCTAATAAAGTTATTAGTTTCCTTGAGAGTTGTTCCAGTGTTAAACTCTCATTAGGGAACCATTGTTCTAAGAAATTCAGTACAATCGAAGTATCCCAAGTAGCATTATATTTTGGCATGGGAGGTCTAAGCCTAAATATTCCCCTGAAAAACCTATTTATGTTGTCGTCTTTTCCAATGAAGTTGCCTAATATTAGAGATAGTGCAGATCTACAGCTATTAATTGTGCTGTAGCCAGCGCCTTTATCATAAAGTTCAGTTAAAAAATCAATAACATTAATATTTGATGCTTGATAAAAATCAATAGAATGTTCCTCACAATATTATGATGTGATACAATAGTGATGAAACTCAAAAGAACATATACATTCGTTATAGGAATTTCTGCAATAACCTCATTAAAAAAGTTAAGCGTCAATATGAGCAAAATCAATTTTTACGAAACAAATTAAAACCTAAAGCCGCATGGAACCTTATAAAGCGTGTTGCAAATCTTGACTCAAACAAAATCAGTAATACATAGCTCTTTAAAGTAGCTAGTGATAACAATACTGCTGTTAACGCTGTCAATAAATTTTTTGCTAGTATCGGTGAAACTTTAGCCAATAAGGTAAAAAATTCCAACAGTAGTATTAAACCATCAATCATTGATCCTTGTTTCCAATCCGTAGCACAACCAAAATCTATGGTACTTTACAGCTGTGATAAAGAAGAAGTAGAAAGGATTATTCTTGGACTACGTGGTGATTGTGCTACTGGCTGGGATGGCATTTCCTGCTCCTTATTAAAACAGGCCAGACATATTCTCTCACCCGTTCTGGCGCATATCTTTAATATCTGTTTTTCAAACGGAGTCTTTCCAACAGTTTTTAAAAAAGCGGTTATACACCCGATTTACAAGAGCGGAGACAGAGGCAGTGTCAATAATTATAGGCCAATCGCCATCCTATCTTCCATATCCAAACTTTTAGAAAAAATGATAAATAGTCGCCTTGTCAATTACCTTAACAAATATAATATTTTATCAAATTGTCAATTTGGATTTCGAAGTGGTAAATCTACAGAGGATGCTATTCTAGAACTAACGAGTACAATAACAGACAGTTTGGATAGGAAAGAGAAGGTCATTGGAATATTCCTTGATATGTCAAAGGCTTTCGACACTGTTTCTGTCCCTATTTTAATTCGTAGGTTAGAAGAAATCGGTGTTAGAGGAATAGTACTCAAAATTTTTAAAGACTATCTGAGCAATCGTACTCAAAGTGTGAAAATTGGCAGTTGTATAAGCCAAGAAGAAATCTTAACTTACGGCGTCCCTCAGGGGAGTGTTTTAGGTCCAACACTCTTCCTCATATATCTTAACCAATTATGTAATCTAACCCTTCCTCTTGTTAAAATAGTAGCGTACGTTGACGATATGGCGATAATTGTTAGGGGTAAAAACTGGACTGAAACACATACTAACGCAGAACGGGTGTTAGAAAAGATAATGATGTGGCTTTCCTCAAATTTACTTTCATTGAACGTACAAAAAAGCAAATTTATCACTTTTTCTCTAAAAAAGAACTCTCAACCTGATGAATCATTCTTGATAAAAGTGCATAACTGTGGCTTACATTTTGCTGACTGTGGTTGCAGTAAAATGGACCGTGCTGACACTATAAAATACCTAGAAGTTATTATTGATAGCACGCTAATCTGGGCTCCACAAATTGATAAACTTGTTGGTCAAGCTAGGAAAATGATATATGTATTTAAAAATCTCAAACCTATACTTGACACCAAAACTTTAAAAATTGTTTATATAGCTTTGGTACAGTCGATCCTATCATATTGCATTACAAGCTGGGGTAATTGCGGAAAAACCTTACTTCTACGACTAGAGCGAGCTCAAAGAGCTATTCTAAAAGTGATGCTAGGAAAGCCTATTCTCTTTCCAACTAACGAGTTGTATGATTTGTGCGATGTGCTCACTGTGAGACAGATTTACATACTCCATGTAATATTACGTAAGCACAAACAGCTACACTTTGACCCCACCTTACAACATCGTAAGAGAAGGTCTGATAAAGTGTGCCAGATCAAACCTTGCAGAACTGATTTGGCAAGAAAACACTTCTGTTATGCTAGCTCAATAATTTACAATAAAGTTAATTATCACTTAAATATATTAGCGATGGGTCGTCGACGCATTTTCCGTAAACGAGACTAGACCGTTCATGGACGTTCATCGACTAGTCGAGCAACTAGTTGAATTCGTCGACTAGTCCACGCTGCGACGTGACGTTTTCATTGAGTTCAAATTGAACGGTATGTTGATTTCTACGAAGAAACGGTGCAAAGACGTCCGTCGCTCTTAACTATGCTGTCTTTTTCGATGTTTTGTGGACATAGGTCAATTTGATGAAAAAATTTGATCTTCCCTTCATGCTTTAACAGGCTTAGGACTGGCTGAATATAGATTAAAATTATAATTCAGGCGCATTTAAAAAATCAACTGATTTTATGTACATGATTAATTATTTTTTTTTAATTTATCTTTTTGTATTTTTTTTTACTTTGTCTTTTTGTATTTTTGTTTTTGCATATTTTTTTCTTTTTTTTGCATTTGAGAAAATGTACTTACATGATTAAAAAAAATTAAATAATAAAACGTCATACCGCGCACGCGTCGTACTGTTAACTAACAAGCAAACAAAAACAACAAATTTAAATTTCTCTTCAAAACTGACCCGTGAACTGGTGTAAACCTGTTTTTCGCTCGCGCGATGTCTCGCTCGTAAGGTGTACTTACCTACGATTAATGTTCGCTCGCACGCAACTATTTACTAAATTACCGCATTTACTTCGTTGCTAAGGTTCAATTTCTCTTGAAGTTAATACGTCCATTCATTGTTCATTGCGTTGACATGGCAAATCGTCCATCAATCACACATTTCAAATGAACTCAATGTCTTAGATAACATGGTTCAAATTTGTTTGGTTTAACAAATAAACTATATTAACCGACTAAAACTATGTGTCGTCGACCGTCGCGATGCCGTTGTGTGACGCTGACGTTGCGTTCGTTTACCCGTCTTCAAATTTCAAGTATTTTCAACTAGTTATCGCATGGACGGTGGACCGTCGAATCGTCGATGATTCTTCAACCGTCTATTGAACTAGTCCGTTCATTCAACGCCCATCCCTAAAATATATACCCTGAAAATTTACGCTCATGTAAAGTACTTACATCTAAATGGCTTAGAAAACTCTCTTATAGTGACACGGAAGATATCGTAACTTTGAAATAATCCACATAATTATTTTGTTTCAGGCATTAGTTCAGCCTATGCAACTAGTCCCTTATGAACGAAGTGATGAAGACTTTAGTGCAGACTCTGACATCACTTATTTGCCATCAGGTGATAAATCTGATATATCAGATTTTTCAGATTATGAGATTGCCCAAGATAGTGAAAAAACATTAACTAGATGTAGAAAAAGCAAACCAAATTCTTGGAAAGAAAATGTCACAAAGTTTCAGAGATCTCAGTGCTTGCCTTATAAAAATAAGAAAAAACAGTGTTCGGCTAAAGCCCCTAAAGCTGTAGATTGTACAAATTGCACATTTAAATGCAATAGTAACTTTTCAGAACACGAAAGGAATGAAATTTGTAAAACTTATTGGGGTCTTGCTAATTATCAGCGACAAAAGGATTACATTCTGAAATGTGTAAAGATGGGTGAGCTAAAGCGCCGTAAAGTAGCTGCTGATAGTGACAAAGCACGGTCTCTATCTAAATCTTATTATTTAGAAAATAATAAGGGCAAACATAGAGTTTGTGCTAAATTTTTTGAAAAAACTCTGTGCATTTCGAATGGGCCTATTAATACAGCCATTAAGGGTTGTAATGCATTTGGTGTCTATGATCGTACAGATAAGAGGGGATGCAAACCTCCTGGCAATAAAACTAGCGAAGATGGTATTGCTATGGTAAAAAGGCACATTGAGAGCTTCCCCGTCATGGAATCCCACTATTCAAGAAAGTCTACAAAAAAGTTATATCTGGATTCTACATTGTCAATTTCCAAGATGTTTGATTTATATAAAAATGATTTCTGTAGAAACAACAATATTGCTAATCCTGTCAGTGAAAAAACATACAGAAGGATATTTTGTAATAATTATAACTTTTCTTTTTTCAAGCCAAAAAAAGATCTCTGTGCCTTATGCTATAAGTATGAAATTGCACATTCTGATCAGAAAAAGGACCTGGAAGCAGAATATTGTTTACATTTAATAAGAAAAGGTCAATGTAATGAAGCTAAAGCCCAAGACAAACTAAGATGTCAAGAGGACCCTTCATTTGTTACTTGCATATTTGACTTACAGAGTGTGCTGCAAATACCCTGCTCGAGCGTTTCTTTATTCTATTACTCACGAAAAATCTGTGTTTACAATTTAACAATTTACATTGGAGATGGGAAAGAAGCTCACTGCTATACATGGAATGAACTTCATGGAAAACGTGGAAGTAGTGAGATAGGGTCAATACTGTACAATTTTCTTAAAAACTTGCCCTCAACGGTATCTGAAATCTCATTATTTTGTGATACCTGTGGGGGGCAGAACAGAAATCAGCAAGTAGCGGCTATGTTGCTCTATGTTGTTCAGAATATTGAACATTTGATGAAGATAGAACTCAAGTTTTTGGAGTCGGGTCATACGTACATGGAGTGTGATTCCATGCACTCAGCTATAGAAGCAGCCAAGAAACACAAAAGTGCCTACTGCATGAATGATTGGGTTGAGATTTTTAAATCTGCTAGGAATAAAAGAGGCAAAAATAAGAGCAATGATAAATATAAAGTGCATGTTTTAACTTACAAAGATTTTTATAATCTACAGGAATTGGCTGCATCTACAATTAAAAATCGAAATAAAGACAAAGATGGTAATAAGGTAACTTGGCTAAAAATTAAATGCATTAAAGTTGAGAAGGAGTTTCCCGGCACTTTATTTTATAGGTATGATCATACAAGTGATTACAATGAGATCAATGTCAGTGCAGGAAGGGGACGCCGACGTACACAGACTGTGGAACTCAATCCAGCCTATAAAAATTTGCTCCCTTTATCTGCAGCTAAAAAAGGAGACCTTTTAAAGTTGTGCAATGCTGGTCTAATTCCAGTAGAACTAATTCCATGGTTTAAAAGTTTACCATCATCGAGTGGTGCATCAGATGGTGTGCCTGAACCGTCGTTTGATGATAGTGATGAAAGTGATGAAAATTAAAATAATAAAATATGTCTCTTTTTAATACAATAGCATTTATTGTTTCATTAAATACCTATACATGAGTAAACTCAAAGCAGGTAAAACTCATTAAGTACATTTTTATAAATAACTAGTATAATTAAACTTTTTTTAATAAAAGTTATTTTAGGTTTTGTAGGATATCCGTTATTCTAACAGTCACCACAAATTCAAAGATCTATAACTAAAATCTGATTTTTAATAACAAAATAAGTTTAAAACCTCATTATCTTTAATTAACTACAAATGCAATTAATGAGTTTTACTTGTCATCCCACGTAATAATACTTTCAGGTAAGCCTATCATACATTATTCTCAGGAACGGAAATCCATTTTTTTAATGAAGGGAACGGAATATCTAGGGAACAATACGCAAAAGGCTATTGCCTTTTAGCATTCGATTTAACTCCTGATTTATCAGCTCACTCGAGTCACTGGAACCTTATAAAGCATGGTAGTGTTAGATTAGAAGTTCGTTTTGAGTCAGCTATTAATGAAACCATCAACTGTATAGTTTATGCAGAGTTTGATAATGTCATTGAAATTGATAGAAATCGTAATGTAACAGTTGACTATAGCAGTTAAGTAACACTATATTGCAAATAGGTTAAGTCAAAACTTGTATTTTTTTAAATTATAAGATTTATATGTAATAAAACACTTGTAAAATGAATATATCTTTTATTTTTATATTAAGTTATAAGGTAAAGTACATTCTATATCCACATTCATGTATGATCCATTGCAGCGTTAAGATATATGTATCTGTCACGTAGGTAACATGAATACCTTAGAGATAAAGTCGTATCTAAGCAAAATCCATCCAAGTATTGAACACAATGCATATGCTGCGAACCGATTACCAATTTATGTTTCAACCCCGAGTTATATAATAAGCAATCTGGATACTGATAATAAACCGGGATCCCAGTGGATAGCCATGTATATAGACAGGAATGGCGTTGGTCAGTATTTTGATTCATATGGGCGAGCACCGACTAAATATCATTGGCAGTTTCTGAAAAGAAATTCCAGGAGGTGGCGGTACAGTACGAGAAGAATACAAAACGACTTCACTTTAGTATGTGGTCAATATTGTATTACCTATTTGTATTACATGTATTTGGGTTATAGCACTCAGGATTTTTTAAATGTATTCAATAATAACACGCTAGAGAATAGATATGTTAGTGGATAGATTATTTAAAAAATTATTTATAGAGAAATAAATATGAAATAAAACTGTAAAAGAATGTATTATTTGATTGAACCTTGCATATGTCATTAGCAAGTTGGAGTTACTTCGAGGCCATTGTGAATGGACAGGTGATTAAGCGTAGCGTCCGAGTCCGAGTTCGTTATCTAATTACCCATGTCATTAACGAACTACGAGCACCACTGCAAGAAAGCTATCTCCGAAAGTATGAGAGATACGAGTACGAGGGAGCGCGTAAACGATTCAAACGGGGGGCTAAACCTTTTTTTATTTTTTTTTCAGCGGCAAGCAGTATCCAAACGGCAGCGGGGACGTGTGGGTGGGGGAGGGCAGGCGAGTGGGGCAGAACCGGCGAATAACATACTACTAGTTGACGTACATAAGTTTCGGTTTACGTAATAAGATCCGTTCCAAACATAAAAAGTATTATAAAATGTTAATAATCGATTACTTATAATATATGTGTACCGATTATTGGAAAAACGGAACGCGTGCATTGGCGCCAGAATTCAAATCTAATTTATGAGTCTTCGTTTTACGCGCATTTCGGTTTAAAGGTTATAAGGTTAAAAAAAAACGTTTAAAGGTTATAGGTTTAATTATTTAACTAAAAAAGGTATAAAGGTAGGTTATTATATGTATATTTAGGTACTTGAGCATATGATACGCAAAACCGATTCGGTACACCCCGACTCCACGCAGTCTTGTCTGCCCTACCCCTAGAGTGTTTTTCTTTAAGCGCGTAGCCAGAAGCGAGTCTTCTGGCGTAGCCCATTCCAATTAAGAAATTAACCTCTCCCACTACCTAAAACACAAGGTATTTAGGTTATCAGAGTTAAGCAGGAATTTCGGTAAAACTTACCTCAAAATTTTAAAAAATTAATATCTCGGAAACTACTAATATTCGAAACGTTTTACTTGGAGGGGGGGATACTGTACTGTACCCCATACTCCCTGTACCCACCTCCTTCACAGACAACCTGGAAAACTTTCCCCCTCCCAGCAATCCAGCTCCTTCTACCCGCCATCCAGCCCCTTCCACCAGCCATCAAGACCCTTCAGGCCATCCGGTCGGCGTTATCCGCTCAAAATATCAAAAAACAGTTTGTCCGCTTGCAGGAAGAAAATAATGCTAATTTACAAGTAAAAATTCTATTTTATACCTTTTTCATTACTAATTGCATGAAAGCTATATAATTAATACTAATATTATAAATGCGAAAGTGTGTCTGTCTGCTACACTTTCACGGCTCATCTGTTCAACAGATTTTAATGAAATTTGGTGCATGGGTAGGTTTTATCCCAGGGAAAGGACATAAGCTTTATATCCCGGAAAATTAAAGAGTTCTCGCAATAATAAAAAAATCTTAATGTGGACGAAGTCGCGGGCATCATCTAGTTGATTATTGTTCTGCTATAGTCAATGTAAATTTCACCTTTCTTTCAGAGTATAGAAGCAAGGCTAAAAGAGCGGAATAACCTTTTGCGTGAGCAAAATAAATTGCTCCGCGAACAGAATGCTCATTTAGCTCATCGAAATAAATTGAAAAGGTTGAAAAGGTACAAATATATATAATAGGTGTACAAATATATTTTAGTTGAAATATGTATTGATTAGTCTGTCTCTTTTTTGCCTTGCAATACAGATGATGTGATGATGTGGTGATTGTTCAATTCACTTGTTGCATCAGAGCTGTTAGGCTGTTCCATTGGAATTCTGCAATATTCAAATTTAATTAATAATGTTTGGCAAAAGTAAACAAATTTTCCAATAATTATGAGTGGGAAGATATACTCAAATATAGTATAAAATATACACTCGCCGGCATATTTAGCGGAACATAAAAAAAAGGTTTGATATCAGTATCATAAAAGGTTGCTGGCTGGTTTATACGTCTTTAATTTAAAAAGAAATATTTTCAAATTAAGAAAATAACTGAACATCACATTTTATGCAATTGTTTTAATTTTAGTCAAATACACCTTATCTGGAGCGAACTTCGAGTATTTCTTCCTTCTGAGTTTGATTTAAAATTTCATTGAAATACTGTTTTTTGTTAGTTTTTTTTAATCGCGTATCTTTCTGGAGTTGATGACTGAATTATGCCTGACTTAGCCCCAACGGAGATTGCCAGGGCACTCGAAATGCGAAGAAATGGTCAAACCTACAGAGTGATATCCAGAGATCTTCGTCGACCAGTTTCAACGATCCATCGCAGTATCCAACGGTTCAGGGAGACCGGTACTTATGTGAGAAGAGCAGGACAAGGCAGAAAAAGACGCACTTCGAGTAGGGATGATCGTTTCATTCGGCTTCGTGTACGTAGGAACCCCCGTTTGACGGCCGTCCAAGCCCGACATGAGTTAGAAGCAGTGCGGGGTGTAACCGTAAGTGAGCGTACGGTACGAAGAAGGCTCGAAGAAGCTGGTTTGGGTTCATTTGTGCCCGCCAAGGCTCCAAGGCTCGAGGTAAATCATCGTAGAAACAGGTTAACTTTTGCTCAGGAACATCGACTTTGGAACGCGGACCAATGGAGTAAGGTATTGTTTAGTGATGAGTGCAGAATTCTCTTAAATCAAATTGACGGCAGGCAAAGAATATACAGACGCAAAGGAGAACGATACATTCAGACAAATTTTGAAACTACAGTTGTATACGGTGATGGATCAATAATGGTTTGGGCGGGCATTTGTTTGGGAGCTCGCACAGACTTGGTAGTGATTGACAGAGGGAGTCTGACTGCAGACCGCTATATCAGAGAAGTTTTAGCAGAAAATGTCGTACCGTTTACCCCATATATCGGTGACGATTTTGTTTTTATGCAGGACTAGCAGATACCCGCGGCTTCGCCCGCGTAAATTTTAGTTTTCCCTATTCTCACGGGAACCATGGATTTTCCCGGGATGAAAAGTAGCTTATGTGTTAACCCAAGATGCAATTTATCGCCATTCCAAATTTGAGCCAAATCGGTTCAGTAGTTGCGGCGTGAAGGAGTATCGAAGCTTGGTAAAATACGAACTTTGGAGCCCCGTTTCACCCCTTAAGGGGGGAATTTTGAAAAATCCTTTCTTAGTGCACCCCTAGACCTCATAATGAATCTGTGTGCCAAATTTGAAGTCTCTAGACCCAGGGGTTTGGGCTGTGCGTTGATATGTCAGTGAGAGCGTGAGTCAGTATCTTCTTTGATATACCATGAAATTTTCCGGGATGAAAAGTAGCCTATGTATCAATCCAGGATAAAATCTATCTCCTTTCCGAATTTCAGTCATATCAGGTCAGTAAGTGCAGCGTAAAGTAGTATTTTTCACGCGTGAATATCAATTTTTCAGTTTTCCCGCAAAAACCATGGATTTTTCCGGGATGAAAAGTAGCTTTTTTATTAACCCAGGATATCATCTATGTCCATTCCAAATTTCAGCTAAATCGGTCTTGTACTTCCGGCGTGAAGATTTTTTTCCGCGTGAATTTCGGTTTTTAACTAATCCCACGGGAACCATGGATTTTCCCGGGATGAAAAGTAGCTTATGTGTTAACCCAAGATGCAATTTATCTCCATTCCAAATTTGAGCCAAATCGGTTCAGTAGTTGCGGCGTGAAGGAGTATTGAAGCTTGGTAAAATACGAACTTTGGAGCCCCGTTTCACCCCTTTAGGGGGGGAATTTTGAAAAATCCTTTCTTAGTGCACCCCTAGACCTCATAAGGAACCTGTGTGCCAAATTTGAAGTCTCTAGACCCAGCGGTTTGGGCTGTGCGTTGATATGTCAGTCAGTCAGTGTCTTCTTTTATATATTTAGATAATGCTCGGCCGCATACCGCTCGGGTAACTCAAGCTTATCTTAATGATATGAATATCACTGTTATGGAGTGGCCGGCGAGATCACCGGATATGAACCCAATAGAGCACGTTTGGGACTTGCTGAAAATAAAAGTTAAGTCCAGAATTCCAGCTCCTGCCAACGTGGGTGAACTGCGAATCGCCGTAGTTGAGGAATGGCGGAGACTATCCCAGGAGACCATCGATAACATCATTCTCAGTATGCCTAGACGGGTAGAAACTTTAATAAGAGCACGTGGTGGAAATACGCGATATTAATCACCATTTTTCTAATTTAATTAATTGTTATTTTAATATTAAATTTCACTTTTCCCGGTTACATGAAAAGTTTAAAAATGTACCATTTTTCACAAATAGCCTTTACTCGCAAAATCTGTTCTTAATGTGATCTCATTTTAAGTAAAACAAATGAAACTTTAAATAACAAAAGAAGTGTAGTAAGTAGATTTTAAAATAAAACCATATTTTTTTAATTATGGACCTTTTTTTTGTGTTCCGCTAAATATGCCGGCGAGTATTTATTATTTACAAAACATACCTATAATGAAGCATGATATTAGAGTGTTGCACAAGCATATATAAGCTGTGACGCTTTTTCTGGGCTGTAATGCAGTACCCTGTCAATACCCAGGCTTCGGAATGTGCCTTTGAGGTACCCATTTTCTCGCTCCACACGATTTCTAATTTCCAATAAACAATTTTATGATTATCAGTGTGTTTTTTTGTAAATTATTTAAAGTAGCCCGTTAAATATTGTGGCCAATTATGTTCAACACAATCTCTAAATTAAAATGACAGATTTAAATCTATTGCAGCCCAATTCCGCAGGTAAAGAATATATAATATGAAAAGGATAGCAACATAAATAGAGCTGTCGTTATAATTTAGGGATATTGTACAAAAGAATTGGCCTCACTAACTATAGTTGGGGCGTGAGTTGAATGCAGAGTTTATGTATGTGTCACCAATCACCATACACAAGCTCTGCATAGGCATGCATCAACTAAGTATAGGTTTGCTAAAGAAATCTAAGTTTAAAAATTAATATATAAAACATACCTAGTCTATTTGACGAGGCAAACGTAAAACATGTAAACAAATATGGCGTCAGATCACGTGATTATAATTGTCATTGGACATATAGTGATGGAAACATTGACGGAATAGTTGTGATTGAACGATTGAATGAATACATTTTGAAATCGATCTCTGTATCGATTACCACACACAGTCGGTTCTACGTAGCGAAGTAAATCATGTACTTAAATAAAACATACCAGTCACGACATTTTAACTTTGCTTAAAATATTTTCACTGTTGTTTATCACAAACGTCTTATTTTCTGGAGTATAAAATTTAAATTTCATAATATACTCAAAAGTATTTCAATTTAAGCACCAAGACGCATATAATTAAAATAATAATTTATCAAATATGTAACTTGCAAGAATCCCAAAATAAAAAACACGGACTAATGATCTAATGGGTGTTTGACATGTGTTGACACACACATTTTTTTATAAATATGCCGGCGAGTATAGATCACTGATCACTACAGCCCATAAACGTCCCTCAGATGGACACAGGCCTACACTATCATAGGAGAGAGGGAATTATAATTTAGACCCACCACGCTGCCCCAATGCGGGTTGGCGGGCTTTAACGACTATTGTCAAGTTAGTGATAAGATGTTATTGTAAGGTTTAATCATAATATTGTCTTCAACATCACAAGGTAATTTCATAATCTTAGAATGTGGTAATCGATTTTCGATTTTTACAATCGTATAATTCCGCTCCTATCATTCAGTCTATGGTTCACTTTTAATGTCACATCTCTATGGAATCATTCTATTTATATATGTCAAACGACCATTAGGTCATTAGTCTTTCTTTTTATTTTGGGCTTCTTGCTAGTTATTTGATAAATTAATAGCTTTTTAATACTTGAATTGAATTACTTTTGAGTGTATTAGGAACTATAAATGTTTTTCTTCAGGAAATAAGATGTTTGTGAGTGATTTGTGATAAGCAACAGTGAAAATATTGTTAGTAAAGTTGAAAAGTCGTGACTGGTATGTTCTGTTTACATGTTTTACGTTGCCCCTTCAAATAGCTCTATGGTTAATTAATGGTCGTAGGATCTATAACCAGAATGCCAGTAGTCTTGCCGACGGGTTTAGGCCGCCGACGGGTTTAGCCGCGCCACATGCATCACGGTTGCAGGACGAGGAAATGGCGCTGACGCCGCCGGTGCCGAGTCGCCCATCATCGAGGCCGCCGCGGCCGCCGCCGCCGACGCCGACGCCGACGCCTTCTGGACTGAAGTGGCCGCTGACGTCGCCCGAGGAGCGCCGCCCGGTGGAAATCGTGCGACTGTGCCGACCCGTACCCCCGGATCCGTCGCCGGCACAGCCGGCGCAACCCACACCGCCAAGCCGCCCGAGGACACCGGAAGCGGGCCCCAGTCAGCGGGACCCGCCAACGGACTCGGAGGAGGACTGCGAGCCTTCCTTGGCGAAGGCTACAAAAATAGAGCTGCTAGACCGGGTAAACAAGGATTTGGCCTCAATCATGGCAGCTGCAACGGGACCAGTATCAAGGCTGAACAAGGACAGCATGAACGCAATCAGCCTAGGAGTGCAAGACACGCTTGCGGTGGTCGCGGCCCTCAGCTTGCGGTTGTGTGAGATGGAGGCAGAGTTGGGCCGTGCAAACGCCAGGTGCGCGGACATGGAGAAGGAGGTCCTGCTCTCCAGGTCGGCCGGGGTCCGCGCCGAGCAGCCAGCCGCCGGTGCAGCCCTATCGACGCGCGCATCTTATTCGTCCGCCCTCAAGTTACCCAGGAACGCGGAGCCTATGGCAATTCCTCCTGCGCGCGGCCCTGTCCTCGCCTTTTACCCTGCGGAGGATCAAGTGGAGAAGCTCAAGACCGCAGACGATACCAAAGCAGAGCTGAAACGGACTGTGGACCCGCGCGCACTGGATGTCCAGGTGGAAAAGGTGCGGAAGGTGGGGAACGCTGGGGTGGTTGTCCAAACCACCTCTCCTGGTGCTGCAGATCGGCTGAAGAAGGCCGTGCCGCCCACCCTCAGGGTGTCGGAGCCGCGCAAGATATCGCCGCGAATATGTCTTCGCGATATTGATGGGAACCCCACAACGGAGGACTTCCTGGCCGACCTCCAGGACCAGAACCTGAGAGATAGTCAGTGGACGCTGGAGAAGCTGAGGGCCGAATGTAAGGTATTTAAGATGACGGGAAGGCAGCACAACACGACGACAATGGTGTTGGAGTGCTCCCCGGCCCTTAGGGAGCACTTGTTGGGTAAGGACCGCATTTACATACGCTGGCAGGCTACAGAGGCATGCGACTTCGTCCGGGTCACCTGCTGCAACAAGTGTCAGACATTTGGGCACCCGGAGAAGTATTGTAAGGCAAAGGAGGTAGTGTGTGGTAAGTGTGGAGAAACCGGGCACAAGAAGGAATCGTGCAAAGCCGAGAAGGCTCGGTGCGCCACGTGCTACCGCTTCAAGCGTGAGTCGGAGTCGCACAGCACGAATGCTCGGTCCTGCCCTGCCCGACAGTACGCAGAACAGAGGGCCGTCGCCACAACTAACTATGGCTGCCCCTAGGGGGCCTCAGCCGATTCGAGTCGGACAGCTGAACCTCGGCGGCGCCGCAGTCGCGACGAACGAGCTGCCATCGCTTGCCCGGGCCCTGGGTCTGGACATTGTTCTTGTCCAAGAACAATACTATCACACTCCGCCCGGCCTCATCCAGCATGGCGACTCTGCCAAGGCAGGGCTCCTCGTGGTGTCCCCGAACGTCTCCGTGGTGGCATTGGGCCATCTCTCAACATCTCACTGCTTCGTGGCGGCGGTCAGCAAGGGTGGAGCAGAAGTCGTTGTTGTGTCTGCCTATTTTCAATATTCGGATCATATCGACCCGCATTTCCACCAGCTGGAGAGAGTGCTGGACTCCCTCGAAGGCAAGGGTATAGTAGTTGGAGTAGACGCAAACGCGCACTCGCCCATGTGGCACAGCGAGCCCCGCCACTACACCGGCAGGGGACAGGAGGCGGACCACAGAAGGAGATCCGTAGAGGAATTTATAACAGCAAGAAGGCTTGCCTTAGTTAACGTCTGCGGCCAACCAGCGACATTCAGTGGCCCCAATGGCGAATCTAACATCGACCTGACCATTACGACCAGGAGCATCAAGGCCACGGAATGGCGAGTGCGCGACGGAGCATCGTCCAGCGACCACCGCCTCATCACCTACTCCATTGCCTGTGATTGCATGCGTCGAGCTGTAGAGTGCGCCGAGCTTGTCGACGGTGGACCGCCGAGGTTTCGGGAGAATGGAGTGGACTGGACCCGATTCCAATCGACGATCAGTGCGAGAGTGGGGCTCCTGGACGGGCGGAAGAACGCTTCCACTCTGGCCAGTGAGCTCACGGATGTTGTGGTGCGGACTGCGTATGAGTGCTTGGGTGTGCGTGGAAGGAGCCGGGACACCGGCTACGAGTGGTGGAACTCGAGGCTGGATGCTATGCGCAAGAAGGTTAGCAGCCTTCGCTGTGCATGGCAGAGCACCAGGAGGATGGGTGGCGACAGGGAAGAGAGAGCTAGAGACGCATTTCATGCAGAGCGCAGGAGGTACCGGCAGCTAATGGTGGAGACGCAGAACAGCTACTACCTCCGGGAGGCTGAGTCGGGGAACGTCGACCCTTATGGTGAGGCGTATCGGGTTGCTTGCGGGAGGTACCGTCCCCCAGCCAATGTCATCAACGGCATCAAGTATGCTGACGGCCACTCGGAGAGTGTCGGCGAGGCCGTGGACAACCTGTTGCACGCCCTCTGTCCGGATGACGATCTGTCTAAGGACACGGCGTACCACAGGGAGGTCCGGTTAGCGGCCTCTGTCATCCCGACTGGCTGTGACGCGCCTCCACTTAGTCGGGACCGTCTGCAGGCCATAGTTAGGTCCTTGCCTAACACGGCCCCGGGAATCGACGGAATTACGGCGAGAATGGTCAAGCGCGTGTGGGCTGCGGCCTCCGCGGAGCTTGTTTGGGTGTACGATAAGTGTGTCGTGGAGGGAGTTTTCCCGGACGTTTGGAAGGACGGCAGACTTATCGTGCTACCCAAGGGGAACGACAAGCCGCTGACTGACCCCAAGGCGTATCGCCCGATCACGCTCCTCCCTGTATTTGGCAAAATTTTAGAACGCGTCCTACTTCAGTGTGCGCCCCAGATCGCGATGGGGATCTCTCCCTGTCAGCATGGGTTCACTCCGGGCAGATCGACCGTCACGGCACTGAGCGAGATCCTTAGCACAGCGAAAAATACCGAAACGAACTATGTGCAGGCGATCTTTCTGGACATTTCCGGCGCATTCGACAACGCCTGGTGGCCCATGATTATGCTGAAGGCCAAGCGGGGCGGATGCCCGCCTAACATCTACCGCATGCTAGCTGACTACTTCAGCAGACGCAGAGTAGGCATGTTCGTGGGAGACCAGGTGCGGTGGAAGGTGTCGACAATGGGTTGCCCGCAGGGGTCGGTGCTGGGTCCCACTCTGTGGAACGTCCTGCTCGATGACTTGCTTCGGTTGCCGCTCCCGGGTGGGGTTAAAGTTGTAGCGTACGCGGACGACGTCACGGTGCTGATCGAGGCGGCCTCGAGGCGGAAGGTCGAAACGGCTGCGGCCGAGGCGATCTCCCTCTTTGAGGGCTGGGCCCAAAGGAACCGCCTCTCCTTCGCCCCTGCGAAGTCGCAGATGGTGACTCTCAGAGGCAGGCTCCAGCGGGCTCCGGTCATTAAACTCGGTGGTGCGGCGATCCGGGCCGTGCAGTCGGCCGTCGTACTGGGCGTAACAATCGATTCAAGTTTGTCCTTCGCCGAGCATGCGAGATCGATCGGGGAACGAGCCGCTAATTGCTTTGGAAAGATGTCGCGAGTGTCGACCTCTTCCTGGGGCATTCGATATCCAGCGCTGCGAATCCTCTATTACGGCACCTATGTAGCATCGGTCACGTACGCTGCGGCGTGTTGGGCCGAGAGGGCGTCGCTCTATGTCGTGCGGACGTCGTTGGTCCGGTCCCAGAGGCCGGCTTTGATCCTCTTGACCAAGGCGTATCGATCGAACAGTGCCGCGGCCCTCGCTGTCCTGGCGGGGGTGTTGCCGGCGGACCTGGAAGTGATCCGTGCTGCCCGGGTAGATGCGGCGCGCAAGACCGCGGCCAAGGGTGAGTTGAGCAGGCGTAAGCGCGAAATTGGGTCGGAAATTGTGGCAGAATGGCAGGAGCGTTGGGCGAGCGAAACGAAAGGGAGTGAGTTGCGTCGGTTCTTCCCGGACGTGGCTGGTCGGCTCAGGGCAACCTGGGTCGCACCAGACTATGAGACCTCGCAGGTTCTGACAGGCCACGGGTGCTTCAACAAGCGCCTGCATGACATGTGTCTCGTCGTGAGTGGGGAATGCATGTGCGGACAGGCGGAGGAAGACCTCCACCATGTCCTATGGGAATGTGAGATGTACGAGGACCTCCGGTGCGCCCTGCTGGACGGGGTTGTTCGGGAGGAGGAGGGCCCAGTCTATTATCAGGATCTCGTCGCTTCGGGGGTAAACTTCGGCAAGCTGCGGGAGTTCGCGCACCACTGGCACAAGAGGCGGAACAGCTTGGCACCGTGATCGCGGACCGTTAGGTGGTGAGAGGATCCGGACCGCAGGGAACGCGGGGGATCTGCGTTTTTGTGAACGTCTGCCCCAGAAAGGGGAGAAAGACAAAAAGGGACAAGGAAAGAGATAAAGAATTTGTAGGAAGTCAAGAAAGCGCCCCGGGAAAACGCCAAGAGCAAGTACCGAACGGGCGCTCTCCCGCGATTCGGCCCATATAACCGCGAGGTTGGTGGGGCCATGGGAGGTGGTGGGTTACCCGTAGGTGGCGGGTCGCGTAATATATCCTTCACCTGTGACACGTACACGGGTCCACATAAAGTCGTGAGCCGCCCCCCGAAGCACTACAAGCTGGAGGTTCGGGGCAAAGAAGTAACGGTGAGCATAGACAGACTGAAACCCGCGTTAATGGCCCAAGAGGAAGAGGTTCTTGCTACACCGTCGCCGTCTCCCGTCTCCACCGTACCAGTCCCGCCTGAGAAGAGGACAAGGTCAGGAAGGCTCGTACGTTTCCCAGACTTTTATCGCCCGCAGTAGCGGTCTCAGCGGGGGAGTACTGTAGGAGCGATTACGCGAGCTAACCACCAGGCAGCAGGCGCGCGCGTCAGCCCGCGGCGGACTGGTCTTACTTCACCCCGCGCGCGCGCCCCCCCTACATAACGGACAGCGGCCCGCGACGCTAGTCGCCTTCGCTCGGACATAGGCTAGTGCGCGCCCGACAGTCTCACGCGAAGCCCGTGTCGCTCGGTACAATTTTTAACCGCTTTCCGTTCCGCTATTGTCGTGTCGTCTTTTTCTTATTTCATTCTTTACTTTATTTTCCTCTTGTAAAATATCTATCCATCTTTAATATACTACTTAACTTCAACCTACTGTTTCTTTCTTGCTATCCACTATCTATTTCTTTTCTATCTACTTATTTCACTATCTATTTTTTTTTTCAAATTATACAATTGAACTTCAATGTGTATAATTTGTTAATAAATTGTAATTAATGTATCATTTCAAGATGAAGATCCTTTCTTTAGTCATATTCTTAGTTGTAAGTTTTGTAAATTTTAATTTCAATCAGGTCAGAGCAGATCAAATTTCTTATCCAGCCGGAGTTCTTAATCAAGTGAGAAATGTTACCAGAAAACCCATATCAGATCTATATATCTTCAGAGAAAATTCATCTATAACTTACCACTCGTTTCCTATTCCTCCAGATTGTTCAGTAGTGGTAGATATCAAAGAAGAACAAATCCCAGCTACAATCACAATTTGGAAATTAGATCAGGATTCCAGGGTTGAATGGGGATTGTTAGTATGGACGGAAGAGATTCAGACGCTGTGTACTTGGGAATTTTGGGGAACATATAAGGGGTCCGTTATTTCCCGGTCAACAATTCAGATGCACCAAGCTATAGACAAAGATGTGATATCAAATTATTGGCTTTTGGAAGAAAATGACATCCGAGAATTAGATGATGTTCCTTACAACAATCGGTTTTACTGTTATTGGTGTAGAAATGAGTATCCCGGGAAATATCATATGACCTTCATTAAAAAAGTGAGGATCATTTGGTATCCTGATGGATCTCTTAAATCTCCCTCCGGATCATGGACACTGGTTAGACCAGGTCTATTAAAAGATAATATGCGAACTCTGACTATTGAAACTTTTGGAAACTCAACTCAATTTATATTTAAGATTTACGATATTCGAGCTGATGTTGTCTCTCATTCAATTCAGGGGAATGTAATAATCTCGATTCCGACTGTAAATCTTCAATTTTCTATCAATCCTGCTGCGGAGTCTTCAGCCTGCAAATTCGGTCATAAACCTATGAAATAGTTCAAAGTTTGGGAGGCTATATCTTGTCGATAGATTCCAGCTCAAGAGACTGGAGAACTCTAAATACCGTCACTCAAAGAAAAAGAAGGGAAATAAATGATGCCCTAGATTCAACCACCCGACGTTTTGAACTATTTACCAGCAATTTAAATCGAAGACCTAAACGATCTCTCTCCTCTTGAGAGTTTTCGAATGGATTAAAGAACTCCTTAGATTATGCTCAATTAAGATATGAACAAAATTTTGTCATTAATCAAATTAATAAAAATTTTGCGCTTCTCCAGAAAACAATTTGTGATATTCAGTTCCAAACCTGGATGTCTTTAAGTCCACCCAATTTAGCTAATAAAGTAGCAAGATATATAACCGGCCATATTTATACTCTAGGGAACTCTCATTATGGTGGATATGCCGTGCAACATACAGAAAAAGCAATTGGTAAATATTTTATCCGAGAACCTCTTGAGATTCAACATGGGATGATTGCAATTGAAACATTAGAAAATAATGGAATTCTGTGGGCTGAACCTGTAACAGGTATTTTGTATAAACATCCGTTATCCACTCATTTTTATATGAGTGCGACTTGGCTTCCTGGAGTTAATGGCTCTGGAATTGATCCAGCTACAAGACATATCAGCTTTCCTGAGACAACTGTAAATAACTTAAAAATGATAGAGCAATCCGAAGCAATTCAAGTTAAAAATTTGTATAGTGATTCAGAGCTTTATGGATCAGAATCAGAGTTTCAAAAGTACAAAACATTCACTTCAGCTCCTCCAGAATCGATCAGTTTAAGCTCTCTCATACAGGAGGTATGAGAGAGCTTAAACTGATCGATTCTGGATTGTTCTTCACCTAGGAATGTCTATATTGGCCAGTGTGATATTGGCAATTGCTCTTCCTTCTTCCATTCCATACAAAATAGCAACTCGGAATTGACAAAATGTATGTAACAGCAGACTTTTTCTCTCGAATTCCGAGTTAGCCCCATAGTAAAAGTTGTTCATAATGATGGGCTGATCACCTTCTTTCTGCTGAGTACACCAGTTCTGGTGTACTTAGCCACTGCTGTACTAAGCTGAAAATAACACTGTATTTAAATATGTACCTATGTACTCGTACATATATCACATCATGATTCTCTATTATTAATTTAAAACAATATTGTTATTATTTCAGATAAGAAAATTCAACAGCGCTGGCGTACAGCCAGAGACACCTATAGTAAAGAGAAGTCTTCTGAAAAGAAGCAGCCGTCCGGCTCAGGCAGCCAGAAGAAGAAAAAATACAGTTTCTATGATATGTTGACCTTTCTTGATAAAACAACTGATATAGATGCAGATGAGTCGCTATTTGGAGAAGAAACACAAGATAATATTTAATTTACAATCAGGTAATATGGACTCACAACCAAGCTCAACCAACCAACTGCCAGGTTCAATCATCGACCAAATTCGGGAACAATCTACTGCGGGAACACAACCGAGTATTTCAGAAACCCAGAGAATTAATCAACAGCCTTTACACTCATCAAGACAGCAAAAGCTAACGAAACCAAAGAATAAAAAAAGCAATTCCGAATTCGAGACAGAGTTACTGCAATACTTACGAACAAGTGAATTGGAGATAGCAAAAGACGATTTAACTTTTTACAAGTCGATACAGCCGACATTAAATGGTTTTAATTCATATCAGAAACTTATGTTTAGAACGAAAGTGTTAAATTTGCTCATGGAAATGACACAACAATTTTAATCATTGAATTACCTCAATCAGCAGCTGTCAATAAGTACCAGCAGTAATACTAACTATGATAGTATGTCGCCATTTAGTGCTGAGTTATCGGATCACACTAACCAAAGTAATCAAAATATACTGATTAATTTAGAGGAGGTTAATGAAACAGACCGAGATGGAGCATCTGCTCCTGAAACTGGAACAGTTCCACGTCCAGTTGTGGGTTTTTCGCATGTCTATCTTGACAGTTTATTGAACCAAACACTTCAAAACACTTCAGACGGTGACGAAAATGGCATATTCGCAGCCACAATGGATACTACTCCTAGTGGACCCGATAATCAGTAACATAATGCTAATATTGATTATGAAACTTTGCTGTGAAATTAATAATGTTTAATTTGTGATTTGCTGTAATTGCCACGAGTTAATGGATCTATTTATGATTTTGAATAAAGATCTGCTAAATTCTCTTTTTCGAGTTACAAATTGTTAA
Source organism: Erebia epiphron (assembly GCA_963932025.1). Classification (NCBI taxonomy): domain Eukaryota; kingdom Metazoa; phylum Arthropoda; class Insecta; order Lepidoptera; family Nymphalidae; genus Erebia; species Erebia epiphron. Next base: position 4,848,719 of record OZ009948.1, read on the forward strand.
AAACCTTCCTTGAAATAAAACTAATCTAGCAGTTTTTAATTTCGATGATGAAGTAATCTTAAAAATACTGCTAAATAGTGCCTCAATAGTTTTCATACGTAGGAACTACAGCGTTGTTCAGCCAAGTTCTCCGGGTCAGTGCTTGAAAACACTAGAGTCACCTAAAAGCTAAAACTGTGGAGGCACTATTTATAAAGTATTCGTATCTTATCATAGGCACTATTTAGTATTTTAGCAGTGTTTTTACCACTATTTCACCATTGGCTTAAAGCTGATTGTCTCTGTCAGCGTGCAAAATTAATTTTTAGGTTTTTTGACATTTACAGATAAACTACTTATGTTAAGTTTACGAAATCTCATTTAGCGACAATGAATAGGTAGTGTTTACGCGGTATGTACACCTAAAAACCAAATTAGTGGTCACTCTATGCACGAAAGTGCATCAACTGATTTTCACCTTAGTTTTTAGTTGATACACTCTTGTGCATAGACTGACCACTATTTTGCTTTATAGGTGTATGTTAAATACCTATTCATGGCCGCTAAATGAGTTTTTGTAAACTTACAATGAACAGTTTATCTGTCAATACCAAAAAACATAGTGAAACCACCTTAAAAGCACAATATAAAAACTTAGTAGGAATCTACTTAACTTAAAGCAACAGCCAGACGTTCCATTGGGTGGAAATTTTTCTCGAATTGTATTTTTGTAGTCTGTGTTCAATTCTTCCAAACAATTCATCAAAAGTACGAATGGACATTCCAAAATAACTCTTAAATTTCCGTTCACTCATTCGTAATTTGCCATAGTGTGTGACAAACGTTCCAGCAAGAATCCTTTTTTCAAATAACAGGTCATACTGTGACCTTTTCTTCTTCCGTCTTTTGTTAATTAAGTACAAAATCAATACGTTCCTGAATATGTCGTCCATTGTACACAACCACAACGCATAACAACCCGCAGATAACTAGATCGTAGGCTAGCGTGTTGTCACGTAGTGATTTTATCACAGTATTTATTATTTCGTACCCGTTGCATTTTGTGGAAGGTAGGTAATGACATCTAGCGTCAACGCGCAGAACGTGCGTGTGTCGATGCGCAGGATTTCCCATAGATGGCGCTTGTTGTTTTTAGTCATAAGAACACGATGATATTATTTTTTTTACTATTAATATTTTTCATTATTATTAAAACATTGTTTTATTATATATTTTTCGAGTTTTTTAATTATAGGAATTCACGTTAGTCTATGGTGGAGCATTTCAGAATGCGGCCACACTCGCTGTGGGTCTATGGCAACACCGGATTTTCAGAGATGAGATTTCCGTCGAGCGCTCAACATGTGATAGCCGTTTGTCGGGATATCTCAGATTCCAGCATTCTCCATGGCTTCGCCTGGAAAATTAACAATAATGCTGTTATTCTAGTCATCTTAACAATTGCCTATTTTTCCACATCAATTTTGGTGAGTGATAAAAAAAAATTCGATATTCGATTTCACGTATGACATCTTTCTCAAGATGGCGTACGTAGCTAAGGAAAATTATAATTAATTAGTCTTGTTTGTCTTTCCAGTTCCCATATTATCCCGTATTATTTTGAAGAAGGTTGGGATGAGTGGACTATCCTGGAATGTTCAATTTACAGGATGTCCTCGGTAAGTTGTGTGAAGTGGATAATTGTACACGTGGATTGTGACACAATGCCTTTTGTTAAACTCGCTTCTCTTTTGTTTCAGGGTTTTTTTTTGTTTTCTTTTGTTAATTTATTTTTGCTACTATTACTACTGAGACGATTAATTTTTTTTTATTTTGATATCCTCGATATATTTACGAGATTGGGAATTCTCGTCGATGCTTTCTCCGGTGATAAATGCATTCCAAGGATTTTGTTGGTGAGCTGACGAGGCCGTTCCCTGGAAGTAGACCACGTTCCTGATCCATGTATTCAGGTGACCCCAAATTCACATAGCCAATATCACACTGGCCAATATAGACATTCCTAGGTGAAGAACTTAACTTTCCACTGAGCTAAATAAACAATTTAAAGAAACTTTAAAATAGTAAATTCAAGGTTTTTTATAATAATCTATCTGGACCCCAAGCGTCCCTGATAAATCTCCATAACTTAAGTATCTGTGAATCTAGGGTGTTTAATTAAGTAGCCTTAAGTTACTTATTAAGATTTAACAATAAGGTGTACTATATATATACCAACAGTAAAGTTTGCCTGAACAAAGAACTTGTATTTATTCCATTTTTTTTTTTTTCTAAATCATATGTTAGTAATAATGAGATTTGTCACTTGTCACGTGACGATGTATGTTGATTTGTTGAAGGCTTTATGGGATAAAGATGCTTTGAATAATGTCCAAAGTTGTATAGCTGGCTGGCATGTAATCACCTGCTTCCTTTTTGCTCTGTACCATCTGTTCCTAGAATATTTTCTGATCTCTTCAGTGTCCATTTGAGAGCAGTTTGATTTGAGGTCAAAGGTGGGTTTTTGTATCACTGTGAAATTGATGCTTCTTCGAGTGTTGAATCTCGTGCATGATATCACTCCAGGCTCCACTCGGATCAAGGCGTTTTTTCGAACCGCATACTCGGATTCAGGAAAAGGATAAACTTTGGTCTCTTTCTCTCCGAACAAATTGATTTGACACCAAAAATCAAAAGATCCTGAGAAATCCACAGGATTACCACCTGAGTCTTCCCCCCAGTATTTCGGAAGCAGCAGAACAATACAAGCTGGAAATACAATCAATAAATTCATTTTGTTATTTATTAAGATTTTTTGAAATCTACGGAATGTTTTCCATTACAATAGATTGTGAGGCTTCTTTTTGCTTCGATCATTTTGACTCTGAATCAGCTATCCGATCTGTGTTTGTTATATTGTCGGTTGAGTAAGGAGGTCAATCTCTCAGTCAATAAAAAACTCGAAAAATATATAATAAAACAATGTTTTAATAATAAAAAAAAAATATTAATAGTAAAAAAATAATAGCATCGTGTTCTTATGACCAAAAACAACAAGCGCCATCTATGGGAAATCCTGCGCATCGACACACGCACGTTCTGCGCCTTGACGCTAGATGTCATTACCTACCTTCCACAAAATGCAACGGGTACGAAATAATAAATACTGTGATAAAATCACTACGTGACAGTGTCTCACGCTGCGTGAAATTTTCCGCATGCGGGGCCATCCCGCGTGCGTGATCAAATCCGCACGATATTAAAAACACCCTAAGGGTGAGAGATCGCGCGCGTGAGCGGCGCCTTGTCAATATGATCAAGTAGCTTTGAAAAGATGGGGAAATCAGAAGAAATCCAATGAAAATAATAATGAACATGTACGCTTAGGTGAAAATAATGAAGGAGAAAAACAAATGAGGATTTAACATACCACAAAGAAAATATAATCCTGGAAAACTAAAGTAAAGAAAGTAAAGAGAACTCAGATGATAAGGAAACAGAGGAGAAAAATGCAAATAATTGTGCGATTGTAAAGAATCCCGGAATGTTTAAATTAAAATTGCCACAAAAAATTTCAAACGAAAACTACTATACAGAAAAAACTGAAATTTTAAAAGATGAAATAATAAGAACACCAAATTCACAAAAATCAATCACAGTCGAGCCAACTCGTCCTATGGCCAACCACTATAAAACCAATGAAACCAAAGAACATATTTTTAATACTACTGTTTCTTTTGAAGAACTGGTATTGCAGATTATTTCTCGAGGAGACCAAAATACACCGATAAAAAAGAAAAGAATCGGGAAAGGTGCAATTACTCATAAAGAAGCTATTGCTAGAATAAAAAAGGAAAAACAGACGAAACTTGTCAAATCCGTGAATAAGAAAAAGAAAAACATTAACACCTCTGCCACTACAAATATAAGAAAAAGGAGTACAAAAAACGAAGAAAATAAAAAATCCAAGAAAAAGACAAAGAAAATAGATAAGGCTGAAACAAGTAACACTGATATAGAAATGAGTATACACAGCGATTCGGATCTTTTGGATTTGCAATCTGATATTGAAAATAAAGCGATTATAATGGAATATATAGAAAATGAAGAACTTGAAGGAAGCCAGACAGTGACAAATACGATAGGTCCAATAGATCTTGAGAAATTTGAAATTAACCCAAAGATTGGTGGCCAAAAAAAAAAGAAAATGATGGTTAATAATATTGATGACGAACAATATGTTAGAGGTCAGGGCATGAAAGAAAACAATGCGGAAATTATGATAAATATACAATCCAAGAAAGTTTTAGGAGATCAAGACATACAAGCTAGGTATGATGAGCCTAACGGTGGTATATATCTAGGTGAGATTAAAGATAGCTGCTTTATTGAGGGAAGAAATGAAAAAAAATCAGAAAGCAATGATACGAAACAGGTTAAAAAAATGAAAAACCAAGAACTATTAATGTATCCATGTTATCAAAAGTAAGAGACACAGCAGATAACCATCCATTTTTGGTATCGAAGAAATACGACCCCTCTAAATCAATAGAGGAATACTCTCATTCAGGGCTTAGGGAACTGATTTTAATACACCAAATAAAAAAATACAAAACTCTATATTGGATGATTATTTTGCTGCAGGTTGTAGTAAAGAACCAGAAAAAACACAGGTGGTGTTTCAGATAGTGTAAATGACTGTATTATAGTAAGATATATATTTAAGAAGAAAGTCAAGTATTTTGTCGGAAAAATAATCTCTAAACTAGGAAACAAATATAAAGTATCATTTTATGTCCAACACGGAAAGAATGACAGCACGATATTTAGGAAACCAAAGAAAATGGATATTGATACTATAGATGAAGTAATGATTGTGTAACCAGTTCAATTAATAGCTTTGAATCAGCAAGAATCAGATTTTGCTTTCTTTGACGATAATGATTTGGTATACTTACTTTGATTGTTAGTTGGAAAATGTTGAACTTGATTAGATTTTCAAATACTTAAGTACTGCTAAAGCTTAATATTTTTGTGATTTTTCAATAAATACTTATTTAATTTAATAGATATTTTAATAATTAATAAGTGTAGCATTTATGTGAGTGATATTTATTATAAATAAGTATAAATGTATGACGGAGTATTTGCGTATCGTAGCCGGCGTGCTTTGCAGTCATCTGGTACCGCGTCGCGAGCAGAGGCTCATTGAATAGGAACAAACGGGTGAGTTTAACCATCATACATTTATATTTATAATATTATAGTATTTCTTATCCAGATGAAGTAGACTTAACTTCGTTTTAAGCTTAAGTATTTTATAAAGATTTGTTTTGGCTTTTGAAAAGATTAATTTGGTAAATTATTACTGTAAATTAACTTGTTGATAGTCAGTTTCACATCACTAAATTTAACCTGAATAGCTACAATTGCCCCGAATATGAATAAAACTTTTATTTTCGCACTTTGATTCTTATTTATATAGCCTGAAGGTACTAAATTAGTTAATTTTTATAATTTTTGACAACATTTTTGTGTCGGTTAAGCAGAGACTTAATAATCTTGCTGTAATTATAAATGGCTACAATAGCCCCAAAAACGGGGTATTTGTAACTAGTACGTACAATCTCCAGTATTTCCCAAATATATTATAATTGTTTGGTTGGTCAATTTGTGTATAGAAACCACCTTTTTTCACTATACCTTTTATTTCCCCTTTTCTGATAATTATTTTACAAAAAAACGACAGAGATGAATTTACTAGTTACAAATCAGAGTCAAGCTAGAGAGGAACAAAAAAACTTTTTTTTTTTTTTTCGACTGTTGAGACAAATGTCACAGACAATGTCTTTGGTTTTACATTAACACAGAGTGACAGAAGCAATGTCACAGACAATGTATTGTTTTATGTTTACACTTTAACATACCGTCCGCCATGGAGAAATTATGGCTAATTTATGTAAAGACATAACTTATCCATAACAGTAACATTAATTCAAAACATGAAAGCTAGATTATGATCAAAACAAACTCATTGTAAACAAACAATATTATAAATTACAACTCTGTTGAATACAATAAGCAAATAACAGATTTGCAAATACAAAAAAATAACAGATTGATTACATATCTGATATATACTAGAAACTATTATAATTAGATAGATACATAAACTTAAGTAGAAACAGGCAAAACAATAATTTTTGATATAGGTCTTTTAATTTCACTATTCTTGCAACGTAAAGTAACCACACGAGTGAGGTTGTCCAAACCTGGATGTTTTTTGATTATAATACCATAAATCCAACGCGATGGAGGAAGATTATCTTCCCTTAATAAAACCACATCTCCTACCTTCGGTTCCTCTGTTACATTTTTCCATTTATAACGGTGCTGAAGCTGTGTCAAATATTCTTGGGACCATCTTCGCCAAAGATCTGGTAGCATTTTTTGGGTAAAATGCCACTCGGCGAGGCTGCTAACATTAGAATTCTCAAAATTTGAATCTGGTACCAGAACAAGGGGCTCACCTATTAGAAAGTGTCCAGGAGTCAAAGCACTTGGATCTTCAGGGTTATTACTTAGCTGGTACATGGGTCTGGAGTTTAAACATGCCTCTATTTGCGACAGCAGAGTGGTCATTTCCTCAAAGGTTAACGTACTTTCACCTATTACTCTTCTAAGATGATGCTTGGTGGACCGGACACCAGCCTCCCAAAGCCCGCCAAAATTTGCTGAAACCGGTGGAATAAAGTGCCAATTTGTTCCATTAGTGCCTAACCAGTCTGCAATTTCTACAGCAACACTCGACCTTTCTTCTGCAAATAAAACCTTTAGCTCCCTCGAGGCTCCGACAAAGTTAGTGCCATTGTCACTATACAGGTCAGCACAGTGCCCGCGCCTGCTTATAAAGCGCTTAAATGCAGCTAAAAAGCCTTGACTGGTCAAATCTGTCACCGCTTCCAGGTGCACAGCACGAGTTACCATACAAATAAATAAACAAATATATCCCTTGTAGGACTTATGGCCTCTACCCTTGGAGGTTCTAATACTGATGGGGCCGGCGTAATCCACTCCACTTTGATGAAAAGGTCGATGCACAGTTACTCTTGCTTTAGGTAACTGTCCCATGAGCTGTTCTCTTCTTTGTGCTGCGTAGCGAACACAGCTAACACATTTCTTTATATAAAACTTAACTCGGTTCTTAACATCTAGTATCCAATATTTGGATCTTAAGTAGTTGACCATTAACTGAGTTCCACCATGCAACAGCCTTTCGTGTGCATCAGCAATAACAAGATCAGTAAGATGCGATTTTGCTGGTAGAATTATAGGATGTTTCATATTTTCGCTGATTTCAGCCCTTTCTAATCGGCCACCAACTCTCAAGATTCCAGCTTCATCTATGTACGGATTAAGTGAGGTAAGTTTGCTTTTCTTTTCTATTACTTTCTTTTTAGACAAATCTTCAATCTCTTTCTTGAAATATTCATTTTGATATCTTTTAACGCAGGCTAGGAATGCTTCCTTAATTTCTTCTGCTGTTGACCAACTAGGTTTATTTCGATTTTTAACAGGCAGCATTCTTCTACAGAATGCTGTGACTCTTACAAGTCTTCGTAGGGTAGAAAATCTTAAGAATATATCTTCTTCCTTTTCATTAACAGCTGTGTGATAAACCTTTTCTGATTTTTCTTCTAATTCTGTTTCATAGGATTCATTCTTGTCCAAATTAATATTGCCCTGTTTCAGCCACACCGGACCGTCCTTCCACAGCTTTAATTCTGATAGTTCAGCAGGTTTAACTCCCCTCGATGCACAATCCGCTGGGTTGTCCTTTGATTGTACATGTGACCAGTGGGTTCTATCAAATTCGGTTATGATTTCAGATACTCGGTTGGCTATAAAGGTTTTCCACCTTCCAGGGTGGCTGCTTAACCAAGCAAGCACTACTGTTGAATCCGTCCATGCTCTAATATTTTTCTTTGGGACTTGTAATACCTCAGATACTTCCTTTAACAGCCTTGAAAGAAGAACAGCTCCACAGAGCTCTAGTCTGGGAATGGACACCTGTTTGACAGGAGCTACCTTTGTTTTTGCTGTTACCAAGGACACGTGTACAACGCCTTGTGCATCCACTACTCGGATATATATTACTGCAGCATAAGCCTGGTTTGAAGCATCACTGAAACCATGCAGCTGCACACATACATCATCATCTCTTGTATGAGTCCATCTTGGAATTTTGAACTTCATCAGTTCGGTGAGTACTTCCCGGTAACTATTCCATTCTTTTAAAAGTTTTGGTGATAACTCTTGGTCCCATTCAGTGCCACTTAACCAGATCCTTTGAATGAATATTTTAGCTATGATTATAGATGGCGCTAGCCAACCAAGGGGATCAAAAAGTTTTGCAACTTCTGAAATAACCTTTCTTTTAGTTACAGGTCCAGAAGATGCCGGTAGCTGCACCACATACTGGAACCCATCAGATGATCTGTCCCAGGTAAGACCTAAAATTTTAAATATTTTATCAGTTTTAATTTCCAAGTTGTCTTTCTCCTTTGCTTTGCTTTCTTCCTTTATTTCAGGAATTTAAAGGAAGAATCCTTTGTTTCATTTAACAATTCTTCATTGTTACTTGACCACTTTTTTAACACAAACCTTTTTCCTTAAGATTTCATTTATTTCCTTATGAATCTGTTTTCCTTCTTCAATGGTCTGACAACCTGACAATAAATCATCCATGTAAAAATCATTGATTATTCTTTCAGATGCTGCTGGAGAAATTTTTCCTTCATCATTAGCCGTTTGCTGCAATACCTTAACAGCCAGAGATGGTGCCGATGCCGTTCCAAATGTGACTGTCAATAATCTATAGCTTTTTATTTCAGCTCCAGGGTTTGCTGGATCTCGCCACAGTACACGTTGGAAATCTATATCCTTACGGGACATGTTAACTTGCCTGTACATTTTCTCAATATCAGCTACCAGGCAGATAGGATTCTGGCGCCATCGCATAATTAAAGTGCGCAAATCGGCTTGCAAGGTAGGGCCTATCATCAAGTCGTTATTTAGTGATGCCCCATTTTTATCAACGCACGACGCGTCGAAAACCACTCGGATACGTGTCGTGTCTTTTGCTTCTCGCACCACCGCATGGTGTGGAAGATAGACTGCTCCAGGTTTGTCCTCTTCACTATCAGGTACAACCTCCATATGACCTAAGTCTAAATATTCTTGATAACCTTACTATATTCATTTTGTAGATTATTATCTTTTTCCAATTTCCTTTCCAGTGTTTTAAATCTTCGAAGAGCAATTTCCTTAGAGTTACCATGTTGGCAAGCTGGATCATCAGATCGGAACGGTAACCTCACTACATATCGGCCTGACTCGTCTCTAGTAGTAGTTCTAGCAAAGAACTCCTCACATTGTTTTTCTTCCTCGGTGAGATGTTTCCTCTGCTTTTAATTGGCCTCTTCTTCCAATTCCCAAAATTTTTTCAATAAATTGGTTGCATTTGATTCTTCCTGAATAAATGATGTGCAGCATGTATACAATGGTGTTTTATTTATATCCTTTATTTCTACCTCACCTGAGAGTATCCACCCCAACTTCGTATTCTGAGCTATTGGATACCCTGGTGGACCCCGTAATATACCATCATTCCAAATGTGTCCATAGACCTCTGCTCCTAATAGTAAATCAATTTTGTTAGGAGTGTGGAATTGGGGGTCTGCTAATTTGATTTTCTCAAGTTCTTTCCATTCTTGAACAAACATAACATTCCTTTCTGGAAGCAAAGATGTTAGTTTATTTAACACATGTGCCTTAACTATTAAAGAAAAGGAAGGATCATGTAGTGACTGTAATTTCAATAACACCACAGCCTTAGATACTACTGATCTATGCTGGTCAGCACCTAATCCTAATATATTACTTTCCGCTTCTATCTTTGTCAAACCAAGCAACTGTACAGTGGCCTCCGTTACAAAGGATGCTTGTGACCCCTGGCCTAACAATGCCCTTACAGTGATTTTATACTTATTCCTGGCTTCTGGCTTTACTAATGCTGTTGCCAACAAGACCTGATTACTAAGATTAGTACAACAAGCAACAACATTAGACCCACTTGGTTTTGGTTCATAAGTCTGCTCCGACGTGAGTGTATTCTGGTTAGACTCCTCTCCAGGCCCTTTCCCTTCAGGGTGCAATAACCGGTGGTGACGCTTCTTACAAATCTGGCACCTCGTGGGTATCCGGCATGAAAAGACTGTATGATTATTATTTAAGCAGTTGTAGCAAAGACGGTGACCTTGGACAAACTCACGACGTGCCTCTACAGATTCTTGTGAGAATTTTTTAGTTTGAAATTTTATGGTTATCCTGACAAAACACACAAGTTGGTTGCACCTTAGATTCAACCATTTTCGTTAAATGCATATTCTTAGGTGAGGGATTCTTAGTGATTTTTGACCCTTTAGTGTCTAGAAATTCTAAGGAACGAAATCTTAATTCCAAAAATTCTTTAAAACATTGTAATGATGGTATTTCCTCTGAAGAATCACTCACCCTTGCTTCCCACAATTTGCGAGATTCATTATCTAATTTAAGACAAAGTATATAAATAACTATTACATCCCACGACTCTGTTTTAATTCCTAAATTATCAAGTGCACATAAACATTCACTGCTAGTATCTAAAAGTTCCTTTAACGCAGCCGCAGACTCAACTGTAACATTCCTTTGACTCATAAAACGTTTTAAGATTCCCTCCGCTAAATATCTTTTATTATTGTACCTTTTTTCTAGCTGTTCCCAACACAACTGATAATTTTGAGCTGTTATAGATATATGGCGTAGCAATTGCTCAGCTTCCCCTGATAGATGTGTTTTTGAATAGTGCAGTTTTTGCACATCATCTAACTTGGGGTTTTTATGAATTAGGGAAATAAATAAATCTCTAAAACTTACCCATTCATTGTAGCTACCTGTAAATTTTGGTATGGCTATATGTGGCAGCTTAACACAGGAACTTTCAGTACTATCAGTACATTGCAAAGGAATATCAGGTTTAAATACAGTACTAAACTTTTTCAAGTTTTGTTTTATTTCCGATTTGAAGTCCAAATATAACTCTTCAACCTTTCCATATAATTCACTAGAAAAGTATTCATATGATTTAAGCTCACCGGTTGCTAAACTAACAATTTTGTTATGGTTATCATTGCAGACGCTCCACTGTTTTTCTAGACTATCTAACCTTGCCTCCAGGTAGGTTTCTGTTAATCTACTCTTTGGAGACTTTCGAAAGTTTATTTGTGACCTTTCCATATTGCTAACCAAGTTATATTGCACCTTACATAGAGGTTCCATTGTAAAGTATAAAGAGTTCAATGTTGCAAATAATTTTCAAGTATTTATTATTATTATTATTTATTTATTATTTATTTTATATTTATATACGGCTCACCACTCACGCTGCTTATACAGGTTATAACCGGCTGCCTGCCGGTTAACCTCTTTGGTTGCGCCACACGCCTGCTCTGCCACGGCCCGGTTGCTCAGATGCCGCTGCTGACAATCGCTACAGGGGCTCTGTATATTTCGTACTCCCGGCTGCTCACTTTTTCCCTGATCAGGTACGCCGTACCCAAATTCGCCGGGGTACGCCCACGTGGTGACGTATCACCACCGACCGCCGTGACACGCAGTTGTCGTACAGCCGGTTCGAAAAAGGGCCAAAAACTATGTTTGGTTGGTCAATTTGTGTATAGAAACCACCTTTTTTCACTATACCTTTTATTTCCCCTTTTCTTATAATTATTTTACAAAAAAACGACAGAGATGAATTTACTAGTTACAAATCAGAGTCAAGCTAGAGAGGAACAAAAACGCCCTTTTTTTTCTTTTTTTTCGACTGTCAGAGACAAATGTCACAGACAATGTCTTTGGTTTTACATTAACACAGAGTGACAGAAGCAATGTCACAGACAATGTTTTGTTTTATGTTTACACTTTAACAATAATTAAAAAGTCTATTTGAAGTTGTGTTTGCACAAAATATGAGGATAATAAACGTTTCAAAATATCCCACACATAAAGAACTAATATTATACAACTCAACATGTTTTTTTTAATGTCAAAGCAAATCAATGTTGTATTTAGCTTACAATAGCCCCGAGTAGGGTTACCATATGACAGGCGTTTGCCGCATTTGACAGGCATTTTAAGGTTTAGACAGAAGTGCGGCCGGCATTGGTCTGAAACAGGCATTTTTAAATTTGGCGTGCATAAATTTAAATGAGATCGGCGGGCGGCGGCGGTGAGCAGCGCGGCGCGAGACGCGCTCGCGGCCCGCGGGTAGCGCATGTGTGCAGTACAGCACATAAGATTATTGATGAAAACAAATTTGAATATAAAACTGTTTAATGAAACTAAATAATTAAAATAGTATTAAAAAATTTAGCGAGTTTGCTTTGTGTTGGTCGCTTGACTTAATGGCGAATAATTACACTTTTTTCAAGACGGGCCGCCCGCGCACCGGTCTTGCCCGCACCCCCGCTTCCGCGCTTCTTGGCGGGAGAATTTAAATATCGCGCGAACATACTCCCGGCCCTGGAAAGCTTAAAGCTTTCAAGCATTTTCTGCCCTTTCTGGGTCATCTGGTTTAGGCAGCAGACAAACTCTGTTGAGAGCGCGACGCACGACACCTCTGGCAGTATTCACGTCCACAACGCGCGTCACACCGTCGGGTCCCGGGAACAGCTGCGTAATTCGTCCGAGACGCCAGTATAGGGGTGGAGAGTTGTCCTCTTTCAAGATAACAAGATTGCCGACCTGTAGATTTGGATTTTTCACGCGCCATTTTCTGCGCGTCTGCAACTCCGCGATGTATTCGTGGCTCCAGCGTTGCCAAAAATGTTGCTTCATTTGTTCTTTGCGATGGAACCTGTCGAGACGATTTGCATTAGAATCTTGTAAACATAGAGATGGCAGCGCTCTAAGAGGTCTACCAATTAAAAAGTGGCCAGGGGTTAAGGGATAGAAGTCGTGGGGCGAAGAACTTAGGGGATAGAGAGGACGGCTATTTAGGATTGCTTCTATTTGAGTAAACAAAGTAAATAGCTCCTCGAATGTTAGATACGTGGTTCCTAAGATGCGAGCGAGATAAAATTTTGCCGATTTCACGCCAGCTTCCATCATGCCATTAAAGTGAGGAGCGTAAGGGGGCGAAAAGCAAGATTCAACGCCCTCGCTGGCTGCAAAATCATGGATTTCGCTGGTGTTAGATTTCAAAAATTCCTTTATTTCCCTAGCAGCTGCGACATAATTTCCCCCGTTATCGCTGTAGACCTTTCGAGGAAGGCCTCTGCGAGCAATGAAGCGACGGAGACAAAGTTCAAAGGCATTTTTAGACAGTGCCGACACTGTTTCTAAGTGAACGCACTTAAATTTGAAACAAACAAATACACATAAATAACATTTCGTAATTTTACAACCACGACCCTTGCGATCCGTGATCATAAATGGTCCAGCAAAATCGGTTCCAACAATTGAAAACGGAAGTCGGAAACATTACAATTTAAGACTATTCTCCGCGCTAATCCTCTGCCACTAATAGGCCAAAATCGAGTTCGCACGGAGGCTAGTAGAGCTTGCGGACCTGCGCGTAGAAGTTTGCGGTGTTCCTGCTCGAATAAAAGTTTTGTTAAATGATGTTTAGAGCTCAATAAAATGGGGTGTTTCATGTCAAAACTATATTCGGAATTTTGTATGCGACCACCTACCCTAATCATATCTTCATGAAGAAAGGGATTAAGAGCTGCTATATTAGATTTTGGATTTAGAGACTTTCCTTTGTGCAAAATATTTAATTCTTTAGGGAACGACTCGGCTTGCGAAATGCATATCAATTTATTGAGAGCCTTTTCAAGTTCAGAAACCGATAGAGGACCTGTTAATTTATTATTTGGGTTTCTGCAATTATATAAAAATCTGTTAACGTAACCGAAAGTGTGTTTTAGCCTTTTTAATTTAGAGAATTTATCAATGTTGAAAAATGAAGGTTTAGCGCCAGTGGTTTCAGCAACAAGCGCTTTAACCTCTGGCAAATCGTTCGTCTCGATATTAGACTGAGACTGCGATAGATGCCATTCAGACTCCGGTGATGATAGGAAATCTGGTCCAGACCACCACAGCTTACAGCTAGCGACCTCTACTTCACGAGATAAAAGGTCTGCTGGATTGTTTTTTGTGGAAACATGATGCCATGAAGCAGTCTCAGTTAGTTCCCGAATTGTGACGACTCTATTGGCGACAAATGCCTTTAGATTTTTGGAACCGACGCGTAGCCAAGCTAATACAATACTAGAGTCAGTCCAATATAAAATTCGCGAAATTTTGCAGCGTAAAGCTTGTGATACTGTAGAGCTCATTTCCGCTGCAAGTAGAGCGCCTGAGAGCTCGAGACGAGGAATAGTTGTAGGAGTAGATGCGGGAGCAACGCGTGATTTAGCGCAAAGAAGATTTACGTGTACCCGACCTGCCTTGTTCGTCGACCGAAGGCACCTATAAGCACGCTGCGACGCATCACTAAAACAATGCATTTCTATATCGACTGGGTCTGAAATTAATATCAGCCTGGGAATATTCAAAGAGGCAATAGATTGAAGACCATCCATAAAATTCTTCCATAATTTTACAATCTCTTTGGGGGCTGGGTCATCCCAGTCTAGTTTTAGGGGCCATAAGGTCTGAATCAAAATTTTGGGAACGATAGTGCACAAAGATAGGAGGCCCAAAGGGTCAAAAAATTTGAAAATTGTTGAAAGGATATTCCGCTTCGTCACTACATCAGAATCGTGCTCTACAACGGGAAACTTGAGCATGTCTGATGAAGGATCCCAGCTCAGACCTAGAGTGTTAGTGGTTTCACTAATTATTAAGTTACCGCTGGATTGTAGAGTGTCCGATGACAGCAAAGTAGGTAAGTTAGAGCGGTACTTCCTCAAATTAAAACCTGCCTTAGCAAGATTCTCAGCTACTGACTGCTGAATAAATCGGAGTTGGTTCTCATCATCGTGTCAAGAGATCGTCGACGTAAAAGTCGGTTTGTATAATATTTTTAGTGACAGCGTCCTCACATTCTTCTCCGACTTGCCAGAGACAACGCGTTGCAAGAAAGCTTGCGCTTGCGAAACCATAAGTGACCGTATTCAACCTGAGTGTCTGTAAAGGTTTGTCCTCCGCATCACGCCATAATATCAGCTGCAAATTACGATCCGTCTCGTGTAATAATACTTGTCTGTACATCTTTTCAATATCTGCCGATAATACGAAACGGTATTGACGAAATCGAAGCAAGATATTGAAAAGAGAGTCTTGGATCGTGGGACCTATCATTTGTATGTCGTTTATAGACATAGCAGATGCGTTTGTGCGCGCAGATCCGTCGAATACAACACGTAAACGTGAGGACTCACGGTTTTCACGAATGACGGGGTGATGCGGATGTCCTAGGTGAGCATACTCATTAATAAACTCTACATAAGCGGATTTCATTTCAGGCTGTTTTCGAAATCGACGTTCCAAATTCAAAAACCGCTTTCTTGCCATGAAATACGAGTCTCCTAGACGATTTGGAGTGTCGGTGAGCGGAAGCTTGACACAAAAACGCCCTTCCTCTGTTCTTGTGGTATGTTTTAAAAAATGCTGTTCACAATCCTTTTCTTGATCTGTAAGAAGAGGCTTTTGTGGCAAACTCTCTAGTTCCCAAAACCTTTTTTAATCATTATGAAAATCGATTAAGCAATTTTTGGGTTCATGATTTGTCACATTAGCAAAGTGACATTTAATTGTTTTATTTTCGTCACGAGTATAGTGCATGGGAACTGCAATGAGCCAGTCTAATTTAGATTGACGTAGAATAGGATTACCTTTTCCTAAGGAGTGCTGTTTGGATAATAATATATCCCAAAAAATATCGGCACCGATAAGCAGTCCTATTTCGGCGGGCTCATAAAAGCAGGGGTCTGCAAGCTCAAATGACTTCAAATTTAAATGAGTAGTGTCTATAAAAGACTTTGGTATTTTGACTGAAATTTCGGGTATAACTAAGCAGGACAAAATGTATTTATTTATTTATTGAAATGCCAACAAATATTGTACAAACAATTAATAATTTTAAAGTAATACAATTGTCTTATTCTAACACAATACTTAATTACAGGCATATACGGCATTAATAATTATCCGGTCAATATGTTTTTTTTTTGTTTTTTTTTTCACAAAACAAAGAATACCTACAGCTAATATATTCACATTATTAAAATAACAATAATTAAATACCTAAAGGAATGAATACTAATATTATACAATTAATTTAAATTAAATTAATAAATTTGGTACAATAAATTAATTACAGTTAAATTATATCCTACAAATTAAGTCAAAGATTGAGTCTGCAAATTTAATAAAAGAGGAAAATATTTCATCCAGTAACAGTTACAGTTTGTTTATGTCATCAAATAAAGTTTCTTCTTAAAGCTAGTTAAAGTATCATGAAAAATGTCAATGTCAAGGTCGGTCAAATTGTTATAATAATTAATAAATCGACTAATTGGGGAGTATTTGCCCAGATTACTTTTGGAAAATGTTGGTATAAAGGTGCTTTTTAGGGGAAATCTGGGAGGACGCCGAGGAACATGAATGTTAATCTGGTTCAACAAGTCGGGAGAGTCTAATGTGCAGTGGATAATTTTATACAATGCTGTTAGATCAGCCACAAGCCTTCGTTTTTCAAGGGGTTGAATTTTAAAATGTTTTAGACGCGTTTCGTAGTCAGCTCTATAAGGGCAGGATTGGTCCTTAAAAGCGAGGTACCTCGTGAAGGAGCGTTGGACTCGCTCTATTCGTGTGATATGTGATTTATAGTGCGGGTTCCATGCCGAGACTGCATATTCAAGGATACTTCGAGTCAGCGCGTTAAACAATGTTATGATACAGTCAGTTCTCCTAAAATCAGTAGTGTTACGCTTGATGAAACCCAACAACTTCCAAGCTCTAGAGACTATTTGGTTCTGATGTTCCTTGAATGTTAGTTTATCATCAATCATAACCCCGAGATCCCGAATGACCGACACCTCCTGGAGTAGCTGACTGTGTATAAAATACTCAGTGTTTATTTTGTTCTTTTTGTGGGTGAATTTTATGTGTGCGCATTTAGTGACATTTAGGATCATTCTATTCTTGGTACACCACTCTTGAATAGAGTTGAGATCTTCTTGTAATAGACGACTATCATCAATTGTTCTGATTTCCCGATAAAGCTTAAGATCATCAGCAAATATGGAGCATTTGCTGTAGCGAATGTTACAAGTTATATCGTTTATAAACAGGGAAAAAAGGATAGGTCCGAGGTGAGATCCTTGCGGCACACCCGACGTGGCTATAAAAGGATCTGAGGTATAACCCTTTAATGCTACTCTTTGAACTCTATTTGCAAGGTATGATCTGAACCACGAGAGTAAGGGATTATGGACTCCGTACCCACATAGTTTTAATATTAAGAGGCTATGGTCAACTTTGTCGAAGGCACTGCTAAAGTCAGTGTATATTGAGTCCACTTGATGTCTGTTGTCAACACATTTAGATATGTATGAAATATAATTGACCAGATTAGAGACAGTAGACCTGTTCCGACAGAATCCATGTTGGTCGACCGATATAATATTTTTCGAATAGTTTGAGAGAATTGGACATATTATACTTTCAAAGATTTTGGAGAATGTATTTAACAGGGATATTGGTCGGTAATTTCGAACGTCGTTCTTGGCTCCTTTTTTAAATATGGGAAGAATATTGGCGGATTTCCAGACATCAGGAAAAGTAGAGGTATCCAGAGACCGGTTGAAGATAATTTTTAAAGGCAATGTAAGATTTTTTTGGGTCTTTTTTATAAAAATCGGTGGTATACCATCGGGTCCAGCACCCTTACTTGGGTCCAATGATTTCAGAATTTTGCCAATCTCACGTTCTGATATGTGAATCTTGGAAAGAGACATCTGGGGAGAGGCATCAACAATAGTTGGCGTCTGATTAGGAGTTGAAATGGTAAATAAAGAAGAGAATTGTTTAGCAAATAGATTACATATGTCTTTTCCAGAGTTTGCCGTTTTGTCATCAAGGGTCATATCGGAGGGGATTTCGGTAGTAGAGACCTTGCGCTCCTTCACAAAAGACCAAAACTTTTTGGGCGCGCGCAAGATGGATTGTTCTGTACCCGAAATGTAGTTGGAGTAACAGGATTTCATTGAGGATTCAACCCTGGTTTTGGCTAGTGTAAACTCCAACTCGTCTCTAGGATTCTTATAAGTTTTCAATCTCCGTCTTATCTTTTCTTTCTCTGCGATTAGCTTTACTAAGTTTTGTGTAAACCAGACAGGATGCCGCCAGAGCTTTGGTTTAAATTTTGGGACCGAAGCGTCGATAATTCGGTTAAGTATGTTATAAAATCTATCAACCATGACATTGACATCGGTACAAGTACTTAATTCAAGATCCCAATTGACTCGTCCCAGTTCAGAATTCACTTTAATATAATCTGCTTTTTTAAAACAATGTGTTGCAAATATTTTGCTGCTTAAAATAGTATTGGACTCTTGTTTAATTTCAATATCCAAGACTGGATGATGTGGGTCCAGTTTACTTAGCAGCTCAAGAGAGTTCGTTACCTTCAGATTGCTGAAATTTGCTAAAACAAGGTCTAAGACGCGTCCATTGTGATTTTGTATAGTATTATATTGAGTTAGATTATTAAGCGACAAAAAGTCAATCAATGAAAAACCTAGTGTGTTATTATAATTGAGTGGGGTAGTTTGATGAGTGTTATTAGTATCATACGTCCAGTTTATAAAACCCAAGTTAAAATCACCGAGGATCAAGACATCGCCTTGATGGGACTGCATAACTGGGCTGATGTTGTCTAAGACCGAATTCAGGGTGTCAAGTGCTACAGGAGGCGGTAGGTATAATATACAGACTAAGATGTTCTTGCATACTCCATTTGTATTGAACTTTATATTAACCCACAAATCTTCGTATCTACTTTCATAGTGTTCGATCCGGCGCGATTCAAATTTATTAGATACCGCAAGCAGAACTCCTCCACCAGCTTTTGATGATAACGTTGTGGATTGGCGATCTCTTCTGTGTATCATAAAATTGTTGGAGAATAGTTCACTGTCCATAACTGAGCTGTTCAACCAGGTCTCAGTTGCCGCTATCATATCATAGTTAGACTGTAGAGTCGCTAAGCGAATATCGTCGAGTTTAGTGTTCATTCCACGTAAATTTTGATAGTATATATTAAACATAATAATTAAGGATAAGTATCCGGACTTGTATGATGGTATTGTATGTTAGACGTGATTTAATGATTCATAGCACTTAATTTGCTTAGCAGGCGAATGGTCATTTTTCCTGATAAAAATTCGTCCATTTCTTACCCAAACGCAACGAATACTTTTTTCTTTTGCAATTTGTCTGGTATGCGCATGTAATGATTTAAAGTAAGGTGAAAGATGCTCAGATACGAAGATATATGATTTATTTACACTATATCCTAAATGGCTCGAGTTCAGCCGATCATTCGATTTATTCTTGTTGAATTTGGATACAGCAGCAATTATAGAATCTCTGACCCTGGTGTTACGTAGTTTAACAACTACAGTACGGGGCCTTTTGTTGGAGTCATCCATTTTACGGACTCTTGTGCAAGACAATATGTCTGTTTCTTGAATGGGTAAAGAGATGGCAGTGCCAAAATGATTCATAACGGAGTATAGGTTCTCAGCTTTGTTTTCCGGAATACCGTTAATTTCTATATTATTTTCCCGGGAATGCTGTTCCAAAAGGTTCAGTCTCGTTGACAGGGACTCTATGGTTTTATTAAGACTCGAGTTCTCCTTTGTTAACTTTTTTATTTGTTCTTCCGATTCCTTTACATTTGTTTGGATTCGGTCATACTCGGCATTTAAGAACTCTACCGACTCCTTCATGTCGCTCAATTTTTTCAATTCTGTTTTAATTTGATCAAATTCCTTAGAGAAAAAAGAGTCGATGGCGGCTTTCACAGAATCTTTAACTGCGAGCTGGATTTCGTTTTTGATTGCTAACATTACAACGGGGTCTATTATCGAAGTATTTATGGGTGATTGAGTCGTTTCCTTAGATTTTTTATTTCGCTGTGTAACATTCGAACATGACGCGTTATTTTCGCTGTCTAAGGGAGAAGCGTTGTGAGCAGTTGGCGGTCTTATAGGTGTATTTGAGTTGTCAGTCTTTGGTTGTTTACTGCGGCAGCTATGACATATCCAAGCACGCTTAATTTCCTTGGTCATGAGGCTGAATTTTTTCTCAGATACATTTGCACATAGCAAATCAAATGTTTGTTTGCACGTTGTGCATAGCAGGAATTCCCGGCCTTTAATAACGTTTAGACACCCTGCACATACCGTAGTTGTAGGTTTATTAGCCATTTCAATGAGTGCAAGAGAAAATTAAAAATTCATAAATGGCAGCTAGACGACGGACCAGGCCCTGGTGGGATTTGAACCCGAAGTTTGCGATTATATCTCGGGTACTCGCCCACTACGCCATGCGGTCGTGTAATCTTGAGGTGAAAATTGGAAAGATATTTATTGATGTCGAGGGCGTAGATTGAGTCGTGCTCGATATATACACATACCTATTATATATATTCCAAATGACACCGCGTTCATGGTAGTATGTAGAATTTTAGTCCTGTGGTTCCATCTACCGGAACTTTGATACACTGGTGTGTGGAGCGTGACTGGAAGCCGACAACAACTTTGTCGAAGTCAAGGTCGTAGTTTGAGTCGCGCTCGTTAGGTGGCGATAATTTTCAATGTTACCGTGACCGTTACGAGAAATTACGAAATTAATGAATCACTTTTGTATTATTTTGAGTAATAAACACAATACACACAGATTTTGGGGTCCGCTCTTTAATGAAGTGTAAAATTGGTTCCAATCTATTGACAAATCACTCAGATAAACTTGGAAAAAGTTAATTTTACTTGGATCGTCCACTCTTAATGTCTTGAGGTATAATCACAATTTATTCAGTTTATAGGATAACATTTGCTTAAATAACACTTTCACTTAAGAATCAGTTCATGTTCTATATTTTCACAGGATTTTACACTAAAATTTGCAACTTAAATAATATTTAACGAACATTAAATGAACTTAATTTAGACTGTATACGTATATTGCAACGTTCAGCACTTAGCTTGAATGGCACATTACCTATTCCAATTACGTTCTGGGTATCAGAATGCAATGAAACTAGATTTAATTGATTTTTCAGTTTTTCTGAAATGAATGTACATTGACTTCCACTATCTAGAAGGGCCCTTGTAGTTATAGTTTTATTAGTTTTAGGATTAATGACGTCAACTAGCGCGGTACATAAAAGCGTTTCTGATGAATTGGTAGCTGACATCGCAACTGGTTCTGATTTAGCCTGACTGGTATAAGGTTCAGACGATCTACAGAGGAGTGTACTATGACGTCCCCTACAGATCCTGCAGGATCCCGGGATTCTGCAGCCGCGACTATTGTGATTTACACGCAAACAAGTGGTACAAAGCCTTAATTTTGCTACAAGTGCTGCTCGTTCATCAATAGATTTAGCTTTAAATATAGGACACTCATAAATTCGGTGATCTTTGCTATAGACTGAGCACTTATAAATCGTCGAGGCATTAGAATCATTGCTTTTTTCCGCAACAAAGGATTTAGTGGATTGCGATGTTTGGGGCAGTTTGGAGCCATGAGAGTAGTTCGGAGACGACTTGACATTTTTGCTTTGATCTTGCTTGCTACGAAAAACAGACTCAAGCACATCGGCACGAGCCTTTAAAAAGTCATGAAGTCATCGAGAGTAGGCATCTCCGAAATATTCACATTGGCGTGGATATATTCCTCCCACTTAACTCGAGTATTATTATCTAGCTTTGCTGCGACCAAATATTTGATCAGGGTATCCCAATGCTCGGTTGGTTGCTTTAAGGTATTTAGTGCACGCAAATTTTTGGTAACGTGATCTACGATAAATCTCAAAGACTTGTCAGATTCACGAGCCTGTTCAATATTCAATAGCAATTTCACATGATTAGTAATCAATTGACGAACATTATTATAACGCTCACATAAAAGGTTCCACGCTTCAGGATAATTATCGTCAGTCACCTGTAGATTGCTGATCACTCGGGCAGCTTCACCTTCCAAATAAGAATTTAGGTAATGAAATTTATGAGTATTTTTAATTTTAGAATTATTGTGAATTAATGAGCTGAAAGTATCCCGAAACTCCAGCCATTTATAGTAAGTACCATCAAAATTACTTATTTTTATAATAGGCAAACGAAATCCGATCACCTCGTGATCATCATCGTCAGCTGTAGCGAAGCTTGTATTCCCGTGATCGAATGATGATTTTTTATTAGAGGTGCGTTCGGAAATAATTCCCTGAGCAGTTGCTATTGAATGATGAAAGGCTTGTTCTATAGATTCCCTCATATCTAATTCCACACTTAAATTCTTTTCGTCTAATCCTTCGATTTGATTTTGCACGCCATCGAATTCGACGAATAATGCTTCAATTTTCGCCAATCGCTGTGACAGTATGCTGACCTCGGTTTGTGTAAGTTTGCGTCCCTTCAAATCATCTAATTGATTGCTAAACTTAGTAACACGTCCTTTAATTGAAGCGCGCTTTAGATTCAAAGATTTAAATGAAGTTTCCATGGTCAAGGTCAGCACGCTAGGCACAAACAATCAGCTGTTTGAAATAATGCAAAAATGAATACGATACGCTCCTCGCTTCAAGGCTGATGCACCGATGGCAAGCTGATAAGAAGCGCGCGGGGCAGGGACACCGGCGGCCGGTGTCACTCGTTGACTCCCAGCAGTCCACGCGAAAACCCGGGATGAACGACTAGTCTGCGGTCCGAGCGCGCGCCGGTCTTGTAGCTGAAATAGAATGTTTCACGGCTTTGTATATCGCGAAATGATAGTAGGTATTGGAAGCGAAGGCTATAGTGAAAGTATACGATGTATCAAAAATGCAATTTTAGGGAATTAGATTAATTTTAGCTATAATGAAGTGACTTGTGAATGAATGGAATCTACTTAGTGATCGTTATCTATTATGGTATATTGTGCGTGCGCAGGTAAGCGGCGTGAAATGATAGGTATGCAATTTATTGAAAAACCAAAGGATTAGAAGTATTTACGTGCAATTGAAATTGGTTTAGCAATTTTTAGTATAAAGCTTGATAACTGGGTACCTTAGTTTCGTTTACTAAGACTTTCAAGTCGCAAAGTAGGCGCATTAAATGCAAAAAATAGAGTTTAGGCAATTTGAAAGCGAAGTAAGTTATAAATAGGAAGTAATAGATATGTGAATTCGATTTTCATTAGTTTACTTTATACAATTAGAAAGAATATAAGGTTTAGGCACAAATATATGCAAGATATCGTCCTATATTCTTTCAGCTAGTTGCAAATAGATCGAATATAAGGATTAGGTATAAGTAGTCAGCTATATAGCTAAATTAGGCATAAATATATGCAATTCGTCTTATATTCTTTCAGCTACTTGCAAATAGGTGGAATATAAGGATTAGGTATAACTATATGTAGCTAAATTAGGCACAATTATATGCAATCGTCTTATATTCCGATAGGCTTGTTGCTAATAGGTAGAATATAGGGTATAGGTGGGTGAATCAACTTTTATGTGTCCAACATCAGACGTACAGAGTCCCTAATCGATAATACAAACTTAAATAAATGTAATAAGTTTTATTAAATAAAACTTATTACATTTATTTAAGTTTGTATTATCGATAATAGGATCATAACGGAATACAAATTTTGTATTCCGTTATGATCCTATTAATATTATCTAACATTTTATTACAAAACATTATATTATGTTTACAATTTACCCGTTCTTTAATGGTTGTCCAAAAGACCAAAAGTTGATTTTCAATAGTAGGACAGATTGTCCCCGTGCAACGATGCACCATAAAACTTTGTATCACGAAAAAAATACTGTTGCGGAATTGATACTTTTACACATAATCATTTTCATGGATAAGTATCATCAATAAAACATACCGATTTCTAATATTTGCATTAAACGGTTTATGAATTTCTTGCGTTTTCATTTTGTCCCTTTGATTATCCACGCCATGCAGGTCAACCGGACAACCATGAATTAGTTAAGAAATTTAAAAAAAGATGGCGTAATAAGACACTTGACAACAAGCTCAAATTTCCGGTAAGCAGATAGGCCTAGTGGCCATTTTGATTTGTCGAAACTCGCGGCGTCAGTCGGTCGAGTACTGTTGGAGAGTGTGGGTGGCTTTATTGTCTGTCCATCGGACCACTGGCACAAATACGTAAGTACTTAACATATAAAAATAAATTATATTGTACCAGATACTATTTTATATATATTTTACCGTTAAGGTGAAATAAAACACAAAAAGACTTTAATATTTATTATACGGCTCAAAGTTTTAGATAAGTCCCTCGGACAACTAGTCACTTGGACAACGGAAGTGGTTGTCCGTAGGACATTTTGGTTGTCCCTTGGACAAAAACGATGTAATAAGATTTTTAAAAGGGTAAAAGTAAACGTCCCAACGCTTGACACCCTAATTCCAACAGTTGATACCCTGTCTTTGACCTTTCGCTTTAACATAAGGTTCAAGATACTAACAATTGTATTAGTTTCAAGCACTGGGATCTTTACCTTAATTAAATAATTTGCGTATTTTTATTAAACACTAGCTGATGCCCTCGACTTCGTCCGCGTGGATTGAGGTTTATTAAAAATATATACGGGATAAAATGTAGCCTACGTCCTTCCCCGGGATACAACCTATCTCTATACCAAATTTCAGCCAAATCGGTAGAGTAGTTTCTGCGTGAAAGCGTAACAAACAAACTCACATTCACATTTATAATATTACACATAATACATATTTCATTTTAGGTAATGGGATTGTCGGAGAAGGAGAAATCAAGACGCTATAGAGAAAGACTTAAAGCAGACCCAGAAAAAATGGCTGAACGCAAAAGAAAAAAAAGAGAAAGTTATCATAAAAACAAAAAGTTGATTTCAAGTATGCAGCCAGAGGAACAAAAAAACTGCAGAACCATATGGAAATTGCGTAAACAAGAACAAAGAAAGCGATCGAAAGCAGTTCGTAACATACTGCAAGACACACCTCCAAGTTCTCCGTGTAGTTTGCAGGAAATTAATATACCTCAAGATCAACACGTAACTCCGCCTGCTTCTCCTGCTGCACCTTTGGTACCGCAACAAAAAAAAAGAGGAAGGAAAATAATCCGTAGAGATAGAACTAAGATGTATAAAGAAAATTTAAAATTACGAAGCGAAGCCAATATGTGGAAGACAAAATATGAAAAATATAAGAAAAGAGCTCATCGCAAGGCAAAAGAATTACTTAAGATGAAAGAAAAAGGAACCATGGCCGAAAATAAAGTCCACAATAAATACAAAACCTTAACCAATGCTATCAAAAACAAATACTTGACATTAAAGACACGGAAAGGGAAAAGGATGTTGAGAAACATATTTGAAAACTTAGATGTATTGCAAAAGAAAAGAATCATACAGGACAGTTTAGGTTTAAAAGGAAGCATTAGAGCAAAGATAACAGTGTGTAATGGTGATACAGAACTCATAAAGAAAATAAAATGTTTTTTCCTAAGGGATGATGTGTCAAGAAACACCGCCGGCAAAAAAGAAACCGTCACTAAAGGCAAAGAAAAAGTTCAAAAACGGTTCCTTTTAGACTCAATGAAAAATTTGTTCAAAGTATTTAAGTTGGAGAATCCAGGCACAAAATGTTCCTATTTCTATTTTACCAAACATCGACCTTTCTACATACTCAGACCAACAGTCGATGGCAGGGATATGTGCCTTTGTAAAACACATGCGAATGCTGCAGCTAAGATAAAGGCTCTAAAGCAAAAAGGAGTTATTAATGCGGTGGATATAAGTGCACTTATTCTAGAAACAGTCTGTGACAGTAATAAAATGGATTGTATGTTTGGTGCTTGTGTCCAATGTCAAGCTAAAGAAATAAAAATTAACGAAGATAATGTTAAGGGCAAAATGCAATGGTTTGAATGGGTGAGAGAAGAGGAAATCTATATGAAAGGAGGCAAAAAGATCAAATCTATTAAGAACGTTAAAAGATTGAATGAAGATTTAGTACAAAATATGATAGATAAATTTAAAGAGGAACTGAAAAATATAAAGAAACATATTTTCAATATGAAAACCCAGTACAGGAATTTCCGGCAAAGTGTTGATAAAATCCAATCAAATGAAGCCGTAATTTTAGTTGATTTTAGCGAAAATTATAGTGCTAAATGCAATGAAGAAATTCAAGCACACCATTTTGGTGGATCCCGCAACCAAATAACACTCCACACCGTTGTCGTATACATGCATGACCAAAACAGAAATCACAAGGTTTCTTCTTTTTGTTCTGTTTCGCCATGCAATATCCACCAACCTGCTGCAATATGGGCGCACTTACACCCGATTCTAATGAGCATTATTGAAAATTACCCTGAAATCGACACTATCCATTACTTTTCAGATGGACCGTTCTCTCAGTATCGCCAGAAGGGTAACTTTTTTTTGGCTTGTACAAAAACATTTGACTACGGGTTCCAAGCATTTAGCTGGTCATTCTTCGAAGCGGGTCATGGGAAGGGACCGGCTGATGGAATTGGGGGATATCTTAAAAGAGAAGCGGATAACAAGGTGGCCACTGGAAAAGACATTACCGATGCATTTGGGTTTTACCAAGCCCTCCAGGAATCGAGTAAAGTTAAATTGTTTTATATAACTGAAGAAAAAATTGACATTGTTCAAAAATGTATTCCAAAGGATCTTGTCCCTCTGCCTGGAACCAAAGAGGTGCATCAAATCTTTTCAAGGATTCGTGGCCAACTAATGTACATAAATCTGAGTTGTTTCTGCTCAAGAGGATTGTGCGACTGTTTGCATCCAAAGTTTTACTCACCTACCCCAGCTTTAAGAATAACTCCATCCCCTGTGGACATGTGTGAGGACATACTTGGTGATGACGACTTGGTATTTAATTCTATGCCACCTCCATCAGCAAATTTTTGTGACGATATATCCTGTGATAATACTGATGATGATTTGCCTTTGAGTGTCCTGGCATCTTCAAAACAGGATGACATTTCATTTACTGATCTACATAAGGCTCAAAACAAAAGTATTTACGACAGTGTATATGGCTATTCTGATGACTCTAACGATGAAAATAATATTACACAACCACAGCCATCTGTATCAGGGCAAAACCAGGTATTACCTGGAATGGGTGATTATCTACTCGTCAAAGTTTATGGCACCAAAGGCAAATCATACCATACTTACGCATGCATTGCTGAAAGCAATATCGACGACGATGGTGAAATTAAAGTCACATTTCTGAAATGTGTCAAAGGAGGGAAGCTATTTGTCCTCGATGAGAAAGATGTCTCCTATGTCGCTTATGAAGACATCATTCAAAAACTTCCTAATCCAGGAATTCAATTGAAAAGAGGTGTTAATTATTTTAAGTTTTCATTGGACACTAAAGTTTTTGAAAAGTAATTTATTTTAGGGTGCATAACAACAACTGTTGATCTCCACTAGATTAAGATTTTTGTTTTGTTTTAAGATTTAAGTTACCATATTCTATTCATAATACTCGTATTGTGATCTTTAATTATAAAAATGAGACTGTTAAAGACTGCACTAAGTGTAAGGAAATGTTAATGTCGATTTATTAGAAAAATGTTATTATTTTGTAGGGTTTTTGATTATTAATAACTTTTTTATTGTTCGGTGTGCCATTAAAACTGCTTTCTGATACTTTATAAAATTTGTTTCATTTAGTACCCTCTTTAAGATTTTTGGTTCTAATATTTCCATCCAGGACAACCAGATATGTCTGTGGGACAACTAAGTTGTCCCTAAATTGAAAAACACAATATCATTAACTTTTTCTTTTTAAATTCAAGAACAGTTCATAATTTTTTAAAGATACAATAACACAATATAAAACAAAGTAGCAGGAGGAATTTTCTTACATTACTATTATTATTTCGCGTTTTAATTAAAAGTTCCGATTCTGTGAAATTAGAGTTGTCTTAAGGACATGACTATGGCAAATATTGTGAAATTTTGTGAGATATATGCCATATATAAAGATAAAAAATTAAACTGTATTGTTTAATGAATGTAAATGAAATAATTGTTTTAACAATAATTGATGTCTAGTTTGTTTAAAAATACTTTTGAATAGTGGTCCAGGGGACAGGGCAGATTTGGTTTGGTGAATTTTTTAACGTCAAATTCACTAAATTCTTAAAGAAACAGCTCTGCTCTATACATAATTATAAACAAGAGAAAATTATCTTTTAAATAAAATATTTAAATAATGGACAATAAAAAAATAAAAAAAAAACCACAATTTCATCATGTGGAGATTTAAAAGTTGATTCACCCAGGTAAATAAGGGCATATATATGCAAAAATATCGTCCTATATTGTAATATAGTGCAACAATAAGCTTGACAACTAGCAAAATGAATTATTAATTATATTTAAAATGTTTTAAGCGACTATTAGGCTTCTGAGAATAGTATTCAGGCACAATGAAAGTAGCAGTTAATACTGAAGACCGACCACGTCATTAGGTATAACGTGATGAATAGTGCATTAACTGGAGTCCGATTACGCGATTAATCGTTCAAGAAGCTATTATGAATATTGCAAACTCAAATAAATTAGGATGATCGAATGATGGGGAATAATAAAGGAACGGGCTCACTTTTTTGCTGGCAAAACCTTGCTGAAGCGCGTAGATGTCCGACTTCAAAATGGCTGCGATGGCTGCAAAGTGTGAGATTTTTGCCGCTTCCTTGTTCTTGACCCGTGATGGATGTCTTGATACCAATTTGATTCGCTGCTGGGTTGGTAGGAATCTTCTAGACGGCACCTCGTCTGATATTTGCGAGTATTTCACGATTCCTTTGTTCTCGAACCCGCCGCGCTTGGACTTCGTACCCGTTGATCGGTGTATTTAATTTACACGGTCGCCACTTTATGTGCAGTACAGCACATAAGATTATTGATGAAAACAAATTTGAATAAATTAAATAAAACTGTTTAATCAAACTAAATAATTAAAATAGTGTTAAAAAATTTAGCGAGTTTGCTTTGTGTTGGTTGCTTGACTTAATGGCGAATAAGTACACTTTTTTCAAGACGGGCCGCCCGCGCACCGGTCTTGCCCGCACCTCCGCTTCCGCGCTTCTTGGCGGGAGAATTTAAATATCGCGCGAACATAATATGCCTAGTAGTAGTGTAGGCGGCGCGAGAATGAGAGGGAGGATAAGCTACCGTGCGTGGGCGGGAGCGGGACGGGCGTTGGTGTTTTCTATCACTTCACCAATGAGAGCGTCTACTATTTTCTGTCTACACAGTTCGCACAGAGAAGTTAAAATCATTTTGTGAAGCTGTTGAAATACAATATCAGCAACTGTTATGCCACAGCAAAACACGATGGCTGAGTTTATTTCCAGCAATAGAAAGGATCCTGAAATTATTTACAGCATTAAAAGAGTATTTTTTATCTGTCGAAGGAACTCCAACAGTGATCAAACTAATTTTTTGAGAACCCATTCTCAGAGATTTATTTATGGCATGGCATATTTAATCCAAAATTCAAGCTATTGAGAAAGAAGATATTACTATTGTAGAAATTAACTGTATATTAAACGCAACTTTAAACGCACTCAAATCTCGTAAAGATGAAAATTTTAAATCATTGACAGTTATTCGACTACTGAACACATTGGAAAACAACGGAATAAGTACCGATACTTTTAAAACGGAGATTCTGGGCCTGTATGTGGATTTAAAAGCTTATTCGGAAAAATGGATGAAAAATATCGAAGAATTCTCTTCCTTCCGGTGGATGATTTTACAAAAAGAAGTGAAAAGTTTCTCAAGTTCTGATGCTTCATCTATAGAATTTCTCTCTAAGCTGAATATCAGTGTTGAAGACGTGAAACTGTTTGACGAATACGAAGTTCTAAAAGAATATTGTTGTATCTAGAAGTTCAGATACCATTTTTTTTTCCTAAATGTACCTAAAAGTAGGGAAGTGAATGGTGGGTGACCTTACAGAATTCATGAAAATCTGCCAGTTTGTGTTCTCTATTTTGGCACACAATGCGAACGTAGAACGTACGTTTTCTCTCGTCAACGCCCAGTGGAGTAAAGAAAGAAATCGACTGACAATTGAATCAGTAAAAGCAATAATTACACAGGAAAATTACAAAACTGTATCCTGTGAAGATTTTTACGTTTATACATATATTAGAAAAGAAAGAAATATTAAAAAAAATAATGTCCTCTGACAAATATCAGTAATAAATATCCTTCTTCATTATTATCTGTTGGCTTTTACTTATTACCTACAGCGTTTTGCTTTAGACAGGCATTTTTCTGAAAATTCAAGCATTTTAGGTACCATAAACAGGCATCCCTCTATTAATATATGGTAACCCTAGTGACCTTAAAATATATTTTTTTAAACCAATAAAAGCTGCCCGACCGATTTTTAAAGCTTAATCCTCGGATTTATAATAGGTCTTTACCTATGAAATTGCCGTTTTGTATGGAATAAGTGAAAGTACTTATTTTTTCAAACTTTTTTATTTCTGTTATTCGAAGTAATCACCCATGCAATCGACGCATCTTTGCCAACGCATTGGCAGTTTATTGATGCCCTTCTTGTAAAAAACAGCTGGACGGGAGGCAACAAACTCTTCAAAGGCATTTTGTACTGCCTCTCGGGAATTGAATTTTTTACCCACTAAAAAGTTGTCTAAATTTTGGAAAAAGTAATAGTCGGTAGGTGCAAGGTCTGGTGATTATGGTGGATGAGGAAGAGCTTCCAATCCCAGCTCTTGCAGCTTGGAGACTGTCTGTTGCGCAGTATGGGGTCGCGCGTTGTCGTGAAGGAGCAGTGGGGACGACCGATTGACCAAAGCTGGTTGCAGATGTGCAAGCTTCTCCATCATTCTCTCCAGTTCTTCACAGTACACATCTGCAGTAATGCTCATGCCGTTTTGTAAAAAGCTGTGGTGAATCACACCCGCACTAGACCACCAAACAGTGACCATCAGCTTTTTTAGGGGCCAGTTTTGGTTTAGGGCATTGCTTTGGTGCTGAACCAGGATCTAACCAACTTGCTGAGCGCTTTCGATTGTCGAACAGAATCCATTTTTCGTAGCACGTAACAATTCGTTTCAAAATTCCTTCATTTCTTTGCCTGTTGAGCAGCGCAAGGCAGGTCTCGACGCGTACGTTGCGCTGGCGATCGTTAAGGTCGTGGGGCACCCATCTATCAAGCTTCTTTACCTTGCCAATTTGTCGCAAATGGATCAATATTGTTTTGATGCTTACATCAAAAGCTGCTACTAGCTCAGCTGTAGATTGAGTTTCGTCAGCTTCCACAATCGCCTTTAATTCATTACTGTTGACCAAAGTCTCCGGACGACCACGAGCTTCATTTTTCAAGTCAAAATTTCCAGAAAGGAACCGGGAAAACCAATAACGGGTTGTGCGTTCGTTTGTACAGTTCTCTCCGTAAACGTTTTTGATGTTACAGCCCGCGCCAAACTTTGTGGCCGCCCCGAAACTAGGCTCATTGCATTGCGCAGAACATAAAATCAGGTATTAGCGGGACGTACAAGAGCTTGGGGGCAGGGCCACACCCCGCGCGCCCGCACCACTCACCCGCGACGCGCGCTTGCACCCACGCCTTAGTGTGAGTGCTACGTCCGTAC
The DNA here is from genome assembly GCA_963932025.1 of Erebia epiphron. Lineage (NCBI taxonomy): Eukaryota > Metazoa > Arthropoda > Insecta > Lepidoptera > Nymphalidae > Erebia > Erebia epiphron. The sequence goes on from OZ009948.1 coordinate 4,880,720, forward strand.
ACGAATCACGCACTTGTTGAGCTCTGAGAGTACTGTCGCGTTCAGAATTCGTTCGATCGTTTTGTTAATTTGTTGTTATAGTTTTTAGTTATTCTTGCTTGTTTTTATTGTTACTTGTTGTTATTGTTATTTGTTGTTACTGTTACTCGTTGTTATTTGTTTATAAACATGTAATGTTTTACGACGCCAGGCTCGTAAAATGGTCTACGATGTTTATAAATTTATGAAGAAAGAAGCTGAAGAAGGCCTTAAATACGATTTGAAGGCAGTACATAAACGGACTGCAGCAGCTACAGGAGTATCAGAAAGAACTGTACGACGTATTATATCGGTTGCTAATGAACCAAGTTCCGATTTATTAGCAGTTTTTCGTACACCCGGAAAGAAGAGGCAAGGGGTAAAAAAGGTAACCGGAATCGATAATTTTGACCAAGGTGTCATCAAAAGATGTATCCACAATTTTCATCTTACACAGAAAGAGTTGCCGACAATTACTCAACTTTTAAAAAAATTAAAAGAAGATATTAATTTTGAAGGATCCGCAACGAGTTTGAGGAGAATTATAAATGAAATAGACAATCGCAAATTATTAATTGAAAATACTAATATTCGCTGTAAGCGAATTGAATATTTGCGTGAAATAACGAAATATCGCGCAGAAGGAAGACCGATAGTGTACACTGACGATTTGTATGTCGATTCATCGCATACCACTTCGAAGGCATGGAGTGATAGTAGCACTAAAGGTTTAAAAAAAAAGATATCAAAAGGTCAACGTGTCGTCATTGTACATGCTGGATCCAAATCAGGATTTGTACCCAACGGCCTTTTGATGTTTAAGGCAGGTACGAAAACCGGAGATTATCATGATAACATGAATTATAATAATTATGAAAAATGGATACGCACACAACTTTTGCCAAAAATTTAATATTGATAAAATTTTAGAAGAACATAATCACAAAATATTACGGCTTCCACCTTACCATCCCGACTTGAACCCCATAGAAATGGCTTGGGCATCCATAAAAGGTTACGTGGCGAAAAAAAATGTCACAAATAATATAACTAATATTATGAAACTAGTGGAAGAAAAAGTGAATAGCATGGGTGAACAGGAGTGGAGTTGCACTATGCAACATAGTTATAAATATTGAGGAAGAGTATAAGAAAAGTGATGTCATCATAGATGACCTAACTGAAAAAATAATAATTCATGTGAGCGATAATGAATCAGATGAAGAAGATTCGGATATTTTTTGTGAAGAGAGTGATTCGGATGCGGAACCATCCACTAGTAAGGGAGATGTTTTTATGGAAGGTGTGGCCCCATTGTGAATATAGTTTTTATTTATATTAATGTTTTTTATTACATTCATCCTATTATTACCTAACCTATATATTTTACACATAACACATACATTATATATTAAATTAAATAACCTATGAAATAAACACGAACTTTATAATCACCAAATAAAATTAAATTGACATAATTATAATAAGAATTAAAAATATTAGAATACGAAAATTGTTTGGTTGATTACGTATTGTCCACTCGACTGTACCATGCGCAAGTTCGTATATTCAAGGCGGCCACAAAGTTTGGCGCGGGCTGTACGTGCCGTTTGTGTCGCGTTGATGCCACGATGGAACTCATATTCCATAATTGCACGAATTTTTAAAGTATCCATTATGACGAAAAATTTTGAAATGTAATGCAAAATACAACGCTAGTCAAAAAACAAAAGAATGAGTTTGTAAAAAGAATGTCATGGTTTTAAAACAAAATTAATTTAAATTTAGATTACAGAGCCATTACAAACATTTTTTTATTTGAAATGACCAGTACTGAAGAAAGGCAATTTCATAGGTAAAGACTTAGCTGTCTCATGATGACATTCTTCCGGCAAAATAGTTCACCATATCACTCTTTGGGTAGGTACTACGTAAACTATACAACATACTTATACAGCCAGTTTAGATTAAACCCCTACGGGCCCTGCCCATGGACGCCTCCCAAGTAACACAAAAGTGCTGCATATCAACTGAATCACACTCCACATTGGAAACTTTAGCTGCAAAACTTGCTATATATTAGCTGAATAAAAGCTGAATAATAGCATCCTCAGCAGATATAACTCTGATTTGGGCACAAATTATACAGCAACTAGCTGATTAACTGCCTACAACTGCGTTATATAAGCATTTAATAAGCATTAACAAAGGTAACGGTCGCCCCAAGAACTGAACATCAGCTGATACAGAGAGTATGTTTTACCTATTATGCAGCTCAAACTACAAACCAGCACCCTTTTTACGCTTTTATGCAGTTAAAAGAGCACGAGCGGCGAAATTGTGAATAAATATTACTCCATATATTCTTTAATATCTCGATATTCTGCAGCATTGTTTATTTAAGCGCACCATCATACAATGTGACATATAATATGTCCATAGTTAAAGTTAATAATTCATTTTGGTAAGTAAAACTTGTATTTGTTTTCCTGAAATTTGATAGGGAAAGCAAGTTTATCGTCAAATATTACTTTTAGACCAAAATTTTCACGCGCTCTCGAAATATAACTGTTGATAAATGATATGCGAGAGGACTGTAAATATTTGTTTTAATTTTGAATTTGCAATTACAATGTTATGATGTATGGATTGAGGCTATTGGCTATGCAGCGACTGACTTTAAGACGCGCGGCGGGCTTGCGGTGCCGCACACTCCCCGCGTCCCGCACCTCACTTGTCCTTGTCCTTGACATGCCCCCCGACGTTGAAACCTGGGGTTTCAACGGATTCTCTAGGCAGGGGGCAAATTCTGTTGAAAGCTCTCCGGAGTGAGCCTCTCGCGGTCAGCAAATCCGCCACTCGCCCCACTCCGTCCACGCCTTCATAGACACGCTGAATTCTCCCAAGGCTCCACTTCATTGGAGGCAGTGCGTCATCTTTGATTAGGACCAAATCGCCTACACGCAGACTGCCCTTTGAAGATCTCCATTTTGGTTTCTGTTGAAGCTCGGCGACATATTCTTTTCTCCAGCGTTCCCAGAAGTTCTGTCGAAGTTTCTCTATTCGATCCCAACGTTGCAGTCGGCTGATATCGTCAGAGTTGATTTTTGGAGCAGCTATCGCCATCAGAGGACGCCCAACTAGGAAGTGACCAGGAGTGAGTGGATGGAGGTCATTTGGATCTGGAGACATTGGGTATAAAGGTCGGGAGTTAATTATAGCTTCAATTTGAGTTAATGTTGTGTACAACTCTTCAAAAGTTAATCGCGCGTTGCCTAAAATTTTAGTCAAATTATATTTAATGGATATGCAATTCATCTCCCATGATGTTTCAGTTATAAATTTGAAAATGATGCCGTTATTGGCCATATGTTCAATTAAATCTGATTTTTGTTGTTTAAGAAAACTATAAATTTCGTTCTTAGCTCCAATGAATTGAGTACCCTGATCTGAAAACAAAGTGTTTGGTTTTGATCGTCTAGCTATAAATCTGCGCAAAGCAGCGATGTAGGCATCTTTGGTTAAATCTGTCACCAGTTCTAGATGAACGGCTTTCGTGGTGAAACAGACGAAGACAGCAACATACACTTTAATTAATCTACATCCACGTCCCTTTCTGTCGGCAGCCAGCAGAGGACCGCAGTAATCTACACCGGTAGTTTCAAAAGGATATCCAGGATTGAGCCGCTGCTCAGGCAACTGACCCATGATTGGGTTGATGTTTTGAGCCTTTGCCCTGAAACACCTCTGACATTTGTGTGCGATCTGCCGTGCCAAATTGCGACCACCTAACGGCCAAAATTGTTGTCTGATGGACGATAAAAGAAGTTGTGGAGCCGCATGAAACATTTGAATGTGTTCGTGATGAAAAATGAGTTTAGTTAAATAATGTTTGCTTGATAATAAGACTGGATGCTTCTGATCATACTCGAAATTAGAATTTTTTAGCCTACCGCCTACTCTTATTAAGCCATCTTTATCAAGAAACGGTGATAGCTGAAGCAGAGAATTTTTGTTTGGTAAGTGTTTTTTATTTTGTAAAATAGTGTATTCTGGAAAGGATTCAATTTGTGATTGTTTTAATCTATTAATGTCTATAATTTGTTTGTTTTCAGGTGCTGGTGAAGAAGAGGTAAGGTGTACTACGACTTCAGGTAAGTTTTCATTATTTGTTATTTTAGTTTTAGGCCATTGTAATTCTGATTCACGCAAAAATGTTGGACCTGACCACCACAAGTCCAAGGTATGTATTGATGACATATCGACACCCCTAGTTAGTAAATCTGCAGGGTTGTCGCGAGTAGAAATGTGACGCCACTCAAATGATTGTGTAAGTTCTTGTATTTCGGCAACACGATTTTTAACAAAAACCTTTAATTTTGATGGTGTTGGTTTTAGCCATCCTAACACGACTGAAGAATCGCTCCAGAGGACGCATCTTTGTACAGGTAACCTAAACGCTTTGCAAACCCTTTGGGTTAAACGGGCTGCTACAACTGCGCCACAAAGTTCTAAACGAGGTATTGTAACTGGCTTTAATGGCGCAACCTTACTTTTTGCACACAGTAATCTTGTTTCTGTTTGATTGCTTGCAGAAATACTTCTCAAATACACGCATGCTCCGTATGCATCCTGAGACGCATCACAGAAAGTATGAATTTCGATAATGTCTGGATTGGGACAAGTACTGCAACGAGGTAAGTCTAAATTTTTTAAAAACTGTAAATCTGATGTGAATTTATTCCATTTTTGTGCTATGTCTGTGGGTAATGGTTCGTCCCATGAAACTTTCTCTAACCAAAGTTTCTGGAGAATTATTTTAGCCTGGATGACAAACACCGTGAGGAGCCCAAGCGGATCAAAGATTTGTCCAATGGTGGACAACACTGACCGCTTGGTGGGCTGACTCACCGAGGGAGGCTCATAAGAAAAGCACAATGTATCTGTAGATGGTGTCCAACCGAGACCTAATGTACTAGAATTCTCCTCGCCTAAATTAAGAGGAGTACATTTTTCAGAATTTGAAGTTTCAATATTTTGAATATTGGATTTAAATTTGCGTAAATTAAAACAACCTTGTGATAAAATCTTGTATACGTCGTCTTTTATGTTAAGTAAACTTTCAACTGACTGACTGCCTGTTACTAAATCATCGACATAAAAATCATTACTTATTATTTCTGATATAAAACTGTCTTCACACTCAATTGCAAGTTGCTTTAAACACCTAACTGCGAGAAATGGTGCTGAGGCAGTTCCGTATGTAACGGTGTTAAGTTGATATGTCTGTAATTCATTGTTAGGGTCGTCCCTCCATAATATTTGTTGCAGATGTCTTTGATTTGCGTGCACCAACACTTGACGATACATCTTTTCGATGTCTGCCGTCAAGACGTAAGTAAAGTGTCGAAATCGAATTAAAATGGAAAATAGATCACTCTGTATAGTGGGACCGACCATTTGCAGATTATTGAATGAAATACCAGTGGTGGTGGCAGCACTAGCGTTGAAAACTGTTCTTAGTTTCGTAGTGGAACTCTGTTCGCGTAGAACACCATGGTGTGGTAAGTAATTTGTATGTTTTGTGTCTGTGTTTGAATCCTTTGGAACTATTGACATATGACCTAATTGCATGTATTCATTCATGAATTCTGTGTACATTTGTTTCAATTTAGGCTGCTTCTGTAACCTACGCTCAAGCGATAGAAAACACTGTAAAGCTCTATTGTATGAGTCACCTAAAAGGCTTTCTGGCTGTTTAAGAGGAATAGCGACTGAGAATCTACCGTCTGGCATTCTTTTGACATTTTCTATAAAGTGTTTTTCACATGAACTTTCCTCTAATGAATAAGCAGGCTTTGATTCATAAGGTGTCTCCTCAAGTAGCCAAAATTTGGTTAATTGATCTTGAATTTCAGAACACTCACTAAGTAAATAATTGCATGAAATTGTTTCTTTATTAATTTTGTTTTGTTTCAGACCACTTGTGGGACCGGAAATGATGTACCCTAATTGAGTTTGTTGTAATATAGGACAGTTTTTGCCTAGACGAATTTGATCAGTCAGAATTAAGTCCCAAAAAACGTCTGCACCTAAGAGTAAATCCACATTGGTGGGATTATAATATTCTGGATCAGCAAGTGAAATTTCTGAATTAATATGTAAATTGTTGATTAATGCTTTGTTGTTACCAAGATTGGTAATGTCAGGTAAAACATACAAGGATACTTTGAGTTTGAATGAATTTACCTTTGAACTTATGATTGTGTCGCAACGTTTAGTTACTTTTGTTACTGTAGTACAATTTATGCCCGTGATTGACGTCTCTGTATTGTAGCATGCCAACCCTAGTTTGTTCAACAGTCTGTCTGTTACGAAAGATGCTTGGCTTCCGGAATCTAGAACAGCTCTTGCCTGGTGACGTTGATTATCGCTGCCTTGAATATAAACCACTGCAGTCGAAAGCAGTACTGGCTCTGTCATCTGGACTGAGAGCGTAGTGGCTTTGTCGACTGGCGGCTCGACGTTTCGAGCTTGTGTGCTTGATGACCCTTGCGCTTCATTGGTTGATTCACAAAGGAGTTTATTGTGTTTGATGGTGAGACACCTGGGACAAGGGTAAGACCTGCACTGAGTTACCCTGTGCCCCCCCCTTAAGCAGTTCGTACAGAGCTTGAGATTACGTGCTGTCTCAGCTCTTTCATTGATTGATTTGTTTAAAAAGATTTCGCAATAAAAAATCTTATGTTGTTTTTTGCATAGAGGACACTTTGGTGTATATGTTGTGTTTGTATTTGTGTTTAATAATCCCTTCAAATGATGATTTTTATTTTTGTGACTATCCGTACTATAATTGCTATTTAACTGTATTGTTTCTAATAAATCGGCTTTGTTTTTTAGAAAAGTAATTAAATCTGTTAACGTTACCTTATTCAATGTAGTTTTATGCTCCTCCCAATCTCTAGAGGTTTTAGAATCTAATTTAGAATTAATCAAATAAATTATTAATGTATCCCACCTAGATGTGGGTTCCCCAAGAGAGTCTAAAGATCTTAAATTCTTAGAAAATGTATCAATAATAGTACGTATACTCAAGGATGATTCGCGTTTTATCGGTTCTACTTTGAATAATGATTGGACATGATTGTGAATTAATAATTTATCATTGTTATAGCGATCGCACAACAAATCCCAGGCTATGGTGTAGTTGGCAGACGAAAAACTAATTGATCGTATTACCTGAGCAGCGCCGCCCTCCAAGGAGGCTCGCAGATAGTGAAACTTTTGAATTTCACTGATGGTTTTGTTTTCATGTATTAAAGAAATAAATGTGTCTCGAAATTCAAGCCAATCCTCATACCGGCCGCTGAAGTTAGGGATTTGTATGGTCGGTAGTCTTACGCTGGCCTTTGTCTGTTTCACCTCACCCGATAACTGCGAACTTCCTGAAATACACGATTGAACATCGTCATTATCATCTTCCCGATTATTAATTTTACGCAGACTAGATTTATAAATTTGCTTAGCTTTAGATATGTAAGAATAGAACTGATCTTCAATTTCTTGTCTTTCAGTGAAGACCGATAAGTCGTCATCAGTGTCTGCCAAGTACTCTATGTTACTTTGAATTAGATCGAATTGAGTTAAAAGTTGTTCTGTTTTTTTAATGCGTAGTTCTAATTCGGTACATTGCGCTTGTTCTAGATCTTGCAAAGAATTTACGTAATTTATAAATAGTGTTAGTCGACCCTTAACGGAACCTCGCTTCTTTATAAGATCTTTTAGGCTTTCACTCATTTTAGGGACTTATGGGAGACGAATGACATATATTTCGTAATAAGTAATTAAGTAAAATGTTCAAATATAAAAATAAAAAATCAATGTTTAAAATGAACCTTATATGTATGCAGATAAGAACCGATATCAATACGTTAGAACGCGTAAAACTTCATACAGAAAAACAACGTCGCTCGCCCGGTGCGAATACAAAAGATTCTTATCGCTACGATCTATGAGTGCACTTCGATGCACCGGTCTAGCGTATTTAAAACTTTAGGTTATTATAATGTTTTATAACTTTGAGCAATTTGGAAAAAATACGGGAAAACTTTGCTATAGGGAATTTCTGGGAATATAAGGGATTATTAGGGAATATGAAAAAAATATTGGAACGTCCTCACTTGTCTACTGCTGCTCAATCCTGTTGTTCTTGCTATTGTTATTTGTTGATGCTGATGTTTGATGATTTTGCTGTTGATACTGGTTTCCACTGATGCGGTTCGAAGACCAAAAAACTTATGTTGATAAATGATATGCGAGAGGACTGTAAATATTTGTTTTAATTTTGAATTTGCAATTACAATGTTATGATGTATGGATTGAGGCTATTGGCTATGCAGCGACTGACTTTAAGACGCGCGGCGGGCTTGCGGTGCCGCACACTCCCCGCGTCCCGCACCTCACTTGTCCTTGTCCTTGACAATAACTGTTTCCTAAGAAATCCTATTATAAAATGGATTGTAATATTTTAAAAATGCCAGCAATTTCTTAGTTATGGAACATTGAATTTGACGAAAAGCTTTTTATATAAATATTTTTAAAAACCTTTTTCAAATCCATAGATATTTTCGTACACAAAATAAAAAGAAATAGTACATAGTAAAAATCATAAATATTGTAGTTTAGAACATGGAAAATGGTGGACAAGGAATGGTGAACCGTAATAATGCCAAATAAATGCTTTAAGAGCTATATTAAGGTGCTAGGGGTATATTAATCCGCAAAAAGCTGATACGAGTGATTCTTGTGTCTAACAAGTCAGCCATAGATTGATGTAGAGCTTGATAGTCGGTAACATATACGCAAATGCCCTCCCAATGAACAGCTGTATATAATCTGTCAAGGATTAACTTTTAGGGGTCCGTTGTGTAACGTTTCGGCATGAGCTAATAGGTCAGTTATTTTAAAACCTAGTTTTTAGGTAGTGTATAAAGGTTAGGTATAATTTTATTGTGCCTAATATAAAATCGTAAGGATAGGAAGATACATTTCATTCATCATAATTCATAACATAATCAAATACTCTAGGGAAAGTTTATAGGTGATCACTCTGTTAATAGGTTATAGGTTATAGGTACCTACTACGAGTCTACGAGATTACTTGACGTACGTTTTTCAGTTTTTGTAAATTGTTCTTTTTAAAATTACAACATCAGTTGTAATTTTAAAAAGAACAATTTACAAAAACTAAACTAAGTACATTTTGGTAAGCGCTAAGTAGCAGTAAGATTCGGCATTAAGTTTCACTAGTTTGACTATTGACTATTTTTCTTCGTTCGTCTATAGTATCGTACTTAATTTTAGTCAATTGTACATATTATATTATGTATGTATAATAATTGTAACATTCATATGTTATAGAAAGATAATAAAGTACGTTTTTTTAGGGTTCCGTACCAAAATGGTAAAATGGAACCCTTATGGTGCGACTTTCTCCGTCTGTCTGTCCGTCTGTCCGTCCGTCACACTCGATTATTTCAGTAACTACCGAAGCTATCGACATGAAATTTAGAACAGTTGTGTATATTAGTGGCCCAAAAACACTGGAATTAAAAAAAATTGGAAATTATTTTTGTTCTTATTTAAAAAGGGGGGAAAATCTGAGGGTTGAAATTTAAAAGTGAGATAACTGTACTGTGTGGGGTATCATATGAAAGGGTTTACTTTGTATATTCTAAAACAGATTTTTAATTATATTTAGTTATGATAGCTTTTGATTTATCGGGAAAAATGTCTAAAAAAATACCGTTCCCCCCCCCTTATCTCCGGAGTTTACCAATCGAAAAATTTGAAATAATTATGGTCAATAGGAATTTACGTATACTTTACAGGAAAACTATAGCCAATGCTCTAACTAGCATAGTTTTTTTGATATTAACAATAAACCTCTACAAACAAAGTTAGTCTTGCGGTTCATTAACAAAGGTAATTATTTATTAATAATGGTACGGAACCCTTCGTGCGCGAGTCCGACTCGCACTTGCCCGGTTTTTTTTTTCAGTGCTTATTCAAATGTCTATTTATTTCTAATAAATATTAAAAAATAATCTTTTAATTTAATTACTATAAATGAGTTATTGTAAATATACTTCTTCAACATGAATCTCACTTGCTCTGTTTTCTATTAATTACACTAATAGCCATGTGTAGAGTCACCATTATAATTGGATCGGTAGACATTTGTGAAATGGGATGGCGTCTGGCCTTAGGAGTGTTGCCGGCATGAATATATATTAAATATATATATGTACATAGATAATATAATTCATATAAATAAATAAAGATTAAATCTATGAAAAATCATGAGACATTTTTATAGAAAATTAAATTTCATACCTACAGCTTTTGTTTAATTTTTTTTATATGACCAATATTTTCGCCGCTATATCAAACAGTTGAACTATTCATTTCGAAACTAAGACAACAATCTTGGCGCTCTCTATTATTAATAATATTTTAAATGTTATTATTATATTTGGGGTTTTTTAGGGCTTTTTGATATAGGCTTTAGGGACAAATATTTTGAGGGAGGGAGGGAGTTGGTAACACTGACTTGGCGGGGCACTCCCGAGTCCCGTGCCGTGCGGAGTGCCTCCATTAGAGTATATAACCACCCCGTTGCCCAAGCTAAGACTTATTTCCATCAGTGCGTCTGGCGAATAGTGATCGCTGGACACTGTTCAATTCATATTTCATTCTGCATTAAAAGATTTCAGTCCATAAGTTATTATTAATTTTTTTATGCAGGTAGGTGCAACTGCTTAAATTTTTAACGAATTATTACTTTTTGATAATAAGTTTGTAGAAGTGTTGGTCGACCCTCACAAGGTAGGTTACAATAACACAATATTTTTTGTACATAGCATCTGGCGAAACAATTTGTACTACCTACCTATCTACTTCATTTTGTAGTGATTAGTGTAAGATATTAACTCTGTTAAAATAGATAAAATAGATAGGTACTGAAACTGTTTAATGGTTACTACCATAGTACTACTAGTAGAGCCCTCGACGAGTTTGGGTTCGTTTGGTTAGTTTTAACGAGTTTTTCTAAACATTTTTCATTATATTCTGTTTCTTATTAAATTTTTATTTACAATTACATAACTTCTTTAAAAAGTTAAAAAAACACACTAACATTGTTTTAATAGTTTGTACCTCCTTGTCTTTTTAAAACTAATGTTTATTACTTTTCAGGGTGCTTACCTGGGTGGTTTACCTTCAAAATGCCTTTCAAAATAATACAGACCATAGAGAATGGTTCGCCAAAGTTAGCCGTCATTCCCAAGCTGTGGGAAGCAAAACCGAGCACCGAAAAATATAAAGTAGGTAGTATATTAAGTATATTAAGTAGTAGTATTACTATCCGTCAAAATTAATAAAAGACGAAAACTCAAGAACAGGATCAGGGTGGGGTACATTTAAATGTGTTTTAAAAAGAAATAACATCCAGAGTTACGAAGAAGCGAACAAAGAACTACGTGAAATGGAGCTAAACACAGATACCTGACTATCAAGACAATGATAACAGCTTTAGCGTTACGTATATTATGTCTACGAGTAAGACCGATCAACCAATAAAAGATTATATTAATTTTAATGCCATAGCAGGCGTATAGGTGCAAAAACGCCTCTGTCCACTTTTTTACACATCAAGTATTTTTTATTACTGGCAGCCCTTTAACTTAGTAATAATAACTTTAAATGTTATTGTAGATGAAACTTTTCTATTCTGTTGTCTATTGTTTATGTGGAAAATGAATGGAAATAAAAGCCACAAAGTAATCATAAAAGCAGTTTATATTTCTTAAATAGTACCTACCTATATAGTATGTTATAGTGGAATGAAGTAGTGATACTCTTTATGAGGAATACAAACTAATTTACATTTGATTTCATTAGGGTCTAGGACAATCGAAGTAGTATCGTTAAAACATAAACTCTTAGATTTATATATATCTAGGCGAGACGATTTAATTGGATAATCAAAAAATCTTTATTATTTAACCGATTACCTTTTAGGGATATAAAATTTAATTCTTCATGAATTGAATTAATTTCAGTAATTTCATTATGAACTGTTAATAAATCTGTCTTTAGTTTTTGAAGAAAATCTAAAATCTTGAAAATTTAGTCTAGAGATATTTTTTTTACTCTTGGATACAAATGGATACCTACGTAGTTTTCTTTTTCTCCTTTAGGTACACATCCGTTCCATTTTTTTCATATTCAATTAGCCTCTTGGCCACTTGCGACAGTGGATTTTTACCAACCCTGAGCATTTGTTTGATCATATGTAATTTGTTTTCACATGGATACGCGTTAAAAGTATGTAGAACTCCATACATATTAACTTCAGCAGTAATGTGCAGCAAATTGTGGACATTACTTGTTACATATGCCGCTCCGTAGAAATCTTTATAATGTTCGACGAAATGCCTCAAAAGTTGTTCTGCCAACGGTAAAAAATCATGGTAAGCTTCACTGGAACAAATGGTTATTCCGCAGTAGAGCATCAAAAAGTGTGAAAATGCATTTGACCTCAATACTTCAGGCTGAATGATGATGCTAAGATAGTAAAAAAAGATCTGAACTCCGATGCTTTCCAATACGCTACGAAATCAAGGTTTCGTACTGAACGATGAACTTCAGAAGGTAATTCACATTTGCTCAAAAAATTCGTCACTGTTTCAGTATCACTGGCACGCCATTTTGTGAGATATTTTCCCAAATTTCCGTCACGCCAACCTATAAGTAATCTTTTCATGATCCCTAAATCAATCAGGTGCAGTGAGTCACCAACCGGAAAATTCATTACCATATCAATTGGTAGTCTTAGCAATGGTGAGTCAGTTTTATGGTGCGCACCATAAACCTTGTTCCGGTAAATACAACTGTATGCGAAGTGTTTGAATACTCTCCGACTGTTACACATTTTAGGCAACTATTTTTCCCATTGAAGTTACAGACACCTGAAATATATTACCTACTTAATAATTTGATTTACGGGATGAATTTTTATTAATTTTATTCAAGTACCTGCCGCTGTCCCCATTAATTGGGACACGGTTAATAGGGACACCGGGACTACACCAATTCTATTAGGTAATTTTATTTATCAGAGAAAGAGAGGGCAATGGGTGTATGAAGAGAAAGGATGTGAAAACTCGACTAATTACATGGGTATCAGGTGTTGATAACTACAGAATTAGGTAGGTACCTACTTATTAAGTGAACGAGTAGATACTTATCGTTATGTATCTTTAAATTTTACCTTTTATGTAAGCTCTGGCAGGTGAGTCGCAAATGAAACATCGTATCTTGATTGTGAACCTTCTTCCAGAATCCACAAGATAAATACCATCTCTAAGCAGTTTTTCCATTTCAATAATAAAATCTTCCAAATAAGCAAGACAAAAGGTCTAAAAAAAGGATTCTCAAAAACGTTGCAACGTTTTTTAGAACTCTTAAAGATTGGCAAACCGTCAGCCTCTTTCCAACAAAGTAATATTTTTTTCAAAGGAATTATTATTCCATTATGACAGTATGAGCCTCCTTCGATTTTTTAAGGATATTTCTCTGGGAGTTTTTAGTTCTGGGGTCATAAGGGGGGCATTGGGAATAAATTCATCAATTATTTCTGAAAGGTCTTTCAGAGCTGTGTGTGCAATATTTTTTTCAATAGCCCACTTTCTTCTATTTTCACGAATTTTTTTTTTTTGTTAAATCATATTCACCGTCAGTGTCACTTGCGTCTGAACTTTCAGGATCGTAAGATCTAATATCTTCACATTCTTGTCCTAGATTAGCATTACTGCATCCAGATACGGAACCCGGAAAAAGACCCTCCTCTTCTAAAAGTTGCACTCTTTCATGGCTCACTAAACTTGCGCTTGGTTCTTTCCCTTTAAAAATTCTTAGGTATTCTGTATTAATTTTTCGGCATATTCCACCAGTTCTTTTTATTTTTTTCCACATTTTCTAAAACAACAATACATTATACCTTATTTATTATAACCTCTAGTTAACTGGTCTGTGATTATATAACACTGATATGACACTATAAATGACATATGATATATACAAGTATTCATGATCTTATATATCTGCATTAGCTGATTAAATGCCTACGGCAGCACAATTATTCAGCCCAAGTAGAGACAAAGAGGTACAAGTGAATAGTTTTATATAAGTTTGCTGTAATTTAACACCATATACGTTCACCCAAAGTGAACATGTGGGCTAGATAAGTGCAGTTATAAGAGTGCATATTACAGCTGATTAAAACTGTGAAAGTTCAACTATATGCAGCATGAAGCGATAATTGAATTCACAGAATAACTGATAACATTATAATAACTCACATATGGTCTGTTAAAATGCAAACATTTGAAGGATACATATGTGACCTTTTATTCAGAAAATAGCTTAGTTTAGAGTCCATAAAAATACTTCATTGTAGCTGAAAGTACTAAAAATAGCTAAGAGCTGAATAACATGACCTGCGCACCTGATAGTAACGCTCGCAACATTACAGCGGTGCCTTCGTGGTGCTTAATAAAGTCAATGTACAGCAGAAAGTGTAATATTAAGCTTTTAGGGTGGAGTGCGCCGACTTCTGCTTAACCGATGTTTAGTTAATCGGCTGATTAATCTTCAACACCGTTTAAACAACCGTTTAAATATTTACTGTTCACGACGTTATTTTGAACGACGATCAATAAATCAGGCAATAACCAACCATTCACACCAAACGGACCTGAACTGAACGAATGATAAAAGCCAACACATTTGCGTAGTCATATTGTCTTAACTATTCAACCTGAAGTACTGCGACTTTAGTTTTTAATAGCGTAAAATATAATGCTGTCAACTTGAAAAGTACAACGACGCCGTTGGGGAGGATAAACAAAGCTGTAATTCTACATTTGGGCAGGTAACAGTGGGTCGGGGCCTCCATTGTTTTGCACCCTAGACAGAGAAAGAAAGAGGAATTCTCTTTCTACGTTTTGCACCGACCAGATGTTTACAATTATTGTGCGATACCAATAAATGGGACCAGAAAAAGTAATTATTTATGACGCAGTGAAGCAGCTGTGAATTGAATATTGTAAATCTTGGATATGTATGTTCAGTTTTATTAAAATTTAGTAAATATGGATGACCAAAAGAAGCGCACTCCCAATTTCACAAGCGACGAGAAGCGCAGTCTTTCAGAGTAAGTATTAAAATACAACAACATAAACAGTTTTTAAAAAAATTACTTTAATTTAAAAACAAAGACACTAGGTAGGAACTAGCTTTCTATTAATTAAATAACAAATAACCTAAAAACGAGCCTAAAAATTACACTAACGTAAAAACTCAATCATTAAAATGTGATAAGCGACGGTTAAACGACCCTGCCGAGCTCGGTTAAGATAATCGGGCTTTTAGGCGCTCTAACGCTTGGTTAGGTTGTGATGAACACTAAAAAGTATTTAATCAGTCGTTTATCTGATAATCAGCCGTTTTAAAAGTCGGTGAACTCCACCCTTAGAGTAACGGTGGACTCTAATAAGTCTTCCTAAACGCTTAAATTACCGATGTGGACCTCATGTGACATCTTTTAATGTAGTTTTGTGTTACTTGGGCTTGCAAGGCAAAGATAATATTACCTGAGATTGATATAAATTATTAAAACATCACTCAATTATAAGTTTCTTGAGAAAAGTATATTACCACGACAAAAGCTGAGCTACATAATCAATTCTTTATAACCTTCATCCAATAATCCACGACTACAAAGCTTTATGGAACTTTCTTATTCTTTAAATAAAGGATCTGTACTATTTAATGACATAGATCATCTTTGGACATTCTGGGGCAGACTTCCATACAATTTTTGACCATATCGTTTGACGAAGTGGATCTTCAAATTAATATGTTAATTGAAAATTTGCCAGTAACAGTAGATAATTGGAATCTTTTGACAGAACACATCGGAAAAGACTCAGTACTTCAAACATTGAAGTTATATATATTACATGGGTGGCCCACATATAACAAAACAGCAGATGATGTAAAACCATTTTATCATGATAAAGAAGAGTTATTTTGTATTAAAGATTCAAAGGAAATCGAATTTTGGTACCAAAGGCATTAAAACAATTAGTTATGCTGGAAAAACTTCACACACCGGGCATCCTGGAATTAGTAGAATGACAAGCCGAGCAGAGTTGACTTTATTTTGGAATGGCATAAATCAAGACATTCGGTAAAAGTCTATACCGTTATTGTCCTAAACCACTCCTGCCGGTATCAATAATTGTCCGTTATCTATACAAGGTGTAAGGTAAATGATATAACATACCGGCGGCTACCCATGCCATTTTGACGTTATAAACACTATGGTAGAGTTAAAAAGTCAAAATTAAGTATCAAAAACTTCCATACAAAATTAATTAGTTAATTATAGAAAATAAATTTTGGCAACCCTGTGGAGTCCTTTGTTCCTTCTACACTGAAAGTCAGAACTGTACTACAAGCGATAATAATAATTATTATCGTATCGGTATGCAATTTGGCAATTCATTACAATTTGCAAATCATTGAAAGAACAAACTACACAGAATAATTAATTATTGATCAAAACTTAAACGAAGTAAGTCGAGAAATTAATCACAGGGAAAGGCGGCTCATAAAGTAAGGATAAGTGACTGACTTCGACTTACGAAGTCCGATACTAGACGGGCATTTTTTTACAACAATACGTAAGTTCTAGCCGGGCTTTTGCTTTGCGAATTTAATTGCATGCCGAATAATGATTACTTTAGTATCGCGACTGGATTTTATCGCAACGCTCGCACTGGCAACGAGGCTTAACATACGTCGTATTGTTCGCAGTTCATTGATATTGAATCAGCTGTTTTAAGGGATGCCACCTCAACATTTATTTATGCTAAAATTTTGAAGTCCACATAACTCCCCCAGGATATGAGCTACACGTCTTATGACATTTTTCCAATATATCTATACACCATCTAACATGGGTAGCCGCGGGTATGTTATACTAATTACCTTACACCTTGTATAGATAACGGACAATTATTGATACCGGCAGGAGTGGTTTAGGACAATAACGGTATAGACTTTTACCGAATGTCTTGATTTATGCCATTCCAAAATAAAGTCAACTCTGCTCGGCTTGTCATTCTACTAATTCCAGGATGCCCGGTGTGTGAAGTTTTTCCAGCATAACTTGTTTTAATGCCTTTGGTACCAAAATTCGATTTCCTTTGAATCTTTAATACAAAATAACTCTTCTTTATCATGATAAAATGGTTTTACATCATCTGCTGTTTTGTTATATGTGGGCCACCCATGTAATATATATAACTTCAATGTTTGAAGTACTGAGTCTTTTCCGATGTGTTCTGTCAAAAGATTCCAATTATCTACTGTTACTGGCAAATTTTCAATTAACATATTAATTTGAAGATCCACTTCGTCAAACGATATGGTCAAAAATTGTATGGAAGTCTGCCCCAGAATGTCCAAAGATGATCTATTCGAAATTCCATCCCCAAAGGTGTTAAATAGGTGTTGAAAGTTAGTATGAAAGTCCGTCGTTTTTCAAGTTATAGCCATGAAACTTGGTATATGAGCTGCGGGTTGAAAATAAAGAAATACGTGTTTCACAGTTTTTGTTTTTTTTTCATATTCGACCCCCAAAGGGGTGAAATAGGGGATGAAAGTTGTTATGAAAGGCTTCTTTTCTCAAGATATTTTTCAAGTTATATCAACGAAACTTGGTATTTTGGCTTTCAGTAAAAAATAAAGAAATACATATTATGTTACAGTTCTTCAAAATTTTACCCCTAAAGGGGTAAAACAGGGGTTAAAGTTTGTATGAAACTCCTTCATTTTTCAAGTTATAGCCATGAAAGTTGGTATTTGAACTTCTGGTTTAAAATATAAAAATAAGTGTTTCACAGTTTTTGAAAATTTTATCCTCAAGGACGTTTAATAGATAGTTTGTCTTCAAATCACTCCGCAACAGAGCAACAGTTCGACGTGATTTCTTTCATGGGGGGGTGAGATGAGGACCTGGAGAGTGACATATTTATTTTATCCCGGAAAATTAAGGAGTGCCTGTGGGAATTAAAAAAATTAAGCAACGCGAACGAAGTCGCGGGCGTCTGCTAGTTACAGATAGAAATTATGTGACTTCAAATATGGAATCACTGTAAAACTGTAATTTGAATTTAATTTACGCATAATAAATACAATTTAACATGCAAAACATTAAGAAATATGTAAAATCATGTTTAACATGTAAAAAATTCCAAAGTAATAAGATAAAATTGGTGATGAAATCAAAGGAGACACCACAACTTCCTTGGTGTGAACTAGGATGTGATGTATGTGAATTTGAAAACAAATTTTATTTGATTGTGGTCAATTAATGCACTATCCCATTTTGTTGAGGTTTCACATTTGGCAAATCTAAGAACTATGACAGTAGTGGAAAAATTAAAAGAAATATTTTCTCGTCATGGGATCCCATTGATCTTGTACACAGATGGGGCTCTATGTTTTGACACGGAATTATTCAAAAAGTTTACTTAAGTTCGGTTTAACCATACCATGTCCAGCCCGCACTACCCAAAATCAAATGGATTGGCGGAAAGTGCAGTAAAACACTATTTAAAAAATGTGTAGATGCAAAAGAAGATCCATATTTAGCTTTATTAAATCAAAGAGCCAAGGTGTAATACATTCACCTGCTGCTATTTTAATGGGCAGGAACTTGACTTCATACCATGAAATTATTAAAAACTAGATGATTCCCGCGACTTCGTCCGCGTGGATTAAGTTTTTTTGATTCCCGCGGGAACTCTTGAATTTTCCGGGATAAAAGGTAGCCTATGTCCTTCCCCGGGATACAACCTATCCTTGTACCAAATTTCATCAAAATCGGTTGAAAAGATGGGCCGTGAAAGCGTAGCAGACAGACAGACAGACAGACAGACACACTTTCGCATTTATAATATTAGTATGGATTGGAACCAAATATTACATTTCATAGTGACCGGAAATTAATTGAGAAACAACAATCAAAGTGCTAGGAAAAGAACAGAATTTAAGCAAGGACAAAGTGTGGTATTCAAAAAGATGCCAAATTCAGCTTGCTTAGCTTTGCTCAGATAAAGGGGCTCCCTTCAAAATTTGATCTAAAATATCTGTAATTCAACTTGATTCAGCTGGTTCAAATGACTTCATAAAATTCTGAAAAAGTGCTACTTTCGTTCATCATCTTCAATTTTGTACAATTATTTTTTCAAAATATTATTTATTGAATTAAATACAAACCGTACCAAAAAAGCGTTTTTTCACTAATAATGCCTTATAAATTTTATAGCTTTGCAGGTATTAAAACAAAATTTACATGAGTATAATGAGAAAATATTTGTCCTCAATTCTGTAAAAGCACTTTATTTAATTTCGATATCCCAAAAAAGTTATTTAGTTGTTTTTGTGAAATTATAGTGCAATGCGTCCCTGTCGCACCCACATACTGTGTTCGCAAGAGTGAGGAGAGGAAATGCTCAAGGTCGTTGGCGTGGGTATGAGCCTTAAGTTGATTTCTCTATGATGGATGATTTGAATTTCTCAATAAAGATGGACGCTATTTGATTTTTCAAGATATCTTTTATTTCAATAATAATAATACAACATGTGTAATGGTTAACTTGTATACGGAACTTGTGTACGGAATATGGTCCTGGGTTCTATTCCTTGGTCGGTCTAAAAATTATTGTTACGAGACAGGTGAATACTAGATTGAGAATACTTCCAGTATTAGATTGTAATAATATGTTATTTATATGCTAATTGTTAGCTTGTTGGAGCACGGTCCTGAGTTCGATTCCCTGCCCGGCTCAAAAATGATTGTTATGAAATAGATGAATACGCGATTGAAAATACTTCTATTATCTATATATATAAAATTCAAAGTCCTGACTGACTGACTGACTGACTGACGACTTATATATCAACGCACAGCCTAAACCGCTAGGGTTAGAGACTTGAAATTTTGACAGTAGCTTCCTTTTGTAACGTAGGCGCTCACTAAGGAAGGATTTTTCAAAATTCCACCCCTAAGGGGGTGAAATAGGGGTTGAAATTTTGTATGAAAGTCCGTCATTTCTCAAGTTATATCCATGAGACTTAGTATATGAGTTATCGGTAAAAAATAAAGAAATACGTGTTTCACAGTTTTTGAAAATTCTCTGAAGGGGTGAAATAGGGGATGAAAGTTTATATGAAAGTCCTTCATTTCTCAAGATACTTCTCAAGTTGTATCAACGAAACTTGGTATTTTGGCTGAAGGTAATAAATAAAGAAGTACGGGTGGCACAGTTTTTCAAAATTCCACCTCTAAAGGGGTAAAATAGGGGTTAAAAGTTTGGATGAAAGTCCTTCATTTCTCAAGTTATAGTGTTGAAACTTAGCATTTGAGCTTTCAGTTAGATATGCAGAAGTACGTGTTTCACCATTTTTGAAAATTCGACCCCCAAAGGGGTGAAATAGGGGATGAATGTCCTTCATTTATCAACATATTTTTCAAGTTATAACAACGAAACTTGGTATTTTGGCTTTCGGTATAATATAAAGAAGTACCTACTTAGTGTAACAGTTTTTCAAAATTCCACCCCCAAACGGGTAAAATGGGGGTTGTAAGTTGGTGTGAAAGGCCGGCGTTTTTCAAGTTAAATAGCCGTGAAACTATAAATTATGAAATACATAATTCACAGTTTTTATAAATTCTATCCCAAAGGACGTTAAATAGTCCTTCAATCACGCCGCAACAGAGCAACGGATAGACGGGTTTTTTTTTCATGGGTTCTTTTTATCCCGGAAAATTAAGGAATGCCTATGGGAATTAAAAAACTTATGCCACGCGAACGAAGTCGCGGGCGTCCGCTAGTTTAACTATACTTTCTCTTTGATTATAATATTATGTTATTTATGTGCTCATGGTTAGCTTATCGGACTATAGTCCTGGGTTCGAATCCCTGATCGGCTCAAAATATATTGTTATGAGATATTTTTATCGAGATATTCTCAGTACTTACCCGGAGTCAGAAAATAGAAGTTTTACCACGATTCCTCAGAGAGTGCGTTAAGCCATCTGTCCCAGTTATTATCACTAATAACATGTGAAAATATGTTAGTATAGAGTATATTTATAATACTGTACTACGTACTGAATTTTGTGAACATATGCCTATTGTGCTAGAAATACGTATAAAATATAGATAATACAATAAAAAGGAATATTGTCGAATTAATGATGTGGTTTATATTAATTCCTCGACACAATTTAATACTTACTTGCTCAGTAATCTAATTTATTATAATTTTTATCACAGGTCACGACAGAATGCTAATGTTTTCCCGTCTGACAATGAAGTAATAGAAGCTCAACATCAACAGCCTGACTGAAGCAAGATGTTGAAGCCGGAGAACCTAGTTCATCGCGCACAAGTCCTGCTCCAGCGCGCTCATCGACGAAGAAATATGCAAAGCCGACATTTAAGCCAATTCCACCGCCAGCCAAAAAACCAACTGCGTACGACCTGTTTGGAACTGACAGCGAGGATGACGGAGAGGACTGTGCCACACCAGCTGCCTCGGGTAAAAAAATTCCACCATTCGTACCTCAGCAAATAATTGCAAAAATAGCACATATGTAATAGGAAAGGCACTAACTCCGATAACACAGTCTTTACTTTTTTGGGAGTTAGAGGCCAAATTATAATTTTGAACCTTGTAATTTTGCAAATAAAGATTTTATATATTTATTTATTTATTTATCGTATGTAACAAGAACATTAGCTAATGGTCATTCGCGTCAATTATTCGAAAATAAGATTGGAACCCATTTTATTGATTTGAAAATATGTAAATGTGACGAAGTTATGCTATACTATGCATTAAGAATAGGACCAACGAAGACACAGAAGCATGGCGTCATTTGTCCAATTTTATTATAAGTACGAGGAAGGTGTAAGCGACGCGAATAATAAATTATATAGAAACTTTTTGATAAAATGTCAACAAGAAGAAAAAGTTGCGTTGTCATGGTAATTGTATTTTATAACAAACTAAGACGAAATAAAAATTGTTGAGAACGACAGAGTTTTTTTCCCTCTCCGTACGAGCATCCTTTACAAAGTGGTCTTCTAACCGGATCTCTAGGTAATATTCCACACTCCACCACCAACGATGTTGAACACGCGTAGCTCCGCAAAGAAGCAGGCGCAAAAGGAGGGGAAACAGAACCAGCAAATAGAAAAGGTTGCAGCTGTAAGAAAAGAACCGAGTATCGTCTCAAGTAAAAGTAAGTCGACGTCTAGCTCGTCAAGTATTTTAGTTAGAAAGAGACAGCTAGCAGCCGCAGAAGCGAAAGCGCTCATAAAAATGCAGCTTATAAATAAGAAGCTCCAAGCGGATATAGCGGCACTCGAGGAGGAGCATTGTTCTCAAGCGGATGAAGGTGAGGTGCGTAGCACTAATAGTAAAGTAGAGAGATGGATGGAGCGTAGTCACCACGGAACTTAAGCACAGCCCGTCCAGCAAGATGGTCAAGATTTGGGCGAGCTGTGCCCCCCCACCGCTGGAGGCGGTGGCACTGTAAGCACTGTTCACATGCTGGCTAGCGTACTGAAGGATATTGCAGCTATCTCCAAAAACAACGCACCAAATACCTGATTACTTATTCGTATCAGGACTCAAAAGGACTTACCGGTATTTTCGGGTGACCCACTAGAGTGGCTACACTTTAAACAGGCCTACACCGAGTCTACAGACGTATGTAATTTTACACCTAGAGAAAATCTGTGGAGGCTGCGTAGCTGCCTACGTGGACCGGCGAAAGAAGCTGTTACAGCTTTACTGATTGGCACCACTACTCCCGACACTGTAATGTTTGCACTTGAGCTACAGTTTGGAAATCCGGACGTAATTATTTCCAGAATAGTGCACGATATCCAAAAGCTACCTACCATGCCACAGGAATATCATAAAGATTTAGTTAGTTAGTTCTCGGTCAAAGTTCAGAACTTCGTAGCAGCAGTTATTTCCATCGGCGAGGATGAGTACCTACTTAGGAAACATGAACCTAATGTCGGCTGTATTGTCTAAATTCCCCACGGTTTTGCTTTCAAAATGGGCGGACTACAGCTATCCTCTTATAATTGACGGCTCTTAGTCTAAACTTGTTATACTTTCAGACTAAAGTAATAAAGGCTAAGAACTTCCCGGTATGGTTCAATTCCTCTCTAATTCATATATTTAAAGACAAAAAAAAAGGCCTGGATAAAGTGGAAAAAATATAATAATGCATCAGACTATGAGGTATTTTGTGTTCTCAGGCTTCGTTTTAAAAGAGAATCAAAAATCCGCTATAGACAATACATTAACATAGTTGAAGATAGTATTAAGGTTAATGCACACTATTTTTGGGTATACTATTCAAATATAAAAACCAATATACCTAATAATGTATTTTATAAAAATAATATTGCTAATACTCCTGTTGATACATGTAATCTATTTTCGAACTTTTTTCACTCTGTGTTTATGCCATCTGCCCTTACTGATGATTTCGATATAAATAATATTGAATGCACTGAGGAGGATAAAGTAGTATGTGACATTATCACTAATGCTGATATCACTGCTGAAAAAGTACGTAAGGCTTTAAATAGGCTAGATGTGACCAAGGGAGCGGGACTGGATGATATACCTCCAATATTTTTTAAATCGACTGCCATTACTATATACAAGCCACTGCATAAACTATTCTGTATGTGTCTTAAACAAGGATCATTTCCAAATAAATGAAAAATGGCACGCATTGTACCCGTATATAAGGGGGGGTCAAAAAAGAATGTAGAAAATTACCGTCCGATCTCTATCTTACCTGTGCTTTCCAAACTTTTTGAGAGTTTGGTACACGATTCGATCTATCCGCTCCTACATAGGATTATAATTCCACAACAGCATGGTTTTGTGCAGAAAAGATCAACTGTAACTAATTTATTAGTTTTTACCTCACAGTTATTTGAAAATCTAGATAACAATAGGCAAACAGATGGTATTTATACGGATTTCCAAAAGGCTTTTGATAGGGTGGACCATAAACGTTTGTTGGAAAAATTAGCTTATAACGGTATACGTGGTAATCTTTGGCGTTGGTTCAAATCGTATATAACAAATCGAACACAAAAAGTTGTCATCAGCGGCCATGAATCGAACCTGGTCACGATTACTTCTGGAGTCCCACAAGGGTCAATTCTTGGGCCTCTTTTATTCATTTTATTTATTAACGATATTCATGAATGTTTCAAATATAGTAATTTTCTACTCTATGCAGATGATCTTAAGATTTTTAAAACAATTGGATCAGTAGATGACCATGACCAGCTTCAAGATGACTTAAATAGATTTACTATTTATTGTACGGAAAATAAACTTAATTTAAGCCTGAAAAAATGTAAGCATATTACTTTTACAAAAAAGAAAAATGTTAGCAACTATACATATTCACTTTGTGGAGAAAGTCTTGAAAAAGTTAATAATATTAAGGATTTAGGAATAACTTTGGATTGTAAGTTACATTTGGACACCCATATACAGAATATTGTGAACAAAGCATACAAAATGTATGGTTTCATAATGCGAACTTGCGCTAATTTTGAGAGGGTTACCACATATTTACACTTGTACAAGTCACTGGTGCGCTCTCAACTTGAATACGCTGTTTGTATTTGGAATCCATATTATGAAAAGTACAGTGAAAGCTTAGAACATGTCCAGAAAAAATTCTTACGAAGGATGCATTACAAATTTACGCGTAGTTACCTTTCATACGGCCAGCTTCTTGAAAAGTATAATATACTTGACTTGCGGTCGAGGCGAAAACAATTAGAAGCTATGCTCTTATTCGACTTATGTCATAATAAATACGATTGCATTCCCTTAACCCGTAAACTATGTTATAAGGTACCAGTTAGGAGTCATGTGCGCAGTAGTCAAACGCACAAACTGTTTGCTATAGTAAAATGTCGAACAAATGCTGGAAAGCGCTCACCATTATGGAGAATGACTAAGTCTTTTAACGAATGTTTTGGCAATATTGACATATTTTCTACTCGCGTAGGATCTTTCAAGAAGTTGCTTATGGATTATCTTAAAAGGAATATGAAACTGGAATAAATTTAGATCATTTATTGTTATCTTCAAAATTTAAATATCTTAAAACTATATTATATAAAGGTTTAAAATCACAAATATTGTATATCATTATATTAAGTTAAGAATAATAATTATTAACTCGATATGTGTAACTATTGTATTTAACAATTAAGTAATCTGTGGTTAACGCAGTTGGTAGCATGTTAACCAAATATTTTATATGAACTATATACTGTTTGCTTAATGCACTGCGTGCTATTGTTTGTTAACCCTAATAAAATAAATAAATAAATTTCAGACTTTTTAAGGGAGGAAGCCGTTAAAACAACAAAAACCGCGGTGAACATTAAGTGTACTAAGCCTGAACAAAGTAATTACAGACGTAAGTACGATGAAAGCTACGCGAATAAATCACACAACGTATATAACGTACAAAGCGAATCTAGCACGAAAGATACAAAATGTCGAATTTGCCGCCGTGGGCCTGAACATAATTTACCAGATTGTAAGGCATTCAAGAAAGCGCTTCGTAAAGACCGTTGGAGTCACGCTAAGAGGTTCGGCATGTGTTTTCAATGTTTGAAGGTACCACGAACGAGTCACAGCCGTGAAACATGCCCTGCAAAGTGTGGAAAAAACGGGTGTGAATTAGCACATCACGAGCTTTTGCACTACGAATTTAATCGCAATAATTCGCTACAGGATAATAATACCGCCGCGACTGAAGCGATTGAACAACAACCGATCGCGGAAAAGCAACAAATCACTAATATTAAGGACGCTAACTGCCGAATACTTCTAAATATGATAAAGGTGCAAGTACACAGGCCGCAAGGATTCGAGACAACTTCAGCGCTGCTTGATGACGGATCGTCGGTTACGCTAGTTAGTTCGGAACTCGCCGCTCGAGTCGGCCTGCAAGGTCATAAGAAATGTATGCTGGTGTGCACCGCGTGGAGTGGTCATGCGGTCGAGCGCAGTGTCGAGATTGTAGAGATGACTGTATCGAACAGAGATGGGCAGTTATTTACGTTTGAAGCGAACAGCGTAGAAAACTTAGACCTACCAGCGCAGGATACCTCCAAATTATGCACAGAACAATAAAGGCATATTTCTGAAATTGAAAATCAAATAACTCGACAATATTCTAAGCCGCAGATATTAATAGGGCAGGACAACTACCATTTATTATTACCATTACAAGTACTTGAAGGTAAAACAGGGGAACCTTTTGCTACTCTTACCCCACTTGGATGGTGTCTTCATGGTTGAACCAGAGCGCAAGCTTCTTGTAGTCTGTTGCGCTCCACTCTGCTGCTCAGCACTAACCACCGCGACTTGGATATCGAGAGTGAGTATTTACTCAGAGAGAAATGCATGAAGAAGTCCGACGTTCTTTCGCTGTTGATTCCTTAGGTATTACTGCTGCATCTCGAGAAAATGCCGATGCCTGCAAGCTAAGGCTCTCCTGGAAAAGACAAGTAAGTTGATAAACGGATGGTGGCACGTTGGGCTACCGTGGAAAAATTGCGACACTAGGATGCCTAACTCTTTTCCTTCCGCAATGTCGAGGTGTAGAAAGAAATATGCAAGCTGACGACGGTTGTGTTATGAGATACAAGGAGAGGATCGATCACTTGTTTCAGAACGATTTTGCCAAAGAGATACCAGACGTATCTACGAGTCCAAGAACCTGGTACTTACCACATTTCGGCGTCGATAATCCAAACAAAAAGAAGTTACGCTTGGTGTTTGATGCAGGTGCTAAATACCAGACTTTAAGCCTCAATGATTATCTATTAAAGGGTCCAGATCTACAATCAATTTAAAGGAAATAACGCCACAAAATATGGTAAAGAAAATGAGCCCGTAGCGGTAAAAGAAGCTGAAAATCTTTTAGGGTTTTTAGTCGAACCATGTGGTTTGTTCGTCGATGCAAAACGGTCGTATCTCGGAGCAAGCCCAGGTGGTTTGATTGGTGATGACGCTATCGTGTATAGGTCTCGTCACGTAAAAAGAACGCTGTGGGACAGTGGAGGGGATGTGTCTGCGCACAGGTACAGTCGCGTCCCAGCTTCATATCCTACTAATCCTAATAGTATTACCTACTGTAGGTTTATTGTAGAATCATTATAGGAATCATTCCCCAGTCGCACCCCTGTCACTACCAATTTGATCGATAAATCCCTCAGTGCGCAGGTTAACGACCAGCGTTCTTTTTACGTGACGGGACCTATAAATAAAGTGTCCAACGGAAGCAATTAATGAAAAAAAATACATTTTGCACGAATGAACATGACAATGATAATTTAAAAAATATGAAATTAAAGCGAAACCCAGAAACAATGATCAAATCCAAGGACAGCTGCAAATAACTCAATGTGAATATTATAAATACATTCATCGTATGGACGCTTAAAGGATTGGCCTATGAAAAAATTGAAAAAGATAATATCTGGAATTCAATGGTATTCAAATCGGAAGAATTTTATTTTAAATGTATCTGACCTGAACTAATAGATCCTCGGTTGCCAAGAAATTTTCCAATCAGGGTCAGAATTAAATATTTTCAGTAATATAATTTACGTGAAACAACACGTTCATAATAACAAAAAATATGCATAGACAAACTAGAAACCGCAATAGACTCGTGACTTCATTGCTCCGCCACAAGAATGTTCAAATGAACATACTATTTTATAATAAAATCCACAATCCATTTTAAACTTGCCTTTAACCATAATCCATTAAAATTATGCTCCCGAAAAAATAAGTAATAAAATAAATAATTGTAAAAACCGTAAGATTGTAATCTAATGCTTTTTTTTTCGATAGATTGTAAACAGTCGAAAGATTGTGAACCGTTCAATGTTTAAGTGTCAATTTTTGAAATATTCATTATATTTACGTTTTCTTGTCTCTTTCTTGTAGGTTAGGTTAGGGTTCGACATTGCGGCCGGGCACTTAGGTTCTATCGGGTTAATAAACCTCACAGATTACAATCTACCGAAAAATAATCCGTTACATTGTAATCATTCGACAGTTTAAAATTTCACGAGTTAGATTATAATCTAACGGTTTTTACAATCTTACGGTGACATATACACAGTAATATGATTGTACTTTATAACTTTATTTAAAGAGCAATCGCCGTTTTTTTTTACTGACCCTACTACCTACAGCAGTAGATTCACTCGATGATTGCAAAAGTTTATTTGAAAAGCACTTGCAAAAGTTTATTTGAATGAAATGAGATGGTATAATATGTGTTTGCCGTAAGAGGTTGTTTGTAGTGCGCTTGTTTGTAACCACTTTCCTGAAATATTGTTAGATGCATATATCAATGTGTATTCCATATATCAATGTTTTATAATCTCAAGCATAACATTGGCAATTATATAAAATGCATTTCGTATCAAAGCACGAAAGTTCGATGGAATGCGACCAGATAAGGAACTCGACGGACTCACAATGGAATTAACAATAAAACTTATAACTCGGTAATAATGACTACATCTGCGGATCAAGTAATAAGTCTTTTGGAAGATTCAGCTCAATTGTTCCATAAGGCGAAAATAAACATTAAAAAATGCCCTAAGGAGAGATTAACTAAAAGATACCTCGATCGATCGATCGATGACTATTGGGTGAAATTCAAACAAGCCCAACAAGACCTAGTGAAGAAGTGCACCACAAGGGAACAAAGAGGTACGCTACCGTCACAGTATTGGTATCTATACCGTATTTCGTGACTTTTTTATGGAAGAAGACCTGTACCTATATCTACAAGCCTATTTCAACTATTAGTTGGCGATAAAGACAAGTGCCGGTAACAGGAGTTCGAGAGCTGCCGATACACCATCTCACGTAATATCACAGAATAGGGAATAGTGGTAATAGCCCGGCTACCTTAAGGCGGCTCCACATGCTTGGCATACAACAGCAAACAGCGAACACCAAACAACAAACACGAACGTGTGGATGGGTGTTTGCCTGTTTTTGTTTGTGTTTGCTAGTGATCGGCGGCGGTGTCGGTTTTTGTTGCACAGATCAAAGGTTGTTCGACAAACGTGTTTGCGATGTATCCAAACGCTTGTTAGCAATCAGTAGTACGCGCAACTTTGCGGGCGGCGGACGGAGTAACTAGTGTACCGTGTACTCTACCCCCTGCCATTATACTTGTTTTCGGTAAGTAGTAATTATTATTATTTGTTTCGGCTCAATATCCGGAATCCATCTTGAGTCAAGCACCAGTCTTTCTGCCTAAAGTCAGCGGTTTCCTGTTCCCTCTCCGATAGTGGCGCCACCTATATGGTACTTACGAGACTTGTTCAAGCACCGGGTGTCCGTTCCTCATTATAGCGTCGTTTTTCACGCCGTTCAGTAGTCAGTTATATTTTTATTACGAAAATAATTTTATACATACCCTAAAGTTAAATATAAAATTATAAAATTTAAGTAATTAAATACCTCTCCGAAAATGGAGGACAAGTGTTTCTGAGGAAGTAAATACTCGAAAACGTGTGCGTTCTCCATCACCAAGCTCAAGCAGTCATTCTACGAGTGGAGGAATTCCAAAGAGGAGCAGGACAAGGAACGATTCGCAAACCGTGAGTTATGCACATTTCGAATACTTGTCCCAACAAGTTGCATTTTTAACGAATCTTATAACAAAAGGTAGGGATAGTGTGAATTCGAATTTAAATAAAGAGAATGCAACAGTAGATTCAAACGATCTTAATTTACGTCGCCCTGAGGGTGAGATAAAAAAAAACTCAATATTTTATCCCAAGTTGGTACAACAGTTAAGGATACTATTTACGTTAAAGCGAACGAGAGTCATCTTGAAAAATTAACAGAATTACAACACTTTAACCGTGATGATTGGTATGCTATTCGTTTTTCGGATGCTCAAAAGAAATATCTAGCGACCCCCGGATTCGGACGAATTAAAAAGATTTGAAGCTGCGTCATTAAAAGAAGATTCTCGTTCGTATTTACTAGAGCGTTCTTTTGCTGCCTTGTCCAATGCTTCACTTAGTCAAAAGGATGAATTACAAAAAACCTTACAAACTTTAGTCGATTGGGCTAGTGATTCCAAGGAGTCTCTGACTCCAAATTCCTTGTTTGACAAGATTCAAACGTTATTCTCAAAAGATTCTGAATATAGTAAAGTGACAGATGATTTATTACAATTAGTATGTGGCAGGCGAGCTGATTTCATTAATTTGCGTCGAGAAGCGCTATTACGACAGATTTCTGAGGATTTTCATCGCGATGTTTTGCATAAGATCCCTCCAAGTTCACAATGCTTATTTAATGATGAGTCAATCCAGAACTATTTTCAATAAATAGGGGGGGCAGATAAACTAGCTTCATCATTTCGTCCAGTTCCCGATACCCGCAACAATAATAATTTTTACCTAAATCAAAAACCATCGACTAGTAAACAGTCAGATTCAAAATTTTTTCGACGAGATACCTCAACCAAAAAAGAAAAGAAAACTGCTTTCCAATCAAGTCCAACACGAACTAGACGTAACATCAATCGCATTAAACAAAAGGGAAAGAAATCTCATTCGCAGTCCACCTCTAGGAATAAGCGTCGCGAATGACTGTCGGACATTTCAAGGCGGCTGTCTGAGGCGATTTCGAAGTATGTGGTGCAATCTAGGGGCACCAGAGAAAATAATCAAATTGTTGAATGGTGTACGGATTCCTTTTATACTAAAGCCGCCGCTAATATTTCCGAGTCCAGCAGTTATGCAATGTTACAGAACACAAACTACCCGCGATATGACTTTACAAATCTACAAAATGTTAGAGACAGGAATACTAGAACAGGCGGAATACAGTCCCAGCTACCTGTCCACGTTCTTTTTGGTATCCAAACCGGACCACACATTCCGCCCTATCTTAAACCTAAAACAGTTAAACAAGTTTGTGAAAGCAAAGTCGTTCCGGCTTTTCAATCACTTCCGTGTACCAGACTTCCTTCAGGACCAAGACTGAATGGTGAAGTTGGATTTGAGCCAAGCGTATTTTCACGTGCCGATAGCTCAACAGCATCGCAGATTCCTGAGAATCAACTACCACCAAAATGTGCACAAGCAGCAACTGCTTCAGATGACCTGCTTGCCTTTCGGTCTTTCATCAGCGCCCAAAACGTTCGCGTCTATAACGAATTGGGTAGCAGAGTTCCTAAGAAGTCACGGCATCAGGTGCGTAGTGTATTTGGACGACTTTCTTCTAGCGAACAGCTCCAAGCAACAGCTACAAGACGACTCAGCATTCACAATAAGGATTATGCAGCTATTGGGCTGAACAATCAACTTCGACAAGTTTGTGCTAGCTCCGACGCAATGCCTCGAGTTTCTCGGCATAACATGGGACACAAAACGCAACGCAAAGTCCTTGTCGGAGCCGAAGTGCCTAACGCTACGCAATGCACTTCAGCAACAGCTCCAAAATCGCAAATGGTCTCTCAAGCAATAACAATCTCTTATGGGGAAACTGAACTTTGCGACATTCGTAACTCGAAGGGGTCGGCTGTCGTACACTGCAATATCACAGCCGACAGCTGCCGAAGAATCACCCCTATCGCAGGGTGGCAATCCCTCTTCCAGTGCGGTCAGAAATGGAGTGGTGGGTCAAGTCCATAGGAGGGTGCATGCCAATACACATGGGCCCAGTGACCCACTTATTGACCACGGACGCGTCCGACATCGGTTGGGGAGCGCAGCTCGACGATGTCAAAATTACCGGGTCTTGGACGAATCGACAGCTAGCCTGGCACGCAAATCAAAAAGAAATGTTTGCGGTGTATGCAGCGATACTAGATCAACAACATCAGCTGCAGAATGCTCAGATACTCCTCCAAACCGACAATCGAACAGTAGTTGCCTACATAAACAAAGAAGGCGGTACGAAATCAGTGAAAGTGCTTCAACAAACACGTCAGCTTCTGTCAATACTGGACAAATTGAATATCTACCTAATAGCTCAGTACTTTCCGGGCAGATACAATGCGGAGGTGGACGCCATGTCACGTTGGAAAGCGTGCCCCGAGTGGCATCTGAAATCAGTAGCAACAGCGGTCATATTTCAAATGTGGGGCACACCAGAGATAGACCTCTTTGCGTCGAAAACAGCTCACGTGGTACCGAGATACGTTTCAATAGATATGCAGGACCAGCAGGCTCAACACCACAACGCATTTTGCCACAAGTGGAACTACAGACTTGCGTGGCTGTTTCCCCCACCGAACTGATTCCCAGAGTCCTCAGCCACTTGAACCAATCCAGCGAGAGATACATACTCATTGCTCCGAAATGGAACATAGTGTTTTGGCAAGCGGATGTTCAAAACAGAGCCCTACAGCCCCCATATACGATTCCAGATCTAGCTCATACTCTGTTAGACACGATAACAGGCACTCACCCGCCAGAGACTCAAGACATGCTATTAGAAGCCTGGCTGATTTCGGGTGGCAAGATTTGTTGAAAGATTGGACTGATCAGGAACAAGAACTATTAATGTCGAGCTGGCGAGGCTCTACAATCAAGACCTACAAGCCAGTGTGGATTAGATGGAAGAAGTGGTGTGATTTCCATTCAATTGATTATAAGTATCCTAACGCTGACCAAGTAGCACGCTATCTGTCTCATCTTCACAAAGATATCGGTCTTGCCTATAGAACTATCCTAGTGCATAAATCGGTAATATCAACTTTTACTCATTTGACAAGTAACATTGATTTATCATCGAATTTCTTTATAAAACGAATACTGAAAGCTATTTCCGTGGCAGATAAGAGACCTGCAAAACCACCTATTTGGAATCCAAAACTTTTATTGCAATATATGAATTCATATAGTCCTGACGAAAACAATTTTTACCAGGTTTCGAGACATACGGCCACACTATTGCTATTGGCTTCAGGTCGCAGAGTTCATGACCTCACTTTGTTGAATGTAGACAGTCATAGTTTAATTGATGAAGGTACTAGTATAGTTCTATGGCCAGCATTTGGCTCTAAGACAGACAATGTCAATAGAAGACAGTCTGGATGGAGGCTTAAAACTCATCCCGATAAGAATTTAAATATGGTTTTCTGGATAAGGCAATTACTTAACTTAAGTCAAAGTCGTAGAAAAAATTTAACTAATTTGTTTATAACAGTTAGAAATGAAGTTAAGCCCGCATCCAGAACTATAATAGGGGGTTGGGTTAAATCTCTCTTAAAAGATGCAGGTATTGAAACCACTCCGGGTTCGGTTCGATCAGCAGTAGCCTCGCTTAATTTTGTAGAAAATTTCCCAATTGATCAAATTCTAGCAACTGGTAATTGGAAGACGATTCATACTTTTCAAAATAATTATCATAGAGAATTGATAAATCATAATTTACAAAATATTGCGGAATCAGTATCATTATCAAATTACTTTGACCCCGTTGATTAACATGTTTTATAATAATTATATAAAAATCTTAATCTGATCCACTGATTAGGACAAATTAAAGTTTTCGTTATAAATTTTTCTAATTGTACTTACTTATTTGTATTAATTTGGGTGTTCAATATATTATTATGATTCCTAATTTTGATTCAAAACAATTAGTTTTGTGACGAACACGTCACAAACAACCTGGAGAACGCGCACCGTCTCGAAGGTTCCACGGCCGAACACACCACCGACTCAACGGCCCGGCCGACCAATCAGCGAGCGCCGCGACCTCAGCCGAGCATCACGTCACCGAGTGACGCCGAGCGAGTGGGACACGCCCCCTCGGCCTATAAATAGGACGGCAGCCACAAATTCAAGACAGTCTCTTGGCGCCTTCGCCCGTCGGTGTGATTCTCTCGCTGCTCGACCGGGTGGAGAGGTTAAGAGACTCCGGTAGTGTCGAGCACCGTCCAGGCCTTCAGCCCATCGGCAGCGACCTACCGTCCGTTCCCCCCCGCGCATCCCGCTCTCCTCCACCGTCCGCGACGCGATCCGCGTTATGTGTCCACCGTAGGCACCCGTATATAAGTGTCCGCGTTTGATAAAGTTTCAACACCGTATATAGAATTAGAGTAGACTGTTAGTGTCATGTAAACAAACCTCCGTGTAATAGGTTAAGGGTTAGAAGTAAGTGAAGGAAGACACAGCCGGAGGTCCCAAAAAAAACTAAAATTTATTTGACTTTATTTAAAATAAAACTTAAAACTAATTTACAAATAATATTCGACTAATGCTGCGCGATGTAGCTATTAGAATGAATTTATTTTAAATACAATTTTTAAGGAAAACTAGAATTTGGGTCATGATGATGAAATAGCTGACTCCGCTACTCGTGCCGTGGTTGCATCGTAGAGTCAGCGCTACACCTAGAGCTATGCGATATAATTCCTCCACCCTGAGATCAGCAACTATTTGAGAACAGTGTGATAAAATGTTGCTGGAAACTGCTCCTGAGGTCTGCCGGAATTTCCATCTTCTTGGTGATCCTTTTCCTCGATGGTTTTCGTTCCAGTTTTCACTTCGGATGCGTTCTTGTATCGGCGAACTATGACGATACCAATAATGAGTGCAAGTGTACTTGATATTATGACGTAAAATGGTATCGTCGTGTGATATATTGTTGAGGATTCCTTCTCCACGTGCAATGTTGGCTGCAGCATGACTTTGTTCTGTATTGAATGCAGGTTTCTTAGGTCAATTGACTTCAGAGTTATGTGGTCGAGGCTCGCACGTTGTATTCCTTTTTCATACTTGATGTCCAAAATTTTTAGGGGTTGGCCCGCAATTTTGTCTTCGGTGTTGCTTATCGAAAATTTTCCAGTGTGAAGAATGCAGTCGAGAGGGATTGTAGCCAGAAAACTGCCATTGAGCGTAGCGAAATCTTCTCTTTTACATATGGTGTGAACTTGCGTGGGTTGTGGAAATGACAAGATGTAATGACGTCCATCTAATTCTTCCATGGATTCTTGAGATAGGGTTATCGTAGTTGTACCGCAGGTGTGGTCCAGAGTTTGATTTTGAATGAGATTCTGGATGCAATCCGATGACGTTCGTAGCTGATAGCTCTTCTTTTCGCAGAGATACCATTGGTTGTTGTACTTCGGGCATTCAGCTTCTATGTACATGAACATATGCCTGTTGGATAGGATGTAGGGAGAGGGAGGAATGAGAGCCTGCATGTCCCTATTTGGAAATGCAGCTAATTTATATAAATGAAAAGATTCTAAAGAAACTATGGGTACCTTAAAAACTATTATAATTTGTTTGCTATAGTAATAATAGCCTGGCTTTATAATATCATAGTACTGTCTAAGCTCTAATTCTATAACATGTTCCCTGTTATAAATTTTCTTAAGCTTCTCTACCATTTTATACACTACGTCTATGCTTAACGTTGAATGATGCGTACTGGAAGCTCTAATAAAAGCTAAAGAATTTTCAATATTTGATAACTCTCCTAGCACGTCGTCTACATTTTCTGTTATGATGGTAAGAAGTTGAGCAAACTTGCGTATTTTATTAAACTAGATTCCCTATAACTATCCTTATCTAAAAGTAACAACAAGGTAGCGTTAAGCTTTCCCTGGTTTTCGACTAACTGCGAGATAACGTTGCTATGACAGCTCATCCATTCTTTACTGATGCTAATGTGACTATTAAATTCGGAAATTATGTTAGTTTGAGCATTTTCTAAAAACTTAATAGCATTGTTATACTTAATCGCGTCCGTATAATCTAGGTTTCCCGAAATGCTTTTTATTAAGGATCCTAATCC
This sequence comes from Erebia epiphron, assembly GCA_963932025.1. Taxonomy (NCBI): domain Eukaryota; kingdom Metazoa; phylum Arthropoda; class Insecta; order Lepidoptera; family Nymphalidae; genus Erebia; species Erebia epiphron. The sequence goes on from OZ009948.1 coordinate 4,916,825, forward strand.
GTCTATGAGACCTCGCTTTGACCGATTTGGTTCTAAGGTTTTCAGCTGGATCAACACTTTGTCCAACTTGCTGTAAAGATAGTCAATTTGTAATTCATATAAAGCGAAGGTGTCATTTTCCAAGGATCTTTTAAAGTCGGATAATTGAGTCTGTAAAGTCGAAATCTTGTTTTCAATGTCGTCAAGTCGAATATATTGTAAAAATGAATGATAGTGCGTTACAAGTCTCGCCGGTCCAAGTTTAAATGGCAATAGTCCAGGTCCATTTTCCAAGCTCTCAAGTTGTACTGTCTGAGTCGCTGTCGCTTGAACCGTCAGGAGGGTCATTGGGATGACAGTTGAAAGAAGTATCCTGTAACAATTTAGGATTCTTAGGGACTCGTTTGATTCTATGTTTCGCGATTGGGTCTTTCTTTTTAGATGTGTAGATGTGAATCGGAAGGTCGGCTAGGACTTTGTCCTGGATGTACCGTGGAGCTAATTTTTGCCGGTTCGCAGAAGGGTTACTTATGAATACACGTTGGTCGGGTTCAAACTCAACTTCCTGTTCTCTCGTCTTATTCCGATTTTCTATAAGAGCCGTTCGGTCTCTCAGAGAAAATTCGTTAATAGCGTCGTATACAGTTTTCATCTGTTCCCTATGTGTCCGAACGTATTGTTGCATTAGGTGTTTCGTGAGGTCAATTTCTAAGGGGTCACGGGGGTCAAAATGTCCATTTATTATAGCATAAGGTCGGCATTTCGTAAAGCTATGTACAGAACTATTGAAGGCAATTATAGCGTAGGGCATTAGGGTTGTCACAGCGTCATTCTTATTTTGTAGTCTTAAAATACGAAGGTGTTCAAGTAAAGTTAGGTGAAGTCGTTCTATATTTCCGTTGCTGGTGGGACAGTAAGGTAGCGTTTTGTGGTGATTTATTCTATGCAGTTCGGTAAACTCAGTGAAGAGTTGGTTGCTAAACTCGGTTCCACCGTCGCTTATAATTGTCAAAGGGAAATTATGATGAGTGCAAAATTGTAACAGAGCCTGTAACACGCTGATGGCTGTTGCATCTCTCAGGTGATAAGCTTGAGCGTATTTAGAGAAAACGTCCACTATGGTTAGGTATTTCTCGGTTTCTACGGTGAATACGTCTAGGTGTACGATTTCAAACGGCTTGGTTGCCGGGGGCACTATTCGGAATTGTTGTTTGATCGGTTTGCGATCGTATTTCGCCTGACCGCAGATCGTACACTGGTTTATGAATTTAGTAATATGATCTCTCATTTTTGGCCAATAATAACGTTTGGAGAGGGAGAGGTAGCACTCGTTTATACCACGGTGGTTGGTTTTTCCTTCATGGTATTTTTGGATGATTTCTTGCTGTTTGAGATAGTCGTTTACATTTTCTAACTCTACTTTCGCTAAAACTAAATTCATGGAAGAGCTCCTAAACTTTTCCTGTATTATAGGGATGATATCGTACATACTAAGTGCCGGTTCTATAAATAAAGCTGTCTTTATTTTCGGATTGACGAATTCTTTTATTATATCAACTATGTCGTCCTCCAGATGAGGCTGGCGAACTTGGGCTGCTATGCGAGTGTGAGTTTCGAAAGGTTTTGACGCTTTCGGTTTACGTTTGATATCGCCTACGACTGTCAAATGTAATTGTCTATGGAACTTGTTGAGTGGTTCGTCGGTTATAGGTACTTCTAGAATTGGGTTTTCCCTACTGGTATGAGCGGTTTCTGTGGATGAGCCTATTGAGATATGGTCCACCGAAGGGTTCGCTATAACAGAGCTAATCTCCTCGTTATTAATTTGTATTCGCGACAGGGCGTCGGCATTGGTATTCGTCGTACCCTTTTTATACACAACTGTAAAATTGTACTCGCTTAATTTGAGCTTCCAACGAGTTAATCGTGCGTTGGGTTCTTTCATGCTCATAACCCACTGCAAGGGTTTATGGTCGGTTATGATTTTAAATTTTCGACCAAATAAATAGGGGCGGAAATACTTTGTTGCCCATACGATGGCTAACAATTCCTTCTCGATAGTGCTATAGTTTAGTTCGGATTCATTTAAGGTTCTCGAGGCATAGCAAATAGGTTTGTCGGAGCCTACGGGTCCTTGGGATAGTATGGCACCGATAGCGACATTAGACGCGTCAGTAGTGAGGATAAAATCTTTGCTAAAGTCGGGATACTGCAATATGGGATCATTAGTTAATATCTTTTTACATTTTTCGAAACAGTTTATGTAATTCGAGTCCATAGTAATTTTACTTCCCTTTTTTAAACATTGCGTGAGGGGCTTTGTCAGTCGAGCGAAGTCGGGAATAAATTTCCTATAGTAGCCTAATAGACCTAAAAATTGTTTTATTTCCTTAGTTGTTTTCGGAATCGGATAGTTTTCTATAACTCGAATCTTATCGGGATTGGGTTTAATACCTTCTCTAGAGATAATGTGGCCTAAGTAAGCTGTTTCTAATTTTAAAAATTCGGATTTATCCATTTGGATCTTAAAGTTGGATTCCCTTAATTTTTTAAATACCTTTTCTAAGTTAACTAGGTGTTCCTGCAAGGAGGTACTGAAAACGATAATGTCATCGAAATAAACTAGGCACACGGTATTTTGCAATTCTTTAAGGACATTATCCATGACGCGCTGGAAGGTCGATGGTGAGTTTTTCAATCCCATCGGCATACGTAAAAACTCGTAGTGGCCATGTTCGACGTTGAACGCGGTTTTAGAGATATCGTCGGGGTGCATCTCTACTTGATAAAACCCACTAGCAAGATCCAAAGTGGTGAAGTATTGACAATTACCTAGTTTGTCGAGAACGTCCGTGATATTCGGGATAGGGTACTTATCGTCTAAGGTCTTTTCATTTAATTTCCTGAAATCTACAACAAGGCGCCATTTTGTTTTACCGGAGGCGTCTGCCTTTTTGGGAACGACCCAAATAGGTGAACTCCATGCTGATTCCGAGGGTCGTATTATTCCCTGCTCTAACATCTTTTTAATCTGATCCCTAACCTCCTGCCTATGAACAAAGGGATATCGGTAGTTTTTTCCATATACTGGGATTTCGTCGCTAGTCCTAATGCGATGCTTAACCTTATTGGTAAATGTTAACGCCTCTCCTTCAATGTAAAATATGTCGGCGTACTTGGAACATAAGATCTCTAAATTAGTACGTTCTTCTGGGTTCAAATGCTCGGTACGAAGTCGCGATAGTACCTCTTTCGCGCGGGATGATAAATTAACCTTTTGGAAACTTTCTAAATTATTAATTTCAGTACTGATCGTCCTATCCATGGAGAAAATAACGTCATGCGGAGTTGGGTTGAAGACCTCTATAATTCCTCGATTATTTTTTACAGCTGTTAGGCAACTAGGTATAATGCAATTTGATATTACTTGCTCAGGAATTAAAACATCGCCGTCTTGACTATTAATGGGTAACCTGAGTAGTTTTGATGAGTTCGCAGGTATCACGCCTTCGTAATAATTTACATTACGTGAATTGTACATTTCTATGGGGTTTACAGCATTTTGTGTGTATAATAACTTGTCTTTAAGGTCTATTTTAGCTGCCCACTGCTCAAGTAGATCTAACCCTACGAGTCCGTCGAAGTAATTATGGAATTTGTATATAAAGAATTTCATATAGGTCATGTCGTTGAACTCTGTGAAGGTAGGTATTGTAATCGAATAGTCGCTACGGGTCGTTGCATGTACATTAGTCACTTCAAATGGATCATAATTTGGTGGAATATGGGGGAAATATAACTCAACAGCTTCTGGACTAAGAAAAGATTGGTTAGCACCTGTATCGATAAGTAGTTTAATAGGGGGTTGTTAATTTGGATATATGGAAGCTGCCTTTGGGTTTGCATGTTGACCTCTATTTTGGTCTTTTTGACTTGGGGACTTTCTGAAAATCCGATTTGGGTTCGTTCGTCGAGGGCTGTTCGTCAGGTTCTGTACTTATAGGCCCGTTAGTCATGTCATAGTGTGGGTTACTAATAAAGTCACCGTCGTTGTCGGTTTCGGAATAGTCAGTATATGAAGGGTAATAGTAGTAAGGTTCCGGGTCACAGTAGTATTCGGGATAATCGTCATAGTAATTTTCCTGGAAATTGAATTCATGGACATTCATTTCGCGGGGATAGTTACTTGAATGTGGTGTGAATCCACGGTTATTCGTGGGTGGTAGTTGTTTAGGTACGTAATTAACAACTCCACTCATAGGCTTTTGGAATTGATGATTTCTAGGGGGAAGTCTAAATAAATTACTTTTGGGGTTGTAGTTGGGAGGCGGCGCGCGGAACATTTGTTGCGTGCGAGTTGGTTGTTGATTCGGCTGAGCTACCTGGTTTTGCTGGTTATGTCTCCAAGGCAGTGGTTGCTGTTGTTGTGGCTGCGGGGGAGCCTGCTTCTGCATTGGAGGCATAAACGAAGAAGAATGGAATGCTTTAGGTATTGGTGGTGGGAACACCATAGGAGTCGCGGTAATAGGTTTTTGTGTTACGTGTTTCCTATCGTTGAATGATTCGTTCCTACTTTGCATATAGGTGGCATTCAATTCCTCTTGTACGTACTCTAGTGCTTTTTCGATGCTTTCAGGACGCATGCAGCGAATTCGAGAGCCTAGGGGTTCTTTTAGCCCGCGTATGTAAGCCTGCATAGTAAGCTTCTTATAGAGGGCGCGTTTCGCTTCTACTGTGGATGGAAGTGTCTCGTGAAGCACTACGTATGTCATGATTGTGCTAAATAAAGTTTGACATTTTTCATAGTACTCTTGTGGAGTGCTATTTCCTTGGGTAGCTAGGGCAAGGTCATTATAGAGTGCGGTCTCATCGCGTTGGTCAGAGAAATTATTAATTAGGGCCGTCCTAATCCCTAACCAATTTTCCGAAATTCCGTTCGAATTTATAAATCGCGCTGCGGCGCCGGTGATTTTGTTCAAAATACAATTATTAAGACTTAAATTAGTAAGTTCTGAACCTGGTTCGGTCCCTATACAATGACCTACTATTTGGTCGCATATATTTATAAACCTAGGTAACACGTGCGGGTTCCCGTCGAATTCGGGGACCGCGCGTACGGCCTTAAGAATTCTATCTGGATCGTGGGCCATGGTGGCTTCACTAATCGTCTCTAACTGTCTACCTATATCTAACTTATTCCTACGAGAGGTCCTACTCGATGCAGGCCCTCTTGGGGTAGATTCCCTAGGATGGAAAATCTTGGAAGAAAGGCTAAAAATTAGGGGGAGTAAGGACACAGGCTAGTTCTATGCACTTACTTGAACATTCTCTGCTAGTCTTCTCTGGGTAGAATCGATGTTTGGATTCGCCTCGGCTTGTGCTTCTGTAGGTTCTGTAGGATCTTCTTGAAGTGGTCGCGGTGAGTGACGGCTTCTTCTTGAATATCCTACCCCCTTAAGACTGCGCCAGTGAAGGAAGACACAGCCGGAGGTCCCAAAAAAAACTAAAATTTATTTGACTTTATTTAAAATAAAACTTAAAACTAATTTACAAATAATATTCGACTAATGCTGCGCGATGTAGCTATTAGAATGAATTTATTTTAAATACAATTTTTAAGGAAAACTAGAATTTGGGTCATGATGATGAAATAGCTGACTCCGCTACTCGTGCCGCGGTTGCATCGTAGAGTCAGCGCTACACCTAGAGCTATGCGATATAATTAGTAAATAAACAATCATTGTGTTTGCATACCATCCGTGTTTATTTTAGAAACCTCTTAATCAGCCAATAGGTCAGGTAGAAATCCCTATCTCATGTACGTAGTAAGGACGTTCCATTAGTTACCTCCTTGCCACGTTACATTGGCGCCCAACCTAAAAAACCCACCCGGCTGTCCCGGGTTTGCGTCGCGGAAATAAATAAAAAAAAACCGTTAATCCGTCCGTCCGCCGTCCGCGTCGCAGTGGTACACCCCGCCTTTGCTACGCTACGTTGCATTGGCTTCCACGTAAATAACCCACCGTCCGGGTTCCGCGCCGCGTAAAGAAACTCGCGCCGCGTCCGTTAAAATAAAAATCCGTACCGAAGACACAGGGAACCTGACAATTTTACACCCGTATATTTTTATGGAATATTACAGATACAAACCCTCACAGGCGGTGTGATTACGCTCGCTGCTCGCTCGTGAGAGTGAATATCTGACTCGCGTGTAACTGACACAAATACAAGATCGTATTTATACAAAATAAGGAAGGATACAAACTGTAACCCGGTAAATCAATTAATAAATTAGAATTAAATAAATTGCATTTTATATGTCATTAGCTTTCTCCAACAGCGACATCTTTCGGAGCTGGGAGAGTTTTAGGAAAACAAGCTAGGACGGAACGCTAGATGGCGCCGTCCTACCTAAATCCATATTGAGATATTAATAATTTCAAATCAATTCATAACATACACGTAAATTTATACAAAACAAAATTAGTAATTAGAAATATAGTAAATCAAATAAACTTTTTTTAAAAACTTTCTTTGAAAATGATTTCTGAAAATATAAGCTATGGTACTGAGCGGAACGTCAAAGAGCTAACAGTGTTGCTATGGGTAAACCCGCTCTGCCCGTATTAAAGATGGATATTTCGAAGGAATCGATCTTGGCAAAACCATAACATTAGTAAAAAAAAGGATAATAAACAAAAATTTAAATAGTGAGTCCGTGGACAGAAAGACTAATCATTCGTACCAAATTACAAACATAAATTCTTAATATTATATAATATTTGTTCAGACATATTTCTGGAAATTGGTAGGAAAAAAGCGGCATCCCAGATGATGAGGCGATTTAGTTCCTTCGGCGAAAAAGTTCTTTTTCTTGGACGGATCGATATTGGCAGCATCTCAGTATGCCAAAAAAGGGAAATATAAGAAAGTGCGTAAAATAAAAATGTGAATTGTAAATAGAAATGCACCTATGTAAATAAAACTATTTGATGAAATGAGTAAGTAACTAAGTTTGCCGTTCCACAAAATTTTTACCATAGCATTTTCTGTGACGAAGTCTGACGCCATATTCTTTTGTTCTTACAGTGTTTTAGCCCGTATTTGAGGAAGTATTTTATAAGTAATGTACGAAGTAATGAAAAACTAAGAAATGGGAGGTCGCGGGGTTTGACCAGGATGACTGGTGAGTTAGTTATTGTATGAACCTATTACATAGATGTATTGCGTATTGTTGTCCATAGAAGCGCATGGCCGTAATTTTAAAATCGTGTATTCTTCTCAAATTACAGGTCAACAGGGTATATAAACCTATATATAAATATATATATAAATGTGTACATAAATGTCCATATCAAGTGACAAATATTATTACACTAATGTTTATAACAAGCAATAGATGTTATTATCAAGAAAAAAATGCTTATTAATGTAAGCGTTCATATGGAATGTTTAAGAGAAATGTTTAATTTACATAACTACAGTTCTATGTGATTGTAAGAAGTCATGGAATATCATAACAAGTGGTAAGGACATGCTGTAAGCAAGAAGTCGTTCTTCACTACAAATGTAAGCATTTGTGGAAGTAAGGACCTCGCTCAAATCCAGGTGAACTCTTTAAATTATTTCGTTTGGAAGCTTTGGAGCAGTGCCACACCTGGGAGAGTTGGTTATTCTCGTCAAGTTCCGTAGTAGGGAACCTTTAAATAGACTAAATCTTGTGATCTTGTGCGAACCCACATTACTGTAAAACCGTGTTAGTGTTGTAAGCCGAGCATAAGTTAAGCGTTGTAAAACTAAAATGTGTGTTCAGGTTCTAGGCAGCTGTCTGACCTAGAACTAGACGGATAGGTTAGTGACCTATCGGCCTGAAATGAAAACTTGGTCATAAGTGAACTCAGATGTAATTACACCTATTTAGGCTTAGATTATTTAAATAAATGAATTCTATTTTTGAGCAACCAACATCATTCTTTTATTAACTAAATTAAAAATTTCTAGAATCTACCATATTTCAACTCTTACCTTTGTGAGCGGTCCCTCGCCCATGTTTAACTATTAATATTCTTATTTGCAAATTCAAGATCACTATGCGAGAGGGACCACCCTTACAAATGGCGCCCTGGGATTAATTAATTATATAACATTTTGACAGGTAATTTGACAGTTTTGTAATTTTGAGTGTATTTCAGTTATTTATTAGTTTCATTGTTTAAACAGAGTACGGAGAATGCCCTGAGATTTGATACATTTTGATTTCCTTATTGTGTATATCTTAATATTGTTATGTCTTATTGTAAAATATAAACTATTTCGGTGGGAGTTGGAATTTGTTTCACACAGTTCAAAATAATTTTTTTGTAAGTACTATTATTAAACAAAAATAAATTACATTCAATATAATTGCTGTTGGTTGTTTAAAGTCTGAGCCTAGGTATTGGTTAACAGGTTTTTTTAGTATAAATCTATTGTGCCGGTATTAACCTATATATTGTATTGTAATAATTATATAATATTTACCTTAAGTTTTGGCTTGCGAGTATAAACCAAAAATGGAAAGAGTTATACAGTTTCACTCCTTGAGGAAGGATGAACTGACATATGAGGTTAGCATTAGGTCGGAAACACCTGCTTCTACAACTGATGGTCTTAGACGACAACTGCGAAAATTAATGATAGAATGTCCCTCAGATGCAATATTAGAAACGGAATTCAGTATAGAAACGGAACTCAATATTATTTCAGAAAAATTAATTGAATTAAATACAATTTTAGAAAAGTGGGAGAAAAATAAAGAAAAAATTTCACTTTCCCGTGCTAAAGCTTTGGGTTATCATCTTTTTTATAGATTATCACGAGTTCAAACCTTAGATAAAACACATAATTTAAAGAAAATGGAACTTAATAAAAATTTAGAAAAATTATTAGGAAAATTTGAAAGTCTGTCGCCTTCAGCAAGTACTAAGCAGACAACAGAGGTGATTTCTGATCCTGATCCTACGCAGTCTCTAAATATAGAATGTTCAGGGGATAGGAATATTTCAAAATGGAATTTAAAATTTAATGGAACTTCTGATCCTAGGTCTTTCATTGAACGCGTTGAAGAGTTAAAGTGTTGTTACAGTGTCTCAGAACGAAAATTATTTAATGCTGCAGCTCAATTATTTTCTGATCAAGCTCTTTTATGGTTTAGAGGTATCAAAGAACAAGTCTCGTCTTGGCAGGAATTGAAATTACTTATTATAAAAGAATTTGAGCCAGTGGATTATGATTATAGATTACAGAACGAAATTAAAGCAAGGACTCAGGGTTTAGATGAACCAGTACACATATACTTTTCCATAATGTCATGCCTCTTTGGTAGATTAAAAGAATCCTTACCAGAAGAGGAGAAATTAAAAATATTGTTACATAACATTAGACCATCCTTCTCACAACAATTAGCTTTAGTTGAGATTACATCTGTGTTGGAATTAAAAGAAAAGTGCACGTTGTTAGAGGCCGCGGCTCAAAGAGCAAATTTATTTGCGGAACCGAATAAACAACATACTAGCATACTTAGTGCAGAATTCAGTTATAAACAAAAAACTAAACAGATTTCAGGAATAGAAAGCAAAAATAACATTAAAAAATCAGAGAATACACCTACAAGTAGGAATATCGCGGAAATTAAATCAAATAATAAACCCCAATATTCAAGGAATAATTATTATAATTCGAATAATAAACCCCATTATTCAGGAAATGGTTCTTATTCAAATAACCCAAGATTTTCTACGTATCAACATTATGCTCCAAATAGAAACTATAGGGAAAATTATTCGAATCATCAACGTTTTGACAAATTTAGAAATGGACAAGGTAAATTTTTTGAGAATAATAATTATAGTAAAAAACAATTAAAGTGCTACACTTGCCAAGAACCTGGATTCACAAAACGAACATGTCCAAAGTGCAATAGTGTTGAACCTAATAAAGGAAAACCTATTACTGATTCAAAAAACTAATAGAGACGAATTGTAGTACAGTTTCAGATAAGTATGCAAAATTAATACAAAAATTTTATAGTTTAGATTCAATAGCTACAATTCGATTTACCCCTAAGAAAGATGATATTAGGCCTTATTTAAAAATAAATATAAATAACCGTGAAGTAGTAGGCTTGTTAGATTCTGGAGCATGCATTTCAATTTTAGGAAACAATTGTCATAAACATTTTATAGACTGGGGTTACCAATTCAATAGTTGTGTTGATAATTCTTGTAGTGTTGCAAACGGGGTAAAGTTGGAATCTTTAGGTCACATGTTCATCCCAGTTACATTTAATAACCAAACATGTGTTATAAAATTTTTCATTATGCCAACTATTGTATCAGATGTAATATTGGGATGTGATTTTTGGAAATCTTTTAACTTGGCCCCTAAAATATTTGAAAGTATTGATTATATAAAGCCGCCAGAAAATTTCTGCGACGAAATTTCTAAACATAATATACATAGTATTCAACCATTCGATTCCTTACCTACAGATCAACAGGAAATAGCTCAGGCTATTATTGAAAAATTCAAAGATATTTCTTTTGAAAGGAAAGGATTAGGTAGGACACAGCTCGTAGAGCACGTCATAGACACTGGAGATTCTCTGCCGATTAGGACAAAACAGTATCCTCTTTCACCCGAGAAAAAATCTGCTTTGCAGAGTGAATTAGACAGAATGTTAAAGTTAGATGTAGTAGCACCTAGCGAAAGCCCATGGAACAATCCGGCAATATTAGTAAAGAAATCAAACGGTGATTGGCGATTTTGTCTTGATTGTAGAAAACTGAACGCTATTACAAAAGGAGATTCGTATTCTATTCCATATATACCACGGATATTAGACAGTCTAAAGGAAGCAAAATTTCTCTCAACTATAGATTTATCCTCTTCCTTTTGGCAAATTCCCTTATCAGAATCATCACAAGAAAAGACTAGTTTTACTGTGCCTGGTCGTGGATTATATAAATTTCGTGTTATGCCTTTTGGTTTAAGTAATGCTCCCGCTAGACAGCAACGCCTCATGGATTTGCTGATAAATCAGAATTTTTCCAATGATATAGAAAATGGAAAGGTATTTTGCTACATAGATGACATAGTAATTTGTTCGTCAGATTTTTCCACACATTTGTTATTGCTAAATCGTGTGCTTGAAAAACTTAAAATGGCCAACCTAACGGTAGCATTCGAAAAGTGTAAATTTTTCAGAAATTCTATTAAATATTTGGGCTATGTAGTTGATGAACATGGTTTAAGAACAGACCCCGACAAAATTTCAGCAATTTTAAATTTTCCAACACCCACAAATGCGCATGAAGTAAAGGTATTTTTAGGAACTTGCTCATGGTACCGTCGTTTCATTAGAAATTTTTCAACCATCGCAGCACCCTTAAACAAGTTAACAAGTCGCGGGAAAGAAGCACCTAAATTTGAGTGGAGCGAAGCTGCAGAGCAGTCATTCACTACACTCAAGAATGCATTAGTTTCCGCGCCAATTTTGGCTGTTCCAAATTTTGATAAACCATTTGTCGTCCATTGTGACGCCTCAGCGTACGGTATTGGGGGAATGCTTTCACAAGAAATCGAGGGTTATGATCATCCGATAGCTTATGTTAGCAGAGCCTTAAATAAATCAGAGAAAAATTATAGTGCTACAGAAAGAGAAGCGCTAGCGGTTATTTTTGCTGTAGAAAAATTTCAAGCTTATTTAGGTTCGCGTAAATTTAAAATTATAACAGATCATTCTTCTCTTAAATGGTTTTTAAACCTAGAAAACCCTTCAGGTAGACTAGCGCGCTGGGGATGTAGACTGTCCCAATACAACTTTGAGATCGAACATCGAAAAGGGTCTGAAAATGTAGTTCCAGATGCCTTATCGCGACTCATGAAAGTAGAAGCGATCCATGCAACTTCATCTCCCACATCAAATGAAAGAGATGAATGGTATGAAAGGATATTAAATGGATGTAAACAAAACCCAACGCATTTTCCAAATTTTATTGTTAAGAATGACATATTATACAGGTTTAGTAAAGGTAAATACAACTTATTGAGTGAATTCGACTGGAAAGAAGTAGTTAAAAGAGATATGATAGAAAATATTATTAAACAGAATCATTGCGAACCTACGGCAGGACATTTTGGTGTTTTTAAAACACACAGACGTATCTGTTTAAGATATTATTGGCCAGGCATGTACAAAGATATTAAAGAATTTATAACAAAGTGTGATATTTGTAAGGCATATAAGCATACAACACAGGCAACTCCTGGATTGATGGGAAAGCCAAAAATATGCTCTAGACCTTTCCAGGTAGTGTCGTTGGACATAGTCGGTCCACTGCCACGATCCCGGTCAGGATATTGTTACTTATTAGTTGTTACATGTTGCTTTTCAAAATACACTCTTATATTTCCATTGCGTCGTGCCACCGCTGCTCTTATAGCTAAAAATTTTGAAAATTACGTCATTTTGGCTCATGGTGTTCCTGAAACTGTAATCCTTGATAATGCGACTCATATGACAGGTTCAGAATTAAAGAACTTATTTTCTCGTTATAATATCCCTAAATTACATTATTGCCCAAGATATGCTCCTCAAATAAATTTAGTTGAACGCTATAATAAAACAATAATGACAGCAATTGCTTCATACGTACAAGATAACCATCGTTCTTGGGATGAAAATTTATCAAAAATTCAATTCGCAATAAATAGTGCCATAAATGAGTCGACAGGATTTTCTCCATTCTTTTTGGTACACGCTAGAGAACCTATAATAAATGGAAATTTTTATAAAGATACAGAGCGCGAATATAATGTAGGCATGCCTCGTGAGGATTATGCAGGAGAATTTGGACATTTAAGTCAGATTTTTAATAACGTTAGAGAACATTTATTACAAGCTCATGCTAAAAATGCATCACATTATAATATGAGACGTAGAAATGCAAGGTATAATGTAGGAGATATAGTTTGGAAAACTACACACATACAGAGCGATGCACAAAAGTTTAAAATGGCTAAATTAGCACCAAAATATGAGAAATGCAGAGTGAGCAAGGTATTATCTCCATTGGTCTATGAATTAGAAGCAATGGATGGAGACTCTTTAGGATCATGGCATATTAAAGACTTAAAAGCTTAAAAGACTCTTCTCATGATAAAAATCAACTCAAACAAGTGTATAATTATTATTAGAGAATAAATTAAACACATAAATGTAAGGTCCGTGGTTGACATAATATAATATGTCTACTACTAGGTTAAGTGAATGAAGTATGATAGGTATGTAGTGAAAGATGTGGGAATGAATTTTCATGGGTTGATCACTCACACTTGTAGTGGGAGAGTCACCTTCAAGCAATAATATTTACATTCTTAAAATACTGTATTAAATATTAAATAATTCACCATAGTGTGTTTTCACAACTTCTAGCAAGATATAGCAATATCTTTGCAGGTATGAAGTTCAATTTAAGTACTTGTGAGTAGTCACATAGGCATTAATATATAGTTAGTTACACTTAGTTATGTTTATGTTCCGTAGGCCTAGACGCATTGTAACCAGTTACTCCTGATTACAATGATGCCAAGGAATCAAGCAACAGTAGTTATTAGGTACTTCCTTAATTAATATGTATATAGATATATTCCCTTTATTAAATATTCAATTGTTAGGTTACTTATATGAAATACGGGTCATTTCACATAAAAGTGGTATATTAATAGGTCATTTCATACAAAACTCTTTATTATTAGGTCATTTCATACAAAAATACTTTATTATTAAGCCATTTCACATTACTTTAATATTTTCTTTTTTTTCTCCTTTCTTTATTATTAAGTGATTTTAATACATCTTAAATAGTTAATTAGTATGTTTAGTAGGTAGTTTTTTTTTGTATTTCATTAGCACTGTAAGGAATGTTAGGTTAGGGTTGCTCAAAGTAGATTATAGGAGTAATAAGTACACACACATTATTGATGGAGTAGATATATTGCTTGTTATTTCTTATTAGGGATCGCTGGGGGCAGCGATTTTCCGTAGGAGGAGGGTATTGTAACCCGGTAAATCTACTATATAAAAATAAGTCGGGTTTTCCTTCCTGACGCTATAACTCCAGAACGCACGAACCGATTTCCACGGTTTTGCATTCGTTGGAAAGGTCTCGGGCTCCGTGAGGTTTATAGCAAAGAAAATTCAGGAAAAAATTCAACAGAAAAGCGGGAGAATCTTTTTAGCGGGAAAGCCATCTGGTGGCGAAACGGAGTTCGCCGGGTTTGCTAGTCAATTAATAAATTAGAATTAAATAAATTGCATTTTATATGTCATTAGCTTTCTCCAACAGCGACATCTTTCGGAGCTGGGAGAGTTTTAGGAAAACAAGCTAGGACGGAACGCTAGATGGCGCCGTCCTACCTAAATCCATATTGAGATATTAATAATTTCAAATCAATTCATAACATACACGTAAATTTATACAAAACAAAATTAGTAATTAGAAATATAGTAAATCAAATAAACTTTTTTTAAAAACTTTCTTTGAAAATGATTTCTGAAAATATAAGCTATGGTACTGAGCGGAACGTCAAAGAGCTAACAGTGTTGCTATGGGTAAACCCGCTCTGCCCGTATTAAAGATGGATATTTCGAAGGAATCGATCTTGGCAAAACCATAACATTAGTAAAAAAAAGGATAATAAACAAAAATTTAAATAGTGAGTCCGTGGACAGAAAGACTAATCATTCGTACCAAATTACAAACATAAATTCTTAATATATATAATATTTGTTCAGACATATTTCTGGAAATTGGTAGGAAAAAAGCGGCATCCCAGATGATGAGGCGATTTAGTTCCTTCGGCGAAAAAGTTCTTTTTCTTGGACGGATCGATATTGGCAGCATCTCAGTATGCCAAAAAAGGGAAATATAAGAAAGTGCGTAAAATAAAAATGTGAATTGTAAATAGAAATGCACCTATGTAAATAAAACTATTTGATGAAATGAGTAAGTAACTAAGTTTGCCGTTCCACAAAATTTTTACCTTAGCATTTTCTGTGACGAAGTCTGACGCCATATTCTTTTGTTCTTACAGTGTTTTAGCCCGTATTTGAGGAAGTATTTTATAAGTAATGTACGAAGTAATGAAAAACTAAGAAATGGGAGGTCGCGGGGTTTGACCAGGATGACTGGTGAGTTAGTTATTGTATGAACCTATTACATAGATGTATTGCGTATTGTTGTCCATAGAAGCGCATGGCCGTAATTTTAAAATCGTGTTTTCTTCTCAAATTACAGGTCAACAGGGTATATAAACCTATATATAAATATATATATAAATGTGTACATAAATGTCCATATCAAGTGACAAATATTATTACACTAATGTTTATAACAAGCAATAGATGTTATTATCAAGAAAAAAATGCTTATTAATGTAAGCGTTCATATGGAATGTTTAAGAGAAATGTTTAATTTACATAACTACAGTTCTATGTGATTGTAAGAAGTCATGGAATATCATAACAAGTGGTAAGGACATGCTGTAAGCAAGAAGTCGTTCTTCACTACAAATGTAAGCATTTGTGGAAGTAAGGACCTCGCTCAAATCCAGGTGAACTCTTTAAATTATTTCGTTTGGAAGCTTTGGAGCAGTGCCACACCTGGGAGAGTTGGTTATTCTCGTCAAGTTCCGTAGTAGGGAACCTTTAAATAGACTAAATCTTGTGATCTTGTGCGAACCCACATTACTGTAAAACCGTGTTAGTGTTGTAAGCCGAGCATAAGTTAAGCGTTGTAAAACTAAAATGTGTGTTCAGGTTCTAGGCAGCTGTCTGACCTAGAACTTGACGGATAGGTTAGTGACCTATCGGCCTGAAATGAAAACTTGGTCATAAGTGAACTCAGATGTAATTACACCTATTTAGGCTTAGATTATTTAAATAAATGAATTCTATTTTTGAGCAACCAACATCATTCTTTTATTAACTAAATTAAAAATTTCTAGAATCTACCATATTTCAACTCTTACCTTTGTGAGCGGTCCCTCGCCCATGTTTAAATATTAATATTCTTATTTGCAAATTCAAGATCACTATGCGAGAGGGACCACCCTTACAAAACCCTCACAGGCGGTGTGATTACCCTCGCTGCTCGCTCGTGAGAGTGAATATCCAACCCGCGTTCAATAAGAACACACACCACACTAAGGGTGGAGTTCACCGACTTTTTCATCGGCTGATTATCAGATAATCGACTGATTAAATCTTTTTTACTGTTCACCACAACCCAACCACTGTTTACAACGCTTGATCGGCTGTTTAACGTAACCGAGCTCGGAGGGATCGTTTAAACGCCGATTACTACATTTTGACATTTGTCTTGGCTAATATTATACAGAGGAAAGATTTGTTTGTTTGCTTGGTAGTGGACAATATCAACACTTTGACCTACTCAACCGATTTTAAAAATTCTTTATAGAATAGATACTTTATCAGCGAGTAACATAGGCTATATTTTATTTGATGATGAGTGCTACACGTGTGAATCCGGGGCGAACCCCTAGTATTTAAATAATGAGCTTCTCGTCACTGGTGAAATTGAGAGTGCGCTTCTTTTGGCCTTCCATATTTACAAAATTTAAAAAAAAACTGTGCAGAGAACCACAAAAATCATTTGACTGATGCTTAGCTGCGTTTTCAATAATTTCAGATTTCTGCAACTCAACACGCCACATCTGGCACAATTCAAAATATCTTGTCAGTTCAAAACAAAAGGGGCCATGACACCGTATTACCTGTCCAAATTCAGAACTACAGCGTAGTTTATCCTCCCCAATGGTGTCGTTATACTTTTCATGTTGATAGCATTTTATTTTATACTACTAAATATAAACGTCACAGTACGTCAGCATGAACAGTTAAAACAATGAGACTACGCAAATGTGTTGGCTTTTACCATTCTTTCAGTTCATGTCAAATTGCTGTGAATGGTTGTTTATCGCCTGGTTTAATGATCGTCGTTCAAAATAACGTCGTGAACAGTAAATATTTAAACGGTTGTTTAAACGGTGTTGAAGAATAATCAGCCGATTACCTAAATATCGTTTAAACAGAAGTCGGCGCACTCCACCCTTAATAAGATACATAACCGCGGTATTGAAAAACAAAACAGAGGTGCGATTATGTAAGGAAATCGTATAAATTTGACAGCCTAAAACGTATGGTTACGTATGTCAAACGGTCAAATCGTATTATCTAAGGTGTTCATAGATCGTGTTCTATCGAAATCGTTATTTTTGACGATGAGTGAATGAATTCATAATTTTTGTAGGCGTTTGACAGATAATTCGTATTGTGTAAGAAAAATGAGTCCATCGCCAACGTCAAATCATTGCGGTAGCTCGCAGGCTATGACAATCGTATAAACGTATAGTCACTTGTATAGTTTGTCTTAGTTTTCGTAAAATTATTTCCTTCCTAACATAATTCTTGTATCTAAAAGTAATATCTATTTTAAATAAAAATAACTGGGTAAACTCGCAGCTTGTCCCATTTATTGTTTGTTAGACTTTAAATTGATAGGAAAGTGTTTTAGTGGAAACATGGGAAAATATTTTAAAGGTTGTGCCTATGTATTTTGGTTTTTAGTGAAAATGGCGTAGATAGTAAGTAGGTAATACATGCTGGGCATGATTGAGCGTGAGCGACGCATGAGACGCTCGCAGGTGAGGAGATCTAGCTCAACTAAGAGTTAAGACTAGAGTCGGTCGGATATGATATGCCGGCGTTGGCGTTACTGGCCGTAGGCTGTCCTTAGGTTATTTCAAACTCTAGTGGACGAACTCCGACCTTTTACGGTGTCAAGGCAGAGATGTATAGGGATCTCTATTTTAGGTATTAACTCAGAGTAAAAACTACCTTACCGAACTACTAAGACTTGTTATGAGGAAGCTTTCTTCATTAGGAAGTAATATCATTCATTAAATGTAATTAATGATTGAGACAGAAGGGCTGGCTCATTTTTTAAACTTAAGGGACGGATCCTCTTACCTATCTATATTATAACTTGTAAAGGTAAGTATGAATGAATTACTTAACCACTTACCTATGTAAAACTAGATGATGCCAGCGAATTGTCTGGATTAAGCTTTTTGTATTCCGGCAGGAATTCCTTAATTATCCAGGATAAAAAGCCTATATCCTTTCCCAGGATGCAACTTATCTATAGGTATACCAAATTTCATCCAAATTGGTTGAAAAGATGGGCTGTAAAAGCATAGCGGACAGACAGACAAACACTTTCACATGTGAAATGAATGATGATGATGGATTTAAGACCACCAGCACATAAACTGGGTGTGGTTTCTGCTGGTGGGTCACAATCTTTCTGTATTTTGTATAAGTAATAAAAAAATAAGTTAATTTAAGTCTATTTATGTCAATAAACCACATTTATCCTTTTTATTTCTCCAAATAATGAAAATGCAGTGTACTGCCTTACATCAATACAATATAATAATACATAAAGGAAAATTTATTTACCTACTTACTTACATAAGACATGTTTTATAGATAAGTAAGTAGGCAACTAGGCAGGTACCTAGTTATTAACATACTCAATTATTTAAGATTACCTTTTCATACTACCTAGACCTACTTTCATAGACCTATTCATAATGTTCTAGATTTGTATTTTGAATCTTAACATTTTACATGTTGATGTATACAAGATATCCAATTTTCTATATAACAGTAAGTCACTATGATAGGACATACATTATAGCCCTATTTTTACCTTACAGGATATTAAGGGTTTGCGCAGCTTAATTGGATGATGACTCCAATTCTGCAGACGACTCATAAATCACCAGAAGCTAACTACGCAGACGTCAGCACCATCAATACAGTGGGCTCAATACAGTGGCAGTGTCTCTTAGCCCATAGGACACTGCACAATGACCCAATCAATGCTGGTAAAATAAGAGATGGCAAAAGGCAATCTCCACAGCCAGTCTATGTTAAAGATGAAGCTGCTTCAAGAGACGCGCTTGCCCTGTTCTTACTCAATAAATGGAGAGTGCAGAGTGGTGGGTCAAAGCTCCAATTTCCTCTCTCCTATGAGAGTGGAGGCCTGCTCTAAGTAGTGGGATGTTAATAGGCTGTAGTGGTATGTGTTAAAAAGGATGTTATTAATAACATAATAAGTGATTACTTACCTACCTAAGATTACCTGCTTCCTTCTTTTCTAAACGAATTGCCAATGATCATCATAAACCAATTACAAAATCAAAATGTACCTACAAAGTAAAAAAAGATCATTAATGAAATACTTGTCAAAGTTAAGGGGGGCAAGTTATAGGTACAATTTTATTTTCATCGGTATGTACCTACCCAAAATATTTCAATAAAATTATTAGGTACCTATCTTTTACCTCTCTATATATAACTTCTAATATATAACTTTTGTATACTAATTAATAATAATAAAAAAATGTTAAAAAATTAAGTTAATTTTACTTTGATTACTATACCTACTTTGAATTAAAATTACTTTGATTGAATAAAGACCTTTATGAATACACATTTATCCTTTTTATTTCTCCAAATAATAAAAATAATTATTATTTACCAATATACAAAATATTAGAAAATTAAATTAAAGGACTATAATAAAAGGACATTATTTTGTAGCAGTCTCATATGACTAATTTATTGGAACATTAATTAACATACTAACATAGTAAATAATTCAATTGATCACAAATTAACTAAAGTGATCCAATTAATTTCAAGGTGTTGCTCCTCAAATCCCTATTGATATCTCTCTCATCTTCTTCTCATCTTTGTATGGTCATCATATGCCGTTATGATTTGGCCATCTTTGGTCTGAAATAATTGAAATTTAACATGTTATTGCTAATTTATTACAAATACTAGATGTTCTGGGATTTCATCTGCATGGATTAAGGTTTTTAATTCCAGTGGAAATTCTGGAAAGTCTACCAAAATTTCATCAAAATTGGTTAAAAAGATGGCCCGTGAAAGCATATCAGACAGACAGTCACACTTTTCCATTTATATTATCTTCCACCTTTAAAACCACACATAGCTTCTGGAGTATTATTTTGTCACTATAATTATGATGCCCATGACTTCGTCCACATGAATTTAGTACTTATTTTGTATTCCAGTGGTAACATCTTAACTTTCCTGGATAAAAAGCCCTAGCTTATGCCCTTCCCCAGGATGCAACCTATCTATATACCAAATTTCATCAAAATCGGTTGAAAGATAGGACGTGAAAGCATAGCAGACAGATATAGGTACTGTTGATTGTTGGGGGATAGGTATTTTAACATATTGTGAGAAAAAACTTGCACACTGTGGTTAAAAGCATGTTATTATCTTATAACAAAATTAAACCACCTCTGCATTAGCCCAGCAATTCGCTATATTCACTTGGAGACACCCTTGCCTTTTAACAATAAAATAAAGAGTTTGTTATTTCAATTTATGAATTTAACTTTGGTATGAAAGATATCATTTAAATATAATAACGATATATTTAGGGCAGTATATTTTCAGCAGTTATTTATAAGAAATGTTCGTCTTTGTTGTTAGATTCACGGATTACTTTCGTACTTATTTACTTTAATTATTATAAAAATTCTAAGTATTAGACTATTTTTAGTTGACACTGACATATGACGGACATTGACACTTGACATTACCTTTAGCAAAAATGTCACAGACTTTTATTACAAAATCACAGAAAAAGTACAAAAAACGTGAGCCCACTAGCGCCATCTATTGTTGAGTAGCAGTAAACTACCCGAAACTCGATAAATATCTTATATCTATGGTATTCATTCGTTCTTGGGCGTTTTGTTAAAGCTTTGTTAATTCTATGGTACAAAATTTTCATAGAGATAACTTTCGGCAATATTTCGAAATAATTTTCGTTTTAAATAATGAAAAATCATTTTTATGATAAAATTATTATGTTAGCTCGTAAAACTACATTATTTTCGTGTGTGACGTAATTAAATTAGATATTAAAATTGAAATATTGAATTGACAATTACGTTTCACTGATCGTAATTGCGTTTTGTTAAGTATTTTCATGATACGTTTTTATACGTTTAGGTGTTCATTTAATGGACAGTTTTACGAAATCGGAATTTGCTTTATACGTTCTATGACTATCGTATTTAATATCCATCCATGAACATAAGTTACATAATCGCACCTCAGATACAAGCTCTCGCACTTAAGTCGGTGCGATTACCCTCGTGTCGACTGCGAGTGCAAATATCTGACCGAAAAAAAGGGGAGAAAAAAAAACGCTAAAGAGATGGTCATCCTTAGCGACTAAGCCAAAGGATAAACATCTCATCGTCAAAACAAAATACAAAGTACACTCGAAAGGACACAGACAATACCCGACAAACTCAAGTCGAAACACGACCTTACGAGGAGACCGGAGGGGAACGCATAGGGACATAGATTTTTGTTCAAACATGAATAGATAAGCTTCAACTAAAGATATAAAACTAACAGAACAAATATAGTACCGTACTAAGAATCTTAAATAAACCGTGTAATATAAAATTACTATAGTAAGCTAGGAGAGTAATCATAGTTAACCGAAATACGATAAAAATAATTGCAAATAAAAACTAAAATCCGTATACATAATAAGATAAACCGATAAACAGCGAAAAATAAATATACATAAATAAATCAACCCAATACGGCAATGCCCACGGCTTGGATTTATACCCTAAATAAACAAGAACTAAATGAGGAATTAGAAAAGAGAAATATACAGGTTGCGATAACAAGTACGGTTGACGAGTTACGCAAACAACTAGCCCTAATAACCAAAGAGGAAGACAAAACAATACAAGACAAGACAATGTCCAACGAAAACGAAACAAAGGAGTTCGACAAAGCCATTTCCCGATGGAAAATACAGTTCGATACGACAGGCGACGCGGTCGAATTCCTAGAGCGAATAGAAGAACTCGCCGAAACTTTAGACATCAATAAAAACAAGATAATCCATGTAATACCGAGATGTCTAAGAGGAAAAGCCTCATTATGGTATAGAAATAATAGCCAAGGATGGAGAACTTGGGAAGACTTTACAGATAACTTCAAATTATTTTATTACCCAAGGAACTATGAGAAAAACCTTTTGGAAACAATCATCAATAGGAGACAGCAATCTCGGGAAAATTTCATACAATACTTAACCGACATGCAAACTTTATTGAGAAGATACGGAAAACTATCCCCAGAACAGCAGCTAGAAAGAATATACGATAACATGAAGCCAAACTACCAATATTATATAAAACGAAAAGACTTCAATACAACCGCAGAACTAATACAGTTAGCAGGGGACTATGAAAAAATAAACACGGAACGGTTCAAAGAAATAACGAGAAAACCCACGTACCAACGGAAAGAAAATCCACCGATCCCAACAGGAACACCTCCCAGACTCCCGAAACCGGAAGACCACAAGAGGGAAAGGAGACCAATACAGACCAACTATGATCCACAAACTTGTTGCTGGAAATGCGGCAAAAGAAACCATACAACTCGAGAATGCAAAAATCGACAAGTAATTTTCTGCAGCAAATGTGGGTTAATGGGAAAGCTAACACAGGATTGCTGCAAAAACACAGGCGAAGCCAGCTACAAAAGGAAGCCACAAACTTACACTACAAACGCCCAGAATAGAGGGGATAATAGAATGTTTATCAACGTCAAGATATACGGAAAAACATTCAGGGCACTGTTAGACACAGGGTCAACAAACACCAACATAAACAAAGAGATCATGGACCAGATCCAGGAAAATATCAAAGGAATCACAGAAAAACAAAACACAATAAAACTAGCTGACGGATCCCGAATAAAAACGAGTAAAGTAGCCAATATTAACATAGAAGCAAATGGAAAGGAATTAACACACCAAGTCATATACTTACCAGCAACGACAGTAATGATTATGGGAATGGACTTACTAACAAGAATAGGGTTATCCATAGGGTGGACAGAAACAACATGCGAACAAACAAGTGAAGAAAAACGGGAAAAAGAACCCAATAGTACAAAAACCTTAACAACCGAACAGGAAAAACAGCTACAAGCCTTCCTCAACGAAGAGTTCGAAAAAGCCGATAAAAGCCGATAAAAGCCGATAAAATTAAAACATAAAGAACCAATCAAACAAAGGTACTACCCAAGAAATCCTAAGATGCAAAAAAAATTAATGAACACGTGGACAAGATGCTAGCAGACGGAGTCATTGAGAAATCAAGCAGCCCATACAGCTCACCGATAGTAATGGCCAAAAAGGAAAATGGTTAATACAGATTTTGCATAGATTTTAGGAAAATAAACGAAATAACGGAAAAAGATGCGTATCCGATACCTCAAATAGACTGGAAAATGATTACGACGATGATGACTAGATAGAATGGAAAAGTTAAATAAAGGAAAGTATTTTTCTAAATTCGACCTGAAAAACGGGTACTGGAATGTTAAATTAGATGAAGCAAGTAAACCAATCACAGCGTTCACAGTACCGGGAAGAGGCCTATTCCAATTCAAAGTGATGCCATTCGGACTACATTCGAGCGGCGCAACATTCCAGAGGCTACTAGACAGAGTAATAGGTCCAGATCTAGAACCAAACGCATACGTCTACTTAGACGACATAATAGTGTGCAGCGAAACGTTCGAGGAACACTTAACTCACCTAAGAGAGATATTTAAAAGAATACGCGAAGCAGGTCTCAGAATAAACAAAGAAAAGTGCGAATTCGCCCGACACCAAGTAGAATACCTAGGTCACGTGGTAACACAAGAAGGTCTCAAAATGAATGAAGGAAAAATCCAAGCGATAAAACAACTCAAACCGCCGGAAAATATCAAAGATGTAAGACGATTCATAGGGATGACATCGTGGTATAGGAAGTTTATTCCAGACTACGCAGAAGTAACTTCGCCATTAACACAATTGCTAAAGAAGGATACAAAATTCAACTGGGGAGAGAAACAACAACAATGCTTCGAGAAAATAAAAACATTACTAATACAAGACCCAGTCCTGGCCCGAGCAGACTTCTCGAAACCATTCATTTTACAAACAGACGCAAGCGATACAGGTCTAGGAGCCGTTTTAATGCAGGAAAACGAAGGAAGAGAGAAAGTAATAATGTACGCTAGCCGCACCCTGCAACCACCGGAAACCAGGTACACAACCACGGAGAAAGAGTGTCTAGCGGTAGTATGGGGTATACGAAAAATGAGACCATTTCTAGAAGGATACCACTTCAGCATTGTAACAGACCATCAAGCGCTCAAATGGCTAAATACCTTAAAAAACCCTTCAGGCAGACTAGCAAGATGGGCACTGGAGCTACAAGTACAACAGTATAGCTTTGACGTGGTGTACAGACCAGGAAAACAAAATGTCATAGCAGACGAGCTGTCGAGAAACCCCGTATACACCACAGCAACAGAGAATAACGAGTGGTACACAAAGAAATTTGATAAGATAACCGAAAATCCGGAAACATACCCGGAATACTGTATAAAAGATAGAAAACTGTATAAGAAAGTAATAAACCCGAAATATGGAGGAAAACTCGACCCGACCACGGAGTGGAAATTATGCGTGAGAAATGCGGACAAAGAAAATGTTATCAAACAAAACCACGACGAACCGCAAGCGGGCCATCTAGGAACGTCAAAAACGTTTAAGAAAGTAGCACAACGCTATTATTGGCCAGGCATATTTAGAGATGTAGCAAAATACGTGATGAAATGCGAAATATGTCAAAAACATAAACCGGCTCTTCTAAGAAACCAGGACTCATGCACATAAAAAACGCCGAAGAACCATGGGAGGCAGTGACAACGGACCTCATAGGCCCACTCCCTCGATCTTCCAAGGGATACCAGTGGATAATCGTATTTCGCGACAAATTCACCAAATGGTCAGAAATAAAACCCTTACGAACGGCGACGGCCAATACCGTCGCGAACGCACTCAAAGAGTGCATATTAAACAGACATGGCGGAATTAAAACATTACTCAGCGACAATGCCAGAATATTTACTAGCAAAATTTTTAAGGACACGCTAGCGAAGTATAAAATAGAACAGAAGTTCACCGCACCATACACCCCACAATGTATCCCGACCGAGCGAGTAAATAGAACGTTAGAAACCATGATATCCGCATATATAGAAAAAAACCACAAAAAATGGGATGAGTATCTAGGCGAATTCAACTTTGCATTGAATACATCGGTTCAAGAAACGACTAAATACACCCCTGCATTCCTACTATTTGGCAGAGAACTGCGAAATTTCCGGGACGACAACCAGTTTCCCACCCCAGCGCTGAGAGAGAAGCAAAAACTCGAAGAAATTTACGAAATAGTACGAAATAACCAAAATTTAGCATCAACCGTACAAAAAAAGTACTATGATAGATCAAGGCGCGACTGGATACCAAATGTAAACGATCTCGTATTAAAGAAGGAATATCCACTTTCGAATGCAGACAGACAGTTTTGTGCCAAACTAGCCCCCAAGTACTCCGGCCCGCATAAAATAATCGAACAAAAATCACCAGTAATCTACCTACTCCAAGCAGTACAAGGTGGCAAAGTGTGAAAGACATGAAAATATTTCATAACTAAGCAAGCAACATAACTATCGTTAGACAAAGAACACAGATACCTACAGGAACAACCGGAGTGCGACACCGAGCTAAGACATTGATATCAATTGACCGAAGACACGACGTTTCCCGATACCTAAACAAAAAATACAGCGAGTCCAATAGACAAACAACACATCAGAGTGAGAGAAAAAACAACCGCACAAAAAAAAAAAAAAAAATGAAACAGGAGGAAGTCACCACGCAAATAATATGGGAAAAGGGAGACAACCCAAGAAATACCGGACCGGAAGAAAAACTCAAATAACGTATCTAACATATCTTAGCAGGTCGTATATCAACAACCCGTCATAAAAGAAAAGCAAAATGCTAGGACCTACCCTCAAATGGATCACTTTTTTCGGGAACACGGAATAAATAGCAGAAACGCATCCAAACACGTCACATTACTTAGAGATGGAGCACCAAGTGCGCATAATAAGTGACAAAGCAATCATGGACGGGAATACGGAACGATTCTTGTACCAACCCGGCCCAAGCGTAGAAGGAAGGGCCAACGAAATAATACTGTCGCCCGGGGAGCCCGGGGAGAAAGTGAAAAAAAAAGAGAGAGGAAGAATACTTGGACCTCGACGCTCACATCCAGTCAGGAGAGTACGAAGCGTTCGTGGCCCAAGCCGAACCCTCGACGCCGCCCAGAAAGAAGCGCCGACGAGGCAAGAAACGTCTGGGCAACCATAAAAAAGGCATAGTTAGGTTGCCTAAATATAAGAAGCCAGTTTAAAGAAGAAAGGAAAGATACAAAAAAAAAAAAATTTTTTTTTGGGGAGACATACTCCTTTGTCATTTTCCGTTTAATCCAGGGATTTTTTCCTTACAGGAAAAAATCTTCCAGCGGAGGAGGGGAGTGTGACGAACACGTCACAAACAACCTGGAGAACGCGCACCGTCTCGAAGGTTCCACGGCCGAACACACCACCGACTCGACGGCCCGGCCGACCAATCAGCGAGCGCCGCGACCTCAGCCGAGCATCACGTCACCGAGTGACGCCGAGCGAGTGGGACACGCCCCCTCGGCCTATAAATAGGACGGCAGCCACAAATTCAAGACAGTCTCTTGGCGCCTTCGCCCGTCGGTGTGATTCTCTCGCTGCTCGACCGGGTGGAGAGGTTAAGAGACTCCGGTAGTGTCGAGCACCGTCCAGGCCTTCAGCCCATCGGCAGCGACCTACCGTCCGTTCCCCCCCGCGCATCCCGCTCTCCTCCACCGTCCGCGACGCGATCCGCGTTATGTGTCCACCGTAGGCACCCGTATATAAGTGTCCGCGTTTGATAAAGTTTCAACACCGTATATAGAATTAGAGTAGACTGTTAGTGTCATGTAAACAAACCTCCGTGTAATAGGTTAAGGGTTAGAAGTAAATAAACAATCATTGTGTTTGCATACCATCCGTGTTTATTTTAGAAACCTCTTAATCAGCCAATAGGTCAGGTAGAAATCCCTATCTCATGTACGTAGTAAGGACGTTCCATTAGTTACCTCCTTGCCACGTTACAGTTTTATTCATATAATTTTCATACTGTGTTGAACATATAAATAATATTTATAACACATTATAGCGTCACCTTCACAGCACCAGGTGATAACAAACACATCACTCAAGATGGATTCCGGATATTGAGCCGAAACAAATAATAGAGAGTTTTAACTACCAATAAAACTTACCTATTATTTTTTCCATCAATATCCGGAATCCAGGTAAGGCCTACCTGGTGCATCATGAGTTCTATAATGACGAACGGACACCCGGTGCTTGAACAAGTCTCGTAAGTACCATATAGGTGGCGCCACTATCGGAGAGGGAACAGGAAACGCTGACTTTAGGCAGAAAGACTGGTACTTGACTCAAGATGGATTCCGGATATTGATGGAAAAAATAATAGGTAAGTTTTATTGGTAGTTAAAACTCTCTATTTTGATACAGTGGGGAAGATTACTGTCAATTATTATATCTAACTAGCTGATGCCCGCGACTTCGTCCGCGTGGTTTAAGTTTTTTGTTATTTCCGCGGGGACTCCTTAATTTTCCGGGATAAAAAGTAGCCTGTGTCACTCTCCAGGTCCAAACAAACACAACAAAAAAAGAATTAGTCTAATAACTAATTGGTCCAGCCGTCCACGCGTGATGCCGTGACCAAGGGAAATAGGGATTCCTTTTTATATATGTCGCCGCGGAGGCTAGGCGGGCTTTAACCTTTTTACCTTAATTCCTTATTTTTATTATAAACTTATTAGGTTTTAGTTATGCTTTGATTATTGTCGATGATACTGTGTCAAAATAGTGAACAAACAGTTAATGTAATTTAAAATGACGAGTTCTTGATGTAAGTACTTGTTCGTTTCCTATTTATTTTTATGTTATGAATTTGCTGTCCAAATTGCTGGAAATTTATGTTTGTACTTTAATTATTTGTTACCATCCGAACGGGATAATGCCGTCCGACCAATAGGAGCGAAGTAGCTGTGATGTCATACAGCGCGAGCGGAGGGGCGCTGGCGGCATGGTCTCGTTCAAGATGGCGAATTTTGATCATTAATTTTCGAACGCTTGCTAGCGAAAGTTGACAAGGGGAAACCCTCGTCAATTTCATAGTTATCTAGGCTTCATTTTATAAGCGTAGACTTAGTCTAGTGTTACTAAATTGCTAATAACATTTGTGATTTTAAAGTTAAAGTTATTACAAAATCATGTTTTAGAATTCCTGTTTCGTTTTCTTGCCGTGTTTGTTCGGTGTTATAATTATAACCTTACTTTCAAAAACTAGCACGTGGCGTTTCTTTTGTTTTATTTGAGGGTGATCAATAATAAATAATTTAGTGATAAATCTTTATTCTAGATTTGGCGATAGGTCTAAAATATTAATTTAACTTTGGTTTCTTAGTTGATTAGCTTTTGCTTTTGATATGGATAGTGATAGCAGAATCGGTGACCCACGTGAGGTCAGCGATTCTGCCGTTTTTAAAAACAGTGGCGAGCTCATTTCTCCGTTATCAGAAGTGGGATCGCTCCAGCGATCCCTTTCTGCCGCTCAGTGTGTTTCAGATCCTGGCCCCAACGATGTGGAACGAGAGGCGCCACCCACCGGTGCGCCTTGCTGCAGTGTACCAACGCAGATCAGCCAGCACACGAATAGCCCTGCTGTCCTGCCGCCGCAGCCGGTGCATACGGGCGCCGTTCCGCCCGAGTTCTTCGCACACATGGTGACCATGATGCAGAGCATGAGCGAGCGACTGATGCGTCAACCAGATGACAAAGTGAAGATAACGGATGTCTTCCTACCCTCTTATGACCCGGACGGTAACGTAGGAGTACGTGAGTGGTGTGATCATATTTCCACAGCTAAAATTAATTATCATCTCAGTGACTACGATGTTCGTATGAAAGTAACTAGTTTACTCAAAGGTCGCGCTAAGATTTGGGCGGACAACTGGCTAGTTACTACGTCTACCTGGGAGGAGCTATGTCAAATCATCATCACCACGTTCGAGCCTGAAGCCCGTTACTCCAGAGATATAATCAGGTTTAGAGAGCATGTTTATAATTCTTCCAAAGATATAGCAGAGTTCCTAACGCGTTCGTGGCTTTTAAGGTGGCGCATCACCAAGGACAAGCTTGACAACAGCGATGCCGTCGAAGCAGTCATCGGGACAGTAAGTGATGAACACTTAAGAATTGATTTAATGAATGCACGTGCTACTTCGGTGCCAGAACTCATTTCTGTCGCTTCTTCTATTCGTGCTAAACGCCCTTGTTTACCAAATAGTTCAAACCAGCCCCCAAATAAGCGTTTTAAATTTTCTTTAGATAATCGGAATAACTCTTACTGTGAATTTTGTAAGAGGCCGGGTCATCTTACGGATAAATGTCGCTTTAAAGCTGCGTTAAATAATTCTAATGACACCAAATTCGTGGTAACGCCAGCGTCATCAGCTTCATCAGCTAAACCAACTAGCAATAATAATAAATTCTGTTCATTCTGCTCAAGGCCAGGGCACTCTTTCGAGACATGTTTTCGTCGCGAAAGACAAATTAACTCTAACGTTAACTCCGTTTTTAAAAATAAGTCAAACTTAAATACCATGAAGATTAGAATTGGAGATGTAATTTTAAACACTGTGTTTGATAGTGGAGCTGAATATTCTCTAATGCGCGAGTCAATTGCTAAAAAAATACCGGGACGAAGGAATGATGTAGTTAATTGTTTGCAAGGAATAGGTTCATTTCCGGTTATTTCAATGAGCACTTTAACTGCGATCTGTGTTATTGATAACGTTAACGTAGAGATCCTGTTCCATGTTTTGGCTGATGTAGACATGACATCTGATGTACTTATTGGTGCAAATTTGTTGTTCGAAACCGGGTTAAGTGTAATCGTTACTCAAAACAGCGCGACTTTAATACCTCATCGCCGCGTAATGCAGTTAAGAAATAATAGTCCTATTTTTGAAAACCTA
Source organism: Erebia epiphron (assembly GCA_963932025.1). Lineage (NCBI taxonomy): Eukaryota > Metazoa > Arthropoda > Insecta > Lepidoptera > Nymphalidae > Erebia > Erebia epiphron. Next base: position 4,947,071 of record OZ009948.1, read on the forward strand.
AATCGAATCTGAGATTAATCAATTATTAAGCTTGCTAAATAATTTTGCTCATCTTTTTACTCGTGGTTTTGCTAAATCTCGCGTTAATACCGGAGAATTGGAGATCCGATTGAAAAACCCGGACAAATATGTTGAGCGAAGGCCTTATCGGTTGAGTCCAGTTGAGCGAGAAAAGGTTAAGGGGATTGTTAGTGAATTAATCGAAAATAACATTGTTCGAGAAAGTAAATCCCCATATTCTAGTCCGATCATTTTAGTAAAAAAGAAAGACGGAAACGATCGCATGTGCGTGGATTACCGCGAATTAAATGCAAACACAATCCGCGATCATTACCCTCTTCCTTTGATCGGGGATCAGATTAACCAACTAGCGGGGGGAAAATACTTCACAACCCTTGATATGGCATCGGGTTTCCACCAAATTCCGATTTCGACTTCTTCTATTGAGAAAACCGCCTTTGTCACCCCAGACGGGTTATACGAATACCTCACAATGCCTTTCGGCCTCTGCAATGCACCAGCTGTGTATCAGAGATGCATAAATCGTGCATTAGGGCCACTTTTAAATCCTGGAAGTGCTAATCATGATAGTGTAGCGCAGGTTTATATTGACGATGTTATAAGTAAGTGTCGTGATTTTTCGCATGGCCTTTCATATTTAGAAAGAATTTTAATATCCTTACGCGATTCAGGGTTCTCAATTAACATCGATAAATGCCTTTTCTTTAAACGATCAATAGAGTACCTCGGTAATATAATAGAAGCTGGAAAAGTTCGCCCTAGTCCCAAAAAGGTTGAAGCCCTATTAAAAGCCCCCGTTCCGACTACGGTTAAACAAGTTCGTCAACTTAACGGACTAGCCGGATATTTCAGAAGATTTATTCCGGACTTCGCACGAATAATGATTCCTCTATATAATTTGACTAAGAAGGGTGCTAAGTGGCAATGGAGTCACACTCATGAAAAAGCACGTCAAAAGGTGATCCATCACCTCACCTCCGCACCAGTTCTCACAATATTTCAAGAAGGTGAGACGATTGAATTGTACACCGATGCCAGCAGCCTCGGCTTCGGAGCCATACTAATCCAGGTTATCAATGGTCGTCAGCACGTCGTTGCTTACTTTAGCATGCGTACCACGGACGCTGAAAGCAGATACCACTCCTACGAGCTTGAAACGCTAGCAGTTGTGCGTGCGGTTAAGCACTTCCGGCACTTTTTGTATGGGCGTAAGTTCACGGTGATAACTGACTGCAATGCGCTGAAGGCTTCAAAGCATAAACAAGACCTGCTACCCCGCATACATAGATGGTGGGCGTATCTTCAGAACTTCGAATTTGACATAGAATACAGGAAGGGTGAGCGTATGCAGCATGCAGATTTCTTCAGCAGAAATCCAGAAATTATAACTGTTAATGTTGTAACAAGGAACATAGAATGGATCAACATTGAACAGCGTCGCGATGCCCAGCTTCGTTCTATTATAGATTCTCTTCACAATGGAGAGAATGTGCAGGGATATTTACTCGAGGGTAATGTTCTTAAATACAAAAAGGAGGACCCAATCTTGGGGACTCAAAAATTGATAGTTGTGCCAAAGTCTTTCCAATGGAGCCTTATTAATACTTACCATACTGCTCTCAAGCACCCAGGCTGGGAGAAGACACTCCATAAAATTAAAGAGACTTACCATTTTGATAAGATGAACTCTGTAGTTCGGGAATTTGTGGATAAGTGCGTGGTGTGCAGATCATCAAAACAAACTTCAGGAGCCACACAGGTAACATTGCATCCGATCCCGAAACCAACAGTCGCGTTTGAAGTCATCCACATGGACATCACTGGGAAGCTTGGTACTCCTGAAGACCAGGAGTACGTCATCGTGACGATCGACGCATATACAAAGTATGTACTATTACGTTATACTAATGATAAAAGTCAACAAAGTACCCTGGCTGCCTTAAAGCAAGTCATTCACCTATTTGGAGCACCTAGACAGATCATCGTGGATGGTGGACGAGAGTTTCTTGGGGAATACAAGAATTACTGCGACAGGTTTGGTGTTGAACTTCATGTTATAGCTCCCGGTGTGAGCAGAGCTAATGGCCAAGTGGAGCGAGTAATGGCTACACTAAAGAACGCCTTAATAATGATAAAAAATTATGAGACTCTGGAGTGGCATACTGCTTTAGAAAGTCTACAATTGGCCTTTAACTGCACAGTACATAGAACCACTGGTACAGCTCCACTTACACTACTAACGCGTCGTCAAAACTGTGTACCACCAGAACTCCTAAACCTTGTCAACTTTGAGAACGTCTCTGTAGATATTGAAGCATTACAAGCCCACGTACAGCGGAGGATGACCGAGGCGTCCACTAAAGACAAAGAGAGGTTCGATAGAGGGCGGGCAAAAATTCATCATTTTCAACGAGGTGATTTTGTTTTGATTAAAAATAATCCCAGAAACCAGACCTCGCTGGATCTTAGATTTAGCGAACCGTATGAAGTTCGAGTTCTGGACAAGGACCGGTACTTGGTGAAAAAAGTCATCGGTCACCATGGGCGGCCTCTCAAAGTCGCCCATGACCAACTACGACGGGCCCCACAGCCAGGCGCAACCCTTCAGGCGGCCGTGTCGCCTCAAGATGATCAGCAGCCCGAGCCTTCTGGGGTCACTGCGGCCTCGCAGCCCGTGGTAATGCCCGTGGCTGCCTCAAGTGATTCGCAGTTACACCCGGTGAGAGTATTTTCACTATTAAAAAAAAAAAAAAATAACAATAATAATAATAATAAATAATAACAACACATAGCACATGACAAATAATTTGTGACTTTCACTTGGACTTAATAACTTTGACTTTGACTAATTATAATAATAGAATACAAAAGATGTACGTTGACGTGTGGAGCCGTTCAATAGTTAACCCTATCCGAAAAGAATAAAAAGTCCCCTGTGTACCACGGCGCTCAGGACCGCTCAGGAGCACAGCATCGACCTTCCCAGCTTCCCATCCATTTTTCCTTCTTTTAGAGCCTTCTTCGTGGACCTGTTCCCCTCACATCCTACCCTTAACACACATATAACTGTATTCATATGAAAATTATGAGCAGTATCTTGTGTGTTTAAAAAAAAAAAAAACAATTAACGGTTTTCATAAATGAGCAGTTACAAATATAAACTGTTGTCATATGGAATGAGCAGTTAAACAACATAAAAATCATTTATTTACTCGACTAATTGTCATGTGGTATGTGCAAATAATTTATTTATTCAACTGTTGCCATGTGGAATGAACAATTACATAGTATGTGTTATAATTTTACTCTGCTATCACGTAGAGCGAGCAGTGTTGATGATATGCAAAAAAAAAAAAAAACTTTTTCTTTCACCCCTGTTTCAATACCTACCTACAGTTTTTTCTTAGTTTAAGAAAATCTTACATAGTAAAAGTTTTGCATACAAAAATGAAATCAATAAGAATCTGTGGGTTTAGGTTTACTGTGGAAGTGCCTAGCCTAAAAGAGCAAAAATTCTTTGTCTACAGATTTGAACCTGGAAAAGCAAAGCGCTGCAGAGCACGCATCGCACGCAGAATGGCCGTGTCGCCGCGGAGGCTAGGCGGGCTTTAACCTTTTTACCTTAATTCCTTATTTTTATTATAAACTTATTAGGTTTTAGTTATGCTTTGATTATTGTCGATGATACTGTGTCAAAATAGTGAACAAACAGTTAATGTAATTTAAAATGACGAGTTCTTGATGTAAGTACTTGTTCGTTTCCTATTTATTTTTATGTTATGAATTTGCTGTCCAAATTGCTGGAAATTTATGTTTAAAAATATTATCATGATTTAAGAAGTTATTTTAGTGTGTTTAAACCTTTATTAGCTTGTTTATTAATAAGTTAGTACTTTAATTATTTGTTACCATCCGAACGGGATAATGCCGTCCGACCAATAGGAGCGAAGTAGCTGTGATGTCATACAGCGCGAGCGGAGAGGCGCTGGCGGCATGGTCTCGTTCAAGATGGCGAATTTTGATCATTAATTTTCGAACGCTTGCTAGCGAAAGTTGACAAGGGGAAACCCTCGTCAATTTCATAGTTATCTAGGCTTCATTTTATAAGCGTAGACTTAGTCTAGTGTTACTAAATTGCTAATAACATTTGTGATTTTAAAGTTAAAGTTATTACAAAATCATGTTTTAGAATTCCTGTTTCGTTTTCTTGCCGTGTTTGTTCGGTGTTATAATTATAACCTTACTTTCAAAAACTAGCACGTGGCGTTTCTTTTGTTTTATTTGAGGGTGATCAATAATAAATAATTTAGTGATAAATCTTTATTCTAGATTTGGCGATAGGTCTAAAATATTAATTTAACTTTGGTTTCTTAGTTGATTAGCTTTTGCTTTTGATATGGATAGTGATAGCAGAATCGGTGACCCACGTGAGGTCAGCGATTCTGCCGTTTTTAAAAACAGTGGCGAGCTCATTTCTCCGATATATATATCTTACATATAAAATTCTCGTGTCACAGTTTTCGTTCCCATACTCCTCCGAAACGGCTTGACCGATTCTCATGAAATTTTGTGAGCATATTCAGTAGGTCTGAGAATCGGCTACTATCTATTTTTCATACCTCAACGCGGACGGAGTCGCGGGCATCAGCTAGTATTATTATATTATATTACGTGTTATGTATCGTATGCTAATAAAATTGTAAATAATTACCTACATATTTCAGGAAAAATGTCTGATTGGTTTGAGGACACAACACTTATATTCTTAAAGGCATATCAAAATGAACAATGTATTTGGAATCCAAATGACGTTAACCATAAAAACAGTAGGAAGGTGAACGATGCGTGGACGCGCCTTAGTGCTGTTATGAACAAAAGTGTAAAGGAACTAAAAAATAAAAAAAAATACTTATGAGTACATTCCGAAGACACCCAAACAGAAAAAAGGACTACATTCGGTCTGGCGCAGGTTAGTTTTAAATTTTGCTGCATATTTATCCCAATAATTGATTACCTCCTTACTCTGACTACTAATTATTGTATGATGCGTGAATTAGACATTTGAACTTTTATTTCAGGAGCTAATGATACATACAAACCAATCTGGTTTGCAAACGACCTGATGGAGTCTTTTTAGGTCCAGTATATACCAGCACAAATAATATAAATACAGAGAGGGTAAGAAAAGTTCAATTTTTCATCATGATTTATTTATTCCCAAGTCACGTACATTAATATATATATATATATATATATAGCTGCTCGTGCTGATTGACTCACTCATTGATCACCTCTCCTGTAAAAGGGGTTTGAACCTTTTTGTATGGAAGCTGGCATAGCGTCCCGCCGCCATTATGATTTTTTTTCGAAATCGCGGCGCACGATGAAAGTGGTATGTATGGATAGAGGATACATAGACAAACAAATAATGTCAAGTAACATAGTACCCCAAAGTGTCACGTTACCGAGATATTTGGAGGTAAGATAGACATATGAGGACAACGACAATCATTAAAAATAGACTTATTACGTGTCTACAGGTGTTAGATTGTATCCAAATAATCGCTCCCAGGTTGATTATTATTATTACTGTTTATTAGAAGAGAGTAGGTACATTACATACTACTCGGAGCAGGAGAAAACTGCTACTACAATTAATTATTTGCCTACTAAATCGCATCGCATCGCAATGAATCGCTATATTATGTCAAAGTATCTCGCGCGCGCGTGTTGGCTTGTCTTAATGTCTTTCATCCCGCTGCATTATGAAATGAACAATAAAATAATGTCGTTGCAGACTTACATTATTTAATTGCTCGTTGCAGAGATATGTGGAACTAAAGATCGCTATTCCTAATAATAATTAGAACGATGACACACATAATGGGTTGGGTGGTCGGATTGTACGCAAAATAATACAAATGAATAGTCAACAGCTCTATCCCACCACCACCACCACCACTACAGCCCATTAACGTCCCACTGCTGGGCACAGGCCTCCACTCTCGTAGGAGAGCGGGAATTAGAGCTTAGACCCACCACGCTGCTCCAATGCGGGTTGGCGGGCTTTAACGACTATAATCATGTTAGTGATAATAACCGGGACCGACGGCTTAACGTGCTCTCCGAGGCACGGGGGTGAAACACCTCCAACTTCCTAACTCCGGGCTAGTACTGAGAATTTCTAGTCAGAAAAACTCAATACTTAATTATGGCCCGACCCGGGACTCGAACCCAGGACCTCGTCGGCCGCAGGCGAACCTGCTAACCACTAGACCAACGAAGCAGTTATCCCGCTCCCGCCGTAATTTTTGTTATGACACGGCTTGTCTTCCATTGTCTTGCCGGTAGACAAGCACAGGAAAAAATACGTGTGCGAGTGAGACAAAAATATAATGTTTTCCTAGCCGGGCAGGGACTCCAGGGTAAAAAAGTGAAAGGCATCATCAGTATTCATTATTCAGTTTGCCAGTTGCCACTTTGACTCCCAATGTGCGCAGGCGTTTTGTACGAGAGTTCGTTTGTTTGTTTCTTTGCCGTGTTTTTCATTATATTACTTGTTATTGTTGACTCTGTTGACTGTGTTGTTATACCATTGACTCTGTAAGTAGTTAGGTAGTTATTTTGACCAAAATGACAAGTCATATTGGTGCAAGACAGTGCTTTTTTTGTGGAGTGAGCACTGCTCGTGGACCGCGGCGAAGATATCAGCGACCCATACCGTCTTATTTGTTAACTGGAGACTACATAGCTGATCATCAAAACATCATTGAATACGCTCGTCATCTGTTTGACAATCGGCAGGTCAGTACATAATACTATAACTACAATAAAAGTACCTTTGTGTTTTGAAAAGTGGTGTCGCAGAATACATACTACCCTCAAGACACAAAATAAATACCTACGACTTAAATGTGCACTTCTCTGGAATGCGGCTCCTCTCCCGATTAACCCCGCGCGAGGCCTCTGCATTTCGTTTTGAATCGAAATTCAGAATGAAATGAATATTTTTTTAAAGTATATGGCTGTTTATATTTATTATTATTAACCCTACTTTCCTTAGGTATACATTTTTGTCCATACAACAATGAACTAAATAAATACATAGATGAACAATATTTTTACGACATTAACTTTTTTGCAAATAGTATCATCAGAGTTGCGTCACAGCGCGAGGTGCACAGTTAAATCGTATGGGATTGGGTTCTAATAGTTGTGTATCAAATCTCTCTGACTGATACATAAAAATACTGAATGTAAAAAGTAAAACTATATAAGCTGCACAAAAAATAATAGAGTGTAAGCTCTACTTACCGAAAATTAGAGTTATTGAGAGTTTTTGTTAAATGGAGATTAGAAAAAAGAACATAATAAAAGTCAACTCTACAATAGTCGAGACAAACACATGTTAGACAATTATAACAAAGAAAAGAACGCTTTTGTAGAATTTGGGTTAATCCATTATACCTATGATGGATTTTATGACCCTGTGTCCAGTAGGTTCTATTTATTTAAGGACAAAAGTAAATTCGGTATAATGGATTTATCTTCATTTGAAGTTACGTGAAATAAATGCTTATTGACGTCCAAATAATGACGTAATATTGTTTCGCTATTAGAGTCATGTCTTTTGTATTTTTTCAGATAACAGTGCAGGACAGAATATGCAGACCGTGTTTGCAACGTGCTGATCGTTTTGTGTCAACACAAATAAGAGCTCAAGAGGAAGAGGAAGCTGCTTTAGCATGACAGCGAGCAGCTACTGATGATGTGCTTGAACCCTCATCCAGTCAATCATCAGAATTGCGGAGTGATCCACTAAGAGTTACTCCCCAAGAGCCTGTCGAAGATATTCCTCTCAAGGAAGATAATATTGTTCCAGAGCAAGCAGAAGAAATGCCACAGATGCCAAATGTGCCTCTGATGTCTGTACCAGGTTTCTTGCGTTTATATTTTAGTTCGACGAACTGTATTATAGCAGACTGCAATCACAGACAGAATTTGCACAGGATTAACTTGATGTTAAGAACAAATATTTTGTCTAAACAAAATATATACATTCCGCATGGAGTACGGGTTTGTGAAGAGCATTCGAGAGATGGAGCTTTGTGGCTCGATTTGGCGGTATACGGTCGTCCAACAATAGATACTTTTAATAGTGCACAAATAGCAGATATGTTAAAGATGTTACAAAAAAAGAACTTAAAATATTTGAATTTTGATAGATTAGAGACTATCGATGACACTATTTTTAATTATTATATTGGGTTTACTAAAGAGAACTTTTTAACTGTTTTAGAAGAACCCCTTTTTTTAACACACGCTTTTAAGAAACCTAAAAGAGCCCTAGCAATTGTAATGTGCAAACTGCACACTGATGATTCCAATGAGAGACTAGCAAGCGTCTTTCATGTATTTCCGCAATTTATAAGCAAAGTTATGAAAAAGACACGAAACTGTCTTATTTTAGAATTTGTTACAAAACACTTGGGCTTTGACCATATTTATGGACCAGATTGCGCATTCTTATATAGAGATCAACTTCGTGAGCGAATTTTAAGAATCCCACATATATTATTTGCGGAACCTAACTGTGATCAGTTGGTAAGTATTTGTGATGGCACTTATTTTTACCCTCGACGAAGCGGAGACGGTATATTATGTGTTTGCCCTAAGAGGTTGTGTGTTTGTTTGTTTGTGCACTTTTTTGTTACCATTTTTCTCAAAAAGTACTGGACCGATTGAGATGCGGTTTTTTTGCATTAGATACGTATAGCTTGTGAGAAGGTTCTTAGATATATTTTAGGACCATAGACAACCAAGCTGAGCTTGTAGTCTATGATTTTAATATTTCAACATGTTACCATTTTTCACAAAAACTACTGGGCCGATTGAGATGCGGTTTATTGCATTAGATATGTATAGCTTGAGAGAAGGTTCTTAGACATATTTTAGGACCATAGACAACCAAGCTGAGCTGTAGTCTATGATTTTAATATTTCGATATGTTACCATTTTTCACAAAAAGTACTGGGCCGATTGAAATGCGGTTTTTTTTCATTAGATGTGTATAGCTTGTGAGAAGGTTCTTAGATATATTTTAGGACCATAGACAAGAAAGCTGATCTGTAGTCTATGATTTTAATTTTTCAATATGTTAAAAATTTTCTCAAAAACTACTGTGCTGATTTAGATGCGGGCTTTTTGTTTTAGATATATATAGCTTGTACCTAGATGCTGCCCAGGGTCTCATGATGGAGTCAGGAGGCGATCATGGGAACTCCTTAAATTCTCGTCGTATACCCGTCGCGTTTGGACTCTTTTGATTTGTCGTGACAAGTGCGCCTCAGAAAGAGAAGGGTTTGGCCATAGTCCACCATGCTGGTCAAAAAACCTACTGAGCTGTCAAAGATGCAGTTTTGTGTTTTAGATATTATGTAATATATACGTTTGCTAAGTTATAATTGTTGTTAAAAGTTATAAAGGTCAAAGGTATAATGGAGCTCTGCAGTTAGTCGTGGGTTTTTTAAAAAAAATTAATTTTATTACTTGTTATATTCAAAAAAGCTCAAACTACAGGTTCCAAAGGCTATCATACAGTTCCCACAAGTACAGAAATCTCTTAAAGATGTTCTTAATAGTAAGTCCTGATGGATATATAATTGAAGCATTTGGGCCTTATGCGGCCACCAAATCCGATGCCACTATTATGGAGGAATTAATAAGCGAGGATGAAGATAACCCTTTCCATTGGTTCTTCGAAAACAAAGATATTTTTATTCTGGATGGAGGATTTCGTGATGTAGTCGAGAAAATGAACGAGGTTGGGTATAAAACCTACCTGCCACTTACAAATCGTGATTGACATGATCTTTATCGTGATGACATTTGTTTTATCGTGATTTCAACACACAACATTTTGATTTGAAACAACCTGATAGCCCACTCGATGCAAATATGCATGATACGTGTTAGATATATTATAATTCTTTTTAGTGCAGTTTCTGTACGTTAGTATTATTCCTTATTCCGTGATTGTACTTACAGCAATAAATAAATTATTCTTAACATCAATCACATGCCTTTTGTTTTATTTTTAACCATTTATATAATGGAAAGAGAAAGCTTGGTTTTCTTACTGTCGAAGGATATTTTTGACAAGTGCGAACGACAAGAACTTCTGATTTACCTAGAGTTATTGGCACCGATATTGGGTGAAGACATAGACTTTAACTTGATAATAGACGCGGTTAGTATTCTTAATAATTCGGCTCACGTATCATTGGATGGTAGATTCGATCATTTTGAAAGATACGCTGAATCAGTAAAATCTTTATTTAATCTTCAAAATTTCGGACGAAGGGCTGCCTCGTAGAACGTTGCGGTCAGATGATCAACCAACTGATTCACAAAGGGGTAGAATTTTGAAACGAGAAAGCACAGCTAGACGTACTGCAAGTAAATCTAGGGGGAGAAAAATATCGTCAACACCTCGCTCTGAGGATAAAACTTTATCTGAGACCGCAATACCAATAGCATCAACGTCTGCAGCGAATTTAGAACTGCAACTAATTTCTTCAGAAGAGAGCGATAGACCTGCGACATCTAGTTCGCCCGGTGTTAGTGGTGTCGGTTCACCTTCATCTAATGGTCGAAATTTGATAGATTTAACCGGGCAATTGTTTATTGAAGATAAAACTGTAGAGACTGAACCAATCACTACTAGGACAATTTCGTGTTCTACAGAAGTACAATCATTGCGTTCGCAATTAGAAGCAGAACGTGCTATTCGTAAAAGACTACAAAATACTCTGTACGAAACTCAACGTAAATTCGAAGAAACACGTGAAGAATTGAAAAGAACTATGGCTCAACAAGAACAAAATACTACTATGTTTGAACAGCAAATCACGGCGTTTATGAATACGTCATATGAAAATTTTCGTAAACGCATAGAAGCAACCGTGAACGATCAACTTAAACGTTTTGAAAATACGCGGATAGGAGCTGCTTCAATAGCAACAGCCGGTGGATCACGTGACGCGGATATGAATATTCCTGATACAGCGTACACTAATTGGACATCAGTACATTCAACAATATATGGTCACGCGTATGTAGATCGTGAGGCACTTATGGACTGCGTGAATAGTGCTCAGTTTGTACGTTTCACGACTGTTGCGGGAAGAGACGAGATACGCAGTACTTTCTCGGGCTTGCTACGTCATCGCGTTGCTCCGACAAAGCGTTTCCCATCTGATGGTATTTACGTAAATATAAATGGTAGATTGATTGCTTTGTACATATCTAGGATTGTAAATGCATGTGAGTTCGGTGAAAGATCACTGGAACATACAGAGAATACTTCTCAGAAACGTTACGCGTCAATAGATGATGCTAAACAATCGTTCAGTACCGCACTACGTAGTTTAGGTGCTACATTAACGAGATCGCAAATTCCAGATAGAGTTAATGACATATACGATAGAGTAACCTTTGAACAGGTTCATTCCTTGATATGGAGTTAAATTTAACTTCATTAAATTAAATCTTTAATTACTAGACTTGCAGCTAATGTGTTGCTGCATATATATTTTATTTCTTTTATTGCTTGATTTAATTGTATTTCATTTATTATTTAACCAGTAGTTAGGCAGTACAATTATTTTTACTATAGTTGTTATTTTTTGGTACAAGTAGGTACTACATATCTAACTAGCTGCAATACTTACCCACTTAAAAAATGTTTTCAAGCTAAGTGACATGCGACCAACGCGACATGTCGACTGCGTTTCATTATGATGCGCTTTAGTAGATAAATAATTTATTATAGTAGTAGTTTTCTCGTACTCCTAGTAGTAAGTAATGTACCTACTCTCTTCTAATAAACAGTAATAATAATAATCAACCTGGGAACGATTATTTGGATACAATTTGACGCCAGTAGACACGTAATAAGTCTATTTTTAATGATTGTCGTTGTCCTCATATGTCTATCTTTACCTCCCCTCCAATTATCTTGGGAACGTGACACTTTGGGGTACTATGTTACTTGACATTATTTGTTACCATACCACTTACATCGTGCGCCGCGATTTTGAAAAACATCAAAATGGCGGCAGGTCGCTATGCCAGAAAGTTTCAATCCCCTTTGTATGAAAATTTTTTTTTTACTTATCGTTTCGTGTAGAAGACAAAAATTCATTCAGAGGAAAAATACGGAGAGAGCTGATGATTGAGGATTTCGAAGACGGATGAAGAGCACAGCCAGGGTATTGAAGATAGGTGGGGGGTGCTCGACCAAATGTCACTCGAAACTTCATCCAATTGACAGTGAGTTGAAAAAAAATTCAAAATGGCGGATTTAAGATGGCCGCCATACAAATTTCTTCGGTGTCTATCTCGGAGAGTATAAAAGATGGAAGAGTGGTTTCTTGGCAAAAGATGATCAGGACATGAAGGTCTACTTGATGAACAGGAAAAAAATTCAAGATGGCGAAATTTATTTTTCCATAGAAAATGTATGGCGGATATTGAAGAGGCTACAAGTTTAGAACTATGCAAGACTTTGATGCGGTTCCTTTTCAAAATTTGTTTTTAAAGAAGAACTCTCCATAATTTTTCGGAGATAAAATTATACCTACTTAAGGAGAGCGATGATGATCGAGGGTTTGAAAGATGGGTGAGGAGCACGGCCAAAATTTCATAGGTGTCTATTTCAGAAAGTATACTAGATAAAGAGTGGAAGTAGGAAATATGCATGACTAAGATATGGTTTTTTTTACAAGATTTTTCTGTATGGAAGAATTGTCGGTTTGCCGTTAGGAAAGCCAAGATGGCGAAGTTCAATAGCACCCAAAGGTACCTGATCATCAGCGGTATGATATTGATATTAATCAACTAAGGAAGGTTTCTTTGTGTTTTTACTTCAACGGTCTCTTACATTGTATGCATGTCTGGAAAGTTTTTTTTACATTTAAAGGCCCTTTTGGATTCTTAGGGGGTCTCTGTTTTATGTTTTCTTATGATAATTTTTTTTAGGTACTGCTGGCACGCTGGCGCTTCTACTGTGCTCGCTAGCATAGCAGTGTGTTGTTTACTTCAGAACACGTAGGCAGTAAACACTAGGATAGAAGGAGAGCAAGTAAGTAGACAGTGGACCGCGCTGTCTACTACGCGGTCGTGCCGGGCCGCGTATACGGGCCGCGCATCCACGCGCCATACTAGTATAAAATATAATTGATATACTAACTTTCCGTACAGTTAAGTACTCTCTGCAACAAGCACGTGCGCTCGCACGTGCTTGTTGCAGAGAGCGCCACTGGTACGTGCGACTCGCACGCTCAACGCAATGGCTGAACATAAGGACCTGTTCAGCTGCTCACTGAGCGAGTTCACAAAAGCCGCTTCATTTGTATTAAGTTAGTTAGGTTTTAAGTAGGTATGATATTGTAGTTAATTAAGTATATTTTTATAATTCCTTTATTTCAATTGTAAATTCAATTGTAAATAATGTAAGGCTTATTCTATCGCATTAGGTGACCTGTAAGGATAGAATTAAGTTGGGTGAAATAAATAAATAAATAAAATAAAATAAAAATATTTTATATTTATGAACCTAAGACCTAACTTCTAAACACTGAAGTTAAAATCCCAAACGTGTTTTCTACGACAACCCGGGATCCAGATAAACATTGATTGAATATCCTTTTTGGTGAACCGACGTCATGCTGCCCTGGGTAGGGTTTCATAACATGCATACTTAGTGCAAAAGCACCATCTCCTATGAAAACGTATGGCACATTAATTACAGATCCAGGAAGTGGGCATGGCGTGGGAAAATCAATTTCATTTCTAGAGATTTTTTGCCATAGTAATGAATTATTAAAACACCGCCATCACTTATTCTCCCTTGGCATCCGATGTCTGCATATATAAATTTGTAATTGGCATTAACTAATGCCAAAAGAACAATACTAAACGTTTTCTTATAGTTGAAATATTCAGTACCACTATGAGGTGGGCTTTCTATAAGAATATGTTTGCCGTCTATGGCACCGAGACAGTGTGGAAATTGCTCCTATATCCACGTTCTATATTCGGCCAAGCATCTGCTGTTGATGGCATCTGAAATGAAAATGTACAATGTCAGCTATAAAGAAAACAAACTAAAGCAGTAAGTTTTACCTATTTAATTTTTACAGGAATCATCATCACAAGAAATACCAAATGTAACTGCAGAGATTGAAGTAGAAGATGAAGAGGATAAAGATTGAACGCAGCCATTATTTTCTTCTAATACGCCAAAACCAGTGACTTCCCGTCGCCGTCCCGCCACCGATTTAGCGGAGCGGCAGATGACGACAGCTTTTGAGCAGTTAACGAATATTTTAACAAAAAGACAGAAAGCACTTCCACAGGAAGACGACGATTGCGATCTATATTCAAAATTGTTGGCAAAAAAATTGCGAGAACTTCCTCCTGATGATAGAACACTGTTAATGTATGATATAGACACTTTATTTGTTAATAGGATTAAGCAGAGGCTAATTGGGCATCAAACCCCATCTTTCCATTACCAAACATCATATTCGGAACCGATTCCAAACCGTCCTTCAAGTTCCCAAACATCGTATTCTGAACCGATTCCAAACCGTCGTTCAAGTTCCCACACATCTTATTCTGAACCGATTCTAAACCGTCCTTCAAGTTCCCAAACATTGTATTCTGAACCGATTCCAAACCGAACTTCAAGTTCCCAAACATCCCATTCCGAACCGATTCCAAACCGTGCTTCAACCACCCAAACATCATATTCCGAATCAGTTCCAAACCGTCCTTCAACCTCCCAAACGTTATATTCCACTTCCACTCCTCAAAACAACATTCAAACCTATTATATTACCCAACCGGACCACTCAAATTTTAGAACTCCCACCATTAATATCACGTCAAATGAAGTACATATTTAGGTTCTATCGGGTTAATATACCTAACTTAAGTTTAAAAAAATGTATTTTCAGAAGCACTAAAGTTTGTAAAATGTACCGACATTATGTAAAATCGCGAATTTGACCAATTAATTATTCTTGTAATAAAATATATACATAATGTTGAATATAATGTGAGTCATAAAATTGTCCCTAAAATAGGAAAGTGTTCGCTTAAGAATTATTAAACTGATCGTTCTGAATAACCAGTAACTCAAATTAGTATTTTCAAGTCAACATTTTCAATATTTATAGTCGCCCACAGCCTGTCGCTAACTTAGTATTTCAGTACGCTATATTCTGTTTTCAACCGACTTCAAAAAAAGGAGGAGGTTCTCAATTCGACTGTATTTTTTTTTTTTTTATGTTTGTTACCTCAGAACTTTTGACTGGGTAGACCGATTTGGAAGATTCTTTTTTATTTGAAAGGGCATTCTTCCCATGTGGTCCCATATAAATCTTATCGAAATCGGTCGAGCGGTTTTTAAAATATCAACAATAAAATAAGTACTTTGTATAGCGTGTGCTTGTTGTTGGAAAGTTGGCGCGGGAGTTTGAAATCGGTTGTTTAAAAAGAATTTTTTATATTAAATTATTTATGACACCTTTTAAATTTATTTTCGCTCGTTTAAATACTACCCTTTTAATTTTAGCTGGTACCTAACCACTTGAGACAAATAGAAAAGTTTTGGGTAAAAAATATTGTGATACTTGTGAAGTTATTGACTTGGGAACAAAAATATTTCGTTCATAGTGTTTCGCTGTATTCAGACTTGTGTTGTCCTTTTTATTGTTAATTGCTACAGTTATATTTACTTGTTGAAATGTCTGGAACTGGAAGACAGTTTTTTGATGAAAGTGAAAAGATCTGCCTGCAAGAGCTGATATTAAAATATAAATTAAACTCCATGGCTACAACTATGGGGAATGCAGCAACTAAAAAAAGCTGCATGGACTCGCCTTACACAGGAGTTCAATACCATTGAAACCAATTTGAAAGTAAGTACCTACTGTAACTACATAGTTAATAATAATATGATATAATAATAATATATGATAATAAAATATAATATGAATAATAATCTATAATCTCTATATAATGTTTTTTTTTGTGGATATAAGTGGTTTTTGTTTCTCTTCGTTGCAGTAATTATTGGGGCCAATTCTGTTGTACACCATCTCTAAACTAAAATGACAGCTCCATTTATATTGCTATCCTTTTCATAATACTCCCTTCGGAAAGGAGCAGCACTAGGTTTACAGCTGTCATTTTAGGTTAGTTTAGAGATTTTGTTATACAGAATTGGCCCCAATGTGTATTAACAATGTTTTATTATTGTTTCAGAATCCCAAGAAATGATGAACTAAGGCTTAGATGGTTACATGCCATACGAAAGGAAGCAGAATATGCAGTAATAATTTTAATGAGCATTACTTTAATAACACACTATATTAGGCCGCTTGTATCTCATAGATAATAGAAGCAATTATTTATACTTTAAACATATAATTATCTATCTATATTTATGTCACCGTTATATTGTAATCATTCGACAGTTTACAATTTCACGAGTTAGATTATAATCTAACGGTTTTTACAATCTTACGGTGACATATATATAAAATCGTTATCTAATCAACGCACAGCCTAAACCGCTGGGGTTAGAAACTTGAAATTTTGACAGTAGGTTCCTTTTGTGACGTAGGCGCTCACTAAGGAAGGAATTTTCAAAATTCCACCACTAAGGGGGTTAAATAGGGGGTGAAAGTTTGTATGAAAGTCCGTCATTTCTCAAGTTATGTCCATGAAACTTGGTATACGAGCTACTGGTTGAAAATGAAGAAATACGTGTTTCACAGTTTTTAAAAATTCTACCCCCGAAGGGGTGAAATATGGGTTGAGAGTTTGCATGAAAGTCTTTCATTTCTCAAGATATTCTCAAGTAATATGAACGAAACTTGGTATAATGGCTTTTGTTAAAAAGTAAAGAATTACGTTTGTCACAGTTTTTCAGAATTCAAATTGGGTAAAATTGGGGTTGAAAATTTGTATGAAAGCTATAACCATGAAACTTGGTATATGAGCTGCGAGTTGAAAATTAAGAAATATGTTTTTCACAGTTTTTGAAAATTCGACCCCCAAAGGGGTGAAATAGGGGATGAAAGTTGGATTTGAAAGGCCTTAATTTCTCAAGATATTTTGCAAGTTATATCAACGAAACTTGGTATTTTGGTTAAGGGTAAAAAATAAAAAAGTACGTGTGTCACAGTTTTTCGAAATTCCACCCCCAAAGGGGTAAAGTAGGGGTTGAAAGTATGTATGAAAGTCCTTCATTTCTCAAGTTATAGCCTTGAAACTTGGTATGTGAGCTACCGGTTCAAAATTAAGAAATACGCATTTCACAGTTTTTCAAAATTCTACCCCCAAAGGGGTAAAATAAGGGTTGAAAGTTTGAATGAAAGTCCTTTATTACTCAAGTTATAGCCATGAAACTTGGTATATGAGCTGCGAGTTGAAAATGAAGAAATACGTGTTTCACAGTTTTTGAAAATTCGACCCCCAAACGGGTAAAATAGGGGATGAAAGTTGGTATAAAAGGTGTCGCGAAGTGCATATATGCGATCGCGAAATACTTAGATCTTTGGTAAGAGAAATTAGCATCTATGGTCTATCGTAGTAATTTATCAGTTATCTATGACATACCCGGAAATCAATCAATAGATTATGAATTCTATATTTTAAAACCTTGATAAATGAATATCGCGTTGCATAGCAACTCGTTGATTTTTTGGTCTCCAAGAATGTAATGGAACCGTAATCCTTGCGCTTCATGGAAATGGTGTTATCACGAAGCGTTGATCGAGAGTTGGTGAAATCGAAAGCTAAGTACCTAGGCAGATTTCTTAATATATAGTATTTCGAGAATCAGTTATATTGATTCGTGATTTATGAGCGCTCATGAGTTACTTGGGGAAATGAAGGTCGTGATCGACAATGTGTTAACTATAAAGGTCGTTATCGACAATGTGTGGATTATTACTGGTCGTTATCGACAATTAGTCAGAATACTTACACATCTATAACTAAGATGATTATTACTGGTCGTTATCGACAATTAGGCAGAATACTAACACATCTATAACTAAGATTATTATTACTGGTCGTGATCGACAATTAGGCAGAACACTTACACATCTTTAACTATGATTAACAGAAGTTTATATTAGGTCTTAGGGCATCACGAACGGTGATGTCATACTTATTAGTCAATGTGAATGTACAGGTCTCCGAGATGACGCACACCACGATGAGAGAGAGAGCGACAGGACACAAAGGCGAGATATAGTAATACGAGGCGGCCAGCGCCCGTAGACTTGTGTACAGGTATGACTCCATCGGGTATATAGATCATTTCGGTGACATTCTGTTCCATTGAACATCCCTATATATCGGTAATAAAGTTGTCCGTTTGTATTTATATTATTGACGTGGACGTATTCAAAGAAATAAAGCAGATAAGTAATGGAATAGAATGGCTCGCCGACATGGTGGAGATGCTGGGATAGATATTTTAATAAAGTGAACCAGAACATTCAGCACATGGAGTCATACCAAGCTTAAGTCATAATAAAGTGTCAAGTTGTTTATCTATTCAATTTATGTGAAATGTAGCAATAAATTAAAGATTTGAATAGGTTGGAGACGTTATATTAGTTTTGCCGCTCGCCACTGGAGGGAACGCTATCGCAGTTTTCGATTTAAGATCGAAAGAATTGGTGCAGGTAAGTTGGCAGAATTGACTTCCGAACTAATAAAGTCATGGAACGTTTGTAGATTTGAATTTTACGTGTATTTTTGCTATGACGGGAAATTATCGATGCCAACATAATAAAAGTGAATAAAGTGTTAGACATGAAGTGACACTATTGATTAATTTCCGGTGTGTCATTTATTTAAAAGGAAATTTAATGTCAAATGATGGAATTCGGAATATTTGAAATATGAATTTGAATTTTTCGACGTGATTTCAGTGTCAACTACATTGCTGATCGATTGTTTGCGAATACATAACGGCTTGAAACCAATTTAAATGTAAAAATAAATTATCCTATATAATACAAAGGTATGCAATGTAATTAATAAAGGGTGCATAGTGCAGTTAGTGAAATTTATAGAAATGATAACCGTAATTCAGTGTTTGAAAGAATTGCACATTGCATAAAATAGAAATTATATTAAGGATCATTCGTTTTCATAGAGAGTTAATTATTTTCAGCAGAAATCTCATATTCGAATTTTGAGGTTGAAGTTCGACTAATTTACTGAAATTTTCGACAAAAGAATACATCGGTTACACAAAGTTGAGTAAAGATAGTAAATCCTATTAAGAGAGTGGGGTGAGTTTACCAATATTTAAATTAGAGAGAATATACATAGAGCGTGTTATGATGAATTTTAAAGAAATTTCTACAGTATTATTTCAAAACAATTTCAAGTTTTTAATCTGATAAACGTTATTATGAGTTCAATGCTTTATTTTTTAATTATGATAGTACTGGCTACATATTTGTATGCATCCTAAAGGGAACTTTATAAGAGGTTAGAAAAGGAGTTGTTACTGATGTCTGTGTTTATGATGGATAGCTATTAGCCATCTAATAAAAGGAGTGTCTTATTGTTAGATCTGTGTACTCAGAGGAGGTAAATATTACATGAATAGAGAATACCCATTTACGTTGGTGTATAGTTGATTGAATAAATGATAGAATAGTATATGAGCAAGCTTACTTGTATAGCAGGTAAATTATACCATGGATAAATTGAAATAATACTCTGAGAGTTTAACAAAAAATTAGTTTAAGATAACTGGATTTTAATTATCCCTTTAACACCAACGTGATGAAATTAGAGAAATTTTCTTTCTTAATATTTGAGTGAAACTATTAACATCATATGCGCTAATAGTTAAGGATAATCTCTATTTTTTTTTTTTATTTAAATACCTAAGGATTAGGGTGATATTGATATAGAGGCCTATAGATTTAGAATGAGGAATTCTATGGAACTATAGCAAAGCATATACATTTCTAAAGGCGATAAGTACTGTTTACTTTCAATGTCTAATTACAGAAATTCATCATGGATGATATATTGATTAAAAGGCTAAAACTCCTCATTACTCAGATAGAAACTCTCTCCGAGCAGGCTGAAAATCTTGGCTCTTTAAATGTTAACCTGATCCAAGATGCAGAAGTGGTCAAGACTAAGTTACAAAATCTCCTGACGAGATTAGAGAATGATTTGACGAATTATTTTAAGATGGTAAATGATCCAGCGGTGGATGAAATCAGTGAAATTAGTGAAATTCAACTGAAAGCTGAGGGAAGTCTAGCGGAATTAGAAGTTAAATTGAAATTGTTTCATAGCAGTTTAAAGACCCCATCGGGAAGTAAAGAGAAAGATACAGTGTCGTCATGCCGTCTACCCAAATTAAATTTACCTGAATTTGAAGGAGATATTTTGAATTGGCATCAATTTTGGGATCAATTCCAATCGAATATCCATAACCGAAATATAACTGAAGAGGACAAATTACTATACCTTAAGTCTTCATTAAAAGGAGAAGCTAGTAAAGTTATTGAAGGTCTAGATACGACTAACAAGAATTATAATATAGCTATTAAAACTCTTATAGATAGATATGGCAAAGGTTCTCATTTAATTGATGCGCACTATTCAGCATTATCTAGAGTAGCAGTTGCAGATTCAACAATAACATCATGTCGTAAAACGTTTAATGAATTGGAAAAACATTTTCGAGTCTTAGAATCATTAGGTGAAGATGTGAATCACAATCATCTACGTCATATTATATTTAGTAAATTTCCTGAAGATCTCATCTATGAGTTAAAATTGAAAACTAAAGACGATTCTATAAATGAGATAAGACAAGAGTTAGAAAAAATACTTACAGCAAAAGAAGACGCTAATAGAATAACTCATGGAAGTTTTTAACGACGGAACGGAACAACTTTAACGACGATAAATAATAAATGACATACGGCTCTTCAAACAGCCGTTGTAGCAGTCCGGAGTGGTGGTGAGAAGCCTAATCAAAGAAGATACCGTATTCTATTCGATTCAGGCTCCCAGAGATCTTACATCACTCGGAAGGTTATGAAAGAATTAAATTTGTATATAGATAATGAAGAAAGTCTATTTGTGTATACTTTTGGTTCTAAGAGACCTCAAGAGTTTAATAGTTCAGTTGTTCGAATAGAGTTAGAAACTAAATCAAAGAATTGGAAGATTATTTATGCGAATGTCGTACCTATGATTTCACAAGGGGTACCGTATGTAGAGGAACTCAACAATTGGAAGAATAAATTAGAACTAGCAGACGACGGGTCTTTAAAAAATGAAGTTGATATTCTTATTGGGAATGATTATTATTATTCATTTCTTCGTTTAGAGAAAGTACAAATAAATAAGGACTTATATCTAATAGATTCAGAGTTTGGATGGATACTTTCGGGTCAAATTCAACATGAGAATAAAGAAAAGGAACATATGTCAGTAGTTACATATTTTCAAACCGAAGTTGATTTCAGACTAAACAAACCTGACATACCTTTAGATCAAGGAAGTATAGCATTCCTTTGGGAACTCGAGTCAATTGGTATAACCGACTCACCTAAAGTTACTAGAGAAGAAGAAGCTATTAATAAATTTAACGAAACTACAAAATTGATAGATGGCAGATATTACGTTAGCTGGCCGTGGAAGGAATATCCACCGGCATTAACACCTAATTATGGACTAGCATACGGTCGGTTAGTAAACTTAGTTAAACGATTAGAAAAAGAAACGTTGAAATGTTATAATAATACTATACAAGATCAAATGTCGAAAGGTATAGTTGAAACAGTGTTAAACAAGACGCACGTGGATCATCCTGTGCATTATCTACCACATCATGGAGTTGCTCAAAAAGGTAAACCGATCAGAATTGTTTATGATGCTTCATCGAAAATTAAAGATAGTAAAAGTTTAAATGAATGTCTATATTGCGGTCCGTTGATGTTGGAAGATTTGACAAGTATAATAATTAGATTTCGAAGCCATAATATCGCTTTGTCAGCAGACGTAGAGAAAGCATTCCTTCAGTTAGGACTACATGAACAAGATCGTGATGTAACCAGATTTCTTTGGTTGAAAGATGTTGAGAAACCACCGAGTAGTGATAACATTGTTTGTTTACGGTTTTGTAGAGTCCCTTTCGGGGTTATATCAAGTCCATTTTTACTAAATGCAGCAATTTATTAAATATATATATTTATTTTATTAAATATCATCTTTCTAAAGGAAATGAACAACTACAATCGGTGGCGAAAGATATTTATGTTGATAATTTGGTGAGTGGAGTTCGAACACAGGAGGAAGCGGTACAGTTTTATAAAGATGTGAAGGATACTTTTTGTCAAATATCTATGAATCTTAGAGATTGGAGTTCGAATTCGAAACAGTTTTTAGATAAAGTACCAGATAGTGATAAAAGAGAAGTCGTGAAAATTTTGGGCTTAGATTGGAATTTAGAACATGATACATTATACTTGAGGTTCAAAACGAGTACAGATGTAAATTCTAAACGCGATGTATTAAAAGTAATTGCTTCTGTATATGATCCTTGTGGTTTAGCAGTACCACAAATTTTATCAGCGAAATTATTTCTTCAAAAATTATGGCAAACCAAGGTTAAATGGGATACAAAACTCTCGAGTGAGAACCAGGCAGAGTGGTTAGAAATAAGGAAAGAATTAGAAACTATTAAAGAAATATCGATATCCAGATGTTACATGAAAAATATAGAAAGTGAAAAATATCATTTGCAATGTTTTACAGATGCATCGCTTAAAGCATATGCTGCTGTCGTATATATAACGCATGGAAATAAGAGAAGTTTTGTCATCGGGAAAACACGAATAGTACCTATTAAAGATCAACAACATTTGAAAATCCCTCGATTAGAATTACTAGGAGTACTAATAGGCTGCAGATTAATTAAGATGGTTTCAAAGGCATTTTATATGAAGATAGGACGTCAAACATTATGGACAGACAGTCAGATTGTTATAGAATGGTGTCAATCTAATAAATTACTACCACCGTTTGTGGCTAGACGAGTGGAAGAGATAAAGAGTAATAGAGAGCTCATGATTAAATATGTGCCTACAGAATTAAATCCCGCAGATGTTGCGACTAGATCAACAAGTTCTAAAGAAGATAAAGATAAATGGCTTAAAGGTCCACAGTTTTTATCAGAATCCAGTGATTGGAATTTTCCTATTAAGAATACATCATTAATTTTTTTTCTTTCGACGCGGGAGGGTCTGCCGAATACTACTTCTAATAATACTTCTAAAAGGAAAGATTTTACTTCTACTGTTACTTCTAGTGGAAAAAACATTGATTTAGAGAAAGAGAAGAACTTCACAGAGGACAATAGCAGTGTTAGTCACAAAGAACCTTTGAGTATTACAGATGAAATCAAGAAACTTCAAACAGAACATTTTCCTCAAGAGTTTGCTGGGAAAGAAACTGATTTAAGTCGTAATCTCAAGTTGTTTAAAGATGTTGATGGATTGCTACGTTGTAAGGGACGCCTTCAGAATGCAGATCTGTCATTTGATAAACGGTATCCTATATTGATTCCTAAGGAATGTGATTTTACAATTCAGTTGATTAAGAAAATTCACAATGATAATTACCATGTAGGAGTGAATCATACACTTAATCTTATTAGACAATCATATTGGATACCGCAAGGTAAATCTCAAGTTCAAAAGATAATAAGGAGATGTCCAAGTTGTGTTAAGCACGGAGCTGGTCCGTTTAAGTTACCACCTACTCCCGCACTTCCTGTAGAAAGAGTGAGTTACAGTGAACCATTTACTTTTCTGGGAGATTATATGGGTCCTGTTCTGGTTAAGGAGGGTCAGAAGAGATGGATCTGTTTGTTCACTTGTTTAGCGATAAGAGCTGTTCATTTAGAATTAGTGCAAGATCTTACAGCTAAAGAAGGTTTATTAGCATTGAGAAGAATGATAGCGACCAGGAAGGTCCCTCAACTAATCACATCAGATAACGCGACTCATTTAAAACTTATATCAGAAATTCTTTCAAACCAGTATTGTGTTGTTAATGAGATTAAATGGAGGTTTATACCACAATAGGGAATATGCATCTATTTTTTTTATTATTTTAAACCATTCTTTAAGTGATTATATAACAGGAAAAAAATATAACACTTGCATAATTTTATTAAATAAGCTAAGAAAAAATAATTAAAACTACTATCATTTTCGGACGATTTAAACGCCCCCATTTTGGCGCGCTCGTTCTGTGACGTCACGGTGCGTTCGTTGTCGTTGTTCGACGTCGTTTATTCATAGGAATAAATTAACAACGAAGTGTTTGATTCACAGATTTAATAAAAGTGAGTGAAGTAAAGCGTAAAAGATTATTATATTGTGATGGAAGAGCACCCAAAAGCTTATTATAAATATTGTATTGTCCCTATGTGCAAAAATTATATTAAAACTGCACCTGACAAGATTTATTTTCATATGCCCAAAGATGCAAATATAAAGAAAAAGTGGTGTAAGGTGATGAGGAGAGAAAATGTATCGTGCTTGAGTAGTTTATATTGTTGTGAAGATCATTTCGACGTGAGTATTAAATATGTATATACCTACATATCAAAAATCTTTTTCATTAGGACTCGCGAACAATATATACAATAAACTAACCTAAAAATTTAATTAAATGTTCATAAAACTGTTCTGATTCCCTATATTTTTACTTATTTATTGATGTTACAAATTTATAAATATTATGATTTTCATTGCTGACTACGAGTGTTGATTTTGATCACAAAACGTTATAACTAGGTTTTTTTGTTTGCACTGTTGATAAGTTCTATTGGAAAAGAATTTCTCAGTTGCCTTGACAAAACCGCTTTCAGTCATTGTGGCGAGTCTTTTTACCCGACTGCGGAACGCACAGGGTTATTTCACAAGGAATCACTGCTTTCAGTTAATAATTCCCAACAACACTAATAATTTATCATAAATAGCGGCAAAACAATGCGAATAACCTTCAATAATCATACAAAACAAGCGACCTGTCAACAGTCGACACAGACTAGAGTGGATGGTGACGTCATGTTTCGTTCCGCCAATAGCGTTGCGTTTTGGCGGAATTTGAAAAAGACTACTTTTAAATAATTAAATTTATTAATAGAAACATGATAATTTGTAAAAATAATCATCTGAATATATTTATTTAGCAAGAAAGAATACACATATTTTTTTTTGTCCATTTCTAAATCACATGCATATTCCCCATTGGCACCCTGGTACGGGGGATTTTATGAAAGACTTGTTGGGTTAGTTAAGAATTGTATGAAACGTACATTGGCTAAGCACTTGCTTTCAGATAGTCAGTTAACTACCGTTGTCAAAGAAATAGAGGCTGTATTGAATACTCGGCCGCTCACATGTGTTGATTCAGAATTAGACATAGTTTTGAAACCAGTTGATTTTCTCACACCTGGGAGTTGTATCACTTTAGAAGAATCGGTCGATGTGTGTCTAGACAAAGGTACTACGATTAGAGTCGACCTTATAAAAAGCTGGAAGAGAGGTCTCATTATTTTACGAGAATTTAGAGAGATGTTTGTGAATAGATACTTACTAAGTCTTCGAGAGAGGTATCAACATTCACTTAAAGAACCGCGCGTCACTTCGAAGCTAGCTCCAAAGATTGGACAAGTAGTTCAAATAAAAGGAGATAACAAGAATAGAGAGACATGGAAAGTTGGGAAAATAATTTCGTTAAGAAAAGGAAGTGATGGTTTGTGCAGAGTAGCCATAGTAAGAGTCGGAAGCATGGAGTTCACAAGGTCGATAGCACATCTTTATCCTTTAGAAGCTCAAGAATCAGAGATAGAAATAGACAGTCAGGTTGAAAGGGTTGACGCATCAAGTGAATATGCTCCTGCAACATCAGTAGAACCTTTAGAGGAAAGTATCGAGAAACAAATAGTTATTACAGAAGAAGTAGAACTTGAAAGAAGTTTACCATCAGAACAAGTTAATGGTACAACCCCGAATGATACTGACTGCGAAATTGTAAATTCAGAAATAGAAGAATTAGAGAGTGAGGTTAGCAGGTCGGAGAGTTTAGAGCCTTTAAAGCGAGATAGTGAATTAGAAGGAGTGAGTCAAGATATAAGATTGAAAAGAGTTGCAGCCACTAAAGCCTTACAAAAAATCAAGGAGTGGACTAGCAGTTTATTATGTTTATTTTAATTTTGCGGCGGCCGGGAGTGTCGCGAAGTGCATATATGCGATCGCGAAATACTTAGATCTTTGGTAAGAGAAATTAGCATCTATGATCTATCGTAGTAATTTATCAGTTATCTATGACATACCCGGAAATCAATCAATAGATTATGAATTCTATATTTTAAAACCTTGATAAATGAATATCGCGTTGCATAGCAACTCGTTGATTTTTTGGTCTCCAAGAATGTAATGGAACCGTAATCCTTGCGCTTCATGGAAATGGTGTTATCACGTTGATCGAGAGTTGGTGAAATCGAAAGCTAAGTACCTAGGCAGATTTCTTAATATATAGTATTTCGAGAATCAGTTATATTGATTCGTGATTTATGAGCGCTCATGAGTTACTTGGGGAAATGAAGGTCGTGATCGACAATGTGTTAACTATAAAGGTCGTTATCGACAATGTGTGGATTATTACTGGTCGTTATCGACAATTAGTCAGAATACTTACACATCTATAACTAAGATGATTATTACTGGTCGTTATCGACAATTAGGCAGAATACTAACACATCTATAACTAAGATTATTATTACTGGTCGTGATCGACAATTAGGCAGAACACTTACACATCTTTAACTATGATTAACAGAAGTTTATATTAGGTCTTAGGGCATCACGAACGGTGATGTCATAGTCAATGTGAATGTACAGGTCTCCGAGATGACGCACACCACGATGAGAGAGAGAGCGACAGGACACAAAGGCGAGATATAGTAATACGAGGCGGCCAGCGCCCGTAGACTTGTGTACAGGTATGACTCCATCGGGTATATAGATCATTTCGGTGACATTCTGTTCCATTGAACATCCCTATATATCGGTAATAAAGTTGTCCGTTTGTATTTATATTATTGACGTGGACGTATTCAAAGAAATAAAGCAGATAAGTAATGGAATAGAATGGCTCGCCGACAAAAGGCCTTCATTTCTCAAGATATTTTACAAGTTATTTCACCGAAACTTGGTATTTTGGCTTTCGATAAAAAAAAGTACGTATGTCACAGTTTTTCAAAACATCACCCACTAAGGGGTAAAATAGGGGTTGGAAGTTTGTATGAAAGTCTTTCATTTCTCAAGTTATCGCCATGACACTTGGTATGAGAGCTACCGGTTAAAAACAAAGAAATATGTGTTTCACAGTTTTTGAAGATTTCACCCCCAAAGGGGTGTAATAGAGAGTCGGTCCTTCAATCACGAGAGCAACAGAGCAATGGGTATTTTTAAGGATCTGGAGAGTGGTATAGGCTTTTTATGCCGGAAAATTAAGGAGTGCCTGTAGGAAAACAAACTTATACCACGCGAACGAAGTCATACTACATAATACATATATTATCAATTGCTTTTTTGTTGTATCCTGGGGAAGGACAAAGGCTACTTTTTATCCCGGAAAATTAATAAAAAAGATGGAAGAGTAGTTTCCCGGCAAAAGATGATCAGGACCTGAAGGTCTTCTTGATGAACAGGAAAAACATTCAAGATGGCGGAATATATTATTCCACAGAAAATGTATGGCGAATGTTGACTGGGATTTGGAAATTATTGCAAGACCTTTTCAAAGTTTGTATCTTCGTACTGTCATTCTGACAAATGATTAGGAGAAAAAATATGGAGACCGAGGGTTTGCAAGATGGGTGAAGAGCTAGCTTTTAGAATGTTTGTTCTTAGACGAATTACGATGTTCTTTTTTGAAAATTTGAAATCCGTATGCTGGAAAAAAACAAAAGGCGGTAAAAATTTTACCTTTCTTTCTACATTGTATTTGTACTGCGTAGAATGTTCTGATTGTTTTAAACATAATTTTAGAGATTTATCAATTTTAAGAACTTACTGAATTACATATTTCAGTAGGTATTAACTATTTATTTAATATAAATATTAACTATTTTTCTTCAATATAGTTAGTTATTAGTAAAAATTAACATCTGAAATACTAAATTACAATATAGTAAGTTTGTGCTCAAATTGCTGTAAATTTTTTTTTTGTTTATTATTGTGTATTCAACTATTTTGTGAGTGTAGTAACTTATTTCGTGGTAAGTGACAACATTTTATTGCTGATGTTTTTAACGACATTTTATACATGATGATGTCCTCTCCTGGCACCGTGCACATTAAGGAAGCTGATAATATTATATAGCTGATATTTTGTAAGAATTTGTACAAATCCAAACGGACTTATTATCCACTCTTCTACGCGGTCCGCTTCAGCGGGCCGTGCATCCACGCGCCATAATAGTTATATATACTTTTTATGAATCATTGTGAATAAAATAAAAGTTTTAAGATAATTTTGTAAAGTAGTTTTTGATTTTTATCGATAAAAAATCATAATAAAAAAGGACTTGATCAGTGCCACTATGGGAGCTTGCCTGGGTCTCAAAAATCAATTTGCAGCAATGATTTCTTTATTATTGTAACTAGCTGATGCCCGCGACTTCGTCCGCGTGGTTTAAGTTTTTTTGATTCCCGCGGGAACTCCTTAATTTTCCGGGATAAAAAGTAGCCTATGTCACTCTCCAGGTCCTCAACTATACCCATGCCAAAAATCACGTCGATCCGTTGCTCCTTTGCAGCGTGATTGAAGGACAAACCAACAAACCAACAAACCAACAAACAAACTGACTTTCGCATTTAAAATATTAGTATGATTAAAAATTTTATAATTTTCAGATAAAAAAGTTTCAGGAGTCTGAAGGCTCCGAAAACTGAGAAAATAAATAAAAAAGGTTTCACCAAAAAACTGCTTTCCCACACTAGATGGCGCTAGACGTTTTGGTTAGCGAGTTCAACTATTCGACCACAGATGGCAGACAGATGCATTGTCAAAGGGCGTTCCTTTAAACGCAGTGGTTATTTCAAAATGCTTTGTTCGATCAATAACACGTTTCATTGAGGCTGGTCAACAAATAAAAATAATTATTAACAAAACATACATTTCCTTTTCATATTGTAGTGACAGAGGTACTTAAATGGTATTCATGTAATGGATTACAAGATTATTATTAGGCAACGATAAAATGGAACGTCAAAATGGAGTAGTGCCTAAAAACTGATGCTCAAGAGTTAATCAATAAACGTATTGTTTTTTTAGATATTTTAACCATGACCTTTTTCGGAATAATAAATCCATAATAATTTTGGTTTTAATTTTTAAACCTTACTGTAAAAACGGAAATCTACCCGATCGAAATCATTGTCCCGAATCGGAGGGCAGTTTCTGGTCATGTCCTTTATACCTGAATAATTATTTTCTTTTTACCTCGACTAGAACTTGAAATTAATATTTATGTAATAAGGAACTTCGTTCCTATCTGGTGTCCCACGACACCACACTTTTTTTTATCCAACAGGAATCTCTTCTGAGGACTTTCCAAAATGGCACTGTCCACTTGAATCCACTTTTTGGATCCACCAGTAGATGGAATAGGACTCTGGAGTCCAGTAGAATCCACCAATGGGGATGGTGATTTGGGGATGGTTTAAAAGTTAAAAAACGGGACATTGTAAAATGTATTAATAAGCTACTGCACTTGCATAGGGAAACCAAATGTAAGTTTATTGTGTGTGCCTTTCCTTATTCTGGTGCATTAAATAAACAACAGAATAATTATTACATACATGAATTAAACCTAAAAATGTATAATTTGACAAACCATCATAGTGAAGCTATTTTGTATTTTGACACAAATAATTTTACAAGTAAGTTCAAATTAACAGGTGACACAATGTATTTGCCTAAAAGATGTAAGCTACGTATAGCTTCTTTACTAGCACATAACTTAAATGATACAGTTACAGGTGTTGTAACTGTCAAAGTCTTTTGACTCATATACAAACTGTACTTCTAGTACTAATATACCCAGTCGGCTACTAATTCAAGTAACAGTGGTAATAACCAGCAACTCTGTTGCTTGTTTAAACTAGATATTAAGACAACGGAGAAGCTCTGTAAAATGAACATTGTACATCAAAACATACAGTGTCTCTCCGGCAAAGATTTAGAAATAGAATTGTTCATAGAAAAATGCAACACACATATTCTGTGTCTCACTGAGCACTGGCTTACTAGTGAACAATTGCCAGTCACTAAGATAAATAACTTTACATTGTCAAGTGCGTTCTCTAGAAAGTCTGCAATTCATGGTGGTTCGCTAATCTTAGTACATAAAAAAATTAATAGTAAAGAACGAAAAGACATAGTATGTCTTTCGGTTGAACGCATTGCTGAACTGTCTTGTGTAGAGCTGGAGCGTTTTATAATCGTCTGTGTTTACCCGCCTTCCTCAGGTGATTTTAGCCAATTTGAGGACATAATGGAAGATCATGCTGAAACGATTGTGTGTGTCCACAAAAAAGATTATAGTATGCGATGATTTTAATGTAAATATATTATCACAAAATGCAATTGCTGTTAGGTTGCTAAACTTGTTTAAATGTTTTAATTTGAAACATGCTTTTAGCGAACCTACTCGCATAACAGATACTTCAGCCACTTGCCTAGATAATATTTTTTTAAAGTGGTGATATCATTTTAGATAAAGCTATTATAAACAAGTTAAGGTCGGATCACTGCGGGCAACAAATAACTGTTTTAAGTACTGCCGATAAATGCAAACAAAAAATTCAATGCAGACCAATAACCAAAAATAAACTGACGCGGTTTAAGGATCAAATTTCCGCCAAACTTCCTGCTCTTGCATTTAAAAAGGGTCACCCGGACAGCCTTTATAGTAGTCTCTTCAAGACAATAGACAACGAATTTAATAAAGTATTCAATTTAAAGCAAATAGAAATAAGTGCGAAATTAAAGTTCAGTGATTGGGCTACTGTAGGTATTTATAAAAGTAGAGACAAGTTGTACGAGTTGTACGATGAGAAACAATACAACCGGTTTTGTTGAACGCGTGAAGACCTACTCTAAGATTTTTAAAAATATTTGTATTCATGCTCTCCACATAAAGGAAAAATTTTTAAAGTCTGACAACAAAATAAAAACTACTTGGAATGTAGTAAATGAGGAATCTGGTAAAACTAAATCTCGTGATGTCAACTACGAGATTGTTGTTGGTAATACTAAAGTAACCTCTGATAAGGAGGTTGCAAAAACCTTCGAAAAGTTTTTCCAGAATGTTCCAGTTTTGTTGACAGACTCGCTTAACTCCTCACCTACCGCAGCTCAGAGTATTTTAAGGGACAATGTTAAAGAGTGCAATTGTGAGGAATGAACGCTATTCGCAGTGTTGTTGCGATGCTGAGTTGTGATTCATAGGTGATTTTGCATTGCATTTCATGTTCAATTTAGGTTTCTTGCAATGAATTGTTGATTTTACTTTGGAGGTTATATTTTGGCAACATTGAGTGTTGCAGGATGCAGAGTTTATTTTGATCGATGCTAAGTAATTTAATCACCAATCGTAGCTTTTCAATATATAGGCTGTAATCATGACAGCCAATCACAAAAATTCAGGAGAATGTTGGTGGGACGGTAACAGAAAAATAGTATAAAGGTGAGTAAAATGGCGTCGGGAGTTCAGTCAGTATTAAAATTTTGAGGAGTTATTACAAGTGGATAAAGTGTATATTAATATTGATTGTATTGGTGAAGATTAAGGGTGGATTACGGCATTTTGCTGAGATAAGTATAAATTATAATTACATACTATTTTAAGAGGTTATGTAAGGTTATCATTATCGATTTCTAAACAATTGGCTTTTGGAATATTTTGAGACAGATCTTGTAGTGATATTTATTAAAATCAATATAATTGTAAAATCAACTTTAATAGTTCATCGTTTTTATATAATATTATGTTTTAATATCATTGGCTGTTCAATAATTTTTAAAGAGCAACTATACCAGTTTCTTGCAGTTTCTTCTGGATAGAATGTGATTCTAACATACACAACAAACTGGAATGAACAGAAATTAAAATCTATTCATGGTTATCTTTGTGTTTATTTTTAACCTACTAGCAGTGTGGTCTAATGTCTTTGACATTTTCAGAAGTGGGATCCTACAGAGGTAGGATCCCACAGCCCACATACAATTGGAGCACGAGGCCACTTCCTGATGCAATTGGAGCATGAGGCCACTTCCTGGGAGGCAGTACATCAAATCAGTATCCGGATTTACTGGTAGGATCTAATTAAATTATTATTACCGATAGTTATGCTGGGACGGTACCCGCATTTTATCTAATGTTTATACAAATTCGATCGTCCTACAATTGGTGGTTTAATAATAATTATTAGATTTTCCTAGCAGGTTTATTTTACTGTTATACAGGTATTACTTATGTTCCAATTATTTTACGTTACGTTCCATACAGGAATTATAGAAGAAAGCATAAATTTATGGTTCGATTTACATGGTGTCGTTTGGGATATTGTTTTATTAATTGGTTAATATCAGGATGGTTATGGTTATGGTGGTACGACATGTGATCTTGGTTTTCAAAAGTTTTTATTATTTTCTATATACCCTTATTTTGAGATTAAGTGGTTTAAGTTTTGCTGTTCAGTGCCGTATTAATGATCATTTGATAATTTGTGCTATGGTTTAAATTTAACGTATTTCGAAGTTATCAACAAAAAGTAATTATTCTACTTAAAACAAATTATTAACAAAAGCAAAGTTTTCAAGCAAATATTCTAAATTAAGAGTAAATACTTAAATTTAAAAAAACGAATCGTATACGTAACTATTGATATTAGTAATGCTACATATTTCTTGATCTAGTTCCTCAATAAAACTTTCTTGTTTTACTACTTGCACTGCAAACTTTTTAGTATAGTTTGTTTACTTTAATGCCAATTAAATCGTCAACAAAAATACTATGACAGGATGGCGTGAGCAGTCCAATTTTTTAGCGTATTTTGACTTGCTAAATTATTATAATATTGTTCATTTTAAAACGAAAGGATTGTAAATGGAGTTTCATTGAAGTGAATTTTTGATTATGGCTGTTTTATGGGGATTTTGTCGTATTTGGGTTGGAAGAAGATTCTTCTAGATGAAAAAAGAGAGGAAACTGGAGTACCTGTGTCGTGGCCCTAAGTAGGACCCTCTACTATTAATTATTCAGGGCAAAATACAAGGCAAAAGGGGCGTGGGACAGAGAAGGACATCCTGACTGAAGCACATACACCAATGGTTCAATTAAATCATCCGATCCTTATTTAGATCTGCATTGTCGAATGTTCAAGTTGCCAATATTATCACCAACCTTCGATAGAAGAGGCACCGATAGAAGCATTTGGGTTTATTTTTGCGTTTAAATTGATTACTGTTCTGGCAAATTCTTCTCATCCGAAACACAACTGTCGCGGAGTATCGTTGAAAGTATTGAGCAACAATTTAAAGATTTCAGATTTGTAACTCTGGAGTTTTGCTATCGGCTTTAGTTTCACTTATTTTTACTGAAGTTTGCTATTAATTGCGTTTTCAAAAATTTAATTGATAGATAGTTTGAGTGTTGATATTGTAGAGGCGATGGAGTTGATATAGTAGAGTCGATAGAGTTGATATAGTAGAGTCGATAGAGTTGATATGGTAGAGTCGATAGAGTTGATATGGTAGAGTCGATAGAGTTGATATGGTAGAGTCGATAGAGTTGATATGGTAGAGTCGATAGAGTTGATATGGTAGAGTCGATAGAGTTGATATGGTAGAGTCGATAGAGTTGATATAGTAGAGTCGATAGAGTTGATATGGTAGTCGATAGAGTTGATATGGTAGTCGATAGAGTTGATATGGTAGTCGATAGAGTTGATATGGTAGAGTCGATAGAGTTGAATTAGCAGAGCTGATAGTTGGTATAGTTGTTATAATAATATGATTACCTAAGAAAATTTAATTATTGTTATAAATGAAATTCACAAATGTGAAGTACTTAATTCAGCTTTTAGTGTCACGTGTTTCGTATTGCTTGTTGACAAAAGCCTCCTCGGTGCGCTCTACCTCGAAACGTTTTTGATCTCAATCTTCGTGTCTATTTTATTTAGAATGTCGGTTACTTTTGTTTGCTTTCTTATACCTCGGCTACTGTGTCGGTCTTTGATCTTTACTACCAGCATACTTCTTGCCTCGTGGTGGTACCTTCTCGTGGTTTGCATTAAGAGCCCAGGTTTCGCAACCATAGGTTAAGCATGGTAAGACACAACCGTTGACTACTCTATTTGTAAGCGCAATCCAAGTCATAAGTCTCTTGCTCCATTCATTTGCAACCCTTCTCTAAATTTCTTTTGTTGTTAGATCTTTAACGGAAATTATCTGCCCTAAATAGATATATTCGTCAATGTAGTCAATATTTATCCGTCTATTGTAATGTGATAGGGAGGGTCCATATGGAGAGACTATAGTTGATGGTTTTTAACTATATGAGTTAGTATAAGAAGTCTTATGAACGGAATGTCAGAGTAATGAACTAGACGAAAGTAAAGATCCGGTCACTAATAGAGACGCATTGACACAGCAAGGTTAGCAGATCAAAAATCATGTAAACATAGTGGACTAAGGCCAACTCGCTGCAGAAAACTTCAAAAGACTGAAGTTGATTGGTTGTTGACTGAGAAATATGATGCACGGGAAAACCGGCGTCGAGGATTTGAGTATATCTACTCATAGATGCTTTCATCGTTATCATCTCCGAAGACAAGATAACAGAGTGTAAAAGTGGGGACTTCCATACAGTTCTGCTGCTGCTGATTTTGTTTTCGTCATTTCCGAACTGTTGAAGATGCTTTCATCATAATCTCCAAAGATAAGAGGACAAGAAATATACTGCTGCTGCTGCTGCTGAGTTTGTTTTCATCATCTCCGAGCTGCTGAAGATAAGAAGACTAGAAACATACTGCTGCTGCTGAGGTTGTTTTCATCATCTCCGAGCTGCTGAAGATGAGAGGATTAGAAATATACTGCTGGTGCTCACATAGAGTTGATGCTGATGAGGACAAGGAGTGTAGAGCGAAGACTCATAAACAGTTGTGCTGAAGGTATCTACAGTACTTAAGGTAAGTCGCATGTTAAATGTGGCGAAATCTTTGAGTTATGTCTCAAGTCAAAATCTCTGGCCAGGTGCAGTAGCTGGGATTATAAAAATTGGACTTGGCACTACAAATATTAAATAGCTGGTTACCAGGTTACAACATACAGATTTGACTACAAGTAAGTTTTACCTTGGATACCCCTATTGATACTCCGTCGGTGAATGGATCAGTTGGACGTGTCTGATGGCGACTTATGAAAACTGTACTAGAGGTAATGATTGGTCTTGATTATTACTAATTGGTTACCCAAACAAGTTGGTAATATAAGGCCTACCCGAACAAGTTCGTAATAAAACTTAAAAGAAGTTCGTAATTTCGAGTTTAAAGATTTAATAGAAGTTAAAATATTATACTGTTTGGATAATCGATTAAAATTAAGTTGCAAGGTTTGCGACTAAGTGATTTGGAAAAGCCGCAGTGGCTAAATGGTTTTATTGTAAGTGGCTAAATGGAAATTTGGAAATATTTGTGGCAAAAAAAAAATGGTTCTAATGGTTATAAATGGTTTTATTTGGCAAAAATGTATGATGGTTTATTGGAATATATATGAGAAAGTTGAAAAAATGGTTTTAATGGTTTTTAATGGTTGCCACTTGGAAAAATGGTTATAATGGTTTATATGGTTGCCACTTGGAAAAATGGTTATGACGGTTCCGCTATTTGGTTCTGGAAGGTTATACTGGTTATTACAGATTTCTTTGGACAGTTGCAATGGTTGCGACTGAAAGGTTTGAATAGTTTTAATGATTGCAAATAAAACTTTTGTAAATGAATTTGATAAAAAGCTGAGCAAAATGTGTATTTTGGTAAATGGTCATATTCGATGATTATTTGTTGAGTAGGCTCATAGCAAATGGTATATATTTTGATGAAAAGGTATACTTGCTCGATGGATTGGTTTGATAAAAAAAATAGCTTATGGGTGTATTTGGTAAATTACAATTATAAAAATTTTGTGAATAAATTTAATAATGAAGGCCGGCAGGTGGAGGTTGAGGAAGGTCTGAAATTTTCTTATAATTAGGGTTTACTGAATAATTTTACAGTTGCGATTTTTATAATTACTTATTAACGTGCGAACATGGTTGAAAATAGTTGTCCGTGAGAATACTAAATCTAACATTTTCGCTCACTGTAACACTATACGCTGATGAAGTGCAAACGTAATCTGTCAGCCGTAGGGTTGGCTGATTATTATGATTATTTGTTAAATAGGCCTGATTATCTAAGTGTGTTTATTTTGGTAATAAATAAATGAACAGCTCTTCCATATATAAATAATGAATAATATACTTGAATAAAGGGAAATTAATGGAAACTATCTGATAAATGCGTATACTCTTCTTATAAACAGATGTATTTTATGAGTCGGTGCTTTATAAAATCTTGTGAAAATCTCTTTGAAAATAAACTATGTACTTTACTTTGCTCGCAAAAGAGTCTTCATATTGGTCAAGTAACAAAAGAAAAAAGCAGTGGGGAGCAAGGGATTGATTGGTCGTTACTACATAGAGTTCATTTTTCTCCAAGGTTAGGTTGCTTGGTTGTTTTCATGTATGCGGTGATCGAACCTATTCATACCAATTTTTCTTTGCAGGGACGCAAAGAGGCGTCAGGATGGGCGAGTGTGAGGAATGAACGCTATTCGCAGTGTTGTTGCGATGCTGAGTTGTGATTCATAGGTGATTTTGCATTGCATTTCATGTTCAATTTAGGTTTCTTGCAATGAATTGTTGATTTTACTTTGGAGGTTATATTTTGGCAACATTGAGTGTTGCAGGATGCAGAGTTTATTTTGATCGATGCTAAGTAATTTAATCACCAATCGTAGCTTTTCAATATATAGGCTGTAATCATGACAGCCAATCACAAAAATTCAGGAGAATGTTGGTGGGACGGTAACAGAAAAATAGTATAAAGGTGAGTAAAATGGCGTCGGGAGTTCAGTCAGTATTAAAATTTTGAGGAGTTATTACAAGTGGATAAAGTGTATATTAATATTGATTGTATTGGTGAAGATTAAGGGTGGATTACGGCATTTTGCTGAGATAAGTATAAATTATAATTACATACTATTTTAAGAGGTTATGTAAGGTTATCATTATCGATTTCTAAACAATTGGCTTTTGGAATATTTTGAGACAGATCTTGTAGTGATATTTATTAAAATCAATATAATTGTAAAATCAACTTTAATAGTTCATCGTTTTTATATAATATTATGTTTTAATATCATTGGCTGTTCAATAATTTTTAAAGAGCAACTATACCAGTTTCTTGCAGTTTCTTCTGGATAGAATGTGATTCTAACATACACAACAAACTGGAATGAACAGAAATTAAAATCTATTCATGGTTATCTTTGTGTTTATTTTTAACCTACTAGCAGTGTGGTCTAATGTCTTTGACACAATGCTTTATTTGAATTTAAACACATTAATGCATTAGATATTATTAAAAATTTCAAGTTGTTAAAATTAAAAAACACCGGCGACCTATGGGGTATGACCGTTAAAGTAATATCAAATATCGCCCCTTACCTAGCTGTAATTTTTAATGAATGTGTTGACTCAGGTACATTTCCAAACTTAATGAAACATGGTAAACTCATTCCTCTATTTAAGTCAGGCAATAAAAATGACCTTAACAATTACAGACCCATTTCTATTTTACCAATTCTTAGTAAGGTCTTTGAAAAAGTAATTTTGAGCCAGTTAATGAATCATTTTAACGGCAATAACTTAATTCACCCCGAGCAGTACGATTTCACTAAAGGTCGAAACACAACTGATGCGGGCGTAAAACTTCTAAAACATATATATACGATGCCTGGGAGCGATCACAGAATGCTATTGGTGTCTTTTGTGACCTTTCTAAGGCATTTGATTGTGTTGATCACAAAACTTTGTTGCTTAAACTAAGCCACTATGGCATTAGAAGTGTGGCACTCGATCTCATTGCCTCTTACCTTGGTGACAGAACTCAGAGGGTTTGCATAAACAATGTGAGGTCGGAGGGCTCGTCTGCATTAATGGGTGTCCCACAGGGCTCAATCTTGGGTCCTTTTCTATTTTTAGTGTATATAAATGATTTGCCATACCATGTCAACAATGTTTGTGATGTTGTATTGTTTGCTGACGACACATCGCTTATTTTTAAAGTTGATAGAAGTAAGTACAATTTTGACGATGTAAAAAATGCAATATCACACGTATCACACTGGTTTACTGTCAATAATTTGTTACTGAATGCAAACAAAACCAAGTGTTTAGAGTTTGTTTTACTTAATGTAAAGAATATCAATAAATCAATAATGTTAAATGGGGAAACACTAAAAATGGAGAACTCCACAGTTTTCTTGGGGTGACCTTGGATAATAAGCTTCAGTGGGGCGCTCATAGAGACACTAGCGGGTAAACTTAGCTCGGTTGCTTTTGCTGTCAGTAAAATTCGACAGCTTACCGATATTGAAAAGGCTAGGTTTGTCTACTTTGCCTACTTCCACAGCGTCATGTCTTACGGCATTTTATTGTGGGGCAGAGCAGCTGATATTCAAACAATTTTTATATTGCAGAAAAGAGCCATCTGTTCTATTTATAAACTCGGATCACGCGAATCACTTCGTGAAAAATTTAAAGAGTTTGATATACTTACGGTGCCTTCACAATACATTTACAATAAGTCTTTGTCAGGCGGAACATTAATCTTTATAAGAAAAAAAGTGATACTCACAATCGATGTAATAGAAACCGCCATAAGCTAGTAACAGCGTCATATCGTGTACGCAAGGTGCAGAAATCCTTTGTGGGGTCGAGTGTACGCTTTTATAACATGGTTCCCAAAGAATTTCTAGATTTACCATTACATACATTTAAAGACTGTATTAAACAGCATTTGTTAAGTCGAGGTTAATACACCATCGATGATTTTCTGACTGACAAAGTTGCATGGAAGCAACCGGCTTTGCATCCAGTGACCCACAAGTCAGTGTAATACTTGATGTATGTGTTGCATTGTTTACATAATATTGTAACCTTTTTCTTTTTTAAGAAAAGAGCAACTGCTGAGTTTCTTACCGACTCTTCTCAGTAGAAACAGCTTTCAGAACCGGTGGTAGAGTCTTTAACGTATCATAAGTGACACAAGTGGTCCTACATGAAATAAATAAATCATTTATCATTTATCAATGGTCTGAGTGGATCCTGTAACACTTCAACTTCATTAGGATATACCGTCTGGCTCCACCAGTGGATCACTGGGAGTTAACTGTGCACTTTTTATTTGCAACTAGATGATGCCCGTCCGCGTAGATTAAGGTTTTTGATTCCCGCTGGAACTCTCGAATTTTCCGGGATAAAAAGCACCCTTCCCCCGGATACAATCGGTAAAATCGGTTGAATAGATGGGCCGTGAAAGCGTAGCAGACAGACAGACAGACAGACACACTTCCGCATTTATAATATTATTAAGTAAAATTAAGTAAATTAAGTAATTACGTATATTAAGTATGGAAGTATGGATATAATTATGGTCTATTGTCATTTACGGGAATTTAATATATAGTTAAACAAAAATTTATGTAAATCTAATTTTATAAATTAATATTTTTATATTATTATTTAGAGTTGTAAATAAAAAATAGCATAAAAATATTAAGAAGAAAAGAATACAATTATTCTGCTATAATCCGCCAACAGTTGGCGGATTATAGCAAAATAATTGTATTTTTTTCTTGCTAAATCATGAACTTCCGCAAAGTAACGCCTGATTCTATCCAATATATAAAAATATTAATAATATTATAAAATGAGATTTACAAAAAAAATTGTTTTTTTTTTTGTGGTATTTGTATCCACCGTGTTAAATAAGAATTATAATAAATAAGAAAAATTTGCCTGGTGGGAGGCTTCGGCCGTGGCTTGTTACCACCCTACCGGTAAAGACGTGCCGCCAAGCGATTTAGCGTTCCGGTACGATGCCGTGTAGAAACCGAATAGGTGTATGGGTTTAATATAACTGCCATGCTCCTAACAGGTTAGCCCGCTACCATCTTAGACTGCATCATCACTTACCATCAGGTGAGATCGCAGTCAAGGGCTAACTTGTAGTGGATAAAAAAATAAATAAAAAAAAATAAGAACTTCACGATGATTTACATAATAAATATGATTTGAGTCGTGCATTTTTACATAAAATAATATCTAGCTTTATGAAAAAATTCTTGGACAATCAAAAATGACAAGCTATATATACAAGGTGTAAGGTAAATGGTATAACATACCGGCGGCTACCCATGCTATTTTGACGTTATAAACACTATGGTAGAGTTAAAAAGTCAAAATTAATTATCAAAAACTTCCATACAAAATTAATTAGTTAATTATGGAAAATAAATTTTGGCAACCCTGTGGAGTCCTTTGTTCCTTCTACACCTAAAGTCAGAACTGTACTGCAAGCGATAATAATAATTATTATCGTATCGGTATGCAATTTGGCAATTCATTACAATTTGCAAATCATTGAAAGAACAAACTACACAGAATAATTAATTATTGATCAAAACTTAAACGAAGTAAGTCGAGAAATTAATCACAGGGAAAGGCGGCTCATAAAGTAAGGATAAGTGACTGACTTCGACTTACGAAGTCCGATACTAGTCGGGCATTTTTTTATAACAATACGTAAGTTCTAGCCGGGCTTTTGCTTTGCGAATTTAATTGCATGCCGAATAATGATTACTTTAGTATCGCGACTGGATTTTATCGCAACGCTCGCACTGGCAACGAGGCTTAACATACGTCGTATTGTTCGCAGTTCATTGATATTGAATCAGCTGTTTTAAGGGATGCCACCTCAACATTTATGCTAAAACTTTGAAGTCCACATAACTCCCCCAGGATATGAGCTACACGTCTTATGACATTTTTCCAATATATCTATACACCATCTAACATGAGTAGCCGCGGGTATGTTAAACTAATTACCTTACACCTTGTATATACATAATCTATATATTCAAAAATTAGAATCCTAAGCGTCAGCGAGGGAATCAAAAGAGCACGAGGTGAAAAATCTTTTCACTCGAGTGCAACACGTAACTTTTCATCCCACCTCAGCGAGGAATTAAAAACGGTTGTATGGAAATTCGGCACCAAAGAGGTAGAAGTAAATAAGTTTTAATGATGTTTTGAATTCACAAACTTCATAGACGAGTGATATTTACTAACGTGCACACGATGTTTTAAATTCAATTTACTTTATCCTCAAGAGGATAATAACGGCTTTTGCATTCAGATATCGAAGAGTAAAAATACTCTTTCCGAGATGGTGGGATGAAAAAAATATTGATTAACTAATGCATAATTAATAGATGACCGCGGATTATTGTTCATTAGTCTATTCAGTAGATGCCTGAATTTTTTCAATTCTTAATTTTCATATTTAATATATTTAAATAACATTTATCATTAAAAGTCCAACGTGGGCGGGGCTTACTCAAGCCAGAGTCCCCGTTTTCGGCCGTATTTTCAACCCTCTGGGGAAAATATAAATATTACTTTTCTGCCTCCTGGAACTGTAGTTCTTTTATTCGGGAAATTTCCTCCTCTTTTTGAATCTTTTTTCGAGAAATGTTAAATAGTTTTTGAAATGAAAGTTTGACCCAAAAAGCACTTGTTGACTATACTATCTAGAATCTAGATTATATAATCCGCGCGCGATGAAAATGGAATGCGACCTTTTGGAACTGAGACGCACGCGGTCCGCCGGCCAGACGTCGGCATACTCGCGTCGAAGCTCGCATAAGCTAGTTGTGTTTTCTGTGCGCGAGGATTTCTGCTCGAGTTTTATTTTAAATGCGATGCGTGCGTTTTATTTTTAACACTGTGTGATTAATTAATAATGAGTGGAAAAAGGGCTAAAACTTTGAATAGTTCTGGCAGTTATTAGATATTTTGATCAAGAACGAAGTCGGTGTTCTAATGCATTGAAAATGATGACACAGTTGGCTATGGATAACGAATCTAGTGATTCTGGAATTATGTTGTCAAAAAACTTTTTGACGAAGTCATGGGTTTGCTCAAAAATACAAAAAAAATAACCAAACGAGTTGTTGCTGCCACGGGGATATCCAAAAACACGGTGTCACGCATCCGATGTGAGGGAACTTTTCCTGCAGCTGCTTCAAGTAAGATAACTACTCCAAAAAAGGCAAACAAGGACCTAAGTTACATATTGATAATTTTGATATCTGTGCCATCAAAGATATAATTTAAAGTATGTGCGAAGTAAAAAAGAGCATGGGTTGGCTATAGACGTCCGGTACTTGATTTTAATTATGTTTTCAGTTTAGGAGCCTTGCCAGGGTTAAACTTGAACGTTTTACACTATTTTTGGATGCCGCAAATGCGTTTTTGAATTAATTACGATAAAAATAAATTTTACTAAAAATTGCATAAAAAGGAACGGAAGTATGTCAAATTGTTATAGTAACTATATGGTTAGATGTCAAAAATCACTAAAAAGTGTGAAACGGAACGTTGTTGACGGCCATTTTGTGGACATCCGTCGTCTGTCAATGTCAAATGTCAATCGTCATTCCGTAATCCGTTTCTCTAGTGGTCACGCGAATGTTCTCTGTTGTGTTTAGTGCCGTGTTTTTCCTCTTTTCTCGACGATTTTTGCTTTGTTTTTGGACTCTCTTGATTACTTTTACGTTTGACCTTGGCTTTGTTTCTGGACCCGATTGGATTGCATTACTATGGACTTTGGCTTGCATACCGGACTTGAGAATGGGCGATTACGAACCCATGGCGGGACCCTCTTCGGCACCTGACGCCGGGCCACATATCGACGGAGCCTACTCTGACGATGGCGATTACGTCGAGCGTAGGGCATACGTGTCGGAGATTTTACTCATGTGGAATCTTAAGGTATGATTCGGATCTGGGCAGTCGCGACCCGGCAGCCGCGGCCCTGCAGCCGCGACCGCGACCCACCGCTCGTAGGGAATTGTATGCAATAGTAACCAACGCAAGCGACCGAGCAGCGCGGCCGGAGGGCATGGCCTACGCGCGGCCTTGGCAGCGCCGCCGAGCCGCTCCGGTGGCAGTTGGGTCGCGCTGCCCGTTCGCAGAGGGTGACAAAATGGCGACGTTTACCGATTAAAATGACGAGTTTTTAGTTGAGTTAGTTGCTAAAAACCCACCGCTTTACGTTCCTCAACTCAAAAGCTATAAGGATAATGTTGTTAGAGATAATATATGGGAGCATATTGGTAGTCAACTCAATAAAACAAGTAAGTACCAACTTTTTTTTTATTTTTACATAGTTATTACAAATAAACATTTAAATGACAAATGAAGCTTGCTGTGCGTCGTGTTCATACCTACCTGCTCTAGTTCATTCTGTTTATCGACTGTTCTTGCCATGAGACTTTTCCAGCTTCTGAGGTAAAGTAATCTTTAAGGATATTTCTGATTCGAAATCCATCTATGTTCCGAAATCCTCCCGTACGTGTCAGTGGAAGCATGTTCTCAGTTGGTTTTTTTTTTTTTTGTCGTAACTGTAATATGGTATTCCATTTTTTTTCTAAATAAGCATCCCTTAATAAATTATGGAGACAACATAGTGTAGTAATTAAGTCATCACATATTTCTGGTCTAATTGCTAATAGGTGAATATAATATTCGGAAAACCTGACTC
Organism: Erebia epiphron; assembly: GCA_963932025.1. Taxonomy (NCBI): domain Eukaryota; kingdom Metazoa; phylum Arthropoda; class Insecta; order Lepidoptera; family Nymphalidae; genus Erebia; species Erebia epiphron. Next base: position 4,991,245 of record OZ009948.1, read on the forward strand.
AGAAGTCCAAAAGAACTCTCTGTGACTCGTCTTGCTCGGCAGATGCGATAGTTGAAAATCGCTTTACCACGATCGCCTCTAATATGAGTTCTGTAATAGGGTTTCATCATGTAGACGTCTAATCCAAACGCGTCATCGCCAACTAGATATTGTGGGGTTAAGATATCTGTTCCTGGTAAGGCTGCCGGTTGAGGCACATTAAATTGTTCGGACATAATTTTTTTGCCCATAGCTGACTTTTTGAATATACCACTGTCCCCTTCCTTTCCATATGAGCCCACGTCAACAGCAATAAATTTGCAGTTTACGTCTACAATAGCCAATAATACAGTAGAATAGTAGTCTTTACAGTTAAAAAACATCGATCCACTGTTCTTCGGAAATTTAATACGTACGTGCTTGCCATCAATTGCTCCAAAACAATTTGGACAGTTCCACCTATTCCAGAAATGTTCAAGAGTTTGTTTTAGATGATTTTCCGTTGGCACAGGCAGGAAAATTGGTACTAAATTTTTTCGCAAACTTGCAAGAACTTGTGCGACTATTCTGCTTATATAGCTTGCCGATATACGATAATTGAATTCTAAAGATGCGTGTGTTTCACCAGTTGCTAGGAATCTGAAATTGAAAAATAGGCATATTTAGCGGAACATAAAAAAAAGGTCCATAATTAAAAAAATATGGTTTTATTTTAAAATCTACTTACTACACTTCTTTTGTTATTTAAAGTTTCATTTGTTTTACTTAAAATGAGATCACATTAAGAACAGATTTTGCGAGTAAAGGCTATTTGTGAAAAATGGTACATTTTTGAACTTTTCATGTAACCGGGAAAAGTGAAATTTAATATTAAAATAACAATTAATTAAATTAGAAAAATGGTGATTAATATCGCGTATTTCCTCCACGTGCTCTTATTAAAGTTTCTACCCGTCTAGGCATACTGAGAATGATGTTATCGATGGTCTCCTGGGATAGTCTCCGTCATTCCTCAACTACGGCGATTCGCAGTTCACCCACGTTGGCAGGAGCTGGAATTCTGGACTTAACTTTTCTTTTCAGCAAGTCCCAAACGTGCTCTATTGGGTTCATATCCGGTGATCTCGATGGCCACTCCATAACAGTGATATTCATATCATTAAGATAAGCTTGAGTTACCCGAGCGGTATGCGGCCGAGCATTATCCTGCATAAAAACAAAATCGTCACCGATATATGGGGCAAACGGTACGACATTTTCTTCAACGTATGCAACTGTAGTTTCAAAATTTGTCTGAATGTATCGTTCTCCTTTGCGTCTGTATATTCTTTGCCTGCCGTCAATTTGATTTAAGAGAATTCTGCACTCATCACTAAACAATACCTTACTCCATTGGTCCGCGTTTTAAAGTCGATGTTCCTGAGCAAAATTTAACCTGTTTCCCTACTCGAAGTGCGTCTTTTTCTGCCTTGTCCTGCTCTTCTCACATAAGTACCGGTCTCCCTGAACTGTTGGATACTGCGATGGATCGTTGAAACTGGTCGACGAAGATCTCTGGATATCACTCTGTAGGTTTGACCATTTCTTCACATTTCGAGTGCCCTGGCAATCTCCGTTGGGGCTAAGTCAGGCATAATTCAGTCATCAACTCCAGAAAGATACGCGATTAAAAAAAACTAACAAAAAACAGTATTTCAATGAAATTTTAAATCAAACTCAGAAGGAAGAAATACTCGAAGTTCGCTCCAGTAAAGGTGTATTTGAATAAAATTAAAACAATTGCATAAAATGTGATGTTCAGTTGTTTTCTTAATTTGAAAATATTTCTTTTTAAATTAAATGACGTATAAACCAGCCAGCAACCTTATATGATACTGATATCAAACCTTTTTTTTATGTTCCACTAAATATGCCGGCGTGTGTATATTTTGATTTTGTACAGAATTCTAACAATAATATGTATTTTAAAGTAGACTTCTTAATATGTAACTACAACATATTTATACTATGAATTTTAAATCTGTTTTAGGTGATGACTGCAGAAAACGCTGGAAATGCATCAGAGATTCCTATCAAAGAATTAAGCGCAAAAATAAATTACCAACTGGATCAGCAGCCGGCAGCAAGTCAAAAAAATGGCCTTTAATGGAAAGACTAACTTTTTTGGAAAATGTTCCCACTAAAAGAAAAACTATATGTAATATTGAGTGAACTAATGATACTAATGATAGCGAAAATGAAGTATCAAATTATGATGAACAGAGGTAGACGTTGAAGAAACTGCTGATGATGAGAAACGAAACAAAAAAACAGGGAGATCTACAGGAAGCGTATTGAAAAAAAAGAAACAAAATCAAAATAGTACCATGCAGGCGGCTCTACTCAACTACTGGAAAGAAAGGGACGCTGAAAGGCGTGCCCAAATTCAAGCCCTCACACCTCAGTCAACCCAGGACAAAAGATGTGGATGGTATTACATCGTTTTGCTCGCACGTTGGGACAATGCTAAAAAAACTTACTCCTGCTTTAAGAGTAGAAGCGAAAACTAAAGTATTCAATATTTTAGCCGACTATGAATTAACGAGCCTAAACGAACATACTAGTGTTAGTGGTCTTAGTACTTCCTCAAGCAGTCCCCCTTTTGATGAAAATTCTTCATCAAACCCTTATTCTCCGATAAATTCCGTCGCATCACCCATCAGGCCACTCTGTGAACCTACTGACTTAAGTATTCCAAATACAATTAATTTTCCAACAAATACTTCAGAAAACATGTCCAACACATATTTCCCGCTAGATAACTTTTCCTATTTACCTTAAAGTGAGAAATAATTTTTCCTCGCTTGTTATTGATCCTTTTTTCATTGGTTGAATATCACTGTTGATTAAACTAAGTACAAATTGAAATTGAGTTTTATTTAGTCTACAGTAACCCCTGAATTTCTTTTCCTTTACATTTAAGTGCCGTTTTATCAGGATTTGATAGGTGCCTTCATCAATTCTAGACGTATATAATGAATCGATGTTATTCCTCTTTGATGATAGCAAGATCAACATTATTTCATCATCCTCTTCTTCGTCTTCTATCAGTCTCTTCACGAGTTCTCGCTTTCGTATATTTAAACTAGCTAATGCCCGCGACTTCGTCCGCGTGGTTTAAGTTTTTTGTTCCCGCGGAAACTCCTTAATTTTCCGGGATAAAAAGTAGCCTATGTCACTCTGCAGGTCTTCAACTATACCCATGCCAAAAATCACGTCAAACCGTTGCTCCGTTGCGGCGTGATTGAAGGACAAACCAACAAACTGTAACGATTGCATTTTGTGGTTTTACACACGCAGAGTGACTCGTCTACGCTTTTACTCGTCTATGCGTTTATTGCGACCTCTACGCTAATACTCGTCTATGGTCTACGGTCTAACCTATATAAACCGCTGTCATCGAGACAGTGACCTTTTTTTGGCAAAGATCATTCGGCGAATAATTTGAACAACGAATATGTAGCAAATTAATCCTTATAATTCATTGTGTGATATACGTAAATAAATGTGAAACCTTAATAAATATAACCCAGGATTGGTGAGTTGCATTAAATTTCTAGCAATTACTTGTGTTAACTTACATAATATAATTTAAAGGTGCACGTGTTCCATCTCAGTGAGTCTTTAATCTATAATCATCCATTTTATTTAACTCGTATTCCTCTAAAACTAGCTATAATTCCACCCAACAATATAAAAACATTTATTGTCTGGTTATAATTTTGGTAAATTATCTAATTAAGGTTAAGTACCTAACTTATGTTCTTAAACCCTAGTGCAAATTTAATCTTCTTGTAATTCTGCAACTAGCTAGGTCTTAATTAAGCACTAACATCAATTATTACCTCCTTTGTTTTTATAACCTATAATTCTAAATATTAATCTTTCATCTCTCATTATAATTTCTATAAACCTAGTTATGTATAACTATCGTTCTGTCTGGCTTCTATTTATCTCATCCGGAACCATGTGCTCTGTGGCGTTTAACCGCTGGACAGATGGATTCGGATGGATTAATCTAGCAGACAGAAGGAGACTGGAAACATCTTCACGTTGGAATACATACTGCATTCCAGGGTTCCTACACCAGACGGCACTCAACCTACGAGCTGATGCCTTCCAACTAAAACCGACTCTAACCCGATGACGGACTGAGCTGAGCCCAACCTACCATCTACCAGAGCTGGCATCCGAACTGATCCATCGAGCCCGCTCCGCTCCGCACTTATCATCTTCAGCCAGAGGCTCGGGGACAGCGACCACTCTGCGCACCTACCAACAGATGAGTACATAGCTGCTGCTGCTCTCATCTACTGAGAATTCAACTAGATCAATTCAACTAATTTAATACAACTAAATATACTCAATTAAACCTACTCTACGGAAGCTAGGGATCCCTATCTACGGAGAAACCCTTCCTGAATTAAATTAGCCACAACCGCCTAACTGAGCACTCGCCTAAGAACTCACGACCCAGCTCTCCTTCTGTTCTGTATAGTACCTAACCTTGCTACAGCAACTTACAAAATTCTACATTCCTAGACTATAGTAAGGCCTTCAGCCATAGTATAATTAACTTAACCTCATCAATTTTTTTTTTTTTTTTTTTTTTTTTTTTTTTTTTTTTTTTTTTTCAATTAAAATTAAATCTTTAATCAGCTTAATTACAACATTGTAATTACAATTTGACAACAAAAAATTAAAACTAAAAACTAAAAACCTAATCTAAAAGACCGCTACCAATGGGCAGCGTGCCCAGAATGCTGGCAGCATTGCCGCGTTGGATTGCTATGCTCACTCGCTGAGCGAAATATATACCAGCACTCTGGTCACGTGTTGCCTCGACCAGGCGCGCAGAAAGTTCCTTAAAGATTCTGCGCGCCCCAGCCCCCCAAGGCCCTAGCGTCTCGACCCCAAAAGGCGCAAACATATAGCCACTATCCAGTGTGCTATATTTACGCACCTTGAGGCCCTCCGCTGATTCCGCCGCCGCACCAGCCCTAACGGTAGTGCCTGGAAGGTGGGAAGGAGCCAAGGTGTCTACACATGTGGCATCCCACACCAAGGGCCGCCCCAAACTCCAAGGAACCAGGGTCATACCATCGGGCCTCTTGCCATCGTCTCGCATGAGCCCAACTGGCTCCAGAATAGCCGCATATCCGGCAGTGGCAAAGGCCCGACGGATTATATCATTCAGGCTGGCGTGACGGGGGATACGCCCTGCGCTGCTGACGCAGGAGAGACCATGGTGACCGAGTCGGTCGACGGCAGAGCCACAATGGCAGCGGTGTGGAGCGCAGCACGATGCGCCCAGGCGAAGCGCCGCAGCTATCCGAAAAGCGGAAGAGTCAATTAAGGTTCCTGTGTTGGGCGACGGGAGGGCCTGCAGCCACAGACCGGATTCCCACTCCCCCACGGCCAGAAGGCGGGCACGATCTGCAGAGCTTGAGCACGTGTCAATAAGCTTTTTCCGCGCTAGCTCGCAGATCGGCCCATCCCATTGCCGTTGTGACGAGAGGGATATCGGGAATTCGCGGTTTGGGCAGGCGTGTGTCCACGCGTACTTGGCCTCATCCATGAAACTAATGACGAAATCATCTAGAGAGGACGCAAGAATCTTTTGGGATAAATTTAGGGTGCCATGAACAGAGGACAAGAAAGCGGGGAGAGCGGCACCAGAGATAGATCTAATGCCCAGGCCCCCCAGTCGCACAGGAAGCGACGCCTGCATCCATACTCGATCTTCCAAATTAATATTTAAAATAGATGTTAAACAATTTTTGACCATATTGTCAAGGCTGTTCAACAGCTCAGTGTGCTTCCACAGCTGACAACACCGGATAGTGTAGGTAAAATTTGGAACGAAAAGACAGAACCGGATGATTGTAAAAGCCATATGAACGTTAATTTTTGATAGCCGGATGGAATACTGTGAAAAATTTTGAATTTTTTCCTCGAAGAAAGAAGGGAATGATTCATCGAGGATAGGGGAGCCCAACAGGCGGAGGGAAGATTTATCAATGATCTTAATGTTAGGTGCCAAACATTTGAATTTTTGAATAGCCAAATCTTTCGAGGTGCATACGTCCGAAACAAAGAGTTCACACTTGGCAAAATTTAATTCCAAACCAATCGCCTGGAACTCTTTGACAAGACTGGAAAGATCGTCTAAGACAGTTTCTGCATCACCACCCAAGGTCCCATCATCCAAGTACCAAACATTAAGTTTAGATTGAAGGCGTTGGACGATAGGATGGATGGCGAGACTAAACACTGCAGGGCCTAGAGGATCGCCTTGCTGGCAGCCAACAGCAGATAATATTTTATTTCCAAAATACGTTAATTTTGAGGGACTACTATAACACTGCCAAAGGAAATTATATAAATTAGGGATTTTGTTTTTCACCTCAGTTAGCAGGACACCCCTATCTACGGAGTTAAAAGCATTCTTCACGTCCACCTTCAGCAGCACCTCACCACAATTTTGATCTAAAAAGGTCCTGACCGAATGAACGGCGGCTTCACAGCCACCCCGCGAGCCAAAGCCTAGTTGGACAGGCTGGAAATAATCAGTTAGGGCTGGCGCAATTTTTCTGCAACAAATTTTAGCTGCGAGGCGGCGGTAAGTTGTGCCAACTGCGATAGGCCTAATGCCGCCACCCTTTTTCTTCAAGGCACAGAGATTTGCACCGTATAGTACGTCAGTAATTTCAGTGCTGACTCGCCCGGACAACATTAAATTGACTAGCGCTGTCAGGTCCCTAAGAAGGGCCACGCCGGCTTCACCGTTTCCACAGCAAATGAGATCCTTTAAATGTTGCGGTGCCAGGGAGTCTGAACCACCAGCGGAGCCCTTCTGAAATGACATAACAGCTTCGTAAACGTCCTGGCCAATAATTTCAATAACTGTAGTACAGTCAGGCTGACATGGTGCCGGGGGGAGTTGAAGAGAGGCTGCTGGAGGTGGATGTCTTTCTTCCAAAGCTGAGAGTGTTTCTGGTGATGCAGGAGCCACTGTGTCACTGGAGAAGAGGATACGTGCAGCACCTTTAATATCACCATCACTGAGTCTGCTTTCCACAAGTTTGTAAGTTGCAGACTCAGAGACAGGTTTTGTGCAAAACCTTAAATTTTGAACGTGGGCCGAGACACTGTTCAAAGAGGTTGCAGATTCTCCATACGCGCCATACTTCACGCAATTTTCCTTTATTCTGGTTGTTAGAGAGCTTTTGTTGTTCTTGTCAAAACTGACGTGAAGCACGGCATATGGAAAGATCAGAAGATGCTCCCAGGCGCGCTGTGTATTGTGTTGAACCACCGCCTTAATTGAATGTGTCAGAGCGGTAGCCACGGAGAAACGAGCACCACGTGGAATGCGTTTTATTACAGGTTTGGATGCCTTAAAAGAAGAAAGTATCTGCCAAAAGGGAAGTTCAGGACAGGGGATGTCTGAATTTTGGATTTGGTTAAAATCAGGAACAGAAAGAGGAACGTTTTTGTGAGACTTACCCTGGTGAATTTTTAGACCTCTCTGTCCTTTAAAAAAGCCAGAGCAATCCGGGCATTGTACTCGATCCTCCAGGGACACAGTAGGCCGAATCTCATGAAGATTACCTGCCCAGGCGCAACGGTGCATTATAGAGCGATTAATTAACTTACTTAAAAAATATAGAGCAAGTATAAAACAAATAATTAATAAAATTAACATAAATATTATAAATAACACTGCTTAACGCGGGAGGCCGGGATGTTCGTCTTGGACGGGTGTATACTTCCATCACAGGGCTATTTGCATTGCCCATTAGCAAATGCAACCTTAAAGGGAACGCATGTGGCGTAAAACGTGAGGCAAGGCGTCGGATAGAAAACGCACGAGATCACTTTTTGAGCTGGATGCTTTCCCGTAACACACACATACACAGTTCAGTTGCTGACTGCAGCTAATGCCGTGGAACTTGGTGGGTAACTCTACCAATAGGTATAAGTATAAGAAAAGGCTTCCGCGCTACGAATTCTCCATAAGAGCTTCAAAAATATGGGTACTGGATACTGTAATTTACTATTAATTATCAAAATTATTAAAGTTTTGTAGATTGAAAATAAAATTAAAAATACGGGAAAAAATTTTACGTTGTTACGTTGACGCTGTCAATCAATCCCATCAATTAGCTCCTAACCAAGTAACCACTTCGCTATAATTCCAAATTCTAAATTCTATGACTTCGCTACATCTAAATTCTAATTTCTAAATTATAGAAAATTGTAAGGCCTTCAGCCAAAGAAAACCTTATTCTAACCTTTGTTAAATTGTACCTTGCTATTATTTTAATTGTTAATTTATTTTTTTATTTGTTCAATATAAGCTTGTCAACTACTTTGGATTTAATTTATCTCTCACTACTAGGAACCTATAACCTTCTACATGTAGCAAAAACCAACATTCGCTACAAAACCAACAAACCAACAAACAAAGTGACTTTCGCATTTATAATATTTGTATGAAAGTATGAAAGTATGAAAGTCAGACATCAGACATAGTGAATATTTTATACACGACTGGAATGCACAAGCGTTCACACTTGAGTGCTGTTTGACTACTGCACGTGGCAGTCGCTGCCCGGGTCACGGACGCTGCTATCCGTAAGCTTCTAGCAGCGCTGCACAGCAGCGACAATGGGTCGCGGCAGCTAGTCGCCACTGCCGGGTCGCGGCTGCCCAGATCCGAATGCTGCCTTTACATAAAAGCAACATGAAAATATCCTATACGTGTGGTTGCAAATCCTTTGGCACATTCGTATGTGCCAAAGCTTCATGTAAAAGCAAAGCTGGAGGTGGTGGAACTAAAATCTCTCGACGATATGGAACATTTTTTGAAAACGTCAGTCTGGACTTAATCCATATTTATTATCTAATTTAAGCATATGCACAAGGATGGTCTTATAACCAAACAATCCACGAAGACCCATACAAGAAAAAGAGACAACAATGTTTAAGCCCAAATACAATATGTGATTGGTATAATTACTCTAGAGAGGTGTTTATTATTTACCACCTCGAGAAACTAACTGAGTTTTCTGGAAAGATTGGTGGCCCCGGCAAGATAGTCCAAATAGATGAGAGTAAATTTGGAAAACGCAAATATAATAAAGGTATATATTCTTAGCAAGGTTTTGTCATCAACTTTACTTGTTGTTATGCTAAATGTCTAAAATTAATTTTATTTGTTGTAGGACGCCACATCGAAGGGCACTGGGTGCTTGGCATGATATAAGAGGGGTCTGAGGATCTCAGACTAGAGGTGTGCCTGGACAATGTTAGGTCTGCTGATGTGCTGGTGCCCCTAATAAATAAACATGTGATGGTGGGCACTACAATCCACACTGGTTGTTGGCGGGCATATGATTGCTTGGCAGACCACGGGTACACCCATAAAAAAGTCAATCACTCAGACCCAGACAATCCATTTGTGGCTGAAGATGGAACACATACGCAGAGAATTGAGTCGCAATGGCGAGCAGTAAAGAGGTTCTTTAGAAAACAAAATTATAATAATACTCAAAATTTCACAGATGTGATAGTAGAGTATTTGTGGAGGCGAAATCTTCAAAAATATAAAAGGATCCATTCATAGAAATTATGAAAGCAATAAAGCATGTTTATAAAATTAATTAAATAATTTTAAAAAAATCATTGTTTTATTTACCACTATTACTTAAGGGGTTTTAAGGCCTTTGCAAGAGCGAGCGAAGCGAGCTCGGGACTTGGGGGCACTCCGACTCGTATAGTTTAGGTTAAGAAGAGGATCCTTAAGGAATCCTCTTCGTGGTTATTTCCTTTGTTTACGACCCAGAATAAGGAGCCCCGCTTCGCGGGGCTCCGTCGACCGGCCCCCGCCGCATGGTGGCGGGTCTCAAGGTCGTTCCAAGAGCGAGCGAAGCGAGTTTGTGACTTGAGGGCACTCCGACTCGGATAGTTTAGGTTAAGAAGAGGATGGCGGGGACTGAAAGACCCCGCCATCCTCTTCGTGGTTATTTCCTTTGTTAACGTCCCAGAATAAGGAGCCCCGCGAAGCGGGGCTCCGTCGACCGGGCCTCCGCCATATGGTGGGGGATCTCCCTATAAAAAAATCCTTCCAAAAAATTTGGGTTATGATTTTACAAAAAAAAATCATTACTGGAAAACTATTCATTTCCGCGGGGGGGAAATGGGTAGGCTACCCCCTCTACCCCTCCCTCCCCACCCCCGTACGCAAGTACCGGACGTCTATATTTTTACCAAGACCATTCCTACCTGACCCTGCTTCAGAGGCAGAATGCTTTTTGATTTTAAATTAAGATAAGTAATGAATAGAATAAAAGTATAGATACAGTGCGTTCAGCGTTATTTTGCCTCTGACAGCTGTTTCTGTTAGGTTGGCATTACCCGCCATTCTTGCTGACAAGTACCTTTAACACAGTGAAGCTCCCTGCGTTTTTCTTAATTTTTTTTATATTTTAAACGTGTTAATCATGCCAAAAAGGATTCAAAGTAGCGGCAGAAAAATTGTATCCTCAGTTCGTAATTTTTGTGAACGGGAAAAAGCTAATGGAGGACCAATAATCCCATTTGAACATGTTCGTCAACGTGTAGCCGCCATGACTGGTAAGTAAATTAGTGTTACCTGCTATTCATAGTTTCCCGTTATTAGGGATCGAAAGTTATTTGTTTTGCTAATAGATTATTGTTTGTATGTAGGCACGATGTTTTAATTGTATAATACATTCCGTACATAGGTATATGTATAATAATTATATTTGTTTTAAAAACATAGTATTTGATTCTTATTGTATAAACTAGCTGCGCCTTGCGGTTTCACCCGCGCAAGTCCCGATTTTTTTTCTTTAATACAAACCTTTGTTACATTATCTATTATTTAATAACAAGATTAATTTAAAAAATGTACAATATGCATGTTATTAATGTAATGTTTTGTATTTCAGGCGTTTCTGAGAGAACTGTCACCACTATTACCAAAGAGTGTGAGGTTGCTGCTTCCACGTCTAAGAAAATATCTACTCCCAGGAAAAAACGCTGCCAATCCAATAAAATTCAGTTAGATGATTTTGAACTATGTGCAATCAGAACTAAAATACATCAAATGTACGTAGTCAGAAAGGAGGTGCCTACTTTGGGCAAGCTTTTGGCTGAATTAAAAATTGATATTAACTTCAATGGAGGTCGTACCACACTATGGAAAATAATTCGGCAAATTGGATTTAGATTTAAAAAATGTGGTTCTAAAAGAAAAATTTTAATGGAACGATATGACATTGTAGCCTGGAGGTACAGATACTTAAATATTTTAAGACAAAATCGAAATGAAGGCCGACCTATCGTATATCTTGATGAAACTTATATACCCGCTTCATATTCTGTCAACAAATGTTGGCAGATGGAAAATGAACAAGGTGTTTTAAAAAGCGATTCAGTTGGTGCACGCTGGATCATCGTTCATGCAGGTGGCGAAATGGGGTTTATTCCAAATGCACAATTAATATTTAAATCGCAGTCGAAATCAGGAGACTACCATGATGACATGAACAGGACGAATTTCATGAAATGGTTAGAAGACAAACTCATCCCCAATTTACCGCCTAATAGTTTAATTGTTATGGATAATGCGCCCTATCACACTGTAAAGGTGAACAAGGCACCAACAATGAGCTCTACCAAAACTGATATGCAAAATTGGATCACAAATAAGGGGTTATCTTATCTTCCCACTATGGTGAAAGCTCAATTATATGAAATTATAAAAGAGCATAAAGAAGCTCCAAAATATGAAGCTGATCAACTTCTTGAAGCGCATGGACACAAAGTGGCTAGGTTACCACCATACCACTGCGAACTTAATCCCATAGAATTTATGTGGAGCCTGTTGAAAAGGCGTGTAGCTGCTAAAAATGTTGGACAGGAAGCAGACAAGATACTACAATTAACAGAAGAAGCGTTCCAATCGATCACTGCAGAAGACTGGCAGAAGCAGTGTCAACATGTGTGCCATATTGAACAACAGTTTATTAAAACAGATGGAATTATAGACTCTGAAATCGATAAATTTATTATAGAATTAAATGACGAGTCTGATACAGAATCGGACAGCAGCAGTTCCGACGATTCACGTTCATCAGCAGACAGTGACGATCAACTAGCGACCCGCTTGGATCACTCTTATTCAAAATAAATAAAACCTATAAAAATGTTGTTTTAATTTAGTCATATATTACCTATGTATATAGATAAATGCAAACTTGAGGTACATAATACTAATTCAAATACCTATCCTAATTATTTTACATAAGTATCGGCGCCGCGCCGGCGCCCTGCAGTTTTACCCGCATAAGTCCTGATCCCGTACCACCTATGAATATTGGGATAAAAATATACCCACATACCAAATCCAAAGATTACAAACTTAAATTCTAACATCCAAACTTACTTTAATTGAGAAATTTAACTACGAAAATATTTCGCAGTTTCATACCGGGTATCTTACAAACCTTAAGCGGCAACACAGAGCTCAGGTTAGCCAACATGACAGCCAGAGGCAAAATAACGCTGAACGCACTGTAGGTATAAGCTTGCCACAGGGAACGATGGGGCTGACGTTCTTTGTTTTGTAAAGAAAAGCCCCAAAATAAATCAGATTAAAAAAAAAAAAAACATTCCTACTGTTGGTAAAATCTTGATTAAAGCTAAACAAGATCTGAATTTTCCTGGGAGAAAAAAAACATTAAGAAAAATTATGAAAGATAAATTGGGTTCCGTAACCTAACTATTCTAAATCTATGGTTACAACCCTACCCTGGAGCAAGGAACATCTTTCTGGAAGCAACCATAGATGATTACAGATTATGCTACTGATAAGCGGCAACTTGTCTCTGTTTGCAAAATATGTCTATTCTTCTATGTGTTAATCGTACACTTTATTTATTAAAATTACTGTAAATTGAAAATAATTATTGCTTCTTTTTCAGGTCGGTGTTGGCAATCATGAAAACCGCGATGGAAACTTCCAGGATAGTTGATACATTTTGATTTCTTTGTTATAAGTTCAAAACTGGAAAGGCTGCAAGTTAATCGTGATAAATCCTAACTTTCTAAACATAAAGCATTCCATGTTACTTAATATGCATATCGATTTTTCCGACAAATATACTTGTAAATTGCACACGGAAATACAAGCTATGCACTTAGGATCTTCTAAACTTCAGTTAACTTTGCATACCGGTGTGTTTTACATTAAGAATCAACCTAAACCTACATCATTTTGCTCAATATCTCCAGCAAATATACACCTGAAGCTATATGGGCTCATTTAACACCTGTATTTCACTATTTAAAAGCAACAAATCCCAAAGTAGACACAATACATTTTTTTTCAGACGGGCCGACTTACCAATACCGTAATTTAAAAAAAATATTTACTAAGCCAAATTGAAAGACGGTTTTAACCACGCTACATGGTCATTCTTTGAAGCAGGGCATGGAAAAGTGCCGCTGACGGTATTGGCGGTGTTGTTAAGCGAATCCGGGATAAAGAAGTTGCACAAGGACAAGATGTTTCGGATACTAAAACGGTGTACGATACAAAAAGTAAAAAAAAGTCTAAAAGTAGTACAAATATAAAGTTGTTTTATATTCCGGAAGAAAATTCAAAAAACCACTTGGTGAGGACATTGTTAAAAAACTACATCCGCTACCAAATACACTTAAAATTCACCAGATAATATTAAATGAAATAGGGTCAATTAATTATTGAGACGTAAGATGCTTTTGCAGACACATGAAAGGTAAACGTGATTGTTATTATAAATATTAAAACGCACAAATATGATAAATCACTAAATAAAAATAAGAGACTCAAAAACTGAAAAGTAAATGATAGTGCCAAGAAAAAGAGAAGAGTAAGTTCATCGGACTGCAGCACTGAGCCGGAAAGCTTAGAAATCGAATATTTAGATTACAGTGATGCAACACATTTTTCCGAGAGTGATTATCTGGATGACTATTTAGATTTTGATGAAGATCAGTCTAGAAGACAGATGTTAACAGACTGTCGCGCAGGGCTGCGCGCTTGCCTAGTGAGCCATATTGGGCGCTCACCTGCCGCGCTGCGAGGCGCGCCACTGTGTGTTCGCCAGTCACGCTGGGAGGCGTGACGTTACGTGACTAACTTCGTGCAGGGATGCGGTAACTGCTGTGGTATCAGGTTTGACCGAGCGTACTATTTGTTTGGACTAAGTTATGCAAACGTCGCGCCTATGTCTTATGTCATGAAGTTGTCCTCTTTGTACCTTTCCTAACGTAAGACCAGACAAGCCAACGTCGTGCCTCTGTCTATCCAGGCTAAGTCTTGCCAACGTCGTGCTTCATGACTTAGGCCTGTGCTGTCTATTACACTCTGGGCAGAAAAGCAAACGTCGGGTCTCTATCTTGCCGTACCTACTAAGTTACTGCCAACGTCGTGCCTATGACAACGGTCGTTTTTAATTATATGGACAGATAGCTATCATCGATAATTATTAAGAGCTTAGCTACCTTTACTTTGCTTTTCAATAACAAACATATGTGTTATCTACCTATGATTAACGATAGTTAGCTAGTTCCCTCCATTCTATCCCAGCCTCTGGAAACGTTTCATTCTACGATAAAATCAAAATTATATTACGCTCAAAACTATTTTTATTTTTTATCTTATACTATCATTATTTTATGCCACACACAGTTCTTTATTGTTATTATTAAAAAAAGTATCAAAACGCAAATAGGATTTATTTTTACTTGATTTACCGTGTCTTTTACCAAAACGGATCATGAAACGGAACGTTTTGACATTTTTAATTTTGACAAGACATGACAACTGAACCGGGATCGACGTTTTGGGTTTTTAGCGCGCTAACTGATTTGTTTTGTTTACTAAACATAAAGTTTACTGTTTGTGTTTGTGTAAATAATCGAAAATGAACAACGTAAGTACATAAATTGGCTACTTGACAGCTGTAACTATAAAATATGAAATATGTTAGATTTGGTAGCTTTTAGGTTAACAATAATTATACAATATGTGTTTTGCATTAAAATAATTGTAAATATTTTATTTTTGCAAAACAAATTAGATTTTTTATCTGTGGATTACAAGAAGCGAAACGCGGGCGGTCATGATAGAGCCCAGTGTGACGTCACATTTAAAAAAAAACGTCATGTGTACTAATGTTTGCGTATTGTTGAGAAAATTAACACTAATATATTTCGATTTGTGATTGTGAGAGGAATGGAATGCTATACAGCTGATAGTGCAAATCTGCCTAAAGTAGATTCATTTATGGTTGCAAATTTATTTGCGTGTAAACTTTTGCTCTGCCGAGTTTCCTAATGTAAAATCTTACATGTAATTGCCGAAATACACAAAGTAATAGTAATTAGGTATCGTGTTTAAGACCTAAAAAAGTGCTGCTGTAAAGTGACAGAAATATAATTTATGTTAATTTTATGTCTTGTTTTATGAAGAAAATGTTAGGTTAGGTTTAATTCATTTTTGCTAGATCAGAGTTTTTAGTTGATTTCTTTATAATACAAACATCAAAGTGGTCTTCACAAAGTAGGTAATATCGCAGATTTATCCGATTTAAATTCCGGGTCTCGGCAGATTAACTGTAACCACTGCTTACGACGTTAATGACATAGGTATTATTGTATAAAGGAATGTGTTTATACAATTTGACATGATACGAATTAATTATTATTTATAGTATTTCTACACACGTCTTGTAGCTTGTAATTATCACATAATTGCATCAAAAAAGCTGTAAACTTTCCACTTAAAATCACTTATAACTCGGTGCGTCGTAGTTAGCATTATTTTTTTTTGAGCTATGACGTCACAGCTAGCAAATGTCACGTGACCGGCTGTTTTCGCGAGAATTTAAAATTAATGAATTAAAAATGTATTTTTTTTCTAATAAATATCGATTTTTTTAAAAAAAGATAATTGTAAGAGGTATTAAATGACCCCACGTACATTTTTAATTACTTTTCCGAAAACTGTCTAATAGCCAATTCAGTGTTATTATTGAAGCATGTATTTTATTTCATGAAATAAACTAAAAAGTTGTATTTTTAGTCTAAAAGTGTGCCGCTAACCAAGGACGAGGCACATCTGTTGGTCCAGCTTGTGGGGGCCAACAAAATAATAACCAGCAAGGCGACCAATGCCACTAATAATTAATTAATCAACTGAAGGGCGCATTTGCAAAATCGCTTAAAATATGAATGAATGAATGAAAAAACTTTATTGCACACCAAAAAAGTTACATGAAAAATAACAAAGTATATATTATCAAAACTAACATGGTAGTATGCAAAGGCGGCCTTATTGCTGCAAGCAATCTCTACCAGGCAACCCTTGGCTAGAGAGGAAAAAGTAAAGATAACAGGATAGTGCAAGTAATATATTATTTATTATTAATAATATAATTATTTTTAATACTATAAGAATGATTTTCCCTCACCTCTTCACTCAAAATTGACGATTTAGGGGTCACTTTAGGTACATTTTTTACTGTAAATATGCCGATTTTTTGTCTTTAAAAAATACCATCTGTTAGTAGATATGTTCACCTCCAAATGTTGGTAAGAAAAAATATTAAAAATAGTACAAGAAATTAAATAAAAGTCGCGTGTATTTTTTTCACATACTTTGTAAATCTTAATACAGTGAAAATAAGGGTTATTTTGATCTTACTCGGTCTCTGGTTTGATTTCAAATTATCAATTAGTCAGCGTTTGACCGCCGTCGTGAGTGGACCCTGCGTCGGTTGCAAGCAGTCGCTGATGTCGAAAAACATCGCTGTACGGACACGAAATAGTTGAGCGAATATTATTTATATTTTACATTATGTACTGGATATGGCGATGTACAGTATGGGCCTTTTTGATTAAGAATCCATCATTTACACGACCACTGAAGACTCCATTAGCACAGCAAGAAAATATAATAGGGCCACGAAACAACATGTATTGATAGAGAAGAAGAAAACCAAGAGAGTGAAAAATACCACATCATCTGTAGAGGAAACAAGAGAAGTTATGAGGAAGCTGATATGTAGATTTGCCTCTTACATCAAGCATGAAGAGCGGGGCAAGAAGGACAGAAGAGCTATAGCGTCAGCAACTCCCTTTATGAGGATATTCTTGTATATAATCGAAGAGTTCCATTTAGAACTGTCAAAAGAAATCCCTGGGTCAACAATCTCCATAGGGGGTGAAGAAAAGAAAGCTAAAATACTAAACAATTTACAATACCAATTAATACCAATTTAAAATACCAATTCCTTTAAAAATGGTACTGCAAGCACAGCATCCCAAGGTACAGAAGATTTATTTATTTTTATTTTATTCATAAGGTTCGCTAGCGATTTTTACATAGTACATATATAATCATAAGTTACTGCCTCGTTGGTCTAGTGGTTAGTCGACTGCGGATCACGAGGTCCTGGGTTTGATTCCCGGTCGGGCATAAAAGTTAGGTATTGGGTTTTTCAATTAAGAAATTCTCAGTGCCAGCCCGGAGTTGGAAGTTGGCGGTGTTTCACCCCCGTGCCTCGGAGAGCACGTTAAGCCGTCGGTCCCGGTTATTATCACTAACATGATAATAGTCGTTAAAGCCCGCCAACCCGCATTGGAGCAGCGTGGTGGGTCTAAGCTCTTATTCCCGCTCTCCTATGAGAGTGGAGGCCTGTGCCCAGCAGTGGAACATTAATAGGCTGTAGTGATGATGATATAATCATAAGTTACATATTTTATAGACACATGCCAATGTATGCAAAATCATATTAAAAGTACAATAGATTATTTTTACATCTACAATAAGTTAAACTTCTGGCTTATTTAAGTTTTGTTTTAAAATATTACTAATTACTTTTACAATTTCAAGTACTTACCAACTTAGTAGATTTACCAAAACAATAAAAATAGGTAATGAAAAAAAGAGGTTATTTCTATATAATTAATAAGTAGGTAGGTACACAGAAGAATGTTTTCTAACACAATCAGCGTGATTGGTTGATTAAGTTGCCAGTGACTAGTTTGCGAAACATGCCAGGTGGATTAATGTTGATATCGAGTGACTGACTAAATTTGTTACATAATTTACATAACCGAGGGATAATAGAATTGGCGCCAAAGACTGTTCGGGTGTGTGGAGGTACAAAAGGAGTAATAGCATGACGGGGATATCTTTTTGGTGCTCTGAAATTTATTTTATTGAGTAAGCCGGGGCAGTCTAATTTATTTCTCAATAATTTAAATAAAAATATTAAATCTAGCAAATCTCTTCTTTGGTCTTAAGTTAAAATGTTAAAATAATTTAGTCTTTTTTTATAGGAGACTACTGTGGATCTTCGCTATGTATGATAGGTGCCACATAAATCTTTTCTGGATCCAGCCTTAAATGGTGGGCTGCGTAATGTGGACGCCAAACAACACTACAATACTCTAAATTACTACGGACCAGGCTATTGTAAAGTATGATTTTAGTCTTCGGTTCCTTAAAAGTTCGACCTTGTCGCATAATAAATCCCAAAAATTTCGAAGCTTTGTTCGAAGATGCTACAAAATGGAATGAATGCGTCTCCCCAGGTGCTTTTGCATTGATGCACAAATTTCTGTTCGATGAGAGCACTAGATTGAGGCTAAGATTACCTAAGGTGAATGAGTATGGAAGATTATTCGCAAGAATAGCAGTAATGGGGAATTACTTCCAATCGATGAAGGAAATACAACTAGGCCCGGGTGCTTTAGTAACAAATGAAAAAGAGTACTCTAGAATTACATGGGATGACAAGCATATAGACAAGATGAACGAGCACACCAAAGAGTGGTACATGAAAATAAGGGAGTACATCACTGAAGACAGGAAATTTTTGAGGTGTAGCCCTGGCATGTTGATGGGAATGTTGAATGCCGCCTCTACAACTCTAGGGATGCTGCCATCAAACTATCAGATGGACGAAAGCAAAATGAGAGTGGTGTGTATGAGATCTTCTGATGATTCGATGACCAAATATTTGTCTTTAAGTGGATCGACAAACGGTGATTGTATTGCCCAAAACAAGCTAAATTTGTCATTGACCTTAGCCCTGATAAGACCTTTTTCTTTGTTCCTGATTTTGGTGAGTACACCTCTTAGTACATGTGGGGAGGTTTTGTCAGCCAGTTTGGTACTAAAATTCCAAAAAATAGGCGCTTCGGCAAGGTTGAGGTTGGGAGTAAAGTCAGCAAAAGATCTGTGGAGAATGCCCCCAGAGGGTAGCACCCCAAGACCAGGAGTCTCTCTGAAAGTACAAATGACAGAAGACGGTGGAGCAGTTTTGTGGAATTGTTGTAACAGCCATTTACAGGAATATCCTTTGAAGGAGATGCATGTATGCACTACAGAAGAAAAAGATCATCTCTTGAGAATCATGAATCCAAACAATCCATTCTCCGAGACAGT
Source organism: Erebia epiphron (assembly GCA_963932025.1). NCBI lineage: Eukaryota > Metazoa > Arthropoda > Insecta > Lepidoptera > Nymphalidae > Erebia > Erebia epiphron. The sequence goes on from OZ009948.1 coordinate 5,010,797, forward strand.
TGAGGAGATGGTCTATAACAAGGAAAAGGGAACCTTGGACATGCAGAAAGTTGAGACGCCAAGGTTGATATACAATTTTGTCAAAAGGACCAACAGGACTTTCAAAGGAAATATGAAAGAAATTCAAGCAAACAAAGAAAAGATGTTTGACAGGATATTAAAACTAGTGAATTTGGCCGATCCTTCGACTACTATCAGCTTCCCAAAAACATCTGTTCCAATACACAAACATCTGATAGGGATCATGGAAACAATGCAATCGGACTTGGAGCTTGATGAAAAGGAGCATTTGGACTTCTCAAGGGCTGTATCACTCTTACGCGTGGATGATGCTGAGGAAGGATACAATAGCGAGGAATATCATGATTAATTTTTGTTATTATAAGTTTTTTTTCGGTTGTTTTTATTATATTTATTTTAATTAAAATTTTGTATGAAATAATCCATACAAAGATTATGTAACAAGCATCGATGTGAAAATAAAATATAATACAACGAAAAAAAAAAATTATGTTATCGACTGTGCTGATATATCGATATGGTACATATGGTACCTACATAACATTATTTTATAGAATTTAGAAATGTATTACAGTCTCAATTCACCGAGCGTGGTAGTGACCCGACGGTATACTTCGAAGGCTACTGCTGGAACTCCTAGACGCGTAGAGCTAGGTGTATCGAATTTGGGCTCGTTTTGTTAGTTATGATGAAATCTTACCACAGAACTTGGTGGAGTGACCTGAAGGTATACTTCGACATCCACTACTGGAATTCCTAGACGCGTAGAGCTAGGTGTATCAAATTGGGCTCGTTTTGTTAGTTTTGATGAGATCTTACCACAGAACTTGGTGGAATGACCTGAAGGTATACTTCGACATCCACTACTGGAACTACTACACTACACTCCCTAGTTTTGAGACGTAGGTACACCTACAGCATCAGGATTGAGGATTTGAAGTCAGATTTTTTTTATGGGACCACCTCGTGAGCTTCCTCTAACCAATGTAAAAAAAAATTTCAAATCGGTTTAGAAACCACGGAGATATGCACCGACATACATTAAAAAAAAAAAAAAAAAGATACGCGCCGAATTGAGAACCTCCTCCTTTTTTGGAAGTCGGTTAAAATAGTTTTAATGTTGAAAGCAATATTAGAATCTCATTCCAGTCTTAAAACAATCACCCTGAAATATTTAGAGCCATACATTTTTGCCGAAAGATACGGATTTTTAGGGTTCCGTAGCCTTTGGCAAAAACGGAACCCTTATAGATTCGTCATGTCTGTCTGTCTGTCCGTCCGTATGTCACAGCCACTTTTTTCCGAAACTATAAGAGCTATACTGTTGAAACTTGGTAAGTAGATGTATTCTGTAAACCGCATTAAGGTTTTCTTACAAAAATAGAAAAAAAACAATAAATTTTGGGGTTCCCCATACTTAGAACTGAAACTCAAAAATTTTTTTTTCATCTAACCCATAGGTGTGGGGTATCTATGGATAGGTCTTCAAAAATGATATTGAGGTTTGTAATATCATTTTTTTCTAAACTGAATAGTTTGCGCGAGAGACACTTCCAAAGTGGTAAAATGTGTGTCCCCCCCCCGTAACTTCTAAAATAAGAGAATGATAAAACTAAAAAAAATATATGTTGTACATTACCATGCAAACTACCACCGAAAATTGGTTTGAACGAGATCAAGTAAGTAGTTTTTTTTTAATACGTCATTAATCGTAAATCGCAATTTACCTTTCATTCAATCAACTCAAATTTTAAAAAAAAAACATTTAATTTAAAACTTATTACAGGTTTGTACGGAACCCTCGGTGCGCGAGTCCGACTCGCACTTGGCCGGTTTTTCAAAAATTGAATACGCATTGAAATACTATGAAAGAATATACACTCCTCAAGAATACATCAACGTGATTAAGAACTGTAAGAAGAAGAAACCACTGAACGTTTATAGGATGAAAAATATAGATTTTTTGTCTACTAGCAAGATGGAGAAAAAAATTGTCAACAGGAAAACTTTCGTCACAAAAACTAAGGTGAACTGGTTATAAACAAAGGAAATACTTTTGAAAAAAAAACATGAAAAGCATACTATTTACATGAAAATATCTACTGATTAAGAATTTCAACAACTGTAACGATAAGTCTAGATTACATTAATGTCGGATCGGGCCGATAGATGGCAGCACTTGTAGTTTAACTCGCGATAACGTTTGTAGTTTGTGGATCGCATAAGTACCCAAGTGCGGCAATATTTGTATCCTCGGTTAGGGAAAGTAACAGGTGCAGCCGACCTCTCCGGCACTCCTGAGACTTACCACTATCCGATATCGCGGTTCACCTAGTGTTTGCGGCCGACTCCCCGGCCCTGCACTCGGAGTCTACACCCGCGATACCGGTGCATCATTGCATTTTAATACTCCTGTGTAAACTTACGAATACTACAATATATTCAATATCCGCAACCTGGTGTTTCTCTCACTGACGCAGTCGCCCCCACCTTAAGTAACGTCCACGTTACACAACCTTAATAATGAAAAGAAAGTTCACGGAAATAGATTAGAAATATCGGAAGCGGACTTCATACTGTTGTGGCCAAACGGAAAAGAAATTGCGCAAGCCAAACTGGACGATTTGATTTCCTTGTTTGACCTGATACCCAAATTTTGTTTGGATTTTTACAAATCTCTAAAAGATGAGGACGTTGAGGGCTTCAATTGTGAACCTGATTTTGAGATTATTACAGAGCAGGATAATGAGAATAACGAAGAAAACTTATTGGTAGGTGATGTGCAATAAAAGTAAAAATATTTTTTAAGACGGTTAAAATGGTTCCTATGTTTGTTTAGTTTTAATAGATAGTATTGATTAAATTGATATTGTTTGAATTTAGTACCTGCATTGACTTTCATTCTAAATATCTATTTAAATATTTATTATTATAAGTACACTCGCCGGCATATTTAGCGGAACATAAAAAAAAAGGTTTGATATCAGTATCATATAAGGTTGCTGGTTTATACGTCATTTAATTTAAAAAGAAATATTTTCAAATTAAGAAAACAACTGAACATCACATTTTATGCAATTGTTTTAATTTTATTCAAATACACCTTATCTAGAGCGAACTTCGAGTATTTCTTCCGAGTTTGATTTAAAATTTCATTGAAATACTGTTTTTTGTTAGTTTTATTTAATCGCGTATCTTTCTGGAGTTGATGACTGAATTATGCCTGACTTAGCCCCAACGGAGATTGCCAGGGCACTCGAAATGCGAAGAAATTGTCAAACCTACAGAGTGATATCCAGAGATCTTCGTCGACCAGTTTCAACGATCCATCGCAGTATCCAACGGTTCAGGGAGACCGGTACTTATGTGAGAAGAGCAGGACAAGGCAGAAAAAGACGCACTTCGAGTAGGGATAATCGTTTCATTCGGCTTCGTGTACGTAGGAACCCCCGTTTGACGGCCGTCCAAGCCCGACATGAGTTAGAAGCAGTGCGGGGTGTAACCGTAAGTGAGCGTACGGTACGAAGAAGGCTCGAAGAAGCTGGTTTGGGTTCATTTGTGCCCGCCAAGGCTCCAAGGCTCGAGGTAAATCATCGTAGAAACAGGTTAACTTTTGCTCAGGAACATCGACTTTGGAACGCGGACCAATGGAGTAAGGTATTGTTTAGTGATGAGTGCAGAATTCTCTTAAATCAAATTGACGGCAGGCAAAGAATATACAGACGCAAAGGAGAACGATACATTCAGACAAATTTTGAAACTACAGTTGCATACGGTGGTGGATCAATAATGGTTTGGGCGGGCATTTGTTTGGGAGCTCGCACAGACTTGGTAGTGATTGACAGAGGGAGTCTGACTGCAGACCGCTATATCAGAGAAGTTTTAGAAGAAAATGTCGTACCGTTTGCCCCATATATCGGTGAAGATTTTGTTTTTATGCAGGATAATGCTCGGCCGCATACCGCTCGGGTAACTCAAGCTTATCTTAATGATATGAATATCACTGTTATGGAGTGGCCATCGAGATCACCGGATATGAACCCAATAGAGCACGTTTGGGACTTGCTGAAAAGAAAAGTTAAGTCCAGAATTCCAGCTCCTGCCAATGTGGGTGAACTGCGAATCGCCGTAGTTGAGGAATGGCGGAGACTATCCCAGGAGACCATCGATAACATCATTCTCAGTATGCCTAGACGGGTAGAAACTTTAATAAGAGCACGTGGAGAAAATACGCGATATTAATCACCATTTTTCTAATTTAATTAATTGTTATTTTAATATTAAATTTCACTTTTCCCGGTTACATGAAAAGTTCAAAAATGTACCATTTTTCACAAATAGCCTTTACTCGCAAAATCTGTTCTTAATGTGATCTCATTTTAAGTACAACAAATGAAACTTTAGATAACAAAAGAAGTGTAGTAAGTAGATTTTAAAATAAAACCATATTTTTTTAATTATCGACCTTTTTTTATGTTCCGCTAAATATGCCGGCGAGTTTAGTTCAATAAATATTTGCCAGACTGTTTTTCACAGCAGTATAATAAAACAGTAAGTTGGCTCTACAAGGCGAAAGCCATCCGTATAGGTACAGTGATGAACTAAAAATTGATTCTTCTATAATAATTTCTTTAAAATTAATCCCTATTTCGCTTGGTCACGGCATCATGCGTGAACGGCTGGACCTCTTCGTTTTTGTTGTGTTTGTTATTGTAAGGAGAAGGTTCTTATGAAAGAAAAAACTAAGAAAATTGCGCGGAACATTAGAAAATTCCAGAAAATTTAACGACCATATTAACTTTTCTAACCTTTTATAACCATTTTTAAAGCTTTTCTCCTTTTGTAAACTTATGGCGTTTAACATAAGTGCCAGTTGTGTGATAGAAATCGTTTACCTAAAACAGATGCCTCGGTCGGAATTATATTGATTAGTAAGTATTTAGGTATACATTAGTTCAGCACAAAAATTCAAAGTTCAATTTAATATGGTGTTTAGGAACGTTTTGATAGACTGTTTTAATAGACTAACACAATGTATACATGGTTATAAAGAAGAATACAATAGATTTTTTTTTTACTTTCAGTTGAATTTTTAGGGTTCCGTACCAAAATGGTAAAATGGAACCCTTATGGTGCGACTTTCTCCGTCTGTCTGTCCGTCTGTCCGTCCGTCACACTCGATTATTTCAGTAACTACCGAAGCTATCGACATGAAATTTGGAATAGCTGTGTATATTAGTGGCCCAAAGACACTGGAATTAAAAAATATTAGAAATTATTTTTGTTCTTATTTAAAAAGGGGGGAAAATCTGAGGGTTGAAATTTAAAAGTGAGATAACTGTACTGTGTGGGGTATCATATGAAAGGGTTTACTTTGTACATTCTAAAACAGATTTTTAATTTTTTTTTAGTTATGATAGTTTTTCATTTATCGGGGAAAATGTCTAAAAACATACCGTTCCCCCCCCCTTATCTCCGGAGTTTACCAATCGAAAAATTTGAAATAATTATGGTCAATAGGAATTTACGTATATTTTACAGGAAAACTATAGCCAATGCTCTAACTAGCATAGTTTTTTTGATATTAACAATAAACCTCTACAAACAAAGTTAGTCTTGCGGTTCATTAACAAAGGTAATTATTTATTAATAATGGTACGGAACCCTTCGTGCGCGAGTCCGACTCGCACTTGCCCGGTTTTTGTTATTAAACGCTGCAATCGGGTTCTAGATTCACGTCAGTGTCCCAAAAAATAACAGTGTTATTATTTTAGGCCCACTAGTTTAGGTGTAAAAACCAAGAGATTTCTAAGAAAATGTTACTTTCATGCCCAACATTATTATTTACAACTTCTTAAGTACTTATATTGTATTATCTACGAAATGTTAAATTTATCCAAACATTCACCAATGCGTTCGTGCATGCGTGCGTGCGTTCAGGAGAACACTTGCACTAGTTAGATTGTATCAATATCATTTACTTCATTTATATTTTTTGTAAAAACAAATATTCTATTTTATGAACCTGTTGTAATACAATAGATATGCCTAGATGTTCTAGGTGATACTAATGTGCCTGAACTATGTGATACTAATGTGGTGATACTAATGTGTGTGTGAACTTGATAACATATCATTCATAGATGCAAATAATAATTTTAACATCAATACCTGAGTCGTTTTCGCAGAATTCAAATAAAGTTTGAGTCATGGAAACAGTAATTTATCAAAAAGAACTCAAAGCTATATTTTTTTGGATTACTCATAAATCACATAAAAATACATCATCAAACTTATACCCATAAAAATATGATAAATTTTCCTAAAAGATAACATAGCTGTCTAAAATTCTGAGTACAATATCACTAAAGAATGAACTGAGCTTCAAACGCCGATTTCTCAAAAGTAACTTTTTGTGGTTTGAGTCTTTTCTGCTTAACTACGTCCAATTAATAATTACAATAAACATCCCCAATGGGGCTTGTTCTATATTGAATCTGTTTCATTATCAAATCTATACCTTATTTGAAGTTAAAGTATCAAAGAGTTCAGAGTAAGCTCACCTGGTAAAATAATTATCAATCAATCCTTGACGTTCAGCATTTGCCTCCCCGCTAACTATAGCATTATGAGATTGTGCATCTCCTACTTCAGGCAATACATCTACCTCCGGTTCTATGTCCTCCAAATCAGATTGTCTACATATGTTGTGTAGCACTGCAGTTGCTATAATGACAGCTTGAATGTTTCGGAGAGCTAGTTGCATCTTCAGTGAGAGGATGGGGAATCTTCTTTTCCAAACACCAAAGCATCTGTAGAAAATGAAAGTTAATGTAACTGGGTAACGCTGCCTGTGTCTTGGGTAGATTTAAAATATTCATGAGCTGAAGCATTTAGTCTAAAATAATATCAAATTTTTATTGCATACAAATTATATTTCACCTTTCTATTGCATTTCGTGTTTTTATGTGGGCTTCATTATAACAGCGTTCAGCCTCTGAGTTGGGATTGAGCAATGGTGTCAACAGGTACGGTTTGCATGGGTAAGCACTGTCTCCTAGCATCCACCGATTCTCAAGCAAACCATTTTCACACTGAGCTGAAATGAAACCATTTTGTTATTTACATTTTATATACCTAATGTAATATTAAAATCAAGCAAAGCAAAGCACATTTGGCTAGCTCGATAGAAAATGTATAATAATATTATGGTCATCTATGATCACTGGAAAAATTGGCCAACTAGGTAGGTAATTTATTTAATAATAATATGCTTACCCCTTAGTTCAGAGTTGTTGAAGACTGTGGCATCATGAGTAGAGCCTGGCCAACAAGCTACCACATTTAAAAACATTAAATTTGCATTGCAAACACCCTGTATGTTAAGGGAGAAATAGCCTTTCCTATTTCTAAATTCTTCCCCAATTTCTGAATCTGGAAGCATAATGCATAATGAATGTGTGACAACATTATCTTAAAATGAGCTTTTTATTGAGAGCAATACTATAACAGGTATCTACTAACTTGGTGATTGTATAGGAATATGAGTCCCATCGACTACGCCACGAACCCTTGGGAACCCAGCTATATTGTAAAACTCTAGCTGTGTTTTTCAATTTTTATATAGGTAGGTACCTTGGGTAAATATTCGCAATAGCTGCAGATACAGCTGATGCTATGATTCTGCTGGCTGATGCTATCAACACCCCAACAAAATCAGCAACAGAAACAAACGTTGTACCCAAAGCATAAAATCTTAACGTTAGCAGAAGTTGATGTACCTAATTGTGATATTCCATGATTTCTAAAACAAGTAAAAAGCAGGCACATTAATATTATGCACATTATTCAAAAGTATTATAATCAGTAAATCATAAAGCATAACAAAAGGTAGGTACATTACCGTGTTGAGGTTACTTTTAGACTTGGCTGTATTTCAAGTAACAAATCAGTGTTTTAGTGTTTTACTTAATCTACTAAATCTATACATAAAATCATAACTATATTAATATGCAGTATGCACCGTATAGTTTATCCTTTGTTTATACTCCCTCCTTCTCTGTACAATATTCAGGTCTTCTTCATCCCAGTCCGATAGGGCTTCTAAAAGTTCTAAATCACTATCGCTGCTACTACTCAAATTCATCTTTGTAATTTATTTTCATAAAAACGGTCGAAAATCCACAAATAATTTAAAATAACACGAAAATGAGACGAAAATTTAAATAGGTAGCAATGAATTCATAAACGTGTAGGTATAGGTTAGGATATAGGAATTCTAGGATAGGTAGCCATCGATATATATGTAAGTACTAGATGGGCCCTTTCATAGAAAAATGGTGGGCGAGCAACTATGAGAGCGCGCTCCTATAACCTGTCATAAGCCTGTCTTTGTCCCCGTCGTAGCGCGATCACGGTCGCTCATCGTGTAGATAATTTTTATTATTGAGTTAACATCTAAAGTCTTATTAGTTTGGCACTGTATTATTTTTATTTTAAGGTAATTGTTTCAATTCACAATTATACATTTCCAAGAAAACGTTATTTAATCTTCCTATTTAATATTTTTATCCATTTCGCAATCATTTAATTTCCGCGGCAAACTGTATGATATTTTTTTTTTACTAACTGGCCTTACGGCTTTGGGTTCCAGCCCTAGAATAGTCCAGTACAGTACGATAAAAAAAATGCAACCAAGATTAGTTAATGCATAGATGGGCAGAACGGACAGTAGGCATTAATACTTCCGAGACGCAATATTATGCTATTGTAATAATATGATAAAATTAGTTATTGACGTGAGTTTAATGTTTAACCAACTTCAATAAATAAAAGGTTTTTATTTATTAAAGTTGATAATTTTTATTTTGTACTATCGAATGCCCGCGACTTCGTCTGCGTGGTTTGAGGATTTTTGATTCCCGCGGGAACTCCTTAATTTTCCGGAATAAAAAGTAGCCTATGTGCTATTCCAGACTATAATCTATCTCTGTGCCAAATTTCAGCCCGATCCGTTCAGCCGTTGGGGCGTGATTGAGTAACAAACATCCATACATCCATACATCCATCCATCCAAACTTTCGCATTTATAATATTTATATTATATATTATATATTATTATTTTTGATTTGATTGATTGATATTTGATGAAAAATAAATAGTTAATTCAAAATTCAGAATTTTATTACTTCGTTGAACAAAAGTTGTTCAGTACCTATTATGTACAGCTACCTACTTACAAGTGTTTATTATTTAATCGTATTTTTAAATGCACACTGTGTAAGTGATTTATCTCAAAATAACTTTTAATATTTCTTTTGATGGCAAGTAGCATACTTAGAAATGTATAAAATAAAATAATTTCAAATGAAGTATTTTTCTGTGACTCGATCCATTACTACTCTTTCACCTCTCCCATTCCAACCCCTTTTTATTATAATAGTACTAATAATTATTTTTGAATTCTTTCATTTGCAATAAGGTTTGGCGAGGATTATTTTAAACTGTTTTAGCTGTTATTATTTTAAATTTCAAGTATTTTGCATTAGTAGTTACCGAATTATGCTAAGTGTGACGGACAGTCATGTCGCACCACAAGGGTTGTTTTCTTATCATTTTGGTACGCAACCCTAAAAATGACTTTATTTCTATCAATTTTTCGACAAAACTTCAGTATCAACAATTAACAAATAATTAAATTAAAAAATCCCACGACGAACTGCAGCGCCCCATTGTGTGGACTTTGACCTTTAAATATATCTAAGAACCTTCTCACAAGCTATATATATCTAATGCAAAAAACCGCATAATAATCGGTTCAATGGTTTTCCAGGAAACTGGTTACAAAAAAGTGGTAAAAATAACAACGTCATACTAACATTTATCGTTTACCTCAGAGAGTACACTCATGTAGGTATTATTTTCGACAAGCGCATCTGTACTAATCTATGACCGAGTCATACGTTTTCAAGATGGCGCATATGTTGCAAGCAAGTTCCCGCTTTTCAGTCTAGATGGCGTTGTTAAACATAAGTCCACATTCTTTGTTCGACAGGGCCCGTCTGTGTAAATTGAGGTCGTTGTAGGTAGCAACCTACACACCAAACACAGATCACTCATAAACTAGTCCTCATGATGACAGTAACCAAGAATCAATGAAATTATGAATTTAACTAATGAAATAGGATTCATGGATTATAAAAAACGTTTTTATTTTTCAATTTCGAGTGAGATTGCTATTGATAAAATAAAACTATAAAATACAGCAATCCGCCATATTGCGTCACAATTGTTTGTTTTCGAGCTTTGAAAATCACACTATTGCTTACTGCACACTGCACAGAGTACATTGGTAAAAACATTAAACAATAGTGACGCCACAACGACGCCATGAGTCATGACACCGCCGAACGTTTTGGCGTGAATTTTAAAATTTAAATTTCAAATGCTAATTTTATCTACCAAACTATTTTTCTACTGAAATAAGATATTTTTTCGAAATAGTAGATACTTCCGAACATAATCTGAAACCGATTAATAAGTCCGATGCGCATAACAGATTACGACGATGTCGAGTTGGTATCAATACGGCGAGCGCGGCTTGCACGAGTCCGTACCGTACTTGTCCTACTTGATACTCTTGATACTAGTCACATCACAAAACTAGAGACTAGTGGATACTATTTAGTATTTAGTATTTGGTAAAGTCCCGACTAGTGACAAAGAAGACAAGTGGCAGACAAAGATAGAAAGACTACGGAGTCGTATAGTTAAAAAAGGACAGTATACATAGTCTGGCCATAAATACTGTTACAATTAAAAATAAACAAAATATTACATTTGAATTTGGAATCTGTCATTTTTATATGATTGTTCACTGTGTTTTCTCATTTTCGCGCCAATACATTGTAACATATTTTGTGATATTAAAATGGAGTGGGGTGATAAAGAGAACCGAATCGCTGTGATTGCATTACACAAAGTAGGTATGGAGCCAAATACAATTTTTAAAACTCTCCATACGCTTGGTATTAGTCAAATGTTTGTGTACCGGGCTATTGATAGGTACAATGAAACCTCCTCTGTTTGTGACAGAAAAAGATCTGGCCGTCCACGTAGTGTTCGTACGAAAAAGGCGATCAAAGCAGTAAGGGAAAGAATTCGAAGAAATCCTGTCCGAAAGCAAAAGATTTTATCTCGGGAGATGAAGATAGCACCTAGAACCATGTCGCGTATTTTAAAAGATGACTTAGGACTAGCAGCCTATAAGAGACGCACTGGTCATTTCTTAACTGATCATTTAAAAAAGAATAGGGTGGTAAAATCAAAACAACTACTTAAGCGGTACGCAAAGGGAGGTCACAGAAAAATTTTGTTTACGGATGAGAAAATTTTTACAATTGAGCAATATTTTAACAAACAAAATGACCGTATTTATGCTCAAAGCTCTAAGGAAGCTTCCCAATTAGTCAACAGAGTACAACGTGGGCATTATCCGACTTCAGTGATGGTTTGGTGGGGTGTTAGCTATGAAGGAGTGACTGAGCCATACTTTTGTGAAAAAGGTATTAAAACATCGGCACAAGTGTATCAAGATACCATTCTTGAGAAGGTAGTTAAGCCCCTTAACAACACCATGTTCAATAACAAAGAATGGTCCTTTCAGCAAGACTCAGCGCCGGGTCATAAAGCTCGATCCACCCAGTCTTGGTTAGAAACCAACGTTCCGGACTTCATCAGAGCTGAAGACTGGCCGTCATCTAGTCCCGATCTTAATCCGCTGGATTATGATTTATGGTCAGTTTTAGAGAGTATGGCTTGGTCTAAATGCCATGATAATTTAGAGTCCCTAAAACAATCCATACGATTGGCAGTGAAGAATTTTCCCATGGAAAGAGTGCGTGCTTCTATTGATAACTGGCCTCAACGTTTAAAGGACTGTATTGCAGCCAATGGAGACCACTTCGAATAAGCTTTATATATTTTTAATGGTTTTATATTAATGTATTAAACTAACACACTGTAATAGTAATAAATGTTACGTGCAATAGAAAAAATGTTTTTTTCTTTGTAACAATATTTAGGGCAAGACTATGTATTTTTGCACTCGGCCCGCTCGAAAAGTGCCATTTGAATTTGAACCATATTTCAATAAGATTAAAACTAACGCGACACGCACTCCTGTTTGCCTAAATAATTCTTGTGTCATTGAATTTGAACCATATTTCAAGGTGAAAAGAGTGCGCGTCGTGTTATTTATGATCGAAATATGGTTCAAATTCAAATGACACGTTTCGAATGGGCCACGGGTGCCGCGTCATTTTAAGTACCACAGACCACAAGTACTACCTAGCCTCTCTGGGACTAGGTGGATCGAGTATTTTAAAAGTTGGTAACAGGTGCGACCTAGTATCGATAAATACCTAGTCCCTGTACCTGTTCTAGTGTATACGCCTCATCTCTACAAAAAATTATCAATGGTAACTTCACTATACTGACAGATAGCTGCTAAACGATAATGAAAAGCGCATACAATATGTTATCTTTAGTAAGCAGTAACCCCTTCCAATGATAGATAATTCTGCTGAAGATAGGAATGGTTATCTAGCTGTCCAATAGTGAAACGTAAAACAGTGCCTATTAAATAGATTTACGGCCGTTTTCAATAACCTATCAAAGATTACGGACAAATAGCTATCCTCGATAATCAGTAAGAGCATAACTACCTCTAAAGGAGCCCATACACGGGACAATTATCGAAACGATTTGTCGCTCGATGTTAAAATCGAACGACAACTTGTACGTGTGTGGCAATATCGCATCCGATTTTGTGGTCGAACGATCGAATGGAGATCTCAACAGGCAACCCCGAAAATATTGATTGCGATCTGAACATCGTTCGATATATCGCACGTGTATGGCGTGATCGGATGCGATCATCGTCAGTCTGCCTCTATCTTTCGCGCGAGTAGCCTAGAGTAGTATTATTCTGGAAGATACCTTATGCAAAAGCTCTAAGTATGTTTCCTCTGACATACTAAGGTAGTTATGCCAATCTTTAGGATGAAAACGTAATTCCTCAAGAATATTGATGTCTTTTCAGAAGCCATCTCTTAGTCCATTCTCTCCTAGTCTTCCTTTTATTTATTGTAGAAAGTCATTTTTTAAATAAAATGAGCACCAATGCGCTTAAACGAAGTATGTAGTTGTGACTTCATCGCTCACCCACGTACCTACGTGCTACACGTTTTCACTCCGCACAGAGACTGAGAATCGTACGAACGACCATCACATCGTTCGTGTGTAACGGACGGAAATCGAAAGATAAAATAGTGCGATTTTCTTGACGATCGATCGAAACGACAAATTGTCCCGTGTGTGGGCTCCTTTACCTGCGCTTCAGAAACAAAGATAAGTGCTACCTATCCTTGACTAACAGTAGATAGCTCCTTCCCTCTCGTCTATCCAAGTCTCTCGAACGTTTCATTCTACGATAAAATCAAAATAATGTTACACTCGAAAACTATTTTTATTTATTATTTTTTACTATCATTATTAATTAAAGTATACAGATAAAGACTGTTTTTATTAGAAAGAGGTATCAAAACGTAAGCAGGATTAATTATTAGTTGATTACTGTGATTTTTACCAAAATGAATCATGAAACGGAACGTATTGACATTTGGAATTTTGACAAGTGACATCGGGATCGACGGCCGACGCACGGTTTTGTTTTTGTATTTGTAATTTGTTCATTTTGGTTTGTAGTTCCCACCAAAACGTGTTGTTTTGTTAAATTTACGCCAGTGACCAATATTATTATCGTTTCTTTTGCTCTTCAAGTACCAAGATGGTAAGTAAGCAAGATGGTAAGTATATACTACGCTGTATTAATTCTCTTAAAATAGGTATCAAGTTCATAAAGATTTATTTTCAGTCAGGGAATTCGAAAGCAGCACCAATGACAAAGGACGAGACGATGTTGCTGGTTCAACTTGTGGCAGCAAACGCTGTAATTACGAATAAAGCCACCAACGCGACGAACAACAAGTTGAAAGAACAGGCATGGCAAACCTTGGAAGGCGAGTTTTCGGCTTCTTCAAGTTTCCCGCGAACTTCTGCGCAGCTGCGTCTGAAGTGGGAAAACTTGAAAAAGTCAGCTCGCAAACGCTGAGCTAATATGCGAAGCAACCTTAACAAGGTGAGTGAATTAGATTAGTTCATAATTGTTCAAGTAGTGATGTTCTAGATTATGCAGGCACCATTTTTTCAAAGTAAAGCTTAGCATCTATTTTAAAATACATACTGTCAGCATCATGAAACAAGTGCGAGTCGGACTCGCGCACGAAGGGTTCCGTACTATCATCTATAATAGAAAATCACGTTTGTTGTAGGTATACTATTTTTTTGTCTGTTTTAGTTTTTATATAAATCCATGAGAGTTTATTCTAGCTTTTCGGGTAGTTTTGATAAAATCTATTACTCAATTCGAAATTGTATCCATAAAGGGCTATGGTAACTAAATAGTGCACAGTACGTGCCAGCATTTAAGTCAATATTGCTAAACACGTTATCTATTTGAGTATAACCCGTTGTGGTAACAACATGAGAAAGTTTTGACTTTAAACCTATATGGTCAAAATATTTTTTTAAAGGTGCGTTCTCATTATGTTCTAGTAAATCAACATTGAAATCCCCGCACACTATTGTTGGAGGTAACGGGAGTGTTCTGCCATCAAATATTACATTATTCATTGCATCTAAAAAATCATTCCGTTTACATCGAGGGGATCTATAAATCCCAATAACCCGAACTCCTTTTAAATCAAAAGAAATGCCCTCACTATGCCCTTTCCCACACGATGTTTGAAATACGCTTGCGTTGATTTTCGGGATATGAATATTCTTTAATGCAATCATACCCATTCCGCGGTTTGCCGAATTTAGATTTGGGCCGTGAGTCTTAGAGATAATATCCAAATTATTAATTTTGAAAGAATCCGATGAACTGGCCCACGTTTCTGCTAAAATTACTATATCAGAATTGTTTATTATTGGATCGACGATTACATCATCTATGTGTTTCCTTAAAGATTGCACGTTGTGATATACTACTTGAATACAGTCAAGTGGCCTTTCTAAGCGAAGATGTCGGATATTCAGGTTCGAGACGAGCCACGCGATGAGCTGCTGTATCTTTTTGCTGTGATAACTTTGACCGTTTTTTAAATAAAGACCTATCTTTTTGAGTTTGCGATCTGTCCCTTTCCATTTCCTTTAATCTTATTTCCGGATTGTTTCTCAATGCCCTTTTTTGTTCAGTTTTAGTAATTTTTTGCTTTTGTAGATACTCTACTACAAAAATGTTACGCTTAGGATTCCCCCGTGGCTTCCTCGGAATACATGGAAACCGTATCAGCTCTCTACTATCTAGAATGCGCAACAAATGGGGACGCATTTCGGCTATGATGAAATTTTCAAAAACCGGGTTACGTTTTAATGCAAGTGATGTGGCAAAGGCAATAGCAAAGACGCCACAGTCATAATTATTAGACTGCTTCTGTACATCAGGGAAAGAAGTTGACGGCTTGTGTGGGAAGAGAGCATCCACAAACGTTTGCTGTAAAGGCGGCAAACATTTGCCATTAAGACTATCATATATGCGCAATGAATCACCATTGTAAAATAAGCACACCCAATGTCCGACTACACTGTAATTCTCTCCATAGTAAAGTAACTGAATGTGACTCTGATTACGATCAAGAGGTGATATGTCAGACAAATAGTTCAAAAAATCCATTGGACAGGGCTGGGAAGATGTATAGCGTTGTAAAATGTTATGAAAAACATTTACACAATCATCCTCCACATAATTATTTTCACTTAATAAATATTGGAAATCGAAATCAATGTTTCCGAAATCCATTTTCATTAAAATACCTACCTATCTAAAAAATTTAACCGCTACACAAGTAAAACCTTAAATAAACTTGTTAACTAGATACCTAATTACCTAGGTAGGTATGTAATTACTTTTAAAAAATCTGTAGATATAGTACATATCTACAGATTCTGTAGATATAGTGTAGTGTTTTATTCCAGTTACAACTTAACTAAAGTTGTAACTGGAATAAAATATGTAATACTTACTTTTTTTCTAAAGTAGGTATTAAAAGACAATCAATAGTACTGACCTAACAATTAAATAGGTACCTAAGTAGGAACGTACTTAACCTGTCAATCATAGAATAAGTAACTACCTACTTACCTATGAAAAATTCGAAAAAAAGTCCTTATCCTTATCCTTAAGTAAACAATAATAAAACAACCTAAATTATAAAATAAACTACTTAATTGCTAAGACCCTAATATTTTATATTATGTTTAATTTCGGTGGGAGAATTAGCTAAGACCCTATTATACCTACAAAGGTAAGTAGGTACCTACTTAAAAACAATAGCACGAAAGTAATTACCTACCTACTCAATACGGAACAATAGTACTGACAATATTAAATATGAAATCAAATCTTCAACAGATATCTAGGTAGGTAGTGGAATAATAAGTATAAATTAGGTAAGTACCTTGTCAATCATACAATAGGTACCTAATTAGACTAATTAGGTAGGCACCTACCTATAAAAATGCCCAGAAATAGTTTTATGCTTAATACTAACGAATTACAAAACAACTGAATTACAACCAAAATTTATAAGACAAACTTATTGTTAAGTAGGACCTTTACGTACCTAATAAGATTACCTGGAGGTACACCTGTCTACTTAGTAGGTGCTTATGATAAAAAGTTAAGAGAAGTTATTTTATTTAGCGTAGGTACAAATTGCACAGTCAACTAACTTAAGAACCTAGTTAATTTTGCAAATAATATCACCTAGAATATCACCTAGATACTACAAAGTTTAGTTCTGTTTACAAAATTACGAGAAATCAACGAAATTCCAAGTAGTAAATTGCCAACTTATAGGTAAGTTTTCGATACAAATCCGGGCAGAATGACGACGCTCGCGCGAATACGCGCGGTTATGGCTCGCTCCGTGATGTTACCTCCCCCGCTACCCGCGCGGCCGTTGCTTAGCAACCGCGGCGCGGCGCTCGCACCGCGTTTACATGCACGAATTATTTTCATTTTTTTTATAGTTAATATATTCCTAAATATTTACTTACAAATATTCAAGTTTCTACCTGTTTATTAAGATCGAGTAAAAATTGCTTAAAAATTACGTTTGTTGTATGGAAGCCCCCCTTTAATATTTACTTTATTGATATTTAATTATTTATTTTGAAAGGTAATATACAAGTTAATATTCTGTGAAAATTTGAACCGTCTACCTGTTACCGTTTTATTGAGCAAAAAAATACGAAAAAAACACGTTTATTGTATGGGGACCCCCCTTAATATATATATTTTTTTAAATTTTAGTATTTGTTGTTATAGCGGCAACGGAAATACATCATTTGTGAAAATTTCAGCTTTCTAGCTATCACGGTCTATGAGATACAGCCTGGAGACAGACAGACAGACAGACAGACAGACAGACAGACAGACAGCGGAGTCTTAGTAATAGGGTCCCGTTTTTACCCTTTGGGTACGGAACCCTAAAAAGAGGTTAACCCTGTAAATACAGTGAGTGAAATTTCAATATAATGTAAGGATAAAACTAGAGTAGGAATGTCATATCTGTATAGGTACCTACAACTATTGAATCTATAAACTCCAGATTTTACATGTAAGGTCAGGTGGGGTAAGAGGGTCGCGGGGGGAAGAGAAACTGTAACTAGTAAAAAGAAAACTATAACGCCGAGCTCTATGGTCACTACGTCGATAAAACAGTATTAGGTGTAGTTCATATATTCTTGGATAGATGGCGCTACAACACGGCAGCTAAGCGAGTAAAAGAGAGACAAAAAATCAGTTGTCAAACTAAAAAAACCAAGACCTAGCGGCGTTCCTTGTTTGTGTTATTAAAATATTAAAAACATCAGTTTTGCGGTTGATTGCTATGGTATGTGTAATTATTACGTTTAATCTTTATTTTCTACGTATTGTATTGTTTTTAGTGCTTTTTCGATGTCAATAAAAACATAACCTTCAAAATGGCAAGCTGGGAAAGAGGAATGGCTATACTAGGTTAAGAGAAACATGTTCCTCTTTCCCGGTTTCAGGGGGTAACAAACATTTTTAAAATCCGCTAAAATACCGGCTGACTTTTTAAGTACTGGCCAAGATTTGTAGGATGAACCTCTTTTTCTATGGGACCAACCTTCGTACTCGAAATAAAAAGTCAGCTGTTCCATACAAAAGTATCGATCAGCTGTGACCAAAAAGTATGAAATACTTAGTAGATTTTTTTCGAGTGCAAAAGTTGGTCCCATACAAAAGGTTAAGGTTTATCCTACAAATTTTGGCCAGGACTTAAAAAGTCAGCCGGTATAACACGTTCCGTAAATAGCCATGATTTGCTTAACTGTTTATTTGTTACAGAAAAAGCAAAATGCCTCGAGCTTACGTAAGAAAGACCGATAGAAGTTCTTACCCTAAAGAAAAACGATTAGAAGCAGTTAGGGGCGTTAAAAGTGGCGCTTTGTCAGGTTATGCAGCCTCAAAACATTATGGTATACCAAGAGCGACTATAATCAATCGGGTATATCAGCGTAAAGGTATGAAATCAAATACTTTGGGGAGGGCCACGGTTTTATCGCAAGATGTAGAAGAAAACCTTGTAAAAAAATTGCATGTGATGGAGAGATATGGCTTTGGCTTGACGAGAAAGGAAGTAAAGGAGATTGTGGGGCAATATGTCACAGCGAATGTTGTGCATAGTCCGTTCAAAAACGGAAGTCCTGGAGAGGACTGGTTCCTTTCATTTAAAAAACGACATAATATCTCTGTGAAAAAGCCGCAGCCGGTGGAGTATGCCCGAAAAAATGCATGCAGGCCTAATGTGATATACCCATATTTCGATTTGCTTGAAGAAACAGTCAACCAACTAGATCTTCTTGACAAACCATCCCATATTTGGAATGTCGATGAGACAAGCTTTAGTAAAGACCACTCTAAGGCAAAGGTCGTTGGATTAAAAGGATAAACTTCCACAAGAACAATATCATCTCCTGGGAAAGATAACACTACCGTCTTGCTGGGGTGTAATGCTCTTGGAGAAAAAACTCCCCCTTTAATTATATTCAAGGGTAAAAGCGTATGGGATGAGTGGACGTCACAAGAAGGGTACCCAGGAACAGCGTATGCCGCAACAGCTAGTGAGTGGATGGAGACAGCTGTTTTTGAGGCGTGGTTTGAAAAGGTTTTTCTGCCAACTGTGGGACAAAAGCGGCCCATACTTTTAATATACGATGGGCCATATGGGAATAAATATTATTGAGAAGGCCCGAGCAGCACAAATAACGATATTGAAGATTCCTCCTCATACCAGCGATGTGTTGCAGCCGTTAGATTTGGCTGTTAATAAGCGAGGCGAAACACTACCGTCTTGAGTGAGCGCGGCAAACGTACTGAGGCGCCTTTGAGCATCGACGAAAACCGACAACGCTCGGCTCGGGCCGCGGCACGCTCGGGCGAGGCAGCGCATGCGCTGGCCTCGGGCGAGGTACGTCTTGACCGACCGAGGATTTGCCTCGCGCGGCTGCCTCGCGAGGCGGCTCGCTCAGTCAGTACGCGGCTAATAAACCTTTTAAAGATAGATGGGATGCAGCTTTGGTCAAGTGGCAACGATTAAACATTGGTAAGAAACTGCCAAAAAAAGAGTTCGCAAAAATTATTGGCCAAATTTGGACTGCAATAGATCCTAATGTGGGTGCAGCTGGGTTTAAAAAGGCGGGTATTTACCCACTAAACAAAGATATTGTTCCAGAATCTAAATTTAATCAATTGCTTTTGCGAGAGTGGAAACAAACAACAATGTCACTTGTAAACCATTTTGGTGACTCTAAAACAAAGTCTTCAGACATGTCCTTTAACACAAGATCAACAAAACAGTCAGCAAATTAGACGTTTAAATCCAGATTCGTTACTTAACATCACTTTGGCAAGGATTAATTGTATATATGAGGCACACAGTCAACCACAGCAAAGGCAGCAAAATTTGAATGATTTAGCAGGATGTTCAAAAAATTTACCTGAAACCGAAAATCTAAAGCCTAAGTGACACAGTCAATCACAGCAAAGGCAGCAAAATTGCAATGATTACGCAGGATGTTCAAAAAATTTACCTAAAACCAAAAATCTAAAGCCTAAGGCACACAGCCAATCACAGCAAAGGCAGCAAAATTGCAATGATTACGCAGGATGTTCAAAAAATTTACCTGAAACAGAAAATCAAAAGCCTAAAATACATATTCTTGAGGACCGGACGATTACGTTTGAAGATTTATTACTCATGAATATAAAAGCAGGCACAAATAATAAGATAAAAAGAAAAAGAATTGCCCCTGGCGCAGAAGTAATTACGCACGACGATGTTTACAAAAGATGTAAGCAAATGGAAGCAGAAAAAGCTGAAAAATTGAAGCAAAAACAAGAAAAGAAATCCAAAGCAAATGTAAAACAAGAAATAAAGCAAAAATCTAAATCACAGTTAAAAACTACGTGTACTAAAAAAGAGAGTAATAAGAAATTATCAAAAAAATAGAAGACAAGAGTGGGAGCTGAATCATCCAGCGAAAGTGAAGTAGAGATGAAAATCATGGATGAAAGTGAAGATGATGAAGACTTTGAACAGTATTGCAAAGATCTTTATAAGCGAGATGATGAAGAAGAAGGAGAAGAAGAGGAGATAGATGATATAAATAGGCAGACCGATGAAAACAAAACAAATATAAAAACACGGATGCGAGATATGGAAATGGAGGATGAGCGTAAAGAAGATAAAGAAAACACGCAAAAAGCAGAAAACTCAAATTTAAATGTTGTTCGAAACGATTGGTTAAGTTTTGCACAAAACGATCTGTGAAACATTACACACACACATTAAACACAGATGATGGTGTTCCAGTTGTCCAATATGTAAGAAAGACACTGACTAAAGTAGAAGACCAGACAATGTTCACTTATCCCGCATTGGAAGATATATCTGAGGTAAAGCATCAAGAAGATATTGTTACTAAATTGCCTAAGCCAGTTATTGGCAAATACCTAGTTTTTAAAATGTCTTTCAAAACTTTTAAGGCCCGATATACAATAAGGCGGCAACCAACTGTAGGTATAAAACTCGCCACACTACAGCATATATATATATATGTACGCATATATAGCACTACGCTCTACGCTCAATTTTATAGCCAACTAACCAATTTTGTTACTTGAAATATTTGAATATGTATTTACTACATTACATATACCTAATTTCTATGCATCCGCGCCACATTATTACAGTAAATACTAGCGGACGCGCCCCTGCTTCGCTCGGGTGAAATTTTTAAAAATTCCTTGGGGGTGAAATTTCCAAAAATCCTGAAACACGTGTTTCTTTATATTTAATCGAAAGCCCAAATACCAATTTTCATGAATGTAAACCGTAAAATAAAGAACTTTCATACAAACTTTCCTCTCCTATTTGACCCCTTTGCGGGTCGAATTTTCAAAAATGGTAACACACGTACTTCTTCATATTTAACCGAAAGCCCAAATGTCAAGTTTCATGGCTAGCTATAACTTGAAAAATGAAGAACTTTCATACATGCTTTCAACCCCTATTTTACCCCTTTGGGGCTGGAATTCCCAAAAACAGTACACACACGTACACACGTACTTCTTTATTTTTTACCAAAAGCTCAAACCCCAAGTTTCATGGATATAACTTGAAAGATACAAACTTTCACCACTATTTCAACCCCTTAGGGGTGGAATTTTGAAAAATCCTCCATAGTGAGCGCCTACATCATAGAAGGAACCTACTATCAAAATTTCAAGTTTCTAACCCCAGCAGTTTAGGCTGTGCGTTGATAGCCAGTCAGGACAAACGATTTTATTTATATAGAATAGATAGAAAAAACCGGCCAAGTGCGAGTCGGACTCGCGCACCGAGGGTTCCGTACAAACATGTAGTAAGTTTTAAATGATTAATAAAACTACTTACTAGATCTCGTTCAAACCAATTTTCGGTGGAAGTTTGCATGGTAATGTACATATATTTTTTTTAGTTTTATCATTCTCTTATTTTAGAAGTTGCAGGGGGGGGGACACACATTTTACCACTTTGGAAGTGTCTCTCGCGCAAACTATTCAGCTTAGAAAAAAATGATACTACAAACCTCAATATCATTTTTGAAGACCTATCCACAGATACGTATGGGTTAGATGAAAAAAAAAATTTTGAGTTTCAGTTCTAAGTATGGGGAACCCCCAAAATTTATTGTTTTTTTTCTATTTTTGTAAGAAAATCTTAATGCGGTTCACAGAATACATCTACTTACCAAGTTTCAACAGTATAGTTCTTATAGTTTCGGAAAAAAGTGGCTGTGACATACGGACGGACAGACAGACAGACAGACATGACGAATCTATAAGGGTTCCGTTTTTGCCAAATTTGGCTACGGAACCCTAAAAAGATTGACATACCTACTTACTAATATAGATAATAGATAGAGGTATGTATGCGCCCGATCATTCACAAACGCTAGGTACAGTGTTCTTCTATGTACCTATAGTACGCGCGCGAGTTGAATGCAGAGCTAATATTGTACGGTGACACACGATGCATTCAACTCGCGCGCGTAGGTTCTATACATGTCAAATGTAAAAATAAATGGTACGAAACCCTTCGTGTCCGACTCGCACATGACAGGTTTTCATTGTGGTGTATTTTTTTTTATTTGGTGTATTTTTATGCGGTGTACCTACAATAAAAGTGTAATTTCATTCATTCTCATTCATACGATTCATGTGATACCTACTGCCCGCTGACAGACAGACGGACAGAGAGCGCAGGCTTAGTAATAGGGTCCCCGTGGCACACTCTGGGTACGGTACCCTAAAAAGAATAATCGTAAAATATAAAAATAGAAAAGTCCGCCGGAGTGACCGCGGCACAGCCAGGGTTGCCAAATTTGGTTTTGAAAACTACCGAACAAGGACGAGACCGTTGATAGGAACAAACACAACTGATAATAATTATTTTACACAATACTAGCAGATGCCCGCGACTTCGTCCGCGTGAATAAGTTTTTTAAATTCCCACAGGAACTCCAAAATTTTCGGGTTAATATATAGCCTATGTGACACTCACAAACTTTACCTCTTTATAATATTAGTATAGATTTATTTTATAAAATTACACATATTATGGCAGTAGGCATTAAAGGTTACAGGTATGCATAATTTAAGCTTCACCATGTCTACGCTTGATTTGAAATCAAAAATCACAAATGACTGACCTTCGCTCACGTTTCGACACGATTCGAAAGAAAGAAATGGAAAACGTCACGATTTGTGCGTGTACGAACCGGCAACGTCACATAATATATATTGCGGCAAATCTGATACTTCATTATGTATGAAACTGAATAAACCGAACCACTCATACTTCGGCATTTTTGTTATACTTGCTAAAATACCGAACACCTGGCAACCCTGGGCGCACCACTGGCGGCGACGCGCTAAGCAGGTAAGTTGGTAACTTAGCGCGTCGCCGAATCAGAGACCCGCCCCGCCCCCCCCCCCCCCCCCCCCCGTGGCTCTCGTACACAATTCATAATATTTGCATTTTTCGATACAGTTCATTAGTAAATAATCAAAGCTGTATCTAGGCATCCATACTAATATTATAAATGCGAAAGTGTGTCTGTCTGTCTGCCACGCATTCACGGCCCATCTATTCAACCGATTTTGATGAAATTTCGTAAAAGGATAGGTTGTATGTATAGGTGTAAGGCCATAAGCTAGGTACCTACTTTTTACCCTGGAAAATTAAAGAGTTCCTGCGGGAATCAAAAAAACGTAATCCACGTGGACGAAATCGCGGGCATCATCTAGTAGGTACGGAAATAATTGAAAAACTTATCCAGGTCACACACACAGTTTTTCACATAAAATTGTATAATACACGCCATCTAAATACCTGTTTCCTTATGAAAACCTAAAACCGTTTACCTATACCTACTTCTTTTTTTGCGTTTCAAATATTATATAATAAACTAGATGATGCCCGCGACATCGTCCGCGTGGTTTAAGTTTTTTATTATTACCGAGGGAACTACTTAATTTTCCGGGATAAATGAAATCATACTAATATTATAAATGCGAAAGTGTGTTTGTTTGTTGGTTTGTTGGTTTGTCCTTCAATCACGCCGCAACTGAGCAACGGATCGACGTGATTTTTGGCATGGGTATAGTCGAGGACCTGGAGAGTGACATAGGCTACTTTTTATCCCGGAAAATTGAGGAGTTCCCGTGGGAATTGAAAAAACTTATTTCACGCGGACGAAGTCGCGGGCATCAGCTAGTATGCTATAAAAGTTCTTATCTGTATGAAATAGAGCTGAAATTTTAAGAAACGGTCGAACGAAAACGTTTCTTACGAAAAACATTCCACGCGGACAAAGTCACGGGCATTAGCTAGCGATATATAATGACAAATAGTAATAATGATAACATGTGTATGTGTGAGTTTAGCAATACTTGTTCCCACAGAAAATTACCTATAAGTGTTCGCCTTCTATATTCTTCCTTTGTTGTGTCGTTGCGCGTTGGCCGCAACCTATACCTAGTAGGTAACTATAGTAACGTAATCATACTAATAAAATAAATGCGAGTGTTTTTGTTTTGTGGTTTGTTGATTTGTTGGTTTCTCTTTCAATCACGCCGCAACGGAGCAAGGGATCGACGTGATTCTTGGTATTGGTATAGTTGAGGACCTGGAGAGTGACATAGGCTACTTTTTATCCCGGAAAATTAAGGAGTTCCTGCGGGAATCAAAAAAGCTAAAACCACGCGGACGAAGTTGCCGGCATTAGCTAGTCTTACTAATCAAATAATATATAATAATAATCAAATAAATATTTTTGGATGTATGGTTTGAATGTATGGATGGATGTTTGTTACTCAATCACGCCCGAACGGCAGAACGGATCTGGATGAAACTTGTCACAGAGATAGATTATAGTCTGGAATAACACATAGGCTACTTTTTATCCCGGAAAACTAAGGAGTTCCCGCGGGAACCAAAAAACCTCAATCCACGCGGACGAAGTCGCGGGCATCAGCTAGTAATATTATAATTACTATGAATGTGAAAGGAATTTTTCAAGAATTGAACTTGAAGAGTTCAACCGATTTAGCTGATATTTGAAATATGAACACATGACCAACTTCACGGGTGAACTCATGGTGGAGAACTCCTCAAATACTCATCGTAACTCCTTCGTGTTTGAGCTCATTGGATTTGTCTTATCGTGTAGGTACTAAAGACCTAGAATGTAGTTGGCGTCCAGGGTATCATGATGGAATCGGGAGGTCGTCACAGGACCTCTTCAAATACTCATCTTAACTCCTTCGTGTTTGGGCTCATTGGATTTGTCTTGCCAAGTAGGTACTAAAGACCTAGAAAGTAGTTGGTGTCCAGGGTCTCATGATGGAATCGGGAGTTGGTCAGAGAAACTCGGTTGATTAAGTAGTTTGGTTCTGAAATATTTATGAAACATTTCGTGAACTGCGATCTTTTACGAAAACTGGTTTAGAAATCTCGTAGAAATCGGTATACCTACCTACTTGCTTTGAAAAAAGAAAAAACTCGTCGAATTCAGGATCACCTACTTTTTTTGAAGTCGGTCAAAAATAATTGTTAAATTGCATATAGCTTTTCCGGCTATTTCGGTTCCAAATCAATTTTTTCCATTCGCAGTATACAAACACGGCATTCGTGAAATCGTAATAATTTTTTGGCAAAAAGTGATACACCCGTCCGTTCACGAGCGCGTTTCAGCGCAAACCATAGATAATACCTATATACTAGAGATAGATGCGCCACTCACATTTCAAGTTTCTAAAAAGGTGTACCCTGTACGCTAGATGTCGCTGTATCGTGTACAACGCAGCTGGCAGTACCACCAGATTTAATTTTTTTTATCTCAATAAAATAGGAAAGGAAGTGAAAAAGGAAAAGTTTTTATATACTAATATTAATATTATCTACCAGAGAATTTAAGTAAAAACGCAAATAATACTAATATTGTAGATAACATTAACATTACTGATAAATAAAAACTTCACATAAGAAATAAGATTTTTTTTAAATTAAAATCAAAGCCTGAACATACATTTAAGTATTTATTTTTTTTCTTTTATGAGTATTATAATATTTTATTGCTTGAGCTTTAATGATATTATCTAAATTATCATAAGTTATCTTTCCCTTAAGCAGCCTGTTAACATTGGTGCACCAACTGTGGACAACTACATTAATGGTTAAATGTAGTAAAAAATCAAAAAGCTTCTTATTATGATTTTCACAGGAGAGAAACGAAAAATCACAGAATATTTTTACTTTTTGCGTTATTACGTCTTTAATATTCTTGATTTGTGGTTCTTCATTCAATTGCGTTTGAATTACAATGCAAACCTCATTTAAGAATGTACACAACGCCTCAGATGGATATTTACAAGACGTTTTTGTGTAGTCCCTTTCTAAAATATAATCATTTTGGGCTGGAGGCGTTGTGCTTAACAATTGCATTTTGCATACATTACAATTTATACACATTTTTTTAAAACACTTATGAACTAAGTACCCAGCAATATAACGTTTTGCTTCCTTACTGGTTATATTGCTAGGTTCTGAATTGTTATTTTGCTCAAACAAATTGACTAAAGAATCCACATTTATATTTGCATCTGGTTTCTCTTCTGTGTTTACTGTTTGTGAATTAATTAAACATTTGAGTGGCTTTAAGATTTTGTTATTGTCCCGTTCACAGTTTGCACCAATTGAATGAGAGGAAGTTAAATTATTAACTAACAAAGTTTTATATGCTCCAGTAAATTGGCAGCATGTTGGAGATACATTCCGGATCCCATTGCTCCTGATACTGGAAAAGAAATTTTCTAGTGGATCCTGGTTCAAATTTCTTGTTAAAAGGCTGCTTACACTATGGTTAGCATTTAAATAAGAAAACATTTCTTTTACTACATGGATATTTTGGATCCAATTTTGAATTGATGGAACTTTTACAAATTTACTAGTGCCATCTTTTTGTACTTCAAAACCCATGGAGTTTAATACAGGTAGAACTTCATCCCAGAGTTTAAAATGCGTTGAGTTCTTTCTCAAAGCTGATTTATATATTTTGGCACTGTCTTGGTAACTATGACCATTAAATGAGTCAAATAATTTATCTACTAGTAGCAGCAGATCAGCAGTTGCGAGACACTCTTTAGGCAGAAGATTATGATCTGAAAAAAAAAACATATCAAACATTTAAAATGTATAGCTTTTTACTATTTACTATTAATACTAATATTATGAAGCAGTGAAATAAATGGGCCCACGACGTCAAAACATAGACATTGTAGGAAAAAATTGGATAAAAATTGGATTGGAAAAATAGATAAAAATTATTTAAAAATTTATTCAAAGTGTACACTTTGTGACTGTCATTTGTTGAATTTAAAGACTGAGGAAACTTTTACCCACAGGGGACCATACATCAAAAACAAGCAAACAAAGGCATAAATTTCTTAAAAACTGTTAATTTATGGAAAATCTAAGATATAATAACAATAGTTCCATTAGACGGGGACCTCGTGAGAGCTAAGCCAAAGCGAAAAACTTAAGTGTATAGATCTGGCTCACGAGGTTTCCGCTATGTGGCATATGGAGTTTACTGAAACAATCCTTATCAAAATGGTTTAATCTCAGTCACCCTCGCCAACCATCTGAGGCGACTGGGGTTTCATGACAATTCGCTTACAACCAACATGCACAAATCGATGTTGTGAAAGTATGTCCAATTTTAATTTTATTATTTTAGTCCAAAATTACCCAATTTTTGACGAAATTTGGTGCAGAGATAGCTTGCATCCCAGAGGCTACTTTTATCCCTAAAATCAAACAGTTCTCACAGGATTTTTAGAAATCTAAATCCACATGAACAAAGTCACATGCATCATCTAGTAAGGAAATAAAAATACAAACTTGCTAAGAAGCGTAAAGCTGCAGATACCCGTTGGCTGAAAACTTGAGCTGCAAATTTCACTTTCATCTTGGGTACTTTATCCTTATTCACATGTAATTCCGTTAACTTGTTAACCAAGCGAATGTCATGCTCTCCCACATCAATATCGAGTAACATTTGCAAATGGTTCCATTTTGCAACCTTTGTTTCGCCATTTTGTGTGTATTTTAAGTTTTTGGTCATTAGATTATTTCTCAATCCTTTGAGTATATGTGGAGGATCAAAAACTTTGAGATTTGAAGGTATTTTTCCTTTGTTTCATTAACCAGATTCTTTATTACTTTCATATTTGTTGGGGATTGGTCACAGATTGTAGACACAATTTTTAAGCCAGTGCTGTTGACCTGTACTATGACATTTTTAATTAACTTTTTTAATTCTGCACTGTTTGTTGCGCTCTGGCAGAATGTAAAGCAAATTGGTTGTTTAAATTTACCTTTTAGACTTTTCAGCATAAACACTAATGCGTGATCAGCAATTTTTGAGGTCCTATGTCCCCCAAAATCTTCAAAACCCCCAATCACATCAGGAACTTTTTGAAAATACAGTCCTGGAGATAGTGCCACCTCATCAAAAATTAACGTGCACAGCTTTTTTTCTTCAGGCAACTTTTTCACTGCTTTGGCTAAATGCTGCATTATATTATCGTTTATGCCTGGATTTAAAGATATACTGCTTAGCATTTTTTGCATGGTTCTTTTTGAAGGCAAACCAAATGTCCTTTGCAGGAAATTATAGGCTTTTTGACTTTGTTTGAAAATTGTTAAACACAAATTTTTTTCTTTTATGCTGAATCTCCTACCTCTGGCCTTTTTTGATGATTTCTTAAGTTGCATATTTACAAAAATGGCAGCTGGTTCCGGGAGATTTTCTACAGCATTTAAAAATGCCCGACTCTGTGACAGTTTTTTAGCCTGACGCACTCTTTCATTCAATGATTTGCACTTACTTTTTAAATTCAGAATTCGAGTTTTTAACGTTCTGAATTCCTTAGAATATTTTTGTGTTCTGGTATTAACTGAAAATAGAAAAAAAAATTTAGAACACAATAGAAATATTTTTATTTGAATAAATTTTTACAAGTGCTTTTAATTGGCAAGTGAATCTACAACTGGTAAGGAATCGAATGACTATCGAGAAGAAATAATTAAAAAAATTAATCATGATATATCGCTGAAGAACATTACTATTTTTTAAAAATACATACCTTTAGGATATCGTTTTTGTTTTGGATTTGGCAATTTGCAAGATTCTGAGTTGTGTCCTGTTTGCATATCAACATCCATTGCAGTCTCAACAGCAGCAGATGAAGGTAGCGCTATTGAAGAAGTTAAAGCTGAAAAATTAAAAATTGATTAGGTAAATTAAAATTTACTTTCTACAATCTAATATGCTCTTCCAATAACTATATATTGGGTTGATATCATGATGATGATCTAAAAAAACCGGCCAAGTGCGAGTCGGAATCGCGCACTGAGGGTTCCGTACAAACCTGTAGTAAGTCTAAAATTATTAAAAATATTTTTATTGTAATATATTATGATGTAACTAAAAATTTATGCTTTTCACAATTTTTCCTTTATCTGTGCTATAAGACATTGCTTCGTACCAAGCTAGACGTGCTTTGCCGTCGTTCTGTTTTTTCCTTTTGAGGTACGGAACACTAACAATTAATCATTATTCCTAGAGCTTGCTGTCACCATGTCTAACCTCTACAATCAAATCGAACTTTAAGGGTTCCTTGTAGTTTTACTACGGAATCCTAATAATGATTAATAATTGATTCGCTTTTCATGTTAAAAGATCATGCTTGTTATTTAGTACAAATATAAAATGACTTAAGCAAATTAAGGTACTTACGTAAGTTCAATGTTGGTATAGCGTTTCTGGTGAGACGTTTACTCGCAGAACGGTAAAAGTTTTCGAAGTGATTATCACATATTCTTACATTATTGTAAATGAATAAATCCCCTTTTCCTTTCACATCTTCATTCAAAACCATTTTCCATTGTTCAAATTTTTCCAAATTTAGGTAATCTGGTTTTGGAAATTGATGAAAAGGACCTTAAACAATATAGTAAGTTATTAATGACACAATGGACGTTATAATAATATAAACCATTTTGATATTAGTATGGTAGGAAATGTTTTCAGGGTTCCACAAGTAGGTACAGTGTAAGAACTCTTATTTGTTTGATCTTCAAAGATTAAAGTCAAAATCATGATCATACCTTCAGTCGCACATCCAAAATAACACTTTATTGCTGATTTTCTCGGCATCTTAGCCAAGTTCGTTGCGGCAAACCAACAAAGTCCGGTAGGGAAAAGCAGGGTCGATAAGTTGGCAGCGGCAGGTCCAGTTAGCAAGAGCAGGTCAATCGTCAAAGGCAGGTAACACGGGTCCAGGGCATAAAAGAGGTCAAACGTTCAAAGAAGATACAACAAAACAAGCAGATAATCCAGAATTTGACTACACGACACACCGCGAGCAAGAGCACACCAACGGAATATATTTGAAAAACCAAAAAAACTGTCAAGTAAAATAACAGATAACTGTCAAAGTTTTTTTTGGAATTTTTAGGCTCTGGATTCTAAGATTTTCGACTAATAAACGCCATCTATAGTACGCTCTAGAAAAATAGCCTACGAGTTTTTGTTCCGCGATCACTAGATGGCAGTGTTTTCTACGCAATATTTCTTGACGTGAATTTGTACGGCAGTTTCACTCCCCTGGCGCAAACTGAGGCGAAAAATCAAGTGCTCGGATATTTTCCTTAGAAAAAGTATTAAAAAAATATGGTGGGACGCATAAATGACTACGTACTTCACTTGGACGCACAATGTGGCATAGTTTAGATAGAGGACTATATATACCATCATTTTTTATATATTACTAATTAAAATATGCAGCGGATACATAAATGAGGGTTCCTGAACAGACCCCATTTTTCGTCATTTTAAGCGATTCATGCGTTCGATATTACGCATTTATGCAGAAAATTTGTATGGAGTGTGTATTTTTTATATGGTCAAACGAACGCTGAATACATGACCTTTAATTTGATACCATGATATCCCCACAGCTAGAATTCCTATTTCTTTAAAGTGTACCTGGAAAAGTATGAAATTTGTATAAGGCGCCTTAATGTTCAGTAAGTAAATTTTACTTAAGGTGGTTCGGTCCCCATACAAAAAACAATCGACATTAATTGGGTAATTTCATACTATTACTACATAAATTTATATGCAGATCTATTTATTTTGCACATTTTTATTGAATTTTCGACAAAAAGTGACATTTGTGGCTTATGTCACTTTTTATTAAATTCAATAAAAATGTGACTTCTGTGTGAAATAAAGTATTTTAAATATATTTTGCGGGAATGGTATTGCAAAATAAATAGATGCGCATATAAATTTATGTAGTAATAGTATGAAATTACATAATTAATGTCGATTGTTTTTTGTATGGGGACCGAACCACCTTAAGTTCCTATTCGCCATTTTTAGGGTTCCGTACCAAAATGGTAAAATGGAACCCTTATGGTGCGACTTTCTCCGTCTGTCTGTCCGTCTGTCCGTCTGTCCGTCTGTCCGTCTGTCCGTCTGTCCGTCCGTCACACTCGATTATTTCAGTAACTACCGAAGCTATCGACATGAAATTTGGAATAGTTGTGTGTGTGTAGTGGCCCAAAGACACTGGAATTAAAAAAAATTGGAAATTATTTTTGTTCTTATTTAAAAAGGGGGGAAAATCTGAGGGTTCAAATTTAAAAGTGAAATAACTGTACTGTGTGGGGTATCATATGAAAGGGTTTACTTTGTACATTCTAAAACAGATTTTTAATTATTTTTAGTTATGATAGTTTTTGATTTATCAGGGAAAATGTCTCAAAAAATACCGTTCCCCCCCCCTTATCTCCGGAGTTTACCAATCGAAAAATTTGAAATAATTATGGTCAATAGGAATTTACGTATACTTTACAGGAAAACTATAGCCAATGCTCTAACTAGCATAGTTTTTTTGATATTAACAATAAACCTCTACAAACAAAGTTAGTATTGCGGTTCATTAACAAAGGTAATTAATTCATAATAATGATACGGAACCCTTCGTGCGCGAGTCCGACTCGCACTTGCCCGGTTTTTTCTTTTTAATAGAGCAAAGACTTGTTGATTAAGACTGAATGTAAAGTAAAAGAGACTTATTTTTATGATTACTACATAAATTTATATGCACATCTATTTATTTTGCACATTTTTATTGAATTTTCGACAAAAAGTGACATTTGTGGCTTATGTCACTTTTTATTAAATTCAATAAAAATGTGACTTCTGTATGAAATAAAGTATTTTAAATATATTTCGCGGGAATGGTATTGCAAAATAAATAGATGTGCATATAAATTTATGTAGTAATAGTATGAAATTACATAATTAATGTCGATTGTTTTTTTGTATGGGGACCGAACCACCTGAAGTTCCTATTCGCCATTTTTTCTTTTTAATAGAGCAAAGACTTGTTGATTAAGACTGAATGTAAAGTAAAAGAGACTTATTTTTATGATAAGTATGTTTTAGAGTTTAGACCTAAGCTAGACTGATTTGGAAATTCGGTGGTTATAGTTTATATTTCACTACGAATGTTATTGTTTGTGACAGTATTTTTGTTGTGATACATTGTTGTTTACAATTACGCGTATAGGCCAAAATGAGAAAAGCAAAATTGTTATGGCGGAACCACACTGCGTTATTTGTTATTCGTTATGCGCCTTATTTGGCCGCATACGACCAAGTGTGGGCGGTTCATTCGTCTATATTTGCTTTATTTGCACGAATAACGCATAAGCGCGAATAGCAAATATGCTTATCCGTCCTCTTGTCGGTTTTTAGCACACTTCAAAGGACACAAACAAGACGAATATTTGTGTCGACTGCCCAGACTTCGTTCCCTTCAGTCACTCGCGTTCGCTGCTTACGACGGTCGTGATTATAAATTATATTCTCTTTGTAGTGTCCGTTTAGAGAGTATATGTGTTCTGTGGTCGTGTCTTGCTTAGCGCGACAATGGAGTGGACGAACGACTCAGTTATGCGATTTTTAGAGTTGTATCAGATGCATCCTTGCATCTGGGACCCAAAGAATGGTGGCCACAAAGTAAAAACAAAAGTTAATGATGCCTGGGTTGACATAAAAAATAATATGGGAGAACATAATTGTACAGTCAAAGAACTTAAAAAGAAGAAGGACTCTCTTATGTCCATGTACAGAGGGTATAAAACCAAGGTTAGAAAGTCGGGAATATCAGGTGCAGGTGCATCTGAAGTTTTCAGTCCATCATGGTTCGCCTATGAATTCATGGATTCTTTTTTGTCGGGCATATACAAATGCAATGCATCTATGAATACAGAGGTAAATAAAAACATTTCGTTTTATTTATATTTCTTTATTATAAGAGTATTTTAATTTGTCTGTGTAATACATCAATGGTGAAAGTGGTTAGCAAACGCATTTCTAATATCTACTGCTGTCCTCTGAGATCTCCTAGGAATGAGACGTATATTTCTTCAAGTGGGATTGTCAGGAATATTGTCCCTCCACAAGCCATTTCTTATTAAGTTATTACCAAAATAAGTGTCAAATGTACCTGGCGGATTGTAAAAAGCCCTTGAATGTTTACTCATTCTCAAAAAATTTTGTAAAACTACACAAGCCATTACCACTCTTATTGCTGGATCTGGTTGAAGTAATAAGGGCTTACGAAGCACTCTAAACACAGAAGACATTACGCCAAATGTATTTTACACAACAACTCGAGATGATGAAAGTTTTTTGTTAAATATTCTTTCTTTTGTACCTTCTAGATGTTCTCCTGGATATGGTTTCATTAAGGTTCTGTGTAGTGCGAATGCCCCATCACCCAAAAATACATAGGGTAGAGGGATGTTTCCATTTGGAAGTGGAGTTGCCGGGGGTAGTTGTAACAAATTATTTTCCATTTTATTCCACAAAGTAGAATTTTTTAATACACCACCATCGCTTATTCTGCCCTGACATCCAATGTCGGCAAACATAAAACAGTAGTTACTGTCTACCAGAGCGAGCAACACAATGCTGAATGATTTTTTATAATTATAGTATTCTGAGCCACTATTAAATGGTGCTTGCAGAACTACATGCTTCCCATAGATTGCACCAATGGCATGTGGGAATCTGGTGTGAAAACCATTTTCCACAGTCAACCAGTCTTGTTCGGTACTCGGCATCTGAAAGAAATAATAAGTATCAATTTAAATATATTTTATTATTTCAGGATAACAATAACGGACAGATAGCAGAACAGACAGATGACATAAACACTGGTGCTAACAATAACGGACAGAAAGCAGAACAGACAGATGACATAAACACTGATGCTTCGTCGTGGTCTCAACAGACACCAACTGCAACAAGGAACAGGCAGCGTAATCCTGAACTTCAGGAGGCAAAAAAAAAATGGATTTAGCATTTAATATACTACAAGATGTAACACAGTTAAAGCACAATGAACAAGAGGATGAATGTAGCATTTTTGGAAGGCTTGTAGCAAAAAAGTTAAGCAGACTTCCAGAAGATTGCAGAGACTTAATGATGATTAAAATAAATCAGTTATTTTATGATCAACGTTTGGAATGGGAATGCAACAGGCAAAATTCTTCATCAACTGAATTTTATCCATTTACACCATCACCCCAGCCAATAAGTTTAACTCAACAGGAAAATATTGGGCCACAAGTAGTAGGTACAAGACAAACCACTCATACAGGACCTTCTATGGAGGACACACCTAAGCAAGAGAGTTCACAGTTTGTAAATTTAGAGTATATGAACTCGGAAGTTACTACAGCCACACAACCATCCATTACTATTTACGAGGGCCGAGCAAGTGATTTAAATCAATTTGTAATTATAAAGCCAAAGCATTAGAAAAACCGCCTTGTTACGCTCTTTCATTAATAATAATTATATCAATAAAGTTGATTTATTAATAATATAAGTTTCTTTATATACCTTAATGCGATCCTTGAGAACCTCATATAAAGCAGTACAGACTTCTTGTACTTACTATTTTCGAAATAGCTTGACTGGATATTTTGAAGAGATAATGTAGGCTCCTATAACTGTCTCCCGAGGCCAAAAATCGCAAAGTTAGAGCTAATCTAATTTTAGACGGTATAGGTACAATCTCTCCAGTTTGTATTTTTTTTTGAAATTATTGGATCAACTTTTTGTAACAAGAACTCAAAATCGGTGTATGACATTCTACAGAAATTATGAAATTCATTCGACGGTTCTGCCAACATTTCTTGGAACTGCATCTCCATACTTTCCCTGGAAAAGACAAATTCATTTTAATAACTACACTAGTATAAACTGACGCGGACGGTTCGTAACACTGATATTTATGGATACTACTTACAGATTTCGTTTCCTATGACTCGTGATCATCCACCAACGTTTTCTGCGCGGTCTTGTAACTTTGTACTTGTACAACAGGTATTGGTAAGTTGCATTGAAGTAAAAATAGAAGTTTATGTTTTGTTTCTTTCGAGTTAATTTTTTTAAATTGTAATTAAGTAGGTAAAGAAATTTATTAAAACCATATCTGTTTTTAGAATACATTTCTATCCCAACTATTCCAACTAATATTATAAATGCGAAAGTCTGTCTTTCTGTCTGTCTGTTGCGTTTTCACGCCTAAACCACTGAACCAATCTTAAGAAATTTGGAAGGTAGGTAGGTTGACACCCGGGGCTAGGGGCATAGGCTTCATTTTAACCAATCACGAGACACTAAAGGGGGTTCATGTTTTGAAAAATTGTGCCAAGCGCGATATAACCAAAGCGCGGACGATGTCGCGGGCGGAAAGCTAGTTTTTAATACGTTCATTTAATACCAGAAAAAGTTTAGCACCTCTGTTAGCCTCCGCCAGACTATGCTCCTCGCGCTGCCGCGCAGCCCTTTCGGACCGGCGCTTTAACTACAAATAAATTTGTAACTTTGAACTCGAAACTTCGGTAATTTGGGGCCGTAGATTACGAATCTGCTATAATTTTCCAGGTTTTCCGCCGCCATATTGGAAAATTCATATTTATCAACAATTGTATCAATCTGGGCCTAACATTTCCTACGTACAATAATATTGTGAGGGTCACAATTGTATCATTCTGAGCCCTTGATTTCCTACGCACAATCGTGAGTGTCACAGTTGTATCAAATTGGGCCTAAAGCCTCCTTTTATACGTTTTTCTGAAAATAAACTATGAATGAAAAAAACATAAAAGTTACAAAAATATTTATTAAAAATCTCAATCACAACTTTGTACTAGTTTTACTTTAATAATAATCAACAAATGCTTTAAATGAGATCAACTTTAACATTAAATCAGATCAATGTTCTCTAAGTTTAATATTAAGTGTTAATTCAATTCAGTCTTTATTGTAAAAATCGAAAAAACAATTTCGGTCTTTGTTAAGGCACAAGTAAATATCACACTTTGAGCAACGACAACGACTACGACTAGTGCAGCCAGGAGCACGACAGCAACGAGGCTGCTTCAGAGTGTCGAAGACTGGCCAATGGTTAAATCCGTCGTACTGTCGGTCGACTGTTGGAAGAGACTTGACTCTGTATTTTGAAGAGTTAGGCATATCCGCAAATTCCAGATCTTCTCGTAGTCTCTTTCGTGGAGGGCCATTGAGAAGGTGGTCACTAATAGACAATCGAAATGCCAGCAAATCCATCGTGTCTTTAGATTTCCGATTATTGGCTTTGCAGTCAGCACGATACTCAAACCAAGAGTTTACTATAGCCAGGTCAATCAATCAATCAATCAATCGTTTATTTGCAAGAAACATTGTACAATTAAGATGACAAAATAATTAAAGAGCAAACATGTTTCGTCATTGCTGACGTGCAAATTTATAAAGAAGGTACTTAGTCTCTAAATATTATTATCATTTTATCATATTTTATAACGGTTTGCGTACTCTTGTATGGTGTAAAATTCTTTGTCCATTAAAAATTTTTGTAGTGAACGCTTAAATTTATAATAGTTTTTAATATTAACAATACTTTCTGGGAGTTTGATATATAGAATACAAGTCATAACAAAGGCGCTATTACCAAAATGTGTAGTCTTTGATGCCGGCATGCGGAGTTTATTTCTATGTCTTTTACTTTTTAAATTATCATAAAGGTGCAGATTTCTTCGAGCAAACAATATTGACTCTAAAATATACATTGAAGGAAATGTTAAAATTTTAAATTGTTTGAAATATGGCTTACAACTGTCGGTTTGCTTTAAATTGAACATTGCTCGTACACATCTTTTCTGTGCTTTAAAAACAGCATCATGACCCGCTGCGTTACCCCAGAAAATAAGCCCGTATCTCAAGACTGACGCAACATAGGCATGGTATGCAGTTCTAAGAGTATCTATGCTGACCACCTTAGCGAGCATATAAAGAGCGTAAGAGCATTTGCTCAATTTATTACATACAGCTTCAAGGTGCGCCTTCCAATTTACATTGTTATCTATGTGAAGTCCTAAAAATTTTGTTACATCAATGTCTTTAATTTTTTTATCGTCATAAGTAATGTCAAGGGG
Source organism: Erebia epiphron (assembly GCA_963932025.1). Classification (NCBI taxonomy): domain Eukaryota; kingdom Metazoa; phylum Arthropoda; class Insecta; order Lepidoptera; family Nymphalidae; genus Erebia; species Erebia epiphron. The sequence goes on from OZ009948.1 coordinate 5,048,671, forward strand.
AATAATTCGCTTATTTTTATTTCTAAAAATCATAACATTTGTCTTGTCAAAATTTAATATGAGATTATTTTTATTTAGCCAGTCAACTATAGTTTTAATTGATTGGTTTATTTCATTTTCAAAGTCAGGTATATTTTTATTTAAAAATGTCACAGTACAGTCGTCAGCAAAAAGAGTCATTGGATGTGGAATTGACTTTGGAAAATCGTTTATATAAATTATAAATAAGAGAGGGCCAAGTACACTCCCTTGTGGCACACCATACGATATTGATCGAATGTCAGATTTGTAAATAATTTCAGCTTTAGATTTCTGGTCAATTTTATTAATTATAGTGTACTGAACTCTATTCTTTAGATAAGATTCAATCATATTATTAATATTACCCCGGACGCCATAATCATATAATTTGTTTATCAATAAGCTATGATCTACATGATCAAAAGCTTTCCTTAAGTCCATAAATAATGTGTATACTGTGTATTTTCTATCTACATTTGTCATAACTGTGTTTAAGAATTTATAAATTGCCATGTTAATGTCGCTTTTTTTCCGGAATCCCATTTGTTCATCTGCTAATAATTTATTCCTGTCAAAGTAATCATATAGTCTCTCATATATTACTTTTTCAATAACTTTTGAAAATACTGAAACCAATGCAACCGGTCTATAATTTTTCATATCATCCCTCGTCAAACATGTGGATGGTCACCTTCACAGTCCACTTTCTAGTTTTACGCCATGTTCGATAAACCTCCACCATCTGGTCGCAAACATCAACACCACCCATGAAAGTGTTGTAATTTTTAGGGTTCCGTACCAAAATGGTAAAATGGAACCCTTATGGTGCGACTTTCTCCGTCTGTCTGTCCGTCTGTCCGTCTGTCCGTCTGTCCGTCCGTCACACTCGATTATTTCAGTAACTACCGAAGCTATCGACATGAAATTTGGAATAGTTGTGTATATTAGTAGCCCAAAAACACTGGAATTAAAAAAAATTGGAAATTATTTTTGTTCTTATTTAAAAAGGGGGGAAAATCTGAGGGTTGAAATTTAAAAGTGAGATAACTGTACTGTGTGGGGTATCATATGAAAGGGTTTACTTTGTACATTCTAAAACAGATTTTTAATTATTTTGAGTTATGATAGTTTTTGATTTATCGGGGAAAATGTCTAAAAAAATACCGTTCCCTCCCCCTTATCTCCGGAGTTTACCAATCGAAAAATTTGAAATAATTATGGTCAATAGGAATTTACGTATATTTTACAGGAAAACTATAGCCAATGCTCTAACTAGCATAGTTTTTTTTATATTAACAATAAACCTCTACAAACAAAGTTAGTCTTGCGGTTCATTAACAAAGGTAATTATTTATTAATAATGGTACGGAACCCTTCGTGCGCGAGTCCGACTCGCACTTGCCCGGTTTTTTATTAACAATGGCTGGACATGAGACTTCAATGTATCGTTTCCTCTTTTTATCCCATCGTGGGACCTGGGTTCGTGGCTCTGCTCCAAAAGCAGTTGAGATCATGAGTACACCTTTGTTGTCTTTCCATTTTACGACGCTCAAGGTGTTTTCCCTGTTGACAACCGCCTCATCTTCTCCTCTAGTCATCCTATTATCTTTCTTAAATTCAAACAGCGTTTTCTTTTTAGTATTAAATCGATTCGCCATCAAAGTTCCTGTTCCATCTAAATTTCTTTTGAGTAACTCTTTCATCAACGGCAGGGAGGAAAAAATACCGGTCGAAATAAAGAAAACTGCCTTCTGGGAGTGTATTGGCTAAGCGTAATACAACAGCAGCACTAACTCCAAAATTCTTCGAATCAGGCAAGTTTGTAGTAGAACCTTGATAAATTTCTAAGTCTAGAACTTGTCCTTTGTAGGTAGTTAACACGAAATTCTTCAACCCTGCTGGACGAGGTTTATTTTTTACCCGACTGCGGAACGCACAGGGTTATGTGTTCATCAGTCTATATATGTATTTTTGTTCCTTGCAGGACAGCTACAGCCTAAACGCGTGGACCGATTTTGATGATTCTTGCACCAGTTTATGCCGAGTATATCAGTAAAGTATCACTGTGGAAGTCGAATTTGAGAAAAAACAAAATGGCGCCCTCTAGAAGCCATAATGTAACAAAATAAAAAATTAAAGTCGATAGACTATGGCAAGTGGGGTATCGATGAATAGGTCTTGCAAAATCATAGTTAGGTTCCCTTGATCATTTTCTCATTTTATCGATCATTTAGGATTTACGAGGTTTCAAAGGTTCATTTTTAGTGTATTCCTTTGTGTCGCACTACAGACAAAACGGCTGAACCGATTTTGATAATACTTGCACCACTAGGTTTATCTTAATCTTCTGAGTGTCATAACGGAAGCCGAATTTAAGAAAAATCAAAATCGCGGCCTCTAGAAGCCATAATGTAAAAAATTAAAAATTAAAAGTCGATAGACTATGGCAAGTGGGGTATCGATGAATAGGTCTTGCAAAATCATAGTTAGGTTCCCTTGACCATTTTCTCATTTTAACGATCATTTAGGATTTACGAGGTTTCAAAGGTCCATTTTTGTGTATTCCTTTGTGTCGCACTACGGACAAAACGGCTGAACCGATTTTGATAAAACTTGCACCACTAGATTTATCTTAATCTTCTGAGTGTCACTACGGAGGCCGAATTTGAAAAAAAATAAAATGGCGTCCACTAGAAGCCAATTAATAAATAAAAGTCGATAGGCTCTATAGCCTATCAATAGTCGATAGGCTCTATAGCAAGTGGGGTATCGTTAGATAGGTCTTTTAAAATCACACCTAGGTTCCTTAGACCATTTTTCCGTTTAAATGATAATTTAGGATTTACGAGGTTTCTAAGCAAATGTTTAAAGTTCCTACTCATATCATCTATGTCTATCAAACTAGGTGGATTATCTCAAAAACCACTCAACCGATTTTAAAAATTATATTACTTATAGAAAGCTACATTATTAACAAGTAAAATAGGCTATATTTTATTTCCAAAAAAATTAGAGATCCTTACGAAAATTGCAATAATGTGAGTTAAGACGGAAAAAATTATCTCATCTGAGAGCTTACGTGGCGTGCGCTGCCTAAATCGTTAAAGTTACACGACAACAATATATGGTGGAAACGTTCCTCTCAAAAAGTTCTAAAAAAAAAGTCCACAATAGCATATAACTATCTTTTAAGGTTGACTCACAATAACCATTTTTATGATTTTCAAATTTCGTCACTGCTTTACTTGCGAAGGTGTTTTACCAACATAGTTTTAATCGTTAATTCCTTATCAAAATAAATATCTTACTCATCTCAAGTATTTAATTTAGACAAAAATTGTCTTTTACACCATTCAATTTAGATGAATATCTTGTGAGATATCATAGAAATACAGTAACCTTCATCAGAAAATGACGCGGCCCACAGCGGATAGGTAAAGGAGAAGGTGGGGCCTTACTGTCACAATATAATAAATATTACAGTAGTATAGTAACATATCATTGTATACCTAAGATTAATGTGACAAAATAACAAGCCTCAAAAAACTTGATGATTTTTACTCCTTCAATCGATCAATCAATAAATTCATCAATGCCTCATGCAGCGCATATTCGACTAACATAACTTCCGACTAACATTTTTAATGTCATTAAAATATTAGTTCCGAGTCCACTTAGTTATAAACTAAATACTAAATAAATAAATACGTCCACTACGTACTAAATACGTACAATTTGTGTGTTTGAAAATACTTAAAAATACCTACTTTTTTTGCATTGTCTACGGGCATTTTCGTAAGTGGCCGACGTTCATTGCCGAGGTCTCGTGACGTCGATGCGATAGGACTCTCGAAAATTAATAAGCACATTTCTTGGAAAAATAGCAGATTTACGAACTTTACCAAATTAATATTAGCATTATAAGTTATAACATATGCAAATTTGATGATGGTTATGGTGATCACCGCTCGTCATTACGAATAAATTAATCCGATGCTTATTACTACTTTTCATACAAAATACTTATTAGTACCTTTGGTGCTACCACAGAATAGGTAATAGGTGCTACTTCGGGCAGATAAAACGTCGCCTGTTTCCGATGAATACTGAACAAAAAAGTTTGAAATAAAAAAGTAATTTACAAAAAACAAAAAACCCGACTGCTTGGATACCAAAAAGCATAAAACAAGACATGAATTGAAGTATTTCATTATTATCAATTTAAATCGTAAAATATTAATAAAATGCATCAAGGCGCAGTCGCACGTCCTAAAGCTAAACTTAACGTGCGACTGCGCCTTGATACATTTTATTAATATTTTACGATTTAAATTGATAGTAATGAAATACTTCAATTCATGTCTTGTTTTATGCTTTATGGTATCCAAGCAGTCGGGTTTTTTGTTTTTTGTAAATTACTTTTTTATTACGACTACATTCAAATCGCACCGACCTTCAAAAGGTATCATTTGTTCATCGATTGAATAGTTACCAGCATCTCTTGGCAACTGCAGGCATCTGTTTCGGACGGCATCGATAATAGGCTGCACTCTCCATAATCTATTTTTGGTTTGTTCTTCAGTCTGATTTATCGCTGTAACATCTACATCTACACAATGCAAGTTTGTCCTGAGAAGGAAAAACCGTTCCCTAGACATTGCATTTGCAATCGGGTCATACCTGTATTTTTCGCTCCAAATCATCTTCAGTCTTGGAAATTTTATACACCCAACAATGGCATGTATTCCAAAAAATTTTTTTATATCCAGTAAAGAACAAATAGGTTTCATTTGTATACCAGTATTAGCCATATAATATTCATTTGTGGTCAAAGCCATCTGTTCCATGAGCTCGACAGTAAAATAGCGCTCAAAATATTCGTATGGAGTTTTAATATCTACTGGGTCACGAACAGAGTCATTTGGAAGGGGTTTGCCATTGAAGGGCTTCTTCTGCCAACCGGCTAGCATACTCAGAGGTATGTTATCGTCACCCGTTTCTTCGTCTTCATCAGAAGAAGAGGAACTCGAATACTCGGTGATTTCCTCAATAAAGTTATCCAAATCGATTTCGTCGTCGTCATCGCCCTCGTCTCCAGAGTCATTGAGCATCTCTGCGATAACAGCGTCGCTTAATACCGGAAACATGGTGCGGAAACTGTGAAAAATGAATAATAATTAGAAAATTAAAATACACATGAGATAGTGTAAGGCCCACGTCGATACAATTGTGTCAATAAAGTTCTTAATGCCGTTACGCCAAGGCGTTTGCTTGTCCATAGTCACTGTTATCACAAAAACATCCTATGTTTAATTATTTTATTAATCAATAACTCGTATTTTACTACAGTTACAAAATAAAACAATAGTAGGTACTTACTTTCGCAAAGTCGGGGAGCTCAATCAGTCACGAACTGTACAGGTTGAAACCTGCTCGCCGACTACGTGTCGGACAAAATTTGTGCAGTAGGTAAAAGTTTGCTTCTCGCACAATCGTACTGTACTCGGCCCGTCCACTGCCAACGTAAAACTACTGAGCTATACTCGACTTTGTGACCCGCACAATTGTATTGGAGCGGTCCGAAAGGGGTAGTACCCCAAGTAACACACAAGCAAGATAACAGTAAACATTTAGATTATTTTACAGTTTTAAAATGAATATCATTGGTATAAGAGCTTTCATAATATCCAAATGCTGAATTAATTTCAGTTCGGACTCTCACAATACTAAATGCTTGATTAATTCTGCATTTCTGTTCTACCTTTCTATATGCTTAGTAACCATTCTTCGTACGATTATTATACACAAGTCAATAAGCATTACGCATTCCAAGTGGTTTTAAGTTGGAAAACAGTTCCTTCGACAGCTTTTATCTGAATGGTCATAATCTGTATTGCTATTAAAGAATACTTATTAAGCAAGTGGCGTTTGAAACAGCTTATTGCTGAATGAAGTATACCCTTCTAAATAACGTTGCTATACAATTATATTAAAACAGCTTCATACTGAATAATTAATTCCATTTTATTTTTAACTGAATTAGGTTCCACGTGTTTCTAATTATTCTGTTGCTGAATAAAAAATATTATTTAACTTTTTATTAAGCTGCTTTGGGTATAATAGTAAGTTTGAAACTAAATTATTCAAATTTAAGACCACAGATGTATTCTTATAGCTACCATTGCTTAGTAATATAGTTACTAAAATCTTATATATTGCACACATTTATTTTTAATACGTTAAGTTTGCATCATATTATGGCCCCAAAATCTTGGAAAAAACGTAAAAGAATGGGTAATATCAAAAGAAAAATTTTAAAAGAATATTTAAACATTACAAGTACCAATTGTCCAAGTGTTTCTGGTCATGGCAAAAGTGTGCACAAAAATGAGCTCGATCCCAGCCAGCACGTGTTGTTACCGTGCGAAGAAGGTTCCGTACAAAAAAAATATCATACTTTGCATGAATACACCCAAGAGCACTGTACATCTGATGGCAGCTGTACAGATATCGAAGAAGAACAATGCACCGAATACATGAAAAGTTTAATATTTCGAGATAACATTAGAAAATGGGCTGTCGAGAAAAAAATCACACAAGTAGCACTAAAGCACTTGACCAAAATATTAAATCAAAGATTCCCAGATATTTTACCTAATGATCCAAGGACAATTTTAAATACACCAAGACAAGTCTGCATAAAATCTATAGAGCAAGGGGAATATTGGCACAATGGCCTCATTGAAACACTTAAAGAGATAATAAATCCTCAGTCAAATCTTGTGCCAGAAAACATATCACTGAATATAAACATAGATGGTTTACCAATTTTCAATAGTTCCAAGAAAGAATTTTGGCCAATATTGTGCAAGATACATGAAATAAATGAGCCGCCATTCGTCATCGGTATATATTATGGTATTGGAAAACCAAAAGATTTAAAAATCTATTTAGAAGATTTCATTTCTGAAATGAATATTTTGTTGAAAGAAGGTATTAAAGTACAAAAAAAAAAAAAAAACCGTTTCAATAAGATGTTTTATTTGTGATTCTCCAGCAAGAGCCTACATAAAAGGTAAGTAAATCCTGTATCTAAGTTTTATAAAAATGTACTAGTATATTACAATTACTCTGATTATTTGTGTGTATATTGTGTGTGATAAAAAAAGTCACACAATAGTAAAGAAGTCGCTTTGTTACAGCCTTCTTACAAAATTCCCAAGATCTTTCTCTATTCACCCCGTGATTTCTATTTACACCATTTTACTGCACTGAGTTTTCATTCATTGGACCTGCATTATTCTCCTTCCTATTTGTTTTCAGGTGTGTGTAACTTTAATGGGAAACACAGTTGTCTGAAGTGTGTGACAACAGGTGAATATTCGCATCAGTCTCACACTGTAGTTTTTCCTGATAGCCGATGCCCTGATAGAAAAGACGACCAATTTCGCAAGAAAATGTATGGCCTACATCATAAAACAGATTCCCCTTTGTTACAATTACCCATAGATATGATCAAAGACGTTCCAGTTGCAGACTCTTTACATTTGATTGACTTAGGAGTTATGAAGAGGTTATTAGTCGGATGGCGTGATGGTAATTTTGGTAAATATGTTACTAAATGGTGCTTTAGATATAAATAAAGCATGAGATATAAATCATGTCACAATGTTTTTGAATAATTGCCAATTAACTTCAGAGATTCACCGATCTATGAGAGGTTTGGATTAACTGGCCCAGTGTTCAACACCTAAAACCACCAGAAAAACACCAGATTCAACATCTAAAACCACCAGAAAAACACTAACGAAAAACGGCGCTACTCTCAAATCCGCTAAATTTTTCACTAAACAATTTTTGACCGACTTCATAAAAGAAGGATTTTTTTTAATTCATTATAGGCGCATGCTTGACCACGATCACACCCGATGGGAAGTGATGATGTGGCCTAAGATGGGACGCGTTTGCCTAGAAGGTGCCTATTCACTCTTGTTTTAAAGATACCTGTATTATAATTGGCAGGAAACAATCTCGGAAGAGTATTCCAGACCCTAGCCATGCGTATAAGGAATGATGACGCAAAGCGTTTCGTACGCGTAGATGGAATGTTGTCGACATAGGGGTGAAAATGAAAGAGGGCTCAAGTCATCGGAATCTTTTAAAATTATGTAATACTAACAAAACAAATCAACATACAAATAGCACAAGTCAAGATCAGAAACATAAAAAAACATTCAATAAAAACAGTTACTTATTTTAAATTAATAGGTCTTCATCAGATGAATCATTTTTGTCTGCACCATCATCGTCGGTTTTAGATTGATATGATTCTTTGGTACCGATTAGTTTTACAACATTTATTGGAATTTCATATTCTTTGCAGCATTTTCCTTCCAACTTCAAACCACAACGTATTCTTAATATAGCAGATAAAAGATTTAACTTCATTCTATTCCTCTGCTTGTTTTTTATTAAATTCATACTGCTAAATAGTCTTTCAACATCAGCATTGGAATGAGGCAGTATTAAAAGAGTAATTGCAAAAGTCGCTAATTCCTCAAATCTCGAATTCCCTTGAGCATCTTTAAAGTGCAATACTTCGTACCAAAACTTTTATGTGTCTTTGCTCTCATTCCATTTCAACAAATGAATTTGTCGCCACTGATGATCTACTCTTGCAATAAATTCTGCACTTTTATTAAACTGAGCCATTACATCAATCAGATTTTCCTTGTTGTGGTTAAGAGCTTGTTCAACACTTATGCGGGAAATTTTTTTCATCAATGTCAAGTTTTCCGGCAATCTGTTTTTTATTTCTACAATCAGACTGGCTACAAATGTTATGCACCGATTTCGCATCACTTCTTCGTCTTCCCGTGGTAATCCTTTTTCTCTCATTTCAAGTATTTTATTTTCAAATCGGAATCCCAGATAACACTTTTGAACGTCTGTAAAGCTAGAAAGGTCAAGTCGACAGAATCACTCGTTTTATATCTCAGAATTTAGTGCTCATTTAGTGCTAATTTAGTGCTGATAACAGATATTTGGTGCTGTGATAGGTGGACTAAAAATGAGATCACTGCTAACTTTTAATTAAGCTAGCAGTGTACTATTCGTGACCGCGCTATGATACAGTTGGAGCGAGAGGCACATCAGCTAATAATTTAGTGCTCATTTAGTGCTAATTTAGTGCTGATAACAGATATTTGGTGCTGTGATAGGTGGACTAAAAATGAGATCACTACTAACTTTTAATTAAGCTAGCAGTGTACTATTCGTGACCGCGCTATGATACAGTTGGAGCGAGAGACACATCAGCTAATAATTTAGTGCTCAATTAGTGCTGCCTGTACAAGCAAACAGATTTTTCGAAATAATTTTTTTTCAGTTTTTAAGTATAGATTACTGCTGACTTAACGACACGAGCAATCATAGAGCTACAAGATGACTTTAAAATCGGTATTGGTGAAATTGAAAAGAGTTACTAATTAGTGCTCAATTAGTGCTGCCAGTACAGCAAAAGATTTTTTTAAATTTTGTTTTTATCTCAAATCAACTTTGAGAAAAAAAATTTTTTTTTTGATATATTTTTTTTTAATCTCAAAATTTAGTGCTCATTTAGTGCTAATTTAGTGCTGATAACAGATATTTGGTGCTGTGATAGGTGGACTAAAAATGAGAACACTGCTAACTTTTAATTAAGCTAGCAGTGTACTGTTCGTGACCGCGCTATGATACAGTTGGAGCGAGAGGCACATCAGCTAATAATTTAGTGCTCAATTAGTGCTGCCTGTACAAGCAAACAGATTTTTCGAATTTTTTTTTTTCAGTTTTTTAGTATAGATTACTGCTGACTTAACGACACGAGCAATCATAGAGCTACAAGATGACTTTAAAATCGGTATTGGTGAAATTGAAAAGAGTTACTAATTAGTGCTCAATTAGTGCTGCCAGTACAGCAAAAGATTTTTTTAAATTTTGTTTTTTTCTCAAATCAACTTTGAGAAAAAAAAAATTTTTTTTTGATATTTTTTTTTTTAATCTCAAAATTTAGTGCTCATTTAGTGCTAATTTAGTGCTGATAACAGATATTTGGTGCTGTGATAGGTGGACTAAAAATGAGAACACTGCTAACTTTTAATTAAGCTAGCAGTGTACTGTTCGTGACCGCGCTATGATACAGTTGGAGCGAGAGGCACATCAGCTAATAATTTAGTGCTCAATTAGTGCTGCCTGTACAAGCAAACAGATTTTTCGAAATTTTTTTTTCAGTTTTTAAGTATAGATTACTGCTGACTTAACGACACGAGCAATCATAGAGCTACAAGATGACTTTAAAATCGGTATTGGTGAAATTGAAAAGAGTTACTAATTAGTGCTCAATTAGTGCTGCCAGTACAGCAAAAGATTTTTTTAAATTTTGTTTTTTTCTCAAATCAACTTTGAGAAAAAAAAAATTTTTTTTGATATATTTTTTTTTAATCTCAAAATTTATTGCTCATTTAGTGCTAATTTAGTGCTGATAACAGATATTTGGTGCTGTGATAGGTGGACTAAAAATGAGAACACTGCTAACTTTTAATTAAGCTAGCAGTGTACTGTTCGTGACCGCGCTATGATACAGTTGGTGTGAGAGGCACATCAGCTAATAATTTAGTGCTCAATTAGTGCTGCCTGTACAAGCAAACAGATTTTTCGAATTTTTTTTTTTTTCAGTTTTTAAATATAGATTACTGCTGACTTAACGACACGAGCAATCATAGAGCTACAAGATGACTTTAAAATCGGTATTGGTGAAATTGAAAAGAGTTACTAATTAGTGCTCAATTAGTGCTGCCAGTACAGCAAAAGATTTTTTTAAATTTTGTTTTTTTCTCAAATCAACTTTGAGAAAAAAAAAAATTTTTTTGATATATTTTTTTTTAATCTCAAAATTTAGTGCTCATTTAGTGCTAATTTAGTGCTGATAACAGATATTTGGTGCTGTGATAGGTGGACTAAAAATGAGAACACTGCTAACTTTTAATTAAGCTAGCAGTGTACTGTTCGTGACCGCGCTATGATACAGTTGGAGCGAGAGGCACATCAGCTAATAATTTAGTGCTCAATTAGTGCTGCCTGTACAAGCAAACAGATTTTTCGAAATAATTTTTTTTCAGTTTTTTAGTATAGATTACTGCTGACTTAACGACACGAGCAATCATAGAGCTACAAGATGACTTTAAAATCGGCATTGGTGAAATTGAAAAGAGTTACTAATTAGTGCTCAATTAGTGCTGCCAGTACAGCAAAAGATTTTATTAAATTTTGTTTTTTTCTCAAATCAACTTTGAGAAAAAAAAATTTTTTTTTGATATATTTTTTTTAATCTCAAAATTTAGTGCTCATTTAGTGCTAATTTAGTGCTGATAACAGATATTTGGTGCTGTGATAGGTGGACTAAAAATGAGAACACTGCTAACTTTTAATTAAGCTAGCAGTGTACTGTTCGTGACCGCGCTATGATACAGTTGGAGCGAGAGGCACATCAGCTAATAATTTAGTGCGCAATTAGTGCTGCCTGTACAAGCAAACAGATTTTTCGAATTTTTTTTTTTTTCAGTTTTTAAGTATAGATTACTGCTGACTTAACGACACGAGCAATCATAGAGCTACAAGATGACTTTAAAATCGGTATTGGTGAAATTGAAAAGAGTTACTAATTAGTGCTCAATTAGTGCTGCCGGTACAGCAAAAGATTTTTTTAAATTTTGTTTTTTTCTCAAATCAACTTTGAGAAAAAAAAAAATTTTTTTTGATATATTTTTTTTTAATCTCAAAATTTATTGCTCATTTAGTGCTAATTTAGTGCTGATAACAGATATTTGGTGCTGTGATAGGTGGACTAAAAATGAGAACACTGCTAACTTTTAATTAAGCTAGCAGTGTACTGTTCGTGACCGCGCTATGATACAGTTGGAGCGAGAGGCACATCAGCTAATAATTTAGTGCTCAATTAGTGCTGCCTGTACAAGCAAACAGATTTTTCGAATTTTTTTTTTTTTCAGTTTTTAAGTATAGATTACTGCTGACTTAACGACACGAGCAATCATAGAGCTACAAGATGACTTTAAAATCGGTATTGGTGAAATTGAAAAGAGTTACTAATTAGTGCTCAATTAGTGCTGCCAGTACAGCAAAAGATTTTTTTAAATTTTGTTTTTTTTTTCAAATCAACTTTGAGAAAAAAAAATTTTTTTTTTGATATATTTTTTTTAATCTCAAAATTTAGTGCTCATTTAGTGCTAATTTAGTGCTGATAACAGATATTTGGTGCTGTGATAGGTGGACTAAAAATGAGAACACTGCTAACTTTTAATTAAGCTAGCAGTGTACTGTTCGTGACCGCGCTATGATACAGTTGGAGCGAGAGGCACATCAGCTAATAATTTAGTGCTCAATAAGTGCTGCCTGTACAAGCAAACAGATTTTTCGAAATAATTTTTTTTCAGTTTTTTAGTATAGATTACTGCTGACTTAACGACACGAGCAATCATAGAGCTACAAGATGACTTTAAAATCGGTATTGGTGAAATTGAAAAGAGTTACTAATTAGTGCTCAATTAGTGCTGCCAGTACAGCAAAAGATTTTTTTAAATTTTGTTTTTTTCTCAAATCAACTTTGAGAAAAAAAAATTTTTTTTTGATATATTTTTTTTTAATCTCAAAATTTAGTCCTCATTTAGTGCTAATTTAGTGCTGATAACAGATATTTGGTGCTGTGATAGGTGGACTATAAATGAGAACACTGCTAACTTTTAATTAAGCTAGCAGTGTACTGTTCGTGACCGCGCTATGATACAGTTGGAGCGAGAGGCACATCAGCTAATAATTTAGTGCTCAATTAGTGCTGCCTGTACAAGCAAACAGATTTTTCGAAATATTTTTTTTTTTCAGTTTTTAAGTATAGATTACTGCTGACTTAACGACACGAGCAATCATAGAGCTACAAGATGACTTTAAAATCGGTATTGGTGAAATTGAAAAGAGTTACTAATTAGTGCTCAATTAGTGCTGCCAGTACAGCAAAAGATTTTTTTAAATTTTGTTTTTTTCTCAAATCAACTTTGAGAAAAAAAAAATTTTTTTTTGATATTTTTTTTTTTAATCTCAAAATTTAGTGCTCATTTAGTGCTAATTTAGTGCTGATAACAGATATTTGGTGCTGTGATAGGTGGACTAAAAATGAGAACACTGCTAACTTTTAATTAAGCTAGCAGTGTACTGTTCGTGACCGCGCTATGATACAGTTGGAGCGAGAGGCACATCAGCTAATAATTTAGTGCTCAATTAGTGCTGCCTGTACAAGCAAACAGATTTTTCGAAATTTTTTTTTCAGTTTTTAAGTATAGATTACTGCTGACTTAACGACACGAGCAATCATAGAGCTACAAGATGACTTTAAAATCGGTATTGGTGAAATTGAAAAGAGTTACTAATTAGTGCTCAATTAGTGCTGCCAGTACAGCAAAAGATTTTTTTAAATTTTGTTTTTTTCTCAAATCAACTTTGAGAAAAAAAAAATTTTTTTTGATATATTTTTTTTTAATCTCAAAATTTATTGCTCATTTAGTGCTAATTTAGTGCTGATAACAGATATTTGGTGCTGTGATAGGTGGACTAAAAATGAGAACACTGCTAACTTTTAATTAAGCTAGCAGTGTACTGTTCGTGACCGCGCTATGATACAGTTGGTGTGAGAGGCACATCAGCTAATAATTTAGTGCTCAATTAGTGCTGCCTGTACAAGCAAACAGATTTTTCGAATTTTTTTTTTTTTCAGTTTTTAAATATAGATTACTGCTGACTTAACGACACGAGCAATCATAGAGCTACAAGATGACTTTAAAATCGGTATTGGTGAAATTGAAAAGAGTTACTAATTAGTGCTCAATTAGTGCTGCCAGTACAGCAAAAGATTTTTTTAAATTTTGTTTTTTTCTCAAATCAACTTTGAGAAAAAAAAAATTTTTTTTTGATATATTTTTTTTTTATCTCAAAATTTAGTGCTCATTTAGTGCTAATTTAGTGCTGATAACAGATATTTGGTGCTGTGATAGGTGGACTAAAAATGAGAACACTGCTAACTTTTAATTAAGCTAGCAGTGTACTGTTCGTGACCGCGCTATGATACAGTTGGAGCGAGAGGCACATCAGCTAATAATTTAGTGCTCAATTAGTGCTGCCTGTACAAGCAAACAGATTTTTCGAAATAATTTTTTTTCAGTTTTTTAGTATAGATTACTGCTGACTTAACGACACGAGCAATCATAGAGCTACGAGATGACTTTAAAATCGGTATTGGTGAAATTGAAAAGAGTTTCTAATTAGTGCTCAATTAGTGCTGCCAGTACAGCAAAAGATTTTTTAAATTTTGTTTTTTTCTCAAATCAACTTTGAGAAAAAAAAAAATTTTTTTGATATATTTTTTTTTAATCTCAAAATTTATTGCTCATTTAGTGCTAATTTAGTGCTGATAACAGATATTTGGTGCTGTGATAGGTGGACTAAAAATGAGAACACTGCTAACTTTTAATTAAGCTAGCAGTGTACTGTTCGTGACCGCGCTATGATACAGTTGGAGCGAGAGGCACATCAGGTAATAATTTAGTGCTCATTTAGTGCTAATTTAGTGCTGATAACAGATATTTGGTGCTGTGATAGGTGGACTAAAAATGAGATCACTGCTAACTTTTAATTAAGCTAGCAGTGTACTATACGTGACCGCGCTATGATACAGTTGGAGCGAGAGACACATCAGCTAATAATTTAGTGCTCAATTAGTGCTGCCTGTACAAGCAAACAGATTTTTCGAAATCATTTTTTTTCAGTTTTTAAGTATAGATTACTGCTGACTTAACGACACGAGCAATCATAGAGCTACAAGATGACTTTAAATTCGGTATTGGTGAAACTGAAAAGAGTTACTAATTAGTGCTCAATTAGTGCTGCCAGTACAGCAAAAGATTTTTTTAAATTTTGTTTTTTTCTCAAATCAACTTTGAGAAAAAAAAATTTTTTTTTGATAATTTTTTTTTTTATCTCAAAATTTAGTGCTCATTTAGTGCTAATTTAGTGCTGATAACAGATATTTGGTGCTGTGATAGGTGGACTAAAAATGAGAACACTGCTAACTTTTAATTAAGCTAGCAGTGTACTGTTCGTGACCGCGCTATGATACAGTTGGAGCGAGAGGCACATCAGCTAATAATTTAGTGCTCAATTAGTGCTGCCTGTACAAGCAAACAGATTTTTCGAAATAATTTTTTTTCAGTTTTTTAGTATAGATTACTGCTGACTTAACGACACGAGCAATCATAGAGCTACGAGATGACTTTAAAATCGGTATTGGTGAAATTGAAAAGAGTTACTAATTAGTGCTCAATTAGTGCTGCCAGTACAGCAAAAGATTTTTTTAAATTTTGTTTTTTTCTCAAATCAACTTTGAGAAAAAAAAATTTTTTTTTGATAATTTTTTTTTTTATCTCAAAATTTAGTGCTCATTTAGTGCTAATTTAGTGCTGATAACAGATATTTGGTGCTGTGATAGGTGGACTAAAAATGAGAACACTGCTAACTTTTAATTAAGCTAGCAGTGTACTGTTCGTGACCGCGCTATGATACAGTTGGAGCGAGAGGCACATCAGGTAATAATTTAGTGCTCATTTAGTGCTAATTTAGTGCTGATAACAGATATTTGGTGCTGTGATAGGTGGACTAAAAATGAGATCACTGCTAACTTTTAATTAAGCTAGCAGTGTACTATACGTGACCGCGCTATGATACAGTTGGAGCGAGAGACACATCAGCTAATAATTTAGTGCTCAATTAGTGCTGCCTGTACAAGCAAACAGATTTTTCGAAATCATTTTTTTTCAGTTTTTAAGTATAGATTACTGCTGACTTAACGACACGAGCAATCATAGAGCTACAAGATGACTTTAAATTCGGTATTGGTGAAACTGAAAAGAGTTACTAATTAGTGCTCAATTAGTGCTGCCAGTACAGCAAAAGATTTTTTTAAATTTTGTTTTTTTCTCAAATCAACTTTGAGAAAAAAAAAATTTTTTTTGATAATTTTTTTTTTATCTCAAAATTTAGTGCTCATTTAGTGCTAATTTAGTGCTGATAACAGATATTTGGTGCTGTGATAGGTGGACTAAAAATGAGAACACTGCTAACTTTTAATTAAGCTAGCAGTGTACTGTTCGTGACCGCGCTATGATACAGTTGGAGCGAGAGGCACATCAGCTAATAATTTAGTGCTCAATTAGTGCTGCCTGTACAAGCAAACAGATTTTTCGAAATTTTTTTTTCAGTTTTTAAGCATAGATTACTGCTAACTTAACGACACGAGCAATCATAGAGCTACAAGATGACTTTAAAATCGGTATTGGTGAAATTGAAAAGAGTTACTAATTAGTGCTCAATTAGTGCTGCCAGTACAGCAAAAGATTTTTTTAAATTTTGTTTTTTTCTCAAATCAACTTTGAGAAAAAAAAAATTTTTTTTGATATATTTTTTTTTAATCTCAAAATTTAGTGCTCATTTAGTGCTAATTTAGTGCTGATAACAGATATTTGGTGCTGTGATAGGTGGACTAAAAATGAGAACACTGCTAACTTTTAATTAAGCTAGCAGTGTACTGTTCGTGACCGCGCTATGATACAGTTGGAGCGAGAGGCACATCAGCTAATAATTTAGTGCTCAATTAGTGCTGCCTGTACAAGCAAACAGATTTTTCGAAATTTTTTTTTTCAGTTTTTTAGTATAGATTACTGCTGACTTAACGACACGAGCAATCATAGAGCTACAAGATGACTTTGAAATCGGTATTGGTGAAATTAAAAAGAGTTACTAATTAGTGCTCAATTAGTGCTGCCAGTACAGCAAAAGATTTTTAAATTTTTTTTTTTTTTTTCTCAAATCAACTTCTGCTAGTATAACGACGCCAGCAGTCGTAAGAGCTAAAAGAAGACTTTAAAACGGAAACTAATGGAATTGAATTATACCTATGAGTAGGTATATCTGATAATTATTTATCGTAATAATTTTTTATGCTGATTATAACTTAACTTCTTCACTTTAACCTGGAAAGTACCTATATAAGTAATAAGTATGAAGAATTGTAGAATCAGACTTAAACTCTCAGCTTAAACTCTTAGTAGGTAGGCACTATCGATGTAGGCACATACCTGCGTACTTCACTTTTTATGAAATAAATTGATACATTGTTATTTAAGTTCAATTGGCTATAAGTACCTACCTACTACTCGCGTGCAAACTTTCTGCGCACGGCTAATAGAAAGGTAAAACACTAAACAATAAACGTATTACGTATCTCGTATTTACCTCTTTTGAATTTGATTTGTTTCCACACTGTCATTCAGCCTCGCTTTAACAACGCCGCGTACCGCTTGAAATCTCAATTCTGAATAGGAAGTAAATACCTAATCAGGTGAAATCATGTAAGGATTGCCGATTTGATCGTATAAGTTCGACTTCAAGGTAAAATAGACCATAAGACATTGAAATAGAGGTAAATTTTGTGTATCCATTCTACGTTTAGGCTATCGTACATACCTAATAGTATGAGAATAGATACACGAAATTGAGCTCTAATTCAATGTTTGTTATGGTTTATTTTACTTTGAAGCCGAACTTTTTTCGGTCTTCATTGGATGGACTGTTTTACGCAATACGAATTTTGTTTTAACGTTTGATGACAATCGTATGTACTTAATAATCATCCATGAAATAAAGTTACATAATCGCATTTCTGATCTAATTCCATCATTATTTGAATGCGCCAAACAAAGAGTAGACCAATGGTAGGTATGACGTAGATTTAAAGTACCTTCAAGATTAATGTAGGTATTGCCAAGTTGTAAGTTGAGGCAGGCCTGTCCCACTCATATACTTACGCGACTTATACGATCGCGTATCGACTGAGCTTAGTCGCGCTCTCCAGTCGGGGCTTGCGAGTTGTAGGCGAACTTGTTGTTGTTGAGTAAATAATTTAAACAGAAACTTATGAAGTCATAGATAAAATGATAAATTGTTAATTAATTCTTTTATTGAGAAACAATTTGTTAAGTTAAAATAATTTTTAGTAAAAGCTTCAATAAATATTTTTTTGGAAAAAAATACTTTTTTTCAACAGTTAATAAATATCTATTAATTGACTATTTATTCAATTTTACGATGCTAAAAATCATTTTTTAACAGTTAATAAATTTTTTTAAATATTAAGAAACCTTTTAATCAATGTATGTTTTAATTAAATCATACCTATGATAGAATCCCTCAAAATATCCTTTGCGGTTTGGCACGGCGAGTTTTGCCCTGAAGGAAGCTTACCGGCTCGTTCACTTAGCGCTACAGTCATGATCAACCTCAAATAGTTCCAAATTTCTTTTTCGTCTGTCATAAACAACAATTAGCTAAAACATGCCAAATAGAATGTCTTTACAAGTTTCGCAGACGTACTCAATAATTTTGCATATAAATGCATAAAGTGAGCCACGTCGATCCTTATATAACAACTGGGGACCACATTTTGACTGCAAGCATTCGCATACTTTGTTGTTGTCTTGTATGAGGTGAAAGATGTGATCGTCGCTATCAATCGGGCTTCGTTACTATCCATTACCACTTCCCGTGGTTGAGGAAATCCGTAACTCAGCCACTTATTCCAAAAATGAGTGATTACGGTGGCGTCTTGCGCTTCGGAGATCATTTGACCCACCGTAAATTGTTGTCCGGAATAATTGATAGCGATTAAATACAATAACAGCTGAGATGTTTTTTCTCCGTTTTGCTTTGTAAATTTCGGACTGATACCACCAGTGGCATCAATAAATACGCAGCTATTTTCATGAGCTGCGTATTTGATAAATACATCACGTTGGTGATGTGTCCAATAAAAAACAGTGAACGGCACAATGGATAAGAAATGAATAGTTCCCGGATATATACTGCTTTGCATAATTGACAAAGCAGTTATCGGGTCAGGATGATAAAACTCAGAGCGAATCAGTTCAGATTTCGCTGTCCGCAAAACTGATGCTTTCGGCAAGTGTGGAGGTTGCGGATCATTTTTATACATACACTTGTCCCTCGCAAACTGAGCCTCGTATTCATGCGTTGTTAAACTTTTCATATTTTCGGCGGCGTGCTTTCTATGTGAACCACGTAAATAAATTTTACTGCATATTCCATTGCCCTGAGTTGCATCGCACGTAAAAATTGCTTCATTGTTTGAAACTTGAAATTTACAATGCAAAATGCTTCCACAATCACAATTACCTGAGAAAAAAAAATTTCATTATCATAAAATATTTATTACAATTTAATAGAAAAAAACTATAGTAACATTATGAAAAATATTTAACTCGTATCTAATAATTATAATATTTAAAAATATTATCAACAAAGTGAAAATAATATCTCTAAATTATACAAATCAACATTCCTCGTTAAATTATTTTCTCAGTACTTTAGTTTTAACTGTGTGAAAAATATCAAATAAACCATTATAATTTTACAGTTTACCATTTATGGATCCTGACGTTTTATTGTGTATAATGTATTGGTTCTTAAAATTGAAGCCACATTTCCGATGCGTAGAATTCCAAATTTTGTCGATAATGACCGTCTCCCATTGATACGGTTTGAAAATTTTTTTTTTCAAAGTTTTAGTATCACCCTTGCGTTTCGGATAGTTCACAGTTGTGATTAAACTATCGAGCTCTTCAGAAGTCATGCTAAATGTAAAATGGTACTGGCCATCGGCACCGAGATCCTTATCTTTCAAAGTTTCTAATTCGTTCGATGTTTCTGCCGTTATATTTTCACATTCTACACTGGTAGACGTCGAATTTAGACTTTGATTGAAATTGCCAATAATTTTTGTCCGTACATCGTATTTATTATTAGTTAGGTACTATCGAATATAACGTGTCCGGTAAAATTTTATTTTCTAATTCAGAGGATATTTCTTTCCATATTTCATGGCATTACATTTATCGATGATCAAATCATTAGCGTGCCGTTCTATTGCTTGTAATAATTGATCTCTAGGAACAGCTGGCTTGCGTCCTGGCTTAGAATCCATTTTCATTAATTAAAGAATTATCTTTTTTTCGGATTGAAAAAAAAATGTTTGCTAAGAAAGTTTTCTTTGATCCAATAAATTATTTTCACTCGATTCAAAATTTCTCTACCTTGGTTCCTTGGTACCTTGGTGAAAAAGGATTATTTATTACGTGTAAATATGTCGCGTGACTAATGCAAAAAGGGCGCATAGCTACAGGTTAGTAGGGATCCATGCTAAAAGGGCGCATAATTTTTTTTTTGTCATTCTTCTTGAAATCACTCGAAACACGAAGATCTGTAAAAAAAAAAAACGAGTATTGCCAGCTCTCCCACAGCACGGCTTAGAGCAATAGAGAAGGCTGTGATTTGAGCATTAAACGAGTGTTTACGTGAGCTAATACTACTGTACACTGTATGCGTAATGCGGCTGCGTACCTATTACAGCTTTTTAGTAAGAAGTCAGCGTGGTTTGTTATTATTTAACAGTGTTTGTGAGTATTTTTATATCTTGTTGTGCTAAATAATAAATTTTATAAGATGCCGAAAACTAATGCCGAGATGTGTCGTCAATATCGACGCAAAAAAAGTGAAAATAAAAATAAATTTAAAAAAGACGTGTGGCACTCGGAGACTGTCGCGGTAAAGCTATTGCATAGCATTTTTTATCAACTTATGTAATTATATTTATTTATATTTACGCCGAAACTCTAAGCAGGCATGAGTCACCAGATTGCGGGGCGAAGAGGGGGATTACGCATGCGCAGTAACGCCGATACAACCAATGCCACCTAGAAGCGAGTTGCTGAACTAAAGAGACAAGCGTGATATTTCAAAAAGTCATTAAAAGTTCTGCTATTCATCGATAGATGGCAAACTAAAAAGTATCACCGCTGTGCCGATCGGAATGGGGGCACAGCCTCCTTTACTTTACAAGCCATGCTCTGAGACAGCTGGCAACGTCGCTCGTGAACCGACTCAAGACGTCTTTTTTGACTATTTGCAAAGAGGTGGTCTGTCACTCTCTATTAAATATGCACTGTTTAATTTTATTGAGAATTCCTCTTTATAATATTAGTTTAGATGACTAAAAACTATTTTCTTAAAATTGAATGATGCCCGAGGAATTTTAGCAGCACTAAAGGTTTTAAGCCTACAATCTCATGTTTCATGTTTATTGATATCTAGATGCACCACTCCCTGAAACCATTATTCTGAACAATTTCAAAAATTCTATCTCATATGCTATTTAATGAAAATAATTTTACAAAAAAAATGAACATTTCACAGACTGAAAATAGAAATAACATAAACTCAATGTTTTTTTAAATTACTTAAACCTGGATTTTGTCCTTATAATTTAGGTAGGTACTTACCTAATATCTAGCTAGTTGGATAAGTTGTACTAAGTATTGTGATTTGTACATGGAACCTTTTAAAAGAAGGTATGTTACTATGTACCTACTTTTATATTTATATAAAGAATATTATAAATACGACGAAAATAAAATAACTTAAGTAGGTACCTACCACATAAAACAATTCGCGGGCAACAGCAAGTAAAGTTAATATAGGTAGGTACATTGCAAAAATAAATTAAGTTTTATCTAATTATATTAATTATAATTATAATAATATAATTCGTCCACTGCTGTATTTGGGGAGCGTTTTAAGTCATTTAATTCATTTTATTTTATTTTAAAGAAATAAGTAATGAACCTTCAAAGTTTCATGCAAGTTATATTTTTAAAAGAAAACGATATTCTTTCGGCCATAAGACGTATTCTACTGCCTTATCTACAGTAAAATTATTGGGTAGAAGGTACCTTGGTACCATTCCTAATAACTGACGATTTTATGTACTTATAATGTACTTATTTTTTAAATAATATCACTAGATACAACCCGTATAAAAGACTTGCGCTAGTACAAATTGCTGCTAAAGTTAAAACAATCGGTTCACGCAGCTCCTAATTGCGATGTTGCCAAACTTAACAGCATGGCTTGTAAAGTAAAGGAGGCTGTGAGTGGAGGGTGTTAGGTTATTTTCGTTACGAAATTTCTGGATTCGGTCTCCACGCTCAAGGCCCGCGATAGAAGCTAGGTATGCAATAGCTTAAAAAAATGCAGGAAAAAGTTCAACAGAACGTAGTCGCGAGTTTCGTGCGCGTAAAAACAATTGAAAAATCACAATAGATGTTCAAATATAAATGTTAAGTCACGGAAGAAACAAAAATAGGTAGGTGTTAAAACGGACCTCCAAGTCGGTTACCCATCCGGTTTAGTTCGAATCAACGAAACTTGAAATTATTAGTCTTAAATTCTTCAAGTCTTAAATCTCAAAAATTTGCAGGTTATCCGTAACATTTCTATTATATTATTTAAGGGGACCCGGTGGTCTAGCGGCCTAAAATTTAAGCTAATCTAAAAAAAAATATTTCTGTATGAAGGTATGACATGCTATGTATAATGCTTTCAAATTTTTTTTACACTTATTCTATTACTTGTTATCTACACAAAAATGAAAATTGACCAAAAATTTTTTTTTTTAATTAGAAAAATGGCGTTGAAGTTTCCCTCTCCAAAAAAATGGACCTGGTGGTGCATGTCGATTGATTATATAAGGAAAAAATTGTATTAAACAGGTTTGGGAGCTTCAGAATAATCAAATCTTTTTAATTGAGCTTATGAAATTTTACAATACGTTAAGAATATTCTTTCAAATTTTTAAGTCGATCGGCGTAAAAGTATAGGAGATCGAGCTTAGAAAATTTTGCTCTCAAGCTGAATTGAACGTAATCTAAAAACAGTAAACACGTTTTTCTTGAAACGGTGTTCTCAAAATTGGTCGACAGCACTAATTCAGCACTAAATAGTAACGTCTTTCAATTCCATTACTTTCAGTTTTAAAGTATTCTTCTAGCTCTTACGACTGCTGGCGTCGTTATACTAGTAGTTGAAATGAGAAAAAAAAAAAAAAAAAAATTTAAATCTTTTGCTGTACTGGCAGTACACTAAATTATTAGCTGATGTGCCTCTCGCTCCAACTGTATCATAGCGCGGTCACGAACAGTACACTGCTAGCTTAATTAAAAGTTAGCAGTGTTCTCATTTTTAGTCCACCTATCACAGCACCAAATATCTGTTATCAGCACTAAATTAGCACTAAATGAGCACTAAATTTTGAGATTAAAAAAAATATATCAAAAAAAAATTTTTTTTTCTTAAAGTTGATTTGAGAAAAAAACAAAATTTTAAAAAATCTTTTGCTGTACTGGCAGCACTAATTGAGCACTAATTAGTAACTCTTTTCAATTTCACCAATACCGATTTTAAAGTCATCTCGTAGCTCTATGATTGCTCGTGTCGTTAAGTCAGCAGTAATCTATACTAAAAAACTGAAAAAAAAATTTTCGAAAAATCTGTTTGCTTGTACAGGCAGCACTAATTGAGCACTAAATTATTAGCTGATGTGCCTCTCGCTCCAACTGTATCATAGCGCGGTCACGAACAGTACACTGCTAGCTTAATTAAAAGTTAGCAGTGTTCTCATTTTTAGTCCACCTATCACAGCACCAAATATCTGTTATCAGCACTAAATTAGCACTAAATGAGCACTAAATTTTGAGATAAAAAAAAAATTATCAAAAAAAAATTTTTTTTTCTCAAAGTTGATTTGAGAAAAAAACAAAATTTAAAAAAATCTTTTGCTGTACTGGCAGCACTAATTGAGCACTAATTAGTAACTCTTTTCAGTTTCACCAATACCGAATTTAAAGTCATCTTGTAGCTCTATGATTGCTCGTGTCGTTAAGTCAGCAGTAATCTATACTTAAAAACTGAAAAAAAATTATTTCGAAAAATCTGTTTGCTTGTACAGGCAGCACTAATTGAGCACTAAATTATTAGCTGATGTGTCTCTCGCTCCAACTGTATCATAGCGCGGTCACGTATAGTACACTGCTAGCTTAATTAAAAGTTAGCAGTGATCTCATTTTTAGTCCACCTATCACAGCACCAAATATCTGTTATCAGCACTAAATTAGCACTAAATGAGCACTAAATTATTACCTGATGTGCCTCTCGCTCCAACTGTATCATAGCGCGGTCACGAATAGTACACTGCTAGCTTAATTAAAAGTTAGCAGTGATCTCATTTTTAGTCCACCTATTACAGCACCAAATATCTGTTATCAGCACTAAATTAGCACTAAATGAGCACTAAATTCTGAGATATAAAACGAGTGATTCTGCCGACTTGACCTTTCTAGCTTTACAGACGTCACTTTTGATCCAAGAAATCACGTATATTTTGCGTGATAATATTAACCTTAACTGTAGGTAAAGTAATTTTGCCGACAAGCATATCTATAAGGTTAGTCAATTCATCACACAATTTGGTGTGGTCTGTATCTTTTGATTCAAACATTTTATTGACTCTATTTATTTCGGTTAATACTGGATACAAAAATGAAATGTATGCATAGTTCATCTCGTTCGCATACATAGAGTGCAATAATTCGGCCGTGTGACACCTTTGATGCACCTTAGCAATAGAAAAATGTGTTTTTAGCTCTAACCATTGCGTGTATATTCTCGATACAGCGGACTCTATTGATAACCACCTTGTCTGGCATGCTTGAACTATTTTGAGTGGTTTTTGTCCATCGTTGATGGTTTTGTATAACTCCCTATAAAGAGATTGTCTGGAAGAGGAGCGACTAAACCAGTCATAGGTTTCCCTAATCAAAAATTCCAAATTTCTTGGTAAAAATTCTTTTGCAGCAGCTGAAACCGCCAGCTGCAAGGAATGGCACAAGCAACGTACCAAAATCAGATGTGGTACCTCTTCTTTCAGTTTCGTAAATACTCCATTATTTACACCAACCATTACAGATGCATTATCAGTACCAATGCCCATTAAATTTTTAAGTTGCAGATTGAATTGTTTAACGGTCTTCTTTATAGCAGAGACAATACCTTCAGCATTACACTCTTGCAGTTCAGTAAGGTCCAGATATGTAGATACTATTTTTTGGTGTAATTTACTGTAATAAATTATAATCAAACCCAAATATTTATGTACATCAATATCAGTAGATTCATCAATTAATAAGCTGAATGGTTGATCTTTAAAATCTTGTTTAAGAACCTCATTGAAATGCAATGCTAAGACATTTTTTATAATTGAGGTGCACTTAGTTCGGTGCAGTTGAACTTTTTCGAAATCTTTTTCATGGCTGTGATTAATTACCTCTCCTAAGTGGTCAACCACACGTATACTAGTATGCATGGCTGTAAACAATGCAAGTCTAGCTTCTTCTTTTTTTTTACTTCCAACGGACTCTGATTTAAAAGGAATTTTAGGCTGCATAGTTATAACCTGAAACAATTATTATTTATTTAGTCGAAGAGTGGGTGAAGATCCATACTTATTTTTATAAATGAATCGCTGAATGTGTTGCTGATCGCAAATCTCGAGTACAGCTGAACCGATTTCGCTAATTCTTTTCTTATAATATTCCTTGAAGTACGAGGATGGTTCTAACGCAGAGAAAAATTTTAAAAACCGGCCAAGTGCGTGGCGGGCCACGCGCAGTGTAGGGTCCCGTAGTCATACTCCTTAACCTGTGAACCCTGCTTAGCCATGATAGTTTTCCTTTAAAATTGATTATACCGTAAGATTGTAAAAACCGTTGGATTGTAATATAACGTTTTTTATCTCGATAGATTATAAACTGTCGATAGATTGTGAACCGTAAAATACTATATATATAATAATATAATTTTTCGGTAAACTAATCTATTAGGTATATTAACCCGATAGAACCTAAGTGCCCGCAGGCCGGGCACTTATGTTCTATGGCCACTACCTGAATATTCATGTCAAACCATAACCTAACCTATAGTTCGCGCGCGAGTTGAATGCAGAGTAAATGTATGGTGACACTTATATTTACTCTGCATTCAACTCGCACGCGAACTGTACAAGAAAGAGACAAGAAAACGTAAATACAATAAATATTTCATAAATTAATACTCAGAACATAGAACGGTTCACAATCTTTCGACAGTTTACAATCTTGCGGGATGGAAACCGTTAGATTATAATGTAACGGATTTTAAAATCTTACGGTGACATACGAGTATATACTACTGCTGTAAATTTTTTCACAAACCTATATACTACCATTTGGGTGATTAATATTTATACCCATGCCAAATTACAGATGTCTAGCACTAATAAGTCTCTGCGATTAACCGAGGACGAACGGACGGACAGACGGACGGACATGGCGAAACTATAAGGGACTAAGGGTTCCTTGTTTACTAAGGAACCCTAAAAATTGCCTCCAGCCTGAATAAGAATCGACTGTTAGGCGGTACGAAGTTCAATAGTAATATTATAAATGCGAAAGTGTGTCTGTCTGTCTGCTAGCCTTTCACGGCCCAACCGTCCAACCTATTTTGGCGAAATTTGGTACAAAGATAGCTTGCATCCTGGATCCCGGGGAAGGACATAGGCTACTTTTTATTCCGGAAAATCAAAGAGTTCCCACGGGATTTTAAAAACCTAAATCCACGCGAACGAAGTCGCGGGCATCATCTAGTGTTAAATAAATAATTTGATTGATTGATTGATTGATTAATGACTAAGTAATAAAAAAAAGTCGTTCACCTTTTTATTTTGTAGATGCTTCTTTGACATCCCATGCGACTTCAAATCTCCGTAGTGATTCCGTAAAACCGTACCAAATAATTTGCATTTCGCTACTTGACCAGCAGTACTTTCAATAACTTGAAGCCAATCTTTTAAATGTGGGTCTTGAAGCCAAGAATCCCTAAACTTTTGCGTATATTGTGGTTTGGGCATAATAACACATGTATGAACTCGTGAAAATAATAGAATACACTGAGAATATCACCTGCAAACTAACTACCTAACTAGGTATTAGGCTACTAAAAATAATTTTACGGGAAATCCCCGTGTATAGTCTACCGAGCTGAGATTCTCAGCTATAAACCTTAGAGTATTTAAACTAGCTATAAAGTAACTATGTGCTACTAAAAATAATTTTAAGGGAAATCCCCGTGCTAAAGACAACATTTCGCTTATATAAAAAGTACTATGTGGACAACATGCTGTCGCAACATTTTTACCCCGCATCTGGCAGATACAGATACGTCAACGTCATATGTTTGATAGCACGTCATTTTGAAGGAATTCAGTATTGCCATTTGCCTACACATTAAAAGTAAAAATTTGGAAAATCCAAAAGTGCACACCTCGAACGCTCATGAAATATTTCTTAAGAAGTTAAATAAATAACCTAATTTATTAATTTCATTTATTTGGATGTGTAAATGTCGTCCATAATTTATGAAACTGAATTCTACTAAACCACTAGAAAAATCCACTAGCCACTAAAAGCAATATTTCGCCACTAAAGGGGGGGTCGAAACCACCAGTTTTAGTGGTAAATCCACTAAGTTGGCAACACTGAACTGGCCTACTGGAAGGCATCGGAATATAGAACATTATTTTATTATTTGAGCATTATTATACTGCCGCGTGCTGCGTGAAAGTGCTTACTCCCATTTTTTATATTTATTTTGCGGTATAACGATATGTTCTTCTAAGATGTACGAAAACCTATTGCCACTGGCCAAAAATCTTTTATTATATTTTGTTGAACACTACAAGGATCATTATGGTCCTGATTATGTTACTAGTAATGTTCATAACTTAGTTCATGTCGTAGATGAAGTGCAAAATTTCGGACCCCTTCAGACTTTCAATGCTTATCCATTTGAAAATAAGCTATACTTGATTAAGAAAATGCTCAGAGATGGAAAAAGTCCTTTGAGGCAAGTAGCAAATAGGCTTCAGGAAGAAACTGGAGTAAGAAAAAATATTACA
The DNA here is from genome assembly GCA_963932025.1 of Erebia epiphron. Lineage (NCBI taxonomy): Eukaryota > Metazoa > Arthropoda > Insecta > Lepidoptera > Nymphalidae > Erebia > Erebia epiphron. The sequence continues at coordinate 5,076,746 of OZ009948.1, forward strand.
AGTAATGAAAAAAAGACTAAGAGTGATTTTGAAATGAAAAGTTACAAAAACAGGACTGAAATTCAATTTAAGGAATTCAAGTTGAACACCAAAAGCAAAGACAAGTTTTTTATGAGCACAAATAATGACGTAATAGAAATCGAGAAAATAATTATAGAAAATGACATTTTTTTTCTATATGGTTTCAAAGTTTCAGTTTTGACTGATGTTTTTAACCTGCCACTAAAATCAAGCTACTTTAATATTTATAAGTCTAAAGTACTAACTAACACACGGACTTCAATATGCCTAACTCCTCAAGAAGTAAAATTTAAATTCATGTGTAACGAATACAAGTCTAACTTATAATTTCATACCTCTATTGCATACATTATCTATATAGATTGGAAATAAAATACATTTAAGTAAAAAGTTTAATCTTTTATTTCTCTAAAATCTTAAGACTAAAATACACAGTTACAAAATTGTCATTTAAAATTACAAACACGAGATTATGTCATTAGTAAGTATGAAGAATAGAAAAAGAACTTAAAGTGGTACAGTTGCCGTCACGTAACTTGGCAAGCAATAGTCGTAAAGATGCGCATAACATGCTTTTGGGTCTCTTTGGTTACCGAGCAAGGCGCGGGGAACGAGGTAACGGGATCCGAGCGTGCTAAACGAAATGGTTGATCAGTTGTCATCTCTCTTGCACTTGCTCTCTTCACGTAACTTGACAGGCGAGGCGAGGCCCACCTCGCTAAAACCTTGCCAAGTTACGTGCCGGCAGCTATACGATTCACTCGACCGCGAAAATTCAACTTTTATTTAGTTTTTCGAAAATAGTAGGCTAATTAGTAATTAATAATTATACATCGTATGCTTATGGCAATAAGTTTTGCGGCCATAAAATTTGAATTTTCGCGGCCGTGTATCGTACCACCTTAACAAAATAACATGAACACAAACTTATTCTAACACAAAGATTCTTCATTCTCTTCTTCTCCTTGTTGATTTTCATTATTACGTTTTACCCTGCTTTTCTTTGCTGAAGAGCGAATATTTTTCATTTCTTTACGTTTTAACGCATTTCTCAACACCGTTTTAAAGAATGTCTCGTTTTCTTGCATTGTAAAAGATGAATCCCACGATTTAACTAGGTTTTTAAACGCCTTAAACCCTATTTTTACATCAACTGAATTACGGCTACCCCCAGTCCAAGAACATTTGCATAAAAAATCCTTCGTAAATAATAAATCAAGCAGCCTGTAAGCACAGTTAATACCATTTCCTCGTGACTCGCTACATACAATTGAGTATTGTTGTCTGAGTTTCTCAAATGTGTCCTTGTTTGAGAGCTCGTGCTCTAGGTTTTCTAAGTTGCTAATGTCATTGATAGCTCTTATCATAAAGGATTCCGCTTCTACTGTACCTTTAGTCTGACTTAATGGTGTTACATTTAATGGCTGTCGATTATTTTTTATTTCTTCGATTTGGACAGAAATTTCTGATAGTTTTTTAATAATTCTATTTTGATTTTCCATTATATGTTGTTGTATTGCGTATATATTGTTGATCGCTTCTAGGGGTTGGTGTCCATCAAGTGGCTGCTGCGTTACACTTTCAATTTGCCTTCCTTCGGAGATTACTTCATAGATTACACCATCATCAGTAATCACAGGATTTGGTGTTTGACTGGGAGCAATTATATTCGCCTGCATAGGGTCCATCTACAACAAAATATCTAAATATATAAAAGAAGATACTGACTCACTGACATATCAACGCACAGCCCAAACCGCTGGGTCTTAGAGACTTCAAATTTGGCACACAGGTTCCTTATGAGGCGGTCAACTAGTAGACTACTCTACACACATAGATACTATGTATATACTTATAGGTGAGAGAGAAGACAATATATAGGTTGGTACATACCAAATCTTGCGCCATGGAGTTGTAATCTGGACTTTCAACTGAAGAATTCGGTATTGTACGATATGTTTGAGCAGAGCTGATCTGATCAAAGTCTGTGTCAGTGTCTGTTTTGTTTAACATATTTGCCAATTCTTCTTCGGCGTCTTCATAGCTTTGAAATTTTTTCCGTTTTAAGGAACAACTCATCGTAAGCCAATCTGCACGAGGTTGGACACTACTGTCTTTTATTAATGTATCTACATTATATCTTGGCCATCGAAGCTGTCCTCTGTGCTCCCATTGGGACGGTACAGTACACAATTCTCGGCGACCCCTACGAAGTGTTGAGACTATTTTAAAAGACATTTTTCTGAAACAAAACATACTTACAGTTATTGGTATAATACAATTATAGATAGGTAGGTATTTCAGTGTAAATACAACATAATAAATGACCTACACATTGACGGACCTCGTGCAATGTTTTGCGAACTGGGTAGTCATGCGAACTTATATTTATTTTGGGAACCGCGTTGTTAATTGTTTAGGGACTCCTAACTCCTGAGGCTTGTGCGCACTCTCATAGCAAGCTCATAACCGCGCCGGCTGGCTGCCGAGTGCCTGCTGCGAGTTACTCGGTTCTCGAACCTAGGCGTCGTCGCGCGTAGATTCGAGAACCGAGTCAAAACGTGGCGATCGCGCAGGCGCGAGAGTGGGATACGGAGCGAGTGCGCCTAGCTTGCGGATTCGGACGGGTGGACCGCGGAGTGCGGACTACTTGACTTAATCTATCTATGGTCGGAAATCACACATCCGCAGCTCATAAAATGATTAAAACGAAACGCATAACTTAGTTATGAAAAACAACAATCTTTATTTTTATCTTTATGCACGCTGACCCATCTTAGTATGGTGGCCAGCATTGATGGCCCATCATGTAGAGCCAGTATATGAGTTTTACTTGTCCGATTAGAGAACCCTAAAAATGTAAGGAATTAATAAATGTGGTCACCTATGTAATATATATACAGAATTTGGTGTAATGTGTCCATTCTTATTCAAATTATGGCTTATTAACTAGACTTGTGGGCATTTTATTCAGCATAAAAACAAAATAATCAATCTCCATTAAAATCTTTTGTGATTTTAATTTATGATTATCATCAAAATGCTTAAACTGATAACTACAACGTTTTTTAGCTTGATTCATCTTATTTTGTTGCGTTTAAATTATTGAGATCAGGAATTTCGTCACAAGTACGTTTGTCAGACTTAGGATATATGTATGAAAATACTATTCACAATCAGTTAACTTGATTATTGTCGCGGCGCGTCATACATAATCGAAAAAAAACACATACTATTCACGACAAAATTACTTGCGCACTAGCAATTATAACATGTAACCGACCTAACTCGACGTAAATATTAAAGTTTATACTTACCGATTTTATTTATATGAATTGTCAATAATGTGTTCGCATTTTTCACTTCCTTGCACTTAATTTTTCACAATTTGTGTGAATTCTATTTGAATAATTGTAAAAAAAAAGACTTAAATGCTTTATAGATTCTTAATACAATAACCTATTCAATTCAACTGAATAACTGAGCAGTAAGAGCTTAATTTGAGCAATGTCGGCTGTTATTCAAAAGTTATAAAGCTAATTGTACCGTTATTTGAAGATGTTACTCAGGTGATATTCAGTGTAAAACATTTTAAATTGGGGCCTATTTTGTCTGAATAACAGCTGAATAGACAGTACTCAGAAGTTATTCAGCTTAGTATTCAGCGTATGCTCTTAATGATTGTTGTTACTCAAACTTTATGCAGCACGTTTGTGTTACTTGGGACGTCCTCGCTCTGCCGCGTAGTTGCCCTCTGTGGCCACACACTGCTCTACTCGCGCGATTAATCGCAACGCTCCGCACTAGGCCATTCGCCCTTGCTAGTAGCAAGGGCGAATGACCTAGTGCGGAGAGTTGTGACGTGTAGCAAGTTGCTACACGTCACAACTCACAATGGAGGTTGAAACTGTGGCTGCGTGCGCGTTATGCTTGTTTAGCATAGCTAATTATATATATATGTAATAAAAAAAATATACGTCGTCGTCGTCGTCCTCGCCAACGGAATAGAATAGGCGTTCATCAGAATAGAATTTCTATTTTATTCAATTAATTTAATTAACCGCAAGGATGTGGAATGCCCTTCCAGCGCATGTATTCCCTGCCACGTATAACTTAAGTACCTTCAAGGCAAGAGTGAATAGGCATCTTCTAGGCGAGCGCGCTTCAACCTAGACCTCATCACTGCTTTATATTAGGCGTGATTGTCGTCAAGCGCAAGCCTATTCTTGCAATAAAAAAAAATAAAAATTATTAATTTTTAATTTGGTGGGTAGGCCTTGAAAAAAGTAGTCATAGATTTTGTTGCTCCCAGTTTAATACTCTTTTAAATTATAAAGTATATAAAATAATTCAAATTCTTATGTACCTGTAGATTGTTTTAGTCCGCCAGCTTTCTCACAAATATTTGTGCAGAAATTCACACCTAGTTTTTAATAGTGTCCACCGTGTGTTAAATCTAACCTCACTTTTCTCACTTCACTTATACAATGGAATCCTTTAAGACAACCCTAAGTGAAATAACAGAGCACTTTAATACCAGGATGATGGAGTTTCAAAAGGAATTAAAGGGTGCCATCCCGGCTACTAGTCCTTCTTCTAATTTGAACGCTCAGTTTGGGGCTTTTCGTTCCTTCGTCCTGACTGCGTTAGAAAACCTACAGCTGCAGGTTGAGCTGTTGGCTAGGCAGCAAGATGAAATTGAGATGCGGTCCCGGCGGAAGATTCTTCTAGTGCATGGGGTGACGGAGGCAGAGAAAGAGGATCCCAGCGCTGCAGTTTCTAAGCTTTTAGCTGAACGCCTTGGATTGCCACAGCTTACTCCGGATTCTTTAAGTCGCTGTCATCGGTTGGGTCGGGCTGGGGGTGATAAGCCCCGGGCTGTGCTTGTTAAATTCAAAGAGCTGGCGTTAAAGGAAAAAGTCTGGTCAGCTAAAACAAGCTTGAAGGGTTCTGGGCTGACTTTGTCCGAGTTTCTGATCAGAAGTCGCCACAAGACCTTTCTGGCAGCTCGACAGCGTTTCGGAGTGGCTAAGTGCTGGACCAGAGATGGCGTTATCATAGTGCTTGGCCCTGATGGAAAAAGGCATCACATCACTACTCTAGCGGAGTTAAACGCCATCCAAAACTCAGTTCAGGATGTATCTGCACCTTCCATCACTCCTGCGGCTGTGGCTACGGCTCCAAAGGACTCCAGAAGCGTCAACTCTCGAGTTAAGAGAATGGTCAAAAAGTGAACGTGGATATTATTGGCCCTGTGTTATAGCTTCTCTCCTTTAGTGTACTGCAGCTGTTACTGATGCTGTGAATTGTGATTGTTTGATTTTCTTGTACCAACTTTACTACAGCTATTTCTTTTTGTTTTTGTAACAACTTCTACTTTTGTATTACTAACAGTTATTTTTGTTTACTAATTGTTGTTTTAGATTTACAAAATTAAAGTTGAAGGTAATTAATATATAAATTAAATCTATGACAACGTAATTGTAAATCGACATTGACGTTTGGCATTAGTTTAGTTTGACAGATCGTTTAGAAATTTTAGTTATGTACGTGTAAGGCCTGCGGCACGCTATGGGTAACTTTGTTAAGTTTATGTACTTTGTTTGTTTAGTTGTAACTCTTATTTAGTATTTTGTGCAAATGTTTTAAGTTTTTCTTTTTGTTAATAATAATTTATTAATCTGATGGACAGCTGGCGGATTAGGAAAGTAATTTTAAAAGACACTATTGTCTTTAGTATATATAAGTATTTATATTATATTTGTATACCTAATATTTATTTATATATTTTATATTATTATTTTATATTATGTCGTCGTCCAGTTTGGACATGGATAGTGATCTTTTTCTATCTGCGTCTAGTGGTGAACTGTCCAGTGATGTTAGCTTTCACAGTACATCTCTCCTTCCGGTCGATAACTTCCTTGATTCTTGCTTCTCAGATTGTGTGAAAAACTTCAATGTTGTTCATATTAATGCCCAAAGTATCCCGGCTCATTATCCAGATATGCTTGCATCTTTTGAATCTCGTAACTTACATGCCATTCTAGTCTCCGAATCCTGGCTTAAAACTTGCTTACCCTCAACGTCTTATTCGCTGCCTGGTTTTCGGTTTATTCGCAATGACCGTGTTGGTAAAGGAGGCGGTGGAGTAGCGATCTACTTACGTTCGCATATTCCTTTCACTGTTGTTAGTTCGTCTCCACAGCCTTCTCTACCTGATGCGGCCGAGCACTTATTAGTGGAAGTTATGTTATCCCACACTAAAATTCTTCTTGGTGTGTTTTACTGTCCTCCCTCTGAACCTAATTATTTTAATTCTTTTGAAAATTTACTAGAAAAGCTAATCCCCTTGTACAATCAAACTATTATTATGGGAGATTTTAATACTTGCTTACTAAAAGATAATTATCGAAATAGGAAACTTTTAGCTACAGTGGAATCCTGTAACTTACATGTTTTGCCCCTCTCTGCTACACACTTCTCACCAGGATGTGTTCCCTCTCTTCTTGACCTAATCATGGTCTCTTCTCCAAATCTCGTCTTTAAGCATGGACAGTGTTCAGCTGACGCATTTTCTTATCATGACTTGATTTACCTCTCCTACAAAATACGTCCTCCCAAAGCTAAATCGAGGATTCTTCTACAGCGTAATTTTGGAGGGATTGACAAGAATCGTCTTTGCGATGACGCTAGACAAGTAGACTGGGATGCTATCAAAGGTGTTGATTCGATAGATCAAAAAGTTGACATTTTCAATACCTTAGTGACACAACTTTATGATTTTCATGCACCTTTAAGACCAGTTAAAATTAAACACTTACCAGCTCCGTGGCTTTCAGATGAGATAAAAGCTTCCATGGACAAAAAGAATTCAGCCAAATACAAATATAAACTTAATGACTCTGACGCCAATCGGTTGAAGTATCACAAAGCTCGGAATCGCTGTAATACATTATGTAGAGATGCTCAACGACGCCACATACACAAGTCAGTCGAAAATGGCGATACCGCTAAAACATGGAAATTTCTTGAGTCACTTGGAGTTGGTAAAACATCCCATAATTCTTCTATTAATATTGATATTGAACTCCTTAATACACACTTTTCTACTTGTGATGTAATTGATAGTAACGAAAAACAGCGCACTATTAATATTCTTTCATCATCTTCAACTCCTGACTTTTTACCCTTTTCTTTCGAGTCATTCTCCGAATGTGATGTTAGGAAGAACGTATTGTCTATTTCATCGAATGCTGTCGGTACAGACTGCATTAGCCGTAATATGATTATTCCTATCCTTGATGTTGTATCCCCTATCCTTACCCACATTTTAAATTATTCTATTAGTATCAGCGAATTTCCTGAAGCATGGAAGAATGCACAAATTATCCCTCTTCCCAAAAAACTTAAACCATCATCTGTAAACGATTTTCGTCCCATTTCTATTTTACCTTTTCTCTCAAAAGTTCTTGAGAAGTTAGTCTATCAACAATTGAACCTGTTCCTTAATAAACACTGTCTTCTCAGTCCATTGCAATCTGGATTTCGTCCTGGTCATAGTACGGTTACTGCACTGGTCAAGGTTACCGACGACATCCGTTGGGCAATGGACAATAAACAGCTCACAATTTTAACGTTGCTCGATTTTAGTAACGCATTTAATACCGTAGATTACGACATTTTGTTGAGTATGTTGCGTTCTTCTTTTAACATAGCTCCGTCGGTGATTGATTGGTTTCGGAGTTACCTCAATGGTCGTCGACAGCGCATCCGAATCGACGAGACCTTTTCGTCGTGGTGTAATGTGACGGCCGGGGTACCTCAGGGTGGCGTGTTGTCTCCTTTACTATTTGCTATTTTTATTAACTCTATTACTCCGTATATCTCTTCTCTCTACCATATGTATGCAGATGATATCCAAATTTATCGGTCTGCAACTCTGGAAGACCTTGGTTCAGCCATTACCGCTATTAATAACGACCTAGCTGCAATTGCTGAGTGGAGCAGACAATATGGACTTCGCGTGAATCCTGCAAAATCTCAGGCAATTATTATTGGCAGTCCAGGGTTTATTTCTAGAGTTAACTGGCAGAGCATTTCTCCGATTATGTTTGATGGCGTTGCTATACCATACTGCGCCTCTGCTAAAGATCTTGGTATTCATTTGGATTCGGAACTGACCTGGTCTGTGCAGATAAAGGAAATAAGCAGGAAAACGTTTGCTGTTATGAGCTCGTTACGTCGACTGCGTAACCTTTTGCCAATTCCTACCAAAATTATGTTGGCACAATCTCTCCTTCTCTCTATTCTCGATTATGCGGATGCAAGCTTTCTTAATTTGACCCAGGACCAACTTAATAAGCTTGAGCGACTTCAAAATATTGCTATTCGGTTCATATTTGGCTTACGCAAATATGACCACGTTTCCGAATTTCGTCAAAAGCTCAAGTGGCTCCCTATTCGCCGTCGCCGGGATATGCATGTACTTTCTCTTCTGTACTGTGTTTTATTTCACCTTAAAACTCCTTCTTATCTTAAGGAGAAGTTTCAATTTCTTGGGGTGCAATCAGACATAAGATCTTGTCGAACACTTACCTTGAAAATGCCTGCACACAAAACAAAATTTTATCAAAATTCTTTTACCGTACAGGCAATTGAATTGTGGAATGCACTGCCATTGACAATTAGACAATCGAAATCTCTGGGTGTATTCAAGAACGCTCTAAAGACATATTTCCTTTCAAATTGAAGACGACTTTAGTTTATTATATATTATTCTATGGTATGTAAGTGTATGTATGTATGTGTAATGTGTATGTATATATTATGTATATTTTAGTATATATTTAGATAAGTATATATATTTTAGTTTAAATAAAATACATCTATTTATATGTTATATTATGTAGTATTGTATTTGTGTATTGTATTATTTAATTAAGTAGAAATTTTGAGCCACCCGCATTCTGGTTTCCTAGCGCTTTCCTAATCTTAAGGTTGCCTGGAAGAAATCGCTGTTTAGCGATAAGGCCGCCTTTTGTACCTATCCTTCCTTTTTATTTCCTTTCATGTTTTATTGTCTTTGTTTTTCTTGTGTGGTGCAAATAAAGAGTTAAATAATAATAATAATAATAATAATTTTCTATTTCAATAAATATTAACGTTTTCTCATTACTCCATTCCGCGTCGGTCGGCAGTGGCGGCGACGGCATGAGTTATTGCGACGTCCTTCTTCTATAAGCGCTCGATCGCGAATGAGTTAGCGGCCTGCGGCAGTGTGTGGCTCGCGCCCAAAAAACCGACAAAACAGGGAGTGATGCGCGAGGACGTAGCGCGTAGCGTGGTTAAGGCGAGTATGGCTGCCACACGACGTCTCTGCCTACGTCCCACCGCCCACGCTACTCGCCATACCTCTCGGGCAGTGTGTGGCAGGGGGGTTATGTTCCTGTTACCCCAAATTTCGGGTAAGAGGAACATTTTAATGACCTAGCTTTGTTGCTAAATTGTGCCGTAATTATACGAAAAATCTAGTTATGTATCAAAAAAAATTTTAGTATATTTCAAAAGCGAAGATTTGTTTCAATTAATATCGAAATAAATGTATAATTTTGATAGCTCAAGGCCTAAATGACAAATGTTCACAAACCAGTAAACTATGTTTCTCTTACCCCACTTGACCTTAGAGTTTTGTTTATACAATAGATGGTCCAGTCTTTTTAAAAAATAGAATGCTTATTTATAGTAATTTAAGCTCTTTGTCACAGACTGGAGGTGGTAAGGACTACTTACCACCAGATGGAGTCCTGGACAAGGTTGCTTCTCTGTTGGGCAGTACCTGTCAAGGTTTTTCCGTGGAGTTTGGAGGAGACGCCACCAGAACGCCCACTACCTCACCTATGACAAGTGAAGCCAATGTCAACGTTCCCGACGAGGGCCAGAATTTAATTACTTTGAGTGGAGTGGATGGTGATAGTGTTACCATTATTCATGGAGTTGAAGTTCCTTTACTCTCTTAGCCCGATGGGACGGAAAATCCGACACGACCGGAGAGAGATCAGGCGCAGGACCGACGGCTTTACGTGCTCTCCGAGGCACGGGGGTGAAACACCGCCAACTTCCTTACTCCGGGCTTGTACTGAGAATTTCTTATCAGAAAAACCCAATACTTGCAATCAATATATAGGTAGTACCTTGTTAGATTTTATTTTAGCCGTGAGCATCGTTTTTGGTGGCTCAAATGTTGTCAACAAAAAATGACGAGACGGTCGAGAGTTGAGAACGGTCGAGTCGAAACGAGCGTGAAAGAGAAGTTGAGAACGATGTGATGAGTTGCAATAAGAACCACAGATGACAGTCACAGAGCACTTAAGTTTTGTGATGTTTCAATTTGCGTTCCTTTTCACTTTGGTTTTATACAAAAAAATTAAGTGTTAATTCTACAAGATCCGAAAAATCACCTAAAAGTAACCTTTCGAACAGTGTAACCTAAAAGTAACCTGACGGAGTTAAAAATCACCTGAAAGGTTACAAAAGTAACCTTCTGGCAACGCTAATAATGAACTTCAAACATAGCTTAAAATGGAACGGACCAATCACAGCGCTGCGATTGACCATGAGGCAATATGGCGTGAGGCGTCAAACATGTTTGCTTAGAAGAATTTCTCCTGGTTTTATTAGATTTAAAAAGATTTTAAAACATCTTGCATTGTATTAACACGTAAAATAAACTCCATAATTATCATGGAACTGAATGCAGTTCCAGTTTTACCACAGCACGCGCGGAAAAAAGGAAAATTTCCCGTGAAATGGAAGCAGAAAATCAAACAAAAGGAGCGGTGAGTAATGGGACTTGGGAGTTATCGATACGCAGATTACGATATTTTTACATCATGAGTCTTTTTTATTATAATAATTTAAATATGTTTTGTTGGCTGCTATACTAACTTTTACTTTTATTTGCAGATTTACCACATCAGCCTTTATGTAATCACGATAAAAAAATCAAATACAAGAACCTTAAAATGAATGACTTAATAAAATTTCATACAGCATTTTACAAAAGGTCAAATAAATTGGACCAAGATTCTATTATTTTAAAGTGTTGCAATGGTATACCTGTTAAGAGACGCAAAACAAATAATTATTCAAGGAAAGGCCGTGAGTTTACTATTAAATATCACATATTTGTTCAAAAAAAACTTGTTCCCGTGTGTCAACAGACCTTTTTGCGGTGCATAAACATAACAAAATACAGAGTACAATATGTAATTGCCAATTTCTTTCGTGAAGGCACTGGTCCTGTAGAGAGAAGAGACGGAAACCATAAAGGACACTTATTTGAAAGAAAGCGTGAGGCAATAAAGGCTTATATTAATTCATTAGTTTGTTCAGAAAGTCACTATTGCCGCGGTTATAGCGCAAGACGGTATTTGCCAAGCACTCTCAATATAAATAAACTCTATAAAATGTTTATTCAAGAAACAGGCAATACATCAGTAAAAGCATCCTATTTTCGGACAATTTTTAATACGCAATATAACCTTGGTTTTGGAAATCCGCGCTCAGATGTGTGTTCCACATGTTTAAATTTTACGGAAAAATTAAAAATTGAGAAAGAGGAATCAAAAAGAAATGATCTAAGAATACAGCAAACAGTTCATCGCCTTAGGGCTAATGCATTTTATTCAATGCTTAAGGAAAAACAGGATGGCATGAAAACATTTTCTTTTGATTGCCAAAAGAACTTACCTCTTCCAAAGGTTCCAGATCAAACTGCTATTATAGCAGACAGTTATATTTATATAACTCCACTGTAGTCGAAGGTAGTTCCAAAGATCCGTTAACAAAAAATAATGTGTTTTGCTATCTTTGGACTGAAGACATCTATCGTAAAGGATCCAATGAAATTGCGTCGGTCGTATTCGATTGTTTGAATAGGACTGACCTTACAAATATAACGCGTATTCACTTGGTTGCCGATGGTTGTGCCGGGCAAAATAAAAATACAATAATGCTCGGAATGTTGGCTAAATGGCTTCTATCTAAACAAGAAATAAAAACGATAGAAGTCGTTTTCCCTGTAACGGGGCATTCATATATGCCTGCCGACCGCGTTTTCGGTAACATCGAAAAAGAATTAAAAAAGAAGGTCATTGCGACCCCGGAAGAATACTCGGATATTATAGAAAATTAAGCAACAGTCATAAAAGTGTTACCAGTTTATGACTGGAAGACTGCTGTACAGTCAGTACTGAAAACCACCTCCAGTCTTCCATTCAAAGTGACTACTTGCAAAAGATTTCTAATTAAAAGATCTAAAAGACCAGGAAATGCGTTGATAAAAGGTGAAATTTTTATAAATCAGACATCAGCGCGTACCAAAATGTATGCAAAAAGAATAAAAATATATCAGACATTAAGCCTACTAAAATTAACCCTGGCCTGGTAAAAATAAAACCAGCCAAACTTGACGATGTCAATAAGTTGCTAGAAAAACATTATGGATCCGAATGGAGAAATTTAGCACTCCTTGAATATTATACCAACATTCTTTCCACGGAATGTGTAGACGATGGTGAATTGGAACAAGATGAGGAACCCTTATGCGAACCTCGTGAAGAAGCTCCAGAGTTAAGAGCTTAAAGTTGTATGAACAAATTTAATTTAAACTAGATGATGCCCGTGACTTTATATTTAGGTATATCAATCAATCAAATAAATATTATAAATGCGAAAGTTTGGATGGATGGATGTATGGATGTATGGATGTTTGTTACTCAATCACGCGCCAACGGCTGAACGGATCTGGCTGAAATTTGGCACAGAGATAGAATATAGTCTGGAATAGCACACATTCCGCGGGAACCAAAATACCTCAATCCAAGCGGACGTAGTCGCGGGCATAAGCTAGTAGGTAGATAAATAGTATCTGTACTGAATATTACTACTTATAGCATTGGTTTTTTTTATTATTTAAGTATACTTTTTTCGAGGGTAGGTGCACAAAAAGTCAACACGTATTTTTGTTAGCTCTTCCATAGTTATTTACATTAAAATTAGAAAAAGTGGTTTTTTGTATCTGATTATGTGTTAAAAGTCTACAACCTACCAGTAGTTACTCCTTCAGCAATTTCCATCATAGTATTTTGCCTCAAAGTGAACAAAGTGAGCACACTAGTTTCACTGTAAGTACTGACCACTCTAATTATAAAATGGACTCCATCAAGCAATCTCTTCAAGATTTGGCTCAGCACTACACTACTAGTACTATGGCTGAATTCCAGCAGAATTTGAGCACTGCAATTCCTGCAACTAGCCCAACCTCTAATATTGCAGCACAATTCTGCACATTTAGGACGTTTGTGCTTACTGCATTGGAAAATCTGCAGCGGCTAGTGGAGCATCTAACCTTGCAACAGGACCGGTTAGAAATGAGTAGTAGGAAGAAAATCATTTTGGTCCATGGAGTTCCTGAAGATAAGAATAAAGATATCTCAGTCCTGGTGACTAAAACACTCTCGGATCGCCTCAATATGCCTGATTTGTCTGTAGAGGATGTCAGTCGTTGTCATCGCATGGGAAAGGTCCAAACGGGCAAACCCCGGGCTATTCTCCTTTTGATTTTATAACTTTAGCCTAGGAGTGGGTAATATCGCTTTTTCTGAATATCGAATCGAAACCATATATTGATATTTGATATCGGATTTCGAAACACTATATTTTCTGAAACTATATATTGACTGATATGCCGTTCTAGCAAATACCTCGCGATGAATATCGACCTCTTTCGATATCGGGTTCGCAACGATTTTTGACAAAGTGGATACTGGGCTAAGGGCTAAGTACAGTAGGTAGGTATCTACTATATATTGTAACTACCTACTATGATCTTTAGTAATATTAGTACATTACCTATAAGTAATGACTACTATTATGAAAATTAAACTAGTAATTGCAGTAGGAATGTAATACTTGACTAAAAAATAAATTGTTGTAAAATTAAATTGTTTTTTAAATACCAAAATAACACAAATAAACCGTAATAACAAATAAATTAATCTCAAAACTTTCAAAACTATGGAGAAACAACAAATAAATGTGCTTACTCGACTGTATACGTGAAACTAAAAATAGAATAAGTACCTACCTACTTCAAATTTTTTTTCTCAGCTAATTTCTTTGCTCTCTAGTTCAAGGCCAAATGTTAACAAACCTACAACATACGTCATTAGTTCATTGGTCAAAAGTTGAAATTTCATAATGCGATCGATCGCGTCAAAATACTTAACAAGTTAGATATAAGGTTTATAATCGTATGTATTGTATAGCTATTTCGGTTTCACCATCGCGCACTCACTCTTCTACCTAGATAATATCGTGATTCGGCTCGGCTTCGAATTTCGTTTCCACCGCGATACAATATCGTCGCAAATCGGAATCGGCCGTCGCACAAGCGATATAGTGTTTCGCTCGAATATATAGTTTTAGGTTAGGCCGATATCGGATTTACGATATTGAATCAATATATAGTTTCAATAACTGTATACGTTTCGCATCGCCCACTGCTACTTTAGCCATAATTATGGGTGATTTTAATACATGCCTTCTTAGAGGTGACAATCGATGTAGAAAGCTTCGGTCAGTCAACGATGCTTGCAACCTACATATATTGCCACTCTCTGCTACACATAACTTACTCGATTGTATCCCTTCTTTATTACATCTTATTATTGTATCCTCTCCAGACTAAAACACTCTCGGACCGCCTCAATATGCCTGATTTGTCTGTAGAGGATGTCAGTCGTTGTCATCGCATGGGAAAGGTCCAAACGGGCAAACCCCGGGCTATTCTCCTTAAGTTTAAGCAGCTGACATTCCGAAACCAAGTCTGGTTTGACAAGTCTAAACTTAAAAATTCAAGAATTACTATATCAGAATTTCTCACTAAAGAAAGGCATAATACATTCATGGCTGCGAGGCAGCGGTTTGGTATTTCTAAGTGTTGGACCAGAGAGGGTGCTATTTTTGTTGTCGGGTCAGATGGTAAGCGCATACGGAGACCAGAGAGGGTGCTATTTTTGTTGTCGGGTCAGATGGTAAGCGCATACGGATTTTCTCTAAGTCCGAACTTGACAAGATTCCTGGTACGTCTCCTGCCCAAGGTGCGGCAGCAAAAACTGTGCCTTCAGTTGCTTCGACCTCTGTGAGGACCGGACCAGCTTCTCTTACACAAGCTGCAAGAACTTAGCGGAACATCAAAAAATGAATACGTTAGTCATAAGTCTTTTTCAATAGTTAATGTGTTTTTGTGCTTAGGTTTTCTTGGTTAAGATGCCTGTTGCAATGCCTGTCTGCTGAGCACTGATATTATGTCATGTACTATGTTTTTTATAGGACCGGGAGTTATCCAAGGTTTCAACTTAATATTTATTTGTAAGATAGGTACGCAAATTATTTTAACTTTATTATTGTTTACATTCCATCACTCTCATTTGTTATTGACATTGACTTTGACACCCATTGTCTACGTTTGACAGATCATAGATTGCAGTGTCAATGTTGCGTTCCGTTTTGCAATAGTTGGTTACTCTGCCAAATAAGGGCAGCAATGCATAATTCACTCTTTCGGCAGTAGATTCTAAAGTTACCCAACTTCGCTGTAATAGTTACTTTTGTTTTGTGTACAGCAGCAGTCTTACGACTTGTCTGTTTTTGATTTATTTTTACCTATAATTACCTGTTATATTTACAATAATGCATTGTTTTGATCGAGCACAGTGTACGGGTTTATGTTGATAAGTATCCATTAATTATAAAATGGATAAAGGTAGTTAAAGAGATTTAAGAGATTTGTATCTAAATTAGTGCGTTTTCAATTTAACTATTTAAATTTTACTATTTATTTTAAACTTAGTATAGTGTTTACTATAGTAGGTAAAGTTATTTAGAATCAATGTTTAGTTTAGGTAACGTTTTCGTAGTAATAGTAATATAGCTAGTTCCTGTTCTTGAGTGTTCAAAAATTATTATTAGTAAAATACTAAGTTATCTCTTTCAGACTACTGGCGGGTAGGGACCCTAAAATTTATTAGTTTTTCTTTTGGTTTTTTTTTAATTATAATCCCCGTATATTTATTTATTGTATTTATTTATTTATAGTATAAAATAGTTTATAATTAATCATTTATGATGTCGTTAGATAATATTAGTATTGCTAGTGATGATACAGGTGATTTTTATTCTTTGCCGTCAATCGATGATTCACCTAGTGATGTGAGTTTTCACAGTACAATATCTTCTATTCCGCTAAATGAAGCCCTTAATTCGTATTTCTCAGATTCTCTGAAATTTTTTAATGTAATTCACTTAAATGCACAAAGTATTCGCGTAGGCAGTCTTCCATTTCTTGGGGAAATATCCAAGTTTTAGACATCTGTTCATAAGGTCCGTTATAATGTCAGGGAAAAGGTCAGCGAATTGTCGACATATGTCAGAAGTTAGGTGATCAGGTCCAGGGGCTTTTTTATGATTCATATCCTTTAAGCACATACTAATCTCGGTAAAGGTGAAGGGTGGATCGTCTTGGGTGTAGATGGGTAGTTGCATAGTAGATCGTAAGTACTTTTGTCCGTCCGTCGTATCCTGAGTGTCGTCTGGGAAAAATTTATTTAGAAGGGCTTTGGCTGTGTCTGCAGAGTTAGTAGTGTAAGTTCCATCGTCAAGCCTCAATGTAGCAGGTGCCCCTTTTTGGACGATGACGGATTGTTACGCGTTGGCGGACGCCTTAGGAATTCTGAGTTGCCCTATGGTGCTCGTCACCTTTTGCTGCTCCCTAAAGACGGCACCTTTGTTAAATTGCTGGTGACCTCTTATCACCTGAAAAATGCCCATGCTGGTTGCAATGCCCTCTCGGCTATTTTACAGCGTGAGTTTTGGATTTTGGCAGGGAGACGCACAATCCGGAGCGTCATTTTCAAATGCATCCCTTGCTACCGTTTGAAGGCCCCTACTGCGCAGCCGATGATGGGTGACTTGCCCCCCGACCGCGTCATGGCCACTCGACCTTTTGCCGGAGTTGGCACTGATTTTGCAGGCCCTTTCGCCATCAAGAGCTCTAACCTCCGCAACGCCCGGTCACTCAAGGCCTATCTGTGCGTTTTTGTTTGTCTCTCTACTAAAGCGGTCCATTTGGAACTGGTGAGTGCCTTAAGCACTGAGGCCTTTGTGGCCACACTAAGTAGATTTGTCTCTCGTCGAGGATTGCCTGACCTGGTTCGCACCGATTGCGGTACTAATTATAAGGGTACCGATGGATATTTAAGAGAAATTGTTGAATTTTTGTCTAGTAATAAGATTAGTTTAAGTACTGCAATGTCCAAGATGGGGATAACCTGGAAGTTTGACCCTCCAGCTTGCCCCCACTGGGGTGGGATCTTCGAAGCTGTCGTCAAGGTCGCCAAGACACATCTCCGACGCGTTATAGGAGAAACTATCTTGACCTTCGAAGAACTCGCCACTGTGTTTTGTAAAATTGAGGCCATACTCAATTCTCGGCCACTCTGCCCCCTCTCGTCTGACCCAAACGACCTGGAGGTCTTAACTCCCGGCCACTTCTTGATTGGTCAGCCCCTTAACGCCTTGCCCGAATACCCCTTCAGGGACGCGAGAACCTCACGTTTGTCTCGGTTTGAACTGTTGCAGCAAATGACTCAGAGCTTTTGGCATCGTTGGTCACTCGAGTATTTGCACCTTTTGCAGCAACGTGTTAAGTGGGCTGACAAATCCGATCCCCCTAAGGTTGGTGATCTTGTATTGGTAAAGGAATCTAATTTGCCACCTTTGTATTGGCGTCGTGGACGCATTGTTAAGCTAATGTACGGGTCTGATGGGGTTCCCAGAGTCGCCGAGGTAATGGTCGGAGATTCGGTCTTGCACCGAGCCGTTTGCACCTTGTCACGTCTCCCCATCTGTTAGTGAGTGGACGTAAATCCTTGCGTCCACGGGCGGGGGATTGTTCGCGCCACCTATGTATTAGTTGTCTGTGGTCGCTGTGACAGATGAATACTTTGTGAACGTAGCTAGCTTGCCGCGCTTTTTGATAAAACCTTTGGTTTGACAGTTCGACAGAGTTCAAGATTGTCTTTGGCGAGGCGGGCCGGCGCCTTGAATTGTTGATTGTAAAAATAAGCTTTTCTTTGTAATCCGTATTGTTAGAACCTCGCTATAGCTTAAGGTTCCCGCGAGAAATTAGCTTCTAGTTATTTCGGTACTAAGTAAAGACTTACTTGCGGTACTGAGTGGCATTGATAGTTGTGTGGCCACGTTGACACCTGCCGGCTGCAAACTGTGTATAATTCCGTAAATAGTTAACCTAAGCAGCTTATAGACGAACTTTAGTGCTGTGCTGTGTGTGTTGTGTGTTAGTGCCGTCTTGAAGCAAGAAGCTACGGCCGAACAGCAAGTACCTTCTCATTCCTGACCTTTCCTACCCTTTAACCCACATTCTTCCTTATCGAGGAGCCGTGGTCACCTTGGACTCTGTAAGTGCATAGCATAAGTTAAATCTGTCAATACTTTAGTTATCTAAGTTAAGCCGGAACAGTTCTGTCCGCATTTGGCCCTGAGCCAATGGTCTAAGAGGCTCGAATCCAGCTGATGGGCCCCTGGAACAGCGTCTTAGGGTTGTAGCATTGGACCAGGCTGAAGCCCCAACAATATATATATATATATATATAGACTGCCTCGTTGGTCTAGTGGTTAGCATAGTCGACTGCGGATCACGAGGTCCTGGGTTCGATTCCCGGTCGGGCATGAAAGTTAGGTATTGGGTTTTTCAATTAAGAAATTCTCAGTGCCAGCCCGGAGTTGGAAGTTGGCGGTGTTTTACCCCCGTGCCTCGGAGAGCACGTTAAGCCGTCGGTCCGTCGGTCCCGGTTATTATCACTAACATGATAATAATCGTTAAAGCCCGCCAACCCGCATTGGAGCAGCGTGGTGGGTCTAAGCTCTAATTCCCGCTCTCCTATTAGAGTGGAGGCCTGTGCCCAGCAGTGGGACGTTAATGGGCTGTAGTGATGATGATATATATATATATATATATAATTGGAATCTCGGAATCGGCTCCAACGATTTTCATGAAATTTAGTATATAGGGGGTTTCGGGGGCGATAAATCGATCTAGCTAGAATCATTTTTAGAAAATGTCATTTTATTTGTGTTTTATCGAATACCTAGCAAAGCTCGGTCAAATAGCTAGTGATACTAAAAAAACAACAGTTTATGAATCACATTCTTTTATTGTTTGGTACTAAATGATTAACAGTCTTTAACAAGTCTTAAAATGAATTTATTTTATTTGTAGCATACGTCATAAATTTCTGATTCATCGCTGTCATTAAAACTAGACAAGTATGATTGCAATGTCTCATTTATACTATTGTTGCTGTTTGGAGAAGGATTAGGAAGTGCAGGCCATGAGAAATGGTCTGCATTTTGGGGGATTTCAGTCGGCAGTGACATCGGTGGGCTGGTGGTAGAAATTATTGGTAGAAATGTTTGGGGGCTGGTTGAAGGCAAAGACTGGGAGCTGGTAGAAGCTTTACGTGGCCGTATAATTGTGTATCTTGCGTCACTTATTTTGGGTTTCTGTGGGATTATTTTAAATTTGATACCGGATGTACTTGGTTGGTTGTAGTTTAATGGTGATGATGATGTTTGGAGTCCTTTGTTCTTCTGTAGTGCTTTTTTGAAAATTTGCAATATCTCTATTTGTATATCTAACTGGCTGTCTTCTGGGACTTGTTTTAATAGAGGTACCAGAGAAAGGGCAAAATGTGTTTCCTTACCAGTAGATGGTGTCGATGTGTTGGCCTGTTTCTTCTCTTGTAAGATGTTCAAAAGCTTTTCTTCGTAAGATTTTGGTTTTTCAGCAGTGGATTTTCTTATTCTTGGTCTTTTACGAATATTTTCTTCTCCACTAACGTTTTCCTTGTTGTCACTATCATCATCACCGTCGGTAACATTGGGTATATTTCCAGACGTTTCACGTGTCTCCATTGACGGTATTAAGAACAGCAGTTCATCGAAGTATTTGTACTTTCGTCGATTTTTGTTCGCTGCTTGACCAGACTTAGTTTGCTTCTGTTCCCGTAGCTCCCTTGAGAAACATGTTCGAATATTTTTCCATCGTTTTTGTACTAATTTACCTGAAAAAGAAAAAAAAACTGTACATATGTGAGAATTCGATAGTTGTCTAATTAGTCTATTTCTTTATTTTCAGATATCTTGCGACTGGTGCAAGCTTCTACAGTCTATCATTTGATTATCTTCTGGGTGTTACTACAGTAAGAGAAATAGTAAAATCGACGTGTACGCACTTATGCATCATTTTATATGCCACAGAAGAGTGAAGAGGATTGGCTGATAATTGCAAGACAATTTTATGAAAGAACAGATTTTCCAAATATTATCGGAGCTATAGATGGAAAACATATTCGACTGATCCAGCCAGCCGGGAGTGGCTCAGAATGCTTCAATTACAAAAAGTATTTCTCTATCGTTCTCATGGCCTGGGTTGATGCTGATTATAAATTTGTATACATTGACGTGGGTGCAAATGGAGCAGCCGGCGATGCCAGCGTATTTCAAAATTCAGAGATGGGGAAACGCTTACAGCAAAATCTGTTTAATATACCAGATGACATCTTTGTCAAATGATGATAATGGAAAACCCATGCCATTTTGTTTAGTGGCAGATGAAGCATTTGGATTGTCAAGAAATATTTTACGACCGTTTTCACGAAAGTCGCTGACTGTTATAAAGAAAATATATAACTATCGGCATAGTCGAGCACGACGTATGGTCGAATGCACGTTTGGAATACTCGCTAACAAATGGAGAATATTTCATAGGCCACTTGATGTTAATCTGGAATTTTGTGACATAATAGTCAAGAGTGCCTGCGTTTTACATAATTACGTGCGTTGCAGAGATGGTATTCGATGTGCTGACACTGCTTATGATTGTCCACTGCAATCAATTTCTGCAAATCGGGCTGATATAAGGATTACAGCGCCAAAACGTAACTACTTGGCATCATATTTTACTTCCACACGAGGTTCTGTTCCTTGGCAATATAATAAAATATAGTGTCTATATTGTTTATGCGTAGATTTAACTTAATAAATAATTATTATTACACTTTATACTTATTTATTAAACTTACCAGCCTCTGTTTTTTCCTTTGCTGACAGCCGACCCCAAACCTGGAAAAGCTGCTGGCAAACTTCCTCCCAGCCTTTTGATTTGGCATTTACGTCTAGTAGTCGAGTATTAAATTTTTTATCATACAGTAATGGTCTGCTTTCTACTTCTTCAATTAGTCTACTATTATCGATATCTTCTTCGACCGGCATTTTACTTGGCATCTCGGAACATAGAATGCGCGCGCGTATCCGTCCGTACACTGCAAGTACAGACAAACTCACGCCGCGGTGGTCGAGTGGCAACTGGCCGGTCGGCGACTTTTTTGTTGCCCGTGCGCGCACTTGCATAGAAACCAATATGGAAGGAGACAGTTGCGTCGCGGGCTTGTCTCCGACCCCGCGAACGATATAGTTGCCCAGAGTTGCGTCGCTACGTGCGCGCATTTTGTAAGGTGGGGAATTGGGGCGGAAAGTAAACAACCCGGATTCATAAGCAATCACCCACTTATAAAGTTACAGAATGATAAACATATATCTATCCAGAATTGAGCGTAGACTAATAATCAATTTCCCTATTGTTTGGAGGTTGTATAAATGAAATTTTCCTGTACGTTCAGGCAAACTTTACGTTTATTGGATAGTACACCTTACACTATAAACAATAGGTCTTACTTAGTCTAGTGTTCACAAAGATTCTTAAGTTTAATGAGATTTAATATGATTCGAAATGGTCCGGATAGATAATTCTGGATATTCTTATGTTAACTAGCAATAGGCATAGAAATTGTTGATATAAAAGTTCACAAGTTTACATCTTTGATTTAGCTCAGCGGATGAACTGGGTTCGCAGAATTTGACTCACTAAAGAAAACAAACACTCTATATTGTCCGGAAAACAGAAAAATTTCTTACTTGGAGAATGGCGAATTTCGTCACCTGGGAACATGGATCAGGAACGTGTGAATCCCTTCAGGGAATCTGGCTTGTTCTGCACATTTCCAAATCCTCGGAATGCATGGAAATATATATAGAAGATATCAAAATCATAACCATAAAACCATAAAACGTAAAACGTAAAACGTACAACGTAAAGCGTAAAAAGTAGGTACGTAAAAACCATAAACCCTGAAACAAAAGAAAGCGAAGGTTAACAAGAGGGTTTGTGCTACGTGTCACGAGTGCAACATTTTTCCATTTTTATAACTTACCTATTGAAGCATTGTTTTCGGAAGGTTCCACCCATCCCGACCTCTTCTTTAAAATAAAATATATTAGAACTGAAAAGACAAAACAAGATAATCATTAATTAAATTTTCTCTTGCACGACGCCATCTTGACAGAATGCAATTCGCGTCTCGAAAACGAATCCGCTTTTTTTTTTCACATTTACTCACCATAAATTGATACGAAATATTTTTCTTTTGGTTAAAACAACTTAGATGGCATATTGAAAATTTGTTTTTCCCGGCGAAGCCTGGGTTTAAAGCCAAATTCCGAGATTTCCGTCTAAAACCTCTTCACATCATCAAGCTAGCGGAAAATCAGATTTCTGGAAATTTGACATAGACAACCGCGGCAAGAATCGCTGCGTTCGGGAACGCTCCTACCATAGACTCGTGAAATGTACGAAACTAGTTAATAGTAAAAACTCTAAAATTAATTAATAAGCACATTATTTACTAATGGGTTTATTATAAGAATAACAGAATTATTAGCGAAATAATATTATCGAATTGTACGACCAAGGACAAACAAAGCGCCATCTATGGAGAACTCCTGCGCATCGTCCCACGCACGTTCTGCGCCTTGACGCTAGATGTCATTACCTACCTTCCACAAAATGCAAGGGGCACGAAATAATAAATCCTGTGATAAAATCACGACGTGACAATACCTCGCCTCCTACGAAAAGGTTCAACTGGTTGAACCACGCTGCCCTCAGCGTCATCCAACAAACAACACAAATTTCCTGAAACGAAAAACAAAAAAAACAACACATCGAAGTTATGCATAAACGCACCTCTACTAAACTATCAAAAGAAAATTATGTAACAAAATAAATAAAATGAGAAAGTGTAAGTTTGTGTGACTTTTAACCCTAGCTACTAAAACTAACTACAAAATACTAACTAATAAAAATACAAAAAAAAACCTCACGGTATCCAAGACACTTGAGTGTAACCATCTTGGCACTCCAGCATTTTCCCGCGCCCTGGAAGGAAGCAACGGTGGTCTTCCTACGGAAGCCGGGGAAGGCCACCTATACGACCCCAAGGTCGTATCGACCAATCGGTCTCCTCCCGGTGCTCGGGAAGGTGCTGGAGAAGATGCTTGTCGCCAGGCTTAAGCATCACATAGCGCCAAGACTCAGTACCCGCCAATTTGGCTTCATGCCCCAGCGAAGCACCGAAGACGCCCTCTATACGCTGGTTGAACACATACGACAAGGTTTAGTAAATAAGAAACTGTTGACAATGGTGTCCTTGGATATAGAGGGCGCATTCGACAACGCATGGTGGCCACAAATTAAGGTCAGACTGGCGGAGGAACGAGTGCCCGTCAATATTAGAAGGCTCCTGGGTAGTTATCTGAGTGGCAGACATGTGAGAACACGTTACTGTGGGGAGGAGCACGTGAGGGAAACCGGGAAGGGCTGCGTGCAGGGGTCTATAGGCGGGCCGATTTTGTGGAATCTGCTATTGGATCCATTGCTTCGGGAGTTGGAGGCCAGAAATTGCTGGCTATGTGCAGGCATTCGCTGACGATGTGGTCCTGGTATTTGAGGGCGAGAAGGCTCAAGAGATCGAATACCGTGCCAATGCCGCCCTCGAACATGTGAGGAAGTGGGGAGTCCATAACAAGTTGAGGTTCGCGCCGCAAAAGACAAATGCGATGGTCATCACACGCAAACTGAAGCATGACACCCCACGAATCCACATGGGAGGGGTCGACATTGGCATGGTCAGAGAACTCAAGTTACTGGGAGTCATCCTGGATCATCGCCTTACTTTCAACATGCACGTCGCGAATGCCTGCAAAAAGGCAATTGCCTTTTATTCCCAGCTTTCGAGAGCCGCGAAGGCGAGCTGGGGCCTCCACCCCGAGGTCATCCGCGCTATCTACCGAGCGGTGGTTGAGCCCGTGATGATGTATGCGGCTGCCGTTTGGGCGCCAGCCGTGGACAAGCTCGGTATTCAGAAGCAGCTAAAAGTGGTTCAGCGGGGTTTTGCGCAGAAGCTGTGCAGAGCATACCGCACTACCTCCCTGAACTCAGCACTGTTGCTCGCAGGGATACCCCCACTCGACCTGCGCATCCGCGAAACCGCGGTGCTGTACGGCGCGAGGCGAGGGGTGCCCCAGCGTGCGATAGGGGATCGGGAGGTGGAGCGGATGTCCCCTGCGCTGCAGTCCCCGCATCCCGCTCAGCATGAGCGCATGAGCTCAGCTCAACCTCGATTTCAAGTGTCTGGTGGACCAGGAGCAACTCATGGACAACAACGGACATGACCTTAACATCTTTACAGACGACAGCAAGATTGAGGGCAAGGTGGGTGCGGCGCTATCCATGTGGAGTGGCGAAGCCGAAACCAAAACCCTCAAGCTTGCTTTGCCGTCCTTTTGTACGGTCTACCAGGCGGAACTCTTGGCGATATGCAGGGCGACGCGGATAGCAGCGGATAACTTGGCCAGATCAGTTGGTATTTATTCTGACTCTTTGTCGGCATTGCAGACAATAATCAATCCAGAGGCCCTTCATCCCCTGGCCGTCGAAGCGCGGGACCATTTGCGCAGAGCTTTGCTCCGGGACAAACATGTGAATTTGTTCTGGATCAAAGCCCACGCGGGGTTAGAGGGGAACGAGCGTGCCGATTATCTGGCCAAGGAAGCCGCGCTCAAGTTAAAGCGCACTTTTGATTACGATTGCTGCCCGGTTTCATTCATCAGGCGAAGCATTCGTATGCAATCGCTTGATGAGTGGAACCGGCGGTATCAGACCGGTGAAACGGCTGGTGTCACCAGGGTATTTTTCCCTGACGCGATAGCCGCATACCGTATTATCGGTAAAATAAAGGTTGACAGATTTGTCACCCAGGTGTTGTCGGGGCATGGTGGATTCTCCGAGTACTTGCACGTTTCAAGTGCAAGGAGAGTCCGTCGTGCGTCTGCGACCCTGAGTGTTCGGAGTCTGTCCTCCATGTCCTTCTGGACTGCCCGGTCCACACCTATGATAGATATAATATAGAAAGTAAATTAGGAATAAAACTAAATAGAACCACACTGTCGGAGATCATTAATAACGTAAACTACAGAGACTGCTTCTTAGAATATTGTAAAAAACGATGTAAAATTGTTAATAACAGAAATAAGACATAAAATAATATGTTATTTAAATATAATGAGTATGTTTACAGTAACATATAAGTGATCGTAATTAATTGTAGGAGCATAGTCTGGTATTAGTTGTAAGCAAAATGTTGTTAAAATAGGATAAGAGAAACTGTAAAAATATTATAAGTAAAAATTGTAAAAATAAATAACACTTCGTACCCCAACCCACTCACATCCCTTAGTTATAAGGCAATAAGAATGAAGAGCTTGAGCTTAGAATAGCCAAATTAGATGGGAACTTACCCAGCGTGTGAAACTGAATGAATGAAAGAAAGAAACAGTATGAAGAATGAAAGTGCGAGAGGCATAAGTGATAGAACTAGAATGAAAGAGTAGAAAATAAAAATTGTAAATACAGTCTCCTTCCCTCATGTTGGAGGTATTTAAAAAAAAAAAAAAAACCATCTTGGCATCATTCTTCAGCTAACTGAAAGAATGCGACTAGGCCTACGGTGGTTCACTCCTTGTCAATTTGTCATTCGACAAGTACGGAAAAATCTTTGTGATCGGATGTCTGTTATGGCAACCGTTTGCTATCACATTCGGAAATAACCAAATCGGAATCGGAAAAAA
Source organism: Erebia epiphron (assembly GCA_963932025.1). NCBI lineage: Eukaryota > Metazoa > Arthropoda > Insecta > Lepidoptera > Nymphalidae > Erebia > Erebia epiphron. The sequence continues at coordinate 5,102,936 of OZ009948.1, forward strand.
AACTAAATAACTTCCTGGAAAAATAGATCCCTGAACAGAATCGGAAAAATAACGGAATAGATCCATTATCCAGAAGAAGAACGAAAAAACAAAACAAAACCCCCCCCTTTTTCGTTATCCCCAAAGTACAATATTAGCATGTTTACCGTGTTACCTCTCTTCCGGTTGGTCTATCACAAGCATTCTAATCATCATACATGCATCCCTACATACATCAACTACATTCATCTTCAGCTGAACCATGGTAATGTAACTGTTAACTCAGTACATCACTACTCTCATAAAATTCCTAATTGAATATTGTTAAACTTAAATATTCAAACAGTTTAGACCAAACTACGTAATGGCTAATATCTACTTCTTAATATCCTTAATATGCCAAGTGCCTATTGGGTGGTTGTCAGCCACTCTAACCAATTCATAAACCAAAGGTGACAAAACCTTAACAACTCTGCACTTTTCATATTTAGGTGCCAGCTTAGCTGCGAAAAAATTTGTAGCGTCGCTTTGTGTATAAGTCTTCTTCCACACTATGTCCCCAACAGAATAGCTTGCAAACCTACGCCTTAAATTGTAATGCGTTGCATTCTCTGCATGAGCCTGAAACAAACTTTTCCTAACCTGACTAATTATATCTTCCAAAATTCCAAATTTTCCAGCGTATTCCTCCCTTGGAATTCCTGCCTCGTACTCCTTATCCGTGTCCTTATAGAAGGAACCATTCAGAACCGGTTCTCTAGCGTGAACAAGGAAGAACGGGGAGAATCCAGTGGATTCATTAACCGCACTGTTTATGGCGAACTGGACCTTATACAGGTTTTCATCCCATGACCTGTGATTATCTTTCACATAAGCGGCTACAGCAGTCATAACTACCTTATTGTACCTTTCGACAAGATTAACTTGCGGAGTGTACAGCGGTGTATATTGTAATTTCGGAATATTGTAACGCTTATTGAGTTTACGGAATTCAGATCCTGTAAATTGTGACCCATTGTCTACAATTACAGTCTCTGGAACACTATGGTTCAAAAATACAAAATTCTCTAGCGCTTTAACAACAGCGGCACCTGTGGCACGCCGTAACGGAAACAACATTGTATATTTCGAAAAACAACAAGTCACCACAAAAAGAAACGTAAAACCTGATTTTGACCTAGGCAAAGGTCCAACTAAATCAGCAGAAATAACCTGAAATGGTCTCTCGCAGACTTTAGGCTTCCCTAACAAACCTGGAGTGGCTGATGTCGTGTGTTTATAGGCAGAACAAGTATCACAATTTTTAACGTAATCAACCACGTCCTTGTACATACCACGCCAAAAATATCTGAGGGACAATCTGCGATGAGTTTTGAACACTCCAAAATGACCTGCAGTTGCATCTGCATGGTTTTCTTTCAAAATTCTAAGGATGTCGTTCTTATGGACTACCTCTTTCCAGTCGAACTCACTAAGAAGCTGGTATTTACATTTACTGTATCGATATAATTTATCGTTCAAAATACAAAAATTCGGAAAATTTGCTGGATTGATTTTACAACCATTAAATGTTTTGTCATACCAGTCATCTACAAGAACCTGTTGACTAGAATTATTGTTACGATCACCAATTACATCTACATGTATGAGTCTCGACAAGGTATCCGGAACAACATTATCACAACCCTTCCTATGTTCAATAACAAAATTATACTGTGATAATCTGCAACCCCATCTGGCCAGTCGTCCTGAAGGATTTTCTAAATTCAAGAACCGCTTTAGGGATGCATGGTCTGTAATAATTGCGACTGGCTTGGAACCAAAATACGCCTGAAATTTCTCCACCGCGAAAATCACAGCTAGAGCCTCGCGTTCCGTCGCGCTGTAATTTCTTTCGTTTTTGTTTAGACTCCTACTAACATACGCAATGGGATGATCGCAACCATCGGTTTCTTGCGTTAGCATACCGCCAACACCATATGCAGAAGCATCACAATGAATTTTAAATGGTTTCTCAAAATCCGGAACCGCAAGAACAGGTGCGGTTACCAATGCGTTCTTCAAAGTGTTAAAAGCTACCTCTGCCTGCTCGCTCCACTCGAATTTAGGTACATTCTTCCCTTTACTAGTTAGTCTATTGAGTGGTGCAGCGATGGTCGAAAAATTCCTAATAAAGCGCCTGTACCAGGAACAAGTGCCTAAGAAAATCTTTACCTCCTGTGCAGATGTTGGGGTCGGAAAGTTCATAACTGCGGCAACCTTTTCCGGATCTGTGCGTAAACCAAATTCATCCACTATATACCCTAAATATTTCAAAGATTTTCTAAAAAATTTACATTTATCAAAATTTATGGATAATTGAGCCATTTTTAGCTTATCCAGGACTCTGTTTAACAAAATTAAGTGGGTTTCAAAATCAGCAGAACAAATAACTATATCATCTATATAACAAAATACTATTCCATTTTCAATATCACTACAAAAATTTTGATTAAATAACTGGTCCATCAACCTCTGCTGTCGTGCTGGTGCACCGCATAGGCCAAACGGCATGACTTTAAATTTAAACAAACCTCTACCAGGGACTGTAAAGCTAGTTTTCTCCTGAGAGTCGTTACTTAATGGAATTTGCCAGAAACTTGAACTTAAATCAATCGATGATAAAAACTTTGCCTCCTTCAAGCTATCTAGAATTTGTGGAATGTACGGTATTGAGTATGAATCCCCTTTTGTCACTGAATTTAACTTCCTGCAATCTAGGCAAAATCTCCAGTCTCCATTTGCCTTTTTCACTAAAATTGCAGGGTTATTCCAAGGGCTTTCGCTAGCAGTAACTACGTCCATTTCCAGCATCCTATCTAACTCTTTACTTAAAGCTTCCTTCTTTTCAGGAGAAAGTGGATATTGTTTAATTTTTATAGGCAAGGCATCACCGGTGTCAATAACATGTTCAATTAATTTGGTTCTACCCAATCCTATTTTTTCTAAAGAAATATTTAAAAATTTATTTACTACAGACTGGCCTAATTCTTTCTGTTGAGATGATAAGTTTTCAAAAGAAGTGATGGTATGAATTTGTTCATTATCAATCGCACGAATATTGTAAAATTTTGAAGGTGCCTTACTCAATTCTAAATAATATCAAAAATGCCAGGGGCTAACTGAAATGTTTTCCAAAAATCACAGCCGAATATGACATCCACTATTATAGAGAGTATTACAAAAAAAATTATTATGTGAGTTACGGAATTATAAGTAATCGGAATAAACATATAGCCCAAGCAATGAAGTTTGTCTCCATTTGCTACCGAAAATGTGGTATCAATACTGCTATGTAATTTATAACCAAATTTCAAAAAAACCTTGTGCGCCTGGTTACCCAAAATTGACGCGCAAGCACCGGAATCTAGTAAACCTGTAATCTCCAAATCGTCAACAAAAGCCTTTAAGTGTGGTCTGAAATCTTGTTTATCCACTGAATACAGAACCATGTCAGGTAAAAATGATGTTTTGTTGTTACTGACCAAGTTATTTACTTGTGTCTCTGCATAGTTCTGACTAATTGGTTTTTTGAATTTTTGTCCGGAACGGGTTCACTAATCTCTTTTTTACTACAATTTGGACATGTCTTTACTGTAAAGTCCTGACGTCCACACGAAAAACATCTAAGAGATTTTGGGACTGTCCTGCAAAATTTAAAGGAATGGTTACCCTTGCCGCACTTGTAACATAGTTGTGTATTTGTTTTCCTAAAATCACTGCCTTTACTTGTATCAACCTTAGGTGTACGTGTGACTGAAAGTGTGTTTATTTGTTTTGTCACTTGTTTGTAAGCAAACTCTGAACTTAAAGTTGCCTTATTATTAGTAGGCTCAGAAAACAAAGCGGAACGCTGCTTCGCAGCCTCTAGTTTGCGACACTTTTCCTTTAAAATTGCAACCGACTCAATGTCAACAAGAGCTAATTGTTCTGAGTAGAAAGGGCGAATATTATTTAACAAAATTTTTAATTTTTCTTCCTCGGAAAGCGGCGTTGACAACCTGGAAAACATGCAAAACATTACAGCGAAATAGATAGACACAGGTTCTTCAGAGCCTTGTGTTCTTGCTCGAATTTCACCTAGCAACCTGTAGTCATAGTCTTCTGCATCAAATTCCCCAAAAAATAACGTTTTTAATTTTCTCCAAGACGAAACCTGACACTTGTTACCTCTGTACCATAATAATGCTCGGCCTGTAAAAAGATGAAATGCAGAAGCAAATAATTTCTCATCTGAAACGCCATAAGATTTTTTATATTCCTCAACCCGTTCGATGAAACTGCGCGGATCACCCTGACCGTTGAAAGTCAACTTCCACTTTGCAACGTTCTTATCACCAGTGCAGTCAACGGCGGTGCTTTCAGAATCTAGTGATTCGTCCTGAGACAACTCACTGTCAGCATCTAACCTGGAAATTAAACTCTCCAACTTTGCATTTAATTCACTCTTCTTACTTATTAAGCTGAGTTCGGAACACTGTATTCTCAAAATTCTAAAGTACAAATGTGAAGCTAAGGCTTTAGACCCACAGAGGGCATGTCTATCTTTAGTGTCAGAAAACTTTTTTATTAAATCTCCTAAATCTTGAAGTTTTTTGGTAATAACCCATAACTCACTTTCAGCAGAAAAATCTGTCTCTAAAATTGATTCAGAAGGAATTTCCTGAATTAAATGTTTTAACTGTTTCTTTAAACCTAGCACTGTAGGTGCTGGAGTTTCAGAACGAATGGACACCTCATAACACAATTCGTCTTTCAAAAGTGAATGAAACTTGACAAAAGTCTGTTCCATTGTGATAAATCAAAATATATATAACAAAATATCAAGTTTGTGTACCTGTTTATGTTTAGCCTTATACAAATAGGTTAAACACAAACACAAAAGAAGTTATTTAGACTATTAAAAATACACAAAACAAAATAAACAACAAAAAAAATATTCTTAAGTCTATCTTAACCTATTTCCCATCAATTTATGTTCCTTTTTCAAAATAAGTTAATAATACATGCAAATATTATTACTATACTAAACACAAAATACAAAACTTTCAAAATTGATTATAATATTTGTAAGGTGCAGTATTACCTATACAAGTGCACGGTGTGTTACAACCTTTATAATTACAAAAGTAACCAGCCAACAAAGTTGCAATGAACTCTGACTAGCATATTAAATTACCAAAAAAAAAATATAAAGGAATTTACAGAAATTGTGCAATGATTTCCTGACTGTCACTTTACACTTTTAACACATAACTTGTTTCAAAATGGCACTTTAAACTACAAGCATTCAATTAAATTTAACATGTTTTGTGTGTGAAGTACCTAGTGTCATTCATTAAACACAACTCTTAAACAAAAATTCATCATATGTAATGAAATACAAAATCACAGTCAAAAGAAAATGTTCAAAACATCATAATTGAAACTTATTGTAATATGGGATTACAATAATATAGGATAAATAGTTTCACAAGCTTGAACTCTGAGAATTAATACTAAATTAATGTGTGTAACTAGTTAGCAGCACATAACAATTCAAAACTTTAATTATATTAGGTTACCAGAATTCTCAAAATATAAGATGTACTATTAAAGTAATCTTAATCAACAACTCAGTTAAGCAAAGTCAAATATTCAGTTATACACACTCCAAGGTAAGACTAAATAAGCACCATTTATAATGAGCCAATGGAATCAAAATGATGAATAATACTCAGAAAATTACTTAATTATCAAACAAAATGTTTAACTATTAATTATTATTTAATTAGTTAATCCTAAAACAGCTTAGTGTTCTTTGCAGTTAGTCACTACTTAGAAAATTGTACAATCAACGGAGTACATTTCATAAAATTCACAAAATTTACTGAAATAATTATAAAAAAAACGTTCGGGGGCCATTTGTAAGGTGGGGAATTGGGGCGGAAAGTAAACAACCCGGATTCATAAGCAATCACCCACTTACAAAGTTACAGAATGATAAACATATATCTATCCTGAATTGAGCGTAGACTAATAATCAATTTCCCTATTGTTTGGAGGTTGTATAAATGAAATTTTCCTGTACGTTCAGGCAAACTTTACGTTTATTGGATAGTACACCTTACACTATAAACAATAGGTCTTACTTAGTCTAGTGTTCACAAAGATTCTTAAGTTTAATGAGATTTAATATGATTCGAAATGGTCCGGATAGATAATTCTGGATATTCTTATGTTAACTAGCCATAGGCATAGAAATTGTTGATATAAAAGTTCACAAGTTTACATCTTTGATTTAGCTCAGCGGTGAACTGGGTTCGCAGAATTTGACTCACTAAAGAAAACAAACACTCTATATTGTCCGGAAAACAGAAAAAAATCTTAATTGGAGAATGGCGAATTTCGTCACCTGGGAACATGGATCAGGAACGTGTGAATCCCTTCAGGGAATCTGGCTTGTTCTGCACATTTCCAAATAGTCGGGAACTGAAAAGACAAAACAAGATAATCATTAATCATGCACACTAATATTAGAAATTTAAATTGTAACTTCAATGAATTGGAAGTGTTACTTAGTTCTATGGACTTACAGTGTGATACAATTATTCTATCGGAATGCTGCCTCAGCAAAACACCAGTTATTCCAATACTACCAGGCTATACTTATTTTAGAACCTCCTACAATAATCAAAATGACGGTATAGTCGCTTACGTTCGGGCTGATGTCGGATGCAGATTTTCTGAGCCAATTTTCAATGATGGTAACTGTGCTGTCATAAAATATAACGACAATTTTGCAATAGTGGCAATATATCGATCACCGGCCTATAGGCGAATTGATAACTTCATTGAGAGCCTAGATAAAGTCTTGGAATCCTTATGCTCTTGTCAGACTGTTGTAATTATAGGGGATATGAACATAAATATAACCCCAGATCAATGTGACTCAAATGCAGATGCGTATCTCTCAGCTTTAAGTATTCATGGTTTTTTTCCTACACATACACGACCCACGCGAAGTGATAGATGTTTAGATCATGTGTTGATAAAATCGAACAGTAATGCCACTACCTTAATTTTTGAAAATTCTATTACTGATCATGCCCCAACAGTTTTGAGCTTAGAGCAAAAGAAAAATAAGACTCTTAAGCCACGACATTCTATTAAACGCCTAAACGTGCAGGCAGCTGTGACACAATTAAAAAAACCGGGCAAGTGCGAGTCGGACTCGCGCACGAAGGGTTCCGTACCATTATTAATAAATAATTACCTTTGTTAATGAACCGCAAGACTAACTTTGTTTGTAGAGGTTTATTGTTAATATCAAAAAAACTATGCTAGTTAGAGCATTGGCTATAGTTTTCCTGTAAGGTATACGTAAATTCCTATTGACCATAATTATTTCAAATTTTTCGATTGGTTAACTCCGGAGATAAGGGGGGGGGAACGGTATTTTTTTAGACATTTTCCCCGATAAATCAAAAACTATCATAACTAAAAATAATTAAAAATCTGTTTTAGAAAGTACAAAGTAAACCCTTTCATATGATACCCCACACAGTACAGTTGTCTCACTTTTAAATTTCAACCCTCAGATTTTCCCCCCTTTTTAAATAAGAACAAAAATAATTTCCAATTTTTTTTAATTCCAGTGTCTTTGGGCCACTAATATACACAACTATTCCAAATTTTATGTCGATAGATTCGGTAGTTACTGAAATAATCGAGTGTGACGGACGGACAGACGGACAGACGGACAGACGGACAGATGGACAGACAAACGGAGAAAGTCGCACCATAAGGGTTCCATTTTACCATTTTGGTACGGAACCCTAAAAACACTGACTTCGAACCAGTTCTGGGCGACTGTAACGCACAATCTGCTGCAGATAAGCTAGTAAATACTCTAGAGTTATCACAGAAAATACTCAGCTAGTCAGTATTCCTGCCAAAAAACGCACTCTCAAACCCTGGATAACTCCGGGTCTACTCAGATGCATACGAAATCGAGACAAACTGCACAAAAAACATAGGCGAGATCCAGATAATTATGTAGCTAAACTCACTTACACTCGGTATAGGAATTTCTGTAACAAGCTCCTAAGGAACCTTAAAAGGACCTATGAAAAAAATGAGTTCCTTAAAGCCAAAGGAAATTCCAAAGCTACCTGGAAAGTACTTAAAAGCATTACTCATCTCAAATCTGAATCATTACCCCCTAACGAGCTGTTAAAAATCGAAATAGATGCGCGCACATCCATTGACGCTGTAAATAATTTTTTTGTTAATATAGGAAAAGAATTAGCTACCCCGCTAACAAACCAATATAAGCAGCTGGACCCTTGCATACTCCATAATCTTGACGATAACATTCAGGGAAATTCAATGGGACTCCTTGACGTAGATGAACTTGAAATAGGCAGCATAATAATGGGACTCAGAAATGATTGTGCAGCTGGCTGGGACCACATACCTGTTAATGTTTTAAAATCTGCAAGACATGCTGTTATTCCTGCTCTAAAGCACGTAATAAACCTCTGTTTTTCTCAAGGTGTTTTTCCACTGGTCTTCAAAAAAGCTGTAGTACATCCTGTGTACAAGAGTGGAGACAGAGATAAAGTAACTAATTATAGACCAATATCCGTGCTTACAACGCTTTCGAAAGTCATGGAGAGAGCATTGAACAACCGTCTGATTAGCTTCCTTGAAAGACAAAAAATTTTATCTAACAACCAGTTTGGATTCAGGAAGGGCTTGTCAACGGAAGATGCTATTAGCACATTGACTGATCATATTGTTAATAATATTGAAAGTAGACAAAAAGTTATAGGGGTATTCATCGATCTTACCAAGGCTTTCGATACCGTCTCTGTCCCTATTCATGTAGACAGACTGGAAAACGTTGGTATAAGAGGACATACACTTAGCATATTTAAGGACTACCTAACTAATCGAACACAGGTAGTTAAGATCGGCTCTCTGACTAGCCGAGAGGAGTTTGTGACATAAGGAGTTCCACAGGGAAGCGTGCTCGGCCCAACATTGTTTTTAATCTACATTAATAATTTATGCAAGCTTACCATCCCGTACACAAAAATATTATCTTATGCAGACGACACAGTTCTGCTCATTAATGGGCAAAGTTGGGAACGGGCACGCTCCCACGCTGAAAAGGCTATTAATATAGTAAAAACGTGGCTGACCAATCACTTACTTACACTGAACCCAACTAAAATCAAGCTGATGACCTTCTCGGCTAGTCGGAGATCACAACCTGCAGAACCACTTTCAATACAGATACACAACTGTCTAACCGCACAAACTTGCTGTGGATGTTCTAGAGTTGATCATGTGTCTGAAATAAAATATCTGGGAATCCAAGTGGACAATTTATTAAGTTGGAACCCACACATTAATCTTGTCACTCATAGGATTAGTGCGTGCGTGCGCTCATATACACAAACGCACACACACTAATTAAATCATCCAATTTCCAATGATATTAACATTTAATAATTAAATAATTAAGTATATTTAATTAAAGAAAAAATAATGATAATTAAATAAAGAATATTTAAATAATATTGCGCTAAAATATTTTTTTCCAATATCTTTATTATTATATAACTAGAATAATTAATGAAATCATATTATTGTAAAAGGTTCGGAGGAAGGTGACGACACCCGTAATACAAGTTATCTTAGTACGGGTGTCTAAGCACTCCTTTGCTCATTTGTATCAGAATAATAATAACCTTGTCTAGTTTTTAAGGAGTATATTGAATGTGCACATATTGTTGTATTCACAATAAATAAACAAAAACAAAACAAAAAAAAAACAAAATTAATTAAATTTTCTCTTGCACGACGCCATCTTGACAGAATGCAATTCGCGTCTCGAAAACGAATCCGCTTTTTTTCACATTTACTCACCATAAATTGATACGAAATATTTTTCTTTTGGTTAAAATAACTTAGATGGCATATTGAAAATTTGTTTTTCCCGGCGAAGCCTGGGTTTAAAGCCAAAGTCCGAGATTTCCGTCTAAAACCTCTTCACATCATCAAGCTAGCGGAAAATCTGATTTCTGGAAATTTGACATAGACAACAGCGGCAAGAATCGCTGCGTTCGGGAACGCTCCTACCATAGACTCGTGAAATGTACGAAACTAGTTAATAGTAAAAACTCTAAAATTAATTAATAAGCACATTATTTAATAATGGGTTTATTATAAGAATAACAGAATTATTAGCGGAATAATATTATCGAATTGTACGACCAAGGACAAACAAAGCGCCATCTATGGAGAACTCCTGCGCATCGTCCCACGCACGTTCTGCGCCTTGACGCTAGATGTCATTACCTACCTTCCACAAAATGCAAGGGGCACGAAATAATAAATCCTGTGATAAAATCACGACGTGACAATTTTCATACTAGCTCCTAGACTTGATCAAGAGACAAATAAATCGCCGAGCAACTAAGTTGCCCGTGCGCGCATACCCTTAGTGTAAAAAGTAACCTTTCATTTTTTTCTTTATATGTATTAAAAGTTCATAGAATAGATGTTGGTTGTAATAACTTACACAAATTTATAGGATAATGTAGTAGTCGTTGTATTTTCTTTTTTAAGTTGCATTTTGCCAGCTACTTATTCAAAAAACCTAAAATTAAAGACAGAAAAATGAAATTTGTAGGTGAAATATGGATCGAAATTTATCTAATTTACTGCTTGTCAAAAATTATACGGGATTCATTTACCCTGAGAATTTACCAATACTTAAAAAAAAAAATACATCAATATATAGGTAGTACCTTGTTAGATTTTATTTTAGCCGTGAGCATCGTTTTTGGTGGCTCAAATGTTGTCAACAAAAAATGACGAGACGGTCGAGAGTTGAGACCGGTCGAGTCGAAACGAGCGTGAAAGAGAAGTTGAGAACGATGTGATGAGTTGCAATAAGAACCACAGATGACAGTCACAGAGCACTTAAGTTTTGTGTTGTTTCAATTTGCGTTCCTTTTCACTTTGGTTTTATACAAAAAAATTAAGAATTAATTCTACAAGATCCGAAAAATCACCTAAAAGTAACCTTTCGAACAGTGTAACCTAAAAGTAACCTGACGGAGTCAAAAGTCACCTAAAATGTTACAAAAGTAACCTTCTGGCAACGCTAATAATGAACTTCAAACATAGCTTAAAATGGAACGGACCAATCACAGCGCTGCGATTGACCATGAGGCAATATGGCGTGAGGCGTCAAACGTGTTTGCTTAGAAGAATTTCTCCTGGTTTTATTAGATTTAAGAAGATTTTAAAACATCTTGCATTGTATAAACACGTAAAATAAACTCCATAATTATCATGGAACTGAATGCAGTTCCAGTTTTGTCACAGCACGCGCGGAAAAAAGGAAAATGTCCCGAGAAATGGAAGCAGAAAATCAAACAAAAGGAGCGGTGAGTGATGGGACTTGGGAGTTATCGATACGCAGATTACGATATTTTTACATCATGAGTCTTTTTTATTATAATAATTTAAATATGTTTTGTTGGCTGCTATACTAACTTTTACTTTTATTTGCAGATATTCATCAAAAGATTTACCACATCGGCCTTTATGTAATCACGATAAAAAAATCAAATGCAAGAACCTTAAAATGAATGACTTAATAAAATTTCATACAGCATTTTACAAAAGGTCAAATAAATTGGACCATTTCAATTTTTCAAAGTGTTGCAATGGTATACCTGTTAAGAGACGCAAAAAAAATAATAATTCAAGGAAAGGCCGTGAGTTTACTATTAAATATCACATATTTGCTCCAAAAAAACTTGTTCCCGTGAGTCAACAGACACACGGGAACAAGTTGCGGTGCATAAACATAACAAAATACAGAGTACAATATGTAATTGCCAATTTCTTTCGTGAAGGCACTGGTCCTGTAGAGAGAAGAGACGGAAACCATAAAGGACACTTATTTGAAAGAAAGCGTGAGGCAATAAAGGCTTATATTAATTCATTAGTTTGTTCAGAAAGTCACTATTGCCGCGGTTATGCCTAGTTCGCATTATGCTAGTATTTTAGTCTAGTAGCGAGTAATTTAGTAGCTAAAATACTCGCTTCTGCACCTAAATCGTTCGCAATTCGTTCGAGTACAGTTTACAAGTGAGTGGTGTTTTGTAAGATGAACAGCCTACAGCGCAATAAAGTAAATAAACTGATTAAGTTAATTAATCTTAACGGCGAGTTTAGAAGAGGTAGATGAGGAAATTTGTGTGATTAATAAAAATAAGCTATGAGTACGAAAATGGATCGATAGAAGGGATAAACTAAGAGCGAAACTACATTTTTGCGGTAACTAATGAACTCGACTAATTCGACAAGTTCGGACTTGTTTAGCCGGTGCGCCAGTGACCACGGACGCGTGGTGGGAGGTGCTACTCGCCCGATAAAAATATAATAAAATGGATCGGCTCGACTAAATTCCACTAATTAAATCTTTAAATTAATTAATTCTTTTTTTTTTTTTCGCGGGTAGGCGCCTAAAATACGCACACGCGTTTTTTAAAGTCTCACAGTATTTTATTTAATTTAAATACTATTTGTTTGTATATTATATGCATGTTTTAAGTGAATAAATACCTGCCATTCATAGTTCCTTTCAAGCAATCCTTAATTAGCGGCATAATTATTGTGGAATTAAGTAGTTATCACTCAAGCACTTTTGCCATATAAACTACACAATGGAGGCCATTCAAAATTCAATACAATCACTGACAGAGCACTTCAATAATCAAATGGCTGAGTTTCAAAAGAGTCTGCAGGGAGCCATTCCTGCAACTAGTCCTGTCTCCAATATTGCAGCGCAGTTTAGTGCTTTTCGAGCTTTTGTGCTCTCAGCACTCTCCAGTTTGCAGCAGCAGGTCGAGCTAATAGCCGGGCAGACCGATCAATTAGAGATGCGGAGCAGAAGAAAGATGTTGTTAGTGCATGGCATTCCCGAGGGTGATGATAGCAATCTGACAGCTACAGTAAGCGCAACGTTATCCAATCATCTAAAACTACCAGATCTGCAGGAAGATTGTTTCAGTCGGTGCCAGCGCCTTGGCCAGCCTAAAACTGATAAGCCACGGGCCATACTCGTTAAATTTTGTGACTTGCCAACCAGGAATCAAGTCTGGTTTGCTAAAACTTCGCTTAAGAACACAGGTATAACCGTGTCTGAATTTTTAACTAAAGATAGACACAACGCTTTCATGGCAGCCAGGCAGAAGTTTGGCATCTCCAAGTGCTGGACGCGGGATGGGCTTATCATTATTGTTGGTCAGGATGGTAAACGTCATCGTGTTAGATCAATGACTGAGGTAAACTCAATCAACCAGGTGCGTAATGATGAACAGAGTGCTCCCTCAACGTCCACATCTAATGCAAAGACATCATCCCAAGTTGCAAAGGTCATCAAACCTCCCATGAGTGCTTCCGCAAGTGCCTCCGCGAGGTCAAAAAGGGTCACTAGGAAGTAAACTATGATTCATTTTATAATTTTTTGCCATTTTGCTCATATGCTTCCTTTGGTGCTCATATGTTTACGGTTGATTTGTACTGTAGTTATGCTTTTGCTTTGCTTGGTTGTATAATTAATTAGTTCACCCTCATTAGCGCAATAGTTTTTTTATTTTTTATTTATCAAAGTTTTAGTAATAATCTACCTACTTTGTGCTATTTATATCACTAACCATTCTCCATTGTTGATTGTACAAAATTACAAATCAAAACATGTCAAACGGTGTTGTCATTGTCAAGCTGAAAACGACACATGTCACCTGTCGTTCTACTCTATGGTCAGTTCTGACAAAGACAAATGACTTGTATCAACTATGCTATTTGATAGCTGGCTCTGGATTCTTGCATTTTAAGGATCTTAGCAGAAGTAGTTAGTATAGTTTATCTATGTTCTTTTTATTAATTGTTGAGTAGTTTGCTAATATTAATTAAATTTTCTATTAGTTCGTATGTAATTGTCAGCTTGCTTTTACTTTGGTTCCAAATGCTATTTCTTTTATTATGTGTGCTTTGATAAGTATTGTTGTAATTTGGTATTTTGTAAATTAGTAATAATTATGTTGTAAGGTGATCCCTTTCTAGATGCTGGCGGGTTACCGAGAGAGGTAAAAGTACCAACTGAATAGCATTTATTATTTAATTTTAATTATATTTTGTTAATTATTTACAATTATTATATTTATATACTTATATATATTTTTAAGAATTATTATCTATGACTTCAAACGCCACTTTTGGAAATGATATAGATCTTGATATTAACTTGTCGGAGACTTCGTCTTCGAGTGATAGTTTCTACAGTATTTCGCAGTCGCTCAGTTCTCTTCTAGATGCCTCATTGTCCTCTTTCCCTAAAAAGTTTAATGTCGTGCATATAAACGCTCAGAGCATACCTTCCCACTTTCCTGACATCTTATCCTCCTTCGACAGTAGAAACATCCATGCAATTTTGGTGTCCGAAACATTCCTCAAACCTAGTCTACCCTCAAGCTCCTATTGCTTGCCCGGCTTCCATCTTATTCGGAATGATCGTACAGGCAAGGGGGGTGGAGGGGTGGCAATCTATCTCCGTAGTCATATTCCTTTTACGATATTAGATAAATCTCCTTCGGTGTACTCGGAATCATCGGAGCATCTCCTTGTAGAGGTTTTGTTCGGACGTCAGAAGTTGCTTCTGGGTGTTTTCTACAGCCCATCACTCCACATTGATTTTTTTGATACCTTTGAAAGCCTGCTTGAACAATACACAGCCACTGCCGACCACACGATCATCATGGGTGACTTTAACACCTGCCTCATCAAAGATGATCATCGTGCTAGAAGGCTTAAAAGTATAGTCAACAGTTCTAATCTCAATATTCTTCCTACGAATGCCACCCATTACTTTCCCAACTGCACGCCCTCCCTGTTAGACTTAATGATAGTATCCTCTCCTAGCCTTGTAGAAAACCATGGTCAACTCCCTGCTGATGCCTTTTCCTATCACGACTTGGTTTTCACCTCCTACAAAATACGTCCTCCTAAAGCTAAGCCAACGGTAGTTATGCGTCGCAGCTTTAAAAATTTTGATAATCAGGTATTTATGACAGACTTAAATAATATTGACTGGGTAGCTATCTACAGTGCGGAGACAATGGACGACAAACTTAGTATTTTTAACTCGCTGCTGACACAACTTTTTGACAAACATGCTCCGGTAAGGCCTATTAAGCTTAAACACCTGCCAGCACCCTGGTTAACGCAGGATATAAAATCTTTGATGGCAAAGCGTAACTCTGCAAAGAGCAAATACAAGCGTTTCCCAACAGATGATAATCTTAGTAGGTACAGGACACTACGTAATCGTTGCAGCAAAGCTTGTCGAGATGCTCAGCGTAACTTTATTCATAGTTCTGTTGAAAACTCAAGCACTGCTAAAGTTTGGAAATTCTTGAAATCGCTTTCGATTGGGCAACAATCTAAAATGGCTGCTCGCGTGCCGGATCTTGACTCGCTGAATCAGTACTTTACCTCTATTCCTGCGCTTGACAGTCAAAGGAAACAAAGCACTATTAGCCATTTATGCTCACTGCCCAGTCCCGATTACCCGCCTTTTCAGTTATCTGATGTCACTGGGGACGAAATAAAAAAAGATGTGCTTTCTATTAGATCTGATGCAATTGGGAGTGACGGAATCAGTCGTAGGATGATACTGTTGGTCCTTGACAATATCCTTCCTATTTTGTGTCACATATTCAACTTTTCGCTCTCCTCCTGTACATTCCCAGATATGTGGCGCACAGCTTTTGTTATTCCTATTCCTAAAACATCTAATCCGCAGTCTCCTTCTCACTTTCGACCTATCTCCATTCTTCCGTTTCTTTCTAAAGTTCTGGAGCGCATTGTTAATAAGCAACTCAGTCTATTCCTTTACAAGCATAATGTATTGTCTCCATTTCAATCTGGTTTTAGACTGGGTCACAGTACAGCCACTGCACTTATTAAGGTCTGTGATGATGTCCGGTTAGGCTTAGATAATAAATTGGTTACAGTGCTTGTGCTCCTTGACTTTAGCAATGCGTTTAACACCGTTGATTTTGACTTACTTCTTGCTATTCTTAAATCTTACAATGTTTCTCTAGGTGTCGTCGACTGGATTCGCACATACCTGTGTGGTAGGCAGCAATGCGTTCGCTTTGATAATAAATGCTCTGCTCTCTCCTTTCTCTCTGCCGGTGTTCCACAGGGTGGTGTCCTTTCTCCCCTCCTTTTCTCCATTTTCATTAACTCCATCACTTCTGTAATTTTTTCCTCCTATCATTTCTATGCCGACGATCTACAAATATATATTTCAGCCTCTGTGGATAATATCGCTGCTGCTATTGCCACTTTAAACTCAGACTTGGCACGAATCTGTGAATGGTGTAAATCGTATGGCCTCTCAGTTAACCCCATTAAATCTCAAGCCATTATTTTGGGTAGCCTTAAATTGTTATCTAGGGTGCATCTCTGTCGCACCTAGTAAACATTGCTAACGGACACAGCAAAAGCGCGCAACCGTCCCAGTGAACCAAAATTATTCATGACCGTTTACTTAAATTAATAGCAAAGATGAACTGCTCGTCACGAAGCAAATTACAGGAACGAATAATGCTCTAAAATGCTCTAGCTGCAAAGGGGGTTTTCACCTTGAGTGCTTAAATATAACAAAAGCCTGTTTTGCTGCCTTCACGGCCGATTTAAAGCGAAATTGGCGATGTAATCAGTGCACGCAAATTACACGACGAAATAGAAATGATAACACCCCAATACGCGGCCAAACAGAGCCGTCCCTAATAAACGACACGAACATGTCTATAGATGACTTCCTACTACAAAACCGCAGCGTTCTTGGTGACACAATCCCGGCCAGCGATTTTACTTATAAAACTCCAGAAAAGAATGGCCTAGGCTCGACTACCACAGACTCTGGGCCGTGCACATTGAGGCAAATCAGCCAACTACTTGACGCGAAGCTAGAAAGCAACAAAATCTCCATTCTCACTGAAATTAAAACGACCATCCAAAGTGAAATAAATCAAGCAATTTGCAAGTTACATCACGAACTTACACAAAAAACTAACACACTCTCCTCAGAACAATCAATCATGAAGAAGGAATTGCAAACGCTAAATAACAAGATTTTAACCATGGAAAGAGAACGGGAAGAATTAAAAAACGAAATAAATAGCCTAAAAATGCAGACAAACACTTCAAAATCTACACCAAACATAGAATATGACCGAAATAAGAAAATTGTACTATATGGCTTAAATGAAATATTGCACGAGTCGGAATTTGAGCTACCCCAGAGAATAATAAGCATTTTTGGAGACATTCTAAATATCAACCTTGAAGGATACATTGAAGAGACAAATCGCTAGGAAAAATGGAAAGCACGCAATAATACGCGGTAATAAGCTCGTCGTGGAAGGGAGAATATCAAGCATGAGTATAATTAGCAATACACCATGTACCACAAATCGATCCGTAACAGACCTACCTAAAGATGACCACAGTATACAGCTGACACAAAACAACTCGAAGACTACAGATAAGACATTTCGGAACTGACATAAAAATATTAATACAAAACATGCAGAGTCTTAAAAATAAGACCCATATATTAGGCAGCTGTCTGGACGAACACAGCATACACATCGCGTGTCTATCTGAAACATGGATCTCAGAATGCCAAAAAGGACTAATTAATATAGATGGATATACATTTGCATCTGCCTTCTACCGAAAACGGCGACAAGGTGGTGAAGTTGCGATCCTGGTGCTGGATGGCATTGAATATATCAATAGAACGGACATTAATGAACTGTCAACCGAGTACGTCATAGAATGTTGTGCTATAGAACTTCCTATCCAAAGTATAATACTTGTTAGCATATATAGGGCAGATCGTGATACTGAGGTCTTCTTTAAATTTATAGAATCTCTTCTAGATAAGATAAAAGCAAAATTATGTAGCAAACAAATCATTATAACAGGTGACTTTAACATTGATGCACTCGCTTTACCTAAGTCTAAAGATTACCAGACTTGAACTAATATAATGTTGGAATACAACCTTACATAAATAATTAACCTTCCGACTAGAGTGACAAAAACAACATCCACATGCATTCACAAATAATAAAATTAATACCTACACAGTAGAGGAACAAGGAATTTCAGACCACAAAAGTATAATCTACAAAACGACCGGGAAAAATCTAAAACTAAAAAAGCAAAATATTTCTATGGAAAAACGTATTTTTAACACTCGTAATATGACTAAATTTAAACTAGCCCTGCTAGACACCAACTGGAACAACATTATTGGGAATAATAACAACGTAAACAAAAACTATGACAGCTTCATACAGTATCTGACAAAAATCTTAAATAAATGTATACCTAAAAAATGCATAAAACTAATAATCCGCAAAAAAATATTCTTAACTAACGGTCTCAAAAAAACATGTCTACACAAACGCATGCTAAAAGTACTGGTAAACCAATCAAATAATAATATCTTGTAGCTTAGACAAAGAACTAAACCGCGTAAATATATCATCAAAATCCGCAGTACCGATATGAGCCGCTGTTACCTTTTTACGGATTCCAGGAATATTTTTAACCTTATCCATAATATTTTCTGGCCATGCTTCTTCAGCATTCGAAAGCCATTGTGGTCTCCACCACAGCTTATGATTCAGTAACGCCGATGCCCGACAGCCACGACACGCAATATCTGCCGGATTATATTCAGATGGTAGGTGCCGCCAAGTTATATCCAATCCGCAGTTTAAGATAGCTGATACTCGATTTCCTTCAAAAACCTGTAATTCGTGTGGCGATATCTGCAACCATGATAGTACAATAGTGCTATCTGACCAACACACAATCCTTTTAATGTCAACTTTCTCCTAAACTGCGTTATATACATATTTTATAAGACGCGTTAAAAGAGCTGCTCCTTGCAATTCCAATTTAGGAATTGTAAGCTTCGACCTTGCAGGGGCCACTCGTGACTTTGCCATCATCAAAGACACCTTGCAAGGATCCTGTCCTTCCGTTCTTATACAAGCTGAATTTTTAGTGGTTTTAGGGCCTCAGAGAGGTGATTCGGAATTAAGAGTACAATTTATTTATACCATTTATCCTGACCCTAGTATTAAAATAAAAAATAAAAAATCGAGAAATTATGATGTCGAAAATTTTGCGATCAATTAGTAGGTAGCGCTAGTGCCAGCTGACTGGCGAGTCACGTGACGTACGAACCGAGCGGCGCGCGGCTGGTTGTTCACCTTTGGCTATCAGCTGTTAAACATTCGGTAAAGTTTCGATGTACTTACCATCATTGCAGTTATTTACAGCTCACGAAGTAGGTGAGTACACTTATTTTAGGTATTAAATTTTACAATCCTATTTACACGTATTTACGCACTTTCTTTGATAAGAACTTTCGCGGATCACGTGGGGGTTGTTAAAGGCCAAAAAATGTTTATTGTGCTGGTTAAAAATTCCAATACAATTAAAAGTTGACTCGTCAGTCCACAGAATGCTTAATTCACGATTATTTAATGACCACTGACAAAACTCAATCCTGGCTGGCCCATCGTTTGCTCCGGCGAGTACCTACATGCGGGAACGACCTCGACCTTGAGCATGCTCTGTTGCAGCTAAGATAGTAATACTCGACGGAATTTGTGGGTTTCGGATTCCTCGCATACGAAAGGAGTTTAAGCCATCCGGTTGCAAGTAGAACCGTCGAGCTTCTGTCGCATTGTAATGGCGTACATCTGCACCATACTTAGGTATTCCAAATTGGCGTATTCGTAATGGCGATCCATTTTTGCGCGTATTTGAAAACCGAAGTAGCGTCACCAACCGCGCGTGTGACGCGTGTTGCGTAACGTGCGTAACTGAAGCCGGAAGTCGGCTAGCCGAACGCGGTCAGCGGCGCGCGGGCCGTCAAAGGATTGAGGGGCGGGGCTTCGATTAATGGACGCCAGACGCCGCTCGCGCCTCCATAGCGTCGGTACGTCGGCTAGCTTCTTGGAATTTTGCCGCGTAGCGGTACTAATGTTTCTCACAGTTACGAGTTTATTTCGAAAAAAAAATCTAACTTAATAAAGTAAGTACTTTAAAAATAAAAAAAAACAAGTGGAGTCGGTAGTACTGCTAAAGGCGATTCAACTCGCCGCGGCTTTAAAACCACTAAAATTTCATCGTGTATATACTACCGCGCTGTACCCTGCCTCAGAAGCATCTGAAAAACCATGCAAGGAACAATGTTTGTTTGTTTGTCCAAAAACAAACCGTTCTATTTTAATCTTGTTAATATTCCGTAAGTCCTGAATTATACTGTTCCATTCCGCAATAATATCCGCAGGCGGCTCCTCATCCCAAGAAATTTGCAATCTCCAAAGTTTCTGCATCAATACCTTCCCCTGAAAAACCACAGGCGATACCCATCCCAATGGATCAAAAGTCCTCGCCAACGAAGATAACATGATCCGCTTTGTACACCGCTTTTCCTCCTTCAAATTCGTATGATACGAAAATGAATCACTGTTTGTGTAGTAACGGAACGTTACCAATGTAAGTTGTCAAACGTCAGGCTCTGACAGTTGTCAGATTGACATATCCTCTCACTACCTTGGCTTAATAGCAAGCGGACGTGTATTCTAATATTAATTAATAGTTATTAAAAAGAACTAAAATAAAGAAACACCGAAGACCAAAAACATCTTTTATTCAACAATATTACATGGCGCAGTTGTGATTCGGACTTTTTTAAGAAGATTCGAACGGATTAAGAACCTACACGTGTTTGAAGAAATGCAAGTACAGGACGGCACAATGGCTTCCAGCGACATGGTCGGCGTGGAATTTAAGATGCCGGGAGGTATCGTCATGGACGACTTGGATTCATGCTGGCCACAGTGGAAAAGATTCAAGGATTCCTTCAAAATTTTCATCATGGCAGCTGGGTTCGAAAAGTTGACAGAAACGCGTAAGGCGGCACTGCTATTAAATTGTATAGGGTCACAAGCACAGGAACTGTACTTGAACGTCCTCAAAGTCGAAGAAAAACCGAAATTGGAGGACGTTATCAAGATTTTTGATGAATATTTTAAGCCGAAGCAAAACGAAGTAATAACAAGTTATCAGTTCAATAAGAGATGCCAAGGCGAAGAAGAAAATTTCGACGCGTTCTACACTGAAATAAGAAAATTGGCGGAAAACTGCAATTATGGCGAACAGAAAAATAGGATGCTACGGGACAGAATAGTCATCGGCATAAAAAATCAACGGGTGCAGCAGAAACTTCTGGAAATCAAGGACTTAAGTCTAGAGAAGGCTGTTGACATCTGCAGGTCTGCGGAGCTATCCAGTGGGCAGGTCAAGGTGCTGAACAGCTCAGAGGTGCAAGCAGTGGCAGCGGCAAGATCACCCAGACAGCAGCGCACTCCGTCAAATACCAGTTCTAAAGATAAGTACACTAATATTAAGAGTAGGCCTAATAATAATATTAATAATAATTTGATAAATCAGTATAATAAGAATAATTATTTATGTAAGAAGTGTAATACAGTTCATGCCCCCCGTCAGTGCCCAGCCTTTGGAAAAACTTGTAGAAAATGTAGGAAAATTAATCATTTTAGTGTCGGATGCACTTATAATAATAAAAATGTAAATAATTTAAAGTCGTCTGTTTGTGAGAGCAATAATATTAATATTAATGACTTAAGGCTAGTCCACACTATAAACTTAAGTACTAATGAGTGGACTGAGTTCGTAAGAGTGGAGAATAAAAGGGTAAGGTTTAAATGTGACACTGGAGCACAAATTAATGTGTTCTGCTTAAGTGATCTCAAGTGTATTGTCGGTGATGATACAAACATAAAATTGTCTGAGACAAAAACAATAATAGAGGTCTTCGGTGGAGGAAAATTAATTCCTATTGGAAAGGTTTCATTAAGAGTTTATTCTAATAATAATATTAATAACAATGAGTGTTTTGAAACCGAGTTTTTAATTATTAATGAACAAGTTAGACCTATTTTGGGGTTAGGATCTTTGTTACAGCTGAAGCTTTTAAATAATAATAATATTAATACAGTTTCAACTAGGAGCAATAATATTAATATGAATATGAGTAAGGACCCAATTATTAATATGAATAACGAACTGTTTCAGGGAGTTGGGGAGTTTAAGAGCTCACTGCAGCTACGCATTCAACCTGGCGTGGAGCCTGTGGTGCGGCCCCCACGGCGAGTGCCTAACGCACTTATGGATCGCCTTGCGGACAAGTTGGCAGCTCTGGTGAAGCACAAAGTCATCGCAAAGGTCAATCACCCTAAAAGTTTTGTAAGCAATTTGGTTATTATTGAAAAGAGAGATGGTTCTCTAAGAATTTGTTTAGATCCTAAAGATCTCAATAAAGTATTAATAAGAGAGCATCATTTGATTCCAACAATTGATGAGATAGTCTCTAAGCTTTGTAATAAAAAATATTTTTCAGTGCTAGATTTGTCAGATGGGTTTTATAATATTAAACTTTCTGAAGATTGTAATGATTTATGTACATTCAATAGTCCATTTGGATGTTACAAATTTTTAAGAATGCCATTTGGTTTATCAATAGCACCGGAAATATTCCAAAAATATAGTGAAACTGCCTTTGGGGATATTCCAGGCGTAATTGTTTACTGTGATGATTTATTAATATGTGGTGAAACTGAACAAGAGCATGATGCAATATTAAATAAAGTTTTTCAACGGGCCAGAGAACATAATGTTCGCTTTAATAAGAATAAATTTCAGTTTAAATTAAAACAAGTGAAGTATTTTGGCCATATTTTTTCAGAGAAGGGTATGCAAATTGACCCAGACAGGGTTAGTGCAATTATTAATATGAAAAGCCCTACTAATAAAAAAGAATTACAGATTTTCCTTGGTATGGTAAATTATTTAAGAAAATTTATACCTAACTTGGCTGATATTGCATCACCTCTTCAATTATTATTAAAGAAAGATGTTGAATGGTTATGGACGGAATTTCATGAAAAAGTTTATATTAATATTAAAAGTAAAATAAGTGAAGCACCAATTTTACAAAACTTTGATAGTAAATTGCCTATAACAATTCAATGTGACGCATCGAAAAGCGGTCTTGGATGTTGTTTACTACAAAATGGTAGACCAGTTTGCTTTGCTTCAAGAAGTCTAACACCTTCAGAGTGTAATTTTTCCCAAATAGAAAAAGAATTGTTAAGTATAGTATGGGCAACTAGGAAATTTCATTATTACATTTATGGGCATAAAATTACAGTAGTTAATGATCATAAACCATTGGAAAGTTTATTAAAAAAGCATTTACATGAAGTACCATCTCCTAGACTACAGAGATTAAAATTAAAGTTATTGAAATATAATATTGTATTTAAATACTTACAAGGTAAAGAAATGTATATAGCAGATTTGTTGTCAAGATCATATCAAGAGTGTAAAGAGACAGATGACTCTTATATGTATGAAGTTATTCATTGTATAGGCTTAGCTCAGAAGTTAGAATGTACTGAGGAAAAAAAATTAATATTAATCTCAGAAAGTTCTAAAGATGAGGAATTATTAAAATTAATTGAATATATTCAAAATGGATGGCCTGATAAAATTTCTAATATTCCAGATTTAATAAGATGTTATCATAAATTAAGAGCTGAACTTAGTGTTGATGAAAATTTAGTTTTTTATAATGATAGGTTAGTAGTACCTAAAAGTTTAAGATTACAGTTCATTAAAACTTTGCATGAAGGGCATTTAGGAATGTCTAAAATGAAGCAGATGGCTAGAAAGTTATATTATTGGCCTTATATGGACACTCATATTGAAGAGTATGTTAAAAAATGTTTTTCATGTCAAACGCATCATAATAATAATATTAAAGAGCCATTATTGTCACATCAAGTTCCCAACCTTCCATTTATGAAACTAGGTATTGATATAATGGAATTTAAAAGAAAAAACTATTTAATAATATGTGATTATTTTTCTAAATGGTTAGATATTAAATATATAGCTAATAAGAGTTCAGCAAGCATTATTAATAGTTTAAAGGATATTTTTTGTAATTTTGGGATTCCTTTGGAGATAATTTCAGATCACATTCCATTTGATTCTAGGGAATGTAAACAATTTGCACATGATTGGGGATTTAAATTTACATATACTAGTCCAAGATATCCTCAGGCTAATGGTATGGCTGAACGTGCAGTACAGATTGCTAAGAAAATGTTAATAAAATGTAACGAGGATAAAACAGATGTAAGACTTGCATTATTACAGTATCGGGCTTCTCCCATTTCAGGAACAAATTTTTCCCCTAGTGAGTTACTAATGAATAGAAATTTAAGAACTAAGTTAGTTGTTAGCTCAAAATATCTAAAACCTAAGTTAAATGAAAATGTAACTCAGCAATTTAATTATGTTAAAAGTAGAAATTTAAGAAATTATAATAAGACAAGTAGATCTAAAAAAGAATTTTGTATTGGTCAACGGGTATGGTTTAAGAAAGATCCCCATAAGAAATTATGGTATGAAGGTAAAATTGTTGGTATTAATGGTTTTAGATCCTATGTAGTAATGGATAATAATAATATTAAGTACATAAGAACCTCATATCATGTTCGACCAGCGTAGACTTTGTGTTTTGCCAGACCAGGGCTGACTCCAGCTGGTTGAATGAGTAGTTGATAAGTATTAATTTGTATACTTGTGTTGCATTTATAATACTAAATATTAAATATTAATAAGTTTGGTTGTATTTGTAATACTAAATATTAAATATTAAGAAGTTTGTAAAATTATGTTAAAGGGGGGAGAAAAGGAATGGAAATGTAATTTTCTTTTAAAAAGGGGATGATGTAGTAACGGAACGTTACCAATGTAAGTTGTCAAACGTCAGGCTCTGACAGTTGTCAGATTGACATATCCTCTCACTACCTTGGCTTAATAGCAAGCGGACGTGTATTCTAATATTAATTAATAGTTATTAAAAAGAACTAAAATAAAGAAACACCGAAGACCAAAAACATCTTTTATTCAACAATATTACAGTTTGGGTCCCATTCAATACCCAATATTTTGAAAAATTCAACATCACCCGCATCATCAAACACTCTTGGCTTTTCCAAATTTTCTACCGGTAAATCTTCTAACAAACGTGTATTATTGGAAACCTATTTACTTAATTCAAACCCGCCAGAAAGAAGCACCTCGCTTATGTCAGCTTTTAAACTTTTGACATCTTCAAAAGAATCTGCCCCGCCATGTATGTCGTCCATGTATACTGATATTTTCAAAAGCTCCGCAGCAGCTGGATACCGTGACATACTTTCCTCCGCTAATTGCCTAAGCGTTCGAATGGCCAGATATGGACTGGACTTCATCCCGTACGTGACCGTATTTAATTGATACATTTGCAGAGGTTCATTAACACACTCCCGCCAAAATATCATTTGATGTTTCCGATCTTTTTCGTGCACCACGATTTGCCTGAACATCATTCGGATGTCTGTAGTAAAAACATACTTAAACAATCGAAACCGACATATTATTTCCATTACGTCTAGTTGCAATTTTGGTCCTGCATGTAGAATATCATTAATTGACAGACCATTATCTGTAGAAGCACTAGCATCAAAAACAACTCTAATTTTATCCGAATTAGCCTTAAAAATACCATGATGCGGTATAAAATATCCATCAGTTGGTGCATTTTCATCACAGATAGACATATGCCCCATATCCGCATAATCCTGCATAAACTTAATATATTTCTCCCGCAATATATCATTTGCCATTAACCGCCTTTCCATCGCATAAAACCGTTTTTTTGCCAGAGGAACCGAATTTCCTAATTCTGGCTTATTTGATACAAATGGTAGCCGCACAATAAATCTACCAGTATCACTGCGCTGATATGTTTCTTCAAAGAACTTTTCACATTGTGAGTCCTTTGGGTCCACAACAACTTTATCAGGGATATCTTCTAATTCCCAGAACTTTTCTAAAATGTCATCCGTAGAAACCTTATTAAAAAACGTTTGCGAAAAATAAACCGCATCATTTACTGGGTGCTGTACCGCAAAATTAACCGGACCTACTAACACATGCCCAAAGACCGTGTTAACCGCAGTAGGCAAATTTTCACTAATTTTAATTATTTCATTTAACAGAATATCCCCCAAGACATCTGCTCCAATCAAGATATCCACAGGCCTACTTACATAAAACAAATCATCTGCCAGATGCAGATTGCTAAAATAATCCGCCAAGTTTTCCGACAAGCTAAAATTCGGCAAGTTATGTGTTATCTTATTTAAAACTGTGGCGGTAAACACCAGCCTAGGATTCTCCATATACCTAGGTGCAACCGTCAAATATACCCCACCGTTACATCCGCTTACTTGTGCTCCGCTTAACCCCATAAACGTCATTATACCTGAGCGGAATCTACGCAACCCTAAACGACTAGCGCATTCTTCAGATATAAACGATGTCTGACTGCCGCCATCTAACAGCACACGCGCTTCCCTAAATTGACCGCAGTTATCCAAAACCCGTACCATAGCTGTTGATAATAAGACCGCCCTTTGATAAAATGTAGAACCCTGTGCATACGAAGTCAAAGTTGTTCCACTATTTCCGCCCCCTGCTGCATTAGAACTGCGAGTTAATATCATCTTCCACCGCATTAGTGGTCACACTTGCAACCGTATTTTGTGCCCTCCTATCCACGTTAGGTACAACCGCTCTAGGAGCAACACCCGTTTCCGCTTTTCTACTTCTCGGAACAGTACACATTGACTGCCGAGGACTATTAAAATGCAGCAAAAAATTATGTTTCATGGATTTACATTTAAAGCAAGCCCAAGAAACTGTACACTGCGCAATACAGTGCTGATTAAAACACCTAAAACATAAATAATTTTCTTTCACGAATTCTTTTCGAGCTCTAGGATTCATGGAAATAAACTTCTCACACTTAGCTAAAGTATGATTTCCTTTTTTACAGCATTTACACGCAAACGTATTATCGCTCTGAGATACTTCATGAACCCTAGCCGAAGGAACATTCTGTTGACCGCTATAATTATCGCCGCTGGATTCCGAAATCCTAACCTCATTTTTTAAAAATTTTATTAAATCCTGGAAATCCGGAAGCTCTTTGTCTATATTCCGCTCTTCAAACAATTTCTTTAAATACCCGTCCAACTTTTGAAAATTGATAAAAAATAATAAATATGACCACTGGGCTACTGGGAATTCCAACTTCTCCAGTGCCTTTGTATTTTCGAGAAGCGTATTTAAAAAATCCTTCAAATTTTTTAGATTCCGATTTACATGAGATGTACCTAATAAATTGTGCAAAATTCTATCCGCTAAAAGTCTCTTATTTTTATACCGCGCTTTCAATAAATCATGCGCAATCGAGTAATTATCCCCTATTACCGATAAATGCTGTATTAAGCTTTTAGGCTCTCCGCTTAATGAACCTAGTAAATAATATAACTTCTCTGTGTCAGACAGAGAAGTATCTTTCCCTACCAAAGAATCAAATAAATCAAAAAATGATGGAAACTCTTCAATCTTCCCAGAAAACTTTGGCAATTGCACTTTTGGCAAAAAAGCACGTTTGGGTTTGCTTTCGCAACTCTCTGCTCCCACAGACTCAAATTCGTCTGGAGACCGCCTACCGCTATCCGGAAAAAGATCTAGATAATTCCGCTTAATATCGTAATATTTAATATTGTATGCCTTATATTTTTCCATATTTTCTGCCACTACCGAAGAGTTATCCTCATCTATAACCGCCTGCATCTCCAGAAAGCACGAGGTAAATTCATGGTAAATATTTTCTAGATCAGAGTATCTAACCTTGAATTCCTTTCTATCATTCTCAGTACTTAAAGCTTTCTGAGAAATATCATAAATTATATCTAAATTAATTAGTGCAACTTCGTACCGCATTTTAACCATACGGCTTGATTGAGTAATTTTAGGAGCCATTTTATCCTAATAAAAACCGCAATTAAAAATTAACCGCAAAAAAAAATCGTAGTGTGTGGCCGCCCTAATAATATTTCAAGACAAAACATCCGCATTCGAATTCGTTTCGAATTCAAATTCAAAATAAAACAAAATTTGTATGTCAAGCCGCTGCCGCTGCCGAATATGCCAATTGTCAAATAAATAAAAATCAATAAAACCAACAACGAAAATAAAATTACCAAAATGAAAAAATCAAAATGGTTATAATATTATATGACCAAATCCGCCCGCAATAATGCTTACACAATGTAATTGTTATGTATGCTGTATGTTGTACTAATAAATATAATAACCGCTAATACACTATCTGTATCCCTACCATATATTATAATATGTGAGTTTAGTAGTCAGTATTACCCCGCAACACGATACCTTTCCTCCCCGCTGGAGTAAGTATCGGTTATATCTTGTGTCAGAGATCCCTTACCCGCTGCAAGGAACCCTGACCAAGAACCGCCCTGAGTTATTCTGTTGGAACCATACCAACACAACCACAGGCAGCAGAATCACTTCTCGAAGGACCAAATGTAAATTATTAAACGTATTCCGCTGGTATGCCGTCTGCAGTTGGGTGGGTATGGATCCGGAATTACTCTGTATTGATAAAATACACTAAATATATAGTAATACACCTAAACTCACCCGCCCGCTGTGTATGGTTTCTGATTCGGTACCGCGATCACCGAGTCCGAGTCCGAGGGTTCAGATAGGTTCACCAATATTCACAAAATTGTCCAATGGATAGTTGCACCCCGACCGCAAATAGAATACAAACTAACTTTATTTTATAGGTGTCAGTGTAGGTTTTAAATGTGGTGTGTCGTGTAGTGTGCCAGCAACATTGCGACCGAAAAAGGTTGCATATATATTGAACATATTGAAAACGGCCGTTAGATACTTTAGTAAGGGCAAACCATGGTTAGATAGGTTATTGTAAACAGCCGTTAGTTGTAGTACACAACTACTAGTAATTTATCATATCGGGCAGACAAGCTAACGTCGCGCGACTGTCTTGCCGGGCTAAGTCATGCCAACGTCGTGCTTAATGACTTAGGCCCAAGTTGTTCTAACACAGCTGACCTGATAGGATAACGTTGCGCCACTGTCTTGTCGTGGTAGATCATGCTAACATTGCGTTTAATGATTTAACCAGTGGCCGTAACGTTTTGCATTTTATTAATACAACTAACGTGCGTTGTTTTCGGTAATTTCCGTAAAAAGTTATGTGAAGTTTGTTGTTTTATGTACGCAGGTGCAGACAAGGACATGAGATGATCTCCCGGGCTGCCAGCAAATAACTACGTTCTGCGGTGCAGAGCCTGTAGGTGCGTTACGCCTACCGTTCAAGAGCTTCAAGGTCGTGACCTTTTGTGCAACGGAGTCTGAGCAATGCCACTGCTGGACTAGAGGAGCTGAAATGAAGGAGCCCGGGGATGGTCTCGGGTCAGTCTGGCCGTGTTACAGAAGCTCCATATAATACTCCTTTCTCCTATCCATAGTAATACTCATTTGAGAAGAAAAAGTCAAGATCCAAGAAAATAATTAACTCCCTGCGATTAAGAAGAAAAATGATGGTGTCAGAGACGAGGTTATAAAAGCATGCGTGCGCTGCTGTCGGGGGGCTCTCTACCTTGTAATCATTTTCTCTCTACCATGTTGCCTATGGTTCTTGTGTGATTTTACTTTCTCGTTGTAACATTTTTGTAGTTCATGTAAAATAAATGCTCGAGGAGGGCTTTTTGTCTTTTTTCTTCAAGCATCCTCTAGAAATTTGCTAAAATACCTATATTATATTATTATACTATACTTTTCGGGATTTTCTCATTTAAGTCTCTCACTACTGTATATGACCATGTTTATATAAAAAAACTCGTTTACAACCTTTTCTGCATCGTCATGTCCAAGATACGGTCATGCGGAATCGAATTTTATTAATGTGAATTAATAGTTTTTTTAAAATCTTTATGCGTTAGTTTAAAATTTCCAAACTTTTTTAAATGAAAGAATGTTTTACCTTTTTCGAGTATCTTATAATTTGAGTCAACAACCGCCAGCAAAACAATTGAAAAATATTTTTTATAATTATAAAACAGAGAGACACTTTTGTCCGGTTTTATTAAACGTATATGTTTTCCCATCAATTGCCCCGAAGCAATGAGGAAAGTTAGCTTTGAGATCAAAATCTAATGCAATATTTTGTAGTTTTTCTACTGTGATCTCTTCTATGTACTGTGGTCGAAGATGTTTTCGTATAGCTTGACAAACTGACGAAATAGTTCTAGAAACTGTTGCTCTTCGACGTAAAAATTTGAAATGCAAGTCGTTTATCGAATTGCGACTGCCAAAGTACCTGAAATAGAAACACAAAAAGTAAACAGGGTGGCCCATTTAGATTGGTCAGTGTGGACAAGTCTGAAACTAAAGAAGATCTGTTATAAGGAACCATGTCATCGATTTTAGTAACACGAAAAACTGCATTCATAGATTAAAACAAAAACTAGTACTTCGGGAATACCCGGACGTTTTGAAAAATAAAACTTTCATCATTTCTATTTAAATATTTATTGTTTAGGTCTCAGGGATGATTTATATTAGACCGGGCCGGGCCGTATACGTGGCCCGGACGGGGCACGGATTTGAAACGTTACATACATTTTATATGAACCTGTTTATATTACACCGTGCATGATCCGTGTCGTCGTGCTGCACGGTTCCGCCCCGTCCCCTCCACGTCCCGTCGTAATACGAACACACTTCCGTGGACCGTGCTGCGTACGGGCAGTGAGCGACGAATGTTTAGAGCACGCACGTTCTGAAACTCATTTTCCTTACAAAAACGATTCTTTGTTGCATGACTTTGCAACAATGGACGACGAAAAATTAATTGAACATGTCCGAAAGTATCCCGAGCTTTATGACATGACGCATCAAAAATACATGTATATGTCACCGTAAGATTGCAAAAACCGTTAGATTGTAATCCAACTAGCGATATTGTAAACTGTCGACGGATTATGAACCGTTCAATGGTCCGAGTGTCAATTTTTGAAATATTCATTGTATTTACGTTTTCTTGTCTTTTTCTTGTAGGTTAGGTTAGGGTTCGACATAAATGACCAGGTAGTGCCCTTAGCACTTAGGTTTTATCGGGTTAATATATCTAACAGATTACAATCTAACGAAAAATAATGCGTTAAATTGTAATCAGTCGAAAGTTTACTATATCGCTAGTTAGATTACAATCCAACGGCCTTTGCAATCTTACGGTGACAGATACAAAGTTCAAAACATCCATATGGACTATAATTGGAAATGAATTAAATGAAACAGGTGAGTAAATATTATAATCATTTATTTAAATTATGTAATTAACTTAGGGTTAAGACGCTCATTACGCTTTACAAGCGTATTTCCGCGTTATTGAACATCTATTTTCTTCTTCAAATGACATCACATAATTTTGAAAAAAAATGTAATGCAATACTTAGATTCATGCTCTTCAATTGTGTGGAGGCCTTTTCTTATTTTTTTGATTATTTAGATTAATACAAGCAATTATAAAATAAGTAACTTCGCACATGATTGTCTATTAACTTTATTACCTGAGCACCCACGAAAGTGAAACTTACATAAAAATAAAGAGAATATTTTTAAGGTAAAAACTCAGCAGTATTTTTTTTCATTTTTGGCGATTTTCCAAGAAAATGCACATATTCCGGCCAAATAATGCTAGCGGGTGTTGCGCGGGCGACGGGCGGTAGATACGGGGAGGACGTATCCATTTTTCCCGCCAAAACGCTCTCGCGCCAAAACGACAGACGCAAAAGAAATATTTGCGTAATTTATCGAAATAGTAGTGAATTCTAATAATTACTGAATGTATGATAATGGAAGATTTTTTCCATATCTTAGCACTGCTGGACATTATATTAAAACTGGTAAATTTATTTTCCTTTTGTATTTTTCGTATCTTTTTTAGGGTTCCGTACCCAAAGGGTAAAAACGGGACCCTATTACTAAGACTCCGCTGTCTGTCTGTCTGTCTGTCTGTCTGTCTGTCTGTCTCCAGGCTGTATCTCATAGACCGTGATAGCTAGAAAGCTGAAATTTTCACAAATGATGTATTTCCGTTGCCGCTATAACAACAAATACTAAAAATTAAAAAAATATATATATTAAGGGGGGTCCCCATACAATAAACGTGTTTTTTTCGTATTTTTTTGCTCAATATTAAAAACGGTAACAGGTAGACGGTTCAAATTTTCACAGAATATTAACTTGTATATTAACTTTCGAAATAAATAATTAAATATCAATAAAGTAAATATTAAAGGGGGGGTCCCATATAACAAACGTAATTTTTTGATATTAACAGTAAACCTCTACAAACAAAGTTAGTTTTGCGGTTCATTAACAAAGGTAATTATACCTACTTCTTGAGTACGGAACCCTCGGTGCGCGAGTCCGACTCGCACTTGGCCGGTTTTTTTTAATATTGTGCTAAATCAAACAACGCCATCTATTGTGAGATGGGGAACCATATGTCTTTATTCCTGCAACAGAACTATTTTTTAAAATGGCCTAGATATAACCACACACAAACAAGGTAATTAAAAATATGAATATCGCGTAAGTATCTACTACCTAAGTACCCATAATTTTTTTACTAGCTAATTATGAATACACCCAAGTTCAAATCAATACATAATTAAAAGTCTGGCCAGTATTACCTGAGTACCTAATGAAAATTTCTTGTCAAAAAAGGTAAAAAAGGGTAAAAAAGGTAAATAAAGGTAACCAAATCAGTTTTTAAAGCCCAACCCATGAATTGAACCCAGGACTACGCCATCCTCAGTCCAACATGCTAACTACTACACCAACGAAAATCAACCGATCTAGGTAGGTACCTTGTTTGTGTTCAGACTATATTTTAAAACTTATTTTAGAAACATCTTTCATTTACGAGCTGATAAATCATAGTCAAGGTAGTAATAGGTATACCTACTTGTGAAAATCTTGTACTGAGTGACTGATCTACCTATCAACGCAAAGCATAAGCAAGGGCTGGGTGGGGTCAGCTACGTATTATTCTTTGCTATTACCTACCTACCTAGATAATGTACATAGGTACAAGTATAGATACCTACTAACGAAAAATTTTTGTTTTTTTATTTGTTTTACCTATCCAATCTATATATCATACTAATGTGTGTTTGTTTGTTGGTTTATTGGTTGGTTTGACCTTCAATCACGGCGCAATGGAGCAACGGATCGACGTGATTTTTTGCATGGGTATAGTTAAAGACCTGGAGAGTGACATAGGCTACTTTTTATCCCGGAAAATTAAGGAGTTCCCACGGGAATAAAAAAAAACTTAAACCACGTGGACGAAATCGCGGGTATTAGCTAGTATCTTATATATGAAACCGTTCAACAATCACTTACTACTTACTTACTAGCGGCTAAGTAGCGGGTGTTGCGCGGGCGACGGGCGACGGGATGGCAGTCGCCTTTCAGACGGAGTAGATGCACGCAATTTTCCCGCCAACACGCGCCTGTTTACGTAATAATGAGTTTTGAGAGTTATCATACATAAAATAGTGTTTAGTGATCATAGTAAATGAGAACTGAATTATGACTAAGGAACCTTTTTTATTTTAGTTTTGAATCGTGTTTTGTGCATATTAGGTTAGGAATATTAGGATAGGATTAGGCATATAACATAGTGGACTACATCTTAGCACTGTTGGACGTTCATTATTATTTTTGTACTTTTTCGTTTCTATTTTTTATTGTGATCATAATCAATACTTATCAAGATGCCCAAAATAACAAAATTAAGACGATATCAATTACAAAGTATTGAATATATGAATGCCGCGTAAGTACCTACCTATTTGCTATAAATATTTTTGTCCTTGATAGGTAAGTACGTATTTTTTAATAAATAATTAAAATATTAGCTACATACGCATGTCATGAGTCAGGTAGCTAGTAAGTACCTATCTAGATCCGTACCTACTGAAAATTTCATGGCAAAAATTCAAGAACACACCTAAAACAATGTTTAGTCCCGACGCGGGATTTGACCCT
Source organism: Erebia epiphron (assembly GCA_963932025.1). Taxonomy (NCBI): domain Eukaryota; kingdom Metazoa; phylum Arthropoda; class Insecta; order Lepidoptera; family Nymphalidae; genus Erebia; species Erebia epiphron. The sequence goes on from OZ009948.1 coordinate 5,137,235, forward strand.
GGACATAGTCACCCAGTCGAACCTAGACTAACCTAGGTATACCTTTAGGTTTTTTTTACCTATTAACCTAACCACATAGGTAAGTACCTTTACATAGTACCTACATCGAAAGGAAATAAAGTAGGTAGGTAGCATAGAGGTACTTTGCGTTTAGACTTATGGTAGATTCTAGATCTACTTATTGTAGAAGCCTCTTTCATTTACAAGCTGATATACCTAAATTATAATATCATAATCTACACCTAGTACGTACCTATCCAAGTAAGTAAGTAGGTAGGTAAATACTTCTAAAAAGACTGACAGACAGACTGCTCTACCTAATTATGCAAATAGGTAGGTACTTACCTATGGATACTAACTAATGTTTTTTTTAGAAAAGCGAGAAAAAGACGAGCTTTTCAAGCAATAGACCAAAATATCGTTTTTCCTGAGTCAGAGGTTGGACCATCCGAATCTGGGAATAACACTATTATGTAAGTACATAATTATTGTGGTAAAACTATAAACTTTTTTTTATTAAACTACCTAGGTATAGCTTCCTCCAATAAAAAATTCAAAAAATAATAATTTATGTACATACAGAGATCTTCCATTTTACAGTTTTATTATAAGTAGGTATCTAAGATTTATGTAGGCACATCATGAATCATAATTTGCGCAAGTTCCCTTGCGTCACAGTATTGAAATCTAACAGTATTGTAACTCGGCCCTGTCCTTGAAAAAAGTACCTACAGTTTCGCGGTACGAACACGCATGATAGGGCTGCCCGCTTAGATTATTGATGGGTCTCCGCGCGCGCTACGACTAGATACCGCCGGCGTACTTCTAAAATGCGGCATCAAGTAGTACGCCGAAGTCGGCGTACCCGAGCCAGTCTCGTTGCAAGCAAAGTGCAAGGTGGGCGTGTCGAGTGTTTTAATTAATTTTCGTTATAATCTGAAGTAAAATGCCAGTTTGCGTAGTGAAACTATGTAAAAACAATACTACAAGAAACAAGAAAGACACTGGGATAACATACCATCAGTAAGTATCGTTTAAACATAAAATAAATAAGTGACAAAATATGAAAGACGCCATAATGAACGACGCCATCAGTGTTGCCGTGTGTACAAAAATAAAGTTCCCCGTGATTGAGATTATTTCATGTGACATTATTGTTACTATATTGGATGGCGTAGTGGATAGTGTATTTGCCTGCTACACATATGGTCGCGAGTTCGATTCCCGCACAAGATAAACATTTGTGTGGATGGGTGTTAATATGTATAATATTTATTTACAATAGAAAATTATAAAAGTATGTTCAATCGTTGTCTAGTATAGTATAAGTTCATCTTAGATTAGGACTAGATGGCGTTGTGTGAATGTGGTAGAATATATTTTTCACCTCATTTCCTCTGAACTGAATTTTTTCTTACAATCTTTTAATAAAAGTTTTTTTTTCTTTTTTTTTTTCTTTTTCTATTTATATAAAAAAATAAGAATTAGAATGACGATGAAGATGGATGATGATGATAGACGATGATGAATGATGCTGGATGGAATATGATGGATGAATTATATATATATATATATATTATGTTTGCTTGGTACAGATTTCCTGCTGATCCTGTTATTTTTGACCGTTGGACTGCTATAGTACGACTTAGCCGCGAAGAAAGTTGGTGGAAACCAGGAAAACGCAGTGTTATATGTTCCGCTCATTTCAATGAGAGTGACTTGTACTTTACAAAAGGTGGTTTGAAAAGATTGTGCAAGGGAGCTGTACCACAAAACGCGTTATTTTTGTCATCAACACCATCGGACAACATTTCTAACAACAGTACCGTAACTGCAGAACCGAACACAGCTCCTGTAGTCAATTCTTACAACAATGCGGTAACTGCAGATCCAAGCACATCAGTTTCAGTTGTCGACGGAACCATTATAGTTACTGGTAATGAAACTCCACCACTAGAGGACTTTCCCGACATTGATTGTATTTTTGATACACCGAGGAAGACGAGGCTTAAAAAGGAGCTTCACAAGAAAACTATTTTACAATTAAAACATGCGAGAATAATTAAAACCTTGCGTGAAAAGACTCGTCGATTAAAAAAAGCAAATTGTAGCTTAAAAAGTATTATTAAATCTTTAAAACAAGAACGATTCATTGATAATGACATATATAACATTCTCAATAAAAATGTTGTCGCAGCAGATTTATTCAATAATATATACAAGAAGTATAAAAATGAAAAGAAAGTCTTGCCGAAATATACTAACGAACTCAAGAAATTCTGTTTAACTTTAAACTTTTATTCTCCATCAGCGTATAATTACGTGAGGAGTAAATTTAGCACATGTTTGCCACATGCCAAAACTTTAGGCAAATGGTATCGCAACATCGATGGCGCTCCAGGCTTTACTGAAGAAGCGTTCACATTATTAAAACTTAAAGGTGATAAAAGCAATGTTATTTGTGCGCTGGTGGCCGATGAAATGGCTATACGCCAACAAAGTATATGGGACCGAAATCAAAATAACGGTTATGTTGATATGGGCACTGGTGTAAAAGACTCTTCTGTATTAGCATCAGAGGCATATGTATTCCTATTGGTGTGCTTAACTGAGCACTGGAAATTGCCTGTAGGGTACTTTTTAGTGCATGGCCTAACAGGATCCCAAAAAGCGAATTTAATATCGCTATGTTTAAGTAAATGCCATGATGTGGGTGTACGTGTCGTATCAATTACGTTTGATGGACATCCGTCGAATATATCCGCGATGGAAATATTAGGTTGTCAAATCAAGGATCCCAGAAATTTGAAGACTGCATTCAAACACCCGTCTTCAAATGAAGATGTGGCTGTTTTCCTCGATCCTGTTCATATGTGTAAATTGATCAGAAACCATTTCGAAAGTAAAAAGATTTTTCTAGATGACGAAGAAAATGAAATTAATTGGAGTTTTCTAGAAAAACTAAATGAGTTGCAAGACAAAGAAGGCCTCCATTTAGCCAATAAATTAACGAAACGTCATTTAGAGTTTCATAATAACATAATGAAAGTAAAGCTTGCTTCCCAATTATTAAGTAGAAGCATTGCAGTCGCGCTGAAGTTCTGTAGAGAAGATTTATATTTACCGGAATTCAAAGGTAGTGAAGCAACGGAGAAATTCATTTTATTATGGAATAATTTATTTGACATATTCAATACCAGAGATCTGAAGCAACATGGATTTAGTCATCCCATATATCATGGAAATAAAGATAATATACTTAATTATTTGGAACATGCGAAACAATATATTATAGACTTAAATATAAAAACCTCCAGAAAACGTTCCTATAAAGAACACAGCCAACAAAGAAAAATCATTATTAAAAGTTATAAACCTGTTTTAAGTACTCATGCAAATACTGGATTTTTAGGAATGTTAGTGTGTATTGAAAGTCTCAAACACATAACTAATCTCTTAGACGAAGGTTTGACAAAATTCATTTCAACTTACAAATTGAATCAAGATCATATTGAATTATTATTCGGTGCAATCAGAATGCATGGCGGCTTCAACGATAATCCCAATGCTAAACAGTTTAAAGGCATATATAGGAAACTATTGTGTCACTTAGAATTGAAAACGAGCGATACTGGAAATTGTATACCTCTGGAAAATATTGCTGTTTTAAATTGCTCCTCAGCACTTAAATGTATAAATACAACTACTATGAGTGAACGTTTTGAAGAAGAAGATTCAGACTGGTTGACTGCATTAGAAACTGTTAAAGATCAATTTGACGAGGTCACAGAGTTCTTGGATGTGCCATGCATGTCGAATTTTAAAAATCATGTTGTTGGTTATATAGCCGGTTTTGTTGTCAAGTTCTTGACTAAGAAATTAAAATGTATTCATTGTATTGACAATTTAACTGCAAATACTCGTAGTTGGTTTCACAAATTTGTGACTTTGAAAGATAGAGGTGGATTATCATATGCCTCTGAAGATGTATTTTTAATATGCATGGTTTCCGAATCCATAATTCAGAACATAGATAAAGTGTCCAAAATAAATTCAAATTCAACGTATAAAAAAATTATTATTGATATCATGAAAAAATTTATTGGGACGGGATCGAGACGATATTTCGACTTTGAAGCAAGCCATGTAAATGGGGCTATTCATCAAATTAATTTGATTCAGCTAGTAATTGAGAAATATTTACAAATTCGACTTCATTATATATCGAAAAGAGAAAATATGCAAAAATGTGCAAAATCTAAAAGACAAATGTATCGTAAACTTGTACAAGTCAATGGAATGTAATTTTAAATTAATAATAATAATATTACCTAATATATAAAAATCTCGTGTCACGCTGGTTTCACTTCTTACGTGAAATTTTTTATTGTGATTCTACTCGTCAATATGATTTTTTAATGGCTGTGGAACCAACTTCAAAATTTTAAAAAAAAGACTATTTATTCCATACAGACTCGACTCGTTCAAAATATCGAAGGCCTGTTTTTTGCGATTTCCAAAATGGACCCTTAATAAAAGTTTTTCATATTGACCAGTAGAATAGAAAAATAAAACACTATTTTGGTTATACTTTATAGCTATATAATTATTTTTAATAATAATTTGTAAATATTAGTATAAGACATGTAAATAAAAAAATTAACTGTTGAAAATGAAGCCTAACCATTAGTATACCATACATAAATATATTGATACATACGCTAGAAATAAATTGTTCATTTTTAAGTATTTCTTGAGCTACATTCTTACCCAGTAACTATTAGACCATAATATTAAATAATTTTACCCAATAATCGGGTAACAGTTAAACAGCTGGCAACATAATTTTTCACGCACACTAGCATCCTTGCAAATTGTCTTAAACACACTACAATTAGAAGTTGCCGCATTCCCGGAGCTATTGTTTTCAGGTAGCGCGGTATCTAGTCGTAGCGCGCGCGGAGACCCATCAATAATCTAAGGCTGCCCGCCTAAAGTATTTCATCTACCTACTTGAGTTTCTTTCTAGTTTTGTGATAGTAAATATTATATTTTTAATTTAAAAAAATGACATCCGTTGTGAATTAAATAGTAAGTGTTCAAGAAAAATACATTGTGTTTTTTGATAAGTAGATTTAATAAAAAAAAAAATTGGTAGTCATAGTGAAAACGAATATTTAAACACAGCACTTTTAAAATAATTAAAATATAAACCTTATAACTAAGGCATTAAAGTTTTATTACGTACTATATTATACAAACTTAAGACTTTTTGTCGTAAGAAGAATGGTGTCGCGTGACGACACCGTTCCATATATTTGCTCCTTACCAAAAAGTGCTCAACGCGCCTAAAGAAGTTTTCGCTTCAAAAACACCCCTAAGTAAGCGACAATCCAGAAGTAGGTATTAACAAAACACTTTTAATATATTTGTCCTCTCATTATAAACTTGCACGAGTAAATGGTTAAACTTGTAGAGGTTCCACGAAAGATTTATTAATGATTAAACGAACTTACCTGTAAGTGAAGTTCTATCATAATTATATGAGTCGCTTCATTCGAAGATATAATTCATTGAACTATGTAGTTTCCTTCACGTAGAAACAACCAAACGCACGTTCTTCAGAGGAGTTATAAAAAAGAACCCCTACTAACCGCCTCAGGTCTCGCGCGACACAGCGGCTTCGTTCGTCATTTAGTTTAGAGATATAGGTATTAGGTACCTATACTTAAAGCTCTTGCGAAAATATGTTTTGGGATGGGTGGGTTGGGAGCTTAATATTATATCTTCGAATGAAGTGACTCATATAATTATGATAGAACTTCACTTACAGGTAAGTTCGTTTAATCATTAATTATACTTCGTCGCTTCATTCTTCAGATATAATTCATTGAACTATGTAGATGTTAAGAGATATATATTTTTGCAAGAACTGTATCTACACTGAATAGATACTAATTATTGTTATCAATAATTTTATTTATTCTTCTTATCTCTTATTTGAGCTGTAATGTTTTAAACAGTTTATGTTTAGTGTGGCATCTGCTGATTTCCCGAGAAGTTTATCTACGTACGTTTAAGATGACTTTAAAAATTTTCTTAAGTATTTATTGTACAAAGTTTCAATTTAAATAACTTTCAATTTACCAATAATATAATCTTGCGCTCTTTTGCTTTAGTTGCTAGTAACAAGCATAAAGCCGCATTTTCACTAGGGGACATTTGTAGCGCGACTCTGTCGCTCGACACGAAATTCACGTGTCTCGCGCGATGTCGCCCGACGTCGTCCGACGTCGCTTGGGACATTTACGGGTCGCGCAACTTGTCGCTAGTCGATGGTCTGCGAGCGTCGACGCGCGCGACTTTCGTGTCCCTCGACAGTTGCCGGACAGGCTTTGAGTGGTGAAAACGTGTGTCGCTTTGTGTTGCGAAAATGGCAGTAGTGTGGTCCAACGAGAATATATTGACCCTGATCGAGATGTATCAAAATTCGCAATTATTGTGGGACACTTCACATCGTGATTATAAAAACAAAATTAAAAAAAATGATGCATGGGAATCTATCGCGACTACATTAGATATACCTAGAAAAGACGTCGAGGGAAAAATGCATAACTTAAGGTCTCAGTTTCTCAGGGAGAGAAAAAAAATTGCAAGCTCAAAATCCACTGGAAGTGGAAGTGGGGATGTTCACAAAAGTACCTGGTTTGCGTATGATTCGCTGCTTTTTCTAGTAAAAGGGTCGACAAGTTCAGGCAGTATGGACACTATGAATACTCAGGTAAGCTCCCGTTAATATTGTTTCTATTTTTTTATTTTGTACCAGTTTACAAATCATTTTTGAGTTAAACAATTTGACAGAAATGAAACAAAAAATTAGGGCTAATTCGGGCGTATAGTATTTTTTGTTTTGCACGCTTGTTTTACTAGGACTGTTATAAATCTGTATCTAGAGCCACGGTCGTCAAAGTGCGTACCATGGGTTACCATTTCAGGATTTGTTCTGAGATATTTTTGTCTATTTTACTACATAATTCCATGAAATCTAAACCGATTTTAATAATTCTTTTTTTATTTGAAAGTGCACCTCACATATAATTTTTTTTCAATTTTGGTGAAGATCTGACAAATAATATCAGAGCTAGAGGATGGAACTCTTAACGGATAACAGCAATTCACTCGCATAAAGGTTAACGATCTTATTAAATGCATTTCATACATATTTATGAGGGTCTTGACCATCTATAATTAATATGGCTTCACCAATGAACTCCAGTTCTTCAATCTTGATGTTGCTGGCTACTAACCACCTAGAACCTTTTTTGCAATAGTGAATGAGAGCGCCATCTATTAACATCATTGTGAATTGAAAATACTAAGGCTCTTTAAAAATGAAATAATTTTGTTTGTGTATAATATTTATCTAATTTTAGTATTTGTTGTTCAAGTACAGTTTAAAAGCCAAACTTTGCGTAATTTTCATGTTTTAAAGTATACAATATAGGCCCCACCTGTAAGTACGGTGAGTTTGTTTTGTAGCTTACCCGTGCGAAGCCGGGGCGGGTCAACTAGTTTTCAATACAAGAATTAACGAAAATTACTTTTCGAGAAGTACGACTGCAACGTATCGATATTTTTAAATGATATTTTTTTTGTGAATCACTGGATATTGAACTATAGTGTTATATATTTTTGGAATCTACTCATCATTTTCTAGTTGATGATAGTATACTTAATCTCATTTTCGAAAAAATTTTTCAACTTCAGTCTTTAATGCGGGACCATAGTCACCCCATCAATTTTTTTTTAATTTTACTAGCCTATGTCACCTGGAATAAGCTAAGGATTCTAACAATACCTCATTCATAAAAACCGTTCAGGCGTATAGAAGTTATGGTGGAATATAGGAACTCACATACATACATACATACTTGAACCCTGAAAACAATATACTCCTTTTTTCAAGCACAATATACTCCTTTTTTCAAGCAGTCGTATAAAAATACAGCTTATATTCTATAGATAATCTTCCTTTGGTAATAAATGCACAATTAAAATCTCTGTAGTTTTTTATACAATTTATTTTTATTTCTTGTCTTTTGTTCTTCGCCTGCGAAATTGTGATTTAATGTTTGTTTTACACTGATTTTTTCCTTTTATAGTCATCCGAAAGTTCGGTGGCACTCGAAGAAATACCAGTGGCATCGCAAGTATTAACGCAACCACCAGAGGCATCAACGTCGCCGCCATTACCAACTCAACCAATACCGGTGCCGCTTCCAAATACTCAAAATAAAAGGAAAAAAGATGATCTGAGTGAGGTATATGAAATAATGAAGAGCGCAAAAGCCAGGATGGATCAACCAAAAGACGAATTTCAAGTTTACGCCGACTATGTAGCTTCTGAGTTAAGAAATATAAAGAATGAACATGCTGTGCTACAGGCGAAGTACTTTATTAATAATATCTTATTAGAGGCTAGGATGGGAAAATACAACTATGCAGAATACCAAACGGGAAGTAATTCAAGCCATACTCAAAGTTATGGATACCGTTCTGCTCCTCAACAGTCATCCTATTCGACAAATTCTGTTAATGATGATATAGTAACTGCTAATGCTTCTCATGTTAATAATGATAATGAAGCACCAACTGCACCAACTTTCACAGAATTACGACAAATTGAGAATATTGAAGAACTAGTTTCCCACTTTGAATCAGAAACGCAGAACAAAGAATAATTATAATACTTATAATAATACTAATAACGTTGATTTTCTGTCACTTAAACATAGATTTTTAAAAAATAATAGTAAATAAATACTTAAAAATAATGAAAACTTATTAGTTAGTAGTTTTTTTTATATGATGCTAAGTTTATTATCATTTATTCCTTGGTCTTTAGCCCAAAGCTATAAAAAACATCATTCAAATTTCTTGCAGCCTATGATTGAATAGTTTGCCATGGGACACTTCCTTGAGCACTGCAGAAATATTCAGCAAAGAGGTTTCTTATTGTCTGAGCGGATTGAGGAGGAGGTCTGCCTTGCCTACTTAAGTTCCTCATATTATTATTTGTCAACTCCCTTCGCCACGAACCTTCCACAACATTATGACCAGCGTCTTCAAAATCAAATGTGGTATTTGGTGTATACCTCGCGGTTGAAGTTGTATTACGTCTCAGGAAATTATGTAGGTACACGCAAGCCATTACAACTAATTCAGCATTTACTGGACGTAATGGGATAGCTTTACGAAATACGCGAAACACTACAGACATAATGCCAAAAACATTTTCAACAATTCTTCTTGCTCTTGACAGCCTGTAGTTGAAAATCCGCTTTAAGCTTCCCTTTTCATGAATGCCGGGGTAGGGCCTCATCATGTTTTCAGAAAGTGCAAATGCACTATCTCCCACTAGAACGTATGGTATTTTCGGACCACCTTGGACCAGTGGCTCAGGATCTGGTAAATTCAGTTGCTCTTCATTAAGTGCTTTATAAAATGTAGTCTCCTGGAATACTCCACTGTCAGACGACTTCCCTTTTGCACCACAATTAACATATACAAAGTTATACTCAGCATCCACAATTGCTAAGAGAACTAAGCTAAAATTCTCTTTGTAATTATAATAATCACTGCCAGAATTGGGTGGCGCTTCTAGTAACACATGCTTTCCATCTATCGCTCCGATGCAGTGAGGAAAATTCCATAATATTTCAAAATTACGAGATTTCTCTTTCCATTCATTTACATCGGTTGGCGTCTGAAATACAAGAATAATATTAATAAATTAACATACAATATTTTTTTTTTTTTTTTTACTTATTTTAATTTTTTTTTATTAAAATGTTACAATAAAACTTATAGACTAAACTAATCTAATTACTATACAAATCATGCCCGCGTGGAATGGTGCCAAGAATACTGGCTGCATTTCCGCGTTGGACAGCCAGGCTGATCCTTTGCGCAAAAAATGAGCCAGCCCTTCTGTCACCAGATGAGGCAATTAACCGCGGTGAAATATCTCGTAAAAATTTTTTTGCACTTTGACTCCATGGCCCCAGGGTCTCCACAGCAAACGGAACAAAAATGTAACTCTCGATCAGAGAGGCATACTTGCGCCGCTTACTGGATTCAGCCATTTCAGCTGCGGCTCCCGGTCTTGATGCTGTCTCCCTGATATGACACGGGGCAATATTAAGTATCAATATAAAATTTAAAATACCAATATAGTTTACCGTAACCCTTACTTACGGTAAACGTTTATGGTATTATTACTGTAAGTAAGGGTACATGAGATTAAATAATATTAAATACTTACTTTAACAAAAGAATTTAATGCCTTTATCAATTCTTTGCAAACTTCTGGTATAGTATGACAAATTACTGATTTTGACACTCTAAAAGTATAGGACAATGAACCATAACTATCGCCAGTTGCCAAGTATCTCAATGTTATAGCGAGTCTGATGTGAGGGTCGATAGATTTCCGAAACTTTGTATCTTGCTTGACTACGGCCGGCCCAACCATATTTAAAAGTATCTCAAAATCGGTTCTAGACATTCTAGCAAAATTTTCGAAAGATCCATCGCGCATTCGAAGACTGGTTATTAAACTTGAACTTTCCCTTTGGAGCAAATATTCCCGGACCCACCACCTCTTTTTTTTACGTTTTGCTAATGTCTTCCGAATAATTATGTAAGCTGCACTGAACAACACTACTTCCTCGGGCGACATACTGATCACGACTGGCCAATGTGAACGAGTCATATGTCGCGGGACATTGTCCCACAACTTTTGCAGAGACAACTACGTGAATGTCGAGCGACAAGTATCTGCGACATGTCGCCTAGTGAAAATGCGCCTTAAACGTATTATAGTTTCGATGCAAACGAATGGAACGGAATGAATGGAGTTATTGATGTCAATACTGCAAGGTTTATAATCTAGTACAAAGTATATTAGCCGGGACAATACTTTATTTTATTTACACAATTAGCACAACAGACATCCAATGGGGCGTTTATGTGCGAAATCCTGCCCAGTAGCATAAAAATGCATATTTTTTTTTTTTTTTTTGGAATCGCGGCGGGAAAAGAACCGTTTTATTCTGGTCCTGCTGTGAAGGTATTTCAAGTATTGCTTTAGCTATATATTTGAGTAAAATTTTATATTAAAATACCGTTTTAAGTTGTTTGTCGAACAATGATATCGTCATTAAAGTTATGGAATTTAATAAATTCCTATCCGCGTAAAAGTTACCCCGAAATTATAGGTGAAGAATGAATATTCGGTCGATATTGTGACCGACTACTATCGACTTTGAAGGGTTAATCGATTGGTTTGAACTTTCTTGCCCCACAGACGTTAGGAGCTTTAAAGTAAGATACTTTTCAACGATAGATAACTTAGCTGTTCAGGCCATTGAATATAGAGTTTTAATAAAAAACATGAAATGAGAGAAATAAACCTCATTATAAGCTATTTAAAATGAGAATTTTTGAATGGATGCATTAATTCCCTGATATTTTATGGAAGATGCACTGACACCGCTGATCTATGTGAGGTAAGCGTGATCCAAATGTTGCATTTGCGGCCACTGCTCTAAGCCGATTTTGGGTTTCCATTAATGTCTTAATTGGTAACTCTCATTCAGGGTCTGATTTGACTAAAGAAGAATTTTAATTTTGCTCTAGGCAAGTGTTGCGGGGGCATATTGTTTACGTACCATGTTTGCCACGAGTGATTACGATGTACGTATTATTAAGCTATTGCATAGTTTCTATCGCGGGCCTTGAGCGTGGAGACCGAATCCAGAAATTCCGTAACGAAAATAACCTATTAGCCATCTACAAGATTAAAATAGCTCAGTTGGGAAACAGGGCGGCCACGACACCAGAACACCCCGGCTCGAGTCCAGATGTCTCCAGTCCGATTATGTATATATATATATATATATATATATATATATTTTTTTTTTTTTTTATAAGTTTTTCGAAGATTGTTTCCAATATGTGGATAATGGATATATATGAATGGATCTTAAACTTAAAATTCTTTTTTATTTTATTTTTTACCAAAAATTTATGAAATACTTAGAAAAACAGAAACATAGTGGACCAGGAGGGTAGGTAGGTTATCTCTATACGAGATCTCTACCAGTGACCCTTGGCACCCCGCTTGGATTCCCGCTTCGGGTAAGACAACCCTCGTTTTACGCGTTTTACGTTTTAAACAAAGGCCCACGAAATATCTTTAAAACAGTAATTAGCTGGTGATTTTACACTATTAAGTATGTAATATTATAATATAATCTACATCCGGTCGTCAAAATACTCGCCGTTAGATTATCTTTATTTTTAACCGACTTCCAAAAAGAAGAAGGTTCTTTGTTAGTTTTTGGTTTTTCGAACTGTTTTAAGCATAATCAACCGTATTACCTGTCAACGGGTGTATGATATATGCTTCCCGGGCACTATTAAGTTGTAAAACTCGAGAGTACCTACGTTGTTAGGGAAAAAACATAAAACTTGTGGGTAATTTTTGCAATCTTACCACACATTTCCTTCGTAAAAGTTCTTTGCGTACCTACCACGCTGAGGATTTCTACTAGCAGTTTTTTTTTTTTTTTTTTCAAATTCGACGTTTCTGTATCTACATCAGTATTTGCAAATAAATTGATTTATTGCTGAAGTACTTAGCTGATAAAAAAAAAAAGATAAAGATATATTTATTACCTCAGAATCCTCAGAACTTTAGTTACCACTCCGCAGGTGTATGTAAGTTTGATTCCAAGAGGCTTTGCATTGTAAACAATTACATCTGAAAATTTTGAGCCCCAGATCTTGAATCTGCATACACTAAATGAAACATTTATGTTTCTTTTAGGTCTAGTGACTGCGTGTAAGGCACTGAAATATGCAAAAGCTGAAAACTTAAGTAGTGGTGTTAAGCTGAATATATATATATATATAAATATTTGTTATCTAGTAAGAGTGCTTCGATATAACTTTATTGTTTATTGCAGTCTCCAAAATAAAAATCTGAAATGCTAGATCTTTTCATGTTATAGCCGGGCAGATATTATGTAAACTGTAACGTTTAAAGAAATGACTAGAACCACCACAAGTGTTTCATTGAAAGTTAAAACACTGGTATAGAATTTAACTAGTCTTTTTTATACACTGAAAGAAATGTTTTGTATACAGTTACAAAAACTTTGGTTACTGTTTACACAAAAAAAGTGACTTGCAAACTATGTATTACTAGCTACAAAACAGACTTTTGCTATTTGAGTTGAGATACTAGTTGCTAACATTATTTTGTTGAAATTAATTGAACTGTTTTACTGTTTTTATGCAACCAGTTTATGAACGTATAACATTCCATTTTCTTGTTAGGTACTTTTCGATTTTGTATGTTTTAAGCAACCTGCGCCCTACTGGTACCTTTATTGTGCGTTTGTTATTAACAAGTCGATATGTTGTTAGTAGGTTAAATATTTTGTATCAATTTATCAAACTGTTTACCTACTGGTAGCCTAATGGTGTGCCTTATTGGTTACAAAACACTTTGTCAACGGATTACTATTTTTTATTGTTACTGTTAAGTGAACAGTGTGATTGTCATTAAGATATCTTGGTGTGTTACTAGTTACCAAACTGTTTAGTAATATTGTTATTGGTTACAAAACACTTTGTCAACGGATTACTATTTTTTATTGTTACTGTTAAGTGAACAGTGTGATTGACATTAAGATATCTTGGTGTGTTACTAGTTACCAAACTGTTTAGTAATAAGTAACTAAATTAGTTGAGTAATGGTAGGGTACTGTTCAGTAATAAATAAGAAACCTAGTTGAGTAATGGTATTATGGTTAATGAAATTTAGCTTATAGTATTTACATACTTATTTTTATGCAATAGATATAATTTGCGAGCTAAAATGTAAATCTATACCAAAATTGTGTCTGTTTGTTTAAAAACCAACAAACACATCTGTACATTTACATTTTAGCCACAAACTACATCTGTTACAAAAAAATAAGTATAGATACTATTACAAGCTAGATTTCATGAACCATACCAACTCAACTAGGTTCATTACTTATTACTAAACAGTTTGGTTTATTAATATTGGCTAATGTTACTGATTTAAAATAAAATTATACATTACTTTTTTGTACTTATTTATTTTTCCTCTCACATACATAGGAATAGGAATAAAAGAAAGTAATTAATCTTGATATACATAAAGAACAATTTCATGTTCTGGAAACATCACTTCGAAACTATGCAAGTGAAAATCGAAATCAACTGTTTGCATTTGTATACATTCAAAAATAACTCTATCATTGTCATTAACAAAAATATTTTTAATCATCATAAATGAAATTTCGCCAAGATCTTACAGTCATAAAAACATAATTTTTTTTATAAAGTCTATTAAAAATTAATAATATTATGATGTCAAAATATACCTTATTAATAATCAGTTCTTTGAATTTAACATTCAATCTGTCAGTTAACACACTTATCGTTTCTATCCTAATCTACATCATAGTTAAACAAACGCTCTTTGTGTTACATAGCTTTTACCATTTGAAGCAATGGTCATGTGATTGGGAATAAAAGAAAGTAATGAATCTTGATATACATAAAGAACAATTTCATGTTCTGGAAACATCACTTCGAAACTATGCAAGTGAAAATCGAAATCAACTGTTTGCATTTGTATACATTCAAAAATAACTCTATCATTGTCATTAACAAAAATATTTTTAATCATCATAAATGAAATTTCGCCAAGATCTTACAGTCATAAAAACATAATTTTTTTTATAAAGTCTATTAAAAATTAATAATATTATGATGTCAAAATATACCTTATTAATAATCAGTTCTTTGAATTTAACATTCAATCTGTCAGTTAACACACTTATCGTTTCTATCCTAATCTACATCATAGTTAAACAAACGCTCTTTGTGTTACATAGCTTTTACCATTTGAAGCAATGGTCATGTGATTGGGAATAAAAGAAAGTAATGAATCATGATATACATAAAGAACAATTTCATGTTCTGGAAACATCACTTCTAAACTATGCAAGTGAAAATCGAAATCAACTGTTTGCATTTGTATACATTCAAAAATAACTCTATCATTGTCATTAACAAAAATATTTTTAATCATCATAAATGAAATTTCGCCAAGATCTTACAGTCATAAAAACATAATTTTTTTTATAAAGTCTATTAAAAATTAATAATATTATGATGTCAAAATATACCTTATTAATAATCAGTTCTTTGAATTTAACATTCAATCTGTCAGTTAACACACTTATCGTTTCTATCCTAATCTACATCATAGTTAAACAAACGCTCTTTGTGTTACATAGCTTTTACCATTTGAAGCAATGGTCATGTGATTGGGAATAAAAGAAAGTAATGAATCATGATATACATAAAGAACAATTTCATGTTCTGGAAACATCACTTCGAAACTATGCAAGTGAAAATCGAAATCAACTGTTTGCATTTGTATACATTCAAAAATAACTCTATCATTGTCATTAACAAAAATATTTTTAATCAATATAAATGAAATTTCGCCAAGATCTTACAGTCATAAAAACATAATTTTTTTTATAAAGTCTATTAAAAATTAATAATATTATGATGTCAAAATATACCTTATTAATAATCAGTTCTTTGAATTTAACATTCAATCTGTCAGTTAACACACTTATCGTTTCTATCCTAATCTACATCATAGTTAAACAAACGCTCTTTGTGTTACATAGCTTTTACCATTTGAAGCAATGGTCATGTGATTGGGAATAAAAGAAAGTAATGAATCTTGATATACATAAAGAACAATTTCATGTTCTGGAAACATCACTTCGAAACTATGCAAGTGAAAATCGAAATCAACTGTTTGCATTTGTATACATTCAAAAATAACTCTATCATTGTCATTAACAAAAATATTTTTAATCATCATAAATGAAATTTCGCCAAGATCTTACAGTCATAAAAACATAATTTTTTTTATAAAGTCTATTAAAAATTATTAATATTATGATGTCAAAATATACCTTATTAATAATCAGTTCTTTGAATTTAACATTCAATCTGTCAGTTAACACACTTATCGTTTCTATCCTAATCTACATCATAGTTAAACAAACGCTCTTTGTGTTACATAGCTTTTACCATTTGAAGCAATGGTCATGTGATTGGGAATAAAAGAAAGTAATGAATCATGATATACATAAAGAACAATTTCATGTTCTGGAAACATCACTTCTAAACTATGCAAGTGAAAATCGAAATCAACTGTTTGCATTTGTATACATTCAAAAATAACTCTATCATTGTCATTAACAAAAATATTTTTAATCATCATAAATGAAATTTCGCCAAGATCTTACAGTCATAAAAACATAATTTTTTTTATAAAGTCTATTAAAAATTAATAATATTATGATGTCAAAATATACCTTATTAATAATCAGTTCTTTGAATTTAACATTCAATCTGTCAGTTAACACACTTATCGTTTCTATCCTAATCTACATCATAGTTAAACAAACGCTCTTTGTGTTACATAGCTTTTACCATTTGAAGCAATGGTCATGTGATTGGGAATAAAAGAAAGTAATGAATCATGATATACATAAAGAACAATTTCATGTTCTGGAAACATCACTTCTAAACTATGCAAGTGAAAATCGAAATCAACTGTTTGCATTTGTATACATTCAAAAATAACTCTATCATTGTCATTAACAAAAATATTTTTAATCATCATAAATGAAATTTCGCCAAGATCTTACAGTCATAAAAACATAATTTTTTTTATAAAGTCTATTAAAAATTAATAATATTATGATGTCAAAATATACCTTATTAATAATCAGTTCTTTGAATTTAACATTCAATCTGTCAGTTAACACACTTATCGTTTCTATCCTAATCTACATCATAGTTAAACAAACGCTCTTTGTGTTACATAGCTTTTACCATTTGAAGCAATGGTCATGTGATTGGGAATAAAAGAAAGTAATGAATCTTGATATACATAAAGAACAATTTCATGTTCTGGAAACATCACTTCGAAACTATGCAAGTGAAAATCGAAATCAACTGTTTGCATTTGTATACATTCAAAAATAACTCTATCATTGTCATTAACAAAAATATTTTTAATCATCATAAATGAAATTTCGCCAAGATCTTACAGTCATAAAAACATAATTTTTTTTATAAAGTCTATTAAAAATTAATAATATTATGATGTCAAAATATACCTTATTAATAATCAGTTCTTTGAATTTAACATTCAATCTGTCAGTTAACACACTTATCGTTTCTATCCTAATCTACATCATAGTTAAACAAACGCTCTTTGTGTTACATAGCTTTTACCATTTGAAGCAATGGTCATGTGATTGGGAATAAAAGAAAGTAATGAATCTTGATATACATAAAGAACAATTTCATGTTCTGGAAACATCACTTCGAAACTATGCAAGTGAAAATCGAAATCAACTGTTTGCATTTGTATACATTCAAAAATAACTCTATCATTGTCATTAACAAAAATATTTTTAATCATCATAAATGAAATTTCGCCAAGATCTCCAATATCTTGAATAACAATTGTCCTGGACCTGTATATCGTACCTTTAACTTTGGCCCATTTCACACAACTCAGAGAAATATCTGAACATAGATTACATTGCCGTATTACTTCATCCCGCTTTTGTTTAACAATCCGTTTCGATGGTCCTGCAGTAACAGCAGCATCTAAAGACCCTTTTGAAAATACGTTATTTAGTTGTAATTGATGTTTATTTGCCAGTGTTAATGTGAGATTACGACGGTTAAATGATGCTCGTGCAGCAATTTTGGATAACCTATGCTTTGCCTCATAGCGCATACTCCAAAAGTTTACTAAGGGTCCAAATTTCAACATCATGTTTGGATAGTGAACCAAAAAATGGAACTTAGGTTTAAGATTTTCGCCAGTTAATGTTATATAAAGCTCATTTAGTTCAGAAACTAAAACTTTTAATAAGTCACAGCTACGTTTGTTAACTGTGTAACACAATACTAATTCCAATATTTTTCTTAGTGTAATATACAATATCCAAAAACAGTCATCAGGAGGTATGAAATCACCTATAAGCAGCCCAAAATATCGTAGAAAAGATAACATCTCTGAAGCTGAAAGTTTGATATTACCCTTTACTATATCGACGCTGGAAAGCAAACACGTAGTAAACGACACTCTATGGTATTTTTTTTTATTGCATCGTTGGAATCAGTAAAAAAAACCACGTTGAATGGTGTATGTCAAGTTACCATCCGATTAATATTGTCAAAAATTGGATTTTTAAAACTGACAATTTTTTTTCTTTTTTGTACTTTAAAATGCTGTAAATAACAAAAAATCCTGCATTTTCTTTTACTATGTTAATTACGACAATTCATATCCTATAAAAATGTTAATCCTGTAACTTACATCATCTGTGATTCCAGCTCTATTGCGGGTTACTACATTTTTGCTGCTCGTGAATATTAATTATTTGCATTTACAGCATTTAGTGGGTGATATTTACTGAAATGCTGGTGTTTACGACACTTTATACGGTATCTGGTTCCTAAAGTTTTGATCTTTACACTATTTACAAGGAACCAATTTATGAGACAATTTTGTTTTACAACACTACTAAAGATTATAGGTTTAAAGCTGGCGCGGATTTACTACCTATGATCGGTGCCGACGGCGGTATTCCTTTGATGCTTACGCCGCGGTCGCCGCGTTTCAGTATGGGCTGAGTGGTCTAAGTGTGCGGACGTTTTGTAGTGCAGTGTATTATTTATGAAAAAACTGTGCGTGGTAACACGAAATCCAGTAAATGTAGTAAGTACTTGAATATTTTGATAAGATAAGTTAAGTATTAATTTGCTTAAAACATGTTTTATTACATAATATCAATAATAAAAAATATTATTAGTGCATTTATTGCTCAATGAGTGTTAGGTAACTACCTATACTATAAGTTAAAACTGTCAAGGTTGTTATTTACACCCTTCAGTCAATCGTGTATATTACATTAATGCATTTATTGTGAGGCATTGTACCTCAATACCTCAATGAGTGTTATGTAACTACCCATACTATAAGTTATAACTGTCAAGGTTGTTATTTACTTAACCCTTCAGTCAATCGTGTATATTACATTAACATTATTAATTGATGCATAGAGAAGTTATTTAAGTAGAAGACAATGCACCAATTGTCTGGTTTCGTGTCCTAAGTCCTGAGTGAGTTTTGTGTGATAATGGCAATTACTACATAATATTATTACCACTGTTTAACTTATAATTATGTTTTAGTGTATTGATATTTCTATTTATTAATAATTACTTATCATTGTCTTTTAGATGGCAGCGCAACGACGAAAATGGCAGGAAACTTTACGCAATAAATGTGACACTGAAAAAAATTCGAAAAAGCCTAAGATAAATATTCTCGAAGATAGAGTTTATAAGGAAGAAAATGGAAAATTAGTTCTACAGACAAAAACTATTTATCCAAATGAAAATGAGAATGGTATAGATAAAGAACAGTTTCCTGATTCTATGACATTAATTCAGAGAAAAAATACTACATCGCCTCACCAAAACCCATCAAACGTTGAAAATTTGACCCCTACCTTCCGGAAACCCGAAATGTACTTGGCTGAAGCTGCAGAAATTATGAAAGAAATATCGCCAAAGTCAGAACAAATTAATACAAGTATTGAAGATAATATTATTAACATAGATAAAATAAAGCATGATTTTTTGTACTCCGGCATTCAGTTAAATTTAGCTGAAGAAGAGTTCAGTGTTACAGAAACCGATGAAACAGATAAATTATTACGAAAAGAGAGCCCCATTCAAGGCGTGCTTTATGAAGAAAATTGTTTAAAGGCGACAAATGAATGTGATAGTCCTAATTGGGCAAATTGTGAAACGTATAATATAGAAGTATCAATAGAACATAACTCTGAAATCGACAGTAATGAAATATTGGATGGCGATGCAAAAAAAAGTTTGGAATCTGAATCAGATGAAAAACAGACAAGTGATGAAAAGGTATTTAAAGAAAAAGACAACATAGACACTGGTAATAAAGTTACGACAAAGAAAATATTAAACGATATTAAAATGCAAGGTGCTGTGTTTGTAGATACTAGTGATGATATAAGACCTGCCTCTGACACAGATCTTGCAAAATCTGAAGAAGAGAAAAATAAAAAGATTGTTAGACGATCGAAAAGAAAACTATGTTTTGATAAATCTTACCTAGATTTTGTCGAAGATGACCCTGATACTATTTTGCTGAATAACGCTTTTCCTTCAGAAGAATCAAGTCTGGAATTGAGTGAAAAAGAAGCGTCTACTTCAAGCGATTCTGAAAAAAACGAATCAAAACGAGGTAGGTTTATTAATTGATATTTGCTCTTAAGAAAGTAATTATTTGAATAGGATTAAACAATTGAATTACAGAAAATGTAGTTATTGCAAAAAAATGTTTTAGGTAAGCAGAAAAAGAAAATCCTAAAAAAGAAACAGAAGAAAAGTCAAAAGATTGTAAAAAAAGGTCACGAACTATCTGCGGAAAAAAGAAAATCTAAGGCTGAAATTAAAAAAGAAAACTATGAGAAGAAAAAGAAAGGAAAATCATATATTAACACGAAGGGAGAAATAATTGAAAGTAAATGTGTGAAACCAAATCCTTGTATTGGAGTTCAGTGTGGAAACAACTGCGGTAACGTTCCTGAGGATCGACGTCTTAATATTTTTAACCATTTTTGGGGTTTGAACAGCTACCAAAGACGAAGAGATTGGATAGTTCAGTGTGCTATTAGAAAATCAATCAAACGCCCGAGTAAAAATGCTGTATCAAACAGATCTCAATCATATGAATACTATATAAACGAAGGCGAAGGTAGACGAAAAGTATGCCAAAAATTTTTGATTGCCACTTTAGACGTCACACAGAGGTTCATGCTTTATACTTTAGACACGATGATTGACGGTTTTGCAAAAGAAGACGGACGAGGAAGTGCTGGAGGTCGCAACAAAACATCTGATGATGTAATTCAAGACGCAAAAATTTTTATACTCGATCTACCTCTTTTGCCATCGCATTACTGCCGCAGAGATTCTACAAAGCTCTATCTTCCGGAAGAATTCAAAAATGTGTCCAAACTATATCGTATTTACCAAGATCACTATGCAGGCAAGAAGATCATGTCGTTCAAAGTATTTTCAGGTTGGTTCAGGAAAACATTAAACATAGGTTTCCACGTCCCTAAAAAAGACAAATGTACATTGTGCGTTTCAAGCAAAAATTTTGATGTTAAAACTCGAGAAGAGATGGAAAAGTTAAAGCAGCATGAAAATGAAAAAGAAGAATCTTATAAAAGATTCATATTTCATCAGAAGCTAAATAGTATGGATA
The DNA here is from genome assembly GCA_963932025.1 of Erebia epiphron. Classification (NCBI taxonomy): domain Eukaryota; kingdom Metazoa; phylum Arthropoda; class Insecta; order Lepidoptera; family Nymphalidae; genus Erebia; species Erebia epiphron. Next base: position 5,158,764 of record OZ009948.1, read on the forward strand.
AAGGAACCATATGTGCTAGCTTTGACCTTCAAAAGGTTTTAAACACTCCTTACGGAGAGAGCATGACTCTCTATTATAGTCGTAAAATAGCTGTGTATAACTTTACAATATACGAAAGCAACACACAGCTAGGAATTTGTAATTTGTGGACAGAAGCGGATGCCAAAAGAGGTGCAAACGAAATTGCCACATGTTTGCTCGAGTACATCAAAAACGTTGACAAACGTGGCAATGTAAAACAGATAATATTGTACTGTGACTCGGCTTTTGGTCAGAATAAAAACAAAACTGTTCTGGCAATGTTGCGTTATGCATTATCTATTTCTGATAATATTGCCATTATTCAAATAAACTACTTAATCCCTGGGCACACATACATGCCGGTCGATAGCATGCATGCTACGATAGAAACTTCTGTGAAAAATTCTATTGTCTGGGCACCATCACAGTGGCCTACAATAATTCAATTTGCTCGAAAAAATCCCCAGCCATACGTTGTGAATGTTCTAAACGGAGAGGACTTTTCAGGGTTTGAAAATATTGTTGAGCACACGTTTAAAAAAACTCAGAAAATTCAAATCTCTAAAATATCTATTGTTACGTTCCGGAAGAAACAACCCGAGAAAATGTTCGTGAAAAACTCAATGTTACCGGATGCAGAAGTCAATGAAGTCACACTCAGTGCCTTGAATAATAATGCAAACCCGAAACAGAAGTTATACCCTTCAAAGTTACCAATTTGTCAAAAGAAATATTCAGATTTGAAAAAATTAGTTGATAAACTAGTGATCCCGAAAAGATTTGCAAAAGAATATTTAGACCTAAAAACCAACCCTAAAGTTAAGGATTGCTTACCTGGCACTGATGATGAAGATGATTGTTAAACGGATTGTTTTGATAGATTATTATTAAGCTCATCCTAAAACAGAAATAATAATTGATACTTAAAAATTTGATTGTTGTACAATAACAGTTTCTAAAACGAATCTTAATGATTTACTTCTATTTCTAGTTTATTATAATTAAGTAAAGCCAAAAGGATGAAGCGTTAACTGTTGATTTTGATTTTTGAATAAATAACTTTTAATTAGTTCCTAAATTACACAAGAGAAGACTGTTAAGTTATTTATGTTTATTTGATTTACTTTCTTATTTTATTTTTTGTTTTCATTAAAAATACTAATTTTAAGTGTGTTGTGAATGTCAACAATTAAACTGTGATTGACCTATGTAAAAAAATCAATAAAATTTTAATACCAATTTGATTTATAATAATTATTATAATTATTTTAAACAAGTTTTGTTTTTAAACATTTTCAAAATATACTTAATTTTTCTTTTATTGACTCTTACAGCAATATATTGCGCATACTCAGTTAAGAAAAATTGCATTTAATGCTATCATGTTTTCAGGGTAACGACAAAAAATGCTATTTACAACGTACTAATGACAAAATATTCATTGATATTTTATTGTTATAACGTTGTTTTAGGTAACGTTACTTAAAGTAATATATGTTACTACATTTTCGATTTCCGTAAAAAAGTGCATTTAGCATAGTTCCATACATATACCAAATTCATTTACTACATATTAATGGCTTCTAAAAATACTTTTCAAATGTAGTAAGCCGCAAAATATTGTTTTCCAATAACTTAAGGATAATGCCGCTGAATGGGATTAATTAAGCTTAAAATTATAACTTTGGTGTCTAAAAATGGCAACTCTATGTCTATAAATTTGGACGTTACGATTTTTTTTTATTTTAAGAAAAAGTATTTTTGCTCTGGTGAACAATTTCGGTTTTGCAGGTTACTACGTGTTTGCTTTCTAGCGTCGAATTATGTTCCATACTTAGCGGACAAGGTTTGCTTCCACTATCAGGGCCGTAATCGTAATTCACTATCCTGGCGTTTAACACTTCTAATGAGAAGTATCGTAAATCCCGAGTATATTTTTTTAATATAAAAGCCATAATATACTTGGCCACACCTTCCAAAATGTCGTGCATAATGTCAACTCCGACTTGTTCAAATAAATTAAAATCGTTTACAGAGAGCCAAACACATTTCTCTTTAATTCCTGTGGCTGCAGGACAATTCATTTGAAGTTGCTCAGAATAATTTTCAACATTACGTAACATTTGTTTCTCTTCAAACAACTGTTTTTTCATTATTTCTTTTGAGACATTGCAGACACGGCAGGGATGATTAGAAGAGAATGTTTCATTGAACCCAGTAATTGAATGTATACCTAAATTGTCACCAATTAAAAGAGCTAACTTAAAATACAGTTTACCTTGAAATGATGGTACATCTATATCTACACCAAATTCTGCTAAAAAATTAAGTTCCTCTATTAGAGGGTGAAATACGACACTGTTCCCAAACGCAGTTCTGTCTGAAGAATGAAATAAAAGAGCTAGAAATATGTTAGCTAAAGCAGAAGCGCGATCTGGAGGAATGCAACCAATAGATACATAAACAGCGCCTAATTTATGGATGCCAGAGTGGCTGCCAAGAACATTACCGCTTTCGTAATCGTCGAAAAATAAGTATAATGGAAATACTAATTTATCTTTGTATCTTTTTTTTACATTCGTCCAAAAGCTGCCTTGAATAAAATTTTTTATGTAGCCGTTGTGGGGCAAATTGTTGCAGAAATCTAAGGTCTCTGCCATAACGTTATTTAGAGTAAAAAATTTTTGTAGTACAAATCTAAGGGGAATATATTGCTCTTTACATTCAGTTGGAACAGATGTAAAAACACCTCGTTTGCTAACAGTACACATTCTTTGACCTATGACTATTTCTTTTGGAGGTATGTAGTTTCCTTCTTTTGCCAAATATTGTAGGCGCTTATATTCAGTGTCAAATTGTTTTATTGGGGATGTAACTGCTGATAAAACTCTATCTTTTAACAAAGACTTTACATTTTCATCTTGCACTAGAGAAGTTGAGGTTTCCTTGAAAATATTTTCTATATTAGAAGATAATGTGTTATTCAAATATTTGCTCATTCCTTCTACAACATCCTGTACTGCATTCTTGGGTATTAAAGGGTTTGCATAAAGAGACGAAATAAAAATTGGTAGAGTATAGTCATTTGAATTAGACGTACTTGGTAATGCAAAGTTGTTTGAATTAGACGTACTTGGTAATGCAAGAACAGTAGGTACATTTATCTGACCCGACACCGAGTTATCTAATGTTACATCAACAGATGAAACCGAACTGGGTGAAGAAGCAGCAACAGAAACGTGAAATCTTAAAATATGCTTACGATACGTATTCTTCAAGTGAAAAGACCGATTGCAGCCATGTTCCACACAGTGATATGTAGAAAAATTATGTGTCCCATGAAACATGAAATGTTTAAATAATTCTCGGTCGTTATTGAAAGTTTTGAAACACAAAAAACATGTCAACATTTTCAAATTACCATCAACTACTCTATTGCAATGTTAAGATCCGTAATAAGTGTGTTAACTGTTGTATAAATTTTATCATATTTGGTCTTCTTTTTGAAGAGCGCAATCTGTATAAATTGCCATACATTGACGGATTCGGCTGGGTATTGAGCGTTCAAAATGAATATAATCTTGAAGCATGCATCTACAGCATTCATAATAGACGTTACCTCATAACGAACCGTGTTTACCACAATGTATCGTGCATTTATTTCTTTGATAGTGGGGCCAACAATTATTATGAATGGCTGCAAAGTCAAATCATAGTTACTTAGTTTCACTTTACGACGGGTGATGGTTTCTTCTATTTCAGCGGCAGTTTTTACATGGGTAATAAACCCTTCTTGCACCTCCTGTTTCGATGGCCGCCACAGACCCTTAGATTTTTTTGATTTTGTCTTACTAACATTCGCAGTGGTCATCAGAAGGGGAATGGCCATAAAAGCAGCTACGTCCATTACCTCATCGCTAGCTGTAAGCAAAAACAAGTGTTATACAGGATCGTCAGCACATAATAATGATAAGAATGTTATTGATGAAGTATTTGATAATACTTACCATGATCGGTGTCTTTCATAATATCTTTCAATAATGTATCATTACGTTTTTTGGCTAGATCGATAATTTTTGGTCTTACTGTAAGCCAATTTTCAATTAGTTTTTGGTCGCAATCCGGGTAGATACTTTTGTAGTCTTTTAATAGCTGTAAGACAAATGAACAGAATAATATTTACAAACAATACTATAGAAGCTTGTTGAACCATTACTTTGAACCTGGATGGCTTCGAAAACTGTTGCAATAAGTGTTGAAGGGTTAGTAGAATATTAGAATGAGATAGAGAGAAAATATTAGGTTGATTACTGTTTCCTCGGTTCTCAGATACGTGGCCATGTTTTTATTTTAAGTATTTATTTATTTAAGTACAAAAATAACAACGGCACATGAAGTCTTACTTAATTTGAGATATAATTATGTTTTAATAATAATTCTAGCCCTAAAATTTAGTAAGATTTCATGTGCCACTGTTAATTTTGCTAAATACTTAAAATAAAAAAATTACATGTTTCTGAGCAGAGAATATTTTCAGAGGAGAATCAACCATTAGTACAATATTAGAATGCTTACCAAGAAGATGCCCCCTTGCTGGTTCAGTGCTTTGAATTCATCGTAATATTGCTGAATAGTTAAATCTTTCGACTGTAACAGGTTCAAGCGATATTTTGTAGTAATGGTCCAGTATTGTTCAACCAGTTCCCATGAGTCGCAACAATTTTTCAGCCATAATATCTTTTCATTTATGTCACTTTCTGATCTGTCTTGCAATTGGTGCAATGCTTCTTGGACACTGGTGCTAGGGCGTGGTGAGTCCTGTTTTGATGACAAAGTTGTAGAACAGCATTTCTCTTTGACTTTTACAATTCCTGATTTTATGAAATCACGTCTTCTATGGCGGTAGCAGTCCAGCAATTTTCCCTTTGCAGAAATTTTTTCGTTTGGGCTAAAACTTGTATATGGTATAAAATAAACTGATGGACTCTCTTTCTTGAAAATTTTTGGAATATCAAACGCCAGCTGATATAAGCGTGCACTTTTGATAGTTTTTGCAGGGTCATTTTTTAATTCATTGTTGATAATAATATTGCACAGCCGCCTCCTAGCAGTGTTGTCAAGCAAACCAGTCTCTTGATAACGCAGTAGAATACCTTTGCCTTCATGCATGCGGTTAAGATATTGTACAATTCCTGAAGAAAAAAAAGTTTGCCGTAAAAACGAAACAGACGGAATGTAATTAAAAAACCAGACAAGTGCGAGTCGGACTCGCCCACTGAGGGTTCCGTACAACAGTGCAAACTGTTAGGTACTACATACACCAATGTTATTAGGTATAAAAAAGGGAAAAGGTTTCATAGTTCTAGGTCAACTGGAAGTACCCTATGAATTTTGATTCCTTTGAGAGTCTTGAAATGTACATTTCTGCGGCAGACAGACAGACAGATGGACAACAAAGTGATCCAATAAGGGTTCAGTATTCTCCTTTTGAGGTAGGGAACCCTAAAAACAGTAAATAATTAGATAACCCAAAACGACAAAAACATCAAAAGATCCGCTACCGAGTCATCGAAGAGACTTCCTCATCAATGAGTTATGAGACCCGTCTACCCCTTATCAGTTTCATAAAAAAAAACATTAATTGAACAAGCTTTTTTAAGCAGGCAGTAATTCATTTGTAATTTGACAGCAATTATAAATATGTTTTCATTAAATTGGCATTAGACAAATAAAAATTCAACCTTACTAAAGTACCTACAAAACTTATTTATACATACACATTCTGTATTCTGTTTCTGGAGCTCCTCTGAACTATGGTTTTGTTGTATATTTTCATCCAGAGGAGAATCATCAATTAAAAATGTGTAGGATGAAAAATCAATGGGACACTGGAAAAGTTAAACAAATAATTAATTTATTTAGGCAAGGACGACTACACCAGAGAGCTAAATCTACACGAGCTAGCTCGCATATGCTAAGAAGAAGATTGTACTTACATCACTTTGCTGGTCTACAGGAAAAGCGTCTGTTAAAATTTTTTTTAATGTTGATAGTTGTTTGATGAGTTTGGCTCTGTGACCTATCATTGGCACTAGTTCTTTTATGTTCTCCTCTGTCAACATTAACAACGTCTCGTAGTCAATGCCATGTTCTAGAATATACAGAACATAATTATTCAGAACTACTGATTAAAAGTTTGATAGGTACACAATAAGTACATAAAAAACACGCAACACTGTACATAAACCATTTAAAACGGGCGGGACAAATACAATCTCACTAGTATTAAAAATGCGAAAGTATGGATGTTTGTTAGTTCTTTTCAACTATCACGCCTACACTAAAATTTCGATGAAATTTGGCACACAGACAGTTTATAAACCAAGGTTACCTACCTTTATTAAACCGTACCTACCATTATTAAGGTCTAGATCTAGATATTCCAACAATCAGGATCAGGGTGTTTTGGGCAGAAAAAAGCATCGCGTGCATGATGCAACCACCATAACAACTACCTATTACCTACATTGAAATTACCTAATACCAGCGTACCTACATACCTTTAAATTTCGGAATGTACATTTCGAGGCCCCAAGACTTTAAATAATCTTCAATGATATTATCAGGCTTAGCTGGCTTTGTGCCTTGACCTTCGTCAGACACTGCCGCCTCCGCGAAGTCCTCCATGTTCATATATATTCGGCCAGGCGCTGTACGGTATAATTTTTTTACAATAACCATAGGGCACAAAAACGCTATGGTAGAAACTAGAAACCGTACCGCACCAGACACAATAGGGTAAATAGTAAACACCCACGAGTCACTCCTTTTCCAAAATCCAGATAATTAGTCCAAAATCCAAATAATTAATAAACAGTACACTGTACACGACACACGTACACACTGGTGACTGGTCTTAGATCGCATCATCGCACCTGTAGGTGTAGGGGCTCCGACACTGGACAGGAATCAACCTGAATCTTTTCTCCCCCCGCCCGGCGCCCGCCCCGCTCCGAGCGCGCAGCGTTTCGTTCGTCACCTACATCAAAGTACGTAGGGGCTAAATATCAATCAAAGTTTGATTGATATTTGATTATATGTAATTAAAGTTTGACTATATCAACACAACATTTAGTACGGTTGTTAACAGTCAAATAAATAGGGTATCATTTGTAAAACCTTTGTAGCTAATAAATAAAGTAATAGGTATATCTATGATAATAACAATCTTATTAAGCTTTCTAATGTCTACAAAAGTTTGGTAATTCAATAAATGTGCACGTTTTGTAAAATATGATCAAAGGCTTTAGGTAAATAATAAACAATTAGTTATGTTATGTATTAGACATCGGTTTTGTTGCCATAGAAAAACTAATTGGTTTACGTTGTTTCAGTTACTAGTAACCAAACGTTTTGTAACTTATTATCCTAATAAATTAACCTAACTGCCTTTGTGAACACACACTAAACTAGTTATGTAATAACTAGTCAAAGTTTATTTATTAACGACTAAAGTTTGCTTAAAATTGAAGCAACAAAACTAGTTTGGTTGATTCTTTTTTTCAGTGTAGTCGCTCAGATATACCTTTTTATTAAGACGGTACTCCAGAGATTTTATTATGGAATTTGTTCCATAGGTTTACATTTTAAAATAACGTTTTGTGGTAACGGTATTAGATTAATAATTGCATTTACTTGCTTGAAAGAAATTAAATACATAGATATTTTTAAGTATTCTGTTTATCTGTCGCCGTAAATAATAAACACTTTTATTGTGCCTCCATGCTAATAGATTTATCTTAAAAACAGAACCTCATTAGTATAAGGATTTTGGCCTTGGCGGTGATAGTGTATGAACTATGAACACAAAGAAAAAAGGGTAGGCGATGCAAACACTTATAATATAATATATTATAATGTACTTATGATTGAATAAATCATGTCCACTATTTTTACCCGACTGCGGAACGCACAGGGTTATGTGTTCATCAGTCTATATATGTTTGTATGTTCCTTGCAGGACAGCTACAGCCTAAACGCGTGGACCGATTTTGATGATTCTTGCACCAGTTTGTGCCGAATATATCATTAGAGTGTCACTGTGGCAGCCAAATTTGAGAAAAAACAAAATGGCGTCCTCTAGAAGCCATAATGTAACAAATTAAAAAATAAAAGTCGATGGACTATGGCAAGTGGGGTATCGATGAAAAGGTCTTGTAAAATCATAGTTAGGTTTTCTTGATCATTTTCTCATTTTAACGATCATTTAGGATTTACGAGGTTTCAAAGGTTGCATTCCTTTGTGTCACATTACAGAAAAAACGGCTGAACCGATTTTGATAGTAATTGCACTAATGGATTTGTTTTAGTCTTCCGAGTGTCACAACGGAGGCCGAATTTGAGAAAAAACAAAATGGCGCCCTCTAGAAGCCATAATGTAACAAATTAAAAAATACAAGTCGATGGACTATAGCAAGTGGGGTATCGATGAAAAGGTCTTGCAAAACCATAGTTAGGTTTCCTTCATCATTTTCTCATTTTAACGATCATTTAGGATTTACGAGGTTTCAAAGGTTGCATTCCTTTGTGTCACATTACAGAAAAAACGGCTGAACCGATTTTGATAGTAATTGCACTAATAGATTTGTTTTAGTCTTCCGACTGTCACAACGGAGGCCGAATTTGAGAAAAACAAAATGGCGTCGACTGGAAGCCAATTAATAAATGAAAGTCGATAGGCTATAAGCAAGTGGGGTATCGTTAGATAGGTCTTTTAAAATCGCACCTAGGTTCCTCAAACCATTTTTCCGTGTAAATGATAATTTACGAGGTTTCAAAGGAAATGTTCAAAGTTCCTACTCATATCATCTATATCTATCAAACTAGGTGGATATTATCTCAAAAACCACTTAACCGATTTTAAAACATAAATATCACTTATAGAAAGCTACATTATTAACAAGTAGAATAGGCTATATTTTATTTCCAAACAAAGTAGAGATCCTTACGAAAATTGCAATAATGTTAGTTAAGTCGGAAAAAATCATCTCATCTGAGAGCTTACGTGGCGTGCGCTGCCTAAATCGTTAAAATTATACGACAACAATGTATGGTGGAAACGTTCCTCTCAAAAAGTTCTAAAAAAAAGTCCGCGATAGCATATAACTATCTTTTAAGGTTGGCTCACAATAACCATTTTTATGTTTTTCCAATTTGGCCTAAACAATGCTTTACTTGCGAAGGTGTTTTTATCAACATAGTATTAATCGATAATTCCTTATCAAAATAAGTATATTGTCTATTAAAATATTGGTTTCGAGTCCACTTAGCTATAAACTAAATACCTACTAAATAAATAAATGTGCCCACTACGTAATAAATACGTACAAATTGTTTTTTTTTTAAATACTTAAAAATACTTTTTTGCATTGTCTACGGGCATTTTCGTAAGTGACCGACGTTCATTGCCGAGGTCTCGTGACGTCGATGCGATAGGACTCTCGAAAATTAATGAGCTCATTTTTAGGAAAAATAGCAGATTTAAAAACTTTACCAAATTAATATTAGCATTATAACATATGCAAATTTGATGATGGTTATGGTGATCACCGCTCGTCATTACGAATAAATTAATCCGCTGCCTATTACTGCTTCTTATACAAAATACTTATTACTTAGTACCTTTGGTGCTACCACAGAATAGATAATTGATGCTGCTTCAAGCAGATAAAACGTCCCCTATTAACGGTAAATGCATAACTAAAAAGTTTGAAATAAAAAAATTATTTAAAAAGAACAAAAAACCCGACTGCTTGGATACCAAAAAGTATAAAACAAGACATGAATTGAAGTATTTCATTATTATCAATTTAAATCGTATAATATTAATAAAATGTATTAAGGCGCAGTCGCACGTTAAGGTTAGCTATTGGACGTGCGACTGCGCCTTGATACATTTTATTAATATTATACGATTTAAATTGATAATAATGAAATACTTCAATTCATGTCTTGTTTTATACTTTTTGGTATCCAAGCAGTCGGGTTTTTTGTTCTTTTTAAATAATTTGATACAGCGGTAACACCTAGGTACGAAAGATAATGTTTAGCTTTGATTTCGAATTAAGTACTCGTAGGTAAGTCGGTATCCATACAATCCTTGACCCAGTAAAAACTGAAGATTGTTAATAATTTACAGCAGTTGATAAATGAAGTAGAAGGTAACCTTCTTTATGGTAGGTGCATAGTATTTACCTGAATTCCGGTTACTTCTCAAGTATTGGTCGAAATCAATTTGTGTTAGGCTTACAAAGCTGGGCCTTGGTGACGTATCCGATCGTTGGTCCACTTTGACCCTCAACGTCTTCCCCCTTGTTCAGAGGACGGTTAACAGCTTGCTAAGTGCCAGCTATCTTGATTTGGTGGACAAATTCTTCATCGCCGGACTGCTAATTGGGCAGATGCCATCGCCAGACGCGTCTAGCTTTTAGGCAACCCGCTGGAAAGACCTTTAGTGCAATTAAACACTCCATGGACGAGCAATTTCTTAAGTGCGATCCATGCTGAAAACGTTTATATTCTTTCGTGTTACCTCTCGAGTAACCTCCCGGAAATCCTTTAGTGCAATTTAACATTGCATGAAAGTGTAATTCCTGTAATGGCGCGTATAGCTGATTCAATACTAACTTTTATTTTAAGTACCCTCCTTACTTAACTTTTATTTTTAGTATCCTCCTTAGGAAATCATACATTTTACATAGTATTGTACCACAATTCCTCAGGCGCGTCGTACTGAAACGTTTATTATCCATTAGTGTTGACTCTCGGGCAACCTCCAGGAAAAAACTTTAGTGTAAATAAACACTGTATGAAAGTATAATTGGTTAGGCGCGTCATGCTGAAAGGTTTATGCTCCTTCGTGTTGACCCTCGGACAACCGCCAGGAAAACCTTTAGAGTAACAAACACTGCTTGAAAGTATAATATAATAGGCGCGTCATGCTGAAAGGTTTATTCTCCTTCGTGTTGACCCTCGGACAACCGCCAGGAAAACCTTTAGTGTAACCAAACACTGCATGAAAGTATGCTTGATTAGGCGCGTCATGCTGAAAGGTTTATTCTCCTTCGTGTTGACCCTCGGACAACCGCCAGGAAAACCTTTAGTGTAAACAAACACTGCATGAAAGTATGCTTGATTCGGCGGGTCATGCTGAAAGGTTTATTCTCCTTCGTGTTGACCCTCGGACAACCGCCAGGAAAACCTTTAGTGTAAACAAACACTGCATGAAAGTATTATTTATTAGGCGCGTCATGCTGAAAGGTTTATGCTCCTTCGTGTTGACCCTCGGACAACCGCCAGGAAAACCCTTAGTGTAACACACACTGCATGAAAGTATAATTGTTTAGGCGCGTCATGCTGAAAGGTTTATTCTCCTTCTTGTTGACTCTTGGCCAACCCTCAATAAAACCTTTAGTGTAAAATATAAACACTGCATGAATTAATAATGATTACTCAACCACTTAGTGCTGAAATAAATTGCTGAAAATGAAAGATTAAAGACTCACCCGACTACTAATTAGTCAGACAGACTAATTTTAATATTATTTTATACTTATTTACAGATAAAATTATCTTAAGTGTGTAGAAAGTAGGAACGTGTGATCGTTGCTACGCACGAAAAAGGAATGACGAACGAAGCCGCTGTGTCGCGCGAGACCTGAGGCGGTTAGTAGGGGTTCTTTTTTATAACTCCTCTGAAGAACGTGCGTTTGGTTGTTTCTACGTGAAGGAAACTACATAGTTCAATGAATTATATCTGAAGAATGAAGCGACGAAGTATAATTGTAATTAGATAAAAGTTGGCTATACTTACACACAATATTCATTTGATCCTGTGGTGCTCCGCTAGCTGGCCTCTTTGCTCCGCACCGGCCAGTGCATACGTCTGCGAGCTATGTACTGAAGTTCGAATATCGAATCGCTGATTGGCAAAAAGCAACGTCGAACGGCCGGAGGATTATTCACTCTACAGACGCGAACAAGCGTGGTCGTCTAGCCTCGCTGCTAGGCCCACCGTTCTTTTACCATTTATCTATACAATGTTGTTTTTCAATAAGACATTGTTTTAATATACTATCGTGGTAGTCATTATCGAGTGTATCATTTCAACGCCTACACTTAGGAAGTGAATCCTAACTAGGTAGTTGGTTGTAGAGCGAGGAAATCCAATAACCCTCTACAAATGGTGACCCCGAGAAGAATATTTTCAATAAAAGTAATCAGAAGAATACTTATTTAAACAAGAATATTATTGTGAAGCATCGTTGCCAAGGAGAAACATAAATTCATCGAAGAAGACTTCGAAATTATTTTCGAATAAATAGAATGCTGTGACGGATCGATGGACATTTGACATCGCAGATTTTATTTCTTTTTTTCAAGATTCAAATATAAGAAGGAAGATTATAGTTCAAATTCAAATTTTGGAAGAGAAAATTTATAGACAATAGTGTCAATTGTTTTGAATTTGTTTTATAGGAACGTGACTATCTGACATTTTCAGATATTTTGTAAACAATAATTTATTTTCTTTCAGCGAATTAGTTTTTTAAAATTTTAGGATCTTAAATATAAAATAATGGAGAAAATTAAAATTTTGGAAGACGAAAATGAGTCGCTTAAAAAAAAAATTAAGGAGCTGCTTGGATCAGCTATGCCATTAGTGGAAGAAAATAAGTCGCTACGGTCCAAGCTAGCGAGTACCGCATCTGACCCCATTGCAGATGCACCTAAAATTTGTAAGGTTTCAGCTAAATTTCCACCATTTTGGGTGGACCGACCTACAGTCTGGTTCGCTCAAGTCGAGGCGCAATTTGCAATTTCAGGTATCACGGTTGATCAAACAAAATTTGATCATGTTGTTGCACAATTGGATTCGCGTATAATAGGTGAGATTGAAGATGTTATCACTCAGCCTCCATCTACTGAGCGATATAAATTTTTAAAGAAGGAACTCATCCGTCGTCTCTCTGCGTCTGAAGAACAAAGAGTTAGACAATTAATAAGCGACGAGGCATTAGGTGATCGCAAACCATCACAATTTCTTCGCCACCTACTTTCTCTTGCAGGTCATGCATTGCGCGATCAAAGTATTTTGCGTCAATTATGGATGCGTTGTTTACCGCAGCATCTTCAGGCAATTTTAGCCGCTCAGTCTGAGCTAAGCTTGGACAAAATTGCAGACCTAGCGGACAAAATTTTAGAGGTCTCTCCTGGCGTAACTACTCCCTCTACTTCAGTTGTGACTCCATCTCCATCTACTTCTACTTCTACTTTAGAAAAAACGGCTTGCTCATCCGATTCTAATGTAGCTACACTTTCAGGTCGCATTGATGAACTGACCAAACAAATAGCAGCGCTTACCAAGGATAGTAAGTTTTCTAACCGAAGCAGAAGCAGGTCCAGAAGACGGTTTAACAATCGTTTATTTTCACCCTCTCCTAACAACCGAAATAACGGTGGTGAGGTTTGTTGGTATCATCGTAGATTTGCATCGCGCGCGACAAAATGCACAAAGCCGTGTTCATTTGTGGATCCGGGAAACCGGCAAGGCAATCTGTAGAGGCGATGCCAGCTTGCCCGCAACGTAGTCGCCGATTATTTATTTCAGAAAGAAGATCTAAAATTCGTTTTTTAATAGATACTGGCTCTGATGTATCTTGTTATCCAGTTTCGTGGGTAGAACGGCACCCTAAAGTTGCCGATTATAGTATGCGCGCTGCAAACGGCAGCGTCATTAAAACGTATGGCTCAATTCTTTTAGGTTTAGATTTAGGATTACGCCGAGATTTTAGATGGCATTTTGTTATATGCGATGTTAGCACCGCCATTATTGGTGCAGATTTTTTAGCGCATTTTAATTTGTTACCAGATTGTAACACCAGCCGCCTGATTGACAACTTGACTGGACTCTCTAGTACGGCGTCAATCACGGTATGTGAGCAAGATAGCGTGAAGACAGTAAGTAGTGCAAACGATATTTTATCGGAATTTCCGGCCATTATTAGACCTCCAGGCCCAGTGCGCGAGATAAAACACAACACGGTGCATTTCATCAGAACTACTGATGGACCACCAGTATCTTCTCGCCCGCGCCGCCTAGGTCCGCAGAAGCTCGCCGTTGCAAAGAAAGAATTTGATAACATGCTAGCATGCGGTTCTGCTAGGCCTTCCGATAGCGCTTGGTCTTCCGCTTTACATTTAGCTCCAAAAGGTGACACTGACTGGCGTCCGTGCGGTGATTACCGCGCTTTGAATGCGCGAACGATACCAGATAGGTATCCCGTTCGTCACATCGGTGATTTTAATCAAAATTTGGTTAATTCAACGATTCTTTAGTACGATTGATTTAGTTAAAGCATATCAACAGATTCCTGTCGCAAAAGAGGATATTTGTAAAACAGCAATTATAACCCCTTTTGGTCTTTTTGAATTTCCTTATATGGCTTTCGGGTTACGCAACGCTGGTCAAACATTCCAGCGGTTTATTGATGAAGTCGTACGTGGCTTGGATTTTTGTTTTGCTTATGTTGATGATATTTTAGTTTTTTCTAGGGACCCGCAGCAGCACGCCGAGCATTTACGTTTATTATTCAAGCGCTTAGAGGAATACGGCGTGGTAATTAATGAGAAAAAATGCCATTTCAATGTTTCAGAAGTAAGGTTCCTCGGTTATAGGATTAGTGCTGCTGGTATCAGCCCGCCTATCGAACGGATCAAGGATTTACAGGATTTTCCCTTGCCAAAAACGGTTCAAGGAGTCCGACGTTTCCTTGGTATGGTAAATTTTTATCGGAGATTTCTTCCTCACATTGCACGTTATCAAGCGCCACTCATTGATGCTCTGTCAGCTATTCAAGGTAAAGGTGCAAAGCCATTTATTTGGTCACCTGATTTAGAGCGTAGTTTTGCAGCTTGTAAGGAAAGTTTAGCTAACGCAACCCTTTTAGCGCACCCTTTGCCTGACGCTCATCTAGGATTATT
Source organism: Erebia epiphron (assembly GCA_963932025.1). NCBI lineage: Eukaryota > Metazoa > Arthropoda > Insecta > Lepidoptera > Nymphalidae > Erebia > Erebia epiphron. Next base: position 5,173,827 of record OZ009948.1, read on the forward strand.
TACTGATGCGTCTTGTTCGCATGTAGGTGCCTGTCTGCAGCAAAAGGTAGGACAAGGTTGGCAGCCGATAGCATTTTTCAGTAAAAAGCTGACCGAAAAGCAGTCTACTTGGCCAGCTTATTATAGGGAATTATTAGCAGTCTATGAAAGTGTGCAGCATTTTAGGCACATTCTAGAGGCTCAACCCGCCACGATTTTTACTGATCATAAACCTTTGTTATATGTTTTCTCTCAAAAACGAGAAAAGCTTCCCCCTGTTCAGTTAAATCAAATTGTTTTTATTTCACAGTATACCACAGATATTCAGCATGTCAAAGGGGCAGACAACCTCGTTGCAGATGCGTTCTCGCGAGTGGAGGGCATCTCAGCACAGGACCTCCTCGTGGAGCTTTCTCGTTCGCAGGCATCCGATGAGGAATTAAGGAAGCTGCGTGATTCAACTTCAATGAAGTTGGCACGCGTTCCGATTCCAGGCACAACAGTTAAACTAGTTTGTGACCTCTCTACTGGAAAACCCCGTCCCTTTGTTACTCAGAATTTCCGAAGGAATATTTTTGACAGCTTTCATAATCTTAGTCATCCTGGCGTACGAGCTACTTCACGCTTGATAGCTGAACGTTTTGTATGGCCGTCTATGAGAAAGGATTGTCGCATGTGGACACGTGCTTGTCAGGGGTGTCAACTATCAAAAGTTACCCGCCATACAAGTTCACCTTTGTCTAAATTTTCAGAACCATCTAACCGTTTTTCTGTGATTCATATGGATATAGTAGGCCCATTACCTTACTCTTCTGGTTTCAAGTACTGTCTCACCGTCATCGATCGTTTTACACGATGGCCTGAGGTATTTCCAATGCCAGACATTACCGCCGAAACATGCACAGCTACATTCGTTTCTGGCTGGTTAGCAAGGCTAGGGTGTCCTGAGGTCATTATTACCGACCAAGGGTCTCAATTTAACTCTCATTTGTTTTCTAAGATAGTGGAGTTGACCGGCGCGCAGCATCGCACGACAACTTCGTATCACCCGCAATGCAACGGTATGGTGGAGCGACTTCACCGCCAGCTGAAGGCGGCGATTATGTGTCACGCTAACCCGCAATGGACCGAGGTACTCCCACTTGTACTCCTGGGAATAAGGAGCGCCTGGAAGGAAGACCTCGGGACTTCTAGCGCAGAGCTTGTATATGGGGAATCACTGAGATTGCCAGGTGAATTTTTTAACCCTACTTTTAAGGATCGTCATATTGATCCAGCATATTTTATTGATAGACTTCGCACTCATATGGCGAATCTATCGCCAACTCCTGCAACTGCACATTGCAAAAAGTTTTTCTATATACCTAAAGATTTATCTTCCGCATCATTCGTGTATTTACGTCGAGGAACGATCAAGTTAGCGTTACAGCAGCCGTACACCGGTCCTTTCAAGGTGTTGGAGCGTGGTGAAAAGTCTTTTAGGATTGAAGTGAAAGGGAAACCAATCACAGTCTCTATTGACAGGTTGAAACCAGCTTACTTGTCACTTGATCCATCAGATGCAACAAGTACACCTCCAGTTTATACGCGTTCCGGACGTAGGGTGCGTTTTCCGTCGCATTTACAAACTTAATTTCTTTTTCTTCTCCCGTTCTTTTTCACTCTGCAGGGGGGTGATGTGGTGCTCCGCTAGCTGGCCTCTTTGCTCCGCACCGGCCAGTGCATACGTCTGCGAGCTATGTACTGAAGTTCGAATATCGAATCGCTGATTGGCAAAAAGCAACGTCGAACGGCCGGAGGATTATTCACTCTACAGACGCGAACAAGCGTGGTCGTCTAGCCTCGCTGCTAGGCCCACCGTTCTTTTACCATTTATCTATACAATGTTGTTTTTCAATAAGACATTGTTTTAATATACTATCGTGGTAGTCATTATCGAGTGTATCATTTCAACGCCTACACTTAGGAAGTGAATCCTAACTAGGTAGTTGGTTGTAGAGCGAGGAAATCCAATAACTCCCTACAATCCGACCACGATTGCTATCGTTAAGCTCTGAACCAAATTGCGATCTAAACACAAGAGTATTCAATAATCGCCGAGTCTGCCGGCTGGAGACTAAATTACCATCGTCAAAACACTCGTATTTATACTAGCTATTTTCAATACGGCGTCCGTATCCGCAAACGAAATCAAATTGACATATATTATACTTCCTGTTTCGTTCGCATTAGAACACAATCTCAAGATAATAAACAGCTTATTTAAACGGAAGCCACATAAAAAATGGACGTGGCAGTCCCCAGATGGGAAACATTTCAACGAGATTGACTATATACTTACAAATAGGTATACACAAATACAAAACTTTTATATAATTAATAACCTTAATTTCAATACGGACCATCGAATGATTAGATGCAGGATAAAAAAAAAACTAAAGAAAAGTAGGAGATTCATAAAGCCTGTAAAATGTGCAACTGACTTACCGGAAATATCAAAAGAATATGGAAAGTATTGGGAAGACAAACTCATAGAGGCTTTAAAAGACAGGGATGACGTGCAAAATCAGTATGATAGTATCATGGGTAAGATTAAACTTTTATTGAGACAGTTACCAGAGCAGAAGAAAGGGAAAAATAAATATGTTAACCAAGACACTAGAGACCTCCTTCAGGAACGGAAACTATTATATACGAAAAAAAGAACTAAAGAAGTTAAATTAAAAATAACCAAATTAAGCAAACAAATAAATAAAAGCATACTACAAGAAAAGAAGAGACAAAGGCAGCAAATGTTCGAAAAATTCATTTCCAAAACAGGTGCTATAAGGAAAGCATATAAGGTGCTGAGTGATAAGTTGGAATGGGCGGCAAACTTAAAAAATAGAGAGGGAAGTACACTATCGAAACGGCCAGATATACTAAGCGAAGCCACAACATTCTACAAAAATGTATATACAGCCAACCAGACCAGTATAACTGCATCATCACCACGCACTTCCTATGAACCAAATCTCAGCGACATACCACCAATAACATACTCGGAAATAGAGTACGCTATAAAAACGCAAAAGAATGGCAAAACTCCAGGGAATGATCACATTACTAACGAGTTGTTGAAAGCCTTTTTTAATGCGTTTAGAGAACCGCTATGTACTTTATTCAACCGAATATTGCAAGAGGAGGTAACACCGGAGCAATGGTCTGAATCGGTCATAATTCTATTGCATAAAAAAGGTGACAGAGGTGAGTTGGGCAATTATCGACCAATTAGCCTCATGTCAAATATTTACAAAATATTTGCAAAAGTCCTGTTAAATAGAATATCGAAAATACTGGATGAACACCAACCTCGCGAGCAGGCAGGTTTTAGGAAACATTTCTCTACCATTGACCATATTCAAGTAGTGACACAATTAGTAGAGAAAGCTAATGAGTATGGCATACAATTATACATGTGCTTCATAGACTATACAAAGGCATTCGATTCTATACATCAAAATGTAATATGGTCAGCACTGTCAGAACAAGGAGTCCATACAAAATACTTGAACCTAATAAAAAGCGTGTACTCAAAATGCCGGGCAAGAGTAAGGCTAGAAAGGGAGGGCGCTGAGTTTGCTGTCACAAGAGGTTTGAGACAGGGTGACCCGACATCACCAAAGATCTTCTCGGCAGTCCTAGAAGCCATCTTCAGGAATCTAGATTGGGAAAGGAAAGGTCTTAAAATTGACGGCGAATATTTAAGTCACTTGCGCTTTGCAGATGACATAATTGTGTTCGCCGAAAATGCATCGGATCTTGGAATCATGATAGACGAATTGGCAAGAGAGAGCAAAAAAGCTGGCTTATCTTTGAATTCATCTAAAACTAAAATCCTAACTAATGCTGAGGAGAAAGAAGTTAGAGTAGGTAGAGAGAGTATAGAGTACGTAAAGGATTATGTGTACCTTGGCCAATCCGTTTCCTTTGAGAATTGCACTGGGAAAGAAATACAAAGGCGAATCGCAATCGCATGGAAAAAATATTGGAGTCTCAAGGAAGTAATGAAGAGCAAGGAAATAAGCATAAAAATTAAAAAGAAACTCTATGAAGTTGCAATATTGCCTTGTTTAACGTATGGGTGTCAAACTTGGTCATTGAAGAAAGAAGAGGAGTATAAACTGGCTATATGCCAAAGAAAAATGGAACGAAGCATGTTAGGCCGGAGGATTAAAGATAAAGTAAGTAATAAAAAGATTCGGGAAACAACCAAACTAGCAGATATAATTAAAAAAGTCAGAATATTAAAATGGAAATGGGCAGGACATGTTTGCAGATTGAACAATACGAGGTGGGCAAAAAAAGTGACGGAATGGATACCAAGAGATAAGAAAAGACAAAGAGGACGACAAAGGAAGAGTTGGCGTGATATCTTCTCAGAGAGATGTGGGCCAGATTGGATGAGACAAGCACGTAACAGAAAGCTTTGGAGCGATTTGGGGGAGGCCTACGCCGTAGAGGCGACTATTACGTAAATGAATGTAAATGTGACAATTTTAAATTTAATTTTTATTTTATATTATTTTATTGTACCAGTATGTTTATTATTTTTACCAATTGACATTAATATAAATCTTAATATGTAACTATAATTATTGTAATGGACGAATATGACATTAACGTAATAGCAAATAAAGGCTTTTTTATTTTATTTTATTTATTTTATACTTCCTGTTTCATGTGATTTAATGACAAACAATAATAATGCTAACACTTATAAATTTGATACTGAAAAATATTTGCGCCTCGACTGAGACGTACGAAAAGCTTTATTGTTGAATTTAATAGTATAAAAAATCCGCATTCGGATAAAAAGTTTAACTAAAAATACTTTTGGGAAACATGGACAAGGAAGAGAAAAAGGAATATCTTTTACTTGGTTATAGATACCTGCAGCTACTTTACAATTAATATGTTTGGTTTTAAAAGATGTTCGGAATTTAACCTCTATTTTTTCTACATACTCCACGAAATCATCACTGGGTACTATTAAAAACGTTTGTAAATTATCCTTACTGTAGTTCTTATACCTTAAATACCGACTTTCTGCGCTGAAATTATGGCTTCTTTGATCAGGCTTCACGTATGACTTCAAAGCCTGACAATCATCATGTTTTTCTAAACAACGCTTAAGGAGATACCCACAAATATAAAAAAGCGAATTTTTTTCTGGAATGTCTAGTTGATTATAATCATGACTAGTAGTTTGCACGCTAGAAAATTCTTCATTATCTGTGTTTGATGTTTCGTTGCTATTTACAGGTACAGATATTGCAGAGCTATTAATTTCTTTAGGAGTCGTTTGAATAAGAAGTTTTCCGAAATCATCTGTACAATTTCCTCTTTTTGGAGGTTTTATGATGTTGCAGAAAAATAAGTTTTTAAATGCCGATGCAAACTGTCTACACGTTGGATTTTGAGTGTTGCCATTTTTTGTTCGTATCTGTCCGAATAGATTTTCAAGAGCATCTTGATTGCATCTTTTTGTCATGAGAAAATTATATCCTTCCACCCGCAAGTCATCGAACAAAAGCATTAAGGATGTGATAGTAATTTGGAAACCTGAAATGAATCTAACACTAGATGTTTGGTCACAGCCATTCTTTGGGTTTATTAATTTTAACCCTTGAAAAATGCTTAACATCTTTTTGAAAAATGCCTTTTGTGATTCATCGCCTGTATACGCTCTTTTATATTCATAACTATGACTCAAATTAGATGTATTCAAAGAATCGAACAAATCATTCATCATCATTAAAAAGTTAGCCGTGTCTCTGCCGGATTCTTCAATTTCATTATTATCTATATACGTAAAAATGCCATTTGCAACGGACCTACTAAGAAGTTGTGTTGCAAAGCAAACCATCTTTTCAAAGTTTGTGGGTTTGATATGGCTGTTGGTAAGATTAGATGCAAGCCTTAAACTCTTTTTTATATCTCGATTATAAAACTGTATAATATGATCGTATTTCGCTATGGAATTTCCGAAGTGAAAATCATATTGCGTCAGATTATTTCGTACGTTTTTGATTAGATGCGGTGCATCAAAAATATAATATATTTTTCTATTATTAACAAAATATGGTGTTTTAATAGAAACTGATCTTTTTTTGGAAGCTTTCCATAAATCAGATCCTTGGTCGGACACAAAAATACGGATGATAAGACCAATGTCGAATAACTTTTGTATTACTTTATCAATCCATTTATTTATTTCATCATAGTTTCGACATTCTGAAATTAATGCGTATGCTACAGGTTGTTTCCAGTTCACAAATATACCACGAACCATTATTACTAACGCATTTTTAGCTGGTTCAGGAGACTGCAATCCTTCAATTTCATGGAATCCGATAATTTTGTCTTCTTTAATATTAAAGAATAGATTTGCTTTTAATGACATTGCATCAATCATAACTGAACAGTTTTTTTCTTGTTCAGACATTTGTACAACTTTCATTTTATGAACAGACATAGCTCTTTCATTAATTTCAGTTGTGATTGGGAAAGAATGTTTGTATAATGTTGAAGGACAGGGAAGACATAACGCACTTTGCAAAAACCGGTAAGCTTGTGGACTGATGTAGTATAAATTTAAGCAAAAAATGATGTAGTCCTGGTCGAATCGATTTCCTTTTCCATGTTGCTTTAAGTTACTTTGTGCTTTTACTATTAGAGCTAGTTTATTGGTCAAAAATGTATCGCAAAGTTGATGGAAAGTACGTTCTTTGGCCTTTTTTGTTTTATTTTCAGTTTCCTGTAGCTTTATTTTCTTTCTGCATTGGAGGAGTTCAGCCTTCAGTTTTCTTTTCCTTGGAGTGTCGCAAGAGAGACTCGTTGAGGTTTGAGCATAACTTTCATTCGATGCATTTTCAGTCTGTGTACAATTTTCTACTCCAATCGACAGAACAGTTTGAGTTTGCCTGTCTTCTTTCCGAGAAACTCCTGGAACGGTATTTGATAGGCTTAGCAGCATCAATAATGGAACGGCATTCTTTTTTAAAAGTTTTCGATTTGGTGATTGTCGTATGTCCTCCACATAAAAATGTTTTTCACAAATCCGGTAGACGGTAGCAGCGTTAGGCTTGTTTTCTAAATCATTTCGACCGATCAGTTGCAGCCATTCAAGGCGTCTGAAAAAAATAGACTTTTATTAACTTTTATATTCTGGATTAAAATAATAAGCTGCTGTCCTGGTTACCAAACTCAATCCTTACAAACTTCAACACTCAAAATCAACTACTCAACCAAAATGCAAGAAACAGCGGACGAGTAGGTAACTATAATATCTTTTTTCATCTCAGCTTATTAACGTCCCCATTACCTACAGCACGTAGATAAAATAAAAATAAAAATTAGATGTCTTCTCGCCATCACGACTTTTTAATTTTCCGGGATAAAAGTATGTATCTATGTCCTTCCCCTGGATAAAAACTATCCCTATACCAAATTTCATCTAAATCGGTTGAACAGATAGGGCGTGAAAGCGTAGAATATTGTTTTTTTGTACAGCCAACTTTTATATTATCACATTAAATCTCTCGTGGAACCTCTACACGTTTAACCATTTACTCGTGCAAGTTTCAAATGAGAGGACAAAAATATTAAAAATGTTTTATTAATACCTATTTATGGATTGTCCCTTACAATACTAATTCCATACTAATATTATAAATGCGAAGGTGTGTCTTTCTGTCTGCTACGTTTTCACGGCCCATCTATTCTACCGATTTTGATGAAATTTTGTATAGGGATAGGTTGTATCCCGGGTAAGGACATAAGCAACTTTTTATCCTGGAAAATTGAAGAGTTGCTGCGGGAATCAAAAAACCGTAGTCCACGTGGACGAAATCGCGGGCAAAGCAAAAAGATTAAGTAGGTAATCTTTTTGCTTTGCTACCAAATATTACTAAAACCTATATATATCAGAGTTCATTTGATTAGTTGATAGTCTCATTTGATTTTATGACATTCCACCCGCTGTTCTAGTCGAACACGTACCCACTATAGAAACTTACTAGGTAGGTACCTACTTATCTTATCTTAATATATATAAATCACGTGTCACGTTGTTTGTCCGCGATGGAATCCTAAACTACTTAACCGATTTTAAATTAAATGTGCACACCGTGTGCAGTTTGATCCAGCTTGAAAGATAGGATAGCTTACATCTTAATTTATAGCCGCAATATTATTTTATTGCAAATTATTTGTCTTAATAATCTTAATATATAAAACAAAGTCGGGTTTGTTCGAACACTTACTCTAGAACGGCAGGACGGATCTGGATGAAATTGGCACAGAGACAGATTATAGTCTGGAATAGCACATAGGCTACTTTTCATTCCGGAAAATTAAAGAGTCCCGGGGGAACTAAAAAAACCTCAATCCACGCGGACGAAGTCGCGGGCATGAGCAAGTACCTTTATATATTTATTACTCTCATAATCATTTCATAATAATATTTCGTCTCATTTAATATTATATGTAAGTAGGTCGTAGTCAAGTACATAAGTAAGTAGGCCTAGCCCAGGAAACTACCTACTAGTTTTTTTAATGCGAGCATACTCGTAGGTTGGTCACTCGTGTCACTTTTTTCACCCTATCCACTTATTAATTTATTAATCCAGTTTTTTTTTACTCGGTGGAAAAAGCGAAATATCTACCTAATAAAAAAGAAACACATATCATAATAGTAGGTACTAATATTTAAAATATTTTATAATCTTACCTTTCGGAGTTTCCAGGTTATGTAAAAAATGTTAACTCTGGGTGCGTTTTTGAAGAATTCAAGCAACCAAAAGTAGCACAATAATGTCTTTTATTGCTCCTTGCCATATTAATTATTTCAACGAAATATTCACAAAACTATCTCACGGCGTTCGTTCGTCACTGCGGCGCATTCGCGACTGATTGTCCCTTGAGTTTCCCCTGAGATCGAGGCGCGTAGGTATGACTCGCGTTTCGACCGTTTGTATGAAGACAGAATACTGTAGATTTCAATACTGTGCTTGCGTAATGGCTCATAAACATTATGGAGGCGGCAAATAAAAAAAGGGCGGAGGTCCAGCAGGTATGCTTATTATAATATAATATGTATATTATCCAAAGTGAAAATTCTTTATCGGCGCTAAGAATAATAAGGATATATAATAGTAATAAAATCTTACTTATTATTTCTTATTAATATAATATAATAAATGCGAAAGTTTGGATGGACGTATGGATGTTTGTTACCCAATCACGCCCCAACGGCTGAACGGATCTGGCTGAAATTTGGCACAGTGATAGATTATAGTCTGGAATAGCACATAGGCTACTTTTTATCCCGGAAAATTAAAGAGTTTCTGCGGGAACCAAAAAACCTCAAACCACGCAGACGAAGCCGCGGGCATTCGCTATTATATAATAAATCTGTGGTAAGGATGTTTAAAAAAATTATATTATCAAAGTCAAAGTTAAGTCTTAAAATTTTCTTTATTTTTCAAATACGATCTTATTATGGATGGATATGGCGGTGAATTGAAACGCATTATAAATTCAGTCATTCTAAATATCAGTCAATGAATTGAAAATTTTAACAAATAAAATAAAGTGATATTAATTCGGGTTTAGTTCCTGATCTGTGTATGAGATTACTTTTTGAACACAGCTTTCTTATTATTTAAAAAGGTTACATGGTTCAGGACTCAAGTTCGTTCTCACAAGAGTTTAGAATTTATACTAAGAAATCATTATCAGAAATTCCCAGCTTTGACCGACTCGCCGAACCCAATTATTTTTTATTTTATTTTTATAACTGAATTGTTATAGGTACCTACCTTCTTTAGAATTGAGTACTATATATTTTTTCTAGTGTTAACGAGGATGTAAATGGAAATAATGAGATAATTAACAAGGAAACTACAGAAACTACTAATTATCTAATATGTATTCCGTTGATGAGAACAATCAATTTGACATTGTTACAAATGAGAATAATATGGTACGTAATCCAATTTAAACTACGGTATAGGGAAATTACGGTACAGTATAAGGAAGGTATTTTACTTGAATACTGTTTCTTGGGTGGGTAATGTTTAAGGTGCTGTCAGTTCGTAAAATCGTAAAAAAATGGGGTGCTAATCACGTCAATTGTAATGGATTTTGTTCAACCCCTGATTTCGTCATTACCCTACGATATTTGCACACACAGACAAACGCCTAAATTTGCTTACATTAGTGCATTTCTTGTTTCAGCTTCAAATAGAATTTGAACAAGCAGTTAACCCAAATCCGAAGAAATATGGCAGAAGAATTGTAAATATTGATTATTTTGTAAAGCAATTGCTCGAAATTAGTACCCATGGACCATTAGGCTGCACTTCCAAAGAATTAGAATTACAAGGTGAAAAACAAAACGGGTTAATATCCACCTTAACTTTTAGATGTAAAATGTGTAATGTATCATTTTATATAAAAAACGATTGTGGCGATGATAATTATTCGAACATCTATACATGTGCTGTAGCTGGAGCTATAGCTATCGGATGCGGTCAGGCACAATTATTGCAAAACGTTGCAAGATAGGACATATAGACGAAATCACCAGCTTATAAGCAAACATTGGGAAGAGGTAGCTTTAGAGACAATGAAAGAAGCAGCACAAAAAGAGAAAGAAATAGCAATGTCTGAAGGGAGACTCAATAAAGATGGCATAGCCATTATAGATGTCAAAGCGGATGGATGTTGGAGCAAAAGATCATATAAAAAAAATTATTCCGCTTTGTCTGGGGCCGCTGCCATTATAGGTAAAAATACGGGAAAAATATTATATTTGGGCATAAGAAACAAATATTGCCAAATATGTGCAAGGGCAGAGAGGGATAAAGTGGATACGAAAGACCATCTTTGTTTTAAGAACTATGATGGCCCTTCGACGGGTATGGGGAGCCAAATACTCGTAGAAGGCTTTAAACAGTCAGTGGAAGAGCATGCTTTGATATACGGTCGATTAATTTCGGATGGCGACTCCAGCACTTACGCAAAAATATTAGAAGCGCGACCATATCCTGATGTAACAGTCGAAAAAGTGGAGTGCCGTAATCACCTATTGAGAATTTTTTGTAATAAGCTACATGCTTTGAAAACAGATACAAAATATGAAAGTAAAACAGTAAAAACACATTTTTTTCCACCCGAGCAGCTATTTGCAAAAGTATCAAATGGCATAAAGATAATTCAGACATACAGTTACTTTTTTGTGACCTTTTACTATGTCACCTACACGCCTTTGGAGATCACACTAATTGCAAATCCTATTTTTGTGATAAAATAGGGACCGATGATGTATCTAAGCCATCGCAAGATTTTTTTTTGAGCTCACTGTGGCAAAAAATTTGTCACTATGTTCACGAATTGGCTGCTCACGCCAGGAGCTTATCTTACGATGTTGACAGCAATGCTGTGGAAAATTTTCATAGTATTGTTGCAAAATTTGTGGGAGAAAAAAGGATTAATTTTTCGAGAAAAAACTCTTATAAAACACGTTGTCTAGCAGCGGCAGTGGCATGTAATGAAAAAAAGACTGTATCCAGGTTATACAAATCCATGAATCAAAATAAAAGTCCTAAGGGAAAGCTAGCGACGTTGGAACGACAGCGAATAAAAAAAAATATAAATGATAAAAAATACAAAAAAGCCAAAAAACGTCTGTTCACACAAAATCCATCTCAAAATAATGACTATGGCATAAATTGCACTAAGCCCGATATGGATTTAGATGTATTAGATCGATTAAAAGAACATTTTTTGGCAGAACAACATAAGACAGACGAAGAAAGGAACGATATTGAAAAAAAAACTATACTTCAAGGAGGTAGTAGCGAGTAGCTTGAACTACGCAGATCACTTCTGACTGCGTCGAATTTCGGACGAGTGATTAAAATGAGGCCCGACACGACCTGCACCAATATAGTCAAAGAATTGTTATACAAAAATAATCTGGACAATGTTTTGTCAATCAAACACGGTCGCGAAAACGAAAAAGTCGCACTACAGCAATTGTCTAAAGAAAAAGGCATAAATATTACGCCTTGTGGGCTTTTTATAGATAAATCATTACCATATCTTGGGGCAACACCAGATGGTGTATGTGGGGAAGATAATATGATTGTAGAGGTAAAATGCCCAATTACAACCAACAAAACGGGGATAGCAGAAGCTATCCAAAATCAAAAAATAACGTTTTGGAAAAAAGACCAAAATGGTGGTCTAAAAATTAATAAGAGCCATAATTGGTTCTACCAAGTGCAGGGACAGCTGCATATAACAAATCGTCCAAAATGTTTATTTGCAGTATGGGCAAATGAAAAAGAACCCCTTCAAACCGAACTAATATTAAGGGATGATAAATTTTGGGAAGAAAAAATGGAGGCAAAATTAACTGCATTTCATAAAGACTGTAAGTAGGTAGTAATTGGCTTATCTGGATACACGCACACTGAGTGATTGGATCACTCAGTGTGCGTGTATCCAGATAAGCCAATTACTACATTGTGAATACTGAAAATTATGTATTCAAATACTTGAAAAACTAGTATTTTACTATATTTGCATACTATATTAGAATATTCCACAATATTTATATTCGAAATGCATGAATACTGAATGATTACTATTTTTGAATACTGAATAATGGATATGTTCAAATACTTATATACATACTAAATAATGGATTATATTCGAATGCATGAATACTGAATGACTACTATATTTAAATACTGAATAATGAGTACATTCAATATATTTGAATGAGTTTATCCTAATGTCAGAGTATACATTTGAATACTGAATAATGGGTATATTCGAATGGTTGAATACTGAATAATGGATTATATTCGTATGCATGAATACTGAATGACTACTATACTTAAATACTGAATAATGAATATGTTCGAATACTTGAATACTGAATAAAGGATATACACGGTGCCTGTGCCACCGTCGTGCAAAAGCGGCCCCAGTTATGAGTCCGATATAAGATATCCTTGAGCAATATTAAAAATGACCTCATGTCAATACACACACTAGCGAAAAAAATTTATTAAAATTTCGAAAAAATTTAAAACATCCTGTTTAATTATGTTTACTAAAGTACATGCGAAGTAACCTCTGTTACAAGTTCAAGGAATTCTCTTCCTCACATTAATCGTGTAAGAGAAATTTTGTGAACCAATAGCGAATGGTCATTTGAAAAGTCCACGTGGACCGAGGTCCAATCATGCGCTCGCGCTATCTTTTTGACCCATCGGCCCCGCCCCCTTTTTACAGCAAATAGCAAAATGCAAAAAATAGATTTACTCAGTTACGGGTCGGCCACCGACCACACCACATTATTTTTCTTAAAACATGGTACAAAGTCTAATTCTTGAGTTACTGTAAGACGTACAGCGTAGTGTTAGATGTCTAAACTACCAGTAGGTACAGCGCGAAGTGATGTGAAAGTGATTAAACTCAAACATTTTTATGACTTACAAAAACATGCTCTTTTGTTTGGAGCAAAACAGCAAGCAATTCGAATAATTACTTCATTACAGGAAGATAGGTTAAACTTTTCTGTTCTGTGTGGTTTGTGTGTTAATCTACTCATGTGGCATGAACATACCTATGGAATTAATTATGGAAAGGTACTGTACCTAATTTTGTTGATTTTAATCGAAATAGCTGGTAAAAAGTGTAAGTTTGTTACCTAGGTACTTTCTTGATGAGTCTGAAACAATTGACTACTTACTTAATTCCTAATCATACCCACCGAGTTATTAAAAGAAGAAAGAAAAACAAAACCCTTGCCATTATGTGATTAATGGAAAGGGCCCTTAGAAATGAGGAATACGACTCAGAAAGAGAACCACCTACTTATTTTTTAAACCCGAGTAAGTAGGTACCATTTCTACCTACCATTTCTTGTTGAACATTTTAGTTGGATTTGAAATGAAATGTTTATTTCATGTACTTAGAACAATTATTGTTTCCGAAAGTCCGTAAAAAGTACGAAAGTACGAAGATTGAAATTAAGTAAGTAAGTACCTAGTACCTACCTACATCAATAATACGAGCTTGCATTGCAAACAGCTGATCGAATGAGGCACACGGTCTGTGCCTTGGTAGGTACTCGGCAATTTTTACGTAAGTAGCGTACGTAACTTGACGTACTTGACTAACAAGTAACTTCTCAGCAGAGGGTCTTAACTCATAGTCTTAAAGGTTACTGCATTTACTGCACGTATTCCAGTACATTTTCGTTAAAGTGAATGACCTTTAGGGACACGTGCCCGCGCCGTGCTACTGTAGGTACTCGAGCGCCGCCGTTCCGCGAGCGCCATATTTACGTGCGCTATGGGGTGTTTTCAAATGAAGCTATTTTTTATTTATTTTTTAAATGAAACTCATTGAAATGTTCTTTATTTTTTTTTGTATTTTACCAGTGGACTGTAGGCATTGGGTACATTAACTGGTTTGCTTTTCAACGACTATAAAAAAAGCACCGTGTATATATATATTAGACCCCATGAATTCTGAATGACTACTCTATTAAAATACTGAGTACTGAGTTTACACTAAATGTTAGGGTATGAGGGAATACAAAAAAAGCAAATAAAACCACCAAACTTTATAATGATTTATCTAAATTTGCTTGATTCGATTTATAAACACTATCAATTTTATCTTCATCATCATCTGTATCTTTATCTTGTGACTCGTATTTCTTACTCTCAACGTCTTTAATTTTTATGGGAGTAGATATGTTTTCTGGACACAAAGTTTCCTGTTTTTCTTTAAATAACTTTTTATTTATATTCACAGATTTAGAATTGTCAACTAAAGCCTTAAGTGGCTCAGTCACAGGTTTAAGTAGTCTATTAAGTGTCAAATCAGTCTGATCCTCTACATCACGTATATGTTTCAATTTATTTTTTATAGATTTGACCGAATGCACTAATTGTTGCTTAATATTCTTATCCATGATACGAAATTTACGTGTGTTACCTATAAAGCGATATTCATTAATGATTTATTTTTATCGCTTTCACAGTTATATTTTTTGTAAATAGTTTCATAGTTTTGTATTACTTAAGAGGCAATACTATATTTAAAAACAAGATCTTATCAAATTTTAATCAAATTTAATAAAAGTGTCAAAATCTTTTCTGTATCTTCCTTTGTTTATAGAACAATCTTTATTAATGACTAAAAAGTCGTATGGTTTCCTCCACACCATTGTACAAAGATCTTTAAATTTAAGCCAAGACATATCTGAATTAACATGTTCTTCAAATATATGCGATTAGCATCATCCTGTTTAAATAAAATCAGGAAATTTGCGTTGTCGCGTATTAATTGTTTTGGAATCTTGGAGTACGTTTGTGTTAAGTAGAAACAATCTAGCTGTCTATGTCTTCCCATCGCGAAGTAGTTACGTATGTTAGTTTGATCTTCACAGGCAACGTCATCGAATATAATTACTGAGTTTGATAAAGCTTCACTTGGTTGAATGATATTATTGTCATGAAAAACATAAAAATTGACTTCAATCTGAACACTTTTAAGAACAACACTCAAAAATTTATATTTTGGTTGAAATGCTGTTTTACAATAGAGATATATATTTTGAAACTTGAGTCCATTAGGATGTAATAATAAACTAAGCATAACATTTGTTTTTCCACAATTAGATGGTCCGCAAATTATACAACGTATGGAATAAGGTAATAGTGGACTATGTTTTATGTATAATTTGTTTTCTAATATATTATCAATAGTATTTATTTCAAGTGAAAGATCTTGTTTAATCAGTTTCATTGTTACGTTTGATTTATATTTTTTACGCAAGGCTTTTTATACGTAAACTACAACATCTTAAATAGAAATAGAGTTTTAAGAAAAGTAAAAAACATTGAATATACTCGTACTCATATATTGACACAATAATATAAAAGAAGAATACATATTTCACTTTAACACTTACAGTAATAAAATAATAACAGTCTCATAGTAGTGGAATCTATTGCTATTATTTATCTTATATAGTATTATATAAAGTCAAATAATAATCATAAACATAGTGATAAATCGCTACAATCTCTCCCGCATTATTTCTTTTATAATATTAAAATATTGTACTACAATGACCCCAAGGTAAGGTTTCGATATTGTTTGGAAGTATTTGCCTCTTGTCGTCATTTTTGCTCAAAACTATTTTATTAACTTCTTGAGTATATAATATATGTTTAATCGATTTAATCATGTTCATTTTACTTTTGAAATTTACGTCACTATTTAAAGTTCTATTGTAATGATTCAATTGCAATCGTTTTGTTACCGATTTAGATACACCTTTTGCTTTTTTAATTTGGCTCTTTTTACTGTTTATGCAATACAGCTTAGCTCTCAATCCAGTGAACTCGGTAATGATTTCACCTCCAAGTTCATCTTTGAACAGACCTGGAATTTTCGCATTAACTCTAGGCATATTATAACAATTATTGTTCACATCGAAATTACTAGTGTCAAAATTAGTTATTTCATCTTTCATATCTTTATAAAAATCTTTAGTTTTTATAAAATATAGAAGACTATCTGTGTCTGTGTAGCACAATCTTACTTTGTAACAATCATAGTAGCGAACCGTCTGTCAGCGCGCCCGCCGAATGCTTTCCCACTCACACACCAACTACGTGTACCGTTCTACGCTACGTCATCGAGTCGTTATCTACGCAGGAGCGGGGACCGACGGGTATATAAGCGGCCGCGCGGCGGAGTAAAATCAGTTAGCCTAGCGACCGGCCTTAGAGCGATAGCGTCAGCAGTCCTCTAAGACTAGTCGGGTTAAAGAGTGCGGTAGCTCCCTGCAGCCCACTCTGACAACCAGTCGAGGTTACGAACGCGATAGCTACCTGCAGTCCGTTCTTCCACCTCAAGCTTAGGATCGTTTCCATATTGTTTACGTGTTATAAGTTTGTTTTGTAAAATCGTGTTTTGGAAGCAATATAAGTTTACCACTCACCTGTGAGTTTTACTAGCAACTCCCTACATTCTGGCGCCCAACGCAAATAAGAAGAAACAAGATGGAAGGAAAACAATCAAGTACTCCGATAATGCTATCAGAAGAACAGTTCACCAAGCTACTAAATCGACAGGGCACAGCGGCAAACAAAAACTTTACTCGCTGCCCGTTACGCTTCAGCGGTGAATACAATTACGATAAAGTGGAAGAATTTATCACTGCCGTCGAAGTGTTTAAGCAAATAGAAAACATCTCAGACGAAGAGGCTCTCATCGGGTTACCGTTGTTGCTCAAAGACACTGCAAGTACATGGTGGCAAGGTATACGCTCCGAAACGAAGACTTGGTCGGCAGCACTTAAAAATCTAAGGTCAGCATTTGCTCCAAAGAGACAACCCCATGATATTTATATGGAGATATTTGCCAGTCCACAGGGGGAAAACGAGAAAATTGACACATTTCTCTGCAGGAAGCGGGCCCTACTCGGACAGTTACCAACAAGACGCCACAAAGAAGAGGAGCAAATAGATTTACTGTACGGTCTGCTTAAACTGAAGCTAAAGAAAAAGATAGCAAGGACAGACGTAAAAACATTTGCGGATCTTCTGGAACAGGCGCGTCACATAGAATCGTTGGAACAAGAAGTCGAACAGACTTTACCAAAGTCAGCACCTGCAGCAGTCACCACCACTCAGAGTAAGTGGGTAAAAAAGCGATGTTTGTTCTGTGGCAAGAAGGGCCACGTGGTGGAGGAGTGCCGCAAACGTCTTGTAAAACTATCGGCGGTCGATACTGAAAAAGAGAAAAACCCTGTTGTTTCCTGTTACGGATGCGGCGCACCAGGAGTGTTTCGTAGCAACTGTGCGACCTGCAAGCACAAAGAATCACCACCGCAACCAGTTGCTTTTTACAAAGTAGAGACGAATCTAGAGAGCCATGTAAAAATACCAACTATTGAAATTAATATCAACGGTTACCTCGGATATGCATACGTCGACACAGCCGCTCGAACTAGCATTGCGGGCACCCTTTTATACAACAAACTATTAGAAATGGGTGTGCCGTTTGAAAAGAGAAGCGCCGATGTAAGCCTGGCAGATGGGACGGTAACTACTCACAATCTACTCACCACCACGGTAAAAATTACCCTGGGTAATCGAACCTTACCTCTATCGCTTACCGTATTGCCTAACGCCAATGAAAATCGCACACTCCTTGGAATAGATTTCTTGGAATCGGTTGGGATAGTACTTAATTTGCCTCAGAGAACTTGGTATTTTATTGATGAGCCCGATGAAAAATTCCAATTTCTCCAATTAAAGAACCAGATTATACCAATACTCAAGGCCAAGAAAAATCTTAGCTTCGATAACGAAGACGAAGAGTCGCTGCCAAGTTTCTTACGATGGGCAAACCAACTATCGATGTTGTCTCCCTTATGTGAAACTCCGTCTCCGAAAAACCAGGAAGATAGTCCTTCACCAAAGAAACCCCGCTGGCAACTCACGAAGATGGACACACCTCCACGTCCACCTCGACCACGTGAACCAGCTGATGCTAATAATAATGTAGACCCTCGCATAGATTATTTACCAATAAATCCTATGTCACTGTATTATACTGATATTTCATTACATCCTGATGAGGGCCATATATTATCTATTAATGAAAGGGAACAGTTTAATAAATTATTAACAGAGTTTCACGATATATTCACACAGCCTAACGAACCATCAACTTTTGCTGAACATAGAATAGACACAGGAAACCATAATCCTATTGCTGTTAAACCATATAGGCTATCACCAAATAGACAGCAACAACTAAGAACTAAACTAGATGAAATGATTAGTAATGACATCATAGAAGAGTGTGATTGACCATGGGCCTCCCCTGTAGTAATGGTTCCAAAGGGCCAAGACGATGTTAGAGTATGCATAGATTATCGCAAACTAAACGAAGTCACTGTTCCCGATCGATACCCATTACCGCGAATCGATGATCTTTTACATCAAGCGAAAGCTATGCCATATATGTCTACCATAGATTTGCAATCAGGCTATCATCAAATTAAAGTACATCCGGATGATCAGGACAAAACTGCTTTCATATCACCATTTGGAATGTACAGATTTAAACGTATGCCATTTGGCTTACGTAATGCACCAGCCACTTTTCAACGTCTAATGGATAAATTCATTAATGGACTACATGCTGAGTATGTGCTATGCTATTTGGATGACTTAATTATAAGGTCACCTACATTTGAAAAACACTTAGAAAACCTGAGAGAAGTGTTTGAGAAAATCAGGAGTTATAAATTGAAAGCTAATAGGAAAAAATGCAAATTCATCTGCTCTGAGATAAAGTATTTGGGTCACCTCATTGTAGCACAAGGAATCAAAACTAATCCAGCAAAAGTCGATGCCATATTAAATCGACCTGAACCTAAGAACCTTAAGCAGTTGATATCATTTCTTCAAACAGCTTCCTGGTACAGGAGATTCATACAAAATTTCGCCGAAATAGCAAGACCTCTTACAAACCTCACAAAGAAGAAGGTCGCGTGGATAGGGAAAGACGAACAACAACAAGCTTACGATACATTAAAGAAAGCCTTAACTACAGCACCAATTCTAAAACAAGCAGATTTCGAAGCACCCTTTACTATAAAGACTGACGCAAGCAATTATGCTATAGGAGCAGCTTTACTGCAGGGGGAGGGTGCCAATGAACATCCTATAGAATATGCAAGTCGACTACTTACGCCGGCAGAACGTAACTATAGTGTAACTGAAAAAGAGGCACTAGCCATTGTATGGGCAATATCCCGATTTAGAGGATACATAGAAGGCACAAAATTTCTAACCATAACTGACCATCAGCCTCTGAAATGGTTATTAAATTTAAAATCGCCTACAGGACGTCTAGCTCGTTGGGCACTGCAATTACAACCCTATAATTTTGAAATCAAGTATTGCTCTGGTAAAACCAACATTTTGGCTGATAGTTTATCCAGACCCCCATGTGCAAACCACACTGATACGTGTGACATCTGTCAAATAGAAATAGATTTACCGAAAAGATATGAAAGCAGTATCCGTGAAGAACAATTAAAAGACGATGATATAAAACTTATTATTCAAGTCTTAGAAGAAAAACCAGATACAGAAGACTATGTGCAATGGTCAAAAAGGGGATATCTCATGCATAATGGAGTATTGTACAGATTTACCGCTAGTCAGGAGGACGACAATGCAAAATTAGTCATACCCAAGCATGAAGTCCAAAACATTCTGAAATCTTACCATGACTCTGCAACCGCTGGTCATTTAGGAGTTGATAGAACTGTGAAACGAATTGAAACTCATTACTTTTGGAAAAAATTACGCAAAGATGTGTTAAAATATATAAAAAGCTGCATTCAATGTCAAAGATATAAACCATCAAATCAAAAACCAGCAGGATTATTCCAATCAACCGCTAATAATAAAAGATTCGAGGTTTTATCAATTGATTTATTCGGACCTTTACCAAAAGGCCCAAAAGGAGAAAAATGGATCTTTATTGTCGAGGATACCGCATCTCGATGGGTGGAGCTATTTGCACTCAACGAAGCTACAGCTGAACAGTGTGCCATAACCTTACTAAATGAAGTATTTTTACGTTACGGTTTACCACGTAGGTTAACAAGTGACAATGGTGTGCAATTTATATCAGCTGTAATGCAACAACTCACGTATTGCCTAGATATTCAACAGTTCTTAAGCCCCGTCTATCATCCTCAACCTAATATCGTTGAACGGAAAAATAGAGACTTGAAGAGTCAAATTGCAATAACTGTCCAAGATAAGCATAACAGATGGCCTGAGACCCTACACGCCATAAGATTTGCAATGAACTCAGCATTTAATCAAAGCACAGGCTACTCTGCAGCATACCTAACTTTCGGAAGAGAATTACGAACTCCTTTTGAAATCTCACATAATTTTAGCGAAGTTGTACAAACTGAAAATATCAATCCGGAGATTACTCCATATATCAGACGACTTGCAACAGACTTAGTTACAGCTAAAGCTAATGTTGAAAACTTGCAAGATAAGAATAGGGAAATTATTAATAAGAAACGACGTCCAGACCCTGGATATAAAATTGGAGATTTAGTATTAATTGAAACACATCCAATAAGTAACCAAGAAAAACAATTCTCAGCAAAATTTGCACCTCGACGTGATGGCCCCTATGTAGTAACGAAGAAACACGGAAGTTCTATATATGAGGTAGCAACTACTTCTGAGCCTGGAAAACCTATTGGAAGATACCATACATCAGCAATGGTTAAATTTGAAAAGCGAGATGAAGAAACGCCTAAACCAATTGTACCTATTCGGCAACGAGGTCGTCCAAGGAAGACTCGAGACCCTTAATTCCTGGTACTCTTACGGGACGTCAACGAGCACCAGAGGGGGAGATTGTAACAATCATAGTAGCGAACCGTCTGTCAGCGCGCCCGCCGAATGCTTTCCCACTCACACACCAACTACCTGTACCATTCTACGCTACGTCATCGAGTCGTTATCTACGCAGGAGCGGGGACCGACGGGTATATAAGCGGCCGCGCGGCGGAGTAAAATCAGTTAGCCTAGCGACCGGCCTTAGAGCGATAGCGTCAGCAGTCCTCTAAGACTAGTCGGGTTAAAGAGTGCGGTAGCTCCCTGCAGCCCACTCTGACAACCAGTCGAGGTTACGAACGCGATAGCTACCTGCAGTCCGTTCTTCCACCTCAAGCTTAGGATCGTTTCCATATTGTTTACGTGTTATAAGTTTGTTTTGTAAAATCGTGTTTGGGAAGCAATATAAGTTTACCACTCACCTGTGAGTTTTACTAGCAACTCCCTACAACTTTATTTTTATATTTATTTTTAATGAAGTCATAATGAAATTTATATAAGTGTTGCTTTGCATATTCCAGAACTGTGAAACCGATATATATCGGTCTATCAAGTATTATTTTTTCTGGGCTCAGATGAATTGCAACTAAGTTTTCGGAGAATACTGTAACATTTTTTAAGTTAGGTTTTGCAATCAACTTTTCGGCACTAAGCTGTTTGTTAGTTTTATTGTTGTTATCATTCCACATCGTTACTAGCTTAATATTGACCTGTTTTCTTTTATTTTCAATAGTTTTTCCAAATATAGCATTATTTAATAGCTTGAAAAAATCCTTTTCAAAATCAGATGTTGACCCTTGACGTAATCGAGTATTTAAGTCAATGTATTTTTGTAGGAAGTTTTGCTGTCTGAAAGTCAAAACGCGATGATTTTTTCGTATAAAAAGCCCATTCTTCAAGCACTCCTTTAAATGAACGTAATGAATCACATATTTAAATTTATCATACAAATTTGCTATTAATTTTGGATTTTTACCACCGGGAGGAGTGAATTTTTCTACCGCAAAAGGCAAATCACTATGTTCATTATGTAAATACTCGGGATAAGCTAAATCAACTTCTAAAATATATCCAAAATCTGATTCATTTGATATGTTCACAATGTCTAGTTTATCAATTTCAGCAGTGGATAATAATCGGAAGTCAGATATAGGAATTTTTTTAGTCATTGCATAACCATACAAGTTATTGCAGTCAAGGTATATCAAGTAAGTTGATGGTTGAGATTCATCAAAATCTGATAAATATTTATTATTAGCAACAGATAAGCCAATTACTACCTACTACTGTATTCTGCCTGAACTACTTGACCCTCGCCACCCTCGCAACTTACCTATAAGAAACCCGCAGCGCATCCAAGAGGCTATAGAGAACAGAAAAAACAAAAACCGACCAAGTGCGATTTAGATACGCACACGGCGGATTCCAAAACGTAAACTAATTGAAAAGTCTTATTATAAGTGTAAAAGATTATTTGAATGATAGGCAGCCATGGGTATGAATTGTTCCAGCGGCTTATTATGTTATAATTATAAATATAATTGAGTAATTTCCCATATTTGTGAGATGGTGATAATAATTTTAAAAAAACCCGGCTGAGTTTCGGCTGTTGTGGGCTCTTCTCAGACCAGGACGCGTTTGGAACCCTCGTAACTTTAGTTTTAAGATACCGTAGTTAATTATCACCATCAAGTCCTTGTAAACATGACGTTCAGAAAGTGTACTTTGTAGGTACCTATTTTGAATAAAGATGCTTTGAGTTGGAGTTTTGAAAAAAAATTAAATTATACATACTCACTGAGTATGTATTATTTAATTTTTTATTGCATTTTATGCGAAATCATAGATTTTTTTGTTGTAATTATTACATTTATTTAAATGGATGTTTTATGGATGATAATTAATCCAGTTCAAATTTCGATGCACAATACGTAATGTAAATGTGACTATTTATTTGTTAATATCATCAAGAAAAAAATAAAGATCTTACTCCTAATATGAAAACAGAAAGGCAAAGAAATAATTAAAAATCGTTATTTATTTTATTTTATTTTGTGTTTTACTGTTATAAATTTTTACAATTACAAACAACCGTTTTATTTCACATCTTCCAACCTTATTGTGTAAGTATGTACCTCCAAACAAGTTCACCTTGTATAGTTTTTCGTAGCTTGATATTTTATAGTTTGGTTTTAGTTATTTGAGTGGGGTTCGATTCCCGCCAAGTCTGCAACATTGTCACTTGCCATCTGGTGAGACATTTTTTTACTAAGTACTTAATTTAAGTTATTTTTAATAAACACCTTATAATCTCATCATAAAACCTAAAATTTGAATTTTCGACATTACCGCATCCGACCACTTACTTCGCTCTATGTTACGGTGATACGTATCGGTTAATACTTGAATTATTTATCTTAGCACTCATTGATTCAGACTCATAAAATGAAAGCTTAAAAGTAAACAAATAATACCCCAGATACCAATTTCAAAAATCAGTACGATAATAAATACCTTAAAAATGGCGCTGACTTTTAAAAAAATTTAGTAACAGTTTCCTCTCTTGTGATACCAGAGAACCCCAAATAGCGATTTTGAACGAAATCGGTACGATAACAAAGAATTTAAAACTGGCGCTGACTAGAGAACTCTAAAAATAAGTACTGACTATTCAAAAACACTCGAGTCCGGACTTGAGAACCTCCGACTTGAACCCCTCTGTGATCCAAACCTTGTGACGGGAAACCTTTACCTACGTAGAGACTCGACGCAGCGACGCTAGATGGCGCGGAGATGACCTCAGTTATGTGAAAACAACATTCGGTCATTGCCACCAGACGGCGGTAAAAATTATTGGACATGAAGCGAGGGGGGAAAGAAAGTCGAACGCTCAAGGCCATTGGCAGCTTGGAGCCCCTTAACTTCCTACATGCATAATATAAAATACACATACCTACCTAGGTACTAATAACATCCTACTGGTGATAGTAATGATAATGACACGCTAATCTAGTGATAATAATGGTACAAATAAATCTAGAGTACCTAGGCAGATAGGTATCTCATATAAACAAGTAATACATCAAATACCTACCATAGACCTACCTACACAAAATATGAGACAGAGACATATTGACAATATGAGACATATTCAAATTGAAACTGAGTTTGAGAGACCAACAGTGCCACCGAGCTGCGGCGACGCTTGCTACAATACAGACCTATGGCAATACATACCTATGGGATTGAGTTTCCAAAATAAGTTTTGTAAAGTGACTGATTGTGTGATGTTTTTTTTTATTGTACCTATACATAAAAAGATTGTTGCTTTACTATCTGTTGAAGTAAATCACTTTATACTATAATAATATTGATTTCGAGAGGAGAGTGATAGAATAACTTTGTGATTAGGAAAAACGAATAGGGTTACCATCAGGATAGACGATATATATACTTTCCATAGGTTCTTATTATTCTTCTTAGGTTGTATTCATTGACATACAATAGGTTTATAGACAAAGCCTCGCGAACAAAAACAATACTCAAAAGTGGCACCGGGACATCGTATTGAAATCTTCTTGGTGACACATTTAAATACATATTGAGCCATATATTTTGGCGTTTCGAATTACAGTTTAGAGTAGCAAATAACGCTATTCGAGGTGCCGTTTTTGAGACTCTGAAAAGTAGTCTTGATAATAGTTGGTCTAAGGTTGTATTATTAAAAATGTCCGGCCGGTGACGAAAAGTAATTTTTAAATATTTCTCTGACCGCAAATGCATCGTTTGTATATTGTCCGTCATTTTGTGGTCGTAGTTGATCAAGAATGGGCTGTCTTAATTCTGATACAGATTGTTCTGGATCACGTGGTGTAAAAGCCATGCCATTTTGGTTGCGTAAATAGTTATGAAGTGTGCAAGCAGCTAATATTACATTATCAACATTTTTTGGGACCATCTATATTCTTCTAAAGAACAATATGATCCTTTGAGCTAGAATACCAAAAGCACATTCAACTAGACGTCGTGCCAGCGTTAATCTATAATTAAAATATGTTGTAGCGGCATCTCCTATTGTTTGGCTACCTGGATAAGGTCGCATTATATAAGTTTTCAAAGGAAACGCTTCATCGGTTACTATAACGAATGGTGCAATAATATCCGAGTTAGGTAATTGTCTTGCTGCAGGTAGATTCAGAGTTCCATTTTCTAGTCGTTGTCCTAAAGAAGACTGCAAAAACCACCATCACTATTTCTTCCATATGATCCAACGTTTACTGTAATAAATTTATAACGCGCGTCATCAAGCGCTAAAAGTTTGATCGAGAAAGTGTTTTTTATAGTTATAAAAGATAGATCCGCTATTAGGTGGTGCCTCAATGACAAAATGCTTTCCATCCAATGCACCAATACAGTTGGGAAATTTCCACAAAGTTTCGAAGTCATGCGCTATCAATTTCCAATTATCCTCCGACGGTTGTGGCATTTCTTTTTTCATAAGTACGTTAACAATAGCACGACATGTACTGTTCACAATTTGATGGACTGTCGTATGACCCAACCGAAAACTGAATGAAATGGTCAAGTAGGAATCTCCAGTTGCCAAGTATCTGAAAAGAAAAAGATTTGTTATTTGTTATCCTTCTTTGACAGGGCAACAAGAGAGAAGGCGAATGTCATATTACTGCATTTTTTAAATTAAATCACATTTTATTGAAGAATACTATTTATTAAAAAAATCTAATATTAAAGAAAGGGTTCCATTACTAATATTATAATATTTTCAAGCTACATACAATATACATATTTTATTTGCACTTATGTTTGTTTCAGCTAACGTTTGTAAATCAAAATGGACAAATATGAGAGACCAATTAAAAAAAAACTTGAACAAAAGACAACTAAAAAGTGGTCAAGCAGCAGCCAAAAGAAAAAAATATGAATACGAGGATTTGCTCCAATTTTTGGTCGTTCATATACAGTACAGACAAGTTATCGAAAATATTTCAAATGACAATGAACCTGAAGAGACGCTTCAAGATTTTACTGATACTCCAACAACTGCACTAACTGATACTTCTACACCTGAAATTTTGCGCCAAAACCCCAGTACGTCTACAGCTTCTCTAAATTCGCCTCAAAATATAACTGCACCTACAAGTTCAAGTCATTTATCCCAAAATGCAAATACAGTTAAAAAAAAACAAGTTCGTGCTCGTGCGCAAAAGCAAGCGTCGTCACAACCATCCGCTTCAGCTAGTCTAATGAAATATATTGGTTGCGCGGATAACGCATTAAACAATATAATTTATATTAAATGATTAAATTGCTCAAAACCTTTCCTGGCTCCTTGATTCTCCTACAATTTCCGATCCATATCGGCAACCTCATTCGCACGCTACGAGATGGCGTTACGAGTCTCCGAGCCAGTGCAATCTGGAGAAATAAGCCTACCAAATTAGAAGACATTTTTTCGCCGCATAATACTGCACCAACATGGCGTCAGCCAGTCGGCATTAAGCCTCCTCCGCTCCGCATAAAAATCTTCATAAACCGCAACGCAAACACCATACAAGAGTGAAAACAGTGAAATTATATCCCTAACAATAACTGCAAGTGATAAGTGCTCGAGGCCTGTGAAGATCAGCTGATCCAGGGGCGAATTTGGACAAAGATTACACCGCCAGCGCACATCGAGATTTCTGAAATACGTTGCCGATTTTCCAGATTTTCCATTCCCACTTGAGCAATTTATCATTAGAAAAATACAGTCCATTTAAATCGAAACGAATAAAATATATTGTCGTGAACTCCAAGCTAAAACGATCTTGGAAGTTCAAATAACCGCACAGCCATTTTTGGTCCTTCGAGCCGGATTCTCGAAGTGAAGCAGCGTGTGATGTGCGGAATTACACCGGCGGCACCGCGCGGAAGATCCGCACGCGGATAACCTGTGATTTCCGAGGCAATTCACACAGTAACTGTTCGCCTTAACGAATTTAAAACGGTCATTAACCGACAAATTATGAAATGCGGAACATGTATATAAATGTTCATGTTGCGAGTTGCAAAGTGAACACAGAGGCTGCGGAAGCGTAGTTGCGGTATTTAAATAAGTATGCGTCGGTTTGGAGAATTCCGCATCCGCAAATTTCGCGTCCGGTGACACTACGCCACGAACGGCATCAGCTGCTGCCGTGCGCTCTGCCGCTACGTCTAGTTTTGCTGCTAGCAATAAACCAAAATCTTCGACCACACCCGCGCGTTCCGATGATGTTGCGCTGTGTTCTTTGTCAAATTGTAATATCTCTCGCGCACCTAATACGGTGTTGCTCGCAACCGCCCGCGTCGTCGTTTTCGATTCGCAGGGTAAGGAGCATAGTGTGCGCGCACTGTTGGACAGCGCTTCGCAGAGCAACTTCGCCAGTCGCAGTCTTTGCCAACGATTGGGTTGGGAAGCAAATCCCATTTGTTCCGTGGTCAAAGGTATTGGAGGCACTACGAAACCAATAAAGAGTTCGGTTTCAATAAAATTCTTTTCGAGATTCGACCTTGCTGTTTGCTTCAATATGGACTCGCTCGTGGTAGACAAGATAACTGAACGTTTGCCCACCGTGTCAATCGATACTTCAGCTTTAATTAATTTCAATAATTTACCTTTGGCTGATGACACGTACGCTACCCCGGGAGACATTGATTTATTGATTGGAGCTTCAATCTTTCCTCATCTCTTATTGTCCCGCAAGGTTCAAGGTCAGTCTGATAGTCCTTCGCCGATAGCTTTAGAAACAGTTCTAGGCTACGTTATTGTCGGTTCTGCTCCCTCTCGCGATGCTAATTGTACGTCGGTTTCGTATTGTTGTGCCGCTGATCCGCTAGGCGCCGCCGTGCGTAAATTCTGGCAGATTGAAGAACTCGACGCTCCGCATGCATTAAGTCCAGATGACTCGGCGTGCGAAGAAATGTATAGCAACACGACTACCCGCGAGGCAGACGGACGATACGAAGTCGCGCTCCCATTTAAGGGAGATGTTTTTTCGCTAGGCGATTCCTTTCAACAGGCGAAAAACCGCTTTCTTTGCCTGGAGCGTAAAATGTTAGCTTCACCTAAACTTAAGGAGGCCTACGATAATTTCATCCTTGAATATTTAGACAAGGGCTACATTTCCCCCGCACCTCCAGATATGGAAACAACGCAGAATTTGCCCTCGTATACGATCTCTCATCATGGGGTCATACGAGAGGACAAGTTGACCTCTAAATTGCGCGTCGTATTAGACGCAAGTTCTAAAACGACTACGCAAGTTTCCCTCAATGACATTTTGCATAGTGGCCAGAACTTGCAGGGAAACTTATTTCATATTATCGTAAATTTTCGCTTAAACCGCATCGCCCTTTCCGCTGACATCCGTCAAATGTTTCTTTGTATTGGCGTTCGGAATTCTGATCGCAGATTCCAACGCATTTTATATCGTTTCTCCCCGCAAGAGCCTTTAAAGGTTTATGAATTCAACAGAGTTTGTTTCGGACTTAAGTCCAGTCCGTTTCACGCTCTTCGCACTGTGAAACAGCTTCTCTCAGACGAAGGCGCTTCATACCCTCGAGCGAAAGAAACTGTGGACACAGGCTTATACATGGACGACTTCGTCTATAGCATCGACAGTGAAGACGATGCTATTATCACCGCCGCCGAAGTGATTGCTCTCATGAAAGCAGGTCAGTTCGACCTTGTAAAATGGACGAGTAATTCACAAGAGGTATTAGATTCTATTCCGCCTTCACATCGTCTCTCTGCTGTTAAGGAGTTCGATGATTCTGAATCACATAAGGTACTCGGCTTATGTTGGTCACCCGCTACAGACAATTTTGGTCTCAAAATCAGTACGCCCGCTGAGTCTTGCACTAAGCGCACCATTTTGTCTTGTATTGCCAGAATATGGGACGTCATGGGTTTTGTTGCTCCCGTAGTCTTATATGCGAAACTTATTATCAAACAACTTTGGTTGTGCGATTGTGATTGGGATGAAGTACCACCCGAACACATTGTTCAACTCTGGTCCCGCTTCAAGGAAGAACTCCCTTCGCTTGGCAAAATCAAGATCCCACGGCACGTAGGCATCGTGACTGGCGATATAATTACCATAGTGGGGTTTGCTGACGCTAGCGAAAAAGCCTATGGAGGCGTGGTATACTTTCATGTCAAGGACAGCAGAGGTCTTCGCAACAATGAGTTGCACCTAATAACCGCTAAGTCTAAGGTTTCGCCGCGTAAAGTTATAACGCTCGCGCGATTAGAACTTTGTGCAATTCTCATACTGAGCAACTTAATTACAAAGGTGATTGAAGCCTGCAATAACCGCGTAAATATTGACCGCGTTTTCGCATTTTCGGACTCAGCAGTGGCGTTGTGTTGGGTGCATTCCTCGCCTCACCGTTGGGACACATTCGTGGCCAACAGAGTGACTAAAATTCAAAATGAATTTCCCGCACAAACCTTTTATCATGTGCCTGGCACTGAAAATCCCGCCGATTGTTTGTCGCGAGGACTTAGTCCCGCACAAATAATCGATCACCCGCTTTGGTTCTGTGGTCCTGAATGGATTCTATCAGATCCAAATCTTTGGCCTGTTACCGCTTTCAATCTTTCCACGGTGGCACAGCCTCCGGAAGAAAAGAAACATGCTCTTCTCACCGCTGAAGTAAACGAAATAAACCTAATTATTTCACTCGCCGACCGCTTTTCATCGTGGTCGAAGCTTGTACGTTGTGTAGTTTTCGTCTGTCGTTTCGCAAAACTCTTACCACTTCGTGACGCTATAATCGCATCCGATTTGGATTACGCAGAAAATTTAATATTACGTGAACTTCAGCGTTCTCACTTCGCTGACGAAATAGCAAACCTACGGGCCGGCAAGCGTTGTAGCCCAGTGTTTCAACGTCTCAAACCCTTTCTACAAGATAATCTTATCAGAGTCGGAGGGCGTTTGAGAAATTCCGATATAAGCTTCGACAACAAACATCCGATAATACTCCCGCGAAAAGGTCATATTTTAGATCTTTTGGTCGATTATTATCACAAAGTAAACTGCCATGCAGGTCCAGATTTGTTGATGTCTATATTGCGCCAAAAATACTGGATTCTGTCCGCTCGCAACTTAATTCGGAGTCGGGTTCACAAGTGTCTACCCTGCTTCCGACTAAACGCTAAACCAAATTTCCCAGAAATGGCAGATCACCGCTCCTGTCGTGTCACTCCGACCGCGAAACCGTTTATATACACGGGCACTGATTACGCAGGTCCTTTTAAGGTGACTCTTTCTCGTGGTCGCGGTATTCGCTCGACGAAGGCATACGTGTGCCTTTTCGTGTGCTTAACTACCCGCGCTGTGCACATAGAGGTTGCAAGCGATTTAAGTGCTGCTAGTTTTCTAGGAGCGTTTAAGCGTTTTTTGTCCCGGCGTGGTCCAGTTTCTCGCGTGTACTCAGATAACGGCACTAATTACGTTTGCGCTAAGCGTATGCTTTCAGAACTACACGATTTTTTACTGTCAAAACACTTTAAAACGGAATTTGGCCACATATTAGCTGAAAACCGCATCGATTGGGCGTTAAATGTCCCGTCCGCCAGCCATTTTAATGGAAATACCGAAACAAACGTTAAGAGTCTTAAAACTCATTTATACCGCGTAGTAGGTGACCAAATTCTAACGTTCGAAGAGTTCAGTACGGTGCTTGCCCAGATCGAGGCAGTAATGAACTCTCGGCCTTTGTGCCGTACGCTATCCAATGATCCATCGGAGCCTCTCGCGTTGACACCGGCTCACTTTTTAACATTTACGCCTTTAAAATATCTTCCAGTTAGGGATATAGAAGAAGGTCCGTTACATTTGCTTACGCGTCAAGAACTTATAGACAAACTTGTCCAGTCGTTCTGGAAGCGCTGGAAAGCCAATTATTTGCATACACTGCAGACGCGAAATAAATGGAACACGCCGACTAACCCCATTGCGAAAGGTGACGTCGTAATACTTAAGGTCGATAACGCACCGCCGCTCCACTGGCCGCTAGGATTAGTCGAGGAAGTCTTCCCTGGATCGAACGGTGTTACGCGCGTTGTTCGTATTCGCACTGCTACAGGATCTTATTTGCGTCCTGTAGTACGTCTTTGTCCCCTACCTAAAGAATAGTTTGATATTTTAATATTTAGTTTAGGTTAGGGTCCGCGTTAGTTAATTTAGTTTAATTTCATACAAGTTCCGCATCGCTTTTTCTTCTTTTTTTTTTGAAGACAACGCTTCAAGCCCGGGGGAATGGTTGCGCGGATAACGCATTAAACAATATAATTTATATTAAATGATTAAATTGCTCAAAACCTTTCCTGGCTCCTTGATTCTCCCACAATTTCCGATCCATATCGGCAACCTCATTCGCACGCTACGAGATGGCGTTACGAGTCTCCAAGCCAGTGCAATCTGGAGAAATAAGCCTACCAAATTAGAAGACATTTTTTCGCCGCATAATACTGCACCAACATGGCGTCAGCCAGTCGGCATTAAGCCTCCTCCGCTCCGCATAAAAATCTTCATAAACCGCAACGCAAACACCATACAAGAGTGAAAACAGTGAAATTATATCCCTAACAATAACTGCAAGTGATAAGTGCTCGAGGCCTGTGAAGATCAGCTGATCCAGGGGCGAATTTGGACAAAGATTACACCGCCAGCGCACATCGAGATTTCTGAGGTACGTTGCCGATTTTCCAGATTTTCCATTCCCACTTGAGCAATTTATCATTAGAAAAATACAGTCCATTTAAATCGAAACGAATAAAATATATTGTCGTGAACTCCAAGCTAAAACGATCTTGGAAGTTCAAATAACCGCACAGCCATATATTATTGAAAATAAAAACATATAGAGGAAGATGATCATATCGATGCTTTTTTCAAGGGCTTGATACCGACGATAAAAAAAATTCGCCTTATTATTAACATATAGCAAAAGGAAGAATATTCCAAGTTGTTCAGGATTTAGAATGGGAACGGTTCAGCTCTGATCCTCACACTTATATATCACCATCGTTTTCATCATCACCATCAACATCTACTCCAACCCCTCCGCCGCCACCACCGTCGACACAACAAGAAGATAATTCTATAGACACAGACCTATCAACATCTTTGAGGGATTATAACCCCTCCAGTAGCAACCCCGAAAATTCGACGGTTGAAGAATCATAAAATAAATGTCATAATAAATATAATGAAAATGTTTTTGAGAATGTCCTTAATTCTGTTATAATTACCTTGTATATGTACCTTTTGTTTACACTCTCCCGTCTGTAAACTTTAATTTTGCTGTCTCAAGTGTACAATATGCGATTGATTGATTGATTAAAGTCTAAGTAAATTGCAAACAACACATAATCGGGAAGTATTTTTTTTTTCTGTAGTAATTACCTGAGACACAGTGCTAATCGTTGTTAAGGTTCTATCGGTGTCTTGAATCTCGTCTGCTGTTTTGTAAGGGCGGGGTTTAGCTCACTTAGTAAAATGTCAAAGTTTTCTTGGACATTCTAAAATATCCAAAGAATTTTTCTTCATTGTCTGGTAAGTATCTAGATAGAGTATTAAATTCTCCGTGAAATTGACGCCTTCTCCAAAGAGGTTGCACGCTCCATTTCCGTTTAACCTGGTTCTTCTTAGTTCTTGCTTTTGCTTCCTCTTCATCTAGAATTCTAGAGCTATCGCAATAGCAGCCATCTCCAGTAAAGAAAACTCCATTATTATTAAATTTCGATAATTGGGAATATTCACATCACTACGCCGTATTGAAGCGACCGTGGCGGCTTATAACCCGTTTAACACTCGGTGTAGTTTAACGTGTAGAACGGATGGGCCTCGCTCCGGCCCCGCCCCGGCCCGGTCTCGGCCCGGTCTAATATAAATCATTAAGTATTTATTTTAGGTTGT
This sequence comes from Erebia epiphron, assembly GCA_963932025.1. NCBI lineage: Eukaryota > Metazoa > Arthropoda > Insecta > Lepidoptera > Nymphalidae > Erebia > Erebia epiphron. The sequence goes on from OZ009948.1 coordinate 5,207,314, forward strand.
AACGTGTTTTTTAAGGGCTTGTACACAAAACTGCGGTGCGACGTCGCATCGCAAAAACCTGCGACCTCGCACGACGCATCGCAAGAACATACGAACTGATTCACATCGCGTATTTCTGCGATGTTACGTCACACTTGTTGACCATATTATGTTTAGTTCGCTCTGAGACTGCGCAAGGGCAAGACGTGTACATGTAAAAAAATGACAGAGTACGACGTTGATTTTTTAATATCACTGATTGAGTAGCGCCCTGTTCTTTGGGACACTAGTAATGAAGATTATAAGAACAAATTCATCAAACAAGATGCTTGGAAGGACGTATGTAAAAGTTTATTACCAAATTTCGAGGAAAAAGAAAACAATGAAAAAACTAAACTTGGTAAGTAGACAAATACATTTATTAAGTATAACTTCTTTTTACTAAAACTACCTACAAATCAAACATTCTATTCATATAAGCACAAAAAATATTCTTTAAATGTTTTGCAATGTTTAGGCGTCGACAGCGAGTTACTTTTTTGTTTTGCGATGTGATCTTTTTGTACCTGTTGTATTTATTGACTTCATATCAAGAAAGCGAGCAACAATGTAAGCCGCATTGCATATTCTTAAATTTTTTGTAGTTGCCAGCTTAATGCTCCAACTTCACTAGTAAAGTAATCCGAATATTCGTTTCTTATTATATTTGCACTTACTACCTGACTACCTACATTTCGACCCTTGTTGAAGTGGTTGTAGTTCGGAATCATCTATGATCATTTCAACAGGGGTGTCTAATCCATCACGGTTAATTACAAAGTTATGTAGTATGCAACAAGCCTTGACAATGTAGCCCTTGTAATTAAAAAACGTGATCCACTGTTTGAGGGACTACGAATACGAATATGTTTCCCATCAACGGCTCCAATACAGTTAGGGAAGTTGGCTTTCTTGTCAAAGTTCGCAGCAATTTCTTCAAACAGCTGTTGCGGTATTTTTGGTATGTTTTCATTTAAACAAAATTTCCATATTGCACTACAAACTAATCGTATTATTTTAGCAACTGTACTTATTCCTCGATAATAATCTAAATGTATATTTCTGATTTCACTTCCGGTCGCTAGGAATCTGTAACATAAATAGAAAAAAAAGGATTAATTTATATAATAAACTTGAAAAGTTACACTAACCTAAAACGATATAAACATACATAAATTAAATATTGTCTATTTTTTTTGCAGGTAATTCAGTAATACAAAGATGGAGGGGGATTAAGGATACCTTTAATAAATATGAAAAGAAACTCAAAGATGCAAGTAGGTCAGGGTCTGGATCAAAAAAATATAAAAGAATATCTACAAAAGAAATACATATAGAAAGAATCTGTACAAACAATTACAATTTCTTAAGAAAAATTTACAAAATGAGACCACTACCAGTATAAAAGAATCAGAAAATGAGCCAGATAATCAAGAAGGTTCATCTAAAACACGTTACCAAAAGCAACCACCAAAAAGAAAGATGGTAATAATAATTTTGAAGATGATATTGTAAAGATTTTAAAGGAAACGGAGAATAGACACATATCTTTTTTTAAAGGTATTCTACCATCACTTGAAAGGTTAGATGACAATAAAACACTAATCTTTCAGAGCAGAGTTCTTCAAATTTTAACAGAATTGTATCAACCTCACGGCTACTACTATCCGAATAGCTATCAAACTCAACATTTTGCTACATCTCAAAAAACGCCACTGATACGTCCACAGTCATCTGCGAGTTACATACCAGATCAAATTGATTCACCTAGTAATGATTTTTCTACCTCAAGCATATTAAGCACACTTTCAACTGAAGAAGACTTTGATTTTACGTAAATTTAATCGATTGTAATATTTGGAAAACGCTTTTCTCAATAAAAGCTTATGTAAACAATTACAGTCTTATTCATAAAAAAAGCTTATAGAACGTTTGTAACGTTCATTAGTTAAAATGCTCGATAAGCCTATGAAACGTTCGATAAATAAGCAAAAATGTTGCCATTATTATGAAATTCACAAACAAGTTTGACGAATATACCGAATCGACCACAGAGAATATGTATCGATTGTCCAAATACGTCTGATCATAGACAATATTACTGCTTAAAACCATATTTTGTTGTCTACGGAACGTCAAGTTGTTTCAAGTGGTCAGCGTATTTTTGAAGTAAAAGTATTATAAACGTGGTTTATTATAACATGGAATCTCAATCGAAGACCGTTAAAAGGCAAAGAAGTGAAAACTGGTTGGAGGAAGATAAGGTTTGTACTGATACACCTAAAATTGGACCAAAGTAAGGACACATTCTTACACCTCTTATACTAACGCTTGTGTATTCTTCTAATTATTAGATAATATTGAAAGAATTAATAAGGGAGAGGGTTTCAATCGTCCAAAATAAAAACACAGACGCCAACACGAACGCGAAAAAGGTGGCGGCTTGGAATGATTTACGTACTAGGTACCAAATTCGATATGTTTTGAATAATTTAATAAGGTTTTTTGTGTTAGTAGTTTATAACTCAGCATTTCGTGTTTCAGTTTTAACAATATGGCCCACACTCCGAGAACACTGCAACAAATTAAAGCTCAGTGGGGCATAATAAAAATGTCTGAAAAAAAAAAAGAAGTGCCTGGAACGGAAACAAAGACTCCAAACTGGTGGTGGTCCACCACCTGCTACTGACCCACCAACTGGTGATGACATATCAGTGTGGCTTCCTCATGAGTTTACTGTAGATTTGAATGAGTTTGATTCGGATAACCAGGTACATCAAAGATGCATACTCTTGTTCAATAAGTATTCCATCTGCAGTAAAGAAACATTTATGTAATTATATTAATTCTTGTTTCAGCTTTTAACTGACAATAAAACGGAGAAACCAGAACTACCAATATTAGTACTTAACTCACCACTTCTCTGTGACAATCCTGAACCAGAAATAGAAATGGTATGTGTATTATACAGTTGTTAATAAGTTGTAGCTGTCACCGATTATATAATATGATATTATACATTGTAATGCATAATAAATAATTTTAATTTCATTATTTTAGATGTCGCAACCAGGCACATCCACAAAGATCGAACACAATACACCAACAAATAACTTATTGGTAAATATGACATGTGTTTAAACTTCATTTGCATTGAACTCCAAGTACCTAAATGATGTCCAGAAATAATTAAAATTTTATTCTTTCTGATGTCACAGGCAAGTACTTCAAAACAACCGGAAACACCACAAATTACCAACACACCAACAAAGAAAAGACTAAAGAGTCCAAATTATAAATTAAAAAATAAACAGGTAGGTACATATATTATTTTTTATCTCTTTTAATTCTTTTTTATCCTGATACATACCTATAACTACCATAGTAACTAATATTTATATTTGTTTGTGGCACTTGAAACAAGATTCAGTATAGACATGTAATCTCAACAATCAATTAATACAATGTACAAGCTAAATCAAAATTAATTAAATTAAACTGATGTTGATGAAACTAGTACAATCTAGTAGAATCAATTATTTATTTATGATACATACATTGTTGTTTGGATATACTAATAACATTTTTTATTTCAGATCAACAAGGGCAGTGCAAGTGCAGCACTGCAAATAGCTGAGATTGAAATTGCCTGCAGAAAGGAACTCCACGAGGCGCAGCTGGCCAATGAAAAGCAAAAGCTGAAAAATTTATTATTAAAAGAAGAAGTTTTGAAAAATAAACTTATTTATTACAAAAACAAATTAAATTGATTGCATTGTACATTATTTTTTATTATTAACTACTCACTAAAATGTCTCATAATAAAAGTTTGTAAACCAGCATTAGCATTAGCACTACCCCTTGGAACTTCTACGTACACTTCCCTGTTATTTTCGATGCTGCTCTCTAACTGCATGTCTCCATGGTCAATTGCAATATTGTGAAGCACAGCTAAAGCAACTATTGTGGTCTTCACATTTTGTAGCTTGCAGGTCATGCCAAATAGAAGGCATTGAAATTTTTGCTTCCATACTCCAAAGCAACGTTCTACAGTATTTCTTGGAGCAATATGTGCTTCATTATATTTTTCCTCACTTCGGTTCCGAGGCCTTAGAATGGGAGTGAAGAGGTAAGGTTCTAATTTGTATCCAGAGTCGCCTAAAAGTCGTCGTCTGAATGACCCTGTCTCAAAACGCTCTTTGAGTGATGACTCGTTAAAGATTCGGGCATCATGAGTGCTACCTCTCCACCTGGCAACAATATCTCGGATGCGGAGATGTGCATCACAAGTTACCTGTGATAAACAAAACAACATTTCAATGTGGTAGAAAAATATTATGCAGTTCTCTAAAAAAGTATTAGGATGAGAAAATACCTGAACATTGAGTGAATAAAATCCTTTTCTATTTATATAATACTAGCTGATGCCCGCGACTTCGTCCGCGTGGTTTAAGTTTTTTGTTATTCCCGCGGGAACTCCTTGATTTTCCGGGATAAAAAGTAGCCTATGTCACTCTCCAGGTCCTCAACTATTCCCATGCCAAAAATCACGTCAATCCGTTGCTCCATTGCGGCGTGATTGAAGGACAAACCAACAAAATAAATTAATTTCGCATTTATAATATTAGTATGATGAAGTATGATATGATTGGGCTGCATCGCCTCCACATTTGCGGATTTTGATATGAGTACAATCAATACAACCAATAACAGTTGGGAAACTTCGAATTTTATAAAATTCTCTCATCATACGCTCTTCTTCAGCAAAAGTACTGGGCATTTTAATAAAAGAAGCTGAGTGTCGTGCAAGTGCACGTGCAACTCTGGCACAAATCCGACTGGTGGTTACTTGAGATAATCCATGGTGGTCTCCAGCGTCTTCTTGAACCTGTAATGGAAATATAGGATTTGCAAAAGGTTTCATGTCATGCCTACAATAATTTCGTAAATGATTATATATACTGTTCAGATTGTAAAAACTTACCTCTCGACGACCCCAACATCTTATGGCCGTTAAAACTTGGATTTCAGGTGATGTACCGCAGCCTCTACGATCTAAGTTTAGATCATCACGTACTAGGTTGATTATATGAGTCGCAGTAGATTTCTTAAAGCGATAACGCTTCCGAAAGTCTTCGTCGTCCAAAGAAAACGCATCACCCCTGCTTCTGTACACTTTTCTTCGACGCGTACTATTTTCAAGTTGTTCAATCGTTTCAATAACATCTAAGCTGTGTAAAGCTTGCATTATTTTATAAAATCAGCACTAATATTGTAATTTTCAATGTTATTAAGTACTTCAAATTCGATTGTTTTGTTTACAAATTAGCATTGACAAACAATTTGAGTGTCTAATGTCATTTTCTTAGTAATCAGCTGGTATGAGTTCGGCCATCTTGTATCTTAAAATACTGCTAAAGTAGGGTCCTGGCCTCTATAACTTTATGATAGGTTTATAGAACTGTTTAGTGTTATAATGCTGTTATGAATACGATTTTTTGCCAATCTTCCTATAGCGAGCTTAACCCTAGAGTACTAATCATCGCCTGGGAGGCCGCACTCTCACAGTTTTTTCGCTATAATTTCAAATCGCGCGACCATTGCAACTTGCGCGCTCATCTCAACTCTGTACCCCTTGCAACGCGGTGGTTAGCGGTCGCGCGCGTCTCGGGCTCTTGTGGTTGCCGAGTTACAGAGCGTTGGATCGCGTGGGAGGCGATCCTTAGTATTAAAGGTAATTATTTTTATGGACTTATTTATTATTATTGGAGTTTTTTTTGATGAATGGTGCTAATTACATTTATGAAAAATATTATTTTGTTCACAGATGTACCCATCCGATAGACAAATAGAAAAATGGCTGATGGAAGAATACTCTGCCAGTGAGATTGAGGATAATTTTGAAGAAGATTATGATTCCGATGACAGCGTTGCCAATTCTACCTTTGTTCGGACCGATGTTTATGGAAATTATTGTGAAAACATCATAGCACATGTTCCTGATCCCCGCATGAGCGTGTATTACTGTGCGAAATGCAGCAAACCATATTGTTTGGAACATCGTTCACCTAATTGCTTCTCTTGTGACAAGAAATAAAACGACTAAATTTAAAGTTATGTGCCATAAAAATTGTGATGCAAGTTATTAGTTTTTTCTAGTGATCTCAACAGACTGTTAATCTACTTTTAGAAAATGTAAAATTATTTAAATGTTTAAAGGAAAAAATAAAAAAAATCATACTCATAAGATATCTCTGTTTTGCCAAAAAAATTATGTATTGCGTTAAGTTTATAGAACGATACAAGACTGTATTGATTAAGAAAATATATATTTTATTAATTCATTGAAAAAAGTAGAGGTTTCCCTATTATGTAAAATTTAATTTTTTTAATTTTTTTATTAAGACATAAAAAACTACTTGTTTTTCAAAAAGTAGCCTCCCAGGCGATGAGTAGTATTAAGCAGTAAAAAATTTACATTAGTACTCTAGGGTTAAAGAACACTTTACTCTTTAGATGTTCCATAACTTTTTATGAATAAGACCGTTAATGTTTTACTTTACTTACCGGATAGTGAGGCCAATCATTTCCAGAGGCATAACAGGAATTCTCCCCTTGTACGATCGTTTCTGAAGATATGGTGATAATAAACTTAAAAGCTGTTCGAATGAAGATATGCTCATTCTAAAATACTCAAAAAAAAATTTTTCGTCGGTTTTCAAAGCTTCATATTTTAGATGGAAATATTTAGTTCCCAGCGGGATTCATAACAGTAATAAATGGATGAACCCAAAATCTTCTTTGTTTCTTTTTCCTGTATCTCTTAGCAATAACAAAAGTGCATACTTCTTTTTACGATCCATGTCACGACCTAGTATTCAATTTAAAATACGTTTAGTACGGTTGACGGTCGTCGAAGGAATGGTCACCCTGGGAGACGCCTTGCCGCACGAAATCGCATCGCAGCAATTCGTGTCGCAACTTTCTGCGTTGCGAATTCGCATCGCGTCGTATCGCAGTTTTGTGTTCAAGCCCTAACCCCGTTACATTAACTCAATGTTTTTGTTTATTTATAGGATTTGACACTGACAATGCCTATGTCACTGTCAAGTTTGACGTTTGAGTCTTTGTTCTTTGCCTTTTGGATTAGTGTCGCCTCAGACAATGTAAGATTATAGGATGATGCGAGTTGAAACCGTGAATTTTTAATTCAGAGCCGTTAAATTTTTTTTTTTTAATTTGTTTTGCAGTAGTTAATATCGTCTCGGTTCATGACTTCACTTTTCTTCTCGATTTTGACCGATTTGGTCGTGCTTTGATTATTATATATAAACCTGGAAAAATGGTTTGAAACTTGATTATACTCGCTGATGGCGAGCATGTTTTGATATATAAATTATCGGCGTCGAATGACGGTGAGTTTTTAGTAAATTTTTCCTTAAAATATATAGTATTTTCCCTAAATTTTGACCCCGACTGACGCGCGGTTTCTTTTGTTGCAGCCGTTGATCTTCCGTTGATCTTACTTTTACTTTATCGTCAACTTTACCATATGGCGTAAAGGTGATATCAGACAGTTCATTTTTCATTCATTTTTGCCTTTCATTCGGCACCGTTCACTCGAAATGAAATGTCTGAACACAAAATGAATCAAAAGTGCCGAATGAATTCATTAATGAACCGATACAACTATGTTGGATTTTGGCATTCGGCATCATTCACTTTCACACCGAATGAACGAAAAATGCAATCTGAACTCAAAAGAGCACATTCATTCGCATTCGGCCATTTCTTTGAGTCCTGTCAGTAGAAAGCAAACCTCAACGGTCCAATATTGCAGCAAAATGGTGTTCAAATGGAACGATCAAAATACGCTACTGTTTTTGGAGAACTTTAAAAATTATCAATGCCTTTGGAACCATAAACTGGACGAATACAAAAACAAAATATTACGGGCAAATGCTATTAAATCTCTAATTAGTGATTTGAACTTAGAAGTTACTGAAGAAGACATTAAACATAAAATAAAGACGATTAGGACCCGTTATACAACAGAGTTAACCAAAATAAAGCAAACTACTAAAAGTGGATGAGTTACTGAAGAAGACATTAAACATAAAATAAAGACGATTAGGACCCGTTATACAACAGAGTTAACCAAAATAAAGCAAACTACTAAAAGTGGATGCTCATCCGACCACGTCTATGTACCAACTCTGTACTGGTTTAAACATGCAGAATTTTTGAGCAGCGTATGCGTTCCACGGCAGAGTACGTCAAACCTCGTAAGTAGCTCACTTTCAAATAATTATAAACTACATTCATTTGTGTAATATTGTAACGTAGTAGGTTACTTTAGCCTACATAAACATAATTTCTAATTTATATCATCCTTTGAACGTCTTTCGATTAAAGCATTCATCTAAATTCAAAATTATTTTATAACTCGACGCGCGACCTTGGACACGATCAGCCGATGCGAGCGCGGTCTCCCTTTCCCCGCGTCCCGCAGCTAGGCAGTTTTTTTTCTAAGGAATTCATGAGCTCGCGCGGGGCTTCGCGCCATTGCGATTCTACGACTGAAGACGACAGCCCGTGCTCACCTTTTTTCAACTGAACACTTTATTCGCCGTCGCATTCCTTACAAATAAATTAAAGATACGTACGTATTCATCCCCGGAATATCGGGGATCTACGTACGAGTTCAAGTACGATTGCTACGCACTAGCTCCGACGCACCGCCTACACGCTTTCTGCCACGCATACTACCTACTTCCGTGTGTCGTGTCGACATCGCCTACTGCTCGTCGCTGAGGCTGCGGATTCTGTGCGCCTCGCCCACTTCTGGCCTGCGACCTACCTCGCCGAGCATCCTCCGCTTGCGGCCCACCACAGCGACCAAGACAGGGCAGTACCTTGTCCACTGCGGATGGGAAGCAAATAATAGACGGGCCCTAAAACCCACGACCCGATAAACGTGTGTGCCTTATATATTAATACACCTCTTTGTTAAGACGACGTTTCTTTTATTCATCTCTCATAAAGAAACGTTACACTGGCGCTCTCAACGTGGTAATTTCATCATTTCATGGTCATTATTTTGCTTCCTAGTTCGTAGTGGTAAATTTGGTGTGTGTGCTTGTCTTTTAGTTGTAAAACGTTAATTATTTTATTTTTTGGTTGCTAGCAACTAAGGTGTCCGAGATACGTACCTACAGTATTACATGTAACTTGTAAGGCGCGGTCACCTTGTTATGACCTAGGCCACACCCTAAACTTATAAAATTTTAATTTTTGTTTTTTGACGCTTTGAAAATTTTATTTTGTTTTATTGACGCTTTGTGATTATTTGTGTTATCTGCGTTTTATTTTTGTTATAATTTATTTTATACTTTCGTACTCGTATACATTAGTTGCAATAATTATTGATTTTTTGCTTATTTGATTTTATTTTGGTAGATTTTTTATTTTTGTTGCAATCATTCAATCAGTCATTCATTATTTTATTCATTGATTTCATTTTATCATATTACGCTTCTAAAGAAAAACAACCAAAACGTTATTTATTCTTTTAATTTGTAACAGACGGAGTATTTAGTTGTTTTTTTTTCCATTTCATTTTTTTTCGTCATTTGCGCTTTAAATTTTTTTTGTAATTTATTCTTGTAGATTATTTAAAAATGTCTTGCGAGATAAAATTCATGTCCTTACAAAAAGGAGAACTGGAGTATGAGGTCGCTATTCGGGGTGAAACTCCCGGTTCTACAGTTCAGGAGCTAAGGAAACAAATTGCAAAATGTAGTCCCTCATATCCCTCGGAGGATATCCTAACGAGCCCTTTTGAACCTTCAGTTGACCTTCTTGGAGTTTTAGAAGCACTCGACAAGGTCAGCGCTGTAATTTCTGCACCTGCTGATAAGAGCGCACTCCTGCGATCTCAGAATTTACTGAACCATATTTATCACCGGCTTCACCGGATATCACGCACAGACAAAATTCAGGAGGATTATGACGAGTGTGTTGGTCTTTACAAAGATTATAGATCCACACTCAACAAACTTCTGGATACAGCGACAGATCCCTTAGCAACCACGAGTAGCGAATCTCCTTCTACATCCAGTGCCTCAGCTTCACCTCTTACTGTTAATGTCACTTGCGAAGGCAATAATTTAAATTTATTTTCTAAAATTAAATTTGACGGAAAAACCTGCGTTAGAGCTTTTCTTCAACGTATAAATGAATTTTGTCTCGCTAAAAATATTAAATCGGAAAAAGTTTTAAGGAATGCGACGGAAATTTTTCAAGGCGATGCGATTCACTGGTATCGTAGTGTCAAAGACACTGTTGATACTTGGGATCAGCTTGCGATACTCTTGAAGCGGGATTTCAGTCGGCCGGATTATGATTATATACTTGGCTCAGAAATCAGATCTCGTACGCAGGGCGAAAAAGAAAATATTGCTATTTACCTTTCGATTATGTCTGGTCTTTTCTCGCGACTATCGAAACAACCTTCAGAGGATGAAAAATTAGAAATTCTTTTACATAATATTCGGCCATGTTACGCTAGCACATTATCATCAGTTTCATCAATTAAATCCATTGACGAGTTGAGGAATCTATGCCGGAACTACGAGGATATTCAAGCTCGTCTATCACAGTTTAAGGAACCACCGAAAGCAACGGCGGATACCTTAGCCCCTGAATTTGCTTACGCTAGTAGTACAGGCAGCAAACAGAAATCTAATTTTTCACAAAAATTTAACTATAACTATAAATTTAAGAATACAGCTAGTGACTATAGTAAATTTAATTCAAATAAACCTCAAAATTTAAATAATAAAACTACAAATTCAGATAGCGACTATGTTCACGCAGTCAGTGCCCCTGAAAATAAAAAACGACCTCGCTTCTGTATTCGTTGTCGCACTGATACTCACAGCACTAGAGGGTGTACTGCTGACCGCAGTGAAATTTTCTGTTTCGGCTGCAGACGTAAAAATGTGAAATTTCCAGACTGCCCAGACTGCGCTAATAAATGTCCTGATGCAAAAAACTAGGTTCAGAGAATTGTGTGGATGCTAAATTTGATAAAAATAATTGGCAAAATTGGCTTGATACAATAAGTTTATATTTTAAAACCTATAGAACCCACACAATTCTCAATAAAAACTATAACTACGATAGTAGACCTCACGCATCGGTTCAAGTTTGTGGTCACAATTTTTTAGGTCTTTTGGACTCAGGTTCTGGTGTTACGATCTTAGGTAACGGTATCCACTCCACTTTTGAAAGCCTCGGTCTATCTCTAATTAAGGAGAACTGCATCACTGTTATTGCGGCTGGTGGACAACGTTTGCGAAGTCTCGGTTACATTAACTTACCTATAGAATTCGAGGGTCAATTTCACATTTTACAAGCTTTTGTTGTCCCGGAAATTACACCCGACATAATTCTCGGCATTGACTTTTGGCGTAAATTTCAACTTTGTCCAAAATACGTGAATAGCATTCGCACGGTGAGCAGCGAAATTGATAATACTATAGTTGATACCTTTATACAACCTTATACTAACTTAACAGAGACTGAAAAACAGCTGGCTGACAACGTCATTAAACTTTATAATGATATTTCATTTGAACAGAAGGGTCTCGGTATTACCAATCTTACTACCCATAACATTGATACTGGAGACGCTGAACCTATTCGTCAACGGTACTACCGAATGTCACCCGATAAACAAAGAATCTTAATTGAGGAGTTGGAGGCAATGCTTAAACTCGGAGTCGTAGAACCTTGCGAGAGCCCTTGGTCCTCTCCGGTCCTACTTACCCCTAAAAAAGATGGAAGACTTAGGTTTTGCTTGGACAGCCGAAAACTCAATGCTGTTACACGTAAAGATGCGTACAGATTGCCTTACGTTTCTGAAATTTTAGATAACCTCAAAAACGCTAAGTACTTATCCAGCATCGACTTGTCTAAAGCTTTCTGGCAAATACCGATTACGGAGAAAGATCGCGATAAAACTGCCTTTTACATTCCCGGTCGTGGTACATATCGATTTGTAACTATGCCATTTGGGTTAACAAACGCGCCAGCAACTCAGCAACGATTGGTTGATCTTTTATTTTATGGTCCCGAATTTGAAAACTCAGTATTTGTTTTCGTGGATGACATTATAATAATTTCGCCAGACTTTGATACTCACATATCCTTATTAATAAAAGTATACAAAAAATTACAATCGGCTAATCTAAGCATAAATTTATCTAAATCTGTTTTCTTTCGCGATGAATTGAAGTATCTTGGGTATGTTGTTAATTCTAAGGGTTTGCATGTCGATCCTGGAAAAGTCGATGCCATTCTTAATTTCCCTACTCCTACTAACAAGAAAGAGGTGAAAAGATTCCTTGGTACAGCTTCTTGGTACCGACGGTTCGTACCAAATTTTAGTACAATTGCAGGTCCTTTAAATCAATTAACATCCTCTGGTAAAAAGGCTAAACCTTTTGTTTGGACTAAAGAAGCCGAGGAATCTTTCAACAAACTTAAAGAATGTTTAATTTCAGCTCCCATTTTATCTTGCCCAGACTATAATCTTCCGTTTGAGGTACATACCGACGCAAGCAACTTCGGGATTGGCGCTCTGCTAACTCAAACTATTGATAAGGTTGAACATCCTATAGCCTATATGAGTAGAACGCTATCGGCTAGTGAGCGTAATTACAGTGTGACTGAACGCGAGACACTTGCGGTTCTCGTAGCGCTAGAGCATTGGAGATGTTATCTTGACAATGGCCAGCGATTTACCGTCTATACCGATCACTCAGCTCTAAAATGGTTTCTTAATTTAAATAACCCTACTGGCCGTCTTGCTCGCTGGGGTGTCAGACTCTCGTGTTTCAATTTTGAAATCAAACATCGTCGAGGAGTCGATAATATCATTCCAGATGCTCTTTCACGTGCTTTCCCGGTATCATCTTTAACTACAACTCAAATTGCGGACCCGTGGTATCTTAATATTTTTAATGGTTGTCAAAATTCTCCAACATCTTTTCCAAACTTCATCGTTAAAAATAACCAGCTTTATCGTTACACGCAATCTAAATGCACTCTTAATAAGGAATTCGAATGGAAGGAAGTCGTACCTGAGGAGCGACGTCAGCAGATTCTAACTGACTGTCATTCCGAACCTACTGCTGGTCATCTGGGTATTTTTAAAACTTATAAGCGTCTTTCACTTCGTTTCTATTGGCCAGGCATGTACGCAGACGTCGCTAACTTTGTCTCTCGTTGCGATAAATGCCAAACTTATAAACAGTCTACACATGGCACTTTAGGAACTATGGGTAGACCGAAACAAGTCTCTCGCCCCTTCCAAATGATCTCGGTTGATCTAATGGGCCCTCTTCCCATTACTAGGTCGCGTAATAGTTATATCCTTGTGGTAACGTGCTGTTTTTCAAAATTTTGCTTGATTTTTCCAATAAAGAAGGCTACTGCGGAAATTATAACAAAAATACTAGAAGAATCTGTAATATTAGTGCACGGCGTTCCGCAAGCAATTTTGATGGACAATGCTAGTATTTTTTGTGGAAAAGTGGCGGATTCTTTCTTTAAAAAATATAGAATTCCAAAACTTTACTATACCCCTAAGTACACTCCTCAAGTCAACTTAGTCGAGCGGTATAATAAAACTATAATGACGTGTATCTCCATGTATGTAGACGATGATCATAGGTCATGGGACGTACTTATTCCCAAAATTCAATTCGCAATTAATAACTCTGTAAACGAGTCAACAGGATTTACTCCTTCATTCCTAGTCTATGGTCGCGAACTTGTTCCTTGTGGGTCTCACTACGTTGATAATGATCACAGCGATGAAATATTATTTTTGCCTCGTGAAATCTATGCAGAAAACATAGGTCATTTAGCTTCAATATTTGATACAGTTCAGTTTAGACTTTGGCAGGCTCATGTAAAAAATACTTCTCATTACAACACTCGCCGAAAATTCGCAGAATTTAACGTAGGTGACATAGTCATGAAGCGTGCTTACTTCTTAAGCAACAAGGAAAATCGATTTTCTCGAAAATTGGCTCCTAAATTTATTAAGGCCAGAATAGTAGGTAAAAAGTCACCCTTAGTCTATGTTTTGCAAGACATGACTGGGAAAGACCTAGGTACATGGCATATAAAAGACCTAAAATGTATAGGCAAGTATTAAAATTAATTATTAAGTCTTGGATTTTAATTATTACTATAATATATTTAATACTATTTTAATGGTATAACTCTCCCCATATTTAACATCTTTTATGCTTAGTTAGTACAAGAGTTTTTGGTTTGATAATACCGTTAACTTTGTCGTGATAGGATGCGTCAGTATTTAAACTAATACTTACTGTTGCTTTTATTGTTTGCGTGAAGTATGAAAGTTTATGAAAGGATAGCTTGAATCGATAATGTACTCACGTCTCTTTAGCAGATATAATTTGGTGGATTTTATTTTGAGAAGAATAAAATCCTTTCGTAGGAGAGGGGAATATGTAACGTAGTAGGTTACTTTAGCCTACATAAACATAATTTCTAATTTATATCATCCTTTGAACGTCTTTCGATTAAAGCATTCATCTAAATTCAAAATTATTTTATAACTCGACGCGCGACCTTGGACACGATCAGCCGATGCGAGCGCGGTCTCCCTTTCCCCGCGTCCCGCAGCTAGGCAGTTTTTTTTCTAAGGAATTCATGAGCTCGCGCGGGGCTTCGCGCCATTGCGATTCTACGACTGAAGACGACAGCCCGTGCTCACCTTTTTTCAACTGAACACTTTATTCGCCGTCGCATTCCTTACAAATAAATTAAAGATACGTACGTATTCATCCCCGGAATATCGGGGATCTACGTACGAGTTCAAGTACGATTGCTACGCACTAGCTCCGACGCACCGCCTACACGCTTTCTGCCACGCATACTACCTACTTCCGTGTGTCGTGTCGACATCGCCTACTGCTCGTCGCTGAGGCTGCGGATTCTGTGCGCCTCGCCCACTTCTGGCCTGCGACCTACCTCGCCGAGCATCCTCCGCTTGCGGCCCACCACAGCGACCAAGACAGGGCAGTACCTTGTCCACTGCGGATGGGAAGCAAATAATAGACGGGCCCTAAAACCCACGACCCGATAAACGTGTGTGCCTTATATATTAATACACCTCTTTGTTAAGACGACGTTTCTTTTATTCATCTCTCATAAAGAAACGTTACAATATTTATTTCAGTATGTTTTACAGTATTGATGACCAGATGGCGTAGTATTAACTACCACTGCGCCACGAGCATGTCTGTTCGTCTTGGTGTGGTTGTCTTTTCTATTTATATATGATAGGTATTATGAGTATGTGGGTATTTACAAAAAATCAAAATTAAGTCTCTATAACGTTGTCTAGAATTCATAGTACAAGCTGTGTTCGGTTTTAGATTAGATGACGTTGTGATGACATTTTTAAAGAAAGCAAGGCCAAAAATGAATGAATATAACATTCTTAAATTAACTTTAACATACTTTTCTTATTATGTTCCATTGCCATGGTATAGTGCATGAAGTGACAAATTTGTC
Source organism: Erebia epiphron (assembly GCA_963932025.1). Taxonomy (NCBI): domain Eukaryota; kingdom Metazoa; phylum Arthropoda; class Insecta; order Lepidoptera; family Nymphalidae; genus Erebia; species Erebia epiphron. Next base: position 5,222,953 of record OZ009948.1, read on the forward strand.
TGCATATGCATCACGCACGCGGCGGCCGTTTTCACTGTGGTTTCTTGCATTAGTTGGTGGTAAATCAATTAATGCTAAAGATGGTACTTCGCGCCATTCTCCTGGTATAAGGCATCCTGTGTCCCAATCCTCAGTTTCCAGTGATTGTTGTGTCACGTAATTTTTTGAAGTTTTTTTCAGCCAATTATGTAGTACACACGTCGTTTTATCAAGTTGTTCAACTTTTTGTACTGATAAGGGAATCGGCTTTTCAAAGATTCGGAATTTTGACACTAATATTCCGAAAGTGTTTTCTACCACGCGTCGGGCTCTTGATAATTGATAGTTAAATATTTTTTGTCTATCGCCAAACTCCCCTCTAGTATTGTATGGTTTCAAAATATCCGTTCGCAAAGGAAAAGCGTCATCTGCAACGATTACACCTTCTTTTGGAAAATTAAGACGATTTAATGACAAAGCCTCATTAAATGTTGATTTATTGAAAACAGACGCATCGTTTGCTCTTCCGTTGGTTCCAACATCTATATAAATGAAATTATATTTCGCATCCACTACTGCAAATAAATGAATACTAAAATTCTTTTCGTAGTCAAAATAATCAGAGCCTGAACTTCCTGGGCATCTTATTTTCACCAATTATCCGTCCATCGCACCGCAGCAGTTTGGAAAGTTCCAAAGTCGATAGTAGTCTTTCATTACGTTTTCCCATTCATTTTGACTTTCAGGAACCTGTAACAATATCAACATTATAATTACAGGATGCATCAGTAAACTCGCAGACAGATTCCCAAGTGACTCAAAATGAAAGCTTTGCTGAACCTGATCACAACAATTCTCAAGTTTGTAGTGTGGCACAGAAGACACCAAATTGTGAGAGCAATAGAAACGGAAGTAGTGGACTGATGACACCATCTTTGTCTGCAAAACCAATAAACCGGAAAAGGAAGATTGATATACCAATTGATAGAGCAATCAAAGAACTAAAAACTATAAGCGAGCCAAACAAAGAACAAATTGAAGATGAGTTTGATTTATTTTGCAAAAGTTTAGCAGTACATCTCAAGAAAATGCCCCTGGATAGGGCATTAATTTGTCAGGAAAAACTTCAATCGGTGATGACCCAGGAACGTCTAGCTCAGATGTCACTACCACAATCAATTTACTCGGACTCCAGCACTCCATCCCCATTTTATATCAACCAGTCTCCTCAATATGATGATTCCTACCAACAAGTACACTCACCAGTTATTATATCTGTACCCATGAGCTCTCCACAAATTGAGACGAATCAAATCACAGTAGCTGAAACATCTACCCAAGAAAACATACTTGCAGAAGCTTTAAAAATTATTATCTAAATATTCACCTTCGAATTCTTTTAATAATTTTTTTTAAGTAGTTAACTATATTTTTTATTGAAACAAAATATATATTACTGGCCTTTATAAAGTCAGAGGTCCTGACGGTAGGAACCTGTCCGGTTACTACTATGATGGCACGGGTACGCGACCCCGGCTCCTCGAGCTACTTTTGGTCACTACCCCTACCTATCCGTGACAAAAGTATCCTTCAACCCTTACTTCCCCCCGCCCCCCCTCTCCTTCTTGTCATCAATCACAGCTCCTATCCTTATTCCAATTTCCTCTCATTTACTCCTTGCCTCTTAGGGCTTAAAGAATCCAATTCTTTAAAAGGCCTAATTGGAACAGTCGATATCAAAGCAGGATAGCGACTTAGGGCGGCGGCGGAAGAATGCCATGCGCATCAACGGCAACGCTCACAGGTGGAAAAGCCAGTCTCACTTTTAGTTCTACAGTTTTTAATTGTGGTTTTGTAAGTGAGGCTTGTTGTTCGGCCCACTGCTTACCCACCAACACGCACTAGACAAGCGCGGTGGGTTAAACGTCTAACCCCCTCCGATTTTATATGATGAACACAAAACGCAAAAGGCCCCTAGTTCCCGGCGGCTCCACAAGAGCAAGGGATGCTAAGAATCTCCGGGTGGGAAATCCTCAACAAACAACGACCACGGCTTACGTTAATAAGGATAAAAATGAGATTATTAATATTCTAACCTACAACGTGCGAACACTTCGAACAGAAGAACGTCTTGTAGAGCTAGAAAATTGCCTGAGAGATATTAAATGGGATATTATTGGATTATCAGAGGTGCGTAGAGAAGGTGAAGACACTTTAGAAAAGAAATGACAATATATTTTATTACTACGGGCAAACAAGTGGATTAAATGGGGTCGGTTTTCTTGTAGCTAAACGATGGAAAAATAATATTTTAGAATTTAAATCATATTCAGAACGGATAACAACACTTAAATTCAAAATCAACGATAAAGAATCTCTGACGTTGATACAAGTATATGCACCTACTTCTAGTCATCCTGATGATGAAGTCGAGGAGTTTTACGATCTTCTCAATAAAGCTTTGGATGAACAACGCAGTGGCTGAAGCATGATACTTGGAGATTTCAACGCCAAAGTTGGACAGATGGAAGAATTAGATGATAAACAGGTACGGGGTAGGCATGGGTTAGGAGAAAGAAATGAGCGTGGCTCACGTTTGATGCAATTTGTTTTTGGTCAGAATTTATGTATTTGCAACAGCTTATTTTATAAAAAACCACAACGTAGATAGACTTGGATGTCCTGTAATGGAAAAACTAAAAATGAAATTGACTTCATCTTAACATCAAACAATAGATCAAACTCCGTAAAAATATTGAAGTCATTAACCACATTAAATTTAGTTCCGATCACCGACCTGTAAGGGCAAGAGTAAATATAAAAATAGATAGATTTAAGAAATTAGCCAGCAGTATAAGACGTATCGATAGGACCACTCTGCTTAATAACAAGGACGTCTTTAATCTAGAGCTCCATAATACATTCAGCTTGTTGAATTTAGAAAATAGTGCAGAAGATTCTGAGAACGATGTTCAAAACCAATACGATTTAATTACAAAGGGTATCAGAATAGCAAGTGGTAAAGTCAAACGTACAAATAAAAAATATGAGAAACTAACCAATGATACAATTAAATTAATAATAGAAAGAGAAAACTCCAAGCCAAATACCTTAAACAATAACGAAGAATATAGAAGAAAAGACAAATTGGTAAAACGCAGTATAAGGAAAGACATTAGAAAATTTGAACTTAACACAATTAAAATAGCTTTAGAACAAAATAAATCACTTCGGACAGCACGACATGGTATAAGCAGAGGCAAATCTTGGATCACACACATGAAGGACGAGAAGGGTGTGAAACAGGGCTCCCGTGATAAAATTTTAAATATATGTACCCAATTTTATAAAAAATTATACTCAGATAACAGTAGACCTCAGTATCATAATAGTAAGTTAGATGTTGATGACATTCCTCCCATTACTGCCTATGAAGTAAATCTAGCTTTATCTAAAATGAAGTTTGGTAAAAGTCCAGGTGAGGATGGTATCACAACTGAAGCCCTCAAGATTGGCAAATCAGTGTTAATTCCGATGATCACAAAACTATTTAATTCTATTTTACTCACTGGAACCTTCCCATCTCAATTTTGTCACTCCAACGTAATTTTACTTCACAAGAAAAGCGATAAATCCGATATAAATAATTATAGACCGATAAGTCTTGTCTCACACCTATATAAGACTTTTATAAAGGTAATTGAGAATAGAATCGCAGGTGAGCTGGACATGCATCAGCCACCAGAACAAGCAGGCTTTCGTCGAGGTCTCTCCACGATTGATCACCTACAAACTCTGAATCAAGTTATTGAAAAACATACAGAATTCAATTTACCTCTTTATCTTGCTTTTATAGATTACTCCAAAGCGTTTGACAGCATAACACATAATTCAAAATTCGAGTCATTAGAAAAACAGAATATAGATCCCGCATACATTGATATAATTAAAAACATTTATTATAATAGTACTGCAGCATTAAAAATAGAGAATCTCGGTCCTTCATTCAACATTGAAAAAGGAATTAAACAGGGTGATCCTTTATCCCCAAAATTATTTACTTGCGCATTAGAAGAAGTTTTTAAGAAATTAGCTGCAGGGTGGATTAGTAAGGGTATTGAAATCAGCGGCCGTAGGCTAACAAACCTTCGTTTTGCTGATGACATCATCCTATTTTCATCATCGGCGGCAGAACTGGAGCAGATGCTCACTGATCTAAACTTGGCAAGCCTTGAGGTTGGACTAAAGATGAACATGTCGAAAACCAAGCTAATGACTAATAGTACAAAGAGAAGGATAGAAGTGGGAGGTGGTAGAATTGAATATGACCAGGAGTATATTTATCTTGGCCAAATAGTTTCTTTTCAGGCACGCCAAGATAAAGAGATCACAAGGCGCATAGAAAACGCCTGGAGAAGCTTTTGGTCATTGAAAGACCAATTGAAGGGTGACCTTCCATTGTGTCTGAAACGAAAGCTCATGGACGTATGCATTCTACCGACTCTCACATATGGTCTTGGTCCCTGACAAAATCTCAAAAGTCCAAACTCAAGGTTTGCCAAAGAGCCATGGAACGCAGCATACTAGGTTTAAAACTAGCAGATCGTGTAAAAAACTCAGACATACGATCCAAAACGCTAGTAGCCGACGTAGGCCTTGCAGCAGCTTCACTCAAGTGGGACTGGGCTGGTCATGTGAGCCGTATGCCAGAAGACTTATGGGCTAAATCTGCTTCGTTCTGGACCCCCCAAACTCATCAACGCCAGCGTGGTAGGCCGAGGCTACGGTGGCGTGATGAACTGGACAAATTTTATGCTCAGTGGCCCATAGAAGCACAGACTAGAGAGTCGTGGAAGAATCGGAGGGAGGCCTTTGCCCAGTCGTGGGACACCATAGGCTAGATTAGATAGATAGATAGACCTTTATAAAATTACCAAGAGCCGTATAAATAGCTTCACATACTTCTTGGAAAAAGTAGGATATTGTATTTCGAGGTACTCTGTATAAATACTCTAAACTTCCAAAGCTATCACCAGTTGCAAGATATCTTAGTATTATTTGAAGTTTTGTTCGGTTAGGTATACTATATCTCATTAAAGTATTTTCTTTCATTATTAACGGAGGAACAAGTAATAAAAGTTCTTCAAATTTACTTTTGTCCATTCGCAAATGATTATAATATGATTCAGGATCTTTACCGGCTAGTTCTCTTAACAAGGTATTTGAAGCTCCCAACAAATTTCTTCTCACAATCCATGGCCGCACCCACCATCTTCGACGTTTTCTTTGCTTCTTTTTTGTTAACTCCTTGATTAAATGATCACAAATTAAACTTATTCCAAGACGCACGACTTTAGCCGACGACATGTTGAAAAGAGCTAATGAATGTTCTTTTCTCTATCATTTTAAAAATGCCGTGTGCATATGGAATGAAAGAAAAATGAATCATTCACTTGAGTGGACATACATTCGATTGAACCGACTGATATCACCTTAATCGTCAATTTTATTGTTCAAAACCCATTACCATGATATTGTATTGATAGTTTTACCTACATAGAAATTTGAAACAAGACCGCATCGTAATGGCGTCTTGATTTTCATTTAATCTGTCTTCATCCGCGCGAAATTAATGCGAAGAACGACTTATTTTTTATATTTAGTCATAAAACTTTATGTAGTCCCGTATTTAAATTATATTTTTAAACTAAAATGTATGAAAACCTTGTCGTACTTTTTTTTTAAGGTTATCACCTTATTATTTTTATAATTTACCTTTATAAAACCACATAGTTCTATATGACAACATGCTATGTAAATGCCAATCGCAAAGGTCAGTTCTTATAGAACAACCATTAATTGCCCATAAAAGGGAAAGATAATTAAAAGTTATTATGGACAATCACAATTTACCTACCGAATTGCAAAAAAAATATAATATATTTAGATGAAAGGTACATTCACTCGTCATACAAATTAAAAAAATATTAGCAATCTATTGATATAACCCAAGTAGCATAAGAAGCTGTATACGAGTGGTATTTAGGTTGATTTTTATACTTAAAGCTGCATTTGAGCCTGTATAAATGCTGTATAAGCGCTTTTACAGACCTTATAAGTGCAAAAAGGGCCCACATTATACGGCTTTTCGCGTTAGTGGAGCTGTATAATAGCTGTATACGCAATAAAGAAGCTGTATAGTAGTTTTATAAGATCTGTTATTCGGTGTAAGGAGAAACCAATACACTCCAAGTAATATCTTATAAATATCTTAGAAAAATTAAAGTTTTAAATAGGATTTTGAAGATAGTTAGAAAATTATAAAAATAAACAAAAAACAAATTTCATACAAATATTATCAAATCAGAGTGCATTAATGGAAGGCGTGACACAATTTTATTGTTTTTATTTCAAAGTGAAACACGGTAAGTCAAGACAAATCTTAATCTGATGGTGTTAATTGGGTAAAGGTAAGTGCGAATAAAATTTTACTGTCAATGTGTGGTTGGTTATTGGCAAAATATTCATGCGCCAGTAGAATTATCAGGCAAATATTAAGAATATTAATAAATACGGTCCAAACACTTCTTACAAGTGTTTGTTTTAAAGATTATAAAATAAATTATTTTTACAGTTTTAAAGGAAAACTATTTTTTAAAAAGAATGCAAAACTAATTCACAAAGAAAAAAACTTCTGATCAATTGTATTCGTAAAAAATCACACTTGTAAAATACAGCACTTATTATCACTACATGCAAACACTACGACGTTCGAACGGAAAATGAGTCGAGCGGGCCTATATCCCGGGTTTATATAGCCTTCCCCCTCCTTTGGGCTTCTTCACTGCCTCAACTACTATACGGCCTCTCCTGACAGGAGACCGCCCTCGGACTCCCTCTCATATGCTCTTAATCAAGTAGCGGCATTGATGGATCTTGCACCGACGCAGGCGGGACAACGTCCTGTCCCTCGGCGACAGGCGGAGCAGAAGCACCAGCAGGTCTCGTCAAGCCAGACGCACACGGCTGCGGCGAACAGTCCTCCGCAAGCGTGCGCGGACCCTGGCTCCGCTCAGCCTCAGCACCGGACTCCTCGTTTTCACTGTCTGCACCTGAATGTTAGAAACAACAATTTTTTAATAACAGAAAGGGAATAAAAACTAAAGCTTCACATCTTATAATAGACGCGTCCGTCGTATTGATAAGATGCGAATGCAACATATTTGCTAATTAAGCTACACACGAACGGTGACATAGCTCAATTAGCTTAGATCAAGAGTCAGTGGTAGGACGTTGAAACATGACTCTGTCATCTCCCCCAGACTAAGTCAGTGGTAGAACGTTGAAACATAACTTAGTCAACCCATATTCGCACAAAGTCAGAGGTAGTACGTTGAAACATGACTTAGGCAACACACATCAGCACTGAGTCAGTGGTAAGACGTTGAAACATAACTCAGGCGACGCACATCAACGCTGAGTCAGTGGTAAGACGTTGAAACTTAACTCAGGTCGACAGATCGCAGGTATGGCGACCACTTCAGTCTGCATTCTAGGTGTTACACTCACTTTCAAAATAAGCAGCGCACACCTCGGGACACCATTCTCCTTTCCAAGGAACCATGTACTGAGCTGCAGAAGTCTTTAGTGCGCTCACGCACGTACCCAAGACCATGGGTACCATTGTGATTTTCACAATGAACCGGGTCCACACCGGACCCGAGGTCGACACACACATTCGTGCTGCATCTCCCTGTCGGTGGTAGCCATTCTACCACCCACCTGACAGAGTGATATGCTACACTCCTCGCAGGTCTGCCGACATAACCTTCTTCTCAATCTGCCCACTACATACAACGCTGTCCGCTGTCATCCACTAGCCTAAAGTAACCTAACCTAACATGTAAGCTTACATTTTGACCTAACAACTGAACTAATAAGTAGCCTAACGTTTGACCTAACAACTGACCTAACGTCTGACTTACGACTAACCTAACTTTACTAGAGAAAGCGTGTAACTAAGTTGGATGACAACAAGCAGAGCCATAGGCAATGTTTATGCAAATCAAGTTGAAAGTGTTTGTCACTGAAGAACGTGCCGCGTAGTCCGAAGCACGACTTCGAGGTACCACTCCAAGGCACCGCTCCAGGGCACACCTCCAGGGCACACCTCCAGGGCCCCGATCCAGGGCACCACTCCATGGCGCCAAACCTTCACAAGCTCTCTGACTTAAAAGTTCATTACCAGCACAGTTACCAGTACCAGCACAGGTACCAACAAAATTATTTGACTGCTTCAGCAGAGCTCATACATACAAAGCCGATGGAACCCACAGAACCTGTGGAGCTCTCAATAGAGCTGGTAGAGCTCCTAGAGACCGTAGCGCTGGTAGAGTACCAAGACACAGTAGAACTCGTAGAGAAACAAGAGACAGTAGAGCTGGTAGAGCATAACGACTCAGTTGAGCTCATAGAGCAACAAGAGTCGGTAGAGCTGGTAGAGCCCTCACTAAAGGTCGCTCAACCATAGTACAAACTCACAGTTGTACCATGTCGAAACAACTTTGAACATTCAAAACATCAAACATCATCATCGATGAACACAGAAAATGAAGAAAGTTTACTCATACCAGTTATGTTCAACCATATCGAGAAGGCTAGCGAGCAGCCTCGCGCGCTATACAAGCACGCAGCCCTGCGCGACCAGTAGACGCGCAGTGTCACGCCTCACAGCGTGGCATGCGAGCGCGCAGCATCGCACCCCAGGCGAGCGCACAGCCATGCGCAACCAGGAGCGAGCAGCATCGCGCACCAGGTGGGCGCGCATCCCTGGGCAACCAGTGGACACGCAGTGTCACGCCTTAAGCGCGGCAGGCGAGTGCGCAGCAACGCACACTAGACAAGCGCACAGTCCTGCGCGACCAGCAGACGCGCAGTGACGCGCTTCACACACGCGGCTTGCGGGCGCGCAGCCCGGCGCGACCAGAACGCCTCACACGTGGTGAGCGCCGAAGACGAAAGGAACATAGAACAGAAAATGAACCTGTGACCTGTAGTTCACAGCACACACGTCATGTCCATCACAGGTTCTGAGTACCTTTACGAGCAATTTATAGCATCGACGATCAATTGTCCTAACCAGCTGCCACTGTGCCTCATACATTCACAACTGAATTTTAACTTCATTGCACTTTATGTAATCCTTGTTTAGTGCGGATTACAACCATTTTGTTTATAAAAGCCTCATTGTTCAACCATATCGAGAAGGCTAGCGAGCAGCCTCGCGCGCTATACAAGCACGCAGCCCTGCGCGACCAGTAGACGCGCAGTGTCACGCCTCACAGCGTGGCATGCGAGCGCGCAGCATCGCACCCCAGGCGAGCGCACAGCCATGCGCAACCAGGAGCGAGCAGCATCGCGCACCAGGTGGGCGCGCATCCCTGGGCAACTAGTGGACACGCAGTGTCACGCCTTAAGCGCGGCAGGCGAGTGCGCAGCAACGCACACTAGACAAGCGCACAGTCCTGCGCGACCAGCAGACGCGCAGTGACGCGCTTCACACACGCGGCTTGCGGGCGCGCAGCCCGGCGCGACCAGAACGCCTCACACGTGGTGAGCGCCGAAGACGAAAGGAACATAGAACAGAAAATGAACCTGTGACCTGTAGTTCACAGCACACACGTCATGTCCATCACAGGTTCTGAGTACCTTTACGAGCAATTTATAGCATCGACGATCAATTGTCCTAACCAGCTGCCACTGTGCCTCATACATTCACAACTGAATTTTAACTTCATTGCACTTTATGTAATCCTTGTTTAGTGCGGATTACAACCATTTTGTTTATAAAAGCCTCATATGTAAAATTACTAACGAGAAAAAGTTAAGATTCTGACAGGTAGGTATGTAGACTCGTAATCGATTTGTATGAAATCAAACTTTAACTATCCACGAGGGTAGATAAACAATACTTCTCTAATCAAAATAGAATGCAACATTCAACAACAAATTACGTAACCTGGTTCGGTAATATTAAAGAAAATAACCTGTAAAACTCAAGTTAATTTTAACGTTTATCCGAACTATAAATATGTTTGCTCGTCGATACCTGACCTCAACAATTATTGTTTTGTGTACAAGCACTATTCCTTTGTAAAAGTATCACAGAAGCATTAACAAACCCCAAGGGATACTAGCGAGTTTAACAGGTTTTCTTAAACCGCTGTCTAACATCACGAATGCATCGCATCATTCGAAACACAGTGAGCGTTATTAAGAGACACTTTTTATAAACACAGCATGTTTAAAACAATTGAATCGTAAAGTGGGTATAATCTGACTTTTAACCGTCACGCATTTATTACGTATTTGACGCACAAAACTTTCTAAATTGCGGATGATTGGTATCCGATCGTAACTAGGTCAAGAGTTTTAAATAACAACCCTCATTTTAAAAACAAAAAACTAAATTACGCAAAAACAATTTATCCGTACAGCATGTTTTAGCAAAACATTACTTTATGACTCAAAACTTAACAAACTTAGAGGTTTCAAGTTATGCATTCAAACTTAGGGTATGAGTCACCTCTTTTTCTCAAAAATATTTTTGTACCCGGTCGGTACCCACAAAGGTTCTACTTTTGAACAAGATGTTTGCAATGTCAGGCGTTTTAGGACACAACGATTTAAACTCCGTTTTAAAATTACTCCAACTACGATCTGACGTCACCCACTCGTTAAGCCATGTTTTGGCATCTCCTTTTAAACAATTTCCGATACGTAAAAGGCACTCGAAATCACTCCATTTATTAAGAGATTTTGCGCGATCTACCTCCGCACACCAATCATCAATGTTATGAAGATTTGGGTCAAAATTTGAAATGTAGTAATGTTGGGTGGATCTTACCGAACCGATGGATCGTATGGCATCTACAATCCGGTCCGTGATTGTAGACGGCGGTGTACCTTCACTCGCTGCGCAATCCACACCAGATCCCGGCTCGTGCTCCTCTCGTACCGCGTCCGGCAGCGCGGGTGTGTCGATCGCGATGCTTACTACCGCGTCGGCGTTCCCGGTCGCGACGCCGACTTTTATGATAATCAGAATAGCCAGTAAGCAAGATAGGATCGCATGTATCCTATCCCACTTCTGATTTTACAGTTTTAAAGGAAAACTATTTTTCAAAAAGAATGCAAAACTGATTCACAAAGAAAAAAAACTTCTGATCAATTTTATTCGTAAAAAATCACACTTGTAAAATACAGCACTTATTATCACTACATGCAAACACTACGACGTTCGAACGGAAAATGAGTCGAGCGGGCCTATATCCCGGGTTTATATAGCCTTCCCCCTCCTTTGGGCTTCTTCACTGCCTCAACTACTATATTATATTTAAAATAACAGATTTTAGGACACAGTGATCATTATTTTAGCTAATAATCATGAAGCGGCTCAAGCAATTATTAAATATTGGTTTAATTCTATCTCAAAGTTTGGTAAACATAAATCGTTCTAAAATGGCGACAATTTTATACAGCTTAGACGATTTTTGGAGGGTATTATAGTCTTATTAGCTGTACTACGTAAGATTTGGATTATATAATACTGTTTTTGGTTTTTAATCAGCGTTACAAGATAATATATTTATTAATTAGGCTGTGTACGACTCTGGATTTATAACTTATAATTCTCTTTAGAGATCCGTGTAAAAAAATATTATCCCTAAGCAAGTTTTAATTTTGAAGTAGAATATTTTACAATCATTTTTTTCAAAGTCGAGGATCTATAATAATTATTATAATGTAAATGATTGTGATTCGCCGTGTTCACTAGAAGGTGTATATTTTTTTTCAAGACACGAACCTGCAAGAATAAATCCATTACAAACCTTTTAATGTAGGTACCTACAACTACAACACTACGATACGCTTGCCGACGCTCGAGGCTGGGCTATTTTATCTCTCTCTCCCTCACTCTGCACTGGGAACACTACATGATGTTTTGTTTAGTTAATACGTTCTTCCGGGCAAGCACGCACGCGTTCCTTCGTTTTGTTTTTAGCCTTCGCTGCGTTATCGCAGACCCAAAAAGTTAGCAGCCTATTATATACTAAATAAACTTATTGTGAAGTGTCATTAATAGTTTATTGTGTATAAATAATGTGTTTTACATTATTTTTTCAGAACAATATGCCGTTTAAAATTATAGAATGTATAGAAAAAGGGCAGAAAAGGCTTTGTATAGTTCCAAGCTTGTGGGAAACGAATGGCGAGTTAAGATGGCCAAGAAAGCGTTTAGAAGTCAACAAATTAGTCAAGGATGAAAACTCTAGGCCTTTAGATAATTGGTCTACATCAAAATGCTGTGTAAAAAGGTCGTCTATATCGTGATATGAAGAAGCAATGAGAGAACTAGATGTCATGGTTCAAAATAGCGACACAGAAATTGATACTGTGACAGAAAAAAATGCAAGGGATAATACAAACATCGATTTTAACGCTTTAGCAGGTCAATTTGTAAGTATTCTTTGTGATTATTGCAGTAGTAGGTACACTTAACATTAGCATCATAATCATATTAGTCTGCAGCCATAAACAACGAGGTGGCGACCGTAGGTAGGTATCGGTTATCCACAAAAGCTGCGCAGTGCCGGCGCAGCTCTTTGTACATAAATTGATACATAAGTTTTGTTTAAAGTGTTTAAAGATAATAGACACTTAAAAATTAAATGATGTTTTTAAAAACTGTTAAGAATTGTCAATATATTTTACCTTCTTAGACACATGGGTCTTTTTGCTGTGTTTCCTTTAATTGCTGGTACAATGTTTTTCTTTTTAACCGACTTCCAAAAAAAGGAGGAGGTTTTCAATCTTTTTTTGTATGAAAGGGGATATCTCACAGGTGGTTTTATTTATATAAAAATTTGGCGAAGGTCTGATGAGGATCTTCGGAGTGATGGACAGAATTGCTTCTCGAGATTGCAGAAAATTGCTTAGTTTTCGATTTCCACCAGTAGAATTGACCCATAAACGAATAAGTACCATTGAATGAAACATCTGAAACCACCTTCTCATCACCAAACTCCTCAATAGGTTACTATTACAGGTTGTAATTTAAGAATCTAGGCGTTTTCGCCTGATTGAGTGGATTTGACGACTGCTAATGATAGTAACACTAAAAATAGTTAAATAAAAACAAATTAAAATTTAAAAAAAACGGACTTCAAAAAAACCTGTAAACGAAAACTAAAAAAAAGTGAAAAATAATTTTATTTTATAGTGTTCACGATCCACTTGTGGTAACTTAGTCGGCAAACAGTTAAGTAGGATGACTATAATATAGGTTCTCTCTAATCATTCAATCATACCCAGTCCGACTTCAGAGTACGTCTAACTGACCTGTTTGCCAACTAAGTTACCACAAGTGGATCGAAACACTATTATAAAATAAAATTATTTTTCACTTTTTTTAGTTTTAGTTTTCAGGTTTATTTGAAGTCGGTTTTTAAAATTTTAATTTGTTTTTTATTAATAAATAATGTATGTCATCACGAGTGCCATAATGCTCCAGAGATCGGAATTAACGGCCCCAGGGTGCCCACCCAGTAGTTGACCTAAGTCAAATTCGCTTTGCCTTGATGTTTATTAGTCCAACATTACAAGTGGCGAGCATTTTTTGCAAATTTTACTTACTTATTATTATGTCACGTAATTCTTTATTCTATTTTCCCAAAGCTTAGGAACATTTACAAGGTCAAGGGAAATGTTGTGAAAATAAAATAAAGAAATACATGACATAATCCGTTAAAGTTGTTCAATTTCAATAACCAATGTATTTTACGATTGTTTCCAGATCGTTAATCAACCATCAACTTCATCTACCGCAACAACATCCACACAGATACTTCCAGAAGTGATAACTGATGCACAATATGTTTTTCAATATATAGATGAGTCTGAGCTGGCGACAAAGTCAACCGACCCCCATCGTAATAATTTTGAAGATCAAATCCGTTTAGAAACCCAGAAAAACACTGAAGTAAATCAGATTGAAAATTATCTAAAATTAGTTTTAGAAAATCAACATAATATGGCACAAACAATAAATGTACTTGTAAATAATCAAAAAAAAATTCTTCATACGTTGGCAAGTTTATCAGTGCAAATAGATGACGGATTTTCCAAGGCTGGCCAAACTGAAAATACGGATGTGGTTTTGTTGGGAGAGTCTAACCCAGTTTATAGTGAGGCTTTTAAAATAAAACCCATTGACTCAGTTAAAGAGCTAGAGCAAATGGATACACTTTTATCTGACAAAAACCAAAAATTTAAACTCCTTAAACAATATTCATTCATTTGTTCACCATCAGATGGTAAAGGTGCAACATGTGCATATAAAGTATTGGACATGTTTTTTACACGGGAATTCCTATGCAAATGCTCTTGGACTGGCGGTAGCAGAAAGAGTGACGAAGTAAAAATTGGACTGAAGGGCTATCAAAAAGTCCTCAATTTTTTCTATGAATTAATACATCACTGGGATAAAACTTATACCTTAGAAAACAATGAAAACTTTTTCAAAATTGTCTTGAAAAATTCTGTTAAGAGGAAACTCAGTAACAATATAAGAGCTTCCACAAAAAGGATGAGAACCAAAAAAACTGACCCTAAAAATAAAGCTAAAACTAATTCAGAACAGGGAAATCAGCACGCAAATCAAACTCAAATGGATACAAATAACACGAAACACAATGAAAATGATAAAAATTTCTCAAATCAAAGGGAAATGGATGCAAATGAAGACGGTATGATCGACGAAAACGCTGTAAACCTAAAAGAAGTTATCGAAGATGAAGAGGAAGAAGACTGTCTTTGTTAGTATTATACTTAAAAAAGTAATTATTTTTTACATGCCTCAATGACAACGCCTTAAAGTGGTTAATTCACTATATATGTTGAAAACCGGCTTTACTCATATTTTATTTTCGTCGGGTTCGCCGACTAGTGCTAGTGCTTCGAGGGAACCGAAACCGTCGTGTCGCCACTCCTAACACTCGCCCCGATGATGGTCTTCGTAACAGACTGAAACTAGTCGGCGAATCCGATAAAAATAAAACGTGAGTAAAGCCGGGTTTCTATAATAATTTTTATGTGGCGTAAGTTTTTTATATTATATGGTTAGTTTAATTTTGGATGTACCTACTCTTTAAAGAGAATTACGTTACAATCATGTTATCTACTTATTAAGCCACAATTTTATCGTTAGAGTTAGAGTTGTTTTTTGTTTTTTGAGTCTATTCTTGATTAGTTAGCATTTAAGAGAAACACGTAATCGCGTATCTGTGAATTTTCTACATCATTTTTTTTTGTAGTCTCAATGTAGGATTACTACAGGAAGAGTTCAGTGACAGTAGGATAAACATAAAACAGGTGTGAAAGTGAACGAATATTGTGTCTGAAACTTTTTTGCTGTAGATACCTTGCTGTCACAGAACTCTTCTTATAGTAACCCAATTATAGTAAATGTTGTTTTGATCTTAATTCTTGTTTGTCTAGTTAGTATTTAAGAGAAACACGTAATCGCGTGGCTGTGATTGTCCTTAAGACAAGAATTTATATTTTTTGTTTTTATTGCCTAACTAGTTTGCACTCAACCACGTTATATTATAAGTATACGGGTGTAAACACTTAAAAATAAAAAGGATTTTTATGATGGCAAAATGTATTTTATTTCTCTTTTAAACTGTATGCACAAGGGGTATGAAGTATAAATAACCTTTGTGTTCGATACATACTAATTTCATTTTTATATCTTGGGAACTAACAATGACCTCTGCCCGCCTATCAGTAAGTAATTTGGCTTTGCATATGTTCAAATATGATGATTTGATTGGTTGTTCAAAAACATCTAACAAGTCTGTAATTTTGTAGCCATATATTTTTATTTCACTGTTAGTAACAGTTACTTTTTTCACTTCCAAAATTTCATTATTGTTACACAAAAAATATTTATCTTGAAGTTTTGATGACAATTTAAAGTCCTTAAAATGTAGTACAGTTAGTTTTCTTTTAGTAGTAGTCACAAAAGGGTCTTGATTTGTGAGTTGTTGATTTTTTCTGCTCCTCGTCGTTTCTAACGATTCTGCATCTTCACTAAATCTTTTTGCCACTTGAGCAAGAGGTTTGTTACCGTGCCTCAGCATCCTTTTAATTAGATACAACTTATTTTCAAAAGGATAAGCGCTGAATGTATGAAGTGGGCCGAATCGTCGCACTTCATCTGCGATATGGACTACATTATGAACATTACTAGTAACATAATCCGCTCCGTAAAAGTCTTTGTAATGTTCAACAAAATACTGTAAGAGCTCTTTTGCCAAAGGAAGAAAATGACTATAGTTTTTACTAAAACATATTGTTATACCGCAAAAAAACGCCAGAAAATGTGAAAATGCATCATGTGATAATACGTCTGGAAGTATGACAATGCTTAAATAAAACAAGAAAGATCTATACTCAGATGCTTTCCAATGAGAAAGACAGTCAAGTCCTCTCACCGATCTGTGAATTTCAGATGGCAATTTACATTTGTGTAGAAAAATTGAAACCAATTCAGTGTCTCTCGCACTCCATTTGGTTATATATTTTCCAAAATTACCATTGCGCCAACCAACTAATAGGCGCTTCATTATTCCCAAATCAACAAGGTGTAGAGAATCTGCTACAGGGAAGTCTTGTATCATATCTACAGGTAATCGCAGTAGAGGAGAATCTTTTTTGTGGTGAGGCCCATATTTTTTTTCACGAAATTCTTGGTCCGTCCTAGGGCGACAATTCGTTTCAGGAAAAGTCACTGTATGAGATACATGTGAATACTCTCCTACTGTAACACATTTTAAGCAACCGTGCTTTGCATTAAAATTGCAAACACCTGAAATATGATAAAACATCAATTACTTTTTTATTCCACTGTTGAAAAAACAAAGAATATCAAAATCTTAAAAAAATTAATTTGCATTAGTATGTTGTAGTAGTAGTAGTACAATTTTCGGTCATTTTATGTGTTTTTTTTTTTTTTTTTAATGAAATCTTTGACATCTACCACTATATATGTGGTACTCTTCTTGCTATACTACAATATGTTCTATACTAACTATACTATTTTTACTTATACTACTTACTAACTATTGGTACTAACTACAAGCCTCTAAATGAACAGGTCTAGGCGTGAACGGCTAAGAGCAATTCAACTGCTCGACGGTACTTTTTGAATATGGCCACTTTATGTGTTTAAAACACATGACAAAGGATTGGTGATATTACTATGCTACATTATTAAAAAAGTTTCATGCAATTACCTTTAATGTAAGCTCTTGCAGGGGAATCACACGTAAAACATCTGATTTCAATGGATACTGTCTTTTTGAATTGTTCAATGTATATTCCGTCTTTAAGTAAATTTTCCATTTCGTTCACGAAATCATTTAAATATTCGTCAATTTGATTTGGTTTTCCAACACCATAATAGATTCCAATTACAAACGGCTCAATATCAGGTCTTTCAAATATAGTGCACAAAATTGGCCAAAACTCTTTATTTGAACTTTTAAATATTAGGAGACCGTCGAAATTGAAATTTAAAGCAATTTTAGCAGGGACATCAATCCATTTCTCTAATGATTTCTTTAAACATTTTGTGAGGCCATTATGCCAGTATTCACCTCCTTTAATCGTTTTGATACGTATTTGTTGGATAGTACCTAAAATTGTTCTAGCGTCACGCGGTAATATTCCGGGAAATCTGTCATTAACAATAGCGGCTAAATCGTTTAGAGCTATTTGAGATATATTTCTTTCTGTAGCCCATTCCTTTATTCGCTGACGAAACAACATATTTTTTGAATACTCGTTATCATCATCAATTGAAGTACTTGTGCTGCTGCATAAAGAAAAGTTATCATCAGGTTCCAAAGGTTTAACTAAATCCTCACCGTCGACACCGTTTAATGTTTTTCCTACGGAACCTTCGTTAGACGTCGATGGACGCGCTTGACTGTGGGTTGTCCAATTTAATGTATTTATTTCTTGCCGAATAAATGATGGTTCACTATTGATACTGTCCTCTGGTTTATAATTTGTTACATTTAAATATTTCCTTATAATTCTCCTCTTGACTGCACCAGATCTTTTCCTTTTTTTCCACATTATAAATTATGATCGAGTTCCGCACACAAAGTAGGATCATGTGAAAATAATATATGGCTGGCAGCTGTTAGTCAGGCTAAAGCTGTACTATTGATGTAATTTATTTTTTTAGTTTTAAAGCATTATTTTAGACAGAAGTACTAAAACCACTGTATTTATAAGAGTGTCTAACTACTCTATAAGAACAAGTGTTATAATGAAGTTTGCATATACCATTATACAGAAACAATGATTGAGTGATACCATAATAACACTTAGGGTTGTAGTAAGTTAGTGACCACATGCAAAATACAGCCTTTATACAGCTTTAACGATAAAACGAGTTTAAACTGTCAGAAAATACTTAAAGTTGTATAGTAGAATTTTCAAATTCTGTTTTAGTACCCTAAGCTTACGCGGATCTCTTAATACAAGTTTTATGCAGCTCAAGCTGTATAATTATTCAAAAATCCTTCTTATAAAGATATAATCATCTTTTGATACTCTTGTACGTCTTTAAAAAAACTTTAAGTTCTAATAGAGCCGGTTAATTGATGTTGAAAACGCTTGCTTGCTGCTTGGGAAAGGGCGCACTCGCAGATGTTTCAAATGGTAAGAGATGGATTATTGTGCACGCAGGGAGTGAGAAGGGATTTGTTCCTAATGCTTTATTGATATTTAGCGGAAAAAGCAAAAATGAAGATCTGCAAGTAGAATAGATGATATTAAAATGTGGTTGCAGGAAAATGACATTTCTTTTGACCCATCCTTAAGAAAGCCTTCGCTTTTGATTTTAGCGAAACAGCATAAACAAGAGCCAATTTATGAAATCGACGAAATATCGGGAGAATATGGACACACAGCGGTGAGGCTAGGAAAATGACATTTCTTTTGACCCATCCTTAAGAAAGCCTTCGCTTTTGATTTTAGAAAAACAGCATAAACAAGAGCCAATTTATGAAATCGACGAAATATCGGGAGAATATGGACACACAGTGGTGAGGCTCCCACCTTACCACTGCGACCTAAGCCCATTGAGCAGATTTGGGCACTAGCTAAACAAAAAATAGCTTCAAGAAATGTGGATGCTAGTGACATATAGATGTTGACCGAGGAAGCTTTTCAGGAAATAACAGAAAATGTTTGGAAAAACGGCTGTGATCATGTCAAAAAAATTGAATATTATGAGCGGGGCAGGACAATATATGAAGATATTGAAAGATATATTATCCAGGTAATAAATGATTCAGAAACAGATAAATCTCATTCTGACTCAGAAGCATGTTTGGATATTCAGATATATTCAGAAGTACATAGAAATGAAGAAGGTGCATCTACGAGTATATAAGATGTACAATATTTAGATTATAGTTTTTCTGATTAAATCTATTTAATTTATTTTTGTCATTCATTATCAAAATAGATTTTATTTTTATTTTAAGCTAACTTCATTTTTTTCCTATGTTTTATAACATGTTATGGTACTTGCTGTAACCCATGAAAAAGGGGGTTGTCCTTGTCGGTCATTGATTTAATAATATTTATAATACATTTGACTTTGGGACACCAAATTTCAGCCAAATCGGTTCAGGAGTTATGGCGTGAAGGAGTAACAAATATTTAAACTGCAATATTTTTAACGTTTGTAGAAAGGAGTATCAATGTTTTCAAGGTTGTATGTAGGTGTGTGTTTCATTATTCCACCATAACTTCTAATCGCCATAACCGATTTTGATATAGGTACGTGGTATAGGTACAACTTATAATTCTCAGGTTAGTTCCTTATTCCACAAAGGCAGATAATTTTTAATGTTTTAATTAGACTTATTATACACCTCCATTTCAATAATAAAATTAATGATAATTTGAAACGATTTTCTTCAAAATAACCTTTTGTCTTTTAGATGTAGCTATTTACGCAAAGTAATAATAAGAAGTTTCAACATTCGCAGCTCTTTATTTCATAAAGGCATAATTTATATGCACTTTTAATTAAAATATACCAAGTATGAAAGCCGGTTGCGGTCGCAATATAAGGAGTTGCCAAGTATAAACATAAAAGCGACACTAGCGCCCTCCATTAATTTCTACTCTTTTTAGATGGGCTGTATTTTACTGCTTAAGAACTACACAGTCGATATCCAAATATAAATAAGGCAAGTTTTTTTTTTAAAACGTTCAGGTTCGGCTCCCGAATTGTTTTTTAAAGCAGTTTTTCTTGTCATTAAAATCGATGACATGGTTCCTAAGAACAGATTTTTGTATGTCTTATAATTTCAGCCTTGCCCATACTGATCGATCTACAGGACCAACCTGTATATTACACATATTTTCTTTCTTTGCAGGTAACGAAGTTGTGAAAAAATGGAGAAGCGTGAAGGACAACCTTTTTAGATAGGTACGTAAAAAAATAAAATAAAATAATAAATAAATAATAATTTATTCATGAGAATGTAGGTGATATACAGTTGTCATGGTTACAGTTTGGGAGCCTTATACATTCTACCAATTAATGGTGTATGAATATTTGGTATACATCATCAAAATTAAAAAGAGAAATTTAGTAAATTAAATTAATAAAAGGTCATATACAATTACAATTAAAAACCGAAAGAAAATAATATAAAATAATCAATGATAATATGATAATAGAACTTAATTACAATTAAAAATGTCAAATTCCATATAAGAGGGGATACTCAATTATTGCACTATAAAACCATTTAGTTATTCACGTCATCATCTTTACATATTATATTATTTAAAAGTTACTTGAGATTATCGCTAAGAAATTCAGTAATTTTGTAATAACATTTATTTATAAGCAGCTCATAAGCCTTCCTTTTGAAAATATTAAAAGTACTGCTTTTGTAGCTGTCAGGAAGTTTATTGTACATAGTTATTGCCATGTAGTGTGCACTCTTTCCAAACATCTGCAGTCTTTTAGGAGGTACAATTAGTTTATTCTTTCTCTGGGCTCTCCGAGATCTAACCTCAACCAGTTCATTGTAACTCTTAAAATAACTTGGATTTTTTTTGACTAGCAATAATAATTCATAGATATATTGACAAGGCAAGGGAAGAACATGGTGCTTCTTAAACAAAGGCCTACAGGTATCTAATGGCTGCAATCCACATAATGCTCTCAGACAGGCTTTTTGTTTTATAAAAACTTTATAAGCAAATACCGAATTTCCCCACAAGATAATCCCATATCTTAATAGCGATGAAACATATCCTTGGTATGCTATTAAGGCTGTTTTCATATCAGAAGTTTGATAGAGCCGTCTGAGGACATAGACAAATTTATCCAATTTGCTGCACAGATTTTCAACATGGGTTTTCCAGTTACAATGTCGATCGACTATGAAACCTAGAAAAGATGTAGACTCTACTTCCTCAATGGCAGATCCCTGATAGTTTAATTTAAGATCAGACAAGATATTATTATATGGTAAAAATTGGATAAATTTAGTTTTCTGCATATTTACAGAGAGGTTATTTAGTTCCAGCCATTTTATTACATTAGACAACGCTTCATTTGCTTCAGATTCAACATTTAACTTATTTTTACTTTTTACTATGATAGTAGTGTCATCCGCATACATTATACACTGTTGCTGAATGAAGTCCGGAAGGTCATTAATGTAAAGGAGAAATAATAAGGGACCCAGAACGCTGCCCTGTGGTACACCATACGGAAGTTGGACTTTATATACAGATCGACAAGCATTACAATATGAGTTTTTTGTATGCAGAATTTCTACACATTGCATTCTATTTTTAAGATAACTTGTTAACCATTCTAAGCATTTTCCTCTAATTCCATATTTTTCTAGTTTACTCAGGAGAGTTTTATGGCAGACTAGGTCAAATGCTCTAGTCATGTCAAGAAAGATTCCTATAACATTAAATTTATCATTTAGGCTTTCTGTAATAATTTTATTTAGAGCATAGCAAGCTAAGGTAGTACTACTATTTTTTATAAACCCATATTGTTCATTTTTCAATAAATGATAAGATGATATAAAGCTATATATTTTATTGTGCATTATCTTTTCAAAAACTTTGGAAATAATTGGTATCAGCGTTATGGGGCGGTAGTTCCTTATATCATTTTTTTCACCCTTTTTAAAAATAGGCTTGATGATTGAAAGTTTAAGCTTTTCAAGAAAAACACCTTCTATAAAAGAAAGATTAATTATGTAACTAAGTGGCATCGCTAAATATGCGGCACATGCTTTCAGAATTTTTGTGTTTAGATTATCGTAGCCAGTTGAGTTAGTCTTTTTAAGTCCTAGTATTGTTTTATGCACATCGCTTGCGATAATTGGTGTAAGGTACAAAGTCTTGTCGTTAGTATTTATAAAATTACTTATATTTTGCCCAGGGTCAGTCTGATTGGACTTGTTACTAATATTTAAAAAATAATTATTGAATTCCTCTGCAATTTCAAAGTAATTATTTTTGTTTGCATGTTTATTTGATGGAGAATGTAGGTATTTCAGATAAAGGCGGCGTTTATTTATGCATGATCTTTTTAGGCCTTTGGATATCCACTTGTTTTTTATATCTTTGTTTATTTTTTTAATAGTGATAACGGGAAAACATAGTTCATAAAACAGAGTTAAAAGTTCATGGAAGCTATTAAACGCAATTTCTGTATCATTTTGTGAATAGACTTCCTCAAAAGATAGTGCAGATAAACATTGTTTAAACTTCCTAATGTTATCTGATGAGTAGTCTCTCCGTTTTTCAAACCATACTTTTTTCTTGAAAACCATGCGTTTTGGCTTCTCGTCTTTAAATGAAATAGTTTGTGCAGTTTCATGATCCGAAAGAGCAAGGTAATGTATGTCAGATTTAGCCTCATTAATATTACTCACTATAAGGTCAATACAGGATGCTTTCCTTGTTGGCTTTGTTATGTAATTAGTTAGGTTATAATTAGCAAGTTATGTATTTAGTTTATCAGAAGATTTGTTATGAGTTAATATGTTTATGTTCCAATCTCCACATAATATTATTTTTTTCTTAGGGTTTGGATTTAATTTATACAATAAGCTGTCTAATTTTTCAAAAAAAAGATCAATATCTGATGAAGGAGTTCTGTATAAGCAGACAACAAATAAATTTAACGAAGTAATTTTTACACCGCAATATTCAAAATGATTTTCAATAGGTTGCACCACTTTGTATATGTTGGTTATGGGTGTGTATTCTAAACCGTTTTTTAACATAACACATGTACCTCCTCGTTTTTGTTTAGTTCTTGTGAACTGTGAGGCTACTGTATAGTTATTTAATTTAAGGTTAATTTCAGTCCCCCGTTTTATAAAAGTTTCAGTTAGGCATAATATGTCAATACTTTTAAAATCACTATTACTATATAAAAGTTTCAGTTAGGCATAATATGTCAATACTTTTAAAATCACTATTACTAGATATAAGGTTTTGGAGTGCAATTTCAAGAATATCCCGTTTGCCTAAAACTCCAGCTATATTTTGATGCAAAAGAGTAAAATTATTATTAGTCTCGAAAAAACGATATGTCAGCGGATTTTAAGTTAGGTATTGCATCAATATTGGTCATACTACTTCTGGTATTAATTACTGGGAAGAAGTAGGGTATAGTTCCTTTTTTAGTTGAGTTAATCTTTTCTTTGGAATTTTTGGTTTGCAATGATTTTTTAACGATTGGTAAACTTTCCAAATATTGTTTGTTAAAATAATAAGGAATGGTCCCCTTTTTTAAGATCTTTTTAGGTGTTGTGGGTTTTAATTTCGAACCAGCTATGTAATTGTTTCTGTAGTTAATGTAGTCTATCTCAATATTAAGCTTTTGACACAACTGCTGTATGTAGGTTTGATTTTTTGGGAACTTTGTATTTGGATTTAAGGAGATAAAAGTGCAATTTGTATAATTTTTACAGAGTAAGCTTAACATGTTATTTAACATATATGTATTTAAGAAAGGATTCTGGATTATATTTACAACAAATACTTTATTATTTTTTAAGATATGCAATGTATTACATAATTCTGAATACAGCTTATAGGGGTTGCTTTCATTGGACCCTATCCCTATAATAATCATATCTTTATCATTTAAGGTTTTACACAAATTTTCACAGTCAATTAATGTCTGGGTACAGGTAGAATTTGCCTTAATGAGTCCATGGATAGCATAAATATCATTCCATTTGTGCAACCGCGTAGAATGCATTTCTATAGCTAAATTTCGAAGCTGTTGGTCGCCGATAACGTAGATTCCAGGTTTTTAGGGTTCCGTACCAAAATGGTAAAATGGAACCCTTATGGTGCGACTTTCTCCGTCTGTCTGTCCGTCTGTCCGTCTGTCCGTCTGTCCGTCCGTCACACTCGATTATTTCAGTAACTACCGAAGCTATCGACATGAAATTTGGAATAGTTGTGTATATTAGTGGCCCAAAGACACTGGAATTAAAAAAAGTTGGAAATTATTTTTGTTCTTATTTAAAAAGGGGGGAAAATCTGAGGGTTGAAATTTAAAAGTGAGATAACTGTACTGTGTGGGGTATCATATTAAAGGGTTTACTTTGTACATTCTAAAACAGATTTTTAATTATTTATAGTTATGATAGTTTTTGCTTTATCGGGGAAAATGTCTAAAAAAATACCGTTCCCCCCCCCTTATCTCCGGAGTTTACCAATCGAAAAATTTGAAATAATTATGGTCAATAGGAATTTACGTATATTTTACAGGAAAACTATAGCCAATGCTCTAACTAGCATAGTTTTTTTGATATTAACAATAAACCTCTACAAACAAAGTTAGTCTTGCGGTTCATTAACAAAGGTAATTATTTATTAATAATGGTACGGAACCCTTCGTGCGCGAGTCCGACTCACACTTGCCCGGTTTTTTCAGGCTGCCCTCACACATTTGTGTTTGATCCACCGCTTGCACCGGTGCTGGACTTTGTTTGTTTTGCTCGAGCAAATGATTTATTTTCTTCCTATTTATTGATTCCAATAGTGGAGAAATTGGTGTCATATTTCTGCATACTGTGCTATGATTATGTATTGGTGATGTTCTTGTATTTTTGATATGTAAATTAGTTAACCTCTGTGATAGTGAAATTAATTGTATTTGGAGTGAGTGTTTTTTGTGAAGAACTGCTTGATAGCTCCTTAGGTAGTGTCATTGTTTTGTTTCTATTCTGAAGTTGGCATTTTACAGTGGATAATTCAAACTTAAGATTTGAGATTTCTCTCTGAGCGCTGGTAAGTTCTTCTTGAGTTTTTTCTAATAATTGTCTTAGTTCTAGAATGATCGAGGAGTCCATATTAATTGAGTTTGTAGGCTGAGTTAGTGTTGTTATATCAAGACTAGTTGAGTTGTGAATCGATTCCTCCGCTTGAAAGAAAAAGTCCTGCTCTGATTTTGATCGCACTAATTGCCGGCGGATTGTTATGTTCTCCATTATTTGAATCCCAAATTAAAGAAATATTTGATAGCAGAGTAATAATACGTCAATGGAAAGGTATTTTCTAAAAACCTTTCCATTGACGTATTATATAAAAAGAAAACAGTTCGTCTGGATCAGGGGCAAAACAATTGAAAAAATATCATTTTTACAATCAGTTGCTGTTTTTGATGAAAGTTGCCCAAAATAAAACTGACAGTAGCCTTGATATGGTGCCTGAAGAAACGGAACGAAACGAAAACACAACATCATCTTTTCCATTTCCTATAAAAGAAATGTCCTCGTTACCCCCAGGTCCTTCTCGCTACCTGCCTACAAGCCGCAAGAGATCAAACGAAGCAATAGATGATTTCGAGGCGTTAACGTTAGAAGCGTTGCAAGAGAAAGAAAACCGCCACTTATTATTTTTCAAAGGAATTTTGCCTTCATAGAACGGCTTTACAGAATTACAAACTTTGACATTCCAAAGCAAAGTTATAAATATATTTACCGAAATGCGGTTCGGTGAACAGACTCAAGCAACACCATTGCAGTCACGCGGATATCAAATTGGACAACATGCCCAGTCACCATCGCCATCGTCGTATCGAACAGATGAATTCGAATCTACCTACTCAGTCAATACTACTATTAATAATTTTACTGACAATAGTCAAGAAGAAGAATATGACTTTGCTTTGTTGCCTAACACTTAAATTGAACTGTTTTTAAAGATAATAAATGAATAACTGATTAACATTATTATGATAATATTTGAATTACTTACCTCAATGTAATACCAATCATTTCAATGGGTTCTAAAGGGTTCCTGAATTTGGTATACTGTTTCTTTAAATGTGGTTCCAAGGTTTTAACCAAATTATTAAAGCTGCCCACACTCATTCTAAAAAAATTGAAAAAATTCTTTTCATCTAACAACAACTCCCTATATTCCTGCATAAAAAACTGACCATTACTATTTCTTAATGCTATCAAAGGAGATATCCAGAATCTTCTATGGTTTCGACGTTTATTTCGGCGGTGGCGTAATAAAAGCAACAAAAGAACACGTTTGTATCTATCCATTGCGAAGGCTGAACTGAGACGCAGCTGCGACGGCGTGCGTTGCGTTGTAGCAGCGTCGACGCAACGCAGGTGTGGCATACTATGCGTTGTTCCGTTGCGACGACGCGACGCAACGCAGCGCAACGCACTAATGGGGCCTCGCTCTCAAGCTCTAACGCTGCGATAACGCAGCGCCCGTGTGGCCGGCTATGCGTCAAAATATATGCGTTGAGACGACGCAACGCGCCGTGTGGACCGGCTCTAAGAGCCTGTTCAGATGAGTCGCCTCGCGCGTAGACAATCGCGTGTTTCCAAGATCCTAGAGCTACATATATTTCGTCCAGATGATGACGCGCGTTTCATCACTTCCATTTTCATTTTTTTCTCAGTCGCGCGTAAAACGCTGGTACTCGGGCGCCATTACTGCGTCCAGTACTACGCGCGAATCCGTAGCGTGATGACTTCGATACCGAACTTTTTATAGACGAAATTGAAAAAAGAGTAGCCATATGGAATATGGAATCTTCAGACTATTCCAATAGAGTAATAAAACGTAGGAACTGGGAAGAAATAGTCGAATTTTTTTGTGAACCTGGCGATTCCGAAGAAAAGAGAAAAGGTAAGTAAACAATAGTTTATTTAATAATATTATTTCTCAGACAACATTAATTTTACTATATAATTTTATCTTGCCCAGGGAGTTTGCCTTCGTTAACAATATACAATATTAATAATCTGCGAATTTGTCTCTTGTATTTCATACTACCTCAGTGTTCAAACTATTCAAAGATGTTTCGTACAGAGTGTGGTCATACCTATAATCATCCCTTAAACTGACGTAATTATGAAGAACACAACAAGCTTTAATTATGTTTTTTGCAACTCTAAGTCTACATTAAGCGGTAAAACTCTCCATTTATTTACCAAGATACCAAAGCAACATATAATGTAACGACGGGCTCTGGATAAGCGGTAGTTGAAAATTATTTTCTTGATTGTTAGAGATTTACCGCAATAAGCTTAATTTATACCAAGCTTTTCCAAAAGTAATCTTGGCAAATACTCCCCAATTTGTCGATTTATTAATTACTAGATTCCCGCGACTTCGTCCGCGTGGATTTATGTTTTTTGATTCCCGCAGGAACTCTTCAATTTGCCCGCAGGAACTCTTCAACGCAACGCAGGTGTGGCATACTATGCGTTGTTCCGTTGCGACGACGCGACGCAACGCAGCGCAACGCACTAATGGGGCCTCGCTCTCAAGCTCTAACGCTGCGATAACGCAGCGCCCGTGTGGCCGGCTATGCGTCAAAATATATGCGTTGAGACGACGCAACGCGCCGTGTGGACCGGCTCTAAGAGCCTGTTCAGATGAGTCGCCTCGCGCGTAGACAATCGCGTGTTTCCAAGATCCTAGAGCTACATATATTTCGTCCAGATGATGACGCGCGTTTCATCACTTCCATTTTCATTTTTTTCTCAGTCGCGCGTAAAACGCTGGTACTCGGGCGCCATTACTGCGTCCAGTACTACGCGCGAATCCGTAGCGTGATGACTTCGATACCGAACTTTTTATAGACGAAATTGAAAAAAGAGTAGCCATATGGAATATGGAATCTTCAGACTATTCCAATAGAGTAATAAAACGTAGGAACTGGGAAGAAATAGTCGAATTTTTTTGTGAACCTGGCGATTCCGAAGAAAAGAGAAAAGGTAAGTAAACAATAGTTTATTTAATAATATTATTTCTCAGACAACATTAATTTTACTATATAATTTTATCTTGCCCAGGGAGTTTGCCTTCGTTAACAATATACAATATTAATAATCTGCGAATTTGTCTCTTGTATTTCATACTACCTCAGTGTTCAAACTATTCAAAGATGTTTCGTACAGAGTGTGGTCATACCTATAATCATCCCTTAAACTGACGTAATTATGAAGAACACAACAAGCTTTAATTATGTTTTTTGCAACTCTAAGTCTACATTAAGCGGTAAAACTCTCCATTTATTTACCAAGATACCAAAGCAACATATAATGTAACGACGGGCTCTGGATAAGCGGTAGTTGAAAATTATTTTCTTGATTGTTAGAGATTTACCGCAATAAGCTTAATTTATACCAAGCTTTTCCAAAAGTAATCTTGGCAAATACTCCCCAATTTGTCGATTTATTAATTACTAGATTCCCGCGACTTCGTCCGCGTGGATTTATGTTTTTTGATTCCCGCAGGAACTCTTCAATTTGCCGGGATAAAAAGTAGCATATGTCCTTCCCCGGCATACAACCTGTCCTTGTACCAAATTTTGTCGGTTCAAAAAATCGGTTGAACAGATACATTTTTTTGATTCCCGCGGGAACTCTTCAATTTTCCGGGATAAAAAGTAGCCTATGTCCTTCCCCTGGGATGTAACCTATCTCTGTACTGAGCCAGAACAGTTCATACTCAAAAATAATTAAATATCCATGAATAATATGTTTTTTACATGACGTATAAAAATGTTCACGATGTGTCACATGTTACTATTTCAAATCGTTACACAGGTCTTATACGCAGATAGACGGACAGACTTGGCGAAACTATGAGGGTTCTTTGTTGACTACGGAAACCTAAAAACATCCCTAAAAAGAGTTACCCCGAATAAGGTACGCATTAGATGGAATATTTGAGTAAAAGATCATCGTTAATTTCATTAATTTCTTCATATTTGGTTGGTTTACCTTGTTGTCGAAAATAAAACTTAATTATACATTTTTCTGAGTAGATAGATTTTTTTGCATATTTTTTAGGAGAAACATAATAAGAACTGCAGCTGTGTACATTCTTTTGTTTAATATTTTGTTGTCTAGCAACCTCGACGGCATTATACGTACGGAAGATTCTAAGAAATGCATTATATTGTTTATTGAGATTACCTTGCACGTGTTTACCTCCGCTGTTAGACTGTCATTAGATAATTAAGCACTAGGTATCTATAGTTGTTCTCTATCTATAGCATTGTCTAAGGTATAAAGAGCAGAAAATTCTCGATTTCGAGCTCGATTTCAATTAAGAGCTCGAGTGCATATTGGAACATACCCATAATCTTCTCCATACACTATTCTCGGGAAGTCCCCGTTTCTTAAAGTATCTGGTTCCAAAGACTAATAAAGTTTTATTCATTGTACTAGTAACATAGAGTATTACATGCCCGTTACCTCAGATTAAATACCGTATAGTCTTGTATAGTATAGCTGAGCCCGTTACATCCATAAGAAAATAAACGACAACAATACCTCATTATTTATATATGTAACCGTAAGATTGTGAAAACCGTTAGATTGTAATCTATCAAGCGAAATTGTAAAATGTCGAAGCAAGACCAGTCTGAACCTTTTGAACACCAATTAGAAATACCATCATCGACATCTCGACGTTTCGTAATGACAATGCAGCCCAATAAAGATGTGGTAGGCAACTAATAAAAGCAAGGCGGTGCTACTCTAAGCCTTTTGTGAACCGATAAGATTAATATTTACAGCAAAATGTGGGACACAAAAAAGCAAGGCGGTACCAGTCTTTTGAATACCGATAAGAAATACCGTCACCTCGTCGTTCCGTAATGACAACGCAGCCCAATAAAGAAGTGGTAGGCAACTAACAAAAGCAAGGCGGTGCTACTCTAAGCCTTTTGTTAACCGATAGGATTAACATTTACAACTAATTACATGGCTCATTTTTTGCATGGACTCACTGAATAAGCTTACTAACAGCATGAAACTAACCACTATCTACAGACAACCAAGTAGTCCAGAAAGAAGGAGAAACAGAAGGCGCCGAAGAAGGCAGCCTTCTACGTCCTCCTCTGGGCGAAGCACGCCCACGCCCTCGCCCCCGCCCAGGAGGGCGCGGGTGAACAAGTCACCCGAATTGGTACCGAAGCGGTTTGTCTTCTGTTGGGAGTGTACTCGGAGATTTTGGTGCACTCTCCACCGCACTAAACACCCCGCGTGCCGCAGACGCCTTAATTTTGATTAATGGTTATGAAGGTACTAACAATTTGTAATACTTAAATATTATTAACCACTAGCTGATGCCCATGACTTCGTCCGCGTGGTTTAAGTTTTTTGATTCCCGCGGAACTCCTTAATTTTCCGGGGCCTCCAGGTCCTCAACTATACCAATGTCAAAAATCATGTCGATCCGTTGCTCCGTTGCGGCGTGATTGAAGGGAAAACCAACAAACAAACACACTTTCGCATTTATAATATTAGTATGATGGGTCTCACCGATTTTAGTAGATATGTAACTACTAACATTTACAAGTGCAGTGGTGACTGTGGATTGGTTTATTACTTTTTAACTAAACGATGAAAAGTTACTTACTTTTTAACCAGATTGTGTATTTCCTACAATTTTTTTTTTCTTTTTGCAGTAAGCACCTGGACGGGGGAACAAATATTTAATAAAAAAAAATCAAAAATATAAAATTGTTTTATTTCTCGTAGGTTTCCCTACTACAAACTACAGACAAATGATAAAAATATAGAATTTAAACTTAAAATATTCAATATTACGTATTCCTGTACCAAATTTCAATGTATGAAATTTAAAATTTAATTTACTCCTAAAAACACAAAATTAAAATTTTATGTAAGTAGGTATATTTTTTTGTTTGTTTGTTTTTTTTTTTAATCAGACGCACCAGTCTCCAGTCTCCGTACCACGTGTATTGACAACATTTAGATGACTACCTTATCACCTGTATATTACCGTATATATATAATATACAGATGATAGAAGCAGTCTTCTTAACGTCTTAATACGACCAGCATTGTAGTGCATTGGCTGATGACTGACACGTCTGATCTGCCGAGTTATCTCTCGGGTCTTCCACGCAGGCCTCCACAGGCCTCGGGGTAACTGATCGGGGCGATGGCCCCCTACAGTAGTTTAAAACGCCGCCTGCGACTACAGGCGGGGCGATGGGTGGGACCGGTTTGGTCCGTGGTGTCATGTCCGGGGTTGTATGTCCGGGAATATCCTGCTGCAGTGCGATCAAGCCCGCGTGGTGTCGCGAGCGATCTGCGGACTGCTGCAGGGTGGTATGACCGTGATGGGCTTCGCCCGCCGCTCAGCGAGGTCGAGCCCGCCGGTAGTGTACCGATGGGCGCCCGTCAGCCAGTGGCGAGGAAGCAGTCAGTCCTAGGGGACTAGGTCTCGTGGCAGGCCTCTTATGTCCGGTGGTCGCCGATGGTATGGCGCGATGCCACGCAGGTGCTGGGATCGCGCTCCGTCGGCGCGCGCGAACAGAGAGGAACTCAGGCGGCGAACGAAGTCGTCCAGGCTCTCCATGTGCAGGTCTCTGGAGATGACCTGATTCCGTACGAAGCGTGGTGCTCCAGAGATGGTACGGAGTGACAGTGACTGCTGCGCTTGCAGCGACTTGCGGCCCGCTTCGCTGGTTAGCGCGAACCACGCAGGGGCCGCGTAAGTGAGTCGCGTGCGAATGTACGTCTTGTAGACGCACAGCTTCGTACGGAGAGGCAGGTGGGACGCTAGCACGGGGCGGAGGAGGTTCCGCGCAGCGCGCGTCTGGTCGACCACGTTCTTTACATGGGGCCGAATCGAGAGGGTCCTGTCGATGGTCACGCCAAGGTACTTGGCCTGCGGGGACCATTCGACGCTCTCGCCCATGAGTGACATCGGGGGCGGTAGTAGTCGCGCTCGCCCGATGGAAATCGCCTGAGTCTTCGCCACGTTGACCTTGAGTCTCCAGTCCTTCAGCCATGTGGGAAGTGCATCCAGTGTTCGCTGCATCTTCAGCGCTGCATGCGGGGCATTGAGCGAGGTGGTGATGAATGCCGCGTCGTCGGCGTACAGCGCTAGTATGACGCTGTCCGCGACTGGTATGTCGTCCGTATATCTGCTGTAACAGACGGGCGACAGGCAGCTTCCCTGGGGCACACCGGCTCTGATGGGGCGCTCCGTGGACAGGGCGTCTTCAACCGCCACTTGAAAACGTCTGTCTTGCAGGAAGGTGGCCACAGTCTTGACTACTCGGCGCGGAGTAGTAGACGTGGACAGCTTGTATACGAGCCCGGCGTGCCAGACGCGATCGAACGCCTTCTCCATGTCGAGGAATACTGCGACTGACTGCTCTCGCTTGTTGTAGGCGGAAGCAAGGTGGTGCAGTACTCTCGCCACTTGCAGTGTGGTGGAGTGTTCGGCACGGAACCCGAACTGTTCGTCGCGTGGCTGAAGGTGGGGCGTGATGTGCAGCAGCAATAGCTTCTCGAAGACTTTCGAGGTAGCCGACAGAAGAGTGATGGGACGGTAACTCCCAGGCAGCATGATGTTCTTGCCTTGCTTGGGAATCAGGATGACTCGGCCGAGCTTCCACGACGATGGGAAGTGCCCGGTACGGAGGATGCCGTTGAAAAGCCGCGTCAGCGTCGCGATGGCTCGCAGGGGTAGGTGACGCAGGGCTTCATTGGTGACTCGGTCGGGACCGGGGGCCTTGCGCAGTTTAGTTCGCCGAATCATCCTGTGGACTTGTCCGGGGGAGAACACGACGGGGTCTTCTGTCGGTGGTATCGGCGACGCGAAGTAGTCCTCCACGTGTCGCTCGATGGTCTCTATGTGTTGCACATCTGCAGTCGGGTTGGGTGTAAACTGCGTCTCCAGGTAGTCCGCGAATATCTCCGCTCGATCCTCGGCACGGTAACGTGGGGTTCCGTCACTGGCCATGAGGGGTCTAATCGGAGAGGGCTTCCCGGAGAGTTGGCGGCAGAGGCGGTGCATGCCGGACCAGTCGTCGCCGGCTCGCTCGATGGCGGAGTACCAAGATTCGTCCGCTACCGTTTCCAGTGCGTCTGATATCCTGGCGGCCAGAGCGTTCAGCCGGGTCTTCATGGTCGGGCACCGCAGGATTTGCCATTGCCTTCGCAGCTTCCTCTTCTCCTCTATCATCGCCTGTATGCGGGTGGGGAGCTGGGGTAGCCTGCGAGTGGATGCAGCGTCGAGTCTGGACTCTCGAAGCGCGTTGGACATTACTGCGCTGAGGTCCGTGGCGAGTCGGTCGACGTCTGCAGGACTCTCCACTCTAAAGGACGGCGAATGTTCGGCCATGTGTTCGGCGAAGATTCGCCAGTCCTGGCGATGTTTGGGGGAAGGCGGCGATGACGTCATCGGTGTCGTATTCAGCGTCATGAGGACTGCTTGGTGGTCAGAAATGAGGTGGTCATCCAGCACGTCAAGTGACGGGGCGGCGGCTAAGCCATGAGCGACCGCTATGTCGATGACGTCTGGTGTGAGGGCTGCACAGTACGGGTAGTGCGTTGGGACCTCTGGTCCTAGCACCTCATAGCCGTGGCGGTCTGCATCGTCCAGGAGGCGTCTGCCATCTGGGCTCACAAGGTTGGAGTTCCACGCCGTGTGCTTCGCGTTAAAGTCGCCAGCGAGGATCGTGGGCAGTGCCGAGTCCAGCAAGATGCGGACATCAGCTACTGCGAGTCGATTCTGCGGCGGCTTGTAGAAGGCGAACACTCGGGTGGGCTGGCGGTCAATGCAGATCTCCACGCCTAGGGCGTACGACGACTGCAGCTGTGGTACTGGCAGCGGTTGGTGGATGACATTCCGACGGACCAAGACTGCTAATCCCCTATAAGCAGTCCCGATCGGCGAGGTGTGGTCCTCCCGGTAGACATAGTATCCAGGAACTTTCAACTTGTCTACTGGTCTGAGGTGAGTCTCGCAGATCAGGCCGATGTCCACTCGACGCTGAGAAAGCACGGTCTTGAGGAGACGGGTTTTCTGTTGTGAGAGCCCGTCGGCATTCCAAAATACAATACGGAGCTCAGCCATAAGATGCGCAGAGCTCCGTGATGCAGCTCAGAATCAGCGGGATGGGATCACGCTGTTCCTGGATGGCCATCAGCACCTGGTTTAGTGTGTTGATGACCATGATAATCCTGGGGTCCAGGGGCGTCACTCGCTTCGCCTTCGTCCCCCCTGCGGGGCCGGCGACCACGGTGGCCTTGGACGTGCAGCGCTGCGTGGGCTGCGGCGCGGTAGGCGGTGCGGCTCGTGGCGCGGTGGGTGGTGCGGCGCGCGGCGCGGTGGGCGGTGCGGCGCGTGGCGCGGTGGGCGGTGCCGTGCGTGGTGCGGCAGGCGGTGCAGCGCGTGGTGCAGCCGGAGGCGCGGCGCGCGGTGCAGTGGGCGGAGTGGCAGGTTGTGTGGTTGGCGGCGCGCCTTGGCGCGCTTGAGCGCGCTTGCCGCGCCTATGGCGGCGTTTGCCCGTCTGCCCTGGCTGGTTGGCGGCAGCCATTAGCGAGCCGGGCGCGTCGGCCTCCGATGTGTGGGCGGTGGCGGAAGGCGTGCGCGCCGTTGTGGCGGTGCGCGCGGTGGTGCCTGCCCGGCGGTTACGTGTCTCCTTGCGGTACACCGGGCAGTTGGCGTTGTTCGCCGTGTGCGCGCCGCCACAGTTGGCGCAAGTCGGCGGCTCCTCGCGGGGGCGCTGACAGTCCCTCGCCGGGTGGCTCTCTCCACACCGCACACAGGCAATAGGCCGGTGGCAGTTGTGGGAGGAGTGTCGAAACTGCTGGCATCGGTGGCATTGCGCAGGGCCCTTCCTGCCGCGCCATGCTTCGATTGTTATCCCAGGCATGCAGAGAAGCTCGCGCACCTCGTATATGCCTGGGATGAGATCGGGAGTCCGCTGCAACTGCGCGAACATGAGGCAGCCCGGTCTGCCCGGGCGAGCGGGGATCGCGCGTACGTGCTCCGGGACATACCCGAGCTCGCGCAGCTCCTCCTCAACAAGGGCCGGCTCGGTGTTGGCCGGCAGGCCGCGTATCGCGAATTTTGCGCTCCTCTCGGCCGGGAGCGAGTAACAGAACCAGGAGATTCCGACGGCGCTTTCCAGCTGCGTGAGGTAGCGCTGGATGTGGCGGAACTCCTGTTCTGACTTCGGGATGAAGCG
Organism: Erebia epiphron; assembly: GCA_963932025.1. Lineage (NCBI taxonomy): Eukaryota > Metazoa > Arthropoda > Insecta > Lepidoptera > Nymphalidae > Erebia > Erebia epiphron. The sequence goes on from OZ009948.1 coordinate 5,258,597, forward strand.
GACGCCCTTGCCAAATGGGCGTCCGTTTGGGGAGTGGCCGAGGAGCTTCTTCAGCTCCCGGAAATGTGTCGGCCAATCCGGAAGTACCTCGACGATGAGTGGCGGGTAGCGGCTGGTCGTCTTGGCAGCCGGGGGGGCCGCGCTGGGGGCGGCGGAGGCGGAGGCCGTCGCGGCGGGCGCGGCGGCGGGGGCGGCAGAGGTGGAGGCGGCGGGGGCAGGAGCGGCGCCCGGCGCCGGCGTCTTGCTGGACGCGGCTGTGGCCGCGTATGTCGGGCTTGTCCCAGTCTCCATAGGCGAGCCTGGCGAAAGGGACGGCATGTTCGGCGGGGTGAATGCCGCCGGGACCTTCTCTACTCTTCCCTTTGGGGGGGAAGGGAAGCGTCCGACACTGATGGTCGAGCGCGGCGCAGGGAAGCGCGGCGGGTGCAGAACGGGTGTCTGTGTAGTCGGCGCAGGGGCGGTGGGCATCATTGCGGACTGAGCGGGCGTCGGCGCGGATGGAGCGGGCGTCTCCTTGGAGGTGGTCGGGTAGACGACCTCTGTTGAAGTTGCCGGGGAGAGCACAGGAGGGCTTGAGGCGAAGACTTCCTCGCCGGCTCCTTGTGAGGGCCCCGCTTCGGTAGTACGGGGGCCCGGTGTCTCGGCCGATGTGCGGGTTGCGAGGGTGGCTTGGCCGGACGACAGAATAGCGTCAAGCAAGCCCGAATTGGCGGACTTCACAAAGACCTTGCGGCGCAGTGGTCGCGGACGGGTCGAGCGTCGCTGTGTCTGCGGTGGTGGGGTCGGTGTCGACGGCATGTCAACACGGGTATCGCGCGGCGCGGATGGTTATGGCGCGCGAGTTACGCGAGGCGCGGGGCAGGCTGCCTGGACACGGCCCGAGCGACGTCGTCGGCACGCCACCGCCTACCGGCCCGGTCCCCGGGGCTTGCCGCTTGTGGCAGACCGGGGGCCTAGACCGGAGCAGTGACGTGTTGTTCCGGGCGCCGTCGCTGGACGCAGAACGTTCAGTAAGGCAGTCGCGCAAGGTACCGAACTCTGTACGGGCCCGAATGCCGGTGCACGCGTCTGCACTCGACAGCAGCCGAGCGCGTCTGCCGAGTTATAAATCTTGCACCAACCTTTGTAACGTTGTAAAAGCCGTTACATGTTTTAGCGCATTGACTAAGACACATTATAATATTATGATAGCTAGGTAAATATATGTAGGCATAGACGCGTAATTCAGCGGGCAACTCGCGTCGCTGGACCGGTTCGTTTTGCGTGGCTGTCGCTTCAGGCTGGGAGGGCGCCTCCGCCGCGCGCGCCGGCCGTAGATTCGATAACTAGTTACTACGCGAGCCGAACTCAGTCAAAAATCTCATACGGAAGTGTCCATACGCTGTTTGGTCTGCCTAATTTTACTAACGACACTACATCGTGATATATTTTACCATCTTGTACACGGTATTCGTCTGAAGACCTCAGATAACATAATAAACCCCGTTTTACGGGTAAGTACTGAACAATTCGCTGTAGAATAGTATTTTTTTATGCACTGAACGTCACTTCTGCGGGTCAGAGTCATCGAGCGCAGACGACCGATTTCCGCGGGCACAAACCCCGCGCCGCACACTACCTGGTGGAAGACCTCGCCGCGTGTCCCCCTACCAGCTGGACGACACTCCGCGGCATTGCAGGACAGTATTCGCCAACTACAGGCTGGGAAGTAAAATTATTGACGGGCCTCTCGTCCCACGGCCCACTTGTTCTAACTACCTTAATAAACTCTTGTGTTGACTTGCTGAGTTTTACTTCACTCCTAACCAGCTCGTCACACTGGCGCCTCAACTTGGTATTCATGGTCATTATTTTGCTTCCTAAGCTTGTAGTGGTATATTTGGTGTGTGTGCTTTGTTTTTTTTTTATTTTGTGAAACGTTTTTTTGTTTTTTGTCTTTGGTTGCCAGCAACTAAGGTGTTCGACGTAAAAAGCTATCTATTGTATTATTTTATTAAGGGGCAGTATTTCACTTAAGAGTCATCTTACCTAGGCCACTTTTAGGCCAAATTTATTTTTTTGAATTATTAATTGTTTTGTTGTTTTCATTTAACTGTGTATCTTATTGGTGTCTTGTAAGTACCGTTAGCAAAAAAAAAAAAAAATTTCTTATACACGTTCGTACACATTAGTTGCAATTATTGTTTTTTATTTTGCTGATTTGATTTTATTTTACTAGTTTGACTTATTTCATCAATCAATCAATCATTTATCATTCATTCAATCATTTCATTCAATCAAAAATCTCATACGGAAGTGTCCATACGCTGTTTGGTCTGCCTAATTTTACTAACGACACTACATCGTGATATATTTTACCATCTTGTACACGGTATTCGTCTGAAGACCTCAGATAACATAATAAACCCCGTTTTACGGGTAAGTACTGAACAATTCGCTGTAGAATAGTATTTTTTTATGCACTGAACGTCTATAGATTTTTCCACGCGTCCTTGTACGACCTTCCTTTGTCCGCCGAAGGTTAAATCGCATAAATTGTATGTACTTACCTATTGCAAAGCTATTAATTATATATATATTATATATTATATATTCGCACTATATTCTAATAATTGATTTCTATTGATTTTTGATTTTCTTAAAATAATTAATTAACGTACTTAAATTATTATTAGCTTCTCATTGCCCTCTGCACTTTATTATAACCATTCTTGTTTTTTAATATTTTTGTTTAACTTAGCTTCACTCTTTCCTTCTCTGTAACTCCGTCTGATTGTGACACGCCACCACATTTTACGCAGTACTTTCCCGCTTGCTTGCCGCTACGTGTCACAACCAGATGGATAGAAGGGAACAGTTGCTCACACGCCGGAATGTGCATTCCAGGGTTTCTCCTTCCTCCTTCGGGTTTCTCGTCGGTCTGCGCCTCGACCTCGCTTGGAGCTACGTGACTCGCCACTCCTGCGAGTTCCGTTCCGGTTGTGGCTCTCTTCCACACCTGAGCTCTCTGGCCGCGCCACTTCTGCGGGTCAGAGTCATCGAGCGCAGACGACCGATTTCCGCGGGCACAAACCCCGCGCCGCACACTACCTGGTGGAAGACCTCGCCGCGTGTCCCCCTACCAGCTGGACGACACTCCGCGGCATTGCAGGACAGTATTCGCCAACTACAGGCTGGGAAGTAAAATTATTGACGGGCCTCTCGTCCCACGGCCCACTTGTTCTAACTACCTTAATAAACTCTTGTGTTGACTTGCTGAGTTTTACTTCACTCCTAACCAGCTCGTCACACCTTATATACAAATTGGTGCCAGTCGCTACCGCGATGTTATTTCCTACAGCGCCATCTAGTATTTACATTGCACACTACACACTATAAGTTACGCGGCGGATACTAAACCTATTATGTGCCTGTTATTTTGTATGAACTAGCTTCGGCGGTACGCCCGGTCGTGCGTAGCGCCATTACCGACTAATTCAGCGTGCTCTCACGCACTGACGGGACAGCTTTTAAGGTAGGAGCCCAGGCAAGTTCATGAGCACTGGCTGCCATGAACGACCCCAATGACCAGGCTAGTTCTGAGCACCGAAAGTGTTAAGAAGATACTATATTCGATGAAATAAATGAACTGTAACGGTAACTTTATGGATGAAATGTTTTTCTTTTTTATTTAATTTAATTTACCGACTAAATCTTTAAATTATTTGTATTGTATAGTAAGATCTAATTTATTTGTAATTACTTAATTTTGTTTTATTGTTCCTAATTTATAAAATTATTATTAATTCCTTTATTTAATTTTGTTTTAATGATGTGAATCTTTAAGCTGTAGGTATTCCTTGTTTTTGTACTTAAATATTTAAAGAAAAATTATATATATTGACCGGATAATCTTTAATGCTGTATATGCCTATAATTAAGTATTGCATTAGAACTAGACATTATTGTATTATTTTAAGATTATTAATTGTTTATGCAATATTTGTTGGTATATCAATAAACGAAATAAAATAAAATAAATAAAATAAAATAAGAGCGCATTATGTTTTCAGACAGAATAAAGGCTTCATCTCCTACTATCACATGGAGTTGAATCTGTTTGCGACATTGGCATTGGATCTGGAATATTTAAAGTTTTCTCGACAAGTTTTTTATACAAAACAGTCTTTAAAAATTCTGGAGTCGTTACTTTTTCCATACGCGCCGATATCTACTGAAATAAAACAATTTGCATCACATACAGCCAATAAAACAGTCGAAAAATCGTTAGGTTTTATAATACGGATATGCGTGCCGTCGATGGCACCGATGCATTTTGGGAAATTTGCATATTTTTGAAATTATTTTGAAATCTCTTCCCATTCAGCCTTCGTAGGTAGAAGAACAAGAATTTTCTGGCGATGGGGAAGATGTAATGATACCTCCACTTATTCAGGCGAAAAAGAAAGTGAAAGTGCTTCAAGCTTAACAAGCCATGTATTCAACCTTCAGCTGCTCGTTCTGCCTACCAACCTTCAACACAATATCATTACCAAGCAGGTCTGACACAACGCGGACAGAGTTGAAAAACACTTGAAAGTAATTCGGGAAATCTATGACGACCTTAACATAGACGAAAGCCGAGAACGACTTTATAATATTGATGAAAAGGGGTACAGGCTGACAGTTCACCGGCACTCACAAGTACTGGCTGAAAAAGTTTCCCGCAGGGTCCATCTAATAGCTCAAGAGCACGCCGAAAATGTGACTTTAGCTATCTGTGTGAATGCTGCTGGGATGGCAATACCCCCACAATGATACTCTTCAAGGGCAAGAGGATGCGTGATGAGTTTAAAGAAAATTTACCTCCGGGGACCTCCGTCAAAATGGCCCCGAAAGGCTCTATGACCACTTAACTATTCGTGGATTTTATCAACCAGTTGGCAAAATACAAATCTCCAGGCAAGTGTCTTCTTGTTTTCGACGGAGCTTCATCGCATTTAGATTGCGACATCGTTGATGCGGCGGTAAAACAGGACATTAATGCTGTAGATAAACAAATAGTCCATATTTTAAAGACAAGTTTAAACGCAAGGGAACAAAATGAAACAGGGCGACTAACTAAAGAAGACGATGATAAATTATTTTGTTTATCATTGTACAGTGAATTGAAAAAAGCACCCGAGAATCGACGCCTAAGTAAAAAAATTGAATTTCTCAACGTCATTAAATAAGCACAGAATTATGATCAATCATTACCACTACAAACTCATCAACACCAATACACATATTCTACACCAACATATTCAGGATATACCACTGCTAGACCCCCAACACAGCAGTGGTGTAACGATATCACGAGTTTTTCACATCTGGTGAAATCGACTCTCTTAAAATTTTTGAGTTACCAGTAATATCCATTTTTATAACATGGAGTAAGTCATCAAATGATTTTATGGGCATTCTATAGTAAAATAATTCATAAACTGAAAGGACATGACCAGAAACTGCCCTTCGATTCGGGACAATGTGCAGGATTTCCGTTTTTACAGTAAGGTTTAAAAATTAAAACCGAAATTATTATGGATTTATTATTCCGAAAAAGGTCAAGGTTAAAATATCTAAAAAACAATACGTTTATTGATTAATTCTTGAGCATCCGCTTTCCTCTTTTAGGCACTACTCCATTTTGACGTTCCATTTTATCGTTGCCTAGTAATAATCTTGTAATCCATTACATGAATACCATTTAAGTACCTCTGTCACTATGTTATGAAAAGGAAATGTATATTCTGTTAATAATTATTTTTATTTATTGACAAGCCTCAACGAAACGTGTAATTGATCGAACAAAGCATTTTGAAATAACCACTGCGTTTAAAGGAACGCCCTTTGATTGCATCTGTCTGCCATCTGTGGTCGAATAGTTGAACTCGCTAACCAAAACGTCAAGCAAGCGTCTAGTGTGGGAAAGCAGTTTTTTGGTGAGACCTTTTTTATTTATTTTCTCAGTTTTCAGAGTCTTCAGACTCCTGAACCTTTTTTATCTGAAAATTATAAAATATAACAATTACAATAAAAAAGAAATCATACTTGAAAATATTTTTTAGACTCTCTCACAACGATAACTAGCGCCATCTAGTGTGGGAAAGCAGTTTTTTGGTGAAACCTTTTTTATTTATTTTCTCAGTTTTCAGAGCCTTCAGATTCCTGAAACTTTTTTATCCGAAAGCTATAAAATATTAGAATTACAATAATATAGAAATCATTGCTGCACATTGATTTTTGACACCTAGGCAAGCTCCCATAGTGGCACTGGTCAAGTCCTTTGACAAATAATCATAATATTGTTTTAATTTTGGATACAATGTGCAAACATTCCAAGCGTCAGTGTATCTCGTAATATTGGGTGCACCCTAAATTCTCTTGGCCTCTGCCGTCGTCATTTATAGCGACGGTATAGGAGCCACACACAAGCAATCACTTCGACGTCCATTTTCGAACTGAGCCAGTAGTATGGATACCTTGACCGCGATCGTAAAACGCCGTGCTGAGCGCTGTGCGTGTACGCTACCGTAAATACCGTAAATTCATGTAAAGCAATTAAAAAAATTGGATTTGGAGGAAATGTGCTCCACGTTGGGTAGCCAATTGTAGGAACTCTCTTTTGCCGTATAGGTAGAGCTGGTGAGGGTGACGCCAGGCGTGACAGATTGAAACACTCGGTTACAACAAGGAGATGGTTTATTTACATGAGGAGTTTAACACGGATAACAAAACAAGGTTTAACAAGAATTTATAGGTTACAGTTACACATATTACGCAAATAAGACTACTAGGGTTCACGTTCACTTAAAAGTCTTATTGGTTCACTTTCACTTTCAGTCCAAAGAGTCCTATGGGTTTTACTTTCACTGAATGTAAGGAGGTAACTTTTACTTTAAACCGCGGCGGCGCGGGGTTACTCGCGACGCGTGGTGCTGCTGTCCTTTGATGGCCGTTAGACGGTCTCTCAATGTGTGCTAGCACTTGTGACACGAGGTTAGGCTTCTTGGTGCTGCTGTCCTTTGATGGCCGGTAGACGGCCCCTCAAGGTTTGCTAGCACTTTAGAGCCAGTTCCTCTAGTATTTAGCTTCCAGAGCTGCTGTCCTTTGATGGCCGGTAGACGGCCTCTCAAGGTGTGCTAGCCATGGGAGCTGCGTACTGTGTGTTTCTGAAGGGATGCTGGCCGCTTTTATACAGTTCATCTGGCGTGATTTTCGGGAAGGGGAAACATTCCTTGGCACGTGACGTTAGCGTGGCTGGGCGACCGTCTTGTCCCGCCGTATTTAGGCCATTTATATTTAGTTTTTTGTTATCTTTGTTGTAAAGAAAGCCACCTAGGAAGCATGGAAAACGGTGTGCAAACGATTTCCTAAATTTTCTTGTGGAAAAGACTTTGTAATTGCGTCTCCTATCAGTGTCTTGTCTTGTCTTCATTTTTAGCATGAAATCTCATCATAAGTTGCTGAATAAATAATTTTCGTACCGACAAGACCTTGGTCTCTTTATACAATTGAACTGTTGGATAGTGGTACGGTAGAAAGCGGCTTACCTTTAGTAGTAGTCTTTGTGCTCTTTCTAGCTGCATCATGTGCGTCTTAGCTGCCCCGCCCCAAGTATCAATACCGTACGTCAATAACGACTGACATAGCGATATGTATATAGTTTTAATCAGTATAGGATCTGCTACTTCTCTTATGTTTCTAAAAATTGCTATTAGTTTTCTTATTCTAGTTGTAAGTTTTTTGATATGCTCTTCAAAGTTGAGATTTTTATCTATAATTATACCTAAATATCTCACGTGAGGTGCTCTTTCCAATTTCGGGCACTGGCATGTTTGGGCTTCACATAATCCAGAATGCGCGTATATGTGATAAGTGTCTGATAATGGCTGGCCCTTGTTTGTCAGAGAAAATGTAATTAATTTAGTTTTTTCTGCATTTAAGCTTAATCGATTTTGTCTCAACCAATGAGAAACGTTATTAAAGTCTTTTTGGGTTTGAGTAAACACATCTTCCCATGTTTTCCCCCAGATTATTAGAGCTGTATCGTCCGCAAAACTCATAATTTTTCCAGTTGACATTTTTAATTTGCAGAGCTGGTTTATATATATGAGAAAGAGGGTTGGGGCTAGAATACTTCCTTGTGGAACACCGTGAGTAATAGGAAGAGCCTCACTGATGACATTTCCTATCCTGACTGATTGGTATCTTTTTGTCAAGTAGCTCTTTAGCAGTTGAAGTTGTTTGCCTCTTATACCAACTTTTTCGAGCTTAAGTAGAAGTAGGGGTGTCGACACGGTATCAAAAGCCTTGGCGAGATCTAAAAAGATTGCCAGGCATTTATGACCATTATCGACATGTTGAACGACACAATCAACAAGATCATAAACAGCATCCGTCGTTGACTTTTGCTTTCGAAAACCGTATTGGTTTTTTGCAAGTAAGTCATTTGCTTCGAGATATTTAGTCAATTGCTTGTTTATAATCCGTTCTAATATTTTTGAAATGGTGGGAAGTATTGATATTGGACGGTAGTTTGAAATTAAGTTCTTGTCGCCTTGTTTAAAAATGGGTGTAACAACCGATTTCTTAAAAACTTCCGGAAAGATTCCAGAGTCAAAGGATAAATTACAAATGTGGACCAGAACGCCTGCGAGTGATTCTTTATTTTGTTTAAGAATTTTGGCTGATATACCACCCCACCCAACTGAGTTTGTGTTTTTGAGAGAATTAATAATTGATATTACTTCTTTTATATCGGTGTCTAATAAAACAAATGAATTTGGAGGGGAGTGTGATGAGTGGTAGTTATAGTTTATTTGAGAATTACTTTCCGCAGTGATGGCAATTTTATCCGCTAAAATTTGGCCTGTATTAACGAAATGGTCGTTTATCTGAGTAACTGATTCAATCGGAGAATTTTTTATGCTAAGAAGATTGTGTGAAATAACCTTTTTATTTTTAAAATGTGTAACAGTGTTTATTACATCCCACGTTTTTTTAATACTATTTGCATTCTTTAATTCCTCTCTAAAATGTTGATTTTTTAATCTTTTGAGAATTTTGGAACAAAAATTTCGATATCTCTTGTATGTTGTGTTTAAAGTTACATTTTCTGGGTCCTTTTTCACTTTAGCGTGTAGCTTATCTCTGTGTCTAAGGCAGCGTAGGAGGCCCGGGGTTATCCATGGCTTAAGAGGAGTTTTACGGCGTGAGAGCTTTATTTGTTTACAGTTATTATTTATAATTGTTTTTAATACGTTGACAAAGCTTTCTGCTGCCTCGTCTGCATTTTTAGAATTTATAATACTTCCAAAGTCATAACCATTTATTTCATTGTGTATGTTTATGTAGTTGTATTTTGTTTTGTAGGTAGGACCAGATAACAATGGCGTTTTTTTAATTTCTAGAGAGAGTAGTACAGTGTAGTGGTCTGTTAAGGAATTTTCAATAATTAAGACGGTAAGATGGATAGGTAGTCTTGGCAAAAACGTGATCTAAACAGTTATCTAGCCTCGTTGCTAGTGTGTGCACTGGAAGAAGACCAAAAGATGACATTAAATCAAGATAATTGGAGGCACGTGAGTCTGAGTTGTTAGTTTTAATGTCTATATTGATGTCTCCAACGATAATTATATGTTTAGTTTTAATTGAGATTAGAAGGGAATTTAACGATTGCATAAATGTACTGGTATCTCTATTAGAGGGTGATCTATATATCGAAATCAGTGTGATATGATTATTTAACGTGGTAACGAGACAGTTTCCCTGGGGAAAATGTGACTCGTATGTACTACAACATATATAATCCTTCGTGTATATGACTACGCCATCATTTTGTTTCGTACAATTTTCTGTAAAATTATGTGTATAGATGTCAAGGTGTGGAATTACTCTGTTACAAGATAACCAACAATCAGTGAAAACAATAATATCGGGTTCCATGCTTGTTCTCTCTAGAAGCGCCTGAAATCCCGATATATTGTGTGATATACTGCGTATATTTTGGATGGCGATGTTAATGGTTTTATTATTAGATTTGACGTGCAAAAGGCAATCCTCTGGAGTGCATTTTAAGGAATTGAATAAATTGATTTCATCGAGACTAAGCAACCTACTATAAAATCTTACTTAAAAAGTAAATTAAAGTGGACTTACCTTTGAGTGATTTGAACAGTGCGAGGAACAAAACCGATGAAAATGAAGAGGATGGAAACCTTTGCACTATTTGCAAATGTGACTACCGTCATTACCAACTAAATAGGGATTGGATACGCTGTGTGACCTGTTTGAAGTGGGTCTGTGGTCATTGCAATGGAGGGACCAAAAAAAAGTCTTATGAATGCCAAAGATGCGAAGATACAGACTGATATTTACATCATGGCAACATGCACATCCAAATAAAGGGATCGCAAAGGTCGCTTTCGGAGGAATTTTTAAACAGGCTCGGGACCAGGCTGCTACTGTTGGAAAGGCTGTAAAAGGCTTCGAAAAGACGGAAATATCTATCTACCTACGCTACCTGACCACAAGTATATCGGTAAGAGACATTGTGGAGTCACAAGTGAAATCCACAAGATCACAAGATACAGAACCGTTGCCATCCACTAGTTCACAACAATCTGATTCAGCCCAATCGCCCAGCATTACTGGAGTTATTAAAGAATCTTCCATCATATTTTAAGACACCACCGGCCACAACTAGGAAATGTCATAAAACCAATCTTGCATTTAAGATAACATTTCTTCGGAGTAAGATTAGTCTTCTTGAAAAAGATGCTAAAAAAATCTTCTTAATTATCTTCTTAATTAATTATCTTAAGACCGACAAAAAGCAGTGGAAAAAGAGAAAAAGACTCATGACAAGGCCCGGCGCCCAGTATCGGCATCGGCACGACTGAGGATTTTAGGTGGCAAATAGCAATATACATTAACATAATTAATGATTAAACGAACTTACCTGTACGTGAAGTTCTATCATAATTATACGAAGGCTTCGTCCGAAGGGATTAGCATGTAATACTTGTAGTACCGCCTAGTGGTTCGCCAGTCACGCACTTTATTTGAGGGTAAATAGAAAACAAAAGAAAAGAAAAAACTATACGACAGCTACCTTGGCTTCAACAAGGTGGGTGGTCCATGTCTATCTCATTTAGTTTAGAGTATAATAATTAATATTTCACGAACTAATATCGGGTTAACTAGTAATGGGGAGGGAGGGTTGCTAATCCCTTCGGACGAAGCCTTCGTATAATTATGATAGAACTTCACGTACAGGTAAGTTCGTTTAATCATTAATTATACAAATGCTTCGTCCTCGGGATTAGCATGTAATACTTGTAGACTTTTAGAGATTTAAGTGAAATATTTATATTTTTATAACAAATCATCTAATCAATAATTTAATTGATTTTTATGAAATATATTAATTCCTATCGACAATTACTCTTACTAAGGCATCATCCTGATCATTATAATTTAATTACTTAACTATTCATAGTTCTATTATAGTATAGAACCGATAGAATGTATTGGAATTCATTCGGTATGCTTGAGGAATTCATACCGTATTCATTCGGTATGCTTGAGGCTACTGTATCGGCAGCCTTAAGAATGCTTCGGGATGCTTCGGCATCCTTCGGTACGCCGCCGGCGCCGAGGCACCACTCGGGGATAGCTTGCCCTGCGGGGCGAGGGGAGGCATCCACCATTTGAATCATTTGACTCACACACAACACAATCGAGGCAACCGCTGTGTGTATCAGTTGTTTGCTGTCACATTGAAAATTTTCTTGTAACAACGATGGCGGAAGAAAAGCTAATTAATTTAGTTCGTCTACACGAGTGTTTATACAATATAAAATCGCGTCACTACAGTGACCAACACATGAAAAATAATGCGTGGGAGCAAATCGCCAAAGAATTCAATAAAACTCGTAAGTAAGCATCTTAAACATTGTATTTTTTCAAAATCAAAATCAAAATCAAATTATTTTTATTCAAATAGACTTTTTACAAGTTCTTATAAATAGTCAAATGAATCTACCACTGGTTCGGAATGCCGTTCCTACCGAGAAGAACCAGCAAGAAACTCGGTGGTTGCTCTTTTGAAAAAAAAAAATAGTATATGGTATGTTTACAATAATCTACATACAACAAATTTTATTGAGTTATAATAAGTATATATATATATATAGTTAATTACATTGACTTATAGATCGTTGGTATTTTATGATCTATTGACAATATTATTCTGCCAACTAACTGACCCATGTTCAGAGTTAAAATATTGTTTAAATTTATCTCTAATAACCATACCCTCGCACATGATAATATCGTTATCGCCAACTACATTGTTATCCACGGAACTTTCTAAAATGTCACTTTCCTGTAGTGGGTTTGGAAGTTCCGTCGTTCCATTGTTGATGATGTAATTATGTAAAGAACAGCAGGCTAAAATGATGTTATCTATATATTTTGCTTGTACTTGCATTCTCCTCTGAAATATTTCAAACCTTGATTGAAGAATGCCAAAAGCACTCTCCACAATACGCCTTGCTCGACTTAGTCTGTAATTAAAAACTCTTTTCTCTATATTTGCCAATTGATTCGCAGGGTACGGTCTCATTATATTTTTCGGTAGTGGAAATGCTTCATCAGCAACAAAAACATATGGTTTGAGGAATATTTAAGGTGTCGTTTTGCAATTTTAAACCCAATTTTGAATGATCTAATATACCACCGTCGCTATTTCTACCATAAGCACCTACATCGACAATGACAAATCTGTATTTAGCATCTGCTACAGCCAACAGAACGATACTAAAAAAAAATTAATAATTAAAATACATACTTCCACTATTATTTGGAACTCGTATCTTGAAGTGCTTGCCATCCATGGCACCAATACAATTTGGAAAATTATATATTTCATCAAAGTCTTTAGCAATTATCTTCCATTGTGCTGTTGTTGGTTTTGGCAGAACGATACGGCCAAGAATATTCCAGATTACACGGCAGGTTTCATGGACTATACAACGAACTGTACTAAATCCCATTCGGTAATTGAATGCTAAAGTTTTGAAACTGACTCCTGTGATTAAAAACCTGAAAAGAAACATTATATTTTTAAATATAGCTTAGGTAGGTACCTATTAATATGATTAAAAATATTTAAATAGTACCAATTTTATTAAACTATTATAAATTTGAAAAATTTAGAATAAATATACCTATGCACTTTTGATAATCATATTTTTAATCATACAATAAGGATTACGAAACATTATACATAATATCACCTGTGTTGCGGGTGCCGGACACATACGTTCAACGAGGGCTTTTCATCCTTGAACAAGCTTTTTTAGTTAAAAACAGATGGCGTTGTGCGAAACTCAAGTGTCAAACTAAATGTCATGTGGAGACGTTCCGAATATGGTCTGTTCGAACATAATTGTAAATTATTGCGACCTTGTCTTTTTGATCTGTCAAGAATCAAAATCAAAATCAAATTATTTTTATTCAAATAGACTTTTTACAAGTTCTTATGAATAGTCAAATGAATAACACCACCACCACCACCACCACTGGTTCGGAACGCCGTTCCTACTGAGAAGAACCAGCAAGAAACTCGGTGGTTGCTCTTTTGAAAAAAAATAGTTTATGGTATGTTTACAATAATCTACATACAACATATACAGATACATAAGTAAGCACTGTCCTGAGCATTGCTCGAGCGAATCAAATCCATGCGCCTTTATCATTAATATAATCTTCGACGGTATAATAAGCTTTTTTTAGGAGCATTCTTTTAATGGTTATCTTAAACTTGTGTAAAGGCAAGTTTATAATAGGTTGAGGAGTTTTGTTAAAGAATAGTATGCTCATTCCCACGAACGACCTTCGGACTTTATTGAGGCGGAGCGATGGAGTCACGAGCCTATGACGGTTTCTAGTTCGCCTATCGTGCAGATCGCATATTCTTTTGTAATTCTGAATGTGCTGTTTTACAAAGATTAGATTACTGTAAATATACTGCGAGGCTACTGTAAGAATACCTATTTCCTTGAATTTCTCCCTGAGGGATTCACGTGGTTTTAAATTATAAATTGCACGTATTGCCCTTTTTTGTAATACAAATATTTTACACAAATATTTTTTGAATATCTGCCGCTTTACCCCACAGCAAGATTCCGTAAGACATAATACTATGAAAATAAGCAAAATATACAATCTTTGCAGTTTCAACGTCTGTTAACTGCCGAATCTTTCTGACAGCGCAAGCAGCAGAACTGAGTTTACCAGCTAGATTTGATATATGGGTGCCCCATTGAAGCTTAGCATCTAAGGTCACCCCCAAGAACACGGTGGCCTCTTCTATTTTTAACATATCATTATTTACCACTAGATTAATGTTACGTGTATTCTTGGTATTGGGCAGTGCGAACTCAACACACTTAGTTTTTTTGCATTTAAAAGTAAGTTATTTACAGTAAACCAGTGAGTGACCTGAGAAATGGCACTATTTACGTCGTCAAAATCATCCTTATTTCTATCGACTTTAGAAGACGTATCATCAGCAAATAGCACAATATCGCAAGTATCCTGGACAAAATATGGTAAATCATTTATATATACCAAGAACATGAAGGGACTCAGAATGGAGCCTTGAGGGACACCCATTAATGAGGCTGATCCGGATGATTTCACATTGTTTACACATACCGTCTGAATACGGTCACTAAGATATGATGCAATGAGACTAAGTGCAGTGTCTTTGATTCCATAGTGGCTCAATTTGGTCAACAGTGTCTCGTGTTCAACACAGTCGAATGCCTTAGGCGGCCCCTAGACCTGCAATAACATTGTACAATACAATACATTGCACAATAAGATTGAATGGCGCTTTGAATCCAAACGTTCAATTATATTGCACAATAAAACGAACTGTGCAATATTTTCGTGTTCAGTCGGAGAATAGTTTGATCCCGTGTGCATCGTGCGTAATAAAGCAACATGTCCGCACAAGATTTAGCTGCAGCTGTAGTGTTATTGCTTGTGGCTAAGCGTAAACGTAAACGAACACGTCGTTGGTCGAAAGATTGGTACACGAAAAGGCAAAAATACACTCACGAAAATCTCTTAAAAGACTTGATGTTATTCTGAGGAAGCAGACTTCAAAAATTTTGTACGACTGGACTTGGAACAGTTTCAAGAGCTACTAGAATTGGTCACGCCATTGATAGAGAAAAAAAATACAAGTATGAGGGAAGCAATACCACCTTTTCAACGGCTTTCAATAACATTACGGTATCTAGCGACTGGGAATACTTTAGAAGATTTAAAATTTCATAGTGCTATTTCCCCACAAAGTATTTCCTTAATAATCACGGAAACCTGCGATGCCATAATACATGTTTTGAAGGAATTAATCAAGGTAAATAAAGGCTACATATTAAAATCTTTGCATTTAATTATTAAACTTTATATATTGAGATATTGTATCATTAGCATCATTTTCCTGTTGAGAATTGTTCATGTTCTGCTGATTATCCTGTTGGACGTAGTACATGTTCTGCTGGTTATGTGGCAGCTGCTCAGGTGGAAGTTCAGAACTTTGCTGTTGAGAATAGTTTATAAAATACCGAGGAGATGGCGTGCTGCTGTAAGTTGGAGTTGACGTGGATCTGGTATATGTCGGAGATGGAGTTATTGTAACTGTTGGAGTATTTATTTTAACCGAATTGCGATGTAAAAGACCTAATTGTCCTTCCATGATAATGGCAGCAATAGCACTCTTAGCAAAGATTTGTTGCATTGGTTCCATTTTCTTTAAATCTGCAGCACAAGACAAAGCCCAGTTTTCATATTCGTCTGGTTTCTCTCTAAGACGGTTAGCTGCTAATTGCATAAGGTCATCTTCAGCTTTTCTCTTTACTTTTTTATCTTTTGTCTTCGGAACTGCATTGGATGTAGATGGCACTTGATCCGCTTCAACGGTTGAACTATTCTCCTGAAAAAGATAAATAATTTGTTATTTTGTTTTCAGCTACCACAAACTGCCAAGGAATGGGAACAAGTTGCCAAGGATTTTGAGAGCCAGTGGAATGCTCCTCATGTAATCGGTGCTATAGATGGCAAACACGTGGAAATAAAGAAACCTCCTGGTTCTGGATACTACTACAAAAAAACATTCAGTATTGTGTTGATGGCGGTTGTAAAACTACGAGTTCATTATGGTTGATGCAGGGACTAATGGACGTGTATCAGATGGAGGTGTGCTGCAGAATACAACATTTGGAAAGCAATTAAAAAATAATGCTTTAAATATCCCACCACCTGCATTGTTGCCTGGAAGTTCCCGAAAACTCCCATACTTTTTTGTTGGGGATGATGCCTTTCAATGTCTCAAAATTTACTGAAACCATATAGCCAAACTGGATTAACAAAAGAGAAAAGAATATACATATAGCCAAACTGGATTAACAAAAGAGAAAAGAATATACAACTATCGAATATCGCGAGCTAGAAGGATGGTTGAAAGTGTTTTCGGTATACTAGCTACTCGTTTTGGAGTATTTCAAAAAGCATTTCCTTTTAATCCTACAAAAGTAAGGAAAATTGTTTTGGCTTGTTGTTATCTACACAATTTTTTGAGAAAATGGCGTTCCTACTTATCTCCATCATTCATGTTTCGTGAAGATAATGAATCAGGAATTATACACCCACCATCTCGGCCAGTATTACAGTTGACACAATTGGAAAATATCATTAAAAAAAATTCACTGAATATCGCGAAGCAAGCACGGGACGTATACAATGGATTTTGTAACAACGAGGGTGCAGTTCCCTGGCAAGAGAAATTGGTTTAGTAGCTACATACCTACAACTCTATGTATTCACTTAAATAAAATAAATTAAAATTTACCTGTGTATAATTATTGTCCAAACTAAAACGTTCACTCTCTCCTCCCGGACTACGTAAAGTAGACTGAGTAATATCCATACTAGACTGTAAATCCGATGCTGATTCCTGATCTTGTAAAAAAAACATTTCACTATAATACCATAAAGTAGGTTGGTATATGTCGTCTGTACTAGATCCGGATTTCATCGACTGAAGGTATTTCTTGAGCTCCTTCCGGTAGTTAGTTCTCAAAGAATTGAATTTCTTCTTCACGTCATCTTTGCTTGCCTGTGGAAACATCTCTTTATATTTAGACAACAATGTTTCGTAATCAGCATTTTTTTTATCACGGTCATGATATTCTTTGCTCTTGACATTCCACAAAGACGACAATTCTCTGTACAATTGGATCTATTCGACGATAAACTCTCTTTCCTTAACTTTCGTATTCTCTTTTTCTGCCATTTTTTAGAAGCGTGCACGCGCGTGTTCTCCTTGCCGACGAAACACAGACAAAAAATTATTGCGCAATACTGACCCTACACGATGCAATGGAAAAATATGGTGCAATAAAAATTAAACTCGCTCAAACTTTCGTTCAATCATTGCGCAATCTTCAATATTAGCCCTAGTCGGTTTATTATATTGCACAATTCGCAATATTGCGCAATATAATTGATCATCTAGGGGCCGCCTTAGACAAATCACAGAAAATACCAATAGCATTCTGTGAGTTCTCCCAAGCATCAAATATATGTTTTAACAGCGCCGCGCCCGCATCGACTGTTGACCGGCCTTTCGTAAAACCATACTGCTCGGAGTGAAGTAATTTATTAAAATTAAGGGTGGATTGCACCAAAATTCTAGTTAAAGTTACTGTTAAGATTAACTATAACGAGAATCTTAACGAGCGTTAGTTCACATCGTCGAATTGTGTTGCACCATCATAAAATTCGCTAACGTTAAAGTTATTCGGGTTACTAGTGAAATGAGGCATTTATGTCCCTAAAGATGCGTGGGCAGTATTTTTTCATATGACAATACTTTATGAAAATGACAAGTTGACAATTGACAACTGTGATTGACATTGACGACATGACAGATGAATACACATTTAGCGCGATTTATTGGTTACAATTTGTAAATTTTGTGTTATACGTTCTTTATTTTATTGAAAAACTGCAATTTTCAGTTATGGAAGAACAAAAATCAGCACATAATAATGAATTTCAACAATTCCTGGCCAAGTAAGAATTTATTCAGTTTCAGATGTATTTTTAACTTAACACGATTGCAGTAATTTGTATTCAAAGCTTTATGATCCCCACATAAATATGACTGATATTTTTTTTTCCGCTTATCTAGAGGTCCCCGATAGAAGGAATGATCATGACCGAAGCTGTGGACCGAAGTATTTATTCCGTGCGTGGTTCTGTGATTTATTCAAAATTTTGTTTATTTTATTTGCAGAGAGAGAAGTTCTAATTTTACACAAAAGGAAGTAGACAGACTCTCAGATTTAGTTCATAAATACAAACAAATATTAATGTGCAAGAAAACGGACGGAGTCAGCTCCAGACAAAAAGAAAACGTATGGAAATCTATTGAAAAGGAGTTTAATGCTGTGGGAGAATTTCCCCGCACTTTAAAACAACTGAAATACAAATTCGATAACATGAAAAGGTCATTAAAAAAGGTACATGTACTGTATTATCATCATCATCTCAACCCCTTTTTATGTCCCACTGCTGGGCACGGTTCTCCTCTCAGAATGAGAGCGGTTTGGCCATAGCCCACCACGCTGGCCAAGTGCGGGTTGGCGGGCTTCACACACCTTTGAGAACATTTCTGTGAACTCTCAGCATGCAGGTTTCCTCACGATGTTTTCCTTCACCGCTAAGCAAGTGATATTTAGTTTCAGGAGGTGTAGTCAGAGGTGCGTGCCCAGGATTCGAACCCGCAACCTCCTTATGAGAGGCAGAGGTCAGAACCACTGAGCTATGACTATGTACTATATACCTATTCTCAAAACAAAACCAATAACCATTCTTTAAGGTGTGTTCAAATTTAATTGTAATTTGTGTTCCCTGTAGGAAGCTAGCAACAAACGGCAAAAAATGTTAAAAACTGGAGGTGGACGATTGACACCTTCACCACCCCCATCGCCTGGCCATGACAGTGCCGCGGAATGGTTGAAGACTATGGTGTCCACATCAGTGGATGGCAATGAAGCAATTTACGATGATGATGTCATAGTGATTAAGGTATATTTTTATAAATAAATTGCTATACAATATTTGGTTTATAACAAAAATATTTAAAAAAAAAATTGTTACAGCCTCATAAGGATCTAGAGGTAATATGTCTATTTGTTAACTACATTTTTCATATTATAAAAAAATATATAAAATGGTTCTCATTTCTTGTTCTATAAAGTGGGTTTCTCATTTAATTTTTTATTACAGCCTCCTAGCAATGAGCAAGTCTATGTAGAAAGTTCCATAATTATTGAGAAGGTAAATTTTTGGTATTGATTTGTTTTATCCTTTTGTTATTATTTGGCTGGTAAACCGGGACCATCTGGGGGCTAATTCTGTATCGTTAGTTAGCAACTCACACTGAGTTATTAACTAAGAAAACAGAGGCAAACATCCTATTTTTGTATTATTTTTGCACAAGTTAGCAACTAGCATGGTATGTTGTCATGATACCATATCAAACTAGGTTGGTAACTAGTGCGAAAATAGGATTTTTGCCTCCGTTTTCTTAGTTAATAACCAAGTGCAAGTTGCTAACTAACGATACAGAATCAGGTCCACACCACTCAGGTCAACCACTGGTCTGCCTGATCATTTTTTTTCCACACACGGCCTTCAACAGTGTTCCCAGACTTCTTGAATATTAATTATTAATTTCATTAATTTTTTATTACAGCTTCCTAGCAATGAGCAAATCCTTGTAGAAAGTCCCACAATTATTGAGAAGGTAAATTTTTGGTATTGATTTGTTTTATCCTTTTGTTATTATTTGGCTGGTAAACCGGGACCATCTGGGGGCTAATTCTGTATCGTTAGTTAGCAACTCACACTGAGTTATTAACTAAGAAAACAGAGGCAAACATCCTATTTTTGTATTATTTTTGCACAAGTTAGCAACTAGCATGGTATGTTGTCATGATACCATATCAAACTAGGTTGGTAACTAGTGCGAAAATAGGATTTTTGCCTCCGTTTTCTTAGTTAATAACCAAGTGCAAGTTGTAACTAACGATACAGAATCAGGTCCACACCACTCAGGTCAACCACTGGTCTGCCTGATCATTTTTTTTCCACACACGGCCTTCAACAGTGTTCCCAGACTTCTTGAATATTAATTATTAATTTCATTAATTTTTTATTACAGCTTCCTAGCAATGAGCAAATCCTTGTAGAAAGTCCCACAATTATTGAGAAGGTAAATTTTTAGTTTTAATTTGTTTAATCCTTGCCAGCAACACATTGGCAGTTCCTCTAGCGCAGCAATTGTCCATGAGCGGCAGTGATCACTTAACATCTGCCTGCTTTTTTCAATCAAATTAGACTTATTTATTTAGATCACTGTACAACTTGATCATGAGGAATTAGATTTAGTGGATACCGCTGTTTTTCTTGGAATAACGTTAGATGCTAAACTCCAATGGGGCAATCACATAAATGTCTTATCGAACAGGCTTAGTTCTGCTGCATACGCGGTTAAAAAGATTCGTCAGTTGACAGATATAGAAACGGCGAGATTAGTTTATTTTGGTTACTTTCACAGCATTATGTCATATTGTATATTATTATGGGGTAATGCTGCTGATATTAATTCTGTTTTTGTGCTGCAGAAGAGGGCTGTTCGAGCCATATATAATATGGGACCAAGAGAGTCACTAAGAGATAAATTTAAAGAAATCAATATAATGACAGTGCACAACCAATATATATTTGAAAATTTAGTATACGTGCATAAACACATTGATAAATTCAAGAAGAAAAGTGATTGTCATAATGTCAATACTAGAAATAAAAATAAACTTGTAATGCCTACTTCTAGGCTTAGTAAAACTAGCAATTCATTTGTTGGAAACAGTGTCCGCTTCTACAATAAGCTCCCAGAAGACATGTTGAAAATGTCTCTGAATAAGTTCAAAGTTAATGTAAAACGTAAACTCATTAAAAAATCTTATTACCATGTAAAGGATTACTTAAATGACAAGGACGCTTGGCAATGATTTGATCTATTGGCTCTGATAGTTCCTTAGTTAAGATGATTTGTGAAATGGTGATAATGAAAAAAAAACCCGGCTGAGTTTGTTGTGGGCTCTTCTCAGACCAGGGCGCGTTTGGAACCCTCGTAGCTTTAGTTTTACGATACCGTTACTGATTATCACCATTATATATTATAAAAAACTCGACGTCAATAAGTGTAGTATACCTACCTAAATTGAATAAACGTTATTTTGACTTTGACTTTGACTACTGAGAATTTTATAGGCTTCTGTTGGCGAGGAATTAAGGGAACTGGTAGTAGAGATTGGAATATTTTTGAAGAAATTCTCAAATGTATTTGCAATTTCTAAATCGGAGTCAATTATACCGTCATTAATTTTAAGCTCCAGTTTATTGTTGTCCTCTTTATATCTACCAGTTTCCTCAGAGACAAACCCAAGCTGCTTTTATCTTATTTTCTGAGTTAATAATTTCCCGCTTTATGTGAAGGGACTTTGCTTGAATGCAAACATTCCTAAATAATTTTGAATAATTTCTCACGTATTCCAAAAATGTCAGTTAGAAATGATATTTGAATTAAATTGAGAGATGCCCAAGAGGTTTCTTGGGGAACTGCCAGTATTTAGAACTATTTGCATTGCACAAATAACTTTTTCTGAGGTGTAACAAGGTCGCGCGCGCGCCCTCCCCGGTCGGTGCGGAAAGAAAACGATTCGGAACGCCAATTGATAGATCACGAGAACTGTTACTGTTATCTTATTTTCGACTCTTTGTTCTTTTCTTTGGGTTTGGAAAACGTCGAAAACTGAGTAAAACTGTTATTGTTATGTTTTTATTTTTGTTGTTTAATGTTCTTTTATTGATTTCGTTAGCTGTCGGTTCTTTTATTAAAATAAAAAGCGATTATCGTTGTGAAAATGAAAAGAACAAAATGAATGAAAGTACAAAACCACAGATTACTAAATACAAAAAAAAAAACAACAGTGTTGACAGACGGGTCTTGTCAAAAGTAACGTAAAATAAAGTATAAAAGCCAATAAGAGTAGTCTGCTAACTTGCCGAGTCTTATATGAACGGCATAAAAGTTTCAATCGCTTGTCAATCAACTGTCAAACTTAACAGTTTCGTTTTATGTTGGTTTTTAGTAAGACTTTAAACATAACGAATAATCACCTAAAAGTAAACTGGCGTAGTGTAACCTAGAAGTAACCTGAAGGAGTAAAAAATCGCCTAAAATGTTACAAAAGTAACCTTCTGGCAATACTAAGCAAACACTTTGACACTTGACTTTCGTAAAGCGCCATCTATTGCCACTTGGAAAACCTGCGTGAAAACCCCTCACTAACAAACCATTCATTTATATGTTTATTATATTATTTTCAGCTCAAGAATGCCTCAAGATGTGGACGAACATCAGAAACAACTATCGAAAAGCGATAAAAAATAGAACAAGCAAAAGTGGTGATTCTGCAAAGCCACAATGGCCTATAAAACACGAAAGAGAACTCCAATTCTTGAATACATTTTTACAAAATAGAGCGCAGGTATCTAATTTAGATTCGTCTTCCGAGGATACACAAGATTCTTTCTTGGATTCTCTTCAATCACGGCCACAATCACAAATGTCACATTCAGATTCACAAAACTCGCGTCCTCGATCACAAAACATATGATGTCAACAGATATTAAAAAATTATATACATTCTAAAAATAACGAAGATGAACATCCTATAGATATATTTTTAAATCAATGTCTGCTAAAGTAAAATCTTAACCGAAAAAGTTGCAACTTCAAGATAAAAGAGATGTATTGCTTATTGTTAATAAGGTAGAAATCGAATTAGCGATGTGTGACTCGAGTTACTTGACTCGAGTAACTCGAGTCAAATCGTAAACGAGTCAACTCGAGTCAAGTTTTTAACAACCCGAGTCAACTCGTACTCACGTCGTGAATTCGCAGCTCGCGTGGGCGGGTCGCGACTTGCGTTGCATGACGCATCACTTATCGAATATTCAGAAATGTTAGAAGCACCACAGCATATTGAAACAACAAGATCTATTTATGAACCATCCACATCGAAACAAAAACCTCCTGTGAATCAATCAAACTACACCATGGACGATTTTTCTTATTACACACCCCAAGCAACATCCGTAAATAACGAGGACAAAATACATTCAACATTGACATATACACCGACACCCACACCTAGATGCCAAGACCAAAACATTGAAATCAGTGATTACCAGAATATTGAACCAATGATTACCAGAATTTGTAATTTCTTTAACATATTATTACCTGCAGCAAAGCTAATGTGATTAAAAATAAAGATATGACTCCAATGTCAACAACAATCGCTCCACGACGACAGTTCTATGACCGGCGCAGCATGAAATACAGATTCAGACGAAATAGTAATGTAGTCTGCGATCTGAAGTCACCATTCGAATCATACCTGTACGAGTATATGTGAATTAAAAAATAATAAATATGATTATTAAAGTATTGTTTATTACTCACCTCAAGCATACAGACAATCTTTCTTCAACAGGTATAGGTGAGCGAAAACTTGATTGTTTTTTCTCCATGAAAGGTCGAAGCAAATGAACCAGACTTTCAAAATTTTCATAACTCATTCTATAGTAGTCATAAAATTTTCGCACGTCATAACGCAAATCATTGAATAAATTGTTGAATTCACCGGACGTATATCGTTGCTTCCAAAGGTTGTTCACCCAAAATCTTCTTGATTGATTAGATTTCTCTTCTTCTTCAGCAAGAGCTGCTATGAGCACTAGATCCCAGTCCACCATATTAAATACAACTCAGACAACTAGCTTGCAACAACTATGAGACTGTTTTGACGAGAAATACGATATTGAGACGCTTCGGCAAGCTACAGGACGGTGCGGCCAGGAGGACGCCTTGTCATCCCTAAGAACGTTGCAGCATGCCAAAGCATAGTTTCCGACAGTGCGCGCTTGCATGTAGGATGCCGAAGGATCCTGTTCCTTGCCGATGCCGATAATGGGCGCCGGTCCTTAATATGAAGAAGAATAATAAAAGAACGCCTGGAGTAAAAATCAAAGGTTCATCTGCGAAAAAGAGAGATTGGCATTGTATTTATTGCTCAGAAAAATTCATTCATCAAATCAAATCAGGATCATCAAATGAGAGTAAAATCTGAGGATTGGATTCAGTGCTGTTCGCGCTCAATTCATCTGCGCGACCGACGATATCTCCTTTTATGATCATGACATCGCGCAAGGCGTTTTACGCACACTTGCGCAGTTTTTTATATCGCGCGCCCGGCTGGATTCACTGACGCGTGTCATAGCTCAGTTGCTCGCTATTGCCTGATTGCGCTGCCGGTTGGTTTTTGACTGACCTTGTATACAATTCTAGGCGCGCGTTGTTGAGTGTTACGTTAATTGATATTTGTAAATTATACCTTGGAGTAATCTCTCATCGCGATTGTATGCGGCGCCGCGAAGTTATTGTGCAGTACTTGCATTGTGACAAGTAGTTTGACCGAACTAACTTTTTATTCGTGTATTCACTACTACTACCTACAGCCTATTAACGTACCACTGCTGGGCACAGGCCTCCACTCTCATAGGAGAGCGGGAATTAGAGTTTAGACCCACCACGCTGCTCAAACGCGGGTTGGCGGGCTCCAATGCGGGTTGGCGGGGTTCGTGTATTCTATTGTAATAATTAAATGTGGAACTAAGTGACGATTGTACGAAGCTATATATTTAGTAGCGATATATTATTCGTCGGTGAACATTTGTGTATTTTGTGTATTGAGAACTTAAGATATTGCTTTGTCTGTGAGTTGTGAACTTATTGTGCTTCGTTATTTTGTATGCACTTTGCGGGTAGGACCGCACGAGTGGAATCAGTGGTAATCACCTGTTCTCCGGGGTTGGCGACGTCTGCTAGGCCTGGATACACCATTCATATACTCACATAAACACCATTTACTCAACCCACCCTACACATATTCAGGCCTGCCTAAATCAGCAGTTCGCCAGGGACGTCTGGGTGAGTCGTCATATGGACTTTCTCTAATTTAACTCTTAATTGTATTTGGTTTTATTTTATAATTTGCGACAGTCGTACGACATTTGTCGTCCAACTCGATCTTGTTCTATCGTATTAGGACGACAGGTTATGAGCCGTTAATTGTATTTAGGTGCCGGCGACAGCCGTGGTACTCGTGTCGCACTTACCCCGGTCGTCCTAAATTGTACTAGGTAGGCTCCCTTGATAGTCAGCTCCCCCATACACATTGGTCGAGCGGCCAATTGCCGTGCTTCGACCCTGCCACTAGCTTGTCCGGGTGGGTCCCGCTCATGGGCCCCGGGACCTGACTCACTTGTTTTAGGACAAGTAGTGGCCGAAACAAGTGCCATTGATGCGAAGAATGGTGCCACGAAAAATGTGCTGATCTGGGAGGGAATAAAGGCCCGTATATGTATATACGTGATTTATGTGCTAGTAATTAATATTGATCTCATAATTCATTAAATTAAATATTGTCAATGATTCCAAAGCTTAATGTTAAGAAAATTTTAATTTAGTATATGTTATGTATGAATGATCCCTTCCGCCCCGAAAACTGGGGCGATTCGGATATTTTTATCTTTCGAGTTTTACCTACTGAATATTTTGGAGAATTTATGAACAATTTAGGTTTTTGTTGGCAGAGCAGGATGCGTAGCGTCGCACGTTGAATAATTAAAACGAAAGTTTCAGCTTGCACTTATTTATAATTTAATTTGAACAGAAGCCATCAGCCGCGTGTAACGGGTCAAGGAGAAGAGAACAAAAAAAGGGTCAGAAAGGACAACTGACAGCAATATGTCAAAATGACGTTTTTGTATGTATGTCCATAGAGTAAGACGTATTGGTAGAGGATATAGACAAAATTATAGATATTTTAACACTCCTCCTTAGACTCTACAATCGGCAAGACACAGATATTTACGTTAAATTCTAATACATGTCATGCATCAAATGTCATATTATAACAAAACAGAACAACACATGTCACTTGTACATAGTTACAAATAACATCACAAAAAAATTCGTCCCTGTATAAACAAAAAATATCAGTCCAATTTACATTTTAAATTCAAACCATTTACAAAATTACAATGTTTGCCACTAGTCAATGATTTTGTGAAGACATCTGCGAGCATTTCATTAGTTGACAAATATCTCACACATAGGGATTCACTTATCAAGTCCTTTACAAAATGGTAACGCAAATCTATGTGTTTGGTTTTTCTGTGACAGTACTCTTTAGCTGACAATAATTTAAGAGCACTCTGGTTGTCGTTGTATACAATAACATTAAATCTTTTGCTTAAAATTTCCAGTAAGAAATTCCTTACAAAACATATGTCCTTGCATACTTCTGCAATAGCCACATATTCAGCTTCCGTAGTCGAAAGGGCTGTACACTGTTGTTTTCTGGCCTCCCAGTTTGTCACACAGGACCCTAATTTAATAACATACCCCGTGTAAGACTTTCTATCACATAAGTCATTGGCAAAATCTGCATCCGCATAAGCAGTGATTTGAAAATTACTATCCTTCCTGAAATGAAGGCCATAATTTTTCGTTCCAGCTAAATAACGGAGAACTCGTTTGGCAACTTTCCAATGACTGATGTCAAAGCAAGTAACAAATTGACTAAGTAGACCGCATGCAAACGCTATGTCAGGACGAGTACAAACAGCAAGATACATAAGTAATCCTAAAAGCTGTCTGTACTTGTAAACATCATCTTCTAAAAGTTTCTTATTAGATTTATCAAGTTTACAATTTGCAGGCAGTGGTGTAGAGACAGATTTACAATCACTCATACCATACCTAGCCAATAAACGCTCAATATAATCAGTTTGGTCTAAAATCATTGCATCCTTATTTCTTGTAATATTCATGCCTAAACAATTCCTTAGCTCACCTAAATGACGAATTTCAAAATGCTTTTGCAACAAAGATAACACACTGTCAATACAATTGTTATGAAAAACATAAAAATCGTCAACATACAGAGCAATAATTACATATTGATTGTTTGACCTTTTTACATAAATACAGGGTTCTTTTACACTTTGCTTATATCCATTTTGTGATAAAATACCATGAATTTTAATATTCCACATTCTGCTTGACTGTTTGAAACCATAAATGCTTTTTCTAAGTAAACATACTTTGTCATTATTATTATTGAAACCTACAGGCTGTTCCATAAAGATGGTTTCATTTAGTTCACCATTTAAAAAAGCTGTGGTGACATCAATGTGATCTATTGTTAAATCAAACTGCGTGGCAATCGCAAACAAAATCCTTAACGTGGAATGTCTAACTACAGGCGAATAAATTTCCGTGTAATCAGTCCCTTGCTTCTGACTGAATCCACGGGCAACTAATCTAGCTTTGAATTTGTCAAATTTACCTGTTGCATCATATTTCTTTTTGTAGACCCATTTACATTTAATAATATTCTTGCCTTTTGGCCTATCTACTAATTCCCACACATTATTTCTTATTAGAGAGTCATACTCACTTTGCATGGCGCTTATCCATTGATTTCTGTCTGATGACTCCATGGCCTCCTTGTATGTAATGGGATCTCCCATAGAAGTTGCCTCTGCCATCATAGCAGATAAGTCATAATCATTATACCTAGATGGTAGTTTACCTCGTGTACTGCGTTTAGAGCGAGAGAGAGATTCGTCCAATGTAGCACCTGACGATGCTGATTCTCCTCCTTGATGCGTAAGCTCCGGCAGAGAAGACCCAATGTCCATCAAGACATCATCTTCATCACCGGTCTCGCTAGCACCTTCATCTCCAGTGCAGTAGAGGTCTGACGATGGTGACCATGCAGGTGACGTTATCACCTCCTCATCGTCGCCCAACAAGACGTCCGTGGGTGGTGAATATGCAGGCGGCATCCGCACAGCTTCAGTGTCCACACAGATGTCTGAAGGCGGAGAACTCGCAGGCTGCACTTGCTTCATATCTGAAACATTTGAATGAGAATTATTATCTAATTTATTAACTTCACAATTGCTAATACTATTATCACAGTTATTTATTATATCACAGTTAATATTAGGCTCATTCAAATTATATAATATTTTATTTGTATTTAAACTATGCTCTCCTCCTGAAACATTATGAAACATTATTATAATTGTCAAAATAAATAAAATCCCTACACGGCTCAGCTTTATCACTGTTCAGAAATTCATTCTCTAGAAACAATACATTTCGAGAATAAAGAATCTTGTCTGGACATGATGGGTCTGATAGTCGGTATCCCTTGCAACCCTCACCATAAACCTACAAAAATAAATTTCTTCGCCTTGGCATCGAGCTTACGCCTCTTTTGTTCCGGAACATGAGAATATGCAACACAACCGAATACACGCAAATGGCTGAGATCTACACACGACCCAGTCCAAAGATGCTCAGGTATACTGTTTGAAATAGCGACTGAAGGACAACGATTTTTTAAATAAATCGCGGCCATAATAGCCTCCCCCCAAAATCGATTTGACAGGCCAGCCTCTTGCAACATCGTACGTGCCTTCTCAAATAAAGTCCGGTTGACACGCTCGGCCACCCCATTCTGCTCAGGGCAATAAGGTACTGTAGTCTGGTGGACAATACCTTCCTGCTTAAGAAAGTTTTTAAACTTTTGGTTGCAGAATTCAGTACCATTATCACTGCGTAAGGTTTTTATAGGGAGTCCTAATTGTTTCTATACTAATGCTTTAAAGGAAATAAAATGACTACATACCTCGGATTTAGACTTCATCAAGTAGCCAAACGTCTTTCTTGAGTAGTCGTCCGTAAAGGTCAATAGGTAACGAGCTCCACCCCAAGTTGTCTCTTGAATCGGCCCAGCCACATCTCAGTGGACAAGTTCCAAGGGACGAGCAGCACGATGAGCAACCGCCCGCGGGAAAGGTGACCGGTTCATCTTGCCCATAAGACATGCCACACAATTGCTCTCTTGTTTTTCTGTATTCTGAAAAACGACACCAACACATTGTTGTCCCTTACCAAGAACATCCATACTTACATTGTTCAGATGACCTAGCCTCTTGTGCCATATGCTCCTAGGAGCGCACTCTGCAACATGAGCACTCTCTGTCACTTGCCTACTTTGCAAGGGATTGGAGGACTCAAGGGTAAGGTAACTACCTTGCTTTAGCTTATACTTATATAACCCATTATTCCTAGCAGCAAAGAGAACTTGATTGCCTGATACTTGACATTTATCATATATCGAACACCCATCTTTATGGAATAATACATTATAACCTCTATCAGTTAACTTACTTACTGAAATTAAATTGCTAGACAAATTTGGAACAACCAGTACATTATCAAGTGTGACATTAGCACAGAGAGGAATCTTACCAGTAGCCTTACTAGTCAGTTCTTGCCCGTTGGCAATAGAAATGACACAATTTCCTGTCTTGATGTCAGTTGCAAGTCTACTGTCTTGACACATGTGCATACTGGCTCTGGAATCCAGTATGAAGTCACTGGACGTTGTTGCACTGAATGCTGAAGCGTAGAAGGTGTGAGCAGGCTCTTCTCTTTTCTTATCCTTCTCATCACGACGCCGCTTAAAGCACTTCTTGGCAAAATGTCCTTTTAGCTTGCAATAATAACTACATATGACATCCTTCCTAGGCTTGGCTTTCGCAGCTACATAAGCCAGTGACTGTCCCTCTTGATTTCGTCTGTGCTCTTCCTGCAGCAAGCGCATCCTTACAACTTCGCTTGTCAACTCCTGCGAAATGCTGATTGTTTCAAGGCCGGATACCAACATCTCAAATTCTTGAGGCAGCCCTGATAGTAGAATCTCTGCAAGCTCCGAATCCTCGATCTTCTTGCCAATGTCTGCCAGCTGTTGTACTAATAACATAGCAGCATCAATATATTCTTGCATGTTTCCAAAGTGTGTATATTCAAGGCGGTGCAATTTTCGGAGAAGTAAAACTTTGCGGTACAAACCTTTGTCTTCAAAGGAGTCGGTCAGCTTTTTCCAGCATTCTTTTGCAGTCTTGCAATTGCACACATATTGATATAAATTAGGTTCCAACGATAAGCATATGCGGGCTAGGGCTCTTTCATTTCGAGAAACATCATCATCCCCGCCCTCTACGCATTGCCACAATCCTTCAAACATCAATATCAGTTTGATAGCAAATTTCAAACTAGCAAAATTAGAAACGCCCTTAAATTTGTCAATGGCGGTTGTGAGGTTTTGTCCAGAGCCAGACATCTTTGTACGTACTTAATCAACAACGTGGTGCGTGACACAATAAAATTAGCACTATATCTTGTGTTCTGTGTGTGTTAAAAAACTGGGCTTCATAACCTGTTGGCAGAGCAGGATGCGTAGCGTCGCACGTTGAATAATTAAAACGAAAGTTTCAGCTTGCACTTATTTATAATTTAATTTGAACAGAAGCCATCAGCCGCGTGTAACGGGTCAAGGAGAAGAGAACAAAAAAAGGGTCAGAAAAGACAACAGACAGCAATATGTCAAAATGACGTTTTTGTATGTATGTCCATAGAGTAAGACGTATTGGTAGAGGATATAGACGAAATTATAGATATTTTAACAGTTTTGAAATGTTTAATGCGTAGCTAGATTGTTACGGATTACCATTTTGACAGTAAAAGTTATATATACTACAACCCGCTTGCGGAAATATCTACGCACCTCGCTGGAATACGCTTCCCCTCACGCTTCCCCGCAGTTCGCCCCGTTTTCGCCTATCCAGTACCGTTGCCAACGCAAGCGCCGACGCACGTGTATTGTTCTTGTTTTCGTAATCGAATTATTTTTATTGTTTCTCTATTTGGTGAAATATTAATAAACTACCTATTTAGTGTTGTAAGATGGGTAGGACTATACATAGTGCAGAGCGGAATTTAGTGCTTAAAGTAATCCAACTCTTTGAAAATGAAAAAAAACACGGCTCTTTCACTATACCCGTTGAACAAGCAATAAAAAGGGCGTGTGCAGCAACTGGTTTGTCTAAAACGACAATAATGACAATAAAGCGTGAAGCAAAAAAATTACAAACTTTGGCAGAAACAGCGAGAGAGGCGAATATTCAGGAAGACACGACGTCCTTCGAAGATCCACAACCTAGTACTTCAGCTTCAGTTGCCACGGACACTATTAAGCTCTCTACACCAGGGAAAAAGCGTAAAAAATACAAAAAGAAAATAGATCTAGATAATTTAACCGCTCTTTGGTTGAAAGTTTTTATATAACAAGAAAAGAAATACCTACTTTAAAAAAGATTCTGAGAATGGCCAAAGAAGAGCTCAACTTTCCCGGCCAAAAAGACGCTCTACGAAACATATTAATAAACTCTTTGGGATACAGGTTTAAAAAATGTAAAACGCGATTTTTTGGTGCAAAGACCTGAAATAGCAGCCTGGAGAGCAAAATATCTAAGGCGACTAAAAGAAAATGACGAACGTGGTGCCGAAAAAAAACCAGTAACATTCATCGACTAAACCTGGATACATTCTCACTATACTGTCTCGAAATGTTGGCAAAATAGTAGTGATTCCAGCGTCCGAACGAATCACTCTCCTGGTAAGCGCTGGATTGTGGTACACGCAGGTAATGAGAACGGTTTCGTACAAGGAGCCGAGCTCCTCTATAAGTGTAAATCAACAACCGGTGATTACCACAACGAAATGGATGCGTCTAATTTTACAAAATGGATCAAAGAAAAATTGATACCGAACCTTCCACCCAACGGAATAATTGTGATGGACAACGCCCCCTATCATACGTAAGCAGGCGAATAAGCCGGCAAATTTTAGTGCACGTAAAAACGAAATGCAAACGTGGCTGAAAGAACACAATATCGAATTTGATGACAAAATGACTAAAAGAGAACTGTATATGTTGATTAAAATAAATAAGCCCGAGTGGGTATATTTCATTGATGAAATATTTAAATCTCACGGACATGAGGTATTACGTCTGCCACCCTACCACTGTGATCTCAACCCTATTGAGTATGTTTGGAATTTGATGAAGCAAAGGGTGGTAGAGAAAAATATAGACCAAACAGAGAAAGACATAGAAAAATTAACAAAGGAAGCGATACAAAGTATTATAACGCCGGAAGATTGGAAGAAAGAATGCAACCATGTTCATCGTTTAAGACATAAGTTTTGGCATGATGACAGATTATACGAACATGAAGAACGCGAATTAATAATTTCATTAGGAGGAGAAGACAGTGATAGCGAAACCGAAAGCAACATTTTGAGTGAGAATGAAGAAGATGACGATAATGACAGCGTAACGATGTCAGGTGTTGAGGCTTTTCCAGAATAGTTTAGTTTTAGTTTAGTTTAGAAGTTTAATAGAATCTATTTTGTATTTTATTCATCTATTATATAATATTATTTTATTTTCGTTATTTGTTGTAATAGTGGCAATACAAAATAAAATGTCTATAAAATAGAAAATAAAAAATAGATATAGTACACACAAATAAAATATTTTTTATTTTTACTTCTATATAAGGGGGATGATGTCGCTCGCGTCCGTAGGACTATTACCACCTTTTCCTCGAACAAGGCCCACCCTACACGTGTCCCCTGGGTGGTGCTAAACGAGCGACAACGCCGAGTAACAGGCGGCGGTTAAGTAACCTGTACCCGGGCTCCCACAAGCCCAGAGGGACTAAATCCCCTCTAAACAGCCGTGGCAGTAGCACCTTGGGAAAGTGATACTGGTATCTTCCCACCCTTCACTACACAGACACACTTAAACACACCCGCACCAAACACACCCCACCTATACATACAGGCATACAACACACTACATACAGTTATACATCAACACCGATCACCGGGCGGTGGAACTAACCCGAACAACACAGGCTAGCAGGAGCCAGGAGGCACTAAATCCCCTTCAAAAAACTGCGAGTAATACCTTGGGAAAGTGTTACCCCTATCTTCTCCCAACCCCCCCTTTTTATGAAAATATGGATAATATGGAATGCGTTTTGCCATGCGATCCGGCTAGCCCCCGGCGCTCACGGGTACCCGGGCCTGTGAGTGAGAAATTAGTTACCGAAGACTGTGAGGTAGTGGGCAACCAGGCTACCCCATCAGTAAATGTTACTGGCCTAAACAATTCACAGCACGCAAGCAGAACAGTGAAGCAGCGAGTGCTTAATAATCCCACAACATCATCTACAACTGGCCTCTTGAACAGAGAAAGATCATCATCTCTCGGAGATGTCACTCTCAGCCTAGCTGAAGGTGGCAACCCTACATCTTCATTTGTTCGAGACACACACAGGAATAAACCTATGATACAACAAACTTTTCACAAAAGCATGTTTATTAACAAGGAAAAAACAAGACAACAAAACAGCTCAATCAGTGGAACCCCATGTGTTGTAAATCTCACCCAGGAAAGACCCATGCAACAAGAAGAAAGTGCAAAGGATGAATGGCAAATGGACAAGGTCCCTAAAAACAGAAAGAGGAAAGCCACTAGCCCCAAAATGAACGAAAACACCAAGAAAACTACCTTCCAAGTTCCCACACAAAATAGGTATGACATACTCGAAAGTGATCAAGCTGAGGAAGAGATTGTAAAAGAACACATCCCAAAACCAGAGCCTATCTTTATTACTGGAGTAATTGAAATAACCACACTTCGAGAAGAACTATCTAAATTTATCGACAACAATATGTACGTTATGACTACACTAAAAACTGGACATATTGTAAAATTAATGCCCAAAGACATCGAAACTTACAAAACTATCAGAGAAAATCTTATAGCTAGAAATATAAATCACTACACCTACAAACTAAAAAGTGAACGAGCATACCGAGTAGTATTAAGAGGCTTACATGCATCAGAAGACACTGAAATAATAAAAACAGAACTTAAAGAACTCGGACATGACACTAGACAAATAATTAACGTTAAACACAGGGCAACAAAGGCACCATTACCTATATTCTATGTAGATCTGGAACCAAAATTTAACAATAAAAACATATTTGATATCAAAAAACTCAATCACACAAAGGTATCTTTTGAAGCCCCATACAAAAAGAAAGAAGTAATCCAATGCAAACGGTGTCAGAGATTTGGACATACTAAAAACCAATGCTTCCGACCATACAGATGCGTTAAATGCGCTGGAGATCATCCTACGTCCTCTTGTATTAAGAGCCCAGAAACGGAGGCAACGTGTGTTAACTGCTCCGAAAAACATCCAGCTAGCTATAAAGGCTGTAACAAGTACAAACAGTATAAAGAAAAGATCCTTAAGCCAGGACTTAAGCAAAAAAACAACATACCTCCACAAAATAAACCTGCAAATAACAAGGAAAACGAGCCAAAAACGTTTAATACACAGAACTACACAACAAACAGAACATACGCTGACGCTACAAGAACTCAACACAGCACAAGGTCAACTGGACACACAGTAGAACCAAACAGCATGAGTGAGATGATGGAAATCATGCTCAACAAATTCCAGCTAATCATGAGTAACATGATAGATAAAATGATGGACAGGATGGTCCAGCTTATCTCAACGATTGTAACACAAAAATGATTAATACAAACTTAAGGATAGTAACATGGAATGCCAATGGTCTTAAAGAACGACAATTAGACTTGGAAATATTCCTGAACAGTGAACGAATAGATGTTGCATTAATCTCTGAAACTAGGTTTACAGAAAAATCACACTTAGAAATAAAAAACTACAATGTCTATACAACAAACCACCCATCAGGTAACACCCATGGAGGAACTGCCGTAATTATTAAGAAAAATATAAAGCATTACCTGATCCAGCCAACCTGTACTGAAAAAATTCAAGCCACTTCCATAAAAATAATAGACAACAAAATAGAAACCACGCTTTCAGCCGTGTACTGCCCACCACGACATACAACTACGTCGAATGAATTTAAGGAATACTTCTCGCTGCTGGGCCCTAGATTCATATCTGGAGGTGACTGGAATGCAAAACACACAAACTGGGGATCAAGACTAACTAGCCCCAGAGGCAGGCAATTACAAAATGCAATGAACAATTTAAACCTACAACATGCATCTCAAGGCGAACCGACCTACTGGCCTACAGATAGGAACAAAACACCTGACTTACTAGATTTTTACATCATTAAAAATGTGAACCATTGCAACATGAGTGTTGAATCATGTATCGACTTAAACTCGGACCATACACCAGTAATATTAAACATAAACAGTAGGGTAGCCCAAGTTGATGTCCCAAACAAAATTTACAATAAAAATACCGGTTGGGAACAGTTTCAGAACCTACTAGATAAAGAAACTGATCTTAAAATCCCATTAAAATCACCAGAACAGATTGAAATGGCAATAGAAACGTTCTACAAACTGGTTCACAGCATACTTCAGGACTCAACACCCCCAAGTAAAAATAGGTATTTGAAACCACATTGTTATCCAAAACTTATAAAAGACAAAGTACACGAACGACGAAGGCTACGGAAAACATGCCATAATACTGGATATCCATCAGACAAGAAGGAATTCAATAGAGCTTCCAAAGAATTAACGACATTAATAAACAATATGCAAAATTCTAACCTCCAAAGTTACCTGTCGAGACTTACACCTACGAAGGATACAGACTACTCCTTATGGAAAGCTACAGCAAAAATGAAAAGGCCAAAAAGTCACATACCACCCTTAAAGAAAATTAATAATGACTGGGCTAGGTCAGACAAAGAAAAAGCTACTGTATTTGCAGAACACCTAAGTAAAGTATTCCAACCACTTCCTAGTACAAAAATCGAACATGACAGTAAAGTAAGGATCTATTTGGACTCACCCTTGCAAATGTGTCTACCTTTGAAATGTGTCACCCCACAAGAACTAGCAAAAGAAATAAAAGATCTTCAGGAAGGAAAGTGCCCTGGCTACGATCTTGTAGACGCTACCATTCTTAAACATATTCCCAAAAGGAGCATATTATTTTTAACTGCTGTTTTTAATGCTTGTCTCAGATTAGAATACTTCCCAAGCCAATTTAAAATTGCGCAGGTTGTAATGATCCCCAAACCAGGTAAACCACCTAACGAAACTGCGTCGTACAGGCCCATTAGTCTCCTTCCCATATTATCAAAGCTGCTAGAAAAAATTCTTCTGAGCAGAATGAAGCCACACCTCTCAGAGTGCATCCCTAAACATCAGTTCGGGTTCAGGGAAGGTCACGGCACGATAGAACAAGTGCACCGACTCACAGACACCATAAGTCGCACCATAGAGAACAAAAAATATTGTTCAGCCGTGTTCCTCGACATAAGTCAGGCATTCGACAGGGTATGGCACGAAGGATTGCTATACAAAGTGAAAAAAACCTTACCTCACTCCTTTTTCAACATATTGAAATCATATCTGAACCAAAGGTGCTTCGAAGTCAGGTTCAACGACGAATGCTCAGAGCTATATGAGATCTTATCGGGAGTTCCACAAGGAAGCATTCTGGGCCCAATACTGTACCTGATTTTTACGGCTGATCTGCCTGAACATGCCAACACCATTATAGCTACATATGCCGACGACACTGCGTTATTGTCAGTTCATTCCGACCCAAAAATAGCGACCGCGAACCTGCAAAACCATCTCTCGGATGTGGAAGAATGGTTAAACTCGTGGAGAATAAGAGCCAACCAGAACAAATCGACTCATGTCACATTTACCCTAAGAAAAGAAACTTGCCCACCTGTCGTCCTTAATAATGAGACAATACCACAGTCAGAAACTGCAAAATACCTAGGCGTGCATCTGGACAGAAGATTGACATGGAGAACACACATAAGGAAAAAACGTAAGCAGCTAGATACCAAAGTGAGAAACCTTACTTGGCTTATAGGAAAACACTCGCAGCTATCGCAAAACAGCAAGATCACTATATACAAAGCTATCCTAAAGCCGGTATGGACTTACGGAATCCAATTGTGGGGCACAGCTAGCAACAGTAACATCGAAATACTTGAGAGATTCCAAAGTAAGACGCTGAGAAAAATGCTAAATATACCATGGTACATAAGTAACAAATACATGCATGAAGACCTACAGATGAAAACAGTAAAACAAGAGATCTTATGTAACAGCAGACGGTATCAAACCAGACTCTCAAGCCACGTAAACAAACTAGCCTCACAGCTTACGGGAACAGGCAGCTTACAGTTTTGCAGACTGAAAAGAAAAAGTATCATCTTGGACCACTAAAGATGACAGACAACAAGACATGAGCGAAGGGTCACTGGACAACTTGCTCAAACTCAAGCCACACTCAGAAGTTTATTCACACAACAAAGCGGCTTATTGCTAACTTTTAGCAGATTGCCGTGTTGCAGCACTGAAAAAGAAAAAAAAAAAAAAAAAAAAAATTTTTACTTCTTGATTTTTTTTACTATCTCTTCAGTTTGCATGACGTCATTAAGCCAGGTTCGCAGATATTTCCGACGGGTTGTACACCAGTATATTTTCATATTCACAAAAAAAAGATCCGATTCGCCTCGGCCTACCTTAGGTCTACTTTCAGGCAGGGCATGATGAAAAATAAGCATTAGCTTTCTTAAGTAGTTGTATGCTAATGCTTTCATGCCTCTATGTCGTTCACTCCGTCTCCCTTGTATACTAAAAACTCACAAATACTGGTACTTAATTCACAAGAACCATTGGGCAATTCGCAAGTGATGATACTAAACTCACAAGAACCAATTGAAATATATTTCTCCTCAAAAGATAGCACAGTAAACTTAGGTAGGTACCTTAATAGCATAAGTATTATAATAATATTAGTAATAAATATCGATATTTATTACTAATATTTTTTGGACGATATATCGATACCGATAGTTTGATACTGAATTGTAGAAATTGATGGTCCATATTTTATTTAAAAACTTTTCTTTTTCGTAAATTATTTAATCTATAATTTAATATAAAAAATTCTTTTTAAACAACCGACTTCAAACTCCCGCGCCAACTTTACAACAACAAGCACACGCTATACAAAGTACTTATTTTATTGTTGATATTTTAAAAACCGCTCGACCGATTTCGATAAAATTTATATGGGACCACTTGGGAAGTATGCCCTTTCAAATAAAAAAAGAATCATCCACATCGGTCCACCCAGTCAAAAGTTATGAGGTA
Organism: Erebia epiphron; assembly: GCA_963932025.1. Taxonomy (NCBI): domain Eukaryota; kingdom Metazoa; phylum Arthropoda; class Insecta; order Lepidoptera; family Nymphalidae; genus Erebia; species Erebia epiphron. The sequence continues at coordinate 5,297,062 of OZ009948.1, forward strand.
ACAAACATAAAAAATAAAATAAAAAATAATAAAAAAATACAGTCGAATTGAGAACCTCCTTTTTTTGAAGTCGGTTGACAAAATCATCGTACACAAAATAAGAGGAAATCGTTCACCTACAGTAGGCGCTTCTCCACGTGGAGAAAAAGAAACAACTTCATCGTTATGAGATAGACATGAAGAAATGCTCTTGAAAAATATGCCCAATGCCAATGAAGTAAGTTTCTTGCAAATGTTTTGGTACAATACCTGCTGAATTAAAGCAGTATTTAGGTCAGCCAAATATTTCAAGGTCATCAAATGCGAAATTTTTTTGGATCGATAGTAGGCATTTTACTCCCGTGCTATCAGAAATAGTTGTTAAATATTTAATTTCTTCTGCTACATCTGTACGAGTTGCTTCTACCATCAATTGCATTTTTTCAATATTATATTAAACTCCGATATTGATATATCGAAAATCCAATATAAAAAAAAAATCAACAGTCCTAATTAGTACGATGAAATTACTTTTCAATACTATGGTACGCAACCAGCACGCGTCGTCAACATGGAATCCAATTAATAAAGTCCATGTTGCCAGGGTCGAAAGGTACAGCGAAATTTTTCAAAATATTTGGCCTACCGTGATCGCACTTGTCCTTATCGCTCCGGGTACTAGTAATAATTGTGATGCGATTATTACCAGATGGCTAGTGATTACGAAATATTCGAGAAACTGAAAATAGTGATATCAATTCATCTACGAGGCTTCGGCGGAGACTGTTGCGCGAACAGTCCAATCCTTTAAGTTTAAATCTTGAGGAGACAGAGTTTGTTAGACGCTACAGACTTACAAAACTTCAAACGAAAAATCTCTGCGATGCGATCAGACCTTTATTTAGCCCACCTAATAGGTTCTAGAATTGTCTGTAGAAAGTAAGGTATACATCAATAATCTAAATAAGTACTATAATGTTTATTGGATGATATGAGGATAGTAGTTATTTAAAACGTGTGCATATCTACAGGTATTGACTGCTTTATCTTTTTACGCCACCGGCTCGGACCAACGTCTCATTGGCAACCAATAGGCCATTTTATGGCCCAGTAAACTGTGTCTGCTGTGGTTGCCCAGGTAACTAGCGATGTGCCGAGTACGGTTGGACTCGAGTCAGACTCGATTCCTGCTGTAGACTCGCCTACTCGAATACCAAATTATTTTGATTCGAGTAAGCCAGACTCGATTCTGGTACTCGAGTCGGGAAGGATCGATTTTGTACTCGCTGACTCGATTCTATTATTCGAGTCCAACTGACTCGAGTCTAGTGTTCGAGTTAGGTTGACTCGTTCGTACTCGATTTCTGTTTACTTATGCAATAAAGTGACGCCTAATAATTCAAGTTTGAACCTGCAAATTTTTGTTTTGATTTAATTGTTTTGTGTCAGTAAGCTGTTTGTAACTTAGTATTAGAAGTGAAGAGATACTATTCTTTAAGTATAATTAACTTTATTAAAAATGGCGCCCAAAAAAGCCTCAGGTGTAAGTGTTTAAAGAAAGTGGACGGCGATAAAATAAAGTGCAAAAATTGTGATTCCGTATTTAAAGACATTAAAAATACAACTAATTTGTTAGAGCACCTAAAAAAAGCTCATCCTATCATTTACTAGACATTGCATTATTTTCATATTGACATTTCGTTTTTTTTTGTTAGGTTAAGAAATGTTTGATCTATTATACACGGTGCCTGTGCCACCGTCGTGCAAAAGCGGCCCCAGTTATGAGTCCGATATAAGATATCCTTGAGCAATATTAAAAATGACCTCACGTCAATACACACACTAGCGAAAAAAAATTATTAAAATTTCGAAAAAATTTGAAACATCCTGTTTAATTATGTTTACGAAAGTACCTACATGCGAAGTAACCTCTGTTACAAGTTCAAGGAATTCTCTTCCTCACATTAATCGTGCAAGAGAAATTTTGTGAACCAATAGCGAATGGTTATTTGAAAAGTCCACGTGGACCGAGGTCCAATCATGCGCTCGCGCTATCGTTTTGACCCATCGGCCCCGCCCCCTTTTTACAGGAAATAGCAAAATGCAAAAAATAGATTTAGGTACAGTTACGGGTCGGCCACCGAACGTGCGAAAGCGGAAGTAGCACCTACGCATAATTTTCGTTGTTGTTTCCGTAATTATTATTTTTCTTAAAACATGGTACAAAGTCTAATTCTTGAGTTACTGTAAGACGTACAGCGTAGTGTTAGATGTCTAAACTACCAGTAGGTACAGCGCGAAGTGATGTGAAAGTGATTAAACTCAAACATTTTTATGACTTACAAAAACATGCTCTTTTGTTTGGAGCAAAACAGCAAGCAATTCGAATAATTACTTCATTACAGGAAGATAGGTTAAACTTTTCTGTTCTGTGTGGTTTGTGTGTTAATCTACTCATGTGGCATGAACATACCTATGGAATTAATTATGGAAAGGTACTGTACCTAATTTTGTTGATTTTAATCGAAATAGCTGGTAAAAAGTGTAAGTTTGTTACCTAGGTACTTTCTTGATGAGTCTGAAACAATTGACTACTTACTTAATTCCTAATCATACCCACCGAATTATTAAAAGAAGAAAGAAAAACAAAACCCTTGCCATTATGTGATTAATGGAAAGGGCCCTTAGAAATGAGGAATACGACTCAGAAAGAGAACCACCTACTTATTTTTTAAACCCGAGTAAGTAGGTACCATTTCTACCTACCATTTCTTGTTGAACATTTTAGTTGGATTTGAAATGAAATGTTTATTTCATGTACAAAGAACAATTATTGTTTCCGAAAGTCCGTAAAAAGTACGAAAGTACGAAGATTGAAATTAAGTAAGTAAGTACCTAGTACCTACCTACATCAATAATACGAGCTTGCATTGCAAACAGCTGATCGAATGAGGCACACGGTCTGTGCCTTGGCAGGTACTCGGCAATTTTTACGTAAGTAGCGTACGTAACTTGACGTACTTGACTAACAAGTAACTTCTCAGCAGAGGGTCTTACTCATAGTCTTAAAGGTTACTGCATTTACTGCACGTATTCCAGTACATTTTCGTTAAAGTGAATGACCTTTAGGGACACTTGCCCGCGCCGTGCTACTGTAGGTACTCGAGCGCCGCCGTTCCGCGAGCGCCATATTTACGTGCGCTATGGGGTGTTTTCAAATGAAGCTATTTTTTATTTATTTTTTAAATGAAACTCATTGAAATGTTCTTTATTTTTTTTTGTATTTTACCAGTGGACTGTAGGCATTGGGTACATTAACTGGTTTGCTTTTCAACGACTATAAAAAAAGCACCGTGTATATTTATGTCACGCTACATGCTGTTTGAAGTATACTCCTTTTCGATTTTTCCTTTTTGTTCGAAATTCGGTAACGGACTTGAGTTCTGGACTCGAATTTCTAGACTCGAGGTCTGGACTTGAATTCTAGACTCGAGTCCTGGACTCGAGTCAACATTCGAATACCAAACATAGAACTCGAGTACCGGGCTCGCATCACGGAATCGAGTCAAGATTCGAATACCGTATAAACAGACTCGAGTCAACTCGATTCACCAAAACAGCGACTCGGCACATCACTACAGGTAACAGCTTGTCTCAACTCACTACCACTAAGGCGGAAATATGTTCATTTCCCCAACACGGACGGTGAACGCAACAAAATAAAAGCAGAGTAAGAGTTCGTATGTAGTAAGTATTGTTACTTATTACATAACTAATTACCCTCAATCTTTTGTCTACTTAGTTGCGTTTTTTTTTTTATCCACTACAAGTTAGCCCTTGAATGCGATCTCACCTGATGGTAAGTGATGATGCAGTCTAAGATGGTAGCGGGCTAACCTGTTAGGGGCATGGCAGTTATATTAAACCCATGCCCCTATTCGGTTTCTACACGGCATCGTACCGGAACGCTAAATCGCTTGGCGGCACGTCTGTGCCGGTAGGGTGGTAACTAGCCACGGCCGAAGCCTCCCACCAGGCCAGACCAGGGAAAATTTAGAAATTATAAATTCCCAAATTGAACCTGCCGGGGATCGAACCCAGGACCTCCGCACGTTAAGGCAACAGCGCTACACACTGCGCCACGGAGGTCGTCAAAAATTTTCTATTTGTTTTAGATTCTATAATACAGAGGTGCCCATACGGTCGATCGCGAGAGGTTATAAGGTCGATCGCTGTGGATAGCTAAAATTATCAGTGTTCGACCTTAAAGCTGTAGCTTTTTGCTAAAGAAAAAAACGACGTACAGAAACATGAAATTTTAAAAATTTGTTTTAAAATCTGATTGCCGTTCTCTCTTTCGCGAGATGGAGCGCGCAGTAGGTCGTCAGCTCAGTACAGCTTTTTTTTTTTTTTCGGATTGTGTATGCTGACTGGCCCTACTGGCCGCTACAGCGTCACCGGGGGGTTGGGCGAGCGCTAGGCGTCGCCGAGAAAAGAGCCCTAGGGCTCGAAGACATCGGGGGGGGGCAACGTCTTCCTAAGGGCGCCTCCTGTGAGGCTCGGACCTCGGCTTAGGATGACGTTGGGACGAATGGGAGATCGGTTGGACTAGATTAGTCCACACGCCCCCGAGGCCGTGGGTTAAGACCACGTCCGGGTGACGTAAGATATCGGGGTCCCCGTCTTCGCCGGCGAAGACGCTGTGTTTGATTGGTGTTTGTGTGTTGCCCTATGTAGGGAGCATTGTCGGTAGTAATTTGGTCATCGGGGTCGTTAAGGACGTGTTTAGGACGTCGTTTGTCTGGTGGGTCATTTCGGTCGGGGGTATATGATGCAGTCTGAACTACAAGGGGGTTTGGATGACTGACTGCCTTCTCAAAGTAATTTTTGGAGAGTTGCTTAAAATATTGGGCTATGGTGGGGAGTTCGAGGTCTCTATGGAGGTCTACGTTACGTACGAACCACGGGGATCCCGTGGCCATACGCATGAACTTGTTTTGGAGGACTTGGAGACTGTTAAATCGAGAGTGAGGGAGGTGTGCGAATAAGACGCATGCGTAGGACATGATAGGACGGATGCACGTTTTATAAAGCGTGACTTTGTGTCGAAGGGACATTTTGCTTTTGCTGCAAATCATAGGATATAGACGGAATAAAACATAGCTAGCCTTGTTACGGACTCGGCGTATGTGGCCGTTAAAGCTGAGTTTACTGTCAAAGGTTACACCTAAGTATTTGGCATTCTTTTGCCAGGGGATGGGGCGACCGTATAAGGTAATTTCAGGGAGGTTTAATCTCTTCCTGCGAGCGGAGGGACAGAAGAGCATAGCGGCGCTCTTTTCGGGGTTGACTTCGATTCTCCAACGGCGGAACCAGTCACCTAAACTACTGACTTCCGCTTGAAGGCGGGATCTGATAAAGAGGCGGTTTGCCGCAGAGCTATATAAGGCGGTATCATCCGCGTACTGGGCCACGCTGACATGGGGGGACACTGGGATGTCGCTGGTAAACAGCGAGTAAAGAAGGGGAGAAAGAACTGAGCCCTGTGGGACTCCAGCACGGATCGGTCTGGGGGTCAGTACAGCCGCAAGGTATCTACCTACGTACGCTACGCGGTGCGCAGGCGGCGGGGCGCGGCGGGCGGGGGCGGTCTAGCCGCCAGCTCGCGGCCGGCGACAGTGAGCGAGTGAGCGTCATTCAGCTCAGTCAGTTGCATAACAGAGCGAAAGTTGGGTTGTTACACGTGTGTTTTCTTTTATTTGTGGATGGATAACTGTGAAGTGTGAACCTCTGAAGCAATGAGTGGGCCAAAAAATCCAAAACATATCACTTCCATCTGGAGTGGGAAGAATTTTTCTTCACTATTATAAAAGAAAAATGTGTATGTTTGATATGCCGATTTACAATCGGCACACCCAAACGTGGAAACTTGGAGAGACATTATAAAACCGTACATAAAAAACATGAAGACAGTTTCCCACGTAACAGTGATTTACGAAAATCTAAATTGAAAGACATGAAGCGTTGTTTACAAAGCCATTGGAGCATCATACAAAATAAGCCACATTTAAGCTAAAAATAAGAAGCCATTCGAAGACGGAGTGATGATAAAAGAATGCTTTGTTGAAGCAGCTGAGTCTCCGTTCGTAAATTTCAAAAATAAAGACATTCAACTGTCCCGGCAAACCGTGACTAGACGTGTTGAAACCATCAGCAAGAACTTGGAAAATCAAACCATGAACTATCTCAGAGACTGCACCTACTTTTCTCTACAATTCGATGAATCGACAGACGTAACAGACGTGGCGCAACTTTGCATTTTTATACGCATGGTGTTTCCAGATATGACCGTCAAAGAAGACTTTCTAACAATGATTCCGTTGAAAGAATGTACTCGTGGAGTATGTATGTATCTATGATTCATTTCTTAAGTTTTTTTAAAAATATAAAATTATTATACTATATACTATAATATGGGCCATATATAATAAATTTAAGATACCTGGTGTTCTTGGCTGCATAGATGGCACTCACGTGGCCATAGTGCGACCCATTGAACATGAAGAGCGATATTACTGTCGCAAACATTGCCACTCGTAGAATGTTCAATTGGTAAGTCATAAAGTTAGCCCTAGACTACAATCTCACCTCATGAAAAGTGACGATGCAGTCTAAGATGGTAGGGGTAAAACAGTTATTAGTAAATAATTAAAATCACTCAAATGGCATAGTATACATGTTAAAAATAGAGATATCTATTATTTAAAAACAATTTTAAAAAAATTAATCAACAATTTATACTTAAAGTATAGTCAACTTATAAATTCACGTTTAAAAATAACTAATTAGTCATAATTTTTATGGTATGTGATGCAAACATGGAGATTTTGAGCGTTGATGCAAGACATGGTGGTGCTTGCTAGACATGACTCCTACATTTGGAATAGTCATCCGTTAAATACTCATTTGGAAAATCTGAGTGAAAATGAAAACATCTGGTGGGTATTCTGGTATTCTTCTGAGTTTTTTTATAGTGATTGATTATAAGAGATTGATTTAAAGTAATAACAATGTTTTAAAATTTCAGGTGACTCGGGAATATCCATTGAGAAAAACAATGATGACTCCAATATTGGATGCAGCACCAGACTCGCCAGAAGCACATTATAGGAATTTGCATGTTCGCACACGAAATAAAATTGAGCGCAATATAGGGCTTTTGAAAGCACGATTATGGTGCTTGCTCTCGCAAAGAGTCTTACTCGTATATTACCTACTCACCAGAGGTTGCAGGTTCTATTGTAAATGCTTGTTTAATACTGCATAACAATAAACACAGCCAAGACGCCTGTGGAGCAATTAACAGACGAGGAAGTTAACCAAGAGGCCAAACTCATCAACCATAGTGAAGCAGCTGTGGAGCGCTCATGCAACAATAATGTCGCCCTGCAACAGTTGTGGGCTACGCGGAATGCCCTTATTCAAGAACTCTGGGCAAGACGGCGGCATTTATAGTTCTGTGGAAATAAATATAATACATAGTTTGATTTAAGGTGCCAGCGGAGGGGGAATTGCCCATACAAACGTAATACCAAAATAATTTGTAATTCGAGAATATTTCCACCATATTATGCGATTATTAAGATTGAAATTGTATTTATCTAGGTCCCTGGATAATTATTTTTTCAAAATACTTTCCCAAAATTAAATGTAAGCACATTGCGTTTCGCATGTTTTTACGACATAAATGACATGTTTTCTCCTTATTTGTTTCATATTAAAACCAACGATATCTCACGTACTAATTGAGATCACGAACATAGCCTATATTGTCAAGTTACAGAATAACAACACGAAGTTAAAAACACAACAATTCTTCATTCATCATTTTTGGTATTCACGGAACAAGACCAAAATGTATAACAAACTCTGTACGCTCATATTGCTATCGCGCTTGCACGCGATCTTGTGTCATCAGCCAAATAGAGATAGTAATACACCGGCAAATTTATATTTGCTGTTCGAATAGAAGTTGCGAACGCCGCTCCCCGGCCTTTGTCTTAAGAAGAACGGTGTGGGTTTCGCGTATTCCACATTTTTACCCCCTACCAAAACGTGCTCAACGCGCCTAAAGAAGTTTTCACTTCAAAAAACGAAGTATCATTATCATGAGGTGATCAATATCTAAAGGTGGCAAAGAAATAGCACTTGAAAATTCCTTAAAAACCCAAGGTAAGTTACAATTTAAATCTCTAGGTTATAAAAGCTTGTAAGCAAAATCGTAATCAGTATATTGCCGCCATACTATTGTGGATCATGGTGCAGGAGACACACCTAGACATAATAGAAAACAAGTTCCTCGAATCCAGTCATAGTACATGGAAGCTGACTCCATGCATAACGCCATAGAAACTTCGAAGAAAAATATGTACTTGATGTCTTTCGTAGCCAATTATGAAGAGCACATGAGGCTCGTATGATTTTATCAGTTGTGTCGACATCAGTTGGCAGTTGACATGCTTTTGACAAATTTGAAATCTGCTTGCCAGAATACTAAATCCGTTTTCAACTATACTACGCGCTCTGGATAAGCGGTAATTAAAAAAAATTGCGTTGTTGTAAAATTGGTACCACTATACGGTTTAAGTAAATACGTATTTAATGCGAAAGCTTCATCGCCCACTAAAAAACCTCCCTTAGGTAGTAAATTATTTTCGCGATAATGACGTAGTGAGCTTTGTCTGAAAATTGCTGCATCTGAGTTTCTGCCATTTGCTCCTATAATTAAATAGCGAGAACAATAATCATGGTCAACTACAGCCAGTAAGACAATACTGTTCGAACCCTTGTAATTGAAATATTCACTTCCAGAATTTGGAGGCGCATCGATCAAAACATGTTTGCCATCGATGGCGCCATAACATCCAGGAAAATTCCACTTAGTTCTAAAACCATCTTAAATTTCTTGCCATTCATTATGATCTGGTATCATTTTGTTAATTAAGATTTAATCGGTGTCTCAAATTCACGGTCATCAAAATGCCGAGCAACAACAATGTGATTTAGAACGCGTAGCCTATTCTGCTCAAGCAAATTGTTCACAATCTACAGTCACTGATGCCCATACTACAAATAATACATCTACTGGCGCTTCTGCTACTCCTTCACTACCAAAAAAGAGGCCTAAATTGTAAAAGCCATTAATGATTTAAAGACGATGCACGATAAAGTAAACGCTAAAGAAGGAGAAGAAACACCATTCGACGTATTTGGTAAAAGTGTTGCAATGCAATTTAAAAAATTACAGTGGAAAATGCGTTAAGGGCACAACAGAAAATTCAATGCATTTTAACCGAAATAGGGATATCAAATTATAGGGCGAGAAGAGCTTCATCAATTTCTACCTACAGCTACGAGTCAGTTGCGACTTAAAAGTAGTTTATATGTGTCTATACTTTGTGGATAAAAAGATTTAGTTTAATATGAGTCGTATAAAATCAAAGGCGGCAAACTGTCGTTTTTGGAAAAAATTAGATATTGATATGGCAACATTGAGAATTTAAAAACAAAAAATATTATGTGGACTTTTGGTATCAAATGTGGCACTTTGCGATGAAAAGTCAGTATCAAAATACGAAGTTGGTATCAAAAATGGCATTCTGTAAGGGTCTCCATAACATAGACGGCAAACGGTTGTCTCGACCAATCACAGGCGTTCATTTTACGCATGGTGTCATGGCCGCTGATAGGATTTTCTTACTGTTACCGTGTGTGTTTTTAATTGATTTATAGAGTAACTAGCTGATGCCCGCGACTTCGTACGCGTGGATCGAGGTTTTGTGGTTCCCGCGGGAACTCTTTAATTTTCCGGGATTAAAAGTAGCCTATGTGCTATTCCAGACTATATTCTGTCTCTGTGCCCAATTTCAGCCAGATCCGTTAAGCTGTTGGGGCGTGATTGAGTAACAAACATCCATACATCCATACATCCATCCAAACTTTCGCATTTATAATATTAAGTAAGATTCTTAGTTTTTGATTGATTTTAATTTTTAATACATGAATTGAAGATATGGAGAGTTGTCCCGAACTTGTGACTAACAGGTATTCACCCAGTCGCACCAGGAATCCCGAAAAATGGAAAAGAAATGTCGCTAAAGGTGCGTATAAATTAAGCGCGGCAAACCATCCAAACAAACATTTTGGCGACGCGAACACTGCCGCGCTCGAATGTGCCGCGGGGCGATCCGCTCGCTGTCGGTTTTTGAGACCGATCCAAAGGAGCTTCAGTCGTTCGCTCGCGCGCAGTGGGGACGGTTGTAGTTTTGGTGATTTGGCTCGCGCGGCGAATACGTAAAAATGGACAACGAAAAGTGCCGTTTACTAATACAATTGTATAGCGCTAAAGAATTTTTGTGGAACAGCAAATCCTCCCAGTATCACAATAAATCGCTGAGGTATGATGCGTGGGTAGAAATCAGTAAGAAAATGGATATAACTATTCCTGACTTGAAAAAGAAAATGACTACATTTTTGGCGTCCTACAGAAGAGAAAATCTAGAATAGCTAAAAGTTGTCGTACTGGTTCTGGTAAGTACCTATTTATTTTGCATTTACAACAAAAAATAAAACGCATTTTGTAATTACGTAAATAATTTTAATTTTTATTACAGCCACAAATGAAGTTTACGTTTCGAAGTGGTTTGCTTTCGATGACTTTAATTTCATGAGGGATAAAGATCTACCCAATGAAACATTGGACACAATGTCTGAAAATGTGAGTACAAGTTTTAATATCTATTTTGCCAAGATATTGCACCATTAGTAACAAAGTGATGGGCTAGGTGTGAACTTATTTGTTGTGCAAAATTTCCCGCTCTTCTTGGGATATAGTTAAGAGGCAGTAGTGATGTAGGATCAGTTTCATTTCTCCAAGTTCCAGGTATAATTTGCCCCTCTTTTTCTTCACTATCTATCCTTGCGGCGTGTACTGTGATCTTGTCAGAGTTCTTTTTCTCAAATATTTATGCAAATGTATTGTTGCTAAAACAATTTTAGTAGCAATCTTTGGTTGTAGTAACATAGGTTTGCGTAGAACTCTAAAAACTGAGCTCAGAATCCCGAATGCATTTTCCACACACATACGTGCTCAAGATAACCTGGAATTAAAGATTCTTTCCTCGGAACCCCTTTCTAGATCTCCTGGAAATGGTTTCATAGTATATTCATTTAAAGCAAAAGCTTTGTCAGCTAGAATCACATATGGTACTTTGAAGGAATAGGGCACTTGAAGAATGGATGGAGGAGGAAGTCTCATAGATTTTTCTTCTATGTAGTTTTTTGTATAAGTTTGTATTTTTGAAAATACCGCCATCAGATAGTCTACCTTGACAGCCCACATTTACATACGTAAAACAATAGTCTGCATCGACTAAAGCTAGTAATACTAAACTAAAAAACTGTTTGTAGTTGAAAAATTCTGTGCCACTGTTTATAGGTGCTTGCAACAGTACATGTTTGCCATCCAATGCACCTACTGCATGAGGAAAGTCCCATTTGTTTTCGAAATCGTGTGCTATCTGCAACCATTCTTTTTCTGAGTCCGGTACCTGAAACAATTAATTAAACATTCGTATTTTTTTTATAGTCGGCAACAGCACAAATTGCATAAAATAATGATACAGGACCAATTACACCTTCTGCTATGGAACAAGAAATAGAACCACCAAGTGACATTATGAACGCTCCAGATAATCTGAGAGTAAAGAAAGTGAAAAAGGTAAACGCTGAAGAAGATTCCCCTATGCTGAAAAAAGCATTTCAGGTTCTAACTGAATCCGCTGCATCAACTGTTGAGCCATATTTTTCTTACGGCCAGCACATTGCTAATGAACTCCGTAAAAATGATTCACGCACTTTAATATACGTCAAGCAAGCGATTAGTGAATAGTCAATAGTCAATAGTCAATAGTCAATAGTCAATTTATTGGTAAAATTCAAGTCATTTTAAATATAAACTGTACATGTTACAGAAAATATTGTATATAATTATATATACTAACAATACCACTTTTTAAATTAACCATTAAATTGTATTATAATTTATAATTATTATATAATTTTAGAATCTAAGAATTCATTGTAGCTATAGAAGGACCTCTCGACAAGCCAGGTCTTCAGTTTACTTTTAAAATTTGTTAAACTGGGTGCATCTCTTATTATTGTGGGTATACGGTTGTAGACTTCCGCGCCCATGCCCTTAACGGTTTTTGATGCCTTTTTTAATCGTCCACCCGTAAGTAACCTGTTTGGATATCGTAGGCTACGGCTTTGCCTTTGCATGTCGCCTCTTGTTTTAAATTCGTCCCTATGGTTGACGACATACAGTGCAGTATTGTAAATTAGTAAGCACGGCAATGTTAGGATAAATAAACTGGTGAAGTAGGGTCTGACTCTGACTGCGCGTTTTTGCAGTTTGAATGCGCGTCCCCAGTCTGCACCACGCCCCCATAGCACGATCCCGTATTGAAGTAAGCTGTGAACCGAGGCAAAGTAGCACGCTCGAGCTGTTTCCGCGGATAACGTGGATGCAACGCGCTTTAGAGCAAAACAAGCTGTTGATAGTTTACCGCACAGCTCATCTATGTGTGCGTCCCACTTTAATCCTTGGTCCACTCGAAAGCCTAGGAATGAAGTTTTTTCAGAAGAAGAAGGCAGATTTTATACGACTCATATAGTATAAAAATTCATTTAGTGTATATCTATACCAATATTATAAAGAGGTAAAGTTTGTGAGTTTGTGACGTTGTAGTAGATCGTATCGGTTCTGTAGATCGAGAGATTACCCCCTACAATGTAGGGGGTAATCTCTCGATCTACAGAACCGATTTTGAAAATTCTGGTACCAATTAAAAGCCACATTATTTGTGAGTGTCATAGGCTTAATGTATTAACCCGAAAAATTAGGAAGTTCCCGTGGGAATTTAAAAAACTTATACCACGCGGACGAGGTAGCGGGCATTAGCGAGGTAGTATTGTCATTTTGATAAAAAAGACAATACTATACATATTTGAAAATTTAGTATCCTTATCCTTACTAATATTATAAATGGGAAAGTGAGTTTGTTTGTATGTTTGTTCCGCTTTCACGCCGTAACTACTGAACCGATTGCTTTGAAATTTTGCAGACGTAAAGTTAGAAGTCCGGATTAAATAATAGGGTACTTTTTATCCCGGAAAATTAAAGAGTTCCCGCGGGATCTAAAACTCCTCAATCCACGCGGACGAAGTCGCGGGCATCAGCTAGTACGTGCATAAACACATTGATGAATTCAAGAAGAAAAGTGATTGTCATAATGTCAATACTAGAAATAAAAATAAACTTGTAATGCCTGCTTCTAGCAATAAAATAAATGCTTAGTAAAATTAGCAATTCATTTGTTGGAAACAATGTCCGCTTCTACAATAAGCTTCCAGAAGACATGTTGAAGATGTCTCTGAATAAGTTCAAAGTCAATGTAAAACGTAAACTCATTGAAAAATCTTATTACCATGTAAAGGATTACCTAAACGACAAGGAAGCTTGGCAATAAATTGCTCTAATGGCTGTGATAGTTAAGATGATTTGTGAGATGGTGATAATAAAAAAAAAACCCCCGGCTGAGTTTGTTGTGGGTTCTTCTCAGACCAGGGCGCGTTTGGAACCCTCGTAGCTTTAGTTTTAAGATACCGTAACCTATTATCACCATTACGTTTTATAAGTAAGTAATTTTTAACGTCAATAAGTGTACCTACAGTGTACCTATATTGAATAAATGATTTGATTGATTGATTGATTGATTGATTGATACTGTTGGTTTGGATATGTAAATATTGCAATCAAAAATTTTCATTCAAATTGACCACCGGAAATTTGAACTCTCATTTAAAACGGTCACATACGAAAAAAACAAAAAAACAAAAAAACATTTATGTCGGATCTGAAGTGCGATTATGTAACGAGTATGTTCATGGATGGATAATAAATACGATAGTCATGGATCGTAAATGCGAAATTCGGATAAACGATCCAATGAAATCATATACTCGTAAGTGACCGATCGTATAGAAAAGTATTCATGAAAATGCGTTTTATTATGCAACTAGGATCAGTGAAACTCAATTTTAATATTTATTTCAATTACGTCACACACGAAAGTAATGCAGTTTTACGAGCTAACCATAACTTTATCATAAAAATGATTTTTCATTACTTAAAACATAAATTTTGTCGAAAATTATCTCTATGAAAATTTAGTACCATAGAATTAAACAAGGCATTAGCAAAACGCCCAAGAACGAATGAATACCATAGATATAGGATATTAATCGAGTTTCGGCTAGTTTACTGCTACTCAACAATAGACGGTGCTAGTGGGCTCACGTTTTTTGTACTTTTTCTGTATTTCTGTGACATTTTCGCTAAAGGTAATGTCAAGTGTCAATGTACGTCATACGTCAGTGTCAACTAAAAATAGTTTTTATGGTTTTTAGTTCGTTTATTTTAAATTTTGTTTAGGATTTTTTTCCCATTTAGTTTTTAGCTACTGAAAGTAACTTACCGTAAGTAAGTACTTTACCGTTCTAATAATATATCTTTCCTACAAAAGAAAATAACATCCCATCCAAAGTATCTTTCATAGCATCTACTCTTAATTTTAGTGCCAAAGGCACGAGTGCTCAAGTGGAGAGGCTATTAGGCCTCCTAGAAGCGTACACAGAGTTGGCGCGAGGTCGGGTGATGGAAGGCGCCTTGGCCAGCCAGCGGGTCGATGAATTCTGGCGGAGCACTGCAACCGTTCTAAACTGTGTAGGAGATGGAGCCACAAAGACGGCCCAAGGATGGAAAACCGTAAGTAGTGAGGCGTTGCTAACTGAAATCAACAAAAAATGTGAACAATACCACCATTTTACCTACTGACTCGTTCATTTTCTTTATAATTTTTCAGTATTGGCATGAACTAAAATATAGGGCTCGTAAAAGGGACACCGAAATACGGCAACACGCCCGTGGAACTGGTGGCGGGCCAGCAAAAAAGCCCCTTACCATAACAGAGACCCGTATTTTGCAATTACTAATTTGAATAAGATAAACTGCTCAATCATCCTTTTATCTCGATTTCTCCTACTACGAGTAATTCCGCATGCCCATATCGGCAAAGCTCACTTCGCACGCGAGATATGGCGTTGCCTGTTTTCAAATGGCTTGATTTGGAGCAATGCGTCAGCCAATCGGAGGCCGCATAGACAATCACACCACTTTCCGCCGCAAGCATTATTGTTTTTCAATTTTCTTCGAGTTTTCGAGTAACGTCGGTCGAAAAAGTCCTGCTTTGAAAAACCCGCTACGCACCGCTAAATCCTTCGTCAAACCGCAATTACCTGAGCGATTAGGGTGTTTTTAATATCGTGCGGATTTGATCACGCACGCGGGATTGCCCCGCATGCGTGACACCCGCAAATGTCTTTTTCATACAAATATTTATTGTAATGCGTAGAGTACGCACGCGGGACGCGGGGAGAGATGCCCCGCGCGGAGATCCCGCGTGCGTGTTTGTTTTTATGAAATATAGTGTGCATTTTACTGACATGCGGGGTGCACGCGCGCAAAGTACAGACCAATCAAAAATGGAAATTGACACGGAACGTGTTATAATTGAATTACATCTGCGGCCTTGCTTATGGGATAAATCCCATGAATTATATAAAAACAGAGATGCAAGAGACGCTGCCTGGAAATAAATATTAAAGGAACTGGCACCAGCATTCGTAAAAAATCCTTGTGCTTTTTCTTTCCATTTGCTATCACTAGGCGCTGGAATGCATTCGTCCTTCAAATCAATGAAAATAGCACTAAATACTTGTCTTACTATTTGGCTTATCGTTGCTATTCCTATAAAGTAAGAAAAGTGTAGGTCAGTAAATGTATTCCCAGATGCCAAATATCTGAAAACAAAAAAAAAAATGTAAACCCTGAAAAATAATTCTATTCAGTAAAATGATAGAACTCTGCATACAAAAATTACAACCTTTAATTAAAACGACTGTGGTTGGAATAGCTATCCTTGGGAAGAACGGACACGGATTTGCACGCCGGGTGCCTGCCCGCTGCCCGTGGTCAAATCGAGCGGATCGGGCACGGGGCGGGTAGATCCGAGCTCCCAACTGTGCGTGTGTGCGTAGCGACGGATGTACCCGCCAGATTTGACGTCAGTTGCGCACTAACACTAATATACATGAGTTTGATCACAGAAATGGTGTTTAGTGAAAATAAAGAATTTTGGACTAGTTTTATAGAGCTTTATAAGTCTATGCCTTGTTTGTGGAAAATCAAAGATAAGCAATTGTATCTTAATAAAGATTTAAAGGCACAAGCATACGAAAAATTGGTCGAAAAATGCAACGCAATCAATCCCGCTGCAGATACAAAGTACGTTAAAACTAAAATTGAATCACTGAAAAATGGATTTCGGCGTGAACTTCGACTAATTAGAAAATCGAAACGAACCGGTTCTGATTCCGAGAGCATATATATACCAACTCTGTGGTATTATGATTTAATGCTATTTTTATTAGATCACGAAGAGCTTCGGTCGGGAAATTCGAGTATCGGTGAAGGTAAAAGTGAAGAAGATACAGAGGATGTAAGTATAAAATACATTTATTTATTTATTTTCTGAAATCCACGTAGAGGAACTCACAAGCAAAAATTAATACTAATAATTCATAAAGTAATGTAATTTTGATGAGGAATAGCACCAGACGAGTTAAAATAATTTTTAAGTTTATCGCGAACTTCTCTTCCAGTAGAATTGCTATATGTGCGATTTACTTGTAAATCCAGTAATTGATGACTATTTTCACGCCAATCACCACGAACAGAACGAAGATTTTCATCTTCGTGATCAACGTTTCTCGCTGTGCAGTAGCTATTACAAGATTTTTTCAAAAAATTATGAAGTGTGCAGCAAGCAAAAACCACACCATCAATATTTTTCAAATTAGTCAATGATATTGTAGTTAGCAGCACTCTGAATTTTGCAGACATGTGGCCAAATGTGTTTTCTATAACTCTCCTTGCTCTTGTTAAACGATAATTAAAAATACGTTCGTCTTGATTTCTAGTACTGTATGGGTATGGCTTCATAATATGCGCATTTAATTCAAATGCAGAATCACCCACAAATACGTAAGGTATGTCATATCCTATTATTCTCTGAGGTTCTGGCAAATTTAATGTTTCATTTTCCAACATATCATGAAAGTCGGTTTCCTTTAATATTCCTCCATCTGAAATTCTACTATTAGTACCTACGTGTACGTAGATAAACTCATAGTTTGCATTTGTTATACCAAATAAGACTATACTATAAAATTCTTTATAATTATAGAAGTATGCACCAGTATTCGGAGGTTCCTAGATAGCTATATGTTTCCCATCCATAGCTCCAACACAGAATGGAAAATGCCAGAGCTCTCCAAAATCTTTCGAAATCCCGAGCCATTCTTCCTGTGTATTTGGAAACTGAAACAAAATACAAAATTATACGTGTCATTTTTTCCAGGCCGGATCTCCACATACGCCCGAGCCACCTAAGACACCAGATTCTACATTAAGCACCGCTAGTAGTAGCATCTCCAAAAAATCGATTAAAAAATCATTATCCTTTAACGCAAAGAAAGCCAAATTTCTTGAGATTGCCACTTCTGCTTTAACATCAGCACCTCCAAGGACTGGATTTCAAGCATTTGGTGAAACGGTCGCTAAAGACTTGAATAGCATGGATAGCATGCAAAGTACCATAGCACAAAATTTAATTAGTGATATATTATACTATGGTAAGTTAAGTAAATTAAACGAAAACTGTTCATTTGTGCCTGCAAGTATGATAAATCAACAAGATACATCTCAAAGCATACTTCAATATGCTGAAACTTCGTTTCAAGCAGCACCACCAACACAAATAATATCATGTCCTACATCGGCATATCAAAGTTCTTTTTTGCTTGCAAGTGCAAATAATCAACAAAATATAGTATCTCCAAGCATGCTTCAATATGCTGGAACTTCATTTCAAGCAGCACCACACAAATTGTTCAACAAGATACACCTCGAAGCGTACGTCAACATCCTACAGCGTCGAAAATTATATTACACCCACGAATTGTTAGTGATACAAACACAGAAGAGGAAAATGCAGATGATGACTCTTTGTATAACTGTATTAAATTTAAGTAATTTTCTGGAATTTCAATAAATGTTAGTCTCACCTTAAGAAATTCTTGTTTCATTGTTTTGAAAATAGCCCAACATGTCTCTGGTATGATTTTTCCAAGAAGTTGAGGTGAAACAGCGCTTAAAATTTTTAAATCTTCATACGAGTTTCCACTTGCCAGATAACGTAATGTTATTGTGAGACGTTCTCTTGGACTAACTGCATATCTCATTACTGTATTTTCTTTCTCAATTAAGCGTTTCACTTTACTTAGTAGGTATTCAAAAGCTGATATATCCATTCTTAAAAAATTGAACAAATCAGCAGGCTCATGGATTGACAAATCTCTGAGTAGATTCATATGGCTATATCGCGGCCGTTTTTCTAGCCATTGCTTTACCCAAACTCTTCTTCGTTTTCTTTCTTCGAGACAAATAAAACCACCACATATTATTGCTAATTTATGCTTTGAAATAGACATTTTTACAGACGACCGTATTTGCTGGAATTACGATCTGAACTGCTGCCCGTACTCGTGTGTGGCGAATCACGGATCTGCCTGTCGGACAGATCCGGCGGGCAGATCTGTGCGTGTATGGCTAGCTACTCCAACGGTTTTCGCTACTGCTTAACAGCAGTAGACCGCTTCACAAGATGGCCAGAAGTCATCCCTATAGCAGAGATCACTGCTGAAACCGTAGCCAAGGCACTGTTGTCAGGCTGGATCGCCCGTTACGGCAGCCCGGCTGATATCATCACGGACCGAGGTAGGCAGTTCCAGTCGGACTTATCTTGTCCAAGATTGCTGGATTCAAACACCGGCAAACTACGGCTTACCACCCCGCTTGCAACGGCCTAGCGGAAAGATTCCATCGGCAGCTAAAAACAGCTATCACATGCCACGCTGATAGTAATGGGACAGAATCCTTACCACTAGTGCTATTAGGCATTCGGAGCGCCTTTAAAGCCGACCTACAGTGTTCCTCAGCAGAACTCGTCTACGGAGAGCCTTTACGACTTCCAGGTGAGTTCTTCGAAACAAACACTCATACCACAACTGACATTACGGACTTCACTGCCAGAATGCGTTCATTTTGCGACCTTGCCCAGCTTCACGCCATAGCAAAAACAAAACATTTGTTTATAAGGATCTCGCTACTTCGCACCACGTATTCATCAGAGAAGACGCGTTGAGAAGTACATTCCATCCTGCTTACTCCGGTCCGCATGAAGTGATGGAAAGAGGCGACAAGGTATTTAAAGTTAAGGTAAAAGGCAAAGAGGTGACCGTTTCTATAGACCGCTTGAAACCGGCCTATATACTAAATACCGATCCGCCTAACGTCACTATACGCAGAGAGGCTAGCCGCACTCCCAAAGTCACGAATAGCGACACAGATATACCTCGAACAACAAGGTCCGGTAGACAAGTCAAATTCCCGGATTTTTAAGTACGGCCTCCGGGGGGGAGTGATGTGGGGACACTCCACTCATCCACTCATTCACACACGCTACACACTTATAATATAATACTTACTTACCTAATATTTAATATATACGTAATAATATTTATAAAACACATACAAACATACAGCCCGCGCCAAACTTTGTGGCCGCCCCGAAACTAGGCTCATTGCATTGCGCAGAACATAAAATCAGGTATTAGCGGGACGTACAAGAGCTTGAGGGCAGGGCCACACCCCGCGCGCCCGCACCACTCACCCGCGACGCGCGCTTGCACCCACGCCTTAGTGTGAGTGCTACGTCCGTACACGAATCACGCAGTTGTTGAGCTCTGAGAGTACTGTCGCGTTCAGAATTCGTTCGATCGTTTTGTTAATTTGTTGTTATAGTTTTTAGTTATTCTTGCTTGTTTTTATTGTTACTTGTTGTTATTGTTATTTGTTGTTACTGTTACTCGTTGTTATTTGTTTATAAACATGCCTACCGGACGTTGTAATGTTTTACGACGCCAGGCTCGTAAAATGGTCTACGATGTTTATAAATTTATGAAGAAAGAAGCTGAAGAAGGCCTTAAATACGATTTGAAGGCAGTACATAAACGGACTGCAGCCGCTACAGGAGTATCAGAAAGAACTGTACGACGTATTATATCGGTTGCTAATGAACCAAGTTCCGATTTATTAGCAGTTTTTTGTACACCCGGAAAGAAGAGGCAAGGGGTAAAAAAGGTAACCGGAATCGATAATTTTGACCAAGGTGTCATCAAAAGATGTATCCACAATTTTCATCTTACACAGAAAGAGTTGCCGACAATTACTCAACTTTTAAAAAAATTAAAAGAAGATCTTAATTTTGAAGGATCCGCAACGAGTTTGAGGAGAATTATAAATGAAATAGGATTTAAATGGAAAAAAACTGAAGACAATCGCAAATTATTAATTGAAAATACTAATATTCGCTGTAAGCGAATTGAATATTTGCGTGAAATAACGAAATATCGCGCAGAAGGAAGACCGATAGTGTACACTGACGAATCGTATGTCGATTCATCGCATACCACTTCGAAGGCATGGAGTGATAGTAGCACTAAAGGTTTAAAAAAAAAGATATCAAAAGGTCAACGTGTCGTCATTGTACATGCTGGATCCAAATCAGGATTTGTACCCAACGGCCTTTTGATGTTTAAGAAAACCGGAGATTATCATGATAACATGAATTATAATAATTATGAAAAATGGATACGCACACAACTTTTGCCAAATCACAAATTAGAGGATGCAGCGCCGACGTCAAATACCAAAAAGGCAGAAATGGTGGCATGGCTTACGGCAAAAAATATTCCTTGCAGTTCTGACATGCTGAAACCAGAACTGTATAAATTAATTTCTTTACATAAAGAAAAATTTAAAAAATTTAATATTGATAAAATTTTAGAAGAACATAATCACAAAATATTACGGCTTCCACCTTACCATCCCGACTTGAACCCCATAGAAATGGCTTGGGCATCCATAAAAGGTTACGTGGCGAAAAAAAATGTCACAAATAATATATAACTAATATTATGAAACTAGTGGAAGAAAAAGTGAATAGCATGGGTGAACAGGAGTGGACTGCACTATGCAACAAAGTTATAAATATTGAGGAAGAGTATAAGAAAAGTGATGTCATCATAGATGACCTAACTGAAAAAATAATAATTCATGTGAGCGATAATGAATGATATTTTTTGTGAAGAGAGTGATTCGGATGCGGAACCATCCACTAGTAAGGGAGATGTTTTTATGGAAGGTGTGGCCCCATTGTGAATATAGTTTTTATTTATATTAATGTTTTTTATTACATTCATCCTATTATTACCTAACCTATATATTTTACACATAACACATACATTATATATTAAATTAAATAACCTATGAAATAAACACGAACTTTATAATCACCAAATAAAATTAAATTGACATAATTATAATAAGAATTAAAAATATTAGAATACGAAAATTGTTTGGTTGATTACGTATTGTCCACTCGACTGTACTATGCGCAAGTTCGTATATTCAAGGCGGCCACAAAGTTTGGCGCGGGCTGTACAATTTAACTATTATACTTACCTATTTCTATGCCACGCGCCGCGCGCTCTCACTGGTGCATGCGTCAGCCTGTCAATCTACCTATTGTGAAGCCGGCCCGTGTGACGTCACGATCACGCGATGCGTGCGCGCCTAGAGGCTTCAGATCTTATCTAGTCGCTACTCGCTACCTAATCGCTGTCGCGACGGGAGGTCCGCGCTCGCCTTGTGGCCGAACGCCAGTTTCCCTAGCATATCGTAATAGTTAGCCAATCAATCCTGTTACCCCTTAGTAATAAATCTTAGTTGTGTTTCCTTCCCTGTCTAGTATAATACTTATCTTAATATAATAGTGGTAGTCCCAAAAGAAGTTTCGATTGACCACGCCCGACACCTCGACTACCATAGACGACGACTCGACTTATGAAGAAATGATTTATGTTGTACACCGCAAGTAATCAAAATTCGTGTATTAAAATTCTTTTACGGTAACTGCTATACGACTTTGGAACGCTTTGCATATTAAGCTATCTCAATCTCTTCCTATCTTCAAAACTAAATTGAAACAACATTATCTATCATTATAATTTATTTATTCATCTGTCGTCTATTACCGTTTACTTCTATACTGTGTATTTATCCTATATATTTTTACATTGTTTTTATGTAATATATCCACCACCACCACCACTACAGCCCATTAACGTCCCACTGCTGGGCACGGGCCTCCACTCTCATAGGAGAGTGGGAATTAGAGCTTAGACCCACCACGCTGCTCCAATGCGGGTTGGCGGGCTTTAACGACTATTATCATGTTAGTGATAATAACCGGGACCGACGGCTTAACGTGCTCTCCGAGGCACGGGGGTGACACACCGCCAACTTCCTAACTCCGGGCTAGTACTGAGAATTTTCTGGTCAGAAAAACCCCAACACTTAACTATGGCCCGACCCCGGAATCGAACCCGGGACCTCGTCGGCCGCAGCCAAACATGCTAACCACTAGACCAACGAGGCAGTTATATGTAATATATGTAATAAATAATATGTATTTATTAATATTATGTCTTAGTACACCCCTCCCGCTTTCTTATAAAAGTTTTCTCTGCCCTAAGGTTGCCTGGAAGAGATCGCTGTTTGAGCGATAAGGCCGCCTGTTGAGCCGTATCTATTATTATGATTGTTTGTATTTTCATTACTTTGTGTACAATAAAGTATATTTTACTTTTACTTTACTTTAACGCCCGATATAAGATGTGACCTTGAGTGTTCAAGACCAAAAAAGTTGGTGCAAACTCAGTACCTGAAGAAATCAGAAAGGCCAATGTTGGCACTCACATGCCTCATTTGGCGAAATTTCGGAGATGCAAGATGTGCAGCACACGACAGAAAGAAAAACGTAGCAAATTTATCTGTAAAGTTTGCAAGGTGCCCTTAAGTGCTACACCTTGCTTTAAATCAGCGGTCGGCAACACGCGGCCCGCGGGCCGTGTGCGGCCCGCGGACGTCTTACTTACGGCCCGTGAATGTTTTGTAAATAAGTTATAAATATCAAAATAAATGCATGAACGAACCGCGATCGACCGTACAGTGTGGATCCAACCTTTAGAACGCGCTTCGCTCTGCCCGCGAACGAGCAAATGAGCGACACGCGAGAGGGGCGCGGGCGGAACGAAACGAACGTTAGCGATGCGAGTTGCTTCCAAAGAGAATATAACCACTATTCTTCCCGCGCTCCGTCACGTCAATCGCTTCGCTGCGTGATTATTGAAACAAGTTATTTCGTCTGTGCCGTACGAATTATTTTTTATTTTAATTTCGGTAAGTGTGAGATTCCTATTTATTTTACACTTTTATAAGGTTACGATCTACGTAAGTAAGCGATCTACGTAAGTTTGGTCATGTAATAAGCCACTTCAATGGGTATCTATCAACTGCTTATTGTTTACGTGCCGCTTCGCGTTCGCAGTAAGATCGCTCACGTACGACGCCGCTTTAAAAAGTGACATGTTTACTACAAGACAATGTTTTCTGGTTACAGTTACTAATGGCTTCAAAAAAAAGGAAGGTAATAGAAGAAAATAGGGTATTTAACGATGCATGGACAGATTTATACTTTTTTATTAATTGCAATGGCAAACCACTATGCTTAATATGTCAAAAAACTCTTGCAATACAAAAAGAATATAACGTCAAACGCCACTATGATACCGAGCATAAAGCTAAATTTGCATGCCTAGTGGGTGAATCACGGAAAAATAAAATTAACGCACTCAAATCTTCAGTTAAGAACCAACAAAATGTTTTTAAGGTTCAAGTTCAAAGTAACGAGTCGAGTGTACAAATGAAAATCAAACTCTTTATAAAACATATTGATGAAAAAAAGTAGGATCATTTTCCGAATTGTAAAAAGGCTGTCGAGGAAGCTGGAAATTTTCATTGGAAAAGTGATAAAATGAGGGATATTTTAATACAACTGCAAATTCAATTCAGCGACAGATTTGGTGATTTTGAAAAAGTTTCAAGCAAACTGAAGATTTTTGCAAACCCTTTTTCGTGTGTTTCGTGTGACGAAGTCGCGGGCGTCCGCTAGTTCACTGATATGAAATGATTGAAAGTTTAAATCATTTCATATCAGTGAACTAGCGGACGCCCGCGACTTCGTTCGCGTAGCATAAGTTTTTTAATTCCCATGGGCATTCCTTCATTTTCCGGGATAAAAAAAACCGTCGATCCGTTGCTCTGTGGCGGCGTGATTGAAGGACTATTTAACTTTCTTTGGTATAGTATTTATAAAAACTCTGAATTATGTATTTCATAATTTAAACCGGTAGCCCAAATATCAAGTTTAATGGTTAAAACTTGAAAAACAGCCTTTTACATCAACTGACAACCCCTATTTTACCCGTTTGGGGGTAGATTTTGAAAAACTGTTACACACGTACTTCCTTATATTATAACGAAAGCCAAAATACCTAGTTTCGTTGTTATAACTTGAAAAATATCTTGATAAATGAAGGACATTCATTCCCTATTTGACCCCTTTGGGGTGCGAATTTTCAAAAATGGTGAAACAGGTACTTCTGCATATCTAACTGAAAGCCCAAATGCTAAGTTTCATGGCTATAACTTGAGAAATGAAGGACTTTCATACAAATTTTCAACCCCTATTTTACCTCGTTGAGGGTAAAATTTTGAAAAACTGTGCCACACGTACTTCTTTATTATCTTTATATTCTTAGGTAATAATAAATCCAAAATACCAAGTTTCGTTGATACAACTTGAGAAATATCTTGAGAAATGAAGATATAAATAGATAGAATTGATGATATTTCACCCGTTTGGGGGTCGAATTTTCAAAAATGGTGAAACTCGTACTTCTGCATATCTAACTGAAAGCCCAAATGCTAAGTTTCATGGTTATAACTAAAGAAATGAAGGACTTTCAAAGAAATTTTCAACCCCTATTATATACCTTTAGGGTTGAACTTTCAACCCGCAGCACATATACCAAGTTTCACGGATATAACTTGAGAAATGACGGACTTTCATACAAACTTTCAACCCCTATTTCACCCCCTTAGGGGTGGAATTTTGAAAAATCCTTCCTTAGTGAGCGCCAACGTCACAAAAGGAAGCTACTGTCAAAATTTCAAGTCTCTAACCCTACCTGTTTAGGCTGTGCGTTGATATATAAGTCAGTCAGTCAGTCACTCAGTCACTCAGTCAGTCAGTCAGGACTTTGAATTTTATACATATACAGGGTGGCCGGTCAATTGACGTCACAAAAAAAAATTTAGGCCCGGTATGTTGTGGGGTATCCGAAACACCCCCATGTATGTTCCGCGATTTTTTATAGTTTAGGAGTTATGATTCTTTTTTGATTTTTTGAGGAATTTCGACTTGCCCATCTTAAAAAATTTCAAAAAAAAAAGCAAAGACTTTTTCAGAGATTTTTTTTTTGAAACTGAATTCCCATGAGTTGCGCTTTTATGCATAAAATAATCAGCTTCGTAACTTTGATGAAAGTTATGAAAATGTTGGTCTAAAGTTAAAAATTTACGTTCCGTGAATTATAACTTAAATTTTCTTGTCAAGACGAACATAATAAATAATGTTCGTCTTGACAAGTATGAAATAAAAGTGTCTTGACAAATATGACAAAAATTAAAATCTAAATTAAATCTAAATTAAAAACTAAATTAAAAACTAAAAACTAAACATTAAAAATATCATCTATCCCGCTGCAATGAGGCAGTGTGCCCAGAACGCTGGCTGCGTTACCCCGCTGAATAGCCAAACTTATATGTTGGCCGAGGTAACTGCCAGCCCTCCGGTCACCTGTGGACTCTGTGAGACGAGAAGATAGATCCTTAAAAAAGGACCTGGCATCTTCGCCCCACGACCCCCCAGGGTTTCAACACCAAAAGGGACAAAAATGAAATTATTTTCAATAATTTCATACTTGCGCCTCTTGGCTCTTTCTGCATTAGTGGCCGCCGCCCCCGCTGACATGGAGGACGCCTGCAAGTGGGATAACTCTAGCGTATCCACGCATGTGGCATCCCAAACAAGCGACCTTCCTTGCCTCCACGGAACAAGAGTCATTCCGTCAGGTCTCTTACCATCACTGCGCGCCAAGGCATTAGGCTCTAACACTGCAGGCACTTTAGCGGTGGCAAGAGACCTACGAATGATGTCGTTCAGGGAAGCATGTCGCGAAAGACGACCGGCACTTTTAATACAAGAAAGCCCGTGATAGCCATACGCGTCCACTGCCCCACCACAGTGGCAAAGATGTGGCTGTTGTAACTTGGCGCCAAGTCGAAGACCAACCGCAATCGTCAGAGTGAGGTGGTCCAACAGAGTGCCTAAATGCTTAGACGGGAGAGCATGAAGCCAGTAACTTGATTCCCTCGTAGACACCGCAAGAAGACGAGCACGGTCGCTTGCAGTATGAATGATGGTGATGAATTTATAAGCTCCTGCAAAACATTTGAACATAGTGCGTCGTCCCATTGTCTTTGAGAAAACAAAGATACCGGCTCCTTACTAGGACATGCCACATTGAAAGCACCTCTAGCTTCAGCCAAATACGACGGCTCAATGGGACCTAATGATTGGTTTAAAATATTGCCAAAGAGCTTAATCGTACTATTATGGGAATGTTAGGATTGAAGTTAAACAAACCCAATGTAATTTACGAATATTATATTATGAAAGTTGATTATTTATTTAGTTACAAAGTCTATTGATATATTATGATAAACGATTTAAAACACTAATTACGGACTATGTACGATATAACAAATATAATAATTAATTGATTGAATTGAGTGAATTAGCCGGACATGAGATGCGTGTACGCGGCCTCCCGTCGTCGGGGTTCAGAATTCACTGATTCGAACGCCCGGGAGAATCCCGACCGAAAGCGAGTCGGAACGGAAATTCCCGAGGGTTCAGTAGGTCTCGTGGGACTTCGCCACATCAGCCCCCCCGGAGACCTTTAGGTCGATCATGACGAATAAAGAATTCGTTCTTTTACATAATTAGTTTCCCTTGCTACAAAAGTATTATAATTAAAATTAAACATAAAACTTAATTAGGTATTAATTAAACTATTATATGTTTACAAAAAATAAACGATACAGTGCGATATTAGAAGTTTACGTACAATATTAATAGCTAAACGTATTCTCTAAAAATGGTTCTACATACTTATGATATGTGAGTTTACTCACATACGAAGGAATCTAACCCGTCTGCCAGAGCGAGTAACTGTATCAGGCTTGGTGGCAGGCGGTTCTGAAGTAACAGGTGAAAGATACGTACGTGGTTTTGGACCAGAAACATCGCTATACACTTTGCATGCACTAGAGGCAGAAATTCTTATTTTCTGTAAATCCAGCGAAGAAGAAGCGTGCAAAAGATGTCTCAACTCGGTGTCCGTTTCTTTTGAAAAAGGGAGTATATCTAAACTAATGCTATCAGTAACAGATTCAATCCGAGAGAGCGCATCGGCAACGACGTTTTCCTCTCCGGAAATGTGTCGCACGTCGGTCGAGAATTGTGACACGAAATCGAAATATCGAAATTGACGTGGTGAGCATTTTTCAGACGCTTTACGAAACGCAGCAACAATAGGCTTGTGGTCTGTCCAGATCGTGAACGGCTTCAGCTCGACCATGAAACGAAAATATTTCACGGCTTCGTAAATGGCGAGTAGCTCTCGATCGAAAGGGCTATACTTACGTTGAGCTGAGGTCAGTTTCTTGGAGAAGAAAGCAAGGGGTTGACAATTACCTTCAACTTTCTGCTGCAATACGGCGCCGATGGCGATATCGGACGCATCACAGACCAACATCAGATCCGCTGTAGGATCGGGATGAGCAAGCAGTGTTGCATCGACGAGGCTTTTTTTGCATTCGTTGAAAGCCTGTTCCAGCTCAAACGTCCAGGTGATTGGAGTGTTTGGCTTGGTATCCGTGCCGCTAAGTAGTTGGTGTAAAGGTGCTTGGATTTTCGCAGCGTTCGGTAGGTACCTTCTATAAAAGTTAATCATACCGAGAAATCTCCTTAATTCTTTCAAGGTCTTGGGCTGCGTGAAGTTCTGGATGCTACTTACCTTTTCTGGCGTAGGACTCGTGCCGTTTGCCGTAACTAAGTAGCCGAGGAACTCGACTTCCGGAACACCAAATACGCTTTTAGCGGAGTTTAAAACAGCACCATGGTCTCGAAGGCGCTCTAGAACCTGTTTGAGATGACATTCGTGATCGGTGTGGTCGCGTGACGCAATCAATATGTCATCTATATACGGAAAAGCAAAATCCAGGTCCCTTAAGATTTCGTCCATAAACCGCTGAAACGATTGCGCGGCGTTCCTTAGACCAAAACTCATGAACGGAAACTCGAATAATCCGAACGGCGTAGTTATGGCAGTTTTGGGTACATCCGCAGGGTTGACTGGAATCAAATGGTAAGCACGCACCAAATCAATTTTGCTAAACACAGTACAGCCATGTAGATTATGGGAAAAATCTGCGATGTGGCGTACTGGGTATCGATCGGGTACTGTTCGAGCGTTGATACCTCTGTAGTCTCCGCAAGGTCGATCAGTACCGTCTTTTTTAGGTATTAGATGGAGAGGCGCTGCCCACGGACTATCGGATCTACGTGCAATACCTGCTCTTACCATATCCTCAAACTCACGCTTAGCTCGGCGGAGCCGGTCTGGTGCCAATCTGCGAGGTCGACTGTACACCGGCGGACCGGGCGTAGTGCGTATGTAGTGCAGCGTTTGATGCTTAACTTCGCGCACCATTGGCTCACCAGAGGGTCGCGTGACCTCAGGAAACTGTTTGAGTAACTGATGATAACGAGAATTACCTGTAACAGTCTTAATTTCGCACTCTAAGGAAGATAACACGGGTTTAGCATTTACAATGAGCGTAGTCGTATTATCAACTAATCGGTGGTTCCTTACATCTACGAGTAGGTTATAATATGATAAAAAATCTATGCCTATGATCGGTCGGGTTACGTCGGCTATTACAAAACGCCAGCGAAAATCTCGACGCAACCCGAAATTTAAATTTAAGTTTATTGTTCCATATGTATTAATCACTGTACCATTAGCGGCAAAAAGTTTATAGTCAGTCTTCTTAACAATTGTCTTATTAGAACTTACATTTCTAATTGGGAACACACACAAATCAGCACCAGTGTCTATTAAGAACTTAACGTTAGAGTGTTTGTCCGTTACAAATACGCGACTCGGTGTGACGTCACGACAGTCATCGTTAGCCGCCATCAATGACTGCGTTTTTCGTTTTCCGATGAGTAAGTGCACGGCTCACGGCACTTAGTAGCTTTGCTCTGGAACTTGCGGTGATACCAGCATTGGGCATCAGTCGCAGAATCATTGGATCGGCTACGGGAACGTCGGCGCCATCTCGTGCTGCTATTCGATCTCGAACGGGATCGCGATGACGATGTAAGTGCGTCGATTTGGCGCGACAAATTAGCGATTGATTGCTTGAGTTCGCTAATTTCATCATTCGACGTGGACAGCTGATGAACTTGCGGCGCAGTACCAATCACATTATTATACGCATGCGTAGCCAGCTGTTTGAGGCTACTCTTGGATTGCGATGCCATTGTTTAAAATAAAATAAAAACTTTTGTTACACTGAATCTATTTTCGGAATAAAACAAGTTCGTCACTATGCACACAAAGAATGTTCGAAATATGCAAGCACTTGAGAGTTCGGGACGCGTCGCCGGTTCACCACTTATGGGAACGTCGGGTGTCACCAGTTATGGGAATGTTAGGATTGAAGTTAAACAAACCCAATGTAATTTACGAATATTATATTATGAAAGTTGATTATTTATTTAGTTACAAAGTCTATTGATATATTATGATAAACGATTTAAAACACTAATTACGGACTATGTACGATATAACAAATATAATAATTAATTGATTGAATTGAGTGAATTAGCCGGACATGAGATGCGTGTACGCGTGAATTAGCCGGACATGAGATGCGTGTACGCGGCCTCCCGTCGTCGGGGTTCAGAATTCACTGATTCGAACGCCCGGGAGAATCCCGACCGAAAGCGAGTCGGAACGGAAATTCCCGAGGGTTCAGTAGGTCTCGTGGGACTTCGCCACACTATAAGCAGAAGATAAAAATGCTGGTAATGATACACTGCTAATTTTACGAATGCCTAAACCACCGTACCGAACTGGGAGAGAGGCTTGTGTCCAAGTCGTGCCATCTAAAGGACAATTTAGAATTTTGGATAGAGTGTTTTTGATTTTCTTATCCAAATCGTTCAATAAGGGAAGGAACTTCCAAAGTGGTGAGCATCGAAGAAAATATGTAAATTTTGGAACGAAAAGACAATATTTAATAATAAAAAGGGCCATGTGTGAATTAATTTGGAAGAGGCGTTCCGAACATTGATCAAATTTAGTAATTTGGTCATTGATAAAAAGTGGAATAGAATCAACTAAGACGGGAGACCCAAGAAGGCGTAGCGAATCTTCACTTAAAATTTTGATTCCTGGTGCCAAATGATTAAACTGTTCAGTAATGATGTGTCTTTTTTGGTCTTCCATTGAATTTGGAATATAGAGCTCACATTTGCCAAAATTCAATTCCAAACCAACAGATTTAAATTGTTCAATTAAAACCGCAAGATCACCTAAAACAGATGACGCTTCACCTCCTAAAGTTCCATCATCTAGATACCAAATGTTAAATTTAGAATTCAATTCCGAAATAATTGGGTGAATAGCCAAACTGAAAATAGCAGGTCCCAGTGGATCTCCCTGTTGGCAGCCTACAGCAGAGCTTAGAAAATTTGATTTATATAATAATTTGGTAGGATCCGCATAACATTGCCAAAGGTAAGGGAAAATTTTTGGAATTTTGTTTTTAACCTCAGAGAGGAGGATGTTACGATCAATTGAGTTAAAATCATTTTTAACATCAACTTTCAGCAACACCTGAGTTTAATAGAAAAGTACGAGCAGCGTGAACTGCAGCTTCACAACCACCCTTACATCCGAAGCCTAGTTGTATAGGTTGAAAAAATTCTGACATAGATGGTGCAATGTTCTTGCAGCAGATTTTGGAAACAATACGTCTTATGGTGGAACCCACAGCAATCGGTCGTACACCACCATCTTTTTTGGTAAGGGCACAAAGATTGGCGCCGTACAAAATTGGTGTTATTTCTTTAGGTACGACGCCCGATAACATTAAGTTAACTAAATTGGTGATTGATTGTAAAAGTCCCTTGCCAATATCACAGTTTAATCCAATTAAGTCTTTAAAATGCTGTGGTGACATAGCATCTATACCGCCAGCAGAACCATTTCTAAAAGACAATACTGCTGCACGAACATCCTCCACCTTAGCCAGAAGCGAAGTTGTGTCTGAAATATTCAGATCTGATAAAACAGAAGAAATAGGCTGCGGATGTTTTGATCGAAGAGCCTCCAAGGTCTCTTCTGTATCAGGGGCCAACACATCACTTGAAAATAAAAGCCGAGCTGCACCCTTATAATCGCCATCACTAATTTTATTTTCAATGTATAGTACCGAATCAAATCTTTTGCTAATTTTATTATTTGCTTCTGGTATATTATGGCTATAACTTGAATTTGGGTCATAACATTTACCGCAATTATTTTTTATTTTCTGAGTAAGGGAGCAGCTCTCGCTTTTGTCTACATTTAAAACTCTGTAAGCAAAAGTTAGTAAATGTTCCCAACTTTGAGAAGAATTTTGAGTAACTACAGTATCGATCGTTTTCTTTAAAGTGTTTGCTACTACTAAACGTGATCCCCTAGGAATACGTTTAATAATAGGTACATTGTTTTTCAAAAAGCTAAGATGTTGCCAAAATTCAGTTGATGAAATGTTTGAGGTATTAATTGGTGCAAAATTTTGAATTTGAGTAATTTGTGGCTGCTGGTATACCGAAACAGTTTTGTGAATTTTTCCAATGTGTATGTTAAGACGTCTGTAAAGCTAGAAAGGTTAAGTCGGCAGAATCACTCGTTTTATATCTCAAAATTTAGTGCTCATTTAGTTCTAATTTAGTGCTGATAACAGATATTTGGTGCTGTGATAGGTGGACTAAAAATGAGAACACTGCTAACTTTTAATTAAGCTAGCTGTGTACTATTCGTGACCGCGCTATGATACAGTTGGAGCGAGAGGCACATCAGCTAATAATTTAGTGCTCAATTAGTGCTGCCAGTACAAGCAAACAGATTTTTCGAAAAAAAAAATTTCAGTTTTTAAGTATAGATTACTGCTGCAATCATAGAGCTAAAAGATGACTTTAAAATCGGTATTGGTGAAATTGAAAAGAGTTACTAATTAGTGCTCAATTAGTGCTGCCAGTACAGCAAAAGATTTTTAAAATTTTAATTTTTTTTTCTCAAATCAACTTTGAGAAAAGTTTTTTTTTTTTTAAATATAATTTTTTTTTATCTCAAAATTTAGTGCTCATTTAGTGCTAATTTAGTGCTGATAATAGATATTTGGTGCTGTGATAGGTGGACTATAAATGAGAACACTGCTAACTTTTAATTAAGCTAGCAGTGTACTATTCGTGACCGCGCTATGATACAGTTGGAGCGAGAGGCACATCAGCTAATAATTTAGTGCTTAATTAGTGCTGCCTGTACAAGCAAACAGATTTTTCGAAAAAAAATATTTCGGTTTTTAAGTATAGATTACTGTTGACTTAACGACACGAGCAATCATAGAGCTAAAATGTGACTTTGAAATCGGTATTGGTAAAATTGAAAAGAGTTACTAATTAGTGCTCAATTAGTGCTGCCAGTACAGCAAAAAAAAATTTATTTTTTTCTCGAATCAACTACTGCTAGTATAACGACGCCAGCAGTCGTAAGAGCTAAGAGAAGACTTTAAAACAGAAACTAATGGAATTGAAAGACGCCACTATTAAGTGCTCAATTAGTGCTGTCGTTGAAGCAAAGGTTTTTTGCAAAAGATTTTTTTTTTTCAAATCGACTACTGCTAGTATAACGACGCCAGCAGTCTCAAGAGCGAGAAGAAGACTCTTAAACGGAAACTATTGGATTTAAAAGACGTCACCATTTAGTGCTCAATTAGATAGAACTGATGTGCCTCTCGCTCCAACTGTATCATAGCGCGGTCACGAATAGTACACTGCTAGCTTAATTAAAAGTTAGCAGTGTTCTCATTTTTAGTCCACCTATCACAGCACCAAATATCTGTTATCAGCACTAAATTAGAACTAAATAAGCACTAAATTTTGAGATATAAAACGAGTGATTCTGCCGACTTAACCTTTCTAGCTTTACAGACGTTATGTTAAGGCCTGTTTTATTTTTGAAAAACTTAGGTTGAGAACAGTACTTACAGAGCAGCTGGCTTTCCAGTGATGAATTATTCCCAAGGCTACCAACTGAAGCACTCATTGAATTAGCGACAAGAAAACAGCAATAAATAACAAAATGAAATAAATAATTGAAAGTTAGTGAAAAAATACACACAAAATAACTTAAAAATAAAAAACTGAAAAGTTAAGTCGAAAGGCCCGGGGAAAGAGCTTCCTCGGCCTGCCACAAAAAAAGGAGGCCGGGTATCAATCTAAACTATTAAATATCCAGTAGGCGTTATTTGATACTTCGTATTTTCATCTAGAAATGGATCAAACCGAATCATTTCCAATTTGTCTGCTAGTCGTTCACGAATAGTGTTGAAACTGTGTCCTGTCACTACACTTTCCATCATGACTATTATGTTTTGCTTTTGGCCTTCTCAAGCAGAACATTTGTTATAAATCATGGCTTCAATGTATTTCACTTCTACTGCAGAAATATCCAATATGTATTTCACTTCTACTGCAGAAATATCCA
This sequence comes from Erebia epiphron, assembly GCA_963932025.1. Taxonomy (NCBI): domain Eukaryota; kingdom Metazoa; phylum Arthropoda; class Insecta; order Lepidoptera; family Nymphalidae; genus Erebia; species Erebia epiphron. The sequence goes on from OZ009948.1 coordinate 5,331,262, forward strand.
ATATAGGTACGTCTTCAAAACTTGTGCAAAATTTTCCGGTCTGATATTGGGTCAAAAATCACATAAAAACTACGAAAATCACATGGAGACAATGGGTCCTTATTTGGATATGTTCTCTTCCTATGCTTTGAGAGTCAATGAACTTCGCTTGGGACATAATAACATGCCTATTACTAAAGTAGAAGGCATACACAAAAGTTTCCCTGTCTCAAAATATGGACTTTCAGGAGCTCATCATGTACTTTTGGAAGGTGCCTCATTTCCACCTGAAAGAAAATCGTCAATAGTACAAAGTATCGGGCCAATGACTGCATGGCTTTGCATGATCCGCAGTGAAGGGGTTTATAGGCGCAAATATGCAGCTGCGGTTAAAAGAGCAATGGCCCATGTACCTTGTATTGACGACATAATTGAGCTCACGAAAAATACAAAACAGGCATCTGAAATATCCACATTAACCACCTTAGTTGCTGAGATTCTTTTAATTACTACCTCAAGGCAGGCTACTCGGATGTTTTTCCCTATAACTATTTTTGCTGCAGTTTGGAATATGCACATAGATAAGGGACAGTTTTGTCAATTCTTCAACACCACAGGTGCAGGGGGTTGGTACACTTACAAGCAAGCCTCATCACTGAAGAGAACATTCACAATTTGCGGCCAGATGCAAGAAGAAATGGCGTCCCAAGTTGTATTCCACGGAATATTCGGAACTTTTAAGGAGGACCTCTCAATACTAAGTCAGATCACCGATGTAGCTACTTGGTACACTCGTGAGGATATGGGACAGTGTTTCAGGCAGCAACGAACATCATCTTGCGACACCAAAATCACGTTGCCAAGAGTGAAATATTATGCCAAGATGTCCTGTGCAAATCAGAGCGGCTTGTTGTCTGGAGTCTATAACCAGGTCGTGACTGTTCCCTGTTTTAGTGGGTCTCGAACTCATTGTTTCGATTCTACGTTTTTCGAGCATATCGAAAAGAAAAGGATAAGGCCTCTTTTCCATTACACGGTTTCTCGCCGTGAAAATCTACGGTTAATTCGCCGCGTGTAGGCACGGTCGTCAGTGTGGTATGGATCACTATATGAGCTTGTCGACATGCACGGTGGCGCCAAGGCACGGCGCCGCGGCCGCGTGCGCCGTGACTGCCCCTCGGCGCGCCGCGTCTACGCACGGCGTGATTTTCACCAGTGTTGTATGGCAGTCTATCGGGGTGTGTCGACGGTGCCGGACGTACGCACGGATTCGTGACCGCTTATATACGCTGTTTCGCGATTTTATTATAAAATGAACATAAATCAAGAATTATTAATTACGTTGATTCAAGAAAGGCCTGTAATATGGGATAAGACCATCGACGATTATAAAAATAAGCGGCTTAAATATGATTCCTGGAAAGAAATATTTATTCATTTCCAGCCCACATTTGAAGATTTAAGTGGTGATGAGAAAAACAAGTTTGGTAAGTTACAGATATTTAATTATTAACTTTTTACTTATGCATAGTTGTTTTGATAGGAGAGGCGACCTTCGTTAGATACAAAATATTGTGCAAATCTGTTGCGAACTTCATTAGCCGCCAAACTTCCGCGAACTGCATTCGTGATAGGTAACTGGATTAGTTCCGATTCTGAATCAAGGGTGGACTCATTTTCACTCGCATTGTGAAACTGAAAGTTTTCCTGCTTATGTATAAAATTTTGCAAAACACAACATGTTTTCACAATATCAACTGCCAAATCGATGGACACATTCATTGGCCGGTGAAAAATTCGCCATTTATTGGATAAAATGCCAAACGCACATTCAACAAATCTTCGCGCTCTTGTGAGTCTGTAGTTAAATGTACGTTTTAATTGATCAAGCTGATGACCACCAAATGGACGAAGCAAGTGATAATGCAAAGCAAAGGCTTCGTCCGCAACGAACACATATGGCAAATCGTAGTCAATTCCAGGCAAACGTGTTGCATCGGGTAGATTTAATCCGTTGTTTGTTAAATTTTTCCAAAATGGGGTCTCTTTAAACACACTGGAATCACACTCCTTTCCGTAGGCGCCAACGTCAACAAATATAAAGTTGTAATCGCTATCTACTACTGCCATCAAAACTATAGAAAAAAAATGTTTGTAATTTAAAAACATCGAGCCACTATCAATTGGCTTAATAAGTCTGATGTGTTTTCCATCGACCGCTCCTAAGCACAGCGGGAAGTTGGAAGATTCTTGAAATTTGCTTGCAATGTGTAGCCAGTCTTCTTTAGATGGCATTTTCATATATTCTTTATACAGTTCTAACCAAATGTAGTGGCATACTTCACGTACGATGCAACTTATGGTTTTTATTCCAATTCTATAGCTGTAGTATAGGTCAGTAAAGGTATCTCCTGTTGCTAGATACCTGAAATATAAAACAAAACGGTTCAGGTTCAAATACTAAAACCCCATTTTAGGTCGGGGTCGATTCAGTTTAGGTCGGGGGTTTTCATAAATTTTGAATTTAATAATTATTATTTATTTATTTTCAGGGCAAATGGTGATGAAGAAGTGGACCAATATGAAAGATAGCTGGATAAAATATGACAAAAAAATTAATGAATGTAAGTCTGGTTCTTCAGCAAAAAAAATAAGAAAATATATGTTCTATGATGAAATGATGTTCCTAAAAAAAAATGTTGAGCATCGCAAGACCGATTCTAACATGACTGAACATGTTCATGATTCTAGCCTCAGTAATGAAAATTTTGATAGTGCAGTCCCGAATCAATCAAGCTCGGGATACACTGAACGGAGTGAGACGCAAAGGGCTAAAAAAAAAAGAAAAAATGAACTAAGTGAAGTTGACATTAGGTTTATGAAGTTTATGGATTCAGCAGAACGAGATGAGAAAAAGAAAAGCCGTAGTATGAACTTTTTTATGGGAATCGCTGATACAGTTGACAAGTTCAGTGATGAAAATATGATAGACTTTCAGTTTCAAGTAATTTCAATAATTAAAAATATTCAACAAAGACAGTGTACTCAGTATATACCTACATCAAGAAACCAATGGGATCAAGGCCATCAAGGATATTTAAGTGGTACAGCATCCTCAAATGCGCAATCGTCAACATATGGATATTCTACAGCTGCTAGATCGAGCTATGGAATAAGTCGTCCACAGACGTCTTCTCATGATTTTGGACACGGTTCTGGTTTAGAGCCAATCCACTACCGACCCGAATCACAATTATCTGTACATAGTGTAAATGCGGAAAGTATCTCGGCAGATTCTCAAGTTTCTATTGAAGACGAATTCGATTTTAGTACCGCACTTGAGTAGCATTTTCAGCGTAGTGTATTTTTTGATTTACTTGTTCTTAAATTAATAATTATTAAAATTCAATTACATGTAATAATTTTGTTTGTGTGCAATAAACAATTTTAAACTAAAATATGTCATTTAATTTTGTACCTACTTACCTCAGAGTTACAGCCAATCTTTCTGCGGGCGATATACTCTCTCGCATAAAAGTATCTTGATGTTTTAGTTCCTGGGATAATTTTTGGAGCAAGTTGTCGAATGTAGTTTTCTGCATTCTAAAATAATTGTAAAACTTGTCTTCATCTTCTCTCAATTGATTCTTGACAAGTGTATGAAACGCGCCATATTCCTCCCTTTTTTCTAAAATCGGATGTATCCAAAACCTTACTTCCCTTTTTTTTTCTATTTTCTTTTTCCTATATATGTAATAAGCAACTATAATCTTTTTTTTCGTAAGAAAATTCATGACGCAGCACGTCCTACACAGCCCGAGTAAAAAGCGCTACTAGCCAGTACTTACCAATGTCTCGCGCGGTGATTTTGCCGTATCATGTACAAGCTAGCACGTTTTTTCAACCGTACGGCTTACACACCGTACGTTTGAACAACCGTGTAATGGAAAAGAGGCCTAATGAGCACTACAGGCAAAACACTGTCACAGATCATCAACATCTTAACAAGCACTCTTGAAGAACTACATGATAAAATAAAGAAAGAGAACGGAAGAATTGACATGGGAACGACCAAATGGAGGGACATGGACTCACTAGAGTTGGGAACTCCGGAGATTGAAACAAGCATTAAGCTAGAAGGCAAGAACAAGATGTTTTTGGGAAAGAATTAAAAGAACTCTTCAAATTTATGATCTTTTGGGTCTATGTATATTTGTGTAGATAGTATTCTGTGTTTGACTTAAGTTTTGATATTGGAAGAAATGCATATTATATTTTTGTATCAAAAAAGATTTTTTAGAAAAAGGATCTTGTTTTTACTAAAATTTTAAATACTACTTAAATTTTCAACTTGAAATTAAAAATCTAAACAGGTGACCTTATGATTTCTTAATTAGTCTTAAAAATGCGCCAGACTCTCATCTTTCATAATAATAATAATAAAGTGGTACTTAATGGGGAAATTTGGCTAAAATCGGTCTTCAAAGACAGCAAGGTGGAAAATTCTTAAAATTAGCCAATTTAGCGCGACGCATTATAAAAAGCAAGGAGTGCGCGAACCGTCTAAAGACAATGGCCCGCGCTTTCTAAATTCCTGCAATCGCCGCGCATCCAACGTACAAAAAACAAGGGTCCAGGAACGACTCATGCTAAAACAATAGATCGCGCACTTTCTAAATCGCAGCCCGTGCCCGAATACGCACATGGCAACCACCCGCTTTGACCGAGGCACAACGCGGAAGCATAATTCCATGAACTTGGATTTTTTATCACTCTTCGATGCCGGGGACAAAGCGAGCTTGGCGACAGCTAGCCGATCACGTAGTCATCACGTGCAAAGGAATGTTTCCCCTTCCCGAATGAACCACGCCAGATGAACTGTATAAAAGCGGCCTGCATCCCTTCAGAAACACGCAGTCGAGTACTCGTCAGGAATTGTGCGCTCTTTTCCTTTTCCTAGACAACAGTACTCGACCTGTAAATAAACTATCTTCCCGTGTGTACCGAGTGTTTCTATCTGTCACGCCTGGCGTCACCCTCACCGGCTCTACCTACCCAGGAGAGTGAACCCTACAATTGGCATCCAGCGTAGTGGCCCTGGCTGACAGACTATCCGTCTGTCAGCCATGTCACCCGGTCACAACACCAAAAGATGGGCATAAACATGACGGAGGAGCAGCTGCAGAGGCTCATCGCGACGTTTGGCAACGGAAGAAAAGGATCCTTTGCCAAGTGCACTTTGAAATATGGCGTGGCACATGGAAATAGCCGAAAAAGGCCAACTGGCAATGGGAGAGCGATCAGGAAAAGGCGTTTCAAGAACTGAAGCACAGACTCACGGAAGCCCCAGTATTACGGCAGGCAGATAGCTCCCAGCCATTTACGATCAAGACAGATGCAAGCAACTATGCCCTGGGGGCAGTTTTGATCCAGGGGGAGGGTCCAAACGAGCATCCTGTAGAATATGCAAGTCGGCTCTTGATAGCGGCTGAAAGGAACTATTCTACTACGGAACGAGAAGCATTGGCCGTGGTATGGGCAGTCAACAGATTCCGAGGTTACATAGAAGGTTCGCCTACCACAATTGTGACGAATCATCAGGCCTTACGCTGGTTAATGTCAATCAAGACTCCAACGGGAAGAATCGCGAGATGGGCCCTTCAACTACAGGCATATGATTTAAAAATTCAGTATGCACCAGGAAAGACAAATGTTGTGGCAGACACACTTTCGCGTCCACCATGCTCCGAGAAGAATGAAGTAGAATGTGGCATATGCAGCATAAGCATAGATATGCCCACACGAAACCCTGTGGAGGTACGTGAAGAGCAACTTAAGGATGAGAATCTACGCAAAATTGTAGAAGCCTTAGAAGAACCTACTAGAACAGAGAATGCGATGTATTGGAGCAGCAAAGGGTATCTGATGAACAATGGAATACTATACAAATACAATCCTGTCGAAGATGCCGAAGATGCTCAAGTGGTAGTGCCCCAACACGAGTGGGCTAATATCCTGGTAGCCTATCACGATGACCCGCTAGCAGGACACTGTGGGGTGGAAAGAACGATACAACGAATCGCTGCCAGATACTTCTGGAAAGGTTTGCGACGATACATAGAGGCACATATCAAAAACTGTGTCTCCTGCCAGAGATACAAGCCATCTAACCTAAAGCCCGCAGGCCTATTGCAAACGACCGTAGTGAAGCAAAGGTTTGAAATCATATCATTTGATCTATTCGGTCCATTACCAGCATCCGCTGATGACAAGACATGGATCTTAAATGTCGAAGATGTGGCCACGAGGTGGGTCGAGCTGTTTTCCTTAAAGCAAGCAACTGCCGAAGCCTGCGCCATGAAGCTGATAAATGAAATATTTCTTCGTTACGGCACGCCAAGAAGAATGATAAGTGCCAATGAACGCGAGCCAATGTATACGAGCAAGTCGTATACTGCCTCGACATCAAGCACGCATTCACACCCGTGTACCACCCAGAGACCAACCCAGTAGAGCGCAAGAATAGAGACCTGAAGGCTCAATTAGCCATCCTAGTGGGAGATGACCTCAAGACATGGCCGGGGAAGTTACCTAGATTACGGTTCGCAATGAACACTGCGACCTGTTCATCAACAAAACAAACACCAGCCTACCTTACCTTTGGGCGAGAACTCAGGACACCTGACAAATACTATCAAAGACTTACGGCAGATCATATCCTCAGAGAACTTTGTACCTGAGATTATTCCGAAACTGCTTTTACTAGCAGAGTCATTGAAGAAAGCACGAGAAGTGCATGAAATACAAGAGGAAAAAAGGAAAACCTATGCCGACCAGAAACGGCGTGAAGCGGCAGCCTACAACCCCGGTGACCTAGTGCTAGTCACAAGCCATACTGCAAGCAATTCAAGCCAAGGAGTGAGCGCCAAGTTGGCACATCGACGCGACGGATCCTACGTCATCACACGACAACATGGGCACGCATCGTACCAAGTAGCACCAACTGATTCAAAAAAATTTTAATTTTCCTACGGTTAATTTAATGATTAGAGAATGCTGAAAACCTATCGTGTTGGTTGGATAAGGAAAGTTTTAAGGATACGATGAAGGATACCACGCGTTCCACTTGCGACGCGAGTTCCAAGCTCTACAGCCGACAGACCACCAATTGCGCATTGATTTTTGCCAAACCATGTTACGAAAAGAGCAAGATGATCCTGGATTTTTCAATAAAGTTTTATGGTCAGATGAATCAAGATTTGAGCGATCTGGAATATTCAATATTCATAATTACCACACGTGGGCGATTGAAAATCCACACGCTGTGAGAGCTTCAACGTTTCAACATCGTTTTAGCGTTAACTTGTGGTCTGGTGTCCTCAATGGCGAACTAATTGGTCCGTTTGAATTGCCGACCAGACTTGATGGAGCAACCTACACAAACTTCTTGGAAATGAATTTCCATTGTTGCTGCAAGATGTGAGTCTCGAACTAAAAAAACGACGGACTTTCATACAAACTTTCAACCCCTATTTTACCCCTTTGGGAATGGAATTTCGAAAAACCCTTTCTTAGGGGATACCTAGTCTTCACAAAGAACACACTCTCCAAATTTTATGTCTCTACGACCAGCGGTTTAGGCTGTGCTTTGATATATAAGTCAGTCAGTCAGTCAGTCAGTCAGGACTTTGAATTTGATATATATAGATGAATGAAGCACAAAACAAATTTAAGATTTAATATGTATAAATGCATTAAGCAAAATATATCACAAAAATTTAAAAATCAAGCGTCTATTTGTGAAGATCATGAAAAGTATATTATTTACCATCTTCTTTTTTTATTACCATTTTCATTTTTGTAAGTCTCACAAAAAAAATGTATAAGAAAACAAAATGCATTCTAAATTGAGGATATTAAAAAATCTGTGATAATATTTTTGTAATATCCTCAGTTCAATACGCATTTTGGCTTCCAATATAGGTACATTATTTTGCGAAAGCTACAACAATCATATTAAATTCTCTCCAAAAGATGGTAAATAAAATATGACGTCATTATGGACATTCTGTTTTGTACTTGGCCGAGTTTTAAAAACGATAAACTTCGATTCCTAAGATTCGCCTTGTACCTACCCTAAAATAAATTACTTACCAATTTTCATGGATATATAAAATACCGCACTTTGGAAAACTGTGAATTAAAAGCCTAAATACCGAGTTTCATGGATATAACTTGAAAAATGACGGACTTTTATACAAACTTTAACCCCCTTGGGGGTAGAATTTAAAAAATCCTTTCTAAGTGCTCGCCTACATCATAAAAGAGACCTACTGTCAAAATTTCAAGTTTCTAACTTCGGTGGTTTAGGCTGTGCGTTGATAGTCAGTCAGGACAAGTCTTTTTATAAACTATAGATTTAACTCGTTTAACAGCCTTATACAAGTAGGCCTTGTATGAAAAATGACTTTTTTTACTATTTTTACTCTCAAATGTATGGTAAAACGTTTTATGATACACGTGCGCATTGTAAATTAAACTCTCTGCGCTATTTGCTGCCTTCGACTTGAAAGCTTGCACGGATGAAATTTTCATCGAGCTGCACTTGTCGCACTAGTGTGTTAATATAATGGTTGTCACGCGTAACACTGGTACGAGTCCACTATCTAATATGAGGTGTTTTTCAGTACCAAGTGGTACGATAGATTAATTAACAACTAAAACTTTTTTAACTAATATTATAAATGTGAAAATTCGAATGTTTGTTAGTCGATTTGGAATGGAGAAAGATTGTACTAAACCATAAAGTAACTAACTTTGTAAGAAAAGTACTTGCTGACATTTTCAAGAGGCAATTTTTATTTTTATTTTTTAGGAATTTCCATAGAAATTATAATTAAATGGCTAACGCAATTACCATAGCCAGTAATTTTACTTATTTCTGCCCTTCTTGTGCGACTTTGTCCGTCGCCGGTTGCCAACTTTTATTAGAAGATATAGAGTATATCTGATTTCAAAGGACGTAAATAAAGAGCACGGACTTCCAAAAAAGAGTATCATTTATTTTATATTTTTAAAAAGGTATTTTTTCGTACTTTTAGCAGCACATAACAGTTTTGCATGGTTTTTAAAAGAATTGTATGACTCCAAACATTTTAACTCTAAATTTATATAGATCAAGAGCTCATTTTTAATCAATTTCAATGAAGCTCTGTTTCTCTCTTCCCGCCACTTACGTCCACTACGTCACACACGAAAAGACTCTCTCAGTAAATACTGAAGTGGCGGGAATAGAGAGTATATAGCTAATAATTTTTTTTAAACAAGCAAATTCGTCAGGACATTTTTTTAAAATAAATTGTCTTTTTTCTGCGGTGGACTTTTGCTTAAAATCTGTGTTATTTAACAATTTATCTTGGAGTTCTTTTAAAATTATAACTTCTGAATATAAACTGTCCATGTGTATATTTAGTCTTTGTAAATTAAGTTTTTCTTCTACAATTTGTTCTAAATGATTAAATTCAATATTAGTTTTTAAAGATATTTTATTTAGTGACGAGAGCCAGTTATCACTACTAAAATCAAACCATTTTTGTAAATAAATCAAACATTTGTCTATACACAATGAAAAATTCGTGTTAATTTTAATAAACAAGTCAGGTGATGATTGTTCAATAGGTTTTAATTTCTGTTTTGTTGTATTGCCAAATTAGTTGTCTTTTTGTCTTTGCAGTAGTTCTGATTTTAAATTCTCCGTAATACCAAAAACATCTACAATTGTGACAGAGTTACCTTCCAGAGATTTAATAGTTTTGTAAAATATACACTCGCTGGCATATTAAGCGGAACATAAAAAAAAGGGTTGATATCAGTATCTATATGATACTGATATCAAACCTTTTTTTTATGTTGCTGGCTGGTTTATACGTCATTTAATTTAAAAAGAAATATTTTCAAATTAAGAAAACAACTGAACATCACATTTTATGCAATTGTTTTAATTTTATTCAAATACACCGTATCTGGAGCGAACTTCGAGTATTTCTTCCTTCTGAGTTTGATTTAAAATTTCATTGAAATACTGTTTATTGTTAGTTTGTTTTAATCGCGTATCTTTCTGGAGTCGATGACTGAATTATGCCTGACTTAGCCCCAACGGAGATTGCCAGGGCACTCGAAATGCGAAGAAATGGTCAAACCCCAACTAGCAAAATATGTTCATAAAACGATCTCAAGAGTCCTTTTTTTTCCACTTATAAAATACTTGTAGCATGCTGCAGAGCTGAATTTGGGCGCAGTTACAGGAGTATTTATTTTTATAACGATCTTATAATCTACTTACAGAATTCTATTAAATCCTAGTTTTTTTTTTTATCCGCTACAAGTTAGCCCTTGACTGCGATCTGACCTAATGGTAAGTGATGATGCAGTCTAAGATGGTAGCGGGCTAACCTGTTAGGGGCATGGCAGTTAAATTAAACCCATACCCCTATTCGGTTTCTACACGGCATCGTACCGGAACGCTCAATCGCTTGGCGGCACGTCTTTGCCGGTAGGGTGGTAACTAGCCACGGCCGAAGCCTCCTACCAGGCCAGACCAGGGAAAATTCAGAAATTATAAATTCCCAAATTGACCCTGCCGGGGATCGAACCCGGGACCTCCGCACGTTAAGGCAACAGCGCTACACACTGCGCCACGGAGGTCGTCAAAAACTTACTACTATACTACTTGTCGAAGCGCAATTGCTTCTATAATGGTTTTAGAAAAACTATTACAAGAATAAATGTTTTTATTTGTATCTAACATAAGTATCTTAATAAAGCAATCTTGCTTAAAATGCACTATTATCATACCTACGTACATACTTGTAAGTATGTATATTTTACAAACCGATATAAGGGTAGAGTTTTATTTTTTGTATTGGTGTCGGCCGGTTAATTTTGTGGTAGATAAAATAATATTAAAAAACGTAAGTGAATTTTCTAATATTATTATTTATGTTAATTTAAATGCATAGTTATAGTGATATATTGTAAATATATGATGTGGGTAAGTCATTTTCACTGAAAATGTATACTGCAATTTCATTAGTTTCTTAACGCCCTGCGGAAAATCGCACAATGTGTATTTGTTGTAATATTTATATTTGAAGAAATCTTATAAATATTCGCCATGTTTCAAAAATGCTCTTCATTGAGTACATTGTAGAACAATTGCAGGTACATTAGTACTTATAGCAATTTTAGTCAAGATACCTAACTCGAGCCTCCATTATGAAACAAATAAATAAATTAGGGTTCTTCGTGAAATCTGTTTACCTACTAATGTTTGAATTTATATTTTTAGGACTCAAGATGGTCGTATTTGTTGATGTGGACTGTTTTTTGACAAAATTTACATTGAGTCAACTAACAAATATGAGATGGCCTTGGACAAATACACATTTTGTGTTGTCCGAAAGCTGCAATGGATGTAGATTCCGGGTTGCTTTAAGCAATATAAATAGACCTTCTCATTTAATTTGTAAACAAGAAAATATAATAGACTTACTGTATCAAAACTTTTTCTGGTGCCCTACTTGTTTCCAGTATGCCTTATATGACCATTACATTGAAGATGAATGTACAATTTGTTAAGGTCAGTCGGGGCAAGTGCCTCTAGGGGGCAAGTGCCTCTGGCATCAAATTTACGTAAACTAAGCAACTATTTGAACTTAATGCCATCTAGTGTAAAAGTACGAACTAAAGGAGACCGCCAAAAGTCCATACACTTCTGGGCTAAATACACAATGATACGTTACAGCAATGATTCTTGTGTTATTAAATCGGTCAATATATCACATTTTAGCATCTCAAAGATTTTTTTCAAAATTCAATGGAGATTAGGAGAAAAAAATATTTTTGGTTTACTCAGGTTAGGTTACGTTAGTACTTGATAAAACGGTAAAAATGACGGAATCCAAGGAAACACGCAGAGGTCGTTCGCAACAGCAGGGGGTCCTTAAAACACAGCCAAAGTCGTCAAAAAAACAGCGAAAATAATGGAAACACATCCGTAAGCGCACGACTACGAAAACGAATGCCCATAGTGTATTATCTATGCGAATGCCAGCAAAGAGTCAATAATTGTCAAAGAGCATAGTAAACATGACATGTAATGACAATCTAGGTTAAGGATTATTACCACGGGGATTACGCATGACAATCTGAAATCGATTAATCAAAGAATCGACTTCTTGAACCAAAAAAAATAAATTTTTAATCGATATATATGTAGATAATAATGAATCGATCGAGTGGATCGATATTTAGCCCTAGAAAATCGAGATTCGACTTGTTCTGTTGTGATAACAATAACACAATTATTTGGTCCAATGTACTCAAACACAGTGTTCATTACTCGAAAACTCACAAGATAGCTGTACGCTCATTTTCCGTTCCCTCTCCTTAATATTTAGATGAACAATCAATTTTTATTATTATTATTAGCAATAGTATTAACATTTTAATTAAAAATTCATTTTATTTATCGCCTTGATTTTGATTCGAATCGATTCAAGTATCGATTTTTTTCGGAAAGAATCGTCATCCCTAACTAACACAGACTATGACATAGATTAGAGTGGTATAGAGTAGTATAGACATAGCATGACCACAGAGTACAGACCAGTAAAACGTGCCCATTGTGGTTTTTATGGGTTATTTATTAAATAAGTTTTTAGCACATTACCATAGAAAGTTGTTAATATTTAATCTGATATATAATCGGAAAAAAATCTACTTTTTTTTGGTGTTTATGGGGTGTCTGTAACGATTTAGCCCAATTTTGTCAATCTCCTTTGGGCGGAAATATTAATTGTTTATGGTAACACACGTGTCGTCGTGGCGTAAGACGCCATCTTAATTTTAGTGTCAAATGTACTGTGAAGTCGAGTTGACTGCTGCCCCTCCAAGTGTCGAAAAATAATTGATATTCATTGTTTTTCGAGTTAATAATAAGGTAAGATTACTCTATTATCCTTATACTTTACGTGTCAACATTACCTTTGTTGTTATTTAGCCAAATAGTTTGTAATTTACATGGTACAAATATTGGACTTAAAAATGTTTAAAGGGTGAAGTGCGTCTAAACTTGTCGAGGCAAGTGCGTTGCTATGACGCACTTACCTCAAGTCGGGGATTGTCAACCTTTTTAGTAAAATGTTATAAAAAATAATTTCGAACGAAGAAGAACGAAATAAAACCAGGAGAAGTAAAAAACAGAGTAAGGGTGTGTCCACATCTGGCGAATGCGCAGCGCGCGAGCCACTCGCAAGCCACCCGCGAGCTGCGCGTGTTCAGTTTCTGCAAGTGTTTGGTGCATTTCTTTTTTATAACTCATGCAATACTCTTATAAAGAACACGCGCGGCGAGTGGCTTGCGAGCTGAGCATTCGCCAGATGTGGAAGCACCGTTCGTAGACTTAATGCGGAACTTGAATGACCGGCAGATTCCAACCTCTGAAAAAGTTTATAAGACCCATTTTTTAAAATTAAGTAGAATTTTGGCCATCGGCAAACAAATAATACGACAAAAAAGAGTAGAAATTAATAATTAGCTACACCATTGTGTCGTCACCTTTAATCCGCGTTGATTTGAAAGAGACGACATGATGATGTTGCTAGTTATAATTTATTTCTACTCTTTTTTGTCGGACTATACTTACTTTATTTTTCATTTTGAAATATATGTAAACTGTTGTTCAATAGTTATTTTTTTTTATTTCAGATAAACTTTTTCTTTAGATTATACTTCATTCTAAATTTATCTGCACCTATGGAAGCAACTCAGTAACTCAGATACATTATGGTCGTAAGAGTAACGTACCCAACAGATTAGAGAGAATATGTCCTAACGTACCAATGTATGGAACAGCAGTTAATTTATTTTTCGAGTTACAGATTGGGTTCCATAGTTAAAAATAGTTCGAATCCATGCTTGTATTGCTATTACAAAAAACGTTTTGCAAGGGAATTAAAATAACTGTCAATATATTTTTTGTATTTTTTTATTCTCTTGGCTTAAAATTTCTTATTACTCACGAAAATGAAAAATGTTTCGATTTTTGTACTAAGTCTGATTTTGTAGCTATATAATACCTTAAAATAATAATGAATAAGTACAATACGTCTGCAATTATTTTTAATATGCCGTTATTTAATATTTACTTTAATGCCCAGTTGATGGATACTTACTGATATATTTACTATGATAGTCAACTTTATGAGAAGTATAACGCTCTTGCCCCGACTGACCTTACTAATTTTGTATGTATACATAATATGTATTAATGTATACTAATATGTAATAATAAGATGATATATTAATTAGTAACTACAAATGAAACAAATTTTTAGTAGCCAACATAAGGTTACAATTGTAAATAATTTTAACTTCAGGATAAAACTGATATTATACTTAAATTACAGCTTCTATAAAACATTCTGAAGCTAGATCCCGGGAAATTAAAGTAAAATTAAAAATACTTTTGTGATCTGCTGAAAAATACCTTTTACAACGATACCCCACACGCCTAAGTTATTGAGTAGAGCACAAATCCATTTTTATTTAAGTTCAAAAACTGACGCTTTAGGAGGTTATCAAAGTGGCCAGTGGTATTTTAGAATTGCTTTATAGCAATTCTAAAATACCCCAGAGACATAAAGCTGTAATGTAAGTATAATATCAGTAATAAGGCTCTGACAGTCGGACAGATAGACAGGCAAGTACCTAAATTATCCAAGTAGACTCAGAAACATCTACGCTTGGTCAATTATATAAAAAAAAATTGTATAGTAGGTGTATTACAGATTCTAGATACTACGAAGATGTCACTTAAGTCTAAACTTGTTCGAGGGGATACTAGCCCATCGCGCGCAGGCGCGCCCACCCTTAGGATAAGCTCAAGCTCAACTAACTCGACGCGGGTGCGCAGGAGGCGGACGGGGGGCTGCGTGCGTTCGTAGAGCTCGACTTGCGTAGGCCCGAGCCGTTACTATGGCAATTGGCAACGCGGTAGCCGCGGGGAGCAGGACGCGGTACGCTTCCAGTATTCAGTGGGCTGTGGGACGGAAAAGGTTCAATATACCTGTTGTAGAGTTCGCGCGATAGTTGTTTATAATATTTAGCTAGCTTTATAGTTGTTCGTTATTTTTGTTTAACACATAAATATTTACCTACAGGTTATAAGAGAAAAAAAATGCCGTTTAAAATTATCCAGACGATCGAAAGGGGGAAAATGGTATTGACATGTGTACCACATCAATGGGAGCATAATGGAATATTGTATTGGCCAAAAAAACAGCAGCAGCCACAAAAGTTACAGAGAGATGAAAATACTCAGCCCGATGAAACTTGGAATCAATTAGACCGTGTGGTGAAAAGGCAGAATATAAAATCATACAAAGACGGAGAAAAAGAAATTGATGTTATGACGAATAATTCTAAAACAGAACCTGATGCAGAACCTGATGCAAAAAAGCGACGCAAGTTTGTCGATGTACCACAGGTGTCATATAATAGCATGGCAGAAGAAAGTTTAAAGTCTTCTCTTCTGAAGTCTGTGAACTATAAACTCTTTTAAATTCTGATTTCGGATTTAGTTCTAACGAATATTTTTCTATAGTTTTACATTAACTACGTCTGAATCGATTTTAACGGCTTTGCTCGCGAGAACTACTGAAATTTCGGCTGGCTACACGGGCTAAATAGGGCTGAAATTCGGCACACAGCTTTTATGAAGTAGGCACTCACTCCCTAAGAAAGGATTTTTGAAAATTTCTACCGTAGCAACACCGTGAGTGGTCGCTAGTATTTAATATTTAGTATTCTTCTTTTTTTTATATATATATATAGGCTAGCGCTTGGCTGCAATCAGACTTGTTGCAAGTGGTGATGCAGCCTAAGGTGGAGCGCGCTTGCCTAGAAGATGCCTATTCACTCTTGATTTGAAGGTACCATATTATCTTGCACCAGGCTAAGTTTAATTTGCATGTAATAACTGCATGAAATTCTGTTCAGTAGTTTCAGTGATTATCGTGAATAAACAGACGGACCAACAAACAGAAAATAATGTTAAAAATCTTTGCTAATTCAAAATTATTCTTTTTAGGCTTGCAATACAATCACTATACCGGAACCGTCAATTTCATCTGGAACACTCGAATCATTAAAAGAAAACGTTGAACAATACGTTGTTATACCGGAAATCAACAATAATAATCAGTCGGACTCTCCTTTAATATACTCGTGCATAACAAGTGCACCAGAAGAACAATACAACTCAAAATCTGTGGAAGAAGATATAAAATCTATAAAAAATGACATAAAATCTATAAATAACGACATAACAAATGTAATGGAGACATTGAATACAGCAATTAATAATCAGAATGTAATATTTGAAACACTTAAAATAATTTTGCTAAAAGTCACTGAAATACAAGTTCAGAAGGAAGGATTAATTAAAAAAGCTACTGCAGAAAAGAGATCTCACGAACTAGGATTGAAACCAATCAAAGATGTAAAAGACTTAGAAGAATTTGAAAAGAAATTAACTGACACTGATTATAGAGAAGATTTAAAAAGAAATTTAAGTGCATTGTTTACTAAAGGCATAGGACGGGGAATAACAAGTGCTTATGCAATTATCGATATTATATTTGAAAGACAGTTTTTCAAATCTTGTTCATGGACTGGAGCCTCACGATCACAAGATAAACCCACTGAAAAGATATGTTTCAAAGGTTTCACTAAAACAATTAATTTCTTCTATGATATTATTCATGAATACGATTCTTCGTTTAATTTAAATGACTGCTATACATTTTTTAAAACTATCTTAAGAAATGCTGATCAACGCTGCAACCAACAAAAACGAGCGTCTACAAAAAAATGCAGAGGCAAGAAAAAGGACACCAATAAGCCCGAAAATCCCTTTACAAATGTTACACCATCTGAGATACCACCAATAAGTGAAGAAATCGGTAACGAAAATTGAACAGTTTTAAAACAAACACTTATTGAAATCAATAGGATTTTATCAAGTTTTAATACTTTTGTAATCATTTAATAATATTGTTTTAATGCATCTATCTAAAGAATATGCCAGTTCTTGAGTATTAGATACGAGAGTATGTAATACTCAAGAACTTACATATTCTATACC
The DNA here is from genome assembly GCA_963932025.1 of Erebia epiphron. Taxonomy (NCBI): domain Eukaryota; kingdom Metazoa; phylum Arthropoda; class Insecta; order Lepidoptera; family Nymphalidae; genus Erebia; species Erebia epiphron. The sequence goes on from OZ009948.1 coordinate 5,348,447, forward strand.
TAGAGAGAGAGTTTTATCTGTTTCTATTTATATTGTGACTGCTGTTTTATATTTGTAAAAAAGATATGCTATAAAATGTATAAAGTTAATTTTTAGTAAGTTTTACTAAATGACTAACAGTGCGGTAACTTTTACTGAAATATTTATGTTCCTAATTAATATTGCACACATTTAATCGCTTAACTACTTGTTTTTGCTATAAAAATTTGTTTTTTTTTCTTTTTAGTCACATTATTCACAGTGAGACTAAATATAACTTTGGTATTTTTTTTTGAGACTTTATTTTAATTTTATCATAGGCGGTTGTAATCGTCGTCAAATAATGCTTATTTAACTTCATGGTAGTATTTGCTTAAACTTCGGTTAAGTTTTTTTAATTAATAATGTTTATTTGCACAAATAGTTCATTAATTAAAAAAAGGTGTTTTAGAAAATATTGCTTTAAACGGGCCGGCCGCGGCAAAAAAATATTTCTTACGCGGAACGGAGTCCACGGGACTGCTACTAAGCTAAATAAGCATAATGAAACGAAGTAGTTACCTTATCCATAAATGAGACTGATTCTTAAGATCTCTGTTTCTGTGTGTTCCGTGTATTTTTAATATTTAATCTTTATTAAAACTTAATAAGTGTTCAATAAATAAAACAACATAACTTTTGTTTTATTTTATACTGTATTCATTCATAGCGTATGACAGGTAACAAAGGCAAGAAAATCATCTCTGAATTATATGTAACAGTGACAAGTTTACATTTTACATTTTCAATTTTATATATCATTGCTTCCGACATTTCAATAGCAGCACTATCGCATTTGTAAATATTCAAAAATGATTTTAATGGTTTATCAAAAGCGTCGTAGATATTACATAAACGATATCCTGTAATTTCTATTTCTTGCCCTATGCTGTCTTTCAAAGCGACGGATTTTAATTCAATAACATGATTTTGATCACTAAGGAACCATTTGTCTTGATCTTTTGATGATAAAATAAATGTTTCCAGATGCAGCACATTTAAACCGCTTCGCAGGTTTTTCTTTATAAATGGATAGTGTGCAGCGTCTTTCACAAAAGGATCTGCTTCAGTCAACTGTCTTTCAATTGTTCTTTTTGCAACTTGCTGTAGTGTGTTTTTTCCTTGTCTGATAGTTTTTTTAATTTCGTATAGTTTATTTTCGAAAGGATATGCGTTAAACTTTTGCAGAATTCCAAATTTTCTTACTTCTTCAACTGTATGTATTAAGTTATGTATGTTACTTGTAACATAGTTTCGCCCATAAAAGATGTTAAAACTTTCTGTAAAATCTTCCAACAACTTTTCAGCAATCCGCAAGAGCGGAAAATGGTTTTCATTTGAACAGATCGTTATGGCGCAAAACAAGTGCAAGAAATGATAAAAAGGTTCGGGTCTGAGCACGTGTTTTAAAATTATAAAACTTAAATAATAAAAAAAACATCGGTATTCGGAACCTTTCCAGTGAGCCAAAACATCTACGGATCTAACGGTTCTATGTATCTCTTTGGGCATTTGACATTTGAGTAAAAAACTGTTGACAGTATCAATATCTCGAGCGGTAAGATACTTTCCCAACTTACCATCACGCCATCCTATCAATAACCGCTTCATCAAGCCAAGGTCTATTAGGTGTAATGAGTCTGCTACAGGAAAATCCTCTATCATATCAATGTTCAGCTTCAACAATGGAGAATCCTGTTTGTGGTGTTCATCATATTTTTAGCACGAAAATCTTTGTCGTTTCTTTTGGGACAGTCAAGTTTAGGAAATGTTACAGTGTTTGATATATGTGAGTATTCACCAACTACCGTACATTTCAGATAGCCATGTTTTCCATTAAAATTTGTGACACCTGTAAAATAAGTTTTTTTTAACAATGATAGCCTTCATGAGTTTTTATATTTTTAAAAGGGTAAAAACACAATACGAAACTTACCTTTAATCAAAGCCCTTGCTGGCGAATCACAAATGAAGGCTCTTATATTAACCTTGAATGTAGTTTCAGTTTCACGTAATCCGTTATCTTCAAGTTCCTTCATTTCTTTAACAAAAGGTCCTAAATATGCATTCAGATCAGATGGTTTTCCTTCTCCCGCATAAATTCCTTAAAAAATGCATGATTTTTAGTAACCAAGTACTTAGCAACTATATTGAAAACTAGTAGGGCGCGTGGAGGCACGGACCACATGTGGCCCGCGTGCTGTTTTTAAGGGTTTGCCCTTGGAAGTGATAGCGAATTGCTCCGATCTTGCTAGCCTGTTATAATATTTGAAGTGAAACTTGTAAGATGGTGGTAAAAAAAAGAATACCCTGCTGAGTTTGTTGTGGGCTTCTTCTCAGTGGCAGGGCGCGTTGGAACCATCGTAAACTTAGTTTTAAGCCGGAAATAGTTACCACCATTATATTATATATATTAAGTGGGTATTCATAAGTGCCTGTAGTTAGGCCCATATGAAATAAAGACTTTGAATCTTGAATCATATTTACCTATTATTAAGGGAGAAATGTGGGGTAATTCATAGATATTGCACAGAATAGGCCAGAGTTGATGTCTTGAACTTTTGTATGCTGGCAATCCATCTATGTTTATATTTAATGAGATCGTATTCGTTAAACTATCCAAATCCAGTCGTTGTAACGTATTTTTTAAGCATTTACTCAATCCGTTGTGCCAATATTGCCCAGGATCAGAAATCGTAATATGGACAGTTTCTTTATTGGTACTTAATAAAGTACGTGCATCTTTAGGTAAAACGTTACCAATTCTGTTGTTTAAAATAGTAGATAGTTCATTCAGGGCTAAATGGGGTATATTAAATTTTATGGCCCAGCTTCTTATATTTTTAAGCAATTCATGTTTTTTTTTTACATATTCAGTAGGTTCTTCAATTTCAAAATCGTGTTCTTCCTCATAATATCATATCTACATCTTCTTCAGGTTTTGAGTATTGAGTTAAATTAAATGAAAAAATATTTTCGACCGCGGAACCCTCATTTATTTCAGCTCTATTTGTACTTGATGCGCTCAATTCAGGTCCTGATTCTGAAGAACTTAATCTTGAAGAGTATGACTTCACTAATTCATTATATCTATTTTTTACCTTCCTTCTGTAACCACCGCTCCTTTCAAATCGTTTCCAATTGTTTAAATCCATTTTAAACGTATACACGTTTAATCTTGACAAACAATGGCGTTAATACTTATAAAGGGATTGATGTAGTAGTTTTAAGCCATTTTGCTTTTGTAGCGATCTTCTGCTGTACTATTAGATTCATAAGACTCTTCAACAAGACTACAACCGCGCGAACTTATACGGATCTCAGTTAAGTATGTTAAAACATCTTAGTGTCCTATAAAATGCTACTATAGGATCAAAATGTCTCTAAAGTCTAGTTAGTCTTGCTGCAAGCATTAAAAAGACACTAACTCCTATAAATGTCCTATTAAGTAATCCTTTAGATTACTCTATGGCTGGGATATAAGAACAAATGCTACTGAGTATGTTAAGGCTTGTGAAATGCTATTTCAATTAAAATAATGTAATACAATGGCTTTATAGGAGGTTTATTAGTATTGATATACTTGCTGTCTTTCGTTATAGGATTACCTTGCTAGTTGGGACCTACAGAGTGATATCCAGAGATCTTCGTCGACCAGTTTCAACGATCCATCGCAGTATCCAACGGTTCAGGGAGACCGGTACTTATGTGAGAAGAGCAGGACAAGGCAGGAAAAGACGCACTTCGAGTAGGGATGATCGTTTCATTCGGCTTCGTGTACGTAGGAACCCCCGTTTGACGGCCGTCCAAGCCCGACATGAGTTAGAAGCAGTGCGGGGTGTAACCGTAAATGAGCGTACGGTACGAAGAAGGCTCGAAGAAGCTGGTTTGGGTTCATTTGTGCCCGCCAAGGCTCCAAGGCTCGAGGTAAATCATCGTAGAAACAGGTCAACTTTTGCTCAGGAACATCAACTTTGGAACGCGGACCAATGGAGTAAGGTATTGTTTAGTGATGAGTGCAGAATTCTCTTAAATCAAATTGACGGCAGGCAAAGAATATACAGACGCAAAGGAGAACGATACATTCAGACAAAGGAGGTCGGCGAGCTCCCATATAGTACTTGACCCAAACTTGAGGTTCACGTTCACGCATCAAACTTCTCATACTTTTTATACTAAACCAGACTAACAAAAAAGTTTATGAAAGTTAATCAAATAAAGTTGGGAGAAAAAAGATATTCGTAGTAATAGTTAAAAGTGAGGTTAGATTTCTATTTCATGGTTTTTAAGCCAGATGACCATTTATTAGCTTTGAAAAATCTATCAGACACTGCAGATTAACATTATCTGACTATGTACCAATTAGTAATACGCTTTCCTACCTACATAAAAACAAGTAACCTACCTGCTGGGTACATTAAACCTATAGTAGGTATGTAATTCATAACGCGGCCAGTAGGTATATTATGACACACAAATTGATGGTTGTTATACTATTCTTACTGTTTGAAAAGGGAGATTAACCCTAACGCGCTTATGCATCGCTACTTTTGGGCGTTAGTCGCATTTACAACGCGCGACAAAAGCAATTCAATAGCGATACAATCGCGTCGCGAAGTATCGAAATTCGTAATATTTGCTAACGCGTGAGCATTTCAGGTGACATCGGGTAAAAGAGCGAGGGGTGCCGGCAGGTCGGTATCGATACAGCATCGATACAGCGCAGGACTGTATCGATAATGCATCGCGTTTGAATTAAATTAACGTTTTTAATTAATTACAATTAGGTACGTATTTATTAATTAATTAATATCGCATACTGTATACGCTGATACCCTGTCTATATCTCTTTCTCTGTCTACGTACTCCCGCTATTGCATTGACCTTATACCGCTATTATATTGATTTATGAATATTTTCATTGTGATGATAAAACTATTAATAACATATCACATAATATGAACTAATTATATTGTCCTAACAGAGAGTTGGATTGAAGTACACATATGTATGTAAAAAAGTATTTTGTAACAAATAAAATACACTTAGTTTCTTTATGTTAGTTCGAGTTGTGAAACTCGAATTCAATTCCGAGTTGCCTGAATTTCAACTCGAGTTAACGTGTTTTTTCCGAGTTGGCACATCTCTACCACGGTCCACGAATGACATTTGATTGAGTTGACAGTAATTGACATTTGACACGTTAGGTTCTACTATAACAGAGTAAGTACTCTGGTATCTATACTCCGTATTGCCATTAGAATGACTTTTTCATTGTTTCGTAATTATTTTTAATATAGATCCCCATCTTCTAAAAATTTGGTGTTTACACAGAAAAATACATTGAAATATATTAAAAAATATTAAATGATTTCTGAATCTGAATGGTTTTTAAATTAGCTGGGTCATACTTCGCCGATCTCCTTTTGAAATAACAGTTGCATCTTCTTCTCCGTCGTATCGCTCTTGTCAGAGCGGTCGTGGTCGTCACTTTGGTGTTGTGGCACGCTTAACGATCCGTCTCCACTCTTCCCTGATAGTAGCCTTGCGAGTACATTCGTGTAAGGGGACGTCCACCGCAGCCCTCACTTGGTCTGTCCACCTCATGGGTGATCTGCCACGTGCCCTGGTGCCCTCTACTCTTCCATGAACAACCAGCCGCTCAATGGAGATGTTATCGTCGCGTCTAGTTACATGACCAAAGAAAGTGAGAATGCGAGCCTGTACAATAGAGGAGAGACGCTGCTTGATGCCGAGTTCTTCAAGAATGGACTTGTTTGTTCGGAATTCAGTCCAAGACACTCTCAACATTCTTCTCCAGCACCACATCTCAAAAGCGTCTATCCTCTTCTTCTCACTTTCTCGCAGGGTCCACGTCTCTGAAGCGTAGAGGAATATGGAGAATACAAGCGCTCTGACAAGCCGGGTCTTAGTGGCCTTGGTGATGTTTCGGTTTCTCCATATCTTCCGCAACTTGTCCATGGCAGACCTAGATATAGCCATGCGTCGCTTGATTTCATCAATGCAGCCACCGTTATTCGAAATCAACGCTCCTAAATAGACGTATGATTGGACCACTTGACAGTTCGCTATATGTGTGACTTCTGGCGAGTTCTTGTTTATGCGGTCGACAATCATAACTTTAGTCTTAGTCCGGTTGATTTTGAGGCCAAACTCAAGACTGACGCTTTCCATCTTTTGAAGAAGTTCTTCCATATGGCTAATACTAGTCGCGAATAGGGTGGTATCATCCGCGTATCGTAAGTTTGAGATTTTCAGACCCCCTATTGTAATTCCATCCGTCCAGTCCTCAATGGTACGTCTCATTATTAGCTCTGTGTAGATGTTAAATAAAAGGGGAGAGATAATGCATCCTTGACGAACGCCGGCACTAGGATGAAAGTGTGCAGATAGCTTGTCATCTGTTCTTACGGATGCAGTACCACCTTCGTACAAACACCTAAGCAAATGAACCAGGTGCTTCGGTGTTCCCATCTTCAGCAGAGTATCCCAAAGTTTGGGCCATTTGACAGAATCGAAAGCCTTTGAAAAGTCCACAAAGCAAATGTACGTTGCCTTATTAAACTCACGAGATTTCTCGATGATCTGTCGTACTATGAGTATCTGCTCCCTGGTACCTTTCCCCTTAACAAAGCCCGCCTGTTCAGGCGCAATCTCCTTAGATAGGTATGACTTTAGGCGCTCGTTTATTATGTGCAGCAGGATTTTACTTGCGTGAGGTATTAATGCAATGAGGCGATAGTTGCTACACACTTTGGTGGAACCCTTTTTGTGAAGTGGGATGAAGACACTGTGGGCCCATTCTTGCGGCCATGAGCCGGTTTCCCACACCTTGTTACACAGCGCATGGAAGATCTGGACGCCATATTCTCCCGAGGCCTTGATAGTTTCAATGGGAATTGAGTCGTTGCCTGTGGCTTTTCCAGTCTTCAAGTGTTTTATTGCACAGTTGCATACGGTGGTGGATCAATAATGGTTTGGGCGTGCATTTGTTTGGGAGCTCGCACAGACTTGGTAGTGATTGACAGAGGGAGTCTGACTGTAGACCGCTATATCAGAGAAGTTTTAGAAGAAAATGTCGTACCGTTTGCCCCATATATCGGTGACGATTTTGTTTTTATGCAGGATAATGCTCGGCCGCATACCGCTCGGGTAACTCAAGCTTATCTTAATGATATGAATATCACTGTTATGGAGTGGCCGGCGAGATCACCGGATATCAACCCAATAGAGCACGTTTGGGACTTGCTGAAAAGAAAAGTTAAGTCCAGAATTCCAGCTCCTGCCAAAATGGGTGAACTGCGAATCGCCGTAGTTGAGGAATGGCGGAGACTATCCCAGGAGACCATCGATAACATCATTCTCAGTATGCCTAGACGGGTAGAAACTTTAATAAGAGCACGTGGAGGAAATACGCGATATTAATCACCATTTTTCTAATTTAATTAATTGTTATTTTAATATTAAATTTCACTTTTCCCGGTTACATGAAATGTTCAAAAATGTACCATTTTTCACAAATAGCCTTTACTCGCAAAATCTGTTCTTAATGTGATCTCATTTTAAGTAAAACAAATTGTTGAGTTCCTCGTTTCATTAAAACTATTATGTTAAGTTAGCACTGTTCAATTATATTTAATTAAAAAACTTGAAATTTATTCAACCATCTTTAATTGGACTTCCTAATCAAAGACACATAGAACAAGTTTTACTTTTCTTCATAGCTATTACAGACTCTTAGTTCTTACCACAGACAAGTTAACCAGAGACAATTACTCGTAGCATAGATACACTACATCTTTCCCTTTTAAAAAAAATTAATAATGACAATTATTTCTTAATGTATGTTAAATTTTTTTTTATCTATAAGTATTTAATTATATTTAAAAAAAACTATAATAATATTTTTTTTAAATAACCACAGAACCTAACCATTATTTAGTGGTTTAATTACTTTTTTAGAAAGGAAGAATTTCTACGATAAATTACATCATTAGAATCTTTAACATAATAAGATCTAGGACTGGAATGTTTGCCAACTATCTCTCCTTGTACCCATACCTTCCCCTTTTGTAACATACAATTATCATTTATTTCAAAATCACCTTTGTCTTTACTATTTCTATTATAATAGTTAGCATAAATTTCTTGCCTTTTTAACAAATTTTCTTCAACATTTGGCACAATTTGTGGTTTTAGTAAATCATAACAAATAGGTTATTTAGGTCTAGTTCTTCGATTCATCAGTAATTGAAATGGGGAGGCATTTAATATATGAACGGGTGTGTTTCTATATTCTAACAATGCTTCAAATATGTCTTTTTTATCATCATAACATTTTTTTAACATATTTTTCGCAGTCTGCACACTCCTTTCAGCTAGACCATTTGATTTAGGATATGAAGGGCTACTAGTTATTATTTCAAAGTTCCAATCTTTAGAAAATTGTAGCATTTCTTGTGATGAAAAAGGCATATTATCAGCTATTAATATTCGGGGAATTCCAAGAGTTGTAAATATATTTGTTAAGGTTTGAATTACAGTGAATGAAGTTTTATTATTAATTTTACATATTTCTATCCACTTTGAATAATAGTCTGCCAAAATTAAATATGTTTTATTTCTTAGTTCACATAGATCAACACCTACTTTATTAAATGGCAGGTTTGGTAGGTATTTCATGGCAAATTATGGGCTCTTTTTGTTCACTACTCATGTACCTAAGACAGATTTTACAGCTTTTTATATAATTTTCCAGGTCTGCATTAATTCCAAACCAATAAAATAATTCTCTTGCTCGAGACTTTGTTTTATTTATTCCTAAATGTGATTCATGTAGTAATTTCATTATTTTAATTTTTTACTGGGATGGTATGATTAATCTGTTATTGAAGAAAATCAAATCATCCTCTATAAATAAATCAGACCTTATATTATAATAAAATTGTAATTCTTTTGACAAGTATTGCTTATTTGGCCATCCATCAACAATAAACCTTTTTAAATTTAATAAAGTATTATCATTATTAGTACAAACTTTGCATTCATTTAACAAAGATTGAGGGACTTCCAAATACTTAGATACACTATGAACAATCTCATTCATAAACTAGTCATTAGAGTCAGTGAAATTTTTATTATAAAAGCGTGACAAAAGGTCAGCTATGTACATAAAATTTCCTGGTAAATATTTTAAAATATTATCATATTTACTTAATTTTAATTTTATTCTTTGCAACCTACTAGACATTACTTTTGAAATATTTTTATCCATAATGGAAACAAGGGGCTTATGATCCGTTTGTATTTAAATTTTTTGTCCATAAACATAGTGATGGAATCTTTTCAGAAATAAATGGCAAGAAATTCTTTTTCTATCTGACTATATCTCTTTTCAGTTTCAGTTAAGCTACGTGATGAAAAAGCGATAGGTTTATTATTTTGCATTAAACAACAGCCTAGGCCATCTTTACTAGCATCACACTGAATTATTATTGGTAGCTTAGGGTCAAATGTAGATAGTACAGGAGCGTTACATATTAATTGTTTTAATTGACATAATGACTGACTATGTATATAAGACCAGTGCCACAAATTATTCTTTTTCTCAAAAGTTCTCTTAAAGGTGAAGTTATTTGTGCCATGTTTGGTATAAACTTGTGCAAAAAATTAGCCATACCCAATATACGCTGCAATTCAACTTTATTTTTGGGCTCTTTTATCGCCTGAATTGTATTCAGTTCTGAATTGTATAAGTTCAGGATCCGGTCGGATACCATTTTCAGAAAAAATATAACCTAAATATTTTATTTCTAAGCATTTTAACTGTATTGTATTAGGGTTAAATTTTAAATTAAACTGTTTTGCTCTTTCTAAAACTTCACACAGTATTTTATCATGGGTCTGTTCATCTTTAGCGCAAATTAATATGTCATCAAAATACACTATCACATTATTGATTCCTCCAAAAACTTTTTCACTAATTTTCTGAAATATTTCAGGAGCACAGCTCAAGCCTTGAGGTAGTCTTAAATATCTATAACAGCCAAATGGTGAACTAAATGTGCATAACTCACTTGAGTTCTCGGAGAGCTTTAACTGAAAAAATCCGTCTTTTAAATCCATTACCGTATAATACTTCATGCCTGTTAACTTGGGTGCCATTTCTTCAATTGTTGGGATCTGCACATAACTTCTTTCAATGACTTTATTGAGATCTTGAGGATCAATACATATCCGGAGTGATGAGTCAGGTTTTTCAACTACTACCATGTTGCTAACCCAGCCTGATGGCTCATTTTCTTCTATTATTATATTATTTTGTACCATTGATGTTAATTGCTGTTTTACTTTATCATTTATGGCTAAGGGATTTCTTCTAGGAGGTCTGGCAACTGAGGTTGAATTTGGCTTTATATTTATGTTGATTTCTGGTTCATAACAACCAAGGCCGAAAAAAAATTCACTGTATTTATTCAATATTAAACTTTTAGTTATACTATTACATCTTCTAATAAGTTTGAGGTCCTCACATGCTTCTTTTCCGAGAATGGGTATAGTATCCATATCGACGACAACAAATGATAACTCTTTACAAATATTATTTACTTGGCATATTAAATTAACTTGTCCTATGGGCTTGTATTTAGTTCCACCATAGGCTTCTAGCACTATAAAGGTATTCTTGAGTTTACTCTTGTTTTCTAATGTTTCCCATATTTTATTCGGAATTATATTGACATCAGAGCCAGTATCTAATTTCATTACTATATTATCTGAATTATTAATCAAAATACTTTGTGTCCAATCCGAAGAAGTCAAGCTATTTACTGTAAGAACAGCTATTTCACTGACTTTTTTAAACCTACACCCGATACTGAAGTGGTTTGGCTTCTTAAAATTATGACAGATTTGATTAAAAGCAGGGCATTTTCTGGCAGCATGTTTTAGTCCAAATTTTTTACAGTGATATCGAAATTCTGGTTTATTTACTTGTTGGAGTTTGTTGCCGATAATTATGATAAGTTTTTGTGTCAAAATCATTTGGTTTTTTAAGTTCACTTTTAGAGTTACTATAGTTAGATGTAATCTGCAGAACATTTTCACAGTTTTCTTCATTAATATTTAAGGTCTTTAGATGTTGTTGGCTAAGTTCATATGATTTACATATCTTTATAGTTTTGTCTAAATTTAAATCCTCTGTTTGTTATTAACTTTTCTTGGAGTTTTTTAATATTAATGCCTTGCACAAAACAATCTCTTAACATTTCATCGACGTTTTCATATTCACATGTCTTTACTAAATGTGTAATGTTAGTAAGATATTGGTCAAACGTTTCTTCGGTACGTCGATTACGTGAGTTGAAAACATATCTTTCCACAACAACATTCCGCTTTGGTTCAAAATAGTTCTTGAAGGCGTGAAATAAATCTTCCAATGAGCATTTATCCGGCAATTTAAAGGTTTCAGCAAGCTCAATGGCGTCTTCGCCGGCTATATTTAGAAACAGAGCCTTCTTAGTATCATCTGACTTTTTTGAATATCCAGAGGCGACAATATATATTTGGAATTCCCGATAGAATTTCTTCCAATTATTAGCTAGCGCGGTGTAGTATATTCTGAGCCTATCAGGAATTCTCACGCCCAATTCAGAGTGAGCCATTTTGCAATGTAAGCCGCGTGCACGTATTGTTCAACTTGCAATGCAGCAATTGTTTTTATAACTGCGCCATGTTGTGTTCCTCGTTTCAATAAAACTATTATGTTTAGTTAGCACTGTTAAATTATATTTAATTAAAAGACTTAAAATTTATTCAACCATCTTTAATTGGACTTCCTAATCAAAGACACATAGAATAAGTTTTACTTTTCTTCATAGCTATTACAGACTCTTAGTTCTTACCACAGACAAGTTAACCAGAGACAATTACTCGTAGCACAGATACATACTACACAAATGAAACTTTAAATAACAAAAGAAATGTACTAAGTAGATTTTAAAATAAAACCATATTCCAAGCATACTGGCTTCACGGAAGATCAGCGCTGTATCCTAACAGGTATAGCACATGCTGAGTGAAGACCATTTTGGGGATCAAGTCTCATTTCGACATTTTTCTCCTCTTATTAAGTGTGTTTTTTGTCTTGCATCCCTGAATAAAGATTTCTTTCTTTCTTTCTTTCTTTCTATATTTTTTTAATTATGGACCTTTTTTTATGTTCCGCTAAATATGCCGGCGAGTTTATATGTAATAATAAGGGTTAAAGTATGTATGAAATAATAAGGGTTAAAGTATGAAATTGAATTGTAATAGGTACTTCGAATTGACAAAGAACCTTCATACACTCGCCGGCATATTTAGCGGAACATAAAAAAAAGGTTTGATATCAGTATCATATAAGGTTGCTGGCTGGTTTATACGTCATTTAATTTAAAAAGAAATATTTTCAAACTAAGAAAACAACTGAACATCACATTTTATGCAATTGTTTTAATTTTATTCAAATACACCTTATCTGGAGCGAACTTCGAGTATTTCTTCCTTCTGAGTTTGATTTAAAATTTCATTGAAATACTGTTTTTTGTTAGTTTTTTTTAATCGCGTATCTTTCTGGAGTTGATGACTGATTTATGCCTGATTAGCCCCAACGGAGATTGCCAGCGCACTCGAAATGCGAAGAAATGGTCAAACCTACAGAGTGATATCCAGAGATCTTCGTCGACCAGTTTCAACGATCCATCGCAGTATCCAACGGTTCAGGGAGACCGAGAAATACGCGATATAAATCACCATTTTTCTAATTTAACTAATTGTTATTTTAATATTAAATTTCACTTTTCCCGGTTACATGAAAAGTTCAAAAATGTACCATTTTTCACAAATAGCCTTTACTCGCAAAATCTGTTCTTAATGTGATCTCATTTTAAGTAAAACAAATGAAACTTTAAATAACAAAAGAAGTGTAGTAAGTAAATTTTAAAATAAAACCATATTTTTTTAATTATGGACCTTTTTTTTATGTTCCGCTAAACGGTTAAACGGCTCCGTTCCGCTAAACGGCTGGTTTAAACGCTTTCGTGATGGAAACTTTGATTTGAAGAACGAACCACGACACAGGTGAATAACAATGAATTGAAAGAGATGGTGGAAGCCGATCCGAGCCAAACTACCCAGGAATTAGCGGCATGGTTTAACGTTACCTTACCAACAATATTGACTCATTTGCGTCAAATCAATAAAATAAAAAAATATGAAAAATGGGTGCCTCATGATTTGACTGATCTGCAGAAAGAATCGCGTGTTGAAACTGGTGTTGCCGTGTTGAATCGATACAGAAATGAAGGAATATTGGATCGAATTGTGACATATGATGAAAAGTGGATTCTTTACAATAACCGTAAACGAAGAATGCAATGGCTGAACCCAGGTCAAACGCCGCAACAGTGTCCTAAAATAAAGCTTACCAATAAAAAGGTAATGGGACCTGTTTGGTGGTCTCAGCATGGTGTTATTCACTATAGCTTTCTCCGATCTGGTCAAGCATTACCGGCACATGTCTACTGTGCCGAACTCCGAACAATGATAGCAAAACTAGCAGTGAAACAGCCCCGACTCATGAATCGATCTTCACCATTACTGCTCCATGATAACGCGAGACCTCATACAACACGAAAACCCGTTTTAACTCTACAGGAACTGCAATTAGAAACCATTCGTCACCCTCCGTATTCGCCAGACCTTGCTCCAACGGACTACCATTTTTTTCGTGATTTGGACAATTTTCTACGTGAAAAAAAGTTTTCTTCTCAGGAGGCAGTACAAAATGCTTTCACACAGTTTGTCGAATCTAGATAACCAGAGTTCTATCGCAAAGGCATAAATGACCTTCCTATTAGATGGCAGCAATGTATAGATAATAATGGTAATTATTTTGATTAAATAAATTAGTTAATTTTTAAAAAAATAAACGCATTTCAATTTTTCAGTACAAATCGGCAACTTCATACTTTAACCCCTAATATTTACCATCCTTCAGGATGGTACACTGCAGTTAGAATGGCATCAAAATCAACCAAATACGATGTCATTGAAATGGGCCAAGAGGTGTTTTTTAACGCTGTGAAGTTGAGAGACCAAATTATTAAAAATAAGAAAATAGACATTGATGGTAACAACATTAATTGGCTCAAATCCCATTATTAAAATACATAAAAGGCGATTGTGATCATATTTATTTTAAATAAAATAAAAGTAACACAGATTTTAAACCATCTAAAGTAATACGGCGAGTGACAAGGGTGCTACATACAAACTATGATTCCATCGAACTGATATACAGAGCACATATGAGTAGCTCGCCTATGAAAATATCGCCAGAAAAATTACAAGCTTTGAAAAGCCTTTGTGAACAAGGTATAATTCCATCACAATATCACCATTTTTACTAGGACTGAGGAGTTGAACATTGGTAGTATCCAAGATACAAATTCAGATTCAAAATTTTCGGATTAATACCTACTGTGTTTTGCATTTTTTTATCTTGTTTTTGTTATATTGTGTAACCAAAATTCATAAATAACTATAGTTGAATAAACATGTGCTTGTGCACATATTGGTTAATGAGGGAGAGGGCTGGTTATCCTTAACACAGGTCTAAAAAATCTAGCTAGGATAGCCAGTTCTTGATCTTGCAACATTTAATGTAAAATTCTTTTTGTTATAGCACAATACTTATTGTTAATATCAAATAGTTACAAGATCTATGACCATGTAACACAAAATGATTGAAAATAAACGATTTATTTATTTATTTTATTTATTTAAAATAAATCTTTGAAGAATGAAACTGGAGGTATATAATTTAATAATATAATATTTTACGAAAAAGTTAGTAACACAAAAACGTACTTATCTTGTACTTTATTCCAAACTATTGAATTTTAAACGTATAAATAAAGCATTTAAAAATAGTCAGTTACTCGCTTTGCTACCCTGAATAAGATCTGCAACGTATTTTTAAGATTCAAATATTGGCAAATATTTTCAACCCCTGGTTAGAAGAAAACAACATTCAAAAACATTCTTTTTGGATGGCCACAAATCCCACCTTACGTTACATTTATCCAAGTTTTGCTCTGAAAATGGAATTGAAGTAATAGCACTATACCCCATTTTTACTCATATTCTTCAGCCCTTGGATTTATCTGTATTTAGGCCAGTTAAAGTATATTGGAAGAAAGCCGTGAACCGTGCACGAAAGGAAAATGGAACATCTTGGCGAAAATCTTTGCAAAGAAAAATAAATTTGCTCCAGTAGGTACTACAAGGCTCTCACAAAAATTATGAAAGACTAGATGATTCCCACGACTTCGTCCGCGTGGATTAAGTTTTTTTGATTCCCGCGGGAACTCTTGAATTTTCCGGGATAAAAAGTAGCCTATGTCCTACCCCGGGATACAACCTAACTGTTGTAGTAGAAGTACTTACGGTAGTGTGGTAACCACATAGCTACCATAAACCTTATAATCATGGAGTGACAGCCGCTCTGTGTGATGTCGATGCCTCGATGGGCTTGTCTCTGTGGTGGCGTCTCTTGAGTTGTTTCTATTGTAATTTGTAATTTGGACCGTATTATATTAAAGTGGATTAATCTCTAATGCCTATTGCCTAATGGTTTTCTTTATTAGTACATGGTGGCAGCGGTATATAAATTCAAAACCATTAAGTTAGAGAAATGGATAAAATTAATCCACCAGAGGCTTTCGATTTTGTGCCGGCGTCATGGCCGTCATGGAGGAAGCGATTTATACGGTATTTGTCCATAAGTGGACAAGCTACACGGGCAGAGGCGGAAAAAATTGATATCTTGATTTATGTCATTGGAAAACAGGGGGAGAATTTGGCGAAGCAACTAAAATTCACAGAAAAGACAAAATTTGAAGAGGTGTTGCAGAGTTTGGATGCCTATTTTTTACCAAAAAGGAATGTAATTTACGAAAGATTTAAATTTAATTCTAGAATTCAAAAGGAAGATGAAGAGGTGGATAAATATGTACGTAAATTATACATATTAGCAGAAACTTGTGAATTTGGAATATTAAAGGAAGAATTTATAAGAGACCGCATAGTAGTAGGCTTAAAAGACACAAAAACGAGTGAAAGGATGCAATTAAAGCCAGAGTTAACTTAAGAGGATGCCATAAGGATGGCCAAACAAGCCGAAGAGCAAGAACGGGCTAAGGTTATGATGCGAAGAGAGTAAAGAGAGAGAGGCTCATAAGATAAATAAAGTTCAGCTGAGTAAAAGGCAGGATCAGGATATGAGCAAGGTACAACAAAATAAGAAGTGCTGGTTGGTGGTGTGGAAGAATGGGGGTTCACAAAAAAGATAATTGTCCAGAGAAGACAGCAAGCTGTTTTAAGTGTAGAAAAATAGGACATTTTTCTATTTGTTGCAGAGAGTGGAGGAAAATTAATAGATTGGATGTCGGAGAGAATTTTGAGGTAAAAGTGGATGTTTACATTGATAAAAATAAGCAAAGTGTTAAATTTTTGATAGACACAGGGGCTGATATTGTAGCACTGCCATACTCTATGGTGGGGAGAAAGGTAAGGCTTATAAATAATGAAGAGACAATCAGGGGTCCCGATGGAGCAGCTTTGAAGGTTGTAGGTTGTTTATATGTTAAATTAGATTATAATGGTACTGTATTTCAGGGTAAAGCATTTGTTATAGAAAATTTACAAACTCCTATATTAGGAAGACCTGCAATCAAACAAATGAATATATTAAAGTTATGTAATAATATACAGAGTGAGAGTAGTAGTGCTAGGGGTTTTGAGGAGAATATTACAGGTTATCAAAAGGTTTCAGAGTTAAACAAAATGCAAGTGGAGAAAGAATTTCCTGGTATTTTTAACGAATTAGGGGTGTTCAAATATAAATTTGCTATAAAATTAATTGACAATCCAAAGCCTTTTGTTCAGTATACTCCTCGGGTTGTGCCAATACCATTATTGACAAAGGTTAAGCAGGAGCTAGATAGGTTAGTGAAGTTGGAAGTCCTAACTCCTGTTGAGGAACCTACTATGTTTGTATCTCCAATAGTTGTAGTGCCAAAGGGAGAGAAGGGGGTAAGAATATGTGGAGACTACACGCAAGTAAACAAAAATATATTAAGGCATATATATCCTATTCCAAAAGTGGAGAATACATTAGGTAGACTGAAGGGGGCTAAAGTTTTTTCCAAAATTGATGCTACAACGGGATTTTACCAGATATGTTTAGAAGAAAATTCGCGCAAAATTACTACCATCTTGACTCCATTTGGGAGATTTATGTATAATAGGTTGCCAATGGGACTTAACTGTGCTCCTGAATATTTTTCAATGAAATATTCACAGTTATTTAGTGATTTAGAGGGTGTTGTTATACATGTTGATGATATACTAGTTTATGCGGAAGATATACACAGTCATGATAAATTACTGAGAGAGGTTTTGAGAAGGTTAAGTAAGGAAGGGTTGACAATTAATAAAGAAAAATGTGTGTTCGGTGTTGAGAAAATTTCTTATTTAGGTCACATTCTTAGTTCTCAAGGCATTGCTTTAGATCCAGATAGAGTAGAAAGCATAAAAAGTTTTCCTCAGCCCAGAAATAAGAAAGAACTCATGCAATTTTCAGGCTTAGTTAACTATGTAGGGAGATTTGTGCCAGACAAGACAAATATATTAGAGCCTTTAAATGAGCTTTTAAAAGATGGAGTTTCCTTTATATGGGATATTTCTCAGGAGAATTCATTTCAGAGAGTTAAAAAAATGATACAACACTCTCCTGTATTAAGTCATTATGACCCTAGGAAAAAAATTACTATATCGCCTGGCAGTAGTTCATATGGCTTGGGAGCAGTTATATTGCAGGAAAATGAAAAAGGGGAAAGAGAAGTGGTGTCTTATGCTAGTAGAACATTAAATCACTCAGAAAAGAATTATGCACAAATAGAGAAAGAATGTTTGGCACTATCATGGGCTGTACATAAATTCAGGGATTATATAGTTGGTATTGAGGTAACATTAGAAACGGATCACAAACCTCTTGTTCAAATACTACAAACTAAACCAATTGATGATTTGACTCCTCGATTGTTGAGATTTAGATTACAATTAATGAGATATACATATAAAGTTGTTTACGTTCCAGGAAAGAAGTTAGTGGTTGCCGATGCTTTATCAAGGGCACCTTTAACACAAACTGAAGGGGGAAATGAGTGTAATGTTAATGTAATCTCAGCAGGTAATTTAGAGGACAGTAAATTAAATACTATTAAACTTGAGCAAGAGAAGTGTCAGGTATGTTGTTTACTTAAAGAGTTTACATTACAAGGGTGGCCAAATAAAAACAAAATACCCGAAGATTTACAAGCTTATTATCAGTTTAGGCATAACTTATCGGTTCAAGAAGGATTCTTACTTTATAATACTAGATTAGTGATACCTCAGACATTACAGAAAGAAATACTGAATAATATTCATGAAGGACATTTAGGGATAACAAAATGTAGAGAAAGAGCAAAACAAGCTGTATGGTGGTTAGGGTTGTCAACTCAAATAAAAATAATAATTGAAAACTGTCCCATATGTATTCAAGAAAGACATAACATAAGAGAACCAATGTTGTTAGAACAGATGCCCAGTAGAGCTTGGCAGAAAGTGGGTATAGATTTGTTTAAATATGATGATAAATGGTATGTTGTTATTATTGATTACTACTCTAGATATATTGAGTTATTTCAACTGAAAGATTTAACAGAAAATACTATTATAAAATACTGTAAAGAAACATTTGCTCGTTACGGAATACCAGATTTGGTTCGGACTGACAATGGCGTTCAATTTAAGTCAAAATTCAAGGAATTCGCCAGTAATAACAATTTTAATCATATAACAAGCAGTCCCTATTTTGTCCAAAGTAATGGTTGTGCTGAAGCTGCTGTAAAAATAGCAAAAAACTTGTTAAAAAAGAATTCTGATATACAATTAGCATTATTAATATACCGGAATACGCCAGGGGAATCGGGATATAGCCCTAGCGAGCTAATGTTTAATAGAAAATTAAGAGAGATTTTACCAATGTTTCCTAAAAATTTAAATGTAAGGACAGGATTTCATAGAACTTATGTAACTAAAAATTTGCAGTATAGGCAGAAAACAGCTGATAACTTTAACAAAAGACATAAAGTGGGGGAGTTAAGTGGACTTAAAAATGGGGATAAAGTATGGGTTATTGATTTAAGGAAATATGGAGTTGTAAAAAGGAAAGCAAAGGAACCACGGTCATATTTTATAGAGGTTGAAGGGGTTACATATAGAAGAAATAGATGGCATTTGATTCCAGCACCTTTTGTGAGCAATCAGAATTCAGCTAGGTATCAATCTCCAATTAGGGAGGATATTGTTGATGATACAGAGCCTAGTAGTAGGGAAATTAGTGAAATTGAGTCTAGGGGTTCAGTAAGTAAGTGGATCAGGGAATACAAACGAGGGGAATGTAGATATTAATGATCACAATAATACAGGAGAAAATGTGCCTAATGAAGATATAGATACAGAGCCAACTTTCATAACTCCCAGGAGTTCTGAAAGAATGAAACAAACGCCTCAATGGTTTAATGATTATGTAATTGGGTAACAGTTAAGTTATTTTGTTACTTAGATCTTAAGAGAGAGGATGTTGTAGTAGAAGTACTTACGGTAGTGTGGTAACCACATAGCTACCATAAACCTTATAATCATGGAGTGACAGCCGCTCTGTGTGATGTCGATGCCTCGATGGGCTTGTCTCTGTGGTGGCGTCTCTTGAGTTGTTTCTATTGTAATTTGTAATTTGGACCGTATTATATTAAAGTGGATTAATCTCTAATGCCTATTGCCTAATGGTTTTCTTTATTAGTACACTAACTCTATACCAAATTTCATCTAAATCGTTTGAAGAGATAATTTTATTTGATTCCCGCGGGAACTCTTGAATTTTTTTAATCCCACAGGCATTTCTTACTTTTCCGTGATAAAAAGAACCCATTCAAAAAAACACGTTGATCCGTTGCTCTGTTGCAGCGTGATTGAAGGACTATTTAACGTCCTTTGGGATAGAATTTATAAAAACTGTGAATTGTGTATTTCATAATTTAAACCCGTTGCCCAAACGTCAAGTTTCATGGCTATAACTTGAAAAACCCCGGCCTTTTACACCAACTTACAACCCCTATTTTACCCGTTTGGGGGTGGATTAACTGTGACACACGTACTTCTTTATATTATATCAAAAGCCAAAATACCAAGTTTTGTTGTTATAACTTCAAAAATATCTTGACAAATGAAGGACATTCATCCCCTATTTCACCCCTTTGGGGGTCGAATTTTCAAAAATGGTGAAACACGTCCTTCTGCATATTATCTAACTGAAAGCCCAAATGCTAAGTTTCATGGCTATAACTTGATAAATGAAGGATTTTCATACAAACTTTCAACCCTTATTTTACCCCTTTGGGGGTGAAATTTTGAAAAACTGTCCCACACGAACTTCTTTATTTATTATCTACTTAAAGCCAAAATACCAAGTTTCGTTGATACAACTTGAGAAATATCTTGCGAAATTAAGGGCTTTCATATGAACTTTCATCCCCTATTTCACCCCTTCGGGGGTAGAGTTTTCAAAAACTGAAACACGTATTTCTTTATTTTTTTACCGGTAGCTTATATACCAAGTTTCGTGGATATAACTTGAGAAATGAAGGACTTTCATACAAACTTTACACTTAGGTAACATACCAAATTGTCTTTACTTCAAAAATTATTCATCCCTATTATCTACTTACCTCTTGAATCTCTTTATCAAATCAGTCTCCTTTCTATAATACTCTCAGAACTCTTCTACTTTCCTCCACTAACATACATCACTTGGTGTGTTTCAGGTGTAAGTATTGAACAAGCATTGGGTAAAAATGGCCCCTACAATGCAGACCAGACGGCAGGAATGCAGGCAGCAGCTCTAGAGGAACAGCAGAAACTTAAAAATGCCCTACAAGAGCACAAAACGCTGAAACAACTAAATGAACAACTTTAGAAGGAACATGACGATAGTGAAGCTGAGCTGAGAGTAATAATTGCCAGGAACTCACAGTTGAAGGCTGAACTGGCTAGCCTGCACAGCGCACACACACACACAGGTTTTAGAGGAGCGCGACCAGCTACAGTTGGCAGTTAGCTCTTTTAACCAGTGTATACAGACTTATGAAGAGGCTCTAGGAAGGATTTCAATGTTAGAGGATGAATTAAGCAGATCACAAAAAGTTATCAATCACAAATACAAAGACATGAAATTCACCAATAACTTGTACGATGAACTGCTTGCTTCATCCTCAGTCGCACCAGCTGTGGTAACCATCGATCTTACCTGTGACAGGCACGGCTCTTGTGCTAACAAAAAGTTACTATCAAATCAAAAACTTTATTTAAGTAACCTTAAAAAAATTAAAAAATACATTAAACTTGGCAAATTTATAACAAAAACTAAAAAATTAATAAATTCTAAGAAGACATATGCTAAAAACATTACATTAAGGAAGGAACGGTCAGATTTATTAATAAAACTGGATACATGTTGTTCTTCTATGCAGGAAATTAGAGAACAATATGAAAATGATGTAAAAATCCTAAATAATCAAGTAATGAAGTGTAACGTGATTTTAAAAATCGTTACAATGTTTTTGTTTATTTATAGCATTTGACACTGACAATATCTTTGTCATTGTCAAGTTTGAAGTTTGACGTCTTTGTTCTTTACTTTTTGGATTAGTGTCGCCTCAGACAATGTAAGATTATTAGATGTTATGAGTTTGAAACCGTGAATTTTGAAGTCAGAGCCGATAAAATTTGAATTTGTTTTTTTTAATTTGTTTTGCAGTAGTTAAAATACTCTCGGTTTCTGACTTGACACTTTTCTTCTCCGATTTGACCGATGGAGTCGAGCTTTTATTACTAACCTGGAAAAATGGTTTGAAACTTGATTATACTCGCTGATGGCGAGCATGTTTTGATAAATAAATTACTGGCGTCCTTTGGCGCTTTTAATCTCACCTTTTAACAAGACCTATAAATTAAACTTTAACGACATCTTTAATCTCACCTTTAACAAGATCTTTAACCTTTTTTTTTTATGGCGTAATCGTCAATTTTATTGTTCAAATATAACTATATATGATATTGGATTGAATGTTTACCTACATGGGAATTTGAAACGAGACGTAATGGCGTCTTGATTTGGTTTAACCTATCTTCATCCGCGCGAAATTAATGTGGAGAACGACTTATTTTTAATATTTAGTCATAAAACTTTACGTCGTATTTAATTTTTTTTTTTTAACTAAAATGTATGAAACCTTGTACACTTTTTTTAGGCTATTACCTAATAATGTATTGTAATATTGTTCGATAATCCTTTTTTATATAATTTAACTTTCTAAAACCACATTGTTTTAGATATGATTTTTTTTTTTACCCATGTATTGCCATTTTAATTTGAATATGTTGTTTTAAAATAATTTTTATTTCTAAATTAAGGTTTATAATATTAGTATTAGTAGAATGTAATTATAATATGACAACAAAAAATTAAAACTAAAAACTAAAAACCTAATCTAAAAGACCGCTACCAGTGGGCAGCGTGCCCAGAATGCTGGCAGCATTGCCGCGTTGTATTGCTATGCTCACTCGCTGAGCGAAATACATACCAGCACTCTGGTCACGTGTTGCCTCGACCAGGCGCGCAATATGATATGATTTTAATTTAGTTTTCTTTTCGCCTTTTATGTAAACAAGATACATACACAAACAGGATTTGATGTCGATAACTGGAGATTTTAAATATTTTTGGTTATTTCGCTTTTTCTTCTAATCTATGGCTTTTTAGTTAATAAAAAGCTAATACATTCGTATAGATATACGAGTGTATTATTGCGGAGCTACTAAACAAAAGAAGAAGATATATTTTATTATTTGAAATCGAAATACTTTTCTTAAATAGGTTGTCTGTGGCATTGTCTTCGGGCAAGCTTCACTTTTCTCTCGCTTTCTTGGATGATGGATGAAGTTTTGAAAATGTCTGGAAAGATGGCATAATTATGATTCTTTTGAATCGCCTGTAGGCGATTCTATTTGTTTAAAATTGCGGCGTCATATTGGCGGTAAGTCCTAACATATAATTTTCAGAAATCTTGAATTCCCCCAAATTTTGTATTAGTTTGACACGCGTTTTTTTGTTACAGCTTTTCCCTTTTGACTTGAATTCTATTTCATCGTATGAAATGAGGCTTGATATAAACCTTGATTAAGGATTATAGTCATAATAAATATGGATTGAAATCATCCACCTTTTCTTAATACAACATGGAGGTCGCAGATAATGGCGTTTCCATAACTTAATCGGTCACCATCTGCGCGTAATTTGAGTGTATGGCGATTTAACTTTAAATAATTAAACATAAGATATGTCGCGGTTCCTTAATTGAATCGTATTTTGATGGATTTTATCCAAAATTGTAGTCAAAGTTGACAAGGCAACTTTTGGGTTATTACCTAACAATTTTTGGTATATTTGGATCGGTAGAAATATATTATAGTTAAACTTAACTATATTTAGATCGGTAGAAATATGTACTTATTATAATTAAACTTAACTGAATATTGTAAAACAATGTCCTGATGTGACACTATGTAAACAAGTAACACGATGCTAACCTTTACTCAAAACTTTTGTTGAAATAAACACTTATATTATACCTTGCTTATTTAATTTTATCTTCTTTAGTTGAAGCCTCCAACTAGGATAGCACAATTATTAGTATTACCTTTTGGAAAACCCTCTCTTGAGATTAAAGGTTTGGTATTTTGCCGCCTGGGATATCTGGTGCTTTGGTACTTGACTGATAGGTGCTCACATGATTATATTCGGTGAGCTGGCGCCCGAAACTTTCTATTCTATTTCTAATTATTATTCTATTCAATTCTATTCTAACTATTCTATTTCTAATTAAAATTTTTGTTGAAATAAATTTTTATATTACATTTTTGGCCCCGCGAACAGGGACAGTGAAAAATTAAATACCGTGAAAAATTAATTACTTGAAAAAGTTAAAACTAGAATTTAAATACCCTTTTGAATATTTGAATACCTAAGTTGTTATCTATGTTGGAGAGTTTGAGTTAAGGATACGTTAGTACTCTGTGTTCTTGTCATATTTTTATAATTTATGGTGGTCGTAACTTTATTTAACTTTAATAATTACTGTGTTTATTGTGAAATTGTGAACTTTCTTTCAGCATAGCGATATTATATGTGTTTCTTTAGTGTGTAAGAATCCTAGCTTATTTTGCGCGTGTGACTGTGTTTGGTAATTTACGCTTGTCTAAATTTGTTTATCTAGTGAAAGTAGTGATAGTTATCATAATGGAAGACAAAGTTGTCATTGAGACTGAATGTCCTAACCCTGATGTGACTACAGATCCGATGATTACTTTGGATTATGACGATTCCCCTGTATCTAGACCGTCAACAACAAAGTCAGTGCCTTGTCCATCCGTCGTTAAACACCATTGCTATAAGCGCTTCGATTTCTCGAAACTTAACTTAACTTATAATGGTAAGTCTTGTCCGAAGGAGTTCCTCACAAGACTTGAAGAACTTAAACCAGTTAAAGGTTACAATGACGATCAGTGTTTCTTAGCTTTGCCTGTGCTGTTATCCGACATTGCCTTAAAATGGTACCGTGGTCGCAGAGCGTTCATAAATAATTGGTCACACTTCAAATTGGAATTTTTAGATCATTTTACTCCGAGAGATTTTGACTATAGACTCGAACATCAAATTAGAACCCGACAGCAGAAAACTTCTGAGCCTTTGTCTGAATTTATAATAGAGGTCATGGACATGTCTGCTAAATTGCAAAACCCTTTACCTGAGTCTACCTTGTTAGACATTGTAAAACATAACATGCTATCGCGTTATTCTTTTCATCTTATAGGGAAAGGAGTTCTGTCGCTTAACGAATTGGTTCATTTAGATTTTAGGGAAAGAAATTGATTCTTTTAAAGAAAGTAGATCTCATCCTGTTAATAGCAGCTCCTCTAATCCAAAACCTAGTAATAGTAGACCAGCTGTTTTTGTAAATCATAAAATTGAGTGCAAGAAGTGTGGTAGAGATGATCACTCCCATTTTAATTGTAAAACTTACCCCGGGAAGCATTGTTTTCAATGTAAACATCCCAACGTTATTACTAGAGAGTGTCCTAAGTGTCATCCGCCTGGTAAGACTATTTCCCATTCGGAAACTCAGTCAAAAAACTAGTTAGGCCTCATTGTGACAGTTTTCTTTTCAAAATTATAGGTACACAATGAATGAAAATAATTTTAAACATTCCGGTAATATTCAAGTAACTTCAGGTAATAATAAATTACACATAGAAACTCAAGTAGCTCCTTTTTTGAAATTTAAACACTCAGATAATCGACCATATATGGCATTTACAGTGAAAGGTCGCGACTTTTTAGGCTTAATGGACAGTGGTGCACAAATTAGTGTTCTTGGAAATAATTCACATCTACTTTTTACGGATATGGGATTTTCTATGCAACAACCTACTTTTTCAGCTGCAACAGCTGATGGTAAATATCAACAAGTTATTGGATGTATGGAGTTACCTATTAAGTGTGCAAAACGTGTTAGACAGTGTAAGTTTGCTGTAATTCCATCATTTACTAGCGATGTTATTCTTGGTATCGATTTTTGGGTTAATTTTGGTATTTTGTCTAAATTACAAAAAGAAATTTCGGTTGTAAATTCATTAGAAGGTGATTTCCCCTTTGAAATTGCTTCAATAATACCTGCTTCAGGATTATCTATTGAGCAGAGATCCAAATTAAATGAGATGCTCAGTCATTTGAGAATATTTCCTATGAAAAAAAAGGATTAGGTAAAACCGATTTGGTTCAGCATAAAATAGTTACTGTTGGTGAAGCTATTAAACAACGTTATTATTCATTGAGTCCTGCTAAATTAAAAGATCTAAATTCGGAAATTGATAAAATGTTAGCCGAAGGCATAATTCAACCTTCTAGATCACCATGGAGTAGTCCATTAGTTCTTGTGACAAAGAAAGATGGAAGTCTTAGAGTTTGTTTAGACTCCAGAAAGTTAAACTCCGTGACTGTTCGTGATTCATATCCATTGCCTTATATATCTAGGATATTAGTAAACCTTAGAGATGCTAAGTACCTTAGTTCTATAGATCTCTCTAAAGCATTTTATCAAATTATGTTAGAAGAAACTTCTAGGGAAAAGACGGCGTTTGTAGTCCCAGGTCGTGGTCTGTTTGAATTCGTGAGGATGCCATTTGGTGTGACAAATGCACCCGCCGAATTACAAAGGCTTTCTGATCGGTTGTTTGGACCGGAATTCGATAACAAGTTGTTCTGTTACCTAGACGATATTATCTTGGTTTCAAAAGATTTTGACAGTCATTTAGCACTTTTAGATAAAGTATATAATAGATTAAAAGAGTCTGGACTCACCATTAATTTAACTAAGTCCGAATTCTGTAAGGAAAAGCTTAAATATTTAGGATATATTGTGGACAAAAATGGCTTACATACAGATCCTGAAAAGTTAAAAGTAATCAAAAACTATCCTCAACCCAAATCAATTAAACATGTTAGAAGTTTTATTGGTATGTGCTCGTACTACCGTAGATTTATCCCAAATTTTTCACATTACGTTGCCCCATTAACTAAGTTAACTAGTTGTAAAAAGAATAATAAAACTAAGTTTATTTGGAATGATGAAGCAGAGCAGTCTTTCAACTACCTTAAGAATGCTTTGATGTCAGCTCCTGTACTACAATGTCCTAATTTCGACAAACCTTTTTCGGTCCATTGCGATGCTAGTGGCTACGCAGTTGGTAGCGTTTTAATGCAAGAAGATGATTCTGGTCAGCAACATCCCATAGCTTATTTTTCTAAATTGTTGTCTAAAACCGAACAAAATTATAGCGTAACAGAGAGAGAACTTTTGGCAGTATTATTATCCATAGAGCATTTTAGACCTTAT
Source organism: Erebia epiphron (assembly GCA_963932025.1). Lineage (NCBI taxonomy): Eukaryota > Metazoa > Arthropoda > Insecta > Lepidoptera > Nymphalidae > Erebia > Erebia epiphron. The sequence goes on from OZ009948.1 coordinate 5,375,647, forward strand.
GTTGAAGGTACAGAATTCACTGTAGTTACAGATCACTCCAGCTTGAAATGGTTTCTGAATCTAACCAACCCTTCCGGTAGATTGGCTAGATGGTCCACACGTTTGTCCCAGTTTAAATTTAACATCATTCATAAGAAAGGCAGTAATCATACCGTCCCTGACGCTTTATCTCGCATAGAAATTTTAGAAATTATAGCATGTCCAGAAGAAATTCAAGATCCTTGGTATGCAAAAGTTTTCATAGATTGTCAGAAGTATCCTTCAAAATTCAAAACCTTTAAAATAGAAAATGATATATTGTATAGATATGTAAAACCTAAAACTGTTCTAAATCAAAATTTAGCCTGAAAGATAGTGATACCCAGAGAAAATGTTTTGGAGACTATTAGTAGCAATCATGATAATGTAAATTCTGGTCATTTTGGCATACATAAAACTTTAGAAAAATTAAGAATGCATTATTTTTGGCCTAAGATGTTTCGTGATGTAAAAGACTATATAAACAAATGTGATACTTGTAAAGCTTACAAGCATTCTACTTCAGCTCCTTTAGGTTTTATGTCAAATCCCAAGTTAATTGACCGTCCCATGAAAATGTTATCTTTAGATATAGTAGGTCCTTTACCTAAATCTTATTCTGGCTATGTTTATATACTTACTGTGGTTGATGTGTTTTCAAAATTTTGTTGGATCTTGCCTATGAGAAAAGCAACTACTAAATCAATCACCAATTTATTACAGAAAGAGATTTTCTTGAAATTTGGCACCCCGATGATTTGCATCTGTGACAATGGAGTTCAAATGACATCCCACTCTTTTAAGCGTTTCGTTAAAGAATATCAAATTCCTAAAGTATTTTACAATACACTATATACACCCCAAAATAACCCTGTAGAGCGATTCAATAAAACAATAGAAACGTGCATTTCCTGCTATGTTGAATCTGATCATAGGACGTGGTCCAGGTTTCTGCCACATGTCCAAGCTGCTATCAATGGCACAGTTAATTTAGTGACTGGTTACACCCCAAATTTCCTTATGTTCGGTAGAGAGATCCTTCTTGATGGCACTTTACACAAATTTTCTTCAATATCTGACCCTTCAGAGCTAACTATAGGGAGTCCGACTGATTATTCAGCCGCCCTTGATATTTTGGTAGATATTTTTAATAAAACTATTAATAATTTGGCTAAATCCTATAATAGGAATGCCAAGTATTATAATAAGGGGAGAAAAGTCATTTCTTATTGTGTTGGAGACATAGTTTGGAGGCGCAACTTTGTGCAATCCCATGCTGCTTCGTTCTTTTCAGCTAAATTAGCTCCTAGATTTGTTAAATGTAAAATAATAAAGAAGATTTCAGATACTGTTTATATATTGAAAGATTTGGCAAAGAATAGTACAGGTAGATACCATATAAAAGATATTCTTAAAATTTGACAAAATTAAAACTTAAAATTAATTTTAATTTGAAAAGGATTATGCAGAAGCTAACACAGTAAGGACTAATCATTTTGTATAGGATTTTTGGCTTCTTTGTCAATCCTATACTTATTTTTGGTTGCGGTTGTTTTGTTTGCACCGCGTTACCTTATTTTGTATATATGTATATGTATATATATGTACAGACTTTGTTTAGGGTTTTCGGTTAGCCATTGCTCCGGATTATCCCCTACTTGTGTCCGCCATTGTGAACGGGCAAGTAGTTTGTAAATATGTACAGATTATTTTGTGGGTCCTTAGTTACTCATACCCTGTTTGTGTCCGCCGTTGTGAACGGGCAAGTAGTTTGTAGATATGTATAGTTTTGTATTTTTGTTTTACAACCATAGCCTTGTCTCACCCTTGTGGACATGTATGCTAGCTCCTTTTGCCCTTGGCAGGACGTTGGGTTGGTGATGTTTGTTCTTATGTAACACATCATTTTGTCTTACATGATGTTTGTTCTTGTGTAACACATCATTTATTTTGTTGTGCGGCGAAGGTGCCCAGTGCATTGATCAGTTGTATACTAATTCTAGAATCTATTTGTTTCGGCTTAGTTGTGTTAGGTTGGTTTATCATTTCACCGCCTTAGTTGCTTCGTGACTTGATCAGTAGTATATCAATCCTAATCACACACTCTATATAAATTATATTTCCCTTCTTCGCTAGGTAGATTGGTTTATCAACTCACGGCGTTGGTGCCTAGTGTTTTGATCAGTAGCATGCCAATTCTATGCAAGCTTAATTTAAGTTATTGCGATTGTCATAGATTGCTTTTCAATCTTTTACAATTTTTTTTTATTTTATGTAATTTTGTTTTGATAACTAAATTTAACTTTTAGGTAAGGAAAGAAAAAAAAAAATTCTTTTTTTTTTCTTTTTCCTAGAAAGGGGAAATTGTAACGCGTATTTTCAATTCTCGTTACATAACCTCGAAAATTAGTTTGTTTACAAAATATTATTTTGACAATGTTACTTGTCATTGACAAGTTTGACGTTTTAGTTGTTCCTCTCTAGTTTTTGGTAGTGTTTGGTCACACAGACATGTTAGTCTATCGATTTCTCTAGGTAAATTCTGTGTTGGAGCCGATTGAAATCGAAATACTTTTCTTAAATAGGTTGTCTATGGCATTGTCTTCGGGCAAGCTTCACTTTTCTCTCGCTTTCTTGGATGATGGATGAAGTTTTGAAAATGTCTGGAAAGATGGCATAATTATGATTCTTTTGAATCGCCTGTAGGCGATTCTATTTGTTTAAAATTGCGGCGTCATATTGGCGGTAAGTCCTAACATATAATTTTCAGAAATCTTGAATTCCCCCAAATTTTGTATTAGTTTGACACGCGTTTTTTTGTTACAGCTTTTCCCTTTTGACTTGAATTCTATTTCATCGTATGAAATGAGGCTTGATATAAACCTTGATTAAGGATTATAGTCATAATAAATATGGATTGAAATCATCCACCTTTTCTTAATACAACATGGAGGTCGCAGATAATGGCGTTTCCATAACTTAATCGGTCACCATCTGCGCGTAATTTGAGTGTATGGCGATTTAACTTTAAATAATTAAACATAAGATATGTCGCGGTTCCTTAATTGAATCGTATTTTGATGGATTTTATCCAAAATTGTAGTCAAAGTTGACAAGGCAACTTTTGGGTTATTACCTAACAATTTTTGGTATATTTGGATCGGTAGAAATATATTATAATTAAACTTAACTATATTTAGATCGGTAGAAATATGTACTTATTATAATTAAACTTAACTGAATATTGTAAAACAATGTCCTGATGTGACACTATGTAAACAAGTAACACGATGCTAACCTTTACTCAAAATTTTTGTTGAAATAAACACTTATATTATACCTTGCTTATTTAATTTTATCTTCTTTAGTTGAAGCCTCCAACTAGGATAGCACAATTATTAGTATTACCTTTTGGAAAACCCTCTCTTGAGATTAAAGGTTTGGTATTTTGCCGCCTGGGATATCTGGTGCTTTGGTACTTGACTGATAGGTGCTCACATGATTATATTCGGTGAGCTGGCACCCGAAACTTTCTATTCTATTTCTAATTATTATTCTAATTCTATTCTATAAATATATTTTTTAATAATTTTTTTATTATTATTACCTTTTGATAAAATGTGTGTTTGTAATGAACAAACACAAATTTTTATATTACAATATCCAGAATAACAAAAATGTACAATTCCATTAGTACAGAGGTAGACGTTTTTCATGATACGCTGCCAAAATTCAAAAAAGAAACGTTAAGATTGTTAAGGTCGACTTAAGTTTACTTTATACATATTAATGATTGTTTTTTTTTTCTTTCCTAAAAAATTTAAAGTTTTTTTGTTTTTTAATGTATTATTTTTAAGTTTAGATTTTTTTGTAGAGTAATTTTTAATTTTACACGTATAAGCTTTTTTTTTTGGCACCTTTTATAAATTGTTCATTTAAGCAAGTGTCATAAATGTGTCTAGTTTTTAAGGTTATTTTAATGTACAATTTTTGGCTGTCCAAATAAATAAATATAAATATAAATATAAATAAAAGAGAAGAGTTTAAGTAGATAAGAATTGAAACACGATATAGAACAATGTAAAAGTAATGATTTTAATAATATATGTAGTTGCCATTTTTGATCCACAAGCAGTTTTACCTTGTCCAATTGGCCAATCGTCAGCTTTCTTTTATAAATCAAAGTTGAATTGTTATAATTTCACGGTGAGGAACTATTTTCTTTTTGTTAATGATATAAAGAAAGTTAATCAGTTTATGTTCTTATGTAATTAATATTTTGCTTTAGGTATCCAATATAAATAATGATGATACTACAGTTTGCTTCTTCTGGCACGAGGGGTCTTGGGAAACGCGGCGCCAATGAAATTGGAACATGCGTTTACAAGTTTTTGGAGGAGCTGTCTAGTAAACAACCAAATAAGGACATAATATTATATTCTGATAATTGCTGTGGACAGCAAAAAAATAAGTTAGTTTTTTAGAAATTTACTTATATAGAGTTAGATAATAGGATCGCCATTTAAAATACCTGATATGCATTTATAGGTAACTAGAAGGCAGCGGATATCGCATTTACATAATAATATTAGCAGATATTTATTTGTAAATAATTATTTTTCTTGTTTCAGATTCGTTTTTGGAATGTATTATTTTGCTGTGAACACATTGCCTATAAACTCGATCACACATAAGTTTCTTATTATATTATTTATTATTAGTTATCTTATTATACCCAGAATAAAGCCGATGCCGTCCATTCTGTAATAGAAAAGAATATTAAACGTGCAAAAAAAGCTGGGCCAATATACACTCCGGCAGAATACATAAGCCTTATAAAAAATGCCAAGAAAAAGGGTAATAAATATACAGTCAAAGAAATTAATTTCGGTAAAAATATAGACGTCCGGTACTTGCGTACGGGGGTGGGAAGGGGAGGGGGGAGGGGGAGGGGTAGAGGGGGTAGCCTACCCATTTCCCCCCTGCGGAAATGAATAGTTTTCCAGTAATGATTTTTTTGTAAAATCTTAACCTCAAATTTTTTGGAAGGATTTTTTAATACGGAGATCCCCCACCATATGGCGGAGGCCCGGTCCACGGAGCCCCGCTTCGCGGGGCTCCTTATTCTGGGACGTAAACAAAGGAAATAACCACAGAAGAGGTTCAGACCCCGCCATCCCCTTCTTAACCTAAACTATCTGAGTCGGAGTGCCCCCAAGTCCCGAGCTCGCTTCGCTCGCTCTTGCAAAGGCCTTAAAACCCCTTAAGTAATAGTGCCAAGGTCAAACGTAAAAGCAATCAAAAGAGTCCAAAAACAAAGCAAAAGTCGTCGAGAAAAGAGGAAAAACACGGCGACGGCACTAAACTCAACAGAGAACATTCGCGTGACCACTAGAGAAACGGCAGGGCGACCGCGTAACTTTTGCGTCAATCATTGATACATCGCAATCACCTCCGATTGGTTAACACTCTTCCACTATTGGAGGAAAACCATTTTATTAAGTTGTTTTATTAAATAACACGATTTATAAATCAATTGTTCGTCTAATTATATTTTATGAAATGATAATTTGTCTGTTAATTGTTTTGTCAAGTGAATTATTTGTAGGACCAAAAGTTTTATAACGATTAATATATGATTCATAATTTTGGGAAACGTTGTTTGTGAAATGAAAATTAGTTATTTGTTTTTTGCCAAATGATTGGTCACCGATGTTAAGTTGAACGTAAGCAAGGATGTTGATGGAAATTCGATTAAGACCTCGGATATCAAAGCGATCAAATTTACGAAAGATTCAGAGACATACCATTACAGGGGCAGCTACAAGTCAGACAAGTGGACAGTAGCAAACATTCGAGTAGGCCGTATTGGTAATAGAAGAATAGAATTGTAAGGTGTGCAATGTGGTTATGAAGGCGGGAAAATCAGAGCTCAAAAAGCATGGTGGTGGAAAAGTTCACAAAAAAAATATGGAGGCGTGGCTACAGTCTCATACAAATCAACCTTGTATTACAACATTTGTTTCAGAACATACAAAACTGAAAAACACTGAAGCTGCCATTTGTCCATATATCGTCGAAAACAATCTTCCTATTTCATCAATTGAACCTTTAATTGAATTGATTAAATCTTTACCAGAGAAGGCAATCACATCGCAAATCTCTTTAGCCAAACAAAAAGCTACTAATGACATTAGGAATGGTTTGCGCCCAATTTTTAATCAAAAACTTGTTAGTGAACTGAATCATCATTTGTTTTCCGTTTATATTGACGAAACAACTGATGTTAGCGTCAAAAAGCAACTAGCGATACTAGTCAGCTACTGCCATAATTTTGTAACAAAAGTAGATGTGATTGACGTAGTACATTGCCCTGACGGGACCGCTATGGCTTTGTACACACAAATGATTAACACACTAAAAGAAAATAATGTGCCTCTTCAAAACTGGATAGGCTTTTGTGCTGATACGACTGCAGTCATGATGGGACAGCATAACTCTGTGTCTCAACTAATCAAACTAAACTATCCTCAAGTATTTGTGTCAAAATGCTCATGCCATATGATACCTACATCTGGTGGCGAGTAACGCATGCACCAAGTTAAGCAACTCTTTAGAAGATTTGTGCCGCAATGTATACAATCATTTTGGGAGGAGCCCTAAAAATTCTGCTGCTTTCAAAGTGTTTCAAACCTTCCATGAAGTCAAACCTCATAAAATATTGAGAGCTTGTCAAACCAGGAGGTTGTCGCTTCAAGCATGCGTGCGAAGAATTTTAGAGCAGTGGGATCCATTGCAGAGTTACAGGAGAATATTAAGCTTCGAAGATCCAACACATGCAAACTGCCACACTCTCCAAACCTTGGAGAACCCGTTAATAAAAAGCCAAATGCATTTTGTAGACTACGCTCTTGGACTGTTTAACGATTTTAATTGCATGTTTCAAGCTGACTATCCTAAATTCTCAGAATTGAAGACTGAAACTGAGGAATTAATCAAAACATTGGCGTTAAATTTCATGAATAGAAATTATGTCAAACAAACCCCTGCTAACCAAATCAATCCTCATCAGACAGAAGAACATCTTGAATTGAAACGTATCTATTTAGGTGTGGATGCAACCCATTTATTAACAGAGGTGAAAAATAAAGAAAACTGTGAGGTTCAGAAAATTTTTCAGTCAGCAAAATTGTTTTATATTGAAGCGATCATACAAATTAAGAAACGATTTGTATTTGAAGATGAGCACAATGATTTGTCTTTTTAAAACCCGAAAAATGCCAATGATTTGCAACCTACATCATTGTACGAAATCGCGAAAAAACACATTCCATTGTAGATTTAACAGAGCTGGACAAGGAATGGAGGAATCAAAGTCTCCTTGCAGATTGTAACGATTCCATGGATACTGTAGGCTATTGGAAAAAAATAATGTTGACAGCAGACCCAAACTCCTGCACTGCCAATTTTGGTAAACAGAAATCTATAAAACTTGGGGCTGTATACTCACCTCTTATTCCAAGTCAGTTTACCCAATCAGCACATACATTTTAGCACAGAATAATATTTTAGGCCTTAAACAGAATGGAAATAAGGGTAATTATACGCCACCTGCACGTGTTGTCACTGTTTCTTTTATACGGCAACACGCTAGTCCACGGTAGTCCGTAAAAAATAGTTCCGAAATTTACCGCAATATTTTAAGCTAGGTTTTACCCATGATTTCCCGCAATTTCAACTCTTAATGTCTTCCCCTTTTTCTTCCCCTATGGACCCTAATTTCCCCTCAAATGGGGAATTTCCCCTCATTGTGGAAACACTGTTTATGTCATACAAAGCAGAACAACCTTAGAACATTAATTAACAGAGCAAGACCACATTAAGTACAAAAAAAAATCTTAAAATTGCTCTCCTGTAAAATTGCTAATACTGCAATTGGATGGCTTAGTTCTAAAAGTCACTAAGTCCATTTTTATCGATATTGAGATTGCCAGGTCAAAAAAATCTCTGTTTTTTTCTCTATAGACTGACTTAATTCTTTTTTCAATAAAATGACCCTAAGTAGGTTTTTGCCAATTCAAAACATCCCTAAATCCTGTCGAATAAGATCAGTAAGTAACTAAATCCAATCCTAATCCAAATTTAAACAACAAATACCTAAATCCATTGATTTTTTAGTTTAAAATCACTAAGTCCATGTGTTTTTAATCTATGTATTCTGGACACCCCAGAAGTCGTTTTTTTTCCACTGTTTGAAATTCTACCAAGTTTTTGGAGTAGTTAACTCTAAAAACTATTTTATTGTTTAAAATTTAATAATCTTGTGAAAAACGTAATGTGATTTGCAAAATGAACGATGATAAACTAAAACGGTAAGTAAGTTCTTCTGAAAATGAAGTGTGTCTGTCGTTTTTATTTAAATTTGTGTAATGTTTTGATTGTATAATTATTTTAACAAAAAGGTACTTTTTTGTACTTTAGGCTTATGGAAGAGAGTGGGCTATTGGATGCGACTTACGATGATTATGATTCGTCTGGCAGTGAATGGACTCCGGAAAATGAAACCACAAACAAAGGTTCAACCTCCGACAACATTCATGTGGAAAACAGCCCGTTGGATTGGTATGTACAATAATTTTAAACCTACCCACATTTCGGTATATTATGTTATATATTTTATTAGTTCACAGATTGGCAGTGGTATTACGGAAAATAATAGTGAAAGAGATACTGATACATATTTAATTACCGTCAGAAACATAAACGAAAAACGAATCAAGTTAAATGAAAAAACGGGAAATATTGAATCAGACAACGACTTTGATGATAGTGTAGAGGAAATAGAAATTAATGATTTAGTAAATAGTGGAAATGAATGTCGAGCTGTTGAAAATATTAAAACGAGAAATATTTTAAATGAGATAACTGGTGAGTTTCATGAGGTAGAAGAAAATGATGAAGAAGTTGAAGAAGTAGTGAAAAAGCGTGGGAAAAAAAGAACACGTAAGCCACAAAACTGGAAGAAAAATTTAGCCAAAAATAAAAACGTCAAGAACCATGTTCAGCGCGAAATACCAAAATGTCGATGCAAGTGTAAAGAAAAACTATCAGAAAAAGAGGCTAACAGTATTTTCAACAAATTTATTAGTTTATCTTCTCATACCAATCAAAACATATATCTGCAAGGTTGCCTTCAAGAAATTAATCCAGCTAGATTTCGTCCGACAAAGTCTCCGTCAAAGGCAAGACCGCGAAAGGTTTTTAAGTACCATGTTAGCCTGAAAAACAGAACTGTACTGTTATGCCAGCAAGCTTTTCTGGCCATACATGGCATTAAAAGAGAAAGGCTTCAGCGCAAAGTGCAACAAAAAGATAAAGACATTACCGACTTGAGAGGAATGCACAGTCATTCTACTTATAGCCAAGATGTTATACAGAAAGTTCACGAATTTATTGAAAGTATACCATCAAGAGAATCACACTACTCCAGAGAATCTAGTAGACATAAAAAATACATTGATTCAAATTTGTCTGTTGCTGAACTACACAGAAAATTCATACATGATAACCCTGAAACAAACATAAAGTACAGTAAGTTCAATGAGATTTTTAATAAAGATTTTAATATTGCTTTCGGACACCCTAGAAAAGACATTTGTGCGACCTGCGAAAAGATTAAAGTTCAGATTGATTTTGCGACAGTAAACAAAGTCCTCCAAACCGTTAATTCTTTGAAAATAGAAAAAGAACTTCATTTGCGAAAGGCTGAAGCGTTTTTGAAAGCAATCACAAAAACTGAAACTGAGAAGCAAAACAATAAACTATCGCTTTGCTTTGATTACCAGAAGAATCTGCCATTACCTGTTACCAATGTCTCTATAGAATATTATTCACGTCAGCTGTGGTTACACAATTTCGGTATTCACAATCTCTCTAACAACACGGCTTCCATGTATTTATATACTGAAAACTATGGACAAAAAGGACCAAATGAAGTCATAACAGCTTTGGCAGACTATATCGAGCACAACAAACTTCCAGAGCATACCCACCTGCACCTGTTTTGCGATAACTGTTTTAGCCAAAACAAAAATCGTTATCTGTTCGCTTTCCTGGATCAATTATGTGCCCACAATATCTTTCAAAAAGTAACAATTTTGTATCCGATTCCTGGACATAGCATGATGCCAATCGATCGAGATTTTGCATTAATAGAGAGAAAGCGCATTAGAACTGATAAAGTGTATACACCTGGCTATTACATAGATATGATAGAAAACTCACGCAACACAAAGAAATTCGAAGTTGTATTCTTAGAAAAGAATCTTAGAGATGAGGAAAATCCTGAAGATCGAGTATTAAAAGTTAAAAATTACAAAAGCCTGTATGAAACTCATATTAAACCATCAATTAATGGAATAGCAGTATGCAGACAAGTAAGATTTCAAAGATTTCGACACCCTGAGTTTAGTAACTCCATGACAGGACAAAACTTTAAAAAGATGACATTGTATTGTGTTGGCATGGGTGGTAAAATCACGGCAGATCTCAGCGACTGCTATCATGAGATGGTACCATTAAAACCAGCAAAAGTTCAGGATATTAAGAAACTCCTTGAATATGTCCCTGTTGAAAAACGTCGATTTTATGATGAGATACTGTTAGCAGCTACATCTTCAGAGAGACAGCAGGAAAATGAAGATAACGACACAGAAACAGAAATTTACGAATAAATAGATTTAAAAGTATGTAGTAGGTAGTGTGTTTGTCTTTCTAAACTAAATATTTAAGATTTAATTTTGAATTAGAATTCAGTTTTGCTATTTTTGATTCTATATAAATGATTACTTAAGAAAATATGTCACTAACTCCAAAGAATTTTGTTAAGAAATCTCTAACTCCACCGATTTTGCGATAACTCCTAAATTTTGAGTAAGTCATACTGCGCATAATAATTGAGAAATATATTTTTTTTAAACGTCTCTTTAAAGGTTACCAAATAAACAACTAACTAATTTTTTAAATTTTATTTTTATTGAACCACTCCTTTTAAAAACCAATTTTAGCACTTCAAATGACATTATGTCAAAACAAGGAAAATGGACTTAGTGACTTTTAGAACTAAGCCATCCAATTGTGCCCTTGTTCTACCAAAGCTGCGATATAATAAAAAATACAAGTCCTACAAACCTATTATTTACGCAGACAACGGTAGCGGTATCGCCGATTATTTCTTAAATAATCGCCGAAAACATCAAACAACACGTGCCCCTTTAAAAGTAGTTAAGAATCGTACCCGTAAAGCAATCCTTTGGAATCCGTGCTGGAAAAATGAAACAACTAAGTCTCAAAAATTTATCAGAAATATTAATTAATTAGCACAATCAAACACAAATTCACGAAATAGCAAGAGGAGACAACCACAGATTGGTATAAAATACTACGTATTGAGAGTTGAGACAACTCACAACTGACAAGTGACAAATGACAATGTCATAATATCACCACAGGTGAGCGAAATGAGTATATACCGTAGACAGAGTAAGACATATAGACCGGGTTTCAGCGTATAACACGATAGCGATAGTCATAATGCGATATTTTCATAATGGTAAATAAGAATAGGTTTTTAGTTTAAATTGAGGAAAGTCAATAGGTTTGTGGTTTACTATTTCTAATCAAAGTTTTGAACACTCTTTAATTTTTTATTTTGATACATTGTAGTCCAGCTTCGAGTAGAAGCGAATAATAGAATTTAAAAAAATTGACTAGTCCCATCCAACGACCTCAATTAATTTTAACGTTTAAACTATCGTGAGAGATATTCATCATAAATATACATAACCCGGATACACTCACGTTTTTTATGTCGGAAAAGTGCCCGACTAGTTTCGAACCCGTTCGGGGCCCTTATTCATGAGCCTATTCGCGCGACGCGGTCGCTGCTCGACTACGGTTCGCATGTCGTGCAGCCCTCTGAGATGGTTGGGGTGGGGGGGAGGTGACAATGCGTCTTCTCCCGACGACTCCTGCTGATCGTCTTCACTGGGGTCGTCATTTTGATGCAAGCACGCCGAGCTGACCGTGTCAAATTCCAAGTTTGCAGAGTGTACTATATTAGTGTTAAAAAGCGGTTTCCACGCTGGGGGCAGCATCCATCCACCATCACGGTTAAAATTCGGGTGACGACTGATCTCTATGGCTTCTCGTATTTTCCGAGGTACTAGTAACTTTTCCCTGGCCAACACAGACGTCTTGTAGAATCTTATGTAGTGAGTCGTACCCGAACTGAGCAGATGTTCCGCTATGGCCGACCCATTGGTGTCCACATTTTTAACACTACGTATGTGCTCCATCACCCTTATCCGGATGTTCCGACACGTCTCACCTATGTAGTTTTTACCGCAGTCACACGGGATCATATACACACCCGGCACATCTAATGGGTCCCGGTCTTTCGGTGAACGCAGCATACTACGTATGCAACCTGGAGGACGGAATCTGGTCTTGATATCACATTTTCTTCGTAGAAAGTGACCTATCTTGTCCGTCACTCCTTTGATATAAGGCAAGAAGGCTGGAAAACGATGTTTTTTGAATCCGAGTATTAAGTCCCAACCGTGAACTCTGACGCCAGTTATACCCATTACGTTCCAGGGCGTATCTGACACGATCAAGTTCTTCCTCTATGTACGGTGGGTCACACAGCCTTAGGGCTCGGTTCATGAGACTTCTTGGCACAGACGCCAGGTGCGAGGGATGGTGGTGTGAATTCGCGTGTAGATATTTATTGGTATGTGTGGGTTTTCGGTAAACAGTCGTACAAAAACCACCGCCTGGTACTCTTATGACCATCACATCCAAAAATGGCAAGCTTCCCTGTTTCTCTTCCTCCATGGTGAACCGTACCTTCCTATGTAACCCATTAAGATGCTGGAATATACCTGGCAGATCATCCTTTTTAACTATGGCAAACACATCATCCACGTAACGTAGCCAGAGTCGCGGTTTGACCGGCATCTTGTCTACCAACTCACTTTCTACCCATTCCATGAAAATATTCGCCGTCACGGGTGCAATAGGGGAACCCATCGCAACACCGTCTATCTGAAGGTAGTACTCACCCCGCCAACAGAAATAGCCGCTCTTGAGTGAAAACGTGAGTGTATCCGGGTTATGTATATTTATGACCTCAATTAACATAGAGGGGCCCTGTCAAACAAAGAATGTGGGCGCATTTTATTTAAGGAACGCCATCAACACCATCTAGTCTGAAAAGCGGGAACTTGCTTGCAACATCTTGAATGAAAGCTTGAAAACGTATGACTCGGTCATAGATAATCATAGCCATAGAAGCCGTAAGGCCGTAAGGCCAGTTAGTAAAAAAAAAATATACAGTTTGCCGCGGAAATTAAATGATTGCGTAATGGATAAAAATACTAACGTCTGTAAACCCTAGTTTGTTAAATACTCTATATATCTGTAAAACCATAGAGTAAGAATAAAGCATAGAGAAGGCATTGTAATAATAATACCGCAAGTGAGCGAAATGAGTATAAGTATATGCCAATGCCATGGAGTGACAGAGCGCGAAAATCTCTTTTCTTGTCCTGCTTAGAGTATTACTTGTTTTTGTTGGCCACATAAGCTAATAGGCGGCAAACAATCCTGTGTCGTTTTTGTTATTCGCCCATATTCGTACGAAATCAGAATTGAACAAAGTGGTAACCGTGCTCGTAGCCCGAGTTAGGAAAAAAGTGGTTTTACTTATAGACAATTGGCTACTTGACAGCTGTAACTATAAAATATGAAATATGTTAGATTTGGTAGCTTGGTTGGTTAACAATAATTATAAAATACTAGCTGATGCCCGCGACTTCGTACGCGTGGTATAAGTTTTTTTGGATTCCCGCGGGAACTCCTCAATTTTCCGGGATAAAAAGTGGCCTATGTCACTCTCCAGGTCCTCAACTATACCCATGCCAAAAATCACGTCGATCCGTTGCTCTGTTGCAGCGTGATTGAAGGACAAACCAACAAACCAACAAACCAACAAACAAAGTGACTTTCGCATTTATAATATTAGTAGGTATGATGTGTTCTGCATTAAAAGAAATTGTAAATATTTTATTTTTTCAAAACAAATTTGAGAGTTTTTTATCTGTGGATTACAAGAAGCGAAACGCGGGCGGTCATGAATCATGATAGAGCCCCGTGTGACGTCACATTTAAAAAAAAAATACGTCGTGTGTACTAATGTTTGCGTATTGTTGAGAAAATCAACACTAATATATTTCGATTTGTGATTGTGAGAGGAATGGAATGCTATACAGCTGATAATGCAAATCTGCCTAAACTCGGTTCATTTATTGTTGACAAATTTATTTGCGTGTAAGCTTTTGCTCTGCCGAGTTTCCTAATTTAAAATCTTACATGCATCGATATATTATATGTAGGTACTAGATGGGCCCTTTCATAGAAAAAGGTCGGGCGACCGACTTTGAGAGCGCGTTCCTAACCTGTCTTTGTCCCCATCGTAGCGCTGTCACGGTCGCTCGTCGTGTAGATAATTTGTTATTCTTAGGTTAACATCTAAAGTCTTATTAGTTTGGCACACAATTTTTATTTTAAGGTAAGTGTTTCAAGTCACAATGATACATTTCCAAAAAAACGTTATTTAATCTTCCTATTTAATATTTGTATCCATTATGCAATCATTTAATTTCCGCGGCAAACTGTATGATATTTTTTTAAGGTTCCGTACCCAAAGGGTAAAAACGGGACCCTATTACTAAGACTCCGCTGTCTGTCTGTCTGTCTGTCTGTCTGTCTGTCTGTCTGTCTGTCTGTCTCCAGGCTGTATCTCATAGACCGTGATAGCTAGAAAGCTGAAATTTTCACAAATGATGTATTTCCGTTGCCGCTATAACAACAAATACTAAAAATTAAAAAAAAAATATATTAAGGGGGGTCCCCATACAATAAACGTGTTTTTTTTCGTATTTTTTGCTCAATATTAAAAACGGTAACAGGTAGACGGTTCAAATTTTCACAGAATATTAACTTATATATTACCTTTCAAAATAAATAATTAAATATCAATAACGTAAATATTAAAGGGGGGCTCCCATACAACAAACGTAATTTTTTGATATTAACAGTAAACCTCTACAAACAAAGTTAGTTTTGCGGTTCATTAACAAAGGTAATTATACCTACTTCTTGAGTACGGAACCCTCGGTGCGCGAGTCCGACTCGCACTTGGCCGGTTTTTTTTATTATCTGGTCCTTGCTTACATGTAATACACAAAGTAATTACCCTATATACCTACATTCTAATTTCTACTCTATGAAAGTAATAGTAATTAGGTCTCGTGTTTAAGACCTAAGAAAGTACTTCTGTAAAGTGACAGAAATATGTAATATTGTTTAGACTTTAGAGGAATGTGTTTATACAATTGGACAAGATACGAATTAATTATTATTTATAGTATTTCTACACATGTCTTGTAGCTTGTAATTTTCACAATAGCATCAAAAAAGCTGTAAACTCTCAAAATCCCCTTAGGCTGGCAAGTAACCGGATTCCGTCGTCGTCGTAGTTAGCTTTGTTTTATTTTGATCTATGATGTCACAGCCTGCAAATGTCACGTGACCGGCTGTTTTCGCGCGAATTTAAAATTAATGTATTAAAAATGTATTTTTTCTAACATATAACGCTAAAAATAAAGACACAGGATGGCTCTCGTCGGTATTCATTGCTCCAATCCACTAATCCCAAACTATTAAATTCAACCACGAGTTATGAAACAACTATTATTATTATTACAATTATACAAAGATAAATTAGAATTGCGCCAGATAAAAACGATTCGTCGTGCAAGCGGTGCGCCGGCGGCAAAGTCGGTCTTCCCGCCGCGCTACCACCAATCCGACGCTCCGTCAGAGTGACAACTTATTAAAAAAATCACTCTTGTCCGACGTTTGCGTAGTCTTACTCTATGGAGTCTGTTAATTGTCTATGGTATCAGCTAATGTCGTGCAGAGACAATGATGTCGTGTTTCACCACTGTGTACTTTTTAGGGTTCCGTACCTCAAAAGGAAAAAACGGAACCCTTATAGGATCACTTCGTTGTCCGTCCGCCTGTGTGTCAAGATCCTTTTTAGGGTTCCGTACCCAAAGGGTAAAAACGGGACCCTATTACTAAGACTCCGCTGTCTGTCTGTCTGTCTGTCTGTCTGTCTCCAGGCTGTATCTCATAGACCGTGATAGCTAGAAAGCTGAAATTTTCACAAATGATGTATTTCCGTTGCCGCTATAACAACAAATACTAAAAATTAAAAAAATATATATATTAAGGGGGGTCCCCATACAATAAACGTGTTTTTTTCGTATTTTTTTGCTCAATATTAAAAACGGTAACAGGTAGACGGTTCAATTTTTCACAGAATATTAACTTGTATATTACCTTTCAAAATAAATAATTAAATATCAATAAAGTAAATATTAAAGGGGGGCTCCCATACAACAAACGTAATTTTTTGATATTAACAGTAAACCTCTACAAACAAAGTTAGTTTTGCGGTTCATTAACAAAGGTAATTATACCTACTTCTTGAGTACGGAACCCTCGGTGCGCGAGTCCGACTCGCACTTGGCCGGTATTTTTATTTAGGGGAAGTGTTTCACTCCATTTAGGCCGTCATATTTTATATATCTCTTTAGTTGATCAAAGTGGTCCAGCTCCAGAGACGCCAGAGAGTGACCAGAGATAAGTAAACCAGATGTAAACACAGAACAATACTACCTTAGGCTCTAAATTAACTTTTTCAATGTGAATGTGTGATTTTGTAGTTTCAAGTTGGTTTCAAGCAGTTTCAACCTTTGATTAGGTATATAGAGATGGATGTGTTACATTTTACTCAATTATAGTTATACGATGCATTTTGTTAATAAAACATGTTGCTACTATGTTTTGACTAGTCTTACTTATTGAAAGCTACGTTTTTAGAATGAGACAGGTGTACTAAGTTATTGCGTGAACGTGTCAGGCAATTGTCATATGACGTCATCAAATTTTGCTATTGAAGCCAATTTTTATGTACCTTTATATGGCGTCTGTATTGCTTCCGGTGTTTTGGTTGTGGCTAATTACCAGTTTTGTGAATATTTTCATAATATTTTTATGTGTTTTGCTTAGTTTTGTGTAATCAACAATGGTGAAGTGCTCAGTTGTGGGGTGTCGTAATAATAGTATTGTAAAACGCCCAGGAATTTCATTTCGTAAGTGAGTAACATAGTTGTTTTTATTTTTCTTTTTGTGGCGAGTATTTTAAGTTATTTCAACTAATTATAGCTTAGTTTCTTCTTTACTAAATCCAAAACACGTAAATTTTTGCGCTATCCCCGAAAATTTGGATTATTTCATTAGTTTTTGTTTGAGTGTTTATATAGTGTGGGGATTGTATTGTTTACAAATAAATTGAGTATCGATAAAATTAAAATTTCATATCACTTTTTTTTTATTTATTTTTAATCCTCTACAAGTTAGCCCTTGACTGCGATCTCACCTGATGGTAAGTGATGATGCGTTTCACTCTTACTGTTTCTCACTCAGAGGGGTAGAGAGATGAAATTGAACAGTCAGCTTCTACTTATAATATTGCCAAACTCATTTTAGGCTGTAGCGATGATAACCTTGTGATTAAGACACCCGATCTCCGGGATGGTGTCTCGTATTCGAAAATTACAGTGTCTATTCAAGTGGTTTTTGGTCCCTTCATTGCAGTTATTGTGTATCATTTTAACTAATTACTATTTTTGACTGCCTCGTTGGTCTAGTGGTTAGCATAGTCGACTGCGGATCACGAGGTCCTGGGTTCAATTCCCGGTCGGGCATAAAAGTTAGGTATTGGGTTTTTCAATTAAGAAATTCTCAGTGCCAACCCGGAGTTTCATACAAAATTTCACCCCCTATTTCACCCCCGTAGGAGTGTAATTTTGAAAAATCTTTCCTTATTGAGCGCCTACGTCACAAAAGGAACCTACTGTCAAAATTTCAAGTTGCTAACCCCAGCGGTTTAGGCTGTGCATTGATCCCTTAACGATTTAGTATAGGTAATTTCACTCTACTCTTCCATTTAGTTTAGGTACTTTCTGAAATAAACACCTCCATATATTTTTTCTCCGAAAAATTATGGAGAGTTCTTGTTTTAAAACAAATTTTGAAATGGAACCCCACCCGCCCGCGTAGACCGCGCGGCCCACTGTCTACTTCCTTGCTCTCCTTCTATCCTTGTGTTTACTGCCTATGTGTTTTGAAGTAAACAACCCACTGCTATGCTAGCGAGTACAGTGGAAGCGCCAGAGTGCCACGCGTCCGATAGACGTAAAAAAAATTCTCATAAGAAAACATAAAACAAAGACCCCTTAAATATCTAAAAGGGCCTTTTAATGTAAATAAACTTTCCAGACATGCATACAGTGTAAGAGACCGTTGAAGTAAAAACACAAAGAAACCTTCCTTAGTTGATTAATATCAATATCATACCACTGACGATCGGGTACCTTTGGATGCCATTGAACTTCGCCATCTTGGCTTTCCTAACAGCAAACCGACAATTCTTCCATACAGAACAAATCTTGTAAAAAAACCGCATCAGTCTTGCATAGTTCTACACTTGTAAGCCTCTTCAATACTACATTTTCTATGGAAAAATAAATTCCGCCATCTTGAATTTTTTCCTGTTCATCAAGTAGACCTTCACGTCCTGATCATCTTTTGCCACGAAACCACTCGTCCATCTTTTATACTCTCCAAGATAGACACCGACGAAATTTGTATGGCGGCCATCTTAAATCCGCCATTTTGAATTTTTTTTCAGCACACTGTCAATTGGATGAAGTTTCGAGTGACATTTGGTGGAGCACACCCCACCTATCTTGAATACCCTGGCTGTGCTCTTCATCCTTCTTCGAAATCCTCAATCATCAGCTCTCTCCGTATTTTTCCTCCGAATGAATTTTTGTCTTCTATACGAAACGATGAGTAAAAAAATTTTTTTTCATACAAAAAACCTCAATTCACCGGACGGGGTCGCGGACATCAGCTTGTTCATTATAAAATACGAATACTAGTGTATTTCAAAAATCATGTTTAATTATTTATTGATTATATTTTGATAATTTTATATCGAGTATATAAGTATCGACTTAATCAAAGGTATCGATAATTTCAGCCCTAATGCCCGCATTAAGCTCCGCCCATGCGCCATTTTAAGGTTATAGGAAGCTTCAATTTAAATATGTTAGGGCACATCCTTCTGTATATACCTTATCAAAGGTTTCAACCATAACTTGTCTCTGGTTTCAACTTTCAAGTTTCAAGTTTGTTCAAAATTGTGTATCTAAAATTTAATTTTAATTTATACTATTATCATATTTAGCATACTACAATTTACAATATCGTGATGGAGGTAACGGAGGATAACTTGGCTACTCTTGCAAACTACTTACAGCAAACACTGAATCCAGACCCAAACATAAGAAGGCCGGGTGCGTAATAATTAACTGTAACACTGATTTTACTAGTGATTCTTAAATTCTGACCCATAAAAATTTTTCAAACAAATTTCTATGTTTTGAATAAAGTGTGTGTCCATGTTATGAAGTTGCGGTTATCTTAGATTTTATAACCTAAAAATTTTAGATAATAAAATTTAAGACCTAAAGAAGTAGTCGAATAATAATACAGATACTGTATGATACTCGACTAGTCATGTCAAGATCACGACTGTACTGCAAAGGCAAAATACCACTTCATAGTTTGACCTTAGAAGAGATAAAAGGGTTAAAAGATGTATGCCAATGGTATGGAAAGAGTATGTAATACTGTTCTTGTTCAGCAGAGTCAAAGGAGCAGTTAGCCCTAATGTGATCTCTGATAGAAAATTGTATTATGTATAATGAGAAAAAGTATACTTCCATTGGCTGCAACATAACCCAGGTCACAGCTGAAAATCCATGCCCTGCATTGTAGGTATGTATTTGCTAGTATTATACAGGGCAGAAGGCAAATTTACGCTATACACCCATTCTGGGTGGTGTCACAGACAAGTATATTAATATGTAAGTACAACTGTATTGATAAGCTAAATGGTGCCCATGACTTCGTCTGCGTTTATTAACTTTTCTTGTTTCTCACGGGAACTTCTTTGTCTGTCTTTTTGTTTCTAGCCTAGTTCCTTCCCACGGTAGTTCCTAACCCTGTACCAAATTTCATCAAAATAGGTTGAAACGTTGGCTGTTAAAGCATAACAGCGAGACAAATAAACAGACACACTTTCACATTTATATTATTAGTATGGACTCTTATTTTGTGGCAACTATTGAAAAATATTATTTCTTTCATGTATCTTTTCTTTGCCACTACTAGAGTGCAGTAGAAAAACTTCAAAATATGAGTAGGACTTAGGGCTAGGAGTTTCTTTTAACCAACCTTTGAATGAGGTTAAACTGTTGGATGGAAGCAGTACAAGATTCTGTTCTTTGACAAAACTTTCAAACTTTCAATACTTTTAGCAAAACAATAAAAAAAAGTTAGTCATTCTGCCAATCAAGACAATTTATAAATGATATTTAATTTGCAAAAGAATCTCATAATGTGTAACTCACTAGTGGCAAGTCTTTTATTAAACAATTAAATACTTGTGTTCAAAGAGATGTTGAAATTGAGAAACGGTTAGGTTTCATGTGCATGAAACCTTATTATAACTAAGGATTGCAATTGGCTCCCATGGGAATATCAAAAATCCAACTTTATTCTATTGTCTATGTTATAAAGGGAATGTCTGTGCAAAAGTTCATTTTTCTATGTCCTAGGGCCAGGCTTTTATGACTGCTATTGCTATTTTATGAGGCTGGGTATTGATTTAGTCATGTCAGTCAGTAAGTGTATCAGCAGGGCGACCGCATATCTTTTGCATCAATCATTGATACATCGCAATCACCTCTGATTGGTTAACACTCTTCCACTATTGGACGAAATCCATTGACGCAGCAAGAATACCATAAATTCAGCCAATTGGAGGTGATTGCGATGTATCAATGATTGATACAAAAGATACGCGGTCGCCCTGCAGGGCTTTTACTTTCTACCCGACTACTGCAAAGCCAAAAGTAAGGGTCATTATATTAGCAGTCTATGTATGTATGTATGTTTGTATTTTTATATGTAGCACCTAAACTACTGAGAGGATTTTGATGAATGAAGTTTGTTATTATGGTCTGGGTGACGTAAGCTACATTTTATACAAACAAAATTGATATGACGGAGGTGATATAAAAAAAATGCGGATCTCTGAATTTTTTTCCTTAAGCGGGTTAGAGTTTTTTAAAATTAATACTTACAATAAATATTGATCTCTTTCATTTTCATGGCAGCTGAGAAATTCCTTGAAGGGGTTGAGGTGAACCAGAACTATGCAATCCTTCTGTTGCACCTTATTGATAAGGAGTCAGCTGATCCCACCATACGAGTGGCTGCTGCAGTCACCTTCAAAAACTATATCAAGAGGAACTGGCCAGTGGTTAGTAATACTACATTTTCAGACTTGAAATCGCAATAGGTTTGTGACTCCTTTACTCCGCCTTAAGAATGAATTTGCCTCTCTCCTGCTATGCTTGTGCTATGTGGTTCCGTTCGACACGCTGTAGGCTGTGAGAACACAGAATCTGTAATATATTGCTTCCCACATCATGGCTCATTTCAGGACTCAGGCTAACATGGAATTTTTCAAAATGTTTGACACTAACTAAAATAATTACATACAGGTTCTCTGTCTCTTTCCATCTATACTAAAGCGAGGGAAACCAAGTTGAATGCTTTTTAGTCACAAACGATTTTTCCACTCCAGGTCCTCGCATTTTATCAAAAACCATTTTAATCTGTATTTTTCAGGAGGAAGATGGTATGGATCGCATCCATGCATCCGACCGAGCGACCATCAAGACCTTGATAGTGTCCCTCATGTTGAAGTCACCAGAGGGTGTTCAAAGGCAGCTCAGTGATGCAGTGTCCATCATCGGCAAGTCAGATTTCCCTGAGAAGTGGCCGGGGCTTATCAGTGAAATGGTGGAGAAGTTTGGTACAGGTATGTTATATCATCAGGAGGACTGGTAGTTTCCCTCATGTTTAAGTCACCAAATAGTGAATAGAGGCAGCTTAGTGAAGCTGGGTCATCGGGAAGGGAAGGGTTAGCTGGGTTAGGGAAGCTGGGTTTTCTCGCTAGTGAGGTGAAAAGTTGTGTACAATAGCAAAGTTTTTTATTTTGTTGTGCCTTTAAATTTACTTACTACACTCGGGATTATAACTTAGAATCCTCTGGGCCATAATTAAGTATTGGGGTTTTCTGACTAGAAATTCTCAGTACTAGCCCGGGGTTAGGAAGTTGGCGGTGTTTCACCCACGTGCCTCGTACGTCTGTCCCAGTTATTATCACTAACATGATAATAGTTGTTAAAGCCTGCCAACTCGCATTAGAGCAGCGTGGTGGATGAGGATCTAATCTCTAATTCCCTCTCTCCTATGAAAGTAGAGGCGTGTGCCCAGCAGTGGGACGTTAATGGGCTGTAGTGGATATCTTGTTGAACAGATAACTGTTGCAGGCGACTTCCACGTGATAAACGGCGTGCTCAGGACCGCGCACTCGCTGTTCAAACGGTACCGATACGAGTTCAAGTCGCAGAAGTTGTGGGAGGAGATCAAACATGTGCTAGAGAACATCGCCAAACCACTCACGGACCTTTTCGTGGTAAGCATTACAGAATATTTTGCATTAATTTTATAATTTTATTACAGTGCTTTTCACTCTAGGAAAGTTTCTAAACTTAACTATATTTAGTTACATATTAAAAATTGCGGAACCGGCAGTATTTGAACCTACGTCTTTCTGGGAATCGCGTCCGGAACGCTAGGCTAGGTTCACTTAGCCGTCAGTACTGAAATTTGAGATATGCATCTTGAATCCAGTTGTTTCGACAATCCGACTGTTTATGCCATCTAGTAGCGATATATTGCAGTATCGAAACTACTTTGAAAAGGCCCATATCTGATGGAACACTTTGAACGAGAAATTACACATATTTCCCATTCTGTTCAAATGATTAGTTCAACTGTTGAACTAGTGGGATTTCTTTTCCCAGTAGTTCAACTGCAGATAAATGATTTCATGATTTGAACTTTGAGGTGAAACTAATTAAATCAATTGAACTTAAAATAATTAATCGGACATTATAATATATGTATTGTGATAATTTTTTTTACCAACTTATCATCATATCATGGGTACATAACATATCATGGGTATTCTACAAGCTGAATTTTTAGTGGTTTTTAGGCCTCAGAGAGGTGATTCGGAATTAACAGTACAATTTATTTCTACCATTTATCCTGACCCTAGTATTAAAATAAAAAATCGAGAAATTATGATGTCGAAAATTTTGCGATCAATTAGTAGCGCTAGCGCCAGCTGAGTGGGCGAGTCACGTGACGCACGAACCGAGCGGCGCGCGACTGGTCGTTCACCTTTGGCTATCAGCTGTTAAACATTCGGTAAAGTTTCGATGTAGGTACTTACCATCATTGCAGTTATTTACAGTTCACGAAGTAGGTGGGCACACTTATTTTAGGTATTAAATTTTACAATCTTATTTACACGTATTTACGCACTTTCTTTGATAAGCACTTTCGCGGATCACGTGGGGGTTGTTAAAGGCCTAAAAATGTTTATTGTGCTGGTTAAAAATTCCAATACAATTAAAAGTTGACTCGTCAGTCCACAGAATGCTTAATTCACGATTATTTAATGACCACTGACAAAACTCAATCCTGGCTGACCCATCGTTTGCTCCGGCGAGTACCTACATGCGGGAACGACCTCGACCTTGAGCATGCTCTGGTGCTCGGAATTGCCCATAGTTGATTAAACGCTGCGTTGCAGCTAAGATAGTAATACTCGACGGAACTTGTGGGTTTCGGATTCCTCGCAGAAGAAAGGAGTTTAAGTCATCTGGTTGCAAGTAGAGCCGTCGAGCTTCTATCGCATTGTAATGGCGTACATCTGCAGTCTGCACCATATGTAGGTATTCCAAATTGGCGTATTCGTAATGGCGATCCATTTTTGCGTGTATTTGAAAACCGAAGTAGCGTCACCTACCGCGCGTGTGACGCGTGTTGCGTAACGTGCGTAACTGAAGCCGGCAGTTGGCTAGCCGAACGCGGTCGGCGGCGCGCGGGCCGTCAAAGGATTGAGGGGCGGGGCTTCGACTAATGGACGCCAGACGCCGCTCGCGCCTCCATAGCGTCAGTACGTCGGCTAGCTTCTTCGCGCGTAGCGGTACTAATGTTTCTCACAGTTACGAGTTTATTTCGAAAAAAAAATCTAACTCAATAAAGTAAGTACTTTAAAAATAAAAAAATACAAGTGGAGTCGGTAGTACTGCTAAAGGCGATTCAACTCGCCGCGGCTTTAAAACCACTAAAATTTCATCGTGTATGTTTGAATGAGCAACTGAATTATTTGAATCGCAATAATCAATATTAGTTGATTTGTATAATTATTTTGATTTGATTTAACTTGCTTACTATCAGTTTTAGTGAATTCTACTTTATTCCCAGTCGTTCAACTTTGAAATTATCTATCTGCATTTGAACTACCTATTCCTAAGGTTGCCTGGTAGAGATCGCTAGTAAGCGATAAGGCCGCCTTTTGTATCAGTCTGTTTATTTATTTCTTTCTTCTTTTGTTTTTTTTTTCTATGGTGGTACAAATAAAGAGTATATAATATAATATAATATAATATAACTACTGGGGAAAAAGTCCCACTAGTTCAACTGATTAGTATAGTTCCACCAACTTATCTGGCCTAGTGGCCAAAATTGGAACTAACTTTTATGCCTGTTTTTTTTTCATATCTACTAGCAACGCTTTCACCTGGTCAGATATGTTTGTGGGACTATAATTCAACTGTTGAACTAGTGGTTCTACTTTCAACTACCCTTTTCAAAGGTCTAAAATATCAACATGGCCCCTGGCTTCACCCACGTTGATTCACGTCTCTATAAGGTCACCATCTAATGTGGAGGGACACTGCCAATTTATCCCGCTAGGTGCCGCATCGTCGCTGGTGTTGTTTACCTGTCAACCACTATATATATTTTTTACGCGATAGTTTCATTTTCTTAGATTAATTCATTTTAATGCCTAAATGTTGTGCATTCCGTTTTCCTGCTGATGAGGAATGAAGAAGACTATGATACAAATCCTTGCGCCAATAAAATTGGAAACCCAGTTCATCGGCTAGGTTATGTAGCGCTTACTTTAGACCTGCCGATTATTGAGGCAAGAGCACATACACTGGTTTTTTCCCAAATTAAATTAAAATAGGACGCCTTATTACCTCAATAATGTCCGCAAATGAACCTGACAGTTACCAGCGAGGGTGGCGCCATCTGAGATTAGCTTTGCCTGTGCCTCCCCATTATCAAATAATGGTCTCTTCGTTTTGCAGGCAACAGTAGAGCTAACGAATACACACGCAAACAACCCTCAAGCGCTGAAGGTGATATACGGTTCGCTGGTACTTATATGCAAGGTGTTTTATTCCCTCAACTGTCAAGATCTGCCGGAGTTCTTTGAGGACAACATGCCAATATGGATGCCGAACCTTCTCAACTTATTGCAAGTCAAAGTACCCTGCTTGGAGACTAATGTAAGTTGATCTGATTTTTAATAGAAACGGGTCCAGTAAATGTCACTACTTGTTTATGGTAGGGTTCTATTGCTGGGTGCGTTAACAATTTGATTGCCAACAAAAACACTCGACGTCGCTTGGTCGCGTTACTTTTCAATGTGGCCTGTCACGCGACGTCGAGTGATGTCATACTTTTTTTGTTTGGAGTATATAAAGCTGGCCGTAGCGTAAACGCAGGTAGTTTTGCTAGAGGCTTATAGGGAAAGGATTGATATTATAGTAAACTAGATGATTCCCGCGACTTCGTCCGCGTGGATTTATGTTTTTTGATTCCCGCGAGAACTTTTTAATTTTCCGGGATAAAAAGTAGCTTATGTCCTTCCCCGGGACACATCCTGCCCTTGTACCAAATTTCATCAAAATCGGTTGAACAGATACATTTTTGTGATTCCCGCGGAACTCTTCAATTTTCCGGGATAAAAAGTAGCCTATGTCCTTCCCTGGGATGTAACCTATCTCTGTAACAAATTTCATCAAAATCGGTTAAGTGGTTGGGCCGTGAAAGCGTAGCAGACAGACAGACAGACAGACACACACTTTCGCATTTATAATATTAGTATGGATTTTACTTAAGTACAATCGCAATGTTTAAAGAGGGATTGGCACGAGAGCAAAACGCTTTATAAAGTGTAAATTGAAAAATTGAAGTGAACATTTGCAGTTTTATACTGATGCAGTGGTTTCCGTTCTTCAGCTTTACGAATTTATGCTTCTTAGAAAATTTCAAATCACACCCTATTAATTTTGTCTCAGGATGACGACGAGAAGCCGGGTGTAATGGAGCAACTGCGCACAGAAGTGTGCGAATGCGCCGCACTGTACGCCCTCAAATACGAAGAGGAGTTCGGTCCGCATGCGCCCGCCTTCGTCACCGCTGTGTGGCACGTGTTACTGACCACGGGCGCTCAGCCCAAGTACGACGCGGTGAGTGACGCGGGTGTTTCTAATCGTTTCGTTTCGGGTCCACAATAATCGCACGCTAAATCGAAAAAATCTAACTGAAACAAACCCGTATCCGTTAATCCATATCCGAAACAAACGGATAATCCGAAATAGTTGCATGTCCGTGACCTTATCTGATACTGGTATAATATTTTTCCTATATCCATATCCAGATCCGAAATTTCATACCTATAACATCCATGCTACTAACAACAATGAAGGGAACACCAGAATCAAACATGTAAACCATCCCAAGCGGACCGTCTTTGCTGAATCTCTAGCCGCGCGTATCGACCAATGAGGTGCAAGTATTTTGTTAGAAGTTCGACTCATGGAATGGACTAATAACATTGGTATTTAGCTATGACCGTCTTCGTCACCAGCTGCTGTACCTTAAAGTGTTAGTTATTTTGTCCTTTAATTGTTACAGATGAATTAAGATGTTTAAATACCCATTGTTTTGATTGTTACAGTTGGTCTCAAACGCCTTGAACTTCTTATCGAAAGTTGCGGAGAAAAACAACTACAAGAGCCTGTTCGAAGACCCGGCTACACTCAGCAGCATTTGCGAGAAAGTTGTCATCCCTAATATGGAATTTAGAGGTTAGAATCCATACTTTAATGTTCATCATCATCAAAATCCATACGTAATGCTAAATGCAATAGTGTGAGTAATAGCGTATCGACGTGATTTTTGGAGTTTACTCCTTAAGAATCGATTTTCATATATAAGGCGCCCGGTATGAGAAAAATATGAGAGGTAAAATCTACTGATGAATGACCTCGTTACTTTTTTGGTGCGCACCTATTCTAATTTGGTTGTGAGTGTATTAAGACGTACATAGTGTATGCTGCAAGGCGACTATACCTATATGTTATTGGGCTTGTTTGTTTCTATCAGTGTCAATGTACTTATATTGCTGTTTTTGTTATACATATCAATATAGCTATTTATGCAACTGTATCGTAATGAAGGTCATTTTAATTCGAGTGCTGTTTTTTGATACGAGGCTTGCCGAGTATCAAAATAGGATTGTACGATAATGGTATGGTACAACCATTGATGCGGTATTTTCGAGCTTTTTGCGTATGTTTAGACAATCGTACAATCGTACGTACGCTATTTTTTATATAAAAAAAGGAAGTTCTCCGGGGTTAAAAACGGAATCTGCGTAGGCAAAGGTCCTCTATTTTACTATCATTATTTGGGCACACTTTTACAATAAACATATTTTAAAAAATGACAATATTAGTATTTTACTTATACATTTATTTACTTATTAATTTGTAGTTTAAAAGCGGATCTGAGGGTCTAAAATTCATTGTTTTTGAATGAAAAGCCAAAGCTAGAGTTCAAATATTTTTCAGAATCCGACATGGAACTTTTCGAGGACAACCCTGAAGAGTATGTCCGACGCGATATAGAGGGCTCTGACGTGGACACGCGACGTCGCGCGGCCTGTGACCTCGTGCGGACACTCGCTCTGCACTATGAAGACAAGATGATGAGCATCTTCGGACAATATGTCGAGGTAGGTTTGTTGTTGTGCAAGGGTTTAATATACACACGCGATATCGCGAGATATTCATTTTATAAATAATACATCGTGTTACAAAGTGCACATAATGAAAATTAGAATCGAAGCACAAAATTGAATAGTGCTGAGATTAATTTTCAATGTGCTTGTGTATCATCCAATATCGAATCACCATGGATAGTTGAAGCAAAACTGCTGTTGTTTTGCATAGTGCCCATTATTTAACGCACTCGTGCGTAAATGATGATACTCATTTGGTGACTTTTTACATAATTTCATCAACCTAAGCCGGGATCTTGATTTAACTTTACGAGCAAATGTACCTACCGTTAATCTAATGGTCTTCATCTTCATCTTAATCTTGTGTTCATTTCATTTCATTTTTTAAAATCGTTTCACTGTTACATATTTAAAGTTCAATTTTATATGGTAGTTGTGTTTCCCCAGATGATGCTAAACAAGTACGCGGAGAGCGGCGGCAGCGCCTGGGTGGGCAAAGACACCGCGCTGTTCCTGGTGACGTCCCTGGCGTCCCGGGGCGCCACGCAGGCGGCCGGCGTCACCAAGGCCTCCCCGCTGGTGGACCTGGCCTCGTTCGCTGCCAACCACGTGCTGCCAGAGCTGCAGAGGCCGAACGGTGAGAGTTGAGACAGTTCTGGCATAGATACCGCGCTGTTCCTGGCGACGTCCCTGGCGGCCCGGGGCGCCACGCATGTAATGAAAGTGAGGGAATAACTAGGGCATTTTTACGGACTCATTTATGCGATAACCAGTTGGCACTTGGCTGTTTGCCACCATTGGCTAGCAACATTGGCCCAGCTTCAGATATGAGTATTAATTAAGAATTATTTTTATTATTAATGGGTACCATTCCTTGTATAATAGATGATATTTTTTTCCAGTGGCTGAGCTACCGGTATTGAAGGCAGACGCCATCAAATATATCATGACATTCCGTTCGCTTCTGCCCAAAGAGCTGATCATCACGGCGCTACCGCTGCTGGTAAGACCTCACTTCTTACATCTAACACAGAATGCATAATAGTTGATTCCAAACAGATTCATCACTTGCTAAAAAAAACGTCAAAAACTATACACTTCAATTGCCTACCAGAATGCGCCCTACAGTAAATCTTATGTATCTCTGCCTATTGTTGGGAAAAATTGGCACTTGTACTATAATTTTCTACTTTGCGCACTTGTAACATAATAATACTTGCGATATAAATCTTATTCCAGATCCAGCATATAACTGGTCGCGGTGTGGTGTGCACGTACGGCGCGTGCGCGGTAGAGAAGCTGATCGCGGGTGGCATGGTGTCTCGCGCGGCGCTCGAACCCCACGCCCCTGCCCTACTGAGTGCTTTATTCGCCTCGTTGGGTGCACAGGACAACCCCACCGAACACAACGAGTATGTCATGAAGGGTGAGCCAACATTTTGTATAAATAAACGTAAAATTACGATATGTGTGACGTAAGTAGTTCTTTATAGCACGTGCTATAAAAATATTCGTTAAATCTGGAATTCTCTTGTGTGTTTATGATATTAACGCACTTGTGCGACAATGATTTAAGTTTATTTAGTATAGTAAGTATATTTAATGATGTAAGTTAGATTTTACTAATTATGCAAGTGTGTGATACTAGCGATATTGATTGTAAGCATACATTTCATGGCTGTGATGATATCATTTCCACCCTTGTGCAGAAAGTATTTGATTTTGTCAGCGATAAAAGCTGTGAGCAAATAAAATATAAAATATAGACATTGAGGCTGATTCTGTTGTACACAATCTCTTATCTAAATTAAAATGACAGCGTTAAAAATATTGCTAACCCTTTCATAATATTCTCTGCAGAAAGGGACAAAAGTAGATTTAAAGCTTAAATTTTTTATTTTAGTAGTTTAGAAGTTGTGACTTGTGATGTAAACAGAATCAAGATGATGATAACTCAATCAAATCAGCAACTTTTTATCAAACTTAAAAACGCACTTCTAGTATGGAAGTTGTATGAAATTCACAGTTGTGACGTCATCAAATTTCAACACACTTTTTTTCTTTAATCTATATTTTAAAATGGTGAAACTTAAAACTAACCGAGGATGTGAATTTTAGGTCTTTTGGAAGACCCTTTAATAATCAATTAGAAATAATTTATTTTTGATATAGGCATCATTCCTATTGGCCACAATAGTGGTAATAAACTTTTTTTCTAGCGGTGCTCCGAACTCTGGCGATACTGCGCGAGTCTGCGCTGCCGTACTTGGGTGAAGCGTTGCCAAAGTTGGCCGGCATGTTGGCCGTGGTGGCCAAGAATCCCTGCAAACCACACTTCAACCACTATCTATTTGAGAGCCTCTCGCTGGCCGTGCAGTAAGTACCAACTTATATTACGCGTCACCAACGTTGGCCGGCATGTTGGCCGTAGTGGCCTAGAATCCATGCAAGCCGCACTTCAACCACTATCTATTCGAGAGCCTCTCGCTGGCCGTGCAGTAAGTACCAACTTATGTTACGCGAAACCAACGTTGGCCGGCATGTTGGCCGTAGTGGCCAAGAATCCCTGCATACCATACTTCAACCACTATCTATTCGAGAGCCTCTCGCTGGCCATGCAGTAAGTACCAACTTATATTACGCGACACCAACGTTGGCCGGCATGTTGGCCGTAGTGGCCAAAAATCCCTGCAAACCACACTTCAACCACTATCTATTCGACAGCCTCTCGCTGGCCGTGCAGTATGTACCAACTTATATTACGCGTCACCAACGTTGGCCGCCATGTTGGCCACATTCTTGTATTGTGCGATTATTACTTACAGTCCGTCTATGGAGGGTAGAGGCAAGGAGTAACATCTCTGTATATCAAAAGTGTCCGTCGAAATGCATCAAATTGGGGGCGCCACATTAGATTTTGGGTAAATTTAAAAGGAAGTGCCAAATATTATTAGAGTAGGTTTGAAATAAACAAGGAAAGAGAACATTCATCATTTATTTGGTACAAATAAGTTGTTGAAATTTTCAATAATTAATTACTTTGGTCGACAATACACTTTTTTTAGCTCTGCATACTTCAGTTCATCTACAATTGCTACATTCATACTACACCCTTTGCTACACCAGCGCCACTGTGGAAGGTTTTCGAACTGTTATTTATAGCAATCTCTGGACACTTTTTCAACTTTTCTCCCATAAGAGATGTTACTCCTTACCTCTACCCTCCATAAGTCCGTCAAACTTATCTGACCCGGTGGCCAAAAATGGAACTACATAATTTTTATGCCTGTTAAGCTTTTTAAATATCATTTTTCATATCTAAGTTAGCGACGCTGTCACCGGGTTAGATAAGTTTGTGGGACTATAACAGACCATATGGATATCTTTTTGCGATTTTTATACTCAATGCTCAATTTATTTATTTCATGTAGGACATACAGGTTTCTCCAAAGTTATGTCCTGTACTCGACCTCCTTGGCGCAGTGTTGAGGTCCCGGGTTCGATCCCTGGCAGGGAATTTGTAATTTCTGAATTTTCCCTGGTCTGGTCTGGTGGGTGGCTTCGGCCGTGGTCGCTAGTTACAACCCTACCGATACTTACTTAAAACCCATTCCTTACTTCGATTAGGGGCTTTAAGTAATTAAGATATGAAATGTTTTTCCATGTTGGACAATTTGTGCCACTTATATGTCAGGGCTTTACCACCGGTTCGGAAAGAGTATCTACTAATAAAATTGTTTACTGTTACAGATTAGTGGTGAAAGCAAACCCAAGCGCTATAACCGCGTTCGAAGACGCCCTGTTCCCGATATTCCAGGAAATACTGCAGAATGATGTGCAAGGTATGAATATATGAAAATCTGTAAGCTGTGCATTGATAGATCAGTCAGTCACGTTTTCCTTTTATGTATATGTCACCGTAAGATTGTAAAAACCGTTAGATTATAATCTAACTCGCGAAATTGTAAACTGTCGAATGATTACAATATAACGGATAATTTTTCGGTAGATTGTAATCTGTTAGGTTTATTAACCCGATAGAACCTAAGTGAACCTAAGGCACTAATTGATTATTTATGTCGAACCCTAACCTAACCTACAAGAAAAAGATAAGAAAACGTAAATAAAATGAATATTTCAAAAATTGACACTTAAAACATTGAACGGTTCACAATCTTTCGAGTGTTTACAATCTATCGAAAAAAAAGCGTTAGATTACATTCTTACGGTTTTTACAATCTTACGGTGACATATATATTAACCGGGACATTTGGTCACCAATTCAGTTACTGTAATAACAATCGCAATCGATTTGCATTATGGCAACTAGGCCACTCGTCCCTCAAATATTAGAACTACATACAGTAGAATCCCGACTGTCCAAATCAAATAAAACCAGTGGTATTATATGGAATAATCGAAAATCCGGATAATCGATTTTAAAGTCAAATCAAACAATAATTAAATTTTAATGCCTTGTTTATTTTAGAAAGGGTCGTACGTCATTTGTCATGTCATTTAGACAAATCATTCATCATCATCATCATCACTACAGCCTATTAACGTCCCACTGCTGGGCACAGGCCTCCACTCTCATAGGAGAGCGGGAATTAAGAGCTTAGACCCACCACGCTGCTCCAATGCGGGTTGGCGGGCTTTAACGATTATTATCATGTTAGTGATAATAACCGGGACCGACGGCTTAACGTGCTCTCCGAGGCACGGGGGTGAAACATCGCCAACTTCCAACTCCGGGCTGGCACTGAGAATTTCTTAATTGAAAAACCCAATACCTAACTTTTATGCCCGACCGGGAATCGAACCCAGGACCTCGTGATCCGCAGTCGACTATGCTAACCACTAGACCAGCGAGACAAATCATTACGTCAAATCATTTCTAAGACGGTAATTAGCCGTGAAGAATGAGTCCGGATAATCGGATATTCGGATAATCGAGATTCTACTGTATACCTAAATTGATTATGCCTGAAATAGAAAATCTTTACAGAATTCATGCCATACGTATTCCAAATGCTGTCCCTCCTCCTGGAGCTGCGCGGCAGCGGGGTGGGGGCCGCGGGGGACGCGGGGGCGGAGGCCTACGCCGCGCTGCTGCCGTGTCTCGTGGCCCCGCCGCTGTGGGAGCGCGCGGCCAACGTGCGCCCGCTCGTGAGGCTGCTCTGCGCTTTCGTGGCCACACGCTCCGACCGGGTGCTCGCTGATGGGAAGCTGGTGAGTCATAGACAACATTCACTGACATCCATCGACGCGACTCTCGTACGATGAAACTATTGATTTTGCAAAAAATAAGGTTACTACATAAATTGTAGGAAATTTTGTCTAGTTCAATTTATTACGTAACTGTTTTCATCGTAAAATTAGTCCGAAAGGAGTTATTGTTAAGGGCCTCCAAGCTGCCAATGGCCTTGAGCGTTCGACTTCCCTTCCCCCCCCTCGCTTCACGTCCAATAATTTTTACCGCCGCCTGTGGCAATGACCGAATGCTATTTTCACATAACTGAGGTCATCTACGCGCCATCTCGCGTCGCTGCATCGAGTCTCTACGTAGATAAAGGTTTCTCGTGGATCACAGAGGGGTTCAAGTCGGAGGTTCTCAAGTACGGACTCGAGTGTTTTTGAATAGTCATTACTTATTTTTAGAGTTCTCTAATTAGCGCCAGTTTGAAATTCTTTGTTATCGTACCGATTTCGTTCAAAATCGATATTTGGGGTTCTCTGGTAGGTATCACAAAAGACGAAACTGTTACTAAAATTTTAAAGAAGTCAGCGCCATTTGGTATTTGTTATCGTAGGTACTGATTTTTGAAATTGGTACTTATCTGGGGTATTATTTGTTTACTTTTAAGCTTTCATTTTATGAGTCTGAATGAGTGCTAAGATAAATAATGTAGTTTTTGTGTTTTAGCCATGTTTATCTATTCCTTGATGCGATCTCTTATAAAAATTCTTTCCAAAAAACGACTTCCAAAGCCACTGTAAAGTAAAAAATAATTTTGCTTTCTACACACTATGTTGAAGTCGGGCGAGCCTGACGCGTCAGCTTTGCCTATCTTTGTTATACCTACTCGCCCAAATTCAACATAGTGTGTAGAAATCAAAATTATTTTTTACTATACAGTGGCTTTGGAAGTCGGTTTTTTGGAAAGAATTTTTATTTTTAACTTTTTAGTGTAGGTACTCCTAATCCCCACGGCTTAGGAGTGCAGTTCCATGCAGCATCAGAGTTGAGGAGTTGGGACTTGGGTTTAATTATGAAGTCGTTGCTTGACACCTACAATATTAATTCACCATAAAAGATCCTAAATCGCTATTTTTAAGGAGTTCTGTACCCTGCAGCATCAGGGTTGAGGAGTTGGGACTCAGAGTTGAATCGTATACCTACACGTCACTTGATACCTACTATATGAATTCACCGTCCAAACTTCCTAACTCCCTAGTTTTGAGTCGTAGGTATACCTACAGCATCAGGGTTAAGGATTTGGAGTCAGCATCAGGGTTAAGAATTTTTTATGGGACCACCTCGCAAGCTTCCTCTAACCACTGAAAAAATTTCAAATCGGTTTGGAAACCACGGAGATATGCGGTAACATGCATTAAAAAAATACGCGCCGAATTGAGAACCTCCTCCTTTTTTGGAAGTCGGTTAAAAATACTAAAAAACAGCTAGCTGAAGCGCAGCCGTAATAATGGAGTAGTAATGGAATCGTAACTGTTGACACATTTACCTTGTGTCACAAATTATGCATGTTTTAATGCTTAATAGCCGTTAAATCGTTTAGCGTTCTTTTAAAACAGTAAAGCTTGGAAAATCGACGTGGAAGCACTTAAAAAAATAACACAGTTGTTAGACAAAAACTGTTTATTTCATTGTTTAGAGCTACTAATAATACAACTATACTATACTAATATAAACAGATTTCTTATCAAAATATGTTTTTTTAATAAACCATGCACAATAGCTGTCTTTTAGTCAATAATATATTATAGTGGTACAGTGGTTTGCAGCTAATAACCTACTCCTCAATGGGAAAAAGACAAAGTGTATCAAATTTAAATTACCTAATGTCAAACAGGTAAAAACCACTGTACAACTTGATCATGAGGAATTAGATTTAGTGGATACCGCTGTTTTTCTGGGAATAACGTTAGATGCTAAACTCCAATGGGGCAATCACATAAATGACTTATCGCCAAGAATTATGTGAACGATTCGCCAGTTGACAGACATAGAAACGGCGAGATTAGTTTATTTTGCTTACTTTCACTACATTATGTCGTATGGTATATTATTATGGGGTAATGCTGCTGATATTAATTATGTTTTTGTGCTGCAGAAGAGGGCTGTTCGAGCCATATAATATGGGACCAAGAGAGCCAAATAAGTCAACAGAGATAAATTTAAAGAAATCAATATTATGACAGCGCACAACCAATACATATTTGAAAATTTAGTATACGTGCATAAATACATTGATAAATTCAAGAAGAAAAGTGATTGTCATAATGTCAATACTAGAAATAAAAATAAACTTGTAATGCCTGCTTCTAGGCTTAGTAAAACTAGCAATTCATTTGTTGGAAATAGTGTCATGTTGAAAATGTCTCTGAATAAGTTCAAAGTTAATGTAAGACGTAAACTGATTAAAAAATCGTATTACCATGTAAAGGATTACTTAAATGACAAGGAAGCTTGGCAATGATTTGATCTAGTGGCTCAGATAGTTCCTTAGTTAAGATGATTTGTGAAATGGTGATAATGAAAAAAAAACCAACTGAGTTTGTTGTGGGCTCTTCTCAGACCAGGGTGCGTTTGGAACCCTCGTAGCTTTAGTTTTAAGATACCGTTACTGATTATCACCATTATATTTTATTTATAAACAACTGGAAGTCAACAGGTGTAGTATACCTACCTAAATTGAATAAAAATTATTTGACTTGACTTGTCTAACTGGTACTATCATATAGCTCTAAATTAAAATGAACAACTGAGTGCCAAATTTAAATATAGTTGCCAAACTTTTAATGCTTTTTAATTTATTTACCATTTATATTCAAATGCAACAATCACAAAAAAGTAGTCAATAGACCTTTGTGGCCCATAACTTAATTAGATAGCTACTCTCGCGATACAGGTCTGTGGTGTTTTGTAACTGCATGTGCGCTGACGCATTTCGCGTATAAACTTTGAATACATTAAAGTGTAATATCGTAATAGCGAACTACTAGTGTACGTTCAAAATAAAGTATCGGTAAGAATATGTATATCAGCGTTCACGAGTACCTAGTGAAATCAGCAAGTAAAATTTCCACTATTTGGTTCTCTGCCAACGGGGCAGCGGAATATTTTAAGAAAACGTAGTAGAAAAGATGAAAGGTGTCTTTAAAACAATGGATCCCGATGTAGCTCCAGTGTTTCTAGCACGGGTTTTTGAAAAACTGACTCCTATTTTGTTTGATCATTTTGACTACACAAAACTGCTAAAACATTTCACAAAATTAAGTTCAAAAGGTGCAGCAATTACAATCTTATATGTGAAAATACAGCTGTTTGATAAATGGCGATCTGATATACGTAATCTGAAGTACGCTTTCTCCATTTTAAAATTCAACCATCGGCTATGAAAACACGAAATGGGGAGTTTCAAATATGACAAGTGGTTCTGTCAGGCTAACATTGGACCACAATAGTTCAACGGCCAAGCAAGATGACCTGTAACAGCGTACTTCAGATTACGTATATCAGATCGCCATTCATCAAACATCTGTATTGTCACTCTTGAGATTGTAATTGCTACAACTTCTGAACTTATTTTTGTAAGATCTTTTAGCATTTTTGTGCGGTAACATGATCAAACAAAATAAGAGATAGTTTTTCAAGAACCCGTGCTACAAACACTGGAATTATATTAGGATCCATTGTTTTGAAGACACCTTTCATATTTTCTACTACCCTTCCTCAAATTTTTCCGCTGCCCCGATGGCAGAGAATCAAATAGTGGAAATTGGACTTGCTAATTTTACTGCTCGTGAACGCTGATGTACATATTCTTTTTAGATTTCTTCATCTACATTTCCGATATTTTATTTTGAACGTACACTAGTAGTTCTCTATCACGATATTACATTTTAATGTATTCATAGTTTTTATTTTAATTCCCTAACTATCACTCGATGTAAAAGCATTAAAAGTTTGACAAATATATCTAAATTTGGCATTTAGTTGTTAATTTTAATTTAGAGCTTTATGAAAGTACCAGTTATTGCCTAGCTAAAAGACAGCTAGTGTGCGTGGTTTATTCAAAGACCTTATTTTTGATAAGAAATCTGTTTTGTATTAGTAGCCCTACACAATGAAATAAACAGTTTTCGTCTCATAACGGTTTTTTTAAAATACCAGCCGTCGATTTTCACATGTTTTAAAGACGACTAAGCGATTTAACGGCTTTTAAGCTAAAAAATTTGCATAAAACTGTGACACAAGGTATATGTATCAACAATTACGATTCCATTACCACTCTATAATACGATTGCGCTTCAGCCAGTTGTTTTTTAGTATTTTAAGAGGTCGCATCAAGGGATAGATAAACATGGCTTAAACACAAAAACGTTATTTAAAACTATATTATTTACCTTAGCACTCATTCAGACTCATAAAATGAAAGCTTAAAAGAAAACAAATAATTTGGTATATAAAATATAGCTGTACGTCTAATAAAACTCTAGGAACTTTAATTTTCATGTTTTTTGGCCATAACTCAAAATTTGGTTTTTCACTTAACGGCCTTTAAGTAAACGGACGGCAGTATAGTATATTTTAAACACTTATTAACAAAAAATATGACAACTAAAAAACGCTCACTGCCTTTTAGACACGTACAATTTTCAATGTCACATTAGCTTTCCGATAATAAGTCAGCTTAGTGTGCCTTACTGTGTTGTAGATAAGTATTTGAAGAAAACTGTCACTTAGTTCTCGTAAATGCCATTACAACTTTTTTAGTACAAATCACTAAATTACGTACTTATAAACTTATTTATCGGCCTTATACTGTCGTAATTTGATGTAACCGTTTTTTAGAAATTCAAAGTAGGTACCTGAAATATAAACTTGAAATAGACGGTTACAAACGCAAAGCCGTATTCTACTGTCGAAAAGTCACATAAACGTATTTAAGTATCGGAAAATCGCGAAAATGATGTAGTTAGCCGTGTTCGGGGTCTCCAGATCTCAAAGACTATCAAAGATACTATAAAAAAATGTGACCCAGACTGTTCGATAGAGAAAAATTTGCTCTTTCACATAGTATATATAACTCAAAATTGGCAAAATGTATAAGTCGACTGACGGCAGAACTATACCCATGCAAAAAATCACGTTTATCTGTTGCGGCGTGATTGAAGGACAAACTATCTATTTATCGTCCTTGGGGATAAAATTTTCAAAAACTGTGAACCACGTATTTCTTCAATACGTAATCACCAAAATTCCAAATACTTATTTTCATGGCTTTAACTTGAAAAATGACAGACTGTCATACAAAGTTTCAACCCCTATTTTACCCCTTTGGGGATGAAATTTTGTAGGTATAACTGTGACACACGTACTTCTTTATTTTTTATTGAAGACCAAAATAAGTACAAGTTTCGTTGATATAACTTAAAAAATATCTTGAGACTCATACAAACTTTCATCCCATAGTTCACCCGTTTGGGGGTCGAATTTTCAAAAGTGATGAAACATGTAGGTAGGTACTTCTCCATATTTAGGTAGCCGTTAGTAAGTAAGTAGTAGGTAAGTAAGTGATTGTTGAACGATTTTATTTTTAAGATACTATCTGATGCCCGCGACTTCGTCCGCGTGGTCTAAGTATTTTTTATTTACGCAGGAACTACCTACTTAATTTTCCGGGATAAAAAGCCTATGTCACTCTCCAGGTCTTCAACTAGGTATACCCATTTTCATTAGGTACTTAGGTAATACTGGCCAGACTTTTAGCCTACGTGTTCCCGTGTATAGAATTATGTATTGATTTGAACTTGGGTATATTCATAATTTAGCTAGTAAAAAAATTATGGGTACTTACTAGATACTTACGCGATATTCATATTTTTAATTACCTTGTTTGTGTGTTGTTTTATTTTAGGCATTGTTAAAAATAGTTCTGCTGCAGGAATAAACCCATATGGTTCCCCATCTCACAATAGATGGCGTTGTTTGATTTAGCACAATTTAAAAAAAGAAACGAAAAATACACAAGGAAAATAAAATATGTACCAGTTTTAATATATTGTCCAGCAGTGCTAAGATATGGAAAAAATCTTCCATTATCATTCATTCAGTAATTATTAGAATTCACTACTTTTTCAATATTTCATTTACGTCTGCCGTGTTGGCGCGAGAGCGTTTTGGCGGGAAAAATGGATACGTCCTCCCCGTCTGAAAGGCATCTGCCATCTACCGCCCGTCGCCCGCGCAACACCCGCTAGCATTATTTGGCCGAAATATGTGAATTTTCGTGGAAAATCGCCAAAAATTAAAAAAATCACTGCTGAGTTTTTACCTTGTAAATATTCTCTTTATTTTTATGTAAGTTTCACTTTCGTGGGTCCTCAGGTAATAAAGTTAATAGACAATCATGTGCGAAGTTATTTATTTTATAATTGCTTGTATTAATCTTAATAATCAAAAAATTATAAAAAGGCCTCCACACAATTGAAGAGCATGAATCTAAGTATTGCATTACATTTTTTTTCAAAATTATGTGATGCCATTTGAAGAAGAAAATAGATGTTCAATATCACGGAAATACGCTTGTAAAGCGTCATGAGCGTCTTAAAATACTGTTTTTGGGCGCCATTTTTTTGAATATGGCGGTTCTAGCGGCAACAATACGAGGTGGCAAAGTGAAAGTTCGAAACGCACGTCGAAATCTATAAAATACACCAATTTTCAAAACTCCCAAGAAACTTTCCAGGTGACCCCCTTTTTGAGCGCCAAACGACTGGGACAATAACAGAATATTTTGTTTTTAGCTGAAATTATGAATATTTTGCTAAAACTATGCATTTGAGCCAGTAACTGCACATTTTCACATTACACACTAGATGTCGCTGTCTCGAGTTTGATCGCGCCAACGATATTTTCATGCTCGAGCGATAAAAAGTTGGTTGCGTTGGTCGGGTTTCGTACGGTCGGCCGGAACTTGGCCTAGTGCACTGCCGTGCGCCTCGACAGGTGTTTATTTAATTTTATTGCAAAGGTACACAAAACAGGTTGCCACCAAAACATCGTCAAAATACAAGAAATTCAAAACAGGATCCAAGCAACATCCCCAAGGATGTGTACACAACATTATCTTTTCTATATATATAGAATTCTCGTGTCACAATGTTAGTTACCATACTCCTCCGAAACGGCTTGACCGATTTTTATGAAATTTTTTGTGTACATTCGGGAGGTCTGAGAATAGGACATAAACTATTTTTCATACCTTCACGTGGACGGAGTCGCGGGCATCAGCTAGTAATGTAGAAAATACAATATACATTAAAATCACAGTAATAGGTACAGTTATAATAATAATAATAATATAGTTTATTTCTCATTACAACATTATTTTACATTTGTAAGTTTGTAAGTTTGGAGCCTTCTTTTAAGAGTTGTATAAACCCCTGTGTCAGAAGACTCCGCTCTTCCACAACAATTATAATAAAAATAAACCATATGTGGGTACAATGAAAAAAAAAATAGAAATATCATAATTATGTAAACCAATTTGATTGACTGCTGTGACATTATGTTAGTAATACTGTTTGTGTAGTAAATGTGCAAGCGTCATTGGGAAGTACAGTTAACATTAATATTACTTAAAAATTAAATACTAGAAATTAAAGTGCAGTTTTAAAATATAATTAGGAAACAATGAAACGTCTAAATACAATTATTGACAAAGGACATTGACCAAATTCGCCTAAGAATCAACATACGTTTGAAATATAGAGTAATTCTTAGCCTATTTTATAACCTTTATTCCAAATATTAGAATTCAACGGACACTTCTAATTAATTAAAAAATAAATAAATGGGTATTCAATTGATTACTATACGTTTCCGTCTCTCGATTATTAACCACGGATCAATAAATTACAGGTTAAAATAATATCCAATACAACTGCTTGAGCGCTAGATCCGTAACGCAAGAAACAAGATAAAAGCAGCTTAAAGTGCTAAGTGCGCTAGTATTCTGAATCTCGCAACGCCATCTATTGAAAGTACCTACAATAATTAACGCTAAATATTTCTAACGCCATCTGTGAAGTTCTCGATGAACTATGACGATACCTGCATCCTTATTAATAACGCCATCTGTAATGTTTTTGATGAACTACGGCGAATCTTGTCTTATCTACATACTGTTTACAGCTCTATTACAATTGGATAAAGATGTCATTTATTTGTTCAAGCAGATTGATTGTGAAAGCTGTAATATCCTCAAAATTGAAAATATTTTTGGTAATAAGTAATTTCTTAGCAAGTGTCCGTTGTTTTAATTTGCTCTCAAGCATAAATAGGTATTAATTTGAACCCAGTAATCAATGTTTTATGACGGTTGGTTCTTAGGCGAACTTTGTATGGGGACGGAACAATGTCCTTTAAAAATACACGTGGAAAACCTTTTTTTAATATTTTTGTAATGTCTGAAAACTGATAAACGTTTTCAGACCGCAACTGTACACACAATTATTTGTGTTGTATTTTTTTTTAATATTAAATATTTTCTTGTTCCCAGAATGCGATGCTAGGTGTTTTCCAGAAGCTGATAGCTTCCAAGACGAACGACCACGAGGGCTTCTACCTTATCCAGACGATATTGTACAAATTCGGAGAGTAAGTGAATCTTATCTCAAATTCTTTCTTTCAAATCACATTGAAAGATTTCCGAGATAAAAAAACATGCTTTTAATCACGCTTAAATGAAATCAATGGTATTGTCATTGCATTGTATATCATTATTTGTGGACTTTTATAAGCATATATTGTAAGCTAGCTGATGCCCGCGACTTTGTCCGCGTGTATTAAGGTTTTGATTCCAGCGGGAACTCTTCAATTTTCCGTTATTAAAAGTCTATGTCCTT
The DNA here is from genome assembly GCA_963932025.1 of Erebia epiphron. Classification (NCBI taxonomy): domain Eukaryota; kingdom Metazoa; phylum Arthropoda; class Insecta; order Lepidoptera; family Nymphalidae; genus Erebia; species Erebia epiphron. The sequence continues at coordinate 5,418,116 of OZ009948.1, forward strand.
CCCTGGGACACAATCTATCCCTGTACCAAATTACATCAAAATCGGTTGAATAGATGGGCCGTGAAAGTGTCGCAAATAGACAGACACACTTTCGCATTTATAATATTACTAGATGATTCCCGCGACTTCGTCCGCGTGGATTAAGTTTTTTTGATTCCCGCGGGAACGCTTGAACTTTCCGGGATAAAAGTAGCCTATGTCCTTCCCCGGTATACAACCTATCCCTGTACCAAATTTCATCAAAATCGGTTGAACAGATTGGCCGTGAAAGCGTAGCACACGACAGACAGACAGACACGCTTTCGCATTTTTAATATTAGTATGGATTATTGATTTTATTTCGTGAGCGAATTAAATGAAATGAATCTATCTATTTCAGGTCAGTAATGCAACCATACACAAAACAGATAATAACGTTGTTATTCCAACGCCTCTCTTCATCGAAAACAACGAAATACATTCGAGGATTGATCGCGTTCCTTGGATTTTTCTCCGCGCATTTCGGTGCCGACACCCTGATCGACATTGTGGACTCCGTGCAGAGCAAGTAAGGCCTTAATGCTATTGTAATAAAGTTGCTTTCAAAAAATCGCTAGGAAATCTGAATACCGGAGAGTTTTTCATAATTACACATATACACTGTAACTATATTTCTCAAAGGTGTGTCAAGTCTACATCGGCTATTGCCCAGCATGGTGGACTATAGCCTAAACCCTTCTCGGTGAAGCCCGTTTTCATTGATATTAAACCAAAATACATTTGATAATTGATCACATTCCTTCATTTGTCTAAGCGCATTTAGGGTGCTTCGACATTGGGGACTCCGTGCAGAGCAAGTAAGATCTTATTGCCCCTGTAATAAAGATTTTTTTCGTTGATATTGAAAATAATAATGACCTAAATAATTGTAATAAAAATAAAAGATCATTTGTGAATAAAAATAATCCACAGTACCTTTCAAAACATTTGGAGGTAACCAGTTAGGTGAGATCGCAGTCAAGGGCTAACTTTTAGTGAAATAAAGATCTGTCATTTGCCTGTCTGTGTGAGATCTATAGAGCGAACTTTGAATTTGCTTAAACTTAAGACATGGTTAAAACGAGACAGATTTATGTTACCTCACATAAGTCTATCTCGTTTTAATTTTGAGTAAAGTCTGATCCAGGTCAAAGTACGCTCTATAGATCTCAGCATCAGTGAAAATTGGCCTACCCTTCTCGTTCTAAGGTGAGACTCGTTCTCAGTAGTGGACTAGAATTGGTGTTTGAAATGGTGTTAAAGGTAACGATCACACTGTGGAACAATACATGATTCCTGTAAAACAAACATGTTATTGTAACTATTCACAAATGAATAAAATTGAATATATTATTCTCTTTCAGCATGTTCGCAATGTACGTGGAGCGCGTACTGGTGCCGGACATTCAGAAAGTGACGGGCGCGTTGGAGCGCAAGGCCGCGGCTGTGGGATGTGTCAAACTCCTCTGCCACAGCGCGCACTTCCGCGAGGGCGGCCTGGCGCGGCTGTGGACGCCAGTGTTGCAGGTATGGCATGCATGCATAGAGTATAGAACGTTATCTGTGTGATGCATGGAGTACAGAAAGTGACGGGTGCGTTGGAGCGCAAGGCCGCGGCTGCGGGATGCGTCAAACTCCTCTGCCACAGCGCGCACTTCCGCGAGGGCGGCCTGGCGCGGCTGTGGACGCCAGTGTTGCAGGTATGGCATGCATGCATAGAGTACAGAAAGTTATCTGTGTGATGCATGGAGTACAGAAAGTGACGGGTGCGTTGGAGCGCAAGGCCGCGGCTGTGGGATGCGTCAAACTCCTCTGCCACAGCGCGCACTTCCGCGAGGGCGGCCTGGCGCGGCTGTGGACGCCAGTGTTGCAGGTATGGCATGCATGTATAGAATACAGAAAGTTATCTGTGTGATGCATGGAGTACAGAAAGTGACGGGTGCGTTGGAGCGCAAGGCCGCGGCTGTGGGATGCGTCAAACTCCTCTGCCACAGCGCGCACTTCCGCGAGGGCGGCCTGGCGCGGCTGTGGACGCCAGTGTTGCAGGTATGGCATGCATGCATAGAGTATAGAACGTTATCTGTGTGATGCATGGAGTACAGAAAGTGACGGGTGCGTTGGAGCGCAAGGCCGCGGCTGCGGGATGCGTCAAACTCCTCTGCCACAGCGCGCACTTCCGCGAGGGCGGCCTGGCGCGGCTGTGGACGCCAGTGTTGCAGGTATGGCATGCATGCATAGAGTACAGAAAGTTATCTGTGTGATGCATGGAGTACAGAAAGTGACGGGTGCGTTGGAGCGCAAGGCCGCGGCTGTGGGATGCGTCAAACTCCTCTGCCACAGCGCGCACTTCCGCGAGGGCGGCCTGGCGCGGCTGTGGACGCCAGTGTTGCAGGTATGGCATGCATGTATAGAATACAGAAAGTTATCTGTGTGATGCATGGAGTACAGAAAGTGACGGGTGCGTTGGAGCGCAAGGCCGCGGCTGTAAGATGCGTCAAACTCCTCTGCCACAGCGCGCACTTCCGCGAGGGCGGCCTGGCGTGGCTGTGGACGCCAGTGTTGCAGGTATGGCATGCATGCATAGAGTACAGAAAGTTATCTGTGTGATGCATGGAGTACAGAAAGTGACGGGTGCGTTAGAGCGCAAGGCCGCGGCTGTGGGATGTGTCAAACTCCTCTGCCACAGCGCGCACTTCCGCGAGGGCGGCCTGGCGCGGCTGTGGACGCCAGCGTTGCAGGTATGGCATGCATGCATAGAATACAGAAAGTTATTTGTGTGATGCATGATGCACAGAGAGTGATCTGTGTGATGCATGGAGTACAGAAAGTAATATTATGTACAATACAATGTATTTTCATTATCATTGCAGGCCCTCATAGCTCTGTTCGAGCTGCCGCCGGACGAGAGCACGCTCCCAGAGGACCACTTCATAGAAGTGGACGACGCGCCCGGCTACCAGCCTCAGTACGCGCAGCTCGCTTGTGCCAAGTCCAACGCGGACGACCCGCTCGCCAGTGAGTTACTTTACTGACTTTAAAACTAATAACCTAAATCCCGATTTAGAAGTCTCTAGCTTCAAAAACTTAGAACCTTCATGCAAGCTTTTAACCCCCTATTTCTGCTCATACAGGTTTTTATTATTTAAAACTTATAACTTAAATTCCAATTTTCGTGTCTCTTAACTTCAAAATCAAAGGACATTCATACAAACTTCCTACCCCCATTTCAACCCCTCAGTTGTGAATTTTCTCAAAACCGTTTCTTAGCTGATGCCACCATAGAAGGAACTTCTATGTGTAGGCAACAGCAATATTATTATATTTGTAGTAGCTTAGTAAGCTAATATAATATAATTATTATAATTAGTAAAAAATTATTAAAACTTGTTTTCTTGTTATCAGGTATAGACGATCCGAAACGCTACTTAGCAGAGAGTTTGGCTACAATGTCGCGATCCTACCCCGGTCTGCTGCCCCCCAGGGTTTCAGCCCTCGACGAACCCCACCGCAACGCATTACACGGATACCTGGCCGCCTATAGCGTGCAACTGTGCTAAAGAGGAAAGAGGGTTAAAATGTGATAAAAAGGGGTTAAAACTGCTTTAGAAACATTGCAAAAAAGGAGTTATAATAATTGCTCTAGAAACTTTGTACAATAAAAAAAACGCGTTTTTCCGTTTCCTTTTTTGGGTCAAATCGTCTGATGATTGCATATTTGATTTAACGCATAACACGGATACCTGGCCGCCTATAGCGTGCAACTGTGCTAAATAGCGGGAAAGGGGTTTAAAATGTGAAAAAAGGGTTAAAACTGCTCTAGAAACTTTGTACAATAATAGAAACGCGTTTTTACGGTTTTTTTGGGTCAAATTGTCTGAAATAGTGAAACGTTTGAATATTTGTTTAAGCCAACGCGTAACACGGATACCTGGCCCCCTATAGCGTGCAACTGTGCTAAAGAAGCAAGGGGGTAAAAAAGGGGTAAAACCTGCTCTAGAAACTTTGTACGCATTTGAAACGCATATTCCGTTTTTTTGGATCAATCCATTGAAATAAATCAATTGTGAATGATTAAATATTTGATTAAACCAGGTATCTGTTTCTTCTTTAACACTATAGTGTGCAACTGTGCTAAAGAAGAAACGGGGTTAAAATGTATTAAAAAAAGGGGTTAAAACTGCTCTAGAAACTTTGCAGAGCAGGCGAAACTGGTTTTTCCAAAAAAATTTTTTTGGGCCAAATCGTCTGAAATTGTGAATAATTGGATGTTTTGTTAATTAAGCAAACAAACAAAAAAGTTTGTTCTGTTCAGTTCAATGCGCCCCGCTATTAGGAGAAACGCTATCTTGCAGTATTTTTTGGCTTCAAAAAATTTTGCAATTTGATTGTAATAGTATTTGATCAATTAATAAATAAATTACAATGTTTTTGTGTCAACAACTGTAAATTTATTACTCTATCAAGAAAAAAGGTTTTCAGGAAGCTTTAACCTATTACAGAAATAATATTGCAAAATTGTTTTTTTGTTGCTGGTTATATCTTAAAATAGTACTATAATCATATTTATGAGCTCAGAATTTCTTCTTTCTCCTCTTTCATTTCATATCAATCAATACGTTAGCAAAAAGACACTCCTACTTTTTTTGGATGTAACAGCCGTCATATCAATTTTGTTACATTAAAATGTAGCAGTCACCCGGACTTTTATATAGATTCTCGTGTACAAAAACTTTAACAATTTAATTATACTTTGTTGTAGCAGATTTCTATAATTGCTAAACTGTACAGATCTTATAGGTTGTGGCCTTTGACTCACGGACAGATGGACAGACTGGACGAAACTATCAAGTTTCTGTTTTACTACAAAAAATTGAAAACGCTTGAAAATACAAATAAATTGAATCTTTTCGTAGAATCCATGTCGTAAGATTAATATTTGTTCGCTGTTTAGAATATTATGTATTTTATGTATTCTTAAGAATAAGAGCTGATATACCGACCAGTGACTTAAAATTTTCTTAATTTTTAAAATTGCATTAATGGGGAGGCACAGGCAAAGCTAATCTCAGATGGCGCCACCCTCGCTGGTAACTGTCAGGTTCATTTGCGTACATAATTGAGGTAATTAGGCGTCCTATTTTAACTGAATTTTGGAAAAAAACCAGTGTATGTGCTCTTGCCATAATAATCGGCAGGTCTAAAGTGAGCGCTACATAACCTAGCCGATGAACTGGGTTTCCAATTTTATTGGCGCAAGGCTTTGTACCATAGTCTTCTTCATTCCTCATCAGCAGGAAAACGAAATACACAACATTTAGGCATACAAATGAATTATTCTAAGAAAATGAAACTATCGCGTAAAAAATATATGGTGTTTGACAGGTAAACAACACCAGCGACGATGCGTCACCTAGCGGGATAAATTGGCAGTGTGCCTCCCCATTAGAACATTTCACGAGGATAGTTTGTATAAAGCATTTATATTTTTTATTCACATAATATATGCCAGCTATCTCATTGTTTATACTATAAAATATAATTAAAATGAAATATATGTTGTATTCGCTCTTATTTAATTAGTTTTACTCATTACTGTTTCTTATTTCTAACTTTTTGTTAATTGTATGTAAATATAACCGCACGAAAGGACTGAATAACATTTGTATTGTAAGTGAACGTAGGGTAGACGTAATATTTTCAATGGAACATTGTGATAAATCCTTATTATAATTTTAAAAAATTCAGACGCTGAGCGTCGCAATCCTCAGGAAATTGTTTCGTGGTATTTAAATATTATGCTTTTGTATTGTTTCATTTGTAAAATAATAATAGAGATAATTGATTGTAGTATTGTGAATAAATGATTCAACTTTTGTATTTTTTGTGTTTTATTTTTGCAAAATCATAAGGGTATCCTAGCTCTATTCTATGCCCAGGGACAAAGGAAGGTGGACGCCTAAAGGTGAGGCTAGACGAGCGAAATATAACTTCATTGTAGCTAATAATCATAATTGGTGGTTTTCATTTTATCGATATGGCCAAGATTCCAAAGTATCAGTCAATTGTAATCGCTGACTAAAACCGAATGTACATACCTATGCAAAAGCAAATACAGATCTTATTGCTTGAGGAACAACAGACTCGCTCACCGACTGCACACACCGACTGACTTTATAAAAGTCTAACTCTTGATACGGTAGTGTCGTGAGATTAGTTTCTTTACCTAGACCTAGACTACTAGTGAATACAGGGCTTTAGGGTTTAATTTAAAGTAAAACAAAAGAATACATTTCAGCAACGTATATTTTTATAAGCAATACTACAATATTTTTTTTCAAATTTGCTACTTAAAATTTTTCAAAACAGTTTTACAAATCCCGGTAACTGACTTTGTTATTTTACCAACATTACAATATGCGAGTGGTGTTTGCGGATGTCTAAATGTTAACATTTGAATTGAGTGATAAGTTATTTGTTTCATTTACAACACACTGAATATACCATAACCAATACAATATTTTTTATTAGGAATGTCCACTACCTCCTACAAATAAGTACAAAAAATGCAAATGAGGTTATTAAGTAAAATTTTTAAGCGAAAAAGCTATATTTTTGTTAGTAAGCGATAAGTCGTTTGCATTTTAATTAATTTTGTAATATTATTCAACACATCACATGACACATGGCTTAGTAATTACAAGTCGAAACCACAGATAGAATAGCTAAAATTAATTGATATTGCATAAAATGTTTTTTTTTTTAATTTTTTTTTTTCATCCAGGGGCACAAGTATTTAGCCATTAGACATAATAAATCAGTAATTAAAAAGAAATCACATTTGATATAATTATATTCTTAAGTTGATAATAATAATTATTTAAATATTAAAAATACATGATTATTACATTAATAAAAGTTTAATTTTCTAACACTCAGTGTTTACAAACAACTAAAGTGCTAATATTGAAAGGTGACTTAAACATTAAGCACATATAATTATTAATATTATATTTTTAAATAATAATTAATAAACGTGCAGCAAAATAGTAATAAGTATTAATAATAGATTACCCCAAATCACACATTGGGTAGTATTTCTAAAAAATGTAATTCAAATATGTATAAAAAATTCAATGAAAAACAAAAACCATACTGTGTAGTGAATTTGAAAAATGTGACTTGAAAATTAATAGCTCGAAGCGACAGACTAAAGGAAAAATGCCGTACACGAAAAAATTAAATTGCTAAAGTGTTAATTGTTAAATTTCACAAAATACTCAAAATGTACAATGATTCATTTTTTGGCAGCCCGTTCTAGGGACGTAATGCACAGGCGGTTAAATGACCACCGATCAAATAATCGCCTCAAGTCGATACATCATACAGCAATAAATATTCTAAATGATGAAACAAGGCCGCTATTTGATGGCGTTTCGACCCTATCTCACTATATTTTTCCTTTAGCTTTCCTCTCTATCCTTAAAACTTTCCCTAAATACAACATAAACACACAATATACTGTTAAAAATTGTGCAATAGTGTTAATACAAAGATTCTTCTAATTAAAAAAGTTATAAAAAAAAAAACCAACGAATTGTACGCCATTATCCATGTCTAACGACTGCGCCCCTCCATACTTCCTTGTGACGTGTTATCTCTCGCGGTCACTTGAGCGCGCACTCTACGAACACCGCGTGGTGCGGGGCGGGCGCGGGGCTCGCGGGGGAGGGGGGGTCCGAGGAGGAGGGGGAGTCCGGGGAGGGGGGAGGCGTTTGCGGCGAGGCGACGCTTCCGAACGAGAAGTTGGCCCCGGTGAGCGGCCATAAGTTCTCCAGCATCGTCCTGGAAAGAAATATGACATTAGCTTTACATTTTTTCGGTGCCAGTCTACCGGAAATCAAGTTGCGACAACTCATATCAGTCGATTACGATTGTTAAGCAACGTTGATCCAAGTCGGTAACTGGATGGGTGACTGAATTTGGAGGTCCGAATTTGGCTTTTTTTATCCTCCGTGCCTCGGAGCCGCCGGTCCCAGATATTATCACTAACATCTGATAATAATCGTTAGTAACCTAAGAGTTGAAATAGTATTCTTAGTTTAGTCGTATGCGGAAGGACCTAGGAGTCCACCGCATTATTATCCCAAGAAAACCCCTGCCATTATGTGATTAATGAGGAATGAGGCAATGAGGAATACGACGCAGAGAGACAGAATCAAAATCAAAATCAAAATCAAAATGCTTTTTATTCAAATAAACTTTTACAAGTGCTTTTGAATCGTTAAGGGAATCTACCACTGGTTCGGAATGCCATTCCTACCGAGAAGAACCAGCAAGAAACTCGGCGGTTGCTCTTTTGAAAAAAAAAATATTCACAATTTTATTAAAGAAGAAATAAATAATTGATTTTAACGTAGGAAACATCCCTATGAAAACTTCTTATGCACATTGAGCCTTTCTTTTCACTTAATAGATGGCGCTACATGTAGTTCAACCACGTTAAAAATATTTTCAAGATATGAAATATTAAATACTAGAATTAGATGATGCCCGCGACTTCGTCCGCGTGGATTAAGTTATTTAATTCCCGCTCTTTAATTTTCCGGGATATAAAGTAGCCTATGTCCTTCCCCGGGATGTAAACTACTTTTATACCAAATTTCATCAAAATCGGTTGAAAACATGGGCCGTGTAAGGTAGCAGACAGACAGACACACTTTCGCATTTATAATATTAAGTGTATGGATTTTCAAGCCCAAGCTAACTATAAAATAGGGTCACTCACCACAAATGCTTGTCCAGAACAGCGCGGACCTTCGGAGTGGGGAAGCCGTTGAAGGCTGACGCTACGGGGATAGTATAAGCGCCCATGTCCTTGAAAACTAGCCAGTTTCCCGTGCGCTGCGGGGGAAGCGAGTAAGTCGGGAGCACGCAGTCCAGTCCGTCGCACGACGGGCCCCAAATGGAGCACTGCTGAGCACGCTCGGACGATTCCTGGTTGAAAATGGTCGAATTGAGTAACTTATGGACCTATAACGACAATTTTGCGAGTTCTTGAAGCCCATAAGGGGTCATCCATAAAGTGCATCACAATAATTTCGTAATTTTGTTGACCCCTCCCGTGTCCCTGGTACTCAGCTCTGGTACTAGATGATGCCCGCGAATTCGTCCGCGTGGATTTAGTTGTAAGTTAAGTAAGTCCACGGGAACTAGTTAATTTACTGGGATAAAAAGTAGCCTAGATCACTCTCCAGGTCCTCAACTACATCAGAGGGGAGGGGGTTTAGCCAGTACAACCCATTACATTATAATCTATTTATTCATCTGTCGTCTATTACCTATTGCTATTACTTTTTACTCAGTGTATTTATCCTATATACAGTTTCTGTTTTTATGTGTTTTAATGTATTCATTTTCCTCAGTACACACCTCCTGCTTTATTTTAAAAGTGTCCTCTGCCCCAAGGTCGCCTGGAAGAGATCGCTATCAAAGCGATAAGTGCCATATTCTTGTCATAATAGTCAACCGACTTCAAAAAAAGGAGGAGGTTCTCAATTCGACTGTATTTTTTTTTTTTATGTTTGTTACCTCAGAACTTTTGACTGGGTGGACCGATTTGGATGATTCTTTTTTTATTTGAAAGGGCATACTTCCCATTATAAATTTAATTATGGTGTACAATAAAGTATATTTTTATACTTTACTTTTACCCCAACCTCTGGGTGACCATAAGGATTTCCCCCTCTGAATAAACTTGAGAACAAATCAGCGTGTCTCACCTCAAGCGGCGTGGCGTGCACTTGCTGGTGGTCGTAGAGCACGCAGTTGAACGAGCCGTACACACCGTCGTTGATGAAATACATAGTGTGCGCTTCATCTGAGTTCTCGCCCTCTTTGGTCGGCAGCTGGACGAAACAAGCTTCAGTTAGTGGCCAGTTACGCTAGCAGACGCCAGAAGGTTCATATATACAGCAAAACTCAAAAAAAAAAACCTCATAATTTTTTATACAAAAAAACTTATTAAAAGTGCCTTTGAATCGTCGAGTGAATCTACCACAGGTTCGGAATGACATTCCTACTAGACTAAATAGATAGACTAGATAGCTGCACATTTGGTTACTATCGCCAGGAAGGCTGATTCAGTATTATGTGGGTGTAGGACTCTCCACTGATGATGAGACGAGAGTGACCTTCACTATCTAACACCCGCATGCGTATGGGCCTTTCACTAGATATGGCCGCTCAAAAACGTTACCAAAAATGAACCATAGCTAGGAAGGCTGATTCTTGTACAGTATTAAAGTATACGCACTACGCAGTACCTATGTAAACAGTATAAAAACTGACGCTATGGATCGGGCCGTTCACTAGATATCACCTCTCAAAGACGTGATAAACTCACAAACTATAAATAATTATAAGCAATTATCAGATCGTATATAATATGACGTGTTGTCACGTTGATTGCTAATAAATATTATGAAGGCGTAAAATTAATTTTCAGTTTCGGCTGTAAAAATTAGGTTCAGTCGGACACCAATCTAAAGTAAACGGGCCACTTTGGTCAACAAATCTGGTTAAACCGAGTGCGGCTGACGCATTTGGTCACCGTCACATTGGCGTGCAGTTAATAGAATCACAAAAGCACTGCCCACCCTGACCTAGTACCGGCCCGGCTCCGCGATGACGCGCACTGAGCGCGACGGAAACTGCGCCTCCAGAGCCGCGTTGATATAATACTGATAATACTGACCTGTCTAGTGGCGTGTATCATGGCCGCCAGGGTGTATGCCGCGGCGGCGAAGTACCGGCCCGGCTCCGCGATGACGCGCACCGAGCGCGACGGAAACTGCGCCTCCAGAGCCGCGTTGATCACTTGCGACACCTGGCGGGACAACGGAGAACACCGGTGCGTTTAATTATTGCATCGAAATAAGCAAGAATATCACTAGTTTTTATTTCACTCAGTATTTCTGAAGTTACTATTAAAACGCTCTATACTTCTATAGGTATGATTATGTATGATTGTTGTTTAAGTTTATTCTGCTAATATGAGGCGTATCATATCTCGCAGCGTCGTCCGTGTCAAAACTGTATGGTGCGGGCGTACACAGCAGTAACATGTACAGGATTTGAAGCTAGGGTAGGCATTAGTTAGTCAGAACACCTATTTACTGGCTGTGATGATGAAAAATGAGCATTGACGTATTTCCATTTGGGTAAGCAGTGCTGTTCCGCCTCTTTGAACTGCACGCCCCTGAGAGAGACACGATGTCAATGCAAACTGTATAAAACTGTTTGAAGCTAGTTTAGGCATTAGTTAGAAAGAATACCTATTTACTGAGTGTCATGATGAAAAATGAGCATTAACATATTTCCATTTGGGTAAGCAGTGCTTTTCCGCCTCTGTGAACTGCACGCCCCTGAGCGAGACGCAATGTATGGTTTATATGACTCACGTCGCGTATGGAAGTGTCGCTGTTCCCCGGGAAGCCGCCGCCGATGTCGAGCAGATACATGGTGTGTCCCGCGGCGTCGCCCGTGTCGAACAGCGCGCGCGCGTACTGTATTGCGCGCGCGTACACGCCCGTCTCTTGCGCGCCTGAGCCCACGTGGAACGATACGCCCACCACCTGACCGGTAACAACATAATATGATTTGAAATTGTCACGCAGAGTTCATGGTATCAAGTTTAGTCACAAAGTTATTTGAGTGATGTCCTTTTAATTTATAATTTCTTTGATAAATTCACATAGGCAAAAGCTACATTTACGTTTGGTTACATTTTGTTAAAATTATTACATTGAGATTTATAGTATTATCGAAGATAGTATTGCCGAGGTTAGTAGTATGTTACGTATGTTTAGTATAGACTATAGAATACTATTGATTATTTTCTTTATCACAAAGTTGCATAGAAGCAACCGGCTTTGCATCCAGCTGCCCACAAGTCAGTGTGCAATACTTGTTACGTTTATGTATGTGTTGTGTATTGTTTACATATTGTAACATTTTTCTTTTTATGAAAAGAGCCACTGCTGAGTTTCTTGCCAGCTCTTCTCAGTAGAATCAAAGCTTTCCGAACCGGGGGGAGACTTGACTTATAAGTAGTGACACTAGTTGTCCTACGTGAAATAAATAAATCATTTATTTAACTTCCGCAAGGAGCAGTTTGAAACAGACAAAATCTCCTTGAATAAAATCGGCCGCCATTTTATTTAAGAAGAAAAGACTCACATTAAGGCCCATAACAGCGGCGATCTTGAGCAAGCGTGGAGCCTCAGCGACCGGGTCGCAGCCGAACTTGATGCCGAGCGGACACTGCGCGGACGCTGCGTCGCAGCGGATGCGGACAACGAGCCTGAGAATACCACATCACTACATTAAAAAAAAAAATTGCTCGCGAATCGATTAGTTGATCAATCAGCGTAGATACTATATGGTCGGTCCTATGTTAGGTTGATTAGGTAGCGCAGATGTACGCAATTCGTTGATCAATCAACGTAGATGTACATATTCGACTGGTTGATCAGGTAGCGCAGATGTACGCGATTAGTTGATCAATCAGCGTAGATGTAGGTACTATATGGTAGGTCATATGGTTGGTTGATTAGGTAGCGCAGATGTACGCAATTAGTTGATCAATCACCGTAGATGTACATATGCGATTGGTGAATTAGGTAGCGCAGTTGTACGCGATTAGTTGATCAATCAGCGTAGATGTAGGTACTATATGGTAGGTCATATGGTAGGTTGATTAGGTAGCGCAGATGTACGCAATTAGTTGATCAATCAGCGTAGATGTACATATTGGACTGGTTGATCAGGTAGCGCAGATGTACGCGATTAGTTGATCAATCAGCGTAGATGTACATATTCGACTGGTTGATCAGGTAGCGCAGATGTACGCGATTGGTTGATCAATTAACGCAGATGTACTAGGTTGGTTGATCAATCAACGCAAACGTAAGCGATTTGTTGATAAGCAAGCGCGGATACTACACGATTAGTTGATCAATCAGCGCATACGTTCACGATTGGTTGATCAGTCAGCGCAGATGTACACGATTGGTTGATCAATCAACGCAGATGTACTGAATTGGTTGATCAATCAGCGCAAACGTAAGCGATTGGTTGATAAGCAAGCCCGGATGTAACCGATTAGTCAATCAGTCAGCGCAGATATACACGATTGGTTGATCGGTCAACGCAGAGCTACACAATCGGTTGATCAATCTGCGATAATGCTATTTTTAAGGAAAACGTTATTTTAACTTGAAAAAAAAAACATCCGTCAAGGTACTCACTGAGCGTGCGGCATGTATTGCTTGATTTTCATCAGCTCTGTCTCGGAGTCAAAGGTCATGGTGGTGACTCCGGCGGCGCTCGCCCAGCGGATGTGAGACGCCGGCTTGGCGGGGTTGGCGAAGATTATACGACTGCCAGACAAATAACACACTTTTATTAGCTAATCTATAATATCTATACTTCTATACTACACTAATACAATAAATGCGAAAGTTTGGATGGACGGATGGATGTTTGTTATTCAATCACGCCGGAACGGCTGAACAGATCTGGATGAATTTTTTCACAGAGATAGATTATAGTCTGGAATAGCACATAGCACATAGGTATAGGGAAAAAATTCTATCCACGCGTACGAAGTCGCTGGCATCAGCTAGTAAAGTGTATAATCATATTAATATTACAAATGCGAAAGTATGTTGGTTTGTTGGTTTGTCCTTCAATCACGCCGCAACGGAGCAACGGATCGATGTGATTTTTGGCATGGGTATAGTTGAGGACCTGGAGAGTGACATAGGCTACTTTTTATCCCGGAAAATTAGGGAGTTCCCGCGGGAATCAAAAAAACTTAAACGACGCGGACGAAGTCGCGGGCATCAGCTCGTAATAACCATATTATCAACTCACTCGGGGCGCACGCCGAGCGACGTGACGAGCTGTATCTCTGCCTTGGAGGCGCAGTCGAAGCCCGCGCCCAGCGCTGCGAGCGTGCTCACCAGCAACTTGTCGTCGTTGCATTTCACCGCTGCGGACAAAACCACGCCGTCAAACTAGAGGCCCAATTGTCTAAGCAAATCAAACCACTACAACCCATTCTGGGCACAGACCTCCACTCTCATAGGAGAGAGGGAATTAGAGCTTAGACCCGCCACGCTGCTCCAATGCGGCTTGGCGGGCCATGACGACTATTATCATGTTAATAATAACAGAGACCGACGGCTTAACGTGCTTTCCGAGGCACGGGGGTGACTCACCACCAACTTCCTAGCTCTGGGCTAGTACTGAGAATTTCTATTCAGAAAAACCGAATACTTAATTATGGCTCGACCCGGAAGTCGAAACCGGGACCTCGTCAGCCGCGTCGAACATGCTAACAACAAGACCAACGAGGCACCAGTATAACATATGACCTCTTTCCACAATAGTATCACATAAGACCTCATTCCACACCAGTATCACATATTATGACATTCCACACCAGTATCACATGTGATCACATTCACCACCAGTATCACATATGATCACATTCCACACCAGTATCACATATGACCTCATACCACACCAGTAGCACATAAGACTCACCATAGAACGGCTCAACCCGGGGCATCAGCTCCTTCCAGTCGCGGAACCGCGCCACGACCTCGCCCAGGTCCATGACGTAGAAGGGGTCCTCCTGGGAGCCCTCGTCCACGATGTCGCGGATCACGTCCACGGGGCTCCAGGGGCCCTCCATCACCACCACCTGCTGCTCCTCTTCGACGACCTTCATTATGCCTGGGATCTTGACGGGCGTCGAGTCCTCTTGACTAAATTTCCTGACCTGGAGGAGAAAATAGATTAAATTAATGCCGCTGATATTCGCCTAAATGAGTAAAATAATGAAAATAAAATGTTTTCTTATAGTTGGATGCACCACCAGAAGATCGAAGAACATTCGTTCTTCAATTGGTGCATCTAGAAGAAACATTCATTTGTTTGGAATCGTCATTCTTTCTCATTTTCTCCCCTCTGTTGCGAGACTAATTAATTATTATTCTACCATCTATATTCTTTCGACAGGCCGAAATCTATCAGGTTACGGCCTCGAGGATAGGCCTCTTTATCCCGGACGTGGCATCAGATTTGATGTAATCATGATCAGTGAATTTATTTCTCTGGTAGTATTAAATAGTGTCAATTCCGGTAGTTTGGACGTCGATCTATCGATCTTAGCAAAAGTTGAAATCAGCCTGTCAAAAAACTATTAAATGTCGTTTGACGGAATATGTATTGAATTTTGTCCCTAACCTAATTGTTATGATGCCTAACCTAATTGATATGATGGCTAATAAAAAAAAAAGAGGCAGGAAACGTAGGAAGGTGCCATTTGGCTCACCTTGAGCTAGGCTCGGCTAAGCGTTAGTCTGGGGGCTGGTTTGTAGTCCTCCGACGGGCCCTGAGCCTCGGCGGACGCCGAGGCCGAGTGAGTCGGCTATGCTGCGAGAGGGGGGGCGGGCGGCGGTGCGGAGAGGGGCGGTGTCAGGTGTTCTCGGAGCCGGGTGGCGGGGGCCCGATAGCGCTAGTCCACAAGTGTCAGCTGTGGACAACAAATGGGTTTTAGCCATATCGCATTTATAGTTCGTCAAACTTATAAGACTTGTTGGCCAGAATTATTGGAACTCCTTTTTATGCCTGTTAAGTTTTATTTTTCATATTTACTAGCGACGCTGTCACCGTTTCAGATAAGTTTGTGGGACTACAGTCCGAAACTGTTAGAAAAACGTTCGAAGAGAATATTTGCACTCTTTTTCAGGCACTCTGCTCATTCATTTCGTTCTAAACCAGCACACATGCCGCAGACTGTCAGACAGTTGCCGAGTCGAACGTAAACTTCTGATGTTTGTACACTTACGAAACACGTTCGTACGTACGTTACGTAGCTAATTCTGTATACGTACGTATGGTACGTACTTATACAGAAATTTTGGCTCAACGGGTAGCAAATAGAGAATCGTCTATAAAAAAAGTTTTGGCTCACATAACTATACCAGGTAAGTTTTCCAATATTTCCACCACTTGAGAATTTAAATAAATGTTCCCCAAGCAACAGAAGCTCTTCAAAAAGTGTTATGAGTGACAGAACCCAAAAACAGTTTTAGCAAGAACACAGAACATATGCTATAGCATACTAAAATTTGTCTAGAGATACATATAATTCCGAAAATCATTCTATTACTTCAAATCCCTCGAGTTTGACACCAATTCCTCCAATGTCGATTAGTCCGTTATCCAGTAGACATTAGGTCTAAACGGAACACAATAATTGCGATAACCCGATTAGCTTAGAATACGCCCGAGACCTTTTATCGTGAGGTGAATGACGTTTAGAAGTTATGACTACAATTCTAAACAAAACGTCAATAATTTTGTTATTGAGATATATACTTCCGTGAGTAATTCGTCGTTGAATTTTCTTTTATCTCTTTAGTGTGACGTACTCAAATAGTAGAGTAGAATTTTAACTAAGTAATTGGAGTACCCCAAGTGGTAAGATCATCTGAACGGGCTCTAGTTCAAGAGTACATGAGCCCGCAGTTTTGCCAAAAATGAACGGGCGCCAAAAGCTTTTGCCCACTCACGGCATGGGCACGGATGCTGTGAGTGGGCAAAAGCCAGTGACAGTGACACACATTACCAAATGACTTCATATTTTCTTGATTAATGAGGCTTCTTAAGAGGGTTTTAGAGAGAGTTGATAAGTTGATACAATGGCGAACGGAATTCGCATTCACGGTCAAATATCTTGACGCCCAATGAATTAAGACTACGGATAAGTGGTGGCCACGGAATTTCCGTAGGTTGGCAAATGGCATCGCGCCAGGCTTACAGATTTCACACTCACTATAAAAATTTGCTCTATAGCGACTCGAAGTTAAATGACTTCCGGTAATGAACACTAACACTGGCACCGTCAAGGGCTAACCTGTACTAATTAACCCACCCACACACCACTTCCCATGGTCTCACCATCCTCTGGGAAAAATCGCAGGAAGGCGCCCGTTCGGTACTTGCTTTTCGCGTATTCCCGGGGCGCCTTCTTCATTCCCTACAAATTCTTTATCTCTCGTCCTTGTCCCCTCAAGTCACTCTCCTCCCCCATTTGGGTCTGGACATAACTGCCTGTAGGGGAACAAACAAAACCAGCGATCGGACTTTATCGGAAGCACTCACGTGATCGGGGGGCGCACCAGCAGCGCGGCGCGGGGCACTACCAAACTAGCTAGTGGTAGGCGTCGCCGAGAAAGGAGCCCTAGGGCTCGATGACATCGGAGGGCAACGTCTTCCTAAGGGTGCATCCTATGAGGCTCTACCTCGTCTTAGGATGACATTGGGACGAATGAGAGGTCGGTTGGACTAAATTAGTCCATACGCCCCCAAGGCCGTGGGTTCAGACCACGTCCGGGTGACGTAAGATATCGGGGCCTTTATGTCCTCATGAACCTTTTTTTATTTTATTGCGTGATAGGCTTGCGCTTGACAACAACCATGCTTAGTGCAAAGCAATGAGAGGTCTAGGCTGGAACGCGCTTGCCTAGAATATGGCTATTCACTCTTACCTTGAAGGTAGTTAAGTTATAAGTGGTAGGAAACACGTGCGCTGGGAGGGTGATCCACACCCTAGCGGTTCGTATCAGAAACGTCGAGAAAAAACGCTTCGTGCGAGAAAATTGGACCTCAACCACATAAGGGTGCCAACGCTCACGGTTTCTCGATGTTCTGTGGTAGAACGGAGGAGGAACAAGGTTGTGAAGTTCCAGAGCACACTCCCCATGGTATATCCGATAAAACATGGTATCTCTATCAGAAGCACGACTCACGTGATCGGGTGGGAGGTGTGTCAGCGGGCGGGCGCGCGCCGCAGCCAAGGCGGGTCGACGTTGAGCACGCGGCGCCAGCAGCGCGCCGCGGGGCGTGGGCGGGGCGCGGGGGACGGGCGTGTGCGCGCGTGGCGCCCGGCACTGCCAGCTGCGCCGGACTCACCCGGTGCTCCCTGCGGCAACACACACATTACATAACAAACACACACATTATATAACAAAAAGTCAAATATTGGATAGAAGCAGGCGTTATTTTGCGGAAGGCCATGATAATGAAGGAACTACACACTTTGAGACTTTACAATCGCGCATTATCGAGTCAACATCTCCTGAAGATGCTCCGGTGTCGGAGTGAAACGTACGTTGAGAGTAGTTTGGAAGATTTCTGTGGTGCGGTGAATATCGCGGGCTATAAGTGCAAGATACACACTGTACCACATAGATTTACCTAATGTCGCGGAGTATAGCAATCAAGAGTATAAAAATCAAGTACGTGGGCCATAGTATAATCTACAGCCTTCTCTGTCTACGACGGGGGTCCTATTATGTAAAAATGGCAGCTACAGTGTAACGACCGTAATTACTTCTGATTGGTTAACACTCTTCTGCTATTGGCCAAAATACATTGACGCAGCAAGAATACACATAAATTCAGAACCCGGAAATGGAAACTGTTTCATTTGCCTGCATTTACTTTGCCTACTCGTCACATTATTGTCAATGGTATTTCCAGGTTGCTTTTCAAATAATGTTCAAAGGGAGTAGAGTTGGTGAACGCTTTGTTACTTGTTTATGTAAACGCGATTGTTCGTAACTTACAATTTAGCTTACGAATACGTAATGAAGGAAATTACCTCTATCCTATCCTATTACTTACTATAACGTTTTATAAGATACGGTATGAAATTACCATAATATATTATCTACGTGTATAGGTATACCAGGTATACCTGATAGTTGATACCCAGATATGGTATGAAATGAACGAATATGTATTATTGTAACACTCAATGTAGCTTATCCTGTCGTAGACGATCTAAACTAAACTGTCAGGTTTAAATTTATAGCTATCCCATTTACAATGGTCCTTGCGGAAAGAAATAGCATTCGATTTAGGCCTAAGTACCTACTTAGGATTTAGTATGTACTTACTTGTACTGTGCTACAACGCCCATTTAATCAAGAATTATGCTGCGAAAGTATGTTTGTTTATTGGTTTGTCCTTCAATCATGCCGCAACAGAGCAACGGATCAAATCAACGTGATTTTTTTAAAGGGCATTGAGGATCTCGAGAGTGGCATAGCTTCTTTTTATCTAATGGTGTAGTAATATGACTTTAAAAGGTGGTAAGATAAGGTGGCAAATAAATAATTTAATTTGAACTTAACCGTCATATCCGCCATATTAGATTTATCATGACGTCATTATAAACACACGGAAGACGAAGCCAATGACAGCTCATGGTCATGTTTAGTAGTTTTATTTTGTGTTTACTCCAAATAAACTATTACTTCTTTGTTTTAGTGTAAATCGGGAAGTATACCTTGACAATGGAAATTCAGTCATTTACTCCAAGTCAAGACAGTATCATGTCCAAAAAATATAGATTTCTCGGCAACATTTGGGAACGAAGTTGTAAGCAGATAATCAAATTTATATCAATTTAAATTATCCCTCATAAAGTTTGTTGAAAAGTTGTCAATAATAATCGATTTATTGAGGAAAACCCTAAAGAGGCGATTCAGTTTTTGAGGATAAAAAATATTTGTATACTTATTACATTTTAACCCAGAGTGTTAGCTTTTGCATAACTAGATTAAAGGTCAAAAATGCACAGCAATTCTATGAAGAATCTGGCATTGAAAAGATTTGCCGAGAATTCATATTATGAAGTTTTTCCACCCCTCGGGCTATATGTATGGAAGTCGCAGTTTGTAACCTCTGACATTTGCTGAAGGTCGGCCTTGGAAGCCGAGTTGCGCCTGAATTATACAGTACACACACTGTAATCAGAGCTCGTTACTGTCTATATGTGTGTAAACATGTGTGATTAGATACAAGGTTAAGAAAATTATTATATTGGTTTATTTACCAAGTTTATACTTATGTTTGTGTTTAAAGTTGCCTTTGTTTCTAACGATAACATTCATGTTATCCATTTTAATATTATAAAATATGCAAGAGTGTCTGTCTGTCTGGTACGCTTTCATGGTCCATATGTTCAACTGATGCCCCAGTTATGAAATTTGGTGTAGGATTGGTGCATTCCGGGGCAGGAAATGGGCACTTTTTATCCCGGAAATTGAAAAATCAAAATCCTTTCGCCGGTCTACGTTATATAGAGAACTTAGTATCTGGAAAATTTTAGGTTTGTTGATCCAGCATTTTTCGAGCTGTAGAATAATAATGTCAGTCAGTTTTTCCTTTTAGTGGCTCCTCTTTTAGTCTTTAGAAGATTTTGGAATAACTCCATTTCGAAAATATGTAGTTCACAACTTGTGTCACTTAATGTAAGAACTGGAATCTACTTTAAGCTACGCATCCTACTTCTGACCCTCGAGTGTGTAAGGAAACCGTAATCGTTTGTGAAACGGATAATCCGGCCGGTTTAGAGAGTTTATAAATGACTAGTATGGCGCGTGGATGCGCGGCCCGCTGAAGCGGACCGCGTAGCAGACCGCGCGGCCCACTGTCTACTTACTTCCTCTCCTCCTATCCTAGTGTTTACTGCTTACGTGTTCTGAATGCTATGCTAGCGAGCACAGTGGAAGCGCCAGCGTGCCAAGCGTCCGACAGACGTAAAAAAAATTCTCATAAGAAAACATAAAACAGAGACCCCCCTAAAAATCTAAAAGGGCCTTTAAATGTAACAAAACTTTCCAGACATGCATGCAGTGTAAGAGACCGTTGAAGTAAAAACACAAAGAAACCTTCCTAAGTTGATTAGTATCAATATCATACCGCTGACGATCGGGTACCTTTGGATGCCATGTAATTTCGCCATCTTGGCTTCCCTAACGGCAAACCGACAATTCTCAAATCTTGTAAAAAAACCATATCAAAGTCATGCATATTTCCTACTTCCACTCTTCCACCTAGTATACTTTCTGAAATAGACACCTATTAAATTTTGGCCGTGCTCCTCACCCATCTTTCAAACCCTCGATCATCATCGCTCTCCATATATTTTTTTCTCCGAAAAATTATGGAGAGTTCTTCTTTAAGAACAAATTTTGAAAAGGAACCGCATCAAAGTATTGCATAGTTCAACACTAGATTGTAGCCTCTTCAATATTCGCCATACATTTTCTATGGAAAAATAAATTCCGCCATCTTGAATTTTTTTCCTGTTCATTAAGTAGACCTTCATGTCCTGATCATCTTTTGCCAAGAAACCACTCTTCCATCTTCTATACTCTCCGAGATAGACACCGACGAAATTTGTATGGCGGCCATCTTAAATCCGCCATTTTGAAAATTTTTTCAGCTCACTGTCAATTGGATGAAGTTTCGAATGACATTTGGTCGAGCACCCCCCACATATCTTCAATACCCTGGCTGTGCTGTTCACCCGTCTTCGAAATCCTCAATCATCAGCTCTCTCCGTATTTTTCCTCTTCATGAATTTTTCCCCTCTATACGAAATGGTCAGTGAAAAAAATTTTTTTCATACAAAATTGTTCAGGAGAGGTGATCAATCAATGAATCAGCACGAGCAGCTATACATATATATATATTAATGATACACTGAACTCTACACTGATTTCAGTAAAGTTTTATAAATATCAAATTATATGTATCAGAAATTTTAAGACTGAGTCTAGGCTGTATTTAAGAGTAAGAGTCCTACAAAATGTATCTTTGTATAAACGACTAATATACTCAAGTCTCTTTCATCACTATACGAAAAGTCAAAAGAGTACCTACATAAGCAAAAAGGACATAATTATTAGCATAATATGAATCCATACTATCCATACTATATAAAATTATAAATGCGAAAGTGTGTCTGTCTGTCTGTCTGTCTGCTACGCTTTCACGGCCCAACTACTCAACCGATTTTGATGAAATTTGGTACAGAGATAGGTTGCATGAAATTTGGTACAAGGACAGGTTGTATCCCGGGGAAGGACATAGGCTACTTTTTATCCCGGAAAATTGAAGAGTTCCCGCGGGAATCAAAAAACATACATCCACGCGGACGAAGTCGCGGGAATCATCTAGTTTAATATAACTCGTCTAACAAGTAGGGGTATGGCGTGGTATGGCGTCGCGAGATAAAAATTCACGGACAAGGCCGGTGTGCTACGTTTTGTTTACTATAGTGATGAAGTGGCTCTTACGCAACGAATATTAAGATACATCATGGAATATCTAAATATTATCGCCATTTTAATGTGATCTGATTTAAGTAATTTTGTAATTTGATGTAATAATATTTAATGTGATGTAAGTAAGTAAGTATTTAAAATTATTTTGATTTGTATTTTTGTAATGTGGCTAAATTGTGTGAAAATAATTATTGTTGAACATTATGAGTCTTGGCACTTGAAATTAATAAATAATAACTAATTAATTGAATTTTTCCAAAACTTGCCTAAAATTTGATTTTTTAATGCGTCTTTACAAATTTATTTGATAGTGCCCACAAATAAAAAAAAATTAGAAAGAGCGCACTTAACCAGCGTGGTTGTATATGGCCTAGACCCTCCTCATTCCGAGAGCCCGAATGAGATCCGTGCTTAAAAACATTGCAATGCATGAAAGTAAACTCGACAAGTTGGTGATTTTTAGGGTTCCGTACCTCAAAAGGAAAAAACGGAACCCTTATAGGATCACTTCGTTGTCCGTCCGTCTGTGTGTCAAGACCCTTTTTCTCAGGAACACATGGAGGTATCAAGCTGAAATTCATATCACATACGCAGGTCTACGGTTCCTTGGAGCTGTGAAAAAATCAAGCTTCTAAGCCAACGCAATCAAAATATACAGCCGTTTATGCCGCAAATTTTCGAATTTTCTTGCACTCGCAAAGGAATGAAAACCTATTACCTACAGGGTACTTCCCGTGAACTCAGAATCTTGAAACTTGGTACGAAGCAACGTTTTATAGCACAGATATAGGAAGAATTGCCAAAAACATACATTTTTAGTTACATCATATAATAAAAATATTTTTATGCAAATTTTCGACACTCGCAAGGGAATCAAAACCTACAGGGTACTTCCCGTGAACTCAGAATCTTGAAACTTGGTACGAAGTAACGTCTTATAGCACAGATATAGGAAGAATTGCGAAAAACATACATTTTTAGTTACATCATATAATAAAAATATTTTTAATAATTTTAAACTTAGTACTACCCCTTTCCGCCTGAACGCGTAGAGGTATTAAATTGAAATTAAAATAGATAAGCGGAATAAAAATACTATAACTTTTACTTATATACCTACAGGTTTGTACGGAACCCTCGGTGCGCGAGTCCGACTCGCACTTGGCCGGTTTTTTTAACTTACCTTTATTAGCGTAATTCTCAAAGCTTTTAAGTACTCCTAAGCAACAACCGTATGGTTGCTGCTAACCAATAGCGGAATTCGAGACGAACCACAAAGACGAATCAGCGCGACTGATTCAAAAATGGAACGAATATTGCGTCCAACGACTAAACGCGAGCAACTGTCACTAGTCAACGGCAAGAGACGGACTGCGGATGAGTGAGGGATGCTCTAGTATTTATGCGGTTTATTATCAGTAGAGATTTAACGAGATGTTGTCTTTATCTGTATTATTTACATTAACTGATGTAACCTGTGGCAAATGTGTGGTACTCGACTGGGCCGCCGCAAACCGCTTCGATTGACGTAGCAAGGCACGCGCCACTCTTTTTACTGCTGATGCGAAGAGTCAACACGCAACGTATTCAGGTGCCATACTACCATCGCATAAAACAGTATTATTTTAAAATGTCAGTTTTATATGGTATACCTTGACGTCTATAAAATAAGGATTATATTTCTGAAACAAAAGCGACAACAATATTGAAATAATACTGCTTCAATCGTAGTAAGCCCTCTGGTCACATATGCTTTACAACGGAATAAGAATCGTGTTTTGGAACACAAATACAGATGTTTTTTTTAAATCGATGACTAGATTATGGGAATACCCTTCTCGTTCTGAGAAAAGACTCGTCGTGCTCGTGAGAAAATTGAAATTATATGCATTCTTCCTGCGACAATGGATTTTGGCCATTAGCAGAAGAGTGTTAACCAATCAGACATGATTTTGATCAGTACACAGCACCCACTTTTACGTATTGATAAGGCATCCCGCCCCTCTGCCTACGTGGTTACCAATGACTTAAAACGTGGCCCCAAAAACACCCCGGAGAATATTTAGCCAAGGGCGAGTTTGCAGTTTGCACAGATGGGCAAACACTAGGGGTCGTCATCTCAACCCATAGACGTCCACTGCTGAACAAATTTCTCCCGCATAGATCTACATTCTCCAGTCTACAGTACTGTCTTGTGCCACTTGCTTCCAACGGCTCCCAGCTACACGCTTGAGATCGTCTGTCCAACTAGTGGGGGGGTTACACTAGGGGTATTTAGTCTCATTTGGCTGACGTGGTTAGCATGTTCGACTGCGGACGACGAGGGTTTGAGTCCTGAGTCGGGTCACAACGAGTATTGGATTATTCAGACAAGAAATTTTTAGTACTAGCCCGGAGTTAGGAAGTTGGCGGTGTTTCACCACCGTGCCTCGGAGAGCACGTTAAGCCATCGGTTCTGCGCCTGATCTCTCTCCGGTCGTGTCGGATTTTCCGTCCCATCGGGCTATGAGGGTTAAGGAATAGAGATGGCTAACCTCTCTAGGGATTGATCGCCGTGGTCGGGACTAGGGCATGCAGTCGATACTGCTTCTGAGTACCGGGAATTTTCGGACCGATACTGGCATAGAACCGGAAATTCCCGGTACTTTCGATACTTTCGATACTACCATAAATTATCACAAAACAAGGCATTACAGAAACAACATTACAGAAACAAACATTACAGAAAGTATGAATAGACCAATTATTTGAAATAAAATTAAAAACTATTTTATATAAAATGTCGCGTAATATTTCCACACAGGATCATAAGTTCATGATTTTTAATGAACTTGTGCAATAATTCGCATCGTTCCCAAACTTTTATTGTAGTTCAACGCGAAGGGCCGGCGTATAGGTTTTACAGTGATAGCGTGGGACATCTTGTCTGAAAATACACTTCGAAAAGCTGGTTTTTTGTATCGTGATAGCAATATAGATAATTTTAGAAGATAATTTTATTTTTATAGCAATTCAATCAATTCAATCAATTTATTACTACAAGCAGTTTCTAGAAAAAAGCCTTGAGGCTTGGTCAGAGGGACAACAAAGTGATCCTTATCATCTTTTTAATATGTAGTTCTTTTTAACCATTTATTCGTGCAAGTTCCAAATGAGAGTACAAATATATTAAAAGTGTCTCATAAATACCTGCTTCTGGATTGTCTTTTACACAATCGACCAACCGATCAAACAACCAATCGACCAACCGATCGACCAACCAATCTACCAACCAATCGGACAACCAATCGACCAACCAATCGGACAACCAATCGGCCAACCAATCGGACGACCAATGAACCGATCGATCAAACCAATCGACCAACCGACCGACCAACCAATCGACCAACCAATCGACCAATCGATCGAATAACCAACCGATCGACCAACCAATCGGCCATTAGATCGAATAACTAACCGATCAACCAACCAATCAACCAATTAATCGGACAACCAATCGACCAACCGATAGACCAACCGATCGACCAACCTATCGACCAACCAATCGACCAACCAATCGACCAACCGATCGACCAACCGATCAACCAACCAATCAACCAACCAATCGTCCAACCGATCGACCAACTAATCGACCAACCGATCGAACAACCAATCGACCAACCGATCAACCAATCAATCAACCAATTAATCGGACAACCAATCTACCAACCAATCGACCAACGCATCGACCAACTAATCGACCAACCGTTCGACCAGCCAATCAACCAACCGATCGACCAACCAATCGGACAACCAATGAACCGAGCGATCAAACCAATCGACCAACCGATCGACCAACCAATTGACCAAGCAATCGACCAACCGATCGAACAACCAATCGACCAACCGATCAACCAACCGATCGAACAACCAATCGACCAACCATCGACCAACCGATCGACCAAGCAATCGACCAACCGAACAACCAACCGATCGAACAACCAATCGACCAACCATCGACCAACCGATCGACCAACCAATCGACCAACCAACCAATCGACCAACCGATTGACCAACCGATCAACCAACCAATCAACCAACAAATCGACCAACCAATTGACAGTCGCTCAGTTGGTCGATTGGTTGGTTGGTCGACCGGTTGGTCTATCAGTTGATCGATTGGTTGGTCGATCGGTTGGTCGATTGGTTGGCCGATTGGTTGTCCGATTGGTTGGTCGATTGGTTGGTCAATCGGTTGGTCGATCGGTTTATTGGTTGGCTGATTGGTTGGTCGATTGGTTGGCTGATTGGTTGGCCGATTGGTTGGCCGATTGGTTGTCTGATTGGTTGGCTGGTTGGTTGGTCGATCGGTTGGTCAATTGGTTGGTCGATCGGTTGGTCGATTCTGGGTTCTGGGTGGGTTGGGGATACTGGGTTCGGTACCTCTTAGTATTTCTATGTCTCCAACCACCGTCCTCTCCTGGACGGTGGAACTGGAGGCTCTATAGGAAACATTGAGCCTCCAGTTTACTGTCCAGAATACAGTTCCATACATCAAGATTGGACTGACCACAGTCTTGGTTTTTTCACTAATTATCTTGGTATATAAAGATTTAACGGAAAAACGCTGAGCATTTTAGATAATTATGAATTCTTCCCCTCTGCCGTTGGTGTCAATGACAGTGGAGTCAAAAATCAAAATTTAGCAGCCATAATCCTGGTAAACACCAGGATTATGGCTGTAATATGTACCTCAAAAAAAAAAATATACCTCATAAGCATGAGGTATATTTTATATTACAGTAAACCCAGTCATTCAATTTTCTTTCTTTTTTTTTTGAAACTAAACTGAACTGAAACTGTACGATTATCAGAGTAGCATAATTAATCTACTGTAATTAAAGCAGAACAAATTTTATTGGAGTGACAGATTCATCAATTAATTGATCTTCAAAAAAGCTGGTAAATAATATTTAGAAAGAATAAGTATAAATACTCAAAGTAAAAATAGGATTTTTTATACTGTGATCATAAAATAAAGTGTAGTGAACGAAGTTCTTGTTACATTTAGAAATATCTGCATTTAATTAGAGAAGTAATCTATTTAATTCGAGTCTCGAAAGTATCAAAAGTACCGGTTTTGTGGTGTGGAGAACCGGGACTGAAAATATTCAGAAGTCTCGGGAATTCCCGATACTTTTGATACCGGTAATTCCCGGTAGCATGCCCTAGTCGGGACTAACCTCTCTAGAAATTCGGTCGGGAGAACATTATTAAAGTCTCATAAAAATATATTTTCCAGATCGAAACCTTAAGTTAAATAAAAGCCTAGCGTGATTTAATTAGTATTTACAGAAGGGCCGATAAGCAATCTGTTGGCACGTGACAGTGATAGTGATATTAAATAAACACGAGGTGAATTCTAGTAAATTATACGAATTAGTTTATTTGCTCACTGCTAAGGGAGTTTTACTTCCTGGATTTGTTTTATCATAAAAGTTTCTGTGGTCTGTAAATATCTAGGTTTGTTGACTGGGGCCACACAAATTACAGGGCAAACTCCAAAAGCAAGAATTTGTAGTAGATGTCATCGAAATATACCGAATATACATATTATATAAATACTAGAACTTTATTTTTTTTTAATTTCTCGACAATTTTTTTAAAATTTTCGCCATTTTCCCTCAGATTTCACTAGACTCTACGCAGTAAGGACTCTACTCTGTAGTTAGTAAGATTTTTGGAGATTTTTCTTACTTTCTAGTCCGCCCCATATAATTCGAGATAAGATATCAGTAAAATATTCAGTATTTTACGCTTCTTTGCAAAAATTAGCGATCTTTATCCATTTACTTGCCAAATTCTCCAGCAAATATAGACAACGTTATCAGATATGAAGATCCGAGTTCAAGGTGATGTAATCTAGATATCTGGTTGCCGGGTTGATAAATGATAGCCAATGATGTATAAAATATTATTATATCTACGCTCGCCAGTCGCCACAAGCTTTGATCATGTTTTGAGGTTAGAAACAGCTCTATAGTATTAAAATGAAACACTTTTTGACCCACTTAATTATACTTTAACTAAGCAATTCGCACAAAATACAACCGCAACGCCACATACCATAGATCAATATGTCACGCCCAGACACGCCATTACTGAGTACCATAGACCACCAGTATTGCCACTCTCGACTAGAGTACAAAAGTATTTCTCCTTCCTCTCTATTTCCTCTTTCAGACTGAGCCTAACAATAGCTATCAAAAACGACTTGCCAGTTGCCACCTCCCGTTAACTTTCAAAGCGCAAAACCATACCGAAGTTGTGAGTTAAGTTAGCAGAAGGCACATAACATTAGCATTTGAATAAAGTTATAAACGATGAACACATGGCTTCACGGCATTAGGTACTTTATGAGGGTAGTCTGTATTCAATCTGAAGAGGTGCCAATATTTTCTCCATAAGAGTTTGCTAGCGCAGATTTTCCATTTCTGGAGCCATTTAGATAATGATCTGTTTTAACTCAAGAGTCAGGGCATAGCAATGGAAGACATTTGCATTGAGCGTGACATGGCCTTTACATCTAGTCTACCAAGTCATTTAGGTTGCTAGTACCGTGTATTACGTAGGTTAAAAAAAGGTTGGAAGGATCCAAAAGGACTGAAATTTTTTTGCTTTTAGGGGGCAGGAATTCGGTGGGCCGAAGTAGCAAACCTGGATAGTGATGTAACCGTTTGTCGTTTCGACCCCCTTTTTTTCGCAAGGAAAACCTTCATGGATACCTGCTCGCCCGGAGAAGCATGGGGGTATGTTGGACTTTTACCGACTAAACCCCACGGTCTTCCATGCACCGCCTGATGCTGGGTAGACTTTAGCACTTTCCCAACCATCTGGATTTCGGCGTCTGCCAAGACAGACCCTCCTACGGGACTAATTGTGTATTTCACACCATCTGAAGCGCATCAGGAACACAAAGGACATTTTCCTATTGGGCAACAGACTATCCCTACTTCAAGTTAGTGTATCTACAAAGATGTATTAATCTTTGCATGAGCAACCAATATGCATATTGTAAAGTACTGTTGTTCTACATGATCATACAGCAAGGAAACGTCGCGGCAATCGACTAGGTAGGCAAAATATGCGTCTTAAATATTACATACCAATTGGTGCCGTGTTCATATCTTATTTACACGTATTTTCCCAACCGTATTATGTATATCAGTAATTCCTTAGAAATCTTCAGTACAAATATCATAAACAGAACAATGATTTATGAAAAAAATGTCAAGAACAAACAATGTGTGCACAGTTGATCTTTCCGGTCGTAAAGTAATACTACGATTCAGTTTATTATAGCTGATATTTAAGGCTGATTACAACTTGGCAACCATGTTGAGCAACTTTTAGCTTACGGCTTACGCGATTTGGATTCCACATCAACACGACAAGCGGTCGCATCTAAAAGTTCGTAGTTATATTGCGGTAGTTTTCGCATAAAAGTTGTCCAGCCTTGATTAGAAAGAAAATTAAAATTGTTGAAATACGCAAGGCCAGTTTGTTAACTGCTTATTTTTAGAATTATACCTAAAAGGATTCCTCTATTTGAGAAGTCACCTTTTTGCATGCTAGCTACATTTTTTTTTAAATCTCCAAAGTGCTACAGGATACAGTGGCTGTAGCAACAATCCAAGAAGAAAAATTTACTTTACAATCGGGCATTGTCGAGTCAACCTCTCCTGAAGATGCTCCGGTGTCGGAGTGAAATGTACTTTGAGAATAATTTGGAAGATTTGTGTGAATAGGTATGGCAAGCTACAAGAGCAATATAACACACTGTACCACATAGATTATATATCTGCTGTGCGGATTATAGCGAATTAGACTTCTAGTTCTTTCATTCCAAGAAGAGTCAAATTGTTGTGAAACTGATGAACAGGCATAGTAAATTGTGCAACTGCTTGGTTGCTTGGAAGACCTAACGTGCCAGAAGCCAGTGTGTGGTAAGCTTAAGAGCACCGATATGAGTAAGACGTAGGAGACAATAAGTCTAGTAGTTAAGACCATTATTTGATATGCCAAGATATTTTTTCTCGCGATAACTGTGAAAGATAACGATAATGTTACAGATAATTCCGCGGGCACTTGAAGAGTTGGCACAGATCAATTGTACAAAATACAAATAGGTTGACAATTGACATAGACATCAAAGGAGCAGGAAGTTCAGAATGGCAAAGAAGTTTTCGTCTTGATAAACTCGGATTTAGAATTCCGAGAAACTTAAGCTGTTATTTTTAAAGATCTACACACACCCTATGGCCTAGGCTTTGTGACTATCTAACCTTGCGTAAGTGTAGAAGATAGCTGGAAGTCAATTTTATGAAGTGCCCGTGTCTTCAAAGCACATTCCATAGTAAGATTCTTGATTGAATCACGATAGACCTAGATGTCGAGATGGGAGCCTTGGGCTCTGGCAAGAAACTATGTGACAATTGACAAACCTTGCACCGTGGCACGGCGATTGGCTAAAAATGACATCTACAATGTAAGATGTGAAACCTCTGATTGATTAGCATTCTTCCCTTAGCGGCCAAAATCCATTGCAGCAGCAAAAATACCATAAATTCAGCTAATCACAACAATTGAGACTGCAATAATGATTGATGCAGGTTTTACCTTGCTTTGCAGACACCCAAGGAGTCCGAACTTCAATTAATACGCAGGTTTGGTACCATCACATTTCTACTTTAGTTTAGATAGATGCAATTAAAAGTTCGTTATGTACTTTTTATATTATGATTTTTTCACAATATCTCTTGTCGTTAAGCAATATCGCGTTTACCAGTTTTTAGGTACGTAACTACCTACAATGTTAAGATGACCCCCATTTTTATCAAAGTCAAGAAGCTATCGAGTCGGACAATTTTTACGTGGCGCCAAAATTGTGGCATAGAATCAAAGGTCTACTGGATAAGTTATGTCTACAAGACGTTGGACACTCATCAACAGAAGATAACTTACATATATTTTACGATAATAACTTATAGATAATTGAATTATAGATACAGAAAATAACTTAGGCATTTTTTTTACGCCAACACAAGTTGGCCCTTTACTGCAATCTAGTGCAGTAAGAGTAATAACTAGAGTAGTGGGAACTGTTGGGGGTCTGGCATTTGTATTAAACCCCCCAACGACTTTCCACACGGCATCGTACCGGAACGCTAAATCGCTTGACGGTACTTCTTTGCCGGTAGGGTGATAACTAGTCACGGCCGAAGCCACCCACCAGGCCAAACCAGAGAAAATTCAGAAGATATAAATTCCCGAATTACCTCGCCGGGGATCGAGCCCGAGACCTCCCACTTATAAGAACTTGCAGCGCTCACCACTGCACCAGGGAGGTCGTCAAAATTACCCAACCCCAAATAGCAGTACTTCAGTTGTTAGTCCGATCGACGAAACCACAGAGGGAATCGTCCAGTTGATAAAATGCACCTCGGTGCATACTCTTTATAGCTAAGTATAATCCGTCAAACTTATCTGACCCAGTGGCCAAAATTGGAACTAATTTTTATGCCTGTTAAGTTTTTTTTTTCAGGCGACCGTAGCGACGACGACGACGCGACACACCGGATTTGACACCGACTCCGCGCGCAGTGGCGACCCTATCGCTCGCGACGCGGAGTCCCCCAACTCTGACACCACCTCGGCGCACGAGAGCGACCCCACTGCCCGTAGCGCCGAGACTCGTGGACGAGATACGGGTCCAGCACGCGGAGGTGATGACGTCACCCGCAGTGCGGACCCAATACCGGACACGACACCTGACCTAGGGGCCCGTAGCCTACAAGGCAGGCCCTAGCCGGTTTCTTACCCGGCTTCAAGACACCCGGGGCACAGAGTTGCCCCGCGCCCCGCCTGGGTAAGGAGGCTTAGCCTCGAGGCCCGTAGCCTCCGCTTGGCCCTCACGGGCCAAACGGAGAAGACCCACACTGCTGGTTTTTTTTAATCTACTAGCGACGCTGTCTCCGGGTCAGATAAGTTTGTGGGACTATAGGGTAAAGTTTGACTAATAACCATATTACTACTGTTACTAGATGATTGTATTTAAGCTCTATGGGTACTAAAAACTAATAAAATAGCTGAACCATTTGTTGATGACATACAAAAAATCTTATTTTATTTTAATTAAAAAATACAATAATACTCACAATTTATTTATTAAGAACTATTTAAAGTTAACTTTCTTGAAATAAATAGTTCCCACAAAAAGTTATCGACATAATAACATTGACAAGTAGTAAACACAAATGAAGAAATCATTTACAACTGTTAATATTTTTTTTTATGAACTAATCAATTCGGTTCTAATAGATCTATAACAAACAAAAGACTAATAGTCATGGCAATTTTAGGTACAAGTTTTATGGCTCATAAGTTCTTAGGTTGGATTCACATTACATATTTTTGCGACCAATTCGTTCCACATAAACCTGAAGACGAAAAATAGAATATGCAATTGTACTTATTATGTTTCTATTACGTGCTATTTTGCGTCCTACCTATTGATCAGTCTTTTTGTCGATTATACTGCTCGCCGAAATGATCTAGTCAGAACACAGCCTTAGACAACGTAATTATATTTTTAAACAAACTAAATTGAAAGTTAACTGCACTGAAAGTATACTAAGTCAAAAGGAAATAATAAATTAATTTTATGGAACTTGGAGGAAACTGACCGCAGAAAACAAACACGTTCATGAAAGTAAAGTAAGTAAAGTGTTCATTTCTCTGCTAAGTTGCTGACTGTTCTGAATAGTATCTGCTTTCTTAAAGAGTTGTTACATATTATGATAGGAGCATAAGTTGTCCTGCATGAAATAAAGACATTTCAGTTTTAGTTTATTGTTCATAATTATTTTCATTAATTCTGCATTCACTTTCATTCAATGTATTAAATAATGTTGCAAATTCAACATCTTTTGTATAAAATTGGTATCATGTCATTTTTATTAATTGACATTACTTAATCATTTGTTAAAAATATGGGAGTATGTTCTTGTTGTATTTCTTAAGACATTTAATTATTTACTTAAAATATGTAAAATAAATTAATCTAAGTTAAGTGGTTCTCAATTTTATTTATTTAGAAGATTGAATTTTTTCTAAAAGCAACTCCAATCTTCCAGTCATCACAGGCTGCCCTTTCTTGGTTTTCTTGCTCAGTTTCTTGAATCTTTCATGCTTCTTCTTCTTATACTCTTGCAGTTTCAGATCCCTTTCCTCTTTAGCCTTCTTCATAGC
This sequence comes from Erebia epiphron, assembly GCA_963932025.1. Lineage (NCBI taxonomy): Eukaryota > Metazoa > Arthropoda > Insecta > Lepidoptera > Nymphalidae > Erebia > Erebia epiphron. Next base: position 5,451,640 of record OZ009948.1, read on the forward strand.
TTCTTGCTTTTCGATTTTTTCTTGTTTCACTTTTTTGTATTGCTCCTTGGCTTTTAGATATGGATCTTTATTTATTTTACGAAATTTCTCTTTTTCCTCCTTTTCAATCAAGTCTGGATGTCTAACAAACTTGCCAACATCTGTATTGGAATCAGTGATATCCTCATCAAAGGATTTTGGTTTGTAAGTGCCTGATACTGCCTCGTTTTTTATGCTCTTTTGATAATCGTGAAGCAATTTCTTCTTCCTTTGCTCTTCCCATTTCTCCAATTTGTATTTCTTGCTATATTTCTTTAATCTATAAGTCTTCTTGTCAAATGGCTTCTTTTCTTTCTGTTCTTCTTTTTCATCACTATTTTGTAGACCATTGCGTCGCTCGTCAAACTGCTTCTGCTTCTCTTGTTTTTTAAATTCTAGCTTTTTATTATAATCTTGTTTGTTTTTCTTGTTGGGAAGAAAAAAAGAGTCACGTTTTCCTTCCATTTTAAGATATCTTCAGACCTATAATGAAACGAAAAAGCGTGTTTGAACAGTTGGAGTGGGACATTTCATGCAAAACTATTAGGAATACTTATTTTTATATAAAAGCCATATTATAAAGAACACGCTTTTTCATTTCTAGATAGGTACTTATATATAACCACGCCCATATAATTTACTAACAGATATAAAAAATCAAAATGTATGTAAATAAATAATAAAATTAATACATAAACTAATAGAACCCAAATTATTGTTGTCATAGGTAACATAGAGTGCAAAGAATCAGAGCCATTTTTTATTTATTAAAATATATTGAATGTGCAGCACATTCAAGATTTATTTCAAAATAAGTCAGCCAAACAGATAATTGAGTATCTCGTTCAGTATAACTTTGCATTTCACAAGCAGTGAAAATATGAAATATAGACTACTAGCTGATGCCTGCGACTTCAACCTTGTGGATTGAGTTTTTTTATTCCCGCGATAACTCTTTAATTTTCTTAGCCTTCTTTCTTCTTCTTTAGCCTATGTGTTATTCCAGACTATAATCTATCTCTGTGCCAAATTTCATCCAGATCTGTTCAGCCGTTGGGGTGTGATTGAGTTACAAACATCCATACATCTATAGGTACATCCATCCATCCAAACTTTCGCATTTATAATATTAGTATAGATTAGTATTAGTATAGATAGCTGTATTTCTTGATTTTGTTCAATAAATATATTAAGTAGCAAAATAAGGGCAGAGATTGGTTTTATCAAGGTAGCAGAATATCTTTGCTCCTTAAGGTCAAATACTATTTGACATATAATATTAATGATAACAGGTGCAGTATTCAGCCATGTATCATTCAGGAACCCTGCTTTAATCAACTCGGTGCAAGCTATATATTCATAATCCAAAGCAGGTGGTGCGGTCAATGGACCCCCGTGGACTTTGACCATCATGTGATAAAGGGCTAGTGCACAAAACCATGTGAATAGACTGAAAACCTACTGCTCAAGTTATTACCACATAAATTTTATTCGTAGTTTTATTACATGAAACCTGCCATCAATCATTGTGATAGTCTCAATCACTGAATTTATAGTATTCTCGCTCTGACAATGGATTTTGGCCATCAATCACTGAATTTATGGTATTCCTGCTGTGACAATAGATTTTGGCCAATAGCCGTTGAGTGTTGACCAATTAGAGGTGATTGCAACTGTTACACTGTAGAAAGGACTGTACAGAGGACTGGTCCCAAATATCTATGGACTGAGATAAATGGAAGGAGGAAAGGGAGGCCTTTGCCCACTACAGGCTGCCAATAATAAGGCCCCTAATGAAAAGGTTTGATATTCAGACAGATTACTGATTTAAAAACTTCCAAAAAGTTAAACTATATTCCCCAGTTAAAAAACATTAAGTATTTAGTGACTGAGTCTGAGAAACAGGCCCTAAATAACAGAAGGAACCAAACACTAAATTAATGCTGTTGAAACTTCACCATACTTATTAATTGAACTGTTTTGATCAAACTTGTGGAGTTTGGACCCAATTTTAGGTTGTCTTGTTTGGACATGAGTTCCGATTATTTTACAAGTGACCAAAATCAAAGCTTTTGAAAAAAAAATGTATCTTGATCAGCTAATGATTGCCTTGTTTCACGAGCTCTTCAATTGAGCATCAATATCAAGATGTGTGACACATGTTTTTGTATTCATGATCACCTCACACTGGCAGGAGTTTCTTACTAACTAATCAGATATTTGAAATTATTATAGGTACTACTAATAAAAACTTAGTGCCAAATAATATCTTCCAAGTAAATTACTCATACGTTAATAATCACATCACACCACGTTAATAATAAATATCCCAAATTGAACCAACAATTATTGGTTCATACTGGATTTCTTAATAATATTTATTAAGTTTATAGTACACCACAGATTATAATATACAACTGCTGTTATCTGTATGAATTTAAAGCCAAGTACTAACAAATTGAAGGACAGACATTTAGGATCATAATTCTCATATGATAGGCATTGTGATCCATGTTAATGTACCCCTCTCTCTTCCCCTTAAGTAATAGGGGTCAAAGGTTAAAAGCATGGATGGTAATAATTGTAGGACAAAGCTGATCATTTGGTTACCAATAAACATCAGGCTAAGGCAAAAATTACAGCCAAGGTTAGGGCACAATTCAGTGACCTTGACTCATGTTTTCAGATACTGTTCTAGAATTTTCACCAGCTGGCGCCTGTCATTTCGGAAACGCTTAACGCTTCAATCGAAGATAATGAGATGACGTAAACTACAAAACGACACGGTGTGTGGCAATTCCATGATATGCTATACAAAAATTATGAAAATTATCGCTTAAAATACTAGAGTTTCGTCCTGTTTGACGTATTTTATAACTAAAGTAACATATTAATATGCATATTAGTAGATTTTTGTGACAAAATGAAGCCACCACAGGCAGCCGTTTCACAATATTAGACGGCAGCTGTGCACAGTTTTTAATGCAAGAAATCAAAGTAAATAATATATTATTGTTTAGTGAGGTCACGGCATGCATTAAGAACGGTGGATATCAAGTAATAGATTGGGGTACTTACCAAATTAAGCCACCCACTGGGTAGGCTTTGAATTATCGGCGGAATCTTGATAGTTTAGTTGCACTTGGCACGAAAAAACTTAACCACGGTGAGAGATTTTATATCACGGGTTTTCGACAGGAAAACTTTATCGACCATGCCCTAATGTGATTTTATAGAATAATTTCCACTAGGAAACGCGGTGGACGTTTCGCAAAAATGTCACAAAAGGAACGATCAACGATTTCGGAACGATTACGAGCCCCTTGGATACTATCTGTCATTTGAAAGCTGTTGGAGCGAGGGAAAAGGGAGTATTTACGTTAGATATGCCATTATGTAAAGAAAGAGTGTGACAACGCTGCATGCCCAGTTCAACTTTTTTCCATTTGGATAATGTACTCTGTGATTTGGATATTCGATCGCTGAAATGGAGCATGCGCTGTCAACGTTAGCTTTTCAGCTACTAATTCAACAAACTTCTAGATATTAGTTTATTAGTGTAAAGCCACTATGAAATAAAAATCTTGATGGTAAAATTGTGTTAATTATGAGTGATTTCTCAAAATAAAGTTTTGATTCCTGTTTTTTTCGTGTGTAACGGAACGTTAAGTTGGTTTATTTTACTCGTAGTACAGAGACTGAAGCATAGATCTTTTGACTTTTCCAATGACTAATTAGTTTCCTTATTCATTGGACTTTTCTTATTCTATGCTCTATGAGAGATTTTTTCTCTATGCTCTGAGGTTCTACTTTTCTTCTCAAAACAGAGATGGCGGCAGTGGATTTCAGCGCCAAACAACAAGAATTTCAAATAAATTCTAGCCAGCTCAGTACTAATCGATTACAAGTTTACATTCAGAATCAATTTAAAATAAACGAAATGGATTTTGAATGCATAAAAAATAAGTACACCGAATGAGTTTCATATTTTCATTCATTAACTAATAACTATCCCCAACGACCTCAATTAATTATATTACTTACTGACAATTAGTTATATTATGTTAATGATTATGAGTTTTAAGCAGAATTATGACCAACAAATGGGTCTAATTCAGTCTCAGGTTAGTGATGTAGACTCCAAAAAACATCGCCGAAAATAAATTTAAATTTTATAAAAAAAATAAGCTATTTATTATTATATCCATCTGTGGTGTTTGCCGTGGTGTAATTTTTTAACGAATTTGTCTTGGCCGGGGCTAGATTTTTTAATATTATTAGTATTACAATTTTAAATAAATGTAGGTAACCCGACTAAGGTTTTGCGTCTTCATTCCTCATTCACATGGCTAGGGTCTGGAATACTCTACCAAAAACTGTGTTTCCCACCAATTATTCCGGGTATCTTTAAATCAAGAGTGAATAAGCATCTTTTAGGCAAGCGCGTCCCACCTTAGGCCGCATCATCACTTCCCGTCAAGCGTACTTAACGCTTAAAAATAAAAATAAATATACCTAAAATTTCAAAGGCGCCCACTTTTTGGGATGTAACATCGAGGTTTAAAATCTGTCATAAAGATTTAGTTCGTGAAATATGTCTCATTGTCACCTAATTCCTCAAATCGGCTCAGTACTTTAGCCGCTACGGTGGAACATACAAACAAGCTTACATAGACTTCCTTTTGGTTTTGGCGTAGTGGGATAAAAATATGACTTAAGTACCGTAATTATGCTATTTCGGCATGGCTTTTGATACGATCAAAAGGGCTCTTACCACCATAGATATTCCTGCGCTCATTGAGCCGGCAGGAATTACTTAGTCGGGATGATGGCAAGAGACCTGATGGATTGACGCTGGTTCCCTGGGATCGGGGACGGGCGCTAAGGTGGGACGCAACATGCGTAGACACATTGGCCCCGTGTCATATCAGGGAGACAGCATCAAGGCAGGGAGCTGCAGCAGAAAAGGCTGAAAACGGCAAGCGGCGGAAGTATGACTCTCTCATCTACAGTTGCATATTATGTGTTCCGTGTGCCGAGGAGACCCTGGGGCTGTGGAGTCTCATGCTGAGATCGTACTTTGACTTTGACTCAGACTTTACTTAAAGAGAGTTAAATCGAGATGGACTTATGTGAGTAACATAAATCTGTCTCGTTTTAACCATACAAAGTCAAAGTTCGCTCTATACATCTTACACTCAGTGGTCACATCGTGACAGTAGGGCCGGCTCATTTTTTGCGCAAAGGATCAGCCTGGCTGTTCAGCAAGAATTGCAGCCAGCATTCTAGCCACTATGTACCATGCGGGCACAATTAATTAGCTAGCTTTAATTTATATTGTATTGTTTTCAATAAAGGTAAAAAAGTAGCTTATAGTATGTTCGTATTGTAATTAGTAATGGATGAGTATGAAATATCTAAATTTTAAAAGTAAGAGTATTATCGAAGTACATGGACTACATTTTGACCTGAAACGGAGTCCGCGTCGGTCCACGTAAGCCGATATAGAGTTACAAGGTGGCTATAAGTACACGCTGATCGCCTGTGTACAGTCGAGCACAGCGCTGTTAGTTTGACCTATTATAACCTATTTGTTATTTAGACTGCTTCTGGTCCAGTAGGTACTTAATTTTCACGTTCGACTACGGATGGTGAGGTCCTTATTTTTATTATCAACATAAAAGTTGTTATAGTGTGTTAGCACTGTGAAAAACCACGTAAGTAGGTTTAAATTACATGCTCTTCTGTCTTTTAACATAATTCATAACTTACATTGTTAATTAGTATAACCTATACCTACATGAAAAACCTAAACCTAAGATACCTATAATTTCCCTTCCATTCCCGGGTTGGGTCAAAAATAATATAGGTAAGGAATTTTCTGTTTTTATTATTAGTCCGGAATTAGGAAGTTGGTTATTTCTCGCGTGTGGAGAGCACACAAAGAAGTCGGGCCGTGTCGTCGGGCAATGAGAGTAAAATAATGAAACATGTGCATGCGTTTGTGCACACATCTCCCGCGCAGGTCCGTGGCCGAAATACTGTCGGGACACGGGAAGATATTTCTATTTAATAATATCTTAAAACGTCGCTATCGTAGGCTATCGTCGACTGTGCAATTGCGAATTCTGAAGTTCTTTGGCCACATCTCCAGAAATGAGAGCGCCTGGTGGTACAGGGTCATGTGGAAGAAAAGCGAGCCAGAGGACGTTCACCTACTCGATGGACAGACCTAATAAAAACTGTGACCCAGAAAACTGTGGTGGAGTGCTCCCGCAATGCTACCAATCGGGACAAGTGGAGGAGGCGGTGCTGCCCAAATTAAAGAAGACCGTTAAACGTACTACCTCTATCATCCCAGCAGCCACGCCACGACTTCTCTGTCAAGAATGCACGACTGAGAAGAAGAATATCTTAAATGCTGTTTTCACTCAAGGGCAAACCATGAACGCGTATTCTGGAACATAAGAGTACTGTAATTATAAGTGTTTACGTGTCATCAGTACTGTTGTACGCAATACTCTGCCTCGCTGCTTTGACCTAGTGGGAAATCGACATAGTAACGACCATAATAGTAGGCAGCTGGTTTCCTTAAACTGCAATACATACAAGCTTCTATCATTGACATGCACGAGTGCTAGCACCACATGACCACCCAGAATTGAACCACTGAGTAGGAAAAGCAGTAAAGTGACAGCTCAAGCGGTCGGGATCCAATTATAGTTGACGACTACCCGACTACTTGTATCGTCCTCTGTCCATGACACGCTTACCCGTTGTCCTACTCGTAGGTGAGCAAAAAACGCGGCAACCCAAAGCGACAGTATCAAACAGTAGCTAACCCTTCACTTGGCCTACGCCAGAGAAAATGTCGCGTAGACATTTTTTATGGCGTCGTATAGCGTCACGTCGCGTGGCGTCGCTTCTTTCGCTCACCTAGGACAACGGGTTAGGTCGCACGTTAACCTTATTATGGCACCAATCAAGATCAAAAATCAAAATCAAAATCAAATGTTTTTTGAAACTCCATCTGTATACATTGACCGTAAGAGCTAGATACCGAAAATGCGCAGACAAGTAAAAATTTCCCGTGAATCATGAGAATCAATGAGATCGCTTTAAATCATTAATTTTAAAAATTTAGACAGAAGACATGCAATTAATTTAAGTAACTTCAAAAACGCGAAAAATCCAGTTTTTATAATGTGAAGGAGCTATTCCAATATTAATAAAATTCCAATAAAAAAAGATTTGAATAGCCTTGAGTCAATACGAACTTAGTTTCTGCCTTGCAAACAAGTTTAATGACCACCATATTGGCGAAAATGCATTTAGTAACGAGTAACGACGTCGTAATTTTGTATTAATTAATTATTTAGATCTAGCTATTTGTGGATAGAGAACGCAATTTTTTTTCTGTATTCTAAATTTCACATATTATGACAATTCAAATATATTAATAGCTATTAAAATTATATGGTAAATAATATCATAAAGACTCTTCCAGGCTTCGCACGGGTGGGCTGGGCTTACTCTATGTAACTACACCAGCCTTTACTTAACTTTTTAGCTATAACACTTAAATGCAATAGATTTATTGTAAATCGTTGGGGAGGTACTAGCTGATGCCTGTGAATCTGCCCGCGTGGTTAAAGTTTTCTTTGAAATTTCCGGGATAAAAGTATTCTAGTATTCTAGTAAAAGTATTCTCTCTAGGTCCTCAACTATAGCCTTGCAAAAAACCATATCAATCCGTTGCTCTGTTGCGACGTGATTGAAGGACAGTCCAACAAACAAACATATTTTCGCATTTAAAATATGTATTAGTATGATATGTCATATGATGTATGTAATGTATGTGAGGTTCAAATCTTGCAACTGAATTTTAGAGCAGTAGCTATCCTCCAACTGATTTGGCATGGTTATAGTTGAGGACCTGGAGAGTGACATAGGCTAATTTTTATTCCGGAAAACTAAGGAATTCCCGCGGGATTTAAAAAACTTTAACCAAGCGGAAGAAGTCGCGGGCATCAGCTAGTACATACATAATTATGTGAAGTTAAATAAAAGATTGTAAAAAAAATTAAAGGAAGGTAAAGAACCATCTCGATGACCTACCTGTGAGCGACAGACCAGAGTCAGACGGCCTGATTGTGAGCTGCGTGCAGGAAAAGAATAAGGTCGGGTTAGAGACTATTATTATAATATTACCTATTCTGTGATAGGTACTTAAAAATTCAAAACGAGTTATAAGGTGGTTATTGAATACGCAAAATGTCTAATTAAGTAATTAATCTAATTAGTGCAACAAGTATCCAAAACCTGAAATTAGGATTAAAAAAGTAAGTTTTATTTTTTTCTCGTCGTAAGCAGACAGTGCGCGACTGTCCACCGCATCGGTCAGTTCATTAGGGCTTAATTCCGACGCAGGAGACCACTGCGTGTGTACCTACTATTGTCGAACATTTGAGTTCGAAATTGAAATATCAATAGATACCAATAGAATTTTTTGATTTTATTCGATTTTTTATAATCAAAAGAGTAAGTGCCGACGAAGATTCAATTTTTTTTTAATTGTAACGAACAAAATGTGCCTTTTTTTGTGTGGCGTGTGCAATTTTCAAATTTGCATTAGATTATGATAAAATATTAATTAGTGCAGAGATTTTTATGTGATGACCTATGGATTAGGTATTTATAATTATTGATGCAGTGAAATAAGAAAAGAGTGCTCGAGTAAATCTAAAGTAAGGTAATGTACTAATGAACTTAAATACTTATATAGGCTTAATTTAATAACAAGACGGTCAAGTGCGAACCCTGAAAGGTTTTCGTAGTAGGTATATAGCAGTGTAGTATTAGGTATATTATTATATACTAGATGATTCTCGCGACTTCGTCCGCGTGGACCAAATTTTCTCTATTCCCGCGGGAACTCTTAAATTTTCCTTCCCCGGGATACAACCTATCCCTGTAACAAGTTTCATCAAAATCGGTTGAACAGATGGGCCGTGAAAGCGTAGCAGACAGACAGACAGACAGACAGACAGACACACTTTCGCATTTATAATATTAGTATGGAAGTATGGATAGTATGGATTACATATCTAAGTCAATTATAAAATTATATTAAAACTGTACCTACTTATAATCTACTTTAAAAAATAAAAGGGAAAGATGATGTGATCTTTATAATATAACTAGTAGGGCGCGTGGGTGAGTGGCCCGCTAAAGCGGACCACGTAGTGGACCGTGCGGACCACTGTCTACTTACTTGCTCTCCTTCTATCCTAGTGTTTACTGCCTACGTGTTCTGAAGTAAACAACACACTGCTATGCTAGCGAGCACAGTGGAAGCGCCAGCGTGAAAAGCGTCCGACGTAAAAAAAATCTCTTAAGAAAACATAAAACAGAGACCCCCCCCTAAGAATCTAAAAGGGCCTTTCAATATAAAATAGCTTTCCAGACATGCATACAATCAATATTATACCGCTGATGATCGGGTACCTTTGGGTGCCATTGAACTTCACCATCTTGGCTTTCCTAACGGCAAACCGACAATTCTTCCATACAGAACAAAACTTGTACAAAATCCATATCAAAGTCATGCATATTTCTTACTTCCACTCTTCCATCTAGTATACTTTCTGAAATAGACACCTATGAAATGTTGGCCGTGCTTCTCACACATCTTTCAAACCCTCGATCATCATCACTCTCCATAAGTTTATCAAAAAATTATGAAAAGGAACCGCATCAAAGTCTTGCATAGTTCTACACTAAATTGTAGCCGCTTCAATATTCGCCATACATTTTCTATGGAAAAATAAATTCCGCTATCTTGAATTTTTTTCCTGTTCATCAAGTACCTAGACCTTCATGTCCTGATCATCTTTTGCTAAGAAACCACTCTTCCATATTTTATACTCTCCGAGATAGACACCGACGAATTTTGTATGACGGCCATCTTAAATCCGCCATTTTGAAATTTTTTTCAGCTCACTGTCAATTGGATGAAGTATCGAATGACATTTGTTCGAGCACCCCCCACCTATCTTCAATACCCTGGCTGTGCTCTTCATCCGTCTTCGAAATCCTCAATCATCAGCTCTCTCCGTATTTTTCCTCTTCATGAATTTTTCCCCTCTATACGAAATGGTCAGTGAAAAAAATTTTTTTCATACAAAATTGTTCAGGAGAGGTGATCAATCAATGAATCAGCATATATATATAGCTATACATATATTAATAATCGATCTCTGCATAGTTAAAAAAATATATAAATTTACCTTGTCGATTCTAACAGATTAATCAAGGACTTCGTAGCTTGATTTAAAATAATATATATGAATTGATCTGCATACATTTGATCATGGTCCTATCTATATTAACATAATAATATGAATGAATTGAATTTTTCCCTTCTATACGAAATGGTCAGTGGAAAAAATTTTTTTCATACAAAATTGTTCAGGAGAGGTGATCAATCAATGAATCAGCACGAGCAGCTATATATAATATATTAATATTGTTAATTCAGTAATAATAAATGTCAGTTCTCATCAAGTGCTCGTATCATTCACATAGTCTGCCTGCGACCAACTGGGGACCTGACTACTTATCGCCGCTCAAAGACGAGTTATTGTTAAAAAAAAGATTTTCGACCAGCGTGTTGGACTATGGCCAAATGGTAATGAGTAGAGGTGTCAAATTGTGTTTAATTTTAATATTCTGATAAGTTCTAAAAATATCACTAATATTTGAACTGATATATTTTTTAAATGTTAAAAAAATATATCAGTTCAAAAAATACGTTAAATAAAAATAATGGATAAAATACAGGAGTTCCTCCTGGCTCCATCACGATACCCTGGGCAGCATCTAGGTTAGCGCTTGTCAAGACAAATCAAAAGAGTCCAAACACGACGGGTTTACGATGAGAAGGAGTTCCTATGACCACCTACCAAATTACGATTGCAGCACAGCTTGGTGGACTATGGCCCTAAAACATATTTAAGAAGTAGCTCAGTAGCTAAACATATTTTTAAAAAAAACCGCATCTAAATCAGCAAAGAAGTTTTCCAGAAAAAAGGAAACATAATAAAAAAACACGATAGCAGCGCAACGTGGTGGACGTTGACCTTAAAATATATCTAAGAACTTTCTCACAAGCTATACTTAACTAATGCAAAACACCGCATCTCAATCAGCCCAGTACTTTTTTCAGAAAAATGGAAACATATTGAAAAATAAAAATCAAGATTGCAGCTCAGCTTGGTGGACTATGGCCCTAAAACATATTAAAAAGCTATGCATATCTATTGCAAAAAACTGCATACTAATCGGTTCAGTACCTAGTTATCCAGGAAAATGGTAACTAAAAAGTACACAAACAAACAAACAATCGCACAACCTCTTAAGTAGGGCAAACACATAATATATATATACCGTCCGTTCCGTCGTGGGTAAAAAATAGCTCAAGTGTCGCCGCTTTGATGTGCTATTAATATGTAGTATTTAAATATCTCCCATTTAAGTTATTTTACGATTTAAGTATTCAAAATAACTCGTATATCACCTCTTAGATCACCTGTGATAATACTAATATAAATACAATCTGAAACATGAAAATTAATAGTAAGGAGATATAATTATAGTTACCAAAAGATAGTTACCAGAAATACTGTTATCTCGCTATAAGATTTGACATTTGGGTTGCACGAGCCAGTGTAAATTTGTATGAAAAATTCGTATGAGGGATCTTTGGAACCAGATTGTACAAAAACTTTAAGTTGTATTGAAAATATTGTTTAATTAAAGTCTTCCTTGATCTTTAACGATTAATTTGAAATAACTTTTGTTTAAATAAGGCCTCAGATTAAATCACAATAGTCGGAACGCGATAACGCCTTTTTTGAGATTTCCATGAATTTCCCGATAATTTTCTGCAGTTACTATACGATTTTTTGACCATTTTTTTTAATTACGTCATACTTCATGTAACTGAGTAGCCAATGGTATTAATTTGGTAATGAAATTTTCATTTTTAGGGTTCCGTAGCCAAATTTGGCAAAAACAGAACCCTTATAGATTCGTCATGTCTGTCTGTCTGTCTGTCTGTCTGTCTGTCTGTCTGTCTGTCTGTCTGTCCGTCCGTATGTCACAGCCACTTTTTTCCGAAACTATAAGAACTATACTGTTGAAACTTGGTAAGTCGATGTATTCTGTGAACCGCATTAAGATTTTCTTACAAAAATAGAAAAAAAACAATAAATTTTGGGGGTTCCCCATACTTAGAACTGAAACTCAAAAATTATTTTTTCATCTAACCCATACGTGTGGGGTATCTATGGATAGGTCTTCAAAATTGATATTGAGGTTTGTAATATCATTTTTTTCTAAACTGAATAGTTTGCGCGAGAGACACTTCCAAAGTGGTAAAATGTGTGTCCCCCCCCCTGTAACTTCTAAAATAAGAGAATGATAAAACTAAAAAAAATATATGATGTACATTACCATGCAAACTTCCACCGAAAATTGGTTTGAACGAGATCTAGTAAGTAGTTTTTTTTTTAATACGTCATAAATCGTAAACCGCAATTTACCTTTCATTCAATCAACTCAAATTTTTAAAATAAAAATATTTTTAATAATTTAAAACTTACTACAGGTTTGTACGGAACCCTCGGTGCGCGAGTCCGACTCGCACTTGGCCGGTTTTTTCCTATCCTAAAACGTCGGAACAGAAAACAATGTTTCAGTACCAAACAGAAAACAATGTTTCAGTACCATCACGCGGACGAATTCGCGAAGCTAGTTATCTAAGTATGTGAAAGCGTGTATGTCTGTCTGTCTAACGGTCTGCTACGCTTTCACTATATCTGTTGAACTGATTTTCACGAAAGCGGACAGTGTAAGCGACAATCCAGGATTAGGTATTAACGAAACACTTTTAATATATTTGTACTCTCATAATATCATTTGAAACATGCCCGAGTATAAGATGGCTCAACGTGTAGAGGTTCCACGAGAGATTTTATGTACATAATTAGATAAAAGTTGGCTAAACTTACAATTTTCATTTCATCCGGCCAAGATTGCTATCGTTAAGCTCTAAACCAAATTGCGATATAAACACAAAAGTATTCAATAATCGCTGAGTCTGCCGGCAGGAGACTGAAATCTGAATTACCTTTACCATCGTCAAAACACTCGTATTTATAATAACCATTATCATTTATCAATATGGCGTCCGTATCCGCAGATTAAATCTAATGACATGAAACTAGTCAAATTCACAGATATTATACTACCTGTTTCATGAGATATAATGACAAATAGTAATAATGCTAACAGATGCATCCCGCAGAAGGACATAGGTATTTTATCGCGGAAAATCAGACCTAGCACGGGATTTTTTTCAAAATCTAAATCCATTAAGCAAAACAAACAGGGAACGGGCGCGGTTCGGGTCGGGTGCGCGGCGGGTTGAATTATTCCTTGTATTTAATATATGTAGGTCGGTCGCCCGACCCGCGCCCGTTCCCTGTGTGTTTTGCCCTTTAATCGAAGCGGACAAAGTCACGGGCATCATCTATATGATTTATGTAATTGCACACACTTATATACCATATAATGTACTAGATGATTCCCGTGATTTCGTCCGCGTGGACTAAGTTTTTTCGATTCCCGCCTCCTACTAACTCCTATATTTTCCGGGATAAAAAGTAGCCTCTGTCCTTCCCAGGATATAACCTATCCCTGTACCAAATTTCATCCAAATCGGTTGAGTAGGTGGGCAAATGCGAAAGCGAGCAGACAGACAGACAGACACACTTTCGCATTTGTAATATTAGTAAGTAAGGTTTAGTAGAAACCTTACCTCATAATATAAGTATGGGATCGCGAGTTGGATGCAAAGGCACGTGCCTCTCTATTCGGAATAGGATTTAAAAAAAGTTTCTTATTCGTGTGTTTATAAGTTAAAATTACATGTAAAAATTACATGTACCTACTTAGGTAAATTATTATGGGCATAAAACAACCAAATTAAAAAATTAATTAATTAGGAATGTATAATATGTTTAGATGGCGCGTGTATTGTGTAACTTGTAAGGCACGAGCCAAAGAAACTTGTTTTATGAAATACATAATTAATTTTTTTACTTGTTTTAGTTTTTCTCCTTGGCAAAGACCAAAGTTCCGTTATTTATGTCTCACTAGCTGATACCCGCGACTTCGTCCGCGTGGATTGAGGAGTTTTAGTTCCCGCGGGAACTCTTTAATTTTCCGGGATAAAAAGTACCCTATTATTTAATCCGGACTTCTAACTTTACGTCTGCAAAATTTCAAAGCAATCGGTTCAGTAGTTACGACGTGAAAGCGGAACAAACATACAAACAAACTCACTTTCCCATTTATAATATTAGTAAGGATAAGGATAAGGATTTAGGTGATGGACTTCGTTGTCGTGGATTTAGATGTTAAAAATCTCGGGGAATTTCTTTGATTTTCCGGGATAAAACGTAGACTGTCCCACTCCAAGTGCTGAACTATACCCCTATATAAAAAATCATGTCAATCCGTTGCTTTGTTGCGGCGTGATTGGAGGACAAACCAAGAAAGAAACTTATTATTTAAGTACTTCATTACTACACCTACTTATGAAAATTAAGAAAGTAACTTACCTTATAGTGAATGGAGTTTATTACGTCCATATCTTAGTAGTTAGTACCTCACTTGGCGGTACGTCTATGCATGTAGGCTGGTAACTGATAACTAGCCACGGCCGAAGCCTCCAGACCAGACCAGGCCAGACCAGAAATTAAAAATTCCCGAATTAGCCTTTCTGGGGATCGAACCCCGGACCTCCCATCTTTAAGACCACAGCGCTCATACGATCAGCGAGTAACTTTATATTATGTATTTACTAGTAGGGCGCGTGGCTCACTGTCTACTTGCTCTCCTTCTATCCTAGTGTTTACTGCCTACGTGTTCTGAATTAAACAACACACTGCTATGCTAGCGAGCACAGTGAAAGCGCCAGCGTGCCAAGCGTCCGATGTAAAAAAAATCTCATAAGAAAACATAAAACAGAGACCCCCTAAGAATCTAAAAGGGCCTTTAAATGAAAAAAAAATCCTGACATGCATCATACAGTGTAAGAGACTGTTGAAGTAAAACACAAAGAAGCCTTCCTTAGTTGATTAATATCAATATCATACCGCTGATGATCGGGTAGGTACCTTTGGGTGCCATTGAACTTCAAACCGACAATTCTTCCATACAGAACAAAACTTGTACAAAATCCATATCAAAGTCATGCATATTTCCTACTTCCACTCTTCCATCTAGTATACTTTCTGAAATAGACACCTATGAAATGTTGGCCGTGCTCCTCACACATCTTTCAAACCCTCGATCATCATCACTCTCCATAAGTTTATTTTTTTCTCCAAAAAATTATGAAAAGGAACCGCATCAAAGTCTTGCATAGTTCTACACTAAATTGTAGCCGCTTCTATATTCGCCATACATTTTCTATGGAAAAATAAATTCCGCCATCTTGAATTTTTTTCCTGTTCATCAAGTAGACCTTCATGTCCTGATCATCTTTTGCTAAGAAACCACTCTTCCATCAATATTACACCGGTGACGATCGGGTACCTTTGGGTGCCATTGCCTTCGCCATCTTGGCTTTCCTAAAGGCAAACTGACAATGCTTCCATACAGAATAAATCTTGTAAAAAACCCATATCGAAGCCATGCATATTTCCTACTTCCACTCTTCCATCTAGTATACTTTCTGAAATAGACACCTATGAAATTTTGGAAGTGCTCCTCACCCATCTTTCAAACCCTCGATCATCATCGTTCTTTTTTTTTAAAAGGAACCGCATCAAAGTCTTACATAGTTCAACACTAAATTGTAGCCTCTTCAATATTCGCCATACATTTTCTATGGAAAAATAAATTCCGCCAACTTGAATTTTTTTCCTGTTCATCAAGTAGACCTTCAAGTCCTGATCATCTTTTACCAAGAAACCACTCATCCATCTTTTATACTCTCCGAGATAGACACCGACGAATTTTGTATGGCGGCCATCTTAAATCCGCCATTTTAAAAAATTTTTCAGCTCACTGTCAATTGGATAAAGTTTTGAATGACATTTGTTCGAGCACCCCCCACCTATCTTCAATACCCTGGCTGTGCTCTTCATCCGTCTTCGAAATCCTCAATCATCAGCTCTCTCCGTATTTTTTCTCTTCATGAATATGAAATGGCCTCTATACGAAATGGTCAGTGAAAAAAATTTTTTTCATACAAAATTGTTCAGGAGAGGTGATCAATCAATGAATCAGCATATATATATAGCTATACATATATTAATAATCGATCTCTGCATAGTTAAAAAAATATATAAATTTACCTTGTCGATTCTAACAGATTAATCAAGGACTTCGTAGCTTGATTTAAAATAATATATATGAATTGATCTGCATACATTTGATCATGGTCCTATCTATATTAACATAATAATATCTCTCTGCGTCGTATTATTCGCTGCCGAGGGTCGTAACCTCCCAATTCTCCATTAATCACATAATGGTAGGAGTTTTCTTAGGATACTATAATACGATGGGTTCCCACGTCCTTCCGCATACGACTCAACTTAAAGAGTAGGTATTCAAACTCTTAGGTTTTTGTAACGATTATTATCAGATATTATTATTGATAATATCTAACCGGGATCGACGGCTTAACGTGCTCTCCGAGGTACTTACTTACGGGGGAAACGAAAAGGCCAAAGAAACTCCAAATTCGGTTAAACCCATCCAGAACTACCGACTTCGGTCAACGTTGCTTAACAATCGCAATCGACTGATATACGTTGTCACAACTAGGCCACATAAATGCGAAAGTGTGTTTGTTTGTTGGTTTGTTGGTTTGTCCTTCAATCACGCCGCAACGGAGCAACGGATCGGACGGATTTTTAGCATGGGTATAGTAGAGGACCTGGAGAGTGACATAGGCTACTTTTTATCCCGGAAAATTAAGAAGTTCCCGCGGGGATAAAAAAAAACTTGAACCACTCGGACGAAGTCGCTAGTCAAACATATCAACCATTTTAAATTTTGATAATGAAGAAAAATTCGGTGTGGGTCAGGAACTCAGGGGCTCACTACACTGCATGCACAGTGCAGTGAGAATAATGAGCTGATGACCTTTCTTTTTACCCGACTGCGGAACGCACAGGGTTATGTGTTCATCAGTCTATATATGTTTGTATGTTCCTTGCAGGACAGCTACAGCCTAAACGCGTGGACCGATTTTGATGATTCTTGCACCAGTTTGTGCCGAATATATCATTAGAGTGTCACTGTGGAAGCCAAATTTGAGAAAAAACAAAATGGCGCCGTCTAGAACCCATAATGTAACAAATTAAAAAATAAAAGTCGATGGACTATGGCAAGTGGGGTATCGATGAAAAGGTCTTGCAAAATCATAGTTAGGTTTCTTTGATCATTTTCTCATTTTAACGATCATTTAGGATTTACGAGGCTTCAAAGGTTGTATTCCTTTGTGTCACATTACAGAAAAAACGGCTGAACCGATTTTGATACTAATTGCACTTATAGATTTGTTTTAGTCTTCCGAGTGTCACAACGGAGGCCGAATTTGAGAAAAAACAAAATGGCGCCCTCTAGAACCCATAATGTAACAAATTAAAAAATAAAAGTCGATGGACTATGGCAAGTGGGGTATCGATGAAAAAGTCTTGCAAAATCATAGTTAGGTTTCCTTGATCATTTTCTCATTTTAACGATCATTTAGGATTTACGAGGCTTCAAAGGTTGTATTCCTTTGTGTCACATTACAGAAAAAACGGCTGAACCGATTTTGATAGTAATTGCACTAATAGATTTGTTTTAGTCTTCCAAGTGTCACAACGGAGGCCGAATTTGAGAAAAACAAAATGGCGTCGACTAGAAGCCAATTAATAAATGAAAGTCGATAGGCTATAAGCAAGTGGGGTATCGTTAGATAGGTCTTTTAAAATTACACCTAGGTTCCTCAAACCATTTTTCCGTTTAAATGATAATTTAGGATTTACGAGGTTTCAAAGGAAATGTTTAAAGTTCCTACTCATATCATCTATATCTATCAAACTAGGTGGATTATCTCAAAAATCACTTAACCGATTTTAAGACTTATATCATTTATAGAAAGCTGCATTATTAACAAGTAAAATAGGCTATATTTCATTTCCAAACAAATTAGAGATCCTTACGAAAATTGCAATAATGTTAGTTAAGCCGGAAAAAATCATCTCATCTGAGAGCTTGCGTAGCGTGCGCTGCCTAAATCATTAAAGTTACACGACAACAATGTATGGTGGAAACGTTCCTCTCAAAAAGTTCTAAAAAAAAGTCCGCAATAGCATATAACTATCTTTTAAGGTTGACTCACAATAACCATTTTTATGATTTTCAAATTTGGTCACTGCTTTACTTGCGAAGGTGTTTTGCCAACATAATTTTAATCGTTATTTCATTATCAAAATAAATATCTTACTCATCTCAAGTATTTAATTTAGACAAAAATTTTCCTTTACACCATTCAATTTAGATGAATATCTTATGAGATATCATAGAAATACAGTAACCTTCATCAGAAAATGACGCGGTCCACAGCGGATAGGTAAAGGGTGAAGGTGGGGCGTACTCTCACAATATAATAAATATTACAGTAGTATGGTAACATAATATCATTGTATACCTAAGATTAATGTAACAAAATAACAAGCCTCAAAAAACTTGATGATTTGTACTCCTTCAATCGATCAATCAATATATTCATCAATGCCACATGCAGCGGATATTCGACTTACATAACTTCCGACTAACATTTTTAATGTCTATTAAAATATTGGTTCAGAGTCCACTTAGCTATGAAGTTAATACTAAATAATAAATACGTCCACTCTGTACTAAATATGTACAAATTGTGTTTTTGAAAATACTTAAAAATACTTTTTTGCATTGTCTACGGGCATTTTCGTAAGTGGCCGACGTTCATTGCCGAGGTCTCGTGACGTCGATGCGATAGGACTCTCGAAAATTAATGAGCTCATTTTTAGGAAAAATAGCAGATTTACAAACTTTACCAATTTAATATTAGCATTATAACAATGCAAATTTGATGATGGTTATGGTGATCACCGCTCGTCATTACGAATAAATTAATCCGCTGCTTATTACTACTTCTTATACAAAATACTTATTAGTACCTTTGATGCTACCACAGAATAGATAATAGATGCTACTTCGAGCAGATAAAACGTCGCCTGTTTACGGTGAATGCTTAACTAAAAAGTTTGAAATAAAAAAGTAATTTAAAAAGAACAAAAAACCCGACTGCTTGGATACCAAAAAGTATAAAACAAGACATGAATTATTGAAGTATTTCATTATTATCAATAATTTAAATCGTATAATATTAATAAAATTTATCAAGGCGCAGTCGCACGTTAAGGTTAGCTATTGGACGTGCGACTGCGCCTTGATAAATTTTATTAATATTATACGATTTAAATTATTGATAATAATGAAATACTTCAATAATTCATGTCTTGTTTTATACTTTTTGGTATCCAAGCAGTCGGGTTTTTTGTTCTTTTTAAATTACTTTTTTATTTATCTATGTAAGAATTCTTATTGAGCAAATTATTCTTTTAATATTATATAACATTATACTTGTTTTGCTTCTTATCTTGAATTGTGAATAAAGTAGGTGTTTTACTTACGTTTTAATATTAGCCTTGGATTATTTTGGACTTGTTTGAAATGACAGAGACGAACTATGGTGGTTCTTATAATCTATACTTAAATAATTACGTATTGAAATTGTCAATTCTTAAAATTGTGCTATCATAATAATAATAATGTACTTTTTTATGCCATACTGTTTCTATGGTTTGTAAAATTGCCTGAAATAATAAATTTTTTTTTATTTATTTATTGTTATGATATTTAAAAAAAAATAACCTCCGCCATATTGAATTTTGTGTGACGTCGTTTTATTTTTCGCATTCTTCTCAGATAACCATTTTAAACTTAATTGATACCCATATGAATCATGGTGTTGCATAAAAATTAACTAAGTAGTCCGCAACGCCACCTTTGGTAGTCCGCCATATTGGAATTATAATGACGTTACTTCTTATAAAAAAAACATTTGGTTCCAGACCGACACCAGGGCAAAATGAAGATCCCACGGTCGGACACGATTCAGGGTTCTGCGGCGTTCCGGAAACCGACCACAGTGATGCTGTACCACGACCGGTACACCGCCGGCGAGACCACGGGCGGTCTCAGCGTGCTGTTCACAATGCTTTGTATCGTGGACCTCTTCGGCGTCTTCCCTGTCGTTGCGTTGCCGAAGAGCATCATTTCTTGTGGTAAGTTTTTATAACCCTCAATGTTATCTTGACTGCCTCGTTGGTCTAGCGATTAGCAACAGTCGACTGCGGACCACGAGGTTCTGGATTCGATTCCCGGTCGGGCATAAAAATCGTTTGGTATTGGGTTTTTCAATTAAAAAATTCTCAGTGCCAGCCCGGAGTTAAAAGTCGGCGGTGTTTCACTCCCGTGCCTCGGAGAGCACGTTAAGCCGTCGGTCCTGGTTATTATCACTAAAATGATAATAGTCGTTAAAGCCCGTCAACCCGCATTGGAGCAGAGCGTGGTGGGGTTTAAGCTCTAATTCCCTCTCTCCTATGCCCAGCTGGCCCAGCCAGCCTGTGCCCAGCTGTGGGACGTTAATAGGCAGTGGCGGCCTTACGGGATGGCAAGCAGGGCAACCGCCCGGGGCCTCGCTTTTGCCCAACAGAGCTACAACCCAAGTGGAAATAGTCATAACGTACCAACTAATGTCTATTTGAATCTTGCGTCTCGCAAATATCTACTGCCACAGAGTACATTGATTATAGGGGTATCTACCGCCCAGAGCCTCGCAATGGCTAAGGCCGCCCCTGTTAATAGGCTGTAGTGGTAATATTATCTTAATCAGTACCGAAAACTTTATACCGATGTCAATACAATAGATAATTTGGTTTCACAAGCAAGTGGATAGTGAAACTTTTCAATGGCTTTTGTTTTAACGAATCCAATTCATTACACTTGTAGACAAGGTTCCGGTGATGCACCTGGAGGTGGCCGTGGATAGTGGAATTATTCAAGGGATCTAGGACCTAATCCCCTCTAGTATTGAGGCTCATTAGTTCATTTTATTTTTGTTTTTGATTTTTATTTGTTTAATTGTACTTGCACAGTGATGGTCCGTGACGTTTCGACCCTTGGGCCCCTCCTGAAAATCAGCGCTGCGGTATGTCAGGTAGGTACAACCTACCTTTCATGCTGTGGCACAGGCTGAGGAGGTGGCCCATTGACCACACATTATTGTATACTGGAAGTAGAATTACATATAGCAAACCGACAGACAGACAGACACACTTTCGCATTTATGATATTAGTATCTCTAGTACTTCTTTTGCCGTGTATCCCAGGTATCTACGGGGTGCCGCTCGTGATTGCAGTATTCGCGCTGCAACTGTACACAGCTGTGCTGCTGGGCCGCAGTTGGCTGCTGGCGCACGAGATATCGCCTAACATCAGAGAAAAGAGGAGGTATGCAATACTGTAACATGAAAAATGAAATCTATACTAATATTATAAATGCGAAAGTTTGGATGGATGGATGGATGTATGGATGGATGTTTGCTACTCGATCACGCTCGAACAGCTGAACGGATCTGGATTAAATTTAACACAGAGATAGATTATAGTCTGGAATAACACATAGGCTACTTTTTATCCCGGAATACTAAAGAGTTCCCGCGGGAACCAAAAAACCTCAATTCACGCGGACGTAGTCGCGGGCATCAGCTAGTTAAGAAATAAGAATTAGGTACTCATCATGTCTTATAAATCTCTAAGCCCGATAGCAATCTTATCAATCAAGTCCTCATTCATGCAGAAGGTCCTTAAGAATGTTTAATGTTTATTTAACGAAGCGATTTATTATTCGCAGGTTCCCGTACGCTGCGGTGGCGGAACTAGCGTTTGGTACGCAAGCGCGGCGGTTGGTGACGTTCCTTATAGACGCGACAGTTTTCGGCGCGGGAGTTCCCAATTTCATCTTTGGTGAATACCTTTTTTTAAAATTATAATAAGTTAGCTGACGCCCGCACCTTAGTCCGCGTGGTTTCATTTTTCGACCGACTTAAAAAAAATCGACTGTATTTTTTTTTTTTATGTTTGTTACCTCAGAACTTTTGACTGGGTGGACCGATTTGAATTTTGATTTTTATTTGAAAGGGCATACTTCCCAAGTGGTCCCATATACATTTTATCGAAATCGGTCCAGCGGTTTTTAAAATATCAACAATATAAGTACTTTGTATAGCGTTTGCTTGTTGTTGTAAAGTTGGCGTGGGAGTTTGAAAATTGTTTAAAAAGATTTTTTGGCAATATTTTCCGGGATATAAGTACCTAGCCTATGTGCTTCCCCGGGACGCAACCTGTGCAACCGGTTGAAAACAATAGCGGATGTTTGTGAAAACATGAATGCACAGTAGACGTAGGGTAGACATACAAAAATGTCTATTTAGCAATACGTACGGCTTTAATGCGACGCTAATGTAACTTATCGTGTACTTCATACGAGTATGAACGGCGATGTTTAACCGTAAACGTACTATCTTGCCACCTTACGTCTAACGCGATTAGTTTCCCAGGCGTTGAAAGCTCTTCCCAGATGCCAATAGGTTAGTACATAATACGTTTACGAGTAGGGAGGTGTAGGGATGCACTAAGAAGGATATTCTGGATACTAATCCCTTGAAATCTAGAAATTCTATTACGTCGGGTATGATATTTTTTTCCATTTTTACCGGAACGCAATCTTACCGCGCTTTATAACACAGTTGGTGCTCAAAAAGGGGGTTACCTGGAAAGATTCTCGCGAGTTTTGAAAATTGGTGTATTTTATAGATTTCGACGTGCTCTTTCTCTTTGCCACCTAGTACCGCTCGCCGCTCGCGCCATATTGGAAAAATGGCGCCTAAAAAAGTTTTTTGACAATAACTCCTTTCGGACTAATTTTACGATGAAAATAGTACCTAATGTAATAAATTAAACTAGAATAAAATTCACACAATTTATGTAGTACCTAACCTTTTTTTTGTAAAATCAATAGTTTCATTGTAGGTACGAGAGCCGCAAACTAAAACCTAAATTCACCTTCCACAGTTCAAATGTATTTGTATTGTGGATGTTTTTCCAGTTCTTTAAACTAAATTAGACTAGATTAAACCAAGTCAATCTAACTGTAAATAAACAAAGGAAACTGAAACTATGTATGTTGGATAATCTGAAATAATTCATATCCGTAGCCGTATCTGAAACCGGTACAGTATTTTTCATATTTTATCCATTTCCATATCAAGATATCCAAAATTCCATACCCATAACATCCCTGGTATTAACAATTTTATGACTGGAATATTCAATTTGCAGCTTCTCAAAGTATGCAGATGTTTTGGTGGAAGATCACGGGAGGGGGAGAGGGGGTGACGTATTGTGTCTGGATGATTATCATCGGGCTACTGCTCTGCCCTGTCATGTGGCTTGGCTCACCGAAGGATATGAAGTGAGTAACTACTGTAGCTTCCTAAGGTATGCAGATGTTTTGATGGAAGATCACAGGAGGGGGAGTGGGGGTGACGTATTGTATCATGTGGCTTGGCTCACCGAATGATATCAAGTGAGTAACTACTGTAGCTTCCTAAAGTATGCAGATGTTTTGGTGGAAGATCACGGGAGGGGGAGAGGGGGTGACGTATTGTGTCTGGATGATTATCATCGGGCTACTGCTCTGCCCTGTCATGTGGCTTGGCTCACCGAAGGATATGAAGTGAGTAACTACTGTAGCTTCCTAAGGTATGCAGATGTTTTGATGGAAGATCACAGGAGGGGGAGTGGGGGTGACGTATTGTGTCATGTGGCTTGACTCACCGAATGATATCAAGTGAGTAACTACTGTAGCTTCCTAAAGTATGCAGATGTTTTGGTGGAAGATCACGGGAGGGGGAGAGGGGGTGACGTATTGTGTCTGGATGATTATCATCGGGCTACTGCTCTGCCCTGTCATGTGGCTTGGCTCACCGAAGGATATGAAGTGAGTAACTACTGTAGCTTCCTAAGGTATGCAGATGTTTTGATGGAAGATCACAGGAGGGGGAGTGGGGGTGACGTATTGTGTCATGTGGCTTGGCTCACCGAATGATATCAAGTGAGTAACTACTGTAGCTTCCTAAAGTATGCAGATGTTTTGGTGGAAGATCACAAGAGGGGGAGTGGGGGTGACATACTGTGTCATGTGGCTTGGCTCACCGAAGGATATGAAGTGAGTAACTACTGTAGCTTCCTAAAGTATGCAGATGTTTTGGTGGAAGATCACAGGAGGGGGAGTGGGGGTGACGTATTGTGTCATGTGGCTTGGCTCACCGAAGGATATGAAGTGAGTAACTACTGTAGCTTCCTAAAGTATGCAGATGTTTTGGTGGAAGATCACAGGAGGGGGAGTGGGGGTGACGTATTGTGTTGTGATGCCTTCTAATTTAATAGGTTTTACATCCTAAATAGGTTGGTTTACCAACCTTTTAAAAAAAATTATAGACTAGCGCTTGGCTGCAACCAGACTTCCTGGAAGTAGTGATGCATCATGCAGCCTAAGGTGGAACGCGCTTGCCTAGAAGATGCTTAGTTTGCTTGTGGCAATAATTATGTTTTGGTCTTTTTCCAATGGAAGTTTAAAAGATTTTTTAGTATATTTGTCGTTTCTTCCAGGCCCATAGCCCTAGCATCAGTATGCATAGTGACCACAGTAGCTATAGCCACTTGGACATGTATATGTCTGGATGACTCATCCCCACCAGCTTCTGGGGATGTCCTCAAATACGTTCCCAAACCGAGGGACTTTCTTGTAGCCTATGGAATTATTGCTTTTCAGGTAAGGACTTATAAATAATTATTATTATTGCTTGGATTTATAATGATACTCGTATGATTATAATTTGATAACAATGATTGCTACGCCGTATTTTTTTGAGACATGCCAAAATGAGTGATATTTTTTTATTTTATAGTTACAGCAATTTCTTGGTTCCTAATTACAAAATAAACTTTCCTGAATATAGCTTAATTTAAATATACTAGTCTAGCCTATCTCTATACGAAATTTGCGTTCTTAGCGCCTAAGATAAGCCTGTCTCCACCCTAAGACGTGCGATATTGGGTCTCACTCCGCGATCCAGGGTATCATCGCGTAATAAAGTCACCAATTGTAATTATAGTGATACGACTTATTATCCCAAGAAAACTCCTACCATTATGTGATTAATGGCATTCCATTAATGCCATAAATGCCATGAGGCCATGAGGGCCACGACCCTCAGTAATGAGGAATACGACGCAGAGAAAGAAACGACTTATAAACTTTTAATCGTCGTGAACACTGTTTCATTCCAGTTCGATATCCACCCAATGTTGCTCACGCTTCAAGTGGACATGAAAGACAGTCGCCGGATCAACTCCGCTGTGCTCGGAGCGTTTGGAATCACGGGCTTTATGTTCATGGTGACGTCACTGCTCGCTGCTAATAGATACGGGAACAACGTTAGGAACAACATTTTACAAGGTAAGACCCTGGGGCAGAGGAGTCTAAGTGGTAAAAATTGCGAGATATTTCACCGCGGTGAATTGCCTCATCTTGTGACAGCAGGGCTGGCTCATTTTTTGCGCAAATAATCATAGTCCAGTCATTTGGTGCTCAAAAAGGGGGTACCCTGGAAAGTTTCTCGGGAGTTTTGAAAATTTGTGTATTTTATAGATTTCGACGTGCTCTTTCCGAATTATCACTTTGCCAACTCGTGTCTTTGCCGCGCGCGACGCACTATTAGAAAAATGACGCCCAAAAACAGTTTATTGATAATAACTCCTTTCGGACCAATTTTACGATGAAGATAAATATTCCAGGCTATACAATTATTTGCTCTTCTCCGATAATATTATTAACGGTTTCTTTTAGAACGCAAATGCGAAAACGAAACGCGGGGACCTGGGCTGGAAAAATCGTACGTGATGATAACTGATGAACTAATGTTCTTGCATGAAAGAACTTATGCCGGCAAATTGTTCGCGTGGTTTTTTTTAATTTCCGCGGGAGTTCTCTAATTTTCCGGGATACAAATTTGCATATGTCACTCTCCAGGTCCTCAACTATACCTATGCAAAAAATCACGTCGATATGTTGCTCTCTTGCGGCGTGATTGAAGGGCAAACCAAGTACAATGTGGGATTCGGGAATAAGTTATAGGTAGCTCATTCTAAAACTTTGTTCTAGGCATCCCACCATCCATCGCACTATACATCGTGGCGTTGCTGGTAACACTGCAGCTTTGTCTGTCCAGCGCCGTTGGGAACTCAGCGTTATTTCTGCACCTTGAGGACTTGCTAAAAATTCCTAGAGGTTGGTACCTACTACTTATAATAATTTGTTCCTCCCCCCAGCGTAATTTTTGAAAATCCTTTGGTATCTTTATGCCAGTCAATTCGTTTCTCGTTATCAAAGCTTTAAATAATCGTTATAAAAACTGTTTTTCACCTCAAATTAATATTATAATTAATATAATAATAATATAATTTCTTTATATTTATTTAATACATTCGTATTTTTTTTGCAGATTTCTGTTTCCAACGCTGCCTTCTCCGATCGGGCATCGTCGCACTCGCGGTATTTCTGGGAGAATCAGTGCCAAGATTTGACCTTGTCATGGGCTTAGTTGGTTCGACCTTAACCGGACCACTAATGTTCATATTCCCACCTCTATTCTTCCTAAAGCTATGCCACAAAAGATCTTCTATGACGCAGCTTGATATAATGTTAGAACGCAGAAAGAAAAGTTTGGTGCATATTGAAAATAGTTATATTCAAAATGGCGGCAGCAATGGCACCCTGTCAAAACTCCCGCTCATTTTACCGCGAAGACAGACTAAATACAAAACGTTTGTCACCCAACACGAATACATAAACCATATAGCTCCCAATGTAGATGTTGCGGATTATACAGTAAAATGGTACGACGTGCTATTGGCAGTGATTGTAATGGTTATGGGTATTGTAGCTACAATGGTCGCGACTTATATAAGTTGGTCGGACGCCATTGCGTCAGCGGAATTTTCTCCGCCATGTTTGTTAAACGCGACAGCCGCTGCGAGGAGTTTTATAGAACTTGCCACTCAAACATCGTAGCGGATATTAGTATACTTGCTTTAATATTCTAAAGGTGCTAACCGTCAGCGTTGGCATCCTTATGTGGTTGACGTCCAATTTGCTTGCACGAAACGTTTTAGCTCGACGTTTCTCATACGAACCGCTAGTGAACATCGATATATATGTAGATACTAGATGGGCCCTTTCATAGAACAAAATTGGGCGTCTAACCTTTAGAGCACGGTCCTAACCTGTCCCGCTTTTCAGACTAGATGGCGTTAGTAAAATAGGTCCACATTCTTTGTTTGACAGGGCCCGTCTATGTAAATTGAGGTAGTTGCTAGTGAAACATCCTCCCAGCGCACGTGTTTCCTGCCACGTATAACTTAGGTACCTTCACGGCAAGAGCTGTGAATAGGCATCTTTTGAGCATGATTGTCGTCAAGCGCAAGCCTATATCGCAATTAAAAAAAACATCCCCACGGGGAGAGACGCAGGATGCCACTTACTAACCCAGTCTCAAGTTCTTAAAATATAACTTTACAAGTTGATGCCAGAGACGTCCGCGTGGATGAGGCTTTTTTTATTCCCTCGGTCACTCCATAATTTTCCAGCTCATGTCCTTTCCCGTGATACAAACTATCTCTATAGCAATTTTCATCAAAATCGGAGCAGACAGACATATACACACTCGCTTATAATATCAAGTATGAATTGACAGCTGTCAAATTAATGTGACTACAGCAGGGCGACTGCGTATCTTTTGCATCAATCATTGATACATCGCAATCACCTCCGATTGGCTGAATTTATGGTATTCTTGCTGCGTCAATGGATTTCGTCCATTAGTTGAAGAGTGTTAACCAATCAGAGGTGATTGCGATGTATCAATGATTGATGCAAAAGATACGCGGTCGCCCTGCTGATGAGAAAGAGAAAGAAGCACATAGAGCACATAGCATGTGTAAAACCTGCATCAGTCATTGTAACTGTCTCAATTGGTTTGATTTGCTGGATTTATGGTATTTTTGCTGAGTCAATGAAATTTGGCCATTAATGGAAGAACGTTAGTTCTATCAGCGGTGATTGCGATCGTTACACTGTAGCTGTCATTTTTCGACAATCGCAGTCAAATTAGTTTGACAGATGTCTTATACGACTACAGCTGCGAAAGAAAGAGAAAGAAGCACTAGTCACAGCTGTCGTTCTAATGAAGCTATATTTTAAGGGTTACTATGAGCTCTTATAGCAGGACAGATATTGAACTGCACTTAACTTCAAGGCACTGAACTGGTAGGCAGACACTGCATTGAACTGTGCTGCAGTTCAATTTCTGTCCTGCTTTAAGAGCATAGTAACCCCCTAGTATGTGGTTTTGCCGATGTTAATAGAATTCAAGCATCGTAATAAAAGAGTCATAGTAAAGTGGGTCGAAATATTCTTCGTCGAAAATTCAGCACCAAGCAACAAGGAGAAGGGAAATGTTTTGTAATACATATCGTTTTTAGCTTCGCTTAGGTGAACTTGCCCTTGTTGCGTTTCAAGGGATGACTTCAGATGTATGGATGAACTTGAGCTTTGAAACAATGTGCGTAAGGTCTATTTTATTAACACGCTAAAATTATTTTCAATAAGAACAATCCAACGGACAAACACACTTTCGCATTTATAATATTATAGTTGGATTTCCTACTATTAAAATACCACAGGAATCAGCCGCAATACCATTACTTTTACAAAAAGTAAGTGCATAAAAAACGTACCTATACCTGCCAAGTACCAGTCATAGAAGGACATATTTTTTTGTTTTTGTCTCGAACAATATGTAGGTATGTGAAGTGATTATTTTTTTATCTGTATTACGAAGTGTCGATAGTATTTATACGCAATCAAATATATTAATAAAAGGATGGAAGCTTGATGAAATAAAAAATATTTAAAATTACAAAATATTGGGGCTGATTCTGTAGTGCACAATCTCTAAACTAAGCTAAAATTAGAGCATTACAAATATTGCTAACCCTTTCATAATACTCCGTACGGAAAGGGACAGAACTACATTTAAAGCTGCCATTTAAGTTTAGTTTAGAGATTGTGTTATACAGAATCAGCCCCATTGTCTTTTATTCAACAAATCAACCAATATTCAACAATCATTAGGTACAACAAGCCAGTCCATAAAATAAGTTTACAATAATAATTTAATATATATTTTGTAAAATAAAGTATATTATACAAATAAATTGGATCTTAAAGCTCCTTTCACATCAAAATCACGAAGAATTACGTCTTATAGGAAGTTATTAATTAAATTCATATTTATAATATGCTAAAACTAACAAACAAACTTTATATTAACAAACAATAAATATTCTAATAGTATTATTATAAGTAGTTTGTGCTCATTACCTACTTAACATAACTTCAATATCAATAATCAACCTATCACGTAAACTCAACACAATATAAAGGTTTTTTGGTGTGAATTAACGTGTATAGGCACCTTTAAAGTAGTGTCATCCTCTTTCAACTATTCCCTGATGTAGAGGACAGACTCTCTTTTTAGACTGTTAATTTACTGTGCAAGTATTTTGCATATCTTTGAAAGTATACTAACGTCCTGTTCTTTGGTACTCTATGATATACGGGATAATTATGACTTCCAAATAGTTTGTTTATTTCTTGGTTAGAAACAATAATGGGGCTAAACCTACATCACACTTCTTCATAAGCTAAATCACAAAATCTAAATGCAAAAAATCATACATCACTATATAAAAGTACTACAATAAGCTTTCGACGTATGCTTGGCCGCATATTATCAGAAATTTCCGTCGAAAATGGAAGCACATTGCACATATTATATTCTGTACTAGACTGTAAGAATGATGCCGTATCGGACGTACGCTTCTGAGGCCCAATTGTCTAAGCAAATCGTAATCATTTGACAGCTTAAAACGTATTACTCGAACTGTTTAAGGAGTTCATACAATGCTTTTTGACGCGCAGGCATCTGTGAACACCTTAAAAATGTCGAATTATCCGTTTGGCA
Source organism: Erebia epiphron (assembly GCA_963932025.1). Classification (NCBI taxonomy): domain Eukaryota; kingdom Metazoa; phylum Arthropoda; class Insecta; order Lepidoptera; family Nymphalidae; genus Erebia; species Erebia epiphron. The sequence goes on from OZ009948.1 coordinate 5,482,047, forward strand.
AACGATTACAACTTCTTTACACAATCGGGGGGCTGATTTCGGCAAAGTGAGAGAGTCAGAATTTTTTCTACCGGAAAGGAAAAGGTTCATTTTAGGCCTACTCTTGTACACTCTACCATGAATAGAGGAAAATGCATAGATTGTATTAAAAATATAATAATTTAGAACAGTAAAGTAAATAACGAGCAAAAAAATAAAAATGTATTTCAAGTTTTCGATACGTTTCCAAAATGGTAACCTTTAGCCATAGAGAAGGCAGTAGGCGCGAAATGTATCAAATGTCATTTCTGACAGTCGCTGTAAAAATAACGTGTTTTTCTTTTGAAAACGTCAAAAATATGAATCCGCCATTGTTACCAAGTTTCCAAGTTATGGAACTCTAAACATATTGTAATGTTTAGAGTTCCATAACTTGGAAAGATTAAATAATTTTACCACTGAAATTACGACGAATTCGTAGATTTGACCAGTAAAAACTGGTCTAGTATTTTATTTTCTGTCATCTCTCTGCTTGTACAAGACTTGGCCTACGCTCCATACAAATCTGAACCGTCTCCTTTCCGATAATAAGTATGGGCCAGGGCATACTGTACCTAAATATTACAAAAATCAACTTTGGCAGCACAAAAAAAAATACACGTCTTCAATGCTTCGCGTAAAAATCGTAATCCTCTATTTCTTCTTTAGAACCAATTGTTCTCCAAAACGTTTTTTTATTTCCTTCTTATCCAACTTCCCCATAGCATTTCTGGGCATTTCCTCAACTATTAACATAGTCTTTGGCAACTGGTACGGCGCTAACCGTTTACCGGCTTCTTCTTTCAATTCTTTCAGAGTCAAACTACACTTTTCTTTAAGAACTATAACAGTGGCAATGATCTCTCCATAACTTTCATCGTCTATGCCTAAAACTGCCGCGTCAGATACGCTAGGGTGTTCTAGAATGGCGGATTCGACTTGTAAAGCGCTGACTTTGTAGCCCCCGGTCTTAATGATATCTATGGAGGTACGGCCGAGGATTTTGAATTTACCGTCTGAGAATGACGCGGTATCGCCCGTACGGAACCAACCGTCTTCGGTGAAATCTGGTGAGTCTAGTTTTGGGGCTCGGTTCCAGTATCTGAATACCAAAATATGAAATGAAATGAAAATATACTTTATTATACTAATACACTTTTAAATAAACTTTATACTTACTATACTAATATTATAAATGCAAAAATTTGGATGGTTGGATGGATGTTTGTTACTCAATCACGCCAGAACGGCTGAACGGATCTGGATGTAATTTGACACACTGACACAGATAGATTATATTATAGTCTGGAATAACACATAGGCTACTTTTTATCCCGGAAAATGAAAGAGGTCCCGCGGAAACCAAAAAACCTCAATCAGTATAACCCTGTCCTTGCCCGCGCCATAGCGCTGTCCCGCTTTTCAGACTACATAGTCGATAGGCGTTAGTAAAATAAGTCCACATACTTTGTTTGACAGGGCTCGTCTATGTAAATTGAAGTCGTTGAAAGAAGACAGTAAAATGAACTTACCGAGTAAACACAGCGGGTCCTTTGAGCCATAGTTCACCTTCGAAGACGCCATCTTCGCTCAGCGTGTGTTTTGTTACGGAAGTTTGCCAACTACCCTCATATGATTCTTTTGTCGAAGTTAAACCTAGTCTGTCGAGCGATATCTGTAAATAGCACACTAAAGTCAATACTTGTGGCCAATATAGACTACTAGACGATGCCCGCTACTTCGTCTGCGTGGATTTTTGAATCCCGCGGGAACTCCTTAATTTTCCGGGATAAAAATTAGCCTATGTCACTCTCCAGGTCCTCGACTATACCCATGCAAAAAATAACGTCGATCCATTGCTTTGTTACGGCGTGATTGAAGCACAAACCAACAAACAAACACACTTTCGCATTTATAATATGAGTATGATGATTTCAGATTATCCCATACCCTAGTTAAAAAAAAATTGGCAGTCATAGTCATTGACTGCCGATAGAAGTAAAAACTTTTTTTTAATTAACTAAAAAATAAATATAAACCTAACCACTAAGGCATTAAAGTTTAATTTCGAATGTAATATAAACAAGAAAACACACTGTACTATGTACATACATTTGTGTCAGGCGCAGGGGACTCCACAGTGATTGACGGCTTCAACCCCTGGTCGGTAGGGGCCAGCCTGGCCACGACCCCTGGCAGGGGCAGCCCCACGTGGCCCAGAGTCCTGCCCTCTAGGGGTCGGTAGGGGTTGCTCAGCGCCATGCCACACTCCGACATGCCGTACCGCTCTAGCAGCCGCATCCCCGAGATCTGGGGAAACGGGTTTTGTTTGAAAAACCGGCATGAAAATTGTTAGCCTTTTATTTTGTTATTTGTTTTGTACCAAAAAATAAAAAATATAGAAAAAAAACATAAACATAGTGGAAAGTGGTAGTTTAAAATAAGAGGAATACAACCCGTGCGCATTAACATAGCACCTGGCTCGAAAACAACCCTCCTCCCGCTTCCCCGCGCGGTGCCCCGCTCTCGCCAGTAGCGTTAGCATTACTGTTACCGTTGCGCGTATCATTCCTTCCGTTTGAATTTCGGAGTAGGTAATTTTTTTGCTGTTATTTGTTATTGTTATCGGATTTTTGTTATAATAGTTACGTTTGGACGTTTTCTTCAGTGTTGTGGTTTTTTCCAACAAAGATGGTGGGAAAAGTTATAAAAATAATATATAAAATAATAATAAAATAAAATATATATTTTTTTTGCACTCGGTACTTTCGTTCGCACTAATCGTCATTCATTCGAGCCAGGTGCCATGTTAATTCGCACGGATAATAAAAAAACGGTATCAGGTCGCTGATCTCAAATACGGATGGTTTACGTTAGTTTTTATACTATTGCGTCGGAGTATTATATAGAAATTAAGATTATTTGATTCAATGTTTGAAAGAAGTAAGAGAGCTACCACCTTAGACTGCATCATCACTTACCACGAAATCGGCTCGAAAACGTATCATAAGTAATCATAACGTGTTTAATTTATAGTCCGCCCGGCTTGAAAACGGATCATAACCCCTAAACTTTTACGTATCAGATTCGGTTACGGTTTGGGATAGATTTTTTATTTCGGATATCCGATAGTTTCGGTTACGGTTACAGCCCCCCGATTGTGTAAGGACATCGCAATCGTTTGTCAAACGGATAATCCGACCTGTTTAAGGAGTTCACAGATGCCTGCACGTCAATAAGCATGTATGAACTCCTTAAACAGTCCGAGTAATACGTTTTAAGCAGTCAAATGATTACGATTTGCTTAGACAATTGGGCCTCTGAGCTCCATAAAATCCCTGATAAATGATTTATTTATTTAACATACGACAACTTGTGCCACTATGTCATAACATATCAAGACTCTACCACCGGTTCGGAAACATTCTACTGAGAAGTGCCGGCAAGAAATTAATTTAAACTAGATGATTTCCGCGACTTGGTCTGCGAGAATTATTTTGATTCCCGCGGGAACTCTTTAATTTTCCGGGATAAAAAGTAGCCTATGTTCTTCCATGGGATACAATCTACCCCTATACCAAATTTCACCAAAATCGGTTGAGCAGATGGGCCGTGAGACAGACGGACACACTTTCGTATTTAAAATATAAGTATGCATTCATACCTCCTCCCATTTCTTGAACAGCGTTTCAGGCAGGGCCGCGGATCCGGCGCACATGAGCCGCATCTTAGCCGACAACGTCGCGCGCACGTAATCGCGCGTCTTTTTGTCGCCGAACATTTTGTCGTAGTCCGCGGCTAATCGCGCGTACATCGCGGGCACGCCGTGGAACACCGATACGCGCGACTCGTCCCGCTCGCCCGTGCCTAGCAGCCGCGCCCACACTGTGTGAGAAGCGAACGACGGCAGCATTCGTATTCTATAACCAACGAATAGGTATTGATAAGTCTTAAGTCATTAAAAAACAAGCTTTTATCGTCCGCCATATTGAATTTAGTGTGACGTAATTATATTTTTCGTAATCTTCTCAGAAATCCTTTTTAGAATATTCAGTATTAGGCTGATTCAGTATTAGGTAGGTGTATGGCTCTCCTCTGATGACGATAATGAAGATCTGCCCGCATGCGGATGGGGCTCTGACTACTTATCGCCGCTCAAAGACGTGTTATGGTTACCAAAAATGAACAATAACTAGGAAGGCTGATTCTAGTATAGTATTAAAATATGCGCAGTACCTATGTGATCAGCATAAAAACTGACGCTATTCATCGGGCCTTTCACTAGATATGGCCGCTGAAAGATGTGTCATGTATGGTTATCCCTGCCACGCGGTGTGCATGGATGATATCTGTGTGGCCAGCATACTGTGTGTCCATACCACGCTTTTGTATAATAACATATTACATACCTAGCTCCCGCAGCTAGCGATGCGTTGAGAGAGTTGAGCTGCCCGTGGATATGGTGTAAGGGCAGCGTGTGTAACACTACATCGTGCGCAGTGTACTGCCACGCGGCGTGCAGGGATGATATCTGTGTGGCCAACATATTGTGTGTCCATACCACACCTTTAGGCTTACTGGTTGTACCTGGAAAAAAGAATCACCGTACAGATACCTACCACTACAGCCCATTAACGTCCCACTGCTGGGCACAGGCCTCCACTCTCATAGGAGAGAGGGAATTAGAGCTTAAACCCACCACACCGCTCTAATGTGTGTTGGCGGGCTTTTATCATGTTAAGGCGCACATGCATAGGTCGACTTTCATACATTTTTCTGTTCGATTATTCTTGAAGAATATACATTTTTTAATTTTTTTTATTTGTTTTATGATTTCTTTAGGGCATTTTACAGACGCAAGTTTCATGTCAGGCAAATATTTACATTATTTATAATTTATAATCGGCATTCAAAAAGTGTCAGATTTACGCATGTGTGAGGTTGTGAGGTTTACATTCGTCTTAAAAGATGTCGCTGTGTCGCCTAAATAATGCGTCAAAAAAAAATATTTGAGCGCCATCTATCATTATACTGTAAAAAGTACTTCGCTGTTACATGCTATAAAATTTTATAGGATAAGGGAAGTTGAATGAAGGTTCATATCTAAGCACGAGAATTGTGGAAATTTACACAAACGAGTGAGATTCATAAATTAAATATTAGGTCGTCGCACGCGCTCGTGTTTTCCCCAGTCCCCTAGCTAAGCACGAGCATTGTGGATTTATTTAATTGTATGGCGTTTACATGCAGTTTATTATGCGTTTCTATAAAAAGAACGCTTATTTCGCTCGTTTAGCACCACGGGGACACAATATGCAGGGAGGTAGACGGTAGTTCCTGCGTGGATTGTGTATTGCGATTATTTACCTACTTAGGATTTGTAGAGTTCAAAATGAACCAAATAAACAAGACATTTGGCAACATAATATAGGAAACGTAAATATTCCAATGCGCCTATGTAACTCCAGGTCCTCAACTATTCCCATGCAAAAAATAACCTTAAGCTCGATCCGTACCTCTGTTGCGGCTTGATTGAAGGACAAACCAACAAACCAACAAACAAACACAGTATCGCATTTATAATATTGGTAGGTACCTATGAAGTATGATTATAATTTATATACATACTAGCTTTTGCCCAGGGCTTCGCCCGCGTGAATAAAATGTAGCCTAAGTTCTAAGTCAGACTATAAGCTATCTCCATTCCAAATTTGAGCCAAATCGGTTCAGTAGTTTTTGCGTGAAAGAGTAACGAACAAACTTACTTTCCCCCTTGTAATATTAAAAGTATGATAGGTACCTATGCTTACCTATAGACCTACTGTTTACCCGCGTGTATTTTAGTTTTTTAGTACAAACTTACATACCTACCTATCCCCCGGGAACTGTTAATTTGTCCGGGATAAAAATGGCCTATACTCTATAATTATGTTAATCCAGAGTAAAAGCTGTCTCTATTTCAAATTCCAGCCAAATCGGTTCAGTACCTAAGTAGTATGTAGGTACCTACCTAATTATTGTGTCGTGAATAAAAATATATATAAAAAATATCCAAACAACCATTTTAATATTTGATATTTTCATCTAAGTTTATAATTATTTACTTACTAGCTGATGCCCGCGACTTCGTCCGCGTGGTTTGAGTTTTTAGGGTTCCGTAGCCAAATTTGGCAAAAACGGAACCCTTATAGATTCGTCATGTCTGTCTGTCTGTCTGTCTGTCTGTCTGTCTGTCTGTCCGTCCGTATGTCACAGCCACTTTTTTCCGAAACTATAAGAGCTATACTGTTGAAACTTGGTAAGTAGATGTATTCTGTAAACCGCATTAAGATTTTCTTACAAAAATAGAAAAAAAACAATAAATTTTGGGGGTTCCACTTTAGTTCCATACTTAGAACTGAAACTCAAAATTTTTTTTTTCATCTAACCCCTAAGTGTGGGGTATCTATGGATAGGTCTTCAAAAATGATATTGAGGTTTGTAATATCATTTTTTTCTAAACTGAATAGTTTGCGCGAGAGACACTTCCAAAGTGGTAAAATGTGTGTCCCCCCCCCATAACTTCTAAAATAAGAGAATGATAAAACTAAAAAAAATATATGTTGTACATTACCATGCAAACTTCCACCGAAAATTGGTTTGAACGAGATCTAGTAAGTAGTTTTTTTTTAATACGTCATAAATCGTAAACCGCAATTTACCTTTCATTCAATCAACTCAAATATTTAAAAAAAACATTTAATTTAACATTTATAATATTAGTATGATTTACCAATACTTTTTTTGCATTGTGTGATAAAAACAATCGCCTCGCAGCCGGTTAAGTACCTAACAAGAAGTAGGTGTAGGTACCTACACAAGACAACGCCGCGCGAAAGAAGCGCCGGCCGCCGCCCGCGCCACACGAGTACCTATACCTATAGTTGCCCGCGCTGCCGGCCGAAGGCTGAAGCTAGTACCACAGTATTGGTATCTACTATCTACCAATACTGTGCTATAAGTACGATCCGCGACTGCGAATATAGCTAGGTATTCGAATAATCTACAAGTTCTGCTGATGTAGACATTTGTGGGCAACTTATGGTTTCAGTTGTACGATCGGAATGACAACCTTATGTTATAACTTATAAGACTGAATTTCAAAAATGTCAAATGGTTTCATAAGGTTTAAATTAATTGAAACTTTTTATTTGTAGGTATTTTTTTAAATATAACCTTATAAATCTGCAATTATTATGAATCAATTTCAAAATGGAGTTTTATTCGTTAGTACTAACTAGTAACTACTAACTATGTGGGTGGTAATCGACTCAAATTAGGTAGTGGAGCATTATTCAAGTTGGTTACCTACTGATTTTGATACCTAATTAGAATGGAATTCAAAATTGCGCATCGCTAGCCGAAGCGGCCTCTATAGTCCGGGAGGCAGCGGCACAAATTTCGGGTCATTTCCTCCTGTTTTTATTTTTTGAATATCTGCATGAGTTATGTATGCAATATGTACCGTACCTATGTCTAATAAGTATATATGACTGCCTCGTTGGTGTAGTGGTTAGCATGTTCGACTACGGCCGACGAGGTCCCGGGTTCGAGTCCCAGGTCGGGTCACAACAAGTATTGGGGTTTTCTGACAAGAAATTCTCAGTACTAACCCGGAGTTAGGAAGTTGGCGGTGTTTCACTCCTGTGCCTCGGAGTGCACCTGTGGTTGCGCACACACTTGTGCACTATAATATCTCCCGCGCAGATGGCTAATCTCTCAGGAGATTGGCCGCCGTGGCCGAAATTCGGTCGGGAGGACATTATTCATTATTATTATGTCTAATACGGTCGTAATAGGGTTGCGATTCCTGCAGAAAATTCATAAAAAATCTCCTAGCTTCTGGCATGAAACTTGCTCAACACATTAATTTGAACTTAAAATGTGTAAAAAATATCGTCTTCCAGCTGAATTCCTCAACTATGTATTCCATCCATCAACATTTTTTATTACGAAATGTGTGTACGGCCAAGTGCGAGTCGGTCGAACTTGCTTATCTCCGAAGTTTACCAATCCAAAAATACAGAAGTTAAAAAGTATTGTACAGAAGAATGAAAAATGTATAGATTGGAGTGAAATAACTGGTAAACTGATGTTAACAAACTTTATATTATCTATTTCTTTGACAAACTGAATTAATTGTAAAGCATATTCTTGTATTTTATTATATTCTTGTATCGCTAACAAGGGTTTACGATGGCAATAATGTCATTGTATCTGAATTTGAGACTAGAGAAGATTTATTGCAAGTGAGTAAATAGGTATTTAAGTACATCCATATTAAGTAATATTATATATAAGAAAATGTGTCTGTCTCTCTGTCTGTCACGCTTTAACTGCCCATCTTTTCAACCGATTTTGATATTAAAGTCAAAGTCAAACCATATATCTTCAAATTGGTACCTGCAAAGTACTTTTTGACCGTCTATTTTACAAAGTATAAGATGTGATGGTGATAATTAATCAAATCATCCTTCAACTTCGGTATGAGTCGTAAAATGCTAATTTGAGTACCCATCAAAATCTGATTGCAGAATGATTTTACTGGTTAGTCAATATTTTTACCAGAAACTTTTATTTCTTTGCCAAATTGAATCAATATTCTTGCAAAATAAAAATTCTAATTCTAATTCAATATAAAATGTACCTATTCTGATATTACAGACTAGCTGATACCAGCAACTTCGTCCGTGTGGATTTAAATTTTTAAACATGCCGTTGGAACTCTTTGATTTACTGGGATAAAAAAGCCTACCTTATTCTTCATATTTTTTAATATATACGTGCCGTGAAAATAATCACGCTGATCCGTTGCTTCGTTGCGACGCGATTGAAATACAAACTAACAAATGTGCAATTTGTCACTTTTCCATACTCACATATTTTTATTCTACAATAATATTAATAGGTGACCCACCCCAGATTCGCACTTGTACCTAGTGTCTTTACTTAATGGTTAAAAACCTAATTTTGTATTGATTGGCTGTTATCCGTCCGGACTTCATCTCCGAACTATTCGTCAGGTCTTCATAAAATTTACTTAATAGTAGTACAATCTTTCTAATAAAGAACGAATTGTGTAAATCGGTTCAGATTTGGCTGAGTTATGGAGTATAATTGACAAATTATAAATTTATATAATTAAATTAATTAATAAAATTCTCAAGGCTCTATGTAGAATTTCCATTAACATGCGCTATTTTGCTCAGAAATTATAAAATTACTACTATTGCAGAAGATTTTATTAGTTGCTTTCAACATTACTAACTGCTGTAAGACTACTACCATGTTATTTAAATAATCAGTCTTCCTGCAATCGGCGCCTAAGGAGTCAATTTTGAGTGAATGCTCATAACCAATCCGTTGAGTAGAAGCGGCATTTGAAGGTAAATACTGAATTAATCTATTTCATACATCATTTTTAACATAGTTTTCTTCATATTTTACTTGAATGTAGTATTGTTTTCTAGTAAAGGTCGTAAATTCTTGAAATACATATGCAACAAAATATTGCTGCCGTGAATTCGTTACGGTCCTTTGAGTAACTCTTTCGAAATTGTCAGTCAATGGTACAAATTATTACTCAATGGATATCAATCATTTATACATTTATATACTGTTACTCAATCATTCATACAATGTGATTTTACATACTATAAATTGGTTGGAAGTTGCACTTATATTTTTTAGATGTCATTTTACATATTTTAAGTACAAATTAAAGGATAAAGAGTTTAAAATACCCAAAAGTACCTACTACGACTATTATAATTTTATGGTAAGAAAGTGTGATAATTCACTTAACATTGTGATCAGTGCCCTTACTTTTCCTTTGAGTAATTGTCAAGGTTCCACTGATAAACTGTCCTCTCAAAAATATTGCATTTATGCTTATAATATTGGCCATTTATCATTTATATAAGTTATTGTTATGTTATATTGAAATAGATATTTTTTATCGTAACTCGCAAAAACGAAAACATAAAAGATTGTCTATTTCAGAAGAAATATAGAAAAATATGACATTAATTGGTCATTATTGTGTTATATTGTCATTACGTTAGTCAAAAGAACTAAAATTATCAAATTTTGATAGTGTTTCTATTATTTTATGTTTTCCGTCCCATTTTTCTGATTGGCATGATTGGTAAGTCTAATAAAAACTTCTGTGAATCTTATTTAAAATGGCTTTTTTAAGTACATTTGTGAGATAAAGTTCTGTTTCTGAATGGAATAATTCTCCGTCGATTCATTTTAAAATGATTATTTTTACTATAATTTAACATAATATTTATAATCAGTGCTATTTCTCATAAAGATAAATAAGTAGGAAACACAAATCTATCAATAAAATAACAAAACATGGTAAAAAAAAATCATCGATTTTAAATCATGTAGTTAACACGTTAAAAAAAACCGGGCAAGTGCGAGTCGGACTCAAGCACGAAGGGTTCCGTACCATTATTAATAAATAATTACCTTTGGTAATGAACCGCAAGACTAACTTTGTTTGTAGAGGTTTATTGTTAATATCAAAAACACTATGCTAGTTAGAGCATTGGCTATAGTTTTCCTGTAAAATATACGTAAATTCCAATTGACCATAATTATTTCAAATTTTTCGATTGGTAAACTCCGGAGATAAGGGGGGGGGAACGGTATTTTTTTAGACATTTTCTCCGATAAATCAAAAACTATCATAACTAAAAATAATTAAAAATCTGTTTTAGAATGTACAAAGTAAACCCTTTCATATGATACCCCACACAGTAAAGTTATTTCACTTTTAAATTTCAACCCTCAGATTTTCCCCCCTTTTTAAATAAGAACAAAAATAATTTCCAATTTTTTTTAATTCTAGTGTCTTTGGGCCACTAATATACACAACTATTCCAAATTTCATGTCGATAGCTTCGGTAGTTACTGAAATAATCGAGTGTGACGGACGGACAGACGGACAGACGGACAGACAGACGGAGAAAGTTGCACCATAAGGGTTCCATTTTACCATTTTGGTACGGAACCCTAAAAACGCCCCAACTATAGTGTTATATATTTTTGGAAGCTACTCATCAATTTCTAGATGATGATCATATAGTTAATCTTATTTTCGAAAAAAAAATCAATTTTAGTCTTTAATGCGGGACCATGGTCACCCCATCATTTATTTTTAAAATTTTACTAGCCTATGTCACCCGGAATAAGCTAGGGATTCTAACGATACCGCATTTATCAAAATCGGTTCAGGCGTATAGAAGTTATGGTGGAATATACAAACTCACATACATACATACATACATACATACATACCTACGTGAACCCTGAATACAATATACTCCTTTTTTCAGGCAGTCGTATAAAAACATTTCGTTTCCTCTTGGTCTATAATATCGCGGTGATAATTTCTTATTTCGCTCTTGCGCGTAAATCACGCCGCATCAGTAGGGTTGCCACTTGCCACCCATACCCGGTTCTTGGTCTCTCGAAAATTTAATTATAAGCCGGCACTCTGTCCGAAATGATAGTTACGAATTAAATCGAATTAATGAGTACTTGTTGCTTAATTACGTCACTACTATTGAACCGATTTGGCTGAAATTTGTTATGAAACTTTTTATCCCGGAAAAAACCATGGTACTGGAACTACTATATTTTCACAACTTTTGAAGAAAAAAAATAATATTTTTAACTGACTTCAAAAAGAGGTTATCAATTCGACACGCATAATATTCCGTGTGTAATATTATTGGAACTTCAAAATATTCACATAAATGACAATCTATTAGGGCTTCCAAACATAATGTTTGTCCATGCATTTCTCCGAAAATATGCGACCAATCGTTTTTTACTGGCTTACATTTAATTCAACTTAGATAACAGTGCAAGTTTCATTTGAGTTTGTTGTGAGCTCTTCTTATACCAGGGCGCGTTTGGAACCCTCGTAGCTTTAGTTTTAAGATACCGTAACCGATTATCACCATCATGTTTTTTTTAAAGTAAGTAATTTTTAACGTCAATAAGTGTACCAGTGTACCTATATTGAATAAATGATATTGACTATTGACTATTGACTATTATAATAGTTTCGATAGTTTTCAAGATTTGGGCAATTGTTCGTTTTCAGTAAGTATATTGAAATTTGAAGTAGCTTGTTTTCCAAAAAAAGTTGGCAACCCTAGCCGCATTATTGTCACCCGTCCCCAGCAAAGACACCCTACCGGCAAAGCGTTCCGGTACGATGCCATGTAGTAACCAAAGGGGTATAAAGTATGGGTTTAATAAAAACTGCCATATTATCCCTACTAGGTTAGTCCGCTTCTATCTTAGACTGCATCATCACTTACGACCATCTCACATGGTGGCACCATCAACCATGTGAGATTGCAGTCAAAGCAAAGTTTATCTTGTATCCGAATTAAACAAAAAAAATACTAAGCAAAACTAGGCAGTTTTTGTTTAAATGCCATCTAGTTCAATTTTATAGTAAACAATTCGTAGTTTATGTTAGAACCACAGAACTTGGATAGCAATCATGATGTCAGTGTGTGCGTGGGGGTTGCGTATATACAGTAATCGATATGACAGATTTTTATTAGTGGACTATTTGACTAAATGGCTCCGTTTTAAATTAAACTAATGATGTGATAAAATAATACGCATTGATATACTGGCGCAAGTGTAATCAGTTTTAAAATCAGTGCATAGGAACTTTGCGAAAATATCAAAAACCTGTCAAAAGCCCTAACAACGCCATCTAGCGGGAAACTGTCCGGGAGAAGACGTTGTGTTGAGCCTTAATGATAATAACAAGGACCGACGGTTTAAGTGCTCTCCAAGGCACGGGGGTGAAACACCTGCAATTTCCTTACTTCGGTACTGAGAATTGCTAGTCAGAAAAACCCAACACTTAATTATGGCCCGACCCGGAACTCGAACCCGGAACCTCGTCGGCCGCAGTTGAACATGCTAACCACTAGACCAACGAGGCAGTTACAGATATCTAACGTTGTCGTAATTTCGCTAATACGTACGAAGCGATTTGCATCCTCGTTCCTAATTTGAACCGCTAGGAAATGGAATGCCCTTCCAGCTTCCGTTTTCCCCTCCTCTTTTAATATTGGTATCTTCAAACCCTACGCGCTACCCTATTATCTTAGAAAAATAACTGGGTTTTCGGAGGAAAAATGCTTACTATGGTTTAAATATCAATTAAAAACAAACCTTATTGGTTGGACATAAAGTTCCTTTTGCATTACCAATAGATGTATGAGAAAACTGTCTTGAAAGAAAACACTTTTAAGAATTGGTGTCCCTTTCGCACACATGGCCACTGTCATTGATAAAGAATATTCTAGAGTCGCCATACATTTTGTAGCTTAGGGTGGTGTGTATGGCAAATGTATTATATTCAAATTACAAATTAAAAGCAGCTAATAATCAAAATAATAATGAAATATTTGCATATGCTCATCTTACTTACTTTATCACTTACCACTCGTATAAATAAGCATAGCCTCTGTGCTTCCATACCACATATTTGATGGGCCAACATCACTTATCAGATCATTCTGTGCATTTCCCTGATCAAATTTACCCTGTTCATCTTTCCCCTGATCTTTAACCTGCTCTATTTTCCCCTGTTCATCTTTCCCCTGCTCAATTCTTCCCTGTTCATCTTTCCCCAGTTCATCTTTACTGTCCTTGGGCCTGTATACAACTAGTAAGGGTTTAGACAGTTCTTCGGAGACTGGACGGAGAATTTTCTCAAAATCTTGCATGCATATAATTAAATTGGACCCGCTGTCTGTTATGTAGTACTTCAACATCTCCGCTGGATGGAGAGGTGTTAATGGGACAGCTGAAAAAAACAAAAAATTTCAAATATTTCCAAAATTTCTAAAATATGATTGCCTAAACTAATCTGCTATTGGTTCTTCAACCTATGCACGCCACTCTCACTTGCTATCATTATCATCATTTGAACCCATTGCTGGCTCACTACTAAGCACAAGTCTCCTTCTCTTAATGAGAAAGGTTTGGCCACATTCCACCACTATGGCCAAGTGCAGATTGGCATCTTCACATACTATCAAAAACATTATTTCTGAGGTATGCATGTTTCCTCACCATGTTTTCATTTACCATTCAAAGCAAATGATATTTAATTTCTTAAACCCACATAACTTCGAAAAATTAGAGAAAAGTGCTTGGGGATTGAACCTGAAATCACCTCAAAATGGAAGGTTACGTGTCCAAAACCTTTAGAGTCTAGGCTATCACCGCTTCAACTCTCACTTATGTGCTATATCACTCACCTATGTTCCCTGACATCCATATTGCCCACTGCACAATGATGTGGGATGCATCATTACTACACATGTACGAAATAGTGTATTCTGTTTCACCCTCTGAAAATAATTATGTTACCGCATTAAAGCACTGATCAAACTGAGGCGAATCTGAGGCCGTGCGGGACACGGGACGGAAATCGCTCGCGTCGATTGTATCAACTTGTATGGACGTGACGACTTTGTTTGCATGGATTGAGGTGTTTTTGTTCCCATGGGAACTCTTTAACTTTCTGGGATAAAAAGTAGCCTATGGTTTTATTCCAAACTGCAATCTATCTTTGTGCCACATTTCATCCAGATCCTTTCAGCAGTTCTGGCATGATTGAGTAACAAACATCCATCCATCCATTCAAACTATCACATTTAAGTCTAATACTAGTATAGAGTATAGATTAAGGGAAGACTTACGAAGTTGTACTGCAATTTTGTTACTGAGTTCAGTTGCTGCTCGGTACAGCACAGCATAGGTATAGGTGCCAAGGTCATCCTGCAGGGCGACCCTTGATGGGAACAGTAAGGCTCTTCGGAATACTGGTACTGCACCACCTATTACACAATAAGAAAGTTTCTAATTCTATGACAAGTAAGCCCATTACAGACATCATGCATGGTTATGAATTGTAGAGATTAACTACGATAACATGGACAGCCCCCTCTTCTTAGTATTTACAAACTGCCACCAAGACTCAACACATATTGTGTGCCTGCTGAGACGTTGTCAAACTAAAATAAATCCATGGATTTGTTGCTCGTCTAGCGGGGTGACTACACACATTGAAACGAGAGTTTATCGAGGTGAACCACATTATCCTAGTTAATCTCTAGAACAGTGTAGGACAAATGGGGGTTCCATAAAAGACCAAAGAGCTCACCACTTTACCAGACAGTTTATGAAATAGTATATTCTTAAAATTGAATTAAGTGGCAGCCTATTAATTTTTACCACACAAGAACTTCAAGAGCATCCATACCAGACAACGCTAGAGCAGACATACCAGACCGAGACTGAAAAAAAAGTAAAAAAACAAAAAAAAAGTGGTTTTCAGGGAATATTAATTTCCTACCCTACGTAAATGAGCTCGCACTCGGTAACAACCATGGTCCATGGCTTAGGAATAGCAATTAAGATCTATTTTAGATTAAAATGTGCTTGTCTAGACGATGCCTGTTTAGACTTGCCTTGAACACTTTCTTCTAGTTCTTTGGCCTAAACTGCTATACGCAAATAATTGCAATATCTTACTCACCAGCTTTAATATCTTGGTTAAATGAATTCAAGAACTCTGAACTAGCCTCTTCTTTAACAGCTGCAGTAGAAACAGTTCTATACGCTGAACAACCAAAAGGTTTTCGCAAAAGCCGGTTAAATATACGCAAGGAACGGATTGGAATTTCCATTTTGGTTACTGTTTTTTGGATAAGATATTTTGAAACGTAATAAAGGTGTCACACGTAGAACTTTAATGAGATAAGGAAAACCCAAAATATTATTTTAGATTGTACGATAAGTTAATAGATAAGAAAACTGAGCAGATGTTTTGAGAAAGCGACAAAGGGAAAGGCTATTTTGGTTTTGCAAGAATGACATTTATGAACTAGTTCAGAAATTTGTAAAACATAATTTGAAAATATTTAAAAAAAATAGTTCAAATTATTGAAACTTATCAATGAAATATTCTGAAATTTCTCGTAAAGTAAATTAGTATGAAACTTGATTATTAAACATTTCCCAAATCAACTGACAACTGGTATTTTAAAATAAAATAATACCTACAGGATTTTTGGAAGTAAGATTTTTATTACGAAATATGAAAACCAAAAAAAAGCTGTCACTGTCAAGTGTACTGGTGGGCGTTGCGACAACGAACTGTTTTTAAAAACCGTTCTCTGTCCTGCGACGGCGAAACCGTTTTTACGTCCTGGGTAAAACAGTTTTCGTTGCACAAACCAGTCTTCGAATAACTTGGTGCGATTTTATATTTTACGTCTAAGAGAATAAAGTCGAGAATGAATTGATTCAACGACACACGTCGTTGCAAATGCAGTCGTCCTCGTTCCACGTTCGTTTTCAAAACAGTTCTTACAATCAAAAGTGAACTTTATGCCCATGACATACAGTCGAGAATGAATTGATTCAACGACACATGTCGTCGCGAACGTAATCATCCTCGTTCCACGTTCGTTCTTAAACCAGTTCTTGCAATCAAAAGTAAACTTTGTGCCCATGAGATACAGTCGAGAATGAATTTATTCAACGACAAATGTCGTCGCGAACGTAGTCGTCCTCGTTCCACGTTCGTTCTTACAATCAAAAGTGAACTTTATGCCCATGAAGTACAGTCGATAATGTATTACCATTTTGAAGACTGGTCCTTGCAACTGGTTTGAAGCTGGTTTTTATGCCGTCTTCAAACCAGTTGCAACGACAACCGTTTTCTGCAACCGTTTTCGTCGCCAGGAAAACAGTTGCGTTTCGTCCGTCAAAAATACGACAACGACCCACCACTAGTCAAGTGTCATTTGAAAATTGAAATGTCTTATGTCATTGTCAAGTCAATTCACAACTGATTCACCATGATTCACAATTGTCAAAATCACGTCACGTAAGAAGTGATTGTTGATGTTTTTATTTCTAAAATATAAACTTTATTGTTAAGTTAAAAATTAAAATGTCGTAACTTACAATAAGCAAATACGCTTGAACAATGGTGGTCAACGCTCCGGACTCTCCCACTCAAGCTGAAGTCATTTTTGTTATAGAAGCAACTTCTGCCAATAGCGCCTACATAAGCGAACTAAAAATCAATTATATTGTGCCTACACTCGAGTAAGTAGCTCTATGATTGTGTACTACAAGCGGTTTGCGTTCTCTTATTTTTATCCATCATATCTATGGAAGTTAGTACCTATTACTGTACCTTTTAAGTGTTACTGTATGTAAACTGTACAAAACTATGAGGTAACTAGTTCCTCCTTCTGAATGCAGTTACAGTGCCATAAGACAATATGACAAATTGTGTAATGAAGCATAAGATCTGGTGATACTGCTTATATCAATTCTGTTATGAGACCTCTATGTTACAGCAATATGAACATGAAGGCTTATAGCTGGCTTTCCACCAGAGATGTGCTACGTTGCTAAGTTTCGGATGTGTGTCAAACCCACCAGTAGAAGCTCTTGATCAAACAGCAATCTAAACTATGAAAATCAAGTGCTCGTTTTGGTGAGTTTGACACATCAAAACAAGCAGTGTAGCACATCTCTTGTGGAAACTGGAAACACACCCTAAGGGCCGGGCTACATTAACATTAAATTAACAAAAGTAAAAATCATAGCTGTAGTTGTCACAACCACTTACAAACATGTCTTGTATTGTTACTTATTATTCAAGCAAATAATAATTAGATGTAATGATTTACTTTACTGATATGTTGCAGATATTTCCATGGAGGACCCTTGGAAGAGGGTGTGGGCAGTGGGTCTGTGTATGGCATAGTAGCATATCAAGCTGCGGATTGCCACCCTGGCCTGCCGGTCGCCACATTTGGACCGTTCACATGTCCACAGACAGTTGTTGAAACTGTTGATAAAATACAGTTTGTACCGATGATATTTTTGTGTGCTTGAATCCATATTTATATTATAAATGCAAAAGTGTATCTGCCTGTCTGCTTTACTGGTTTGTCCTTCAGTCACCGGACAACAGAGCAACAAATGAACTTGATATTATGAATGGGTAAAGTTGAAAACCTAGAGAGTGACATAGGCTGTTTTTTATCTCGGAAAATTAAGAAGTTCCTGTGGGAATTGGAAAAACTTATCCATGCGGACAATGTCACAGGCTTCAGCTAGTACATGTATAGGACTATAGAATTGAATAAATAAATTCATCAACATCATAACAATTATATGATGATAAAAGTAATGCATCTTGATTGCAACAGGTTCATAGGGGGGCATGCAGAGAACCGAGCCTGTGTTACAGAGGCCTTGACTGCAGCACTGGCTTGTCTAGAGGAGCTGGGCAGATCAGACATACCCTTACATGTGATATTGCTATGCTGCTCACCACCCTATTCTGCATACGCAGGGGGATTGGTGCCACCAGGTAAATCTAAACAAACACGCTATTGGAGCATTACAATCAAACTATTGGAGCTCTGTTAGCACTTTACTAGAATTTAAGCTTATTTAAGCAGCCTTGCTGATATTTAGGTTTTGGTAAAAACAAATTTTACTTTTTAAAAACGTAGAGTTTTACCTGTGTGCAGACTGTGAAATTCTATTTTTAGGGTTACCCACCCAAATGGTAGAAAAGCATCCATCCATCCATCATTTGTCTGGCTGTCATACTGTCTGTGGTAAAAAAAGCACACAAAATTATCTAATTCACTGGTGGTAATGGCTCTGCTAGTTGCTGGCTGGCCACTTCTAGTTCAAGTCCGCAACACTTGTGGGTGCTTTACTTTGAATCCATACTAATATTATAAATCTGTCTGTCTGCTACGCTTTCCCGCCCCATCTGTTCAAGCGATTTCGATGAAATTTGGTAAAAAAATAACTTTTTATCCTGGAAAATTAAAGAGTTCGCACGGGAATCATAAAACATTAAGCCACGCGGACGGAGTCGCAGGCATCATCTAGTGATAAATAAAATTAAGGTTTGTTATTAGGTGCACCATCAACAGTAGAACAAGCGGCGAGGCTAGTGGGCGAACGTGGCGCTCAGTTATCTGTGGCCGCAGCTAAAAAGTTACCCGCACTGTTGGCGTTATATGAGCATGCGGGGGGAGAATTACATGCGGCACAACAGAGGAACTATGCTAAGGTTGGTGAAAGAGACACATCTAATAACAATAATAATAATAATTCTTTATCGACAGAAAAAGTACAACAAATTATTAATTTATTAATCTGACTAATTATTAATAAATCAATCAAATAATAAATAAAGCACAAACAATTAAAATGCAGTAAAAATTGGATTGAACCAGCAGCTAGCTAGAATCCTACAATTCTGTGTTTAGCTGCTGGCTCTGTACTCTATACTTAAACTTAGCAATTCATTTAATTAGCGTGCATCTGGAGTAGGTACGTACATACATCCAGTAGCCAACAAGTCAGTGTAATACTTGTTATGTAACGTATGTGTTGTATTGTTAACTTATTGTTGCATTTCTCTTTTTATGAAAAGAGCAACTGCTGATGTTTCTTGCCGGCTCTTAGTAGAAACAGCTTCCCGAACCGGTGGTAGAGTCTTGACGTATCAGAAGTGACACAAGTTGTCCTACATGAAATAAATAAATCATTTATAATTTAAACAACCACATCTATGCTAGAAATTGGCAAATATGTTTCTACTGTGTTACATTGTCGGACTAGCCAATGTTATCTTATATTTAGGATTATAACTGAAAAAACTGGTCAATAAAGAAGTAAGACGTTCACGGGTTTTTATTGCAGGAATCTTTCAATGGGTTATAAAAACAGAAAAAACCGCGGAGTGCTACTAAATTAGAGGGGGGAAATTGAAGATAGGGGCGAATAAGCACCCTTTTTGGGTTTTCCAATATATCTCCTAAAATAAGCAAAATTTGATAGTAGCTTTCTCCATTTGCATCTGAAAAATTATTGTACAATCCTATTAAAACCCACCAAAAAAAACAGGACCCCCGGCATCTGGTTCTACTTCGAGGCTACAGTCTGAAAGAGCGACCACCCAGTCCGGCCCCACCGCCCGTGCCGGACATACAGACAGATGTGTATGGGTATGTTTTTTTAATATTTATCTACTTAATCTTTATTACTCATCAGATAAAAAAAAGTATAGTGTTTTCGGAATTTAACTAGCAATAATCTAGGGGCGTCTTCTACACTTATTACAGTCTACGTATACTAAATAACGTGGTCTTAACGACAGCTTCAAATGTAAGTGGTTAAAACGCATACAAAATTGATATGACTTCCCTGGGACTATAAAGTGGGTGGGCTTAGAGTGGCAATTATTTATAAAAAGGTCCCAAAATTACCGCTATTTCGTATCCTTCTTTGATGAATAATATTCTTGGTTCGTTTTTGTTGCGAGTGCCTAGTTTGAATCCCTAGCGAGCGAAGGATTTCTAAGTTAGAATCCTGATTATAGTGAGGGATGCAAAGGCACGAGAAACGAAATACTTTGTTGCTGTTGAAAAATTGAATGTATCACACATTCTAGCGAGAAAATACAAGATGTAAGAAAATATTGTACCTTCAAAAAGTCGTTTTTTCTCACTGAGTGAGCAAAAATGACTGTTTCTCACTGATTTTAAGCAACAAAGGCGCGATTTTTGAGCTGGTAAGGTGAAAATACCTTTCCCATGTGTGTCGCAGTCAGCCTCCGCCCGTGCGCGGGGCGGTGCCTCAGCCGCGGCTACTAACGGCGCAGTTCCCGCGCGCCCCCGTCGGCCCGCGCAGCAATTGGCTCGCACCGCCACGACAGACCACCTATGCTAATTCAGCTCTGTTGACACAACTCGCGCAACCTTCCTACCCACCGCCTCCGACACAGGTGACTTCGGTCTTCTTAAGTTCTTTACGCTAAGTCTCAGTTTTAGAATATGGCATTGGCGTCATAGTAAAATGAACCCAAAATCCCTTGATTTAAAGCCATAACAAATTCATAACAACCTATTTGAATTCGATATTTTTTACGATCAATCGAATTAAAACTGAGACTAAGTCTTAAAGTACATATCAACTTTATGTGTAATCTCGAAGGATTGGTCCACTAACTAATAGTAAAACTAAAACTAAGAGATTTTGTCTCATATTGTACATAATATGTCCTTTGAGATTATATCTTGAATCTTGATATTATCTTAATATATGTGTTCTTTATTAAATTGTGTTGTGGTGTACGAACTACGAATAAAGAGTGTATTTAGTCTTAAGATAAATTGTGATTAACCTAACCTATCAATAATGTAAACAATAAGGCTTTTATTTTTATTAATTTAATATTGTCTATAAAATAGTAGTGGGGCAGGTAGACATCGTGCCCTAAACCTAAAACGCGATTGCAGCGCCACCTACCGGGTCCAATTGTGGATCTAAACTATCACAGGACCCACTCAAACACAAAATTTCATCAATATCGGTCAAGTCATTTTCTTTTTGATAAAGGTTCTGGTTAAAATTTAAATTGTAATGGGCTATGTTTGTCCCTGTTTTTCTCCCCACACGCATTTCCTTTCTCCCTCTCTTCCACGCCTATCCTATTGTCTACAATCAACCGATATCTATGTCACGGATCGCTGTCAAAGACAGTCAGTGTGTCTTCCGCCTTCACTTGCGCCCGCGCCTGGCATCGCCGCTCAATAAAAAACTCTCATGATTGCAATTAAAACCCTATATAAATCAATTCTCTTTTCGCTAATACGCTCAAACAACTGTGGTGTACTCTAAAACAAGGAAAAATCAAGTGAAGCGATTGTGCCGTGAAATCAAAGCAGCAAACACCAGCATCCTGGCTTCCACTCCACGTGTTATCGATTTTTCCTGTCCAGCAAATCTAGATTCCCTTTGCAGTCCTAATCTAGCTAGCTCATCGAAGGTATTTATAGTTCTAATTTTAATATTAATAACACACCAGGTTCCAATTCGTTATCGGCATTATTCAAACAATAAAGCCTACTTTTTTTTAAATGTTTAATTGATGACTTCATTTAAAATCCTAACAAAACCATGGTTTCAGACGAATTTGCAGCGAATGCAAATGCAGCCGGGCACCTCAAACGCAGGGGTCGGCGTGCCCCCCACGGGAGGGGTGGGGTCAGCCGGCCCCGTGGCCGCAGTACCCCCCATGCAGAGGACGTACATCTGGAGTGGCGTGCTGGAGTGGATGGAGAAAGGCAAGGCGCAAGGCGACCAGCAAAAAGTCACCAAGCATCTGCCGTGTCAGGTAAACTGAAGCAGGAACCCTTCAAGCGCGGGGTCCTTTCGCTGAGGGAGTTAATGTGGCCAATCGAGAAGATTACCATTTTTTTTAAAATTTGTTATGAGAATTAAGACAAAATAAAACAAAAATATGAAAGAATCATTAAAATATCTCAACAAATGAAAAAGTTATGGAACTTTAAAGTTGCGCTTGCATGACGGGAGACGTGACGTCATAATTCCCTATCAACCGACTTTATAAAGCCGAATAAAAGAAATAAATGGACTTAACGTGACTTAATTGAATTAAAAGCACTTAATTTGTGTGTGAAGATAATTTTGAAGTATTAAATCTCGGCTAAGTATTAAAACTCACTCACAAAATTTCTCACTCCAGTAAGATACAGCAATCGGTGGACATTAAATAATTAAACTTTTAAATCGTCATTTCTCAGTCATTAATTGATGGAATTAAAAAAACACTGATTTATTAGTTTTAATCTATATTTTACTTCCGTTGTTTTAAATATGATATTCACAACATCATGAAACTTCATTTCAACTTCAACAAAAAAATCATTGTGTCCACCACAGCAGTTCTACCGTTTAGCATCGTACATGGAGTTTGATTGGCTAACATAGTTTAACAGTTAAAGTTTGTCTGTCTTGTACAGGATGTACTCAGAAACATCACTCTCTCTCTCCGTCGTATTCCTCATTACTGAGGCTCGTGAACCCTTTCCATTAATCAAGTAATGGTGGTCCCACGTCCTTCCGCATACGACTCGACTAAAAGTATTGTTTTTTTAACGATTATTATCAGTAGGTATTATCAGATTTTAGTGATAATACCCGGGACCGACGGCTTATCGTGCTCTCCGAGGCACGGAGGAAACGAAAAGGCCAAATTTGAACCTCCAAATTCGGTCACCCATCCAGTTACCGACTTGGGTCAACGTTGCTTAACATTCGCAATCGACTGAAATGCGTTGTCACAACTAGGTCACTCGTCCTTCATGCAGGAACATCCCAATCTCTATTATATTTTACTGTGCACAGAACATCAAACTGATGATTTGTAGGTTTTTAACATGTTTTTTGTGTAGGTGCAAACTAAAAAGACATGGAGCCAGAGCTGAAGGTTTTTTAACATGTTTGTTTTGAAGGTTTCGACAAACTAAAAAGACGTGGAGCCAGAGCTGAACGTTTTTTAACATGTTTTTTTGTAGGTGTCGGCAAACTCAAAGGACGTGGAGCCAGAGCTGAAGGTGGATACTTGGCCGACAAAACTGCTGATGCAGCTGATGCCCAAACAGCTGATCAGCAGCATCGGCGGGCAGTACCTCAAGGATAGCAAGTCTGTGTTATTCCATCTGCAGCAGAACGAGGCCCTGGATGCGTTGACCAAGGTCATGGTCAGCGGATTTGTGAGTATCCACGTATAACTTAGGTTAGAGGTGGTTAATATAACACGTAGCGCAATATCATAGCGCGCTATTGTTCTATAGCGCTGTTGTGAGTGAAAGTCATCTTTGCGTGTTACGAAATTTATCGCACTGCAAGACATAATATGGCGCCTGCCGGCCGCCCACACGCTTTCTTATAACAAGCGCGTTACAACTTAGCGTATTTAAAAGCGTGCTAAAAATTTATAGTTTATAGTTCGTAGCGTGCTATAGATTTATAGCAGTTTTGAACAACTCCAACTTAGGTACCTCCAAGGCAAGAATGAATAGTGGTCTAAGAGCCGGATACACCACGAGCTTCAACGATCTGTTAACCAGATAAAACATATTTTTTATTTTTATTTAATCATACTAATATTATAAATGCGAAAGTGTGTTTGGTTGTTGGTTTGTCCTTCAATCGCGCCACAACGGAGCAACGAATCAATGTGAGTTTTGGCATAGGTATAGTTGAGGACCTGGAGAGTGACATAGGCTACTTTTTATCCCGGAAAATTGAGGAGTTCCCGCGGGATTAGAAAACTTTAACCACCCGGACGAAGTCGCATGCATCAGCTATTTTGGAAATAAATGTCTTTTTCTTTCTTTCTTTCATTAAAATAGAAAGCGCAAGGTAAAAGTGCTAGTATCTTGTTCTTTTGGTCTTGTTTCAGGCGGGCTGTGTCCACTTTTCGCCGATGTCTTCACCACCGCAATGCGACATCAAAGTGCTGATATTGCTGTATACTTCTGACAAGAAGGCCTATCTCGGTTTCATACCTAACAACCAGGCTACGTTCGTCGACCGGTTGAGGAAGGTAATTATCAAATCGCAAAGGTAATCATCTTTTCAACCGACTACAAAAAAAGGAGAAGGTTCTCAATTCGACTGTTTTTTTTTTTTTTTGTTTGTTACCTCAGAACTTTTGACTGGGTGGACCGATTTGGATGATTCTTTTTTTATTTGAAAGGTCATACTTCCCATGTGGTCCCATATAAATTTTATCGAAATCGGTCGAGCGGTTTTTAAAATATCAACAATAAAATAAGTACTTTGTATAGCGTGTGCTTGTTGTTGTAAAGTTGGCGCGGGAGTTTGAAGTCGGTTGTTTAAAAAGAATTTTTTATATTAAATTATTGAGAATCTTCAGGTTCCGTATCAAAAAAGTGCCAACGGGACCTAACTTATCCATTTAATTATACTTTTGTTTCACACAAACACTGACCAACACGGACGCGTGGCCATCTTGACCCGCTATCAAGAGTTAAGACGATACGAGAGGGCGGTTTCCCCATATTAGTCTGTTTTCTCCGTGCATAGTAACAAAAGAGAAAATATTTTTGCATCATAAAATCTATATGTGTCCGTGCCTTGTGCCTATAAATAAATAAATAAAACTTTATTTCGAGCGACATAGATACTTACATATTTTGTTAGTTATACTTATTAGTACTTAACCTAAAAAAGTATGTTTTGCTTTTTTTACCTATTAGCCACATATAGCCTGAGTCTTTATTAAATTATACTTGGAAAAAAAAATCGGTTCTGTTTTGGAGGAGGATACAAAATTAGACTGTTTTTCAGACCGGTATGATCGCGGTCCACGCTGCAGTTGTCCCTATCGGGTGTTATGGACTTCTATTCGAGGAGCAGTGCGACGGCAATATAATTGTTCAATACCTATTCTCAAAGTTTCCCGTTCATGCCATTTCCTCTTAAGATTATTGTTGACAATCTCGAGAACCATAGAAGTAGTAAGACCATATTGAAAAATTACGTGTCGGTCAACATTTGTTGATGCAACCCAGCGTTGATGTCTCTATACATTGACATTGACTTGGACTTCGGGTCAGCGCTAAAAAGTGTCCGAACCGAAAGAGATCCAAAACGCGAAAAAGGTTTCCAATCGCACTTCAGTCTCGTGTTTGTCATCAGAAAGAACACGCGTCAATAATGCCGCACTGTGTTATAAAATCTTGCAAAAACTACCCGAGTAAGGTGAGAAAAGAAGATGGTGTATCATATTTTCAGTAATTAAACATTTATTAACGATATAAAAGTATTATTTCGCTTAGAAACATAGTATCCCATCCAAATTTCAATTAATTGTAAAAACAAATGGCATAACCAACCAAAATGAACAAAAATTATCTATTTGTCCTTTTCTAATACGCTACACGCGCATGTCGGAGGAAGTACAATTATTTTTATCAAATTGATAGCTAGAAGCTGCATATGATAAAAAAATGGGCGACCGCCAGTCGAAGCTACATAGGCGGATAGCTTATTGCAAGCAAAATTAGGCTGTATAGTAATGGATTAAGACATAAATTACAATGTTTTAGTTTGTTCATAAAAATACACGTGTATACTCGTAAATATAGGTTATCTCGGGGCACATTTTTCGTGAATTTTGCATTACACCCGAAGTCCAAGTATTATTATGTCAATGTCTGTATATGGTTTTGGTTGTCAGGTGATTCAGCAACAGAAGCAGAGCAAGCTTATGGCGCCTGTCAGCAATGCGCCCGGGATACCGCCCAACATGCCTTCCGCTACCATGGCAGGTAATAAAAAAAAATTGGCAGTCGTAGGGACTGCCTATAGAAGTGAAAACGAATATTTAATTTTTTTTATGGCGCCTGTCAGCAATGCGCCCGGGATACCGCCCAACATGCCTTCCGTTACCATGGCAGGTAATAAAAAAAAATTGGCAGTCATAGGGACTGCCTATAGAAGTGAAAACGAATATTTAATTTTTTTTTATGGCGCCTGTCAGCAATGCGCCCGGGATACCGCCCAACATGCCTTCCGCTACCATGGCAGGTAATAAAAAAAAAATGGCAGTCATAGGAACTGCCTATACAAGTTAAAACGAATATTTAATTTTTTTTTATGACGCCTGTCAGCAATGCGCCCGGGATATAACCGCCCAACATGCCTTCCGCTACCATGGCAGGTAATAAAAAAAAATGGCAGTCATAGGGACTGCCTATATAAGTGAAAACGAATATTTAAATTTTTTTATGGCGCCTGTCAGCAATGCGCCCGGGATACCGCCCAACATGCCTTCCGCTACCATGGCAGGTAATAAAAAAAAATTGGCAGTCATAGGGACTGCTTAGAGAAGTGAAAACGATTATTTATTTTTTTTCATTTCAAAAAATAAATAAGTAATAATAATAAAAATATTTAAAATCTTAACACTTAAGTCATTAAAGTTCAATAACGAATGTAGTTTATTTATATTTAAGACCTTTTGTCTTCGTAACAACGCGAGCATGTCGGTGACGGTCACGCGGATCCACAAGTTTACCCCCTACCAAAAAGTACTCAACGCGGCTAAAGAAGTTTTAACTTCAACAAATAAAAGTCGAACAGTCAAATGTCTTATTTCTTTTATAGTTTTCATGCGAAAAAAGTTTCACTCTGAAATCAGTACGTTTAATTCTAATTCAAAGTGGCCAGGGGCCATGCTGCCAACGCTTAAAGCCATATTGTTTCGTTATTAAAAACTTTCGTGTTTTTAGAATTATAAAACTTTATTTTAGGAACATCGAGTTTGTGACACCAAACTGTCATTTTGAGTAATATTGCTTAAGTATTGCTTTAACTGCCTCGTTGGTCTAGTGGTTAGCATGTTTGACTGCGGCTGACGAGGTCCCGGGTTCGATTCCTGGGTCAGGCCATAGTTAAGTATTGGGGTTTTCTGACTAGAAATTCTCAGTACTAGCCCGGAGTTAGGGAGTTGGCGGTGTTTCACCCCCGTGCCTCGGAAAGCACGTTAAGCCGTCGGTCCCGGTTATTATCACCAACATGATAATAGTCGTTAAAGCCCGCCAACCCGCATTGGAGCAGCGTGGTGGGTCTAAGCTCTAATTCCCTCTTTCCTATGAGAGTGGAGGCCCGTGCCCACCAGTGGGACGTTAATGTACTGTAGTTTTGGTGGTGGTGGATTGCTTTAAACGTTGGCAGAATGGCCCCTGTACGCTAATACGCCAATTTCATATTAAAACCCCTATTATATTAAACCAATACCGCTAATCGGTAAGGATTTGTCTTATTATTGTTTAGGCGGCGGCCTAGGCGCAGGCGGTATGCCCTCGGGCCTAGGGCTCGGCCAGGGGCTCGGCCAAGCCCTATCCGTGCCCAACATGTCCAATCAACAACAACAGCAACATCCACAGGTCAGTAATCCGTATATACTCTTACTAGCTGATACCCGCGACTTTATCTGCGTGGAATAAGTATTTTAATTCCCACGGGAACTCCTTAATTTTCCGTAGTAAAAAGTAGCCTATGGTGCTCGAGGTCCTTAACTATACCCATGCAAATCATGTCGATCAGAATCAGAATCAGAATCAGATCATTTATTCGTGAAACATAGGTATGTATTTACATTAAGATCTTAGGTTACATATATATAGGCACGCTATGTTTTGCCGTGAAGGCGTACGAATATTAAAATAAGATTAGAGAATTTTTACAATTAAACATTACATACATAAGGAAAAAAATATAATTAAGATTAACAACAATAAATAAACAGTCTTAATAAATCTAGCAGTCTTAAAAATCCTTCTTATAGGTTTCTAACTAATAAATTAATATTATAAATTACTATCATTTAAAAAATCTTTTACAGAATAATAGCACTTTTCCATTAATATTAGGTAGAGTATCTTCTTAAATTTAACCAAGGGCAATTGATTTATGTTGTCAGGTATCTTATTATAGATTTGTGGAGCCATGCCAAAAAAACTCTTTTTACTTAAAGCAGTTTTACATTTTAAGTTGCATAGTTTGTTTGCATATTGTGAACGCATTGGAGTTTTTTTTACATCAGCGAGTTTTTGAAATAGATGCAGATTGATTTTGACAAACAAGGCAGTTTCGTAAATGTACATAGCAGGAAAAGTCAACAATTTTAAAGATTTAAAGTGTGGTTCACAGGTTTCTGTAGTTTTTAAGCCACACATGGACCGAATACACCGTTTTTGCGCTTTAAAAACCGATTCTCTTTCAGAAGATTGCCCCCAAAAAATAATACCGAATCTCAGAACAGATGCAACCAACCCGTGATATGCTAATAAAAGTGTTTGAGTATTAACTTTTTTTGATAGCTGAAACAGGGCATATGCAGATTTGTTTAATTTCAGGCAAATTTCTTCAATATGGGGTTTCCATGTTAGCTTACTATCGATAATTATACCTAAAAATTTTGCCTTATCTGTATCTTCTATTTGGCAATTGTCATACATGATATGAACTGGGGGTTTTTCACATCTTTGACGAAAGTGCATTACTCTTGTTTTATTTAAATTAATGACTAGGTTATTATTTATAAGCCACTTAATTATTTTGTCGAGGCAATCATTTATATCATTCTCGTAATAGTCCGGGTTATTACATTTGACAATGGCTGTACTATCGTCAGCAAAAAGTACCATATTATGAGTTATGAATTTTGGAAGATCGTTTATATATATTAAGAAGAGTAGTGGCCCTAGCACGCTACCTTGTGGCACCCCGTATTTTATAGTTCTTTGTTGAGATGTATGAATGGTTACTAAATTACTTTTTTGGCATAATTGTGAGATTTCAGTGCACTGCGACCTGTTTTCCAGATAGGACTCCAAAAGTTTTAGAATATTTCCACGAATTCCATACCCATACAATTTTTCAAGTAAAATCTTATGGTCCACATAGTCAAATGCTTTAGTCATATCAGTGTACAGAGCACAAACTGGAGATCTTTCATCGACAGATGTCATGATATGAGATAGAAGGTCGAACAATGCCATATTAATATTTGTGTCTTTTCGAAATCCTTTTTGTTCATTACAAAATAGCTTATTCTTTTCAAAATAATTATATATAGAATTATAGATTACTTTTTCAATTATTTTTGAAAAAATTGGAATTTTAGCAATGGGTCTATAATTTTTAACATCCAACTTATCATCTCTTTTGAATAAGGGCTTAATAATTAGCTTTTTTTAGACTATCGGGAAAAACACCATTTATTATACATAAATTAGTAATGTGCGCTAGTGGTTTTGCTATAACTTCTTTGACGTATTTCAACACTTTTGTACTTACTCCATCATAGCCAACAGTATTAGTGTTTTTAAGATTATTAATAATTTTTATTATATCAACCGGTAAAACTGGTTGCATATATAATGATTTTGTTGTTAAATTGTTAAAAGTATTTTTATTAATCAAATTAAGGTTACTATTTACATTTTTTTTAATAACATCTACAAAGAAGTTATTGAATTCATTTGCTATAGCCGTGGGATGTGTAATAATTGAATCGCCTTTTGATATCGATGGTATGAGATGTTGTGGAAGACGATATTTAGATTTGTTAATTACTTGCCAAGCAGCTTTTGACTTATTTTGCGAATTATTTATGAAATGGTTATTTTGAGTTGTTTGGGTTAGTCGTATAATCTTTTTGTAAATCTTTGTATAATTTTTAAAAACTTGTTTATTTTTACTGTTAGGTTTAAATCGATATGACCAAAGTAATTTTCTTTGTTTTTGACTACATAATCTAATTCCGCGGGAAATCCATTTAGATTTAGTGTTTGTTTTTTTCGTTACATATTTTATTGGGAAGCATAGTTTATACAACATCAGAAAATCATCTATAAAACAGTCATACGCATCATTTACCTTATTTGAATTATAAACTCGTGTGAAAGATAAATTGCTCAAATAATGATTGAACTTCGTCAAATTTTCTGGGCATGTATCTTGCTTCAGAGTTTTCCAATATTTAAGTTTACATGATTTACTAATAGGCACACTTAGTATTTGTGATGTATGATCTGATATAATTAGATCTATTATTTGTGCTTTACAGTCCTTTCTGAAGGTATGTGCAAAGTTATCTATGCAGGAGTTACTACTTAATCTAGTAGGTTTATGAAGAGCTAAGTAAAGATTAAATTGAGCAAGAAAGTTTTCAAATTCTATAGTAATTTTATTTCTTTTTAAGATATTTATGTTAAAATCACCTGCTAGAATTACTTTTTTGTTAGTTAGTGAACAGTATTTTCTTAATATATCTTCCAATTTTTCATAAAAAATGTTATAATTTTGTTTGGGTATTCGATATATACAAATAATAATAATATTATGATGTGTTAGTTCTATGGCACATGATTCAAAAATACCTGACACGGACTGTTTTGCCACGTCCGGTATTTCTTTAAATTGAAGTCCGGTTCTAACAAGAATACACGTACCCCCGCGCTTAGCGTTTCTAGAAAAGAAGGCCGCTTGTAAAAAATTTGGTAAGTACAACAAATCTTCATAACCTGTCTCTATAAAATGTTCTGTGATACAAATCACATCAATGTTAGTTCCTGCATTGTGGAGTTCTTCTAATTTGACTGTTAGGATATCTGATTTATTCATCAGTCTTGCTATATTTTGATGTAGAATATTTATGTATTTACAGAAAAAACTGCGAATTTTTATGGGAATCAACACATGCTATATCATTTCGCGTTTTTTGGGAACAATCTACTTCGGTGGTCACAGTAGACGTAGTTTCCATAGTGGTATAGCTTGATAACAATTCTATTAAATCTAAAATAATGATTAGTAAACCTCTTTTATTAAGTGACCCGTCTTGTGGGCTATATGTATTATAGGTGTATGGCAAATTGAGGTTAGAATCTAGGATAAATGCATAATTGTTTGTTTGTGTATCCATAAAGAGTAGATTATTGAAAATCTCAACTCTGCTGTTGAATATAACATTAACATTACTCATATATTTAAATGTTGGTAAACATATTATGAAATTCGTATGAACGAGAGGTAATATTTTTTTACGAATAAGTGCAACAAGTTCTATGTAATTTTGCGTTCTTTTAAAATCTTCTTCACCTATATAAATAATGCAAAAATCTTCTTTTGTAAAATTCTGAACTTTATCTTCTATATTGTCTAGTATAATTACTAAATTACAATTCGGCTTACGATAGTGACAGATTTCATAACTATCTGATAAGTTAGTACCATCCATTACTTTACAAATTCTACTACTATTTTCACTACTAATGATGCATATTTTATGCTTTATAAGTGATTGTTTTATGTATGGTTTGGCATCATTGCTCAAATTTTTAGTAATACGAGCATCAGTAGCATGAGTGACATCTTTAGTTTCAGTTCTGTCATTTTCTGTTAAAGAAGTATTCCCAGGAATAGTTTGTGTTTGTTCCTCTTGTTTTGACTGAGTTTTCTTGGGTATTGTTAACTTCTGTTTTACTGGAGAGCTTGTTATTTGTTTATATAAACTATTTTCCTTAGATAAATCTTCATTTCTTTGCTTCAAACTGCTATTTTCCAGAGATAATATCTCAATTTCCTTATTTGCGCTGTTCAGTTGAGACGTTAACTCATCAATCTTATCCTGCAATATTTTTATTTGGTTGTTTTCTTCGTCTTCCGACATTTCTGGCATACTTGTCGTAGTGCAATTCATGGTTGTATTATTGCTTTCATCATGGTTTGATTCAGATTTTTTGCGACGGAATGTTATATTATCGAAGAAGCTCATATTTGCAGTTAATTTTCAAAGTTACTTGATAACAGATTTGCTTTCGATCGTTGCTTTGTTGCGGCGTGATTGAAGAACAAACAAACACACTTTAGCATTTAGCGAATGTGTCTATTTGTCTGTCTGACTGTTCCGTCACGGTCCACCTTTTCAATACAATTTTGATGAAATTTGGCACAGACATAGCTTCCGGGGAAGGAAATAGGATACTTTTTGTCCCGGCAAATTAATGAGTTCCCGCGGGAATAAAACTTAAGCCCGGCGGACGAACTTGCGGACATCATCTAATAATTTTCAAAGGTCATATTGACTTAAGTCAATATAAAGAAATAAATTAAATGTTAAATTTATTGAGGGATATTCAAAGCTTTTGGTATCCTCATATTATACATAATACATTTATTGATAGACTAAAATTATTAAAAAGAAAAAAAACCAAAACCTATCACCTTCTATTTTTTTCGAGACGCCAAAAATGTCACCCAGTACAGAGCATCGAAAAAATTTCAATTTTTCCAGGGTATGATGATGATGGGCGGTCGCATGGGTGGGCAAGTGAACCAGGTTAACCAAGTTGGCCAAGTGGGCCAAGTTGGCCAAGTTGGCGGCAAAGGCCCCCGCGGGGTACCACTGGACGGAATAGAAGCAGCTCGCCAGCAGAACCTGGAGAAGATCCAGCATCTGCAGCAGACGCTGGACGCGGCGCACCAGCAGGAGGAGGAGTTCAAGTCGCAGATGGACATCATATCGCACCTGCATGCGGCACAGCAGCAGGAGCAGCACTACAAGCAGCTGGAGGTGAGTTGACGTGCGATAGAAGCAGCTTGCCAGCAGAACCTGGAGAAGATCTAGCATCTGCAGCAGACGCTGGACGCGGCGCACCAGCAGGAGACGCAGTTCCAGTCGCAGATGGAAATCATGTCGCACCTGCGTGCGGCACAGCAGCAGGAGCAGCATTACAAGCAGCTGGAGGTGAGTTGACGTGCGATAGAAGCAGCTCGCCAGCAGAACCTGGAGAAGATCTAGCATCTGCAGCAGACCCTGGACGCGGCGCACCAGCAGGAGGCGCAGTTCCAGTCGCAGATGGAAATCATGTCGCACCTGCATGCGGCACAGCAGCAGGAGCAGCACTACAAGCAGCTGGAGGTGAGTTGACGTGCGATAGAAGCAGCTCGCCAGCAGAACCTGGAGAAGATCTAGCATCTGCAGCAGACGCTGGACGCGGCGCACCAGCAGGAGGCGCAGTTCCAGTCGCAGATGGAAATCATGTCGCACCTGCATGCGGCACAGCAGCAGGAGCAGCACTGCAAGCAGCTGGAGGTGAGTTGACGTGCGATAGAAGCAGCTCGCCAGCAGGACCTGGAGAAGATATAGCATCTGCAGCAGACGCTGGACGCGGCGCATCAGCAGGAACAGCACTACAAGCAACTGGAGGTGAGTTGACGGAATAGAAGCATCTCGTCAGCAGAACCTGAATCTTCTCAGCATCTCAGCAAGAGCAGCATTAAAAGCAGTTGGAGGTGAGTATTGACGTGTAATCCTTGAACCAGGTTCTAGGAAGGGGGAATGTGGAGACACTGTCAATTTATCCCGCTAGGTGGCGTGTCGACGCTGATTTTGATTACTTATCAATAAAGTGTCGAAGACTATAAATTTTTATGCGTTAATTAAATATTATCAGATTAGTAACTAACTCCTTAGTTACTAAGCCACATTTGTAACTTTGTGAAAATAAATAAATAATTTTAATATTCTTGCAACAAAATACGTCAATACGTCGATTAATTAATTAATTGTTATGCCTAAATGTTGTGGATTGAAATGTAATAATAAAGGCGCACACCGTTTACTGCTGAAGAGGAAGAAGGAAACTGTGCGCCTAAAAATTGGAAAATCTGTTCATCGGCAAGGTTATGAGTACCACTTAAATTGGTTAGTTTCCGAATAGCAACTGTCACACATTTGGTCATAATCGCTGCGTACGCGGCGTCTTATCAAGGTAACGTTCTATTCCAGGAGCAACAGCGCAAGCATCAGTTGCAGCAACAATTGCAGCAATTGCGCGGCGCGGGGCCTCGCCTCATGCGACCCCTCATGCCGACCAACCCTGGCTTGAGGCACCTGCTGCAACAGGTAACATAGGGGGTCCCTAATACATTCTCCATAAGGGGTTCTCCATCAGTAAATTCCGAAAATGATGAGTGGAGATCAGATAATCGGACGTATATTAACTTTAACATCATAATTTCAACCCATCTCACTGAGCATGAGTCTCTTCTCGGAATAGACGGGTTTGGTCACAGACCATAATCCACAACGCTGACCAAGTCCCGATTGGCAGACTTCACACACCTTCGAGAACATAATAAAAATCTCTCGGGCATACAGGTTTCCTCACGATGTGAAAAAAAAGTTACAACTTAGCAGTAAAGACAATATTTTACATGTAAATGAGCATTTTGTATAATCACTGCATTTTCACCTAGTTTCACTATATATAATCATGTATAACCCAATCCAGATGCTATTAGATTAATAATAAGCCTTGAATCATCAAAAATCATTTTTTAAAAACATGCTTTTATCGTCTGCCATATTGAATTTGTGTCATTTTATTTTTAGTATCTGTAGTTCTCAGCAAACCCTTTTGATACCCATGTGGGTGCATAAAAATAACTAGTCCGCCTAATTATCTTTGGGAGTCCGCCATATTGGATTTAGAATGACGTAACTTAGCTAACCATACTTTGTCATTAAAACTAAACTTGTATGCTTTCAGCTCAATCGGTCGAGGATATCTGTTTTAAAATTCAGCTAAATGATTTGACCTAAATGAACACACAAACATTGCAAGCTAAATAAAACCTTGTAATTTGTTTTCTTATTCCCTCTTAAGATTACAGTCACTCGAGAAAAAAGGATAGAATGCTAACTATCATCCTAATAGCATCTGGATATTATAGTACATTGCTTCTTAATGATTCCCTTATTTCTCTAAATTTAAACTAACTATTCATTTTGTCAACTTTTCTTTTCAGTTCATAATTATTGTTTTGATAGCTGATTGATTCACTAATAGATTACACCCTAGTTTCACGATATTAGCCTAAAAGTACTTATACTGAATAGAGCCTGCTTTGTATTATAAACTTAAGACGAATGGTCGCTTTATTAATCCTACACAATTATAAAATTTAAGTTGAATTTTCTGTGCCTGTCCTTTTCATGTCAACCCCGTAATAAACTTATCAAAAAGGACAAGGAGGATTTAAAGACTAAATTAACAATTCAACTTGTCAATTATTGTGTGACCTGCTACGTGATGATTCGCCTTAATACATTTCTTCGGCACCTATTTAATCAAAGTGCTTTTTGCTGGCCGCATGTCATAAGAAATTGTCTGTCAGAAAGTTTCGCGTCCGCTCTGCGATCATCAAAATCGATCCGCGATCCGGCAAAATCAATTGACGGTCTGCGGAGTCTAATATAAAGTGTATTGCGGATTGCCTTTAACGCGTCAAAATTTGTCTGACAGACAATTTCTTATATTATGCGGCTGGCCTTAATTCTCACCTCAGTTGGACGCTTACGGTCGAGCCTAATTCATTTCTATACAACTCAGCGCATAAAAACTGCAAACCTTTGAAACGTACTGATACATTAACTAACTACTACGTGACGGTAGGGTACATAAGAACGTGTTCTTAGATAATGTTGGTTAACTAAGGGCCTTGGCTCAAGTTTGTCTCAATTTTCACCATGCGTTCCATAAATTGCACATATGCGCTGAGGGTCTCTTCACATTGCGTTTTCGCGCTGAGGGTCTCTTCACACTGCGTTTTCTAGCAACAGCAGGCGGCGCGCGGCGGGCGGCCTCACATGTGACCTGTTTACACGCTAAGTAATGCTTCCTTCCGCTAAGTTACCTATTTCATTACTTACGAATACTGAAA
Source organism: Erebia epiphron (assembly GCA_963932025.1). Taxonomy (NCBI): domain Eukaryota; kingdom Metazoa; phylum Arthropoda; class Insecta; order Lepidoptera; family Nymphalidae; genus Erebia; species Erebia epiphron. The sequence continues at coordinate 5,518,353 of OZ009948.1, forward strand.
CGCTACTTAAAATTATTAATTATTAGTTTAATATATTAATTAGTTTCTCCATTTTGTTTTAAAAGTTCTTATCGCATCTTAGATTAAAAATTTCCGGTGGCGTCGTTTTGCACAAATTCAAAACTCTCAAAAGTTTAAAATAACATTTGATATTATGAAGTGCTTAAACTTATTTGTTCTTCTTATTAACACTTAACCTTTTTTATTTGAGGAAGCAGAAAAATTTAAGTTGCGTTCACAGTATCCGGCCGATATAGAGTAAGATTGTGGGAGTAATCCTACGTGAGCGACAAACGCGACACCGCGACTCGTTACGACGCGACGCAACTGTATTAAATAGCTGATCCCTTCACGTGGCCTACGTTGATTTTCTATGGCGTCGTATCGCGTCGCGGCGGTTCTGTTGCTCAACTAGGACAACGGGTCAGAGTTTTTGTCGCAGTGGGTTCGATTCCTGGAAATAGGAATTAATTTTCTGTGGTCTGGTCGAAGCATCAACCGTGCCTACTGGTAAATAAAAGAGCTTAGCAAATAAACGAAAATATTCTATTTTTTTGATAGAGAATACTCCTATAATCTCACTCTATTTGTTATACCATCTAATAAAAATGTAAAATAACAAAGCACTTACTCGCTTGGGATCCCTTTTCACTTGAATAGCTAAACCAATTTCATTTTCTTTTGCCAAACAAATTAGAATTCATTCAATAGTGCACCTTATGAATCATCTATATAGAGTTCATATTTAATCTTCTGCACGATTCTCTCATTCACAGTCTATTTTCATTTTCATATTACATTACTTACTAACGAAACATTGTCTTAAAACAATATACTTTTTTAAATGAAAACCTTTTTCATAAGTAGGTACCTATTCGACAGTGTACCTACGTATCGTGTATAGAACCGATTTTGATGATTATTTTTTTCACTATCGTAACCTTTTACCTTCAGGAAAGTTTAGGTAGTTTGTTCAGGTTTAGTTTTAAAATGCTAATACCCTGTTAAGTTTAGGTTTAGGGGGCCTAGTGGGAAATTGTTTACCCATTCGATAGCGTTAATCCAAGCATACTGGGTTCACGGAAGATCAGCGCTGTATCCTAACAGGTATAGCACATGCTGAGTGAAGATCATTTTGCGGATCAAGTCTCATTTCGACATTTTTTAGGGTTCCGTACCAAAATGGTAAAATGGAACCCTTATGGTGCGACTTTCTCCGTCTGTCTGTCCGTCTGTCCGTCTGTCCGTCCGTCACACTCGATTATTTCAGTAACTACCGAAGCTATCGACATGAAATTTGGAATAGTTGTGTATATTAGTGGCCCAAAGACACTGGAATTAAAAAAAATTGGAAATTATTTTTGTTCTTATTTAAAAAGGGGGGAAAATCGGAGGGTTGAAATTTAAAAGTGAGATAACTGTACTGTGTGGGGTATCATATGAAAGGGTTTACTTTGTACATTCTATAACAGATTTTTAATTATTTTTAGTCATGATAGTTTTTGATTTATCGGGGAAAAAGTCTAAAAAAATACCGTTCCCCCCCTTATCTCCGGAGTTTACCAATCGAAAAATCTGAAATAATTATGGTCAATAGGAATTTATGTATATTTTACAGGAAAACTATAGCCAATGCTCTAACTAGCATAGTTTTTTTTATATTAACAGTAAACCTCTACAAACAAAGTTAGTTTTGCGGTTCATTAACAAAGGTAATTATTACCGTTTTACATCTTTGGTCGTTACAGTTTTAGTCGTGTTACATCTACAGTATTACGAACGAATCTTAAAAGTACCTAGCTATAACTACCTTTTACAATTTTTATTTTTAATACCTCATAAATCGTAAACCGCAATTTACCTTTCATTCATTCAACTCAAATATTTAAAATAAAAATATTTTTAATAATTTAAAACTTACTACAGGTTTGTACGGAATCCTCGGCGCGCGAGTACGACTCGCACTTGGCCGGTTTTTTTCTTCTTATTAAGTATGTTTTTTTTGTCTTGTATCCCTGAATATAGATTAATTTCTTCTTTCTTCTTAATAACGTCCACTACGATTTGTAGGAAATTGGCAAGCTTGATGACAGATGGCGCTCCATCGATTCCATACTTAACGCGATCGAATACGTAAAAAATTTCCCACTAGGCCCCCTGAACGTAATACTGAACAACTTTTGCTCTATGACTTCGCTGTATACTTGAGTTTAGACACTCTTTAGCTAAGCTTCAGTGTCGCGTAGAGGCATCTTAGACCACCACTTTTTTTTTTTTTCTGGATGAGGAGGAAAAAATCCCTACGGACTTCTGCCTGCTGGCAGGGTGTGTCCGACTTGCACGGACTAAAATAACCCCCCCCTGTCTGCGAGATCAGCACGGAACCGATTTACATTTCTTCATGCTGACCCTCAAGTCTCTCCTTGTTTTTCTCTTTCCTCTCTTCTCAGCATTATGGCCTTCAGCATCTTGCTGTATCTCTGCCACTCGTCCTCACTTGACAACATGCGACTGATTAGGGTTTGGGCATCCACACACTCGCTTGTTCCTTGTGCTGCTAGTCTTAAGTCCGTGCAACCCGGACATTCAAAAATCGCATGTCTAGGGGTGTCCTCCTCTCCACAAAAGTTGCAATTTTCGCTTGGCGCTTTCCCTATAGCAAACAGGTAGGTGTTAAACACCCCGTGGCCACTGAGTGCTTGTGTCAGCCAGCGGTCTACTTCCCCATGATTCCTCATGTGCCATGCTTTTAGGTCGGTGATCAATTCTCTGGTCCATGTCCCTTTGCCTGTTCCCGACCATTCCGTGGACCACTCCGTCAAGGTGCTCTCTCGCACTTGTACTAGCGTCTGTTCTTTGCTGCTAAAAAGCTTCGCCCGTTCGTTGACCAGTTTCGCTATAGGGACAAGTCCTGCAATCACTAGCACCGCTTCAGTGGAGCTTGTTCGGTACGCTCCGCAGATCCGCAGACCACCACTAACAGCCCATTAACGAGAGTGGAGGCCTGTGCTGTGCATAGGAGAGATGAAATTAGAGCTTAGACCCTCCACACTGCTCCAATGCGGGTACCGGGCTTAACGACTATTATCATTTTATTGATAATAAGTAACAACCGACATCTTAGACCAGACAATTAATTTTTTGTAAGGTTGCGTACCTAAAAGGTAGATTTGCAACCCAACCTGTCTGTCCGGTCACATTTTGTATATTTTTATTAAACAGAAATTGTAAAAGTCGTACAGCAAAAGTTGTTCAGTACCTATTAAGTACAAAAGAGGTTATGAGTGCTGTTTTTAAAATCAACTAATACGAACAACAATAAATACGAACGTGTGATGATTCAATGATTGTTACGTGTTCAGCAGCCACAATACCGGCCGACGGGCGGCGCAGTGCGGCCAACGTCTTCGCAGCAGTTCGACGACGTATCCAATTACGATTTCATGTAAAATATAAAAAAAAGTAACCATAGACAAACGAGTTTCATTTAATTCTCCCAGTCTCATAGTCACATTCGGCCTGAATCTCATTTATGTGCAAAATGCAAAGATTAGTCTGGCACTATTTTATTAATTCAATCATTAGGGTTTGCGATGAGGGTAAAATCACTCAAGCAAACGTTGTATTTTAAGTTTAAACTATCATGAGTGATATCATACTAATATTATAAATGCGAAAGTCACTTTGTTTGTTGGTTTGTCCTTCAATCACGCCGCAACGGAGCAACGGATTGACGTGATTTTTGGCATGGGTATAGTTGAGGACCTGGAGAGTGACATAGGCTAATTTTTATCCCGGAAAATTAAGGAGTTCCCGCGGGAATAACAAAAAACTTAAACCACGCGGACGAAGTCGCGGGCATCAGCTAGTTTACTATAACTGTAAATATATCACCGGTTGTAACTCACGTGTTTTGTCGGGCTAGTCGGGCATTTTCCGACAAAACACGTGAGTTACAACTTACAACCGGTGATTGACCGAGCGAAGCGAAGGTCTCTGAGTCTACTTGAGTGAATTTGCACTTGTCCGTCCGTCCGTCCGTCCATCTGTCAGAGCCTTATAACTTCTGAATTACTGAACGTAATTACTTCAAATTTAAATATAATATGTAAACCGATGGCCTCCAGCCAAATATGGCTTAAAAAGTTATAAAAATCTTTATTTCAGGGGGGCTCTCATAGAAGCGAATGCGAAGTAAAATATTTTTTATAGCGTTACATAAGGTTGCGGTATATCATTTTAAAGATTATTAGGAATAGAGTCCAAAAATATATTTTTCCCCCAAAAATTGACGAAATGGGGGATTTCAAAGTGGAGATTTTCTTATGTCCATAGTTGACCTCAGAACTCGCAATTTTCTGAAAGGCTGAGCCTGAAACTTGATCAACTATTTGAATTATATCCTGTACTTGAACAAAAAATACTAAAATTAGATAAATATGATAAAGAAACGAAATTATTTAATTTTTAATGAGCTTCAGTATTTTAACAGAACTTCACAATTAAATCAATAGATGGCGCTCTGTTATGGCGATACCGCGAGGTCTCAGTTCAGGGCGAACCACTAGTATAATTTATAGTCGTAACAAACTTTGTATCTTAAAATTAAGGAATTTTGTTTGCGTGTTCTCACATACGGACGGACTCGTCCAAGAGCGGAGAAGAACCCCAGGACACGAAGAAGTCGAAGCATTTAGGTTTTATGGGTTAAATAGAAAAGAAAAAGGGTTTATTTGAAAATACATGTATATTTCCTTAAAAACTAATTCATAATAATTAATATTCAATATAATCTGGAAATTAAATAGGTATGTCGAGAATAAGTAGATAACACCCAACTTCTAGCACCTAAGGGAGACACACGCTAATATCTATGATCCAAAAATATACAAGAAAAGATATGTAGCATATTATATTTTGAGACTATTATAATATTATAATATACGATTAAAATTATAAGGTATTAAATATTTAATAATTAAATATGGCAATATTTTTGGGCTGTTTGAATTATTAGCTTTTACGAAAAAAATAATAGGTAAATTTACGCATTATGAATTTTTTTTTGTATTTTCGCAATAATTATAATGAGTGGAAACCTAAACCAATAGAGTATATTTTTTTAAAATAGCAATCACAGGGTCATGTAAGTAGGTCTTAGTTAATTAAAATACAAGATTAATATTAAATTAAGAGTTTAAAAAACATTAAACTCAAAATTGCCTTGCCTTGGTTCTAAAATATACCTAATCACATATAATATTATAACATTTAATGTGGAATGAAAATAAAAAGTACTAATAATATAATTTTGGAAATGTATTAAGATTGAAGCCACTTTAATCATACATCTCTTCCGTGTAATTAAATCTTATAAATTATAATATATTTATAATATAATATAACTGCGTCATTGCAAGGCAGATAACGGGCAAAATTTAGTTATTTTATGGCAGTGTCTTAAAAGTCCAATATTCCAAGTAAATTATGTAATTATTTTTAACATCGATTAAAAAGTGCTTTAGTTTATTTCCAAAATTATGTGGGATCACTCGATAATTCTCACTTTTTCTAATAAAGCAATAAATTATTTCTAGAGTGCATAACTTTAAACTGATGGCAACATTATTTAATTTGTATTTCATTTAATATCAGACGCTCTTGCTTCTCCAGAAACTCATATCCTGTTTTGTCGTAACAGCAGCGGCATAGAATCGGTATCCTCGATACCGAAACGATACCACACACCCTTCATCCATGCATTCATAGTCTGTCTAGTGGAAGTTGAGAGCCGATTTTATCTAACGTTTATTTATACTGGCAAGTGGCAACACTGTGGCCATACAAAAATCAAGGCTAATAGAGCCAAACCAACAAAACTCAATTTTCGAGCTCAGAACAAGTTCTCAAGTATCTTGAATTACTTGATAACCTATTCTTAGCTGATATCGGTTCATTAATAACGATATATACGGGCCCTTTTCTCAATGATTTTTGGATACTGGCAACACTGGCCACAAAGAAACTCAAGGAAAAAACAAATTCTAGTACTACATTGTGGGGTACCCGACCAATTTTTTTTATTTCCCGTAATTTTTCACTCCCCAAAAAGAGAAACATATTCATGATAGGATTTAGAATGCCTGCGAGAGAATGAGATAGAAATCATGTTATATTTATCTCATTCTCTCATAGGCTACTTTTCTGAAGTTTCACTTCTGCCGTATGTGAATTGCACACACACACTTTTACTGTTCCATTTCCTTTCTTTGAAAGGCATAATATTATAATATAATAAATAAAATAAATGCAAACACTGATTCACAACAATCTATCGCTATTTTCAAAAACTTATACACATATTTCTCTAGTAATTATACATTATACAAAAATGCAGTTTTCATACTATTGATATATACCAAAACTATAAATTTCTACTTATATAAAAATAATTCTTATCATGTACATATTTTAAATGACCTGACTTTGCGCTCACTTATAATTCATTATAATATTTTGTCCATTAAGTAGGTAATATATATATGATAATGTTCCAGACAAACACTAATAAGTAATATTTAAAAATAATAATAAACACTACATGATATAATTTACTAATAATGCATGTTATTTAAAATATACTTGTAGAATCCAATTTTATAAATTATCATTGAAAGATTTTGACACATGCACAAAGTCTTCGCTGTTATCACCTTTTTTATATAAAAACTTACTTTAAGAGTACAAAAAAATAAAATAAAACAGTCTATTTGTATCGTAAATATCTAAAACACAAATTTGCCTGACAAACTGTATCAGGTATAAAAATATCGTAAGTCAGGTCAAGCAATTTAATTTTATTCTTGATATTTTAGTCTACATAAATTACCAAATACATGTAATATATCATAATAATAATATTTTTATTTATAATATATGTATTATCAATTAATATTATATATAAATAAATACAAAAACCTAAATATTATAAATTAATTATTTTAAAAGAAATGCTTCTTTTGTACATCAATTTACTATCATATCCAGATGCTAGTAGGATTACAGTTAGCATTCTACCCTTTTCTCTCGAGTGGCAATCATAAGCGGAAAAGAGATACATATATGGATATGCACATAATAAATAATATAATAAGTAATAATAAACAGTTGATCAAACTACCAAGTTGACGGACTTTAGACTTTGAATAACTGCTTTTTGCACCAAATCAGCTCAGACACAAGATTGTTAGCCAATGTGGCTTATTTTGACAACCCTAAATTTATTGCTATCCCTTTCATAATACTCCCCGCGGAAAGGCACAGAACTTGATTTAGAAATCTCAAAATAGAGATTGTGTTCAACAGAGTTAACCGTATTTCGAATTGGACCTTAAAAACATGCCTTTCTCCGTTTTCGGGGGTTTTTAAGACCGAATTCTGAAGCATTTTTATGGTCACCCCAAATTTATTTAATTTGCTACCTTGTTGAATGTGCCATAGACAAAGGTGAATACAACAATAAATTTATCGACGTTTTATCATCAGTTGCCCTGTTCTTAAACTCTGTTCTTAAGTGGCTGTCAAAAAATGAAAGCCACTAACATATTTTTTGTTTGATATGAAATAAAAATAATAATACCATTTCATAGCAAACCTTCAGTGGATACAAAATATATTTTAGTGGCTGTCATTTTGTGGTCGCCATTTTAAGTCAAAAACCCTGAAGGCCAGACAAAACTAAGCACAGCAGAATTTCGGATTTTAAGGACAACTTTTCAATGGAAAATTTTCAAAAAAGCAACTAAGATTCCGATATAGCCTAAATGCCCTAAAATTTAAATATGGCCTAAATTCCCCTTAAATTCAAATATGCTTTTCATTAATCGGGGTTACAGCATACATTTTTATGTGTCTCACACAGACATATCACAAACACAAAACGTGTACACACACTATGATACTTTAGCTTTGTCACTTTCGCACTTTTCACTTAAACTATCTTCTTTCTCAGTCTTCTTGATGCCGTTCTGGCAGGTCCCATTGGTGTGGGCGACGGCTTTCGCCCTTTTCTTGGGCATTTCGTGTATCCTTTCTATAAGGGCTAGAAGGATACTTCCAGGAACCCTTTGGTGCTCTTCCACTAAACTTTCGATTGCGGATGCAACCTGGAAACAGGAAATTTTGGCAATTGAGTATTTTGACCGATAATGAATCTGACGATGTATAGGTGGTTGAATAGCAATGACATTTCACAATGAAAAGCAAAAATACTGACTATTCTATTTCTTCAGTGTCAGCAGTGTGTAATTTTGCTAAAGCTAGGCTGGGCTTAGGCTAGGCTAGGCTAACTGTGACCAATGAATTGTAGTTTTTCTACAATTTATTCATCTTCCACTTATTTAAGGGGTTATTTATAGTTAAACATTAAGGGCTGCTAGCACAGGGACATTTAAACTGATTTAGTAAAATTTTGTAATGATGCCCCTTTTTGGCAAATGCATATTGTAGTTGCCAAAAAGAGACAGCATTACAAAATTTAACTAAATCAGTTTAAATGTCCTTGTGCAAGCGGCCCTTAGCCTTTCAATTTCGAGGACGTTCAAAGGAATTATTATAAAATGGCCAGTAGGACGCCTCCTACTGGCCACCACCAGGTCGCCACCTCGCACCGGAATCGAACGAGTCGCAGAGGGGATACAAGTGGCACACTTTACAGCTTCCTTAAATATGACTATGTCCAGCAGTGGTCAATTGTGGAACACACCTTCTGCAAGAGTTCAGGCGTATTTGCGAGGTCGTAAGTATGACGGATATTGTGGAGGTTCCTACAACGTACTGTACCTTCTTCTGTAACAGTTCGGGCGTGTTGGCGGGGCCGAGGTGCGTGACGAGTTTGACGGGGAAGCCCCCGTACAATGCGCAGCCGAATACCTCGCCGTCAACCTACTGTGAGGAAAGCTCGTGGAGGTTTCTAGAACGTACCTTCTTCTGTAACAGTTCGGGCGTGTTGGCGGGGTCGTATGGTATGGCGGGGCCGAGGTGCGTGACGAGTTTGACGGGGAAGCCCCCGTACAATGCGCAGCCGAATACCTCGCCGTCAACCTACTGTGAGGAAAGCTCGTGGAGGTTTCTAGAACGTACCTTCTTCTGTAACAGTTCGGGCGTGTTGGCGGGGTCGTATGGTATGGCGGGGCCGAGGTGCGTGACGAGTTTGACGGGGAAGCCCCCGTACAATGCGCAGCCGAATACCTCGCCGTCAACCTACTGTGAGGAAAGCTCGTGGAGGTTTCTAGAACGTACCTTCTTCTGTAACAGTTCGGGCGTGTTGGCGGGGTCGTATGGTATGGCGGGGCCGAGGTGCGTGACGAGTTTGACGGGGAAGCCCCCGTACAATGCGCAGCCGAATACCTCGCAGTCAACCTACTGTGAGGAAAGCTCGTGGAGGTTTCTAGAACGTACCTTCTTCTGTAACAGTTCGGGCGTGTTGGCGGGGCCGAGTTGTGTGAAGAGTTTGACGGGGAAGCCCCGTATAATGCGCAGCCGAATACCTCGCCGTCAACCTACTGTGAGGAAAGCTCGTGGAGGTTTCTAGAACGTACCTTCTTCTGTAACAGTTCGGGCGTGTTGGCGGGGCCGAGTTGTGTGAAGAGTTTGACGGGGAAGCCCCCGTACAATGCGCAGGCGAATACCTCGCAGTCAAAACACTGAGGAAAGCTTGTGGAGGTTTCTAGAACGTACCTTCTTCTGTAACAGTTCGGGCGTGTTGGCGGGGTCGTATGGTATGGCGGGGCCGAGGTGTGTGACGAGTTTGACGGGGAAGCCCCCGTATACCGGCGCGAGGGGGATGCGCGTGGCGGCGTATATGCGCAGGCAGATGCCTCGCAACCAGCCCACTGTGCGGAATGCTTCGCGGACGTTTTGCGTAAACATCGGCACTACGGGCTGCGGGATTTGTACAATTTTAGAAAGAAAGCCAGATATATCTTACTGTACAGTGTGATGCTGTATAATATAGTAAGTGCACATATCATACTGGTTTGAATGAAACTAGCAAATTTTCATCGACGGAAATATTAACAAGAAAAATATCGAAATCGGTTGAACAGATGGGCCGTGAAAGCGTAGCAGACAGACAGATACGCTTTCGCATTTATATTATTAGTAAATTAGTATGGATTGTTATTAAAAATCACAAGAGAGGCCAAAAAAGCTTACCACTTTAGCTTCCAAAGCAACTTTAGCGAACCCAACCCTGGTCTTCCAGTTGAGCCTGTAGTAGTGATCTCCGAACTGAGCCTCGTAAACCCCGCCCGGCGAGATCGCTAGAGAGTTCCCCGCTTTTAAGACTCCGGCACAAGTCTGCACCGTGCCCGGGATTACGCATAAACCTTCCAGAAGGGACGCCCAACCTGGAATATGGAAAAAATTGCATATTTTGAAGTGAAACTCTATAAGGATCGTTGTGATTTTAAAATTCGATGAAACGAAAAAGCGACACCAAAAAGAGACAAACATATTCGTAACAGGATTAGGCCTGCGAGAGAACGAAATAGAATACAAGTTATATGCCCTTACTCTCATAGCTCAGTCTCACATCTCATGGGACGGAAAATCCGATACGATCGGAGAGAGATTAGGCGCAAGTTATATTAAACCCATACTCCTGGTCGAATTCTACACGACATCGTATCGGAACGCTAAATCGCTTGGCGGTACGTCGTTGCTAGTAAGGACAACACCATTAGACCACCGTTAATCTACTAGTTCGGCCGTGGTTAGTTACCAAACTAGCAGTAGCGTGCACAGGTTTTGAAGCTAGGGTAGGCATTAGTTAGGCAGAATACCTATTTACTAGCTGTTTTGATGGAAAATGAGGATTATCGTATTTCTATTTGGGTAAGCAATGCTTTCATGCCTCTATGAACTACACGCGACTGCAAACTAGCCACGGCCGAAACCTCCCTCCAGACAACCCGGTCTGGTCAGGTAACTTACAACAACCGGGCAACTTACCGGGTATTTTGAACATGAACCGATCCGCCACCGTGTGCATTAGCCGCCGCTTGAACAGCAGCATTCGCGCAGTGAAGTAGTACATATCGATGGGCAAAGCGCCGTGGTAGTAGATCAGGAGGAACGGCCCGTCTGGGATGTTCTCGATGCCTCGGATCTCGTAGCCTGGTTACAAAGGAATAAAGACGCTGAACTTTAACTGATTGATTTTGACAGATATCAAATCAGAAATTACAATACAAAAACGCCTAAAACATCAAATTTATCCACCAGTTATAGATCCTCCAGCGATTGAAAAACAGAAATTAAAACTTAATCTTAAAGTCGTTGAATGACCACACGAAAGCCAAACTACTATTTTTAATGATGATAATAATAATAACATTCGAAATTATAACTAACTAGCGGTCGTCCGCGTGAAATAAGTTTTAAAATTTCCAAGGGAACTCCCTTATTTTTCGGGTTAATATATACCTACCTAGACTATACTCACAAATAATGTGGCTTTCTATTGGTAGAAGAATTTTCAAAATCGGTTCAGTAGATCCAGTGATTACTCCCCACAACCCACAAATTTCCTTTTCTAGGTTGCCTGGAAGAGATAGCTTCTTAGCGATAAGGCCGCCTATTGTAGGTTTTCATAATTTATTATATATGTTTAAATGTGTTTTGTGTATAATAATAGCTATTTATGCAACTGTATCGTAATGAGGGTCATTTTAATTCGAGTGCTGTTTTTTGATACGAGGCTTGCCGAGTATCAAAATAGGATAGTACGAGAATTAAAATGACTAATTACGTACAGTTGCATACAAGATTTTATCTACGACAAGGACGTCTTTATAATTTTTTACTTTATAAATTAATAAAGACCAAAAGCGCCAGAACCCAGAGCCGCTAAGCTATAGGTATCCTATTTATGAAGATAACCATATCGATACAGCTAGGACTCATAACGATACAGCTCCCATACAACGAACTGTATCGTTATGAGAAGCAAACACGAAAGAGGGTTCAATTCGATATAGTTGTCAAATTCGAAATTGGAACTTTTCGATGCTGGAGTAGATAATAGCTATTTATGCAACTGTATCGTAATGACTAATTACGTACAGTTGCATACAAGATTTTATCTACGACAAGGACGTCTTTATAATTTTTTACTTTATAAATTAATAAAAAAGTCAAGTGCCAGAACCCAGAGCCGCTAAGCTATAGGTATCCTATTTATGAAGATAACCATATCGATACAGCTACGACTCATAACGATACAGCTCCCATACAACGAACTGTATCGTTATGAGAAGCAAACACGAAAGAGGGTTCAATTCGATATAGTTGTCAAATTCGAAATTGGAACTTTTCGATGCTGGAGTAGATAAAGTATATTTTCATTTCATTTCATTACCATGCCACAGCCAACCATGAGCGTCCCATAAAGCGCATACGGCGAATCGGGCCGCTTGCTTCCAGTCATTGTGGTGGACGCCTTGGACTACTCGTAGCCTGAAACAAAAGTGTAGATTGTTGTATTTCCTTTTTAGGGTTCCATAATCAACAAGGAACCCTTTTAATTTCGCCAATAAACTAAGAGATAGCTGTACTTTGGTAACTATCGCTAGGAAGCCTGATTCAGTATTTGGTGGGTGTAGGGCTCTCCACTGGTGGGAAAACTGCCAGTCCGAGTAACGACTTCCGAGCCTCACAGGAGGCGCCCTCAAGAAGTCGTTGTCCCCAAACCCGATGTCTTCGAGCCCTTACTTATTACTCGACGACGCCTAACGCTCGCCCAATCCCCCGGTAACGCTGTATCGGCCAGTAGGGCCTATGCAGCATACTCAATACGTAAAAAAACCTTTCTAAAAAGAAGAGATGTAAATACAATTAAGACGACTCTTTATAATAGTGAAAAAACAACCGGTGAAATTTATCAATTCGTGAACTAACTTCTATCACATTAAGTAATTAATCGAACGAATCTATGCTTTACAAACTATATGAACACCTTATTGCTAACTATTCGAAAATAAATATTATAAAGAGGAAAGATTTGTTCGTTTGTTTGTTTGTTTTTTGTTTGTTTGTTTGTAATGGATAAACTAAAAAACTACTGGACCGATTTTAAAAATTCTTTCACCTATAGAAAGCTACTTTATCAGCGAGTAACATAGGCTGCATTTCATTTTAAAATAAATTAGAGATCCCTTCGAAAATTGCAATAATGTGAATTAAATCGGAAAAATTCACCTAATTTAACTTTTTACGTTAAACCTCTATTCGTCTATTAATTCGTCTTTTATGTCATATTTGTCAAGACAAACATAATAAATACAAGAGAAGTTACTAACATTTTTTTAAACATTTTAATATCTAACTGTTATAGATGGACAGACTGCGAAATGCCTAAAAGAGCCAGGTCTCAACTTAGTTACCTATTAGTTCTAAAGTCTAAACATAGTTCCCAGGTGAGCGAAAATACGTCGTATTGGAGACTCAAGTGCCAAGTTTCACAGCGGTTTGCTGAACAAAATTTGAGAACGTGTGGTGGAGTTGTTCGTCTCAGTGCCGACTGACCAATATTGGGTATGGACTATTTTGATCAAGTGCTACCCGTGCGAAGCCGGGGCGGACCGCTAGTTCGAAAATATATATAATCACTAGCTGATGCCCGCGACTACGTCCGCGTGGATTGAGGTTTTTTGTTCTTCTTAATTTTCCGGGATAAAAAGTAGCCTATGTGCTATTCCAGACTATAATCTATCTCTGTGCCAAATTTCATCCAGATCCGTTCAGACGTTGCGGCGTGATTGAGTAACAAACATCCATCCATACATCCATCCATACATCCATCCATACATCCATCCAAACTTTCTCATTTATAATATTTATTTGATTGATAATCACGAATGCCTTAAGTAATTAACCAAGCAATGGATGATCTGAGATATCTTGTTCTGTCTGAAAAAATAATCAAACGTCTGGCCGAGTGATTCCGGGATCTGGTTCAATACTGATTAATTATTTTTCTTATTTTAATTGGGCTAATTAAAATATACAAAGTAACTGTTGAAATCACTCACGTGAGCTGAACATGACCAAGGCATTGAGGTAACCTAAAATATAGAAGATATGTGTACGCCTTATCACACATCGCTACTTATTATAATATAAAATATAAATAAATAATAAATAAAATGTTTATTGCTCAAAGTAACAAAAAAAAAAATATCAGAATAGGTACATACAGAAACGCACTGTCCCTAAAGGTAGGTATAATCTAGGGTTGTAACGGAGGCGTTCTTAGCGGATGCAGAGGCGGATGCGGAGGTGAAGGGGTTTACTTCCGCGGATGCGGAGGTTAACGGAGGCGGAGGCGGAGGTGGATTTCTCCTATCACATAGTCCATTTCCTGTGCTTGAGGATGCGATAAATCCTACATCTGATTTTTTAGTAATCTTCTAAGGACAGTTGCCTTTTTGCTTGTTGTAATAGTGTAACTGACGTCACCTGCTTCAATTTGTACCTCTCGCATTGTATGTCAACGTAAATAAACCTCCGTTACAACTCCGCAAAAAAAATGGCGGAGGCGGATGCGGAAGCGGAGGTACGATTTCTTGCGAAAGTTCCGTATTTACGAAGGCGGAGACGAGGTTCCGTTACAACCCTAGTATAAACCTGTGTTTTAGGCGACAGTGCTCGCCTTAAATAAATGGCGTATTTTATACACAATATATTATTATATGTAATCTGCAGGTAAATAGGTATGAACATGTTTAAGCTATATCTAAATAATGACGTTAAGATATTAAATATGAATGTGTGTGTGTTTGTTTGTGTTTATTAATATATGTTTGACCCAACGTATTCGGACATTCTAAAGAAAAGCCTATTTTTAATCGACTTCACAAACAAGGTTCAGTCGCGTCCTGAAAATGTTTATCTGGATACTGATTTAAATGTACCTATAGAGCCTATAAAGGTGGAATATGATGCTGCTGGAGTATATTAAGACGATGATGGCGGTTGGCAGCAAAAAGGCTGGCGTGAGGAAGCACGTCAGACACAGATAAACAAATAGTAAAAAGAAGAAAAAATGGGACTTCAGATTTTCCTTTATTAGGTTATGGGACTTTATAAGGTTTTCCTGTGTAATTATGTCAAGAGGAGATCGCACAAAAGTATTGAGATTTGGGAACATATAATGTAAGAAATACTTCAAAACAAATGTCTATGTGTGGTACCTGTAAAGTTTGTAAAGGTGGAATATGATGATGCTGGCGAAGATCAAGACGATGATAACGCCTGGCAGCAGGAAGGTCACTATAATTGGCATGAGGAACCACATCAGACACAAATAAAAAAACCGGCCAAGTGCGAGTCGGACTCGCGCACCGAGGGTTCCGTACAAACTGTGACGTGGTAGGCCGTCTACGATGTGGTGGCCGGCCCTTGGAGCTGTGAAAAAATCAAACTTCTAAGCCAACGAAATCAAAAGATACAGCCGTTTATGCTACAAATTTTCGACACTCGCAAGGGAATCAAAACCTACAGGGTACTTCCCGTGAACTCAGAATCTTGAAATTTGGTACGAAGCACCGTCTTATAGCACAGATAAAGGAAAAAATTGCGAAAAGCATAAATTTTTATATGATAAAAATATTTTTAATACTTTATTAAACATTTAAAATTACAGTAGACCCTGAGACAGTAGACCTGAGTATTTGATATGAATTTCAGCTTGATACCTCCATGCGTTCCTGAGAAAAAGGGTCTTGACACACAGGCGGACGGACAACAAAGTGATCCTATAAGAGTTCCGTGTTTTTCCTTTTGAGGTACGGAACCCTAAAAACGGGACACCTGTAGACGGGTTTTCCTGTTGACACTGTGTAATTATGTCAAGAGGAATCGCACAAATATATTCAGATTTTTAGAACGTTAGTAATATAATGTGACAAAGAACAAAAGGATTCAATACAACTCCATAAGTAAGAAAGAAAGAAAAAGACATTTATTCCACAATGGTGACACAGACAATAATTTAACATAAAACTGTACATAAGAATATGTGTGTGTCTGTGTACCTGTAAAGTCTGTAAAGGTGGAATATGATGCTGCTGGCGTAGATTAAGAGGATGATGACAGCTGGTAGCAGAAAGGTCACGACGACCGGCGTCAGGAACCACGTCAGCCACAAACTATACTCTGTGTCCACGTACTCAACTGCAACAAATAGAAAAAACATTGAAGGATTTGATTTGAAGATTGTTCTGGAACTTGTAGGAAAAAATGAAAAGTCGTGAAATATTTTTATTATACCTATATCTTAACTAAGTAATTCTAAATCCATCCAAAATGGCAACTTGATTAGATGATGCCTTCATTTTACCTACCAATTTTACCATCTATTTATGTTAATTTGGTTAATGTTAAAATCTCATTTTAAAAAGGCTAAATTATTAAACTTAAATGTGTTGGTTGTTTATGTAACAAAATAATAATGTACCTATCTGTGTTTTACTGCTATAATTAATTCTACTCCGTGTAGTTCAATAAAATGCAACAAATAGAAAATAGGTACATTAGAGAATTTGAAAATTGTTTTAGAACTTAGTGGACAAAATTAAAAAGTCATAAAATATTGTTTATTCTAATCTTACTTCTAAGTTCTAAATCTATCCAAAATGCCTCATCCTTCAATCCATAAATTTTTCCATCTGTATTAAACAAGTAAAAATGTTAAAATCGGGCTAGAATCTTTGAACGCTAATTTAAAAAAAGTCTAGATTTTCACCCAACATGACAAGTTATATGTCTTATAATAGAATAGAATCAAAATTGAAAAAAAAACATCCAATTTTGTCTATTGCGCTGGCGCATGATCAAAGTTAAACCCAAATAGGTACTTTATCACAATGCCTTTCGTCCGCAACCATTCCCGGATCCAGTTATCACTGCATTACCCACTGACCTATGGCTATGGCAAGAAACCTGTTTATCGATCAGGACATTGGACACTGGTATGGAAAAAAAACAATTCGGTCGGAAACTGATAGGAGTTCACATTTCCGGGAGATAGCGTCTGCACGCCGTCTGCGGCAATGACCCCTGACCAACCTAGTATAGCACGCTGCGCACACGCATTGGAACTGTGACACATCGCATAACATATTATTCAAATTATGTAAGTTGACTTGGTCAGGTACATCATTTTATTTATCTAAATAATTAATAATTAAGATAAATCTGGGCAAATAAGATGCATTATCTATGCTGTAACCTAGGCCACGGACCATGTTGAGTCAAAGGGCCAACTAGATGAAAGGTGCTGTGGGCGTACAATTAAAGTGCATGAGGTCTAACGCTGTAGTTTATCATCCACAATGTAATGATCGCTATCTGCACTTAATTGGCTTTTTCACTTTCCTTGAGACATTCACTATTGAGTATTGGCTACAATGGCACTATTGCAGCTAGAAAACCATTTTAGGCAATCTCAAAAATTGCGACGATATCAGGGGCCTTACTATAACTTGCTAATATAAATGTCACGTACACTAATGCAGTGCAGTTTAATTTCTGTCCTGCTTTAAGAGCTCATAGTAAAGTCCAAATATTGTACCAAATTACAACTTCTGTGAAGCTACAACCCTCGTGGAAGCTACTCTATTAATCAAAAAAACCGGGCAAGTGCGAGTCGGACTCGCGCACGAAGGGTTCCGTACCATTATTAATAAATAATTACCTTTGTTAATGAACCGCAAGACTAACTTTGTTTGTAGAGGTTTATTGTTAATATCAAAAAAACTATGCTAGTTAGAGCATTGGCTATAGTTTTCCTGTAAAATATATGTAAATTCCTATTGACCATAATTATTTCAAATTTTTCGATTGGTAAACTCCGGAGATAAGGGGGGGGAACGGTATTTTTTTAGACATTTTCCCCGATAAATCAAAAACTATCATAACTAAAAATAATTAAAAATCTGTTTTAGAATGTACAAAGTAAACCCTTTCATATGATACCCCACACAGTACAGTTATCTCACTTTTAAATTTCAACCCTCAGATTTTCCCCCCTTTTTAAATAAGAACAAAAATAATTTCCAATTTTTTTTAATTCCAGTGTCTTTGGGCCACTAATATACACAACTATTCCAAATTTCATGTCGATAGCTTCGGTAGTTACTGAAATAATCGAGTGTGACGGACGGACAGACAGACGGAGAAAGTCGCACCATAAGGGTTCCATTTTACCATTTTGGTACGGAACCCTAAAAAAGTGGTGATAGTAACGGATCGTAGTTGGTGAACGTTGTACAGGGGACTACGTTGACATTATTGCTACCGAATGCGATCATTTCTGCCCCGAGAACTTGGCTATAATATTTCGATCGATTTAGCCAACACTTTTTCGCTATTAGCCAAAATCCACCTTCGCAGCCTGAAAACCACCGCTAATACAACAATTTTAAGATAGTAATAAAGATGATAAGGCCTCTTTATACTGGCTACAGGAAAAATAGAAAGGAAAGAGTTCTGTTTGCTGTTTGCTAGCAGGAAGAGGTGTTGAAAACTAAAAGATCCTAAAGCGCAATAACATCTAATACCCTATTAAGTGGTGTTAGATCCGGCGCCGAAAACTTTATACGTAATCCAATTACTCCTGCCTAGCAAGGACGCACGGAATTGTGGCGTTCGCAGGAATATTGTGTACCTAATCCATACTAATATTATAAATGCGAAAGTGTGTCTGTCTGTCTGTCTGTCTGTCTGCTACGCTTTCATGGCCCATCTGTTAAACGATTTTGATGAAATTTGGTACAGGGATAGGTTGTATCCCGGGGAAGGACATAGGCTACTTTTTATCCCGGAAAATTCAAAGGTTCCCGTGGGAATCAAAAAATTTATCTGTTCAACTAATTTTAATGAAATTTGGTACAGGGGTAGGTTGTATCCCGGGGAAGGACATAGGCTACTTTTTATCCCAGAAAATTTAAGAGTTCCCGCGGGAATCGAAAAAATTTGGTCTATGCGGACGAAGTCGCGGGAATCATCTAGTTCACTAATAAGTGATCAAAGGCAAAATATCTATGTTTGTTCAAAATTGGCACTTACACAGTAGACTTCATAAACCTGAAGTATACAAAGTATAAGACGTAAATCCTTTAAAGGCCCGTAGAGTCATCGGTTTTCGGGTGATTTTCCAAACGTGGGATGTCTCCGCTGGCGGCTTTTGGTTCGTATCTTGCCGATGAGCACGTTTAAAAACTTAGTCAGCACGGACAGTTTCTATTTCGCTAGGTACCCCGTAACACTCACTCACAGTCACTAAGAGAACGACTGATAGAGTATTGGATATAGAAATGGAAAAGTCCACGCGCACTGACTCGACATCTAACCCGACTGCGCCAATTACGAAGGCCGCAGCGGAGTAGCAAATAAAACTGTTCTATGAATAGAAACTACCTAAATTTTATTTAATAACACTAAAAGTCTTTAATTCTAGACTTGAAACTACGTGACAATATCCACGACCCGATGTGAGGTGTCACCATTGAATGTGGTCAGATCGAAAGCCGAAAGCTTTTTATGTAATTTCAATTACCTCCATTGATGATATAAAATACGACTGATACGCTTCAATAATATGTTATTGTTTTTCAATATTAAGGTCAATAGCTCGACCTGAAGTAGGTATGCTTCCATCAAAGAAAACACCTCACTTAATTTTGATTGAAAAACAATTTGACTGTGACTTTTTAGGGTTCCTTAAGAAGAACAAAGGACTATGAGAGCTGCCATAGAGAGGTACGTGTATGAATATTGAATATGTACGTATGACTACGTATTTACGTACATGAAATATGGATTTAGTAGTGTCGTATAATGAAGCATACAACCGCATTATATCCGAATTACCAATCCCCGCACAATATGCTGGGTTGCGACCCTCAGCGATGAGTAATATTATGACAAGGAGAGAGCAGTGGACTTGTTATGTGTGTGTCCAAAGCTTTGGAAGTCGGTTTTTTGGAAAAAAATTTGGAAAAATATAGCCTGTTTTACACTTGCCATAGTCTATCGACCGTGAAAGCGTAGCAGACAGACACATTTTTGCATTTATAATACCTATTAAGTATGGATTTCTGACTGGATTTTTTATATTTCTCTACTCTGATGATAATGATGAAATTTCATGAAAATCTGTCTCCATAATCTCTATAGGTGACCTAGTGGAAAAAACAATAATACATTTTTTATCGGAGAGGAGATAGTTACTTTGTTAGCGAATTTAAACTACCTACACTATTTGGCCATAGTGTCCATTCAGAATGACCAAACGATAACCTATTTATGTAATAATAGATTAAGAGATAGCTGCACTTTTTGTAACTATCGCTTGAAAAGCTGATTTAGTAATAGGTGGGTACTACACTCTCCACTGAGGACTATAGTGAAATTCTGCCCGCATGCTAATGGGCCTTTCACTAGATATGGCCGATCAAAAACGTGATATGGTTACCAAAAATGAACCATAATTACAAAAGCTGATTCTTGTACAGTATTAAAGTATGCATAGTACCTATGTAAACAGTACAAAAACTGACGCTCTTCATCGGGCCTTTCACTAGATATCACCTCTCAAAGACGTTATAAACTTACAAACAATTAGCAATTATTATGTCAGCAATTTTTATAAGCAAAAATTATGAAGGCGCCTTCATAATTTTTATTAGCAATCAACATGACGACATTAGTAGTTTGTGATATAAGAGCGGTAAATAGGTTTTTACATACGAGTTGACTAAGTACGTAGACACAGACACGAGTATGTAGAAACCTTAACGCCCGTGTATCACACAATATTTTTCAATACATTTGTGAGAAAACTTGAAAATAAAAGTCGAGTAGGTAGGCACTAGGTACTCACTAGAAAATGGTTTTTCACGCCCATACTTATTTCGAGATTTTTGGCGGCTATTATAAGCGCGGTTTTTTTCTCAGAACTAAAATACCTAATTCCCTGCCGGGAACCGAACCCGGGACCTCCCACGTTAAGACAACAGCGCTCAACACTGCGCAAGGGAGGCCGTCAAAACTGCTGTTATTGTGGCACGCATGCAAGGACTCTTGATGCCAGTAGGCATTGTTTGATAATATCTTGACCGATAAGCGTTGACATTGAGAGCGATCGGCGCGGCTTCTCAAGTTCAAGGGAAGGTACGTTTTTAGGGTTCCGTATCTAATGACGACCCCGCATTAGAAAGCGTAGTGGCAGACCACTCGCTAGGAGGACGGACGAGTCGTAACTCGTAGCTAGCGAGGCGCTGGATCCGGTGGCGTGTGGAAATCCCTACAAGCTACCTATGTCCAGTAGTCGACATCGACGATTGACGACGAATACTACCAGCTTCTGCTGTCTGTCCGTCTGTCTCACGAAAATCAAAAGAACAAAAGAGGCCAAATTGAAAAAAGAAAAAAAAGGAAATGGTAATCATTTGACAGCTTAAAACGTATTACTCGAACTGTTTAAGGAGTTCATACATGCTTTTGACGTGCAGGCATCTGTGAACTCCTTAAACATGTTGAATTATACTTTTGACAAATGATTACGATTTCCTTACATTAGGAGGTAAGCATAAGTAAAGTATAGGATTTCATTAAAAAAAAATGAATTTTTTCAAAGCATCTGTCTTGCTATTTCTCTTCTGGAAAAGCTTTTGTTGGGCGGTACGGAGCCCTTTAAGCGTTAGTCAGACTCGCACTTGGCAGGTTTTTAGATACCTACCATTATGTTTTATTTGTGCGCGTTATCAGTTTTCACGCGAATTCTGCTTGCTTTCTGATAAAAAGAGAGTCAACCGACCACAACCGACAGACCGACTCCGACGAGGGTGTACCCTGAAATAGAGCATTTGACAACTAGGCAAATCAGCAACTTTTTCCAAACGTCTAAAGGCGTGATTAGAATGGGATTTTGTATGAACCACTTGCTTATGAATGAAACCATCTTTGGAAGTTTTTATATGATGGGGCCGACATAACCAAAGGGACAAAAGCCTGTTAAAAAATAAAGATTAAAAATAATCCTTTGGAAGTGCCGCGGCCGTTTCGAAACAGGAAAATAACAAAAGAAAGTGCCTTTAAAAAGAGGGATTCCACACTGTGAGACAGATTAGGTAGGTACACAAGTTTCCATGAGCCTTGTTCAGAAAATGCTGACCGTCGCACTCTACTGACACACTTTTTAACTTTATACATAATGCACGTATCGATGTAAAGAATAAACGCAATATAAATAAACAACTAGGTGATGTCCGCGACTTCGTCCGCATGGATTAAGATTTTTTGATTCCCGCGGGAACTCTTTAATTTTCCGGGATTAATAAAATTAGCCTATATCCTTTTATTAAAATCTATTATTAAAATCATTTTTTTTTAAAAATCGGTTGAACAGATGACCCGTGAAAGCGTAGCAGACAGATAGACACACTTTAGCATTAATAATATTAGTATGGATCAGATTCATGAATGCAAATATGTATGTATTGAAACCTTTGTTGTCCTTTTGTCTTTGTACCAAAATGCATATTTTGTCAATTCCTGAAGGTGAATGGTGAAATGCATAATTAATCAATTTTAAGTTTACTCAATGCTCAATTTATTTATTTGGGACATACAGGTGTTGCTTATGGATTAGGACCTAGGATTTGGGTTTTTTAATTCCCACGGAAACTCCTTAATTTTCCGAGATCAGTACGGAACTTCCCCGGGACAATTAAACCTATTTTTGTACTAAACTCCATCAAAATCATCAAAAAAGATGGGCCAGCCGTGTAACAATGAATACTTGTGGAATACTTCATCTGCAGGTTTCATTTTGCGTTAATATTAAACTAGGCAGTAGTTAGTGTAACATGAGTGTAACAGTGTTTCGAAAACTTTACCAGGATCGTATATATTATAAAGAGAGGAGATAGTTGTGGTTTTGCACGATATCACATGATATCAATTTGTGCATATATGTTACAAACAACACTTTCCTAACTGAAACCACAATTTCTGTGGCGAAACATGGAAAGTGGACGCTAGTTTTGTGCCATCAGAAGTTCGATAGCTATTATTTACCTTTTTATTTGCTTTAACGGAAGGGGGGATCTTCAGAAGATACCCGAATTCCCGGGAAAAAAAACCGTCTGTGTATATTGGGAGGCTCAGAGATCTCTGAGAGGCAATAGTAAAGTTTAAAGATGGTTTGGATCACTCAGCGGTCGATGAAGAGGGATGTCCCTACGTGATCAAATCAGAAATATAGAGATTCATAGAACCAGAGTAGCCTACATAGCTCAAAGAGTCGCTAAGCATAAGTGGAAATGGGCAGGGCGACGAAGAACCGATAGGCGTTGGGGTCCCATGGCGGCTTTGCACCGGAAAGCGCAGCGTTGGACCCCCTTCCTAGGTGGACGGACGATCTCAAGCAAGTAGCTGGGAGCCGTTGGAAGCAACCGGCACAACCATGTTCCGTGGAGATCCATGCAGGAGGCATTCGTTCAGCGATGGACGTCTAAAAATAAAATTTCGTCGTTGTGACGACGACGATCTTTTAATCCAAACCGTGAACGCTCGTCTTAGTTTCCAAACGACGAATTGTGGGTTTGAAATTAATGCAGCGATTTTTTATACGACTGCCTGAAAAAAAGTGTATATTGTTTTCAGGGTTCATGTATGTATGTATGTATGTATGTGAGTTTGTATATTCCACCATAACTTATATACGCCTGAACCGATTTTGATAAATGAGGTATCGTTAGAATCCCTAGCTTATTCCGGGTGACATAGGCTAGTAAAATTAAAAAAAAAATTGATGGGATGACCATGGTCCCGCATTAAAGACAAAAGTTGAAAAAAAAATATTCGAAAATAAGATTAACTATATAATCATCATCTAGAAAATGATGAGTAGATTCCAAAAATATATAACACTATAGTTCGATATCCCGAGTGACACGGGCTATAAATTTTAGAAAAATTCAATACGGGCTACGACAGAGCAGTCGTATTTTTTAATTAATAATTTTAATTATTTACTGTAATTTATATGGTCATTCAGTTAAGTAGCTTTAACAAGGATCAAGAAAATTAAGCGGTGAGCCGTGATAGCCTAGGTGTATAGACGATCCCCCTCCTGTTCAATGTTCGGGGGTTTGTTCTTGGACAAGCACTGCAAATTCTGAGCTATTTGACAAATATCTTGCTTTAAAAGTGAGGAAAATATTGTGAGGAAACCTGCATACCCAAGAGTTCTTCATAAACTCAAAGGTGTGGTAGACATCAGCTATGAACAGGTTCTCAAGAATCAGTCAATGTATGGTAATAAGTGTACTAGAACTAGAAGAGAAAGCATTTTTATATTATGGTATTTTTATATTTTTATATTGATGGTGTATATCATATAATACAATTACAGCAAATTATTATTTTGTGAAAATCTGATAAATTTGACACTTAAAAGAGTAACTGCTGAATTTTGGGAGATCCTCTTTTAATAAAGGTACCTTTAAATCAAGAGTGAATGGGCATTTTCTAGGCAAGCGCGCTCCACCTTAGGCTGCATCACCACTCGCAAGCAAGTCTGATTGCAGCCAAGCGCTAGCCTATTTATTAAAAAAAATTTATTTCCGAACTGGTGGCAGAATCTTGTGTCTCGACGATGTGCGCCAAGTTGGATAGGTATATTAAATGATTATCTTTTCAATAAAGCTTGTGTTCAGAATGACTGATCTGTAGCGAGCGATATGAATCTGAGACATGAAATGGTTTAAAAAATGTTGTAGGAGGATCATGCGTAAAATCTTATACTTCAGGTAGTTAAACGTATCACGTTACACATTTTTTGTCTCTTCATTTACCTACAAAAAATTAAAGATCAATGTTATTTTATACTATTCTCTCTGATCTTATCCTAATCACTCTGTCAATCCGTGTAACTTGTAAGTTGTAACACTCGGTTAAAGTTACTGTAACTGTCAATTAACTAATTATTTACAAGTTACTTAGGTATACAATTCGGTATTATGTATCAGAAACTCAGAAGTATTATGTTCTTTAAGGTTAAACATGTTTTTTTAAGCATGACTGATCAAGCCTCGACAGCCCAACGGTAAAAGGGTGCGACGGAGAACGAATGGTCGGACGTTTGAGCTTTGTTCAATAAACTTATGCCATTTGTAGTACCAACTCGACCGTTTTCGCGGGTAAATCCATACTTAAATATTATAAATGCGAAAGTGTGTCTGTCTGTCTGTCTGCTACGCTTTCACGGCCCATCTGTTCAACCGATTTTGAGGAAATTTGGTACAGGGATAGGTTGTATCCCGGGGAAGGGCATAGGCTACTTTTTGTCCCGGAAAATTAAGGCGTTCCCGCGGGAATCAAAAAACCTTAATCCACGCGAACGAAGTCGTGGGCATGATCTAGTCAATAATATATACCAGCAGTCCACCACGCCCGTGAAGGGAGGCACGGAGGCCATGCCGGACTCTTACAGAAAATCGATCTACCTAAAGACCCACAAACTTATCTGACCCGGTGACAGTGTCGCTAGAAAATATGAAAAATTAAATAAAAACAAAAAGTAACTAGTGGTTCGCCCCGAACTGAGACCTCGCGGTACCTATACATAAGTTAGTTTTAACTATTTATTGTAATAGTTACTTTTAAAATTAGACGCAAAAGTGCTAAAGAGTTATTGGAGATGGTTGAATTTTTGGGTACTCCTACTTTTTTACATTGAGTGCTGCACACTGGCCGGAATTGTAAATGCGAAAGTGTGTTTGTTTGTTGGTTTGTCCTTCAATCACGCCGCAACGGAGCAACGGATAGACGTGAGTTTTGGCATGGGTATAGTTGAGGACCTGGAGAGTGACCTAATTGCATATAGTATACCTAATTGCACCACAGATAAACTTTGAAACATTAGACAGAGTGCCATCTATTAACATCATTGTGAAGTTCTGTTAAAAATACTGAAGCTCATTAAAAATTTAAAAATTTCTTTTCCTTATAAATTATAATATTTATCTAACTTTATATATTTATATATTTCTACTTTCTATAGGTGTAGAGGCACCGAAAGAAAGAGAGAAATTATCGTTAAATTCAATTTGAGAAAAATTTCGTTAATAATTATGCAAAAAAATTACTAAGTAACAAGCTTCATGGTAACAAGACGTTAAAATTATTTTTTGTACTCTCATGGGACAAAATGCAGTTTTTATTACTTACATACTGAAGTAAGTTATATTAATTTCATTGTACTTAAGTTTATGTTAAGTAAAAAAGACCTAAAGAGCCATGTAATATTTTTTTTATCTCCATTTTATAACTCAAGTTAAAAGCGTATTTACTCAAGGTAAAAAAATAAGTTGTTACCTTGAGTAGGTAAATTACGCTTTTAAGTTTTACCGATTTCATAACATTTGCAGAATAGATTAAATAGCAAATAGCACTTTAAAAAAAACTACTTACGGTAAAACAACCCGATATAAAAGCCGACAACCGCCGTTGCCACTTTGACGATATCATTGGTAGCTTCAGAGTCGAACTTCTTCAGCAAATCACTCATTATGTAAGCTTTCACCGGCCTAGCCTTACACTGATTCTCCACCATGATTAAAAAAGATATTTTTATTTTTTAAACGTAACGCACCGATAACCCGGTGACCGCCACCGATTAAAAAATCAAATCGCCGTATTCGGCCAGTATGAATGCAGCGATAAAAGTTGAAAAAAAAAAGTAACGATGCGTACGATTCACTCGAAGTTGCGTTTGAGAATGATTTTATGCCAACGAAAGTAATAATGCTGTCCACGCAAGGGTCAGCAATATGTTATTATTTATCTATTAAAATTATGTTTAGATATTACACCGAGTTTAACTGATAAAAAATAGACGCTGCTTATTTTTTTTTTTAACTCAGCGCGGTTTTTGAAGGACAACGAAAAAATTTCAAAACTATTTTTTTATTAAGTAATAATATGTAAGGTTAATAATTATTAATTTACTATATTATCTAAGTTAAGAGTACCAACTGAGTAACCACCTGACGTAATAAGAATGAACTACTGCATCGCTACTGTTGTTAAACGTTATTTTTTTTTTTAAGTTGAGAGCGCAAAATATGGCAAATGCCAACGGGCAAACAGCCACGGTTCGCAAGGAGCAGGTGATCCGAGCAATTGACGAGTTTTTACCCTGCCACCTGTAATTATATTTTTAGATATATTTTCTTATACATCAGCTCTCTTCGTGCAGTGCTCCTCAAAGTTTAAAGCACGAATTAGGCTGAATGGTTTTTGACCTTTAGGTACTTATGCCAAAAGCTTTATTCTGAAATTATCATACAAATCCATCTGAATGATGATAAAGTTTAGATTTAGATTCTCGGGGAACTCCTTAATTTTCCGGATAAAAAGGAGACGATTTCCTTTCCCGGAATGTAATTCATCTACCAATATAACAAATTTCATTAAAATCGTTTGAATAGATGGACCGTGAAAGCGTAGCAGACAGACAGACAGACACACTTTCGCGTTTATAATATTAGTATCGATTAGTATGGATATGGATGCGAAAGTGTTCCTGTCTGTCTGCTACGCTTTCGCGAGTCACGTTACTCACGACCTATCTGTTTAACCGATTTTGACGAAATTTTGTACAGAGATAGGTTGCATCCCGGGGAAGTAAAAATAAATAGGCTTAGGCTAGGAATAGGCTTTTTATTCTGGAAAATCAAATTCTTACTTGATATTCAAAAATCTTTATCCAAGTGGACAATACATTATTATATTAGTTGAAACAGGATAAGTAATAATTAGGACTTAACTAGGTATAGGGCATATGCGATCAGAGTGAATGGGAAAATACATGGGGAAAACGGTAATTTACCGGTTAATCTAGCCTTGGCAGGCTAAGGTAAGGCTAGTTTTAGTATTCCACTTGTACCTGCTAGTGCTTGGTAATCCTACTATAACAATTAACAAAATTGAAGTGTCGGTCTGAGTTCCTTTTAAACGATTCATTAAGTAAGTGATATTACTCATAAAAATATTATAGTATGTGGCCGGTCTTGTCTGTCATTTTATAAAACGAAATAACAGTTTAAATATTAAACAAGATGATGCCCGCGTCTTCATCCGCGTGGATAAAGGTTTTTTTATTCCCGCGGGAAATTTTCCGGAATAAAAGTCCTTTCCCGGGATAAAACTTATCTCTATACCCAATTCTATCAAAATCTGTTGACACGATGGGCCGTGAAAGCGTAGCAGACAGACAGACACACTTTAGCATAAAATAATATTTGTATGGATTCATGGCCAGTTATTAAGTATAATAATTGTGGGAATTTTTCTTCCACCCACTTTGGGAATCTGTGTATGGGCTTATAATGATAGCCTTTGGATGCTCGTTGAAATTACAACAGCCTCCATTTTTAATGTAACCAGGCAAAGTCTGCATTTTAGATTGTAGGTAATAATGTAGGTATAGGACACGGGCAGTTCTAAACGCGACTGTGTATTAACATAATTATTAACATGGCTAAAGCAAGTTAGTTTTTTTAAGAGATTATTGGCCTGAGAGGAGTCGCCTCTCAGAATGAGAAAGGCCATAGTCCACCAAGGCCAAAGCCAGGCCCCCTATTTTCTAGCTCAGAGTCAGTGGCTATTAGAAAACGAAAGCCACTGACGTATATTTTTTATCCATTGAAGGTTTGCTATGATTGCTATTTTTATTTAGTAGCAAACCTTGAATGGATAAAAAATAGATGTCCGTGGTTTTAGGTACTTTTTTGATAGCCACTGAATTCTACACGGCATCGTACTGGTACGCTAAATCGCATCTTCGCACCTTACCCTACCCTGACTAGCCACGGCCGAAGCCTCCCACCAGGCTAGACCAGGGAAATTCGGAAATTATAAATTCCCAAATTGACCCTGCCGGCGATCGAACCCGGGACCTCCAACAGCGGTCAACACCTTTTCCAAATAAAAAACCATTATTGAAGCCTAGTAAGTAGAAGAACTAAATGGCTACAATGAGACAATACAACATCATTCTAGGTTTGGTTACACATTAACAAAAAAAATGTTTAGCCTCGGCTGACGTGATGCCATAAAGCCTTTGACGCAATCCATATTAAAATCTCATTTTGATTTCTTTTAAATGTTAGGCCTGGATCACACACTGTTAAGTGCGGGTGAAAAGTGCACGTGTTAACTTTAACCTGCAAGGATCACTAATCACTGTATGAACAACACTTAACACCTAATCAAGTCACACCTGCACTTATTATCTACTTCACAAAGTGTAATCCAGCCTCAGGCCTTTTGCGCATTATAAGAAAATTTATTGTGTCTTATAAGTGAAGTCTTTTATGAAATTCAGTCGCAATGGTTGTTGTATGAGACCATACATATTACAGCGAAGATTGGAAAATTGGTTGGGAGGACATAATTTTTATTTTATTTAATACTAGATAATGCACACGACTTGTCCGTGTGACCAATCATTTCGCAAAAAACAAATAACAAATTTTCATTTCACAAACAACGTTTCCCAAAATTATTATATTAATCGTTATAAAACTTTTGGTCCTTTAAATAATTCACTTGACAAAACAATTAAGTAACAGACAAATTATCATTTCATAAAATATAATTTTTGACAAATAATTGATTTATAAATCGTGTTATTTAATAAAACAACGTAAAGCATATTTCTTTTTTGATATTAATGAATTGTTTGATAAATACTGTAAGAGTCTTCTGGCGTTGTCCGTTTTAAAAAGTTGACATTTTTGGGTCGAAATCTGAGCACTCAGACTCCACGCAGTCTTGTCTGTCCTACCCCTAGAAGCTGGCGAAGGAGGTCCTGAATGAAGCGAGCCTACGAGGCCGAGTGGAGCGAAGGGCGGAGCTGGCGAGCGAAGCGAGCCGGCAACCTCCGTAGCGAAACGAAGGTCGAGTGGTTTTCCTAGCTTCTCCAATTCCTTTTTAGGCACCACTCCCGCTCATGCAAGAGCGAGCGAAGCGAGCTCGGGACTGAGGGCACTCCGACTCGCATAGTTTAGGTGACGAAGAGGATGGCGGTTTCTGAAAGACCCCGCCGGTTATTTCCTTTTTAAACCACTCAGAAATAAGGAGCCCCGCGAAGCGGGGCTCCGTCGACCGGGCCTTGGAGATCGGTAGACCTAGGTGAGTATGGGTATATAAATATATATACCCGAATAAAAATTTTTTTTGCTTATTATTCGAACTTTACCCAAAACGGTTGGGTAAACCCAAGCTAAACTATGGCTAATGGCAAGATAAGCTATGGCTAAGTAAACCCGTGTAAACCTAGGTTCATATCATAAAAAATCTCATAATCTCATAATCTCATAAGAAATCAGAGATTGTACGCGGACGAAGTTGCGGGCGACCTAAAGTTAGTTTTATTTATCAAATAACAATTTATATAATATTATTTTGTAAAATTACGAATTTGAAGAATGAATTATTTTATCTAAACTAATATTATAAAGAGGAAAAATTTGTTTGTTTGTTTGTTTGTAATGGATAAACTCAAAAACTAATCAACCGATTTTAAAAATTCTTTCACCTATAGAAAGCTACATTATCAGCCAGTAACATCGGCTATATTTTATTTTGAAAAAAATTAGAGATCCTTACGAAAATTGCAATAATATGAATTAAGTCGGAAAAATTCACCTAATTTTACTTTTTATGTTAAACCTCTATTCGTCTATTAATTCAGTCTTTTATGTCATATTTGTCAAGACACTTTTATGTCATATTTGTCAAGACAAACATAATAAATACGACGTGATTTTAGGCATGAGCATAGTTGAGGATCTGGACTAGGCTAGTTTTTATCCTGTAAAATTGAGGATTTCCTGCGGGAATAAAAAAACTTAAACCTTAAACTTCATCCAAGTGAAGTCGCAGGGATCAGCTATTCTATAAAAAATATTCTCTTCCAGGCACTCACTCACTTCACTTCACTCAAGGTTACAGTGTTTAATATTCCAACTCCCAAGGCAGTAAATTAAATGGGAAAAATAAAAATCAACTCACAAAGTCATTGATTTAATTAAGAGTCTAAAACCCAGCCTCAGCCCTTCACTTGGCCTTTGTGGCTTACAAATTAATTTCATTTCATTGTTTATCAAACAAGTAATATTCTGATCCTTCACCGAAGATGAAAAACTATTTAATTTTGGTAAGGTTGGTTTGGTATCTTCTAAACTAGAAAAAAGTGTATGGCCGAATGCCGTCATCTTTTGTTTTGTTTAATAAATAAGTAAATATATTTTTGAACACAAAAACAGGAAATAGTTTACTTACACTGTGTTACAATGTTTAACCAACGTCTAAAAAAGGAGTTTTTCAATTCGGGAAGTATCTCTCTTAAATAATATATCATGTGCACCAATTTCTCAGGGATTTCTGAATCAATTTAATTTATTTTATTAACCGTTGCTGATTGGTCAACACGCTACAAATTGATAGGTAGATCAATTGAAATTTAGAAATGGCCAATTTTCAACTTGAACCATGTTGTTCAACAATGGATGGTGTGGTGCTCCTCACAATTTGTCTGTCAGTAAAACTAGTAAATATAGACTTAGTGATTGGGCATTGTAGAGGAAAAATCTGAGTGTGCTCCAGTGTTGGAGTGAAATGTATATACCTAGAGTATGTTTTAGAAGATTTGCGTGTTGTGGTCTAGTGGGAGTGCACATTGCTAGCTTTTGCATATGTTAGCAATAGGATGGTGCATCTTTCATGCTCTACATTTTACCTTTTTTTTGGTGGATTGTTTGTTTACTTAATATATTTGGATAATAGGGAAGCTTACTATCCTGCAATGTTTTATTTTATGTACAGTTGCAATTGTCACAGACCTTAGAAACAGACAATATCTGTTTCTAAGGTCACTATTTATAATAAATAATTTATGTATTATGTATGTAAAAGTGAGTATTATTTATGGTTTTAAAACATAAAATATAGTAAATACCTACCTACATACCTACCAAAGTAAAATGTATTATACCTACTTACCATGTACTTGAGGGGACGCCCGCCGTCGCCAGGCGGGTGATCGATCGGTCCATTAATTGAACCATTCCACCCACCTACTTACCATACCAAACTAAATGTAATTTATTCCTAGGAAATCATCTACTTGATTTAAAATTATAATTAAACAATTTGAAAACCAAATTGCTGACGTAAGATTTACTGTTGTTTTTTAATATTAGGTAGTATTAATTAATATAAGCTTTTTAATTTTTAATATTATAAGTTAAATTAAAACTTTAAAAAGTAAAACAAACAACACAATTTATGTATTTAACGAATAAGTATGAATGCAGATATATGAATATTATTATAATATTGATGACTCACCAATAATATCGTATAGGCTCGCCGAGTAACTATCGAAAAAATACGAAATAAAACCCATGTTGTCCAAACATATGATCACAATAACACAAAGGTCTATCCACTAAATTACACAAAACTGATATGCGTTTATACACAATGAACTGTTAGCGGCTGCGAAGGATCAGGTAAATTAGAAAATGTGGTCGGAATATTCATAAATCCTGCAGATATATAAATTAAAACCTCTAATAGTAATTTCTGCAATATTGCGAATTAAATATTCGAGAAATCAACAAAGTTTGGCGTTTTGTCTCTACTCTCTCTGGTTAACTTGCATTTAACTTGTCTCTGCTGGCTGGTTAACTTGCGGTGTTTAACTTGTCTCTGCTCTCTGGTCTGACGTTGACATAATTTTGTCTGTGGTTGATTGAAATTGACATCTGACAAAAATGAAGTTTGTTACAGAATGGTGAATCACCGACAGATAAATAAAAAAAACAGTAAAACACTGAAAATGATAAATTCTCAGATTTATTGGATAAATTATTCAGAAATGCGCATCGTGCATAAACCTAGAGCAAATCAAGGATTCAATCCAGTTCAGCCTGTAAAAAAAGGGATTATATTTTGTAGTGGGGGTTACTATGAGCTCTTAAAGCAGGACAGAAATTGAACAACAGCACAGTTCATGGTTCAATGCATTGTCTGCCTACCAGTTCAGTGCCTTGAAGTGAAGTGCAGTTCAATATCTGTCCTGCTATAAGAGCTAATAGTAACCCCCCTGGTAGGCAGACACTGCATTGAACTCTGCTGCAGTTCAATTTCTGTCCTGCTTTATGAACTCATAGTAACCCCCCAGCAAGTCAACAAGCTACCCAGAGACATGCCTACATTTTTTTTTTAGCAGTACTGCATATATCCTGTCACCGTGGCTGTCATTAGTTACCCTACACTTTTCAAAAACCAATTATCACCGACCAGAAAAAAAAGAAGACGGTCAAGTCCATAGATTAAAGATAGCTTACTAAAATGAAGCGCAGACGTTGGGGGAGGCAAGGAATATATATAATTTTGACCATTGTTAATTTATCTTGTGTCCCGCTTTCTCTCATCATATAATGCGTCTCCCCGACGTGACCTCTTTCTAATACTATGTACATATAGAACAAATCTAGAGTGGTGGGAGATCGGAAACGGATGTAGTAACAATTTTTTTCTGGTGCGGCTCTGGGTTCGAATCGATAATTTAGAAAAACGGTATAATTTTGACAGCAATATTTTAATCGATACGTACCGGTGTTTTTTACCGATTTTTGCTAATTACCGGTTTTTATATTTACTGGTAGCCTTATAAATATATTTAATGGAAAAATAAAACAAAATCGGGATATTTATAATAATAAGAATTTTATTTCAATAATTTACCACCGGTTCGGAAAGCAGTCTACTGAGAAGAACCGGCTAGAAACTCAACAGCTTTTATTTTTTAAATTTTTATTACAAAATACATAGCCACTCCTCATTAAAAAAACCGTATGTGTACAATTCACACGGCAGAAGTGAAACTTCATATAAGTTGCCTATCAGAGCATCAAAATCACATTCTCTCGCAAGCTAAATCCCATAATGAATATGTTTGTCTCTTTTTAGTGTCGCTTTTTCGTTTCATCGAATTTACAAATCGCAACGATTTTACAGAAGTTTCACTTCAATAATAATCCTTTTTAATATTATGAATGGGAAAGTAAGTTTGTTTGTATGTTTGTTCCGCTTTCACGCCGTAACTACTGAACCGATTGCTTTGAAATTTTGCAGACGTAAAGTTAGAAGTCCGGATTAAATAATAGGGTACTTTTTATCCCGGAAAATTAAAGAGTTCCCGCGGGAACTAAAACTCCTCAATCCACGCGGACGAAGTCGCGGGTATCAGCTAGTCTTTATATAAAAGCGAAATACCACTCACTCACTCACTGACTAATCACGATATCTCAGGAACTATAAAGCGTACAGACTTGAAATTTGGAAGGTAGATTCCTTCTATGGTGAAGACGCCAGCTAAGAAAGGGTTTTGAGAAAATCCACCCCTAAAGGCTTAAAATAGGGGTTGGAAGTTTGTATGAAAGTCCTTTGTTTTTGAAGTTAGAGACTTGAAAATAGGCAATTAAGTTAATAGTTATAAATAATAAAAACCTGTATAAGCAATTTTACGAAAACGTACCCCAATAGGGGTGAAATGGGGGTTGGAAGCTTACATAAGGGTTCCAAGTTTTTGAAGAGGCTTGAAAATCGGGATTTAGGTTATTAGTTTTAAGTTGTAATAAACTGTATAAGCAATTTTAGGAAAATCTACCCCACAGAGGGTGAAATGGGGGTTGTAAGTTTGTATGAAAGTCCTATGTTTCTGAAGTTAGAGACTTGAAAATCGGGATTTAGTTTAATAGCTTAAAGTAATAATAACCTGTAAAAGCAATTTTACGAAAATTAATTATGTCTATGATGTAGATTGATAAGTACTCTACTCTGTGCAAAAAAAAAGCCCAAAGCCTTGCAGTTGCAACTTGCAGCCATAGATAATATCCATACTAATATTATAAATGCGAAAGTGTGTCTGTCTGTCTGTCTGTCTGTCTGTCTGCTACGCTTTCACGGCCCATCTATTCGACCGATTTTGATGAAATTTGGTACAGGGATAGGTTGCATCCCGGGGAAGGACATAGGCTACTTTTTATCCCGGAAAATTCAAAGGTTCCCGCGGGAATCGAATAAACTTGGTCTACGCGGGCGAAGTCGCGGGAATCATCTAGTACTATATATACGGGTAGTTGCAGCCATAAGTGAGATATGCACACTGCACTGTCAACTGTGCAGCCTTAGTTGCATAGAGTAGGATGTCTTAGTTGCATGGCAGGCTTGCAAGCACAACCACAAGATCGATAATTTTATCAATTACAATAGATTTGTGGCGAAGTCCCACGAGACCTACTGAACCCTCGGGAATTTCCGTTCCGACTCGCTTTCGGTCGGGATTCTCCCGGGCGTTCGAATCAGTGAATTCTGAACCCCGACGACGGGAGGCCGCGTACACGCATCTCATGTCCGGCTAATTCACTCAATTCAATCAATTAATTATTATATTTGTTATATCGTACATAGTCCGTAATTAGTGTTTTAAATCGTTTATCATAATATATCAATAGACTTTGTAACTAAATAAATAATCAACTTTCATAATATAATATTCGTAAATTACATTGGGTTTGTTTAACTTCAATCCTAACATTCCCATAACTGGTGACACCCGACGTTCCCATAACTGGTGACACCCGACGTTCCCATAAGTGGTGAACCGGCGACGCGTCCCGAACTCTCAAGTGCTTGCATATTTCG
Organism: Erebia epiphron; assembly: GCA_963932025.1. Lineage (NCBI taxonomy): Eukaryota > Metazoa > Arthropoda > Insecta > Lepidoptera > Nymphalidae > Erebia > Erebia epiphron. Next base: position 5,554,209 of record OZ009948.1, read on the forward strand.
AACATTCTTTGTGTGCATAGTGACGAACTTGTTTTATTCCGAAAATAGATTCAGTGCAACAAAAGTTTTTATTTTATTTTAAACAATGGCATCGCAATCCAAGAGTAGCCTCAAACAGCTGGCTACGCATGCGTATAATAATGTGATTGGTACTGCGCCGCAAGTTCATCAGCTGTCCACGTCGAATGATGAAATTAGCGAACTCAAGCAATCAATCGCTAATTTGTCGCGCCAAATCGACGCACTAGCATCGTCATCGCGATCCCGCTCGAGATCGAATAGCAGCACGAGATGGCGCCGACGTTCCCGTAGCAGATCCAATGATTCTGCGACTGATGCCCAATGCTGGTATCACCGCAAGTTCCAGAGCAAAGCTACTAAGTGCCGTGAGCCGTGCACTTACTCGTCGGAAAACGAAAAACGCAGTCATTGATGGCGGCTAACGATGACTGTCGTGACGTCACACCGAGTCGCGTATTTGTAACGGACAAACACTCTAACGTTAAGTTCTTAATAGACACTGGTGCTGATTTGTGTGTGTTCCCTATTAGAAATGTAAGTTCTTATAAGACAATTGTTAAGAAGACTGACTATAAACTTTTTGCCGCTAATGGTACAGTGATTAATACATATGGAACAATAAACTTAAATTTAAACTTCGGGTTGCGGCGAGATTTTCGCTGGCGTTTTGTAATAGCCGACGTAACCCGACCGATCATAGGCATAGATTTTTTATCATATTATAACCTACTTGTAGATGTAACGAACCACCGATTAGTTGATAATACGACTACGCTCATTGTAAATGCTAAACCCGTGTTATCTTCCTTAGAGTGCGAAATTAAGACTGTTACAGGTAATTCTCGTTATCATCAGTTACTCAAACAGTTTCCTGAGGTCACGCGACCCTCTGGCGAGCCAATGGTGCGCGAAGTCAAGCATCAAACGCTCCACTACATACGCACTACGCCCGGTCCGCCGGTGTACAGTCGACCTCGCAGATTGGCACCGGACCGGCTCCGCCGAGCTAAGCGTGAGTTTGAGGATATGGTAAGAGCAGGTATTGCACGTAGATCCGATAGTCCGTGGGCAGCGCCTCTCCATCTAGTACCTAAAAAAGACGGTACTGATCGACCTTGCGGAGACTACAGAGGTATCAACGCTCGAACAGTACCCGATCGATACCCAGTACGCCACATCGCAGATTTTTCTCATAATCTACATGGCTGTACTGTGTTTAGCAAAATTGATTTGGTGCGTGCTTACCATTTGATTCCAGTCAACCCTGCGGATGTACCCAAAACTGCCATAACTACGCCGTTCGGATTATTCGAGTTTCCGTTCATGAGTTTTGGTCTGAGGAATGCCGCGCAATCGTTTCAGCGGTTCATGGACGAAATCTTAAGGGACCTGGATTTTGCTTTTCCGTATATAGATGACATATTGATTGCGTCACGCGACCACAACGATCACGAATTTCATCTCAAACAGGTTCTAGAGCGCCTTCAAGATCATGGTGCTGTTTTAAACTCCGCGAAAAGCGTATTTGGTGTTCCAGAAGTCGAGTTCCTCGGCTACTTAGTTACGGCAAACGGCACGAGTCCTACGCCAGAAAAGGTAAGTAGCATCCAGAACTTCACGCAGCCCAAGACCTTGAAAGAATTAAGGAGATTTCTCGGTATGATTAACTTTTATAGAAGGTACCTACCGAACGCTGCGAAAATCCAAGCACCTTTACACCAACTACTTAGCGGCACGGATACCAAGCCAAACACTCCAATCACCTGGACGTTTGAGCTGGAACATGCTTTCAACGAATGCAAAAAGAGCCTCGTCGATGCAACACTGCTCGCTCATCCCGATCCTACAGCGGATCTGATGTTGGTCTGTGATGCGTCCGATATCGCCATCGGCGCCGTATTGCAGCAGAAAGTTGAAGGTAATTGTCAACCCCTTGCTTTCTTCTCCAAGAAACTGACCTCTGCTCAACGTAAGTATAGCCCTTTCGATCGAGAGCTTCTCGCAATTTACGAAGCCGTGAAATATTTTCGTTTCATGGTCGAGCTGAAGCCGTTCACGATCTGGACAGACCACAAACCTATTGTTGCTGCGTTTCGTAAAGCGTCTGAAAAATGCTCTCCACGTCAGTTCCGATATTTCGATTTCGTGTCACAATTCTCGACCGACGTGCGACACATTTCCGGAGAGGACAACGTCGTTGCCGATGCGCTCTCTCGGATTGAATCTGTTACTGATAGCATTAATTTAGATAAACTCGCTTCTTCACAAGAGACGGACTTCGAATTGAGACATCTTTTGCACGCTTCTTCTTCGCTGGATTTACAGAAAATAAGAATTTCTGCCTCTAGTGCATGCAAAGCGTATAGCGATGTTTCTGGTCCAAAACCACGTACGTATCTTTCACCTGTTACTTCAGAACCGCCTGCCACCAAGCCTGATACAGTTACTCGCTCTGGCAGACGGGTTAGATTCCTTCGTATGTGAGTAAACTCACATATCATAAGTATGTAGAACCATTTTTGGAGAATGCATTTAGCTATTAATATTGTACGTAAGCTTCTAATATTGCATTGTATCGTTTATTTTTTGTAAACATGTAATAGTTAAATATCTAATTAAGTTTTATGTTTAATTTTAATTATAATACTTACTTTTGTAACGAGTGAAACGAATTGTGTAAAAGAACGAATTCTTTATTCGTCATGATCGACCTAAAGGTCTCCGGGGGGGCTGATGTGGCGAAGTCCCACGAGACCTACTGAACCCTCGGGAATTTCCGTTCCGACTCGCTTTCGGTCGGGATTCTCCCGGGCGTTCGAATCAGTGAATTCTGAACCCCGACGACGGGAGGCCGCGTACACGCATCTCATGTCCGGCTAATTCACTCAATTCAATCAATTAATTATTATATTTGTTATATCGTACATAGTCCGTAATTAGTGTTTTAAATCGTTTATCATAATATATCAATAGACTTTGTAACTAAATAAATAATCAACTTTCATAATATAATATTCGTAAATTACATTGGGTTTGTTTAACTTCAATCCTAACATTCCCATAGATTCATCATATAAATTATTTATTGAATTGAATGAATTATGCACTGCAAAGAGTATAATAGTACTAGAAGTGTAGTGTTGAACTGTGCATCTCCAATTTAATACTTATTGTACTTACCATAAAAAACTTGGGACTGAAAAAATGGAAGCTCACTTCATGAATTTATTTATACTATTCCCAACTCCTAGATAATTCAGCTAATTTATAATTACATTAAAGCATGAATGAAAGTTACAACAGAATGTTGCTGCGGCGTAGATTTTGTAAACGCGTTGTGCTTATGTTGACTGCTTTTACTATATCATTTTATGCTTCAGTTTTACTGTTCGGAGGATTTAAAGGGCCTCAAGTGATGCGGCTGACAGATTTGAACCGTTGTCCAGCTTGCTACGGAGTCACAGTGTGCCCTGAACTTTATTCCAATCAAATAACATTGGATTCGAACCATTGGAATATGTTTAATGCAAAGAATATATTTTATGGCTACACCAAGTCTAACAGAAGAGTAGTTTTAAAGAAATTAGCTCACGATTGGGAACTTAAAGAGTTTGATGACAAACTTTGTAGTACCTGGCACTTAAAACATTATTGCAAGCCCATTCAACTGCTTAACATGTCAAATATAGATGAAAAATTGCTCAAAATTGTTGAGTTTAATCTAACATGGCCAGATACAGAACCCAGGAAGGGTCTTGTGATGTGTCCTTATGCATACAGTTTGTATGATTTGATTCAGTCCTTGCTCAATAATAGACGAGACAGCGATAAATCGGAGATGATAAATATTTGGACGATGCTCAGTATTAATCCGGAACCTATCATCTTGCAGGTAAATATTTTCTATTCTGTTTTAACCCTCTCTCTCTATTTTTTCATTATCTTGTCATAACCGAAAACAATCTTCAACTGGTTGCAATTACTACTAAAACCTAGTAATTATTTATTAACAATTATTGTATTTTGCATTACAGGTTATACCAAAATCGAAGGGTTGGCCAGTGCCCCCTTATGGTGGGGTCTGCGGTCGCCTAGAGGTGGTGGGACATGAGGGAGAGCCCCTGTCCACATTACTGCATGTCGCCTGGCACAAGAAGTTGAAGTATGCACAGAAGATATTGGATGCTGCCATGGACTTCACTTACAAACATGATAGGTAGGTTTCTTTTTACTCATCCATACTATTACAAACAGAACATGTTTTGAGATTGAAGTGGAAATGGGCTGGTCATATTGCAAGGTATAGGGACCAAAGTTGGACAGTCTGAACTGCCACAAAGTGGAGAGGTCAAATGTGTAAATGTAAATGTGAAATGGCAAATATGTAAATACAAATTTTATTTTACAGGTTTCGTTTCTACCTCATGGATTGGTCACTTGACAATATAGTTGCAAACGCGAAGGATGAAATCACATTTGTTGATTTGGAAGACTTAGTAGTTCTCGATAAGCATATATTACCAAAGAAAGACCTGCCGGATTGGTACCAGCGGTACTCCCGAGAGCTCATGGGACCTGGATTCACATTCTCTATAGAAAACATGTGTAGACATCATCTTAGTGACCATAATCTTTGGGCTGCCTGCTATGTGTTAGCTGGAGATGAAAATCCATTATTATATCCAATACCAAAAGAAGTCAATAATTCTAGACCACATTTTGATAGGCTATTAAGTTCATGTCTGAATGGAGAAGATAGATTTCGCACAGTAAGCAAGCTACAACATGTCATAGAAGAAATGTTATCAGATGAAAAGATTGTAGGATTTGGTGCTATAAGATGACATGAAAAGAACCTACTGTTCTTAGGAATCTCTGCCTTGTAAATTAGTTTATCTGTGATATTATATTTGTGAGAAACGGTGGTTGCAATGAATTAAGTATTTTTTCATTCCACCATCTCTGAAAGAGTATTTTTATGCTTCAATATCTGAATGCAAAAGCCGTTATTATCCTCTTGAGGATAAAGTAAATTGAATTTAGAACATCGTGTGCACGTTAGTAAATATCACTGGTCTATGAAGTTTGTGAATTCAAAACATCATTAAAACCTATTTACTTCTACCTCTATGGTGCCGAATTTCCATACAACCGTTTTTAATTTGTTAAAACCTCACACTCGTAACCTTCTTGGTGTACTTTTTTAATTTGCTTTGCCATTTTCTTTCACGTCATGTCATTGCCTCGCTGAGGTGGGATGAAAAGTTACGTGTTGCACTCGAGTGAAAAGATTTTTCACCTCGTGCTCTTTTGATTCCCTCGCTCAGGATTCTGATTTTTGAATAGAATCCTTCGCTTGCTCGGTCATCAAAATTAAGCATGTGGTTAAAAAACAACTTTTTATTCTTGTTTATCAAATAACTATTAATTTATTGTCATCAATCATCATTATGTAATTGATAAGTTTGCTGTCTTCTTTTAATTATGTGTTACTTTTTATTGATAATTTACATTTTAATTAAGAAATATAATAAGCGTAGTGTTTTATTTAAGCAGATTTGCATGTGAAAAAAGCTGGAGCTTATTCTTTCAATTATTGTTAACCAAACCATTTATTTATCACTAGCAGAGGCCCGCGAATTCGTCCGCGTGAAATAAGTTTTTAAATTCCCAATTTCCCACGAGAACTCCCCAATTATTCGGGTTAATATATTGCCTATGACACTACAAATAATGTGGCTTTCTATAGGTAAGTACCAGAATTTTCAAAATCGGTTCAGTAGATCCAGTGATTACTCCCCACAACCCACAAATTTCCTTTTCTAGGTTGCCTGGAAGAGATAGCTTCTTAGCGATAAGGCCGCCTATTGTAGGTTTTCATAATTTATTATATATGTTTAAATGTGTTTTGTGTATAATAATAGCTATTTATGCAACTGTATCGTAATGAGGGTCATTTTAATTCGAGTGCTGTTTTTTGATACGAGGCTTGCCGAGTATCAAAATAGGATAGTACGAGAATTAAAATGACTAATTACGTACAGTTGCATACAAGATTTATATCTATATCTATAGATTATCCCCTACCTCTAAAATAATAGATTACTGTCCATGGAGTTAGGAACGTCTGCCTGCAGTAAACTCTTACGGTCTTATTCATAAAAAGACTAGCTGATGCCCGCGACTTCGTCCGCGTGGTTTTAGTTTTATGTTATTCCCGCGGGAACTCCTTAATTTTCCGGGATAAAAAGTAGCCTATGTCACTTTCCAGGTCCTCAGCTATACCCATGCCAAAAATCACGTCGATATGTTGCTCCGTTGCGGCGTGATTGAAGGACAAACCAACAAACAAAGTGACTTTCGCATTTATAATATTAGTATGATATAGAAGCTCTAATAGCTTGTTTTATGCAAGTTCTCAAAAACATTATTTATAAACGTTCAATAGTGCTTTAGCGCTCTATAATTATTCAATAGCGGCTCTTTAACTTAAAACATGGTGAAGCCTATTCTAGCTAGGTACGCTATAAACCCATAACATAATATTACAAGATGGCGGATGGCCGTCTTGTCTTCACACAGCTGTTAATTTGATTGTGAGTTTTGAAGTGAGATGATTGAGGATAATTTATTGCGTTTCTATTAGTGACATTGCATTAATGTATTATAAAAGTTCATATTTTATTATTTGCCAATTCTGACTTCTGTCTCTCTTTTAGCTACCTACTTTTAAGTTGTTCCTGTTTCCATTTAGCTCGCGCGCGCGAGGTTAAACAAACAAAAATTCGCAATCAATCCCAGATGACAGATTCGTAGTCAACTCCATCAGGGCCGTCCAAGCTAGGCTATGAAAATAGGACGAGGTACATTGTAAGTACATGTCTTTTATCTCATATTTTTAGTATGGCCATACATTTTTGTTCTCGCTCTTTCCACACAATCACAATATTTGCACACATATACATTTTTTTTTACTATATGCATTATAGTTAATTATAATGCCCGCTCAAGTAATGTAACCAACAAAAGCTTTCACCCTAAATTTAGGGGAAAAAATTTGCTGAAGGCTCTTTGGAGAAAAAGTAAAAAATGTATTATTTATTGGTGTTTACTTTAAATCTGGAGCGGCCAGATTCCAAGAAGCTTTTGAAATCAAACTTTACATTTATAATTTAAATAAAATTGCAAATTTATGCGCGAAATTACGATTACGTAATAAGATGATAACTATTTTTTGATAAAATAATAGGACAAAGTGTAGGTGCCATATATGTGTATATTAGGAAATATACACTTTCTCTGTACTTTCAATTTTATTCCAGTGGATTTCTCATCTCAGGTTTAATTAAAATCTGTATTTAGGGAAAAATAAATCAAAGGCTTACAACACCACATTTTCTTACAAAATAAAAATGGCGTAGTCTCAAGAATTTTTTTAACTTATCTTTTTATAATAAAGTTTAAGTGTTTTCTTCGAAGATTTAGTTAGTGAGTGAAGAAGTCAGTGTTGATCATGGACCTATACTTACTCGTATCATCATGCTAATTGCTAATCTCATCTGCGACACCTTGCGACGGCTTGGAATAATAAGATAACTATTCCCTGATTCTGACTTCGAAACAACGCCGAAAACGGCTGGCTACGCTAACTAATGGTCTCTCGGGTACCAGTAGGTAAACCTACAGGAGTGGAGACCGCATATACAATTATCACGATCGGCATCGGTGGCATATCGGTAGTTAAAAGCACAGAGTGGAAATACCAAGTGTCCACACCATTCGGAAAGAGTCGCTGTCCCTCTGGAATCAGGAAAATGGTTGGATGAGAAAGGCTGGCGATGCCTTATGAAAACGCGCTCTCCAGAGAGTAAGTTCCGCTGTGGACTTTACATGCACGTAGGATCTTACTTCAATGCAGCTATCGATAATAGTTTTTGTCCTCACTGAGTAAGTAACAATTTATGTTAACGTAAAGCTCTTAAAAATAGATTTAGATCTATACATCATACTAATATTATAAATGCGAGAGTGTGTTTGTTTGTTGGTTTGTCCTTCAATCACGCCGCAACAGAGCAACGGATCGACGTGATTTTTGGCATGGGTATAGTTGAGGACCTGGAGAGTGACATAGGCTACTTTTTATTCCGAAAAATTAAGGAGTTCCAGCGGGAATCAAAACAACTTAAACCACGCGGACGAAGTAGCGGGCATCAGCTAGTTACTCATACATTAATCCTAGTAATGTTGTAATAAGGTTTTCTTTAAACTCATGCATTGGATCTTTAGCTATAGTTTTAAGATACTGTAACTGATTATCAACATCATGTTTTATATGTACCTAACTGGACGTCAATAAGTGTACATTGTACCTAAATTGAATAAATATATTTTGACTTTGACTCTCCCTCCCTCTTCTTGAGAAACAATAATGGAATACTAAATATGAAATATTTTAGACTTTAGAGGCTAAAGTCTAAAATATCAAATAATCAATAATCAAAACAAGTTTCAAATAGTGTCTAAAGTTTAGACACTATTTGAAACTTGTTTTGATTATTTTTCCACTACATTATTCGAATAATTTTTACACTTGAATTTTGAATATAAACAAACGGATACAATTTTTAATTTATCATTCATGTAATAGTATGAAATAGACCCATTTGTTTTGTTTGTAGAGTTGAGAGTTCTATCCCTAGGCAATTAGTGGAGTTTTGTGTGTTTTAAGAAATTAAATATCAATTGCTTTTATGGTGAAGGAAAACATCTTGAGGAATGCATGAGAGTTATCGATAATGTTCTGAAAATGTGTGATGTCTGCCAATCAGCACTTAGCCAGTATGGTGGACTACGGCCAAACCTCTTCTGATTCTGAGAGGTAAAGTGGTGCTCATTTGTGAACCAGCGTTTAGTTGATATTATGATGATGATTGAGTTTGTCATGTTATATGCTAATAGCATAGTCTAAAGAGTTACATATAAGTCTTTTGATTGAGGGGTCTAGACATAGCATTACTGCGGGGTGACAGAGCCACAGTGGAGGAAACTGGCAGAATTTTCATTCTAATGTGAAATTAGTATACAGTTTCCTATAGGAACTACTCTCTCAACCATAAGTTTTTATATACTGGTCACAGTAGCCGGGTCTGTCATTAATATGGGTATTGGCCCTCTATATGAATTTACAATAACGTTATGCTAATATTATGATGTACCATTTATTTAAATGTTTCTGCAATAATTTTCAGAATAAGGAGTTGACCATCAGAATTGGTGGGCAGTGAAAAGTTGTACAATAAACAGGATTTCAGATGTTATGAGGCTGTAAAACTGAAAGCGAAACATGTTAAAACTATACAATTTCTATGAAAACTTAAGGCAAGTACAAAATATCACACCAAGCTGCTGATCAGCTAGCTGACTGATGAAATTTTACTAGTATTCCATTTCCAATTATTATTAACAAAGAAATTTCATTAAATAGTGACCAGAAATTCTAACTTCTATATGGCTAGCAAGTTATAATTTCCACCTAAGGGCTTTTTAATGTGCATTTGTCTTCCATCTATAATCAAGTACCTATTTAGTACAAGTAATAGGAGAAAACTGGTGCCTAAAGACCTTACCATTTTGACATTCTTTGTTATTGTACTGATTTCGTTCAAAATCAATAACTGACGTTCCCTGTGGTCATAACAGAGGAAACTGGGCCATGAAATACTTAGGTGCTACAACTAACCATAGTCTTATGAGAATGTAGTTATACTGTGACAATACCTTATGATAGTGAATGTTTTAAACACCTAATAGAGATACAAATAAATGATAGTCCTGTACTTCAAGGGTGTCCTACACTTCTTAGTTTTGGGTGAACCACTAGTTCAATATGCACCTGGGGCTAACTGCCATACTCACTGTATGGCAATCATGATTCCATTTGTATACCCCATATCTGTTTTGTAATAAACAAATCTTTTTCCATGAACTTGGATGACATTTTGAAATTATTATCTGGCATCGTTCCCTGTATTTGTAAAAGAGGGAATTGTTTGTCAAAATTTTAATAAGAACTTGCATTTTGATATTCTTTATTGTTGGAACAATTTCCCTCACAAGCGATATCTGAGTGTATAATGTACACTTCTATATTTTTAACAAACCTATCTACATAAACTTGGTTAATTAATCAATGTATAATTTTACTTTTCAGATCAAACTAGCTGTCAAAATTTTCAGCAGAGAGGTGGCCCACGCCGTGTCCATGCTGATGAAAACATATGTACAGATATTCTTACAATACATACATGATTATTCTAAATTATCTGTAAACATCGATAGTGGCTTTTGCATTTCTGATCTGAGATAATTTTATTTATCAATAACTTGTTTGATAGCTTGAATGGTTCTGGTCATTCTAAAAGCAGTTTAAAAAATGTATTGTCCTTAAATTCCAACCAATTTCCAGAGTTTTGGAATGAATCTCTGATAAAGCTAGAATCAATGAAATTCGATGCCAAAGACTCACAAGAAAGTAAGCCTCTTCGTTTGCGTAACTTCATTCACAACATACATCTTTGGTCAGAATTGAAATCAATACCAGTGAGTCTTGCGCGCCTAGTTCAGGATCCACTAGTTTTTTTTTTGGCCAAATTAGAGGACAGGGTGGATCCAGACTGTCATCAATTTGTTGAACCGTACAAAACAATATTGATTAATGACATTTCGACTGGTAAATCTTCGTATGCCAATTGCACCAGCGATAATGACAAAATGCTGGGTACACTGAGTAAATTCATAAACAAGCGAACAAGTACCTAATACTCAACCAAGTGAGCATAGTACAGATTACAAATTTTAAATTTTATTGAAGAATGTATTCCAGCTAAAAATGCATTGAAGACTCAAGCTGTGTCTTACATCGCCGGTGCAATCTGCATATATTTATTAGCAAAAGTGCATAGTGCAGACTGCAGAATGTCAAAATTGTAGAAGTGCACCATTGTCTAACGAAATTCAACCATTTCATTATTTAATTGAAATGGGGGAATATGATCCCAGCAACAAGAAATTGTTCTATCCATCAATTAAATTTCAGGCACTAATTTGGCACTGTATACAATGAACAAACTTTTGTAAGGTTTTGTAAGGTTTGCAAATACACAGATTTACTTTGTGAATTAAAAGGCCTTGACACATCATTGAAATTGAATTGTGTTGAACACAAATCAGACTTTCTGAACGCTCTTTGGCTCTTTATCATTAGAATGCAAGTTAAACAATGGTTCACTAACTTCAATAGAAGAATTCATAATATCAATTCACGAAAAAGGGAACGGAAATGGAAAATTTGATTGACACCAAGGTTACCAAAGGTGCGAGCTATAGATCTTGTTCGACGTCGAAGCTAATTTGTATTACGTAGAAGGTTTTAACCACATTCATTCCACTTGAATTGAGGATCTTTTTTGGTTTATTTTAGTTATATATTGTGGCCAATTCTAATCTATATTCTATTCTGTTATAAACCACCACCACTCCATTAACGGCCCACTGCTGGGCACAGGCCTCCACTCTCATACATATAGAGAGAGAGAATTAGAGCTTAGACCCACCACGCTGCTCCAATGCGGGTTGGCGGGTTTTAACGACTATTATCATGTTAGTGATAATAACCGGGACCGACGGCTTAACGTGCTCTCCAAGGCGTGGGGGTGAAACACCGCCAACTTCCTAACTCCGGGCTAGTACTGAGAATTTCTAGTCAGAAAAACCCAATACTTAATCATATTCCGATCAGGACTCGAACCCGGGACCTCGTCGGCCGCACCACTAGACAAACCAGGCAGTTAAAGACAACACTCTTCCTCAATTTTTCTTGGTTTTACACTAAGAATTTTGATTTTTTTGTTGTGTCCCTTTCCGCAGGGAGAGTACTATGGGTTAGCAATACTTTTAATGCTGTCATTTTAGGTTAGAGATTGTGCACTACAGAGTCAGCTCCAATGTATGACTTTTAATAGGTAGATTTTTATAGGTATGCAACTGGTATTGTAAAATATATGATTATATTTTACAATACCAGTTGCAGTACCAATTACCAGTTTTTAAGTAGTAGTAGGATTAACTTTTTCATTACTAGAATAAATTTATTTATCTCAGGTTGGGTCAAGCTTGTGACTATTCACAGGCATAATTATTTGAGACTGTGTAACATAGGAATTAAGCTTTGAAAAAAGTTACAATTGATGGAATACTTTGCTTCCTCAAGCGAAAGTAAGCTTTATTTGCATTATTTATTTATTTATTTGCATGAAATATTAGACAATACCAAATGTAAAAGCCTGGAATCATGGAATCTCGAGCAATTTATTCTTTTATATACTTTCTATTATTGTTTCATACATCAAGCAAAAAGTGCCTATTGTTCTTGTTATAATTATTATTAAAATATATTTTTTTCCAACATTTTATATTCTGAGTACAATAGTGGCTAGCTAACCTTCGAAACTTTGTTGTTTAGGTATATACAGTCAGACTTTAAAAGCTATTTGGTTTATCTATTACCTATTAGAATGAAATATTGTTTAGTGGATTATTGTTGCCTGGCTTAGCAATATAAATACATATTATATTAATTATTTTACCTATTGTATTTTCTGACAATGAAAATAACTCGACCCTGCTTCTCAAGGTATAATCGGGTTTTGCGTCTTGTGTGATTCATCCAAGAATCACACAAGACATTGAATTTTGTTCAGCATGAAACATTAGTCAGAAAACGACAAAAATGTAGTAATTCATTCAAAGGTACCCATGTTATTGGATAGTTCTCAAAACATGGTAATATTATCTGAGAGATGTCTCTTAAAATCTAAACTTTTTAACTTATAATTGAATACATGATAAACATAACTATGAATGAATTGCTGAGTAGTTTAAGTATTATTGTGAGATGGTGATAACAAAAATAATACCCGGCTGAGTTTGTTGTGGGCCTATTATTAAAGTTACGAGGGTTAAACATTTATCACCAAACGAAGATTGTACAGGTTTAATAAAAAAAATTAAAAGCCTTTTGTTTTATTTATAACCTCAGAATAGAAAAATAAATAATTATTGCTTGGTACCTGTAGTAAAAATCGGTAATGTGTCGAAAACCGATAAAAAAAATCGATATTTTACAAAAAAGGACAACACTATATTTTTGCTATTAGTTCCGATTTTGCACAACGGTCTCGAGGCCCATCCCTAAATTTACTACGCCACAGTACTACGCTAATACGATACCCATTCATGCCTTTCACATCTATAGAAATTGTGGAAAAGAGCACAAAAATGTATACCTATTTTAGTGTCATAAGAGGGTGAGACAGACAATCAATTATGAATGAAATGGAAGTATAGGTAGATATTGCTTTTTATCTATAGATATAACGTAAAATTGTATAGCCTGTTCGTTTCTCAAAAATGTCTATGAAGTTTGTTCGTCTATCTCTGGTTAACTTGTCTCTGAACTCCATTCAGATTTCAGAGACCTCCATTTATACATCCTACTCTATGGTCAACTCAGTGAGACTCACCGACCAGAAAAAAAGTGAGACTTGACCTTTTTTGACGTTTAATATCATGCGTTACTTTTTTATTCACGGAGCATAGAGGCTAGTATTTTTGCCATTTTGTCTATGAACACCGACCAGAAAAAAAAGGTCTATGAATTCGTCAGAACGACAACTTAATAAAGCGAAACCGACCTATAGCGAGAATTTAGTTGTGAGAGGTTTATTGAACCTTTAAGATTAAAGAAAGTTATGAAACGTGTAACCCCCCCAGGTAAAAGAAGAAAACAATATTCAAGAGGATTTTTGGGTTGTGATTTGGATGTTATAGGCCTATTACAATACACTTTTCACAGGGACTCTTACATTTAATTCAGTGTAGTGTAACCAGAATAATTAGGAAGAAAGGGTCCCTAATTTGGTCCTAATTGCTGATTAATAATGCTTTACCGCCAGGCCCACCTTTACCACAGGACCCTGTGAAAAGTGCAGTGCAATAGGCCTATTAATCCTAAGATTGGGACTGATTCCTAAACAATGACCTTTACATTGCACGAGATTTTACAGTGGATCTATGTTTCTCACGTCATATAAAAAAATGGCTTGAGAATCTCAGAAACAATATAGGAAAGGCTTTCCTAGGGTCAGAGACAAGTAGCTAAAAGGCAACAGCCCAGAGCCGGAATGTAAACAACAGCTGTCAATCCTACCGAGTTGTGTCAACTCACAATCTATCTCTGTTTACTGTTATCTATGGCTATCAATATTAAAAACTGATTAAAAATTAAAATGTGTGTTGTGTTCGATTTCAATTTTTTTTATCAAAATCATAGAAACTTATAATAATAAGCTTGAATTAGATAAGTAACGTCCAAACATGAGTGACTCGGATTCTGACGATGAAAATGTAATTCGATATGGAACTCCCCTCGAACCTTTCGAAGAAGGTCTAAAAACATATTTTGTAAACAATCTTTAATGAATTTTATGATTAAAAAATAGTACTATTTAATTGAGGTTTCAGTCGTGATTACCACGTAACTAAGCTACGTTTTTTTAAAAGTCAAGATTCGTTTTACCTATTTTTCATATCGTATCATCAATCGCTTCCAGATGAAGTTCCATCGAAGAGGAAATACCAACAGCAGCCGGATCAGTTTGCGGTGGACGCTCACGGACGGCGCAGGTTCCATGGAGCCTTCACAGGGGGCTTCTCAGCTGGGTTCGGCAACACTGTGGGCACTCCAGAAGGATGGACCCCTAGTAACTTTAAAAGCTCTCGCATGGAGAAAGCCCAAGCCTCTGTGAGTACAATGTACTCCCGATATTGATTGTTATGCAGTTTATTTTTGTCAATTTTGTATGTAGGTTTTTTTGCGTTCATTTGGTTTAAGTACCAGCAGTGAACATCTACATCATTTAAAACATACATCAACAATTTCACTCATAATATCAATTTGTACTCTCAACTCTTAAATTTTCCGGGATTAAAAGTAGCCTATGTGTTATTCACAACTCTCTGTGCTAAACATCCAGATCAGTTCAGTTGTTTGGGTGTGATTGAGTAACAAACATCCATCCATCCAAACTTTCGAATCATACCATACTAATATCATAAATGCGAAAGTGTGTTTGTTTGTTGGTTTGTCCTTCACTCACGCCTCAACAAAGCAACAGATCGACATGATTTGTGGATGGGTATAGTTGAGCACCTGGAGAGTGACAGGCTAAAAATTGAGAAGTTCTCGTGGGAATTAACAAAATGTACTAATTAAACTCTGCACTTAAAAGACAGCTCTAAATATTTTGCTATCCTACTTATAATACTGCATAAACTGCCATTCCCCTGACTGGTTGGCTGGCTACTATCTTAGACTGCATCATCATTTACCATCAGTCAAGTGAGATCGCGGTCAAGGGCTAACTTGTAGTTTACAAAAAATATTAATAATAAGAGTACCACAAAGCTTATTCTACG
Organism: Erebia epiphron; assembly: GCA_963932025.1. NCBI lineage: Eukaryota > Metazoa > Arthropoda > Insecta > Lepidoptera > Nymphalidae > Erebia > Erebia epiphron. The sequence continues at coordinate 5,569,764 of OZ009948.1, forward strand.
TTGACATCTGCAGAACCAGAAGCCAGAAGACTTCATGGATGAGGAGGACCGCTCAGAGTTTGGCATTGCTCCGCGACACATGCAGACCAACCAGGAGTTTTCAGGCCAGAAGAGATCCAGGCCTCAGCGCTTTCATGATGGGCCCATACCTGGTAACTATGCTGTTCTGTTGTTTATTTGAAAATTATTATTGATGAACTCCCTGGTGTAATGGTGAGCCATATGGTTTTGTAAGTAGGAGGGCCATTCTTCGATCCTCTGCTGAGGAAATTTGGAAATTTAAAAATTTGGCTCTGATCTGGTCTGGTCAGAGGCCCAATTGTCTAAGCAAATGGTAATCATTTGGCAGCTTAAAACATATTACTCAAACTGTTCAAGGAGTTCAAACATCCTTTATGGAGTGCAGGCATCTAGTCTAGTCAAACCCTTACCAAACAAAAATGCACCTCCAAGAAATTTTGCATTCCAGTACGATGCTGTGTAGAAAGCAATCAAGGGTGATATTTATTTATTTATTTATTTATAAGCTTTTATCGGACAATATAAAATGTTTTGAAGAGTAATTATTTATTCTATTCCCTGGGTATATTTATTTACTAGTCCGTGTGCCCTTTGGCAAAAGCCTCCTCCAATCCTTTCCAATGATTCCTATTAGCTGCTCGTCTCATCCATGTTCTTCCTGCTATAGCCTCAATTTCATCTTGCCATCTCTTGTTTTGTCGCCCCTTCCACCTTTTTCCCTCTCTAGGGTACCAAACAGTGACCGCTTTGCTCCATTTATCCTCACCCCGTATGGTGTGGCCAGCCCATCGCCATTTAAGCAGCTTTACCTTAAGCGTTACATCTTGGGTTCGAGTAACTTTCCTTATGTTGGCATGAGGTGTTTTGTCCAATTTACGCTTACCCAACATGCTTCTTTCCATGCTTCGCTGGCAGGTTTGGAGTTTAGATATATGAGATTTGGTGATAGCCCATGTTTGGCACCCGCATGTTAGAATGGGGAGGATACAGGTGTTAAACAGTTTTCCTTTCACTATTGCACTCATTTTGGGATCTTTCATTATTTCCTTGAATGACCAATATTGTTTCCAGGCGTTCCCTATTCTTGTGTCTATTTCTTTGGTTGTTATTTTCCTTGTTGTGATCAGTTGGCCAAGGTACATATATTCATTCACATACTCAATGTTATTATTAATTTACTGTAATTGTTTCTTCCTTTCTATTTGTCATGACTTTAGTTTTGAGGATGTTCATTTTTAAACCGACTTTCGTACTATGGTCATCTAAGTGAGGGTAAGAGTCAAGGGTGATATAATATGGGTTTAATATAATAACTGCCACACTCCTAACAGGTGAGCCTGCTACTAGACTGCATCATAACTATTGGATAGAAGTAGGAGTCTCTTTGTGGAAGTCCATGATAATGAAAGAGCTAGAAGTTTAATTCACTATAATCCGCCAAAGCAGACAAATCTATGTGGTACAGTGTGTAACTTGCAATATGCACTGCCAGCAATTCACACCTGCACAACCCCACAAATCTTCCAAATTATTCTCAATGTATGTTTCTTTTCAACACCAGAGCATCTTCAGGAGATGACTCAACAATAATGTTGACTGCATTGTCGAGTCGAGAATTAATCTTGCCCACCAGGTGAGATTGCAGTCAAGGACTAAGGGCTAAGGGGAATAAGTAAAAGAACTTCAACTCTACTGCTTTTTCTAGATTCCACTTCCGATGTTTCTCCCATATTTAGGTGAACCAGTCCTAGAGCAATTAGTCCGAGCTGTGCACGAAACAGCGGCTGTTAAGATGCTGCGTAAGATGGGCTGGAAGGAAGGGCAGGGTGTTGGGGACAGGCTCACTCGGAGAGAGAAGAAGAAGAATAAAGAGCAGCACAAAGTGTACGGATGCTATATGCCACCTGAGATGAGACAGGTATGATTTTTACATGGTTAATTTAAATATACTAATAATACAGTACTGCCAATAGGATATTTGACAAATCAGCAACTTTTCAAAAGTCAAAACGCGCCCTTAGTATGGAATGTTGGATGAAATACTGAACTGTGACGTCATCAATATTCGACGCACTTTTTTACTTCCATCAATAGTTTAAAATGCTTTTCAAACATAAAACTTACAGGGGACTAACTAATATTATAAATGCGAAAGTGTGTTTGTTTGTTGGTTTGCCTTTAATCATGCTGCAACAGAGCAACGTATCGACGTGATTTTTTGCATGTGTACAGCTGAGGACCTGGAGAGTGACATAGGCTTTTATTTATCTCACAAATGGAAATGAAAAACTTATTCCTTGTGGTCATATTCGTGGGCATCAGGTACTTGTTTATATGTTTCTTGCTATGGTGTACAATAAAGAATATTTCACTCATTCATTCAATACAGTTAAAGTCCTTCTTTCTTCTGCGGGATGACTGACGAAACTGGCAGAAATTTTGATACAAATTGTCTCACTCTAATGTAAAATTAGTATGCAGCCATATTCAATATCATTTATTCAATATAGGTACACCGTAGGTACTGCGTTAAGAATTACTTACTTATAAAACATGATGGTGATAATCGGTTACGGTTTCTTAAAACTAAAGCTACGAGAGTTCCAAACGCGCCCTGGTCTGCAAAGAGCCCACAACAAACTCAGCCGGGTCTTTTTTTATTTTTTATTATCACCATCTCACAAATCATCACTAAGGCATTATCAGAGCCATTAGAGCAAATTATTGCCAAGCTTCCTTGTCGTTTAAGTAGTCCTTTACATGGTAATAAAATTTTTCAATGAGTTTACGTTTTACATTAACTTTGAACTTATTCAGAGATATTGTTGTTCATCATCAACATGTCTTCTGGGAGCTTTATTTTGAAGCGGACACTGTTTCCAACAAATGAATTGCTAATTCTACTAAGCCTACACACAGCCCGAGGTACAGTACCTATAGGTTCTATAACTGTCACTGTGTCATAAAATGATGTTGACTTTCTTCCAGGATTCCACACAATCTTCAGAAAGCTCGGATTCGGAATTTGAGTACGAAGAACTATTCGCTCCAGACGATTATGAGCCTTATGTACTACAGAAGAAGAGCGATCGCTTCGGTTTGGGCTATAAGGGCTTAAGTCGACATTCTGTGCTGGGTAATCTGGGAGGCAATGAAAGGAGTCATTTAGTTATGAAAGAGAAAGGGAAGAAGGTACGTAAAGTCATAACTATTAACAGACCATTATGAGCCTTATTAACTCACGCGTGCGAACTCTGAAACGGTCGGTGAAACTAAGGTCGCCTACGTCGACTTCTTAAAAAGTTGAATTCCTCAAATGTCGAGTTTTTAAAATGTTGAATTCTTAAAATGTGTATGATCCCAAAATAAACGACGCATGCCGTGCAAGTTGCTAGTTGACAACTATTTACAATTTTAATAATTTCGCTTTTTTTTTGTTCAATCCCTGTATAAAATATTTAAATATTAAAAAAAAATCTCTAAATCATTGATATGTAGGTACTAGATGGGCCCTTTCATAGAAACTAGTTGGGCGTCTGACTTGTAGGGCATGCCCCTCACCTGTATAAGCCTGTCCTTGTCCCCACCATAGCACTGTCCCACTTTTCAGACTAGATGGCGTTAGTGAAATAAGTCCACATTCTTTGTTTGACAGGGCCGTCTATGTAAATTGAGGTAGTTGTTCAGTATATTTTGATTTATTTATTATAGGTATCGATCCGCGGTCAAGCGTTCGGCGTGGGCGCATTCGAGGCAGACGACGACGATATATATGCCTCAGAAGACATGTCTCACTACGACTTCGCTCTAGGAAACCCTTCTGAGAAGAGCAAACCTAAGAGAAGTGCTCAGAAAGGAGCTAATGTGAGTATTTTTGATATATTAAGTATTTCTCTAATACTTGACTAAGATAATGATTTATATGATGATTATATTATGACATTTAACTATGATCTAATGAAATTTAAACTCAAAAAAAAGATACGCGCCGAATTGAGAACCTCCTCCTTTTTTGGAAGTCGGTTAAAAATACATAACCATTTGCACACCATTGTATGGTAGGATATGCAAGGGAAATATTATTTTTAGTTCCTATATCTGTACCTATATACCGGCAAATAAAATATTATTTATTATTTATTTTATTTATTTATTATTTAATACTTCTTTGTCAGACTCCACAGTAGAAGTCAACCCAACTTTACGTCTGTCCTAAGAAATTTTTTTGGAAACGTGGCCAAACAAAACATGTGTTTTGAGGCCGCCATATTTCTGCAAATAGTATGCAGTGACTAAAGTGCTACACAAGATACCATGAGATTTTGAGATTTGACGACCGCCCTGGCGTAGTGTTCAGCGCTGTTGTCTTAATGTGCGGAGGTCCCGGGGTCCATTCTTGGCAGGGGCAATTTGGGAATTTATGATTTCTGAATTTTCTCTGGTTTGGCCTGGTAGGGCGTTTCGGCCGTGGCTAGTTACCACCCTACCGGCAAAGACGTGCCGCCAAGCGATTTAGCGTTTCGGTACGATGCCGTGTAGAAACCGATTAGGGGTATGGGTTAATATAACTGCCATGCACCAGCGAATGAGGAGGAATGAGGAAACCAGCATGCCCGGGAGTTCTTCACAATGTTCTCGAAGGTGTGTGAAGTCTGCCAATCTGCACTTGCCAGCGTGGTGGACTATGGCCAAAATCTCATTCCGAGAGGAGACTCATGCTTAGTAATGAGCCAGCAATGGGTTGAAATGTTTTGTTGTTATTTCTATAAAGGTGATCGAAGGATTCGTCAAAGCGTCAAAGCCGATGCCTTCAGTGCCGTCATATCCGCCCCCGGCTCTGCCCCGGGACTTCACGCCTCTCCCCGCCGGCACCAGACGCTCCAGATTCGAACCCACTACCGCTCCGCAGAGAGATCAAGGTTATTATTATTTTAATCTATTGGTAGCATATTCATCCAATTTTTTCCTGCCATATCAATAATATCATCAGCCCATTTTTTCCTGTCTTCCCACTCTCCTTTTGCCTACTGGGCCTCGTCATTTTGATATTAATTACTTTTAAAAACCTTTTTCATCCCACCATCTCGGAAAGAGTATTTTTACTCTTCGATATCTGAAGGCAAAAGCCGTTATTATCCTATTGAGGATAAAGTAAATTGAATTGAGAACATCGTGTGCACGTTAGTAAATATCACTCGTATTATCCTCTTGAGGATAAAGTAAATTGAATTTAGAACATTGTGTGCACTTTAGTAAATATCACTCGTCATTTCCTCGCTGAGGTGGGATGAAAAGTTAAGTGTTGCACTCGAGTGAAAAGATTTTTCACCTCGTGCTCTTTTGGTTCCCTCGCTGACGCTCAGGATTCTAATTTTTTAATCACGAGCGCATTCCTTCGCTTGCTTGGTCATCAAAATTGAGCACGCGGTTAAAAAACAACTTTTCACTCAAATAACTGTGTATAACAAATAACAATTGTCTTTGTACTTTGCCTATAGAAGCTATAGCAGTGTTACAAAAGGTCTAGTGACAATCAATTTGGATTTCGGGCAGGTATGGGAACCAGAGAGGCACAGTTTGCACTCAATGTACTAGTTCAGAAATGTCGAGATATGCAACAAGACGTGTTTCTATGCTTTATCGACTATGAAAAAGCATTTGACCGTGTTCAACACGAGATACTTATGAAACTCCTTGCAGATACAGGCATAGACACTAAGGACATTCGTATCATCATGAACCTCTATTGGGGGCAAACCGCAACAATCAGGGTAGACGGTGAAGAAACAGACGGCATTAAGATCGAGAGAGGCGTACGACAAGGATGCATTCTGTCGCCCTTGCTATTCAACTTGTACTCGGAACATGTTATCAAAGATGCTCTGGAAGATATAGCATTGGGAATCATTGTCAATGGGCAGGTGATTAATAATCTACGCTATGCAGATGATACGGTCCTAATAGCCTCCACCCAGCAAGACCTCCAAGAAATGGTTCACAGAGTAAACGAGTGCAGTGAAAGGATGGGGCTTAGAATGAATGTACTTATCCAAAACAAAATATATGGTTGTTTCGGGCAAGCTACAGTTGACGTCCCAGATACAGATCGGACATAACATCTTAGAGAGAGTTGACAAATAAAAATGTCTTGGGTCATGGGTAACGGACACGTGGAAAAGCGACACTGACATCCGGGTTCGCATAGAAATTGCTCGCACTTCTTTTATGAAGATGAAGAAAGTGCTTTGTAGTCGTCAACTCTCTCTGAAACTCCGTATAAGACTCCTACAATGCTACATTTGGCCTGTAGTTTTATATGGTTGCGAGGCATGGACACTAGTGGAAGACCTACGTAAAAAGATTGAAGCCTTTGAGATGTGGACGTATCGCAGGATGCTCCGCATAAGCTGGACGGCTAAAGTGTCTAACATTGAGGTTCTTGCCCGCATGCAGAAGAAGACCGAGTTAGTCAAAACCACCAAGCAGCGAAAGATCTCGTACCTAGGCCATATCTTACGACACGATAGGTACCGCCTGCTGCAGACTATAATGATGGGTAAAATCGCTGGCAAAAGAGGGGTGGGAAGAAGGAAGAAGTAATGGCTACGTAACATAAGGGAGTGGACGGGTATAAAAACCGTCGGAGAACTATTCTGCCTAGCCATGGACAAGGAGAAGTTTAGTAAACTGACTGCTGACCTTCAGTAATGGAGAGGCACATGAAGAAGAAGAAGAAACAAAACTTATTTTACTTACACACAGCCTGCTCAAGCAGTTATTCAGTGATAGCCCGAGATCCCGCTGCAGATTGCTACATGAATCGAGTACGTGATCAAAAACTAATTTTTATGTATTATTATAATTGGGGGAATATATATCTGCCAGGTTGCCGATCAAAATGTGACCACTAGTATTTTTAAATAAAATAATTGTTTGCTTCCAAGAAATTTAGTTTACTTTGTGCCACCTAGATGGCACCACTTGTACTCTTACTTACTCACTCACTTGTGCACTTAGCGCGATACAAGTAATCATGCATCATGATCTCGGGCTATGGGCTATCAACATACACGGACCGCTCTTGCAGCCATAAGTCAACAGCTTGAAGCTACCATCGACTGCTGCCAACCGCCCGAAGCAGTCACAACTGCTCGAGCGGTTCCATGTATGTGTGTACGTAGAAGACTAGTTCACTATGCAGTCGCAGCTTGGAGCAGTCCATCTTGACAGCTTCAAGCTGTCCAAATACCCAATGGCCGGCCAAATACTCAAAAAGGTAGTAATAAAAGCTCTGAGGTTATTATTTATATTTTTTCCGCAGGTCTTGGGAGACATGAGCTCACAGCGCAAGCCCGAGGCGCTTTACTAGGAGAAGCTCCTTTGCCCAAAACAAAAGAACCGGATTTGCCTGCAGGTAGACAAGAAAACACACAGACAAACGTGCAGACACCGAAACAAACGGAAATGTCGAAACTCCTTAACAAAAGCATCAATTTTGTGTCACCAAATGCGGAAAGCAAATCGTCACCTGACTTTATTTCTATAAAGGTGAGCTTATGTAAATAATTAGCACGTCACACTGAACATACATACATACTGAATCCATTTCATACTAATATTATAAACGCGAAAGTGTTTTAAACTGTTTACTAGCTGAAGCCCGCGACTACGTCCGCGTGGATTGAGGTTTTTTGGTTCCCGCGGGAAGTCCTTAGTTTTCCGGGATAAAAAGTAGTCTATGTGCTATTCCAGACTTATCTATCTCTGTGCCAAATTTCAGCCAGATCTGTTCAGCCGTTGGGGCGTGATTGAGTAACAAACATTCATAAATCCATACATCTATCCATCCAAACTTTATAAACTGATAAGATTCTCAATCACAATGACGCCGCAACAGAGTAACGAATCGACGTGATTTTTCGCATAGTTATAGTTTAATTTCCGCGTTAAAAAGTTACTGTGATATTAGCATAGAGTATGGATCAATTCATTTAGATTTTACAAAAAAACATTGATTTTCAGGATTCCGGCAAAGAACTAGAGCCAAAGATCTTCAAGCCCTTTGCAAGCGATCCGCTAAAGCAGTCGCGATACGAAATTTACTTGCGGGACAAGGACAGCGTTATGTTGGAGAGAGATAGAGAAGCTGACAGGCTGACCGAGTGGGAGAGGAATAGAGAAATGGTGGAGTTCGAGCAGGCGGCGATATTGTATAGGCCTCTGAGCGGCGCTATGGGCGACAGGTAAGAAACACTTTACCTGTTTTTTTTTTAAAGAAAAGTAGCACTTTAGCCTTTAACAGGTTCCTAAATTAGTAAGATAAAGCAAGGAATTTAATTTACTTGTTGTTTTCGAACTATCATTCACAGTTAGACAAATACAACGAAATAGTTACGATACAAAATTGAATTGCGGGGGGCGTTATGTAGGAGGTTCCAATGGGACGGAAAATCCGACACGACTGGAGAGAGATCCGGAGACCGGAATAAAGTAAGCTTCTATACTGTGTAAAAAACACCTAGTTTTTGCTTCTCCCAGGTTCACACATGCGTCAGAACCCGACGATGCCTTAAACCCGCTCTGTGCTGTGAGCAAAAGTTCCATCAACCACGGTCTAGCCACTCCGGAGCAAATCGAGGCGGCTAAGATCGGAGCTTACGGCGCCATGACGAGAACGGAAACAACATGGCGGCCGGAAGCGATTGTTTGTAAACGATTCAATGTGCCGGAGCTTGGAGGGGCAAGGTTTGTATCCCTGTTTTATTGCAAGCTAAGCTGTTTTATTAAGCCGAAGTTTCTTTTGTAAATAATTACGTAGCTGACGTAAGTAACTTACATAAGTACCTTTTGCATACGATACGTGACTTACTAGGCTGTTTACTTTGCGTAAGTAACTCGTGTAAGTGACTTACGTGAGTAAAACTTATAAGTGTAATTGCAGCCTTAGTAAAATCTGCTTTTCGAACCTGGAGTCTTCACTTATTAATAATTGGCACAAGTTTTCCTTCGCGAAATAAAACATTGGATGTCGTTTGCCCTTTTCAATCTATACTTATGTTATGCATGAGGAGACCCGTACTAATAATATAAATGCGAAAGTGTGTCCGTCTGCTACGCTTTCACGGCCCATTTGTTGAAATTTGATATAGAGATAGGTTGTATCCTTGGGAAGAATATAGGCTACTTTTTACCCCGGAACATTAAGGAGTTCACACGGGAATAAAAAACGCTTAATTCACGTATTATATAGGTAATAACATCGCCAACTTGGCACCTTCAAACTGCTATTGAGAATTAGTTGACAGAGCCCAATTATGTTTTGGACTGATCCGAGACTTGAAACCATCAGGACCTCATGAGACTAAAGAGGTGTTTAAAACATTTATGTCAGGATCAAATCAGGCTTTAATTGTTTTTTTTTCGTTTCAGCGCTGAACCAAAGAAAGATGGCAAACCGAATGTCTCATATTCCATTTTCTCATATCTGGAGTCTTCTGTACACGACAAAGAAAGCTTTACCAAAGAACAGAGTAAATTCGGTGGTTCCAAATCATTAAATTTCGAAAATAAACGAGATACGAATCTTAATAATAAAGAAAATGCCAATCAAGTTATAAATACAGAAAATATGAATACAAGTAAAGCAACATCTAGCCAAAAATACAATGTTCCTAGTAATAGTACAGTTGAAGTAAATCCCAATAAAAGAATGACAGTAGTGGATCTATTTCTTAAAGAATCCGAAAAGGATATGAAAAATATACAGCAAGGTGTAGAAGTAACTGAAACTATAGAGAAATTCGATAAAATCGATCTTTATAAAGCAATATTTCTAAGTGATAGCGAAAATGATGAAACGAATACAAGTAATATAGATAATAATGATTTTCTTGTAAAACCAAAGAATATTGAACGTAATACTTCACCGCCAAGAGGGATTTTTGCTAATGTCGATTTTGATGAAATCAATGCTTGGAGACGAACAGATAAAGATAATAACAGCGTTAATACTAAAACAGTAGAAAATAATAAAGCAGTTGATGAAGCATTTAAAAATAATGGAAACAATATATTAAATGATGCAATGAATGAAAAAGTAGAAGAAATGGGGTCAAATGTATTACAGGAAGAAACTTACGGACCAAAAATACCTGAAAATCTTCAAAAGAGATTGCAGTCTGATGCGATACAGGAAAAAGAAGAATTTAAACCAATTTTTACGAAAAAGAACAATTTGGAAGAAGAATCGTCAAGTTCTGACTCGTGGGTGGAAATCAAAAGCAAATCGAAGAAAGAAAAGAAAAGTAAAAAGCATAAATCGAAACACAAGAAGAATAAACATAAGAAGAAATATTAAGTTAGGTTATAATTTATTATTTTAATTTAATTATTTCGTATAAATGTTGCGGGCAAAGAGAACAGTGGTGTATATACTATAATGTCCAGATATTATATGTAATTCATATCATGGAATTCGATTGATAATAATGTAATTGATTCTTCATTATTTATTACAATTCTCTACATTATTTTCTCTAATTTCTAGTTTTCATTTTTCAACTATTTTCTCGAATATTTACGGTATGTACGATATGGTTCAGATTTGCACATCTTTTACTATTTAAAAAAAAACATGAAACCTATACATCATAATTTCTCTAACACTAATAAAATAATCTATCTTCCAAACTTGAGAACATTTCTCTCGTTCTGAATCTATACGTTTCCTAATGTGATAATTTCCCCGTTTGTCCGATATTTCACTGTGAAGTCTGCCAATCCGCACATGGCCAGCGTGGTGGACTACGACCAAACTCAGCTCATTCTGAGAGGGAGACTTGTGTTCAGTTTGTAGTGAACCGGCGCAAGGCTATGATGATTTATAAACCCCTAATAACCCGTTTGTCCGATATTTCACTGTGAAGTCTGCCAATCCGCACATGGCCAGCGTGGTGGACTATGACCAAACTCAGCTCATTCTGAGAGGGAGACTTGTGTTCAGTTTGTAGTGAACCGGCGCAAGGCTATGATGATTTATAAACCCCTAATAAGGTAGCTGTTAGTTTGCCCGTAACATGAACAAAATATAACGTAGGTATGCGTAAATTATTGTAATAAGCTTTGTAATTTATAATACTATGTTGTAAAAAAAACATTAAATAATATTATAATGTTATTGTTTTAAATAATATTCTTTGATTAATTTTCCCACTCTTCATAACAAGTTCTTATAGTATATTAGCCTGATCTTTTTCCGTACCTGAAAAGGAAAAAAGGAACCCATATAGGATCACTTCGTTGTCCGTCTCTGTCTATCTATCTACCACCTTTTTCTTGGGAACGCGTATACGGTCCCGCGGTCTACGGTTCCTTGGAGCTGATTGAAGGACAAACAAACACACTTTCGCATTTATATTAGTATGATATACTAGGCATTGAAGAATGCTTTGCGTTGTGTGCGCCTAATTGCTACTTTCTTGCTAATTATAGTATCCAATAATGTCCTTCTGCCGAATTTGGGCCATGGCGGCCTCCCTCCGCAGAGGGAGAGATTAGGTGTGCGGTATTGGCGCAAACACAGGTGCGAACTCTCTATTCCTTTACTCTCGTAACGCTATGGGACGGAATATGGCCGTCACGACCGGAGAGAGATCAGGCGCATGATCCGACGGCTTTACGTGTTCTCTGAGACGCAGGGGTTAAACTAACGGTTTCAAAAATCACCAACTTCCAGCATTGAGAAGAACTAATTCGGTCGGGAAGACATCTAATCTTCTAATCTATCTATATATATATAAAATCGTTAGCTAATCAACGCACAGCCTAAACCGCTGGGGTTAGAAACTTGAAATTTTGACAGTAGGTTCCTTTTGTGACGTAGGCGCTCACTAAGAAAGGATTTTTCAAAATTCCTCCCCTAAGGGGGTGAAATAGGGGGTGAAAGTTTGTATGAAAGTCCGTCATTTCTCAAGTTATATTGATAAAACTTGGTATACGAGTTACTGGTTGAAAATAAAGAAATAGGTGTTTCATAGTTTTTAAAAATTCTACCCCCGAAGGGGTGAAATAGGGGATGAGAGTTTGCATGAAAGTCCTTCATTTCTCAAGATATTCTCAAGTTATATAAACGAAACTTGGTATTTTGGCTTTCGTTCAAAAATAAAGAATTACGTGTGTCACAGTTTTTCAAAATTCAACCCCTAAAGTGGTAAAATAGGGGTTGAAAATTTTTATGAAAGCTATAGCCATGAAACTTGGTTTATGAGCTGCGAGTTGAAAATTAAGAAATACGTATTTCACAGTTTTTGAAAATTCAACCCCCAAAGGGGTGAAATGGGGGATGAAAGTTGGTATCAAAGGCCTTCATTTCTCAAGGTATTTTACAAGTTATATCAACGAAACTTGGTATTTTTGCTAACGGTAAAAAATGAAGAATTACGTGTGTCACAGTTTTTCGAAAATCAACCCCTAACGTGGTAAAATAGGGGTTGAAAATTTTTATGAAAGCTATAGCCATGAAACTTGGTATATACGCTGCGAGTTGAAAATTAAGAAATACGTGTTTCACAGTTTTTGAAAATTCAACCCCCAAAGGGGTGAAATGGGGGATGAAAATTTGTATCAAAGGCCTTCATTTCTCAAAGTATTTTACAAGTTATATCAACAAAGCTTGGTATTTTGGCTAACGGTAGAAAATAAAGAAATACGTGTGTCACAGTTTTTCAAAATTCCACCCCCAAAGGGGTAAAATAGGGGTTGGAAGTTTGTATGGAAGTCCTTCATTTTTCAAGTAATAGCCAAGAAACTTGGTATGTGAGCTACCGGTTAAAAAAAAAGAAGTACGTATTTCACAGTTTTTCAAAATTCCACCCCCAACGGGGTAAAATAGGGGTTGAAAATTTGTATGAAAGTTCTTCATTTCTCAAGTTATGGCCATGATACTTGGTATAACAGCTGCGGGTTGAAAATGAAGAAATACATGTTTCACAGTTTTTGAAAATTCGAACCCCAAAGGGGTGAAATAGGGGATGAAATTTGGTATAAAAGGCCTTAATTTCTCAAGATATTTTACAAGTTATTTTCAAAGAAACTTGGTATTTTGGCTAAGGGTAAAAAATAAAGAATTACGTGTGTCACAGTTTTTCAAAATTCCACCCACAAAGGGGTAAAAAAGGGGTTGGAAGTTTGTATGAAAGTCCTTCATTTCTCAAGTTATAGCCAAGAAACTTGGTACGTGAGCTACTGGTTGAAAATAAAGAAATACGTGTTTCACAAGTTTTCAAAATTCCACCTCCAAAGGGGTAAAATAGGGTTTTAAAGTTTGTATGAAAGTCCTTCATTTCTCAAGCTATAGCCATGAAACTTAGTATATGAGCTGCGAGTTGAAAATAAAGAAATACATATTTCACAGTTTTTGAAAATTCAATCCCCAAAGGGGTGAAATGGCGGATGAAAGTTGGCATCAAAGGCCTTCATTTCTCAAGGTATTTTACAAGTTATATCAACGAAACTTGGGATTTTGGCTAAAGATAAAAAATAAAAAATTACGTGTGTCACAGTTTTTCAAAATTCCACCTCTAAAGGGGTAAAATAGGAATAAAATAGGGGTTGGAAATTTGTATGAAAGTCCTTCATTTCTCAAGTTATAGCCAAGAAACTTGGTAGGTACGTGAGCTACTGGTTAAAAATAAAGAAATACGTGTTTCACAATTTTTCAAAATTCCACCCCCAAAGGGGTAAAATAGGGGTTTAAAGTTTGTATGAAAGTCCTTCATTTCTCAAAGGGGTGAAATGGCGGATGAAAGTTGGTATCAAAGGCCTTCATTTCTCAAGGTATTTTACAAGTTATATCAACGAAACTTGGTATTTTGGCTATAGGTAAAAAATAAAGAATAACGTGTGTCACAGTTTTTCAAAATTCCCAAACGGGTAAAATTGGTTGGTGTAAAAGGCCGCCGTTTTTCAAGTTATAGCCATGAAACTTGACGTTTGGGCAACGGGTTTAAATTATGAAATACATAATTCACAGTTTTTGAAAATTCTTTCCCAAAGGACGTTAAATAGTCCTTCAATCATGCTGCAACAGAGCAACGGATGTTTTTTGTGCACAGGTTCTTTTTATGCCTGTGGGAGTTATAAAACTTATGTCACGCGTACGAAGTCGCGGGCGTCCGCTAGTATTTTATATTATTATATACTCCAAGAGCCTATGGTATGAACAGCCAGTGTAGCTATCTGCGCGCGAAAGTCGAAACACGCGCGCACGAAAGTGTTTACAAACGAATATTACATCAGCCACACGTAATCGTAATATGGTTTTTGCAAGCTTCACGCAAATCGTGCGTAGTTATAAATATAGGTGAAATAATTACACAATACGTCGAAAGTGTAGGTGTTGAGTTGTTGAGATCATTCCAAGGTTACCTGTTCGCGATGGCGGGAAACGACTCGTGTTCGTGGATCTACGCAGAGTAAAGTGTTAACGAACTCTTGCATATCGATACTAAAATACCCATTTTTATCATCAGCCTATATTTTTCTTTGTTTCACAAAATTCAAATAAAGTAGACGTGCAGTCTGTGACTACGTGATATCCTCATGAAACCTAGTTATTTTTGTAGAGAAACTGCAAAATATCTCCAACATAATAAAATATTAAATTACATTGCAAATATTGTTAAAAGCAATATTAATGTTGCAGTCCAAAACGCGCAATGGATATTGTAATAAAATGAAGTAAGAATTCCATCAAGTTATCAATAATACTGATGCGAGAAAAAGAGAACGTGATTGAAAGCTACCCACGAAAGAAAAAGATAGGTATAAACTGTCAGAGTTGTTGAGATAGAGGGACTATCATACGGCGATTTCTAACGTGTTAGAAAGAGATATCTAGAAAACAGTACAATAACATCAGATTTTCCCTTCGTGATTGGACGCATGCGTCATACGGGTAGGCAGGGACGTACTTTAACTTAAGGCTGGGGAATAAAATTATTGTTTAAATGAACTACACCTAATTAGTATTTATTTACTTAAAACTATTTTTTGTTTGTTTGTTCTTTACAGATATAAATTAATTTTGAAAACTGCTAACTTATAAATGAAAACTATCAATGCAGTTTCATTAAATATTTATAATATTGTGTAGGTATTTTGAATACAATGATTTGGAAACTATTAATTATTTCATGTACGTTTGGAAACCTCGTAAACTCAGTTTTAACTAGCTGATGCCCGCGACGTCGGCCTCGTGGATTGTGTTTTTTTTGGTTCCCGCAGGAACTTTAATTTTTCGGGATAAAAAGTAGATGTGTTATTCTATCTCTGTACCAAATTTTATCTAGATCCGTTCAGCCGTTCTGGTGTGATTGAGTAACAAACATCCATCCATCCATCCAAACTTTCGCATTTATAATATTAATACTAGCTGATTAGTATTAGTATATTAGAATTATAAAACCCGATTCCGCAATACGGCCCTGGCAGAATACAATCAGCTGTTTGTAATGACAGTTCCTCTGACAAATACAAAATGGTTGAAAACTAAAGTTGGCAAACAAAGAAAGGCAGCGTAAAAGAGGATTTTGTGTTGAAAAAACGATTTTATTGAGTGAAAGTTAGTTAGTTTAGTGAGTGATAAGTGTTTTGTGCACAATGCTGGATTTAGAAATCGTTCCGGAGCGCTCCCTGGGCTGCGAGGCCTGGGAGTTTGTTCTAGGTAAGCTCCCGCTTAAGTTTACGAATTACGTCAAGAATTTGCGTTGTATTTCAATGGGACGCGGCTTATGCAATGGTGCTTTAGAGGATTTATCAATTAATCAACCGTTTAAAGCCGTCGCAGCCAGCGAATCAGGGTCTCATTGATTTTTTTTCGAAATGTCAGTCGAGCCTTTGTTTCGTCTGTGCAGGTAATGTTTATTTTTTTTCGCTACACTTGACCATGAAATCTTTGCGATGTTTATTCATAGTTTGTATTATTACAATTGCTTTATATTCTATTAACCGTTCGTTGGTTTGAAGAACAATTTCAATATGATATAGGGAGGTAGTGTCGTGATTGCTATGTCGACCTAATTTACTTTGTTGTTTACAATAACAATGTTTTTTTAAATCATAAAACACTTGTTAATAATATTTACTTATTTGAATGTCTTACAGTCATAAATTATTGCTCCTTAAATTTATTATTTACTTACTTTACATCTAAGTAAGATAGAAGGTACCTACTTTCTTGGTAAGTGACTAAGTCCTTGATCCTTGTAATCATAAACAGGAACAAGAAAGTAAGTACTATAGTTACATAAGTAGTTGAACTGACTTTCTTTTAAAAGACTACTAGCTGGTGCCCGCAACTCTTTAACTATGCGGAATAAAAAGTAGCCTGTGTATTTATAGATCAAATAGATATTTAAAGTAGATTATTAATGTACTTTTTAAATTTATACATTCAAACTAGATAGTAAAGCCAAATACTGTAAGGTGTAAGGGCATGCACTTCTGACTTCTCAGAGTGACATGCATTTAAAATAAGTACTATTAATGCGCAAGTTTGGATGGATGGATGTATGGATGGGTGTTTGTTACTCAATCACGCTCCAACGGCTGAACGGATCTGGATGAATTTTGGTACAGAGATAGATTATAGTCTGGAATAACACATAGGCTACTTTTTATCCCGGAAAATTGAAGAGTTACTGCGGGAACCGAAATTTCAATCCACGTGGACGAAGTTACGGACACTAGCTAGTTAAGAAATAAATACTACTCACTTCAAATGGTGAAGGAAAATATTGTGTAAACCTGCATGCCTAAGAGTTCATTGGCCAGTGTGGACTATGGCTAAAACCTTCTCTTTCCGAGAGGAGACTCGTGCTCAGTAGTGAGCCTGCAATGGGTTGAAATGATGATGATGAAAATAATGCACATTATAATCAAGGATCAAGGATGAGGAACGAAGGAAGCTAAATTAGCTATAATCTGCCAAAGCAGACAAATCTATGTAGTACAATGTGTAGCTTGCACATGTATCTTGCGATATATTCACCACCTAATAAGCCTACAAATTGGAAGATTTGTGTTGTGTGGTGTTGTGGCGGTGTGAATTGCTGGCTTATTGGGCAGTGAATATCGTAAGATTGTACCTAGATTTGTCTGCTTTGGCGGATTGTAGCAAATTAACCTTCATGTTCCTTGATTATCGTTGGACTTCCTGAAAATTACGCCTGCTTCCAATCCGTCTATCCAAGAAATGCACATTATGCTTCTTCAGCCATCGGTGCGAGCATTAAGATTATTTAACTTTTTTACCACTATTCTATAATATCTATTCCTAAATCTGTAGTTATTGCACAATTGTGGTGAAACATCAAGATTTCACTTTTCTTTAAATAACACTAAGCCATCTGAATTCTGAATATTTTTTTTGTGTATCAATAATTTATTTGTAGCATATTTAGCCATAGCTTTAGTAACATTTTCAATTTATTAGGTAATCACAATGCATAAGCTATAAAATAGTATATACTTATAGTACTTGTGTCTAGCAAGTAAGTCTATTAATGCATACCAACCGTCGCAGTATATGTGACTATCATGACTATCACTCATAATTTATAATCTAGTCATTCATGATTATCTTTAAATAAATCTTATAGTACTTGTAAGAAAAACAAGTAATAAACGTTTTTTTTAATGAGCTTTTTTTAGATAGATAGATAAATGCTTTATTGCCACACAAAACATTAAAAAGAAACAAAAAAGTTAAACTTTTATTATTTGTTAAATAATAAAAGACAGACAAGACAAATCAAAAGGGCCCCAGCTCGATGGGCTTTCGTCGTTTTTTTACAGAGTTCAAACGTTTTTGCAGAGTTCCCATAGCCGCCTTCCAGTGTGCCACCTCCTGGCTCGAAGACCCTGGATATCATCTAGGACCAGAGTACATGTCAAGGCGAATCAAACAAGCCTAAACTCGATGGGATTGCATCTTTTAATTTCAGAGTTCCCATAGGGTCACAGCTGTCTTCCGACTCCATCATCTGATCGACTCCATATCATAATAATATTATCCATCCAATTTACTTAACATAGATACATGCAAAATTTCAGCTCAATCAGAAACTAGGAAGTGGGTCAAATTTAACTTGCAAGATATTGATTAGATGCAGACAGTGAGACATGTGATATAAATAAAAGCTTGTAAAAATCAATGTCTACTAATATTGTAAATGCGAAACTTTGGATGGATGGATGTTTGTTACTCAATCACGCCAGAACGGCTGAACGGATCTGGATGAAATTATGCACAGAGATAGATTATAGCCTGGAATAACACATATACTTTTTATCTCGGAAAATGAAAGAGTTTCCGCAAGAAGCAAAAAAAACCCCTATCCACGCGGACGAATACGCGGGCATCAGCTAGTGTTAGGTACTATATTAAAGTGACCAAATCTGGAGACGAAAGTTATGTGAAAAAAAAAGCTTAATTATTGAACTTGAGTAAACAATGATTTATAAACAACATAGTTCGACGACCTCCCTCGCGCAGCTGTGCAAACGATTGCTCTGTAAACACAAGAGTCAGGGTTCGATTTTTGAGTCAATTTTGAATGAAGCTCATCAGACGTCGCACTTTACAGCATTAGCGCGGTTTAAGGCCGACCATACACGGACAGCAGTCCATCCTGACTGCTTCAAGCTGCGACTGCATAGTGAACTACAGTCTTCTACGTACACACATACATGGAACCGCTCGAGCAGTTGCGACTTCTTCGGGTGGTTGGCAGCAGTTATCAATGGTAGTTTCAAGCTGTTGACTAAGACTGCAAGAGCGGTCCGTGTATGTTGAATGTTGATCACTGGCTAACTGGTCGAGCAGTCCGTGTATGACCGGCCTTAGGCTTTATCCTACGTGTGCATCAGCGACAAACGCGACAACGCGACAAACGTGACAACGCGACACGACAGTATCAACCAGTAGGTATCTGACCCTTCACGTGGCCTACGTTGTCGCATAGATAAGTTTGTCATTTTCTAAGAAGTCGTATCGCGTCGCGTCGCTTTCGTCGCTCACCTATGGCAACGGGTCACCGATAATCCTAGGATGCACACACTACAGTCACAGAATAGTAACTTGCTACAGTTAATGCCGGCACCACAAAACAATAATACAGCACTCTTAAAAGGTCATTGACCCGACCAATTGTCCAATCGTCTAACAGTAAAAATAGGAAACCTGTATTAAAATGCATAAAAAAATGCATAAACTAGAGTCTAGACTTAGAGGTTATAGTACAAGAGCCGGCTAATTTTTCTTTACCTCTTCGCAAATTTCTTTTTTTATATTTTTCGTAAAACATTTCAACGAAATTGATTACGTACCTATTTATATATTCTATGATTGCGTAGGTATGTCGTATGCCGATTTTATCTGCGTGTCGGAAGAATGCTTTCGTCAATATCAATAATATTTACAAATTCATTGGGAACATTATTGTTCTTTTCAATAGTTAATAGTAAACAAAGTATAATCTGCGTAGGGGCAATAACTACCTAGAATTTTGCGTATTAAGTACAAAGTTGTTTGTGCTCTCTATTCTACGTTTACCTGATAAAATTGTGACGACGTAATTTTCATCCTGAGGCGTGTCCTAGTTGTGACAATGCATATCATTCGATTGAACGCTGACCCAAGTCGGTGACTGGATGGGTGACCGAATTTTGAGGTTCAAACTTCAAAGGCCTTTTCGTTTCCTCCATGCCTCGGAATCACGTTAAGCTATTGGTCGCGGTTATTATCACTAACATCTGATAATAATCTTTACCTTAGAGTTGAAAAACTCTTAGTCGAGTCGCATGCGCAAGGACCTGGGAAGTCGGAATCCAGTGCATTATTATTCCAAGAAAACTGCTGAAAAAGAGAGAGAGAGAGAAAGAGAGAGAGATAGAAAAAGAGAGAGAGAGAGAGAGAGAGATTTTAGATAGAATTTTCGACCAGCTGAAGAACCTACTACGTATTTAGTATAGTAGCTAATGACTTCGTTAGCCTAGCTTATTAACACCGTGTTCGAGCTCGATTTTGACTTGTCCGTCATGGTATGAAATAAATTGTACTTACCCCAAAAACTTTTATGGAATCACTAGCTGATGCCTGCGACTTCGTCCGCGTGGTATAATTTCTATGTTATTCCCGCGGGAACTCCTTAATTTTCCGGGATAAAAAGTAGCCTACGTCCTCAACTATGCCAAAATCATGTCGATCCGTGCTCCGTTGCGGCGTGATTGAAGGACAAACAAACACACTTTCGCATTTATAATATTAGTAATATTAGTATGATATGGCATCAGTTTCAGCGTTGAGGCCAATAGGCATGATGACTGATTTTGAAAAATGGTCAGATTATGTTCGGAAGTATCTACTATTTCGAAAAAATATCTTAGTTCAGCAGAAAAATAAAGTTTAGTAGATAAAATTAGCATTTGAAATTTAAATTTTAAAATTCACGCCAAAACGTTCGGCGGTGTCATGGCGTCGTTGTGACGTCACTATTGTTTTTACCAATGTACTCTGTGCACTGTGCAGTAAGCAATAGTGTGATTTTCAAAGCTCGAAAACAAACAATTGTGACGTCATTCGCTTCTTTGTGTTATATGCAATATGGCGGATTGCTGTATTTTATAGTTTTATTTTATCAAAATAAATAGCAATCTCACTCGATATTGAAAAATAAATACGTTTTTTATATTCCATGAATCCTATTTCATTAGATAAATTCATAATTGCATTGATTCTTGGTTACTGTCATCATGCCTATTCTGATGTACCTACGCATCGCTTAAACTATAATGACAGCTCTATTTATATGTATTGACTATTGATATCCCTATGAAAGGGACCCTTTCATAGGGATGTGGAAAGGGGGGGCACTAGATTTGGAGCTTTCATATTTTTAGTTTAGTTTAGAGATTGAGTTAAAACAGAATTGGCCACATTGTCGGGGGTTTGGACCAAAATGATTCATGGTCCAAGGTCAAATAACGTAAGCCAAATAGATACGATGAGCGATGACCTAGTTTACCCGCCTCATAATGTCTCTAGTTATTATTCCAACCATTTGAAATAATAATTAATAAACGCCTATTGCTTTGATAGAGCGCTATGTGGTATATCGCTAGTTAGACAAAGGTTGGAAGACAACAATGAATATATGGAACAATAATAATTGTTCGAATGCTTGCGATTTCTGATGAATAATAATAGTATGGACTTATGGTTCAAACAAACATCGTAACTCGTGAGTTTATAATGTTCTCGAAGGTGTGTGAAGTATGCCAATCCGCATTTGGCCAGCGTGGTTGACTATAGGTAAAGCCTTCTCATTCCGACAGGAGGCTCGTGCTCAGTAGTGAGTTGGCAATGGGATGAAAATTGATATGTTGATGATGGCACAAGTTTGGACATTTCATTTTAATGGGCAAACTTAATTGATTGATAAAGTCGGTAGTCACGTCTAGTGCAACTGATAAGTTCCCTTTCTTCCTCTCTGAAGATGCCTGAAAAATGCATTATGTCTCTGTATATGACGGTCGTCATAAAGTATCGGTCATACCCCAACATTTGAGTCGAACTGACTCCACGAGATTCCAGGCCAGCTGATTATTATTAAAACATAAGCTACCAAGATACCTACTTGGTTTTCAGTGGGAAATCAGCAGACGAAAAAGCGTCATAGGTTTAAATAAATAAATATATAAATAAATAAATAAAAGCTTTATTGTTTACATTATTGTTAGTGGTTGAATACAATTTATATTAAGACTAAATAAAAAAATAAAAAATAAAACTAACAACAAAACATTTGGAGACAACCTCAGCATTGCCGAGCATACGTTTGCGTTTACTCAATAACGTGGGCTCCCCTAACATATAATTTCTAGAAAATCCCGAACGCAAGCGAGGCCAGGCCAGCTAAAAGGTAGAGGTATTTATATGTCAAAACATCAGCTACAAAGCTACTTGGATTCCAGTGGAAAATAATCAGACGAAAAACCTATGGGTACGTCATGTTTTTTTCAATAAAGCCGGCCTAACGAAGAATTTCTAGAAATTCCCTCGACACGAATGTAGCAAACAAGGTTAGCTAGTCATTAAAAAAACATAAGCTAGTAGCTTTTATACTAAGGTACTTGGTCTCCGGTGGGAAATGAGCAAACGAAAAAGCGTGTTCAAACGTTTGCACCAGTGTCATTAGCATTTCGCTTATCGGCCATTACTGGCAAAACAAATGTAATTATCGTAGACATAACAACCTATATAAAATTAACGGTTGTGTTTGGTGACGTGACTTTGCATTTACATAGTTATCCCTGTTACATTTTTTCAAACTAAGTAGGTACTTACTTATGTATGTAGTATTTTGGTTGTTTACTCATGCTTAAGAAATACCTGAGGGCTGTGACAAGTTTGTTGTGATAATCACCATGTACTTATATTATAAATGCGAGAGTGTGTTTGTTTGTTTGTTTTTTCCTATAATCAAACCGCAATTGCATGGGTAAGTATATTTGAGTAAATGGAGAGTGGCTTTTCTATTGGAAAATCAAAGAATTCCTACGCAATATTTCAAAACCTAAATCCTTAACCTAAGTAACGGGCATCATCTTATTTTATCATAAATTGGACAAAGGTCTCTTAATTTTGATGGTGACATACTTAATTAAATTACTTAAGTCCATACATAACCTACTCACTGCGTTAAAAATGTGCATTGAGTTTATAATTTAAACCTATATTTCTGATTGTGGTTTGGTGGTGGCAAATTATTCCAACACGTACGTGAAGGCGCCCTAACACTTAACAGACAGTAAATATCTACTGCAGCGAAATGATGCGATGATTTGAAATATTTTTTATCTACAGCGATCTCACCTGATGGTTTATAGGTACTAAGGTTACCTGTCCATAGAATCTAAGCGGAGATTGTTAAGCTAATCACATTATTGATGGGTCCTTCAAAATCTGGTTGGTCGACTTGAAAGTTGAAACACCACCGCTCCCCTTCGATTAAGAGCATTATAGGCTCCATAAAATTGAACCTTTTGATAAATTTACCAAGTAGTAGTTAACCAATCCCCCAAAATAATGGTTGACTAGCTGATGCCCGCGACTTTGTCCGCGTGGTTTAAGTTTTTTTAACTCCCGCGGGAACTCCTTCATTTTCCGGGATAAAAAGTAGCCTATGTCACTCTCCAGGACCTCAATTATACCCATGCCAAAAATTACGTTGATCTGTTGTTTCGTAATTGAAGGACAAACCAACAAAGAAACACACTTTCGCATTTACAATATTAGTATAGATATACCTAGATGGACATTAAAATTGGCCTGGCATATCATTTATTCACAGTGGCTTTTTCTTCTTTCCAGGAATGCATTTCTCCCAGGCGGTGTCGATTATACAGAGTCAAGTTGGCACAATACGAGGCGTACAAGTCCTCTACAGTGATCAGGTAACATATAAGAAACATAATGTAGTATAAAGATTCATATATAAGATGAAAGAACAAAAATATCCACCAGGGGTTCCCGGACAAACACCCTTAAACACCATTTTCCTACAACGCTTAGGTTAGGGTATGTGTTTAATATAACTGCCATACCCCTAACAGGTTAGACCGCTACCATCTTAGATTGCATCATCACTTACCATCTGGTGAGATCGCAGTCAAGGGCTAACTTGTAGTGGAATTAAAAAAATATGCAGCTTTTTCAGAATAGGGCTTCTGATTCCATTGCGATATACGAATTAATGAAGCGCCTTGTATAAAAATTGTTTACAGCCTTTCTTATTGTTTCTGATTGTGAAATGCGCACGTTTTTATGAATCACTTTAAGTTTATTGCTTTACTTAACGAAATAAAGGCTTGGTTATCAATACATAGTATAGTTACGCGTCATATTCGTAACTCGTAAGACAGTGTGTACAGATGGTTTATTAATACGCATACAATTTACGGCTTGTTTACTTTTAATTACTTACTTATCATGAATAAATAATCCATACCATATAATATTATATGACTGCCTGGTTGGTCTAGTGGTTAGCATAGTCGACTGCGGATCACGAGGTCCTGGGTTCGATTCCCGGTCGGGCATAAAAGTTAGGTATTGGGTTTTTCAATTAAGAAATTCTCAGTGCCAGCCCGGAGTTGGAAGTTGGCGGTGTTTCACCCCCGTGCCTCGGAGAGCACGTTAAGCCGTCGGTCCCGGTTATTATCACTAACATGATAATAGTCGTTAAAGCCCGCCAACCCGCATTGGAGCAGCGTGGTGGGTCTAAGCTCTAATTCCCGCTCTCCTATGAGAGTGGAGGCCTGTGCCCAGCAGTGGGACGTTAATAGGCTGTAGTAATGAGATGATGATGATATAATATTATAAATGCTTTTTTTTATCCACTACAAGTTAGCCCTTGACTGCGATCTCACCTGATGGTAAGTGATGATGCAGTCTAAGATGGTAGCGGGCTAACCTGTTAGGGGCATGGCAGTTATATTAAACCCATACCCCTGTTCGGTTTCTACACGGCATCGTACCGGAACGCTAAATCGCTTGGCGGCACGTAATTGTCGGTAGGGTGGTAACTAGCCACGGCCGAAGCCTCCCACCAGGCCAGACCAGGAAAAATTCAGAAATTATAAATTCCCGAATTGACCCTGCCGGGGATCGAACCCGGGACCTCTGCACGTTAAGACAACAGCGCTACACACTGCGCCACGGAGGTCGTCAAAAGACATGCGAAAGTGTATCTGCTACGTATATCCGGGCCCCGGCGCGGCGTATGACAAAAGGCCTATTGCGCATTATAAGAATATGTCTCAAGTGTCTTTTAAGTAATATCTTATATTTTGTATGCGCGTGTCTGATCCGACAACAAATATCTTGTAAACAGAGATGCACAGACCGCGGCCCGCGGGCCGCATGCGGCCCGCCGGTCGAATACTGGTGGCCCGCCGACAGCAAAAATAATACTCTCGTACATTCGAAAAATATTGAATTCTATTCCAGAATAAAACCAAAAAAAATATGTTCGAAAAGTAATTTGAATCTCGCGCGCGCGCTCTTAAGTGCGCTTATCGGTGCGCCGTGCATGCGTCGGTAACAGCGGTCGGTAATGTTCGTGCTGATCTCGGTTAAATTCGTTTTCTTGAGGAAGCGCCGCGGCCGGCGCGGCGGCGCGTTATCCGCGGGTTATATTGTTAGAGCAAGCGAGATAGCAATAGTCCCGAATTCCCGATTGCTCGCGTAGGTAGATACACGAAGCTTCCAGAGTCGGTTTCGAGATTTCTCCAGACAGTTTTCGACTCTATACGCGCGGTATAAAAGCCACGCTAACCGCAGCGACCGACAGTTCGGTTTTAATTTGAGTGAAGTGTCAATAGTTCTAGTGTAGATTTTAACTCGACTAGCCGGTGTATAATTGTGTTGTGAAATCGTAAGTAAAACTCTGTTATTAATAAGTGTTTCCCTACCTTTTTAATCAATTATTTTTGGTAATTTAAAAAAGGATGGGTAATTTAAGTAGGTACTGTAATTGTTTTTAGGTGCTGTGTTAATCCTAGCCAGGATTAGAACGCAACATGGACAAGCCAGGACCTAGTAATAAACGTAAGGTTAAAGATGAAAATCGGCAGTTTCAAGAAATTTGGACCGAGAAATACTTTTTTGTATGGTCACATAACAAAGTCGTTTGTTTAATTTGCAAAAATTCTGTTGCGATTGCAAAGGAATATAATGTTAAAAGGCACTATGAAACGCAGCATCCTACTTTTACCAAGTTTACAGGCGAATTAAGAAAGCAAAAAATGTTGTCTTTAAAACGGGAACTTATTGGTCAGCAAGCTATGTTTACAAAACCTATTCAAGATTCAGAAACAGCTACAGAAGTTAGTTATGAAATTTCTCGAATGATAGCAAAGCGAAGTCGCCCCTTCAATGATGGGGATTTTGTAAAAGAATGCATAGAAATTGCCGCTAAGAAAATGTGCCCAGAAGCAGCAAAAAAGTTTGAGAAAATTCAACTGAATCGTATGACTATCCAAAGACGAATTATGTCTTTGTCAGGTAATATTGCGGAACAATTAAATGAAAAAACTAATATCATTGAATTTTTTTCATTAGCACTCGACGAATCCACTGATATTAGTTCCACAGCTCAACTTCTCATATTCATACGAGGTGTTACTCAAGATTTTGAAGTCTTAGAAGAGTTATTAGGAATGTGTTCATTGAAAGGTCAAACCAGAGGAGTTGATATACTCAATGTACTTTTGGATGAGTGTTCAAAAACTAATTTGGACTTATCAAAATTATCGGGAGTTGCGACTGACGGTGCTCCTTCGATGATTGGTGTCAATTCTGGGCTAGTTACTTTGCTGAAAAAGCATCTGCAAGAAAAAAACATAAACGCTGAAGATCTCATGCAGTTTCACTGCATTATACACCAAGAAGCCCTCTGTTCTAAAAAAATTGAATTTCAAAATGTCATGAAAGTGGTAGTTTCGACTGTAAATTTCATAAAATCACGAGGACTCAATCACAGGCAATTCAAACAATTCCTTGATGACATCGAAAGCGAATATGGAGATTTACTGTATTATACAGAAGTAAGGTGGCTAAGTCGTGTATTGACACTGGAACGATTTCTAAATTTAATAGAAGAAATTGGAATATTTCTGGCGGACAAGCAAAGGGATGTCCCGGAACTTAAAAATCCTGATTGGTTGTGTGATTTGGCTTTTTTAGTTGACATTACAAATCATTTGAATGTCTTGAACACACGGCTTCAAGGCAAAAATCAACTGATATCCCAGCTCTACGCTCATGTATCATCCTTTCAATGCAAGCTGACACTTTTCAGATCGCAATTGAATTCTGGAAATTACAATCATTTTCCGAATTATAAGAAAATGGCTGAAAAATTCAACAAAACTGCGATTAATTTCAGTTATGTAGAAAAGCTAGATATTTTGATTCAATCTTTTCAAGACAGATTTTCGGAGTTTAAAAAATTGAAACCTCTGTTGGACATATTCAGCAATCCTTTCACGATTTCAGTTGAAAATGCGCCAGAGTCAATGCAGTTAGAAATTATCGACATTCAAAACGACCAAGATTTACGCAACAAATTCAACGAAGGAGACTTGCTGAACTTTTACCGCTGCATTGATAAAAATACGTACAAAGAGTTGCGTATAAACGCTCTGAAATGTGCCAGCTTATTTGGTTCTACCTATATATGTGAACAAACCTTTTCAATACTAAATAATAATAAAACAAAAAATCGAAACCGCCTTGCAAATGAAAGTTTGGAAGCAGTTTTACGTGTTGCTACAAGTAAATTTGAGCCAAATATAAAAAAGATTGTAAGCACTATGCAGTGCCACGCTTCAAATTAATAAATTCTTTTTCAATTTTAATACATATTTATCAATTCTTTATTGTCTTTAATTACCTATACTTCTGGCGGCCCGCCATCAGTTCATAATTTGCCCGAGTGGCCCCTAGTCTTAATAAGTCTGTGCATCCCTGTTGTAATATGTATGGTCTCATACAACAACCATTGCGACTGAATTTCTTATAAGTCACAAGAAATTTTCTTATAATGCGCAATAGGCCTAAAAGACGAGCCTTTCGCTCTATGTATTATGGCGCGTTTACATTAGGTCGGTGACCGAATGCGTCGCCCGTATTCGGTGTTCGGCTAACAGATAGTTACTATAAGTCGGTTATGACTTATGACCGAATACAGGCAATCGTAACAACTTTCGCACTAGGTTGGTCAACACAAACAGGTTGCGGTCAGCCGAATTACAGTTTACATTAGTGACCGAATCCGTATTCGGTCGAATACGATACGGCCAAACCGATCTTATAGAAACGCGCCACTCAATATGAAACGGTAACTCAAGATCGCTAACTTATCCTTTTTTTTTGTTTCAGAATCCACTATCAGTAGATCTAGTTATAAATATGCCGCAGGACGGCATCCGGTTGATATTCGACCCGGTCGCGCAGCGGCTGAAGATTATAGAAATATACAATATGAAATTAGTTAAGCTTAGGTATAGGTAAGTCTACAAAAAAACAACTTTTCCTTATAGCTTTTAAGCAGGCCAAATTATTCCGAGAGTGCAACAATAATAGCTTCGACTAAAATTTGAGTGGGCGCAGTTAAATTATCAAAATTTTCAATCATAAACCTGTTAGGTATTGATTTTCTTATTCACTACTATTAAAATTAACCATGTTACCGCAAGACTATTATCATGTTAGTGATTATAACCGAGACCGACGGCTCAACGTGCTCTACGAGGCACGGGGTTGAATCAATGCCAACTTCCTAATTTCGGGCTAGTACTGAGAATTTCTAGTCAGAAAAACTCAATTCTTAATTATGGCCCGACCCGGACTCCAACCCGGGATCTCGTCGGCCGCAATCGAATATGCTAACATCTAGACCAGCGAGGCAGTTATGAGGCAGAATTTATATAATATGAGTTGCTTAGTACAATATTCACTCCTTGACTTTTCTCAATCAAATGTAATCTATCCCTGACAATCCACATTTTTCTTCTCTCTTAAGAGGGTACGCTCTATTGAATCACAAAAACACTTTCTGAACGCCTCATTTTGTCTATAAGTAATGTAAAATGTTAGCCATACTAGAATCAATTATTATCGACATATTAAAAACTCAGTCACGCCCGTTATCCGACATTTATGCCGTAAGATTGCTGCGTGGTTAATATATTCTGATCGCATATCTACCGACCTGGTGACCTTTCTGTTTGTTTTGTCTCCAACCATAGCATACGTTCAGGCCTCAGGGGCATACTTCTCTTGTAATGGGGTATTTCTGTCTCTCTAAGCGGTTTTAAATCTTTTAAAGTATAAAAGATAAAGCCATGGCACGCGAGAGGCACGCGAAGGGGCCAAAATTATCTTCTTCCTCGCGTGCCTCTCCACTATTGAAGGTTGGCCGTTATCTCGTCATAATACAATGTTCTATCCTTCACTAAACGGAAAAGTGCTATTCCTATATTTCCAGCTCATCCTAAGTCATTTCTTCTACCAACGCTGACGGCCATATATCAGAACATTTCAGATCACATTTAATATAAATAAATAAAAATTAGAATACCAACACGTTAAAGTAACAGGAAACCAAACTACTTTTGGAAACTGCTCACATCCCTTCATCATCTAGAAAAGAGCTGATAATCTTCAAATGGCTAAACAGATTTTTTGAATCATAGCCAACGACAATCTCTAACAAGTTAAACATAAAAAAACTCAATCGAAATCGGTTTGGGAGCTACATTGACAGATGCACACGTTAAACTTATTACCTTTGGCAATTGCTCACATCTCTTGATCAACTAGAAAAGAGCTGATAATCTTCAAACGGCTAAACAGATTTTTTGAATCATAGCCAAGGACAATCTCTAACAAGTTAAACATAAAAAAAACTCAATCAAAATCGGTTTTGGAGCTACATTGACATATGTAGCTCCAAAACCCACACACTTTAAACTTATAACACTCTTCTAGGTTGCGTCCGGGGTAAATGAAAGGTTGTAGCAGAATAAACAGTTCCGACACGTCGATATAGAGAGTCATAATTGGTGTAGCGTGATTTTAGCGTGATTTAGAAAAATTTATGAAAACACGTTCGACTAACTTTTGCGGGGCGAGAGTGCCTTTCATTTTTCTGCCCAATTATTGACACTAGTGCATGAAAAAGTCGAGCAATATTACAACAGAATATCATAATTATTGGCGGGACTGCCTAGTCCGCGGCTAGAGGGGTAAGGCGAATATGGCCGATATCACGCGTCTATGGAGGGTAGAGGTAAGGAGTAACATCTCTTATGGGAGAAAAGTTGAAAAAGTGTCCAGTGTTTGCTATAAATAACAGTTCAAAATACTTCCACAGTGGCGCTGGTGTAGGGCAAAGGGTATGTTATGAATGTAGCAACTGTAGATGAACTGAAGTATGCGGAGTTAGAAAAGAAATATTATTGTCGACTAAAGTACTTAGTTACTAACTTACATTGTACAAAATGATGATGAATGTTTTCTTTCCTTGTTTATTTTTCAAACCTACTCTAATAATATTTGGCGCTTCCATTTAAAGGGCAATGGTGAAATTAGTACAGATCACATCTTGATTGTACACGAGTAAGGTAAAGTCGAAAAGAATTTGCTTATTTTTTTATATTTTATCAAGTTTTCACCTTAATTAATGAAGCTAGGTAAAAAAAATAAAATATGTAGGGAATCTTTTTTGATTATTTAGTTCCCGTCTCTCAGTTTAGTGTTACCATTTTATATATAATCTACCTAGTAGCTATAATAAATCTAAATTGGTAGATTATTTTGTATCGTTTTAAAAATTGTAGTTATTTTACCTGATTGATGTTTGCCTAAACAATGGGATAGCCCATTTTTTGTGGATTTTCTGTTATTTTAGAGCATTTTATTTTATCTAATAATCCCGAACAGAATGGTAATAAATGAAACAATATCATGGCAGCACTGATGCTGATGGTCTGTGTTTATGCCAATTAATGTTATATGGGTCTGTGGTTCTATGGATAACCTTAGAACCACATATAAATGAAGTCTGCTCTGTGGTTATATGGCTAAATACACGGCGACAAAGTCGCGATCATCTGGTACAATATAAATCGTGGTTTTCCTAAAGACTACATTCAGAATAAAAAGTAAAAAGATCTAATGTAAACAGTAAAAAGTACATAGATCTCTGATCATCCTGTGATCTGTTTTAACGGAATTTTGACATTTTTAAAAGTGACATTATCACATAACCTACAAATCTTTAAAACGAAATATCTTTTTTTTCTAGGTTCATTACAAAAAAATTCTTGCTTCTGAGAGCTTCGTATTCGACGCTTAACTAAATATATTTTTTTCCCACGTGTACATTAATTTTTTTTCTCAATACTATTGATGTATGGAACTTCGCCATTGTTCTTTACCCTGATGTTAATGTGGCGCCCCCAATTTAATGCATTAGTTACTCCTTATCTCTACACTCCATACATGCGTACCGTGGTTAATTCGTCCAAGCTCAAGGGTCAAACATGCCTGATTTATTTCCCCAGTGGCATGTGCTTCAACTCTCCGGAGATCACGCCCTCCATAGAGCAGGTAGAGCACTGCTTTGGCGCGACACACCCCGGTCTCTACGACAGCCAGCGGCATCTGTTCGCGCTTAACTTCCGGGGGCTGTCCTTCTACTTCCCCGTCGATAGTAAATTTGAGGTGAGTCCCTCCTCTCCTGAGGGAACTTTTGTGACTGTCGCTATTAAATTCAATAAAAGTTTTGCATTATCCTTTTATTTGTCTGATTGACATATTAAGGTACAGCAAATACGGCTGGGTCGAATTTGTATATTGTATATTGTATAGACCAGTAATCGCTGATATACTAAAGGAACATAAGAACAATTAAAAACATAAAATTTAAGAGATATTTTTGATTCTAAACAAATTCATTCAAAGGCTAAACTGTTTAACTGTAGATTTTTGACTGTAGAACATAATGATAGAAAAATATGCTTGTCTTAATTTCCGCATAATTTACAAGTTACAACAAAATAGTTTTTGATCACTATTTATTTTAATTTTATTAAAAGAGCAACCGCTGACTTTCTTGCTTCTTTTCAGTTGGAATGGCATTCCGAACCAGTGGTAGATTCACTAGAGGATTCAAAAGCAAACTTTATAAAAAAGTTTTTTTTTTAAAATTTGTAAAAGCCATTGGTGTAATGTTTCAGCCCGGATACGCACACGGTTTGGGCTCACTCCAGTTCCCGAACGGCGGCTCGCCCGTCGTCTCTCGAACGACGATATACTACGGTTCACAACATCAGGTGAGATTTCTGTCGAGCCAAACTATATTAACATACTCGTAATCCACAAAACTATCATTAACTAGGCTTAATCTTAAGAGGCCGGCGAACGCCGCTCGCAACTTCTATTCGAACCACAAATATAAATTTGCCGGTATATTGCTATCTCTACTTGGCTAATGACACATTATCGCGTGCAAGCGCGATAGCAATATCAGCGTACAGAATTTGTTATACATTTAGTCTTGTTCCGTGAATACCAAAAATGATGAATGAAATTTTTTTGTGTTCTAACTTCGTGTTGTTATTCTGTAACTTGACAATATAGGCTATGTTCCTGATCAATTAGTATGTGAGATATCGTTGGTTTTAATATAAAACAAATAAGGA
This sequence comes from Erebia epiphron, assembly GCA_963932025.1. Classification (NCBI taxonomy): domain Eukaryota; kingdom Metazoa; phylum Arthropoda; class Insecta; order Lepidoptera; family Nymphalidae; genus Erebia; species Erebia epiphron. The sequence continues at coordinate 5,602,116 of OZ009948.1, forward strand.
GAAAACATGTCATAAATGTCGTAAAAACATGCGAAACGCAATGTACTTACATTTAATTTTGGGAAAGTATTTTGAAAAAATTATTATCCAGGGACCTAGATAAATACAAGTTCAATCTTAATAATCGCATAATATGGTGGAAATGTTCTCTAATTACAAATTATTTTGGCATTACGTTTGTATGGGCAATGCGCCCTCCGCTGGCCCGTTAAGCCCGCGATTTCATTCGCGCGGATTTTTTTGAAGTCTCGAGGTAACTCCTTAATTTTCAAGGATAAAAAGTAGCTTATGTTCTCCCCAGTGATACAACCTATCTCTGTACCAAATTTCATTAAAATCGGTTGTAAACATGGACCGTTAAAGTGTAGCAGACATACAGACAAACATACTTCTGCATAGTTTCATCAAGCTTCAAGAGATTTCAATATTTTTGACATAGTTTTGTTTACTGTGTTCTGATTTTCTTCCCGCTTTGGTAAAGTATGCTGTTTGTTCGGTTAGTAATGACAGAGTTGCAATTTTTCTGAGCTCGGATGCTGAGCTGTAAGAATGCATTGTCTTGAGTACCTAATGCAATGCATTCTTCATACGTGGCAGCCATAACGCCCATAAACTTAATGATTTATTCAAATTCGGGCTGGTTTGGTTTGAATTTATGATAACGTTGCTAATTCTGCTGATAGAAAAACGTTAAACCTGCGAAACGGTAGATACTTTAAATTGAGCCGATACATTTTCCAAAGTAGGCAGGGTGTATTAGAAATCATCCACTGAAACTTAGTCGTTAACTCGAATTTTTAAGGCACCTGAAACCTAAACGACGAATTGTTCTTTCACCACTGCATGTCACAAACATTTTTGGCGTTTTCAAATCGGCAAATATTTTTACACCCTTGCAGTTGACAAGATCAGCCAGCGGCGGCAGATGTTCGGCGCCATTGGCTGACCTCCCACTGTCTTGCTATAAACATCAGTTGCACTTGCGACGGTGCGACGTTCTTAGATCTCCCACTGCTACGCTTGGACTGCGGTTGCATATTTATACGGAAGGTAATCTCTTGAACTCCTTAGACTCGACATTAACGTTATCATTATGTTCTTTATCAACATGACTCCGCTCGCTTTCATTGCCACCCTTATTATCATTGCAAACGTTAATCGTGTATTTCTCTTTGCTACTGCAATCTGTATAAAAAATATCGTGTCTGTCTTAATCGTAATCACCATCCGAAATTGAAATCACTAATCAAGTACCCGTAATCTATATTCTTATTTTTACCACTTGCGCTGTACTTTTATGTTATCAATTTGATTGTCTTCATCATCATCTTAATCAATATCTCATGTTTTAGTATTAATTAAAACATGTGATACTGATTAAGACGAATAATTTATGATGAATAATTATATTCATCTCCATAATTACTATCATTATCTTTCTCATTCCTTTCTTCAATATCACCATCATTACCTACTTTTTTTTCATATGTAGATATATAATAACTTTTCTGTTTCCTATTTACTCTTACAGGTGTCAGATCAGGCGAGCCCGCGTCAGCCAGGAGACGCGTGGTCCGTTTCGGTGACAGCTGTCAAGCGGTGTCACGCGCTCTGGCCGCTCCTGCGCGCCTCTACTACAAGGCCGACGATAAGATGCGCATCCATCGGCCGACCGCGCGCCGCCGCCCTCCCCCCGCCTCCGATTACTTCTTCAACTACTTCACGCTTGGTCTGGTGAGATTACACCTTTATGAATTGTAATTTGATTGCACCTAGTTTACTTTTGACATAATTAATAATCATATTACCGTTTAACAAAACTACATATTTTCTACTCAAAGCTTGATATTGAATCGTATCGACGACTCATTCGGCTTTACTAACAGACAAAAATCAAATATGAATATGAAATTATTTATATGATTAAGATTATTAATTATTTATATGATTAAGATTTAATTGTTATGCTAATTTTGAAAATAAATCTTGTAATAAATTTATTCGTTTAGTTTAACATTTTATGTTGCTATCATGCTCCCTTGTGTTATTTACTTGAAAAGTAACAAAATCAGCAACACATGCTGTAAAAAATCGCATGTGTTTTTGATTTCATTAATTTAATTAAAGTCTGTTGTCGATATAAATTAGAAACAAAAAGGGACCAAATAGCAAACCTTGTGGTACCCCACAAGTATTTAAAAATGCAATAATATGTAGAATAACCATCGTATACGTGTTCCAGGACGTGTTATTCGACGCGCGTACGCACCAAGTGAAGAAGTTCGTGCTGCACACAAACTACCCGGGGCATTATAACTTCAATATGTATCATCGCTGCGAGTTTGAGCTTAATGTTCAGCCTGACAAGTAAGTATAATGGAAATCGCGTTCAGCCATGAAACTTTCAAGAAGTATTCAGTGCTTCAAACTTATCTGATAACGTATCTATTAAAATAAAAATAAAAACAAAAACTTCTCAGGCATAAAAATTAGTTCCAATTTTGGCCACCGGCTCAGATAAGATGGACGGAAAGCGATTTGCTTCCTGGTTTCTAATTCAAACCGCTAGGGTATGGAATGCCCTTTCGGCTTCCGTTTTCCCCTCTGGACCGGCAAATAAGTTCACCACACCACATTGCTCCACAATAAGTTCGTCATGCCCTGGAGATTTATTTCTAGCCTCTCGTGTTACATTCCAGGTGCGAGTCGAACGCGCTGGTGGAGTCGCGCGGCGCGGTGTGCATCACGGCGTACAGCAAGTGGGAGAGCGTGTCGCGCGCACTGCGCGTGTGCGAGCGCCCCGTCGTGCTCAACCGCGCCTCCTCAACCAACACCACCAACCCATTCGGCTCCACCTTCTGCTACGGCTACCAGGATATGATCTTCGAGGTGACGGCCTTTTCTATCTAGCTTGTACAGATCCGGTTCGAAGGACCACTGTCACAATTGTGGCTGTAGACTCCATCGACTGAATTGATAACTGTTAGGCATACAATAAGTGCTGAACCACCGCTCTTCCAAAAAATAAAACTCCACCGACCCCTTCGGCTCCACCTTCTGCTATGGCTACCAGGATATGATCTTCGAGGTGACGCCTTTTTCCATCCATATCCATAGCTCGCTTGTTCAAATCCGGTTCTTAGGACCACTGTCACAAATGGCGCTGTAGATTCCATAGGCTGAATTAATGATTGCCATAACCCAAACAGATTAGGTTAGTTATGTAGGTTAAAAATTGAGCTCGCTTCGCTTACCCATACTTACTAATATTAAAAATGCGAAAGTGTGTCTGTTTGTCTGTCTCCTACGCTCATCTTTTCTACCAATTTTGATGAAATTTGGTGTAGAGCTAGGTTGCAACCCGGGGAAGGACCATAGGCTTTTTATCCCAGAAAATTAAGTTGTTCCCGGGGGAATCAAAAATCTTAATCCGCGCGGGCGAAGTTGCGTTCATCATCTAGTTCTTAATATTTGTTTTGTAAAAACAAATATAAACAAAAAACAAATATAAAGCGGTTTAAATTAATTTCCACCATTTTTATAAACAACTACATATTTCGCAAATAAAAAGCAAAAAATACGTGCTCGCTGCGCTCGCATTTTTATCAGCCAGTTAGCCCTATCTCGCCCGGTTGTTAGGAACTACTAAATTACTTATGCTAAATACTTACCTGAAAGCACACTACTGATTTCAGCCAGTTAGCCCTATCTCGCCCGGTTGTTAGGAACTACTAAATTACATATGCTAAATACTTACCTGAAAGCACACTATTGATGTTAATGGCCTCTCATTGACATTACATAACTTACCATAAAAAATTGTACAACATTCTTTGCAAATAAATTATTATTTATTTATTTATTTATTTAGAATTATCTACTTTGGTTGTTAGGTAACAGTGATTTAAATATAACCTATTTTGCACAACAATTATATTATATGATAACCATTCTGCTTGTTTCAGGTGATGTCCAATAACTACATAGCGTCGATAACCCTGTACCAACCAGAGGGCACCCGGCCACACTACGCCGTCAGCTCTATCGCGTGACATACCAAGGTGACATACCAACTAACTAAAACTATAGAACTCATAAATTTTCCGGGATAAAATAGCATGTCACTCTCAAAGTCCTCCATTATACCCATACAAAAAATCACTTCGATCCGTTGCTCTATTGCGACGTACTTGGTACATGCCACTGTTTTTATTCGGCTAAGTTAAAAAGCATGTATGTACAGCTTGTATCTTAAGCCCATTAGCTCAATAAAACTACCTTTATTGCAACCAGTGAAGAAGGGTCATTTTTGATCACTCAGAGGGAAAAATTAGTGTTTGAATTTAGAACCGAGTGGCTTGGCATTTCTATTTCATTGACTCATGAAACGTTCAGAAATCTGTTTTTTATCCAATGTAATATTTTTATTATGATTTATTTTCTTTTAAAAAATAACTATTGAATTTTTAATTAATTTGTGTTTTGACTAATCTATGTATTTTTACGCGTAAAAAAGGCATTTCTTCATTGAATTTAAGCATAAAAGTGCTCTTTTGGAGTTAATGTTGTGAAAAAATATTTTTATGGAAAACTGTTTTTTATGGTGCAGTTTCCTTCAGAAAAGACTACTTTTAGTAAAAACAAACTATCAAATTTTAAGTTTTTCCCAATCCAAAAATCCCTCCGGTATTAATACCGGTATTGAAAAAAACCGGTATTCGAAAGCCCTATTGTAAACCCTCTTAGAGGTTGGTAAACATTATATCGGTTAAGCGACAGAATTTTGTATATTTAGACAAAACTTTTAAAACTGCGTATCATCAATCAATCAATCAAATAAATATTATAAATGCGAAAGTTTGGATGGATGGATGTATGGATGGATGTTTGTTACTCAATCACGCCAGAACGGCTTAACGGATCTGGATGAAATTTGGCACAGAGGTAGATTATAGTCTGGAGTTCCCGCGGAAACCAAAAATCCTCAATCCACGCGTAGTCGCGGGCATCAGCTTGTAACACATTAAATAACGTATCTAGAGCCCTTAATTGTTTATCCTAAAAGGTTTCTTTCGTTACCAGGTATCCCCGAGCAAAGGTAAAAAGTTCACATCCTGAATGCAGTCAGTTTGTCAGTAAAAACAAAACATACTCCACCGGTGTGGCCCCAGCACTAGCGCGCGGACCCCCTGGCAAAGTGAAACATATCCTGAAAACATGCAACCTAAGAGGTAACAGTATTTAACAAAAAAAAATGTGATAAAAACTGTGAAAAAAAAACTATAAAAAAATAAATAAAAGTGAGTGACCGATCTCAAGGCGTGTTAAATAAGTTTTATTTAATTCCTTAGCAGCAATGGACAGTAAATAATATTTCTTTTTAAATCATGTAAGTTACTAGACAAGGTTTTCTCTTAATAAATCGTAATAATAATAAATAAATTAGTCCAATGTGTTCTTAAGTTTTACAACTGGAAATAATCTGATGATTTTCATGAGAAAAAAAATGTACTAGAATTAAGATGTAAATATCTTTGGATCGGAGAGTACTATGAAATATTATGTAATATCAAAAAATCTAATGTATTTTTTCTAAATTGAAAGCGTTTGCTAGGGCGTGTGTTATTGTGATAAAAATTACTAAAAAAAAAAATGTGCAAAAAATATTTTTTTCTCGATAGCACCACAATGTTGCCATTGACGGCTTCTTATTAGTGTATAGTGTTATTTAATTTATGTAAATTATTAGGCTATAGTTGACAAAGTTTTCGACTTTTCGGGAGATCAATTTATATATTTTGTATCGAATTAACTATAAATTTTATTTATTTTAACAAGAAAAACACTAATATTTTCATAGTAGGAACTGCATACCCTGTTCAACTTCTTTTTTCGAAAATCATTTTTAAAAATATAGTGTAAAAAATTTAGTGTAGTCCCTAATGTGAATTTATTGTCTTTTATTTTTTTAATATGATTATGACGTATTTTATTTATTCACGTATATGCGTCTACAAATTATTTTAATTACTTTTCGATTATTTACAATATTTATTATACTTGGTGGGGTTTGACTCTTGTATTCACTTGTAGACATGAAATTCTTGTGCGATTCATAATTGCTCTTAAAAAGCTCATAATATTATTATATGACCAAACAAGGAAAGTAATGTAGCTAATGAATTTGACAGTGCAGTTTGACAATATGATATTTTATTTGATTAAAAATCCTTAAATTTTAAGTAAAAAATGACTTAACCATACATGTAGTATTTGATCTTACCACCTTAAGTACCTAAACTAAAAACTTATATATTATAGTTGTGATAAAATAAAATAAACGCAGTATGAAAATATGCAGTAAATTTCAAAAGGTCTATGCGAATATGACTAATGACGGTCAAAAAATACTCTTCACTTAAAATTGCTGCAAATGAATACAAGTAGTATAAATTAACTTTATTAATGATATTTTATTAATAAAAAAAATGGGAGCCCGTTTTTTAATCAACTTGTTTGTCTTTGCTCACAATGTGCGCAAGTAGGTCAGGATTTAAGCTTCGGCGCTTGGGATGTGTATAAAACGATGTTTGAGTGAATGTGTGTTAGTTTAATGTCACAATTATACTTCTTGCATATGAAAGGGCCTTAAGTAATTTTTTATCATCATAATTATTACAAAAAATATGGCCGTGACTTCGCCCGCGTGCCTTTAGGTTTTGGAAAATATCATGGGAATTTATTGATTTTTCAAGGTAAAAAGTAGCTTGTGTCCTTCCATCAGTCAAAATTATTTGAACAGATGGCATGTGACAGTGTAGCAGACAGGCAGATACACTTTCTAGTAATCGCTTGGGCATACTGTACGTACACGAATAAAGTGACATTATCATAAATTCGAAAAGTGTTTCTGTCTGTCAGACTATCGATATGTTTGTTACCTTTACGTTGCCCATCAGTTTACCAGATTTTGAAGGTTACAAAAAAGCTTACATCTCGGAATCGTGCACAGGGTACTTTTATTCATGAAAATGAAAGAGTTGCAAAAAAGATATTTTAGGGAAAAAACACGGACATCCTCTAGTAGTCAGTAGTCTGTCAAATTGATGTAAAATTTAAAATTATACTATTGTAAAAAATAACACACAATTTGAAACTTACTATAGCTACAAATAAAGCTTAGCGCTCATTCACATGCAAGAAAAACAAAATAAAAATATTAAGTATCTCAGTATAGTTCAGACCAAAATAAAATATACGTGGTTATTTTTTTTAACTAAGATTTATTTACTCGTATACTAGAAAAATTATAGCTCAATTCTTACTCTACTGTGAGTTCAATGCAATATTTTGCTTATTTTTTTTCGAAAATTGGGTACATGGCCAATATACCTACATACATTCAGAATAATCCATACTAATATTAATAAAAATGCGAAAGTGGGTCTGTGTGGTACCTTTTCACGACTCATTTGATGAAACGATCTTCGAACTTCCATGAACCCTACCAACGGGTTCCAACTTCCAACCCTAAACCCAACAAAATCGTTTTTCAAACTGTGAATCACTAATAGCGTCCATTCCATAGAGATAAAAAGGACCTCATCATTCGTAATTATTATTACTTCCAATCATGTACCCATTAATTTTATAACCTGTTTTAGTTACTTTTAATCGAACGTAACTACCATCAATCCTGTGCAATTTTATTGTAACGGTGCAATCAGGGACCGTTGCAACTTCAGAGCAGTCAAGAAGTTTGGCGGTAGCTGTATATTGCGTCAACGTGCATGCATGTTTTATCTCCATTTTGGTTTGTACTAGGGCTCTATCACACTGGGATGCCTCACTATATCAGCAAATGTAAATCGTTTAATCTGCCCTTTATCATATACATAATCATAACTATCGTGGTAGTAGTTATAGACTGGTAGATTGTAGAAATGTAGTATGACATACAACATAGTTATGATTACCACGTTACTACAATCACGAATGTTGTGATTGACTGAATTCATTCAATCAATATATTTCTTGCATTTCATGAACGCGCGTATACTTGTGATTATTACCCCTAACAGGTTAGCCCGCTAACATCTTAGACTGCCTCATCACTTACCATCAGGTGAGATCGCAGTCAAGGGCTAACTTGCGTAAATGTGCGTGCCTCTCACAGCGCGCGCAATACGCGTTGTCGCGTACACGCACACATTTACACGTATACAAATTTAAACAGATAGGATTTTTAAAACAACCATGAGCCACACTCGTGAACTGCAAGAACTATACTAATGTGAAAATATGTGCATTTTAACTAATAAAATGAGAGAGTGACAGCGATTGCGGTCTTCTCACTAGAGATGTCCAACTACGGCAATAGACCTAATATTTTGAGGGCTTATAGGTTCTTTAATGTACAGCCAAATAAGTCCTCCAATAGTAAGAAAAATGAGGGCAGGTTGATAGCACAAGTAAATAAACCTAGCTCGGCCGAATATTATCAGAAAGGAGACTGTTCAGATTTGGTCCTTTTACAAGTAGAGAAATGGAAGAAAAAAAAATACTCGACCAGTTTTGATCGTTCAAATCTATGAATTCGTCGTAATTTCAGTGGTGAAATTATTTAATATTTCTACGATAAGCAACACTAAACATGAGTGGGTAACAATGGCGGATTTATATTTTTTGACGTTTTCAAAAGAAAAACGTTATTTTGACAGTGACTGTCAGAAATGACATTTGATACATTTGATACATTTCATTTGAGACATTTGATACATGCATATTGCCTTCTCAATGGCTGAAGGTTGCCATCTTGGTAACGTATCGAAAACTTGTAATACATAGTTTTTACGTTATTAATATACTTTACTATTCTAAATTATTATATTTTTAATACTATCTATGTATTTTCCTCTTTTCATGATAGAGTGTACGAAGAGCCCACCAAAAATGAAACTTCTCTTTTATATCACATAAAATTCTGTCCCTTTCACTTAACGAACATTAGAAGCGTTCGTCCGATTCGGCAACATTCTACAGTGTGATTTCTGATAATATGCGTTCGAACTTAACAACTCATTTAGCCGTAATATTACTCAAGACGATATCGTGGTATCTCAGTGTGATACAACCCCTAAAGTCGAAAATTCAATTAAATGAGCTTATAGTACTGGCGCTGGTTGTGATGTTATACAGTTTCGCTGTTTAGGCAATATGATGCGTGGGCATATGGTCGTAAAGTCTTGTATTGCTTAATTTTACCTAATTTGAAAATGCTTTTCGGACCTGAGTCGGAAACAAGATCGATATATTGGTTTTTGGTAACTATTCTTAAAAAATATTCTACTCAATGCAATACTACTACTAGTATCAAACTCAAAAAAAAAAAAACAATTACGTTGGTCTATTGTCTATTAAGATGCATGCAACCTCTCTGTGATATGTTTTGGAGGCTAAAGTCACGCCACCCTTTTCCGCAGAAAAGAATTGTGATAAGGATATGTATTTTTTTAGAACGACCGGATTCGCAACGTTTATAATACCTATTGATAATTTGATACCTTATCAAAAATATTGAATGAGAGATTAACATAAATACAATGCACGTTTCATTTCATGGTTTTGGTCTTATCTTCAGTAATAAAATACGTATTCTTTTTTCAATCATCGAATTCAATTACCATGAAGGTCCTTGTGCCCAGATACACGTAAAAAAAATATTGTTTTTAAAGTTTATTTTATTTTTTACTAGCTGATGCCCGCGACTTCGTACGCGTGGATTGAGGTTTTTTGGATTTTTTTGGTTTTTGTATGGATGTATGGATGTAATGGATGTTTGTTACTCAATCACGCGCCAACGGCTGAACGGATCTGGCTGAAATTTGGCACAGAGATAGAATATAGTCTGGAATTGCACATAGGCTACTTTTTATCCCGGAAAATTAAGGATTTCCCGCGGGAACCAAAAAACCTCAATCCACGCGGACGTAGTCGCGGGCATAAGCTAGTATAATAATAATATTTATAATATTATTTATGCCAATAAAGTATGTCAATTTAACCTCATGCTGAAACTCAAAATTAACTGCCATTGTTGTTGTTGTGGTCGTGCTGTATTTTTTTTTTTGGAATTCGTTCCTAATTATTTTCTTGTTTTTGATACAAACCCATTTAAGCTAGAAAAACGCAATTTTAGCGTCCGTGTTTTATTAAATTGGCCAAAGTCATCTTTAGTTTAACATCTTACTAGATGATGCCCGCGGCTTCGCGTCCGCGTGGATTAAGGTTTTGGAAATACCCTGTGGGAATTGTTTGATTTCCGGGATCAAAGGCCTATGACCCTCCCGAAATGCAACTGATCTCTGTACCAAGTTTTTTTGTTTGATGTCTACCTGTCGCTGGGTGTCTACCTGCTACGCCTTCAGGACGACATCGTCCTGAAGGCGTAGCAGGTAGACACCCAGCCCCCCTATTCTCTGACTCAGTGGCTATCAAAGACTGAAGGCCTTTGACATATATTTTTAATCCATTGAAGGTTTGCTATGAGATAAATATATAACATTTTCATAGCAAACCTTCAGTGGATAAAATATGTATATGTCAGTGGTGTTAATTTTTTGAGCGCCTCAGAGAATAGGGCTGCAGATGGGCAGACAGACTGACACAGATAATAGATATCATATAAAAATATCACGCCCAGCATAACTGTCTAGATACTTTAGATTCTGTGAAATAGATAAAAATATGGCGTGAGGAGATGATACAAATTATCTACATCAGCATTCTTGACATAATTTTATCAGCTTATAAACACGAATTCTATATTTTGTCCCTTGCTTTGACAGTTTTTGTAAAAAAAAGTGTTTGTGTGCAATTCACACGCGGCAGAAGTGAAACTTCACAAAAGTAGCCTACGAGAGAATGAGATAAATATAACTTGTGTTCTATCTCATTCTCTCGCAGGCTAAATCCTATATATGTTGGTCTCTTTTTAATGTCGCTTTTTCGTTTCGTTGAATTTTCAAATCCCAACTATTCGAAAGAAGTTTCACTTAAAAAAACACTGGGAACCCTTTGTATTTCCGGTATAAAATGTAGCATTGATCACTCTTCTCTTAGTGGCTTACGTTTTGGCTCATTTCCGGAAAGCATTTCTTAGCACATAAATAAACTATTTATTTAATTAATGCACAAGTATGTGTGATTGTGAAGTTAAGTGGCAGTGGTGCCATAAAAAAAAGTTAAAAAATTGACAAATAATACATTAAAAAAAGTATTAAATATAAGGTAGCGTACGCTGCGCCCATTTAACGTATTGTACGGGTATTATTATGTATATGTTTTTACATAAATCCAAATACTCATTTATACATAATATAATATATATGTTAAAATATTTATAAAATAACAACGCTCGCATAAAGTTCTAAATTGAAAAGTAAGCACTAGTTCAAAAGCCTTATTACCGATTCTTCATTATTAGACTTTATGATTTCTTTAATTCGTTGGAATAATAATTGTAAAAATAAATACTTACTAATAAGTCTAACTGATAAGTAATTTATCGCCTGATCATAGAAATATTAGGTGTAAATATTTTGCTATCCCTTTTAAAAAGCTACCTGCAGACAGGGATAGATTAAACTATTATGTAGGTATACTACTGTGATTTTTTATCTGTGTAACTAACATCCCTGTGTGGATATAATAATGTCCGTACAAATACGAGTAGGGGATATTTTTATAATGATAATTACTTAGCTTACGTTTGTCTCTGTGGCTTGTACCCGTCACAGGTTATCATCTAATTCATAACGTTGTTTGTATGTTCGTTATGTCAGCCTTGCAGAATGATTGATGAGATGTAATTAAAAAACTTAATTTGTTTATTAGCCTAAGCCCTTTTCACACACGGTCTCCGTACCAACCATATCGGATTTAGTTAGACCTTTTTGCGCGGTATCTGCTGCCTCCAACATTACTTAACCGTCACGGTATACCATTAATTCGGAAACCTTGTGTGTGAAAAGGGCATTAGGCTATAAATAAAAGCGGAATTTTGGAAGTAAAACTTCTTTAGTCGTAATTCGAAACTAAATCAGCTGTTTTTGAAACGGAAGTAACTTTCAATAGTCACTTTTGCCGAAGTGGAGCGGAGACATGCAGGCTTAGCATAGTGCACAACGAGATATCTCGCGACGAGAGAGAGAGAGATGTTGTCTAACATGCACACAAAATGGGGTATATTATTATTACCAGAAAAATATAGTCGGCATGTAAGGGTTCGTACTTCGTAGAGAAAAATACCACTGATAAGAAATATTACTTTTATCTCATAGACATATAGACATACGGGTAGACATAGTTTTACTCGTTGTGCGCATGCTAGCCCTAATGGTCAGTAGACCAATCAGGGACCATACTGCCAACACTTAAAGCAATACTTAAGCAATATTACTGAAAATGACAGTTTGACGTCATGTACCTTGACGTTCCTAACATAGGTAAGGATTATAATTATGTACTTATAAAACACGAAAGGCGACAATAATGAAACAATATGGCTTTAAGCGTTGGCAGTATGGTCCCAGACAATTGAGTAAGACGTAAGTAATATTGTTTTGTTTTATCTATCAATTTTGTCTGGTTGGTCTGCTGAAAACGTCGTCACCGCTCCGCTTCCCTTCAGTGGTGAGGCACCCTTATTTTTAAGTAACATTGGCAACAGTTGGTACAAACATGCAATGAAAGAAAATTGATTGATTTTGATTAAAAAAATTAATATTTCATCTACAAAACCTTTAAAACATGATGCGTACATACTTGTCCATCAACGTCAAAGAAGGAGTAACGTTGGCGCGCTCTGGCCTATGGTATAATTGGGGGCATACTACCAACGCATAAAACCGTACTGTTTAAAAGTTGACGTTCGTATTTTAGAATTATAATAATCCTTATTTTAGGGACGTCAAAGTGCGTGACATAAAGCTGTCATTTTGAAATAATACTGTTTTAAGGGATGGTAGTATAGTCCAAAGAGTATATAAGCACTACGTGGTATAGTCCTGCAAACTTATCTGACCCGGTGACAGCGTCGCTAGCATAATGAAAAATAAAAGAAATACAAAACTAATCAGGCATTCAAATTAGTCCCAATTTTGGGCAACGGGTCTGATAAGTTTGTGGGACTATAACATGGCTGAACAGTAAACGTATCAACAAAGACCAACGAATGTCCAACGCCGAATTCCATTAGTTGGCGCCCGTTGGACGAGTGTGTATCTACGCACCCACAAAGGCTGGCATAAAACTCGTATAATATAACTATAATAAGTATTAACGTGTAGAGGTGTTATATTATGCATTTAGTGATACAAAAACTTTATGATTAGTGTATAAAAGCGGGAGCACACTTATAACTCACGACGCGCGTGTTGTTTCAAATTAAACCGTAGTATTATGTAACCGAACGCATCGGATCGGCTTTCCGATTCCGAAAGAGCTGCATAGATCAGTTTTAGAATCTTAATTGTTGTGTTAAGACGAATTTGGTTGGTTTCTATTCTTGCTGCGACAATAGATTTTGGCCTAGCGAAAGAGTGTTAACCAATCTTCTTGTTTTTTTTCAGCCCCTTGGACAGAGAATGAGATCTGGTTTTCTCTGTGCCACAGTAAAATAATGACAAAGTTAGTTCAAAACCCTCTACAAATTATATTATGTAATTTGTTGGGGGTTTTGAATGCGGTAGGTTCCCAGGTCCTTTCGCATATAGTTGAGATAAAATTGGTTTTATAACTGTGAGATATTTTTGAAAGAAAGTTACGATTTGATTGGATTCACCATGCGCCGCGTAATCGTGTCGGTCGCGTGTTTTAAGTATGTTTCCACCTTAAAGGAGTTAAGAGGCCCACTCTGCAACGGTATACATTTTTTAGTTTGTTAAGTAAATAAATAAAAAAGTCATGAAGCATAATGTAATTTAGTTTTTTTATAAGGCTGTATTATATATGAATTCTCACGGCAAATATGTGTCGCCAAATTTACCACTAAAAGAACGACTTAAGGGCTGTTTACACAATACGTAGGTAGGTACAAAGTTTAACGACGGGTTTCTTTGAAACGTACTCTCAATGTAAAAAAAGTGGTCTTAAACCGGCTGCGTATAAAAATGAACTTTAAGAACGTAGTAATTTACTTGTAAAAAGAAGGCATTAGTTTTAGATCATTTTAAGTTGTGGCCGTTTTAGAACCCTGTTTTGGGTCGACGCAGATTTTTGAAATCGAAACATCAAAATAAAGGAGGTAAGGATTGGAATATTTTCAGTACTAATAATTTTATATACTTACCTAATACAGTGGTAAACAAAGTACATTTGTTGTTTAGTGAAAAATTAAAGCAAGGTTGAGTTATGCCCCTAGCATACATTGGTAGGTACAATGCGCCCTTTTGCGTTGGCCAAATTGCTGATTGGTGTCGGTTTCCGTGCACTCGCAGAATTAGGCTCAGCGTTTGCTCACTAGCCGACCTCGGTGAAAGCGTTGACCCAACGTGAACTCAAGACTTTACGTATTGTGTGTACAGTCCCTAAAGTGACATAGCCAATATTTAATTTATTGCTAGGTATATTGTTGAAAGTTTGTTGAAAATCCATTTGTTATTATTATTATGTTTGAATGCGATTCTCTTATCTATACATATATTTTATTTATGTGATTTATGCTTTCTTTGACAAACGAAAACTATTTTTTGCAAATTCTTTTAATATTTGCAGAGATAAGAAATTTTCCAATCATACGTTAAACGAGTACCTATAAATTACAAATTTAAAACAACCCCCGACTAGACAAAAAGCTGATGACCTTCAGACGGATGAACAGATTTTCATGAAACATGGCTAAGAACACTCGGGATAAAATTATCTATGACACAAAAAAAACTATACGAAAATCGGTTCATCCGTTTGGGAGTTACGATACCACAGACAGATACACAAACAGAGACGTTAAACTTATAACACCCCTTGTTGCGTCGGGGGTTAAAAATATTTAAAAAGATGCAAGAGTTCCAAAAGTACATAAGTGACATTAACGATAATATCTCTTTGATATGCTTGTCTACTTTCATCCTTAGTTATCTTTTATCTTGTTCGGCGAAGTAATGTGAATGAGAGATAAGCCATCAAAAGAGATGATGACAGATTGCCTGACTGAGTTCTTGGCGGCAATTTTTGATGTGTGTTATTTTACTTGTTTTTTTTTAAAAAGTTTTTTGTCATCATCAACACAATATATATTATAGCAAACGTTTAACATAAATCAGAGACCCAATAATTGACTGAGCAAATGGTAATCATTTGACAGCTTAAAACTTATTACTCGAACTGTTTAAGGAGTTCATGCATGCTTTTTGACGTGCAGGTATCTATGAACTCCTTAAACAGGTCGAACTACACGTTTGACAAACGATTATGATTTCCATAGACAATCGGTGGGCTAATTATGATTTGTAGAGATGTAGACATGTAGTACACAATGAATCTATAAATTATAGTTATAAATCACATAAATAAATATTTATTAAATACAAATTAATCATAGATAAATAATAAAAATGATCGTTGTATGCTGTAGCAATAATTTTGTTTCGATAGAGAATGTATGGATATTATGTGTGTGATACATCTTCAAACTTTTTTGTTTATGCATACTGTATTATTATTTTTATTTAGTGAAATTTCATATACTATTTATATTCAACGTTGCGCGTCGGCTTAGACTTTAAAGTGAAAACCTGCTAACTGCATTTTCGTTTGAAATGAGAGTGATTGAAAACTCTACGTCTATGAAATCAAAACATTAAAAACATAAGCTACGAACTGTAAATAAGATTTATTTTAAACTAATTTTTTTTATGAATGCTTTTAATTTTTTCGAGAAATCAATAATTTGTGTGTTAGCAGGTTAACATAATATTTTCTAAAGATCGAATACTGGATGTCATTATTATGCGTGTATGATTTTTGATATATCTCCATAAAAAAATGGCTATGTAAAACAACTATCACTTAGCGTTTGGAACGCTCTCATATTGTCTCAGTATTCAGCCATACGCCACGCCGGCAATGTTTTACATTAAAATCGTACTTATTCTGTTGTAGACAAAGTCCTAAATTGATGGGTCTCAAAGCAGTGTTATCCTTTTCCGCAGTGATTATTACCAAGAATTTGTGAAAAGAAGAAAAGCATAATTTAAATTATGCCTATCGAATTTAGACATAAATTGTTTTCATCCCCTTATTTACACAATTACAGTAAAATCATCTTCGAGATATTTTTGCGTTTGTAGTAGTATACGTGTATAGACTATGCTAGTATATACTATACTAGCAGTATACGTGTATAGACTAAGCTAGTGTGCGTCACTGCAGGTAGTGTGCATAGTGACAGATGCTGACAGAGACTTACGAACTCAAAAATACATAACCATTTGCACACCATTGTATGGTAGGATATGTAAGGGAAATATTACTTTTAAGGCCTATATCTGTACCCATATTCCGGCAAATAATTTGTTTTTTAAGCACACTGCTACAAAAGTACAAACACAAAAATATGACCAAGCTGATTTGACTCTATTATTTATTATTTTCCCCATATCAGACAGACCACATTGAAAAGAATAATCAGTGATAAAAACTGAAACTTTGAGAAGATAATGTCACTGCTATAACACTATTTAGCAATCATACAGTTTTGAAACGGCAATATATCGCAGGCGTTGTGGAACGTCAAACTTTAAATGCTTAAATACGTGAAATCTTTGTTATGTAAGCATGTGTTTATATTTCATGTATCGAAAAATTATACTTTGCTGATTTTTCTCTCTTAATTAAACCGAAAAATATAAAAGCAACAGCAGAATATGTTGATCGTGCTGGCGATATGCGAGTAAGAGGACGAAATTACGAAGTAACTTGTCGATGGGCTTCTCTAATAAAATGCAGTAAATACAAACTACAGTTCTTGTTGCAAAAGTTGAGAACATAGACATTTTAACGTGCTGTAGACGGGTCAAATTCAGTGAAGGACTCGGTCTACGCTACGTAATCCAAACATATTGAACCTTTTCAACTTTCGTGATGCGTACTGTAAGCGTCTTTCTGAGACTCGGGCCGCGGCGTCCTCTTCCTCGGAAAGTTACGAGTTACGACCATGCTCTTTTTGCGCTATGGAAAGTGGTTTCTAAACTGTACGGTTACTAATCTGTAGTAAGTAATATAGATTTTCTGAGTAGGTAATCAAAATTATATCAATGAATTTACACTTATCTCTTACTCCGCAATCGAAAAGTGTACCTATCGATAATGATTATTTATCAAAAATTATATCAATATTAATCTTCTACTGAATTTATTTATCTTTCAGAAACGTTTATCCGAAAAATTGATGTATGTAGCTACAAAAATAAAAACTACATTACTTCCAAATCCTTCAATTGAACTCAAAAAATGTATATTTTACCTATACCACAGAATTATTACTAAATAGTAATTAATTTACGTAGTAATTAATATTCTATAACCCAACCCAAATGCTTTTTAGGCTAATAAAACTAGATTTATATATTTTCCTTTTATGATTACAGTCACTCGAGAGAAAAGGATAGAATGCTAACTGTCATCCTAATAGAATCTGTATATGATAGTAGATTATTTTTATGTCTGTAGCTTTACAGAATAAGTACTAATCATTTGGTCTAATTAATACCTGTGTAATATATAACAAAACGCATAACTTAAATTTATTTTGTTACGATAAATTATCTATCATTAAGAAATATTATCAAACTTTAAATGTAATGCTGTATTACCTAATTCCTTATGAGCAATTAAAATTATTTTATTTTAGTTCAAAGTTATTTTTGGCTATGAAAATCTTGCAAAATCGCTTAAGGAAAATGACATTATTATAATATGACTCTTATTTATGTATTAGTCAGTTTTATAGACAATTATATCTTAATTTCTGTTTTTTATGTATTCTACACTATTTCTAGTTATATATAGCGTAATTTTTGTGATTACAAAAAAATTCTCGTTTTATATACATTCAAGTGGGTAAATTAAAAAAATGAAAAGTGTCTCAAAAAATACCAAAAAATTCAATAAAGGATTTCATACCGAACTTTGTAATTTTATTAACACACCTTATTTACTATCTGTTCAAATAGAACAAAGTACTATTTGAACAGATAGTAAATAAGTGCACTTCCTTAGTTTACTTTAAGACTCAAATATTCCGCCTTTTTTAGTACAGTAGGTAGGTATACAAATTCATTTACAACGTTCTGAGATTTCTAGACTATACATAAACTAATTATACTATAGAATATATTTTATAGCTATTGGACTCCAACAGAAATTCCCAAGGTGACGAAACTTTACAGTATGATAAAGTATTATTACTTTAGTTCAACGTGTCTTATAAGAAACCGACAGATTATTCAGTCCAGTTGGTTCATAGCTCTTGAATGCTACAATCCTGCCAAATTGGGTATTTGACAACTAAGTAGTCAAATCAGCAACTTTTTTCAAACGTCAAAACGCGTGCTCAGTATTTGTTTTGTATGAAATATTGAATAGTGACGTCATCAAAGTTCGACGCACTTTTTTTACTTTAATCGATAGTTTTAAATAGTTAACAGGGGACGTAGATATTACGACTGTCGGGAGATCCTCTATTTGATAATTACAAAAAAAAAAAATTATTTGAATAGTTATCAAATAACAAATTTCATCGACTAAAGATTTAATTCAATACAACAAACCGCTCCGTTTCCTAGACTACTATTTTTTATTAAGTCTCATTTTTTACCATATTTACAAAAAGTCATAAAATGTTCACAATCATCACAATGGGTTCTTGGACCTACTCACCTAATTATTGTACCTAGTACTTACCTATTCACCATAAATTCAAGGACGCGTTTTATTTTACCATTGTTCCAATTAGGTGACCTGTAGACCATGACTGAATTTAACCTTTAATCCCATACACTAATTGGGATATAATTTGTCAGTACAATTTAAGTACTAGTGTGTAGTTGTAAGTATCTAATTAACCTAACATAGTTTAATTTGATTACGAGATTTCAGATGGTTGCACCTATAAATTAAAAGGTCACGTAGGAAGTAGGAACATAGATCGTAGAATCGTCCCACTCATGCGACAATTTTTTGCTAAGAATTATTATTGACATGGGATTATGGGTCCCTATCATTTTTCGAAAAATGTCACTTATGCAGTTTTTCCCACTGCCTTTTCCACTACTGTCATGAAGTAAAATATGAGTTGTGGCACTGCATTTGTAGTTGGGTACTGCCCCAATAATTTTCATTATTACTGTAAGTATCTACTAATTTTTAAGATGATATACTTCTACCTTTACGACTAGGGACTAACTACACTTATTCAGCTCCATTCGCGTTTCCCTGGCCAATTTTGGTTACAATTCAGCTCCGATTCTAACAGCGCATGTACTTCGAGCATTAAGCACGAACATATAGTTATTCTGCACTCGGCTGATTGAAGAAAAAGGTCACTCGATAAGTTAAGCGGAAGATGGAGAAGCTAAATAGGCGCGGAAATCCGAAAGAATATATACAAATCCATACTAATATGTGCTAATATTATAAACTAGCAGATGCCCGCGACTTCGTCCGCGTGGTTTAAGTTTTTTTCCTCACAGGTACTCCTTAATTTTCCGGTATAAAAAGTAGCCTATACCATTCTTCAGGTCCTTAACTACCCGTGCAAAATACCCGTTGCTCTGTTGCGGCGTGATTGAAGGACCAACTCTCTATTTCACCCCTTTGGGGGTAGAATTTTCAAAAACTGTGAAACACATATTTCTTTGTTTTCAATCGGTAGCTCACATACCAAGTTTCATGGTTATAACTTGGGATACGAAGGACTTTCATACAAATTTCCGACCCCTATTTTACCCCTTCGGGGGTGATAATGTTAAAAACTGTGACATACGTACTTCATTATTTTTTACCGAAAGCCAAAATACCAAGATTCGTTTAAAATATCTTGAAAGTAAGGCCTTTCATACCAACTTTCATCCCCTATTTCACCCCTTTGGGGATCGAATTTTCAAAAACTGTGAAATACGTATTTCTGAGTTTTCAATTTGCAGCTCATATACCAAGTTTCATGGCTATAGCTTTCATACCAATTTTCAACCCCTATTTTACCACTTTAGGGGTTAAATTCTGAAAAACTGTGACACACGTAATTCTTTATTTTTTAACGAAAGCCAAAATACCCAGTATCGTTTATATACTTAACTCGAGAATATCTTGAGAAATTAAGGATTTTCATACAAACTCTCAACCCCTATTTCACCCCTTCGGGGGTGGAATTTTGATAAACTGTGAAACACATATGTTTTCATTTTCAACCCGCAGCTCATATATCAAGTTTCATGGCTATAACTTGAGAAATTATAGGACTTTCATACAAACTTTCAACCCCTATTTCACCCCTTCGGGGATAGAATTTCGGGATAAAAAGTATCCTATGTCCTATCTCGTAGTATGGGCTCAAATCGTACCAAGTTTCGTTTGAATTCATTCAGTAGTTTCGGCGTGATGCGCGGCCAAGATACAGACAGACAGACAGACAGACAAAAATGAAAAAAATTACAGATTTGTCTTCAGTATCGAATAATGAGTGCCCTCGAAAAAAATTTTCAAAATATCTTCAATGTACAGAATTGGACCTGTTACAGTTTTATTATAAGTATATTGATACGAAAGTGTGTCTGTCTGTCTGTCTGCTACGCTTTAACGGCCCATCTTTGACAACCGATTTTAATGAAATTCGGTATAGAGATAGGTAGGTTACATCCCGAAGAACGACATAGGCTATTTTATCCCGGAAAATTAAGGAGTTCCCGTGGGAATTAAAAAACTTAAGCCACGCGGATGAAGTTGCGGACATCATCTCGTAGTATATAATACATCTCCAAAGAAAACACCTGTTTTTTATTGACAAATCCACTGAGTAGGGAAATGTTACTGATAATATCTACGACAAAATACGAATCGATATGAATTAAGTAATAGGTAGGTATAATTAGTAGGATTAAAGGTTTCATGACCTAGTCTGCATCCTTGTATTCATGTATATTAGGTAGGTACTATCCTCAATTATAATATTATGTATTAATTTTTCCGCTTATGAATAACTAGATGATTTCCGCGACTTCGTCCGCGTGGATTTATGTTTTTTGATTCCCGCGGGAACTCTTCAATTTTCCGGGATAAAAAGTTGCCTATGTCCTTCCCCGGGATACAACCTGTCCTTGTACCAAATTTCATCAAAATTTTTTCCGCTTATGAATAACTAGATGATTTCCGCGACTTCGTCCGCGTGGATTTATGTTTTTTGATTCCCGCGGGAACTCTTCAATTTTCCGGTATAAAAAGTAGCCTATGTCCTTCCCCGGGATACAACCTGTCCTTGTACCAAATTTCATCAAAATCGGTTGAACAGATACATTTTTTTGATTCCCGTGGGAAATCTTCAATGTTCTGGGATTAAAAGTAGCCTATGTCCTTCCCCGGGATGTAACCTACCTCTGTACCAAATTTCATCCAAATCGGTTGAGTAGTTGGGCCGTGAAAGCGTAGCAGACAGACAGACAGACACACTTTCGCATTTATAATATTAGTATGGATTATGTTTGTCTCCTTTTGATGACGCTTTTTCGTTTCATCGAATTTTCAAATCACAACGATTCTAAAGAATTCACTTCAAAAAATATTTTCGGCCATACTTGAGGAGTGCCTCCATCATTCAGATGGAATCATTTTTATTCAAATTCCTATTAACGAAATTCTTTTCATCACGATTGGAGTGGTTGGTCAGTCTAGCGTAACGTAATCTGCGTAAATACCTAGTTTGATTGCACAAGTCTGACTGTGTGATTGCTAAACAGTGCTTAATATACAGTGATTAAAAAGGAATGCAAGTCATAAATTATGTATATTTC
Organism: Erebia epiphron; assembly: GCA_963932025.1. NCBI lineage: Eukaryota > Metazoa > Arthropoda > Insecta > Lepidoptera > Nymphalidae > Erebia > Erebia epiphron. The sequence continues at coordinate 5,624,180 of OZ009948.1, forward strand.
GCGCGCGAGTTGAATGCAGAGCAAATTTATGGTTACACTTGGACACAATACATTTACTCTGCATTCAACTCGCGCGCAAACTGTAAATAGTAATGTACCTTATAACTATACATAACTCCCGGATAAACTCACGTGTTATGTCGGAAAAGTGCCCGACTAGTTTCGTACCCGGTCGAACCGAACGGTCTTTGCTCGACCCGAACGGTAGCTGCACGACCGCGTCGCGCGAACAGGCTCATGAATAGGGCCCCGAACGGGTTCGAAACTAGTCGGGCACTTTTCCGACATAACACGTGAGTTTATCCGGGAGTTATCTATAAGTATATATAAAATTCAAAGTCCTGACTGACTGACTGACTGACATAAATATCAACGCACAGCCTAAACCAACCGCTGGTACTAGAGACGTGAAATTTGGAGAGTGTGTTCTTTGTGAAGACTAGGTACATCCACTAAGAAAGGGTTTTTCGAAATTCCACCCCCAAAGGTGTAATAGGGGTTGCAAGTTTGTATGAAAGTTTTTCAAGTTATAGCCATGAAACTTGGTACATGAGCTGCGGGTTGAAAATGAAGAAATACGTGTTTCAGAGTTTATGAAAATTCGACCCCCAAGGGCAGAAATAGGGGATGAAAGTTGGTATGAAAGGCCTTCTTTTCTCAAGATATTTTTCGGTATAAATTATAAGCTGCGGGTTGAAAATGAAGAAATACGTGTTTCACAATTTATGAAAATTCGACCCCCAAAGGGCAGAAATAGGGGATGAAAGTTGCTATGAAAGACCTTCTTTTCTCAAGATATTTTTCAAGTTATATAAACGAAACTTGGTATTTTGGCTTTCGTTAAAAAATAAAGATGTACTTCTGTCACAGTTTTTCAAAATTCTACTCCCAAAGGGGTAAAATAGGGGTTGAAAGTTTGTATGAAAGTCCTTCATTTTTCAAGTTATAGCCATGAAAGTTGGTATTTGGGCTTCTGGTATAAAATAAAAAAATCGTGTTTCACAGTTTTTAAAATTTTATCCTCAAGGCCGTTAATTCGAGAGCTGTTTATCTTTCAATTACGCCGCAACAGAGCAACAGTTCGACGTGATTTCTTGCATGTTTATAGATGAGGACCTGGCGAGTGACATATTTATTTTATCCCGGAAAATTAAGGAGTGCCTGTGGGAATTAAAAAACTTAAGCCACGCGAACGAAGTCGCGGGCGTCCGCTAGTGTATTATAAACTTATAATGAACTAGCTGGGGGGTTACTATGAGCTCATAAAGCAGGAGAGAAATTGAACTGCAGCACAGTTCAATGCAGTGTCTGCCTACCAGTTCAGTGCCTTGAAGGTAAGTGCAGTTCAATATCTGTCCTGCTATAAGAGCTCATAGTAACCCCCCTGACCCGGCGAACTTCGTACCGCCTAACAGTCAATGAAAGTAGAGAACGTCAAATATTTGACAGGAAATAGGTAGAATTTTATATGTAAAAATAAAGTTGTTGTTTTTACTATCTTCCTCGCAATTTTTCCATATCTTGTCACCGTTTAAACCTTCCCTGGACTACGACAAACATTTCAAAACCAAAATCAGCTAAATCAGCTCAGCCGTTCTCGAGTTTTAGCGAGACAAACGGACAGCAATTGATTTTTATATATATAGAAGATATCACTCACGATACGTTTAAACGTTAAAGTACCTAATGTACCTATTATTTAGTGTTGCTATGCTGCACCTAACTGCCCAGGCGATGTGCAACGTTAACAATGTGAGGAGGAAAATACTTGCAATATTATTAGGCTTTTTCTCCTGCATTTATGAGCAGGAAAAGGAAATATAACCAGCAATACACGCCGCCACCAGAAAACACTTAAATCGGCTCTTCTCAATAGAATATTTTTCCGAACCGGCGCGGTGGTAGAGTCTTAACTTGTCTTATGTGGCACAAGTTGTCCTACGCGAAGTAAAGAAATCAATTTTATCATAATCATCCACTCATCCTCTATTCTTTCCTTTCATTGTTATTCAAAGTAAATAACTAGGTATACAATCGGCCGGTTTCTGAATTGAGAATTTCATGTTGTCTGTCTCAAATACTACTTATGGACTAATTAAGCAAATTTTTGTTTCTGAATTGATATTGTGTAAGGTTTGAAAGTTGGAACTTGCTGTTTTTGCTTGAATGCTTAATTCAGATACCGGCCCAATATCAATTCAGAAACAATTTGCTTAATTAGTCCTTAAGTAGTCTTTGAGACAAACTTAACATGAAATTCTCAATTCAGAAACCGGCCGAATATATTTTATTTTATTGACCTAGCGAAGCGAAGGTCTCTGAGTCTACTTGAGTGAATTTGCACTTGTCCGTCCGTCCGTCCGTCCATCCGTCCGTCCGTCTGTCCGTCCGTCCGTGTGTCAGAGCCTTATAACTTCTAAATTACTGAACGTAATTACTTCAAATTGAAATATTAATATATAAACCGATGGCCTCCAGCCGAATATGGCTTAAAAAGTAATAAAAATCTTTATTTCAGGGGGGCTCTCATAGAATGTACAGCCGGTCCCAAAAAAGGGCAGCCGTGCCGACCCGGCGAACTACAGGCCTATTGTATTGCAATCACCTATAGTATGCTTTGTAAAAGTTTGGAGCGTGTTCTGAACAACAGGCTACTGGCATACCTCGAAGAAAATGACCTCCTGTCGGACCAACAGTACGGATTTCGACGTAATCGATCCACAGGGGATCTTTTAGTGTATGCCACGCACATCTGGGGTGAGGCCATCGAGAAGTATGGTGAAGCACTAGCTGTTTCACTAGACGTCTCAAAGGCTTTCGACCGGGTCTGGCATGAAAGCCTTTCGAGCAAGCTTCCAGCCTATGGGATACCCGCTGGATTCTGCGACTGGATATCGGACTTCCTGAGTGGACGATCATTTCGAGTAGTCGTTGACGGCTCCAAATTAGATAAATATTACATGGAAACGAAATTATTTAATTTTTAATGAGCCTGTTGTAAATACTAACAACAGAACTTCACAATGATGTCAATAGATGGCGCCGCGAGGTCTCAGTTCGGGGCGAACCACTAGTTACCTATCTTGGGTCGTTACCTACATCGTGAGTCATCGTCAACCAATTGACGTCCGTTACTGAATGGGAAAACTGCAATTTTTCTACCAAAGTCGGACAAAGAAATGTTCTCTTTGAAAAGGAAAGTTCTTTTCTTTTGTTCTTCAAAGGGCGGATAAACAAATATCTCAAAAGCCGGCAATGCATTGGCGGTTTCTCTGGTGCTGCAAATGTTCATGGGCGGCGCTAATCACTTAACATCAGGTGACCCGCTTGCTCGTTTGCTCACTTTACCTATATAAAAAAAGGAATTGCTTTTGGAAGAAAAGAATCAGAAGTAACATCGTCTGTGTTGGACATCTTTCCGTCGCGTCATGTGTCCAAGTCCTAAATACACTTATCCCAGTGGACATCTTTCCGTCGCATGATGTGTCCAAGCCCTAAAAACACTTATCCCAGTGCAATGGTTGTTATCGATATTGCTCCAATAATCGTGATAAAACTCATTATTCAGTACCTATAGATAATGAAGCGTCACAGAGTTCTAATTGAAGTAAAGGAAATGGTATATATGGCGATTTCGCTGGTACAGCCTTTCAACGATGCAGGCTAAGTATGTAAGTACTTATGGTCCGTCAAACTTATCTCAAACTAATGTTTATGCCTTTTAGTTTTTGTTTTAAATTTAACGATACTAATTTATTATGAGTAAGATTGTATAATGTATATGTCACCGTAAGATTGTAATCTAACTCGCGAAATTGTAAACTGTCGAATGATTACAATATAACGGATTAGTTTTCAGTAGATTGTAATCTGTTTGGTTTATTAACCCGATAGAACCTGGTTATTTATGTTGAACCCTAAAACCTATTCTACACGATCGGTTCCAACCACCGACAGAGGTCACCTTGGTTGGGTCAACCAAGTTGGATTTCAATCTACACGATAGAATGGTTGAAACAACTCGTCAATCAATACTAGACTGCAATGTAGTGAACACGAGCTTTTAATCATGGGACCTCTTTCGAAACCTCAAAAAGTAGGGCTAGCGCATAGCATTATGTGATGAAAAAAAACGTAGGAAAAAAAGACTGTGGATGAAGCAATGGTTAAAAGAAATTGGTTAAAAAAAAACTCGCAATTTCTCCACAAGCAATTCCCAGGCTTGACTTTTTTGGTTCCGATCCTTATAAAGGTCAGAGCCAATGTCCTATAGAGTGGGCAAATTCATATATGTATAGTTCCAAGAATTCAACCATTACTTCTCGTTCTCGGTGAACCACCGCCATCTTTATTACTACAACCACAGAACACAATACTCTCTATTCTTTGTTGCGGCTTGAACGTCAAGTAGCTCGTTCGCGTGGAGCGGACCATTAAGCGTCCACACGGTTGTAGTTCAACTCAATGCCCTCTATTTGACCTTGGTATTGAGAGATGCGCTCACGACCAAGGTGGTTGAAAGGTCATATGGTTGGTCAACCAAATATTGACATCAACCAACTTCTACACGGTTGATTTTTACTCCAACTCAACCAAGGTGCCCTCTGTCGGTGGTTGGAACCGATCGTGTAGAATAGGTTTAACCTAACCTACAAGAAAGAGACAAGAAAACGTAAATACAATGAATATTTCAAAAATTGACACATAAAACATTGAACGGTTCACAATTTTTCGACTGTTGCCAATCTATCGAAAAAAAAAGCGTTAGATTACAATCTTACGGTATTTACAATCTTACGGTGACATATACCTGCTAATACCTACTATAAATGCGAAAGTTTGGATGGATGGATGTATGAGGATGTTTGTTACTCAATCACGCCAGAACGGCTGAATGGATCTGGATGAAATTTGGCACAGAGATAGATTATAGTCTGGAATAACACATTATTTTTATCCCGGAAAATTAAAGAGTTCCCGCGGGAACCAAAAACCTCAACCCACTCGGACGACTTCGTCTTTTCTTCGACGTCTTCTTCTTCTTCGTCGATTGATATGGAATTTATCGAGCGCCAGCTGTCAAGCGCTTGATAATTCGATACAAATCCGTAGAACTTATCTAACGTTGGTCGCGATCGAATGGGAAGAAAACCTCCCACTAGGCCCTCTCTGATGTTTCACTATTCACCTGTCTGGCAACATGCTCTTAACTTATTTACCACTTCTATACAAATTCTAAAATCTGTTGTATATGTCACCGTAAGATTGCAAAAACCGTTATCTCGATTTCCGTCGATTTCCACTTGGTCCCATCTGCCCCGCTGGCTCTGCCCCGCTAGCGGGGCAGTTGGGAAAAAAAGTGCCATCGTCCCCGCTAGCCTCGGCGTCGTCGCATAGCGGGGCAGATGCAACTTTTTCTCACAGATTAAGTGCCATTTGCCCCGCTACGCTTCCGTAAGAAACTTACGAAAAACTTATTTCTGTTTTTTTACCCATAAATGAAAAAGTTTGAATATTATAATAATCAGCTTTCATTTTTTGAACAAAATAATAATAAGAAAAAGAGTTTGGCAAAACATGAACACTATAAAACATCAATCAATCAAATAAATATTATAAATGCGAAATTTTGGATGGATGGATATATGGATGGATGTATGGATGGATATTTGTTACTCAATCACGCCCGAACTTGTTACGTAACGTATGAAGTATGAATTATTTTCTTTCTTTTTATGAAAAGAGCCACTGCTTAATTTTTTATCAATAGAATCAGATTTCCGAACCGGTGGTAGTTTTGTCGACTAAAGATAGTAGGTAAGTCGATAAGTGGCACAAGTTGTCCTACGTAAAAATAAATAATTCCGTTGCATTCCCTTTATCCCGGAAAATTCAAAGGTTCCCGCGGGTATCAAAAAATGTATCTGTTCAACCGATTTTAATGAAATTTGGTACAGAGGTAGGTTGTATCCCGGGAAAAGACATAGGCTACTTTTTATCCCCGAAAATTCAAGAGTTCCCGCGGGAATCGAAAAAACTTGGTCTACGCGGGCGAAGTCGCGGGAATCATCTAGTATATAAACGAACATATTATATTATAATACATATACATACCATAATATGAACTAAAAAAAACATATTATACTTATAATAAAATCCATACTAATATTATAAATGCGAAAGTGTGTCTGTTTGTCTGTCTGTCTGTCTGTCTGTCTGTCTGTCTGTCTGTCTGTCTGTCTGTCTGTCTGCTACGCTTTCACGGCCCATCTATTCAACCGATTTTGATCGAATTTGGTACAGGGATAGGTTGTATCCCGGGGAAGGACATAGGCTACTTTTTATCCCGGAAAATTCAAAGGTTCCCGCGGGAATCAAAAAATTTATCTGTTCAACCGATTTTAATGAAATTTGGTACAGGGGTAGGTTGTATCCCGGGGAAGGACATAGGCTACTTTTTATCCCGGAAAATTCAAAGGTTCCCGCGGTAATCAAAAAATGTATCTGTTTAACCGATTTTATTGAAATTTGGTTCAGGGGTAGGTTGTATCCCGGGGAAGGACATAGGCTACTTTTATTATCCCGGAAAATTAAGAGTTTCCTCGCGAATCGAAAAAACTTGGTCCACGCGGACGAAGTCGCGGGAATCATCTAGTTAAATATAAACTAAAGTCGTCTTCAATTTGCAAACCTCCAAACCCGCTTTGTCAGTAGGGTGGTAACTATAGCCACTTAATAATTGAATTATAAATTCCCAAATTGACCCAGCCGGGAATCGAAACCGGGACCTCCCATTATAAGATCACAGCGCTCACCACTGCGCCAGGGAGGTTCTTCTCAGTAGAACCTCGTAGCGTAAGAGACAGGTCTATACAATGTCCTGTAGGAAATAAACAAATTGAGTTTTGAGTATGCAAAGAAATAGGAGTCTGCTTATTTCATTTGTTCTTTGATGTAACGTAATATTCTATCGTCAATAATAATTAATATAAATTGCTCAATAGATAGTCCCATGGTGTAGATAGATTTGAAGTAAGTACCTAAATCCGTGTGCCTTTGCCGAGCGAATGGGCCAATGTGTACTAAGCTCTTTAGGATTTGAGTTCTCAACCACGGTCCTTAGAACTCTGTACTTTTTCTCGGCGGGTATTATTTCAAATTCAACTAGGGAGTTCCTATATAAAACTTATTACTAATACCTATTCTGTGATAAAACATTATACTTACCTACTACATCATACTAATATTATAAATGCGAAAGTGTGTTTGTTTGTTGGTTTATTGGTTTGTCCTTCAATCACCCCGCAACGGAGCAACGGATCGACGTGATTTTTGGCATGGGTATAGTTGGACCTGGACCTGGAGACCTGACGGAGGACCTGGAGAGTGACATAGGCTACTTTTTACCCCGGAAAATTAAGGAGTTCCCGCGGGAATCATAAAAGCTTGAACCACGCGGACGAAGTCGCGGGCATCACCTAGTAATAGATAAGCGATAACAGCCTAGCGGTATAAAGGTAGCCTCTAACAAGTTATTTTGGTATTTAAAATAAATAAAATACCTACCTAGCAATCAAGCTGTGTTCCTACGGTCAGTTGAGTAGGTAGTATCACAGAGTACTTTTTAGGGTTCCGTACCCAAAGGGTAAAAACGGGACCCTATTACTAAGACTCCGCTGCCTGTCTGTCTGTCTGTCTGTCTCCAGGCTGTATCTCATAGACCATGATAGCTAGAAAGCTGAAATTTTCACAAATGATGTATTTCCGTTGCCGCTATAACAACAAATACTAAAAATTCAAAAAAATATATATTAGAGGGGGTCCTCATACAATAAACGTGTTTATTTCGTATTTTTTTGCTCAATATTAAAAACGGTAACAGGTAGACGGTTCAAATTTTCACAGAATATTAACTTGTATATTACCTTTCAAAATAAATAATTAAATATCAATAAAGTAAATATTAAAGGGGGGCTCCCATACAACAAACGTAATTTTTTGATATTAACAGTAAACCTCTACAAACAAAGTTAGTTTTGCGGTTCATTAACAAAGGTAATTATACCTACTTCTTGAGTACGGAACCCTCGGTGCGCGAGTCCGACTCGCACTTGGCCGGTTTTTTTAATATAAGGTAGGTAATTGATGGGTCATTATCTAGAGCTAAACGGAACCTCTCAGATTACAAAGAATTTCAATATGGCGCTGACTTTCAAGATTTTTGATAACAGTTGCCTCTTTTGTGATGCCAGAGACAGAGATCCCCAAATATCGGTTTTGAACGAAATCTGCCCATTATCGAAAAAATTCAAAATGGCGCTGACTTTTGTCCTAGTTTGAAAATTATTTGGAAATAAGATTCTCAAGAGAATATCTTCGAATACTGAAACCACCTTTAGGCATCTTATAAGAAGGTGCGTTGCAACACATATACTCAGGTAATTATATAGGTATAATAGGTAAGTACTCACTTAATTAAATCATCATTTTACATTTTCAGGCTTCTTGACTATCTATATGACAGGTACTATATGACAGGTATGAGGTATCATAGGTACCTACCTACTACTTACATGCTATACTTAATCAATATAATACTTAATCTTTATTTAAAAAACTACAGTGACAGAATCAAATAAATATTATAAATGCGAAAGTTTGGATGTATGGATGTATGGATGGATGTTTGTTACCTTCTCAATCACGCCCGAACGGCTGAACGGATCTGGATGAAATTTGGCACAGAGATTATTATAGTCTGTAATAACACGGGCTACTTTTTATCCCGGAAAAGTTCCCGCGGGAACCAAAAAACCTCAATCTACGCGGACGTAGTCGCGGGCATCAGCTGGTAATATCTAAAATCTAAATTAAAAACTAAAATCTTTTACCTATCTTCAACGAAACCTACCTATCCACCGCAGTGAGGCATAGTGCCCACCATATAACCCCGAAAGCCACAAAATATATAATAATATTAACAGGTATTTCATATTCATAGGTTAGGTATAGGTCATTTCATAAATACCTAGGTACCTAATAGAAATTTCTTATTTTTATTATACCTACCTAATATAAATATGAAATACCTACTCAGACGTTTAAAATTATCAGTTTCCTGTCTGATAAGCAACGTACCTACCTATAGTTTTGATCATAAACAAATAAAGTCCAGTTTGCGGTTGCCCTGAAAGATAAATTCTTATTATTAGTTCATGTGTTATTACCGTAGACTACATAGGTATAGTAGGTACCTACTTGGTCAAGGTTTCCGAAAAACTACGTGATGATAAAAATGTATGTAGGTAATTTACCCAATTTAGCCATAGTAAATATGACACACTTTTTGCTAGAATCTAATCTTTTTAAAAATTGTATTATTGTACTTAACTAGGCATTTACTTTGCGGTAAATGCGGTAAATATTAATACTTAGTACCTACCTAGGTCTATTTGTCTATACACTTTTCAACTAACTACCTACCTAGGTATTTTGTTGGTGAATTAAGTACGTTTTTCAGTATTAGGTAATATAGAACAGTTATCTTTATTCGGTAGTACTTAAGTATTTTTGGATTAGTTAGGCCCTGTATGCCTAGACCTACTTACCTGTTCCTATCCTATATTAGGTAGCTCAGATTTTTCTATTTCCGAACCACGAATTAATAATAGGTATAAATAAGTAACTAGCTCGGAGAGCACACAAGAAAATTTCACTACTTATGACTCTAACGCTGAGTTGCACGAAACAAATTCAAAAATTTAAGCGGCAGTTAAACTTATTTAATCGCAAGAATTGTATGAAGTCTTGTCATTAAATTAGTTTAATCAACACTTAAATTTATACAATTGTTCCGTGCAACTCAGCATAAGATTCTTAGAATAATTTCCTTCTAAGCATAAATAGGGACCTACTTCCATTATTTTGTTAGAAATCGAGTGGAAATTGCACTGTCCATGAGTCACTAATGATAAGGTATGACTATCTTTGAATGCTGACAATCGCCTTGTTCGTGATCGTATAATATACCTACATAATGGATGGCGCGTTTTTTATGACGTAGGTGGCACACCTTTTGACGACGTTTAGGGTGTTGTACCTACACCACTAGTGGCTACCACACCTACAGGTGGCTTTTGCCCACCTATGTGATATGGAAATAATAAACTTGGTCCACGTTTACAAGTATATTAATAAGATACAATAGATTATGTAAAACTGTACAATAGAAATACATCAAAGGAAGCGTTGCGCTGGACGTCCAGCAATAGAACGGTGTGCCGTGTGTCGTCTGTTGCTACAGCGCAGCTCCCGCGCGCAGGACGTTCCGAATCCAAAAACGTTCCAAAAGCAAGTTCGAATTCCGAACGCGAAGCTTGTGTGCGTTGCCAGCTAGCAAGGAGGTAACGCCACACACCCACGTCCTACATGATCGACGTTTATGAAATGAGATCATTAAAGTCGTTCTTCTGCGCGATATTTTATCGATTCTTCGTCGATCGATCATACATAGAACAAAAATTTAGATATACCTACATATAAAGAGCTCTCGCTATTATCGACAATGCATTACAAGATTTATAATAATATAATTTACCTTTGGCTTCCACCACCATCCATCCAACCATCTACAAGTTGGCCCTTGACTGCAATCACAATTCACACCTGATGTTAAGTGATGATGCTGTCTAAAATGGTAGCGGGCTAACCTTTTGAGAGTAAGTATGGCAGTACCCCCCAATCGTCACTACACGTCATCGTACCGGAACGCTAAATCGCTTTCGTCTTTGGCAGTAGGGTGGTAACTATACGGAGACCAAGCCTCTCACCAGGCCAGACCAGAAAAAAATCAGAAATTATAAATTCCCGGCCGGGGTCGAACCCGGGACTTATCCACATCACCACTGCGCCAGGGAGATCGTGAAAATTCCGATTGTTTCATGAATCAAATGTTTCGGTCAGTCAAACTTCCTAAAGGTCATATCAACCGTAATTTATAAACTTGTGCCAAAACCTATCCATTTGAAAATTATTTCTTATCTTCTACTAGCTACTCTACAGCTACTACCTAGTTTATCCCTACTAATATTATAAATGCGAAAGTGTGTAGGTATGTCTGTCTGTCTGCAACGCTTTCACGGCCCAATTTTTTAAACCGATTTTGATGAAATTTGGTGCATAGATAAGTAGGTTGCACTTGCATCCCTTGGAAGGGCATAGGCTTTTTATCCCGGGAAATGAAGGGAGGTTTCCCGCGGGAATCAAAAAATCTTAATCAACGCGGACGAAGTCGCGGGCATCGTCTAGTTACTTTATATGTCAATCAACGTCACTTGACTCAGAATACAATACGATTATTACTTTCATATTTAAAACCCGGAACAATGGATGATTTGTTCGTACCCTATATTATACTTATTCGTACCTACCTAGTCCTACCAATATCAATATGTATGTAGTTATGTACATAAAATATTTTGTTCTTGTAGAATTGCCTATTGTAAAGAAGTCGATTTATTAGGTGCTATAATACCTACCTAATCATTTGAGTCACTCGCATATTATTAAACGACTTGAATGAGTCATAGGTATATTAGGTAGGTACTTAATAATTTCAATGTATTTCAGGTTGTAAATGTCACCATAAGATTGTAAAAACTGTAAGATTGTAATCTAACGCTTTTTTTTCGATAGATTGTAAACAGTCGAAAGATTGTGAACCGTTCAATATTCTAAGTGTCAATTTTTGAAATATTCATTGTATTTACGTTTTCTTGTCTCTTTCTTGTAGGTTAGGTTAGGGTTCTACTGCGGCCGGGCACTTAGGTTCTATCGGGTTAATAAACCTAACAGATTACAATCTACCGAAAAAAAATCCGATAGGTATATTGTAATCATTCGACAGTTTACAATTTCGCGAGTTAGATTATAATCTAACGGTTTTTACAATCTTACGGTGACATAAATAAGATGGGTCAAGGCGTTGGTCACTTCCACCCTGACGTCTCCGTCTCCGAGCAGGATCAGTTCGCTCTCTATCCCGTTCCGCGGCTTCTTTCTTGAGCATCACACTTTCGCAAAATGAGACCATTGCCCGCCATGCTACTTCTTGCACCAGCATTGTGATGGTGAAAGGTCTCTACCTATGTTATTGACTAAAATACTAACGCTCGCTGTGCAGTGTCCCGATCCTCTTCACAATGGTGACGCCGAGGTGTAACCTCCCGACTCGTACTTACTCCTACTAGACACATAAATAATATGTCACCGTAAGATTGCAAAAACCGTTAGATTGTAATCCAACTAGCGATATTGTAAACTGTCGACGGATTGTGAACCGTTCAATGATCCGAGTGTCAATTTTTGAAATATTCATTGTATTTACGTTTTCTTGTCTCTTTCTTGTAGGTTAGGTTAGGGTTCGACATAAATGACCAGGTAGGTTTTATCGGGTTAATATATCTAACAGATTACAATCTAACGAAAAATAATGCGTTAAATTGTAATCTGTCGAAAGTTTACAATATCGCTAGTTAGATTACAATCCAACGGCATTTGCAATCTTACGGTGACATATACACGTCTTGTGAGTTTTACTCACGTAAGTCGCGTAGGTAATGTATGGTATGCCGTATGAGTAACTTACGCAAGGTAAACAGTCTTGTAAGTATAGTTATGTAAGTTACTTACGTGCTTTACTTAGGTAAAAAAATACAAGTGTATAGTTTACCTATATTTTGGCACATTTGCCAATAGGGCTACTGAATAACTCATAAGGTAATCAGGTGAATGATGGCTGAATTTATTGGGTTTTTGCTAGGACCCATGTAGGTATTTTGGGCAATAGCAAAAGAAACATCAGCAGCACGGCGATCGTATGTATACTGCAGCAATCATTTTCACGTAATAGGACCCGTGTAATAATAATTTATAACAATATTTTACCGGTAGAGTTTTACCATATCTAATCTAATCTTCCAATCAATAATAGATTATTCAGCAAACCTCTTTAAAATCATATTGGTCATTTTTCATGTAATTTTATAATTTTTATGTGACACACATAGCAACGTTTAGAATTTCTTTGCGGGATTAGATTAAAAACGAGGAGATTTATAGAATGTAATCTATAACGCCTTTTGTCACGTAGATGTTTTGGTCAACTATTTAGTATTAACAATAATACTTAGGTGCTATCATGGCCGTATTACTTAGTACTAGATGATTCCCGCGACTTCGTCCGCGTGGATTTATGTGTTTTGATTCCCGCGGGAACTATTAAATTTTCCGGGATAAAAAGTAGCCTATGTCCTTCCCCGGGATACAACCTGTTCTTGTACAAAATTTCATCAAAATCGGTTGAACAGATAATTTTTTTTGATTCCCGTGGGTACTCTTCAATTTTCCGGGATAAAAAGTAGCCTATGTCCTTCCCTGGGATGTATCATGTATCCTATCTCTGTACTTTCATCATAATCGGTTGAGTAGTTAAGCCGTGAAAGCGTAGCAGACAGACAGACAGACAGACACACTTTCGCATTTATAATATTAGTATGGATATGGATAATACGTCCATGGGTAGGTACTACAGTACCAGGTACTACTACTATACATATAGTAATGAAAATGCATCTTGTTTGAAAGGCCCACTAGGCAGTAGTCAGTGCCTTTGTGCGTGTAAGGAGTACGTCACTTTCACCGGTTGGTTATCATCACCTGTCATACCAAAGATGGAAAAAATAAATAACTAGCTGATGCCCGCGACTTCGTCCGTTCAGTTTGAGGTTTTGGGGTTCCCGCGGGAACTCTTTATGTTTCGCCTATGTGCTATTCCAGACTATAATCTACCTCTGTGCCAAATTTCATCCAGAACCGTTCAGCCGTTTTGGCGTGATTCGGTAACAAACAATCCATCCATCCATACATTCATCCATCCAAACCTGTTTTTTTTTTTATAAAATTAGGCCTTCCTTTTTTTACTCAGTTCTTAACTGCAATTTCACCTGATGGTGAGTGATGATGCTGTTTAAGATGGGAGCAGGCTAACCTGTTAGGGGTATTGCAGTTATATTTTAAGTTTTTAACCTATCTCCCTAATCGGTTACGGAACGCAAAATCGCTTGGCGGTACGTTTTTACTGGTAAGGTCGTAATTAGCCACGGCCAAAGCCAGACCAGAGAAAAAACAGAAATTATAAATTCCCGAATTGTCACTTTTTTTTTCAATCCACTACAAGTTAGCCCTTGACTGCGATCTCACCTGATGGTAAGTGATGATGCAGTCTAAGATGGTAGCGGGCTAACCTGTTAGGGGCATGGCAGTTATATTAAACCAATACCCCTACTCGGTTTCTACACGGCATCGTACCGGAACGCTAAATCGTTTGGCGGCATTTCTTTGCCGGTAGGGTGTTAACTAGCCACGGCCGAAGCCTCCCACCAGGCCAGACCAGGGAAAATTCAGAAATTATAAATTCCCAAATTGACACTACCGGGGATCAATCCCAGGACCTACCACCCCTTTAAGACCACAGCATTCACTATTGTGCCGGGGAGGTCGTCAAAACATCGTGTTTTGTCACGTAGTTACCGAGAGTAGGTATAAGTAAGTAATTATTTAATTTTGTCATTCCTATTTCTTATCTAGATATAACTTAGGTATATTAACCTAACTATTATCATATATACGAATTATAAGATAATAGTAATTTAATGACGATGTGTAAGGACTAATGAACTTATAGTAGGTAGCTAAACAATTATGTTTTTTTTTTTGTAGAGCAAACATCTACTTACTGGGTTTTAAATAGGGCATGCAGTCGATACTGCTTCTGAGTACCGGGAATTTTCGGACCGATACTGGCATAGAACCGGGAATTCCCGGTACTTTCGATACTTTCGATACTACCATAAATTATCACAAAACAAGGCAAATACATTACAGAAAGTATGAAATAGACCAACTATTTGACATAATATATAAAATGTCGCGTAATATTTCCACACAGGATTCATGATTTTTAATGAACTTGTGCAATAATTCGCATCGTTCCAAATTTCAAACTTTTATTGTAGTTCAACGCGAAGGGCCGGCGTATAGCAATTAAATGCCTCAATCAATTTATTACTACAAGCAGTTTCTAGAAAAAAGCCTAGAGGCTTGGTCAGAGGGACAACAAAGTGATCCTTATCATCTTTTAATATGTAGTTCTTTTTAACCATTTATTCGTGCAAATTCCAAATGAGAGTACAAATATATTAAAGTGTCTCATAAATACCTACTTCTGGATTGTCTCTTACACAATCGACCAACCGATCAAACAACCAATCGACCAACCGATCGACCAACCAATCTACCAACCAATCGGACAACCAATCGACCAACCTATCGACCAGCCAACCGACCAACCAATCGGACAACCAATCGGCCAACCAATCGGACGACCAATGAACCGATCGATCAAACCAATCGAACAACCGATCGACTAACCAATCGACCAACCAATCGACCATTCGATCGAATAACCAACCGATCGACCAACCAAACGGCCATTCGTCCGAATAACCAACCGATCAACCAACCAATCAACCAATTAATCGGACAACCAATCGACTAACCGATAGACCAACCAATCGACCAACCGATCGACCAACCGATCAACCAACCAATCAACCAACCAATCAACCAACCAATCGTCCAACCGATCGATCAAACCAATCGACCAACCGATCGTCCAACCAATCAACCAATTAATCGGACAACCAACCTACCAACCAATCGACCAACGCATCGACCAACTAATCGACCAACCGTTCGACCAGCCAACCACCAACCGATCGGCCAACCGATCGACCAACCAATCGGATAACGAATCGACCAACATATCGCCCAGCCAATCGACCAACCAATCGACCAACCAATCGGACAACCAATGACCAACCGATCGACCAACCAATTGACCAACCAATCGACCAACCGATCGAACAACCAATCGACCAACCGATCAACCAACCGATCGAACAACCAATCGACCAACCATCGACCAACCGATCGACCAACCAATCGACCAACCAATCGACTAACCGATCGACCAACCGATCAACCAACCAATCAACCAACAAATCGACCAACCAATTGACCAATTGATAGATTTATATTTGTTATTCGTTGAGGTGAGGTTACTGCGTATGCCATATTAAAAAGAACAACCCCTTAAGGATCACTTTGTTGTCCCTCTGTCCCTTTGATGTCTGGCTTTTTTCTAGAAACTGCTTGTAGTAATAAATTGATTGAGGCATTTAATTGCTCTAAAAATAAAATTATAAGCTTATCACGATACAAAAAACAGCTTTTCGAAGTGTATTTTCAGACGAGATGTCCCACGCTATCACTGTAAAACCTGCACTGCATTTTGAGACTCACGTCCTTAACGCTGTCCGTAACAGCTTATATCGCTTAAAGCTGCTCTATAAAATGAGGCCCTATATCAGTGTAAAGCTAAGAGTGCGGTTATGCGAATCACTTGTTTTGTCTAGACTGAATTATGCCGACACTGTATACGGGCCCCGACTCTTAAGCAGGACGAAAAAAGTTATACAGCGCGTTCAAAATGCTTGCGCCAGGTTCTGCTTTAATATCCCACCGCGCTCACACGTTACTCCTTTTATTAATGAAGCAAATCTTTTGAAGATGGAAGCGCGTAGAAAGTTACACCTTGCCACTCTACTTTTTGGGGTGCTTAAAAATGGAATTCCAGAATATTCACGCAAGAAATTAATGTGGTTTGGTGATAAGTCAGCACGCATTACGCGGAACTCCTACCTCTTTTTGTCCACTCCACGGCATAAAACAGCAGCATTCAAGGGAAGTTTTAAATTTGCGGCCACTAAGTGCTGGAACGATCTACCGCCACCGCTAAAAACGTCACAATCTTTTGGAACTTTTATAACTAAATTAAAAACCTATTTACTTACGCAACAAAAAAATTTACCTTAAAATTAATTATGTAGGGAGTAGTAAGTAAAACTCTCAGGTGAGTAATAACTTATATTTCTTCCCAAACACAATTTTACAAAATAGAATTAAAGCACGTATACATTGTGAGATATGATCCTAAGCTGGAGGTGGAAGAACGGACTGCAGGTAGTTATCGCGTTCGTAACCTCGACTGGTTGTCAGAGTGGGCTGCAGGGAGCTACCGCACTCTTTAACCCGACTAGTCTTAGAGGACTGCTGAAGCTATCGCTCTAAGGCCGGTCGCTAGGCTAACTGACCATAATCTGATCTTGCACCGCCGTGCGGCCGCTTATATACCCGTCGATCCCCGCTCCTGCGTAGATAACGACTCGATGACGTAGCGTAGAACGGTACAGGTAGTTGGTGTGTGAGTGAGAAAGTATTCGGCGGGCGCGTAGATAGACGGTTTGTTATTATGTTTGTTACAATCTCCCCCTCTGGTACTCGTTGACGTCCCCGGAAGAGTACCAGGAATTAAGAGTCTCGAGTCTTCCTTGGACGACCACGTTGCCGAATGGGTATAATTGGTGTAGGCGTCTCTTCATCTCGCTTTTCAAATTTCACCATTGCTGATGTATGTTATCTTCCAATAGGATTATCAGTATCAGAAGTAGTTGTCACCTCGTGCTGACGGAAGTAGTCAACTTGCATATTCTATGGGATATTCATTGGCAGTTGGCACCCTCCCCCTGCAGTAAAGCTGCTCTTTCTTTAATGTATTGTTGGCTTGTTCTTATTTAAATATTGACGTTGGGCGCTAGAATGTTGGGAGTTGCTGTTCATCCTTCATATCCATGTGATCTTCTTCTTATTAAAATTATTTACGTTGGTCGCTAGAATGTAGGGAGTTGCTGTTAATCCTTCCATATTCAAGTGACCTTCTTCTTATTTAAATAATTTTACGTTGGGCGCTAGAATGTAGGGAGTTGCTGTTAATCCTTCCATATTCAAGCGACCTTCTTCTTATTAACGTTGGGCGCCAGAATGTAGGGAGTAGTAAGTAAAACTCTCAGGTGAGTAATAACTTATATTTCTTCCCAACACACAATTTTACAAAATAGAATTAAAGCACGTATACATTGTGAGATATGATCCTAAGCTTGAGGTGGAAGAACGGACTGCAGGTAGCTATCGCGTTCGTAACCTCGACTGGTTGTCAGAGTGGGCTGCAGGGAGCTACCGCACTCTTTAACCCGACTAGTCTTAGAGGACTGCAGAAGCTATCGCTCTAAGGCCGGTCGCTAGGCTATCTGACCATAATCTGATCTTGCACCGCCGTGCGGCCGCTTATATACCCGTCGATCCCCGCTCCTGCGTAGATAACGACTCGATGACCTAGCGTAGAACGGTACAGGTAGTTGGTGTGTGAGTGAGAAAGTATTCGGCGGGCGCGTAGATAGACGGTTTGTTATTATGTTTGTTACAATTATTGTTATTACACTTTAGCTTATCTTAGAAGTGGCTATCGTTTCAGCACTTATGCCGCATTTATTACAGTTTCTCCAATTAATTTTATTTACTCTTTTATTTGCTTTTTATTTTATTTACTCTGTTATAATGTTAGTTCGTTTTCTCTTTTTATTTTCTTGTTGCTTGTGTCAATCTGTATCTTTCATTTTAGATAATGTAATATTTAAACCAAACGCAATAATAATATTATAAGTTAACTATAAATATATTAGGTTATATATTACACTCATAAATATTATATTCATAGTTCCGTCCGTGACTTCACTTAAAATATAGGTTTCCACTGAAAACCAGCGCTGCAGTCTGCTGCAGCATAATGCTGAGATGGAAACCTTTATTTGGTCATGTATCGCTATATTCTTAATATTAATTATAATTAGTCTAATGTGGTGATCAAATAAAAAACATTTTCTTTCTTTCTTTCTTTCAAACCTATACGCCGGCCCTTCGCGTTGAACTACAATAAAAGTTTGAAATTTGGAACGATGCGAATTATTGCACAAGTTCATTAAAAATCATGAGTTTATGATCCTGTGTGGAAATATTACGCGACATTTTATATATTATGTCAAATAGTTGGTCTATTTCATACTTACTGTTATGTATTTGCCTTGTTTTGTGATAATTTATGGTAGTATCGAAAGTATCGAAAGTACCGGGAATTCCCGGTTCTATGCCAGTATCGGTCCGACAATTCCCGGTACTCAGAAGCAGTATCGACTGCATGACCTAATCGGTTGGTCGATTGGTTGGCCGATCGGTTGGTTGATTGGTTGGTCGAACGGTTGGTCGATTAGTTGGTCGATGGGTTGGTCGATCGGTTGGTAGATTGGTTTGATCGATCGGTTCATAGGTCGTCGATTGGTTGGCCGATTGGTTGTCCGATTGGTTGGTCGATTGGTTGGTCGATAGGTTGGTCGATTGGTTGGTCGATCGGTTGGTCGATTGGTTGTCCGATTGGTTGTCCGATTGGTTGGTCGATTGGTTGGTCGATAGGTTGGTCGATTGGTTGGTTGATCGGTTGGTCGATTGGTTGTTCGATCGGTTGGTTGATTGGTTGGTCGATCGGTTGGACGATTGGTTGGCCAATTGGTTGAACGATCGGTTGGCCAATTGGTTGAACGATCGGTTAGTCGATTGGTTGGTCGATCGGTTGGTCGATTGGTTGTCCGATTGGTTGGCTGATTGGTTGGTCGATTGGTTGGCTGATTGGTTGGCCGATTGGTTGTCTGATTGGTTGGCTGGTTGGTTGGTCGATCGGTTGGTCAATTGGTTGGTCGATCGGTTGGTCGATTCTGGGTTCTGGGTGGGTTGGGGATACTGGGTTCGGTACCTCTTAGTATTTCTATGTCTCCAACCACCGTCCTCTCCGTGCGTGTGGTTCACTATAGGATCTTCCTATCATGTTTCCTATCAGCCACTAAGAGCCTCCAGTTTACTGTCCAGAGTCCAGTTCCATACATCAAGATTGGACTGACCACAGTCTTGGTTTTTTCACTAATTATCTTGGTATATAAGATTTAACGGAAAAACGCTGAGCATTTTAGAGAATTATGAATTCTTCCCTACTGCCATTGGTGTCAATGACAGTGGAGTCAAAAATCAAAATTTAGCAGCCATAATCCTGGTGCTTATGAGGTATATTTTATATTGCAGTAAACCCAGTCATTCAATTTTCTTTCTTTTTTTTTGAAACTAAACTTTGAACTGAAATATAATACGATTATCAGAGTAGCATAATTAATCTACTGTAACTCATTAAAGCAGAACAAATTTTATTGGAGTGACAGATTCATCAATTAATTGATCTTCAAAAAAGCTGGTAAATAATATTTAGAAAGACTAAGTATCACGTTAAGTAAGTTTAGAATAAGTACTCAAAGTAAAAATAGGATTTTTTATACTAAAACCTCGAATTTGTGATCATAAAATACAGTGTAGTGAACGAAGTTCTTGTTACATTCAGAAATATCCGCACTTGATTAGAGAAGTAATCTATTTAATTCGAGTCTCGAAAGTATCAAAAGTACCGGTTTTGTGGTGTGGAGATCCGGGACTGAAAATATTCAGAAGTCTCGGGAATTCCCGGTACTTTTGATACCGGTAATTCCCGGTAGCATGCCCTAGTTTTAAAACAGCGGTGTTTTAAAATTCATTTTTGACATAAATCATACCTACCAAGTACTAAGTACTAACGTATACTATTAATATTATAAATGCGAAAGTTTGGATGGATGGATGGATGTATGTTTGCTACTCAATCACGCGAGAACGGCTGAACGGATATGGATGAAATTTGGCACAGAGATAGATTATAGTCTGGAATAACACTTAGGCTCTACGACATTAAACATATAAAATACTTATTTCTAATAAGTCGTTGGATGGGCTACTTTTATCCCGGACAATTAAAGAATTCCCGCGGGAACCAAAAAACGTCAATCCACGCGGACGTAGTCGCGGGCATCAGCTAGTAAGTATAATAATGGGTGGGACGGAAAATCCGACACGACCGGAGAGAGATCAGGCGCAGGACCGACAGCTTAACGTGCTCTCCGAGGCACGTGGGTGAAACGCTGCCAACTTCCTAACTCCGGGATAGTACTGAGAATTTCTTGTCAGAAAAACTCAATACTTGCTTTGCCCCGACCTGGGACTCGAAACCGGGACCTCGTCGGCCACAGTCGAACATGCTAACCACTAGACCAACGGGGCAGTTATTATACCTATGTATGAAATCTGCAAAGTAAAGCAGTTTTCTTAATCGATTGACCTCCAAGTCCAGACGGCAGGTAGCACCACCTCGCCGATTTCCGTTTCAGTAAAGTTTTACCACTTTCAAACACGGAAGTATCATGGGCATTGAATTTAATTATTTACTTAATTATTTTAGTACTTTAAATTTGGTAAAGTTATGTAGACTTTTACACGATTGTCATAACTCATAACTCTTTACGCAGTACCTTTTAGTTGTAATTTACATCAACACCATCCCCAGTCTCAACTCCTTTAACCCATCGTAGCTCTATCATAACCATGCATAAATTAAAACAATTAATTATAAATGCGCAAGTGTATCTGTCTGTCTGCTACGCTTTCACGGCCCACCTATTCAACCGATTTTAATGAAACGTACAGGGATTGGTTAGGTATATCCCGCATAATATATTAATATATTAATTATTGTTTATTAATTAATTAGTGTTGTTTAACAATTAATTTGTGTTTCACAAACGGTAGATATCAAGTTAATTAACACTACTAATAGGTATAGTTATATAAGTTCTTTTTTTACTAACATTACTAATATTAGATGTAGTTTATATTGTATTATTATGGATGTTTTAATGTCTGAAATAAAGATTATTACCTATTATATTATGTCTGTCTCTTCCATCTCGGGACCATGGGGTCCCGGACCTTTGGAAGGCGTACGAGGGGCCGAAACCAACTCGCAGAGGCCCGTTAGACAATTTTACTCTAAAGGAAATGTGACACCAAGCGACGAATATCCCTATACGCACTATGCGAGTGCATCCAAGGACAATCACCGGTTAGTGCAGGGCCATTGCAGAACATGGAAGCAAATGATATGTATGGGTCTACGGGTTTGGGTTGCTAAAATGGATTGGTGATCTGGGTCTATGGAAGTACTATGGCCCCTGCCTGACCAATTATATTTTACACGGATAAAATGGCAGGGGGTGACTCGCACACTCAGTAAATGGGCCCCCGGAAACGGCCATTAGCACATAGTGACGTAGCGGCAAGGGGGCAACATAACCTGAGGTGCTTGAGGAGTGGAGAGGTATTCCACGGCTCTCAGGACAATCTTAGTATTGTATTATTATGGATGTTTTAATGTCTGAAATAAAGATTATTATTATATTATTATTATTATTGTTACAAATACAATAAATAGTTGTTCTAATAATTAATCTAAACAATATCAATTTTAATCTTTATCAGCTCAATTGCTCACGCGTCGCAAATACTCTGTCATTAGTATAAATAACAACCTATTCCTCAGTAATGAGTAATGACTCATTACTCATTACTGAGGAATTGCTTGCTTGCTTGCCGGCGCTTGCTTTTAAGACTCTGGGCCCATGGTCATCGGACATGAATACACGAGACACGAATTTTATAGATGTCGAATGTCCCAAAAACGTATCCACGCCTCAGGTGACCAAAGAGCAGCCCTTATTTAGCCCAACGGCTTAGCCTCGCCATTCAAGAGGCGCCAGTGTTTGAGGCTTTTAGGCACCATCACTTGGGCGGCGTGCGGCTAGCAGCCTAATTAAGTTAATGTGGCGATCGGCCCCGAATAGATTTTAATCCCTATCAAACAAACAATAAAATCTTTCCTCTTTATAATCCATCCATGCTAATATTATAAATGCGAAAGTGTGTCTGTCTGTCTGTCCGTCTGTCTGTCTGTCTGTCTGCTACGCTTTCACGGCCCAACTACTCAACCGATTTTGATGAAATTTGGTACATAGATAGGTTACGTCCCGGGGAAGGACATAGGCTACTTTTTATCCCGGAAAATTGAAGTTCCCGCGGGAATCAAAAAAAATTATCTGTTCAACCGATTTTGATGAAACTTGGTAAGTACAGGGATAGGTTGTATCCCGTGGAAGGGCATAGGCTACTTTTTATCCCGGAAAATTGAAGAGCTCCCGCGGGAATCAAAAAACATAAATCCACGCAGACGAAGTCGCGGGCATCATCTAGTATTAAATAAGTATAGACAAAACCTGCATCAACCATTGTTACTCTATTTTGAAATATAACTTTTGATTCTTAAAAAGTGAATTGATTTACCTAACTCACATAACTGCAGTGCAATTAACATTGGCATTGACCTGACAATGACGGTTCCATTTGGTATAGCTGCAAAGGTGCATTGGCATGGCAGTTTTTAATATTGACTCGATCGAAGTCGATAAATGGGTAGGAGGGACGGATAGAAAGACAACAGATACCCAAAAATAGTTTTGGGCTATAGAAGCCTACAAACTAACTTAATTTTATAAATGCGAAAGTGCCTTTTCATCCCACCATCTCGGAAAGAGTATTTTTAATCTTCGATATCTGAATGCAAAAGCCGTTATTATCCTCTTGAGGATAAAGTAAATTGAATTTAGAACATCGTGTGCACGTTAGTAAATATCACTCGTCTATGAAGTTTGTGAATTCAAAACATCATTAAAACCTATTTACTTCTACCTCTATGGTGCCGAATTTCCATACTTGTTTTTAATTTGTTAAAAACTC
Organism: Erebia epiphron; assembly: GCA_963932025.1. Classification (NCBI taxonomy): domain Eukaryota; kingdom Metazoa; phylum Arthropoda; class Insecta; order Lepidoptera; family Nymphalidae; genus Erebia; species Erebia epiphron. The sequence goes on from OZ009948.1 coordinate 5,647,946, forward strand.
ACACTAGTAACCTTCTTGGTGTACATTTTTAATTTGCTTTGCGCGCACCATTTTCTTTCACGTCATGTCATTTCCTCGCTGAGGTGGGATGAAAAGTTACGTGTTGCACTCGAGTGAAAAGATTTTTCACCTCGTGCTCTTTTGATTCCCTCGCTGACGCTCAGGATTCTAATTTTTGAACCACTCGCTGGGCTCGTGATTCAATTTTAGAATCCTTCGCTTGCTCGGTCATCAAAATTGAGCACACGGTTAAAAAACAACTTTTCACTCTTGTATAACAAATAACTATTGTCCTTCAATCACGTCGTAAGTCGCAACAGAGCGACGTATCAACGTGATTTTTTGCATGGGTATATTTAAAGACGAGAGTGACATAGGCTAAGTTATCCCCGGAAAAAAAAGGAAAAAAAGAAAAGGAGGAAAGGAAAAAGGAAAGGAGTTCCTGTGGAAATTGACGACCTCCGTGGCGCAGTGTGTAGCGATGTTGTCTTAACGTGCGGATCGTAACGTCCCGGGTTCGATCCCCGGCAGGGTCAATTTGGGAATTTATAATTTCTGAATTTTCCCTGGTCTGGCCTGGTGGCAGGCTTCGGCCGTGGCTAGTTACCACCCTACCGGCAAAGACGTGCCGCCAAGCGATTTAGCGTTCCGGTACGATACCGTGTAGAAACCGAATAGGGGTATGGGTTTAATATAACTGACATGCCCCTAACAGGTTAGCCCGCTACCATATTAGACTGCATCATCACTTACCATCAGGTGAGATCGCAGTCAAGGGCTAACTTGTGGTGGATAAAAAACAAAAAAAATTAAAACGTTTACGAAAAAAAAAACTAATTCCGTGCGGACTAAGTCGCGGGCATGAGCTAGTCGATAATATGTCGTTAGTAATGAAAACCTTCTAAACAGCCAGCGTGGGCGACCGGTTAGCTACCGGTTAGCAAGTTTTATGTGTCATTTATTGACTAATTTAATGTAAATTTAACAAATATTTTCTAGATCCGTGAACTTGGCAACTTGTATATTTACCGTGCAGGTCATGGTCACATACTTAGGCAACGCTATTTACAAGGCTTAATAAATTTTAATCCTATAAATACTTGCTTATTAGTCTGAAGACCTGAGATATAATATAGACAGACACACTTTCGCAGAATGGAATTATATGGATTACCTTATGTAGACTACGTGACTAACTTATTTTTATTTTCAATCCATCACCGGCCACTACTGAGCATGACTTCTTCTCTCCTCTCTCTCTACTTCAAACATCCTTGAGAACATTATGGAGAACTCTCAGGCATGCAGGTTTCCTCGGTGGTGAGTAGGTGGTGGCGCCCTCGTCCTCGAACTCATCCTCGCCCTCGTCCTCTTATCACCACGTTTGCAAACTTTGCCGTTTTCTCAATATATTTTTCATTAATTGAGTTACACATTATATTAGTCGGTGATATCTCATTGATTATTTGAGGTTTTAGTTTTTGTTTTTTACCGGTTTATACTTTTGATCTATTTCTTTAAATCTGGCTGTTTTGGAGTAGGAGTGGCAGTTCTACTAAATCGATACTAAATCGATATACTAAATCGATGAGTATATGGATGGATGGATCTTAATCACGCAAGATCGGATGAACGGATTTGGATGGAATTATAACACTTATAATAGGCTATTTGACTAAATTTTGAAAATGATTTTAAAGAATTTATTACTACCTATTAAGCACATTACATTGATATTTCGCGGAAATTTAATGAAATTCCCTTTAAAAACCACTTTTAAAGTTTCAATTTTCAAAACCGCGCCAAAAACGCCAATTTTGTAATGGCGCTTGTCATCTGACTCGTGACGTCACACATTGTCAAACGCATATAAATAGACTACAGTACCGTACAATTTAGCTGAATTTCTTCGCTTTTCTTTAAATTTAATAAAAATTAATATATTTTAACAGAAAGAATGGTGTTCACGATCATCGTCACATTATACGCTTTGGTTCTGACTTTATGCTCCGGGCATATTTTACACTTCACAGTGCAAACTCCACTTTCTCTGTGTACCTACCTGGACGTAGCCAATCGCATCGTCTCCATAGGATTCCCTGGCAGAACTGTAAAACAAAAGAAAACACCATGATAAACCGAACTCCCATGAACTTCCTGAGTATTTGTCAACATAAACTAAAATGAGATAATGATTAATGATTATAATAAATAAAGGAAGGACTAATATGTTCGACGCGGTAGGTACTTACATTGCTGTTTTTATGTTTTTCAGTTCCGCGCCATAATAATCAGCATTATTCTTAAAGTAAAGTGCAACCATAAAAGCATCTACCTTAGTTAGGTTGCTATTTTCAGCTCGCACAAAATTTGATTCCATTCTGCGATTTGAAATACTTAATTATTTATTTCCTTAATACTAAGGAAATAAATAATTAAACATACGTTTAGTTATAAAGTTAACCAGAAAATTACTGTTTAAATAGCTAAAAGATAAAATAAAACGCCCGCCAAACAAAACACTCAGAAAAATCAGTACAAAAAGCTGTTGTTTTCCCGCAAATTTTCGAGTGTGACGTCACCAGAGTTGCAACCAATCACAGGGCGTTCCTGTCACAGGTAAAATATCAAAAATTATAACATTATTAAACTCTTATTTTGCTGAAAAATATACATATATTTGATTAAAATAAAGTGAAATATGCTTATTTACGTTGTTATTAGTGAGATTTACCACAATTTCAGATATATTTTCATTGTTGTCAAATAGCCTATTCTGTAGTCTTTATATATGAATCTGTTTTTCAGTCCCTGACTAGGGTGCTCTTCTGTCTAAAGTCTGCGCAGTCCATACCTACATGTCCCGCTGCCGATTGTCGCGGGTTTCATACAAAAACAGACTCGCATCAAGTCTACTTTCAAGTTTCTGCTACATATAAGACACTAGCGGATGCTCGCGACTTCTTCCGCCTGGCATAAGTTTTTTTCAATTCCCACAGGCAGTAGCCTATATAACTCTCCAGGTCCTCAAATATTCCCATGCAAAAAATCACGTAGATCTGTTGCTTTGTTGCGGCGTGATTGAAGGACAAACTTTTTAATTTTCCTGGGGAAAAAAATTTCAGAAACTGTGAAACACGTATTTCTTTATTTTAAACCAGAAGCCCAAATACCAACATTCATGTAAGTATATAAATTGAAAAAAATGAGGAGCAAACTTTCAACCCCTAATTCACGCCTCTGGCTATAGAATTTTTAAAAACAGTGAAATACGTGTTTTATTTAATTGCAAATAGGTAGCTGATGGGATGGGCATTAAATAAAAAATCTTCGATGCGCACTGAGCAAATATATAACTTGACATTTCACGAGGAAAGGTAAACGTACTTACTTTACAACAGGTTCGAACTTCGAAGTTCCAATGTCGAAAAAAGTGCGATATGACCTTCGGAAGATAAACAACAAAAAATGTGTGAATACACTATACAGACTTAATATAGAACTGCAACCGTTCGAATTTCACAGCCCGTTCCTTCACCTTGTTTTTATTTGTCACCGTGACATCACCAATCGTGATATTGGTGGTGGTTTAATTGTTTTCGGGAATGCCAACCATATGATAGAATTGTTATATTCTAGTTTTATTTTGAAGTGAAACTTCTTAAGAATCATTTTGATTTGAAAATTAGATAAAACGAAAAAGCGACACCAAAAAGAGACAAACATATTCACTATAGGATATAGCCTGCGAGAGAATGAGATAGAATACAACTTACATATATATAATTATCTCATTCTCGCTTTTCTGAAGAAGTTTCACTTCTGCCGTGTTTGACACGCGTTTGCACACACATTTTTTTAATTTTTAAATTCACAATATTGTCCTTTGTCTTCAATGGGGACTGCGGACAAAAAGGCCCCCCCTTTTTGTTCGCGGGGCCCTCGGGCAGCAGTCCAAAGAGCCCTTATGTAGATCCGCCCCTGCAATGCATTGTTAGCTTGTTAATCCAATATGGCGGACACCCGACACACGATGGCGGCCTAGTGTTTTTTTGTAAAGAATGCGAAAATTAAAGTGACGTGAGACGTCACACAAAATTCAATATGGCGGATGGATGATCAAGCCTTTTTTTATACGTTTAATATGACTAGACTAAACTATAGAACCCACAACTTCATCTTTGTGGATTCGCTTTAAAATCTCATGGGAAGTGGGAACTCTTTGATAACCTGCGAAAAAAGGAGGTCAGTCTCCAAGTCCTCAACTGTATTTGCCTACCATAAGCAAAAAATCATAGCTAATATGTGTCGCTCCGTTGCAGCGTGATTGAAAGACAACCCAACAAACAAACACACTTTCGCATTTGTTATAGGCATAAGGAAAGCCTGGGAGATTATGCTTACACAATTTCTCTGCAGTAAGAGGTAAAGATATCGTCACCGCAAATACGCATTTCCTTTGGTCGTAATTTAATACCTACATACTTATTAGTTACTTATGTAACTAAGTAGATGAATGATCTATTTTATTTATACGATGTTTCTGAGATGGTGATAATAAAAAAACCCGGCTGAATTCTCGTAGTTGTGTAAACAAAATATATATTGGGGCTGATTCTGTAGTGCATAATCTCTAAACAAAAATGACAGCATTAAAAATATTGCTAACCCTTTAATACTCCCTGTGGAAAGGGATAGAACTAGATTTAAAACTGTCATTTTAGAGATTGTGTTATACAGAATTGGCCACATAAAGGGTATGTTCCGATATACACTGAGAGCACTGTTCAGTGCTCTTACTGGGGAGAAATTCGTCCCGTGGACTGATGACAGTATACTGCCGCAGTTTCATACGGAAATATATGACGTCATAAATCGTCGCCATTTTTGTACTGTGAGCACTGGAGTTTTCGAGGTAAGGTGCTCTCAGTGCTGACTGCGTTCCGTTTTAAACAGTGACCAGTATAGCTAACTATAGAGGAACGGTTTCGCAGCATACTAAATTGACGTCACACCTTACAGTGCTCGCAGTGTATTTTGGAACATACCCTTAATTTTGTATGTATAGTTAAGTTCTATACTAAGATGCTTTTATAATATACCTATATACTATAATCAAACATATCGAGTGAAATATTATATGCTTATTAAAGTATTAGGCCGATTCTGTTATTTATGTCACCGTAAGATTGTAAAAAACGTTAGATTATAATCTAACTCGTGAAATTGTAAACTGTCGAATGATTACAATACAACGGATTATTTTTCGGTGAATCTGTTAGGTTTATTAACTCGATAGAACCTACTTGATTACTTATTGTCGAACCCTAACCTAACCTACAAGAAAGAGACAAGAAAACGTAAATACTATGAATATTTCAAAGATTGACACTTATAACATTGAACGGTTCACAATCTTTCGACTGTTTACAATCTTTCGAAAAAAAAAAGCGTTAGATTAGAATCTTACGGTTTTTACAATCTTACGGTGACATAATATACAATCTGTAAACTAAAATTACAGCTCTATTTATATTGCTATCATGTATCCCTTTATAATAGACTAGATGATTCCCACGACTTCATCCGTGTGGACCAAGGTTTTTCGATTCCCACGGGATCTCTTGAATTTTCCGGGATGAAAAGTACCCTATATCCTTCCCTGGGATGTAACTTATCTCTGTTATAAAATTTCATCAAAATCGGTTGAGTAGTTGGGCCATGAAAGCGTAGCAGATAGACAGACAGACACACTTTCGCATTTATAATATTAGTATGGATACTCCCTGAGAAAAGCTGCAGCACTACAGATTTGGATTAGTTAAGAGATTGTGTTGTACAGAATAAGCCACATTTTCATGAATTTTGTCAAGAAATTAGCTATTTAGGTAGAGAAGATCTTAGTCAATGAAACTAAATATCTAGGTACCTACCTATGTCTCCTTATCTAATACCTGCTAACTGGGTCACTGTCACACTCGGGCATTCCTCAGATTACCAACCTCGTGCACTATCTATAGGTACTGAACCAAAGATCTTAAATAGAAATAGGACAGTATGTCATGTAGATTACTATTTTAGATTACGATTACACTTTAAAGACCTAAGTATTCTCATTTCTCTTTCAAATCAAATCAAGTATACTTTTAACAAGTGCTTAAATTGAATAGTCGAGTGAATCTACCGCTGATTTGGAATCCGTTCCTACCGAGAAAGAACCAGCAAGAATCTCGGGAACCAGCAAGAGACGGAGCGATGGATTCACGAGCCTATTTAGCGGTTTCTAATTTGCCTACTATGCAGATCGCATATTTTATATTACCTACTTACTGTAAATTTCTCACCATTGCCGCATTGGTATTGCCGGCGAACTTATTGGCTTCCTCGTATAATAGTCTAGAGTGACCTTTCAGAAAATTTAAGTAACTAAATAGGTAGAAGAAAATCGTCTCAGGAGCTATTATACCTATCTCGCTTCCGATTGTGGTTGGATCAGTGGATAACCGGCGAATTCGGATTCAACAGGGTCCAAATAAGGGAAGACTGTTTACACTAATATAATCTGCTTCTAAATCTAAGAAGGAGAGCCTTAATCAACATTCTCTAAATGAGTGGCTATCATTTAGTTAGAGGATAGGACTGAAGTCTAAAGTGGACGTCTATCGGTTGACGACAAAAAACAGAAAAGAAAGACAAGTAAGTACTTATCTACTCCTTGGAAGGACGACAACTTCGAGCTGAGTAGAGTAGAGAAGTACTCTACCGTTTTCTCTACCTGCGGACCGTGCACCCCCAGATTTCATATTGAACTTTCAGGTTTTACCTAGTAGGTAGTAAGTACTACATATTTTGCGATTTAACTCATGGACCCATAGAAGAACTATAATAATAAAGTTCATATTATAATAATGTCCTCCCGACCGAATTCAGGCCACAGCGGCCGATGTCCATAGAGATCAGCCATCTGTGCGGGAGATATTACGATGATAAGATGGAACGGAAAATCAGAAACAACCGGAGAGAGATCCGAGCGCAGGAAGGCAGGGCTTTGCGTGCTCTCCGAGCCACGGGGGTAAAACATCGCCAACTTATCCTAAATCCGGTCTTTCTCTAACTCTGCCCTAACTGAGAATTATTGACAGAAAATCCCAATACTTAAAAGTCCCCACCCGGGAATCGAACCCGGCCTCGTCATCCGCAGTCATAGTATATGCTAAAACCACTGATACAATACACTAGCTCATGCCCGCGATTTTGTAAGCGTGGAATAAGTTCTTTTAATTCCCAAGGGAACTCCTTAATTTTCCGCGATAAATATAAGTCTATGTAAGTCTCGAGGTCCTCAACTATACCCATGCAAAAAGTCACTCTATTGCGGCGCGATGGAAGGACAAACCAATAAACCAACAAACACTTTCGCATTACCTATTAGTTTGATGCAGTACTCACAGGTTTGACGTTATCATAACTTTTTACGACCGGCTCGTTCGCATTTTGTCTATCTAAAAAGTCAATATATTTTTGTACTCACTCCGATTGCATAAACACCAGTATAACAAAAACATCTGTAGGTATAACGTTTATGATGGTTTCCAGACTCATGGTAATTGGCATAACATTTTTTACGAGTTAATCTTGGTTAAATGAGTAGGTAGGTTAGGTACCTTTTCTTTTTATTTATTTAGTTTTTTTGTAAAATTTTATTAATAATTAGATAAGTACCTACATTTATATAACATAATAAAAAAATAAAAGCCCCTAAAGAAATATAGAAAAAAATATCTAGTGTACCTACTGTGTAGTGTGTAAACTAAACACAAATAATTAAAATGACGTCACAAAACTGCTAGTTGATATTTCTCATATCAACTTGCAACGTTTTCACCGGTCAGATAAGTTTGTGGGACGTACTCGTATACTTATTACTTACCTACTTACGATGCAGGAGAGATCACAGGCAAGGGCTTAATGGTAACGGAGTAAAAATAAATGTTTTTTAGTGAGTTGAATGAAGCTGAAGACAGCACAGTTCCAGTGCAAAAGCACCTTCCTAAAATAATATAATATAAGCCGGGCGAATGTAAGCCAACTTTTGGAAACGCTGTGTTTACAAAACTGAAAAATATAGCCAGTCAACCGGGGCTAAAATGTAAACTTCGCTAAGGTAGTATTTCTTAAAATTGCTACTGACTAATCAGCTTCTGCTGAAATCTGGAGTCGATAGTCGTTAATTCTGGCCGAGAATAACAAATAATAGGTATCTAAATAGTTGTACGTACCTACTTACACTGACTGACTGCCTCGTTGGTCTAGACTCTAGACTCTAGACTCTAGTGGTTAGCATGTTTGACTGCGGCCGACGAGGTCCCGGGCTCGAGTCCCGGGTCGGCTCATAATTAAGTATTGGGTTTTTCCAACTAGAAATTCTCAGTACTAGCCCGGAGTTAGGAAGTTGCGGTGTTTCACCCCCGTGCCTCGGAGAGCACGTTGAGCCGTCGGGTCGTTGAAGCCCGCCAACCCACATTGGAGCAGCGTGGTGGGTCTAAGCTCTAATTCCCTCTCTCCTATGAGAGTGGAGGCCTTTGCCCAGCAGTGGGACGTTAATTGGCTGTAGTGGTGGTGGTGGTACATACTTAATATAGCCATTTGGTGTAGTCCAGTTTTGATTTCCTGCATTCTAAGAAGAGGTTGTTACAAGAAAATTGCACGCGAAACATGTACGAGACGCGCATTTCTGGCGGACGTTTTCGAGTTTATGTTGGTTTTTCACTCGTAGGTATCACCATTAAATATCGTTCGTTCGCGGTGCAATTATAAATTAATTAATTTTAACAGCTTATCCATCCATACTAATATTATAAATGCGAAAGTGTGTCTGTCTGTCTGTCTGCTACGCTTTCACGGCCCATCTGTTCAACCAGTTTTGATGAAATTTGGTACAGGGATAGGTTATATCCCGGGGAAGGACATAGGCTACTTTTTATCCCGGAAAATTCAAGCGTTCCGCGGGAATCGAAAAAACTTGGTCCACGCGGACGAATTCGCGGGAATCATCTAGTAGGTATTTAAATAAATACTTAAACGCGCAGGAGCGACGGCGACGGCGACGACCGACTCTCCGAGGCACGGGGTTGAAACACCGCCAACTCCGGGCTAGTACTGAGACTTACTGAGAATTACTTGTTAGAAAAATCCAACACTTGTTTTGGCCCGACCCGGGAACTCGAACCCGGGACCTCGTCGGCCGCAGTCGAACGTGGACTGGTAACCGCTAGACCAACGACGTAGTAAAAAACCCTATTATTTAACACTTAGTACAAGCGTGTCTGTGACGTGTAACCACTTACGAGTTACGAGTACGTCACGACACACATGGCCTGACAATCGGCGCCTTATGTAGATACCTAGTAAACGATCATTATATTATACATAAGTAGGTATATGAAGTGCCTATTGTTTACATTACAATATTATTAGAGTAAGGACCTTCAGAGCAAATCTGACGTGATAAAAACACATACCTAGGTAGTAGGTAGTACGTACCTATCAAATCAATGTTTCAGTTTTGTTAATCAAATCTATTATATTATAGCCTGTTTCTATTTAGGAATATTCCCAATTCTATTTGTATATTTTTGATTCCCGCGGGAACTCTTTAATTTTCCGGGCTAAGAAGTAGCCTATGTCCTTCCCTGGGATACATTATATAACCTATCGCTGTACCAAATTTCATCAAATTCCGTTGAACAGATGGGCCGTGAAAGCGTAACAGACAGACAGACAGACTGATAGACACACTTTCGCACTTATAATATTAGTATGGATTCTGTCAAAATTTCCGTTTCGGACTGTCGGGTTATCAGAATAAGTCGAGCCATCCATGATACAGTGTGACCATCAGTACATCCTGATCCATGTATGTAAATCCTGATGGAACCTCTGGTGGGACCAAGCAGAGGGACGTAGACTTACCTATTACATAAGCAGGAAAGAGTTTACATGGAAAGTCCTTTACGGCCGGTTTCTGAATTGATAATTTCATGTTGAGTCTGTCTCAAAGACTACTTAAGGACTAATTAAGCAAATTTTTGTTTCTGAATTGATATTGTGCCGGTTTCTGAATTAGGCGTTCAAGCAAAACAGCAAGTTCCAACTCTCAAACCTTACACAATATCAATTCAGAAACAAAAATTTGCTTAATTAGTCCTTAAGCAGTCTTTGAGACTGACTCAACATGAAATTCTCAATTCAGAAACCGGCCGTTAGTCGCGTAGGAACTCGTTGAATGTGTCTAGAAGACTAGTTATCAGTTATGATGACACATCTAGGTCTATTTTAAGTCTATGATTTTTGAAGCAGGAAGGTGGTGGGTGACTGTAAATACTTTATAGCCAATTGGCTATTTGGTGTTTCTAAGAGAACAGAGTGTGCTTTCTATTTTTAGACAGAAATTAATGGAATCATCCCAGCCGTCTGCAGTCTGCCACACGTATTGCACATTATTTACGGATCTTTGCACAAATGAGACAGTTACCTACAGTCCCACAAACTTATCTGACCCGGTGGCCAAAATTGGAACAAATTTTTATGCCTGTGATTCTTTGTTTTTATTTCTTTTTTCATAAAAACAGCGACGCTCTCACCTGGGTCAGATAAGTTTATGAGACTGTGCACTTTGTACTGTGACGCCTTGCGTTGAGTCTCTAATGGCTATTTAATTACTATTTAATAATGTATGAAACCGATATATGCTTCTGAAGTTCTGATGTGATGCGTCACATAGTGTATTTTCTAGCTTCACGTTCACCTGACTCGTTTGATCCTAATAATTATTGATCGTTGCCTGATCTGGAGACCTAGTACGAGATTAATAACCTGTTCGATCGTTTAGGTACATACTTAGATCGATTTTAGAATCGACGAAAACGGAGACAACGGCGTTAAAGTTAACTACGATTTGTGTGGGATTGTCAACCGCTTGATGACAGATGACAGCTGGCGCTCGACATGGATTTCTCTAACGCGATCTAATAGGTAAAAAACCGGCCAAGTGCGAGTCGAACTGGCGCACCGAGGGTTCCGTACAAACTGTGACGTGGTAGGCCGTTTTTTTAAATGATGTATGTAACAAAAAATTTATGCTTTTCGCAATTATTCCTATATCTGTGCTTTAAAGCGTTGCTTCGTACGAAAGGAAAAGGTTCATTTTAGGCCTACTCTTGTACACTCTTCCATGAATAGAGGAAAATACGTCATAGATTGTATTAAAAATATAATAATTTAGAACAGTAAAGTAAATATCGAGAATAAAATAAAAATGTATTTCAAGTTTTCGGCACGTTTCCAAGATGGCAAACTTCAGCCATAGAGAAGGCAGTAGGCGCGAAATGTATCAAATGTCATTTCTGACAGTCACTGTCAAAATAACGTGTTTTTCTTTTGAAAACGTCAAAAAATATGAATCCGCCATTGTTACCCACTCATGTTTACTGTTGCTTATGTTGGAAAGATTAACCCTATGTTCCGATATACACTGAGAGCACTGTTCAGTGCTCTTACTGGGGAGAAATTCGTTCCGTTATGGAGTGACAGTATAGTGCCGCAGTATCTATAGGGAAATATATGACGTCATAAATCGTCGCCATTTTTGTACGGCGAGCACTGGCGTTTTCGAGGTAAGGTGCTCTCAGTGCTGACTGCGTTCCGTTTTAAACAGTGACCAGTGTAGCTAACTATAAAGGACCGGTTTCGCAGTATACTAAATTGACGTCACACCTTACAGTGCTCGCAGTGTATTTCGGAACATACCCTAAATAATTTCGCCACTGAAATAACGACGAATTCGTAGATTTGACCAATTAAAACTGGTCTAATATTTTATTTTCCTTCATTTCTCTATTTGTACCAGACCAGGGCCTACGCCCCATACAAATCTGAACCGTCTCTTTTCAAGATTCTGAGTTCACGGGTAGTACCTACCCTGTAAGTTTTGATTCCCTTGCGAGTGTCTAAAATTTGCAGCATAAACGGCTGTATCTTTTGATTGCGTTGGCTTAGAAGCTTGATTTTTTCACAGCTCCAAGGGACCGTAGGCCTGAGTATTTGATATGAATTTCAGCTTGATACCTACATGCGTTCCTGAGAAAAAGGGTCTTGACACAAACGGTGTCGGATATACAAACTTATTTGTTTTGTATATATGAGTAAATTTGAATTTGAAAGGTAGTTTGTTTGGAATACGTTTTTATTTGTTGACTTTTAGTACAATGTGACACTCAATGTTGATACCGTAAATAGCGACAATAAACTGTATTTTCTCCAGCTAAAATCTGGTTTATCTTCACCTTCCAAAACTCTCCTACATTGGTTATGGGCCCAGGTTCGTGATACGAAAGGAGTAATCGTATGTAGAGGATAAAATCTTATTTTAAAGTCGATAAGAGACGGAGTAGCTGATCGAGTATCAAGTGCGATGTCGAACAACATGATGCGAATCGAGCCCTTGAACAAGGACAACTACGATAGTTGGAAAATACAGATACGAGCTATTTTAATAAAAAGTGATGGTTGGAAGTACGTAAATGGTAAAGTACTGAAACCAGCTGAAGTTATGGAGGCTGAAAAATGGGAAGTAGAAGACGAGAAAGCTAAAGCGGACATAATTTTATCGATGAGTGGAAGCGAATTACGACATATTAGGAGCTGTAACACCTCGAGAGAAGTTTGGCTGAAGCTGGAGTCAATTTATGTTTCGAAAGGGCCTGCTAAGAAAGCGACACTTTTAAAACGGTTGATATTGCACAGGATGGCGGAAACAGGAAATGTTCACGAACATTTGAATATTTTTAGGGTTCCGTACCAAAATGGTAAAATGGAACCCTTATGGTGCGACTTTCTCCGTCTGTCTGTCCGTCTGTCCGTCCGTCACACTCGATTATTTCAGTAACTACCGAAGCTATCGACATGAAATTTGGAATAGTTGTGTATATTAGTGGCCCAAAGACACTGGAATTAAAAAAAATTGGAAATTATTTTTGTTCTTATTTAAAAAGGGGGGAAAATCTGAGGGTTGAAATTTAAAAGTGAGATAACTGTACTGTGTGGGGTATCATATGAAAGGGTTTACTTTGTACATTCTAAAACAGATTTTTAATTATTTTTCGTTATGATAGTTTTTGATTTATCGGGGAAAATGTCTAAAAAAATACCGTTCCCCCCCCCCTTATCTCCGGAGTTTACCAATCGAAAAATTTGAAATAATTATGGTCAATAGGAATTTACGTATATTTTACAGGAAAACTATAGCCAATGCTCTAACTAGCGTAGTTTTTTTGATATTAACAATAAACCTCTACAAACAAAGTTAGTCTTGCGGTTCATTAACAAAGGTAATTATTTATTAATAATGGTACGGAACCCTTCGTGCGCGAGTCCGACTCGCACTTGCCCGGTTTTTTTGATGCTGTTGATAAGCTAGGAGATATGGGTATACAGATCAACGATGATTTACTGTCTATAATGTTGCTGTACAGTTTACCCGGAAATTTCGAAAGCTTTAGATGTGCTATTGAGTCGAGAGACGAGTTGCCGAAACCAGAGGCATTAAAAATTAAAATATTGGAAGAGTACGAGTCGAGAGTGGCGAATAAAATTCAGAATGAAGGCGTTATGTATACAAACGTGAATAAAAATTTCAAGAAAGGAAAAAGAGGCGCTAAAATGAGTACTAAGGCTAGAGAAACGGAAAAGAATGAAGGTTTTAAGTACAAATGCTTTAAATGTCACGAACCTGGACATAAAGCATCTGATTGTAAAAAGAAAATTTAGAAGTTTCTAATGCTGTAAATGTTCAAAAGTACGAATGGATTTTGGACAGTGGATGCACGTCTCACCTTTGTAATGATGCAAGTAAGTTCGGGGGCACTTTGGCAATGATTAGCGGGGAACTAACTTTAGCTACGCATGTAAGTACTGTTATAAAAGGTAAGGGTACTGTAAGGTTGTCGGCATATAACGATCACTCGGAGACCTCATTTGAATTACGTGATACGCTGTATGTCCCGGATTTAAGGACGAATTTGATTTCAGTAGCCAAGTTAACCAACGATGGTTTTGATGTTACATTTAAAAATGATGTAGCTCATGTTATTGGCAAGAAAGGTGAAATTGAATTGATAGCATGTCGTAGGGGTAATTTATATTGTGTAAATAGGTCTGAGTATTGTAATTTAAGTGATTCAAATGCTGATGTACGTTGTTGGCACGAGAGGTTAGGACATTTGAACGGTAGAGATGTTGCTAAGCTTTTAGGTAAATTAGGTGTTAAATTTGACGTAACCGAAGTACGAAACTTACGAGATTGTGATATTTGTGCTAAAGGAAAGATGACCGCGTTACCTTTTTCTAAATCCGATGGGCCTTGCGCACAGAAGTTGCACATAGTTCATTCTGATATTGTAGGGCCTATGAGATGTCAATCGATAGAAGGTGCAAAATATTTTATAACTTTTATTGATAATAGTACTCGTTGGTGTGTGGTATATTTTCTAAGGTCGAAAGATAAAGCCTTAGATGCTTTTAAGGCATATAAAAGTCACGTTGAAAACCTGACGGGACTAAAGATCAAATTTCTTCAAAGTGACAATGGAGGTGAATATTGTAATGCTGAATTTGATAATTTCTTAAAGGAGGCAGGCATCACGCGAAGACTGACAGTTGCTCGAACACCACAGCAGAATGGGATAGCTGAACGAATGAATCGAACCTTAGTGGAAATGGCGAGGTGTATGCTGTTGAGTTCAGATCTTTCCTCAGGTTTTTGGGCAGAAGCGGTGCATACAGCATGTCATCTCAGGAATCGTTGTCCTACGAGTAGTCTACAAGGTGATATTCCTTATGAGAGGTGGCATAACAAGCCGGTGAAGATTGAATACCTTCGAAGATTTGGAAACAAGGTGCATATTCTGGATAAAGATCCAAAGAAGGATAAGTTTGCTGCAAGAGGGATCGCAGGTATTTTTGTCGGGTACCCGGGTAATGCAAAAGGATATAAAATATGGATTCCAGAGCAAAGAAAATTCATGATTGCGAGAGATGTTAAATTTCACGAAAGTGAAATCTCGAAGCAAGAGCCGAGTCCGGTGAACTTCACGGAAGACAACGATAAGGATTTCATTGAAATTGAATTCTCAAGGCAAAATGTTCCAGTAACTGAAGAACATAGGGGCGAGAATGAGACAGACCGAGTAGAGACTAATGAAGAAATATGGAGTGAATGTCAAGAAAATCCTGGAGATGATCAAAATGATTCTTCGTCAAGACCTGCAGAAGTTGAACAGGTGTCTGAAGAAATAGGTCGTGATGATCAACAGAGGTTGATGAAGAGAGCTCCTGGTAGACCTAGGATTTTACGCACAGGTAGTGTAGGCCGTCCGAAGAAAATCTATCAAATGACTGAAGTTACACAACCGATCTTTTCTGCTGATGAAAATGAAGTTGAAGATTTTGCAGGTTCAGCTGAAATTACTTTGAAGAATGCTTTAAAGAGTAGCGATAAACCTGAATGGGAGGAAGCCATTTTATCTGAAATCAGAAGCCTAGTTCAGAAAGGTACATGGGAGATAATCAGAAAACCGCAAAATAGGAATGTCGTTGGTTGCCGTTATGTTTTGACATCGAAGCAAAATGTCGACAAGTCTTGGAAGAAAAAGGCGAGGCTTGTAGCTCAAGGTTTTAGCCAGCGGTATGGAGTCGACTACGAGAAAACCTTTGCGCCTGTTGCTAGACTGGATACCGTTAGATTGTTGATGGCTCTCGCAGTTGAATTGAACTTGGAGATACACCAATTGGACATTAATACTGCTTACTTAAATGGATCCCTGGACGAGGAAATATACATGGAGATACCAGAACTATTGAGAGAAAGTTTAGTCAAGCTTATGAATCGAGAGGGAGAAGATCCAATAGTCAAAGAGCGCGCGCAGACCATGCTTGTAAAATTGGATAGTGGTTGCGATTCATGCTTATTGCGAAAATCATTATATGGTTTGAAGCAAGCTGGACGTCAATGGAATCTCAAACTTAACAAGAAGTTAACTGATATGGGGATGAAGCAGAGTCTGAATGAGCCGTGTCTATATTTTAGACAAAATGGGAATATTTATTTATTCGTATTAGTCTATGTCGACGATATTTTGGTCGCAAGTCAAGAAAGAGGTTTAATTACGAAGTTTAAAAATGAGTTGTCGAAAGAGTTCGATTTGAAAGACTATGGTATAGCAAAATATATGTTAGGCATAGATATTCGAAGAAATGACAATGTCATTATTTTGTCACAACAAAATTACATCGAAAGTTTATTAAAACGTTTTTGCATGGAAAATTGCAATAAATGTACAACTCCTATGGAGATACATTCCAAACGGAAAGGAGAAGAGAAATGCAGCAATGAGAGCGGCGAGGCATGGTCTTATCGAGAGCTAATAGGTTGTTTGAATTATCTAGCGAATGCAACCAGACCAGATATCGCTAATGCAGTAAGTAAACTTAGCCAGAAAGTGATGAATCCTGAAAAATCCGATTGGATATCAGCGAAACGTATTTTACGTTATCTGAAGGGAACAATCCAATACGGTCTCGTGTACAAGAGAACTGGTGAATGTGTGCAGGGTTATTCAGATGCTGATTGGGGGAATTGTTTATTAGACAGACGATCTTATTCTGGTTATGCATTTATCTTAGGTGGTGGCTGTATATCGTGGCAGTCTCGAAAGCAGCGTAGCGTAGCTACTTCAACGTGCGAGGCAGAGTATGTCAGCCTGTCGGAGAGTATGAAAGAGGCTGTATATCTCAATAGCTTGTTGAAGGAACTAGGAATCATGAGGTACGCTCGAGTGATTGTTCATGTCGATAACCAAGGGGCTATATTTTTAGCTCAGGACCCAGTGTTTCATGCACGTAGCAAACACATCGATATCAGGTATCATTACGTGAGGGAGGTTTTGAGGGACAAGAACGACATTGAGTTGAGACATGTACCCACTGAATCCATGTTAGCTGATGTGCTTACTAAGCCATTATCTAGTGTTAAACACAATAAGTGTTTAGATGGTTTAGGTGTTAAGGCCAGCTGAGTTTTCTTTTGGATATCTTTAAATTGAAATTTATAGGGGCGTGTCGGATATACAAACTTATTTGTTTTGTATATATGAGTAAATTTGAATTTGAAAGGTAGTTTGTTTGGAATACGTTTTTATTTGTTGACTTTTAGTACAATGTGACACTCAATGTTGATACCGTAAATAGCGACAATAAACTGTATTTTCTCCAGCTAAAATCTGGTTTATCTTCACCTTCCAAAACTCTCCTACAAACGGACGGACAACAAAGTGATCCTATAAGGGTTCAGTTTTTTCCTTTTTAGGTACGGAACTCTAAAAAATCTCTAACTAGACCTGCAGTACGTGAGGCCAAAATTTGGATAAGACGTGTTAGGTTTTTATTCACATATTTATTTTATTTATTTGGCATCCAAAACAGATCACAATAAATACTGATCATTTTCATCTTATTGTAATCCTACAGGGTCGCACTACATGAATAAGATTCTTTATAGGCGTGCAAAGTAGGTAAAACCACAAAATAATAGAAATAATAATTATCACTAACCATCGCTTAGGTAGGTAGGTAGGTACTTACTTCCATCTTCTTAATATATATAAATCTCGTGTCACAATGTTTGTCCTCAATGGACTCCTAAACCACTTAACCGATTATAATAAAATTCGCACACCATGTGCAGTTCGATCCAACTTGAGAGATAGGATAGTTTAAATCTTAAAAAAACATCAATTCACGCGGACGAAGTCGCGGGCATCATCTAGTAGATAATATAATTTTGGAACTCGTTGAGTACGAGTTTAGGGTATCGTACATACCTAAACGTATGAGAATGGCTACACGAAATTGAGCTCTAATTCAATTTTGTTACCTATGGTTTATTTTACTTTGAAGCCGAACTTAGACGATTCGATCGATAATTCTTACATAATTGGGGGGCAGGTAGGTTGACTTAGTAGGTAGGTATTAGGTTAAATGTAAACTACTTATAAATTTCTGCTCGTTAAAAACTTTTATTATTCTCCCATTTATTTGTAAAGATATTTATAAAATTATTTCCAAACACGTTTTACATAAATATATAAAAATACTACACAAAACACATTTAAAAATAATTCTATAAAACTTCCACCCACTGCGGGGCCTTAAAGACCCAAGCAGCCGGTGGTCAGGGTTCCAGAGAGAGGAACTTCCTCACAATTCGCGCCGTCTCAAGGATAACCGCCTTCTGTATCCGACCCTTGATCCAACAACCAAGCGAAAGCTTACTAAGGTGTTGATCGAAGCTTTTCGCAATAAGACCGTTAACTGATATTTAACCATCGGAACAATTATCGTCGAGTCAACACTCCACATGGCGGTAATCTCGTGAGCAAGGTCCAAGTATTTCGATACTTTTTCCTTTTCTGCTTTCACCAGGTTATCATCATGTGGAATAGTAACATCAACAATTATTGCTCGGCGCGCTGAGCGGTCGACTAGCACAATGTCAGGTCTATTGGCAACAATAAACCTATCAGTGATAACCGACCGATCCCAGTAGAGCAAGGCACCACTATTTTCGAGAACTGACACTGGGTCATACCTATAATATGGTACCTCAGTCTCAACAAGACCGTACTGGAGAGCCAGTTGTTGATGGATTATTTTGGCTACTTGATTATGTCTGTGCAAGTACTCTCCATTAGCAAGATGAGAACAACCGGAGACAATATGTCTGAGGGACTCCCCAGGGAGATGACACGCACGGCATATGTCAACAGTGCCATCTTTCATAATAAATGTCTCCGATAGTTATTCGTCTTGATAACTTCATCCATAATTGCACACACAAAACCTTCGGTTTCCCCAAAGAGGTCACCGAACTGTAACCAAAATATAGATGCTATTGGATCTACATCCGCCCTGGTTAGGGCCTTGTAGAATCTACCATGCAACTCCTTGCTCTCCCATACCGCCATGCGATCCGAAGCACTAAGTACTATTGGTTTGCGCCAGTTCTCTTTGCCTAAGGAAAGCGGGGTGAAACCCTTATCAACTGCAACCACATCCCTATGTATACCCACGTTCACCTTGAGAAAATAATCTCTGAGTTTGCAGATCTCACGATTATGGAGGTTCTTGATATTCAAAAAACCACGTCCTCCATACTTGCGTGGGATGTACAATCTCATAACAGATGAGCGCGGATGATGCATACGATATGTGGTCAACAGTTTTCGAACCTTTCGATCCAGGGTATCCAGTTCAGTTTGAGTCCACTTTAGGATGCCAAAGGTGTATGTGAGTAAAGGCATGACCCAACCATTAAAGGCACGCACCTTATTACCACCCGATAAAAGACTATTAAGGACTTTTTTCAGGCGGCTAAAGAAACGCTCCTCAACTAGTTGTTTCATAGTCCTTGTCTCAATACCAAGCGCCTCTGACATCCCAAGGTATTTATATGTTTCACCCTCACGGAGTGATTTGAGAATCAACGTATCTGAAAGAACTAGATTCTCAGAGTTCACAACTCTACCTCGCTCTATATTGATAACCGCACACTTGTCGACACCAAATTCCATTCCAATGTCATTGCTAAAGTTTTGAGTTATCTTTAGCAACTTCAAGAGGTCTGGTCGTTTTGATGCATACAGCTTGAGGTCATCCATATACAGTAAGTGAGATATGACCTCACCCCCCCTGCGAAGACGAAAGCCTAGCCCTGAATCCTTCAGTAGTGTACTGAGTGGATTAAGTGCCAAGCAAAACCATAAAGGGCTCAAACTATCACCTTGGAAAATTCCTCGCTTAATCCTTATCGGTTCAGCTGATTCAAAAGATCTAGCACTCCCTGGTTGACGAAGAACTGTCATCCATTGTCTCATACATGAGTCGAGAAAGGAACATAGAGTTGCATCGACCTTATACAACTTCATGATCTCCATGAGCCACGTGTGAGGCACTGAATCATAGGCCTTCCTATAATCAATCCAAGCAGCAACTAGATTTTTTTTGTTTCGCCGTACCTGTTGGCAAATAGTGGTGTCTATGAGAAGGAGTTCCTTAGTACCGCGTGTCCTAGCCTTACACCCATTCTGAACTTGAGCCAAAATATTATTTGAATTGATATGTATAGTTATTTTTGTAGTTAGAATGGATGTAAGTAGCTTATAGATGGTAGGTAAGCACGTTATCGGGCGATAGTTTTTTGGATCTGCGGTACTACCGGACTTGTATATTAGGAACGTGACACCTGTTGTCATTAGTGTCGGTAACGATCCAGAATCAATGGCGTTCTGGAATTGCGTTGCTAAGGCTGTATGTGTGCTACGAAACCATTTTAGCCAGAAGTTGTGCAACCCATCCGGCCCCGGACATTTCCAGTTTGCAGCCGAACGGATTGCACAACTTACATCTTCAGCACTAATTGTAACCGGGTTCATATCTACAACCGTATCGCATTGCTCCCTAACAACGTTCATCCACTCACCTTCAGTGTGATCTATGGGATCCGACCAGATACTACGCCAGAAACCTGACATAGCATCAAGTATCGGTAGCTGTCCATCGACCACACAATCTCTAGATCGTTCCCAGTTCCTATATACTTTCCTTTGGTCACTTTGGAATATACGATTTTGAGAGAATCGATCATTGCGTTTTCTATAGCGCCTAATGCGTTGTGCCCATGCATAAACTTTCTGCTTCAGGAAATCAATGCGATCTGTAACCAGAGGCAAATACGGTGTGGGATTAGTATTAGTCCCAGCAAATGCTTGGTGTACAAATCGCATTACTCTCGGGCGATTATTACCCGCCTTGAAACAGATCAGCTTAGCAATAAGAGTTCTAGTCAAAGTGATTCGCCTTTCGATCCTAGCCTGCCAGGCCGGAATTGTATTCGTTCTTTGTGCAGCACTATGCAGTTCTGGAAATTTAACACATGCTAAACGACATGCTGCAACGGCCCCACAGTACAGAATCGAATGCGTATCATTTAGATCACTTGATGTTTCTAAATAGGTACTTAAAATTTGATCTAGAACTCCTATTAATGCCATATTTCGTCGATGCACAGGTAAACGAGGTAATTTTGGTCTTAGATCATTTGGCATGTATCTATACTCCAAAATCGCACCTTCCAAAGCCCTTCTCACTTGCTCATCATCCTGGTTACTTACCAACAAATCAAAACCACCTAGTGACTCCTCTTGTGTGTTATCAATCTCTACCCTATTTGAGACTTGTAGAGTTTGAAGAGCCGAGCCACTGGTGGGATCTATTTGTGGCACAGCTAAGCGAAGCCGCTCAAGTGTAGACTCGTCCAGCATCCGACGACGCTGAATAAGTCGCACCTGATCTGATAGTCGCTGAGCAGTTACAGTCATTGTTGGTTCAAGCGCCTGAAACAGAGACAACATCCTTGAACGGTACCCAGTGAGGTTAATTCCCCCCTCTGTCGCCTCATAGTACGCTCGCATGACGCTCTCATTCATGTTCTGAGACCATCTCATGCGGCGCACTACACCACCGGCGGCGGGAGCATTATTCGGAGCACGTAGTTCCTTTTGCTCCAAGCCATCCCGTGGCGGGCGTATGGCTCCTCGTCGTCGTCCTCCTGGTCGGCTTATTTCAACGGTGGACCCTGCAGATGACGGCGGGGTCTCATATTCATCGCTGCTTGACGAGGTAGCATCGCCTGGTGTTGAGTGTGCGATCGTATCTCTGGCCTTTTTCCGAGTCTGCATTTATTTGGATCTTGTATTTAATAAGATGTTTTGCCACGTATATTATATGCTTCATTTTTCATTTTTAAATATAATATAAAATTAAATAAATTTTGTGTTATTGAAAATACGTCTTGACATTTGACATCGGTTGCCAGGTTATTAAAAACTTATTATTAGAAATAAACCGGTCCATTGTGCGTTCAGACATAAACAATGAAGACATTTCACAACTTCGCCTACACAACTTTTAATACGTGACAAACCAAGTCCGTTTATAAAGCTGATCGCACACAGGCGCAAACTTCTTAAATTCCGCCCACGTCAGATACCCGGTGTCCGATTTTTTGTCGGCAGAAATGAAACATACCTACAGATTTCAATATTGAACCGTATACCTACGTTCTACAAAAGTAGACCAAAAAAAGTCTGACGTGGGCGGAGGCCTTAACTCTGTAGTCTGTAGGTACCTTAGACAAGTATCAGACGTACCTATGTATTCAGGCTGGAAAAAGCGAACGCTCCACGGAGGAAAGTACCTACATATAGTGTATTATCTATGGTACCTACCTACATCAAATATTTAAATATCACACTCAAAGTAAACTTTTTTTTAAAAATAAGAATAGGTATCGAACCAAAATGAAAAAAGTAGTCAGTCACTATTTTATTGAAACAATCGATAGGCTAAAGAACGAACGATAAGAATAAAATCTCCCAAACAAACAGCATCTTAAAACTAAGGAAGGCCATGAAATCAAATAATTTGTGCATCCATACTATCCATACTATATTATAAATGCGAAAGTGTTTTATATATGGACTATGGTCCCTTGGAAATGGAAGAGTTCCCGCGGGAATCAAAAAAACTTAATCCACGCGGACGAAGTCGCGGGCATCATCTAGTACCTACATAATATTTTCTTCCCTAACATCCTAACGAAAAACTTAAGTCAATTGTCAAAGATTACCAAAATAAAAAAAAAATAATGTATGAAGTTCAACAATTATCTAAAAAAATATCTATCTCTAATACACTCGCCGGCATATTTAGCGGAACATTAAAAAACCGGCCAAGTGCGAGTCGGACTCGCGCACCGAGGGTTCCGTATGTACTCAAGAAGTAGGTATAATTACCTTTGTTAATGAACCGCAAAACTAACTTTGTTTGTAGAGGTTTACTGTTAATATCAAAAAATTACGTTTGTTGTATGGGAGCCCCCCTTTAATATTTACTTTATTGATATTTAATTATTTATTTTGAAAGGTAATATACAAGTTAATATTCTGTGAAAATTTGAACCGTCTACCTGTTACCGTTTTTAATATTGAGCAAAAAAATACGAAAAAAACACGTTTATTGTATGGGGACCCCCCTTAATATATATTTTTTTTTTTTAATTTTTAGTATTTGTTGTTATAGCGGCAACGGAAATACATCATTTGTGAAAATTTCAGCTTTCTAGCTATCACGGTCTATGAGATACAGCCTGGAGACAGACAGACAGACAGACAGACAGACAGACAGACAGACAGACAGACAGACAGCGGAGTCTTAGTAATAGGGTCCCGTTTTTACCCTTTGGGTACGGAACCCTAAAAAGGTTTGATATCAGTATCATATAAGGTTGCTGGCTGGTTTATAGTTTATACGTCATTTAATTTAAAAATAAATATTTTCAAATTAAGAAAACAACTGAACATCACATTTTTTATGCAATTGTTTTAATTTTATTCAAATAGGTGTCACCTTATCTGGAGCGAGCTTCGAGTATTTCTTCCTTCTGAGTTTGATTTAAAATTTCATTGAAATACTGCTTTTTGTTAGTTTTTTTTAATCGCGTATCTTTCTGGAGTTGATGACTGAATTATGCCTGACTTAGCCCCAACGGAGATTGCCAGGGCACTCGAAATGCGAAGAAATGGTCAAACCTACAGAGTGATATCCAGAGATCTTCGTCGACCAGTTTCAACGATCCATCGCAGTATCCAACGGTTCAGGGAGACCGGTACTTATGTGAGAAGAGCAGGACAAGGCAGAAAAAGACGCACTTCGAGTAGGGATGATCGTTTCATTCGGCTTCGTGTACGTAGGAACCCCCGTTTGACGGCAGTCCAAGCCCGACATGAGTTAGAAGCAGTGCGGGGTGTAACCGTAAGTGAGCGTACGGTACGAAGAAGGCTCGAAGAAGCTGGTTTGGGTTCATTTGTGCCCGCCAAGGCTCCAAGGCTCGAGGTAAATCATCGTAGAAACAGGTTAACTTTTGCTCAGGAACATCGACTTTGGAACGCGGACCAATGGAGTAAGGTATTGTTTAGTGATGAGTGCAGAATTCTCTTAAATCAAATTGACGGCAGGCAAAGAATATACAGACGCAAAGGAGAACGATACATTCAGACAAATTTTGAAACTACAGTTGCATACGGTGGTGGATCAATAATGGTTTGGGCGGGCATTTGTTTGGGAGCTCGCACAGACTTGGTAGTGATTGACAGAGGGAGTCTGACTGCAGACCGCTATATCAGAGAAGTTTTAGAAGAAAATGTCGTACCGTTTGCCCCATATATCGGTGACGATTTTGTTTTTATGCAGGATAATGCTCGGCCGCATACCGCTCGGGTAACTCAAGCTTATCTTAATGATATGAATATCACTGTTATGGAGTGGCCGGCGAGATCACCGGATATGAACCCAATAGAGCACGTTTGGGACTTGCTGAAAAGAAAAGTTAAGTCCAGAATTTCAGCTCCTGCCAACGTGGGTGAACTGCGAATCGCCGTAGTTGTGGAATGGCGGAGACTATCCCAGGAGACCATCGATAACATCATTCTCAGTATGCCTAGACGGGTAGAAACTTTAGTAAGAGCACGTGGAGGAAATACGCGATATTAATCACCATTTTTCTAATTTAATTAATTGTTATTTTAATATTAAATTTCACTTTTCCCGGTTACATGAAAAGTTCAAAAATGTACCATTTTTCACAAATAGCCTTTACTCGCAAAATCTGTTCTTAATGTGATCTCATTTTAAGTAAAACAAATGAAACTTTAAATAACAAAAGAAGTGTAGTGAGTAGATTTTAAAATAAAACCATATTTTTTTCATTATGGACCTTTTTTTTTATGTTCCGCAAAATATGCCGGCGAGATTATATGTAATATGCAAATAAAACAGACCCGGCTACCACGAAATTTGTAACACCTATTAGGTCCTAGAGGTACGTAGGACTAGGTAGGTGGTACTAGAGGTACCTTATTAGTAGAACTAGAGGTAGGAAACTGCATATACCAATCTGACAGTAGAATGACCGAATTTAGTATTTTAAATACATACTGCCAGTTTCCTTCGTCACGTCACATCCCTGTCACCCGGCAGCGTTGTTGTCTAGAGTCTAGAGCTAGACGCCTCCGTCGAATGGTAGGAATTTGACTACTACCTATTCACATAAATTTAGTATTTATTAAATATAGGATCTCCCAAAAGTCGTAATATCCACGCCCTGTTAGTTAAAGATACGCGCCGAATTGAGAACCTCCTCCTTTTTTGGAAGTCGGTTGAAAAGTGCGTCGAACTTTGATGACGTCACAATTCAGTGCTTCATACAAAATCCCGAACTGTAATAGTTATCAAATACCCATTGATGTATCTTTGGACTAGTACTGAGAATTTCTTGCTATAAAAACCCATTAATTAATTATTGTTAAGCCCGGGAATTGAACCAAGGAACTCGAGTTATCCGCAATCGAACAAGCTAACCACTTAGAGTCTAGAACTCTAGACCAACAAAGAAGCTGTAAAGCAATTTTTTTTATCCACTAGGTAAAATTTAGCCCTTGACTGCGATCTCACCTGATGGTAAGTGATGATGCATTGTAAGATGATAGCGTGCTAACCTGTTAGGGGCATAGCAGTTATATCAACCATTATTAATTATTGTTAAGCCCGGGAATTGAACCAAGGACCTCGTTATCCGCAATCGAACAAGCTAACCACTTAGAGTCTAGAACTCTAGACCAACAAAGAAGCTGTAAAGCCATTTTTTTTTATCCACTAGGTACAATTTAGCCCTTGACTGCGATCTCACCTGATGGTAAGTGAT
This sequence comes from Erebia epiphron, assembly GCA_963932025.1. Classification (NCBI taxonomy): domain Eukaryota; kingdom Metazoa; phylum Arthropoda; class Insecta; order Lepidoptera; family Nymphalidae; genus Erebia; species Erebia epiphron. Next base: position 5,673,879 of record OZ009948.1, read on the forward strand.
GATGCATTGTAAGATGGTAGCGTGCTAACCTATTAGGGGCATAGCAGTTATATCAAACCCATACCCCTATTCGGTTTCTACACGGCATCATACCGGAACGCTTAATCGCTTGGCGGCACGCCTTTGCCGGTAGGGTGGTAACTAGCCACGACCGAAGCCTACCACCAGGCCAGATCAGGGAAAATTCAAAAATTATAAATTCCCAAATTGACTCTGCCGGGTATCGGACCCGGGACCTCCGCACGTTAAGACAACAGCCAGCGCTCAACACTGCGCCAAGGAGGTCTTCGAAATAGAGCTAGGAATTGTAAGGAAAACGAAATAAATCTGTTTTACATAATAATATATTCAATATGGGACAAAAGAAATTATAATAAATAGCTGCAAAACAATAACTCTACTGTGTAGAACATTTCAATAAAACCAATATACATTAAGTCTCTTTTTAGTCGAAGAACTGGCGGGAGATTTTGATGTACTTTATAAGAGGCGTGATAGCCTAGTGGTAATATAATAAACGGCCTCCTTTTCAGGCGTATGGGGTTCGAATTCCAGCCACGACCCTTTTCGGAGTAATGTACATACTAATTAATACCACTTGATTTAACAGTGAAGAAAAGTGTCGTGAGTAAGCCAGAATATCATACCTGTTGTACTTGTAATGCCAGCGCTTATGGGTCGAAATGCACGGGCGGCGAAATAGCCGCGGGCGGTTATTTATTTACGGGCCGCCAAAAAACTTGCTAAAGATTAAATAGTAATCTGTGAATCTAAATATTATACTCTGTGAGCAGCCCTGTGTACACTATCCCTAAACTAAAATATTGACTGGACGAAATCTAGTGCAATCCCTTTCCGCAGCGAGCACTATGAAATTGATTGCAATATCTTTAGAGGTGTCACTTTGGTTTAGTGCAGAGATGGTGTACTTACTGAATTAGCCATCTTAACAACTTTCAGATTTTATCAATCACTTCTGCATATTTCCCTGCCAGCTCTTCGACCGTAGCTAGCCAATAAGCAAGTAGATTTACGTGCTGGAAATACTTGTAACACGCCACGCGTGCGGATTGACAGTCAAAATGCCTGTAAAGTTGTAACTAGTAACAGTAACTTCAAAATTTTATCTGATGTTTGATGCAATGATGATGATGTATGAATGATGCGTGTTGCAAGTGTGTCATCATTCATACATCATCAGCATTACAGAAATCAGTTCCGACTTTGAGTAACGCGACAGCGACACTGCGATCGAATTGTCGCCTTGTCGTGCGTCTTGTTCGCTCATCTAAATTAATGTTTAGAGGAATTGACAGAGTCCCAGGGTGGTTACGACCATCGCTTGACGCAGTATTATTTCAAAATGACAGTTTAATGTCACGTACTCGTACCTTGACGTCCCTGAACTAAGGATAAATAAAAATAATCTTAAGGGTCAACACAACGTCTTCTCCCGGACAGTTTCCCGCTAGATGGCGTTGTTAGGGCTTTTGACAGGTTTTTGATATTTTCGCAAAGTTCCTATGCACTGATTTTAAAACTGATTACACTTGCGCCAGTATATCAATGCGTATTATTTTATCACATCATTAGTTTAATTTAAAACGGAGCCATTTAGTCAAATAGTCCACTAATAAAAATCTGTCATATCGATTACTGTATATACGCAACCCCCACGCACACACTGACATCATGATTGCTATCCAAGTTCTGTGGTTCTAACATAAACTACGAAATGTTTACTATAAAATTGAACTAGATGGCATTTAAACAAAAACTGCCTAGTTTTGCTTAGTATTTTTTTTATTTAATTCGGATACAAGATAAACTTTGCTTTGACTGCAATCTCACATGGTTGATGGTGCCACCATGTGAGATGGTCGTAAGTGATGATGCAGTCTAAGATAGAAGCGGACTAACCTAGTAGGGATAATATGGCAGTTTTTATTAAACCCATACTTTATACCCCTTTGGTTACTACATGGCATCGTACCGGAACGCTAATCGCTTGGCGGCACGGCTTTGCCGGTAGGGTGTCTTTGCTGGGGACGGGTGACAATAATGCGGCTAGGGTTGCCAACTTTTTTTGGAAAACAAGCTACTTCAAATTTCAATATACTTACTGAAAACGAACAATTGCCCAAATCTTGAAAACTATCGAAACTATTATAATAGTCAATAGTCAATAGTCAATATCATTTATTCAATATAGGTACACTGTAGGTACACTTATTGACGTTAAAAATTACTTACTTTAAAAAAACATGATGGTGATAATCGGTTACGGTATCTTAAAACTAAAGCTACGAGGGTTCCAAACGCGCCCTGGTATAAGAAGAGCTCACAACAAACTCAAATGAAACTTGCACTGTTATCTAAGTTGAATTAAATGTAAGCCAGTAAAAAACGATTGGTCGCATATTTTCGGAGAAATGCATGGACAAACATTATGTTTGGAAGCCCTAATAGATTGTCATTTATGTGAATATTTTGAAGTTCCAATAATATTACACACGGAATATTATGCGTGTCGAATTGATAACCTCTTTTTGAAGTCAGTTAAAAATATTATTTTTTTTCTTCAAAAGTTGTGAAAATATAGTAGTTCCAGTACCATGGTTTTTTCCGGGATAAAAAGTTTCATAACAAATTTCAGCCAAATCGGTTCAATAGTAGTGGCGTAATTAAGCAACAAGTACTCATTAATGCGATTTAATTCGTAACTATCATTGCGGACAGAGTGCCGGCTTATAATTAAATTTTCGAGAGACCAAGAACCGGGTATGGGTGGCAAGTGGCAACCCTACTGATGCGGCGTGATTTACGCGCAAGAGCGAAATAAGAAATTATCACCGCGATATTATAGACCAAGAGGAAACGAAATGTTTTTATACGACTGCCTGAAAAAAGGAGTATATTGTATTCAGGGTTCACGTAGGTATGTATGTATGTATGTATGTATGTATGTATGTATGTATGTATGTATGTATGTATGTATGTATGTATGTATGTATGTATGTATGTATGTATGTATGTATGTATGTATGTATGTATGTATGTATGTATGTATGTATGTATCTATGTATGTATGTGAGTTTGTATATTCCACCATAACTTCTATACGCCTGAACCGATTTTGATAAATGCGGTATCGTTAGAATTCCTAGCTTATTCCGGGTGACATAGGCTAGTAAAATTTTAAAAATAAATGATGGGGTGACCATGGTCCCGCATTAAAGACTAAAATTGTTTTTTTTTTCGAAAATAAGATTAACTATATGATCATCATCTAGAAATTGATGAGTAGATTCCAAAAATATATAACACTATAGTTGGGGCGTTTTTTTTAACGTGTTAACTACATGATTTAAAATCGATGATTTTTTTTTACCATGTTTGTTATTTTATTGATAGATTTGTGTTTCCTACTTATTTATCTTTATGAGAAATAGCACTGATTATAAATATTATGTTAAATTATAGTAAAAATAATCATTTTAAAATGAATCGACGGAGAATTATTCCATTCAGAAACAGAACTTTATCTCACAAATGTACTTTAAAAAACCATTTTAAATAAGATTCACAGAAGTTTTTATTAGACTTACCAATCATGCCAATCAGAAAAATGGGACGGAAAACATAAAATAATAGAAACACTATCAAAATTTGATAATTTTAGTTCTTTTGACTAACGTAATGACAATATAACACAATAATGACAAATTAATGTCATATTTTTCTATATTTCTTCTGAAATAGACAATCTTTTATGTTTTTGTTTTTGCGAGTTACGATAAAAAATATCTATTTCAATATAACATAACATACTTATATAAATGATAAATGGCCAATATTATAAGCATAAATGCAATATTTTTGAGAGGACAGTTTGTCAGTGGAACCTTGACAATTACTCAAAGGAAAAGTAAGGGCACTGATCACAATGTTAAGTGAATTATCACACTTTCTTACCATAAAATTATAATAGTCGTAGTAGGTACCTACTTTTGGGTATTTTAAACTCTTTATTCTTTAATTTGTACTTAAAATATGTAAAATGACATCTAAAAAATATAAGTGCAACTTCCAACCAATTTATAGTATGTAAAATCACATTGTATGAATGATTGAGTAACAGTATATAAATGTATAAATGATTGATATCCATTGAGTAATAATTTGTACCATTAACTGACAATTTCGAAAGAGTTACTCAAAGGACCGTAACGAATTCACGGCAGCAATATTTTGTTGCATATGTATTTCAAGAATTTAAGACCTTTACTAGAAAACAATACTACATTCAAGTAAAATATGAAGAAAACTATGTTAAAAATGATGTATGAAATACATTAATTCAGTATTTACCTTCAAATGCCGCTTCTACTCAACGGATTGGTTATGACATAGCCGTCTCTATCCCCTGTGGAGATAGAGACGGCTATGAGATAGAGACGGCTATGGTTATGAGCATTCACTCAAAATTGACTCCTTAGGCGCCGATTGCAGGAAGACTGATTATTTAAATAACATGGTAGTAGTCTTACAGCAGTTAGTAATGTTGAAAGCAACTAATAAAATCTTCTGCAATAGTAGTAATTTTATAATTTCTGAGCAAAATAGCGCATGTTAATGGAAATTCTACATAGAGCCTTGAGACTTTTATTAATTAATTTAATTATATAAATTTATAATTTGTCAATTATACTCCATAACTCAGCCAAATCTGAACCGATTTACACAATTCGTTCTTTATTAGAAAGATTGTACTATTATTCTATGTATCTTTCGGATTGTTTTTGCCCTTTTTTACGGAGCAAAACGGCGTGTTGTCGCTTGGTGTACTCATGCGCTACTGAGGTGAAAACTGTTCAGAATATCTATTTATGAACAGTTTGACCGTGCCGTTTTTTGCGCTTCGATGGTGCGTCTAAGGTATTAGTAAGTCAATGCAGTAAATCAAAGACTTCCAACGGCATGTTTAAAAATTTAAATCCACACACGGACGAAGTTGCTGGTATCAGCTAGTCTGTAATATCAGAATAGGTACATTTTATATTGAATTAGAATTAGAATTTTTATTTTGCAAGAATATTGATTCAATTTGGCAAAGAAATAAAAGTTTCTGGTAAAAATATTGACTAACCAGTAAAATCATTCTGCAATCAGATTTTGATGGGTACTCAAATTAGCATTTTACGACTCATACCGAAGTTGAAGGATGATTTGATTAATTATCACCATCACATCTTATACTTTGTAAAATAGACGGTCAAAAAGTACTTTGCAGGTACCAATTTGAAGATATATGGTTTGACTTTGACTTTAATATCAAAATCGGTTGAAAAGATGGGCAGTTAAAGCGTGACAGACAGACAGACAGACACATTTTCTTATATATAATATTACTTAATATGGATGTACTTAAATACCTATTTACTCACTTGCAATAAATCTTCTCTAGTCTCAAATTCAGATACAATGACATTATTGCCATCGTAAACCCTTGTTAGCGATACAAGAATATAATAAAATACAAGAATATGCTTTACAATTAATTCAGTTTGTCAAAGAAATAGATAATATAAACTTTGTTAACATCAGTTTACCAGTTATTTCACTCCAATCTATACATTTTTCATTCTTCTGTACAATACTTTTTAACTTCTGTGTTTTTGGATTGGTAAACTTCGGAGATAAGCAAGTTCGACCGACTCGCACTTGGCCGTACACACACATTTCGTAATAAAAAATGTTGATGGATGGAATACATAGTTGAGGAATTCAGCTGGAAGACGATATTTTTTACACATTTTAAGTTCAAATTAATGTGTTGAGCAAGTTTCATGCCAGAAGCTAGGAGATTTTTTATGAATTTTCTGCAGGAATCGCAACCCTATTACGACCATATTAGACATAATAATAATGAATAATGTCCTCCCGACCGAATTTCGGCCACGGCGGCCAATCTCCTGAGAGATTAGCCATCTGCGCGGGAGATATTATGGTGCACAAGTGTGTGCGCAACCACAGGTGCACTCCGAGGCACAGGAGTGAAACACCGCCAACTTCCTAACTCCGGGTTAGTACTGAGAATTTCTTGTCAGAAAACCCCAATACTTGTTGTGACCCGACCTGGGACTCGAACCCGGGACCTCGTCGGCCGTAGTCGAACATGCTAACCACTACACCAACGAGGCAGTCATATATACTTATTAGACATAGGTACGGTACATATTGCATACATAACTCATGCAGATATTCAAAAAATAAAAACAGGAGGAAATGACCCGAAATTTGTGCCGCTGCCTCCCGGACTATAGAGGCCGCTTCGGCTAGCGATGCGCAATTTTGAATTCCATTCTAATTAGGTATCAAAATCAGTAGGTAACCAACTTGAATAATGCTCCACTACCTAATTTGAGTCGATTACCACCCACATAGTTAGTAGTTACTAGTTAGTACTAACGAATAAAACTCCATTTTGAAATTGAGTCCTAATAATTGCAGATTTATAAGGTTATATTTAAAAAAATACCTACAAATAAAAAGTTTCAATTAATTTAAACCTTATGAAACCATTTGACATTTTTGAAATTCAGTCTTATGAGTTATGACATAAGGTTGTCATTCCGATCGTACAACTGAAACCATAAGTTGCCCACAAATGTCTACATCAGCAGTTGTAGATTATTCGAATACCTAGCTATATTCGCAGTCGCGGATCGTACCACAGTTAGTATTGGTAGATAGTAGATACCAATACTGTGGTACTAGCTTCAGCCTTCGGCCGGCAGCGCGGGCAACTATAGGTATACTCGTGTGGCGCGGGCGGCGGCCGGCGCTTCTTTCGCGCGGCGTTGTCTTGTGTAGGTACCTACACCTACTTCTTGTTAGGTACCTACTTAACCGGCTGCGAGGCGATTGTTTTTATCACACAATGCAAAAAAAGTATTGGTAAATCATACTAATATTATAAATGTGAAAGTGTGTTTGTTTGTTGGTTTGTCCTTCAATCACGCCGCAACGGAGCAACGGATTGACGTGATTTTTGGCATGGGCATAGTTGAGGGCCTGGAGAGTGACACGGGCTTACTTTTTATCCCGGAAAAATAAGGAGTTCCCGCGGGAATAACAAAAAACTCAAACCACGCGGACGAAGTCGCGGGCATCAGCTAGTAAGTAAATAATTATAAACTTAGATGAAAATATCAAATATTAAAATGGTTGTTTGGATATTTTTTATATATATTTTTATTCACGACACAATAATTAGGTAGGTACCTACATACTACTTAGGTACTGAACCGATTTGGCTGGAATTTGAAATAGAGACAGCTTTTACTCTGGATTAACATAATTATAGAGTATAGGCCATTTTTATCCCGGACAAATTAACAGTTCCCGGGGGATAGGTAGGTATGTAAGTACTAAAAAACTAAAATCCACGCGGGTAAACAGTAGGTCTATATGTAAACATAGGTATCATACTTTTAATATTACAAGGGGGAAAGTAAGTTTGTTCGTTACTCTTTCACGCAAAAACTACTGAACCGATTTGGCTGAAATTTGGAATGGAGATTAGCTTATAGCCTGACTTAGAACTTAGGCTACATTTTATTCACGCGGGCGAAGCCCTGGGCAAAAGCTAGTATGTATATACCTAAATTATAATCATACTTCATAGGTACCTACCAATATTATAAATGCGATACTGTGTTTGTTTGTTGGTTTGTTGGTTTGTCCTTCAATCAAGCCGCAACAGAGGTACGGATCGAGCTTATGGTTATTTTTTGCATGGGAATAGTTGAGGACCTGGAGTTACATAGGCGCATTGGAATATTTACGTTTCCTATATTATGTTGCCAAATGTCTTGTTTATTTGGTTCATTTTGAACTCTACAAATCCTAAGTAGGTAAATAATCGCAATACACAATCCACGCAGGAACTACCGTCTACCTCCCTGCATGTGTCCCCGTGGTGCTAAACGAGCGAAATAAGCGTTCTTTTTATAGAAACGCTTAATAAACTGTATGTAAACGCCATACAATTAAATAAATCCACAATGCTCGTGCTTAGCTAGGGGTCGGGGAATACACGAGCGCGTGCGACGACCTAATATTTAATTTATGAATCTCACTCGTTCGTGTAAATTTCCACAATTTTCGTGCTTAGATATGAACCTTCATTCAACTTCCCTTATCCTATAAAATTTTATAGCATGTAACAGCGAAGTACTTTTTACAGTATAATGATAGATGGCGCTCAAATATATTTTTTTGACGCATTATTTAGGCGACACGGCGACATCTTTTAAGACGAATGTAAACCTCACACCTCACACATGCGTAAATCTGACACTTTTTGAATGCCGATTATAAATTATAAATAATGTAAATATTTGCCTGACATGAAACTTGCGTCTGTAAAATGCCCTAAAGAAATCATAAAACAAATGAAAAAAATTAAAAAATGTATATTCTTCAAGAATAATCGAACAGAAAAATGTATGAAAGTCGACCTATGCATGTGCGCCTTAAGGGGGCAAGCTTTCAAAGAATATATAGGCTAGGAGATAGCTGCTAATGTGATTTTCATATAATATTGTTATGTTGGTATTTCAGTAAAAATAAATTAGGATTAGATACGTAGGTATTGTTTAAATATAATTACATATATATGTACTTATAATAATTATAGATGTACTTATAATATACATTAAAAAATAAAAGGGAAAGATGATGTGAATTTTATATAATATTGTTATATATTTCAGTAATAATAAATGTCAGTTCTCATCAAGTGCTCGTATCATTCACAACAGTAAATATCGTCTGGTGGAATTTGTGATGGTCTGCCTGCAAGCGGCTGGGGACCTGACTACTTATCGCCGCTCAAAGACGAGTTATTGTTACCAGAAATGACCAATAACTAGGAAGGCTTATTCTAGTATGGTATTAAAGTATGCGCTGTACCTAAGTAACCAGTATAAAAATTGACTCTATTCATCGGGGCGTTTACTAGATATTGCCTCTCAAAGAAATAATACGTCGTAGAGTACGTCAAGTAGTACTTACGTCAAGTAATAAAATTAAAATTTTAAAAAAACCCACGACGAACTGCAGCGCTCCATTATAATTTGTGACCTTATAACTTTGTAACAACAATTAGATCTTCGCAGAAGTAGTTTTATGAACACAAAACTGCATATTTGTCGGTTCAGTAGTTTTTTTGACCAGCGTGTTGGACTATGGCCAAATGGTAATGAGCAGAGGTGTCAAATTGTGTCAAACTTTAATATTCTGATAAATAAATGTTAAAATATATCAGTTCCAAAAATACGTTATAAAATATAATGGATAAAAAACTGGAGTTCCTGTGACCACAGCATCTAGGTTAGCGCTTGTCAAGGCAAATCAAAAGAGTCCAAACACGACGGGTTTACGATGAGAAGGAGTTCGACCACCTACCAAATCACGATTGCAGCACAGCTTGGTGGACTATGGCCCTAAAACATATCTAAGAACCTTCTCAGAAGCTAAACATATTTTTTTTTAAACCGCATCTAAATCAGCAAAGTAGTTTTCCAGAAAACAGGTAACATAATAAAAAAACACGATAGGAGCGCGCACGATAGCACGATAACTTAAAATATATCTAAATCTAAAGAACTTTTTCACAAGCTATACATATCTAATGCAAAACACCGCATCTCAATGAGCCCAGTACTTTTTCAGAAAAATGGAAACATATTGAAAAATTAAAATCAAAATTGCAGCTCAGCTTAGTGGACTATGGCCCTAAAACATATTCAAGAACCTTGACACAAGTTATGCATATCTATTGCAAAAAACTGCATACTAATCGGTCCAGTAGTTTTTCAGGAAAATGGTAACTAAAAAGTACACCAACAAACAAACAATCGCACAACCTCTTAGGGCAAATACATAATAATATATACCGTCCGTTTCGTCATGGGTAAAAATAGCTCAAGTGTCGCCGCTTTGATGTGATAATGTTACGAGTATTTTAATTTACGTATTTAAGTTACGAGTATTTAAGTTACGAGTATTTTAATTTACGTATATCACCACTTAGACCACCTGTGATAATACTAACATAAATCTGAAACATGGAAATTAATAGTAAGGAGATATAATTATAGTTACCAAAAGATAGTTACCACAAATACAGTTATCTCTTAGGCTATAAGTTTTGACATTTGGGTTGGACGAGCCAGTGTAAATTTGTATGAAAAATTCGTATGAGGGATCTTTGCAACCAGATTGTACAAAAACTTTAAGTTGTATTGAAAATATTGTTTAATTAAAGTGTTCCTTGATCTTTAATGATTAATTTGAAATAACTTTTGTTAATATAAGGTCTCAGATTAAATCACAATAGTCGGAACGCGATAACGCCTTTTTTGAGTTTTCCATGAATTTCTCGATAATTTTCTGCAGTTACTATACGATTTTATGACCACTTTTTTTAATTACGTCATACTTCATTTAACTGAGTAGCAAATGGTATTAATTTAGTAATGAAATTTTCATTTTTCCTAACCTAAAACGTCGGAACAGAAAACAATGTTTCAGTACTTCGACCCTTAAACACGAACGTCAACAACAATATGATTAAGCGATGTTAGTATGCACTATGCAGTATGCACCCCCAGTGTCTTTCTTGGAAATTGGAAGGTTGACAATACATGTCAAAAAAAAAAGATCAATATCGGAAGAGGCAGCCCTTAGGCCAATTACAATACCTAAAGATTATTTAGTCTACTTTTTGCATACTATAAATTAGCTTCGCCTGTTAACTTAACAGTGAAAGAGAATCTAAGGGCCAATTCACACTGACAGAGTCGAAGCGTCTAGAATTTTATATAGTTCATAAAACCACAACCTACCTACCTCCTCACCTTCATATATACCACAGTCTACCTTTATATATAGCGAAAATTGCATAGCTATCACAAAAAAATATTAAAGAGTCAAGAAGGACCTATTGAAATATCAAAGTTGACGTTTTTATAGTTTTCAAAATATAGAGCTTCCAAAATACGCGATGTGAGTGTGAATCGACTTTTACAGCTTGCTTTACTGCAACCAATTTGCAACTTTACTGATGAGGATGATAATAAAATGACAGGGTACAATTTTTTTTTTATTTTACCACTACGAGAAATTTCCAAAATTTCAAATTCATACTAAAAACTGCATTACATGTATAATTAAATCATATTAGAAACTAGATGATGCCCGCGACTTCGTCCGCGTGGATTAAGCTTTTATGATTCCCGCGGGAACTATTTAATTTCCCGGGATTTATTTAGCTTATGTCCTTAAAATGTTAAAAAAATTTGCCTATGTCTTTCCCCGGGATACCATCTAGGCTCTGGTTTAGTATATGTGCCGCGAAGTAGGCGGTTCATATTTTTTTTACAGAAAGGTATTAATGTAAAAAACGTAACGCCAAAATATTTTCCGTCGATCTAATATACCGAACATAAATAAAAAAAAAATTGTCAAAAGGCTAGGTTAGGTTAGGGTTGAACGTAAATAGTCAGGTAGTGCCCGGCCGCAGGCCGGGCACTTAGGTTCCTATGGGGCTAATACACCAAACTTAAGTAAAAAACAAATACTTGTCAAAAGGCTAGGTTAGGTTAGGGTTGAACGTAAATATTTAGGTTATAATGTGGTTAATGTACCGAGCTTAAGTAAAAAAAAATTAGTGAAAGTGATGTGAAGTGAGATAGTGAAGTGAGATATTTATATGTGAACAGTTAAATCATAATATTATTGTTATTAGACTTGTCCTAAGAGGAAGTTATACATTTGCTACTGCAAGGAATTTAAAGGCTCGGTTTTTTAATATATGTGCGGGGGGAGTGGGAGGGGGAGGGGAGAGGAGTATCCCCTGGCTCCCCCTACCGAAAACTAAGCACTCGCCACTTAACTAAACAGAGCTAAGCCCGAATTTCGGTAAACTAACCTCAAAATTTTGAAATTTAAAAAAATTAATATCTTGAAAACTATTAGGATTCGACGAGTCTGGCTTACAGGGGGGGTAGACCCCCTCCCCCTCTCCCCTCCCCCCTCCGCCGCGGCACATATACTAAACCACAACCACCATCTATCTTATGCCAATTGTTTTCATCAAAATCGGTTGAAAAGATGGGCCGTGGAAACGTAACAGACAGACAGACTTTCGCATTTTTAATAATAGTATGGATATGGATTTCGGCACTGAGGATCCTAACACCTCCTAAGTGAACCGTGGTCATAACGCAGGATCCCAGAAAGATGTTAAGTTGGAAGTTGCAACCATGCCATTTCCTTAATTTTAATATATTATATGAATTTAAAACTAAGGCCGCACTTGACAATACTCACATTGATTTAGTTATTTTTTTTATTCATTGGCACTTTTCGGCAAACGGAATTTGCTCATACAAAATTTAACTAGAGTTCCACAAACTTATCTGACCCGGTGATAGCGTCGCTAGCAGACATTAAAAAAAAAATTAAAAAAAAAACCGACTTCAAAACTATAGTAGATACCAACTTAAACTAGTTAAAACAGATTGAAAGTCCTCATCAAAAATTTTGCAGAAGGGAACCACAAACCAAAACATTATATGGGTACCTATATATTTTGTTTTTTTATTGATTTTCTCAAAAAGCACTAAATCAATTTCGATAAAATTTATATGGGACAAGAGAACCTCTGTAGTATTATGATCTACGAAACAAAAAAATCATCAAAATTGATTCATAATTGGCGGAACGATCGCGTAACATACCTACATTTAAAAAAAAACACTCGAATTGAGAACCTCCTCCTTTTTTGAAGTCGGTTAATAACTAATTAAGCAGGCATTAAAATTAGTTCACATAACGTAAATTAGTCAATTTTGGCCACCGGCCACCATGTCTTTGTGCAAGCGACCCTTATATGGCACCATAAGCTGGTAGGTATGACGACGGAAGTGCGAGGAAAGCCATAAGATCTCCTGAATGGGTAGCACTTTTGTAGCAAGTCCATTGAGTTTGTACTTGTTTGATTGGTCCTAAGACCCCTTTGGTAAAAGAGATAAAAACGTCTTTTTGTAGTTTTTAAAACTATAATTTTTAATTATTCAATAGGTAGGTACATTTTATTCATATACACGGAGCAGCTACCTACTTAAAGTAGTTTATTATGCACACGGTGCATTTTTGTTTACATTTATTAAATAATTACAAACCCTAAGGGCCTACGCAGACGCGAACCATTTGATGTATTTCTGCTGAACGTCATAATCTCAAATCAAATAATACCTGGTTATACTTAGCTTGCAACTTGCAAGTGTGTCAATTTTTTTTTGTATAAAAAACGCGATAGCTAATTAATATTATATCAATAACAGACATTACAAATACAATGTAAGACTGTAATGATAATGATGAGATAATGTTCATCGATTATATTGAAATAAAAAATTGCATTTGTTTACGAATTAAATTACCTAAACCCTACATCAAATTGCATTGTTTTGACTGTCACCTATTGATACGCAGTTCGACACTTTGACGACAAACTAAAGCTCCAGCAGACTTAGCATGCGCGCAACGAGATATCTCGCGACGAGAGAAAGAGATGTTGTCATCGCCGGCTTATTTCTTGTTTACCCTAACATGCTCAAAATCCGGTATATTACGAGAGAAAAATAGTCGGCATGTAAGGGTCCGTTCCGTAGAGATAAGAAATATTACTTTTATCTCTACTTTTGACGTAACGAGACAAGTGTAGCCATGTGAGCTTCGGTAGACAGTTAACGCGAGAAAATGGGTAAGTAGACATAACTTTACTCGTTATGCGCATGCTAGCCCTGTGCAGTCATCATCGCACTGTATACGACGAACAAGTAGTAGTAAGTTACTATTACGTATTCTGTGGTAGCAGTAATTGGACCACAGACTTGTTCTCCATGGATAGTAATAGTTCGTAGTCTGCGCTGGCCCTTATGCCTTCATAATCATGCTTCCCCGGGTCTGGAAAATGTTTGGGCCACCACTACAAGCTGTGACAATACATCACTCGAGAAAGTCTAACTAATTTATGATCCACTAGCATTTGCAATACTCCACACCACACCACGCCACTTGCTTCAACTATATCAATGCATTATAGGCAATTTTATAGATAAGTACGGTAAGTAAAAGATTTCACAACTCTAACATTAGCATTGAAAATTGATTTTAATTCCCTTGTTTTAAAGTCCACGTTCGTCTATAAGTATACGGCCAACACTACGCGACCCTGGATGCGTTTAAATAGTGGTACTAAATTATCGACTTTAAGCCAAGAACAAATAAGTATATTTTTCTCTGACGTTATCGTTTCGACGCTCGAATTCTATCAACGTTAGTGAGTTGTAAAATCTTATACTAACCCTTTAATAAATGTTTCAATAATTGAATCAATGATAATATCCTATATAGTCACGATCATAGATGAAGAAAAACACTCCAAATTCCTGACTGACATATCAAAGTAGTTTGGTACATATTTTTGATCACAGCTTACTATGCGTAGAGCAGAGTGGAGTATTGTTTACAAGTGTTTCCAGCAGTTATAAAACTTGTGTGAAGTAAAAAATATTGTGCTTAATAAGTTTCTTTACAAAAGCAAACCAGTTTAATTAATCAAACATGGCACGTAAAATTATCAAAAAATAAAAAACATTTCTTTAATAAAATCACAACATGAAGTACCTTTGGACCTTTGGGAAAATACCAGTCTTTTCTCTCTGCCACCACTCGCTGAAACAAAAAATTTGTCCGAAAACTATTTCGTATTTTTACTTTAACAATGTTAACAAAATAATTTTCATCCTTATTTGGTCCCATTTCAGACCTGAATAGTTTTGATAAAAAAACTTTACGTCCCCAGGCCCAAAGGCGCAAAATCAAATTCAAAATATTCAGTGCACTTTACAAAGCTAGGTATTATAGAGAGGTCAAAACCCTGTTCAATATTTAGAATTTTGCAGTCATTTCTGATACAACTAATTTTATTATGCATTTGTATTATTAATAAGTAAATCATAACAGATAATAGCGTAAAGTAATATTAGGCTGCTGATATTTATTGTACTTATTAATAGAATTGTTTCAGTTTTTGTTTGCAACACAGAATAAGGAAAGTAATTCTTTAGTCTTATAATTAACACAATATATAAAATGAGGTTAGGGCCTTGTGCTGCGAGTCAGTAATTCAAACTTCCTAAAATGAGTTGCATTACAAAACGTATGATTCATACTCTTGAATAAGTAATCAATAGGAATCAATGCACACTACTCTATTTGATAAGGAATTGAATCACATTATATTGTTATTGTACAGTTTGAAGTAAATTTTCACCAACTTCAAAATTAATATAATAATTATGTACATAAATCGAACAAACTAAAAACAATAATATGGCAGATCAATAATGCAATAATCTACAAAATAATATGTACAACAGCAGACCTTCGTACTATAAACATACAAAACTCTAAAACAAAAACAACGTATATCCACCGTTCATTGCAAAACTATAAATTAAAATCAAAACTTAATTTTAGCCTACAATAATAATCACAATCACTATATCCTGACACACCAGTATTCGGCACTCACTCACAGGACACAATGGACTACGTACTTTAAATAAAAGTTCGGGGTTCGAACAAGAGGCAGGCTTGGAACTCGAGGTTGTGTGCCTGATCACCCCAAACGGACTACGTACTTCAAATTAAAGCTCGGGTTTGTAGGGGGACGGGCTCAGAACTTGAGTTTGGGCTTGAGCTCGTGCGCGCGGCCGCCCCAGTCGAGGCGGTAGACGCGCGCGCGCCACTGGATGTCGGGCTGCAGCAGCGCGGCGGCCAGCAGCAGCGGCGCGCACAGCTCGCTCCACAGCCACGCCAGCAGGAAGCGTGCGCGGCTGAAGGGCGGCGCGCCGTGCTGCACCGCGCGCAGCAGCAGCCAGTCCGACAGAAACCACAGCAGCACATGCACCAGGAAGAAGGGCAGCGGCTCCGCGCCGAACAGCCGCGCTGCCGCCCACGCCGCGCCCGCGCCCAGCGGCACACACTCGCTCAGCGGCTCCAGCAGTGCCGTGCCGGGCACCATGGCGATGCGCAGCCGCGCCCAGCGCCGCAGCCGCGCCTGCAGCCCGCGCACCGACTTGTCGCCCGCGTTCTGCAGCGCCGGCTGCGACGCCACGCGCATGCGCCAGCCGCGCGCCACCACCGCCTTCGCTATGAAGTAGTCCTCCGCCAGGAAGTCGCCGAACGCCGCCAGCCCGCCCGCCTCCTCGAGCGCAGCGCGCCGCACCAGCGACGACATCCCCACGTGACAGTTGATACCCAGCAAGTCAGCACCTAGGTACAGCCGCGCCTGCGCCGTGCCGAAGTAAACCTTCTCGTACGCGGCCGCGAACCCGTCCGCATCGTGCGCGAACGGCATCTGATGCACGATAGCCACATCGGCAGCCATGTGCTGCACCATGTCCAATAGGGAATCCTCCCGCATGCGAATGCCGGCATCGCTCACCAGCACGAGCGGATACCGCGCCGCCAAGTAAGCGGGCTGCATATTGTTGATCTTAGGGTTCACTCCCACGCGCAGCCCGCCCGTAAACAAACGCGCCGACACCTGAGGATACTTCTGCATCAAACTATGCACGAGCATCACGGCCGGGTCGTGTTCGCTTTCCACGCAGAACAGAAGCTCGTATGTCGGGTAGTTCATCGTGAAGAATGTCTCGAGGTTGGACAGCAGGTTGGGGTCGACGCCGGTGAGCGGCTTCAGGACCGACACGCCGGGGTACGGCTGCTCCGGCGCCGAGCGGTCCACGGTGCGGTGCAGCTTCCACTTCGAGTACGTAAGGGCCATTATGTGAATGAGACACAGGCAGATCCAAGCGACCATGAAAAATATAGCGAAACCATACACCGTGTACACCATAGGGATCATAATTGTAAAATTCTTATGCCGTTCTCGCGTTCCGGCCACATAATATAGACTAGTTTTCACTGTTCGAAGCCGTGCGCTGGGATGCGACCGTAACACCGAAATGATACAATGCGAAATGCCGCAAGGACGAAGGCGGCCGACGTACGCGTACGATAATGATTCACTACCATGCGTTATCGCGACATTTTTCTGCTCTGTAGTAATTTCTCATAATATTTCGGATATATCCCGTATTTCAAATAATCCATACGACAAAGCCAGTCACTCAACTCAATGATTCCTCCTACCCCCACCCGTCATTTGACATTTTGCTCGGCTGACGACAAATATGAAATAGGGTTGCATTATTGGTTGCATTCAAGCTATCAAAAAATTATAGTATAATATGAAAACTAAAAGGATAGTACTCTGACGGAAAATGAGCTTTATAGCTTTTGCTTTACTAACAACCCAGCTGAGATCGCAGTCAGGGTCTAACTGAAAGAAAAGATAATAATCGACAAAATCTGCGGGTGCTTAAAATACTATGTTTACTTCTTTGAAAGCACCGGCCACAGACCGCCATTAATTTTACGGCTACTATATATTATAAAACTTTTCCAAAATAATTGATTTCTGATCTTTTTCGCAGTAAGTATATAAATATAGTACAAAACATTAAAATACTTAGTATCATTAGGTACTATAGTTATTATAGTAAGGAATTCAACACTGACGACGCCGACGACAGAAGACACTGGACGCCTCAGAGTAAGTATTTTTTTAATTTATTTAACTGGTTTGGATCGGCTCTGGATTGAGTAAGTATATCTGGACGCAGACTCACAGACTCTAAAAGTTGCATAGAGTACTTGATATATTATAGGAAGAGGAGACATTGTAATAATAATGTCACAAGCATGAACCTATCGAAGTTGTATGTAAATCCGTGGTCACAAGTGAGCGAAATGAGTATATCATGGAACTAAAGTACTACGTGTACGTAGTACTTATTAGTTCCATGGTATATAGATATACACTAATACGAAGGAGTGACAGAACGAGAAAATATTTTCATGTCCTGCTCAGAGTACCTATCACTTTTTTTTGCTTGACATAATCGACAGTTGAGTCAAACAATTGTGTTATTTTTCTTATTCGCACTAATTAGTCGTACGTAATCCGAATTTGACAAATTGGAAACTGTGCTCGTAGTTCACGAAAAAAGTATTTAATCATATAGACGATGGTGCATTGATGTGTTAGGCTGCAAAAGCCGGAGTGGTCAGTGGGCGTAAATGCGAAAACAAAACCTCCGCTCCTCTGCAATTGCGGAAGTTTACAATTTTGATTTTTGACCTTACCTGCGACCTTTTATATATTATGTTCTCTGAAATTAGTTGAGTGTCTTTCGTTATGGGGATGCCAGCTGTATCATCATATTTACCCATGTTTAGAACCCAAAATTAAGGGAAAAAAGTGACAATCTATGTACATAATATATTAATACGAAATTTTATTCATTTACCAATTTACGATATATATTTTTAAGGGTATTATATAGACATCCGGTACTCGCTTTCAGGGAAGGGGAGGGTGGGGGAGGGTGGGGAGGGGGGAGAGGGTACCCCCCCTCTTTGTTCCCCCCACCGGAAATGCATAGTTTTTTTTTTATGAATTTTTAAAAATCTCATTTTGAGGTTATGTTTTCATACATTTACAACGCGTGCAGGGGTGGGGAGGGGGGGGGAGGGTGCCCCCCATCTTTTTCCCCCCACCGGAAATGCATATTTTTTTTAAATGAATTTTTAAAAATCTCATTTTGAGGTTATATTTTCATACATTTACAAAGAACCTAAGTGTATAAAAATATTTATGTTCTAACCCAACCTAATTTAACTTCCAATTAATAGAACCTAAGTGCCCGGCCTGCGGCCGGGCACCAATTATATTTATGTTCTAACCTAACCTAACCTACCTTTAGGTTTTACTCGCGTATGATGACTCAAGATATGTGGGGACTTGGTTCTATGACTGTTATGATATAAATAAAACAATTATTGTAATAATTGTTTTATTTCAACACTGCCAACACGATTTGCGTTCCGTTTCACTCGTTATTTTGATTTTGACATTATCACTAGACCAAAATTGATAGAGCATTTTTGTTGTGTAAATGTATGAAAACATAACCTCAAAATGAGATTTTTAAAAATTCATAAAAAAAAAACTATGCCTTTCCGGTGGGGGGAATGAAGAGGGGGGGCACGCTCTCCCCCCTTCCCACCCTCCCCACCCCACCCCACCCCTGCACGCGTTGTAAATGTATGAAAACATAACCTCAAAATGAGATTTTTAAAAATTCATAAAAAAAACTATGCCTTTCCGGTGGGGGGAACAAAGAGGGGGGGCACCCTCTCCCGCCTCCCCACCCACCCCACCCCTCCCCACCCCTGAAAGCGAGTACCGGATGTCTATAGCCAACCCATTTTTAATGAAATTCACTGTAGTAGTAAAACATCCGTAACTATTCTTGCTAATTTCCAGGTTTTAAGATAAATTCAGTGAAAATTATGGATATAGTCGAGAGAACGAAACAATTGGGATCCAAGCAAATATGCACGCAGGTGTTCTAGGCATTTTGACCAACACTGCATACGCATTAATTCGTATGTAATTTTCTTAGATTTAGTTTCACCTATTGACTAACGCAGCTTATACTAACCTGTGATTTGTAAGATTGCCAATAATAAAACCGAGATGTCAATTCGTAAGTTTCATTTTATGCCTATCCAATGACTGGTATGATGCTTTAGAAGATTTTGTAAACAAAACTTGATTGTTTTTATTATATTGATCAATACAAGTTTTATGCGTGACGCTGTATTTTACTACTTGTGTAACTCACAACTTTTGTAACACTCATCTCGTGGATGGAGAGGTGGACTTGCGAGTTGCTACCAAAAGAATAATGATTATGAAAGTGAGAAGGCGTTACAAATATTTATTCTACACCTATAAGATCATTATATTCGTAAATAAACTACTTGTCCGCTCCGGAAGTGAATTGAATTGTATAGAAATACTGAAACATATTGACTAAAAATACATTCAATTTGCATTTCGTTTTCTTTTCTTTTTTACAGTATTAAAAAATTGCGTTGGTTTAAAAACATGTTAATGAGTGTTTATCACCATCGACACTTATTTGCCATACTCCCAACTAGTAATAAGCATTAACAGAATTCCCACAAAATAGGATAAAAATTGTATATCGGCAATAAGAGTTGTTACAAAATATATATATAATGTACATGTTTAAGTATCGCTATCGCATACTGCATACGCTGATAGCAAGTCTATCTTATACTCTGCCTACGACTCAAAATAATCTTCTATAAAATTCAAAGTCCTGACTGAATGACTGACTTATATATCAACGCACAGCCTAAACCACTAGGGTTAGAGACTTGAAACTTTGACCGTAGCTTCTTTTTGTAACGTAGGCGCTCACTAAGGAAGGATTTTTCAAAATTCCACCCCTAAGGGGGTGAAATAGGGGTTGAAAGTTTGTATGAAAGTCCGTCATTTCTCAAGTTATATCCATGAAATTTAGTATATGAGTTATCGGTAAAAAATAAAAGAAATACGTGTTTCACAGTTTTTGAAAATTCTACCCCCGAAGGGGTTGAGATAGGGGATAAAGTTTGTATGAAAGTCCTTCATTTCTCAAGATATTTCTCAAGTTGTATCAACGAAACTTGGTATATTGGCTTTAGGTAATAAATAAAGAAGTACGTGTGGCACAGTTTTTCAAAATTCCACCTCTAAAGGGGTATAATAGGGGTTGAAAGTTTGTATGAAAGTCCTTCATTTCTCAAGTTAGAGTGATGAAACTTAGCATTTGGGCTTTCAGTTAGATATGCAGAAGTACGTGTTTCACCAATTTTTGAAAATTCCACCCCCAAACGGGTAAAATGGCTGTTGTAAGTTGGTGTAAAAGGCCGGCGTTTTTCAAGATAAATAGCCGTGAAACTTGATATTTGGGCTACCTGTTTAAATTATGAAATACATAATTCACAGCTTTCATTAATTCTATCCCAAAGGACGTTAAATAGTCTTTCAATCACGCCGCAACAGAGCAACGGATCGACGGGTTTTTATTTTTCATAGGTTCTTTTTATCCCGGAAAATTAAGGAATGCCTATGGGAATTAAAAAACTTATGCCACGCGAACGAAGTCGCGGGCGTCCGCTAGTATTATTTTATAATGATTAACACTATCGCTCATTATTGTGAAGTAAAATATGTGAGTGCTTGCTTTGCGTTACGTTGTTGTAATTTTTTTTTTTATATTTCGTTACAATACTAAAATTTATCGCCTTTGTGTAGACAAAGGCGATAAATTTTATGGCCAAAGGCCATTGCCATAGATTAGGAATAGAGAGAGATCATACATGCCCAACCCGTAAGAGAAAAAACGGCCTAGGCGCCGTAAGCGGTAAGTTGGCGGTAAGAGACGGTATAAACTAAACCAAGGGTGCTATATAGCTTGCTGTTTTTGGCCTTGTTTTGCCCTTTTCCGATAGACTTTACCCATTTTATATTTTTCGGATACGGTTTTTTACTTCTATCTCTATGGTCAGCCTATGTGGTATTTCTAATCCTTTTTATATCATACTCTTTGATTTTCAACGGAAATCTTACTTTATGCCATGGACGTATTATAATAATATAAAAGAAATATAATACGTCCATGCTTTATTACAAATTATAGAAATTAAAAGAGAAATTACCTGCTCCTTACCTTATGAAATTACCTTACTCTATGAACGGAAGTTTGAACCCAAAAAAAAAGTAAAGTACTCATTTTCTACCTCCATGGAAAAGTCATTCAAAAACATAGATGAAGTCAAAAAAATTAAACAAATGGCGCCAAACGTTTATTTTGAAGTGGTTGCATTGTTGTGAGTGAAATTTTCATTTTTCAGCATTTTTCAGCATCTCTTCGAAATGGATGTGGTTAAATTACTAAGAGATGTTAAGGACTTCAAAGGATATGTAACTATTACTGAAGAAATGGTGAAAAATAATGCCAATTTAAAACTACAGTTCAATATGACCACTGTTCACGCCATAAAAAATATTCAGTCTTTCGAACTAAAGGTATAATAATTTGTTATTCTAAATCCGAAATTGTACGTGCCAGCTATATATATATATATATATATGTTCTGCCCGCGCTTCAGTCCGTCTGTATGCCGATCTTCGAACTTTTTGTTGCAAAAAACGCAACAAGAAAGGAATTTAAAAAGTATTTAAGTAGTTTGATTCAATATTTGTGGCGGTGAGAAATTCGATTACACGCGGGTCTGCGCGTAAGAGGGTCTGCGTGTAAAAAATAATAAAGAATAAAAAGTAGAACATAGAAATAGCATGGTAGAAAGTAAAGCTCAGGCCGGAATTGGAATGACGGGACGAAGCCAAGGACTTCACAAATGATTTTGAAAGGATAAGGCGCCAGCAGAAGCCTTTTTAAGTAAATCAGGCCATGAATTGCTATTTCCGCCAAGACTTGTATTAGTACTTTTCTTCAATCTGAGAGGATACGATAAACATAATGTGCTATAAAATCTTTTCTACATTTCGAAAAGATGGCGCTGACTCTCCTTATCTCTTGCTAAAATATTGTGTTGTATGGAAAAAATTCCAGCCTGGGCGGTAATGTGCTATTGTACCTGTTTCAGTATTTCAACAAGTGCAACAAAACGGGTGCAGCTTCAATAATGTTTGAACTGCTGTTGAAAGTACCGACTACTAAAAATTGGAATGCTATTGGCAAAGAATTAGTTCTTGTGATCCATTATTGGCTGGCCGGTATTCGAAAGTACCTGATAACTCAAAATAAACACTGGTGGAACTTTATGAGAACAATTTTGGATTTTATTCAGGTAGCAATTATGTTTTTTTTTTTTTTTTTATTGTTCACTACAAGTTAGCCCTTGACTGCGATCTCACCTGATGGTAAGTGATAATGCAGTCTAAGATGGTAGTGGGCTAACCTGTTAGGGGCAAGGCCGTTATATTAAACCCATACCCCTATTTGGTTTCTACACGGCATCATACTGGAACGCTTAAAGCGCTTTAGCTCAATATAGCATATAGCATATCATAGCATCAATATAGTTGGGATGGCCTACCTGATAATTATAAAGTTATTTTTGTGTACAAATATTATGCTTTGAAATTAGAATTAAAAAGATATATCTACATTTGCGATCTTGATAGCATTTCTATACTGCAACATGCACTACATTATTATACCAAAAATAATGCTTATCTCTTGATTTTGCAAATTGCTCGCTATACGTTTGGATTGTGCTTTAGACTAAGTTAACACTTATGAATTAATTTTATTACAGAAATTGTATTTAAAGCATCAATCGGTAGTCAATAGTATTGTGGAGAAAACTGCTGAGTTTCTGCTAGACCTGGCCACTCGGACAGAGTCCAGTACTGAGCAGCAGTACCAGATCCTCATTCGCTTCAACCTATGTTGTAGCTTGACTCCAAGAGAACTGCGACATGCACTTATAGATAAACTCGATAAATATTTGTAAGTAATTTTATTCTCTACTATGTATCTATACTAATATTATAAATGCGAAACACACACACACACACACACACACACACACACACACACACACACACACACACACACACACACACACACACACACACACACACACACACACACACACACACGCACAAACCTATTACCATATACATAAACCTATTTTGATTGTCCTAATAGCGTCTGGATTGGGACACTCGAGATGTGTCCGAGGGAAACAGAGCGGCAAGTACGCCGCAGCAACACACGGCGTTCGCAGGACTCAGTTCTGCCGCTTCCTAGTGGTTAAATCCATACTAATATTATAAATGCGAAAGTGTGTCTGTCTGTGTGTCTGCGCTTTCACGCTTTCACGGCCCATCTGTTCAACCGATTTTGATGAAATTTGGTACAGGGATAGGTTGTATCCCGGGGAAGGACATAAGCTACTTTTTATCCCGGAAAATTCAAGAGTTCCCGCGGGAATCAAAAAATTATCTCTTCAACCGATTTCGATGAAATTTGGTATAGGAATAGGTTGTATCTGTTGTATTTAACCATATAACCAAAAAAAACTGAATCCACGCGGACGAAGTCGCGGGAATCATCTAATTCTAGTACTATAGTAAGTAATTTTTACAAGTTTGCCGCTCTAAGTTTAGAAACACCTATGTGCACACACACTCGCTTGCACACTCACAAACGCGCACACCACAGATATTTTGCGACTGCCTTTATATTAAGGCTCGGCGCAAACGGGCCTCTAACCACAGCTACCGGTGACTGTCGCGCTACTTATTACTACTGTAGCGCGTAGCCGCCACCGACCACACGTAAGCGGCGAGTCTATAAAAAAAATGCTAATTGCTTGTCACTAGCCACCGGTGGCTGTGGTCGGTGGCCCGTTAGCGCGGAGCCTAACAAGTGGGGCAAGCCATCTCACTTGTTTGTGTTCCACACAGCATCAAGCTGGCTCTATGGCTGCCGAGCTGTGGTGACATGTTCGCGCAGTACACGGCGCTGGAGACTCTCATGCGCTGGCTGCTGCCGCGACAGGACGTGCGCGCGCGTGAGCTCGCCGCCGCGCGCTGGCTGCCCAGCCCGCTGTACCCGGGCCAGGCGGTGCAGCTGTTCCTGGAGAGGCCTTGGCTCAGCTTCTACAGGGTGAGTGTTGTATGCAGCACGGCGCTGCAGCCGCCGCCGCGCGCTGTCTGCCCAGCTCGCTGTACCCAGGCCAGGCGGTGCAGCTGTTCCTGGAGAGGCCTTGGCTCAGCTTCTACAGGGTGAGTGTTGTATGCAGCACGGCGCTGCAGCCGCCGCCGCGCGCTGGCTGCCCAGCTCGCTGTACCCGGGCCAGGCGGTGCAGCTGTTCCTGGAGAGGCCTTGGCTCAGCTTCTACAGGGTGAGTGTTGTATGCAGCACGGCGCTGCAGCCGCCGCCGCGCGCTGGCTGCCCAGCTCGCTGTACCCGGGCCAGGCGGTGCAGCTGTTCCTGGAGAGGCCTTGGCTCAGCTTCTACAGGGTGAGTGTTGTATGCAGCACGGCGCTGCAGCCGCCGCCGCGCGCTGGCTGCCCAGCTCGCTGTACCCGGGCCAGGCGGTGCAGCTGTTCCTGGAGAGGCCTTGGCTCAGCTTCTACAGGGTGAGTGTTGTATGCAGCACGGCGCTGCAGCCGCCGCCGCGCGCTGGCTGCCCAGCTCGCTGTACCCGGGCCAGGCGGTGCAGCTGTTCCTGGAGAGGCCTTGGCTCAGCTTCTACAGGGTGAGTGTTGTATGCAGCACGGCGCTGCAGCCGCCGCCGCGCGCTGGCTGCCCAGCTCGCTGTACCCGGGCCAGGCGGTGCAGCTGTTCCTGGAGAGGCCTTGGCTCAGCTTCTACAGGGTGAGTGTTGTATGCAGCACGGCGCTGCAGCCGCCGCCGCGCGCTGTCTGCCCAGCTCGCTGTACCCGGGCCAGGCGGTGCAGCTGTTCCTGGAGAGGCCTTGGCTCAGCTTCTACAGGGTGAGTGTTGTATGCAGCACGGCGCTGCAGCCGCCGCCGCGCGCTGTCTGCCCAGCTCGCTGTACCCGGGCCAGGCGGTGCAGCTGTTCCTGGAGAGGCCTTGGCTCAGCTTCTACAGGGTGAGTGTTGTATGCAGCACGGCGCTGCAGCCGCCGCCGCGCGCTGTCTGCCCAGCTCGCTGTACCCGGGCCAGGCGGTGCAGCTGTTCCTGGAGAGGCCTTGGCTCAGCTTCTACAGGGTGAGTGTTGTATGCAGCACGGCGCTGCAGCCGCCGCCGCGCGCTGTCTGCCCAGCTCGCTGTACCCGGGCCAGGCGGTGCAGCTGTTCCTGGAGAGGCCTTGGCTCAGCTTCTACAGGGTGAGTGTTGTATGCAGCACGGCGCTGCAGCCGCCGCCGCGCGCTGGCTGCCCAGCTCGCTGTACCCGGGCCAGGCGGTGCAGCTGTTCCTGGAGAGGCCTTGGCTCAGCTTCTACAGGGTGAGTGTTGTATGCAGCACGGCGCTGCAGCCGCCGCCGCGCGCTGGCTGCCCAGCTCGCTGTACCCGGGCCAGGCGGTGCAGCTGTTCCTGGAGAGGCCTTGGCTCAGCTTCTACAGGGTGAGTGTTGTATGCAGCACGGCGCTGCAGCCGCCGCCGCGCGCTGGCTGCCCAGCTCGCTGTACCCGGGCCAGGCGGTGCAGCTGTTCCTGGAGAGGCCTTGGCTCAGCTTCTACAGGGTGAGTGTTGTATGCAGCACGGCGCTGCAGCCGCCGCCGCGCGCTGTCTGCCCAGCTCGCTGTACCCGGGCCAGGCGGTGCAGCTGTTCCTGGAGAGGCCTTGGCTCAGCTTCTACAGGGTGAGTGTTGTATGCAGCACGGCGCTGCAGCCGCCGCCGCGCGCTGGCTGCCCAGCCCGCTGGTCCCGGGCCAGGCGGTGCAGCTGTTCCTGGAGAGGCCTTGGCTCAGCTTCTACAGGGTGAGTGTTGTATGCAGCACGGCGCTGCAGCCGCCGCCGCGCGCTGGCTGCCCAGCCCGCTGGTCCCGGGCCAGGCGGTGCAGCTGTTCCTGGAGAGGCCTTGGCTCAGCTTCTACAGGGTGAGTGTTGTATGCAGCACGGCGCTGCAGCGGCAACATATTTATTCAATGAAATTGTCACATACAAACAATCATTCAATAGTTGCGGCGTGTGAACAAACATCCAAACGTACACATTTATTAAATTAGTAGGAGTAGGATAACTGCGGTTACTCTGGTCCCGAAGAGTCGCCAAGCTCAAGTGGCAGTGGGTGGGGCACATAGTTCGTAGAAACGATAGGCGTTGGGGTCCTAAAGTGCTTTGTCGGTGTATGTCTGACCAGTTCAGCATCGGGACTGAAGTGCGTCGCGCCTACGAACTCGAACCCCTCGATGAGTACGAAACTCGTCAGCTATACACCGACAAACCATCTCGACAAAGTTAATTAATGATGACAACTCAATGAAATCAGCAACTCTTTATCAAACTAAAACGCACTTCTAATAAGGAAGTTGTATGAAATTCACAGTTGTGACGTCATCAAATTTTAACGCACTTTTTTCTTTAATCTATATTTTAAAATGGTTATCAACCTTAAGGGTCGAAGTACTGAAACATTGTTTTCTGTTCCGACGTTTTAGGATAGGAAAAATGAAAATTTCATTACTAAATTAATACCATTTGCTACTCAGTTAAATGAAGTATGACGTAATTAAAAAAAGTGGTCATAAAATCGTATAGTAACTGCAGAAAATTATCGAGAAATTCATGGAAAACTCAAAAAAGGCGTTATCGCGTTCCGACTATTGTGATTTAATCTGAGACCTTATTTAAACAAAAATTATTTCAAATTAATCATTAAAGATCAAGGAACACTTTAATTAAACAATATTTTCAATACAACTTAAAGTTTTTGTACAATCTGGTTCCAAAGATCCCTCATACGAATTTTTCATACAAATTTACACTGGCTCGTCCAACCCAAATGTCAAAACTTATAGCCTAAGAGATAACTGTATTTGTGGTAACTATCTTTTGGTAACTATAATTATATCTCCTTACTATTAATTTCCATGTTTCAGATTTATGTTAGTATTATCACAGGTGGTCTAAGTGGTGATATACGTAAATTAAAATACTCGTAACTTAAATACTCGTAACTTAAATACGTAAATTAAAATACTCGTAACATTATCACATCAAAGCGGCGACACTTGAGCTATTTTTACCCATGACGAAACGGACGGTATATATTATTATGTATTTGCCCTAAGAGGTTGTGCGATTGTTTGTTTGTTGGTGTACTTTTTAGTTACCATTTTCCTGAAAAACTACTGGACCGATTAGTATGCAGTTTTTTGCAATAGATATGCATAACTTGTGTCAAGGTTCTTGAATATGTTTTAGGGCCATAGTCCACTAAGCTGAGCTGCAATTTTGATTTTAATTTTTCAATATGTTTCCATTTTTCTGAAAAAGTACTGGGCTCATTGAGATGCGGTGTTTTGCATTAGATATGTATAGCTTGTGAAAAAGTTCTTTAGATTTAGATATATTTTAAGTTATCGTGCTATCGTGCGCGCTCCTATCGTGTTTTTTTATTATGTTACCTTTTTTCTGGAAAACTACTTTGCTGATTTAGATGCGGTTTAAAAAAAAATGTTTAGCTTCTGAGAAGGTTCTTAGATATGTTTTAGGGCCATAGTCCACCAAGCTGTGCTGCAATCGTGATTTGGTAGGTGGTCGAACTCCTTCTCATTGTAAACCCGTCGTGTTTGGACTCTTTTGATTTGCCTTGACAAGCGCTAACCTAGATGCTGTGGTCACAGGAACTCCAGTTTTTTATCCATTATATTTTATAACGTATTTTTTGAACTGATATATTTTAACATTTATTTATCAGAATATTAAAGTTTGACACAATTTGACACCTCTACTCATTACCATTTGGCCATGCCAGGCCATGACGCTGGTCAAAAAAACTACTGAACCGACAAAGATGCAGTTTTGTGTTCATAAAACTACTTCTGCGAAGATCTAATTGTTGTTACAAAGTTATAAGGTCACAAATTATAATGGAGTGCTGCAGTTCGTCGTGGGTTTTTTTTTAAATTTTAATTTTATTACTTGACGTAAGTACTACTTGACGTACTTAACGACGTATTATTTCTTTGAGAGGCAATATCTAATAAACGCCCCGATGAATAGAGTAAATTTTTATACTGGTTACTTAGGTACAGCGCATACTTTAATACTATACTAGAATAAGCCTTCCTAGTTATTGGTCATTTCTGGTAACAATAACTCGTCTTTGAGCGGCGATAAGTAGTCAGGTCCCCAGCCGCTTGCAGGCAGACCATCACAAATTCCAACAGACGATAGTTACTGTTGTGAATGATACGAGCACTTGATGAGAACTGACATTTATTATTACTGAAATATATAACAATATTATATAAAATTCACATCATCTTTCCCTTTTATTTTTTAATGTATATTATAAGTACATCTAGTTTTATTATAATTTTATAATTGGCTTAGATATGTAATTATATTTAAACAATACCTACGTATCTAATCCTAATTTAATTTTACTGAAATACCAACATAACAATATTATATGAAAATCACATCAGCAGCTATCTCCTAGCCTATATATTTTTTGAAAGCTTGCCTCCTTAAAACTAACCGATGATGTGAATTTTAGGTCTTTTGGAAGACCCTCTATTTAATAATCAATTAGAAATAATTTATTTTTGTTTCATGCATCACCTTATACTTAATATATAAAATTCTCGTGTCACAGTTTTCGTTCTCATACTCCTCCGAAACGGCTTGACCGATTCTCATGAAATTTTGTGAGCATATTCAGTAGGTCTGAGAATCGGCTACTATCTATTTTTCATACCTCCACGCGGACGGAGTCGCGGGCATCAGCTAGTACTTAATATATTTCTAGGACGCAAGAAGTTTTCTAAACGCAGTCAACGAGTCGGGTGACGGTATAGTCTCGATTCTAATCGAAAAGCTGTCCCTTGGAAAAGTTACTATCATAAATGTAAGTATTCCTTTAACTTTAAGAACGAATACACCTGCAGTATTATTTATAAATTAACTTTTTTTATTTATTTAACTTCACATGTATGTATGTGTAACATAACTCCATCGTGTTTGGGCTGGCTGAGTTGATTGGCTTGTTTAAAAAAATATTAAACTTTTTTATTTGAATTTAGGTTTTCAAAATCCCGGAGAAACTCTGATTGTCCGAGATTATTAATCCATTCCCGTGATGCAACCTGTCTCTATATCCGTCAAAATCTGTTGAACAGCTGGGCCGTGCAAGTGTAGCAGACAGACACACTTTTGCATTTATAATAGGTACTAGAAGATGACGTAGTACGTTATACTGGACTTAGGTTTTTAAATACCTTAGGAACTCTTTGTTTTCCGGGATAAAAAGTAGCCCATGTTTAGCATGTGTACGAGTAGCTTTCTCTCCTTATACCAAATGTCAACAGATGGGCCGTGAAAGTGTAGCCACACCTTCGTATTTATAAAGTTTTTAAGTATGTACACTGTACATATAGGTACTGCATGTAATTAATTTGTGGTACTTCTGAATAATTTGTTGAAAACTTTTGGTCAATAAAAAAATAATAATAGGACAGTAATTTAAATTATTTTCCCCCCTTTAGAACAGGACTAGGAGCGAGCACTGGCTGGATGTTAACGTTGGATCGAGTACATTGACTGTTATGTTGGATACCTCCATCTATAAGGCGTTATGCGTCAACAGCCCTGACGTACCGGATAATGCCGCACATCTACTCATCTCTGAGGGCAACACCGCGACCGTGAACATGTATTGGTGAGAAATAGTCGAATTTCGACCACTATGTCGGATATCTTTTTGTCTGTTATGTTAGATACTTCCATTTATAAGGCATAATGCGTCAACAGCTCTAACGCACCGGATAATGCCGCACTACACATCTCTGAACGCAACACAGCCACCATGAACATGTATAGGTGAGAAATAGACGAATTTCGGCCACGATTTCGGATACTTCCGTGTCTGTCAAAACCGCGCGGGCATCGTCTATATTATATTATTTTTATTTATAAATAAAATAAAATAAAATAAAATTTTATTTATATGTATACCGAAATAATAATAGTCCTATTCTTCAGCGGCGCTCGCGAAACTGTGATATTGGTGAAAGTGGTCGACCCTTTACTAATGTTCCCGGCGAAGATTCTAGAAAACAAACACGACGTCAGAGTATATGTCAGCCCGATGACCAACATTGAAAGAGTCGATAACACTCTGAGGAGGATTTTTGATAAGAAATATCAGGTAAGCTTTTGTCAAAATCGGAATAGAATACCATGTTTGGTACCTTTTACCCATAAATTAGAAGTTTTTTTTTTCTACTATTGAGTAGGTACCAATGAAGGGTGCTCAATATAATTACAATCTAGCCAAACTATTTGACTAAGTAATTTTTCTTTAACCTAAGCTTATAATTAACTTATGTACTAAGAAATTGTCCAATGACGTATCTTAGTCTTTCTTGTTGCAAATAGACGTTATTTTTAGAAGTTATTACGTTCATTAATTCAGAAGTTATAATGCTCTGACTGATGGATGGGCGGATGGACGAACAGAAGGACAAGTGCAAATTCAGTCAAGTATACTCTGACTATATACTCTATCATACTAAAATTATAACTGCGAAAGCGCGTTTGTTTGTTCGTTTGTCCTTCAAACGCGCCGCAACAGAGCAACAGATCGAAGTGTTTTTTTTTTCATGGATATAGTTGAGGACTTGGAGAGTGACATAGGATATTTTTTATCCCGGAAAATTAAGGTGTTTCCGTGGGAATTAAAAAACTTATTCCGCGCGGAAGAAGTCGCGAGCATCAGCAGCAGCATCAGAAAATGTTTTCCGCAACTGCCTCGTTGGTTTAGTAGTTGGCATGTGCGACTGCGGCCGACGGCGTCCCGGGTTCGAGTCCCGGGTCGGGCCATAGTTGGGTTTTGGGTTTTTCTGACTGGGAATTCTCAGTACTAGACCGGAGTTAGGAAGTTGGCGGTGTCATGCCCCCGTGCCTCGGAGAGCACGTTAAGCCGTCGGTCCCGGTTTTTATCAGCAGCGTGGTGGGTCTAAGCTCTAATTCCCTCTATGAGAGAGGAGGCCTGTGCCCAGGTGTGGGGCGTTAATGGGCTGTACTTAGTGGTAGTGGAAGTCGCGGGTATCAGCTAGCAGCTAGTTTTTTTTTTCAGTTACTAAGGGAGTCGTTCTCAGAATCGTCTCAGCATTCAGCGGACAGCTCTCGCAATATCGATTATGTATCGGTTAGTATCCTTAACCATACTAACATTATAAATGGCTATTTGACTAGTCGAATCAGCAACTTTTCCAAAGTCAAAGTCAAAAGCCGTTTATTTTTAAACGTCTTTTGAACTGTCAAATTAATTAGAGAAAGTGGGTAGTTTAAAAAAGAATTTTCGACATAACCATCCGCGTCACTTTTATGTTCACATAAGTAAGTACCTTTGTTGTGATGTGATGTTGTGGTGATTTTTTGTAGGACAACTTTTTATTATCACAAAAATTGTTTTTACAAAAGGAAACTAAAAGTGTTCTCAACATTTCGAAGTACGAAATCCTTTTTCAACATGTTTCTCAATGTTTTCCTTTATTTGGTCGAACAATTTCGTATCGTAACTTTTATAACTAAGCCATTTAAACATAACCGAAAGAAGTCCTTAATTTAACTTTGTTCAGTCTTATTATGTAACTTCGCTTTTACTTCAGTTCCGATTTTTTAGTGTTTTTATGGTTCCGTATATTATATTGGAGACATTTGATCAAATGATTGTCGGGAACTTTTAAATCTCAAGGCTTTCATCAGACTGTGTAAACTGACGCTCGACTCGACTACACACTACGGAGGTCGAGTCGATTTTTTTCTTTCATTTGCAACATTGACTATAATATTATTATGGTGCCCAGAATTAATTTCTATAATAACTGTAAAGATTACTGGCTTCAATATTATACCTACACATCTTAGATGGAGAACTACATAGTTTTACTCGTAAACACATTTCCTAACATTGTATATGTCACCGTAAGATTGTAAAAACCGTTAGATTATGATCTAACTCGCGAAATTGTAAACTGTCTAATGATTACAATATAACGGATTATTTTTCGGTAGATTGTAATCTGTTAGGATTATTAAGCCGATATAACCTAAGTGCCCGGCCTGAGGCCGGGTACAACTTGATTATTTATGTCGAACCCTAACCTAACCTACAAGAAAGAGACAAGAAAACGTAAATACAATGAATATTTCAAAAATTGACACTCGGAACATAGAACGGTTCACAATCCGTCGACAGTTTACAATATCGCTAGTTGGATTATAATCTAACGGTTTTTGCAATCTTACGGTGACATATATACATCGTGATTGTATATGTACCTATATTCTAGGCATTGTAAACAAATCCTTAATTAAGTACCACTAGATTTCCTACATTTCAGTGACATTTTATGTAGGTCCGTATTGTTAAATCTACCTACCGTTCAACACAATGCAATTTCATAACAAACTTAAAATATATTAGGAAGGTGGATTATAATTTTTCACAAAATGTGTTAAAACACAATATGTTACAAAGTTAATCAATTCATTCGTGTGTTTTTCAACTTTCTGTGTGTGCTCTTTGTAAAAATAGTTTTCTATCGAATCTTAAGTTTACTATCGAATACGGTAAAATGATTTAATGTTACGAATATAGGTACCTAACCATTTAACCATTGGTGTCTAATGTACTCAGTAGTTACTAATACTAGCGTAACTAGTACAGTAGGTATAGTATTATTATTGCTTCAATGCATTTGACATTAAGTTTTAGTCAATATTTGCCCTAGAACTTCTTAGATATAAATGAACATGTGTTTTGTCTGATATCGAAAAATTGTACTGCGCTCGAACTTCGAAATAAGATACTGAACGAATTTTCACCATAATGTGATATTATGAAAAGGAAATAGGTAGGTAATTTGATTTATCATACATCAGATGATTTTATCAGTAGGTATGTTTTCAGTAGATACTTACATTTTGTAGTACCTACCTATGAATTTGTTTTTAATCGTATTTTTCAAGGGACAGTTAACACATACATATATGTATTATATATACTTACTATATATTTATATTATAGTGAGAGGTGTTCCGTGTTATAAATTTAGTCAACCGTTTTGGCCTGAAATTACTTTATATACCTACTAATATTGTAAATTTACTTTTCAATATTATAAATGCGAATGTTTGTTATTCAATCATGCCAGAAACAGATCTGCATGAAATTTGGCACAGAGATAGATTATAGTCTGAAACAGCACATAGGCTAGTTTTTAACTCGGAAAATAAAAGAGTCCCCGCGGGAACCGAAAACCCTCAATCCACGCGGACGAAGTCGAGGGCATCAGCTAGTACTTTATAAATACATTAATTAAGTAATATTTTGTCATGCAGGAAGAGGACACAAGATTCTCCATTCCAGCAGATATTCTTCGCCGGAAACTATTAGGTGAGTAAAATTATCCATACCTACTTATATTACAAATACGATGTCTGTATTTCTTCTGTCCGTTACTTTTTCAGTGGACCTCTACTGAACTGATTTTGACGAGATTTGACACAGAGATAGATAGATAGATTAAGTCTTAATAAGATACTTGCATCTTGTAAGTATACATATACTTGCATCCCGAAAATTGATAAAGACCACTTAGTTTGCTGGAAAAAAAAGAAATTTCAGGGAATTTTCAAAAATCTAAATCCACGCGGTCGAAGTCCTGTCTTTCTGCTACCCTTTCACGTCCCATCTGTTTAACCGTTTTTGAAGACATTGGGTCAAATTTCCGGGTAAGGATGGGCTAGTTTTTATGCCGGAAAATCAAAGGGTGCCCATGGGACCTTCTTTTTATCCACTTCAAGTTATCCCATGACTGCGATCTCACCTGATGGTAAGTGATTATGCAGTCTAAGATGGTAGCTGGAGAACCTGATAGTTATATTAAACCCATACCCCTAATCGGTTTCTATACGACATCGTACCAGAACACTAAATCGCTTGGCGGCACAGGGTGGTAACTAGCCACGACCGAAGCTTCCTACCAGGCCAGACCAGGGAAAATTCGAAAATTATAAATTCCCTAATTGACCCTGTCGAGGATCGAACCCGGGCCCTCCGCACGTTAAGACAACAGTGCTCAACACTGCGCCAGGGAGGTCGTCAAACTTTGCAAAAACTTTCATAGAAAAATGTTCGGCGTCCGACTTGTAGGGCATGCCCCTCACCTGTATAAGCTAGTCGTCAGCGGGGGCACGGGCCTCGAGGCTGAGCCTCCTTAGCCTCCTTACCATAAACATCCGCAGGGTGATTGATAGCTATCTTCGAGATAGGAAGGTCAGAGTGAGGTACGCGGGGGCAGAACACAGACACAACACCACCAAAGGATGTGTGCAAGGCTCCATCGGGGGTCCCGTCTTATGGAACCTCTTGTTGGATCCACTACTGCAAGGCCTGAGAGGGCGGGGAGAGTATTGTCAGGCCTTTGCTGACGATGTTGTCCTCGTCTTCGACGGTGACACAGGGCTGGAGGACTCGCAACGGGCAAATGCTGCACTTGCCTATGTTCGGGGGTGGGGAGACCGTAACAAGCTTAGGTTTGCACCACACAAAACAAAGGCGATGGTTATAACAAACAAGCTAAAATACGACTCCCCGCTCTTGAGCATGGGCGGGATCGGCATTGACCTGTCCAGCGAAATAAAGATCCTGGGGTTAACTATCGACAACAAGCTGACCTTCAACTCTCGTAAGCAACACTTGCAGGAGAGTTGAAGGACTCTACAAACAGCTGTCGAGAGCCGCCAAAGTTAGCTGGGGCCTCCACCCCCAAGTCATAAAAACTATTTATACTGCAGTGGTGGAGCCAATAATTTAATATGCCGCCTGTGCCTGGGTGCCTGCCACTTCAAAGCTCGGAGTGCGGAAGCGCTTGAGCGCACTTCAAAGGGGCTTCGCGCAGAAAATGACCAAGTCATACCGAACCGTCTCCCTGAATTCGGCACTGATTCTGGCTGGGATACTTCCTTTGGATCTTAGAATCCGAGAGGCCGCGGCTCTGTACGAGGCCAAGAAGGAAGTGTCACAGCGTGTGCTCGGGGACAGGGAGATGGAGGGAAGAGTGCCATACTGCAAAAAACCCCATCCGGCGGAACAGATGTGCCTGCAGCTTACAAGCCTGGTGGACCGAGAAGACCTTGAGAGGAACAACACTCAAGCGGTGCGCATCTTTACCGACGGCAGTAAAATCGACGGAAAAGTGGGGGCTTCGCTTTCCATATGGAATCGGGAGGCCGAACGGAAACTAAAGCCGTCAACCTAAGGTTGGGTGCGCACTGCTCGGTCTACCAGGCTGAGCTCCTTGCCCTGGATAGAGCTGTCTCTATCGCGACAAAGCGTCCGGAAGCCTCCATCGGCATATACACGGACTCAAGATCTTCTCTCGAGTCGGTGGTCGGGCGCAAATCCCTCCACCCATTGGCAGCAAATATTGTTGACAATTTGAAAATTTGTCACACCCAGAACAAGGAAGTCTCCCTATTCTGGGTGAAAGCACATGCGGGGTTGTGGAGGGTAATGAGAGAGCCGATCAGCTCGCGAAAGAGGCAGCTCTAGGCCTGAAAAAGAAGCCAGACTACGACCGGTGCCCTGTTTCATCCGTTAAGCGACTGCTCCGCGATTGACGAATGGAACCGGCGCTACATATCGGAGGATACTGCCAGCACTACAAAAGTATTTCTGCCGGATGTGCGGTTTGCCCATCGAGTGGTCAAAAACATCGCCCCAATATGGTGCTCTCCCAGGTACTGACGGGCCACGGAGGATTTGCGGAGTACCTGCACAGGTTCAAACTCAAGGATAAACCAAGCTGCGTCTGTGATGAAAGTACATCAGAAACAATTCTGCATCTTCTGATGGACTGTCCACAGCACATCAAAGCCCGAGAAGACCTGCAGCAAGAACTACAAATGAGCTTGTGCAGAGACTCCGTGCCAACCATTCTGGGCGAGGCCTCTGGCCGTAAAGTTTTCACAAAATATGCCTGCCATGTAGCGAAATTCGCTATTGCTAGGAACAGAACAGTCGATAAAGATGCATAGTTCGCCTAATATGATGAGCATACTAAGTCGATACTTGCGTAAAAATCGCACTGCTCTGTTCCTCGCAAAAGCCAGACAGTAACTTAAATAGCAAAAATTAGAAATTTAATTAGAAAGAAATTAAGTTACAAACACAACAAATTATACGTAACATTAAATGAACTTGCAAAAAAAAAAGGCAAAAAACTACCCTTTTAATGAAAGGGGACACCTTAGTATAATATATTAAAAAAGAGCCTCCTTACCCGGGCGGGGCGCGGGGCAACTCTGTGCCCCGGTGAGTGTCTTTAAGCCGGGAAAACCGGCTAGGGCCTGCCTTGTAGGCTATACGGGCCCGTAGGTCGGGTGTCATATCCGGTGTTGGGTCCGCACTGCGGGTGATGTAATCACCTCCGCGTGCAGGACCCGTGTCTTGTCCAGGGGTCTCGGCGCTGCGGGCAATGGGGTCGCTCTCGCGCGCCGAGATGGTGTCAAAGTTGGTGGGCTCCGCGTCGCGGGCGATAAAGTCGCCGCTGCGCGCGGAGTCGGTGTCAATTCCGGTATGAGTCGCGTCGTCGACGTCGCTATGGTCGCCTGCGTGCCGCGCAGGTGATAGCGATCGTTGGAGCTCGCGAGGTAGTGGACGCCCGGTCGGAGGTCGGATGGTCGGCGGTGCGATCCCGTGGAGGTGTTCGTACGGCCCGTTGTCTGCGCGCGCAAACATGCGCCGCGCAAGTGTACGGACGTACCCCTCCACGGTGGGCGTCTTGAGGTCGCGATGGATCACGTCGTTCCTCACGTACATCGGAGCTCCCACGACTTGGCGCAGGCACTTGTTCTGCCGGACTTGTAGGCGGCTCTTCTGGTATAAGCCTGTCCTTGTCCCCGCCATAGCGCTTTCCCGCTTTTCAGACTCGATGGCGTTACTAAAATAGGGCCACAAACTTTGTTTGACAGGGCCCGTCGATGTTAATTGAGGTCGTTGGTTATAATCATCACTACAGCCTATTAACGTCCCACTGCTGGGCACAGGCCTCCAATCTCATAGGAGAGCGGGAATTAGAGCTTAGACCCACCACGCTGCTCCAATTCGGGTTGGCGGGCTAAGGTTGGTTATAATATGCATATAATATTAATTTCAGAGCAAAGGGCTGTAGCCGGGCAGTCTCCATCTTCAGCTTCTACGACTTCGCTGGCTATGGTAAATAAATTCACTCATTTCATATTTTCAACTCAGACTCAAAAATATAATAAAATAACTCATAATCCATACTCTACTAATCATACTATACTATAATATTATAAATGCGAAAGTCACTTTGTTTGTTAGTTTGTTGGTTTGTTGGTTTGTCCTTCAATCACGCCGCAACAGAGCAACGGATTGACGTGATTTTTGGCATGGGTATAGTTGAGGACCTGGAGAGTGACATAGGCTTTTTATCCCGGAAAATTAAGGAGTTCCCGCGGGAATAACAAAAAACTTAAACCACGCGGACGAAGTCGCGGGCATCAGCTAGTATTATAAATGCGAAAGTGTGTCTGTCTGCTACGCTTTCAGGGCCCAACTACTTAACCGATTTTGATGAAATTTTGGTACAGGGATATGTTACATACCGGGGAAAGATATAGGCAAGTTTTTATCCCGGAAAATTCAAGAGATCCCGCGTGAATCATAAAACATCAATCCACGTGGACGAAGT
Organism: Erebia epiphron; assembly: GCA_963932025.1. Classification (NCBI taxonomy): domain Eukaryota; kingdom Metazoa; phylum Arthropoda; class Insecta; order Lepidoptera; family Nymphalidae; genus Erebia; species Erebia epiphron. Next base: position 5,712,412 of record OZ009948.1, read on the forward strand.
CTCGGGCATTATCTAGCTGGATATTAAAACCAGCCAGATATAAACAGTACAACCAAAGAGATTTTTTCTTCAACTTTATAAATACAAAATACTTTTTCCCTTTTTTTTCCCCGACCTTAAATTTTCGCATATCGCTCCCAAAATGAAATCTACCATAGCCTAATTATTACATTGATTGACATTCTCAGATCAGGGCGCGTTCGGAACCCTCGTAGATTTAGTTTTAAGATACCGTTACGGTAACTAAATCTACTGTCTAACACTGATTATCACCATTTTATTTTATAAATAAGTGGACGTCAATAAGTGTAGTATATCTACCTAAATTGAATAAAACATTATTTGAGTTTGAGTTTGATTTTTTTCAGCTAAGAGATAGATTGCAAGACATTCCAGATGGCATTTTTGACAAGGAAATAGAGAGGATTAGGGTAAAACCACAGCTGCAGACTGTTCCTGAGTTGTCTGAAAAGACGAGCCATTCCTCCCTCACCAGACCTGATCCTAGCAGCACAGACAGCCAAAACCTAGACGTACAAAATTGTATCCAAAGCATTGACAAAGGAACAGACGAAAATGCTAACAACGATCGATGTAACAAAAATCTGGACATAATAAATCAACTTGCCCAAGAAGCCTTTCAGTATTCACGGCTTCATGCCACAACGAATACCCACGACCATAGTGATATAATAGATAACACTCAGTCTGCTAATGTAACTACCAGATCCAGACGATGCGATAAAAGGGAATTCAATCGCAAGCCCGAACTTATAAATAATTTCACAACAACAGATGATTCGAACACTGCATTCGTAGAAAACACCCCAGCCGTTGATATAAGCAAGACAAGAGTAAGTTATAGAAAGGCAAGAGGCACGCACACAGACGAAGATAAAACTAAGGATTCAAAAGATAGTGGTTTTGGGCAACAGGTCTTTGATAATAAAACTGTTGAAGCATTTTTCTCTAAGCACGTTGCTGAAAATAAACAAGGCGATTTAATCGTCAGTCCTACTTTAGGGAGAAGAATAAACGATTCAAACTCAGGCTCCAGCTCATCGTTCACCCTGCGTCCCCCTGAAACTGAAAGTGGACTTAATGTCAACTATATGGAAGTTGCAAATTGCCTAAAATTTGTTGTTGATAAAGTGTGTGAGAATCTCGAAAAAGATATCGAAAATTTGAGACAGATTGAAGAGGATCGGTTACATTTAAAAGAAGTTACCAATAAAATTGAGAAAAATAAAAAAAAATCTACTAGGAAGGAAAAAGGAAAAACTCCAGTAATTAAGTTAAAATTTAAAAATACCAAAAAACAAACAAAAGTTCAAACTATCTCTATTATGCCGGCGATCGATGAGAAAGATAGTGACTTAGACCAAACGGCAAGGAGTTCCAAAGGCAGAAATTCCATGATATCTGACAAGAAATTGCCGACTGATACCGAAATAGAAACCCCACTCATTAACAGGAAACGAAAACTGTATTCTAAAAAAGATGACAATTTAATACATGCAAGAACAGGGCTTCACGTGTCTGAAACCGAAGAAGATAACAGTGTTTTAACAGGTTGTAAACCTGTTACCAAATCTCCGATTTCCAGCGCTACTCCTTACAAGGAATTAGAAAAAATTCGTAAAACAGCAGCAGCGCGACAACTACGCAAAAGAAAGTCCATCGTTGTTTCTCCTAAAACCCAGATCGCGAATAATTTGTTCGATCGACTTAAGGATACTGTTGAAAACGAGGAAAAGATCATGCTGGTTGATACGAAACTTGTCGATAGAAGTGTTGTGTATAATATGTCGAGCAGCAGTGAAGATGATCAAGATTTTAAGAAAAAGAAAGTTGTCTCGCGTAAGAACTCTGTTAAATCAAAGAAAACAAACCGTAGTACTAAACTAGAAACTAAACCTAAACTTGATTCCAATTCCAAAGAGAATTCAAACAGTGAGCAAATTGCTGTTAGACGTACACGTTCTAAATCTAAAAAGCAAATGCATAAAAATATTTTACCACCCGAACCGATAATAGATTTAGTCGACGAACGAATGAGAGAAGCTCCTGCTGAAGCATTAAACACATCTTTAGTAATCGAATCTCGCGAAAAGGAGTTGAATATTGATCTTGAACCAGCACATAAAATACCGAGGATGGAAATCGTGCCACATGATAAAGAATGTGAAATAGTTTCAGCTCCTATGCCGAAGGGGACCAAGCGGAATAAAAATATGAAGCAAAGTGCGAAAAGCAAAAGAAATATAACTAATAATAAGCTAGAAATAACTACGGACAGAGTTGATGACGATGGCAAAACTATCAGCCCTTTACCAGGCCTCGAAATCGAAACGGCTCAGAAAATCATCGAACCCGACGATTCCATTGCTATGTTAGACAAATTGAATGATAAATATGAAGGCGACTTTATCGGTTTCGATCTAACTCAAAATTTACTCTCTGAATCGGAGCAAGGCAACATCAGCTATAATAGTAAGAAAAATAATACAACTGTTGCGACTAAACGGGTTCGCAACGTTGGATCGTCATCTAATAGTAGCAATACACCGATAGTCACAAAACCAATTGTTGTGTTAGACAGACTTGATTTTCATTATCCAAAATCAATGCCTATCGTAGGAAGATGTTCAGGCACAGCCCAAGGCGACATCTCAAAATCTCCGCCACAAGTCAAAGAGATTAAGAAAAAAAACCCACGGTGGAGTGTGGAAATAGAAGAAATCAGTGAAGATAAAAATTCTAATAGAAAGAAAAGTAATGCATCACTCGAGACTGAACGAGTTTATAGCGCGAGACCATCATTTGATATCAGCAATAAATCGATAGACAAAAATCTAGCTGTCGTAAAAGACAGAAATGCTACGTATAATTCAAAGTCAATATCAACAGTGGGAAGTTGTCTGATCACAGCTCATGGCGACGTGGACGAATCTCCGCCGAGAGTCAAAGAAATCGAAAGAACGATTAAAGGGCGGAGTTTGGAAACCGAGGAATACGGTGAAGGTTTTACCGACTTTTACAACAAACTTACAAATGATTTAAATGTAGCAACCAATTACCGTAGTCAATACTCCAGAAGATGCAAAAGTGCTGAAAAATCCCAAACCGAGCTCGATCCTTCAGGATCAAACAAGGAAATGATTGAGCAATCTCCTATTTTCAAAACGGCAATAGAGAAATCCCCTACCGTTGTTATTAGAAGACTATCGCAAAGAGAAATCGACAGCTACCTCATAGCTTCTCGTAATCTGGTTTTCGATAGTCCATCGACATCTAAAAGTGAGGTATCCTTCCGGACACCGAAAGAACAAAATAATAAAAAACCACAGAGAATCCGTAAATCTGCAATATCGCCTATTTCGATCGATGTGGATTTTAAGAGTAGACGTTTGTACGAGAAGTTGCGAACGAGTCCTTCAAAGAAATCTGATCCAGAAAAATCGGAACATACAAATCGTTATGATTTGCGCAAATTTGGCAAGACGTATAGTGCTAAAGGCCAAAGTCAGTGTACAAATTCTGTGTTGTTAACGCAAAGTGATGGCCAAGTGAGTGTGTCTGTTGCAAAGAAGCAGACAGTAGACAGCAAGACTACAACCGTCAGTTGTGAAGTGCAGCCGAGTGGCTCCAGTGTCGATGATTGGCTCCGTAGGAATGAGCGCCGGCCGCGAGGAAACAGAGGTAAATCACCACCACCACTACAGCCCATTAACGTCCCACTGCTGGGCACAGGCCTCCACTCTCATAGGAGAGAGGGAATTAGGCTTAGACCCACCACGCTGCTCCAATGCGGGTTGGCGGGCTTTAACGACTATTATCATGTTAGTGATAATAACCGGGACCGACGGCTTAACGTGCTCTCCGAGGCACGGGGGTGAGACACCGCCAACTTCCTAACTCCGGGCTAGTACTGAGAATTTCTAGTCGGAAAAATCCAATACTTCATTATGGCCCGACCTGGGACTCGAACCCGGGACCTCGTCAGCTGCAGTCAAATATGCTAACCATCTCAACCAATGAGACAGTCACTACATATTATAAAACAAAGTCCCCTGCCGCGTCTGTCTGTCTGAACGCGATAAACTCGAAAACTACCGAAACTATTTTCATACGACCTCCCTGGCGCAGTGTTGAGCGCTGTTGTCTTAACGTGGAAGGTGCCAGGGTCGATTCCCGACAGTAATTTCCGAATTTTCGGTCTGTGAAAGGCTTCGGTCTTGGCTAGTTACTACCCTACCGGCAAGACGTACCTACCGCCAATCCTATCTTGGATAGCTTACTTTAAGCTATAGTTTTTATTATTCTGTATCTATGTTATTTTAAAACTGCCTCGTTGGTCTAGTGGTTAACATGTTCGACTGCGGCCAAAGAGGACCCGGGTTCGAGTCCCGGGTCGGGCCATAATTAAGTATTGGATTTTTCTGATTCGAAATTATCATACTAGCCCGGAGTTAAGAAGTTGGCGGTGTTTAACCCCCGTGCCTCGGAGAGCACGTAAAACCGTCGGTCCTGCGCCTGATCTCTTTCGGGTCGTGTCGGATTTTCCGTCCCGTCGGGCTATGAGAGCGAAGAAACAGAGAGTGCACCTGTGTATGCGCACACACACACTTGTGCACTATAATATCTCCCGCGCAGATGGCTATCTCTCTGGAGATTGGCCGCCGTGGCCGAAATTCGGTCCACAATCCATAATTAATTAATAATATTTCTTTTATATTTCCTTAAAAAGGGTTAATATTTTAATTTATGTTTCAGAGCATGGTTCGGTAAACGAGGTCCTTTCCGGTGTGCTGGAGAAGTTAGACACGACGCTGTTTGAAATACATCAGAACACGCGCAATTCGTGAGTATGATTCTGCTAGCTGATGCCCGCGACTTCGTCTGCGTGGTTTGAGGATTTTATCCCGCGGGAGCTCTTTAATTTTCCGGGATAAAAACTAGCCTATGTGTTATTTCTGCAGACTATAATCTATCTCTGTGCCAAATTTTATCCAGATCCGTTTAGCCGTTCTGGCGTAATTGAGTAACAAACATCCATCCATCCATACATCCATCCAAAATTTCGCATTTATAATATTAGTGTGGATTTTTTTCTTTGCGTCTAAAGGTAAACAAAACGGCAAACTTGTTCTGGCTACATTTGTCTAAAGTGTACATAGCATCGATATATATAAATATGTAGGAACTAGATGGGCCCTTTCATAGAAAAAAGTTGGGCGTCCGACTTATGGTGCATGCCCCACACCTGTCCCCGCCATAGCGCTGTCCCGTTTTTCAGTCTAGATAAAAGGCGTTAGTAAAATAAGTTCACTTCTTTGTTTGACAGGCCCGTCTATGTAAATTGAAGTCGTTGGTACATAATCATTGATAAAAATTCTGTCCAAAAAACCGACTTCCAAAGCCACTGTAAAGAAAAAAATAATTTAGATTTCTTTAACAGAGAGTATAACAAAGATAGGCAAAGTTGACGCGTCAGGCTCGCCCGACTTCAACATAAGTGTGTAGAAATCAAAATTATTTTTTACTTTACAGTGGCTTTGGAAGTCGGTTTTTGGAAAGATTTTTTTTTAAATTTTTAGTGTACTCTTAATCCCAACGTCCTAGGAGTGCAGTACCCTGCAGCATCAGAGTTGAGGAGTTGGGACTTGAGTTTAAGTATGAAGTCGTTGCTTGACACCTACAATATGAATTCACCATAAAAAAATCCTAAATCGCTATTTTTAAGGAGTTCTGTACCCTGCAGCATCAGGGTTGAGGAGTTGGGACTCAGAGTTGAATCGTATACTCGTGACTTAATACCTACTATATGAATTCACCATCAAAATTTCCTAACTAGTTTTGAGACCTACATCATCAGGATTGAGGATTTGGAGATACATTTTTATGGGACCACCTCGCGAGTTTCCTCTAGCCACTGAAAAAGAAATTTTTCAAATATAATTATAAACCACGGAGATATGCGGTAACATACATTAAAAAAAAAACGCGCCGAATAGGCATGATGACAGTAACCAAGAATCAATGCAATTATGAATTTATCTGATGAAATAGGATTCATGGATTATAAAAAACGTATTTATTTTTCAATATCGAGTCAGATTGCTATTTATTTTGATAAAATAAAACTATAAAATACAGCAATCCGCCATATTGGATAAAACACCAAGAAGCAAATGACGTCACAATTGTTTGTTTTCGAGCTTTGAAAATCACACTATTCCTTACTGCACACTGCACAGAGTACATTGGTAAAAACAATAGTGACGTCACAACGACGCCATGACACCGCCGAACGTTTTGGCGTGAATTTTAAAATTTAAATTTCAAATGCTAATTTTATCTACTAAACTTTATTTTTCTGCTGAAATAAGGTATTTTTTCGAAATAGTAGATACTTCCGAACATAATCTGACCATTTTTCAAAATCAGTCATCATGCCTATTGAGAACCTCGGAAGTCGGTTAAAAATGTTCGAATGGGCGATAGAGAAGGAAACTTAGGATAAAGATAACTTTATTACTTCTCAGGATAGTAAAGATGCTGGCGAAAATTAAGTCTGACCTCGAACACGACATAGAAGAGCGAAACAAGGCGATCTCAGCACTATTGGATAGGATGTATGTATATCTACATAGTATTTACTGCCTCGGTGGTCTAGTGGTTAGCATGTTCGACTGCGGCCGACGAGGTCCCGGCTTCGAGTCCCGGGATAAGGCCTATTGCGCATTGCAAGAAAATTTCTTGTGTCTTATAAGAAATGTCTTATAAGAATTTCAGTCGTAATTGTTGTTGTATGAGACCATACATTTTATAAGATATTTGTTCTTGTTTCTCATCAGACACGCGCATACAAAATATAATATATTGCTCAAAAGACACAAGACAATTTTATAATGCGCCATAGGTCTAAGCCCTATTGCGCACTGATAAGACACAAGAAAAAGTATCTTGTAATATGTATGGTCTCATACAACAACGAGAACTCTCAAATATTTCGGGTTCGGGCCTATGACACTCACAAATAATGTGGCTTTCGGTTGGTACCAGAATTTTCAAAATCGGTTCAGTAGATCCAGAGATTACCCCCTACAACCTCACAAACTTAACCTCTTTATAATATTAGTATAGATTTGATTTTCTGACAAGAAATTCTCAGTACTAGCCCGGAGTTAGGAAGTTGGCGGTGTCTCACCCCCGTGCCTCGGAAAGCACGTTAAGCCGTCGGTCCTGCGCCTGATCTCGTGTCGGATTTTCCGTCCCATCGGGCTATGAGAGTAAGGGAACAGACAGTGCACCTGCGCATACACTAGTGCACTATAATATCTCCTGCGCAGATGGCTAATCTCTCTGGAGATAGAAATTTGGTCGGGAGGACATATTATTATTACTAGCTGATGCCCGCGACTTCGTCCGCGTGGACGGTTTTGGTTTCCCGCGGGAACTCTTTAATTTTCCGGGATAAAAAGTAGCCTATGTGTTATTCCAGACTATCTATCTCTATACACTCATCTATCTCTGTGCCAAAATTCATGCAGATCCGTTCAACCGTTCTGGCGTGATTGAGTAACAAACATCCATCCATACATCCATCCAAACTTTCGCATTTATAATATTAGTCAGTGGCGTGCGTGTCATACAGGCATAAAAGCACTGCTTACCCTAGTTGTAAAACCTCAGTTGGTTCCTACTCAAACTGACTCCAAAACTAGTGCACGCCCCTGATAAAATATATATGGTATAGATTAAATTTTAACAGGTGTTCTCCATTTTCAGTTCAAAAGAGCAAGCCGGTCGTATTCTCGACAATTTGCGCACAACGGCCCGCGACGTTATCCGCGAAGAGAATACGAAGAAGCGCAATCTCTTGATGTTACTCAGAGAGGACATCGAGGCGGCTATGACTACTATTGAAAGCGATGATAACGATTAAAATCGAGATTATCTTTAGCATTATTCCTCCAATCACTATACTTTGACTTTAATAATATATTGTGTGCTTAGGGGTGAAACAAGACGATTTCAGACGAGGGTGAAGTTGCATGCCTGAGCGGAGCGAGGGCTGGCATCACCCGAATTCTGAAATCATGTTTCATCCCGCGTCACGCACTATATTTTTCATGTAAACCGCATTAAAAGTGCGAGTTGAATTTAAATTGTATTTCTTATTTATTTTAGTTGCATAAATATAATATCTGTCATTTAAGTTGATGGTTAAAATTGTTATAAACGTTTTTAAATAAACAAGAGATACTCTGACAGGATCGAAAGCAGGGCTGCAACGTCATTCAGCGGGCAGAAAATCATCGGTTTCTTCCCTCGGGCAGAAAACGATCGGTTTCTGCCCGGCACTTTCAATGCAGGTTATATGAAAAATCTTTTGAGATGGGTGATCCGCCATGTTTTTTTTTCGGATTTGGGTTGGCGACGTCCCTAACCCGAATAATTTAAAATCTTAGTTTATGTTCGTTTATGTGATATACGAACAAAAACGCACAACATATGTATAAAATACGAACATAATATTATAATGTTATTGTCCTAAGTATAAATTAATTTTGCATGTGTAAACCCATTTATCTCTAAATATCTATCGGTTCCAAAGTTTCCACTTCATTTATTTTTTCTTTCTAAAATATAATTTTATATTATATTTGGTTCCACGGTGAAAATAAAAATAAAAATTGTTTGTTTGTATACTAGAGCTTTTAAATATGCTACGCCGTTTAAACCGTGCGCTGGACGCTTGGGTTTGTCATTCTTTACGTTCCGGTACGACGCCTTGTAGACTCCGATTGGGGGTCGAATTTTGATGACGTCACAGATCAGTATTAAAAACGACATTTTGACGCTTGAAAAAGTTATGATTTGACTGTTGTCAAATACCATGCCGAATTGTATGGAAAATTAATGTTGTTTGTATTTTCACCTCTTATTGATTGTATGACAATAAAATATTTAATGTTTGTATTCGACACTTATCACAAAAGTGTCCACGTTTAGAGAATTTTCTTAATTTTGTTTTGATTTTGTATCCAAATTATTAATTTATATTATAAACTGTAACACCGCCTAATAAAATAGGTATCTTGTACAATTTAAATCTATCCTTTCTCAAATGTTACCTTTGTTCCTACTAATAATACATCTGATACCTTTTTTATATAAAGTTATGTTTTAAATGTGGAAACCCCAGTCTCATAAACTTATCTGACCCGGTGTCCAAAATCCAACCAATTTTTAGGTCTGTTTTTATTTTATTTTTCTATAGCGACGGTGACACTGGGTCTGATAAGTTTGACGGACTATAATATATATTGAAACTAGCTGATGCCCGCGACTACGTCCGCGTGGATTGAGAATTTTTGGTTTGCGCGGGAACTCCTTAGTTTTCCGGGATAAAAAGTAGCCTATGTGTTATTCCAGACTACAATCTACCTCTGTACCAAATTTCATACAGATCCGTTCAGCCGTTCCAGCGTGATTGAGTAGCAAACATCCATCCATCCATCCATACATCAATACAAACTTTCGCATTTATAATATTTATTCGAAAAAACGTATTCAGATACGAAATAATAAGATACCTTTTAAAAATCAAAAGATTTATTTTTTATCAACAAAAACAATAATCCTTAATTATTTACTTATTTCAATCGGGACATACAATAATAATATCTTCATGTTAAATTGGTAATAACTAATGATATTATATAAATTAATTATTCGTGGCATTTTAAAATACGAGTTTTTCGATGATGATGATTTTGTAAGTCCTTAAATGCCACTTCTAATCCTTAACACTAACGATTTACGTAAAAAACACACAAAAAATCAGTAAATATGCAATCATTTGCCGCCTTACCATAAAACAAATAAAACTAGTTTTTGTATCCATGGAATTAATAGTTAGACGTTAACTATATTACTTCCATGGGCAAATCATGATAAGGGCCCCTTATCATGATTTCCCCATGGCTCCTTATCACGTACTTGACGTACGTGACGTACTTTATGGTTGACCCCTTATTAAGGGACATTCGTGAGAGAGCCCCCCCCCTCTAGTGTGACTTAACATATCTTGCAATTTTACTTCTAGAAATTATTAAATTAAAACAGCACTTCCGAAATTAGTTTCATTTCCATTACTATAGAGTAGAGAGTTGGAAATATTTTCAAATTTAGCATTTTAACACTTAGATGTAGGTATAAGATTAAATGTGACGAAACTTAGGACCCCTCCCACCCTTTGTCAGACTTCGTCGACCCCTCCCCCCCCCCCCCCTCCCCCTTAAGTGTGACGTACTTTATGGATGACCCCTAACATTAACAGCGAGGCTGTTTTTAAGTTTTTTGTGGTATAGCCGCAGCTGCTGTATCCAATTTATCACTTTTTCAAAAAGCGAGTCACCTTTGTACTTGTATAGAAGGAAATGCTTTCTTTAGTTGTCACTGACCGGATACTGAATAGTGCCTAACCTATTTTAATGTAAAAATACAGTCATGATTTAAATAGTTATGATATGGCCACTTGGATCCAACATTAATGACCATAATATTTTCTCTTTCCCATATCATTTGGGAAAGAGAAAATATTATGGTCATTTATGTTGGATCCAAGTATTTTTAGATTGTGTTAGTACTTATTTGTAGATTCTGAGGCCCATAGAGCTAAGAACACGTTCTTAAGTATTGGTCAATATATGGTTAAAACCGTTCTTTATAATAGACTAGATGATGCCCACGACTTTGTCCGCGTGGATTAAGTTTTTTCAATTTCCACGGGAACTCCTTAATTTTCCGGGATATAAAGTAGTATATGTCCTTCCCCGGGATACAACCTATCCCTGTACCAAATGACATCAAAATCGGTGAACAGGTGGGCCGTGAAAGCGTAGCAGACAGACAGACAGACATACTTTCGAATTTATAATATTAGTATGGATTGTCCAATACTTCTTAGCTGATGTCGCTTTATTAATACGGGCCGGACTTTTGTGTTCCTTTTTCCTGCTGTCTCCTCCATGTTTATTACAATAATATAAAGTGTAATAATTAATATCAAACCTTCGTTTTATTCCTTCAGGTTATGGGCCCAGATGTCCACCATGGAAACACCTTGGCCCATAACCTAAATGAATAAAACGCGCATTTGATAACTATGCACACTAAATTAGGTTAATGATTAAGAAATCCACGTTTTATTATGTCATTAACGATCACTAGACGTCGGATACAGAGTGCCCGATGAAACAATCCGATTGGATAACTCTTCAAGTATCAATTTACGAATTTCCATTTCGGCATTTCCTGCTGCCTGTCATATATTAAAACCGCAATGTACCGAACACCACTATTCTTGTTTACACTGGCCACTGTGTTTAAAAGGCTCACTTCCACCGTACGGTTGCTGTGTACACGGGCCGCTGGGTTAAGGCTCGTGTCCACTGTCCGGCTCTTGTTTGACGCGGCACTAGCTCTCCTCCTGGCCGGACACTTGCGCCAGGAATATCTGGTGCGGTTGGTGCGGCGCCTGCGATGACACCTGGACAGGAAAGTAGAAAAAAAAATTAAGCCTTTTAACCGTTTACGCGGTTGAAGTAAGACCACGATTACTCTCGTTATTGTAATATTGTCTAGTATATTAGGAGTTTTCTTGGGATATTAAATTCGGTGGGTTCCCACGTCCTTCCGCATACGACTCAAGAGCATTTAAACGATAATTATCAGATTTTAGTGATAGTAACCGGACGTGATATGCGTTGTCACAACTAGGCCACTTGTGCCTCAATTGTTGGCACGTCGCTTCACTGTTATAAAAAAATCTGCGTCTATGAACTATTGCATATTTTGTCGATGGTTGCCTGTCAATAATTATGAAACTTCATAGACGTGCTTATGTAAAAAATTAAATAAATGGTTTGAAAGATATAACTATTTCTATACCAATTGTGTGCCCGCGTAACATACCTGTATGATTTGTGGCGTGGTCTGCGGCGCCGCCTGCGCTTGTATGATGATGGGTTGGTTCGGGTTGTTCTGCACTTGTAACCGAATCATGTTCAGCTGGGCTTGCGTTAGTTGGATCTGGAACACGTTTTACAGCGATCATTTTTTATTTTACTAGTGCGCAAAGTAGAAAATTAAAGTCGAGGCGCAAATTTTAATATCAGAGTTACAGTTTGGTTGTATTTTAAATAGCGACGTAAGTTTAGAACAATAAAGTATGATCAACAGTACATACATACTAAACGTGATTAATAAGCTTTAAACCGCTAATTAAAGGTACTAAATCACCTTTACAGTTTTTTTTGTACCGAATACTTATACAATACGTAGAAAAACAGAAACATAGTGGACAAGGAAGCACAAGTATCTCTAAGAGATCTTTACCAGTGAGACCCTAATTATATTATTTTTTGTAATTTTGATAGCCTTAAAAAACTCTATATAATATTATAAACAGTTTTGAAATGCAAAGATAATAATATAGACTCACAGGAACATTCTGCACTTCTCCGGAGGGGCTGACGATTTGCTGCATCAGCGTAACCGGCGCTTGGCTCGCGCTCACTGTGGCCGTCGGACGAGTTTGCTAGAAACATACATTTAATTTATGATTTATTCAGCTAATGCCGAGCATTTATTGCAATAAAACTCGTGCAATTACGTTGGTACGTTGCTAGGTATATTCTGGGTATATTCTGTCTACGACTACGTTTGATAACTCTGAAACCTGACGCTTTAGAAAATTTTGTCTCTTAAAATACTTGCTCGTATTGATGCCAGCTATTGATTAAGATAGATGTTTAGAGTAGCCGTCATTTCGGAAAAAATGTGGAACAGTATGTAGGCCGTAGGAAAAAGATCGGCATCAAAACAGCTGTTTTGTGTGGCACCCATTATATTACCACACTAGTACGACAATAAATATTACCGCACATGTTTGTAGGCGAAGACCGTGCGGTAGGTAATATTTTTATATGCACAAGAATATTCCTTTTGAGTGTTATTATTATAAGAAAGACGCCGTGCCTTTCTTTGATAACATTTTGCCTTTTGGTATGCCTTGCGCCAATAGGGATGATGACAACTCAATCAAATCAGCAACCCTTTATCAAACTTAAAAACGCGCTTCTAGATTGGAAGTTGTATGAAAATCACAATAATGACGTCATCAATCATCAATTTTCTTTAATCTATATTCTTAAAATAGCTATCAAACTTAAAACTAATAACTAGGATGTGAATTGTAGGTCTTTTGGAAGACCCTCTGTTTAATAATCAGTTAGAAATAATTTATTTTTGATATAGGCATCATCCCTAATTACCATAACTTACCGTCAAGGGCGGCATGTCAGCGGAAGACACCACTTGCTGCACCATCACACTCGGCTGGCTGGCCGCCGGGGTCGCCGCAGGGCTCGGCGACTGCACCGATTGCTGTACCAACGCACAGACATGCCAATAAACTTGTTATATTCATTTATTTTAGAAGATGATTTAACACTTATTTCGAAAAAGCTGATGCCCGCGACTAGGTACGCGTACGCATGAATTAAGGATTTTTGATTCCCGCGGGAACTCTTTAATTTTCCGGGTTGTAAAGTAGTCTATATCCTTCTCCGAGATACAATATTATATCCCTGTACCAAATTTCATCAAACTCGGTTGAACAGCTAGGCCGTGAAAGCGTAGCAGACAGACAGACAGACACACTTTCGCATTTACAATATTAGTATGGATGGGACAGCCCCCAGATTACGTAAGGAAATCGTAATCGTTTTTCGAAGGGACCTGTTCGACCTGTTTAAGGAGTAACGTTTTAAAATTAAAAGCTGTCAAATGATAACGATTTGCTTAGATAATTGGGCCTCTGATTCAGTTGTTCACAATCTCTGAACTAAACTTACAGCATTAAAAATATTGCTAACTCTTTCATTCTCTGCAGAAAGGTACAGAATTATACTCGATTTAAAATTGTCATTTTAGTATAGTTTAGAGATTGTATTATACAGAATTGGTCACATTGTATCCATAGTCCATACTAATAGTAGAAATGCGAAAGTGTAGCTTATCTCCTTCCCCGGGATGCATAAGAAGTCCCTAAAGCGTAGCAGACGGACAGATAGATAGATGTTTGTTTAGACAGATAAATTAGAAAGACAGTCAGACACACTTTCGCATTTATTATTAGTATGGAAGTATGGATGAATTTTTTTGGAGTCTTTCAGGTGATATTACCTGTACGACCTGGGCGCACGGCTGCACTAGGAACTGCTGTTGTGTGTGCGACGCCTGCTGCTGCGGCGCCTAAGAACAACAATTTTTTATGCTACAAGTTACTACCCGGCAAAGACGTGCCGCCAAGCGAATCAGCGTTCCGGTACGATGCCGTGTAGAAAGCGATTAGTATAATGGGCTTTATTATAACTGCCATAGCCCGCATACCAGGTTAGCCCGCTACCATCTTAAGACTGCATCATAACTTACCACCAGGTGAGACTGCAGACAAAGGCTAACTTGTAGTGGAATAAAAAAGTAGATTTTTCCACTCTTGGGCCATAACAATATTTTTATCGCCCAAGGGTGGAAAAATCTACTTTATAGTTTTAAATGTGATAAGTTAGAGCAACTTTACGTGGAATGTATTGAAAACTCACCTGTTCCGCAGCTGGAGTGCTTCTGGGCGGCGGCGGATCTTCCCTGGGCTTGCTGGGCTTCACCTCATGTCGGGGCACGATGTCGATCAGAAAGTCAAACTGGTCCGACTTCGATATTGCCATCGCTATGTCGTTGCGCTTTGGAAAGTAACATATTTTATGAAAAAAATTCATCATCATCATTTCAAGTTCTCAACTCATCGCCGGTGACTACTGGGCACGGTAGCCTTATAAAACCTCGATTAATCATTGTTATCGTCTCAGTATTTTGGCCAATAGCGGAAGAGCGTGTAGCAACTAGCAATATTTTTTACGTAATGAGGCAGCAGATCTCCTTTCTCTTGTACCCATCTCAGAATGAGATGGTAATGAATAAATGGAGGGAAAAAAAGGAAGACTGATTATAAGAATATCATCAGTTCATAGAAATTTTTCAGTCTTAGCGGAGACATTCTTCTGTACCGGAAAGCTACTATTAAGTAATCTGTGGGTAAACTAGAAAGAGATACTTACCTGGAGAGTTCTCCTCTTATTATCCTCGGTATGTGACCAGGCGCGCAACGTCAGCTCATGGATGAAGATCTCTGCTGCCTTCGCGAAGAGGACAGGCGCTTCTGCGGATATCATCTTCACTTCCTCGTCAAGCTTCATTATCTTCTTGATCCGCGCCAGGGGTAGGACTTGGGTTTTGAAGTCCTCCTAAAAGTTATTTTTTCTTGTTTTATCTGTCCTAACTGTACACAGCTTATGCCAATTTCATCCACGTGAATTTCGTTTTATGAAAAATCGCGAGATTCCTTTAGTGTGAGTACTTTTTTGTAAGCAGTTTTTGCGGGATTCACCATCACGTTTTATATTTTATTGACGTTCAAACTGTGTACAGAGCGAGAAATTTTAATGAAAATCGTTTGATTAATTTGATTGTTTGATTCGTCAAGCGAAACTACTTACAAACCTTGGTCAAGAATGCTTGTAGCCTGTTATAGAGGGTTTCTAGTCTTCACTGGCACGCTCTTCTCGATGCATTCATTATCAGTTATCATCAATGACACGGCCATACTGACAGATTGGTCACGCGAAAAGAGTTCTACTTACAGCCGTGATCTTCTTCATATCATCGTTGACCTTGGTCCAGAATGTTTGCAGCGTGTTGTGAAGGCTCTCCACTGGCACGCTCTCCTCGATGCATTCTACGTCGTTATCATCGGACCCCGCTGAGGTCCCTGCTTGATCACTGTGACAAAAAGAATATTGAATTATAAATGCGAAAGTATGTTTGTTTGTCGGTTTGTCCTTCAATCACGTCTTAAAATAGCAATGGATCAACATGATTTTTCGCATGTCGCCGACATGATTCTTTTCATATAGGCCGCCGGGCTGTGTTGGCGGGCTCTGTCTGCGGGTCGGCGGCTTTGGTGTATATAGTTTTTAATAATTATTAATGCTGCAACTTCAACATGATGATACACTTTACAAAAGCGCCAAGAAAAAAATTCCAATGCGCATGTGTATCATACGTTTAACAATAAAATTGCGAGTTAAAACAGTTAAAAAATGAGAGTTTCATGTCTTATAGATAATAAGAAAAGATTTATAATAAGTATTACGAACTACTCAGTACTTAGTTTATAATACCTCGACAAAGATGGCAGCGTCGAAACAGCTGTTTTGCATGGCGGCCATTAAATTACCGCACTTGTGCGAAAATGAATTTAACCACACCCCTTTGTAAGCTGATAACTGTGTGCGTGTGGTAAGTAATATGTTTGTTGCCCAAGGAAATATTGTGTACTCTGAACCTAAAGTATTAAGCAATTAGCGGCGAAGTAAGAGCAACTTTACGAGCATTTCCTCGCTATGTTGCTTTACGTATAATATAAATTTCCTATCTTACGTAATTTTTTACTTACCACTATTTTGGTGAGAAGTGGGTACCTCAAATCTATACTAATATTATAAATGCGAAAGTTTGTATGGATGTATGGAAGTGTTTGTTACTCAATCACGCCCCAACGGCTGTACGGATCTGGATGAAATTTGTCACAGAGATGGATAATATAGTCTGGAATAACACATAGGAAATTTATCCCGGAAAATTAAAAAGTTCCCGCGGGAACCGAAAAACCTTAATCCACGCGGACGAAGTCGCGGGCATTAGGTATAGCTAGTAATTAAATATTTATTTGGTGATACTGACCACCACCAAAATATATGGTTACTAAAAATCATATGAAAAATGAGTTGCCTGCGATAAGAATATTTTCAGCGAAGTCGCGGCTTACTTCTCACATGATTAGCGATATACTTGCAGAGTGAAGTTAGCTTTATAGTGTTGGTAAAAAAAACAGAAAACACTGTAGCCTAATTAATAAATTAAAAAAACACTTAGAACGCTGCTAATAATAATAAAACATAGAAAACTTAACTTATTAATTGTTTATCGTATGTAAATGCGATAAAAAAATTAACTAGCTGATCGTGTTGAACTTACGCTGGCACAAAGAAGCATACGGACATCTTGTGTAACAAGCGGCGAGCCGACGACCTCAGAATCACAAAATATCTTTATTTATTTTAATTCTAATGTTTTGGGTCACTAAATAAAAACATTAGCCGCGAGCAAAGTTATTAAAACCACGGTAACCAATAATCAGAGTAATATTCGAAGATCTCCAATCACCAATTACTGAAAATGCGCCAGCACCACGATTCGTCCACCGATGACCAGTCACAAGCTTGACGTATGCTCAATGTTGCTACACCGCTTCCGCCTGTTTCAGTGCTACCATTTTATTTAAAAGGTACCATAGTAGTCTAACTTTTCAATGATTTCTATAGGTCTTAGATGACAACTACAAAAGTACAACTTGAAAATAAGATTTCATGTGTTGATGATACAATTACAACTATTACAGTTCAACATAACTTAAAATTCAATATTAAAATTATTGGTACGATTTTTAATATTACTTAAAGCAACACTAACCGGAAATAAACACCATTGTCAAAAACGTCATCGATCGGCGTCCCGACAAGAAAATGGCGGCCGCAGAGATCCAAGTTGTAAATCAATCAAATTTAGCGAAAATAGAAAGGTTTGCAACATGCTTTATGTTTTAATCTCATCCTTAGATGATAACAATGTGATTGTTAAAGTAAAAAAGTGTTATACTGTGTTGTTAAGTGGTAATTCCGTGTTGTTGTGATTGTGTTGTCATTGCGTTTTGTTTTCAGTTTCCTCAATGATCCAAGCTACAAGGAGATTATTGAGAACTCTTCCACATTCAATTCGCGGCTATGCGCCGAACGGAGAATGCGGATGCCTTTTATCGACACCCAAACGGGTAAGTCCTTCATCACCAAACTCCTGACAAAAATTTATATTTTGGATGCTGAATGAGATGAGATACCTACTTACCTATGTTCTCATCATAATATTTTTCTGATATTATGATGAAAACCTAGTTACCAACTGCCAAAAATGTATTCTCTGAGTGGCCCAACTGTATTTCTATTAACTTTTCTGATCTTTGTAATGAATATTAGCGACTTGTAAATTGTTGATGGACACAAGAACCCAGGGCCCAGTAGGGCTTAGGAATCTTTTATTAAACACTGGTAAATGTCAATAAATCTTGAATTATCTGCTTTAGGTGTCGCACAGAGCCATTCCAATTTATTTATGACGAGGAAACAGAGGATGCCGGGCGCTCGAGAGGGACAGGTGTACACATATCCCTCACAAAGGTAACAATACATACGAAATGCAAATCATATCAATCATTATTAACTAACTGGTGCCCTCAACACCAAGTCAGTCCATGTGGATTTAGGTTTTTAAAATCCTTTTGCTTCATGCTGGAGTTTCGGCTTGTAAGCTAGTAAACTGTGTGTTGTTATAGTTACTAGTGCTGTGAATATATCATTTAACAAAGTAAAGAACATGTGGTTTCACTTCGTCAGTCCAAGTTTATGCAATCAATATTGTGTTGGAACAACGTACAGACCAGAGCGGGGGCTGCGGAGCTTCAGTGGGCTGCGTAGGCCCCCGGGCTTCAGACTCACTACCCAACACGTCTTAAGTGAACTACGTATACTTAATTTATATTAACATATTGTTCTCGAAATTTAAATATAAGTGCTATATCAATTTGTGTTTAAATAATGAACCAGCAAATTCCACATAACTTAGGATATTACATAATAAACATCTATGCATCAATCAATTCGAAACCTTTGCTAGAGTCTCACAAATTTTGTTCTAACAGATGGAGGAAAACACGCAGACAATACCTTACAATGTCTTCCGCAAGATGGGGCTGGAACACATCTGATGCAGCAGAGAACACTGGTGAAGGTGAGAACAGTTCGGGTCTACCTGATGGACTAATTGGCGATGAGAGCAGAGACGGATCTCAGAGTGCAGTCAAAGATGACCCTAAGGTAATGGTTTTTAAAAATAAGGTTTTTTTTAAATTATAGACTTGCATAATCATCATTTCAACAATCTCTGGCCACACTGTCAGATTTCCCTTTGATTATTATAAATTTATGTACACCAACTCCCGGGCGTGCAGGTTTCCTTATGATGTTCTGCTAAGTGTCATTTTTTGTTTAAAACACACATAACTCAGAAAAGTTTATGAGGGTCATGTATTGAATCCCTAACCACCCAAATAGGAGGTTGAACAAGGAAACTAGGGTATACTGGCTTTTTTATATAGACTACCACCTGACTGCAATCAAACTTGCTTTGAAGTGGTGGTGATAGAGAAGATGCCTATTCATTCTAGATTTATAATTTAGAGCTCTATTGCAGGCTCTACTCAGTAGAAACATCTTTCCGAACTGGTGGTAGAGTTAACGTATCATAAGTGGCACAAGTTGTCCTACATGAAATAAATAAATCATTTATCATTATCATTTATTGGGCTATAACTTGTTTATTCATTGTTTAACTTACACTATCTATCCAGGAATGGTTCTACGATGAGCTAGCAATGGAAGAAATGGAAACCGGGGAGGAACCAGACCCGGAGTCGGATGAGGATTACTATGATGACACATACGCGAACAGGCGCAGGCGACGCGGCGCCGCCCCCACGGGGCCGGGCTCCCGCGGGGGCAGGACCAGGAAGTCACAGCCTGATGATACTCCAGTTAAGAGAGGGAGAGCGGTAAGCTTCCATTCAATTCATAGCCTTTTATTACTATTCTAGAAATTTCCTTCAAGTCCCATGTATTCTTGACTGCATGTTCACTTAACATCAGGTGAGATCGCAGTCTTGGGTTGGTTTCTATTAATATCTAAAAGGAAAAGGTGACTGACTGACTGACTGATTTATCAACACACAGCTCAAACCACTGGATGGATCGGGCTGAAATTTGGCATGCAGATAACTATTATGACATAGAACTTTGAAAATAAGAAAGCAATGTGTTTCTTACCTATATTTCATTTAGCCCCTTGTTCATAATTATTAATATCCTCAAACCAAATAAGTATGTATTCTAAACTATCAACTTTATGTATATATTTACAATCTCAGCAGTCAGAATAATAATTTTTTGAGTTACTTACATAATACTTAAATACATGTTCTTTTTTTTCTGCTACAAGTTCTGGTGGTTAGTGATGATGCAGTCTAAGATAGTCTAGCATGCTAACTAGGAAGGCTATGGAAGTTATATTAAGTCCATACCCTTAAGGAATATCCCTCTTATCAGTTTCTACACAGCATAGAAGGGAAACACTAAATCACTTGGCCCACTAATTTGCCGCTAGGTTGGTAACTAGCCAACGCTGAAGCCTCCCACCAGACCACACCAGACACCAGACAGCTTAGAATATATAATTTCCCAAATTGCCCCTGCTGTGAATCAAACCTGGAACCTTTAACTTATAAGACCTTCGGTCGTAAAATCTAATCATAAGCCCATTTGTCACAGGGTCGTGGTCGCAAACGCGCAGGCGCGGCGACCCTCCTACCCTACGAAGTGGCCGGCGACGCGGAGAAACCCTTTGGATGTGAACGTAAGTCCCGGAGGAAAAACTAGTTGACCCTTGTTGACTCACGAACTTGATGGTTTTGAGTGATTGGTTTCTATAGATCTTGTTTTTGATACTAAGGTCCATTTTAATGAACCAACATCAGCTAAGAAATCGTTCCCAAGTATCGGAGAATCCATGCTTATGACCGGTTATAAGCATAGATTGACCGATACTTAAGAAGAGCTGATGTCATGTTATAAATACGGGCCTAGGATTGGTTACTGTAATATTGGGGTTCATAATTTGACGCTATGGAAGGTTTTTGTGACATCACTTAGTTTCAAATGAATGTTTTTTTTTTTTTTAATTTGTTCCTACCTTCTCATTAATTTGTCAGAAACTGAGAATGTGGAAATATGTATAAATGGAATAATTAGCGAAATTGTTGTCTTAAAATACATCATTGGATTTCTGTGAGCCCATTAATAAGGTGAGAAAGTAAATTATGTACGGAAAATAATAGGAACAATAAATAAACAACTAATAGATTAAAAATATGTAACAAAGAAATTGAACGGCTAAGTTTCCCACGAAAACCACTAGCGCCAAATTATAAAGGACAATCAAATTACAAAATTCTAAAATATCAGTACTGAAAAAGGTTAATGATGATGAATCTTTAAAACTTTAATATAAATGTGTTCGTATATAAACTTTTGAGCATCCATACGTTGTTCGGGATTTGCCCTCCGTTAATTAGGGTTTTGTACCACAATGGTGAAAAGTGAACCCTTGTTCGATTTAAAATGCTAAGAATGATGGAGAGTTTACAGTATTGGTGTCCTTGTGTATTGCCGATTGTTTCAATCCTAAGCCAGATATGCTTATGTTAGATTTGGAATTTTAAAAAGGAACAGAAAACATGTTTTATATGTTTCCGTGAGAACAGTATAAAATTAATTGTGAAAATATGAGGCACTCATAAATATAATAAATCATAGTAGGAGGGAGTGTATAATATTATAATCTTGCTATCTCTCTTACACAACACGCATATAAATGACGGTGACGTCATGCCTATTGACGTGCATCTCTTTTCTGTCAGTAGACAAGACTACTTCCTTTGAAAGGCTTCCAGCAAAGTCATTTATTTTTGGACAAATTTATAAAATATATTGTAACGAAATATAACATAAATTGACAAAGCTGAAAACAATTTAGACGCTGTATAATTTGTATATATTCGATCAAGTATTTCTTGAATTAAACAAAATTTTTTTGCAATTTTTTTTTGGGTTTATTGCAAATCCCGGTCACGTCATAGGATGGCTCTAAAAATCGCCTTAGCATGGTTTATATTATAATATCTGAAGAATAATGTACATTAGATATTCTATGTAATCTCGCCGTAAAATAATTTTAAATTGGGAAAAATCTTGTATGCAATTTTAACTTTAGGATAAATCAAGTTAGTTTTAAAAGGTTTTTAATATTTATTATTTTGAATCGACTATCGCTGTAGGAAATAATTTCGGTATTTTAAGGAAATATATTTTATAAATAATTAATTAATATTATTAATGAAATAATTGCATAAAAATTTAATGTACAGTTGACATTATTCTAGTAGCATTACAGTGCTTGATTCAAATGCAACTGGGTTAATGTAAACTGGGTATAATATCAGAAAATGTCATCAAGAATTTATTTAAGTTTAGTTTTAGGCTCGTATCGTTTTAGATTTAATAGACGTTTTCCTAAATACTCCGATAATTCAATATCATCACAATTTATTTAAATCGTTTACTTCATTCCCTCCATTTATTTAAATCGTTTTTTAAATTATTCAGAACTAGCTGATACCCGCGACTTCGTCCGCGTGGATTGAGGAGTTTTAGTTCCCGCGGGAACTCTTTAATTTTCCGGGATAAAAAGTACCCTATTATTTAATCCGGACTTCTAACTTTACGTCTGCAAAATTTCAAAGCAATCGGTTCAGTAGTTACGGCGTGAAAGCGGAAGAAACATACAAACAAACCCACTTTCCCATTTATAATATTAAGTAAGGATTCTTTTTATTCCAAGAAATCGCAAGCGAAAATAACGCGGGCGCAATTTCGTTCACTGAGGTTATCTTCGGCGTTTTTTCCGCGCAGATAAATGTCCAGGCTGATGATTTGCTTTAGGACTGCAGTTTATTGTGCAGTTCACACAACTGCTGGTCTATTCTAGACTAGACTTGATGATTTGACAGACCGGCCAGCAGAAGTCAACTGCAGTAAAACGGAATCCCATCGCCGTCCTTCTGACGTCCCTTTATTCTGTCCTGGGTTTATTTTCCGTAGTTAGACGAAAACATCCCCTATGGCACCCTAACATTTCCACACGAAATTTTCGAGCGGAATCCTGCGCGCGTTTTTCCGCATACGATTTTTTGCCCTTCTTTTCGGCTGTCTTATACATACGTAATGGCCAAACCACGTGTTCACCAAATATTTGTAGATCTCTTAGTGATTTGTTTGAGGGGTGCTCTAAAGACGCCATGACTCCATGTGATGCAATAATGATGAAATAAACTATAAAAATATCTGTCGCTGCATGGTATCCCTTGAGGGTTGAAATTTTATCTTTTTAGTACCAGCTTGTAAACTATAACAGATTTTTAGTTCACTGTATTGTGACTGGAGTTTGGGCTACCATGCAGTATAAAATATGCCTTTTTAATCATGGTACTTTTATATTCAAATATTGAGGTATAGCTCAATTTTACAGTCTACCATTAATTACTAGGCATTTTATACAAGAAACTAAAACCAAATACATTATTTACATAATCTGAATAAAATTTTTGAGAAAATTTTATGATTAATAAAAAAAAGCATAACACCAGATTAGATATAGTTCTAAAGTTGTTACGCCAAATTTTTAGTGCTCGTTGTATTTGGGCCAGTTTATAATATAATAATTAGTTTATTTTTAGTTTCGGGCATTAATTTTTTCCCATCGGATATAGCCTTAAAACTGTAGTGTTGACTGGGCCTTAGATTCACGTACTTGTTATAATGCCTTAGATAGTATATAAATTCATTATTTGTAAACATGTCTAGATTGAAGCTTGATATTTCAGTAGGAAATGGCACAGGCTTATTTCCATTAAAGCACAGCAAGCCTATTTCCATTAAACCAATAGGGATGATGACAATTTAATCAAATCAGCGACTCTTTATCAAACTTAACAAGTATAAATTACAAATTTTAAAAAACCCCCGACTAGAAAAAAGCTGATGACCTTCAGACGGATGAACAGATTTTCATGAAACACGGCTAAGAACACTCGGGATAAACTTATCTATGACACAAAAAATACTAAACGAAAATCGGTTCATCCGTTTGGGAGCTACGATACCACAGACAGATACACAGATACACAGACAGACACGTTAAACTTATAACACCCCTCTCTTTTTGCGTCGGGGGTTAAAAACGCACTTCTAGTATGGAAGTTGTATGAAATTCACAGTTGTGACGTCAACAAATTTCAACGCACTTTGTTTCTTTAATCTGTATTTTAAAATGGTTATCAAACTTAAAACTAACCGAGGATGTGAATTTTAGGTCTTTTGGACGCTCTATTTAATAATCAGTTAGAAATAATTTATTTTTGATATAGGCATCATCCCTTTTCGAGGTGAAGATAACGGATAGCAAGAAAAAATGAAAAATAGTCACTAGGGTAAGGTACCAAATTATTGGCACTTTAAGCATCACCTTCCACTTAAATCGTGAAATCTGTCGTTATGGAGGGTTGCCAGTAAAATAATTTTACAAAAAATACAGGATAAGAGTAATTTTTCGTTTTAAATAAATGAAACGTCAACTATTTTATCATTTTTATTTATTTGTTTATATTTATTCCAAATAACACGATTTTCCACATTACTGGCATACTTTGGCCAATTATCTGCATGGGCCTAGTCCCATTTATTGGCATTTCGGATTAATCTGTAAATAAATAAAAATTGTCTATATAGGACAAGGATAAAGTAAAAAAGCCTAGTTTATAATTACTTTTATTTATGTAGCTACCTATACACATAAAAATGAAAACAATACAATCAGTGCAACCTCCTTATCAATCATTTGGTTCATACATTATCAAATCAATATTCAGTAAACTTTTAGAAAAAGAAAGAACAATTATATAATTATCACTTATCACTACACAATAACTTAAACGTAAGATCAGGTATCAAAGCCAATCAAAAACTTCTCTATTTCAGCATCAGTAAACTGGCACAGTTGATGTAATTTTCCTTATCCTCTTGTTTCTCAACCGGTGTACAGTCTACATTTGCAACGAGATATCTACGGTATCCAACCTTTCAGGAGGCGCAAGTTTCTTCACACCTGCATTTACTCTTTCGTGTTCCTTCTTAATTTTCAACTTAGCTGCTGGTACTTTTCGTTTTGTCTGTTTAGTTTTTGCTTCTAATTTCTTTTTTTCTTTTAATGTATATAACGGGTACATACCACGATTAATTTTTTGTTTTTATTTGTCGATATTGAGATGTTCCGTTACGACCTATCGTAAGCCAGATAGACTCGCCCACTTATGAACTTGCGAAGCATGTTACGAGTGTGCTACAACCTTTAGTGGGCCATACGTCTTCTTATGTTAAGGATTCCCGGTATTTCATACGTTTCCTACAGGACATAAAACTGGAAGAACATGAGTGTATGCTGAGTTTTGACGTCGAATCCCTTTTCATGAACGTACCCATTGAGGATTGTCTAGAGGTAATTAAAAGGAAATTACAGGAAAAAACATCCCTGCGGAGTATACATATAACCTTATTAAAGCACTGTTTAGATTCCAATTATTTCCTTTATAAGGGTCAGTATTACCTCCAGATTGATGGTGTAGCGATGGGTAGTCCGGTCGCGCCAGTGGTCGCCAACCTATGGATGGAAGATTTTGAAAATCGGGCTATCACATCTGCACTCATACATATTAAAACTTGGAAGCGGTACGTGGACGATGTCTTTGCTATATTGCAAGGTGGAGAAGAACAAGTGCAGCAGTATTTGTCACATCTAAATAACATCCACCAAAAAATGTCCTTCACATATGAGATGGAGAACGAGCGAACCTTGCCATTCTTGGATGTACTTATCCATGTACGACCGGATGGTAGTTTTGGTCACTCAGTTTACCGTAAACAGACACACACTGACAGGTATCTGCACGGCCTGTCGCATCACCACCCACGCCACCTAGCGTCGGTTGCCACCACTCTTGTCAACCGTGCTCATGACCTGTGTGATGACCTTCACATTCAGGGTGAGCTAGAACATGTACGCAAGGTGTTACGACAGAATGGTCACAAATTACCATCTAGTAAAAACGGACCTCAAAGCCCGAAGGCACGTCCTTTGGTTGCGGAAAGACAGATGGCCTACCTACCCTTTGTAAAAGGAGTAACTGTGAAAATAGGTACATTGTTGAAAAAACAATATGACATCAAGACCGTGTTTACTCCCTTACAAAAGATTGCCCAGTTGATGGGATCACCGAAGGATCGTCTGCCATACCAGTGTCCGGGTGTGTATAAGATCGACTGCAGCTGTGGGAGCTCTTATATTGGTCAAACGAAGAGACCCATAGCAACTCGGGTATCAGAACACATTAAAGCGGTGCGAAACAACTATCCTCAAAAGTCTGCGATCGCGGAGCATGTTCTACAGCCAGGAACAAAACATTGGATTGAACTCCACAGTCCTCGAGTTCTCTCCACAGACCGCCACTATGTGCCTAGACTAGTGCGCGAAGCGATTGAAATTCGTAAACACCAGAATTTCAATCGTGAGGAGGGTTTTAAACTAGCAAGTATGTGGAATCCAGTGGTAGAATTATGCAAACCAGGACAGCATCGTACGACATCGAAAATTAATACTGATGTTGTGAGTGTATTTTGCCGGACAACTCGTGAAGTTCCAGCGAAAAGAACAAGAAAGAGGGTAGTTCGCTACTGCCCTTGACAGCTCGAACTTCATCTCTCGCAGCACCGCAGTCCCGTCGTGACCACGACCCGTGCAATTGGGTTGAAATATCGACAAATAAAAATAAAAAATTAATCGTGGTATGTACCCGTTATACAGGGTGTCCCTGGATAAAGTGCAACCCCGAAAGGGGGGGAAACTAGACCATAAATTATCGACAAAAAAAATAGAAAAAAAATTCTAAAAAAATTATTTTACTTTTTATTAGCAAATTAAGATTTGTATTTGATAAGTAGACTCTATGTAAGAAAAAAACGATTTCTTCAAAATTAGTGGGTCGATTGCTTTCAAATAAAAAAAAATATTATGCCACATACTTGGCGGTAAGGATTAAATAACAATTAGCTCGCAAAAAAGTAGCATCATGACATAAACTTTGCTTTTTATGAAAAAGAAACCCTTTTTATGACTATTTTTTTCAATGATCTCTAAATTTCTCAGAAAAATGCCCCCAATACCAGAAGATTTTACGATTTATTATTATTCTCTATCATATTACCTTTCAAATAAAAAAAAAATCTTTGTTGTAACCCAAGAAATGAGCTGGCTATGAAGTGTTGAAAGTCGCCATTAAAAGTCAGATTTTGATTACAAGTTTTAATCAAGTCGTACATATTTTTATTTTTTTACAATTCCTATAACTATCACATTAAATGCTCAAAATGGCCACCTCGTTGCTGGAGGCACATTGCAGCACGTAGAGCAATTTGGTTTGTAGCTCTACGCACCATCCCTGGATCACTTTTTAATTCATTCGCACATTGAAGTATTCGATTTTGTAACTCGGCTTCGGTGTTTACTGTGGTTCTGTAGACTTTTTGTTTCATTGTACCCCACAAAAAGTAGTCAAGAGGTGTCAGATCAGGTGAACGCGCTGGCCAGCCCACTGGTCCTTCCCGGCCAATCCACCTGTTTGCATAGTTTTCATTTAAAAAACTCCGAACATTTCGCCCGTAATGAGCAGGACATCCATCCATCTGCAAAAACATACGCTCCCGCCGCCTTGTGGCCAGCGGAACTTCTTCAAGCAAAAATGGCAGTTGGTCTCTTAATAAAGATAAAAAACGTTCGGAGTTTAATGTTGTAGGTAAAATAACTGGACCAATTAAAACGTCATCGATTAGAGCCGCCCACACATTTATTGAGAACTGCACTTGAAATGTGGATGCCCTCTTTAAATGTGGATTTTCATAACGCCATTCATGTAAATTCCTGCAGTTTGTGATTCCATTCCGAGTGAATTTTGCTTCATCCATCCATAAAATAGTTTTTAAAAATTCTGGATCGTTTCTAATTTTTCTTTGAATCCACGCCGACAGGACGCACCTTGAACGATTGTCTACATTTTCATGCAAGTGTTGGACTCGCTGGTAATGGTATGGATGCAATCCCTCCTTTTTCAAAATTCGCCATACCGATGTTTTAGATAACCCGTGACGCAAAGCCAATCGTCTAATGCTGGTTGTAGGATCAGCAAACAAATCGTTTAAAACAGCCTCTTCTATTGAATGGTCAATAATTGTAGCTTGTTGTTCACGGAGATCTCGAGCTAATCCAAGTCCGATGTTGGATAACTTCCGGTGAACTTCTTGAAAATTCCGTGCTGATGGTATAAGTCTTCCCGGAAATGCGTTTATGTATGCTGAACGAGCGACTGTTGTGCGTCCACGTGACATTCCATAGTAATAATGGATGTCAGCGATTTCTCGCGGAGAGAACTCGGTCAATCGCGGCATCTCAACAATAAACAACAAAGTAGAGTTAAAAACGTAACAAAAAAGTCAATAACAGAACAAAAACAAAATAACGCAACAAAAACAAAATAACGTAACAAAAACTCAACGCACAGGACAGTAGGAGTAGTAACAGGTAGTAGCGACGAGAATATCGGAGCGACTGGCTACCTGACTACTCCGCATTGTTAGTCCTATTTCGAACCCCTCCCCGAACCCCACCCCAGTCCTTGCTACAACACAAAAAAAGGACGCGTCCCGGCAAACGACGAGTGGTGACGTCATTTTTAAAAACTCTTAGCCAGCTCGTTTCTTGGGTTACAACGAAGACTTTTTTTTTATTTGAAAGGTAATATGATAGAGAATAATAATAAATCGTAAAATCTTCTGGTATTGGGGGCATTTTTCTGAGAAATTTAGAGATCATTGAAAAAAATAGTTATAAAAAAGGGTTTCTTTTTCATAAAAAGCAAAGTTTATGTCATAATGCTACTTTTTTGCGAGCTAATTGTTATTTAATCCTTACCGCCAAGTATGTGGCATAATATTTTTTCTTATTTGAAAGCAATCGACCCACTAATTTTGAAGAAATCGTTTTTTTTCTTACATAGAGTCTACTTATCAAATAAAAATCTTAATTTGCTAATAAAAAGTAAAATATTTTTTTTAGAATTTTTTTTCTATTTTTTTTGTCGATAATTTATGGTCTAGTTTCACCCCCTTTCGGGGTTGCACTTTATCCAGGGACACCCTACATTAAAATATGTCGTTAAACCACGAAATAAGCTTAAAATCATTAGTTCTTTTTTTCTCTTTCTTCTTTTCTTTTTATGCCTTCTTCTTTTTTTCCTGTTTTACGCGGAGTTTTTCGCTTTCTATAGATCTCCATTTATCAGAAGTCAGTACAAAAGGAGCTCTCTTTATGTTTCTAACGCCTTTTCGTTGAGGTGATTTTGGCAATACAAGGACATCGGTTAATTTAATGGGAGTAAGGTTTAACATGGCAGTCGACTGTTTTTGAATCTTTACAGGTGCTGGATCAATATAAGTTTCTATTTTTTCAAACTCAGAACTTTGGTGTTGTGCGAATGTTTTCATGGGGTGTTTAATTTGTTGAGATAGAACTGAAATTCTCGTATTTTCAGCCTTAGCATCATACACTTCTGCTTTATGGGTTAAATGTAAAACTCCTTGTGAATTTTCCGATAAATGATCGTCATTGCCATCATTGAAGTCTTCTGCTGTTACAATAACTTCCGAGGCAGGTGCAGGTATGCAATCAGAAAGATCTTCTCTCAAGTCTTCGCTTAAAATACCTGGCATGTTTTCAATTTCAAACTCGGAACTTTGTTGTTGTGCAAATGTTTTCACGGAGTGTTTAATTTGTTGGGATAAAACTGAAATTCTCGTATTTTCAGCCTTAGCATCATACACTTCTGCTTTATGGGTTAAATGTAAAACTCCTTGTGAATTTTCCGATAAATTATCGTCATTGCCATCATTGAAGTCTTCTGCTGTTACAATAACTTCCGAGGCAGGTGCAGGTATGCAATCAGAAACATCTTCTCTCAAGTCTTTGCTTAAAATAACTGGCATGTTTTCAATATCCATTGCATCTAATATCATATCCGCATCTTGTTGACTGTCTTTGCTTAAATTTGTATCCTTCTGCACTTCCGTGAAAAAATTTCAAAATTTTTCAAATAGTTTTCTTCTGGTCTTAGTACACCTAGTTGAATTTGTCTCATTTTGCTTCCTCCTATAATATTCCTAAAATCTTCTTTGGTCATCGCTTTTGGTTCTTCATTATTCGTTGTATTAAAAGTTTCTGCTTGCGGAATATTTGCTTTCCCAAGACATTTTGTATAGTCCACGGCGTTCATATTCCATGGGCAAATACCTGTAGCTCTAACAGTGGAATTCATAATCGTTGGTTAACCAGTCTCCGCAAAAATGCCGTTCACGATTCGCGTAGTCATTGAATGTTGAATGAATTTTTGTTGCAATTCATAAACGTTCGCTAGACAACCGCCTAGCTGAATGGAGAAGAAATGGAGATGTACAGAATATTGTCTATTGATTGACATGTTATCTGTGGAAATTCGCTATGGAAGTCACTTTGACGCACTGAGTCACTCAAGTCAACGTCAATGTTTGTTTACAAACAAACATTGACGCGGGTTTCAATTTCCAATAGTTTTCAATTTTAGTGAAGAAGAGAAAGCAGACCGAAGCGAATTCGAAATTTACGTGGTAAAACACTGACGAATGATACCACCTTGATAGCGGTGATGCCTAACATAATGATTTGTATATCCCACATAAAGTCAGAGATGGCCAAGGCTCACATTATTCGGAACATCCGATAGGTATAAGAATCGCCCTGGAGCACCTCTACAAAAATATCGCGAAGATATGTTTGTTCACAGTTAGCAAAAGTGCAGCTTGCTCTCCATAAACTGAACTCCCAGTAGAACTACTTACTTCAGCTCATACGTCCTAACTGTTCCGGCCTGGTGCAAAGATGTGTTCATCAGTGCAGACTTTTGGCCTAAGGGCATAGTATACCGTTGCTACAGGGAAGCGAGAATAAGGATTTCTTCTGTTTTATAAGACTATAATATACTTATTTTTAGAATTATATCTATAGTATTTTAAGAATTCTATTGTATTGTGTTATTTTATGTGTTATCATAATATTATGTTTAAATATAGTTGCCTGATTCAAATAAATAATTGTTTGGAGACCATACTTAAGAAACCAAACATGATACCTCTGCTGCTCATTGGAACTGCTAATGAATGAGTAATAAAGAAAACTACAAAATATTATAATCCATCTAATATTATTTTAATAATTAAATAGATATACCAGGCTGAAAAAGAAAATTAATCTACTATTATGATTCTTGTATTGCTAGCCACTTCCTTTTCGCCTTAAGCAATGTACATATCATATTAGGCCATCCAACCAAATGAATTAGGTAATCCACGACCTTTATTCTAACTTCTTCAATCCAGATATATTTGCTCAAACTGAGGATATTAGAACAGCGTATGTTCTGGAATCGTCAATAGGTACTGTGTAGTACATAGTGTAGTTCCTTTATTTTGCGCTCGATATGTATTATTCATCAACATCCTATGTCCTATGAGATACTGAGTCATCATAAAAAATAGTGAAGCTGGTTAATTGTTTACCCAGTTCTGTATACCATCAAATAGCCTTTGCGTTAACTAGCCTTGCGTCTTTATATAGGCTAGCCGACTGTGGCGTCTTTCATGAGTCCATCCTCATGCGGCACTTCTTTCTTCTGGCAATAGTTTATTGCCATCGTTTCAATCCTTCGCCGGCCCACTGCCTAAATACAGAGCACGTGCCTCTTCTCAGAACGAGAAGAGTAACTTCCGGAAATACCAGTACTATGTATCAGGACAGCATAAATCGTCGTAGTTTTATATGCACTGCCCGTAATTAGCGATTTCATCATCAATGTATAGCCATCATTCGCTTTACACTACACTTTGGATTATTGGTGGATTTATTGGTTTTACCACAAGTACAAACATAGAAAAACATATTGTATATGACTCAAATCACATTTTTCTTCCATTTCTTATTAAAAATCAACATTTTATTACGCACAAATAGCCTACAAAATATACAAAAATAATGTTTTCAAACTCATGTCAAAGCAAAAGCCTTGTTTGGCAGTGTCTGATTAACGGAAATCGGCGAACCAGTATTCGGCCGCTGCTAGCGGCCAATTTGAGAGTTTATTTCGACTATGAAATGCAAAAAGCTTGAATTCGACACATAGCGCTTGAAACGTCTCGGTGGCGAACGTTTCAAGCGTTTATGAATTCCACTGTAAATCCATTAATAACTGTTGATGCCGAGATCGTGTTTTTGATAGTTTTGTCTAGAAGCGGTACGAAATTGTTCTTGGTGAGAGCTACTGATGGATTATTTCGCCTCCACTCCAAACCAGTTTTCTGCCAACCAGATTTCAATGGCTTGAATGCTGACACATCAGCTGGCTGCAGCAATCTGGTACAATTGGGGTATAATGCAATCAGCACAATTCCCAATTTCTTGCATAGCTCACTAACAGCAAATGTTAAATGGGTCTTGTGACCGTCGACCAACAATATTATGGGGAATTGAGTGCCTTTTTTGATCAAGTGAGGGTGTAATACAGTCTCGAAGTAATCGTGAAAGACTTCGGCTTTCATCCACCCGTTGTCGCTGAGCCCTATACCCCAATTTGACGGAACCTTGGACGTAATGTCAGCTGATAGGCGCTTATTAGGAAATATAACCATTGGAGGTGTAAGATCTCCGTTAGCACAAAATGTGAACATTACAGTCAAGGAAGTTTTGGCGAGCGCATTGTCTACCTCATAGACGTTTTTTTCGCCTTTAGGAGCCAATACAACTCCCGTTTTGGGGCAAAGAAGGAAGTTAGTCTCATCGCCATTAAATACTCGGGACGAATCTGCGATTATATCAAATAAATCGTTGTCTCTAAGATAATCTTCGATTTGACTGAACCACCCTCTCACATCATTTTCTGACACAGCAGCACTGGCTGCTGTGACTGCCTCAGGTGTGCGTACAGCAATGTTTGTGTGTCGTTGAAGAAACAATTTATACCACTTTTCGCCGTTCCTAAAAACGCTGGCCCTGTTACTATTTTTCAGAAAGTTCGATACACTACTGATTAAATCATCTTTGCGTTTTGGAAAACCTTTTCTACAACTAAGTAAAATCCAATCTTCGAGATCTTTTTCTTCCTTTTCCGTCAGAATAGTAGGAGGGCCTGGACGTGACTGGTGCTCAGGGTTCTTAATCCTATATTGCAAAGTAGCCCGCGGCACTTGATAGGTCTTTGCTGCCAATTTCTTATTAATTCCTTCTTTAACAGCTTGTAGGGCCTTATTTAAGTTTTCCGAGTTGTATATCTTACGCCGCCGAGTTGTATATCTTTGGGTTTTTTCCTAGGGCTCTTAGTCTTGTTTTTTGGTTTCATGTTTAAATAAATCGGGTAGTCTGAAAATAAAATCGTAGGCTAGATGACGCCAATTATTACCATACTTATGCCTAATTATTGGCCCTAGTGTCAATAAGTAGTACAAAATAAACACCTAAAAAGAACAACTCTAAAAAACCAATTATTGTCATCAGTGCCAATAAATTAGAATCTGGATATTTTTG
This sequence comes from Erebia epiphron, assembly GCA_963932025.1. NCBI lineage: Eukaryota > Metazoa > Arthropoda > Insecta > Lepidoptera > Nymphalidae > Erebia > Erebia epiphron. The sequence goes on from OZ009948.1 coordinate 5,746,096, forward strand.
GATACCAAATGTTGGCACTGGGATAAAATAATAAAAACAATGCAATTCTTGGAAATAAATGGTCAAATAGGTGGAATAATACGTACTGAATTTGCTTTAAATCATAACATACATATAAAAATATTTATAATTATATATAAATGTTTTTAACTAAGATTATATATAAACATATACTTGATAACTATGATTCAATGATATTAAAAAAGCTCTTACTTTAGCAAAAAAATAATTTTCAACGATCAAGTCGAGACACGTTCAGCTGTTGTTATCGTTCCGACGCCATTGTCATTTCTTTTTTTTCATGTGTTGCCAGTTTGGTAACTTTGAATTGTACTACTCGATTTAAATAAGTTGCAACACCGTGAGATAAGGTGGATTCTTAATAAAATGGTTTAAACACAGAAGTGCCAATAATTAGTGTGGTGCCAAAATTAGGTCAGTCTACCTATTTCTATTGATTTAAAGTCCCCAGTTCTATCTAGACATGTAATTTGAGGCAAAATATCACTGAATTAAACATCATCATATTTTAGTAATGTAGTTTTGGGGGTAGATTTAAAATAATAAAACAATAACCGGTAACATATGAACGATTTTGCTTCTGCTCTGTGGTGTACTTTCGTGCACTTTGATCAGGATGCTTTTTTATCTGGGATCTTTTGAGGGATTGGTATTAAGGGATATGGGTGAATCGACCTATAGGCATAAGATGTTCACCAAAAGAGTTCAATGAGCCAAGATACGAAAATGATGCGTTCGTATTGGTGCATTCAATAAACATCCATCGTTAGGGGTCCTCCAATATTCCCGGTGAGAAGACTGTAGGGGAATCTTCAGTTTTAACGTAGAAATCGTAGTCCTAACGAGAAATTCTAAACTATTTGTGCTTCGAATAGTCAGTGTGAGAGAAGAGAGTGTTTTTTAGAATTTTTTCCTACAAAACAGAGACAGAATGCATATTTTGATAGACAAGTTAGATATGGATTTTGAATGCTGAAAGATAGTCAAATAGATGAATAGTGGCCTGCTGTTTGATGATTACATCCAATGTAATCATCAAACAGCAGGCCATGACTCGTATGCTGATGTCGGTTGGCGTACGGAGGGTAATATGACCTTCCCCCTTAGCCAAGTTACATACTTTTCGTGTCTATTCTCTTGACGCTTAGCGGAGGTAATAAAACAAGTGAATAATCTGTAGTTAGCGTTTTTAATAGCTTTCGATTAACCGTTATAGAAAGAGAATAGACACGAAACGTATTTAACTTGGCTAGGGGGCTTATCATCGCACTGTTGCTAGTCTAAAGTCCTTTATATACTCTTCTATAAGGATAAGGACGTTAAGACCTGTCATTGTAGTTATCTCATACATTTGTATTCAACTAAAGCAACCAATGATCTTTTTTTTTAAATGAAATAGGCGATAGGTACTAGGTTATAATATAAGTTATCATAGTCTGATTCGCGGACTTATAATATTAGCCCTATATTTTGTCTGCGGTCGCATTTAAATAGTTTTTTAGAGCAATGTTTTAGTATAATCGTTTTTAGCATCACATTTTATCTTAGGTAAATAATATATAATCAATTTACTGATTTTATTCGACTTAGAATAATTTATAATGTTTTATTGTATACCAAATTTTTTATCAAATTTTTTAACAATGAGATGAATATTCACCGTTTCATAACTCAGTAATTTTATTTTACCGTTAGCGTTGAGCGTCGAAAAGTCCTAATTATACCAGTCTACCCCCACTTCGCTATTAAAAGAAATTGTATGTAATGTAGAGTTCTTTTCAGAGGTTTTTAAAACTTATTTCTTGGCTTTAGGTCCTGGCCCTTTCCAGAGAAACACTTCATACTTGTTAACTTATAAGATAGACTTATTACTGAGGAATGAAACGTAAATTCAACTAATTTATAACTTTTGGAGAGAATCTTTTTGTGATTTTACAGTTTATAATTTCTTACCCATTATGATTGCTTTCTATAACTACTTCTTGCCGAAGTTTTTCCACTTGACATAATAAATGTATATTTTCGTTATTTTGAGAGGTCACCAACATAAAGCAAAAAGATCTATGGTCTAATTGTACTGCCTTTCGTGACGCCCTAACAAAAATATGTTTTTCAAGCGATTTGTCTGTTGTCTCTTAGACTTAAAGAGCTGTCAATTACGAAAGTTCAAAATGGTATAACGCCTGTACTCTAGATTAAGCCAAAATATACGAAATAACACCAACTAAATTTTAACTGACTAAATTAAAGACACTGCCACACAATATATAATCTATATAGTACCGTTTGTATGGGGAGTGTAGTTCTTGTTAAATATAGGTAGGTTTAGTGTAGGTGCGCCTTATTGTTTATCAACATTGAAATATTGTAATCCTTGCTAGCTTTAACCACCTTGATCAGCAAACCAGGGCCATACTCTGAGCGGAAAGTTAAGTTAAAAAACTTAAGCTTGGTAACGTGAGTCATTGGACCAAAACTGATCACTTGATCTTCTTGATCGTCGGTTATAAGTTACTTTTTTTCTCCATAGCATATTTCAATGTTGATATGTTTTACTACTAATTTAGTAATTTGAGCTACGAATGACTGAAGTCAACTCCTGTATTTTCTTAAAATTTAAAGTTAGCAAACGAGACATGAGCGTTAAGGTAAATCATTTAATACTGATGGGCAAAGGCGTTATTTGCATCTTCAAACTGGAGATATCACGTGTTTTTAACATGAGAAAATTACACTTAGATTGGTCAATTTAATTTTGCATGCAACTTAACATAGGAAAAAACTTAAAAAAAAGGTACGTGCCGAATTGTGAACTTCCTCCTTTTTTGAAAGTCGGCTAAAAAAGGATCATTCGTAGCTCGACTGTGTCACTATCCTAAAAAATCTTATGAATTAGTAATCACAATATTTTTAATGTCGTAAATTTTCAGCACTGATTGGTTTCGTTTGCGGTATGACTCATGTGTCTGTGATAGTTCTATTTATTTCATTTCATCGAGTTTATGATCTAGGAATTGACGTTTATTTTTTTTGGTTTTGCAATGACTAAAGTTTTAAAAGAATATTCAAGTCCGCATCTGTGCTGGAAGAATTTTGAATTTTGCGTGTAAAAATTCTTTAAAGAAATTATGCACTGTAATTCTTTTAGAAAAACATAATGGCTGCCTTCTTTGACTCGCACAGCAGGACAGACGCGCTTCTTAGTTAAAGGCAGCCTTATGCGATAGATTTTGTAAAAGATTCCAATTTTATTTATTACTAGCTGATGCCCGCGACTTCGTACGCGTGGATCGAGGTTTTGTTGTTCACGCGAGAACTCTTGAATTTTCCGGGATAAAAAGTAGCCTTTGTGTTAGTCCAGACTATAATCTATCTCTGTGCCAAATTTCAGCCAGATCCGTTCAGCCGTTGGGGCGTGATTGAGTAACAAACATCCATCCATACATCAATCTAGACATCCATCCATACATCCATCCAGACATCCATCCAAACTTTCGCATTTATAATATTTATTTGATTACATTTTTTAAAATGTTAATCTAATACTAATATTATAAAGGCGAAAGTGTGAATGTCTGTCTGTCTGTCTGCTAAACTTTCACGGCCCACCTGTTCAACCGATTTTGATGAAATTTGGTACAGGGATAGGTTGTATCCTGGGTAAGGACATATGCTACTTTTTATCCCGGAAAATTAATGAGTTCCCGCGAGAATTGAAAAAACTTAATCCATCGGACGAAATCGCGGCCATCATCTAGTTGGCAATAATTTAATTTATCCGCCATTTTGTTGAAGAGATAACGACAAAATGGCCGATTGTATTCTTCAGACCCACAGTAAACTGACCAATGAATCGATAAATGCAGTGCTTAATTTACCTAAAGTTTTTACCGTACTTGGGATATATTAGTATAAGAAAAGTATTGTTTGGGAATACCGAAAAGCTTGACTAGATGTTGAAATTGTATAGTCTTCCATATTCAATGTAAAGCTGATGTGTGTAACTGAATGAAATATACATATCGAAAAAATATTGAAAAAATGTAGGATTTTTAAGCACAGGTGTTAAAATTGTAGAAGGTTCTATTAGCGAAGAGAAATCATAATATTGAACTAGGGTGGAAATGAGATATTCAATTATCTTCATTGTTGACAAATTATTTAAATCCACCCTTAATAATAATGTTGTCAAGATAATGACGTCATGAATGAAGCTAGCAGGTGTTAGTCCGCCCCCTGCTAGCATTTGGATATGTTATTAAAATTTTAGTCATTGTAACATTTGCGATTGGCTGAAAAATTATTATTTATTGTATGTGTTGTATTGGAAGCAGTGAAAGTATTAGGATTCGATGTTATTCTAGATCCAAACTATTATTAGCACCCAAAGATTGTTATGAATTTATACAAGAATATTTATGTTAAATAAGAAATAAAATTATCCAATGCGTATTTTCTCTTTGGTTTACTTTACGACACTGATTGGACGTTCAAAGTTTGGATCTCTATTTGTCTACCCTCATAGATATTCCCGAGTGTAACTATACGGCCATGATTTTAAGTTTATTTAAGCTATTTAATGTGAAAGAATGGTTGCAACGTGATGTGCTTTTAATTTAATTTTTGTTTAATTTTAAGTAAATATATATAAGTACTTACATAATTTTAAATATTGGAAATCCCGAGATATAAATATCGGTGGGATTTAGTGAAAAAAACTGACATTCAAAAATGAAGTTTTCAAAGAATTGAAAGTCGGTTTTTTTAATACGAATTGAAACTTGATTGAGTGTATAACATAATACATATATTATTGTATGTAATTTGTGTGTATTTACTGTAATATTCATATTTCTGTGTTTGAAAGCGCTCTGTAACATGGTCGTTTAGTGTTCGTTGTTGTCACCAGAGGGCAGATCCATTGATTTGAAGTCATCAATCATACCCTCGGAGCCTGCGTCCTCTAGAACTGAACATAGACATTATCACGACGGGCCGTCAAACTTACACGTTTTATATTCAAACGCTCATTGCTACCATAAAAGATCTTGTTTCTAAAGTAAATTCTTTCGTTAGTTAATTCTGAAATACCCAGAATTAAAACCTTAAATTCTGGAAATAAAACCTTAAAAAGTAGGGTTTAACGTGATCATTGAAAATATGCTTAGAGAGAATGTTGTTCAGATTTTGTTGTTGGTTTTTATTTTGAGAATAAAAGGCCTTGTTTAAAGAATTAGTGTCTCATTCTAGAAATTCATACATAATTCCGAAAAATAAGGTCGCAATTAGTACATTTTTGGTTCAGGAAGCGTTTCAATATAAAATGTATTATACGTAGCCGTAGGTATTGATTGATGACGGATCATTTCTGGAACTGCGCGTCTTACGCCGTTAGCCGTCGTGGTGCCTCCTCTATGCTCTGTTCTGTTGACGTAGGCCTCCGTTACCCTTTATTTTTTTTTATAAATTATAAAGTTAGACGTAAGGTTTATGAGTTGTCGAGCTGAGGCAAGACGGAGGCACTATGGCGGTAAGTAATTATATTGATTTGTTTATTTTAAACTCATATTAAACTATTTCCCGAGTTCTTAAGACTTCGTGATTGTTTTAACAATACACATATTTTTATTTGATGATAGTTTCTGCATCAGTCAATATCGATAATCATGAATGACGAATTACTGGTGCATTGCGTTAGACGGGAGGGTTATACGTCGTCAGAATTGATTCGAAATACTTAAAGCGAAACGTCTGAAGAACTTTTAATACTATTTTTATTAATACTACTTTAATGAGCTTTTTTTTTTTCAAATTTTGATGATTCTTAATAATAAAAGTTTACAAGTGCTTTCGTTAAGTGACTTTAGCATTTTTAATGCCCCTTTCGTTTCACGTTAAATCAAAAATGTGTTCTCCTCCAGTATGCGGAGCAAAGTACAAAACCCGTGCGGGTTTGATCTACCACTTCAACCACACGCACAAAGACGGCGCGACAACGAGCACGCCCACAGCCGCGGGCAGCGACAACGACTCGCGCGACAGTCGCGCCGCGCACTCGCCGCCCGCGCCGCCGCAGCCCGCCACCGAGTATCAGGACAGCTACGTGACATTTCTGAACAACCCCGCCGTCGGCGCCGCCGCGGGTGAGTAGACTCCCCTTCGATCAAACTCAGTCTATACAATACCTAAAACAAAAAGTATAATAGCCGGCGCGTAAGTTGAACTATGCGCAGAAACACGTTTTCGGGTGTCAATCGAGATGCGGTATGAGGTGCGTCGCGAGGAGCCGCGCGTTACCATAGCGACGCGTTGACACTAGCGCCCACGCAGTCGCACGCCGCCCCGCACGGCCCTGTAGTACAATCGCGTAGGAAAATGTCAGTGCTTTGACATTTATATTTCCATAAAGTGTGATCATTTTTATTTTCAAGAAAATGACTCGTCCACGACCAACTTTAAAGGGACAGGCGAGAAGAATCGTATTTGACGTTTATAATTATTAAAAAAATATATATATACAACTGTTATTTTGAATAAAACTGTTTTCGAAACGAAATAGTCTGTTTTCACAGTACGGAGCATGCGTCTAACACTTTTGTTCATAATTGTACCTGCGCAGACGACCGCCATTTTGGGTCAACTTATGGCTCGCGAACTGCTTAGAGTTTGTAGTTTATACTTAGTCGTAACATTTATATTAGTATGGATATATTCGTTTAGCAGCGGCAGCGCAAACGCCAACACCACCGGTGCGCAGACCGTCGCCGCCGCCGCGGCCGGCGTCCGCGGACACGTCGTCCTCAGACTCTGCGCACGCGCCGCTGGTGCCGCCCAGCACCGCCACGCCCGCCGCGGCCGCGCCCGCTCCCGGCCCCGCCCCCGCGCCCGCTCCCGTCGCGCCCACCACCAGCACCGCGCCCGTGCTGATGAAGGAACCAGACACCAAGGTGAGCCCTTTTATTTTATTATTTCATCATCACTACAGCCTATTAACGTCCCACTGCTGGGCACAGGCCTCCACTCTCATAGGAGAGCGGGAATTAGAGCTTAGACCCACCACGCTGCTCCAATGCGGGTTGGCGGGCTTTAACGACTATTATCATGTTAATGATAATAACCGGGACCGACGGCTTAACGTGCTCTCCAAGGCACGGGGGTGAAACACCGCAAACTTCCAACTCCGGGCTGGCACTGAGAATTTCTTAATTGAAATCCCAATACCTAACTTTTATGCCCGACCGGGAATCGAACCCAGGACCTCGTGATCCGCAGTCGACTATGCTAACCACTAGACCAAAGAGGCAGTTATTATATTTTATATATATTTTTATTACATTTTATTATATTTTATTATTTATTTTATTTTTATTATATTTTATTATATTTTTATTATATTTTATTATTTTACGTTTTTTCTTACGATGAGTTATATATTTGCCCTTTTATATTACTTCGCTGGAAAAATGCGTAAATACGCATCCCGCACAAAGCGGATACGTGGAACTCATAGAGATGCAGAATACCCACTAAAAACCAGCGGCACACTCAGCGTCTAGAATGAGGCGTCTGAGGGTCCCAAGACGTATTGGATGCAACTGAGACGTCTCGACGCAAAACCTTCATAGGGTGGTAAACATCTACACTAAATGGGTGGGGAACACCCACCCATTGCCACTGTGATTACCAGTTGAAGCCTGCTGTCTCTTTTTTTATGTACATGTTCTGCTGGCAATTATCTGACAAGAGATATGGCTTAATAACATAATTCGCTTGTAATTATCATGAAACAGGTCCCTTTAAGTTTTTATCTACTCCAGCATCGAAAAGTTCCAATTTCGAATTTGACAACTATATCGAATTGAACCCTCTTTCGTGTTTGCTTCTCATAACGATACAGTTCGTTGTATGGGAGCTGTATCGTTATGAGTCGTAGCTGTATCGATATGGTTATCTTCATAAATAGGATACCTATAGCTTAGCGGCTCTGGGTTCTGGCACTTGATTGATTTGACTTTTTTATTAATTTATAAAGTAAAAAATTGTAAAGACGTCCTTGTCGTAGATAAAATCTTGTATGCAACTGTATGTAATTAGTCATTTTAATTCTCGTACTATCCTATTTTGATAGGACAAAAAACAGCACTCGAATTAAAATGACCCTCATTACGATACAGTTGCATAAATAGCTATTTAAGGCGCTGTGTTACTAATATCTAGAAATCAGACTAGGATTCCACTAGACAGACTATTGAGTACGCGCTTGTCAACAGGCATCGCCATCGCCGTACTGTGACTTTTGCCTCGGCGACGACCGCGAGAACAAAAAGACCGGCACGCCCGAACAACTAGTGAGCTGTTCCGACTGCGGACGATCAGGTAAGCGACGCGGCCGACCGCCGCGGAACGGCGTTAAGCAGTGCTACCACATCACCAACAGAGTATGCGAGAGACATAAACACCTCAAAGACAACATAAAACTCAACGGGGTCGTCGAAATACTCACCTCCATGTCGTATCCCGCGGACGATTTCGACAGTTTCGCCTCGAAAACTAAACTGTTAGAGAACTGTGAGTATGCCATGTCGCCGCCGTCGTCGCGCCAAAGCCCCGCTTACGAGGAGCTAGTCGTTAATGGATCGAATAGTAGCGGTTAGTGTAGTCAGTAGGTGTATTGTGTACGTTTTTTTTAACGTACGTGTATTGTTTTTTTTTGTAGTACTTATTAATTATTTGTACGTTCAGGGTGGGAATTGAGGTCTGTACAGAAAAAAGGGGCAAAATCTCTTAAAGATTGATAGATAGATCTCTTAAAGATAAATTCTTTATTGCCACACATAACATAGAGATAACTTAATATTAGACAAAAATAGAAACGCGTACGCAAGGGCGGTCTTATCACTAAAAGTGATCTCTTCCAGACAACCCATTTCATAAGGATCTCTTAAAGATGTTTAATATTTGAGCTGTGTCGTGTGTACCTTCAAAGCAAGGGTCCATACAGTCATATAGTCAGGCGTAGTCTTTCCTAAACTTACGTCCCTCCAGCTTGCATTTCATCGAACTATAATGAACAATATTAATTGTACCAATCGACAGTGTTTTATGTGTCTAATGACCAAAGCTTCTCTACAAATCGAACACCAGTTTTGGTTGGATGGTTTTCTACCCGGTGACTGACGTATTCGTCTATAATTGACTAGTTTCAGGTGGCTCAACAGGCATTGAAACTCGCATTTTCAATGCAGGATAAATGAAAAAGACATTTTAATCATATCCATATATCCCAGTAGTGTTAATGTGTAAGAAAATCATAATTAGTTAAGTTTGTCAAACGGCTAATTGGAGCTATTTAAGGAGTTGATAAATGCTTGCAAATCGAAAAACATTTATCCACTACCTTAAAAAGTTCGAGTTAAACGTTTGATAAACGTTTTAAGGCCCTGTGTTAGCGTAAAATCTGCAAAACTTTTTTAAAGCAGTGTATCTGTCACCGTAAGATTGCAAAAACCGTTAGATTATAATCCAACTAGCGATATTGTAAACTGTCGACGGATTGTGAACCGTTCAATTGCGGCCGGGCACTTAGGTTTTATTGGGTTAATATACCTAACAGATTACAATCTACCGAAAAATAATGCGTTAAATTGTAATCTGTCGACAGTTTACAATATCGCTAGTTAGATTACAATCCAACGGCCTTTGCAATCTTACGGTGACATATCCAACAAACGGTGACATAATGTATGCTTGTAAAAATAATTTGCTGTTTTCAAGACCTTAAGCAGCCGTTGACGCATCTCAAAACACAATTTTAAAAAAAATCTCTGCATTGAAATTTCTTTTAAACATACCTCTTAGTTTACCTTTTTTAAGCAATTTTTCTCCTTATTGAAACCAATAATTTGCTCTAGAAATATAAGATAAAATTCATATTTCTAAATCAAACACATTGTCGGATTAATTTGTGTTGAAAAGTAAATATTTATTTTTTTACAAATGATTTCTTGCATTTCTTGCGTCATGCGCTTGCTCGATTTCACCCCCGCGCGCCTGTTTTCATCTCGTGAGCTCGCAGCACCTTAAGCATACGTTTCATATCGTCGAGCCTTTGTCGTACGCCGTATTTATCCTTTCTTCTGTACAGTCAGCAAAACCTGAACGGATATATTATTTAACTTTTATAAAAGTGCTTAGGAAATTAGGGCCCTCAAGTCTCATTTTCATATAGTACAGAGGTATTTGTATTTGATAAAATGTGTAATAAATTTTCGGATATGAAATTCTGGTATATAAAACTATAATACGTTATATTGATATAAAAAGTTTAAATAGTAAATTTATTAATTATTTACAAAATATAATTATTAATATTATGGTAATAAAAAATAAAAAGCATGAAAGTGTTTACAATTTTGAATTTTGTGTTAGTTGTCACAAAATGTGTACTACATCACAAATGTGTGCGTTTTTTAAAATAATTATATAGCTTCTTACCAAAGAGGTTTGCTTGCTTTGCCGTTATATGCATACATTCCAAGTCATAATCATCTAGGAATAGAGTTTTTACTATATCTAATAAGTAATAACATATCTACATTTTATACTATAGGTTAAATGCAATTTGAATGACAGAATTTTTCAATTGTTAGCGTCGGCAGTGCCTTTCTGCCTATATGCACGCATGTGGCATTCGAACTATGAACTTGTGATCTTGATGTTGCCATGTATTATTCAATAATATAGTGTCGAGGGATGCCAAATGAACCTTATTGTTATAATATAATTGTCTGTTGTAACGATCTTAGCTGATATTAAAATTTATTATTTAGTTTGAATAGAAAATATTGAGCGATGGAAAGAAATAATCGATACATTATGTATGAGTAAAATATACAAATCTTTCATAAAATCAAATATGTAAAAAATATTTGAAAAATATATAACATTTTCATAATATTTCCAAAATATATCATACTAGCTGATGCCCGCGACTTCGTCCGCGTAGTTTAAGTTTTTTGTTATTCCCGCGGGAACTCCTTAATTTTCCGGGATAAAAAGTAGCCTATGTCACTCTCCAGGTCCTCAACTATACCCATGCCAAAAATCACGTCAATCCGTTGCTCCGTTGCGGCGCGATTGAAGGACAAACCAACAAACAAAGTGACTTTCGCATTTATAATATTAGTATGATTACAATTAAACGTATAAATTATTATCCTTAAAAGAATTGGTTTGAAATTTAAAACTGCCTTAAATCCAAATAAAAATCCTAGCTTATCTAGTCACATAACTCCAAATCTCCAAACCATTTGCTTTCACTGCATTGGTTTGCCTTAAATATAATTATGTATTTTATTTTGTTAAAGTAGGTAAATGAAAATAACTATGATGTAAAAGTATAAACAAAATTGTGCCAAAAAATGGCAAAAAAGAATGTCCCCAAAAATATTGTAAAACCAAAAGATTTATAAATAACTAGCTTATGCCCGCGACTACGTCCGCGTGGATTGAGGTTTTTTGGTTCCCGCGTGAACTCCTTAATTTTCCGGGATAAAAAGTAGCCTATGTGCTATTCCAGACTATATTCTATCTCTGTGCCAAATTTCAGCCAGATCCGTTCAGCTGTTGGCGCGTGATTGAGTAACAAACATCCATACATCCATACATCCATCCAAACTTTTGCATTTATAATATTAGTAAGATTAATCAAATGCAATGCCGCTTAAATTAATTACTACTCATTGTTACAACTAAACAATAATGGCAACCAAAAAAACAGCAATAATACAAATTTTTAGAGCTTCTAAGTGCCTTTACCAAGATGTTTAAATGCATAACCCAAAGATTTGTAAAAAGAAAACATTTATGTTGTAAATTCAATGTTGTAGTTATATCGTTTTAAAAATATATCATTCCTATAGTTTATTACATCGTTTTTTCTTAATAGATTTTTAATGTGTTGTATACTTTAGATTTAAATATAGTTTAAGAGCTAAGTAACCAAATTTAAACTGTTGAATAATGGATATTTATGGTTGGTAGAATTTAGGCCGAAAAAATATCAAATATTTATCAATAGAATAAATTTTCGAGTTCTCTTTTCTTTAAAATTTATGATTAGAACAGCGTTCGTAATTATTATTAATTATTGATCGATCAAACATTATGTGGTCGATTTTCCACCCACCATAATATATTCACATACTTATTATTTTTAATTCGGATTGTTATTATAAGCTTATAATATTAATAATATAAATTAATTAATTAGGTAGAAAATGCAATATATCTAGCTTGTTATTGCAATGATATTATAAATATGTTAAAATATAACACGGTTATTATATCTTATATTATGTTAGCTCTCAGAACAAATAAAGTCACGCATGGCCAATTTTATGACTGGCATATAAAAATACGATTACAACATACATACATACGATACATATGTATATACGAGTACATATGTAGTTTGTTTTTAGGATTCCTTAGTATTTTTTATTTGATTGATGATTAACTAAGTTAATTAATTGGTCATGCGCGTCTGGAATTATTTATCTTTATTGTTGTCTGTTAAAATTTTCACTATCTTTAAAGTTATCTCTAAATATTTTCACTATATTTTTTCTTAATTGGTTCATTGGTGTTGAACCTTTATTTACAAAATTATCTTAAAAGTATTCGATTATCATTTTATTTAATAGAGTTATGTGTAGAGTTTTAATGTCTATATTTAATTGTAGAATGTGCTGAAGTATAGATTTTTATAATTTCACGGTGCCTTAAAATTTCAATTTAAAATAAATTTTAATAGATGGACTACATTCATGAACAAAACTCGTATGCCTAGTTTGTGCTGAAGGAGCCTTTTGAGGATATTTAGAGAAGCTAAGAATTCGCAAGTATAATGTCCACTAAGATAAAATCCTTATATACCTTCTGATTTCTTCTTCACGCGTGTCCTCTTAAAAGGAAGAACTCTCCCTTTACCAATCAAGTACCGAGTCGGAAAACTGCGAAATACCTACCGAAATGGGCAATATTCTCCCTTTTGGAAGGACGTTTGGAAGGAAACGCTTTTGGGAGAATAAAATCAGAAGGAATATCAGGAAATTGCGGTGTTAATTTCAACGTCTGATAAGTGAAAACATGTAAATGTACAATTCGAATGTTTACATGTAAGTACATGTACATGTATTCGAATGTTTGAATGTACACTTTTCGAATGTAGATGTACAACTTTTTTGCATCAAAATCACGCGCAAATGGCGATTAATATTCACTATTTCGACTGGACAATGAACTTTAATCGCATATGCAAACTGTCGAACAATGTGTGTTTTATCGTCCAAATACCAAAAATATTCTGATATAAAATAATTACTTTACGTAATTATTTTTAATTAATTCGTATACACCACTTATTGTCTGTTACCATTAATGAAAATATTTTTATTCGATTGTTACTTGTCTTAAAAAATATTATTTAATTAGTTAATTATACCGATATTTTAAATATTACATATTATTAATTTTAAAACATTTCGTTTAAATTTTTGTAACTGATATTTAAATAAATTGCAAGCGTCAATTTTTCGTTGTATACTGAATGTAGTCTTTGCTTGAAATAATAATATAATTAATTATTTTATGTATTGAGTTAAAAAAATTGGACAAAAGTTAATAATATAAAATTAAAATCGATTTAATTAATTACCAAATACTTATTTTAGGTATAAAATGGACAGGATATCTATTTTTTAATATTACGTTATAAAACAATTTATATATAAAAATAATTTGATTATATTTCGATGTGAAGAAGTATCAAGCAATGCCAGTACGGAAGTGCATACAAGCTCTTTTTCTTACAATTTCAACTTATACCATTGTCAAATCGCGACAGGACCGATGGGCAACTAGCTACCCTAATATCTCGCAAACGACTATTGCACAGCGATTTTTTTTTTGTATAGGATCGGACGTTACTATGCAGCTCGAACGTTATAGGCTAAATAATAAGATAAGAATACAGCCTAATGCCCTATTCAAATGCTAAGGCCCTGGCCTATGTCAACGACAAACGCGAATAACCCGTTGTCCTAGGTGAGCGACAGAAGCGACCGACGCGATACGACGCCAGAAAATGACAGACGTATCTCGTACGTGACAACGTAAGCCACGTGAAGGGTCACCCGTTGTCCTAGGTGAGCGACAAGCGACGCCACGCCATAAAAAATCGACGTCGAGTGGCGTCGCTTCTGTCGCTCACCTAGGACAACGGGTCAGACTCTGTCGCGTTGCCGCGTCTGTCGCTCACCTAGAAAAACGGGTCAAAGACTCAATATGACGCGAAACGACGGTATCACACAGTAGCAGATGCAATAGGGTACCTACTGCTATTTTCTGTATACCGCATACGAAGGTTTACCTTACAGTTATAGTAGTGGCAGTGAATATTATGTACAGATTTAGCTGATGCATAAATACATGTAAATCGGTTTTGACATACAATCATACATGCATAGTAAAAAATATGCGCGCGGAATTGAGAACCCCCTCCTTTTTGGAAGCCTCATTCGTCATTATAACATCATTTTGCCAAATTAGTATCGTTGCGTTGCGACTTTAAATATATCCCAAACAATGTTTCTTTTGTGGTAGCAAATGCAGTCAGCGCCTGTTGCTATTTGGGAAGCTAGTTGCCCAACCAGTGACCTTCTCTTAATTGTTTTATTTCTTCTCTTTCTTTTGTGAAACACCGTGGAAATGTTTAATATATTAAAATGTATTCTCTAAAAGACTATTGGATTTTTATTTTATTTTTCATGTTTACGTTTTTTGTGCTGAAGAATAGTGAAATGCACTTCCTTACGACATTCTGTGATGCTTTGGAAATAAAAATTTTGTTGTACATAGTTTTCTTTCCCGTTTCCCGGTTGGTTAAGAAATGTTATTATTTTTTTATTATTTTTCACTATTGTTCGGCACATTTTTCCTTGACAAAAATATTTTTTTATATTCAAGAAGACAACAGAATTTGCGATTTTAAGGTGAGAGAAATGTGCCTTACAGTAAGTGAAAAAAAACTTTAATTTTTATGTAGATTTATAAGTTGCAAAATGATTAAACTCGATGTATTTTTTAAACATTCCATTTTGATCTTCGGGTTCATAGAATATCCCTAAAATTTCACTCTGATAAATTAAACTCAATTTATTTATATTATTGGCTATAAAGCCGAAAATCACAAAAAAAAATTATATATTTTTTAAAGATAAAGTCAAAATTAATAAAGTACTTTGATATTTATTGCAAGATTTTACAACTTTTTTTTCGTGTGTAGGTCACCCAACGTGTCTGCAGTTCACAGTAAACATGATAGTATCAGTGCGCAAGTACCGCTGGCAGTGCATAGAGTGCAAGTGCTGCTCCGTGTGCGGCACCAGCGATAATGACGTGAGTATTGCGACAGTCTGTGTACAGTCCGTTCACAGCAAGGTACTAATTTCCCACCTCCATGGTTCACAGTTATTTTACCTCTCGTAAGGTTGGTTAACCTGAGTGAGTTTATTCTGCAGTTGAAACATTTAATCATAAATAGAAACCATATAATTGTTCTTTATTTATTTTGTCATCTAGTAATATAAATTAGAATGGATTAAATGTTTGAATCGCAGAAGCATTGCAACTCAAGCAAGCAACTCATGTGAAAAAGCGGATACTCAGGTTAGCCAACATTACAACGAGAGGTAAAATCACTGTGAACGGACTATAGGTCACGCGATTTGGTAGTGACTAGTGACGATCTGTAGCAGTGGCAATGTGTGCGAGAGGGGCCTTAACTCCTAGAAGACCCTCAGTCGAGACCGTTTTTCGTACATCTATTGATAATGCAATAGGAATATTATGTCCGACAAATTTTTGTTGTTAGTTACTATTTGAACAGTAATAGTATAAACTATAAGTAATAGTATAATGTGTATAACTGCCTTGTTGGTCTAACTCTAGTGGATAGCATGTTCAACTGCGGCCGACTAGGTCCGTGTTCGAGCCCAGGGTCGGGCCATAACAAGTATTGGATTTTTCTGGCAAGAAATTCTCAGCCCGAAGGTACGAATTTGGTGTTTCACCCCCGTGCCTCGGAGAGCACGTTAATCCGTCGGTCCTGCGCCTGATCTCCGGTCGGGTCAGATTTTCCGCCCCATCGGGCAATGAGACTAAAGTAAAAAGAGTGCAATTGTGCACTATAATATCTCCCGCGCGATGGCTATTCTCTCTGCAGATAGGCCGCCGCGGCCGAAATTCGGTCGAGAGGGAACTACTAAACCATAGTATGCACTCCCAATGGACTTCCTCTCCTTCTTCTTTGCCATGCCCACATCCCATTTCATTTGGGGTCGGGCCTCCTTGTACGTAGGCGCCAGGACTTTCTGTCCTGGGTTGTCATTGGCGTGATGTTAAGGGCTCTAACAGCCCTCTTGACATTGGACCACCATGTGGCTGGGGGTCTGCCTCTCCCTCGTGGTTTGGTGGGGATATTCAGAACTTTTTTTACAGCGTAGTCATCACTTCTTCGCATTATATGGCCGTATCATCGAAGCCTACTCTCCCTAAGCTTTTCCTGCACCGGTGCTATCTTGAAAGTTCCCCTTATGAATTCGTTGCGAATCTTGTCTAACCGAGTCACGCCGCCCGCCCAGCGTAACATTTTCATTTCGGTGGTATGCAGTCGTTGTTCGTGCTTCTTCAAGGTGGTCCAGCACTCCGCTCCGTATGTCAGTGTAGGTCTTACCGCCGTTTTATATATTTTGCCTTAGTCCTTATGGGCTATCGCAAAGAACACCAGACAGGGAATGCCATTTCAACCAGGCTGTATTCACTCGATGATTAACATCTTCATCGATTTGTGCGTCCGTCGTTAACATGGAACCCAGATATTTAAACATTTTGACTTTGGGTGGACCCAATGGACTTCCTCCAAGGTTGAATAATATAACGGTTGTGTGTCCAGGACCAGCTTCTGTTCTGCGACGACTGCGACCGCGGCTACCACATGTACTGCCTGGCGCCGCCGCTCGACACGCCGCCCGAGGGCTCCTGGTCCTGCGCGCTATGCATCAAGGAATTCCACTGAACTGTGTGAGTTGGTACACACTACTTTTATTTGTTTAGCAGCGTACATTAGTGGTTGTTTTAGTTAGTTGGTTTGGCAGCAGTGATTCATTTTTGATAACCATAACACGTCTTTGAACGGCCATATCTAGTGAAAGGCCCATCAGCATGCGGGCAGACTTTCAATATCGTCATCAGTGGAGAGCGTAGCACCCACCTATTACTGAATCAGCCTTTCTAGCGATAGTTACCAAAAGAGATATGTCATTATTGGCATGTTGTTTGCATTGCCATTATTAATGTTATGTCATTGGCAAAAAGAATTGTGTCATTTTTTACGGTTTCCGGTATGTCATTAATATAGAGCAGGAACAGCAATGGTCCAAGGATACTTCCTTGTGGAACTCCAGATGTGACTTCTTTGTATAAGGATCTATGTGTAATTTTATGTTTATTACGTATTGTGGTAATTTCAACGCATTGTTGACGTTTTTGTAAATTAAGTCAATTATAACCAGTGTCTCGAATACCGTACTTGTATAATTTTTCTAGCAGTATTTCATGGTTAACGCAGTCGAAGGCTTTTGACATATCCAATAATATGATATGACATATGCAGCTATCTCTTAGTCTATATAGTCAGTGGGCAGTGGGCGGCATATCAGATTTTACGTTAACACTGCAATGAGGCCAATTCTGTTTATCTAAACAAACAAACAAACGCACAGTTCAAACCAGTGAATGAATCGGGCTGAAATTTGGCATACAGATAGCTATTATGATGTAGGCATCCGCTAAGAAAGGATTTTAATTGGAATTAAGAAATTCAACCCCTAAGGGGATAAAATAGGGCTTTGAAATTTGTATGAAAATCTAACCTAGCGTGAGCGAAGGCGCGGGAAAAAAGCTAGTTATTAATACAAATTATATTATATTTTATCTACTCCAGCATCGAAAAGTTCCAATTTCGAATTTGACAACTATATCGAATTGAACCCTCTTTCGTGTTTGCTTCTCATAACGATACAGTTCGTTGTATGGGAGCTGTATCGTTATGAGTCGTAGCTGTATCGATATGGTTATCTTCATAAATAGAATACCTATAGCTTAGCGGCTCTGGGTTCTGGCACTTTTGGTTTTTATTAATTTATAAAGTAAAAAATTATAAAGACGTCCTTGTCGTAGATAAAATCTTGTATGCAACTGTACGTAATTAGTCATTTTAATTCTCGTACTATCCTATTTTGATACTCGGCTTAAAATGACCCTCATTACGATACAGTTGCATAAATAGCTATTAAGAGTGCGCTCGATACTTTGAAACTTATGAAAACTTTGGGGAAATGGAACGCCTAATTTAAAAAAAACTAATGACTTTTTCTATATTGTTTCAGATGAATGTAAAGGATAAGTTCCGGCATGGCTGTTTAACCTACACACGAGCTAACCCGGCGTTTGTCTTGCTCCAGTGTATAGACGATGTTGCCATAGATTATAGAGTTAATAGTGTACGCTCGAATGTGGATTTATATTATAAGGTTTTTTTTCTATTTTCTGATGACTTTTAAATGGAGATTTTTATATTTTTTTACGTCTTAATTTCTAGTAGGGTAATTAACTTCAATCATACGTAAAACAAGGTTATTAGGTTATAACATTTTGATTTAATCATACATCCCTCGAAGTTTGGCAACTCATAACGTGCGTCCGTTCCGTTGAACTCATCGTGAGTATATCTGCTTTTTCTTTAGCATCAGCAATGTGTAACTCAAACTCAAATAATGTTTTATTAAATTTACACTACACTTATTGACGTCCATTTATTTATAGAATACTAGCTGATACCCGCGACTTCGTCCGCGTGGATTGAGGAGTTTTAGTTCCCGCGGTAACTCTTTAATTTTCCGGGATAAAAAGTACCCTATTATTTAATCCGGACTTCTAACTTTACGTCTGCAAAATTTCAAAGCAATCGGTTCAGTAGTTAAAGCGGAACAAACATACAAACAAACTCACTTTCCCATTTATAATATTAGTAAGGATAAGGATAATGGTGATAATCAGTAACGGTATCTTAAAACTAAATCTACGAGGGTTCCAAACGCGCCCTGGTCTGAGAAGAACCCACAACAAACCCAGCCGCGTTTTTTTTATTATCACCATTTCGCAAATCATCTTAACTAAGGAACTATCAGAGCCATTAGAGCAAATTATTGCCAAGACTCCTTGTCATTTAAGTAATCCTTTACATGGTTATAAGATTTTTTAATGAGTTTACGTTTTACATTAACTTTGAACTTATTCATAGACATCTTCAACGTGTCTTCTGGGAGCTAGCTTATTGTAGAAGCGGACACTGTTTCCAACAAATGAATTGCTAGTTTTACTAAGCCTACAAGTAGGCATTACAAGTTTATTTTTATTTCTAGTATTGATTAGATACTATAAGTCCACACTCGACGCCCTTATAAATGAATAATAATAATGAAATGATTATTGTATTTTTCAAAAAATCACGTACTCAAATTGTATGGAAAAGTATGAAAAACACTTCTACGTATAGTTCTTTCTACCTCTACCGGTGCTTGCTTTAGCTGTCTTTTTATTTTGTTTCGAAAACCGCGAACTGTAGGCTTAGTACGTGTTTGACCATCTCGACAACGATGGGAGATTTCGAATGACGAAATATAACGTTTTAATTGTTTTAATTTTAATTATTTTGTACAAAAAAAATCAGAACAAAAGTACACCAAGTTTTAATATTTTGACCAAGTTACACGTCACATTTAGTGTGATACGTCGTTTGTAAAAAAATATGTGATAGTTTTACTTGTTTTTTTTTTTTAATTCAAAATTTACTAGTAAGCATTCCAGATTGAGATACTAATACGAGAATTAAAGTAATGATTTAACTGCATCTTTGATTGTTTTAAAATTAATCCAAATCAAAATTGCGCATCCCGAATCACCCAGTAGTTCGCTATTCACACGTCACGAAAAAAAAATAGATGCAAAAAAAAATGGCATCGGGGTGCACTATAAATTATTTCGTATCTTAAAACTGCTTTTAATCGATTACTTAGGAAACCTTGCTACGACTATTATAATACAGAATCAAAACATTAATATTTCTATACCTAACTGTGAATATTGTAAAATAAGTATTCCATTAACAATCTAGTGTTTTAAATGCATTGTCATTAATTCCATACTGCTTTTCTTCTCTGAACGTGAATAGTACAAAAAAATATCAAATTTCTTAAAAAAAGCATAAAAACCAAAACCTTTCTTAAAAAGCATAAAAAAGGGGTTTGTCAAAAAAAAGTCAATCGACATCTATAGGCTAGCATGTGCACAACGAGATATTTGGCAATGAGAGAGGCGATGTTGTCGATGCCGGCTAATTTTCGTTTACCCTAGCAAAAAATCCGGTATATTACAAGAAAAACATAGTCGGCATATGTAATATTCGTAAAGAAAAATACGACACCGCCACAGATAAGAAATATTACTTTTATCTCTACTTTTGACGTAACAGGACAAGTAACCATGCTAGCTTCGGTAGCCAACAATAATGTAGACTAGGCAATTTGTCGTATGTCTTTCGGTCAACAATTTGTGTCATCTATAAGGCCCGTTGTCCCAATGCATTCGAGGAAGGAAATAAGTATGGAACTCTGACGATGCTAAGCCTATGCGTTTTACATTTTATAACGTAAGAACAGTGTAGCGAAGTGAGCATACAGTTAGAAACTAATTAGTGTCTTGCGAAGCATGCTGCGAGCGTTCAAACTTTCATTCGTAGTCATAAAGTTCGTTTATCTATCCTTTGTATTCACAAGTCTCGAAAAGTTTAAGTTTGGTAGTTTTCGTGAATATTATATTGATTTTATAGCAGTAAAATTTATCTAAAGTACGTTTTTATCTGTTAATACTGTTATAATAATTATACAGACCAAAGTTATTTACTTTTCTTTGTTTTTATAATTTTATTACAGTGCTTTACACACGAGGAACGTTTCTAAACTTACTTAAATACATATTATTTGAACCTGCCTCTCTGGGAATCGCGCCCTGAGCGCCTTTGACCACTAGGCCACGGTTCATTTACCTGTCAGTGCCGAAATTTGGCTTTGCTGTCTCGTTTCTAATTCGAACCGCTAAGCTAGGATATGGAACGCCCTTCCGGCTTTCGTTTTCCCCTCCGCTTTAAATATATGTTGGTATATTCAAATCAAGAGTAAATAGGCATCTTCTAGGCAAGCGCGCTCCAGCTTAGGCTGTATCACTACTTATCAGCAAGTCTGATTGCAGCCAAGCGCTAGTCTATAATTGAAAATAAAATAACGAACTCGAACGACTTGAAAAAATTTGACTCTATTTATTTTTAACTGTATGGTCGCTAAACTGTGACACTAGCGTACGTTGCCGTCTGTACATAATAAATATGCTTTTGCGTATTGCTGCTTGGTGTAACTTGTAGCAGATACTTTTGTTGTAAATTACTAACATTAATGTAAACTCGATGTAAATGCCCCCTTGGGCACAATGTTGTAATTAGAATTAAGGTAACTAATAACTATTGAGCTTTTTACAAAAGAGAGGAACAAAACTTATAAACTTTGTCGGCCTTCGGCTTTCGTTACCAAACTGCAGGCGAAGTCGTAACGTAACGCCAAGTGATTTAGCAGTCCGTTACGATGATGACGATAGAAGACAATGCGGCCAATTCTGTTGTATTAACGTATGCACGACATAGAGGCATTAAAGCATTGCTTACCCTAGTTAAAAAATCTCAATGCTTATCTTTTATCATGTCCTGCCTGAAAGCAGGTATCTTCCTAACCAATGCCTACCCTGGCTCCGAATACTGTGCACGCCACGGGTTGTATTACCATCTCTCAACTAAACTAAAATGACAGAACTGTTTACATTTCTATCTCTTTCATGATACTCCATGCGAAAAGGGGCAGCACCGGTTTTAGAGCTGTCATTTTAGTTTAGAGATTGTGTCAAACAGAATGGGCCACAATAACATAATTGTTAAGTTAACAGAGATGTTAAGTTGCTAAGCTAAGGATGTGTGTCCAACCCACTAATAGGAGAGTTTGATTTTCATAGCTTGCTCGTTAGACGTTAGATGAAGCGCTCCTATGGACGGTTTCAATTCTTGATGACGTCACAAAGTAAGCGAGGAAGAGAGCCTAATAGGAAAAACCTTGTGAGCGACCGGGAGAGCGTATATCACTTACCATTATAATTTTGTTCCTCTCTACTGTAAAGGCCCGTTCACATCATAAGAATCATTATAGAGGAAGATAAGGATTGTGAAACTTCTTTGTGAAGGGGCCATAAGGATGTCAGCTTGCGTATTTAGGTTTCCATGTTACACTACTTGTAATTTTATTTTTGTATATTTTTTCTATCGTCTTATGAATAAGTTGACAATTTTACAAATACATAAATGTTCGTAACTTTTATGCTTTAAAAATTCCTATTTGAATATCTCCTGCAGCGTAAATAGAAATTAAAGATCGTTAATTGGACACCAATTATATCTTTTTTATAAAGATTTTATTAAGATTTTTTAAATCTTGGTTATAAAAATAACATGACTTGGAACTACAACACTATCTGGTTACGAGCATTTGTGATTTGTAAAGATTGATATGTTCTGTGGGAAGCATATTATTGACATTTTCAAATTTTCCCAATCATCAAAAAAATTAATTATTCGTCGGTCACCCTTAATAAGGTTATCGCAGATTTCTAAAAATTTATGCGGGATCATACAAATACCGTAGTAAAGAGATTTAAAATGAGGTTCTTTACAGCGTATAATGTACTTATACTAAAAACATTTCACTAATATACATTAGTAAAATGTAACCCAAATCGCACCAAAAACCTCTGCACACTTTTATATTATACCTACACTTCTGAACGGCAAAGGAAAACATCGTGTGCAAACCTGCATGCCTGAAGAGTTCTACAAATGTTTTCGAAAGTGTGTCAAGTCTGCCAATCCGCAATTGGTCAGTTTGTTGAACTATGGCTTAAACCCTTATTCTAAGAGGGTCAGTGATGACGATTCGATATTCTGCGTTTATAACTTGCATGTGAGTTTTTATACCAAGAACTCTCGTAAAAAAACTAACTGACCGACTTTAATTTACTTTAATTTGCTTCTCATAGAACTGTAAGGGTAGTTGTAAAAATCTGGTAAGTGAAGCTGTGATCAGACTAGGAGGTTGTGATGGATTTAGCGTGGGTTTACACTTTTAATGTTTTTTCTTATATCTAAGTTCATGATAGTGTAGCGAGAATCCGAATTTTGCTTTAAACATTTCGAACAATTATTATATTCCTGCCAGTCTCGAAAGCATCTGTATTACTTTTTAAGAATCATTTTGTAATTATTATCGTAGTTTGGCCGTACATTACACCGAAGCGTAACCTAAAAATCCAATTAATATTTGCCGCTAAAGTTTTGGCAATTATAAAGCGTATAAGAAAACAATAACGGGTTATAATTACAACATTTTGCTTGTTACAAAAAAGCCAATGGCCAAGTATTACGTAAATGGAAGCAAAAGGCAGCAAAAATGCTTTGGTACGTACATAGGTCCATTCCTGCTATTATGATTTATGACACTGATCAGCGTAACTACTACTGGATTGGTTTTAGGGACATGACATGACAGCTTGAATCACAGACCCTTTTGAAGCGCCACATTTGACATGCAAGTGTCCCTAGAACTTTCTAATATTGCAGTAATTGCAATATAATTTTAGCCAGTGATACTAAAATAGGGTTCAGTGGTTCAGAAGGATTTACATTGATGTTACGCAACGGTGTGACGTACGGCCACGTTCTCGTTCGCTCGTGCTCGTTGCGCCCACTCTTTCCAGTACTTTAGAAGTTGTTAGATTAAATTGTAAATTAGGATTTCCAACCCGTATTGTGTCATAACTATAAGTGTGGTGACTTAACAAAATAAATGTTAAAATTATTCAAACTGCCTCTTTATTTTATCTCCCCCGGCTCCCCATAACAATTTATGCCTTGACATAAATTACCCAGCTTGAAAGACAATTCTAATGCTCGCCATTGACTACAAGTCATTTGACTAAAGTCGCGATAAAAACCTAATCGTGAGTGCGACATCTGTAAACCAAATGGCGCCTTGCCAAACCACGTAAATGCCGTGCCCACCATAATCGACAGCCTGAACTATGGTAATCATTGAAATTTAAATGGCGTCATGATAATTTTTGGAAACTTTGGAACACACGTGATTCAAGTGACATTTATAAGTTTCGAGATGTTGATGTACATAAATGCGTTTTTGTCATACAAATCTATGAGTCGGTACACAAGTGGTTCCATAGACCTTTTCACCTATATTACAATGCAGCAAAAAACTCAATGATAATCTAAAATGTATAAAAGTCGATTTTATCGATTCGATCGACCAAAATTTCACTTGTATCACTAGTATTCCAAGGTGTCCTTATATTTTGACCGTGAGTGTGAATACGTGGGCCAAAAAACCGCGCTACGTTATAATATGGCCCCGACGATCTAGAGTTCGAATGTCATTTGGACTGACGCCGTGAGTGGGCAATATTTTTTGGCATAAGGGCTCAATCAATTCCCAGATGTTGGCGCTTTTAGGTATGCCACAGGGGCACAGGTTGTTTGGCCTTTGTCGGGGCTTCTAATACTTCGGGTGGGGATCACCGTGCGCGCTGTGATCCTTCGCTGGACGTCGCGCAATATCGCCAGCACGCTGCACGAGCCCTTACCCGTTGTCCTAGATGAGCAGTAGCGATGCCACACGACGCCACGCGATACGACGCCATAAGGAAATGACAGACGTATTTACGCCATAAGAAAATGACAGACGTATCTAAGCGACAACGTGAGCCACGTGAAGAGTCAGCTACTGTCGTGTCGTGTTTGTCGCTCACCCGTTGTCCCAAGTGAGCGACAAACATCGCTAGATCTTTGTCGTAGATAAGTACGACGCTGACGTTTACAGTGCCATTGGGTCTTTGACAAATAGTCAAATCAGCAATTTATTTTTCAAACGTCAAAACGCGTAATAAGTTCGACGCATTTTTTATTTTAATCGATTGTTTAAAATGGTTATTCAACATTAAACTATCAGGGGACGTGAATATTACGACTTCTGGGAGATCCTCTATTTAATAATCACTAACTTGAATAGTAGTCGAATACCCAATTGTAAAACGTGCGTTGAAAACGCGTGGCAATGTCCCATGTAGGTACAAAGGCACAGATGACCTAAAAACGAGTCATCTTTACTCGCCGGCATATTTAGCGGAACATAAAAAAAGGTCCATATTTAAAAAATATGGTTTTATTTTAAAATCTACTTACTACACTTCTTTTGTTATTTAAAGTTTCATTTGTTTTACTTAAAATGAGATCACATTAAGAACAGATTTTGCGAGTAAAGGTTATTTGTGAAAAATGGTACATTTTTGAACTTTTCATGTAACCGGGAAAAGTGAAATTTAATATTAAAATAACAATTAATTAAATTAGAAAAATGGTGATCAATATCGCGTATTTCCTCCACGTGCTCTTATTAAAGTTTCTACCCGTCTAGGCATACTGAGAATGATGTTATCGATGGTCTCCTGGGATAGTCTCCGCCATTCCTCAACTACGGCGATTCGCAGTTCACCCACGTTGGCAGGAGCTGGAATTCTGGACTTAACTTTTCTTTTCAGCAAGTCCCAAACGTGCTCTATTGGGTTCATATCCGGTGATCTCGCCGGCCACTCCATAACAGTGATATTCATATCATTAAGATAAGCTTGAGTTACCCGAGCGGTATGCGGCCGAGCATTATCCTGCATAAAAACAAAATCGTCACCGATATATGGGGCAAACGGTACGACATTTTCTTCTTAAACTTCTCTGATATAGCGGTCTGCAGTCAGACTCCCTCTATCAATCACGTCCAAGTCTGTGCGAGCTCCCAAACAAATGCCCGCCCAAGCCATTATTGATCCACCACCGTATGCAACTGTAGTTTCAAAATTTGTCTGAATGTATCGTTCTCCTTTGCGTCTGTATATTCTTTGCCTGCCGTCAATTTGATTTAAGAGAATTCTGCACTCATCACTAAACAATACCTTACTCCATTGGTCCGCGTTCCAAAGTCGATGTTCCTGAGCAAAATTTAACCTGTTCTTGTTTCTACAATGATTTACCTCGAGCCTTGGAGCCTTGGCGGGCACAAATGAACCCAAACCAGCTTCTTCGAGCCTTCTTCGTACCGTACGCTCACTTACGGTTACACCCCGCACTGCTTCTAACTCATGTCGGGCTTGGACTGCCGTCAAACGGGGGTTCCTACGTACACGAAGCCGAATGAAACGATCATCCCTACTCGAAGTGCGTCTTTTTCTGCCTTGTCCTGCTCTTCTCACATAAGTACCGGTCTCCCTGAACTGTTGGATACTGCGATGGATCGTTGAAACTGGTCGACGAAGATCTCTGGATATCACTCTGTAGGTTTGACCATTTCTTCACATTTCGAGTGCCCTGGCAATCTCCGTTGGGGCTAAGTCAGGCATAATTCAGTCATCAACTCCAGAAAGATACGCGATTAAAAAAAACTAACAAAAAACAGTATTACAATGAAATTTTAAATCAAACTCAGAAGGAAGAAATACTCGAAGTTCGCTCCAGATAAGGTGTATTTGAATAAAATTAAAACAATTGCATAAAATGTGATGTTCAGTTGTTTTCTTAATTTGAAAATATTTCTTTTTAAATTAAATGACGTATAAACCAGCCAGCAACCTTATATGATACTGATATCAAACCTTTTTTTTATGTTCCGCTAAATATGCCGGCGTGTGTAGTTACCTACCTACTCGAGTCGAGACAAAGTTGGTTAGGTATCGGGGAAAAATAAAGAGAATAAAGTAAATTTAATTAATTTATTGGAACAATTCACTACTTTTGTATGATAATAAACCAAATTTGTTTTGGCATTAAACATCTAAATAACTATTTCCTAAACATTGCACGTTCTATATCAACTACATTAAACATTAGGTCTAATCCACACTAAGCTACCAAGTAAGTATAATATTACTCAACCAGAAGCAACATTGGTACCACAGAATTCAGAAAAAGTATAGAAATGGTAAAGGCGTGAGTTTATCACTATGCAGATGTAACATGCAAGTTTTAGGTATTTCAATTACTTATTTTCCTATTAATTACTAAAATTCTGTAATGCTGCTCCGGTGTAAAAAAACAGGATATTTCAGTAGATATACTTGTAGTACGGTAGCAAAAGAAGTGTGGAATAACATTTAAACTAAAATATAAAGGTTTTCGTCAATTTAACATATAATAAACAATGTAGGTAACAATTTGACATAATTTACAGTTTTAATAATGAAATCACTTCCATATTCTATTAAATAGTTACTTACTATGTATTATAATAATGTGGTACCCAGCTCTGAACATTCCTTTTGAGTAATTTTGTTTTAGGATCCGTGTAAATAAAAAACAAATTGTCAACAATCTCACTGGATTTTTTAAAATGTGATTTCATTAACAAAAAATATAGGAAACGAATAATATATTAATTCACACTTTTACAGTAAATAAATATTAAATACAATAAATCAGATTCATTTCCTGATTGAAATATCAATAAATTTAGTTACTTATCTACTCAAGTAATTTATTTTTAAAATTATAATAATTAACTAAATAAACGAACAAAAACTTTTTTAATATAAAATGTAACAAAAACAAACGATTTTTTTTTCAAATTTCATAACAAAATACTACAACTACATTTAAGGTAGGTAGTCATGATTATTTTTAAGTCATGGACAAACTCTTACATTTTCCTATAGCGCATATTTCACTAGGATGCCTCGGTGACGATACTAGCAAATCGGCGACTGAATTTGCCTTGACATAATGAGTGACGAAAAGAAGTTTGCCTACGCTGACAAGTTGCGGAGGCTTCCAGAGAAAAAACTTGCTTTTCTGGCTATTGGTAGGTATATATTTTGTCGCCAATAAGAAACAATATATATAACGCGATGGAGGCAAGGATGCGAGGATGAGGTCTCATCCTCGCATAGACATTGTGAAATAGAGGTGAAATAGTGAAAAAGACAGGTGAGAGAGAGAGGGACGTTACAATATTGCAACCTTATATCCGATTCTGGCAATATTGCTATGGCATCCTAGTGAAATAAACCTCATATTGAACTACATGACGTGAAATCATATTACTCATGTACATGAAATTATACTTAATAGAAGCAATTACAAAGGTGTGTTCACACTAGGCGTCTGTCTGCTGGCTGACTTGAAACTGTAAATCAGTAATTACGCTAAAACGCTTATTCAGGTTAACATAGCAATCAGCCACAGTTGTTCAATGCCAAAAAGAGATTATTCTTTAAATAGAGGATCTTCCAACAGACGTAATATAAACGACCTTGGTTAGTTTTATGTTTCATAACCGTTCTAAACTATTTATTAAAATTAAAAAAAGTGCGTCCAATTTTAATGACATCACAGGCAAGTATTTCGTACGTCCATTCCAAAGCGCGCGTTTTGACGTTTGAATAAAAATTGCTGATTTGACTAGTTGTCAAATGCGTCAAATACTAACTACACGCCTCGTGCGAACACGCCCTAACCGTTACTTATAGACTAAGTCACTAAATAAAGGCAATCATTATCCTAAAACTGACCACAGTGAATAATTAATTATAGATAAGGCACTTAGATTATTGCTTACTAATTTTAAATGTACAAACAAACTAGGTACTCCATCCATTACAAAGAAAATTTTTCAAATTTTTGATGGTCCGATAAAAAAAGTTTAGAAATAAGTAAATATTTTTACAAATTAATAGGAGCTAATTTTTCATTACAAAAATATTACATTGTTTAATTTCTTTTTTTAAATACCTTCTCTCCTACCTAGTTTATAATAATTTCTGATAAAACTTTTTTTAGGGAAAAATATTTATATTCAACAAGTTCTAAGTACACTGATCAAACTGAAAATTCTTTGTCTTTGACATCATAACTAAACAAACGATAAAAATAACGATATTAAAGTTATTTAAAATAATAATTATTCTACTTATAAGGAAAAATTTATTACACACGGAAGACATTTAGATTTTGTTGTTTATTTTTTAATTTAATTATGAATAATTATTTTTAATTATATAAACTAATTTTAATATTATGCCAATGAAATAATCATTATTTATTATTACCTACTAATATCTTATTATTTATCCTGTAACAGCTATAGGGCAAACTTTTAAAAATATGAGATTTGAGAATTTTAGATGAAAATCTGAATGTATGAAAAAATGTTCTATGGCATAATTCTATATTTAAATTAAATGAGACATTCATCCTGTATTTTTTATAAATGAGGTGTTTATACTATACTGGAAAAGTCTATACGAAAATTTGATTTTTGATATTTTATTAAATAGCCTTTGGATCTATGCTCTGCTCAAACAAAAATTATAACACACGGTAGCTTTTTCTACTATTTAATATAATAATTTGCTTATTTCTATCACTTGTATTAACCTCGGTAGGTATTAAGGTAAATAGAAATTTTTAATTTATTTAGTTATTCAATGATAAAATCTATTAAACAGATGTAATATGACCTACCTATTCGACTCATAATAAAATATGTATTATGAATTCACTGCCATACTTAACACACGGGTTATTATGAAATATGAGTTGTAATAAGCAATTTTATCACATTTTTGCGGACACATTATTTATATTATATTTAATTTAATAAAAAAGAATACGCGCCGAATTGAGAGCCTCCTCCTTATTGGAAGTCGGTTAAAACTCATATAATCATACGTCGCGTCGTCATGAGGACTCAGAAAATCGTTTTTATTTCATTATTAGAGCGAAATTAGAATTATGGCATAATGTATTTCTTTTTTACCTTATTCTTAGATGAATAACTATTCTAATTGAGCGTTTTCTTACTCTACAATGAATAATAATAATAACAAGTCATTTATTTGGTTTTTGCTAAAAACTGAATAAATCAGCACCTTTATTATTATCACTGTTATAGAAAGTAGATTTTTATTTTTAAAATTCTGAAGACAAAGATCAAATAAAGTGTTATTTGATTTTTTCAAAAAATATTATTAGACAAGGAACTTTTAAATAAATTGAGCTTATACATTGACTTTTCTAATAATTTGTATCGGAAAAATCGAAAATATAATATGATTTCGATGTTAATTAACAGCCATATTGAAATTGTTCAATTAAGTAACTCGTACATTTTTTTTAAATAAGTACATAATATAATAAAATCAGGAAGATTTATAAATCATCATTCTGCATTATAAAATTTTACTAAGGTGCAAAATCCTTAAAAGTAGATTCTTATAGAAAAAAATTAACAAGCACCAGATATCGTATTAATATTTTGATAAAATACCAATACAAAAAAACTAATTTTAGAAATAGCCTATAAATATTTCATTTATTAATTTTAACTTTAAATAATATATTGGAATTAAGTATTAGTAATATTTATTAAAATTCTCGTTTAATATTAAGAAAGTCAACGAAATATAAAATATATTTGAAAAAAGAACAATGCTCATATAAATAATTCCGTAGGTAATCTGACAACGATAACAGAAGAAGTTGGAAATTATTGATAACATATTATAATTCGGATTAAGTAGGTATATTAATTAATAGTCAAATTATTGATAATCAAATTAGGACTATTAGTTTCGCCCCTCTGTTTTATAAGTATAAATATTCAAATAGTCAAACTTTATAATAAACTTTATTTATATTTACATAACCTAAATAAACATAAAGATAAATTCATTTGATATAGTACATTTATAAATGTTTTAGCATGAAATTATAAATCATCGCATTTGATTTAATTAATTTTTAATTTATTAACCTAATATTAAACAATATCTTAGATACATCATAATATCACGTTCTTTGAGCCATTCCATTTGATACAATCAACTCTTGATTTTATTGGCAAGTGATTTTACAAGATTATTGATTTGTACCATTAAGTGTTAATAGTAAGACACTGACGTTTATTATTGAACGAAATAAAATAATTTTACCTATTTATTTTATTTATTAAAATTTTATATTTTTATAAATTTATTATTTAAAATTATAAAATGATAGGTAGATAGTTGCACTAAATTTGAAGCATGTGTGAAACGTTTTGTCGATATTTTCTTGTTTTAAATAAATATTACTAAGCTGCTCTTTTCATTTTTATTTGTCGTTTGGAAAAAAATACTGAAGGTACTTATTTAGATATTACTCTTACTTTGGTTTACAAAGGGCAAAGGCAAATTATGTTTAAGATTTTCATTTTAATTTAATGTTGTAGGGAAAGGAGAAAGGTTTATATAATTATACTTACTTAAAATAACATTTCTAAAACTACTATGTACTATTAAACGAAGTTGAGCGAAGTTTTCGGCACATTTGACATATATAAATATATGTCAATATGTATATATTAAACTAACTTATCTTTAAAGGATAAAAGGGCCAGGGGACATACTACCATCGCTCAAAGTAGTATTATTTTAATATTTTCTATATTCTTGTTTAAGAATTATAATCCTTATTTGAGGAATGTCAAGGAACGAGACAAACTTGTCATTTTAAAATAATACTGCTTTGAGCGTTGGTACTGTACCCCCTGCCTGCTTACATTCAAATTATCATCATACATATTTTATACAAATTCTGTATCGGTCTATACTTATCAATAAAATCGAACTTCGAACAGCCCTGGTAAAAATACCCTAAGATTAGACAGTCAATAAATATAGCTATATTGGTGACCGTGTTCGTGAAATATTGAAACGTGATATGACAAATATTGATACTTGTTTCGCTATATTGCACTGCAATATTTGTTGACCGTCTGACTATTGCCTAAAACTTTATCTATTTAGTTTAGTTGACCATAAAAATTGGCCATTCGGTGCAAGCGGCTGGTGGTGGAATCGGTAAAGGAGATCCTCCTCCCACTGAAACTACTTCTGGCATCTGGAATATGGAAAGGCGTATTTTTTTCTATAAAACTTACATTAAAAATGCCTAATAATTCACGAGTTTTTATAATCATAAAATATTATTTTTCACTTGCTTTGTTTATTTTATAAAATAAATTATTATGATAATTTATATAATTACTAGCTGATGCCCACGACTTCGCCCGCGTGGAATGAGGTTTTTAGTTCCCGCGGGAACTTAAAATCGGTTGAACAGATGGGCCGTGAAAGCGTAGCAGACAGACACACTTTCGCATTTATAATATTAGGTATGGAAGTACTAGCTGATGCCCGCGACTTCGTCCGCGTGGTTTAAATTTTAATCTGTTTCTGTGGCAAATTTCATCCAGATCCGTCCAGCCGTTCTAGAGTTTTAAGTATTCGAACAAACCCGACTTTGTTATATACATTAAGAAAGATAATAATTGGATCTTTTATAATTTTGGGTCGTTTAAGCCGAAGGGCAAGGGGCAGACGGCAAATAAATATAGTTCTATTCGTGATTCCGTCAAGAAATATTTTTGATTTTAAATGTGATAGCAATGTAAATACTTATTCTATTATATTGTATACCGGTATCACAATAT
This sequence comes from Erebia epiphron, assembly GCA_963932025.1. NCBI lineage: Eukaryota > Metazoa > Arthropoda > Insecta > Lepidoptera > Nymphalidae > Erebia > Erebia epiphron. The sequence goes on from OZ009948.1 coordinate 5,778,972, forward strand.
AGTATCACAATATTTGTTGACAGTCTGAATTTCTCGTGGGTTTTCATAACTTTTGCAGCTTCGTCCCTGTCGCTAATATATTAGTGACGGTCTTAATATCTTTCAAACGTCTTTGTTTCGGAGCTACGATCACGTTTCTGTTATGTAGGTACATCCTTACCTAGAAGTTGTTAAATATTACATCCCTTTAAAAGGCAAATATTTAAAAAAAACAAAGGGCAAATATTTAAAAAAAAATAAAAAAAAGGGCAAATATTATATAAATATTTAAAAAAAAGGGCAAATATTTAAAAGGCAAATATTTAAAAAAAAACAAATATACTACAAGTCTATTTTAAGGCTCTTATCAAATCTGTAAGGAATGTTAGAGGTACCTAACTTTTCCATCGAAAAAAAAATAAGTACCAGAAAAAACAAAAAACCCCGCACATTAAATTATATCGGTAGAAAAAATGGGGCAATACCATTACCAAATATTATGCTTACCATAGTTTGAGGATGGTGTGGAGGATGGTAGTAATGCGCGGGTGAGACAGGCGGAGTCGGGTAGCCCCAGTAAACGAGCGGTGGTGGCGGCAACGTTGGCCCCATAGCTGGGTAGTAGTACGTTACTGGACCTAAATGAAATAGTTATAAATTATTATTTATATATGATAATATATTTTATTTATATACAAAAATATACGATTCATATACAGTATAATTTATACATAGGTATAACTTTAATAATACTTCATAGTTATAACACCTGAATAATAATTTTATAAACATGATATTTGAAATAGATGACGACATCTTATTACGAATACATTTATTATAAAATATATTTTTATGCATTGAAAAATAAATTTTGATAAAAGTTGAACTCGGAAGTTACCATTTATTTAAAAAGATATCCCATTAGATTTGAATGAATCTTATGTTAAGTTTTCTTTAATTGATTCCATTGCTCATGCAAAGTGTTAGTCACAAAATAATAATTGTAGGTGCCTATTGTAATAGCACAACCCGAAAAGAATATTATATTGGGTTAAATAACATTCTTTATACTTATACGGTCTACTCCTTCTTGCTGATTTCAAAGATTTTTTATCACCAAATAATAGGTACACCTCCTTAAACATAATTTGATTCCCAATACGTATAAAATAACATTGAGTATCTTAAAAATAGGCAGCCCAAAGAAATAAGAACACGTTTTATGTTGGAATGAAATGTTTTGCTGAGTTTGATATTATCACTACATAATCATCTATTTTTATACTAACTTACGTTTTTATACCTACTTCTTTAAAATTTATTATGCAAATTCAAGTTTTTCATTAGGTATCTAGGTATTGCACTACCAGGGAAGCGTTTTAACACTATTAATAATAATTATATGCACTTAGTATACCGTTTACCTATATATTAAAATAGGTACCTATAATAATAGTCGCAGGCAGTTTTTATAATTATATAGTATTCACTATTCACGTTTTTTATAGTTAAAATCAAACAACGTGACACGTGTAACACAACTGTATAGTAGTTTTCCTCCTATAAATAATTTTACCTCATATAATATTTAATATTTAAGTTATATAAGTACATCTATATTGTATATGTGCAATGTAAATTAAACATAATCAGCAAAACATTTGGTTTGAACGAGTACGGACAGACATACACAATGTAAGTAGTTAAGTATATGTAATTAAAATGATGATCACTCACCAGGGTCTCAGAACGCATTAACAGTCCACCAAAGCAGTGCGCAACTTACACCAATACTGTTACACACGTCGCTGATGCCGCCAACCACCAAGCTAGTCTGCGGACTTCACCAAACTTATGCTCGCCTAGTACCCTAGTATTTACTTAGCACCACTTTTTGCGATCTCAACTACGTAAAAGTCAAAAAATAATCTTATTAAAAAATAAGTACTTGTGTTTCAAAAAGCTTTCATGAAATAAACTTGTAAAGCTATCATGAAATAATAATACTTACAAGAGGCACAGATTTGAAAGTTTTATACTTAATTTACATTACGTTTGAGGTATGTTTAAGTTGACATTTGAAATATACTGAAACATATAATAGGATTGTTTATTTACTATTTGAACTTTATAACTTAATCGTTTATATTTCAAAATAAAATAAAATACAACCAAGCAGTTGAGATCGCATGCTGAATAAATGCGATACTGAAGAATAGGAAAGGAGTATAGGTATTTTATGTGAATCCCACAACAATGATAACCGGTACTTACGCCATCTGTTACTATGATGAAAACCTCGTGGTAACATACAGTCCTGACACAGACTTTGCGAAAAAGACAGACAAGAAATCGGCGGTTTCAAAATGTAATGTACGTTCTGGGATCAGCTTCCACTAAATTACAACGTTATGATAAACTGAGATTGAACAAAAAATAATAACTAATAATTATACTAAAATCGTAATCACGCACCAATTGTATTTTGTGAATTTGTGATGTCAAATTTAACACTTGTTTATGCAAAAATGTCAAATTTGACACGTCTACATACAAGAACTGTCCAATTTGACATCTTGGATATCTCATAATTGTGTAAAGTGTCAAATCTGGCATATCTGCAACAAAAACTACAAGTTTTACAAAAATTAGTACCGGGAATTTTTGGGATGTTTTCTTGAGTTTCTTGTCTATCTTCTTCAAACAAGTCTGTGGTACAGTCTAATAGGGCATCACCTTAAACCCATGATTTCTTTTATAATCCTTACTAAGGAAGCACAAAAACTGGATTTTCTACACACACTGAAGCTCCGAGTTGTCCCATTTTACAAGGTTTTGTAGTTTAATTCTGTCACCTGAGTATCCATGCAATTTAGGAAGCATTTATGTTTGACTATTTTGGAACTAGAGAAAAGCGCACGACATTGGTATTTGAATAAATTATATGAAAAATTATTAATTTTTCGATGTAACTTTGACATTCAATTGAAATACCTTTAGGTATCAATGTCGAAAGCTTCACTTTATGTTTATTATGACTTTTTAAAGCTAGGTGCTTTTCACTACAACAAAAAAAAAAAATTGAATTGAATTAATAGATTGTAGGTACCCTATATTTGTTCCATGGTTTTAGATATTTCAGGATTATCTAGAAATACAGAACTAAAGCTATGTTAGGCGGTGGGTGGAGAGGGGGACAGATGATTGTGCTATTTGTGTTATTATCTTGTGAAGGAAAGTTATGCATCTATTGTTTGTGTAAAAGTGCAGTATTTAACCAACTATTACCTAACTATTATTATTATTTTATTTATTTATTATTATTTTTATTATTATTAAGTTAACTTTCATTAATATAATATACAAAATAACCAATCTGAGTTATCTTTAGTAAATAATATGAGTCAATCATTAGCTATTCTTAAAATTCAAAAATTATTCGTGAAATCTTAAATAAATTATCATCTCTATTTTTATGCTAGTACAGAATTCACTTTGAATAATTAAGCATCAGAATGTTTTTCCGCATCTTTTAAAGAAACAACTAAAATAATTGCAAATATTTTAGCGCATGAATAACCATGAATTTTTTGGCTAAGTTAATAAATTAAATAGGGCAACTAATAATGTAATGAACCACATATTATGTATAATTTAAATAACGTGCATTCCATGGTGTAAAATCCGACAGACGTGATAAAGTTAGTATAACAAAAAGTTGACTAAACCACAGAGAATTGAAGCCAGGGCCCATGTTCACCAATCAAATCGTAACTTATCACGAAACAGCAGCTTTTAACGTCTAAAATTGACAGTTCTTGCATGAAAAAGATAATATTGTCATATCCAACGTCAACCTTGCACGTCACGCCTGAGTACAATTTGAAGGCTACTATCTACTACCCATTCCAAATGCTAATAGATTTACTTTGATAGCCCCTGCTTACTTCTTTGTAATGTTGCTAACAGTATTACACCAAGACACAGAAATTAACTCTTATTTTATATTCGATTTTATATTCGGAATGAAGTTAGCAGTAACTGTCAAGGTTCAACTATTAATTTTATCATTCGGACGGGGTAGTAACCAGGACCAAGTGTTAGTGAATTATTACACCCCTCCCTTCACAAGTGGATACATTTTGCTACAAAACAGGCAATATAGATATACTTAAAATAGCACAATCACCCACATAGCAGAGAAACTCGCAATAATCAAGATTCTAACACGAAAAATTATCGATTTATTAAAAAGAACGCAATAAACTAAAATTAGCCAACTAATAAAATGTTAACTCATATATAGAGCCCTGATTTTGCATGAAATTGAAATCGTCACTACACGTTTTGAGACGTCGAATCGAATCGAGACGTCATACAATAAATTGTCAAAATTGGCATATTTCCATACAATAATTGTCAATTATCGTCATACAAAACTGTCAGTTTTGGCGATATTTGCAGTTACGAGTGTACTACGATTTCAATGTCATAACGAATAGGCCCAGAACTAACAAGTTGATTTATCATCAGAGATACCTCTCAGAATCACTTATATCTATTTCATATTATTTATCTTATTTATAAGGTCGACCTCACGTTTACTTCACAAAATGACCCTTGTTTGAGATAACTCATCAAAAACGCTAACGAAACAGCATAATATTATGAAATGTAAGATAATATTTGCTAAGCAGACTGAACACGGATATTTCTGAGCCATTTAAATCGTAACTCTCATAAACTGCAATTACATTTTTTGTATGAATAACTGTCAAATTTGTCAGTTCTTTAATGAAGGGTGTCAAATTTGACAATTCTTGAATGAAGATATGTAAAATTTTACAGTTGTTGTAAGAAAAAAATACGTGTTACACTTGACGTCACAAAGTGAATTTTACCTGTAGTTACGATTTTAATAACTTAGACAAATAGCGTCTATAAATTCGGATATTTAAATAATAAGCATCAAGTTGATAAAAAATAGCGTTATTGGTGCAACATAGTATGTTTTAAAAATATTTAACACCATTTAACCTGTGCCAACATAAGGATTTGGAAAGTTTGACGAATATGTTAAAATAAGCTTACCGTAACAAAATGATTTGATTTCCTCACACCACCTCCCCCAGTCGCTACACATAGGTACTTACTTCAAGATATTGAAATCGTTTGCAATTAAAATCGATTAATTAGTACAAAGTAAAATAAAATAAATCAATACTAAATAATTAATTTAATAACTGTGGCAAAACGATAATACAATAATTATTTATCGTTTTTGTCAAAATAATTATAATATGACTAATAAGTTATACACAAATTCTAAACAAAATTGAAGGACTATAAGCAGTGTCATCCTTTTCTGCTAGGAATGTTGTGAAAAGGACAGCAAAGCTTTAAGACCTAATAATTTAGTTTAGGATTTACGTGAAACAAAGTTAGCACCAATTTTCAAAAAAGTCACCGAATAAAGAAGCAAACGATTGAAATATCCCAGACCAATAAGATGACATAGAAGAGAGAAGGCTTGATAGAGAGTAAAGGAAGCTGTGTACTAAGTAATATGTGTTAGTGACTGGAGGACCATAACACCATATTATTATATAATATTATGTACTAGATAATATAAACTACGGTAAACCCAAAACCCGTGTAAGAGGTAGTAGACCGAGAAATTTGAAAACGATTCGTAATGGTCGAAAATTTTTAAGAAACTGAACGTTCGCAAACTTCTATATTCAACTTGGATCGGAGAATTTCGAATAAAGCTGTGCAAGAATAAGGTTATAGGCCCGAGTAATATCTTAGATACTTTTAAAAGGTACCTAATATTCAGTTAATTTGTATAATTTTTAATTTACTAATATATAAATATATTATATATTATTATGAGAATAACATAAAAGTATATTAAATAAATAATAATTATTTATGTTAATTATAAATGATTAGATTACCTATATTAATATTGTAATTAATTTGTTTATGAAAATTAATTTAAATTAAATTAATTAATTCTATTAATTAATATATTGTTGATTATATCTTTTACAATAATTACAATAATGATATTCTACCGTTTTGGTCTAAGACATTTTAATGTCAGCATATTTGAATATATAGGTATTATACATAAGCTCTTTCGCGGATTTTGGGTTAAAACTTAAAACCGAACGCACCGAACTGAAATGCGATGCATAAGTACTTTTAATTCATAATGGAACACATATTTAATGGTTTATCGAATATCTATATTTAAATCGGGAGTACATCGTACCTAAATGTTTCTATTATATTGATTACACGTCAAACTGATCAAATTTCGTCATTGTTGAGTTTTTACCACATTATAGTGCAATTATATGATTGTCGACATGTATTTATGTTAAATGTTATATATTCAGAATACTTTTGTAACGAAAGACTTGTTAGAAATATTAATTAATTAATTATTAACTAATTGGTTGGTAGTAAAAAGCAATTATTCATCGTTTACATTTTCTACTCAACACTCCAAAACTAATGACCAAATACTTAAACGCCAATTCGTATTATAATTTAATCACATCTTTTTTGACGTTTGCCGATTGGGAAAAATACTGAAAAACATGATCACAACAATTTAAGGGGTGCTTAATTTTAAAAGCGGCAAGTATTCCGACGTAAATATTCGCTCGCGCTGTGCTCTGGAAAACGCCAAATGAACGCTAAACACAAGAAATTTAAAAAAAAACAAATATAGTAAACCTCCGAGAAACATGCAACCTCTTTCCTGCAATAGCCCGGCAACCATGCTTAGTCCGATTTGGCAACACGTATTTTAGTGTTATTTATAAAGTGCGACACTTACCGAATTTTCCAAAGTCCATGCGCCATTTTCCATAACACAACCCGTTCGAACATACCGCCATTACAACACGGAGCCAAGACACATCGGTAGCTCAAAAAATATTTTTGAAAAATGATGGAATTACCTACTTACTTACCGAAAAATGCTAAAAAATATTTGCGAGAGAATTTAATTTGCGAAAAATATTTTTTTAAGTATAAATTTAGGTAAGCCAACAAATAAAAAGATACTGATATTATCCATCGTAACTATATGAGGCCCATCAATTTCATTTTTTTAATGAGCTTATTGTAGTAGCCGAGTGTATCTAACACATACTTAATTGAGCAACCGAATGTGTCTAACTCAATGACAAAATGAGTGGTAAGATTAAAATCATTAACACAACTTACTTAAAAAAAATTATACCTAGTTAGACGGCCATAATATAACGGACAACATACTATACTATGTACCCAATATCCATTACACCGCATATTGTGACTTAAGCCCCCATAAACCTACATGATTTTTGAGACAATGGCAACACCATAGCAAATGAAGACGACGTTTTAAAAAAATAATAAGATAAGTACCCAATAAAAACATCTACTTTGCATTTCTGTGGTATTGTAAAACCTCGTGTAAAACGCAGTCGAAACCGGTTTTAAAACCATACACGGATACGCGAGAGGGGGGGGGGGGGGGGTCTACTCTACTCACACAAATGCAAAGCTAAGCTTACGCCTCGCGAAAATGATAAATATAATATTCTAAATTTTACGAAGATGTAGTACATTTTCAAACGTAACAGTAAAAAAACAGTACATAATCAAGACGATTTTTAGCATTTTTAACCACAGCAAGTATCTAATCAGCCTTTTTCAACAAAAATTGGCTTATAATATTCTGCGAAACTTTGTTATTTGCTTATAGTTCGAAAATGTACTACTATGTAAATTTAGTTAAAAATATACTTGGAATGTGAAAACCAATATGACTAAATTATGTGGTGTGAGGTAAACAATGACAGTTCTATGTGTAAGTATATAAATTTTATCAATTAGCCGGTTAATTTGGAATGAATTTGGAGTGTAATATTTGAGAACACCTTAATTTCTTTGAAGAGAAAAGGTGCGCCTTATTTTTGGAAGCCTTTTAGCGTTGGGGGAGGAGAGATGCGAATAACTCGCAAAATTCGAGATTAAGATGCCAAGGAAGAAACTGCCAACCAAAGTAAGTTAAGTATTTATAAAATCTAAGTACAATGATAATTATCTATAAAAATTAAAAGTCTGCAAAAAAAGATAAAATGATTTAACTTACGATATAAATTCATAACACAAAAAAGTGCGTCAACAAACGAGTTGCCATAGTAACTAACCTAATTATGTAGATAAAAAAACAAAAGTGTAAACTAACCACAAAGAGTGCATTGACAAAAAAACTCAAAATCAAACACGTTAAGTACCTAATTATATCCATTTAAAAGTATAATAATGTTTCTAAGCATGTTCTTTTTTCAGACTTTTTACCAGCCTTGAAAAAAATTGGCAAAAATCACTTTGCAAATGGAATGTCTAATTTCTAAATTCAAAAATCACAACGATACCAATCACTCTAAAAAGCAAAATACACAGATAAAAAAGTAAAGCACAAACTAATCCTAAACTTCACTTGATTAACAACCTCGGGTTGACTAAATACAAAAAAAAACCTAATCAAAATTCAACAATCTTTAAAGTCAGTATAAATTCAACAAAATAACTGATTTTAAGTTAAAATTATTATAAAAAGTTACAAATAACTGTTTTATATAACTGCCATAATTCATTTATCAAATTGTTGAAAAACTTTCTAAATTAGTTAAAATTAAATATGATTAATAACTTATTTAGTAAAAAATATAGCTTTTTCTTACTACTTTATACTTAGTTAACACATTGGTTAAACGCGAAGGCACTTACAATTACTTTTCATTAATTTGAGCTTATTGTCATTTTGTTACCCTGTTATTTAGAACGCCCAATATTTTTTTTTTCGTTTTTTAAGTATCAAAATAAATAAAAAATACTCAGGTACGAAAGCATTCATGTTCAAGGCTAGGCGATCCTTGGATGACTTATTGGCGTGTGTTTTAAATTCATTTATAGATGTAAATAACTACAAAACATTATGATGGGCTCATGATTCATGACCCATGGTCCCATAAACAATATTTTTTTAACCGATATATCGGAATATACTTCATTACCGTTTATCTAGATTTTTACAAAGTAAAGTAGTAAAGTATAGGTATTCAAAGTTTTAACTAATATTAACTTATGAATCTAGTGTCTGATAAAACGTACGAATCATAATTATTACGTTCTGTTAAAAACTTCATGTATCAACGTATGAACTCATATAAACAAATTAAGTACGTGTTTTAAAAACCAGGCTGATAATAATAGACGATTCGCAAAAAAAATGATTTAGGGAAAACGTCGTTATAACTTGAATATTATTGCTTAAGTAGTAGGTAATATTATGTAGGGAACCCAGTAGCTACTTACTTAGGGCTCATTTTTCGATCGTTAAATAACCAGACAAATAATAAAGATGATTATGAGTTTACCACAAAAATTTCAACACGTATTCCACAATTCAAGATTGTTTGGCGATTGAATAGCTATTAAGTACGCACGTTTTTATAGTTTAAACCCCAGGATAGTAAGGGTAAGTAGGAAACATAGACATAGCGAGCGATCCGGGGAATGGCGAGGTTATAGACGCGGGCAAGGCGGCAGAGAGGGCTGTGCCATAACCCGGGGGTAACGCCGCAGACAGAGACGGGGGTAACGTACTATAAGTCGATAGCATGGGCGAGTTGTTTGCGTATGAGAATATAGGTGATGATGTGCCGTACGAGAAAACGGGTAGAGATAACGCGGGGGACATTTGCTGGGGTACGTAAGTCCGTTTCGCGGGGGGGGCTTCGGTTTGGGTGAACGCGCGGTCGTATGACCGTTTGGTTGGCAGTATCTGCGTTTGGGGGAGCATCTGGTAGGCGGGGGAGGGCGCGCGGAGGTATTGGGGCAGCGAGGGGAGGAGGAGCGGCGGGCGGAGGGAGAGGAGGAGGTTCTCGTGTTGTCGCGCGAGCAGGTTTTGGTGCGCGATGTGCTGCGCGAGCAGGCGGGGCGCGGGCGGCGGGGGGGACAGCAACGTACCGGGGGAGAGCACCTTGGGGGACGTGGCGGGGGTCACGCCGCCGGTCAGCACCAGGTTCATGTCGTCGCCTGAACACTGGAACACCTGGAATTACGACAGCCATGCCCGTTTCATGAACAATGCCTAAATTGTAGTTGACACCTATGACCATGAAGCTCATTAGATGGCAGGTTTTGTATACGAAAACTGTTCCCTATTGGTGTTATTGTGTTCCCTTATGTATTGTTGGTGAAATCGGGTAAGCCTTCAATGTTTAAATGCACAACTGATACTTTGATAAGTAACACTTAGATGTCTATTTTGCTCCAGCGAAACAAAAAGATTTGAAAAACTCAACCTTAAAAAGTTTTGTTCTTCTGGTGACTTTGAAGTTCACGCTAACAAAGATATGTTTCTGTTTTCAATATGTGGTAATTCGATTTCCAATACAACTTTGGATCTCCTCCTTCAGGGACTACAATACTTGCATCTTACTTAATTTTATAAATGCGAAAGTGTGCTTGTTTGTTCTTCAATCGCAAGCAAGGGATCGTTGTGACTTTTTTGCATGGCTATAGTTTAGGATCTGGAGAGTGACATGGGCTACTTTTTATTCCGGAAAATTGACGATTTCCCGTGGGACTTAAAAAAAACTTATTCCACGCGGATGAAGTCGCGGGCATCAGCTGGGTATTGAAATTGTTTGGCCCATATAGCTCAAAAAAAAAAAATTGTCGTCAAACGTGGACTCGCCATAAATACAGAATTAGTCCTTACCTCTATATACCGCTGCTTCTTTCCGAAGGTCATATACCGGTGGTGTTTCTGCTGTGCGCAGAGGAATGCGCTCGTTTCGCTGTTCATCTGTATGAACGCCTCTCCGCTGGGATGACCCTGCAGAACAACAGATCAAATCGTCTAAAACTCCTCAAGTTTTGGGAAACAATGACTTCATGAAAAGAATGTTGAATTATGCTGTGGCTGATGACGATGACACTTGTAAGTTTTACACAGTATGAAAATCTTAGTTAATTTAGTTACCTTTATTTTTATATGTCACCGTAAAATTGCAAAAACCGTTAGATTGTAATCTAACTAGCGAAATTGTAAAATGTCGACAGATTACAATTTAACGCATTATTTTTCGGTAGATTGTAATCCGTTAGGTATATTAACCCGATAAAACCTAAGTGCCCGACCGCAGACCGGGCACTACCTCATTATTAGGGGTTAAAGTATGAAATTGCAGATTGGTACTGAAAAATAGAAATGCATTTTTTTTTAATTTAACATATTTATTGAATCAAAATAATTAGCATTATTATCTATACATCGCTGCCATCTAATAGGAAGGTCATTTATGCCTTTGCGTTAGAACTCTGGTGATCTAGATTCGACAAACTGTGTGAAAGCATTTTGTACTGCCTCCTGAGAAGAAAACTTTTTATCACGTAGAAAATTGTCCAAATCACGAAAAAAATGGTAGTACGTTGGAGCAAGGTCTGGCGAATACGGAGGGTGACGAATGGTTTCTAATTGCAGTTCCTGTAGAGTTAAAACGGTTTTTCGTGCTGTATGAGGTCTCGCGTTATCATGGAGCAGTAATGGTGAAGATCGATTCATGAGTCGGCAGGCTGATTACGTATCATGCAAACGATTCTGGATAGCAAAAATTGTACAATATTTGCTGTCTAATCGAAAATTCGTATTATGTATCGTCGATACCTATTACGAATTTGCGATTAGACAGCAAATATTGTACAATTTTTGCTATTTTTGCTATTGCGAATCGTTTGCCCTGCGTAATCACCCTGCGGGTCTGTTTCAGTGCTAGTTTTGCTGTCATTGTTCGGAGTTCGGCACAGTAGACATCCGTTATATCCGTATGCCGTTAATGCTTGACCAGGGCCCGTATTCTCTAACTCAGTGACTATCAAAAATGAAAGCCACTGACATATATGTAATATACATTGAAGGTTTACTATGAAATAAAAAGTAACATTTCATAGTAAACCTTCAATGGATATTACATATATGTCAGTGGCTTTCATTTTTGATAGTCACTGAGTTAGAGAATACGGGCCCAGATCGGAGAAAGCTATAGTGAATTACACCATGCTAAGACCACCAAACAGTTACCATTACCTTTTTATTGGTACCTAAGCTTTGCTTTAGGACACTGTTGCGGCGTTTGATCTGGAGTCAGCCATTGCATTTTTCGCATGGTTTTTTTTTGTACGGTTATTGTAAAGAATCCACTTTTCATCACATGTCACAATTCGATCCAATATTCCTTCATTTCTGTGTCGATTCAACAAGGCAACACAAGTTTCAACACGCGTTTCTTTCTGCAGATCAGTCAAATCATGAGGCACCCATTTTTCATATTTTTTTAAATTGATTTGACGCAAATGAGTCAATATTGTTGGTAAGGTAACGTTTAACCATGCCGCTAATTTCTGGGTAGTTTGGCTCGGATCGGCTCCCACCATCACTTTCAATTCATTGTTATTCACCTGAGTGGGCGGTCTTCCACGTGGTTCATTCTTCAAATCAAAGTTTCCATCACGAAAGCGTTCATTAGCAGTCCCCTCTCCAAACGCAACATTGATATTGCGAGCTGTTTCTGCCGCGTTAGTTCCGCGTCGGAACTCGTATTCAAAAATCACTCGAGTTTTCGAAGTATCTATCTTTCTTGTTTAGCTGAATTAATCAAAGAACTGAAAGTCGATAATCGAATGTTGTACATTTTTTAAAAGAAGAACTACATAGGTACCATGTGAAAAAAGTTTCACTCAAAAATCTCAAACCATGAAGGTTCTATGTCAATTCGAAGTACCTATTACAATAAAACGGCAATTTCATACTTTAACCCCCATTATTTATGTCGAACCTTAACCCAACCTACAAGAAAGAGACAAGAAAACGTAAATACAACGAATATTTCAAAAATTCACACTCAGAACACCGAACGGTTCACAATCTGTCGACAGTTTACAATTTCGCTAGTTAGATTACAATCTAACGGTTTTTGCAATTTTACGGTGACGTATACTCACCTACAGTATAGTACCAATAAGAAGATGAATATATTTTATAGAGCTTACCTGGGAATTGTACACCATGTGAACGCCCTGCATGACGATGTTTTGTGCGAACTCGTCCAGGAATGTCAATATGTGCTCCACCTAGAATATTAGGTATTTTTAGAATTAGGAAGAAGAAAAGGTTGGAGTATTCAGTGGACTTAGCCTAAATTTTAGGTAACACCTAAGAATGACGAATATGTGACAGTTTGCACGTACACGAACTGTCACCTGATGGGCTTAGGTGTTCCCTAAATTTTAGGCTATGTTGGTGAAATGGGCTAAGTAGGTACATAAGGTAGGTAAGTAGGACATAGAGATAGGAGGTTATTTTGTGGCGATTACTAAAATTTTGTTAGTGCGAAATCTCACTGAATACATCCATGCCTTTTTTCTCAGACAAATGTATTTTCTTGGGTGGGAATTGGACTTTTAAAAGCTATCATGCCAAGTCATAGGGCTTACCGCTTACGCGCATGATCATAAAAGTACATATTTAGCCCCGTATTAATAAACCGACATCAATTAGCTAAGAACACGTTTTGGTCAATCTATGCTTACGACCGATACTTGAGATCCTGTTCTATTTTTGTTTTATTTTGTATTAATTTTCATAATAATTTAGAAAAAATGGAAACTTCTCCATTATTTATAGGCATCTGATATCGGTTTATTATTACGGGCGTCACTCTTGTCACTTCCCGTCCCACCTGTGCCTCGTAGGGCAGTCCTCGCAGCCGCACGCAGTCCTTGGCGGTGCCGGAAGTGATGACGTGTTGAGGCACCAGCGCCACAGGCAGCAGGCTCTCTGCCGGCGCGGTGGCTGTCGACGGAGTGCTCGCCTGACTTGTGCGCGTCTCCAATGACCGGTTTAGCACCTACAGATACGGATGAAAATAAAAATTAGAAGACCCCTGAATCTGAAAGTACCTTTGAGACGTCCCAAAGATACTGCAGCTGAAAGAAAGAAAGAAAAAAAAAACCGGCCAAGTGCGAGTCGGACTCGCGCACCGAGGGTTCCGTACTCAAGAAGTAGGTACTGAAGCAAAACAATCAGGCAAAAACCAATATGTTTATTTGACGACGAGTACGAGGTTTACTGTTAATATCAAAAAAACTATGCTAGTTAGAGCATTGGCTATAGTTTTCCTGTAAAATATACATAAATTTCTATTGACCATAATTATTTCAGATTTTTCGATTGGTAAACTCCGGAGATAAGGGGGGGGAACGGTATTTTTTTAGACTTTTTCCCCGATAAATCAAAAACTATCATGACTAAAAATAATTAAAAATCTGTTTTAGAATGTACAAAGTAAACCCTTTCATATGATACCCCCCACAGTACAGTTATCTCACTTTTAAATTTCAACCCTCCGATTTTCCCCCCTTTTTTTTAAATTCCAGTGTCTTTGGGCCACTAATATACACAACTATTCCAAATTTCATGTCGATAGCTTTGGTAGTTACTGAAATAATCGAGTGTGACGGACGGACAGACGGACAGACGGACAGACGGACAGACAGACGGAGAAAGTCGCACCATAAGGGTTCCATTTTACCATTTTGGTACGGAACCCTAAAAACGAGTGTGCTTTAGACCACACGACTGAAGTAAAACTTCTTTAACTACATCTAAAATCTTATATGTATGTATATATATGTTGGAACGCGCTTGCCTAGAATATGCTTATTCACATCTGTAATAGACAGTTGCGTTTCGTCTAGGAAACGTAACTGGCTATGAGAGAAAGAAAGAAAGAAAATGTGTGCTCGCACCTCTCTCTCTTGCCCCTAAAGTAATATACGAAACGTAATTCTCTCTCTTTCAATCTTCACTAACTTATGTGTCCCTCTCAACTTCCGTTCGCACTTTTCGTAACGCTCTCGTCAGCGTCACGCATTCACCAGCTTACTCCCCAAGTCAAGCGTGCTTAAAGAAGTTCTACTTCAACAGTTTATTCACCAGTGGTGTCACAGACAAAACAAGATACAAATGTAACACTTTCGTCTGTGTCATGTATAGCTATGCTTCGTTACCGTTTCGGTATCAAGTCGGATGAAGATTTGACTATGAAGCCGGCAAAATATTATGCAACACTCTACATGTAAATTATAGTTAATTTTACCTTTCCCTATATTAATCATATTGCATTTAAAAAGAAGTCAAGGAACTACAATACAAGCAGTACCTATTTGCTAAGAGATTAGTTATAAAATAAATAAGTACCTAAACCTTATTGTTCCTTGTCTATCATAGTTAAGTAAAAAGTTGCTTAAAACATCAGGTGTTTATGGACGACCCCTCACATTTATATGCGTATGATGGTAGGTAGACAACAAATTATTAAGCTGTTGCATAGCTTCTATCGCGGGCATTGAGCGTGGAGACCGGATCCAGAAATTCCGTAACGAAAAATAACCTAACACTTTGGTTGCTATGACTACTTGTGTTGTTGACTTCAATTTGATGAAAATAAAAATACTATTTTTATGAAAAGATGATTTTGGTTACTATGACTACTTGTGTTGTTGACTTCAAGTTGTTGAAAATATAAAGGTGAAATAATTTTAAAGAATTATGTTTTCAATAGTCCGGGTGTCCAAGGGGAATCAAAAACTTGAAGTCAACAACACAAGTAGTCATAGCAACCAAAATCATATTTCATAAAAATATTTCACCTTTATATTTTCGCCACACGTCTTTTTTTTTATTATTATAGGAGCCATTGACTTCGTAAAGCCTGCCAACCCGCATTGGAGTAGCGCGGTGGGTCTAAGCTCCTAATCCCCTCTCTTCTATGAGAGTGGAGGCCTGTGCCTCCTGTGCCTATGGGCTGTAGTGGTGGATAACCAGTTTTTGTTTTTTTTAAATGCATCAGAAATCGATAGTTTCTTAAAAATACTTTAATAAACCATTATCAATGTTTTCCAATAAAAATTCGATTTACATAATACTGCAATCCAAGCTAACGATTCAGTAAAACGGTTGCAGTAATTCCGATATATCAGAACAATAAATAACAATCTAAAACTGTTTATGTTGTACTCTTGGATTACGAAATGCACACGATAATGCTATGCAAGCACTTATGTTCGAAGTGCAAAATTCTAATACTTATGTCATTACACTAGCTGATGCCCGCGACTTCGTCCGCGTGGATTGAGGTTTTTTGGTTCTCGCGGGAACTTTTTAATTTCAAGGGATAAAAAGTTATGTGTTGTTCCAGACTATACCTAATCTTTCTCTGTGCCAAATTTCAGGCAGATTCGTTCAGCAGTTCTGACGTGATTGACTAACAAACATCCATCCGTCCATCCATCCGTCCAAACTTTCGCATTTATAATATTATTACTTAGTATAGATACATTAAAGTTGGTATTTATAAACGTTAAACTGCATTAGGTGCGACTTGAGATGAGAGTAACTTGGATCGTCTTTTGGAAGGAATTCACCTACTCAACCAATAAACCGCGTCGCTTCAACCGAAAATGGTCGTCGAACGCAACAGCTATTATGAGGCCGCCATTTTTATTGAGGTTTTTAAAAGCATCAATAAGTTAGTGCCTCAATATTTTGTTTTTGATGCGGTTTAATAATTTTACCAAATAGTTATATTAAGTATCAACTAAGTATCATTTCAAGATACGGAATCTTCGGGCAAGTCTGACTCGCACTTTGCCGGAATTTGATTATTTGCTAACTCTCGATCTATGGTAAGCGATAATGCGATCTCGATCTATGGTTTGGTAAAGGTACTTACCTAATAGTTATTCTGTGGCCGGGTAAGTTAAGACTGGTATGGTATAGAACCAACGACCTCAATTTACATAGACGGGCCCTGTCAAACAAAGAATGTAGGCGTATTTTTAGCAACGCCATCAACGCCATCTAGTCATAAAAGCGGGAACTTGCTTGCAACATCTTGAATGAAAGCTTGAAAACGTATGACTCGGTCATAGATAATATAGGTTATAGCCATAGAAGCCGTAAGGCCAGTTAGTAAAAAAAAAATATCATACAGTTTGCCACGGAAATTAAATGATTGCTTAATGGATAAAAATATTAAATAGGAAGATTAAATAACGTTTTTTTTGGAAATGTATAATTGTGACTTGAAACACTTACCTTAAAATAAAAATTGTACAGTGCCAAGCTAATAAGACTTTAGATGTTAACTTAAGAATAACAAATTATCTACACGACGAGCGACCGTGACTACGCTACGATGGGGACAAAGACAGGTTAGGAACGCGCTCTCAAAGTCGGATGCCCAACCCTTTTCTATGAAAGGGCCCATCTAGTACCTACATACATATCGATGTATAGAACTCATCTATGATGAGATTTTCAATATCCGATTAAAGTTATTGACGACTGATGTTTTGACAAATTTTGAATCGTAAATTCTATCAAAATTAATTCGTCATAAGGTTAACTTGGCGATTGGCCTCACAAATGTTGAAATAAATGGAATAGAAATCAACTTCCCAAAACAGTAAAGAATCAGCATGCCAAAACGTACCTACTTATCCGCCAAATGTTAGGACTGGCATAAAAATAAAAATAATACTTAATAAGAAATATAAATAACTCGTAAATCTAAATATAGCCGGAGTAGGTACAACTAAGGTATGATTTGAGTAGAGATATTATATCTTACCGGGCGTTCCAAGGGCAGGCTGTACATAAAACGTAGGTAAGCAAAATTACCGCAAATGCCTCCAGTCACATTGTTAGGTTTAACTCTCGTGGATCAGCATATATACCTATGTAGGTAGTTTATTCACAAAATGAGCCTCAAATTATACAGATCTAGCTAATGCCCGCGACTTCGGGCATTAACTCCTTAATTTTCCGGGATAAAAAGTAGCCCATGTCACTCTCCAGGCCCTCAACTACTTATACTCAAGAACAAAATTACGTCGATTCGTTGCATTGTTGCGGCGTGATTGAAGGACAAACCAACAAACTAATAAACCAGCAAACAAACACACTTTCGCATTTATAATATTGGTATGATTATTTGAAAAATACGAACAACCTATTAAGCGCCTTATCTACATAATGCTGAAAACTTTATGATCTAGGTACAACTTTTTAATAGACTTTGTAAATTCGAAAACAAACTTCAAAGTTTATGATGTACAATCTAGATTCTGGACACTATTCAGCTCTATTTCAATAGCTCAATAATCTATTTTTTTTATCTGTCCACCAGCAGTTCGTAATTTTTTTTTTTACTTTTTATCCCGGGAAATTAAAGAGTTACTTTTTATACCGGGATCAAAAAAATTAAGCCACGCGGACGAACTCGCGGGCATCATCTAGTATACTATATATATCAACTACATACAATACTACCTACATACAAAACATACATACAACACACAAACATACATACATATTTTTATTTATTATATACCCATTTTTTATAAGTACTTAATTAATTCGCAATTTTTAAAAGTGGTAGACAAAAACTATTTAGTAATATTATAGAAGTTTAATTCACGCAATAAAGCTGAAATAACTGATATATAAAAAAACTTCTTTGTTGTTGTTTTTAAAAACTTATATTTTATTCAATAGCAATCACTCCTTGACCTTACGTTGTTAGGTAAGCATTGTACAATGTACATATTATAGTAGGTACCTACTCAATTTTGCTGTAGGTACTCGTATATCTTTTGCAAGTTATCATGACTCGGTAATATCTGAATAAGTACCTAATTAAATTCTACAATTAATCGAGGAAATTAAGCGCCCTGAATATGTAATCTGAATGAATAAACACATTCAGTTGGAATGCGTGATTTTATTTTAATATTATATTTTTTAAGGCGCCATATTTGCTATACATTTTTTAATTATTTATTGTACTGTGTTTTTCTTGATCATAAGTTATATTCAAGGGGATTAAAAAAAAACCGGCCAAGTGCAATTCGGACTCGCGCACCGAGGGTTCCGTACTCAAGAAGTAGGTATAATTACCTTTGTTAATGAACCGCAAAACTAACTTTGTTTGTAGAGGTTTACTGTTAATATCAAAAAATTACGTTTGTTGTATGGGAGCCCCCCTTTAATATTTACTTTATTGATATTTAATTATTTATTTTGAAAGGTAATATACAAGTTAATATTCTGTGAAAATTTGAACCGTCTACCTGTTACCGTTTTTAATATTGAGCAAAAAAATACGAAAAAACAGGTTTATTGTATGGGGACCCCCCATAATATATATATTTTTTTAATTTTTAGTATTTGTTGTTATAACGGCAACGGAAATACATCATTTGTGAAAATTTCTGCTTTTTAGCTATCATAGTCTATGAGATACAGCCTGGAGACAGACAGACAGACAGACAGACAGACAGCGGAGTCTTAGTAATAGGGTCCCGTTTTTACCCTTTGGGTACGGAACCCTAAAAAGTAAAGTCATCATCTATTGCAGTCATTATGCATTGTGCATGGCAGGATATTTTTTTTATCATTCAAATCACCTTCAAGCCAGTCTTTCAAAGAAATCTTGAATATCTCTGTTCTGACAAGGTTAAAGGTTTGAAAGAGGGAAGAATTGCATTATAAACGAGCATAATATTATCAAGATTTAAAAAAGTTGGAAGGTAACTTGATAAGAAGTTATAATTTAAACAACTAATAAGCGGAGTCGACCTTTGCTTATCAGTTAGTTATCTTTAATCTTGAGTTTTACAAAAACTAAAAAAAATAAGTATGTTACTTAAGTCATAATCAACAACACAACTAAGATTGTTGTCGCAAATGTTTTATTTTTTATACGACTGCCTGAAAGAACGAGTATAGAAAAAGGAGTATATTGTTTTCAGGGTTCATATATGTATGTATGTATGTATGTATGTGAGTTTGTATATTCCACCATAACTTCTATAGGTGGCCGAAACCGATTGTGATAAATGAGGTAACGTTAGAACCCCTAGCTTATTCCGGGTGACATAGGCTAGTAAAATAAAAAAAAATGATGGGGTGACCATGATTCCGCATTAAAGACTAAAGTTGAAAATAATATTCGAAAATAAGATTAACTATATAATCATCATCTAGATTCTAGAAAATGATGAGTAGATTCTAAAAATATATACTTAACACTTTAGTTCAATATCCAGTGATTCACAAAAAATATCATTTAACAAAAATATGATTTTTTAATTAAACGACTGCCCAAAAAAGGAGTGTTATGTTTTCAGGGTTCGTGTATGTATGTGTGTCTACGGCAGAGCAGGCGTATTATATTAGGCGTTATACTAATTACAGTAAAAATATGTCAGTATCCGAAGTTTTATTGTCAAGGCTTTAATCGACCACATTTGTCAAAAGTATAGACTTTTACCATCACTAAAAATGGACTGTGCAATACCGCAGCAGTAAATAGGTTGTACGTTAATAGGCCAGTCAAGCGTTCAGTCAGAACAAGTCAAATTAAAGTACCAATTAAATGATAAAATATGATTTATCTATTTCACGTAGGACTATTTGTGTCACTTATGATACGTCAAGACTCTACCACCGGTTCGGTGGTACCATACTACGCTTTCTCGGCCCATATTCTGTTCAACCGATTTTGATGAAATTTGGTCTTTACCAAAGGGAATAAGGAAAAAGGGATAGGTTGTATCCCGGGGAAGGACATAGGCTACTTTTTATCCCGGAAAATTTAAAGGTTCCCGCGGGAATCAAAAAATGTATCTGTTCAATCGATTGTAATGAAATTTGGTACAGGGGTAGGTTGCATCCCGGGGAAGGACAGACTTTTTTTTTTAATCCACTACAAGTTAGCCCTTGACTGCGATCTCACCTGATGGTAAGTGATGATGCAGTCTAAGATTGTTCTGTATTCTGAGTCTAAGATGGTAGCGGGCTAACCTGTTAGGGGCATGGCAGTTATATTAAACCCATACCCCTATACGGTTTCTACACGTTACGTACAAGTTAGCTCTTGACTGCGATCTCACTTGATGGTAAGTGATGATGCAGTCTAAGATGATAGCGGGCTAACCTGTTAGAGGTACGGCAGTTATATTAAGCCCAGGCCCCTAGTCGGTTTCTACACGGCATCGTACCGGAACGCTAAATCGCTTGGCGGCACGTCTTTGCCGGTAGGGTGGTAACTAGCCAAGGCCGAAGCCTCCCACCAGGCCAGACCAGGGAAAATTCAGAAATTATAAATTCCCAAATTGACCCTGCCGGGGATCGAACCCGGGCCCTCCGCACGTTAAGACAACAGCGCTACACACTACGCCACGGAGGTCGTCAAACTAAACTAGACTACTTTTTATCCCGGAAAATTCAAGAGTTCCCGCGGGAATCTAAAAAACTTAGTCCACGCGGACGAAGTCGCGGGAATCATTTAGTTTATAATATTAAGTATGGATGTAGATAGCTAACCTGTTGTACTTCAGCAGTAGTAGATCTAAACAGCTCGATGTATCTAGACCCAATGAGCTTTCGATGTCGCGACAGAGCCTTGGGCGAGTCGTCCTCTTTAGCGAACAGCACAAACGCGTCGCCGGTCGCCCGCCCGTCTGCGCGCCTCACGAACAGCACCCCGTCTGCGCCGTCCAACACGCTCACTGGGTCGTCACCCGTTGAGAAGAATTCCAGCTGGAAATGGACAAGTACTTTAGCAATAAACCTTTAGCTAGTAATATAGGTAACACTGACTGCCTCGTTGGTCTAGTGGTTAGCATAGTCGACTGCGGATCACGAGGTCCTGGGTTCGATTCCCGGTCGGGCATAAAAGTTAGGTATTGGGTTTTTCAATTAAGAAATTCTCAGTGCCAGCCCGGAGTTGGAAGTTGGCGGTGTTTCACCCCCGTGCCTCGGAGAGCACGTTAAGCCGTCGGCCCCGGTTATTATCACTAACATGATAATAGTCGTTAAAGCCCGCCAACCCGCATTGGAGCAGCGTGGTGGGTCAAAGCTCTAATTCCCGCTCTCCTATGAGAGTGGAGGCCTGTGCCCAGCAGTGGGACGTTAATGGGCTGTAGTGATGATGATGATGATAGGTAACACTGGTTATCCACTATATATTTTACTAGCTGATGCCCGCGACTTCGTTCGCGTGGAATACGCTTTATTGAACTCCTTAATTTTCCGGGATAAAAAGTAGTCTATGTCACTCTCCAGGTCCTCAACTATACCAATGCCAAACATCACTTCGATCCGTTGCTCCGTTGCAGCGTGATTGAAGGACAAACCAACAAACAAACACACTTTCGCATTTATAATATTAGTATGATTTTAGCTATTCACACACAAACGGCCGCCATAAATAAATGATCAATCATAGAGTGTGGACTCTATGATTGATCACTCCATCAGACCAGTGTCGCCACTATCGAGGACCATACAGGCAGTGATGCCATGTTCACTTTTATAAAACAAGCTTTTATCGTCCGCCATATTGACTTTAGTGTGACGTTGTTTTGAGCACAACGGTTTTTAAATGTGAATGACAGGTTTAAGTTACATTTCAAACCTTATTTAGAGGATGTAGGAGAAAAGAACCTTAATCCATACGAAACATCAATTTTCACACAAGTATGATTATAATATGGGGCTCTTCGAAGGGCGGATAAACAAATATCTCAAAAGCCAGCAACGCATTGGCGGTTCCTCTGGTGCTGCAAATGTTTAATACGGTAATCTCGCACTTTTGCTCGTTATATAGGTACATATTTAAAAAAAAGAGTTCCCAGTTCTGTGATTCAAGTACTCACCACTTGTTGCGGTGTTGCGTCATAGGGCAGCCCTCGCATCCGCACTATGACCTGAGCTCCACGAGAGAGGAAGGCTGCCGCTTCGCACGTGGCTCCACCCGCCACCTGGAGAAAGTCACCGCCCGTCCCCCGGTACACCTGGGAAAGAAGTACTGATGGGTAATGCTCCGGTTTCGAAATGAAACGTACGTTAATGAAGGAACTAGAAGTTTAATTCGATATAATCCGCGACAATAGGTAAATCTATATGGTACAGGGTGTATCCCGCACTTTAGCCTGCGATATTCACCATACCACAGAAATCTTCCAAGCCACTCTCAACGTACCTACGTTTCACTCCTATACCGAAGCATCTTCAGGACCTGTTGACTCGACAATGCACGATTGTAAAGTTTGAAAATTCCGGAACTTTCTTGGACGTGTACCTAATGTAAATTTTAACCTTGAGTTAAAAGAGAGTGCTTTGGAAGATGTTGTTGTGTGGTGATGCGGATTCCTTGCTTTGTTGCTTGATTTTGCCGCAGGATGGGCACTTGGGCAGTGCATATTCGCTATAATCCGCCAAAACAGATAAATTTAGTTGTACAACATAAAGGAAAAGGTTCATTTTAGGCCTACTCTTGTACACTCTACCATGAATAGAGGAAAATATATAGATTGTATTAAAAATATAATAATTTAGAACAGTAAAGTAAATAACGAGAAAAAAATAAAAATGTATTTCAAGTTTTCAATACGTTTCTAAGTTGGCATCCTTCAGCCATAGAGAAGGCAGTAGACTGCGAAATGTATCAAATGTCATATCTGACAGCCACTGTCAAAATAAAGTTTTTTTCGTTTGAAAACGTCAAAAAATATGAACCCGCCATTGTTACCCACTCATGTTTAGTGTTGCTTAACTTGGAAAAATTAAATAATTTCGCCTCCGAAATTACGACGTATTCGTAGATTTTACCAATTAAAACTGGTCTAGTATTTTATTTTCCTTCATTTCTTTACTTGTACAAGATCAGGCCTACGCCCCATACAAATATGAACCGTCTCTTTTGTCTGTTTTGGCGGATAAATAAATAATTAAGCATCATGTTCCTCGGTCAAGAAGGATAGGTATTTTAATATAAGTTCAATATAATGGACAGCAGTCTCAACGAACGAACTCGGGTTTTGTCAAAGATGATAAGGTTACTCACCTCAATGTACCGCGAGCCGATGTGGTGTTTGTGTCGCTTAAGCGCCATGTCCCTGTGCTCCTGTGAGATGAACCGCACCAGCGCTTCGCCGTTGCGTCTGCCCTGGGGTGAAAGGCACAGTGCTACTCCGCCCCTGGAACATATATTATCTAACTAGAAACCTCTTCCACAACCCTAAGACTTAGAGCAATAAAGACTTTTTTAATTGCGAGATAGGCCTGCGCTTGACGGTCTAGGTTGGAGCGCACTTGCCTAGAAGATACTCATAGATCTTGCCTTGAAGGTACTTAAGATATACCAGGGAATACATGCGCTGGAAGGGCATTCCACATCCTGGCGGTTCGAATCATGAACGTAGAGCAGGTCCCGGTTATTATCACTAACATCTGATAATAATCGTTACAAAAACCCAAGAGTTTAATACTCTTAGTCGAGTCGTATGCGGAAGGACGTGGGAACCCACCGCATTATTATCCCAAGAAAACTCCTACCATTATGTGATCAATGGAGAGGGGTCACGACTCTCAGTAATGAGGAATACGACGCAAAGAGAGTACGACCTAAAGGTACTTACTTTGCAACATTGAGTCCTCGGAAAAACTTGGCGATATCCTGATCTGATGATTGCCAGGGGAGACCTCGCGCTCGCACTATACAGTTGCCGTCTATTTCATCATCTTTTGAGCTGCAACAAGAATAACATGTTTTCAGGATTAAATATGGCTGATCGAATATCTCAATGTTTCGAAGTCTAATTATTTTGGTTACTTTCACAGCATTATGTCATATTGTATATTGTTATGGGGTAATGCTGCTGATATTAATTCTGTTTTTGTGCTGCAGAAGAGGGCTGTTCGAGCCATATATAATATGGGTCACTAAGAGATAAATTTAAAGAAATCAATATAATGACAGTGCACAACCAATATATATTTGAAAATTTAGTATACGTGCATAAACACATTGATAAATTCAAGAAGAAAAGTGATTGTCATAATGTCAATACTAGAAATAAACATAAACTTGTAATGCCTACTTCTAGGCTTAGTAAAACTAGCAATTCATTTGTTGGAAACAGTGTCCGATTCTACAATAAGCTCCCAGAAGACATGTTGAAAATGTCTCTGAATAAGTTCAAAGTTAATGTAAAACGTAAACTCATTAAAAAATCTTATTACCATGTAAAGGATTACTTAAATGACAAGGAAGCTTGGCAATGATTTGATCTATTGGCTCTGATAGTTCCTTAGTTAAGATGATTTGTGAAATGGTGATAATGAAAAAAAAAAAACCGGCTGAGTTTGTTGTGGGCTCTTCTCAGACCAGGGCGCGTTTGGAACCCTCGTAGCTTTAGTTTTAAGATACCGTTACTGATTATCACCATTATATATTATGAAAAACTCGACGTCAATAAGTGTAGTATACCTACCTAAATTGAATAAACTCCGGTTATATTACTTTACTCTATGGAATAAACGTTATTTGACTTTGACTTTGACTTTAATAATTTTAAAATCAATAATTTACTGGTGGTTCGTCCCGAACATGTCCTGAACTTAAGACCTCGCGTCCTATGAGTTCGGACGGTAGTAAGATAATTATATTCAGACTTAAAAATAGGCGTGCAACCTATTTTATTAGACGTAAAACATATTTTTTCACGTCCAAATACGAAATTAATACCGAATTGTCGAACTTGCACTGGTACGTCGACCGTCTATCAATAACTTCTGAATTTGTGAACGTAGTTAATTATCTACTTACTTCAAATTTAAACATAATACATAATTATGTTGACTTTCAGCCAGATACTTTATAAGCAAAAAGTTATAAAAATATTTATTTCAGGGGGGCTATCATAGACAAGATATTCTCAGTATTGAATTAGCAGGTTTGCCTGCGGCCGACGAGGTCCTGGGTTCGAGTCCAGAGTCGGGCCAAAAGTAAGTATTGGGTTTTTCTGACTAGAAATTCTCTGTACTAGCCCGGAGTTAGGAAGTTGGAGGTGCTTCACCCTCGTGCCTCGGAGAGCACGTTAAGCCGTCGGTCCCGGTTATTATCACTAACATGATAATAATCGTTAAAGGCCGCCGACCCGCATTGGAGCAGCGTGGTGGGTCTAAGCTCTAAATCCCGCTCTCCTACGAGAGTGGAGGCCTATGCCCCGCAGTGGGACGTTAATGGGCTGTAGTGGTGGTGGGATATTTCATTTAATCCATGGAATACAGTTTTTACGAAATACGCAAACCCGCTAACAGAAGGCGTTGTGCGATGTTAGGTGGCGCTTCATTATTGTACACAGTATCACGTATTTGTTAATGAAATCAACAAGTGATTGGATAAGATTTAAATTTATTTTTTCACATTTATAATTTTTGCAAAAAGTACCGCTTCCGGTACTTTTAAAATAAAGGATACACTTATCATTATTTCCCAATCGCCATACTTTACTAATATTCTAAATGTGAAAGTGTGTCTGTCTGTCTTTCTGCTACGCTTTCACGGCCCATCTATTCGACTGATTTTGATGAAATTTGATAATTGGTACAGGGATAGGTTAAGTATACCGAGGAAGGACATAGGCCTCTTTTTATTCCGGAAAATTCAAGAGCTCCCGCGGGAATCAAGTCGCGGGCATCATCTAGTACTATAATATATATTAATTTACAATATTTTTAACACAGGGATTTTGATGAAATTTGGTATAGAGATGGGCTGTATCCCGGGGAAGGACATAGGCCTTTTTATCCTGGAAAATTAAGGAGTTCCCGCGGGAATAAAAAAACTTAACGCGAAACGGGCATATCAAGTAAATATTTTTTTTTATTTCGATCAACAGAAAAGCATTTATTAGACTAGGCTTACATATTACATACAGTGGGGCAAAAAATTCAACGTTACTTTATACCAAAAAGGAAAAATAAAAGTAAGTAAGTAAGTTTTGACGACCCCCGTGGCGCAGTGTTGAGCGCTGTTGCGAGGTCCCGGGTTCGATCCCCGGCAGGGTTTGGAAATTTATAATTTCTGAATTTCCCTGGTCTGACCTGGTGGGAGGCTTTGGCCGTGGCTATAAGTTACCATCCTACCGGCAAAGACGTGCCGCCAAGCGATTTAGCGTTCCAGTACGATGCCGTGTAGAAACCGAATAGGGGTTTGGGTTTAATATAACTGCCATGCCCCCTAACAGGTTAACCCGCTACCATCTTAGACTGCATCATCACTTACCATCAGGTGAGATCGCAGTCAAGGGCTAACTTGTAGTGGATAAAAAAAAAAAGTAGGCAACTATCATGCACCCGTTTTACAGACGTTGATTTACTTAGGTAAATACTTAATATTATCGTCAAGAACCATCCGATTAGGCAACGTTTATCATTTTAATCGGTTAGCGACGGGGCGGAAAATTGTTTTTTTATCCTTGTGTGTTATCAAAGTTATCAATTAACTGTTTATCGAACGAATACGTTTTCAGTTTTTATGTACACTGAATTGAGTAATACGGTAGTTGAATTTTGATAAAGCTGCCTTTTCACCAGAGATGTGCAGGGTAGCTAAGCGGTGAGCGTAAAGCTAAACTACGAAACTATGTGTCCATTTCCGATATAGGAATCCGCACTGGGCTGGCGTGGTGGACTATGGCTTGAAACCCATCTCATTTTGAGAGGAGACTCGTGCGCCGCATGATGGGTTATGATGATAAGTCTGTAGTTCTGTACCTAGCGGCCGAATGTTCTTCGACACCCCTTGAGAGATCTGGAAGTCCACCGCATTTTGATCCCAAGAAAATGACGTACCTATTAATGGAAAATGGGTTCAAAGTAAAAAAGCAGATGAACTGCGAGTTGATGTAGAAATTAATAATTATAAGTAGACGTTTAAGCTAAATTAATATTAGGTACTTAATTAATAGCCCATAGGCTAGACGGATAGACAATAAAGTTGTACTCGTTTCTGTATGAAATTGCGCAGGTAAGGAAAAATAGGTATAAGCTATGAAAATTGTCTACAATTGGAAACAAGTGGGTTTTATCAGAGCCCCACGAAGGCCCGCCGCCTTGGTCACGCTTTGCGCCGAGTTGAATGTGTCGTAAAACGTAATGCCAACACGCCACGTATACTTTCGATTGTTCAACGAGTAATCTTGTTGGTTTTGAAACGTTTGCGGGCTTTACCTAGTTCTGTTGTTACTTATTCAGTTTGACTTCGAAAAACCAAAACGCCCTGCCGGCTTCCGTTTTTCCATCCGTTCCTAATATTGGTATCTTCAAATTAAGAGTGAATAGGCATCTTCTCTAGGCATCTTGCCTAGAAGATGCCTTTTTTTTTTCTTTTTTTTTTTTACTAATGGGCTGTAGTAAAAAAAAAAAAAAGGCATCTTCTAGGCAAGCGCGCTCCACCTTAGGCTGCATCACTACTTGCAGCAAGTCTGATTGCGGCCAAGCGCTAGTATCTATAAATTTAAAAAAAAAAAACAACAATTTATGCGTCGGAGTTCCCAACGTGATGGAATGGCGGCCTCGCATCAGAAAGCGTACGTGGCCGATCTCCACATGTAGAAGTCCCTTTAAGAAACTGCTATGTCAGGCCTCCACTCCTCCATGCATCGTCATCCTCACTGCTGAGGGTCGTGATCCTTGCCACGGAGTATCTTTTCTTTTATGATGTTGCGCCATCTTGGTCTGTCCGTGGCATGGTGCAGAGCAACGTGGACTGGTGTGCCGAGTGTGGTGCTCATTTGGTCGGCCCAACGCATAGGGCTACGTCCTCTTGGCCTCTTTCCTTCCACTTTGCCCGTTAGCAGTAGCTTCTCCAGATTGTCAGGGTTTCTGCGGGCAATGTGTCCGAAGTACTCGAAGGTTCTCCGTAGGCATGTGGTAGATAGCCTGGTCGTAATCTTCAGTTGATTTAGGATGGAAGCGTTGGTTCTGAAAGCCGTCCAGGGCATCCTAAGCATTTTCCTCCAGCACCACATCTCAAAGGCATCTATGCGTTTGCGGTCTGCAGATCGGAGAGTCCATGTCTCAGAGCCATATAAATAGATAGAAAAAACCAGGGAATTCACCAGTCTCTGCTTTGTGCGTGTCGATATATCTCTGCTACTCCAGATCTTCGACAGCTGGGACATAGCATTTTTAGCCATGCCAATCTGCCTGCGCACTTCTGGTTCAGCTGAACCATTGTTGGTTATGCAAGAGCCAAGATATACACCACTTCAAGTTTGAACGCTCCAGTACGATTTATTTCAAGCTGCTATGTCAAGCAGACGACGTCTAATCGGTTGGACGACGACTTTGGTGTTCGGTAAATATAGCTGCAAAAACATTATACATACTGATTTATTATAACAATGTTATTCAAATTGAACTGCAGATTAAACAATTTTGTGGTAGACGCGCGTTTGCGCTTGTTTTGTACGGATAAAGGTCGGGTCAGGAGTTCGATGCTGGACGATACGCTATCGATTTGACATTGGCAGTATCTTCTCTAGGAAGAAAAATAATAATCCATGCATTGAATGAGAAATCTAAAAAGACGAACTCTAGCTCTTCTATTGTTAGAAGGAAGTCAAAAGCACGAAAACATTTTCCGAAAACCCAAAAAGTACAATATTGAGCAGTCATTAAACCGTTAAAAGGTGGAAAGTCAAACTACCTGAGTTAAATGAAATTGCTACAAGGGTATATGTATTGAAATTAGCCTTGAAGAGCACTATAAGCAACGGCGTCGCCTTTTCTCTCTACGGTCACGTCGGATAGCCGTCCCGTCGGACTTTGAGAGTGAGGGAACAGAGAGTGCACACAATAATATCATCTTCTGCTTAGTTTACTAGTATCCGTTAAGATTTTTTCATCCCATCTATTCGAAAAGGACGACTTGGTTCGCCTTTAAGTGCGCCCAAAGGTGGTGTTTTCTATAAGGAACTTTTAGCGGGCAGGAATGAGCTTTTAATCCTCTTTATTTGAAAAAGTGCGCCGCAATTATCTTTGCCGCGCACTTTTTTAATATGGAACGTCTTAGTGTTAAGCGCCAAAGAAATCGAACGCAATTAATATTGTTTGAATAAAGACTGGCTGGTACGACGGCCCATAGTCGCGCCGCCACCGGCTGAATAAAAAAAAGGAAACCAAATTAAAAACGCGCGAACTACAGCCCGCGTTTTCGTAAATTTTCACGGATTGTTAAAAATTCATGGTTTTATTTTGAAAAATGAGTTCTTCAAGTGACAGTGAAAGTATAGAATTATGTCCTGAAAGTATTAGAACTGACGCAAGAAATGTGATGAATAATCTATTACTTGCAAAATCCCGGGAGAAAGCTATGAAAGCTATGGTAATTTCCAATTGGCGACAAGAATTTTTCAGAATCTGTGTTTTGGCCTACTTCCAGTAAGTACTTAGCCAAAACTAAACAACCTTCCTCTCTTTGGAGTACCTACTCAATGCTAAAATCAACAGTCAGTTCTAATAACGACGTAAAACTGGACAGATATTCGAAATTAATAGCGTATCTGAAGAGGATGTCTTATGGATTCGTAGTTTTATTTTCTCATAGAGGGTGATGAAAAGTAGAGTGCATCACTCGGGCGCAAAATCATTATTAATTTAATACCCACGACGGAACGGAGATGGTATAATATTATGTGTTTGCCCTAAGAGGTTGTGCCGGTTTGTTTGTTTGTGCACTTTTTTATTACCACTTTCCTGGATAGCTATTGGACCGATTAAAATGTGTTTTTTTGTATGAGATATGTATAGCGTCTGAGAAGGTTCTTAACTTCTGAGATATGTTTTAAGGCCATATAAGTCCACCAAACTGCGATGCAATCGTTATTTTTAATTGTTGTGTGTCACCTTGTTATATAAACCTTTGAGTGTTTCCCACCGTGCATCGGTGTTTGAGCTCCGATTAGACAATGTCGGTTGTACCGTGGCAACGGATACTAATATCATAACATAGAACAATGGGCGGCGGGCGCGCGCACTCGCGATTCGCGAAGCATACACAGGGAAACGTGGATTTGTGTGTTAGTAATCATCATCTGATTATGATCAATGATCATAGATTATGATATTTCTAGCTGATGCCCGCGATTTCATCCGCGTGGATTAAGGTTTTTTGATTCCCGCGGAAACTCTTTAATTTTCCGGTAAGTAGCCTATGGCCTATACCAACATTAAAATCTGTTAAACAGATGGGACAAACAGACAGACACACTTTTACATTTATAATAATTAAGTATGGATGATGTTCGTCATCACCACCTGTATTAATTGTAGTGTGATCTCGCCAAAAGGCTAATTCGAATTTAATCATTCATAGATTCTTACAAATCGAAAACCATGTATGAACATGAACTACGAGTATAAAGATAGGTATGAGTTTGATAAGCTCGAATGATGACGATTTGGGTTAGGTTAGTGTCAGTAAACTGTCTTGACTCTTCTGCGGCTTTTCGCCAGAGCAACTATTTCGGATGCTTCAGAGAAACGCACAACATTAGGTAAGTATAGCCCTTTCCATAGTTCTCTGAGTGTCTTTGAATTGTAGCGGTAATATGCTAAGCTTTCAAAAAATTCATGATTTCAATTAAATCTATAGGTCAGGGCAGGTCAGCCAAGACGTTTGCTGTAACAAAATTTTACAATACCTCACGTAATACGTTACACAAAATCTATACTAATATTATAAATGCGAAAGTTTGGATGGATGTATGGATGGATGGATGTTTGTTACTAGGTATATCACGTCAGAACGGCTGAACGGATCTGGATAAAATAAGTCGCAGGCATCAGCTAGTAATGGATAAAAAGAATGATGCATACAAGAACGTGTCGAGTCGAACCAAATGATGTTAATACCCTGTGTATACCTAAAGCATAAATCTAAGTCTAAAGTCTAGATGCATAATTACTCATTAAGAATCGTCTTCATTTGTCACCGTGTTACTCAATAGCGGTAATGCCATAAGCACGTTTCGCTTACGTTTCCGATTCGGCGAAAAAAACTATACACCGCATTAGTTCACGTTGTGTGAGAGACCACAGGGAGATTTCCTATACGTCACATATTCCAAGGCCTTCATACTTCATACTTAATATTATAAATGCGAAAGTGTGTTTGTTTGTTGGTTTGCCCCTCAATCATGCCGCAACGGAGGAACAGATCGACGTGATTTTAGGCATGGGCATATTTGAGGACCTGGAGAGTGATATGGGCTTCTTTTCATCCCGGAGAATTGAGGAGTTCCCGCGAGATTTAAAAAAAACTTAAACCACGCGGACTAAGTCGCGGGCATCAGCCTGTATTGTATGAAACTTATAACATAGTGAAACTATAATAACATAACTTATAACTATGAAATTGAAGCTATCGTGTCGGTAATGTACTACATTGGAAAGATCCCCATAATGTACCTAGTACCTACTTACATATTTCAATGAAAAAATAGTGAAGTATTTTTTTTACATAAATCTAAATTCTCGCCACGAAAAAAAAATCTCTGATGAAAGTGGTTGCAAAAAAAATCATATTTACATGCAGTTTACATGCGTATCCATTTTTTGTTTGTTTTTTGTTAACTTGAAAGTTTAAGTACCTATAGGCATATCAATCCAAACTTTGAGCTTATTGTTAATTTATGTTTTTGGTGTTTTCCAAGGGTCTAATCACGATTGATATGTTAAATGTTTAGCTTAGCTTAGCTTTCTACCCGAGTTCCACCCGCTGGCCGCTGCCGTCAAGATTTTTTGACAGTAATCTCTTCGTCTATTTGTTTACATTTAAAACTCTTGGGCTCATTTACAACCTCCGATCAAATGGGATTAATTAGACGTTTTATTTGACGTGTTTTTGACATTTTTTTTTAGCAAACACACCTAAGTAACCTAGTTAGAGGTGGCCTTAATACCTAATTGTGCTCTAATTTGATTCAGTTTTCTATGATGACAAAATTGACAATCTTATCTGAGCCGATGACAGCGTCGCTAGTATCGATGAGAAATAAAATAAAAACAAAAACTAAACAGGCATAAGAATTAGTTCCAATTTTAGCCACATGGTCTGATAAGTTTGGACTGTCAGTAAGTAGGTATTTATGATATGACGATACTTTATAACCCGAAAAGTATTTATACGGATCGTCTTAATACTTTTATTTTACACTTTAACTATAAATTAGACTCTGCTCTATAATTGATAGTCAAACGAACTTACCTGTAAGTGAAGTTCGACTGTAATTAAGCGAAGTTGTCGTTTCGTCCGATGATGATAAGAGATCATCATTATCATCGAAGGACGAAACGACACGAGCATAAATATGTGGATTTGTTTTTAAAACTTTAATAATATAATTCTTGTGACAAACGTGATGGCATGACCTGTATTATGTAATCGCAACAAATTATAGATAACATCGTTTTGGATACGTTTCGTAATCGCTGCAAAAATAGTAGGTACTTGAATATCACGCAAGGACAAAACTTTTATTTATTTCTATTGATTGAATGATCCATTGAGGCTCTACCAAATAATTCAGAGAGTGGTATTTAAGAGCGTTAGCTTGTCATAGCATATTATCGTTATAGCTATATTTTATTTATTTATTTTTTATTGTTTATCTTTATCCACCGACACAAAAGGTGATACCAATATGACCGCTGAATCAGTAGAGCTCAAACGTATAGACCGATTTGGATCCAGTTTTATAAACAAAGGCGGGTTCATCTTAGTTGTGTTTAATAAAAATCTGTTTAGCTATTTAAGAATTATCAATTCTTTTCCCAACCCCGGTGTAGGGATCTCTGTTATACATTTGATATTTTTGAGAGTTCGTTTTAATGTGGCTGGGTTGTTTAAATTATATAGAGAGAATTCCCTGAAAACCTTTATGCTTATTTAAAAATTCCTCTTTTTACAGACTTCTATTTAGCTTCACATGCATATTTGTATGTATGTATGTGGAGTACAAATCTTGCATCTGAAATTTGGAACACAAAATATGTAACTTCGACTAATGACAATGCAACAATATTGTACCATGGAGGTAATCACAAAATTGAGCGTCAGGGAGGTGGACATGGTCCTCGAATTCTCAACATAACTCTATCGTGATAGGGATCATTGGATTCGTCTTGATACGTACCTCTAGGTATATCAATGCCCGGAGATGGCTGGACAAAAGCTTGTTTTTGAAATACAAGTTTTTGAAATATTTTAAGCAGTGTCGGATAGTGTAAAGGTATCTTAAGTACCGACAGACGTGGTCGACGGTATGTCGTTTGGTTTGACGAGGCAAAAACGTGGTATTGTAATAAGAGTTTAGGAGTCGGTCCCGGCTCGGGTTACACGCTCCTTCGACTTGGGGCGATATACTCGAGCGTTCTAACTTCTAACTGTTCCATGTTCATATTTTGTTTTTTCTAATATTGGGTGGATACATTTGGAAAAGTAGTTCACAGATCAAATTAATATCAGTTCCATTTATATAACATCTTGCATTATGCGTGTCAAGTCTGACCTTGAACCTGCGTGGTAGAAGATTTTATCTTAATATTAGGTAATTGCGAAAGTAGCTAGGTGTGTACAGTATCTGTTTGTTCACGTTTCTGAACTATAAAACAAATACATATGTTTGCTACGCTTTCCAGGCCTATCTTTTCAACCGATTTTGATGAAATTTGGTATAGAGATAGTTTGCATCCCAGGGAAGGGCTATTTTTTATCCCGGACAATGACGGGATAGGTTCCCGCGGGAATCCACTTACAAAACTTAATCCAATTCCACGGCGGACGAAGTCACCGAGTTTAGTTGGTAGCCTGGTACAAGAGTGGTTATAGTTCTTTAACTCATGATGAAGATATATAGTGTTTAATGTCTTACTTATGCTTCAATCAGCTCTGGTCGAGTGATAAGTGGGTAACACTACTAGTCTACTACCATGATCATATCCAGATAAAGAGCCAAAAAAACCCAAACAAGTTCTCTTTACTTCCCAAATATAGAACTTAAGCAACGCAACAGTGGGTTTTTCTGTCTGTTGCATTTTTCGACTCAACCGCTTTGCTGTTCTTGTCAAAACTTGGAACAGAGATTTCTTATATCTTATACACTGAAATAGGATACTTTTTATCCTGGAAAATCAAGGTTTTAAAGTTCAGAACTAGACGTACACGAACGCGCGGGCATCAGCATCCATATATTTCCATATATTTCCTTTCCATATCCATACTAATATTATAAATGCGAAAGTGTGTCTGTCCGTCTGTCTGTCTGTCTGCTAAGCTTTCACGGCCTAAGTACTCAACCGATTTGGATGAAATTTGGTACAGAGATAGGTTACATCCCTGGGAAGGACATCTTTTTATCCCGGAAAATTGAAGAGTTCCCGCGGGAATCAAAAAATATATCTGTTCAAGCGATTTTGATGATAGGTTGTATCCCGGGGAAGGGCATAGGCTACTTTTTATCCTAGAAAATTTAAGAGTTCCCGCGGGAATTTAAAACATAAATCCACGCGTCTCTATCTAGTCATAGATCTTATATCCTTTATTATTTTCTCTAGAATGTAAGAAGCTAAGAACATATATCAGCTTTCAAACCATAGGTATAAGCTCCGCTTTTATCACAAAAGAATGGCAAAGAAACAACAAATAAATGCCATTCTAGAAGCCATCAAAAACTCATACTCTATAATTAAGTGTATTGTAACAATAATGTTTTCCACATAATACAACTCATGAAATGATTAGACATTTCAAATTCCTATATCAGTGTAGAGGCGAAGTAATTATCTTAAAGCTATCAACACTCACCTTATTATCTCAAGTTGCCGACTGCCGATAAAAAGCTACACCAAAAAGTTCCAAAAGAATATCACAAAACAAACACTTGCGTAGGTCAACTTAGAAACTCATTAAGCCGTATTTTTTAGTACACGTGTCGTGGGTACAATGTTTTTTGGGCTATTGTTTGGGTTACTTTAAAGACGTCCGCACCGCGCGACGCTTAGTCGAAGAATGCGATTTGTGACGCTTGCGGTAGCCTAGCGCTGCGCAGGAGTTGATATGGCTCGTACAAAGCAACTTGGTTTAATTTCTTTGCTGATAACACAAAAGTACATAAATATAAGTGTTTGTTTGCACTAAAACTTTATTTATAGTTACGTAAAATCGATTCGAAGTCGTTTTATCGGCTGGGTTTATGTAGTGAATGGTGATATCGTCTGAAAATAGAATTTTAAATTATATAGAAATTCCGTGATAGCAATACAAGTGATCTCTAAAAAAAATGGGAATTTCTTTTTAATCGATGATGTGGCTTCGTCTTATCTTACTAACTAGCGAATGCCCGCAACTTAGTCTGCGTGGTTTGAGGATTTTTGGTTCCCGCGGGAACTCCTTAATTTTCCGGGATAAAAAGTAGCCTATGTGCTATTCCAGACTATAATCTATCTCTGTGCCAAATTTCAGCCCGATCCGTTAAGCCGTTGGGGCGTGATTGAGTAACAAACATCCATACATCCATACATCCATCCAAACTTTCGCATTTATAATATTTATTTGATTGATTGATTGATTGATTGATTGATTGATTGATTGATTATGGATGTTTGTTGCTCAATCACGCGCCAACGGCTGAACGGATCTGGCTGAAATTTGGCACAGAGATGGATAATAGGTAGTCTGGAATAGCACACAGGCCCACTTATAAGGCCAAGCGGACGTTGTCAGCTAGGCATCAGCTAGTCAGCTAGTACAGAAATAAATGTACACCCTATACAGCCTTAAAGGCACTGCATAGCCCTAAATTTTCACCACCATGTACCTATACATAAGTAGAAGATTATTTTAAAGCGATTTTTAGAAATCTATATATATGTCACCGTAAGATTTTAAAAACCGTTAGATTATAATCTAACTCGCGATATTGTAAACTGTCGAAAGATTACAATATAACGCATTATTTTTCGGTAGATTATAATCTGTTAAGTAGGTATATTAACCGATAGAACCTAAGTGCCCGTGTGGGCACTACTTGATTATTTATGTCGAACCCTAACTTAACAAAGAAAGAGACAAGAAATCGTAAATACAATGAATATTTAAAAAATTTACACTCAGAACATTGAATGGTTCACAATCTTCCGACATTTTACAATCTATCGAGAAAAATAGCGTTAGATTACAATCTAACGGTTTTTGCAATCTTACGGTGACATAATATATAAAATTCAAAGTCCCGACTGTCTGACTGATTGACTGATTTATATATCAACGCACAGCCTAAGCCGCTGGTCCTAGAGACATGAAATTTGGAGAGTGTGTTCTTTGTGAAGACTAGGTATCCAATAAGAAAGGGTTTTTCGAAATTCTACCCCCAAAGGGGTAAATTAGGGGTTGAAAGTTTGTATGAAATTCCGTCGTTTTTCAAATAGCCATGAAACTTGGTATATGAGCTACGGGTTTAGAATGAAGAAATACGTGTTTCACAGTTTCCCCCGACCCCCAAAGGGGTGAAATAGGGGATGGAAGTTGGTATGAAAGGCCTTCATTTCTCAAGATATTTTTCTAGTTCTATCAACGAAACTTGATATTTTGGCTTTCGGTAAAAAATAAAGAAGTATGTTTGTCACAGTTTATAAAAATTCTACCCCCAAAGGGGTAAAACAGGGGTTGAAAGTTTTTATGAAAGTTCTTCATTTATAAAGTTATAGCCATGAAACTTTCTGTTTCATTTGAGTATTTGAGTATTTGAGCTTTCGGTTAAATATAAAGAAGTATGTCTTTCACCATTTTTTGAAAATTCGACCCCCAAAGGGGTGAAATAGGGGATGAACGTTTGTATGAAAGTACTTCATTCCTCAAGATATTTTTCAAGTAATTTCAACGAAACTTGGTATTCTGGCCTTTGGTAAAAAATAAAGAAGTACGTGTGTCACATTTTTTCAAAATTGCACCCCCAAAGGAGTAAAATAGGGGTTGAAAGTTTGTGTGAAAGTCATTCATTTTTTAAGTTATACTCCATTATACTTGATATTTGGAATAAGAGATCCACAGTTTTTGTAAATTTTATCCCCAAGGAGGTTAAATAGAGTTTGTCCTTCAATCACGCTGCAACAGAGCAACGGATCAACGTGATTTTTTTTCATTGGTATAGTTGAAGACCTGGAGAGTGACATAGGCTACTTTTTGCCCGGGAAAATTAAGGAGTGCCTGTGGGAATTTAAAAACTTGTGTTACGCGAACGAAGTCGCGGGCAACTGCTAGTAGGTGATAAAATTGCTCACTTTGCTCGCTAGCATTAAAGTTCCCTAAGTACTCGTATTTATACCTAATATTATAAATTCGAAAGTTTGTATGGATGGATGTTCGTTAATCAATCACGCCAGAACCGCTGAACGGATCTGGATGAAATTTAGTATAGAGATAGATAACAGGCTATTTTTTTTAAAGAGTTCCCGAGGGAATCAAAAAAACTCAATCCACGCGGACGAACTTGTGGGAATCAGCTAGTGTCATGTAATTATAATCTATACGTATATGCGCTTAAATACTGTACCTACATATTTCATAGTCATATATTATTAAGTTGTTTGTTTATTTCGTGAGAGGGTACATACTTCATAGTCATAATATATGTAGGTAGGCATTATCAAGTTGTTTATTTCGTGAGTGGCTTCGGTTACATAATGTTTTTTTGTTAGTCTAGCAAAAAAATTCGACATGTCAACTACCACTTGCAGGCAATAATTCACTTTTTTGTGCGAAACTAAAAGACATTTGACACCAAACCATCGATATAGCATTGTTTTATTTTTTGATGACGCCTGGAAACCTTGCACGTTTTAAATAATTGGGTATTTGATAAATAGTCAAATCAGCAACTTTTTTCAAACGTCAAAACGCGTGCTTAGTACCTATGGGATTATGTATGAAATTTTGAATTGTGACGTCATCAAAGTTCGACGCACTTTTTTACTTTAATCGATAGTTTAAAATGGTTATTCAACACAAAACTAGCAAGGGACGTGGATACTGGATATTCTTTTGGGAGATCCCTTATTTAATAATAACTAAAAAAATATTTATTTCGCTAGTAGTAAAATACCCAATTATGTTTGAAATAGCCGGTAGAGCTATTGAAATTTTATCGTAAGACAATTTGTGCCGCTTATAATAAGTAGACAAGACTACTAGAGTCTTTCACTCTTCAACCGGTTTGGAGATTTGATTCTACTGAGAAGAGCCGGCATGAGCTTTATTCTATGATAGAGATTTTTTATTCCAATATTCTTTTATAATCTAAGTTTTCTTGCTTATCAACTTCCCTATCAAAAACAGCTGCTCTTAATTAAGGGTAAGTAACCCATCACCGTATATCCTCCAACTACTTGCAGGGTCTTTTCGACATAGAGCTCTCTTGTCTGCAATCCTTTCTTACAAGTTAAAACTTACAACCCTAGAATGCGGAACCCCCGCGGTACACTATAAATATATCAAACGAAAAAAACTACCCCACAATACTTTGAAATTCTTAATTAAGTACATATTAGAACCCATAATAACTGTTCTACTTCTGTACTTCCGTACCATCATTGCTAGAGCTATATGTATAAACTTATCCAGATATATACATATCAGCTTATCCAGATATAATATTATGTAAGTAATACACCATTAATGCAGAGATCAATACGTCGATCCCCATTCATGCGTTGTTATCAAGTTATATCAGTCATCCCCCACTCCCCGCGTCCTCTACTCAACTGCCAGTCACCTCTGTGCTGTCACAGGCTACAGTCTACACTGTGGCACATAATGATTTATGGCTAACCGTTGTATTAATTATCTCCTTTTTTTGGTCCTTGACTGCAGCTCACCTGATGGTAAGTGATGATGCAGTCTAAGATGGTAGCGGGCTAACCTGTTCGGGGCATGGCAGTTATATTGAACCCATACCCCTAATCGGTTTCTACACGACATCGTACCGGA
The DNA here is from genome assembly GCA_963932025.1 of Erebia epiphron. Taxonomy (NCBI): domain Eukaryota; kingdom Metazoa; phylum Arthropoda; class Insecta; order Lepidoptera; family Nymphalidae; genus Erebia; species Erebia epiphron. Next base: position 5,818,994 of record OZ009948.1, read on the forward strand.
ATGCTAAATCGCTTGGCAGCACGTCTTTGCCGCTTGGGTGGTAACTAGCCACGGCCAAAGCCTTCCCACCAGGCCAGACCAAAGAAAACTCAGAAATTATAAATTCCTAAATTGACCCTGCCGGGAATAGAACCCGGGATCGACAACAGCGTTCAACACTGCGCCAGGGAGGTCGTCGAAACCTTATAGTAATACGCAGATTCCTATATCTGTGATTACCACATTTTGATTTCCTAGACTTGAATCAGTCTCACTTTTGCGATTTTCGATACGTTGAGCCGTATTGCTACACGTTCTACAATAGTGCAGTCCACGTTTAGCCTCATTGTAATTTTTAATCTAGTCGAGGCTTCACCTATTCGACCTTCGTTCCCATTCGTTCCAACGTCTTCCTTAGCCGTGGTCCGAGCCTCACAGGAGGCGCCCTTGGAAGACGTTACCCCCCGATAACCCTAGGTCTCTAATGCCTAGGGCTCATTATTCTTGACGATGCCTAGCGCTCGCACAACCCCCCGGTAACGCTGTAGCGGTCAGTAGGGCCTACGTAGCGTAGCATATTCAATCCGAAAAAAAAAGTACGGAGGTCGTCCGCTTGCTCCGCCCTTCACCTCCCCCATTCGCTCTTCCTGAAGAACCTTATTACCTTCTATTACTTCCAATATTTAAGTTTAGGAGGGCGGTACCAATTGCTAGTTCTCTAAGCCTAGCAAGAAACTGCCACTGCCACCTTCGAGAGAATCTTGTGTAACTTAGAGTAAGTAAGTACATAAAAATTCTTTTCAAAAAACCGACTTCCAAAGCCACTGTAAAGTAAAAAATAATTTTGTTTTCTACACACTATGTTGAAGTCGGGCGAGCCTGACGCGTCAACTTTGCCTATCTTTGTTATACTCGCCCGACTTCAACATAGTGTGTAGAAATCAAAATTATTTTTAGGGTTCCGTACCCAAAGGGTAAAAACGGGACCCTATTACTAAGACTCCGCTGTCTGTCTGTCTGTCTGTCTGTCTCCAGGCTGTATCTCATAGACCGTGATAGCTAGAAAGCTGAAATTTTCACAAATGATGTATTTCCGTTGCCGCTATAACAACAAATACTAAAAATTAAAAAAATTTATATATTAAGGGGGGTCCCCATACAATAAACGTTTTTGCTCAATATTAAAAACGGTAACAGGTAGACGGTTCAAATTTTCACAGAATATTAACTTGTATTAATATACAAGTTAATATCCTTTCAAAATAAATAATTAAATATCAATAAAGTAAATATTAAAGGGGGGCTCCCATACAACAAACGTAATTTTTTGATATTAACAGTAAACCTCTACAAACAAAGTTAGTTTTGCGGTTCATTAACAAAGGTAATTATACCTACTTCTTGAGTACGGAACCCTCGGTGCGCGAATCCGACTCGCACTTGGCCGGTTTTTTTTACTTTACAGTGGCTTTGGAAGTCGGCTTTTTGAAAAGAATTTTTATTTTTAACTTTTTAGTGTACCTACTCTTAATCCAGTACCCTGCAGCATCAGAGTTGAGGAGTTGGGACTTGGGTTTAAGTATAAAGTCGTTGCTTGACACCTACAATATGAATTCACCATAAAAAATCCTAAATCGCTATTTTTAAGGAGTTCTGTACCCTGCAGCATCAGGGTTGAGGATTTGGGACTCAGAGTTGTATCGTATACACGTGACTTGATACCTACTAAATGAATTCACCATCAAAATTTCCTAACTCACTAGTTTTGATGATTTCATGTAGTACGGGTACACCTACCATCAGGATTGAGGATTTGGAGTCCGAATTTTTTATGGGACCACCTTGGGAGCTTCCTCTAACCAATGAAAAAAAAATTGTTCAAATCGGTTTAGAAACCACGGAGATATGCACCGACATACATTAAAAAAAAAAAAAGATACGCGCCGAATTGAGAACCTCCTCCTTTTTTGGAAGTCGGTTAAAAATACGAATAGGTACGCAATATACTTACTTACATGTTTGATGTTGGTAATACTAATATACTACCTAAGTACCTACATCAAAATATTTGACTCATATAAGTCCAAAGATATCTAAACCTGGCTGATGCCCGCGACTTCGTCCTTTAATTTTCCTAAAAATTGGGATAAAAAATTTGCCTATGTGTTATTCCAGAGTATAATCTATCCCCGTGCCAAATTTCATCCAGATCCGTTCAGCCGTTCTGGCGTGATTGAGTAACAAACATCCATCCATCCATCCAAACTTTCGCATTTATATTATTAATTATAGTATAGTATAGTATATAGTATAGTACAGTATAGTATAGAAGTATAGACTCTATTCCTACCAAGGTATTAGGTACTCCCTGAATACAAAGGTCGAATAAAATTAAATCATTCTAATGAAACTTCAAGTATTTTTGTGTGTTTTAACACATGGTCTTTAAAGTGTACTTTATAAGTGTTTGTTGTTGGTTTAATCATCCATTTGCCCATGTGTGATGTGCATGTAGTTATCACTCGTTACCTAGGAATACGGTAATTGTAAAGGTATGTAAACATGATTAGTAAATAATAGGTGCTCTAGCCAACGCTGGTAGTAGGTAATTTGAGCTGGTATATCCGTTTTGAATAAAAACTGTAGACACCACGGAAACTACTCGTACTTTACGGTAGGTATAAGATAACAAGAAAAAATCTTATTAAAAAACCGGCCAAGTGCGAGTCGGACTCGCGCACCGAGGGTTCCGTACAAACCTGTAGTAAGTTTTAAATTATTAAAAATACTTTTATTTTAAACTAGCAAACCCGGCGAACTCCGTTTCGCCACCAGTTGGCTTTCCCGCTAAAAAGACTTTCCCGCTTTTCTGTTGAAATTTTTCCTGAATTTTCTTTGCTATAAACCTCACGGAGCCCGAGACCTTTCCAACGAATGCAAAACCGTGGAAATCGGTTCGTGCGTTCTGGAGTTATAGCGTCAGGAAGGAAAACCCGACTTATTTTTATATAGTAGATATTTGAGTTGATTGAATGAAAGGTAAATTGCGGTTTACGATTTATGACACATTTTACCACTTTGGAAGTGTCTCTCGCGCAAACTATTCAGTTTAGAAAAAAATGATATTACAAACCTCAATATCATTTTTGAAGACCTATCCATAGATACCCCACTATGGGTTAGATGAAAAAAAAAATTTTGAGTTTCAGTTCTAAGTATGGGGAACCCCCAAAATTTATTGTTTTTTTTTCTATTTTTGTAAGAAAATCTTAATGCGGTTCACAGAATACATCTACTTACCAAGTTTCAACAGTATAGTTCTTATAGTTTCGGAAAAAAGTGGCTGTGACATACGGACGGACAGACAGACAGACAGACATGACGAATCTATAAGGTTTCCGTTTTTGCCAAATTTGGCTACGGAACCCTAAAAACTGAATAAGCTTATCGAAGTAAGTACATACTAGAGAAGGTAGGACTCCCTACTTACGTAGTCTGCATGCTCGATTTTTTTTAAATGGTGAAATAAGTACCTACATAATAGTCTGACTTGGTTTAGCAACAAAATCCATCCATAATCCCTACTAATCCATACTAATATTATAAATGCGAAAGTGTGTCTGTCTGTCAGTCTGTCTGCTACGGTTTCACGGCCCATCTGTTCAACCGATTTTGACGGATTTTGGTACAAGGATTGGTTAAATCCCGGGGATGGACATAGGCTACTTTTTATCCCGGAAAATTCAAGAGTTCCCACGGGAGTCAAAAACCCTTAATCCACGCGGACGAACTCGCGGGCATCATCTAGTTGCGTATAATACGAATTTGCGATTAGACAGCAAATATTGTACAACTTTTGCTATCGCGAATCGTTTGCATATAGCCTATGACACATTATCTGTGAGTGCACAGATAATGTGGCTTTCTATTGGTACAAGAATTTTCAAAATCGATTCAGAAGATCCCGAGATTACCCCACATCATCATTCATCACAAACTTTACTCTTTATAATAATAGTATAGAATATAGATAATGTCTTTCCGTCTGTTCTTATAAAGTACCGTACAAAGTACAAAAGTACCCCTACTTTTTACAAAAAATTTGAAAAAATGTGAAAAGATTTTATTTTTATTTTTCATCATTCGCTTTTTGATCTCACTCACTTATACGCATATATAGGTGTACAATTGAACCGCGATCTAACATCGTACAACGCCATCAGCTGTTAGCGGTTTTGCGTATTATTTCATGAATTCTGTATTCCATAGACTAAATAAATATAAAATCCATAAGTTAAATTAAATACATTATGCAATAATAATAATATTAATGTCCTATCAACCCAATTCCCTTCTGCGTAGGAGATATTATAGTGCACTAGTGTGTTGCCAAACACAGGTGCACTCTCTGTTCCTTTACTCTCATAGCCCGATGGGACGGAAAATCCGACACGACCGGAGAGAGATCAGGCGCAGGATCGACGGCTTTACGTGCTCTCCGAGGCAGGGGGGTGTCACACCGCCAACTTCCTAACTCCGGGCTAGTACCTACTGAGAATTAATTGTCAAAACCCAATGCTTAATTTTTATCTTTATCACCACTACACTCGCGAGCAAAACTATGGAATCACCCACTTGTGAAATGCTACGAGCGATCTTAAGAACTAAATAAGTAATAAAGATCAATGAAAATGGTACCATTTTAAAGGCTATATAATAAACTTTAAATTAATACCAAATCGATTAAAATTACACCCGTATTCCAGGAGCTTTCCTGGTTTAAGTGAAGGAGTTAAAAAAAAAAGTTTCAATTTGTTGATTCTTGGCGAGTTGCGCGACATTGACCCCCTATAAAGCGCATGGTATCGGAATTTTCTTATCAGTCTTTTGTTAGAAGTTGACCAGTATACATTTCCGCTAAATTCAATTCGTGACCTTGGATACCCACCTACAGAAGCAGCACAAATTATTGCCCTACTGCAACTAGGGCTTAGCCAGCGGGCTGTCGCACGGCAGCTCTACATCAGCCAGTCTTGTGTCTCGAAAGTTCACAAACGGTTTCGGGAGACTGGAAGCTTCATTCCGAGACCAAGATTTGGGCGGCGCCGGTGCACTTCGGAGAGACCTTTTTATCACGGCAACTTCTCCTCGAAATCGCCATTTGACTGGTGTTAACGTCCAGCAGGAACTCAGAGAAGTTCGTGGGGTGGCTGTCAGTGAGTGAACAGTTCGGCGAAGACTTAAGCAAGCGAATTTGACTCCAAAAAGGCCTGCCACAGGCCCAAAACTGACGGCAAGGCACCGACAAGCACGTCTTCGATTTGCTCGCGAACACCTTAATTGGGAAGTCGAGCAATGGGGGAAAGTTCTGTTCCCAGACAAGTGCAGGATGTGCTTGCACGGTAGCGACCGAGGGGGCCGGGTCTATAGGCGGCCCGGAGAGTGATTTGCTCAGTGCTGTTTCGCTGAAACAGCAGCCTATTCTGTTGGAACATGTCATTCCTTATGCGGGATATGTCACACTTCACGTGCCACAACTCAGTTCCTGGCTGAAGTTGGTATCGCCACATTGGACTGGCCAGCGCTCAGCCCTGACTTGAATCCAATCGAACACTTGTGGGATGAGCTGAAAAAGAGGGTTCGTTCCAGAAATCCGGCTCCTTCAAGTGTTGAAGAGCTAAAATCGGCTTTGATAGAAGAGTGGGAAGGTATCCCACAAGATTCCATCAAGAAGCTGATTAGGTCCATGAGGAATCGTCTTCGTGCTGTAGTTAGGGCTAGGGGAGGCAACACTAAATATTGATAAGCACCAAATATAGTACACTACTGCAGCGGTCAGCAAAACAGGCATTGAAATGTGGGCCGAGGCGAAGCCGAGGCACACATACGTCAAGATCATCAATGCCTAGTTGTGGTCAAGGCTTGTCTAGTACTTTTCTCAAATAATGCGCGGAAATTAAAACTAAGTAGTTCCTAGACAGAACTTCGATTTTCTTTCATTTTTCCATTGAACTAAATTTTCATAGGTTTTCAAATATTTTTCTTTCGATTTTGGCGGTAACAAGTTTTCTATTACGGCTCTTGCCGCCTCTTGAATTTCAGGTGGCGTTAAAGTAAGTTCAACACACTCATTGTCTTCACTTGAACTCATTTTGTCAAATACATTTCAAAATCAATGACGAGCAACGAACAACAATAATTTTTCCCGCGTTAAAGTGTTCGTTTGTGTTTTTTTTCAATTAACAGCTTTCTATTTGCTAGCTAGTTCGAAATATAAATAAAACTTTTGATGAGTTACCTCCTTGGTTACCATGTTTCGGAGTAAAAGATGGTTCCATTTTTAACCGACTTCCAAAAGAGGAGGAGGTTCTCAATTCGGCGCGTATGTTTTTTTTTTTTTAATGTATGTTGCCGCATATCTCCGTGGTTTCCAAACCGATTTGAAATTTTTTTTTCAGTCGTTAGAGGAAGCTCGCGAGATGGTCCCATAAAAAATTCTGACTCGAAATCCTCAATCCTGATGCTGCAGGTATACCTACGACTCAAAACTAGGGAGTTACGAAGTTTTGATGATGATTTCATATAGTAGGTATCAAGTCACGTGTATAAGATTCAACTCTGAGTCCCAACTCCTCAACCCTGATGCTGCAGGGTACAGAACTCCTTAAAAATTGCGATTTAGGATTTTTTTATGGTGAATTCATATTGTAGGTGTCATCAACGACTCCTAAGCCGTGGGGATTTAAGAGTACACAGTCGGGCGAGTATAATAAAGATATGCAAAGTTGACGCGTCAGGCTCGCCTGACTTCAACATAGTGTGTAGAAATCAGAAATTATTTTTTACTTTACAGTGGCTTTGGAAGTCGGTTTTTTGGAAATAACTTTTATTAAATTACACGAAAGATATGAATTTACCTACTATGTAATTTATTTGGCCGCTAAATCACGACAGATATGGATTTTCATACAACTTTTACCGGCCGCTGCTCGCATGTATTTGGCCAGTACAGCAATTTCGATTTATCTCGAAGAAAGGTGTCAAAATAATGCTCAAATTTCCAAGGATGTTTGAGAAAAAGAATTTTCCCTTAATTTTTGCTTTTTTTTGTTCTTTTCCCCAAATTCAAATCCTTCACTATTCCTTTCTCCTTCCCTTAAACCAGGACATCTCCTGAAATACGGGGCCAATTTCAATGAATATGGTATTAATTTAAAGTTTAACAGTATAGCCTTTAAAATGGTACCATTTTTATTCATCTTCATAAGTCATTTACTTTTTTAAGATCGCTCGTAGCAAATTTTAAGTAGGTGATTCCATAGTTTTGCTCGCGAGTGTAGTTAGCCTGCGATCTCACCTGATGGTAAGTGATGATGTAGCCTTAGATGGTAGCGGGCTAACCTGTTAGGGTAATGGCAGTTATATTAAACCCATTCCCTTAGTCGGTTTGTACACGGCATCAAACCGGAACGCTAAATCGCTTGGCGGTACGCCTTTTGCCGGAAGGGTGGTAACTAGCCACGGCCTAAGCCTCGCACCAGGCCAGACCAGAGAAAATTCAGAAATTATAAATTCCCAAATTGACCCTGCCGCTCAACACTGCGTCTGGGGGTCGTCAAAAAAATTAATTACGGCCCGACCCGGGATTAGAATCCGGGACCTCGTCGGCCGCAGTTCAATATGCTTACCATTAGACCAAGGAGACAGGCATCGATGAAATGCAAATGCCTTCAATCAATCAATCAATGCGTCCCTAGCAGAAATTCCGGTTACGACAATGGGGAATATGCATGTGATTTAGAAATGGACAAAAAAAATTATGTGTATTCTTTCTTGCTAAATAAATATATTCAGATGATTATTTTTACAAATTATCATGTTTCTATTAATAAATTAAATTATTTAAAAGTAGTATTTTTCAAATTCCGCCAAAACGCAACGCTATTGGCGGAACGAAACATGACGTCACCATCCACTCTAGTCTGTGTCGACTGTTGACAGGTCGCTTGTTTTGTATGATTATTGAAGCTTATTCTCATTGTTTTGCCGCTATTTATGATAAATTATTGTGTTGTTGGGAATTATTAACTGAAAGCAGTGATTCCTTGTGAAATAACCCTGTGCGTTCCGCAGTCGGGTAAAAAGACTCGCCACAATGACCGAAAGCGGTTTTGTCAAAGCAACTGAGAAATTCTTTTCCAATAGAACTTATCAACAGTGCAAACAAAAAAACCTAGTTATAACGTTTTGTGATCAAAATCAACACTCATAGTCAGCAATGAAAATCATAATATTTATAAATTTGGAACATCTTAGTTAGTTAGTTAGTTTATTGTATATATTGTTCGCGAGTCCTAATGAAAAAGATTTTTGATATGTAGGTATATACATATTTAATACTCACGTCGAAATGATCTTCACAACAATATAAACTACTCAAGCACGATACATTTTCTCTCCTCATCACCTTACACCACTTTTTCTTTATATTTGCATCTTTGGGCATATGAAAATAAATCTTGTCAGGTGCAGTTTTAATATTATTTTTGCACATAGGGACAATACAATATTTATAATAAGCTTTTGGGTGCTCTTCCATCACAATATAATAATCTTTTACGCTTTACTTCACTCACTTTTATTAAATCTGTGAATCAAACACTTCGTTGTTAATTTATTCCTATGAATAAACGACGTCGAACGGCGACAACGAACGCACCGTGACGTCACAGAACGAGCGCGCCAAAATGGGGGCGTTTAAATCGTCCGAAAATGATAGTAGTTTTAATTATTTTTTCTTAGCTTATTTAATAAAATTGTGCAAGTGTTATATATTTTTCCTGTTATATAATCACTTAAAGAATGGTTTAAAATAATAAAAAAAATACATGCATATTCCCTATTGCTAGTTTTAAAAGGTCAGGCGCAAAGGTACGTATAGTCCGTCAAACATAACTGACCAGCAGGGCGACCGCGTATCTTTTGCATCAATCATTGATACATCGCAATCACGTCAGCGTCGTCGCTAGCATGTTTGAAAAAAAACTAAAAGAAATGTGTGTGTCAGTTCCGACGCACGAGTTTACTCTTCACGAACGATTATAAAGTATATAGATTATTAAATGAACGCATTTTTTATATTACTGAAAGCATGCTTGATACATTTATTTATATTTATTATTATAATATAATTTATATTCATCAAAATATTATAAATGCGAAAGTTTGGATGTACATGGATGAAGTTTTATCCCGGAAAACTAAGGAGTTCCCGCGGGAACCAAAAAACCTCAATCCACGCGGACGTAGTCGCGGGCATCAGCTAGTGGAAACATAAACAAGTGTTACCATAGAAACATAAAGTCAATAACGTAACGGAGAAAGTTTCATTTTACTCCCCATAAACGATTCTAAAGGAGGTAAAGTCCAAAAACAAAACTAAACAGACACAAAAATTAGTTCCATTTTGGCCACGGGGTCAGATAAATTTGTAGCACTGTACATTGATAAACAATTAATTATTATTACCAGATGGCGAAGTGATTGGACGAATAATGGTAATTGAGGAATTGATTGGATATGCATGTCAGAAAAGTTGTATAACTCACCAAATTCCAGTTTCTAACACGAGATCGATGGTTTCCGGTAGTTCTAATCTGTAACCTGAAAATAACAGAAAACATTTTAAAATAACATACCTACCTACTTACTGCATTATAAGATAAATAATGGCCATGGATTGGGCCTTAGGGCAAATCCGCTACTGAGAAGACATACACAAGTAAAGACGCGTAAATCCAACAGTGCGACTTTATAAACCCCTTTGTTTTAACTGCAACTTGATTAATTAACGACACCAATTAAGGTGAGTTTTAAGAATCCATTAAGTACAGGCCAGGTGTGGCGGAAACGGCACACGGATGCTTAGGTACACGCTCAGTCAATACCTCTTGAAGAGAGTACTTAGGCCACTCTAACGTGTTTACTTTACATAAGTAAACCTACGTCAAGTTCCTACCCATGTAACTGTATGGAGGTGTGTTGTAAACACATCTCTTGAACAAAATACGAGCCAAATTGAGAACCTTCTCCCTGTTGGATGTATAATAGATAATTAGTAAAAACTGCATCAATCATAGTTACAGCCTCAAATGTTTGATTGTGATTGGCTGAATTTTTGGTATTCTTGCTGCGTCAATGGATTTTGGCCCATAGCGGTAGAATGTTAACAAATCAGAGGCGATCTTTACACTGCAGCTGTCAATGTTACGTATCACTCATCTCGGCTGTACCCACCTCACCCCGTATGAGTTTTTATACATAGACTAGCGAATGCCCGCGACTTCGTCTCCATGGTTTGAGGTTTTTTGGTTTCCGCGGGAACTCTTTAATTTTCCGGGATAAAAGTAGCCTATGTACTATTACAGACTACAATCTATCTCTGTGCCAAATTTCAGCCAGATCCGTTCAGCCGTTGGGGCGCGATTGAGTAACAAACATCCATAAATCCATCCATCCAAACTTTCGCATTTATAATCTTACTTCTTACTAATATTAATGGATGGACGGCTGAACGGATCTGGCTGAAATTTGGCACAGAGATAGATTACAGTCTGGAATAGCACATAGGCTAAAAAGAGTTCCCGGAAATTTAAAGTGTTCCCAAAATCCACGCGTACGAAGTCGCGGGCATTCGCTAGTATTAGTATAGATAGATAGATAAACTCTTTATTGCACACACTTGAAACAAAAACAATAAACAAAAAGGTTATTTAAGATTAAACAGAAGGGTGCAAAGGCTGTCTTATTACTAAAGCGATCTCTTCCAGAAAACCTTTGGGGAGAGGAGATTATCAAATGAGAGAGCAAGGATTTTTTATATTTTTCGGAAACGAAATTCGATGTCGAGTAGTATACTACTCGTACTTCAGAGAAAATTTTGTGAAATATAAATTATAGGCACCACATTTTGCAGTTGGCAGAAATTATATAAGATCATTCGAAAGAGGAATATCATATGAAGATAGCACCATTAGGCCACTCTTGAGCATGTTTGCTTTGCATAAGTATACCCTACGTCAAGTCCCTACCTATGTAACAGTATGAAAGTATGCCGCAATAAACTATTTTTACCGACGTCTCGGCTGTACCTACCTAGTATGAGCTTTTATACTTTTCGATCACAAAATTCGATGTCGAGTTGTAAAGCATCAGACGCAACTTTGTATACAGTAATAAACCGTTTTCGCCTATATACAAGGATATGTGAATTGAATCCAATAATATTCACAGAATATTAAACAAAATGTAAAACAATAATTATTTGCAAGATATAAGTAGATAAAGACCTGTTATAGAGTAATATAATATGCTAATTAAATAGTTCCCGCAGGATTTCTAAAAATCGTCTAATTTTGCATCGTAAAATGATTATCCTACCTATCACCAAAAAATCTCAAGGAACTTACCGTCTGCAATTATCCTTTGTATTATGCTCGCCATGTCTTTGACTTCAGCTGCATAGAAATTTTCACCAGCATACGGAGTTATACCTAAATCTGTACACGATAAGGTTCATTATTCTTTACAAAGATGAAGCAACATGGCATCTTGATTATACTTTATACCCTTACCTTACAATTCTAATCTGGCCTTAGTATACTTTTGGTTAAAGTAGGTCCTGTAAATATCATGTAGGTATAGTTTCACAAATATTTTGCGAGTGGCACTGTCTATGGTTTGCCAAACATATCAAAAAGACAAAGTAGGGTAGATTCTGTAAGTTCTGAATTTCGTTACACCTACATTTAAGCTGGTCTGGTATTAGGTATGAATTAAGTACCTACATTGATTTCATGAGTCCAACAATTAAATTTAATATTAATTAAAATTTTAATAACTAGTAAATTTTGTTGGTTTGGAATTGAATTTTGGCAAATGTGAGCTCTATATTCCAAATTCAATGGAAGACCAAAAAAGACACATCATTACTGAACAGTTTAATCATTTGGCACCAGGAATCAAAATTTTAAGTGAAGACTCGCTTCGCCTTCTTGGGGCTCCCGTCTTAGTTGATTCTATTCCACTTTTTATCAATGACCAAATAACTAAATTTGATCAATGTTCGGAACGCCTCTTCCAGATTAATTCGCACATGGCCCTTTTTATTATTAAATATTGTCTTTTCGTTCCAAAATTTACATATTTTCTTCGATGCTCACCACTTTGGAAGTTCCTTCCCTTATTGAACGATTTGGATAAGAAAATTAAAAACACTCTATCCAAAATTCTAAATTGTCCTTTAGATGGCACGACTTGGACACAAGCCTCTCTCCCAGTTCGGTACGGTGGTTTAGGCATTCGTAAAATTAGCAGTGTATCATTACCAGCATTTTTATCTTCTGCTTATAGTACGATTAAGCTCTTTGGCAATATTTTAAACCAATCTTTAGGTCCCATTGAGCCGTCGTATTTGGCTGAAGCTAGAGGTGCTTTCAATGTGGCATGTCCTAGTAAGGAACCGGTATCTTTGTTTTCTCAAAGACAATGGGACGACGCACTATGTTCAGATGTTTTGCAGGAGCTTATAAATTCATCACCTACTGCAAGCGACCGTGCTCGTCTTCTTGCGGTGTCTACGAGGGAATCAAGTTACTGGCTTCATGCTCTCCCGTCTAAGCATTTAGGCACTCTGTTGGACCACCTCACTCTGACGATTGCGGTTGGTCTTCGACTTGGCGCCAAGTTACAACAGCCACATCTTTGCCACTGCGGTGGGGCAGTGGACGCGTATGGCCATCACGGGCTTTCTTGTGTTAAAAGTGCCGGTCGTCTTTCGCGACATGCTTCCCTGAACGACATCATTCGTAGGTCTCTTGCCACCGCTCAAGTGCCTGCAGTATTAGAGCCTAATGGCTTGGCGCGCAGTGATGGTAAGAGACCTGACGGGATGACTCTTGTTCCGTGGAAGCAAGGAAAGTCGCTTGTTTGGGATGCCACATGCGTGGATACGCTAGCGTTATCCCACTTGCAGGCGTCCTCCGTGTCAGCGGGGGCGGCGGCCACTAATGCAGAAAGAGCCAAGAGGCGCAAGTATGAAATTATTGAAAATAATTTTATTTTTGTGCCTTTTGGTGTTGAAACCCTGGGGTCGTGGGGCGAAGATGCCAGATCCTTTTTTAAGGATCTATCTTCTCGTCTCACAGAGTCCACAGGTGACCGGAGGGCTGGCAGTTACCTCGGCCAACATATAAGTTTGGCTATTCAGCGGGGTAACGCAGCCAGCGTTCTGGGCACACTGCCTCATTGCAGCGGGATGGATGATATTTTTAATGTTTAGTTTTTAGTTTTTAATTTAGTTTTTAATTTAGATTTAATTTAGATTTTAATTTTATCTACTTATATGTTCTTACTTACCTAGTTTTCCAATAATAAAAACTAGTAATGAATAAAAAAATAATTTTTAGTTTAAAACTCTATTATAATAACTGTCTAACATTAATTTAACTCTCTAGAGTCTAGAGTCTAGACTATATGTTTATGGAATGTAATCCTAAGAAGCAATGGATAGGCAGATGAAATAAACAACTTACTGCTAATGAGCGTAAAAATCAATCTTTCTTTTAACTTGAACATGAATATAAAATAAAGGTTTATTTCAAGTAACTTATAATACTTCTCATAAAGGTAAAGGAGTGGGAGGACACTACGTATAACTAGTATACTTGTAACTTGAGGGGTAGAAAAAGCAAAAACGAATAAGTCCACTTTTAGAAAAAAAAGTTTAGTCATTATTCTTATTTGGTTCTTAGGTACACATCCAATAGGTACTTTGTCAGCAATACCAAATAGGTAGGTTCCATGTAAATCAACTTACATAATCAGTTAGTTTATGATGATTAGTCTTAATATAATCATCATAAACTAAATTAAACTGTGAAAACCATAAAGATTTGGATTTCCCTAGAATTCACATTTTTCTGTGTTTTACCTAGAGGTTCTTTCCAATTTATACTATAAATGTCCTATTAATTAATGATGTCATCACGGCACTATCATGGCGTTTGATGGGATTGTTATTGCTATCGGTTCCGGTTTCTTTAGGAAGTTTTTTCACGAGGAAACTACGTCTTATTTTTCTGTTCTACATCTGTCGGATAATATGATAAACATATCAGATTATAGGGAAATCCCTATGACTATAATATTCGATCCTATTTCAAACTTCTCAATATCGATCTAACATGTTTTTGGATTAAGTGTAAAGTTACGCTGTTTTGTATACCATATCACGTTAAATTCTGACAGCAATGCTCTACTAGTATACTATCATATTGTATTCTGTGGCTCTACAAAAATTACGATCGAGCCTATGAGTAAACATAATAAAAGGTAACGCTTATTTATTTAAAGAACTATCATTGAGGTAACGTTATCAAAACCTAGTACTTACTTTGAGATGGTGATAATATAAAATCTTTGTTTAGGGATCCTTCTCAAATCTCAGATCAAGGTGCGTTAAAACTCACGTACCTAGCTTAGGTACCACTCACACCATAACTGTGCACTTGTGAAGGTTTTGTTTTAATAATTTACCAGGATTTAGGATACCAGCCCCCCTAGCATGGGCCGGGACATTTTCTCCCCGAGGAAAGGATAAAAATTAAAGAGTAACGAAAACAAGCAAAATCAAAAGCACAGATAAAAAATTATGACTCCTTGGTCGGGGACTAGTCTTTCCCCGCCTTATCACCGTCGATAATTATATCCACCCCTGTGCCCATACTCGGAGAGTGGATAAAACTGTCGGAGGGGATAAAATTTTTATCTCCGGCCCATGCTAGGGGGGCTGGGACCAACCAAGTATTAGAATAATTATTTTTTCACTCGGGAGCAGGGCCAGGTTGCGTATGTTTTGAGGAACTAATTTCATATTTGAAAACACATGGTAAGGTACACGCAGATACGTTAATAGATTTCGAGTACCTATCGAAACACCATAACTCGAATTACGAGTAGTGATCGCACAGCTTAATTTTTAAATAAAGTAAAATGGACTTTTCGTATAACCGGCATTGAAAATGCGAGTTTCAATGCCTGTGGCTCAAGCCTGAAACTAGTCAATTTCAGACGAATACGTCATTCAGCACCCCTTTCAATCCTGTCAGAGTATCTTTAGTTACATAATTCCAAGCTTTTTTAATTATGTCATATTTTACCCATCAACTAAACTGACAGATATATAATATTTATAAACAACAACCCAATTTTAATAAAACTAGCACTTTCAATGCAGATTCTCAGAATACAGAAAAAACTTTTGTTTGTTCTGTATTCTGAGTGCAGATTTAAGATTATATTATGAAAAATAGTGTGTGTGCCACGGGATGCAATACGATTTCAGATTTCGGGAACTTCACTCTCGTCTGAAATCGTCTTGTTTCACCCCTAAGCACACAATATACTTTTAAATTTGGCGGGAAATATTATGGCCAAACAAAGTCCATGACAATAAAATTACACTCATTTTTGTCATGGTTTTATTGCAATGTACTCGTAGCTAGTTTTTGATAGAGAAAATGACAAGGAAAATAACTTGTTGTTTTCGCAATTTTTCTCTATCAAAAACTAGGTATAAATATGACTCAAATGTCCGTAATTTGATCGTCAAGAAATTGGTTTGGCCACATTGGTCAAAAGTATACGTATCACTGAAAATGTCTAAGTGTGCAGGAGTAAGGGAATCTTGGTTGAAGGGTTAAATAAATAATAAATTAAAGGATACAGTTAAGCATGTCTTGTAAACACGTGGGATGGTCGGGCGGCGGCAACGGTGGCGGCGCGGCCTGCGCGCGCGGCGTCACGGCGCGCAACGTATACGCGCGCACGTACTCTTTGCGCAGGTCGTGGAAACGCGCGTAGTATGTGGGCAGACTCAGCTCTTTGCTGCACGCTTCTGGGTGAAGGCATTGTCTGGAACAGGACAAAATTAGTTTAAAAAAATTAACCTGGCAACCAACCTGGCGCATTGATGTGCTGTCAGCTGTGGCCTTTTAAGTGGTAGGTCCCGGGTTTGATCCCCGACAGGTGCAATTGTACTGATGACTACCACCAGATAGTGGTGGTCATCAGTCCTATCACTATTTGGGCCCTTTGCCTACTTATCCTGGAAAATCAAAGAGTTCTAACAAGGTTTTCAACTTTTTAAGGCGAGGTGAGTGAGAATCAAACTACAAATCGAGAAGTCCACTCTCTTCACCCCTCACGCGTGATCGCGTGGCGCCCCCGTCCTGTATTTCAGTCATACATACAGCCCTCGGATGACAAAACGCGGACATAGTACGTGTACATACTCGTAGTTCGTACGCCACATTTTAATGGATATGTCACCGTAAAATTGCAAAAACCGTCAGATTGCAATCTAACGCTTTTTTTCTCGATAGATTTTAAACTGTCGACAGATTGTAAACTGCAGGGCGACCGACCGCAATCACCTCCGACTGGCTGAATTTATGGTATTCTTGCTGCGTCGATGGATTTTGTCCAATAGTGGAAGAGTGTTAACCAATCAGAGGTGATTGCGATGTATCAATGATTGATGCAAAAGATACGCGGTCGCCCTGCTGTTGTGAAAGTTCTAAGTGTAAATTTTTGAAATATTCATTGTAAATATTTACGTTTTCTTGTATCTTTCTTGTAGATTAGGTTATGATTCGACATAAATAAGCAGGCATAATTGGGTTCTATCGGGTTTATATACCTAACAGATTACAATCTACCGAAAAATAATGCGTTAAATTGTAATCTTTCGACAGTTTACAATTTCGCTAGATAGATTACAATCTAACGGTTCTCACAATCTTACGGTGACAGATACACTGCTTTGGAGACCCCCTTTTTGCGGAGAGGCTGAGTCCACAACAAAGTGTGGGCTTCTTCGCAGGCCGCGTATGAAAAGATTATTGATTAACATTACCTACCTTGTTTACTTGAATTTCAAAAAGTATATACAATATTTCAAAAGATAGTTCTTTGAAAAATAAATGGTCCGTGAAACTCAAGTTAGATATAATCCGTTAATTTCCATTAAAATAGTTCTTTAGACAGTGATAGGGTGGTGATAGTTAAAGCTATATTCAAAAAACGCCTGATTATAATAATTAATTCACCGTCAGCATTTGAGACTGGTTTTGGTGTCTATCTGAAAACTGGTTCTTTATTGTGTAGTTCAATGAACTTGGTGAATTATAAGGAACTTTACTGGAACTTACCCTTTTTTTAACGACCTCCCGCAAGTGGCGCAGTGGTGAGCGCTATGGTCTAATAGTGGAAGGTCCCGGGTTCGATTCCCGGCAGGGTCGATTTGGATTTTAATTATATTATTTCTAAATTTTCTCTGGTTTAGTCTGGTGGGAAGCTTTGGCCGTGGCTAGTTACCACCCTACCGACAAAAGACGTACCGCCCAGTGATTTAGCGTTCCGGTACGATGCCGTGTGGAAACTAGAACCCGACTAAGGGTATGGGTTTAATATAACTGCCACACCCATAACAGGTTAGCCCGCTACCATCTTAGACTGCATCATCAATTACCATCAGGTGAGATCGCAGTCAAGAGCTAACTTGTAGTGATAAAAAAAACATAATTAAGTAGGCATTGAGTGTTTCTGACAATGAATTCTCCGTACTAGCCCGGAGTTAGGAAGATGGCGGTGTTTCACTTACACCCCCTGTGCCTCGGAGAGCACGTAAAGCCGTCGGTCCTGCGCTTGATTTATCTCTGTCCGTGTCGATTTATTTTATTTAATCTATGGAATGTATATTTATTTAATCTATGAAATACAGAATTCATGACATAATACGCAAAACCGCTACCAGATGGCGTTGCACGATGTTAGATCGCGCTTCAACTGTACACCTATCTGCCTAATAAGTCAGTGAGATCAATCTTTTCTATATGGGCACTCCGCACTAAGTAGTAACCACTATGTGACATCTCAAATTTTATAATAGTTTAGGAAAAAGTACCGCTTCCGGTACTTTTACTTTAAAAACGGTAAAAACGTGTCGACAAGCGTAGTGCGTACCGGATCGCTAGCTAGACTGAAACCGATTAGAGATACGTATGGAATATGGATTAACCCGTTAGAGCATTAATGCAGTTATATTAAACCCATACTCCTAATCGCTGAATCGCTTGGTGGTAGGTAGGTACGCCTTAGCCGGTGCCCGGTAGTAGTCACAGCCGAAACCTCCCACCAGACCTAAACAGATCGATATAATATTATGTGTTATTTTTTTTTTTTTTCTATATAATATTATAGAAAAAGAAACTAACTGACTCACTGACGTATGCACGACCACGTATCCTATTCCTAAGTATCCACGTAGATTTTTGAGAGTTTGCAATGGTTCTTTCAATAACGTACTACGGACTACCCCACAAATAAATTTATCTAATTCTACCGGAAACTCCTATATATAGGTAATTATTTTAGTCCGCAACCATCTTAGACTGCATCGTCACTTACGATCAGGTGAGATCCAGTCAAGGGTCAAGGACTAATTTGAAGTAGAATAAAAAAAATTAACATGGCTTAATTTAACGTAGCTTATATTATAACATGGTATCAAAAGAGTTTCTGGATTTGCAGTTTACATAAATTTAAAGACTGTGTTAAACATCATCTGATAGATAGGTCGAGGTTATTATACTGTTGATGATTTTCTCAATGACAAAGTTGCATGGAAGCAAACGGCTTCGCGTCCAGCAACCTACAAGCACACGAGTATATACAAGTCAGTGTTTACTTGTTACGTAACGTATAATATTATTAAATACAAAGTGTAACATTTTTCTGTTTATGAAAAGAGTAGGTAACTGCTGAGTTTCTTGCTAGCTCTTCTCAGTAGAACGGCTTGGTGGTAGTTTCTTGCGACTTACTAGTATATAAATGTGACAAAAGTTGTCATACCTACGTGAAATAAATCATTTAAAATGTTATATGATATTCTTTGTTTCAAAAGCGCGAAATAGACCCAAGCTATTTGATACCTACGTGAGTATACTTTTGCAATATTGAGGTTGATGATAACCTAACTGTTGTTGCGTAGAATACGTTTCACTAATATACATCATGGACCGCAAAGAAATATTGCATAACTCTTTAATGCTTTAAAATGGCAATTTGCGGTTGGTTCACGCGTTCTAAACTGTAATCAGAGGTAATATTTTGGCGTTTTTAGGGTTCTTTATATTTTATCACTATCTTCACATCTTAGTATACATAGAGGTCGTAGATTTCTTAGCTGTTGTTATTTTAACGTAGCTCCCCGTATCTACTTCCTCCACAATATGGTACTTACTTCCAAGTTCCATACTATACTTACATACTTACTTACTAATATTATAAACGCGAAAATATGTCTGATTGTCTCTCTGCAGTAGTTTTAGGGTCCATCTATTTAACCGATGCTGACGAAAT
This sequence comes from Erebia epiphron, assembly GCA_963932025.1. Classification (NCBI taxonomy): domain Eukaryota; kingdom Metazoa; phylum Arthropoda; class Insecta; order Lepidoptera; family Nymphalidae; genus Erebia; species Erebia epiphron. The sequence goes on from OZ009948.1 coordinate 5,838,455, forward strand.
TTCTGGCAGCGCTTGAGAAAATTACTTTTGTTAAAAAAATTATGTAAGTACTTAATTTGCACATTTGGCATTATGCATCCAGTCAATTTGTTTTTTGTTTTAAAAAAAGCCTCTGTTTTGAAAGTTGTGGGGTAGTTTGAAATTTTCTATCCTAGGTAGGTATACTTAAGTGCAGAATTCTGAATCGTTTATTTTAATAAAAACGACTATAATGTATTGTATATAACTTTCCTATACAAAATGTGCAAATTAAGTTCATTTAAAAATTTCATAAAAGTACCCAAGTAATTTTCTCAAGCACTACTTGAAATTTCGTCAAAATCAGTTCGAAAACATAGACTGACAAAAAGCAGACGGACCAAGATACTATTATACCTATTGATAGGTATAGGTACAGAGTATAGACCTATACCAATAGTGTCTCCGTCTATCTCACGGATGTAGGAATATGTCTATCACAAAGATCGTTACGTCCTTGTTACGTCAGAATAAGAAGTAACCTAACTCTATGGTCTATATGTCACCGTAAGATTGTAAAAACCGTAAGATTGTAATCTAACGCTTTTTTTTCGGTAGATTGTAAACAATCGAAAGATTAAAACTGGTAGGTAAGTGAACCGTGGCCTAGCGGTCAAGGCGCTCAGGGCGCGATTCCCAGAGAGACGCAGGTTCAAATCCTGCCGGTTCCGCGAATTTTTGATATGCATGTTTAAGTAAGTTTAGAATCGAAAGATTGTGAACCGTTCAATGTTCTGAGTGTCAATTTTTGAAATATTCATTGTATTTACGTTTTCTTGTCTCTTTCTTGTAGGTTAGGTTAGGGTTCGACATAAATAATCAGGTAGGGTAATCACTTGGGTTCTATCGGGTTAGTAAACCTAACAGATTACAATCTAACGAAAAGTAATGCGTTATATTGTAATCATTCGACAGTTTACAATTTCGCGAGTTAGATTATAATCTAACGGTTTTTACAATCTTACGGTGACATATATTTATATTACACGAAAAACAACGCAAATATCAAACATAAAATACCTTTTAAAATACCCACAGTAGTCTATACCTATGGCAGCCTGGACGAACAAAAAATATCTCGATGATTATCATCGAAAGTTAAAAATAGATATATATACCCGTAGCCGTCATACCATTGACGTCAAAACAAAACAAAAACTACATAAACATTTCATAAATACCTACATAACAATTTTTTCACCGTCAAAACACCATACAACTCGTCCCAACTCACATTATCTATTGGTTGAGGAAGGCCAATGTTTTCGACATACAAAAGGATTCGATATAATATGTTGTTCAGTCAAAGTCAATGATATAGATCTGCCCTGACATCCGGTGGGGGCGATTAGTATGAAAATGCGCTGTTATCGGTTCAATCAGTCAACAGCGTTTCCACATAGGTTACAAACAAAGTTAAAATTTGTAATAATTAAATATAAAAAATTATTTTTAAACAACCGACTTCAAACTCCCGCGCCAACTTTACAACAAGCACAGATATACAAAATACTTATTTTATTGTCGATATTTTAAAAACCGCTCAACCGATTTCGATAAAATTTATATGGGACCACTTGTGAAGTATGCCCTTTCAAATAAAAAAAGAATCATCCAAATCGGTCCACCCAGTCAAAAGTTCTGAGGTAACAAACATAAAAATAAAAAAAAACAGTCGAATTGAGAACCTCCTCCTTTTTTTGAAGTCGGTTGAAAAATATGCCAAGTGCAAAACAGGGTCGCCCAACGAAGGTTTTTTCTATTACACTACAAGTTACCCTGTTACGTGAGCGACAAACACGACACCGCGACTTGATATTACGATGCAACGCGACAGTACGGCCTACGTTGTCGGGTAGACAAGTTTGACATTTTCTATGGCGTCGTAGCTATCGCGTCGCGTAGCTCCTGTCTCTCACCTAGGACAACGGATCAGGGGTATGGCAGTTGCATTAAACCCATACCTACCCCGAAACGGTTTCTAGTTTCTACACGGCATCGTTCCGGCAGGTAACTAGCCACAGCCGAAGCAGACCAGACCAGAGAAAACCCCCAAAGCGGCCAGTAGAACCTACGCAGCTTACTCAATCCGAAAAAAATATCTGGGACCTCCTGCTTATAAGACAACAGCGCTCAGCCACTGCGCCAGAGAGATCGTCATACCTGACTATGCGAAAACACCTTTAGTTTATTTGAATAAAACATCTTATACTATTCTAATTTATGTGACTTTCCTTTCCGATTGTGTAAGGAAATCGTAATAGTAATCGTTGGTCAAACGGATAACCTGAGGTGGAATCATGTAAGGATTGTCGATCGAATCGTTAAAGTTCCGCTTCAAAGTGAAATAACCCATAAAAGCATTAAATTAGAGCTCAATTTCCTGTATCCATTCTCATACGTTTAGGTATGTACGATAACATAAACGTATGAGAATGGATACACGAAATTGAGCTCTAATTCAATAACGTTATGGTTTATTTTACTTTGAAGCCGAACTTTAACGATTTGATCGACAATCCTTACATGATTCCACTACAGATCAGAAGTGGAATCATGTAAGGATTGTCGATCGAATCGTTAAAGTTCCGCTTCAAAGTAAAATAACCCATAAAAGGTTACAGAATTAGAGCTCAATTTCGTGTATAAATTCTCATACGTTTAGGTATGTACGATACCATAAACGTATGAGAATGGATACACGAAATTGAGCTCTACATCAATAACGTTAAGGTTTTTTTTACTTTGAAGCCGAACTTTAACGATTTGATCGGCAATCCTTACATGATTGCACCTCTGATGCCTGCACGTCAATAAGCATTATGAGCCAACGAATTGAACTCCTTAAACAGTTCGAGTAATATGTTTTAAGCTGTCAATTAATTACTTTTTTCTTAGACCATTGGGCCTTCTTGATGCTCGTTCACGCAACAGCAGACTAGTTAAAGGTGTAGTTGGAAGATGTGAATAGTTACCTGAGCGGTGGCTGTCCGTCCGTGACGAGCCTGAAGAGGGGGGAGTGGGGGTCCACCTGCAGCGAGCGCACGAACTCGTCGAACTGTAACCAATACGCACCAGTTAACTTTTTATTGAAAACATACTTAGCATCGTATCGTATCACGTGAATTTTACGGTATTAACAAGTAATAAAATTAAAAATTTGAAAAACCCACGACGCACTGCTCTTCTCTTCCTTGTCCTCCTCCTCCTTCGTTGTCTCTCCTTTGTCGCCTATAACTTTAAAACACATTCTCAGAAGTATGCATATCTAATAAAAATGGTAATCATGATCAGAGGGCCTCATAACGGCCAGCGTAAGGAACTATCGCTGAACCCTTTTTATTTCGAGAGGAAGCTCCTAAATCAAATCAAATCAAAATGCTTTTTATTCAAATAAACTTTGACAAGTGCTTTTGAATCGTTAAGTGAATCTACCACTGTCTAGTCTAGAGTAGTCAGTCAGTAGCGACCCGGCAATGTTTTAAAATGATGAGTAGAAAGTAAAACCACGATTGCGACCCAGCGTGGTGGACTAGCCGTAAAATATTTCTAAAAACCTTCTCAAAAGTTATACATATCTATTGCAAAAAACCGCATCTTAATCTTACATTAATTTAACATATTAAAAAACAAAAATCACGATTGCAGCGCAGCTTGGTGGACTATGGTTGTATACCTAAGATCTCTAACAACCTTCTCAGAAGCTATAAGTACATGTCTTATGCAAACAGCCGCATTATAATCGCTTCAGTAATTTTCCAGGAAAATGGGAACAAAACAAACGCCTCTCTCAACAAAATTTAACGTCTCCGTTCGGCGTGGGTAAAAAGTAGCCCATGACACTCTCTAGGTCCTGAACTATGCAAAAAACGAATAAAACGGTGCGCCCACCAAAACAAATACAAATGAATACCATACTCATAGTATTTTCATCCCACCATCTCGGAAAGAGTATTTTTAAGCTTCGATATCTGATTGCAAAAGCCGTTATTATCCTCTTGAGGATAAAGTAAATTGAATTTAGAACATCGTGTGCACGTTAGTAAATATCACTCGTCTATGAAGTTTTTGAATTCAAAACATCATTAAAACCTATTTACTTCTACCTCTATGGTGCCGAATTTCCATACAACCGTTTTTAATTTGTTAAAACCTCACACTCATAACCTCTTTGGTATACTTTCTTGTGATTTTTTTATTTGCTTTGCGCGCACCATTTTCTTTTACGTCATATTGTTTAAAATTAAAACCTTCGATTAAAAACAAGAAAATTGAAAATAACTTAAAAACCTAAAATGAGTGATTCTAGTGACGAAGAAGTTAATTTGACGCCAACAGAATTGACTGAAACTGTTAAAAATGCGGAAATGAGCTTTCTCCCTCAACAATCACGCGAGAAGTATTTAATTTCCTCGCTGAGGTGGGATGAAAAGTTACGTGTTGCACTCGAGTGAAAAGATTTTTCACCTCGTGCTCAATTTTGATGACCGAGCAAGCGAAGGATTCTAAAATTGAATCACGAGCGCAGCGAGTGGTTCAAAAATTAGAATCCTGAGCGTTAGCGAGGGAAAGTGAAAAAACAACTTTTCACTCTTGTATAACAAATAACTATTATTTATTTACAAGCATAATATTTATTTAAGTAGCCAAATGTACCTAATGCTATTCAAAATTAAGGCAAATATAAAAACTTTAAAATAAACATATTTTTAATAAACGAGCGACGTGTACCACATTAATCTTGTTATTTTTAATCAGAAAAATGTCATACCAAAATATATAAATTTTCACAACAGAACAGTATTTAAGATTTATTACTAAGCATCGTAAATTACGATATATATATATTATATGTGAAGATGGAGACCCACTTTCGATTTTATACCTAGTTGTAAATCATAATCATTGACATGTGTGGCTTTGTGACGAATACAAATTCTTTCCAAAAAACCGACTTCCAGAGCCACTGTAAAGTAAAAAATAATTTTGATTTTTTCACACTATGTTGAAGTCGGGCGAGCCTGACGCGTCAACTTTGCCTATCTTTGTTATACGGTTCACAATCTTTCGACTGTTTACAATCTATCGAAAAAAAGCGTTAGATTACAATCTTACGGTTTTTACAATCTTACGGTGACATAGTCATAAAACTAAACTTGTAGTAGAATGAAAAAAAGGCTGGTATGCAATAAGCTACCAAAAATAATATAATATATGTATATTTTTTTCGGTTTTAAAGCGCAATTAGGTTGGTACTACATATTATTATTACCGTAAGTACAAATTAATTTCAAAATGGCCTTCAGTCTGTCTATTTTCTCAATACATATATATAATTTAGGCACCTTGAATGTTGAAACCTCACCTTAGGATGACTCCGGATAATCGCGGCTACTTAAATCCTAATGTAATATTTTTTGCTATTTACACGGATATTATGGATCTCAATGCCAAGAAATAAACGAAAAAGTTGAATTATTATAATTTTTAAATTTATACGCTCTTATAGGCTGAAAACCCGCGGTGATGATGAAGATAGATAGATTTCTATAAATAGATTATATTTTTTTACCATTTGGGTGGTCGGTAGGTTGTTCCCCGGCACGCGATTCTTACTTTTTGGAGTAATGTGCCATTTAAAAATTACATTATTTAACGGTAAATCACAACATCGTGAGGAACCGGCATGCCCGAGAGTCCTTCGTAATGTCAGCCAGCGTGGTAGACTATGGCCAAACCATTATCATTCTGAGAAGGGATTCGTGTTCAGTAGTTAGCCGGCATTGGGTTGAAGTGGCTCAACTCTGCCTAATCGGTAATCTTATTCGAATTAGGTAGCTTAAGTATATTACCTGTATAAGATTAAACCGATGCCTGCGACTTCACCGTGGAATTAGGGGTTTGTGGTCCTGTAGGAGATTTTACGGGATAAAAAGCCTATATAAATTAATAAACCCGTAAAAATTGGTTGAACAGGTGGGTCGTGAAAGCGTAGCAGACAGACAGACACAATTTCGCAGTTATTATTAACTAGCGGTCACCCGCGACTTCGTCCGCGTACAATTTCTGATTTCCTATGAGATTATGAAATTTTCCCGCTGCAAAAAGTCTATCTCAAGAGGCTTTATATAGCTTATGCAGGTTTTTATTATTAAAAACTTATAACCGAAATGCTGAGTTTTCAAAAACTGTGAAACACATATTTCTTTTTTTAACCGGTAACTCACTTACCAGAAGGCCTTTTATACCAACTTTCATCCCCTATTTCACGCCTTTGGGGGTCGAATTTTCAAAAACTGTAAAACACCCGTTTCTACATTTTTAACCCGCAGCTCATATACAAAGTTTCATCACTATAACTTCAGAAATGAAGGACTTTCATACAAACTTTCAACCCCTATTTTACCCCTTTGGGGGTAGAATTTTGGAAAAATAACCGGTAGCTCACATACCAAGTTTCTTAGCTCTAATTTGAGAATGAGGGACTTTTATACAATCTTCCAACCCCTATTTTACCCCTTTGGGGGTGGAATTTTGAAAAACTGTGACACACGTACTTTTTTATTTGTTACCGTTAGCCAAAATACCAAGTTTCGTTGATATAAATTGTATAATATCTTGAGAAATGAAGGCCTTTCATACCAAATTTCACCCCCTTTGGGGTTCAAATACATTAGTATGGATTAGTATTGATAATAAAAGGGCTGATATAGAGTTATAGCTGTCATAATGTAATACAGTACGTCTGTGGATGTCAAAGAGGGTGATATCGCCGGGCATCGAACCTGCAACGGTTACGCAAGTGTCCGGCGCATAACTGGTTCCAACTTCCCCGGGATGCGGACGATTGACTGACATGACAGCACCTGTTCTGGAATTATGTGGAATTTAAGACTTAATTCCAATGTCGAGCTAAACTTTTAGGTCCATATAGTTTTAATATCTTTGTCGCGCGACCTATAGTTAGGGGCTTATGCCACTCATACCTAGTTCGTAAACCCGATCTCTAATTACACATAATTTATTAGTGTTTCTTTACGACCTTCCTTGCGCAGTGGTGCGCTGTGGCCTTATAAGTGAGAGGTCCCGGGTTCGATCCCCGGTAGCGTATTTACGTTTGCGTGTTCAATAGAAGGAAGTACTTCCACGAATCCCGCACGGGTTGTTTACGCTAACTTCCTTTCAAACTCGTGCTCAATTCGAGGCACGAGTCCTCCAATCGCGCACGGGTTTGCATCACGGGTCACGCCGTTCCGGCCCCTTCAGTCAATTATTATAAAAACTTGGCCATTTACCATGTGATAGGCAAAGCAGCCGAAAGAAACACTCACATTTTTAATGTAATAATGGATCATTTTTGTAGGATAATCTATAGTCTTTAAAATCCGCGAAACTATCCAATTTTCTGTGACACGAGAAAATAAATAAATATACAGAATCACTACACACGCGATTATTTTAACAGTAGGGTAGATATAGAGTCTAGGAAAACATAGCATATCGTGAGATACAAGACAGCCTTAACCACTTAACAGTATCTGCATTTTCTGAGCCGTATATAGCGGATGTTGCTAATTTTAGCATAGTTTTTTTTATCCGCTACAAGTTAGCTCCGGACTGCGATCTCACCTGATGGTAAGCGATAATGCAGTCTAAGATGGTATAGCGGGCTAACCTGTTAGGGGTTTCTACACGGCATCGTAACGGAACGGCATCGTAACGAAACGCGAAACGCTTGACCTTGACGCGTTTGTCTCAAAAAGGAGTACAGCAGGGCGACCGCGTATCTTTTGCATCAATCATTGATACATCGCAATCACCTCCGATTGGCTGAATTTATGGTATTCTTGCTGCGTCAATGGATTTCGTCCAACAGTGGAAGAGTGTTAACCAATCAGAGGTGATTGCGATGTATCAATGATTGATGCAAAAGATACGCGGTCGCCCTGCTGAGGCAATCAATTGATACATCGCAATCACCTCTGATTGGTTAACACTCTTCCACTATTGGACGAAATCCATTGACGCGCAGCAAGAATACCATCGGCCTGCTGAATGCGCTAGCACTTCTGACTTCGGGTCCTTTTTTCGCCTCAATTCATGATTCCGGTTTCAATTATTATACAGGTAAGTATCTAAAAAAAATTGGTTCTACTTATGAGAACGTCCGTACGTTCACATTTATTTTACCTCTGGCTGTAAGGGTGGATAACAATATGAGTCCCTACTTTCACATGAGTTTATTCTTTAGTTCCAATCTGCACTCTCAGTGTTGACTACAAAAACAAAGATGTTATAATATCATCATGAACCAGGATTTGAATATTGAATAAACGCACTGGATCTTAATACTCGTATTATGGTCTACGTATTTTATACGATCTGTTGATTTCAAATTTTATGAGGTAAGTACATTTCATGGACAGAGCATAGCACCAACGTCTCAATATTAAATAAACTAAAAATAAAAACCGGCCAAGTGCGAGTCGGACTCGCGCACCGAGGGTTCCGTGCAAACCTGTAGTAAGTTTTAAATTAAATGTTTTTTCTAAATATTTGAGTTGATTGAATGAAAGGTAAAATGCGGTTTACGATTTATGACGTATTAAAAAATAACGACCAAAGATGTAAAACGGTAATAATTACCTTTGTTAATGAACCGCAAAACTAACTTTGTTTGTAGAGGTTTACTGTTAATATCAAAAAAACTATGCTAGTTAGAGCATTGGCTATAGTTTTCCTGTAAAATATACATAAATTTCTATTGACCATAATTATTTCAGATTTTTCGATTGGTAAACTCCGGAGATAAGGGGGTGGAACGGTATTTTTTTAGACTTTTTCCCCGATAAATCAAAAACTATCATGACTAAAAATAATTAAAAATCTGTTTTAGAATGTACAAAGTAAACCCTTTCATATGATACCCCACACAGTACAGTTATCTCACTTTTAATTTTCAACCCTCCGATTTCCCCCCCTTTTTAAATAAGAACAAAAATAATTTCCAATTTTTTTTAATTCCAGTGTCTTTGGGCCACTAATATACACAACTATTCCAAATTTCATGTCGATAGCTTCGGTAGTTACTGAAATAATCGAGTGTGACGGACAGACAGACGGACAGACGGACAGACAGACGGAGAAAGTCGCACCATAAGGGTTCCATTTTACCATTTTGGTACGGAACCCTAAAAATGAGACTTTCCAACATCTGCCTGCGGAGGACCCTCGAGTACTTCGGCCACATTGCACGGAAGAATGCCAGTACAATCGAGAAACTTATGGTCACTGGTAAGATCGGACGAAAGAGGTCCCGCGGACGTAGCCCGAGACGTTGGTCAGACCAAATTAAGGAAGCAGTCGACACACCGATCTGCCGCCATCCACGCGGCAGGAAACAGGAAAGTTGAAGAGCATCGTGAAAAGAGTGCTATCGAAGTGGTGTCACGATCCTCAAAGTTAAGGGAACGACGCATGAAGAAAGTACATTTCCAACTTGGTTATTCTTAATTTCATGCATTGTTATAACTAGACATCCGCGTCCGGCGTTATAGTCTCCAAGTTAGGTACACTTAATTACATATATATTACTTATAATTACAGCATAATTAAAAATTAAAGTTATTATGGAGGCTGATTATTATAATAAGCCAAGGTGGAATGAAACGATGAGTGATGAACAGTTTTTGCCTGTGGAAGAATATTAACAGAATATTTTTATGCAAATTCGAACAATGTTTACATAGCTGGTTGCTTTATTTTGAAATTACAATCCCAAGTCTATAAAGTGACAAAAAGTAGGAAATTACTTCTGACAAGACACGTTTTGTATATCACTTGCACTGGGTAAAACATAGAATTATTTATTCGTTACTAGCCTATGGCCGCGACTTCGTCCGCGTGGATTGAGGTTTTTTAGTTCCCGCGGAAACTCGTTAATTAATTTTCCGGGATAAAAAGTAGCTTATGTGTTATTCCAGACTATAATCTATCTCTGTGCCAAATTTCGGCCATGATTGAGTAAGTAATATACATCCATCCATCCATCCATCTATCCATCCAAACTTACGGATTCATAATATTAGTATAAATATGGTGTAAAACTCAACAATTTACTATGTAGAAATTGAGATCGAAAGAAATACTTCGCTCGCTTCGCTCGGTCAACTACCATAGATTCTAGGGGCGGCGTTATGATGTGCATGTACTTATAAACTAACCTCGCACATTGAGTCAAGGACCATGATAAAGTCTTAGAGAATTTAATATTTTATTTGAGGATAAAGTTGATCATTTTTTTATAATCTGAGCCGAAGGTTATTAAGATTAATTATTATGAAAAGATTAATTATTGTCCGATTTGTTGTTGTGTGATAGTAATTACTTATTACAGTAAAATATTTGCTACGGGACACTAAGCTGTACTGATTTTGGCTGACACCTTATCAAATCCATCAATTGTCGTAGCAAGAATACCATAAATTCCATCAACCACAACCATTGAGATTGTCACAATGATTGATGCAGCTTTTTTGTACAGGGGCCCTACTGAATTTAGAAAACACTTATCTTTATTCGACTACGGTAAAAAGCTTTCCCATATTTTAAAGTTTAACCAGCAAATGAGAGCTATTTGTGATACTTGTAGGTGTACTTTTTTTTTTAACTTCTACAAGTTAGCCCTTGACTGCAATCTCACTGATGGTAAGTGATGATGCAGTCTAAGATGGTAGCGGGCTAACCTGTTAGGGGCATGGTAGTTATATTAAAACCCATACCCCTATTCGGTTTCTACACGGCATCGTACTGGAACGCTAAATCGCTTGGCGCACGTCTTTGCCGGTAGGGTGGTAACTAGCCACGGCCGAAGCCTCCCACCAGGCCAGACCAGGGAAAATTCAGAAATTATAAATTCCCGAATTGGCCCTGCCAGGGATCGAGCCCGGGACCTTCGCACGTTAAGACAACAGCGCTCAACACTGCGCCACGGAGGTCGTCAAATACTTTTTATTACTCTTACTTAAGCGACAGAACTCAAAAAGTATGCATAAATAACGTGAAGTCTCAGGGTTCGTCTGCCTTAATGGGTGTCCCACAGGGCTCAATCTTGGGTCCTCTTTTATTTTTGGTGTACATTAATGACTTACCTTACTATGTCAACATTACTTGCAATATTGTGCTGTTTGCAGATGATACTTCGCTAATTTTTTAAGTTGACAGATGTAAAGATAATTTTGACGATGTAAACAGTGCTATATCGCATGTATCACACTGGTTCACTGCCAATAACTTGCTTTTGAACGCAAAAAAAACTAAATGTTTAGAGTTTGTACTTCCTAATGTGAAGAAAATCGATAAGGAAATAGTGATGAATGGTGAAACACTGAAAATGGAGAACTCCACGGTTTTTTTGGGGGTGACCTTGGATAATAAGCTTCAGTGGGGCGCTCATATAGATAAACTAGCAGGGAAACTCAGCTCAGCTGCTTTTGCTATCAGGAAAATTAGACAGCTTACCGATATTGAGACTGCTAGACTTGTCTATTTTGCCTATTTTCATATTGTTATGTCTTACGGCATCTTATTTTGGGGCAGAGCTGCCGATATACAAACAGTTTTTGTTTTGCAAAAGAGGGCGATTCGATCAATATATAAACTCGGATCACGCGAGTCCCTTCGTGAAAAATTTAAAGAAATAGGCATCCTTACGGTTGCATCGCAGTACATATTATACGACAATATAATGTTTGTGAAACAAAATATTCATCTCTATAGACAAAGAGGGGATACACAACATCGACTTACTAGAAACCGGCATAAACTAGTAATGCCGCGATGTCGTCTACGCAAGGTGCAGAAATCCTTTGTGGGGTCGAGTATTACCTGTTATAATATGGTTCCAAAAGAACTTTTGGATTTGCCATTGCACAAATTTAAAAAACCGTAAAAGAACACTTGTTGAGTCGGGGCTATTATACAATTGACGAATTTCTTAATGACAAATTTGTATGGAAGCAACCGACTTTGGGTCCAGCTCCCCTCAGGATAGTATAATTAACTTACACTGTTGTATTTAATTTAATTTATATAGGTACTTACTTACCTAAGTATAGTAAAATAATGTTTAAAAAAAAAAAAGAAAACAAACAGAGAAACTGCTGAGTTTCTTGCCGGCTCTTCTCGGCAGAATCTGCTTTCCGAACCGGTGGTAGAGTCAAAATATGACGTAGCATAAGAGACACCTGTATGTCCTACATGTTTTAAATAAATTGAATTGAATTGAATTGAATTGAATTGAATATTTAGTGTCCTCCTGACCGAATTTCGGCCACAGCGGCCTATCTCCAGAGAGATTAGCCATCTGCGCGGGAAATATTATAGTGCACAAGTGTGTGCGCATACACAGGCGCACTCTCTGTTCCTTTACTCTCATAGCCCGATGGGACGAAAAATCCGACACGACGGCTTTACGTGCTTTCCGAGGCACGGGGGTGAAACACCGCCAACTTCCTAACTCCGGGCTAGTGCTGTGAATATCTTGCAAGAAAAACCCAACACTTTTTATGGTCCGACCCGGGACTCGAAACCGGGACCTCGTCGGCCGCAGTCAGACATGCTAACCACAAGACCAACGAGGCAGTTAGTTTTTATTTAACAAGCATGTTTAATGTAAAAGTCTGTAAAAGTAATCTCGCTTGGTATCGAGAGCAAGATCGCAAGAACCTTCGCCGAATCTGACATAATTAGTGCTTGTTTAAGAAATATCAGAGGCTTTCGCGGGCAACGGTCTCGGGTAGGCTGTGGGCACAATGAGACATTTTTAAAAACATGAGAACATAATTAAAAATATTAAAAAAAAAACGACTGCCTGCCATTTATTTTACAAAAAATTTATAGCCAGCTTTAAAGCAGCTTTAGTTCTAACGATACCGCAAACATCCAAATCTGTTCAGGCATTAAGAAGATATAGTGTAATAAAGAAACTCACATAGGTACATACATGGATCCTGAGAACTTACACTCACTTTTTGGGCAGTCGGGTAATAACAAGAACTTCATTGTAATATTGTGTCTATGATTTCATCCGCGTATGATTCGAGTTTAAAAAATATCATGGGACTGGGAACTCTAAACTCTAAAAATATCTGGGATTTTCCGGGATAAACATTAACCAGGTCTTATTGGATATGAGAGAATTGGTGCCTATGACATAGACAGCTCTATGTGACTATAATTAAAAAAATCTTATTTAATAATCAGCAAAGAAATATTTCACGTAGACGTAATATACATAATATATATTAGACGTAGATTATGCATTATGTAGGTATGTTATGCAAATCACAGAAATAGGAAACGGATTTTATCGAGCCAGTAGAATTAGACTTTATAATTTCTAATAAATATTGGAAAGCGGTTGTTTTTAACTCTTTATTTCATGTCAAATTGTATCGAAGGTTTATTTCAAACCTATGTCCTTCCGCGGGATACAACCTAGCCCTGTACCAAATTTCATCAAAATCGGTCAAACAGACGAGCCGTGAAAGCGTAGCAGACAGACAGACAGACACAGTTTCGCATTTATAATATTATTAGTATGGAAGTATGGATAATATCGATTGGGAACACACCGTTCGAAAAACTGTTGCCTTAGTGTAACTTTACTTTACTTCTTACTTTAGTATCAAAAAATCCTTATCCACGCGGACGAAGTCGCGGGCATCATCTAGTAATATTATACTTGTAGAATGTAGATGTATTTCCATTTCTTTATTATCGTTTCTTATATCATATTTATCGTTTACTAGCTGATGCCCGCGACTTCGTCCGCGTGGTTTAAGTTTTTTGTTATTCCCGCGGGAACTCCTCAATTTTCCGGGATAAAAAGTAGCCTATGTCACTCTCCAGGTCCTCAACTATACCCATGCCAAAAATCACGTCAATCCGTTGCTCCGTTGCGGCGTGATTGAAGGACAAACCAACAAACCAACAAACCAACAAACAAAGTGACTTTCGCATTTATAATATTAGTATGATAAGTAAGTATGATGATTTATTCTCAATCCAAAATGCAAGACTCCATACAAAAATTGTCAAAACCCAAACAATTATTATTCTCAGTGTACCAGCACCCGTACGTTTTCGGTCTACTTTTTATTTTGGCTCGCCTTCATTATGGGAAACAGGAGGAGCAGGTTCCTAACCGTTAACGTTCATGTAACCTGAGTGCAAGGGGGCGATGGCGGAAATGAGATCAACGCCATTTTGTTTCACACGTGGTCTCGATGCAGTTTCTCAAAATCTCAACTGAATTTTGTGGCTTTTGCACTCTCCATTGATGATACTGATAGTCTATAGAGAGCGCAAATTGGCGGAAAATTAAAAAAAAATTGGGTCGGGTATCCATACCTTATACCTATGTACCTGATGGTACCTACCTATACCTATGTGAAGCAGTCCCGCGGCAATTGGGATATTGCCTAGATATTATGTCAAAAATAAATAATTATTAAACAAGTAAGTATTTCATACAAAAACCCATACTAAGCGCGCGTATCGACGTTTGAAAAAAGTTGCTGATTTGACTAGTTAAATCAAATAACCAACAGTGCCTGCCCTAAAGGCGGCGCTAGTAGTCGCATGTTTATGCAAATTTTAAACGACTTCCAAAAAAGGAGGAGGTTCTCAATTCGGCGCGTATTTTTTTAAATGTATGTCGGTGCATATCTCCGTGGTTACTGAACCGATTTGATTTTTTTTTCTATCAGTCGTTAGAGGAAGCTCTCGAGGTCCCATTAAAAATTCTGACTCCAAATCCTCAACCCTGACACTAAAAAGTTAAAAATAAAAAATCTTTCCAAAAACCGACTTCCAACGCCACTGTAAAGTACAAAATAATTTTGATTTCTACACACTATGTTAAAGTCTGGCGAGTCAGATGCGTCAACTTTGCTTATCCTTGTTACACCCGACTTTTTTCATAAGTGGTGGCACAAGTTGTCCTAGGCACCTCAATGAAATAGGTAAACATTTATCTCTGTATTAACTAGTTTCGCCTCCCTGACCGCTCCAGATAAATATCTTGTACCTAATTTAAACCTAAACTAAAATCTCTGTAGGTATATATTATTTACGTAGACCTAAATCACGCGGACAGAGTCGCAGGCAGGACCTAAATGCAATATTTCTTTATTCAAGGTAAATAAATCGAAGAGGCTTCTGTTTTTTTAACACCACCTAGCTAGTTCCTATACCTACATTGTGCAACCTTAACAGTTCCAAGGGTTTCCTCATCGGTTCCTGATCGTGTTATAACACTGTAGGTATTCGTTATATTACCTATTATGAAATTCTCCCGCTGCAAACAGCCTATGTATAGAGGCTTTATATAGCTTAAGCATGTATTTTTATTATTTAAAACTGATAACTTAAATGCTGATTTTCATATCTATGCTTCAGTCATAAAATTTGTATGTAACCTTTCACCCCCATTTCATCCCCTTTTGAGATGGATTTTCGTAAAATTGCTTATACAGGTTATTATTATTTATAAATAATTAATAACTTAATTGCCAATTATCATGTCTCTAACTTCAAAAACAAAGGACTTTCATACAAACTTCCAACCCCTATTTTAACCCCTTACGGGTGGATTTTTCAAAACCCTTTCTTAGCTGGCGTCTACACCATAGAAGGAATCTACCTTCCAAATGACATGTCCCAGTTCAGTATGGAGGGTGGTTTTTTATTCTGAGTGTTAGTGAACCAGAACCAAACTGCTATCACGTGAAAGAGAAAAAAATATAACATTAAACTCCATTTAAATAATAATTTTAGAAAACCCCGTTTTTTTAGAATTAATTATGAAAAATATCGTTTGTAGAAAATATTTTTCGATGGATGGCAACACTAAAACTTTTTCTACAGTGCGTTCCACTAAGCGCCCACGACGATCAAAATGCTCCTTTAATCGTGTCATAAAGGTGGGTCGTCGTGATCGTTGAGAAAATTAGCGGCATTTTCAAAACTCAAAGCATCAAAGATGACGACCGTGAAACTTACGTTATTTCATGCGGAAAGAGATATTTTAGTACAAGTGAATGTTTCTGCAACGGATGCTCCGTGATGCAACGTGCCTCCACAGGTAAATATAATAATTATTTAACTATGTAAAACAAGTTCGTCATTAGAAAAATTAATTGCAGTTTATAATTAATATACATTTTTCCTTGATTGCCAATAATATAAACTAACTTTAGAAATGAAAATTATGTTAGCCTTCTTTAAGTTAGTTTTCTTATTTAAAAAATTAAATTATAATTTTTTTCAAAATAAAATGCGGTCGTGAGTGTGATCGTTGTGAGCGCTTAGTGGAACGCACCCTAGATGTATAGATTTATCAAATCTGGCACCTGTTACTGTCACTTTAATGTCATCCAAAACTGACATTGACATTTGACAATCATTCTATGACATACGTGACAAAGACAATCAAGTTTCTTTTTTTACTGTTGATAAGATTCAGGCAAAGATCTAAAAAAGCCACAAAATAAAATAATATTTTTCTCCAAAATGGGGTCCTTTAAAAATGTGTAAATTATTCTATAAGCCATATTTTAAGATCTCTGTTCACGTGTATTAAAATCATCTTGGTTCATGTTCAAGGCCCAATCTTGGACAAGTCCTTTCAAGTCTGTACTCAGTACGCTTTATAGTTCCTGAGATATCGTGATTAGTCAGTGAGTGGTATTTCGCTTTTATATATGTCACCGTAAGATTGTAAAAACCGTAAGGTTGTAATCTAAACGCTTTTTTTTCGATAGATTGTAATCAGTCCAAAGATTGTGAAGCGTTCAATGTTTTAAGTGTCAATTTTTGAAATATTCATTGTATTTACGTTTTCTTGTCTCTTTCTTGTAGGTTAGGTTAGGGTTCAACATAAATAATCAAGTAGTGCCCGGCCTGCCTATCGGGTTATTAAACCTAACAGATTACAATCTACCGAAAAATAATCCGTTATATTGTAAACATTCGACAGTTTACAATTTCGCGAGTTAGATTATAATTTAACGGTTTTTACAATCTTACGGTGACATATACATAAATTAATAGTACCTACCTACTATAATATGCATATTCTATTACTAATTAGCGGTTGGGCCATTACATTATAAATATAATAGTAGGTATTATTGAAGCACAGAGTAATTGAAGTATAGATGATGAAGCTCCTATAGCATTCATATCTACTGATATTATACACTAGCTGATGCCCGAGGATCGAGGTTTTGTGGTTCCCGCGGGAACTCTTTAATTTTCCGGGATTAAAAGTTCCGGGATTAAAGGATCTCTGTGCCAAATTTCAGCCTGATCCGTTAAGATGTTGGGGGCTGGGGCGTGATTGAGTAACAAACATCCATACATCCATACATCCATCCAAACTTTCGCCTTTATAATATTAGTAAGACTAAGAAGTAAGATACTTAGGTATTTAGTATGGATTGACCTATTTTTCAAATCTCTACGTACCTACCTAGCATACACGTGCCATGGCAACAGAGTTTTACCCTTCACTTTAAACTGTAAGAGTAAGACATATTGCATTGCAATAAATCAGTTTAACAACCATTTGCAAGCCATAATAATACAGTATAGCAACACCTGACCCTTGGCACATGTCTAAACAAGCTTTAATTACAGTCATAAAATAATTTTCAGCCGGATCATGAGTTGGTTACTTTGTTGCTTATTTTATGGCTTAACTATAGAATAGGCATCGACATAATATATGTAGGTAGGTACTAGATGGGTCCTTTCGTAGAAAAAAATCCGACCTGTAGAGCGCGCTCCACACCTGTATAGGCCTGTCCTTGTCCCCGCCATAGCGCTGTCCCGCTTATCAGGTAAGGTGACGATAGTAAAATAGATCCACATTCTTTGTTTGACCGGGCGCGTCTACGTAAATTGAGGTTGTTGAGTTTGAGACTAGGTTATGTTTGCGACTCCGTCCCTAAGTTCATATTCTATTCAAATTCAAATAACTAGTGGTTCACCCCGAACTGAGACCTCGCGGTATCCATAAGATAGTTTATTATTTGTAAGCACAAACGAATAAAATTTTTACAGAGCGCCACGAATGAATGAATGAATTAATATACTTTTATTGTACACCACAAAGGAAACTTAGCTAATAACAAAGCAAGTATACAGTATCTATGGACACCATTGTGAAGTTCTGTTAAAATTACTGAAGCTCATTAAAAATTAAAAATTATTTCGTTTCCTTATAATATTTATCTATTTTTATTATTTGTTGTTCAAGTACAGGATAATAATTCAAATAATTGATCAAGTTTCAGTCTCAGCCTTTCAGAAAATTGAGAGTTCTGAGGTCAACTTTGGACGTTAGAAAATCTCCACTTTGAAAGCCCCCCATTTCGTCAATTTTAGGGGAAATTAAAAAAAAAAAAATATGTTTGTACTCTATTCCTAATTATCTTTAAAATGATATACCGCAACACTATGTAACGCTATAAAAAATTATTAGTTGGCATTCGCTTCCATGAGAGCCCCCCTGAAATAAAGATTTTTATAACTTTTTAAGCCACATTCGGCTGGAGGTCATCGGTTTACATATTATACTTAACAAGAAAAGAATACAATTATTTTGCTATAATCCGCCAACAGAAAAAATTCTGTATGGTCAAGCATGCAGTTACAAGTGAAGCACCGTTTACCTTCCCAACCAAGCAAGACAGCTAAGTTCCCAAGCAAGCAATGCCACCACCACTCACATGCACCACCACACAAGACTTTTATACTATTCTCGACGCACGTTTCGCCCCGACACCGGAGCATCTTCAGGAGATGTCGACCTTACAATGCAAGATTGTCTGTCTGATTGGAGGTCTGTTGGCGGATTATAGCAAAATAATTGTATTCTTTTCTTGCTAAATCATGAACTTCCGCAAAGTAACACTTGATTCTATCCAATATTATACTTAAATTTGAAGTAATTACGTTCAGTAATTCAGAAGTTATAGGGCTCTGATAGATGGACGGACGGACGGACAAGTGCAAATTCACTCAAGTAGACTCAGAGACCTTCCCTTCGCTCGGTCAAAAATATACTTTTGTGTGATGTACCTATACCGATTTTACAAATTCAAAGGTAAGCTAACGCGGACGTAGTCGCGGGCATCAGCTAGTTATGTCATACATCAGAGTAGATATAGATTGATTCCTCACCTGTTGTACCACCATTTGCAGTGGCTGTCCAGTTTGTAATTCCTCCGAAGGCCTCCTGGTCGGTCGCACTGCATACTCCCTCTCGCCTATCACCTGTAACAAAGAATTACGATATTAAACACCGTTAAAGGAGAACATGGGTACTGGGTAGTGTTTATTTCTAAAACACAAAAAATAAATAGTTTTAAAACATGGTTCTCTTATCGAGCTTCTCAATTTTTTCCGTAATTTTATTTTCAAAAACCAGGTATTTTAAGTTAAGGCTTCCATTTTTCCATCCGCTTATGATATTGGTATCTTCAAATCAAGAGTCATCTTCTAGGCAAGCGCGCTCCAGCTTAGGCTGCATCACTACTGCAGCAAGTCTGATTGCAGCCAAGCGCTAGTCCATAAATTAAAAAAAAAGTTACAGGCACCTAATTTTTTTTTTAATATACATGTCACCGTAAGATTACAAAGGCCGTTGGATTGTAATCTAACTAGCGATATTGTAAACTGTCGACAGATTACAATTTAACGCATTATTTTGCGGTAGATTGTAATCTGTTAGGTATATTAACCCGATAATGGCCGGGCACTACCTGATTATTTATGTCGAACCTTAACCTAACCTACAAGAAAGAGACAAGAAAACGTAAATACAATGAATATTTCAAAAATTGACACTCGGAACATTGAACGGTTCACAATCTGTCGACAGTTTACAATATCGCTAGTTGGATTACAATCTAACGGTGTTTTTGCAATCTTACGGTGACACATATAAATTGTTAATTGGCACTTAATTTAACTAACAATCTAAGCAACATAATTTAATATAAAAATTCTTTTTAAACAACCGACTTCAAACTCCCGCGCCAACTTTACAACAACAAGCACACGCTATACAAAGTACTTATTTTATTGTTGATATTTTAAAAACCGCTCGACCGATTTCGATAAAATTTATATGGGATCACATGGGACGTATGCCTTTTCAAATAAAAAAAGAATCATCCAAATCGGTCCACCCAGTCAAAAGTTCTGAGGTAACAAACATAAAAAATAAAAATAAAATACAGTCGAATTGAGAACCTCCTCCTTTTTTTGAAGTCGGTTGAAGAAGAAGAAAGAAGAAGAAAGAAAAACTATTTATTCTCACCATTAATGTTACCATGGCGCCTCCAGTACTTGAGCATTAAACTCATAGTCAAGTCCTAGAGGAACCCTGACAACACTTGTCGTGTGTGGCACAACCTGAAAGAAGGCATCAGCTCAGTATGATGCAGAATGCCTTGCAATAAATTACAAGAGCATTCCGCGCTGATTTGAATTGATTTGATTGAAAATATACAATCCGCTCTTTTGTTTGGTACTGTGATCAGGCCCTCAGGGGCCATACTGCTAACACTTAAAGCCATAATATCTGGGTGACCGAGCTTAGCTCGGTATTTTTTTTGGTAAGTAAATCGTGTTTTTTGGAAATTATATTTAAATACCTAATAAAATTCAAAATCTTACTTCTTATTTAATATTATAAATGCGAAAGTTTGGATAGATGTATGGATGGATGTATGGATGTATAGATGTTTGTTACTCAATCACGCCCCAACGGCTGAACGGATCAGGCTGAAATTTGGCATAGAGATAGATTATAGTCCGGAATAGCACATAGGCTACTTTTCATCCCGGCAAATTAAGGAGTTCCCGCGAGAACCAAAAAACCTCAAACCACACAGACGAAGTCGCGGGCATGCGCTAGTTCATTCATAAAACCGTGGTTTCGGGACCGACCTGTTTCCCACCTGAGCTATTATAACCTTGTAGATGGTGGCGAAATTTACCTTCGTATTCTAATGATGTTGTACCTACCTACCAGTTTTTCATTGCCTGAAAACACGGATAAAACGACATTTTCTAAAAATGAATCCTAGCTAGATCGATTTATCGCCCCCGAAACCTCCTGCATACTAAATTTCATGAAAATCGTTCAAGCCGTTTCCGAGATTCAAATTATAATAATAATTGCTCGTTTAAAGGTAATAAGGTATTATTGTTTCATTATTGTTGACTTCCGTGTTTTAGAATTAGGTACAATGCTTACTAGATGCCCGCGACTTCGTCCGCGTGGATTAAGGTTTTTTTTATTCCCGCGGGAACTTTAAAATATTCCGGGATAAAAAGTGGCATGTGTCCTTCCCCGGGATACAACCTATCCCTGTACCAAATTTCGTCAACATCGGTTGAACAGATGGGTCGTGAAAGCGTAGCAGATAGACAGACAGACACACTTTCGCATTTATAATATTAGTAGGTATATGGAAGTATGGATTTTAGGAACGACAAGGTACGTGACATCAAACTGCTTATTGCCCCTGTAATAGCGTATTAAACGTTAGGATTCGAGACTACTGAAAATCACTGACTGGATAAATGTGAATCAACCACTACACAAACCTATACCTACAAAGAGCCGATTCGTTCAACTTTACCAATGCCCGTGCCCCGTAGAAACTAATTCCTCCATACGCCCTACATCGTTAAACGGAATCTGAGCGTACGTTTCTAATTTCAGCGTGGTTCAGCGAATGAGATGAACGCCACTGCGCTTGCGCGCGCACAACCAATCAGAGCTGGTGATATTTATAAACAACATGGCGGGTGTGGTCTGGTGTATCGTTTGACTCCATTTACAAGCAACGAATTCCAAGAATTTAGTTTTGTATTGCTGACTAGCGACCGCCCGTGGCTTTGTCCCGTGGGAATTGACGACCTCCTTGGCGCAGCAGTGAGCGCTGTTGTCTTATTGTGGACGGTTCCGGGTTGGATTCCTGGCAGGGTCAATTTGGGAATTTACAATTTCTGAATTTTCTCTGGTCTGGTGGAAGGCTTCGGCCGTGGCTTGTTACAACCCTACCGTCAATAAAAATAACGTCTGCAATTCTGCATTGACCCTTAACGTCCAATTAATTAAAACCGAGCTCCTACTTACCACATATCCAGAGCGTGATCAAAAGACAAAAAAAAACATCGAGTTTTTCCCCATTGTATGTAAAGCGAGGCCGCGCAATGGGTCGCGGCGCGCATTGCGCATGCGTGCCGGTCAAATGTCACTGCGACAATGGCGTGGCGGCAAAAATCACCGCGTTCCTAGGAAAATTATTTTCAAGAATTACGAACTGCAATAAAAAGATCGAGTATCATTCCAATATCTTCCATTTTTACATTTTTCATAGGTAGGTATGAGTAAATGTCCCTTCAGAGATTGACCGAGGGAAAAGAAGTCTCCGAGTCTACTTGTGTGGATTGGTACTAGTCCGGCAGTCCCTCTGTCTTTCACTGCTAACTCGCTTTTTCCCCAATAAGGAAAATGAAAATACAAGGAAAAATGATAGCTCTTGGTTCTTGGCGTTTTGGATTTTGGATCCAACCGTGCGAGCGGCTAAACCGAAACTGGGCGCAGACTTACCAACTTTGCGCTAGAGGTCGTGATTTTTGTCAAAAATAAAAAAAAACTAAATTGTACTTAGGTCTAAATACGCTCTACAAGTTTGATACTAAACATTTTTTCAATATCTTTTACGAGAAAGAAGAAAATAGCAAAAAACAAATGGATAAATGTAAAGGACCTTAATTGTAGATCGTAAAAAAGCAACACAAAAGTATTGCATCAAAATGTTCGTATCTCAACGGAGAACCGAGTTATTGTGACTGAATTTACCCCTTTTTTCAAGATTGCGGAAAATGCACATAGGAAATTTTGGTCGACAATTTGAAGTTAAGCTTTTCTAGGCCTCCTCCACGTAATATCCAAAATTTAGATTTCTCTGTTCAATTGCATTTCTAACCCGTTTTTTCCGGCGGCGTAATGACTGGACTAATAATAGAGCTGTCATTTTAGTTTAGGCCCTACTTTAGAGATTGTGTTACATAAAATTGGACACATTAGATATTAGGAAACATGACAGATTTAGTATTGGGCTAAATCTATGGAAACATAGTATTGAAGTAAGAAAATATGAAATGAGATTGCGAAATACATAGTAAAAAAATGTCTACAAAATTATTTAGGTAGAGTTAATTTAGTTAATGCGCGAGTATTAACTTTTATACGATCCAGACAGTATTACATTTTACCTTGGCTGGTATAATTGGTGTCGTTAGTCGGGGGTCACCGTCGTATTGTTTTCACTAGGTTTTAGTAGCGACTCCGTCCACGTTTACATTTAATATGTCACCGTCAGATTGCAAAAACTATTTTTTTTTTAATTAGATTGTAATCTAACTAGCGATATTTTAAACTGTCGACAGATTACAATTTAACGCAATATTTTTCGGTAGATTGTAATCTGTTAGGTATATTAACCCGATAGTACCTAAGTGCCCGGCCTGTGGCCGGGCACTGCATGGTTCTTTATGTCGAACCCTAACCTAACCTACAAGAAAGAGACAAGAAAACGTAAATACAATGCATATTTCAAAAATTTACACTCGGAACATTGAACGGTTCACAATCCATCGACAGTTTACAATATCGCTAGTTAGATTATAATCTAACGGTTTTTGCAATCTTACGGTGAGAAATACATAGTTTAACGGGCGATTAAAGTGAACCTCTGGGCAGACAGTGGACGGGACGCTGGCGGGGCGTGACGGCGCGGCGACGCGACGCGACGTGAGCGGTTGTAATGTACCTATAGTACCACAAACTTATCTGAACCGGTGACAGCGGCGCAAGCAAATATGAAAAATTAAAAAAAAGGCAGTCATAGGGACTGCCGATAGAAGTGAAAACGAATATTTAAAATAATAAATAATAAAATAAAATAAAATATAATATAAAGATTATAAACCTTAAAATTAAGGTATTCAAGTTTAATTACGAATGCACTATATTTATATTTAAGACTTTTTGTCTTAAGAAGAACCACCGTGCCACATTTTTACTAAAGAAGTTTTCACTTCAAAAACTTAACAGGCATAAAAATTTGTTCCAATTTTGGCCACAGGTGAGAAAAGTTAGACGGACTATACTAGTTAGAAGACGTCAGTGGTCATACAGCACAGGCACGCCGATCGCTGGCGGCTGCGTCGCGTCGTCGTCGCGCCGTGGTGATACCTACCGGTTTTGATTACTTCATGCACCCAAATACGTAAAGGTTTTTTTTAAATAACGCGAACAAAAGCAAGACTTCTTCCACTTCAGATTCACTAGACATCTTGTTTCAAAATGCCGAAAAATCCGGCTGGGCGTTCGGCGCGACGCTGACGTTTGCGTAACGCGAATTATGTGACATCCACGTCGCGTTACCGTCCCGTCAGCGTCGCGTCGCCGTTCCTCACCGCCCACAGTCTCACGAGAATATAAAAAGCATTTATGGTAATGCTAGTTTCCTTTTACAATCCATTGATGGGCTTTGATGTCAGTATGGGAGGATTACCTTAGGTATATTATTTGATCTGTGCCGTCGATGAACGTAACGTCAATATTTCGATGGTGGTAAAATATTCATAATTTATATACAACCATTATGCAACGTCTTTAAACTAAGTACCAACAACTATTAATTAGGATTTCTTTTATTCTTGGAGGCGAATACAATTTTTCAATACAGATCTACGTCATGACTGAGTCTTTGAAAATATTTCTTGATTAGCTAAGCAACAATCAAAGTTAAATAGTAATTAAGTTCCTAACTAAAATGTTAATAGGCTTACGAACTGTAAAATCTAGACAAATAGTAGGTATTTTTTTACAATATTACTAGCTGATGCCCGCGACTACATCCGCGTGGATTGAGGCTTTTCGGTTCCCGCGGAAACTCTTTAATTTTCCGGGATAAAAAGTGTTATTTCGGACTATAATCTACCTCCGTGCAATCCGGTCCATACATCCATCCATCCAAACTTTCGCATTTCGCATATTTGTATTTGATTGATTTGATTTGATTTGATTGATTGATTATTTGATTAATACAATTTCTGTACAATAGACGACGACGATACAATAGACGAATTTACTCCCATAGGAACTTCGGGAATTTTCTGGGATAAAAGTAGCTTATGATGACCGCCATGCGAGCTATCTCCAACTCCAAACTTAAAGATCCAAAAGCACATACAGACATATCAAAGTAGTTGTATTGATAGTGTCAAATAAAAAACTTTCGCATTAAAAATCATACGGTTCTAAACTCGAGAATATTAGGAAGATGTGATAAGACCTAAAGTTTCTACGTAATTTTGTGCTACCGCCAAACTAATAACATATCTATGATGGCATAGCTTCTGTTTTGTAGACAGTAATTAGTAATTACAGATAAAAAAATATTACATAATTCTCCCGAATCATCATTTTTTATAATCTAATCACATTTGTATTCCGTATACAATTACGACATGCCTACCTACCTACTCAGTAATTATGAGTAGGTACTATACCTATAGCGTCCGATAATGATGTTACCTAACCCGGACCCACCTCAATGATTTGTTTATCATGGTTTTTAGGGTTTCGTACCAGAGGCCCAATTGTCTAAAGTAACACGTAATGAATGGAGAAGTTTCATGATGTTGTGAATATCATATTTAACACAACGGAAGTAAAATATAGATTAAAACTAATAAATCCGTGTTTTTTTTAAAACCCATCAATAAATGACTGAGACATGACGATTTACCTAGCCGAGATTTAATACTTCAAAATTATCTTCACACACAAATTAAGTGCTTGTAATTCAATTAAGTCGCGTTAAGTCCATTTATATCTTTTATTCGGTCGGTATATAAAGTCGGTTGATAGGGAATTATGACGTCACGTCTCCCGTCTTGCAAGCGCAACTTTAAAGTTCCGTAACTTTGTCATTTGTTGAGATATTTTAATCATTAAAATATGAAAGAATCATTAAAATTTAATGATTCTTTCATATTTATAAGAATCATTAAAATTTAATGATTCTTTCATATTTTTGTTTTATTTTGTCTTAATTTTAATATTTTTTTTTTAAATGGTATACTTCTCCATTCATGCATGCTTTTCGACGTGCAGGCATCTATTTAACTCTATAAACAGGTCTAATTATCCGTTTGACAAACGATTACAATTTTCTTACACAATCGGGGGGCCGATCAAAAACGTAGCATCGATTTTTCGAAAATTGCTAGATGTAACGACTAGGTTTGAAATTTGTATCGAGCTAATTTTTATTTAACGCTCAATATCTACTCAATCAGTTTATTTCATATGAGCTGATGCCCGCGACTTCGTCCGCGTGGAATAAGTTTTGTTAATTCCCGCGGGAACTCCTTAATTTTCCGGGATAAAAAGTAGCCTATGTCACTCTCCAGGTCCTCAACTATATACCGATACCAAAAATCACGTCGATTCGTTGCTCCGTTGCGGCGTGATTGAAGGACAAACCCACAAACCAACAAACAAACACACTTTCGCATTTTAGACCAGTGCCGAAGCCTTTGAAAATGGTAAAAAGTGAAAAAAAAATCATAGTAGGATGAAACCCATTGGTAAAGGAAGAGAATACAACAAAAATGAAGGAAAAATAATTTACGGGCGATCTGAGGTCGGGAAGTGGAAGGGGGTGGTTTTTATGGGTAAAAACGGTTTTTCTCGATTTCCGGCAAAACTACAAGTCCTATGGAAAAAAGTTCATGGCAAAGTTGTAGGTAATAAAAAGATATCTACAACTTTTGTATTTACACTTTTTTCACATAACCTCAAAATTTATGTGAAAAATTCAAATATAACCAAGTTTTTGGTTTTTTATTTTTATCTTTTACACAACAATTTTTTTTTAACAAAATTTGGTGAAAACTTACCTTTATATGTCCCAAACATACTGTAATTTTTTTGATATAAAACATTAATTATGTTAACCTTATTTTGACTTAATATCGAAAAAGCACCCTAATTTTCAATCGAAAATTCTCGCGTCAAAATATCTGCTTTTTTAAAAAAGTCGGTGGGCTTTTTGTTTAGATGCTGCCCAGGGTCTCATAATGGAGACAGGAGGTGGTCATAGGAACTCCTTAAGTTCACATCGTAAACCGTTAAGTGATCACAGTTTGGTTTTTAATAAATGATATTTTTTAACCTATTTTTTTAACTGATATATTTTTTTAACAATTATTTATCAGAATACTAAAATTTAACACTATTTGACACCTCTACTAAGCACAAGTCTTCTTGCGGAATGAGAAGGGTTTGGCCATAGTCCACCACGCTGATGCAGTTTTGTGTTTTAGATATTATGTTATATATATGTCACCGTAAGATTGCAAAGGCCGTTGGATTGTAATCTAAGTAGCGATATTGTAAACTGTCGACAGATTACAATTTAACGCATTATTTTTCGGTACATTGTAATCTGTTAGGTATATTAACCCGATAAAACCTAAGTGCCCGGCCTGCGGCTGGCCAATTTATGTCGAACCCTAACCTAACCTACAAGAAAGAGACAAGAAAACGTAAATACAATGAATATTTCAAAAATTGACACTTGGACCATTGAACGGTTCACAATCCATCGACAGTTTACAATATCGCTAGTTTTTGCAATCTTACGGTGACATATATACTTTTGCTAAGTTCTAATTGTTGTTTTTCAAAGTTATAAAGGCCATAATGGAGCTCTACAGTTCGTCGTAGGTTTTTAAAATTTTTTTTCAGCTCAGAATACAGAATTGTCTACATCCCTTAGGAAACTGGCTAGGAATAGTGTTGTAGGAACTTAACGTGTTACATAGTAGGTAAGAGGCATTCTATTTCTATAGGAATAGGCGGCTCTAGAATGCAGTCAGGTCGCGTGTATTGGCCAGTCATTTCCGCTAGTGCACTAGTATTAGTAATTGCAACACGGTATTGCAATGATCTGATGATTTCATAGTTTTTATACGAATACTATGTAGATGATGCTCGCGGCTTCGCCAGCGTGGATTTAGATTTTTAAACGTCTTCCAAAAAAGGAGGAGGTTTTCAATAAGTCCTAGACCTAGTTCCTATGGTGTTCCGCGGGAGGCAATTTAAGATCTCTGTATAGCAAATGTCGTTAAAATCGCTTGAACAGAATATGGGCCGTGAAAACGCAGACATACCTACTTTGGCATCGTTATTCGTTACTATAATATAATAAATGCGAAAGTGTTTCTGTTTGTTAGTTCGTCCTTCAATCATGTCGCAACAGATCCTAGGAGGAGGGTTCATCGTCTTTGCCCCACCAAGATGGCCCACCAGTGGGGCAAAGTCCAATGGGTCTATGGAGATAGCATACTTTTTATTCCGGCCAAAGTAACAGTTCCTGGATTAAAAGTAACCATATATAATTAAAATATAAGAGGATTTTGTTTATATAACATATAGGTATACTTACCTATTTATTTATGTAGAACTAGGTGAGGTATGCACATCATACTGGTTTGTGAACATCAGCTATATTACCTACAAATTGAAATGCCAGGGTAACATAAACATCGAGGATAATGATAATAAACCAGTCGTGCGCACGGTTGAACAACCTGCCTTAATAATATAGTCCGAGAGCCAGCGACGTGGATTTCTAATGAAAAATTCAGTTATTAAAAACCAATTTGCTACTACATGCCATAGAACGCGCCACGCATTTGGCGAACTGTCAAATAGTGTTTGTGTAAATGCCATACTCAATATTAATAAATAAATAAATAAGCCTTCATTTACTGAATCAATATTCTAATTGCAAAAATGTGTCTGTCTTTCTGCTACGCTTTCACGCTACATCTGTTTAACCAATGTTGACGAAATTTGGTACAGGGATAGTTTGCATCTCGGGGAAGAATATAGGCATGCTTTTTATCCCGGAAAACTAAAGAGTTGCCGTGGGCTTTAACAATCCTTAATATCCTTAAAAGCTAGGTTGGTACATCAACGTTGAAGACTGAGGTAAATCTATCTTTCTATCGCGTAAGGGACGCGATATTGTGGGACATTGATGTGCACGTTCGTACCTTGTTATTATTGTTGTAACTGTTGTAACGTACAGTAGATCCTGTGATTACCCACTACATTTAAATATAACAGCCTATCGTAATTTTTAAAATTGACTGAATCAGAATTTGAACCTGCCTGTAGGTGTTAGGCCACAAGTAGCCACAGCCACGTGAGAGGTCGTCAAAAATAATCGTCCTAGACTTTTCTTATTCGTCAATGCCAAGTCATGGCAATAACATATGTCCCAAACTTAAGTACTTACTTTTACTTAAATCTAGGTCATATTGCTAATCCACACGTACATAAACCGGACGTAACAAACTAAATTCAAGCAACAGTTAGCTCAAACTTATGTCGGCCATTTCTTAGAACGTTGTGATTTAAGAATCTAGTTAGGCTAAATAGTCTTAAAAACGTTATCGATATGAAATCTGTCGGTGATCTCTGAGACTATGTTATAATAAGTATTTGTCATTATTAATTATCTATACCTAGGATTTAATTTACATCAAGGAATGCAGCATTCTTCTCATTCTTCTGTTGGAAGGTACGTGGAGTAAGTGATACCTACCTAATCGAAAAATCTAAGGGCATGGGGGATTACATATCACCTATTTTGAGCATTTCGCCCATTAAAAATTACAAAAACATATTAAATGAACATAATTTCTCTAGAAATAACGTAGATAATTATTATCTTTATAGACTGTGTCTCTTAATAGTTATCCAAAGTAACGTAAATGAAATTGTACCTAATAGTAGGTAGGGATGCAAAAAAGTCTTAATGATACAAAACGCTAAGTACCTACCTATATGAATGAAATAATGGATCACTGCCTATTGGTGACGATATACGCTTTTGACACTTGAGCACTTCTACACCCAAATTAGAAGATGACTGTGGATCTTCTAATTTAATGCCTGAGTTTTTTTAAATTATTTATTTATTAATACATTACAATATTACAATAATAGTGTTACAAATAAAATGGTGTAAACATAAACTAGCTTAGAACTTTAGTTCCTACTCGAGCTATTCCCAGTTTAAATCGAAAGCTGTTAGGTAGTTGAAATAGGTATAACTCTGTAATTTATATGTACAAAGGAAATAACAAAACTAATTAATGAAGATATAAATTAATGTTAACATAAGGATAAGATTATAATTTATTTCTCTTGGGTGAATTCTTGAACAATGCATAATGCAGTTAAAATTAATGAGTCAAAGCTTAAAACAACATATCCTGCTCAAAATGACCCCTAGCGGTGTAGAGAAAACGGCGTTTGTAACAAAACAACATCGCTAAATAAACGAGCATAATGTTTGTAGGAACAACGAACACTATACTTCTCGGTGTTTGTGGAATTTTCCTGATCATAGTCTGTTTTTCCTTAACTAGAACAAGTAGTAGTTAAGTATTAAAAAACTGTAACCCGACTACGGAATAAATTTCAGAGAGCCCCAATTTTTTGCATGTAACATCCGTCATACCGATTTTGTTCGTGTTACATATTATAGGCTTTATTCTATGTAACCCGGTCCATAATAACGAATCGATTGACACCTCATTCCTCCAAATCGACTCAGTAGGTTAG
Organism: Erebia epiphron; assembly: GCA_963932025.1. NCBI lineage: Eukaryota > Metazoa > Arthropoda > Insecta > Lepidoptera > Nymphalidae > Erebia > Erebia epiphron. Next base: position 5,869,281 of record OZ009948.1, read on the forward strand.
GCGCTACGGTGGAACATACATAAATACAAACATACAGACTTAGACTGCTAAAATCATAACCCTTCCTTTTGGCTTTTTTCGGGTAAACAAGCAAATTCTTGCCGAAATGCGTAAGAGACGCGCTTCGCTCGGTGGATAGAACGCCAACTTTTTTTTTATCCAGCCCTTGACTGCGACCTCACTTGGTGTTAAATGGACGATGCAGTCTAAGATGGAAGCGGGCTAACCTGTTAAGAGGTATGGCATTTATATAAAACTTATACCTCTAGTGGGTTTCTACACGGTATCGTACCAGAACTTTCAATCGCTTGGCGGAACGTTTTTGCTGGTAGGGCGGTAACTAGCCACGGCCGAAGCCTCCCACCAGGCCAGACCAGGGAAAAATCTGAAATTATAAATTCCCAAATTGACTCTGCCGGGGATCGAACCCGGGACATTCCACGTTATGACAACAGCGCTCAACACTGCGCCAGGGAATAGTAAAATCTTCCTCTTCCATTAGACCACAGTTCACAAGCTTCATAGCAGTTCAAAACACAAATTTTATTATATTTTCCTAAGGTTGCCTGCAAGAGATCGCTTCTTAGCGATAAGACCGCCTATTGTACAGCTTCTTCCCTTTATGTATGTATGTGTTCTTCTGTTTTGTATTTGGTTTGGTGTACATTAAAGTGTATTTTCATTTTCATTTTAAGTTGTCCCCTTCAGGTATTTGACAATGATGGTGACCCTATATCTAAGGTGTCAGATGACAGGTCACAGTAAATACAGGCAAATAATGCACTGAGGAGAAACACTTAGCAATAACAAAACAAGTTAATGGGCTTTTGACGACTTTACTCGTAAGTTTGACGCCTTTAACCTGATCGCACATTTGTATGGGCGGTCTGAGAAATGCACACGTATGCTCATTAGTGTGTTTCTTTGTTTTTTTATTATTTTCAATACAACGAAAATACGTGGAACCCACCGCATAATTATCCCTAGAAAACTCCTCCCATTATTTGATTAAAATAAAGGGGTCATTTATTCAGCCATGCAACAATTTCGTTTGTTCCTCTTTATAACTTAAGAAATAATTAAAACCTGTTAATGCTAACCCCGTGGGTTAATATAATACGTGAATATAATTATAATATATGCAGCTCAATTACCACTCACTCACTAATGAGGTATAACTACTTAGGTCTGTGACGAAATTTTTTTAATGACAAGTAATTGTTATTGCTGTAATAAATATTTTTGTCTAATAGGTATTATAGGTATTGATCTGTATAATTAAAACCTGTTAATTTTAGACCCGTGGGTTTATACGTGAATATAATACCTAGTATATTATAAATATAAATTACTTCTTAAATGACGTAGGAGCTGGATCTGTGACGCAAAAATATCTTAATGGCAACTAGGGCTCTGCATAATAATTTGATTTGAATGGTATTTCTTTTACGTCATCCATAACACAAATGGACCGTCTACACTAAACTAATATAATGAATACGAAAGTATGGATTGATGGATGGATGGGTGTTTGTAACTCAATCACGGCAGAACGGAGTTGGATGAAATTTGACACAGAGACAGATTATTTATCGTCTGGAATAACACATAGGCCGTTTTTTATCCCGCATAGGTACCTAACTTCCCTCACATATTCATCGTGCTAAAACCCTTAATAAATTTAAAATTGACGTAAAGTTAAAAATTATATATCTCTTTGTTATCATTAGTAACGACATATTTATTGTTTTCTCTCTTGTATTTATTTATGTATTTATTGGTATGTCTATTTAGTTTATGTATGTCTATTTTGTTATTTTGTATATTTTAGTTTATCATAATATGTTAGATACATATGATATTGATTAGTTTATTTAGCTATGCGTATTTAAGTTTATTATTATTTTTGCACCACCTCCCTTTATCCTCTTTTTCATATTCTCGCTAGCGTTAAGGTTGTCTGGAAGAGATCGCTGCTTAGCGATAAGACCGCCTTATTGTACCTACTTATTGTTGTTTTCTTGTTTGTAACATGTTGCTTTTGTATATTCGTGGTGTACAATAAAGTATATTATACATTACATAACCTAACTAAAGAGTTCCCGCGGGAAACAAAAACCTCAATCCACGCGGACGACATCGCGGCATCAGATAGTAATATTATAATAGGTAGTCTACCACAAATCACATCATATCATAATCATAAAATATTATAAATGCGAAAGTTTGGATGGATGGATGTATGGATGTATGGATGTTTGTCACTCAATCACGCGCCAACAGCTGAACGGATCTGGCTGAAATTTGGCACAGAGATAGAATATAGTCTGGAATATAGCACATAGGGTACATTTTATCCCGGAAAATTAAGATGTTCCCGCGGGAACCAAAATAACCTCAAATGGATGTTTGTTACTCAATCACGCCAGAACGGCTGAACGGATCTGGATGAAACTTGGCACAGAGATAGATTATAGTCTGGACTAACACATAGGCTATTTTTTATCCCGGAAAATTAAAGAGTTCCCGCGGGATCCACAAAACCTCGATCCACGCGTACGAAGTCGCGGGCATTAGCTAGTCATATCATAAAATCTCAGAAACAACCTCTTTGATTAATTTAGTGGATTTTTTCAATTAATTCCCAATAATTACTTATATTACTTACCTACTTAAGCACGACACTGTACTGTAACAACAAGTGAATATAATTAAAATTATTAAAAAATACGACTGCCCTGCCGTAGTAGCCCTTAACTATCTAGGTACTACGTAATGATACCACAGTCATTAATTACCTTTGGAATATTGTCTAATTTTTATTAAATGATTTTTTTTTTGTGAATCACTGGATATTGAACTTTAGTGTTATACATTTTTGAAATCTACTCATCAATTTCTAGATGATGATTATATAGTTAATCTTATTTTATAATTTTTTTTTTCAACTTTAGTCTTTACTTAATGAAAAATTGATGGGGTGCAGACCATGGTCCCGACCATGGTCTGCACCCCATCAATTTTTTTTTTAATTTAACTAGCCTATGTCACCCGGAATAAGCTAGGGATTCTAACGATACCTCATTTACCAAAATCGGTTCAGGCGTATAGAAGTTATGGTGAAATATACAAACTCACATACATACATACATACATACATACATACATACATACATACATACATACATACATACATACATGAACCCTGAAAACAATATATGTACTCCTTTTTTCAGGCAGTCGTATAAAAATTAGCACTAAGTACGAAATACCGCACGGATCCGTATTTCCAATACGGATCCGTGAATTGAAACATATCTTTGGACGACCTACCCCCCACAACATGGGACACCACACCACATGAGATGGACGAGAAAATAATAATTAATCCCCACTTTAACGTGTAGGGGAGTAGCTACCGTATTTTTTTATTATAAAAAAAAAATTGTACCACTTTGTCGGCGTGATTAAAATGTGTGTTTACCCGTGCCAAATTACAGCCTTCTACTTGAATACTATAGGTAATAGTCTCTGAACTGAGCCGCGAACGAACGGACCGACGAACATGGCGAGACTATAAGTGTTCCTTGTTGACTACGGGACCCTAAAAAAAGGGTAATCACGTGTATTAGAGCCAGAACAGTATAAAACGAACCAACGTCATTAAAACAGTGTCACGGAGCCTTGACACCGCGAACAACGTAACTACCAGCATCTGAGAAAAACACGCTTAGATACTAATTAAATACAACTTTCCGGCTCCGGGGTAAGGGTTAAGGCAGACTTTGTAATTGTATGCTATTCCAGCTTAATTCTATGCCTCGGGTATTACAATGGTAATTTTGTTACGGAAAATATAGCTTTACGTATACTTTGCAAGCAATATTTTTTATTTAACTCATGTTTATAGAGTACCTACTATGTATAGATCATGCCTCGAGGATCTATGTTTTTAAAAAGCAACTCTTTGATTTTACGAAATAAAAAGTACATTCTTTGTGTTACAAGCTCTAAAGTTACCAAAATAGTCAAAATCGGGTGAAAAATTTGAGAGCTAAGTACTAACTAAAAGGCCTGAAGCCAATCTATTTAGATACTAGCGAACGCCCGCGACTTCGCTCCCATAGAAATTTCCTGTACTTACACAATAATATCCTTATAAACTGAATCCTATATGTTATTCTGATATATTAGCTACATTACTGTAAAGTTTCATAATAGTCCGTTAATTCGTTTTAGCGTGATAATTTATTAATTATCAAACAAACATCCAATGATCCATACATCGTAAGTCGTAACCTAATGTTGGTTTAACTTAATAAGTATGATCTTTGTTGCACACACTTAAAGGAAAGTAGTACAAGATGCAGAACTCTATTTTTTGCTAGAGATTCAGGATGAGGATGTATGGATGTATAGATGGAGAAACATCCATACATCCATACATCCATACCTAGTTACAAACTTTCCCGTTTCTAATATTAGTAAGATAAGATTAGTAAGATGTAGGTAAATAAAATCGATCTTATCGTGTACAGTATCAATTATTACTCCACAAAACCACAGGTAACGTAAAAAAAATATAGTCAACCGTAGAAAAACTAGATAGGTACCTATACATTGCACCGAATTACTGTCTAAAGAACTAGTTTAAGTTATTAGGCTATGACTAAGAAACAGGTTACTGTTCTCGCATTTGTTTTTATTATGTACGCACAAACCCAAAACAGTAATAAATAGGTAAATTAACTACTTAGACTTCGCGGTGTTGCTCTGATGTGAATGGAGTCTTGGGATTAAATTAGTTTAATCATCACTTAAATTGTCGAGTTTGTTTGAATTTCGAAGAACTTTAAATATTAACTTTTGAGGCTCTGGGGCCTGGGCCCATGATCATCGCACACGAAGAATTTTATAAATGTCGTGTCTCAAAAACTGACCCACGCGACGCCTCATATGACAAATGGCGCTTATTTAGCCCAATGGCTTAAGCCTTGCCATTCAACGAGGTTATAGCGCCAGTGGTTTGGGCACCATGCCCATTAACGATCACTTTGACGGCGTGTATTTTTTGTTAATATATTCTTAACTAGCTGATGCCCGCGTGGGTTTTTGTTTCCCACGGGAACTCCTCAATTTTCCGGGATAAAAAGTAGCCTATGTCACTCTCCAGGTCCTCAACTATACCCATGCCAAAAATCACGTCAATCCGTTGCTCCGTTGCGGCGTGATTGGAGGACAAACCAACAAACCAACAAACAAACTGACTTTCGCATTTATAATATTAGTATGATAAGTAATAGTTTGCAGTCAAGGGCTAACTTGTGGTGGTTAAAAAAAAAAGTTAATTTTTTATTTTTTCTATTCTATAAATACCTAATTGTTTTTATCCTCAACATCAGTGGTTTACATTTCTGTAGTAAAGTTCTACTTATTAATATTAAAAAAAAGTGGCTGTGACATACGGACGGACAGACAGACAGACATGACGAATCTATAAGGGTTCCGTTTTTGCCAAATTTGGCTACGGAACCCTAATAAGTTTAAAGTTTATTAAGTCAAATAATATGAACTCTTTCATCTTTAAGCAGATTGTCTGTAAAAAACATTGGGCCGGTTTCTGAATTAAGCATTCAAGCAAAAACAGCAAGCTCCAACTCTCAAACCTTACACAATATCAATTCAGAAACGAAAATTTGCTTAATTAGTCCTTAAGTAGTCTTTGAGACAGACTCAAAATGAAATTCTCTATTCAATTGAATAGGCTCTAAGCTAACACTAGTCGTGAATATCATCAAATAATTACCTATAACATACATAAATCATAATTATTATAATATATTTTTTAAAAGGGACGTAAACAGATATGTTGCCGTATTCTTTTTAAATCTGTTTGGAACTCACGGCCGAAGTCGTTTGCAAAAAGTGTGTAATTTTCCAAAGACGCGAAACAATATCACCGTATAGCAATCATACAGCTGGATAGCGCATGCAAAGTTAAACCTTACTGACCACCTACATTCTAGTCTCCTAAATTACCAAACAAGACAAAAAAGCAGCAATCATCATGCTCTTATAATATATTTTGATCTGGAAAGTGAAAACCTTATATCCGTAATAGAACTATCATTGGTGAAAACTCATTCACCTTCACTACTAAATCATATTACCTGATTGATATCGACGATTTACTTCATTCAAATATAGAGTAAACTTGGACATTAAAACCGATAAATGTTCCAGCGGACCTCAGGTTCAGATTAACAAACTAAACCCCGATTTTCTTTTGGCTGGGGCTAAAAGTAGGCTATTTTTTTTTTTTATCCACTACAAGTTAGCCCTTGACTGCGATCTCACCTGATGGTAAGTGATGATGCAGTCTAAGATGGTAGCGGGCTAACCTGTTAGGGGCATGGCAGTTATATTAAACCCATACCCCTATTCGGTTTCTACACGGCATCGTACCGGAACGCTAAATAGCTTGGCGGCACGTCTTTGCCGGTAGGGTGGTAACTAGCCACGGCCGAAGCCTCCCACCAGGCCAGACCAGGGAAAATTCAGAAATTATAAATTCCCAAAATGACCCTGCCGGGGATCGAACCCGGGACCTCCGCACGTTAAGCGACAGCGCTACACACTGCGCCACAGAGGTCGTCAAAATTACCTACCTACCAAGGTGGCATCAGCATTTCGACGGTTTTCAGCCGTGTCCTCACTGTACGATAGTGAAACTAGGACAATAATATTATACTCGTTCACGAAAACGGAGCTGTATGACCAAATTCAAGTCTCAATAATGACGCCGACTATCCGGTTTCTTACGAACCGTCTGATTGCCTATTTTATCATGTCGGAAAGTGCCTAAAATGGCGTAAATTGATCGTAAATTGAGGCTTATCTATAGAAGTTCTAGCGCAGACAACCGCTTTTAGATACCTAGATGACCGATAGCGCAGACAACCGCTTTTAGATACCTAGATGACCGATTTTTATCGGACAATTGGCTGACATTAAACAGTGGGAATCGATAGTAATATAAAGGATAGCTTTTTTGACGGCCATGGTAAACATTTCTTTGGACTTTCGAAAGTAACTACAATTAATTAATTATTGAAGTGAAAACTTCTTTAGCCGCGTTGAGCACTTTTTGGTAGGGGGTAAAATTGCGGATTCGCGGCGTCATCGACATGCATGTCGCCGACATTGTTACGAAGACAAAAGGTCTTAAATATAAATATACTACATTCGAAATTAAACTCTAATGCCTTAGTGTTAAGGTTTATATTTTAATTATATATTTTTATTTAAAAAAAAAAGACGTGTGGCACTCGGAGACTGCCGCGGTAAAGCTATTGCATAGCATTTTTTATCAACTTGTTATGACTACTTGTGTTGTTGACTTCAAGTTGTTGAAAATATAAAGGCGAAATATTTTTATGAAAAGATGATTTTGGTTGCTATGACTACTTGTGTTGTTGACTTCAAGTTTTTGATTCCCCTTGGACACCCGGACTATTGAAAACATAATTCTTTAAAATTATTTCGCCTTTATATTTTCAACAACTTGAAGTCAACAACACAAGTAGTCATAGCAACCAAAATCATCTTTTCATATAAATAGTCTTTTTATTTTCAACAACTTGAAGTCAACAACACAAGTAGTCATAGCAACCAAAGTGTTAGGTTTTTTTTCGTTACGGAATTTCTGGATTCGGTCTCCACGCTCAAGGCCCGCGATAGAAGCTATGCAATAACTTAATAAAATTAAAAAAACCGGGCAAGTGCGAGTCGGACTCGCGCACGAAGGGTTCCGTACCATTATTAATAAATAATTACCTTTGTTAATGAACCGCAAGACTAACTTTGTTTGTAGAGGTTTATTGTTAATATCAAAAAAACTATGCTAGTTAGAGCATTGGCTATAGTTTTCCTGTAAAATATACGTAAATTCCTATTGACCATAATTATTTCAAATTTTTCGATTGTTAAACTCCGGAGATAAGGGGGGGGGGAACGGTATTTTTTTAGACATTTTCCCCGATAAATCAAAAACTATCATAACTAAAAATAACTAAAAATCTGTTTTAGAATGTACAAAGTGAACCCTTTCATATGATACCCCACACAGTACAGTTATCTCACTTTTTAATTTCAACCCTCAGATTTTCCCCCCTTTTTAAATAAGAACAAATATAATTTCCAATTTTTTTTAATTCCAGTGTCTTTGGGCCACTAATATACACAACTATTCCAAATTTCATGTCGATAGCTTCGGTAGTTACTGAAATAATCGAGTGTGAGGGACGGACAGACGGACAGACGGACAGACAGACGGAGAAAGTCGCACCATAAGGGTTCCATTTTACCATTTTGGTACGGAACCCTAAAACGAGTAAATATTCGTTTTCACTTCTATCGGCAGTCCCTATGACTGCCAATTTTTTTATGTATGTATTATCATTTATCAAGCGAGGAGCAGGGAATCGCTGGATGCATCATTCAGGCAACATAAGACCGCGAGGTGTTGAGTGTTGGCGTCTTTATCAAGAGGCTTTTATGTCCAGCAGGCAGCAGTGGACGTCTATTGGTTTAAGAAGACGTATGTTCTTTCAATACAATAAAAAGAAGTCCCGACTCACTCACTCATCGACGCATCAACGAACAGCCCAAACCCATTATAAATTGTAAAAATATTGTGCAGAGGTTCTCTTTACAATATAGCTACCTAGACAATGAATAAAGCTCACCCATCACCACTACAGCCCCATAACGTCCCACTGCTGGGCGTAGGGTTGCCAACCGTACTATAATATAAAGTATTGTACTGTAGTTCGGGTCTGCGTACTATATACTGTTGAAGAAGCACATAGTACGCAAAAATACTATATTTTCAACACCGAAATCGAACAAACAAATCCTTTATTTTATTAATTATGAACGTGCTTTTTCATTAACTTTTGACTGATGCAATAGCGTGTAGCGTAGGTATCGGAACGTATCTATATCATAAGAGATAACTGCACTTTTGGTAACGATCGCCAGAAAAGCTGATTCAGTGTTAGGTGGGTGAAGCTCTCTATTCATGACGATAGTGAAAGTTTGCCCGCATGCAAATGGGCCTTTCACTAGAAATGGCCGCTCAAAAACGGTTTATGGTTTCCAAAAATGAACGATAATTAGAAAAGCTGATTCTTGTACAGTATTAAAGTATGCACAGTACTTATGCAAACAGTACTAAAACTAACGCTATTGTCCGGGCTTTTCACTAGATATCATCTCTTAAAGACATTATGAACATACATACTGTAAAAAAATATTAGCAATTATTATGTCATTACTTTGATTGCTATTAAAAATTATGAAGGGCCTTCATAATTTTTGCTAATAAAAAGTCTAGTGAAAGGCCCGGACAATAGCGTCAGTTTTAGTACTGTTTGCATAAGTACTGTGCATACTTTAATACTGTACAAGAATCAGCTTTTCTAATTATGGTTCATTTTTGGAAACCATGAACCGTTTTTGCGCGGCCTTTTCTAGTGAAATGCCCATTTGCATGCGGGCAAACTTTCACTATCGTCATGAGTAGAGAGACCTTCACCCACCTAATACTGAATCAGCTTTTCTGGCGATCGTTACCAAAAGTGCAGTTATCTCTTAGTCTACTACGAGTATGTATCGTTTCAAACTTGTCAAAGTCAAACGAATGATTGGTCATTGGTCTGCTTTATTTTTGTTTTGGGATGTTGGTAATTATTTCCAATTAGATATTGTTCTTTCTTTTGAGAAGTTAAAGTCGTAAAAATTGTTAAAAAATGCAAGAAGTGCAAATAAATATACTTAGTTTTTATAAAAATAAAAAAGTAACAAATATAATATCTTCCGTCTACTTTTTTGCGTTTTCCGTAAAATACTATTTTTTTTATGTATAGGTACTATATTTTTTTATAGCTTAGCCTGAAAATACTATATTTCGCTGAAGAAATGTTGGCAACACTAGCTGGGCGCAGGCCTCCTTTCTCTTAGGAGAGAGGTAATTAGAGCTTAGAACCACCACGCTGCTAACCGGGACCGACGGCTTAACGTGCTCTCCGTGGCACGGGGGATAAACACTGCCAACTTCCTATATTAATTTTATTGCCTAGAATTTCCCGTCAGAAAAACCCAATGCCCAACTATGGCCCGACCCGGGACTCGAACCAGGGACCCCGTCGGCCGCAGTCGAACATGTCAACCACTAAACCAACGAGGCGGAATAAAGCCCGGTTTCACGAAATTTCCGAGGAAGCAAATCCAGTGTTTGCTAGTTCCCCATAGTAGGGAACTCATATACCGAGCCACAGTAAAGTGTAAGTATTTAAAACAAGTAAACACATTATAGCAGTGTAAGTAAACAAGAATGCAAGATGTTTGCTATTGAGCACCACAATCCGTCAATACAGCTTATGATGTAGGTAATATGTATTTCTGAAAGGATTAACACACGTGTGTAAATAATGCGACGAGAGTATGTAAGATCTGTAATTTGTCTGACTTAACCTAAGTGCGACATTGGAATTCACAATACGCGGAATCGATCAGGAAAATGGAGGTGGAGAATTGGAGATATTCTTATAAAAACATTGGACACACCTTAACACAAAATAACTTTCACTAATCCATACTTAATATAATAAATGCGAAAGTGTGTCTGTCTGTCTGCGACGCTTTTACGCCCCATCTGTTCAACCGATTTTGATGAAATTTTCCGGGATAAAATGCCTTTGTATTTCCCCGGGATGTAACCTACATCTATATCAAATTTCATCAAAATCGATTTACGGTGGGCCGTTAAAGCGTAGCAGACAGACACACTTTTGCCATCATACTAATATTATAAATGCGAAAGTGAGTTTGTTCGTTGGTTTGTCCTTCAATCACGCCGCAACGGAGCAACGGATCGACGTGATTTTTGGCATGGGCATAGTTGAGGACCTGGAGAGTGACATAGGCTACCCTACTACTTTTTATCCCGGAAAATTAAGGAGTTCCCGGGGGAATTTAAAAAAACTTAAACCACGCGGACGAAATCGCGGGCATCAGCTAGTTTATTATATAAGTATGCAATTACTATGCATGGACATATGGATTAATTGAAGGAATCAATCGGACTGAGTAGGCCTGTCGAATTCATGCCGATGTGGATACCAGATCGAAGGAAACGCAACATGTAAAAGTAAACCGACAGGTATGATTGGCCTCTGATATTTCCTTGACGATCATAACTGTTTAATTTCTGTTATAATTGTTATACCTAAAGGTTCCTACACACTATGCCGGCGGCACAGCCGGCGGGTTTTTGCCGCACGGGTATATGCCGCCGGCATAATCAGGCCGCCGGCGCTTGCCGCTGGTGGCTGCAGACTCAGAGCATCATTTCAGTTGTGACAGCCGGGTAGAACGGTAGTGGTGTACACTTTGGAATGGTGGGAGCAGACTGCGCCAGCTCCCCGCGCAACCCGCCGGCATGCCCCGGCGGCCATGCCAGCGACTCGTTTGTGCGGCAAGCCCGGCGGACCCGCCGGGAATGCCGCCGGACTTGTTGGCGGCATAGTGTGTAGGAGCCTTAAGACTTAAGAAAAAGGTAAACTTAAACGCCGATAATGTGGTAAAGAATCACAATTAATTAGAAATAATGATGATCAATTATTGCAAAATTTTAGTACAGTGGTATCACAGAAAAGTCACAAGATGGGAGGGCATCCAAAACTTAATCATAGAGGAAGGTGTAATGGTTCCCGCGTGAACTCTTTAATTTTCTGGGGTCAAAATTTGCCTAAGTATATTGTGTTATTTCAGACTATAATCTATCACTGTATCTTTCATCCAGTTCCGTTCAGCTCTGCTGGCGTGATTGAGTAACAAACGTTGGTATCCATCCATCCAAACTTTCGCATTTATAAATATTAGTATAGATTGCTACGAATTTATGATATTCTTCCAATCCCAATCTAATGTGACTGAAGCCTATCATTTTACCCTAGTAAAGCTAGGAGGTTTTATCATAAGGAGAAATAATACGTATCCCGAGATTTTAGTAAATTAAGCTTAAAAGTTGAAAAAATCATAAACTTTAAATATAAACACATTAATTATATTAAATCATAACTTCTAAATGCCTTAACTGGATGTATGGGGTATCGTTAGAATCCTTACATTATCTTGAGTGGCTGTACATTTTTTGACCAAATTCAATAAAGAGCATCGTTGATATAGAGTCAGTATATCGACATTTTCAAAATGGAACCATTGGGACCATACAAAGTTAATTCCAGTCGTATTAATTTTTATTGTTAACCGTATTTTATTCTAAAGAGAGCGTTGACCTCAAAAATATCGTTGAATTCACGAAATCGTATTCAATTGATTAACAATAAACCAGTTTTTCGAGATAATGCCAACGAAATGGTCCATGTAAAACGGTGTATAGTAGATAAAGTTAGTAGGTACCTACCTACATATTTATTATTTTAAAGGTTAGCCCTCTAGCCCTTGAATACATAATATTCAAATATAAATCCAGAGTCCACACTACTCGTAATATTATAAAATACTAGCTGATGCCCGCGACTTCGTACGCGTGGATTGAGGGTTTTTGGTTCCCGCGGGATCTTTTTCATTTTTCGGGATAAAAAGTAGCCTATGTGCTATCCCAGACCTATGTGCTATCTATCTCTGTGCCAAATTTCATCCAGATCCGTACAGCCGTTGAGGCGTGATTGAGTAACAAACATCCATCCATCCAAACTTTCGCATTTATAATATTTATATATATTATATATATATACGATACACGATGCGAAAGTGTGTTCGTTTGTTGGTTTGTCCTTCAATCACGCCGCAACAGAGCAACGGATCGTCTTGATTTTTTGTATGGGTAAAGTTGAGGATCTGGAAAGTGACTGAAGCTACTTTTTATCCCATAAAATTAAGGAGTTCCCGCGGGAATTGGCGTCGCGCGTCATATAGGTACCTACTTAGTTCCTTTTTAACTCCGACGCATAAGTTTTACGTGTGTCGGTGTGTCTATGTATCCGTACAGGTATAGGTTCGAACCGATTTTGATTTTGTTTTTTTTTGTTTGAAAGGTGACTTGATAGAGAGTGTTCTTAGCTATGATTCAAGGAAATCGGTTCAGCCGTTTAAAGATCATCACCTATTTTCCTTTTTATGAAGGGATGTGAGCAACTTCTATCGAATTGAAATTGGTATCCTGTTGCTTCAATATATTAACAGAATAAAACGCAGGGACCTGGAAAAAGCGTTAGAGCCTATATGCTATTTAATACGCGCAGACGACGCGATACAAACGCGATCCTAACGCAAACAATAGTTACGCGCGTCAGACGCAGCCTTTGAACACGTCTCAGAAATCTGAATGAAAATATTATACGCAGACATCACGCGGTCGTGAAATGCGCGTTGTTCGCGCCCGTGTGCATAGGCTCTTAATCTCTGTTTCTCTCCCTCTAGTATAGATAGAGAGAGACAAAAGTACCTGTATATAATATGTTGACAAGTAGATCTCAGTTATAGCTCAGCGGGTAAAGAGCCGCGTTGTATGCAAGAATCCGAACCGAAGAGAAAACCGTTAGTGTACGTTTTTACTTTGTTTTTTTTTTTCTTAGGTCCACGTTCTTAGTTCTTACCTAGTTTCTTTCGGGGTGTTCGGTATTCCACGACAGCACACGGTTTCTTTTTAAATAAATCGAATCGCTCATCTGCTTATTTGGATTTAGATACATTAATTTTTAAAATTGCGAGATACGCTTGACGACAATCATGCTTATTGCAAACTTGCAAAGCAATGAGGTCTAGACTCTAGGTTGACACTTGACATGCGCTTGCCTAGAAGATGCGTATTCACAAAAAAAAACTACTAACACTAAAAAGAAAAATAATAAAAAAGTTTTATTAAAGTAGGCTTTAGGTACTGGTAGTGGTGGTAAATTGGTAACAATAAACACCGCATATCTACCTAGATAATTTATAATGCGTTCAAAACAAGAAACTTAATAGAAAAGTCACGGTCAAATATTAAACCTGTTTTTAGTGTTCCGTAGTCAACAAGGAACCCTTATAGTTCCACTATGTCTGTCTGTCCGTCCGCGGCTTAGCTCAGACTCTTATGCTGAGATCGATAGAGCGTATTTTGACTTTGTTCAGGCTTTACTTAGAGTTAAAACTAGATGGACTTATGTGCGTATAATAAATCTGTCTCATTTTAACTCCGTCTTAAGTTAAAGCTAAGTCAAAGTATGCTACATATATAGATCCCACACTTAGTACTTACTAGCTGTATTATAGCATGGGTATTGCTGTATAATATTAATCACACCGACAAAGTCGTAAAATAAATTTTTTAGAAGAAATTTTTAGGGTATTGCCTACAACGTAGTGGGGATGAATTTTTTGGTCGTCTATCCCATAATTTGGAGTATCGTTGTGATAGGTCGTTGAAATATTGCGGGTGTCAGAAATCCCTTTTTCGATTCAGAGATCCGTTTAGTGCTTATTTTTGGAGTCAAGTGTCCCCCGTCCTGCCAGCTAAACGGTTGTTTGTAGGCATGTGAAAAAAATCATAGTATGAATATTAAGTATAACGAAGTCAAACGGAAAACTATTACAGCTTAAAGTAGGCTTTGTAAGTGAACGAATGTCGATTAACGTATAAGTTGTGACGAGCATCTACGGAACCCTACACAGCGCGAGGCCCTACACGCACTTGCCCGGTTATTTTATTTGTTTATAACCACTAGTGTGCGCATAATTAAAATCAATTGCCGAATTCCTCGAGTAGGTATTAATTGAGCACAAAATTCAAAGAGATAGAAGTGTCAAGTTGTAGGTAACTCATTAGTCTTCGCCGCGCAGGATGTAAAGTGAAAAGTCTGTTCGAAGATTTGCATGTTGTTTAACGTTCCAGACTACAAGTAGGTAGTAGGCATTTACATTAGGCTTTACAAATTACAGTCCAATCAATTCCAATAGCGAAGGTGTCTGATTCTACTTGAGTGAATTTGCACTTGTCCGTCCGTCCGTCTGTCAGAGCCTTATAAATTCTGAATTACTGAACGTAATTACTTCAAATTTAAATATTATATCTATGTCACCGTAAGATTGCAAAAACCGTTAGATTGTAATCCAACCAGCGATATTGTAACCTGTCGACGGATTGTGAACCGTTCAATGGTCAGAGTGTCAATT
The DNA here is from genome assembly GCA_963932025.1 of Erebia epiphron. Taxonomy (NCBI): domain Eukaryota; kingdom Metazoa; phylum Arthropoda; class Insecta; order Lepidoptera; family Nymphalidae; genus Erebia; species Erebia epiphron. The sequence goes on from OZ009948.1 coordinate 5,884,524, forward strand.
TTTGAAATATTCATTGTATTTACGTTTTCTTGTCTCTTTCTTGTAGGTTAGGTTAGGGTCCGACCTATATGACCAGGTAGTGCCCGGCCGCAGGCCGGGCACTTAGGTTTTATCGGGTTTATATATCTAACAGATTACAATCTAACGAAAAATAATGCGTTAAATTGTAATCTTTCGAAAGTTTACAATATCGCTAGTTAGATTACAATCCAAAGGCCTTTGCAATCTTACGGTGACATATATAAACCGATGGCCTTCAGCCGAATATGGCTTAAAAAGTTATAAAAATCTTTATTTCAGGGGGCTCTCATAGATGCGAATGCGAACGAAATTGCAGTAGGTATACCATTTTAAAGACAATTAGGAATAGAGTCCAAAAATATATTTTTTTAAATTTTTCCCCTAATATTGACCAAATTGGGAGCTTTCAAAGTGGTGATTTTCTAACGTCCAAAGTTGACCTCAGAACTCTAAATTTTCTGAAATGCTGACCCTGAAACTTGATCAATTATTTGAATTATATCCTGTACTTGAACAACAAATACTAAGATTAGATAAATATTATAAGGAAACGAAATTATTTAATTTTTAATGAGCCTTAGTATTTACAACAGAACTTCACAATTATGTCAATAGATGGCGCCGCGAGGTCTCAGTTCGGGGCGAACCACTAGTAATATGATAGCTATGTATCTTATGATATTATGTCTTGTTGTTTGACTTCCTCAAAGAAGTAATACCTTGTCTCTGCTCAAAGTAACGCCTGCGTCTCTCCAAGATACCATTTCTATTTAACTTTAAGAATTCTGTGCAGGTACCTATTAGGCTATTACCTACCTAAGTACCACGCATACAAATCACATATTTAACCCAATTTGAGATGAAGATGAGAGGCTGCCTCGCTGATAGACTAATGGATTACTGTGACATAGAAATAATTGAATATAAATAATTAATGTAATACTTAATGAATAATAAATAATAATATATTTATTTGTAAAGTATTACCAGAGCCTTTTCCATTATAACTACTTGCGTATCCTAACCACTTAATATTTTATATGCTAAGTGTTTGTTTGTTGGTTTATTAGTTTGTCCTTAAATCACGCCGCAAATAAGCAATTGATTTTTTTCAGGGGAGGACCTGGAGAGTTACATAGGCTACTTTTTATCCCGGAAGATTAAGGAGTTCCCGTTATTCCATCGACCATCAGCTAATTGCTTATAAACAGTGTTGGCGGAAGCTATAAAAACAGCCTGAAATGGTTCATGTAAAGATATACCTACACTTACACTTGCGTGCGGATTACTACTTGCCACTTCTAAGTTCTAGTGTACTCCCTGTTTTGTGGATGGACCCCATTGGTAATGTCATCGTAAGATTGTGCAAACCGTTAAATTGTAATCTATCTAAGCGAAATTGTTAACTGTCGAAAGATTACAATTTAACGCATTATTTTTCGGTAGATTGTAATCTGTTAGTTATATTAACCCGATAAAACCTAAGTGCCCGGCCGCATTTTTTATGTCGAACCCTAACCTAACCTACAAGAAAGAGACAAGAAAACGTAAATACAATGAATATTTCAAAAATTGACACTCAGAACATTGAACGGTTCACAATCTGTCTACAGTTTACAATTTCGCTAGATAGATTACAATCTAGCGGTTTTTACAATCTTACGGTGTGAGTAACATACCATAGCAGCAATGTAGGGAGATTGTCTAGTTCCTACAATTAGTATGTCTAAGATTCAGGTGCTAATGACGAACACGTACCTACGCAGCCACCTTGCGCTGATGTGTGAAAATATTTATTAGACTATGTTTGATGAAGTTGTATTTAATGAGTAGGTACGTTCAATACAATGTTACTACGCATAATGTGAGGTACTTTTGCCTGGTGGGAGGCCTCGGCCGTGGCTAGTGACCACCCTGCCGGCAAAGACGTGCTCCAAGCGATTTAGCGTTCCGATACGATGAAGTGTAGAAACCGATTACGGGTATGGGTTTAATATTTAAACTGCGATACCTATAACAGGTTATCCCGCTACCATCTTAGATTGCATCATCACTTATCAACAGGTGTGATCGCATATTATAAGGGCTAACTTGGATTTCCTTGCGAGTGTCAAAAATTTGCAGCATATACCTGCGGCTGTATCTTTTGATTGCGTTTTCTTAGAAGTTTGATTTTTTCACAGTTCAGACCTGAGTATTTGGTATGAATTTCAGCTTGATACCTCCATGCGTTCCTGTACGTACGGAACCCTAAAAGCTCAAGCTAAAGGCCCATTAATAATTATTAGGTATTTAAGTAGGTAAGTAGGTAAGTTTTTTTTTTATCTTTCTTTTCGGATTGAATATGCTGCGTAGGCTCTACTACCGCCGGGGGGTTGGGCGAGCGCTAGGCGACGTGTCGCCGAGAAATGAGCCCTAGGGCTCGAAGACATCGCGGAGGCAACGTCTTCCTAAGGGCGCCTCCTGTGGGGCTCGGACCAAGGCGAATGACGTTGGGACGAATGAGACATCGGTTGGAGTTTGGACTAGACTCGTCCGTAGGGCCGTGGGTTGAATCCACGTTCTGGACTGTAAATCACAATTTTTTGTCCTCTAGATAGTAAAATAATACAGAATATATATATATATATATATATATATATATATATATATATATATATATTTACAGATATAATTATTGTGCTCACAGATGTAGCATCTGTGATTGTGCTAATTCGGTTCAAGTATCATTTTAAACAGTGTTGCAGCAACTAATTTATTTATTTAAGGAGGTAATTTAAAATATAATTCTCTGGAGACTCAAATAATAAATTATAGTTGTACCTACTTAGCGAGTTTGTTAGCGAGTAAGTAATGCAAGGAGAGTTTAAAGTTGAAATCAAATACCTACTAAATTCTTTATCTTACTTAACTTTTTTGACAGCCTTTTCTGCGTAATAAGTGGTAATAGTTACCTGTAAAATAGGTTCAAGTATATATTATGACGCAGGAGGTATATATAGGTAGGTATATACCTGCTTATTTTTTATACTATCCGTGTAAGAAATATTTTTAATTTATTTCTGGGTATATTATAATTATTATTAAATTACTTTTACCTTTATAAGTATAATTATTGCATTGTTATTTAAATTCACCCATTGTCTGTTATTCTTCGAGTACGTCGAATAAGCCTATTGTTCTGTACTGCCTGATAAAAAAATACCGGCTAAGTGCGTTACGAGCCACGCGTAATGTAGGGTTCCGTAAGGGCCCGTTACAATATGCGAACATTTTATAAGATGGTCGGCTATTGCCTACTCGTTAACTTGTGAAAAGCCTATAGGTACTCAGTTGTTATAGTTTTCCTTTAACTACCTACTCTTGACATGAATTTCTGCACTTAATTTATATATCCACGTGAATCCCTTGGGGAGAAATTCAAGGAAATAGGTATTCTTACAGTAGCCTCGCAGTATATTTACAGTAATCTAATCTTTATAAAACAGCACATTCAGAATTATAAAAGAATATGCGATTTGCACGATAGGCCAACTAGAAACCGCCATAAGCTCGTGACTCCATCGCTTCGCCTCAATAAAGTCCGAAGGTCGTTCGTGGGAATGAGCATACTATTCTTTAACAAAATTACTCAACCTATTATAAACTTGCCTTTACACAAGTTTAAGATAACCATTAAAAAAATGCTCCTAAAAAAAGATTATATATTTACTTAACCAGGAACAAAAATAACTTAATCGCGTGAAGTTGCGGTCGTCATCCAATTGGTAACTATTCTATAATTTTTCGTAGACAAGTATCTTGTGAATAGATAAGTACCTAATGTTATAACATAAAAGCCTATTTTATGATTTTGGAGTAATTTCGGAAACACAATAAAAATTGAAGCAGTTATTAGCACTTCAAATCTTACTCAAGATAAGCAATGTTAGTACAACTAGGGTGGCCATGGCATAAGATACAAAACTAGGACAAACATAAACCTTTTATGATTTCGGAAAAATCACAAAAACTGAAGCAGTGATTAGCATTTCAAATCTTACCCAAGATAAGTAATGTACAACTAGGGTAAACATGGCTTGAGATACAAAACTAGGACAAAAATTACTTGACGTGCTTATACATATAACTACTTAAACATATTTTCTCTACTCAACAGTCTATTTAATGATTCACAATGTATTTACTACTTCTAAGATAAAACAGGGGCATCTATGGAATCACTCGGTATCTGTCTATTTGCAACACAGACCGTTTGTCAAAATCTGTAAAGCTGTAACTTTGTAACTTTGTAACAGACATTTGATAGATGTAACGGCTCCATAGGCGAGTTTTCGAAAAACATTTTAAGCTTACGTAACCCAGAAGAAAAATTCTAAAGCCCGCTTGGAGAAATGCCGGGTTATTCCTTTAACCCAGAGTTAGCTGCTACTATGACAGAATAACGAGAGGAAACGATGGACACTGACAGCTGGCCTTTTCCACAAAGTCTCTCAGCGGGCTATGGAGCGGGCTATGTTGAGTGTTTCTCTGAAGTCTGAGGGATATAATCCGTAATGAGGAAATCCGCCGAAGAACTAAGGTCACCGACATAGCCCAGAGAATTAGTAAACTGAAGTGGCAGTGGGCAGGTCATGTCTGTCGCTGAACCGATGGCCGTTGGGGCAGACGCGTTCTAGAGTGGAGACCGCGTACCGGCAAACGCAGTGTGGGACGACCTCCAACCCGCTGGACCGACGACCTTAAAAAGGTAGCGGGGTAGTGGATGAGGAAAGCGGAGGACCGTGTGTGGTAGCGCGCTCTTCAAAAGGCCTATGTCCAGCAGTGGACGAATACAGGCTGATGGATGGACGGATGGATGACAGAATACTTTTTATCCCGTAAAATGAAAGAGTTCCCGCGGAAACCGAAAAACGGAACGGAAGTCACGGTCATCGTCTTGGAGTTAATATGACAAAACTAGTACGGTTTGTTATTTTATCACAAATTCTTAACATGAATATAACCACGAAATTTCCTTAGTAACCCAAAAACATTGCTATCTCAGTCACAACTGAGCATTTAACTGTAAAGCAAACAGTGTTATCGTCAACAAACGTGATCTATCTAATTTTGCCCGATGCAACATCGCTAATATTTGTGTTGTTACAAAACAGATCGACATATGTTTTATGTTATTCTATATTATATAGAAAGAGAAACTGACTGACTGACGTATGCACGGCCACGTATCCACGTAGATTCTTGAGATTTTGCAATGGTTTTTTCAATAACGTAGAACCCACAAAGAAATTTATCGAATTCCAAGGGAAACTCTTAGAAATAGTTATTTTAAATCCATACTTATCCCTAATTATGAAACTAATTAGTCTAGCGTTCCGGTACGCTTGTCGGCACGTCTTTGCCGGTAGAGTGGTAAGTGGTATGAGGCCGAAACCTCCCATCAGACCAGACCAGAGAAAATTCAGAAAGTTATTATTATAAATTCCCAAATTGACAATGCCGGGGTTAGAACCCGGGACAATCCCCTAGGCTTAACATACCAACAGTGCTACCACTACGTGAGGGAGATTGTCAGCTCAACTCTACTCAAGTTACACTCTGAATATTATTAAAAAGTGACTGCGGAAGTTTGTATGGAAGGTGAACTGCTTTTTGTTATAAGATAGCAGAACCTTATGCAACAGTCAACACTTCACTCATATAATAATATATACTAGCTGATGCCCACGACTTCGTACGTGTGGTTTAAGTTTTTTTGATTCCCGCGGGATCTCCTTAATTTTTCGAGATAAAAAGTAGCCCATATCTAGCGGGTCACGCATCCAAACTACCCCCAGGCAAATTATACCCATGCCAAAAATCACGTCGATCCGTTGCTTCGTTGGTGCGTGATTGAAGGACAAACCAACAAACAAACACTTTCGCATTTATCATATTAGTATGATGTTCATACTAGCGCCGGGCTGCAGCTTCGCTCCCGTGGGATTTTCGGTCTTATTCTTTGTCTACATTATAACCTTAAAGAACCTAAGGAATCTGTGCAAGTCCGTACAAGTTTGTTTAAGCCACGATTCTCTCACCTGAGGTAGTTCTAGTTAGGGTTCCGTAGCCAAATTTGGCAAAAACGGAACCCTTATAGATTCGTCATGTCTGTCTGTCTGTCTGTCTGTCTGTCTGTCTGTCTGTCTGTCAGTCTGTCTGTCTGTCTGTCTGTCTGTCTGTCTGTCTGTCTGTCTGTCTGTCTGTCTGTCTGTCTGTCTGTCTGTCTGTCTGTTTGTCTGTCTGTCCGTCCGTATGTCACAGCCACTTTTTTCCGAAACTATAAGAGCTATACTGTTGAAACTTGGTAAGTAGATGTATTCTGTAAACCGCATTAAGATTTTCATACAAAAATAGAAAAAAAACAATAAATTTTGGGGTTCCCCATACTTAAAACTGAAACTCAAAAATTTTTTTTTCATCTAACCCATAGGTATCTATGGATAGGTCTTCAAAAATGATATTGAGGTTTGTAATATCATTTTTTTCTAAACTGAATAGTTTGCGCGAGAGACACTTCCAAAGTGGTATTATGTGTGTCCCCCCCCCCCCCCCCCGTAACTTCTAAAATAAGAGAATGATAAAACTAAAAAAAATATATGTTGTACATTACCATGCAAACTACCACCGAAAATTGGTTTGAACGAGATCAAGTAAGTAGTTTTTTTTTAATACGTCATTAATCGTAAATCGCAATTTACCTTTCATTCAATCAACTCAAATATTTAAAAAAACATTTAATTTAAAACTTACTACAGGTTTGTACGGAACCCTCGGTGCGCGAGTCCGACTCGCACTTGGCCGGTTTTTTTTTAAATCAAGCTCCCGACAGAAAAGTGGAAACCTCTGGGACAGTAGTCATGGCAAGCAAACTGGGAGAATTTGAACTTCCCATTGCCTAGTATAGCCCCCTGTACGGTGCGTAGGTCATACTTCCGACCCAGGATGGGTTGGACCGTTCACTGTACGATTCTAACTTTGATACTCACTAAATCTTTTTCCAGTCAAATAATAAACTTCCCTCCGTCCCTCGTCACAAACGATTAGCTAAGAAACTAATGAATTTAGAGAAACTATTAGCTTTAAAAAAAAATATTAGTTTTAAAACCGTTTAAATCTAAAATTAGATTAATTAACTCGCTAAGCACTTAGGTTATGGAAAATCCCTAAATGGACTTCAAAATTCAAATTATTTATTTAGTTGTTGTGTTTGGAAATCAATTTTTATCCAACTTTGATGAAATGGACATTTTAGAATTTTATTTCGATTCAACAGTCGGAAAAACAGAACGGAATTCATTATTTGATGAAACTTTCACTATCGTGCACATTACTGTTGGAGAAAAAAAGTGACTGCTTAATGCGGAGAGCTGAGGACTGCGACAGCCATCTTGGTTTTTTTTAAATTTATTTCTTAGACAAGTTAACAATTAGGCTAACAAAATAACTTCTGTCCTACAAAACTGTTTTCACAGTTTGACTGTAGTTTGACAGTCTCAGCTTCTGTATTGTACTTAGGCTTAATCATAACACTTATTTATTTTTATTATATTTTGCACAAAATATCGTCTTAAAACTAATAGAAAAAGTGGACAAAAGTAAAAAGCTTATCTCTAAAAAAAAAAAGATACGCGCCGAATTGAGAACCTCCTCCTTTCTTGGAAGTCGGTTAAAAAGAAATCTCTTCCAGCCTTCCTAGAAAGCTTAGTAATACTATACTTAAAAATTACTCAATACTTATGCAGGTAATGTTTCTAATATAGGTACTTTCTTAATAAGTTCTGAGATTTTTTTCATTGTTGGGAGAATTTACAACACCCTTGGAAACCATTTTAGCATAACAGACTTTCGCTTGATGATGTTGGTTTAAATATTATGTTCGACGCTACAATCAGCCTGGTGATAATGAGGTGCTATACCAATTCACTCTTATCTTTTTTTTCTATACGAATAACGAGCTAATGAGCAGGTTCCGTTGTCTTAGTACTATCATACATTCTGTTGCCTACCGCCACCTAGGTATGAACATTTGCAGCACCAGAGGAACCGCCAATGCGTTGACGGGTTTTTGATCCGCCCCTTATTGTTATAGATTTTAATTGGGAATATGAACAATATATAATCTTAAAAGTAGGTTCTCAAGTTGTAATTCAAATTTCAGTACAGATAAATGCGAATCTTGATATTTTACTGCTCATGCAGATCTTATTGGATACAGTTGGCAAAACTTAAAGATTGCCTTTCAATATTTAAAAATAACAATATGGCTTTATTCCTCTAAACGCGCCATAGGTATATTGAACAATCAAAAACCTGTTCCTGTTTAATGGTGCTTTTAAGTAATAGCTTTTATAAATAGGTAGATATTATAGATATTTTAAGTTAATACTGTACTAACAACATAATCTATATATATATAAAATTCAAAGTCCTGACTGGCTGACTGACTTATAAACCGCTGGTCCTAGAGACATGAAATTTGGAGGGTGTGTTCTTTATGGAGAGTAGGTATTCACTAAGAAAGGGTTTTTCGAAATTCCACCCCCAAAAGGGTAAAATAGGGGGTGAAAGTTTGTATGAACGTCCTACATTTTTCAAGTTGGTAATTGGGCTTCTGGTTTAAAATAAAGAAATACGTGTTTCACAGTTTTTTGTAAATTGTATCCCCAAGGACGTTAAATAGAGAGTTCATCCTTTAATCACGCCACAAAGAGCAACGGATCGACGGAAGTTTTGTATGGATATAGTTGATGACCTGGAGGGTGACATTAGACATAAGCTACTTTTGTCCCGGAAATTAAGGAGTTTCCACGGGATTAAAAATCTTAAAAACCACGCGGACGAAGTCGCGGGCATCAGCTAGTATGGACTAAGAATAAGGGCCTGAAATAAAAAAAAAACATTTTATTTTAAATTCATAAAATTATCATGTAATTACGAAAAACGAGCTTTGTATTCAAATCAAAATTACCGAGTGTAAAGATAACGCGGATACAATTATCTGAATAAAACTCAAATCATAATACCTGATGCTATTTTTGTAGGAACTTTTTGTTGATTAAGTTAAGAAATAAGAAACAGGTTCGGAGTAAGGAACATCACTTTATTTAATAGCAGCTTTTTATGAAACTGATTGAACATAGGGTTGCCAATTGCCATCTCTAATATCTGGCAACTAGGACGAGACGCGTGATAGCCCCGGATGTTGGAGCTTAGAACCCGGAAATGTCAAAAGTGTGTTTTTTTAAAGTTACTTAGTCAAAATTATTATTTTTTTTCGCTCCAGCCGCCCGGTGATTTGAAAACTTTGGAACCCGGACAAGAAATGAAATCCTGCCCGGACGCTCCCCGGACGCCCTTTAATCCGGGGTAATCTGGGGAGTTACCAGACGGATGGCAGCCCTAAATCTGAACAAGTGTTGTTGCTATCAAGTCGTCATTCTTTGAATGACCTTCACTGCTTTGGATATAAAGCCCAAAACTAGGGTTTCCACCTTATGTGTACATGAAATTGTAAGAATCGACGCGGATTTTTTTTAATGAGAATTTTGAAAACTAAAACGTATATGCAAAGTATAGAGTTTGAGGACGAAAATTAAGCGATTTAAATTTATCCTACCTATCCCGATTTCATTTTCTAATTCATGGTTACTGGATTTTTTTAGTTTACATCGTGATTTTTTAATTGCTCTGCTTAATATTTCCTCAAACGAAATAGGTACCATGCCATGGCCGATGGTCTTGTTAATCGAATTTAAAATAGATTAATAATTTTAAGCTGGAATTATTTGGAGTTGAAGTAATATGGTATCACTCTAAACATTAGACACAGAATTGAGAACTTTCTTTTTTAAAGTCAGTTACAAATCGGTTAAAATACTTACTCGTTTATAGAAATTTGACATGGTTTTTTTGAAAGTTTTATGCATGCATCTCAATTAGTTTCATTTTGCAAATCATTTTTCGTGTCTCTCTACAGTCCGCTCGTAACTAACACAATATGTCAACTTCTCTTTTTTATTGTACCTACAGACGTCCCAACTTAGTCTTCTTCGAAAATGGCCATTGACCGTTATACAGACTTGCTTGTAGACGATAGAACTAGGTACATAAATATTTAATTATTTAAATATATCCGCACCACTAACTTTCGAATACATAGGTAAATATACCGGGGTTTTAGAAGTTTGAAGTCCTAATAATTAGTCATCCAACAAAAATTCAGAATTTGTTATTGGCTAACTAGGTACCTAACGTATCACTAAACTTCGTCTTAGAGGCGGCGCTAGTAGTCGTGTGTTTAAGCAATATGTTGAATGGATTAGTTCCACTAGTTCCGCAGGATGTGACACGTACTATAATATAGTTAAGTACTTAGTTCCAATCAAATAAATGTCTCTTGCTTATTTGCCTAGCTCTCATACTTAACTGTCGAAGTCAACATACATACTACGCGCGAAAATATGCTATTGCGACGCGTCTTGCGGTCAACTTCAGACGCGACTAAATGATTAGCGTCAGCTATACCTACCGAATACCTATCTAGAAAGCTGTTGTTGACCAGGATTTTATCATTTTTATTTTAAAATGAGCAAGGTAATTATACCAGGTATATAAAACGTAGTATGTACACAAGTGTGTGTTTTGTACAAATTAATTCAAGGAAGCCTTTGTTATATTATGTTTTAAAATACGTTGTAATGGTTTATGGTGCACGTAGGTACCTACTCGGTGAATTTAGCCAGGCAAGTAGTATGTCTCCAGCGTACTTATTTCCGTACCTAACGAAGATCTACCTATCCGAGGATAGTGTTTGACAGTTACTTAGTACTTATCTTACGTATAGTACGCGCGCGAGTTGAATGCAGAGCTTTTGTATGTGTCACCATTCATTAGCTCTGCATTCAACTCGCGCGCGAACTGTACAGTGTAACAATCGCAATTATATCTATCAGATTGGCCAACACTCTTTTACAATTGGCTAAAATACAGTTGTAGCAAGAGAACTAGAAATTTAACCAATCAGAAAAATTTCAGAACAATGTGAATATTAGTTATAAAATGATAAATGATTTATTTCACATAGGACAACTTGTGTCACAATTATGATACGTCAAGACTCTACCACCGGTTCGGAAAGGTGATTCTGCTGAGAAGAGCCGGCAAGAAATTCAGCAGTTGCTCTTTTCTCAAAAAAGAAAGAGGTTACAATATTTAAGCAATACAATACATACGCAACGTTACAAGTAGGTAGGTATTACACTGACTGGTGGGTCACTGGATTCGAGGCCGGTCGCTTCCATGCAACTTTGTCGTTAATAAAATCGTCGATAGTATAATAAGCTCGACTTAACAAATGCTGTTTGACACAGTATTTAAATTTAATTTTAAAGACTGTGTCAAACAACACAACTGTGTTAACACAACTTTCCCGGTATGGACGTAGGTATGTAATAGGTTTCCATTGCGCAGGAATCCAGCATGGTCGCTTACACAATGCAAGTACCTAGGGGAATGCCAGTGTACACGCACCATAAGTTTCGTAGAGATCTCCAGAAGCTAGTGAACTGAGTACCTACTTGAAACTTTGTTTCAAATATCGATTAAAAATTGAATCAGTCCCGATTTCGTTTCCAAAATGATGGCTACCTTATGTATCTGTCATTTAAAAGCCAAAGATTTTCATGTCAAATATAGGTATCTGTCATCCGACTGAGCGAGGTAATCTAGAAAACGGCTGCACCGAGTTTGAAAGAACTTTCACAGATATCAAATTGAATTGACATTTACTTCCATGATAGTGTTTAATTTCGAGTCGAAATTTCGGATCGTCAGTTATTCAGGCCAATTTTGTATAACACAATCTCTAAACTAAAATGACAGCTCTGTATCTAGTGCTGCCCCTTTCTACAGGGACTATTATGAAAGGGATAGCAATATAAATAGAGTTGTCATTTTAGACTAAAAAGATGCAGAGATGGTTTCAATCGTTACCTGATTGGTGAGCACATCAATGACGACATAGGCGAGGTACACTACTTCCTCCTCGTCGGAGCCCAAAGCGGCGCCTCCCAGGCCCGCCGTGCGTACATGCAATGCGCATACCCAGCCGCCGCTAATCATCGCGCCATACACTGCCACACTCCACAATAACACACCACACTGGCTGAGTTCACCAAATTAACAGTCCACTCGCATACTAATGTCTAACGGGATACCCCAGTCTCACAGTCCCAAGTCCAAAACTACCAGACAAACTATACAAAACCTGACGGTTACTCAACACTCGCACAAGCGCTTTACGGTTCAAGTTACTCTGTCTAAAGTACCGCTATAAGACAACGTAAGTATACGTAAGCGTGAAACCACTTTCCGTAAGTGAAAATCTGGAATTAATAGCCAATTCCATACGGCGTTACACGAATTCGTGTGCCCGAAACTCCAAAACTCGATAGGTGTCGATGAACGTATCCAAATACGAAATTCTAGTCCCGGATACGCTCGAACGATTCCGTTCAGTCACTGATTTCACTTTGTGCTCACTGCTTAGAAATTGTTTAGTTTATGGGTTGTTTTGGTGAATATTTATATAATTGATGTGTTTTATTGATTTAAATGGTAAATCGGAGACACGTTCGTGTCTTTCGGTACGGTAAATCGACTGGCAGTCGCTTGCCCCCCGTTGACACTGCGCAGCCCGCAGGTAAACGCCAGGTGAGGCGAAGCGACGTTGCCAAACCGGTACTTATCATTGATGAGATAGTCGACTGCCGCGTCACTGACTTTACACCTCGCAGCCTATAAAACGCTTGCTTAGCACAAATTTCCACGATTTAACTTAGTTGAAAACCAGCGATGTAACCGAAAGTTTTCCCAGTTGCCAATGTTGTTACGCTGTCAAAGATAATTTTATTTGTAAGGGTTTTTATCTAGATGGGAGATTTTGTATAATACCTGCTCATACATTGCGTTTGTTGTTACGCAGCTTTGCTTAGGTTCCGTTGGAAAAGTGGTATTTGACTTGTTTGTCGTTTTTAACTCGACATTGAGATAACCTACTGGAAATGAAAATTCAATTGTGACAACTGATTTTTCCGGATGACATGAGATGGATTTTTTAATTTATTCTTATTAATTCGTAACAATCGAGTAAGTATTTTTTTGGTTTTGTCAGGGTCATGGCATATCATTCTGCGAAATGGAAATATACCTACAGCAATTTACCCAAGCAAAACAAAGTTTGCAAGAAAACAAATGCCTCTGAATTAAAAGTGGATAGGTTATACCTACCTTGGTCCAAAAATAAAGTGCCGGTTAAGCCTACAGACCTTTTAAACCTTCATTAAACATAAAACGGTCTATGAAATTTTGACACATCTGTTTTAATCCTAATCTATGATGAAATAAATAAGGAATGGACCAAGCACCCACCTTTAAAATGCTTTTTATCTGCTTACTTACTTTTTAACCTTACCTAAAAAAAATCTTGCGTAATATACGGTCAATACAATATACATAATACGTTTTTAACGACCTAAGTACCTAATACGACGAGTCCTTATAGTTAAATTAATTAATTATACATGTAGGTATTGTAATTTCGGTAGAGACCTCGCCTGACCCCTACAAAAGACATCAACTGGGTGGCAGCGCCTTGAAAATTAACGAGTTACGTTTTAACTTGAAAATTACGAAAACTTTAAACGAAATAGGTACATAGTATTTTATTTTTGTTGACCAATTATGCTTTACACATTGAGTAATAAATATTACTTAATCCATTCTAATATTATAAATTTGCCAAAGTGTCTGTCTGTCTGCTACGTTTAAAGTTTAACGGTCCATCTTTCCAACCGATTTTGATGAAAGGTAAAGGGGTAGATTATATTCCGGGGAAGGACATTATCCTGGAAAATTAAGGAGTTCCCCGGGTTCATAAAAAATTCACACGGACGAAGTCTCGTTAAAAATAACGAAAACAATTAAGAAGACTACTTAGTTAAAAATATTGTGATGGTAAAAAAATAAAAAGTAAGGGTTTAAGTTTAACATAAGGGGTGCATGCCCGGGGATCGAATACCTACCCGAACACTTGCCGTCTACACCACTAGGCTATCACGGCTTTTATTCACTTGCTTTAACGAGGTAGGAAAACATCGTGAGGAAACCTGCATTCCCGAGAGTTCTTCATAATATTCTCAAAAATGCGTGAAGTCTGCCAATCCGCACTTGGCCAGCGTGGTGGACTATGGCCAAACCCTTCTCATTCTAAGAAGCGATTCGTGCTCAATAGTGATGATGCGAAGTTTCAGTTTTTGTGAGTTAAGTAATTAGGTAGGTACCTACCTACTTTGTATTGAAATAGTAAAGCCATAAATAGTACTGGCACCCAATTATGCTGACCTTTAGCATAGTGGTGTGAGAAAACAACAATGTTCGCCGTGACCTTGCAAATCTAGAGGAGAGTATGTTCGATTCCCGGTTTGAATATTTATTTTAAAGTGACGCTGATTTGATAGGATAGATAACTTACTGCCTCGTTGGTCTAGTGGTTAGCATGTTTGACTGCGGCTGACGAGGTCCCGGGTTCGAGTCCCGGGTCGGGCCATAATAAGTGTTGGGTTTTTCTGACTAGAAATTCTCAGCACTAGCCCGGAGTTAGGAAGTTGGCGGTGTTTCACCCCCGTGCCTCGGAGAGCACGTTAAGCCGTCGGTCCCGGTTATTATCACTAACATGATAATAGTCGTTAAAGCCCGCCAAACCGCATTGGAGCAGCGTGGTGGGTCTAAGCACTAATTCCCTCTCTTCTATGAGAGAGGAGGCCTGTGCCCAGCAGTGGGACGTTAATGGGCTGTAGTGGTGGTGGTGGTGGATAACTTACTCTCCGAAGGAAACATTGAAATTCAAATTTCGGTCACCCATTCAGCTACCGACGGAGTCAACGTTGCTTGACCAGTTTAATCGATTGTTATACCTACACATGACGATGTGTGTGCCCTATTTAACTATGCATCTGTTAAAAAGTAAGAAGGTAGGTACCTCTACCTATAGGTATATTATGTAGTCTAGTTTACTGTTTCCTTAATGCAGACATAATAATCGATTACTAACAATTGCGCCAATCAAATTTAAGCCTTATTCCAATGCAATTTTGGTTAAAAATACATTGTTAGTACCAGCAGAAATGGGTCACACTCTGGATTGTTTATTGTTCAGTAAGGTGAGTTGTGGGCGTCCATCTTGGATTTACGGTAGCCGGCCAATCAGAGGCGAGGGAGGTCGGGGCGGCGCGTGCGCATGCATTAAGACGGTTTTAGGACTAAGTTTAGCTACTCATTAATTTGTTTTTTGCGCAAGGAAGTACACAATTAAACCGGCTTAACCTCCATTAAAAGGTCTAATAAGGTCATTAAAAACTCTAAAAAAGTAGTAATCATACAACAACAAAACTACTAAGTACTAAGTACTTACTACTAAGTAAGTACTAAGGGAGAATATTATAACCCTGAAGAATATTAAGAATATTATACGCCCTGGAGAAGTTCAGTAGCTATGAAGTACCTACTCACTACTTTACCTACATGTATTATTTTCAAAGCTTTGCAAAAAATTGTGTAAATCTCAATGAAGGGTTCACATACTTATATTGATGTGACTTTTAAACATTGTTTACAGTTTATAACAATCACATTTATAATAATAGGTTCCCACTTCCCATCAAAGACATTTTACCTGGCAGAGCTGACATTTTTTTAACCGACTTCAAAAAAAGGAGGAGGTTCTCAATTCGACTGTATTTTTTTTTTTTTTTTTTTTTTTTTTTTTTATGTTTGTTACCTCAGAACTTTTGACTGGGTGGACCGATTTGGATGATTCTTTTTTTATTTGAAAGAGCATACTTCCCATGTAGTCCCATATTAATTTTATCGAAATCGGTCGAGCGGTTTTTAAAATATCAACAATAAAACAAATACTTTGTATAGCGTGTGCTTGTTGTTGTTAAGTTGGCGCGGGAGTTTGAAGTCGGTTGTTTAAAAAGTATTTTTTATATTAATTATTTTTTTTTGGCATAAACTTTACAGTTACTGCCGCTTTTGATGAGGCGGCACCCTTTTTTACTAGAGTATTAATTATAATTAGTCTTATAATTTTAAATATTTCATACCGTACATTATAGGTGCAGTTCCAATAATTATTACCTTCCTTTACTATAGTACAGTATTAAAGTATTACCTACTACGTGTTAATAATTCTTTTTCTTTTTTATTACTTTTTCTTTTATCACTTTTTCAATTCTCTATTTTTCGATTTATTTCATACAACTTAACTTTGTATTTTTCCCTACATACATTATATACTCACTATTACTAGTAATACTATAACACTTCTATAGCTTAAAGCGCAGTTGCCCCATTTCCTTTTGCAGCTATTCTAAGTGATTTTTCAGCAAAGGCAAAGAAATGAGTTCGGCAGTTGTCATCCTCTATCGCAGTGCGCAAACTATATGCAGTCAACTGGAAGCCCAGCCTGAGCTCACAGTCTAATCGTTGTGCTCCAAAGCGAGGGCAAGATAATAATATGTGTGTAAATGGCAGAGCTGACATTATGGACCATTTTCACGAAGTAACTACCTACTAATATTATCTCATCTGTGGCCTACCTAAGTTAAAGTTAATAATATGGGTTTTATTATGGGTCCGTGGCGTCGCCTGCAACAAGGTTCCAGCTGAAAATCAGCGCAGCATGGTTTTTATACCTATTGCTCTTGTGCATACCTATTCAAAGCATGCAGCATTAGGTGTGCTGAGTGTGAGTTTTGCCTTTTTCGGGTTGTATTATACATGAATCATTGTCCCGGCGCTTCTGTTATACCTAGGTAGTTTAGCTCATTGCTGTTGGTGTTGATGATAGAGGCACCGGGGTAGCATACCTACCCTTGAGGTAAGGGTTGTGGCAGAACTGGCAAATAAATATTTTTTCATCCCACCATCTCGGAAAGAGTATATTTAATCTTCGATATCTGAATGCAAAAGCCGTTATTATCCTCTTGAGGATAAAGTAAATTGAATTTAGAACATCGTGTGCACGTTAGTAAATATCACTCGTCTATGAAGTTTGTGAATTCAAAACATCATTAAAACCTATTTACTTCTACCTCTATGGTGCCGAATTTCCATACAACCTTTTTTAATTTGTTAAAAACTCACACTCGTAACCTTCTTGGTGTACTTTTTTAATTTGCTTTGCGCGCACCATTTTCTTTCACGTCATGTCATTTCCTCGCTGAGGTGGGATGAAAAGCTACGTGTTGCACTCGAGTGAAAAGATTTTTCACCTCGTGCTCTTTTGATTCCCTCGCTGACGCTCAGGATTCTAATTTTTTAACCACTCGCTGCGCTCGTGATTCAATTTTAGAATCCTTCGCTTGCTCGGTCATCAAAATTGAGCACGCGGTTAAAAAACAACTTTTCACTCTTGTATAACAAATAACTATTTCTTTCTTTTCTTTATAATATAATAAAGAGAATATATATGCTGAATACATTATGATTAATTCCCTTACTTCAATAAAGAAGTATATACTATACTATCCAGATGCTTTAAGCATACTCAATACCTACCTAGTTAGTCTTCTATCCTTTTCTCTCGAATCATTAAGCGAGTTAATAATAGTTATTAGAGGAATATCATCCTAATAGCAATATCATTTGGATATGCTTAGTGCTTATATATTTTGATGCTGCCCACGATTTCGCTTTACCGCCATTCGATTTGGAAGTCTATTAAAATTATATAATTAAAAATAGTCTCTTATTTCTATGCCGATTGAAAAATCTGCCTGTAACAAGCTGTTAAACATTTGAGAAAAAAGTGGACAAATGTCCTCTTTCCTAATTTCTGACTTTGTAGTTTTGTCCTATCTATCACTCTTATTTTAGCAACTATCCGCGCCACGGAGCACCTTCGTATAGTGCAAGCAAAGTATGGAATACAAAAAAAATATACCTAACAGTATTTGAGTAGGTAGGTACTTGTTAGCAGGTGAAACCACCGATTTCAACTGATGATAATTATTTTGATTAAGTATAAAAATAATAAGTGACTTGTTAAAAGACTGGTTAAAAGAAGAATAAAAGATGACCTAAGACCTTCGAGCAGCAAACTACAGACTGCACAACGATTAGAATTACCTTTTAACATTATAAAACACTTCATAAATATTATTTGTAAGAAATAGACGAATTATCTGTAAAGGTACCACCACACTATGATTTTGCGTTCCGCAGCGTTAGCTTTAATGCTGGTTACTATGCGTGATAAACTTTCTCTGTGCCACCCGATGTCGCCATGTGAGGCATCTTGTCGCGTGTGTGGACTCTCCAGTCTAAATCTCCTCTTATTAAATATAAATTTTTGATAAATTCAATTATTACACAAATTCAAGCCACGACAGTAATTTTATGTGCGTATGATAGGTGCATTTACCCTATTTTTATTTAATTGCACGCTTTATTTAAATTAGCCTCTCCTCCTTATTAATTGCACGCTTTATTTAAATTAGCCTCTACCCTCTTGTCAATAGCAGCTGTGCCTTTGCACAGATGAAAAAATAGCCAGTATCTAGGTATCTAAGTTCTGTACCTACAAGACTTCGCATCACATATTTTGAGACTTTGTCTCTGAATTGTGGTAAAAATCGGGTGGCGAAATAGTAGATTGTATTATAAGGGAGCAAAATAATATTTTTACGGCGAGGGCGCTTTTTTGAATCCAGAGCGAAGTGAGGGATTCTAGAGTAGAATTCGGAGCGTACCGAGGGATTCTTTAGTAGAATCCTGACCGTGGCGAGGGATTCAAAGTACGTCGCCCGAGCCAAAAAGTTTTGCGCCCGAATGATACACTCTACTTTTCATCACCCTGTATGAGAAAATAAAATGCGCCTCATATTTTATTGTAATATTATTATTCAATAAAACATAGAGTAACAACTAAATTGAAATTAAATAGTATCTATAATAAAACAACTAATAACTTATATTTACTTACATTTGAGACATTTTCGCAATTATGAAAATTTATTGTTACAGTTTTATTAGGAATAGAGATAGAAATAAAATAGAACCGACTGTTTATTTAAGCATTGAGTAGGTACTCCAAAGATTGGAAGGTTGTTTAGTTTTGGCTAAGTAGGCCAAAAACACAGATTCTGAAAAATTCTTGGCGCCTCTTGCATTTCTCCATTCAATAAAATTACCATAGGCTTTCATATATTTCTCCCGGGATTTTGCAGGTAGGTAATAGATTCTTCATCACACTTCTTGCGTCAGTTCTAATACTTACAGGAGTTAATTCTATACTTTCACTGTTACTTGAAGAACTCATTTTGCAAAACAAAACCATGCATTTCTAAAGCCGGGTCCGCTCCGCCTTGTTATCGTGTTTTGCTAACACAAACGTGTTATTATAACCAAGGTCATGCTATTTGGGGGCGTGGCCTAACTGTTTTGAAAGTGTTTTTGTTTGCCGCCTCGGATGGAAAACATCCCCGCGTTCGCCTGCGGGGGGGCCGGGGGGAACTTTAATTCATTTCGTATCTGTGCTCGCCAGAGGCACAACTCGTCAAATCTCTTTGTTTTTCGGTTTAGATAAGCGGTATGGATTGGAATAAGGAGAATACTTTATTTTTAGCTATATAGACAAAGTACTCTGTGGTTTTTAGGATGGTGTTTTTATGATTGTACGTACTTGATCAATAAATTAAAAAAAAAATATGTTACTAACAAAAATAATCTAAACCTACTCGAAAATCGCAGTGGACGGCCTGTTATAAAATTATGTTTCATTAACGTGTTAGCAAAACAATATTTTGTTCGTAACAAGGCGGAGCGGACCCGGCTTAACACTGTGAAAATTTACGAAAACGCGGGCTGTAGTTCGAGCGTTTTTAATTTAATTTCTTTACTTTTTTTAATTCAGCCGGCGCGGCGGCGCGACTATGGGTCGTCGTACCAGCCAGTCTTTATTCAAAAAATATATTTGCGTTCGATTTCTTTGGCGCTGAACACTAAGATGTTCCAAATTCAAAAAGTGCGCGGTAAAGATAATAACGGCACACTTTTTGAAATAAAGAGGATTAAATAGTAGATTATTAACCAAGGGGATAAAGCAGTGTCTTCTGTCGCGGGTGACGATTTAAATCGCGAGCGTAACGAAGGACTCGAGGTTTACTCCCGAGCGTAGCGAGGGTGTTAAAAACTTAAATCACGAGCGAAGCGAGGGATTTAAGACGAGTCCTGAATGTAGCGAGGGATTTAAGTTCACCCAAGACTAAGACAGCCTTATCACCGAGGAAAATACTCTACTTTTCGTACCATTTGCGAAAAAAATAACACAATAATAATATGAGATAAGCATTTATTAAAAATAATGACAATTAAAAGTAGGTAAAAGTTAACATTCGAAATATTGGTCCAATTGTTGATGGAGAGAGTTACATTTTTGTTTGGTACATTTATTGTTGATGAGTTGATTTGAGTATATTTTTTATTTAACAGATTAAAAATGACTATTGTTATGTTCGCTTTTTGTGGCATAGAATGTCATTTTTTTGAGCAAGTGGTACGAAAAACTCATTTCTGCCCGCTATAAGTTTCTTATAGAAAACACCACCTTTGGGTGCACTTAAAGGCGAACTAAGTCGTCCTTTTCGAATACAAGGGATGAAAAAAAAAATTTTTTTTTTTTTGAGTTTTTCATTTTTTAAGTATACTTTGACAAAGGGGTACCTTCATGTAACACAGTGATGAGGAAGGCCCGCATCAGAACAGATTCCACAAAAAAGTTTTCCGTCCTAACGTTAGCTCTCCTTTTTCAAGTGTTATTCGCAGTACCTACCTACACCTAGGTACTACTCATTAACTTACCGTATACCTTGGTAAATCGATGTTAACTACAGCAAAGCTATCTATTAAAAAACTACTCAATTGCACGTCAGTAGGTACTCTCATAAGTTAGGGTTCCGTAGTAGTAGGAGGTTTAAGCCATGGCTATAGTTAACACTTTACCAGCATAGCAATGTAAGGTCTCCGAACAATTTAGCGTCATTATACCTTGTCGATTAACCTGTAGCAACTTGCACTTAATATCGCAGTCAAAGACTATAGCTAGGCATAAATATAAAAAGAAAAGGTGACTGACTGACTGATGAGTGGGATGTCAACGCACAGCTCAAACCAATGGACGGATCGGGCTGGAATTGGGCATACAGATTATATATTTTATCACGACGTAGGCATCCGCTAAGGGTTTTTTGAAAATTCAACCCCTATGGGGGATAAAAATAGGGATTTGAAATTTGTATTAAAATCAAACGTAACATGGGCGAAGCTGCGCGCAAAAGCAAGTAAATAAATAATAGAGAGTGTGCAAAACTAGTACCACAGAATAGGTAATAGTACAGCTCTAGTACGTAGTTCGTACCTACATGTGGAAGCACCATAACAATGGACTGCAATGCAATGATTAACCCTTAACGTCTATCTGTCACATCTGCTACATTAAAATAACCTCAAAATGTTTAATCTTATATTTTTCTTATAGCTGAAGACTTCTTAACGAGAATTCTATCTAACTTGTTAACATTAGGTATATAACGAAATTTGCAAGGTCTTTCAAAACTTATTAACCTACTGACCTATTTAAACTAAGGAACCTAGAACCTTCATAACGGGCGGGTAAGAAGTTAGCACTGGTCAATAACTCAGCACTATTATCTTTTCTGTGACTGGACCTTCACTAGTTACTACCTTACCATTCGCTAGCTTCGAAGCGAGTTCTATCAAAGGTTCTGCCTACAGGAACAGAGTAGTCTACAGACGGACAGATTACATAAGTAGGTAATTTAAGTAAGTATTGAACTCTTGCAAGCATGAAGGTTTCTATCACATTGTATTTTATATGGAAGACTCCTGTATAGTGCTCGTTTTCAACAACAATGCCTAAATTTTAGATAAAAATTGTTTCCAAAAAACCAACTTCCAACGCCACTATAAAGTACAAAATAATTTTGATTTCTACCCACTATGTTCAAGAAGTCGGGTGGGTATAACAAGGATACGCAAAGTTGACGCATCAGACTCGCCCGACTTCAACATACGTAGTAGGTAGAAATCAAAATTATTTTGTACTTTACAGTGGCGTTGGAAGTTGGTTTTTTAGAAAGAATTTTTATTTTTAACTTTTTAGTGTCAAATCCTCAAGATTTGAAGTCAGAATTTTTTATGGGACCACCTCGAGAGCTTCCTCTAACGACTGATATAAAAAAATCAAATTGGTTCAGAAACCACGGAGATATGCACCGACATACATTAAAAAAAAACGTGCCGAACTGAGAACCTCCTCCTTTTTTGGAAGTCGGTCAAAACACCTACGATTAATATGGGCAAACTTATACATAAGTGACAATTTTCAGGTTAGCTTTCACAGATAGGTAATCAAGTTTAGGTGTTCCCTATATATATAAGTGAAGACGGGAAGCATTATCACAGATTACCTCCTTAATAGTAATTTCAGGGTAATTATTATAATAGTAACCTAGAACCTTGATTTTAGAATTAACCTGAATGAGAAAACGAAATCGAACCATAATCGAATTTTAAATTATGGCGCTACATTGGTGATAACCTTGCCATTTCAAAAATAAATAATGTTAATAGTATAAAAAGTTATTCAATCTAAACCTGATTAAATAATATTATTTTAGCATAAAAATATAAAAAATAGGTTTATATGTATTTCAGGGAAAGAAGCTTGAAAGAAGGAATATTTAAGGGCTGACAGGTGAGGTGACATGACCATCTAATAAATTATTGGATTACGACACAGAGTTGTCAGAAGGGTACGAAACGTATGAAATTCGTAGGTTTTGTGTCATGTTTGTCGAACCTTTGTATTTTGTATATTATTGAGTTTTCATTACCTACCATAGCTCTGCTTTAATCTTTTTTTTTTGGGTTTATAAAATTGATACATTTTATGCCTCAAAAATGGACCAGGCAAAATCAACTTCATATCCACAAATTAAGGTTTAAGTTTCTTTTTAGGGTTCTGTACCAAAAGGCTGCCAACGGGACCGCTTTCGCTGTCCATCCGTCTCTCTGTTAGCAGGCTGTATCTCATAAACCGTAATGGCTAGACAGCTGAAATTTTCACACGTTGTGTATTTCTATAATTGCCGTTATAGAACAAATATATTTTTTATAAAAATAAATAAATACAGTAAAGTATTTGAACATTTCATTGTATTAAATCTACGATGGTACAGAACGCTTCGTGTGGTTGCCTGCCCAACTCGCCCGGTTTTTATGATTTTTAAGTAAATAAGCCGCGGCACAGCAGCGTCGTATCTTTTTAAGTAAATAAATAAACTTTTATTTCAG
Organism: Erebia epiphron; assembly: GCA_963932025.1. Taxonomy (NCBI): domain Eukaryota; kingdom Metazoa; phylum Arthropoda; class Insecta; order Lepidoptera; family Nymphalidae; genus Erebia; species Erebia epiphron. The sequence continues at coordinate 5,908,026 of OZ009948.1, forward strand.
ATCATAGAATCCATATAGAGGGTTAGTAACAATGTATCTTAAAAACTTTGTTGGTAATAAAATAAATAAATAATCTTTGATTAGGTATATAGAGATGGATGTGTTACATTTTACTCAATTATAGTTAAACGATGCATTTTGTTAATAAAACATGTGCTACTATGTTTTGACTAGTCTTACTTATTGAAAGCTACGTTTTTAGAATGAGACAGGTGTATTATGTTATTGCGTGAACGTGTCAGGCAATTGTCATATGACGTCATCAAATTTTGCTATTGAAGCCAATTTTTATGTACCTTTATATGGCGTCTGTATTGCTTCCGGCGTTTTGGTTGTGGCTAATTACCAGTTTTGTGAATATTTTCATAATATTTTTATTTGTTTTTGCTTAGTTTTGTGTAATCAACAATGGTGAAGTGCTCAGTTGTGGGGTGTCGTAATAATAGTATTGTAAAACGCCCAGGAATTTCATTTCGTAAGTGAGTAACATAGTTGTTTTTATTTTTCTTTTTGTGGCGAGTATTTTAAGTTATTTCAACAAATTATAGCTTAGTTTCTTCTTTACTGAATCCAAAACACGTCAATTTTTGCGCTATCCCTGAAAATTTGGATTATTTGATTAGTTTTTGTTTGAGTGTTTATATAGTGTGGGGATTGTATTGTTTACAAATAAATTAAGTATCGATAAAATTAAAATTTCATATCACTCTTACTGTTTCTCACTCAGAGGGGTAGAGAGATGAAATTGAACAGTCAGCTTCTACTTATAATATTGCCAAATTCATTTTAGGCTGTAGCGATGATAACCTTGTGATTAAGACACCCGATCTCCGGGATGGTGTCTCGTATTCGAAAATTACAGTGTCTATTCAAGTGGTTTTTGGTCCCTTCATTGCAGTTCTTATGTATCATTTTAACTAATTACTATTTTTGACTGCCTTGTTGGTCTAGTGGTTAGCATAGTCGACTGCGGATCATGAGGTCCTGGGTTCGATTCCCGGTCGGGCATAAAAGTTAGGTATTGGGTTTTTCAATTAAGAAATTCTCAGTGCCAACCCGGAGTTTCATACAAAATTTCACCTCCTATTTCACCCCCGTAGGAGTGTAATTTTGAAAAATCTTTCCTTATTGAGCGCCTACGTCACAAAAGGAACCTACTGTCAAAATTTCAAGTTGCTAACCCCAGCGGTTTAGGCTGTGCGTTGATCCCTTAACGATTTAGGATAAGTACTTTCACTCCACTCTTCCATTTAGTATAGGTACTTTCTGAAATAAACACCTCCAAATATTTTTTCTCCGAAAAATTATGGAGAGTTCTTCTTTAAAAACAAATTTTGAAATGGAACCGCACCCGCCCGCGTAGACCGCGCGGCCCACTGTCTACTTACTTGCTCTCCTTCTATCCTAGTGTTTACTGCCTACGTGTTCTGAAGTAAACAACACACTGCTATGCTAGCGAGCACAGTGGAAGCGCCAGAGTGCCACGCATCCGACAGACGTAAAAAAAATTCTCATAAGAAAACATAAAACAGAGACCCCTTAAATATCTAAAAAGGCCTTTTAATGTAAATAAATTTTCCAGACATGCATACAGTGTAAGAGACTGTTGAAGTAAAAACACAAAGAAACCTTCCTTAGTTGATTAATATCAATATCATACCGCTGACGATCGGGTACCTTTGGGTGCCATTGAACTTCGCCATCTTGGCTTTCCTAACAGCAAACCGACAATTCTTCCATACAGAACAAATCTTGTAAAAAAACCGCATCAAAGTCTTGCACAGTTCTACACTTGTAAGCCTCTTCAATATTCGCCATACATTTTCTATGGAAAAATAAATTCCGCCATCTTGAATTTTTTCCTGTTCATCAAGTAGACCTTCATGTCCTGATCATCTTTTGCCAAGATACTACTCTTCTATCTTCTATACTCTCCGAGATAGACACCGACGAAATTTGTATGGCGGCCATCTTAAATCCGCCATTTTTGATTTTTTTTTCAGCACACTGTCAATTGGATGAAGTTTCGAGTTACATTTGGTCGAGCACACCCCACCTATCTTGAATACCCTGGCTGTGCTCTTCATCCGTCTTCGAAATCCTCAATCATCAGCTCTCTCCGTATTTTTCCTCCGAATGAATATTTGTCTTCTATACGAAACGATGAGTAAAAAAAATTTTTTTCATACAAAATTTTTTCTTACAAAAAACCTCAATTCACGCTGACGGGGTCGCGGGCATCAGCTTGTTCATTATAAAATACGAATACTAGTGTATTTCAAAAATTATGTTTAATTATTTATTAATTATATTTTGTTAATTTTATATCGAGTATATACTTAAGTATCGACATAATCAAAGGTATCGATAATTTCAGCCCTAATGCCCGCATTAAGCTCCGCCCATGCGCCATTTTAAGGTTATAGGAAGCTTCAATTTAAATATGTTAGGGCACATCCTTCTGTATATACCTAATCAAAGTAAATAATAAGAAGCTATAGCACATCATATTTTTTAAATCTTGTTCGTACCACTGGTTCGTATCTGGTAGAATTCACCACATGTCATCTGGCAACTCTGGCTGAGACAGATGTTTACGCGCCAAACAATACGCCACAATGGTTGCAGGCCAAACGTTTGTAAAAAGTTTTGATTGCAAGTTTTTCATTGTTTTACCGTTCATATTTGATGTGTAACATAATTAAAATTTATTTGGATATATTTCTAACAGTTCTAATTCAAGATTACACAGTATGTTTTCATAACAAGTGGGGTAAATGGCCTTATGTCTAGGCGGGAAAGGCAGGTGCTAAAAAACTGGACGCGTGTGTTTTCATCCTTGTGACTTAAAAACGACTGTTTTATGAAGTGAATCGTGTTAAAACAATGGCTGCGACAACTCCGCGTCGTTCCTTGCGTATTCCTTATACGCACACACCGAAAATGACGGAGAGGAAGAAGACTTTGTTTCTTGAGAATGAGGCATCGAGGGAGTCCATGACGAAGCACCGGCATCTTCCTGTCGTGGAAAGTGAGAGTGACAGCGATGACTGTGATCTTGGAATCATCAGCACCTTGGATTCCAGCTCTGGTGATGAAACAGACCAGAATGTGCCTAGAACACCAGAAAGGAGTATTTGGCGTTAGTACATCTTTAAATACGCTTTTTGTTATTACTTACTTTACATAGGGTGAATCTGTTATCATATATTGAAGAGAGACATTGTTCAATGCTAGAAAATGTTGTGACACTGTCTAGTAATAGAGCCTCAAAATTTCACCAATATACTGACTTACTAAACAGTAGTATAAAATTAAAATGGTTACAGGTTCAAACTACTTAAAACAATTACTTATCATTGTCATTAAATCCATTCACTTAAAGGTAATACACAAATATTTAATTGAGGTTGCTTTAAAGTAAACTTTAAGTTATACTTACTTCACTTGAACTTTGTTATTTTGATGGTTATTTTAAATTAACCAAGAATCTTGTTTCCCAGACCAATAATAACAAACTATTAATTCTACTATTCAAATGAGTCCTAAAACTAGCTGAAAATCAAAATGTAAATATTGTTTTAAGTACTCAATAAAATCTGGCGTATATTGTTTGGTCCAAATGTCCTTGACTGTACACTCTTATAAGTTTGTTGCATTCATACTAATTTGGATATTATAAGGCTATGCATTGGTTAATGAACCTTATTAATTTAACCATTTTAATGTACTAGCACTATTAATGACAAGCACCAATAATTTATTGTTTAAATTACAGTACAGAGTATTTGTAATGTATATGCAGATTTCCAAATTATAAGTAATAAAACAATATTCATATCTTATAGCAACAGCTATCTTCTAAAGGAAATTCATTCATATATAAGATTAAAGTCTGTTGTAAGATCAATAATTTACAACTTATGTGCTCTGGCTTTTATACTTTAATACAAGTTAAATGGAATTATGTTTGGTTAAAAGTAATGATGATTGTTATGTTACTTCACTGCACATGATTAACTGTATTATACCTTCAATATTATTATTGATAAAAATTGCTGTGTTAAGGTTCAAGCTTGTTCTTTAAGTGGATATGAATATGATAATAATGAGGTAGGCTTTGAAGCATCCACCTTTTAGATTTCTGTCAGCTGGCTAAACAATGTAAAGATCTCAAAAGTAATAAGTTCTAGTTAGTCTAATTAGTTCTAATCAATATTTATTCGTACAGATGATACAAGAAGCCACAAGTCAATGAACAGTTTGAAGAACTTCATGAAATCACCCTTCACATTGAAGAAGTATCAAACCAGACATTCAGGCCCCGAGACACAATGTGGCTCCTCATCCACACCGGCCACACCACACATACAACACCACCCTGGAACTCCATCCTCAACACATTCCTGTGCCAGTGCCCATACGGTGTCTTCAACTTCAAGCAAAGCCAGAAAAAGCTTAGCCAGCCTTATCGCTGACACAGAAAGCTGTAGCAGCTCTTTAAAAGACCTTAATTTCGACACTGATTCTGGAACAGACTCGAAAGAAAACACGCCAACTAAATATTTACGTCGATCGGCCAGACGACACAAAATGACGCCGAAATTCCAAAGCTTCAAAGGCATACTAGTTGAGCAAATGAAAAACGTAACAAACGTAACACCAGTAAAGACCCCTGTAGTGTGCCTAACTAAAATGGATATGAGCAGCTTCATTTCACCAACACATATGTTAAAAACACCACATAATACTTCAGAGAATAAATCTCCACCGAAAAGGAATCATAGGAAATCTGTAATTGAAATCGCTGAGAGTCCAGAGTCGTGTGGAAGCGAAAAGAGCTACAAGCGACTTCATTATGAGGGAATGACCGATACAGGCCCTATACCTAAACAGCCACGTTTAGACCCATCTGTCGCGCCTAAAGCTCGCCTATCTCTCTTTAATAGTGACCGACTTAAAGAAATTCTCTCTACCAAGTCATTCTATGGCAAATCAAACCCAGATTTGAACACTACTGTTACAACTAAGCTATCAAACGCCATAGAAACTGTGAACACTCAACGTAGACGTCCATTTTCCCATTCTCATTCCCACAGACGTAAAAGGAAGCCTGGTCAGATAAATATGGGTGTTAGACACAGGATCCGAAAGCCGAAAATACATAAGTCAAAGATTGTTAGCGGACAGGCATTCAATAATTCAGCTTCTAGCAATTTTAAAGTGAATGCCAGCTTTGAACACAATGCATCCAACAAGTCTGAGAATAACGATGTTTCAATCATTAGCCAGTCATCTGCTGATGGTGAGTATTAGATTTTTATTTTATTGAAAATGAAACAGTATTTGTCAATAATCCTCTTGAACCTTATGTAGCTTAAAAATCAATGAGGCTGCACAATATTATTATGTATTATAGTTCAAATAAATAATAAACTGATTTTATGATAAGAATGCAATTAAATCCATTACACATTCTTCAAATACAACTCATACAATTAAAAATTTAATAAATGTTTTTAGTTACAGAAATTAATATGAATATCAAGATGAATATTCATATTATTTATTTTATGAATATGACATAAAATTTTAATTATTGCTCTATTAGAAATCAAATAAGTACGTAATAAATTATAGCCCGTAACCTCGCCAATGGATTATTATTTTAACTATTTCTTATCTAATTATGTTTGTATTTATTTGTATTTATATTATGCATACATATTGTACATACTGTTAATATTACTAACACATTTATAATTAGTTTAACCATTGGTATGAGGTGTGTATGAGGAATACAGCCCTTAGGGGTCATAGATAAAGTACGTCACACAAATTTCATGATTTTTTTACCCCTCCCCCATCCTTGTCACTGTTGGTCACAATTGTGACCCTCTCCTCCCTTGTGTGATGTCCACATATCTTGCAATTTTTACATCTAGAAATTATTAAATTAAAACAGCATTTCCGAAATTAGTTTTATTTCTATTTAAATTATTTTTTAATATAATCAAATCAGATCAAACATAAAAAATAACAAAACTTGTATATTTTTAAGTTTTTTGTTAATATTTCTTTGGAATTTTAACACCAAGATGTATAAGATTTTGAAATGTGACGTCACAAAACTTAGGACCCCTCCCACCCCTAGTCACACAATGTTAAACTTTGTCGACCCCTTGTAACTATGGTAAACACACAGATTTGACAGAAAAAACTGTATCATATTAAATATTTTTTTAGATAAAACAGACCCCTTTGACAAAGAAAAACAAACCATAGAAGTCCTACTCAGCCAGTGGACAGAGGAAGAGGTTCCAGAATCCGAACTGATATATACAAGACCACAGGAGCTACCGTGTTTCAACAGCAACATTATTGAAGCAACCAGCCAAATCTTCCAACCGGTTACAGCTATTCCGGTTACTGATGGTTTCAAACCATTGGAATCTGAAACTGTTATTGTAGAACTGGGTACTCCAAATGCTAGCTTGGCTAAAAAATTGCCACAAAATGTGGCTAACATGTCAGAAAGTATGGCTGACACATCAGAGATTATGTTACAGAATGTGGGTAGTATGCCACGAAATAACACAGATAACCCACAAAGAGTGGCTAATTTAGCTCCAAGTGCTGCTAATATGCCAGAAAATGTGGTAAACATGCCACAAAATGCCATAGATGTGACCAGTGAAGTACAGTCAGGTCAAGATGTTATGATGCTTGATCAGGAAAGCCACACAGCTGCTCACGGGGAGATCTGTAAGGATGGACAGTATTTACCTGTGGAAGGAGGGTATCTATTTGTGGATGGAACTATTGTTCATGGTTAGTGGAAATATTGAAATATGTGACTAGTTATTAATTTATGAAATGAAATAATTGTATTATTTATAGGTCAAACAGAAATACCAGATCTGGACGAAATAGAGCGAGAGATGAAAATGCTGGACGAGCAGATATTCCAGATGGCGCAATCCAATAACATTGATGCAGAGGCCATCCTGGCTTCCACGGAGACTGAGCCTGTTGTTACTGGTGAGTTCTTACTTAAGAGTTGTTGCTGGTGAGTTCTTACTTAAGACTTATTACTGTTGAGTTCTTACTTAAGAGTTGTTACTGTTGAGTTCTTACTTAAGGGTTGTTTCTGTTGAGTTCTTACTTAAGAGTTGTTACTGGTGAGTTCTTACTTAAGGGTTGTTGCAGTTCTTACTGTTTAATGTAACATTTCTTACATGCTCCACACAAATGAATTATGCTAAGTACTATTAGATCTTGTGTTTTTTTTTTATTGAAAACTAAGTCAGATATTGATTTATCTCTGAATTGTCCATGTTGAAAAGTTGAAAGTCAATAGATAAAATAGAGTCAAAATACAAATTTAAAATTAGTCACGTTACCTAACATAACTGTTATAATATGCAGTGGTGCTATAATTCCCTATCTTTATTTAGGGCAAATAAGAGGCAGTAGTGTGTGTAAATAAGCTATACATTTAAAAAAAACTACAAAGTTGCAAAACTAATGAGGCCAAGGAATACTTTACCTAAACATTTAGTTCACATGTTTACATGTTTGGTTCATTTAAAAATATTGATTAGCTTAGCAAAATCTAAAAGCAATACCATACATTGACTTGAGAATGTGTTACAAAGTAATTTCAACATAATGTAAATATGTAATGTCCAAATTAAATTCGTGGCTAGCCTTAGTTTTACAATGAACACTTGCTGTATAATATTATGTGTTTTCAAATTTGAGCTTACAGTGAAGCCATTTTAAGTCCATTTTACTTTGACGTCCCGTTCGTTCGACGACCTCCGTGGCGCAGTGTGTAGCGCTGTTGTCTTAACGTGCGGAGGTCCCGGGTTCGATTCCCGGCAGGGTAAATTTGGGAATTTATAATTTCTGAATTTTCCTTGGTCTGGCCTGGTGGGAGGCTTCGGCCGTGGCTAGTTACCACCCTACCGGCAAAGACGTGCCGCCAAGCGATTTAGCGTTCCGGTACGATGCCGTGTAGAAACCGAATAGGGGTATGGGTTTAATATAACTGCCATGCCCCTAACAGGTTAGCCCGCTACCATCTTCGACTGCATCATCACTTGTAGTGGATAATAAAAAAAAACGAGTATTTGGAAACTTTAAATTGTATTAACAGACAATTTAAGCTACTTGTAGAGTAACGGTTAAATGCGTGTTTATTTTCGACCTCACAGGATTACTCCTGGATTTCTCATACAAAATCTGTCATGTTATCAATTATATAAATGTATAATACTTTGTGTTAAATAATTAAGTAAGGTTGTTATAAAATTGTTTCTCATCACGTTATCGATTTCTTGCATAGACATATAGGAATTATTTATGATCTAAAGACAATTATGTTAATAAATTTAATTTTATATAATTAAGATATTCGTACACCGCAGTGATAGAATAGGAGCACTTTTACACTTATTCCACCTCAAATGTACACTATTCACAAATAAATAAATTGATTTACTGATTTAAATTCAGAATCTTCTCAGTAGAATCAATTTTCTGAACCGGTGGTAGAGTCTTAACGTATCATAAGTAACACAAGTTGCCCTACGTGAAATAATTAAATCATTTATCATAGAAATCTACTTAGTATATACAAATATATTTTTTAATCCACCATTTATTTATATTTATCCAACATATGGTTTATACTTACTCAAAACTTAATGTTTATTTCATATAAAACATCATATCATAAGAGACACTTGTATGTCTCTTATGATACGTCATCTTTTGACTCTACCACCGGTTCGGAAAAAAATTCTACTGAGAAGAGCCAGCCAATAACTCAGCAGTTGCTCTTTTCAAAGAGCAAAAAGTTACACATATACGGTTGTGTAAATTGTTATACTATCCTGTGTGTGTAATTTTTTACGTATTATACTACTATGAACTACTGTACGATGAACTACATAATGCAATTTCAAGATTTTCGTTTTTCACAGCTGATGTAAGTGTCGCCAGCTCCACAGAAGGAAACAAAGACAAGCCACAGAGGCTGTTCCCCATATTCAGCGAACCCAATCCTGGTATTACTACTCCCAAAACCAAAGGTAAGTTGTAATTTCAACTATAGACGGTTGGGATGTTGCCTATGTCTAAAATTTAATATTATAAATGCGAAAGTTTGGATGGATGTTTGTTACTCACGCCAGAAGGGCTAAACGGATCTGGATGAAATTTGGCACAGAGATAGATTTTATAGTCTGAGATAACACATAGGCCACTTTTTATCCCCGAAAATTAAAGTTTCCGCGTGAACCGAAAATCCTCAATCCGTGAGATGGGCAGTAAAAACGTAGCAGACAGACAGCCACGCTTTCGCATTTATAATATTAGTATGGATATCTAATAATGTAAGATAGTATACAGATAAGTATCTACTTATCCTATCTATCTAGCTAAAAAGATATGATCCTGACTAAAAATAGCCTGTTAGTTATAAGTATTTTTTTTACAGGCACTGAGGAAAAAAGCAAGAAATTACTGAAAAGTGGTAATAACCAATACATCATCGACGCTGGACAAAAGAAATTCGGCGCAACGCAGTGCACTGAGTGTGGTGTTATTTACCAGGTTAGTATTCTATTCATAAACGCAAACTTAATGTTCATTTGCATACGACATACAGGTATCTGATACGTCTTGTTTTGACTCGGAAAGAGGATTCTACTGAGTAGAGTTGGTGAGAAACTAAGCATAAGAAGTAAGCATTAATTAAAAATTGTAACATGACTATTGGAAAAAAATTCAGAGACCCCACTTTTTTTTTGTTTGTGTAAAATGTAGCCTATGTCACCCAGATCATGATAAGGTATCTATTGAAACGTCATTCATCAAAATCGGCTCACTAGATTATTTGCTACGGTGATACATACATAAATACAAACATAGGCTGTTAAAGTTCTTTTGGCTTTGAAGAAACTCAGCAATTGCTCTTTTCTTAAAAAGAAAAATGTTACAATAAGTAACCAATACGGCACATACGTCACGTTACAAGTATTACACTGACTTGTGGGTCACAGGATGCGAGGCCGGTTGCTTCCATGCAACTTTGTCATTAAGAAAATCAATAACCTCGACTTAACAAATGCTGTTTAACACAGTCTTTAAATTTATGCAATGGGGTAAAATGTAACATTAAGTAGGTATGCAGTAAGGAATAGTTATCATGTGGGATGCTTAAAAAACTTTATTTCTATTGTTTAATAGCTTTAAGTCAACAAGTGTGTATTTCAAATGTTACAGATAGGTGATCCTCAAGATGAGCATGATCATTTAGTGCATCACAATGCTACGGATGTTCTTAGGTTCAATGTGAGTATTATCTGTAGTTATTCACTAGACGTTATGTAACAACTACTTAAATAATAAGAAACGAAGTGAAGAGCGATTCATAAATGTTCAGAACAAATTACGGCATAAACTAGCCTGATTGCGCGTAGTGATACGGCATAAACTAGCGTGATTGCTTCTAGCGATACGGCATAAACTAGCCTGATAGCGCGTAGTGATACGGCATAAACTAGCCTGATTGCGTGCAGTGATACGGCATAAACTAGCCTGATTGCGCGTAGTGATACAGCATAAACTAGCCTGATTGCGCGAAGTGATACGGCATAAACTAGCCTGATTGCGTGCAGTAATACGGCATAAACTAGCCTGATTGCGCGCAGTGATACGGTATAAACTAGCCTGATTGCGCGCAGTGATACGGCATAAACTAGCCTGATTGCGCGTAGTGATACGGCATAAACTAGCCTGATTGCGCGTAGTAATACGGCATAAACTAGCCTGATTGCTCGTAGCGATACGGCGTAAACTAGCCTGATTGCGCGTAGTGATACGGCATAAACTAGCCTGATTGCGCGCAGTGATACGGCATAAACTAGCCTGATTGCGCGTATTGATACGGCATAAACTAGCCTGATTGCGCGCAGTGATACGGCATAAACTAGCCTGATTGCTCGTAGCGATACGGCATAAACTAGCCTGATTGCTCGTAGCGATACGGCATAAACTAGCCTGATTGCTCGTAGCGATACGGCATAAACTAGCCTGATTGCTCGTAGCGATACGGCATAAACTAGCCTGATTGCTCGTAGCGATACGGCATAAACTAGCCTGATTGCTCGTAGCGATACGGCATAAACTAGCCTGATTGCTCGTAGCGATACGGCATAAACTAGCCTGATTGCTCGTAGCGATACGGCATAAACTAGCCTGATTGCTCGTAGCGATACGGCATAAACTAGCCTGATTGCTCGTAGCGATACGGCATAAACTAGCCTGATTGCTCGTAGCGATGCGGCATAAGCTAGCCTGATTGCGCGCAGTGATACGGCATAAACTAGCCTGATTGCTCGTAGCGATACGGCATAAACTAGCCTGATTGCTCGTAGCGATACGGCATAAACTAGCCTGATTGCTCGTAGCGATACGGCATAAACTAGCCTGATTGCTCGTAGCGATACGGCATAAACTAGCCTGATTGCTCGTAGCGATACGGCATAAACTAGCCTGATTGCGCGCAGTGATACGGCATAAACTAGCCTGATTGCTCGTAGCGATACGGCATAAACTAGCCTGATTGCTCGTAGCGATACGGCATAAACTAGCCTGATTGCTCGTAGCGATACGGCATAAACTAGCCTGATTGCGCGCAGTGATACGGCGTAAACTAGCCTGATTGCTCGTAGCGATACGGCATAAACTAGCCTGATTGCTCGTAGCGATACGGCATAAACTAGCCTGATTGCTCGTAGCGATACGGCATAAACTAGCCTGATTGCGCGCAGTGATACGGCATAAACTAGCCTGATTGCTCGTAGCGATACGGCATAAACTAGCATGCCGGACCTGCTCGCGAAGGATCACTATTGGTTCGAGGTCGCTTTCGAGTTATTCTCGATTGTAAATCTGTCATTCTTGGATTCTAATCATTTCTTATAGTTTGCTAGAAAAAAATTTTTGGTTTATTCCAGGGCTGGAAGGAAGAGTGTGTAGTGGACCGGACGGAGACGGGTCGCTGTATAAAGGTCCGCGGAGGCGAGCCCGGCTGGAAGCGAGTGGAGAGCGTACTGACGCGGGTCGTGCACCCGCAGCTAGGATACGCGCCCGACTTGCCGCGCGCGCAACACACTTATACTGTGAGCTTATTGTTCCAACCCATCGGATATAAGGAAGAGTGTATAGTGGACTGGTCGGAATCAGGCCTTTAATTTTAATTAGCTGATGACTGAGCTTCGTGGATTGAGGTTTTTGTTCCCGCGGGAACTTTTTAATTTTCCGGGATAGAAAGTAGCCTATGTGTTGTTCCAGACCATAATCTATCTCTGTGCTAAATTTCATCCAGATCCGTCCAGCCATCTAACGTGATTGAGTAACAAACATCCATCCATCCAAACTTTCACATTTGTAATATTAGTATAGATTTAATCCTTTAATTTTCCGGTATGAGATGTAGCCTATGTCACTCTCCAAATCCTCAGCTATACCGTATGCAAAAAATCACGCCGATCTTTCGCTCTGTTGCGGCGTGATTGAAGGACAAACCAACGAACACATTTTCGAATTTATCTTTCCTCCAGGCATACTTATTCATAGAGAAGAAGCAAATAGTAGGTTGTTTGATAATGGAGCCCAAGGCGAGGGCCTACAAGCTGCTGCCTGGAGAGCCAGACTGCTGCAGCGTTGAAGACTACCCTGTCAAGTGAGTTCTACTGTCTTACTATATATATATATCATATATGGATATCACCGAGTAGTAAACCTTAAAAAAAAATTGAGAGCTAATAGCCACATTTTCGCTTTGAAACACATCTCACCACTTTCAGGTGGGGGACGAGGTAATAATAGCATTTCTTATTGGCTGGCTCAAGGTCAACTTTACACAGTTAAAAGTACAAAGTATATGTTACCGCGGCACTTGGGCTGCCCGCTGCGCGACAAAAATGTATCGATAAAAATTACCAGTAGGCACCTATTGGAAAATCAATACAAATAATTGTATTCAAACAGCAATATACAACCATATGTATGATTATGCCTCGTTGGTCTAGTGGTTAGCATAGTCAACTGCGGATCACGAGGTCCTGGGTTCGATTCCCGGTCGGGCATAAAAGTTAGGTATTGGGTTTTTCAATTAAGAAATTCTCAGTGCCAGCCCGGAGTTGGAAGTTGGCGGTGTTTCACCCCCGTGCCTCGGAGAGCACGTTAAGCCGTCGGTCCCGGTTATTATCACTAACATGATAATAGTCGTTAAAGCCCGCCAACCCGCATTGGAGCAGCGTGGTGGGTCTAAGCTCTAATTCCCGCTCTCCTATGAGAGTGGAGGCCTGTGCCCAGCAGTGGGACGTTAATAGGCTGTAGTGATGATGATGATGATGTATGATTATGCATAATTATCTTATACTTATATATTTTTTTTTAATTGCCCAAGTTCTATACTAAAGAACTTAAGTTTTCAACAACAACTTTTAATCAAATAAATAAGAAACCTGTTCTTCTACTTCAGAATTGTTCGGAATTTAATGAAATATAAGTTTTTACTCAATAAATTAATTTATTGGCATTCAAGTGGTCTAAGGCTATCGATATAATTTATCGATAGTTGCACGGGCTACACTGGGCTATGCGTGGAAGAGACGGAGATATGTAGAACTACATGTGAAAGACAAAGAAATACTGAAAGACATCAACGGGTTCCTTTTCATTTTTGTAAATATTTTTATTTCTTTGCGTATTGATGATTTTTATTTATTATTACAAAACTACACTTACTTATGAAATGTTATCCCATCCTTTACATAGCTGGAGGTATTGCTTCTCTTTCCACGCCATTTAATGCTACAGAGAGGCCTAATTTTCGTTTTATACTAGATCAATTCCCGAGCACTGTCGAATACGGACTGAGGGCGACTATAGGCACAAAACGTAGCGTTAGCAGTCATACTGCTAACGTTTGGCTGGTGAGGGGGCACGCTATGCTCAGTCAATTGGTTGTATGGTCTGTGATGGATATGCTGCGACTTTTCATACTGTAACCATCATTGTAACACATATTCAGACAAATAAATACAATTTTCGACCATACCTGCTACTTTCTCTGCGTGAAATCCCAGAAGTTTTTATTCCCCCGGGAACTCCGTAATTTTCCGGGATAAAAGTACCTTATGCCATTTCCCCAGGATGCAACATAATATCACTGTGCCAAATTTCATCAAAATCGTTCGAAAAGATGGGCCTCTAAAGCATAGCAGGCAGACAGACACACTTTTGCATCCATACTAATATTACAAAATGCGAAAGTGTGTATGTCTGTCTGCTACGCTTTCACGGCCCAACTACTCAACCGATTTGGATGAAATTTGGTACAGTGATAGTTTACATCCCGGGGAAGGACATAGACTTCTTATCCCGGTAAATTGAAGAGTTCCCACGGGAATAAAGAAACATCAGTCCAAGTGGATTAAGTCGCGGGTATCTAATTTATAATATTAGTATGGACTCGGTGCTAAATTATTGCGAACTAGATGATACCCGCGACTTCGTCCGCGTGGATTAAGGTTTTTTGATTCCCGCGGGAACTCTTTAATTTTCCGGGATAAAAAGTAGCCTATGTCCTTCCCCGGGATACAACCTATCTCTGTACCAAGTTTCATCAAAATCGGTTGAACAGATAGGCCGTGAAAGCGTAGCAGACAGACAGACAGACACACTTTCGCATTTATAATATTAGTATGGATATAGTAATATAGTATATATAGTATATGGATCAACTCTAGCTCGGCGAGTCTAGTGTACGTCAGCTTTTATTTTTAATTTTAATCCTCATTCAGATGCGGCGTGTCCCGCATTTGGACGCACAAGTCGTACCGCCGCCGCGGCATAGCGGTGCGACTGCTGGAGTGTGCGCGCGCTTCGCTCTTACACGGCATAGCGGCCGCACGCTCTGAGGTCGCTTTCAGCGCGCCCACACCCGCGGGCAAGGCGCTAGCTACCAGCTACTGCGGCACACACAACTTTTACGTGTATTTGGACTGATCTGACGCTATTAACACCTACTTTAATGTGTATTTGGACTTATTTGTGAAGTGTTTAGTGTGTTTTATTAAAAGGATTCGTCACAAAACACTAGCTGCAAGCTACTGTGGTACACACATTTTGTGCGTGTATTTGGACTGATCTAGATCGGCTTATATGTGTATTTAGACTTATTTGTGAAGTGCTAATCTGACGCTGTAGTTAACACCCACTTAAATGTGCATTTGGACTTATTTGTGAAGTGTTCAGTGTGTTTTATTAAAAGGCTTGCATCACAGAGCACTAGCTACTAGCTACTGTGATACACACAACTTTTACTTGTATTTGGACTGATCTGACGCTGCAGTTAACATCCACTTTAATGTGTATTTGGACTTATTTGAGAAGTGTTTGTTGGGTTTTATTAAAAGGCTTACGTCACAAAGAACTAGCTGCAAGCTACTGTGGTACACATAACTTGTGGGTGTATGTGGACCAATCTAGAGCTGCTTATATGTGTAATTTAGACTTACAACTTTGTTGAGAGCCTTGAAAGTTTGAACGGACTGCTTCTCGTTTCCTTTCACGGTTAAATTGCATGAATGGCAGATATAAAGCCACATTTTATCACAAAGATATCTACTAAAGCAAGCTACTATGTGGCACACACAACTTTTTCGGTTATTTGGACTGATCTGCAGCTGCTAAGATGTGTATTTAGAATTATTTGTAAAGCGCTTAGTGTGTATTGATTTGCTAAACACATCTCTGCACAACTCCGCTCTGATGGATAATGTGCCTTATACTGACTCCCTTAAAAGTTCAGTGAACTTTTAGGGTGGAGTTCACCAACTTCAACGGCTGATTATCTGATAATCAGCTGATTAATTTTTAATACTTACCGCAACCTAACCAATACTTACAGTGCTTGAACGACCAATTATTGTAGTCGTATCATAATATGTGTTATAAATAGTCACTATAAATTACTGTAAAATTCTGAACTTGTATTTGGACTGATTTTATGAAGTAGTGTTTTTACTGTTTGTCGAAATGTATATATTATAATTATGGATTTATTTTTTTAGCAAAATATTTTCCCACAGCATAAATTTTCTTAGTTTGGTAGTCAACTACTAGTAATATTTTACCAGTAAGTAAAAAAAAATGCTCACAATTTTAATGAATGAGGGACCAATACATTTGATATAAAGTATTTAAAAAATCTTACAAATGTATTTTAGGGTTTATTTTTGTATTGCCATTTTAATTTGAATATGTTGTTTTAAAATAATTAAGTTTAATTGTACCAGTATTGCAAATTGGTACACATATTTTTATGTATGTGAAGAATATTTATAATATAATATAATAGTATTTCTTAAATTGTCTGAAATATTGTGTAATTTTAAAACTTTTTGATACTTCTTTCGTGTTTCATATAATTTTTTATTTTAGACGTGTTTTTACTCTTAAAGAGTTACTCCAAAACAATATGGAGTTAGTACTACAATATTCTGATTATTGAGATAGATTTTAAGAAACATGCTTTAAATAAATGTAAAATAGTTACTGAGTTGAGACTAAAATTAATAAAGTTTAACCTTCTGATTTTACGTAATAGAAGAAAAATTGATAATTAACCATTTTTGATTTAAAGTATCGTTAGTTTTATTAAAACATATGAAAACATGTTTACCTCAGTGACACGCTTACTATTATTGCTCTCTATTTAACAAGTTAGTGATTAATTTTTCTTCTATTCTACAATGTACTTTTTTGGGTGTAGGGTAGTACCATACACCTAACTTTGAACATATTTTTCTCAAAATCTTTTAGGCACAAGGTCAAGACTTGACTTACAATATAGTTTACACAGTTACTCTAAGTTTAATAAAGGTTTATATAACCAAAGCGTATTTAAATATAATTACCATAGAACCTTAAATTTTTTTTTTTTAAAGTAGTAAGTATGAAATTACCCGACATGAGATGGTAATTTCGTACACCGGTCGTCTAATTTCGTACATGATGAGTATCATGTACGAAAAGTATAAAAAAACATGATTATAGGTACCTATTCAAAAAATAAAATCAGTTTTTATTAATTTAATCTTTATTTAAGTTTTTAAACCCTAAATTATACACTATTCACAAAATATACACAAGTAATTATCCGCAGAGTTTATACCACTACACAAAGCATGTGCCCACTTTCCACATGACACACATCTATACCATCCACCGCTACAGCCCATTAACGTCCGACTGCTGGGCACAGGCCTCCACTCTCATAGGAGAGAGAGGGAATCAGACCTTAGACCCACCACGCTGCTCCAATGCGGGTTGGCGGGCAATCTATACCATAGCTCACCATTTTTGCCAAATTCACTACATAGAACCCACAATTCATTTATTCCTGATTGACCTTCATCATAAAATTGACCATCACAATCATCATCATCGTCACATGAGACGTTTTCATCAACTTCCGAAGAAGAAGTTGAATAACTTCTGGTTTTCTTGGACCGTTTTTTATTTCTCCCTTCAATATGGTTTTGAGATCCTACTCGTATTCCTTTTTTGCGTATATTTTGTTTTATAATATCTTTTGCTTTGCCTTCTTTCCTCAGCCTTGCTGTCAAATAGTGACTTCATTGGAGTGGAAGTATTATTGAGTGTTGTTAACTTTTCTTACCTCGCCCTTTGCCCTTTTCTTGTACTTTTTTTAAATCTGGCATTGGAGATAAGTCACAGAAAGATACTTTGTTGGTAGGTCCAGGAGATAACAGGATTTTTTTCCTAACACGTTCTATATCTTTATTAGGTTCGGGAGATTGAGTCCCTTCTTCTATTGGGTTTAATTCTGTTCGGTAATGATCTTTTCATCCCACCATCTCGGAAAGAGTATTTTTAATCTTCGATATCTGAATGCAAAAGCCGTTATTATCCTCTTGAAGATAAAGTAAATTGAATTTAGAACATCGTGTGCACGTTAGTACAACCCGTACAATTAAAGAATGGGATTAGAAATGGCGGCTCATTTTGCCGGTACGGTCAGCATACACGGGATCTATAGTAACAATCCGCTTGTAACGTTATTTAAATATAACGTTATAGCGATATACCTAGATATATCGCTATAACGTTATATTAAAACATTATCATCTCATTAAAATATCTATGGGGAAATAGGTACATGAATATTTAAATTTATTAAATTAAGAGACCATATAGTAAAAAGTGTATAATTAGGTAGATTGAAATAACAATTAGGTTCTGTTACTTGGACCTTCACCGGGATCGTCTGACAACTCTTCGATTTCGGACATAGCACCATCAACTTCATTATAATAATCAGAATCACAGCTATCACTTTCGTTATCGCTGTTCAGTCCAACATTAATAATGAAATCTTCAATATCCTCTTCGTTTGTGACTTCTCTTGTCCAGTATTCATTTTCTAGTCTTTTTATATGATTGACTTCTTTCTGCCAATCCTCAGCCGTAATCGAGGCTATGGCTGCACGCGTCAAATCTTCTATTTTTTTTCAAAATCGACAAATAACATCAACAATTACGAAGAAACTTAGAACACGTCCAGTGTCGCTCACAGCTATGCGAAACTGGACTGTTACGAATACAAAAGACGGTCATCATATCGGTTTTTAATTTGTTGTCCGTACCGGCGAGTGTGAGTATAGATAGCGACAGTGTGCGAGTGAGATGCGAACAGTAGCGACGCCATTTTCAATCCCATTCTTTATGTGTACGGGTTGTAAATATCACTCGTCTATGAAGTTTGTGAATTCAAAACATCATTAAAACCTATTTACTTCTACCTCTATGGTGCCGAATTTCCATACAACCTTTTTTAATTTGTTAAAAACTCATACTCGTAACCTTCTTGGTGTACTTTTTTAATTTGCTTTGCGCGCACCATTTTCTTTCACGTCATGTCATTTCCTCGCTGAGGTGGGATGAAAAGTTACGTGTTGCACTCGAGTGAAAAGATTTTTCACCTCGTGCTCTTTTGATTCCCTCGCTGACGCTCAGGATTCTAATTTTTGAACCACCTTCGCTTGCTCGGTCATCAAAATTGAGCACGCGGTTAAAAAACAACTTTTCACTCTTGTATAACAAATAACTATTCTCTGTGGCAAAAATATCCGCAAGTGTACTGGGACTTTCAGAAGGCTTAAAACATTGGGAAACTTGGCTGCTGACACATTCAATCTCTTCATCTGTGGGCTCAAAATATGAAATTATTTCTTGTTCATTAAAACAGGTAGTCTGTGAATTACATAAATCGCTTGTTTGCGACTATGATGACATAACTCAAAATGTAAAATTTTACAGGAGAGCATTTTTTAAGTTTGATTAAAAATATTTTCAAAATTATTGACTTTTGAAAAAAAGCTTCTATGCAAAAAATATTACCTGATTTGTTAACTATTAAAATAAATTTATAAATCTTCAATATGATGCTGTAAAATTATTCTGTGCATTATTTTGTGTCACTAAGAATAACTTGCGACATTATTACTGAATAAACCTGAATAATTTCTTGTGATATTTTGATTTATGACGTTATAATAAATTTTTTTTTTTTTATTTGGCTTATAATGTGCATAATAAATTAAAAAGTGACATTATAAAAAAAATCTTTATTAAAATTTTACTCAAAAAGTTACAGAAACATAGATACTATTTATTAGAAATATCACTCAAGGTATCGAAACCGTTACTTAAAACTAGACAAATCAACAATTTTAGCTACCTAAACTAAACACAAATCAGTCTTCTTAATTTCTGCTCAGACTTTACTCAAAAACACTTTTTATACTTAAATTAATCAGACAATAATTATTATTCTATTACATTTTTTCAAAATCAAAAAAAGAGAAAACTTCTTACAAAGAATTATAAAATGGGGCATAGAACCTCGGAATTAAATTTTTGTTGAGTAAATCCAACAAATCAGCCTTTTTTCGTTCTGATATTCCCGGTTTCCTATCATAAGCTTTCTTAACATCAACGTCAATCAATCTTTTTCTTTTAATTAAATCTAACTTTTTGAATTCTTCTTCGCCATATGACGTCTTGTAATACAAAATGCGAGGACTGTTCTTCTCAACTTTAAGAATTTTAATATCAGCTATCTTCACAGTGTTTCCTTCTTGATTTTTCGTAATATTTATTCCCATTTGAGCACAAGCGTCTTTCCAATCATAAAAATCTTCTGTGCACATTTCATTTACATGAAATGGTTCTGGGTTCTTCCTAGCTGATTTTATAGCCCCAATAAAGGCCTCTGGCGAGTACATTGGCCCAGCTTTGAGTAGCTTTTTCACCTGCCTTTCTATAAGTGAATGTGCCGCATCTCCTTCGTTTTGTGTATGGCCTTTTATAAGGTATTTGTGCGTGATCGATTGAATGTTAGGTAACTTTTGCACTGAGAATAAATACATTGCAACCATTGCTTTGTTCTTCTGCTGGCCTGGGCAATTATCTGAGTAAAAGATAACGTTAATGTTACCTTCATTATGGGTTGACGAAAGCTGTTCCAGGTATTTATAAACGCAAGTACCCAAGTCGTTGACGCCTCTATTGGCACTGGACTCGTCCCATACATAGCATTGTACTTTGTTAGTTTTTATATCACAAATTGTAAAATTTAGCACATTTAGTTTACACTTGTAATAAAATACAGATACATCCCCTTTAGGACACTGAAAAACAGCTTGAAGGTCGTAGACAGCTACCACAACTTTTTCTTCAGCTTTATCTTTAGCCTTTTCCATGCGGGATAACTGTTTTTCTTTCAAGTGTTTTTCGTGTTCTTCTTTTCTTTCTTCCTTATTTTCAGAGTTCTCAAATGCTACACACACGTCACACAAATCTTTTTTGGGTGTGAAAAAAGATATGTTAAATTCCTCTGTGAATATCCTATAAAATAAAACATAGTTCCCAAAAGGAAGATTATCTTTTTTTTGTGCTTCTACATAATCTTTGTGAATATCGGTTATACTTTTGCTCCCATCAATAAAAAGCCTACTTGTATTAGCTCTCGTATAATGAGATTCAATTTTGGGAATAGATTCGATATGTCTTCTTATACCGTTTTTGATGTCTTCATCCACATGTTTATGGTTATTGTGCTTGCCTCGATTATCTTCAGCTAACAGACAATTAGCAACTTGGTCTTGTTTCTCTGAAACGGTACGAATTGGGCGATCGTTAATTCCCAGCGTATTCTTAAAGAACATTTTGTAAACCCTTACTTGTTTGTTAGGTAATTTAAAATAAAATGCGTTATTCTTCTGACGAGGTTTCCTTGTCCCACCTTCACGAACATATCGGTATTTCGGTGTTAGCACCGTCATACTTCAGGAAATATAATCCCATTGCTTTTTATTGTCACCTAATGCCCAGTAGTCGTGAAACAATGACTTTCTTTCTTCTTCCGTTAAATTAGCGCTACATTTTAAGCGACATTTGTCTCCACATGGCCCCTTCATTTCCCTCTTTTCTTTAATTTTTTTGCTAGCTGATTCGTAAGCCTGTCCTGTATTTCTTAATTGTTTGGTCACATTTCTCTTCCAATTTTTTTCATTACGTTTTCGTTTTCTTCCTACTTTTGCCGGAGGACTTGTAGGTGAAACAGTTGTGTTCATATTATTTTCTCTTGAAGTTGTTGGAAGTATAGATACGTTCTCTGCTGAACTTGGAGCGATATTTTCATCGTTATAGCAAACCAATTCGTCAATTTCGTCACCAGACATTTTCTCTAAATTATGTTGTAGAGTTGGTTCAGGAGGTATGTACATCGGGTCTTTTACAGAGTCGTCGCTGTCTGAAACAAGACGTGCAATTTAACCACCAAAAACAGATGTGACATGCATAAAACTGTAAGTATGTTTAATGAAAATGTACAATGTGCAAACCTTCACAAAAAGAAGTATCGGAAGAATTGGATGACGAACTGGATGAACTGCTTGGATCTTGTTTATTGGATGAACTGCTTGGATCTTGTTTATGATCAGGTGGTCCCTGGATGGGTATTTCCAAACTCTGGTCTGTTTGTACCAGATTAGGTATATTAAACCCTTCTGGTGGTTCAGCTGGTGCTTGGGTAAGTTTTTTACAGCCTAGAAAAGTACAATTCAGTTCATTTGATATAATATTATGAGAGATCCGTACAATTTTTAACAAACCGAGGATATAGTTAAGTAGGCTGTAGGAAGTAAAATCTATCGTTGGCATATAATATTAATAAATAAACAAATAAAGACTACATACTGCTTTTATCCGGTGTAGACTCTTGATCGGGCGATTTTTTTTGGTCTGTTATAAGAGTCAATATTTTTTTGCTTCTTGAGCATCGGTAAAACGCCATTTTAACCAGACTTCTGCAAAAAAATTAAAAATATTGCGTCAAAACAGCAATCACACAGGTGTTTTTTTTTCATATAAAACGTTTTAAAACGACATTTTGAAAGATGATATAAAAATAACCTTTCATAAATTCGAGAATAGTGACATTTTTAGACTTAATTGTTAATACAAATAATTGCTCTGTGTTTTGTTTACTGTCAATATCGTCATATTGTGTATTAATGACCTTGCATTTTTTTACTTTCCCAGCAATATCGGCATATCACAAAATATGTACACAACAAATCTCAAAATATTTTTGTTCAACAACGACATATTATACTTAAATACTTTATTTTTGAAAAAATAATTAATAATGCAATCTTACCTTTACACGAAGGACGTAAAAACTCGAGATATGCCGTTTTTGCAGGGAACACACACAACCTTTCACGTACGTGATCGGAACATAACTGAGTAGTGACGTTGTCGTAACGAACCACAAAAACGAAAAGGATAGCGCTACAACGTCATATTTTCTCTCCCGCTTTTATTTTACCTCTCAGAGAAATGACGTTTTTGTAGCAAAAACTAGATTTTTTTTAAATTAAGATAGTATTATTAACTAAAAAATCGTTTTTTTTTAGTTATGTCATTCTTGTCGCAAATGAGCGAAATAATTGAAATCTTCAAGTTCGATTAGAATATTTTGACCTGATGTACTAGGCTGGGGGCTATCTGGATCATTTTTAAGTAGGTGTTGTGGTTCTAAATAGGTTGAATCTAAATCGTTTATTGCTTCTTCTGCTGTATATTGTGTTACTGGCTCATCGTTCCCTTCCTCGACCAATTTTTCGAACACATATCGATCAAACGGCCAAATTCCAGCTGCTTGGATCCACTGGCAGCATTTTCTGCATTTGAAATTTTTAGGTAGGCTTTGGTAAAAAGGGGAATTAGTTCCAGTGTTGTGAGCTTCTTATATTTGTTCAAGTTCATATACATTTGGCACTCCTTGTGTAGTGCAGTTTTCAGTGGCCCAAAGACAGTCAGGTCCAGAGGTTGGGTTCGATGGGACGTATGTGGAGGCAAAGTCACCATATGTATGCCATTCTCACGACAATAATTGTATATGTTTAACGAAATATGGCTCTAGGTATTCGAATGAGGCAGGTCGAGGGTCGAGAAAAACACGAAAAAATATTTTGAGTGAAGTGTGAAGTGAAATAAACGGGCATGTGATAATGATCACATTTTATAGCGGTTAATACCGTACAGTGTACGGAATAACCCGAAAGGGAATTTTAAATTTTAACTGCCTGTGGTCACAAATACATCTGCAATGAAACCGTAAATCAGCCATGACATTCTGCTTAATATGCTTACAAAATGAAACTGACTATCACCACTACATAATATGTACTTACGGCTTAATTTCTCGTGGAAGAAATTTGTAACACCGAGCGCAAAATCACAGGACCACTGTCGCCGCACGGACTGACGAAAAATCTTGCGAGAATGCGAGGCATCACTAAACGAACAAGTGCGACAGTGACAGACATATATGAATGAATGAATGGATGAATATACTTTTATTGTACACCACAAATGAAAATAAACAATAGTAAACTTAGCTAATAACAAAGTAAGTATACAATTTGGCGGCCATATCGCTACACAGCGATCTCTTCCAGGCAACCAATATATACTTGGCTTCATTCCGAAAAAACAATTTACGGAATTGGCCTCTGTACGGTACTAGCCTCCGCTCCCCTACACAAAACTAGAAATGTAAAAAAGTGGTATGGAAGATATAGTCCCACAAACGTATCTGACTCGGTGACAGCGTCTTAGTAACTATGTATATATGTCACCGTAAGATTGTAAAAACCGTAAGATTGTAATCTAACGCTTTTTTTTTTCGATAGATTGTAAACAGTCGAAAGATTGTGAACCGTTCAATGTTTTAAGTGTCAATTTTTTAAATATTCATTGTATTTACGTTTTCTTGTATCTTTCTTATAGGTTAGGTTAGGGTTCGACATAAATAAACAAGTAGTGCCCGGGCACTTAGGTTCTATCGGGTTAATAAACCTAACAGATTACAATCTACCGAAAAATAATCCGTTATATTGTAATCATTCAACAGTTTACAATTTTGCGAGTTAGATTATAATGTAACGGTTTTTACAATCTTACGGTGACATATATATAAATGAATCTCTATTTCCCTTGGTCACGGCATCACGCGTGAACGGCTGGACCATTTTCGTTCATTCTTTTTTTGTTGTTTTGTTTTGTACACAGTTGATATTAACCGGGATGGTGGAATATAAACCATCCCGGTTTATATCAATTGTGAATATAAACCGGGATGGTTTATATTCACAATTGGACCCGATAGGGGGAGCTGCAATAGGGTTCGAGGTTCAGGGCAGGACAAAGTTTGTCGGGCCCCACTAGTTACAAATAAATTAAAAACAAAAACTAAACAGGCATAAAAATTAGTTGCAATTTTGGCCACCGGGCCAGTTATGTTGGTGGGCCGTGGGAGTGTACCAATAAATGATCTGTCAATTGAGTATAGTCTGTTTTTCTTTAAACTAGAAAAAAGGTAAACAGTAGCTTGTCGCTGAAACGCGTATAGGACGCGCTTTGCACGTCTCTTTCGTTTCGCTGTTTCTGTGATTTTTTACCTCTTTCTTCTATATCCTAAAGAAAACTAGACTTATTGGTGTAGTAAACGAATCGAGTCACACAAATTAATAAAGTCTTAAGTACATACTTATTTTTGGGATAGCCTGTCTATATTTGCTTTTCGATTCTAATTTTAATTTATTAAAAATTTACTATGTATTTCGTGGAGTTTGTGCTTTTGTTTTCAATTATATGTATTTACCTGTCTAGACTGCATCCGTAACTACTGCCAATAAATTAATTGAAATTCACTCTCCATCGCACACTATACACAGGTATGGTGAGTAAGCGAGATGGAATGATTAATACAGCCATGTTTTATTATGTTTATTGGCACTAGCTTTACCAATGCAAGTGGGCGGTATCTTATTTTGAAGTGAAACTTCTTCAGAATCGTTGTGATTTGAAAATTCGATGAAACGAAAAAGCGACAGAAAGAAGAGACAAGCATGTTCATAATAGGATTTAGCCTGCGAGAGAATGAGATAGAATACAAGTTATATTTATCTCATTCTCTCGTAGGCTACTTTTTTTAAGTTTCACTTCTGCCGTGTGTGAATTGCGCATACTATTTAAAATTCTATATTATCCGTAGAAAAATTGCTCGACCATCCTCACAGCTTTTCGCATAGTTTGCGCTAACCTTTAGGTGTAAAATGACTTTTGATAAAGGACCATGAATTAATGTTTATTTATTGGCACTAAATTACTGGTATAAAATAAAGAGGTGCCAAATTTGTTTTTTTAATATTTTAAAGGCGAGTCCAAAGATGTTCGTACCTATACATTGCCATAGAATTGTAAATATTATTTATTGTGTAATTTTAATTACAAACAAAGGTTTTGTACGAACTCGCACATTACATGCACGATGCTGACATTTTATTTTTAATTTTATGTTTGGATTGTAATTTTTTTTGAGACACTGCGCTGTCATTTTGATTTTAATAAAACATATTTTTGATAACTTTTGCATTATTTTCGCTACACCATCCGTGCTCGGACGAGCAGGTTTCCTCCTGACGTTTTACTTCACCGCTAAAGCAAGTGGTAAGTATTATAAATGCGAAAGTGTGTCTGTCTGTCTGTCTGCTACGCTTTCACGGCCCAACTACTCAACCGATTTGGATGAAATTTGGTACAGAGGTAGGTTACATCCCGGGGAAGGACATAGGCTACTTTTTATCCCGGAAAATTGAAGTTCCCGCGGGAATCATAAAAATGTATCTGCTCAACCGATTTTGATGAAATTTGGTACAGGGATAGGTTGTATACTGGGGAAGGGCATAGGCTACTTTTTATCCCGGAAAATTGAAGAGTTCCCGCGGGATACAAAAACACTAATCCACGCGGGCATCTAGTAATATATGAAATCAATTGAAACAAACAGTAGTCCCAGAGACCATTGACCCAACGTACAGTGGGTGGTGTCAATTGATTTTTCAATTCATTGATTTACCAACTAAGGATACAACATTACGTACAAAATAATACTCAAAAAGCGTCCACAATCGCCTATACAAATACAGCTATATATAATATTATAGACTGAGACACCAAACGGTTCACAAAAACCGCCCATATGGACTCATATTTAGGGTTAAATTTTGTAATAAAAGTTCGACACATACGACATTTTGCAATGAATCAGCGGAAGACTTTCTGTAGGTATACCGAAGTAAAGTGATATGAGGCCATGAGAGCCAGAGTGGCCTAACTACTTAAACAATAGTTTTCAGTAGTAAGCTTCGATTTACCAACTAAGGATACAACATTACGTACAAAATAATACTCAAAAAGCGTCCACAATCGCCTATACAAACACAGCTATATTCATCGATATATATGTAAGTACTAGATGGGCCCTTTCATAGAAAAATGGCGGGCGACCAACTATGAGAGCGCGGCGCGCTCTCATAGTTGGTCGCCCGCCATTTATATTTATAGTTATAGGAGCGCGCTCAGCGCGCTCCTATAACCTGTCATAAGCCTGTCTTTGTCCCCGTCGTAGCGCGATCACGGTCGCTCATCGTGTAGATAATTTGTTACTAAGTTAACATCTAAAGTCTTATTAGTTTGGCACTGTATTATTTTTATTTTAAGGTAAGTGTTTCAATTCACAATTATACATTTCCAAGAAAACGTTATTTAATCTTCCTATTTAATATTTTTATCCATTTCGCAATCATTTAATTTCCGCGGCAAACTGTATGATATTTTTTTTTTACTAACTGGCCTTACGGCTTTGGGTTCCAGCCCTAGAATAGTCCAGTCCAGTACGATAAAAAAAATGCAACCAAGATTAGTTAATGCATAGATGGGCAGAACGGACAGTAGGCATTTAATACCTTCCGAGACGCAATATTATGCTATTGTAATAATATGATAAAATTAGTTATTGACGTGAGTTTAATGTTTAACCAACTTCAATAAATAAAGGGTTTTTATTTATTAAAGTTGATAATTTTTATTTTGTACTAGCGAATGCCCGCGACTTCATCTGCGTGGTTTGAGGATTTTTGATTCCCGCGGGAACTCCTTAATTTTCCGGGATAAAAAGTTGCCTATGTGCTATTCCAGACTATAATCTATCTCTGTGCCAAATTTCAGCCCGATCCGTTCAGCCGCTGGGGCGTGATTGAGTAACAAACATCCATACATCCGTACATCCATCCATCCAAACTTTCGCATTTATAATATTTATATTATATAATATTTATTTTTGTTTTTGATTTGATTGATTGATATTTGATGAAAAATAAATAGTTAATTCAAAATTCAGAATTTTATTATTTCGTTGAACAAAAGTTGTTCAGTACCTATTATGTACAGCTACCTACTTACAAGTGTTTATTACTTAAACGTATTTTTAAATGCACACTGTGTAAGTGATTTATCTCAAAATAACTTTTAATATTTCTTTTGATGGCAAGTATCATACTTAGAAATGTATAAAATAAAATAATTTCAAATGAAGTATTTTTCTGTGACTCGATCCATTAGTACTCTTTCACCTCTCCCATTCCAACCCCTTTTTATTATAATAGTACTAATAATTATTTTTGAATTCTTTCATTTGCAATAAGGTTTGGCGAGGATTATTTTAAACTGTTTTAGCTGTTATTATTTTAAATTTCAAGTTTTTTGCATTAGTAGTTACCGAATTATGCTAAGTGTGACGGACAGTCATGTCGCACCACAAGGGTTGTTTTCTTATCATTTTGGTACGCAACCCTAAAAATGACTTTATTTCTGTCAATTTTTCGACAAAACTTCAGTATCAACAATTAACAAATAATTAAATTAAAAAAACCCACGACGAACTGCAGCGCCCCATTGTGTGGACTTTGACCTGTAAATATATCTAAGAACCTTCTCACAAGCTATATATATCTAATGCAAAAAACCGCATAATAATCGGTTCAACGGTTTTCCAGGAAACTGGTAACAAAAAAGTGGTAAAAATAACAACGTCATACTAACATTTATCGTTTACCTCAGAGAGTACACTCATGTAGGTATTATTTTCGACAAGCGCATCTGTACTAATCTATGACCGAGTCATACGTTTTCAAGATGGCGCATATGTTGCAAGCAAGTTCCCGCTTTTCAGACTAGATGGCGTTGTTAAACATAAGTCCACATTCTTTGTTCGACAGGGCCCGTCTATGTAAATTGAGGTCGTTGGCTATATTATATAATATGGACTGAGACACCAAACGGTTCACAAAAACCAACCATATGTACTCATAATTAGGGTTAAATTTTGTAATAAAAGTTCGACACATACGACATTTTGCAATGAATCAGCGGAAGACTTTCTGTATTCCGAAGTAGAACTGTCTTTTAGAAGTATGCTTTTTTTCAATGTTTTCTGTCTTAAACATGTAGTGTAGACATATATTTTTCAATAATGGCCTTGCTCAAATCATATATAGTTCGCACGCGAGTTGAATGCAGAGTAAATGTATGGTGACACATACATTTACTCTGCATTCAACTCGCGCGCGAACTGTACATGGTGAAATTATGTTCTTATGTGGGCATCGGTTTTTGTAAATAAATTAATATTTATTAGAAACTGCAATATTTTTACAGTTTGTGATATAATTACCCAAAAATCGATTAAAAAAATTGACCAATAGAACAAAAAATATGGCATCGTACTTTAGAGCTTGTCCAGAAGGAGCGTATTCGCTGCGATTCTCTCGTGCGTATCACGCGCGACCGTTTTGCCCAGAAAGAGCGTACCTACGCGCGAGCATTTGGGGACGGATTTAGTCAGTACAAAAAATGGAGTTGAACGGTCACGTTGTGGTTAGCTTACCGTCGCTGGAAAAGACAAAAAAAACCGGGCAAGTGCGAGTCGGACTCGCGCACGAAGGGTTCCGTACCATTATTAATAAATAATTACCTTTGTTAATGAACCGCAAGACTAACTTTGTTTGTAGAGGTTTATTGTTAATATCAAAAAAACTATGCTAGTTAGAGCATTGGCTATAGTTTTCCTGTAAAGTATACGTAAATTCCTATTGACCATAATTATTTCAAATTTTTCGATTGGTAAACTCCGGAGATAAGGGGGGGGGGGGGGGGGGAACGGTATTTTTTTAGACATTTTCCCCGATAAATCCAAAACTATCATAACTAAAAATAATTAAAAATCTGTTTTAGAATGTACAAAGTAAACCCTTTCATATGATATCCCACACAGTACAGTTATCTCACTTTTAAATTTCAACCCTCAGATTTTCCCCCCATTTTAAATAAGAACAAAAATAATTTCCAATTTTTTTATTCCAGTGTCTTTGGGCCACTAATATACACAACCATTCCAAATTTCATGTCGATAGCTTCGGTAGTTACTGAAATAATCGAGTGTGACGGACGGACAGACGGACAGACAGACGGAGAAAGTCGCACCATAAGGGTTCCATTTTACCAATACATAGATTGTATTTAGTACATCCAATTCTTAATGATAGAATGTATGACACTAGTATGACACAGAATTCTGTTGGCATAATCGGGTGATTCCAAATCCCATATCGCCGGTCGTTTTTCTATTTCGTCTGTAAACAATTCCGTATCAAAATGTTGACGCTCCATTTCCCTGGATACGTGCATTCGCTCTGGAGCTCTGGAGTTCGCGCGTTAACTGGGCCAGTCTATATGTATTATCTTATGAACTGGGCGCAACAAGGCGTCCCTAGTATGATCTCGACTCGCGCACATTACGCGCGAATCACGCGCGAGTCGAGAGTGGCGTAGTGCACGCGATTTACGCGCGTATTTTGAATTCGCGCGATGCTTGTGGGCGCTATGTATTGGCGCCTTGTATCTCGGTAACGCGCGAATGAATTCGCGCGAAACGTTTCGCGGCGAATACGCTCCTTCTGGACAAGCTCTTAGAAGTTAACAACGATTTCTTTTTCTATGATGATTATAATAAATGCCAGATATCGATTTTGAAAGAATTATTTCTTATCTATATGGAATTCTAATATACCGTAAAGTAAATGTATATAAAGTATTTTCCTACCTAAAATATGACACTCCATCTTTTTTTTCGCATCTTTCGTATTGTTTTTGCACTTTATTACGGAGCAAAACGGCATGTTGTCGCTTGGTGTACTCATGCGTGACTGAGGTGAAGACTGTTAGTGTTCAGAATATCTATTTATGAACAGTTTGACCGTGCCGTTTTTAGCGTTTCGATGGTGCGTCTAAGGTATTGGTAAGTCAATGTTTCAATTCCACAAGTCTTTAATGGTTTGGCAGTGAAAAATGCTTTGCGCTGTGCTTCGCCAAATATGCCCTAAAACGCACATAACTCCAATACGTGTGTGCCCGAGGATAGAACCCTCAACCGCTAAGGCATCACCGCCGACGTTTTCTATAAGTAGAAATGCATCAAGCACTGTATATTTACCAGAGCGGATATGCGTTGAGCCAATCAGATTATTGATAGATGACGTGAAAAAGTTATAAAATAACTCGTCATTTATCAATATGCTGATTGGTTCGCTAAGCACATCTCCGCTCTGGTGGATAATCGGCCTTCAAACTAGTGTGACCACGTGTCTGCAATGATTGCAGTTGCGGACGCGTAGGTATGCAACTCTACAGAAAACACCCGTTTTGTGTTTGTATAGACAAAATATGATTAATCAAGCTAATAAGTGGAATTAGACCCAAGTCGCCAACGACAGTGTATAGAAGTAGGTAAATCTATGGTTCCCCAAACTCTGAAAATGGGAAGGTAAATAAATAAAAAATCACAATTTTAAAACAACATTTATTTTTACATACATTAAGTCGGATTCAAAATGCCTGAAACATACTGATTTGTGTACACATCAGTTATAGATTAATTTCATGGACAGTAAACAATATATTCTCTTTGCGATTCTCTGGAAACAATAAAATTATAAGCGTTTGTTATTTTATAATCACCTCGCAGTACACTACTATACACGTAAATATTAAAAATTTCATTTTTAATCTTTAGGAATTTCATTAATTAGGTATATTTTTAAAATTAAATTTGTTAAAAATATAGATTTTTCAGTATAATATTTAAACGTAGATATTAAGAGTAAATACACCATAACCCGCAGTCCTTCGGTAACGAATACTAAATATATAAAGTGCTGATTCTGAAATCTCTCGAATACCAAACAAAAGTCAAAAGTGAGCTATGCTACCAAATTTTTTCGTTTACTTTTTTTAGAATAAAATAAAACTACTTACTGAAAATTTGAGAAAAAACACGTTTGTGCTACAATGGAAAAAAATCTATGAGCGCTAATTTAAATGCCATCATTATAATATCTACAGCGAGCGAGGCGAGGCCCCGAGGGCCGTGACGTCACTCGGCGACGGCGATTCCGCCCTGCGCAAGTAAAACATTACCAAAATATTTGCGGCGAAGGCTGCACTTTGAGAGACCGAACAAAAGTTACTCAAACCGTCCTCACATTCAGATTGTGCGCAAGTACATTCACTTATCTACTATGAAAGATAAAAAAGGAGGAATTGTTCAATACTATTTGGTTATTGGCAACGGACGTTACATCACCTACTTGTCAAGGAGCTGACCACGCGAACTAAAGTTACATTAGTCATTACGCTACGCTAAAAGTTCCTGCCTCGAATAGACTTGGAGTGAACGATCCCGTACACCGAAACCGAAAGGATCTAATACACGTTACTTTCAGATACATCGACACTGGCAGTATATCATCTACGTATCGAAAATTATAGAAAATATGCTAAACTACTTTATACATGACTCACTCGTTATTGCGCTTTCTTAATTGTACGAAGAGCAGAGCAATAGAAGGGGTTCGGCTTTTATACAAAACTACGTCCAATATGCACGGGCGTAGTATTCCATACATACGTACTTAATTTACAAAAGGCAGCAGAAAAATTTTGGGGTCAAAATTCTAAATACAAAAACATTATTGCTTTTTTGTGAAATTACTAAAGTGAAAAGAGAATTATTTTTGTCTATTGTGCGATTTGAGTTTCCTTTTATCTAGCAGTTTGTGTAAATCACGTTTCTTTTTTTAAAAACGTGGGTGTTTGGAAACCAATTTTGGAAACTATTAACTGGTTTTAAGCTCTGGATTCTAGCCCTTTGAGTCTATATTATATCGAGTCGAACACAGATTGACTAAAACACGTTTTCGCTGTACAGCAACACCATAGCGTGAGATTCACGAGTTTCCAAAGTTACGGTTTTAATACATCTATTTATTTGAGTTAGTGTAATTTACGAAAAATAAGAAACATTCGATACTATATTTTTTTCCGCGCTTCAACTTATACAGTATGTTCCTTTCAAAACCATGAATTCTTAAATTTTTAATTTACCATAATTCGAAAAATGCTACAGACTCAATAAACAAAGTCTGACTAATAAAATATAAGATCTAACGCAACGAACGACGTGGCTCGAAGGAAAAATCAAACGTGGATCATTGAACCTAAGACGTTTTTTACATTGACTCTGTAAGCCGTATAAAATATTATTTCAATGTTTTGGTAAATTAAAAAACAAAGAATAAAAGAATATTTGTATCCGACTATAAAGCATAAGTAGATCTGTGTGGGAAACAAAACTATCCAGTAGTCTACGCTATTAATAGTAAATATATATAATATATATTTCTCGTTACTTTGCATTCACTTCAATATCGCGATACTCTAAAACTTAATTAAATAGCTACCAAATATTTTTAAGTTACATATACAATAGGTATGTAAGACGCCATGTTATTTATTTCACAATGATATCTAAAATGATTGGTTCCGGGAGTCGCTCTTTATTGCACATATTTATAAATATAATTTAAAATACTACTTCACAAAACTTATTTAAAGAGCATACAATTTACTAAAATTAAATGAATTATTTAATAATATGAAATAATTAAATAAAAAGAAACGGACAATTCGTCATAATATTCGTGTAGAATAGAACATGGTAGGTACATTTTGTTATTATCTACATAGTCAGTCGTAAGTTGGTGTGGATTCGGCCTTTATTTTTTCCATGTAGAGTTTTTATGCTTTTTTAATTATTGATTCTGTTTTAATGCTGTTATAATTTGAGTTTGTTTAACTTGTCTATTTTTAAAAATACAGACTATAGATATGAACATTATGACAAAATGACAATTCGACAAACGTAATAAAATAAACATTGAACGACTCCCATGCACCGCGAAATGTATGAATTAAACATAGATACCTCATTATTAAACATACGTTACAATTCCCTACTTACAATCAAAGTTTTTTTTAAAACACAAGAGAAAATTAAAAATATATTTTTTATTTAGTAGTTACTAGTTAGGTAATAGATTTACTTAAAAAAATAAGACTTTACGTTATATTATTTAATTAATTAGAAAGCAAAATAGCGTTACGTTACTTTACAAGTTACTAGGAAGGATCGGCTCACGACACATTTGTAATTATGAAATATGTATCTGTCGGCTCACGTTCGGTTTTTGTTGGTGTTTATCCGACAAGTTTCAGCTCGTTCTGAACTGATCGCGCGACGCGACAGATAGCCATAGAATCATGCACAGAATCCCACTGAATCTGAATCAGTCGGGCATATACCGACAAAAGTCGGACGTGAACCGACCGATGTCTTATTCGTAAATTATTGTGAATACCACTCACGACAGTTTTAATTCTAAAATAAAGACATTTGTTGATTTTTTATAATGGTAACATTAGGGGTATTGTGCTTCCGGTAGCAACACTTTTATGGCACAGAGCACTAACAAACTTCTACAATGTTATATTAAGGACCATGAATACAGATTATAATAATATAAAACATACTATTTTTAATCATAACTTTTTTGTTTCATGTCCACTAAGCATGTTAGGAGATCGTCAGTTTTATTGTAAAAAGTTCCAAGAGACGATTTTGCTAAGGCGGGCGTTACACGATCAATTGGGCATTGAACTGTGCAAGATTGATCGTTTAATGGAAGCCTTACAATAATAAAGAAACGATTTTGTATAAAACTTTTTACAATATTAATGACGCTAAAAACAAACATAAAAACAAATTAATCCTATCTTTTACTTACTTAAAAGAATTAACAAAAAATAGATCTTTTCAATGCATTTCCACTAACAAACACATCTTGTAAGTACATTAACCAATTAATTATTTATATAAATAAAAAATTGCAATATTTTTATTAATATAGTATATTTTAATAATCGTTACAATAATAATAATAATAATTTGTTAGAGCTTATCGGGTTAGTAACATTTTTTGTACTTAGGGCTAATTTAACCTTTCTTAAAATAAGTGGGGAAATATATTAATAAATTTAATTTAATCAGAAATTATTGAACAAACTAATTCAAATACTGCTAACAATTGATATTCTTATAGACACCGCATCGAATGCGGGGATCGAATTCTTTGGACCTTAAATAAAAAAATCATATACAGGCTGTTCGGTATCCTATGAATGAAATTAATAGAAATCACGAAACTATCATGACAACTGACAGACGCCAAACTTGTTACAAAAACGCTTGTAACTAACTCAACGTAAATATCGTACGTAATGCGCTCAAAGTAAGAATAGGAAAGGTAATGAACAAAGGAAAAAAAAGGGAAAGGAAAGGAAGGAAAAGGAAAGGAAAGGTAGGAAAGGTATGTCTTTCGACAGATATCACTTGAAAATTACGGTCTGTAAGGAAACACTTGGATACATAATGTTTCTATCTACATTATTTAACTTAGTATTATTAATTTATAAGTTATGGTATCTCAGAATTAAAATATTTCCAGTTAAGACGTGCGGACAGCGGATAGTTATTCCTCTTCTTAGATTGAACGCGCTAAGACTTGCACTAAGAGAAGTGGCATTGGAGTTTGGACCCTACGACCTTTCCGAATTCAGAACGCCACCTACGTCATTGAGCATTCGAGGCTAAAAATCCACCTTTGATCATTGAAAAAATACCCGAAAATGGAGAAATTTTAAATTGAATATCTTATTCACAATTTACTGAACATCCTGTATCTAACCATAATAAAATTTATAAGTAAGTTAAAAATAGCAAAGCCGATGCTTTTTGTAGTCTAATCAAAAATGTGCGCATAATTAAAGTCATACATTAAAACATAAAAATAAAAGATTTTAAAAAACTACGTAATGGAAGACGTCATAAGAACTAAACATTTAAACGTAACCTAAAGAGTGCCTTCACACTCATTCGGACTAGCATATTTTTGCGTACGATCGAAGAAGAGTAACTTTTGTACTGAATTATTGTATGAAGAACGTTTTTTACGTCTCACGTAAAAAATATTAAATGAAAATAAAGATTTTGAAATATTGTGATATTGATATACCACGGCATGCCATTAATATAATTTAATATAATAGAATACAAAGAGAAGATTAAATCAACTCTTACGTGTAGGATTTTTCATAACCTTAAATTTTCAGGCCTTGTCTCGCTAAGACCAAAAAATATCCATGTCGCAAAAACTCTTGCAAGCCTAGTCCCTCTTTGTGTTTGTCTGGGATACAGATTTTTTTCTGTCCGAATAAGTGTGAAGACATCCTAACAACGAGCCTGCAATAAAAACAACCATAGAAAACGTGTTCAATAATAGCTTAGAAATCTCCGCAATCAAAAATATACAGATAGCAAAAAAATATATAAAACAATGCTCTCATAAAAAAAAAAAACAAAAACGGCTATACAAGACTGTATATTTGACTATAAACAACTAATATAAAAACACGTGAGAAAAGTTTTTGATGTATAAATATGAATTATATTGTATTCATAAATCAATAAGTCAACATTTGGCCTAAATTTGGGTACCTGAATAAATAACTAGATCAATTTATTCGTAAAATAATTTGCTTGTCTTAATTCCAATAAAATAAGTATAAAGGGCAAATATATACAGAGTTAGTTAGTACACATCATCGTATAAACTGGCCCTTAGGAGTCGTTATCTGTCAAAAACAATTTCAATGCTATTAGTTGATAGCACTGATACGTTTTGTGATGCTAAATATGTAATTCATTTTCTTGAACTTATAAGAATTCAAGGAATTTTATTTAAATTATTTCACAGCTCAAAAAATCCTCGCCGTGTTAATTATTTGGAAAAGTTTTATGCAAAAAATTTGCAATGACTTTTTGTTTATCGAGTATTATACTCAAATCATTTTTCTGAGTTATAGACCTAATAATATTTTTTTTGTCAACTATACAAGCATTTGCGGCCTTAAGTCATTCAATAAAGTATATAATATAAAAAGGATGCTACATTATATTATATACATCTCGATTCATATTTTTAAGGCAGATTAAATACGTCAATCCACCAAAGAAAGTCTCTAACACAGAAAACTGTGTTTTTTTATGTATATTGTAAAACGAAAGCAAAATTCGTGCTCCTGAATAATCATAAATGAATTCATAAGTATTTGAAATACTAATCTAGCCTCCCGTTTAAAGTTAACGCTTTCACACAGATGATCCTTAATATAAAATGGTATTTCTGCACTAATATCGGCCTACGTGTATTCGATTCGATCTTTGGTGGCTGAGAAGAATGTCATTGCGAAGCGCGTTGTTCACAGCCAATAATTCTCAGCCGACAAAAATATTGTTCCGAATTTACCTTCTAACCATAGACAATTAAAAACCTTATTCAATTGCTGACCGCGGTTTTGTGATCACTGACATCGTAAAGCCCGGTATCCAGAGCGGAGATCGGCGGAGATGTGCTATGGGCACCAATCGGATTATTGATTAATGACGTGATAATTTCTCACGGCATCTGTCAACAATCCGATTGGGAAATCTTAACCTAACCTAAGGCTACGTTCACACTGCGAGAATCATTCTCGCGATTTATATTTCGCGTACAGATTTCACCTACTCTGCACTGCGAATGCGGTGAGCGTCATAAAAATCCATACAGCACAAAATATTCGCGCGATTATAATTCTTAACGCACCGCGTGAAATTTGTATCCAACCAGGATTTTCTTATCGCGCGAATTTTATTCGCAAGTGCGTGTACCTCCATATGATTTCTATCGTTACAAAATTGCGAAAACAAAAACGCGCGAATGTTTTTCGCAGTGCGAACGTAGGCTTACCTATAACTTTGTTACGTTCTGAGTTTTATAAGTGAAGTTAGTAGTAGGTGTCAAGCCATGCCTGTCATCATTTGAATAGGGTTATAACTTTTAATCAAGAAACCCTTTTTCCAGGTAAATATTTCTTTATAAATATTCAAAGTAATATATAGAATAGCTCTTTTCAATTTTATGATTAGTTCTAAGTATTTGTGCATACATATTTTTTTTTAAATGTCTCTGTAGTAGGACTGTTTAGCTGATAAGTAAGACACGCCACGAAACTATACGAAGTCAAAGGCCGACACACATTCAGGCTCATTTTCACCAAACTGAAAGCAGCAGTAACCAAAAAATTTGTCTAAATCTAGTTTAGATAAATTTTGTAATGTTGTCAACTTGTTAATAAGTTTAGGTTGTTAAGAAAATGGCAGATATAGAAAATTTACCTTATATGGCCAACAGGTTGGAGCAAATCGACCTTGGAGTTTCAAATAAACGAATTTTCAAAGTCCATAAGAACTGTGGAACCCATAACGACATTCGAACCATCCCTACGGACGAAAAATATTTTACAAGTTTTTGTTTTAAATCTATAAGTACATTGACTTTACTCACAGAAACTATGAACTTTGTAGAAAAAGATTCAGACGTATTTGAAAATCTACACGAAAATTTGATTTTGACAGTTGTTGCATAAGTTTTAACTAATATTTTTCCAACCAATAAAATTCAACATTTATTCAAATAACGCACTTGATTATCGCCACAGTTTCCCATAAAGTGCTAACCACACAAACCGAATGTACAGATAAGAAAATAGTCACGCGTTTTTATTCTATACGTATTTTGATTCTATCATACATTTCGAAGGACCAAAAAATATCATGCAATAAAGTACGGAAACACGCTTGCATTTAAAGGAAAATCAGGAAACCAATATCGTTAGGAAAAATGAGTTTTCGAAAATCGAAAATATAATAAAGATACGATCGTGAAAAACCACAAGTTTTAGAAAATTCTTCGTTATTATTTTCATTCGTGGGTGGTGTTTTCGTATAATTGGTTAATTTTCGCCTATTAAGATGCCTATACATTAATGTAATCTTACGACTAAGTACAGAATATTAAAGTCTCCCACTAACAGTACGGAATTCCCACCGATATATCGACCGATAATTCCGCTTATGATTTCGCGGTTCACACGGCAAAGTACTAAGGAAATATAATATCACGAAAATTTCGCACATGTATGCGGGAGCTTGAAACTTCGATCTGTCGGTTTCATAGAAAAGAGACAGCGATATCTATGTTACTACCCTCGGTTCACTATCTAAGAAGATATAACTTGCACTTATTATAATCGCTTTGGCGACTTACGCTCGCAGTAAACGCATACGTAAGATCACAATAGACAAATTGTTTTGCTCATAATTATGGCCTTCCTGATGACAGTTGCAAAAACGACACGAGACAGACATACAATAAAAAATGGACAGTAAACATTAACGGCCTTACCAATAAAAATAAAGAGTTTATTTTAAACCTGACAGATTTTACACAAAGGATTTTACTGTCAAAACTTTAGGAATCAGATACGGCGATGCAAATTATTCAGTTGTATAGCTGGCGCCAGTCGACGCGTCTGAAGTTGACCGCAAGACGCGTCGCAATAGCATATTTGCGCGCGTAGTATGACGTTGACTTCGACAGTTTATATGAGAGATGCGCAAACAAGCACTCGCACCTCAGTTCAGAGTCGACTATAATTTGTTTGATTCTAACTATACTCTAAAGTCTAAACGAAAATTTTGTTTATGACCGAATAAACATTGATTTTCCATGCCATATGAGACAGTGTAACTGATTTTAGCGTTTGATACAATACGAATACATCTCATTTTTGTATTTCGTATGTATTATATTGCTTTTCGTTTTGTGTAAGTGTGATCTTACGCGAATACATTACAATAGGCATGATGACTGATTTTGAAAAATGGTCAGATTATGTTCGGAAGTATCTACTATTTCGAAAAAATATCTTATTTCAGTAGAAAAATAAAGTTTGGTAGATAAAATTAGCATTTGAAATTTAAATTTTAAAATTCACGCCAAAACGTTCGGCGGTGTCATGGCGTCGTTGTGACGTCACTATTGTTTTTACCAATGTACTCTGTGCAGTGAGCAGTAAGCAATAGTGTGATTTTCAAAGCTCGAAAACAAACAATTGTGACGCCATTCGTATCTTGGTGTTTTATCCAATATGGCGGATTGCTGTATTTTGTAGTTTTATATTATCAAAATAAATAGCAATCTCACTCAAAATAGAAAAATAAATACGTTTTTTATAATCCATGAATCCTATTTCATTAGATAAATTCATAATTTCATTGATTCTTGGTTACTGTCATCATGCCTATTCATATACAATCCCGATCTTCGGTGCGACTGATACAGTGCGAGATAGAGTAATACACTTTACTTGCTAATACTCCGACAAACCGAAGTTGTGTTTTAGTTGCCCGATTGTTGTGTTGTGTTGTCTTGTGTCGGCCGCGCGGCGGGTGGGGGGGTCGCGTGTGTCGCTGACGGGCTCCGGCCAGTGTCGGCGACTGTATTGCTCTTCTCTTTTTTGTTTTCTGAAAAGAAAAACAGTTTTTTTTTAAAATATATTTAAAATCTTTATTAAATAATATTATGTTTAATAAACTTTTTACTAGATGATGCCCGCTACTTTATCCGCGTGGATTAAGTTTTTTGTATTCCTGCGGGAACTACTTTGTTTTCCAGGACAGAGCCTATGTCCTTCCCCGTGATACTTCTACTATGCAATCTCTGTGTCAAATTTCATTAAAATCGATAGAAAAGAAATGGGTCGTTAAAGCGTAGCAGACAGACAGACGGACAGACGTTCACGTTTATAATACAATAATGCGTGCAGAACAACAGGCAGGCAAAAATAAAACCTTTTTTGGCTCTGAAATCTTACTTCGATTAAAGTTTCATTAAGTAACTCACCTATACCTATTATGTAAGTAGCCTTATCTTTAAGCTTGTAAACTTCAAGCCCATATTTTACTCCTATAAGGGGTGTACTCTCAATAACCCTTTTTATCGGATGCCAACGTCATAATACCTACATTCATAAATCTGCATGCCTTTCAGCCCGATCCGTCCAGTTGCACTGGTTTGAGCTGTGCGTTGATAGTAAGTCAGTCAGTGTACCAGGGCTATACTGCCCCAACAATACTTAAGCAATATTACTCAAAATGACAGTTTATGATGTCACGTACCTAGACGTTCCTAAAATCCATAATACTAATATTATAAATGCGAAAGTGTTTCTGTCTGTCTGCTATATCTTCAACCGATTTTAATGAAATGCAGGAAGGAGAATTCCTACTAATAAACTAATTTTTATCCCGGAAAATTCAAGAGTTCCCGCGGGAAACAAAAAATCTTAATCCACGAAGTCGCGGGCATCATCTAGTAAGGATTATAAAAGTTAACAATAAAGTAACAATTCTAAGCGCGTCGGCAGTATGGCCTTGGTACAAAGTCACAGTTTAAGATAAGTGTAGATAAACTCATTAAAAAATGATAATTATTTTATTTACTTTAAATTAATCATTAAAAAAACCGGCCAAGTGCGAGTCGGACTCGCGCACCGAGGGTTCCGTACTCAAGAAGTAGGTATAATTACCTTTGTTAATGAACCGCAAAACTAACTTTGTTTGTAGAGGTTTACTGTTAATATCAAAAAATTACGTTTGTTGTATGGGAGCCCCCCTTTAATATTTACTTTATTGATATTTAATTATTTATTTTGAAAGGTAATATACAAGTTAATATTCTGTGAAAATTTGAACCGTCTACCTGTTACCGTTTTTAATATTGAGCAAAAAAATACGAAAAAAACACGTTTATTGTATGGGGACCCCCCTTAATATATATATTTTTTTAATTTTTAGTATTTGTTGTTATAGCGGCAACGGAAATACATCATTTGTGAAAATTTCAGCTTTCTAGCTGTCACGGTCTATGAGATACAGCCTGGAGACAGACAGACAGACAGACAGCGGAGTCTTAGTAATAGGGTCCCGTTTTTACCCTTTGGGTACGGAACCCAAAAAAGCCTGCTTAAATTGAGACGGTCTTTAAGGGTTCCCGCTCTCATATTTTTTTAATAAATAGTTTTTTAAATTCATTAAGTGTTTTTAGTATTTCCTGAATTGGTGTTTTTTGTATTTCCTGTTTTCCTGTGTACAGTATGCGGTACATGTTAGTCTTTATTTAAAACTAGCTGATGCCCGCGACTTTGTCTGTCTATGTCCTTCCCCGGGATGTAACCTATCGCTGTACCTAATTTCATCAAAATCGGTCGAACAGATGAGCCGTGAGAGCATAGCAGACAGACAGACACACATTCGCATTTATAATATTTGTATGGACTATGGATATGAATTTACGTTTCCACAACAAGTTAGCCCTTGACTGCGATCTTACCTGGTGGTCCAAAATGGTAGCGGGCAAACCTGTCAGTGGCGCGGTAGTTATGTT
Source organism: Erebia epiphron (assembly GCA_963932025.1). Classification (NCBI taxonomy): domain Eukaryota; kingdom Metazoa; phylum Arthropoda; class Insecta; order Lepidoptera; family Nymphalidae; genus Erebia; species Erebia epiphron. The sequence continues at coordinate 5,950,391 of OZ009948.1, forward strand.
ATTAAACCCATATCCCTAATTAGTTTCTACACGACATTGTATAGGGTGGTAACTAGCAACCGTCGAAGCCTCCCACCCGACCGGACCAGAGAAAATTCAGAAATTATAAATTCCCTAATTGACCGGGGATCGAACCCGGTTCCTCCCATTTATGGACCACAGCGCTCACCACTGCGCCATGGAGGTCGTCAAAAGTTAGCATGAATAATTTTAAGCAAGATACGTTTTAAATGATTCTTTGTAGGTATTTATTAATATTTTCAACCGGCTTCAAAAAAAGGAGGAGGTTCTCAATTCGACTGTATTTTTTTTTGTTTGTTATCTCAGAACTTTTGACGGGGTGGACCGATTTGGATGATTCTTTTGTTATTTGAAAGGGCATACTTCCCAAGTGGTCCCATATAAATTTTATCGAAATCGGTCGAGCGGTTTTTAAAATATCAACATTAAAATAAGTACTTTGTATAGCGTGTGCTTGTTGTTGTAAAGTTGGCGTGGAAGTTTGAAGTCGGTTGTTTAAAAAGAATTTTTTATATTAAATTATGCATTTTGTATTTATTATTTTGCGCTTTGAACCCTAATATTACAATCATATGATACGAACTTAAAGCGTAACTTTGATTACTTAGTATTGGTCATCTCTCATCAACAACATGTCGCTTAAACTCGCTGTTATATTGATGTCAGTTATAATTTTTATTGCGCATGATTCTGATGCGTGGCCTTCGGACGGATACAGAATGAATGTTGATTCAGATGGGAGTGAATCAGAAAAAAAAAATGAAGTCAACATTGGAACTGAACGAATAGTACTTGGTATGAAGAATGATAGAAATAGGTTCATGTCTCGTACTATTATGATTGGATCAGGAATATGTGTAGTTGGTACCCATCCACACTTAGGCCTATGCTATCCAGACTAACAAATATGATGAAAACACAGATCAAAGGAGACTCGGAAGTCGACTGTTATATCGATAAAAATGTGAATTTTAAGGGATCTCAACTTTTAAAGACTATATACATTTATACGTCTTGTGAACCTTTTCATTCAAGTAACTTCTTGATTTAAGTATGTTTAATAAATGTTTTCTAAAATAAAAATTCACTTTGTATTATTATTTTCCTACAGAACCCTAATATCATAATCTAAGTAATAGAACATAAACTGAAGAATACAGGGTAAATAGCAGTCAAACAGCACGGAACACAAATAGTTCTAAAGACAATAGTATCAATTATCGTTTTAGTGTTGAATCAGGACAATGTGCAAGAGGTCACCGTTCACACTAAGGTTTCTGTGAGAAAAATAACAATACGATGAAAACAGAGATCAAAAGTGACTCGGAAGGCGACAGTTAAATAGATAAAAAAAATAACATTTATGTCCAATATTACGGTGCGTGGAAAAGATAGAGAGATGTCATGAGAACTAGCGATATCGGTGTCGCGACAGTCGTCGAACACCCGCTCGATGTTCTCAGTGTGGAGCGCGCAATACATCACTCACCGGTGTCTGCGTGTGTCGCGGCGTGTCGCGTGTCGCGTAAGAGCATCTCGTACTGGCGCAGGTGCATGCGCTGGATGATGTCGCGACAGTCGTTGAACACCCGCTCGATGTTCTCAGTGTGGAGCGCGCAATACATCACTCACCGGTGTCTGCGTGTGTCGCGGCGTGTCGCGTGTCGCGTTAGAGCAGCTCGTACTGGCGCAGGTGCATGCGCTGGATGATGTCGCGACAGTCGTTGAACACCCGCTCGATGTTCTCAGTGTGGAGCGCGCAATACATCACTCACCGGTGTCGCGGCGTGTCGCGTGTCGCGTTAGAGCAGCTCGTACTGGCGCAGGTGCATGCGCTGGATGATGTCGCGACAGTCGTTGAACACCCGCTCGATGTTCTCAGTGTGGAGCGCGCAATACATCACTCACCGGTGTCTGCGTGTGTCGCGGCGTGTCGCGTGTCGCGTTAGAGCAGCTCGTACTGGCGCAGGTGCATGCGCTGGATGATGTCGCGACAGTCGTTGAACACCCGCTCGATGTTCTCAGTGTGGAGCGCGCAATACATCACTCACCGGTGTCTGCGTGTGTCGCGGCGTGTCGCGTGTCGCGTTAGAGCAGCTCGTACTGGCGCAGGTGCATGCGCTGGATGATGTCGCGACAGTCGTTGAACACCCGCTCGATGTTCTCAGTGTGGAGCGCGCAATACATCACTCACCGGTGTCTGCGTGTGTCGCGGCGTGTCGCGTGTCGCGTTAGAGCAGTTCGTACTGGCGCAGGTGCATGCGCTGGATGATGTCGCGACAGTCGTTGAACACCCGCTCGATGTTCTCAGTGTGGAGTGCGCAATACATCACTCACCGGTGTCTGCGTGTGTCGCGGCGTGTCGCGTGTCGCGTTAGAGCAGCTCGTACTGGCGCAGGTGCATGCGCTGGATGATGTCGCGACAGTCGTTGAACACCCGCTCGATGTTCTCAGTGTGGAGCGCGCAATACATCACTCACCGGTGTCTGCGTGTGTCGCGGCGTGTCGCGTGTCGCGTTAGAGCAGCTCGTACTGGCGCAGGTGCATGCGCTGGATGATGTCGCGACAGTCGTTGAACACCCGCTCGATGTTCTCAGTGTGGAGCGCGCAATACATCACTCACCGGTGTCTGCGTGTGTCGCGGCGTGTCGCGTGTCGCGTTAGAGCAGCTCGTACTGGCGCAGGTGCATGCGCTGGATGATGTCGCGACAGTCGTTGAACACCCGCTCGATGTTCTCAGTGTGGAGCGCGCAATACATCACTCACCGGTGTCTGCGTGTGTCGCGGCGTGTCGCGTGTCGCGTTAGAGCAGCTCGTACTGGCGCAGGTGCATGCGCTGGATGATGTCGCGACAGTCGTTGAACACCCGCTCGATGTTCTCAGTGTGGAGTGCGCAATACATCACTCACCGGTGTCTGCGTGTGTCGCGGCGTGTCGCGTGTCGCGTTAGAGCAGCTCGTACTGTCGCAGGTGCATGCGCTGGATGATGTCGCGACAGTCGTTGAACACCCGCTCGATGTTCTCAGTGTGGAGTTTGCAATACATCACTCACCGGTGTCTGCGTGTGTCGCGGCGTGTCGCGTGTCGCGTTAGAGCAGCTCGTACTGGCGCAGGTGCATGCGCTGGATGATGTCGCGACAGTCGTCGAACACCCGCTCGATGTTCTCAGTGTGGAGCGCGCAATACATCACTCACCGGTGTCTGCGTGTGTCGCGGCGTGTCGCGTGTCGCGTTAGAGCAGCTCGTACTGGCGCAGGTGCATGCGCTGGATGATGTCGCGACAGTCGTTGAACACCCGCTCGATGTTCTCAGTGTGGAGTGCGCAATACATCACTCACCGGTGTCTGCGTGTGTCGCGGCGTGTCGCGTGTCGCGTTAGAGCAGCTCGTACTGGCGCAGGTGCATGCGCTGGATGATGTCGCGACAGTCGTTGAACACCCGCTCGATGTTCTCCGTGTGGAGTGCGCAATACATCACTCACCGGTGTCTGCGTGTGTCGCGTGTCGCGTTAGAGCAGCTCGTACTGGCGCAGGTGCATGCGCTGGATGATGTCGCGACAGTCGTTGAACACCCGCTTGATGTTCTCAGTGTGGAGTGCGCAATACATCACTCACCGGTGTCTGCGTGTGTCGCGGCGTGTCGCGTGTCGCGTTAGAGCACCTCGTACTGGCGCAGATGCATGCGCTGGATGATGTCGCGACAGTCGTTGAACACCCGCTCGATGTTCTCAGTGTGGAGCGCGCAATACATCACTCACCGGTGTCTGCGTGTGTCGCGTGTCGCGTTAGAGCAGCTCGTACTGGCGCAGGTGCATGCGCTGGATGATGTCGCGACAGTCGTTGAACACCCGCTCGATGTTCTCAGTGTGGAGCGCGCAATACATCACTCACCGGTGTCTGCGTGTGTCGCGGCGTGTCGCGTGTCGCGTTAGAGCAGCTCGTACTGGCGCAGGTGCATGCGCTGGATGATGTCGCGACAGTCGTTGAACACCCGCTCGATGTTCTCAGTGTGGAGTGCGCAATACATCACTCACCGGTGTCTGCGTGTGTCGCGGCGTGTCGCGGGTCGCGTTAGAGCACCTCGTACTGGCGCAGGTGCATGCGCTGGATGATGTCGCGACAGTCGTTGAACACCCGCTCGATGTTCTCAGTGTGGAGCGCGCAATACATCACTCACCGGTGTCTGCGTGTGTCGCGGCGTGTCGCGTGTCGCGTTAGAGCAGCTCGTACTGGCGCAGGTGCATGCGCTGGATGATGTCGCGACAGTCGTTGAACACCCGCTCGATGTTCTCAGTGTGGAGCGCGCAATACATCACTCACCGGTGTCTGCGTGTGTCGCGGCGTGTCGCGTGTCGCGTTAGAGCAGCTCGTACTGGCGCAGGTGCATGCGCTGGATGATGTCGCGACAGTCGTTGAACACCCGCTCGATGTTCTCAGTGTGGAGCGCGCAATACATCACTCACCGGTGTCTGCGTGTGTCGCGGCGTGTCGCGTGTCGCGTAAGAGCATCTCGTACTGGCGCAGGTGCATGCGCTGGATGATGTCGCGACAGTCGTTGAACACCCGCTCGATGTTCTCAGTGTGGAGCGCGCAATACATCACTCACCGGTGTCTGCGTGTGTCGCGGCGTGTCGCGTGTCGCGTTAGAGCAGCTCGTACTGGCGCAGGTGCATGCGCTGGATGATGTCGCGACAGTCGTTGAACACCCGCTCGATGTTCTCAGTGTGGAGCGCGCAATACATCACTCACCGGTGTCTGCGTGTGTCGCGGCGTGTCGCGTGTCGCGTTAGAGCAGCTCGTACTGGCGCAGGTGCATGCGCTGGATGATGTCGCGACAGTCGTTGAACACCCGCTCGATGTTCTCAGTGTGGAGTGCGCAATACATCACTCACCGGTGTCTGCGTGTGTCGCGGCGTGTCGCGTGTCGCGTTAGAGCAGCTCGTACTGGCGCAGGTGCATGCGCTGGATGATGTCGCGACAGTCGTTGAACACCCGCTTGATGTTCTCAGTGTGGAGTGCGCAATACATCACTCACCGGTGTCTGCGTGTGTCGCGGCGTGTCGCGTGTCGCGTTAGAGCACCTCGTACTGGCGCAGGTGCATGCGCTGGATGATGTCGCGACAGTCGTTGAACACCCGCTCGATGTTCTCAGTGTGGAGCGCGCAATACATCACTCACCGGTGTCTGCGTGTGTCGCGGCGTGTCGCGTGTCGCGTTAGAGCAGCTCGTACTGGCGCAGGTGCATGCGCTGGATGATGTCGCGACAGTCGTTGAACACCCGCTCGATGTTCTCAGTGTGGAGCGCGCAATACATCACTCACCGGTGTCGCGGCGTGTCGCGTGTCGCGTTAGAGCAGCTCGTACTGGCGCAGGTGCATGCGCTGGATGATGTCGCGACAGTCGTTGAACACCCGCTCGATGTTCTCAGTGTGGAGCGCGCAATACATCACTCACCGGTGTCTGCGTGTGTCGCGGCGTGTCGCGTGTCGCGTTAGAGCAGCTCGTACTGGCGCAGGTGCATGCGCTGGATGATGTCGCGACAGTCGTTGAACACCCGCTCGATGTTCTCAGTGTGGAGTGCGCAATACATCACTCACCGGTGTCTGCGTGTGTCGCGGCGTGTCGCGTGTCGCGTTAGAGCACCTCGTACTGGCGCAGGTGCATGCGCTGGATGATGTCGCGACAGTCGTTGAACACCCGCTCGATGTTCTCAGTGTGGAGCGCGCAATACATCACTCACCGGTGTCTGCGTGTGTCGCGGCGTGTCGCGTGTCGGTTAGAGCAGCTCGTACTGGCGCAGGTGCATGCGCTGGATGATGTCGCGACAGTCGTTGAACAGCCGCTCGATGTTCTCAGTGTGGAGCGCGCAATACATCACTCACCGGTGTCGCGGCGTGTCGCGTGTCGCGTTAGAGCAGCTCGTACTGGCGCAGGTGCATGCGCTGGATGATGTCGCGACAGTCGTTGAACACCCGCTCGATGTTCTCAGTGTGGACCGCGCAATACATCACTCACCGGTGTCTGCGTGTGTCGCGGCGTGTCGCGTGTCGCGTTAGAGCAGCTCGTACTGGCGCAGGTGCATGCGCTGGATGATGTCGCGACAGTCGTTGAACACTCGCTCGATGTTCTCAGTGTGGAGTGCGCAATACATCACTCACCGGTGTCTGCGTGTGTCGCGGCGTGTCGCGTGTCGCGTTAGAGCAGCTCGTACTGGCGCAGGTGCATGCGCTGGATGATGTCGCGACAGTCGTTGAACACCCGCTCGATGTTCTCAGTGTGGAGTGCGCAATACATCACTCACCGGTGTCTGCGTGTGTCGCGGCGTGTCGCGTGTCGCGTTAGAGCAGCTCGTACTGGCGCAGGTGCATGCGCTGGATGATGTCGCGACAGTCGTTGAACACCCGCTCGATGTTCTCAGTGTGGAGCGCGCAATACATCACTCACCGGTGTCTGCGTGTGTCGCGGCGTGTCGCGTGTCGCGTTAGAGCAGCTCGTACTGGCGCAGGTGCATGCGCTGGATGATGTCGCGACAGTCGTTGAACACCCGCTCGATGTTCTCAGTGTGGAGTGCGCAATACATCACTCACCGGTGTCTGCGTGTGTCGCGGCGTGTCGCGTGTCGCGTTAGAGCAGCTCGTACTGTCGCAGGTGCATGCGCTGGATGATGTCGCGACAGTCGTTAAACACCCGCTCGATGTTCTCAGTGTGGAGCGCGCAATACATCACTCACCGGTGTCTGCGTGTGTCGCGGCGTGTCGCGTGTCGCGTTAGAGCAGCTCGTACTGGCGCAGGTGCATGCGCTGGATGATGTCGCGACAGTCGTTGAACACCCGCTCGATGTTCTCAGTGTGGACCGCGCAATACATCACTCACCGGTGTCTGCGTGTGTCGCGGCGTGTCGCGTGTCGCGTTAGAGCAGCTCGTACTGGCGCAGGTGCATGCGCTGGATGATGTCGCGACAGTCGTTGAACACCCGCTCGATGTTCTCAGTGTGGAGCGCGCAATACATCACTCACCGGTGTCTGCGTGTGTCGCGGCGTGTCGCGTGTCGCGTTAGAGCAGCTCGTACTGGCGCAGGTGCATGCGCTGGATGATGTCGCGACAGTCGTTGAACACCCGCTCGATGTTCTCAGTGTGGAGTGCGCAATACATCACTCACCGGTGTCTGCGTGTGTCGCGGCGTGTCGCGTGTCGCGTTAGAGCAGCTCGTACTGGCGCAGGTGCATGCGCTGGATGATGTCGCGACAGTCGTTGAACACCCGCTTGATGTTCTCAGTGTGGAGTGCGCAATACATCACTCACCGGTGTCTGCGTGTGTCGCGGCGTGTCGCGTGTCGCGTTAGAGCACCTCGTACTGGCGCAGGTGCATGCGCTGGATGATGTCGCGACAGTCGTTGAACACCCGCTCGATGTTCTCAGTGTGGAGCGCGCAATACATCACTCACCGGTGTCGCGGCGTGTCGCGTGTCGCGTTAGAGCAGCTCGTACTGGCGCAGGTGCATGCGCTGGATGATGTCGCGACAGTCGGTGAACACCCGCTCGATGTTCTCAGTGTGGAGCGCGCAATACATCACTCACCGGTGTCTGCGTGTGTCGCGGCGTGTCGCGTGTCGCGTTAGAGCAGCTCGTACTGGCGCAGGTGCATGCGCTGGATGATGTCGCGACAGTCGTTGAACACCCGCTCGATGTTCTCAGTGTGGAGTGCGCAATACATCACTCACCGGTGTCTGCGTGTGTCGCGGCGTGTCGCGTGTCGCGTTAGAGCACCTCGTACTGGCGCAGGTGCATGCGCTGGATGATGTCGCGACAGTCGTTGAACACCCGCTCGATGTTCTCAGTGTGGAGCGCGCAATACATCACTCACCGGTGTCTGCGTGTGTCGCGGCGTGTCGCGTGTCGGTTAGAGCAGCTCGTACTGGCGCAGGTGCATGCGCTGGATGATGTCGCGACAGTCGTTGAACAGCCGCTCGATGTTCTCAGTGTGGAGCGCGCAATACATCACTCACCGGTGTCGCGGCGTGTCGCGTGTCGCGCTAGAGCAGCTCGTACTGGCGCAGGTGCATGCGCTGGATGATGTCGCGACAGTCGTTGAACACCCGCTCGATGTTCTCAGTGTGGACCGCGCAATACATCACTCACCGGTGTCTGCGTGTGTCGCGGCGTGTCGCGTGTCGCGTTAGAGCAGCTCGTACTGGCGCAGGTGCATGCGCTGGATGATGTCGCGACAGTCGTTGAACACCCGCTCGATGTTCTCAGTGTGGAGTGCGCAATACATCACTCACCGGTGTCTGCGTGTGTCGCGGCGTGTCGCGTGTCGCGTTAGAGCAGCTCGTACTGGCGCAGGTGCATGCGCTGGATGATGTCGCGACAGTCGTTGAACACCCGCTCGATGTTCTCAGTGTGGAGTGCGCAATACATCACTCACCGGTGTCTGCGTGTGTCGCGGCGTGTCGCGTGTCGCGTTAGAGCAGCTCGTACTGGCGCAGGTGCATGCGCTGGATGATGTCGCGACAGTCGTTGAACACCCGCTTGATGTTCTCAGTGTCGACGGCGCACGTAAAGTGCGGGTAGCAATAGTGCTTTCCGTCGCCGCTTGCCGTGCTTATACGCTGGAACAAACGTGTTGGATGTTAAACCGTGAGGTGAGCGTGATATTTTTATTCAACTTTACAAGTTCGTACAGTCCCATTAACTTATCTGGCCCGGTGGCCAAAATTGGAACTAATATTTATGTCTGTTTAGTTTTAGTCTTTATTTTATTTTTAATATAATAAATGTGTCAGCAGCGACGCTGGATTGAGGTTTCTTGGTTCCTGCGAGAATTCTTTTATCTTCCGGTATGATAAGTAGCCTATATTATGTTATTCCAGACAACAATCTGGCTCTGTGTCAAATTTCATCCAAATCCGTTCAGCCGTTCTGGCGTGATTGAGTAACAAACATCCATCCATGCATCCATCTAAACTTTCGCATTTATAATATTAATAAATATAGATTAAAAGTACTAGGGCGCTATGACTCACAAGGAACTCGTCTCGTATGAAGTACTTGGCGCGCGCCACTTCGGGATGGTCGCGCGCGTCGGGGCTGGCGTCGGGCGGCGTCTGGTAGCGCGCGAATTCCGCGAAGTATTCCTCCAGCCGAGACTTGCCGGCTAGGATCTTCTCCGCGAGCAGGTCCTGCTTGTTGAGGAACAGGATCACGGATATCGTGCGGAGCCATCTGCGAATTAACGAAAAACTGGTCAGCTTTCTGTTGGAATTTAACATATTTTTTTAATTTAGGATAACATTATCCTGGTATTTTACCGAGGATAACATTATACTAAACCTAGTATTTTTTCTCTCAGGGTGGTGTCGAAGTTTGATCGGTGTGAGTTGCGTTGTGCGATATCAGTTGCGAGAAACTAGAAATGGATTTTGTGTAATAATCAGCATGAGTTGACATCTAGCTAGAAGCCTAGAGCAGTCGGATCTCGATACCAGACCAAATATGAAGAGATTGGTTGAAGCAAGCAATAGATTCGTCTCAAATTCGCGTGTTATTCTTAAGTTATCCTGGAGAAATTTTTAGGGTCAAGGTATTGCAAGTGGCGTTCACATCACGCAGGTGAAGTTCTGTGTGATGGCTATGCCGTCACTCGGGTCACCGTGACCTGAGCTAACATTCCACTGACCTGTTGTTCCATATGCTCTTGAAGAGGTCGAGGGATTCCCGGAGGCGGTTCTGCGTGGGGTCCTCCCGCAGCACCATGTTGTATGAGGAGCACGCCGTCACGAAGATGATCGCCGTGACGTCATTGAAGCACTGGATCCACTTGCGTCGCTCGTCGCGCTGACCACCGACGTCGAACATGCTGGGGAACAAATCAAAATAATTTCATACATGAGGATGTGATGCACCTAAGTTTACATGGCCCAGGTGAATAATGACGCGAAAAATAGCTAATTTTCAAAAAATTGGCGATTATTTCTTTCAGATAGGGGTAAGGATTTAGCTACTTACGGTATCCATCTATTTATGGAGACCTTTTTTAGGGTTCCGTACCCAAAGGGTAAAAACGGGACCCTATTACTAAGACTCCGCTGTCTGTCTGTCTGTCTGTCTGTCTGTCTGTCTGTCTGTCTGTCTCCAGGCTGTATCTCATAGACCGTGATAGCTAGAAAGCTGAAATTTTCACAAATGATGTATTTCCGTTGCCGCTATAACAACAAATACTAAAAATTAAAAAAATATATATATATTAAGGGGGGTCCCCATACAATAAACGTGTTTTTTTCGTATTTTTTTGCTCAATATTAAAAACGGTAACAGGTAGACGGTTCAAATTTTCACAGAATATTAACTTGTATATTACCTTTCAAAATAAATAATTAAATATCAATAAAGTAAATATTAAAGGGGGGCTCCCATACAACAAACGTAATTTTTTGATATTAACAGTAAACCTCTACAAACAAAGTTAGTTTTGCGGTTCATTAACAAAGGTAATTATACCTACTTCTTGAGTACGGAACCCTCGGTGCGCGAGTCCGACTCGCACTTGGCCGATTTTTTCCAGATTCTAAAGAATCGTTTTACCCATTTAAAACACCGCAATGAAAATCCTTGGTGAATATTGGAGAAATCAAATCTATTCCACATACTTTTCGCCATATAATATCTCCTGACATACTCCTCCTTAAGTACTGACGATGAAGCTTTTGTCTTCAACTAATATGTATCCGCATTTGCACATCTATGCACATGCCAACGTTTTTTGAGCCGCGCCAAAGTTTCCTATGAAATTACAAATGTTATTTTAAAAAAAACTTACTGGAAATTGACTTTGTCGACGACGAATTGCGTCTCAAAGATTCCGGAGGTGAGAACTCGGCAGCGCAGGATGTCCTGCTCTGTGGGGGTGTAGTCCGCGCGCTTTATGATGTGCACCTGATCCAGGAAACTGGGAACACAAGTGACGCGCATTAGACAACTGACAGAAGCGACGCTATGAGCATGGGGATATGAAGAAAAAGTGTGTGTGTGTGTGCAATTCACACACGGCAGAAGGGAAACTTTAGAAAATATTATAAAAGATAGCTGCATCATCATAATTTTTAATAGGTAGATTCACTTGACGATTCAAAAGTACTTGTAAAAGTTTGTTGTTTTGAATAAAAAACATTTGATTTGATTTGATTTGAATAGCAATCAACATGACGACATAATAATTGCTAATCATTTTTTATAGTTTGTAAGTTTATAAAGTCTTTGAGAGGTGATATCTAGTGAATGGCCCAATGAAGAGCGTCAGTTTTTGTACTGTTTACATAGGTACTGTACATACTTTAATACTGTACAAGAATCAGCTTTTCAATTATGGTTCCTTTTTGGTAACCATATCAATTTTTTGATTGGCCATCTCTAGTGAAAGGCCCATTAGCATGCGGGCAGAATTTCACTATAACTGAATCAGCTTTTCAAGCGAAAGTTACAAAAAGTGCAGCTATCTCTTAGTCTAAAAGTAGCCTACGAGAGAATGAGATAAATATGACTTGTATTCAATCTCTTTCTCTCGCAGGCTAAATCGTATTATGAATATCTTTGTCTCTTTTTGGTGTCGCTTTTTAGTTTCATCGAATTTTCAAATCAAAATGATTCTCAAGAAGTTTCACTTCAAAAAACAATGTTTTATCTCTCTGTCTTTAAATAAAAAACGTTTTAAAAATACCTACGTATTGCAATATTTTGTTTTTTAAAAAGAGCAACTGCTGAGTTTCTTCTCAGCAGAACCTGGTTTCCGAACGGGTGGTAGAGTCAAAACATGTCGTAACATAAGGTAGACCTTTATGACCTACATGTTATAAATAAATTGAGTTTGAGTTTAAATACATACTACTTGGCGCAGTCGATGAGCTGATACTCATTACTGCGCTCGTACGTGCGCTGAACGCCCAGGTCCTTCCAAAGCTCCTCCGTGTGCTCATAGAACTCTGGTGGGTAGTCGAAGTCCGGTTGTGATGCCACATCCTGCAAATTAACCACAAACAAACTACTTGAAAAATCTCCCATAGATTCTTATAAAAATAAATGGTAGGTGGAGACCAAAGTATTATAAAAACTATGTCAAATATAAGCGCTTAGAACCCCTTTACACTAGCGTTGTGTTCGCGAAATTAGGCCCTGTCCTACGTCCTACCGACAAACGCAACAACGTGTTAAGTAAGTACATGACGCGTTAGTATTAAGTAAACAGTAGCTGACCTAAGACAACGGATTATGCGCAGCGTAGGCGCCGCGATAATACGACGGATGCGTCACGCCTAAATTAAAATCAAATCAAAATCAAATGTTTTTTTTATTCAAATAAACTTTTACAAGTACTTTTGAATCGTCAAGTGAATCTACCACTGGTTCGGAATGCCATTCCTAACGAGAAGAACCAGCAAGAAACTCGGTGGTTGCTCTTTTTAAATAATTCATTTACAATAATTATAATATCAATGTGTACATAAGTAACCGCTGTCCTTAGCATTGCTGGAGCGATCAAATCCATGCTCCTCTATCATTGACATAATCTTTAACAGTATTTAAGAGCATACTTTTAATGGATGACTTAAATTTGTGTAAGCAAGTTTAAAATAGGTTGTGGAATTTTGTTATAGAAAAGAATGCTCATTCCCACGAATGACCTTCTGACTTTTTGGAGGCGGAGCGATGGAGTCACGAGCCTATTACGGCCTCTAGTTTGCCTATCGTGCAGATCGCAATTTTTTTTGTAATTATGGATGTGTTGTTTTACAAAAATTATATTACTGTAAATATATTGCGAGGCGACAGTTAGAATACCAATTTCTTTAACGCGACGCGACGATAGCACAGCGATCGGGTGTAAAATCGCGAATTTTTTAAAGCTAGTTAACAATACAGAATCATAGACTTATAATTTATCTTAGCAGATTGCTTTTTTTTTTTGTAATGTTGTTTGTATTTTTTGAGTTTTTTAAGTTTAACGCTATTTGTTAACTGGTAACCCCGCACTTGCGTGATAAGATAAATGCATGCCGGCTTGCCAGTAATTGGGTGTACACTCAAAAATGTTTTCTGTGTTTTGTTATTTTTATGTTGTCATTGTGTATTACCTGTTGGCAAACCATTAAATAAAAATAAAATAAAATACGCCTATAGACAAGACACGTTGCCCACTCGACGCTAACATTGCTAGCGCAGCGTTCAGGTATTAAGGGCGCATGCTTTGCGTTGTCGCGTCCTCAACGAACGCCTAAGCATTTCTGGAGAAACGATGGTGTGAAAGGGCTCTGTATCACAATATACATTTTAGCCGCACCTCACCTCACCCATTACATGACCTCACCCATCGCTAGTCACTAGCGAATGAGAAGGGCTCCATTTAGAGAGATACATTCAGTAGTAGACAGGTGATGGGTCAGATGATTGAAAGTCTATGCGCGTGCAGTGTGTATCTCCAGGATGCAAACTATCTTTCATCATCATCATTTATAATATTAAGTACATATAGAAGTTCTTACCTGAATATAGTCAACTCGTGCTTTGTTTTCTGGTTTTTCAAGTGGAATGGGCGGAGTTAGAGTGCTCATCGCGCCCGTTATTGTCTGAAATACATAGATTACATCAAATTAATTACTATTTTAGTGTTTTTATGTTAAATATTATTTAATTCAAGAAGATTTGATGTCCAAGCTAAAATATTCAGTAACCAAGCCATATCCAAGCCAAAGTCTAGGCTTGGTTTAGTCCTCAATATTTGTCACATTTTTTTTAAAAGAAAAGCTGCCTGCACGAACACAGCTGTGCTGGTCTTGACGTATTGTAATGTTCTGAATTGTTTTAAACATTGCACCCACCAGCGTCCAACACCGACGCGACGCTACGCCTGGCGTTATTTATTGGGAGAAGCCTCACCACGCTTACCCTGTGCTAAATGATGGTAGATATGCTGACGTAATGAAAAAAAAACCGGTCTGTACCACCACACAAAGGGTTCCGTAGCACAATATAAAATCATTTTATTAAATAACAAGACAGATGTCTAACAACACGTAATCAACTGTGAAATAACTGGCTTACAATTATGGCGCCTGACAAACAATTTGACATCCTATGAGTACAGAACCGTAATAAATGATTTTTGGACTTTTTCCTACACTTGTGCTGTGAGATGACTTGCCCCAGCAGCAGCAGATAAAACAGTTGTAATAAAGAATACGTGTGGTAATACTCACAAGTATAGCGTCTCGGATGTTCTTCTTGATGTCCTCTATCTTCTCGCGGCGCTCCTTGTCTGAGAACCCGTTGACGTGGAGGATGCGCATCTGTTTCACGATGGTGGACTTGCCCGACTCGCCCGCGCCCAGCAGCAGAAGCCGGTGCGTCGCGCGGTACAACTGGAATAGAGAAAGAAAACGTTTTTAATTTGATCACAACAGTGTAACTTAAAACTAATGAAATTTTTATTAAATAAACTATTTATTATATTTGACCAAATACAGGTCTCTCCCACTCATGTTCCAATCCACTCAGGGACCACTCGGGACCTACCTGTTTTCCACCTGAGCTATTATAACCTTTGAGGTGGTGGCGAAATTTACCTTCGTATTCCAATGATACTGTACACGGATAAAACGACATTTTCTAAGAATGAATCCTAGCTAGATCGATTTACCGCCCCCAAAACCCAGGAGGTTTATATCATCAAATTCATACTAAATTTCATGAAAATCGTTCGAGCCGTTTCCGAGATTCAGATTATATGTATATATACAGGTGTAAGGTAAATGGTATAACATACCGGCGGCTACCCATGCCATTTTGACGTTATAAACACTATGGTAGAGTCTAAAAGTCAAAATCAATTATCAAAAACTTCCATACAAAATTAATTAGTTAATTATGGAAAAGAAATTTTAGCAACCCTGTGGAGTCCTTTGTTCCTTCTACACCTAAAGTCAGAACTGTACTAGTAAGCGATAATAATAATTATTATCGTATCGTTATGCAATTTGGCAATTCATTACAATTTGCAAATCATTGAAAGAACAAACTACACAAAATAATTAATTATTGATCAAAACTTAAACGAAATAAGTCGAGAAATTAATCACAGGGAAAGGCGGCTCATAAAATAAGGATAAGTGACTGACTTCGACTTACGATGTCCGATACTAGTCGGGCATTTTTTTACAAAAATACGTAAGTTCTAACCGGGCTTTTGCTGTGAGAATTTAATTGCATGCCGAATAATGATTACTTTAGTATCGCGAATGGATTTTATCGCAACGCTCGCGCTGGTTACGAGGCTTAACATACGTCGTATTGTTCGCAGTTCATTGATATTGAATCAGCTGTTTTAAGGGATGCCACCTCAACATTTATGCTAAAATTTTGAAGTCCACATAACTCCCCCAGGATATGAGCTACACGTCTTATGACATTTTTCCAATATATCTATACACCATCTAACATGGGTAGCCGCGGGTATGTTATACTAATTACCTTACACCTTGTTTATACAAGAATTGCTCGTTTAAAGGTATTAGATAAAACAGGTGGATGCTATTAAAATTTCTCTTCTTTCTAGTCTGATATCTACACGGACCATCTGCTGCGCTCTAATGCTGGCCATTGACGGCAAATCATTTGACGTAAGTCGTGACATAAATCAAAAATTTGATCGTGAGTGTGATATCTGTTATTTTGGCTCCATGTCAAACCACGGAAATTCCGTTCCCACCTGATAGTTCATAGCCCAAGTCAAGAAATAAATTCAAGGGATAGGTACTCATATTCTTTCTCTTTTATATTGTATTCTATTCAATCCTACTACTCCCCTTTACCTTAACCCTTCGTCTGCGGTCTCAAAATAAGCGCCCCGATTTGAGTTCCTTAGTGACACACACTGTCGCTCTCTTCGCTCCAATGACAATCATATCTTAAAAATTCCTTCTCATAATACTTCATTCTATTCCAAACCCTTTCATGTTGAAGCTGTTAGGCTCTGGAACTCCTTACCGCTTCATATTAGGCGTGCGCAATCTCTTGCATCATTCAAAAGACTCATCAAAGCGCACTTTCTTCCTCCCTAAATTCCTAAATTACCTGTGTTCAACCAAATTCCACCCTTACTGTCTACGCTAAGTTTTGTAGCTTCTATTTTTTATTATTTTACTCCTTATTTTTGTCGTATCTAGGTATATGCTTTTATGTGAATGTATATATTAGGTATATGATATTTATATCTATTGAATTTTTATGTATATATGTATTATGCATGTATATATTGTTATGTGTATTGTGTATGTATTATTTGTATGGTATTTATTTCTATTTGTGTGTATATATAATTTTATTGTTAGTTAAGTGCTCGATTTTTTATTTCTATTTGTTACATTTACGTACACCCATAGCCCTCTATCGCTGGTTATAATTCTTATGTGAATTGGTTGCCTGGCAGAGATCGCTTAAAAGGCCGCCAATTGTACCGACTTGTATTTTTATTTTATTTTTGTTTATTGTTTCTGATTATTTATGTTCATTCATTCATTCATTCAATTCAATTCAATTCAATTCAATATAATTTATTCAATATAGGTACACTGTAGGTATACTTATTGACGTTAAAAATTACTTACTTAAAAAAAAAATCATTCAATCATTCAAGTATATGTTAGTGTTTGATTGAATCACTCGCTCACTGACAGGCTCATCAACGCCCAGCTCAAACCCTTGGACCTATAAAGCGGACTTCGCAGAGTTTCTCTAATAAATCAGTATTTAGGGATGTTACTTTTTTATTTTATATTATTTATTTATTAGTAATAAAGGGATTTATATAATAAAAGACAATGGCAACTTAGACATAATATAAATTATAAAGCCATGGAGGATTACATACTAAGTATAAAAAAAATATTTTAACAGACAAGAAGTACTTAGGTAGTAAATGAAGATGGAATTAGAAGTACTCATTACAAATAACTAAAATAATAAATTACAAAGTGTATTCAAATGTCTTTCTTAAGTGTGTGTGAGTGTGTATGAGTGACGTGTGTGTGCGTGTTGGTTTACATGGGAGTGTGTGAGTGCATGGATTTTATGTAACTTCGATTTACCACTGCTGAGTCATTATCTCCTTTTTTAATTGCATTTTGGATAGAAAAAAATCAATCAAGATTAGAGTATTGTTTGTTATAAGCTCGTGCCAGTCGTGGAATTATTGAATTTTGTGCATAATTTGTTTTACATTTGGGAACATGTAGAAAGCGCGTGTGACGTGTTCTTAAGGATAGAGCGCCAAATGAAAAGTAAGCTAGGACAATCGATTGAACCGGTTAAAATTGCTTGCATTAATAGCATTTATCACTCTGCGACCTTTTTTGTTCCAATGACTCAATTCCGTAGTGAGTACAAGCTTCCTGATAGCTGTTAAACTTTTTCTTTAAAGCGAGGTACCTATTTGAGAAACCGTCTCTGAATTGTTTCAAGTCTTTCTGCTGAATTCAATCACATGCCAGTCAAAACTCAAAACCACCGTAAGTAAATACAGACACGGTTGCACCCAATTTGTATGCACAATACGTCAACTTGTCACCACAATATAATGCTTGTAGTAAGCTCTAAACACAATGCTTTAAAGCAAGGAAAAAGGAAAGGAATTCTGAATTCGTATTTGGTGGGTCCTAGGCTCTCCACTGATGACGATAGTGAAGGTCTGCCCGCATGCTGATGGGCCTTTCACTAGATATGGCTGCTCAAAGACGTGTTATGGTTACCAAAAATAACCATAACTAGAAAGGCTATCGTCATCAGTAGCTCTCCACTGAGAGAGAGGACCCACCAAATACTAAATCAGCCTTTCTAGCGATAGTTACCAAAAGTACAGCTCTATCCCCTATGTTATAGGAGATAGAGCTGTACTTTTGGTAACTATCGTAGTCTATCTATCTAACTAAGTAACTATCGTGGTAGTTGCACTTTTTGTAACTATAGGACCTATAATATCTCGATTGGGTAGGCATGACGTCAATCATACCTGCTTGTCTTTCTGCAGCTGTCGGGTGATGGCGTCGCTGCGGCGCTTCTGAGACTTGGCGTCGTCCTCGCCGCTTTTGGCGCCCGGCGACCCGAAGCACCCCATGGCTGACCACGCCGCCCACCTTAAAGGATGGAGAACAAGATTATATTGCTATTGTTCGCAAAAAATGTCCATCTGATTATTATCTATACTAATACTTTAATATTATAAATGTGAAAGTTTGGATGGATGGATGTTTGTTACTCAATCACGCCAGAACGGCTGAACGGATCTGGATGACAGCATTTGGCACAGCAATAGATTTATAGTCTGGAATAACACATACTCGTATATGCTACTTTTTATCCCGGAAAATTACGAACGGAAGGAAACTTATATTTACGTATATGTTCTTACTTAATAGGTACTTAATATAAATAATTAAACCATATTATTTAAATTTTTGGAAATGTCTTCTCTTCGTCATGCATACAAAAATGGTTATGAAATTCTATGTGCCACCTCATCCATCCGTCAAGCTATTTGTACACCAGGAGCAAGCTACATTATCTTTAAGGCAAAATTATTTTAACTTTTTCATAAAAGTTTGGTGTTTAGTTAGTCAGCCTAAGTAAAGTAACTCTCAAGAATGTGAATTCCCATATAAGTAGCAGAGCATAGTTAAAAAATATGTTATATTGAAAATATCGTCAGGCATACAAAATAGGATATGGAATTCTAATTGCGGCCTCATCCGTCAGTTCATTTCATTGAGCTCGTCAACGTCGATATTTGTAGGCAAAGAGCCATTCACAACTTTTTCGTGATCAGTTTATATTACAGTATTACATAGAAACCAGAGGTCATTACATTATTATGAGGATTACACGTGATTTAATTTATCTAATTACAGGTGACCTTATCTTTGATCAATACGACCGCGAATTGACGGCACTGATCAAAAGAGCATTTTGGTCACCACCTTTGTAAAAAAACGCTCACTTGGAAATTACACAATCTTGTTTCAATAGAGTGCGATTCACAGATGTCATTCGACACTATATAACGGCCGTTACTTGATAGCACGAAAAAAAAAATAGGGAACCACGCAATAGACACTAAGAAAATAGACTAACGGCCGGTTTCTGAATTGAGAATTTCATGTTGAATTTGTCTCAAAGACTACTTATGGACTAATTAAGCAAATTTTTGTTTCTGAATTTATCAATTCAGAAACAAAAATTTCCAACTCTCAAACCTTACACAATATCTTGTGTAAGGTTTGCTATAGCGCGTATGCAAAGCGATTTTGGTAGCTAATTCGATCTTCGGAGTTTGGACGGGTTTGACGCTGCTGCGCTATGCGGTTTGCTAACAATTTGTTTACCAATATTTACGAAACGGAAACTTTACGAGCTACTTAATGAATGTATGACTTATGTACCTTTAAGTATAAGAGTGAATCAGCCATGGTGGGAACGTCATATCCGTTGCAGAACCGATGGTTGATGGGGCAAACGTGTAAGGGAGTGGAGAACGTGTATTATAATTTTGGAAAGCGCAGTGTAAGGACGACCTCCAGCCCGCTGGACCGATGACTTAAAGAAAGTGGCGGGAAGCGGGTGGATGAGGAAGGCGGAGGACCGTGCTTGATGACGCGCTTTCGACAAGGCTTATGTCTTGTCATGTCAGGCTGATGGTTGGATGGAATAGGCATCTTCTGGCCAAGGAGGCCTTAAACCTAGAACTAGAGTTCTAACTTCGTGCTTTGAGATAAATGCCGACCGGTGTTTACTTTGCTTCTAAGCATTCATCTAAGTAAGGAGGTAGAGGTTAGTACTATGAAATGGATTGGAATACCTATTACGCATCAGTCCGTACCAAAGTTAGATCGGCAGAGAGTTAAATTTCACATTTTCCTTAAAACACAAATTCACCATATATAGCTAACCGTGGGACATATTTAGTTATTTACTGCACATGCCATCGTAAATACCCATACAAATTCTATTAGTCAAGCATTTACCCAACGCATTGATACGAACAACATTTCTACAGCAACCATTTGACAGGTAATGAGTGCTGACGAATTAAAGATCCGGAATATCTGACTTGATTGATAAATTGGTGATCCAAGAACGAGGACAAACTAGGATCTCATCCCCTACCTATCTGATATATGTTTAATTCTCGTCACCACGCAAACGTTGTTATATAGGTAGAACGGTTGTGCATATAGGCACAGGAGGCAGTTCGTACCTCGTAAGTTCGTATAGTTACCGAGCTCAGTATCATGCAGTTCATGCCCCCCTAAAAGGGTCATCTGGGTCCACCCCTGACAAATATTACTTACTTTTTGAGTACTATACGACAGTAGCGACTCGTATTGCATCACGATTATCATCCTCTCACGTTATCGGGAGAAATAACTCTCTGGAGGAAGATTTGCAGAGTCATCAGGATAAAAAATGAGTTTTTTACAAATACAAAAGATCTTTTACAATTTCTTGATCGCCACCGGTCGAGAAATTTAAATTACCAAGGACTGAGCAGACTCATTCATTCTTTCAATCATTTCATATTTAGCTTCATGCCTTGTTTACATTTGACTTGACTCTATTTTAGTAATGTATAGTGGTAGATTCACTTGACGATTCAAAAGCACTTGTCAAAGTCTACTTGAATGAAAAGATCAAGGTAAAGAAAGAAATGATAGATTGAGTTTGAGAAGTAAGTACATATTGCAAAAGATCATAAATATGCTCAATATAATCAGTATCAAAACACGGGCTTAAAAACTCATATTACAGTAATATCGATGTCTATCTCAATAGTGATAAGGATACAAAACTTGTAACTACCATTTCAAGACGACAACGAGCATTTCAATAAATTAACTTCTTCAAGCTAATTTGACGTTAATTACAATAGGTAGTAGCATTATTATTGTGTGCCTCAATAATAATCCTAACTGAAATAAAAGTGTAAGCTTCCTCCAATTAGGTACTTATTAAAAAAATGCACAGGTGTTAACCAACTTTACATTTTGAATAATATACCTACACGTGTATAGATGCGAAAGTGTGTTTGCCTGTCTTTTATCTTTTCATGGCTTTAAAGCTTAATTAACCGACTTCGACGATTTTTTTTAAACAGATAGGTTGCATTTCGTTGAGGAAGTAGGTGGTGTCCCACCCCCGTGCCTCCGTGGAGAGCACGTTAAGCTTTCGGTCCCGGTTATTACCACTAACATGATGATAGTCGTTAAAGCCCGCCAACAAGCATTGGAGCAGCGTGGTGGGTCTAAGCTCTAATTCCCTCTCTGGAGTCCTGTGCCCAGCAGTAGCACGTTAATGGGCTGTAGTGGTTGCATTTCTTTAGGCTAATATTATCCATGTACACACATACCCTTGAAAAAAGTTTAGTAGAAGGCACAATGATTGTAATGCATCCATATTATGATTCGAACTAGTAACGTGTCAGTCATCGTTTTATGATGATTAAATCGAGATATAAACGATGTATTATAAGGATATAATATTCATTAAATGTTTTTAATAAAATAAATACGTGATCCCGCAACTGGGGCAAATGGTGAAGGCTCTATTTTTAGCAAGGCCCTTTGTAGTTAGCTAAACATAACAGCGTTTATATTTAAAAGCCGACAGTAAAGAGGTATATATTTACCAGTTCTTATCTTTTATTATAATAGTATAAGTATAGCTATTAACGTCATTTATGTGACTGATATCGCTTGGTCATCTCAATTCTCACCAGAATATTGAATGTAATGGATGTACATACTCGTAGGTAACAAAGTAACTGAATCTATACTAATATTAATACATAAATGCGAAAGTTTGGATGGATGCATGTATTTATGGATGGATGGATGGATGTTTGTTACTCAATCACGCGACAACGGCTGAATCGGATGCAATTTGGCACAGAGATAGATTAGGTAGGTATAGTCTGGAATAGACATTGAAATAGAAAGGTAATAAAATTCTACATCAATGGGAGTAGCACATAGGCTACTTTTTATCCCGGAAAATTAAAGAGTTCCCGCAGGAACCAAAAACCACTGAGTTTAGGGAATAAGGCAGCTGAACTTGCAACACGAGTACTTACCTACTATACCTAATACCGTGTTTCAATACGTGTGCATTAGAATCTGAGCCGAGAGAAAAAGTCAATATTTATGGTGTGTGATTTATTTTCAATAAGTTAACCCTGCGGAATTCTGATATTAGGTAATAGGAGAGTACCTATGACCAGTAATTTGCACATTGCAAGGTGATATTCACTACGGTTCACGGCCCTCCAATGGGCAATATCGCCGTCGAGTTTCCCAGGCCACCACCACCACAGAACATCAACGTCCCACTGCTGGGCACAGGTCTCCACTCTCATAGGAGAGAGGGAATTAGAACTTAGACCCACCACGCTGCTCCAATGCGGGATGGCGGGCTTTGACGACTATTATCATGTGTGATAATAACCGGGATCGACGGCTTACCGTGATCTCACAGGCACGGGGTTGAATCACCGCCAAATTTTTAACCCAGGGCTAGTTCTTACTTACTGAGAACTAGCTGATGCCCGCGACTTCGTCCGCGTGGAATATGTTTTTTTGATTCCCACGGGAACTCCTTAATTTTCCGAGATTAAAAGTAGCCTATGTCACTCTCCAGGTCCTCAACTATACCCATGCCAAAAATCACGTCGATCCGTTGCTCCGTTGCAGCGTGATTGAAGGACAAACCAACAAACAAACACACTTTCGCATTTATAATATTAGTATGATTTCTAATCAGAAGAACCGAATACTTAATTATGTCCCGACCCGGGATTCGAACACGGGACCTCGTCGGCCGCAGTCAAACATGCTAACCACAAGACCAACGAGGCAGTCCCAAACACAGTGATAAAGAATTCCCGACGTCTCACCACTTTCGTCGCCCCATTGTACAATCGCTGCGCGTTGGAATTTCAATCACCATATACGAGTAGGTGCGTCGAGGTTTAACCAGTTCGGCTGTGTTCCATGTGTAATGCGTTACGTATACTCCATGCATGATTACGAATTGACGGTTTTTCCTACATCCATAGTTACCTACATATAAAGAAAGAAAGTGCGCCTGTTTTACCATTTTACAGCTCAACTGCGGCGACGCGGCACGTGACACGATCAGGCTCCTTTACCAATTCGTTGAGTACTACTTAGGGGTAGGTAAAGAACCGGGAAAAGGCTGGAGGAGAATGCTCCGAATTAAAGTATGTTCCAATAGGGATGAACAATTTACGTTAAAGAAGTTGAAAAAATAGATCATCCCTATTGGAACAGACTATACGTGGACAGCACACAGAGATAACGCATCGATACTGAAACTGCTATAAAAATTACGATTGATTATCTACCACTTGTCTTCTAGAATCAATGCAAATGAGATTGTAACGATGACGATTGGTGGAGTTTTCACGAAATAGGGCTGCAGGACCCTTGATGGTCACAGGACTTCCAGAAAAACACGATAGAGCAACAGCGCAATGTACGGAAATTAACATGAGTACATACTAGGTAAGTATACCCAGTTATTATGAGATCTAATAGAAATGATAAAGTTATAGCCTCGGCATGTGTCGAGTTCGTTGCACCCCGTAGCGTGAATTCCCATTAACTTATTCATTGTTGCCACTTAGTAACAGATTATGTTATGGGATCACGGGTGACACCTACTCAACTAGTATTTCACTACTGCTCACGAAATATTATGAAAGAATGGCGATCCCGCAATAGGTGGCCGGACGACACCAAGCGAGTCACAGGGATGCAGGCGGCGCGGCGCAAGACCGTGGCTTGTGAAAGTCCGTGTTACGAGAGGAGTCCTATGTCCAGCAGGCGACGGACAAATTGTTAATGAAGAAACTTGCATACCCGTTCCACCGACAAACCCTCGATATTTAAGTAAACCTAAGCCCAATAGAAGATAGTTTTTACGCTGCTGTCACTTTGGATCCCTTGAGGTTATCTGTGATAAAACACACAAGTCGAGGCCTAGGGAGTCTATTGGCATCGTTTGACAGCTACAGCTGTGACGGTCACAACAATTTCTCAACTATCAACACTCTTCCGCTTCAACGCTTGTGGCTGATTCTGTTGAGCTCAATTTCTAAACTAAATAATTAAAATGACACGTCGGTATTGTTGTCCATAAAGGTCTTTGCGGAAAAGGACACCACTATATTTAGCCCTATCAATTTAGTACAGTTTAGACATGGTGTAAGACAGAATTGGCCATACATTTAGCCATTACTACTTTAATACCCTCCTCACGTATGGCCACTCTTTTTGCCTTCTCAATTTTAGCTGGTGAGTTGAATTAGTGACACTGGCAAAGCATTATGTACTCAGCTGGTGCAACTGAAAACCAATAAACCAAAAAAAAAGAAGATAAGTAAACAAGACAGTGTATTTGTACGACTTTCAGTAGCGTTTGATACGATCCAAAGGTTGTAAAACGTCTATTTTTATTTCTAGCGCTGCTGCTAGGATGTCGTTTCCCACGGTCTAACTATTGTTGTAGTTTTTACACGGCGGTCTCATTCCACAGGATAAGGCCGCCTTTCCACCAAAGATGTGTGTACGCCTAGCGACGAATGGGCGTGGACCCAACAGCTCATTTAAATCTTCACCTCTTTGAACCCTTTTCTACTAGAACTGATATGAGCTTAGCTATGAGAAGGGGTTGAACCAATTAGTGGGTTTCATCGCTGCGTATACCTGCACATCCCGGGTGGTGAAGGAGCCTAATGCATTATTGTTCGAACAAGGTATTTCCTCATACAATCGGTATTTTAGATCACTTCTCTATTGCATGTAATTCATTTAGTTGTTGATCGTTTAGCGGTAAGTTTCCTTTTGCTTCAACAGTAAAGCTTGACTTATCCAGTTTATCCCTAACTCCTGCAGCCCAATTAGTAACTACTAATGAAATCATGTTATTTTTATTTCCTAGCAAACCTTCAATGGATAAAAAATATAATGTCAGTGGCTTTCATTTTTTGATAGCCACTGAGTTAGGGAATAGGGAGATCTCAGTGTGCGAAACTAACAGTTATTGATAGAGTTAGTAAGTAGTTACCTAAAAGTAGTAGTAGTACCTATAAGTAGTAAGTATAGTAAGTAGTTACTACGGGTACATACTGTAGTCTGCACCGCATCAAAAACCGCCAACGCCGGAACAATATAATAATTATGTCTGCAGTTACAAAAAGTACCCAATTGACACAAAAAGGTTCTTGTCATGATCATCAATGAATTTGTAAGGCTACCGATTTCCGAGCTTTTTTATCCTGAACACAGTTATTTAAAGAACTTCCTTGAGAGTGTCAATTTCAGTTATTTATTTTTAAGTAAATAAACAAAGTACTTAGTTAAGTTGGGTAGCATTTTTTTTTCCACTACAAGTTAGCCCTCGACTGCGAACCCATCTGGTGGTAAGTGATTATGCAATATGCATTCTACAATGGTAGCGGCCTGTAAGGGGTCATGGCAATATATTTGGCCTAATCTGTTTCTATACGGCATTGTACCTACCAGAATTTTAAATCGCTCGGCGGCACCTTTTTTGTGGTAACTCCCTAGTGCCCTAGTTGGTGGTAACCAAAGCCTAGGCCAGACCAAAGAAAATTCAGAAATTATAAACTCCCAAATTGACCCTGTCGGAGATCGTACCTGGGACCTCACGTTAAGACAACAGCGCTCAACACTGCGCCAGGGAGATCGTCAAACCTTCCTCAAAAGGGGGCTTCCTTGTAACAAAGCAACGTAATTCAGAAGCGCAAAAAGTGCCTTCCGAGATCCAGAATTCTCGCCGCAAACGGTTCAGCAACACAATTAAGTATTACAAAAAGTTGCATTGTTTTTTCAAAGCCGGAAGAAAACCATAGAACTTGACCATGACACAGAGATTTTTCAAACTTAACTTTTTGTATTTCAGTACTTAAGTAAGTAAGTACTATTTGAGTAAAATCCTTTTGGGTGAGCTGCTGGCCGATCTGCCCCGGTTTGCTAGTTAGGATTTTTTGAAAATCGATAAAGGAGTAAGGAATTTTTATTTCTTAACCAAACCCCCATTTTTTTTACATAAGTAAGTATTTAACAATTTTCACCGTCGAATTGCGAAACATGGTGAAACACGTATATTTTTACTAGATGCCAAAAGTATAAAATAAATCGTTGGACAAAATATAGGTCCGTATTAAAAAACCGAAATCAGCTAAGAATACGTTCTCAAATATCGGTAAATTTACGGTAAAGACTGGGTCTAGGTCGGGAGCATAGATTGACCGATACTTGATAACGTGTTCTTAGCTGATGTCGGTTTATAATACGGGCCCTAGATTCCGCAGTCGTTAACCGATTTGTCGATGCCGACTAGCTAAAAAGTTATTAAATGACACGGTTTTCGGCACAAAAGCCCAGTTAAAGAGGTATTGTCGATCAAAGGTTCTGTTTCCCGAACTTGACCCTCGAATATATTTTACCCCCCGATTGTTATTCCAGGTCTATTTATGGAAAATCTATTTGTGTATCTGCATAAATAACTAAGGAATACAAGCAACACGTCAAGGCGAGGACATAGAGATGAGCGGTTCGTCCGAAGGACTATTGTCATAACTATTTCCAGCTTTTAGCCATAACTTTGTTGGAATTTAATCATCAAAATATAAATATGATGTATGGATGGATGTTTGTTACTCAATCACGCCCCAACGGCTGAACGGATCTGGATGAAATTTGGCACAGAGGTAGATTATAGTCCGGAATAACACATAGGCTACTTTTCATCCCGGAAAATTAAAGAGTTCCCGCGGGAACCGAAAAACCTCAATCCACGCGGACGAAGTCGCAGGCATTAGCTAGTATTTTATAATGACTCAATGAAAAGTGAGAAAATACAAGAACCTAAATGCACTCAAGGTCAAATTGCGAAGATAAAGATTCAGGATAAATCATCGATTTCGGGGTTGCAGCACTGAAGTTAGTAGTAGGTAACTAATTAGGTGGAACCATACTAAAATAACTAAGGTACCTAACATAAATGCGAAATTGTTTCAGTCTGTCTGCGAAGGCTTTACGGCCCATTCTGTTCAATTCATTTTGACAAAATTACTTAGGTACAGAGAAAGGTTGCATCCCAGGGAAGAACTTTTCTGAGGCTACATTTAGTTTGTGCCAGATTTTTCTGATTTGAAAAAATGCTTTAGTTTAAAAAAAAACCTAAATCCAGGTCCATGCGGACTATCGGGCATCATCTAGTAAAAATTTAATATTTTACACACTTCTATGATTTATCCTTAAATGAACTTACTTATGAAGGTATTATATATTTCGGCCAAGAACTCCTATTTCGGCCGAGGAAAACGTCGTGTCTTCTTCCCCACACTCGAGAGGCCTGCATGTTTTTGGAATATTTAAATCAGCTCTTCTTAGTACAGACGCGACCGATGTGTAGTTATCTCTATCTATTATTTTTGGGTATTTGTGTTGGTAATGAGGTTATTTTTATGTATTGAATGGATGATTTTATCTCATTTTGTCAATTTCCCAGTGGGCGATTGTCAGCAATTTATCCTGTACTGTACGTAAATACTATAATTACGGTACTGACTTCCTTAACTTTTATGTCAATAACTAAAAGTTTCACAGTTTCCAGAGTCAGATGTTAGCTATCACCTAGTTATAAAAGAAGCAGTAACTCTTTTAAGGAATCACTTCTTATAGCGCCCTGTTGGATGTTTCATCGATATTCTCCCAAATAAAATGAGCGGACCTTAGATCACAGAAAAAAAAGATTTTTCTGTGATCAAAGTACCCCTACTACGAACCTCCGAGTCGCGAGTAGTTTGAGTTGGGGTTCTGACCGTTGATTTTTCTATCATTTTATTCTTCCCGGGAGACCGGGAAGACGGTCAAGATAACAGTATCCAGGATAGAAAAATTATAACTAAGTTGTAGAGGGTAGTGGGAAGTATTGTTAGGAAGATAGAGGGCTGTGTGAGGTGGCATGTTTTAAAATGTCTGCCCAAAAAGGAATGTTAATAAACCTTTTTCTACTAACTAGGTATATTAATTCATCTTGTTGAATTTAATAGCTCTACACAGGTAACTTGGGAAATAAATCAATTATGGGCTTTAATCATGCAGTGTAGGTATCATAAATCCACAGTGTAAATGAATTTATGAACTGAACAACGGAATTTTTACAGCTGTCTGAATAAGATAATCCGCGTAGCAAAAACATTGATATAAATATTATATTATATTGCTTAAATGCTGGTGGATTGCTTAAATCTTACTCAAGAAAGGCAACGCCTGTTTGTCTGTCTGATGTAGGTCAGTCTGAGGGATTTTTTTAATAAAACAATTAAAAATAGCTACTTTGGGCAGACACTTTCTTCATTGATGATGATTGACGAATAAAGCTAGGTTAACTAACCGTAAGCCCGCCAACCCGCATTGGAGCAGCGTGGTGGGTCTAAGCTCTAATTCCCGCTCTCCTATGAGAGTGGAGGCCTGTGCCCAGCAGTGGGACGTTAATAGGCTGTAGTGATGATGATGATAATGAACTAACCGTAATAGTAATGATGGTAAGTTACCTATAGTGATAAACGGTGATGACCTAGTGGTTGAGGCACCCGACTTCCTATAGGCGGTCGCGGGTTCGATTCCCGGGCACACATCTCTAACTTTTTAGTAATGTGTTTTAAGAAATTAAATATCTATCACTCTTCAAACGGTGAAGGAAATCTGGTAACGTTCTCGAAGGTGTGTGAAGTCGGCCAATCCGTATCTCTCCCCGTTGAGGTCTCTTGGAGATTTCCGCCCTCTCAGAATGAGAAGGCCGCAGTTCTCCACGCTGGCTAAGTGCGGTTTGGCACACTTCTTACACCTTTGAGATCATTATGGAGAATTCAAAGGCATTCAGGTTTCCTTACGATGTTTTCCTTCATCCTATAAAGCAAGTTATTTTAATTGCTCACAGCTCCGAAAAGTCAGTGGCGCGTGCCCAGAGAACCCCGGACCCCCGAATAGAAAGCCGGGTCGGAACCATTAACCTATCAGTGCTATGCTGGAGTAACTACTGGTCGTCAAAAGTACGTAGTCACATTGACCGTGATTCACATAGGAATTATCCGAAATGACGAGCGTTAATCCCAACATCTGTGATACACGGCGCTTGTAAGGTTTCCTCTAGGTCTTACAGCAATGAGGCAATAAAAACTTCGATACAATGTAATTAAATACAAGCGGTTAGTTGCACCAGTGTGAATATACTGGGTAATTTTCCTAGAAGAAACCGGTCAAGTGCGAGTCAGACTCGCGCACTAAGGGTTCCGTACCACCACTTAATGAAAATTATTTTACTAAATAACAAGATAGTAAATAAAAATCCGAAAATCGTTAATAATTAGGGTTCAGACATAAACACAGAAACTAGAAACTTGTCAACATAGTATGGAGAGAAGTATGATAAACATAAAAAAGAAAGACAGAATAAACCTAAAACTATAAGAAAACGCAGCAAAGTGAAAGACGTAACGGAGCATATAAGAAGGCTAAAATGGCGTTGGACTGGACACATGATGAGAGACAGTGGTGGAAAATGGTCTAAGGAAGTGACCGAGTGGTAACCGAGGGATGGGAAAAGGTGTAAAGGAAGGCAAAGGAAAAGACGGGCACATGATTTAAGAGTGGTAGCTGGTGTTACATGGCGCCGAACAACACAGGAGAGGAAGATCTGGAAGGCTCTGGAGGAGGCCTATGTCGCAGGACAAGCTGATGTTCAGTAGTAAATTTTGTAAATAAAAAACAACATATTATTGTAAAATTTATTAAGCAATAAAGGCTTTGATTATGATTATGATTATGATTATTTACTAAAATAATTTATATTGTGTGTTGGTATGGAACCCGTTGTGGGCGAGTCTGACTCGCACTTGACCAGTTTGTTTGAAATAAATTTCAATGAAGTAAGAAAGTAGATTAAGTAAGTACATCTGGAATATAGTCAAAGATAAAAGATGTAGATACTTAATAATATTATATTATCAAAAACAGTAGATTACTTAAGTATGTAGTTAAAATATAGGTGACACATAAGTAAGTATCTAAGTACTTAAGTAGGTAATTTATAAATAGAAGTGGGTAAAATAGGATGAATCATTTTTTATGGTCCAACATTGCAGTTGTCATGAAGATATATATTTAGATACTTAAATCAGATAAAAAATGTTTCTGTTACTATGTATAATCTTATCTCGAACCACAGAAACTAACATTATTCATAAACTTGACATTGTTAAAATAAAACAATTGCAATAGTTACCTACTTATAGTTTCTTTACTACAGTGACTCATACATGCCCAAAGCTGGAAATAACTATGTGTGGGTGAGTCTATAGACAACATTTCAGATTTTTAAAATTTACTTGAGTTCCACAAAATTATACCACAGTCTAAGGAGATACGGTCTTTTCTATCAGTTGTTCGACCGAGGGGTCTAGACTGAGCAATTCTTGGGGGTAACAGGGATGTGACACAGGAAACTGGTAGAATTTTCAATACAAAATTCTTTCATTCTAATGTCAAATTAATATGCAGTTTGCCTCATACACAAAATATAGGTGCAACAACTGTCACAGTAGCCAAGTCTGTCATTTGTATGACAAGCATTAGTCTCAGAAATGTTGTTCCCCAACATTATGGTAGACTACATAGAGATTGGAGTGAAGCAACTATAATAGGCACCTGAAGTTTAGCACTTTTAATTAGTTTCAATCCTACATTGAAGATCACTAGACCAACAACATGAACATCATTACTACACCAATGTAAATAAAGCTAAGTTTGAGTTGTTACAAAAATAAAGATGCTGCACCTCAGTTTTGCTCCAGTCTGTAGATGAGATGTGCAGATACATAGTTATTAAGTACTTACTTATAAATAAGTAAGTACATACCCCACATGCTTACATCCCCATAAAATTAAGAATCATATTAGTACATTTATACTAAATATGACAATATTAAATTATAAGTAACATGTTTATCAACATATGTTATATATTAAAATACTCATATTATAAATGCAAAAGTTTTAATGGATGTTTGTTGCTCAATTACCCTGGAACAGCTGAACAAATCTGTATGAAACTTGGCACAGAGATAGATTATAGTCTCGAATAACATATAAGCTATGAAAATTATCCAGGAAAATCAAAGAGTTCCCGTGAACCAAAAAACCTCAATCCACGTGGACAAAGTCATGGGCATCAGCTAGTAAGTTATAAGTAGCATGTTTATCAACATGTCTTATATATATTGAATTATTATAACAAGTATATAGTTCATGAATATAAAACATAGCAAGAGTTGTGTCATAATAATTTATTATTATTATGCTCTATTACTTACGATTAGCATTATCATGATCAGAGGCGGCTCGTGAAAGATCATATTGGGAGTTCACTAAAAAAAAGAAAATGCTAACCAATTATTTGTAAATGAAGTCCATTCGGCGGTCATTACGTTATATTGTTCCATTTTAATCGCCTACACTATTTACATAAATCACAGTCTTTTTCACATAAATACACAACACAATATGTACACTATTTAAAACAACAATACAGATTTTCTAGCCAATGTACAATGATCCGACGCACTCGCGAAGAAATCAAAATAAATTTACTTTCGTATTTTGTGTTTTGTTTACATCTTACCGGCATAATACGAATAAAAAAAAAATACTCGCGAGTTTTAACTTTCTTCGTGACAACAGGCCATGTCATTTAGTCGGGTAATATCGCGAATGCGTACTTCGTGTCAGGAGCGCCGCTCCATATTTACCAAATGTCTCATACAAATCTTTTGTCTCACGCGCCGCTCGCATCGAATGTTCTCTTTTACTCTCATTACATTTCAATAAGAACGTTGTACTAAACTTTCGTCTATAGGAGCGTTGTTCTCAGCGCTCCACTTAACAAAAATACCATGTATTAAATTTGTGTTGATTGATGAAATAAGTAGTAAAGTAGGTAGGTAGGTACTTATGGATATTCATGATTAAAATGACAATGGGAATAGATTTATATAAAAATATTTATAACGTTTATAGCAAAGTTTATTTGATTATTATACCTACCTAGTACCTATGTATTTTTTTAAATTTGGTGGGAGTTCACTGCACCAGCGCTCCTTTGAGCGAGCCGCCTTTGATCATGATTGCAAAGAAATGCCCTTCCTGTTCAGACGTATTTAAACAGTAATTATCAGATATATATCAGTTGGAAGATTCTGAATGTATTCAACCATAAATATTATTTATAAGATTATTTTTCAATCAGGATATAGGATCAGGTGCCCAGTACCAGTTGGGCAGAAATTATACAAAGTAGGTGACTTCCACATGGATTTAGGTTTTTAAAACTCTTATGGGAACTCTTTGATTTTCTAGAAACCATAAAATAAGGAGCCTATAGCAGTAGTAGCCAATATCTGGGATGCAAACTGGCTCTGTATACCTACTTATTTGTGTATTTAAATCAGTTAAGCTCAACCAACACATATGTACACTTTCCCATATAGGTACATATAATATTAGTGTGGATTTGATTCAGTTGCATACAAGAGGGAAAACAAAATAAACTATTGCTTTCACGTTGGTGAAAAATAACTAATCTTATTTCAGTTGTTAATAAGAATTTAACTGGACCAGTTGTTGTTCAAATTGTTATAAATGTTAAGCTATAGATTAATAACTAGCAACTTAACAAATTTTATGGCCTGGGAGCCTACCACTAATTTGACAGCAACAGTGTGACAATGCAAATCACCAACAATAGGCTGAGACTTTGTCATTGTTGCCTGAAATGCATCGTTGCAGCTACAATACCATAAATTAATACTAACAAATGAGATTAGAGCAATAATTGGTATAGATTTTCTGTTACCAACCAGCATGTTAAGTATGTTAATGTGAAAATAACGAAATAAGGATCTAGTCTCATATGGATGGCTTAATTAGTAAAAAATAAGTAGAAGATAAATAATAGCACACATATTGAAATTCATAAAGGACAATCACTTGATGTTTGTATACAATTAATGTTACTAAGTAATATTATGTGGAACCTACTAGGTACATAATTTTTTTTTTTATTAATATAACTAACATTGATACATTTTATTAGAATCTTCACATTAGATATTGTGTTAGGGATAGTTTAGGTTAGCATATAATGTACCACATATTATTAAGTCATAGGGTCTTCTTATTAGAAGAGTGATCATGGTACCGATTTGTATCAACACTAAAGTAGTCAAGTTATACAAAAACTAGACTGATAAGCTAGAAGGCTGGCTGTCAGGAAACCTGTGGAACTCACAGGTTGTACCACTGTTGTTGAATTGGTTGAAATAGTTTTTACTTAGGAACAATCATCCACCTTGTGATGGTGCTCATCCCCTCTATAAGTACATAAAACTGTTTCTGGACTCACCAACAGGTGGGAGTGGCGTTATCCACGGTGTCTTGGTTGGCCTGCGAAGGAGACTCGGCTCCCCGCGCGCCACCCGCCACAGACGAAGCCGTGGTGCCGTGTACCACCTCACTGCGCCCACATCATGCACCGCACTGTATTATCTCCACCGAATTGACACCACTTGCATCGCTACCTGAAAAACACCACTACACTTGGAACTGTCAACCACTGCCCACTTTACAGGTATATCACTATATCGCAGTCACTACACGGTCGAGAACTGGAGGCACTCGCGGCGGGCTCGCAAGACGCCCCGGGCGCCGCGTTCACGCCCAATATTACACCAAACGAAATATATCCCACGAAAATATGGCAGGCAACCTTCACATAAAATGAACCCGACTCATCACGACTCCGCCATGGTATATAATGTAATATTTATAAACTTTCACGAGTTAATTATAGACCAGACGTTACTATTAACGTTTGAACATAAGTAAAAGATGAGAAAATAATATTTATAAATAGATTCGGATTATTTTGATACAAATCTATAACTGTCTAACATCACTGCATACACACCCCTGGTTCGGGTGGTGTGAATCCTCTTCTTACTGCTAATAATGCTTTTATTATACAAAATTTAGCACGGATTAGATATTAAGACTACAATTAAATGACCTACACCCTGATATCTACAAAGACATTTTTGTAGCAATGACAGCGATCCGTATCGGCTTCACAGAACCTACAGAAAAAATCAACATGTCGTCTGCATGCATAAAAAAAAGAATTTTATCATCGCGAATTTTCTTGATAGAGATAAAGGGGCGTGGTCAACATCTATGAAATCGAGATGATGGAAATCAGGAAATGATTTTGATTAGATCTTATCTCATTGATTAATTTTTATAAGTATATGTTTAGTGATTCCTGGATATAGATCATTTTTGCTCAGGTTTGCCACCTGAGCAAAATTCGATGAAACATTCAGGGACGTAGTGTTTTTAATATTATTATCCTCTTCGACATTCAGTAATTACAAAAATAATAACCTTCTTACCCGTCTACGGCAAAGGCAAAAGGGAGGGTTATGATTTTATGTATATATGTATGTATGTTTCTTTGTATTTATGTTCCACCATAGCGCCTAAACTACTGAAACTCTTTGCCATTATTTTCGAAGCCGGGTAGCGGGTTACAGTTTTTGTACGACTGCCTGAAAAAAGAAGTATATTGTTTTCAGGGTTCATGTATGTATGTATGTATGTATGTGAGTTTGTATATTCCACCATAACTTCTATACACCTGAATCGATTTTGATAATTAATGAGGTATCGTTAGAATCCCTAGCTTATTCCGGGTGACATAGGCTAGTACAATTAAAAAAAAATATATGGGGTGACCATAAGATTAAAAGAAGAAAATAAGATTAAATATATAATCATCATTTAAAAAATGATGAGTAGATTCCAAAAATATATAAAACTATAGTTCAATATCCAGTAATTCACAAAAAAATATCATTTTATAAAAATGTGATTAGGATTCCAAAGGTAATTAATTACTGTGGTATCGTTACGTAGTAGCAGTGGTAGCCGTACTTCCATTCGAGGGAGATTTTATATAGCACGACTGCCCAAAAAAGGAGTGTTATGTTTTCAGGGTTCGTGTATGTATGTGTGTCTACGGCAGAGCTGTCGTATTTTTTAATAATTTTGACGTGACAACGTCTTATAAATTGGTTTGCCGGGCTTCAAGAAACTGCGTTACGCTCCGCTCACGTTATGCGCTCACAATGAGAGCGAGTGAGAGGCACGCGTCCCTTCCACTCGGGCATGGTTAGCCCGCCTAAGAGCGAGAGAGACAGACATACGTTGTCACGTAAAACTTTCGCCCGTATACCGACTTTACAGGCAACCAATTTTTTTTATTATATTCACTTGCTTAATACCTGCTGTTTGTTCACTCGGCAAGATTTACATTGTCTGATCTAATCGAATCTAGTACACATTTATAAACAACATTATACTCAAAGAATACACTGTATTCTTTGAGTTTAATATTGTATGAAAAATTGTAAGTATTGTCCCACATCGGATTTTGTTCCAACATACTTACCTAAATATAATTGTGATATGAAAATACGCGTGACTTTTAATCATAAAGTAATTGTTTATGATTAAAACTCTCCTTCAAAAGTAATGATGATAAAGTAAGAATTAAAGGTAGCCTGTCAATTTCCAGGTCCTAAATTATACTTATGCAAAAAATCATGTCGATCCATTGCTCCGTTGCGGCATGATTGAAGGACAAACCAACAAACAAACACACTCCCATTTATAATCTTCTTCTTCCTCCTGTCCTTGTCCCGCTACGTGGGGTCGGCACAACATGTTTTCTTCTTCCACTCACTTCTGTTATCCGGCAACCTATCATTCACCCCTTTTATACGCATATCCTCTTTCACACAATCCATCCATCTTTTCTTTGGTCTCCCTCTACTATTTTCCTTCCACATGCATATCATTCCCTCCGCATTACATGTCCATACCATGCTAGCCTATTACTCCTCATCTTTTCTATCACTGGCGCTACTTTCAAAGTTCCCCTTGTATATTCATTCCTAATCTTATCCATACTAGTCACACCACACATCCATCTCTACATTCGCATTTATAATATTAAGCTTATATATAATATTAAACAAGCGAGTATGCGATAATATTTTATAGCTTGTGTGTTGTGACTTAAACCCGCTTAACACTGTGCAAATATATATATTATTGCACGGCGTTAGCAACGAGTGTAGTGAATAAAGCTACCCCGATTGGCTGTACCAAGACGTTATATTATAAGCAGTGTGGCAAACAAATAGGGTAAAAGTGCAGACGGCCAAATCCTTTGATTAGGTATATAGAGAAGGATGTGTTACATTTTACTCAATTATAGTTATACGATGCATTTTGTTAATAAAACATGTACTACTATGTATTGAATATTCTTACTTATTGAAAGCTACGTTTTTAGAATGAGACAGGTGTATTATGTTATTGCGTGAACGTGTCAGGCAATTGTCATATGACGTCATCAAATTTTGCTATTGAAGCCAATTTTTATGTACCTTTATATGGCGTCTGTATTGCTTCCGGTGTTTTGGTTGTGGCTAATTACCCGTTTTGTGAATATTTTCATAATATTTTTATGTGTTTTTGCTTAGTTTTGTGTAATTAACAATGGTGAAGTGCTCAGTTGTGGGGTGTCGTAATAATAGTATTGTAAAACGCCCAGGAATTTCATTTCATAGTTGTTTTTATTTTTCTTTTTGTGGCGAGTATTTTAAGCAATATTTTAAGTTATTTCAACTAATTATAGCTTAGTTTCTTCTTTACAGAATCCAAAACACGTCAATTTTTGCGCTATCCCCGAAAATTTGGATTATTTCATTAGTTTTTGTTTGAGTGTTTATGTAGTGAGGGGAGTGTATTGTTTACAAATAAATTGAGTATCGATAAAATTAAAATTTCATTTCACCCTTACTGTTTCTCACTCAGAGGGATAGAGAGATGAAATTGAACAGTCAGCTTCTACTTATAATATTGCAAAACTCGTTTTAGGCTGTAGCGATGATAACCTTGTGATTAAGATAACCAATCTCCGGGGTGGTGTCTCGTATTCGAAAATTACAGTGCCTATTCAAGTGGTTTTTGGTCCCTTCATTGCAGTTATTGTGTATCATTTTAACTAATTACTATTTTTGACTTCCTCGTTGGTCTAGTGGTTAGCATAGTCGACTGCGGATCACGAGGTCCTGGGTTCGATTCCCATCATCATCATGTGGTGCCATCTTCAAACTGAAGCTCGGCGGGCATAAAAGTTAGGTATTGGGTTTTTCAATTAAGAAATTCTCAGTGCCAACCCGGAGTTTCGTACAAAATTTTACCCCCTATTTCACCCCCGTAGGAGTGGAATTTTGAAAAATCTTTCCTTATTGAGCGCCTACGTCACAAAAGGAACTGTCAAAATTTCAAGTTGCTAACCCCAGCGGTTTCGGCTGTGCGTTGATCCCTTAACGATTTAGTATAGGTACTTTCACTCCACTCTTCCATTTAGTATAGGTACTTTCTCAAATAAACACCTCCATATATTTTTTCTCCGGAAAATTATGAAGAGTTGTTCTTTAAAAACAAATTTTGAAATGGAACCGCACCCGCCCGCGTAGACCGCGCGGCCCACTGTCTACTTACTTGCTCTCCTTCTATCCTAGTGTTTACTGCCTACGTGTTCTGAAGTAAACAACACACTGCTATGCTAGCGAGCACAGTGGAAGCGCCAGCGTGCCACGCGTCCGACAGACGTAAAAAAAATTCTCATAAGAAAACATAAAACAGAGACCCCTTAAATATCTAAAAGGGCCTTTTAATGTAAATAAACTTTCCAGACATGCATACAGTTTAAGAGACCGTTGAAGTAAAAACACAAAGAAACCTTCCTTACTTGATTAATATCAATATCATACCACTGACGATCGGGTACCTTTGGGTGCCATTGAACTTCGCCATCTTGGCTTTCCTAACAGCAAACCGACAATTCTTCAATACAGAACAAATCTTGTAAAAAAACAGCATCAAAGTCTTGCATAGTTCTACACTTGTAAGCCTCTTCAATACTACATTTTCTATGGAAAAATAAATTCCGCCATCTTGAATTTTTTCCTGTTCATCAAGTAGACCTTCATGTCCTGATCATCTTTTGCCAAGAAACCACTCTTCCATCTTTTATACTCTCCGAGATAGACACCGACGAAATTTGTATCGCGGCCATCTTAAATCCGCCATTTTGAATTTTTTTGAGCACACTGTCAATGAAGTTTCGAGTTACATTTGGTCGAGCACACCCCACCTATCTTGAATACCCTGCTCTTCATCCGTCTTCGAAATCCTCAATCATCAGCTCTCTCCGTATTTTTCCTCCGAATGAATTTTTGTCTTCTATACGAAACGATGAGTAAAAAAATTTTTTTTCATACAAAATTTTTTCATACAAAAACCTCAACTCACGCGGACGGGGTCACGGGCATCAGCTTGTTTATTATAAAATACGAATACTAGTGTATTTCAAAAATTATGTTTAATTATTTACTAACTAGCTGATGCCCGCGACTTCGTCCGCGTGGTTTAAGTTTTTTATTATTCCCGCGGGAACTCCTTAATTTTCCGGGATAAGAAGTAGCCTATGTCACTCTCCAGGTCCTCAACTATACCCATGCCAAAAATCACGTCAATCCGTTGCTCCGTTGCGGCGTGATTGAAGGACAAACCAACAAACAAAGTGACTTTCGCATTTATAATATTAAGTATGATTATATTTTGATAATTTTATATCGAGTTTAAAAGTATCGACATAATCAAAGGTATCGATAATTTCAGCCCTAATGCCCGCATTAAGCTCCGCCCATGCGCCATTTTAAGGTTAAAGGAAGCTTCAATTTAAATATGTTAGGGTACATCCTTCTCTATATACCTAATCAAAGGCCAAATCCACATGTTCCATAGAGAATAAAAACAATTAAAATATCTATGATCCGTATCAGCTGTGAATGCTGTGTCCACGGTACACCAACCACACCATGTTGCCCGTTGACCATCTCGTCAACACCAAAACTCAAAACAGCTGTCATTTTTACGTGCTTGCGTGTTTGCTCTGATTGGTTAATACTCTTCCGCTATTGGATAAAATCCCTTGACGCTGTAAGAATACCATAAATTCAGCCAATCACATCAATCGAGACTGTAACAATGATTGATGCTAGCTGCAAATAAATATTCAAAACACTCTGTAGTCTGTGCGCCTGTGCGTCTGCTTTGCCTAATGCCTTTGTTTCTGTTTCCCCACAGCACAGAGTACTTTGACTATATAATACACATACAGAGTATTATATTTATACCAGAGACAAGTTACTAATGTGTTCCCCTCACAGAGTACATTGAATACAGAGACAAGTTAT
The DNA here is from genome assembly GCA_963932025.1 of Erebia epiphron. Lineage (NCBI taxonomy): Eukaryota > Metazoa > Arthropoda > Insecta > Lepidoptera > Nymphalidae > Erebia > Erebia epiphron. The sequence continues at coordinate 5,990,003 of OZ009948.1, forward strand.
TAGGTAAGGCATAATTAATAATTTATAGTACAAGTTAAAACCAAAGATAAACTTAGGTTATTATGGTTCCCCACAAGGAACATATTTACTACGGGGAGGTTCCCCAACGCGCGAACAATGAATCGCATTTTTAAACTAATATTTGCTTTGAGTTGAAATTTTTAACCGTATGATTAAATTAAACTGTTGTCTGAAAAAATGGCCACACACAATAAAACACTAAAGATAATAGCCACCAAGCTGGGACTTGGTGAAGAAGAAAAAGTTACAAAGTAAGTCAATTTAATTTTTTCTAATAATGTTTCCAATTCCATGGTTTAAAGATAAAAGCCATTCTATTATAAGGTTACAACTAGAAAATTGTAGTGGATAGGTATGTAATTTGATTTTTGTGTTGTTAACACTTGACTTCTCAAAGAAAACCATGCATGCAAGTCTACTTTTGTGCATTCAACAGTAGTTTATTCTACGTACTATTCTCCTACCTTCTGTATTACTACATGTCATTTTCAAGCAAGAAATAAAATAATTCATACTTAATATTTATTTTAGAGTATTATTGTTACATAGCGAACATCAATGTATATGTTTAAAATGACTGAGTAGTAGGTATAATAAGTATAGGGAACCTGTAATATCCTTCTTCATCTTAGAATATCCATAGCCCTTCGTTTTTTTTTTATATATATGAATTTGTTTTTTTTAACAGTAAAGCTGCAGAATTTGAGCGTTTGTTGCAAACAAAATCCATTGCTGGCAGTAATATTACAGATACGAGTAAAACTGTCATATGCTTGGACCTCGCTGCAGCTATATTAGGTGCTGATTTGGATAACGTAAGTTTTTGTTACTGATACTAATACCATGTGTAAGTTGCTCTTCTATCTATATGTCTGGTTACCTTGCCAACAGCTGGCGCCAATGAATTAGTTCCGTCTGAAGTTGCCCTCAACATCTCAGTAGCATATTTTTGTGTGTAGGATTTACATTAACATCAACAGATTGTATGAGAGCTGTGCAAACAAGCACTCAGACCTCAGCTCACAACTAAATGATTGGAGCAAACTATACTGACCTTGTTGAAATTGAAGATGAAGATTTATCTTCTTGCCCGATTTAGCTTATAGTTATAGATAGCTTGCCAGATAAATTTCCACTAGAATATAATATTTTGAAAACTGTGTTTTTAGTTAAAAAGCAAAAACTGTTAAAAAGTAGCCTTTGTGTTATTCCATACTATAATCTATCTCTGTGCCAAATTTCATGCAGATCCGTTTAGCCGTTCTGGCGTGATTGAGTAATAACCATCCATTCACCCACCCATCCAAACTTTCGCATTTATAATATTAGCATAGATTAATTATAAACCAAGTATAGATTGCTAACTCCCATATAAAAATTTTTCTAGGTTAATACTATCGATAGGTGGCGCTACCAGGCTCGCTCGACAAATGATTATAGTAAAATCGGAGAAATATCGTATTTTCTTGGTTCAGTTTGTATTAATTATTTATATAAAATTATCAAAATACAAAAATTTTATAAAATCACTTAAGCAAATAGCAAATATACATTCAATTAATTTTAACAAAATTAACTTGCAGAAGTAATTCGATTTGAAACAAGTTCTGTGTATTCTTATGTTATAATCAGCTAGTGGACCATGCAGTTATGCTGCATTCCTATAGATGGCGTCACAAACTGACGATACACTAAAATAATTTTTTCCTCTTGTTTTGGTGCCGGCCAAAGACGATATACTTATAAACCAGGTTGGTACTTGGTATTATAATTATCTAGCTGATGCCCGCGACTTCGTATGCGTGGATCGAGGTTTTTTTGTTCCCGCGGGAACTCTTTAATTTTCCGGGATTAAAAGTAGCCTATGTGCTACCTATTCAAGACTATAATCTATTTCTGTGCCAAATTTCAGCCAGATACGTTATGCTGTTGGGGCGTCATTGAGTAACAAACATCCATACATCCATACATCCATCCAAACTTTCGCATTTATAATATTAGTAAGAGTAAGATCTATGGTGCCGGCTCAGTGAATTGTGCGTTTCTTGTGTTTTTAGGGTTCCGTACCTCAAAAGGAAAAAACGGAACCCTTATAGGATCACTTCGTTGTCCGTCCGTCTGTGTGTCAAGACCCTTTTTCTCAGGAACGTATGGAGGTATCAAGCTGAAATTCATATCAATCAGGTCTACGGTCCCTTAGAGCTGTGAAAAAATCAAACTTAAAAGCCTACACAATCAAAAGATACAGCCGTTTATGCTGCAAATTTTCGATTTTTCTTGCACTCGCGAGGGAATCAAAACCTACAGGGTACTTCCCGTGAACTTAGAATCTTGAAACTTGGTACGAAGCAACGTCTTATAACACAGATATAGGTATAGGAAGAATTGCGAAAAGCATAAATTTTTAGTTATATCATTTAATTAAAATATTTTTAATAATTAGGGTTCCGTACCTCAAAAGGAAAAAAACTGAACCCTAGGATCACTTTGTTGTCCGTCCGTCTGTGTGTCCAGACCCTTTTTCTCAGGAACACATGGAGGTAGGTACCAAGCTGGAATTCATATCAAATACCTACTCAGGTCTACTGTCCCTTGGAGCTGTGAAAAAATCAAACTTCTAAGCTAACACAATCAAAAGATCTACAGCCGTTTTTGCTTTGCCGTCTTTCTACACGTGCAGTCTGTGTATAGACTATACGCAGCGGACCTACAATGCTCTGCGTGTTCAATATAACAATGTGCTGAGGGCGGTGCTGAGGAGGCCTCGACACTGCAGCGCGTCGGCCATGTTCGCGGACGCTCGCGTGGATGATTTCTACGCGATCGTGCGCAAGCGTGCTGCGTCTATGATGTGCAGGCTAGTGAGCAGCACCAACACCCTCCTCAGTACGTTGGCTACTAAGCTGGACAGCCCTCTCTGGAAGCGTTGGAATGGTGCACACATTCTCATGAGGAGGCCTCAAAGAGACCTGTAAATGTGTCGAGGCTTAGGTTTGAGAGTAGGGTAGGTTAGTTTAGGTATTTTATGTTGTTTTTTTACTAACATAGGTTAAGTGATTGTTACTAACAAGTTATGGGTGTTGAAGCCTGAAATAAAAAGTTATTATTATTATTATTATTTGCTGCAAATTTCGACACTCGCAAGGGAATCAAATCCTACAGGGCACTTCACGTGAACCCAGAATCTTGAAGTTTGGTACGAAGCAACGTCTTATAGCACAGATAAAGGAAAAATTGCGAAAAGCATAAATTTTTAGTTACATCCATACTTCCATACTATATCCATACTCCATACTATATACTATAATATACTATAATATTATAAAAATATTATAAATGCGAAAGTGTGTCTGTCTGTCTGTCTGTCTATCTGTCTGTCTGTCTGCTACGCTTTCACGGCCCATCTGTTCAACCGATTTGGATGAAATTTGGTACAGAGATAGGTTACATCCCGGGGAAGGACATAGGCTTCCGCGTTCAAGAGTTCCCGCGGGAATAAAAAAAAACATCAATCCACGCGGACGAAGTCGCGGGCATCATCTAGTCATATAAGAAAAAAAAAAATTTTAATAATTTTAAACTTACTTCCCCTTTCCGCATGAACGCGTAGAGGTATTAAATTGAAATTAAAATATTAGATAAGTTGTGGATGGATGTATGGATGTCTATCTGTCTGTCTGTCTGCTACGCTTTCACGGCCCATCTGTTCAACCGATTTGGATGAAATTTGGTACAGAGATAGGTTACATCCCGGGGAAGGACATAGGCTTCCGCGTTCAAGAGTTCCCGCGGGAATAAAAAAAAACATCAATCCACGCGGACGAAGTCGCGGGCATCATCTAGTCATATAAGAAAAAAAATATTTTTAATAATTTTAAACTTACTTCCCCTTTCTGCATGAACGCGTAGAGGTATTAAATTGAAATTAAAATATTAGATAAGTTGAATAAAAATACTATAACTTTTACTTATAGGATATACCTACATGTTTGTACGGAACCCTCGGTGCGCGAGTCCGACTCGCACTTAACCGGTTTTTTTTTTGTTTGTGACCGTGATAAGACTAATGGACTCCGAGATCCTGCTACTTAACTGCTGACCTACGCTTGTTCTGGACTCTGAGATTCTGCTGCTATACGATTAATCTTTGAGGTTAAGTTTGGCAATTGTTAGGTATTCATTAGCCATTTAGCTAATAATAATAAATATATTAATAATAATATATTTATCGACATGCAGGGTTCCGAAATATGTAAATCCATATATCCATACTAATATTATAAATGCGAAAGTGTGTCTGTCTGTCTGTCCGTCTGTCTGTCTGTCTGTCTGTCTGTCTGCTACGCTTTCACGGCCCATCTATTCAACCGATTTTGATGAAATTTGGTACAGGGATAGATTGTATCCCGCGGAAGGACATAGGCTACTTTTTATCCCGGAAAATTTAAGAGTTCCCGCGGGAATCGAAAAAATTTGGTCCACGCGGACGTAGTCGCGGGAATCATCTAGTAAATAAATATAATATAGATAATTATTTTATTTATAGCTAGCTAATTACAGTAGAAGTCTGGTTGATGGCGATATAATTTAGGTAGGTACTTAGGTAATAATCAAGAAAAAATATTTACAGTAGGTATTGTGCATTATTCAAGAAATACTTGATAAAAAACTAAATTTACCATTACTCTAGAGTCTACCTACTTCAGAACTATAGGCACATTAGTTCTGATCTGCTTAGAGCCTTCGGTCATGGCTAGCTATAACCCTACCGGCGAAGCCAAGTGCTGCCAAGCGATTTAGCGTACCTAGAAATCGATTTGGGGTTTATTATAAGTACCAAGCCGTTATACCCCTTCTTATTAGCCCACTACTATCTTAGGCTACATCATCAAATACCATCAGGTTGAATCGCAGTCAAGGGCTGACTTGTGAAAGAATCAAAAAACAAGAATAACTAACATATATATAAGAAATACTTTTAAAAAACACAAAAACAAGTGATCAAGATTGTTTTTAAAAAAATATATATAATTAGACACGTTTACGTGCTCTCCGAGGCACGGGGTTGAAACACCGCCAACTTCCTAACTCCGGGCTAGTATTGAGAATTTCTTGCCAGAAAAACCCAATACTTGTTATGGCCCGACCCGGGACTCGAACCCGGGACCTCGTCGGTCGCAGTCAAAGACAATATATAAACCTGTATTATAATTAATCTATGGTCGCAGTCCAACATGTTAACCACTATACCAACGAGGCAGTCATGGATATATAACTATACGTTAGATGGCACTAGGTAAGTTTGATCGAGTTGATGATTCAACTACTACTCGTTAGATGGCAATAGCTATGTTCGTTATTAATTATTTTTCAGCTTGCACAGTTACGCCATCTCAGATAATGCGAAGAACTACAAGGTACCGGCGACTTTAATGCGCATTTAGCGAGCTTTGATTTAATGTATGAAGAGAACAGTCTTATACTGGTTTATATATTGTCTTTGATATTAGTATAGACTAGCTGATGTCCGCGATTTCGTCCGTGTGGATTGAGGTTTTTAGGTTCCTGCGGGAATTCTTTAAATTTCCAGGCTTAAATGTAGCCTATGTGCTTTTCCAGATTATAATCTATCCCTGTTGCGAATTTCATCCAGATCCGTTCAGCCGTTCTGGAGTGATTGAGTAATAAACATCCATTCACCGATCCATACAAATTTTCGCATTTATAATATTAGTATAGGCTAAGTAGCTGATGCCCGCGACTTCGTCCGTGTGGATTGAGGTTTCAGGTTCCCGTGAGAATTCTTTAATTTTCCGGGGTAAAAAGTAGCCTATGTGCTATAATCTGTCCTTGTTTCGAATTTCATCCAGATCCGTTCAGCCGTTCTGGCGTGATTGAGTAACAAACATCTATCCATCCAAACTTTCGCATTTATAATATTAGTATTAGTATAGATTAATTATAGATAGATTACTTTACTTACATCATTATTAAAATTATAACATTCAATTGCAGAAAACAGCAATCAAGTACTCTGGCTTAAGAGGTCCCACATACATGAATTGCAGGAAGATAGTGGAGAATCTCCTAGAACTGAACAGTGACAGACTGACAGTGTCATACCTGTGTGTCTCAATTCAATGTACAGGAGTGCAGTCTTTGGCTGAAAAGATATTGGAGGAGTATCAGAGGCAAAAGGGTGTAAGTATATTTTTATGGTTCTGTAGCAAAACAAGGATATATAGTTTTTTTTCTTCCACTTATATATAAGCTCTACGCGTTCATGAGGAAAGGGAAAGTAAGTTTAAAATTATTAAAAACATTTTTATTATATGGATGTAACTAAAAATTTATGTTTTTCGCAATTCTTCCTATATCTGTGCTATAAGAAGTTGATTCATACCAAGTTTCAAGATTCTGAGTTCACGGGAAGTACCCTGTGGGTTTTGATTCCCTTGCGAGTGCAAGAAAATTCGGAAATTTGCAGCATAAACGGCTGTATCTTTTGATTGTGTTGGCTTTGAAGTTTGATTTTTTCACAGCTCCAAGGGACAGTAGACCTGAGTATTTGATATGAATTTCAGCTTGATACCTCCATGCGTTCCTGAGAAAAAGGGTCTTGACACACAGACGGACGGACAACGAAGTGATCCTATAAGGGTTCCGTTTTTTCGGTACGGTACTGTGGTTTTGAGTTCGGTTTTGAGGTAGGTAGGAACCCTAAAAATGAACTAAGACTTGTACAGTCAATTTTTTTTAAAGGTATCGAAACATGGTACTGCTATACAAATTCCTATTAAAATTTTGAAATAAATAAAATTTTTAAGAGAAAAGCTAGAGTCGTAAAAATAATATTGTTCACCTTCTTTAGAGTTTTTGAATTTGAATGCCCTGAGGGTTATGTATGTCATTTGAGCAAACTGACCCCACATGCCACATCGTAAAAATAGAGAAATAAGCTCTAATAATCCTTTTTCTGCTTTGTTGCAGGAAATTGACTTAAGTTTATCTCAATACGTTTGCATGGCTGTGTATCAAGCTTGTAGGTGAGTCATTTAATTAGATACTAGATAATACCTGTGATTTTGCCCTCATGGTTTTGTCCCATAGGAATTAATGGTTTTTTAGTGTTAGAAGTACTAACATATCTCGAATCCATTAGGATGACAGTTAGCATTCTATCCTTTTCTCTCCAGTGACTGCAATCATAACAGGAAAAGAGATAGCAAAACTATATTATCCTAGTAGCATCTGGATTGAGTTATAGCTGCATGCATCAAATCAAATTTTGTCAATATCGATTTAGGCATAAAAAGGTAACCAATAGAAACTTTTGCATTTATATAATTAGTATCAATTCTTGAAATATTTACATGAAGGTTTGGTCTTTGCATAACTAGCAGAATATGCTTAAGATTTTGTTTGATTCTGAATTTTATATTTTAGGTTAAACAAAGTTAAAATATCGAAAAGTAAACTGTTGGAAAAATCTAGACTAAAACCAGGACAGTGGGCAAAGTTGGAAACTGACTGGGCAAAAGTTGTAGATGAAAAATTTGCTACTGTTAAAAAGAGAGGTAGACCTCCAAAGAATGCAGAAATGCTCTCTACTGAAAGTGAAAAAATGGAGGTTGATGTACCCAGTCCAAACAAAGAGAAAGAAGAACCTGCGATAGAACTTTACGAGGATTGGAAGAAACGCATGCTCGAAACTGCTTATAAAGAGCTAAAAGAGATTGAAGAAAAACAGATAAAAGCAGAGAAACAGATATTACAAGAAACACAGAGATTAAAAGAGAAACAGAGAAAAGAAGAGAAAGAGAGGAAAATAAGAGAGAAACAATTAATGGAGAAAGAGTTTACCCCACCTAGGCGGTCGCCGAGGAAGACACCACAAAAGTTTTCGCCATACAAAAGTCCTAAGAAACCCGTTACAGCTATTAGACTTCTTTTTCCGAGAGAATGATCAATGTTAAATTTTTGTTACGGCTATCTTAGGCGGAATAAAAAAGCAGATGTTCCTATGTGTTGCATTTAAATAACAGTATTTTTAATGTATTTTGACATAATTATTTAAATAAAATGGTATTTGACGAAAAATTGCATTTTAATCTCTAAATTATCACAAACCTAAACTATGACAAACTAAATTCTATATGGTCATGCATGATCATTGATCAATCATCGACATCATGAAAATAATTTTTATAATAATTTATCTTGTTATAACAATTTTTGTAAATGAAATCTCTTCAAAAGGATCGAATAACACAATTGATCAAGAAGTAACTTTCGACAACCCATATAGGCCGTCTTTGGTCTACCCTACATCTCTAGGGTTTCTTTTTATATTTGCGACACTCCTTGTCGGTGTTGTTATAAGAACTGTAATGCTATGGACAAGCATGTGTATTCCCTACAGAGTTGTGATGTTCTCAATTGGAGGATTCGCAGGATTCTGTGCCCATACATATCCATCATTCAGGCCAATCGTCCAGATATGCTATATCGACGTGGATTTGCTCCTACTAGTATACTTGCCAATAATGGTTTTCTATACGTCATACACAGTGGATTCTCATTCGTTTTGGAAAAGCTTTCCCCAAATATTACTTGTTGGAGTACCTGGAGCTTTATTGACAGCTTTAATGGCTGCTTTTATGGCGTATTACTTGATTGAATCATCCTGGAACTTTCCAACAGCTCTCTTGTTTGGAATAATTTGCTCTCCAATATATCCAATGGAAGTTGTTAAACAGTTAAGAGAATTGTCTAAAGGGAAATATATAAGCGTCCTACTTTTGGGAGAAGGATTGATTGGAGATGCCACCGTCATGATTGAATTTACGGCTGTTTTTGGATATTTGGCACTCGCAATAACTGAAGCTTCTCAGCTAACATTATTACTTCTTCGGTTTGCTGGAGGTGGTGCGTTATTGGGGATCGTTATCGGCAAAACGATATCGGCATTTTTATCTTTGACGTATTACGATTTGCCTTGCGCCGTGACTTTAACTTTAGCTGGGGCGTATCTTACGTTTTATATTGGAGAGAAATATTTCTACGTTTCTGGTTTATTGGGAACTGCGATAGCTGGTGTGATTGTTAGCAAACGCAAATCAACACTTGCTTCAGATGTTGAACAAGTGGTTTCATACTTCTGGAGTATATTAGCGCATATTGCGAATACCTTGGTCTTCACGATCGTCGGTGTTGTCATTTTTGAGAAAGTGAGTTACGTTATCAGCGTCCGTCAAGTGGCTTTAGTCTTCGTCACGTACACGACTGTGTACTTCTCAAGACTATTGGTGTATGCCATAATGACACCTATATTAAGGCATATTGGGTATGGGATGTCGTGGCAGCATTCGTTGGCATGTGTTTGGGGAGGCTTGAGGGGTCCACTGTCCCTCTGTTTGGCGTTGATTGTTTTGCAAACACCAGGCATAGCGGACGCAGGAGAAGTAAGCAAAATGCAATTTATATTTTTTTAACGAAGATATAAAAATATAAGCTTTTATGTTTAAGCCCTTTTTGGATCAATGAAAATTTTAATTTATTTACAATCCACATCTTGGTTATTACCTGACTTTTTATTATATGAAATGTCTGATACATTGAAAATTTTTATTCCCAACCGTTATCTTCCTCGAATTTTCTCTTTTGTTATAATTTTATTACATTTATATTATTAGATTCATTTTCTAGATATTCATAATTCAGACAGCGGGCCTTGTGCTTCTATCTTTGCTTGTCAACGCAACGACTATGTATAAAGTGTTGAAAGTGCTTGGCTTAGCTGAAATATCTTTGGCCAAGAAGGCCAATATGACCAATTGTGTGAAACGTATCATGTCAACGAGAGACCGCTGCATTTCTATGTTAAAGATCGACAAGTTCCTTGCGGATGCTAACTGGGATCTTGTGCAAAAAGGTAAGCTTAATCGCTTAAATAAAATTTTTACTGTCTAAACTTTTAAACACTTATCTTTCGCGTTACCTGTTTTGATTTTACTCATCGTGACTCGCAAATTTAAATCTGGACCGCGTAAGATGGAAATAATTTGGAGGAGGTCAGCATTTACCTACAGAGTTGCAATAGCATAAGATGATGATAGGAGTCATAACTACTCAAGTAATAATTTGTCATACTAGCCTCTTAAGCAGTCACATACTTTTCTTGGACTTTAAGACACTATTGCTGACAAAGTTCTTTGCTCGAGAAATAAACACCGTAAACAGGTTTAATACATCACATTTTGCGATTTATATTTCATGTTTATGAAATAAAGCCGCCAAAAATCTTGCAACTCAGATTCTTTTGTTGGTGAAATCCATGTATAACTTGCGAATTATTTTTAACTAGCTGATGCCCGCGACTTCGTCCGCGTGGTGTAAGTTTTTAAAGTCCCCCGGGAACTCCTTAATTTTCCGGGATAAAAAGTCAGCCTATGTCACTCTCCAGGTCCTCAACTATACCCATGCCAAAAATCACGTCGATCCGTTGCTCCGTTGCGGCGTTATTGAAGGACAAACCAACAAACAAACACACTTTCATATTTATAATATTAGTATGATTTCTAGGAACAACAATCAAGCATCCATACCAGATTCAAATGTCGCGAGATGAGGACACCGACGATGACACGTATATGGGCTACCATTACACCACGTGTCCAGACTGTGAGAGGGAAATACCTAATGAGCCCACGAAGAAGGAGTTTGCGGAAATGATGAGGTCTGTACCTACTTCCTACTTTTTTGAAGTGAAATCTTCTTTAGCCGCGTTGAGCACTTTTTGGTAGGAGAAAATCTTATGGGTTCGCGTCACCGACATGCTCGTGACGTACCTATTGTGCAACATTAGTGATGTGTTTAACTTTACAATTAGGTACCTAAAATTGAATGGATTTAGTTTTCACTTCTATCGGCAGTCCCTATGACTGCCAATTTTTTTTTTAAATGCACTACAAGTGAGCCCCTGACTGCGTTCTCACCTGATGGTAAGTGATGATGCGGTCTAAGATGGTGGCGGGCTAACCTGTTAGGGGCATGGCAGTTCTATTTAATCCATACCCCTTATAGGTTTCTACACATCGTACCAGAACACTAAATCGCTTTGCGGCACGTTTTTGCCGGTATGGTGATAACGCCACACCCGAAGTCTCCCACCAGGCCAGACCAGGGAAAATTCAGAAATTATAAATTCCCAAATCGACCCTGCAAGGGATCGAACCTGGGACCGCACGTTAAGACAACAGCGCTCAACCCTGCGCCAGGGAGGTCGTACTATTTGAGCTTGGGCTCTGTGGGCGGCCGATGTGAAGATATTCCTGGTTTTCAACAACACAATTAAATAAAACAGGACAGAAAATGACTTCTTTTAGCAAATAAAACATTAAATATTTGACCAGGGAAGCAAATCAGCGGGTACTGAAAGCAATGAAGATTTCTTATTGGCGTCAATACGAACACGGTAAGATCAGCAAGGATGGGGTGAGGACTTTAGTGCAGGCTGTCGAGGTGGCTGCTGATGCGGATGACGGAAGGATCAACCTAGACCAACTGGGCAGTTTGTGGAGACCTAAGGTAGGTACTCGAGTACACAGACTTTAATATGCTTAAATGTGACTTGTACGATATTACGATAACGTAAACGAGGAATTCCAGACTGAAGAGTTAGTGACTTACTTTATGAATTTAAATACTAAACTAGCATTCTTGAAAGTCGTAACTCGTAAATCAAACGGCCTAGTTAGATATGTATTTCAGTTCAATAGTGTGATTAAAATACTGTCGAATGCATACCAGTTGTAATTCAAACGGAAATAAATATTAGTTTTTAAAAACTAAATAATTTCGACTCGATATATTTGGATCTGAGTAGGTAGGTACATTCAAAACTATATTCTAGAATTTGGAATTTTATCTGATGCATTTATCAGAATCCTATATTTTTTCTTATGTTGATATTTTTAAAGATGTAGGTAGTGTATGGTCTTTTGTCAGGCATATTAGTTTACCACCTTGCTACTTATTTAAGTTTCAAGATGTGTTTCAAATTAATATTTACTTGATATCTGCTCTTTTGAAGGCTCATGCAGTTTGGCTGCGGCGTAAGCTAGTAGACATGATGATGCCAGACCCAGCAAACGCCCAAATCCCACGTACGTCCTGGCGTCAATGGTGCTTCAATCTAGTATCCAGCGTGTGGTTCGATGGATTTATCTATGTGATGATTTTGTTGAACACGCCTGTGATACTTTGTGAAGTAGTGCTGAAACCGCCTGTGACGCAGAGCGTTACTTTTACCATCAAGGTGCTTAATTTGTAAGTGAAGAAATTATACTTTTGTAGCCCTTTATCAAGCTATTTTCAATCGTCAAAAGGTTACAACGAATCCTTCACTATACCTATAGTTCATCTCTGTTTCTTAAAGACTTGTTTAGAAAATTGCATCGCAAATACCAGAAAGATGTGGTAATGTTAATAAGTTAACATTACCACATCTTCTTTCCTGATTTTAATGATCTGTCAACTCTATTGAAACACTTCATTTTTGCGGTGGCTAGGTTAGTTATATTAAACTACAGGGCGACCGCGTATCTTTTGCATCAATCATCGATGCATCGCAATCACCTCCGATTGGTATAATTTATGGTATTCTTGCTGCGTCAATGGATTTCGTCCAATAGTGGAAGAGTGTTAACCAACCAGAAGTGATTACGATGTATGATTGATGCAAAAGAAACGTGGTCGCCCTGCTGATTTATCATTTACATAGTCACATATAGTTTCACCTTTGTCTTTAACTTTATTTTAGATTTTTCTTCATTATCTATTTCATGGAAATGTTGGTGAAGATCTTCGGTTTAACCATTCGTGGATATTTCAAGTCGCATTGGAATAAGTTAGATTTTTTTATTATCCTTATGGCTACATGCGGTGAGAATATATGGCTTTTGAAATACACTAAAGTTTCTTGTTTCTAACTTGTTATACCTTTGTTACAAATGTTGTTCAGGTCCACTTAATTCAACAAAGTTTTTCAAACAATTTAAAAAGTAGTTCATAAAATTGGTAGTTGCTTCTCTTTTAAGACAGAAGTAGGTATTCAAATTCTCCTACACTTTCTCTGGTCGGATTGTCGGCCAAGCTTATAAGAATTTTGTTGATTCTGTTTAAGATTTGATCTTAGACATAATAGATGCTGTAACGCCATGGGATAAGTGGAACAATTTAAACTCGAGCGTGCTTACTGCGACTAAATTGTTAAGGATGCTTCGATTCTTAAGATTATGCAAGTTGGCCAGGTAAAGTGGGATTTTAATATTTAACAGTTATATTTTATAACAATCATCAATAGTTTTCTATTCCTCACTGTTTTAATATTCTTTCAGGGTGTCAGTTCCTAAAATCATGGCTTACATCGACAGAATGATAGATTTACAATTAGCATTTGGTTATGACGTTGGGAAAGTGAGTTGCTGTTTCCATTTTCGTCATAGATTCTAGAAATTTCTAATTCAATATTGAATTGAAAATTGAATTGGAATCTATAATTTTAGGGCTTCGTAACTGGTGAACAAGAAGTATGTTATCTACTTCCACAATTAGTTGATAACAAACAAATACAAGAAACTCTTTACAATAAACTTGAAGTTGATAGGTAAGTTATATCTTAGTTTAGCAGGATAAAAGGTATCCTAGATTACTCCTTAGTCCTCGCAAACTCACGTGAAAGTCCATTCAAAAACCATTTATTAGCCCAAACGTAACAAAAAAATTAAAAAAGTACATTATACATAGGTATATTTGGGTTCAAGTGATGATATGAGCTTAGGAAGCACAGTCGCAATCACAGTAAAGCGTTTGTATAGATTTTGCATGTAAATGTGGAGTAATACAAGGTGGTTCACTGAGTCCACTACTCTTTCTGAATGATATTACGGTCAATGTTGATGCAATCGATTTGGATCAAATAAGATCAGGTTAAAAATTGTAATCTACTTTAAAATATTTTAAATAATAGGTTAACGGTAACACGTCAGCTAGGATTATTACAAAGAGATCGACCATGGACAGCAATAACTGTTAAAACGAGGCAAGCTACTACGTCAACTTTGAATATAATGTTACTGGATGCAATGCAATTGAAGGAGGAAGGTGTGTCAGATTACATGTTGTAAATTTCTGAATACCTACAATTCAAAGTTATGAAAACAATTTATCAAATTGATGGGCGTTTTGTTATGTACTTAGATTTGTAAAAAGTTCGCTTTCCGCTTTTAAGGTTTCCTAGATGAAGTAGAATATCGATTGTTGGTAAACGCTATACAAGAAAAAGTGCAAATGTGTCGTCATAGAGGAAGTTTAGTAGCTCCTGCTTCGCCTGAAGTAAAATTGTTTTATGTTCTTATCGTTGTAAAACTTTCTATACAAGCTGTATTTAAAGAATTTACTATATATTTAATAGACGCAGTTACGTGCGGTGTCTTGGTTGCAAGGAAATGAACGGGTTGCTGATTTCTTTATAGAGAACTCTGAAATTAACAACTATAACATAAATGATATTCTTGTATCTCGAGGTGAGTGTTTTTACCACTTTTTTATATGATTATAAAGATTAGATCTTTATTATGAACGTTATATTTAGTAAGGGCATGAAATGAACGATGATTATTATTACTCCGTTCCATCGTGGGTAAAAGTTTTTTGGTAATTTTTAGGTGACCACCCAAAAGGTCTCTACATTCTAGTATCAGGCCTATGTGAAGCCACTTACATACCGCCAGAAGAGGACCTAGATGAGGCTATACCTAATTACGAGTTCAGAACAGATCTCAAATTTGCGGAACCTAGCAAGGATTATATTGTTTCAGGGAATGTCATTGGAGTTTTGGGGGTACATTTTTAGTCTATTTTATTTAAGCATCATTATATTATGTAGTATATTCTAAAAGAATAGAGATGGGAAGGATTTCTTTAAAGGGTTCTTCCGTATCGTTTATGCAATATTAATGCCCACAGGTTCTTACAAATCGACCTTACAGTTACACGGTACGTTGCGATTCAGCAGTACAAGCGTATTTCATTACGATGACAATAGTTAAGGAGGCTTTTAACTTATCGCCACATCCTATTATGGGGTTAGTTTTTAATTTATACTTCAGATCATTTTATTTGATATCCTTTGAGCATAGATTATTCTAAACGGTCAAGTGACCCCATCAGGTTAAGAATGTTATGAATCGTTTACGAATAATTTCCATTTTTCGGATCATAATAATTATTGTCAGATGTTTAACAAATTAATTATGGTATTTCCATTTTCCTAGCTAGTTTCGGTTGCAGTTCCATTTAATACAGCATCAAAATTTTGTAGATTAGAAGCGGCAATGTGGCGGGAAATCGGTATAAAATTATCTGTGATGATTTTGCCTATGGTACCAGCATACCACGGCTGGTCAAGTGAGAAAATCAGCATGCGATTAGAACACGGCTTCGTACCTTGTCTTAAGGCTTTTAAGGTGCACTATTTATAACTTAGCGAAAGAAGTAGAGTTCATAATTCTACAATATTTTTAAACAACTTCTGAAAAAGAGGAGATTCTCAATTTTTGCTCATAAGAATGCCCGTTACTTGGATATTTTTAGGATGAGTAGGTAGGATATACAGCTGGTACATGTACAAATCATTATTTATCAGCAATAACTTTTCGTCTCCCATGACAGTAGCTCGAAAAACTCATATTAACTGCCCTATAAACGGCGTCTTACAAGAGACCTATATCCATCATTGGTCATCAATCTCTTGAAGGTTGAAGAAACTTTTTTAGTGACGGGGCGTGTCGAAAGCCTGTCTCAAAACCTTTTTGTGATTTTTTTAAAATTGTGAACTACGAATAACAATAGATTGTGAAGCGAAATCTTTCTTTTATAGAAAAAAATAAGTATAGCATATTTTTTACCAGATATTCGTGGTAAACGAGCTTATGGAAGATATCATACTGTTGGATGGTGTGTGTCAAGACATGGCTACGAGGGAGGTGTTCCAACCACCTTGCTATATCCCACGGTATCTAAACGTTCCTTCCATTCACTCCAGTCCTTTACCTCACCAATCTAGGTATTAGATTTTTTTAAATCAAAGAATAGTCTTGTGCTTGCTGGGTTCGAGCGCGCTTGCCTAGAAGATGCCTATTCGCTCTTGCCTTAAAGGTACTTAAGTTACACGCATATTTGCAATAATATTTTTTTACTGTTTTTTAAGTTTTACTAA
Organism: Erebia epiphron; assembly: GCA_963932025.1. Taxonomy (NCBI): domain Eukaryota; kingdom Metazoa; phylum Arthropoda; class Insecta; order Lepidoptera; family Nymphalidae; genus Erebia; species Erebia epiphron. The sequence goes on from OZ009948.1 coordinate 6,006,306, forward strand.
TTTTTTTGCTGTAAACTTATATGAAAAGTTAAGCAGACCGGAACAATTGAATAATCATACTTTTCTGAAACACATAATAGGTATAATATTGGGCTGTTGAGTCGTGCTATCCTTTTGTGTAGGCAAAGTCAGTCTACTTTGTTTTTAGATCTATCAATTCAGATAACAGATTTATGTTATAGAACTTAATATGCACTAATGTATTCCAATCCTTTGTAAGATCACACAAATATGGTTAACGCAGGACGGCGCATCGTCTTATATTCCCCAAGGCCTCGCAAATGGTTGTGAGTAGCTCGTGTCCAGAAACCAAGTTACTGATCGTGCCAGCTAAAGACACAGATGACCTGGACCTCATGGAAGATGAGGTGGACGATTTACAATGTGAACTGGTGAGCGGCAAAATTCTGTGGGAACTCTGATTTTCAGGGGTAGAACTAGAAAGTAACCAGTGAGGCCAATAATTGGTGTTCACGTTGCGCTTCTCGAAACGAATTTTGCCGATGCGACTTATAAAAGTGGACAGTGGTATACCTGTACTAAGGTATACATGTAATTTAATGAATATGTATAGGTATCAAACGTATCATCACGCTGTTTGTACCACAAAGTGGCCAGGAAGCTTTCGTCCGATTCGCGCGGCAAGAGCACCATGAGGATACGGAACAAGCGACGCCGGGGCACCAAACGGGTCAACTATAGGGAATCCGTCTGGGGGAATAAGATATGTAAGTATTATACTTATCCTACCTAATAGGTACCTTAGGCTGCAATTACACTTTTAAGTTTTTACGTAATCAGCGTACGTAATATAACTAATAGTCCAATCATTTGGTGCTCAAAAAGGGGGTTACCTGGAAGTTTTCCGAGAGTTTTGAAAATTGGTGATTTTTTAGATTTCGACTTTTTACGTTTAAAAGGTACTGATTTTATTGCCTATTGAATTTTATTACCAATTGAATTTTTCAGCTACAGTGACTGCAGCGCCATCAGTGATCAGCACTCATAGTGAAAAGGAACTCACTTCGAAATATTACGTCAAACCAAGTTACGTGGATATTATGGTGAGTTGTAGTAACTAGAAGTACTTAGTTATATTCTACTTGTGTCAGTGGCGTAATGTATATAGGGTCTTGAAGCTAGCTAGGGCTTTAAATTTCCCTCGGGAACCCTTTAATTTTCCGGGATAAAAAGTAGCCTAATCATTCTCCAGGCACTCAACTATACCATGGAAAAAATCACGTCGGCTCGTTGCTCTGTTGCGGCGTGATTGAAGAACAATCAAACACACTTTTGTATTTATAATATCAGTATGATTACGGCCGATGCGTTTCTTGTCGCTTATGAAAAAGTTCGTCCATACAAATTGCAAACGCAGAAGGCGATTAGGCGTAGACTAGATATGACACCCGTGACTTCAACCGCTCGGATTTATTGACTACTAGCTGATACCCGCGACTTCGTCCGCGTGGATTGAGGAGTTTTAGTTCCCGCGGGAACTCTTTAATTTTCCGGGATAAAAAGTACCCTATTATTTAATCCGGACTTCTAACTTTACGTCTGCAAAATTTCAAAGCAATCGGTTCAGTAGTTACGGCGTGAAAGCGGAACAAACATACAAACAAACTCACTTTCCCATTTATAATATTAGTAAGGATAAGGATTAGTAAGTATTTCGACGTTATCGACCTATTTAACTAATTTATCTACTCCAGCATCGAAAAGTTCCAATTTCGAATTTGACAACTATATCGAATTGAACCCTCTTTCGTGTTTGCTTCTCATAACGATACAGTTCATTGTATGGGAGCTGTATCGTTATGAGTCGTAGCCTTTGATTAGGTATATAGAGATGGATGTGTTACATTTTACTCAATTATAGTTATACGATGCATTTTGTTAATAAAACATGTACTACTATGTTTTGACTAGTCTTACTTATTGAAAGCTACGTTTTTAGAATGAGACAGGTGTATTATGTTATTGCGTGAACGTGTCAGGCAATTGTCATATGACGTCATCAAATTTTGCTATTGAAGCCAATTTTTATGTACCTTTATATGGCGTCTGTATTGCTTCCGGTGTTTTGGTTGTGGCTAATTACCAGTTTTGTGAATATTTTCATAATATTTTTATGTGTTTTTGCTTAGTTTTGTGTAATCAACAATGGTGAAGTGCTCAGTTGTGGGGTGTCGTAATAATAGTATTGTAAAACGCCCAGGAATTTCATTTCATGAGTAACATAGTTGTTTTTATTTTTCTTTTTGTGGCGAGTATTTTAAGTTATTTCAACTAATTATAGCTTAGTTTCTTCTTTACTGAATCCAAAACACGTAAATTTTTGCGCTATCCCTGAAAATTTGGATTATTTCATTAGTTTTTGTTTGAGTGTTTATATAGTGTGGGGATTGTATTGTTTACAAATAAATTGAGTATCGATAAAATTAAAATTTCATATCACTCTTACTGTTTCTCACTCAGAGGGGTAGAGAGATGAAATTGAACAGTCAGCTTCTACTTATAATATTGCCAAACTCATTTTAGGCTGAAGCGATGATAACCTTGTGATTAAGACACCCGATCTCCGGGATGGTGTCTCGTATTCGAAAATTACAGTGTCTATTCAAGTGGTTTTTGGTCCCTTCATTGCAGTTATTATGTATCATTTTAACTAATTACTATTTTTGACTGCCTCGTTGGTCTAGTGGTTAGCATAGTCGACTGCGGATCATGAGGCCCTGGGTTCGATTCCCGGTAGGGCATAAAAGTTAGGTATTGGGTTTTCAATTAAGAAATTCTCAGTGCCAACCCGGAGTTTCATGCAAAATTTCACCCCCTATTTCACCCCCGTAGGAGTGTAATTTTGAAAAATCTTTCCTTATTGAGCGCCTACGTCACAAAAGGAACCTACTGTCAAAATTTCAAATTGCTAACCCCAGCGGTTTAGGCTGTGCGTTGATCCCTTAACGATTTAGTATAGGTACTTTCACTCCACTCTTCCATTTAGTATAGGTACTTTCTGAAATAAACACCTCCATATATTTTTTCTCCGAAAAATTATTGAGAGTTCTTCTTTAAAAACAAATTTTGAAATGGAACCGCACCCGCCCGCGTAGACCGCGCGGCCCACTGTCTACTTACTTGCTCTCCTTCTATCCTAGTGTTTACTGCCTACGTGTTCTGAAGTAAACAACACACTGCTATGCTAGCGAGCACAGTGGAAGCGCCAGAGTGCCACGCATCCAACAAACGTAAAAAAAATTCTCATAAGAAAACATAAAACAGAGACCCCTTAAATATCTTAAAGGGGCTTTTAATGTAAATTAACTTACCAGACATGCATACAGTGTAAGAGACTGTTGAAGTAAAAACACAAAGAAACCTTCCTTAGTTGATTAATATCAATATCATACCACTGACGATCGGGTACCTTTGGGTGCCATTGAACTTCGCCATCTTGGCTTTCCTAACAGCAAACCGACAATTCTTCCATACAGAACAAATCTTGTAAAAAAACCGCATCAAAGTCTTGCAAAGTTCTACACTTGTAAGCCTCTTCAATATTCGTCATACATTTTCTATGGAAAAATAAATTCCGCCATCTTGAATTTTTTCCTGTTCATCATTCACGCGGACGGGGTCGCGGGCACCAGCTTGTTCATTATAAAATACGAAAACTAGTGTATTTCAAAAATTTTGTTTAATTATTTATTAATTATATTTTGTTAATTTTATATCGAGTATATACTTAAGTATCGACATAATCAAAGGTATCGATAATTTCAGCCCTAATGCCCGCATTAAGCTCCGCCCATGCGCCATTTTAAGGTTATAGGAAGCTTCAATGAGGGCTACCGTTTTTATGCTCACTAGTTGGCGCCACTTGCGAGTAAGGTCCTGAAGTATAGCTGTATATTCGGTAAACAAGCATATTTCTGAAAAAAAAGAACTCTTTTTTAAATAGTAAACATACAGGAACCAGGGAAATACTAACCTATGAATTAGCTGTTCGAAAGAATCCGCTTAATTTTGCACCTATTTTTCATAGCTACGCTTTCAAAGCACAGAGCACTGGCATTCTTTGGCACGTATCTTACATCTTCCATAATTAATCGGTTATTGCTGAATATTCATAACATTAATTAAATAATTAGACCCGCGATAAAAGCCCAGTGATATTTGACATTTCGGGGACCTCACACTACACTAGCGCCCCTAGCGGCGAATTTAAACGCGGTAGCCCTGATTTAAATATGTTAGGGCACATCCTTCTGTATATACCTAATCAAAGGTCGTAGCTGTATCGATATGGTTATCTTCATAAATAGGATACCTATAGCTTAGCGGCTCTGGGTTCTGGCACTTTTGGTTTTTATTAATTTATAAAGTAAAAAATTATAAAGACGTCCTTGTCGTAGATAAAATCTTGTATGCAACTGTACGTAATTAGTCATTAGGGTTCCGTAGCCAAATTTGGCAAAAACGGAACCCTTATAGATTCGTCATGTCTGTCTGTCTGTCTGTCCGTCCGTATGTCACAGCCACTTTTTTCCGAAACTATAAGAGCTATACTGTTGAAACTTGGTAAGTAGATGTATTCTGTAAACCGCATTAAGATTTTCTTACAAAAATAGAAAAATAATAATAAATTTTTGGGGTTCCCCATACTTAGAACTGAAACTCAAAAATTTTTTTTTCATCTAACCCATAGGTGTGGCGTATCTATGGATAGGTCTTCAAAAATGATATTGAGGTTTGTAATATCATTTTTTTCTAAACTGAATAGTTTGCGCGAGAGACACTTCCAAAGTGGTAAAATGTGTGTCCCCCCCCCGTAACTTCTAAAATAAGAGAATGATAAAACTAAAAAAAATATATGTTGTACATTACCATGCAAACTTCCACCGAAAATTGGTTTGAACGAGATCTAGTAAGTAGTTTTTTTTTAATACGTCATAAATCGTAAACCGCAATTTACCTTTCATTCAATCAACTCAAATATTTAAAAAAAACATTTAATTTAAAACTTACTACAGGTTTGTACGGAACCCTCGGTGCGCGAGTCCGACTCGCACTTGGCCGGTTGTTTTAATTCTCGTACTATCCTATTTTGATACTCGGCAAGCCTCGTATCAAAAAACAGCACTCGAATTAAAATGACCCTCATTACGATACAGTTGCATAAATAGCTATAATAATTTTGATATTTAATAATTTTTTACAGCCAGAGAAGCTTGAACAACCTAAGCGACGATGTAAGTTACGTATGCATTTTTTTAGATATTTGAATGTCGTTGTGGTTAAGAATAAAATTATTATTAGTACCTATTTAGGGTAGGGGGGGGGGGGGGGGGGCTCAGTCAGTAGCAAGTCGGCGGTGTTACATCCCTTATGGCTTAAGAACGTAAGCCGTTGGTCCTGCGCCTTATCTCTCTCCGGGCGTGTCTGATTGCCGTGCCAACGAATATAACGCACTGCAATATAGGTACTGCGTAGATTGGCTGCCGTGGCCAAGGTTCTACCAGGTAATAGGTAGGTAACAAAGCCAGTAAACGCATTGACGGTCCCTCTGGTACTTACTGCAAATGTTAAAGGACGGCGGTAAACAGAGTTCACATACCGTTTATGGTTTGTGACATTCAATATTTTAAATTAGTTATCATGTTTGTAAGACAATTTAAATTGATTTGGTTCTTTTTTTACTGTAAATGTACAGCTTCAGGTGAATTGAGGCAAACCTTTTCATCGGCGAATGCTACATCTCAACCATCTTCTTCGGTGCCTCAACAAATATCGGAAGTGGAGGTAAGTACCTAATGCTTGCTACGCCACCAATGCACGAACCAGCCCCCGATTGTGTAATCGTTTGTCAAACGTATAATTCGACCTGTTTAAGGAGTTCATACTTCATAGATGCCTGCACGTCAAAAAGCATGTATGAACTCCTAAAACAGTTCGAGTAATACGTTTTAAGCTGTCAAATGATAACGATTTGCTCAGACAATTGGGCCTCTGGTATCAATAATCCGACATGGCTAAGACACAAGTTCTCAAGTATCGGTCCTGAGCATAGATTGACCGATACTTGAGAACTTGTGTCTGACCCGTTGTCCTAGGTGAGCGACAGAAGCGACCCGACGCGATGCGACGCCAGAAAACAGACGTCTCTATATCTAGTCCGTCAAACTTGTCTTTTACCCGGTTAAACTAATTTTTATGCCTGTTTTTTGTTTTGTGGTATTTTTCACTAGCTGATGCCCGCGACGTCCGCGTTATACCTGTTTTCAACCGACTTCAAAAAAAGGAGGAGGTTCTCAATTCGACTGTTTTTTTTTAGGGTTCCGTACCCAAAGGGTAAAAACGGGACCCTATTACTAAGACTCCGCTGTCTGTCTGTCTGTCTGTCTGTCTCCAGGCTGTATCTCATAGACCGTGATAGCTAGAAAGCTGAAATTTTCACAAATGATGTATTTCCGTTGCCGCTATAACAACAAATACTAAAAATTAAAAAAATATATAAGTATATTAAGGGGGGTCCCCATACAATAAACGTGTTTTTTTCGTATTTTTTTGCTCAATATTAAAAACGGTAACAGGTAGACGGTTCAAATTTTCACAGAATATTAACTTGTATATTACCTTTCAAAATAAATAATTAAATATCAATAAAGTAAATATTAAAGGGGGGCTCCCATACAACAAACGTAATTTTTTGATATTAACAGTAGGTAAACCTCTACAAACAAAGTTAGTTTTGCGGTTCATTAACAAAGGTAATTATACCTACTTCTTGAGTACGGAACCCTCGGTGCGCGTGTCCGACTCGCACTTGGCCGGTTTTTTTTAATGTTTGTTACCTCAGAACTTTTGACTGGGTGGACCGATTTGGATGATTCTTTTTTTATTTGAAAGGGCATACTTCCCATGTGGTCCCATATAAATTTTATCGAAATCGGTCGAGCGGTTTTTAAAATAACAATAAAATAAGTACTTTGTATAGCGTGTGCTTGTTGTTGTAAGGTTGGCGCGGGAGTTTGAAGTCGGTTGTTTAAAAAGAATGTTTTATATTAAATTATTTGTTTTGTGGTATTTTTCACTAGCTGATGCCCGCGACTACGTCCGCGTGGATTGAGGTTTTTTGTTCCCTTAACTCTTAATTAGTCCTAATGGAATTTTCCAGGATAAAAAGTAGTCTATGTGTTATTCCAGACTATAAATCTATGTCTGTGAAAAATTTCATCCAGATCCGTTCAGCCGTTCTGGCGTGATTGAGTAACAAACATCTATCCACCTAAACTTTCGCATTTATAATAATAGATACTTTAGTCTTTAATATTAAATGTATGGATAATTAACAAATATTAATAGGACAAGGCGAGTTTTACAATGAATATATTAAGCACTTCGCCCTTTATTAACCGACTTCCAAAAAAGGAGGTTCTCAATTCGGCGCGTATGTTATTTTTTTATTTTTGGTACTGCTGTAAAGAAAAGTGGAGTCAGGTTTTGTCACTAATGTGGCATACTTTTTCTATGTCTAGAAATAATGATATTACTCATATTTTCACTCCACAGATCTACAACACGATGCTGTCCAATAATAAACGGAAGTCGACCGGGAAAAATTGAGTCTCTTTATATTTATAAATATTTTAAATAAAGTCGTTTATTAAGGTAAAATCTTCGTTACTTAAAGAAAATATTGTTTTTGTACAAGAGGAGTAATAAAAGAGTTACATACCTACATTTTAAATTTTTTATTTAAGACTAAAAGAAAATTTAAGAAAAAACATAAACTTGGTCCCAAATGTCAACACATTTCGACCAATCAATCTTTAGCTGTTAGTATTATTTTAAGTTAATTTTTTTAATATTATTAAAAAATCATAGTAACTGCAACCAATAATAAACAATTTAGCACCAATTTACCCTAGTAAAATAGCATCCTTTTTTAAACTTTTTTTGCTACTAAGTAATATTTTCAACTTTTTAATTGTTTTTTAATGTGATAGAACTGAATACAATAGGTTTTATTAAAAAAGAAATGCATAGGAATGTAAATTGAAGAAAAAAAAACACTTTGTTTTCGAGATTTGAGATGCACAGTAACTAGTACACCACCTCAAAGCTTGCTTAAATGAATAAAGAATAAAAATATAGCACTTTTACCAAACAAAACATTATACTATCATCTGTTATCTCTTTATCAGTTATTTAATGGACACACTTTAACTTATTTTTATATATTATATTATTCTTATCATGTCTTGAAAAACATACTAATACAATATTATTATGTTATACTTTTACAATTACATAGAAACCTTATTAGTTACATGCATCAAGGAAACTGGGTTTTTTTATATTGTCGAAGAAAGCTGTGCCCATACATATTATTATTTTGTAAACTAAATACATAAGTAGATATATATAATTAAAATAACAAGTTTCAAAATATTCTATTATACTTATAGTTCTTCTAGAAACAAAAAATTATAAAAAAGTCATACTTTTTTATGTATAAAACAAATGTTACAAATATAGAAATTGCTGATATTGATTAGGTTGTTATAACAGGAGGATGTTATCCCGATACCACTCGAACATACGACAATAAATAAATTATTGACTTAGGAAATTCTTAATATACCAAACTAATCACTAGGCAAATCGATAGATTCAAGTTAGGTGTTTTAATAGAATAAAAAATCAATATGTTGTCTTTTTAAGTAGGCAACATGTTGGAGAGAAACTTATAATACAATTTGGACTTACCAAAAGTAGATAAGAGAAAAAAAATGCTTATGTTTTTCTCTATCAATAATTTTTTTTTTCGTTTACATCATCAACTCACCATTTTATCACAAAATGTAAATAACCTAATACTTTTTTGTCTTGTAGCCAAGTTTATATGAATATTAATGGCTTTTTTAACGTAATAAATATATACTTTACACAAAAACAAATTTTTCCTATCTCCCTCCATTGAATACACAACCTCAGACTACACATATCAATATAGATTAACAAATACGACTATTTAACACCTAATTTACACAGCTGTAAATATAAGAAAGTACATTAGATAATGGTCTTTTACAATAGCTATTTATTCAATCAACTATATTTAATTATTGAGCTGAACATTTTAAGTTTTTTTTTCATGTTGATAAATACTACAACCATATTACAATATTAATTATTAATAAAAATTACTTCCAAAAACAGAACAGAATAATAAATAACACTCGAATACTGAACCTGTTTATAGGACATGATATTTTTGACTATACAATAAAATGTAACAAAACAGTTCCAGAAGTTGTAGCTTGCCTAAACTTGCTTGAACTTGCTTGAATGTTTTCAATTAAGTATCTTTGGGTATTTTACTGTATATTCAGGAACTAGCAGGGTGATTTTGCATTACAAATTGGAAGGTTCAGTATTTGGTTGTGTGATTTGAAATTAACATTTACATACTTATATACATTTTATAAAAACACCTAACAAAAATCACAGACACCAGGAAAAAGATAGACAGCCCAAACATTTTGTAAACACGTTTATCAGAAACTCTGTTATTTAAGGCTGTTTTTCACTTATTGGAGCCCTTCCCATTTATCACCAAACTTGTCATAAGACTGATTGATAATTACTATCATTAGATTAAATGCAGTTTTAGGTTTTAGAAAGAAATACTAATTCAGGAAGGCTCAACAATAGCACAAATTCAGCCAGTAACAATATTGATTGTCACAATGTATCACAACATCTATTCAATCCACCTCAGCTGTAAAAACTATCTATCCTTTTACTTGAGTCTGCACAAATCATATTACGACATTGATATGCTGTTTCCGACCTTCAAAAACAACCTACTTTCGTGGCTGTTGGATATTTGGGCAGGGCTTAACATTAACATGTGCCGGAGGCTTAGGGCTATGAGCGACCTGCGCGGCTTGCGGCGTAAAGTCCGCATTTCCTCTGTTAGGTGCTCCGGCAATGGACACAGGGTTGGTTGGCACTGCAGAGGGGCCACCGAGCCCAGTCAGGTCTTCATTAGCAGGCTCCTTGCCATCTCTAGTGTGAGGCAGCTTGTGCTGTGTGATTCTCATTCCTCCGGCTTTAACTGTGGAAGTTATAGATATGGTCAATGAGTAGAATCAACCCTTTTTATTCCACTACAAGTTAGCCCTTGACAGTGATCTCACCTAGAGGTAAGATGATGAAGTCAAAGATGGTAGCAGGCTAACCTGTCGACCTGACATGACAAATCTGGGTAACTATGGCCTCACAACACAGGCATATTTTAGCTGGGAGATGCTGCAGGCAAGGGGGACAGCAAGGTAACAACAGTGACCAAATCTGTCATGTTTGCTCCATTCTTTGAATATCAAGGGTAAAAAGTAATCTATGTGCAGAATGTAAGATATCTGAGATATAGTTACATAGTACAGTTGTCAGTACCCATCTTCAAAATCTGTGAGGATGAAAATCTAACAGAGACATCTATTTCACCCTTTTATAGTATAAATATTGTTACTAACAATTATTATTAATAGTGTGGTGAATGTAGCCTTTCATTTCTGATAAATTTTTTTAGGTACTTAAGTGTTCTGTAAGGTGTTATTTCATGAATCTTACAATACATGCGTAATTCGATACATGTTTTGTTCTATTACTCATCGATATGGTCTATCAACTGCTGACCTTGAGTTCTTTGTTTAATAACACTCGTATCATGACTCGTATGGAAACGGAAAAAATATCTATTTCAAGGTTATGCGCATGTATTTTTATTCTTGATAGAATTTGGGGTTTTAACGCAATTTTACAGCTCATACTCAGAGGAGCCAGTTTCCAATGTACAAATTACCTTTTAAGCTACTGCGTTCTTAAAAACTTAGAGCTTATTATTATGTAAAAATGAGCTAATATTTCTGTTGTATCGTGAGTAAACAAAGGTAAAACCTTACCTGCGGGAGGGTGTCCTGCTTTAAGTTGGGGGCTCTCCTCTGGTGTCGACATTGCTAGTGGCTTCAATGAAGTAAAAACAAATCTGCACAAGGTATAAAATCTGATAAGATTTGCGTAAATAATCGAAAACTGACAACGTGTAAGGACGCGAGAATGACACGGGCGCACTTTACTCTATTACAGAATGAGAATACAGATAAAAAAACAAAAACAACTCAAATTGGTGAACTTAAGAAGTGAAGTATCAATCATTATTACAGTCTCAATCGTTGTGATTGGCTATATTTATGGCATTCTTGCCGCGTCAATGGATTTTAGCCAATTGTAGAAGAGTACAACACTCTATGGTATATGGTATAAACCAATCAGAGGTGATTGCGATCGTTACATATAGTCACTATAGCTGTAATTTTTACTTAATTAGGCTGTTGAAGTTAGCCACAAAAAAGCCACAGGAAAAAGATTTTTAGTGTCTATGGAAAGGCAAAGTCTTCAAAGCGCCATCTATTGTTAAATAGAAGCTTTAACAGGTATTCAGCGCCATCCGTTGACAAGTAGATTCAACGGGTCAAAGTAGTCAGCGCTACTATTGAGGGGTAGAAGGTTTATTTAAGGCGAAGTCAATTTTGGTTTAACAGAAGGGGTGTGCGGCGACGCGACGTGCCGATTCTGTGGCCGATTACATCGCCTGAACCGAAGTGCGGAATCTAATCTACCGGCTACAGCTCCGCAGTCCGCGCGCGATGGATACTAATCTCATAGAGTAGGATGTATTTAATCTCACGCAGCGCGAAGATCACCGGCCTAGATTACCTAGATAGTAGATACTATTTCGGCACGAGACTGCGACTATATGCCTTACGGTAAAGGCAAATGGATGTTAGTGATAGTTTTAAAGTGAATTTTCAAAAAATATCTATGTAGGAAGGAATTAATTAGACAAAAAATCATTTCCAAGCCTTTATTCTCAACCTTCTTGGCGGTATAACCACATCAGTATCATCTCGGCCGGGTTTCGACATATCCTTTTGTATCTCTATTACCATTCGCAACATAAAATTGGTAACTTGTACACACGTTCCATCCCTTAATTTAGGGAAGTCCTTATCTGGAAAGCATTTTCCATTAACTGTGATGCATTGTTGGGTTAGGGATCCGATTAAACGTTTGATGATGTCGATTTTCTTTTGCGCTGCCAGCGGTCTTAGTCGAATAACGAAGCGTAGCAAATATTCAATTAGTATTACGTCCTCCTGAAAAGAAAAACGATTCTTTAAAAAGTTGGCGTTAAATAAACTTTATACTTAGCAGAATTCCTTGGCGCAGTGGAAAGCGCTGTGATTTCTTATAAGTGGGAGGTCCCGGGTTCATCCTTTAGCTAAAAACACTCCAAACGAAAATAAACTAAATCAAGATCGGTTCATCTGTTTGGGAGAACCAATATGCCACAGACAGATGCACAGAATATAGCATACGATAATCCTATGACACCCCTTTTTACCCGACTGCGGAACGCACAGGGATTATATCTTCATCAGTCTATACTCTATACATGTTTGCTTGTCCCTTGCAGCATCGCCAGTAAAAATAAAATAAAAACAAAAACTAAACGGACATAAAAAATTAGTTCCAATTTTTATGTCTGTGTTTTTGTTTTTATTTTATTTTCAATATATATATATACCTACTAGCGCTGTCACAGATAAGTTTGTCGGACTATAGATAAAAATATAGTACCTAACTAATACTTCGGACACGTTCCGAAAAAAGCTGCATAAATCATTATTAGGTACAATGAACTTTAAGTGTTATGATTGGCTTATATGAATTGATAGTATACTTGCTGCGTACCATTTGTAAGGCCATAATGCACATTTCCACGTGCTTACACCGGCCGACGATCGTGGAGAGGTCCTCCCGGTCCAGTACCGGCTGCTTCAGTCCTTCTAACCAGTCGAATAGTAAACATGTCAGTACTTCCGGGTCCTCCTGTATAAAACATACAAATTGATTATTATGAACCGCCCGGTAGGAAAGTTCTGAAAGTATGGGGGTGATACTTTTTCGTTTCATTGAATTTTCAAATCACAACGAATCTAAAGAAGTTTCACTTAAAAAATGCGTTAATGTTTAACTGGCAGAGGTTGGCTGCCAAACTATTTCTGCTCTAACCGTGCCAGCTCAGGCTTGTTGAAACTTAGACTGCATAATCGCGCACTTAACAAAAATAAAGAAGAAAGCTCAGCCACCTCTTCTTCAATGTTGGTCATAGCATCTTTCCTCTGATTGATTTCAGTCCGCAGTTGTCTGAGGTGTTTCCGTTTCTCCTCGGTAAGACCCTGGTGATCCATGATGAAAGCCTGAAAAAGATTTCCGAGGTATAGTGTAAGACCTTTGCAAGACGTACTGCCAAGCGATTTAGCGTTCCGGTATATGATGCCGTGTAGAAACCGATTGGGAGTATCTACGGGTTTAATAAAACTGCCATACCCCAAAGGTTAGCCCGCTACCATCTTAGATTGCATCATCACGTACCATCAGGTGAGATTACAGTCAAGGGATAGCTTTTATAATGGCGTAAAAAACTGTTACTTTTTAAGGTTGACTTGCGACCAGGAACTCTAGGGGACATGAAATCTAGGGGAAAAACCGTGAGGGTTTTCCCCGCACCATCTGTTCTTCGACCTCCCGCTGTGCCAGCTCTTTTTTCACGCACATGCAATCTGTGGATCTAAGTATCCACTCCCTTCGATGGTATTCCCATTCACCGTGACCCCATGTTGAAATTTAATGTATAAATTATTCTAAAGAGCGGAGTGCAGATGAAAATCTCTGAAAATTCCGCAATGCATTGGCGGTTCCTCTGGTACTCCACATCAGTTAACCAGTTGCCTGCTATTTCAAATTCAGGCATTAACTGAGGCTAAGCCAAGCCAAGCAGTGGCACGAAATAGAATAAATAAATAATAAATAAATAAATAAAGTTTTTATTGCGTTACATTCTTGAAGCATACAAAGCGTTGCTCCACCCTAGGTAAAAAGGCTCAATGCTTATTATATTAGGTGAGTACAAAGTATCTACCTAACCAATGCCTACCCTAGAGCTTCAAATACCGTGCACGCCACTGGATACAAGTGGCACATGCCACATGTATGTATCCTACGGAACCGGCAGGTTTCGAGCGTTGCGTCTTTGCCCTGAGCTCACTCAGACCTTTGTCCAGCGGTGGACATATTTGTCCATCGTCAAATAGGTACCCACCTCATAGACCAATACAGCTGGCAAGCTCCCTGCGGTGGCCCCGCCAGTTAGTCTACTCACTGATTCCAGGTTCCTCTCGATATCTTCTTCTATCGGGTCTCGCCATTCCACCATTGGTAGAGTTGGCACTTGCGCTGTTGAATTTAACATAGTTAGAACTTGAAAAATCGAAGATATTCTTTAAAAAAAAAACAAAGACTTGTTTTTAAAGAAAAGAAAGAAAGAAACAAAGACTTCAAACTCGATTCGCCTCGTCAAAGTAAAATAAGAAAAATAGGCGACGAATACTTCTTGAACCTGATTTCTTTATGTTCCAAAATTACTTTAGGAATTACCTCCCTTAAAACCAAATAAGAATAATTTAAAAAAGTACACCAACTTTTTGCGACTTCCTCGGGTGTCTGTAGTTCAGGCGGGCGGCCTTGCTTCAGTTTGTACGTCAGGAAGGACTTGTAGAAAGGCCTGTTTCTGACTCTCAAGTCCAAGCCACTGCTGCGGTGACAGCCGCACAGCTTGAGGAGGCGCTCGCAGAGACAGTACACTATCTGTAGGAGTTTTTTAAATACTGGACCAGCGATCTAATTTTTTCATATTATATTATATTAGATCTCTAATTTTACTGAAAACTAGCTGATGCCCGCGACGAACCGCGTGGAAACGTTTTCGTTCGACCGTTTTTTCTCCGACTTGCTTTACAAATCCGACTACCACGAAAAAGTCTTTTAATTTTTCGGGTTAATAAACCCACTAGGCCTATGACACTCACAATGGATTTCTATTGGTAACAGAATTTTCAAAATCGGTTCAGTAGATCCAGAGATTTCTCCCTACAACCTCAAAAAAATATTAATTAATAGTAACTAACTATAGATAAAATACAGCCTATGTTACTCGCGGATTAAATGTAGCTTTCTATAAGTGAAAGAATTTCTAAAATCGGTCAAGTGATTTGTGAGATTATCCATTACAAACAAACAAACAATCAAATCTTTTCCCTTTTGTTTAGATACGTAAGTAGGTACCTATATAGGCAAGTACACCAAATATTTAAACCGATGATATAGCTGATTGTTGGATCGCAACTGCCTAGAAACTGCGAATTCACTCTTTTGGAGGTTTCTTAATATAGTTAGCTAGTGGGGAAAGCGGAAGCCGTAGAATTTCGACTGTTTGTGATAGATGATGTTTACATTGTACGGTGTACCACATTTTGGTCAGTATATTAACAAATGATCCTATTAGGCCGCGCTGCGTCACCAAAATTATTCCAAGTTTTAACGACCTCCCTGGCGCAGTGTTGAGCGCTGTTGCCTTAACGTGGGAGGTCCCGGGTTCGACTCTTGGCAGGATCAATTTGGAAATTTATAATTTCTGAATTTTCTCAGGTCTAGTCTGGTGGAAGGCTTCAGCCGTGGCTAGTTACCACTCTATCGGCTAAGACTTACCCGTTAGGGTGATTTAGCGTTCCGGTACGGTGCCATGTAGAAACGGGGTATGGGTTTAATATAACTGCCATACCATCTAGCCCGCTACCATCTTAAACTGCATCATCACTTACCATCAGGTAAGATCGCAGTCAAGGTCTAACTTGTAGTGAAATAAAAAAAGTAAGTATCGTAGAAGTCAAAGTTGGTAATCGATCATTCTTTTCCAGCGAACGTGGTCTTATTAAAGATATTCAGCGTACCTTTGGCAGTTCTCTGAATGCTCTCTCCTCCGCCCCGTGCAGGGTCGCTCTCTGACGGTATAAATATTGACGGAGGGTGAACTCTGAGCTCTTGCGATCTTTCGTCAGCATTATTGGGTCCCTAAAAAATTATTGATGTTACTATTTGAATAGGGGAATTATTTACGTAACGTAAACGTAACGTAGTTCCTTAGTTAAGATGATTTGTGAAATGGTGATAATGAAAAAAAAAAACCCGGCTGAGTTTGTTTGCCTCTACCGCTATATTCCGCTTTTGGATTTTAATCCATTATTAGAGTTAGAACCCATTCAGCCAATCACGAAAAACCGGCCAAGTGCGAGTCGGACTCGCGCACCGAGGGTTCCGTACAAACCTGTAGTAAGTTTTAAATTACTAAAAATATTTTTATTTTAAATATTTGAGTTGATTGAATGAAAGGTAAATTGCGGTTTACGATTTATGACGTAGGTATTAAAAAAAAATTACCTACTAGATCTCGTTCAAACCAATTTTCGGTGAAAGTTTACATGGTAATGTACATCATATATTTTTTTTAGTTTTATCATTCTCTTATTTTAGAAGTTACAGGGGGGGGACACACATTTTACCACTTTGGAAGTGTCTCTCGCGCAAACTATTCAGTTTAGAAAAAAAATGATATTACAAACCTCAAAATCATTTTTGAAGACCTATCCATAGATATCCCCCATACGTATGGGTTAGATGAAAAAAAAAATTTTGATTTTCAGTTCTAAGTATGGGGAACCCCCAAAATTTATTGTTTTTTTTCTATTTATTAAGAAAATCTTAATGCGGTTCACAGAATACATCTACTTACCAAGTTTCAACAGTATAGTTCTTAAAGTTTCGGAAAAAAGGGGCTGTGACATACGGACGGACAGACAGACAGACATGACGAATCTATAAGGGTTCCGTTTTTGCCAAATTTGGCTACGGAACCCTAAAAATGACTGATGCAGTTTTAGCGGCTGGTTGTTGAGCCCGAAAAACTTGATGATTGAAGAGGTCGAAGGTTATAGAAGTCCACCGCACTCACTAACAATAATATGTGATAATGGAAGTGAACCTTCAGCAATGAAGATGCTGACGAAGCTGTGCATACATTATTTAGCTTGCCTGCAAAATAGGCTATGGTGACAAATCTAAAGGGACTTCGAATAGTTAGAGCTAAAGGCAAAGACCAAATATGATCCTTGGCATCTTTAAATTAAAAATCTACCTCGGTCTGGTTGTTTATTTGTTGCTAAAAATCATTAGATATTATGCTCCGTGATTCCTGGCGAGATCCTGAATTCGAATGGACTGAGTAACTATTTCACTAGGCGTCTATTTATTGCAATTTTTGCGATGGTGTAGAACTGTAGACTGTAGTCAGACCAGCATAATTTAGATTTCTGATACCGCGATTAAATTGGTAGTAGGTATGAAACTCACTTGGAACTGAATACAATGGTCTGCGGCAGGAGATAGTGTTCGAACTGCTGCACACACAGGATCTGTCCGCTCATCTGGACGGAATGCGGGCGCTTTTTGCGGACGAGTCGGATGGCGTCATTGGCTCGTATCCGAAGCGAGTACACCAGGTAGCAGGCTATCAGGACGCCAGTACGGCCTAGGCCTGTGAACAACAGTTATATGGTACAGAAACCATACCATTATTATGACGCGAGGAGGATATTATTTTGCAGATAATTTAATGAAGATAATTTTCGCCATAGATGGTTTTTTCTAGCACTAATATTTTTTGAGAAAATTACAAAAACTGCGGTTGGGGAGACGTTTGGGGGGGTGAACGCCCGCGGCCTGGGGGGGGGGGGGGGGGGATTTTTAAGAGGTACTTCTCAGACCCCAAGGAACACTTGTGCCAAAAATCAGCTTTGCATTTTTCATTTTAGGGTTCCCATACGAAGCTTATGTAGCCTTCATAATATAAGAAATTACTGCGGTTCTGCCCAAGCCCCAACATTGTGACCAAATAACATATTTTTCTCCTATTTGTTTGAAAATTACTTCATTCTATTTTTTTAATGCTTATCATGAAATTTGTGCTGTAGGTACCTACCAGACTAGTTTTCATTAATATTATTTTTTGTTTTTCATTTTTCAACATTATTTTCTTGCTTTTCTAGTCTAAACTCGGCACTCGCAACGAAGATGAACTTTGCTCTCTTATTGAACAAGTTTTTATTGTTCCTTCCTGTTTACCTGAGAGAAAATTACCACCCAAGACTCGGCCGAAATAGCAATTCACGGCCCCGTTAGGCTAGGTATAACCCATAATATATGACATGTTAAGCTAGTGCACCGAGCTAGTGTATAGTACCAATATATTATTTGCATACAATAAAGTGTCGTATTGACCTTACGACTTTCCATTCTTCGTGGAATGACTTTAATGTCACTGAAAACATTGAATATTTAAACAAAATATAAAATGATAAGTAAATTAAAAATCATCACACATGGGTTTAATCTTTATTGCATTTTACAAATACAATTAATTATTATAATTAAAAATTCCAATTACGTCTAAGTAAAACGGTTTATTAATTACCAAAATTGTATTAATAATTAACATTTTAAGCAATAGGTATCGATGTTAGCAATAATGTAGTACTTTTTAATAACAGATATACTTTCATTCCGTAATCTTTCTGCTAAATCACTATCATCTGCGTTCTTAGACACTTTTATTTTCTTGCAGTTTTGATAATAACCACCAGTCGAGTTTTCCAAGTTCGGGGATACACATATATGAATTATCGTCTGGGCACCTTCCTCGGCTGTTTTATATAGTATAAAAATTATGACCTTGATTAAAAGTTTTATTACCGGCATCATGTTATCAAAAATGTTGGTCATTACTAAGCCAGGATGTAAGGCGTTTACCGTTACTCCCTGAGGGACGCTTTTCGCTAATTCTTTAGTCCATAACACATTGCAGAGTTTAGTTCTTGCATATCGGGTATACATATTCACAGGTGCAGCATTAGTGATCTCTTCAGGAACTAAACTAGCATGAGCATGGAGATAAGACGATACAATCACGATTCTACTCGGCTTCGATACTATCAGCTTATCTAGTAACAACTGTGTGAGCAGGAATGGACCAATATAGTTTATCTGCATCAGAAGATCTATTCCATGCTCTGTATTTCCCTCTTTAATTTCCCCACAACAAGCGTTGTTGACTAAAATGTCCAAACGGTCGAAGTCCTTGTTAAAATTCTCAGCAAATTCTCTTATATTGTTGAGTTTAGCTAAATCAAGGTGCCTGTATTCGACATCCTCGTTCCCCGTTGCTTCTTTTATGATTGAAACGGCTTTAGCTGATTTGTTATCGTTTCGGCTAGCGATTATTACTCGGGCTCCTCGACTCGCAAAATCCTTTGCTGTTTCGAATCCAATCCCGGAATTTCCACCAGTGATTAGAGCGATTTTTCCATGCAATTCCGTTTTACACTTGCACCTCTCTTTGAACGGTTCCACCCATAGTCGTAATCCAACAAAGAAACTAAAGATTAGTAATAATATACAACCAATAAATTTTGCCATAAAATAAAATGTTATTATAAGCATGGACAACATTCTTTGAACTTGTGTTGAAATTGATTTACTTAATACAAGACATCGTGATAATTTATTTTGATTAAGTTAAAGCAAATTAATAATCCAAAAAAATAATCCATAAAACAGCAGTTTATATATTTTTTGCATTGATTAGCATTGCAATTATATGTAAATGGTCTATGTTTAGGTAGGTACATGACTGGTTAAAAAATGTTAATGCCGGAAGTCTTAATACTACAATTTTACTAACTCTACAGTTCTGTTCCATAATTTACTTGCCAGTTCATCATTTTTAGCAATTTTCGCGGGTTTAATTTCTTTGCAGTCAACGTAGTAGCCTCCTGTAGAATTTTCTAATTTTTGGGAAACACACAAATGAATAATTGTTTGTGCACCTTCTGAAGCATTTTTGAAGAGTAAAAATATTATAAGTAAGAATATCCTTTTTATAAATGGTGTGAGTGTGTTAAATATATCAGTCATTACTATTCCTGGATGTAAAGCATTCACAGTGACACCATGAGGTAATCTTTTAGCAAGTTCTCTTGCCCACAATAAATCGCAGAGTTTAGTATTCGCATATCGGATGAAGCTGACGTTCTTCCAACTTCTTGTGATATCTTCAAGTTTGAAGTTACTAGTAAGAATGTGTGCATTAGATGATACAATAATAATTCTACTTGGCGCAGATTTGATGAGTTTTGGCAGTAATAAGTGTGTCAGAAGAAATGGACCAAGATAATTTATTTGCATCAGCATGTCCACTCCATTCTCTATATTAACAGTTTTTACGGCGCCACTTCCTGCATTGTTAACCAGAATATCCAAGCGGTCGAAATCCTTAATGAATTTGTCAGCAAATTCCACGATACTGTCCTTTTTAGCTAAATTGAGGTGTCTGTAGTCTACATTATTATTTCCAGAAGTTTCCTTGATTATTGCAACAGCTTTTTCAGATTTCTTGTCATTTCTACTAGCTATAACAATTCTTGCGCCTCTTTTAGCCAAATCTTTGGCTGTTTCAAGGCCTATACCTGAGTTCCCTCCTGTGATCAGTACTACTTTTCCATGTAGCTTTGTTTTACATTTGCAGACGCCTTTGAAGGGCTCCATGCATATTCGATAGACAACTAAGGGAGTAATTAGTAGTAAAAATACACACCCAATAATTTTACTAACAATCAAAATCATTGCAACTATTAAAGACCACATATCGTTCGCTGGTATCAAAGGTGACTGAATGTAGAAATAGGAAAGTTTAAATTGAATAGAAATACAATTACCATCAAATTTGAAACAAAAATGGGACGAGGTCTCTGTACATTTAAATCTAATTTCCAACCCAAACTTGAAATTTGATGTAGGCACTTACCTATTTAAGCAGTTGTGTTTGTCTGTGCACATCAGCACCGGACACGCATTTCTAGCTTTTCTGAGCTATGTGCCTTTTATCCAATTAAATAGCATTAACTTTGACGGTGAAGGAAAACATCGTGAGGAAAGCTGTATGCCCGAGAGTTTATACACGTGATCAGTACTTCTGTAGTGGGCTAGTAATGTTCGGGTAAACCTACCTGCGTGACAATGGATAGCGACTCTTCCTTCTTCCAGGGCAAAAGACAACACCTTGGCCATATCCAGCAATCCACTCAGACTCGCCTCCCCGTAGTCAGGCCACGCGAAGTTGTAGTAATATACTGCAAAATTACTGCCATTACATTTACATTGACACCAGAGCAGCGACAAACTGACCATTGTCGTAGGCCCAGCAATCAGACCTCGAATAATAACCCGAGCGAAGCGAGCGAGAATTTTTTCTTTATACCTAAACAAAATATCCATAATCTTCAACTATAAACTGGCTCTTATGACCAGACCTGACCCTAGGCCTAAGGCGGGCCACCCCCTCCGCTCTACCCTGAGTCCGAAACTGCACTACGGTTTATTGATTAAGTAATAATATTTCAAATCCGGTAGTACCGGAGATTGTTAAAAAAAATTGTCAAACTTGCAAATTTCAAAATTGATTGTCTAATTGACTATGTATTCGCTCAAAGAGTGCCATTTTAAAAAGCCGTATAAAAATTAAAAAGCGGTAGGTATATACCGTGCAAGAGACCGTGTACCGTGTACTGTACCGGGCGCGGATTTTATAGTTCCTGCAGGGCGTCCAATCACCTCTGATTGGTTAACACTCTTCCACTAATTGGACGAAATCCATTGACGCAGCAAGAATACCATAAATTCAGCCAATCGGAGGTGATTGCGATGTATCAATGATTGATGCAAAAGATACGCGGTCGCCCTGCAGCTCTGATTTCGGTGTACCCACTCACTCAAATGCTAAGCTCATTCGCAGATTCTACATTCGTATTTCGTACACGCTCCCGACTTATGAGACTGACATCAGCGTAGGAAGAAAGCCTTGAGTGTCTTACAACCGGGACAGTCCACGGAATACTCAACTTCGAGACAACCTACAGTTATAATTATCGAGTTTAAGACGCTCATGACGCTTTACAAGCGTATTTCCGTGATATTGAACATCTATTTTCTTCTTCAAATGACATCACATAATTTTGAAAAAAAATGTAATGCAATACTTAGATTCATGCTCTTCAATTGTGTGGAGGCCTTTTTATAATTTTTACATTATTTAGAATAATACAAGCAATTATAAAATAAATAACTTCGCACATGATTGTCTATTAACTTTATTACCTGAGGACCCACGAAAGTGAAACATACGTAAAAATAAAGAGAATATTTATAAGGTAAAAACTCAGCAGTGATTTTTTTAATTTTTGGCGATTTTCCACGAAAATTCACATATTTCGGCCAAATAATGCTAGCGGGTGTTGCGCGGGCGACGGGCGGTAGATGGCAGATGCCTTTCAGACGGGGAGGACGTATCCATTTTTCCCGCCAAAACGCTCTCGCGCCAACACGGCAGACGTAAATGAAATATTGAAAAAGTAGTGAATTCTAATAATTACTGAATGAATGATAATGGAAGATTTTTTCCATATCTTAGCACTGCTGGACAATATATTAAAACTGGTACATATTTTATTTTCCTTGTGTATTTTTCGTTTCTTTTTTTAAATTGTGCTAAATCAAACAACGCCATCTATTGTGAGATGGGGAACCATATGGGTTTATTCCTGCAGCTGCAGAACTATTTTTAACAATGCCTAAAATAAAACAACACACAAACAAGGTAATTAAAAATATGAATATCGCGTAAGTATCTAGTAAGTACCCATAATTTTTTTTATGAATATACCCAAGTTCAAATCAATACATAGGTAATTCTATACACGGGAACACGTAGGCTAAAAGTCTGGCCAGTATTACCTAAGTACCTAATGAAAATTTCTTGTCAAAAAAAAGGAAAAAAAGGGTAAAAAAGGCACATAAAGGTAACCAAATCAGTTTTTAAGCCCGAACCAGGAATTGAACCCAGAACTACGCCATCCTCAGTCCAACATGCTAACTAATACACCAGCGAAAATCAACCGATCTAGGTAGGTACGTACCTAGTTTGTGTTCAGACATATTTTATAACTTATTTTAGAAACATCTTTCGTTTACGAGCTGATAAATCATAATAATGAAAAATGTCCACCCGACCGAATTTCGGCCACGGCGGCCTATCTCCAGAGAGATAAGCCATCTGCGCGGGAGATATTATAGTGCACAAGTGTGTGCGCATACACAGGTGCACTCTCTGTTCTTACTCTCATAGCCCGATGGGACGGAAAATCCGACACGACCGGAGAGAGATCAGGCGCAGGACCGACGGCTTTACGTGCTCTCCGAGGCACGGGGGTGAAACACCGCCAACTTCCTTACTCCGGGCTAGTACTGAGAATTTCTTGTCAGAAAACCCCAATACTTGCTACGGCCCGACCCGGGAATCGAACCCGGGACCTCGTCGGCCGCAGTCGAACATGCGAACCACTAGACCAACGAGGCAGTCAAATCATAGTAAGGTAGGTAGGCAGTCTGATAAATCATAGTAAGGTAGTAATAGGTATACCTACGTGTAAAAATCTTGAACTGAGTGACTGATGTACCTATCAACGCAAAGCATATGCAAGGGCTGGGTGGGGTCAGCTACCTATTAGCTATTCTTTGCTATTACCTAGCTACCTAAATAATGTACATACTTACCTACTAAAGAAACATTTTTGTTTTTTTATTTATTTTACTTATCCAATCTATATATATCATACTAATGTGTGTTTGTTTGTTGGTTTATTGGTTTGTTCGTTTGACCTTCAATCACGGCGCAACGGAGCAACGGATCGACGTGATTTTTGGCATGGGTATACCTAGTTGAAGACCTGGAGAGTGACATAGGCTTTTTATCCCGGAAAATTAAGTAGGTAGTTCCTGCGTAAATAAAAAAATACTTAGACCACGCGGACGAAGTCGCGGGCATCAGATAGTATCTTATAAATAAAATCGTTCAACAATCACTTACTTACCTACTACTTACTTACTAACGGCTACCTATTTAGGTATGGAGAAGTACCTACATGTTTCATCACTTTTGAAAATTCGACCCCCAAACGGGTGAAATAAGGGATGAAAGTTTGTATGAGTCTCAAGATATTTTTTAAGTTATATCAACGAAACTTGTACTTATTTTGGTCTTCAATAAAAAATAAAGAAGTACGTGTGTCACAGTTATACCTACAAAATTTCATCCCCAAAGGGGTAAAATAGGGGTTGAAACTTTGTATGACAGTCTGTCATTTTTCAAGTTAAAGCCATGAAAATAAGTATTTGGAATTTTGGTGATTACGTATTGAAGAAATACGTGGTTCACAGTTTTTGAAAATTTTATCCCCAAGGACGATAAATAGATAGTTTGTCCTTCAATCACGCCGCAACAGATAAACGTGATTTTTTGCATGGGTATAGTTCTGCCGTCAGTCGACTTATACATTTTGCCAATTTTGAGTTATATATACTATGTGAAAGAGCAAATTTTTCTCTATCGAACAGTCTGGGTCACATTTTTTTATAGTATCTTTGATAGTCTTTGAGATCTGGAGACCCCGAACACGGCTAACTACATCATTTTCGCGATTTTCCGATACTTAAATACGTTTATGTGACTTTTCGACAGTAGAATACGGCTTTGCGTTTGTAACCGTCTATTTCAAGTTTATATTTCAGGTACTTTACTCTAAAAAACGGTTACATCAAATTACGACAGTATAAGGCCGATAAATAAGTTTATAAGTACGTAATTTAGTGATTTGTACTAAAAAAGTTGTAATGGCATTTACGAAAACTAAGTGACAGTTTTCTTCAAATACTTATCTACAACACAGTAAGGCACACTAAGCTCACTTATTATCGGAAAGCTAATGTGACATTGAAAATTGTACGTGTCTAAAAGGCAGTGAGCGTTTTTTAGTTGTCATATTTTTTGTTAATAAGTGTTTAAAATATACTATACTGCCGTCCGTTTACTTAAAGGCCGTTAAGTGAAAAACCAAATTTTGAGTTATGGCCAAAAAACATGAAAATTAAAGTTTCTAGAGTTTTATTAGACGTACAGCTATATTTTATATACCAAATTATTTGTTTTCTTTTAAGCTTTCATTTTATGAGTCTGAATGAGTGCTAAGGTAAATAATATAGTTTTAAATAACGTTTTTGTGTTTAAGCCATGTTTATCTATCACTTGATGCGACCTCTTAAAATACTAAAAAACAACTGGCTGAAGCGCAATCGTATTATAGAGTGGTAATGGAATCGTAATTGTTGATACATATACCTTGTGTCACAGTTTTATGCAAATTTTTTAGCTTAAAAGCCGTTAAATCGCTTAGTCGTCTTTTAAAACATGTGAAAATCGACGGCTGGTATTTTAAAAAAACCGTTATGAGACGAAAACTGTTTATTTCATTGTGTAGGGCTACTAATACAAAACAGATTTCTTATCAAAAATAAGGTCTTTGAATAAACCACGCACACTAGCTGTCTTTTAGCTAGGCAATAACTGGTACTTTCATAAAGCTCTAAATTAAAATTAACAACTAAATGCCAAGTTTAGATATATTTGTCAAACTTTTAATGCTTTTAAATCGAGTGATAGTTATGGAATTAAAATAAAGCAATTATTTTCATTTATATTCAAATAAGCAAATTGCAATAATCATTAAAAAAGTAGTAAATATACCTTTGTGGCCCATTACATAATATTTAGACACTCTCGCCACGGTACAGGTTGGTGAAGTTTCGTATCTGCGCTACGTTGGTGTGCACTGTCCACTGACGAATTTCGTGAATAAACTATGAATACATTAAAATGTAATATCGTGATAGAGAACTACTAGTGTACGTTCAAAATAAAATATCGGAAATGTAGATGAAGAAATCTAAAAAGAATATGTACATCAGCGTTCACGAGCAGTAAAATTAGCAAGTCCAATTTCCTCTATTTGATTCTCTGCCATCGGGGCAGCGGAAAAATTTGAGGAAGGGTAGTAGAAAATATGAAAGGTGTCTTCCAAACAATGGATCCTAATATAATTCCAGTGTTTGTAGCACGGGTTCTTGAAAAACTATCTCTTATTTTGTTTGATCATCTTACCGCACAAAAATGCTAAAAGATCTTACAAAAATAAGTTCAGAAGTTGTAGCAATTACAATCTCAAGAGTGACAATACAGATGTTTGATGAATGGCGATCTGATATACGTAATCTGAAGTACGCTGTTACAGGTCATCTTGCTTGGCCGTTGAACTATTGTGGTCCAATGTTAGCCTGACAGAACCACTTGTCATATTTGAAACTCCCCATTTCGTGTTTTCATAGCCGATGGTTGGATTTTAAAATGGAGAAAGCGTACTTCAGATTACGTATATCAGATCGCCATTTATCAAACAGCTGTATTTTCACATATAAGATTGTAATTGCTGCACCTTTTGAACTTAATTTTGTGAAATGTTTTAGCAGTTTTGTGTAGTCAAAATGATCAAACAAAATAGGAGTCAGTTTTTCAAAAACCCGTGCTAGAAACACTGGAGCTACATCGGGATCCATTGTTTTAAAGACACCTTTCATCTTTCCTACTACCTTTTCTTAAAATATTCCGCTGCCCCGTTGGCAGAGAACCAAATAGTGGAAATTTTACTTGCTGATTTCACTAGGTACTCGTGAACGCTGATATACATATTCTTTTAAGTGTTTCTTGATCTACATTACCGATACTATATTTTGAACGTACACTAGTAGTTCGCTATTACGATATTACACTTTAATGTATTCAAAGTTTATTTGCGAAATGCGTCAGCGCACATGCAGTTACAAAACACCACAGACCTGTATCGCGAGAGTAGCTATCTAATTAAGTTATGGGCCACAAAGGTCTATTGACTAGTTTTTTGTGATTGTTGCATTTGAATATAAATGGTAAATAAATTAAAAAGCATTAAAAGTTTGGCAACTATATTTAAATTTGGCACTCAGTTGTTCATTTTAATTTAGAGCTATATGATAGTACCAGTTAGTCAAGTCAAGTCAAGTCAAATAATTTTTATTCAATTTAGGTAGGTATACTACACCTGTTGACTTCCAGTTGTTTATAAATAAAATATAATGGTGATAATCAGTAACGGTATCTTAAAACTAAAGCTACGAGGGTTCCAAACGCACCCTGGTCTGAGAAGAGCCCACAACAAACTCAGTTGGTTTTTTTTTCATTATCACCATTTCACAAATCATCCTAACTAAGGAACTATCTGAGCCACTAGATCAAATCATTGCCAAGCTTCCTTGTCATTTAAGTAATCCTTTACATGGTAATACGATTTTTTAATCAGTTTACGTCTTACATTAACTTTGAACTTATTCAGAGACATTTTCAACATGTATTCTGGGAGCTTATTGTAGAAGCGGACACTATTTCCAACAAATGAATTGCTAGTTTTACTAAGCCTAGAAGCAGGCATTACAAGTTTATTTTTATTTCTAGTATTGACATTATGACAATCACTTTTCTTCTTGAATTTATCAATGTATTTATGCACGTATACTAAATTTTCAAATATGTATTGGTTGTGCGCTGTCATAATATTGATTTCTTTAAATTTATCTCTGTTGACTTATTTGGCTCTCTTGGTCCCATATTATATGGCTCGAACAGCCCTCTTCTGCAACACAAAAACATAATTAATATAAGCAGCATTACCCCATAATAATATACCATACGACATAATGTAGTGAAAGTAAGCAAAATAAACTAATCTCGCCGTTTCTATGTCTGTCAACTGGCGAATCTTTCACATAATTCTTGGCGATAAGTCATTTATGTGATTGCCTCATTGGAGTTTAGCATCTAACGTTATTCCCAGAAAAACAGCGGTATCCACTAAATCTAATTCCTCATGATCAAGTTGTACAGTGGTTTTTACCTGTTTGACATTAGGTAATTTAAATTTGATACACTTTGTCTTTTTCCCATTGAGGAGTAGGTTATTAGCTTCAAAAAACTGTACCACTATTATATATTATTGACTAAAAGACAGCTATTGTGCATGGTTTATTAAAAAACCATATTTTGATAAGAAATCTGTTTATATTAGTATAGTATTGTTGTAGTATTAGTAGCTCTAAACAATGAAATAAACATTTTTTGTCTAACAACTGTGTTTTTTAAATGCCAGACGTCGATTTTCCAAGCTTTACTGTTTTAAAAGAACGCTAAACGATTTAACGGCTATTAAGCATAAAAAATGCATAATTTGTGACACAAGGTAAATGTGTCAACAGTTACGATTCTATTACTACTCCATTATTACGGCTGCGCTTCAGCTAGCTGTTTTTTAGTATTTTTAACCGACTTCCAAAAAAGGAGGAGGTTCTCAATTCGGCGCGTATTTTTTTAATGCATGTTACCGCATATCTCCGTGGTTTCCAAACCGATTTGAAATTTTTTCAGTGGTTAGAGGAAGCTTGCGAGGTGGTCCCATAAAAAATTCTTAACCCTGATGCTGACTCCAAATCCTTAACCCTGATGCTGTAGGTATACCTACGACTCAAAACTAGGGAGTTAGGAAGTTTTGACGGTGAATTCATATTTTTTATTTTATTTTATTTTATTGCAAAGGTACACAAAACAGGTTGCCACCAAAACATCGTCAAAATACAAGAAATTCAAAACAGGATCCAAGCAACAACCCTAAGGATGTGTACACAACATTATTATAACTAGAAAATACAACATACAATAAAATCACAATAATAGACATAGTTAACATTAATATTATTAAAATTACATTAAAATTAGACATTAGAGTGCAGTTTTAAAATATAAATATAAAATAATGAAACGTCTAAAAACTATTACAATCAAAACTTAAGTCAAAATTTAAAATAATTACAGTAGTCAAGAGTAATAATAGTAATAAAAATATGCTTGATTATAAAGTCGGAAAAAAATTATGAATTTGTTTTTTAAATAGATGTAGAATGTTGTTGAAAATGTCAATATTACGGTTAATTAAAATAAGGTCATTATATAGGCGGCACATACGAACAATGGGGTTGTAGAATGAAGTATTATTTTTGTGGGCGCTAAGGATGAACGGTTTAGGATTTCTCAATCGGAAGTTATAATTTATATTGATCAGTGAGAGTAAAACGGGAGAATCTATTTTGGAATGAATAATCTTATGTAAAATGATCAAATGAGAATACTTTCGACGGAATTCCAAAGTTTGCATCGCAAAATGTGCAAGTCTATCTTGGTAGGGTGTGCGTCTGTGACCGAAGTGATACCGAACAGATAAAATTCTTAAAAATTTCTTCTGTACGCTTTCTAAGCGATCGCAATGGACTGCATAGTACGGAGACCATATTACAGAGTTATATTCCATAACACTCCGAACCATGGTTTGATAAAGATTTATCGAACTAGATGGTTTTTTAAAACTTCTTGTAGATCTCAAAATAAACCCTACCAATTTGTTGCATTTGGCAATTATGTATTCATAATGATCCCTAAATGACAATTTATCATCGAATATAATGCCGAGATCTTTTGCTGACGTCTTTCTTGTGAGCGTTTGCCCTTTCAAAGAATAGTTAAATTCAATCTTCTTAGATTTACGTTGAGTAAAACTAACCACAAAACATTTATCAATATTGAGGCTCATATGATTTTCGGTGCACCAATTATCAACAGCATTCAAATCTGTTTGGAGACATAGGGCATCGTTTACGCTGTCGATTGATTTGAAGATCTTGAGATCATCAGCGTAAAACAGGCTCTCACAATTCAATCTGTCGACGAGATCATTGATGAATACGTTAAAGAAGAGTGGTCCCAGGAGAGAGCCTTGTGGGACTCCTGACGTGATAATGGTTGAAGACGATACATGCCCCTTAATGGCCACTAGTTGTGATCTCTTAAGTAAGTAGGATTGTACCCATCGTAAAAGGTTGCCACAAATACCATAAGCGCCAAGTTTATGACATAGAATAACATGGTTGACCTTATCAAAAGCCTTGGAGAAGTCGGTATAAATTGTGTCTGTTTGACCTTGTCTGGCAAATGACCTGCAAATATAATTTTTATATTCTAATAAATTTGTCGTAGTTGAACGATTTCTAATGAAGCCATGTTGTTTAGGCGTTATAATAGCAGAAACATGATGATAAATACTATCGTATACTACTGACTCCAAAATCTTTGAAAAACAGGATAATATACTAATGGGACGGTAGTTTTCACAGCGCGACCGGTCCCCAGATTTAAAGATGGGTATAATATAAGCTGTTTTCCACAAAGCAGGAAACACACCTGACTGAAGCGACTGATTAAATATGATACTCAGTGGGACGCATAGTTCACTGGCACAGGTTTTGATAAATAAGGGTGGAATTTTATCCGGCCCAGCTCCTTTATTTGAGTCCAGTTTTTTAAGTCGGTGATATATGTCACGGGCAGTGACACGAATGTTGCACAGAGTAGTTTCTTTATTGGAGACGATCGGAGGGTACAAACTTGTATCAATGTCCGTAACGTTTTCAAAAACAGAGCTGAAATATTTCGCAAACAATTCACAGATCTCTTTTGTATCCGAGGATGACAAATTACCATAGCTGATAGTTTGAGGAATCGTATTTGTTTGGGAGTCTTTTTTGCTATTTATAAAACCATAAAAAGCTTTGGTGTTATTTAAAAGTGAGCATTCCACGGAGTCCAAGAAATTCGCGTAACATGCATCCATCAAGCGCTTACATCTCAGCCGAAGTAGATCAAATGTGTCATAATAATCCCGCGGGTTTTCGAATTTTTTATACTTTTTATGATATTTGTGTTTTTCCTCTAAGCAACGTTTCAGAGCATTATCAAACCAAACTGGATATTGATGAGAATCGTCTTTAGTTAATGGAGTATATTTATGTATAATTTCATTTAAGACATCATAAAAAATTTGAAGATTTACATCGACGTCACTTGAGGATAAGACAGTTGTCCAGTTTATATTCTTTAAATCATTCTTAGTATTTTCATAGTCGCATTTGTGAAAATTGTATTTTTGTGGTTTTTTACGTTTAATTCCCGACGGTAAAGTTGCATTAAGTTTTAGTTCTATGACTATAGGTCTTCTAATGACTATATAGTAGGTATCAAGTGACGTGTAGGTATACGATTCAACTCTGAGTCCCAACTCCTCAACCCTGATGCTGCAGGGTACAGAACTCCTTAAAAATAGCGATTTAGGATATTTTATGGTGAATTAATATTGTAGGTGTCAAGCAACGACTTCATAATTAAACCCAAGTCCCAACTCCTCAATTCTGATGCTGCAGGGTACTGCACTCCTAAGCCGTGGGGATTAAGAGTACACAAAAAAGTTAAAAATAAAAATTCTTTCCAAAAAACCGACTTCCAAATCCACTGTATAGTAAAAAATAATTTTGATTTCTACACACTATGTTGAATTTGGGCGAGTATAACAAAGATAGGCAAAGCTGACGCGTCAGGCTCGCCCGACTTCAACATACCTAGTGTGTAGAAAGCAAAATTATTTTTTACTTTACAGTGGCTTTGGAAGTCGTTTTTGGAAAGAATTTTTATAAGAGATCGCATCAAGGAATAGATAAACATGGCTAAAACACAAAAACTACATTATTTATCTTAGCACTCATTCAGACTCATAAAATGAAAGCTTAAAAGTAAACAAATAATACCCCAGATAAGTACCAATTTCAAAAATCAATACCTACGATAACAAATACCAAATGGCGCTGACTTCTTTAAAATTTTAGTAACAGTTTCGTCTTTTGTGATACCAGAGAACCCCAAATATCGATTTTGAACGAAATCGGTACGATAACAAAGAATTTCAAACTGGCGCTAATTAGAGAACTCTAAAAATAAGTAATGACTATTCAAAAACACTCGAGTCCGTACTTGAGAACCTCCGACTTGAACCCCTCTGTGATCCAAACCTTGTGACGAGAAACCTTTACCTACGTAGAGACTCGATGCAGCGACGCGAGATGGCGCGTAGATGACCTCAGTTATGTGAAAATAGCATTCGGTCATTGCCACAGGCGGCGGTAAAAATTATTGGACATGAAGCGAGGGGGGGAAGGGAAGTCGAACGCTCAAGGCCATTGGCAGCTTGGAGCGCCTTAAAGTGATAACTCAACTCATTTATTTGGTCTTGACTCAGACTATAACAGGTTTTGACCAATGATAGTGATAGACACTTTGATAATCAAAGGATAGACATCACCTTGTCCGTCACAGTCACCGTCTTGACGAGTAGGTAATAAATTATCACTTTAATGTCGGATCACGGTGATGTAGGTATGGATGTCTATAAGAAAGGAATTGATCTATTATATTTTTAGTGTGGTCCATGTAATCTTTCGATCAAATCATCATCAATGTTTATTTATCGACTACAAGTTAGCCCTTGAATGCGAACTCACCTGTTGGTAACTGATTTTAGAGTCTAAGATAACCTATTACATGGCAGTTACAATGTATTAAGTAAACCCATAATATCCCTAATTGGTTTCTATACGGCATCATATCCAAACGTTAGCTACCTAATAGCTTGTCGGCACGTCTTTGCCGATAGAAGCCTTCTTAAATTCCCAAATTGACCATGGGGATCGAACCTCCCGCTTAGAAGACAACAGCGCTCACCACTGCGCACGGGAAGTCGTATGCTATGTGAAGTTTTAAAATGAGATTTTTTAAGATATACTTAACTACACCGAGTATTGGTAGTCTGTGCTTAACTAGCTGATACCCGCGATGTCATCCGAATGGATTGAGGTATTTTTGGTTCACGCGGGAAATCTTTATCATCGGAAAATTTTCCGGGATAAATAGTAAGTTATGTGTTATTCCAGACCATAATCAATCTCTGTGCCAAATTTCATCCAGATCCGTTCAGCTGTTCTGGCGTGATTGAGTAACAAACATCCATCCATCCATTCATCCATCCAAAGTTTCGCATTTATAATATTAGTAAGATTAAAAGCTGTCTTACTGTCGTTGGCCATGAAGATATTGGGGTCGTAGGTGAAGCCGGAGCTGGTGAGAGGGGGTCCGCAGCTGGCGTGCTCGCCGGGGGTCTGCAGGTTGATCACGGTGCGGACGCCCCAACTGGAAACAGCCTCGCTTATAGCACCTATGCATCTCATTCAACTTCCAATCCGTTGCAAGCCGTAAGCAAAGTTGCATTCAATACAACAATGTGCCCCAGCGCTTTTGTGACCGCCCGGCGTATTTCAAAAATTTTGCATTATTTATAGTTAATAGTCTTAGGCCCGCTTGCAGACACCGGGTTTACCCAGTTTTTTTACTGAACATCAGCTTGTCCTGCGACATAGGCATCTTCTGCCAGAGCATTCCAGATGTTCCTCTCCTGTGTTGTTCGGCGCCGTGTAGCACGTCAGCCATCACTCTTAAATCATCCTCCCACCTTGCTTAAAACGCACATAAATGAGAAAATTATAGAAGAACCCGCATTGGAGCAGCGTGGTGGGTCTAAGCTCTAATTCCCTCTCTGCTATGAGAGTCGAGGCCTGTGCCCAGCTGTGGGACGTTAATGGGCTGTAGTGGATTGGATTGGATTTATAGATCTAGTGACGTAGAGCCTAGAACTTATAGTACCTAACAATTAGGTCGTGTTTCCAGTTTACCTGTGGAACTGCTGTATAATGTTCCTCGCTGCGATGCCGGCGGTGCTCGGGCGTGCCATCGCCAGGATGTCGTCTGTGACCCTGTGGAAAACACATCGCGTGTCGATATACCAGTAATTTGTCAGTATGATCATTAATCGGAGGTGTACTGAACCAATAGTAGGTATCACTATTGGGTCTATATCATCAAAAAGTTTAAACTGAATTAAAAACGATTTAGGGCCAGCGCAGGATACCGCTTTAAAATCGATTAGGGATTTGAGTTTAGTGTAATAAGTAGCTAAACTCATCATGGTAAGATTTCAGTCAAAGGCTAACTTGTAGTTTGTTGACGACCTTCGTGGCGCAGTGTTGAGCGCTGTTGTCTTAATGTGCGGAGGTCCCGGGTTCGATCCCCGGCAGGGTCTGGCCTGGTGGGAGGCTTCGGCCGTCACTAGTTACCACTCTACCGGAAAAGATGTGCCGCAATGCGATTTTGCGTTCCTTTACGATGCCGTGTCGAAACCGAATAGGGGTATGGGTTTAATTTATAACTGCCATGCCCCTATCAGGTTAACCCGCTACTATCTTAGACATGCATCATCCCTTACCATCAGGTGAGATCGCAGTCAAGGGCTAACTTGTAGTGCATAAAAAAATATCTTTAACTATAGAGCCTGATGGTCTGAGCTAGTAGTGGCAAAAAATATTTTTGAGGACGCTGACTACGATGTATGAAATGCTAGCAAGTAGGTAGGTATAGCGTGTTTTATGTAATAATATTATACAAAGTACAATGTATTTGAGTGTTTTTTATAAAATATTTAATGAACACTACAACACAACAGTGACTTTTTTAAAGTCACGCGATTACGTTGTTAATTTTTTGTTTCATTGGGGGAAATGTAAAGTACCTAGTGTCCTTTGTATAACTGCCTAACCCACTTCCTAATTATTGACCGACGTTTAAAAGAAAAGAAAGGCAATGCGTTGGATTACAGTTGGCCTTATAAATGCATTGTTGTTGCAAGTATGTATGTCACCGTAAGATTGCAAAAACCGTTAGATTGTAATCTAACTAGCGAAATTGTAAACTGTCGAAAGATTGTGAACCGTTCAATGTTCTGAGTGTAAATTTTTGAAATATTCATTGTATATACGTTTTCTTGTATCTTTGTAGGTTAGGTTAGGGTTCGCCATAAATAAAGGCTTTATCGGGTTAATATAGTCTAACCTAACAGATTACAATCTACTTACCGAAAAATAATGCGTTAAATTGTAATCTGTCGACAGTTTACAATTTCGCTAGTTAAATTACAATCTAACGGTTTTTTTCAATCTAACGGTGACATGTACACCGTAAATTCAGTCAATGACAACAATGGGGCAACAGTAGCCTCCGCAGAACCCTTTCACTCAGGGCATTGCAGATCGCTGAAGGGGCCTTACCAGTCAGAGTACAGCCCCTGTACGGCAGAGTTGCCCTGGTGTGGCAGCTCGTACTGGCCAATGCTAGCACCAATGAACCCTCCACAAAACAGCGCACATTGGGCAGTAGATGAGCTGACCCGAACCCGTTTACTTAAGACGCTGTGGATCGCTGAAGGGGCCTTACCAATCAGAGTACAGCCCCTGTATGGCAGACTTGCCATGGTGTGGCAGCTCGTACTGGCATCTGGAACCTCCACAAAACAGCGCACATTGAAGGGCCGCGGGTGTGCTGATGCGAACCCTTTCACTGAGGGCGCTGTAGATCGCTGAAGGAGGCCGGTTGATTCGACGACGTGATTCGCGGCTCCTGGAGGAAAGAAACGTACTTAATCAATGTTGTGAACTTCTTTTAAATTGTTTTAATAATCCTAATTTTGGTTAGTCTCTAGCATATCTGTAGACTACCTATAACCAACGCAAGAGTTATCTGTGATCCCATGCCTAAATTCGGGGTTCCGCGACAACTGAGGTGGCCTGCTTTAAGCTTCTGAAGTTATCTTAGAGATCTGACGAGTCCACTACAATTCATTTAAGTCATTTCAATAGTCAATTCATTTAAGAGAATAAATCTTGAGTGGGAGTTTAACTGATCTATGCCTAATATAAAAAGTTGAAAGAGACTACTTAATGTACCAGTAAAGTTTTTTTTTTTTTTTTAACCACTACATGTTAGCCCTTGACTGCGATCTCACCTGATGGTAAGTGATGATGCAGTCTAAGATGGTAGCGGGCTAACCTGTTAGGGGCATGGCAGTTATATTAAACTCATACCCCTATTCGGTTTCTACACGGCATCGTACCGGAACGCTCAATCGCTTGGCGGCACGTCTTTGCCGGTAGGGTGGTAACTAGCCACGGCCGAAGCCTCCCACCAGGCCAGACTAGGGAAAATTCAGAAATTATAAATTCCCAAATTGACCCTGCCGGGGATCGAACCCGGGACCTCCGCACGTTAAGGCAACAGCGCTACACACTGCGCCACGGAGGTCGTCAAAAGTAGATATTAGAATAGGAGTAATAATAAAATAAGTTAATTGCATCAATCGATCTCTAAATTAGGTACATTATTTTCTTAGCGTTGAGGTAAGTGATTCGTGAAAGTAACATGGTATGGAATACAAGATAAGTATCTTCCTTCCTAAGAAGCATTCCTCGGATGAAATTTCTGGAAGATATTTCTTTCTAGGGCAAAACATACTTTCAAAACGTTTACCGGTAGGCTTCTGAGCGTCTAGTTGTCTACGTTATAAAAACAATGTATAATATTAAAATCTATGCTTTTTTAGCTTTAATCTGTGCGTTGATATGTTAATTCTTCTTTAAATTAGGTTCAATAAACTCGCCCATAACGTTACAGATCAGAAAAGAAATCACTATGCAGGATATTTAATGATTAAACGAACTTACCTGTACGTGAAGTTCTATCATAATTATACGAGCGCCGAGTCCGAAGAGATTAGTAATGTAGGTATTATTTACACATGTAGTTACGCATAGATGTCACCACTCTGCACTAAGTTGAGAAAAAAGGAAGGAAAAAAGGTATTCAAAAAATATTTCTTTTGTGGGTAGGTATCGTCAATTTGGATTCTCAGCCGATTGTTGCCCGTCATTTAGTTTAGAGTAACAAATCCTGATATTCATTGACGTATTTCCGAGGCACTAATTGGGGTATAGCATAGCACTGGGCGGGTGGGATTACTAATCTCTTCGGACTCGGCGCTCGTATAATTATGATAGAACTTCACGTACAGGTAAGTTCGTTTAATCATTAATTATACTCGCGCCTCCTCCTCGAGATTAGTAATGTAGGTATTATTTACACATGTAGACTTTGAGAGTTTTGCGGGAATATCGTCAATGAAAATTAAATGTTTGTATCCAATTAGAATTTTATTGTTATATATATTTTAGTACAATCAATAAACATAAGGAACTTGTATTTCTATAGGATTATTAAGAATAATTCGATTCATAAGAGTATATTAACTACCTAAAGATTAATTAATTAACTATTATCGTCATAATAGCTATCTTAGCTAGATGTAAAAAATCATGTATTAGGTACAATGTAAGTAGGTATAATATGCTTTGACAGTGATTTCAGTGGATATAATTGACTGATAAATTATGATAAAATTTGATTAATTATTGATTCTGCTAAAGTAGTATCATCATTATTAACAATATCCCTTTGATAAAATTTAGCAAACGTTGTGGAATTCCTACTCCAGCCGGCCGTTTTACGGATAGTGTCTACGCTAACTCCGAGTGAGTGCGCGCGCGACGATGCGGCATGCCTCGTGCTGTGAGCACTGAACACGCTCGTGTCGACCCCACACTCACCGAGTGTTTGCTTAATCCAGCGGCTAAGGGTTTGCGTCCCTACTGGTTTATAAGGTTTCCTAATTCCAACGAATAATTCATCAGATGTTCTTACTGATGAGGTGCGCTCTATATAATGTAGCAATGTAGTGGCTGGACATATGGCTGTTTTTTCTATAAAGAAGGGTAAATGAATAATGGGTTGTTGAAAGCCAGGTCTAGAGGTCTTTAATATGTCGGGAATTTTAATTGTGATACGCTCAGAGAAGTTTTGAATATTACTAACTTTTATCTTCGAGAGAGTTTGCACTCTTTGTGCGGTTGACAGAGCTAGTAAAGTAATGGTTTTATTTGTAAGCTTATCTAGGGTTAATTCTTCATTGGGGTACCATGAGCTCAGTTTATTTAACACTAGGTTGGCATCCCAGGTAACATCATATTTGGGTTTTGGTGGTTTCAGTCGAAAGACCCCTTTTAGGAATCTTTTTATGCTATTATCATTAACTAGTTCTGGGTTTAGTATCAGCGAAAGAGCAGATTTGCACGAATTTAGTGTGCCATATTGGTAACTATCCTTAAAAAAGTTGGGTTAAAAAACTAATTACCGTGGGTACAGATGCGTCATAAATATTTACAGAGTTAGTTTGACGGAAATACCACCATTTCTTCAAGTAAACGTCGTATTGTTTCACGGAGTTAGGTGCTAATGATGCCAACATTATTTCAAGAGATGATTCTGGTATGTTTTTTCTTGAAAATGCCTCCCGGATAATAAGCCTGCCACCAGGGTAGTCGAGTCGTGTATTCGACGGGAGCTGGAATGAGACAATAAGGCATGGCTCTTAGGGTAAAATATAACAATATCCGAAATAAGGAGGGACCTAAACAAGGGGTACCATGGCTGTGTAGGCCAAAATGGTACAACCATGATACCTCGTGCTTTGTCTGTAATTATTTTTCTAAGTGTTTTAAGTATGACTTACACCGGTGGGAATGCATAGAAATTATAATCTGACCATGAAACTGTAAATGAATCTATAGCGAATGCGTCTGGGTCTCGGTGCCAGGATATGTATGTGGCACATTTGTTATTGATGCGACTTGCAAATAAGTAAATATTTGGATAACCGAATGTATTGGTGAGACTGTCAAAAGCCCAATCAGACAGCTCCCATTCTATGTCTGGGTGAACTCTTCGTGATTCATAATCTGCAATTGTATTGTCACTAGATTTTATGTAAGATGCGAAAACGAAAAGACGTTTGCTTTCACACCATTCCCATATATCACGAGTAATTTTTGTGAGGTGAGGATACTGTATACCGCCCATTTTATTTATATATGCTACTGCCGTTGAATTGTCAACGCGTAGCAATATTTGGCAGCTAAAAAAGTTTTTTGCAAAAATTTTTAAAGCAATAAATGCAGCAAGCAGCTCTAAATAATTGATGTGTCGTTCTCGTTCATTATTCGACCACGGACCACTTGCAGACCTACCTTCACATGCGGCCCCCCACCCCGTAGTTGAGGCGTCAGAAAATATCTCAACTTGGTAGACATCAATTTTTATTCGATGGACAGAACTTTCTATTTTATTTATCCACCAGTCGAAATCGGGTTGAAGTGATTCGGGTAAATTCATAAATTTGTTATAATCATCATGACCTTTCAAGTTGAGATATTTACATCTTTCCATCTCCTTAGTGTGTAACCATCCGTATTCGATGGCTGGACAAGAAGATACTAATAAGCCTAATAGCTGAGCAAAAGTTCTAATTTTGCAGCGCTTTAATTTTGAGAACATTTCAAGTTGCGATTTTATTCGTAATCTTTTATCTGTTGGTAAGCTAATTTGAAACTTGTGTGAATCTATGATCATACCTAAGAATTTACATTTGGTTGAAGGAACGAGTACGCTTTTTACTTCATTAATAATGAAACCAAGTGACCCTAATAGTCCTTTAGTTAGATCGATGTTAGTTAAACATTCTGAACGAGAATAGCCGAGCAATAACCAATCGTCTAAATAGACGGTAGACAGAAGACCCGCGGAGCGCAATAATCTAGCTATAGGTTTACATATTTTAGTAAAAACGTATGGGCCGGACCTTAAATTCGAATAATCTACCCTCAAAAAAGAATCTTAAATATTTTCGTGATTCTTGATGGATTTTAATCAAAAAATACGCGTCTTTTAGGTCAATTGACGCCATTTGACAATCATGTGTTACAATTTTTAGTGCTGTTCTTAAATCCTCCAGTTTAAAATGATCCGTTTTAACAAATTTATTAAGATTTTTTAAATTCAAAATAAAGCGCATCTTGCCACAAGGTTTAGGTACCAGGAAAACACTTGAGATAAATTGATTTTTACAAGGCAAACATTCTGATATAGCTCCTATATTGAGTAGGTTATTAATAGCTTCTAAGTAATGAGGTTTTTCATTAGCTGAGCAAGTTGGGCTAGCAGGAAG
Source organism: Erebia epiphron (assembly GCA_963932025.1). Lineage (NCBI taxonomy): Eukaryota > Metazoa > Arthropoda > Insecta > Lepidoptera > Nymphalidae > Erebia > Erebia epiphron. The sequence continues at coordinate 6,046,292 of OZ009948.1, forward strand.
TATCTGTTGTACAACAGGTGATATAAATGGTATTTTGTAACCTTTTATCCAGGATAGTATAGTAATATCGTTTGTAATCGTAGCCCACTGTTGATAAAATTTAGATAAACGGCCTGCGTACTTAACTGTATCTAATAGCGGCGACGGGGGTACGTTGCCTGGTGGCCCCGCGATGATGTCTTCGATGAGTGCGCCTGCGGCGGCGGCGGGTAGCGCGTCGTCGGCGGGTAGTGTGCCGGCGGTGGGTGGTACGAAGCGCGCTCCGTGGCAGGCTCGCGGCTCCTCGGTGGCCCCGCAGGCGGCCTGCGCGCCTGGGGGGGAGCCTTGCGGTTTAAATTTCTTGATGCCAGTCCTTTATAATTAGTGTTCGCAGTCCTGTTGCCAGATTCAGCTTTCAGTTCTATCCCTGATTTATTTACAGCCTTAGCCGATTTTAATATATCGGATAAATTTTCGCCAAATAGAAAAGTATCTATCTTCGTGTTTTTAAGATGCTCTTTCACGTCATTCTTGAGGGCGAATAAAATAAGTTTCTACGTGTGATGGAATCTGCATGCTGTAAATCGCATAAGATTCTGCTTATATCCATTAATTTTTGCAACATGTCATTCTTTATTGACTTCGAATTCAGTTGAGAATTTATTATGTCAGCTAAGCAAGCAATTGCACTAGACATTTGTTTTTGTTTGTTTTCGATGCCCTTATCGCGTTTGACTGCGGTATCAGCAATCGCCGCTTTAATTTCAAGGTTTATTTTAGGGGCATCTAGTTGAGCACAATTTTTTGGCAATAGGTATTTTGTGATTAAGTTTTTACGGTCTTCCTTGTTAAGACCGTCTTTAACAATGTGTAATAAACGATTTGCAAGTTCTTTGCGTATTTCTGGTCCGTATTTATCATCACAGGTAGGGTCATCGCCTAAAATTTCTAGGATTTCTGTATCCAGATCAGGAACATCTGTATCATGAGCAATAGGCGCTTCGGTGGGAGCATCTGTATTAGTACTAGGGCCTGGCTGTGGTTCACAGTTGTTATTAGAATTCTGAACTGTGTTGTCCTCAGTTTGCTATTCTAGTAGCCAATCATCTGGCCGCAGTGCGGGCGTATCTGAAATTTATCATAGATATGATAATTTCAAAATTTGTAAGCTAAATAGCTTACTTAAAAGGTGGACCTCAAGAAGCCCCTGACAAATTTTTATAATTTATTATTCTTTAAACAAAGAATATAATATGATTATGTTACATTACTATCAAGCTAGGTTAGTTTGTAAATTTGTCAGTTATATTAGGTTAGGTTACAATCCCCAGCGGAAGGAACGCCAACCGTATTTTAATGCGTTGAAACAGCCCCAATGACTGTTCAGGTTGCAATTAAATATAATTTTAATAATGTAAGAGAGACTGCATCACTTTAAGATAAACAAATATATAAATACCTGCACCAAATTCGTCGTCGATTACAGGAACAGCTTCTTCCAAGTCTGATACACTTTTCGAACCACTAATTAGTCGTTCACGAATTTTACGTTCTAACTTTCGTATTTTATTTTTATAATGGTTTATATCGTCTTCACGAGACCTAGATTTTTTACGTTTCGGCATTTTTTTTTTTTTTTACCGAACAGTGCGAAAACGCTTAAAAGGTATTGAGTGGTTGAGCACTAGAATGCGAATGACGGGCAACAATCGGCTGAGAATCCAAATTGACGATACCTACCCACAAAAGAAATATTTTTTGAATACCTTTTTTCCTTCCTTTTTTCTCAACTTAGTGCAGAGTGGTGACATCTATGCGTAACTACATGTGTAAATAATACCTACATTACTAATCTCGAGGAGGAGGCGCGAGTATAATATAATAATTTACCCACCCCCAGCTCTGTCCGCTAATGGCTAATGGGCACATGACGTGCGGGCAGGTGGCGATTACTATCCCGACTTTATACATAAAATATTAGACAGGTCACGATTGTAGCTACATTACTGGTTTAAAAATTTAAGTCAGTCGGTACCACAGAATGCTGAAATATTTTTTTTTAATCTACTACAAGATGACTACAAGTTAGCCCTTGACTGCGATGGTAAGTAATGATGCAGTCTAAGATGGTCTAACATGTTAGGGGCATGGCAGTCATATTAAGCCCCGAATCTGTTTCTACAAGACCGAGACCTCAACACGACAACAGCGCTCAACAGTACGCCAGGGAGGTCGTCAAACTGGAGATGGAACTGGTAAATTTGTCGTACATCTGTTATACCTATATTCGTCGTTTAAATTGGTGAAAATAATTAATCAATGAATGTGTAAAAAGGTAACAGACAGACACCTTTTCGAAAAAATTGAGTTCTGAATAGCTCGTGGACTGATAAACCAGAAGTCCAACGCCCACCCGTCCTAGATTATATTTGGACCAATATTCTACAGTTACAATAAGGCTTGGTTAGTAAAAACGTAAACCCGTACCTATAACCTATACCTATGTACTTATATAGAGATATTTTTTTTATATTTTCCTATTATTATATAGGGAGCATCAGGAGACACGTGGAAGGGCTTGGGATTACCGTAGCATTAATAATGTCCTCCCGACCGAATTTCGGCCACGGCGGCCAATCTACACAGAGATTAGCCATCTGCGCGGGAGATATTATAGTGCACAAGTATGTGCGCAAACACAGGTGCACTCTCTGTTCCTTTTACTCTCATAGCCCGATGGGACGGAAAATCCAACACGACCGGAGAGAGATCAGGCACAGGACCGACGGCTTAACGTGCTCTCCGAGGCACGGGGGTGAAATACCGCCAACTTCTTAACTCCGGGCTAGTACTGAGAATTTCTTGTTAGAAAAACCCTGTCCTTGTTATGGCTCGACCCGTGACTCGAACCCGGGACCTCGCCGGTCGCAGTCGAACATGCTAACCACTAGACCAACGAGGCAGTTAAACCGTAGCATTACTAGGTACCTTTCCGACTATACCCCCTACTATGAGGCATTATGTGATTAAGGACCGAACGGGGTCCATGATCATTTCTAATTTAGAAACTAGGTACTTATCTACATAGTACATACTATTACCAGAAACAGAGAATAACTATTTAGGAATATAACTACTTACTTACTTAAATTAGTTATAATGTAGGCATGCACAAAAAGCTCTCACGTAGAAAAAGCTCTACAGGTAGGTATTTCTAGGAATACTATTCGTGACAATATTTTACAAAGTATTTTTATGCAAATTATTTTGTGCTGTAACTACGTAAGGAACTAATCATACTTAATTAGTTGAAGGTTAATTACTACATTCGGAAAATCCATACTAATATTATAAATGCGAAAGTGTTTCTGTCTGTCTGTCTGCTACGCTTTCACGGCCCATCTGTTCAACCGATTTGGATGAAATTTGGTACAGGGATCTCGGAAAGTAGGTACATATCCCGAGGAAGGACGCAGGCTACTTTTTATACCGGAAAATTAAGCCGTTCCCGCGGGAATCGAAAAAGACGAAGTTCTAAAATCGTGTGATTGCAGTTTCAGTTCGCAGGAAAGGTGCTTTTTATTATTTGTAATTTGTAATTTTATTTATTCATGAAAACTAAAAATAATTTAGCAATCAATAATGAAATTACTTACATATTTAGAAAATGATAGCGTTGAAAATTTAGGAAATTGATGCTTGATTTTCTTCGGGTTTTGTCGAGAACCACTTGGGACATTGTAAAACGTGTTTTTAGAAATCAGATAATAAATGTAAATACTTAGTTATTTGTTTTAAATAAATGCTCGAAGATAGACAATCGAACTAAACATTAGCCAAATAATAATTTATTTTAGATTTAATCAATTTAACATATCACGAATTAGAAAATGGACAAAATATAATATAAACTGTTTTTCACGAGTTTTTCTTTTGGAAAAACTGTGGTTAGGTATATCACTATCGTAGGGCTTTCTTTTTTATACTGAACGTGCTTATCAGTGGGGTAAAAAAAATGTTGGTAAAACAGTAGGGTCAGCAAAATATTAGGTACTGAGCTGAACCTTATTATATCAAAACATAATATTATATGTATGTACATTGTACATGATAGGTACGTTTGATGATGAACGCATCATCAAACGTTTGTGCGAACTTTTTGCCCTGTGGAGACTGGAGATCCCTTTTTCCGCAATTAATTAATTAATTTAATTTTATGTCATTCATCTAGGTAAAAGTTGGTTGGCCTTTGACTGCGATCTCACCTGGTTCTGCATGGTTCTAACTTGGAAGCATGCTAACCGAAGGGAATTGGCAGTTTTTGTTTGAGCCATACCCCGAATTTGTTTATATGCTGTACCGTAATGCTTAATTACTTGGCGGCTTTGCGGACACCATGTGTATAAGCCACTATCTTGTCCAAGCCTAGCAACACGTGAAGTTTCCCAACAGAAAATCTGACTATCCATACATAGTTAGGATGGCTAGATCATTTTACAGCACTTGTAAATGTTTATTTGAATAAAAAATATATTAAAGGAAATGGTTCATTTAAGGCCTATTCTTGTACACTTTACCGTGAATAGAGGAAAATACATAGATTGTATTAAAAATATAATAATTTAGAACAGTAAAGTAAATAACGAGAAAAAAATAAAATTGTATTTCAAGTTTTCGATACGTTTCCAAGATGGCAACCTTCAGCCATAGAGAAGGCAGTAGGCGCGAAATGTATCAAATGTCATTCCTGACAGTTACTGTCAAAATAACGTGTTTTCTTTTGAAAACGTCAAAAAATATGAATCCACCATTGTTACCCACTCATGTTTAGTGTTGCTTGACTTGGAAAGATTAAATAATTTCGCCACTGAAATCACGACGAATTCGTAGATTTGACCAATTAAAACTGGTCTACTATTTTATTTTCCTTCATTTCTCTACTTGTACAGGACCGGGCCTACGACCCATACTAATCTGAACCGAACCTTTTGCCTTGACCTTTGACTTTGAATTTCTAAAGGATTATACACACAAATTTACCGTCTCAAACGTAACGGGACCAAAGATTCACAATGACAAACGACGTATTTGGTTTCGTAGAGTCACGGCAGCTATCTATATAAATATTTTAGTCTAAGTATAATAATTATCAAAATGCGGTCATATAATTTCTTTGCTGTCGCTACTTCTACGAAGGATAAAGGACAGTAATTTAGTATCTAATGGTCAAGCGGGTCGTAGCGTTGTTGACAAGTTATTATCATACCCGCGATGTTGATTTTATACCATTTAGGTACCTACGCATAAGTAAATAAACGTGGCACTGAAGAAAACTGTTGTTTTATACCACTTTATAGACAGGTTTAAATAAGTAAATAAAAGTGGCACCAGGCATGCTAAGAAAATAAACGTGACGCGAAAGAAAACTCATACATGCTAAATCCACAATCATAGGCATGTGTTTGTGGACTAAGGACCTTAAATAAATACCGAGTAGGGAGATAGTTTAGTAACAAAACTGGTTGACTCATCATTATTTAAATATATTTTTAGGTAAAGTAAGTAAATGACACTAGTTTTTTTCGATGGCAAATTGCGATTTCACAGTGGTAAGTAATGAATAATGATGCATGCTATACATTCGGAAAATAGGCATTATTATGTTTATCCAAAGTCCAAACTACGGGTGGAAAGCACTTCATTCCCGCCCCGCTGGCTGTAATGAATTCAAATAAAAAAGAACAGTCGGAGCAGCCCACGAGCAGCCAATCTCGATTCACAAAGACGGCCACTGCGGAGTTTGTACCAAAGAGGTTGTATAATATGAAACTTAAACCAACTCTTTGTTATCAATCTGAATTTTGGTTTTTAGGCTAGTCCCGCACTGCGAAAAACGTCCGCACGATTAGGTAGTATTGTCGCGTTTTATATTCCGCGTACGGATTTCAACTGCCACGCACTGCGATTTTTTGTTAAGTACCATTTTACGGTTCCGTACCTCAAGAGGAAAAAGGAACCCATAAAGGATCACATCATTGTCCGTCTGTCTGTCTGTCAACACTCTTTTTCTCGGGAACTACTACTCATGTTCGGGATCAAGTACTTAAATTAAATAAAAAATCAAGTTTCTAAGTCAACGCAATAAAAAAATACGGCCGTTATTTGCCGTATATTTTGACTTCGCCAATAAATCAAAACCTATAGGTACTTCCCGTTGACCTAGAATCATGAAATTTGGCAAGAAGCAAGATCTCACAGCTCATGTATAGGAAAAAATCCGAAAATTGTTAATTAGAGTTCCGTACTCGTAGGGTGTGGATTTGATTTCAGTCGCTACCATTTCAGCGCCATACGTAAGCTATTTCCCAGCTGATTACGGTGTTGTTATGACATCTTTCTTGTTACTAAAATAATTTGTATTTATTTATAAATATTATAAATGCGAAAGTTTGGATGGATGTATGGATGGATGGATGTATGGATGGATGGATGTATGGATGTTTGTTACTCAATCCCGACCCAACGGTTGAACGGATCTGGCTGAAATTTGGCATAGAGATAGAATATAGTCTGGAATAGCACATAGGCTACTTTTTTATCCCGGAAAATTAAAGAGTTCCCGCGGGAACCAAAAATCCTCAATCCACGCGGACGAAGTCGCGGGCATTAGCTAGTAATTTATATCAAGTGTGGTGGTACGGAACCCTTTTTGCGCCAGCCTGTCTTGCACTTGACTGGTTTTTAGGGTTCCGTACCAAAATGGCAAAATGGAACCCTTATGGTGCGACTTTCTCCGTCTGTCTGTCCGTCTGTCCGTCTGTCCGTCCGTCACACTCGATTATTTCAGTAACTACCGAAGCTATCGACATGAAATTTGGAATAGTTGTGTATATTAGTGGCCCAAAGACACTGAAATTAAATAAAATTGGAAATTATTTTTGTTCTTATTTAAAAAGGGGGGAAAATCGGAGGGTTGAAATTTAAAAGTGAGATAACTGTACTGTGTTACATCATATGAAAGGGTTTACTTTGTACATTCTAAAACAGATTTTAAATTATTTTTAGTCATAATAGTTTTTGATTTATCGGGGAAAAAGTCTAAAAAAATACCGTTCCCCCCCCCTTATCTTCGGAGTTTACCAATCGAAAAATCTGAAATAATTATGGTCAATAGGAATTTATGTATATTTTACAGGAAAACTATAGCCAATGCTCTAACTAGCATAGTTTTTTTGATATTAACAGTAAACCTCTACAAACAAAGTTAGTTTTGCGGTTCAATAACAAAGGTAATTATTACCGTCAAAGATAGGGTTAAACGCAAGTTCTTCTAAGTACTCGTCGTCAAATGAACATATTGGTTTTTGCCTGAATGTTTTGCTTCAGTACCTACTTCTTGAGTACGGAACCCTCGGTGCGCGAGTCCGACTCGCACTTGGCCGGTTTTTTATTAATATTTTTATATTTTATAATATATTTAATTGATCCAAATTAGAATTATGCAAAGGCTGCGACATAATGCTAAGTTCATTAATTCAGGAAAAATAGTAAACCGTATACGAAATCTAAAAATAACCTGCAAGACGTACCTATTCGTTATTTTTAGTTAGGGTTGGAGCACATTAATTATACATACACTTCATGCTAGGGTGGTAAATGCCACGCATCTATTATCGCACACTGTGATTGAATAAAACTATGGAGGGTAGAGGTAAGGAGTAACATCTCTTAGGGGAGAAAAGTTGAAAAAGTGTCCAGTGGTTGCTGTAAATAACAGTTCAAAAACCTTCCACAGTGGCGCTGGTGTAGCAAAGTGTATGGTATGTAGTTGAAGTGGAGTATACCGAGTTAAAAAAAAAATATATTGTCGACTTACGGCCGGTTTCTGAATTGAGAATTTCATGTTGAGTCTGTCTCAAAGACTACTTAAGGACTAATTAAGCAAATTTTTGTTTCTAAATTGATATTGGGCCGGTTTCTGAATTAAGCATTCAAGCAAAAACAGCAAGCTCCAACTCTCAAACCTTACACAATATCAATTCAGAAACAAAAATTTGTTTAATTAGTCCACAGACTCAACATGAAATTCTCAATTCAAGTAGTAAAGAAGTAAAATAGTTAATTATTGAAAATTTCAACAACTTACGTTGTACAAAATAATGATCAATGTTTTCTTTCCTTGTTTATTTCTCGGCGCTTCCTTGATGCTAATTGATGCTAATGTGGCGCCCCCAATTTAATACATTTCGACGGACACTTTTTATCTAAGTACAGAGATGTTACTCCTTATCTCTACACTCCATAAATATGACTCTGGACAAAAAATATCACGAAACTCTAACCCTTGATAAACTTATGACAGCTATTATAATTCTACGAACAGGTACTTTAATTATGTTAGTCTCCTGTTTTATTAATTAAGGAAGGTCTTAAATTAATTCTACTGTAAGGCCCAGTTATGACTTAGGCAGATACAAACGCGGACCAAGTGATTAGTTCGTGGATACAAAGATTAAATATACCTATTTGTCTTATTAATTAAATCTTTGTTGCCTAGTGTAAACATTACGTTAGATTTAGAAGATCGAAAAAGTTTAATATCTAAGTAGGTACCTACTTAATAAATACCTATAAGCTCTAAAAAATATAAGACCATTTTTAAAGTTTTTCATAATTAAGTAAGTAAAACATTTCTTAATTAAAATACACTAACCTAATACATAGATTAATAATTATAATACCAAATATTGTCTTTGACCTAATACAAAAGGATTACAACGAAATATTGAGTGATTCCGCGACGATGCACGATTGTAAAGTCATTGTCAGAGCATCGTCGAGTCAACATCTGAAGATGCTCCGGGGTTGAGAATAATTTGGAAGATTCGTGTGGTGTGGTGTTGTGACGGTGTGAATTGCTGGCTTACTGGGCGCTAAATATCGCTAGCTGCAAGTGTAATATACACACTGTAGTCTGTAGGTACATAGATTTGTCTACTGTGGCGGATTATAGCGAATTTAAACTTTTAGTTTCTTCATTACCTGACCTTTGACCTTCCGCAAAGTGACGCCTGCTTCTATCCAAATTTTCTGGCATTGCGTGCTTCCATTTTGTAGGTCACACCTGTGGCTGCGTGACTGGCAGGTAAATACGAGTATCACGCGCTGATTGTATGTAACGCGCTGGGTCAAATTAAAGAAAAAATAGAATCAGGACAAAACAATGAAACTGAAATTACTTACCGTTTCGCACGTTTTATACCTGAGTATGTTATATACCTACCCTTATTTAAAGTGTAATTATCTAATACTTATTAAGCTTGACTTATTTCTCTACATAAACTGAAGTTTTCTATGGAGATTGCATACGTATTGCGGATCCGCGAGCAGCCGTCCTCCCACCCATCCATCCATCCATCTCCGTTCTCTATAGAAAAAAATGTTTTTTTTTGTTTGTAACCGACTTCCAAGAAAGCAAGAGGTTTTCGATTTTATTTTTATTTTACCCAAAGCAATCTTGATCCTAACTAGGTAGGTATACATTGTGCACTAACAAATGATTAATTACTTACTAAGCATTAGAAAAAAATACCTATTATACTATTATAAATATTATATTACTACTATATTATGATTCTTCCGTATCTATTCCCCAATTAATTACTTAGTTTCGAGCATTTATAAAATATCTTCAAAGCCAATTACGTAGGTAATTTTAAAAGTTTTACTTTTTAATATATTAGGTACAGTACGGTAATAATAACCGGCAAAATAACTGGGACAGCCCGGGGTAGATTTTATCTTTATTTTCCCCCATAATTTTCAACGAGAGATTTGTAGCAATAAACTCGAGGGCACTAATAATTCGTATTTCATGTTTATGACGTAATTGTACAAGTAGGTAATTGGAGGCCGTCAAACTGAAAGACCAACGGGCTATAATAATTATAATTTATACTATTGCGTGCTTAAAAATAGGCAAGTACTACAGCTATGATTTTTTAACATAGTCAAATTTTCAGATTTCTGTCCCTCAATAATGTAGAGGGACTGAATTCTAAAAAACTGAGAAGAGTTGTTCTTACACTGAGTAACACGAAACAAATTCAATAAAAAGTTAAGTGGCAAATTAAAAAAGGTGACTTATCGATTGCTTTTTTAGGTGTAGCTGCAGTGGTAGAGCTCATAGAATCCATACTAATATTATAAATGTGAAAGTGTATCCGTGTGTCTGTTTGTCAATGGCCAATCTTTTCAACCGATTTTTTAGCCGAAATCCGAGAAACGAGCCAAGTCAACGGCTGTAACACAAAAAGTCCAAAGAAATGCCGGGGTCGTTAAAAAAATACCCAGTAACTCTAAGAAAAAACAAAAAAAAAAAACACTCAAACGCAGCAAAAACGATTGCGACGAATGATGACGCTATGAGTGAGATGACCCTGCAGGGCGACCGCGTATCTTTTGCATCAATCATTGATACATCGCAATCACCTCCGATTGTCTGAATTTATGGTATTCTAGCTGCGTCAATGGATTTCGTCCAATAGTGGAAGAGTGTTAACCAATCAGAGGTGATTGCGATATATCAATGATTGATGCAAAAGTTACGCGGTCGCCCTGCAGCAGGGCGACCGCGTAACGATTCATGCGCTGCGAGAGTTGAGTATCCTACAATTAATGTACCTATATAATTAAACATTTTATTTTTGTACCTCTTAACATCGATTTACCATAAGTCAATTCCTCTTAATCACTGTAAGACTGCAAAAAGCATATTTTATTTTGTTTTCTATATGATTTTATACTATTTTTTGGAATACTGTACCTGGCCCAAGATGAAACAACCTCTTTGTTACAGATAGGGTAAGGATATAGTCATAGGCTTCTTTTAATCCCGGAAAATTGAAGAGCGGCGGGCGGAAAATATAAAACTGAAACCGCGCGGACGAAGTCTAGTATAGTAGAGCCTACTTCACCTAATGTGACTCGACTTTCTTCAAACACTCAGTTTTACCTAGTCTTCCCGTTGCATCCAGGTTCAGGAGCCACCCTGCCGAAGCGTCGCCTGCAAGCCTTGGCTGCGCGGGCGCACCACAGCCTCTCCCAAAATGGACACCTTGCAGCTCCCAAGTCCTCGGACGAATCACTTTGTAGAGTTGCGCCGTTCATCATTAAATTTCCTTATCATTTAACGTCACATTTTGTGATTATTAAAGTATCTACTATCCGTTTTTATATCATTGTGGGGTTTTTCAGCAGGTTTATTTTTATCTGATTTGCACTCTAACTGACAAGTATTTATAAGTAGAGTCCAAATGGAATAGTTAATAAATTAAAAATTTCGACCGTATTTGTACTGAATAATACAGCACTGCAGTACAATAGTATTATTACGCTTAGGTAAGCAAAATAAGCAATGTAAATTAGTTACAATATTTTATTTTATACTAGATGATTCCCGCGACTTCGTCCGCGTGGACCAAATTTTTTCGATTCCCGCGGTACTCTTTAATTTTCCGGGATATAAAGTAGCCTATGTTCTTCTCCGGGATACAACCTACCCCTGTACCAAATTTCATTAAAATCGGTTGAACAGATAAATTTTTTGATTCCCACGGGAACCTTTGAATTTTCCGGGATAAAAAGTAGCCTATGTCCTTCCCCGGGATACAACCTATCCCTGTACCAAATTTCATCAAAATCGGTTGAACAGATGGGCCGTGAAAGCGTAGCAGACAGACAGACAGACACACTTTCGCATTTATAATATTAGTATGGATTAATTTATTTTTATGAAACTAGATGTCGCCACATGTTACAAACATCGCGCTACAGGTTGAGCTCTCGAAGAAATCTAAATAGATTTCATTCATGTACTCTAACCAAACATCGTGAGGAAATCTGTATAAGAATTTTTTGAAATCGTATGTCCAGAAATGGAATCAACGATCCGATCTCTTAAATATTTAATATAAACATTAAACAATCATAGAGATTAGAGCCTAGAGGTACTAGGTAGTTTAAGGTAAACAACTTTCATTTTATGCAATAGGTTCCCAAATCCCCATCGCGAACGTCGTCGTCGACGTCGCCTGTTTTTGGGGTTTTGGGGTTAATATTATATTACTTTACTCTATGGTTAATATTGCGAGTCTTCGAAAACTTCTTCGATTCAGGGATCCGTTTGCGAAATATTATGCTTTAAAAGTGATAATTTTTGTTTGAGTCCAGTCACCAGTGTCTCTTCCAGCTAAACGGTTGTTTCTGGATATGTGAAAAAATTCATGGAAGTTTAAAGAAGTCGAAAGGTAAACTATCACAGCTTAGTAGACTTTACACGAGTTATAGTTGTCAACTAACATATAAAATGTCCACATATTATGGAGACGAAAATCTACGGAACCCCTACTCTGCGCTCGGCCGGTTTTTTTATTATTTAATTAACTTTTATGTTGACACATGTACTTAGTTACATTTCAATACTTAGTCACGCGACATAAGAACTTTAGAAGTCCAAGAAAAAAAGCTTGCGGCGACCACGAGCGCGAACTCGCAACTGCCAAGTCGCCAGCTAAAAAGAGGTAGGTATCGACTATACAAGCTAGGAACTAAGAAGGTTAGGGTTGGTGTACATGAAAGCTTAGAAAACTTGCTTCGTGTGCTTTTTTCATTTTAATAAAAAATCTTTCCAAAAAACCGACTTCCAAAGCCACTGTAAAGTAAAAAATAATTTTGATTTCTACACACTATGTTGAAGTCGGGCGAGCCTGACGCGTCAACTTTGCCTATCTTTGTTATACTCGCCCGAGCCTCTAACCACTGAAAAAAATAAATTTTCAAATCGGTTTAGAAACCACGGAGATATGCGGTAACAACATACATTAAAAAAAAAAAAACATACGCGCTGAATTGAGAACCTCCTCCTGTTTTGGAAGTCGGTTAAAAAGTAGCCTATATTGTGTTATCACAGAATGGGTGTTATTCCAAACTATAATCTATCTCTGTGCCAAATTTCATCCAGATCCGTTCAGAAGTAGATTAAAAACGAATAGGTTTAGCAATAACTAAAAATCGATTTTAGAATGCGCAAAAGAAACCACTTATTATGACATCATAATCAAGATTTTTTTATCCAACACAAGTTAGCCCTTGACTGCGATCTCGCCTGATTGTAAGCGATGATGCAGTATAAGATGTGCCCAGTAAGTATTTTGTGGCAGTAGATGCGTGCCTCACAAACCGACCGAAATGAGGCATTTCGGTCTGTTTTGAAAGTTTATTAAAAGTAATATAAATAAAGCATTCAGAGAGTGTACATTGATTAAAAGGGTTATTATGTCATTTGCAATAAGATTGAGCATGCATTATTACCTCTCTCCTATGAGAGTGTAGGCCTGTGCCCAGCAGTGGGACGTTAGTGGGCTGTAGTGGATGCATTATTTGAAACCATTCTCAAGTCGCTAGCTGAAAAAACGCTGTAACGGACTCTGATTTAACTTTTTCTTGTGTGGGTACAGTGTAGACCTGCCTTACGATTAAGGGTGCTTACCCTTTGCGAACGATATGATTTTATTCGAAGAAGGAAATGAGCGGCCTTGGCTTACTTACGTGATACGTGCAGTTGTACTTTACTGTGGTTCTCTGTACATCGTATAATGTATCTCATTGGTGAGGATGATGGTGGTAGGTGATTTCTCGGAAAAGCAATGCGACGGCTTCTTCGATCCTTCTATATATACGAATCAAGTAATAATGCTATATATAAAGGTTTAAAACTGCAACATAATATTATCAGAGAGGAAATTCAAACATCTAATTAGGACTTTTGCAGCAGGCCATACACATCCTAGTTATCTCGTTAATAGGTGGGTTGGTGGCAGCGCGGCGTAGTCGATTGTCTTGGCCAAGCGACGTGGTCCAGTGGTGTAACGATTAATATAATTCACATCTTGGTCTGAATATTTGAAGTAGGTACCTACTTACCTGAGTATGAATTAAAATACAGGTATCTACTCATATTTTTATTTTATAAAATAAAATCAGTACAAATTACAGTAAAATCAAAATATAATTATTAATGTCGAACATAACAATATAGGCATCTACATAGACACCAGCCACAGAATTTATTTTACAATCAACACGTCACGAAAGCTGAAAATGAAGCTTGCAAATTGCAATTGGCCAGGATTTAGTTCCAGCAGGCCTATTCCGAAAAATCAGCATCCATCATTGTTACTAAGTATCTCAATTTGTCGAGATTTGCGAAACATAGATTTGGTATTGTTACTATTATTGCTGCTAAAATATATTTGAGCCAAAAGACTCCATTATATACCTAGAGAGTGACTTCAATCAGGGCTCTGAATGTAAGTTTTACTATTTTAAAACCATAGTAATTTATGTTATACCGCGGCCATGATGAATCGCATTTTAAAATAACGCACTAACAGCGCTGCTAGTGATCAATATTGTAACTATTTAATGTCTGACTAGTGACTATACTAATTATCATTAAATAGTCGTGCGTATAGTCATTAGTCGTTAGATATTATTATCGTCAAACAACTTTCAGACATTGATATTGTCAAGCTGTTGGGCAAACTGTGTAAGTAGGATATTTCATGAAACGCGAAATTCTGAAAATGGTAAATTGTGCGATCTGTTCACCACATGTAGGTCTGTATATTGTAGGGTCCACACATTTCACCTGAAATTATTCTTTTAAGGATTTTTTTAAGCTTTCGTGACGAAAAGTGCAGTAGGTAATAGAAAGAGTAAAAATGTCTAAGCTCGGGAACACTTGTTCCTCTTGGTGGTAGGGTCCAGCTTGCACACCTCGAATGGACTGCACTTCTGGTTGCCACAGTAGATTCCTGCGCCGCCGGCTGCAATGGAATAACAATTTGAGTTAATACTCAGGTGGTGGAAATTGGAATGGTGGTGGAACACCGCTTAATTCAAATGAAGTTTCGGTCGTCGGTCCCGATTACTCAAAACTGTGCTAGGAATAGGATCCTTACTCGATATCTAAAGGGTATTCATATCGTTGACGTTTTTGTTTTAGAATTATAATCCAAAGGCCTCAGATACACGGACAGCATGAAGCAGTCAGAATGGACTGCTTCGAGCTGCGACTGCATAGTGAACTATAATATATACTTATCTATAATAGGCATGATGACAGTAACCAAGAATCAAGGAAATTATGAATTTATCTAATAAAATGGGATTCATGAATTTTAAAAACGTATTATTTTTCCTATTTCGAGTGAGATTGCTATTAATTTTGATAAAATAAAACTATAAAATACAGCAATCCGCCATATTGCATAAAACACAAAGAAGCAAATGACGTCACAATTGTTTGTTTTCGAGCGTTGACAATCACACTATTGCTTACTGCACACTGCACAGAGTACATTGGTAAAAACAATAGTGACGTCACAAACGACGCCATGACACCGCCGAACGTTTTGGCGTGAATTTTAAAATTTAAATTTCAAATGCCAATTTTATCTACCAAACTTTATTTTTGTGCTGAAATAAGATATTTCTTCGAAATAGTAGATACTTCCGAACATAATCTGACCATTTTTCAAAATCAGTCATCATGCCTATTATAGTCTTCTACGCACACAGTACACACTTACATGAACCGCTCGAGCAGTTGCGCCTGCTTCGGGCGGTTGTCATCAGTTTATCAACGGTACGTAGAAGAGTGTATAATTATGTCTGTGCATCTGAGGCCTTATTTTAGGTACGTCAATAAACGTCATATAAATCTGGCATTTTGAAAATAATACAGCTTTAACCGATGATAGTCCGCCCACAGTTATGATAAGTGATAGCTGATCTAACCAGCCGATATTTAAGATAATCTAATATAAAAAATTATTTTTAAACAACCGACTTCAAACTCCCGCGCCAACTTTACAACAACAAGCACACGCTATACAAAGTACTTATTTTTACCCTCGACGAAGCGGAGACGGTATATGTGTTTGCCCTAAGAGGTTGTGTGTTTGTTTGTTTGTTTGTTTGTTTGTTTGTTTGTTTGTTTGTTTGTTTGTTTGTGCACTTTTTTGTCACCATTTTTCTCAAAAAGTACTGGGCCGATTGAGATGCGGTTTTTTGCATTAGATACGTATAGCTTGTGAGAAGGTTTTTAGATATATTTTAGGACCATAGACAACCAAGCTGAGCTGTAGTCTATGATTTTAATATTTCAACATGTTACCATTTTTCACAAAAACTACTGGGCCGATTGAGATGCGGTTTTTTGCATTAGATGTGTATAGCTTGTGAGAAGGTTCTTAGATATATTTTAGGACCATAGACAACAAAGCTGAGCTGTAGTCTATGATTTTATTTTTTCAATATGTTACCATTTTTCACAAAAAGTACTGGGCCGATTGAGATGCGGTTTTTTGTATTAGATGTGTATAGCTTGTGAGAAGGTTCTTAAATATATTTTAGGACCATAGACAACAAAGCTGAGCTGTAGTCTATGATCTTAATTTTTCAACCACTGTTACCATTTTTCACAAAAAGTACTGGGCTGTTTAAGATGCGGTTTATTGCATTTAGGACTTCGTGCGATTACAAAACAGGAAACTGGTACCAAAATTTTAAAGAATCAGCGCCATTTCGAAATTCTTTGTTAATAGACCGATTTCGTTCAAAATCTATATTTAGGGCTCCCTGGGGTCACAAAACAGGAAACTGGTACCAAAATTTAAAAAAATCAGCGCCATCTTGAAATTCTTTGTTAATTGGCCGATTTCGTTCAAAATCGATATTTAGGGCTCCCTGGGGTCACAAAACAGGAAACTGGTACCAAAATTTTAAAAAATCAGCGCCATTTTGAAATTCTGTGTTAATTGACCGATTTCGTTCAAAATCGATATTTAGGGCTCCCTGGGGTCACAAAACAGGAAACTGTTACCAAAATTTTAGAAAATCAGCGCCATTTTGAAATTCTTTGTTAATTGACCGATTTCGTTCAAATTCTATATTTAGGGCTCCCTGGGGTCACAAAACAGGAAACTGGTACCAAAATTTAAAAAAATCAGCGCCATTTTGAAATTCTTTGTTAATTGATCGATTTCGTTCAAAATCGATATTTAGGACTCCCTGGGGTTACAAAACAGGAAACTGTTACCAAACTTTAAAAAAATAGCGCCATTTTGAAATTCTTTGTTAATTAACCGATTTTGTTCAAAATCGATATTTAGGACTCCCTGGGGTTACAAAACAGGAAACTGTTACCAAACTTTAAAAAAATAGCGCCATTTTGAAATTCTTTGTTAATTAACCGATTTTGTTCAAAATCGATATTTAGGGCTTCGTGGGATTACAAAACAGGAAACTGGTACCAAAATTTTAAGAAATCAGCGCCATTTTGAAATTCTTTGTTAATTGACCGATTTCGTTCAAAATCGATATTTAGGGCTCCCTGGGGTCACAACACAGGAAACTGGTACCAAAATTTTAAAAAATCAGCGCCATTTTGAAATTCTGTGTTAATTGACCGATTTCGTTCAAAATCGATATTTAGGGCTCCCTGGGGTCACAAAACAGGAAACTGGTACCAAAATTTTAAAAAATCAGCGCCATTTTGAAATTCTGTGTTAATTGACCGATTTCGTTCAAAATCGATATTTAGGGCTCCCTGGGGTCACAAAACAGGAAACTGTTACCAAAATTTTAGAAAATCAGCGCCATTTTGAAATTCTTTGTTATTTGACCAATTTCGTTCAAAACCGATGTTTAGGACTCCCTGGGGTTACAAAACAGGAAACTGTTACCAAACTTTAAAAAAACAGCGCCATTTTGAAATTCTTTGTTAATTAACCGATTTTGTTCAAAATCGATATTTAGGGCTTCGTGGGATTACAAAACAGGAAACTGCTACCAAAATTTTAAAAAAATCAGCGCCATTTTGAAATTCTTTGTTAATTGACCGATTTCGTTCAAAATCGATATTTAGGGCTCCCTGGGGTCACAAAACAGGAAACTGGTACCAAAATTTTAAAAAATCAGCGCCATTTTGAAATTCTGTGTTAATTGACCCATTTCGTTCAAAATCGATATTTAGGGCTCCCTGGGGTCACAAAACAGGAAACTGTTACCAAAATTTTAGAAAATCAGCGCCATTTTGAAATTCTTTGTTAATTGACCAATTTCGTTCAAAACCGATGTTTAGGACTCCCTGGGGTTACGAAACAGGAAACTGTTACCAAAGTTTTAAAAAATCAGCGCCATTTTTATTTATTTTGTTATCACCATAATAAATGAATTCAGTTTAGTACAGTAAAATCTGTACTACTTGTAAGTCTAACCACAACCCGTGAGCTGCTTTAGCAGCTCGCGCACAGGGCGAAATACTAGTTAGATATATATAGCTTGAGAGAAGGTTCTTAGATATATTTTAGGACCATAGACAACCAAGCTGAGCTGCCTCTATGATTTTAATATTTCGATATGTTACCATTTTTTACAAAAAGTACTGGGCCGATTGAAATGCGGTTTTTTTCATTAGATGTGTATAGCTTGTGAGAAGGTTCTTAGATATATTTTAGGACCATAGACAACAAAGCTGAGCTGTACTTAGTCTATGATTTTATTTTTTCAATATGTTACCATTTTTCTCTAAAACTACTGTGCTGATTTAGATGCGGGCTTTTTGTTTTAGATATATTTAGCTTGTACCTAGATGCTGCCCAGGGTATCATGATGGAGTCAGGAGGCGATCATGGGAACTCCTTAAATTCTCATCGTATACCCGTCGCGTTTGGACTCTTTTGATTTGTCCATTTGAAAAGGGTTTGGCCATAGTCCACCACACTGGTCAATAAAACTACTGAGCTGTCAAAGATGCAGTTTTGTGTTTTAGATATTATGTAATATATACGTTTGCTACGTTCTAATTGTTGTTTCAAAGTTATAAAGGTCAAAAGTATAATGGAGCTCTGCAGTTCGTCGTGGGTTTTTTTAAAATTTTTAATTTTATTACTTGTATTGTTGATATTTTAAAAACCGCTCGACCGATTTCGATAAAATTTATATGGGACCACTTGGGAAGTATGCCCTTTCAAATAACAAAAGAATCATCCAAATCGGTCCACCCAGTCAAAAGTTCTGAGGTAACAAACATTAAAAAAAAAAAGAAATATAGTCAAATTCAGAACCTAATCTGTTTTTGAAGTCGGTTGAAAATATGAAACTTACACTGCGGTTTATCCTTGCCGTTGTTGCCTCCCCCATAAGCCGCGACGTCGACGCAGGACTTGGCGTTGCACGCGTTGGGACAGCACTGCTTGCCGTGGCTGCAGTCGTACGCCTGCTGGCATTTGGGACTGCAGCCGTACACCTTCGAGGCCAGGGGGCAGCTGCCCGCTGGAAATTGATACATATTTTATTATTAAAACTTATAATATTATGAATCTTATTGGGAGATCTATAAAGCATACTTTGCCTTAGCTCTGACTTAAGACTGAGTTAACATAAGACAGATTTATTATACCTACTCAGTACTCACATATAAGTCCATCCCGTTTTAACTCAAAGTAAAGCCTCAGCATACGCTCTATAGATTTCAGCATAAGATATAAGCAGGGACTGGTGGGAGGCTTTGGCCGTGGCTAGTTGTACCACCCTACCGGCAACGACGACGGGAGCGTTCCCTGTAGAAACCGACTAGGGGCATGGGTTTAATATAACTGCCATGCCCCTAACAGGTTAGCCTGCTACCATCTTAGTCTGCATCATCACTTACCATCAGGTGAGATCGCAGTCAAGGGCTAACTTGTAGTGGATTAAAAAAAAAAGACTTTACCAACCGGGTTTGTTCGAACACTTATAACTCTAGAACGGCTGAACCAATTTTCATGGTTTTTCAGTTGTTGTATTTGTCTCTGTCCCGAATAGCCGAATAACTAAGTATTTAAAAAAATTGGAAAATTGACGAAAAAATAAAATAAAAGAATAACATTTTCCTTTTATTTTCCCATACAAAAAACCACGCCGACGAATTCGCGGGCATCAGCTACTTTTCAATAAAATCTCTATATATATAAAAATCAATAGCTGTTCGTTTGTCTCGCTAAAACTCGAGAACGGCTAGGCCGATTTAGCTGATTATGGTTTTGAAATGTTTGTCGTAGTCCAGGGAAGGTTTAAACGGTGAGAAAATATGGAAAAATTGCGAGGAAGATAGGGCAGGACAACGTCTGCCGGGCCCACTAGTATGATATATATTGTACTAGCTGATGCCCGCGACTTCGTCCGCGTGGTTTAAGTTTTTTTGATTCCCGCGGGAACTCCTCAACTTTCCGGGATAAAAAGTAGCCTATGTCACTCTCCAGGTCCTCAACTATACCCATGCCAAAAATCACGTCGATCCGTTGCTCCGTTGCGGCGTGATTGAAGGACAAACCAACAAACAAAGTGACTTTCGCATTTATAATATTAGTAAGTATGATATGAAGTATGAAGTATGATGTACCTACGTGTATAGGTACGTGGAATAAATAATATGATTATTCCATACGCGCATCTACGAAGTGATCTGCTTCCTAGTGCCAGCTCGTGGTAATTTGACCCGCCAGGATATTGAATGCCCTTCCAGCTTCTCCGCTTTTCATATCAATGGAATATCTTCAAATCAAGAGTGAATATAGGATATCTATATAGAAATAGACAAGCGCGCTTCACCTGTGGCTGCATCACCAATCGCTAGTAACTTTGATTGCAGCCAAGAAATTAATAAATAAGTAAATAATTTTTTTTATTTCATTACTCACAAGCTTCAGTGTAGCTGATGATGAAGAAAACGGCGAGCACGCTCAACAAGATCGTCATGGAACCTGTAAATATGTACAGGCATCTATTATTAATTATTATCAACAAACGTTTTTTTTAATAACATATTAAAAAACAAAGCGACTATAATATCTATAATAATATCATAAATGCTAAAGTTTGTATGGATGGATAGATGTATGGATGGATGGATGTTTGTTATTCAATCACGCCAGAACGGCTGAACGGATTTGGATAAACTTTGGCGCAAGATAAATTATAGTCTAGAATAACACATAGACTACCTATTTTCCTGGAAAATTAAAAAGTTCCCGCAAGAACGAAAACAACTCAATCCACGCGGACGAAGTCGCGGGCATCAGGGGCAAATTGGCAATTTATCTCTGTGGCCTGTGTCACTTTCCAGGTCCTCAACCATAACCAAACCTCACATGCAAAAAATCACGTCGATCCGTTGCTCTGTTGCAGCGTGATTGAAGGACAAACAAACACAATTTCGCATTTATAATATTAGTATGATGTTAATATAGGTACATACCTAAATACTCGCAGATATGGCACTATTCATAATGAGACTACTAATTAGCTATAATTGCTATGTACGTTTTATTTATCTCGGGACGGCCCCTGTCTAAATATTCAGGTCAAAGGGTTATTACTAGGGCTTCCAATACCGGGAGCCCGGAATTTTTCGTCCGTTTTCAATACCGGTATTGAAATGTCTAATTCCGGGATACCGGTATTGGTGACACTATAAACGAAACAGTGACTATTGCATATATTTATTGGTACATGCCTCTGTTTTTATTCGGCAAAGTTTAAAATTATTAGCTCAATAAGAGCACCTGAAATTCATTTTTGAAGGGAAAAATTTGTGTTTGAATTTAGATCCCTATGACTTGGCATTTCTATTTCATTGACTCACGAAACGTTCAGAAATCTGTTTTTTATCCAATGCAATATTTTATTATGATTTATTTTCTTTTAAATTTCTTATGTATTGAATGTTTTATTAATTTGTGTTTTGACTAAACTATGTATTTTTACAAGTAAGAAAATAGCATTTCTTCATTGAATTTTAGCAGAAAAGTGCTCTTTTGGAGCAATCAAATATTTTTTATGGAAAAACTGTTTTTTATGGTACAGTTTCCTTCAGAAAAGACTATTTTTAAGGTAAAAACAATCTAATTTAAAAAAATTCCCAATACCGATATCCCGGTATAGAAAAAAATCTTTCCGGTACTAATACCGGTATTGAAAAAAACCGTTATTAATACCGGAAAGGTTTTTATTCCACTACAAGTTAGTTAGCCCTTGACTGCGATCTCACCTGAGATGTAAGTGAGGATGTATAGTCTAAGATGGCAGCGGGCTATTCGGTAGGGGTATGGCAGTTACATCAATCCCATACCCCTAATAATGGAACGAATCGCTTGTCGGCACGTCGTTGCCGGTAGGGTTATAATTATTGGTAAGTGGTAACAACTAACAAGCCACAGCCGAAGCCACCCACCAGACACCAGACAAAAATCAGAAATTATAAATTCCCATATTGACCCTGCCGGGGATCGAACCCGGGACTGCATGACCTGGTTAAGACATTCGTCAACCAGCGCTCACCACACACCACCACCAAAGAGGTCGTCATAATCCATTGCTGGTGCGTTGTTCAGAGGTTCGCTTATCGCTTGAACTTGACATTATTGTCCTGATCATTCAGGTAATCCTGATCCTATACCTAGTTAGGTATTTAGTGTATCTAGTTTACCCGAATACCCATAGAGGTAGTTATAGGTACTACCTCTATGCCACCGATTGTATGGTCTGTGCTCTATGCGAATACCATATTAAATTATCTAACAGTATGAGTATTACAGTTTGAGTCCTCATTAGTAGAATCTATGTGTGCCATTGTCGGCTCACTACTGAGCACGAAATTCCCATTAGACTGGGAAGGTTTTGGCCATAGTCCACCACGCTGGCCAAGTGCGGATTGGCAGTTTCACATGCCTTTGAGAAAGTTAAGAAGAACTCTCAGGCATACGGGATTCCTTTCCTCACAATGTTTTGTTCCGGGATAAAAAGGTAAATTTATGCAGGTAGTTAGGTACCTACCTACATATAAGCCTCTAATCTGTCTTTCCCTGGGATGTAACCTGCCTCTATACCAAACATCAAAATCAGTAGAAAACATATCGTAATAGACAGACATACAGACACACTTTCGCATTTAAAATACCTATTTGTATGGATTTTGTGGTATTCACATCGTAGGTAACTACTTCTAAAAGCAGGAAAGAATAAAAAGAATTTAGTGTGCTAGGTATTTGTGTATTAATATGTTGGAACGAAAATCTCCACAATCAGAAGTGTGACATTTAACAATAATAATAAGTAAGTAGGTATGTCTCGTTTTAACAAGTACGTAGGTCCACATAATGCAATTTGTTTTCATGATCTCTGACCGCAATAAGCTATTTTACAACATGACGAATCTTCCAAAGTGGATAAAAGGGAATAACATTAAATTATTTATGTTTTTATATGTACCTTTACCTTAAAATGACGACGGATGGCGACGAATGACCTTGCAAGTTGCGTGCGTAGTGAAGAACTCACTGTGTAGCGACACACAGTAAACACAGTCGATCATAGTCAGAGTAGGTACCTTACTTACCAATTCGAAAAACCTACTGTATTGTTGTACTGTTTGCTGACAGCCCTAGACAAGCTCGCAATGTCGTCCGTGACGTAGGAAAGGGAAAAGATGCAAAGCAATACGGACACTCGCGCGCGGCGATAAAGTTTAATTTAGCTTGCGTGCGTGATTTATCTTTTTAATAATAATTATGTAGGCTATTAAAACGTCGGCAAGTAGTCAACATCAAAGGAGTGAGACTTCTGTACGTCAGTACTATTAAATTATTCTGTGCTTTAGCATGGTCGTTACTCGTATTGTCATTTTTATAAGCCCAATGTACCTACCTAAATGTAGGTATCTAAGAAAAAAAATTTGAATTTGATTTCATGATTTTTGTTTAAAGAATTATTTTACAGTAGGTATTACACAATTTTGTTTTTACAGTATTAGACATTAGACAGTATTTTTAACCGACTTCCAAAAAAGGAGGAGGTTCTCAATTCGGCGCGTATCTTTTTTTTTTTTTTTTTAATGTATGTCGGTGCATATCTCCGTGGTTTCTAAACCGATTTGAATTTTTTTTTACATTGGTTAGAGGAAGCTCACGAGGTGGTCCCATAAAAAAATCTGACTCCAAATCCTCAATCCTGATGCTGTAGGTGTACCTACGTCTCAAAACTAGGGAGTTAGGAGTTTTGATGGTGAATTCATATAGTAGGTATCAAGTCACGTGTATACGATACAACTCTGAGTCCCAACTCCTCAACCCTGAGTCCCAACTCCTCAACCCTGATGCTGTAGGGTACAGAACTCCTTAAAAATAACGATTTAAGATTTTTTTATGATGAATTAATATTGTAGGTGTCAAGCAACGACTTCATACTTAAACCCAAGTCCCAACTCCTCAACCCTGATGCTGCAGGGTACAGAACTCCTTAAACATAGTGGTTTAGGATTTTTTTATGGTGAATTTATATTGTAGGTGTCAAGCAACGACTTCATACTTAAACCCAATTTCCAACTCCTCAACTCTGATGCTGCATGGTACTGCACTCCTAAGCCGTAGGGATTTAGAGTACACTAAAAAGTTAAAAATAAAAATTCTTTCCAAAAAACCGACTTCCGAAGCCACTGTAAAGTAAAAAATAATTTTGATTTCTACACACTATGTTGAAGTCGGGCGAGTATCAAAGATAGGCATAGTTGACGCGTCAGGTTCGCCCGACTTTGGAAAGAACTTTTTTTGGAAAGAATTTTTTTTACATCGTATGGCATTTGATTCATAATTTATAAGCGTATTTTGTATATTAAACTAGATATTATGTTACATTTTAATTCAAATGTCAATTTTTAATGTCAAACACTTTGATTAGGAATATACCTAATCAAAGGTCAAACATGTCCTGATTTTGTCACTTGGCTGGAGAATTTTGACATTGACATAGGTATAATAGAATTCGGGTATATATAGCGAAAACATTATATAAAATATGTCCTCTTACTAGGCACCTAATAAATAAAGAGTAAGTACCTATGTATCTGTCACCGTAAGATTGCAAAAACCGTTAGACTATAATCCAACTAGCGATATTGTAAACTGTCGACGGATTGTGAACCGTTCAATGTTCCGAGTGTAATTTTTTTAAATATTCATTGTATTTACGTTTTCTTGTCTCTTTCTTGTAGGTTAGGTTAGGGTTCGACATAAATGATCAGGCTTAGGTTTTATCGGATTAATATACCTAACAGATTACAATCTACCGAAAAATAATGCGTTAAATTGTAATCCGTCGACAGTTTACAATATCGCTAGTAGGATTGCAATCCAACGGTTTTTGCAATCTTACGGTGACATATATAAGACGTGTTTCTAAAGGATATTTTTAATTAAGTCAATGATTATTGTATTTGATTCGAACTAGGTAAAAGCTGTGATTTAAGTGTTAAACTTATAACTTAGGTATAAGTGAGAAAAATAGGAGGAAAACAAGACAAGGTAAGAGAAAAAAGAATTACCAACAATCGGTTTATCTTATTTAAATAACAATAATTTTCCTTATCCGATTGATTTACCTTATTCAAGTAATATCAATAAATAAATGGTCCTTTCTTTAATCCTTATAATCGAACCTTATAATTTAGATAGGTAGCTTATTATCCGCCAGATCCTACACTTCTAGATTTTGTTTATCTAATAATTTAAAGCTTCTTCTCCGAACAGGGCGCGTTTGGATCCGCCACAATGGTTTAAGTTTTAAATTATCTAAATTCAAAAATAAAATCTACTTGATGTCATGTACCTACCTACTACATACCTACATTAAAAAAATATATATACCTACCTACGCGCCGCATTGACAATCTACTCCTTTTTTGAAATTCGGTTAAAAAATTAAATTGTTTACGTTCAATACTAATTAATTATTATCATAATTAAAAAACCGGCCAAGTGCGAGTCGGACTCGCGCACCGAGGGTTTCGTACAAACCTGTATTAAGTTTTAAATTATTGAAAATATTTTTATTTTAAATACATATTTGAGTTGATTGAATGAAAGGTAAATTGTGGTACTTACGATTTATGACGTATTAAAAAAAACTACTTACTAGATCTCGTTCAAACCAATTTTCGATGGAAGTTTGCATGGTAATGTACATCATATATTTTTTTTAGTATTATCATTCTCTTATTTTAGAAGTTACAGGGGGGGGGGGGGGGGACACACATTTTACCACTTTGGAAGTGTCTCTCGCGCAAACTATTCAGTTTAGAAAAAAATGATACTACAAACTTCAATATCATTTTTGAAGACCTATCCATAGATATACCCCACACGTATGGGTTAGAAGAAAAAAAAAATTTGAGTTTCAGTTATAAGTATGGGGAACCCCCAAAATTTATTGTTTTTTTTCTATTTTTGTAAGAAAATCTTAATGCGGTTCACAGAATACATCTACTTACCAAGTATCAACAGTAGTAGTAGTTCTTATAGTTTCAGAAAAAAGTGGCTGTGACATACGGACGGACAGACAGACAGACAAACAGACATGACGAATCTATAAGGGTTCCGTTTTTGCCAAATTTGGCTACGGAACCCTAAAAATCTTCGACAGTGCTACTGCAGCTGATGCTACCTAGACTTTGAACAAAATTGATTTGGCTTAAAAATCGCAAAGGAGCCCTGTGTTTTCCCTGGATGAAAAGAAGAAAAATTTCCTCCTTGCTCCTGCCTCTGCCTGCCTGCGCAAGTTATGATAAAGTCGGTTTAAAACCGTTTGGAGAACAAACGTTTCCAAATCACGTTGGTGTCGTATGGATTTTGTGATGATTTTAAATTGATCTGACCCCTGGTTCAACATCTCCGAGCATTCGAAGTGTATAATTTAATTTAAAATTGATCTTTTTATTAGGTTCCTACCTATTCATGTCAAGGCTAGTATACTTTATTGTTGGCGCACGAAATAGGTGGTCCGCCAGTACATCGCAAATCTTCTGGGGCTCTATGGGTTAACCGTGGAGTTTCATATTATTTTAGCAGTAATATCCAATTATATTAGCGCGCTACCATCATATACCTACTCACTGCATCATCATTCATCACTTACATTGATTTACCAATAAGTCAATGATCACTTACCACCAGGTGAGATCGCAATCAAGAGCTAACTTGTAGTAAGTATAAAAAATGACAATTGGATATTTAGTTCATTTGAAAAATAAAAAAAAATATTAAATTGCCGTCACTGAAAAGTCATCAGTTCATTACATATCATCATACCATACAAGAGCTCGTTACTTATTCACATAAAACTGTATGAGATTCAAAAAAGAGGGGAGGGACGAATTGAAGATTAGAGAGGTGTAATAATATTTAAATCAGTAGGTAATAATATGACGAAAAAAGGTAGAGGTTAAGAAACCTTTTACTTTTAGAATCCTTGATCTCATCCGGGCAAAAATAAACGAATGCCGGCAAAATAAGGCATTAAACAATAATAATTAACATGTGTATATAATTATACCTACTCGTATGTAATGTTACTAAATATTACCTAGTCTGGGATGGTTAGGAAATGATTTAGGTATTCTAGTTTTTAACTAGGATTAACGTAGGTAATAACTAAAACCCCTGCATGTTTATGTATATTACAAGATGATTCCCGCGACTTCGTCCGCGTGGACCAAATTTTTTCGATTCCCGATTCGGGAACTCTTAAATTTTCCGGGATAAAAAGTAGCCTATGTCCTTCCCCGGGATACAACCTACCCCTGTACCAAATTTCATTAAAATCGGTTTAACAGATGGGCCGTGAAAGCGTAGCAGACAGACAGACAGACACACTTTCGCATTTAGGTATAATATTAGTATGGAAGTATGGATATGGATTAGTATGGATATGGATGTATAACTAGGTGACGCCCGCGACTTTGAAAACGATTAAGTTTTTTGAAAATATTTTGGTTGGGAACTCAGATTTTCCAGGAAAAAGTAGCCTATGTCCTTTCGCGGGATGGAACCTATCTCTGTGCCAACCTCTGATGTGTTTACTCACTAAGGTACTTAATATATCTCCGATTTACAGGCCATATTACTGAAACTGATATGTAAAAAATGCAAAAAGTGTCCGTCTGGATTTTATCTTTTCTTGGCCCAAAAGATGAAGTGATCTTGACGAAGGCTCAGAGATAGCTCGTATCTTGTTTTTTTTTAATATTTTTATGGTATATAATATATATATGTCACCGTAAGATTGTAAAAACCGTAAGATTGTAATCTAACGCTTTTTTTTTCGATAGATTGTAAACAGTCGAAAGATTGTTAACCGTTCAATGTTCTAAGTGTCAATTTTTGAAATATTCATTGTATTTACGTTTTCTTGTCTCTTTCTTGTAGGTTAGGTTAGGGTTCTAAATAAATATTTATGTAGCTATCGGGTTAATAAACCTAACAGATTACAATCTACCGAAAAATAATGCGTTATAATGTAATCATTCGACAGTTTACAATTTCGCGAGTTAGATTATAATCTAACGGTTTTTACAATCTTACGGTGACATATATATATACATATAGCGAGCAATTAACGCGCAGGCGGGTCGGGTCACCTGATAGTAAGTGATTACCACCGCCCATGAAAATTTACAGCACCAATGCGCTGCTGACTTTTGAGATATTTGTTTATCCGCCCTTTATGAGCCCATATTATAATCATGAGGGAACACAGGAGATTCTTGAAGAGGGTACCTACTCTTTAACCCGGAAAACTAAAGAGTTGCTTGGAGAAATCAAAAAATATACGAGTAAGACTACTCGAACGAAGTCACAGGCATAATCTAGTTTTTGATGAGGCTGAAGATGCCAACAAGCTAATTTTTATTTAAGTGCTTTTATAGGTACCTACCTACACCTAGTATTTTCATTCTAAGATATTTAGAGCGTTTTGTTTATAAGCCGAGGATAAAATAATATTAATATTATATCTACCTTTACCCAATAATAGAAAGCTACGACGTATTATGTAAAAATGTAGCATGGACTTTTATTTTAATAATAAGTATGTAGATAACAACTTATTCTAGGACCTATCGTGCGCGATCAGTAAGAAATAAATTAAATAAACAAATAAACTTACCCATACTTGTTTCTTCTATTGAACTTTGCACAAGCACTCTATATGATGCTCCTCGCAATACTGATTTATGCAGAATGCCTATACGTATACATACCTCTACTACATAGTTGTACCTATTGGTTTTGTTGTGAGCCAATGATCTTACACCTACCTGTCCAGTCTACATTCATTACTTAAACTACACGTATAGTTATATTACATATACCTACTAGGAGATGCTAGAGACGGATTTCAGCCACGGCGGCTAATCTCCAGAGAGATTAGCTATCTGCGCGGGAGATACAGTGCACAAGTGCGTGCGCAATCACAGGTGCACTCTCTGTTCCTTTACTCTCATAGCCCGATGAGACGGAAAATCCGACACGATCGGAGAGAGATCAGGCGCAGGCGCAGATGCAACGCCAGTCGCCACCAACTTCCTAACTCCGGGCTAGTACTTACTGAGATTTCTTGCCAGAAAATCCCAATAGGTAGGTTACTTGCTTACGGCCCGACTCGGGATTCGAACACGGGATCTCGTCAGCCGCAGCCGGACATGCTAATCACTAGACCAACGAGGCAGTTCTGAAGAATAAAATAAGTTACCGACCGATGTGGTCGAACATGAAATGAATCATGAATCGTCCTAGGTATTAGTTATACAATCTATCATGCATGTAGACTACACTGGCCCTATTTAACTAACAATCTCGAGGCAGATTTAATTGATTTAAGTACTTCAAGTACTATGTATATAGATTTTATCTTCGTTTTTATAATAATAATAGTATACTCTTTGCTTATGATGAAAGAGGGTTCGCAATGAAAGGTATTGCGATCTATACCTATACACTACACCGTTTATCATTGCTGTAGTGAGTAGTGACTACAGGAGGCATACTACCAGCGCTTAAATCCGTATTGTCTTAATATTGTTGACGTTCGTAATTTAGAATTATAAATTACCTATAATCCTTATTTTAGGGACGTCAAGGTATGTGCCAAAAAACTGTCATTTAGAAGTAATACTGCTTTAAGTGATGGTAGTAACCCCCCAGCAATGATAAACTACGTTCGTTCCTAAAGTAAGACATTAAGTTAATTTATGTATAGTGAAAAGCCAATCCAAAAGTATAGTGAGAACCAATCGTGCCTCAAAATTAGAGAAGCGCGCTATGAATAGTTCATTCGTACCTTCCTCTGTGCCTTCGTCGTCACCTGTTGGGTCTTCGCTCCTACATGCTACATTAACATAGTAATATCAAATAACTAATAAGGGCTCAGGCGCTCAGCCCACGTCAGACAATCGATGCCCGATTCTTTGTCGGCACAAAATTAAACTTACAGATTGCAATATTGAAACGCTCACATAGGTATATTGACTTACTAATACTCACGTCCTAACGTCGCGTCGCGGTTAGAAACATAAAAACGGCGCTTCCCGGTCGATCCGATTATTATTTATTGGTGGAAAATGAAACGTACGGAACCATGTAGGTATGTGACGGAACGTTGTGTCGGTCGGTCGGTCACAAAGTCGGTGACAAAGTTGGCTCGATATTCGAACCAATCGAACTTACAAAAAGTCTGACGTGGACGTAGCCCCATAGCGCAGGTACTATTATACTTCTAAAACATTACAGCTGATATTTTTGTATTAGATAAAGTCATCTTGTAGGTATTTGAATAAGAATACGTGTTCAACAATGGATGGAAATTTCAAAGGTTCTTGACCTATTAACATGGATTATTTATGATCAATGTCTTTGGCAATGAATACCATTAGTAATACCGTGGATAAACCTCTGGATAGGCTAGGACTACATGAGATGCGTACCGATTCCATTCCGGCAGATTACTATAATCAAAGGTTCCGTTTATATCCGAAACGAGGTATAGGTAGTCACTTTTGAAAGCTCCTACCTACTCCACTAAAACAAAAAAAAAAAAATCTTTTATTTACAATGCGCATAAAAAATTAAAAATGCTCAGGAACCTTTGATTAATTAATATTATGTACATAAAGGAACCAAGGCGGAACTAAACCGGAGGGTAACCGGACACTTCATAATTGGTGTGTAATCATGGCCTTAGTTGTCTATGCACAAACCTTTCTATATCCATAGACTATATAGTCTATTATCTCTATGGTTAATTCAAAAATTTCGGTTTATTGTCAAACGTCAAATTTCCAACGGCTAGTGAAAGTGTTTTTGTGTTTTGAAATTGAAAACTATTATGTTAAAAATAATAAAATACGTTTAAATAATTGAACTAAAACGATAAAATCGTTATGGTGTTTGCATGAGCGTGTGCGTGAAGTTTCATTTCCCGTATTAGTGAATATGGATCCGTTTACTCAGGTAGGTCCGGCTTTTGTAACGGCCGCCGCGCCTAAAAATTTTACTTGTTCTTTCTAATATAATTAACATAATTGGTGTATTTCAGCGTATGTTGGAAAGGGCGCGGGCTAGGCAAGAGAAAATCGATCAGAAACTAGCTAGCTCCGGACAAGCTGTCCCGAAACGCAAACCTTTAGCAGAAAATATTAGTAACGTTAAAAATCACGCTTCACCGGTCAAATCGCCGATTAAAAACTCGAGGGAATCCTTATCATCACCCAAAAAGACTACTAGAGAAGTAGTAAATTGCGATGCGCCTGTAATAAAAAAAGTTTTTGAAAAATCCGAGCAATCAATCTTGTCTTCTCCCCAACGGCGAAATGACGTTATAGTGACGAAAAAAGAATTTAAAAGCCCTAAAAGCAGTTTGAACCGCCGCAACTCTGACGTGTCCGTGGAAATCAACATTTCCCATAGGAATGATATTCAGATTGAAGTTCAGGTGGAAGAGAGAGATGCGCCAATCAGCATCGTTTACAACCCCAGTGATGGTGACAATAATGTTGTGATTCAGGAAATTGATGGTATGTTTGTATTTATAATTTTTTCTTCATGATTTAGATTACAAAATATATCATACATAGTGCCTGATATGAGTTGCAATTCCTTTTATTAGAACAACTTGTGTGCCACCCATAAGCTGGTGGTACTATGCTAGAAGCAATACCAACAACAACTGTAAAAAGCTATCAAATAAGTAGTATACAAACAACAAAGAAACTGTATGCTTTTACATATTATGCTTTGGTGGAGAGTTATACTAATTACAATACATGGCTCTGCTGTACCTCCATGGTCTGGTATAGTAGGTCCTTGTACTGTTCAGTGTCCTCCCACATCTCTAATGGAAACTCAAACTATAAGTACTAGAAATTTCAGAATTCCACCTGAGCAAAGCTAGCATAGTTATATTGTAAATGTTTAATAAAGTGAATTTGTTGGTTTGCACTTCAATCACAGAGAAACAGATCAATGTGATTTGTTGCATGGGTGTCATTAAGTACCGGGAGAGTGACATAGGCTACTTTTTATCCTGGATAATCAAGGAGCTTCACTGAGATTTTTAAAACTTAAATCCATACAAATAGTTGTGATCATCATCTAGTTTTATATTATTTCACTAACTGATGCCTGCGACATATGTGAGGATCAAGGTTTTTTGGTTCACGCGGGAACTCTTTAATTTTCCAGGATAAAAAGTAGCCTGTGTGTTATTCCAGACTATAATCTATCTCTGTGCCAAATTTCATTCAGATCCGTTCAGCCGTTCTGGTATGATTGAGTAACAAACATCCATCCATCCTCTCATTCAACCATCCATCCAAACTTTCACATTTATAAAATTAGTATAGATGATCTAATGATATAGATTAATAGTTATGAGACTGCTTAAGTTTCCTTGTTATTTACTTAGATGTCATCTGAAAGGCCAACAAGACAAATGACTATATAAATTTGTTCTCCTGCATTAATTTTGCACATTAGTCATTGCTGATAGCATTCCAAGTAGCTAATCCATTACCAAATGTTGTTTGCTTAGTAATACAGCAAATAAACATTATTAAGATGATGTTTGCTTCAGGCAAAGCCCATTTTAATTCTTGATTTGTGTTACAAAAATCATTTACTCCTGTTGATTATATTATTTGCTATTTATTTTGTTGAGTGGTTTATTTTGCATTTATTGTTATTTTGTTTTTTGTGTGCTACTTCTTGAGATTAGCAATGGATGATGGTAATAATTTTTAATAGCATTTAAATAAATTTAAAAAGTATAAAAATTACTGGTCTAGATGCTATTCTTGTCCTGTGGAAGTCTATACAAGGGATCTATGTCTAGTAGTGGGCATCTACCAGTTGACAACAACTGTGATTGAGAAATTAAAAATATATACTTAACTGATTTGGAGAAAATAAATATCTTAAATTAAAAAAATCTATTCAATTACATTAACTTAAGGCCAACAGATCTTAAGAAAAAAAATCTATAGAACAGAACCAGCGGTAAATTTACTTGACAATTCAAATTCTTTTGTAAAAGTTTATTTGAAAATCTTAGCCACTGCCAAGTTTATAATTTCCATACACATAATCTATTTCCAGATGACAATAAAATAGAGAAAAGAGCGATTGAAATGGCAGAGGACAAGAGTCACAAGGCTGGACTACGCCATGATGTCAAATCACGACTGGACCGACTGGCAAACTTATATTCAGGTAAGATAATAATTTTTTTATGGCATTCTGATCCAATACTTTAAATGTTTTATGCTTTAAAAATTTAAACCATGAGAGACAATTCTAAATTGGTTGTTATTCATTTATATACAAACAAATATACCAACAAATAAAATCATTTATTAGATGCAGATTTGCAGATAAAAGGAGGATGTTGATAACAAAACAAAGTTCATTCCGACATGGTGGAATTTATAAGGATGTTTTAAGAAACATGATCAGCTGAATAACATTATTGTTAATTCTCAAATGTTTTTGATCAGAAATACACAACAGTTTGTTGATTTCCATAAAATTATTGTCTCTGAATTATTAACAATGATACTTTTTTTTATTTTTGAATACCAAATTTATTCTCAAAATCATCAATGCCAGCGTATAAGGCCGAGGCCACGATGACGTGATGAATTAGACAAATTCAAATTGTAGTGGCCCATAGAGGCACATAATAGGGAGATGTGGAAAAGAGGATGGGAAGCCGTTGCCCAGTCGAGGGACAGTACAGGCTAGATTAGATTAGAAATTTATCTTTGACAACACTTTAGAGATGAGGGGTCCAGGTCATAGTGGCATAATAGCAGTGCTTACTGTTTTTGAAATAACTCAATTTTTTATTATTACCAAGGGGTTTATTACTTACATTTGATTGCTACAGTGTAATAATCGCAATCACCTCTGATTGGTTACCACTTCCACTATTGGTCACCTATTGAAGTAGTAAGAATTTTTGTTTTTAGGGTTCCGTACCCAAAGGGTAAAAACGGGATCCTATTACTAAGACTCCGCTGTCCGTCTGTCTGTCTGTCTGTCTGTCTCCAGGCTGTATCTCATAGACCGTGATAGCTAGAAAGCTGAAATTTTCACAAATGATGTATTTCCGTTGCCGCTATAACAACAAATACTAAAAATAAAAAAATATATATATTAAGGGGGGTCCCCATACAATAAACGTGTTTTTTTCGTATTTTTTTGCTCAATTTAAAAACGGTAACAGGTAGACGGTTCAAATTTTCACAGAATATTAACTTGTATATTACCTTTCAAAATAAATAATTAAATATCAATAAAGTAAATATTAAAGGGGGGCTCCCATACAATAAACGTAATTTTTTGATATTAACAGTAAACCTATACAAACAAAGTTAGTTTTGCGGTTCATTAACAAAGGTAATTATACCTACTTCTTGAGTACGGAACCCTCGGTGCGCGAGTCCGACTCGCACTTGGCCGGTTTTTTTTTTAATGTTTTATATTATGTATGGTGTAGAATTAAGTATATTTTCATTTCATTTCATAAATTCTCTATTACCACAATAATTGAAACTGTATCACTGATTGATACAAGTTTTCGATAATTGGGCAACTGCCATTCAATAAAAAGTTCTTAAACATCTACCTTGTTAAAGAACACAATTCAAACCACTGTGTTTTAGTCTAATTGATTAAATACAATTTACAGCAGAAATCTGAAAATATGATATAGCAACATTCTCATAACTATTAATAAAAGGAAACACTGGTTATCCATCCATACTATTATTATAAATGTGTGAGTGTCTATCCGTCTGCTACGCTGTCACAGCCCACCTGTTTGATGAAATTTTGTACAGGGATAGTTTGTATTCCAGGGAAGGACATAGGCTACTTTTTCGGAAAATTAATGAGTTCCCGCGGGAATTATAAAAGCTTAGACGAAGGATACACGGCCGCCCCGTCATCTTGACAATATATCCTAGAGTTCCAAGACTAGTGTCACCACTCTAGCATCCAAAACCATAGATTCAATAAAGCCATGAATATTTTTATTTTAAGCCTAATCCTATGAACTCTTTTTCTCCTTTCAGACAACCCAACAATGTCTCCTCCCATATATCGCTCTGAGGACTTCATGCAATCACCCCCCAAAGACCCTGAGTCACCAAAATCAAAGCACGAAGGAAAGAAGAAGTTTGGCAGACTAGCGGCACTAGCAGATCAGATTAACAACTGGGAAGATGATCTTAGGCACCATACTTATGTAAGTACACTTCACAAGTTAAAACGTTTGTAGGACACCTGTGCTTTTGTGCATTAAGGCATCGTACAATCCATACTAATATAATAAATGCAAAAGTGTGTTTGTTTGTTGGTTGGTCCATCAATCACGCCGCAACGGAGCAACGGATCGACGTGATTTTTGGCATGGGTATACTTGAGGACCTGGAGAGTAACAAAACTCGCGCGCAAAAGTTCATTTTATCTGCTAGCGTCGAAAAGTAACTGCGCGAAAAATTCTAGAATACTTTGCTTAAAGATGACCGTGAATTTGCCGTAAAAAAAGTATGATTCTCTATTCTATTACAGCGTCTAGCATTCTTTGCATAAAAATGGCTGCGAATTTGTTTTCAAAAAAATAAAAGTATTGTTTTGATTCTGTTACAGCAACCAGAGACAAAGAAAGCCCCATCTCATCACACAAAGGACGAGAAGATGGATTCGTCTACACTGGATATGTCTGTACACTCGTTCAAAGACATCAACAAGGCTTTACAGACTGCTAAAAGTAACAAGGTATGGAAATGCTTGCTTGAAAAATACACTGAACATTGTAAACATGCCCTAAAAGTATTATATCATTAAAATAAATAATACTGAAAGTATCCATACTAATATTATAATCCATACTAATATTTTAAATGCGAAAGTGTGTATGCTGTCTATCTATCTCTCTGTCTGTCTGCTACGCTTTCACGGCCCATCTGTGGTAACCGATGGGCCGTGAAAGCCGAACAGACAACCGATTTTGATGAAATTTGGCATGGAAATAGTTTGTATCCCAGGGAAGGACATAGGCTACTTTTTATCCCAGGAAATTAAAACGTTCCCGCGGGAATCACAAAAGTCGCGGGCATCATATATACTGAAATTATTATCAATCAAATCAAATCAATCAATCAATTAAATCAATCAATCAAATCAATCAATCAATATCAATAAATATTATAAATGCGAAAATTTGGATGGATGGATGGATGGATGTATGGATGTTTGTTACTCAATCACGCGCCAACGGCTGCACGGATCTGGCTGAAATTTGGCACAGAGATAGAATATAGTCTGGAATAGCACATAGGCTACTTTTTATCCCGGAAAATTAAGGAGTTCCCGCGGGAACCAAAAAACCTCAATCCACGCGGAAGTAGTCGCGGGCATAAGCTAGTTTATTTATATTTTTCAATGAAAACCTAGTACCTGTCCTACTCTAGTTTTATTTCCAGGTTTTCTTACCAATTACTGTAATGAAAAATACATGGTGATACATGGGCGTTAAGTGTTACATACTTGAGACCATACTAAAGAGTAGAGAGAGAGAGAGTGAGAGAGTAGTCGGGAGTCTGGGCTTCGATTCCCGGGCATGCATCCTTGTGTGTGTGTTTATATCCATACTTAATAGTATAAATGCGAAAGTTTGGATGGATGGATGGATGTTTGTTACTCCAGAACGGCTGAACAGGTCTGGAAGAAATTATGCACAGAGATATATTATAGTCTAGATCTAGAATAACGCATAGTAGGCTACTTTTTGTCGTGGAAATTAAAAGAGTAAGCAGTTCCTAATGAATTTCAAATAGCAATTCATTAAATACAGTTAAAAAGACAGAAATTTATATGAAATTTTGCAATTGAAAGCGGAACTTTATCCTCCTAAAAGCTAAACCTGAACTTTATGAACTCTTTAAATAAGTAAATAGTTACATACCCTTAATAATAATGATCGTTTTCTACGTGGCATTGTAATAGAACCCTAAATCGCTCGGCGGCACTTCCTTGCTGGTATGGTGGTAACCGAACGCCGAAGCCTTCTAAATAGAAAATTTAAAAAAAAATCTCCTTCTCCTTCCTCATAACACTGCACATTATTCTTAATAATACATGGACTTCGGGTCAGCGCTAAAAAGTGTCCGAACCGAAAGAGATCCAAAACGCGAAAAGGTTTCCAATCGCACTTCAGTCTCGTGTTTGTCATCAGAAAGAACACTCGTTAATAATGCCGCACTGAGATAAGAAATCTTGCAAAAACTACCCGAGTAAAGTGAGAAAAGAAGATGGTGTATCATATTTACAGTAATTAAACATTTATTAACGATATAAAGGTATTATTTCGCTTAGAAACATAATATTCCATCCAAATTTCAATTAATTGTAAAAACCTACCAAAATTAACAAAAAGTAACTATCTGTCCTTTTCTAATACACTACGCGCGTATAAGACAGAGGGAGTGCATTATTTTTATCAAATTTATCGCTAGAAGCTGCATATGATAAAAAATGGGCGACCGTCAGTCGAAGCTACATAGGCGGATAGCTTATTGCAAGCAAAATTAGGCTGTATCATAATGATCTAAGACACAAATTACAATGTTTTAGTTTGTTTATAAAAATATACATGTATACTCGTACATATAGGTTTTCTCGGGACACTTTTTTCGTGAATTTTGCATTAAACCTGAAGTCCATGTATTATTAAGTCAATGATTAAAAGCAATGATTTTTTCCTGTCACCAAAGGTGGTCTGGGAGAGATCGCTTTAGCGATAAGACCGCATTACTATTGTACGCTCTACAATAGTAGAGCGTACAATAGTACATAAAAAAAGGTTAATCTAATAAGATTATAAAAATATACATGTATACTCGTACATATAGGTTTTCTCGGGACACTTTTTTCTTCTTCTTCTTCTTTTGGTTAATGGCGTTTCTTAGTGCCAAACCAGCACAATACACTTTGCCAATGTCACGTGAAATGGAAGAGCCACAGAGGGGATTATAAAAAAATTCGACGTAACCTGGACTGAAAAAGCAATAACTGGGTTTTGTTAATCACATTAGTAACTACAACAACACAAAACAAACAAGTTTAAATACGTAAATATATACAGAATAAATAATATGGGGGAAGATATATATATATTACACTTTAATTTTATTAGTTTTTACATATTTACAGACGAATTTTACATATTGACTAAAAACTAACATAAGGAAAGACTCCACATTTAAAGGGCGAGGGATGTCAGGAGAGATAGCATCGTAGAGTTTATGAAGGAGTTTAGGACAAGAGAAAAGTATGTGTGTGACCGACCCTTCGTCAAGACCGCACTCGCACAATGAGTTATCTTTGATACGTAGCTTAGCGAGGTGAACGGGGGTGCATGCATGACCAATTCTTAGGCGGCATATCGTAGATGAAACCCAGCGAGGGATGTCTCGATAGAGAAAGAACCATGGGCGACGTGGAATATCTGGTTGTATTGATCCATAAAATTTACCTTTAACCGATTTTGATTCAATCCATTGGGTATTCCACGAGTCCGTCAGGTCGGCTTTTGCAAGAGACCGGAGGTCCTGGGTTAGGTTCCTAAAGTGAGTTAGAGCACCCATCTCAGTCGCAAGTTTGGCACATCCGTCTGCTGTCTCGTTGCCTTTTATACCTGTGTGACCTGGTATCCAAGCCAGAGTAACTGAGAGATCTTTTTGTTGGCAAGAGTATAGGACTTCCCTGATCTGGAAGATGGTGGGAATTAGGACTTTGCTGCGGAAAGGATTTGCCTTAAGAGCTTGAAGGCAACTTAATGAATCAGTTAGTATTAGGGATTGTTTGACGTTGTGGGCTTCTATAAAACGGGCCGCTTCGAGAATTGCTATTGATTCACCTGTGAATACCGATGATTCTGGGGGACACTTAAATTTTAAAGCAATTTTATATTTGGGTATCCAACAGGCTACCCCAACACATCCATTTTTAGTTAGTTTTGACGCATCTGTATAAACTGTTAAACACTCTGACCAATTTTCATGAATAATTTGGTTAAATTTAGCGTCTGCCTCTACAGTTTTTTTAGTAAGTCCTAAGTTTGTGACTGAGGAGTTCTGGATCAACCCTTCAAAAGTAGTAGAAAATAAGGGAAGCTTAGGAGAGGAGTGGATTGGATGAGGAAGACGGGTAAACTTATGGAAGCTTTTTAGGAGGCATGTGGGATCCTGATTTGGTCTTAGAACTGAAGATAATTGTGTAAGCTTGTCTAATAAAGGGTGGGAGGAAAGTTGCAAAACCTTACAGATAAACCGATCACTGAGATACTGACCACGGAGAGTGATAGGAGGATCAACACACTCCACCTGGAGAGCGTTTGTTGGAGAGGACTTCATTGCGCCAAGTATGATTCTCAGGCACTTGTATTGAGTCTTATTTAATTTTTCCATAGCAGTTTTGTTGATGGGATCCAATACAAACAACCCATAGTCAATATGGCTACGTACAATAGCATTGTATAGTAGTTTTTGAGTATATGGGTGAGCACCCCACCACACTCCTGACAGAGCACGAAGGATGTTGATGCTCTTTTCACATGTTTTTAGGATATACTCCGTATGTGAGACGCCATTTAACCGACTGTCTAAAACCATGCCCAGAAATTTGGATTTGCAAGCAAGTGGAATGTTTTGATCCTCGAAAACAATATTGGGTAAGGGGATTTGAAGTTTTCTCGTGAATATAACAGCCTTGCACTTAGCGATTGACAATGAGAGACCATGATCTGATAGCCACTGGCCTAGATAGTACAAAGCAGAGTTTAAGCGATTCGAAATTTCATCCATGGAATTTGAGCTGGAGTAAAGTGCTATGTCATCAGCGTACTGTAAGATATTACAGAAGCTGTCAACAGATAATTCAAGGTCATTAGTGTATATACTATAGAGAAGAGGACTGAGAACTGAGCCTTGAGGAAGACCTTTCCAGACTGTTCTGGGGTGGAGGCTTAAGGAGTTTGTTTTCACCAGAATTGTTCTGGCTGAAAGAAGGTTACATATGATTTGTGATAATCTCGGCGGGATACTCAGCTGTTGCATCTTTTGCCTGAGTACCGGGAGTAGAACATTATCATATGCTGCAGCTACATCTAGGAAGACACCCACAAGGTACTCTTTTTTGGCTAGAGCAATACGAATATCTGTTGTAATGATTCCTAGGCTATCGCTTGTTCCAAGTCCTTTTCTGAAACCAAACTGGGACTTGGCAAGTAAGCCCCTGCTTTCTACTATCCATTCCAAGCGATTTTTAATCAAGTGCTCCATAATTTTGGCTAAAGTAGAGGATAAAGCAATGGGTCTATAAGAATTGGGATCTAAAGGGTCTTGACCAGGTTTCCGAATTGGGATTATTATTTGATGCTTCCAAGGTTCCGGGACGATTCCCGTTTCAAGAAACCTGTTGACCATTTGCAAGTAGCAGTGTTTCGCTTTATCGTTTAGTTTTGATAGAAAGGAATAAGGGATACCATCCTCACCAGGAGTGGAGTCCTTCAGATCTGCTAAAACATACTGCAGCTCTGAGAAGGTGAATGGGGTATCCATGGGATCAGAGCTGGGAATAGTTGTTGTGGTTGGGAGGCAGTCTTCAGTAGGGACGGAAGGGGGGGCCAATTTGTCTGCAAATGCATCAAGCCAAATAGACGCATCATTGGATAGAGGGTCATTCATGGCAGCAGAGCGACGAAACCTTTTTATCTTATTCCACACTAAGGTGGATGGGGAACGGGGGTCTAGAGTTTCGCAAAATTTTGTCCAACCCTGTTTTTTCTTTCT
Source organism: Erebia epiphron (assembly GCA_963932025.1). NCBI lineage: Eukaryota > Metazoa > Arthropoda > Insecta > Lepidoptera > Nymphalidae > Erebia > Erebia epiphron. The sequence goes on from OZ009948.1 coordinate 6,087,615, forward strand.
TGATAATAATCTTTTATATTTTGCGTCAGTGCGTTGGTAATCTAGAAAATTGTCATGGGACATCATCATCGTGTAGGAATTTTCTGCTTCTTTGCGTTTATTGACCATGTCGGTGCATTCATTGTCCCACCATGGTGGAGACAGTATAAAATCTCGTTCAGTTCTTTTGAGCGGAATATGGAGATCGGCGGAGAATTTAAGGATTCTGACAAAATTAGCATAGTATAAGATAGTGCTCTCACCATCTCTCATCTCCGGTAAAGTATCAGTCAAGCAGTCAACCGAATCTGCAAATGCAGGCCAATTGGCTTTATTGAGTTTATGCTTCAGGAGTGGATTAGGGTTAGAAACCGGGATAGATCTCCGGGCAATGGAGAGAAGGATTGGGTAATGATCACTACCATGGGTGCTTGGCAGAGTATTCCAATAGGTTACAGAAGCCAAAGAGGGCGAGCAAAGGGACAAGTCAATAGCGGCCCTAGGATCTTGGTTGGGGTAGACCCTTCTGGTTGGAGATCCATCATTAAGGATGCAAATGTTTATTTCGTCAAAAAGATCCAAAAGAAGAGTAGCAAACCCGTCACAAGAATGGGATCCCCAAGTGGTATGGTGGGCATTGAAGTCTCCCATCACCATAACTGGGGCGGGAAGTGACAGTAATACTGATTTTAATTCGGGGATAATAGATGAATGAGGATGGGGGATATATATAGAGATAAAGGAGATGTTGAGGGATCTCACAGCTACAGCATTAAACTGTTGACTGTGAGGGGGAAGAGATATAGAAGAATATGCAAGAGAGCGTTTGATCAGAATAGCACTGCCTGCATACCCATCATCTCTGTCATCCCTTAAGCAGGCATAGCCTGGGACCCGGAATCGGGAGCCAGGTACAAGCCATGACTCAGAGATGGCAAGGATGATAGGTTTATGTTCATTTATTATTGAAAGAATTTCTGGTTTCTTGGGGCGAATACTTTTACAGTTCCATTGAAGGATCTGTACTGAGGCCATAGTTAAGAGCTGAAGCGATTTTGATGAAGATTTGGGCAACGTTGGGCGGTAAGGGATTTTTATTGAGCATTTCAATTATAGTTGTAAGGGATTTAGTAAGATTAGGGTTCAGGTTATCATTTTGGGGTGATGTGTAATTGTGTTCATTGTTCAGGGCACAGCCATTGCCCAGGGAGGAGGGGACATTGCGAGTTATGTTATTGTGAGCTTGTCTATCGTAGCCCTTGGCTGGAGGAGCTCTAGGGCGGGGAGTTCTGAAGATAGTCTGCCTATGAGACTTGGATGGAGTTTTGGGAGAGGTGTAGACATAATTGGGGATGGGCTTGGTTGTGTAAGATGGAGGGGTAAACATAGTAACTTCGGCAAAAGAAGGATGGGCTGGTGGAAATCGTAGGGAAGCTTCTTGATAGGAAATGTTCTCATCGGACATAATTATTTTAATTGACTGCTGCCTATAGTGCTCGGGACAGCTTTTATTAGTGGCTTGATGTTTTCCTGTGCATAAGATGCAAACTGAGGACTCCAGGGTCACAGAACATGTATCGCCAGAGTGGGCTTGGGAACATTTATAACAGCGTGGGGTTGACCTGCATTGAATTTTAACATGACCGAACCGGCAGCAATTAATACACTGGATAGTGGGGAGACGGTAGGACTCAACAGGTAAGGAGGTGTGATAGGAGTAAACTTTGGAAGGGAGAGTTTGACCACGGAATGTTAATACAACTGATTGGGTTGGAACCCAGGTCACACCACTTTCATTCACTAACTTGCGGTTCAATCGTCTAGCTTTAAGTACTTCCCCACAACCAGCAGGGAGATCGAGAGATTCAACAAACTCGTCTAGGTGCCAGTCAGTAGGTACACCCCTGACAAGCCCCATACGGGTGATGTTGTATGTAGGGATATATGCAGTGAACTTAGACGTTTTTAATATTGGGTTTGCCAGGAAGTCGTTGGCCGCTGTACTCGATGTGAACTCAACAGATATCTTGTTACGACCTGCATTCTTAACGCCATCGTTGAGGATTGAGCTTACTTTGTGCTTGTGCAAAAATTGACCGAAGGTGATTGCCCGTATGGTCGTGCCCGCCGAGGGGTCGGCCACTTCGCGGGATACATATACTATGAAAGGACCTTTGTCATCGTTTTCGTATGCTTTTGGAGTTTCTGACAGGGAGGGGTGTACGTATAAGGACTGGATGGAAGGGACGGATGACGGTGTGTCATTCACAGGTTTCTTATTAGGGCCTTCATGGTTGTCACTTTCATCAATTACGCGTTTGCGAGAGGAACCGGGTTGGAAGCTTGGAGAGTTGGGTATGGTTACATTTTCCCCTGGGTCCGGAGGCTCAGGAGGTGTTTCCACCTCCATTCTCACTTACCACCACCAACAAACACTAAACTGAACACCAACTATTGCAAATTATATTGCTAAACACTGCAAAAACAACAAAATTCACTCCGAATCCCACTTACACGTGGGTCTCTCACTCGCACGCAAAGCAAAGTCACCGACACTTTTTTCGTGAATTTTGCATTAAACCCGAAGTCCATGTATTATTAAGTCAATGATTAAAAGCAAGGATTTTTTCCTGTCACCAAAGGTGGTCTGGGAGAGATCGCTTTAGCGATAAGACCGCATTTGTACGCTCTACAATAGTAGAGCGTACAATAGTACATAAAAAAAAGGTTAATCTAATAAGATTAACCTTTTTTTATGTACTTACTAGCCGATGCCCGCGACTTCGTCGGCGTAGTTAAAGTTTTTGGATTCCGGCGGGAACTCCTTAATTTTCCGGGATAAAAAAGTAGCCTATGACACTCTCCAGGTCCTCAACTATACCCAAGCCAAAAATCACTTCGATTGCTCCGTTGCGGCGTGATTGAAGGACAAACCAACAAACAAACACACTTTCGCACTTATAATATTAGATGAAGTATGATGTGTTTCTGTATTTCTTGTGTAGTTGTGTGCAATAAATAATACAATAACAAGGATTTTTTTGTTGTCATTTTTCATCTGAATTCTAGCTTTTACAACTCCAATGTCAATTGTTTGCTTGTTTCAGAATACGAAACAAGTGAATTCGCACACATTCACAAAACCCAATGTGAATGAATGCCAGCGGTTGGCCAAGCAGATTGTTGCCGAACTGGTGAGTGATAGATATTTAAGATCATGATAACAAATAATTGGGTTTTTGACTACCAGTCAAATTAATAATTTTTTTGTGATTATTGAATAGAGGATCTCCCAAAAGTCGTAAAGTTACATATTTTTTTTTGGTGATTATTGAATAGAAGATCTTCCAAGTCTTAATATCCACGTAGCCTGTTAGATAAATGTTGAATAACCATTTTAAACTATTCATTGAAGTAAAAAATGTGCGTTAAACTTTGATGAAGTCTCGATTCAGTATTTCATACAAAATTTCATACTAAGCACGCGTTTTGACATTAAAAAAAAGTTGCTGATTTGACTAGTCAAATACCCAATTGTAATTATGTAGATACTTTACAGCTGGCAAAAAAAATTACAGTATTAGTAAAAAAAAATATGAATTCTCTGTAAGAACCAGAGGGATCATAGAGAAATTTGATTTTAGATCATTGTATCATCATTTTCCTTAAAAGTCAAGCTAAAAAAAATATTTATATATTTGCTTTACATTGAAGATGTTCTACAGTTTAGTAGGTTTTTTGGCTAAATATAATTTTGAAGTATTGCTACTTCAAAAGATGGAATAAAGCTAATTCGAATAAAGCTTTTTACAAAAAGGTAAGTTAGTTTTCTGTTTTATGTATGGTATTATGATACAAAAGCAATATTTAATCATAATTCTTGATGTGTAAAATTCAACATTTGATTTTAAAAGCTGTAATGCATGATTACACGTTTTTCATTTCTTGTTTGGTGAAAGATATTATTATGTATTAGGATTGGCACTGTTTTATTGAAGTTTAATTTGATTCAATGGGGAGGCACAGGCAAAGCTAATCTCAAATGGCGCCACCCTCGCTGGTAACTGTCAGGTTCATTTGCGTACATAATTGAGGTAATTAGGCGTCATATTTTAACTGAATCTGGGAAAAAAAACCAGTGTGTGCTCTTGCCATATTATTCGGCAGGTCTAAAGTGAGCGCTACATAACCTAGCCGATGAACTGGGTTTCCAATTTTATTGGCGCAAGGCTTTGTACCATAGTATTCTTCATTCCTCATCAGCAGGAAAACGGAATGCAAAACATTTAGGCATAAAAATGAATTATTCTAAGAAAATGAAACTAGCGCGTAAAAAATATATGGTGTTTGACAGGTAAACAACACCAGCGACGATGCGTCACCTAGCGGGATAAATTGGCAGTGTGCCTCCCCATTCATTTGCGTCAATTTTAAAGCACAGTTTATGCCGAGATGCTAAGTTGAAGCAAAATATAACTACTTACTTATTTTTTTCTAAAAAGAAAATATTGCTTTCTTTTGCCAAACAAGTCTAATAGTGTGAGACCAGACAAGCGTTACTTTTTCGAAATTGCACGACTCAAAACTCAAAAAATTACGCTCGTCTGGCCGCACCCTTAGTATTTAATATGTTACTAACAAACGAGATCCTATGATTGGGCGTAAGGGTGTCGGATTTATTTAATTAATTAACCTTTAATTATACTCTATTCGATAAGGGTGTTGGGTTTTTTAAATAAAACAATTACACGATCTAGTAATTTTAAGTTGACGAAGTTGCATCATGAAAAGATACTAAACCAGTTAAATAAATCCATGTTAACGTATTTGCGGTAATGCGAACTAAAGAAAATATTATAATGTCGTGGCCGCGTTACCTTACGTTTCAAACGACAGGATAGTAGTTCTGGAGTCATCATGTGAGACTCCTGTGTAAGCATAATTCCAGAAGTGGGCAAATTTAAAAGCAAAGCTGACACCTGTCAGTTGCGAAGTTTTCAGCCGATGATGTGGGTTTCATCGTGCGGTTCACTGTTGCCCACCTCCAACGACCGAGCTTCGCTTCAAAACCCATTCATACTCGTGCGCCATTCGCCAAAACCTAATGAAGAAAGGAAACCTAAGTTAAGAAAGAAGTTAGTGTATCACTTTGAGATCTCAATATAGTAACGAATCTATTTGATTACTTTTAATTAGTGTTATGTAGATTTATTGTTCTGCCTACATTATAATCAAACGCTATAGTTTGTATTCTTACATTCTTGGCATTCAATTGATTTTTGTGTAACGGACCTAGATCCGGTTAGCTGTTTGCTACAGCTTGCTGGATCTCATCACTGTTATTTAATTTAATTTATATTCGTTAGTTTATTTTTTATTTTATTTAGTATCTTTACCTCTTTTATTACTTTTTCTCCGACCCATAGCGTAATTTAACATAATATTGCAAGCTGTGGCAACCTCTCTAAGTGGGTTTACAATCGTCTGATTACGAAAATGTCACTCGTTATTCAGGGCGAAGCTTATTTCAAAAATTTTACGGATGATTCACATAACTTAGTATAAGGATAGAAGAAGTTTAACCCATTTACTTATTCGTTAAAGTTACAAAGTTTGTTTGTCAGCTCAAAAGTATTAATTTGCATACGGTCTTCAGAATAACAACGCGTAGTGCGCGACCTTTGGTAACATGCTAGATTATCGCACTATGGACAAGGAAACCTATAGAGTAGGCTGCAAAACTTTTTCACTTAATTCCTGTTTTAAACTTTGACTACATAATGACTGCCAAATCTTCTGGATCCTTTTGAAACTCTGGTGATAGTTATCTTATTGAGCGTATAGAACTGTTAACAGTGTAGTTTTAGAGAATTGTGTGTCCAACCAATTATCATGAATATTTTTACTATATCAGATGTAGTTACTTAAAACTTCACTAAATTGACAAGTCTATAAAGTTGTGTGTGATTTTCATCTTCTTCATATGTTTCCAGCTCCACTTTTAATTTCTATATTTTTCGCTTGAGTAAAAGCAATAGCACACTAAGGGAGAAACATTTTTATTTTTACGGTTGTTTCGTGCAGACGCTTTGTTCTTTCCGGTCCGTCGTGTATATGTTTTGCTAGGACATTTTCTTTACAGGAGTTGGATATTTCACCGCAGCAACACTAAATGAGACACAAAGTGAGATTGTGTCCATATTGAATAAAAACACTAATTATTTAAACTTTTAAACGATCTGCAAGTTTATAAATGAATCATAAAATATAAAATTAAAAACTGTTTTAATCATAAAAAATTTCGTTTAAAAAATAAAATCAAATAAATTGCCGTATTATACGTCTCCATGTGTTTATTAGTCCGTCTAATCCCGATTAGTATCACGCACGCTTGGACAATTTGACAAACGCGCGCGACGCATACCAAATAGATGCGGACTATTGACTATTGTCTGTAGAGTTAATACACTGTAAACGTTTTGAGCTAATCGTAATTGCGTATCTAGGCATATCCCGAATTGTTTGAGCACTTTGGTTTTCGATAGGAATTTTACCGTAGTATTTAGTGTCAAATGATACTTCAAAAGGCCTTTTTTTCTAGCGGGTTTGAGCATAAACCTTGCCTTTTAGTGGAAAACTAGATGATGCCCGTAACTTCGTCCGCGTGGATTCAAGTTTTGATTCCCGCGGGAACTCTTTCATTTTTCGGGATAAAAGACCTATGTCCCTGCCCCCCTAGCATGGGCCGGAGATAAAAATTTTATCCTCTCCGACAGTTTTATCCACTCTCCGAGTATGGGCACAGGGGTGGATATAATTATCGACGGTGATAAGGCGGGGAAAGACTAGTCCCCGACTAATGTCAAGGAGTCATAATTTTTTATCTGTGCTTTTGATTTTGCTTGTTTTCGTTACTCTTTAATTTTTATCCTTTCCTCGGGGAGAAAATGTCCCGGCCCATGCTAGGGGGGCTGGGGTACCTACCTATCCGTGTGCCAAATTTCATCAAATTCGGTTGAACACATGGGCCGTGAAAGCGTAGCAGTCAGACAGACGGACGGATAGACAGACAAACTTTCACATTTATAATATTAGTATGGATATGTACATAATCTGGTCGTCTTCGTCGTCTAAAGATAGACGTCTACTGCTGGATATGGATCTCTTGTGGAGTCACGCGTCGATCTTTCGCCGCCTGGATCCAGCGACTCCCTTCGATTCGGTTGATGTCTTATGCCCACTGAGTGGAGGGTTTTGCCAACTCTGCGCTTCTATGTGCTTGGTCGCCATTCCATCGCTTTTGGACCAGAACGTCTTTCTGTCCTTTGAGATATTGACCCGCCTATGACCGCTTCAGCTTTGCAATCCTTTGAGCTATGTCAGTTACTTTAGTTCTTCGGACAGGTACCTACTTGATACACACTAGAAAATCTCTAACGATTCGAAGGGTTTCATTACGTTGTTCTTTCTGGGTTAGTTAGTTTAGCATTACAGCGCGTTTATTAATACGCTAGGTGAAAAGTGGGACGTGTATCTTTACGTAATAATTGACACCTCTGACGCTGGACCGAGAATTAGGGCGCACCTACGTCAGCACTAGGGATACCAGCTTAAAAATAAATTTGGGATAGATCTTTAAATAAATGTTGTTTTAAGGGTTACCTAGACGTGGTGATAAGGGAATGCTTATGGTGCGAGCATGACCATCCGTCTATCTAAAACACGTGCATATTTCAGTAACTACTAACTAATCATGCTGTCGACTGGAAAGGAATCGTTTTAAATAACGTAACCAACCCTATAGTAAATGAAAGATTTCAATAAATATTCCAAAGTTCTCAAATCGAAATTTTAAATTGGGGTACCAATTATTGAAAGAGTTACATTTACAAACACTTAGTGATCTTAAATACATAATATAATGTTTTTGAAACTGAAAGAATGTAACCAAATAACTTCTTGTCGCCAAGCGATTTAGCTTTCCGATTCGAAGATGCCGAATAGGGGTGTGGGTTAAGTATAACTGCCAAACCAGGCTAACCCCCCTACCTCAAGGTGAGATCGCAGTCGAGAGCGATCTAAGGGTTGGTTATATTATAAGCCTTCACCGTTGCGGAAATGAGATAAAATCGCGAGAACATTAAATCTTGATCATTATCCTCTTACAAAGGAAAACAAAAGAATTTTAGAAATATTTTCGTTCGTAATAAAAGTTGGCAATACTTGAGAAACGCATTCAAACATAATTTTGGCTGGCCGAAACAAAGGCGGACACTCCGGCGCATATTATGAAAGCATTATGGCATCGAAGCGTTAAGAATTCCCACTGATTTTTACGACCGCAGGCTCGGTTTTGAGAACCCTAAAGCCTTTAGTTTCGTAATAAGTACCTTCACGAAAAATATTCACGGTTCATTGTTTTGACCTTTTTATATGCCTATTTTTGTCTCGCTGTCTGATAAAAAGCCTTGGGCTGCTCAAGTTTATGGTGTCTGTTTGTCTCGTAAACAACAGAATCAAAGGCTAAATACAAAAAGCCTTTCGACGACCTTCCTGGCTTTTTTTTCACACCAAGTTAGCCCTGGGCTGCGATCTCACCTGGGGATGGGATAGTGCATTCTAGGATGGTAGCGGGCTAACCTTTTAGGAGTTCGGCACTTGGGATCTATAGTAAGCCCATGCCCCTAACAAGGCATCGTACCGGAACGCTAAATCGCTTGGCTCCTTAACCAAACGTATCTTCATAATTGGGTTAAGCCGTTTTAGCTCATGATCCATGAGACATAGAATTATTCTATACTAATTCTTGGAGCCCAACATAACGTTGTAACTTGCAATAATATAGGGTTGTTCGGGAGTCCGACCACCCAGAAGGCAGAGTTTAAAATCTCTAGACGCCGCGCCGCCATAAAATTTGTAAAGCGTCGATAAACTGTTGTTGGGAAACAAAGAGAAAAGTTTTATTGTTTTCCGTAAATTGTGGCTAAAGTTCCAAAAATAGAATAAAAGAATAACTTCAGCTACAACATACAGACATATAAAATTACAATTATTCTTTTTGACGTGCAAGTTATTGGTAATTATTAAAATGGTCTTTATTTTTACAAGCTTCTATTTAACTTGTTGTTTGTGGTTTTTTAGGTGCAACCTTGCAACTGAATTTAAAAACATTTACTCGTAAATCCCCAATCGATTGAGCTAAAATTTTGCATACCTACACGTTTAATTTGGATGTCAATGTGCATGGTTAGTTAAGTGACGTCATTCTAAATCCAATACGGCGGACTCTCAACGATGGTGGACTAGCACCCCCATGATATGGGTATCAATTAAAATGGTTTGTAAAACGAAAAATAAAATGACGTCCCACTAAATTTAATATGGCGATACAACGATAAAAGCTTGTTTTTAAAACAGATTTTAATGATTTACGACTTATAATTAAATTACAGCTTTCTAGTACTATGCATCTCTGAGCTAAGCCGTGGACAGACAGACGGATGGACATGGCGAAACTATAAGGGTTTCTTGTTGACTACGGAACCCTTAAAATACTTGTTCGATATAAAAGTGAGTTACTTAATGTTTATGATTTCAAAAAAAATCAAACAAACAATGAAGTCAATCTACACTGCGAAAGTTTGGATGTATGTTTGTTACTCAGTCACACCTGAACGACTGAACGGATCTAGATGGGCACAGAGATAGATTATAGTCTGAAATAGCGCATAGGCTACTTTTTATCCCGGAAAATTAAAGAGTTCCGCGGAACCAAAAATCTGAATCCAAATTTTTTAATTTTTAGAAAAAAAACAAACAAACAATTTCAATAAAGGATAAAGATTAAAATCAGAGCGATCCTAACGATGTCATGTGATCTGAGGTCGTCAAAACGAGCATGTGACAAAGTATCAGGTTAAGCTGCTATCTCTTATACAAAGAAGTTGTCACTACTTTTATTTTTTATATACAACTGCTTTGAACACATCATTTTGTAAGTTCATTCACTTGAAAAGGTCTGACCAGTAATAAAAATAAATATTCTGATGCGTCAACTTTGCTAATCCTTGTTATACCCGCCCGACTTCAACATTCAGTGTTCAACAACAGTGGGTAGAAATCAAAATAATTTTGTACCAGTGGCGTTGGAAGTCGGTTCTTTTTAAATAATTTTTATTTTTCACATTTTAGTATCAGGGTTGATGATTTGGAGTCAGAATTTTTTATGGGACCACCTCGAGAGCTTCCTCTAACGACTACTAGAATAATTTTTCAAATCGGTTCAGAAACCACGGAGATATGCACCGACACACATTTAAAAAAATATGCGCCGAATTGAGAACCTCTTCTTTTTTTGGAAGTCGGTTAATAATTAGAGTTCTCATATTATTTAAAAGTAAATGTATTTCATAATTCATATGTAAATGATTTTTAATCAAACTAGCTGATGCCCGTTTTTTGGATCCCGCGGAATTCTTAAATTTTCCGGGATAATAATTTAATATAAAAAATTATTTTTAAACAACCGACTTCAAACTCCCGCGCCAACTTTACAACAACAAGCACACGCTATACAAAGTACTTATTTTATTGTTGATATTTTAAAAACCGCTTGACCGATTTCGATAAAATTTATATGGGACCACATGGGAAGTATGCCCATAAAAAAAGAATCATCCAAATCGGTCCACCCAGTCAAAAGTTCTGAGGTAACAAACATAAAAAAAAAATACAGTCGAATTGAGAACCTCCTCCTTTTTTTGAAGTCGGTTGAAAAGTAGCCTATGTTGTACTAATGACTATAAGCTATCTTTGTGCCAATTTTTCATCCAGATCCGTCCAGCCGTTCTGGAGTGATTGAATACCAAACTTCCATCCATACATCCATACATCCATCCATCCCTCCATCCAAACTTTCGCATTTATAATATTAGTAAGTATAGATTAGTATAGATAAACCATACTGGTTCAGAATGCCATTTCTACCTAGAAAAACCAGCAGAGAGCTTGGCTTGGAAACCCCCATTTTAACTATGGCAAATATTAACGATATATGAATTAAAACCAGGGTAATTAGATTTAGTAGATTCACACGTGATTAGTAAACGTGTGTCATGCCAAGTCCTCATTCGCTAATGTAACTATAGGCTCTTTAGACTAGTAGGTAGCAGTTATGAATTCTTTATATATTCTTCTAATCCATATACTATAAATGCGAAAGTGTGTCTGTCTGTCTGCTACGCTTTAACGGACTATCTTTTCAACTGACTTTGATGAAATTTGGTACAGGTTTGATAGGCTGTATCTCGGAGAATTTTTATCCCGGGTTTTTATCCCGGAAAACTAGAAGTTCTCGCAGGAATTAAAAAACTTAACTCACGCGAACGAAGTCCAGTAAATACTAAAGTCGAGGGGCAACGTAGTCTACAGACTGAATATTACCTTGTTTTTACAGTGTCATCGGATTAACTTGCCTATTCGGCCGTACCTAGTTATATATTGACAGACAGGGAGATAGAACGACAAAGGGCTTACTAAGATCATGTAAGAACATTTTCCATTTAGTAAATAATAAATAAAAGCACTGATATATCGATGGCATATAAGTTATAACTGAACCAAAAGATCTAATCGTGCGCGCCATAGACATCAAATATACCATTGTGGTGCGCATACGCATCGTATGTTACACGTTAGATCACCATCGATCAACCGGCAATGCCACATGACAGTGAGTTATGGGCATGGGCGACTTTTATTGCTTATATAAACAACAGCATAACTGCCTGGTGTTATTTTGTGATAACACAACAGATGTCCCCCTAATACACTGCCAGAAAAGTGTGTACTTCATATTTTTATGGATGGATAGGTACACAACGCGAACCCGTGCTGCGGCTAGGGCATTCAGTATCGATAACATTCGAGTTCCTGGAAGTTTTGGGCCGACAGTATCCAATTGAGTTTCAGTCTCGGAAGAATCGAAAGTACTGGATTTGTGGTGTGGAGAACCGGGAATGTAAATATTCAGAAGTTCCGGAAATAATAATGGTGACAGCAAAATTACTTTTAATTTTATAGGTAATAGAGTACCTATAGAAATAAAACCAGCTACTATGGCTTAAGAAAAAGAATAGAATGTGTTTTATTTTAGTAAAATTTAAATTGTTGACAAGGTAGATAATATGACAGACTCCTATCATACTTTCCTTTTTCTATTAGAAAAGAGGTTGGTTATTCAGGTTCTTTAAAATCGGTTTTATAATAAAACAACGTTGCATATTATTTTATTAAATACTAGCTTTTGCCCGCGGCTCCGCCCGCGTGAAATTCGGTTTTCCGTTCCCGTTCCCGCTCTTGAAATTTTCTTTGCTATAAACCTCACGGAGCCCGAGACCTTTCCAACGAATGCAAAACCGTGGAAATCGGTTCGTGCGTTCTGGAGTTATAGCGTCAGGAAGGAAAACCCGACTTATTTTTATATAGTAGATTACAAACTTTTGCTTATAAAGAGTTTTGCATGTCCACTGACAAACGCAATAAGACCTACTGGTTCTGCCGGCATATCAATAAAATAAGAAGTTTGTGGAGTCGATCCAATCTCGTTGTATTTGATGATATCGTTGGCCTTTAAAACCTTTTCGTGTCATTGTCACATTATCTCCGGCTTACGAATTAAGAAGAAATCGATTTAAATAATGTGAAAGGTCACCTTCGCCCAGTCGTGAGATGTGGCAGGCTTTATGGCTTTGTTTAAACACGTTCGAGATGGCAGGGTCAAACTCCTTATGAATTGGACATCCGAGGTTCGATTTTCCATGTTTTTTTTTTTATCCTCTACAAGTTAGCCCTTGACTGCGATCTCACCTGATGGTAAGTGATGATGCAGTCTATGATGGTAGCGGGCTAACCTGTTGGCATGGCAGTTATATTTAACCCTATTCGGTTTCTACACGGCATCGTACCGGAACGCTATATCGCTTGGCGGCACGTCTTTGTCGGTAGGGTGGTAACTAGCCACGGCCGAAGCCTCCCACCAGGCCAGACCAGGGAAAATTCAGAAATTATAAATTCCCAAATTGACCCTGCCGGGGATCGAACCCGGGACCTCCGCACGTTAAGACAACAGCGCTACACACTGCGCCACGGAGGTCGTCAAAAATATCTGTTCTATCTGAAATAGTTTGGGAATTTATAATGTCTCTTCGGGCGCAAGTCAAGTGAAAAACAGCCCCGTTTTTTGACAGCTAGTGCAAAGATTGCAATAGGCATGATGACAGTAACAAAGAATCAATGAAATTATGAATTTATCTAATGAAATAGGATTCATGGATTATAAAAAACGTGTTTATTTTTCTATTTCAAGTGAGATTGCTATTTATTTTGATAAAATAAAACTATAAAATACAGCAATCCGCCATAATGGATTAAACACCAAGAAGCGAATGACGTCACACTTGTTTGTTTTCGAGCTCTGACAATCACACTATTGTTTACTGCACACTGCACAGAGTACATTGGTAAAAACAATAGTGACGTCACAAACGACGCCATGACACCACCGAGCGTTTTGGCGTGAATTTTAAAATTTAAATTTCAAATGCCAATTTTATCTACCAAACCTAATTTTTCTGCTGAAATAAATATTTTATAAATAAATATAATATAAATTTTTTCGAAATAGTAGATACTTCCGAACATAATCTGACCATTTTTCAAAATCAGTCATCATGCCTATTCGCATCAGCTCTTAATTGGATGCCATTCAGTTCCTGGCTTAAATTCGCAGTCTCAGTAAGAATACCATAAATACCTGCAAATTATGGAACCAGCTTCCATCTTCAGCCAGCAACGCATTGGCGGTTCCTCTGGTGCTGCAAATGTTCATGGGCCCCGTCAGGTGACCCGTTCGCTTGCTCGCTATATCCTTACTAATATTATAAATGGGAAAGTGAGTTTGTTTGTATGTTTGTTCCGCTTTCACGCCGTAACTACTGAACCGATTGCTTTGAAATTTTGCAGACGTAAAGTTAGAAGTCCGGATTAAATAAAAGGGTACTTTTTATCCCGGAAAATTAAAGAGTTCCCGCGGGAACTAAAACTCCTCAATCCACGCGGACGAAGTCGCGGGTATCAGCTAGTATGTATATAAAAAAACGACATACCTACTAGTATAATATACAAACAACTACGATCAACATCCGAACCATTGCGAACAATGTGGGGTAATCACGACTTTCGTATTGCTTACAAGGGTTGTAAGGCGATTTGGCGTTCATGAGCTTTATAACGTAAACATATTGATCGCCTCTGATTGGTTAGCACTCTTTCGGCAATAAATTCAGCCAATCAAAACAACTATTCAAAAAAATTATTTTATAGTGATTATAAATCACAAAAAAAAAAAAGTTTATCTCCCAAAAGTCGTAAAAGTAAGTAAAAGTAAAGTAAAATACACTTTATTGTACACAAAGAAATTAAATGAAAAAAAACAAACATATTAATGGATACGGCACAACAGGCGGCCTTATCGCTTAAACAGCGATCTCTTCCAGGCAACCTTAGGGCAGAGGAAACTTTTAAAAGAAAGCGGGAGGGGTGTACTGAAACATAATATTGATAAATAAATATTATATATATAAAAACAATGTAAAAATATATATATAGGACTAGGCTAATTCCCGCGACTTCATCTGCGTGGATCGAGGTTTTTGGTTCCCGCGGGAACTCCTTCATTTTCCGGGATAAAAGTAGCCTGTGTGCTATTCCAGACTATAATCTACCTCTATGCCAAATTTCAGCCAGATCTGTTCAGACGTTGGGGCGTGATTGAGTAACAAACATCCATACATCAATCCATCCAAACTTTCGCATTTATAATATTAGTAAGATAAATACACAGTATAGAAGTAAAGAAGTAATAGAAAAATAGAAAATAGACGACAGATGAATATATAGATTATAATGATAGATAATGTTGTTTCAATTTAGTTCGTGTAGTTTAGTTGTAGTAATTTAGGTCGTAATATCGCCCCGTAACGTCGCTTCGCTCTGTTAGTTTTAAATTGAATAACTATATTAAACTATCGATTAAAGTAAAAAACCGGCCAAGTGCGAGTCGGACTCACGCACCGAGGGTTCCGTTCTCAAGAAGTAGGTATAATTACCTTTGTTAATGAACCGCAAAACTAACTTTGTTTGTAGAGGTTTACTGTTAATATCAAAAAATTACGTTTGTTGTATGGGAGCCCCCCTTTAATATTTACTTTATTGATGTTTAATTATTGATTGAAAGGTAATATACAAGTTAATATTCTGTGAAAATTTGAACCGTCTACCTGTTACCGTTTTTAATATTGAGCAAAAAATACGAAAAAAACACGTTTATTGTATGGGGACCCCCCTTAATATATATATTTTTTTAATTTTTAGTATTTGTTGTTATAACGGCAACGGAAATACATCATTTGTGAAAATTTCAGCTTTCTAGCTATCACGGTCTATGAGATACAGCCTGGAGACAGACAGACAGACAGACAGACAGCGGAGTCTTAGTAATAGGGTCCCGTTTTTACCCTTTGGGTACGGAACCCTAAAAAGTGCGTCAAATTTTGAAGACGTCACTATTCAATATGTCATACAAAATTCCATACTAAGCACGCGTTTTGACTTAAGTTTCTGATTTGACTAGTTGTCAAATACTCAATTGAGACTGTAGAAATGATTGATGCAAGTTTTACATAATATGACATGAGGTCAAACTGCTATTCCTCTTCCGCGAGCATCGTCAACCACCAACATTACCCCATATTATCTTGTAATGCTCAAAAAACTTTCATCACCTCTCCTTACTGGACGTATTCAGAAGTTACACAAACAGGAAGTCGTTCGCGAATTGATAATTTTTCCTCGTCTGATGCAAGCGCTTGCATCAAGATTACGCCAGAACTTCACAATGCGACCGAATGAAACTGCATCCAATACTTTCATACTTGCTTAGACTTGGGCGACCTCATAATTTGGCCATTTTATCCCCTCATGCCAATACTAACAATGCAAAATGTTAGCTTATAAAAACAGTTGAGTAGGGTTATTAGAGGCTCTTGAATTTATCAATGTTATGGTACATTGAACCAAGTTTTTGCGTATTTTGGTTACCGGTTGCTGGTGTCTTTATCTCGGTGCCAAGATCGGGTGCATCGAACTCGATGTCGGGTTATGTTGAGTGGATTGATAGGCACAATGTCTGATATAGCCTGTCAGTCAAAGCCTTTTTTGTCCTAATAAAATAAATAAGTTCTTGTAATAAAATTCATTAGGCACTAGTTTAAAAAAAAAGAACAAAGCATAATATCACTTTGGCTTCTAGACGGAGACTTATTTCAATTTTGCCAGCAGCTTCGTAAAGTTTTATTTACATACTAACTTCAAAATCCTATTTTACCACCTTAGGGGTTGAACTTTAAAAAGTCCTCCGCGGATGCGTACCTCGTCCTCCGCGGATGCGTACCTCGTCTGGTACTTTGAGCCTTTTCCGTTTATTAACCCCCGACGCAAAAAGAGAGGGGTGTTTTATGTTTAACGTGTCTGTCTGTGTATCTGTCTGAGGTATCGTAGCTCCCAAACGGATGAACCGATTTTCGTTTAGTATTTTTTGTGTCATAGATAATTTTATCCCAAGTGTTCTTAGTCATGTTTCATGAAAATCTGTTCATCCGTCTGAAGGTCATCAGCTTTTTTCTAGTCGGAGGTTTTTTTCTAAATTTGTAATTTTGTATTTAGAAGAACTGGTGGACCCAGATATTTATTTGGAAGAAATATTTCTTGAGCTCCCTAAGGGTAAGGAAGGTATCTTCGAATACATAATCCACGCGGATGATGGCTGAAGCATACATTAATTTATATTTTGACGGGGGCATAAATAACTTTCCCATTATGTACGTATCTAATATCTATACAGGCACAGCATACCACTTCTGAACTATAAAAAGAAATTAACCCTGCTTAATATAAGTGTTGTAGCTTCAAGTAGATGCGTTTATAAAGCAATTGTTTTAAGTGGTGCTACCGAAATTATGATAGACATTCCCCCTAAACAAAGTGTCAATGACACTACTATTGTTGTCAAATACTTGAATGGGAGAGTAACAAGGACGGTCAAGTACTAGCAGTACTGTGACGGTCCCTTATCAGCATATTATTACCTTCATGATCATGATCTCAATGGGGATACCTGTCTTAGGAAGTTCAGAGACTGGAGTAGCGTGGGGTGTAGAAATTCTTGCAATATATGTAGGGATTTGTCTTGAAAGTTAGCAGATTGTTGTCGGGTTGCCGTCCTGTCAGACTATAAGGGCGAGGCAATAGAGACTGTTTGTAACTAGACAAACCTTTGCATTGTAATATCTCCTACTTTTTTCTTGAAATATCTCCGTTGAACGTGCCGTGGCCGAAATTAGATCACGAGAACCTTCTCAAAAAATATAATCTAAACCTACTTAATATTTTAAATGCTAAAGTTTGGATGTTTGTTACTTAATCACGCCAGAACGGCTGAACGGGTCTGGATGTAATGCACAGAGATATATTATAGTCTGGAATAAGACATAGGTTACTTTTTATCGTGGAAAATTAAAGAGCTCCCGCGGGAACCAAAAAAAACCTCAATCCCCGTACGAAGTCGCGGGCATCAGCTAGTATTGTATGAATGTAAAAACATGTTGGTTAGCGTACCTGTTAATTTTGACTAAAAGTAGGGTAATACTGAATACACTAAACGTTTTTATGATTTAATTAGGATTCTTCAAGGTTGTTCGCTGTTTACTCTCAAAGTGACTAATACCTTTTTGTTTTGTGTAAAAGTGAATCCTCAAAATATGACGCATGTAGGTTCATTGAAGGACTTGTAAGTATAGATAATGCTTCGGTTAGGTATTTCAAAGCTTGTAATGTTTGTCTGTCACTTCTTGGCAAAAGCATATTATTGCAGTTGCTTCTTGATTTTCCGGGGAAAAAGCCTTTGTACTTCCCGGTAATGCATCTCTATACCAAATTTCATCAAAATCGGCTAAAAAGGTGGGATGTTAAAGTGTAACAGACTGAAAGACACTTTCAGATTTATAATATTAGTATGGAAGTTTGGATTATCAATTATGACAAAAAATATACGGTCAGTTTTTTAAAATAGTAACAATAACTAAAAATAGGGCTTGTACCTATCCTATCATATTTTTGTTTAAACTGTGGATTTAGTGTCAAAAGTCAAGTGCGAATAGTCTCAGATATGGCATCATGATTTTCCATAGAGCTGGTCAAATTAAAAACATCACTATATTATGACTCGTGGCTAATGGGAACGAGTCTAATGACATACAAACCAGATGTTTTCATATTCCGTAACATGGAGTTCTGTAATATTTTGAAAATAGGTCACAGAATATAGCCCCAAGTGCGTCATCATCACGGTTCTACCTATAGGTCAACTAAGATCAAATTCAATATGAACCGTTAGTTCAGTTTTACAATTTGACTGCTTGCAAATAAGCATTATGTACTTAAGTACTTAGTTTTACAATTTGACTGCTCGAAAATAAGCGTTACCTATTTACTCCGACAAGTTAGTTTGTCTGGTCGAGCTAATCTCAGAAACTACTGTATGGGTTTTAGTAATAGATAGAAGAATTCTTCGAGATTGGCTTAATAATTTCTGAAGGCTAATTGGACGAATTATGTAATAAGTATATAAATGATAATTATAATCGAAAAGGTTAGCGGTACTTGAAAGGATAACAATTGGCGAACGCTGTTTGACAGCTCGAGCTACTTGTAATACAATTATTTTGCGCTTCCCGTGCGAATTTCCTTTAACTTCGTTTAAAAAAAAAAATAACTAGACAAAGGGCGTCACTAAGTTTGAGAATGATTCATCTCTGTCTCTTAAACTAGGAAACGGTCTGCTGACGCTGGTTAAAATATACACCAAACAGTTTTACTTCCGCTTCGCGCTTGACCACTGCCACCAGCCACACCATTACCTCGACTCACAGCAAGTCTGGTTAGACTTCATTATACCTTTGATTATTTTATCTTTCTACACCATGTTACTGGTACTGATATGAGGGCAAAGTATGGTTTCTGTTTTGCCGTTTCTTCGTGCTAACCATTTTTTAATTTTTAGTGGTTAGGTTAGTTTGCCTTTAGGATTTGCATGTTCAGTGAGTTGATGTCAACTACACAATGTGCCAGATTTTCATAAAGATTAGGCTTTTTCATAATATATCATAAACCTACATATTATATGCACTTCCGATGAGTATTAAAATATGAAATCATATTTTAGTGTCGGCGAACTATTATAATAATAATCAACTAAGCATTAACACCTATTGTGGCAATTGTCAGCTGACATTACGTCCTCATTAACCGAAATATCAACGTCATTCACATTTCCTCACACGAAACCGCGTAGTCCCGTCGCGCGTCAAAATAATAATATATCTGCAGCCGGTTTAACGCACGTGTTACCTCGTACAACCGTACGCAGTCAGGCTCAGGCAGTCGCACTTCGCTACTCGACGCATCCCCACGTTTCACGCGTGCATCACACCTCAGTAACAATCGTAAAGAAACACGCCAGACAACGACCTTTGTCAACCCTTACAAGTTCTTCAACCTACTCTCCTGACCCGTTTAGCGAATTACGCAATATAACATGATGCAACTTCGTCACTGACTAACCCAGTTACGGTCAAACTTGCCTCCAAATCGTCCGTGTCGATACACGATATGTTAGCACGTGTTCACCCCGCGCAATCCGCCGCCCTTGTCCAATCCTAGGAGGGCGAGGGGTATCGCCGCGTCTCCGCCACCCAATCGCGGCTCGTTTACGATTTCGCCCCGACGCAACACGAACTAAAACGACAGGAGCCGAAGAGTGCATCGACAACCCCCAGTGCACCTCCAGCCCCCAACATGGCGACTATGGTGGCCGCCTCGCCGGCCACTGTCACTAAAAAACCTTCTATAAAAAAGTACCGGGCGCCGACGCCTCCGAGCAAGATAAACGACGAGAACTGTGAAAGTGATAAAGACAAAGAGAACAATGTGGTCGAACGGGAAGAGAACGACAACAGTGAGTGTGTTCAAACAAAAGACGACAAACCGGTGTCGGAGGGTTCGCCGGCTTTCAGGCGATTTACGCCGAGGCTGAACGGCAATGTTGACAGGAGTTCAGTGCTATCGAAGGCGGCAATGTTCGAAGCGGGAAGTCCTAGGTCCAAGGAGAAAGACCCCGCGGAGATGTCGCTTCGGGAGCGAAAAGCGCTCTTCGAAAAGAATAAAGGGGCCGCGATTGTGCCAAAGGCGCCCTTCGGCCTCGCACCCTCCGTCAAAACACTGCACGGAGACGCAAAAGGTGAGTAATTTCCTTGTCTATTTATAGTTTGGTGCCAACGATCACAATGTACACAGACACATACATACATTTCGCTTAAGGCTATCTTTTTTTTGTTAGAAGGGTATTCACAAGAAAGCTTCTTTCATAGGTACATTTTTTGACACACATTTTTTGCATCGTTTTATTCAGGTAAACAGACCCGTCTTATTGGACTGCGGCCTTTTGTTTTCTTAACGATACTGCTAAGGTTATTAACTGCGATTTTCTTGATGTCTTTAAAAACTATTTCGAGATAAATTTAGCAGAATTAAAAAACAGAATTTAGCATGGCAAATACAACTTATGTTTTTGTACGAAATTATTAGTTACATGCTCAGGCAAATCAGACCTGATAAAAAATATTTGTTGTGTAGGACTCTTTCGACGATAACCAAAAGGTCAGTCAGGGTGTAACTAGTTCTATTTTTTGATAAAAATTTAACCCCGATTCAAGATAACCCATTCTACTCATTAAGTTTTGGAGGGGTAAACTTGAATTTTGGACCAGTTGTAAACTTTGTTAAGAATCCGTATCCCCGCTAACTGACATTTTAAGAACTTTTGATGAGCTTTGTGCATGAGATATTAGTATTATAACAAAAAGAAAATTAAAACATTAAAGTTTAATCCCTCCTTAGTAGAATGTTGCAAAAAGAAAATTAATTTTATTGAAATATAATAGTGAAATTCTCATTCTTGCGGAATACGATTACCATTTTTACACTTTTAGGCGATACTTTTGACCCATATAAATCCAAGAAAAATTATAATAAATGACTTATAAAAAATATTAATATGATAAACACACTCTTAAAATTGGACTGTTGCAATTCGTTTTTATACGTTCTATACAAAATTAATTAATAAAAAAATCAAATCAATGTGCACGATTTATCAAAATTTACGCGTCACAATAACCCCTATTTCTCAAAAGTTTGGCGAATTTACTGATAAAATAAAATTTCCCGTGAATGTTTAGTATTTAAATAACATAAATTGTAAAAAAATAAATTTCTATAAAATACCTATATGACCAAAAAAAATTATCAAAAGTCTAATAAATTTCACGTTTGAAATGCTACTGCAGACCACACGACCGGCATACCGAGCCCAGCGCTCTTCGAGGGAGGACGTGTTGCTGGATGGGCTCTTTTGTATGTGTGCGTGAGCTCTCTCACAAGCCTTTGTAAAAACGTGTTGCTAACAATACATAGCGCGACTGCCTTAGTTTGATGAGCAGAGAATGTTAGGTTCTTGATCCGATTCAATCGATATTGAATAAATGCGTGATACGTATTTAATTATGAATTAATAAGAATATTTTTTATAACTATTAAATAATTTTGAATGATACAATATTATAATCTCATACTGTTTTTCTCGTCAATTGGGATTTAAGTATGCGTAATATTTGTATGGGTTTTGAATTTACTATCCTGAAATATTATATTTTCTTTGAAATCGTAATTTCAAAACTCAACGTGGCATACGTTGTTGCTGAGAGATTTTGGTAAATACAGTTTTCATAGGATTACTTATATTGAATTTTTATTTATCCACTACAAGCTTAGCCCTTGACTGCGATCTCACCTGATGGTAACTGATGATTTCTATTCTACGAGGCATCGTACTGGAGCGCTCAAGGGCTTCAGAAATTATGAATTCCCAAATTGATCGTAAACAATCATTATATCGCGGCCCGCGGGTCAATAAAAGGTACCTATTATAAAAATGTTTAAACGACTGCTTGAAAAAAGGAGTATATTGTTTTCAGGGTTCATGTATGTATGTAGGTATGTATGTATGTATGTGAGTTTGCATATTCCACCATAACTTCTATACGCGTGAACCGATTTAGATAAATTAGGTATCGTTAGAATCCCTAGCTTATTCCGGGTGACATAGGCTAGTAAAATTTTGAAAAAAAGTGATGGGGTGACCATGGTCTCGCATTAAAGACTAAAGTAGATTTTTTTTTTCGAAAATAAGATTAACTATATACTCATCATCTAGAAAATGATGAATAGATTCCAAAAATATATACTAATATAGTTCAATATACAGTGATTCCCAAAAAATATCATTTAATAAAAATATGAATAAGACTCCATTTTTAATTAATCAATGACTGTGGTATCGTTACGTAGTAGATAGTTACGGGCTACGGCAGAGCAGTCGTATTTATTAATAATTTTAATTATATTCACTTGCTCATTGTTTGCATAGATTTTATTTATTCTTTTACCTTTCAACAATAGTACCGTGCAAATCGCACTGCCTTTCAATCAAAATACTAAACAATATTATAAGTCATAAAATATTACCGCAACGATTTGAAATTCTAAAACGAAGAAGCTCATCATGAATACAATTTAATTTGTACTTTATCGTAAGCTACATAAGGTATATATTGCAATACACATTTTAATACAATATCATTACTTTTACAAATTTACTTAGAGTTACAAAGCTCAATGGTCATAAAGTTTTTATTTATAGGATATTGTTTCGTTTCTGGTAAACAAGACGAGTTTGTATGAAATTTTATTACTCAAATCGACTGGAAGTTTTGTTGACTTTTAGTTGTCTTGGATTTCTTATCTAAACTGATCTAATTGCATGGCCCGCGTGAAGTATGGTATTTTTATATTACCTGATATTTGAAAGGGTCGCTTTTAATATTATTTATGACCTAATCACGTGCAGATTGCACTTGCATAATACTCAAGTAAACCTGTCTATCGATTACTTGAAAGTTGTTTTGTTTTTATCAAAAAACCAAGGGTATTTCCAAGACAACTAAATTGCAAATGGCAGGTATGTCTATGTTTTTATATTCTATGAAACCCACAAATCTCTTACTGTCACCTTTATAGTCGCTTGCGATCATTGAGGTACTCTGCTCTGCTCAACTGCTTCCAACAAAACCATACAAGTTTAGTGTTTTTGTTTTTCTGACCTTGGCATCTCTATATGGACTTTGACATTGTAATCAGTGAAAATAATATTTAGGGCCTTGCTTTGTAATTGGATTAGAGTATTCCCTTCTGGATTTGATTTTACTTGTTTTATATATCTCAAGGTAAGATTATTTTATATTCAGTTACCTGAAAGTTGCATAGTCACTAGCCACGGCCGAAGCCTTCCACCAGACCAAACCAGAGCAGAAAATCCATAATAATATTATAAATGCGAAAGTGTGTTGTGTCTGTCTGTCTGTCTGTCTACTACGCTTTCACGGATAATATTTCAGCTATACAACTTGGTAGAGAAAACGAAGCTCTACTGCTTTTTTTTTGGGTGCCACGCCAGATGCATTGTGTAAAGAGATAATAGAAATAAAATGTCCCCAATCTGCCATTGGAAAGGATCCTGAGGAAGCCGTAAAGCAAAATAAAATAAAAATGAAATGTGGAAAGCAGTAAACCAATCAATGACACAAAATAAGAGCTATGGTATTACCAAATTAGGGCCAGTTACACATAACTCAAAAACCCAGATGTTTATTTGCCGTGTGGACTGGCCCTGAGCATAATCTAAAAATCGAAGTAATTGAAAGAGATTCATATTTTTGAAAAAAAAAAACATGGAAGTTAAATTATTATAATTATTTACTCCAGAAATTTTGGATTCCTGAAAAGCTAGATCTATGCCTCTCAGAGACAATGTTTTATGATAAAAATATTTATATAAGTATACTATATAAGAATATTTAAAACTCAGCCCTTGACTGCTTTCTCACCTAATGCTAAGTGATGATGCAGCCTAAGACGGTAGCGGGCTAGCCCGTTAGGGGTGTCATATCCCTAATCGGTTACAACCCATAACCCTTATCGATTTCTACACGATATCGTACTGGAATGCTCACTCCCTTGGCGGCTCATCTTTGCAGATAGGGTGATATATAGCTACGGCTGAAGCCTTCAACTAGACAATACCAGACAAGATTTGGAAATTGCAAATTCCGGAAATAACCTTGCAGTGGTCAATTTGTGAATTGTAAATAGGGTTAGGTTTTATTTATATACTAGCTGACCCGGCGAACTTTGTTCCGCCTTAATGTCAATAAATAAGCAGATTTTTTTTTTATTGGAAAAAATACAAAAAAAATTAAATTTCTACATCAATCATTCATAATTATTTCTGTATTTTAGTACATAGGTTGCTCTTCATTTAAGTACCTTGTGATACACGACATTTTTTGTTTTATTATCAGGCGCAAAAACAAACAACGCAGATGGTCTTCCGACCCGTGAACATGCCACGTATAATTGACCATGGGAAAAACATGAATGTTCTAGATTTAAACCACAAACTTTTAAGGATTGGCCTTGTGATTTGTTGATGGTCATGGCAAATGCAAGACGTATCGGAAATTGAAGTCTTTTAAATTCAAACGGCATATCGGTTGGGATCATCGGTATCCTCGGAATGAGAACTTGCTCACCTTTGAATTTTCCTATCATTATCGTAGCGTAAATTACATTGTTCATCAATTTTCTAACCACCAAACGCGTACCGTTGCACAGTTTTGGTTGGTTTATGTTTCGAAGCATGATTACTACGGAGCCAACCTTTAGGCGTAAATTGTGCGGTGGTAAGCCAGGCACGTCCAAAGAGTTTAAAAATTCAATTGGATAGTTGGTGGCTTCATCTTCATTTGTGACGCAGTCAATAGATTTGAATGAATGCATTGTTCCAATGATCTTATTTTGAATTATGTTGTTTAGGTCATCTACATCTTTATTCTTAGCCGCTAAAATTGCTCGCTCACTCATCCATTCATAATTTTTGTAGTTAGAAATAATTTCTGGAAATACATTGTTGATAAGTTCGTCTTTTGATGAGACAAAATTACAGAAATTATTTGGAAATGATATTAATCCGCTCGATTCATCGACAGGTACTTGACCATTACCGATAGTCAGCAATTGCTCCGAGAAATCTTCAGCAGATGTATCATTAAGCAATTCAACTCTCATGTTTGTTGTCAGTTGCAGTTTCTTCACATGGCGCCATAGATTTGACGATTTGAGGCAAGCGTTTATTTCGTCGGCAGCCGTAGATCTTGGAATTACTGGCAGTATTTGGCGGAAATCGCCAGAAAGTAAAATCATTGCTCCTCCAAAACATCTCGAGTCATTGCGTAAATCTTTTAATGTTCGGTTAAGTGCTTCTAATGCACGTTTATGCGCCATTGTGCATTCGTCCCAGATGATGATTTTCGATACCGCTAAAACTTTGGCCATTGCTGAGTGTTTTGCAATATTACACGTTGGTTCTTCAATAGTTTGAAGATTTAACGGTAATTTGAATGCTGAATGAGCCGTACGGCATCCTTCTAACAATGTGGCTGCTATTCCAGAAGAAGCAACTGCAACCGCTATGTTAGATCTCGCCCGAACAGTTGCTAAAACTAATGACATGAGGAATGTCTTGCCAGTTCCACCAGGGGCATCTAGGAAATATAAACCACCATTTTCATCATCGATTGCCTTCATTAAAGTATCATAAACTTTCTTTTGTTGGTAATTCAACAGGGGTACATTCGTTTGAACTACTAAATCTAATTCCTGGTGATCATATTCACGTTCCCGTTCCAATTCTCGATTAAATGCGTCATTCATTTCACGATATGGTGCTGGCATTCCTAACCTGATTAATAAATTACCGCACATGAGGTAACACATATCTTCGATCAAGAGTAAAGCACGATTATGTATCTCCTCATTCATCTCAATATCGTGATTTCTGGAAGTGACACGAATTTGATGTAAAATATCTTCTGACATATTATCCTTGTATTTGTGCCACAGGTTACATGGGTTTGATGGAAAACATGTCGAAATTATGATAGCGAATAATGTGCGTATCTGACTTGGAGATGCACAGATAATGGCTTCAGCGATTGTCGTATCCCAATGACTATCGTTTTCTAATAACTTCAATTCTTCACATGCAGCACGATATGTTGGGAATATTACACCATTAACAGTTCGTAGTGACTCAAATGACGTTGGCCCACGCACATTTACCAGCAACAACCGCAAATAGAAACATTCATTATTCTTTGGATGAACTGTATACATACGACCAAGAGCATCAGTAGAACGCACATCTGGATACCCAGGAACCGCATCGCCTTGCTTCCGTCTTTGAAAATTCTTCGATGAAGCATTCCAAGTATAATAACGTGGCATCTCCGAGTAAAGCAAAGTTCGTGCAAACTGATCGCTTTGGCAGATTGCAAAAAAACTGGTCAATGTAGTTGCTGGAGGTGTTTCAGCACGTTGCGTAGCATTCGAAGCCGTGAAATATACTCGTTGACCATTCTCCAGATGCACCGCCAAATGCGTAACAGTAGGATGACGTTCGTGAATGGGAAATGCGAATATACGCCAAATCGCTTCATTACAGTTCACATAACGACCAACTTGATAGCGTGAAATTTCATCGTTGGTATTCGAGGATTGCAATCCAAAAACCGCCATATCACTGCCTTTCGTGACATATTTGCAAATATATTTTATGGACTTAACTGAATTGCAATATTCAACGTTGCAATGTGTCTTGAACGATTTAGAAATAAGTGGCGAATATGGAACAATCCAACTGTTGTCGACAACGAAATCCATTCTTTTCACTTTCGTTGTGACAGTTCGACCGTTGTCATCTGGTGATCGACGCCGATACAGCGGATAACCATCATTGCCAGTGACAGTCTCCGCCGTTAATTTCCGTGGATATCGTTTAGAGCACTTTCCATCGACGCGTTGTTTAACAATAAAGTTCATCAGGGACCGAATTTTTTGCCTGAATATACGTGCTGTGATGTCGTGTCTATCACTTGATGTTTGTCCGGGAAGCAGCAATTGAGTAATTTCTATCCATTTTGGATTACAGGTAAAAGTAATAAAGAGATCGGGCCGACCGTAATGACGAACATATGTCATTGCATCTTGTGCATATTCATGCATATGACGTGGACTACCAATGTATGTCGCCGGCAGAATAGTTAATCGACCAATATTAGCTGCATTTCCTTCAGTATTAACTGCATCACGTAAATGGATGTACTCCTCAGAACGCAGTTTGGCTTGGTTCAACCTAATGAATGTTAAACGTTCCGTTTCTATTTTTACATACATGTCAACGCAATACTGCTGAAACAATCGACGAAACCGCAGCAAATAGTTGTCAGCATTTTGACGAATCATCAAACGATATGCGTAATAATTCATTGAGCTAACTTTCTTTGTAGTTTCTTCACCTGAAATTAAAAATTTGATAATTAACCATTTCAAAGGCAAATTTTAAAGGCAAACAATACAGACATTAACCATTTTTTTAATAAGCATTATTTTAAATCAGTGTCTTTCACAAATAAATGAAATAAATTATGATACTGATACTCACCATTCAATGGATTTTTCATTTTAATATTAAAATAATATCCATCTTCTCCTTGCCAAAACATCAGCGGGTATTGCAATGTGTCATATGATCGATGAGTTTCAGATATTTGTTGCAGTTGCCCAGTATCGCGACGTGTAAGCATAATATCGCGTTTTTCCAATTGTTCACCAACAATCAGGATGGCAACTTCGTCTACTGTTGGAGCATTAAATGTCCTTTCGTGTGTTCCAGATGGTCGTTTATCTGCTTTGATAACAACTTTATAGTCATCACTTGGCATGCGCTCTAAAGCACTCTTAAACAACCTGACCAACGCATGATGTTCATGAAGCAGACACTGCAAGTCTTGAAGAATTGCTCGCTTCATTCCTGCATTGATCTCTAGGCGTCGATCAAGTTGTTCTTCCATGTTGCCCATGAAATATATTTGTAAAAATTTATTCTGTGTATCTTCGAAAGGTAGTAATGATCCAATTCGATGATGAATCTGTCCTTGTATCTACAAAATAAAAACCAGACAGTATTAACTGGGTTATAAACACTTTTTTCGGTGGGAGAGTAGAGTTCAGAATTAGCAAATATACTACATATGTACCAATAGATAAAGTAAGTTATTCTTTAACTACATTCTATATAAGTACAAAAATAAATACCTTAAATGTCGGATTAAATCCCCGTTCTTCGATAATATCTGCCCCAAATGACGTCATCTGGAAACAACCATTGTATTTTTGAGTATTTGCAAGAAAGTGGCGTGATTCTTGTGTTTCGCCACAAAGCAATGAATACAATGGCTCAGGTGGCGGAGTCAACAATGGCAATTTCACTTTACCATTAAGGCAGCATAATCCAGGCGTTTCTCCGGAAAACTTTAATGCACCACAATACTCGCAAACTACGTCCATTTGCCCAATGCAAACGCTAGGATGCAAGCTGTAATCATTGCTGCAATCGTATTGAAACGCTGCTCGATTCAAATCAGCACTTGATAAATATCTTGTTCTGCGTCGCAAATTATCTATTTGTTGACCTCTGTTGTTCGCTCGACGATTCTGCATTGCCAACCGAGCTGTTTCACGGGCTGCTTCACTTTGCTCTCGTGATTGAGAAGCACGAAGTCGAGCCATACTATCGCGGCGCTGTTCACGTGCAATTTCTTGTTCTTCTTCAGTCCTTTCATTTGCAGTATTTCGTATTCTTCTTGCATCACGGCTTTGTCGGGAAAGATTCGATCGTCTTGGTCGCGGCATTATTAATTAAACTTCACTTCACCTAAAAACTTAAATTTTTAACCATACCGAGTTTTATAGTTCACTTCACTGTTTATACGAATGGGCAATTGGGCAATAATGTTAATTATTTATTTAATAGAAATAGTTATATTATTGATTTCTTACAAATATCAAATAGTCATCCATACGTCATTACATAGCTGTCATTATACGTCAATTTTGTTATTCCAAGTCTGATTCTTTTTTGTTATACCACGTTTTATAGTGACTGACGTTACATGTCAAGTCACACGGGAATGATGTCGAACGGGATAAAAAGTATCCTATGTCCTTCTCCTGGCTCTAAACTACCTCCCTGCCAATTTTCAGCTAAATCGGTTCAGCCGTTCTTGAGTTATAAGTGAAGTAACTAACACGACTTTCTTTTATATCTATTACGTCATTACATAGCTGTCATTATACGTCAATTTTGTTATTCCAAGTCTGATTCTTTTTTGTTATACCACGTTTTATAGTGACTGACGTTACATGTCAAGTCACACGGGAATGATGTCGAACGGGATAAAAAGTATCCTATGTCCTTCTCCTGGCTCTAAACTACCTCCCTGCCAATTTTCAGCTAAATCGGTTCAGCCGTTCTTGAGTTATAAGTGAAGTAACTAACACGACTTTCTTTTATATATATAGATTTTAACTAATCATGATTACAATTTACTTTGTACTTTATCATAAACTGCATAAGGTATGTTTTGCAAAGATATATTTTAATACAATAAAATGGTAACATTTACATTACCTGATACCTGAGAGGGTCCGCGTGTTTGTGATATTATTTATGACCAATCCTCTGCACGTGCTAACTAACTACACCTGCGTTATACACAATACCAATCGCTTATCTGTGAGTTGTTTTCAAAATAACAATGGTGTTTTCGAGACAAACTAATTACTCTGATGACCCATGTAGTAAAACTTGGTCAATAATCGTGTACCTCAATTGTTAGTAACAGTCAGATAGCCGTATAGGTTTTAAAGTTTAAGAAATCATCAATTTTAATGATAAGTAAATAAACGAAAAACTTGTAGGTGTATCTAGTTTTTAGTGTTACATTATGATACCCATGTGTAAATATATTTTATAAAAGTTTATGTACGCCAAATAAACATTTATCAAAAGGGAAAATAATATTTAAGTGATAACTAAGATTATACAATTTTATTAATATAGTGAAAATATTACGAACTTGACTACACAACATGGCAAAGTATCAAAGTATCTTTATCGGCCTATGCCGTCTTTGTGTGAGTGCAGCTAACGGTCTTACTGTGCGCTATACCTACAGATTCCAAAATTGGCCGAGCGCGCAATTAGGCGGGCGAGAATACGGACCCTTAAATACATTTGAAAATTAATCTCCAAACCTGGAAAAGTTAGATGTAACCCGCGCATGTACCTAGTTCTAGCCAAAATTGCACAATCAATACATTGCATTGCGTTATCACAGAGCTCAAACAACACCTTGCATCCGGTCCATTATATCATATTTTTATCTGCACACGCGAATAGAGAAATCACTGATAGTCTATTGTGCTATTGTTGCTTTTTTAATGTTTTTCGCTTCGTCATTCCGTACAAACAATAAGTATTCGTCATAATTTTATGTTCATTGAAGAGAAAAAATTTACATTTTTTAAAATTGACATTTTTATTTCAAAAGCCTTACTAAGTTCAGAATTATGTAGGCATATGACGATGCATTATTTTACAATTTTTATAATATTTATATTTTTAATACTTCTTGATTAAAATATTCAACAGTTGCTTGAATTGCGAAAGTTGATTCAGAAAAATGTGTGCCAGTTATAATCCGTTATATTAGAGAACATCGATAAAGTGATTAGGCTATAAATATACATAATACAAGTCATATACATTTTATAAAGGAGGTCAACAACCTCCACAGCCTGAAGGCTTTGCGGTGGACTTTTGGCAAGACTTCTGGTTACTATGTGTGCACGCTCCAAAGTTAGGTGTTGCCAAGCATTTTCTAATTCTATGTTGTATAGTCTTATAGGACAAGTGCTGAAAAATCGTTCTTCAGCCGAAACAACATGGAAACAACAAATTATTCTATATCTGTTAAAATAAAGGTATAGGTTATTGCTTTCCATAGGATTTCTGACCTGATAAAATGTTATTTTTATCGTAACTATCATGTTGAGTCTGTCTTAAAGACTACTTAAGGACTAATTAAGCAATTTTTTGTGTCTGAATTGATATTGTGTAAGGTTTGAGAGTTGGAGCTTGCTGTTTTTGCTTGAATGCTTAATTCCGAAACCGGCCCAATATCAATTCAGAAGCAAAAATTTGCTTAATTAGTCCTTAAGTAGTCTTTGAGAGAGACTCAACATGAAATTCTTAATTCAGAAACCGGCCGATAGGCTTTCAGCTGCTGTGATCTTTGTTTTCTAAGAGCATATTAGAGTTAATGTCTTCTGTGGAGAGACGGTGAAATAACCAGTTTCAATTCAATGTTACGATCGCAATCACCTGCTTGCACTCTTTCGCTCTTGGCCAAATCCATTGTCTAAGCAAGAATAATACAAATTCAGAAAATCACATCAAATAAGACTGTAGCTTTCACACTTTTCTATTTCTCAGGTTTGCCTGGAGATTGCTTATAAAGATAAATAAATGTTCTCATAATGAGTATTCAAAAGGGTCCCATTTTGATGAAATTCACGTGTCAACACAGCCTTAGCTCGCTCTAACAACTAACTTAATTCATTTATTTCGCAAAAACTACGCAATTCTCCCAGACATTATCAAACTTATTACAACACAGGTCAATGCTTACATTAGAATAAAAAGTTCACGACACTTCCAAGTGTTCGCACGATTTTATGTCTTGTTCCCAAGAGGCTATGGGTATTTTCCAATTGTTAAGTAATTTCTTCAAACGTTGCTCTCTAGACTTGCCTAGACTGCTATACCAGTCGTCACGACTAGATTTTTTGTTAGGTGTTCGATTATCCTCATTAAATACCACTGGATTTATTGACATTTAGTAATCATGTTCAAAGCCTTGGCTAAAAATATTGTTACATATTTTCCTCAGATACACTTACCTACGAGTAATGTGCTTAGCTATGTGTTGGTCAAAGTCAAAGTCAAATAATTTTAATTCAATTTAGGTAGGTATACATACTACACTTGTTGACGTCCAGTTATTTATAAATAAAATATAATGGTGATAATCAGTAACGGTATCTTAAAACTAAAGCTACGAGGGTTCCAAACGCATTATTATTATTACGCAAACGCATTATTAGGGTATTAATGTTTAGACTAGCTGTGTATTGGGAAAAAATTCCCAGGGGCAAGATATCTATGAAGTTGAACCATCTGACTCTCAAATTTTAGAATTTTTTTGGTCTACATGCACCCCTGCCCACAACACACAGACCAAAGCCCAAATAAAAGCATAGATTTTTGCATAGGATGTAACATGTAACTGTACCTGACGTAGGTAAGAACCTTATTTTACTCGATATGGAATAAACTAAAAACTTCTAAAATTACTGTTACAACTGACTTTTATTGATAAACAGAAGCCTAAACACGAAAACAATGAGTACCTACGTTGCATTAGAAGCCTTCATGATTCTAGAGTCTAGACCTACAGCTTATCGGTCAGTATAGAATTTCATTAAGTCTAAGATCTTTCATAATATAATGTGCTGTATACTTAGATACAATACCCAGACGCAGCAGCACTGTCTATGGGAACCACAAACACAAAAACTCGTTCCTTTGACAATACAACAATGCAAGCAAGGCGTTTGCTGTACTTAGGCACTTTCCTGTACTTGGTACTACAAGATGATAGAATATTGACTAACATAAACAAAGAGTCATAATCGTTATCTGTTTACCATAATGCGGGTACAATTAACTATAATTATATCTATACTTAGACTTCGTCAGTATGGATTTAGGGGGCAAAGCCAAAAGGGGGTTTATGATTTTAGCAGTTAATGAATGGTATGTATGTCTCAACGTAGCGCCTTAACTACAGAGCCCATTTTGATGAATGAGGTGTCAATCGATTCGTAATGATGGTCCGGATGACATAGCTACATTTTACACGACCGAAATCGATATGACGGATTTTACATCCAAAAAAAGTGGCCTGTTCCACTAGTCCTTACCAACGTATCCCCCCTGGGGGGTAAGAGTGGAATTTTTTATAGGATGCGTTCTCTGCAATTTTGTCCGTTGTCGTTTACATTTTTTAACTAAGTAATACTTACTGCTTGTTGCAACATCCCATGGAAAGTCGTTGATAATCCGGGATAAAAAGTAGTCTTTATTCTTCCTCGGGAATCGGGATGCAACCATTCTCTGTATTTTGTCTAAATAAATTGAACAAATGAGCCGTCATACTTTTAATCCCGGAAAATGAAACAATTAACTACCACGGGATTTTACTAAAACCTAAATCCACACTAATATTATAATTGCGATAGTGTGTCTGTATGTTCGTCTGTCTGTCTGCTACCCTTGACGGTCCATCTTTTCAACCGATTTCGATGAAATTTAGTATAGTGATAGGTTGCATCCCGAGGAAGGACAGGCTACTTTTTCTCCCGGAAAATTAAGAAGTTCCCGCGGGAATTAAAAAAATTAATTCACGCGCGTGGTGGATCTAAGCTCAATTCCCTCTCTCCTCTGAGAGTGGAGGCCTGTGCCCAGCTGTGGGACGTTAATGGGCTGTAGTGGATGAAGTCGCAGGCATCATCTAGAATTGTATAATAAATGAATCAAATTTATGCATAAATTGTAATTAAAGAAGCCCCTTACCTTATTTTAGTCACCTAATACCTACCTATTATTGAATACTGAAACGTTAGTGTTATTGTTTTAAATTCCCAGAATATGTGACTTATCACTTTTTAGCGCGCAGGTTTTGCGAATTATGTGGTAATGTTTCTAGACATAGCGGTAATTTATAGTCATGACTTATTAATACGAGTATATCAACTGTATTATTATAATGTTAGTTGAGCCTCCTGGTTTCGCTCGGGAATGGAATTTCGGATAAGCCTTTCTTAGTAGATCTAATAGCATCTCAGAAAATCTCATGTTTCTAACGTAGAAATGTAAAATAACAAAATAAAGGTTAATTTACACCAGACATTTCCTTATGTTTTTATTATTTCCAATAACGGTGTTTTTATTTTATGGACTCATTATTATCAATCTTAAATGTTTTTGTTTTAACTAGGTTGTAACGCGATAGGCCACAATATTTTATTAGCTGTTGCCCGCGACTTCGTTCGCGTGTCTATCAGAGGTGATTACGACCGTTAGGCACACTTGTAGCAATCATAAATACGTAATAACGCCTTGCAATTGCACTGACAGCTCTATAATATATGAGAACTTCTTAGATACGAGTACATATAAGGCCAGTACCATATAAAGTAAACGAATGCAGTTCTTATATTTTTTAAGTCTATGCCAGCTGTTAGTAACACCCGGTTATAATAACACATGAAGCAGATAAATATATACCTGCTTATTGATGCTCGACGTGGTATCTATTGATTTGCATCATATAGTACGGCAGTATCGCTTACACCGTTGTGAGTTATGAACGCAACGATGTGGTCGCGAACTTAGTTTGTACTGTGGTATTTTGTACTGTTTACTTAACATTACTTTTTTAAGGCTGGGTACAGATCGTGGCACTTTGTCGCGCGTTTCTCTTCATAGTAACAATCTTGAGATTTACGGCAGTTAACTTCACTTGCTGCGCATCAACTTGCGAACACTGTGAAACAATAGAATGGTTCTAGGCATTTGCGATCCGACTTCATGGTCTAAGATCCGAACCTACATCGACCTTCACCGAGCTGATAATAGAAATAATAGACAACCCTATGTCTGCACATTCTACATGTTTCATACTTTAAGTCCAGTATTTTTTTTTATTATCTTGATGTTGCAAAATTTTATGAAAAATCATTTTTCAAAAAATAATTAAAAATATTCTGTCCAGGATTTCTTTAGACAACCCATTTTTAATATATTTTCTAATATATAAGTTTCATTCTATTATCAGCTCGGTGTAGGTCGATGTAGGTTCGGATCTTCTACTATCAGTGTTGTTGTCCGCGACAATGCTGCCGTGGACATCTGACATTAATCTTTCGCGGACTGTTACTAGTTTTTCATCAAACACACTCATGCTCAGGAAGAATGTAAATACTTATCATTAGTATCATTTCGCACACAAAAAAATGGTCTCAAAACCGTTTCCTTTTGACAGAGACTGTTTTCGTTTTCACTGCGCATTGCGCGTACCATGTAGGCACATGCGCGCACTGCGGCGTATCTGTGGCATTTAGTAGGGTACTTATTTATGGGCAAACATCTTACATTGGCAGAATATCGTGTTTTATTAGTTTTGTTAATTTATTAACTATAAAAATTACTTAAACTAAAGAGCCTTGACACGGCCTACGTGCTTCGATGCATCATCTTGTTAGTTATGATTGGTTTCTACTAATTTGCATCACAATAACAGATACATATTATATTACATTATCGCTTGTACATTTGCACAACGTATTACGAGATTAACGTTAACAATTTAGCCATGCGGGCGTGATTTAATTATGACTCAGTGTGTACGGTGTACTTACTGTTTACTTAAACCACGTGCTAAGCCTAGGTACACATAATCCCTCAGTTGCCGCGCGTTTCTCCACTGCACACATTTGGATATCGTATATCAAGTTGCTTCTCGTATTACGACTTTACGAGGGTATCCCTTACACGGTAGGCACGTAAGTGAGATTTTATACTGTTTGTTTATTACACGTATGTTTCACAGTTCACACTATGCGAGCAACAAACAAGTGTTTATTTCTTGTTTTATTACAATCGAACAGAAGTCAAGTCATCGAAACATTTTTGAGTACTCGAATAAAAAAACTGTCGTTGAAGAGAGGTCAACATAATATGAATCATGCTACATAATTGTGCATAAAAAGTTAAGTTTATCGACTGACATGTGTAAGCATAATTCCAGAAGTGGGCAAATAATTAAAATTACTTTTAAAATATGTTTGTACTCTCTTTAAAATTTCCACGAGCGAATGGTCACAACGTGTAGCGGTTTCACGAGAGATTTATTGTATTATTATTATTATATACTCTTTATTTGTACCACCATAGAAAAAAAAAACAAAAGAAGAAAGAAAGAAAAAAACAGACTGATACAAAAGGCGGCCTTATCGCTTACTAGCGATCTCTACCAGGCAACCTTAATTGTAAACAGTTAATTAAGTATAAAACTTTTCCAAAGCATCACAACAACAATAAATTAATCAATTGATCAGGCTGCAGTTGCTACTGCTTAGCTCTAAATCAAATTGCGATCTAAACACAAAAGTATTCAATAATCGCTGAGTCTGCCGGTAGGAGACTAACTTTCAAACGTCAAAGTATTCGAATTTATGCAAATGATTCCAATATGGCGTATCCCCGCCAAAGAACAAATCGAGTGAAATACAGCGAATGAGTCAAATATCAACTTAATTATACATTCATCAACAAATAAATTAAAAATCTTTTATCTTTTCTAAAAATTCAATTCTAATTTAAAAGCAAAGCTGACATATGTTACTCGTTTATCTGGGTTTCGAAACTTGAGATAATGAGCATAAGTTTATCATTACGACGAAGTTTATCTTTCAAACTATCGAACCCGAGACGGTTTAACCAGTACAGATTTTATTTTCTTGTCCAACTGCCTTTTCCATCATATCCCATCGCTTTCTTACTATTGTGCAAGTCAAAACTGTTTTCAGAATGAGAAATGTTTTTTTAAGTTAAATTGTAGCGAACTACCTAATTATATTATTCGATGAGAGAAGAGATGTTTGAAAAGTTCAAGTTATAGTGACCGCGCGGTTTTTCGCGTTCGTGTGTTAACACCCTATTTCCTGTTTATTTTCCGCGGTCGCGGTGGAATTGAACACAAACACATTGCATTGATTTTGAAAATATGGTATTAATAGCTGCCATTGGCTGCTAATGTAAACAGATATTATTCTTGTTTTTGTACTATCTACTAATTATTTATTATTCAGTTAGTCCTATTACGGGTTTCATTCTATAAAAGACTAGATGATGCCCGCGACTTCGTCCGCGTGAATTGATGTTTTTTTAAGATTTAAACTATCCTATCTCTCAAGTTGGATCGAACTGCACATGGTGTGCGAATTTTATTATAATCGGTTAAGTGGTTTAGGAGTCCATTGAGGACAAACATTGTGACACGAGATTTATATATATTAAGATTTATATAATACTAGAAGATTCCCGCGACTTCGTCCGCGTGGACTAAGTTTTTTCGATTCCCGCGGGAGCTCTTGAATTTTCCGGGATAAAAAGTAGCCTATGTTCTTCCCCGGGATACAACCTATCCCCGTACCAAATTTTATGAAAATTGGTTGAAAAGATACATTTTTTGATTCCCGCGGGAACTCTTCAATTTTCCGGGATAAAAAGTAGCCTATGTCCTTCCCCGGGATGTAACCTATCTGTGTACCAAATTTCATCAAAATCTGTTGAGTAGTTGGGCCGTGAAAGCGTAGCAGACAGACAGACACACTTTCGCATTTATAATATTAAAGTATGGATATGGATGTCACCGTAAGATTGCTAAAACCGTTAGATTGTAATCTAACGCTTTTTATCTCGTTAGATTGTAAACTGTCGGAAGATTGTGAACCGTTCAATGTTCTGAGCGTCAATTTTTGAAATATTCATTGTATTTACGTTTTCTTGCCTCTTTCTTGTAGGTTAGGTTAGGGTTCGACATAAATAATCAGGTAGTTAGTAGGTAGTAGTAGTAGTTAGGTTCTATCGGGTTAATATACCTAACAGATTACAATCTATCGACAAATAATGCGTTATATTGTAATCTTTCGACAATTTACAATTTCGCGAGTTAGATTATAATCTAACGGTTTTTACAATCTTACGGTGATATATAACAGTATTTATTTTGGTATGTAGCACACAAGTCACTGTAAGTCCTAGAAAAGTTCACACTATCTATACACGAAAGTATTTCGCATGTACTTTTATGTGTAACGATTAGCGACTCAGGGTTGTCAAAAAAGATCGTATATAGAAAAAAGTATAATGAGTGGACGTACGCAACTAGCAAACAACTATGGCCATAAATAGGTACGTAGGTGAGTTAAAAATATTAACAAACAGCTACAGCAAGAATAACTTAGAATACTTATTATGATTGAAAAACAAATTCTTTGTTTTTATAATAGTTATAATGACCTTAATCTTTATAATACTGCCCAATGACATTCCTGAAATCTACTGTTTAGTTAAAAATTGTCTCCTTACCGTAACACAAACGCGGCGATGATGTATCGACATACATTCGATACTTACTCAAAATCGTTAGATCATCAAGTTGACAACCCTACAAGGGTTATCAAGCTGCTAATTTGAATACGATGACAACACTTTTATACCGCGATTGATTTGATGCGCACAAAGTGTGTCACCAGTTCGCGAATAACAAATTGTATGTACACAAATAACTGTACCTACGATGTAAGTACCAGGTGTATCTTAAATTGACAAAACGGAAAAGTGTTCTATATTTACCGTTAATTTTAACGTTATCGTTATCAAAACGGTAAATTTCACCGTGATTGTGTTTTTGGCTTTTAAAAAAACCGGCCACGTGCGAGTCGAACTCGCGCACCGAGGGTTCCGTACAAACTGTGACGTGGCAGGTCGTCTACGATGTGGTGGCCGGCCCTTGGAGCTGTGAAAAAATCAAGCTTCTAAGCCAACGCAATCAAAAGATACAGCCGTTGCGAGTGTCGAAAATTTGCACCATAAACGGCTGTATCTTTTGATTGCGTTGGCTTAGAAGTTTGATTTTTTCACAGCTCCAAGGGACCGTAGTTCTGAGTATTTGATATGAATTTCAGCTTGATACCTCCATGCGTTCCTGAGAAAAAGGGTCTTGACACACAGACGGACGGACAACAAAGTGATCCTATAAGGGTTCCGTTTTTTTCCTTTTGAGGTACGGAACCCTATATATTATAACGTGTCTGTTAAGTTTTAGTGAATAAAGTATTGCTTAACTGAAAGTTTTCCCTTCCGGTCCCCTAGTACCCGTAATAATAAACCGACGTCAGTTAAGGACACGTTTTCAAGTCTCGTACAATCTATGCACATCCATTTAAATCCAGTGCAATCATTAGAATCCAATCTTCCAATTTTTATCATACCTACACCTGGTAGGCGGTGGGCCAGCAGGGACAGCTGGCGAATGCTCGTGATTCGAATCACATATGCCCATCATCAGCTGCCTTACAGCCGTCACTTCGTGATGACCACGGCCGATCGGCCTAGGGTGCTACTAGCCCGGAGTTAGCAAGTGGGCGGTGCCTCGGAGCCACGTAAAGCCGTCGTTCCTGCGGCTGATCTCTTTCCGGTCTTGTCGGATTTTCCGTCCCATCGGGCTATGAGAGTAAAGGCACTGAGAGTGCACTTGTGTTTGCTCACACACTTGTGCACTACATCTTCCGCGTAAATGGCTAATCTCTCTGGAGATTGGCCGCCGTGGCCGACCTTCGGTTGGGAGGACATTATTTTTTTATCACACAAGAACTTGTGAGCTAAAATGTTGTTACTTGCAACTATAGCCTCTCAGTAAAGCCTTGTTACTGTTACTAAAGTAGGTAACTGTAACTTGCGTTTCCTCACTTCACATAGACCACATATTATCATAGTGTGTTGTTTGTATTATTACCAGTAATCACTAGTAATTTTGTGTTCCATAAAAGCCAGGGCAAACTGCCTCAGAACGGTGCGGCTTTGTAATACAACTCAAGGTATACTTACTGTGACCGTTTTTAGGGTTCCGTACCCAAAGGGTAAAAACGGGACCCTATTACTAAGACTCCGCTGTCTGTCTGTCTGTCTGTCTGTCTGTCTCCCTCCAGGCTGTATCTCATAGACCGTGATAGCTAGAAAGCTGAAATTTTCACAAATGATGTATTTCCGTTGCCGCTATAACAACAAATACTAAAAATTAAAAAAATATATATATTAAGGGGGGTCCCCATACAATAAACGTGTTTTTTAATAATTTAAAACTTACTACATGTTTGTACGGAACCCTCGGTGCGCGAGTCCGACTCGCACTTGGCCGGTTTTTTTATATCCACAGTGTAGCGATCTTACAGTTTGAAAAATGCCATAATCCAAGCCATCTGCATTGAGGACATTGTGATTCTTCTATCCTTGACTATTGTATCCTTGTGAAATCAAGTCAAAAGACTAGGGCTGCCCGGTCACGAAACAAAATATTATGTGACTTGCAAGGATTCGTAACGAACGATGTGTCCACAATGCTTGCTTGGCATTTTGGAGAGCATGCCAGCACACCGTTGTCTATATTCTTTCTTCATCCACCCACTTCCCCCATAATTTTTGCACTGTCGTCCGACACTGCGCTCGATCCTGCAGGATATGCCACATCGAGGATGGATTGCAACATTTTTGTAGCTTGCTTAGCTTATCTCTTATGGAAAAACGATCAGATTGGTGAAGCTTATAACTAAACCACATCAGCACATCCCTTGTTGTGGACGGTATTTGAGTAGGCCCTGCGCATATTGACATACTTTAATTTCCGGACTGTAGAGTTCGTAGACTGTGTACATGTTGACCCTCTACTCAGGTTTTCAACCTAACCCAGATTTTATATTCTTTCAGTGTTTAGAAATTCATTTATAAATGGGGTCGCAGGATTGATCCCCGTGCAAGCTTCTTTTCCAGCTGAATATACCAGTCAAAATGTATCGCTATTTCAGTTTCCTAACCTGCCCCTGCCGTTCTTCTTATACTTACGAGTAACTAGCTGATGCCCGCGACTTCGTCCGCGTGGTTTAAGTTTTTTTTATTCCCGCGGGAACTCCTTAATTTTCCGGGATAAAAAGTAGCCTAGTCACTCTCCTACTACACTACACTATCCATCACTGGACGCAACGTCTCTATACGCCGCAACTCTGTGCGCTCGGTTTTCGCTGGCCGATAACGGTGGATTTGTACTTTAAGCACATAATCCATACTGTAATATTATAAATGCGAAAGTGTGTCTGTCTGTCTGCTTTCACGGCCTATCTGTTCAACCGATTTTAATGAAATTTGGTACAGGGATAGGTTGTATCCCGGGGAAGGACATAGGCTACTTTTTATCCCGGAAAATTCAAAGGTTCTCGCGGGGATCAAAAAATGTATCTGTTCAACCGATTTTAATGACATTTGGTACAGGGGTAGGTTGTATCCCGGGGAAGGACATAGGCTACTTTTTATCCCGGAAAATTCAAGAGTTCCTGCGGGAATCGAAAAAACTTGGTCCACTCAGATGAAGTCGCGGGAATCATCTAGTTCATAATATACAATCTGTATAATGTAGTGCCAGAAAAGTCCCTAAATCCAGTAGCAGAAAAATGTCTGTGCCCTTTCTCGGGATACAAGCTATCTGAAACAAACGTCAAAATCGGTTATGCGAATGGGCAATGCAATTTACCAGACAAACACACCATCGCATCATGTCATAGGCATACTAATATTATAAATAACTGCCTCGTTGGTCTAGTGGTTAGCATAGTCGACTGCGGATAACGAGGTCCTGGGTTCGATTCCCGGTCGGGCATAAAAGTTAGGTATTGGGTTTTTCAATTAAGAAATTCTCAGTGCCAGCCCGGAGTTGGAAGTTGGCGGTGTTTCACCCCCGTGCCTCGGAGAGCACGTTAAGCCGTCGGTCCCGGTTATTATCACTAACATGATAATAGTCGTTAAAGCCCGCCAACCCGCATTGGAGCAGCGTGGTGGGTCTAAGCTCTAATTCCCGCTCTCCTATGAGAGTGGAGGCCTGTGCCCAGCAGTGGGACGTTAATAGGCTGTAGTGATGATGATGATGATGATGAGTCACTCTCCAGGTTCTCAACTACCCATACCAAAAATCACGTCGATCCGTTGCTCCGTTGCGGC
Source organism: Erebia epiphron (assembly GCA_963932025.1). Lineage (NCBI taxonomy): Eukaryota > Metazoa > Arthropoda > Insecta > Lepidoptera > Nymphalidae > Erebia > Erebia epiphron. The sequence continues at coordinate 6,129,799 of OZ009948.1, forward strand.
GTGATTGAAGGACAAACCAACAAACAAACACACTTTCGCATTTATAATATTAGTATGATATGTAAATTAGTTACTATAGTAACAATATTATGAAACATCTGCGCAGTTTTCCAAATGTGTATGTGTATGTAGATGAAATCGGTGCCCAGATCTTGTCAACCTTGACAGGGCCGGGTTTGTTTTATGATGCCCTTTAAGTGCCCTTTTACTTACTAGATGAGTTACTAGACGACTTTTGTTATGCAGTTTAATTATTTATTACATACTTAAATATATATACTGCAAAAAAACAATAGATAATAATTAATAATGCATAGATAGGATAAGTAAATAAATTGTATAGAGTTATTGTATGGTAATTTTGTACCTAATTTTCTAATTGCAAACACATTAATTAAAAGTATGCTATTTTATTCCACTAGTGCAGCCTTTTTGAGAACTGGGTATTTTTTTTACTATTATACTAGCAGGCTTTTATGAGAAGGATTACATAACCTACTAAAATATCCTTTTGTCGAATCGTTTGTTGTACCTGTACTCAAATTATCCCGGACAGTAGTTCGACTTGCGACTAAATGTAAAAGTGTATATGTTTGTTACCTTCTCACGCCTCGATCGCTGTATCATCTTGTCCAAATTAAGCACATGGATAGCTTGCACCCTGGTGATGGAGATAGTCTACTTTTTATCCCGGAAAATAAGAGCTTCTATGGAATTTAAAAAAAACACGCATGCAATTTCGCACTGGCATTGAAGCTAGTCCTACTAATAAGTTTGTTACTCCTTCACGCCGCAACGTTTGAACCAATTTGAATGAAATTTGGAATGGATATAGCTTATAACCTGAATTAACACATCCTATATTTTATCCCGGAAAATGAAAGTTCCCGCGCGACCCAAAAACCCGTATACTACGCGGCGGTCTAATATTCTAACTACTCGTATTTCAAAAGTTCCTGGTACTAAGAATCCTTAGTCATTTGATAGCTTTCGCCAAAGTGAAGCCACCTAACATCGCCATCTGATTGCCTTGATTTTTTGGAACGGGACAATGTAAAGTATTGCATGTCTACCATGTTCCGAAAAGCGATCATAAACATTTTTAGTGTTTTCTTAGTATTTTTTACAGTTTCATCGCATTTAATGTGAAATTATGGCAAAGCGTACTTAACAGATATCATGTGCGAGTATAATAGAAATGTGCATGCATTTATTGTTAAAGCAAAACGAAAACAAAAGTAATCATTATCTTAAACAAAAAAATCGCCTTAAATAACAGTAGATGCAACAGATATTACAAAAGCCTTATTCATTCACCGGAACCAAGCGCGGCAGTTCCGAAAATCATATAGAAGCAATCATGCGCGAAAATGTTGACGACATCTGAATAACGGGCAGGGTTGACACTTACTAATTCATGCTTATATTGTAAAAGCTATCTGTTTGACTTAAAACAAAAAAAACACCCTACAGTTCAACTCATTTTGCAAACATTTTTTTTTATAGAGTTAACGTCATGGATCCCGGAGAAGGTTTGATCTATACGGTTATAGGTATGCCAGTCAGTCAGTTTTCCTTTTATACTTGAAAAAGAGATGTTCAAAATTCTCATAATTTAAGTTTTTTCTCATCTAAGCGTAACTCGTATTTCAAACGGCGTTTAATGTATTTTGCATGTGTTCTACTATTAGAATCAGTTAACTGCGAGTGAAAAAATTTGTTCTATGAATATTTGATGTAATATTATGTAAATATAGTTTTATACTGAAATTAATTGCATTCAGGCGATTAAGTGAAATAACTGTCATGGTTACTTACCTTAGTCAGTGTTTAGTTTTCAACGAAAACAATCGTGTCTTAAATCGCAATACTAGCAGCGTAATCTGCTGACGCCGCGTCCCGGCCGCCGTCGGTCGAGTGCGTGTGGCATAATGACCTAGTTCCGCGTTTCGTCGCGTCAGGTTTATTATTAAATATACTATTCATATACGGTAACTATGGATAAACAAATTAAAATAAATACAGAAACGGAGCAAATTCTTTTTAAAGCCTTCACCGAAAAAAAGGCCGAAAATGAGAAACTTCATCTCGTTATTACAAACTTGGAAAAGCAAATTTTGGAGCTCCAAGATCAAGTCAAACTCCTATCCAAGCAGAACTCTATGGATACCAGCCAGAATACTGCTACCAAGGCTAGCTCACCCCAACCTACGGAATATCACACTGATGAGGAGGAGCTAGCCAGAGAGACAGAGTGGATTAGGGCTAAAAGCAGGAAGAAAAGAAAATTGAACACCTCACCTATGCAGCCATCGACCCATCAGCATGACGACTCCACGACATATAGTAAAGAAAAGACGAAGAAAGTTCCACCACCCCCGCCGATAATAGTAGACGGCGTAACAAATTACCAGTCATTCTATGACTTATTAACAGAAGGTCAATCTGGAGATTCTTTTCGAATTAAAATGTTAAATGGTAACAATGTGAAAATAAATGCTAATAATGAGGACTCCTACAGATCAATTACTAAAATATTAATAGCAGGGAATTTTCTCTGGCACTCTTTCGAAAATAAGCAAGAGAGACCCATTAAAGTCATGGCCAAAAAGCTGCACTACACCTGCAAGCCAGAAAGAATCATCGAAGACCTACAGAATAAGGGGCTAAAAATTGAAAATGCAGTTAACAAGCTGAGATTTAAAAATAAGGAGCCACTAAACATGTTCCTGCTAAGTTTTAACAAGGGAGAAGACATAAACAAAATTTATGGAATCACCTCTATTCTTGGATGCAAAGTGGAAATACATCCACTGAGATCATCAAAGCTCATACCGCAGTGCAAAAGATGCCAAACGTACGGACACACCCAAAAATATTGCTCCAGAGAGCCAAGATGTGTCAAATGCACTGGGAAACATTTAAGTGTTGAATGTAAAAAACCAGCCGAGCAGAAACCCAAATGTGTACACTGCGGGGAGGCTCATCCGGCTAATTATAGAGGCTGCATAGTAGCCAAGGAAATGCAATCCATCAGAAACAAGACATGCAAAAAAACATCCGCTCAAAACACCCAGCAGTCTAATTCAAGTAATAATGTTAAGCAGATTCCATCTAATATCCGACTTTCTGATCAAGAAAGTTCTAATAAAAAGGTAACGTATGCTCAGGTTGCATCAAATAACGTACCCAAGAACAACAACACAACTGATTCTACGACAAAAAAATTAGACGAGATTCTAAAACTAATGTCGTCATTCGACGACCGCTTGCGAAAACTGGAAAATAGCAATAACAAACCTATCTTTCGAACAAAATAATGGATAAAGAACTAAAGATAATGGCATGGAATTCTAATGGGCTACTTCAACACCAAAATGAGTTACAAGTAGTCCTGAATACCGAAAATATCGACGTATGTTTGATATCTGAAACACATTTTACAAAAGAATCTTACATTAAATTCAAAGGATATAAAGTGTACCATGCCCTACACCCCAGTAACTCAGCAAGAGGAGGAAGTGCTATTATTATAAAAGATAATATCTACCACTACGAAGAAAGTAAATATGAAGAGTTAGAAATCCAAGCAGTAGCAGTAAATATCAAAACGGAACGGTACCCAATTACGATTGTTTCTTTATACTGTCCACCGCGATATTGTATAAAAAAACCTGAATACGTTAGATTTCTGGAACAATATGGACACAGATTTATAATAGGCGGGGATTTTAACGCCAAAAATACTTTCTGGGGTTCAAGACTAACTACAACAAAAGGAAAAGAACTATTAAGTGCAATCAAAGAAAGGAGGTGTGACGTAGTTAGTACTGGTATGCCGACCTACTGGCCTACTGATCCTCAAAAAATTCCTGACTTGATAGATTTCTTTATAACTAAGAATATTTCCCCGAGATACTTAGATATTGAAGGAAAATATGACATGAATTCGGACCACTCCCCGATATTGTTAATAATCAATAAGCATAACATCGTATTTAAAGAATCCAAACTTACTCTAGTGAATAAGAATACAGACTGGGAGAGCTTTAAAATAGAGCTAGACAGTTTTATAAACCTAAAGGTCCCTTTGAAATATCCTGATCAACTTGATATGGAACTAGACAAATTTATAACGGACATAAAACGGTCGGCCTGGAACAATACACCACCGATTAAAAAATGGAGTAAGGGAACCACCTACCCTAAGGAAATTATTGATCTAATTAGAATGAAACGAAAACAAAGAAAAAAGTGGCACGTCTCTAGATCACCACAAGACAAAAAGATACTAAACAAACTCACCAAAACAATCCGGAAAGCAATCAAAAGCTTTAATGAAAATAAATTAAATGATTTCCTAAAAAACTTGACCAATGATAGAGATACTGACTATTCTCTTTGGAAAGCAACAGGGAATCTTAAAAGACCTATCACACATATACCGCCCATTAAAGAACTAAATGGAAAATGGGCTATCAATAACGTACAAAAAGCTAATAGATTTGCACAGCATTTGGAAGGTATATTCCAACCTAATGAGGGTCATCCAATTGTTCTCTGCGAGAACGAAGAGGAGCAAGACGATCTGCAAAACATCAAACTTACAACACCAAGAGAGGTGTCCGATGAAATAAAATTCAACTTAAGAAAAAAGAAATCTCCGGGATACGATCTTATTACCGGAGAAATCTTATCAAATTTGCCTCGGAAAGCTTTAGTAAAACTTACCAATCTAATAAATGCATCATTTAGACTCAGACATGTACCTGAACTGTGGAAAGTAGCAGAAGTTATCATGATTGCAAAACCAGGGAAACCACCCCACGACGCAACATCATATAGACCGATATCTTTATTACCAGTTATTTCTAAATTATTTGAAAAACTGCTCCTTAAGAGACTAAAACCTTTACTAGAAGAAAGAAAACTAATACCAAATCACCAATTTGGATTCCGAGAAAAACACTCCACAATCGACCAAGTTCACAGAATAACTGATATAATAGAGAAATCACTAGAAGACAAGAAAGTATGTTCTACGGTATTCCTAGATGTAGCACAAGCTTTCGATAAAGTGTGGCATGAAGGGCTGATTCATAAACTCAGAAACATGCTCCCGAGGTCATTTGCAGATATTCTGGAATCATATATTTCGAATAGATGGTTTAGAGTTCGTCAAGATGAAGCATACTCTGAACTTAAGAAAATCAAAGCTGGTGTACCACAAGGAAGTGTTTTAGGTCCGGTCCTGTACTTATTATACACCTGTGATATTCCAGTACTAGAAAACAATACCATTGCAACATTCGCTGATGACACCGCCATATTAGGAACCGGTAAAAGTCACGAAGAAGCAGTGGAAAAAGTTCAAGTAGCAATAAACAAAGTTAATCAATGGACTATAAAATGGCGAATAAAGCTCAACGAGTCGAAGTCGATGCATATAGATTTTTCCAATAAGCTACAACAATATCATCCGATTTACCTAAATGGGAAACTTATTCCTTACGTAAATACAGCGAAGTACTTAGGTATGACGCTAGACACAAAGCTTAGATGGAAAGCTCACGTTAAAAAGAAACGCGAGGAGTTAGAATTACGCCACAAAAAAATGTATTGGCTGCTAGGACGGCATTCAACACTTTCAATACATAATAAATTAATGCTATACAAACAAGTTCTGATGCCTGTATGGACGTACGGTATACAACTCTGGGGTTGTACTAAACTGAGCAATATCCAAGTGATTCAGAGATTCCAGAACAAAGTACTCAGGGAAATAGCCAATGCACCCTGGTACGTAAGAAATCACGATCTCCACAGGGACCTAAAGATGGAGTACGTAACCAGAATCATCCAAAAATACGCAGAAGCTCACCAAAATCGACTTCGTCATCATGTGAATCTAGAGGCTGTAAAGCTTTTAGATAACACGGACATTAAAAGGAGACTTAAAAGAATGAAACCATTCGAACTAGTGTAAAAAGTGCATAAGTGCCGTGTAGTGAATTAGTGCCGGTGCTACTTAAGTAGGTCACATAAACGTAGTGAACACTATATTAGAATAAACTAAGGACAGTTATTGGACTGTAAATTAGACGTATAAATTAATTTTAAGTAGAGGTTTAAGCTAGAATAATACTACTTATTAGCCCACAGGCTAGATGGTAGTTGACAGTAAAGTTGCCATTATATTGTAATGGAACTTTATAGTACGAAAAAAAAAAAAAAAAAACTTACCTTAAATGTGAATATCACAAATCATTAATTTATTCTTATTGCTTCTTATTCTTTTTATATCATTTTATCTCTGTCTCCAAAAAGATTGGACATGTATTTCTATGAATTTCTAGATATCTCTTACCTACGATTAATAATTCAAACAGTCCGTCCTTATACCGCGGACCTATTGAAACTAATCCGTTCTGTAGATCAAAGCAAATCGATGTTATCACACGTCCATTTAATTGACAGCCCTAGGGCATAGGGAGTGGGGCATTCAGATAAGCAAATTTGAACTTTATTTTAATACATATAAGGAAATATTCCTATCGGTGCAGTTGACCCGCAGGTAAGGTAAAGTATGGTATTGACAGATCAAGCTGTGACCGATGTTTGGCCATCCGTGCCATAATGCCATTCTGCTAAGCGGCGTGCGCTCACGCAGATCGCTTTGAAGGCGTTCTCTATTAATTTATGTAGTTATTTAAAAAAAATACGAAACGTGACTGTGAACTTTTTGTGTCAATACTTCTTCGGTATTTTTAAATACTGTAGTATAGTGTTGTTTAGTGTTGTCCGCGTTCAGCTGAACATTACGAAACTTTTTGCTGTAAGTTTATATAGTAGTTTTATATTTAAAGATATAAAAAAAAAATCACCTTTCTGTTGATGTTCTAGTATAGTCCTCCTTAAAATGTTATACGTATCATGTTGTGCTTTGGATATAAAATACTAGATTATGCCCGGGTTTATTTTATGCTTTTCTCTCTCCCTCCTCCTTTGTTTGATTTTTTGGGATAAGTAGTAGCCTATGTACGTCTCGGGGATGCAAGCGTGTCTGGACCAAATTTCGTCAAATTCAATTAAGCATTAGGGCAGTTAAAAAAGACAGCCTTTCACATTTTCGCATTTATTATAATGAATACAATAAGTGTAATTTTTCTAACACCTTTGTCATTGTACAGTATAACGTTTCAAGTTTTAACCCGAGAAAGTGTAGAGCCTTTCGATTGCACCATCCCTTAACCTCTGGTGTCATTGTTGACAAAAGAGAATGATATAATACCATCCAATACGATTCTTGACAATTCGTTCGGTATATTTAAATACTCCATTAAAAGTTCTTTTGGACCGACAACATTAAAGTTACCTAATAGATAAAATCTGCGACCAGTTCTCAGCGTTGTATGTTTTTACCTATATAAAGCTGCAAAAAACTTGTTACGTTGTTTATCTTATATATAACATAATATACCTACTATAATATACTAGATGTTGCCCGCGACTTCGCTAACGATGATTTACGTTATTAAAATATCCCGTTGAAATTTTTTCAAAATTCTTATTGTGGTACTCAAGGAATAGTTCTACCAAACGTATCTGTATGATGTGCGGTTGCTCCAAGCTTCAAATATCTAGGTCTCAGGTTAAGGTTGTGCATTATCTGTCAGTCAGTCAGTAATGTAACTATTCTGTGTGTATAGAAGACATATATGTATTCATTAAGTATTGTATATAATAGTTATTCAGAATATATTTACGAACATAGGTAGTGAGTACATTGAAACAATAGTAGGAGATATCCTGATTCACCGCAGAGCTCAGATCGACTGGTGACCTAGAATTGAAGTTTTTAATTACAATATACCTAATCGATATCTCCTTACCTTACCCATATTGAGGTTAAGTAAACGATAGTTTATTGATGCTTTATAAATCAAATGCTTTGACTTATTTTATATGAGGTCTTTAAAGTAGAAACAGAACACTTGCTCGGGGATTAAAGTCAACTCTTCAGTGAAAATATTACTGAAGCTGGCTCTATATAAACAAAGTTTGTCGTAAAATACTAAAAATGTTAGGACTTTAGAATTAACCACAGCAATTTTGAAGCATAAAATATAATGTATTGTAGATTTAGGTTCATCGTAGCTTACATACACAGTACACAGCAGGGCATGACAGTCACAGACAATGTCACACAATAACTATAGACAACTCAAAATATTATAATTATTGCATGCACCGTTACAACCCCCTTACCAATCCGCTCCAATGCGGGTTAGCACGCTAACCCGCATTGGAGCAGCGTGGTGGGTCTAAGCTCTTAATTTCCTCTCTTCTATGAGAGTGGAGGCCTGTGCCCCGCAGTGGGACGTTCATGGACTGTAGTGGTGGATGCATGGTTATACTTGAGGACCTGGAGAGTGACATAGGCTACTTTTTATCCCGGAAAATTAAGGAGTTCCTGCGGGAATAAATACATTGTAACAACACAACATACATTACATTACAGTAGTACATTGAAACAATAGTAGGAGATATCCTGATTCACCGCAGAGCACCTTTACAAAAAAACATATAATTAATCATTGTAAGATGCTGCGAAACGAAATGTATGACATCTATAAGAGTTTCTATATTCTGGTATATGTACCTATTACCTACAATTTTTTTAAGATTAGCATCATTATCATTACCGTTAGCTATCATACTCGAACATCCGGTAGAATAATATTATTATAGGCCTCTTAAGTAATCATAATCATCATCATTATATTGCACCCAAACAATCCCAAATGTGTTTACTTCTAGCTAATGCTCGACATTTCGTCCGCGTGTTAATTTTTAAGTCCATTTAATCCTTAATTTTCCGGGATAAAAAAATTCCTAAGTCCTTTCTGCCCGGGACTATATCTGTACAAAATTTCATCAAAATCGGTTGTAAAGATAAAAGCATAACAAACAAACAAACTCAATTTCGCATTTATGATATTAGTTTTATTGGGATTTACTACTATTTATCTGAGCAGTATTAACTAAAAATAACATATGTTCAAATAATATAAAATTATTATAATTCTAAAAACAACAGCTGTTCTCAACAATTTTCATAATTTGTTTTTCAAAGTTTCCGGTTGCGACACATGTACAGCGTTCTGCAACTGTCAACGTTTACATATAATATTTTTAACGCCGACTACAATAATCTAGGCAATTATGCGGTTTCCATAATTACCTTATGCACCGCAGCGCTGCTGCGATAAACCAAGATTGCAGTATTCATTTTTTTTCGTCGTAATATGCATGCACTAATGCACATGCATGGTATGGCCCTGATCCGTCCATATCAGACACAACCAACAGATTATTAAAATACAAATGAAATAGCTATGACAACAATGAATTGCAATATTTAACTCTCCAATATTACACTTAATGTAAACAAATAATTTTGTATACCGAAGATTGACACAAGTTTTTATCCCGCAAAATATCTTAGTGCTATGGGAAAATAGGAAATTTTAATGCAGGCGTCATTTTAGATAAAATGAATGCTAATGCTATTTATCAGTATCTTACTCATAATTGACGACACAAAAAGAGTGTTCTGAAAAGTTGGTAACGTTCTGATTCTTTTTTTTGGTGATACATTCAAGTTGAAATGTGTCTTAAATTCGATAGGAAGTCCAATTCGTATTCTAAAAATTAAATCATTAGGTTATCTATAGATAAAGTAGCATATCATTGTGATTTGTCAGGAATCGACATCTTTACTTAATCAAATTAGGCCGTTACTCTAACTACACCATCTACATTATACACAGACCCACAAAAGACGTTGGCACCGAACACTTACAATTTTGAAATGAACTCTATCTATAAAGTATGTTGCTCTTTCAGACAAACCAGCGAAAGTGGTGCAAAAAACTACATCGAAAAACAATACACCGGAAAAGAATTCCAGGAGCAATTCCAAAGACTCCCTAGCGGAAGACAATGTTAGCCAAACATCAATAGGTGGAGGCATAAAGGGAAAACTGGCCGCGCTATTCAATAAAGAACAGACGATAAGCGAAACGACAATATCGAATAAGTTCAAGCTAGAACGAGACAGAGAAATGGAGATGCTGCAGAACAGATTCCATTACAAGGTAAGACCACTTGGTTTTTATAAAAAATGTTTGAAATAGCTGGTAAGGTGGGACTGAGGACTTGTGTTAAGCTTTTATGGACGGCACATTAAGTGCGAACCCTTATTAGGAACTGAGCTTAGGTCCTGTGAGTAAGACATTAGGGTTGCCACTTGTGATAATGCAACAAGTGCAATTTTAAACAGTGTGAAGATCCAATTTACATTAGCTTTCAACTAGAGATCGACGCTATTCTTCGTTCCAAGACGTCATAGGTCTTATTAGGTTAACTAGATGATGTCCACGATTTTGTTCGCGTGGATTCAGGATTTCTTCAAAATCCCGTGGGAACAGTTTCATTTTCCGGAATAAAAAGTTGCCAATGTCGAAAAGATCACGTCGATCCGCTGTGGTGTGATTGAAGATAAGCCATTGAAAAATCTTTCGACTTTTATAATATGGATAGTGATAGTGAAGATCTTACAAATCTTCAGTTTTTTTTTGGTCAAAACATTTTCATTTCTTTTGCGTTTCGGGATTTTTTGTCATTCCTTCTTCGATACTCTTAGGTATGTTAAGATTTCGGAGATTGTAAATCTTTGATGAGCTGGTAACTCAATAGTTCCAATACCTTTTTATTGCTAGACTTTTTGTATTTATATTGAAAACTTCAGTTCGCTTTTTTATTATTTTGTAATGTTGCGTAGCCAAAGGCAAAAACAATTTTTTTGTGCTTTTCTTGGTAAACTAAGCCATATTTATAGAATACCTACATATGTTTAAGTATCTCGTATACTATATGAGGAAGTGAATACATTTTTTTATTTCGGAAAAAACTATGACTACGCTTACGACCTACTTCGACTTACTAAATATGCAAATTATGTTCGAAACGTCTTGGATCTATGAAATCACGGTCTTTAGGTTTTTACTAACCCCTTTTCCTTGTTGATTACTTGTAATATCTTTCCTTATGGCTTAGAGCCTTAGAACATTCAAATAGTATTCTAACAGTAAGGGCCGACACATACCTACGGAGTGAAGTGGAACAGAGCCTTTTTAATACAACTTAAAATCAGCTTAATGTGCATGCTTATACGGTTGAAATTGGTATAATGAAAACAAAACGAGGAGATGACTCAAAATACTACGGGTCTCTCCAAATCTATTGACGCGGAACCAGCTTAACTGACGAGAAAAAGCTTTATGTATACGGTATTAAAGGTGAAAACGACGTCGTACCATCGCGTCGGTAGCCGTCGCGTCGCGCGATAGATTTGGGAGACCCTAACGGTGCGCCTGCAGGTGACCGTGCTTTGCCAAATAGTTTGTCAATAATCTACCCATAACAAAACTTATTATGGGGATCATTGTTATCATAGAAGACTTCACTCCGAGCGACCTACTTTGCGCCTTGTATAGCTGAAAATAGCGCTCCAAGTAGCAGGCATAAGCTAATAGCAAAATAAGCGCGTCCTTAAAGCTATTCTCGTCGCCATTCCAGGATTTGTGTGTTTATTTTTGTTGGGCTAAGTCAATGATGTTTGGCTAAGTGCACTTTCCTTGCATTCCCTTTGGAGACGTCCTTAATGTTTGTTGAGTCTGTCTGTGTTTATTATGAGGGGAACTATTTATTTCAAGTTACTTGTTTAACTTCTTCCATATTTCTAAAAGGCCATTTTCTCAAAATTTCTTTGTAAGACCTCATTTTTCTGCTAAATTTTATCAATATTATCGATGAACGCCTACCATAACTTTGGTGTGTGCAAGCAGGATGTGATAATTTTAACACCTATTACTTTCGAGGTTACCCTTAAAATTCCCATAGTTCACCATGAATGGTTGCGTTGTACGAGAGAAATCTGTTGTGTAATTCATTGCTATATGTTTGTTAATGTAATTTGTTGGGAGACATAGTTAGACATGCCTTTACATGTTGCCATTTGTAAAAAAATAACTATGAATAATGTAATCGAATAACTTTATCATAAGCAGTGAAATATCAGCTTTTACATACATATGTTAAATTAACTCATAAACTACATATACTACATAAACATATAAATGAATGGACACCAAGTTATACAACACTCGAAGTTCGTTGTTGTCAACAATAGACTTCCACTGCTGAACATACTAGGTCTCCTTCAGATTTTCACACGCAGGAGGCTCGTTTGATGTCGTCTGCCCACTTCTACCAACAACACTTTCCAGTGCGAGGTCGCCATTCCAACAACTCAATTCCACTGACTTAAAAATACTAATAATTATTTTCTTTCTTTCCAGCCTCCACCCCCACCAAAACCAGATACCAACGTTAACAATGAGTCCGATGATGATCATAACGAACACGAATCGGAAATAGTACCACTTATGGGAAGCAACACCAGTATAAACCAAGTGTTCAAGAAGCCGGAAATTATCTCCAACGTGTCCAAAGTGAAATTCGACGAGAAACCACAACAAAAGGATGACAAAGACATTGAACACGAAAAAGTCGTTGGCGCCCAACCTGTTAAACGGAGAAGTAAGTTATTCTCTTTGCGTCGTATGCCTCATTACTGAGGGTCGTGACCCCTTTCCATTAATCACATAATGGTAGGAGTTTTCTTGGGATAATAATGCGGTGGGTTCCCACGTCCTTCCGCAAGTAAGTTATTATACTTCCCTTAAAACCTCTTCCGATGGCAAATCACTGGTAGGGAACAAAGATCTCTGGAAGAGATAAGTGTTTTCTTAGTTTTCCTTTCTGTTTCAATAAGTTTAAATCTTGGAAAACATAGCCTGCATGTAAACCCTAACAACTAATTTGTGGTTAATTTCTTGAATCCGCCTCTGAATGGTAATCATCAATCAAATAGATTAGGATAATACCTTTCGGAAAATTAAATACTACTGGTACCTACGTAAATTGGAAAGATAATTATACAGTTTATAAACTTTACTTTGCAAGATATTTTGTCAAGTAGCAACTGGCCAATAAAAGAATAGAAAATGCTCATTTTCTCGAAACTAGGTCGTTAAATTAAACGGGTTTCAGTACAGTTTTAACTTATCTTCGATTTGTCACAGTACCGAACGCAATCCAATGGCTGACTTGATTACTTTTTAATTGAAGTGTTAATTTGACTAAAAATAATGTAATTTCAACTTTCATCACTTAATCTAACAGATGTATCCGTAACTCGATGCTGCCCGCGACTTCGTTTTGATTTAGGTATTTAATAATCTCCTCTTAAGTCTGAATTTCCGGGATAAAAAATAGCAACTTCCTTCATCGGGATACACGTTGTCTCTGTACACAATTTCATCAAAATCGGTAAAGCGGTTGGGCCGTGAAAATTTGTTTAAGGTGACAAGGGCTTTAAACTAGAGAATAGTTCCGTTATAATATGTAACTAGTTGCACTGCATTATAATATTGGTATAGATTTAACGGTATAGTTTCAGCTCAGAAAGGTATAGTTTCTAATCCTACCAATGCAATTTAGGTTAAATCTACTAATATTAGATTACAACGTTGTCTACACTTACGACCACATATTTCTTGTGAGCCACAAAACGGAACGCCAGCTGCGGTTGCTTGTTGCATTGATTTATAATATTGAGGTCTTGTGTGAAATACCTAACCGCCACCTCCGCTACCTCCACTACTTCAATGATGTTCTGGAGCGCATTTGGTAGCCGTTGACTTTATACGCAACTCGTACAAATTCATTTCAAGTCTTCGCGTCTTAGTAGACATTTGCCGGTATTTGGCAGAAAAAGTTGGGTAGGTAGTGTAACTTTTTTATGTTCCCATTGCAATCCCCAAAATGTGTTTTAAGCGAGGAAAGTGATGACTTCCACTTTCTAGCATTAACAGCAAAAGGTTTTGTGATGCTCTACAATACTTCTTTTTCAATCGTAATTGGTTTTAACTATGAATTACTAGATGATTCCCGCGACTTCGTCCGCGTGGATTAAGTTTTTTTAATTCCCGCGAGAACTCCTTAATTTTCTGGGATAAAAAGTAGCCTATGTCGTTCCCCGGGTTTCAAACTGTCCCTGTACCAAATTTCATCAAAATTTCACGGCCCATCCGTTTAACCGTAAACGGATGGGCCGTGAAAGCGTAGCAGACAGACAGACACACTTTCGCATTTATAATATTAAGTATGGATAGTATGGATATGGATTATAACCTATTCTTATTTTAATTTACAGGTTCGCAATCCCAGGATTCACCAGTGGTACTATCAGTAATAGACGACGTGAAGAGGATAAAAGTCAATAACAGTACAAAAGAGAATGGCACCGTAGTACAACAACCCACCAGGGTGTACCCTCATCTCTCTGACATCGAGACGGACGCCTCCAATAATACGCCTGAGGAATACTCCGATTGCGGCGGATCTAGGTGTGGACACTATGCTTTAGAATGCGTTTTCTTCTTCCTTTGTATCTGAAGTTGGCACTTGGTATTGGCTATGGTTGGCCAAACATTGCGGATACAAGTTTATTACTCGTTAGTAATTGGTTGCCAACTACTTTGTTGTTATTATGACTAAAAAGTTGGCTACTAAAATCACAGCTAAGTATGGGTTGCAAAAAAGAAATACAAATCAAATATGGCCAAAATACATATCAATATGTAGCAAAGATCGTACTTTTGAAACATCCATACTAATATTATAAATGCGAAAGTGTGTCTGTCTGTCTGTTACGCTTTCACGGCCCATCTGTTCAATCGATTTTGATGAAATTGGGTACAGGAATAGTTCGTATCCAGGGAAGGACATAGGCTACTTTTTATCCCGGAAAATGCAAGAGTTCCCGCGGGAATAAAAAAAAATATCCACGCGGACGAAGTCGCGGGTATCATCTAAATTACATTATAAGTACGAGTCAGATATATATGCATAATTTGCCTTACAACTTTTATCGTAGGTACTACAAGTAGGTAGACAATACATGTTTCAATTAATTTAAGGAAAAATAAGGATATCAAACGATTGAAAGAAAACGTAGGTATTATTTTATCGAATATTCGCATTTTGTCATTCGACATAATGGATACGATCATAATATAAATTAAGTTAAGAAAGCAAATAGCTTATTAACCGTGAAGAACCCCTAAGATAAAATTTTCATATAACTTTAGAGACTAATCTAGGGTATTCCGCGAAATTCTGATACAATCAAATATTAGGGTAGCACTATACTCTGCGTGTTGAAGTCCTAAAAAATTGAAGAAAACATCCGCGTTCATTTTTTTCCCGCGAAATTACTCTACATTTTTCTTAAGCTAAAGCAGCTTCCATGTTGGTTTAGCTGTTACCCGTTGTCCTGGGTGAGCGACGAAAGCGAAGCGACGTGATACGACTCCAAAGAAAATGGCAAACTCATCTACGCGACGACGTAATCCACGGGAAGGGTCAGCTACTGTTTGATACTGTCGCGTCGCGTCGTATCTAATCGCGTTGTCGCGTTTGTCGCTGACGTAGGACAGGGCCTTAGAGCAAAAACATACTGAGGATATTTTTTTGCACAAAGCTGCACACTTTAGTCAGACAGGACCAAACGTCGTTTCGCGCAGATTTTTGTTCTATCCTGTCCCTAGTTTGTTATCGCTCTTACGGTTAGGCTCATTTAGGTCATAATTATCGTAATAACTATAGTTTAGGCTTACAACCTCGCATAGATGTAGGTCTAGTTGACATTGAAAGATACTCGTTTAGATGCGGGTTACTTGGAGATAAAAATGTTGTTGCATTGACACTTATAGGCTGCCTAAGTGCAGAAGATTTTATACTTTATTAAAGTGCAGCAAAGGTCCAGTTTAGCGTGACTAATGAAATAGTTGATACAATGATGCAGTTATGTAAAATGATATGTTTGCACAGTGGATAAAGTTGCAACTACCTATTTATCCTATTTATGCATTAAGGCCCACTTGCACAAGGACTTTTATATTGATTTAGTATATTTTTTTAATGCTGTCACTTTTTGGCAGCTGTGCTGTGCTAATGCTCTTGCTAAACAGCATATTATATATTTAAAACAAAAAAAAAAAACAAAAAATTAAGATAATGAGTTTAAATGTCCATAAGCAAGTGCCCTAAATGAACTAACCCTTAACAATTTTTGAGATTAAACAGTTAAATATCTAAGAAAATTAATATATTAATCCCATTTTCATGACCGCGTCGTTTATTGCAAAAATCTTTTCCATTATGTGCCTATATAGAGTTTGGACTGAATTTTGTAGTGTTTTACCTTCCCATTTTGTAGATTAGAACTTTTTAGATGTGTAAATTTAAAGTGATTCAGCATGGTATTAAGAATATACGACATTATGTGAAACAAAATGCAAGTTAGTTTTGAAAGTGGGTTTTTGCATATTATCTCATCGTGACTTCATCTCATCTAAAAAAATAAAGAGAAAAATTTTGGCTTACTCATTCACTAAGTAAACCAGCCCAAATTCCAATTTTGCACAGATTTCCTTTTAATGTAGACATTAGACAAAGGAAATAGGCTGGATTTTTCGAAATTCCCACCGGAGCGAAGCCCCAGGCGGGCGGACTAGTTAAAACATATACCAGCATTCTATGTTAACGATTTTGCATAAGTTTACTACCTTTTCTCTCAATATTACACAATATTATTCTATCAAATTCACTTTGAAAGTGGGTTTTAATCCTGACTCACAAATTCTTCAAAGAATTTCGTTTTTCCTTAACTGATGAATCCTAGTAAAATTTAGTATATCTATAATAGGTATCCACCAATGAGTAACGCTTATATATGTCACCGTAAGATTGCAAAAACCGCTAGATTGAAATCCAACTAGCGATATTGTAAACTGTCGACAGATTGTGAACTGTTCAATGTTCCGAGTGTCAATTTTTGAAATATTCATTGTATTTACGTTTTCTTGTCTCTTTCTTGTAGGTTAGGTTAGGGTTCGACATAAATGATCTGGAAGTGCCCTTAGGTTTTATCGGGTTAATATACCTAACAGATTACAATCTACCGAAAAATAATGCGTTAAATTTTAATCAGTCGACAGTTTACAATATCGCTAGTTAGATTACAATCCAACGGCATTTGCAATCTTACGGTGACATATATACGCGTGGTGAAGTGGCATGTACACATTCTATATAGACATTCGATATTCTCGTTTTCCTAAGTTGCCTTCAGAGGTAAACAAATCGCAGAAACGCTGTCGAAGAAACGTTTAAATGACCTATTATCTTCCACTGCCTCGGTGGTCTAGTAGTTATAATGTTCCATTGCGAATGATGAGGTCCTGCGTTGGATTCCCGGGACTGCTCATAATTATGAATTTGATTATGCTGGCGAGAATTTCTCAGTACTAGCCCAGAGTCACGAAGTAAGCAGTGATACACCATCAGAGAGCACGTAAAGCCCTTGGTCCTTTTCCTGATCTCTCACTGGTCGTGTTGGATTTTTAGTTCAATCAATCAACGAGAGTAAAAGAATAGAGGGAGTGCACATGTGTTTGTACACTATATAATTTCCCACGCCTATGGCTATAATCTGAGGAGATCGGCCGCTATGGCCGAAATTCGGTCGCTCGGCTATTATTAAACTCGTGGTCAGAAATTCCTATGTGCCGTGCAAAACGATCCTTCGGCGTTTCTGGGAGAAGATATAAAGTAAATAGATTATTCTTGGTCTATAAAGGCCTGTGTCCACGCTACATCTTGGCCATGTCTTTAAAAACTACACCATATTATATACCTAATCATAATACATCACTCATCACTCTCACTCACTCACTACAGCCTATTAACGTCCCACTGCTGGGCACAGGCCTCCACTCTCATAGGAGAGCGGGAATTAGAGCTTAGACCCACCACGCTGCTCCAATGCGGGTTGGCGGGCTTTAACGACTATTATCATGTTAGTGATAATAACCGGGACCGACGGCTTAACGTGCTCTCCGAGGCACGGGGGTGAAACACCGCCAACTTCCAACTCCGGGCTGGCACTGAGAATTTCTTAATTGAAAAACCCAATACCTAACTTTTATGCCCGACCGGGAATCGAACCCAGGACCTCGTGATCCGCAGTCGACTATGCTAACCACTAGACCAACGAGGCAGTATACATATTTCTACTTAAATCAATAATAACTTAGCATTTAAACAAAAGGCATAAATATTAATTAATATCACTACTTATATAAGACTGTAATGTTGCCTATAGCTAGTTGGTAGTTTAGGTATAATTTATATACTTAGCTAGTTTAGTACTTACTTGACGACTTAAAATTACAATAAACCAGTTTGCTGCGGACCTACCTATCATTAACTCAATACCATATTAATATATTATTATATCCTTAAAAATTATTAGGAAATCTCAAGTAGTATTTACATACTAGGTATACTACATACCTATATGCATATTACGAAAACACGTATATCTATTGTGTATTATATACTTGTATCTTATACATAATATTTAATTATGATTGATCTTTAATACATAGGTTAGAAAAAATAATTACTATTTATACCTACCAGGATTGCATTTCCTGCATTTGCATAAAATTTCTGTGCAGTTATAAATATATCTGCATATTATAAATCATTCACATAATATTATGATTTTGGGAATATAACATTAGATTTTATCTGAACAATACAATCAATTACGTAATTTATTGTTAAAATTAGGCGAATCACACACTGCGACGCGCCCCGCAACGGAGCGCGGAGCTACTACCTACTAATACCAAGGGAGAGGCGCGCGTTTATAATGTGTGTAATATCAAACTTACGGTCGCAGTGTGTGATTCGCCTTAGTGTATACAAATAACGCCATCTTTTGGCAGTTTTAAAATAAATGAACTAATTTTAGTCTACCTAAGTCTAAAAGCTGATAGATATAGTACCTTGTTGAAAGATTTTTGGTATATTTATTTGATATCCTTTTTATCTTAAGCAACATACTTTTGCCCTTTTATACGAAAATCAATTGACTCTATATCTAAAACTTTATTATTAAAGTAAGCCATTATACTTAATTTTTTGCCCTTGTTGCTAATTCGTTCATTTTAATTGTTTTATTAAGACGTATAGACAAACATTTTACTCTTTACACAAGAAACTCTCAAAAGCTTTTTTTTATTTCAGCTAGCATAATATATCTGATAATAGAAAAACAAACTTCTTTTCCAGGTTATTATATTTTAAGTTGTTGTCTGTGATAATAGAAAAGTTTTCTATCGGATTTTTGTAAAAATAAACTATTAAATCCTATTCTATGTATTTCATTCTCCCTGCCCTGCTGTATGATTTTCAGATGCTCAGTGTGTACAGTCAGTTAAAATATTATAGTCAATTCGGCCAATTCTGTTCTACATTGTACACCACCTCTTTTAACTAAACTAAAATGACAGCTCTACTTATATTGCCATCCCTTTCATAATACTCACTGCGGAAAGAGGCAGATCTATTTTAGTTTAGTTTAGAGATTGTGTTAAACAGAATTGACCACAATAAGTGGTCAAGTGCGTGCCAGAACTCAAATGATGTAGTAGGGTTCCGTAGTCATGCTAGTTGCTAAAAACTGTCTGAGAAACCTCATCATGGTTTTAAAATGCCCTTAGGCCTATTACGCATTATAAGAAAATGTCTTGTGTCTTATGAGAAATGTCTTATATTTTGTATGCCCGTGACTGATCCGACACAAGAAAAAATATCTTGTAATATGTATGGTCTCATACATCAACCATTGCGACTGAATTTCTTATAAGCAATTACTCATGAGACAAGAATTTTTTTTATAATGCGCAAAAGGCCTTTATAAGTCAAGAAGGTAATCAAATATTGAGGCTCTCGCTTTTTATAAAAAGGAGGAAAATTATTTTTGCAGGATTTTAATTTGCCTGCATAACGGTGACAGATGTACTGAACAGGTTAGGTTAAATCGCAGTCAAGGGCTTATCTGTAGTGGATTATAAAATCAATCTTAAACATAGACGCTGCTTTCCAACCCTGCCAATAGATGGCGACGTTGTTCAGTGCTCGTATCTTTAGGCTCCTCTACCACCACCACTCCTCACGTACGGATGGACTTGCGACTCGCTGCTTTTAAAGTGAAAACTTCAACGTCACCGCGTTGTTAGTCTTAAATATAAATATACTACATTCGTAATCAAACCTTAAGGCTAATGCCTTAGTTTTAAGGTTTATATATTAATTATTAAAAAAAAAAAAAACAATATTCGTTTTTGCTTCTATCGGCAGTCCCTACGACTGCCAATTTTTTTTATCAATAAACTTTTCGGTGACATATCCTATAGAAATTGTTATAATATATGTAAGCGCTCTAGCGACTACTACGCGCCATTTGAATTTGCACTATCCATCACTGGACGCAACGTCTCTATACGCCGCAACTCTGTGCGCTCGGTTTTCGCTGGCCGATAACGGTGGATTTGTACTCTAAGCACATAATCCATACTTTAATATTATACATGCGAAAGTGTGTCTGTCTGTCTGCTTTCACGGCCCATCTGTTAAACCGATTTTAATGAAATTTGGTACAGGGATAGTTTGTATCCCGGGGAAGGACATAGGTTACTTTTTATCCCGGAAAATTCAAAGGTTCTCGCGGGGATCAAAAAATGTATCTGTTCAACCGATTTTAATGACATTTAGTACAGGGGTAGGTTGTATCCCGGGGAAGGACATAGGCTACTTTTTATCCCGGAAAATTCAAGAGTTCCTGCGGGAATCGAAAAAACTTGGTCCACGCGGACGAAGTCGCGGGAATCATCTAGTTCATAATATACAATCTGTATAATGTAGTGCCAGAAAAGTCCCTAAATCCATTAGCAGAAAAATGTCTGTGCCCTTTCTCGGGATACAAGCTATCTGAAACAAACGTCAAAATCGGTTATGCGAATGGGCAATGCAAGTTACC
The DNA here is from genome assembly GCA_963932025.1 of Erebia epiphron. Lineage (NCBI taxonomy): Eukaryota > Metazoa > Arthropoda > Insecta > Lepidoptera > Nymphalidae > Erebia > Erebia epiphron. The sequence goes on from OZ009948.1 coordinate 6,150,884, forward strand.
AGACAAACACACCATCTTATCATGTCATAGGCATACTAATATTATAAATAACTGCCTCGTTGGTCAAGTGGTTAGTATGTTCGGCTGCGGCCGACGAGATCCCGGGTTCGAGTCCCGGGTCGGGCCATAAAAAGTGTTGGGTTTTTCTTGCAAGAAATTCTCAGCACTAGCCCGGAGTTAGGAAGTTGGCGGTGTTTCACCCCCGTGCCTCGGAGAGCCCGTAAAGCCGTCGGTCCTGCGCCTGATCTCTCTCCGGTGGTATCGGATTTTTCGTCCCATCGGGTTATGAGAGTAGAGGAATAGAGAGTGCACCTATGTATGCGCACAAACTTGTGCACTATAATATCTCCCGCGCAGATGGCTAATCTCTCTGGAGATAGGCCGCCGTGGCCGAAATTCGGTCAGGAGTGCATTAACATTATAAATGCGAAAATTTGTTTAGGTATTTACCTATTGGTTTGCCCTTCAATCGCGACGTGACAGGGCAACGTATCGACATGATTTTTTGCATGGATATAGTTGAGGACCTGGAGAATGATATAAATAAATCCTTTATTTCCATGTAATTTCAAGTACCTAATACAATCTTTTTAGTTAAATACTTACAAGTATCATTACAATGAGAGGAGAATGATATAGGCACTTTTAATCCCGGAAAATGAAGGAGTACCCTCGGGAAATAGAAAAACCTAAAGCCACGCGGTTGAAGTCGCGTGTATCAGCTAGTTTATGATATAACTAGCTAATGCCCGCGACTTCGTCCACGTGGATTGAGGTTTCTCGGTTCCCGCGGGAACTCTTCAATTTTCCGGGATAAAAAGTAGCCTATGTGCTATTTATTCCAGACTATAACCTACGTCTGTGCCAAATTTCATCCAGACCCGTTCAGCGTATCCATGATCCATCCATACATCCAAATTTTCGCATTTATAATATTAGTAAGTATAGATATAGATTTAGGAAGGTAATAAGGAACACTATCCTACTTGATTTGGTCCATTCCTGATTACAGTATGAGAAATCTATCGTACATTAGACGATAAGCAGTTCATATTATTTTACATACTTTTTGTATCTAAGACACGCCGCATACGTGTGGTCGTTGGCGGCTACGCGTTACAAGTAGTATTAGTGGTGCGACATCCTCCGGTGGCTGTGGTCGGTGGTCCGTTTGCTCCGAGCCTAGGTTCTCACTCGTATCACGATTACGTCGTATTTGTTAGCACGCCGTAACAACGTCATCCTACGTGCAAAGTACGTCTCTTACAATTTCAGCGCGAATGTTTATCTTTTCTCTAGTTAAAGAAAAACAGACTAGATGGCGCTACCAGTCCCTACCATCAACTTACAATAGGTGTCGCGCGAGTCGCAATGTAAAGCTAGTGTTTTATAAAATTACATTTATTAATTATTATTCATAGTAGTTATTATGTACACTGAGAATCTGAACTTTAAGGCATGGCATGGAGAATGATGCAAAGTTGCTTTTCAAGCGATGTAATATGGTTGTTATAAGAACCGATGTTAATCGTGCTCTATTTTTTGTTTTAGCACTGAGAATATACCAGGGAAATTAAACAAATCAGACAACTGGGCAGACTCTTCGTTTGGTCGTGAAGTTATGAATGTAAGTTCAAATGCAATGTAAAACATGAAGATGTATAGATGGCGTTAGTAGTTCCCTAAATCGCAGTCTTGGTAGCTTTTAGCTTTCAAGACTACAAAAGTTAAAAGTGTTTATTCATTTAGGTCAACCTATTGGTTAGCACTTCGGCCTTCTATTCAGAAGGTCTGGGGCTCTTTTCCCGGGTATACAGCTCGTTGCAGAGTTATGTTCTATATTTTAAGCAATAAAATTCACTTATTTTAACGGTGAAGAAAAACATCTTGAGGAAACGTTCATGCCTGACAGCTCCCCATAATGTTCCTAAATGTGTTGAGTCTGCTAAACCGCGCTTGGTCGTCGTGAATATATGGCCTAAAACCTTGGACGAACTAATCACGGGACGCATGATATCGGCCATATTCGCCTTACCCCTCTAGCCGCTAACAGGGCAGTTTCGCCATTAATTATGATATTGTGTTGTCATAGTGATCGACTTTTTCATGCACTAGTGTCAATAAGTGGGCAGATAAATTACAAGGCATTACCCCCCCGCCCCGCAATAGTTAGTCGAACGTGATTTCATACATTTTTCTTACGTTTCCTATCCCGTAGTTATTCCATCCAAGCCGAAAACCCTTTCATTCCCCCGTGCCCCTTGCTCACTATTTGATCGGCAATGTTACAAGGCAATAATGATGATGTTATTACTTTAAGGTGGTGAAGAAAAACAACACAAGCTACAAGAAAGCGGTGCAGAGTGATTCCGAGGAGTCCGCGTGCGACAGTGAGCTCGATGACTTGTTGGACGAGGCCCTCGAAGTGGAGGGACCGACGCCGCCCAAAGTTAATAAGGTGACTGAGGTAAACCGCATGACGTGGTCCTTTAAATATAGCTTGAATGTTGTCTAGCCCTACTACACATGCACGGCGCTGCGCGGCACGTAGCGGCAAATATTATTTGTATGAACTGGGCCCTAAGCGACGCGGCACGGAGATGCAATGCGACATAATAGTACAAAGAATACTTGCCGATACGTGCCACGCCGCGCCGCGCTTCTGTAGTGGGGAATGGAACTAATGTGACTGCAACCTAGGATGAAAGAGAAAGAAGTTCTTATCAAAGTTTGACAGGTATCTGATGTTTGGATAATAAAGCAATAGATTGAAGATTGTCCATGTTGACATCACTCACTCACTATGTCACTAGTTTCGATCTTCCTAGTTCATTTGCTAGTGATAGGTGGGAGCAGGAAGGGAGATTTATATATTCCTACATCCACGATCTGATGTGTCCACAGCTGAGGAATAAAGAAAAAGAAACATTAGCTGTCATTCTACACATCAAGCTATATTTCAAGGACTATAATTACACTTATGAATCTGGATTAAGCATGGTCCATACAAAACTGATGTTTTCTTTGGAGATCCTTTCATCTGCGTAAAGCTGAATGTTGATGAATGAAACTGAAAACGTCAGTTTTGTATGGCAAAAGTTTAATCGCGCCGAATAAGTGTAATCAGTCCCTATAGGCAGTGATTAAACTAAGGAGTACCTTATCTTTCTCGTTCTGTAAGTTACAATATTGTTCTTTGGTTAAACTAATATTGTATTGTGTTTAGTTGCTGTTATTTTTATCAGATAACTAGTTATGTTTTACAATCCATTTATTGATATTAAAATTCATAAAACTAATTTTAAAGGCGAAATACTATTGATATTTTGTACAGCTTATATCTAAAGAAAGGAATCATTGATACTTTAATTTAAATGAATAGAATAACGTCGTCATATTTTGGCCAAAATTATTATTAAACATGAAAAAGATACCGTTGGACTCATTGCGTCAAAAGCATCAAATATTTCCAATCATGAAAGGTATTTACTGAAAAAAATGCTTCAGTCATAGTTGTAAGAAAAAAAATAGCATTTGTACCAGGTTCAACCGAGTTATGCAAAAAAAAAACTTTGGATTAGTAGACTTGGCCATAATGTGATGACCCTTGCAGCACGACAACAGTCTGTCGTCATCGAGTTTCGTATACCAGGAGAAGGTGAAGTTCAAGTCTCCGCTGAAGACCCCGAGCCAAGCGGTGACCCCGGCCAGAACCGACCGCGGGAACGAACTAGTGCACAGCGTCAGTTTCTACAGACGTATGCAGGCGGTAAGTGCCATTTGGCAGAACAAAACTAGTCAACTAACTGGCACTGATATTATCCGTCGCTGATCATGATGAATCGCTTAATAAATAGTTTGGATGATAAAATGGAACTAACTAAGGATAAGTTAAAATCTTATTTCTTGCACAAATATTAGGTAGTTTAGTTTTAGTTTGTTCATGTATTTACACTAATACAGATGTATGAATATTGATCGAAGACTGAAGAACGCGCAATTTAAACCTACGTGGTTTTTTCCGTGCTACGCACCAACACTGTATCCATTTTTATTTTAATAATAAAACATGCAAAAAAATAAAGTATGTTTTGATGGACGCAGTCTATGATGAGTGGAAAAGGAAGCCACCAAACAAGCAATACGTATCACTATTCGCCACCACATCACCAAACAAAAGTTCCAAAACACTCCGACACCGATTGATATGGACGGGTAAACGTCGTGATTTGATAAATACGCCGATAAGGATTAGGTAATTACGATAACATGGCGCGCCCCTCTAAGATTCAAAACATTTGAAAGCATTTGTGAAAATATTTACCACCAAGACTCACAACGCATGTGTGCGTGCAGAGATGGCCGTCAAACAAAAATAATATATATCCAAGGATTTGTTGCTCGACTAGCAACGAATCCTTAGATTTGGAGTGACTACTACACACATTGAAATGGTAATTTGGAGAGGCGCGCCATGTTATCCTAGTTAATCTTTAGAGATTCACGCTATGCACACTTTGAGGGCAGTATATCATCATCATCATCACTACAGCCTATTAACGTCCCACTGCTGGGCACAGGCCTCCACTCTCATAGGAAAGCGGGAATCAGAGCTTAGACCCACCACGCTGCTCCAATGCGGGTTGGCGGGCTTTAACGACTACTATCATGTTAGTGATATAATAACCGGGACCGACGGCTTAACGTGCTCTCCGAGGCACGGGGGTGACACACCGCCAGCTTCCAACTCCGGGCTGGCACTGAGAATTTCTTAATTGAAAAACCCAATACCTAACTTTTATGTCCGACCGGGAATCGAACCCAGGACCTCGTGATCCGCAGTCGACTATGCTAACCACTAGACCAACGAGGCAGTCTTATCTCTTTGAGGGCAGTATACATTAAACGCTAATGATTGCAGGGCTCAACACCATCCACCCCCATGCGAGTCATCCGGCACACGTCCCCAGAGCGCGAGATCCCGTCCACTCCGGAGCCGGTGGCGGCCGTCACCACCGTGCGACAGCGTATCAAGGAGCTGCACAACGAAATATCCAAACAGCAGACCGTCATATCACAGGTATAGGCTTTTTCCAGTGAAACTTCTTTAGAGTTTTTGTGATTTGAAAATTCGATGAAACGAAAAAGCGACTATTTTGTTTATGAAATTTTGGCATGAAAAGAGCCAATGTCCGTATTGTTTTGTGTAAATAATGAAGCAATTTCCGAGCAAATAGCAGGAAAAAATTTTGTTTACTTCAGTTTCTGAAGGATGTGAAATGTATCCCATTTTGTTTCAGGCGAGTCAAGCACTGAACCTTTGCGCATCGACAATAGAATTCAGCGGATCAACTGAACAAGCCGAAGGCGAAAGGCTACTTTTACTGGCGAGTAAGTATATAATTCTATATTTAATATTATAAATGCGAAAGTTTGTATGGAAGGATGTTTGTTAATTACACTAGAACGGCTGAACGGATCTGGATGAAATTTGATTTTAGTCTGGAATAAAACGTTGAGCTTTAATTTTAAGGTACCGTTAGCATTTACAATGTAACAACCATACTGATATAACTGCGAACGCGCGAATGAAATTTGAAAGAGGTTGAATTTATCCCGGGAAAGTAAAGAGTAAAAGAGCGGACGAATTCGTGGGCATCATCTAGTCTCCAATATGAAGAAACTAACATCGTCGAGTCAACATCTCCTGAAGATGCTGCGGTATCGGAGTGAAACGTCTGTTGAGAATAATTGAGTTGAGAATTTGGAGGATTTCTGTGGCTTGATGAATATCGCGGGCTATAAGTGCGAGATACACACTGTACGACATAGATTTATTGTCGCGGATTATAGCGAAAACTTCTAGTTCCTTCACTATCATGGACTTCCGCAAAATAACGCCTGCTTCTATCCAATATAAATGTCTTCTGGGAGTTATTTCTATATTATGTATGGTTTGGCTCCAGCTCACCGTCGCCAGGCGTGCCTCCACGAGGTGCAGCGTCTGCAGGTGGAGGGCGCGGGCCCGGCCGCCACCGCCGGCATGGCCACGCTGCACATCACCGGCCTGCGGGCGCCGCTGAGGAGGGACTACGTGCGACAGTTGCATGCAGGTATGACTTAGCTCCAGCTCCCGACCGCATTTCGGCCACGGAGAGATTCTCTCCGTGAGAGAGAGAGTGAAGAATATTCAGAGGGATTAGCCATGCGCGGGAGATATAGGATTTTGTATGAAATATACAAGGTGTAAGGTAAATGGTATAACATACCGGCGGCTACCCATGCTATTTTGACGTTATAAACACTATGTTAGAGTTAAAAAGTCAAAATTAATTATCAAAAACTTCCATACAAAATTAATTAGTTAATTATGGAAAATAAATTTGGCAACCCTGTGGAGTCCTTTGTTCCTTCTACACCTAAAGTCAGAACTGTACTGCAAGCGATAATAATAACTATTATCGTATCGTTATGATATTTGGCAATCATTACAATTTGCAACTCATTGAAAGAACAAACTACACAGAATAATTAATTATTGATCAAAACTTAAACGAAGTAAGTCGAGAAATTAATCACAGGGAAAGGCGGCTCATAAAGTAAGGATAAGTGACTGACTTCGACTTACGAAGTCCGATACTAGTCGGGCATTTTTTTACAACAATACGTAAGTTCTAGCCGGGCTTTTGCTTTGAGAATTTAATTGCATGCCGAATAATGATTACTTTAGTATCGCGACTGGATTTTATCGCAACGCTCGCACTGGCAACGAGGCTTCACATACGTCGTATTGTTCGCAGTTCATTGATATTGAATCAGCTGTTTTAAGGGATGCCACCTCAACATTTATGCTAAAACTTTGAAGTCCACATAACTCCCCCAGGATATGAGCTACACATCTTATGACATTTTTCCAATATATCTATACACCATCTAACATGGGTAGCCGCGGGTATGTTATACTAATTACCTTACACCTTGTATACTGAATTGTGACGTCATCAATGGCCGACGCACTTTTTTACTTTAATCAATAGAATAAAATGGTTATAAAACTAAGAGGGGACGTGAATATTACGTCTCTTGGGAGATCCTCCATTTAATAATCACAAAAAAAAAATTGATTAGTTATCAAATTGGTCCTTTGAGCCGGATGAGCCAGTAGCACTGAGTTCGTGTTTTTAGATGGCGCAGTCGGGCACCACGCAGTGTGTCTCCTCAAGTGCAGAGACCGCGTGCTGGCGACCAGCATGCAGCTGACCAAACCCAACGCGCCGTTACACTTCCCTGACGAGATACGCATGGACGGCCTCACTAGTGATTTCAAGGTGAACATAGCCGTTAAGCGTCTTTGTACACTCGACAAGACTAAAGCTTCTTAAGAAAACATCCATTTAAAAAAAAAACATTATTTCGACCATTTAATATCATACATTTTGTTAGTAGGGACACATACAATGACCTCATGTTAGGAATTATCCTTACTCCTTATTATAAACGCGAAAGTTTATATGGATGTATGGATGTTTGTTAATCTTTCACGCCAAAACGGCTGAACGGAGCTGGATGAAATTTGGCACAGAGATAGATTATAGTCTGGAATAGCACATAGGCTACTTTTTATCCCGGAAAATTAAGAGTTCCCGCGGGTACCAAAAAACCTCAATCCACGCGGATGGAGTCGCGGGCATCCACTAGTATATTATTAAGCGCCGCGCTTTTGTCTCCATCTGTTACTTGTACTCGTTTTTTTTTTAATTCTCTTTTTTTAATCTCATATTTTAACGGACGCATCTTGAAAGTTTTATATCCATGTGTAACAATTTTATACTTGCAGGTGACTGTAGAAATCTATCTGCTACAAGCATCCAAGGAGGTTCTACCCCATGATGTTAAATATCACATTTCCAGCAAAAAGGTTGGTTAGGTTTTTACTTATATTGAAGTAAAACTTTTTTAGGCTCTGCTTGGAAGTTTCTATCTTTTTCTGACGGAATTTAGGAAAATGAGAATGAAAATGCGATGAGAAACAAAAATCATGCGATTCTGTCCCATTTTTTCACGCGTGATGAATGAATATGCATCCCTTTCTTGTGCGACTGTAATGGGTAGGTAGTGTCTAACACTTTCGTTGTTGTTTACGCGCATTATTACTATTTTAATTTGTAACTTCAGGCTCAGAAGCACTAGAACCCAGAGCCGTAAAGCCAGTTAATAAAAAAAAATATTTTTATTCAATTTCCAGGGTAACTCAAAGCTCCTGACGCCAAAATCCAAGGTATCAGAGTTAAAGGCGCCGCGGGTGCAAAGCCCCGCCGGGCCTCACTCCGTGCGAAGCCCGCAGTTCCAACTTCACGGATATTGCATATTCGCCTTACCGCAGGCGACTCGCAAGAGCTTCACCCTTAACAAGGTAAGAGAAGACTACCAGTCATTAGGCCACGATTACACAATTACAAGTTGATAATAGTCTAAATAGTGGTTCGCCCCGAACTGAGACCTCGCGGTATCGCCATAACAGAGCGCCATCTATTGACATCATTGTAAAGTTCTGTTAAGAATACTGAAGAATTTCGTTTCCTTGTAATATTTATCCAATTTTAGTATTTTGTTGTTCAAGTACAGGATATAATTCAAATAAATGATCAAGTTTCAGGCTCAGCCTTTCAGAAAATTGAGAGTTCCCTGGTCCCTGAAATAAAGATTTTTATAACTTTTTAAGCCATATGCGGCTGGAAGCCATCGGTTTACATATTATTATATTTAAATTTGAAGTAATTATGTTCAGTAATTCAGAAGTTATAAGGCTCCGACAGACGGACGGAAAAGTGCAAATTCACTGAAGTAGACTCTGAGACCTTCGCTTCGCTCGGTCAAAAATTAAAGTATTTTATTTGTTTAGGTCCCACACGGCAGTCCGCTAGAAGGGTCCATAAACGTGGACATCAAAGCCCGAGTGGTGGTACCATCTCCGGAGCCCCACGCAGCGTTCCTCACAGCGTTCGACGACGTCTCTGGCCTTGGAGCGTGGCATCGCCGCTGGTTCCGCTTACAACCGCCGAGACTCGCCTTCTGGAAGTACCCTGATGATGTGCAGAAGAAGGTATGTCTTACTTATTGCATTTGCCTTTGGAGTATATCCCATACCGTTGCAAAACTTCATCTTTGAATATCTGGAATAAGTCGATCAAAACTACTCTAGAGCGAGTTCAGTTTCTCTAATTCTGCGTCATTTTTGAAGTGAAACTTCTTGAAGAAAAGTTGTGATTTGAAAATTCATTAAATGAAAAAGAGACAATCATGCCTGCGATAGCCTGCGAGAGAATGAGATAGAATACAAGCTATATTTATCTCTTTCTCACGTAGGCAATTTTTCTGAAGTTTCACTTCTGCCGTGCGTGAATTGCACACACACCTTTTTTTATCCACTACAAGCCCTTGACTGCGATCTCACCTGATGGTAAGTGATGATGCAGTCTAAAATGGTAGCAGGCTAGGTGTTAGGTGTAAAGAGTTAAATTAAATCGATACCCCTAATTGGTTTCTAAACGGCATCGTACCGAAACGCTTGGCGGTACGTCTTTGCTGGTAGGGTGGTAACTAGCCACGGTCGAAGCCTCCCACCAGACCAGACCAGAGAAAATTCAGAAATTATAAATTCTTAAATTGATCCCCGCAGTTTCCTTCGGAGTGTCATAACGTTACAGAAGTTCTTCTTAGAATATCTGAAATAGGTCAATCAAAACTTCTGTAACTCTGTGAAGCGTAACGCCTGGTCATTGCCGCTGGTTCTGCCTGTAACCACCTCGCCTAGTGGAAATATGACTAAGGAAATACAACTTCATCTGCGTGTATTTAATTTTTTTAATCCTGCAAGAACTTTGTTTTTCCGGGATGAATGTAACCTATCTCTGTACCAAATTTCGCCGACATCGGTTGAAAGGATGGGCCATAAAAATTTATCAGAAAGGCAGACAAACAGTCAGCCAGTGTTAGTGCATTTATAATATTAGTTACAGCAAATAAATCATCATGATGAATTATAAATTAAGATATTTTTAAATATTCTACTTTACAGATGCCAATCGGTGATATAGACCTAACAACAGTGATATCCGAACGTGTGACAAGAGCACCGAGGGACCTTTGCGCTAGACCGAACACAATACTCCTCGAGTCCTCCGTGCCGGCCGGTCTCATCGTACCAGACACTGGTTCCTTGGTGTATGTGAGGAGTTCTGATGGCTCGGTCAGGAGACGACACTTGTTAGCTGCCGATACGCCCAAAGACCGGGATATATGGCTGGACAAGCTGAACAGTGCTTTGGAATATGTCCGGTGTATGGCTGCTGATGAGGAAGAATAATTTAGTGCTCATAGTTTGAAACTGTGGTTTTTTAGGTTCAGTTAAGGAGTATCCTTGATTTTGTGAGTATCCTTTCACAATCATGAAGTTTAAGCTTTTATAAGGAGCTCGAGTTCTAGCATATATTTGAGGGTAGTTGTGTAAAATGTCATTTTACCCAAGTACCCTCAAATAATGCTACTATTTTTCGGCTAGCTACTTCATTGGTTCTATATGATTGTATGTGGGAAGCTATTATTATACATCAGTCCTTATTCCTTGGACATTTGGCCATGCGTATGCATAAATCATGTGTTTAGCCGTAATATTTTTAGAGTATTTTTAGGGTAAATTATTAGGCTATTTTATATCTATTATGTATCTAATAGGATATACTGTATTTTTAAACCCACCTATTAAATAGCCATACTCCAAATGTTACGAAGGAATAGGTATTTTGCAATTAGTATAAAAACCTGCATATCTATCAGTAAGGACTTTTCAGACGTACCACAACCACGCCACATCGGCAGAAAATGTAGGAAAACTCTTAGTTCCATTCTCGCCTTAATTTGCCTTCACATCGCAACTTCAGGCAGCTTCAGCTCGAAAATTACCAGGACGGTTCTGTTGTGGTCCGTTTGAATAGACGCTATATGCACATAGAGTTTTTTTATGCAACAAAGCAACAAAATAAACATATTGCATGAAAAAATAAAAGTACCCGCATATAGAAAGTTTAGGTCCTTTGACCACAATTGTTGTATGTACTTATATGCCGTTACCATACCATAGATAACTGATCTATATGTATTTAGCGTTCCGGTACGATGTCGTGTAGAAGCCGAATAATGGTTTGGGTTAAATATAACTGTCATGCCCCTAACAGGTAAGCCCGCTACCATCTTAGACTGCATGTTCACTTCGTTATCCTCATCCCTGAGGGTCATGACCCTTTTCCATTAATTATATTAATATGGTAGGGGTTTACGGGGTTAGAATTTTATACAGACTGAATTATGCGTAAAAACATGATAATAATCGGAATTTGGATCGGTTTTAGAATTTTAATATAATATTTACTAAAATTAATTGGATATAGTAGGTATTTAATGATATATGGAATAATAATAACAATATTAAATAATACAATGATGATGATGAATGATATTTAATTATGTATAATTATAATGCAATTTAACTGTAGACGTACAAATAATTGTGTGTAAGATAATTAGATTAGGATTTTATTACCTTTATTAAACCTTTGTAGCTTTTATTATTAATTGAAAGTAGTTATAGTTAATTTCAATTTATTTTTCTAAATCGTGGTCCATAAAATAACGGCATCACAAATTATTTTTTGAACGGTATTATGTTGTATAGTTTCATAAATTCCATTTTAAAATAAATAGCTAAAGCGAGTAAATAAAAATTACAATTCAAATTGGTTATTGAAATAAATTCCATTGACAGTTGTCCCATAAAATTTCCTTGTTATATACATTAATGATATTAAAATCTTAAAAGAATTTGCTTCGATTTATGCATTTTAAATAAACTGGGCTATGGTATGCAAAATTATCACGACTGCCATCCTGCCACAAAATTTTAAATTATACTGACGATGAGCGAATACGTTAAAGTAAAATGAACCTTATGTGACTTCGCTAAGAGCTCAAGTCCATACATCTACGGTCCGCACTCCGAAACGTTGCGATATTAAAATCGGTGGTACTAAATTTGCGACTTAACATTAGAGTCGTTGGTTCCATTTTACTCTAACGACATTGTGCTTCGACGCTCAACGTTGATATGATTTAATTTAATATCTTGTGAGAGTACAGAGCGTTTATTAATTTTGGCGCGAATAATGGCCAAAACTATTGAATAATTAATTTTGAACTTATGTCAACGATATAGGTATATTTTATATCTATGAATTATTTTTAAATGCTTGTCTACTATGTAATTTTATCAAAAAGCATGTTTTGATAGTGATGCAAGCCTATAATGCAATAACTGTGTTTTTATTTTATTTTAGAACAATGCTATGCATTTTGTACATAAAATCAATTTATTTTTATCAATAAATTAATGATATAATCGAAAAATGCCTTTTTTTTGTCATGTTCGTTAGGATATCGATCGTCACTGCTGCTATCACTTACCTTACTCTCAAGTAAAATCGCAAAGTGCAAACGCGAACCTTCATACATAAAAATTATTGAGGATAATTATTTGCTTTCATCTAAAACAAAATCCGACTTCGACTAAGTAAGTAACTTAAACTAAAAAGTAAAAACATTATGTATCTGGGTATATATTTTGTACTTTTGTTGATTTTATCAAAAAGCGCTAAATCAATTTCGTTAAAATTTATATGGGACCACCTCTGAAGTATGATCTACCAAACAAGAAAAGAATCATTCAAATTGATTCATAATTGGCGGAATGATCGCGTAACATACATAAAAAAAAAAAACATTCAGTCGAATTGAGAACCTCCTCCTTTTTTCGGTCGGTTAATAAGCGATATAATGAGAGGAACGTTAACTTGTGATCTATTTTAATAGGCATGATGACTGATTTTGAAAAGATTATGTTCGGAAGTATGTACTATTTCGAATAAATATCTTATTTCAGCAGAAAAATAAGGTTTGGTAGATAAAATTGACATTTAAAACTTAAATTTTAAAATTCACGCCAAAACGTTCGGTGGTGTCATGGCGTCGTTTGTGACGTCACTATTGTTTTTACCAATGTACTCTTTGCAGTGTGCAGTAAACTAAAGTGTGATTGTCAAAGCTCGAAAACAAACAATTGTGACGTCATTCTACGTCATTCACTTGGTGTTTTATCCAATATGGCAGATTGCTGTATTTTATAGTTTTATTTTATCAAAATAAATAACAATCTCACTCGAAATATAAAAATAAATACGTTTTTTATAATCCATGAATCCTATTTCATTAGATAAATTCATAATTTCATTGATTCTTGGTTACTGTCATCATGCCAATTCGAAAACAGGGTTCAAAATAAGACCACATCAGTTGCGCAGCGTATAATAGTAAATAATACAGATTATTTAATACCCACTGTACGTACAGTATATAATAATGTTAGATCGCGTTAGGTGTTGTGTTTAACTATTTCTCTTCATCGAAGTTTACTTGAACGTCCTCCGGTTCCAGTCGACGATGTTTGAGTTTTTCGTCTGTTGACATCTCTTGCTTCAACTCGTGCTGGAGAAAACGGTAGATATATTTTGTATTGGGGCTTATAATTATTCATAATAGTAACCACATTCATTTATTTATTTTGCCAGAATATGGTACATGCAAAATAATCTCAAAGGTGTTAGGATTAAGATATACGGCCGGTTTCTGAATTGAGAATTTCATGTTGAGTCTGTCTCAAAGACTACTTAAGGACTAATTAAGCAAATTTTTGTTTCTGAATTGATATTGTGTAAGGTTTGAGAGTTGGAACTTGCTGTTTTTGCTTGAATGCTTAATTCATAAACCGGCCCAATATCAATTCAGAAACAAAAATTTGATTAATTAGTCCTTAAGTAGGTAGTCTTTGAGACAGACTCAACATTAAATTCTCAATTCAGTAACCGGCCGATAGTATAGTGGTGCTAAGTATTATCATCGCTGTTACAGCGTGACAAGGATCTAACGGCATTTGGAAGACATAGTATGGCCGCGCTTGCACTTGTAAAAGAGTACAGTCCCACAAACTTATCTGATCCGGTGACAGCGTCGCTAGTATGTATGAAAAATTAAAACAAAAACTAAACAGGTATAACAATTCGTTCCAATTTTGGCCACCGGGCCAGGTAAGTTGGTAGGACTATACTTATCATACGAAATGTAATTTAAGGATATGCAACTTACAAGAAATATGCGTATCCATTGCAATTGCTACTTATGTAAGTTACATTAGTAAGCTACTTACGTAAAACTTACAAGTGTAATCGTTGTCTAAGGTAAAACAGCAGCATTCGTTCCGATTTCGTCCACGAGCTAAAAGATCCTTGTCGCACTGTACTTATCTGAGGAGTCTTCCCGCATGTTAAGTTTTCATCGTCATTTCAACCTATCGCTGGGCATCACGAGTCTCCTCCCAGAATGAGATGGGGTCACAGTCTTCCAAGCTAGTCAAGTCAGGATTGACGGACCTCGCAGTTTGAGAATATGGCATATTTAATTGTTTGAAAACCGTGGATAAAAACGGGAATTGACTGGATAAACAAGGTTGGTTGTATCCAAAGTCTGTAACTGGATAGGTCACCGAGCCTTGGTTATAATATTTAATTTGGTAATTTGCTTTTCGTACCACGTGCTCAAAAAAGTGACATTCTATGCCACAAAAAGCGAACATAACAATAGTCATTTTTAATCTGTTAAAAACAGGGAAAGAAAATTGTATCTACTGAATTTCATTCATCCTCTAGGGGGAGAATGTGATTTAAATTTGGAATACTTACCGAAATTTATACTGAACTACATCTGTGTTTACACCATTGAGTTTGTATATACATATAAAGCATTATACATCTTTTTGAAAAAAGAATACGCATTTATTATCAGTTATGATTATTAAATAAAATTACGAAAACCGACGAGGCCGTATGAGCTTGATGCCTTTGCTTTTCCGACAAAAAACTATTAGTCTAGGAATTTACCGCGTTTTTGTTTTCTTCAAATACAATAAACGTTTATTTTAATTTATTTTTATAAATAAGTTAATGTTTTAAAAATACGTTACGATGTTAAATCAAAGCGACAGTGACAGTGAATTGATTCCATCAGTGCAAATGCTGCCGCAATTATAAATAATTTGCTTCCAACAAAGTCCAAGGAAAATTATTCAAAAACTTATGAACTCTCTCTATCAATAATTGTACCAATGTTTCGAATGTTACCTTTTACTTTTAATTGTCATTATCCATATCCATACTAATATTATAAATGCGAAAGTGTGTCTGTCTGTCTGTCTGTCTATCTGCTACGCTTTCACGGCCTAACTACTCAACCGATTTTGATGAAATTTGGTACAGAGATAGTTTACATCCCGGGGAAGGAGATAGGCTACTTTTTATCCCGGAAAATTGAAGAGTTCCCGCGGGAATCAAAAAAATGTATCTGTTCAACCGATTTTGATGAAATTTGGTACAGGGATAGGTTGTATCCCGGGGAAGGACGTAGGCTACTTTTTATCCCGGACAATTGAAGAGTTCCCGCGGGAATCGAAAAAACTTGGTCCACGCGGACGAAGTCCCGGGAATCATCTAGTTTTTAATAAATGCTTATCTCAAATTATTGTTGTGTTAATTTTTTCGCAAATGGTACGAAAAGTAGAGTATTTTCCTCGGTGATAAAGCTGTCTTAGTCTTGGGTGTACTTAAATCCCTCGCTACACTCAGGACTCGGTTTTTAACACCCTCGCTACGCTCGGGAGTAAACCTCGAGTCCTTCGTTACGCTCGCGATTTAAATCGTCACCCGCGACAGAAGACACTGCTTTATCCCCTTGGTTAATAATCTACTATTAAAGCCGTGTTGGTAGTTATAATCGTGGAAGCTATGTAGCTCTAAATAATGTGATCTCGGCTTGTTAGAAACTTGTCTTCAAAAGCAAGAAAAGAACTTACCAGAAAGTGTCTGCAGATTCTGGCAAACTGTCCACAGTCGAATACAGCTGGAGATCTCTTGCCGCCTGACCAGTCCCTGCTGAACGTCACCTGGGCAGACACCAGCGCCGCTAGCACGCACAGTGTTAGCATTGTCACGCATCTGCTGAAGGAAACAGCCAAGTCATCATACCTACTAATATTATAAATGCGAAAGTGTGTTTTCGTACCACTTGCTCAAAAAAGTGACATTCTATGCCACAAAAAGCGAACATATCAGTAGTCATTTTTAATCTGTTAAAAACAGGGAAAGAAAATTGTACTGAATTTCATTCATCCTCTAGGGGGAGAATGTGATTTAAATTTGGAATACTTACCGAAATTTATACTGAACTACATCTGTGTTTACACCATTGAGTTTGTATATAAAGCATTAAACATCTTTTTGAAAAAGGAATACGCATTAATTATGCAGTTATGATTATTAAATTAAATTACGAAAACCGACGAGGCCGTATGAGCTTGATGCCTTTGCTTTTCCGACAAAAAAAATATTAGTCTTGGAATTTGCCGCGTTTTTGTTTTCTTCAAATACATAAACGTTAAGTTTATTTTAATTTATTTTTATAAATAAGTTAATGTTCTAAACAGTTCCTCAGACGCAAGAGCAGAGAAATACTCAAATCAACTCATCTATACTAATTATCAACAATAAATGTACCAACAAAAATGTAACTCTCTCTATCAATAATTGGACCAATGTTTCGAATGTTAACTTTTACTTTTAATTGTTATTATTTTTAATAAATACTTATCTCATATTATTATTGTGTTAATTTTTTCGCAAATGGTACGAAAAGTAGAGTATTTTCCTGGGTGATAAAGCTGTCTTAGTCTTGGGTGAACTTAAATCCCTCGCTACACTCAGGACTCGTCTTAAATCCCTCGCTTCGCTCGCGATTTAAATCGTCACCCGCGACAGAAGACACTGCTTTATCCCCTTGGTTAATAATCTACTATTGTTTGTTGGTTTGTGCTTCAATCACGGAGCAACGGATCACCGTGATTTTTTGTATGGCTATAGTTGAGGACTTGGAGAGTAACATTGGCTACTTTTTATCGATGGCCGTACCTCCACCTGGCCAGACCAGAGAAAATTCAGAAAATATTATTAATTCCTGAATTATTGAACCTGCTGGGGATCGAACCCGGGACCTCCCCCTTTTAAGACCACAGCGCTCACAAGTACCGGAGCCAGGGAGGTCGTCAAACTAAAACGAAATGCAATTCTTTAAATATGATAATGTCGAGGGGCCCCAAACTTCACACTTTTTAAACCACTGGCAACGTAATTAAAACCAATCCAAGTTATAGTCAGCCGTATACTTTTCGTAAACTTCTTCTAGTTCCTTCATTCGAAAATCAATCTTTTGAATCAAATCACAACCGTATGGTAGGTAACTTGCCTGCTTCTCGCGGAATGCATTTTCCCCGACAGGCGTATCAACTAGCCGTGGACACTTGGACGGTTTTGATCTTGAACAAATATCAAACGAAATTGAAGAATATCTAAGACGTGTTACCCTTATATATCTGTTTGTATTGTATTCTATTGTATTGTACTGCGCATCTCCATATCGCATCATACAGGAGCCCGTAGGTACGTGTCGGGAATCGGCAAGCGTGATCCGGAGATCACCTGAAAATAGTTGTGATTATTGTATTACTAAATAAGGCATTATTTTATTTTGCATTATCAAACTCGATTGTTGGTCTTGTATTTCGAGGTTGGTTGCGTATCTCGAGGTCCTGGATTCGAGTCCCGGGTCAGACCAAAAAAGTTATTGCATTTTACATTAAGTAGGTACTAAAATTCTACATCAATGGCATTTTATATGAAAATATTTAAGCTCAGTAAATTGGGAAGTTAATATCGGTATAATTACGACGTCCGTCTCTGAGTGAGTGCAGTAGTGTGCACATCATAGAGGCACAAAGGTGTTGCTTACCTTAGTTGAAATGTTGATCACTGCATGCTTGCTTTTCAATTACCTAGCAGTAACAGGTATCTAGTATCTACTACCTAAACGGATGGATTTCATGGTAAATTCTAGTTTTTAGAGAAATTCGATATATTTATTACAATATTTACAACGCAACGTTAAAAAATGCGCTACGGGTATCGAAAAATAGTAAAAAAAAGAGAGTTGTCGTTTTCACGCACTTAACTAATCTAATACAAGAGAAGACATGATCGGAATAAATTCAAGTACCTGCCTATGTAACTACAGCATTGTTTCGAATTCGACAAATCCTCCATGCCTCCAACCCTTCTCTACAGTCTACATAGATAGCTGTTTATGCAGTTGTAGAGGATCTTACATTATAATAATCATGAAAAAGAAACACATTTTTCAACTAGTTTTTGATTTGTTCAATTAGCTCTTTTAAGTATGGTATTTTAGACTGGAAGATTGACGATTGTAAAAAAATGTATAACCTAATCCCACGTATTTTTAAGGCACTGCTGTTAAAATAATATTCTTATATCTTACATCAAACTCGTGGACACTAAAGCTGATCGTACATCACAACAAGCCTCGCACCCAAATGCACACAGAGCGCTGCAAGCAACCCATTTTCAGTCGTTAGAATAACCCGACCTTATTCTCGAAGAGGCTGACGGCTTCCTAAACGGATCAATGTAAATAAATAAGAATGGCCGGCATTCCGAAGAAGCCAACTGCTAGACCCCGGTGAAAATAATTATAATTACCTAGCAAGTTTTTGTGTGGATGCTTTTTTGCTATTTTTATATCAGCCGCTCTAGTTCCTAGGGCATAGTTAATTTAATAACTACAGAAGCACAGAATATCTTTCTGGAATCTGGCAAGTTACTAAAATTGTTCACGACCCAAAAACCTTCACTGTGAAGTAGGCTACACGTCACTTAAAACTGCAAATGGAAATCCTAGACAGGTATTACAGGATAGGTACTTACATAGTTTAAATTTTCGGTTAAAATTATTGTAGGTACCTAACTTCTTAACAATATTAAACTGAAAGACTACCAAAAAAATTAAGCGTCAAATACGATGGTAGGAGGCTGAGGACTGAGGAGGCTCCTTTTTTTAAGTCAATTAAAAATCCTATGAACCAAGCATGTGCCGCAGATACATTAGTACACTAAATGCTTGAAAAGGAGTAAAATTAGACAGCAGTAACAAACTACGTTGAAATAATATAATTAAAGAAGAAGAAAAACGCAGACAAAAAAGGCCGTGAAAAAGGCGCGAGTGTTGCCGTGTTTTAGGCTAAAAGGCAGGTACACGGACAATAGGCAGACAGTAAGGGGGTTTTAGTCGGCATGAGTCCGGCACTACCCGGGTGGTAGTCCATGAGGATTTCCCCTGGTGTATAAATCCAAAAAGAAAACATGTGCCGCGTGTTGTCAATCATATATATGAAGTATACATATATGTGCAATCAGCATTAACTAAACTGATATAAAAGGAATATTATTAGACCTATAAATTCCTTTGAAGCGATCGCCCTTTCTCAGCAGCCGCGACAATACCTGGGAGTGGACAGGTGTGCGAACAATCGCGCTTTGAGAGCTCATTGGTTATTTATGTGTACGTGAACTAAACCTATTCAAGAGCTTAACCTTAGACCAGATATATAGGTTTACTCAAACCTTTAATTAAACTATATATCTACTACTAGGCACAAGGCAGATATGATTTTACACCCTTAAAAAAATATAGGTAGCCACTTAAGTTTACCAGACATTACAGTGCTTCACACACGAGGAAAGTTTCTAAACTTACTTGAATACAAAGTTCCGCAATTTTTGATATGTAGGTATTTACCTACTATTTGAGTAAGTTTAAGTAGGCACTTATAAAATTAAATATCTAACTAAAATTATTTACGTACTTATTGCTATTGCAATAAGGCGCAGGCCTTATAATAAATAAGATACACATTAGAAAAGGATAAAGTTACGTAATTAGGTAGATTTGAAACTCAAATCAGACATAGTTCAAAGTGGTTCAAACCAACGGTTTAACACCGAGTAGTAATATGGTCTGTGGTGTTTAACCAAACTCATCAAAACACCGTGGGCGTTTGTGACGTCATGACTTGACGTCAGATATACGACTTCGCGTGGATTCAGGGTTTACGACTACCACGGGAACTCATTAATATTTTGATATAAAAAGTAGGAAGCCTTAACAGGGATGCAACCTATTGCTGTTCCGTTCTATTATTCGACTACCACGGGAACTCATTAATATTTTGATATAAAAAGTAGGAAGCCTTACCCGGGATGCAACCTATTGCTGTTCCGTTCTGTTATTCGACTACCACGGGAACTCATTAATATTTTTATATAAAAAGTAGGAAGCCTTACCCGGGATGCAACCTATTTCTGTTCCGTTCTGTTATTCGACTACCACGGGAACTCATTAATATTTTGATATAAAAAGTAGGAAGCCTTACCCGGGATGCAACCTATTTCTGTTCCGTTCTGTTATTCGACTACCACGGGAACTCATTAATATTCTGGTATAAAAAGTAGGAAGCCTTGCCCGGGATGCATCATGCAACCTATGCTGTTCCAAATTTTATCAAAATCGGCTGAACAGATGGCGATGGGTCATGAAAACGTAGCAGAAATGTACACACTTTTGCATTTGTAATATTAATATGGGTTAGCTAGTTAATTACCAAGTTTCAAAATTTCTCGAAAATAAATGATATCTAAATCCCATAAGGAGAAAGTCATCGCCTGAGGATAATGATTAGTGATTACGTAATGTATCCCATATATATCTATAAATCTATATACCTACTGACATAGAACTTACTTCCTTAACTTGTATAAATAATAATTTTATTATTTCCATGAAATTATCAAGAAATTAGGATAAAAAAATACTATATTTTGTATTCCCTACGATTAATATAGGTACGTTAATCATACTTTATCAAAGTTTACTTCGCAAATGCCAGTTTAGCGAACTATACTATTGTCTATGGAGTATGGACCCGGACCGATGTACATAAAATCTTCCCAGGCTGTAGATAACATAGAAGGTACTTGGTATATGTATATCAGCTATGTGTACCTACTATGTAACTATCTCGCCATCATCATAACATCTTGACCTTAAACCAGCTAACAGACCTAACTGATTAGATAGAAAAATAGTCCATTGCCAATATAATGTCTGTTATCCATCTATTATTGACAATAGTCAATCAATAGATAGACAACTGTTATTGAGTCAATAAAAATATGTTTTCATCCCACCATCACGGAAAGAGTATTTTTAATCTTCGATATCTGAATGCAAAAGCCGTTATTATCCTCTTGAGGATAAAGTAAATTGAATTAAGAACATCGTGTGCACGTTAGTAAATATCACTCGTCTATGAAGTTTGTGAATTCAAAACATCATTAAAACCTATTTACTTCTACCTCTATGGTGCCGAATTTCCATACAACCTTTTTTAATTTGTTAAAAACTCACACTCGTAACCTTCTTGGTGTACTTTTTTAATTTGCTTTGCGCGCACCATTTTCTTTTACGTCATGTCATTTACTCGCTGAGGTGGGATGAAAAGTTACGTGTTGCACTCGAGTGAAAAGATTTTTCACCTCGTGCTCTTTTGATTCCCTCGCTGACGCTCAGGATTCTAATTTTTGAACCATTCGCTTGCTCGGTCATCAAAATTGAGCACGCGGTTAAAAAACAACTTAAATTCACTCTTGTATAACAAATAACTATTCTCTGTTTATTTGTTTTCGCAATCAAGTGAGACGACTAGACAACTTTTAATACACACAAATTGGCAAAATAAATTTGATTTTCAAAATCGGTTTAGTAGCACTTCTGTTATAGGTAGGTACAGTTTGACTCTTCTGACACGGGTGAAGCAAAGCGCAAAAATTAGTCAACATTAAATGTTCCATGAGTATTGAGTACCTACCTAATAATATATTTATGGGAAACGCATTAAAACATTACTCATATAGTTACTTAATTAATTTTTTCTGAAGTGCTTTGTTTACTCGCGCCTATCTTGATGTTCTGATAAATTAGTGTTGATAAACTTATTATTGCCGGAACTAGTATAGACTATAATATAGTCACTTGGGGACAAATTTTGGCTATGTACCTACTCGTAAATGCCGACGGCCGACGCATTGATTTTATTGTTTTTTCGATTATTTTAATATATTATTATAATAACCATTTTAAGTAAATAGTTTTCCAAATCCCTTTTTAAAAATAATATAATTTCGAATTTTCCTAATTAATTAGTCATCTACAGTGAATTAACTAAATCATATACTTACCTACCTGTTCAAACAAGGGTAAATGGATGCTTCTTCGAAATGTTGTAAGAAGCGTGTCCCAAGCTGGAGAACGTACCTTAGAACTAACTCAGGCTTATGTAATTTTTTTTGTAGACACTAGACAGTGTCCTCTATATCATCCATCAAGAAAAAGAAGATAAAAGAGGTGAGATCCATCTTTAAAAAATCTTCAACCTCAGATTTCTCACTACCATGACTGTCCCACTGCCTAAGTTGTTGGGAACATTATTTTTTTTCTCAGAAACTATCGATTAAAAAAAAATTAAAAAAATATATATTGTTAATAAATAATAAACCTATAAAATTGAATGTAACATGTAACAAAATAACGAAAAATGAAAAAAATACGAGATACTAAAGTCTGTCCCACGACTTTTTCCTAATTTACGTGACCCGATGCAAACACTATGATAACAATGATAATATATGTACTGCATCCATCATGATAGCATTAATACGTAAGGCTTTTGTGTTTGAAGAACTTATTGTAACAGGTTAAGCGCATGTCTAAGCGTTTTGAAGGTATTGGGAAATAATGTTGTTATTCTGCACTTTGTCAACTTTCCTATCTAATTCATAAAAAAATCACCGCTTTTAAAATACACGTTATATTTTCTTGTTATTTTTTCTTATGATGTAAAACGTATTTTTAATTCACATAAATAGCCTGCAAAATTTAAAATAAATCTGTTAATTTTTAAATAATTTAAAAATGGCGAAATTATCATTACCATGATTCTAATTACCACAATTACCATGACCATTTTGAATTATTTTAAAACTAAATCAAAGATATTTCTGAAATTTCTTTATTTTTAGGAAAGCTTTTAATTATTATAAGCTTAAATAATTATTTGCAATATATTTAGACGTTAAAAAAATTAAAATGAATGAAATTTAAAAAAGTTTATAAAAATGGCATTAAGACACAAATAAAAGCATTTTATAATAAAATTAAGAATATTTTGGGCATAGTATTTATAAATAACTGGCAAATAATATACATTATACTAATAATAATTGAAAAACATAAAATTTAGGCTGAAATAACTATATAAATACAATAAATTCAGTAAAATATCAGTAAAAATTAGAAAATTATAGATTAAAAATATAATTCTTAATTTTATAAATATTAAAAATATTTTAAAATTTGCTCTGAAGTAATACCTAGTGAATGCAAAAAGTTGCATCAAAATCCATTCAGTAGTTTTTGATAAAACATCAAAAGAGTAAATAGAATAAATAGAACGTCAACAGCGGTCCATTTGGTGCATGACATGAATTGTTTTGACTTTTCAGATATAATATGGTGAAAAAACCAGACAGGGACTTAATTAAGAAGTTAATATGTATCCTAGTCATCAACTGATGACGTCCACTGCTGGTTTGGCTGTCCACAAATAACCCTTTTATAAGGATTTCTGAGCCTTGGTCTTGCGCTGAAACTAGCGGATCCCTGCGACTCGCTACATGTCATCCATCCATTTTGTGAGAGAGCAGTCCAGCACCTTGGGACCCCAACCTTTGGTTTGGTTTGGTTCTTCGAACTATCGAAGTCGAAAAATACATCTCCAAGCTTTTTGAACGCTGCCCAGTCCCAGTCGAGTCGGATTCAGCTGGAAACATATTTTTCTAAATTTGACCTACATAGTTGAACCGCGTGTCCAAGGTATACAAAATATTACAAAAGGGTCTCAATGATTTCTAGGTGGACTGATACGTGAGTATTAGGCATGATTTTGTCTTTCTGATGTTAATTTTTCAGCCCTCCACGTTGCGGTTGGATTGGTATTATAGTCTGGTCCAGTATTATGCACTGACAGGATTGCGTTGGGAACGATTTTAAAAGGTTCCAGTTTCCAATCATATTGTCCACAAACGCGAAGCAACGTAGCCTGGGTCCTACTCGGTCTTCCGTATCTTCAGCAGCGTATGGATCTTGTATCGGGTCATTCAGAATTCGACTTGTAAGTGAGATTTACAATTTCCTCTCGAGAACAATTATTTATAATAGGCATTGCTCAACGGCAAGATGGGGCAAGCAAGAATAAAATTCTTCAATTAAAAAATTGATAATTTTGAAGAACAGGCCCCCAATTATGTAAGAATTTTCCGATCAAATCGTCTATGTTCGGCTTTAAAGTAAAATAAGCCATAAAAGCATTGAATTAGAGCTCAATTTTATGTATCCATTCTCATATGTTTAGGTATGTACGATACCCTAAACGTATAAGAATGGATACACGAAATTGAGCTCTAATTCAATGCTGTTATGGTTTATTTTACTTTGAAGCCGAACTTAGACGATTTGATCGGCAATCCTTATATGATTGCACCGCTAAACACGCACACTCTTGTACGTCTGGCATTATGGCCGGCGAATTTACCGGTTTTTGACTAGATTTTGTCAGTTTTGGGTGATCAGGTCAATATAGCTGCCTATGGGACTTTTAAGTTTTAACTATATCTTCGTCAAGATTTTATACCTCATAATAGCACTTTTCCCTTCTCCCAAGATCTTAGATTTACTATGATGAAGGATACTATCACACTCAGTTTTCAGACGCATCAGGTAGCTATGTTGGAGAGACAGAACTCTCGGGACCATTACTGTTCTCGTATTCCGATAGATGGTATCTTTTATACGCCTGGTATGAACGTTTCATAATTATTACGTTTGTGTTTGGATCTGCCAATTAATCTTTTCCTAGATAATTGTAAAGACTTTGCAGTTCAAGTTGAATCTTCAGGCCCCCGACCTTCTCGTTCAAACCCCCTAAAACTTTAGGGGGTTTGAACGAGAAGGTCGGGGGCCTGAAGAGCCTGAAGGCTGAAGGAAAGGACGAGGCTGGGTCACCAGCTTCGTCTTTTTATGGTGCCAGCCAGCCAGAATTTTATGGTGAAAATTCTTGGTCAATTCATCTTTCTCTTATTCACCCAGGTAAATTTACTGTTTGTCCACTTATTAAGCTTCTTCTTCAAGAATTCAGCTAATTTTCATTATATGAGGTTAGTTTTGCACGCCTCAGCCCATGAAAATAAATTCTTGTTTTATAAAGATCCTATATCTCAGCAATGATCATGATCTGAATGAATTTGTGGGTTAGTAACTTCCTAGAATGAGTGCAAAGATCAAAGATCCTCGATTTCGTTCTATGGATTTCTAGAATTTCTCATCACCATGTCTATACTAAATTACCATAACCTTAATCCTAATCACCATACACCATACCTCATTACCAAATCATAATTTATCACTACCATGCACACCATAATTACCAAACACGCTATTTCTCCAAGAAAACTAGGTTCTGATGCGGGCCTTCCTCATCACTGTGTTACATGAAGGTACCCCTTTGTCAAAGCATACTTAAAAAATCAAAACTCAAAAAAAAAAAATTTTTTTTCGCCACTCGATTTTTACCTCATTTCAGAGAAGTGCCCAAATAGGTTCTTACCAATGGTGAGGTAGATGAAAAATAAATAGGCATACCTACTTCTGAAGACGTAGGTAAATTTCGTAGCCCAACAATTATTGTAAAATCCCTAAAAACTTAAGTTTTTATTCCTTTACAAAGAAAGCGCCCATAAACATCTCATAAATCCTAGTTACATAGTTAACAGCAAAAACATCGTAATAAACCCACGAATACGTCAAAATTATAATCATAAATCAAGCAATCGCGTTTACCGCAGTGTGGTGTTGTCTTATTGAGAAACAAAACGTAGTTTATCGCGAGCTATACCGAATACAAGACGTCTTTAATATCTACTGGGCCGAGAGAAATAGAGCGTTGAAAACCGGTCGTTTCCACTAGCACATCCCTGCTGTCATACGTAAGTCTTTGTTTTCTAGTTTAATTTGTTCGATTTATATATAGGTGTATGGTGGCACTTTTTTTGAGGTTGTAAGGCCTACTTTTGTGTGACGAAGTATTGGTAACTTATCTGTGGTAGTGTGGACGTAGCCTAACGTTTACGCATGTACCTAAGTTTAACCATTAGTAATTTTTTTACTGGTTTTCAAACCTACCGGTATCTAACTACCTATAGGTTTTTGTTTAGCAATTTGTTGTGTGATCAGCAAATCAGCAACTCAAATAAAAAAATGTTATTTTTGAAACTTTTCCAAAACAATTTTTTTACGCGACGTGAAATTTAAATTGGGGCCCCAGGATCGCTTCACCTCCCTCCCTTTATCCTCATTTCAATGAAATCAAGGCTCACGTATTCTATAGCGCACCCGTTTTTTTTAATGTTAGCTGTGGGAGTGTCCCTGTGCCAACAACTTTTTAAGTAAGTTTATGGGGTCCGTTTATTTTATATTTTAAAGTAATTTAAAGACGTCGATCTACCAAGACTAGAGACGCGTGAATGGCCTAGTTGTGAGTTGACGTTTAGTTGGTTAAGCAACGTTCACCCAAGTGATAATAAGCTATTTTGAAGGTCCAATTTTGACCTTCGCGTTTTATCCATATCTACCTGAGAGAGTTTACCACTAACATAGACTAATGCTTACCACCAGCTCTAACTAATAGGTCGAATTTCGGGTCGAAAGGACGATTTTCAGTTTAACTAGCTGATGCCCGCGACTACGTCCGCGTGGATTGAAGTTTTTTGGTTCCCGCGAGAACTCCTTAATTTTCTGGGATAAAAAGTAGCCTATGTGCTATTCCAGACTATAACCTATCTCTGTGCCAGATTTCAGCCAGATCCGTTCGGCGTTCAGCCGTTTTGGCGTGAAAGAGTAAAAAACATCCATACATCCATACATCCATCCATCCAAACTTTCGCATTTATAATATTTATTTGATTGATTAGTAGGTAGGTTGTTAACTAGTGAGGACGAAAACCTTTTCGTAGCGCCGATACTTAGCTTGACAATGACGAGAACTGAGTTTCAAATCCAGGGGAAGGGATTAAAATAAGAAAGGAGGTAGGTACCTAGGTACCTTATAATTAATATGCCAAATAATTTAGGAAATGGTAGGGGCTAAGTTTCCATCGATGTTATTAGATTATATTCGTTTTGTTATAATATATAATATATAAATAAGTATTATTTTGACGACCTCCGTGGCGCAGTGTGTAGCGCTGTTGTCTTAACGTGCGGAGGTCCCTGGTTCGATCCCCGGCAGGGTCAATTTGGGAATTTATAATTTCTGAATTTTCCCTGGTCTGGCCTGGTGGGAGGCTTCGGCCGTGGCTAGTTACCACCCTACTGGCAAAGACGTGTCGCCAAGCGATTTAGCGTTCCGGTGCGATGCCGTGTAGAAACCGAATAGGGGTATGGGTTTAATATAACTGCCATGCCCCTAACAGGATAGCCCGCTACCATCTTAGACTGCATCATCACTTACCATCAGGTGAGATCGTAGTCAAGGACTAACTTGTAGTGGATAAAAAAAAAAATAGGTATTATATTGCTACGTATTTTTGCCGTCAGAGATAATTTTATGTGACACGACATGTAATATGTAAAGATTGTTACATCAGAATATGCACTGACACTGTTTAATAACGACAACATCGATCACATTTATTTACTTTTACTTGATACCTACTGTAGTCTAATAATAACAGAGTTGGTAGATCTTCTTTTTACCCGACTGTTCAAGAAAGTTATTATGAACATTCTTATTAATTTGACGATCTCCCTGGCGCTGTGTGCGCTGTGGTCTTAAAAATTGAAGGTTCTGGGGTTAACTAATTTGGGAATTTATAATTTCTGAACTATCATTTAACTAAGCCTTCGAATTCCGTCTGTCCGTCCGTCTGTTTGTCTGTCAGCGGGCGGTACCTATCTCATGAACAGTAATCCTGGTGGGAGTAGAATTTGGCCGTGGCTAGTTACCACCCTACCGGCAAAGACGTGCCGCGTTCCGATACGATGCCGTGTAGAAACCGACTGGCCCGCTACTATCTTAGATTGGATCATCACTTACCATCAGGTGAGATCGCAGTCAACGGCTAACTTGTACCTAGTCGATAAAAAAAACTTGGCCTAATCATTTCTTTCCACGGCGAGCAACAGCGACCAAACAGTTTTTGTAATTTATGTTAGTCTTACGTCAGTTAATTTAATGAAAGGTTTCAATCCAATCTCGACCGCCGAGAATGCCTTTCCTTTTCTTCCTTGGAATTACAAATGATTAGTTTTTGTAGTCGAATAGTTACCTCGATGAGATGGTATCTTCGGTTAAAGTTCTTTGCCCTGACTCCTTGGGTTTATGACCTTTTATGTTACATCTTCTCGTCGATTTTTGGGATATAGGTACTTAAGTATCTGCCGTTGAAAATTCCATAAGAAGGTGTTACCAAATTGTTGAATAGGTATAATCAATAATCATGACTAGACTTTCTCGGTACTTACCTACCTACTTAGTTACTTAGAAAATTAACAAAACTTATTAATTTCAAGGTTTCAGTGGATAGTTGTCTCGCTAACCGGTGAAGGGAGGACTTGCTAGGAGTTGGTATTTCGTAAATTCTTAAGTTGTTGTAATACACGATTAAGATTTAAGGTTGTCTAAAATCATTGATGTATTTATAATTTTAGTAGGTAGGTATGTCTGAAATCTGAGGAAGTAGGTATCTAGTGCTGTGACAGATTAAATTTATTTCGAGAATCGTCGATTAAACTTAATTTAATCTATACCGATTTTATCCTTAAAAAAGGTCAACAGCGCAGTAGGTACATTTTCATTTAGAGGTCATAGGACAATACATCATCATCATCATCACTACAGCCTATTAACGTCCCACTGCTGGGCACAGGCCTCCACTCTTATAGGAGAGCGGGAATTAGAGCTTAGACCCACCACGCTGCTCCAATGCGGGTTGGCGGGCTGATTAGATTCCTGTGAAAAATACATCTCTACGACCCTTGATTTTATAATAATTATTATACTTAGCATTTTTGCGAATACTAACATAATTACAATTATTATCTAACAGTGATAGACAAATAAATCAGGGAGCTGATTTAAAATACATGAATTGAGTACTTACCTACACGATAATTATTTTATTATAAGTCAAACCCATTTCTATAACTGCGCCGCACGCAGAGTAGCATAGCCAATACCTATTTAAAGTTAAGGAATTACTTAAGTCATGAACAACGACTCTGAGTGCGTCAGTAATCCAGTTTTGAACTTACGGCCTTTAAAATTCCACTTTGCCTCTTACACGATAGTAATTATTTGAACTATTGGCGCATATTTACGTAAACTGTGACATTAAGTTGAAAAATATGTCCGTCAGCTTAACATTATACTTAGATAATTAATAATTGATAATAAATAAATCAATCTTATTGCGAAGACAAATAAGCGCGAAATAACGCGGAACACAATCGTTGTTTTGATAAATATCGACACCCTACGTCACTAGCCTAACGATATTATAATAGTGACGTTCTACTTGCGATTTGTGAGGTAATCGATAATGGCGATACACTCTCTGGGACCTTCGCATTTCCGTTACATTCTCTGTTGATTAACACATACGTCACACTACCTCTATGGTGCCCATAGATAACAGAATTTCCCTACTCAGTGCTGGTACCTCTGGAGCAGAAGTGTGTCTAAATAACTTACTAGATCAGGGATTCCCAAAGTGGTCGATATCGACCCCAAGGACCCCAAGGGGTCTATATTGGTTTCCCAGGGGTCGACATTAACGAAAACTGATTTTGGGGGTCGACGAGGTCTTAAAATCGACCCCTATTTTAATGATTTTTTTTTTTAAATTAATTACCTTCCTATTTTTACGTAATTTGTATTAATAATAATTATTAATTACACTTGATATTTACTGAATTTTATGTCAATTTATTTAGTTACCTAAATTGTAATGAGAAAGTGATGTCAAGTTTACTCATTTAACCAACCGCAAAGTTTTCAAATTGGTAAGTATTTTGTTTCAATAGGAAAAAAAAACCAGAGATAGGAACTTTTACGTAATTTGGCTATGGGGGTCTAAGATATCAGTTCATTTTGGAAAAAGGGATCTCTTGCCCAAAATAGCTTGGGAATCCCTGTAGGTACTAAATAGACGATGTCCGCGATTTCGCTTATTGTTATTTTTATTTCATAGCAAACCTTCAATGGATAAAATGTGGAAGATCCACGAAACGTCAAGATAGGGCCGTAGGAGACAGACATGAGACAAGCACACTTTCACCCTACAATTTTAGTACCGATTTTGTCAATTTTCTTCGTCCCAGTGTTTTCCTACCTACATGGAGAAAACAATACATTACCTGTCTGTTACACTATTACCTAGATACATAGGCATTACTCACCTCGGAGAGGAAAAAAACAGGAAAATGTGTTTCATGGTGATAGGTTGGGAAAGCACTGAATCATTTAATATTGTATGCCTAGAGTTTTAATGTCAAATCATCTTAGGTACTTTTTATATGCAGAGTCATCCATACTCATATACTTATTGCCATTGCGAGAGATTGTCTGTCTGTTCATCTGCTACGTTTTCATGGCCCATCTGCCTGCTCAAAGGTTTTTAGGGTTCCGTACCCAAAGGGTAAAAACGGGACCCTATTACTAAGACTCCGCTGTCTGTCTGTCTGTCTGTCTGTCTGTCTGTCTCCAGGCTGTATCTCATAGACCGTGATAGCTAGAAAGCTGAAATTTTCACAAATGATGTATTTCCGTTGCCGCTATAACAACAAATACTAAAAATTAAAAAATATATATATTAAGGGGGGGTCCCCATACAATAAACGTGTTTTTTTCGTATTTTTTTGCTCAATATTAAAAACGGTAACAGGTAGACGGTTCAAATTTTCACAGAATATTAACTTGTATATTACCTTTCAAAATAAATAATTAAATATCAATAAAGTAAATATTAAAGGGGGGCTCCCATACAACAAACGTAATTTTTTGATATTAACAGTAAACCTCTACAAACAAAGTTAGTTTTGCGGTTTATTAATAAAGGTAATTATTGATGTAAATGTTATTTAATATTAATGTAAATTATAAATCAAATATGTATAATTTACCAAATAAATAGAAAATTTACCAAATAGGTACATACCTAGTTTATAGTTGGAGTCCCCCTTTACAAGCTGGGACGGCCTACAATCTTTTATTCTAATACTAGCGAATGCCTGAGACTTCGTCTGCGTGGTTTTGGTTCCCACGGGAACTCCTTAATTTTCCGGGATAAAAAGTAGCCTATGTGGTATTCCAGACTATAATCTATCTCTGTGCCAAATTTCAGCCAGATCCGTTCAGCCGTTGGGGCGTGATTGAGTAACAAACATCCATACATCCATACATCCATCCATACATCCAAACTTTCGCATTATAACACCTAACTTATACACTACTACTTATAACAAGTTGATACGTAGACAGGGGTAAGTTGCATGTAAAATATAAGCAAACAATCATTGTAAGTAGGTATTAAACGAAATATCAGGATTTTTCTAGATTTTCAAGATATAAATGGAAAAACCGGCCAAGTGCGAGTCGGACTCGCGCACCGAGGGTTCCGTACAAACCTGTAGTAAGTTTTAAATTAAATGTTTTTTTTTAAATATTTGAGTTGATTGAATGAAAGGTAAATTGCGGTTTACGATTTATGACGTATTAAAAAAAAACTACTTACTAGATCTCGTTCAAACCAATTTTCGGTGGAAGTTTGCATGGTAATGTACAACATATATTTTTTTTAGTTTTATCATTCTCTTATTTTAGAAGTTACGGGGGGGGGGACACACATTTTACCACTTTGGAAGTGTCTCTCGCGCAAACTATTCAGTTTAGAAAGAAATGATATTACAAACCTCAATATCATTTTTGAAGACCTATCCATAGATACCCCACACCTATGGGTTAGATGAAAAAAAAATTTTTGAGTTTCAGTTCTAAGTATGGGGACCCCCAAAATTTATTGTTTTTTTTCTATTTTTGTAAGCAAATCTTAATGCGGTTTACAGAATACATCTACTTACCAAGTTTCAACAGTATAGCTCTTATAGTTTCGGAAAAAAGTGGCTGTGACATACGGACGGACAGACAGACAGACAGACAGACAGACAGACAGACAGACAGACATGACGAATCTATAAGGGTTCCGTTTTTGCCAAATTTGGCTACGGAACCCTAAAAACCTGTTCCCTATATATGGCTTGTATTGAAACGGATTTTTCCATTTATTAGGGTTGTTTTTGCCAAATTTGGCTACGGAACCCTAAAAACCTGTTCCCTATATATGGCTTGTATTGAAAACGGATTTTTCCATTTATTATTATAATATCGAAGCTTGGGATTTAAGTGAATGTTTGATAATGAACTAGTTTTACTAGTTATAAGTGATTATAAGGCAGACTATACGCTCAAAGTTTTTACAACCTCGTTAGCGATTTTTAGCCGGTCTGTCCGTATAGTTTTAAAGATTCCTTTTCTATCATGGGTGACTCAAATAATCACAATAGGCATGATGACTGATTTTGAAAAATGGTCAGATTATGTTCGGAAGTATCTACTATTTCGAAAAAATATCTCATTTCAGCAGAAAAATAAGGTTTGGTAGATAAAATTGGCATTTGAAATTTGAATTTTAAAACGCCAAAACGTTCTGCGGTGTCATGGCGTCGTTTGTGACGTCACTATTGTGTTTACCAATGTACTCTGTGCAGTGTGCAGTAAACAATAGTGTGATTGTCAGAGCTCGAAAACAAACAATTGTGACGTCATTTGCTTCTTGGTGTTTTAACCAATATGGCGTATTGCTGTATTTTATAGTTTTATTTTATCAAAATAAATAGCAATCTCATTCGAAATAGAAAAATAAATACGTTTTTTATAATCCATGAATCCTATTTCATTAGATAAATTCATAATTTCATTGATTCTTGGTTAGTGTCATCATGCCTATTATTAATAATCATAGGGTATGTTCCGATATACAATGCGAGCACTGTTCTTACTGGGGAGAAATTCGTTCCGTTATGTACTGACTGCCGCAGTATCCTAGGGGAAATATATGACGTCATAAATCGTCGCCATTTTTGTACTGTGAGCACTAGCGTTTGCGAGGTAAGGTGCTCTCAGTGCTTTGATCACATGATCAACAGCTGGAACACAGCTTACAGTACTCGCAGTGTATGGAACATTCCCATATTAGTAATGAATTGGGTATTTTACAACTTGCCAAATCAGGCATTTTATTTCTAAATTCAAAACGCGCGCTTATTATAGGACTTTATATTTTTGACGTCATCAAAAGTAAACGCACTTTTTTTAAATGGTAGTCAAACATTAAATTAAGAGGAAACGTGGATGTTACGTCTTTTGGCAAATCTATTAAATAATCACAAAAAAAAATTGACTAGTAGTCAAAATACCCAATCATAATAGTAGTTAAGGAATAGTGAGTGACCTATTTTTGCCCAGTACCCTTTGTACAGTAATATTATTAATTATTATGTATTTGTTTGGTTTTTATAGATTAGTTAGGTAGCATAGTAGGTATCTACTATCTTTTATGTGAGATTAAGGATTTCAAAGCATTTCATGCATATTTGCAGCGAGTTGAATAAGTGCTAAACAATATTCCTTTTTTCAGATCCTGAAAAATCCAGAAAAATTGCTCCATAATGGTGTTGTTGTTGAGAAGACTGTCAAAAAAGTGAGTAATTCTTTTACTAACAAAATGTCGCATCTCTGCCACATATATTTTTTCAATTATGAATAATGTTTTAGTCGGCTGTTATTTGTGTTGCAGTTATAATCGACACACAAACCTGGACCAACTTTCGCATTTTATAGTGTAGATATGGAAGCTGATTATTTATGAGTAAGGATTTGCATTTTAGTTAGGATCTGAATTAGGATAGATAGAATCAGACATCATAGCGATCATGTAGCCTAGTGATTAAGACTTGGGTCTCCTATTCAAACGGAATTCCAATCACGAATGCCGAGCATCATTTAACTTTTCGGCTATATACCTATGGGAATTTTAAATAATTATTTCAGTTGCTTTAAAGATGCATGCCCAGGTAACTGTGCTTGAACATATTGATACAAATAATGTGCCACTCCGCAAAATAGATACCCGATTATATCCACTGACAAGAGATAAAATTATGCTAGAGCATGGCAACAGGGGAAAGGAGAAGTATATCCCTGTTTGACTTGTGCATAGGACGTAGGTTTAAGTTTATTTTCATACCATTAAATTATAAAAAAGATGTCTCGAGCCAACTGGGACATCTAATCCTTTCCCCGTGGATAAATCTCCCCGCCCATGCTCGGCCTACTGTGCTCAGTAATAGGCTGCCAGCGACAAGATGAGATAACGATAATATAAACTCGTTTCGTCAACTTGAAAACCCTTAAACGCGACCATCAAAAGTGCGAAGTTCAGTTATCAAGGAGGCGCGGTCGCACGCCCCTTCTTTCATCATGTCATGGCTCCTAACTCTTATCAGCTGTTTATAAATACTCAGTGGAATACGCCGAG
Organism: Erebia epiphron; assembly: GCA_963932025.1. Classification (NCBI taxonomy): domain Eukaryota; kingdom Metazoa; phylum Arthropoda; class Insecta; order Lepidoptera; family Nymphalidae; genus Erebia; species Erebia epiphron. Next base: position 6,185,770 of record OZ009948.1, read on the forward strand.
ACTATGTCGCAGTTATAACTTATTACTTATTATGGAATAATATGTCGCTATTTAGATAGCAACGTATTATTCCATTCGAAAATACTTGTTTTTAAATAAACAAGTATTTTATTATGAAAAGTAATCGCACTATGCAAGTAAACATAATATATTGAGTATGAATTTGTGTAAATAAATCAACGTAGCAACATGATAACTCTAATTTTGTTTGTTTTTTTCAGTTTTACTTACCGTGAATAGGTATCTAGGTACTATGTATCATCCATTCTAATATTATAATGTCGGTCTAGTCGCTTATCCGATTTTGAGGCACGTCAACTGTAGATAGGTTGTTCTTGTATCCCGGAGGGGTACAAATGCAACTTTTGCAAATCAAAAGCGGGTTTCCACTTAAACTAAGCGGCAACTGGCTGAGCGGAACGGACTCTGTGTAGACAAAACTGTTTTTATCACTTCCAGTAACAAAATGTTTTAACAGTTGCCTCAATGAGCGAACTCATTTTGACTCTTTTCGCTAGCTTTATCGGTGAAAGTGCTTGTATTCAGTTTTATATTCTGCGAATTAAACCGAGTCCATACGGAGTTCGCCCCACTCGCGATGGAAATGCCGCTAAAAAAATTGTATATTTAAAAAACCGAATTCCACACACGCTCGTGGGTATCACCAAATCAAATCAAATATTTTTTATACAAGTGCAACACTTTTAACAAGTACTTTTGAATAGTCGAGCCGAAACACTTCCGACAATTTGATTTTCCTTATAATCATTCGTGCAGTAATCAGTAGATACAATACAATATTGTATACTTACTTAAAAAATTAGTCAGTCAATTACCTAGTTATGTCAGCTTTTCACGGCTCAACACTACCGTTTTAAAGGTTTTCAAATCCCTGCACCTACTTGAATAGTTTCTACGGACCGAATTACGGACCGCGCGTTTTAACCGCTTCTGTTGTAAGAAGCCTAAATATTTGATAAATGCCAATCACAGAGCAAAGTTCAGTTAATCGCGGAGGCGCGGCCGCAAGCCCCTATTTCATCATGCCGATAACACTGGCGTTTACCCAGAATTGATTATCATGAAAACTAGCAAAATTCTTGATCTAGCTACCCGGATCTGGTGTCTAAATCTTTATTTTTATTTTTAATATTATGAATGCGAAAGTTTGGATGGATGTATGGATGGCTGGATGTTTGTTACTCAATTACGCCATAACGGCTGAACGGATTTGGATTAAACTTTGGCACAGACATAGATTAGATAGTCTAGAATAACACAGGCTACTTTTTATTTTCCGCGGGAACCGAAAAACCTCAATCCACGCAAATGAAGTCGCGGGTAGTGAAATAGATAATACTAGCTCCATCCATCCATCTATACATCCATTCATCCATCCAACCTTTTACATTTATAATATTAGTATAGATAGGTATATTATAATGGCCGGCCCACGGTCTCCTCAATTGTGTACTATTAATCTCCTCTCAAAATGAGTAGGGTTTGGCCGTAGTCCACTACGGTGGCCGAGTGTAGATTGGCAACACACCTTCTGAGATATTATGAAACTCTTGGGCTTTCAGGTTCCCTAACCCCACGATTGTTTTCCTTCATCGATATAGCAAGTTTTAAGCATTTCTGAAAAGCTTAAAACACTCACAAAAGACAGAAAAATTTAAAAGTGCGCGCCCGAGGATCTAACCCCTGATAATAGGGATAGGAGACCGACGACGTCTAAACCACTACGCTATCAGCGCTGTTGTTGATTATCTATTTTAGATTACCTATTATCAAGGTTCAAGGTGACCATAAATATATTAGTGGTTCGCCCCGAACTGAGACCTCGCGGCACAGAGTACATTGAATATAGGGGTACTCGCGGTATCCATAAGCGCCATCTATTGACATCATTGTGAAGTTCTGTTAAAAATACTGAAGCTCATTAAAAATTATATAATTTCGTCTCCTTAAAATATTTATCTAATTTTAGTATTTGTTGTTCAAGTACAGGATATAATTCAAATAATTGATCAAGTTTCAGGCTCGGCCTTTCATAAAATTGAGAGTTCTGAGGTCAACTTTGGACGTTAGAAGATCTCCACTTTGAAAGCCCTCCATTTCGTCAATTCTAGGGGAAAAAATAAAAAAAAAACAAAAACCGGCCAAGTGCGAGTCGGACTCGCGCACTGAGGGTTCCGTACTCAAGAAGTAGGTACTGAAGCAAAACAATCAGGCAAAAACCAATATGTTCATTTGACGACGAGTACTTAGAAGAACTTGCGTTTAACCCTATCTTTGACGGTAATAATTACCTTTGTTATTGAACCGCAAAACTAACTTTGTTTGTAGAGGTTTACTGTTAATATCAAAAAAACTATGCTAGTTAGAGCATTGGCTATAGTTTTCCTGTAAAATATACATAAATTCCTATTGACCATAATTATTTCAGATTTTTCGATTGGTAAACTCCGGAGATAAGGGGGGGGGGAACGGTATTTTTTTAGACTTTTTCCCCGATAAATCAAAAACTATCATGACTAAAAATAATTAAAAATCTGTTTTAGAATTTACAAAGTAAACCCTTTCATATGATACCCCACACAGTACAGTTATTTCACTTTTAAATTTCAACCCGCCGATTTTCCCCCCTTTTTAAATAAGAACAAAAATAATTTCCAATTTTTTTTAATTCCAGTGTCTTTGGGCCACTAATATACACAACTATTCCAAATTTCATGTCGATAGCTTCGTTAGTTACTGAAATAATCGAGTGTGACGGACGGACAGACGGACAGACGGACAGACAGACGGAGAAAGTCGCACCATAAGGGTTCCATTTTACCATTTTGGTACGGAACCCTAATATATTTTTAAAAAAAATTTACTTCGTAGAGCCCCCTATAAAGTAAAAAATAAAGATTTTTATAACTTTTTAAGCCATATTCGGCTGGAGGCCATCGATTTTATAATTTAAATTTGAAATAATTAAGTTCAGTAATTCAGAAGTTATAAGGCTCTGAAAGACAGACGGACGGACGAACAAGTGCAAATTCACTCAAGTAGACTCAGAGACATTCGCTTCGCTCGGTCAATTATGGCTTCCCAGTTCGACCGCCTCGTGCGATCAAACTTTGGGTCGCGAACCCGGCTGCTTTGGCTAATGAGAATATTATCGTTATTTACTTATTTTAATTATTTACTGTTTAATTATATAAAATAAATATAAGTTCCTACTTACAAATAAATTGCTCAAACGTTAAAAAATACAATAACTATACTTACCTACTTATTTCCGAGTGACCAATGTTCTAATTATTACAATGACTAGTAAAATAAAACGTGATCTTTGGTCAGCACTTGCTAGTAATTTTGTTTATCGCTGCCCCTGCCCCCTTCTGAACTGTAGTCTGGGACATACCCTTTGTATCGATATCGGTTATTTTCCTCATAATTATCTAATAAAATATCAATATTCAAATTAGGTAGATAAGTATACGAATGAATTATATTCAAATATCAGTCTAACAAAACCCATTAAAATATTATACCAAAGTCTATGCAAAAACCTGATTAAGTTTATTAAGTAGGTACTATTGTTACTCAATCACGCCAGAACGGCTGAACGGATCTGAATGAAATTTGGCACAGAGATAGATTATAGTCTGGAATAACACATAGGCTAATTTTCATCCCGGAAAATTCAAGAGTTCCCGCGGGAATCAAAAAACCTCAATCTACGCGGACGAAGTCACGGGCATCAGCAACAATTTTTTTATTATTGCTACATAATATAATGTCGTAAGTCATTTATGTAGTTGCTACTTGCTACGCACAATAATATAAACACAATAACCTTTACCCATACAACCTTTGCCTTTTTATAGCTATTTCAATTAGTCGAAATTTAATACCAATATTAGATTTTATAACCAAACATTAGCGGTCTCGCCGAGTAGGATACGCTTAAGGTAACTTGCAAGACGAGATTTTTTCGAGAACTCGTTTGACACACCTACCTATAATTTGAAATGGAAACCTACCAGCTGCTTACTAAAAATAGGGCCAACTACATTGAGATTCATTAAATATTTATTGTAAGTCTAGCCTATAAATTATCATTATAAATAAATAAACCGTTTATTTGCTGGACACATTGTACAAATAAGATGACAAACACTAAATCTGACCAAACATGCTTCGTCATTACTAACGTGCAAATTAAAAATGAGTTTTGTTATAGTTGAAATTATTAAAAGCAATTCATAAAACCATAATCAGTTAGATTCATACCACAAAGATTTCTACGATCTAGATTTTTTTGTAGAAAAGACCATTTCTACGATCCAAAATATATTTTGTATCGTTCAAAGGCCTATTCCTCAATTTGAGCTTATCTCGCCTAATTCCTGCTTCGTTCATTCATTTTGTCGTCTTATCATCGCCTGTAAGCGTCCAAAAATGTTGGCTTGTAAAAGTCAGGGTTCTTCTACATTTTATTAGACTTAATCAACAGGGTTCTTCTAATTTTATTAGACTTTGGTAATTATGTATGAAAGTATTTATCCTGACTTGTGCCCCTTACTTTCCTAGCTTTTTGATGGGCAAGTTTAACGTTAACCACAACCCGTGCGATTCACCCTTAAAACACATTTCTTTGTCCCTTTACGCGTGGAATAGCAATGGAATGTTTATATAGTAGTCTTGTATTATTCCACTTGTTGTATTGACAAACAATTAGTTATTGATTTGTTGATTTGAATTGAACCGTGCGTAATGCGTATGCGCTTTTACACCAGCCGGTGCTTTGTCCAATAGTGAATGTAGACTTTAGTATGTATCTAGTTATCTACTTAATGGAGCTTCCTGCTCCGGGAACAAAGAACCGAATCTAGAAATACTGATGGCCTTCAAGACTGGTCATATAACTATTATTTATTAAATAGCTTGTAGGTAGAGAGGTACATAAAGTACCTACATTATACATACAAAACATTCTTGTTCTAACCTGAGCTAAAATTTATGAGAAGCAGTTACTTCATTACTTGAACGATCTGACGACCTATCTGCGGAGGTCCCAGGTTCGATGCTCGGCAGGAATTTATAATTTCTCAATTTTTTTCTGGCTTCGGCCGTGGCTAGTTACCACCCTACCGGCAAAGACGTGCTGCCAAGCGATTTATCATTCCGGTACGATGCCGTGTAGAAACCGATTAGGGGTGTAAGTTAATTATAACTGCCATGCCCCTAACAGGCTAGCCAGCTACCATCTTAGACTGCATCATCACCGTCCGGTGAGAACGCAGTCAAGGGCTAATTTGCAGTGGATAAAAAAGGGGCTAGTATAGTATTCTGCATTAACTAGAATTATTCTGCATTATTAGACAAAATCATTAGAAATTCCAGTCACGCCTGTAATATTATAATATGCGCTAACTAATGTTCTTGAATATGAAACTTTGAAATAACTCGATGGTCTAGTGATTTTAACGTAGGCGTCCTCAATCTTCGCAGATGAACTTTGTGGTGCTTAGGTAAAGGTAAGTAATCACGACATTCCGCGTTAAATAAAATTGTAAATCTATTGCCCAATGATGACGCTTTGGCTGGCAACAAGATTTCATATCAAATACTCATATCACCAAGTTCGCGTAGAAACATAATAACACGTAATATAACTACATATTTATGCGTTCGTGTCATGATAAAAACACACGTCACAAAACATATGAAAATAAAACAAACGTAGAAAAAAATTTAAATAGCAACTACTAGTACCTAGAGATAAGCCTGGAGAGTTATTTTCGGCCTTCGCAAGAATATTGCTTGATTACAATTTCTCTGGAGACGGCTGCGTTTTAGAATTTCCACGGAGAGGATTACTTTGTGCTCAAATCAGTAATTAATAGTCCTGGTGATGGTGTTTGTGTCCAGGATAGACATAGACAATAAGTCGCGAAGCTAACAAAGCAACAAATGGCGATTGACAGAAAACAACGTTATTCTTGTAGGTTCTTCAAAAATAACCTACAAGAAGAACGTCGGAATGGCACCTGAAGCTGCTGGAATTGTCGCAACTCCTACATTGAGAGAGAGGCCTCCTCAGACACAATGGGATCTTAAAGAGTTCTTCAAATGATAAAGATAGAGTTGTTCAGAGCCGCTGGAAAGCCGCTGGGAAGACCTATTTATCTTCGGTTGACGCAATTCAGCTACAATTTCTGCAACTTTATACATACCTAAAATAATCCTAGCTGAAATTATGTGTTTTTGTTATGATTACAATCTCATATTTGTGTTGCACATGTTACGTAGTCACTTTGGCACATGCACTTTTGCCACAAAAGATGTAAATGCAACGTATCATTATCAAAGCAATGATGACGCAATGCAACCTTGAGCTTTGATCGAACTGACGAAACCATGCCATACTGTTACAATCTAGTACTTACCTCTCTCACATACCTACTATCGAACGTAATTTAAGACATTGAAAACAACTAAATCAACTTGTTTTTTCTTTGTACCATAGAGGCTTCGCTTACGTCAGAGCCCCACCCGCGTTTTCCGCCAATCAGAGACTGCCATTCGCGCACTCCCACTCTATATAATGTGCGTGCATGTTTGAATTAGCACTAGTATTTCATAGATCCCCGTCATTTGTTCCTTTTCATTATTAAATGGGTGACAGATTCAACAAATTAAGATTTTTTAACTGGCTGATATTTCTGTTCAGTTTCAGTAATTTGGATAAAATTTAGTTTTTTTTTTAATTTTACCGAAAAAGTATTTTTAATTTTAATCAATTTAAATAAATAGTATACAAGATGCTGAATATTAAATCTATCCCAGAAGACTATGTTAGAAAGGCTGCCCAGTAAGTTTTAATATTTTATTCAAAAATATTTTTCTCGCTATTTTTAAAAGTTTTCGCAATATTTTAATGATCTATAAAGACCTAATTCCATATAAATGTTATTGATTAAAGTTATTTTCCAAAAACACATCTTAATCGTCAAGGCAGTTTCGAATTATAGGCAGTTCAAAATATTCAATCAACAAGGCATTTAAATTAGCAAGTTGATATATTTTTTTTATTAAAACAATTAACAACAGCAACAGATTGTCACAGGGAACGATGGGGCTGACGTTCTTTGTTTTGTGAAGAAAAGCCCCCAAATAAATCAGATTAAAAAAAAACAGTACCTAACAGATTAATAGTGTCAAATTCGCAAACCGATCACTTACGAGAAAGCCAAAAGAGGTTTTTTCATTAAGTTTTGGTCTTATTAGTTTAATTTTACAACTTTACTGTTGTTTAAATTCCTGTACTAAATCATTTTTTGAAATATCCAATTTCGTTTCATACACTTATTTAATTAAGAGTTTTCCTGTACTGATCTTTTATCCTCATGTTTAGTTTATCCTATGATCACTTTAAAGCTGAAGCAAGAATATTTTTCAAAATAAATAAATTTTTACAACGTTTATACTTTTTACATTTAAATTAAAAATATCGTCAGCTTAAGTGCCTGTATTCATAAGATCACGTAGTATGTTAGGCAGGTTTTTTAACTGGTGTTATTTTCCTCAGATGTGCGCAAGTGGCACTGGGTTGCAGCAGGGCGGCGCATCAGGCTGCTCTGCGCGGATCCACCAAGCTAAACCCTCAACTCGCTGCTTTGACTCCCAAGGTACGTGGCCAAGATCCAGCCTATAAATCGTTTTAATATTAACCTATAAATCAGAATAGCTTATTTTGTAAGTATGTATTTCAAATAATTTTAAAAAAAAAGTTCATTTTTGTTTTACTATTGATCCAATTTCAGTGTTAGTAGTAAAATCTTGAGTCTTGTCCAATGTCCCGGATTTGTGATTTAAGCCATGGCCACCCCCTAGCCTCTCCATACAGAATGTCACCGAATTGCGGTATTAAATAAAATGTAGGTACATTATCATAATGTGCTAAGCAAAAAAACCGGCCAAGTGCGAGTCGGACTCGCGCACCGAGGGTTCCGTACTCAAGAAGTAGGTATAATTACCTTTGTTAATGAACCGCAAAACTAACTTTGTTTGTAGAGGTTTACTGTTAATATCAAAAAATTAAGTTTGTTGTATGGGAGCCCCCCTTTAATATTTACTTTATTGATATTTAATTATTTATTTTGAAAGGTAATATACAAGTTAATATTCTGTGAAAATTTGAACCGTCTACCTGTTACCGTTTTTAATATTGAGCAAAAAATACGAAAAAAACACGTTTATTGTATGGGGACCCCCCTTTATATATATATTTTTTTAATTTTTAGTATTTGTTGTTGTAGCGGCAACGGAAATACATCATTTGTGAAAATTTCAGCTTTCTAGCTATCACGGTCTATGAGATACAGCCTGGAGACAGACAGACAGACAGACAGACAGACAGACAGACAGACAGACAGCGGAGTCTTAGTAATAGGGTCCGGTTTTTACCCTTTGGGTACGGAACCCTAAAAAAGAGTTCAAGTACCCGACTAATAACAATTATTAATAATCAATTTGATGTAGATTGTATTTTAAGTAGGTAGTAGGTACCTACTTAATTACCTACTTATATAGTGCTAGCCTAAATGCCTATTTAAAAAAAATTACATAGACACACTGTCAGATTAGATAGTTGGTTTAGTAGAAGAAATAATAATTTGCCATTACACATGTATTCGTAACGAAAACGTAATGAAAGGATAGATCTCGTAATACATCTATTTCATTAAAATTAATTTAAATTTCATCCTCACCACCGGGATGCCTGGTCTTATTCCACCTCCCGTTAATCCAGGTCCTTTCTGCCACATACCTGCAAATTATGGAACCAGCTTCCATCTTCTGTGTTCCTTCATGATTCTTCAAATGACTGATTTTAAACAAAACAAATATCTCAAAAGCCGGCAACGCATTGGCCGCCTCCTCTGGTGTTGCAAATTTTCATGGGCGGCAGTAATCACTTAACATCAGGTGACCCCCGCCTGCTCGTTTGTTTGCTATATTTAAAAAAAAAATAAGAATTACATAATTATTTATTACATGTCCATAGGTCCGTGCGTTCGTAGAGCGCAGCGCAGCGCTATGCGAGCCGGAGCACGTGCACGTGTGCGATGGCTCCGAAGCCGAGGCCAGTGCGCTACTGCTCCTGATGCATCAGCAGGGCACCGTCAAACCCCTGCCCAAATATGAAAACTGGTAAGAACTTGGTGCCGGGATTTAAAGTAGCCTATGTCCTTCCCCTGTATACAAACTATCCCTATACCAAATTTCGTCAAAATCGGTTTAAGAAATATTTTTATGATTCGCGCGGGAACTCTTGAATTTTCCGTTTCCAATAAGTAGCCTATGTCCTTCCCCAGGATACAACCTATTAAGCACCTAGGTACTCTTTATAAAAGGCAGATTTAATTTTCGAGATTTGTATTTTCAATTTGACTGTTCCAACATACTTAACTTAATATTATAAATGCGAAAGTTTTGATGGATGTATGGATGGATGGATGTATGGATGTTTCTTACTCAATCACGTCCCAACAGCTTAACGGATCTGGCTGAAATTTGGCACAGAGATAGATTATAGTCTGGAATAGCACATAGGCTACTTTTAATCCCGGAAAATTAAAGAGTTCCCGCGGGAACCACAAAACCTCGATCCACGCGTACGAAGTCGCGGGCATCAGCTAGTGATATTATAAATGCGAAAGCCAGTTTATTTATTGGTTTGTCCTTCAATCACGGAGCAACGGATCGACGTAATTTTTGGCATGGGTATAGTCGAGGACATGGAGAGTGACATAAGCTACTTTTTATCCCGGAAAATTGAGGAGAAAACTTATTTCACGCGGATGAAGTCGCGGGCATCAGCTAGTATCAAATAAATCACTTGTTTCCAGCTGGTTAACCCGCACGGACCCAGCGGACGTGGCGCGGGTGGAGTCCAAGACGTTCATCTGTTCAGAGCACGAGAGAGACGTGGTGCCCGTGGCGCGCGCCGGGCAGAAGTCCGCTCTGGGCAACCACATCACGCCCCATGATTACGACAAGGCCGTGGCCGAGAGGTTCCCTGGATGCATGAGGGGTGAGTGGATAATAGTTATTTGTGTTATATGCGGCCAAAGAAAATTTTTGTTCGGATTCTAAAGTAGAATCCTGAGCGTAGCGCGGAATTCAATATTATACAAAAATTATAATAATAAAATTTGCCCCGAGTGACACACACTATTTTTCATCATTATACGTATGAGAAAAAGCTAGGAGTATCAACCTACTATGTATGGACATTACCTATACGTTTAAGCCCCAATCAGAAGCACGAACGCGGACCAATCAGAACAGAGAAATGAAAAGTCCCATGGGCCTAAAAATTACATTTTGCTCCCGCTATCCTCTGAAGCCAATATTCGTTTTTCGAATAGGTATGATGAAAAAAATGTTCTCCAGAGCTGCTCCCCCGATTGTGAAAGGATCGTGATCGTAATCGTTTGTCAAACGTATAATCCGACCAGTGCACCCCGATTGTGTAAGGAAATCGTAATCGTTTGTCAAACATATAATACGACCTGTCGACCTAAGGAATTCATAGATGCCTGCGCGTCAAAAAGCATGTATGAACTCCATAAACAGTATCGAGTATAATACGTTTTAAGCTGTCAAATGATTAGGATTTGCTTACACAAATAGGCCTCTGATTTTCAGGTACGACACACTTTCAATCCTAACCACAAAGAATCTTAGCTGAGACTATAAACAGTGCGGGAGATAAATTAATGCACAGTAACTAAGTAATTATTAGTAGAGTTTCGAGAATTCCCGGGAAATCGTGCCTTATTCGACATGAGAAGAATGTCAATGAAAGAAGAATATGTTAATCACTATTGAGTGCGCAAACACATCCCGTGCTCTGATGAGAAATTAGAATTTCTTCACGATGTTTTCCACAAGTTGTTTAAAAACGCAAATAACTAACTCCGAAAGGTTAGAAGTGCGTGCTCCAGGATCGAGCCTTCGAACGTAGAAACGCCAACGTTTAATACTGTGTACCACTAGGTTATCATCTCTTAAAAATGTATACTTTGCATATTATAAAGGTTTTGTTTGTCACAGGACGTACCATGTACGTGATCCCGTTCTCCATGGGCCCTGTTGGATCTCCGCTCTCCAAGATCGGCGTGGAAGTGACCGACTCGCCGTACGTTGTCTACTCCATGCGCGTTATGACCAGAATGGGTAAGCTTTAATCTTCGAGTCTTATGCTGAGATCTATAGAGCGTACTTTGACTTGGTTCTGACTTTACTCAGAGTTAAAACGAGATGGACTTATGTGAGTAACATAAATCTGTCTCGTTTTTACAATGTCTTAAGTCTAAACAAAGTCAAAGTTCGCTCTATAGATCTCATAGTTATCTTGCTTTTAGCTTGAAAATGCCTTACGTTTTTCTTGATTTTTTCCGACTTTGATACAGTTTGCGTCAGGTAAAAAGACGACATTGAAACAAATGTTTCCGACTTTCTTCTGCGCTGTAAGCGACAGTTTGACTAACGAACCAATCACATGGCAGCAAGGAAAGTCCCGCCGTCGTGCCTTACTTTGAATGAGGAAATATATATCGATACTTAAACCTATTGATTATAGATATAGGCAGATAGGTAAAGTCAAAACTCTTTTATTCAGACGCAAAATTGTAGGTACTTACCTAACTACTACTGTGATTAATCCAAATTAAACTTTAACATTTAAATACCTTTTCATGGACGAAATTATATTCTCAGTGACTGTACTAAATGACTTATACCTACCCTAGCTTCAAGCTCTGTAGTCTGTACACGGAGCTTGAAGCTAGGGCAGGCATTAGTTAGAATAGGTACCTATCTATTTACAATGAAAAATGAGCATTTACGTATTTCCATTTGGGTAAGCGGTGCTTTTATGCCTCTATAAACTGCACGGCACTGTATATTCTGTGACAAGGGTTGTCCAAAATTTGATAGAATATGTTTTCAAATCGCTCAGGCAGCAAAGTGTTGGACGCCCTCCGCAAAGACGAGCATTTCGTCCGCTGCCTGCACTCGGTGGGGCGCACGCACGGGGCTAGCACCACCGGCTGGCCTTGCGACCCCCCACGCACCATCATCTTACACCGACCCCTTGACAACGAGATCATAAGCTATGGTAAGCTTTTAACTGTTATATTATAACTGTTCTTCGATTTTGTCATCGTATCTGGATGAAATTATATGCTATTCCACACTATAATCTATCTATGTGCCAAACATAGATAGATTATAGTCTGGAATAGCACATATCTAGGCTACTTTTTATCCCGGCAACTTAAAGAGTTCCTGCGGGAACCAAAAAACCTCAATCCACGCGGACGAAGTCGCGGGGCATCATCAGCTAGTAAAAAATAAACAAAACTATATTTTACATTTCATAAGTTACTTATACAGGCGACCTACGAGTAAACATACAAGTGCAATCGCCTAGTTATAGCTTTCTGGCTAGAACAATGATCGATATTGCTAAAAAATCTATGCGTGACAGACAAAAAACGCCGCGAAACAATAGTATAGTCTAAGGAGATACTCTTACGTTCTTTCTTCGACGGAGGCGTCGAGACTGAACGGACATCTACAGATTTCGCGGATAAGCGGTCATAAAATGCTTATTTGTGTGTCTGAAGAAACGACTTTAGACTAGCCTCACTAAGCCGAGAAGTTCATAGCTACCTGTCTCCCTATATTTTTCTTTCTCCGCTATAGGTATTTTAATTCTGATTGTCACATTAATTTTCTTACACAGGTAGCGGATACGGAGGCAACAGTTTGCTTGGCAAGAAATGCTTTGCGCTTCGCCTGGGATCCGTTTTGGCAAGACGTGAGGGTTGGCTGGCTGAGCACATGCTGGTAAGTGTTAATTCCAATCAATTTTAAAATATTGAAGCTCGAAATATGTCTTAGTTTGGACCATGTTAAATAGATGTGTAAAAATCCGGCTCGAAGGACCAGAGAAGTCTCAATCAAAGGAATAACTGATCCAAAATTTCTATTATATGATTAAAGGTAGATTTTTCGTTAAATTAATGTGATTGATTTATAATAAACATACTTAGGTACCGTTATTAGTGACCTTTTAAAGTTATGCATGTCGATCTCTAGAAGACCTTTGTGCGTCCAATACTGGACATACGAGAGAGCATGTCACCAAACACGGTCTTCCGAAGATCTCCAGAAGTAACAAAATCAATTTTGATTGCCACACAAAAGATTTGCCTATTCAACCTGTATTTCTTTCTCTAGATCGTGGGTATAACGGACCCGAAAGGCCGCAAGCGTTACATCGCAGCTGCCTTCCCCTCAGCCTGCGGGAAGACCAACCTAGCCATGATGACTCCTACACTGCCGGGTTATAAAGTCGAGTGTGTAGGAGACGATATCGCGTGGATGAAGTTTGATAGCAACGGCGTATTGAGGGCGATCAACCCTGAGAATGGATTCTTTGGAGTTGCACCAGGTAAATAAATATTTCATCAATAATGCTTTCATAGATCAGTCATCATTTCCTTCTATGTTGTACTAGATGATGCCCGCGTGAATTTAGTTTTGTTATGCCCGCGGGAACTTGTAATTTTCCGGTAATAAAGGTAGCCTTTGTCCTTTCCCGGGATATAACCTATCGCTACACCAAATTTCATCAAAATCTGTTGAAAAGATGGGCCGTTAAAGCATAGCAGATAGACTGACGGACACACTTTCGTATTTATATTATTATAGTATGGACTTTTTCTATCTCGCACATCTCTGATGGAAACTGGAAACGTACCCTAAGGGTTCCTTTTTTACCATTTTATTAGACAGACACACTTTCGCATTTATAATATTAGTATGGATTTAGGTTGAACATTTTCTCAATTACTTGAAACGAACATAACTAAAATGCTAATTACACCACATTTTTCCTCAGGAACCTCAACCTCAACCAACCCCATAGCAATGGCGTCAATCTTCAGTAACACAGTGTTCACGAATGTAGCGGAGACAGCAGACGGCGGAGTATGGTGGGAGGGCATGGGCAAAGCGCCTGAAGCCTTGATCGACTGGAAGGGACAGCCCTGGGATCCCAGCAAGAAGACACCTGCAGCTCATCCTAACTCTAGGTACTATGAGCTTAACAGACCTTGACTCCTTCAACTCTAACTTTAAACCTGATACAGCAGGGTAGATAATTCCACCTAAAAGGAGAGTTGGAAACCGAGGCACAGTTAATTTTGGATTGATGGATTTCCATACCTAAAGATGTGGGGAATCAGGTTTTTCCGGTTGTAAATTAATAATTTATATGGCCTTTATGATAAACTGTTGGTTTTTTTAGATATGGAAACGCGCATAAAAAATAACAAACTGTTTTAAATATTTGTATGACCTATGGTCGATGATTTATTCCACACTGTTTTTGTTGTTTGTTTCAGCAACATTCTAAAAAATTTGATGTATCTTATATTTAAGAGGACCCTGTTTAATATTGTCATATCTTTCCCAGATTCTGCACTCCAGCAGAACAGTGTCCAATCATAGACGGAGATTGGGAAAGCCCTGAAGGAGTTCCTATATCAGCGATCCTACTGGGAGGGAGACGGCCGGCTGGCGTGCCATTGGTGATAGAAGCGAGAGACTGGCAACATGGCGTGTTCATGGGGGCAGCCATGAGGTCTGAAGCCACGGCGGCTGCGGAGCATGCTGTAAGCATTTTGATTCCACCATAGATTTTAGGACTGTTGTTTTCTTAATGTTGTTCTTTGTTGAAGGGCCAAGGAGGTAAACTTCCCCCCTTTTTTCCTGTAGATAAGTCAAATCGTAGCAGGTATAGGCTTCCTATATGAGACTCAAACTTTACTAACCTGTTATTCCGTACCCCACGTAATACGGTACTACCTCAGGAATAGCATTTTGTGTGACAGAAAACTTCTCTTTGAGTAAATGTGTTTCTATCATAGTACTGTACAATCATTTTATTTCATCAAGATCCTCGCTTCATGCTTTTTTAATTTCGATATGTGATTGTGAGATTATCTTTTCTAGCTCTAATTTTGAGGATCTAAGTACCTACTTCGATAAATTTAAATTACTGAAATTCAACCATCTTATTAGATAACCAATTATAATTTTGTTCGAAACTCTTTGGAAACAGACTTTTCTTAAAATGAATACTGTTTTCAGGGCAAAGTGGTGATGCACGATCCATTCGCTATGCGGCCATTCTTCGGCTACAACTTCGGGGACTACCTCCGCCACTGGCTCTCCATGCCGCAGGCTGGGCGGCGCATGCCCAAGATCTTCCACGTCAACTGGTTCAGGAAAGACGAACAGGTAATATATAGCGAGAGATTGCCACCACAATCCTACCACGTTATTTCCTACCAGTCGTTCGACAGAGCGATGCTGCGGGGGGAGAGAGAAGAAGGTAGAGAAGTGACAGAGGAAACTGACAGACTGACACAGTAACAAATGACTGAATTTCAATACAAAATGCTGTCACTCTAATGTCAAATTTTTTATTTGTACGCACTGTTTTCAACCCTGTCCCCACTACCAAAGGTTAACTGGAAGAGAAAACCTCTAGGTATTAAGTTCGCCTTTGTGCATTGTAATGTACCTACTTATGTGCAATTTCAAACAAACAAACAAAATTTGTATGCAGTTTCCTACCTTGTAAGTTGTAAACCATAGGTCATAACGCTGTATAGCCGGGTCTATTTGTATGAACGTCGGTCCACTGTATGAATATCATGATGCGATAGTTGTGTACACTTTTCTATAGCATTTAAGCGTAACGTATAGCGGTTATGCAAGGGGCGATTTCCCCGTGCGAATTACACGCAACCGCATTGCAAATGCGATGCAAATTCAGTGCTGTAAGAGGTCCAACAAAGATCAAAGAGAGATTTCCAGCAATCTTTGCCATGCTAGAATGGTAAATGACCATACTTTTATTACAATGAATAATCATTAAGTTCAAGAAATGCTCTAAAACGGCAATATTTTTTCTCAGGGCAAATTCCTATGGCCAGGCTTCGGCGAGAACTCCCGTGTATTGGACTGGGTGCTGCGCCGCTGTGACGACGAGCCATGCCACGAGTTCACCCCGCTCGGCCTCGTGCCGGCCCCGGGTGCTCTGAACACCACCAACTTGGACGCTGTTAACATGAAGGAACTCTTCAGTATACCGAAAGACTTCTGGATGCAGGAGGTAAACAAAATGTATTTTTGGAACTTTCTATACGGTCTATGAGGATGATTTTTAGGGGCGCAAGGGCCCAGGATCATGGTTGATTTATTACTACTTATTAAACCTACAAATAGGTATAATCATACTAATATTATAAATGCGAAAGTCACTTTGTTTGTTGGTTTGTTGGTTTGTTGGTTTGTTGGTTTGTTGGTTTGTCCTTCAATCACGCCGCAACGGAGCAACGGACTGACGTGATTTTTGGCATGGGTATAGTTGAGGACCTGGAGAGTGACATAGGCTACTTTTTATCCCGGAAAATTAAGGAGTTCCCGCGGGAATAACAAAAAACTTAAACCACGCGGACGAAGTCGCGGGCATCAACTAGTATAATAATATTTGAGAGCCCAAAAATCTTTATTTTTTTCTAAAAAAAGTATTAAAAGGGAGACCCGTTTTCAAACGTTTCGAATGGTATCAAACATTAATGCTTTTTCAGAAATACTGATTCCCATGATAATATCAAACTTCCAGGGGGTTAAAATAAAACCGTGGAATTTGAAAACCGTAATTATTTGGCTCAAAAAGGTTTAGAATATTAGAAAAGTATTAAAAGGAAGACCCGTATTTGAGGAGGCCCGTTTTCAAACGTTTCGAATGGTATCAAACTTAAGAGTTCCTTTCAGAAACACTGATTCCCCTAATAATATGAAATTTCCAGGGGTTAAAATAAAACCGTGGAGAGATTATAATCTTCGAGGGAAGATTATGATAAGCTACCAACGTCACCAATTGATTTGATCTCTGTACTTTAAATTACGTCTTCTTTTTCCAGGCTGATGCGATAGAGAAATATTTCAAAGAAGAAGTCGGCGACGACCTTCCAAACGAGATGTGGGATGAACTGAACAAACTTAGGAAGAATATTCAGCAGTCATAAACCAAAGAGATCATAGTCAACTTCGCGATAGGGAATAAGAATGAATGAAGATTATTTCAAACTAGCTCATGCCTTCTGGGGGATCTTTAAGAAGATATCTTGTTGATGAAAAATATTTAGTATTAATAAGAGGTCAAGAAGGAAGGTAAGAAAATCAATTCAAATTAAGTTAAGAATTTAAATACATTATGGAACCAATTAATTAAGAAAGTTATAGAAGATTTAGACAAATAGATAGTTCTATGCTTTTCTTAGAAAAAAAGTTTGTATTTCCATTTTTTAAGTAACCAATTTGTACTGCGCTATATATAAAGTAAGTAAGTATTTTTCTTAGTGCTAGACAAAATACCTCTTATTCTTTGTATTATAAATCATATTTTAGTCAGTTTTCGAATACATTTCTTTAGAGTATGAGTATTTGTAAAAGTAAAACGTAAAGATTAGTAATGGAATAAAAATGATTTTTCATTCTGGCGACACTATTTCATGATGTATTTCGTTATTTCATGACGACTTAGAAAATGTTAGTAAGAGGCTGTGCTTATTAGGCTAAAGTGTGATAGATGGATATTTTAATTATAATACTTAATTATTAAATGATTTTATGTAAATACTCTCTAGAATAATAATAAATGTACTGAATTTTAAATCAGTGTTTTAATTTTAGCCCTTTAGTGCATAAGAATTTGATTTATATTAAACTAGCTGATGCCCGCGACTTTGTCCGCGTGGAATAAGTTTTTTAAAAATCCCACGGGAACTCCTCAATTTTCCGGGATAAAAAGTAGCCTATGTCACTCTCCAGGTCGTCAAACATACCCATGTAAAAAATTACGTCGATCCGTTGCTCCGTTGCAGCGTGATTGAGGACAAACCAACCAACCAATAAACCAACAAACCAACAAACAAGCACACATTCGCATTTATAATATTAGTATGATTATTAATCACTAGCTGATGCCCGCGACTGTCCGCGTGGAATAAGTTTTTTTTTTGCAGGAAATTCTTAATTTTCCGGGATAAAAAGTAGCCTATGTCACTCTCTCATGCCAAAAATCACGTCGACCCGTTGCTCCGTTGCGGCATGATTGAAGGGCAAACCAACAAACCAACAAACAAACACACTTTCGCATTTATAATATTATAGTATGACTATAGCTGATGCCCGCGACTTCGTCCGCGTGGTTTAAGTTTTTTGTTATTCCCGCGGGAACACCTTAATTTTCCGGGATAAAAAGTAGCCTATGTCACTCTCCAGGTCCTTAACCGTGCCAAAAAACACGTCGATCCGTTGCTCCGTTGCGGCGTGATTGAAGGACAAACCAACAAACCAACCAACAATCACTTTCGCATTTATAATATTAGTATGATTACCTGTGTAGTGAAATTTGAGAGTGCAAAATGTTGGGAAATTGTAAAAAAAGGTCGGGGATCCCCAAATGTAGTATTAGAATTATTTTATTTGATTTATTAGCCTTTAAATGAGGTATATGCCAGTGTTGCCAGTATCAAAAAAATCGTCTCTTAGCTTTCACTATACAGTTTCAACCTATAAGTACAAATTCTACACTTCGGCTGTGAACTATAGGATGGGCCTAAAACCGATATGGGTTTATTATGTCCAAAAATTCTTAGCACTAATTGCACTACAGATCGATTCAGCTTGCTGAACGGACGCGTATGTATAGAAAACACCAGTTTCGTATGTGTTTCGTTGTGTGCAAACCCTATGTACGGCCGCATCGCGATGGGCTAAGCAATCCAAAGCTAAAACTTAGACTTTTGCCTAACGAGTTTTCAGGACAGTGTACTTGTGCCTAAATTTCCAGTCCAAAGCCGAATTAGTAAAATAGTTTTCGGCTTTAGACTAGGCAATCCTGAACTACGTATTTGAGTTTTCAGTCTAAACCCTGGACAAAAGCTGAATACATGCAATTAGCCCCGGGTGAAGTACCTCATTGTAATTCGATCGAGAGGAACATGGACTCAAAATGAAAATTCTAATTTCTAATAATAAGATACTTATAGTTTTAATAATAGAATGTCGGTAGGTATAACGATCATATATTATCACTTCATATGTTTCGCTGAAAACACCCGAACTCCATCCTGTGTGGAAGCCCGCGCATATTTTGTTAGCAATGCGTTCACATTTAATTTCTCCGTTGCATACAACCTGAAAATAACATTTAAAAGTAACTAAGTACAACATCCTCAAATTGAAACTATTTTAAATTCTATGAAAAAAGGAGCGCCGATGGAATTTCATTTCGTAAGGTGTATAGTTAGGTGGTTAAAATTTTAGAACGCAATTGAATTTGTCGCCTATTCTAATTTACTCGTTGTCCTAAGTGAGCGACAGAAGCGACGCCAGGCGAAGCGACGCGATACGACGCCATAGAAAATTACAAACTTATCTACGTGACAAAGTAGACCACGTGGAGGGTCAGCTACTGTTTGATACTGTCGCGTCGCGTCGTATCGAGTCGCGGTTTCGCGTTTGTCGCTCACATAGGACAACGGGGGAGGTACAACCTGATGCGACTGATAGCATACATATAATATTTACTACCAATTGGTAGTGTTTGAACAGCAAAAAAACATTTTTTTACCATTCCGTGTAAGAATGGCCCTAAAACGTTAAATTTAAATTACGTACAAACGATATTTAACTTACTGAATGTAAGGTGAAATTTCATCGACAGTCCACTTTGCTTTCGTCTGGAACAGAACCTTGAACCGCTGGTTTATATCCTCAGGCAGGTCGCTCTCCGCGAATCCCCACACCACTTGAGGTGTGGTAGTTTTATCTATTAACGCGATGCCAGACAATAGAGATTCCTGTAAAAGAAATTGACATCTTGGTCGAAACAGAAAACGCATTTTGGAAAACGCCTAAATCCATCCTGGACAACAATATTTGAAGAAGTCGACGGTTACAGTAAAATATTACAACATTAAATATATCTGTGTCATATTTCGTTAAAATCGGTTGAACAGATGCGCTGTGAAAACATAGCAGGTCACGATAGCAGATAAACAGACAGACACACTTTCGCACAGATGATTTGAAAATAATAACAAAAAATATATAGTACCCATGAGTAGGTAAGTCTAAACTTACATCCGTAGTCATTCCTTCAGGCACTGAATCGCGCCACGCTTGCAGGAATTCCGATAAATTGAATTTCCCAGCACTTTTGAGCAATACTCTAGCCAAGAACTGGCAAACTTTATCCTGTTTATACTGATAATACTGCACACCATCTTCTACCATCGATTCGTTAGTATAGAACCCGAACATGGCTTCCAAAATACTGGCAGGAACTAAGTCTTTTAAACTGTCTAGCGTTGCTTCTTTAGATATTTTGTCTAATGACCAAGAATTTTCATCGATTAAATCGAGCATGTACGACAAAACTCGAAACTCATAGTCGAATTCTAGTAATCTGTAGTAATTGTCTATTTTTATTGCTTGTATCTTAACCAGTTCTTCATCTAATTCGGTTTTGGATGCTTGCGTTTGGTCGAATATGGATTCATAGGTTTGTAATTTCGATTTGTCTACAGCATATTCTAGTTCTGGTCCACGATATCTTGTTGGTTCGAGAAGTTTCGTTAATTTTGATAAACGTGGCTTGCAAGGCTTCAATTCATAATATGTAAAGAATGTGCTTGTAATGTCTTTATGTACGATTTGTCTGGGCGGTTTCCCATCATCAGAGTCTGCAGATTTGTTTAAGCTAGTGTTAGATTTATCGAAAGACGTATCCGAGTCGTCTTCTATGGAGTTATTGGCGATTGTTTCATCAAGACCCGTGGACGCAGCGAATAATAACTCAGGAACTAATAGAAGACTGTTCGAGGTCTCCGCTTCTTTGATATCATAGGTTTTATCATTCGTGCATAAAACTGCGTTTTCGTCTGGATCACCTATAAATTATTTCAAGTCAGAATTACCACAACACCATTTTGACTTTCGACCCATTGCTGGCCGACTACTGAGCACGGGTCTCCTCCCAAAATGAGAAGCTATAGTCCACTATGCGGGCCAAATGAGGATTGGCTAACTTGAAAATATTATGGGGACTCTCAGGTTTACTAACGGTATTTTCTTTCACCTATAAAGCAAGCGATATTTAATTGCACACTACTGTGAAAAATTGTGCTCCAACCAATTTAATCTATCTATCTATCATTAGGATGATTTAAACCCCGAACCCGTCAAAACACAAGTTTAGAACCCCGGCCCTCCCGAATAGGAGATCGCAGTCATAACGATTTAACTATCGCCTCTTCAACAAGTACAACAAGTAACAATGACAAACCTTTAAATAGCAATTGATTTCCTGCTTCGATTTCTTTCAACAAATTATCATCTAAAAGCATAAGTCTTAAGTTATCGTTCTGCTGACTTGGATCTGGAAACTTCAGTATTTGTGTAACCTCGGTCAACTCGGATTCATGAAGTTTTGCTGTTTTAATTGTCTTCCTGACATCTTCTGGATTTCTTTCTTGGCTAGAACAAACAAAAACCGGCCAAGTGCGAGTTGGACTCGCGCACCGAGGTTTCCGTACAAACCTGTAGGTATATAAGTAAAAGTTATAGTATTTTTATTCCACTTATCTATTTTAATTTCAATTTAATACCTCTACGCGTTCAGGCGGAAAGGGGTTTAAAATTATTAAAATTATTTTTATTATATGATGTAATTAAATGTTTTTTGCAATTTTTCCTTTATGTGTGCTATAAGACGTTGCTTTGTACTTAATTTCAAAATTCTGAGTTCACGGAAAGTATCCTGTAGGTTTTGATTCCCTTGCGAGTGTCGAAAAATTTGCAGCATAAACGGCTGTATCTTTTAATTGCGTTGGATTTGAAGTTTGATTTTTCACACCTCCAAGGGACAGTAGTTTGTTACAGCTTAAAGGTATTATAGACCTGAGTATTTTATATGAATTTCAATTTAATACCTCTACGCGTTCATGAGGAAGCGGATAGTAAGTTTAAAATTATTAAAAATTATATGATATATATATTATATGATGTAACTAAAAATTTATGTTTTTCGCAATTCTTCCTATATCTGTGCTATAAGACGTTGCTTCGTACCAAGTTTCAAGATTCTGAGTTCACGGGAAGTACCCTGTAGGTTTTGTTTCCCTTGCGAGTGTCGAAAATTAGCATAAATATATTTTTATTATATGATGTAACTAAAAAATTATATTTTTCGCAATTCTTCCTATATTTGTGCTATAAGACGTTGCTTCGTACCAAGTTTCAAGATTTTGAGTTCACGGGAAGTACCCTGTAGGTTTTGATTCCCTTGCGAGTGCGAGAAAATTCGAAAATTTGCAGCATAAACGGCTGTATCTTTTGATTGCGTTGGCTTAGAAGCTTGATTTTTTCACAGCTCCAAGGAACCGTAGACCTGAGTATGTGATATGAATTTCAGCGTGATACCCTCCATGCGTTCCTGAGAAAAAGGGTCTTGACACACAGACGGACGGACAACGAAGTGATCCTATAAGGGTTCCGTTTTTTCCTTTTGAGGTACGGAACCCTAAAAAATACATCAAACCGGAAAATAACCCAGGACCTCTTTTTGCAAGAAAAGTAATTCCATCGCACATTTTGCCATTCAGCGTGGCAATGCTGCAAGTCTGATACCATAGATAATACACTATATTGTCTGATACCTTTGGTCTGGTACCTTTGGTCCAGGGGCAACCAGGGGTGGTCTTTTTGATTAGGTTTTTATTTTTATCTTTTGTTAGTAGGTATATTTAAGGATTAGTTTTAAAATTTTGGTAGAAGTTCAACACAATGGCAACATTTTATATAAAAACCACATTATCTATGGTACCAATGACAGCCGTCATTTACATCTGACTTTGACATTTTGATTTCGATCAGAGACAAGTTGATTTCGATTTTCAACCTTCATAAAATTGTGCGTGATTGCAAATCACGAAATTATTAGAATAGTTTACTAGTTTAGAAAATTTAGTGTAACATAATCGAAAATGTCGTTATTTAGTGATATACTACCCATAAATAAGAATGAAGAGAAGAAGCAGGCTCAAGCGAGCGCGAATCTTTCGCCATACCTAAACTTTGACCCGAACTATATACCGAAAATGCAGCCAGAATTCCTTTACCCTGATGAAAGTCATATGTCCTCAACTGCCAGACGGTCTAACGTAGCCCTACCTATTATTGGAATGTCCTTTATGACAGGATCAAGTAAGCAAATGATAAATAACCTCAAAATTTACATAACAATTTCGTGCTTTGTTATTTGGTTAATAGGTATTTCATATTAATGAGATTCCAGTCGGAAATTCCACCAGAAAAAATAGAATATATATATATATTCTGAATTTGTTCATCCTTTGCAGAAGTATAAAAGAAACAGCTGTTATAAATTATTCCTCTTTCCTCACATAATATAAACTTTAAACTCTTGTGCTAGAAGTAGAAACAAGACCAAGTGATTTTAACCCTTTGGCTAGGGCTACCCTGTTAACTGTGAAGTAACGCTTTAAATTATAATACCTTGAAGCAACCGAGGTTCGCTTAGTATGTTTTATCTCTGTGGGATCTCAGAACCCTATCCAGATAAAGTTAAAAAGTAAAACATTATTCTAAATATATCTAAATTATATGAGCTATTCCGAGCAAACTACATTTAATTGAACAAGAATTGCTTGTTTAAAATCATACTAATATTATAAATGCAAAAGTCAGTTTGTTGGTTTGTTGGTTTGTCGGTTTGTCCTTCAATCACGCTGCAACAGAGCAACGCATCGACGTGATTTTTGGCATGGGTATAGTTGAAGACCTGGAGAGTGACATAGGCTAATTTTTATCCCGGAAAATTGAGGAGTTCCTGCGGGAATCCAAAAAAATTTATTCCACGCGTACAAAGTCGCGGGCATCAGCTAGTATAGGATAAGGATATCAAAAAATGACTGCATATCACTATGCTCTAGCACTGATATTCAGTCACTGGAAACTATTGGTTTGCAAGTCAAGAGGTTTTAATTCAATATTGTTGTTAAATATTCCAGGTCTTGGAGGCATGACAGGTCTGTACAAAGGCTTGAGAGCAACAACACTCGCTGGACAAACTGGCAAAGTGCAGAGAACGCAGCTAATAAACTATGTTATGAAACAGGGTCAGTACTTCATCTTTGAATAATGCATGAATCGCATGGCATGCATTTTATACATGCAAGCAATGCAATCAACACACATTCTATGTGTATGAATTAGAATGTCAATAAATTAGATTGCAGTAAAGTATATTTTAAAAACAAGTTAGCCCTTGAGGGTTGTCTCAACTGGTGATCAGTAAGTAAAAGATAGTAGCAGGCTAACTTGGAAGGGATATGGTGGATTAATTAAATCCATAACTCTTTATTGGTGTCTATGTTGGTTCTAAGGTTGGCTAAAGCTTGGTGGCACCTGCTTTGCAGATAGGGAACTATGGCTACATGATACATATATTTACATGACTGTGACCAGTTTCTCACAAGACCAATCCAGAAATAATTCAGAAATTAGGCTGTAGCTGTCCTGCAAGGAACAAAAATACATATATAGACTGATGAACACATAACCCTGTGCGTTCCGCAGTCGGGTAAATAGTGCCTAAATTGCCACTTCCAGGAATCCAACCTGTGACCTCCCATTTATAAGACCATAGCCCTCACCGCTGCAATGTATTAAAGTTGCTGTATTTTGTAGTTTGCAATCTGTTTTTACTAGTGTCAACTCTTTTGATAACTTATATTGTTAATTTGTGTATTCTGTTGATAACTTATATCTATCTTGTTAACAGGCACAACAACTGGCTGCACTCTAGGTATTATTGCATCATTTTATTCAACCCTTGCCCTTGGCGTCACATGGATTCGTGATAAGGAAGACACTGCAAACACTTTCATAGCTGCTGCTGCGACAGGTATCCTATACAAAAGCACAGGTGGCATTCGCTCAATGGGATTAGGTGCTGCAGCTGGGCTCACATTAGCAGGAATATACACGCTTGTCACAGATAACGATAATATATGGAGTAAAGCTAGATATATAAGAATGTGAAACCGCCTTGTTATGCTATGTAAACATCTTACATTCTGCACCAAATGTATTACTAGAACCTGCATGTATTCTGATGTATAAATGACTTTCAACTGATACATTACTTATTTCTGCTGTACAATGCAATTTCAAGTATCATTTACACAAATGTCATCACAGAAGTTCTATTAAATTACATTTTAGCATTGTGGTGCAGTATGTAAAGTGTGCATGAGCCCTTAGTTATATGTAAATAATAGACTGTTATTTTTAGTTGTTACATTAAATGCAATCAGCACCAAAGGATCTGTAAGTGTTCAAGACTTGTTTATGCCATGTCCGTTACACTTTAATCTAGCATGTGTTGAAAAATTCTTGCTATCGATTTTGAGCCCCATATCGGAGCAGGATGAGCACAATAAATCTAAGCCATAAATAAAACAATATGTTTGGAAAAGTAATTGTTTATTTAATTTTACCTACACAACATTCAAGTAAGTATTATTATTTACAATATATATATATATATATATAAAATGGAATATATTTGCATAAAAATTATGCAATAAAATAATAAAAAACCGGCCAAGTGCGAGTGGAACTCGCGCACCGAGGGTTCCGTACAAACTGTGACGTGGTAGGCCGTCTACGATGTGTTGGCCGGCCCTTGGAGCTGTGAAAAAATCAAGCTTCTAAGCCAACGCAATCAAAAGATACAGCCGTTTATGCTGCAAATTTTCCAAATTTAAAATTATTAAAAATATTTATTTAATTTATGCTCTTCGCAATTATTCCTATATCTGTGCTTTAAGGCGTTGCTTCGTACCCAATTTCAAGATTCTGAGTTCACGGGAAGTACCCTGTAGGTTTTGATTCCCTTGAGAGTGTGGAAAAATTGCAGCATAAACGGCTGTATCTTTTGATTGTGTTGGCTTAGAAGCTTGATTTTTTCACAGCTCCAAGGGACCGCAGACCTGAGTATTTGATATGAATTTCAGCTTGATACCTCCATGCGTTCCTGAGAAAAAGGGTCTTGACACACAGACCGATGGACAACAAAGTGATCCTATAAGGGTTCCGTTTTTTCCTTTTGAGGTACGGAACCCCAAAAAATATTAAGTTAACTAAAATTAGTAGTGGAGATCGGAGACAGTGATTAATTGAGCAATTTCTGATAAAGATAACAAGAAGGTCTAAGTGTTTTAGCGTGTTTTAGCAACTATTTTGAATTGTTATTGAGTGATTACATGTTGGGCCACAATCTTGCTGGTTCTTCTCGGTAGGAATGGCATTCCGAACCAGTGGTAGATTCACTTAACGATTCAAAAGCACTTGTAAAAGTTTATTTGAATAAAAAGCATTTTTATCTTTCATTACACTGGTAAGTTTTAATCACATAAATGGGTAACTTAAGAAATGAAAACACTTGTAACTCACTTATTGCATGCAGATGTTAGTTATGTAGGTAAGTTACTAAAGTAAAAGCGTAATTGTGGCCTCAATTCTGTTGCAGAAAATCTAATACATTACGATATTTACGAATTGTTAGTAAGATCTTAGCTTAACATGTCATCTTGAAAGAATATTGGCTGTTATCAATGGTATTAAAAATCCATGGTAAACTATCACTATCCCCTTTATCTGGAACTATAATTATGTAACACAAAACTTGGCTACCTACAATAACCATTAATTATATTTTATTATTAACTACTCAGGAGTACTTACAATTTAAAAATGTAGAAAACAGTGAGGAGAAATTGGTAGCAAAGTATAAAATAACTACCTATACAGTTATAACAAAAATCCAGTTACTAATAATCCAGTATAATATAAAGACCAGTAAGTATTAAGATAAAAACTGCAGCTGACTATAAAATTGCACATCATGGTTTAAATAACACCATATGGCCTGAAATTAAAATTGTTGGATTAACCAAGTTGCATTATAATAAATAATAATGATAGGTAAATTATATGCAAAATGTGATCAAGTCAATGTCTAGGTAGTTAATTTGACTTCAGATCACAATAATAATGGAACATTATTAGACATTGCCTATTTCTTGGTGACATTCAGCATAATTAGATGGTAATTATTTTAATTTCTGCTTGAATGCAGACCCACAAAGAACTACTTAGAATATCTTTATGATCTATAATAATCTAATTGATTAA
Source organism: Erebia epiphron (assembly GCA_963932025.1). Taxonomy (NCBI): domain Eukaryota; kingdom Metazoa; phylum Arthropoda; class Insecta; order Lepidoptera; family Nymphalidae; genus Erebia; species Erebia epiphron. Next base: position 6,213,217 of record OZ009948.1, read on the forward strand.
ACTGTTTTGAACTAATTATCCAAAGCTAGGTATTTCTACAGTTATTTTAAGTAATAATTGCTGCCTCTCTAGTTTATACATTATGCCTGCATTATACTAACCAAAATAATGTTACATATACCTAATAAAATTAAATTCTAAGTTTTGCATTTAACTTATACAGTTCCTGTTTTCAAAATAAAATTTGTACAATCCAATTTACATAAATTTAAATTCTAACTACTTATTTCAAATTTTATCAAGTTTCACTTCATTGATCACTATATACATAGGTATATAACTTAAATCACTTTATGCATTGTACTATGCATTATTTATTGTCAGTTTCAAAATTATAGGAACCCTAAGTTCCTATAATTTTGAAACTGACTTTAAAACTGGGGAATTGATACTAAAATTTAAAATATGTTTTTTAAAATTCAATAAAAGATCTATGCAGTCTCATGTGTAGATTAACTTAAATTGAGAACATGGGAAACTAATTTGGTAAGTAAAAAGCTTGAACTATATAAAATTATTATTATTAGTCTTATTTTGGATATCGGCATATCTGAAGGCAGACAACAATTAATTCAATAGTTTACAAAATATTTAGCCTCATTTGAACCAAACTATACAAAATTAAACAATAATATTATTATTAATAAAACAAATACATTTAATTAGAATTCTTGTTTGTAAAGTTGTTACTAAAAATAGCTACAAGGTAATTATAGTTACTGGTTACAGTAACTATAATTAGATACTGTAACCAGTATTCCTAATGGAAAATTGGATCGAAGCAGGCATTATTTTGCAGAAATCCATGATAATGAAAGAACTTGTAGTTTAATTTGCTATAATCCGCCAAAGGAGAGAAAGATGTTAAAGGGTATATTCACCGCCCAGAAACCCAGTAATTCACACCGGCACACCACCACACCACCCAGACTTCCAAATTTTTCACTCCGACACCGGAGCATCTTCAGATGTTGACTTGACGTTGCACAATTGTAAAGTCCTGAATCTTTATATGAAGAAGATTATAGCAAATTAAAGTTCATGTTCTTTCACTAATTAGGAAGCCTTTGTATGGGCGTTATTATAGTTAGCTATTATATGAACATCAATTAAATACCTCACTTTTAAGGTCTCCAGCTAACATGATCATGTTAAAATTTGAGTGAGTATAGATTTTGCTATTATTTACATAGGAATCCTATAGTTATAAATATTAACTTGCAATATAATTAGTTTATACCTTAAGCAATTTAAAGTTTAAAAAATACCATACTTCTGCGTACAATTGCTAACCAATATATTGTGTAGGAAAATAATTTGTAAAATTTGTTTTGGCCATGCATATTACATACAAACAACAGTCCTACTGTGAGTAGTTTTTAGCTGAATTCTGCAGTCAAGGCTGCAACCTCGGCGTTCTGAGGTGCAGCAATCTTTGTGTCACGAAGCTGCATTCAATATTGACTTCATATCATCAGGTAGAACACAGTTTAAATCTTCTAGCCTTCGAGCTAATAATGTCCTAGTATTCCCAGCCACGGGGGGGTCACTCTTGAGCACCTCTCTAAGTTTCAACACCATATCAACTATTTCCACCTCCTTCTTACCAATTGACCATTCCTTTAAATCACTCTCAGCTAATGCTTCCAACTGTAAAGCATGAAGCTTATTTGTTAATTTACGATGCCGTTCATGAAACCAAGCACTAAAATTGGGTGTTCTGAAAAAGTTTCTATATAGGCCTATCCAATCCCCTTTAATCCCTGTCGTCAAATGAGGTCCGGCTTGTTGCAGTGTTGCGAAAAAATCTTCAGGGTTAAATGGATTTGGGATAGGTGGTGCTCGAAAAGGTGATATATTTTTCTGGAGAGGCATCAACGATGCCATATATCTTTCTAATGGAATCATGAAACTCTGTGTTAATTCCAGCAGATGTCTTTTGACCATAGCAGTCTGTACCTCGGATGGTCGGTCAGTCCTCATACCATTGTGCAGTTTCTTTATTATTGCCTTATCTTTCTCTAAATATGGTTTATACTGTGTATAAACACCGGGAGCTGTGTCCAAGTGCTTTATACTACCAACCTTCCTTAGTTTTGTTTTGATTGAAGTTGAGTCACCCAATTTGATAGTGTGAGGCCAGTGTTGTAATGTTTTTGTAAAGAATGGATTTGTCACACCCAATATTACACAAGGAGGATTGTATTGCTTACGGGTAAACTCTTTGAATTCACTATCATGGATTGTGAAATAAGGTCTATATTCCGCTGAATATGGTAAGGGTTGGATTAGGTATGTTAATGCTTGGACAAGAGCTGAGCATTCTGTTGGTGAACTTGCCATCACCACAATGGGTTCAGCTGCCAATACAAGCTCCCACAACAAATGCAAATGTGAAATAACCCCAGCTAAAGCATCAAACACATTTACATCCTGAATCGAAGCTAATATGTGAGGGACATTCGGAGAATGAACTTGTTTTATTATATCTGACCTTGACACCTTCCCTGTCTGCTGATTTGGAATGTATGACTGAAAAACGGTCCCTAAAACGGGTAATAGCATATTCTGACCTGCATCAAGCACCGGCCATCTGTTTATATCATGGCAAGCAGCTTCCAAGCTGCTCTCGCCTTCTTCAAAATGTTTTGGTGCAATCAACTGTATGACCTTGTAATATAAGTTGATAAACGGCAGTCGCGTTAGCAAAATTATGCTCTTCTGGAAATATCCTCGCGGTATAGAAGTGTCTTTGACTTGACGGAAATACACGAAGCCCCAGTAGTGCGTGGAATCAGCGCGTAGCGTCGGCACACTGTCCTCATTATAGCTCATTTGTTGGGGCGTAAGTGGAGCGCGGGACCGCAGCCTCACGTGAAACTGTGTATCGCCCATGCAGCCCGAGTTTGAGTCTGGGAAAGCTAAATAGCAAATGTTGCATTTCTCTTGGTCGGTGAGCTTCACGCCGGGCGGGTAAACGCTCTCCATAGCCTGCCCAAGCTCGAGGTCGAAAGTCACCACACAAATACAGTGAAGCCAGTCTGAAAATCTGCTCCATTTCGCTTGAAACTCCCGTTCCTCCAATGTCGAAATGTCAATGTCTCCATTACTTTCCCGTCGACAAGCCATGGTTCTTTTCAACACATTTTTTAACACAAACACAAGAACGAATTAATTCATCATCACTAAATTATTCACCGTACACTAATATTGTTTACATTGTACGAGCACGATAGTTGTCAATACTCAATAGTACGCTACCGTAAAAAAGGAGAAGAGAAGGAATATTAGGTACAAATCACACGCAATCACAGCTGTTCCGTCAACATGGCCACGCGCGCCAAAACTGAACTCTGAAGTTCGATTTCGATCAATCTCAATGTGAAATGTGAATTAATAACAAATTATTAAAATATTAGCATGCAATAGTCAGTTTTTTTGAGTTATTTGTTTTGTCTTACCACGTATCCATATCTTGAGTTTATGGTTTAAACTTTAAATCCGTTTATATAAATAGGATACAACTTTCTTACTTTTTTCTTGTAAACAATCGCCATAGACATATTACCAATGTACTCTCCTTATATTACCAATGTACTCTGTGGCCATAGATAATACACTTTATAGTATATACTAGACAATCGCGTTCCGTTTGACGCAGGCAGGTGGCAGACAAAAATAAAATCAATCAGCCGTTCCGGTTGTTTTATTTTATTCTTTATATTTTCAAAATAGTGAATAAAATAAAATTCTAATTATTTTATAAATTTAAAACTCAAGAAATATTCGAAAATCCTGGAGGCTGGAACCTTTCAAGGAACTTTATGATTTTAGCATTAAAATGGGCCATACACAGTCCTGCACACAGGATGCCGAGCCGGCCGCCAAATGAACAATGGAGGTTGCACTTTGCACTTTGCAGGGTGCCCGGCAGGTCCTGCCACTGCAAGCTCTGCCACATTTCGTCGGACGGTTGTTGCGCGGTATTGTGTATGTTTTGGCGAACGTTTCTGGTCAAACATATTTCTACTAGCTGATGCCCCCGACTTTATTCCTGCGGGAACTCCGGGATAAACATGTTTATACACGTATCCTAGCTCTATGGTTCTAAATCACACATATACGTTTTTTTCCATCCGGAATAACAAGGCTCAGATGTTAGGAGACGCTATCCTCTGATTTCAGGTATTCTGTCAGCGAAAATTGACGACGATTGTCTCATGGCGATTGCATTTTTGCTATATCTAGCTAAGAAGAAGAAAATACGTCGCTTTTACTGGGTGCATCCCCATAAAACGAGATACGGTAGCCATTTTTTCCGTTCGGAATTTCGAACGCACAGGCTCACATTCGGAATTCCGAAACGGAAATAAATCCGAACGGAAAACTACTGTGCGTGTATGATAGACCCATAGATTTTAAAATGGATTTGCTGCGTTCGGAATTCCGAATGTATGGCCACGTAGTAAGTCTGAGAATGCCATTGATGTCGTCATCGACGGCATCAGCCATGTTGAATTTATGATGACGTCGGTGCAACCCTCGTTGGTTCCCTCATCCCTGGCAGAAGCCAAAGTACAAACGATATCAATTTTTATGTGTATAGGACGTGTCATAATTCACTGTTTATATCATTCCTCTGGAGGAATTGACTATAAGGACACTAGGATTCATAATATTTTCATAGCGATCGGAACACGGACTTATTTGCATATGAGGCTGTACAGTCTGAGTCTCGAAAGAAGTCCCGCGGCCATTAATAATAATCAAAGATGTTTTATCAGGACAAGTATCCCACCTCTATGACTCTGTGCATGTAACAGCAACGTCATAATGTGATTATGTATGTGATTGTGTATAACTCTGATTATGTCTTTGATTTTATTATGTATCCTAGAGGTGGCACTTAGTTGCATGTTTATGCCTTTGACTAGAGGGCTTATTTCTTCATAAATGTATAATGGCAAATGTCTGCAGACTGGCGCCAGACTACCTACTTAAAATAAAAATAAATTTAATACGGGCATTACATTTATTTCAACTCAAATACAGAATTGATTTAGCTTCTTATTGCCAATATGACAACTTGACAAGTAAGCTGATCAATTAAATATAGGTATATTACAATTTATTCTAATTAAACATTGTAATTAACTAAATACATCAAACATTTGGGTTATTACAATCATTATTTTAATATAGATTAGTTACACTTGGATTTAAATTCAGTCATTCTGTTTTTAGCTGTGTATTATCAATCAATCAAATAAATATTATAAATGCGAAAGTTTGGATGGATGGATGTATGGATGTATGGATGTTTGTTACTCAATATAGGCTGGAATAGCACATAGGCTATTTTTTATACCGGAAAATAAAAGAGTTCCCGCGGGATCCACAAAACCTCGATCCACGCGTACGAATTCGCGGGCATTAGCTAGTTATAAATAGCTTTTGATTTATCATACAAACTATACTTAGGTATTCAATGTTATAATAGGCATGATGACTGATTTTGAAAAATGGTCAGATTATGATCGAAAGTATCTACTATTTCGAGAAAATATCATAATTCAGCAGAAAAATAAGGTTTGGTAGATAAAATTGGCATTTGAAATTTAAATTTTAAAATTCACGGCAAAACGTTCGGCGGTGTCATGGCGTCGTCTGTGACGTCACTATTGTTTTTACCAATGTACTCTGTGTCTGTGCAGTGCGCAGTAAACAATAGTGTGATTGTCAAAGCTCAAAAACAAACTATTGTGACGTCATTCACTTTTTGGTGTTTTATCCAATATGGCGGATTTCTGTATTTTATAGTTTTATTTTATCAAAATAAATAGCAATCTCACTGGATATAGAAAAATAAATACGTTTTGTATAATCCATGAATCCTATTTCATTAGATAAATTCATAATTTCATTGATTCTTGGTTACTGTCATCATGCCTATTATAATAATAATAATCAATATATTAATAATTATTATTAATATATTAATAATATATTAATATATATATAGCTGCTCGTGCTGATTGACTCACTCATTGATCACCTCTCCTGTAAAATTGTGTATGAAAATATTTTTTTTTACTTATCGTTTCGTGTAGAAGACAAAAATTCATTCAGAGGAAAAATACAGAGAGAGCTGATGATTGAGGATTTCGAAGACGGATGAAGAGCACAGCCAGGGTATTAAAGATAGGGCTCTTCAAACAAAAAATACTCGAATACCTACTCATCCAATTGGCAGTGAGCTGAAAAAAAATCCAAAATGGCAGATTCAAGATGGCCGCCATACAAATTTCGTCAGTGACTATCTCGGAGAGTATAGAAGATGGAAGAGTGGTTTCTTGGCAAAAGATGATCAGGACATGAAGGTCTACTTGATGAACAGGAAAAAAATTCAAGATGGCGGAATTTATTTTTCTATAGAAAATGTATGGCGAATATTGAAGAGGCTACAATTTAGTGTTGAACTATGCAAGACTTTGCGCTTCCTTTTCAAAATTTGTTCTTAAAGAAGAACTCTCCATAATTTTTTGGAGAAAAAATATACCTACTTATGGTGAGCGATGATGATCGAGGGGTTGAAAGATGGGTGAGGAGCACGGCCAAAATTTCATAGGTGTCTATTTCAGAAAGTGTATTAGATGGAAGAGTGGACGTAGGAAATATGCATGACTTTATTATGTTTTTTTTTACAAGAATTGTTCTGTATGGAAGAATTGTCGGTTTGCCGTTAGGAAAGCCAAAATGTCGAAGTTCAATGGCACCCTAAGGTACCCGATCGTCAGCGGTATAATATTGATTGTATGCATGTCTGGAAAGTTATTTTACATTGAAAGGCCCTTTTAGATTCTTAAGGTGGGTCTCTGTTTTATGTTTTCTTAAGAGATTTTTTTTTACGTCGGACGCTTAGCACGCTGGCGCTTCCACTGTGCTCGCTAGCATAGCAGTGTGTTGTTTACTTCAGAACACGTAGGCAGCAAACACTAGGATAGAAGGAGAGCAAGTAAGTAGACAGTGGTCCGCACGGTCCACTACGTGGTCCGCTTTAGCGGGCCACGCACCCACGCGCCCTACTAGTTATTAATATATTGATGAATATTTTATTATAATCATAAAAAAATATTTACCTTCCTTTTCCCATATCAGGTAAGTACCTACTAAGTAGGTAATAGTATCATACAAGCGACAGACGTGGCGTCAAGGGATTTAGCGTTCCGGTACAATGCTATTTAGAAAACGATTAAGGATTTTACTAACCCATACGGTTTAATAAAACAGCCATGACCCTAAGGGTGCCTTTCCACGTTACGTTGGTTACCTAGATGTGTGTCAAATGCAAGTTCCACAAATATGAGCGCTTCGCAGCGAAAATCAAACCAAGCGATAGCTTGGCGCCAGCCTATATACTTTAAAAAAAAAATTGGCAGTCAAAGGGACTGTCGAAAGAAGTGAAAGCTATTATAATTTTAATTTTCTTTTTTAAATTTTTGAAATTGAATATTTTTGTTAATATAAAAGAAAAAAAAATAAAATATAAACTTTAAAACTAAGGCATTAAAGTTTAATTACGAATGTAGTATATTTAGGACCTTTTGTCTTCGTAACAACGCGGTGACGGTGTCGGTGTCGGTGACGCGAATCCACAAGTTTACCCCCTACCAAAAAATGCTCAACGCGGCTAAAGAAGTTTTCACTTTAAAAAAACGCTCCTATTGGTGGGTTTGACTCACAGCTACATTTCTGGTGGAAAGGCACTCTAACAGATACCACTACCATTGAATTTTGTAGTGAAAAAAAAAAAAGTAAGTAAGTAATATTTAGAATCGTTCATAAAAATATATATTATATTGTTGAAAAACATAACTAAGAAAGAGGAATGTCAGTTTAGATATTTTATAAACTTTTCGTAAAATAAAAATAATGTAAGTAATTTAACATACATGCATTCGAAAAATAAAAACATACTTAATCACGTTATTTTGAATCGAAAATATGAATTGCATATTACTACAACCCTGTTTGAAAATATACAGGAAAAACACATTTTGATTGATCACAATATTGTATTTTAATGCTAAAAATATTGCTTGCTAGCTATAACTTATACTTAATTATAAAATGGCTACTGAAACTAAGCATTCGTTAATAATAACGCTAGCTGACATTAATTATTACAAACTAAATTAATTTAAGTAGGTAATTGTGTTACTTTTGCACCAACGAAATTTCAAGCCCAAGTGTTTTCAGCATCTTACGTATGAAACCACAGTTTAACAATAATACAGTTAGGGAGTTGATATAGCGTCTGCTGTGTGCCGCTTTCAATACATAATGAGGAGTTACTATATATAAACATACTGTGAACAAATTTTTTACCAAATAAAATAAATTGGTTTAAATATTACCGTAATTAACGCTAGTGAGACCTTAAAACTCAAACACTCATGCGCCGTAGATTTTGGTCGTTATTTAGTCCCATGTAATGAATACCTAAATGTGCAAGTGATAATTAATAAAATTAATGATTAAACGAACTTATAGTGCGCGTCACGTAAAAAGAACGCTGAGCATAGGACCTATAGAACCTATAGGGAGACAGTCGCGTCCTAACTACCTATCATTTCTCTATAATATTACTGACATAATGAACGTTTATAGTAAAACCATAATAGGTATGGTTCCTCCGTCACGCCCCCTTCATACCACCAATTTCATTGATAAATCGCTCAGTGCGCATGTAAACGGCCAGCGTTCTTTTTACGTGACGCGCACTATACCTGTAAGTGAAGTTCGATCATAATTATACGAGGATTCGCCCGAAGAGATTTTCATGACATACTTGTAGTACCGTGTAAGTACGACCACATTCATTTTTATATTTAAGAAAAAGTTAGGACAAAGCCGCAAAATAATTCTAAGCCCGCAAAAAATTAGCCTTTTTCAGACCAACGTCAAATTATTTAGAAAGTGCACGATAATTTCTAATTTGATGCGTAACAAAAATTTAATTATTTCTATAATTTTATATCATACTAATATTATAAATGCGAAAGTGTGTTTGTTTGTTGGTTTGTCTTTCAATCACGCCGCAACGAAGCAACGGATCGACGTGATTTTTGGCACGGGTATAGTTGAGGACCTGGAGAGTGACATAGGCTACTTTTTATCCCGGAAAATTAAGGAGTTCCTGGGGGAATTTAAAAAAACTTAAACCACGAAGTCGCGGGCATCAGCTAGTAGTAAATAATTGTAAATATGGAACATATAATTTAAAATAAAAATATTGTATTGCACTTCGAACATTTAAATGTGAACAACAACTTTTTACCCGACTACGGCAAAGCCAAAAGGGATGGTTATGGTTTTAGCAGTCTATGTAGGTATGTATGTATTGTATGTTCCACCGAAGCGCCTAAGCTACAGAGCCGATATTGATAAATGAGGTGTCAATCGATTCGGTATTATGCTCTGAGTAACAAAGGTTACGTTTTACAGTTTACACGATATGAGGGATGTTACATCCAAAAAGTATCTGTCTGTGAAACTCTGTAGTCGGGTTATAATTACTGCTTGTTCTCTTCTGAATATAATGTAAATAATTATCGCCAAAGACTAGGCAACGTTCGCCAAATAAGTTTGAAAAAATCTAAAAATTCTGCCTAGTTATTCGCAGACATTTTATGATTCATAAAAAATAATAGCTTCATTTAATGAGAAACAAATAAATATTAATTAAATCATTTGATAAACAAATATTAGACATAGATAGATCATAATATTTATAAAACGATAATTTATTGTTATTTATATAAAATTATACATAAGTACATTTAAAAATTTATCACACAAAATTCTGCAAGTTTTTAAATTCTATAATAATATTATGACAAGAATTTAACGGTCGACATTCTAGCTTGATATTTTTAACGACTTTTTATTAGATATTTGATTCGTTTTTGTGTCACAAATTTATGGTGCTAATTCGGTTTTCTAAACTAAATCTAGGCAAGTTTCTAAGGAATGCCACAGCGTAAGTAAGTATATAATACAAATTCATACAGTGCATCGACGCTCATACAAAAGACAGACGCGGCTACCATATAATAAGGTAGTCTGCTGCGTCTGATTTAAGGTACGTCGCTAAATCGTAGAATCCGCCGTATTACAGAATTTATTGAAAGTTATACCCAGCTTGCCCTCCCCGTCACACCCCTGTCCGTCTTGCTCTGTCTACTCTAGACGACTACGTCGAACGACTGATGGGAACGAACGCATCTTTTTAGACTGTGGTAATGCTATCCCTATCATGGACCATTATGAAAAGTATTACTATTTGTAGACCTATCAACTTAGTTTAGAGATTGTGTGCAACCGAATTACCACCATTGTAATGGGATTTCAGTTCTAAATGTAGTTATCTAGCTAGGGCCCTAAAAGGGTGGAGAGTTAAATAATATGTTGCGTTATCTACAATGCGTGTTAACAAAATCCAAGGCTCATTTCATAGCCTCGAATGTAACTTTTCATGTGCTCACAAAAGTCCGCGTTATATATCAAAATCATGGAGAAAATGAGCAGCGCATCTGATCGCAAACTAGTCAGTTTCTACTCAAATTCACCATAAAAACCTGCCTGCCATAACTATAACGATACCTGTTTCCAGAAACACAATCGAGGCCTAAAGAGTATAAGCTCGTTTTCACACACTTCAAAAGTGTGAGATACGATTATGAACTCTAATGCCTTAAGAATAACGGGTCTAAATAACCGGCATTTTTAACCTATTGCCATATATTGCTTGCTACGTTAGGATTGGGTGGGAAAGCATTAGCAAAACTTTGCCCTAAATTGAGACCTCCAAACTGTTGAGATAACTGATTTTGTTGGGGGAAATACTGCTGATTTTGAAATGGCTGTGCATTTTGTAATGGTTGAACATTTTGCGAAGGTTGAACATTTTGCGAAGGTTGAACATTTTGTAATGGTTGTACATTTTGTAATGGTTGGACATTCTGCATCTGCTGTGGCATTTGATTCGGGAATGCCTGTTGGAATTGATTTGACATCGGTTGAAACTGGTTAAAGGATTGCATTCCATTTTGCATCCCCATATTGTTGTACGCCGGCGGTTGGTATACCGAACCGAATGCAAACTGATTTTGAGGTTGAACAGGGTTAAATTGACCAGTTTGAGACTGAACCGGGTTGAATTGACCAGTTTGAGGCTGTACAGGGTTAAATTGACCAGACTGAGGCTTTACAGGGTTAAATTGATTCCCTAAAGTGTTAGTAGGTGTTTGACTGTACAACGCTAGTATACTATCTTTAGTTAATTTAGACTTTTCCTTCTCCGTTGGAGCTGGTTGTTTGAAGAAGTTCTCTTCCTCAGTTTTGAGATCAGGTTTAGTTTCTTCCGGTTTTGGTTCTGGTTTCTCTGCGGGTGCTGAGAAGAAACTGGAGAAGATGTCATCGTTGTTTGTTGGTTTTACTTCTGGTTTTGGAGATGTCTCTAAGCCGAGTAAGTCTGCTGAACCGTTGGAAGTTTTGCTAGTATCTGCTTGGGTTGTTGGTGTATTTCTGCCTAGTTTGGGACTTACTGATGATTTAGGTTTAGGTATGCTCGGTATTACATCGGATTTCTGAAACATAAAATATTTTAATTAAATTTATGGTTCACATTAGGAATAGTGACTCATAATTGGTGCTAATACACTTGGAGAAAATCTGAGAACAATATTACTATAGTTAAACCCTTTTAAATTGAAATTTATATAAAATATATTGTAATGTGTATTTTTAAAATATGTAATTTTGAAATTTAACAAATAATCTATACATACATTATATTTCTTATCATTAGATGGTGCAGGTAGTGGTCCCAATCCAGAGGTTGTAGCTCTCTTTTTACGTTTTTGTTTTTCTAATTCCTCATCTATCTCTTTATCCCTGTAAATAATAATAAGATAAAAATTATATCACTGTAATACCGCATAACCGGTAGATTAGTGTTTAAGTTGATTATATTATTATGACAAGTCTCAAATATAAACGCGGAACAAAATAAGACCAAAAGGTGTACCCTGTAGAGGACCCCTATGCACAACTTGTGCTGTTGTGCCACAAGACGAGAGCTGAAGCTAGAACACGATTAAATATGGCATTTGAGATGTGCGGCAAACAGCAAAACAAGTGAATAGTCCTGACTTACGTCACCTCTACTACTATTAGAAGTTTATGTGGTATGTTGGTACTTTAATAGGCGTTTGACAAGTTTTATTTAAGATTAATAGAGCATAATGACAAATAAAGATTTATCTATTTATTTATATAAGGGAATGGCGAAATACAGATGGAGTTCTATAAGAATAATAATACAAAAATCTTACCAGTTAACTTTAGGCATGGTAGGCGGCACCCATTCTTTCGCGATGTACTTCTTTTGCTCGTACTTGGCGCGAATGAAAGCTTCTAAAGACGAATCGTTCTGAGGCCTTCTAAACGAATCGGGCAGGTTCGCTTCGTACACAGCCCGCGCGCGGGAGTTGCCCATTTGTTGCAGATAAACCTAAAAAAATACATTTAATTTGTGTCTGAATTACATTTAATTCTGAAAGCTAATCTCTAAGTTAATCTCACTGTGGTAAGTGTATGGGAATGTTAGGATCGAAGTTAAAACAAACCCAATGTAATTTACGAATATTATATTATTGAAAGTTGATTATTTATTTAGTTACAAAAGTCTATTGATATATTATATGACAAACGATTTAAGACACTAATTACGAACTATGGACGTTACAACAAGTATAATAATTAATTGATTGGTATCGAGTGAATTAGCCGTGCGTGTACGCGGCCTCCCGTCGTCGGGGTTCAGAATTCACTGATTGGAACGCCCGGGAGAATCCCGACCGAAAGCGAGTCGGAACGGAAATTCCCGAGGGTTCAGTAGGTCTCGTGGGACTTCGCCACATCAGCCCCCCCGGAGACCTTTAGGTCGATCATGACGAATAAAGAATTCGTTCTTTTACACAATTCGTTTCACTCGTTACAAAAGTAAGTATTATAATTAAAATTAAACATAAAACTTAATTAGATATTTAACTATTACATGTTTACAAAAAATAAACGATACAGTGCGATATTAGAAGTTTACGTATAATATTAATAGCTAAACGTATTCTCTAAAAATTGTTTTACATACTAATGACATGTGGGTGGTGACTCACATAAACCTGCGAGGGAATCTTACCTGTCTGCCAGAGCGAGTTACTGTATCATGCTTGGTGGCAGGCGGTTCTGAAGTGATGGGCGTGAACGAAGAAGGTTGAGATTCGTGTACAAAGTACGCTGGTTTGAGACGATCGATTGAAACCGTGACGACCTTACCGTTTATGTCGATTTTGAAAGTTTTCTCCGATCGCTCTATTACCTTATACGGACCAGAGTAAGGTGGTTGTAGAGGTCTTCGGACGGCATCTTGTCTCAGGAAGACAGCAGTAGCAGAGGATAAATCCTTGTGCACGAACGTTTTTGCATTACCGTGGCGTACTACCGGAGTCGGCTTCAATTCGCGGATGTGATTGCGAAGGCGAGATAGAAAATCGCTGTAATCAACGACTTCCGGTGCGGATGGTAAGAATAAGTCTCCAGGCAAGCGAAGACTTTCAACATATACCAGCTCTGCAGAGGTAGATGCTATGTCGTTTTTCCAGGCGTTGCGTATCCCTAGTAACACAAGAGGAAGTACCTCGACCCATTTCTCGTTATCGTGACACATAATTGCTGCTTTTAATTGCCGGTGAAACCTCTCTACTAAACCGTTGGCGGCGGGATGATACGCCGTAGTGGTGAGGTGTTGGCAACCAGTAAATTTTGCCAGCTCTTTAAATAAATGGGAGTCAAATTGGCGCCCTCGGTCTGTCGTTATTTTACGAGGACAGCCAAAACGTGCTAACCAACCACTTACAACAGCACGAGCCACTCTTTCTGCTGTGATATCTTCTAGAGGAATCACCTCGGGCCAACGCGTAAATCGATCGACTGCAGTAAGACAATAGCGGTAGCCGTGCGATATGGTAAGCGGCCCTATGAGATCGATATGAACGTGATCAAAACGCGAAGATGGAGGAGTAAAAGTGTGAACTGGAGCTTGGGTGTGCCGTGTAACCTTTGATCGTTGACAAGCGAGGCAGGCTTTTGTCCATGCTCTGCAGTCCTTTCGTATACTAGGCCATACGTACCTTTCGGTCATCAGTCGGATGGTAGGCGTAGCACCAGGATGACTCAAGCCATGAATAGCGTCGAAAGCCTGTTTGCGAAATTCGGGCGTAAGATACAGACGTGGTTTTGGACCAGAAACATCGCAATACACTTTACATGCACTAGAGTCAGAAATTCTTATTTTCTGTAAGTCCAGCGAAGAAGAAGTGTGCAAAAGATGTCTCAATTCGGAGTCCGTCTCTTGTGAAGAAGCGAGTTTATCTAAATTAATGCTATCAGTAACAGATTCAATCCGAGAGAGCGCATCGGCAACGACGTTGTCCTCTCCGGAAATGTGTCGCACGTCGGTCGAGAATTGTGATACGAAATCGAAATATCGGAACTGACGTGGAGAGCATTTTTCAGACGCTTTACGAAACGCAGCAACAATAGGTTTGTGGTCTGTCCAGATCGTGAACGGCTTCAGCTCGACCATGAAACGAAAATATTTCACGGCTTCGTAAATTGCGAGAAGCTCTCGATCGAAAGGGCTATACTTACGTTGAGCAGAGGTCAGTTTCTTGGAGAAGAAAGCAAGGGGTTGACAATTACCTTCAACTTTCTGCTGCAATACGGCGCCGATGGCGATATCGGACGCATCACAGACCAACATCAGATCCGCTGTAGGATCGGGATGAGCAAGCAGTGTTGCATCGACGAGGCTCTTTTTGCATTCGTTGAAAGCCTGTTCCAGCTCAACCGTCCAAGTGATTGGAGTGTTTGGCTTGGTATCCGTGCCGCTAAGTAGTTGGTGTAAAGGTGCTTGGATTTTCGCAGCGTTCGGTAGGTACCTTCTATAAAAGTTAATCATACCGAGAAATCTCCTTAATTCTTTCAAGGTCTTGGGCTGTGTGAAGTTCTGGATGCTACTTACCTTTTCTGGCGTAGGACTCGTGCCGTTTGCCGTAACTAAGTAGCCGAGGAACTCGACTTCCGGAACACCAAATACGCTTTTAGCGGAGTTTAAAACAGCACCATGATCTCGAAGGCGCTCTAGAACCTGTTTGAGATGAAATTCGTGATCGTTGTGGTCGCGTGACGCAATCAATATGTCATCTATATACGGGAAAGCAAAATCCAGGTCCCTTAAGATTTCGTCCATGAACCGCTGAAACGATTGCGCGGCGTTCCTTAGACCAAAACTCATGAACGGAAACTCGAATAATCCGAACGGCGTAGTTATGGCAGTTTTGGGTACATCCGCAGGGTTGACTGGAATCAAATGGTAAGCACGTACCAAATCAATTTTGCTGAACACAGTACAGCCATGTAGATTATGGGAAAAATCTGCGATGTGGCGTACTGGGTATCGATCGGGTACTGTTCGAGCGTTGATACCTCTGTAGTCTCCGCAAGGTCTATCAGTACCGTCTTTTTTAGGTACTAGATGGAGAGGCGCTGCCCACGGACTATCGGATCTACGTGCAATACCTGCTCTTACCATATCCTCAAACTCACGCTTAGCTCGGCGGAGGCTATTACAAAACGCCAGCGAAAATCTCGACGCAACCCGAAATTTAAATTTAAGTTTATTGTTCCATATGTATTAATCACTGTACCATTAGCGGCAAAAAGTTTATAGTCAGTCTTCTTAACAATTGTCTTATAAGAACTTATATTTCTAATTGGGAACACACACAAATCAGCACCAGTGTCTATTAAGAACTTAACGTTAGAGTGTTTGTCCGTTACAAATACGCGACTCGGTGTGACGTCACGACAGTCATCGTTAGCCGCCATCAATGACTGCGTTTTTCGTTTTCCGATGAGTAAGTGCACGGCTCACGGCACTTAGTAGCCTTACTCCGAAATTTGCGGTGGTACCAGCAGTGGGCATCAGTCGCAGAATCATTGGATCGGCTACGGGAACGTCGGCGCCATCTCGTGCTGCTATTCGATCTCGAGCGGGATCGCGATGACGATGCTAGTGCGTCGATTTGGCGCGACAAATTAGCGATTGATTGCTTGAGTTCGCTAATTTCATCATTCGACGTGGACAGCTGATGAACTTGCGGCGCAGTACCAATCACATTATTATACGCATGCGTAGCCAGCTGTTTGAGGCTACTCTTGGATTGCGATGCCATTGTTTAAAATAAAATAAAAACTTTTGTTACACTGAATCTATTTTCGGAATAAAAAAAGTTCGTCACTATGCACACAAAGAATGTTCGAAATATGCAAGCACTTGAGAGTTCGGGACGCGTCGCCGGTTCACCACTTATGGGAACGTCGGGTGTCACCAGTTATGGGAATGTTAGGATCGAAGTTAAAACAAACCCAATGTAATTTACGAATATTATATTATTGAAAGTTGATTATTTATTTAGTTACAAAAGTCTATTGATATATTATATGACAAACGATTTAAGACACTAATTACGAACTATGGACGTTACAACAAGTATAATAATTAATTGATTGGTATCGAGTGAATTAGCCGTGCGTGTACGCGGCCTCCCGTCGTCGGGGTTCAGAATTCACTGATTGGAACGCCCGGGAGAATCCCGACCGAAAGCGAGTCGGAACGGAAATTCCCGAGGGTTCAGTAGGTCTCGTGGGACTTCGCCACAAGTGAACATGCAGTCCTAATTCCTATCAGTTTTCACTTTTCACACAGCATTGTTTCAGAATGCTAAATCGCAAATGCAAACTTTTAGAAGAATGAGTTAGCAAAACCATAGTCCATATACAATCTACACACCAACAATTTAAAATCTAGGACTATCAGAAATACAAGACTTTTTAAAGTGAATCCTCAAAAGTTGGATTTGACTCTTGATTTTGGCTTGGTCAGTCTTGATGCGGTATAAGGGCGCCGTTACTCTACATACATTTATAGGTCAGGTATGACTATAAATGCAGTTTAGGATTTATGAAAATCATTCTTATTTTCCGAGATAAATAGTAGAACATGCTTCTCTAGAGGATACAAAGCTATTCGTCAGCAAGCGGAAGTGGACAGATAGACACTCCTTGGATTTATTAATTACTATGGATTAGGGACGATATCTGCACACACAAAATGACAAGGAATTGTTCCTTGAACAATTTTGCACTTTGTCCCAATCAATAAAAAGATGCCATACTCACTACTTGTTCCGCAGTCCATGAGTCTAAATTGACGCTCTTGACCTTCGAGATATGCACGCCGAGGTTCCGGTGTATACCTGCGCAGCGTATGCACAGGAATATACCCAGGTTCCATGATGCCCAACGAGGTCCTGGTTAGTTAAAACATTTGTAGATTTTGTGTTTTATGATAAGCTGTTGTCCAACTATCAACATCTTAAAATGAATTACAGGTTAATCAAACTGATATTATAAATGCAAAAGTGTGTTTATTTGTCCTTCCCTCAATCACGCCGCACCAGACAAATTGGCCGTCGTGATTTTTTGCACAGGCATAGTCGAGGACCTGGAGAGTGACATACTACTTTTTATCCTAGAAAATTAAGGAATTCCTGTGGGAATTAAAAAACTTATTCCATGCAGACGAAGTCGCGGGCATTAGCTAGTATTAGACAAATAGACAAAAAACAAATAATTCACAGTAGCTCAGAATGTTTCCATAAAATTCAATACCTACTATTCCTATATAAGTATATGGAACTGCATTTTAGAATTCAGTTATTTATGTTGTAAAAAAGTCAAGGTCGAAATATTATGTGGTAACAGTGCAATTTTTGTAACTGACCTTGAAAGTTTAAACAGCAGCATGAAAATTAAAATTAGGACATCCTGCATGTTTTGAGAGTTAATTACTGTAACTATTATTATAATACTTGAAAAGTTGTTATTATGACTAATATTTAAATGGGTGTATTTTCACCAATATGTTGTCATTTGACTATTCTATTCTTCCACGTTTATTATGGGCATATTCAGTGGTTAATGTTCAATTTAATATTAATTAAATCTGATCAACTTATAAAACTACTTTGGGTTGAGCATGCTATATGACATGAGCCAGAATTTTGTTTAAAAAATTAAATAAATAAAAATAAATTCATTTTTGCCCTTAATAAACTTATGGATGTAAGAATACTGACTCATGCCCCTCACTTTGTTAGCTTGAAATTTAACATTAACCATAATCATCAACAGTGCAATTGGCCCAGAATATTTTAAAAGAAGCATCAATAGCTCAACCGTAAAAGGTCGAATGAGATATGAAAGGTTCTAAGTTTGAATCTCACCTTGATTGTTCATTATTAAATCATTCCTTAGGAGTAAATAGTTTGCTATTGTAATGAAAAGCTTCATTTTTTATATTATAAATGCGAAAGTGTGTCTGTCTATCTGTGTCTGCTATGCTTTCACAGGCCATCTATTAAACCGCTTTTGGTGAAATTTGGTATAGCGGTAGATTACATCCCGGGAAATTACACTAGGCTACTATTTATCCCAGAAAATCAAGGAGTTCCCGTGGGAATCACAAAACTTAATCCAGACAGACGAAGTTGCGGGCATCATCTAGTTTACAACAATTAATTCAAAAGGTTATGCAAGTAGAATGTAATATAAGAGAGGCCTCCATGTATGTCAATGTTAGACAGGAAGCCTATCAAACTGTGTCAGATTCTGACCTAGACTTAGTTTATTCCATGTCAATAACCACTATTCACTACTTCTTAGTTCAAATGTACTTTTTTTGATGCTTTTCTCAATATTACCAATATCTTAGGTCTATGAGACAGACTTACTACCACTGACCAGACATGCACACACTCAAAAGTTAATACACAAACTCACACACACTTATTCTATGCTCTATAATATAATGTGATAAAGGATATATGGTTCTAACTTGTATGTGACAAAGACTCGCTAAACTATTGCCTTTAGATGATACTAAATAATGTAGTTCATAGAATTAAGAGTATCTTAAACAGGTTTGTTGAAAATTTGTTATATGTATAGGTATTACTTATTTAAGTAAGTACTTCCATTGGTGGTCATTCTGTTATACCATCTTGCACACAATATAAATAATAAATAACTTGACAGGTCTAAAGGTGCCCTTTTTCCAGAGAGCAGTAAGAAAGGGATAGTAAAACAGTTAGACCTGTCATTTTAGTTTACTTCAGAGATTGAGTTATAGAAACAACAAACAACAATTGACAAGACAGTCCAAAAACTACTTATACATAAAAATTTACATGAACATTCAATGTTATCTTAATTATATATAATGATAAGATTCTACAGATTAATAAAACATGCCTAGATCTAATATTTAACTCTCACTGTTTTATATGTTCTGATAACTATGATCAGCATATTACTCAACTATTTAAGTACATTTTCTTAAAATTAGAATTTTCATATCAAGCAGTTTTTGTCTTTATACCTAATATTAAGATTTCATATTTTATTGATTAGGAAGTATACTATGATGAACTTTCATATCATAACTTTACAGCTATAGGTCAATAATAAGAAATACGTCCTAAGAACCATTCATGAGGGAGTCATATCAATTACATTGGTTTAAATATGAAATTAATAGCTGCATAGCACCTCAGAAACGTGAGCATAATTTAGACTAATTGATAACAAAGTCGTATTACAATTTCAGATAGCGTGAGTCAATGAAGCTCTAATGGTTTCATGCAAAGTTCGAAGACCTCTTCCAAAGGTAAATTTCCCAGGGCCAGGTTCTTTACAAAAGGGAAACTCGTTACTGACGAAATGCAGATTTGTTACCTGAATTTGCATTCCACAAATTTTTCTTAGCAACGTTGAGTTAAATAAAATAAAAAAGGGATTTCCACTCACCTTTGGCGTCACAGTCAACACAATATTTGTTGTCTTCATCTTTGAGCAATTGTATCAAAATGTTCTGACATCGATCCTGGATCTGTTTAGCTCGATCCTTTTCAGTTTTAGAAGTCATTTCTGTGATTAAGCGACTGTTAATAGGAAAAAAGGGTGGATAAGAAATAACACAGCCTATTTGTTCTTTGAAGACAGACCAAACCATAAGCAAAAGTGACAGATGTCTACGTTCTTTTATAGTGATGAGTTGTTCCGCCTTGTGTAGTAGTCGAAGACAAAATTGTATAGCTTTTGTATAGGTACTTTATTAATTTTACCTGAAATGATATAAAATGTTTGATGAAACATATAATAATATGTGTATTCTGTTTATGTTTCCCAGATTTTTTAATACGATAACAATAATTTTAAATTAAATAATGAAGTGGCAAGTTTCCGTTTTACGGGACCAACGTTTCGTGATGGTTTCGTGTCTCTCTTCATTATTTTGTTTTTAGAATGTCAACGCCTTTTGGCACTCTGTAGGTTCATAAAAGCCTGGAGGCCATAGCCAGATAATAAAAAAAATCTAGCATACGTCAACGTCAAACGTCAACCTTCAACGTCAAAAACAGAGACAAAATATCAAAATCACCGACCAGAAAAAAAAGATCAAAATTAGAAATCAAAAGCAATTTTATTGTTTTGATATAATTTATCATTGTAAATGTAATATCTCTAAAATAGTTTCTATTTCTTAAAAAATTTTAGATTTCTAGCATTCAGTGGGAACTGTTTGAATATTATCTTAACTACATGTTAAATGAAGCGAACTTTCATGTTTTCCCTCTTGAATATGTTATTGAATTAGTTCCTCTGTGAATCAAAATGGGAAATCAACTGGTCGGTGTAGCACCGTCACAAATATATCCAGTTGAACATTATTTAAGTGACCATGTGGACTTATCTTTCGATCAAAGGTGTGTGGCTATGTATCTACTTAATTCTTTATAATAAGTAACCTGACCATGGAAGATTGAGTTCAGATGTTAGTCTTTGTTTGTAAGCCTCAAGATATTCCTTAAATAGAGAGGTTCGTTAAGTTCGTCAGTGATTCTGTAATGCCCATCGTACATATGAGTGCATGGGGCACTCGGCTATAAAGAGATCACCACAGTTGACAGTATGGGTCTTCTTCGATTCTCATTTTTTTAATATCTCTATAAAGCTATGTCACATTGCCTGACTAAAAATAAACAACAATACAAAAGAGAAAGATAGATGAATAAACGCTTAACAGAGTGTTTATGTCAAGTTAATTAAGCTCAGAATAAGCACAGTCAAATAAATATATCTTTGTTTTCCATTCCAGCCTTGGCTCAACAAGGTTTTTCAAAGTGGCTCGAGCTCGCACCAGAGAAGGCCTGGTAGTAGTCAAGGTCTTTGCTGTTCATGACCCGTCACTGCCACTAGCTGAGCATAAAGAAAGGATACTGAAAATTAAAGAGCAACTTGCCTCTGCGTTTAACTGCTTGCCATTTCAAAGAGTTATTGTAAGTATTTGTCTGATTAAGTTTGTTTGAATTTAGAGAAATAAAATAAAATAGTGTTATAGCTGCCACCAATTAAATACTTGTGTCTGAAGTTGACTGCAAGAGCAATAGAATAGTTTTGTACGTAGTAATTAAGTTGACTTGAGTCAGTTTTGTATGGGAACTGCACAAACAAGTACTCTCACCTCAGTTCAGAGACTATCAACTATTTGATTAGCGCCAACTGTACTAGATGATGTGATGATGATGTCCTTTGAGAGTGGAGGCCTGTGCCCAGCAGTGGGACGTTAAGGGGCTGTAGTGGTGGTGGTGGTGGTACTAGATGATGTAAACCCCTCCACATGGGCTTAAGCTTTTTAAAAATCCTGTGGGCTATATAGTATCATAGAGATTTAAGTAAAACAATTTTATTTTAATCTAAAATAGTTAAACTTACAGTAAGAATATTAAAATACTTATGTATAATTTAATATAAAAAATTCTTTTTAAACAACCGACTTCAAACTCCCACACCAACTTTACAACAACAAGCACATGCTATACAAAGTACTTATTTTATTGTTGATATTTTAAAAACCGCTGGACCGATTTCGATAAAATTTATATGGAACCACTTGGGAAGTGTGCCCTTTCAAATAAAAAAAGAATCATCCAAATTGGTGGTCCACCCAGTGAAAAGTTATGAGGTAACAAACATAAAAAAAAAAAAACAGTCGAATTGAGAACCCCCTCCTTTTTTTGAAGTCTGTTGAAAATCATGCCTTTAATTAAAAATACATAGGTATTTTATCTTATAATAAAATATTATCACTACATTGTATTATTAAATTACAAGATACATCTATGAAAAACATGATAAGGATAATAATTAACTAATATTTTATGTTTTGCATTGTGTTTTAATTTATCATGTTAATATGAATCTTCTGTCACACATATCGTCGCTTTTCCTACGAAAGGACCTATCTGACACTTTTGACGTAACTGCACTAAATACATCATAATAATGTACTTTTGATTCTCTGTCGATCTGTCTTATCGACATTTTCATATCTTTTACCGTTTACTGGCTAGGACAATCGGTAAGTGTGGCGTATATGCTCATTTGCGAAAAGGAAATCATACTAAGTGGCGTATTTTATACTTAGGGCTATTAGAAAGATTTTTATTTAGTGATCAGCTAAATAAAAATCTATCAACTATGACGTAACTGAAAATACGTCATTTAGTGTGAACTAGACTATACTGAATAAAAATGGGGTTTTCACTTACGTCTGAATTTTGATTGCGACGGAATACCTTAGACATTAACTAATAGAGTTAAAAATTTATGTAAATTGGTGACAAAAACTGTATAAAACCTTGGGCAGTAAAAAAATCCAAAATAGTACGAATCCAAAAACTTTCAGTCAAAAAATGATTTAAAACTATCCTAATTATTATTATATATAAAGAAATAAAAAACAAATTATTTTGAATTAAATGTGATTTAATTATTCAGTAAAAAATACAGTCGTATCTCCTAAGTAATTAATTTTTCAGAAAAACAAAGTTCTTATGAAGTGGCGTAACTGTTTTAAATATTTTTACCTAAATGAATACGCACATTTAAATAAGACAATTCCTACTTGCAAAAAGGCCTTGATTCACAGATAATAAGAATATTTTTTTAATTCTAATATAGCTTTATTTGAGCAAGCTGTGGACAATATAGTTGAGCACGAAACCGAAAAACGCTTGCCCTGAACAATTAACTCGATGTCAGTTAGGTCCTTTCGTAGGAAAAGCGACGATATGGTCTAAATGCAAAGGTCCCCGGATTCAATCCTAATGGCTAATTACAACCCTAATGGCAAATTTGCCACCAAGCCATTTAGTGTTCCAATATGATATTGTATAAAACTAGAAACTGCATCAATTTCAAGTTTTTTTTATTCATATAAACTTTTAAAAGTGCTTTTGAAGTGAATCTATCCACCAATGGATTTGGAATGCCATTCCTACCGTAAGATATTACAGTCAAGGTCTTACTTGTAATATAATTTAAAAAACATAATTTTTTTCAGCTGACAGACAAAGCTGGTCTCCTTATGCGAGAGTACTGTAAATACAGTGTGTACGACAGAATGTCAACTCGACCATTCCTCACAGTGCTGGAGAAGAAATGGATAACATTCCAGGTCCTGTATGCATTACACAGGATGCATAAACTGGGCATCTGCCATGGAGATATTAAGGTATTTTAGTGTTTCTACTGTTGTGAGCTGTGGCATACAGACTATCCAGTTTTCAAACTCTGATAAAAAAAACAATAGTAAAAGTAGTAGTAGTATTACTGGCCAGGCTGGAAATAAAGCAATTTACAGCTGAGTAATATTGGAAGGACAAGGACTTTCCAAGTGATTTTAAAAGAACAATGCACCAGGCTAGGCTTTTTTAAGTAATCATAATAGTACTTTTCTGTAATTTGCGAGTAAGAAAGCTTACCTACATTGCCAATAGAAGGCATTGATTCTTCTTAAGTCATGCTTAAACCTAAGTGCTTAAATAGTGTTATAGGGAAATAATCTGATTTCTTAATTGAGTATTAGTTAAGTAATGAAATAATTTCTGAGAAAGTAGGAGACAAATACCTGATTGGTCCACTCTAGTAGAAACCTGTCCACGTAGCCGTGAACTATGCCGCAGATAGACCAGGTTGGTGTAACATTATAAATAAAAATCTGTGGCAAAGATCAGCAACCAGACGATCAGGCGACCAAAGATCAGACGACCCTCAGCAGTGAGGTTGACAATGCGTGGAGGAGGAGGGGAATGCTATTCATATTTCATTTGGTAACTCTTACCATATTACATAATCTTTTCTACATCTATCTTTAAGACCTTTTGTCTTCGAAAAAAATATTAAGTACTCATTTTCGTTACGGACGTTTTTTGCCGGCTAGGGTACCCCTCCGCATCGTCCCATAAGGAACTTCGTTCTAAAAGTCTCGACTGTGCCCTACTTTCTTTGACTTTTCAATTCATATATGTATCTGTATGTATTGTTTCAGCTAGAAAACATAATGGTAACCTCTTGGCTGTGGGTGCTCCTAACGGATATTGCTTCATTCAAACCTACATTCCTACCAGATGATAATCCTGCAGACTTCAGCTATTTCTTCGACACATCAAGAAGAAGGCTTTGCTATGTCGCTCCAGAGAGATTCGTTAGGGCTCCAGACCCTAATGTTAGAAATTCGGTGAGCTTTGGCAATATATTAAATCCTTTATGTCAAAATAGGTTTTTCATCCCACCTATTCGAAAGGGACGACTTGGTTCGCCTTTAAGTGCGCCCAAAGGTGGTGTTTTCTATAAGGAACTTTTAGCGGGCAGAAATGAGCTTTTAATCCTCTTTATTTCAAAAAATGCGCCGGAATTATCTTTTCCGCGCACTTTTTGAATTTGGAACTTCTTTAGTGTTTAGCGCTAAACAAATCGAACGCAAATATTGTTTGAATAGAGACTGAATGGTACGACGGCTCATAGTCGCGCCGCCGGCTTTTATTTGGTTTAACCAAATTAAAAATGCGCGAACTACAGGCCGCGTTTTCGTATATTTTCACGGATTGTTAAAAATTCATGATTTTATTTTGAAAAATGAGTTCTTCAAATGACAGTGAAAGTATAGAATTAACCCCTGAAAGTATTATAACTGACGCAAGAAATGTGATCTATTACCTGCAAAATCCCGGGAGAAATATATGAAAGCCTATGGTAATTGTATTGAATGGAGAAATGCAAGAGGCACCAAGAGCTTGGGCTCGGGCGACGTACTTTGAATCCCTCGTTACGTTCAGGATTCTACTAAAGAATCCCTCACTTTGCTCTGGATTCAAAAAAGCGCCCTCGTCGTAAAAATATTATTTTGCTCCCTTATAATACAATCTACTATTGCTAGCTGATGCCCACGACTTCGTCCGCGTGGATTGAGGGTTTTTGGTTCCCGCGGGAACTCTTTAATTTTCCGGGATAAAAATTACTTTTTATCTAGTCTGGAATAACACATATTCTATTTATTTATTCCAGACTAGAATCTATCTCTGTGCCAAATTTCATCCAGATCTATTCAGCGGTTCTGGCGTGATTGAAACATCCATCCATAGATCCAAACTTTCGCATTTATAATATTAGTAGTAAGTACCTAGTATAGATAGTATATATTTTACTGGTCAAACTTTTCAATATAATCTGTTGTTATTGTTCTACAGGGCGATGATAGAACTAGCAGTCTACTATTGAGTGAGTCTCCATGCAAGATAGGCGAGCTAATTCCAAGCATGGATATATTTTCCACTGGGTAAGTTATAAAAAAAACCCGGCCAAGTGCGAGTCGGACTCGCGCACCGAGGGTTCCGTACAAACCTGTAGGTATATAAGTAAAAGTTATAGTATTTTTATTCCACTTATCTATACCTCTACCCGTTCATGCGGAAAGGGGTAGTAAGTTTAAAATTATTAAAAATATTTTTATCATATGATGTAACTAAAAATTTATGCTTTTCGCAATTTTTCCTTTATCTGTGTTATAAGACGTTGCTTCGTACCAAATTTCAAGATTTTGAGTTCATGGGAAGTACCCTGTAGGTTTTGATTCCCTTGCGAGTGTCGAAAATTTGCATAAAAATATTTTTATAATATGATGTAACTAAAAATTTATGCTTTTCGCAATTTTTCCTTTATCTGTGCTATAAGACGTTGCTTCATATCAAATTTCAAGATTCTGAGTTCACGCGAAGTACCCTGTAGGTTTTGATTCCCTTGCGAGTGTCGAAAATTTGCAGCATAAACGGCTGTATCTTTTAATTGTGTTGGCTTAGAAGTTTGATTTTTTCACAGCTCCAAGGGACAGCAGTTTGTTACAGCTTAAAGGTATTATAGACCTGAGTATTTGATATGAATTTCAATTTAATACCTCTACGCGTTCATGAGGAAAGGGATAGTAAGTTTCAAATTATTAAAAATATTTTTATTATATGATGTAACTAAACATTTCTTTTCGCAATTCTTCCTATATCTGTGCTATAAGACGTTGCTTCGTACCAAGTTTCAAGATTCTGAGTTCACGGGAAGTACCCTGTAGGTTTTGATTCCCTTGCGAGTGTCGAAAATTTGCATTAAAATATTTTTATTATATGATGTAACTAAAAATTTATGTTTTTCGCAATTCTTCCTATATCTGTGCTATAAGACGCTGCTTCGTACCAAGTTTCAAGATTCTGAGTTCACGGGAAGTTCCTGTAGGTTTTGATTCCCTTGCGACTGTCGAAAATTTATATAAAAATATTTTTATTATATGATGTAACTAAAAATTTATGTTTTTCGCAATTCTTCCTATATCTGTGCTATAAGACGTTGCTTCGTACCAAGTTTCAAGATTCTGAGTTGACGGGAAGTACCCTGTAGGTTTTGATTCTCTTAATGCGAGTGTCGAAAATTTGCATAAAAATATTTTTACTACATGATGTAACAAAAAATTTATGTTTTTTGCAATTCTTCCTATATCTGTGCTATAAGACGTTGCTTCTTACCAAGTTTCAAGATTCTGAGTTCACGGGAAGTACCCTTTAGGTTTTGATTCCCTTGCGAGTGCAAGAAAATTCGAAAATTTGCAGCATAAACGACTGTATCTTTTGATTGTGTTGGCTTTGAAGTTTGATTTTTTCACAGCTCCAAGGGACCTGTGTATTTGATATGAATTTCAGCTTGATACCTCCATGCGTTCCTGAGAAAAAGGAACACACAGACGGACGGACAACGAAGTGATCCTATAAGGGTTCCGTTTTTTCCTTTTTTGGTACGGAACCCTAAAAAGCAGTGAAGTGTCGTAGAGATTTGATTGGAGCGCTAAGTGAGGCTACAATTTAAAGTTTAATCTATTAGAGATACAAGAATTTGCTATGAAAAACCTCATTGCCAATTTGAAAGAAAATTAAAACTGCATTTAAAGATATTATCAGGTATTGGTAAGTCAATGATATTATCAATATAACTCTCTCAATTTTAATTGTCTCTTCCTAAAATATCTATTTAGCATAACAGTTAACAGTAACAACAGTTTTTCTTAATTATTTTCTCCTTAGATGCGCTCTTCTAGAGCTCTGGAACGACGGCACCCCAGCGTTAGACCTTCCAGGGTTGCTAGCGTACAGGAACGGCGAAGATCGACCTCCCACCATGACCTTACCAGATACGTGCGAACCGGAGTTACGAACCTTACTGGAGTCTATGACGGAACGGAACCCAAAGGATAGAAAGAGCGCTGAGATTTATCTGGACGAAGCCAGGGGCATGTATGTTCCAATCAATCAATCAATATTTATTTATTCAATTGACGTTCGAAAGTTGTAAAACATGATGGAGATAATCAATTACGGTATCTTAAAACTAAAGCTACGAAGGTTCAAAATTCGCCCTGGTCAGAGAAGAGCCCACAACAAACTGAGCCGGGTTTTTTTTTATTTTCACCATCTCACAAACATCGTATATTTAACAGAACTGTAATTAGCCGCTGGAACAATTCATTCCAATGCTTTATTATCATTTAAATAATCCTTTACATTGTTATAGGATTTTTCAAGTAGTTTACGTTTAGTAAACAAGAATTTTGATCGATTTGTTTGAGTTCTTTTTAATTTTCATCCGTTACTATCACTCTGCAAGATGGTTACAGCTAACGCGAATTATCGTTTTTTTACTGATACTGATTTCTTATCAGCTGACTCAAAGATAGTGTGTGCGATTTTATCCAGACTCTGGGACGTCTGCGTTTAAGGAGCAAGATATCTGGTCTGTTATAACCTTTTTCAAAGGACCTTTTATTTAAGAAGTATCTAGACTAGGCAGACACAAATCGTTGTTGATTCTACAATTTTTTTATCAGTGGTTGAAGATGATAATTTTATAAAGTTTTCTCAAGAGATACTGTTTTAAAACGTTTTTCAGTAGACAAAATGTGTTTTATTTTACAGATTATTCCCTGAATACTTCTATTCATTCCTCCAATCATACATGCTGATATTCTCCGCCCAACCCATACTGCCAGCCGACGAGAAAATAGCCCGTATCTACCAAGACATAAAGAACATTATAAAAATCTTCACACAACCCTCCAATTCGAAGGACTACCGAAATTT
Source organism: Erebia epiphron (assembly GCA_963932025.1). Taxonomy (NCBI): domain Eukaryota; kingdom Metazoa; phylum Arthropoda; class Insecta; order Lepidoptera; family Nymphalidae; genus Erebia; species Erebia epiphron. The sequence goes on from OZ009948.1 coordinate 6,241,980, forward strand.
AGTTCCAGAGACAAGAGAAATCCCTAAAGTTGATATGGAAGCTTTGATAAAGGAAGGATTTAGAGTTATGAATGTGAATGTGGCAGGTTTCGATGAAGATGACAATAAAACTTTGGAGAGTAAAGAGATGGGTCCAGATGGGGAGGGGTTGATTTTGATTACGTCATTAGTGACTTCTTGTATAAGGGGTCTACATCATTGTACTTCGAAGTTGCATTGTTTGGAGATATTGCAGTTGTTGTGCGAGAATTCCAGTTCGGAGACAATTTTGGACAGAATTCTGCCGTTTATAGTAAGTGTAATACAGGTAGAAAAACGTATATTGAATCAGAGGCCCAATTGTTTGAGCAAATCGTAATAATTTGACAGCTTAAAACGTATAACTCGAACTGTTTAAGGAGTTGATACATGTTTTTGTTGTGCAGGCATCTGTGAACTCCTTAAATAGGTCGAATAGGCATGATGACTGATTTTGAAAAATGGTCAGTTTATGTTCGGAAGTACTTATCTATTATTTCGAAAAAATATCTTATTTCAGAAGAAAAATAACTTGTGGTAGATACAATTGGCATTTGAAATTTAAATTCTAAAATTCACGCCAAAACGATCGGCGGTGTCATGGCGTCGTTTGTGACGTCACTATTGTTCTTGCCAATGTACTGTGTGCAGTGTGCAGTAAACAATAGTGTGATTGTCAAAGCTCGAAAACAAACTATTGTGACGTCATTCGCTTCTTGGTGTTTTAACCAATATGGCGGATTGCTGTATTTTATAGTTTTATTTTATCAAAATAAATAGCAATCTCACTCGAAATAGAAAAATAAATACGTTTTTTATAATCCATGAATCCTATTTCATTAGATAAATTATGAATATCATTGATTCTCAGTTACTGTCATCATGCCTATTATACGTTTGACAAATTATAACGATTTCCTTACATAATCGGAGGGATTCTTTGTATTCACCCGTTGGATGGATTTCTTTACTTTTCGCCCGTTCCAAAGTAGGAATTAGCAAATGGTCAACTGTAGACTCAATTTATCGAAAATTTGTACCAGAATTGGCAAATTTCTAAGTAATTCAATATTGATAAATTTAGTAGTAGTTTCTCAAATAGTTACACACGAAATTCTCGCATAATTCGAACCCGCTACTAACTCTTCAATTCTCAATATAAATCCATCGTGTTTCAGCTCATTCCATGTAGTAGCAAGTACTTAGATGAGATTCAACGTCTGATAGCTGGAGAAAAGCTTGCATGTATAATAAATCAAGTTTAAGAGATCCATTAAAAGTATGAGTTACACACGAAATTCTCGCATAATTCGAACCCGCTACTAACTCTTCAATTCTCAATATAAATCCATCGTGTTTCAGCTCATTCCATGTAGTAGCAAGTACTTAGATGAGATTCAACGTCTGATAGCTGGAGAAAAGCTTGCATGTATAATAAATCAAGTTTAAGAGATCCATTAAAAGTATGCCCCTGAAAAAAGAAATTATAATTCAACAGTGAAGAGTATATAAATGATAAAAGAGCATGGATTTGACTCGCTCCAGCAATGCTTAAAACTGCGGTTAGTTATCTAACTAAAGTCTATTTGAATAAAAAAACTTTTGAATTTTGAATTAATCTAATTGCAATTTTTTTTTCAAATAAAGCAACCACCGAGTTTTTTGCTGGTTCAGAAGAACCACCGTACCGAGAACGGTAGGAACGACATTCCAAACCAGTGGTAGATTCACTCGTCTGTTCAAAAGCACTTGTTAACGGTCTACTTGAGAAATAATAGTATTTTATTTGATTTGTATATTTTATTTTTTCTCCCAGATCTACCTGTCTCACGCTCCGGAAGCCAGAGTCCGAGCGGCGGCTATATGGTGTGTGGCCAAATGTGTCTCGTGCGTCCGGAACCTGCCTCCGCAAGATAGTAACGTTTTTCCGGAATACATTCTGCCGGAACTCGCGCCTAGGGCTTCCGATCCGGCGTTGCCCGTACGGATTGCGTACGCTAATAATATTGGTAAGAATTTGATGTCTGTGTAACTGTAGAAGTATGAAGTTCTAGTTTGGTTTTCGCGATTGTTTACAAAAAGTCTACCCTTCCTAAGTTTTATTGTGGTCATTTACTAATTTTGGTCAAGGGTAGTCAAATTTTTTTGTGCTGTGATCTTATTGGCAAATATGACCTGCATATTGGCACTTAGGGTATGTTCCCATATACACTGAGAGCACTGTTCAGTGCTCTTACTGGGGAGAAATTCGTTCCGTTATGAACTGACAGTTCTGCCGCAGTATCCTAGGGTCCAAATTTATGATGTCATTAATCGTCGCCATTTTTGTGCTGTGAGCACTGGCGTTTTCGAGGAAGGGTGCTCTCAGTGCTTTGATCAACAGCTGAACTGCATTCCGTTTTAAACAGTAATCAGCATAGCTAACCACAAAGGAACGGCTTTGCAGTATACTAAATTGACGTCACACCTTACAGTGCTCGTAGTGTATATCGGAACATACCTAAAGGCTACATTTTTTCCCGGAAAATTAAGTCTAAAGAGTTCCCGCGGGAACCACAAACGCGAACGAAGTCGCGGGCATCAGCTAGCGTTCTATACGTTGCAAATGCGTTTGCGTGTGGCTACGCGCACGTATAGCTTTAAAATGGATCCGGTAATTATTTATAGTTTGTATAAAAACTATACAAGGTTAGCCTAATAGAAGGCACTTGTTTTAGCGAAGCTGGCAGAAACGGCGGTACGGTTCCTGGACCAAACCCAGAACATCGCCGACAAAGAAGCAACCAATATCAACTACGAAACTGAACTGTCGGCGTTGCATGAAATGGTTTGTATTATATCACTGTTTTAGGCTATGACATAAAGTGCAGTTGTAAAGATTTAATTCTAAGCTACTTTGTTACCTACTGTGTTCTACTTCAAATGCAATTTATCCAAAAAAAAACAAATATGGAATAAAGGAAAAGGTTCACTTTAGGCCTACTCTTGTACACTCTACCATGAATAGAGGAAAATACATATATTGTATTAAAAATATAATAATTTAGAACAGCAAAGTAAATAACGAGAAAAAATTAAAATGTATTTCAAGTTTTCGATACATTTCCAAGATGGCAGCCTTCAGCCTTAAAGAAGACAGTAGGCGCGAAATGTATCAAATGTCATTTCTGACAGTCGCTGTCAAAATAACGTGTTTTTCTTTTGAAAACGTCAAAAAAATATGAATCCGCCATTGTTACACACTCATGTTTAGTGTTGCTTAACTTGGAAAGATTAAATAATTTCCCCACTGAAATTACGATGAATTCGTAGATTTGACCAATTAAAACTGGTCTAGTATTTTATTTTCCTTCATTCCTCTACTTGTAAAAGGCCAGGCCTACGCCCCATACAAATCTGAACCGTCTCTTTTCTTGAGAAATCTTTCATTTTATCAATTGTAAAATGAAAGATTTCTCAAACCAACCTAACTAATTCTCTCTTTCTATCATCTATAATAATTTTACATTCAGTAGGAGAAGACACAGAATTGTTTTACTAAACAATAATTATTCAACTATTTTTAAGGCCCTATATATATAATTGTTATTGGCTGAATGATGCGGATTTAGGTTTCTTTCACAATTCCGTGGGTACTCATTGACTTTCAAGGATTAAAATTGGCTTATTCGGCCGACAAACTTATCTGTATAACAAATTTCGTCCTAATCAGAACAGATGGGCCGTGAAAAGATAAAATACAGACACACATTCGCATTTGTAACATTACTTTGGATGTATGGTACTATTATTTATCTTTTTCTGTAGGTGCGTTCCACAGTATCGTATTTGCTGACGGATTCTCAAGCCGTTGTGAAGCGTGCGCTGGTCGAAAACGGTATCACGAAGCTATGCGTCTTCTTTGGCAAACAGAAAGGTAGGTCAATTAACAAACTCACACATAATTTAAACACAGGCACGCATAAATGCTTGGTCTCACATTTTTACACGCACATGCACACATACTTATCCGCACATCCGCGTGCACAAGGATTATATTTTAATTTAGCAAGGCCACGATTAAACTAGTAAGTTTTACTCACGTAAGTCTCTTTAATGAGTAACTTACGAAATGTAAACAGACTTGCAAGTCGCGAATCGTCTGCAAATGTTAGTTTTGTAAGTAACTTACGTACGCTACTTACGTAAAAACTTACAAGTGTAATCGCGCCCTAACGATTGATTTAGAATATACCAAGCTGACTGCCAACCTTCGTTATTCGGAGAGGCACCTTTTTACTTTAAATTCGAAAAAAAATACAAATTCAAATCTTTTTTAGATTTATTCCAATTTAGACCAATAGTATTAGCGTGTCCTGCCATAAAAACTTTAGGAAGACTTTGTGATAAGACCCTGCGTCAATAAATCTTTATACCTAGACATAATATTACCGAAGTAAAGTTTCTAAAGGCCATTTGAGATGTCCGCCTAACCGGCAAAAATTTCACTGGCTGGGTCGTTTATTTGCCTATCTGAGTGATTAATTTTCATTTCCAGCGAATGACGTAATCCTGTCACATATGGTAACATTCCTGAACGACAAGGAAGAGGTGGCTTTGCGAGGATGTTTCTTCGAGCGGGTAGTGGGAGTTGCATCATATGTGGGCCAGCACGCTGCGCCTATATTACTGCCGCTGTTACAACAGGTGAGGATGCTCCGATATTCTGCTGTTGTCCACTTCTGGACATGGTCTCTTGTACTTTCACTAAAGACAAAGAAAGCGTATAGAATGCTAGACACTACCCATATTAGTCGCACAAGAAAGAAATGCATATTAATTAATTACGCGTGAAAGAATGAGACGTAATTTCAAGATAAGCTCGAAATTTATCACTCGGACTCATATTTTTTTATTCAAATAAACTTATTGAAAGTGCTTTTGAATCGTCGAGTGAATCTACCACTGGTTCGGAATGACATTTCTGCCGAGAAGAACCAGCAAGAAACTCGGTGGTTGCTCTACTTAAAAAATCCATTTGCAATTACATCAATGTGTAGATACATAAGTAACTGACCTTAGCATTGCTCGAACGAGTCAAATCCATGGTCTTTCATAATTAACATAATCTTTAACAGTATAATAAGCTTTTTTCAGGAGCATACTTTAAATAACTAGTGGTTCGCCCCGCCGCATCCATTAACTATATTATATTGTAATATCCATTTAACTATATATTTAATAGTTAACTTTTAACATTAGACGCAAAAGAGCTAAAGAGTTAACCGACTTCAAAAAAGGAGGAGGTTCTCAATTCGTCGGAATCTTTTTTTTTTTTATGTATGTTCCCCGATTACTCGAAGACGCCTGGACCGATTTTGAAAATTCTTCTTTTGTTTGAAAGGGTATACTTCAAAGGTGGTCCCATATAAATTTTATCGAAATCGGTCGAGCGATTTTTAAAATATCAACAATAAAATAAGTACTTTGTATAGCGTGCGCTTGTTGTTGTAAAGTTGGCGCGGGAGTTTGAAGTCGGTTGTTTAAAAAAGATTTTTTTATATTAAATTATTTCAGGGTCTGACAGACCAATCGGAATGGATTATAGCGAAGGCTTTAAGAGCTACCACTAGTTTAGCAGAATTGGGGCTCCTACCGAAACAAGCTCTCTGTGACCTGGTGGCAGAAAGTGCTGTCTACCTAGCTCATCCTAATCTATGGGTATGTAAAAAAAATATTCATCAGAATGATGGTTACATAAAGTTAACATTTTAAAGTTTGAGAGCCTTATAAATTCTACTACATAGTTAATAGGTAGTGTACGAACATTTGATATTTCGCCTATCTCTCTTCCCTTCCTCCTTGCTGAGGGTCGTGACCCCTTTCCATTAATCACATAATGGCAGGGGTTTTCTTGACTAATAATGCATTGGGTTCCCAGGTCCTTCCACATACGACTCGATTAAGAGTACTATTTCAACTCATAAGTTGAAACAACAACACACTTACAACAACAACACACTTACACTTGGATTATAGTCTGTCCTAGTCTAGTCCCAATGTAATATTTTGTTCAAGTATTTTGAATTTTTATATCGTGTACAGCCCAGGACTTCGATGCTTATATTTAGTAATTCCCTGATAAACCAACGCAATAATTATGCGCATTTGCCGCAGTATTTGTCCATACCTTAATGTTTTACGTCTCTCGTAGATACGTCACGAAGTTTGCGGGTTGGTGTCGTGTGTAGCGAGCCTGTTGAATCCGATTGACGTCAACTGCAAAGTCTTACCGCTGGTGTGGCCTCACCTTAAACACAAATTGATACAGGTAACTATAAAGTACTAATAACCTCTAAACTTCTAAATGCTGAACAAATTTTGTTCTACGACGTTTTAAAATTCTGAGAAATAACATATTTTCAAACAAAAATAATAGTTATTTGTTATACAAGAGTGAAAAATTGTTTTTTAACGGCGTGCTCAATTTTGATGACCGAGCAAGCGAAGGATTCCAAAATTTTAGAATCCTGAGTGTCAGCGAGGGAATCAATAGAGCACGAGGTGAAAAATCTTTTCACTCGAGTGCAACACGTAACTTTTCATCCCACCTCAGCGAGGAAAAAAGTACACCAAGAAGGTTACGAGTGTGAGTTTTTAACAAATTAAAAACGGTTGTATGGAAATACGGCACCATAGAGGTAGAAGTAAATAGGTTTTAATGATGTTTAGAATTCACAAACTTCATAGACGAGTGATATTTACCAACGTGCACACGATGTTCTAAATTCAATTTACTTTATCCTCAAGAGGATAATAAAGGCTTTTGCATTCAGATATCGAAGAGTAAAAATACTCTTTCCGAGATGGTGGGATGAAAAAATATTTATTATGGCCGCTCTAAGACAGCACTACTCCACGCCACATGCGGCGGCGAGCCGGCTATCGCTCGACTAGTCGACTATGACTAAAATAAATAAAAAATCTTTATTTGGAACTATCAAGGACACAGATCAAGTACAATACAGAACTAAAAATTACTAGGACACAACTTAGGAACTACCCTGTGACAAAAATAATTCCAAAAAGGGCATCGTCTCAGCGTGATGCTGTTATGGTGTAGATACACCATAACTCATTTTCAGGCGAACCCTAAGAAGTTTTCGACGCCCCGGGCCCGTCCGGGCCGTTTGCTAACCCGACATCGCTGGTAACTACCGAAAACTGAGTTGAAGAGGGTCTACTGGAGTGTACAGTGAAAAGTTTAGCGGTTCTTTGTTGAAGGAAATGTTAAGTAGTTGAAATCCGTACGCGAAATATAAATCGCGGGAATAAAATTCGCGCGAATGTTTTTCGCAGTGCGAACGCAGCCTTAGTCTCAATTGGCAGTTATATTTAGTATTTTTGTTTGTTTAGGTGGAAAGGGCGGAATTACTGCTAGAAAGTTTAGCTGAGCCCATACCGAGGAAGGTTCTAGATGCAGTTTTGAGGCACGGCGACGTCGACCGCCTTGTGCAGACTTTACGAGAGAGGCGGAGTGCTAGGTTGAAGGTAAGGGGTTTTTACATCCATATCATAGATTAATTATAAAGCAAGTATAGATTGCTAACTCCCTTATAAAAAAAATTCTAGGTTAATACTATCGATAGGTGGCGCTACCAGGCTCGCTCGACAAATGATTATAGTAAAATCGGTGAAATATCGTATTTTCTTGGTTCAGTTTGTATTAATTATTTATATAAAATTATCAAAATACAAAAATTTGATAAAATCACTTAAGCAAATAGCAAATTTACATTCAATTAATTTTAACAAAATTAACTTGTAGAAGTAATTCGATTTGAAACAAGTTCTGTGTATTCTTAATTCTTATGTTATAATCAGCTAGTGGACCATGCAGTTATGCTGCATTCCTATAGATGGCGTCACCTACTGACGATACACTAAAATAATTTTTTCCTCTTGTTTTGGTGCCGGCCAAAGACAATATACTTATAAACCAGGTTGGTACTTGGTATTATAATTAACTAGCTGATGCCCGCGACTTCGTATGCGTGGATCGAGGTTTTGTTGTTCCCGCGGGAACTCTTTAATTTTCCGGGATTAAAAGTAGCCTATGTGCTACCTATTCAAGACTATAATCTATTTCTGTGCCAAATTTCAGCCAGATACGTTATGCTGTTGGGGCGTGATTGAGTAACAAACATCCATACATCCCATACATCCATCCAAACTTTCGCATTTATAATATTAGTAAGAGTAAGATCTATGGTGCCGGCTCAGTGAATTGTGCGTTTCTTGTGTTTTTAGGGTTCCGTACCTCAAAAGGAAAAAACGGAACCCTTAAATAGGATCACTTCGTTGTCCGTCCGTCTGTGTGTCAAGACCCTTTTTCTCAGGAACGTATGGAGGTATCAAGCTGAAATTCATATCAAATACTCAGGTCTACGGTCCCTTAGAGCTGTGAAAAAATCAAACTTCAAAGCCTACACAATCAAAAGATACAGCCGTTTATGCTGCAAATTTTCGATTTTTCTTGCACTCGCGAGGGAATCAAAACCTACAGGGTACTTCCCGTGAACTTAGAATCTTGAAACTTGGTACGAAGCAACGTCTTATAACACAGATATACAGATTGCGAAAAGCATAAATTTTTAGTTATATCATTTAATTAAAATATTTTTAATAATTAGGGTTCCGTACCTCAAAAGGAAAAAAACTGAACCCTAGGATCACTTTGTTGTCCGTCCGTCTGTGTGTCAGGACCCTTTTTCTCAGGAACACATGGAGGTAGGTACCAAGCTGGAATTCATATCAAATACCTACTCAGGTCTACTGTCCCTTGGAGCTGTGAAAAAATCAAACTCTAAGCTAACACAATCAAAAGATCTACTTACAGCCGTTTTTGCTTTGTCGCGGGCATCATCTAGTCATATAAGAAAAAAAATATTTTTAATAATTTTAAACTTACTTCCCCTTTCCGCATGAACGCGTAGAGGTATTAAATTGAAATTAAAATATTAGATGAGTTGAATAAAAAATACTATAACTTTTACTTATATATACCTACATGTTTGTACGGAACCCTCGGTGCGCGAGTCCGACTCGCACTTAACCGGTTTTTTTTTTGTTTGTGACCGTGATAAGACTAATGGACTCCGAGATCCTGCTACTTAACTGCTGACCTACGCTTGTTCTGGACTCTGAGATTCTGCTGCTATACGATTAATCTTTGAGGTTAAGTTTGGCAATTGTTAGGTATTCTTTAGCCATTTAGCCAATAATAATATATTTATCGACATGCAGGGTTCCGAAATATGTAAATAAATAAATATAATATAGATAATTATTTTATTTATAGCTAATTACAGTAGAAGTCTGGTTGATGGCGATATAATTTAGGTAGGTACTTAGGTAATAATCAAGAAAAAATATTTACAGTAGGTATTGTGCATTATTCAAGAAATACTTGATAAAAAAACTAAATCTACCATTACTCTAGACTCTACCTACTTCAGAACTATAGGCACATGAGTTCTGATCTGCTTAGAGCCTTCGGTCATGGCTAGCTATAACCCTACCGGCGAAGCCAAGTGCTGCCAAGCGATTTAGCGTACCTAGAAATCGATTTGGGGTTTATTATAAGTACCAAGCCGTTATACCCCTTCTTATTAGCCCACTACCATCTTAGGCTACATCATCAAATACCATCAGGTTGAATCGCAGTCAAGGGCTGACTTGTGAAAGAATCAAAAAACAAGAATAACTAACATATACTTATAAGAAATACTTTTAAAAAACACAAAAACAAGTGATCTAGATTGTTTATTTAAAAAAATATATAATTAGACACGTTTACGTGCTCTCCGAGGCACGGGGTTGAAACACCGCCAACTTCCTAACTCCGGGCTGGTATTGAGAATTTCTTACCAGAAAAACCCAATACTTGTTTTGGCCCGACCCGGGACTCGAACCCGGGACCTCGTCGGTCGCAGTCAAAGATATTTATACCTGTATTATAATTAATCTATGGTCGCAGTCCAACATGCTAACCACTAGACCAACGAGGCAGTCGTGGATATATAACTATACGTTAGATGGCACTAGGTAAGTTTGATCGAGTTGATGATTCAACTACTACTCGTTAGATGGCAATAGCTATGTTCGTTATTAATTATTTTTCAGCTTGCACAGTTACGCCATCTCAGATAATGCGAAGAACTATAAGGTACCGGCGACTTTAATGCGCATTTAGCGAGCTTTGATTGAATGTATGAAGAGAACAGTCTTATACTGGTTTATATATTGTCTTTGATCCATATATATGTATATATTATATTAAATATCGATATATATGTAAGTACTAGATGGACCCTTTCACAGAAAAAAAGTTGGGCGTCCGACTTGTAGGGCATGCCCCTCACCTGTATTAGCCTGTCCATGTCCCCGCCATAGCGCTGTCTCGCTTTTCAGACTAGATGGCGTTAGTAAAATAAGTCCACATTCTTTGTTTGACAGGGCACGTCTATGTAAACTGAGGTCGTTGGATTTTTATGTTGTCAACACGTACATGAGCGCCGTGAACGTTGATAGCCGAGTGGTTTAGACGCCCGACCTGCTATACGAGGTCGCGAGTTCGATCCGTAGACACGCACGCTGACTTCATCGCCTTCAGACACCTCTTAGGGTTACCCCTGCCTACCCAAAACCACGTGTATTTTCTTGTTACAAAGTATCTTAAAAAATTTCAGAATATTATCTTTTTCGCGTGTTCAACGAAAAAATAAATACACTTGATCACTCACCCTTGTGATATTACGCAATTTTTCCGGATCCCTCCCCCCCATTCTAGTCTTACGTGATTAATGGACGATCCCTTTCGGAGTTATGTGCGTGTTAAGAAATAAAATATCACTTGCTACAAACGGTGAAGGTAACCTATATGCACGAGAGTTTTACATAATGTTCTCCAAGGTGTGTAAAGTCTGCCAATCCGCACTAGGCTAGCGTGGTGGACTATGGCCAAACCTTCACGTCGCAACAGAGTAACAGATCGACGTAATTTTTGGCATGGGTATAGTAGAGGACCTGGAGGCTTTGGAGGAGAAGACATAGGCGGCTTTTTATCCCGGAAAATCAAAGAGTTTACTTGGGATTTTATATGGGAATACCAAAATCCACGCAGAAGTAGATTCTAGTTTGTGATAACTATCCTGTTTTTAACAGTACCCTTTTAATAGGTGAAAGAAGGAATGGTGCCTCAGTACTCGGAAATGGGGCAACAACTCAAGAACTTATTCAGAAGACTGGGTTCCGATGGTGAGATACAATTTTTTATTCTATTATCCTAAAACATGATTTAGAACTCGATCTTGTGCTAAAATCGAGTTTGGCTGGCTAAATCCATCATCATCACTTACCACCTGATGAGATCCACGACAAGGTGGACCAAAAAATTTGTTTTAAGTTAATGTTGCATAAAAATAATCTTTACAGGTATGACAGAACACGTAGAAAATCAGTTGCTAGCGATGAGTGCACACCTCATCAAAATCCAGAGCACTTCAACGCAGGTTAGTGTTATTATTAGTTTAAGTAATTTTGTGGGTAGATAATAATTTGATTATTCGGTTGCATATTAAACAAGATTCGTTACCATGAATTAGGGTTTTTGAAAAATTCCATAGGAGCTTTTTAGGGTTCACATGAAGGGACCGTTTAGGAAAAGATAAAAGATTTAAATTTATTCATGTTTCCGAAAATAATAGCGGGAAATAAAAATGGTTCCGAATACCGTGCGTTCGTTTGTGTGCGGAACTCTACAATATTCGTCTTTAGCTTTAAAAAGATTTAACTTACTGTATTTCTATTGGGCCTAATTTATACTAGGTTCTTATTATCCTTTAAAAAAAAAACGAGTGTGCTTTAGACCACACGACTGAAGTAAAACTTCTTTAGCTCCATTTACATGTTACTGAAACATATATATACGAAACTTAACTGGCTATGAGAGAAAGAGAGAAAGAAAATGTGTGCTAGCACCTCTCTTGCCCCTACAGTAATATACGAAACGTAACTCTCTCTTTCTATCTTCACTAACATTATATCTCGTTCTCAACTTTAGTTCGCCTCGCCTGATCACACTTTTCGTAACGCTCTCGTTACGCATTCACCAGCTTACTCCCCAAGTCAAGCGTGCGTAAAGAAGTTTTACTTCAAAACTGTATTATTTTTTAAATTTTGCAGCATATAACAGACGCGCCTGGAAGATTGGTCCTAAACGCAGGTGACATATCGCGATCAGTTCAGCTGGACAATGGCGGCGATGCGCTCGCGCACAACGTCGCCGACAAACTGTACGCGTCTTCGCAAAACAGGTGTGCACTGAACTAACACCACAGAGTAAATTGAAAATGAAATTTATTTATTTCTGTGAACTAAAACAAAATTTGTACTTATTTCTAAGACGGCTAAAAAAGTATAAACTGCGTTTCAGCCGTCAACGCCCACCTCCGAAACAGCTATACAGATATCCATAACTGTTATCTAAAATTAATCTAAACTTCTAAACTAATATTATAAAGAGGAAAAATTTGTTTGTTTGTTTGTGTGTTTGTTTGTTTGTAACGAAGTTTTTCTAACCCTCTTTACAGAAGACCTCATAAAACTTCTCTATCACATGAGCCCCACATGAACACTGAATGGCAGCACATGTTTGGACAGGCGCAAGAGCAATCCTCCATCAAAGGCAAGTCTAGATCTAGATTTATAACTTGTGTATGTAATTGTTATATATTTATCAATGTAACGATAATTGGGTATTTGACAACAAGTCAAATCAACAATTTTTTTCGTACGTCAAAACGCGTGCTTCGTATGAAATATTGAACAGTAACGTCATCAAAGTTCGACGCACTTTTTTACTTTAATCGATAGTTTAAAATAGTTATTCGATGTAAAACTACCAGGCGACGTGGATGTTACGACTTTTGGGAGATCCTCTATTTAATAATCACGAAAAACAATTTTTTTTGAATAGTCAAATACCCAATTGTTTCAAACACATCTAGTGATGTAAGCTGTGAAGACCCATGTATGAACTCCTTAAACAGATCGAGTAATACATTTTAAGCTGTCAGATGATAACGTTTTGCTTAGACAATTTGGCCTCATGGCGCGTCTTTAGGAAACCCACTCTATTCCAGGGTCGGAGACAGTGTCTCAGTCAGTTGGTTCGGGCGCGGTGAGCGCGGCGCAGGCGAGCGCGTCAGTCAGTCAACCGCCGCACTCACAAATGGGCACTTTGGGCCATAGCGCCAGCTACGTGCAATGTAAATATGTACATATTGATCTACATTTAGATATTAAAGTTAAAGTAAAATATACTTACACCATCTATATCATCATCATCATCATCCTCAACCGATAGACGTCCACTGCTGGACATAGGCCTCTTGCAAGGATTTCCACACGCCTCGGTCTTGCGCCGCCTGGACCCAGCGGCTCCCTGCGACTCTCCTGATGTCGTCTGTCCAGCGAGTAGGGGGTCTGCCAACGCTGCGCTTTCCCGTGCGTGGTCGCCACTCCAGCGCTTTGGGACCCCAACGTCTATCGGTTCTTCTAACTATGTGCCCCGCCCATTGCCACTTCAGCTTCGCAACACGTCGAGCAATGTCGGTTACTTTAGTTCTTCTGCGGATCTCCTCATTTCTGATTTGATCGCGCAAAGAAACCCCGAGCATTGCTCTCTCCATCGCCCGCTGAGTGACCCTGAGCTTTCTAATGAGGCCCATAGTTAGCGACCAAGTCTCTACTCTATACTAATATTATAGATAGATGTTTGTTACTCAATCACGCCAGAATGGCTGAACGGATCTGAATGAAATTTGGCACAGAGATAGATTATGTATAGTCTGGACTCTGGGATTACACATAGGCTACTTTTTATAACGAAAAATTCAAGAGTTCCCGCGGGCATTATAAAACCTCAATCGCGTAATCGCTGAAGTCGCGGGCATCAGCTAGTATGTAAAAAATAATATATATGTCACCGTAAGATTGTAAAAACCGTAAGATTGTAATCTAACGCTTTTTTTTCGATAGATTGTAAACAGTCGAAAGATTGTGAACCGTTTACTTTTTTAAGTGTCAATTTTTGAAATATTTATTGTATTTACGTTTTCTTGTCTCTTTCTTGTAGGTTAGGTTAGGGTTCGACATAAATAATCAAGTAGTGCCCGGCCGCAGGCCGTAGGTTCTATCGGGTTAATAGACCTAACAGATTACAATCTACCGAAAAATAATCCGTTATATTGTAATCATTCGACAGTTTACAATTTCGCGAGTTAGATTATAATCTAACGGTTTTTACAATCTTACGGTGACATATACACCATCCAAATGATCGTTCATGGGCGTGGTACCCATGTTGGGCATTCCAGACAGGTTATGGTGTGTTATTCCAGACTATAATCTATCTCTGTGCCAAATTCTATCCAGATCCGTTCAGCCGTTTTGGCGTGATTGAGTAACGAACATCCATCCAAACTTTCACATTTACAAATTAGTATAGAAGTATAAATAACTAGCTGTTGTCCGCTACTTCGTATGCTCGGATAGATTTCATCAGCTGGTTTCGCGTACAGATTTAGGATTATTGAAAATTCAACCCCTAAGAGGTTAAAAAGGGGTTTTAAATTTGTATTAAAATCGAACTTAACGTGAGCGAAGCTGGGGGCAAAGGCTAGTAATATTATGTGCTTATAATAAATATCACTCGAGATAGTTTTTACGTATTCCCAAAATATATCGTGTTCTTTCCAGACAGTATGGCCCCGTGTCGTATGGAATTGAGGAATTTAGTGACACGAATGCAACAGAAGTTTCAAAAGTCACTAAGGTAAGGTAGAAACGTCGTCTGTACCATAGTACGTAGCGTGCGTGTGCACGTCTGTAAATCATACTAATATTATAAATGCGAAAGTGTGTTGGTTTGTCCTTCAATCACGCCGCAACGGGGCAACGGATAGACGTGATATTTGGCATGGGTATAGTTGAAGATTTCCCACTCTCCTATGAGATTGGAGGCCTGTGCCCAGCCGTGGGACGTTATTGGGCTGTAGTGGTGGTGGTGTTGGATGCATGGACATAGTTGAAGACCTGGAGAGTGACATAGTTTACTTTTTATCCCGGAAAATTGAGAAGTTCCCGCAGGAATAAAAATACTTAAACCACGCGGACGAAGTCGCAGGCATCAGCAAGTTGCTCATATTACGAAGTTAGATAGAGAATAACGCAGCTTCGATAGAATTCTCTATCGATTTTTTGATAAACCAACAAACTAACACACTTTTGCATTTATAGTATCAATAAGTATGAATTCATGCAGGCTTGTCGAGCTTAATAAAAACATACTAGCCGATGGCCGCGACTTCGTTCCGCGTGGATTGAGGTTGCTTGGTTCCCGCGAAAACTCTAATTTTCCGGGATAAAAAGTAGCCTATGTATTATTCCATGTGCATGTAAATGTATTGAAATGAAATGAAATGATTTTTCTCACGTCGTATCCACAACCGGTTCGGAAAGCTGTTGTACTGAGAAGAACCGGCAAGAAACTCAGCCTATTTCATCCAGATCCGCTCAGCCGGCAACATCAAACATGCATCCAAACTTTCGGATCCATACTAATATTATATATGCGAAAGTGTGTCTCTGTCTGTTTGTCTGTCTTTCTAGTAACACTTGTGAATTATTTTCGCTTGCATCTTACACAATATAATTATTTCAGGAGTCACGATGATAACGTGGAAGCGGGCGAAGATCTTTTGCCTCCCGCGACGTGGCGACCCGGGAACCAGCTGCTAGCTTATTTACACGAACACAAGTAAGTCTGTGGCCGCGGTTACACTTGTGCTCACGTAAGTCGCTATGTGTAACTTACGAAATGTTAAGCGCAAAACACACAGGGAACGGGCGCGGGTCGGGCGTGGGCCGGGTCGGGTGTCAGGCTAGTTGAATTCCTTGTATTTATATAGACGACATCGCACAGCGGCACCCGCCACGCGCCCGACCCGCACCCGTCCCCTGTGTGTTTTGCCCTTTAATGCTAGGCTATGTAAGTTACTAACTAAACTTAAAACTAAATTTAAAACAACCCCCGACATAATATCGAAGTAACAGATTAAGAAAAAAGCTGATGACCTTCAGACGGATGAACAGATTTTTATGAAACATGGCTAAGAACACTCGGGATAAAATTATCTATGACACAAAAAAACCTAAACGAAAATCGGTTTATCCGTTTAATTATAAATGTTTTTTTTTAAAAGAACAACCACCGAGTTTCTTGCTGGTTCTCGGTAGGAACGGCATTCCGAACCAGTGGGAGATTCATTCGACTATTCATAAGCATTTTTAATAAGTTTAATCTGGTGGGAGGCTTCGGCCGTGGCTAGTTACCACCCTACCGGTAAAGACGTGCCGCCAAGCGATTTAGCGTTCCGGTACGATGCCGTGTAGAAACCGAATAGGGGTATGGGTTTAATATAACTGCCATGCCCTAACAGGTTAGCCCGCTACCATCTTAGGCTGCATCATCACTTACCATCAGGTGAGATCGCAGTCAAGGGCTAACTTGTGTGTATATTAAAAAAAAAAAAGTTTATTTGAGTAAAAAAATATGAGTATGAGTACATTGAAGTTTATTTCTGTTTTCAGGGCTCGAGTGAACCAATTAGCGAGATTACCAGCTCACAGGAACTTGTTCGGATCTTGTTCAGACGATGGGACTGTACGGCTGTGGGACGCTTCCAAACTACAGGGTCACGCTTACGTCAACAAGTACGTATTTTTGGTTCTCAAGATTCCCGCAGGATGTTTAGAGGAGTCCATTAATTTTGTTCGATCACCTTAAAGTAACAGACGCTGTTTTGCATCTCCTGCAAAGATGTGATGTACACAGTCTCTAAACAAAGTTGATAGGTCTACAAATAGATCATGTGGTTCAGTTGTGTCATGTGAATGAGTCAATGAACCAGTTCCTGATCCGTTGCTCCAAACCAACAAACAAACACACTTTCGCATTTATTATACTAGCTGACTAGCTTATGCCCGCGACTACGTCCGCGTGGATTGAGGTATTTTGGTTCCCGCGGGAACTCCTTAATTTTTCGGGATAAAAAGTAGCTTATGTGTTATTCCAGACTATAATCTATCTCTGTGCCAAATTTCATCTAAATCCGTTCAGCTGTTCGGGTGTGATTGAGTAACAAACATCCATCCATCCATCCATACATCCATCCAAAAAGCAGTCGTAATTCCAGTTCATAAAAGTGGAGATAAGAAGTTGGTTTCCAATTACAGACCTATATCGCTGTTAAGTGTATTGAGTAAGATAGTGGAAAAAGTTGCAAACTCCAGATTGGTCAAGTATTTTGAGCAATCAAACCTCCTTGCAACAAGTCAATTTGGTTTCAGAGCCAACAGATCTACTCTGGATGCGGTACTAGAAGTGACCAATCATATTACAAAATGTCTTGATAAGGGAAGGAAATGTATTGGCATTTTCCTTGACTTACAAAAAGCTTTTGATACCGTGTCAATCCCTATCTTACTCGATAGACTTTCCAGCATGGGAGTTAGGGGCATTACTTTGGAGTGGTTTAAAAGCTACTTAAAAGGAAGACAGCAGTGTATTAAAATAGGCAATGCCACCAGTGAATTTTCTAACATTACTTACGGTGTCCCCCAGGGGAGTGTCTTGGGACCTACCTTATTTCTTGCTTATATTAACCCACTCTGCAGTTTGTCCCCAAAATCTGGACGCATTGTTTGTTTTGCGGATGATACTGTAGTTTTATTTGAAGGTAGTGATTGGGAAGAAGCGAAGTCACTCGCTGTAGAAGGACTTCAGCAAATTACATCGTGGTTAGAAGATAACCTACTTACAATTAACACTGCGAAAACTAAATATGTGTGTTTTAGTACATCAATTAGAAATAATCCTGGCAAATACCTCAAACTTCCTATTCACACGTACCCTTGTAATCGGAAAATTGACAAAGGCATCTGTAGCTGTGATATCTTATCTAAAGAGGCAACTGTAAAATACCTTGGCATAACATTAGATGAACATCTTAAATGGTCAGCCCATATTCAGAATACCTCTAATAAAATTAAGAAACTTATTCCATTATTCAGAAATCTAAGAGATATTGCGCCGATTGAAGCGACAATGATGGTTTATAAGTCGTTGTGTCTTCCGATTATGACCTATTGTATCTGTGCATGGGGTGGGGCTGGAAAAACGTACTTGCTTCAGTTAGAACGAGCGCACAGAACCTTACTCAAAACTATTTTTAAAAAACCATTTAGATACCCCACTGACCAAGTATACAAAGAATGCAGTCTACTCAACGTTCGTCAACATTACTTAGTTTCAATAATTTTACGTTTTCACTCAAAATTTGATCACGGCACTATAAATAATAACAAAAGAGTAGTAAAATATCCATTATCAGTTGTTAACACAAGTTTTGGCCAATCGCAATTTGAATTCAGCTCATCACATGCATATAATGTATTCAGTAGGGCTAACAAAGGTATTAATCTGAATAAAATTAATAAATTTAACCTGGTTAAATCTCTTAGAAGCTGGCTAGCACCTAAGGGCTACGATGCAACTGAAAATATTATAAAAATAAAAAAATAGCATTGCGCGCAATTACACATGCACTAACACTCACACGCCTATGCACACACACGCACACCCATACTCACACACGCACACACATACTCACACACGCACACACACACACACACACACACACACACGAACACACATACATACACAGACACACACAGGCACACTCAGTTTTTCGCACGTAAATAAGAAATTAGTTTTTAGTTATATTTTCATATGTATCACTGGAAGGAACTACCCTCTGCAATACAGGTTATCCTAGCGTAGAGGGTAGGGACCGCTATATAATCATGTCACTCTTTTATGAAAATAAATATTATTCTTATTCTTATTCTTATTCTTATCCAAACTTTCGCATTTATAATATTATTATAGTAAGTATAGAATGAAGTATAGAATTATAGATTCATCATCATCATCATCACTACAGCCTATTAACGTCCCACTGCTGGGCACAGGCCTCCACTCTCATAGGAGAGCGGGAATTAGAGCGAGCTTAGACCCACCACGCTGCTCCAATGCGGGTTGGCGGGCTTTAACGACTATTATCATGTTAGTGATAATAACCGGGACCGACGGCTTAACGTGCTCTCCTAGGCACGGGGGTGAAACACCGCCAACTTCCAACTCCGGGCAATTACAACAATTATAGATTAGTATGATGATAATGTCTGACGATCATTGCTTGTGGGCATTTTAATGGGGTGATTTGTGATTTCCTAGGTCCAAATCCATGTACAACCGCAGCGCGGGCCCAGTGATATCGCTGGCGGCGTGCGAGGGGGGACACTCATTGGTCGCCGCCACGCAGGAAGGCTCCATTTTCGTTTTAAGGTAAGGCCAAGTTCCTTGTGGATTCAGACCAACCGTTGTCTGAACGACTTCGAAAGATTTGTTTGTTTGTTTGTAATGGATGAACTCAAAAACTACTCAATCGATTTAAAAAATTCTTTCATTTATAGAAAGCTACTTTATCAGCGAGTAACCAAGTCTATACTTTATTTTTTAAAAATTAGAGATCCCTACGAAAATTGCAATAATGTGAATGAAGTCGGAAAAAATCGTCCCATCTGAAAGTTTCCGTGGCGTGCGTTGCGTGAATGATAAAAGTTACACGAAAACAATGTATGGTGGCATTGTTCCTCTGAAAAAGTTCTAAAAAAGTCCGCGATAGCAATTATATCTATCTTTTAAGGGTCAACACAACGTCTTCTCCCGGACAGTTTCCCGCTAGATGGCGTTGTTAGGGCTTTTGACAGGTTTTTGATATTTTCGCAAAGTTCCTATGCACTGATTTTAAAACTGATTACGCTTGCGCCAGTATATCAATGCGTATTATTTTATCACATCATTAGTTTAATTTAAAACGGAGCCATTTAGTCAAATAGTCCACTAATAAAAATCTGTCATATCGATTACTGTATATACGCAACCCCCACGCACACACTGACATCATGATTGCTATCCAAGTTCTGTGGTTCTAACATAAACTACGAATTGTTTACTATAAAATTGAACTAGATGGCATTTAAACAAAAACTGCCTAGTTTTGCTTAGTATTTTTTTTATTTAATTCGGATACAAGATAAACTTTGCTTTGACTGCAATCTCACATGGTTGATGGTGCCACCATGTGAGATGGTCGTAAGTGATGATGCAGTCTAAGATAGAAGCGGACTAACCTAGTAGGGATAATATGGCAGTTTTTATTAAACCCATACTTTATACCCCTTTGGTTACTACATGGCATCGTACCGGAACGCTAATCGCTTGGCAGCACGGCTTTGCCGGTAGGGTGTCTTTGCTGGGGACGGGTGACAATAATGCGGCTAGGGTTGCCAACTTTTTTTGGAAAACAAGCTACTTCAAATTTCAATATACTTACTGAAAACGAACAATTGCCCAAATCTTGAAAACTATCGAAACTAATAATAGTCAATAGTCAATAGTCAATATCATTTATTCAATATAGGTACACTGTAGGTACACTTATTGACGTTAAAAATTACTTACTTTAAAAAAAACATGATGGTGATAATCGGTTACGGTATCTTAAAACTAAAGCTACGAGGGTTCCAAACGCGCCCTGGTATAAGAAGAGCTCACAACAAACTCAAATGAAACTTGCACTGTTATCTAAGTTGAATTAAATGTAAGCCAGTAAAAAACGATTGGTCGCATATTTTCGGAGAAATGCATGGACAAACATTATGTTTGGAAGCCCTAATAGATTGTCATTTATGTGAATATTTTGAAGTTCCAATAATATTACACACGGAATATTATGCGTGTCGAATTGATAACCTCTTTTTGAAGTCAGTTAAAAATATTATTTTTTTCTTCAAAAGTTGTGAAAATATAGTAGTTCCAGTACCATGGTTTTTTCCGGGATAAAAAGTTTCATAACAAATTTCAGCCAAATCGGTTCAATAGTAGTGGCGTAATTAAGCAACAAGTACTCATTAATGCGATTTAATTCGTAACTATCATTTCGGACAGAGTGCCGGCTTATAATTAAATTTTCGAGAGACCAAGAACCGGGTATGGGTGGCAAGTGGCAACCCTACTGATGCGGCGTGATTTACGCGCAAGAGCGAAATAAGAAATTATCACCGCGATATTATAGACCAAGAGGAAACGAAATGTTTTTATACGACTGCCTGAAAAAAGGAGTATATTGTATTCAGGGTTCACGTAGGTATGTATGTATGTATGTATGTATGTATGTATGTATGTATGTATGTATGTGAGTTTGTATATTCCACCATAACTTCTATACGCCTGAACCGATTTTGATAAATGCGGTATCGTTAGAATCCCTAGCTTATTCCGGGTGACATAGGCTAGTAAAATTTTAAAAATAAATGATGGGGTGACCATGGTCCCGCATTAAAGACTAAAATTGTTTTTTTTTCGAAAATAAGATTAACTATATGATCATCATCTAGAAATTGATGAGTAGATTCCAAAAATATATAACACTATAGTTGGGGCGTTTTTTTTAACGTGTTAACTACATGATTTAAAATCGATGATTTTTTTTTACCATGTTTTGTTATTTTATTGATAGATTTGTGTTTCCTACTTATTTATCTTTATGAGAAATAGCACTGATTATAAATATTATGTTAAATTATAGTAAAAATAATCATTTTAAAATGAATCGACGGAGAATTATTCCATTCAGATACAGAACTTTAACTCACAAATGTACTTAAAAAAACCATTTTAAATAAGATTCACAGAAGTTTTTATTAGACTTACCAATCATGCCAATCAGAAAAATGGGACGGAAAACATAAAATAATAGAAACACTATCAAAATTTGATAATTTTAGTTCTTTTGACTAACGTAATGACAATATAACACAATAATGACAAATTAAAGTCATATTTTTCTATATTTCTTCTGAAATAGACAATCTTTTATGTTTTTGTTTTTGCGAGTTACGATAAAAAATATCTATTTCAATATAACATAACAATAACTTATATATATGATAAATGGCCAATATTATAAGCATAAATGCAATATTTTTGAGAGGACAGTTTTTTGAGAGGACAGTTTGTCAGTGGAACCTTGACAATTACTCAAAGGAAAAGTAAGGGCACTGATCACAATGTTAAGTGAATTATCACACTTTCTTACCATAAAATTATAATAGTCGTAGTAGGTACTTTTGGGTATTTTAAACTCTTTATTCTTTAATTTGTACTTAAAATATGTAAAATGACATCTAAAAAATATAAGTGCAACTTCCAACCAATTTATAGTATGTAAAATCACATTGTATGAATGATTGAGTAACAGTATATAAATGTATAAATGATTGATATCCATTGAGTAATTATTTGTACCATTGACTGACAATTTCGAAAGAGTTACTCAAAGGACCGTAACGAATTCACGGCAGCAATTTTGATTTTGTTGCATATGTATTTCAAGAATTTACGACCTTTACTAGAAAACAATACTACATTCAAGTAAAATATGAAGAAAACTATGTTAAAAATGATGTATGAAATACATTAATTCAGTATTTACATTCAAATGCCGCTTCTACTCAACGGATTGGTTATGAGCATTCACTCAAAATTGACTCCTTAGGCGCCGATTGCAGGAAGACTGATTATTTAAATAACATGGTAGTAGTCTTACAGCAGTTAGTAATGTTGAAAGCAACTAATAAAATCCTCTGCAATAGTAGTAATTTTATAATTTCTGAGCAAAATAGCGCATGTTAATGGAAATTCTACATAGAGCCTTGAGACTTTTATTAATTAATTTAATTATATAAATTTATAATTTGTCAATTATACTCCATAACTCAGCCAAATCTGAACCGATTTACACAATTCGTTCTTTATTAGAAAGATTGTACTACTATTAAGTAAATTTTATGAAGACCTGACGAATAGTTCGGAGATGAAGTCCGGACGGATAACAGCCAATCAATACAAAATTAGGTTTAACCATTAAGTAAAGACACTAGGTACAAGTGCGAATCTGGGGTGGGTCACCTGTTAATATTATTATAGAATAAAAATATGTGAGTATGGAAAAGTGACAAATTGCACATTTGTTAGTTTGTATTTCAATCGCGTCGCAACGAAGCAACGGATCAGCGCGATTATTTTCACGGCACGTATATATTAAAAAATATGAAGAATAAGGTAGGCTTTTTTATCCCAGTAAATCAAAGAGTTCCAACGGCATGTTTAAAAATTTAAATCCACACGGACGAAGTTGCTGGTATCAGCTAGTCTGTAATATCAGAATAGGTACATTTTATATTGAATTAGAATTAGAATTTTTATTTTGCAAGAATATTGATTCAATTTGGCAAAGAAATAAAAGTTTCTGGTAAAAATATTGACTAACCAGTAAAATCATTCTGCAATCAGATTTTGATGGGTACTCAAATTAGCATTTTACGACTCATACCGAAGTTGAAGGATGATTTGATTAATTATCACCATCACATCTTATACTTTGTAAAATAGACGGTCAAAAAGTACTTTGCAGGTACCAATTTGAAGATATATGGTTTGACTTTGACTTTAATATCAAAATCGGTTGAAAAGATGGGCAGTTAAAGCGTGACAGACAGACAGACAGACACATTTTCTTATATATTATAATATTACTTAATATGGATGTACTTAAATACCTATTTACTCACTTGCAATAAATCTTCTCTAGTCTCAAATTCAGATACAATGACATTATTGCCATCGTAAACCCTTGTTAGCGATACAAGAATATAATAAAATACAAGAATATGCTTTACAATTAATTCAGTTTGTCAAAGAAATAGATAATATAAAGTTTGTTAACATCAGTTTACCAGTTATTTCACTCCAATCTATACATTTTTCATTCTTCTGTACAATACTTTTTAACTTCTGTATTTTTGGATTGGTAAACTTCGGAGATAAGCAAGTTCGACCGACTCGCACTTGGCCGTACACACACATTTCGTAATAAAAAATGTTGATGGATGGAATACATAGTTGAGGAATTCAGCTGGAAGACGATATTTTTTACACATTTTAAGTTCAAATTAATGTGTTGAGCAAGTTTCATGCCAGAAGCTAGGAGATTTTTTATGAATTTTCTGCAGGAATCGCAACCCTATTACGACCATATTAGACATAATAATAATGAATAATGTCCTCTCGACCGAATTTCGGCCACGGCGGCCAATCTCCTGAGAGATTAGCCATCTGCGCGGGAGATATTATAGTGCACAAGTGTGTGCGCAACCACAGGTGCACTCCGAGGCACAGGAGTGAAACACCGCCAACTTCCTAACTCCGGGTTAGTACTGAGAATTTCTTGTCAGAAAACCCCAATACTTGTTGTGACCCGACCTGGGACTCGAACCCGGGACCTCGTCGGCCGTAGTCGAACATGCTAACCACTACACCAACGAGGCAGTCATATATACTTATTAGACATAGGTACGGTACATATTGCATACATAACTCATGCAGATATTCAAAAAATAAAAACAGGAGGAAATGACCCGAAATTTGTGCCGCTGCCTCCCGGACTATAGAGGCCGCTTCGGCTAGCGATGCGCAATTATTTTGAATTCCATTCTAATTAGGTATCAAAATCAGTAGGTAACCAACTTGAATAATGCTCCACTACCTAATTTGAGTCGATTACCACCCACATAGTTAGTAGTTACTAGTTAGTACTAACGAATAAAACTCCATTTTGAAATTGAGTCATAATAATTGCAGATTTCTATGGTTATATTTTAAAAAATACCTACAAATAAAAAGTTTCAATTAATTAAAACCTTATGAAACCATTTGACATTTTTGAAATTCAGTCTTATGAGTTATAAAATAAGGTTGTCATTCCGATCGTACAACTGAAACCATAAGTTGCCCACAAATGTCTACATCAGCAGTTGTAGATTATTCGAATACCTAGCTATATTCGCAGTCGCGGATCGTACTTATAGCACAGTATTGGTAGATAGTAGATACCAATACTGTGGTACTAGCTTCAGCCTTCGGCCGGCAGCGCGGGCAACTATAGGTATACTCGTGTGGCGCGGGCGGCGGCCGGCGCTTCTTTCGCGCGGCGTTGTCTTGTGTAGGTACCTACACCTACTTCTTGTTAGGTACCGGCTGCGAGGCGATTGTTTTTATCACACAATGCAAAAAAAGTATTGGTAAATCATACTAATATTATAAATGTGAAAGTGTGTTTGTTTGTTGGTTTGTCCTTCAATCACGCCGCAACGGAGCAAGGGATTGACGTGATTTTTGGCATGGGCATAGTTGAGGGCCTGGAGAGTGACACGGGCTTACTTTTTATCCCGGAAAAATAAGGAGTTCCCGCGGGAATAACAAAAAACTCAAACCACGCGGACGAGGTCGCGGGCATCAGCTAGTAAGAATTCATTGGCTAGTAAGTAAATAATTATAAACTTAGATGAAAATATCAAATATTAAAATGGTTGTTTGGATATGTTTTATATATATTTTTATTCACGACACAATAATTAGGTAGGTACCTACATACTACTTAGGTACTGAACCGATTTGGCTGGAATTTGAAATAGAGACAGCTTTTACTCTGGATTAACATAATTATAGAGTATAGGCCATTTTTATCCCGGACAAATTAACAGTTCCCGGGGGATAGGTAGGTATGTAAGTACTAAAAAACTAAAATCCACGCGGGTAAACAGTAGGTCTATAGGTAAGCATAGGTACCTATCATACTTTTAATATTACAAGGGGGAAAGTAAGTTTGTTCGTTACTCTTTCACGCAAAAACTACTGAACCGATTTGGCTGAAATTTGGAATGGAGATAGCTTATAGCCTGACTTAGAACTTAGGCTACATTTTATTCACGCGGGCGAAGCCCTGGGCAAAAGCTAGTATGTATATAAATTATAATCATACTTCATAGGTACCTACCAATATTATAAATGCGATACTGTGTTTGTTTGTTGGTTTGTCCTTCAATCAAGCCGCAACAGAGGTACGGATCGAGCTTAAGGTTATTTTTTGCATGGGAATAGTTGAGGACCTGGAGTTACATAGGCGCATTGGAATATTTACGTTTCCTATATTATGTTGCCAAATGTCTTGTTTATTTGGTTCATTTTGAACTCTACAAATCCTAAGTAGGTAAATAATCGCAATACACAATCCACGCAGGAACTACCGTCTACCTCCCTGCATGTGTCCCCGTGGTGCTAAACGAGCGAAATAAGCGTTCTTTTTATAGAAACGCATAATAAACTGTATGTAAACGCCATACAATTAAATAAATCCACAATGCTCGTGCTTAGCTAGGGGCTAGGGAATACACGAGCGCGTGCGACGACCTAATACCTAATATTTAATTTATGAATCTCACTCGTTTGTGTAAATTTCCACAATTCTCGTGCTTAGATATGAACCTTCATTCAACTTCCCTTATCCTATAAAATTTTATAGCATGTAACAGCGAAGTACTTTTTACAGTATAATGATAGATGGCGCTCAAATATATTTTTTTGACGCATTATTTAGGCGACACGGGCGACATCTTATAAGACGAATGTAAACCTCGCACCTCACACATGCGTAAATCTGACACTTTTTGAATGCCGATTATAAATTATAAATAATGTAAATATTTGCCTGTCATGAAACTTGCGTCTGTAAAATGCCCTAAAGAAATCATAAAACAAATAAAAAAAATTAAAAAATGTATATTCTTCAAGAATAATCGAACAGAAAAATGTATGAAAGTCGACCTATGCATGTGCGCCTTAAGGTTGTCTCACAATAACCATTTCTATGAATTTCAAATTTGGTCTAAAACAAAGCTTTACTTTATCAAAATAAAATGTTTAGTCATTTCAAGTATTTAATATAGACCAAATTCGCCCTTTACACCATATAATTCAGATGAATATCTTAGAAGATATCATAGAAATAAATTAACGCGCAATAGAAATAGGGGCGGCCGGCAGTGCGGAGATATATCGCAGCGCTAATGTAAAACCTGATGTGCTGCACAGTGCCAGCTGGCTATTATTGGGTATGGACTATTATGATGATTAGTACTACCCGTAAGGAAGCCGGGGCGGACCGCTAGTATTATTATAAAATACAGGGATTATGATTTTGAAGAGTAAATGACGTTCGTCCGGCCTCAGCCTAAAAGGCATATTTAATTACACCACACTTTTTCAAGGGACCCTTACTTTAGGGAATAAGGGTCCCTAATTTCAAGGGGGCATCGGGTCGTCCCGGTCTGCCGCGCTCTGCCCACCGGGCAATGTAATAAAACTTAGTGTGGTGTGGTTACGGAGCTCAGTCGCCGCACGACCAGCGTAGTGAGTAGAATTGTGTTTCTTCGGCTCGCGCGAGCATTTTGACGTTAATTTAACTTTGTGCCATCTAGGTTCTCGTTCATACTGATATCAAGCCTGATAGTTAGTGCAGTGTAATAGCCACGCCAAAACTAGGGGCCACACCCACCCTTGCCTCAGGGCCCTTGAATAAGTGTACTGTTATAGGCCCATAATACCCCAC
The DNA here is from genome assembly GCA_963932025.1 of Erebia epiphron. Classification (NCBI taxonomy): domain Eukaryota; kingdom Metazoa; phylum Arthropoda; class Insecta; order Lepidoptera; family Nymphalidae; genus Erebia; species Erebia epiphron. The sequence goes on from OZ009948.1 coordinate 6,269,735, forward strand.
GCCTATTGAAATGAAATGAAAATGAAATGAAAATACACTTTATTGTACACCAAACCAAATACAAAACAGAAGAACATATACTCGTACATACATAAAGGGAAGAAGCTGTACAATAGGCGGCCTTATCGCTAAGAAGCGATCTTTTCCAGGCAACATAAATAGGAAAATATAATAGAAATACTGAATGAGGGTATACACTTAAAAGAAATGAAGGATGAAATAGTAAATAGGTACAGTCAATATCTTAAAACTAAAAAAACAATACATCTAACTAAATACACAAAATAAATTACAAATTTAAAAAACCCCCGACTAGAAAAAAGCTGGTGACCTTCAGACGGATGAACAGATTTTCATGAAACATGACTAAGAACACTCGGGATAAAATTATCTATGACACAAAAAATACTAAACGAAAATCGGTTCATCCGTTTGGGAGCTACGATACCACAGACAGATACACAGATACACAGACAGACACATTAAACTTATAACACCCCTCTCTTTTTGCGTCGGGGGTTAATTACTTAAAATTAAAAATATATTATAATATATTTAAACAGATATTCTATTACAGATTAGATACGGGCTCGTCTCGTATGAGCCTGTCGCAGTGTCGCCAACTGGAGAGCAGTACAGACGGCGCGTGCGTGGCGTGCTCTTCCGCGGGCGGCGTGCACGCGGGCGTCATATCGTACGCGACGCTCAACGCGACTGTCGTGGGCTGGGACTTGCGCGCGCCGGGTGAGTTACCGTGTGTATAATATACCCTTATTTCAGACCAGCAGATGCGAAGAAGAACTATAAGTCATCGAAGCCAAATTAGGGGACAAGAAATTAGACTGGCACAACCCACGGAGAAAGCATTGTCTAAACCACAATTAAACACATATTTTGGTAAGTTGTCTTTTTAAGAAATTAACTTTATTGAGCATCATTCTTATTTTCGTCTCTTTTGATCATCATTCGTCATCGTTTTCCGCGATTGGCACAATAATTGACCGAGCGAAGCGAAGGTCTCTGAGTCGACTTGAGTGAATTTGCACTTGTCCGCCCGTCCGTCCGTCTGTCAGAGCCTTATAACTTCTGAATTACTGAACGTAATTACTTCAAATTTAAATATTATATATTATACTAGCGGACGCCCGCGACTTCGTTCGCGTGGCATAAGTTTTTTAATTCCCATAGGCATTCCTTAATTTTCCGGGAAGAACCCATTAAAATAACCCGTCGATCCGTTGCTCTGTTGCGGCGTGATTGAAGGACTATATAACGTCCTTTGGGATAGAATTTATAAAAACTGTGAATTATGTATTTCATAATTTAAACCGGTGGCCCAAATATCAAGTTTCACGGCTATTTAACTTGCAAAACGCCTGCCTTTTACACCTACTTACAACCCCCATTTTACCCGTTTGGGGGTGGAATATAGAAAAACTGTTACACACGTACTTCTTTATATTATACCGAAAGCCAAATACCAAGTTTCGTTGTTATAAAACTTGAAAAATATGTTGCTAAATGTAGGACATTCATCCCCTATTTCATCCCTTTGGGGGTCAAATTTTCAAAAAATGGTGAAACACGTACTCGTACTTCTGCATATCTAACTGAAAGCCCAAATGCTAAGTTTCATCACTGTAACTTGAGAAATGAAGGACTTTCATAAAAACTTTCAACCCCTATTTTACCCCTTTAGGGGTGGAGTTTTGAAAAACTGTGCCACACGTACTTCTTTATTTATTACCTAAAGCCAAAATACCAAGTTTCGTTGATACAACTTGAGAAATATCTTGAGAAATGAAAGACTTTCATATAAACTTTCATCCCCTATTTTACCCCTTCGGGGGTAGAATTTTCAACAACTGTGAAACACTTATTTATATAACTTGAGAAATGACGGACTTTCATACAAACTTTCAACCCCTATTTCACCCCCTTAGGGGTGGAATTTTGAAAAATCCTTCCTTAGTGAGCGCCTACGTTACAAAAGGAAGCTACGGTCAAAATTTCAAGTCTCTAACCCTAGCGGTTTAGGCTGTGCGTTGATATATAAGTCAGTCAGTCAGTCAGGACTTTGAATTTTATATATTATATATAGATAAACCGATGGCCTCCAGCCGAATATGGCTTGAAAAGTAATTAAAATATTTATTTCAGAGGGGCTCTCATAGAAGCGAATGCGAAGTAATATATTCTTTATAGCGTTACATATTGTTGCGGTATATCATTTTAAATTATATAAATTAGCGATATAAAAATATTTTTTTTTTTTAAATAATGAAACAATCATTAAAATCCGATGATTTCGAATGGTGTTTAGATATTCGATCGAATACGAATCTAAATAAATCAAAGGAAAAGCTGAGTGACTGACAGATCTTTCAACGCACAGCTCAAACCAGTGGACGAATCGGGCTGAAAGGCATTAAGATATCATCAAAGAAATAATTTTTGAAAATTCAATAGGATTCAATTCAATACTCTAATAGGATAAAATACGAAATCTAGTACGTTATATTTTGTTTCAGGTAATGCTTGGAAGCTACAGGGGGATTTGAAACAAGGCGTGTACACGTGTCTATACGCGAACAGCGCGGGATATCTCGCGGTGGGCACGTCGAGCGGCGCCGTGTGCGTGTGGGATCTGCGGTTTGGACTGCCCATCACGTCCGTTAAACATCCTAACTGTGAGTTGTTATGTTGTGTCGTGGAAGCTACAGGGGGATTTGAAACAAGGCGTGTACACGTGTCTGTACGCGAACAGTGCGGGATATCTCGCGCTATATCTCATATTTTAATCAGTACGCTTACTTTTACATTGCAAATACGATTGATCGGCGTGAGAGCTCAACACGCCAAGCGTCAAAGTAAAATGGACCCAAAAGCTCTTGCTTTAAAGTCACAAATTCAGCGTTTGGAGCGCTGGCTGTGAATAAATACACGAAATGATGAAATGAGCTCTAAACCAATGTAGTTAAGGTTCATTTTACTTTGACGCTTGGCTTAGTGAGCTCTCACGTCGATCAATCGTATTTGCAATGTAAAAACTCTAAGTACATCCCGACTCCACGTAATTCAATCTGACGTTGAGTTACAAAATTTTTGCCCCCTACGCCATCATTAAAAATTATAGTCCGCCAACTTATCTGACCCGATGACAGCGTCGCTAGTATTTATTGAAAATAAATAAAAACGAAAACTTAACATTCATAAAAATTAGTTCCAATTTTGGCCACCGGATCAGAAAAGTTTGACGGACTGTAATTCATTTTTCATTATTGTTTTTTTTTACAGCGGAACGCATCCGTCGAATAGTGGGTTTCGGTGGGACATCTTCCCGGGTGTGGGCAGTGGGGGGCAGGGACGCGGCCGCGTGGTGTCTTGAATCCACACAGAGGACCCACGCTCTGTGGCCTGCCACCGCCGGTGCGCAGCCATTGCACTATAGCCCCGTGGTAAGTTAACCATACTACTTACAACTACACTTTCTACTAGCATCATAATGATGATTTGCTCCTTTACCTTTTCTCTGCTCTCTCATCTAGCTAATATCTAACACGCTGCGAAGTGTGTGTTCCTTAGAACATATTCTGGGCAGGATTGTCCCTTCTGCTTGACTTGTTTGAAAATATGAGAATCAACTTTCAAACTTCTTCAGTGCAATAGAACTACGTGCAGCGACATCTAGTATGTAATCGCAGTATGAATTGTATAATGGGTAGGGGCACCGGCGTAAGTTCATTACGAGTTCCCGGGGCCCTTCATTATGAGCTGAGGACGGTCACCGAGGGGGTTTTAGTGGGGTAAAAATCCCACATAACCCAATCCTATGTGGTCGGGTATCTATGGAAGATTTCCCCCCCGTAAACAAAAAAAAAAAAAAAAGAAAGGTACACAGACGCACAAAGTCAGGGTGAAAACTTCTCTAGCACGATGGAACTTCGTACAGCGACATCTAGTATGTAATTTTGTGGTGTGGTGCGTGTAATGTGTCTAACGTCTAATACTGGGTATCAGGGACGTCTTCCCGGATGCGGGCAGTACTATAGCCCCGTGGTAAATGGTAAGTGGACCATTCTTACGACTACTTACCACTATTGTTACTTTTAGCATTACGATTTGCTGGTCACACTATTATTCAACACATAGTCCTCTGCTACCCTCAAGAAGCCCACTTCGTGGCAGACCGTACCACGAGTTCACTTTTCTATTGCGATGGTGCTCCGTACAGCGACATCTATTATGTAACTTTTTGTTGTGTGAATGCGATGTACCGTAAACGCTGTTTATTAATCGATTTCAGTGGATCATCGTCCCATGTCTAATGGTTAGAGGGTAGACGCGTGTGCGTACTGTTAGAATGAAAAATTAAAGTGCACATGTCATCACCGCCATGATTTGGTAGTGGCAACACTGGTCTGGATTTTTATATGAATTATGGCTGCCGTGTTGTGTCTGTATTATAAATGGCTAAATAAACGTATAAATAAATGGACAACCAGTGTTTCTCTTTAAAAGTACTTAAAATCTCTTTTCAAGCTATGGAACCCTCGGTGCGCAAATTTGACTCACACTTAACCAGCTTATTTTATTGATTTCAGGCGTCACACTACATAAGCGCGTTATACTGCGGAACTCGGGACGGCAACCGGTTCCTCATCTCTGGAGGTTCCGACCAGCGCTTGAGACTCTGGGACCTCCAACACCCTGAAGATTCTCATATACTGCTCAACGCGCCCCATGACCAATTGAATGCTTTAAAATACAGGTATTGATATATTTTTTTCTAAGTTGAAATTATTTGTACCGAGGATCATGATTTCATGATCCTTTTTATCACAATATAACGGCGAGGGATTTCTAGCAATGCGCGCTGTACGACTCTACGTAAGAGTACAACGAAAGAACCAATTCTGTTTAAACTAAAACTACTAAACTCAAATGACAAAATCCTTGAGGATTGATGCTAAAATGACAGGTAGACCTGTCGTTTTAGAATCCAGCGATCTTTTTCCGCAAGAAGCAATGAAATTAATGAATTAATGAAAGAACCAATTCCTTATAAGACTATCTCTAAACTAAACTAAATAAAAGTTTAGTTTAGAGGTTGTGTTCAACAGAATCAGCCCCAATATGAAATATAAGTTACTAGATGATGCCCGCGACATCGTCCGCGTGGATTAAAGTTTATTTATGCTCTTTCTGATTCTCCGGGATAAAAAGTAGCCTATTCCTTCCCCGGGATACAACCCATGGCTGTACCCAATTTCATCAAAATCGGTTAAACAGATAAGCCGTGAAAGCGTAGCAGAGACAGACACACTTTCGCATTTATAATGTACTACATATTATGGATTTCAGTTAAGAGTTTGTGTACGACCTTATAAACATATCCATTTATTTCCAGAAGTCGTATAGTCGACGGTACCACTGTTATCCAAGAGGTGTGTAAATCCAACCCCTCAGTGGCGCCCTCTCTGCAGGAGGACAACGTGTACCGCACTGTGGAGTCTCGCAGCTTCTATCATACTGCCCCCATTACTGATATCACGCTGGTTGAAGCCGGCAAGTGTTACCTAGTCAGTTCCTCCGCTGACGGCGTCATTAATGTGTGGAAATAGTTATTGCTTAGCGGATTATACTTCTGTATAAAATAAATTTACTAAAACTTTGTTAAATAAGGGCAACAAAATGAAATATCGGCGTCAATTTTGTTTTGAGTATAAAAAGTACAATATTTAGATCATGAACTTGAATTAGGTACGTTTTTTACCCTACAAAGTGTAGACAGCATAAAGAAAGAATACTGACGAGTTTTTTTTAAAAACCTAAATCAACATGGACGAAGTCAGGGCAAAAGCTAGTGTGCAACACAGATTTCCATTTAATTCTTTAGTAGGCTGCCTTCACAATATACTTATTTTTCAGGTCAGTAACTTCTTGTTATTGCTTTATTAATTTATTTGTTTTACAGTTTGAAACTTTATACTGTTATGTAAAAGTTGAATAAAAATGCCAAACTTGCTCATTGTTACGATAATGTATTATAATATGATTGGATGTACATATTATTAAGTGCAATAAATTGATTGTTATTTTTTATTCTTTCTCTTTTATTTACGACTTGAATTTGCCCCACCAATATGAAAAAGTGGGGCTAAGTCAATATCAAAATTTTGACAGACTGCACCAAAGATTTAAAGAACACCATGTATATGCCAAATGCATTTGTAGTGGTTAATGAAACAACATAAAATATTCTTAAAATAAATTTATTACATCAAATCACTTTTTCTCCAAATAAAAATTTGTAAACACAAGATTTATAACAACAAAATCACAAAACATATACTTAATTCATAAGTAAAATGTACTACAAAATAATAATTTATACATTGTACTTAATTCAATTCAAAGTGTGTGTAAGAAAAAAATCTCATTATTTTAACTTAAGTACTTAATAATACATATTATAAAAGTGTGTCTGTCTGCTACACTTTAATGGCCCATCTTTTCAACTGATTTAAATGAAATTTGATATACATATAGAGATAGGTTGCATCTCAGGAAAGGACATAGGCACTTTTTGTCCCATGAAATTGATGAATTCCCACAGGAATAAGAAAAAAACTTACCGTTTACGAAGTCGTGGACATCATCTATTTATAAATAAAATCTTAAGATTATGCTTTACTACTACTGCCTTTTTTTTCATCTGGCACATCTTCCAGAAGTTTCTCCAGGTCAATGCCCTCGAACTTTGGGTTCTCAGTATTGGAAGCATACTCCATGAACAGTTCCTTGAGGAATTGGAGATCCTTTGTCAAAGTTTTCCCTTTTTCCTCAAGAGCTTGATTTTCCGCCTTCAGTTTGTTGACTCGTGTAAAAGTTTCTTGTGTTCGCTGTTTTGATTTGTATCTGCTCTTTTTGACTGCCTGGAATAGAATCAAAGAAGATTAATTTACTATGTTTGATATACCTACTCAGATACTATTGATTTGAATGTTAGTGTCTATTCAATTATATTTGAAAAGGATTGTAAACATGGTGTAATTTAAAAAGCTATGACAGTAAATAGAAGATAAACCACTCATATAGGAGAGTAAATAAACCATCTATCCAGCCATCACCCTATATAAATGTCCACATGTAGGGCTTTTTAGAGCTAGACTTCCAACCTTAAAAATAGCTCTATGTGTCATATTCAATAAATACTATTATAAATAATTTAAATCGAAACAGATAGTTGGACAGATTCACTGTATATTATAAAATGACAGCAATAAAGCAATATTTTTAATGCTGTCATTTTAGTTTAGAGATTGTGTACAACAGAATCAACCCCATTAACTACCCAATTCAATATCTGCAGGGCAACCGCATATCTTTTGCATCAATCATTGATACATCGCAATCACCTCTGATTGCTTTACACTTTTCCACTATTGGACGAAATCCATTGACGTAGCAAGAATACCATAAATTGAGCCAATCAGAGGTGATTGCGATGTATCAATGATTGATGCAAAAGATATGCGGTCGCCCTGCTGGATAGTTAAGGTCAGGCTATAGATACTAAATACTGTATGCACTACAAACAATAAATTTATCTGCCAAGGAGGAGGGACAGAAAGAGGATGGCTTTGGCCTCATAGCTTCAGATTTAAATATAAGGAAACGTGAATATTTTTAACTTTTTGAACCTTGACACTATAATTGTTAAACTACTATGTATTCTTACCTCGTTATTACGATCTCGTTTCCGTCTGTAATCATCATCTTCGTCGTCCGCGTCGCTAACTCCTCGCCTCCCGCGCTTTTCAGGCGGCATATCCCAAGAGTCCTCTAATATCATCAAAAATATTTACAAACACTCTCCTTGCATATATCCGAACACAATCTTTTCTAAACTGTTATCGGACGAACGCAATTCGTTTTAACACGCAGAACTACAGTTTTTTGTGATAGACCATAAGACTGAGTGACGCAATTATTATTCCTGATTAAACACGCAGAACTACAGTTTTTTGTGATAGACCATAAGACTGAGTGACGCAATTATTATTCCTGATTAAATAAAATTGCACCACTATTTTGTTGTTCGTAACCTTTCACTTTATTTGATCCGTATGATATCTTATCATGTTTAACTCGCTTCGGTTGAATAAATATTTTTGTGGGGAATGATAATATCTTAGTACCTAGTTTATTTACAAAAAATAAAAATAAATTCTGTTAGCGAATAACACGAAAATAAATAGTCTCTGAGACTCTGAGTCAGTTCGATCAGCAGGGCGACCGCGTATCTTTTGCATCAATCATTGATACATCGCAATCACCTCCGATTGGTTGAATTTATGGTATTCTTGCTGCGTCAATGGATTTCGTCCAATAGTGGAAGGTCGTCCAATCAGAGGTGATTGCGATGTATCAATGATTGATGTAAAAGATACGCGGTCGCCCTGCTGAATGGAATACGTCACAGTGACGCAAACGTCGACTCGAGTGTCGAGCAGAGACAAGGTGTCGAGTCTCGACTTGTCAGCATAGGGATGGCGATAAATATAAATAAAATAAAACACAGAAATATTCTTGTGATATCGAATAAGTATATTGGTATCGATTCTTTAGGCTGTACAAGTACTAAGTAGAGTACCAAGTAAGGAATCGATCAAGTCTTGTATTGGTATTTCACCTTATACTCGGCAAACTAAGATTAGTCTGGTCGGAGGAAAAACACGTATAAGATTTTATTGCGTAAGTAACTACATACATACTAATATCTAAGTAGTTAGCTATATAAAAATCAATTGCCGAAATGAATGGTCTCGCATCAATACAGAACGGCTGAACTGATATTGGATAATTGAATTTTTTGTGTGTTTAGACTGGTTCCTGAGTTTTATATTCACAATTGGACCCGGTAGTAGGAGCTGCTATTGGATTCTAGGTTCAGCCAGGGCAGGACAACGTCTGCCGGGCCTACTAGTCTTATATATTATTAATTTAGCTACCAGCATATTAAACTGAATAAGTAGAATGGTGTTTACGACTTTATTAATTTATGTAACTACCTATTTACACTTGACTCTCTCTGGCCTTTGTACCTTGAGAAAAAGAACATTTACTGTAGCAAGAAATCGATAAGCAAAGAGACATTGAAATAATTTTTTTGAGTAGGTACCCCAAAAACTTTTTCTTACACTGATTATTACTATTTGTTTAGTGGATATGCTTATACATAATATCAGTAGCTATCAGTAGTTAGTGCTGTTTTGATTTGTCGAAAAATCATCCAATGCGAGTTTAAATCGATACTTTATATTCGATACAAATAAGTTTCGATACTTTATACGATATTCGGGCTCAGTGATTTCGATTTTCGAATATAATTTCACTACTTGTCACCGATTGATTGACAGATTCTTCTAGTCTATGGTTTTAAAATTATTCAATTAAGTTGCCTGAACAAAAAAAAAACAGTACAATTGGTAGTTTTCAATGACCAGTGCTTTATTTAATTGCTATTTGCTAGCTCATAGGTAGTTTCTGATAAAGTCAAAGACTAGATTTCTAGGTACACTAAATCGCTTGGCAGCACTTGGCTTCGCCGGTAGGGTTAAGTATAGCTAGCCATGACCGAAGGCTCTAAGCAGATCAGAACTCATGTGCCTATAGTTCTGAAGTAGGTAGAGTCTAGTAGAGTAATGGTAGATTTAGTTTTTTTATCAAGTATTTCTTGAATAATCCAAAATACCTACCGTAAATATTTTTTCTTGATTATTACCTAAGTACCTACCTAAATTATATCGCCATCAACCAGACTTCTACTGTAATTAGCTATAAATAAAATAATTATCTATATTATATTTATTTATTTACATATTTCGGAACCCTGCATGTCGATAAATATATTATTATTAGCTAAATGGTTAAAGAATACCTAACAATTGCCAAACTTAACCTCAAAGATTAATCGTATAGCAGCAGAATCTCAGAGTCCAGAACAAGCGTAGGTCAGCTGCAGTTAAGTAGCAAGATCTCGGAGTCCATTATATCTGTGCTATAAGACGTTGCTTCGTACCAAATTTCAAGATTTTGGGTTCACGTGAAGTGCCCTGTAGGATTTGATTCCCTTGCGAGTGTCGAAATTTGCAGCAAATAATAATAATAATAATAATAACTTTTTATTTCAGGCTTCAACACCCATAACTTGTTAGTAACAATCACCTAACCTATGTTAGTAAAAAAAACAACATAAAATACCTAAACACGCAGAGCATTGTAGGTCCGCTGCGTATAGTCTATCCACAGACTGCACGTGTAGAAAGACGGCAAAGCAAAAACGGCTGTAGATCTTTTGATTGTGTTAGCTTAGAAGTTTGATTTTTTCACAGCTCCAAGGGACAGTAGACCTGAGTAGGTATTTGATATGAATCCAGCTTGGTACCTACCTCCATGTGTTCCTGAGAAAAAGGGTCTTGACACACAGACGGACGGACAACAAAGTGATCCTAGGGTTCAGTTTTTTCCTTTTAAGGTACGGAACCCTAATTATTAAAAATATTTTTATTAAATGATATAACTAAAAATTTATGCTTTTCGCAATTCTTCCTATTTAACTGTGTTATAAGACGTTGCTTCGTACCAAGTTTCAAGATTCTGAGTTCACGGGAAGTACCCTGTAGGTGTTGATTCCCTTGCGAGTGCAAGAAAAATCGAAAATTTGCAGCATAAACGGCTGTATCTTTTGATTGTGTAGGCTTTGAAGTTTGATTTTTTCACAGCTCTAAGGGACCGTAGACCTGAGTATTTGATATGAATTTCAGCTTGATACCTCCATACGTTCCTGAGAAAAAGGGTCTTGACACACAGACGGACGGACAACGAAGTGATCCTATAAGGGTTCCGTTTTTTCCTTTTGAGGTACGGAACCCTAAAAACACAAGAAATTCCCGCGACTTCGTCCGCGTGGACCAAGTTTCCCGCGGGAACCTTTGAATTTTCCGGGATTAAAAGTAGCCTATGTCCTTCCCCGGGATACAACGTATCCCTGTACCAAATTTCATCAAAATCGGTTGAATAGATGGGCCGTGAAAGCGTAGCAGACAGACAGACAGACAGATAGACAGATAGACAGACAGATAGACAGACAGACACACTTTCGCATTTATGATATAAATATTAAAAAAATATTAAGTATTATAATTATAATATTATATTATATTATAAATATTATAATATTATATATATAAATGCGAAAGTTTGGATGGATGTATGGATGTATGGATGTTTGTTACTCAATCACGCCCCAACAGCATAACGTATCTGGCTGAAATTTGGCACAGAAATAGATTATAGTCTGGAATAGCACATAGGCTACTTTTAATCCCGGAAAATTAAAGAGTTCCCGTGGGAACAACAAAACCTCGATCCACGCGTACGAAGTCGCGGGCATCAGCTAGTTAAATATAATACCAAGTACCAACCTGGTTAATAAGTATATATTGTCTTTGGCCGGCACCAAAACAAGAGGAAAAAAATATTTTAGTGTATCGTCAGTTTGTGACGCCATCTATAGGAATGCAGCATAACTGCATGGTCCACTAGCTGATTATAACATAAGAATTTTTTAACATAATATATTTTTGAACATAAGAATACACAGAACTTATTTCAAATCGAATTACTTCACAAGTTAATTTTGTTAAAATTAATTGAATGTAAAGGAGATCGGCGAAGTATGACCCAGCTAATTTAAAAACCATTCAGATTCAGAAATCATTTAATATTTTTTAATATATTTTAATGTATTTTTCTGTGTAAACACCAAATTTTTAGAAGATGGGGATCAAAAATAAAAATAATTACGAAACAATAAAAAAGTCGTTCTAATGGCAATACGGAGTATAGACACCAGAGTTTAAAAGTAGAAACTAACGCGTCAAATATCAATGTCTGTCAACTCAATCAAATGTCATTCGTGGACCGTGGTAGAGATGTGCCAACTCGGAAAAAACACGTTAACTCGAGTTGAAATTCAGGTAACTCGGAATTGAATTCGAGTTTCACAACTCGAGCTAGCATAAAGAAACTAAGTGTATTTTATTTGTTACAAAATACTTTTTTACATACATATGACGTGTACTTCAATCCAACTCCCTGTTAGGACAATTATTATTATCATTGCTTATCTTCGTAGGTAGGATTGAAATAAAAAGGTTTTTATAGTTTACCTAGAAAATAATTTATACCGTTCGCATTAGAGTTAATACACAGTTATTTTTGGTTTTAGTCGTAGTTTAGTTATAGTAAGTACCTACTCATATTTAACAACAAAACCAGTTAGGTATATAGCAGTCTTCACAAAATAATAATATCAGTCTAACTTTATAATGTAGGTACATATTATGTTATTAATAGTTTAATCATCACAATGAAAATATTCTATAACTTTTTTAATTGTTGGTGTCATTCGGTCAATGCAATGGCGGGAGTACGTAGACAGAGAAAGAGATATAGACAGGGTGTCAGCGTATACAGTATGCGATATTAATTAATTAATAAATACGTAATTGTAATTAATTAAAAACGTTAATTTAATTCAAACGCGATGCATTATCGATACAGTCCTGCGCTGAATTACCTGCCGGCACCCCTCGCTCTTCTTTTACCCGATGTCACCTGAAATGCTCACGCGTTAGCAAATACTACGATACTTCGCGACGCGATTGTATCGCTATTGAATTGCTTCTGTCGCACGTTGTAAATGCGACTAACGCCCAAAAGTAGCGATGCATAAGCGCGTTAGGGTTAACCCCCCTTTTCAAACAGTAAGAATAGTATAATAACAACCATCAATTTGTATGTCATAATATACTTACTGGCCGCGTTATGAATTACATACCTACTATAGGTTTAATGTCCCCAGCAGGTAGGTAACTTGTTTTTATGTAGATAGGAAAGCGTATTACTATTTGGTACATAGTCAGATAATGTTAATCTGCAGTGCCTGATAGATTTTTCAAAGCTATTAAATGGTATCTGGCTTAAAAACCATGAAATAGAAATCTAACCTCATTTTTAACTATTACTACGAATATCTTTTTTCTCCCAACTTTATTTGATTGACTTTCATAAACTTTTTTGTTAGTCTGGTTTAGTATAAAAAGTATGAGAAGTTTGACGCGTGAACGTGAACATCAAGTTTGGGTCAAATACTATATGGGAGCTCGCCGACCTCCTTTGCTATTTCTTAAGTGATTTTATCAAATTTTTGTATTTTGATAATTTTATATAAATAATTAATACAAACTGAACCAAGAAAATACGATATTTCACCGATTTTACTATAATCATTTGTCGAGCGAGCCTGGTAGCGCCACCTATCGATAGTATTAACCTAGAATTTTTTTTATATGGGAGTTAGCACTTGGTTTATAATTAATCTATGGATATAGTAGACGTTGAGTATTATTATTACAACCGTATACTTTATATATAACACATTTAATTACAAGTCACAACTCATAAACGTGTGCGAGAAATGAATTGGTCTTTCTTGCGGCCTTCCAGTCTAGCTTGCGGTAGGTATATACGAGCAGAAATTAAATAAATATCTATTTAGAACGCACGCTCATGCCCGAATTTTTACATTACTGCGACTTATGAGTTTGGTATAATAGAATATGTTTAATTTTCGAATGCGAATGAGGTCAGAGGTGCAGCAGCGGCGCAGGAACGAGATGCCATAATTATATATGTCACCGTAAGATTGTAAAAACCGTAAGATTGTAATCTAACGCTTTTTTTTCTCGATAGATTGTAAACAGTCGAAAGATTGTGAACCGTTCAATGTTTTAAGTGTCAATTTTTGTAGAGATGAGGCGTATATTACTAGAACAGATACAGGGACTAGGTATCTATCGATACTAGGTCGCACCTGTTGCCAACTTTTAAAATACTCGATCCACCTAGTCCCAGAGAGGCTAGGTAGTACTTGTGGTCTGTGGTACTTATAATGACGCGGCACCCGTGGCCCATCCGAAACGTGTCATTTGAATTTGAACCATATTTCGATACAAAAATAACACGATGCGCACTCTTTTCACCTTGAAATATGGTTCAAATTCAAATGACTGACACAAGAATGATTTAGGCAATCACGAGTGCGTGTCGCGTTAGTTTTAATCTTATTGAAATATGGTTCAAATTCAAATGGCACTTTTCGAGCGGGCCGAGTGCAAAAATATACTGTCCTTTTTTAACCATACGACTCCGCAGTCTTTCTATCTTTGTCTGTCACTTGTCTTCTTTGTCACTAATCGGGACTTTACCAAATACTAAATAGTATCCACTAGTCTCTAGTTTTGTGATGTGACTACTGACTAGTATCAAGAGTATCAAGTACGGTACGGACTCGTGCAAGCCGCGCTCGCCGTATTGATACCTACTCGACGACGTCGTAATCTGTTACGCGCATTTTTCATAAAACTTTGTAATGTGGTTAAAGAACTTTGTGCGTAATGATTGTATTGTAGATATAAGATTTAAAAAAAAAAAAACTGATTATTCAGAAAACAAAGCAAAAATACCAAAAAAAAAAAAAAACGAAAAAAAATCTGATTACTTCGAAAAATGAATTGTCATCTTATAAATACGCCAATGCCGGGAGCCGCAGCAGAAAAGGCTGAAACCGGCAAGCGGCGGAAGTATGCCTCTCTCATAGAGAGTTACATATTTGTTCCGTTTGCCATGGAGACCCTGGGGCCATGGAGTCTTAGTGCCAAAAACTTTTTACGAGATATTTCACCGCGGTTAATTGCCTCATCTGGTGACAGAAGGGCTGGCTCATTTTTTGCGCAAAGGATCAGCCTGACTGTCCAGCGCGGAAATGCAGCCAGCATTCTTGCCACCATTCCACGCGGGCATGATTTATAATATAGTAATTAGGTTAGGCTAGCTAGCATTAAGTTCTATTGTATTATTTTCAATAAAAAAAAAAAGAAAAATACGCCAACAATGTTGATAAATCTTCACGTTGACAGTCCTAAGCCTGTGTAAAGTATGAAGGGAAGATTCCAATTTATTACTAGTGCGTACGTACCTACGTATCTACACGTTCTACACGTACTATGTACTTTAAATACACGTACTTTATGGACTAGGTGGAACAGGTATTTGGATCGAGTAGGTATTTCTACAGAATTCCTAGTACAAAATTTACCTACTTAGTACGACTCATCTCTAAATTTTTTAAATATTCATAGTTTTCTTGTCTCTTTCTTGTAGGTTAGGTTAGTGTTCGACATAAATAATCAAGTACCTACCCGATAGAACCTTAATAAACCTAACAGATCACAATCTACCGAAAAATAATCCGATATATTGTAATCATTCGACAGTTTACAATTTCGCGAGTTAGATTATAATCTAACGGTTTTTACAATCTTACGGTGACATATATACAGATGCGGCGAGGCAAGGACGTCGCTTTCATACTTCCAAGGCCACACCGCACCTCCGCCGCGCCTCTCCTATATATCCCGCGCCTTAGGAAACGTCTCTACAAAATAGGGAAAGGTGTTAAAAATAAAACAAATTGCTCATCAGACCACAATATAGTTCTTTCTTTACATTAAAACTCTAACAAAGTACGTAAATCTTATTTACACAAATAATGGAAGCATCCAATGCTAAACAATCTAATACTGTAACGCTAACCATTTTAGTACTCAATAATAAGAAAAGAGAATTGTACTTCATTTTACTACATAATCGGTTAACCATTCATACTTCCGATAAGGATCAATAGTCAATACACAAAGAATGTTGCGTAAAATATTTCTATAAAACTGATTACCTACTTTGAAACAGACATACCTAAAGCCGAATTTAGTCTCTTTTGCAACTACAATTATTATTGTAGTCTGTAAATCACAGGTGAAATACTACAGCCGAAGAGATTAAAAATAATCGTCAACTAAGTTCTCGTTTATTTGAATATGTTGAAGATACGCAACATTCTTTGTCCCAGAGTGGTTTGTGTAAAACTGATAAAATGTATGTTAATAACATGTGGGTACATTAAAAATTCAGTATTAATCACAGCAATACAGACAGACAGACACACCATAAACCATTTAAGTTATTTAATAGATTTGATAGTGTATCACAGAAATAACAAATTGGAACGAAAATGGCAGTCTTTCATGAATGCTGCACTATTAATCAACCTTAATTGCGTGTAATTTAAAAAAATATATATACAAAATAATAGCTCAATCTCTTTGTAAGCCTAATTTTAGGCTAAAGGATAAACGTTCGTTATGTTTTTGACAGTCAAAAAAATTACATTTAAGTGGTTAAATAAACGAAAAAGAAGTAAATTTTACGAAGAACACTATTCGATGTAAGTAAATTATATTCAAAAAATCCTGTAGGTACCTTATATTTTTTTAAAGTATTGTACTTAAAAACGTAGAGCCTTGAAAAAACTGGACATTTAATACTATTTCTACATAAGGTACCGAGGTAAAAGCAGATTAAGACATATGTAATGTATTTACAAATAGACCGTTACTATTATTGTTGCATCGGAATCATTATTTAAACCTAATTTGTATTCATTAGAATTATTTAGTTTTATTGTGATATTTGACATTTCTCTCCCAGTAATTTTAGCGACTTGTAACTGTTGTACTTGGCAATAGGCATGATGACAGTAACCAACAATCAATAAAATTATGAATTTATCTAATGAAATATGTTTACGGGATTATAAAAAACGTATTTATTTTTCTATTTCGAGTGAGATTGCTATTTATTTTGATAAAATAAAACTATAAAATACAGCAATCCGCCATATTGGATAAAACACCAAGAAGCGAATGACGTCACAATTGTTTGTTTTCGACACAGGTTTTCGAGCTATGACAATCACACTATTGTTTACTGCACACTGCACAGAGTGCATTGGTAAAAACAATAGTGACGTCACAAACGACGCCATGACACCGGCGAGCGTTTTGGCGTGAATTTTAAAATTTAAATTTCAAATGCCAATTTTATCTACCAAACTTTATTTTTCTGCTGAAATAAGATATTTTTTCGAAATAGTAGATACTTCCGAACATAATCTGACCATTTTTCAAAATCAGTCATCATGCCTATTGTACTTCTTTTATCATAAGCTGGAAAAATAGTTAGATCATACCGCACCGATCTACTTCATAGGTAATATACACAGGTACTGATTTAACCACATCGACCGACGCTAAATTAATTTATGTAACAAATTTTATGCGCAAATCAGATGATGTTTTATTATATTATTTATACTAATACCACATCGGTCGAGTGATCTGGTCATAGGAATACCTGTGGTAAAGCAACAATTTGTTGACGATAAATCAGGTTGTGTTTTATAATTATTACTGTCCTAAAACTTTGTTGTTAAATGTACGTAGATAAATTGTTACAAACACGTAAGTATAGGTATTTATTAAAATATTTTTATTTTTATGTTTTCGCTAAAAGTGATCCTCCCGATTCTCAAGATGTTAGTTAGGTAACAACTTTTCATAATCGTTTGCATGGTCTTAAAACGAAGTCTGAAATAATTTTATTTTTAAGATATCCATTAGAACTTAAGTTCCCCATAAAAATTGATTGAGAACAGCCCCACAGAAATGAATAGGCGAAAAGTCTAGCCCGTATGTTTTGATTATTGTATAACTATAACCATGACAGTAAATAATTTCTTTCGTCTTAATTTATTATAAATACAAATTTGAAATGATCTAACAATATGATTAATGACAAATCCGTAACAGAAACATCTTCAGATAATATTATTTAAAATTATTTTCCTTGAATCGTTACGTTCAAACGCAATAAACTTACAAACATAATTTATTCACAAAAAGCTCCTTGAAATACGCCAAATGGAAAATCAAATTATGCAAATAATATATTAAAGGATCAATTAATATTTGGTTTAAATAATTACGGTAAACTTATAAAATCTAAACTATCAAAAAACATTCAAATTAAAATTTACAATCAAAGAACTGATATAAATAATAATTTTTAAGTTTACAATAATTATTAATGTAAGATCAAAATGTAACTTATCCATTATATTTTATATCGTTTTAAAATACGCTTTTCCGTTTAAAACACGAAATACAGTACAATTTAGAATTTTTAAGACACAAATATTTCTTACAGAAGTTAATTCAAATCTAATAAATTTTAGCAACATCTGAAAATATAGCAACGTCTGAAAAATTAACCGTTACAATTAAATTTATATATTTTTTGTTCGTTTTAATAACAGAAACCATCAAAAACAGAAATAGCAGAAAATAAAACCATCTTCGGTGTAAAGCAATCTTTATAATAATATAATGTTCCCCAATAGTTAAAATTATTTATGTAAGTATAATTATTTTAATTAATATCTATCATGTTGAAATATTATTTTACTAGCGAAATCTAACGAGTGGGTATTATCGATTTTTGAGCCAAGAATTAGTATTCCATTTTTGAAAGGCTCATATATCTAAGCTCACGTCTTGTACGATAGTTTTAAAGACGAAAATATTTTTACTCATTTCATTACCAAACGTGTGTAACTTAGCATTTTTTAAGCTATTGCATAGCTTCTATCGCGGGCTTTGAGCGTGGAGACCGAATCCAGAAATTCCGTTACAAAAAAACCTAACACTTTGGTTGCTATGACTACTTGTGTTGTTGACTTCAAATTATTTAAAATAAAAAGACTATTTTTATAAGTATTATAAAACTATTTTTGAAATTATTTAAAGAATTATGTTTTCAAAACATAATTCTTTAAAATTGTTTCGCCTTTATATTCCAAATCATCTTTTCTTAAAAATGATCTTTTTATTTTCAATAATTTGAAGTCAGCAACGCGGGTAGTCATAGCAACCAAAGTGTTAGGTAAGTTGATAAAAATGCTATGCAATAGCTTTACCGCGGCAGTCTCCGAGTGCCACACGTCTTTTTTTTTTCATAAATATTATATTACTTACACAGATCTATCGAAATTTAATTTGGTTCATAAATCTTTACAATGAATGAATAGCTCTGCTAAAATGACTGGCGATTAGAAGTTTCACGTTACAATTTTCGAGGGTTGCTAGTTCTTGCAGATTTATTCGTACCAAAAATCCCTTTGCTAGAATATTATTTTGAATCCTGAGACAGGCAAAGACAATGTAACGTATGATTCATTATAAAGGTTTACAAACGATACTGTTGCACTGCCAACGATTGCATTATTAATTTTTTTTTCAAATTTTTTGACTAGATTATTCATAAACTCAGATTAGTAATATAGATCAGAGAAGTAATATTATAGCTGATTTTCTAGCAATTAATTTGAAATCAGTAAGTGTTTTTCTAAGTTAAACAACAATAAAAAAACTTGATCACATGGTAGGTAAACAAAACTGTGAACTGTAATTAATGTCTTTAAAGTGTCAAGCTCAAAAGATACAAAATAATGTTATGCTCTAAATGAAATTGTTGGCATTAGTATTGATATTGAAGCATAATTCGATATACTTAATATTATTATTATCAAGATTTTAAAATTTAATTTACCTAAACTAGTGAACAGGGGTCACTTAAATAATTAACAGTCGATATTTGAAAAATCTGCTTAGTTATTCTTAGTTAATTATAGTTGCCTTATTAATAAACAGTAGCAATCACACGAATTACGAATGAAATACAAATGCAAGTTGATTTTGGTTAAATTGTCTTTTCGATTTTATTCGGTATTTGGTAGCATATATATAGGTAAAAGTTGGCAACACCAAACACAACCGTCCTTTTCTGCAAAGAATAATTATTTTTTTTAGTAATATAGGTAAAATATAATTGAATAGTGGCGGATAATTTAGTAGTATTCATTTTCGATAGCGGCGCGAAAATTAAAAAATCTGATGATTTAATTCTTTGATTAACCTGTCAATTCAATTAAATTATTATTTTATTGCATTGCTTTAGAAAAAAATAATGACCATAGTCACTTTGTTTCTATAAATCTAACAAGCCAAGGTAAATAATTATACAGCCTATTATTTTGTGAGAATATCTCATTAAAGTTACGTTATTTTTAAATCGATAACTACTGAGGCGGTTGCATTTGAGCTTTACGACATTGACACAGCCATTTGATAATTCTTGCATTTCGTTCCACAACACTCGGCGGTTCTGTGTTACGATAGATCTGCTTTTGGACTGCGGGCCCTTGGACCTGTAACAAATAAATCAATAATGGAGAAAATTATACACAAACGTATTAGACTGCAGTAACAACTACCAAGTAAGAAATCGTGTAAACGCAATTACTTCTTGATACTTTATAACACCTTGATGGCGGCCATAAAACAGCTGTCCTGTTTGGCGGTCATTTTTTATGTGGTTTTATGTTTGTACAATTTAACTTTTTTAGATATTGTTTAAAGTTATCTACGATTACTAAAATTGATCATTAATATTTCAAATTTTCTTGACTCGAGTCGACTTGCCCCGCTTCAACACTACCCTAAACAAAAAAAAACTGGTACCTTTGGGTAAACCCGCCCTAAATTAAAGTGCTCAACGCGGCTAAAGAAGTTTTCCCTTCAATTACCGCCACTCGGCTTTCTCTACACACTCTGGTCATACAATAGTCTCTACCAATGTTTAGTCGTGGGGACAATGTCCAAATAGTCCACGTACCGTGTAGTCCGCCGCAGCAGCCAACTGGTTAGAGTCCACAGTTGACGCAGATGAGAAGAAGACCGGACTGTCTTCGTCGCCGTCCTTGATAATTCCATCGTACTGTCTCGAGTCCATGCCCAAATAGTCGAAGAACTGCTGCAGCCTCACCGAGTCTCCGGATGGACTTTCTGGAGAATCTTCTCCGTCGCACGGCGCCGAGGCTGGACTTCGGCCGTCTGTGCGTCTATATCTAAAACAATTTTTTAAAAGTGTCCTATACGATACGAATTTTGCACCAAAAATGTTCAGAACGTTCAGAAGACCTCAAGGGAACAAATTTTGCGTTCCAATCTAGTCCTCATCATTGCTTCTCTCGAAATATGATTGTTGTCAAGCGCAAGACTATTTTGCAATTATTTGTGCTTGGTTTGAAAGAAACTTACAAACCGTTACAAATGGTAAGTTTGCCAGGGGATAGAATCCCCTCCAGAAGAATCGGTATTCAGAAGAATTTTCGGAAAATTCCATAGTATTAGGGGTCATTACCTTTTATTGGTAGGTATGCAAATTATGACAATCGTGCTGGAAGCAATTTAAAAGGGGTCTGAAGAGAGATAAAAAGAATAGATATTTTAAGTCTATAGTTATAATTAGTTATCAAGTCTACAAACCTATCAGATATGTCTGATTTTGAGCGCAATATAGGTCTAGGCCGCCTTTGCTTGTATCGAAGACACCTTTGACGTTTAAACGTACCAAGCGGTGACGTCACTTCCTCCGGCGGACAAATCTGGAAGAAAGAAAAAGATTTTGATAGATTCGAAGGACCAAAGAGATTATAGAGACCATCCGTAAAAAGACAGTTTTGTGTAGTTAACCTATTACCGAATTTTCACACTAAATTCTAATGCTGAGATCTATAGAGCGTACTTTGACTTGGCTCAGACTCTCAGAGATAAAACGAGATGGACTTATGTGAGTAACATAAATCTGTATCGTTTTAACCAGGTCTTTAGTCTAAGCAAAGTCAAAGTTCGCTCTATAGATCTCACTATAAGTCTCTAGGACCTAGGTGATTAATTAATGCTTACCTGCGCAGTATTGACATACTCTTGCTTGTCGTCGACGCGCGGTCTCATGCGAGAATCTTGATACTGAGGTTGTTTGCTGATCAGCTCCGTATTAGGTTCGTGGTATCTGACAACGAAAGAAAGGATAAGATAAAGGGAAAGGAAGGTAAACAAATTCACCACTTATAAGCCAAGCGCTAGCCTATAAATAAAATAAAAAGCACTTATTCTTCACAAAATGATCTGCTATAAGAAAGTCTGCATGTTTACTATCCTTTAAATTCTTACCTAATAACTATAATCTACCTCTGTGCCAAATGTCATTCCGATCCGTTCAGTTCAACAAACATCCATCCATCCATCCAAACTTTCGCATTTATAATATTATACTATTGTCTATAGATATGTAATTTATATAATTAGGTTGAAAACTTAAGATCCTACTAAGTATAATATTGTATCTAAACATATTTTTACTACGGATTACAACGAAAGTTTTAAAGCTACAAGAGAAAAAAATTCAAAGTTTTTAGAGGGATTTTTTTTATTTTTTTATTAAAAAAAGATGGGCTTGCGCTTGACGACAATTACGCTTAATACATTATACAAAGTAATGCTGAGGTCTAGATTGAAGCACGCGCGCCTAGGAGATGCCTATTCAAGATACCTTAAAGTTACTTAAGTTATACGTGGCACTTAAGTTTTTCGAGGGTCCAAAAGTAATTGTAAGGGTTAAGTACCTGGTATACTCCCTGGTGTGGGTGTATTCCTTCCTGCCCACGTTGAGGCACTTGAGGGGGGTTTTGTACGTGCAGTCGTAGTCTCCGTAGTCGTACAGCGGCGGCTCGTCTTGGAACTGGGGCGGAGGTGCGCTCGCCTGCACAAACAAAAAACAAGGTAAGACTCTGGATCCATGTATTAACGTCCAGGATTTACAGCTGTAAATAAAGAACACAGTTTATTAAATAGGATTGGAAGCCAAGATTCTCCTCAAGTCATCAGCCAGCGAATTGGCAGTAGTAGTAGAATTTACGCAGTAAATATTTCATCAGGTGTGTTTATTTAAGAATAGCAGCCATGCTAGGTATAAAAATGTATCAATTATTTTCAACATTGACGACTCAGACATCGGCAAGCTTCAGTCCAGGGAAAATCTAGACTAATCCCGCGATACTATTTATGCGCGTGCAAAATGCGAAAGAGAATCGGAAAGCGCGAAATTACGAGTGCAAACACCAAATTAATCACTAAGTAGTTATTCAGCAGTTGTACTTACAGTCCGATTCAAACTTTATGACGTCTTAACAACGTCTCGGAAGTTAGCCGCGAGTGTAGGTTCGCGCAGGTCCAACTGAACCGTCCCGCGGACCTAATAATGTATTCTGCGCTTCGAAACGCACGATGTTCGTTGATGTTGATTGTTGCGAGCATACTCCGGTTGGCCCGTGAGGGCCAAGCGGGGGTACGGGCTTCAAGGCCTCGCCTCATTACCCGTGCGGGGCGGGGGGCAACACTGTACCCCGGTAAGTTTCTTGAAGCCATGAAATTGGCTAGGGCCTGCCTTGGAGGCTACGGGCCCCTAGATCAGATGTCATGGTCGGTGTTTGGTCCGTAGTCCGTTCTGCTGGTGACATCGTCACTGCCGCGAGTTGATGTGAAGTCACAGTTTGAATCTGACTGTACTCACTTGGAAGTATATGCCGCACTGCTCTAGCGTGCTGCCGTTGTTGGCCTGCCATGACGCGTAGCCCCTGCCTCATTCAGCAGTTGTACTCACTTGGAAGTGTATGCCGACGCGCGGGTGCGGCGGGTGCGGCGGGTGCGGGTGCGGGTGCGGGTGCGGCGGGTAGGGCGGCGGGGGCGAGGGCGCGCCGTCCTGGAACTGCGGCGGCGCTGACACGTAGCACTGCTCTAGCGAGCTGCCGTTGTTGGCCTGCCATGACGCGTAGCCTCTGCCTCATTCAGCAGTTGTACTCACTTGGAAGTGTATGCCGACGCGCGGGTGCGGCGGGTGCGGCGGGTGCGGGTGCGGGTGCGGGTGCGGCGGGTAGGGCGGCGGGGGCGAGGGCGCGCCGTCCTGGAACTGCGGCGGCGCTGACACGTAGCACTGCTCTAGCGAGCTGCCGTTGTTGGCCTGCCATGACGCGTAGCCTCTGCCTCATTCAGCAGTTGTACTCACTTGGAAGTGTATGCCGACGCGCGGGTGCGGCGGGTGCGGGTGCGGGTGCGGCGGGTAGGGCGGCGGGCGAGGGCGCGCCGTCCTGGAACTGCGGCGGCGCTGGCACGTAGCACTGCTCTAGCGAGCTGCCGTTATTGGCCTGCATGACGCGTAGCCCCTGCCTCATTCAGCAGTTGTACTCAATTGGAAGTGTATGCCGACGCGCGGGTGTGGCGGGTGCGGGTGCGGGTGCGGCGGGTAGGGCGGCGGGCGAGGGCGCGCCGTCCTGGAACTGCGGCGGCGCTGACACGTAGCACTGCTCTAGCGAGCTGCCGTTGTTGGCCTGCCATGACGCGTAGCCCCTGCCTCATTCAGCAGTTGTACTCACTTGGAAGTGTATGCCGACGCGCGGGTGCGGCGGGTGCGGCGGGTGCGGGTGCGGCGGGTAGGGCGGCGGGGGCGAGGGCGCGCCGTCCTGGAACTGCGGCGGCGCTGACACGTAGCACTGCTCTAGCGAGCTGCCGTTGTTGGCCTGCCATGACGCGTAGCCCCTGCCTCATTCAGCAGTTGTACTCACTTGGAAGTGTATGCCGACGCGCGGGTGCGGCGGGTGCGGCGGGTGCGGGTGCGGGTGCGGGTGCGGCGGGTAGGGCGGCGGGGGCGAGGGCGCGCCGTCCTGGAACTGCGGCGGCGCTGACACGTAGCACTGCTCTAGCGTGCTGCCGTTGTTGGCCTGCCATGACGCGTAGCCTCTGCAACGGAACCATGCTGTTGTCACAATCCTTAATCTCTCTCGTCTTCTCACACAGTAACTCTAGACTCTAGAGTATAGAGTATAGAGGATGGAAAATTGAAGCGCGGGAATCAAAAAACGCGAGCATTAATATCAAGTCAGATAATAAACGAATATATACTAGAAAATTAATTTGTCTAGCTCTAATTTAATTATTTAGTGTAAATGAACAGTACTTTTATTCCGTTGGAGATGGGGTTGGAGACAATTCCAAATCTTTGCTGCAGCAAAACGGAAACAAAGATTCGTGCTTTTTATGGGTGGTGGAGCAAGTTTCATTTTCTGTATTATGCCGACTCGACCGGCAGAAGTTCTTAGAAAATATTTTATTAGCAGAGGATCAGTCGTTTGGATTTTTAGGTTACTACGACTATAAAGCTAGTTTGCCAGGGCGTCTGTCGTCTCATTTATTTATTTCATATTTGCGTTCAAGTCATGGCACATTGGCATGAGGCCCTGTCAGGGCATTGCAATTCTTAAACTAGGTGTACAATAGCACTTAATAGCTATTATTACTATTGTCCCCAAAGTATTTAAATAAAATTTATATAAAAATCAAATTCAATATTACAAAAAATAGATATATTATGTCAACAAAGTAATTAAATCTAATAATCGTAGTCACATCGTTAGTTTTAAACTAACCTATTTCTGTCTGGATGTGTGTTGATATTCTCACGCGCGTGAGGCGGTGCGCTGCGTTGTGTGTAGTGGCCGCTGGAGCCGCCCGAATCTCGAGCGAATGAGGAACCACAGCGGCTATAGCAAAAATTTTTTTTTAATTTAGAACCAATGCCAAAATCTATACTATTTACTTATTCTATGCTTCGAATCTTATTTAGGAAAGAATGAATGAATGAAATATTCTTTATCGTACACCAAATCAGAAATAAACACAAACAATAAAACTAAAAATAAAAGAAATGAAATACTACTTAATTCATGTAATATTTTAAATGCAATGGGGCTGATTCTGTATAACAAAATCTCTAAACTAAACTAAAATGACAGCTTTAAATCTATTCTGTCCCTTTCCGTAGGAAGTATTATGAAAGGGTTAGCAATATTTGTAATGCTCTCATTTTAGTTTAGTTTAGAGATTGTGCACTACAGAATCAGCCCCATTGAGGTAAATTCTGTTGTACACCATCTCTAAACTAAACTAAATTGACAGCTCTATTTTTATTGCTAATTGCTATCCGCTACAGAATACTTCTAGCGGATAGGGGTAGCATATTAGGCTCAGAGCTGTCATTTTAGTTTAGTTTATAAAGATTGTGTTAAACAGAATTGGCCACAGCATTTCGATCTTTCTCCTCAGTTCAAATGTTTCTGAACTAAATTTTTTCAAAATTTACTACTTATTTTTATTCCATGTCATATATAATAGGCTTCTATCCCGGAAAATCAAAGAGTTCCTATGGGATTTTTCAAAAATCTAAATCCACGTGGACAAAGTCGCAGGTATCATCTAGATTCTAGTCTGTTATAATAATGCACCTACCTATTATATGACTGGTAATTTTCTTCACCGGGTGAAGGGTGCTCGGAAAATGCGTCGCACGAAGACATTATAGACGAATGATTTGATCTAAAACATTATAAAAATTAGCTCGTGCCTGTAGGAGTAATTAATAAAAAGATAATATTAAGTGCAGTGCTATATATGCTTTTGTAGAAGTTACCATTCTGTGGGTCAGAGAAACAATGCATAGGCAATGTGTATAAGAAAGTAAATCTAGACATAATTATTAAGATACAATATAAGATATTCAGTAAAATATGGTCGACGCTACTTAAAAAAAACAAAAATAGCTTAAAGCATTAAACCGCAATCAAATAATCTGTGAATTTCTGTAAGTATGTGGGTAACTTTGTAACGACAATCCATCTTTTTTGCTTTTTCTAAACTTAAGATATCTACTGTACCTGCTCGGTAATTAAATATTAAATCTTTGAAATGCTTATACCTAGTCCCTTTAGAAGAGCAAGACGCAGTACGATGGTGAGCTGAATGTCGCCTTCGTCGCGGTGACCGGCCTATTGACTCTGTGCCCACCACCACGTTCACACTGCAATTAAAATATACTTAAAAAAATCCGGTTCGAAGGACCATATTATTCACATATAGACGCATTAATTTACTTACGAACTTTACCAGTTGGAAGCATGAAGAAGTACTCATAATGTAAGCATTTAAGTTCATTATCTACTGACATTATTGGATGTCGGTGTGATTTTTGTATTCCCATTGGAACTCTCAAGCTTAATATCTGTGCCTTTTGTCTGTACGGCAAGATCATTTAAGCCATTAAGGCGATGAAAATGTAACAGACGGTTAGACAGACAGACTTTCATATGAATAATATAAATTTAATTATAATAATATAAATACAAAAGTGCGCCAGTCCATCTTCCTGGGGCCGTGGAAATCTGGCAGAACGTTTTCACTGCCCATCTGTTCGGCCGATATAACGACATGTGGTACAGGTTGTTTCAAATGGACATCTAGGTCTAGATCCATGGCGAATGAAATCGCGGGCGTTAAGTTATATATTATGATATCAACCAGCATGGATACTAACTGTTCAGGATAGACGTGCGCCTGGGCATGCAAGTCTGGTAACGATTTATGACTGTTGATATTTGTGCCGTCGTCCTCGCGTGCGCTCGGCTGCGAGTGTGAATTTGATCTGAAAAAATTTTTTTTTTGTAAAAATACTTATAGGTAGGTATATGGCTGCAACTATACTCGTAAGTTTTTACATTAGTAACGAACGTAAGGAACTTACCTACGTAACTAACTGAAGTACCTAATCGAAGATTATGACGTAAATCTCTAATTTACGTTGTTTAGCTGGTTTAGCTGGTATACATAGGTATGTGTAGTAGGTATGCCAAAGTACTAACCTAACTAAATAAATATCACTTGAACGGTGAAGAAAATCAACGTGGAAGGAATCGGTATGCCTGAGAATTCTCCATAATGTTCTCAACGATGAGTAAAGTTTACCAATCCGCACTTGGCCAGCGTGGAGGACGAAGGCCTAACCCTCCTCATTCTGGGAGGAGACACATGCTCAGTAGTGAGCCGGATGGATTGAAACGATGATGATGATGATGATAATGATGACTAACCTAATATATCTAGGTGCGGAGTGAGCATATTCAGCAGGAGGGCTGATGGCATCCAACTGATCGCCGCTGCGGGAGATGTCGTCTGGTAACTGATGCGGACTCGACTGGGGGCTTGCTGCAAAGAACACGTTACAAGTTTAATTATATTAGTAGGCATACGCTCGAAAACCGTTGATAATTCTAGATAAAATTTAAATTTACAGTGTCCAAAGTCGAAAGCTTTCTTGAAAACCAGAAAACTATTCATTCTGATTCAGATTTCGATCTTGATTGTTGTCACATACTGCATTTAAGGTAGATATACTTATTGGAATACTTTAAATTAAACGGTATTACAATCGACTGTATGTAAGTTGACCCAAAATGGCGGTCGTCTGCGCAGGTACATTGTACTACAAAACCGAGCGTAGCATGCGCGGGGAGTGAGGGGAATGGTAACGCGCGGCTCCTAATCCCGCACTTCGTTTGACACCCGAAATGTGTTTCTGCGCAGAGTTCAACTTACGCCGCAGCACGAATAGTTTGTGAATTAGCGCAGGGAGGGTTAACATTCCCGGTATTATTTTTCATTTATATCGATGAATGATGATTTTGTATCAGATGTTTATTGAATTTGTCTAAATGGGCATATGCATTTGAAAGCTAATAGTTTTCATATGATTAAATCAGTTTATAACTTACGTATTGAATATGCATTCTTGATAATTACTTCGCTAGGCCTTTGTCGTGGTATTACAAACGATTCCGGAAAGAATACTCTCGCATCTCCGAAGTTCACTGGCCGACTTTTATCTTCCGATTTATGTTTGGAACCGGAAGTTCCGGATGACGAGGTCCCGGAAAAAGTTCCGGACGTGTGCTGGGAGCGTGGTATCTCTCGATCTGGGTAAGAGTCCTTTAACCGGCGTGCTTCGGAGAACATTTTTTGCGCTGGAAAATTATTCAGAGTTTATAACAAGCCGTGTTGTTATGACAAGGTGTTCTAAATTTCACAGCTTTTGAAATCTTGTAAGTTATTGAAAACGTACCTATAGGTAAGACTTGTTTTGAACAATATAATAAGAGTCTTTCAGACTTACTGTTTATTTCGATTTTGACAACTAAACTATGGGTATGTTCCGATATACACTGCGAGCACTGTAAGGTGTGACGTCAACTTAGTATACTGCGAAGCTGTTCCTTTATAGTTAGCTATACTGGTTACTGTTTAAAACGGACCGCAGTCAGCACTGAGAGCACCTTACCTCGAAAACGCCAGTGCTCACAGTACAAAAATGGCGACGATTTATGACGTCATATATTTCTATCGGATACTGCGGCAGTATACTGTCAGTCTATAACGGAACGAATTTCTCCCCAGTAAGAGCACTGAACAGTGCTCGCAGCGTATATCGGAACATACACTATATCAATTCTACGATGCCTGACACTATTCGAGATCAGGTGAGTGTAGTCTAGGTGACGTAGACTTGCGTTTTTTTCTTTATTACTTAGTCTATACTCACAGACATAAGCCGGAGAATACACATTCTCTCTGCTGTCAGAATGCTCCAGCAACCTTCGCAATGTGTTCTGCAAACCCTCGCCCGCGCTCACCGCCCTTCGGGTACTAGCTATTCTAGTTGTTGCATCTGGAAGAACATTTTAGATGTCAGTATTACTTCGTATTTTCCATTTCTTCAAACATCAGTGAAAAATTGTAATTATTTAACTGAAACAATACATATTCAGTTGAGCAAGTTTAAGAAAGTGGGTGGGACTTGTAAGAATTGAAGTGCAAAGAGAGTCTGGGTTGGGCCTCATGGATAAGGATAAAGGCTTGAGAGGTTTAACTTACAAGGATTACAGCAGACGTCATTGTTGAGCGCGCCAGAGCTGACTAGATGACAGCCCCCGGCTGCTATCGCTTGACTTAGCCCGCTGCTTACCTGTAAGAAAGAGATACAAAACTTTGTAAAAACATTTTCAAGACAACCACATTTTCAAGACAACCACATTTTCAAATCATACGGTGATCATAATATTATGGCTTAGCTACATAACTTATTTCAGCAACCGATAGTAGGACTTCAGCTTATGGTTTACAGTTAAGCTTGCTTCTATTAAAGTGTTCGTACACAAGAAGTTCGTATTCGAATTTAACAAGAATTCACATTTTTCGATTTTTATTCCCACTTACCCTCAAAGGCAGTTCTTGCTTCCGATCCAGTACGGTTTCAGACTTGACATAGAACGCTTTGGACTCCGCCAGCAGTTCCACCGCGGACTTCCTCTTTTGCTGCTGCTGCGGCATGAGAGAGCGCGGCTGTGCCATGTTTTCTTTCTTGCGGGGGAGCTTGAAACTGGCGAACAACGAATCTGCTAGACGACGCCTGAAATTAGATTAATAGAGAAAATTTAAACGATAACGAACGATTGGTAAGATAATGGTGTTATCAGTGAATCCATTTAGGTACCAACTAGACATGGAAGACAGAGGTGTCAGAATCATTCCATTACACAAGTGCCAAGGCTCAATCTCAATATCGGTATTAGGGGAGAGAGAGAGAGAGAGAGAGAGAGAGAGAGAGAGAGAGAGAGAGAAAAATGATCAAGTCAATTATGAAATGCACAACAGATGAAGCCACCTATAAATTGGCAAGCAAACCATGGATTCCATAGGTGTAAGAAAGAACTAATATTGTTAGTTTTATATCCCTGAATTTCCTGAAATAACTCCTGCCCCTTGGTATATGTACATATAGTATAGTAGCCAAACAATCTATTCAGAATCACACCGTGTTTTAATAAGTAGCATAAAAGGTTTTTATATCTTCAACCAACCTAGATGGCGATTCAAATGACCTGGAGTAGGCAGGCGCCCCCTCAAACTTCATCCTCACCACCTCGACCTTGAAACAGCCTAGACTCGACATAGAACTGCCACGGCACAGTCGCATTTTGTGCCGTATACTTGGCATGTTCCTCCCAGATGCTTTTGACCGAAACCTCATGAGGTGCCGGTGCCAAATAATCTGTTCAGTATCTTAAAGTATCCCTAAACCTTTAGCATCTTCATCTCACCTAGGTGGCGATTCAAAGGATCTGGAGTAGGCAGGTGACGTGGCCACTCCCTCAAATTTCTTCCTGACCTCCTCGACCTTGGACCAGCCGGACTCGACGTTGAGCCGCCTCGTCAGAGTCGCATTTTGTGCCGCATGCTTGGCAAGCTCCTCTCTGGTGCGTTTGACGGACACCTCAGGTATGAGGTCCCGGTGACGCCCCGTCCGCGCCTCGTGACATCTTTCGATGAACTGACGTCTACGCGCTGTGAGTGTTGCTGATTCTTCGTTGTCGTCGAAGCATCTGGCGGAAAATGAATATACTTAATAAGATATCAAACTAATTTTTATTAGTTTAAACTAGTCAATGATTTCAAAGAATTTTGACAGACTTTTTTTGCTTCAAACGGTGAAGCAAAACATCGTGAGGAGACTTGGGTACCCGGGAGTTCTTCATGATGTTCTCGAAGGTGAGCGCACTTGGCCAGCGTGATGGACTATAGCCAAGCCTTCTCTTTCCGAGAGATGATCAGATGACCGCGTATTTTGTTCCGCTCCACTGCTGCCCACCGAAAACGCAGCTGTGTGCGAACTCTCATAGGAGGCCCCGTCGACCAAGAACAGAAGTCATTTGGACTCAAGCTGCGGCCTGCGAGTCGCCACATTTTTATTAAGTCCTTTGACTTCAGTCAAATCCCTTAAGTCTTTTGACTTCAGCCAAATCCCTGAAGTCTTTTGACTTCAGTCATATCCCTTAAGTCTTTTGACTTCAGTCAAATTCCTCAAGTCTTTTGACTTCATTCAAATCCCTTAAGTCTTTTGACTTCAGTCAAATCAATGGCGAGCTTAGACTCTAGTTATTTAGTCTAGTTTATTGTTTACCTAGCAGGCTGTGCGAGGTGCGACCGGCACGGCTGGTAGCAGGAGAGCGCGGCCATGTCGCCGGGCGCGGGTCTCGACGCACTCCGCGATCATCATTTGCCCTCCGCCTGCCGTCCTCCGCCTCGCACACGCTCGATTATCTGAAACAATAATATGACCACAATTCTTTATATTACAATTTGTATGGATCTATTTTACAACTATCTAAATTAGCGGTCGTAAAAGGGCCATAAACTGTAAACTTAACTAAAACCTTTAACCTTATTTTAACAACTTTTTTTCCCAACAATAATTTAATATAAAAAATTCTTTTTATACAACCGACTTCAAACTCCCGCGCCAACTTTACAACAACAAGCACACGCTATACAAAGTACTTACTTATTTTATTGTTGATATTTTAAAAACGGCTTGACCGATTTCGATAAAATTTATATGGGACCACATGGGAAGTATGCCCTTTCAAATAAAAAAAGAATCATCCAAATCGGTCCACCCAGTCAAAAGTTCTGAGGTAACAAACATTAAAAAAAAAAATACAGTCGAATTGAGAACCTCCTCCTTTTTTTGAAGTCGGTTGAAAAGTGAGTGAAACTGGTGCGTATTCAAGGTTACACTTACACCTAACAAATTTTTTAGTAAAAGTAGGAGAAAGCTGACTTTCAACTACCTAAGTGATTTTTCAGGTGGTAAAAAAACTAAAAACGTTTCAGTATCATTTGCATTGAAGTTTTGCAATCGACCACTGCACGAATATCATCACAGCTTGCCAATGGATCGATCACCTATCTAAAATGGGTCGATTGTAGTCTATTTCATATCTTAGCACCTTAGAAAATTTTCATATCGTAATTTTTCACGTATCATTCACATTTAATAGGTACAGTGTCCTTAATGTCCAATGACCCGTAGAGGTGGCCTAAATAGCCCAAACACGGATGAGTTCATTGTTCTGTAATTTAGGATAGGCGTTATAGCTATAATAGGGGTGCCTAAAAACTCGGTACCTACACTTAGTAGGAGGACCATATTTCTATCATATAAAATTGGGACAAAGTTCTTCAAGCATAAAACTAATTAAATAACTTTAAATAGGTACCACCAAGTGAGGTTAAGTGTCAATATATTTTATCAGTATTGGCCTATGTTGAGTAATGAAGAGTTACAGAATTTCAGGTATTTGCTGTCCCCGGCTCGGGCTATAACTACTCGGTCGACTTTACTTACCATAATAAAACAATAATTAAATTATAATATTAAACAAAAATTTAATTACCTACTATAGAAAGGTATGCTACCTACTATACTAGATGCTATACACTAATACCTAAAACCTAATTACCTAGTATAGAAGTAACAAAACATCATCAAGGTACCATCGCGTGGCAAAGCGATGGAATCAACCCAAAACACGCGACGCTAAATTATTGTCCATTTACTGTAATGGCATGTAGGTAATTGACATTGGTTAATCAGACGAACTTGTCCAAGGCCTCCAACACTGGTACAGAGTTAAAGCTAATAACTAAAAGCGTAAATTTCCTACTTTTCTTGAAATTCTAGATACTGCAAGTCAGCCCTTTGACTGCGATCTCACTAATGACAACAAAACAAGTGATGATGCAGTTAAGAATTGGGTACTACTGAAATAGGTAAATGGTTTTTTGGCGATTATTAAATAAATGATCTCCCAAAAGTCGTAATA
This sequence comes from Erebia epiphron, assembly GCA_963932025.1. Lineage (NCBI taxonomy): Eukaryota > Metazoa > Arthropoda > Insecta > Lepidoptera > Nymphalidae > Erebia > Erebia epiphron. The sequence continues at coordinate 6,303,264 of OZ009948.1, forward strand.
TCCACTCCTCCGTTAGTTTTTGTCGAATAACCATTTAAAACTATCGATTAAAGTAAAAAAGTGCGTCGAACTTTGATGACGTCACAATTCAAAATTTCATTCAAACTCCCATACTAAGCACGCGTTTTGACATTTGAAAAGAGTTGCTAATTTGATTTGTTGTCAAATACCCAAATAAGATTGTAGCAGGCAGGTGAGAAGAAAAAGAAGAAGAAGAGAATAGAGACGCTCAGATTTGACGTTTCTAATCTAAGGTGAATGGTCACGAACCTATTCATATTACATAGTTCGCTAATGTCATTGTATTGTAATCATTTCTCATAATAATATGTAACCGGCTTAGCTATCGAGTGGAAAAAGTGTGTAATTAGAGATGAACTTTCGATTTCTTACAGAACTTTCCAGGCTAACGTACTCGGGCAAGCTAGGGCTGCCACTAATCTACAGCCAGGAGAGTAACTCTTTGGGAAAATTTGTCACAGGTGGCGACACTTTCATGTCGAATAGAACAACACTCCCAGCGAAGCATTTTAAAAGCTCTTGGTACTCATCACTACAGCCTATTAACGTCCCACTGCTGGGCACAGGCCTCCACTCTCATAGGAGAGCGGGAATTAGAGCTTAGACCCACCACGCTGCTCCAATGCGGGTTGGCGGGCTTTAACGACTATTATCATGTTAGTGATAATAACCGGGACCGACGGCTTAACGTGCTCTCCGAGGCACGGGGGTGAAACACCGCCAACTTCCAACTCCGGGCTGGCACTGAGAATTTCTTAATTGAAAAACCCATTTAACTTTTATGCCCGACCGGGAATCGAACCCAGGACCTCGTGATCCGCAGTCGACTATGCTAACCACTAGACCAACGAGGCAGTCTTTGTACTCAAATAGGGTTAAATATGTACTTACCTATAATAATTAGTGTTAGCATAGATATAACAGTTACTTACTTCCTAATAGGCTAACTTTTTTGGAAAGGCTTCTAAAGTTCTAATAGTTCGCGAACTGTCATTTCATACAAATCTTTCACGTTCACTGATGCTGTCAAGTGTCAACACGATAGTATGAAATGACAGCTCCCAACCAAATAGGGGTTGCAACTGGGAGATGCTGTAAGCAAAACTTACACTAAAGCTACAAATTCCTAATAATGATCATTGACCAATCAATTAGGTAAGTATTAAATCCAGTAACGAAATTTGTTTCCTCAAAAACCTAAGGATGAGGCTAATAACTCGAATGTTGCAAGCTAATTATTTAAGTAGATTTCTGCTTGAGAAGTTTTATTTCCAAGTCAACTAATCTTGATAGCGATATTTTGCGTCCGAAATATTTTTCTCATTGCAAAGTCAGTTTTGCATTTATTAAAATTTTCATAATGTAGTTTGGTCAGAGCATATGGTATTGCACATGAAGGTATTACTCAATCAAATTAGCAGGTACGTGTTCAGACACCCGACCCAGATGCTAAATAAGCAACTTTACAAATCACACCACACCTATTTGTTTATTTTATAATACAAATGCACAATCAACAGTGTAGCCTAGGTATAGCGTAGGCGTAGGTAATCTACGTTTGCAAAAAATATTGCGAGCGAATAAAATATTTGTGGCGAGAGTTCATGCTATTTGTCTACTTGGACAATTATTGTCAAATACCAATATTTTCACTTTTTTTTTCAGTTTGCTCGCAATATACATAAGTACTTAAGTATATAAAAAAATATAGGTTATGCATATAATTAATTATGCATAGCTGGAATTGAATTTTTAAATATCTTTTGTGGGGTCAAAGTCTGTCTGAAAGCTGAGGGACGATTGTTATAATAGATTTTAGTTACCTAATAGCAAGTGGCAACATTATGGCCATACAAATAATGCCCGATCAATATTTTTTAATTTCCCACCATTTTGCCGTCTCAGCTTTCACCATACAAATTCTATATAGACAACCTACGAGTACGTGTACTACCTTAGTACTAGTTACTATTCTGTGCTGTTACAATGAATGTGACGGACGGACACACGGACGGATAAAAAGACTAGTCGGTCTACCTTAGGGTTACGTTCAGTAATTCTATTTAAATCCGTCCGATAGTAGACACTGCACTTCATCTGCTATAAGTATGGATTCCTTTGGATTCCTATTTCATAGCAAAAATTAGTTTGTCCATGATAAATATTATGAATTTCATAATAAACAGACCGTGACTAAGTGGCCATAAAACCGACTCACGTACATCCTATTTTAATGTTGGTAGATTAAAGCGGCAGCGGCATAAAAGATCATATTGCGCTCAAAAATTATGAAAATTGCATTAGAAATAACCGGCTTAGCGTATTATTACTTGCAGCAGTATACAGTAATGCTATTTTGAAACTAATTTACGATGCATGGACGTTGTTTCTAAAATCCTAAAGATAAATAACTGTAGATTAAGCGCGCGTTTTAGAACTTATGCGTTCTTTAAATTTAGAATTAGAAAAATTAATCTACATCCAAGCTTACTAAACTATACAATAAGTATACGAGTAGAAACAACCCCACGGACGTACGTATGTGCTTGAGTGTTATATCAATCTGACACTTTAAGTTCCCAATACACATTATACGGTATATCCCACCCGACTAAGTACGTAATTAAGTGCACCTGCACTTAACAACCCCAAATTAAGCAGGTAAAATTGGTAAATAACAATTAAGGGATAAAGTGCAATTTTATAGTACGAGTACAATACAACAACGAAGACATAAGAATACAAAAATTCTTTCCAAAAAACCGACTTCTAACGCCACTGTAAAGTTCAAAATAATTTTGATTTCTACCCACTATGTTGAAGTCGGGCGGGTATAGCAAGGATAAGCAAAGTTGACGCATCAGACTCGCCCGACTTCATGAACATCAAATCAAAATTAATAGAAATCAATGGCGTTGGGAGTCGGTTTTTTGGAAAGAATTTTTATTTTTAACTTTTTAGTGTCAGGGTTGAGGATTTGGAGTCAGAATTTTTTATGGGACCACCTCGAGAGCTTCCTCTAACGACTGATAGAAACATTTTTCAAATCGGTTCAGAAACCACGGAGATTTGCACCGACATGCATTTTAAAAAAAATACGCGCCGAATTGAGAACCTCCTCCTTTTTTGGAAGTCGGTTAAAAATATATAGTTTTTCACACAGCTGCTCTTAACGGCGCCTATTGATTTCAATCGCAGTCATGCATATTATTAAAGCCATCGGCTGTCGTCTATTACTTATAAATTATAATATGTGGAAGTCTGAAACGTGTAGTACGAGTAATATATTATCCTCAACAAAATTATAGCCTAATTGGTGCAAATAAACGGTGCGTGCAAACCTGAACTACGTACCAACTACGAATGTACCTACTACTAAACTTTGTAGCTGCTTCAAAGAGTATCCCTATGTTGAGAAGTTACAACTACAAACTTATGGTACTACTCGTATTGGTCCTTTATTGGTCATCGCGAGCGATATGCGACTGGCTCAGTCCTTTAAGAAATTGGACATGGACCCTCATGGCAAGGACTGAAACAGTAACCGAAATAAAGGTTTTAAACACTGTTTTTTGAAACTGTTATAAAATAGAAACCTTTATAACGGAAACAGAAACGAAACTGTAACCGATATAAGGTAGGTACATGCAATAAAGTTGCTCATGATTTAAATTCGGCAAATCGCCCTTCGCAGGCATGAATGACAAAATGTACGTCAATAGTTGGCCAAGTGCATTCGGCCAACGTGTTCTAGCCTCTTTAGATGTTTAGCCCGATAACGTTTCGCCGACGCTATGAAGGCGTGCAATTTCGCAACGTTCCGACAAACGCGGTTAGCTTTGCTGATTTATTCAACTGTAAACCGATAAACTAATTCTAATAACAACTTGTTAAGCTAAAATGATATTTGAAAGGTCGTTGCTAGTTGCTTGGTTATTTGAGAGTATTTAGGTAGGTACCTTGCGCCCACGAATTCGCCCGCGTACGAACAGACGTAATAATTAGCGAATTTTATTACAACAAGCCCGAGGACTGACTAGGGAATTAAATAATTCTCTGTTTTATAACTAGTGGTTCGCCCCGAACTGAGACCTCGCGGCGCCATCTATTGACATCATCGTGAAGTTCTGTTGTTAATACTAAGGCTCATTAAAAATTAAATAATTTTGTTCCATATAATATTTATCTAATTTTAGTATTTGTTGTTCAAGTACAGGATATAATTCAAATATTTAATTGATCAAGTTTCAGGTTCAGCATGTCAGAAAATTTAGAGTTCTGAGGTCATCTTTGGACGTTAGAAAATCTCCACTTTGAAAGCCCCCCCATTTCGTCAATTTTAGGGGAAAATTTAAAAAAAAATATATATTTTTGGACTCTATTCCTAATTATCTTTAAAATTATATACCGCAACCCTATGTAACGCTATAAAAATATTTTTTCTTCATATTCGCTTCTATGAGAGCCCCCCTAAAATAAAGATTTTTATTATTCGGCTGGAGGCCATCGGTTTATATATATAATATTTAAATTTGAACTACTTAATTATGTTCATTAATCAGAAGTTATAAGGCTCTGACAGACGGACGGACGGACGGACAAGTGCAAATTCACTCAAGTAGACTCAGAGACCTTATCTTCGCTCGGTCAATAATATTAGCATGGACTTTGGATGATAATTGGTAACTGTACCACAGATCGAATCGAATGAGATAAGTACATGGAATGAGTCGATACCCAGCTAACGAAAATAATCACGCTTACAAAATGGAGTACAATTTATACTATTGGTACTTATTTTATTACGTGCATGTAAAATATATGTACATTTGCTCACATTATTATACATATACAGCGTTAGTAGATACTAACACTGTCAATAATAATAATAATACCCGCAGGGCAGCTTGTATCCGCAGGGCAGCTTGTGGCGAGCTGTTGGGCAGTAGCGACCCCACGGACCTGATCGCTCCCGGGAGAAGTCTTGTTCCTCATCTCTGGCTTGCCTTTATTGGCCGGCTGGAGTGAACACTGACGAGGAACAGAACTCCCACCTCTTGCTTGCCTTCATTGGCCGGCTTGAGTGGAGATTCGCAAGAGCATCTGCAAAGACGCTCGGAGGAAGGAAGTATTCCAGTAAGATGCTTGTAGGGATCTTGAATGGACTACCAGGATTGTCCTGAGAGCCGTGGAATACCTCTCCACTCCTCAAGCACCTCAGGTTATGTTGCCCTCTTGCCGCTACGTCACTATGTGCTAATGGCCGTTTCCGGGGGCCCATTTACTGAGTGTGCGAGTCACCCCCTGCCATTTTATCCGTGTGAAATATAATTGGTCAGGCAGCGGCCATAGTACTTCCATAGACCCAGATCACCAATCCATTTTAGCAACCCAAACCCGTAGACCCATACATATCATTTGCTTCCATGTTCTGCAATAGTCCTGCACTAACCGGGGATTGTCCTTGGATGCACTCGCATAGTGCGTATAGGGATATTCGTCGGTTGGTGTCACATTTCCTTTAGAGTAAAATTGTCTAACGGGCCTCTGCGAGTTGGTTTCGGCCCCTCGTACGCCTTCCAAAGGTCCGGGACCCCATGGTCCCGAGATGGAAGAGACAGACATAATAATAATAATGTGAGCATATCATTCAAACTGGACTGAAGAATTAAAATAAACAGGTTCAATAATTGTCTTCAGTTTTGGTGGTGCAAGGTCAATCGGATAGAAAATCAACTTTTTAGCTCAACTATTCTTAAATTAACCACGGCTATTGACCAGTTGAGTAACGCTTTGTTTTTATAGAAATGCTCTTGTCTTGTTGTTTTTATTGTTCCTTGCTCAAAGATGACAATGAGTATGCGTTCCTAAGAGATCTCGGAGCCTCCCCATAATGCGCTTAGGGTGGGAAGTGGCCACAGGCCACCGAAGGGGTTTTAGATAAAATATAAATCCCTTCTTCCCGGGTATATTATGAGAATTTCCCCTCCGTCAACAAAAAAAAGTACACTTACGCTACGGATTCGCACCTCGATATTATCTTTTAGTTATTAGCAAAGACAATATTGTTCATAATTAATCTATGGTTATTAGTTACAGGCATAGATTAATTATGAACAAGTAATATTGTCTTTGGTTACAGGCTACAGCCGTTATATTCAAAAACTTAAATTTAGTTACAATTATCACCTATGATTGTTATTAAATATTTCTATTAACTTATTGTGAAATGACGCTTTATAAATACATACTTATTGGTAATAGTGCCTTTTAATTACATTATTTCCGTGAGAAAGTTATGCATAATATTATAGTAACTTAATTACTAATGACATGGTTAATATTTGTTGTTCTTAATATTTGTTTTATTATAATCTTATGTACCTATTCAGTTCGTAATATTTACTTGGAGAGTAAGAGACGTAGTTTTCTTGCGATGATAATTAATAAATATCTCATTGGGTACTTATTTATCTATTAACTTATTCAGGCAATTAAGCCTACCTAGCAGCTACCTAGAGCCTTCATGTCAAACCTTAGTTAGTAGGTTTTTATTTACATAGGTACTTATTACTTACCTAGTTAGTAGTTCTAGTACCATGTACAAAAGCCAAAATATGATAAAATTTATTTCGCGTCCTACTTACTATAACTCCGCAGAAATGCGTGCCCGAGAATCGAACGCCCGACCTCGCGAATAGCGAGCCGACATCTAAGCCTCTAGGTCTAGGCTATCATTGCTTTTACAACTGGTAGCAGGGGCGTAGCTACCGCCGTATTTGCTGTATCAATTATACGGGGCCCCCGGGCCACGGGGGCCCCCAAAGTGTGTAAGGAAAAAGAATAAAAACTTTCTAATTTATTTTATTTTACAAATGACAAAATTCTATAAAGCAATTCCTTTTTTTGCCGATAAAAAGGCAAGGAGAGTGAATATTTAAAATTCGATTTTTATTTGTAAAATGGGTAAATTATGTGATAAATAAATATAAATATTACTTCTCACAATATTTTTTTTCTTTTGTGAAAAATCTTTACCTCCATATAAGGGCCTCCAAAAAAATTTTTATACGGGGCCCCGACAAGGCACGCTACGCCACTGACTGGTAGGTACACAGACGGTGGGTAGGTACGAACTACCACAGAATCATATCATACTAAGTAATATTATGAATTCGAAAGTGTGTTTAGTTTGATAGTTTGTTCTTCAATCACGCCGCAACGGAGCAACAGATCGACGTGATTTTTGGCAAAAGTATTGTTGAGAGTGACTTTGCTACTACCTACCTAGTTACTATGTTTAGGTTTCACTATCATTTCTCTTTAACTTTATCTATTTAGGGCAACTTTACTGTTCTGAGTTGTTTGTTGAGTTGTTCAATGATTTAGTTAGGTACCTATTTGTAGCGATCTGCTTGTTTAAATTCTAACAAGATGAATAAAATGTCGTAGTAGTCGTCCTTAAAGTAAATAAGCCTAAGTTATTGTGTTGATTGTAAACATTATATACCTAATACCTACTAGCTGATGCCCGTGACTTCGTACGCGCCGTGGATTGAGGTTTTTTTGGTTTCCGCGGGAACTCTTTCATTTTCCGGGATAAAAAGTAGCCTATGTGCCATTCCAGACTATAATCTATCTCTGTGCCAAATTTCATCCAGATCCGTTCAGCCGTTGGGGCGTAATTGAGTAACAAACATCCATCCATACCATCCATCCATACATCAATCCATCCATCCATCCAAACTTTCGCATTTATAATATTTATTTGATTTGATTAACTAGCTGATGCCCGTAACTTCGTCCGCATGGATTAATTTTTTTGATTCCCGCGGGAACTCCTTAATTTTTCGGGATAAAAAGCATGTCTAGGTATGAAAGCCTGTCCTTTCCCGAGATGTAGTCTACCTCTATACCAAACTTCATCAAAATCGCAAAGCGTAGCAGACAGATAGACAGACATACAGACACACTTTTGAATTTTTATTATGTAAGTATACCTACTTACTTACAAAAGACTGTACCTACCACTCTGCACTTAACAGCCCAGTGTTTGAATGATACTGTACTATAATTTTGTGTTGATGGATAGGTAGATAATTTCGAAAATAACTTTAAAGACCCTGTACACACTGGCCCATTGAGTTCGGCCAAACGTGTACGTCACTGGTCACAACTCACACATCACAGTTACAAATTGGCAAAAGGAATATTTTATACTAACTTAGAACAAAATTTAAGGGCTAGAAACGGGAAGTTCCAGGAAAATCTAAAATATTGATGTGAACTTATTCAGGTCATAATCATATCAAATCAAATCAATTTTTGTTATTCAAGTAGACTTTTAAATAACAAAGTTAAATAGGTATGTCCATCCAAAATCCAAATGTATAAAAATATGACCATTTTACTCGACTGTACTAACTAATTATTCATTCACAGCACGGCTCCAGCGCGTTCAGATGTACAATGTAGGCGAATGTACTTACACGTATTTACACGTTGTTTAAGATGCGTTCTACAAGACGTGCATGGTGTACCGTACCTACAGACTGTAGACACCAAAGAACAACACGCTTAAGAGAGGACGTCATAAATAAGGTAACTATGAGAATTCAGCTGACAGTGGCGAAAATACATCAAATACTTGGAAGCGTTCAATAAACAGTACAATAAAGTAACACGTACAGTAGTTATTAGTAACGGTTACAGATTATACCTAGACCACGAGCCTAGCCACTAGATCCGAGCGACACGCATAATAAAAAGAAAGCACTCATTTTATGCAGATTGCAGGGCTTCAACCTTCATCAGGCATGTTACCGTCTCGAACTTAATTTTGTCATGTCATGTTTTGAAACTACAAAAGTCTCGTTTCGTTCATTTCATTTTAGCGTGCTAAAAGGCTACACAAACTGGCATGAGTACCTAAGTAAGTGAAATAACTACCATAAACAACGTGATTACGACGACGTATTGAACTTGACGTTTTATAATAAGTAATAATTAGGAACAGAAATCCATACTAATATTATAAATGCGAAAGTGTGTCTGTCTGTCTGTCTGCTTTCACGGCCTAACTACTCAACCGATTTTGATGAAATTTGGTACAGAGATAGTAAATTACATCTCGGGGAAGGAGTTGAAGAGTTCCCGCGGGAATCAAAAAAATTTATCTGTTCAACCGATTTTAATGAAATTTGGTACAGGGATAGGTTGTATCCCGGGGAAGGACGTAGGCTACTTTTTATGAAATTGACGAGTTCCCGCGGGAATCAAAAAAAATCAATCCACGCGGACGAAGTCGCGGGCATCATCTAGTATAAATATAAACAATTCAAGCGCATATAATTTTGATTCCTCCATTATACCCATAATTTATAGGTCTATTAATTTTTGACCCAAAGGTCCGATACAGCAACGTGGCATATAGCGCCTTCCCGCAAGGGGAAGGTTTGCTTTTTGGTAGACACATACCAATATGACACTTTTGTGTAACGGCAGAGGTACCTAGGCAGCAGTCCTATTGTTTTTCTAAACTTTGGAATTCAAAGCTGGTAGGTAAGTCTGTTGTTATTGTGACTAACATTAAGATAGAAGAGTTAATAAAATATACCTATAGATTACTCAAAATTCAAAATTCAAAATTCAAAATTCTTTATTTGCAGAAACATTTTTTACAATGAGATGTTATTTGTAAGTTTAAGTATAAATGTTCTATTTAGTTTTATCTCTAATTAAATCAAAAAGAAACTGACTCAGGTACCTACTTAGACTTACCTCTACCTACTTTTATAAATAATATTGTGATGATTATCAGAATCCATAAAGATTGATTTTGTGAGTGAGACATATGATAACATTAGCTACAATGCAACGCTGCGAACAATACTCTTTTTCCAGTACAAGTAAACCCTTGATTGCGATCTCACCTGGTGGTAAGTGAATAGTGATGATACAGTTTAGGATGGCAGCAGGTTAACCTGTTAGGTTATTTTGGCGCCAGGGAGGTTGTCAAATTGATTTCGGACTTTATCAAGGCTTTGCTGCTACTTATATTTTTGAAAACTTAAATCTTCATATGCGGATGAAAACACAGGCATCAACTAGTAATTAGGTGCCTTGTAATTTCAAATTATCTCGAGTTAAGTACCTAAGTACTTAGTTAATAATTTTCAAAATCAATCATTCAATTAGCAAAACTCATTTAATCATTATGTTGGGAACAAAGGTTGTCTCGGTTAGTTAGCATGCGCCGAATCACCGATTCAATTCAATGGAAATCATGCAGGCGGCGGATGTCCGTCAGTCTGTCCGGCATTTTCGCGAGCAAATTGAGATTGTTCTAAATAAACAGGTTTTCTTCAACGATTTAATTAACTGCCTCGGACGTCTAGTGGTTAGCATGTTCGACTGCGGCCGACGAGGTCCCGGGTTCGAGTCCCGGGTCGGGCCAATAATTAAATACTTACTTATTGAGTTTTTCTGACTAGAAATTCTCAGTACTAGCCCGGAGTTAGGAAGATGGTGGTGTTCACCCCCGTGCCTCGGAAGTCCCGGTTATTATCACCAACATGAGACGTTAAAGCCCCTCAAATCGCATTGGAGTAGCGTGGCGGGTCGAAGCTTTAATTCCTGCTCCCCTTTGTGAGTGGAGGCTTGTGCCCAGCAGTGGGGCGTTAATGGGCTGTAGTGGTACTGATGGTGGGAAACAAAACGTCCGCGTCTGTCTGAACTCTGAATCACCCATTCCTTCAATTATTGTCCTATACCTACCTACCGTGTAGATTGTAGATAATATTGAGAATTTCTTGTCAGAAAAACCCAATACTTATTATGGCCCGACCTGAGACCTCGTCAACCGCAGTCGAACATGCTAACTACTAGTAGGTAGGTACCTAGACCAACGAAGCAGTCGGATTTTCCGTTCCATCAATATGAGAGTAAAGGAACAGATAGTGCACCTGTGCACAATAGTCTATAATACCTATCTCCCGCACAGATGGCTTATCTCTCTGGAGATAGGCCGCCCTGGCCGAAATTCAGTCGGGAGGACATTTATTAAGTAATATTATTAGGGATCTAATGGCTAATACCAACAGCCTCTTAGCAATGTGTACAGTACACATTTATTCAACCCGCTCGACCAATGCAGTCGGCGAAGTTCGTATAAGTACCTATTTTCCGTAAGCGCTGAAAATATACCTACATTATACGCCATAAATCATAATGTGCTGGCTGGGTTTTCAGTTTTCCAATTTTACATGAATAATCTTGAAGAAATTCGTAAATCATCATACTTCATACCTACTACGAGTAATATTAATGCGAAAGTGTGTTTGTTTGTTGTTTTGTTGGTTTGTCCTTCACGCTGTAACAGAGCAACGGATCGACGTGATTCTTTGCATGGGTACCTATAGTCTTAGATAATATACACGACGTATAAGAATTCATTGCCTATAGTTGAGGACCTGAAGAAGTGGAGAGTGACATAGGCTACTTTTCATCACGGAAAATTAAAGAGTTCCCGTGGGACGAAGTCGCGGGCATCAGCTAGTAAAATAATAACGTCGATAAAGGTGGATTTCGTCGAAGCACAGAATAATATAATAGTACTGACGTAGTCGAAGTGCGAAAATGAGTAGGTATTAGTGCACGTCTTTGAAGGATACCTAAAAGCTGTGCGGTAATAATTTCCTCGCCCAAGGATGGGACCTACTTACTCTATACTTAATTATTTTAATAGCGGTGAAGTAAGAGCAACTGTACGAACAATTAATGTATTGTACAGAAACAACAAATGATATTATGGTGATGTCAAGTAATGATATATTGAAGCTATGTAGTGATTTCGTACATCAGGACTTATACCTACTTAATAAGTTTACCTACCTACGTACAGTTACAATTTTCATTGGTATTCCACACAGGATTGCATTCGGCAACTTATATGACGACGACTGATTACAATTATTGTAATCAGTCGTCGTCATATAAGGCGTTCGTTTCCGATAAAATAATATAGACGACATTATTATTCGAATTGAATGGTATTGGTAAGCCAATACCATTCAATTCGAATTCATTCAATTCCAAGTGAACGAAGATGGCGGACTAGTTATTGTTTATGCACCCCACGATAATATGGGCTATTAATTAAAAGAGTTTGCTGAGAAGAATACGAAGAATCAAATGACGTCACACTAAATACAATATGGCGGACGATAAAAGCTTGTTTTTAAATAATTCCACTCAGTACCCGCAATAAAATAAGTAAGTAAGTAACTATGTTAATTAATTAAAAAAAATCTTTTTAGACAAAACCTAAACTGTATCTAGGATGTAACCTTTACACCAAGGAACTTTAAACCAAGTTTCTAGACCCACGCGGCGGATTAAGGAACCAAACTGGCAGTGGCTGGTAGGTAGGTTTAAACTAAGTATACCTACCTATGTGCTAAGAAATAAGATCTAAGTGTAGAATACTTTGTTAGGCTCTAGAAATAAGTAGAGATCTCTTAACGGTTCGTCATAAGAGAAAAGCCGGCGAAATCACGTAACGTAGGTATCCACAGGTACAACTCAGACCGGTTCCCACGTTTTGCCAACGACTTGCCACTTGTGGTAGGTGTATAGGTAGGTACTAAGTAAAGCTAGATCTGACAGGTGTCCCGTCTCGCGGTTACGTGTTTCCCACATTATCAGTTTACTTCACCTACTTGTGAATTTAATTCATAGGTAGGTATTTAAGTTCGTGGTGATAGCCTACTGTGGCCTAGCGGTTTAGACTTTAGACGCCTGTCTTCCTATTCGGGGGGGTTCGATCCCCGGGCACGCACTTCTATTTATCACTTTCTGTTGTCTTTACGTGGGAGGTTCGTGGGAAGTTCGATTTCCGACGGGCTCAATTTGGGAAAGTATAATTTCTGAATTTTCTCTGGTCTGGTCTGGTGGGAGGCTTCGGTCGTGGCTAGTTACCACTTACCACCCTACCGGCAAAGACATACCGCCAGGCGCCAAACGATCTAGATTCTAGAGTTATGGGGTATGGGTATTGGGATTTAAGTTTTAACCCATAACTCTAACGAGTCGCACTTGGCCTGCAGTGTGGTGAACAGTCTCGGTAGGTATAACGTATAATATTTACTTGTCTATTTTTATTATAGACAGGTAAATAGTCAATGACACGATAGAGGTACCTACGCTACCTTACCCAGGCATCGTTGTATTCAAGTGCAATCAGTAGTACCTACTTATGAATTGAAAAATTTCTACCAGGACCAGCACATTTCTGATTATACTCACGAAAGCCTCCTTTTCCTACAATTTACACACCTCTCGTAATAACAGATCGATTTCAACCCGCGTCGCTGAGAGCCGGCCTAGTGTTCATTCACCCCACGACTGGCTTTATTCTGAATAACGAATTGCGTTCATAACTACCTACTTCATAGGATAAGATACCTTAGTATACCTACCTAGTTGGTTTCTAGTTTCTAGTGCAGGTGGAATTTCGTTCGTAAACAAAGTCGAAAAAATACAGTTCGTGTCAGAAAATCAAATCAAAAATACAGACACGATCTGTATTTTTTTTCGAAACATAGCACGTTCCATTTAGTAAGTAAGTACTTAGGTAGGTACTTATTTTATTTCGAAAATATAAATACGGTAAACATTTTATGAAGATTCTAACAGCTAGCCAAATCATATAAAATTTTATAAATGCGAAATGTGTTTGCCTCTGTCTGCTACGTTTTCATGATCCATCTGTTCAATCGATTTTGAAGAAATTTTTGTTGCGGCGAACGACAGACTTTTCACTTTAAATTCCAAAAAATTAAGAGTTCCCACGGAATTTTTAATGTACTTACTTAGTTTATAATATATTAATAGGTACCTACCGAAATAAGTACTAACCTGATAGAAAGCTTTGATCTATAATATTATGTAGATACCACTTCCCTGCAGTTCCCTCGTAAATAAAGTTCTTCAAAATCGTATTTCACTCCACCAAAATAAAAATAAACAAGTTATTTTTGTAGCACCGGTACCGAACGGGCGAACCAAAATCATAACAATTAAACTTGTCCAGACTTGTCAATAGCATATTGACGTACCTATAGTCGAAACTCGAAATTCAAAATTTTGCCGCCTATATTTAGGCTGGACTACACTATCGACTTCGGTTCCGCGCCGGATAGCGTTCGGTAGATAATGTTCTCTACACACGTTCCGGTTTCATATTTTGTGATAAATTGTGGGGCCAGACTTTAATAGTGATTGTAAGCTTTTATTTAGTTTCACATAATAATATGCTAACTTGAAGATATTAATTCTTAAGGCAAAAATATTTTTTCAAGATCTTCGGGTGTTCATAATGGAAACAGTAAAAGTACAGTTATGTGCGACTTAAAAATCGATTTAGGGCGGTACATCGAGAGCAAAAAATGTCAGAAAACGCTACACGATATTACGCGGGAAATGCAGAACGAATCGATTGTGAATAATTACGTATACCTACTCCCTGCCTACATGGAAACTTGCCGGTGTGGTGTAGAAAGTGGAAAATCGATTTGTCTAGCTTAAGTATAGTTGCAGGGAGGCCGGTTACGTCTTCTTGCAAAAGGCAGGTGGCATTTTTAGAATAGATAAAATATCATACTAATATTATAAATGCGAAAGTGTGTTGGTTTGTTTTCAATCATGCCGCAACAGAGCAACGTATAGACGTGATTTTTTGGGTGGCATGGCATGGTTGAGGAAGTGGAGAGTGACTTTTAAGCTACTATAGATTCCGGAAAACAATGGAGTTTCCGTGGGACTTAAAAAAATGTTATATCGTCATGTGTCTCTATTAGAGTACCTATCTAAATAAACGCAATCATAATTTTCGTAATACAAAAGTAACGAGGCGGAAAAATGCTGCCAAGCAACAAACAATTCAATCAAGTGTTTCCGACACCATTAATGAGGTAAATTGGTGTTGCCAGTAATTGCTTTTTTTATACATATCGCACGGGACGGCGCAAGTATAAAAAAATGATTAAATCGCATTAAATTGGACAAAAACTAAATGTTATACTTTTCAAAACACTTTACTTTTAGGCATTGTATTATCACAGAAATAACATTATTTTGTTGGTAGTCAACTGATTGATATGGGCTGGTCAAAATACAAAACACGAATTACGAACCTCTATTTCATATTGGCTTGGCAAAATGGCGTATGCAGTCCTGCATTATAAGCAGGTGAAAAATATTGATCCTGAGTTTACTGATACAAGAGTTAGTAGTGGAAGGTCCAACGGCCATCCCCAATTATTACCTAAATGTAGAAAACGGCCTAAAGGTATAGCCCCACTGTAGATACACGGCGCGGCACGGCACGTAGCGGATTCTTTGTATGAGTTTTATGGAGCTTGACGCGACATGGAAATGTCACCACTACAGCCCATTAAGGTCGCACTACTGGGCACAGGCCTCCACTCTTATAGGAGAGAGGGAATTAGAGCTTAGGCCCACCACGCTGTTCCAATGCGGATTGGCGAGCTACAATTATCATGTTAGTGATAATAACCGGGACCGACGGCTTAACGTGCTCTCCGAGGCACGGGGGTGAAATACCGCCGACTTCCTATCTCCGGGCTAGTACTGAGAATTTCTAGTCAGAAAAACACAACACCTAATTATGGCCAGATCCAGGACTCGAACCCGGGATCTCGTCGGCCGCAGTCGAACATGCTTACCACTACTAGAACAACGAGGCAGTTTTCGGAGATGCTCTGCGACATAGGTAATTGTACAAAGAATACTTGCCGCTGAGTGCCGCGAGTCTCTAGCGGGGTTAGGCCTTTACAAGAAAGGCATTGACACCGCAAGGTGCAAGATAGTGGAACATGGCCACGGACGAGTCAGCCTAATAAATTATTATTTGACGGTCTTGAATTACTGTTTAATCAACGGTTCGTTTAAATAGCCGAGGACGACGTAATTTAGGATCGTTAAACAATTATATATTAGTGGGAAATTAAGTAAGATCAAATTCAAAGATCTTTGAAATGCAAATTGCGAAATTAATGTTTAAAAAGTTAAAACTATTAAAATGTTTAATCCCTTCATTTTGAGGGTCTTAAAACTTGAATGAATTATACTTACACAATTATAAGTTGATATACCTAAATTGATGGAAAAGTTTACTCCATCCTAATTCATCCGCTTGAATTCAAAAATATCTTTGCTCTCTATAACATAACATCAAAGTTCTCCTGTTTGACGTATGAAATAGGTATATTATGAATTCCGCACTCCAGAGTCGCTTAACCATTACTTAACTCCATTAGTAGTAGGTATAGATTACAAATCAATAAAATCTCCTACTACCTGGATCTCAGCTGCTTAACTAATTTTGACGGAAAAACATACCTAATTAGTTGGCTAAAAGTAACTTAGAGATGGAGAAAATATCGGCTCTTACCGCCGCACACAGTCGCTTAATCTTTACCTGAGGAACACCTTAGTGTAGATTTTATATATATAAAAACCGGGCAAGTGCAAGTCGGACTCGCGCACGAAGGGTTCCGTACCATTAATAATAAATAATTACCTTTGTTAATGAACCGCAAGACTAACTTTGTTTGTAGAGGTTTACTGTTAATATCAAAAAAACTATGCTAGTTAGAGCATTGGCTATAGTTTTCCTGTAAAATATACGTAAATTCCTATTGACCATAATTATTTCAAATTTTTCGATTGGTAAACTCCGGAGATAAGGGGGGGGGAACGGTATTTTTTTAGACATTTTCCCCGATAAATCAAAAACTATCATAACTAAAAATAATTAAAAATCTGTTTTAGAATGTACAAAGTAAACCCTTTCATATGATACCCCACACAGTACAGCTATCTCACTTTTAAATTTCAACCCTCAGATTTTCCCCCCTTTTTAAATAAGAACAAAAATAATTTCCAATTTTTGTTTTATTCTAGTGTCTTTGGGCCACTAATCTACACAACTATTCCAAATTTCATGTCGATAGCTTCGGTAGTTACTGAAATAATCGAGTGTGACGGACGGACAGACAGACGGAGAAAGTCGCACCATAAGGGTTCCATTTTACCATTTTGGTACGGAACCCTAAAAGGAGATCCTTAAGTAATGATTACATCCTTAAGTAATGAGATCTAGAATATTTTGATCTAGGTGTATCGTTTTCGTTCAAAAATCTTTAAATATTGTTGATCTGATTTCATTAACACTGGCTTTCGGTGCACCAGGAGGCAAATAGGAAGTAACCCAGACAAAAAACCGGGCAAGTGCGAGTCGGACTCGCGCACGAAGGGTTCCGTACCATTATTAATAAATAATTACCTTTGTTAATGAACCGCAAGACTAACTTTGTTTGTAGAGGTTTATTGTTAATATAAAAAAAACTATGCTAGTTAGAGCATTGGCTATAGTTTTCCTGTAAAATATACGTAAATTACTATTGACCATAATTATTTCAAATTTTTCGATTGGTAAACTCCGGAGATAAGGGGGGGGGAACGGTATTTTTTTTGACATTTTCCCCGATAAATCAAAAACTATCATAACTAAAAATAATTAAAAATCTGTTTTAGAATGTACAAAGTAAACCCATTCATATGATACCCCACACAGTACAGTTATCTCACTTTTAAATTTCAACCCTCAGATTTTCCTCCCTTTTTAAATAAGAACAAAAATAATTTCCAATTTTTTTTAATTCCAGTGTCTTTGGGCCACTAATATACACAACTATTCCAAATTTCATGTCGATAGCTTCGGTAGTTACTGAAATAATCGAGTGTGACGGACGGACAGACGGACAGACGGACAGACAGACGGAGAAAGTCGCACCATAAGGGTTCCATTTTACCATTTTGGTACGGAACCCTAAAAAGTACCATCTAAGTACCTGCTCAATATGTTGACATACGTATGACATGCCTTAATTAGTACCTATGTACTTATACTGAATTGCTTATCTATTGCCATTATGGCATAAGTACCTACTATTTATTTTATTTTATTTTTTAAATCTTTACTTGACATTGGGGCTGATTCTGTGTAACACAATCTCTAAACTAAACTAAAATGGCAGATTTAATTCTAGTTCTGTCCCTTTCCGTAGGAAGTATTATGAAAGGGTTAGCAATATTTGTAATGCTCTAATTTTAGTTTAGTTTACCTAGAGATTGTGCACTACAGAATCAGCCCCATTGTATATTTTTACATGTACTTATTGGGTTTGTACCTTTTAATAAAGAATATTATTATTATTAAACGTGACAAGTTTTTCATTCAAAATAAGCCTTCCCAATATAGGGCTCCACTTTCGACTTGGTCAAGTTCACCGCTTCTGTGCTATTAACATATTTTAGTTAGTTCCAATGTTTTTTGTTGCACTTTTTATCAAAACCAAGGCGTCTGCTCTACTTTCGGAGAAAAAAGTAAATGTACAGAGTCACTATCGCAGTGGACGTAGAGCTATACTTAAATATTGTATTGGATTCTTGCTTTTTCTCTAGTAGGGATACCTACATATTAGGTAGAGGTATATTTAGAGGAAGTATTAGCTGGTACTTACGTCTCTATAGCATTATTTCAATGGTCTACTATACGCAGATAAAGTTTTTAAAGTTTTGAAGATTTAAAAAAATAAAGTTCTAAGTACTAAGTAGTAGATCGAACTAATTTTCTTAATCCTACTATTTGCGTGGTCGTATGAAAACTTGCAACACTTAAATTAAAAAGATGAAGCCGAAATAAAAAATCTAAAACACAAAAAATTCATTCTGAAAAATTCTAAGTTTTGGTTCCTTTTTAGGTATTTACCAAAATATGTTGGCGAGATCGGATGCCTGATGCCTCTATCTTCTATTATAGAAATAGAATCGATATCGCATTCCTGGAACGCTCAAGGAAGCATCCTGGTATTTGAATCCGACTTTGGCTCCTGTCCAAAGGAATTCTTAAATTATCCTTCCCGTAAACCGCGATAGTCTTGGCTGATGGTCAGAATATTAGTCCTTACCGCATTCGAATCTTTAGCAAGCAAATAATACTGTGCAAAATGTTTTTTTCTGTGATAGCAAGATGTGAAATATTGGTGAACATTTGTCATTCAGGTACCTATTTTAAGTTAACAATGTATTTTTCATATAACCTGCATTGAAAGTGCGAGTTTCCATGCCTGTTGAGCCACCCGAAACTAGTCAACTAGCGGGTTTCTGCCCTAGGGCAGAAAACTATGGTTTTCTACCCGCTGAATGACGTAGCAGCCCTCCTTTCAATCCCGTCAGAGTATCGTTTGTTTATTTCAAACCTTTAAACCTAGTTAATTGTCATTTTAAGTTTTTAACCATAAACTAAACTGACAGATATTATATTTGTAAACAACAACCTAGCAACTAAAATAAATGAAATACAATTTTAATAAAACTCGCACTTTGAATTCTTCAGGTTATAGGATGAAAAATATACTTAGTGTGTGACGCGGGATGAATTCAGATGAACACGATTTCAGACTTCGGGTGATGCCAGCCCTCGCTTCGCTCAGGCAGGCAGGCTCAGCTTCAGCCTCGTCTTGTTTCATCTTTAGGCACACAATATACAATTTTTGGATGTAACTTTTTACTCTACCTATCTGGTAAGGTAACCAGTTAAACATATAAGCCTTTGAAAAACTGGAAAATATGATATAAGTACTTAGCTCTAGTTTTGTCGGCATTAACACACTCGTCCTCGTCAACAGTCTGTAGAGCTTATAATGTAAGTACAATACTTACCTACTATTCATATATTAAGATTAATTATACCAAAACCTAACAATACAATCTTAGAGGAAATATAGATAATTGCCAGTTGGATTACCTTTCTCTTTCATGATGTCTACCTTCAAATTGAAAAGATTAAAAAAGTGTAGGTAGAAATAGAAGGAGCATAGGTAATTAAACTTTTTTGTCGCTCATCGCTGCCATACATTAAACAACGGAGTCGTAACTACCCAGCGCACCGTGAATACACGAACACTTAGCTTCCTCTATAAATACACAATAGTCTACCTATTCTAAAGACTTGAATATAACCCTCGATTTAATGATCGTTTTTGTTCTATTTTCTATAAAAGCTCTAGATAAAGTGAGGTATAACATTATGCCTAAGTATGTTAAGTAATGTTCATATGTGGCATTATGCGCCTCACTTTTGTAAAAAGTTCATCATCAGTTTATACATTATGTTTACAATTATTGTATGTGGTAGGTACCTACCGTATTAAATAACATTGGTATATGGCATACTAGATCGTTCAATAAGTCCCGAGACTAACTTGGAAATGGCGTATATATATATTAAAAAATCTTTTGATTTTTAAAAAGTACTAGCCTTCAATAAAAGATATCTGTAACATTTTGGAAAAATGGAACATTAAAATATTGATTTTGCAGACATTTAAGTGACGCTACGCTTGTAGTTTCGATACAATGGAAAAAAACGAGTTTCGCGTGTTGATAAAACATTGTTTTTTAATGGGAAAAATACCGTTGAAGCACAGCAATGGCTTATAAAATGTTATGCGGGATCAGCTCCCTCTAAAGCAACCATTTGTCGGTGGCATGCCGACTTCAAACGCGGTCGCATGGACACAAAAGATGGGGAACGCTCAGGTCGTCCAAATGAAGCAGTGACTCAACAAAATATTAGCCAAGTCCTCAACATCGTAATGGAAGATCGGAAGATAAAAGTGTGCGAGATAGCCGAGATAGTGAAGATTTCAGCTGGTAGTATTTTCACTATTTTACATAAACATTTGGCCATGAAAAAGCTTTTTTCCAAGTGGGTGCCGCGTTTGCTTACAACTGATCAAAAGGAACAACGTATCAATGATTCAGAGCGATGTTTGGCGCTGATGAATCGTAATAAAAAGGATTTTTTACGTCGGTATGTGATACTGGATGAAACATGGATACACCATTTTACTCCGGAATCCAATCGGCAGTCACCGGAGTGGAGAGCGGCTGGTGAAAGCCGCCCGAAGCGGCCAAGACTCAGAAATCGGCCGGTAAGGTTATGGCGTCTATATTTTGGGATGCGCGTGGAATACTTTTCATCGACTACCTTGAAAAGGGGCAAAATATAAATAGTGACTATTACATGTGCTTATTGGAGCGATTGAAGTACGAAATTGCGGATAAACGGCCTCAAATGAACAAAAAGAAATTGGTATTTCACCAGGACAACGCGCCTTGTCACAAGTCTGTGAGAACGATGGCCAAAATTAATGAAATGGGCTTTGAATTGCTTCCTCATCCCCCTTATTCGCCAGACTTGGCCCCTAGCGATTACTGGCTGTTTGCAGATCTCAAAAAAATGCTCCAGGATAAGAAATTTGACTCAAATAGTGAAGTTATCACAGCAACGGAGGCTTATTTTGAAGCCAAAGACAAATCGTTGTACACGCATGGGATAGAAAAGTTAGAAAAGCGTTGGAGGGACTGTATCGCTCTTGGAGGAGACTACGTTGATGAATAAAAAATAATTTTATAAAAAAAACCTTGTTTTAGTACTTAGTCTCGGGACTTATTGAACCACGTGTTAAAAACCAGTAGGAAGCAAATACTTAACTAGTTATCGACGTGGAACGGGCCCGATACAAAGATTCTTTTTGGATAATATGGAGCCATGTTTGCAACTAGAGCACGGGACAGAAAAGATGAAGAGGAGGTTAGGAGTTTAGGACTTAGGAGGTATGGTATGGGCATGCGAAGGAAGAAATAATGCTCCAGAAAAATTTTGAACAAGCATATGAAAGGACAAAGGACTAAGACGAAGACCGAAGAATAACTGATGGATGAATTTTGTGAAAGAGGATATGCGTATTAATTGAGTTAGATATTGCTTTGACGACTGATAGAAGTACGTAGAAGAAGAATTTTCGTTGTGCCGAACTTACAAGTACAATAATATAATTAGTGTGAGATGAGGGAGAAAAAGACGAAGTTTCGGTTCGAGGCACGGAAATGGCCAAACAAATAGCTAAATTGGATACAAATATAATTTTGTTACCGCCTAGAGCACATGCTTATGTACATGAAGAAGGTTCACCCGCAGACCGCGCAGCCCGCATTCGGCCGTAAAAAGGGCACTCTATTTCATGATCATCATTTTAACCTATTGCCGCCTTACTACTGAGCACGACTCCACCACGCTGGACAAGTGCGGATTGGCAGACTTCACACACGTTTGAGAACATTATACTTAAACAACTCTCGGCTTGCTCACAAGTGTTTTTTAATTTCTCAAAGCGCGCAGAACTCCAAAGAATTTAAAAGTGCGTGGAATAAGCATGACAGCAATCACCGCTTTCTCCTATTTACTTACTTATTTTCACAAGTGTGGTTACTGTAACGTTATTACAGTCTGGTCATGGCAATTAAACATATGGCCACCCACTCAAAACCACATGGCGGCAGCTGATTACTTGGAAACACAATGGGGTTATTTTTATTGTTTTCGTCGAGCCGTCGCGAAATCCTGGCACTTATGTTATCTAAGTCATCTCTGGTTTGTAAATGGTGTAATCTACAAACTTTTGTTATGATTAAATGTCGCCCAAAAAGAATAAGGTTCTATAATAACTATAATATATGGTTAGTTTTTAGTTTGGAGGCCTATATAGATAGGTAGGTACCTACTTCCTACCAACTGTATTGGACTGGGCAAAGAATTAATAATAAAACTGGCAAAGACGTGCCGGTACGATGCCGTGTAGAACCCGATTAGGGGTATGGGTTTAATATAACTGACATACCCCTAACAGGTAAACCCGCTACCATCTTAGACTGCATCATCACTTACCATCAGGTGAGATCGCAGTCCAGGGCTAACAAGTGTAGTGGATAAAAAAAATTAGGAATTGGCAGAAAAATCGTTTACCTTATCAGAATCTTATCCTACATTAGGTAATCTTCTCTTACGAAATGGTTTACTGCTTTATGATTTTGAAGCGTTATAACGAAACCAGATGCCTAAAAATGATAAGCATTAAAATTAAGTGTAATTCACGTGCCCATAATAATATTAATTTACGTCTAAGAGCAGACGTAGGTAAGGCCGTAATTGTAATTAAATTAACGCATTAATATTCTAACGAGCACCGAGCGAGCAATTATGCGGTATTCATGAAGAAGCTTTTGTTAAATATTCATATTTTTCCGTAATGTTGAGTGTTTACTGACATAAGCGGATGAAAAATCTGCCCCCCGATTGTGTAAGGAAATTGTAATCGTTTGTTAAAAGTGTAATTCGACCTGTTTAAGGAGTTCCTAGATGCCTGCACGTCAAAAAGCATGTATGAACTCCTAAAACAGTCTGAATAACACGTTTTAAACTGTCAAATGATAACGATTTGCTTAGCTTAGACCTCTGTTCGAATGGAGAAAAATCCCGAGGCAAGAAGGAGCCATGGGACAGTGCCAAACTAGGTCACCCTTCCATTTACCAGCTTGGGTCCACGTTGCTTTGATAAGCAACTCAATTACAATCTCAATTCACAATCGAGTGATATGTGTTGTGACAGCTAGACCTCCGCCTAGGGTATTATTGTTCTGTGGCTAGACCACTCGTACCACAATGTAGGTACTTAGTCTTTGCGCGATGATGGATCAAGCACGTGTCATCGATTTTTGTGTCTTTATTCCTTTTCAAAATTTCCATATTCCCACTTAGATATGTATTTCACATTAACAGACATATTATCTTACTAATATTATAAATGCGAAAGTTTCGATGGATTGATGTATGGATAATGGATGTTTGTTACTCAATCACGCCCCAACGGCTGAACGGATCCGGCTGGATCATTGTCTGGAATAGCACATAGGCTAACTTTTATCCCGGAAAATGAAGGAGTTCCCGCGGGAACCAAAAAACCTCGATCCACGCAGACGAAGTCGCGGGCATTAGCTAGTAATTGAAATAATTTTCTGTTTGAACTAGAATATTTTATGTGAATGTTTATAAAATATAGGCTGCATAGTAGCATAAACACTTAAGCAGTGCTCATTTAAACCGTGCCACCATTAAAGTAGACGGCACACATGCCTGTATAGACTGTAGAGCTCACAACTTCACAAGTATCTATTAAAATCTTACGCGTGTTGGCTACCACTCGGGCTGACTGCTGAGCCACATATAAAGGATGCACCTGCACTCCTTTCTTTTTATTTTAGTACGAGCATTTATATATTGTCTTTGGTACGAGTTACTATACAGCGGTAGTAGGTAACTATAACCTGTGATATAACATGATACGTTTTGACTTATGTAAATGTGTCACGAAGAACGACGACTTCTATTAGTTTGTAGTAACACCTAAAAATATGACTGCATTGTAATGTCTAGTCACTGGTAGGAAGTTTCGGCCATAACAACCCTATAGCTTTACAGTTTACTGGCAAATCCGTCCAAGCGATTTAGGGCTTACCTTGAACGAAGCTGCGTAGGAACCGATCATAGGGGTATAGATTTAATATTTAAACAGTTGTACCCCTACCAGGCAACATCGCTTAGGTACCATCAGCGAATATCCCAGTCAAGGGCAAACTTGTCAATTTGTCATAGTTATGTGAGGCTATTCAATGCATAAAGGCGTCAGTCCCTCCCTTTTACCAATCAATATCAAAAACCCAGGTGTTGTACCTACGTTAAACAGTAAGCTCTATGTTCAAGGGCGTAAACTTGCCATATTAGATATCTGTACAAGGAATACAGTCTGCTCGAGAGCACAAAAGCTTTCCGTTAGAAAATCAAGTATAATAAACATTCTATTATGTGTCCACGATGGCACGAGGCACAATAACAGTATTGTGGGTGGTTCAGTACGGCTGCACGCCACATCTGTCGATGGCGCTGGCAGTTTCAAGGTTTTTTACCGTCTTGTATTGTTCCGTGTTCGATTTGCCTTTGAACTTATTGCTAATTAGTACAAAAATATATCTACCTCAGGTAACTAGTAACTCCCAATATAAATATGCATTTGTCAGCCAGCTTAGGCCATGCAGGGCCTTTGAACTAATGGTTTTCACCTAGTTACGTAGAAATCAATAAAATATACAGGTAGGTAATCTGTATTTTATACAACAGTGAACAGCTAGGTACACAAAGCTACTAGGTTCGTCAGTAGGTAAATAAATTGATAAGACATTAAACAGAGCCATCCTTTTCTGTGGGAAGTATTGTGCACTACTGACGAACATTCAGTTGAATTGAACGTGCTATAAAAATCACTTTAAAAAAATTTAACTTCAGCACTTCTCCAAGGGAGGTTTATTTCCCGGAAATCGACGGTAGGAAAGCTTGAAAGAAGCATAACATAATGCTATCTAATCAGTTAATCACTCTGATATAATATGGATTCACTTACAATTTGAATTTAAAGTGCAAAATTCAAAATTTGAATTAAGTACATGAAAAATTTACAATTTTGCTCATATAATTTTCTCCAAGTAGGTACCTAGGTGCTTGTGTTCGAATAATAAGTAAGTCACTTCAAAAGTAGCTCTACATATACCTACTGATTGGCAATCTCCAGCTAATAAGCGTTCGCTATTCCTGAGATGTATCTGTCATTAGTTCATTACATAGTACAACAAAGACTTTCTAATCCATTATAATGCACAGGTATCTATGTACCTAGGCACCGTACTATTGGCCTACTTTTTGCGCAAATCATCACAGCATTGTTTATTATTGCTTATCGACATGCGGAATATGCCTCTCTAGCTAAGATTCTTGTATCTATGCCACTTTATATTCAGTTCCGTTGGCGCTAACTTTGGATATGATTCCATAGAGAGACATAGATAATGTAGAGGTCCTAAAATGAACGGTAATCTAAAAATGAATTCGTGTCTAACTAGGCGGTGACTGAACGACCAATGACAATGTCCAAGATGTGTGTATTCGTATTACAAGCAGCCAGAGTGAAGCACATACTCACTTATTGCTAATTGCTACACCTACCTACTTCGCATGCGAGCGTAAGCATAGAAGCGCGTTAATTTTTAAGTTACAGGACCTCTACATTATCTATGTCTATGGTATCCTATCCAAAGTTAGACTCAATCAGGTCCGTGATTTCAACCGGAATTTCTACAAAGATTTATTATTCAGACAAGTAGGTAGGTAAATCTCTAAGTAACTACCCCCCTATTTTGTGCTCCCTGTATTTAATAAAGGTAGGTGGGCTTCAGGCAATTATTTATTACGCGCAGCGGCGAAATTTATAAGTAATCGACATTTCGAAACCGCGATCGGTATCTCGGATATTCCGGATTTTTGCACCTGTTTCGGAGAGGCATAATTGGCGCTAAGATTACATCATAAGCTTGAAATAAACTCTATCAGAATGATTGTTATCTACATACTCGATGAAACCAACCAAGCAATAAGCTAACTCACAACAAAGAATTGAACCTCATTAATTTAAAATGCCGCCATATTTGTCTCGAATAGTTATTCTGTGTAATGAACTTGTAACGTAGGACCTGCTGAAGAGGATTTTGGGAGAATCCAATGCAATAAGTTCATGGGGACGAAGAAGTCGTAGTTTGTAAAAGAAAAATTGGAAAAGTTTCCAGCTATAGTAATTTCATAGTTTCAAATTAATTAATTATTTATCATATTACCATTTCCAGCTAATTCATAGGTGCTAGCCATAATGTACCTATTACAGTCCGTCAAACTTAAAAACAAAAACCTACCAGGCATAATAATTAGTTCCAATTGTGGCCACCGGGTCAGATAAGTTTGCCGGACTATACCTACTAACTACTCTGCCACTTTCGAAGTATGAACTTTGAAACACAGAATACTTAATTATTAATAGGTAAGTAGGTAGTACCTTTTGAACGGCTCTACGAAGTAAGTCTGTAAGTTTACTTGGTTGGTAATAATTTATATCTGCTCAGAGTTTAGTCTCGGAAGGTATCACACCGAGCACCCGTGCTCCACAGTTGGTTGAGCACAGGCTGGGTGTTGCAGGAGCAAGGAGCGCCGTGGCCTTACTCCTCGTCACGCTTGCATGCATTGAAGATTATGAGGCCACTTCACAATAATAACGAACTCAGTTGGCTCAACGACCTAAAATGGTTCATGGCCCCCGCAAACAAGATAACTACGTAATACTACTCTGTGGTAATACGTACCATATGGGTATAGTTATACGGTAGGTACATTATTCCAATATCTTTCCAGTCCAGCGATGTATCTATTGCTTTGCTAGATATATGCTACTTAACAATGTAATGCGCCTTTTGTCTAAGCAGATTTTGGATTCCGGTAAACATTTATCTACCGTATAGTTTATAATTTTTATTAACCCCAAATTCTACGCTTGGAAGTTGGAACGTACGTAGTGAACGACCCTAATAAGTCCTATGCGCACGACGTATTTTATACGCACAGACAACGCACGCTTCACAAACACGCTGTGTCTGCACGCTTTCAGTACAAAAATCGGATGGTAGCATTTGTATCGATACAAACGCGCCCACAACGCGTTTTGACACGAACGGCGCGTCTGTATCGCGTTGCACGCGCGTTTTAATGGCCAAACAATCTTCTCTAGATATAAACGCGCATCAGAATTTGTGGACGTGTGCAGAGGTTTCTAGCTGCGACTGACGCGTAGGTACCTATAGTTTGCGTTAGGATCGCGTTTGTATCGCGTCGTCTGCACGTAGAAAATACGCCGTGTGCATAGGCTTTAGCATACATTTATAACCCCCAATGCAAACAGAGGAGTGTAATAAGTTTAACGCGTATTTGTGTAGGTATCTGTCTGTGGTGACTGGTGACGTAGCTCCCAAACGGATGAACCGATTTTGATTAAGTTTTTTGGTTGAAAGGTGCCTTGATCGAAAATCTATTCAGACGTTTGAAGACAGCTCTATTCTAGTCGCTTAGAATTTGGTAGTCATCCTGTTATTTCAAAGTAGGTATGGGGATTTTAAGGTTTCCATACTTAGTCTGTTTCTGATATACAACCAACACACCCTTGGTCATTGGTGTATAAATGTCACCGTAAGATTGTAATCTAACGCTTTTTTTCGATAGATTGTAAACAGTCGAAAGATTGTGAACCGTTCAATGTATTAGTTAAGTGTCAATTTTTGAAAAATTCATTGTATTTACGTTTTCTTGTCTCTTTC
This sequence comes from Erebia epiphron, assembly GCA_963932025.1. NCBI lineage: Eukaryota > Metazoa > Arthropoda > Insecta > Lepidoptera > Nymphalidae > Erebia > Erebia epiphron. The sequence continues at coordinate 6,331,518 of OZ009948.1, forward strand.
TTGTAGGTTAGGTTAGGGTTCGACATAAATAAACAGTGTATACAAATCTGTTGATTTGTATACACTGTATTGTATACAGTGATATTATTAGAATAAGTACTTTTGTGTTTTTCTTTGCTTATGGTCTTTTGTTCACTCTTTTGCTTGGCGAACCCCTCGGCCAGATGTCGCGTGTCGTTTGCAACGGTAGCTTTGTTACCTTTTTTTAAGCCTCGAAATATAATAGGTAGTGTATCTACCTAACTACCGCACTCAGAGTCTCTCATCATTATTTAAGGAACTTCGAATATACCTACATAGATTTTGGATTAAAATCTATACTAAGGAGTTCTTAGTATTGATTACCTAGCGACACAGAGTAAGGTTTATGTTGATCGCATATTAGCATACCTATTAGGACTGCAATACGTGCCTTAAGCGACGCACTTCTCAGCATAAAAAAAAATGCGGAAGACAGCACATTGGCTTGGCAGTGAGTAGTAACAAATATTATTTAGTGCTAAACGGATGGTGTTGCATGCGTATGGTAGGTACAGAACGTGCGGCTTTTGCGTAGATACCTAAAGTTCGTCGGGAATGTGCGATCAGCATAAATATTTTTTTTGCAAATAATACCTAAGCCTAGTTATGGTAGACATTTATTACATGCTATTTAAAGTGTTGTATAGTAAATGTGCATTGTTAATGAGCGAGTTTTCAAGATCAGTCAATTGAACGCATGAATGGAACGAAGCCGGCTCAAACCGGTTTATAAAAAATAATTAAGGGTAAAAATACAAAAGTTGGACAACTCGCTGTCATCAGCTAATAAATACGAAAATATTAATGCAATTCGTTATGTGACAATATATTATGAAATTCTAAAATCCTTTTTATGTATCCACTCAATTTAAATTACATACTCTAAAAGCTAATTTGTAAAATAGTGCAATAAATCCTGAAAACGTCAGTTCTTTGGCGTGTCACAATCACAAAAACGCATAATGAAGTGGTTGTATAAAAAAATATTCCGTATTTATTGTTAATCTTATTATTTCTACATATTCTTTAATATATGTTTAAAACATATTTCACCGATTTATTAACAGAATCTGTATAAAGCTATTTAAAAAAAATTAACAAACTTTGTCATTACTTTTACCCATCAGTCCTTTGTGCCAAGTTAAAATTTGAAATTCTCGCAAAATATTACCGAACTTTCATCAACTCGTTGTACAGTTTGAATGTTGGTAGTGAAGTTAGGTGCAGAGCGTGCCATATTGACGGCAGCCTTTACGAGGCCAGTGCTAGCGCCGTTGTTATCGCGTGTGTTTGTGCCGATCCACTCAAGTTTTCAGTACTTTGGTGAGTCTTTATTTTCTTTAGTGGCTATGTTTTGTTTCAATTTATGCATGATTTCATGTGATTTGTATAAATATATCATCTTAATAATTAAAAATATTGATAAATAATTAAGTTTCAATTATATCCTCAAATTAATGGCCAATTCATCAGTCCGCTGCCGTCAGTCCGCTGTCTAAACTTGCGCCAAAGGACTGACGTATTTCCAGGGAACTGATGTTCTATATATTTCAGATCTTTTTACTACTATGTTAAAGTATAAAATAATTTATTTTACTCATTTCAGACTATACACATTATGCCGTAATCAAATTTGTCCCATAATGTAGGAGCAATTTAGTCCCATCTGCAGCCAGTGCTAAAGTCATTGAGTCCAAATGTTGACCATATTCACTTTCTCAGTGATGGTCCTGTAACTCAATACAGGAACAAGACCATGTTCTATGTTTTGGGCTGTAAGTTGTCACAAATGTATCGTAACATTATGACGTACACGTGGAACTATCATGAGACCAGTCACAGGAAGGGGGCACCGGATGGTGTAGGGGCTACCTGTAAGCGAACCGCGAACCGATCATGTAATCACTACAGGAGGTGATATAACTGACTTGAAAGAGTTCGTTGCAGTCATTCACGAGAGATGCCATGGTATACGCGCATATGTGATTGAAGACCATGAAATTGAGCAAATGAACTCCACAATCAACGAGAACTCCTCTAAATTTCTCGCTTTTAAGGGGACGCTTAATGTGCATCAGGTGACCGGCTCTGTTTATTTGCCAAATCAACTTACAATGAAGTCACTTAGTCGTTTCTGTGACCCTGATGGATGCCATCATTATAAGCTCGGATCTCTTAGGTATGAAGGAGAATTGCCAGATAGACATTTAAATGTTTCGACCGTATTCTCTGACTCTGAAGACGATACTCTGCCACTATCCACCTACGCAAAAAACAACGGTAGCAGTTCTACTTCCAAATGTAATCTATCTATGCCAGGAGTTAGAGACTACAGAACAGTACAAACTCAAAATGATTATAGCAGTGGTGATTATGTTTTGATTGAATATATATTGGGAAAAGCAGAATATCGTTATGCAGGGATCTGTTCTTTTGTCGATAATGAAGATGGTGAATTGAGAGCAATTTTTCTTAAAATTTGTAATGATGATGGTACTCTGTTTAAATTCGAAGAAAGCGCTGTGTCAGATGTACCAATGGACCAAGTAATAAAAAACTTCCTGTACCAAACCTGGTTACAAGAGGCAATAGTATATTTTACCAATTTAAAGAGAAGATTGACGTTTTTGAAAAGTAATTTTTATTAATATGTTAATGAATTTTAATATTTAGAAGCAGTATCTTTGTTGCAGCATAAGAGCTGATATTTTTGTTTATTTTTTTGTATCTAATAGTCATTACATTCCGCAATTTTTACCTTGTGATAGAAAATACAGTATTGCTATTATAAGCAGCTTTATTTTTGATCTAATTTTAAATTTCTCAGAATTTTCTAATGTTAAGGAAACTACCTCAAAGTATAAATAAGCAATATAAATTGAAAAGGCTGTTTTGAAGACTGACGTAATTCATATTTTCAGTATTCAATAGTTTTAGAGGTAATATCAATAGTTACAATATGATTTCATGCATATTTGTATTTGCAAATACTCAAAGTTACAATAAATCTTATTTTTTCCTACGAATATGTGTTTTTAATCAGTACTCTGCCACCCTCGTCAGTCCTTTGGCGATCAAATTTGAAAAAATGCAAATAACTCATTAAATAGTTAAAAAACTGGCTGGCCCGGCATAGGATAGTATATTTATACGATATAATATGCATACAAAGCAATATATGTATATATTATGGTTAAAAATTATGTTTGCAAAATAGGGCAAAAAGTTGTCCAACTTTTGTATTTTTACCCTTAAACGAAGGTACGAAGTACTCTTTACCGGTGAATGGACAGTAGTTAGTGTAGCATGTGGATGCTTCGAATAATATTCTTGAGGTCCCCCTTACGGTTACCTTTATAAAAACAGTCGAATAATAATAATGTCCTCCCGACCGAATTTCGGCCACGACGGTCTTTCTCTAGAGAGATCAGCCATCTGCGCTGGAGATATTATAGTGCACAAGTGTGTGCGCATACACAGGCGCACTCTCTGTTCCTTTACTCTCATAACCCGATGGGACGGAAAATCCGACACGACCGGAGAGAGATCAGGCGCAGGACCGACGGCTTTACGTGCTCTCCGAGGCACGGGGGTGGAACACCGCCAACTTCCTAACTTCAGGCTAGTGCTGAGAATTTCTTGTAAGAAAATCCCAACACTTTTTATGGCCCGACCCGGGACTCGAACCCGAGACCTCGTCGGCCGCAGTCGAACATGTTAACCACTAGACCAACGAGGCAGTTAAGTTAAGTTGTCCGTGGCAAAGTTTCCCTAAACTCAGTGTTCCTAGTTCTTACATAGGTACATATTACCGGTAGGTATGTACCTAGTACCTATTCATAATAATAATAATTCAGTTTGGGTGTTGAAAGTAAGTAGGCAACTGAACCGATTTTGAACGGAAGCTTTAGTGCTAGGAGTTAGGACGAAGTAGTCTATACCTATCTAAACTAATATTATAAAGAGGAAAGATTTGTTTGTTTGTTTGTTTGTTTGTTTGTAATGGATAAACTAAAAAACTACTGGACCGATTTTAAAAACTCTTTCACCTATAGAAAGCTACTTTATCAGCGAGTAACATAGGCTGCATTTTATTTTAAAATAAATTAGAGATCCCTTCGAAAATTGCAATAATGTGAATTAAGTCGGAAAAATTCACCTAATTTAAGTTTTTACGTTAAACCTCTATTCGTCTTTTAATTCAGACTGCCTCTTATGTCATATTAGTCAAGACAAACATAATAAATACAAGAGAAGTTACTAATTTTTTTTTAAATATTTTAATATCTGACTGTTGTAGACAGACTGCGAAATGCCTAAAAGAGCCAGGTCTCAACTTAGTTGTTAGTTCTAAACATAGTTCCCAGGCGAGGGCAGCGAAAATACGTCGTATTGGAGACTAAAGTGCCAAGCGTTCACAACGGTTTGCTAAACAAAATTTGAGACCGCATGGTGGAGTTGTTCGCCTCAGTGCCGACTGACCATTGGGTATGGACTATTTTGATCAAGTGCTACCCGTGCGAAGCCGGGGCGGACCGCTAGTCTTAATCTATAAAACAAAGTCGGGTTTGTTTGAACAATTATATTATAACTCTAGAACGGCTGGACGATAAGATACTTTTTATCCCGGAAAATTAATGAATTCTTCCCGCAGGAACTAAACAACCTCAATCCACGCGAACGAAGTCGCGGGCATCAGCTAGTTAAGAATAAAAACTAAACAGGCATACAAATTAGATCAAATTTTGGCCACTGGGCCAGTTAAGTCGGTGGTAGTAGTGGGATTATACCTCAGGTATAATTTTAGTAAGTAGGTAATTTATTATAGGTATGGATTACACAGTCTGCCACCGATTACTTTTCGTTATCTGTGGGTATCCTTCAGATCTAAGACCCATCCATGTGCTAATTAAAAATACAGCCAGCTTAAAAATAAATCTCGATGAATATAAATATTGGTAAAGTAAAGAAATAACACGGCGCTTCGCCGTATAGATATTCGCCCCTAACATCAACTCAGACTAAATAAACATTGGAAGGAGCAAATAGGATAAAAATATCTCGCGCTTGATTTACGAGGTCTCCTAAATAAACAACGTAGGAGTTAATACTACGACGACGACGGTCTTAGAATAGGCGCGCCATTAGTTCCTGAGTTCAGAGACAAGTACCGTCATTTTAATTACTTATCTTCGGCATAAATCCTACTGTATACGCATCGAATAGCGCAGCATCAGGACATTCCAGGTCCCAGTACACAATACATGGACTGACAATTTCAAGCATGTCTTTAAAACAAATACCGGAAATCGCGATCTTGAAAAATATACTTAATATGATAATCTGTCGAGATCCTTGCTATCGCCGAGTAGTCTTTGCTTGCCATAGATCTATATTCAGAAGTGTCTTAGAAAGGGCGACTATGACCACTAATGCAATACTTGTTAATGCTTTGATTGTAAACATCAGGGGGGTTACTATGAGCTCTTAAAGCAGGACAGAAATTGAACTGCAACACAGTTCAATGCAGTGTCTGCCTACCAGTTCAGTGCCTTGAAGTTTAGTGCAGTTCAATATCTGTCCTGCTATAAGATCTCATAGCAACCACCCAGGGCAGAGATTAAGCGAGTGGAAATTAAAAAGCTGGATATAGGCAGCGAAAGGATAACCAAGGCATAGTTATAAACAAATATGCTATGTACGGATAAACTCACGTTTTTTTCGGAGGAGCCCGACTAGTTTCGAACCCGTACATAACATAGCTATAACTTCGGATCGGAATGTATCAATGCACAAACAAATCAATGTAAGGCAACTGGCAAGCTATAGGGAGTTAGGGATAGGGACAGGATGTTTGCTTCACTGGACAACTGAACCATCAACGCTATATAAAATCTAAGATCAAACGAGAGGTTTATGACATAGGAAGCGAGATTATAACATGTATGGTAGTTATATAATTAACATTTAAAATCTATAGTTAACGACATTTATTTACTTGGGATAACTATGATGCAATTGGCTATACAAATCTTGCTATAAATATGCAAGGAAGCTGCGCTTGCGTAGACTTAGAAGATGCTCGAATTAGGAAGAAGTTGGTGAAATAGAAAGGTTGTAGTAGAAAGGTAGGTACTGAGGTTCACTCTCCAAAGTATATCCGATAGAAGAAGAGGCAAATAACTGGTTTTGAAAACGTAAACACGTACCTACTCAAATTAATGTAAAAATTATTTGTGTAGATTGGTACCGATCAAGTTTCTGATACTTCAACTAAAATAAAATCTTGATTGAGGCCCAATTGTCTAAGCAAATCGTAATCATTTAATAATAATAATAAATTCATTTATTTGCTTTAAACATGGGTTACAACACAGATAGATTATAATTATACATAAAGGCGCCAATCATGTTTTGCCATAATATTATAGGCGTGCAAATATTAATTTATACTTAGTCACTAGAATTTCATTATACATCTTATTACCTTAATATTTTTATTATGTGTATTATTAATTATTATAATTTATTTTTCCCAAGCTTTCATTTATTTGACAGCTTAAAAGCTATCTCGAACTGGAGGTCACACATGTATTTTGGCGTGCAGGCATCTATGAACTCCTAAAACAGGTCGAATTATACGTTTTATTTACGAGGGACGAGTGGCCTAGTTGTGACGACGCATATCAGTCGATTGCGAAGGTTAAGCAACGTCAACCCAAGTCAGTAACTGGATGGGTGACCGAATTTGGAGATTCAAATTTGGCCTTTTCGTTTCCTCCGTGACTCGGAGAGCACGTAAAGCTGTCGGTCCCGGTTATTATCACTAACATCAGATAATAATCGTTACAAAAACCTAAGAGTTTAAATACTCTTAGTTGAGTCGTATGCGGAAGGACGTGGGAACCCACCGAATTATTATCCCAAGAAAACTCTTGCCATTATTAATGGAAAGGGGTCACGACCAAAGGCGGCTCGCTCAAAGGAGCGCTGGTGCAGTGAACTCCCACAAAATTTAAAAAGATACATAGGTACTAGGTAGGTATAATAATCAAATAAACTTTGCTATAAACGTTATAAATATTTTTATATAAATCTATTCCCATTGTCATTTTAATCATGAATATCCATAAGTACCTACCTACTTTACTACTTATTTCATCAATCAACACAAATTTAATACATGGTATTTTTGTTAAGTGGAGCGCTTAGAACAACGCTCCTATAGACGAAAGTTTAGTACAACGTTCTTATTGAAATGTAATGAGAGTAAAAGAGAACATTCGATGCGAGCGGCGCGTGAGACAAAAGATTTGTATGAGACATTTGGTAAATATGGAGCGGCGCTCCTGGCACGAAGTACGCATTCGCGATATTACCCGACTAAATGACATGGCCTGTTGTCACGAAGAAAGTTAAAACTCGCGAGTATATTTTTTTTATTCGTATTATGCCGGTAAGATGTAAACAAAACACAAAATACGAAAGTAAATTTATTTTGATTTCTTCGCGAGTGCGTCGGATCATTGTACATTGGCTAGAAAATCTGTATTGTTGTGTTGTGTATTTATGTGAAAAAGACTGTGATTTATGTAAATAGTGTAGGCGATTAAAATGGAACAATATAACGTAATGACCGCCGAATGGACTTCATTTACAAATAATTGGTAAGCATTTTCTTTTTTTTTTAGTGAACTCCCAATATGATCTTTCACGAGCCGCCTCTGGTCACGACCCTCAGTAATGAGGAATACGACGCAGAGAGAGTATACGTTTTATAAATGATCACGATTACCTTACACAATCGGGGGGTTGATTTATGGTTACCCTATCATAGTGGAACGGATTTCAAAATAGTGCTTAGTTGTATTGCTAACACAGAAGTGCATTTTATGATAGACACCAGAAAGGGCGTTGATCTAGAGATAGACAAGTAATATTAATTTTAGAATCACTGCGAATACAATTTGCATTCCTAATGATCATTATGCGCTTATATTTATGTTCGATAGGTTTTACGGCCTCTTATGAAATAGAATATTGATTTGTAATAATCTCTTACTAGAGACTTTGATAAATCAATTTCAATGAAATTCGCGAGAAATACATTAGAAACGAACCTAGGTGTTCACACAAATGTACTAAAACACTTCAAAACTGTCGTTGTTTTGAGTTTTAGTGTTGCATGTATCAATGAGGTTACACAGTTCTTCAATTTTGAGTCGCTTGCCATGCAGCAGCATGCAGCGAAATGAAATGATGGGGATATAGGCGAGATTAGGAATCTCGCCTATATCCCCATCATTTCATGAGAATTAAGTAAGAGTAAGTAATTAGACTAAAATCTTACAGTGATTAAGCTGCAAGTATTCGAAATGAATTGATTTATTTCACACTAGCGGACACCCGCGACTTCGTTCGCGTGGCATAAGTTTTATAATTCCCATAGGCATTCCTTAATTTTCCGGGATAAAAAGAACCCATGAAAAAAAAAAAACACGTCGATCCGTTGCTCTGCTGCGGCGTGATTGAAGAACTATTTAACGTCCTTTGGGATAGAATTTATAAAAACTGTGAATTATGTATTTCATAATTTAAACCGGTAGCCCAAATAATATCAAAAAACGCCGGCCTTTTATACCAACTTACAACCCCTATTTTACCCATTTGGGGGTAGAAATTTGAAAAACTGTTAAACACGTACTTCTTTATATTATACCGAAAGCCAAAATACCAAGTTTCGCTGTTATAACTTGAAGAATATCTTGATAAATGAAGGATATTCATCCCCTATTTCACCCCTTTGGGGGTCGAATTTTCAAAAATTTTGAAACATGTACTTCTGCATATCTAACTGAAAGCCCAAATGCTAAGTTTCATGGCTATAATTTGAGAAATGAACGACTTTCATACAAACTTTCAACCCCTATTTTAGGTACCCCTTGGCTCATATACAAAGTTTCATGGATATAACTTCAGAAATGACGGACTTTCATACAAACTTTCAACCCCTATTTCACCCCTTTAGGGGTAGAATTTTGAAAAATCCTTCCTTAGTGAGTGCCTATGTCACAAAAGGAAGCTACTGTCAAAATTTCAAGTCTCTAACCCTAGCGGTTTAGGCTGTGCGTTGATATATAAGTCAGTCAGTCAGTCAGTCAGTCAGTCAGGACTTTGAATTTTATATAATATGTATATGAATAGGACAACTTTACTTTACTGCTTATGAAATGCCATGACTCTACCGCCGGTTCGGAAAGAAGATTCTACTGAGAAGAAACAGCAAGAAACTCAGTGATTAAACCGATATTCCCAAAGAATCTCAAGTAAGTAGCAAATCATTTCTCATAGTCAAAGAAAGCTAAGAATGTTGTAGTCAGGCTGTCCAAAGCCCGTATACACCGTCAACTGTCAAATCGACTGCATTATAAATGTATAACGCAGTGACTCCGACTACGTGACTTTCCGTAGTTCCACTGTCGTCGACGAGTGGTACGTGTATGTCAAGCCTACGTTGTAGTTCTATTTGTGTGTATAAAGCCTAATATGCAAGAAATTCAGTTCAACAAACTGGGTCACGATATACACACGTTTACCAGATTTGACGGAATTTACAATAGGAAGATGTTGACCAATATGTTTCAAGAGATTTTGTATAATGAGGCCATTTTTGAATCAATAGTTGGAATAAGATTTGAGAAGCCTTTTTTTGACTTAATAATGTCCAAATAATTTCTTTTAAACATAGTAATTAAGTACGAGAATATTGGAGTTGAAAGGTTTTTAATTCATATTCAAAAAAGTATTTTTGATGAAAGAACTAGAAGTTTAATTCGCTGTAATCAGTGACAATAGGTAAATTCATGTGGTACAGTGTGTATCCCGCACTTAAAGCCCGCGATATTCACCACGCCACAGAAATCTTCCAAACTACTCTCAACGTAGGTTTCACTCCGACACCGGAGCATCTTCAGGAGATGTTGACTCGACAATGCAATGAAGATGAACTTTTACCTAACTGCAAATCAACGTTTCTTAGATTTAATAATATGAGTAAAGATATAATTTGATAAGTAAGTTTCTGAGCTGCAAGCAAGCTGAGTTTCTTGCCGGTTCTTAGCAGAATCATCTTTTCGAACCGGCGGTAGTCTCGAGTCTTGACGTATCATAAGTGACACAAGTTGTCCTAAGTGAAATAAATAAATCATTTATCATTTACAATCAGCAAAACAATCGATGTCATCATCGTGTTCTCGTCATCTGACGGAATCGAGTTTAACATTCGCGGTCGTTGCGTACGCGCGCCGTATTGCAACATTCTGACCACATGATACGCATGGAATTTAAATCAGCATAATTTGAGGTTGCCTAATGGTTAATTAACTGATTTTCAAACTAAACTAAATTAAACATTATTTGTTTTTCACCAGCCTAACTAAGGTATAAACAGAATACATAAGGAATATAGCTTGCCACTTGCCGGAGAGTAGAGAGAGTAAAATGTGTTTTTAGGGTTCCGTACCAAAATGGTAAAATGGAACCCTTATGGTGCGACTTTCTCCGTCTGTCTGTCCGTCTGTCCGTCTGTCCGTCTGTCCGTCCGTCACACTCGATTATTTCAGTAACTACCGAAGCTATCGACATGAAATTTGGAATAGTTGTGTATATTAGTGGCCCAAAGACACTGGAATTAAAAAAAATTGGAAATTATTTTTGTTCTTATTTAAAAAGGGGGGAAAATCTGAGGGTTGAAATTTAAAAGTGAGATAACTGTACTGTGTGGGGTATCATATGAAAGGGTTTACTTTGTACATTCTAAAACAGATTTTTAATAATTTTTAGTTATGATAGTCTTTGATTTATCGGGGAAAATGTCTAAAAAAATACCGTTCCCCCCCCCTTATCTCCGGAGTTTACCAATCGAAAAATTTGAAATAATTATGGTCAATAGGAATTTACGTATATTTTACAGGAAAACTATAGCCAATGCTCTAACTAGCATAGTTTTTTTGATATTAACAATAAACCTCTACAAACAAAGTTAGTCTTGCGGTTCATTAACAAAGGTAATTATTTATTAATAATGGTACGGAACCCTTCGTGCGCGAGTCCAACTCGCACTTGGCCGGTTTTTTTTTTTAATTGCGAGTCAGACTTGTGCTTGACGACAATCATGCTTAGTGCAAAGCAATGATGAGATCTAGGTTGGAATGTGCTTGCCTAGAAGATGCCTATTCTTGACTTGAAGGCACTTAAGTTATACGTGGCAACTGGCAGGAAACACGTGCAAGTCTGATTGCAGCCAAGCGCTAGCCTATATATTATTTAAAAAAAAAAAAAAACCGTGCGCTGGGAGGGTGTTCCCACACCTTGGCGATTCGTATCAGAAAAGTCGAGCCAAAACGTTTCAAAAAGGAATATCCGAGTTTCTATCTGGAGGACATAATACTCGACTTCGAATGGTTAAAAAAAATGCATTGAATTGTTGGTGCTGTAGCAATAAGTTATAACTTATAACTGTAGTTAAGACATTTTTTGTCGTCACTCGTAAGTCGTAACTGTTTGTCCTCTAAACAATAACCCATGGGTTCTATTGAATATACCTTTGAAATAGATATGGTGCATATCTATTCTACTGTCTCAAGTCAATACCAGCAAGAATTAATTTAAAGATCACACTGTGGCTAATTTTGTTGAACACAATCTCTAAACTAAATTGACAGGCCTAAATCTAGTGCTTTCGCTTTCCGCAGGAAGCATAAAGTCAAAGTCAAAGTCAAATAACGTTTATTCAATTTAGGTAGGTATACTACACTTATTGACGTCGAGTTTTTTTTAATAATGACAAGGATAGTAATAAGATTCTATATTCAGTTATATTAAACTTCTAGATATTCAGTTATATCTATTCAGTTATATTAAACCCATACCCCTATTCGGTTTCTACACGGCATCGTACCGGAACGCTAAATCGCTTGGCGGCACGTCTTTGCTGGTAGGGTGGTAACTAGCCACGGCCGAAGCCTCCCACCAGGCCAGACCAGGGAAAATTCAGAAATTATAAATTCCCAAATTGACCCTGCCGGGAATCGAACCCGGGACCTCCGCACGTTAAGGCAACAGCGCTTCACACTGCGCCACGGAGGTCGTCAAACCTGCACTATCTTTAAATAAAGGAAAACATGTGGGCAGCAGTGACATCCTAAGTGAAAGTTATTAAAAAAAACTGCCAATCATTACGGTTACATACAGTCTTTATTGTTCGATTTATGTAATATTGAAAACAAATTACGTACCAATTCCTTATATAACGTTTTATTTATTTTGGGTGATAACCAAAAGCTTCTCTTAGTAAGTAAATAATAATGTCTAGTTACGCATCAAAATTTGCGATAGGTACTACTACAAAAACAAGATTTATAAAAACACTAGATGATTCCCGCGACTTCGTCCGCGTGGACCAAGTTTTTTCGATTCCCGCGGAAACTCTTGAATTTTCCGGGATAAAAAGAAGCCTATGTCCATCCCCGGGATACAACCTACCCCTGTACCAAATTTCATTAAAATCGGTTGAACAGAAACATTTTTTGATCCCCGCGGGAACCTTTGAATTTTCCGGGATAAAAAGTAGCCTATGTCCTTCCCCGGGATATAACCTATCCCTGTACCAAATTTCATCAAAATCGGTTGAACAGATGGGCCGTGATAGCGTAGCAGACAGACAGACAGACACACTTTCGCATTTATAATATTAGTATGGATGCTTTTATCATCCGCCATATTAAATGAAGTGTGACGTGATTTTATTCTACGTGTGCTTCTCAGCAAATCCTTTCAATTGATATCCATATCATGGAAGTGCATGGTAAATACCTAGTCCGCTATCATTGGGAGTCCGCCATATTGGATTTAGAATGACGTCATTTAGCTAACCATGCCATCCAAACGAAACGTGTATTACGTGTGAAATTTCGTAAAACCGGGAAGTGGGTATTTAATTTGCAAGATTTGATTACAGACAGACACTGCGACAGATGAAACTAAAAAAAAAGCTTGTAAAAACAGGCTTAACACCGGGACTCTATAGGGCCTAAACCACCAAAATACAGAACGTTCGATGTCATTGTTCCGTTTGGCAAATTTACAAATGGCCACCCGCACTCCCTGTACTCCCTGTAGCAAGGGTGTAGGCAGACGAAAACAGGCCAAGGCCACGAGCTGAATGCCACGCACCCTCGCAAACTGGGTCAGATAGATACAAAATGAGAAATATTCGTTTGTACAAGCCTATATTGGGTTTAATCTAATGGACGGATAAAGATACCCCTAAATAATATTATAATAGTTAGTTTATTGATACTGGTCAATTGTCACGATCCCTTAAATGGATATTATGGAGGTCAAATAATTTTAAATGACAACTAATAATAACTTCGGGGTTAGCCATTGAGTAAGCGAACGTTCTAATTTTTTCAAAAATCTCTGATTTTTACTACATCAAAGGAAGTCCTTTGACTAAGCGATGTATTGGTTAGCAACGAACACTGATAATAATAATAAGTCCTTGACCAAAAATAGGGGCGAAGAAATTTGACTGGACGACCTTTTGCAATATGGTGCATTGTTTCCTGCTAAAATACCAGCTTCAAAGAAGGTGTCTTGACACCCTCTTTGAAGCTGGCGATTATGTTATTGTGGTAAGCCTTTCAAATTGTATCGCGTATAATAAAGAAAACGGTTCCCGTTAATTTACTTCAGCCGCCCACTCCTTATTCCTTTGTCTGAACTTGTAATTGACCATTCCCGCCTACAGACGATAAGAAAACCTTTCAATTAAGTTGGAAGGCTTCGTTAAATGGGTCGCAAACTTGTTACAATATATAGAACATCGTGTAATAGATATAACTATACACTAACATGAATCTTCTACTTGGTAAAGTTTACATGCGGCAGAGGCTCCCTTAATAGAGACCGAGAGACCGTAAAGTGGACACTAGACATCTTAGTTTTCCTTTGTTCTTGTACAAATGACCCGAAGATTCTTTTATTTCGCGCGCGCAAACCTATTTGTGAAAATGGGGCCAAGGTCGTTGCATTACTTGTAAGAACAGCTAAGACCTTAGACGGGCGAAGTCCATACGATAACAGCAACACTAGAGAAAACCAAATAGGGGCCTGGCGTTGGAATATAACATGATTTTACTTCTCCCAACGGCGTCAATAGTTGATACTTTGATACTTGTGTCACGTGTCCCATTTTATTCGAGAAATGAGCCCTTTTCAATTCTATGACAAACATACTTTTGTATTTTCAAGATACCTTTTGTATTTTATGTCTATCATGTAAATCCGCCAATATTCTTGGTAAACCGTGAGAAATATTTACAGTCTTGCTGATAAAAGTTCACACACTGATCGTTTGCCAGTCATAATATGTATTTAAATTCCAAAAATAATTTACAAATGTCAATGTTACCTACTTTATGTCGGTTTGTCCTACTTGCGTAATATAAACTATATCATAGGATAGCTAGAATTGACCAAGATCACCGGATGTACACTCTATAGATCAATTATACTGCTGTCCATATTATGCTATTGCTACTTGCTACCTCTAATACAGCCTAAACCAAGATAAAAATAAGTAAGCTTAAAACATCACACTGATTCAAAATCAAAATCAAAATCAAATTATTTTTATTCAAATAGACTTTAGATTGTTAAGAAGAACGAGTTTTCACTTACTTCTCGAGTTTTGACTGTAGCTGTAATAATAAGTATATGCAAAATCATACGATTATTATTACAATTATGCAATTAAACCTATAATATGTTTTAATTTCAGAAGTTGTAGAAGGTAAAGTTACTTTAAAAATATCAGTGTTTGATATAGTAAGAACTAAGGACAATGTGATATAAATAAATATAACAATGACAATATGCAAGACCCACGAATTAGTTACATCTATTACTAATGCATCTCATAGGCATATCAGTAAAAAACGTTAAAATCAATTCCATATCCCCTGCTCATAACGAAACCATAGCAAAGCCCGTTCGGTGCACGTATCGTGTTCACAACAGGTTTTATTGTTCAGTCAATGAGAATGATACATTAGATAAGGGTTAGTGTGCTGGGATTTTAAAAAATGCAGTAATAACATAACCATAGCTTTATTTGCAAATTAAAATCGGATTACTCGAAGCCCAACCATTTGGGATTAATGGAAAGGGATCACGACTCTCAGTGATGAGCAATACATCGCAGACTAAAGCACTAAGCAGTGCAGATATGGGTAAAGCATGCAAGGAGTATCATAAGCAACCAAAGCAGAAAATTGATAAGTAGTATAAAGTAATAAAAACAAAACCGTCCACAGTTCTTGCGTAATGCCCTGACAAAAACTTTCAAACCGCTTGAGAAAAAAAAAGCAAGTTACCTACTATTATAAGTATAAGCGGCCAGATCGAAAAAAAGTAGTCTAGGTATTTGAATATATTTCCAAGAGAGTGAAATAAAATAGAGACGAAAATAATCACAAAAAAACGTTAGTTTGATCGTTCAGTTTCGAGCCATGTTGTTCCAGGCGTGATGCTTCAAGTAATAAATTTAAGCCATCAAATATCATCCAGGAAAATTAGATCGTATGTAGGTACCAACTTAAATAACAGTTAATGTGTACATAATATAATAACGAGCATTTAATTGAATATATTACGAGAGATTAGGCAATTCTTTATCGTCTTATGCACGTTACAACAGATGCAATACCTATCTAGTTCTTGAGAGATTAAAGATATGATTTTAACTTTTCGAAATATTAACAAAACATCTTAATAATATGTTAGGTCAATGGTGGCAAAATACGAGACATTATACAGGAACGTGAAGGGTATTTTATGGTAGCAAAATCATGCATAGTTAATCAGGTTTCATAAAGCAAATTAATATGAAAAGCGTGCATAAGTTGAGACTTGCGATGCAAAAATCAAGCCGTGCATTTTCCCCTTTATTTCACCTCCATGCTCACAACTCGCAAGAAACCTAAACAAAATAAAACTGATTAGTCATTAGCAATGCAAATTCCAACATAATTATACATAGGTATTGCGAATTGAATAAATATATTAATGTTATTAGCAAATGACCTATTAGCACATTTAAGAAAGGATTACTTGTGTCTTATCAGATAAACAAATTAACTAACGAGTCTAGATGGATAAGTAATTTAGTAATGATTAGAAAATATTAAAATTATTTGTCAATATTCCCCTTTAAAACAACTCTAACGAGGATATTAATGAGAGAACATTTTGCAGCTCGAAATGATTAAAAGATATTACAAACTGATAAAAGAAAAAAAGTCCTGCTAATTAGTTAATATATATAACTAAAATTATAGTTAACGTTGTGTTTACGTTTAAATGATGGAATTGAAGAAGTAGTAAAACAGAATGAACAAACTAATTATGAATTTTCAAGAAACCTAACTATATGATTTCAATAATCGAATAAGTCGTAAGCTTTAATTTGGCTACTTATATTGATACTAGATGATTGCCGCGACTTCGTCCGCGTGGATCAAATTTTTTCGATTCCCGCGGGAACTTTTAAATTTTCCGGGATAAAAAGCCTATGTCCTTCCCCGGGATACAACCTACCCCTGTACCAAATTTCATTAAAATTGGTTTAACAGATAAATTTTTTGATTCCCACGGGAACCTTTGAATTTTCCGGGATAAAAAGTAGCCTGTCCTTCCCCGGGATACAACCTATCCCTGTACCAAATTTCATTAAAATCGGTTGAACAGATGGGCCGTGAAAGCGTAGCAGACAGAAAGACACACTTTCGCATTTATAATATTAGTATGGATTTTGCGCAATGAAGATTTGGACATAGTCCGAGGAACAAAGTAAACTACACCTAGGTAAATAAGTTAATAGGTATACGCACTGTACCTATATTTCTGTGGTTATATATCAGAGAAAATATCGTTTACTGACAGAGGAAGCCGATTAACAAGAGGAAAACCACACGAGCTAACCACACGGTCTTAATTACAATGGGATTAATTAACATATGTAGAGATGCATATAATATCGTTAACGACAGTATTGCTTATATTTAAATTCAGAGCTATGGCCCATTGAATAGAAAAGTGTGATTAAGAAAAGCAATGGAAAATGTTACAGGGAGGCTTCTACCAAAGGGCACTTATACACCAAAATCAAGTTCCGATAAAAAAAAGCTGATATTGACGATGATAATACTCTTATTAAATGATCAGTAATCACACCCTAAGCCGCACATGAAAATCTCTATGAATTGCATTAACATCACAGAAAGTCCGATGTTTTATTAGGTACTTCGATTTCGTTAAGTCATTTGCTGGAGACAGTTTGATTGAAGTTCCCGTTCCAACCGTTACGTGCCCGCTTACTTGCATAATACAGATTACAGACACAAGTGTACATAGCTTATGAAGTTATGGTAGACGCAAACCACTCACCATGCACAGATGAAGTCACGCCGAGCTATTTGTAAAATATCACAGCATCACTTGGTACGAGGTTCACTCACTTTGCCTATCGCGAACTATAGGTCCATGCACACGTACATAAACAACAAAAACACCACGAATAACTCTACCGTTTTAAAAACCTGTTCCAACCGCACCGACAGTTAGAATGCCCTCACTTGTCGCCAAAATCAACAATGTTATAACACAAATCTAACACGAAAATCAAACTTATAAAGAGGATAGCTCGGTGTAAATCGATTTTTTATTCATCAAAACACTTAAAACATTGAGCGTAACAAAGTCGTTTTTATCAATACTTTAATAAACTTTTTGGAAACGAGGAGCTCAAGTTTGTTATGATTTTATGGTTTAGTATTTTTTTATTTACTTAATTTAATTTAAATAATATTAAAAGGGAGTTCTGTCAGTGTTCATTTACACGGCTGACTGACGAACGCATGCGCGGACGCGACCGATAGCGCCACCTGCGCAAATCTGACTGACGAAGTGACGTGACTCGAACCATCTCATGGACCATAGAACCGAAGTGCGCCAGTTTGTGGGGATGCAAACAACGAAAATGCATTCAAAATATTGCCAGCATTCATGAGTGAATATCGAAGAGAGGCGGGAACTATTTGAGATTTACCGTACGAAGAACTGTTTTAGAGATAGCATCGTCCATGAGAGTTAGCTAATTTTGTAGCTTTTATTCGTTATTTCTTTAAAGAACATTGTTTCAACATTCGAAAACGTATAAAAAGTTTTTGGAACTTGCAAACTTTTGCGGAATTTAAGCATAAATGACACTATAGACATACAGCCGCCTAGCCAACGTGATGACAGTGATTCGAAAAACAATTTTGAAATAAAAAGAAAAAAAAATGTATATCGTTTATCTATCAAAAAAGAGGAAAATTTTGTTATTGTAGATTTAACCACCAATGTCTTTCAAATTGTCGTCATTTTTATTTACAATTTTACCCTTAGTTTTGCTCTTGAAATTTAGTGACTATTATATTAGTTCGTTTCTTATGCTAAAGATAATTAATTGTATGCGTGAGATGTCACATTGAATGAACTTCGAAGTGGATCGTTACTCGTCTGCTTGGGCACATATAGCCCTCTGTGCGGATCTCACTTGGGCCTCGGAATCTCCTGATGAATTCATAGTAGCCAATCAGGTAGAAAAAGTAATAGACTAATTCTTTTAGAAGACATTCAGGGAAAAAGGAGGTAGAATGTCTGAAAAAGAAAGTTACAGCAATTTTCACGGTTTTTCTCTAAGGGTTCTTCTTATTCTCTTTTATCGAAAATTGACAAAGAACAGCTGCTGCTATGATTGTCATCTGACATCCGCTATCACGTCATAAACTTGTACCAAAATATGTTTATTTTACCTTGGATGTATCACCTTCGTTTGGAGATCGCGCTCACACCGATAACATCTTTCTTAGATATTTCATGATAGAATTTTTCAGCGCCTATGGGCACAGCATTGCCGCGTTTCGCAAGTCCTCCAGGATCCAGCCACAGAATCTTCACAGTGCATACAGAATCATTGCGACCACTCAGGTACTACGACATTCTTCTTCATAAGTATATCTGCTTGTAGAAGCACCAATGCAAAATCACAAAAAAATTATCAACTGAACTCTATCATCCATAATCACAGATCTCTAGAATAGAAAACATAACATCTGCAGTTTTAATGCATTTAATTGAAGCGATTCAGTTTCCTATTTTAGTACAAAATTCCCTCGACGATGGAAAGGGAAATTAAATGGTTGTGCATTGCAAGCGGCGTTATCAAGAAGATTGAAATGGATTTCGCGATCTTGTTCAATTACTTGGTCTTCCGTTACGTTGATCATGATCATTTTCATTTGCTTTTTCCAACTATTGGAAAAAACTTTGTTTAAATTGCCTACATTTCATTGCATTTCTTGATTGATTAATTGTTGATTAGCTTTTGCAACAGAATCATTGTCACTCGATTTATTTCAAACGAACTTTCTTTAAGATTAATTAATTCAAATACTTTTTAGATAACCAACTTGTACAAAATCAAGAAAATGGCAGCTGTAGTGGTCGAAAAAGCGTGAAAGACGTAATACCAGAATCTAGATTAGCACAGTACTATGGTAATTTTTACTACGACGATATCAGGTAATTATTTTCACGTACCTTACTAACTATCTACTAAATCTTCATTTACACTGCTTCATCTTCACTGCTTTAATCTTCATTCCTAGGGCTCATTTAAACACTTTTAATTTCCTCAAAACGATGGTTGTCCATGTTCCAACATATTGGAGTTTCAAATCGCTTAGATTGATAAAAGTTAGAGCGAGAAATTTAAATATGTATTCGTATCATTTTTGCTACATTAAATTTTTCAGGGAAAACTGTTACTCTGGTACAAATGAAAAAGCTAATGTGCGTGGTTACAACGGCCATGGTTGCGACAATACTGATCTTACAGAATGTTGGATGCTACCTGAGGTAATAATGGACGCAAAGGTATTTTATTAAAGATTTAAAAAAACTATTCTCTACCTTTAGGTTGATCAAGGTACTGCCCTAGCTGCGAATCATTTTTATTAAATACTAGTGGGCCCTCGGATTTTTTTTTATATTTTTTTACCGCTTAAATCTTCTCTGGACTACGACAAACATTTCAAAATCAGCTAAATCGGCCCAGACGTTCTCGAGTTTTAGCGAGACAAACGAACAGAAATTGATTTTTATATATATAGAAGATAGAAGGTGTACTTACCATTGTCCGTTGAGAAATGAGAAATTATATCCTTCATTTCGGGCGTTTCCCTTTAACGGTTTTCGTCAGATCTTCACCAAGTTTGAATACGAAATTAAATCTCTGCCACTTCCTTATTTGGAGTTGCTATCAACCAAACAATTAAGCTACGGTCTATACTTTCAATTGCTTGAAATAAACAAATTTCTCATGATTCAATATTTGCAGGTTGAATACTGGTTTCGTAAACTAGCTGACGATTCCGCCGATCGCAGTATAGTGCCCCGTCGTCGTCGACAATACAAGATTCTACCCGATGAAGATTTGTGCGTCCTTTGGTTATATTTCACCTTTGTATTTTATTCTCGTCTTATTCATTCTGTAGGTGAAATTTTTGCACCTTATTGGCGTTAAATCTGAGATGTGTAACTGTTGAATTATGTAGGTTACTATATCTTTTTTGTGACATTTTTCATCAAGATCTGTAGTTAAACATGTTTCTTTTTTTTGTCTTCTAAACCTTCTTTATTTCACCTTTTGGTTCCTAAATGTTTCGACGCGTGTGTTTTATGTTCACTCTCTTTATAAAATAGATACTAGAGGAAGTCCATGATTTCGTCTGGGTGGATTTAGAAAAATCCCCGTGGGAAACCTTCCAGGTATAAAGAGCTTTTCTCTATCTCTATCCTTTCTCCTGGACTACCTGGCATGCATGCTACCTCCGTACCGAATTTCTTTAAAATTGGTTGCAGAGTTGGATTAAATAAACGTAGGTAGTACGATCACACATGCACTTACGTATCTATAATATTAGTATGGATGGCAATTAACGGGCACCAATCGGCAGCTAGCGAGCGCTGGGGCCCGTCTGAAGCGCGAGCCGCGGAAGAAGCGACGCTGGAAGCTAGGGTTCGAAGTACCAGGTCTTTGTGGAATCAACCATCTACACAAAGAAGACCGGCTAGAGTTCCTTCACCACCGCCCACTTCGAGAAAAATGCGCGCAAGGCGTCGCCAACCGAAGAGGCTGACGCTAGCGCCTCCACCGCCTGCGTATTGTCTGGAAGCACCAACTCAACTCTTTTGCGACCCGACTTGTAAGGTAATAATCACAAACAAGCATTTATTATTTTAGAAAAAACATTTAAACTTGTACCTATTCTTCCTCCACAACCTTTCTCACTGCCAAGGGTCACTGGTAGAGATCTCTTATAGAGAAGTGCTTCCTTGTCCACTATGTATCTGTTTTTCTTTATCATACTAATATTATAAATGCGAAAGTCAGTTTGTTTGTTGGTTTATTGGTTTGTTGGTTTGTCCTTCAATCACGCCGCAACGGAGCAACGGATCGACGTGATTTTTGGCATGGTTATAGTTCAGGACCTGGAGAGTGACATAATCTACTTTTTATCCAATTAAGGAGTTCCCGCGGGAATAAAAAAAACTTAAACCACGTGGACGGAGTCGCGGGCATTAGCTAGTATTTTATAACTTTTTGGTACTAAATAAATAAATAAAATCAATGATCAACTTGACTTGTCAGAAAGTAACAAAACTTAACAACAAAGTGTAACAAAACTGACTTAAAGTTTTGTTACCTAAATAACATATTTATGTTTTCAAATAAAATTACTAGAACAAAGATCATCATTTTAGTCTTTTATTTTATTCTCTTTTTCAGTTTCGTTTCGATTCTCCACGTCCACAATTAACTGAGTATCAAAGAGCGATGGGACGCTTATCAGCGAGCGTGCAAGCGGTGATGAGAGCAAATGCGTGTCGATGTCCCCTGTACCGAGGGACAAACGTCAGTCGATACGCGCCCACTGGCCCGAGACCATTGCGCTACCCTGACAGACGCTACGGCATCTGGTGGCCGCGCGATAACCTTACACCAAGATTAGAAAATAGGTTTAACATAGCTCACATTCAAAACATTGCAACAAAAAGCCAAGAGACAGAAAATATACCCCCAAATATTGAAACAGAAACGAAAAAAGAGAAACAAGAAAATGCATCAAGCGATGAGCAACAAACTAAAGAACCTGAAGTGCAGCAAGAAGCCACTCCAGAAAGTCCTCCACAGCAAAAGGACAAAGTGGTTGTTGATAATCATCTACCATCTACAAGTGCTGCCGCGATAGAAAGCGTGAGAAAAAAGCGACTTTACAGCACCGTTCTTAGCATGAGTCCACCACCAGTTATTAATTTAAACGCAGTAGGATGTCTCAGGCTCTCGCAAAAATTAACGCCTGGTCTAATAAAATTAAATCCCAAGCTAGTTTTGTCTTCGAGAACCAAACCAAACGTTGATAACAAATTTGAAGAGCTTGAAAAGGAAGCTTTAGAACAGTATAAAGCGTCAGATGAAAGTATAGACACGAAGTTTCGCGAGCTCGAAGAAGAAGCAGTCGACCAATACAGCGCGAGTAACAGCAATACAAGTTGCAGCAGTGGCAATTCTGGGGAAAAGAAAACTGCCAAATGTTCGCCGGATAGTGAAACTAAACAAAAATCTCAACCGGCAAAATTTCACAAAGACAAATCTGTGGATAGCGTCGTAATATACTCCCAGAATTTTCCTGATATTAATGTTAAAGGAAATAATAGTGTAACGAATTTAAAAAACTTCCACACCCCCCCGAGGGGGGAGAAAAAAGAACAAACTCATAGGTCGAGTAAATGTATGCGAAGCAGTAAGATAGAATCACAAAGGCCAGCTTCGGATACTGATTACGAAGCTCGCGAGCTAAACACCAAAGGAAGTCACAAGGGAAGAGAAGGTAAAGCAATGCGTTGGACTTTACACGTTATGCCACCAAAGAAGAGACATTTAACTTCATGTGCGTCTGATTTCTCTTCAGATGAAGAATTTGAGGAAGTAAATGTATCAATCAAAGACGCTGGGCCACGTATAAAGAACCGTGCAACAGGAAAGGTCAAAATGTCTGCGCACGGAGGTGGTGATTTACATCCAATCATGAGAAAAACTTAGCTTTGTTACAAGAATTAATACAGATGGCCAGCCCCGTTTTCATGTGCCACTTTTAAAGTCGGCTTTTGAATTGCTGCCGGTCAGCGACTGTTTCGATCGTGTTGTGTCATTTTGTTTGTTCAGCTTGTGAGTTATCCGACTTTTAGTGGCAGGAGTGTTTTTTTATTACAATTTTGATTATTTGGATTATGTACATGGCTATATAGATATGCAATTCATTAGTTCTATAGCCTATTTTATAGCTTAACTCTTTGAATCTTATGATGCAAGTATCTAGAGATTTACAGTATTGTATTGCTCCATGTGCTATAAGATCTATCTAGACATGTACTTAAACCAATATTTGTGGAGTTCGAGTGAGATTCATGCTTGAACGACGAGTAGCGAACTGTAATCATGACCGGCCAGTGTACCGTGATTTGATGAAGTGTTAACATTTTTATACTAGTCATAAACTATTTGTATATATATATTTGTATTTTTGAATTTATATTAAGAAAAATAATTTCAGTTAAAAACCTTTAACAAGTTTAAACAGTTCATTGGGTGTTTAGTCAGGAGACAATAATTTTTTATGAATAGTTAGAATTTTAGGCTATCATTTTTTATGATTATTTAATACTATAACTATAGCTTAAACATTAGTAAAACAAAATAGGTACCTACTAGATTAATGATTAAGGTCACTTGTCTATGGTGCTTGACACCTGTGCTATGTCTCAGGTAGGTAGTCTAATATAGATTACCATTTCCCATACATAGTTTATGTAGGATAAATGTCCACCTCTAAATAATCTGTGCCTCAAAATTCATTTACCAATATAAAAACTAAATTACAATCAACTTTATTTAATAATCAACTAGAAAATATAACATCTTATCTTACACACTAATAATAATAATATAAAAGCTCTGTATTTACTCGTATCACCCCCTATAAGTCTTGGCTCTTTGTTGATCAACTTTCTAGAAACTTTTCCAAGTCTGTGTTGTCGTCTTCTAGCTGTATTTGCTCTAAGGTCACCTTTGGTGGTGTTGATGGTGCTGAAATAATAAAATGAGCATAATCTAAAATAACAGACTGAAAATGAGCATAACCTAAATTAAAAGACTGGTACAGTTTTGTTAATTTTAAAAATGACAATATATGTAGAAGAAAATTCTAAAAAATACAAAGCAGAGTTAATGTTTGTCTGTCCATTCATTACTACCATCCCTTAAAGTACCAACATAACTTTCAAATAGACATACCTTGATGTCTCTAAAATAAGGATATAATTGTAAAACATAAATGTCAACAATATTTAAAAAATCTAATACCCTTAAACTAGCAATTATAAAGAGGAAAGATTTGTTTGTTTGTAATGGATAAACTAAAAAACTACTCGACCGATTTTAGAAATTCTTTCACCTATAGAAAGCTGCTTTATCAGCGAGTAACATAGGCTACATTTTATTTTCAAAAATTAGAGATCCCTACGAAAATTGCAATAATAATTTAATTTTTCAAATTCTTACGTTAAACCTCTATTCGTCTATTAATTTTTTTATTATATTCAAATTCTGACTGATTTTTATAGGTATCATATTTGTCAATTGTATGTCATAATAAAGACAAGAGAACTTACTAACATTTTTTTTAAACATTTTAATATCTGTTGTAGACAGACTGAGAAATGCCTAAAAGAGCCAGGTCTCAACTTAGTTGTTAGTTCTAAGGCGAGGGAAACGAAAATACGTCATATTGGAGACTCAAGTGCCAAGCGTTCACAGCGGTTTGCTGAACAAAATTTGAAAACGTATGGTGGAGTTGTTTGTCTCAGTGCCGAGTGCTGACTGACCATTATTAGGTATGGACTATTTTGATAGAAAATGTCGTTTTATCCGTGTTTACAGGCAATGAACAACTGCTACGAATAAATATGAAGGTAAATTTCGCCACCATCTACAAGGTTATAATAAGCTCAGGTGGGAAACAGGTCAGTCCCGAAACCCGGTTCGAGTACAGATGGCCTCCAGTCCGATTATTGTTTTCCCTTTTTTTAAATACAATTATTTATAAAAATAAAATATAATTTATTATTAAAATATAATTTCCAAAAAACACGATTTACCAAAAAAATAAACCAAGCAAAGCTCGGTCACCCAGATATTACAGCTTTAAGCGATGGTAGTATGCCCACTGAGTTGAAACATTGTGCAGTCTGTAGTAGTTATTGGTTGTGGGAAGACTTCTGACATAGTACCATCATGCTAAACTCGCCGGCATATTTAGCGGAACATAAAAAAAGGTCCATAATTAAAAAAATATGGTTTTATTTTAAAATCTACTCACTACACTTCTTTTGTTATTTAAAGATTCATTTGTTTTACTTAAAATGAAATCACATTAAGAACAGATTTTGCGAGTAAAGGCTATTTGTGAAAAATGGTACATTTTTTAACTTTTCATGTAACCGGGAAAAGTGAAATTTAATATTAAAATAACAATTAATTAAATTAGAAAAATGATGATTAATATCGCGTATTTCCTCCACGTGCTCTTATTAAAGTTTCTACCTGTCTAGGCATACTGAGAATGATGTTATCGATGGTCTCCTGGGATAATCTCCGCCATTCTTCAACTACGGCGATTCGCAGTTCACCCACGTTGGCAGGAGCTGGAATTCTGGACTTAACTTTTCTTTTCAGCAAGTCCCAAACGTGCTCTATCGGGTTCATATCCGGTGATCTCACCGGCCACTCCATAACAGTGATATTCATATCATTAAGATAAGCGTTACCCAAGCGGTATGCGGCCGAGCATTATCCTGCATAAAAACAAAATCGTCACCGATATATGGGGCAAACGGTACGACATTTTCTACTAAAACTTCTCTGATATAGCGGTCTGCAGTCAGACTCCCTCTGTCAATCACTACCAAGTCTGTGCGAGCTTCAAACAAATGCCCGCCCAAACCATTATTGATCCACCACCGTATGCAACTGTAGTTTCAAAATTTGTCTGAATGTATCGTTCTCCTTTGCGTCTGTATATTCTTTGCCTGCCGTCAATTTGATTTAAGAGAATTCTGCACTCATCACTAAACAATACCTTACTCTATTGGTCCGCGTTCCAAAGTCGATGTTCCTGAGCAAAAGTTAACCTGTTTCTACGATGATTTACCTCGAGCCTTGGAGCCTTGGCGGGCACAAATGAACCCAAACCAGCTTCTTCGATCCTTCTTCGTACCGTACGCTCACTTACGGTTACACCCCGCACTGCTTCTAACTCATGTCGGGCTTGGACGGCCGTCAAACGGGGGATCGTACGTACACGAAGCCGAATGAAACGATCATCACTACTCAAAGTGCGTCTTTTTCTGCCTTGTCCTGCTCTTCTCACATAAGTACCGGTCTCCCTGAACCGTTGGATACTGCGATGGATCGTTGAAACTGGTCGACGAAGACCTCTGGATATCACTCTGTAGGTTTGACCATTTCTTCGCATTTCGAGTGCCCTGGCAATCTCCATTGGGGCTAAGTCAGGCATAATTCAGTCATCAACTCCAGAAAGATACGCGATTAAACAAAACTAACAAAAAACAGTATTTCAATGAAATTTTAAATTAAACTCAGAAGGAAGAAATACTCGAAGTTCGCTCCAGATAAGGTGTATTTGAATAAAATTAAAACAATTGCATAAAATGTGATGTTCAGTTGTTTTCTTAATTTGAAAATATTTCTTTTTAAATTAAATGACGTATAAACCAGCCAGCAACCTTATATGATACTGATATCAAACCTTTTTTTTATGTTACGCTAAATATGCCGGCGAGTGTAGTTCTTAATATTTTTAATCACTCCTTTTTTTATAAACATCATAGTATAAAATTTATCTATATAGAACGGAAACTTTGGCTGCATCATACTAATAATATTATAAATGTGAAAGTGTGATTGTTTGTACTTCAATCACTCTGCAACAGAGCAACGGATCCACGTGATTTTTGGCATGGATATAGTTGAGGACCTGGAGAGTGACATAGGCTACTTTTTATCCCAGAAAAAGTTCCCATGGGAATTTTTCTGGGATAAAAAGGGGATATGGGAAAAATGGGGATAAAAATGGGAAACCTTTTTTTTATGTTACGCTAAATATGCCGGCGAGTGTAGTTCTTAATATTTTTAATAACTCCTTTTTTTATAAACATCACAGTATAAAATTTATCTATATAGAATGGAAACTTTGGCTGCATCATACTTAATATTATAAATGTGAAAGTGTGATTGTTTGTACTTCAATCACTCTGCAACAGAGCAACGGATCCACGTGATTTTTGGCATGGATATAGTTGAGGACCTGGAGAGTGACATAGGCTACTTTTTATCCCAGAAAAAGTTCCCATGGCGATTTTAAAAAAATCCACACGGACAAAGTCGTGATGTATTAGACGTTTACTAATAGTATAATAGTCTAGAATCTAGATCCTTACCAACTGGTACATTGCCACTAGCTAAGTACTTAGCTATGTCACTTTGGAATGCAGCTGCGCTGTTCTCTCTCTTAGCTTGTAGTTCTGCAAGCTGTCGCCTTTCCAGGATGCTGTTCTTTTCAAGGTTTTCTTTGGCGAGTTTATTGCGAGTCTCTTCCAAGTTAGCTGAAAATATTAAATAAAACTAAATTTCACTTTTAAAGTCCCCAGGGTTAATTATTATTGTTAAAAAACTCAGCATCTGGAATGCTTTTATGTTAAAATCTGTTTTAGTATTAAAAATGAAAATGAAATATGATTTATTTTCAAAAACATAATTAACGAACAATTGTCGCTGAGACCATCAGCCAGCCTCAGCCTGTGTCAGATGGCCTAGGTTTTTGCAAATAATAAATGACTTTAGTATGAACTAACCCATTTTCTTTTCTTTATACAATGTCAACTGGTAATGATGATCCATCTTCCACTTCTCCATGTTACTCCTTTCGATAATATCCTCGAATTCCACCAACTGGTTCTCAACATCAGTCAAGAGGGTTTGTACGTTCTTCAAACTGTCCACACACTGTGCCACAGCAACTGTTAAGTTCGGCAAATGAGCTAAATTTTGCGCCAACTCAGTAGCACTTTGCAACCTTGTTTTGGTCGTTTCATATAGTTCCGTAATCAATTTATCGACCTCATCAGCAGCTTTGGCGTTATTGTCCGCATTTTCGTGTATTTCACCCCATTGTTGCTGATATTTCTCCAACAATGCACCACCAGCACCATAATTCACTTTACTTTCATTCGAAACTTTTTGCTTGTCTCTAAAAATGTTTTTAACTTTCTGAACTTCTTGCAGCGTTTGTCGCAAGTTGTTGTTAGATGTTAAGCCGTCTTGGACCACTGATATAAACTCTTTAAGATTCCCAAACATTCTTTCTGTTTCAAAACTATTGGAAATTATGAAAAATCTACAAAATAAAAATTCGCCACACAAAAACAAACATTTAGCATTCAGCTGAATATTCAGTGACAATCAGTTGTCTCGGTGACAATGACAAACACGTGACTAATGTCTACTTGGCACCTGTCAAAGTCGTTAAAGCCGAAACAGACTAAAACCATAGACTAAGTAAAGCGTTTTATAGACGCTCCGGTTCTTTCCACTCTAGTAACATTCATCTCTATGACATAATAATATGAGTCATGACCGGTCTCTATGCCCATGATCCACTAGTTTCTGCTGATACGTGAAAATATTGTCAATTTTCGCATCGAAACGCTCTTAACCTCTCAACCACCCGCTATCGGCTCAGCTGTTGTTTTTTTTTTGGAACGGAATTAGAACCGGACTTAGTAAAGTGATTTTAAATAGATAAACTATAAGTTTTAATCTATGTTGCTGTCACTGTCAAGTGTCATTTTACAAATCTTACAAATGTTACCTACTTGATACTTGTCTCTGTACAACAACAAAATACAAATCGTCCGACAGGCTTAAAAGGGCTAGAACCCAAAGCCGTAAAACAAGTTAAAAAAAAAAAAAAAACAAATCGTCCGTTAAATTTTAATTTCAAGAATAAAAACTTTTAAGACATGATTATTTTTGATGTTTTATTAATGAAAAACAGCTGATATTAAATAAAATGAGTGGCAAAAAGTTAAGCAGCGAGGAAGTGCCTCAGAAGTTTATCGAATGGGTGCTGGCCATGGGATGTCCTGCAGAAAAGATACCTTCCATCGAAAAGATGACTGGGTTTGTTCTAACGCTTACTTTTTAAGATTCGTATTATTATTTAGCCTGATTTTTCAAATCCAATAGGAATATTATTTTGGTCAAGTATCCATGCATAATATAGAATAATCGGTGAAGCAGTTTTGAGGCAAGGCAAGCATGAGTAAAAACAATCAGATACACTTGCAATACCAATCAGACCACTGAGAAACGTTGAGAGTACCTAAGTACATTTCTATTCCATATACAAGTCTCAAAGTTTTATACACCCCATGCCTCTAAGAGCCATATTGCATTCCTATCTTCATTAAACTATGATATTGAGAGCAATAAGAATTTTAAATTGTGAACACACATTATCCCCTGTATGTGTAATTTGAACTATAAACTATAGTTGTCTAGAACATTTTTATTACTCAAAGTCAATGTTTTCAGGATGTGCCGAGGGCAGTATTATATGGCATGGCGCAGCCTCATGGAGCATGTTCAGGCCAAAGATGTGATAAGGCATAAGAGACTGACAGTGTTCTATGATGATGTCAAAATGTGTCAGGAGAAGAAGTTGCTTGATGAGGTTTGTCTATCTTGTTAATTTTATGGTAGTTAATGTAGTTATTTCTAAGATAGTGTGGCCAATTGCTGTGAATACAATTTCAAACTGAATTTAAATGTTAGGCCTAAATATACTATTCTTTCTTAATAATCCCTGTTGAATTTGATTGGATTTAGATCTGCCAATTAAGTTTACTTGAGAGATTGCGTACAATAGAATCGGCTGCAATATTCAATACTTTATTATAACTTTTTCTGAATAAATACTGTCCAAATATATTGGTAGGTGTATAAAGCTCTGTTTTCTATAAAAATATTTTAATTCGTTTAAATCAACCAGTGGTAGATTAAATTGATGATTCAGAAGCACTTGTGAAAGTTTGAATAAAAAAACATGTGAACTGCAATTGAAAAAAAAATTGTTAAGGTGAATGGGGGCAAGTCTAAATGGTTTTTTGGTGAGATAAATAGTGATGATTTGAAACTGTTGTAAATTATAGAGTTTAATGTTAAATGCTAATAATTTTGTTTTGAGTGAAAAAGTATAATACAAATATTGAGAGTTGACAGAAATCAGTTTGAAACATTGTTTGATTTAAAAAAAGCTTGCAAAGTTTGCATTTCAGGAAAAAATATCAGGGGAAAGTGGGGTAAGATTGATATAGTTACTAGAATCATATTTATGGTCATTAAGCATTCGTGATGATAAATAAACTCCTGGCTTCTACGACCTAAATAGCTTGAAAGTAACTGAAATTCAAAAATCGCCTTGCTTAATGCAAAAAATAATAATTCATATCTTAATCATTAATCTTACCCCCTAAAAAGGCAGACAGCCTGAGGTTCTCAAATATTTTGATATGATATTTTAAAAAATACAGGCTCGCGTTTTCAAGTAGATAAATAAAAATAAAAACGTTACATTTGTAGTATATTTTTAAAAATACAAAAATAACACAAAATTAACCATTTAACAAAACACTTCAAAGCCTCGAAGCATAAATCTCAGGTAACGAAAATAAGTCGAACTAGCTTTATATTATATCATATTCCTAAGCTACTGCATACATTGTCATTTCTTTGTTCTCCTCTCTCCGTATGGCAGTTCCAGTAGATATAATAAGTTGCCCGTAAGGATTTTCTGAAATAGTTACGAGTCATTTTCTTCCTGAAACAAAAAACTATTGTTCCACTGTACTTAGTCACGTCTTATAATCTTATATCCAATAAAAATTCTGCAAAGAATAAGTGTGTTTATTTTATTTATATTTGGGTATTAGCTGATATTAATATTTTTAGTATATTATACAAAAAAATAATAAATATAATAAAATTTGGTTATTGGTTGGTTTTGGTTATAAATATAATAAAACACTACAGGTGTTTCAACCAAATTTTAAGATGATTTGATATTGATCTTTTACTGAAATTTGAGAACCAGTGACTTTTTCTATGTATTTTGTTAGCGGGGTAAGACGGAATGATTTATATTACCATCTTACCCCTTTAAATTTTGCCGGGGTTAGTTTGAAAGGCACGATAATACTTTAAATATGAGAAATTTACTGATTACCCCTATATAGTGCATATAAAATTTGAAATATAATTGTCAATTTCTATACAAAATCAATGTAACTTATCTGCGTAAAAAGATACAACAAGCGGGGTAAGATTGAAAATCCCAAATTTTCGCGGGAAATGTGTCGTTACAAAAATCACCACGTAACACACGCGCGTTTTCATTAAGCGACTGATGAAAGCTGCAGGGCGGGACCTGACTAAAGGGTGTATGCAACGACTTTGCCTGTATTAAAATAATTCCTCAATGTTCGGCGCTATTTTCCTTTTTTTATCTTCCCCCATTTTTCATCTTACCCCCACTCACCTTAATATTTCATTGCATCAAGAGTCAAGACTATTAAGCTTAGGCTTGTTGTTAGTGTTGTTTATTTGGGTCTCCTAAAAGGAGTAAGTGTATGAAGGAAGGTTCATATAATTTTTTTTTTCTCAGTGGTTTCTTTTTATGACTATTATTTTAGAGAGGTTCAAGTTCAATGCTACCAGAACAGCTGTCGCTCTGGAAACAGCACACAGAAGTCAAAGAAATGGTAGAAGAAGCAAAGGATCGGGTCAATAAGGCAAAAGCGGTGTTGAACGAACTTGATGCAAAGGGGTCTAGCAAAGGTGATATATCCTACTTATATAATAAATTCCTTTACAGGGTCGCAGGTTTGATCCACGGGCCACCCACCTCAAATGCGTGCTTTGTACGTTTTAAGAAATTAAATATCACTTGCTTCAAATGGTAAAGGCCAAACATCATGAAGAAACCTGCATGTCCAAGATTTCTTCATTCTAATGTTCTTGAAGGTGTGTGAAGTATGCCAATCTGCACTCGCCCAGCGTGATGGACTATTGCCAAGCACTTCTCACTCTGAAAGGAGACTCGTGCTCAGTAGTGAGCCAGCAATAGACCAAAATTATGATTGCAATAATTATAAACTAGATAATTCCCACAATCCTGATTCACACTTCGTAAACGTGATTTGTTTTAGAAAACCTGGAAAACTCATTCATTTTCTGGGATAACAAATAACCTCTGGCACTTTCCAATTTCTCAACTATATCCATGCAAAAAAATCACGTTGATCCATTGCTCTGTTGAAGAATGATTGACGGACAAACCAACAAACACACTTATTAATAAGATTAAGTATGGGTCTGAAAATGAGTTTGTTCATTTGTCCTTAGTTGTTTTAACTAACTTAAAAAAGGAGTTATAATATTCGACCGTTAAATATGTACGTTTGTTTGTTATTGATTTTCTCGGAAACCAACGAGCGAATTTTAATGATTTTGTATCAGAAATTTGGAACATAAACCTTTGTTGCAGTAATCCAACGCAATTCGTCGCGCCAACGTATAGCAGACCTGCAGCGTCGGTCGTGGTTGCTCAGCCAGGGGGCCAACGAGCTCACAACTAAGATAGCCAATTTGAAGGAAACAAGGACCATCGCTGGCTCCCTATGCCATGTTGAGAAAGAGCAGAGTGATATACAGGTAATTTAGGTCCAAGGAGTGGAAGTCTTAAATTAAGGTTGGGGTGAAGCCAAGTTTTTTTACTAGCAATCTTATGGTGGTATCTTTAGGTACAGCCCCAACAATCTGGCCTGGTGGCCAAAATTGGAACTGATTTTTATGCCTGGTTTAGTTTTTGTTTTTATTTTATCCGTACTAATATTATAAATGCGAAAGTGTGTCTGTCTGTCTGTCTGTCTGCTACGCTTTCACGGCCCAACTACTCCACCGATTTTGATGAAATTTGGAACAGAGATAGGTTACATCCTGGGGAAAGACATAGGCTACTTTTTATCCCGGAAAATTGAAGAGTTCCCGCGGGAATGAAAAAAGATGTATCTGTCCAACCGATTTTGATGAAATTTGGTACAGGGATAGGTTGTATACCGGGGAAGGACATAGGCTACTTTTTATCCCGAAAAATTGAAGAGTTTCCGCGGGAATAAAAAAAATGTATCTGTCCAACCGATTTTGATGAAATTTGGTACAGGGATAGGTTGTATCCCAGGGAAGGACATAGGCTACTTTTTATCCCGGAAAATTGAAGAGTTCCCGCGGGAATCAAAAAACAAAAATCCACGCGGATGAAGTCGCGGGCATCATCTAGTTTTTAATATTTTCTAGTGACACTGTCACCTGGTCAGATAAGTTTGTGGGAGGGACTGTTGTGGGAAAAGTTGTATATGATTAGATGAAGTAGATGACTTCTGTATGCTATGTAAAATTTGAGGATTCACATTGGCAACATATCAAAGGATTTGTTGCCAATGTGAATTGTATCAAATGTAATTCACGCTAATATTATAAACTAGATGATGCCCGTGACTTTGCCCGCGTTGGTTTTTCGAACTCTCCGGGACGAAACCTATCTATGTACCAAAATCAAAATCCGTGAAAGCATAGACGGCAGACCGACAGACAGGCAGACACACTTGAAAGGCGGGCATTTGTAATATTAGTATGGCTGTGTAACTGTCTCTCTGTCTGCTATTTTTTTTTTTTTTTAATTTATATCCACTACAAGCTAGCCCTTGACTGCGATCTCAACTGATGGTAAGTGATGATACAATCTAAGATGGTAGCAGGCTAACCTGCTATTTTGAAGGGTACAGGGGATAGCTTGCATCCCGGGGAAGGAGCTACTTTTTAGCCCAGGAATTCAAAGATTTCAACTGCTATTATTCAAAACAATGCTGATGGACCATGCGGGCGTCATTTAGTAGTCTATATACGAGTAGCTTTTCGTAGTTATGTATGGACTTTATACTGTTAAGTTAATTTCTAATATTACTTTCAGAATAAATTTGACAAGTGTCTAGCAAAGCTTCAGCGGAAAAGTAAGCCAAGTGCTTTGCCACTGTCCACCCCTGTGGCCAGCTCGTCCATCGTATCCAGTCACGAAAACGAAACTACTAGTAATGAAAAAGGTAAGATCTAGGCCTTTGAAGGCTCTGAGTAAGTGTGATGTGTGTGTGAGCGTGTGTGTGTAGGGCAACCACCTCAATTTACATAGACGTGCCCTGTCAAACAAAGAATGTGAACTTATTTTACTAACGCCATCTAGTCTGAAAAGCGGGACAGTGCTATGGCGGAGACAAGGACAGGCTTATACAGGTGAGGGGCACGCCCTACAAGTCGGACGCCCAACTTATTTGTATGGGTTACATATATCGATGGTGTAGGGTGGTTATTGTGGGAGTTGTCTCGTACGAGTATGTTATAGAGACAACTTCTCTGGCACTGTGGTGGGTGTTGGATCAAGGTTGCTTAACGATTGCAATCGACTGATATGCGTTGTCGCAACTAGCAATACTATATTGTATGCTTAGGGGTGAAACAAGACGATTTCAGACGAGGGTAAAGTTGCCTGCCTGAGCGAAGCGAGGGCTGGCATCACCCGAAGTCTGAAATCGTGTTTCATCCCGCGGCACACACTACCTATATTTTTATTTTTATTATAATCTGCATTAAAGTGCGAGTTTTATTAACTAAAATAAATAAGAACTAAGTAGTTCTTATTTATTTTAGTTGCTAGGTTGTTGTTTACAAATATGATATCTGTCAGTTTAGTCGATGTTTAAAATGAAATTACAAAGGTTTGAAGTAAACAAAAGGTACTCTGACATAATGACAGATGGTATCTTGAGTCTGGTAACTGGAGACAGCCTTATTTTAAAAGTTTTTCTTTTGTTTTAGATGAGGATGTTTGGTCACTAGTGAAATGCCGCGGCGACGTTCTGTGGCCGCATTTGCATCAGAAACTTGCTTCGGTGTACTCCAGACTGACAGAAGCCTGCACGAAACACGTTGATGTTAGAAATAATAGGTAAATAATTATAAAAATTTAAATCTAAAAATTATAAAAAAAAAAATGGTAGAGTCTTGCAACTTATCATGAGTGGCACAAGTTCTCCTTCGTGAAATAAATCATTTCACAAAAATCACATCTAGTATGTAAGTCAAAAATCAATACATATTTTTATAAACTAGGTGATGCCCGCGACTTCTTCCACGTGGATTTATTTATTTTTAAATCCCGCGGAAACTTTAATTTTCCGTTGTAAAATTATATCCAAACTTATGTCCTTCCCCGGTAAATCAATGTTCCCCGGGATCAATCTCTATACCAAACTCACACTATTTATACGTTTTTGATGTAATTAATAGACAGGCCGCGAAGCGTAACGCCGAGAGTCGAGACAGGCAAACTTTCGCATTTATATTATTATAGTATGGATGCTAATTTCGACGTCTGTTATATTTCCGATTTTAGCTAAATTCGGCCCAA
The DNA here is from genome assembly GCA_963932025.1 of Erebia epiphron. NCBI lineage: Eukaryota > Metazoa > Arthropoda > Insecta > Lepidoptera > Nymphalidae > Erebia > Erebia epiphron. Next base: position 6,367,427 of record OZ009948.1, read on the forward strand.
GGATAGCTTGCATCCTAGAGAAAAAAGGTATATATCCATCTCTCGTATGAAAGCGATCTCTTTTTTTCCGTTTTTGTCTATCTGCGATCAGTCCTAAGACTATTAACAGATCTTGTGGTCTTTGTGTAGTTAAAAGTTTAGGCTTGCGCATCCAATGAGGTTGCATGCCTTCGAAGGTACCAGTATTATTAATTACTAGCTGATGCCCGCGGCGAGTTCGTCCGCGTGGTTTAAGATTTTTTGATTCCCGCGGGAACTCCTTAATTTTCCGGAATAAAAAGTAGCCTATGTCACTCTCCAGGTCCTCAACTATACCCATGCCAAAAATCACGTCGATCCGTTGCTCCGTTGCGGCGTGATTGAAGGACAAACCAACAAACCAATAAACCTACCGCCCGCGACTTCGTCCGCGTGGTTTAAGGTTTATTGATTCCCGCGGGAACTCCTTAATTTTCCGGGATGAAAAGTAGCCTATGTCACTCCAGGTCCTCAACTATACCCATGCCAAAAATCACGATGATCCGTTGCTCCATTGCGGCGGCGTGATTGAAGGACAAACCAACAAACAAACACACTTTCGCATTTAAAATATTAGTATGTATGACTAGCTGATGCCCGCGACTTTGTCCGCGTGGTTTAAGTTTTATTGATTCCCGCGGGAACTCCTTAATTTTCCGGGATGCAAAGTAACCTATGTCACTCTCCCAGGTCCTCAACTATACCCATGCCAAAAATCACGTCGATCCGTTGCTCCGTTGCGGCGTGATTGAAGGACAAACCAACAAACCAATAAACCTACCGCCCGCGACTTCGTCCGCGTGGTTTAAGGTTTATTGATTCCCGCGGGAACTCCTTAATTTTCCGGGATGAAAAGTAGCCTATGTCACTCCAGGTCCTCAACTATACCCATGCCAAAAATCACGATGATCCGTTGCTCCATTGCGGCGGCGTGATTGAAGGACAAACCAACAAACAAACACACTTTCGCATTTAAAATATTAGTATGTATGACTAGCTGATGCCCGCGACTTTGTCCGCGTGGTTTAAGTTTTATTGATTCCCGCGGGAACTCCTTAATTTTCCGGGATGCAAAGTAACCTATGTCACTCTCCCAGGTCCTCAACTATACCCATGCCAAAAATCACGATGATCCGTTGCTCCGTTGCGGCGTGATTGAAGGACAAACCAACAAACCAATAAACCAACAAACAAACACACTTTCGCATTTATAATATTAGTATAGATGACAAGCCGATGCCCGCGGCTTCGTCCGCGTGGTTTAAGGTTTATTGATTCCCGCGGGAACTCCTTAATTTTCCGGGATGCAAAGTAGCCTATGTCACTCTCCAGGTCCTCAACTATACCCATGCCAAAAATCACGATGATCCGTTGCTCCGTTGCGGCGTGATTGAAGGACAAACCAACAAACAAACACACTTTCGCATTTATTATATTAAGTATGATTATTATTAGTTATACTATATGCTGGTCAATTTTGCCCTTTTAAGGCGGAAAGCATAAGCTGTACCGCTGAGTAATAGATAGATAGATAAACTCTTTGTTGCAAGATAGCACAAGATATAAAAATACATAGAAAAGAAAACGAAACCAAACAAAGTGCGTAAGGGCGGTCTTATCACTAAAAGTAATATTTACGACGCTCAGATCTCTGTTTATAGGCCACGAGTGACCAGTCTATTTCCTCCTTCACGGTCGGGATTTCCCCACAGCAAGCTATCTTTGTATCAAATATCGTCAAAATCGGTCTCATCACTACAGCCTATTAACGTCCCACTGCTGGGCACAGGCCTCCACTCTCATAGGAGAGCGGGAATTAGAGCTTAGACCCACCACGCTGCTCCAATGCGGGTTGGCGGGCTTTAACGGTTATTATCATGTTAGTGATAATAACCGGGACCGACGGCTTAACGTGCTCTCCGAGGCACGGGGGTGTAACACCGCCAACTTCCAACTCCGGGCTGGCACTGAGTATTTCTTAATTGAAAAACCCAATACCTAACTTTTATGCCCGACCGGGAATCGAACCCAGGACCTCGTGATCCGCAGTCGACTATGCTAACCACTAGACCAACGAGGCAGTCAAAATCGGTCTAAGTAATGGGAAAAGGTAACAGACGAATAAATAGACAGACATACACACTATTACATTTGTAATAGTATGGATAGTAGACAGAAAATGGCTATTATTTCAGATCTCGTGCACAATCAAGGTCAGCACTTACAGCAGCGTTAGTAGCAACATTGCGACTTGAAGCTACCAAGAATAGAGTTCAATTTCAAAGAACACAACAACAGTTGGCTGCGTCTATTGAAGATCTTAGTGTGAGTCCTTTGCTCTTTATGTTTGCATGTGCTCGCCTGCTTCCATGTTTTGTGTACTAAGTTAGAGTACTCATGGACTATAATAATAGGACTCCTTCAAGATTCAAGATTCATTTATTGCAAATTTGGGTTTTCATAAGGTCTTAATATAATAAAGTTGTGTACATCCAAATACCTTAATTAAACGGCATGCAATATTATAAGGTAGATACATAAATGTCTCATTTAGACAGCATTATTTTAATTACTTATGGAAGTCCATCCAATTATTCTTTTTACTATAAATACAATTTTTATACTATAATGTCATTACATGTCTGATGTCACAATATATTAATTATTAACAATGTCAATTAATGTTTGGTTTAGTTTAGTTTATTCATTTATTGCATGATTGTAAGTTACATAAAAATATGTTACATAAAGATAGTAAATCACAATCTGCCAAATAATGGCTTGCAAAATTTCAAGAAACATTCATATTATATTAACAGAGAATTAGTTATTTACTACTGGAAAAAAAATTAACGAAAGCAATTATTTTAGGTCTATGTAATATAAATATGTAAGTATGTCAAATATTTAATACTTAAATGTCATGTACATTAATTGATATATTATTTATCATATATTTATATAGAAAAAAAGTCAGAATATTATGTCAATTAGCTATAAATATGATAATTAATAGGTCAGAGGTGCAATCATGTAAGGATTGCCGATCAAATCGTATAAGTTCGGCTTCAAAGTAAAATAATATGGTTTATTTTACTAAGCATTGAATTAGAGGTCAATTTCGTGTATCCATTCTTATACGTTTAGGCTATCGTACATACCTACACACTGTTTTCTGGATTGTAGAAAAGATTTAATCCAATCCAAAGCTTTTGTCATAACAATAAAAACAGATATTGCCAGTTTTTTCTGGTCCATACTTTTTACAATTTCGCTAACCATATTAAAACAGGCTTATATCTTCAATTACTCAAAATACAATTATGTCAATCCATGAAAGTCAAATAATAAGATCAAATTTAACTGTTTAGGTGTTCAGCAACACTGTAAAAACCATGATATAAAAGATACTCAAAAAGTTTACGTTTTAGTACTTGTTTCATCTTTAAGGGTGTGTTTGCAAATCCCTTGAGATATTGGAGTTTTCAGTACATTTTGTGACTAAGTCAAGCAAAATATGATGGAACTAAAAATCACTATACATAGATTGATCCTATATCTCCAATTTTTGGTAATAACTTTGTAAAAAATCTTTATTTTTAATACTATAAAAATTATTTTCCCTCACCTCTTCACTCAAAATTGACGATTTAGGGGTGACTTTAGGTACATTTCTTACTGTAATTATGCGGATTTTTTGTCATTAAAAAATACGATCTGTTAGTAGATATGTTCACCTCCAAATGTTGGTACTAAAAATATCAAAAATAATACAAGTAGTACAAGAAATTAAATAAAAATCGCGTGTATATTTTTCACATACTTTGTAAATCTTAACACAGTGTAAATAAGGGTTATTTTGATCTTACTCGGTCTCTGGTTTGATTTCAAATTATCAATCAGTCTGCGTTTGACCGCCGTCGAGAGTGGACCCTGTGTCGGTTGCAAGCAGTCGCTGAGGTCGAAAAACATCGCTGTACGGACACGAAATAGTTGAGCGAACCTAATTTATATTTTACGTTATCGACTGTGCTGATATATCGATAAGGTACATATGGTACCTACTACCTACATAACATAATTATATTATTTGATAGAATTTAGAAATTTATTACAGTATCTATTCCCCGAGCGTGGTAGTGACCTGAAGGTATACTTCAAAGGCTACTACTGGAACTCCTAGACGCGTAGGTGTATCGAATTTGGGCTCGTTTCGTTAGTTATGATGAGATCTTACCACAGAACTTGGTGGAGTGACCTCAAGGTATACTTCGACATCCACTACTGGAACTCCTAGACGCGTAGAGCTAGGTGTATCGAATTTGGGCTCGTTTCGTTAGTTATGATGAGATCTTACCACAGAACTTGGTGGAGTGACCTGAAGGTATACTTCGACATCCACTACTGGAACTCCTAGACGCGGAGAGCTAGGTATATCGAATTTGGGCTCGTTTTGTTAGTTATGATGAGATCTTACCACAGAACTTGGTGGAGTGACCTCAAGGTATACTTCGACGACCACTACTGGAACTCCTAGACGCGTAGAGCTAGGTGTATCGAATTTGGGCTCGTTTTGTTAGTTATGATGAGATCTTACCACAGAACTTGGTGGAGTGACCTGAAGGTATACTTCGACAACCACTACTGGAACTCCTAGACGCGTAGAGCTAGGTGTATCGAATTTGGGCTCGTTTCGTTAGTTATGATGAGATCTTACCACAGAACTTGGTGGAGTGACCTCAAGGTAAACTTCGACATCCACTACTGGAACTCCTAGACGCGTAGAGCTAGGTGTATCGAATTTGGGCTCGTTTCGTTAGTTATGATGAGATCTTACCACAGAACTTGGTGGAGTGACCTGAAGATATACTTCGACATCCACTACTGGAACTCCTAGACGCGGAGAGCTAGGTATATCGAATTTGGGCTCGTTTTGTTAGTTATGATGAGATCTTACCACAGAACTTGGTGGAGTGACCTCAAGGTATACTTCGACGACCACTACTGGAACTCCTAGACGCGTAGAGCTAGGTGTATCGAATTTGGGCTCGTTTTGTTAGTTATGATGAGATCTTACCACAGAACTTGGTGGAGTGACCTCAAGGTATACTTCGACATCCACAACTGGAACTCCTAGACGCGTAGAGCTAGGTGTATCAAATTTGGGCTCGTTTTGTTAGTTATGATGAGATCTTACCACAGAACTTGGTGGAGTGACCTGAAGGTATACTTCGACATCCACTACTGGAACTCCTAGACGCGTTAAGCTAGGTGTATCGAACTTGGGCTCGTTTTGTTAGTTATGATGAGATCTTACCACAGAACTTGGTGGAGTGACCTCAAGGTATACTTCGACGACCACTACTGGAACTCCTAGACGCGTAGAGCTAGGTGTATCGAATTTGGGCTCTTTTTGTTAGTTATGATGAGATCTTACCACAGAACTTGGTGGAGTGACCTCAAGGTATACTTCGACGACCACTACTGGAACTCTTAGACGCGTAGAGCTAGGTGTATCGAATTTGGGCTCGTTTTGTTAGTTATGATGAGATCTTACCTCAAGACTTGGTGGAGTGACCTGAAGGTATACTTCGACATCCACTACTGGAACTCCTAGACGCGTAGAGTTAGCTTAGTTAGTTCGCTAACCATATTAAAACAGGCTTATATCTTCAATTACTCAAAATACAATTATGTCAATCCATGAAAGTCAAATAATAAGATCAAATTTAACTGTTTAGGTGTTCAGCAACACTGTAAAAACCATGATATAAAAGATACTCAAAAAGTTTACGTTTTAGTACTTGTTTCATCTTTAAGGGTGCGTTTGCAAATCCCTTGAGATATTGGAGTTTTCAGTACATTTTGTGACTAAGTCAAGCAAAATATGATGGAACTAAAAATCACTATACATAGATTGATCCTATATCTCCAATTTTTGGTAATAACTTTGTAAAAAATCTTTATTTTTAATACTATAAAAATTATTTTCCCTCACCTCTTCACTCAAAATTGACGATTTAGGGGTGACTTTAGGTACATTTCTTACTGTAATTATGCGGATTTTTTGTCATTAAAAAATACGATCTGTTAGTAGATATGTTCACCTCCAAATGTTGGTACTAAAAATATCAAAAATAATACAAGTAGTACAAGAAATTAAATAAAAATCGCGTGTATATTTTTCACATACTTTGTAAATCTTAACACAGGGTAAATAAGGGTTATTTTGATCTTACTCGGTCTCTGGTTTGATTTCAAATTATCAATCAGTCTGCGTTTGACCGCCGTCGAGAGTGGACCCTGTGTCGGTTGCAAGCAGTCGCTGATGTCGAAAAACATCGCTGTACGGACACGAAATAGTTGAGCGAACCTAATTTATGTTTTACGTTATCGACTGTGCTGATATATCGATAAGGTACATATGGTACCTAATACTACCTACATAACATAATTATATTATTTGATAGAATTTAGAAATTTATTACAGTATCTATTCCCCGAGCGTGGTAGTGACCTGAAGGTATACTTCGAAGGCTACTACTGGAACTCCTAGACGCGTAGAGCTAGGTGTATCGAATTTGGGCTCGTTTCGTTAGTTATGATGAGATCTTACCACAGAACTTGGTGGAGTGACCTGAAGGTATTATAAGAAACGAGCCCAAATTCGATACACCTAGCTCTACGCGTCTAGGAGTTCCAGTAGTAGTCATCGAAGTATACCTTCAGGTCACTCCACCAAGTCTTGAGCTAAGATCTCGTTATAAATAACAAAACGAGCCCGAAGTCCGGAAATAAAAAAATAGATAAAACAATAAATAATAATATATCGAAGTATCGACTATCGATACAAGTTGATTCAACGCAGCTTATCCGTGCATAGGTATATGTCTGCGTGGGAATGAAGCATGTGTGCTGTGTAGTAGTGCGATTTCATACCTATCCGTTTCGGAAATACGTCCTTAAAAGCGGATTTGGCAGCTTATTAAACAATTTTACACCCATTGCAAGAAGTCTTGCCGAGTGTTTATTTTATGAGGTATAAGTAACCTGCTTGGATTTTGATTATTTCTAGCGGGTTGTATTCTTTCTGTGGCTTTTGTAAATAGTACACTGTTTTTCTTAATAAATATAATCAAATCATAAATATACATACATGGAAGTGGTAGTATTTTCAGTTTTTTAAATAGAGGTTTACATGAATCGAAGGGACCTGCTCCACAAACCCTTACTTACTATGCCTCCTCCCCCTATGAAATTTCGGAAAATTTCTCCCCCATTTTTAGGAAAAACTCAAACTAGACTAAACAATAAATACATAAATAAAAATAGGTAGGTTTTTAATAGTAATAAGCAGATTTCTTGTTCTGTGGTTTCTAAGACATTAACCATGTACCTTCGCATCTACTCTCGGGATGCATGCTATGTTTGTACCAAATTTTGTCAAATTGTTTCAACTGGAGCGGTTACCACAGTGTTAACTAGATGGCGCTAATTGTACCTACATCACGGGAATCGACTAAAAACTTATAAGTTACATACAAGCCTGAACCGCGATATCGAAGATTTCTGAGAATACCGCTATATTATATAGATCGTTCAAACTTACAACGGTCGGACCAGAAAAGTCCCCGGGCACAACACTAGCCCAGAGGAAGATCTTCATATTGATACATATCACTCACTCGTCCCACAAAACCTTAACCCTATCACGACCAACTCAGTTGTGAAAGGGTTAAGGTTACAAACAGATGGACAGACTTTCCCACTAACTTTATAGAAAGAACTTTAAGATGGATAAATAAGAAGTTTTATCTTTACAGAACTACGTAACAGAAGACGCATTCGAATTGTTAGCCATTAGAGTGCAAAGGGCCTATAACGAGGCACGGGTTAAATCCCTACAGGCCTCATTAGAGGAGTTAAATATGAGAGGAGGGGTGTTTGACTGCGGCGACGACCACAGCCGCGCTGTCGTGGATGCGCAAGCGACGCTGGAGGGCATCGCTAGTGTAAACAAGTGTATAGTGAGTGTTCTGAAATATTATATTATATGGTAGTATGACAGAGGAAGAGAAATCTTATTGCTATGCGTATAGCGTCCATTATGAGAAAATTCTTATGACGAGAAGATCGCAAAGGTCCATTACAACAAACATGGCACTGAAATAATGGTTGTCTCTTGCGTCGTTAGAGGAGCTTTATTTTTAAACTAGCGAATGCCCGCGACTTCGTCCGCGTGGTCTGAGGTTTTTTGGTTCCCGCGGGAACTCCTTAATTTTCCGGGATAAAAAGTAGCCTACGTCCTTCCCCGGGATACAACCTATCCCTGTACCAAATTTTATCAAAATCAGTTGAACAGATACATTTGTTTGATTCCCGCGGGAACTCTTCGATTTTCCGGGATAAAAAGTAGCCTATGTGCTATTCCAGACTATAATCTATCTCTGTGCCAAATTTCATCCAGATCCCTTCAGCCGTTCTGGCGTGATTGAGTAACAAACATCCATTTGAGGTTTTTTTGGTTCCCGCGGGAACTCTTTAATTTTCCGGGATAAAAAGTAGCCTATGTGCTATTCCAGACTATAATCTATCCCTATGCCAAATTTCAGCCAGATCCGTTCAGACGTTGGGGCGTGATTGAGTAACAAACATCCATACATCCATACATCCACCCAGACATCCATCCAAACTTTCGCATTTATAATATTTATTTGATGATGATATATAGGCTTGTGCTTGGTTGCAATCAGACCTGCTTGCAAGTGGTGATGCAGCCTAAGTTGGAGCGCGCTTGCCTAGAAGATGCCTATTCACTCTTGATTTGAAGGTACCTATATTAAAAGAGGAGGAAAAAATGGAAGCCAGAAGGGCATTCCATATGCTTGGCTGTTGGAATTAGAAACGAAGAAGCAAATCGCTTCGTACAATTTCGACTGCGTAAGGGTGCAGACCTTGTCGATGCCTTGCGGTTCGATAATAAAAAGGTGACGAAGGGACCAGATCAAATAGTTCTTGAGCACACTCTCCGAAATGTATCCTTTAGAATACCGACAGACAGGCAACTTTGCGCCGATGTTCCAAGCTTTGCAGCTTCAAATTGACCAGCTAACAACAAGAAAATAAATTGAATGTTTCCAGGTAAAATCGCGAGAAGAACTTGTGAGGCTGATAGCCTCATCAGGGAACACTGAACGTAAAATATATAACATCAGGGAATGTTTGCTAGCCCTGTTCACCGCCTTGCACAATAACACAGATATTCAAGACTACGCGCTGTCAAGAGGTAAGATAATAGCCAATAGGGATGATGCCTTTGTCAAAAATAAATTATTTCTATCTGATTATTAAATAGAGGCTCTTCCAAAAGACCTAAAATTAACATCCTCGGTTAGTTTTAAGTTTGATAACCAGTTTAAAATATAGATTAAAGAAGAAAAGTGCGTTGAAATTTGATGATGTCAGCTGTAAATTTCATACAGCGCATAAAATGCACTTCCATACTAGAAGTGCGTTTTTAAGTTTGATAAAGAGTTGCTCATTTGATTGAGTTGTCATCATCCATATTGGGTATTTGACAGCAAATCAAATCAGCAACTTTTTTTAAAGTTCAAAACACATATGGGATGTATGAAATACTGAACATTCAATCGACAGTTCAAAATAGTTTTATAACATTAAACTAACCTGGGACGTAGATATTACTACTTTTGGGAGAACAAATTCAAATTTAAATCTTTTTTATTCAAATAAACTTTAACAAGTGCTTTTGAGTTGTTGAGTGAATCTACTACTGGTTCGGAATGCCATTCCTACCGAAAAGTGCCAGCAAGAAACTGTGGTTGCTCTTCATTAGGTTCACTTGTTAACTTATACTTATTTCTCCAGGGGTGCAGTTAGATTTCCCAACTGAATCGATTTCCCTTCTCCGTCAGTTCTACAAGAGTAGATGTGATAGAGACACAAAAGTGAGGGATCTCAGCTTCAACCTGGAAATATCTGATAGATCATGCACTGATGTCTTACCAGGTACTCGTTTTGTTTTGAGTACTTTTTATATTGTAGCTAATAGCTAGTCTAAGATCCGTATATAACCACGACCTTCACCGAGCTGTTTAATGGATGAAACCTACTTTTTATTTTCAACCGACTTCAAAAAAAGGAGGAGGTTCTTAATTCGACTGTGTATTTTTTTTTTTAAATGTTTGTTACCGCAGAACTTTTGACTGGGTGGACCGATTTGGATGATTCTTTTTAGGGTTCCGTACCAAAATGGTAAAATGGAACCCTTATGGTGCGACTTTCTCCGTCTGTCAGTCCGTCTGTCCGTCCGTCACACTCGATTATTTCAGTAACTACCGAAGCTATCGACATGAAATTTGGAATAGTTGTGTATATTAGTGGCCCAAAGACACAGGAATAAAAAAAAATTGGAAATTATTTTTGTTCTTACTTAAAAAGGGGGGAAAATCAGAGGGTTGAAATTTAAAAGTGAGATAACTGTACTGTGTGGGCTATCATATGAGAGGGTTTACTTTGTACATTCTAAAACAGATTTATAATTATTTTTAGTCATGATAGTTTTTGATTTATCGGGGAAAAAGTCTAAAAAAATACCGTCCCCCCCCCCCCCCTATCTCCGGAGTTCACCAATCGAAAAATCTGAAATAATTATGGTCAATAGGAATTTATGTATATTTTACAGGAAAACTATAGCCAATGCTATAACTAGCATAGTTTTTTTGATATTAACAGTAAACCTCGTACTCGTCGTCAAATAAACATATTGGTTTTTGCCTGATTGTTTTGCTTCAGTACCTACTTCTTGAGTACGGAACCCTCGGTGCGCGAGTCCGACTCGCACTTGGCCGTTTTTTTTTATTTGAAAGGGCATACTTCCCAAGTGGTCCCATATAAATTTTATCGAAATCGGTCGAGCGGTTTTTAGAATATCAACAATAAAATAAGTATTTTGTATAGCGTGTGCTTGTTGTTGTAAAGTTGGCGCGGGAGTTTGAAGTCGGTTGTTTAAAAAGTATTTTTTATATTAAATTATTAAACAACCGACTTCAAACTCTTTCTTCAGGTTTCTTTTCCTGAAAAACGAAATGCAATATTTTTTCTTTCAGATAATCCAACATTCGAAGATGAATTGAACGTATATTTGAAGAAATTCAATTTGGAGAAGAACAGACAACTTGTACTGGATAAGTAAGTACACATATCTATACTATAATCTATACTGTGATATTATAAATGCGAAAGTTTGGATGGATGGAAGGATGTTTGTTACTCAATCACACCGGAACGGCTGAACGGATCTGGATGAAATTTGGCACAGCGATAGATTATAGTCTGGAATAACACATAGGCTACTTTTTATCCCGGAAAATTAAATTTCCCGCGGGAACCAAAAAACCTCAAACCACGCGGACGAAGTCGCGCGCATCAGCTAGTTAAAACATAGTAGTATAAATGTCATCGTAAGATTGTAAAAACCGTAAGATTGTAATCTAACGCTTTTTTTTTCGATAGATTGTAAACAGTCGAAAGATTGTGAACCGTTCAATGTTTTAAGTGTCAATTTTTGAAATATTCATTGTATTTACGTTTTCTTGTCTCTTTCTTGTAGGTTAGGTTAGGGTTCGACTTAAATAATCAAGTAGTGCCCGGCATCTATCGGGTTAATAAACCTAACAGATTACAATCTACCGAAAAATAATCCGATAAATTGTAATCATTTGACAGTTTACAATTTCGCGAGTTAGATTATGATCTAACGGTTTTAACAATCTTACGGTGATAAAAACATACTTCATAGTAAAACAACAACTCTTAGATTCTAACTAAGACTAAGGCTACGATTTCACTTGTAAGTTTTACTCACGTAAGTCGCTTTCATGAGTAAATAAAAGTAACAATTATACCATTTAAAAAAAACCTATCAAAATGATTTAATTTAATTTTGTCCATATTAATTTGTAGCGGTGAAAAGATCTGGCAATTCGAAACCGTGCAAGCGCTGCTATCGAGACTACAAAGGAGATGGGTGACCGATGACGTCACAGTTCTGCTGCATCCCTCTATCCGTGCGTCACGCGCTCTGCAGCGACTGAGCGACGACACGCGTGTGCCGCACCCTCCGCAACGCTCTAACGACACCTCACAATATGCTATTGCAGGTACTATTAATAGCTTTAAATCTTCTTTGGTCTTCTATGATCCTGGTACTTGGCAGGCATTACTACTGCAAGTATTGGATTTGGATATGAGCATCAAATCTCTCTTTCTTTCTTAGTTCCTGGTACTTGACAGGTAAAATTAGCTACTCCTATTGCAGATACCATAAGCTTAAAATCACCTTGGCTCTTCCATGTTTCTGGTACTTGGTAGGCGTTTTAACACTTATTGTCAGGAGGGTGACCTTGAACCTGCGCAGTGGGTGATAATTTTTGGTGGGCGCAACGAAGGGCGTGTTATTCTGCCATGCGGTTGCTTCATCAGTCAGCCTTTTACTTGGCAGGCATTAATATTGCAAGTATTAAGTATCTGAATATGAGCATCAAATCTCTCTTTCCTTCTTAGTTCCTGGTACTTGGCAGGTAAAATTAGCTACTTCTATAGGATGTGTACTAGCTTCAAATCTCCTTCGCCCTTCTGGTACTTGGTAGGCGTTTTAACACTTATTGTCAAAAAAGGATGACCTTGAACCTGCGCAGTGGGTGATTATCGATCTTTTTGGTGGGTGCAACGAAGGGAGTGTTATTCTGCCATTGCGTTTGCTTCATCAGTCAGCCTTTCGCTTCCCAATCAGTAGGATACTCGCAGAGATATCTATCGTCCGGAACTTTTACCATGTCCTGATAACCTGTAATAACCTGTTAAGTCTAATATCTATAATCCCTTAAAATATGGGAGTTTTCAGTACATTTTGTGTCTAAGTCAAGCAAAATAAGATGGAACTAAATATTACTATACATAGATTGATCCTATATCTCCAATTTTGGGTAATAACTTCGTAAAAAATATTTATTTTTAATAATATAAAAATGATTTACCCTCACCTCTTCACTCAAAATTGACGATTTAGGGGTCACTTTAGGTACATTTTTTACTGTAAATATGCCGATTTTTGTCTTTAATACCATCTATATTAATCTATATATCTATAATACTTTAAATACCATCTGTTAGTAAGTATGTTCACCTCCAAATGTTGGTAAGAAAAATATTAAAAATAGTACAAATAGTACAAGAAATTAAATAAAAATCGCGTGTATTTTTTCACATACTTTGTAAATCATAACACAGTGAAAATAAGGGTTATTTTGATCTTACTCGGTCTCTGGTTTGATTTCAAATTATCAATTACTTATAGTCAGCGTTTGACCGCCCTCCTGTGTCGGTTGCAAGCAGTCGCTGATGTCGAAAAACATCGCTGCACGGACACGAAATAGTTGAGCGAACATACTAATTTATATTTTACGTTATCGACTGTGCCGATATATCGATAAGGTACATATGGTACCTACATAACATAATTTTATTATTTGATATAATTTAGAAATTTATTACAGTGTCAATTCACCGAGCGTGGTAGTGACCTGACGGTATACTTCGAAGGCTACTGCTGGAACTCCTAGACGCGTAGAGCTAGGTGTATCGAATTTGGGCTCGTTTTGTTAGTTATGATGAGATCTTAACACAGAACTTGGTGGAGTGACCTGAAGGTATACTTCGACATCCACTACTGGAACTCCTAGACGCGTAGAGCTAGGTGTATCGAATTTGAGCTCGTTTTGTTAGTTATGATGAGATCTTACCACAGAACTTGGTGGAGTGACCTGTATTGTAAATAGTTTATTTGAGTGACACAAATAAGACAAGTAAAAATCATATTCAAATAAAAAAGAACATTGTTCACAAACACAAAGAACAAAGTTCCTTCATACAGCCAGCACGATTAAACCTCAACATCCTCCCCTTAATCGAGAAGGCTACAAACTAAGTTGCATGACTGTACAAACACGGACACATATCAATCGACCTGACTGTACTTTAACAAAAAATCATAACATACAAAACACACAAGAGCATATCACTAGTCTAAAAGTATTAAACAAAAGAGTATTAAAAAAAATAAGCACAACTTATGATATCATTAAGCCTATATCAGACACGCAACGTTGATGTTTGCAACGACCCAACCCTTTGGTCAAAATATCCGCTAACATCCTATCAGTAGGCAAATACGATAATTTAATCTTGTTACTTTCGACTAGCTCTCGAATGAAATGGTACCGGACATCGATGTGTTTTGTCCGATTATGATGAACCGGGTTCTGTGCGTTGCGTGCCTTGTACCTACTAACTCTACCTTCGGCATCACGTTTCAGCTTGAAAACCCACTTACACGGTATTATTCTCTGACCTGTATTCTCTACTAAGGTCCAAGTACCGTTGGTGATCAAAGAGTTGTATTCGTCCTTCATTGCAGCTATCCACTTAGATTTATCAGGACGTGTAAGAGCATCAGAATAAGAGTAAGGTTCATCTGTTAACTCACCACTTTGCATCGTCGAACAACAGACACTACAGCGATAATTTACAGGCTTTCTCTCCCTCAAATTGTACCTTCTACCGGATTCCACATGCACCTCTTCTTCCTCTGCAAAAACAATAGGACTTGCGGGAAGAGGATCGGCAATGGGGAGGGGTAGTGACTCGGGTATGGCGTCAGTAGCATTGCTGGTACTTGCCACAGGATCGTTACACAAGGTTGACTCCACAGCCGAACTGCCTTGCACCTGTAAATTACTGGTATCAGAAGAGAGAACAATATTTTCACGAGGTGAATCCTCAATTGTTTTAGGATTCGAAAAACAATTCTCTAAAAATACTACGTCCCGACCTTTTATAGCTTTCCTAATATTACTAGGATCTCGAAACCTATACGATTTGTTGTCATCACAATAACCAACGAATATGTACTGTTTTGCTTTCGGGTCTAGCTTTTGGCGATTGCAATCTGGTACATGTACGTATGCACGACAACCAAAAACACGTAAATGAGCAACGTCTGGTTTACTGTTGTACCATAGCTCGTAGGGGGTACGATTTTCTAGAGCTCTGTGTGGACACCTATTTTTCAAATAAGTAGCTGTACGTACCGCATCTTGCCAGAATGTTTTAGGTAGGCCACTGTCCTGCAGCATACACCTAGCCTTCTCTACCAAGGACCTATTTGTCCTTTCGGCAACACCATTCGACTCGGGACAATACGGAACAGTAGTCTGGTGCCTAATTCCTCTAGAAGCTAGATACGCTTCGAATTCGACATTGACATACTCACCGCCGTTGTCGGTACGCAAGTTTCGTATTTTAAGAGAGGTCTCTCTCTCAACAAGAGCTTCAAATTCTAAAAACTTTTTCTTAACATCCGCCTTAGAGCGTATAAAATAAGAAAAAATCATCCTAGAAAAATCGTCAACAAATATAAGTAAATATCTACTTGATTCTAAAGACATAACATCAAAAGGACCGCAAACATCAGAATGTATAAGTTCCAACATTTTGGTGCCTTTCTTATACTCAATAGTTTTGAAGGTTTTTCTACTCTGCTTGCCTTCAATGCAAGGTACACAAGGGTTTTTATCTATAGAAGAATATTCAATACCTTTAGCTTGACCACGACGCAGATGTTCCAGACCAGCGCGGCACAGATGACCTAGTCTGCGATGCCACAGGTTCGAAGTGACACTAACTTCAGTAACCATCGCGCTTTCAGGATAAATAGGTATATGGTCTAGCCTGTACAAACCACCAACGTTGCATGTAGCGTGACCTACTGTTTTTCCAACTACCTTTACATCATCGTGTCTGTACATTGAACAACCATTCTTATCAAAAACAAAAGTAATACCCTTATCAACAGCCTTATTTACAGAAATTAAATTAGTGGACAACTCGGGAACATAAAGAACGTCCTTTATACCATTCAATTTCAACTTATCGTCCTTGACAAGTAAAACTTCTCCAATACCAGCCGAATTTACCGTTTTGTTGTTGGCTAAAGCTATATCCTTGCTCGTAGACGTAGGGTTAAAATTGGTAAGCCATTCTCTAGAACAGGTCATATGGGTGGATGCACCCGAATCCACGTACCACTCCGTAGGACTTAAGTTACCTCCAACACCAAGAGCTGAAATAAGCGTAGATTCCTTAGCGTCATCTTGACTTTTACTCTGCGACTCTTTATCTTTAACCTGACCTTTACTCTTTCTTCCCTGTTTTCCTTTCTTTCTATGTGGACAATTAGGACTCTTGTGTCCAGGCTCCTTGCATGTAAAACAAATAATATTCTTAATGGTTTTCAAATTATTCGTAGCAAGAACTGACTCTTTCGACTCACGTTTGGCGCTTTCATTCAGCAACTTCCGCTTAACTAGCTCAGATGTTACTTCGATATTTGAGTTCTCTAGGGCCATCACTAGGGGATCAAACTCTGTTGGTAAACCTCCTAGTAAAATTGCACCTATAGACAAATCATCAATTTTCCGACCTATATCTGCTAAATCTTGAGCAGTGCCAGTCACGGCATTAATATAGTCTTCAATAGAAGTAAAATTCTGCAACTCATATCGATATAACTTTCGCTCTAACGCCAATTGTCTACCCATACCTTTGTCCTCGTACGCATTAGCTAAGGTGCTCCATACCTCCTTAGCAGTCTTACAAGCACGTACTTGAGTGATAGCTCCGCCTTCTAGTGTAAGACACATTTTAGTTAACGCCTTCGTATCTCTAAGATTCCTCTGGCTAACAGATGTAGTGTCCCCAGCACTATAACCCTCAATTGCTGACCATAAGCCCTCATGCAGTAAATACATGCGCATCTTAAATTTCCATTGAGCATACCCATCCTTTCCATGCAAACTTTTAATGGTCATCAAGGAAGCTCCAGAACCAGCGTATGTAGAGTTCGCGGAATTCGCAGCATCACCGGAAATTGAATTGGTATTATCACTGACGGACATAGTTACGTAATAATATTCTTCACTATTCTTGAATAATTACGTAAAAATAAACTATTACGTTTTATTTTTATCTGCCCATAACCGATTTGTTGTAAATAGTTTATTTGAGTGACACAAATAAGACAAGTAAAAATCATATTCAAATAAAAAAGAACATTGTTCACAAACACAAAGAACAAAGTTCCTTCATACAGCCAGCACGATTAAACCTCAACAACCTGAAGGTATACTTCGACATCCACTACTGTAACTCCTAGACGCGTAGAGCTAGGTGTAGGTAAATTTCAACTCTACTTTCATACATTCAAGTTTACAATTTGAATAGCTGATTTATGGTGATCCGATCCACGCCCACTTGCAAGTTCTAAGCTTATTAATAAGCCGACTCATTTTTCTATGGTGATAACGCGGAAAGATTTTTTTGAAGTGAAAACTTCTTTAGCCGCGTTGAGCACTTTTTGGTAGGGGGTAAACTTGTGGATTCGCGTGACCGAAACCGACACCTCGCTCCGACATGCTCGCGAACAGTGACATGCTCGCGAACACCGACATGCTCGCGTTGTTACGAAAACAAAAGGTCTTAAATATAAATATGTCACCGTAAGATTGTAAAAGCCGTTAGATTATAATCTAACTTGCGATATTGTAAACTGTCGAAAGATTGTGAACCTTATTTTAATTATTTCAAATATTATTATTTTCTTTTTGTAAATTTTATTTTATTTTTTAAATTAAAAAAATATAATTTTAAATATTCGTTTTCACTGCTATCGGCAGTATCCTATGACTGCCAATTTTTTTTTTCAAAAAAAATCTAACCCCCAAAATTATTTTCAGATATAGCAGCCATAACCGACCACGAGGCAGATACGGTTGATAAAATGAAGAAACGCATCACAGAAAATCTGAACTTGCTTCAAAAAGTATACAAAAATCTGGACGTTTGTGAGGAAAACCTGAACTTTTGGTCTGAACATAGGCCCAAGAAGTACATCTCTACCAACAGGACGGAAAACGGCAAGACATATAAAGAGTACGAGGCTTTCTATTTAGAGCAGTTGTATTAGTGACACCTTAGAATTCAGATTAAATTTAGAAGTGGAACAGGAGCGATAGACTGCAGTCGACGCGTTGGTGTCTAATGAAACATCAGTGTACAGTGAAACAGACTTGTCGAAGTAAAACATCTTTAGGCGTCATAATGAAAGTGTGGGTTACCTAATCACAAATAAAAGAGTTTATTAGGACAATCGAGTACCCTTTAATAATTACACACACACACAAACATAAAAATAAAAAGGTAAAAACTTCAAGAAACAATAAAACGCTTTCTAGGGTCGAATTCTTTAGTAGAATCCTGAACGTAGCAAGGGATTCAAAGTACGTCGCCCGAGCCAAAAATAATTGCGCCCGAATGATACACTCTACTTTTCATCACCCTCTAACTGACTGCTGATTTTAGCATTGAGTAGGTACTCCCAAGAGTAGAAGGTTGTTTAGTTTTGGCTAAGTACTGGAAGTAGGCCAAAACACAGATTCTGAAAAATTCTTGGCGCCTCTAGCATTTCTCCATTCAATAAAATTACCATAGGCTTTCATATATTTCTCCCGGGATTTAGCAAGTAATAGATTATTCATCACATTTCTTGCGTCAGTCCTAATACTTTCTTAATTCTACAGAGCGGAGTGAGGGATTCTTTACTAGAATCCTAAACGTAGCGAGGGATACGAATGGATGCACTCTACTTTTCATCACCCTCTATGAGAAAATAAAACTACAAATCCATGAGACATCCTCTTCAGATACCTACCTACGCTTTTAATTTCTAATATGTGTCCAGTTTTACGTCGTTATTAGAACTGACTGTTGATTTTAGCATTGAGTAGGTACTCCAAAGAGTGGAAGGTTGTTTAGTTTTGGCTAAGTACTGGAAGTAGACCAAAACACAGATTCTGAACAATTATTGGCGCCTCTTGCATTTCTCCATTCAATAAAATTACCATAGGCCTTCATATATTTCTCCCGGGATTCGCAAATAATAGATCACATTTCCTGCGTCAGTTCTAATAATTTCAGGAATTCTATACTTTCACTGTCATTTGAAAACTTAACTCATTTTTCAAAATAAAACCATGAATTTTTAACAATCCGTGAAAATTTACGAAAACGCGGCCTGTAGTTCGCGCATTTTTTTTTTTTAATTAAAAAAAAAGGAAACCAAATTAAAGCCGGCGGCGCGACTGTGGGCCGTCGTACCATTCAGTCTCTATTCAA
This sequence comes from Erebia epiphron, assembly GCA_963932025.1. Classification (NCBI taxonomy): domain Eukaryota; kingdom Metazoa; phylum Arthropoda; class Insecta; order Lepidoptera; family Nymphalidae; genus Erebia; species Erebia epiphron. Next base: position 6,386,756 of record OZ009948.1, read on the forward strand.
ACAATATTTGCGTACGATTTCTTTAGCGCCGAACACTAAGATGTTCCAAATTCAAAAAGGGAGCGGAATAGATAATTGCGGCGCACTTTTTGAATCGTCGTCGTCTCAACCTATAGACGTCCACTGCTGGACGAAGGTCTCCTGCATGGATCGCCACAGAGCACGGTCTTGTGCCGCTTGTTTCCAGCGGCTCCCAGCTACATGCTTGAGATCATCCGTCCACCTAGTGGGAGGTCGTCCAACGCTGTGCTGCAACGTTTCCCGGTGCGAGGCCGCCATTCGAGCACTTTGGGACCCCAACGCCTATCTGTTCTGCGAACTATGTGCCCCGCCCATTGCCACTTAAGCTTGGCGACTCTTCGAGCTATGTCGGTTACTCTGGTTCGCCTACGGATCTCCTCATTTCTGATTTGATCACGCAGGGATACTCCGATCATAGCTCTCTCCATCGCCCGCTGAGTGACCCTGAGCCTTCTTATGAGGCCCATATTACTTTTTGAAAAAAGAGGATTAAAAACTCATTTCTGCCCGCTAAAAGTTCCATATAGAAAACACCAGCTTTGGGCGCACTTAAAGGCGAACCAAGTCGTCCTTTTCGAATAGATGGGATGAAAAGATAATTGCGGCGCACTTTTCAACCGACTTCAAAAAAAGGAGGAGGTTCTCAATTCGACTGTATTTTTTTTTTTTTTTTTGTTTTTTTTTTTTTTTATGTTTGTTACCTCAGAACTTTTGACTGGGTGGACCGATTTGGATGATTCTTTTTTTATTTGAAAGGGCATACTTCCCATGTGGTCCCATATAAATTTTATCGAAATCGGTCGAGCGGTTTTTAAAATATCAACAATAAGATAAGTACTTTGTATAGCGTGTGCTTGTTGTTGTAAAGTTGGCGCGGGAGTTTGAAGTCGGTTGTTTAAAAAGTATTTTTTATATTAAATTATTGTTATGTTCAGATACACTTTAAAAAACAATTTGTTGTTTTGAGACCTACACATTTCAAGCAAGTTGAGCGCGCACATAGTAATTTAGGAGAATAGTGCAAGTGCAAGTGTGTGTGTTTTAATGATAAATGAAATTGGTTCTGTGGCTAATTTTCCTATACCTACACAATACCGTAAAATGGGGGGAATCGGGACACTTTCTAAATTCGATATTAATTTTCATAGCTTTTTTCTTTACTCTAACAAGTATATTAAGTAATATCAAAATGTTTCCGGTTGTCTATATTTTTATTTAAAATGTATTATGATATAACTTTACTAAAGAATAACTACAAAAAATAATAAAATAATACTAAACTTGAACCGATTCACCTACGCTCTGGGGTGACTAGGGTCGCGTATGGTATGGTTAATAGAGATTTTCGACAGGGTTGGCACTTGCCTGTTGTTACTGAATAGGTATTAGGTACCTACTCTATAGGTACCCTACCTACCTGTTTGAAAAAATAATTCAGTTCGTCTCTTATAATACCTAGTAGTACTATGGCAAATAAAATTACCTACTACAGTTATGGAATTAAGGAAAAATGAAACAACAAATCCAGTTACAAAATCAATGTGTATCAAATCCACACTATTCCCTTATTCATGCTCGAGAATCTTTAAGATTTCATCACTATCATTATAGTAATTTTTCTCCACCTGTGAAAATTTTGTCTTTTTTATAGTTTTAATTTTTTATTCACAGCAACAGGTTTCATATTTAGCTTTGTTTTTGGAAAAAGTTTTACTATTATTGTTCTTGAGATATTTCAGTATTATTCGTAACCATAATTTTTGGCCTATCTGCATGGTTTGTTTTTTCATTTGTCGCGTCTTTTTCATTATGTTCTTCAATCCTTCTTGATCCTACTCCCTGATTGTTTAATGAAGCTTGTTCATTTTCAATTTCTATCAGCTTTGTTTCTTCTATCGCATTGATTGCTCTTATTTCTTTGGCTTCGTATGGTATGATTATTTCCTTATAAAGTTTTAAATCTTCCGATAATACTATGGGCATATTCTCAACATCTATGTCACTCCAATCACTATGCTGTTCTTGAAAGGGATTTATCAGGTGTGGGCAAATTATTCGATTTATCTATGATTGGATCGGTTGCGTATGAATAATGTGCTGTTGGTGATGGCGGTTTATGTTCTTTTTCATGGTCAGGTGTGGCAAAATTATTTGTTTTATCTATGATTGGATCGGATTCATATGAACAATGTGCTGTTGGTGACGGCTGTTTATTTTCTTTTTCATCACATATTATATTTTTGGTTCTTTTACCTACTCCTTTACCTTATAAAGACTTTTTGGGTTTCGTGTCTTTTTTTGTAGTTTCAGAGTCCGTTTCAGCGTAACTTTCTACGTCATCTTGGGAAACACTTCGACCTAAGAGAAAGCAATTATAGTTTAATCGTTGTACGAATAGGTACCACTGTTATAAAAACGAAGTGTGTATGTGCGTTTGTGAGTTTGTGATTGCGGGTGGTATTCGTATGCTAGAATGTTTGATGTTAAAACAATATGTAACTTTATTTATTATTATTATTATTTTGTTTAATATTATGTACCCTACACATTTTACTATTCTCACATTCTGGGGCATCTGGAAGAAATCTCTTCAAGAGATAAGCTGTCCTTGTGCATGTCCTTTCAATGTTTATGTTTAATTTTTAAGTTACTGGTACAAAATTATATAAATAAATAACTTATTACCTGAAATTACATCAATTTTTCTTTTATTTTTTGGTTCTATTATATTGATACTTCCGTATCTCATTTCTTTTAATAGATTTATAACTGATCTGTCTATTGCATCTTTCACATCATCATTTCTTGTTTCTTCTGGTAATCTTGCCAGGACTTCGTTGGGATTTAATGGGCTGATCCCTAAAACAGAACATTAATAAAATTATTTATCTCTGGACATTACAGACTGAGGCCTATAAGATCAAAGGCAGCTAAATCCAAGTTTGTCAAATATTCAGTAAGCAACAAAAATCGATTACTTTGTTCAGGTAGCTACGATATTACATATTATAAAACAGATTTATATAGAACTAGCGGACGCCCGCGACTTCGTTCGCGTGGCATAAGTTTTTTAATTCCCATTCCTTAATTTTCCGGGATAAAAGGAACCCATAAAAAAACCCGTCGATCCGTTGCTCTGTTGCGGCGTGATTGAAGGACTATTTAACGTCCTTTGGAATAGAATTTATAAAAATGGTGAATACGGTATTTCATAATTTAAACCGGTAGCCCAAATATCAAGTTTCACGGCTATTTAACTTGAAAAACGCCGGCCTTTTAAACCAACTTACAACCCCCATTTTACCCGTTTGGGGGTAGAATTTTGAAAAACTGTTACACACGCACTTCTTTATATTATACCGAAAGCCAAAATACCAAGTTTCGTTGTTATAACTTGAAAAATATGTTGATAAATGAAGCACATTCATCCCCTATTTCACCCCTTTGGGGGTCGAATTTTCAAAAATGGTGAAACACGAACTGTTAGTCCCAGGCACTCGGTGGTTATAAAGGAAACAACACGAGTACTCGAACTATAGTTTATTAGTGGAGAAAATTTTAATATTCTCACAAAATAAATAAATAAGATAGACTACTTAGATCACTTGTCGCGACTCGCGGAGACCTCCAAAAGGTCTTTCGGTGATATTTTTGGTTCAGGGCCTTAGCTTCTATTGCTGTCCATTCCGGCAGGCCGAAACCAGGTCCGTAGGTGGATAGCAATTAGGCTAATTACCAGAACGACTGGGGATTAAGAATTAATTAGCTGTTTTTATAGGCAATACATTGCTGATTAACACATTATTGTTTTGCTTCAATCTCGAATACTGGATCAAAATGCTACATGAATGATCAGCAATATACGCCATAGTAGCTAGGGGATGTAACAGTACGTCTGCAAATCTAACTGAAAGCCCAAATGCTAAGTTTCATCACTATAACTTGAGAAATCAAGGACTTTCATACAAACTTTCAATCCCTATTTTACCCCTTTAGGGGTGGAATTTTGTAAAACTATGCCACATGGACTTCTTTATTTATTACCTTAAGCCAAAATACCAAGTTTCGTTGATACAACTTGAGAAATATCTTGAGAAATGAAGGACTTTCATGTAAACTTTCATCCCCTATTTCACCCCTTCGGGGGTAGAATTTTCAAAACCTGTGAAACGCGTATTTCTTTATTTTTTACCGATAACTCATATACTAAGTTTCATGGATATAACTTGAGAAATGACGGACTTTCATACAAACTTTCAACCCCTATTTCACCCCTTTAGGGGTGGAATTTTGAAAAAGTCTTCCTTAGTGAGCGCCTACGTTACAAAAGGAAGCTACTGTCAAAACTTCAAGTCTCTAACCCTAGCGGTTTAGGCTGTGCGTTGATATATAAGTCAGTCAGTCAGTCAGTCAGGACTTTGAATTTTATATATATAGATGAGAATATTACTAGGTAATAATCTGCATTTTAAATAATAAAACTCTTTATATTTGAGTACAGAGTAAAAATAAAATTGCATTTAGCTGTCTTTGATTCCAACTAGAGGACATTGCTGTATTTGATCCTGAGTAACTGGATATAGCTGAGTTTGATAATGACAGCCGCCATTTTGTACTCAAAATGGTGGCTTTGGATTAGTGATGTTCTTAAGCATTCGATAAAGTAAAAACAATTCTATTATTTTCTTACAAATTTTAATAAATTTTTAATTTTATAAGTGAAATAGGTACCTAATTGTTTTTATTCTTTTATCCTTATTATATTCTTAAGACTGATGATTCTTCTGCTATCCTTTCACAAAAACTTTCTTCAAAATTTTGATTTCCTTCAACAAATGGCCCTCTAATAATACCTAAGTAAAATTGTAAGTCTTCTCTTTCTTGCCATTCTAATCCAAAATGTTTTGCCAACAATTTCTCAACATCGGTTATTTTTGCCTGTGTCACAGGCACTTCCGTTGAAATGGTGGTAGGTTGAAGCATGCTTGTATTTTTGCCAGTTTAGCACACATTAAAGGCTTTATTTGTATCTGAATTATAAAACTGTTCACCGCGGATAAGTGTGTTTCCTGAGATCTTCGATCTTTTTATGATGAATCTCTTGCATTCGGTTATTTTGAATGGCCATTTCGCTGTCGGTTTAAAAACCTCTTGAGTGGCTGTTTTGAAGTCTAACATAATAATATCCCTTAGATTCGTGACCGTCGCATTACTTGAAATGATGTCGCAATATTCTTTTGGTTGGATGATTACCTCTCTTTTCTTTAGAACCTTTTCTATATTGCCGAAGACTCTGTCCGAAAGAAACAACCTCGTAAGAAACACAAGAATAACGCCAAAAACTGGACGACACATTTGCATGAATTGTATGGGGCGGCCATACTGTTTTTCCGAAATCTAGCTCTCTGATTGGCAGGCGCAACTCTTAGCTGTATTTGATTCTTACTGGTTGGCTTGCAGCTGTCTTTGATGCCAGTATCGATTTTGTAACTGAATTTGCTAATGATTTAGCTGCTTATGATAGTAAAATGAGAAGACTAAAGTGTGACTAAGACTCAAACTAACTAAACTAGATGGCGCCATAGTTAACTCATTTTACGACTTTATGGCGTTTAGCTGCCTTTGATTTTATAGGCCTCTTAATTGTCGTTTCATGCTCACCGGTCTTACGAAATCCTGCCCGAAGATTATTTGCAGAATTTATTTGTATTTGATCCATAAGTAACTTTAACATTCTTGGAAAACATCCTTTTGGTCAGTTTTTTTCCATTTTTGAAGAATTTGACGCCATGCTATTTTCATAGGGCGGAAAAATGCGACATCTAACGGCTGCATGAGGTGTGTTGAATTAGCCGGTAAAAATACGAAATGGATGTCGTGACTCTTGCACAGTGATATCCATTGACAAATGTGACGATAAATTATCTTCCAGCAAGACTTTTCTTCCTTGCCTTTTTTCATAAAACGGAATGATCACTTGTTTTACCCAATCTTTAAATACCTCTGCATCAAACCACCCTGACGACGTTCTATTAAATCTTGCGTTTTCGAGGCCATTTTTCACCCACGTATCATATAGGTTTGTGGATTTATAAACCACATAAGGTGGTAGAAGTTCTCCTTCTGCAGTTCCTGCCATCATTATTGATACCGATGCTTTAGAATGGTTAAGAATCCTTTCTGGATATTTACATCCTCGCCTCGTAAATACTTTATGACGGCCTGGGTCATTGGATAAGTTGGTCTCGTCGTAATTTATGATGTTGCATAGAGGCACACCCTTAATTGATTTTCCTAATTCGGAAAAATACACATTAATGGCGCTCTAAAAAGTTGAAGACAAAATCTCGCCCCGGTAAGTTATTTTAAAACCTCTTGTGCGTAATCCCTAACATATCTAAATAACTTTTTACCAAAAACCTTAAACCTTAATTTAAGGGGGGGGGGGGGGGATGTGAAGGGGTAGCCCACACTGTAATTTTCTGCTTCTATAGTTTGCCTTGTGCTATGCCTTTGTAAAGCTGATCTGGATATATCATATTTTTCGGCAATAGATCGTATTGTTGCATGACAATTTAAAGTTGTCTGTTTAATTATTTTTTCGTCATGTTTTTTATACCTCTTCCCACCTGTGGTGTGCTTAGCATGCGCACAACGAGATTATCTCGCGACGAAAGAGAGAGATGTTGTCGTTGCGGGCAAATTTTTCATTTACCCTAACATGCATAAAATGCGGTATATTACAAGTAAAAAATAGTCGTCATGTAAAGGTTCGTAGAGAAAAATACCACAGATAAGAAATATTAGTTGTATTACTAGTTTAGACGTAACGAGACAAGTAACCATATTAGCTTCGGTAGACAGAGAGAGATAACGGGTAGACATAATCTTACTCGTAGTGCGCATGCTAGCCATACAGATCTTGGCTTATACCTACTTATTTATTGTAACTAAAACAATAATAATAAATTATGCATAAAAATAATATAAAATTATATGTTGTTCAAACCTGCCTAAAGATCAATTAGATTGGTACCTACCTAAATGTTTAATGTTACGTAAACAAATTAATAATATTGTCTTGTATTAGGTTTACGATAAGTAAGATATTGTTAAACTATTGGAAAAAATAATGTGTTAAATCACTTAAGCCTAAAACACTGACACTAAAGATACAATCTTCACTTTGACACAATTATTGTAAACACAAAAGAAAACTCAAATGTTTTACACAGCAATTTACTCACGTTTTTGACCCACTACTTTGTACAACTTAATGTTGCCAGAATATATAAAAAATGTTACAAGCTTTACATTTTAAAACCTACCATATACTTAGTCTAAAATTAAAATAATGTGGGATAGTAGGGTCGCAAAAGAGTTTTCGGTTTTGTCCCAATTCAGCTCCGAGACCCTATTCCCCCCATTTTACGGTATCTAATGTAAACTGAATGACTGGTTTAATAATTCTATTTTATTTGCTATCCCTTTCAAAATGCTCCCTGATTTTGCAGTACACAACCTGTAATGTAAACTAAATGTCTGGTTATTTGGGTTTATTTTATTTGCTGTCCCCTTCAAATAGAGCCCTGTGAAAAGGGATAGGCATATTAGTTTAAAGGTTGTGCACAGCGAAATTAGCGACTTGTTCAACTATTTAAATGAGAACTTGTAAATATGTATTTTAACATAACAGCTATCTCATTGTTTACTTCTAATCAAATAAATTTTGTAACATTTATGCTGTTATTTTTCATTTCTTAATCCTGAATCAACGGTTTGCAATGATCTTTCATTTATACGCCTCAACCAGCTAGAGGCCAGTACCTCTCTCTCTTATCAACCCATTGGCTCTCTAGCACAGGTCTTCTCTCGGAACGAGAAAGGCTTGGCCTAAGTCCACTATACTGCCCAAGTGCAGATTGGCAGAATTCACACGCGCTTCAAAAAATTTGTGAAGAACTCTCGGATATGGGGTTTTCTCACGATATTTTCCTTCATCGTATGAAGCAAGTGCTAATTTATTTCTTTAAAGTTAAAACGCATACAACTTACTCGTAGAAAAGTTGAGAGGAACGTGTGCGGGGATCGAACCCGCGACCACGCACAGGAAGTCGGGAGTCTTAACCCTAGTTTGTATAAAATACGTATACTGTATAGTACCATTTTTTGGGGAAGGGGGTCTTTAAAAAATACCCGACTTCCATGGAGGAGAAGTCGGCTTATGTCAACGACCTCAATTTACATAGATGGGACCTGTCAAACAAAGAATGTGGGCGTATGTTTAGTAACGCCATCTAGTCTGAAAAGCAGGAACTTGCTTGCAACATAATATCTTGAATGAAAGCTTGAAAACTATGGCAGTGTAGAGGTATTGAAAACGTATGACTCGGTCATAGAAATAGGTCATAACTCATAGCCATAGAAGCCGTAAGGCCAGTAACCAGTTAGTAAAAAAAAATATCATATTATAGTTTGCCGCGGAAATTAGATGATTGCAATATTAAATAGGAAGATTAAATACCTAACGTTTTTTTTGGAAATGTATAATTCACCGACATGTCGGTGAATTAAAGGATATTATCATCTCATCTCAGAAGTAGGTAGCTACCTACGATGGAATCTGTTGATAAGAAAACTACGATGCATTCACAATATGTCGGGGTTTATTAGTAAAATAAAACTTATAACAAAATCAAAAGGCTTATATCATTTTTTTGCAGGAAAGAAAATCAAAGAGAACATAATCTCATAGAGCAACTGACACATAGACAACTGACAGATGACCGATAGTGAGGTGCCTAACATCTCAACACTCCTCCTCAAATTTATAAACAAACTTCTTACAAAATTTCAACTTAAAAAAAAAATTCGTTTATATCTTCAACGACCTCAATTTACATAGACGGGCCCTGTCAAAGAAAGAATATTTTTAGCAACGCCATCAACGCCATCTAGTCTGAAAAGCGGGAACTTGCTTGCAACTTTTGAAAACGTATGACTCGGTCATAGATAATAAAGGTCACGGCTATAGAAGCCGTAAGGCCAGTTAGTAAAAAAATATATCATACAGTTTGCCGCGGAAATTAAATGATTGCGTAATGGATAAAAGTATTAAATAGGAAGATTAAATAACGTTTTTTTGGAAATGTGTAATTGTGACTTGAAACACTTACCTTAAAATAAAAATTGTACAGTGCCAAACTAATAAGACTTTAGATGTTAACCTAAGAATAACAAATTATCTACACGACGAGCGACCGTGACAGCGCTACGATGGGGACAAAGACAGGTTAGGAACGCGTTCTCATAGTCGGTCGCCAGACCTTTTTCTATGAAAGGGCCCATCTAGTACCTACATATATATCGATGTTTATCTTACATACATATTCAACTTGAACTTAAGTTTTACAAAAACATTTTAACTTTAACATAGCTTATTACTAACAACAGTCATAGAATAACGGTTTACAGTAGTACTCCTCCTATCATAATACTTTCTAACACATAAATTGGTCTCTAAATTTCAAAAATTTGTCTTTACATAAACTTTTAGTCATTAGGTCAGCTAAGTTATCATTAGAATTGACATATTCAATAGCAATGATGCCCTTTTCAACAATGTCTTTAAGAAAATGAGCTCTAATATCTATGTGTTTAGTTCTTTTCGAATTTTCATAACTTTTAGACATAGAAATTGCCCCTATATTATCCACAAGTAAAATGGCATCATTCTTGAACTTTAAGTGTTGACTGAGACCTTTAAGATTCACCAACTCTTGAGCTGTGGCAGCAGCAGCAATGTGGAGTACATTCTGCTGTTGAAAGAGCAACATATGACTGTTTCTTTGAGAACCAAGCTATGGGATTCACTCCATGTAAAATTATGCCACCGCTTACACTTTTTCTGTCATTTCTATCTCCGGCCCAATCTGCATCAGAGAATCCATACAAATTATTATCAGTAGTTCTTCTAAAAACTAGTCCTTTATCTTTAGTTTCTTTCAGGTAGCGTATAACTCTCTACTAGCTTTCCATAGTTGTTCAGTTGGTTTGTCCAGGTATCTGCTTAGATAAGATACTGCAAATGTCAAATCCGGTCTTGATGTTACCGTTAAGTAGATTATACTACCAATCAGTTCACGATAGGGTACATCCAGTATTTCTTCATCTTCATATATGTGTATATTATAATTTATCTCCATGGGTGTTTTCATTCCTTTACAATCACTCATATTGAACTTCTGTAATATTTTCTCTATCATGTTAGTTTGTTTCACGATTATAGTGTCTTCACTTCTTTGTATTTCCATACCTAAAAATCTTTCCATTTCTCCTAGATTTTTCGCATTGAACTTCTGTTTCAATTCTTTTATAATGTCATCTCCATTTCCAATTATTAAAATATCATCAACGTATATTAACATCCAACAGTCATTCTTGTAGTACATACAATAATCATATTCTGAACGTTGAAATCCATTGTTCTTTGCAAAATCATCTATTGTCTCATTCCAGCATTTTGGAGATTCTGTCAATCCATAAAGTGCTCTTTTTAGTTTTAGTACTGTTTTAGAATTAGAATTCTTCACTTTTAATCCTTGTGGCACTTTAATATAGACTTCTGATTTCAATTTTCCGTTCAAAAATGCGGTAGGTATATCTAGTTGATTGATCTTTAAATCTTCTTGTAGAGCTTTAGATATGAACATTCTAACTGTAGAGTGTCTTGCAACTGGGGCGTAATTGCTGTCAAAAATATCTTCTTTCTTCTGTTGAAAGCCCCTTACAACTAACCTGGCCTTCTTAGTTCCTTCTTCCTTTTGTTTAAAAATCCATTTTGTATCTATAGCTTTCTTTCCTGTAGGCAGCTCCTTTTCTTCCCATGTATCTAATTTTTCCAGTGCTTGTAATTCCTTTTGAATAGCTTGTTTCCACTCTGTATTACTCACTGCTTCTTCAAATGAGTTTGGTGTAGTCGCACTCAAACAAATGACTATGTTTGATGCATAATCTTCTAAATGCGCTGGTCGTTTTACTGTTCTGCCTGATCTTGACCTCTTTCCTTGTCCAGTGTTACTTTCTCTATTTAAGCTCTCTTCTCTTTCTTCTTCTTCTTGAATATCTTGACATTCTGTAGTCTCAGGTACTGTGCTTCTAATTTCCTTATCTCTGGTTTCTGCAGTTTTCTGTACCTTATAGTCTATTTCTTCTTGAATAACCTGTTCTTCTTCACTTTCTATGCCTTCATTATATTGAAAGTCGCTTTCATCGAATATGACATCTCTTGATACTATTATTGTATTATCTGCTGGATTCCATAATCTATAACCCACAGTATTGTAACCAACCATTCTTGTAGGTCTTGCCCTTTTGCTTAACTTGTCCTGTTTCGGTATTACAGTTGTCCAAGCTTTTGATCCAAAGACTCGCAGTCTTGATAAATCATTATGTCCATTTTTCATGAAGCACGGTGTATTAAAGTTGATAGCCCAGGATGGAGATCTGTTTAACTGGTATGCAGCACACTGAATGGCTTCACACCATAAGGACTTAGGTAAATTCGTCTCTGCAAACAAAGTTCTAGTTTTATCACACAAAGTCCTGTTCATGCGCTCTGCAACTCCATTTTGTTGCGGCGTATAAGGTAGAGTATATTCTATATTTATCCCTTTATTGTTACAAAAATTCTTCAGTCTATTTGCTGTATACTCTGCACCATTATCACATCTTATTCTTTGTACTTTATTTTCAGTTTCATTTTCTAATTTAATTATGTAGTTAATAAGTTTCTCTGTCGCTTCTAATTTAGGCACCAACGGATATACCACACAGAAATGGGAGTAGTCATCAATTACAGTCATAAAATATATCTCACCGTTTAAACCGCAGTTCTTAGTGGGTCCTGCAATGTCTGAATGCAGCAACTCTGCTACTCTCCTCGATCTTGGTCTTGGTGTCTGCTTAAATGGTGCTCTTGTAGCTTTCCCTTCTACGCATGGACTGCAAACTTTTTCAGAAACAGGTAAATTCATAATACCTAAACCTTTTTTATTTAAATGACCTAACCGTCTATGCCAAATGTTAGAAAGAACATCATCACTCTTGTTGTTACTGATATTACATGTTTCATTACATAGTTGAGCATTTAATTTATATAACCTTCCCTCAGCATAACAAACAACATATGTATTTTTATCTCTTATTACAGCTTTTATTTTATTAAACTTTATATGAAATCCTGCTTCAGTTATTTTATTTACTGACAATAAATTATATGAAATATTCTTTACAATCAATGCCTCTATAGTTATTTTTATTTGTTTATACATAAACTTTAACTTTCCCTTTTTATTACTCTCTATGTATTGACCATTAGCAACATATATTTTAACACATTCTTGCAATTCTTTAATATCAGTTACATATTGTTCATATTGATCACTTATAATATGTTGGGTACAACCAGAATCGACAATAAATGTAATATTAGAATTATCCGTTAACCCCGAGCATGTATTCGCTAGCAAAAAAATCCAACATCTGCCTTACCAGCTAGGGATGTTTCTTGGGCTTGACTATGTTGTCCTTGAACTCGTGCGGGGTGTCTTCGTGCAGCTCTGCGACCTCGGCCAGCAGCTCTCCCACGGCCCCTGCCTCGATGTGGCTCCCGTTCATTGGTTTTCTCTTTACACTCATAGCTTTTGTGTCCCGGCTTACCACAGGTGTAACATGTGATGAATGCACTCTCTTGCTCGGTCGTATCCTTGTTTGTGATGATTTTTGTCTCGGCGTCCAACAATCGGGCTTTTACAAAATCAAATGTCAGTTTTTTTCTGTAGCCATGGTCTCGATAGACGTTATTACAGCATCATATTCTTTGGGCAGTGATGATAGCAGGTAACAAATCTTATCTTCATCATCAATTTTGACTTCAATCGCCTGGAGATCGTTAACAATTGACGAGAATTTTATTAAGTAGGTTTCTAATGGCTCATTGCACTTTAGAGTTATTAATTTTCGTTTTAAGTAGAACCTGTTAAAGACATTTTTTCTCTCAAATGTATTTTCTATTAACGTAATCATCTCTCTCGCTGTTTTACCATCCTTTACTATTTCAATGTAGCGGTCGGAAACGCACTGTGCAATTAAAGACTTCGCTCTCGAGTCGTCTTTGATAAATTCGGCGGATTTTTCTTTTCCTTTGTCTCCTTCAGTTAATACATATTGTCACGTAGTGATTTTAATTACGATTCATTTTTATATTTTGATATCCTCGATATATTTCCGAGATTGGGAATTCTCATGATGAATGCATTCCAAGGATTTGGGTTGGTGAACTGACGAGGCCGTTAGTGAGGTGCCTAACATCTCAACAGAATCAATACCATAGCTATAGGTCTTCCCAGCAGAAAGGCTACGGTTATTCCGATCTGATTTGCGCGGAAAATTCTAGCTAAAGCAATAATACATGAATAACACCCATTAAAAATTTCTACATCCCAATTTACAATGCGTGATTAGGTCTCTCCACTTGTTCGAACTTCCTCACAAACTATCAATGTATGTTAAACATGCGAAACATTCAAGCGCATTACTTTGAACTGATGCAGGTGGTTGAGTTCGGACTTCGGATCTCGGGCCCTGAGGGGGTATTATTACCAGCCGCGGCACTTACCCGGCCGGTTGATGTGAATGTGTGTTTATGGCACGACTCGGGGTAAATTGCGGTTGTGTGCCGCAACCGAGTCGTACCATCATCGTGCCATAAACACACACTTAAGGGTTTGTGTGCGTAAGTATTTCCACAGGTCTATACAGCTGTGGTCTGTATAGTTAGGTATGTATCTATTCACATTTCACACGCACTGGCTGTTTGTACTATGGCACTGGCCTGCACTATCAAGTTAGGTATTGCATTATAGGTACATTGTAATTTTATGTATGTATTCTGATCTGTTAAATGAATGAGTAATTTGCGTCAGTGTGCGTACTGCGTAGGTGATAAGGATCACTGAGAAATGGCTCGCCGATGGTTTTAGGATACCTACCTACTTACTTCGAAACAAATCTTTTTGATTTCGGCGTTTATTAGTTCTAATAATATTATGTACTAGCGGTCCGCCCCAGCTTCGCAAGGGTAGCACTTGATCAAAATAGTCCATACCCATTAATGGTCAGTCGGCACTGAGACGAACAACTCCACCATACGTTCTCAAATTTTGTTCAGCAAACCGCTGTAAACGCTTAGCACTTGAGTCTCCAATACGACGTATTTTCGCTGCACTCGCCTGGGAACTATGTTTAGAACTAACAACTAAGTTGAGACCTGGCTCTTTTAGGCATTTCGCAGTCTGTCTACAACAGTTAGATATTAAAATGTTTCAATTTTTTTTAGTAAGTTCTCTTGTATTTATTATGTTTGTCTTGACAAATATGACATAAAAGTGTCTTGACAAATATGACATAAAAGACAGTCTGAATTAATAGACTAATAGAGGTTTAACGTAAGAAGTTAAATTAGGTGAATTTTTCCGACTTGATTCACATTATTGCAATTTTCGAAGGGATCTTTAATTTATTTTAAAATAAAATGCAGCCTATGTTACTCGCTGATAAAGTAGCTTTCTATAGGTGAAAGAATTTTTTAAAATCGGTTCAGTAGTTTTTTAGTTTATCCATTACAAACAAACAAATCTTTCCTCTTTATAATATTAGTTTAGACAACCTATCTATAACCATTATAGGTATAATTATGTAGGTACTTGCTTAATTCGTACATACGCCGACAGAGCTTATTAGAGTATAATATTTATAGCTCTATCTATAGTATCATGAATCGGCTAGGGCCTGCCTTGTAGGCTACAGGCCCCTGGGCAAGTTGTCAACTCCGGAGTTGGGTCCTCGCTGCGGGTGACGTCATCACCTTAAATTACCTACATACTTAATAAATTACTTACTTACACCTTACATACCTACTTAATTAAGCACCGGACATATGAGTTTCAACCGGCCAAATACTAGATGGCGCCGCCAGTTGATTATCTCGCGCTCGCGTTTTGAATATCCGTAGGGATAAGTTGACCACCGCGGCAGTTCTCCGCGCTTACTGCAGTGCTTCAGCGAACGCTCTCCACTCGGAGACACTCGCCGGACTCTGTAGTCAAGAGTTCAAGTTAGTTATCATTAGTATAGGGTTAAGGGTTGTGCTTCCGACTGACGCTTCCATTGCGTGGGATGACAGTAAACAAAAGGACTCAACTCTCGTACCAACTACCCATTGTAATTACCATTATAAGTGTTCAATAAATAAAACGTTCTCGTCAACACTACGCTGTTTTACATCGATCCGACCTTCCACAACAAGCCCCACCGCTTTACATCTGGCGCGCAACGTGGAGCCGCCATTTTCCAATCTGGGCAATTTGACAACGTAGGCAAATTGAACACTACAGGCCCAAAATTTCACGTGACAAGATCGGGTCGGACATCGACACTGCGCCAAAGGAGAAAATCAAATATGGCGTTTTTTATTTTGTCATTTTTTGTTTGTTTATTTTTGTTTTGTCATTTTTTTTTTTGTTTTTTTTTTTAATTTTATTTCTTATTTTTTTTTATTTGTCTTTTTTTGTTTTTGTTTTACTTTATGTAATTTTTTTGTTCTTTGTTTTTTTTCGTTTTTACTTTTGTTTATCGTTTTTTTTCTATTTTCGCTTTTTTGTTCACCGTCGCCACATCCACTACCACCACAAGTACGAACACCGGGAATGCCGCTGCAACCACAAGTACCGCTGCTGCTACAACGCCGAAGCCAACCAGCCGCTATCCCCCTCTCATCGTGGAGGTGCTGCCGGACTTGCCGACTCACTTTCGGGAGCTGAAGAAGCTCCTCGGCCATGCTCCAAACGGACGCCCATTCGGCAAGGGTGTCCGTATCATACCTAAATCGGACCAGGAGTTCCGCCACATCTAGCACTATCTCACGCAGCTGGAAAGTACCGCTGGAATCTACTGGTTCTGCTACTCGCTCCCGGCCGAGAGGAGCGTGAAGGTCGCGATACGCGGCCTCCCAGCAAATACAGAACCGGCACTAGTCGAAGAGGAGCTGCGCGAGCTCGGGTATGTCCCGGAGCACGTGCGGACGATTCCCGCTCGCCCGGGTAGACCAGGCTGCCTCATATTCGCGCAGCTGCAGCGGACACCTGAACTCATCCCGGGCATTTATGAGGTGCGTGAGCTCCTCTGCATGCCCGGGATCACCATCGAGGCATGGCGCGGAAGGAAGGGGCCAGCGCAGTGCCACCGCTGCCAACAGTTCCGCCACTCTTCCCACAACTGCCATCGGCCCATTGCCTGTGTGCGGTGTGGAGAGAACCACCCAGCCAGGGACTGTAAACGCCCTCTAGAGGAACCACCAACTTGTGCCAATTGTGGAGGTGCACACACGGCTAACAACGCCAGCTGTCCAGTCTTCCGTAAGGAGACCCGGAACCGCCGGGCGGGAACCATCGCGCGCACCACAACTGGTACACGCGCCGCCGCCACCACTGCAACCACTGCCCCCGCAACAGAAGCCAACGCACCTGGCTCGCTCATGGCTGCCGCCAACCAGCCACAGCAGCGGCCGGGCTGTAAGAAAGAAAAAAAGAAAGAAAGAAAAATAGTTTATTCACCAATGGTAAGCTAAGAAAGCGCTAAGAAAGGCGCGGTAAACGCGCCCAGGCGCACAAAAACGCGCCCTCCGCAGGGGCACCGCTCCCAGCGCCGCCCACTATGTCACAGCCCGCTGCATCGCAGCCCGCCAGCAATCAACCGGCGGCGGCATCAGCACCGCCCGCCAAATCGTCCAAGTCCACCGTGGTCGCTGCCTCCGAGAGAGGGACGAAGGCGAAGCGAGTGGCACCGCAGCAGGTACCCCAACCTGCTCGCAGTCAATTGGACCAAAGACTGACCAGCATCATCGGAACATTAAACCAGGTTCTGATAGCTATTCAAGAGCAGCGCGATCCCATCCCGCTGATCTTAAGATGCATCATGGAGCTCTGCAATGGGTGAGCTCCGGATCGCATTTTGAAACGAAAGCCCGTCTATTCAAGAATCTGCTCTCTCTGCTAGACATCGGCCTGATCAACGAGACGCACCTCAGACCGGCGGACAAGTTGAAGGTTTCCGGATACTATGTCTACCGGGAGAACCACGCCTCGCCGATCGGGACTGCCTATCGGGGTTTAGCAGTCTTGGTCCGTCGGAACGTCATCCACCATGTGCTGCCAGTACCACAACTACAGACGTCATACGCCCTGGGCGTAGAGGTCTGCATCGATCGCCAGCCTACGCATGTGTTCGCCTTTTATAAACCTCCGACGAACCGCCTAGCAGTTGCTAACGTCCACAAACTGCTGGACTCGCCGCTACCCACGATCATCGCTGGAGACTTCAACGCGAAACGCGCGGCGTGGAACTCCAACATCGAGAACCCGGATGGCAGGCGCCTCCTGGACGATGCAGACCGCCATGGCTACGAAGTGCTAGGACCAGAGGTCCCGACACACTATCCGTACTGCCCACACACCAGACGTCATCGACATAGCTGTCACCCGCGGCCTGACCGCCGCACCGACGATAGAAGTCCTGGATGACCACCTCATTTCCGACCACCAACCAGTCCTCTTGACGCTGAAGACCACGCTTATGATGAGATCACTGCCTTCTCCGAAGCATCGCCAGGACTGGCGAATCTTCGCCATTCATATGGCTGAGCATTCGCCGTCCTTTAGAGTGGAGAGCCCTGCAGACGTCGACCAACTCACCTCGGAACTCAGCGCCACTATATCCACCGCACTTTGAGAGTCCAAACTCGACGCTGCATCCACGCGTAGACCACCCCAGCTCCCGGCCTACATCCAAGCAATGATAGAGGAGAAGAGGAAGCTGCACAGGACATGGCAAAACCTGCGGTGCCCAACCATGAAGACACAGCTCAACGCTCTGGCTGCCAAAATCTCAGAAGCACTGGCAACGGTTGCGGACGAGTCATGGTACTCTGCCATCGAGCGAGCCGGTGACGACTGGTCCGACATCCACCGTCTCTGTCGCCGTCTCTCCGGGAAGCCCACTCCGATTAGGCCCCTCATGGCCAGTGACGCAACCCCCCGTTACCGTGCCGAGGACCGAGCGGAGATCTTTGCGGAGTCCCTGGAGACACAATTTACACCAAACCCGACCACAGATGTGCAGCTCAAAGAAACCATCGAGTGACACTTGAAAGCATACTTCGAGTCGCCGATAGCGCCGACAGAGGACCCCGTCGTGTTCTCCCCTGGACAAGTTCAGCGGATGATTCGACGAACTAAGCTACGAAAAGCGCCTGGCCCCGATCGAGTGACCAATGAAGCCCTGCGTCACTTACCTCCGCGAGCAATCGTGACGTTGACGCGGCTCTTCAACGGAATCCTCCGCACCGGGCACTTTCCATCTTCTCGGAAGCTCGGCCGAGTCATCCTGATTCCTAAACAGGGGAAAAACATTTATTTATTTATTTATGTATTCTGTACCAGTAACTTAAAAATAAAACATAAACATTGAAAGGACATGCACAAGGACAACTTATCTCTTGAAGAGATTTCTTCCAGATGCCCCAGAATGTGAGAGTAGTAAAATATATAAGTTATAACTGTGTAGGTACATGTTATGAAACGAAAACTTTTCCGATTTAAGTACATTCAAAACAAAATAAATACAGGATTAAATAATGTTTAACAAGATATATAAACATAAACAACAAGTACACATACATATGCCATACTATACACATACTATAATATACACATAATTAATATATATACATATATATATACATAAATATTATAATAGCTAATCATATAAAGTTGAAAGTAAGTGCTGCTTCAGTCTAGACTTAAATGCACCCACGGATGGACTCTCGCGGATATTCCCTGGAAGGGAATTCCAGAGACACGCTGCAACCACTGCAAACGACTTAGCGTAGAAAATGGTGTTACACGTGGGCACTTCTAGTGTCTTCACCGTTACACAGGCGCGCAACGGTCTTACTCGGGGAGGAGCATCCTGAAAACGCTCGCGTAAATAGGGAGGGGAAGAGAACTTTAAAATTTTTAACATCATGCTGCCCGGGAGTTACCGTCCCATTACGCTGCTGTGGACGACATCGAAACTTTTCGAGAAGTTGCTGCTGCTGCACATCATGCCCCACCTTCAGCTACGAGACGAACAGTTCGGTTTCCGTTCCGAACACTCCACCACGCTGCAAGCAACGAGGGTACTGCATCACCTCGCCGCCGCCTACAACAAGCGAGAGCACTCCATCGCAGTATTCCTCGACATGGAGAAGGCGTTTGACCGCGTATGGCACGCCGGACTCATCTACAAGCTGTCCACGTCTACTATTCCCCGTGGAGTAGTTAAGACGCTGGCCACCTTGCTGCAAGACAGACATTTTCAAGTGACGGTTGAAGACGCTCTGTCCACGGAACGCCCCATCCGAGCCGGTGTGTCCCAGGGAAGCTGCCTGTCACCCATCTGCTATAGCAGATACACGGACGACATCCCAGTTGTTGACGGTTCCATGCTGGCGCTGTACGCCGACGATGCTGCATTCATCACAACATCACTGAATGGCCCGCACGCAGCGATCAAAATGCAGCGAGCACTGGATGCACTTCCCACCTGGCTGAAGGACTCGAGACTGAAGGTCAACGTGGCAAAAACTCAGGCGATATCCATCGGGCGGGCTGCTCCGCCGCCCCCGGTGTCGCTATTGGGAGAGACCGTCGAATGGTCCCCGACGGCTAAATACCTGGAACTCTCAATGCAACCCCACGTGAAAAACGTGGTCGCACAGACGCGCGCCGCACGAAGCCTCCTCCGCCCCGTACTGGCATCCCACCTACCGCTCCGTGCCAAGCTGTGCGTTTACAAGGCGTACATCCGCACGCGCCTCATCTACGCAGCCCCAGCCTGGTCAGTGAGTCGGGCCGCAAGTCGCTGCGGGCGCAGCAGTCACTGGCGCTACGCACCATCTCCGGAGCACCACGCTTCGTACGAAATCAGGTCATCTCCAGGGACGTGCGCATGGAGAGCCTCGACGACCACGTTCGCCGCCTGAGCACCTCTATGTTCGTGCGCGCCCACGGAGCGCGATCCCAACATCTGCGAGGTATCACGCCATACCATCGAATACCGCCGGACGCAGGAGGACTGCCACGAGACCTGGTCTCACAACGGATATGATCGCTTCCTCGCCGCTGGCTGATGGGCGCCTGTCAGGACCTCACTGGCGGGCTCGACCTCGCTGAGCGGCGGGCGCAAACCCACCCTGGACCTACCTTTCCGCCACAGTCCGCTAATCGCTCGCGATTTCACCGCGGGCTTGATCGCACTGTGGCATGACGCACGGACATGACGCCACGGACCAGTGGCCCTACCCAGTGCCCCGACTGTAGTTGCAGGCGGCGTTCCAACCACTGAAGAGGGCCATCGCCCTGAGCAGTAACCCCGAGACCCGAAAGGGTCTGCGAGAACGACCAACGAGGCCTTCGACATTCAAACCCCAAGCGTACTGCAGTGCTTCAGCGAGCGCTTTCCACTCGGAGATACTCGCCGGACTCTGTAGTCAAGTAAGTTAACGTTAATATAGGGTTGTGCTTCCGACTGACGCTTCCACTGCGTGGGACGACAGTAAGGGACTTAACTCTCGTACCCATTGTACTTACCATTATAAGTGTTCAATCAATAAAACCTTCTCATCAAAGCTTCGCTGTTTTACCTCGACCCGACCTTCCACAACAAGCCCCACCGTTTTACATAATAGGTATATTATATTTAAATTTGAAGTACTCACGTTCAGTAATTCAAAAGTTATAAGGCTCTGACGGACGGACGGACAAGTGCAAATTCACTCAAGTAGACTCAGAGACCTTCGCTTCGCTCGGTCAAAAATTTTTGATGGTAAATTGAGTTGAGGTAAATTGTAATATTATTATGATAATATTAACATGAATCATAATGATGATGATCAAAATGATAATGGTGATGATAATCCTAATTATGGTGATGATCATGATTCACGACTTACCTACTCCTTCGTCGTCTAATTAGTAATTACTCGACCTTCTACCACAGAATAATATAATATGCTTCTACTCGGATCTCCTTTGCAAGCTCCTGGCTCCACACTCTGATTTCGGTTTATATTCGAACTAATGTTATGCAAAAATATGAACATCTTTAATGATCATTTATTCCTGCAAAGTACCTTTTCATCCCACCATCTCGGAAAGAGTATTTTTACGCTTCGATATCTGAATGCAAAAGCCGTTATTATGCTCTTGAGGATAAAGTAAATTGAATTTAGAACATCGTGTGCACGTTAGTAAATATCACTCGTCTATGAAGTTTGTGAATTCAAAACATCATTTAAACCTATTTACTTCTACCTCTATGGTGCCGAATTTCCATACAACTGTTTTTAATTTGTTAAAAACTCACACTCGTAACCTTCTTGGTGTACTTTTTTAATTTGCTTTGCGCGCACCATTTTCTTTCACGTCATATTGTAATTCTTCGATTAAAAACAAGAAAATTGAAAATAAGTGAAAAACCTAAAATGAGTTATTCTAGTGACGAAGAAGTTAATTTGACGCCAACGGAATTGACTGAAACTGTTAAAAATGCGGAAATGAGCTTTCTCCCTCAACAATCACGCGAGAAGTATTTCATTTCCTCGCTGAGGTGGGATGAAAAGTTACGTGTTGCACTCGAGTGAAAAGATTTTTCACCTCGTGCTCTTTTTATTCCCTCGCTGACGCTCAGGATTCTCATTTTTGAACCACTCGCTGCGCTCATGATTCAATTTTAGAATCCTTCGCTTGCTCGGCCATCAAAATTGAGCACGCGGTTAAAAAACAACTTTTCACTCTTGTATAACAAATAACTATTTTTATACGACTGCCTGAAAAAAGGAGTATATTGTTTTCAGGGTTCATGTATGTATGTATGTAGGTATGTATGTATGTATGTATGTATGTATGTATGTATATATGTATAATATATGTATGTATGTATGTATGTGAGTTTGTATATTCCACCATAACTTCTATACGCCTGAGGCTAGTAAAATTTTTAAAAAAATTGATAGGGTGACCATGGTCCCGCATTAAATACTAAAGTTGAAAAAAAAACATTCGAAAATAAGATTAACTATATAATCATCATATAGAAAATGATGAGTAGATTCCAAAAATATGTAACACTATAGTTCAATATCCCGAGTAACACGGGCTATAAATTTTTGAAAAATGCAATACGGGCTACGGCAGAGCAGTCGTATTTTTTAATAATTTTAATTATATTCACTTGTTTACCCGACTGCGGAACGCACAGGGTTATGTGTTCATCAGTCTATATATGTTTGTATGTTCCTTGCAAGACAGCTACAGCCTAAACGCGTGGACCGATTTTGATGATTCTTGCACCAGTTTGTGCCGAATATATCATTAGAGTGTCACCGTGGAAGCCAAATTTGAGGAAAAACAAAATGGCGCCCTCTAGAAGCCATAATGTAAACAATTAAAAAATAAAAGTCGATGGACTATAGCAAATGGGGTATCGATGAAAAGGTCTTGCAAAATCATAGTTAGGTTTCCTTGATAATTTTCTCATTTTAACGATCATTTAGGATTTACGAGGTTTCAAATGTTTTATTCCTTTGTGTAACATTACAGAAAAAACGGCTGAACCGATTTCGATAGTAATTGCACTAATAGATTTGTTTTAGTCTTCCGAGTGTCACTACGGAGGCCGAATTTGAGAAAAACAAAATGGCGTCGACTAGAAGCCAATTAATAAATGAAAGTCGATAGGCTATAAGCAAGTGGGGTATCGTTAGATAGGTCTTATAAAATCACACCTAGGTTCCTTAAACCATTTTTCCGTTTAAATGATAATTTAGGATTTACGAGGTTTGAAAGGAAATGTTTAAAGTTCCTACTCATATCATCTTTAAGTATCTATCAAACTAGGTGGATTATCTCAAAAACCACTCAACCGATTTTAAAACATACATCACTTTAATTAATCTATGCTTATAGAAAGCTACATTATCAACAAGTAAAATACCTAAGCAATATTTTATTTCCAAACAAATTAGAGATCCTTACGAAAATTGCAATAATGTTAGTAAAGTCGGAAAAAAATATCTCATCTGAGAGCTTAAATCGTTAAAGTTGCTCGACAACAATGTATGGTGGAAACGTTCCTCTCAAAAAGTTCTAAAAAAAGTCCGCGATAGCCTATAACTATCTTTTATGGTTGACTCACAATAACCATTTTTATTATTTTCAAATTTGGTCTAAACAGTGTTTTACTTGCGAAGGTGTTTTTACCAACATAGTATTAATCGTTAATTCTTATCAAAATAAATATCTTACTCATATCAAGTATTTAATTTAGACAAAAATTACTTTACACCATTCAATTTAGAAGAATACCTATCTCATGAGATATCGTAGAAATACAGTAATCTTCAACAGAAAATGACGCGGCCGGCAGCGGATAGGTAAGGGTGAAGGTGGGGCGTACTCTCACATTTTACGGTAGTAACATATCATTGTAATACCAAAGCCATAAAAAGTCTCATAAAACTTGATGACTTGTACTCCTTCAATCGATCAATAAATAAATTCATCAATGCCACATGCAGCGCATATTCGACTAACGTAACTTCCGACTAACATTTTTAATGCCTATTAAAATATTGGTTCCGAGTCCACTTTAGCTATAAACTAAATACTACGTAAATAAATACGTCCACTACGTACTAAACACGTACAAATTGTGTTTTTGAAAATACTTAAAAATACTTTTTTGCACTGTCACGGGCATTTTCGTAAGTGGCCGACGTTCATTGCCGAGGTCTCGTGACGTCGATGCGATAGGACTCTCGAAAATAACTTTACCAAATTAATATTAGCGTTATTACATATGCAAATTTGATGATGGTTATGGTGATCACCAATCGTCATTACGAATAAATTAATCCGCTGCTTATTACTACTTCTTATACAAAATAATTATTAGTAGCTTTGATGCTACCACAGAATAGATAGCTATGCTATATGATATAATATTATTAAAATTTATCAAGGCGCAGTCGCACGTTAAGCTTAGATATTGGACGTGCGACTGCGCCTTGATAAATTTTATTAATACTAGTGGTTCGCCCCGAACTGAGACCTCGCGGTATCCATGAAACGAATAAAATTTTACAGAGCGCCATCTATTGACATCATTGTGAGGTTCTGTTAAAAATAGTGAACATTAAATAATTTACTTTCCTTATAATATTTATCTAATTTTAGTATTTGTTGTTCAAGTACAGGATATAATTCAAATAATTGAACAAGTTTCAGACTAAGCCTTTCAGAAAATATTGTAATAGTTAACTTTGACCATTAGCGCCATCTATTGACATCATTGTGAGGTTCTGTTAAAAATACTAAACCGCATTAAAAATCAATAATTTCGTTTCCTTATAATATTTATGTAATTTTAGTATTTGTTGTTCAAGTACAGGATATAATTCAAATAATTGTTCAAGTTTCAGTCTTAGCCTTTCAGAAAATTGAGAGTTCCGAGTTCAACTTTGGACGATAGAAAATCTCCACTTTGAGAGCCCCCCATTTCGTCAATTTTAGGGGAAAAATTAAAAAATATATATTTTCAGACTCTATTTCTAACTATGTATCTTTAAAATGATATACCGCACCCCTATGTAACGCTATAAAAAAATTTTTACTTCGCATTCGCCTCTATGAGAGCCCCCCTGAAATAAAGATTTTTATAACTTTTTAAGCCATATTCGGCTGGAGGCCATCGGTTTATATGTATAATATTAAAATTTGAAGTAATTACGTTCAGAAGTTATAGGGCTCTGACAGACGGACGGACGCACGGACAAGTGCAAATTCACTCAAGTAGACTCAGAGACCTTCGCTTCGCTCGGTCGATTATACGATTTAAATTGATAATCATGAAATACTTCAATTCATGTCTTGTTTTATACTTTTTGGTATCCAAGCAGTCGGGTTTTTTGTTCTTTTTAAATTACTTTTTTTATTGGGCAGTCGTGTACTAAAAAATCTCCCTCGAATGGAAGTAGGTACGGCTACCACTGCTACTACGTAACGATACCACAGTCATTAATTACCTTTGGAATCTTATTCACATTTCTATTAAATGATCTTTTTGGTGAATCACCGGATATTGAACTATAGCGTTATATATTTTTGGAATCTACTCATCATTTTCTAGATGATGATTAAATAGTTAATCTTTTTTCGAATATTTTTATTCAACTTTAGTCTTTATTGCGGAATCGAAGTCAGTTTTTTGGAAAGAATTTTTATTAAAACGCTTAATAGTTATTTGTTATACAAGAGTGAAAAGTTGTTTTTTAACCGCGTGCTCAATTTTGATGACCGAGCAAGCGAAGGATTCTAAAATTGAATCACGAGCGCAGCGAGTGGTTCAAAAATTAGAATCCTGAGCGTCAGCGAGGGAATCAAAAGAGCACGAGGTGAAAAATCTTTTCACTCGAGTGCAACACGTAACTTTTCATCCCACCTCAGCGAGGAAATGACATGATGTGAGCATGACATGACGTGACGTGAAAGAAAATGGTGCGCGCAAAGCAAATTAAAAAAGTACACCAAGAAGGTTACGAGTGTAAATTTTTAACAAATTAAAAAAGGGTTGTATGGAAATTCGGCACCATAGAGGTAGAAGTAAATAGGTTTTAATGATGTTTTGAATTCACAAACTTCATAGACGAGTGATATTTACTAACGTGCACACGATGTTCTAAATTCAATTTACTTTATCCTCAAGAGGATAATAACGGCTTTTGCATTCAGATATCGAAGATTAAAAATACTCTTTCCGAGATGGTGGGATGAAAATGTAATTAAACAGTGTTGGGCTCTTAGCGCCATAGGTTTACCTACTTAGGTAAAATAAAAGTACCTACCCATAAATATCAAATAGGTACACCTACTTTACCTTAAGTATACATAAAGCAATTTAATATATGTACTTAATAGTAGCGACGATGATGATTATTGCTTGATAGAATGATGTATTAGCGGGGACTCCAAGGATGTTAAATACCTACCATTTCGTGTTATTTGACTAATTGTACCTATTTTAGCAATTCGTATTTCTGTGTCTAACGACCGCGTGAGACCGTGAGTATGACCGTATAATATGAGATATTATATGTACCTACCTAATCATTTCATGGTTTACGATACATACACACACGCACCCTGCACCCACAAACACATACATACCTATTACACACAAAATTCTCACCCAACCCACCTCGATAAGGTAGGTAATAATTATAAGTACCTATGTGTTGGTTCGAGATAACACACACTTACGTCATTTGTGTGTGAGCGGCAGCGCAATATGTTATATGAAGCTGCAGTAGGTAGGTACTTCAAACTATAGATAGATATATTATGACTTTTTATGATTATTGGGATGCGTGCGCGTTCCTTTGAACAGCTAAGTGGGCCACCATATTTTTGTACAATATTTCCTGAAATGTAGGGGGAATACAGCAATGTAGGGGAAACAATAGGTACATGTATTAAATAAGTTGTCAAAGGTTCTTTGATATGAGTACCTATGAGAATTCTTAGACACAAAAACTATGTTCCTACTTTCTATTTGTTCACGAATGATTGTAATAGGCAATAATTAATTAACAATTATTGACTTACTTCTGTAAGCACGTCATATTGTGAATTGTTTTCGTGGACAAATAAAATTATGATCTATCTATCTATCTATTATAGGTCTGAGAAGAGCCAAGATTGAGCGCAATCCACACACGTAACACGTTCATGGTGCGGTCTATAAAGAGTTGTGCCTTGCGCAGTGCCGAATGAACATTCCAAAGCAGTTTCGACCGGTTAGAAGCCGCGCCGCTTCCCCCGCCATTTGGTTTTAAATATGAAGCGGTTCTTTGAATAACAACAAAAATTCTTGCGGTTAGCGCTTCGTCCGTAGTGGATTTTATAATAATAATAATTTATCAAGATATTATATTAACTATATTTTATTTCACAATATGACGTGCTTACAGAAGTAAGTCAATAATTGTTAATTACCTACCTAATTATTGCCTATTACAATCATTCGTTTACAAATAGAAAGTAGGTAGGTACTTAGTTTTTGTGTCTAAGAATTCTCATACTCATAATTATTTATCAATGCAATTGTATAATTGCATTGATAAATAATTGTCTTATCAATGCAATTGTTTAATTGCATTGATAAATTAACTGTCAAGAATATTTGCAATTGAATCTTAAATACCTATTATAAAAAGTGAATAGGTAAAAATTTTATGCTAAGCCTGGTTATAGACGCCATAATAAATTTTATCATCCATACTTATAATATTATAAATGTAAAAGTGTGTCTGTCTGTCTGTCTGCTACGCTATAACGGCCAATCTTTTCAACCGATTTTGACGATAGGTACCTATAGAATTTATAGAGGTAGTTTTCTTCCTGGAAAAGACAAAGGCTACTTTTTAGCCTCAAAACTAAAGAGTTCACCTGAATTTAATGACCTCCGTGGAGCAGTGTTGAGCGCTGTTGTCTTAACGTGCGGAGGTCCCGGGTTCGATCCCTGGCAGGGTTAATTTGGAAATTTATACCTAATTTCTGAATTTTGCCTGGTCTGGCCGCGTGAGAGGCTTCGGCAGAAGCTAGTTACCAGTCACCTCACCGGCAAAGATGTGCCTCCAAGCGATTTAGCGTTCCGGTACGATACCCTGTCGAAACCGATAGGGGTATGGGTTTCATCTAGTAGGTACTGTATACTGTAATGAAGTTTGCATTGCTCATTTCAAATTGGGTAAATTATCGCCGAGGTAAGATACCTACTATGCAAGTTTACTTTATATTACAGACTGTTTACTGTGTGTGTATGTGTGTGCGTGTGTGTGTTTGTGTGTGTGTGTGAACGGTACAACGCGTTCTGAGTTGCGCGTCGGTGCCTGGGTCGATACTCGATACTGGGGTCTAGTGGTTCATACTTCATACTTCATAGTCAGTTCATAGTCTTATTCATATTAAAATATACCTAATGAAAACTGCTGCGGTAGAGGCACACGAGTATATATCCGACTCATACTCGTACACGTACTCTGTGGTAGAGGCCAGGGGATTACTGTTTATGCTATTTCTGCAGGGATTCATTCGTTGTGCGTTTTATGTAGGTATAGGTATGAACCACGAAAAATGTGCTTCTGATATCAAAAATTGAATATTTGATAATACTTATTCTTAGCTGGTTTACGATTCTTGTAAAGGTTGTTTCATCAATTCTGTGCATCGGTTAGTGCTTGAATTAAATTAAAATTCGAGCAAGTAATATTTACGCCGTTCTCTAAAGTTTATAATAGAGACAAACGTTGAGACGTTAAAGTTTGAGTATGTGACCCCCTATGATATTATAAAAACATTTAAATCTTTACAATGCAAAAAAACGGGAGATCTATGGGGGATATCAGTGAAAATTATCTGCAATGTTATTGATGTCATTGCGCCATATCTTGCTCAAATTTTTAATGAGTCTGTGGATTTGGGATCTTTTCCTGACCTCATGAAATGTAGTAAATTGATTCCTCTTTTTAAATCAGGTAGCAAAAGTGATCCAAATAATTACAGACCAATTTCAATTTTGCCAACCCTAAGCAAGATATTTGAAAAAATGATGCTCAACCAACTGCTCCGGCATTTTAATTTAAATAAATTACTTCACTCCGAGCAGTATGGTTTTACGAAAGGTCGATCAACAATCGATGCGGGCGCGGCGCTGTTAAAACATATATTTGATGCTTGGGAGAACTCACAGAATGCTATTGGTATTTTCTGTGATTTGTCTAAGGCATTCGACTGTGTTGAACACGAGACACTGTTGACCAAATTGAGCCACTATGGAATCAAAGACACTGCACTTAGTCTCATTGCATCATATCTTAGTGACCGTATTCAGACGGTATGTGTAAACAATGTGAAATCATCCGGATCAGCCTCGTTAATGGGTGTCCCACAAGGCTCCATTCTGGGTCCCTTCATGTTCTTGGTATATATAAATGATTTACCATATTTTGTCCAGGATACTTGTGATATTGTGCTATTTGCCGATGATACGTCTTTAATTTTTAAAGTCGATAGAAATAAGGATGATTTTGACGACGTAAATGGTGCCATTTCCCAGGTCACTCACTGGTTTACTGTAAATAACTTACTTTTAAATGCAAAAAAAAACTAAGTGTGTTGAGTTCGCACTGCCCAATACCAAGAATATACGTAACATTAATCTAGTGGTAAATAATGATATGTTAAAAATAGAAGAGGCCACCGTGTTCTTGGGGGTGACCTTAGATGCTAAGCTTCAATGGGGCACCCATATATCAAATCTAGCTGGTAAACTCAGTTCTGCTGCTTACGCTGTCAGAAAGATTCGGCAGTTAACAGACGTTGAAACTGCAAAGATTGTATATTTTGCTTATTTTCATAGTATTATGTCTTACGGAATCTTGCTATGGGGTAAAGCGGCAGATATTCAAAAAATATTTGTATTACAAAAAAGGGCAATACGTGCAATTTATAATTTAAAACCACGTGAATCCCTTAGGGAGAGATTCAAGGAAATAGGTATTCTTACAGTAGCCTCGCAGTATATTTACAGTAATCTAATTTTTGTAAAACAACACATTCAGAATTACAAAAGAATATGTGATCTGCATGATAGGCCGACTGGAAACCGCCATAGGCTCGTGACTCCATCGCTCCGCCTCAAGAAAGTCCGAAGGTCGTTCGTGGGAATGAGCATACTATTCTTTAACAAAATTCCTCAACCTATTATAAACTTGCCTTTACACAAGTTTAAGAAGTCCATTAAAAAAATGCTCCTGAAAAAAGCTTATTATACTGTCGAAGATTATATTAATGATAAAGGCGCGTGGATTTGACTCGCTCCAGCAAGTTACTTATGTATCTGTTTAAGTTGTGTGTATGTGTATGTAGATTATTGCAATTATTGTAAACATACCATATACTTTTTCAAAAGAGCAACCACCGAGTTTCTTGCTGGTTCTTCTCGGTAGGAACGGCATTCCGAACCAGTGGTAGATTCATTTGACTATTCATAAGCACTTGTAAAAAGTCTATTTGATAAAAAAACATTTGAATTTGAATTTGTATTTAAAAATCTAAATTCTTAAATAGGTAGGTACGTAAAACTTCATCGATTCTACTGCAGCATGGCACAGTTAGTACCCAGATGCTGTCAGCATTGCCCTTTGAATGAAAGATCAAACTTGATCTTTGATCAAGGTAGCTGCCAGCTCTTGAATTCCCGGTAGACTCGATAATCCTTTTTGAAGTTCATCAAAAAACTCTCGAACCTCATGGCCCTTGGGCCTCCCCACCCTCCACCCGAAACTTACAAAATATGTATATGAAATATCCATCGAGGTTCTCATTTTAGAGAGAAACTGTGAAGACAATAACGGTATTTTTGGCATTTTGATAAAACAGTTCTCCAAAATATTTTCTAGACAAGATATTGTCTCTCTAGTAGTCAAAAGTAGCCTATACCACGCTCCAGGTCCTCAACTACCCGTGCAAAATACCCGTTGCTCTGTTGCGGCTTGATTGAAGGACCAACTCTCTATTTCACCCCTTTGGGGGTAGAATTTTCAAAAACTGAAACACATATTTCTCTGTTTTTAACCTGTAGCTCACATACCAAGTTTCATGGCTATAACTTGAGAAATGAAGGACTTTCATACAAACTTCCAACCCCCATTTTACTCCTTCGAGGGTGAAATTTTGAAAAACTGTGTCATACGTACTTCTTTATTTTGTACCGAAAGTCAAAATACCAAGTTTTGTTGAAAATGAAGGACTTATACCAACTTTCATTCCCTATGTCACCCCTTTGGAGGTCGAATTTTCAAAAACTGTGAAACATGTATTTCTTCATTTTCAACCCGCAGCTCATATACCAAGTTTTATGGCCATAACTTGAGAAATGAAGAACTTTCATACAAACTTTCAACCCCTATTTTACCCCTTTGAGGGTGGAATTTTGAAAACCTGTGAAACACGTACTTCTTTATTTTTAACCGTTATCTCACATACCAAGTTTCTTAGCTATAACTTGAAAAATGAAGGACTTTCATACAAACTTCCAACCCCTATTTTACCCCTTTGGGGGTAGAATTTTGAAAAACTGTGACACACGTAACTCTTTATTTTTTACCGTTAGCCAAAATACCAAGTTTTGTTGATATAACTTGTAAAATACCTTGAGATATGAAGGCCTTTGATACCAACTTTCATCCCCCATTTCACCCCTTGGAGGTTGAATTTTCAAAAACTGTGAAATACGTATTTCTTAATTTTCAACTCGCAGCTCATATTCGTTTCATGGCTATAGCTTTCATAAAAAAATTCAACCCCTATTTTGCCACTTTAGGGGTTGAATTTTGAAAAACTGTGACACACCATACTGCCAACGCTTAAAGTCATATTGTTTCATTATTGCTAACTATCGTGTCTTAGAATTATTATAATCCTTATATCAGGGAACGCCAAGGTGATAATTCTTTATTTTTGAACGAAAGCCAAAATACCAAGTTTCGTTTATATAACTTGAGAATATCTTGAGAAATGAAGGACTTTCATGCAAACTCTCATCCCCTATTTCACACCTTCGGGGGTAGAATTTTTAAAAACTGTGAAATACCTATTTCTTCATTTTCAACCAGTAGCTCGTATACCAAGTTTCATGGATATAACTTGAGAAATGAAGGACTTTCATACAAACTTTCACCCCATATTTCATCCCCTTAAGGATGGAATTTTGAAAAATCCTTCCTTAGTGAGCGCATACGTCACCAAAAGAAACCTACTGTCAAAATTTCAAATTTCTAACCCCAGTGGTTTAGGCTGTGCGTTGATCCCTTAACGATTTTATACATACACTAGCGGTCGCCCGCGACTTCGTCTGCGTACAATTCTGATTTCTATGAAATTTTATCGCTGGCTCGTGACTTCATTCGCGTGGTATAAGTTTGTTTTCCCACAGGCACTCCTTAATTTTCCGGGATAAAAAGTAGCCTATACCTTTCTCCAGGTCCTCAAATACCCGTGCAAAATACCTGTTGCTCCGTTGCGGCGTGATTGAAGGACCAACTCTCTATTTCACCCCTTTGGGGGTAGAATTTTCAAAAACTGTGAAACACACATTTCTTTGTTTTTAACCAGTAGCTCACATACCAAGTTTCATGGCTATAACTTGAGAAATGAAGAATTTTCATACAAACTTCCAACCCCTATTTTACCCCTATGGGGGTGAAATTTTGAAAAACTGTGAGATACGTAAAATACCAAGTTTCGTTGAAATAAATTGTAAAATATCTTGAGAAATGTAGGCCTTTCATACCAACTTTCATCCCCTATTTCACCCCTTTGGGGTCGAATTTTCAAAAACTCTGAAACATGTGTTTCTTCATTTTCAACCCGCAACTCATATACCAAGTTTCATGGCTATAACTTGAGAAATGAAGGACTTTTATACAAACTTAAACCCCTATTTTACCCGTTTGGGGGTGGAATTTTGGAAAATTGTGAAACACGTATTTCTTTATTTTTAACCAGCAGCTCACATACTAAGTTTCTTGGCTATAGCTTGAGAAATGAAGGACTTTCATACAAATTTCCAATCCCTATTTTACCCCATCGGGGGTGGAATTTTTAAAAACTGTGACACCCTTACTACTTTATTTTTTACCGAAAGCCAAAATACCAAGTTCTGTTGATATAACTTGTAAAGTACCTTGAGAAATGAAGGCCTTTCATACCAACTTTCATCCCCTATTTCACCCTTTTGGGGGTCGAATTTTAAAAAACTGTGAAACACATATTTTTTTATTTTTAACCGGTAGCTCACATCACATACCAAGTTTCTTGGCTATAACTTGAGAAATGAAGGACTTTCATACAAACTTACAAGTTACAACCCCTATTTTACCCCTTCGGGGGTAGAATTTTTTAAAACTGTGAAACACGCATTTCCTAATTTTCAACCAGTAGCTCGTATACCTACCAAGTTTCATGGATATAACTTGAGAAATTACGGACTTTCATACAAACTTTCGACCCCTATTTCACCCCCTTAGGGGTGGAATTTTGAAAAATCCTTCCTTAGTGAGCGCCTAGGTCACAAAAGGAACCTACTGTCAAAATTTCAAGTTTCTAACCCCAGCGGTTTAGGCTGTGCGTTGATTAGATAACGATTATATATATATATATATTTATATAGGTATATATATATATATATATATATATATATATATATATATATATATATATAGATAGATAGATTAAAAAATACGACTGCTCTGCCGTAGCCCACATTGAATTTTTCAAAAAATTTATAGCCCGTGTCACTCTGGATATTGTAAGGATTCTAAGTTTCTAACGTTACCCCATACCTACATGCAAATCTGTTTAGACATTTAGAAGTTATACATTCATCAATATCACACAAAAACGATACCTACTAGTGACGCATTGAGTCACCGTAGTTATATTCTGAGCGAACGGGCGCGATCGCTTGCTCAAAACCCATTTGATATTGTACGACTATTATTATTACCAGCCAGCGCTCTGTTTGCCTACCTGAGTCGAGCGAGCGAGGTCATCACGGACTTAAACTCCGTTCCGATACTAATGATTCCGCAGCCGACGACGGGGATTTCGTCGTAAATAGCGCTGCAAATAGAAAGTATAGAAAGAGACAGAGACATAGTAAGGTAATGTGTGTGATAGGGACAACGAATCAGACAACCGCCTAGGATTTTGCCAGGCGGCCAATGCTGGCATTGCGCCATACTGGCATTGGCATCTGTGTCTGTTCTGTGCCTGCTTGCCTGTGAGTGAGCGAAACAGAATTTTATAAGCTTACTGGCTCAGTGGCCCAGCCTAGATAGGAGCGGAGAGTGGTCGATCGGGTATTCGGCGTCAAGCCTAGAATATAAAAAAAATATTGTTATTCCAATTACAATCATTGCAATTTGCATAATTTAATTACAATAATTGTAATATTATAAAAACTACGTGTCATTGTTACTGTCTTATAATACGCGCTTGGTTTGTGCTTTTTCGTATCGTATCGGTGCGCTGTTGTTCTTGGCGTTTATTTAGCCGGCCATTTTGTATTTTCATTTTTCATGCAAGGCAAGTTTACGCAGAGACTGAAGTTCGACGAAAACTGGATTTCTCTCATAAATAAAAACTTTTGAGGAGTTGATTGTAACCGGTAACGAGTTTAATCCTTGTGTTTTGATTTGTGGACGAATTATTGTTTTGGTACGACATCTGTGATTGTGTATGTGAATTTGGCTGACCCTGCAGATTCGCAAATATATAAAACGGCAGCTAAAACTGACTGAAATTCTTGATGTTATTATGTAAAATGAGAGTAAGTTATTCATTATATTTCGTATATATTATTAATTAACTTTCGTATATATTATTATTAATTAATATACAGTTCTAAACAGGTTCAAAATTGAAGCATGACTGATAAATAATCTTTTGGTGTGTGAATGCTTTCAATAGTTTTGATTTCTTTCTGATATTTTCTGCTGTTACCTGACCTTTTTTGAATATTGTTGCATTGTAAAGAATATTGTTGCATTAAAGAAAAGTTAATCAATTCATAGGAAACGTTTAATAACATTCATTTTTAAATGGTACTTACTTAATATGTAGGTAAGCATCTAAGTAGTTCAGTACAAGTTTAGTTTACAAACAAAGTTTCAACTTTCAACTTACTTATGTACCTACTTACCCACTTACCTAATATCTTTAGTTTTTATTATATTAGGTAGTACTTCTTGTCTAGACTTTTTGTTTTATGTACTTACTTATTATTTTTTGTTTGCTGTTTGTGGACTTTTTATTAGGTACCTAAGTAAGTATGTAGGTACACTTAGCTATTTACCTGTGACTAAATTTATAGATAAAGAGATGGCTGCACTATTATGTGTGGATATATTACTGAGGTCAATGATGATATTATATAATATTAAAAAGCTGAGGTACATCAAAATAATTTATTGCTTTAACTAAAGCAGTTTGTGGTTTCCTCATAATAGGCATTAGTTCTGTTTAATACTTAAGTACCAACTTAAGTAATACCTAAGGTTCCATGTTGAATCATTTTTATAATTATCTGAATCTTATAAGTACTTAAGTACTCAAGTTATGATTAAGTATTTAACCTTAATATAACCACCACACAGGTGCAGCACTTAATGGGCTGCAGTCTTATTTCAGAAAAAAAATTTTGGTTCCCCAAACATCAAACGGAACCAGACACATCTATGTCAGTAAAAATGATGTATTATCGCTTACCTTCTGGGGCCGGTGGTCGTGGTTGATAATATAAATCTGAAACAGATAAAAACAACATTTACTTGTCATTCATTTTCACAGCCTCATTGTTATCATATAGACCTTTCAGGTTATTAATTTGACAATATTTACCAAGCATAACCTAATCCAGATGCTATTAATAAGGATGATAAAAATAGGTTTATCTCTTTTCCTCTTATGATTACAGTCACTCGAGAGAAAAGGTCGAATAACCTTCTTAGTCAAACAACGATTTACAGAGCTTAGTTTGACCAGTTTTCTTTTTTTTTCAAAATACTTTAGTAAATACTTACTGAGTTAATTATTATCTGGGTTAAAAATTATCATAGCATCCAAATGGCTGGAGATTTTGTTGAAAATTAAGTATATATTAACAACAAGAAAAGGGTTAATGTTTTAGTGTAGTTATTTTACATTTTGAAACTACTTACTTAATATAGTTTATTTTTCTTATCCACTACAAGACATACTTCACTTTTCAAGTAACAGGTAGACGAAAATGACGTTGTTAGTTGTTTTGCATTACTTACTAAAGAATTTGTAAAATGAAACAAAATTTTTTAAATTTTTTTTACCCTTATCCCTGCAGTGTTTCCTATAGTAAAATGCAACTTTTTAAATCTTAAGTAAGTAATTAATTATTTTGTCTCAGAGATTTGTGTACTGCTAATATGCTACTGACTACAAACCATAGTATAGTACCTAAGTTTTTATACTAACCTAATAATGCATTATTTAATTGTACATAATCTCTGAGCTTAACTTGATATAATTCTTTTGCTTATACAGCTTTTGATATGATGGTATTAGTGCTAAATTACCATAATGCACCTTGCTAATGTTGGATAGAAATTATACACAGCCTTCTTTGTCTTTATGATAACAAGCAGTATAAAAAAATCTTGTATTTTTAGGGTTCCATAGCCAAATTTGGCAAAAACGGAACCCTTAGGTATAGATTCGTCATGTCTGTCTGTCTGTCTGTCTGTCCGTCCGTATGTCTGTCACAGCCACTTTTTTCCGAAACTTTAAGAACTATACTGTTGAAAGTTGGTTAGTAGATGTATTCTGTGAACTGCATTAAGATTGTCTTTCAAAAATAGAAAAAAAACAATAAATTTTGGGGGTTCCCATTCTTAGAACTGAAACTCAAAATTTTTTTTTTCATCTAACCCATACGTTGTTGTATCTATGGATAGGTCTTCAAAAATGATATTGAGGTTTGTAATATAATTTTTTTCTAAACTTAATTAGTTTGCGCGAGAGACACTTCCAAAGTGGTAAAATGTGTGTCCCCCCCCCCCCCCTGTAACTTCTAAAATAAGAGAATGATAAAACTAAAAAAAATATATGATGTACATTACCATGACCGAAAATTGGTTTGAACGAGATCTAGTTAGTAGTTTTTTTTAATACGTCATAAATCGTAAACCGCAATTTACCTTTCATTCAATCAACTCAAATATTTAAAAAAAACATAGGTTTGTACGGAACCCTCGGTGCGCGAGTCCGACTCGCACTTGGCCGGTTTTTTTTGTATCAGTCCATACTCCATGGAAAATGTACAGCCATCTCTGTGACTATATCTGAACTAAACAAATTATGATCTGTAAAACCACAAAAATTTTCTTTGGTAGTATTGCATTAAGTTAATTGTTTTCAGGTTAATCATGAGCACAAAGATTGAGTCTGAATTCCCATCATCAACACCAAACGATGAGTCAGGTTTGTTTTTATTTTCATTTTATTTTCACAGTTCACTTACCTACTTTAACATTTTCAGTTAATCTTTCATTGAAGAGATTTTTTATCACACTAAAGTTTAAATTTCATATTTGTTCATAAAGTATAAATATAATTCAGACTTGCGAATAATATCATTTAAATCGACTGGGTATTCAAGTATTGCTCAATATATTTCAACATTGGCATTTGTTCAATATTAATTTGTCACTTACTTTGGACCCATTGTTTAATTAATCTACAGTTTCAGTATACAGTCACATTGCTTTGCAATAATTACGTCATAAGCTTTTTGAGCCCTGTATCTACTTAGTTATAACTAAAGAACTTGTAACTTAGTAACTAACTATTCACATAAATGTCTTATCTGCATGGCAAGTCATAGTTTTTATACATAATATTATATTATGCGCTAGCACCTGTTTGTGCATCTTGTGTTATCAACTTAAGATGAGAAAGTGTGTCTGTTTGTTCATTATCTTTTCATGGCTTAAGTGCAGCTTGCGACCGCAACCTAAAAAATGTAAAGGCAGCAGGATACACATAAAACACTTTTTATTCTGAGAAAACTAGGAGTCTTAATTGTTTGTGGATCCTCCTTTTTTTTTTTTTTTATCGCTGGGAAATGCGTTTAGGCATCCCTCCCGGAAGCAGGCAGTATGAAACTACGATGCTTCCGAGAGGGTATGTGGGACTCACTGGCACTCCAGAATACCCACTAAAACCCAGCGGCGCTCCTGCGCATCGCCTTAAGGCTGGGTTACGGGAACACTTGCGCAATCATCCGCGACCCAGCCAGCGACATCCGCCCAGGCGGATCCTCCCCCGGGGGCATGCTGCCCCGACTCCCCCTTGCATTCCTCCGCGACTGAGGCTCGACGGGCGACAACGACGACGACGACGGGTCGGCCGCCCGGAGCCCTCGTCAGGGTGAAACTCTCCCGGAAGCGGAAGCGTTCCCGCCCCCTTCGGTTATTTTTTAATGAGGTTTTCTTCCTCGCGGTGCAGCTTCCGGCAACTACCGGGCGTTCCCGCCCCCCGCCCCCCTGGGTTCCTCCACTGTGCCCTCAGCTAATCAGAGGGACACGCGGAGAACCTCCCCCACCCCCCGCCAGGTTATTAGCCATGGCTAACAATATCCCATAACGAGAAATTATTAGCCATGTTACCGCTGGCTGAGTTACGGGAACACTTGCGCAATCATCCACGACCCAGCCAGCGATATCCGCCCAGGCGGATCCTCCCCCGGGGGCATGCTGCCCCGACTCCCCCTTGCGTTCCACCGCGACTGAGGCTCGACGGGCGACAACGACGACGACGACGACGACGGGTCGGCCGCCCGGAGCCCTCGTCAGGGTGGAAGTCTCCGGTCTTGCGCACGCCTCCTGCGCCCGGCCCTTCGGCGACGGAGAGGGTCCGCGTTGGCGTCTGCCTCACGCAGCCGTTCCGCTGCCTCCTTCTGGGTCATCACCTCCTCGCAGAAGGAGGCGACGGCGTTCCAGGACTCTTCGCTGCCCACCATTGCTCGGACGACGGTGGGCAGCGAGAGGTCCGGCCCCACCACTGCCGCGAGTGCGGCGCGCTGGGGCGCCCACTCGGCGCACGATTCCAGCGTGTGTTGCGCCGTGTCCTCCGCGTGGCCGCACTCGTGGCACACCTCGGTGGGCTCCCGTCTCGCCACTCCGCACAGGTATCTCCCGAAGCAGCCGTGCCCCGAGAGAACCTGCACGAGGTGGAAGGAGAGGGCCCCGTGCGTCCGGCCGGTCCAGAGCTCCAGGACGGGCATCGCCTCGATCGTCCGCCTGCCGGCAGTCGGCGCCAGAAGTCGGTTCCGCCAATGAGCGGCGAGATCGGCCTCCGCCAGCCGCCGCCAGGCGCGATCCTGCGCCGGCGTAGGGTGTTCCCCCCGTATGCGGGGATCCACCCTACGCCAATACGCCGCCGAGAGCACTTCGGCGTCTAAATCCCAGGGCGGCGTCCCCGCCAACACACAGGCCGCCTCGTGCGATACGGTCCGATAGCCCCGTATCACTCTGACCGCCATGACCCTCTGCGGTCTCCGCAGCAGGGCCCGAGTTTGGGGGGTCAGAGTGTCCGACCATACGGGCGCCCCATAGAGCGCCATGGACCTCACGACGCCCGCGTAAAGGCGGCGACACCGCGAGCTCGGTCCGCCCAAATTTGGCAGGAGCCGGCTCAGGGCTCCGGCGGCCCCCACGAGCTTCGGGACGAGACGCCGAAAGTGCTCCTCAAATGCAAGCCCAGTACAGCAATGCAAGAGCCCAGGCGCGGCCAGGGATGCCATCGGGACCCGGGGCGGTGTTTTTCGCACGCATGCGCATCACCGCCGCCGCCAACTCTCCCTCCGTGACCGGGGGCGCGACCGGGCTCCGGTTTCCCTCGAGAGGAGGCGCCATGCGAGGCGCTCCGTGGTCGGCCCTTTCGGGGAACAGGGTCGCGACCACCGACTCTACAACGAGGGGCTCGAGACTCGATGTTATTGGAGGGGCCGAGGGTCGGAGCTTTTTCCGGACCGCCTTGTAAGGCCTTCCAAACGGGTCCCCATCCAGAGTCTCGAGCATCTCCTCGTGCGCCAGATCCATGGCCGTACCGATGGCCTCGCGCAGCGCTCTCACAGCGTCCCTGTAGAGGGAGTAGAGCCGCTCCTCCTCCGTCGGGTCCCGTCTCCTCCGCCGGCGGCATCGGGTGTATTGGCGTCTCGCTCCCACGATCGATCTGCGCAGCAGCGTGAGCTCTTCGGACCACCAATACACCGCTCTCCTCGAGGGGATGGAATGCACCCTCGGCATCGCCCCGTCGCAAACGCTCGTCATCGCCTCGCCGAGACGCGCCGCTTCCGCTTCCACACCGCCCAGGCCGCCCTCTCGGGGCGCAGAGAACCAGGCCTCGACGAGGGCAGCCTCGACCAGGAAGTCCCGGTCCATGCGTTTCAGAGACCAACGAGGACCGGGAGGCGAGGGCCGAGTCGCATCGCCCGCAGTAACCGCGCTCGCAGAGACGGCGAACCTGATGTAGGGGTGGTCCGCCAGTGTCTCCACGTCCTCCATCACCCTCCAGCCCCGGAGGCGGCGCGCCAGAGTGGCATCAGCGAAGGTGACGTCCACGACGGACGTCGTCCGTACGCAGGTGTGGACCGACCCTCGGTTGAGGACCGCGAGGCCGGTCGCCGTCACCCACTCCACGAGCTCCCGCCCCCCAGGGGCCGTCGCTGGACACCCCCACGCCAGGTCTCCAGCGACGAGCACGCGGCCGGAGCGACTCCTGCCGATCAGAACGCCGACTTCGTCCAGGAACTGTTCGAAATCGGCGAGACTCCGATTCGGCGAGAAGTACACCCCGACGATCAGGATGTCGCCCACCACGGCAGAGACATACATATCCCCGACCTCGGACTACGTCGACGAAGGCCGGGGAACCCACCACGGGACGGGACGTCAGCGCCACCACTCCGTCCCTGTCTCCCACCCAATCATCCCCGGTTGGGACGCGATAGGGCTCGGCGACCACGGCAACGTGGATCGACCACTCCGCCATGCTCTGAAACAACAGGTCCTGAGCTCTGGCGCAGTGATTGATGTTTGCCTGGAGGAGGTTCAGGTCCATCACTGGTCCGTAGCCATTGGAACCTCCTCTGCCCCTCGCGGCGCCTCCGCTTGCTGGGTTGAGGGAGAAGGCCTGTCGCCGCTCCCTCCTCCCTTCTTCCCTTTAGGCGGGGGCACGCAGGTTGTGGATCCTCCTACTCTAAGTGTGTGTTCCCACAAACTTATCTGACCCGGTGGCCAAAATTGGAACTAATGTTTATGCCTGTTTTATTTTTTGTTTTTTATTTTATATTTCCATAAATACTAGACTGACACTGTGACTGGGTCAGATAAGTTTTTCGGAATAGTCCGGTCCGGTTTGATTGTCAAAGTAAAAACAACTGGACCAATTGAAAAGAAACTTACGTACTTAAATAATAGATCGATTTGGGTACAGAACCCTAAAAAAGAATATATTTGGTACTTACTTAATTTAAATTAATTAATAATTATTATATATTATTTGAGTAAAAGATGGGCCGTGAAAGCGTAGCAGACAGACGAACACACGGACAGACAGACACACTTTCGCATTTATAATATTATCATGGATTTGGAATTATAAATGAAATTAAAGACAATGATTTTTCTCAATCTTTACTATGAAAAGGTTTCACCGTCTTTTGATTTTGTGTTTTTAATTTTCTATAACTATTTATTTCAGATGGTGAGGAAGCATGTGATACCCTAGATGCCAATGATCAAGCCGAAGAGGATGATCAGCAGCAAGAAGAGCATCAGGAAGTTCTAGAGCCTGTAAAAACAGATGTTGCTGCTTTATTAGCACGACTGCAATCTACTGGAGCATTACTCAAAAAGCCGAAGCAGGAATATCACTGTTTCGACTGTGATATTGATTTTGACGACTGGCTAGATCTAGAAAAACATCTTATAACCCACATATCCTTGCCCTCTGTGGTAGTAGACAAGCTGCCGTCCGACGACGAAGACCTGCCTCCTTCTGGAGATGAAAATTGGTCAGATGAAGAGGAAGCACCAGCGCAGCCTAAGCCTGGTGCGGCAAAAACGCCCCAAAAGATAGATATATCGCAAATATTAAACAAGACAGGCCTTACCTTAAAAAAACCGACTACGGAACCAAATAACTCTGATTCAGCCTTAAACAAGTTAAGTGGATTAGGTTTTACAATAAAGAAAAATTCAACTCCAATCAAAAAAGAGAAACCAGATAATGAACCTGAAAAACAAAATGATGTTATGCAAAAATTGGGTAGGCTTGGTGGTATAAAACTTAAGCTGAAATCAGATGGAAATAATACAAATTCATTTAAAGTAGTGAATGGTCTTAAAGATTTTAAGGCTTCTGACGATGAAGATGTAGGAAGTGGAAATGAAGAAGACGGAGATAATGATGGAGAAAATGATTCTGATGAACACGAAAATCAGAACAAGAGACAGAGTTCCGATAGCAATGACTCCGGTAAAGTTGAAAAGAAGATAACTAATTTACCTAAAGGTATCCAAGCAAAACTTATACCAAAAAAGGAACCAGTTAATGATCCACCTAAATTAACTCCACTTAAGGTAGAACAAGAAGAAGTACCAAAAGCCAAACCAGGGAGGCCTGCAGTTAAACAAACACCAAAAAGGGGAGCCAGCAATCTTGTAGCCTCGAAAGAACCTACAAAATCGAACCCTCCTGCAATAAGAAGACAGTCTCAAATAGAACAAAAAGAACCATCACCAGTAGCCACACCTGAAAGACGAAAATCAAACGAACGAGTGGATAATGTTGTAGTGAAGCAAGAAGTCACAGAAAATGTTAGTGGAGAGCCACAGACTAGTAACTTACCACTATTTTCAGGTCAAATTAAATCAGAAAGATCTACTCCTCCATTTTCTGAAAGGCTCACACCTGTATTAACAAGTGTTAAATCTGAGCTGGATGCATCATCGCCTTCAGCGAATACCCAGCCTCTATTCAGTTATCAAAATACCACAAATGCAACTACTCCAACAACTCCATTACTTCCTGTGACAAAAACTGAGGATACTGGTGTAACTGTTATAGAAATAAATGGTGATTCGAATGATGAGGATGATGATTGTTGTGTTGTGTCAACTACCCCTGCTCCTGTCATTAAGCCTAAAATTGAACCATCACTGCCACCTGCTTATCCAAGTACTCCTACCTATTCAACATCCCAAACGAGTTTCCAGAGTTCAGCACCAACTATATCCTCGCGTCTATCATCTGGACCATCAACTGAGAAACAACACAGTTTTAATTGGAATGCCCCAGATACTAAACCACCATTGGATATGCTAGAAAAAAGTGCTGATGATATATTTGAAAGTCTACTATCCACAGCTACAAAGAAAGAAAATATGTCTGATGCAAGTGAATATGTATCTTTAGATTCTTTAGGCCCTCAACACACATGTGAAGTTTGCAATACCAGATTCACAAATTTATCACTTTTAGATGAACACAGGCGAGTGACAGGCCATTGTACCAGTATCATTGCTGCTACCCCTGCGTCTTCACTCATGCCATATAATCATTCATCAAATATTCTTTCAAGTTTATTACCAGTCAAGCAGTTAGCAGAACAGGTGGGAAAGTTATCGACTATAGGTGGTAGTGGATCAGGGTTTACTCACCAACAAAATGTGATGATTAACATTCAAGCTTATCCTGGGGCAGGAGGAGTTATGGTACCGCCTCAACAATACAACGCGTACACTGGTGGCCAAAATATCCCTGGAAACTATTCCCAAGCTGGTAACTTGTATAATCCCCCTGGTGGGCAACCAATGCCTAATCAATATCCAGGGTCAAACTACATGGGACAAGGATATGGTCAATACCCTTCGCCTATGTCTAAACCTGGCTATCCTGGAACAATACCACCAAGCTCATATTCGATGGCTTCATCTCCATACTCATCAGCATCCCCA
The DNA here is from genome assembly GCA_963932025.1 of Erebia epiphron. Classification (NCBI taxonomy): domain Eukaryota; kingdom Metazoa; phylum Arthropoda; class Insecta; order Lepidoptera; family Nymphalidae; genus Erebia; species Erebia epiphron. Next base: position 6,430,614 of record OZ009948.1, read on the forward strand.
TTACAAAGCATGCAGCAAAGTGTTTATGGACAATCTTCTATGATGGGACCCCCCGGCTCTTCGCCGAGCCATTCTTACGCCCCTGCGTCGAGTCCCGGAGGAGCGATGAAAGCGCAGGCAGGCAGTGGAATCAAAATACAAAATATTCAAACTTTTCCACCTGGTCAAATGATCGGGCAAACAGCGACCGGTCAGACTATAACTGACTTAGGGTCTGGGCAAACGATAATTGGTCAAATTCCGGGGCAGATCACCGGACCAACACCAATAAGAATGGCAGCAGGAGCAAATATTGCGGGAGCTCGACCACGAATGCCATCTGTTAGAGGGCAGAGACCTACTATTCGGCCCGGTATTCAAGTTCACGGGCAAGTTCGCGGCGGCAAAATTGGACCCCGAATGCCGATGAAGAGACCCGGAGCGATGGTAGGCGGACCTGGGCAAAAACGAAGAACCGATATGCTGCTGCCTGGTAAACATGACAATGAGGACTGTCAAGTTATGGCCCTGCAGAAGCAGCGTGAAGGCCTGCCTTTGATCCATAGTGTGCAAGGAGCCAAAGACAAGTTCAACATTGGCAGTCAAATCTCAATAACAAAGAAAACCAATCCCGTTAACAAAGAAGCCAATGCGATGGCTAATGTTCTTGCGTCCAGAGGTATAAGCGTAAAACAAAAACAGAGGAGTAGGTCGCCGACACCAGAGCGTCCATTGCCACATATTCCCAACCTTGGGGCAGGAGTCAGTATTAAACATACATCTAAATCTAGTAAGTTTTCAATACCCGAAGCAAAAGTCGGTACTGGCATGTTAACGTGTAAGATCTGCAAGAAAATGTTCATGAACCACACTTCACTTCAAGTTCACATGTCTACCGCGCATCCGCAAACTACTAGCAAAATTCCCGTGTTTAAATGTGACGAGTGTCCAGCTTCATATCCAAAGTCATTGCAACTGCAGCATCATAAGAGAGTGTTCCATAATGTGTCAGGCCCTAACAGGGAACTGGGGTTGCCAGTAGTGGATCTGTCACAAGAGGATAATATAAAACGATTAAGTAATTTAGGGATATATAGTTTTATACCTTTGGCAAACCGAGAGCAGGCAAACGGTTGCTTTGGCATACCTGTGATATCAGTGCACAGTATGCAAAACGGTTTAACATCAAGTTTACAAGCACTTGGTGCTGATGGACTGTTGAGTCTTGGTCCTCTGAAACCCTTACCTAATTCATAAAATATTATTGTTTATCTATGTGAAAGTTAAGTGAAATTAAAGCTAATTTTGTGAGGCGAAATAGTGAGCTTCGAAAACTTTAGTTTCAAACAATGCGTTCCTGACCAGTAGTTTCATCGATAATTATTATGAGGCTAGATAATAATTTTAAAATAACACATTCAAAAGGGATTTGTTAAAAAAAAGTTTCCAAATGAAAGTAACATAGCGTCTTTGCACATGACGCCATTTTCTGAGTCGTATCAGTCGCAACTATAGGATACTGTCATTCCTACATAGTATCCGTCAATTTGTAGAGCAGCAGGGCGACCGCGTATCTTTTGCATCAATCATTGATACATCGCAATCACCTCCGATTGGCTGAATTTATGGTATTCTTGCTGCGTCAATGGATTTCGTCCAATAGTGGAAGAGTGTTAACCAATCAGAGGTGATTGCGATGTATCAATGATTGATGCAAAAGATACGCGGTCGCCCTGCTGTTTACTACGGGCTTCCGTTAATCGTGCGTAGACTAAACGTGAAAATGTTGCCATGTGCAAGTCGACCATAACAAAGTGAAACATAATGTACAGTTCGCGCGCGAGTTGAATGCAGAGTTTAGAGAGATTTACTCTGCATTCAACTCGCGCGCGAACTTTACCTATAAGCCACTAGATTTGAGTAATCTTTTTAGGGTTCCGTACCAAAATGGTAAAATGGAACCCTTATGGTGCGACTTTCTCCGTCTGTCTGTCCGTCTGTCCGTCTGTCCGTCTGTCCGTCTGTCCGTCCGTCACACTCGATTATTTCAGTAACTACCGAAGCTATCGACATGAAATTTGGAATAGTTGTGTATATTAGTGGCCCAAAGACACTGGAATTAAAAAAAAATGGAAATTATTTTTGTTCTTAATTAAAAAGGGGGGAAAATCTGAGGGTTGAAATTTAAAAGTGAGATAACTGTACTGTGTGGGGTATCATATGAAAGGGTTTACTTTGTACATTCTAAAACAGATTTTTAATTATTTTTAGTTATGATAGTTTTTGATTTATCGGGGAAAATGTCTAAAAAAATACCGTTCCCCCCCTTATCTCCGGAGTTTACCAATCGAAAAATTTGAAATAATTATGGTCAATAGGAATTTACGTATATTTTACAGGAAAACTATAGCCAATTCTCTAACTAGCATAGTTTTTGTGATATTAACAATAAACCTCTACAAACAAAGTTAGTCTTGCGGTTCATTAACAAAGAACAAACAAATAAAAAATAATAAATAATTACTTATTAATAATGGTACGGAACCCTTGCGCGAGTCCGACTCGCACTTGCCCGGTTTTTTTTAATGATGTTATTATGTGATAAGTACTTCAGTACATAACTTTATTCACCATTTTAAATGTTGAATAGCCACTTATTAAAACGGCAGTTTTTAGTTACATATGACAGTTGGTCATCATCAGTCATTGCACTGCACACACTGAGTAGCAAAATGATCAGGCAATTTTGAGCATTTTGGGGGTGTGTGCTGACTCTTGTATTATATTTTTCTTTGTTTCTATTTGTTCATGACAAGATCACATATTAACTATGATGTTTAATATTCTTTTTATGGTACTTGCGCAGGACCTATTTGTACACTGTATTGCATGGTTCCTTGATGAATGGCAACTTGGCAGTGTGCAGTTCTTTGAATGACTGTCGCACCTAATTTAAAGTTCTACTGGAGTATCGACGTCTTAGTTACTTAAATTTAATTTGTTTGCAATACTCATTCTATTTCACTATAGTTTTTTATGTGATATGCAGCTATCATTTTTGTTAAGTATTTGACAACTATTCAAATACATTATTTTTTGTGATTATTAAATATAGGATCTTCTAAAAGTCGTTATATCCACGTCCCCTGTTAGTTTTATGTTGAATAGCTATTTAAAACTATCGATTAAAGTAAAAAAGTGCGCCGAACTTTGATGACGTCACTATTCAATATTTCATACAAGATCCCATATTATGCACGCGTTTTGACGTTCGAAAAAAGTAACTGATTTGACTAGTTGTCAAATACCCAAAATTTAATTTAAATCCCATAATTTCGAAGACTCCATACATTAGTAGGTTATCGCTAAGGCATACGATCCGTCTTTCTATTCTGTTATATATTATGTCACCGTAAGATTTTAAAAACCGTAAGATTGTAATCTAACGCTTTTTTTTTCAATAGATTGTAAACATTCGAAAGATTGTGAACCGTTCAATGTTTTAAGTGACAATTTTTGAAATATTCATTGTATTTACGTTTTCTTGTCTCTTTCTTGTAGGTTAGGTTAGGGTTCGACATAAATAATCAAGTAGTGCCCTGCCTTAGGTTCTATCCGGTTAATAATCCTAACAGATTACAATCTACCGAAAAATAATCCGTTATATTGTAATCATTCGACAGTTTACAATTTCGCGAGTTAGATTATAATCTAACGGTTTTTACAATCGTACGGTGACATATATTTATAGTCTGTAATGAGCGTTTGACACAAGAGCAGAATAGCTGCAGGGCAGCGGCCAGCGCACGCAGCTAGCAGAGGAGTACTTGGGCAGTACTGCTACTATTTAAAAACCTTGAAAAAAGAGATGACCTCCAGGCCGTTTTCGGCCACGGCACAGCTTGGGGAGATCTAATATCTGGAAGGCATGTGATGTTTTGCCCTTTAGGTGACCTCGTGTGGCTGGCATGTCTAATCTTTGCTGGAGCATTGCATACACGTCAATGCACCGTTATTAATCAAACAGTACTGTTCTGCTCAATACTCTGCCTCGCTGCTGTGTAATAGCATGGAGCGACGGATTGTAAACTGATAATTTCGTGTATGGAACCCTTTACTCTATTTAGCTATAGATATGTGTACAGCTCCCAGAAATATAATAATTTAATTATAATAATATTATAAAATCAGTCCTCTTCGACTTATATATTTTCTGGAAGTAATACTTTAGAGTTTATAATGTCATTGTAAACTTTAAATATCAAATAAATGTTAAGTGCAATAAGGAAATTAAGATCTTATGTTTATGGTAAGAAAACACTAGTATTTTTATATCATGAACCATAACATTATCCTGCATAGGCGTCAAAAATTATAAAGCACAATGAAATGTTTAGTTAAATGAGCGATAATATGTATACCTAGAGTCCGTGTCACGAAAGAAGTCCCGCAGCAATTAGTGGAACGAATTCATTTTACATCGGTACAATATTTGCATGAACATGCGATTACAGCCCTGCTTCTAGGGGACTTCTTTAGTGACACGGACTCTAAGTATGTAAAGTTATGTTTTAAAATCGTGTTTAATGTGGGTGATTCTGGTGTACAATAACTCTTAAACTAAATTAAAGTTACAGGTTAAATGAGTTATTCTTTTTGTGGGAACAACAGAATTATATATTATTATAATTATATTCTGTAAAATTATTCTTAGTAGCTTAAGTATACTTTTTCTGTTTTGTATGCGCATAACATAGGTAATAATTGTGTGTTAGATTTATTTGCAAGAATTTGCATGTTAATATGCAAGAATACCCAGATTTCGCTGCAAGTATGCAATGTTTTCAAGAATACACAGATTTCACTGCAAGGATGCGCAATGTCTTTGAGGAGTACGCAGATTTCGTTGTAAAATATTGGTACTATTTAGGTACGTTTAAGTACCTAGTTACTATATTTTTACTTCCTACTCATGTCGCGTACCATTATAATTTTTTTTTGCGCCTATGTAGAAGTGTGCTATGGCACATTAGGTTTAAATTATTGTCAGAAATTGTAATTTATTCATTATGCTGCTACTCTAACGTTACACCTAATATTTTATAATGTTAACAGTTATGTAGTATGCTTTGTAAAAAAACGCGCATCGAGGTGCAAATAGTTTAGTTTATGAAGGAAAGATATTTTTTGCGTTACTTTATTTAAAAGAGGTCTACTTGACTACAACTATTACTAGAATACAAAATTTATGAATGAAAAAGTAAATAATTGAGTCTGATTAGTTTTATTTTAAACCTTGCATATAAACGATAATATAGTACTTACTTAATTTATATACCTGTGCATTGATGAAGGTACAACGCGGGTGTCTGTACCTACTCCTAGCGGGATCCTAGATGTTAGCGCATTGTAAATTAACTATTTAGTATTAAGTGCTTCAAAGATAATGGAATTAAATCAAAAATTCGCCGAGTGGCTTCTGTTTTCATGGAGAAATATTTCAAATATGTTGCTCTTGACAACTAACACATCAGTGAAAAAAATGTGTCTACTGAGTAGGTATTGTATTCATAATACGTAGGTATCAGGTACGTAGGAGTTGCTAGCAAGCGTATTAATAAAATAGAAAACTGTAGGTAGGTACCTATAATCCTACGCACGGAGCGACAGAAATATACTCAGGTTATAGTAGCCGCGGCGTAAGTTGAACCCAGACGCAGTTCAAACACATTTCGGGTGTCAAACGAAGTGCGGTATGAGGGTCGCCGCGAGCCCATGCCCCTCCATCCCCGCTCGGCTATTAAGTACCTACAATGTGCCTGCGCAGACGACCGCCATTTTGGTTCAACTTACATACAGTCGATTATACTTGGGTTACAATTTTCCTAGACGCTGTCATGGGCCAGGAAAAATGTAAACCACTGTTGGGAGCCTTCAACCGCGGCCGGCTAGTACCTCCTATCCCTACGGCCCACCGCTTTCCCCCACAGGTGGGACTACCGGTTGCAGTGCTAAATGCAACTGTTACGAGTGACCCATTTTAGGCAGTTTGCTCAAGGTCATGCGACGCCTTTACACTGTCGGGCCGCCAGATGCCCGGTCAAATAGATCGACAGTCTACAGTGTTGCCAATGCAAATTTTTAGGCGGCCGTGTACGTCAAGTAAAAAAGCCGTGTTTATAGGGAAAGAGATCAACGGTCGGCCGTGTCACTTCCCAAAAAAAGGAAACGTTTTTCAACATTAGCCAAATGGCGCTGTTTTCAAGTTTTTATGCATGAATTATATCTTTGCTTTCTAATGTATAACTACTAACACATTTATAATAATATCTCAATAACTAGACTTGAACTTTTTCTCACATCTACCTTAATAATCTACCTTAAAAATAAGGAAGAGATTTAATATTTGATGTAGTATAACTGGGAAATCCCCGTCCAGAGACAAGTTAACCAGAGACCCGTCCATAACTCCATAGACAACTTTGCAATTCGGATTTGGATACACACGTTGGCCCCAACAATGTTCGCCCAATGTGTGGATCTGGAAATTAGCATTGGCCTGTAGCCACAACGTTGGCAAAGATACAGTGCAACAAGGCTCTCTTGGTACTTGGATGATTATATTATTAGTGAATAGGGGGGCACTGTTGGAGAACAAAGGCTTAGAATATTCTAACAAAAACAAAGGGGACACTTGGCGGCAACGTTAGTTCCGATTTTCGCCACGCGCCAATATAGCCTTGTCGCACTCTATGTTATTTGCCGCAGGCGTTTAGTTCTACTCCATGGTCAAACTATAGATTTTTGACAGTCGATTGGCGAATAATCTTAAATTAGTGAACGCATTACATAAGTCTGTGTAGGTACCCTAAAAGTTAAGTGTTACGCGTTCACTATTTTATCAATTATCATCGGCCGTAGACCGTGTATTTTGTGATTTTGTGGCCTGAAAGCCGTAGAACACGGTAATTACCTTAGCATTGGCAACACTGCACTCTAAAGGCGTCGGCGCAGTCGAGGGGTATGGGAGATATTTAAATACTACACATTAGTACATCAAAGCGGCGACACTTTTTTTTTTTACCCACGAGGAACAGACGGTATATATTAAGTGTTTGCTCTAAGAGGTTGTGCGATTGTTTGTTTGTTTGTGTACTTTTTAGTTACCATTTTCCTGGAAAACTACTGGACCGATTAGTATGCAGTTTTTTGCAATAGATATGCATAACTTCTGTCAAGGTTCTTGAATATGTTTTAGGGCCATAATCCACTAAGCTGAGCTGCAATCTTGATTTTTATTTTTCAATATGTTTAAATTTTTCTGAAAAAGTACTGGGCTGATTGAGATGCGGTGTTTTGCATTAGATATGTTTAGCTTGTGAAAAAGTTCTTAGATATATTTTAAGTTATCGTGCTATCGTGCACGCTGCTATCGTGTTTTTTTATTATGTTACCTTTTTTCTGGAAAACTACTTTGCTGATTTAGATGCGGTTTTAAAAAAAAATATGTTTAGCTTCTGAGAAGGTTCTTAGATATGTTTTAGGGCCATAGTCCACCAAGCTGTGCTGCAATCGTGATTTGGTAGGTGGCCATAGGAACTCCTTCTCGTCGTAAACCCGTCGTGTTTGGACTCTTTTGATTTGTCTTGACAAGCGCTTACCCAGATGCTGCCCAGGGTATCGTGATGGAGTCAGGAGGTGGTCACAGGAACTCCAGTTTTTTATCCATTATATTTTTTAACGTATTTTTTTAACTGATATATTTTTTCACATTTATTTATCAGAATATTAAAATTTAACACAATTTGACACCTCTACTCATTACGTCATTTGGCCATAGTCCAACACGCTGGTCAAAAAACTACTGAGCCGACAAAGACGCAGTTTTGTGTTGATAAAACTACTTCTGCGAAGACCTAATTGTTGTTACAAAGCTATAAGGTCACAAATTATAATGGAGCGCTGCAGTTCGTCGTGGTTTTTTTTTAAATTTTAATTTTATTACTTGACGTACTTAACGACGTATTACGTCTTTGAGAGGCAATATCTAGTAAACGCCCCAATGAATAGTCAGTTTTTATGCTGGTTACTTAGGTACAGCGCATACTTTAATACTATACTAGAATAAAATCCTTCCTAGTTATTGGTCATTTCGGTTCACTTATGTTTCGCAAAAAACATTTAACAAATGATCATTTTAAATATTGGATGGAATCAGGCGTTACTTTGCGGAAGTTCATGATTTAGCAAGAAAAAAAAAAATAAAAAATACAATTATTTTGCTATACCAGCAAAATAATTGTATTTTTTTTTTTCTTGCTAAATGATCATTTCACAAAAAAAGTTTCAAAAACTAATCATTTCACAAACGTGGTATTCCGCAAACATATATTTTATTAGAAGATGATTTGACAAATACTCATTTCACAAATAGGTAAGTACTTTACTTTGCAAACGTGCTGAATCTAAAAATGTCATTTAAGTACTAATTTATTATTTCATACAATAATTCATTCTTCAAATTCGTAATTTTACAAAATATTAAAAAAATATAAATTGTTATTTGAAATATATAGATCGTAAGCAATTTCGTCCGCGTACAATCTCTGATTTCATATGAGATTATGAGATTTTTTATGATATGAATATATATTTTACGGGTAATGCTAGAAGATGTAGTAAGTAAACCTAGGTTTACACGGGTTTACTTAGCCATAGCTTATCTTGCCATTAGCCATAGTTTAGCTTGGGTTTACCCAAACGTTTTGGGTAAAGTTCGAATAATAAGTAAAATAAATTTTAATTTGGAATTTACCCATACTCACCTAGGTCTACCGAACTCTGGCTGGATAATGTTAGGGATATGGGTTCTCTGATCTCTCCCTCTCTCTCTCACCACCTCCACGGCCCGGTCGACGGAGCCCCGCTTGGCGGGGCTCCTTATTTCTGGGTGGTATAAAAAGGAAATAACCAATTGAGGTGGTGAATAAACTATCCGAGTCGGAGTGCCCCCAGTCCCGAGCTCGCTTCGCTCGCTCTTGCATGAGCGGGAGTAGTGCCTAAAAAGGAAGTGGAGAAGCTAGGAAAACCACTCGACCTTCGTTCAGGACCTCCTTCGCCAGCTTCTGGCTACGCTCTTTACAAAAACACTCTAGGGGTAGGACAGACAAGACTGCGTGGAGTCTGAGTGCTCAGACTCCACGCACTTTTCGACCCAAGAATGTTAACTTTTTAAAACGGGCTACGCCAGAAGACTCTTACAGTATTTATCAAACAATTCATTTTATCAAAAAATAAATATGCTTTACGTTGTTTTATTAATAACACGATTTATAAATCAATTGTTTGTCAAATTATATTTTATGAAATGATAATTTGTCTGTAAATTATATTTTAATGTATATAACGGGTACATACCACGATTAATTTTTGTTTTTATTTGTCGATATTTCAACCCAATTGCACGGGTCGTGGTCACGACGGGACTGCGGTGCTGCGAGAGATGAAGTTCGAGCTGTCAAGGGCAGTAGCGAACTACCCTCTTTCTTGTTCTTTTCGCTGGAACTTCACGAGTTGTCCGGCAAAAAACACTCACAACGTCACTATTAATTTTCGATGTCGTACGATGCTGTCCTGGTTTGCATAATTCTACCACTGGATTCCATATACTTGCTAGTTTAAAACCCTCTTCACGATTGAAATTCTGGTGTTTGCGAATTTCAATAGCTTCGCGCACTAGTCTAGGCACATAGTGGCGGTCTGTGGAGAGAACTCGAGGACTGTGGAGTTCAATCCAATGTTTTGTGCCTGGCTGTAGGATATGCTCCGCGATCGCAGACTTTTGAGGATCGTTGTTTCGCACCGCTTTAATGTGTTCTGATACCCGAGTTGCTATGGGTCTCTTCGTTTGACCAATATAAGAGCTCCCACAGCTGCAGTCGATCTTATAGGTACACACCCGGACACTGGTATGGCAGACGATCCTTCGGTGATCGCATCAAATGGGCAATCTTTTGTAAGGGAGTAAACACGGTCTTGATGTCATATTGTTTTTTCAACAATGTACCTATTTTATCAGTTATTCCTTTTACAAAGGGTAGGTAGGCCATCTGTCTTTCCGCAACCAAAGGACGTGCCTTCGGGCTTTGAGGTCCGTTTTTACTAGATGGTAATTTGTGACCATTCTGTCGTAACACCTTGATTACATGTTCTAGCTCACCCTGAATGTGAAGGTCATCACACAGGTCATGAGCACGGTTGACAAGAGTGGAGGCAACTGACGCTAGGTGGCGTGGGTGGTGATGCGTCAGGCCGTGCAGATACAGCTGTCCGTGTGTGTCTGCTTTCGGTAAACTGAGTGACCAAAACTACCATCCGGTCGTACATGGATAAGTACATCCAAGAATGGCAAGGTTCGCTCTTTCTCCATCTCATACGTGAAGGACATTTTTTGGTGGATGTTATTTAGATGTGACAAATATTGCAGCACTTGTTCTTCTCCACCTTGCAATATAGCAAAGACATCGTCCACGTACCGCTTCCAAGTTTTAATATGTATGGGTGCAGATGTGATAGCCCGATTTTCAAAATCTTCCATCCATAGGTTGGCGACCACTGGCGCGACCGGACTACCCATCGCTACACCATCAATCTGGAGGTAATACTGACCCTTATAAAGGAAATAATTGGAATCTAAACAGTGCTGTAATAAGGTTATATACTCCGCAGGGATGTTATTTTCCTGTAATTTCCTTTTAATTACCTACCTCTAGACAATCCTCAATGGGTACGTTCGTGAAAAGGGATTCGACGTCAAAACTCAGCATACACTCATGTTCTTCAAGTTTTATGTCCTGTAAGAAACGTATGAAATACCGGGAATCCTTAACATAAGAAGACGTATGGCCCACTAAAGGTTGTAGCACACTCGTAACATGCTTCGCAAGTTCATAAGTGGGCGAGTCTATCTGGCTTACGATAGGTCTAACGGAACACCTGTTTTGTGAATTTTCGGCAGACCGTATAGTTTTGGTGGTTGTATGTTACGAGATTTTAACACAAACTTACATACATCCTCTCCGATAATACTCCGGTTTTCCTGGATGAGTTTGGTGGTCTTTCTAGTCACTCGTGCAGTGGGGTTGTAATCTACCTTCTTATAGGTGGTGACGTCACTCAATAGGCTGTCTATTTTTGTCTCATAGTCTGTGACGTTCATTATGACTGTCGCGTTCCCTTTGTCCGCTTTTAAAACCAAAACGTCGTCTGTAATTTGTCGTCTGCAAATTGTTTTGTGAAGTGAATTGTTAGTAGGACCAAAAGTTTTTTAACGATTAATATATGATTCATAATTTTGGGAAACTTTGTTTGTGAAATGAAAATTTGTTATTTGTTTTTTGCCAAATGATTGGTCACCGGTCATTTCTGGTAACAATAACTCGTCTTTGAGCGGCGATAAGTAGTCAGGTCCCCAGCCACTTGCAGGCAGACCATCACAAATTGCACCAGACAATATTTACTGATGTCAATGATACGAGCACTTGATGAGAACTGACATTTAATATTATTACTGAAATACCAACATAACAATATTATATAAAAATCATATTAACTGAAATACCAACATAACAATATTATATGAAAATCACATCAGCAGCTATCTCTTAGCCTATATATTTTTTGAAAGCTTGCCCCGGTACGTCAGAATACGTATCCTAGCTCTATGGTATTGAAACACTATGGGCAGTGCCGACTGGCGTGAAAGTGGGCTTAAGTTTTTTTTTCATATAAAATTAATTTATTATTCACGCCCTGAGCAAACACTAGCTCCGGGCAACCCCGCGAGTTTTAGCGTACCTACTACCTACCTACGCCCTGAAAATATTTCATTGGAGTTACTAAGGGTATGTTCCGAAATACACTGTGAGCACTGTAAGGTGTGACGTCAATTTAGTATACTGCGAAACCGTTCCTTTATAGTTAGCTATACTGGTCACTGTTTAAAACGGAACGCAGCCAGCACTGAGAGCACCTTACCTCGAAAACGCCAGTGCTCACAGTACAAAAATGGCGACGATTTATGACGTCATATATTTCCCTAGGATACTGCGGCAGTATACTGTCAGTCCATAACGGGACGAATTTCTCCCCAGTAAGAGCATTGAACAGTGCTCTCAGTGTATATCGGAACATAATATAGTTAATAAAAGAAACAGTGTGTTAGATGACATTTATTCTTAAGTTAACAATAATGCATTTCATTACCTATGAATGTACCAGGAGGTACAGATTTAAAAAAAGGTTTGAAATTATGCAATTCACAGGTATTTCGATCGAGAAATTTCAATTCAAGTAGAAAATAGGAGCCCAATGGGCTCAGCTATAGTATACTCCCCGCGGAGTTGGACGTTCATATTTTTTTTACAGAAAGACCTTGATGTGGTAAGCAGCTTGCACTAAAATATTTTACTCCGAATTCAAATACTTTCGAGATATAATTTTCTGAAAATCGCAAATTTTCACCACTTTTGACTATTTCTTACGACATTTGCCACAGATTACAGACTCATTGACGTTTAGTTGACGTACTAAAGTTTCGTTTTACGTATTATAATCCGTTCCAAACATAAAAAGTATTAAAAAATGTAAATAATCGAGTAATAATCATATATTATGTGTACCGATTATTGGAAAAACGGAACGCGTGCATTGGCGCCAGAATTCAAATCTATGAGTCATCGTTTTAGTCGTATTTCAGTTTAAAGGTTATAAGGTTAAATAAAAACGTTAAAAGGTTATAGGTTAAATTATTTAACTAAAAAGGTATAAAGGTAGGTTATTAATTATGTATATTTAGGTACTTGAGCCGAAACGGCACACCCCGACTCCACGCAGTCTTGTCTGGCCCTACCCCTAGTGTTTTTTTAAGCGCGTAGCCAGAAGCGAGTTCTGGCTACGCGCGTGGGCGTAGCCCATTCTAATTAAGATATTAACCTTTTCCACTACCTAAAACAAAAGGTAAGGTAGTTTAAAGTAGGTATAGTTAATTAAAAGGTATAATAGTAAAACCTAACCTCAAAATTTAAAAAAATTCTCGGAAACTACTAAAAATCGGAACGTCTTACTTTGAGGGGGGGGTATATCCCCCCCCCCCCCCCCCACCGTCGCGGGGAGTATACTATAGCCCAGCCGCTCAATGTTTGTGGAATGATAGACAAACGAGTCAAAAGTATTGTAAAAAAAATGCATCAAAAATTACATACAATAATCATTGCAAGAATCCCTTAGCTTACGTAAATTAAGTTCATGACTGAACACTAGATGGAGACTTAGCTCTAATGCCTAACACAGACAACCACTTCCGACAAAAGGTAGTCTTAAGACTGAGCGGTAGCCTAAGATAGGCGTTATCATGTGATTATTAGTAAAATGAACTATATCTAAAATGTGACATATTTTTGAAAGGGATCTCTTAAACTCTTGTCTTGAAATAATCGAAGGCATGCAACTCTTTAAGGCTTTGGTATGCATGTTTCAAATAATTGACATTGTTTTCAATAAAATAATTATGTACTTAAAATAAAGCAACCCTAAAGACATAAGAAATAAACTGTTAGCATTGACAGATGAAGTAGTTCAATTATGTAAAAAATTGCAGAGCGTTCTTTTGATGTCATAGGAAACTCATGAACAGGAAATTGAGCACTACAACAAGACAGTTTAGGCTCAGTTTACTTTAACGCCAAACTGTTAGTACATCATATAATAGTAGAGACCCCTAACTTAAATGTATTTATTCAAGACGGATGAGTTCCACATCAAAGATAAGGGTTGAGTTGGGGGGGATAACCCCGGGGTGACCCTGCTGGCCGTACGCATAGTCAGGGGAGCAGGTCAGCTTGGCACGCTCTCCGACGGACATCTGTAATGGAATTTTATAAATATTAATATCACTTTTTTTAAATCCACTAACCCTTGACTGCAATCTCACCTGATGGTAAGTGATGATGCAGTCTTAGATGGTAGCAGGCTAACCTGTTAGGGGCATGGCAGTTATATTAAACGCTTAACCCTATTCGGTTTCTACACAGCATCGTACCGGAATGCTAAATTGCTTGGCGGAAGGGTGGTAACTATCCACGGCCGAAGTCTACCAGGGAAAATTCAGAAATTATAAATTCCCAAATTGACCCTGCCGGGGATCAATCCTGGGACATCCACATGTTAAGACAACAGCACTCCACACTGCACCACAGAAGTTGTCAAATCAGTTGTTTGAGGTATAATTTAATATAAAAAATTCTTTTTAAACAACCAACTTTACAACAACAAGCACACGCTATACAAAGTACTTATTTTATTGTTGATATTTTAAAAACTGCTCGACCGATTTCTATAAAATTTATATGGGACCACTTGGGAAGTATGCCCTTTCAAATAAAAAAAGAATCATCCAATTCGGCCCACCCAGTCAAAAGTTCTGAGGTAACAAACATTAACAAAACCCATACCCCAGTCGGTTTCTACATGACATCATACAGGAACACTAAATCGCTTGGAGGCACGTCTATGCCGGTAGGGTGGTAACTAGCCACGGCCGAAGCTTCCCACCAGGTCTATATGGTGAAACCCTGCATGTAATTCTCACATTCTTTGTTAATGTTTAATTAAACAAATTTGGATAATGGGGCTGATTCTGTAGTGCACAATCTCTAAACTAAAATGACAGCATTAAAAATATTGCTAACCCTTTCATAATACTCCCTGTGGAAAGGGACAGAACTAGATTTAAAGCTGTCATTTTAGTTTAGTTTAGAGATTGTGTTATTACAGAATTTGCCACATTAGCAATGATGTTCAAAAATTGTACAATGTTACCTCGTAAAAAAAATTTAAGCTTAGTTTACCTGAGCCACACCCTCATCCCAACCTTTGATGACCTCGCCTTTGCCAATCTTGAACTTGAAGGGTTTGCCGCGGTCGCGCGAGGAGTCAAACTTCTTTCCGTTTGTTAATGTGCCAGTGTAGTGAACTACTACAGTCTGGCCTTTCTTGGGGTATGTGGAACCTAGGGAAAATAAATAATTTAATTTTTTAAATTTGATGAGGTTTTTGTTTTAATTATGTACAAGTTAATTATTGATTCATCTGTATGGTAAGTGAGGTCGTAGTCCAAGATGGTAGGGGTCTAGTAGTTCTATTTGGTTTGAAAGCTTAATGACTTGACTATATGCCATGAGCCCATGACCGAAGCATACCACCAAATTTAGGATAAGTACTAAATATACTTTAAAATAATAAAAAATACAGTAGAAATCTAACAATCAGCAAGTATAGCAAATGAGATAAGGCGTCATCCATAGCCTGATCGAAAAAGTTCCGCTACATACATCGGTTTACAATAATTCCAATTACATTACCACTACCAAATTGTCATTCTAAGATAGTTTAATGAAATTGGCAATAGCAAAAACGCCGATTAAAAGTTTATTTCAATAGCGGAATACCTAGATCTCTGTATAGTCCAAAGAAGCAAGCAAAAAGGTTATCTTATGAAAATCGATCTGAGTTGCAGAAAATACGAAGAATTAGATTACCATCGCCTGGAGTTAGAGTTTCGACGTCTACGCCCATATTTGTATTGTTTTTTAATTTTATAATTCACTAAATATTTTACACAACGCGGTCTATAAATTTTCTATCAATCTATCTGTGATGGCCGCGGCCCGCGAATTCGAACGAAAAGAGTTTATATATCCTAATTCCTACTCTATGGTAAAGACAGTCAGCAAAGAGGCAGTCAGAATTCAGAAAAATGCAGAAAACGGCGCGTGAATGACAGCTACTTAAAGCGGATCGCAATCACCTCTGCAGGGCGACCGCGTATCTTTTGCATCAATCATTGATACATCGCAATCACCTCCGATTGGCTGAATTTATGGTATTCTTGCTGCGTCAATGGATTTCGTCCAATAGTGGAAGAGTGTTAACCAATCAGAGGTGACTGCGATGTATCAATGATTGATGCAAAAGATACGCGGTCGCCCTGCTGATTGTTTATCACTTTTTCACTACTGGACAAAATCCATTGACGCAGCAAGAATACCATAAATTCAGCCAATCACAACAATTTGATACTGTAACAATGATTGATGCAATGCAGAAGTTACGCAATCGCGGTGCGGAAAAGAAAAGTCATTGACTACCTTAGACTACAGCACAGACATAGAGTTTAAAGAAAGCACAGATAAGCGAGGTTATGCCACAGGGTTATGTAGAATAGTAGTAAATAGTAATAAATAAATATGGTGTACCGCAAGGTTCTATCCTCGGTCCTCTACTATTTTTAGTATACATTAATGACTTTCCAAACTACATGAAACAAAAGTGTATTTTATTTGCAGATGATACTACCCTTATCATAGAAGGTAAAAACAAAAGTGATAAAGATTTTGAAGATGATATAATTAATACCCTAAATAAAGCAATCAACTGGTTAGAAGAAAATAATTTAAACATAAATCTAACTAAAACAAACATCATGCAGTTTTTAACCAAAGATGCAAAACAAAAAATTATGAAAATAGACCATAAATCATCTACTATAGAAGAAGTAAATACAACCAAATTTTAATTTTGTCCAAATATTGAATTAATAAGAATATTAATTCAATATTTGGACGTCGGTAACGACAAAATATGTTTGTACCTAATTATTAACCTAATAACATCTTGTCTGTACCATATTTTACCAAATAAATATTTACTTTACTTTACTTTACTAGATAAGCAGTTAAGAGGCCTGTACACGGGTAGAGTAAACAGCATAGTAGCACTGTAGAGTAATAGCTATCCTACTAACTATACCAATGTAGTAGAGTACAGCAGCTAGCGCCGCAGACAAGCCACTCTACCACTTACCTACCCATACCCCTTTGAACCATCCTTTGATTTTAACCACACCCCCAGCATCCACGTTATCTACCACACACTCTACTGTATCTAGTAATCATAATATGGAGGTAGGTACACGCACTTGAGAATAAAATTCGAAAGACTTCTTTTTTGAAAGTCGGAATCACCCTTGCTAGTGAGTTGGTAATACCAACCAACCAGGCAGGATGATTCATTTAACAGAAATAAAGTAACGTGCAACAGAAAATGCCGCGGCAGCGGCCGGCAGTGGCAAACAGGGTGAGAGCGGGGCGTACTCTTACAATTTCCATATCCATACTAATATTATAAATGCGAAAGTGTATCTGTCTGTCTGTTACGCTTTCACGGCCCAACTACTCAACCGATTTTGATGAAATTTGGTACAGAGATAGTTTACATCCCGGGGAAGGACATAGGCTACGAAGTCGGGGGAAATATCTAGAATATTACCTATAAAAATTTATAATATCGCAGTGCTAAATGCAAAACCTGATTTTCTGCCCACTGTCCGCTGCCCACTGGCTAAATCGGGTATGAACTACATAATATAATGATTATTAGTGCTAACCGTGCGAGGCCGGGGCGGGTCGCTAGTTTATTATATTTACTACCCTATGTACCTACCTACGTTGACTTTGACGGTTTGTATGAGAGCTGCGCAAACAAGCACCAGGACCTCAGCTCAGAATAGTATTCTCTGAGAGTAAGAATGAAAGGTAGGTATGTAGACTGTAGGACATATTATATATTATTATACTCTTTGCTGTAAGAGTTGAAATAAAAATGCACGTGTATAAATATAAACATTTTATAGCAAACATCCTCTTAAATTATTAATAATTTATGAATAATAATTAATTAACACGTAGTGCCAGGTTTTGGGACCTTATTAGATTATTTTACATAATGAGAAATACCTAATAATATGATTTTCAATTTTTAGTCATAGATTCAACTGTAATGGAACCATATTTTTTGCGAATAAATTGAAAAAATATTTTACTTATCCAAAAATTAAAACAATAATTTCGCCTACAAATTTACTGTCTATAATTGCCTTAAAACTAAGTTCATAAAATAGAGGTACCCATTTAGTTTCACTAGAACATTTAGCAGCCTAGACAGAAATCTAAAAATTAGTTTATATAACGGAATTAGGTAACTAGGTAGGTAGGTATGTTAGTTGCGTATATTTGCAGCACCACTTTCATACTTGGTAACATAATATATCTTGACGCTTCTCAGAGCGCATTTGGAACTCTTATCTTTTATAAAATGAGCTTAGATTGGAAACGGACCATTGAAAGGTAAAAATTTTAGTCCACTAGATGATGCCCGTGACTTCATCCGCGTGGATTAAGGTTTTGATTCCCGCGGGAACTCTTGAATATTCCGGGATAAAAAGTAGCCTATGTTAGAGATAGATTGTATCCTTCCTCGGGATACAATCTATCTCTGAACCAATTTTCATCAAAATCGGTTGAATAGATGGGCCGTGAAAGCGTAGCAGACAGACAGACACACTTTCGCATTTATAATATTATAATATAAAGTATGGATTTACATCGACAAAGGAACAAAATGGACCTAAATAATAGGTACATACGGACCTTGAGAACACCGATTTAGATTTAGGTAGGAACTAAGAATAATAATAAATACCTATTAGATATGATATTGTAATACAAGTAATGAAAACTTAAAACTACTTAATTTAAGAGTTAATGCACGTATCGACATGATAAATATATACGATTTTCTCTGATTAACAGTTATTTTAAGTCAAAATAAACCAATAGGTTTGTAATATACCTATTATACATGTAATATATATCATTTATTTTTATAAAATTTAACATTCCCATAACAAAGTATACACTATACAAATATATGAATAACTTGGCGTTTTGTGCATTACCCTTTCTTATATTAGTAATTTCCCTTGAAAATCATCACAACATCAATATACCGTCAAACGCCGGAGCAAGAACATGCGACAAATCAGCATGCTACGAAAACATGAAAACTTTTTTAAGCGCGTAACTATTTTAATACCGACATAATGCAACCTTGCGGCACTGGCATGCCGGCTTTACGTTAAAGCATTCTTTAATTTCCTTCATTGTATTAAGATTTTTTTCCGTGTTCTTAATTGTTTTTTTGATGTAACATTAATTTGTAACATGTTACATCTTTTATTTATTTAAAACAATTTTCAAGACTATCTACTGTATTTAGATAGTTACTAGAGGTCGCCCGCGACTTCGTCCGCGTACAATTGTTGATTTCCTATGAGATTATGAAATTTTCCCGCTGCAAACAGCCTATCTATAGAGGCTTTATATAGCTTATGCAGGTTTTTTTATTATTTAAAACTGATAATTTTCATGTCTATACTTCAAAGTCATAAAATTTGTATGTAACCTTTCACCCCCATTTCACCCCTTTTGGGGTGGATTTTCGTAAAATTGCTTAATACAGTTTAATATAACTTAAAACTAATAACCTAAATCCCGATTTTCAAGTCTCTTACTTCAAAAACTTGGAACCCTTATGTAAGCTTCCAACCCCCATTTTACCCCTATTGGGGTACATTTTCGTAAAATTGCTTATACAGGTTTTTATTATTTATAACTAATAATTTAATTGCCAATTTTCATATCTCTAACTTCAAAAACAAACCCCTTAGGGGTGGATTTTCTCAAAACCCTTTTTAGCTGGCATCTACACCATAGAAGGAATCTACCTTCCAAATTTCAAGTCTGTACGCTTTATAGTTCCTGAGATATCGTGATTAGTCAGTGAGTGAGTGGTATTTCGTTTTTTATTAGAAGATTAACCTATCATAAATTGACTTTTGCGAGCGGTTATACGTTGAGCTGTTATAAACTTATAACACAGTTATTTAAGTACCTATGTACTTATACCTATATAAATATATACTTACCTAGGTATTACGTGTATTCATTAATTCAAATCGTGTAATTTATTTTCAAAGTTTTGGTTTCTATATTTCTCAAAAATGTAGTTAAATGTTTTATGTGAAATAGGTAGGTATTTTATAAATTAGTTGGTAAGTATGTGAAAAACCTTTTGTGTGTATTGGAAAAAAATGTGGGCTTCCTAAAATTTTTGCAAAACGGTTTTTTGAAACAGGTAATGATCCGGTAAATTCATTTTAATTGGCTACCCTACGCAACCCTAGTTGCGGTTCGTGTCATTTTGTGTGCTTGCGAAATCTTGATTATAATACTGAATAAGTTAAAATGTGTTTAAGCAAAAATGTAGTAGGTAATCGCAAGATAAACGAGGTATCCGTACTAGGTAATATTATAAATGCGAAAGTTTGTCTGTCTGTCTGTCTGTCTGCTACGCTTGAACGGCCCATCATTTCAACTGATGTCTGTCTGCTACGCTTGAACGGCCCATCATTTCAACTGATTTTGATGAAATTTGGTATAGCGGTAGAAATTACATCCCGGGGAAGGACATGGGCTTTTTATTCGGAAAAATTAATGAGTTCCCCGGGATGTATGATGAATGAAGAAAACAATCCTCGCGGACGAAGTCGCGGGTATCTTCTAGTCTATAATAACTATGGTTTAACTACTTACATTATACAAAAATAGAATTTATATTTGAATACTTCCGTAGCCATGAGAAACTCGCATGTAAATACTTATAATATTTATTTGGCATGTATTTTGGCTTTTTGATTATGATTATTGAACTTTAGTTGTTTTTTGAGTAAAAAAAACTAAGAATAGGTACTCATTCAAATAATAGGTTCATATCTAGGATGAAATACCCGCTAGATATTTCTTATTAGGTACCTATTTGCATACTTACAATTAATATGAAAAATATGTAAATACATACTTAGATACTTAGATAATTTAAGTTCGTTTCGAATTAAACTTGAAATACATCACGTAAGTACCTATAGATCGTATTA
Organism: Erebia epiphron; assembly: GCA_963932025.1. Taxonomy (NCBI): domain Eukaryota; kingdom Metazoa; phylum Arthropoda; class Insecta; order Lepidoptera; family Nymphalidae; genus Erebia; species Erebia epiphron. The sequence continues at coordinate 6,451,483 of OZ009948.1, forward strand.
TAGGTATGTGAGTATGGCATTGTACGCCACTGAAAATTGCATCCTTACACTCAGTGCAAGCCTTAACACTTAACTACACACATACTAATTAGACCTTATACAAAATATGTATTTAATTTATAGACGTGTAGATTATACGTGAAACTACATAAAACAACGCCATAGGATTAACAACATTAACTGCCACCACCACTACAGCCCATTAACGTCCCACTGCTGGGCACTGGCCTCCACTCTCATGAGAGAGAGGGAATTAGAGCTTAGACCCACCACGCTGCTCCAATGCGGGTTGGCGGGCTTTAACGACTATTATCATGTTAGTGATAAATGATAATAACCGGGACCGACGACTTAACGTGCTCTCCGAGGCACGGGGGTGAAACACCGCCAACTTCCGAACTCCGGGGCTAGTACTGAGAATTTCTAGTCAGAAAAACCCAATACTTAATTGTGGCCCGACCCGGGACTCGAACCCAGGACCTCGTCGGCGGCAGTCGGACATGCTAATAACTAGACCAACGAGGCAGTTACGAGACATTAACGGCATTTAATTAAAAAAACGGATTTATTTATTACGCAACGCATGCATGTACAGCTAACATGCATGTGTTGCAATGCCACGTAAAGTATTATAATTAAAAACGACAAAAAAATATATTTATAGAGTAATTTTGGCATTACAAAACAAAAAAGTCACGAAAGATTTTTCGTTTCATACTTATCTAAATAGTTTTATTTTGTTACAGGGATCCTTAACTTATGTAAGTACCTAAATACATACCGCAGATGTAAGTTCATATTTTTTTCTTTCCCCTTTTTGTATGATAATGTAAAATATTAAACCTTACTAGTAATGCTAAAGTGAGAAGTCAGAGAATGCTGCATAAAGCTCGGTCCACACGACCCGGTTCCAATCCGATTCGGTTTCTTGTGTCACGCCTACTCTTGTTCGAACTAATGTAACCAGAGTGAAACCGAAGTTCGTGTAGTAAAGTCAAAGAATTTTATTTCATGCTACTGGGACGGAGTGACAGTCGTGCTCTGAAGCTCTTATGGAGTAGACACTTCATCTTCCTGATTGTGTTTGGCGAGTGCTAACAGGATCATCGTTAGCTGCTTTCTGCTGATCTTCCCTTCGCTACTGTATTCTACGCCTTGGAGTATCGTTTCTTCGAATTCAAGGAGATCTTGCGCGTCGTAATCCTAGACAGAAATAGGAGAGAAGAGTAGGTATAGCGGAAGAGGATTTAAAAGATCAGACTTTCTAGACGAAGTATAATACTTCGAATCGAACTTGTGCTCGTGGCTTTTGGTAGGAAGTTAGAAACTTATTATTTGAACTTCTTAGCGTCAAGTAATTCATTACAGTAAATATTATAACTAGTATTCTTCGATTCTAATTTAAAACAATCTACTAATATAATTTTGGTATTAGTTTATGGCTATTAAAGTATGCTTACTTTTTTCACTAGTTCTAAAAGATCTTTTAGAAAACCGCCAAGTTCTTCATTCTCTATGGAGCCATTGTTATCCTGTGGAAATAATAGATAAAAAATTATGTAATTGATTAGATAATAAAAATAAATTATGAAATTTATTACTTTCTCAGATTCTTAGAAGTATTAGATAATGACCACGATTTCGGTTTTTTGGTTCCTGCGAGAATTCTTTAATTTCCGGGATAAAAAGTAGCCATGTGTAATTTCAGACTATAATGTATCTCTGTGCCAAATTTCATCCAGATCCGTTCAGCTGTGAAGTGATTAAGTAACAAACATCTATCCATCCAAACTTTCGCATATATACAGATAATAATATGTATAACAATCACTACGTAGTAATGTAGTAATAATATAAAATACTATTTCCAATAACTTACTCTGTCATAAAGAGAAAACACCCGCTCAATATCATCTTTCGTTAATTTTGTTGCACCCTATAAAATAAGGAACATGTTATGAAATATTTAACACAGAAATGGAGAATTTGGGCTGGTTTTACGAGTAGCTATGATTTCTCTATTTGCAAAATAAAAAACAATAGTTAAAAATGGTAAAATATACAGGGTGACTCCAATAGTGACGTCTAAGAAAAACTTTAGATTCCTCGTACCTAGACCTATCAGAAAATACTCCATGTATCATTTATGTTCAGCGATTTTTGGTAGTTTTCGAGTTATAATTTTTTAAAGTTATTTCGTTCTAAATTTTTTCTTTCGACGTCACTAATTGGGCCATCCTGTATAATAATAATGGCCTCCCGTCTGAAATCGATCACACCGGCCAATCTTCACAAAGATTAGCCATATGCGTGGGGAGATATTAAAGTGAACAAGTGTGTGCGCAAACACAGGTGCGCTATATTGCCTTAATCTCATAGCCTGATGAGATGAGAAATCCGACACGACTGAAGAGAGACCGGGCGTAGGACGGATGAGACCGATGGCTTTACTTTAAAAAAAAACTAAAAGGATAATATCGTTTTCAAAAATGCTTTAAAAATTAATCTTAAATTGAGTGGCAGATTGACCTTTGCGAGTTTTCAAAGGTATGTACTTATAATATTATTTACATAACAACATAAAACTAAGCAGGATTTAGTTTATTGTACATATTAACACACTAGAAAATATAAAACATCTAATACTACGTACAAATATTAGTCAAAAAATACACTTATTATATAACTTTACGATAACTTTGATTTATTAGCCTAGCAAGGATGCTTTATTTTTAAGAGCGCATGGCAAAGATGTGATCTTTGTGTCATGATCTTAAGCATCATTGTTAGTCTAATGTCTAAAGAGGACTCACCTCAATGCCCTCCTAAGAGTGCGGTGCAGACAAGCAGCAGTGTTAGGATAGAGAGACAGGCAAACCAACAGTAACATTCATGCTACACTGTTGTTTTTAAATTGAATTATAATTTCACAGACCTTTTTTGTAAGCTTTATCACAACCCTAAAATCTAGGTATAATGTACAATTGGGGTATTTAAAAGGCTCGAGAGCCTTATCTTACAGTCAACCTTTGGAAGGTCACATAAAGTAAGGAAGACAAGAGAGGAGGACTTTTAAAAGGTTATCCATTCTTCCCGTGTTTATGTACCTATGTGTGTATACATATTTATGCTTCATCAATACCAAATTGATGAAGCAATTGAATTCATCAATATCGACTGTTTATTTGGTTAGCCAATACTAAAAATATATTTTCATCTCTTACATTTTCATACATTTATGCTTCATTATATATCCCATAATTTGGTTAAAATCTGATAGAAATCGTGTCAAATTTTTACAACAATGTTGAACTAGTAAGTAATACTCATGATATCTAATGTAGTCATTATATTATTATGTGTATGAGTTTGATGTGAAGTGTATAATTTAAGCAACATAATAAAGAAATGGAAAATACGTATCAAGACGTAAAATTATTTAAATCTAGCATAAAAGAAGTGCTAACGAGCAAAATGATCATACGCTGTGCAATAATTGCTCTGATTTTTCTTCTCCATTGTGAAGACCTCGGACACATGGCCATTTCATTTCGGTTTTGATATATTAAAAAAGTTTTGCATAAAACCTTGAATTTAACCTTTTTGGTTTGTTTAACAAAGCTGTGGCCGATCTGGATTGAAACCGGACCGTGTAGTCCGAGCTTTATGTAGTCTTCTCATAAGATATTTTAGCAAAATATTTGAAGAGAAATCTCAGCTCACGATTTTAACTTTGCATGCAAATCATAATAATTATAAAATCGAAACTTAAGTTTAATTGAAACAAACACTTAACATGACGAGCTTATTAAAAAATCTTTAAGCGTTATAAAAACTGTGGAAATGACTTAATTTTTTAATCGTTTATCGGTATTTAATAACTAAATAAGTAGGTGGAAACATACCGCTCGGTTACATAACTAAAAGAACAGAGTAAAATCCATACTAATTTTATAAATGCGTAGGCGTATCTGTCTATTTTCTTCGTTTTCACGGCCCATTTAACCAGTTTTGGCGACATTCGGTACTGAATTAGGCTGTTTTATGAAAAATTAAAATTACAGCTAACTATTTGATTACAGCTTTCAATATTTCAACCAATATTTATAATAAAATAATAAAAGGAATCACAAATTTACCAGTCAGTAAAAAGTCGGTTACATAAAAGCGTTAAAAACTTTAAATTAACATTATTTCAGACTGCAGTAATCGAGCAATGTATGTCTGTCACGCGGAAAATGTTGATTCAGCGGAATGGAGCGCGTGGATCATGAATGTTGTCGCGATTTTGGCGGGAAATTAATTGTCACTCACCTTGAACACCTGGCGGCACAGGAAGTTCTCCTTCACTGGCAGCAGTCTGGGAATTGGTGAGAATATTTTGAAAAAAATAACTGTAGTAGACCTATCTATATACCTTGGTTGCGAGTGGTTATGGATTTAGCTGCTGTTATAATATAATACCGAGAACAAACACGACTGAATAGGCTGAATGGTCTTCGATCTTTGCCTGTCCCGAAAGGGGACATTTTTTTAAATTATTTTATCCACTACAAGTTAGCCCTTGACTGCGATCTCACCTGATGGTAAGTGATGATGCAGTCTAAGATGGTAGCGGGCTAACCTGTTAGGGGCATGACAGTTATATTAAACCCATATCCCTATTCGGTTTCTACACGGCATCGTACCGGAACGCTAAATCGCTTGGCGGCACGTCTTTGCCGGTAGGGTGGTAACTAGCCACGGCCGAAGTCTCCCACCAGGCCAGACCAGGGAAAATTCAGAAATTATAAATTCCCAAATTGACCCTGCCGGGGATCGAACCCGGAACCTCCGCACGTTAAGGCAACAGCGCTACACACTGCGCCACGGAGGTCGGACATAATGAAAAACTACATTTTTTATATTACTGAAAGCTTGATAAATATTTTATTTATATTAATTAAGTATATAATTTATATTAATCTAAATACATTACATAGTCATGAAAACTTAATCAAGTGTGGAAACATAAAGTCAATAACGTAACGGAGAAAGTTAGATTTTACTCCCCATAAATTTTCATACCCCGGATATGAAAATCGATTCTAAAGGAGGTAAACTCTAATAAATTAATAAAATAGGGACTCACTTCGCCATTTCTGAAAGTTGAAGCCGGCCGTCTTTGTTGGAGTCGAACACTTGTAGCTGCACATAAAAATGAGATTTTATTAAAATGATACCCCGCCATTACCACTTTTATTACCTTCACATAAAAGAGAGTATCTTAAAGATACTCTCTTATATCTATCACTTATCTTAGATAAGAAATAAAAAAAATGCTCATAAAATTATAATTTGATGAGAATTTTATGTCGCTTGACTGTGATATTATTCCAAGTGATCTAAGATAGAAGAATACGTGCAAAGTTGACATTGCAGTATATATTATGTAGAACCCACGCCCAATATGGGTACGTACCTCCCAATATGAGTTTGACGACTTCCCTGGCGCAGTGTTGAGCGCGGTTGTTGTTGCTTAACGTGGGAGGTCCCGGGTTTGATTGCTGGCAGCGTCAATTTGGGAATTAATAAATTTCTGAATTTTCTCTGGTCTGGTCTGGCTTCGGCCGTGGCTAGTTACCAGTTACCACCTGAGGTGAGGTGCCAAGCGATTTAGCGTTCGGTACGATACTGTGCAGAAACCGACTAGGGGTAAGGGTTTAATATAACTACCATACTTCTAGCAGGTTAGCCCGCTACCATCTTAGACTGCACCATCACTTACAGGACCTACCACCCATGTGAGATCGCAGTAAATGGCTAACTTGTAAAAGAATAATAATAACTATATCGGTACTCTAAAAAGTGATAAATAATATTTTTTACCATGGTGTCGGTGTATTCGATAAGTTTGTCTTCGGAGACGTCATTTATCTTCTTCGCTTCTTTTAGTAAATCGCGGAGGAAATTCTGAAAAAGGTGGTAGAGACGAATTTAATACCCAGGTGGCAGATTTTCTTTTCTCGACTTAATTTGGGAATATTTATTTTTACGACTTCGTCCATGAATTTTTTTTAAACTTTTTAATCGATGCAAAAAAATTACGTTGATGCGTTGGTAGTTTGGTACTCGGACATAGGTACTTAATTAAAAATAAACAGTACTTAAAAGGTTTCTTCCGCTTCCAAATAAAACTGAAAAAAACCTTACTCAAACGTTATTTTCAGGGCATAGTACCCAAGACACACGGCGCTATTGTCTCTCTGAATTGCTAGGCTAAGCCGTTGGGCTAAATAAGCGCCAGCTCTTGGGTCACCAACATTTGTCTATTGTTAGAATTGAAATAAATATAAACCCCCACCTTCAGTTCGTCAGCCTCGATGTACCCGCTCCCGTCCGTGTCGTACTCCCTCCAAATCTGTAACACAAAACGTATTGATCTGTTAACAACCTGTTGCTATCCATCATCGGGTAACTTTGCTTTTTCCTTATTGAAAACCGGTATAGATATCCAGATATTATCTCGGACAGAATATAATTATTTCTGTATTTTCTTCTGCTGTCGGTTTTTTTGTCTGTTGCATTTTTACGGCTTCTATGTCAGGAAAACCAATGGTTCGAGATTCTCACTTACCATAAGATATTTTATAACCCCCGACGCATTTAAAGGGGGGTCTTAGCGGTACTCCGTCGCGACGACGATGCTTGGCTCAAAAAATTAGGAACTAAAGGTTAGGTTAGGTTTGTTATTAAAGTTAAAGGGCTAACAAACAATTATTTTAATTTTTGGAGAATCATTTTTGTGTTGGGGTTATTTAAATTTAATATTTATTAAAGACTTAAATCTAGGCGTAAGTAAGTAGGTATAGTAGGTAGGTACATTGCCTCTTTACATAATAATAATAGGCCCCATAAACAAATATTTTTTCGGACCACCACGGAGGGAAGCGTGATGCCCACGGGATTTAAAAAATCTAAATATTTCCGTGGGATTGTTCGGAATAAAAAGTGATGCCAAACCATTGGATGCAACCTTCCTCAGAGTGTAAGCTATCCATGTATCAATTTTCACCAAAATCGGTTGCATATATACTTTGTAAGCGTAGCAAACAAACAGACAGATATACATACATACGGACAGACAAACAACAACACCTTCGCATTTATAATTTTACTTAGGTAGATGTTTGCAGTAAGTACTTACATTGAAAACAATGATACTCTTCCTGATAAAACTTTACAAGCTTCGGATCTATTTTGTGATATTATACCGAGTTGAGATTTATTGGGCGGAAATAAAAAGAGGGAGAAGACGTTTATTGTTTACGTCCTCTCGTTTGAAACCTTGAAACATAAAATGTTAGAATTGATCTATACTAGAGTCACCTGTTTCTATTACGCCTTATCGCAATTTAGATAAATGGAGATCATTAGATATAAGCCGCTTTAAAGTTTTCGCATTAGCTATGCGAATATTTTAACGCAGTTAAAGATCAAAGGTTTTTAAATATGGTTTAGCATTATGGTTAATACTTTGGCTTCCTATTCAGGGGGTCTAGGGTTCGAATCCATACTCAAAACATTTGTCGGTATCACATGAGTTTCGAGCAATTATATTATACCTATGTCACTTGTTTTAAACGACACTTGAGAGCCTGTTCTCAGCTGATGTAAGTTAATGAATACCTTAAAATCGCTTACCTACTTTAAAACTGAAAATAAACACGGGAACTTACTTTCATAAATTCCACACTGGATTCCAATGGATTGTCGAACCTAAATAGAAGAAGAAAATTCTCCTCCATCGGCAAAAGTTGAGCAAGCTGTAACAGAAATGATAGACGTTCTATTTTTATTATTAAAATATAAAAGGGAAAATCTGTAGTAACTTCGTACTTACTTAGTTTATTTTAGAAATTAAACAAAGTATTTAATTAAGTACTGTTAGGCTGAACATTAAAAATACATAAAATAAAACCTTACTGCTTCTATGGTTTTCGAAATTGTCAACAATAGTCTTAACTCTATGATCAAGATGGCGATTGGATCATTGGCGGCGCGGCCGTGTAGGTAAGTCAGTGTTTCAGTACGGTTTGCGTGAATTGCTAAATTCAAGAATAATTAAATGAATAATCATTGTTTCCTTGTCATAGTACTAAACTTAAAAACGTTGCAGTGTTATAAAAATTAGCATATAAAGTGGGTCACATAAAAAATTGTAGTGGCACCCAACAGTGGAACGTGTTTAAAATACGGTTTTAAAAGGAATAAAGGAGGGTTACTATGAGCTCTTATAGCAGGACAGATATTGAACTGCACTTAACTTCAAGGCACTGAAATGGTAGGCAGACACTGCATTGAACTGTGCTGCAGTTCAATTTCTGTCCCCCAGGTCTAATAATAATATGTGATACTACAAAATAATCACTTGGAATTTTTCCAAAGGTACGATCGACCAAAGTTGCTTAAACTATTTATCAATAAACAATCTTTTTAGGTAAGTATTTCTTGGTTACCTATCTACTGCAGCTGGTTCCATAAAGATGATAGGTACCTTACAAAACTTGTTACAGAACAAGAGAGCTCTACTGTCTATGGTCCTACCTCTCGTATGTCAATTTTGCCGTCCTGGTTGTCGTCATAGGCCTCCATGAAACAGGCCTTCAGCTCCACCAGCATTTCGTCGGATACCGCCTGGAATTAATAGAAAATAGTACAATCTCTATGTTAAACTTAATTTGCTTGGTGTTTGTATTAGGGGCTATGGACATCAATTAATGACACGTGTATGGACATCATATGACGGGAAAAGTTACTCACATTGGATAGTGTTTTTAGGGTTCCGTAGCCAAATTTGGCAAAAACGGAACCCTTATAGATTCGTCATGTCTGTCTGTCTGTCCGTCCGTATGTCACAGCCACTTATTTCCGAAACTATAAGAACTATACTGTTTAAACTTGGTAAGTAGATGTATTCTGTGAACCGCATTAAGATTTTCTTAGAAAAATAGAAAAAAAAAACAATAAATTTTGGGGGTTCCCAATACTTAGAACTGAAACAAAAAAAATTTTTTTCATCTAACCCTTACGTGTGGGGTATCTATGGATAGGTCTTCAAAAATGATATTGAGGTTTCTAATATCATTTTTTTCTAAACTGAATAGTTTGCGCGAGAGACACTTCCAAAGTGGTAAAATGTGCCCCCCCCCCCCCCCCCCTGTAACTTCTAAAATAAGAGAATGATAAAACTAAAAAAATATATGATGTACATTACCATGCAAACTTCCACCGAAAATTGGTTTGAACGAGATCTAGTAAGTAGTTTTTTTTGAATAGGTCCGTCATAAATCGTAAACCGCAATTTACGCATGAATTTTTGTTACATCATATAATAAAAATTTTAATAATTTAAAACTTACTTACTACAGGTTTGTACGGAACCCTCGGTGCGCGAGTCCGACTCGCACTTGGCCGGTTTTTTTTACTGAAGGGTGTCTTGGAAAGTAGGTACCTACCTAAGTATTGTAAGTAGTAGGTACGTACCAAGGTATTGGAATTCGAACCTATGAAGTTCATAAACTGATTAATAAATCGTACAGCCAACGGCTAATTACAGTTCTGAGTTCAATGATGCGAAGTCATTTAAATAATAGTTATTCAAGACCATTCTTACATTTGACTGGTGTTTGTATAAACTTACTATACTGGTGGTTGTGGTGGTGTATGTACTTTTAGGTTAGGAAAACTAGGTTAATATACTACTCATAGAGAACCTCTACCTGTGATCTCCCTGGCGCAGTGGTATCTTGTAACTTGTACCTAACTACAATAATTTAGAAAACTATTAAGTTTTTCCTTGTAAAATGCAGAAATGATTTGTATTTTCATGATGTGTATGTTTCTTTGGAGCATAAACCAATTAATATATTATTTATTATCTTTTAAGTGGAAGGTCCTGGGTTCGTGTACTATTTAGCGTTCCGGTGTAGAAACCTCTGGGAATGGGTATAACTGTTGTATTCCTGTCGAGTAAGTCCGCTATCAACATAGACCGCATCATAACTTACCACCACGTACCATCGCAGTCAAGGTCTAACTTGTAGTCAAATAAAAAAAAACTCATGAATTCTAGATGACACTGTCTCATATCCCAAATTTAAATTAAGGACCCAGTGATACGGTATTTTGGCAAAGAGTACCTATTATATCAGTAATTTTGCACATAGATTTTCTCTTCGAGAATATAAAGGGTCGCGTTGCTTTGTGTTGTGAAGATTTATGTAAAGTAAAACAGGGTGATTCAGCAGCAATAAACAGTGTAATTTGTCAGCCGCATAAACAAAGACCCCTCTCACGCCTCGCCAGCGCGTTTCATAATCCTGCTTGGAGCGACGTTTGTGGGAATTGGCAAAGAATCAGCCTTTGGCTTGAGTTTTACAAAAATGTTCATGTATTTCATTTTTTAAAGCGAAATTTTATAGATATTTGAGATATTCTTTAGTTTTCATTTATTGAAGTGACCTGCCATGCGCGCTGCTGAGCACTGTAGTCAAACATGGCGCGGTGGAGCACGTAGCGGCAAGTTTTACAAAAATGTTCATGTATTTCATTTTTCAAAGCGAAATGGTGTGGATATTTTTTGAGATAGGCTTTAGTTTTCATTTATTTAAATGACCTGCCTTGCGCGCTGCTGAGCATTGTAGTCAAACGCGACGCGGTGCAGCTCGTAGCGGCAAGTATTCTTTGTATGAAGTTGCGCGACGCGACTTGACATCCCTCATGTATGAGGGATTTTCAATTTGTAAAATTGGTCTTCTACCACCTAAATAACATAATTTTTTATCCACCAAGCTAGATATCAAATAAATATTATAAATGCGAAAGTTTGGATGGATGTATGGATGTAAATACATAACCATTTGCACACCATTGTATGGTAGGATATGTAAGGGAAATATTATCTTTAAGGCCTATATCTGTACCCATATTCCGGCAAATAAAATATTATTTATTTATTTTATTTATTTTGTATGGATGTTTGTTAGGTACTCAATCACGCCCCAACAGCTTAACGGATCTGGCTGAAGTTTGGCACAGAGATAGATTATAGTCTGGAATAGCACATAGGCTACTTTTAATCCCGGAAAATTAAAGAGTTCCCGCGGGAACCACAAAACCTCGATCCACGCGTACGTAGTCGCGGGCATCAGCTAGTACTTTATAGATATAGCTTATATGCTATGCTATATGCTAGGCTATATGCTATGTTATATGCTATGGTATATATAATGCTATATGCTATGCTATATAGCGATTTTGCTGGTTCACCCTATAATGCAACTTGATTACAATCCGGCTTAACATGGGCAGCCGTGTTGTAGAATGTATCGGAACGACAAACGGACGAAACGTCAACGCGCCGTATTGCTAATTTTGTGGTAAAACGGCGCTGCGCCGTTTTTTTTTATTTTTTTTTAATATTTATAGCGAGCAAACGAGCTGGCGGGTCACCTGATGGTAAGTGATTACCTCCGCCCATGAACATTTGCAGCACCAGAGGAACCGCAAATGCGTTGCTGGCTTTTGAGATATTTCTTATGCGCCCTTTGAAGAGCCCCATATTTCAACTCGTATTATACAATCATGAGGGAACGATTTGTAATAAGTATGGGCCGGTCTACAAATTGGCGTTAACACAGAGGTATCTGTGTTAACGCCAATTTACCTACCTACCTAAGGTATATGCATACGTACCTACGAATAGGTGTCAGATTACCATCTGACACCTATATATAACATCTGACACCTATGTATGCATATATAGTGTGCCGGGGTGGAATAATAATTTAGAAAAATAAAATGAGAATGTAATTAAAAATGCAAAATGGATAACGATAAAAAGTCTTTATTTGAGGAACTCTAAAAATGGGCACAGAGATACCGCGACTATGCTCAACGAGTAGGCACACAAATTTGTAGGGTCGTGGTGTAACGTGATGTCTGCTTTGACCTCGGTGGTAGTTAGGTACTCTCCTGGGTGATTGGCCGCGATGGTGAAGGTCGGCCCGGAGGTGAAGAACGCAGCAGATGGTCAACGTTGGGATCCCGAACGGTGCTGGTGTGACGTGGCTCGATGTTATACCACGACGATGTTGAAGTGCGAACGTTGCTCCTGGAATTGATAATACCGACTAGTTAACGTCTGGCATATCAATTCCGTCCTGGATCCGGCCCTGGCCTGTGTAGACCACAGGAGGTACTTTGGCGTGATAGAATTGTCGGTGTGGTGGATCCAGAACGGAGTTTACAATGAATATGATTTATTACTACTTGGCTGAAGGCCCAAAAAAATATGATAAGAAAAGATAAAATTGACTAATGAAAAAATGAGGGTGTTTTAAAAAATAAAAAAGATGATGCAATCTAATGGAAAGTTACGAACGAATTTTGATAAAACTATTTAAGAAATACTAAAACAAAGATTGCAATGGACAATTGAAATAATGATTTTACTAATTACTGAAATAAATTGACTAAAAAAAAAGTATAAAAAACTACGAACAATGAAAATGTCTACGATTTACGTGTTTTAGGTACCATTCAAAACTTACCCTAATGCGGGAGAAAAGTTGCACTGAATTTACATATTAAGATTTTAAAAAAAACGCATTTTAAATGGCGTCGCGTCCCAACTAGTGCGCTGAGACGCGACAAAAAGCATCACGCCCGATGCTAGAAGCGCACCGGGCACGCACCGGGCCTGAATGAGGTTAGAATAATTAACCAACTTCAAGCCGCGGGTTCCGTCTATTGCTAATATCAGACCCTAGCAAAGTCGCGTTCGGAAATTGGTTGTAAATATACTTACTTATTTATCTTAATATATAAATAATAAATATAATTTTAATAAAAACATGGCTTTAAATTATAAATAATTACATTATAAATAAATAATACTTAAATGTGTAACGCTTCGTTACATTACCCCGCTTCCCTCGTAAGGATTTTATTTTAAAAATAAAATCCGTACTTTCAAACTAAATTTACCTTTATACAATATCCTAACACATCTTTCATACTAACTTTCATACATTCGTATCTTTCGCCCATCCATATCCCTAAAATTCATCACCTTTCAAAAGAGCGTCTTGTAACTAGGCGCTAATGACTAGTGCGTCAAAGCTAAGCGCTACAAGACGCGGCCTGACATAAAATGGAGTCATATGCCTAGTGCGGCCTATGACTCGGTTGCAAAAAGTAAAAATAATCTTATGGGCGAGAGTAAAGGTAACTAGCAACAAATACATATTGCAGAAGGCAATATAAAATATTTACGTAAAAAAAATATTCAAATAAAGTATATAATGCAATAAAATGTATAATATATTAATGTAATAGATAAAATAGGTAAATATTATAAAATATTCCTATAATAATCGAAAAAAAAATAGGGGAAAGTTGTGAATGGTACAAAAAAATCTGAGAAAAAAGGAAATACTCCGTTCTGTTACAAAGAACTAAAACAGAACGTTTTGGTTTGTATTAATATAAAATGAACAGTAACAAAGAAAATATTGAAAATGTTTGCAACTGGTGTGAATGCAGCGTTATAATCGCGTAGTATGTACTAGAACGTACAATACCACAAAAAGAAATTGGACAAAAAAAAACCTAATTATAAAATGGCGAAGTATGTACTAGCGCGCACAATACTCCAGCAGCAATTTCTAAAATGAGGTATGAACCAATAACAAAATACAATAGAAGTTTGTACTAATGCGCACAAAACTTCTAAAATATGAAAGAAAAAAACAAAATGTCAATAATTTTTCTGCCGACTGTATCACTCTAAAAAAAATTAATAAAAACGAACAGTGGCAACCATAGGCAAAATCGCTGCTTTCACCTCAGTTGCTGCAAACCAAAAAAAAATTAACGTTTTACAAACACAAACACACACCTTACAAAACTAACACTATACCACAAAAGTAAAAGCAGAAATCAACCACGTGAATGGCGCCAGTGTGCCGGGGTGGAATAATAATTTGGAAAAATAAAATGAGAATGTAATTAAAAATGCAAAATGGATAACGATAAAAAGTCTTTATTTGAGGAACTCTAAAAATGGGCACAGAGATACCGCGACTATGCTCAACGAGTAGGCACACAAATTTGTAGGGTCGTGGTGTAACGTGATGTCTGCTTTGACCTCGGTGGTAGTTAGGTACTCTCCTGGGTGATTGGCCGCGATGGTGAAGGTCGGCCCGGAGGTGAAGAACGCAGCAGATGGTCAACGTTGGGATCCCGAACGGTGCTGGTGTGACGTGGCTCGATGTTATACCACGACGATGTTGAAGTGCGAACGTTGCTCCTGGAATTGATAATACCGACTAGTTAACGTCTGGCATATCAATTCCGTCCTGGATCCGGCCCTGGCCTGTGTAGACCACAGGAGGTACTTTGGCGTGATAGAATTGTCGGTGTGGTGGATCCAGAACGGAGTTTACAATGAATATGATTTATTACTACTTGGCTGAAGGCCCAAAAAAATATGATAAGAAAAGATAAAATTGACTAATGAAAAAAATGAGGGTGTTTAAAAAAATAAAAAAGATGATGCAATCTAATGGAAAGTTACGAACGAATTTTGATAAAACTATTTAAGAAATACTAAAACAAAGATTGCAATGGACAATTGAAATAATGATTTTACTAATTACTGAAATAAATTGACTAAAAAAAAAGTATAAAAAACTACGAACAATGAAAATGTCTACGATTTACGTGTTTTAGGTACCATTCAAAACTTACCCTAATGCGGGAGAAAAGTTGCACTGAATTTACATATTAAGATTTTTAAAAAAAACGCATTTTAAATGGCGTCGCGTCCCAACTAGTGCGCTGAGACGCGACAAAAAGCATCACGCCCGATGCTAGAAGCGCACCGGGCACGCACCGGGCCTGAATGAGGTTAGAATAATTAACCAACTTCAAGCCGCGGGTTCCGTCTATTGCTAATATCAGACCCTAGCAAAGTCGCGTTCGGAAATTGGTTGTAAATATACTTACTTATTTATCTTAATATATAAATAATAAATATAATTTTAATAAAAACATGGCTTTAAATTATAAATAATTACATTATAAATAAATAATACTTAAATGTGTAACGCTTCGTTACAATAGATCTCATTCACGTCACCTCTGCCCACGCTAAGCCGCCCTCACCTACATGGAAATTGAAATATTCCTAACATTTCCACGCGCGAAAAAATTTGCCTCCCTTGTCCTATATAATCCGACACGATCATTATCAGTCGCACGAATAATTTTACCCAGATTTCGGGCCTTTCAGAAAATCAAATATTCAGGATAGGACTCGATTTTGATGCAATTTGGTACAGAGATATGGCTATTTTTTTATATCGGGTAACTACCACAGTTCCCGCGGTAATCAAAAATCTTAATCCACGCGGACGAAGTCGCGGACATAATGTAGTATTTGGTAAATGTCCCAAACATAGTTAGTCGAAAAAAAATCACTTTTCATTTTTCAAATTGTGCAGTATTCAGAGTAACAAACAGAGATGACGGTGACGCGAGAACCACTTCTTCTTCTTCTATCTCTGGGCATTTCCGCACTTAAGCACAGGTGCCCGTTGTGCGTGAGACCTCTGGTGCGACTCCCCGCTGGATCACTCCAGCCAGCCGAGCTCACTCCAGAATCCAAGCAGGCCGCCCAGGTCGGCGAGGACTTCCGGGAGTGTTGCTGGGGAGCCAATGTAGGCTTGTCGTTGAGTGGTTACAGCACTGCACTCGAGTAGTACGTGTCTTGGTGTCTCCTCGCTCTCCATGCAGGCTCTGCACAGAGGGCTGTCGGTTATTCCTAGAACATTTAGGTGTTTGTTAAGTGTTATCATGCCTATAGCCGTCCTGAGTTTAACTCTGTTTAACTGCAGTAGTTTCTTAGTTAGGCGATTGGTTTGGGCTGGGTATAGCCTCTTTTGTTTGTCTACAGTTGGTGGTGTTTGCCCAAAGTTCGGCATGTGTACCTATACTGTTAGTTGTTTTAACCAAGTCTTGTACTCACTGAATGGTATTGGAACGATCGGTTCAGGTCCCATTACCTTCAGGTGCGAGAACCACTGTCCATGACGCCGACCCAACACTGGAACCTACATCCAGCCTAAGGGCCTCTAGCTAAGAAGGTAGGCCCTAGCCGAATTATAACAGCTCGAATATCTTCGAACTGTTATAGTTAGGCTAGGGGATAGGTTATATGATGTTACTCGGGGTCTAATACTATTATACTCATTATTACATACGCATTGTCAACGCATTGTTCAGTTGGCCGTACGCCAACATGCATTTACGTTTATATTATAGCTGCGAATGTAACTTGAATTTCCATTTAGAGGAGCAATTCAAAACGATACGGTTAGCCCATAAATAAGGCACCAAGTGCATTCAGGAACTAGAATTGCACCTAGAATTGGGATATTTCAGTAGATTAAGGCTGAAATATTGGCTGAAGTACCTATATACTGCACTAGCTTAAGCTCGGTGTTTTTGGTTCCCACCGGAACTCTTTTTCCGGGATAAAAAGTAACCTGTATGCTATTCCAGACTATAATCTATCTCTGTGCCAAACTTCATGCAGATCTGTTCAGCTGTTTTTTCGTGATTGAGTAACAAACATCCATCCATCCATCCAAACTTTCGCATTTATAATATTAGTATAAAGTAAGTATACATATTTAGGACCGATTGGGCCAACTCCGAATAACATTTTATCTAGGAATAAAATTGCAATTTTGACAGAATACGTATAAAAACAGCTGACAAAACATCAAAATTCCTGGGTTATGTACAAACGTTACTCGGAGTTGGTGAAATCTTCACTTAACAGCAGAGCGACCGCGTATCTTTTGCATCAATCATTGATACATCGCAATCACCTCCGATTGGTTAGCACTCTTTCACTATTGGATGAAATCCTTTGACGCAGCAAGAATACCATAAATTCAGCCAATCGGAGGTGATTGCGATGTATTATGATTGATGCAAAAGTGACGCGGTCGCCCTGCAGGTCAACGACCTCTTTGGTGGAATGGTACGAGATGGGAACTTGTAAGTGAAAGGACCCAGGTTCGATTCCCAATTTGGGGATTAATAATAATAATTTCTAAAAGTGTCTCTAGTCTGCTAAAATGCTAAGTTCAAACAGCATGAAATCAAAAATCTTGGTTTCCTGAACTGAAGGCGACAGTTCGAAGTTTGAAATTGCGTTCCATTCAGCCGTTCGGCCGTCCGGTAACAATGGCGGACTTTTCTACTTAAATATGACTGGAAACTGTAGATTACTGATAACTGAATAATACGTGCATTACGTAACCGACGAGTTCTGCGAGATAGAAATATCTTGTATTGTCTGCGCAGTTATAAATAAATTTAAAAAATTTGTTTTCGAAATAGTATGGTTTTGAAATATCAAAATACTCGCATGAATTCGCATTTGGATTTTGGACTTAAAAATGTCAGGGTAATTCTTTGTTTTTTCGGTATAAAAACTAGCAGGTTTTCAACTATGTCTACCCATGCAAGAAATTATGTCAATCCGTTACTCTGTGGCAGCGTGATTGAAGGACAATTTCAAGAAACCGAGATTATTTCTTGGTTTCTTCTTTCACACACTTTCAAAACGCACAATAAAAATACTTAAATCACCCTCTGACATCAAACTTCCAAAGCTCCCAGAACTTTTATATCGTCGGGGAACCTAGTGAGGATGTGCAAGGTCGAAATAGGTATAGATGTCACTGTAAGATTGTAAAAACCGTAAGATTGTAATCTAACGCTTTTTTTTCAATAGATTGTAAACAGTCGAAAGATTGTGAACCGTTCAATGTTTTAAGTGTCAATTTTTGAAATATTCATTGTATTTACGTTTTCTTGTCTTTTTCTTGTAGGTTAGGTTAGGGTTCGACATAAATTGCGGCCGGGCACTTAGGTTCTATCGGGTTAATAAACCTAACAGATTACAATCTACCGAAAAATAATCCGTTATATTGTAATCATTCGACAGTTTACAATTTCGCGAGTTAGATTATAATCTAACGGTTTTTACAATCTTACGGTGACATATACATAAGTTGAAGGCATTTCAGTAAGCAGGTTGAACGTGAATTGTCTGTTCATAATAATATTATGCAGAACTCTTAAAAGTAACTTTCAACGGTCATATATTATGCAATAACTTCCGACCGAATAGAGTTAAACCTTGCGCTGGCAGGCGACCAACTGTTACCGGAAATATGGCCTCACTATCATCAGAATCCATATTCCATACTAATATCATAAATGCGAAAGTGTCTGTCTGTTACGCTTTCATGGCCCATCTGTTCGAACGATTTTTATGAAATTTGGTACAGGAGTGGGTTGCATCCGGGGGAAGAACTGTTTATACCGGACGATTAAAGAGTTCCCGCCGGGAATCAAAAACCTTAATCCACACTGACGATAAGTCGCGAGCGTCATGAATGAATGAAAAATTTGGTACCTACTGTGTACCAAAAATAAGAGACATAGAAACAACAACATATCATCATACTTTATATTATAAAATATGCGAAAGTGTGTATGTTTGTTGGTTTGTTGGTTTGTCCTTCAATCACGCCGCAACAGAGCAACGGATCGACGTGATTTTTGCCATGGTTATAGTTGAGGACCTGGAGAATGACATAGGCTACTTTTTATCCCGGAAAATTAAGGAGTTCCCGCGGGAATCAAAAAAACTTAAACCAGCGGACGGAGTCGCGGGCATCAGCTAGTAGTTCATATTTCCTTACTCTTCTGTGGCTACTGAGACAATTTTATGTTCGTTAGTTCCAATCATGGCCACCGGGTCAGATAAGTTTGTGGGTCTATAGCATGTACTACAAGCACCGAGTAGTAAACCTATTGAGAGCTAATAGCCACATTTCCGCTTTGAAACACATCTCACCACTTTCAGGCGGGGGACGAGGTAATAATAGCATTTCTCATTGGCTGACTCAAGGTCAACTTTACACAGTTAAAAGTACAAAGTATATGTTACCGCGGCACTTGGGCTGCCCGCTGCGCGACAAAAATGTATCGATAAAAATTACCAGTAGGTACCTATTGGAAAATCAATACAAATAATTGTATTCAAATAGCAATATACAACCATATGTATGATTATGCATAATTATCTGATACTTATATATTTTTTTTTAATTGCCCATATTCTATACCTACTAAAGAACTTAAGTTTTCAACAACAACTTTTAATCAAATAAATAAGAAACCTGTTCTTCTACTTCAGAATTGTTCGGAATTTAATGAAATATAAGTTTTTACTCAATAAATTAATTTATTGGCATTCAAGTGGTCTAAGGCTATCGATATAATTTATCGATAGTTGCACGGGCTACACTGGGCTATGCGTGGAAGAGACGGAGATATGTAGAACTACATGTGAAAGACAAAGAAATACTGAAAGACATCAACGGGTTCCTTTTCATTTTTGTAAATATTTTTATTTCTTTGCTTACTGATGATTTTTATTTATTATTACAAAACTACACTTACTTATGAAATGTTATCCCATCTTTTACATAGCTGGAGGTATTGCTTCTCTTTCCACGCCATTTAACGCTACAGAGAGGCCTAATTTTCGTTTTATACTAGATCAATTCCCGAGCACTGTCGAATACGGACTGAGGGCGACTATAGGCACAAAACGTAGCGTTAGCAGTCATACTGCTAACGTTTGGCTGGTGAGGGGGCACGCTATGCTCAGTCAATTGGTTGTATGGTCTGTGACTACAAGTAATAAAATTAAAAATTTTAAAAAAACCCACGACGAACTGCAGAGCTCCATTATACCTTTGACCTTTATAACTTTGAAACAACAATTAGAACGTAGCAAACGTATATATTACATGATATCTAAAACACAAAACTGCATCTTTGACAGCTCAGTAGTTTTTTTGACCAGTGTGGTGGACTATGGCCAAACCCTTTTCAAATGGACAAATCAAAAGAGTTCAAACGCCACGGGTATACGATGAGAATTTAAGGAGTTCCCATGATCGCCTCCTGACTCCATCATGATACCCTGGGCAGCATCTAGGTACAAGCCAAATATATCTAAAACAAAAAGCCCGCATCTAAATCAGCACAGTAGTTTTTGAGAAAAATGGTAACATATTGAAAAAATTAAATCATAGACTACAGCTCAGCTTTGTTGTCTATGGTCCTAAAATATATCTAAGAACCTTCTCACAAGCTATACACATCTAATGAAAAAAACAGCATTTCAATCGGCCCAGTACTTTTTGTAAAAAATGGTAACATATCGAAATATTAAAATCATAGAGACAGCTCAGCTTGGTTGTCTATGGTCCTAAAATATATCTAAGAACCTTCTCTCAAGCTATATATATCTAACTAGTATTTCGACCTGTGCGCGAGCTGCTAAAGCAGCTCACGGTTTGTGGTTAGACTTACAAGTAGTACAGATTTTACTGTACTAAACTGAATTCATTTTTTATGGTGATAACAAAATAAATAAAAATGGCGCTGATTTTTTAAAACTTTGGTAACAGTTTCCTGTTTCGTAACCCCAGGGAGTCCTAAATATCGATTTTGAACGAAATTGGTCAATTTACAAAGAATTTCAAAATGGCGCTGATTTTCTAAAATTTTGGTAACAGTTTCCTGTTTTGTGACCCCAGGGAGCCCTAAATATCGATTTTGAACGAAATCGGTCAATTAACACAGAATTTCAAAATGGCGCTGATTTTTTAAAATTTTGGTACCAGTTTCCTGTTTTGTGACCCCAGGGAGCCCTAAATATCGATTTTGAACGAAATCGGTCAATTAACAAAGAATTTCAAAATGGCGCTGATTTTTTTTTAATTTTGGTACCAGTTTCCTGTTTTGTAATCCCACGAAGCCCTAAATATCGATTTTGAACAAAATCGGTTAATTAACAAAGAATTTCAAAATGGCGCTGTTTTTTTAAAGTTTGGTAACAGTTTCCTGTTTTGTAACCCCAGGGAGTCCTAAATATCGATTTTGAACGAAATCGATCAATTAACAAAGAATTTCAAAATGGCGCTGAGTTTTTTAAATTTTGGTACCAATTTCCTGTTTTGTGACCCCAGGAAGCCCTAAATATAGATTTTGAACGAAATCGGTCAATTAACAAAGAATTTCAAAATGGCGCTGATTTTCTAAAATTTTGGTAACAGTTTCCTGTTTTGTGACCCCAGGGAGCCCTAAATATCGATTTTGAACGAAATCTGTCAATTAACACAGAATTTCAAAATGGCGCTGATTTTTTATAATTTTGGTACCAGTTTCCTGTTTTGTGACCCCAGGGAGCCCTAAATTTCGATTTTGAACGAAATCGGTCAATTAACAAAGAATTTCAAAATGGCGCTGATTTTTTTTTAAAATTTTGGTACCAGTTTCCTGTTTTGTAATCCCACGAAGCCCTAAATATCGATTTTGAACAAAATCGGTTAATTAACAAAGAATTTCAAAATGGCGCTGTTTTTTTAAAGTTTGGTAACAGTTTCCTGTTTTGTAACCCCAGGGAGTCCTAAATATCGATTTTGAACGAAATCGATCAATTAACAAAGAATTTCAAAATGGCGCTGATTTTTTTAAATTTTGGTACCAGTTTCCTGTTTTGTGACCCCAGGGAGCCCTAAATATAGATTTTGAACGAAATCGGTCAATTAACAAAGAATTTCAAAATGGCGCTGATTTTTTAAAATTTTGGTACCAGTTTCCTGTTTTGTAATCGCACGAAGTCCTAAATGCAATAAGCCGCATCTCAATCGGCCCAGTACTTTTTGTGAAAAATGGTAACAGTGGTTGAAAAATTAAGATCATAGACTACAGCTCAGCTTTGTTGTCTATGGTCCTAAAATATATTTAAGAACCTTCTCACAAGCTATACACATCTAATGCAAAAAACCGCATCTCAATCGGCCCAGTACTTTTTGTGAAAAATGGTAACATATTGAAAAAATAAAATCATAGACTACAGCTCAGCTTTGTTGTCTATGGTCCTACAATATATCTATGAACCTTCTCACAAGCTAAACATATCTAATGCAAAAAACCGCATCTCAATCGGCCCAGTACTTTTTGTGAAAATTTTTAACACATAGAAAAATTAAGATCATAGACTACAGCTCAGCTTTGTTGTCTATGGTCCTAAAATATATCTAAGAACCTTCTCACAAGCTATACACATCTAATGCAAAAAACCGCATCTCAATCGGCCCAGTAGTTTTTGTGAAAAATGGTAACATGTTGAAATATTAAAATCATAGACTACAGCTCAGCTTGGTTGTCTATGGTCCTAAAATATATCTAAAAACCTTCTCACAAGCTATACGTATCTAATGCAAAAAACCGCATCTCAATCGGCCCAGTACTTTTTGAGAAAAATGGTGACAAAAAAGTGCACAAACAAACAAACAAACAAACAAACAAACAAACACACAACCTCTTAGGGCAAACACATATACCGTCTCCGCTTCGTCGAGGGTAAAAATAAACCGAGTGAAAGTGGTGATAGCCTGGTAACTAGTTGATAACACACCCGGCTATTCGGGTGGTCGCGGGTTCGATCCCCGGGCACACACCTCTAACTTTTCGAAGTTATAATATGCGTTTTAAGAAATTAAATACCACTTGCTTCAAACTGTGAAGGAAAACATCGCAAGGAAACCTACATTTATTGGATAGAGCAGGCGTGACTCTTCTGACGTCCATGGTGATCCGCCAAAGCAGACGAATTCATGTGGTGAAACGTGTATCTTACCCGTGAAGCTTTCACGCCAAAGCCAGCAATTCACACCGGCACAACACCACACCACGCAAGTCTTTAAAACGATTCCCAACGTACGTTTCACTTTGACACCGGACTATCCTTAGGAGATGTTTTTTTTAGCCCTTGACTGCGATCTCACCTGATGGTAAGTGAAGATGCAGTCTAAGATGGTAGCGGGCTAACATGTTAGGGGCATGGCGGTTATATGAAATCCATACCTCTATTCGGTTTCTTCACGGTATCGTACCGGAACGTTTAATCGCTTGGCGGCACGTCTTTGCCGGTAGGGTGGTAACTAGCCACGGCCGAAGCCTCCCAAAAGGCCAGACCACTTAAAATTCAGAAAATATAAATTCCCAAATTGACCGTGCCGGGAATCGAACCCGGGACCTCCGCACGTTAAGACAACAGCGCTCAACACTGCGCCACGGAGGTACGGAGATGTTGACTCGACAATGCACGATTGTAAAGACTACGCGTACGAAGTCGCGAGCATCATCTGGTGAAATACCATAAATATGACTATTGTCAATCCCGTCATAATATATTTACATTGTCGTACACCGCCACACATAAATTCGGCTTAACAAATAACAAGTTCACGGGCAAGTGTTATGCAATATTTCCAATAAAACAGAGTTAACCTTCTAACGTCGCTGGCAAATGGCCAAGGGTTGTCGGGATATGGGCTGGCATATCATCAGATATATGGCTCTGTTGTTGTGGGCGAGTGAAACAAATTAGTGCTTCAGTCTGTGATATAGATACTCATAGGCCATAGCTAGGTTTACTACTCGGTGGCCATAGCTGATCATGTTTTATAGAGTAAAGTTAGCGTAATTAATTTGATGTTTTATGATTTTGTTATGACTGGTTTTAAGACATAGCAAAAAATATAAGACTATGTATATTTACCTATATAAAACTGCTATAACATTATTAAATTGTAAGTATATCACAGTTAGTATTTCGTCTTGTATTTGGTTAAAAATCAGGAACGCTTTGAGCTGAATTACCTACATAACTACATATTACATACGTTCGGTCACCCCTGTAATATTATGCTGAATTTTTATCATAAGCTAAGGCTTAGACAGCTCTTTATTTTTAACTAACCTCATGAGGGGTATCTAGCTCATTTATAAATAATAATTATTAGTATATGTATGTTAAGATCTTCTGAGTAAAAGTTAGAACCTATAAAGAAGTTCTATTAACACCTTTTGTTCTCATAATTATGCAGGTATCTGTTTGCATTCGAATGAATCATACAAATGGGAATCCGTTTAAGATTTAATATTTACATACTTAAGTATCTATTATAGACTTATAGTAAAACAAAAGTTCTAGTAATAGTATAGAAAATACCCTCAAATAATATAAACGTACCTACTTAGTAATCTTGATTAATATTAGATAGGGTGTTTGACTATTCTTAATGCTATTTTCATTTGTATAGTTATTTTCCACGATATTTTTGTGAAAGCATTACATCATCCACTTGCAAGAAATCATTGCTCATATTTAAGACTGATAAGATTCGATAATAAATAGGGATGATGACAACTCCATCAAATCAGCAACTCTTTATCAAACTTGAAAACGCATTTCTAGTACCTATGGAAGTTGTATGAAATTCACAGTTGTGACGCCATCAAATTTCAACGCACTTTTTTCTTTAATCTCTCTCTCTTAGTTTGTAGATTTTAAAAAAATTTTAAAATCTACAAACTTAAAACTAACCGAGGATGTGAATTTTAGGTCTTTTGGAAGACCCTCTAGGCTCTATTTAATAATCAGTTAGAAATAATTTATTTTTGATATAGTAGGCATCATCCCTATTGATATGACTTGACTATAAATACCTCATTGCATCCGTATAGTAAGAAACCTAGAAAGAAACGCTTTATTAACCGACTTCAAAAATGGAGGACTTTGGTAGATCATACTTCAGAGGTGGACCCATATAAATTTTATCGAAATTGATCTAAAGCGCTTTTTAAGAAAATCAACAAAACAAAATATATAGATTTAATGTTTTTACTTTTTAGTTTATGTTGGTACTTATTGGTATAGCTTTGGAGTCGGTTTTTGTTTTAGATGAAAGCGAATAATTATTTTTGCCCTCGATTTAATATATACATATGTGTCAACTAGTAATATACAAACGAACAAGCACCCAATCACCCAACCTTCAAGGGCTTGAGTTGTGCGTTTCTGTGTTTGTGCAATTTTCAGTTACCCTTTTTCCGGTGTCGGATTGGATAAGTACATCATTATGCTGCAAGTCCCCCCTGCAAGAGATTCCCCCAATATTATTTAGGTACATCCTATAGTAGGTAATAAAATTCAAAGGAGACTTGTTCACATTCGCTACGGGCCCCGAGCTGGCTTTATCCGGCACTGCCTTTTCCTGAAAAGCTAAGTTCTTAGTTATATTTATTTTTACAGCAATAGGCTGCAAGGGGGGGGCTACAATAGTGATTTGAATATTTACTACTTTCTGAAAAACTCCAGTAGGTAGGTTTTCCGGTAAAACAACCGAAAGAGATGCGGTTTTTTGTATCAGATAGGTATGACGTTTCGAAAAGGTTCTTGGAAATGTCACCATTTCCCTGATTAGATTTTAGTATTACAAGGCCAATTCATATTAATTTTATTATTCAAAAGACTATAGAAAATAGGATTGTCCTGTGTACGCACTCCACTTGCTACTTAGGTACGAAGCAAATGATTCAGTGATAAGAGATACGTGTTATCAGGCGGAGAGCACAGTACTTATATAAATATTATCCTTACATTTTATCAGCATCGGTAGTTGAGGCTGGCTGACTCGAGTGTTTGTACATTGAAGGTGAGTTATTTTCATGTCTAATTAGAAAATATCTAAATGGGTTAAGCTAATGAGGGCAGCTCAAAATAAACTAAATAAAATAAGTAAATCATACTAAAATTATAAATGCGAAAGTGTGTTTGTTCGTTGGTTTGTCATTCAATCACGTCGCAACCGATCGAGACGATTTTTTGCAAGGGTATAGCCGACGCCCTGGAGAGTAACATTGGCTACTTTGAAAAACTTATTCCACGAAGACAAAGTCGTGGGCATCAGCTAGTAATGTTATAAAAATATCTCAAATATATAGTAAATTCTTAAATCGGTAAATCCTCACTAAACAATTAGAAACCACTACAGCACCACTAGTGCCCAAGATGCTGGCAGCATTTGGATGGCCAAGGTATCTCCTCGTAGCTGGGTGTTTCTCATAAAAATATTATTCTTGATAAACAAGTGCTTCTTTTTCAACCTTGTGCTTTTATAAGCTAGGATTGTATATATTTTATACATATTTGAGGCACGCTGAAAAATCAACAACTTTCAAAATATTTTTGACATAAGAGTTGGCAGCTCTGCCAGCTGTTGGATCCTCCTTGGGAAATAAGGGGTATATTTTGTCTCAGTGGTCTTCATTAATAATTTTATTACGTAGGCGGGGCCCTAAAAATTAAATAGGTTTGTAACAATTTGATTCGTTAAGTTTTTGTCTAAGTATATTTTAATATTAGTATACTGTGTTTTTCTTATTAGATGAAGTTCGTAATCGCCCTTTTGATCGTGACAGCGTTGGCCACAGCCGCCAGCGGAGCAGTGGTCCATGGCATCAGCAGATCAAATCTTAGTCAAGGCTACGTCTATCCCGGAGACAGACTGCTGACGAGGTATGAAACACTTAATAAAATATCTTTGACTCAAGTGATGTTGACTCTGATCGTCGATATGAATTGATGTGATTGTGAAAGGCACCTACCTATACTGTCAATTGAACGTTGATATTTTACCCGGGGGAACTCCTTAATTTTTCAGGATCAAAAGTAGCCTATGTCCTTCCCCGGGATACAAACTATCGCTTTACCAAATTTCATGAAAATCGGTTGAACAGATGGACCGTGAAAGCGTATAGCAGACAGACGACAGACAGACAGACACACTTTGGCATTTATAATATTAGTATGGAATAGTATATGTATAATGTGAAAGTTTGGATGGTTGGATGTTGTTGTACTCAATCACGTCAATCAATCAATATTTACTTATCCAAGTTTCACAGATAAAGATGATAATTGCAGACAGGTGAAAATACCTCTCTATCTTCCAGGCACTATCTCTACCAACCAGCCAGGCCGAACACTATCCAGTATCAAGACTACACGTACCGAGGCAACTACACTACCAGGATATCAGCAGTGACGGCTACAGAAGTGGGTTACACCCAGTACGCGACCGCGTGGGTTCTAGCCGGTGGGGTGGGATACAGTAGTGTCACCGTGAGGGTGCAGTCCGCTAGGGGATACGGGTTTTATTTCGCTATTGATGTTTGGGGACGATAATAAGCAATATTTGTAGTACCTAGGTACATGATCTAATTTATGATACTTTTAAGCAAAAGCGTCAAAAAAACTGACAAAATATCTAAACAATTCTAAATTAAATCGTTTGACTACACTGTATATTATTTACTGCACTGTTTATTATTGACTGCCTCGTTGGTCTAGTGGTTAGCATGTTCGACTGCGGCCGACGAGGTCCCGGGTTCGGGTGCCGGGTCGGGCGATAACAAGTATTGGGGTTTTCTGACTAGAAATTCTCAGTATTAGCCCGGAGTTAGGACGTTGGCGGTGTTTCACCCCCGTGCCTCGGAGAGCACGGTCCTGCGCCTGATCTCTCTCCGGTCGTGTCGGATTTTCCGTCCCATTGGGCTATGAGAGTAAAGGAACAGAGAGTGCACCTGTGTACGCGCACACACTTGTGCACTATAATATCCCCCGCGCAGATGGCTAATCTCTGTGGAGATTGGCCGCCGTGGCCGAAATTCGGTCGGGAGGACATTATTATTTTTATATTATTTACAAAACAAAAGTGCAATATAAAGAACAATATACTTAGGTAACTTAGCAATTTTTTAATAGGTCGTTAGTAGAAATGCTAACGATAAATTAAGCTACATTCTATAGATCAATTTAGTAGCAATAGTGCAACCACCACTACAGCCTATTAAGATCCCACTGCTGGGCACAGGCCTCCACTCTCATAGGAGAAAGGGAATTAGAGCTTACACCCGCCACGCTGCTCCAATGCGGGTTGGCGGGCTTTAACGACTATTATCATGTTAGTGATAATAACCGGGACCGACGGCTTAACGTGCTCTCCGAGGCACGGGGGTGAAATACCACCAACTTCCAACTCCGGGCTGGCACTGAAAATTTCTTAATTGAAAAACCCAATACCTAACAATTTTTATGCCCGATCGGGAATCGAACCCAGGACCTCGTGATCCGCAGTCGACTACGCTAACCGCTAGACAAACGAGGCAGTCAATAGTGCAACATCAGCCCCCCATTATGTAAGAATTTTCGATCAAATCGTCTATATAAAATATTCATTCTCATATATGTATAAGTACGATACCCTAAACGTATAAGAATGGATACACGAAATTGAGCTCTAATTCAATGCATTTATGGTTTATTTTACTTTGAAGCCGAACTTAGACGATTTGATCGGCAATCCTTACATGATTGCACCTCAGGTGAAGAAATTGAAATTTGAGAATTGAATGTGATGATTTATGCCATAGGTACTAAAATTATACATCAATGTTTATGCCTGTTATTTATTTTAACCGACTTCCAAAAAAGGAGGCGGTTCTCGATTCGGCGCGTATTTTTTTTTTAAAATAATATCTACTAGATGATGCCCGTGACTTCGTCCGCGTGGATTATTGTTTTTTGATTCCCCGGGAACTCTTCAATTTTCCGGGACAAAAAGTAGCCTATGTCCTTCCCCGGGATACAACCTATCCCTGTACCAAATTTCATCAAAATTGGTTGAACATTTATATATTTTTTTGATTCCTGCGGGAACTCTTCAATTTTCCGGGATAAAAAGTAGCCTATGTCCTTCCCCGGGATGTAAACTATCTCTGAATCAAATATCATCAAAATCGGTTGAGTAGTTAGCCCGTGAAAGCGTAACAGACAGACAGGCAGTCAGACAGACAGACACACTTTCGATAGGTACCCATTCCATATGAAATCAAGACACTGTTATTTAAATTCACATTTTCAGATCGGCATTTCGGGAATTGTGTAGGCGGTAGGTCATTCCGGCTTTAGATTTAACATATTATAAACGATTCAGTATCCAGATTATTTAGTTAACTAATAATTTGAAAAATAATTTGAACATGGTCATAGGCATAATATTGTTTTGGCATTTCTTTCATTAATTTGTTGTTGATTGTTTTTATGCCACTATGCGCAAAAGATGCGGAGCCCTGGTGCGCAGAGTGCGGAGCAGTACCAACAGCATTCTGAAGTTAATTGCCAGCAGATTGGACTGCATATATTATGTGGGTCATTGCTGTGCTATTTCCAATGGAATGGCACAGCGATAACTCGTATTTAGGTTTAGTTTTAGTTATTAGGTTTAGTTTTTAGGTTAAGTACTAACATAGGAAATAAGTTTGTATTAACTAACAAAATATGAGTCATTGTTGCTCGAAATAAAGTCTTATTATTATTATTAAATATTGTGATATTTATTCGAATATATTGTTGTTATTTTGTCACTCTATTTATAGGAGGGAAGGTCACTGAAGCCTTTAAATAGAGGGCAGGGTAGGTATTTCCTAAATAAGGCAGTGGATACCAACTATACTGTGTACCTATAATTAGACCAGTCTTACTTTTGTAAACTATGGCATCGATAAAACAATTATTGAAGTGTAAAACTTCTTTAGGCGCGTTGAGTACTTTTTGGTAGGGGGTAAAAATGTAGATTCGCGTGACCGTGACCGACACGCTCGCGAACATATAAATATACTACATTCGAAATTAAACTTTAATCCCTTAGTATTACAGGTTTATATTTTCATCATCATCATCACTACAGCCTATTAACGTCCCACTGCTGAGCACAGGCCTCCACTCTCATAGGAGAGCGGGAATTAGAGCATAGACCCACCACGCTGCTCCAATGCGGGTTGGCGGGCTTTAACGATTATTATCATGTTAGTGATAATTAGCGGGACCGACGGCTTAACGTGCTCTCCGAGGCACGGGGGTGCAACACCGCCAAATTCCAACTCCGGGCCGCCACTGAGAATTTCTTAATTGAAAAACCCAATACCTAACTTTTATGCCCGACCGGGAATCGAACCCAGGACCTCGATGATCCGCAGTCGACTATGCTAACCACTAGACCAACGAGGCAGGTTTCGATGAGACTTCTCAGTCTAATTACGATATTGAAAACACACTACAGTTTATATTTTAATTTAAAAAAAAAAATGTGGCTTGTTTGGGATGCCACATGCGTGGATACGCTAGCGTTATCCCACTTGCAGGCGTCCTCCATGACAGCGGGGGCGGCGGCCACTAATGCAGAAAGAGCCAAAAGGCGCAAGTATGAAATTATTGAAAATAATTTCATTTTTGTGCCTTTTGGTGTTGAACTTGAAACCCTGGGGTCGTGGGGCGAAGATGCTAGATCCTTTTTTAAGGATCTATCTTCTCGTCTCACAGAGCCCACAGGTGACCGGAGGGCTGGCAGTTACCTCGGCCAACATAATTATAAGTTTGGCTATTCAGCGGGGTAACGCAGCCAGCGTTCTGAGCACATTGCCTCATTGCAGCGGGATAGATGATATTTTAATGTTTAGTTTTCAGTTTTAATTTAGATTTAATTTTGATTTTAATGATTTGTATTTTTAGTAATAAATTATTTAAGTTCCCTTAAAAAAAAAAAGTTTTCACTTCTATCGGCAGTCTATGACTGCCAAATTTTTTAATTTATTTACTAACATTGTACTGCAAAAGCGTTAGGTAAATCGCATCGCGTGTCTTTCGGAAGGACAGTCCACATTTGTGTTCAACATGCTTGGAAGTAAAATGCTTCCGAACAGCATTTTATGTAGTACCTACTTAGATTTATGTCCTACTTGTTAGGCAATAGTATCTATAGTATTAAACTATAGGTAATTGTGCACAATGAGTATAATACCTAAATATATGAATCATACCAATATTTCAAATGCAACAGTGTTTGTTTGTTGGATTATTAGTTTGTTGCTTTGTCCTTCAATCACGCCGCAACCGACCAACGGATCGACGTGATTTTTCGCATGGATATAGTTGAGAACCTGGAGAGTGACATAGGCTTTTTATCCCGGAAAATTAAGGAGTTCCTGTGTGAATCAAAAAACTTAAAACACGCGGCCGTAGTCGCGGGCATCAGCTAGTGTTTAATAAAAAGCAAAAAGTACCTACGTAATGATGCGTGTTCCTTAATTTTTTTACATATAAATAGCGAGAAAACGAGCAGGCGGGTCACCTGATGTTAAGTGATTACCTACCGCCGCCCATGAACCCATTTGCAGCATCAGAGGAACCGCCAATGAGAATTTTTTTTAACCGCACTTTGAAGAACCTGAGCCTCATGATAAAAAAATATTTGCTGTTGGCTTAAAAGTCGTTTGACACACATGCGGGCTTTTCGAGTTTTATCAGGAAATATCATAAATATTCGAGCCGTTTATTTTGTATTCCGAAAAGATTATGCGGGCATAGCCGCGGGCATCACTGGCTTACATTAATAAAAGCTTTTGGTTCGGCTTTCGAATGGAAAACGGCATTAAACAAGCTTGGCCGCTGTTTTCAGTTTTGGCAAGAGAACAATGAGACTGTGGAATAAAATAATATAATCGACAGTTTTCTATTTAAGCTTTAAGTTTTTTTAACAGATTACGGGAGGGTTATGAGTTTATATCGGTTATAAGCGTTGGGGATCCAAGGTGATTGAATGGTGGCTTCGCACTAGCAGCCCTATTCTATAACTCAGTGCTTATCAAAGAATTAAATCCACTGACTCAAGTAATATACATATTTTTCATATAACCTGCATTGAAAATGCGACCTTCAATGCCTGTTTGAGCCATCCGAAACTAGTCAATTTCAGATGAATACCTACACCTGCCCTATGGCAGAAAGTGATGGTTTTCTACCCGCTGAATGACGTATATCTCCTTTCAATCCTATCAGAGTATCTATAGTTTATTTCATATTTTTAACTGTCATTTTACCCATAAACTAAACTGACAGATATGATATTAATAATTGTAACAGCAACCCAGCAAATAAAATAAATAAGAAATACAATTTTAATAAAACTCGCACTTTCAATGCAGATTATATTATGAAAAATAGTGTGTGTGCCACGGGATGAAACACGTTTTCAGAATTTGGGTGATGCCAGCCCTCGCTTCGCTCAGGCAGGCAACTTCCCTCTCGCCTGAAATCGTCTTGTTTCACCCCTAGGCACAGAATATACATACCTACTATTTCTAATCAGTCAAATAAAGTGAACAAAAAAAAACTTAGTTAATGTTTAGTTTTTAGTTTTTAATTTAGTTTTTGATTTAGATTTAATTTAGATTTTAATGTTATTATAATGTATGGATTGTGTAGTTAATAAAAAAAACTGATCAAAACAAAACTATATTTGCACAAAAACAAGCTTCGCACCTCGGGATATACAAATATCCATACTAACAATTTTATGAATGCTAAAGATTCCGTCTTTTTGTCTGACTGTCTGTCTCTCTGTCTGTTTGCTACGTTTTCACGGCTCTGTGTAACCGATTTCAAGGATCAAAGAGTTGGGGCATCACCCAGTAATCATACTAATATTATAAATGCGAAAGTGTGTTTGTTTATTGGTTTGTTCTTCACGCCGCAACGAAGGATGGAACAAAGGACAAACAAACATACCTACTTTCGCATCTATCTATACTTATAATAAAACTGTAACAGGTCCAATTCTGTACATTGAAGATATTTTGAAAATTTTTTTTTTGGAGGGCACTTATTATTCGATACTCAAGCCAAATCTGTATTTTTTTCATTTTTGTCTGTCTGTCTGTCTGTATCTTGGCCGCGCATCACGCCGAAACTAGGTACTGAATGAATTCAAACGAAACTTGGCACGGTTTGAGCCCATACTACGAGGTAGGTCATAGGATACTTTTTATCCCGAAATTCTACCCCGGAAGGGGTGAAATAGGGGTTGAAAGTTTATACGAAAGTCCTTAATTTCTCCAAGTTATCGCCATGAAACTTGATATAATATGAGATGCGGGTTGAAAATAAAAACATATGTGTTTCAAAGTTTTTGAAAATTCCACCCCCGAAGGGGTGAAATAAGGGTTAAGAGTTTGTATGAAAATCCTAAATTTCTCAAGTTATAGCCAAGAAACTTGGTACGTGGAGTACCGGTTAAAAATAAAGAAATACGTGTTTCACAGTTTTTCAAAATTCTACCCCCAAAAGGGTGGAATAGGGGATAAAAGTTGGTATAAAAGGCCTTCATTTCTCAAGATATTTTAAACGAATCTTGGTATTTTGGCTTTCTGTAAAAAATAATGAAGTACGTACCTATGTCACAGTTTTTAACATTATCACCCCCGAAGGGGTAAAATAGGGGTCGGAAATTTGTATGAAAGTCCTTCATTTCCCAAGTTATAGCCATGAAACTTGGTATGTGAGCTACCGATTGAAAACAAAGAAATATATGTTTCACAGTTTTTGAAAGTTCTACCCCCAAAGGGTGAAATAGAAAGTTGGTCCATCAATCACGCCGCAACAGAGCAACGGGTATTTTGCACGGGTAGTTAAGGATCTGAAGAGTGGTATAGGCTACTTTTTATACCGGAAAATTAAGGAGTACCTGTGAGGAAAAAACTTAAACCACGCGGACGAAGTCGCGGGCATCTGCTAGTTTATAATATTAGTATTTATCGGGCTAAAGTTTGCTATATTCGAGTGTGTAGTGAAAAACAATGAAAACAATGTCGCCCCAACGACGAATGCGACGAAATTTATCGTGCGTTGCGAAAACAAGCGAGAAGAGCACTAAAAGTGATTTATTACGTTCCACATAGCGACGCGACGACGCGACCTAGCGACCGCCATATGCATACTATGTACCTATGTATTTATGTATGTATGTATGTATATTCTTTATTGTACACCACAAAACACAACAAAAAAGATAACAAACATGAAAACTTAAAACGTAGGTACAATAATGCGGTCTTATCGGCCAGCCAGCTCCAGCTGCCACCAGCCGTCTCTTCCAGAGATCCACCTGCCACCAGCGATCTCTTCCAGACAACCTTATCGATACAGAGACAATGAACAAGTGGACAGTAGGAGGTGGTGCATAAAAATAAACTTAAATACATACTAATTGATACTTATACTATACAATATCATAAAATTATAACGTATTAATACACTAATATATATGTCACCGTAAGGTTGTAAAAACCGTTAGATTATAATCTAACTCGCGAAATTGTAAACTGTCGAATGATTACAATATAACGCATTATTTTTCGGTAGATTGTAATTTGTTAGGTTTATTAATCCGATAGAACCTAAGTGCCCGGCCTGTGGCCGGGCACTACCTGATTATTTATGTCGAACCCTAATCTAACCTACAAGAAAGAGACAAGAAAACATAAATACAATGAATTTTTCAAAAATTGACACATTGAACGGTTCACAATCTTTCGACTGTTTACAATCTATCGAAAAAAAAGCGTTAGATTACAATCTTACGGTTTTTACAATCTTACGGTGATATATAAAACAAATAAAATAGATATACGTAAGATTAAATACATAAATAAGTAAATACACATATAAATAATAATGGACAAATTAAACATGTCGCTATTGATGATTACAGAGAGATATGTAATGATTTTTCACGTCAATTTTAAACTTATTAAGAGTTTTAGCTCGATGTATTTGCGAGGGCAGGTCATTCCACAAGCTAATGGCCTTGAACATAAATGATTTTTTGTAATATTTTGTATGATGTGTAGGCACTGCAAGAACGAGTTTTCCGGCTGACCGAAGAACTCTTTCTGGTCTTTCATGACCATGATATTAAAAGTTCTCCTTTAAATAACTAGGAGTCATAGGATTGAACAACACAGTACAGAAGGGAAACAATATGTAGATTCCGGCGAAAGCGAATGGGTAACCACTTGAGTTTTGAACGAAATTCATACACATGGTCATATTTGCGCAAACCAAATAGCTAAATTTTGAATTCGCTCAAGTTTAATGCTGGTCCTCAGTTAAATCAAGATAGCTTGCGTCCGCATAATCGAGATATGTTTTAGTGTAGGCGGATTGGTCCAGGTAATCCTCAAAAATGGCCAGATCGCTTGGTCCAATGCCAAAATTTCGGCTTTTCATGCCAAGTTTTCAGGTCAAACTCAACGTGACTAAATTTAGAGTCCAAAGCCAAAAGTTCATTCTATTCTTGGTCCATTTTGGCAGACAAAAAACACCCTTAAGAACAGAACCCTTAAGGGATCACTTGAGGATAACTCCCTTAAGGGTTCTGTTTTTTGATTATGGATCATAATCCATAAAATTCGGTAAGTAGGGCAGGAAAATGGGCATGGTTAACCAGCCTAGAACAGATTGCTATCCAATGATAGAAGCAGGCAGAGCAAGCAGAAGTCAGTTAAGATAGGTAAATACTTACCAGTTACTTACACTAGGATTACAATTTACCTAATTAGTTCCCTATTCTGTGTAGGTACTTTTATTTAATCTCGATTTACTTTCAAAACATTTTCTTATTGTAAAGCACCCGGCAAACTAAGTAGAGTAATAAAATAAAGGAGTAATAAAAAGACACGCTCGGTAAGCTGGATAAATATAGTAACAGTTGTTCCCAACGACCCAGTATATTCCCTGTTGGTAGTATTTAACTACGTAAGTTAAAGCAAAGCAATTTAGGGTGCCTAATAATGCAGTTTTAGTTATCTTAGAGTAAGAAGAATGAGATCATATTATTTATTTTTTAAACCGTCCAGTAATTTCAGCTTGATGCCGTAACAGATATAAAGACAAAAATTAATGTTAATAAAAAATTAATAAAAAAAGAAATGTTTTGGATTCTGTGTCGATAATAAAGCTTCCTCAAATCAAAAAATAAAATAATGTAGGACTCGTCCAGTTCCAGATTTATTATAAGTATCTATAGATAATAAAAATATGATGCGTGTGACCTCGTCCACGTTGATTTAGGTTGTTTGAAAGTTCTATGGGAAATCTTTTTTTGACGACCTCGCTGGCGCAGTGTTAATCGCTGTTGTCTTAATGTGCGGAGGTCCCGGGTTCGATTCCTGGCATGGACAATTCAGGAATTTTTAATTTCTGAATTTTTCCTGGTCTGGCCTGGTGGCCTGGTCCATCTTCGCCTTGTTTTTGTCGGCGCGCAACGTCTATTGAGTTAATGTCCCGACTACTTTATATTAGCTAAATTCATGCAAAAATACGTCGACCCGTCGCGTTGCTCCGTTGAATGTGCAATATCGTAAACACATGGCAAACACTACAGCGCGGCGTAGAAATTGCCAAAAACCCAATAACGCTGCTCACAAATTTCAGTATTCGGCAATAGCGGCTAGAATAATATCATACGTACGAGCACTCACATTTTTCATTTGTGTACTACCATGTTCACTCGATTGTTGTGATCTCAGTTCAGTAATGTGAAGGTTACCTGGCCGCTTCACGGGACGTGAAGTTGTCAGGAAAGGCCGAGCTGTTAGCAATATTACTGTTTGTCATTATATCTCATTAAACAGGAACTATAATATCTGCCAATTTGACTCGTTTCATGTCATTCGATTTAATATGCGGTTATGGACGCCATATGGATGGATGTTTGGATGTTTGTTACTCAATCACGCGCCAACGGCTGCACGGATCTGGCTGAAATTTGGCACAGAGATAGAATATAGTCTGGAATAGCACATAGGCTACTTTTTATCCCGGAAAATTAGGGGGTTCCCGCGGGAACCAAAAAACCTCAATCCACGCGGACGTAGTCGCGGGCATAAGCTAGTACTATTATAAATGCGAAAGTGTGTCTGTCTCTCTGTCTGTCTGTCCGTCCACGTTTCACGGCCCATCTTTTCAACCGATTTTGATGAAATTTGGTATAGAGGCAGGTGGTATCCCGGGGAAGGACTACTTTTATAGTAGGGAAGGGAATACTTTTTATCCTGGAAAATTAAGGAGTTCCTTAAAAAATACTTAATCTTTAATACTTAGGTAGGTACTTGTATTATGGCCATATTGAAATTAGTTAGTATAAATACGAGTGTTTTGACGATAGTAATTCAGTCTCCTGCCGGCAGACTCAGCGATTATTGTATACTTTCGTGTTTAGATCGCATTTTGATTTAGAGCTTAACGATAGCAATCGTGGCCGGATCAAATGAATATTATCTTTAAGTTTAGCCAACTTTTATCTAATTACATTAAATCTCTCGTGGAACCTCTACACGTTTAACCATTTATTCGTGCAAGTTCCAAATGAGAGTACAAATATACTAAAAGTGTCTCATAAATACCTACTTCTGGATTGTCTCTTACACATGCGTACGCAAACTAATAAATTCCTTGCTTTTAGAGCTTACATAAGTACAGTACATCCTTTCGACCTATAATGATGGTAATATCTACAAATTTTTCGTCTTTCAATACTCCCATTACTATTGATAAGATGACGTGATCAGACGTTAAAGAAGTTGAAAAAATTTATCATCCCTCAATAGGTTAGTTAATGTTAAAATGGACAGACGTCTATTCCTCTTTTTATAATATGTCCATCAACGAAAACTAATGCAGACCGTCTGTATAGACCCTAAAGCGCAGCCTCATGATCTCATATCGTATGCCGCACAAAATTTGGCATGCTAAGAGGAATGCACGATATAGGTATTTTCTGAACATGAAACTGTGCACTAACGAGTAAACTGGTAGTCCTCTCCACCACCACCACTACAGCCCATTAACGTCCCACTGCTGGGCACAGGCCTCCACTCTCATATGAGAGAGGGAATTAGAGCTTAGACCCACCACGCTGCTCCAATGCGGGTTGGCGGGCTTTAACGACTATTATCATGTTAGTGATAATAACCGGGACCGACGGCTTAACGTGCTCTCCGAGGCA
Organism: Erebia epiphron; assembly: GCA_963932025.1. Taxonomy (NCBI): domain Eukaryota; kingdom Metazoa; phylum Arthropoda; class Insecta; order Lepidoptera; family Nymphalidae; genus Erebia; species Erebia epiphron. Next base: position 6,489,444 of record OZ009948.1, read on the forward strand.
CGGGGGTGAAACACCGCCAACTTCCTGACTCCGGGCTAGTGCTGAGAATTTCTAGTCAGAAAAACCCAACACTTATTATGACCCGACCCGGGACTCGAACCCGGGACCTCGTCAGCCGCAGTCAAACATGCTAACCACTAGACCAACGAGGCAGTAGTCCTCTCCGGTTTGCTTTAAAAATGTGTCAGATCAATGCTTCAATATTCCTTATCTTGTTCACAGTTGATAATACGAGCAATTAATAACAAAACAGTTTATCAAAATACTTTTTAATTGACTCAATTACAATTATGATAAATATACGACTATATAAATTAATCTCTCAAAGAATATGTGGAAATAGATGATAAATCTCGAAAACACAATGCAAGTCAATTTAAATCAGTTAAAATATTGAACATGTTTTTCATTGTGCTACTTTTGATTGAAATAGTTTGTATGTCTCGTATGAATGGACAAATTTTACAAGCTGGTAACAGTGTGAAGAAAGATAGTGCAATCAATTCAAGTGTGTTAATAGAAGGAGGAGATAAATTGTACTCAAAGTATGAGGAACTTAAAATAAGAATAGAGAAAAATCAAACGAAAAATAAGCAAGAATATAAGTCAGGAAGAGAAAAAATGGCACTTAAAGATACAGAGCAAACGACAGGGAAAGAGAACATCATTGTAAATGATAAGAAAACTGAACTAGTTATTAATTCAATACATGATTCTACAAAATCTAAGCCTGAAGATGATAATGATCCAATTTTTGATGCTAGCATGTGTGCTACGGGATGGACCAGAATTAATGATATTTGTGTTGAAATAGACTATTAGCAAACATTTCAATAGCAATCAAAGTAGTTAGTGGTGAAAATAGTGGTGCTAACTATCAAGTGGGACCTTCGGTTAGCCAGGGATTAATGCTAACTATCAAGCGGGACCTTCGGTTAACCAGGGATTAACGCTAAGAGAAAGAAGATTCAAACTATCAATCAAGTGGTTGACTTATATTTTTTTCGGAGCAAATGTATGTACGTACTACGTATATACGACTAACTAGATGTTCTCCGGATACTGTGACTACATCCGCGACCGTTTTTAAATACACCGTGTGAAATGACTTTCCGCGATAAAACTTTGCCGATGTCACCTACCAGTTTTAACTACATATTTATCCGTTGCTCCATTGCGATATGATTGAGAAACAAACAAACACATTCGCGTTTTAATAATACTAATACTTTAGTAGAGATTTACTGCTTTAACCAACTGTTCAACCAATCGAAACTGCGGTTATCAGGCGATAATTTTAACTATAGTATAATTAAGATTTAGGAATAACAGATATTTTATCACAGACAAAAATATCTGCGATTTAAGATCTAATTTGCAATTAATTACAAAACAGCTTTAGGAATTGCTTTTTAATCACTTTAACATTCAAGATAAAATATATTAAGTACCTACCAAGAATCCTAAATTGATTTTACTTTGAATGTAGTCAAGAATTTTACAATCATGAACATGTACATATTTTACGCTGTGCTAATTTTGATTTCGATTATTTTCGCGTCTGGTGTGGACAAAGAAAGCTGGAACGAGCACATATACGGTGATATTGTTAGTTTAAACAGACAAAAAGAATATATTTTACATCAGATGCATGATAATGTACAACATTTACATGATGATAATTATTTAAATGACAATTTTGTACATGATGATTACTTAAATAAAAATGATCATTTGTTTAATTCAAATGAATTTCAAAAATTAAATGAAAATAATTATAAAACGCGAAGGAAAGAGTTACCGCCTGTTGCATTTGCGGCATTTGAAGGAAACATGTGTGCTACCGGGCTGACAAGAATAAATGGAATTTGTGTTGAAATAGACTATTAGATTAATTTTTATTATGGAATAAAATACAAAGGTTAATCAATTAAACTTCTACCTGTCTCGGTAAGCGCAGTCTAGGAGGACCTCTGATTACTTGAAGATGTTATTGGGTCGCAGTTGGATGAGAAAAGCCGAGAACCATGTATGGTGGAGACCCTAAGTACGTAGCAGGCGACGCAAACGGGCTGCTGGTTTGGAATTTGAAAACTTCTACAGAGTGATTTCAAAGGTATTTAAGTGAATCAACAATTTTCCGTTCCTATCGAGAAGAACAAGAACTTGGCCGTTAATCTTTTAAAAACTTCAAGGATATGCAGGCAGTGTTGCGGGTATAATTATAATTATTAACTAAGTATTGAAGTACAGTGCATTGTAACAGACAGACATATTTTTTCTTTGGAAATTCAATTTTGAGTACGAGTAGTTGCGAAAGTATTGTATTCGTGACTATGTTAAATATCAAAGTTTAAAAGTGTGTTTAGTGAATTTTAGATTTTAGTGAGCATTTTAATATTATGTTCGAATTAAAATTTTAATTTATTATCTAGTAAAAATAGTTTAATATATTATTTAGTACATTAATTTATTTTTAATTTTTTTATTGGACGGCTTACAAATATTGACGGTAGGTATTTTAGTTGCCTTAGATAATGCTTATAGTAATGAGTTTTGACGGCCCCTAATTAATTAATTTTAATCACAACAAAAATTAACAAACAACTGTATATTAATTTTATCATCTAAAACGATACAGAACGCATTCCAGTTGAATACATAATATTTTTCTCTCTCTTCTTGAGCCAAATATTATTCATAACAACAACATAGGTAAATATATTATCAAATATGTTATCAAATAAATATTATAAATGTGAAAGTTTGGATGGATGTATGGATGTATGGATGGATGTTTGGATGTTTGTTACTCAATCACGCGCCAACGGCTGCACGGATCTGGCTGAAATTTGGCACAGAGATAGAATATAGTCTGGAATAGCACATAGGCTACTTTTTATCCCGGAAAATTAGGGGGTTCCCGCGGGAACCAAAAAACCTCAATCCACGCGGACGTAGTCGCGGGCATAAGCTAGTACTATTATAAATGCGAAAGTGTGTCTGTCTCTCTGTCTGTCTGTCCGTCCACGTTTCACAGCCCATCTTTTCAACCGATTTTGATGAAATTTGGTATAGAGGCAGGTGGTATCCCGGGGAAGGACTACTTTTATAGTAGGGAAGGGAATACTTTTTATCCTGGAAAATTAAGGAGTTCCTTAAAAAATACTTAATCTTTAATACTTAGGTAGGTACTTGTATTATGGCCAATAGTAAAAGTGTGTAGGTAATAATTATCAGAGACTAGCGAATGCCCCCGACTTCGACTGCGATGGTTTGAGGTTTTTTGGTTCCCGCGAGAACTCTTTAATTTTTCGGGATAAAAAGCCTATACATTCATCCAAACTTTCACATTTATAATATTACTAGCTGATGCCCGCAACTACGTCTGCGTGGATTGAGGTTTTTTGGTTCCCGCGGGAACCCCCTAATTTTCCGGGATAAAAAGTAGCCTTATGTGCTATTCTAGACTATAATCTATCTCTGTGCCAAATCTCAGCCAGGTCCGTTCAGCCGTTGGCGCGTGATTGAGTAACAAACATCCAAACATCCATCCATACATCCATACATCCATCCAAACTTTCACATTTATAATATTAAGTAAGATGATTGCGATCATTACATGCGATAGCAATCATAGATAATTAGATACGTAATAAGGACCCAGCAGTTCGACCGCGTATCTTTTTCATCAATCATTGATACATCGCAATCACCTCTGATTGGTTAACACTCTTCCACTATTGGATGAAATCCATTGACGCAGCAAGAATACCATAAATTCAGCCAATCGGAGGTGATTGCGATGTATCAATGATTGATGCAAAAGATACGCAGTTTGCCCTGCAGGGCGCCAGTTAATCCCGTTTTAAACATGTAAACTCACCTGATTGACACGAGTGCAAATCTAGTTTATTATACCTCGCAAACCTATACGTCAATGTAATCCGCTTTAAAATCAACCCATACTGGGATACGAAATCACGAAGCCGTAGGAAATCACGGTAATCTCATAAATGACGATCCATCTGTCATACTTGCAGGCTGACCACCAAGCTCGGTGTTTGATCTTCGGGTTGGGTTTGGCAAGAAAAACCTATCTCCAGCCCATTATACTTAGCTAACTGAACATTCATAGATATGTATCTTTAATCAGAGGCCGCCTTGCACAACACTGCTTTAGCTGATAAATCAATCAATCAATCAAATCATTTATTCAATATAGGCACACTGTAGGTACACTTATTGACGTTAAAAATTACTTACTTTAAAATTTAAATAAAACATGATGGTGATAATCGGTTACGGTATCTTAAAACTAAAGCTACGAGGGTTACAAACGCGCCCTGGTCTGTGAAGGGCCCACAACAAACTCAGCCGGGTTTTTTTTTTATTATCACCACCTCACAAATCATCTTAATTAAGGAACTATCACTTAAACTAATCACTAATCACTTAAAGAAGAAGGTCCATTCTGGGTGTACTCTTGTACACTTTATCGTGAATAGAGTAAAATACATACATATTATTAAAAATTAAATAAATTAGAGTAGCTAATTAAATAACTTGCCCAGCTCCATACAACTTCATAAAAAGAATACTTGCCGCTACGGGCCGCGCCGCGCCGCACCTCTGTAGTTGGGCTAGACCTTTATGCACCGCCCACCTTTATGTACACACTAGCTGATGCCCGTGACTCCGTCCGCGTGGTTTAAGATTTTTTGATTCCCGCGGGAACTCCTTAATTTTCCGGGATAAAAAGTAGCCTATGTCACTCTCCAGGACTTCAGCTCTATATCCATGCCAAAAATCATGTCGATCCGTTGCTCCGTTGCGGCGTGATTGAAAGGACAAACCAGCAAACCAATAAACAAACACACTTTCGCATTTATAATATTAGTATGATGCCTGGGCGGGCGCGGTCCATATCGCATGCTGCATGTTGTACCACAAATATTTGTCTGTTTGGCGGACTATGGCGAAATTAAGCTTCTACCTCCGTAGTTATTTGCATAAATAAGAGTAAAACATAAAAAGTAAAAGATCACTTACATCTGGGCTAATGTCCGTGAAGTTGGCACTTGATACAAATTCCCTGAGGAAGCCGTCCAGCTCTGTACCCTCGATGTAGCCGTTACCTGGATATAAAATAAAAGATTTAAGTAAAACTTCTTTAAGGCGACAAAATCGGTTCTGATTTGACCGAGTTATCGAGTAGGTACCTTGGATGAAATAAACACGGGATAGGAAACGGAAGAAAAATGTATGAAATCATGTTCGTCTAACTTTTGCGAGGCGAGGGGAAAGTGCCTTGTCATTTTTCTGTCCAATTATTGACACTAGTGTATGAAAAGTCGATAACTATGCAGAAACTGTCACAGATCGCGGCTAGAGGGTAAGGCAAATATGGCCGATATCACGCGTCCCGTGGTTAATTCGTCCAAGAGTAAAACCGATCAAAATTTTCATCCCCTATCCCGAAATAAACCTGTTGTTTTTCGGAGTTTAAAATACATCCATATGTTAACCCGGAGTGTACCAATGAGAATTTAAATACGTCCAGTAGTTTATATCCGTGATGCCGTAACAGACAGACAGACAAACAAAAATTCAAAAAAAAAAAGTGTGTATTAATGTAATTCAGGCTGTGTCATCGATATTATTAAACCTTCTTCAACTAAAATTTTCGAATAATATTGATTGTACAGGAATCATTCATTTACAGTTTTATTATAAGTATATCTATACTAAACTCTGATGCTAGGATAAAAACATTTATTATTATGTATAATACTACGCTAGAATACATAATAGCCGATGGTGTCGTATTTTATTACCGCTAAAGTACCAGTAAAGGAAAGCCGTTATTTACTGTAACGATGCACGATTACCTTAATTAAAACTTCGCCTACTCGTAATAGTTGCCTCCTTATTTATTACAGAAGGAAAAGGCAATTTTTTTAATGGCTGCCTGAGAACTTGGTTAAGAAAAGTTCGGTCCTTGTAGGGATGTGCCTTACTAAAACGATTATTTTAAATGTTGGGTAGGATAATATTATGGAGTTACTGGGGATTTCAGTAAGTTTTAGTTAAGTTTTTGAAGGAAGGTTCATATTTTAAAATATTGTCAATGTTTTTTTTATGTATTTTATACATAATATGTTAGCAGATTAAACTTGGCACTAAGTGCGGAGAAAAATAATTGTTACTTTATTTTAAGTGCTCTGCGTTAAAACCCTGAAATCGCGCCAAACCACGCTCTAGTTTTTATTTTTCGTTTCTGGCAACCCTACTTCCCGGCGGCCTCAACTAAGCCAAATGGGACGTATTTGAAGAACATTAAGACCTATTGTTTTACAGATGGACGGACAAGAAGGCTATCGTAATCCATAAGATAATAAAAGGAAAGCACTTTTCTTTAATCTTTGATGTTCTTAACTTTAACCAAGTTAATGCGATGTCTCCTACCACATAAGAAAAAGAATCAGGTCTTTTTTTAACAGACTTTAAAAAGGATGATGTACAGTCCGTCAAACTTATCTGACCCGGTGGCCAAAATTGAAACAAATTTTTATGCCTGATAAGTTTTTTTTTTAAATTTTATTTTTCATATCCACTACCGACTTCGAACTGTACTTTACTATTTTTATATTTGTATTACATTTTCTTGAAATTAATGACTGCAAATGTCATTTATCTAACATTTTAACAGCATTTAAAGCTGTCAATGCAAAGAGAAAAAATTATCTTCAAAGCAAATTAAAAAATCATTAGATTAATAAAAGTTAAAAAAATACGTACCTACCCAAAGGCGTACGACTTATTACAAGCGTCACAATTTTTTAAAAATTCCACTACAAGTTAGCCCTTGACTGCGATGTCACCTGATGGTAATGTGATGATGCAGTATAAGATGGTAGCGGGCTAACCTGATAAGGGTACGGCAGTTATATTATAACCCATATCGGTTAGGTACAACGCGGCATCGTACCGGAACGTCCTTGCCGGTAGAGTGGTGACTACTTACCCACGGCCGAAGCTTTCCACCGGACCAGAAAATTAAATGTACGTAGGTATTCATTTTAAATAGTAGATAATCATTTCAATCTAAGTCCGATTTCATTGGGATACAAGGGTAATTCGATCTTCCGTTAAGTCATCGTTTAGATTAGATAAAGATATATCATTTAGACTTACCGTGATGCCTTTATCAAATTGGATCTCTGGATATATGTACCCCATTTACGCTAAATGGTTGCGATAAATCAGTCAAGATCCTCTTTATTGTTGGAGATTTACAGCGGTTTTTTGCTCGTAAAATGTTATTTGAATGGAAGGTCGGGTTATTGAATAGTTGCTAGGAAAATAACAAAACTCTAGATGATGCCCGCGACTTCCTCCGTATGATTTTAGGTTTTCTATAAATCCCGTGGGAATTCCTTTATTTCACTGGTAAAAAAGTATACGTCTTAATATGGCTACCTATTACGACTTTCGGGAGTGGGACTTCTTTTTACCTATTTATTAGTCACTACAAATAATTTATTTGAATACTTGTCATATATACCTACCCATTTTTACCTTGCATATGTCACCGTAAGATTGCAAAAACCGTTAGATTGCAATCCAACTAGCGATACTTATTGTAAACTGTCGACAGATTGTGAACCGTTCAATGTTCCGGTTGCCAATTTTTGAAATATTCATTGTATTTACGTTTTCTTGTCTCTTTTTTGTAGGTTAGGTTAGGGTTCGACATAAATAATCAGGTAGTGTGCACTTAGGTTTTATCGGGTTAATATACCTAACAGATTACAATCTACCGAAAAATAATGCGTTAAATTGTATTCTGTCGACAGTTTACAATATCACTAGTTAGATTACAATCCAACTGCCTTTGCAATCTTACGGTGACACATATAAAGTATTCTAAACGTAGTTTTTATCTAACCGACTAGACTGTTGCTTTAAAAAATAGAGGTGTAAATAAAATATAAAAACAGTAAATTGCTGATAGGGCTGTTAAATGGAGGGCTCTTCAGAATTGCTAACAGCATCGTTCCAAAAAGGTTTCCTTCAAATTTCGCCTGCCCTCGACGTGTGCTTGACCGACTTACCTTGGCCTCACCGCTCACGCTTCAGATAAATTTATAATGCCTTCTTTTCGTATTTGAAACGGGTCTCTAGTCACTTAGCACGTCACATATAAAAGTACCTACTATAGTTCGCGTCAAACTTAGATGTGTCCCATCAATGGACTCAGCTTAAAAAACATTTTCTAAGATAAGAAGAAGAAGAATTCATTTTTTCAGAATAAGAAGAAAGGTGAAGAACTGAAGAAAGGTGAAGACTGTTGCTTTGAAAAAGGTGTAAATAAAATATAAAAACTAGTTCTCTAGTTTTTTAGTAAGTCACACAAAAGTAGGTACTACAGATCAAGTCAAACCTAAATAAGTACGTCTCAGCCATAGCACAGTATTGGTATCTGCTGGCTATTATTTGAATAGCCACGCGAGGACCCGATAGGCGGGACCTCTAAACTTTGAGTAGGTAAGTGGAAAGGTGACAATAGGCAAGATGACTGATTTTGAAAAATGGTCAGATTATGTTCGGAAGTATCTACTATTTCGAAAAAATATCTTATTTCAGCAGAAAAATAAGGTTAAGTCGGTAAAATTGGCATTTGAAATTTAAATTTTAAAATTCACGCCAAAACGTTCTGTGGTGTCATGGCGTCGTTTGTGACGTCACTATTGTTTTTACCAATGTACACTGTGCAGTGTGCGCTAAGCAATAGTGTGATTGTCAAAGCTCGAAAACAAACAATTGTGACGTCATTCGCTTCTTGGTGTTTTATCCAATATGGCGGATTGCTGTATTTTATAGTTTTATTCAATCAAAATAAATAGCAATCTCACTCGAAATAGAAAAATAAACACGTTTTTTATAATCCATGAATCCTGTTTCATTAAATAAATTCATAATTTCATTGATTCTTGGTTACTGTCATCATGCCTATTAAACGAATTCTTCCAGCGGAGTAACAACGTATATTTTTAAAATTCGGTTTTTTATACCTATAACCATAAAGTAAATAGACTATGAGTAATAGACTAAATAATAGACAATAGTCCATACGCCTTGTTTACACTGCAAAACATAGTTGGCTGCGATTTAAGTTGCTACATATGTATATCGGCCGCCTACGCGAATTGGCGCCGACATCTGCCATAGACTCATCGATGGACTCAGCGCTGGAAGAATAAGAAGAAAGGTGACGAAATACCCCCATATTCTGAAGAAAATACTTTTTGTCCATCGATGTACAGTAATTATAATAAGCATCGATATATATGTAGGTAGGTACTAGATGGGCCCTTTCATAGAAAAGGGTCTGGCATCCGACTTTGAGAGCGCGTTCCTAACCTGTCTTTGTCCCCATCGTAGCGTAATCACCGTCGCTCGTCGTGTAGATAATATTTTGTTATTCTAAAGTTAACATCTAAAGTTTAATTAGTTTGGCACTGTATAATTTTTATTTTAAGGTAAGTGTTTCAAGTCACAATTATACATTCCCAAAAAAACGTTATTTAATCTTCCTATTTAATATTTTTATCCTTTACGCAATCATTAAATTTCCGCGGCAAACTGTATGGTTTTTTTTTACTAACTGGCCTTACGGCTCCTATGGCTATGACCTATATTGTCTATGACCGAGTCATACGTTTTCAAGCTTTCATTCAAGATGTTGCAAGCAAGTTCCCGCTTTTCGGACTAGATGGCGTTGATAGCGTTGCTAAAAATACGCCCACATTCTTTGTTTGACAGGGCCCGTCTATGTAAATTGAGGTCGTTGTTAATAAGTGTATGGCTGAGACGAATAAAGTTTAACGCGAACTGACTTTCGTGCTTTAGAATTACATTCCTTCTTTTAGGAACGTAAAGGTATACGTGATATCAAACTATAATTTGGATTTGGGCGAAAATTTTGAGTAGGTAATATTGCTTAAGTCACAGAGGTAGGTATATACTACCTCTATGGCTTAAGTATTGCTATAAGCGTTGGCAGTATGGCCCCAAACATCACTTAATTGCACGTAAGTAGAATGAACCCGTTTCAAACTCAACCTCATATTTTTTTATTCAACTAAACTTATTACAAGTGCTTTTGAATCGTAGAGTGAACCTACCACTGGTTCGGATTCCTACCGAGAATAACCAGCAAGAAACTCGGTGGTTTCTCTTTTTAAATAATTCATTTACAATTATTATATCAATGTGTAGATAAGTAACCGCTGTCCTTAGCATTGCCGGAGCGAGTCAATCCGTTTTGCTGATAAGCAACTTAACTTTTGAACTGAAAACCTTACAACAAAAAGCTCGGAGCGCCACTATAATGGCGCTTAAGCCTGGGATTAATGTAAATAAGAGAGGTTGTTCGCCAGCGATAGCGAGGAAATAGCGCAAATCGACTTAAACGACGCCCCTTAAGCTACAAACTGCCTGGTTGGCTCAGAAATGGTCGTAAAATATACTATTTGTAGATGCTTAACAGAATGTTAGGACCGATTTTCATTAGAGAGGTGTTTATTTTTCACCATAAGATTGTAAAAACCGTTAGATTATAATCTAACTAGCGAAATTGTAAACTGTCGAATGATTACAATATATAAGGGATTCTTTTTCGGGACATTGTAATCTGTTAGGTTTATTAACCCGATAGAACCTAAGTGGCACTACTTGATTATTTATGTCGAACCCTAACCTAACCTACAAGAAAAAGACAGGAAAACGTAAATACAATGAATATTTCAAATATTGACATTTAAAACATTGAACGGTTCACAATCTTTCGACTGTTTACAATATATCGAAAAAAAAAGCGCTAGATTACAATCTTACGGTTTTTACAATCTTACGGTGACATATTCATCTAAGCCGTGCACTGGTCAGTGGTAAGGTTTTGGTTTTAAATAAACCAAAATAGCGGCCGTACAATGTAAAATAGCGTAAAGTGTAAATAAATTATGTACTTATGATATTATATAAGAAGTAGTTTTAAAAAACTTAAAACACACTTCACCGATTTTTCCTTTCTTTAATGTAAATGGAACTCGTTAAAACAAACCTCTCTCTCTCTCTCTCTCTCTGCGTCGTATTCCTCATTGCTGAGGGTCGTGACCCTATTCCATTAATCATATAATGGCAGGGGTTTTCTTGGGATAATAATGCGGTGGGTTCCCAGATCCTTCCGCATACGTCTCGAATAAGAGTACAATTTCAACTGCACGGAGGAAAAGGCCAAATTTGGACTACCAAATTCGGTCACCCATCCGGTTACCAACTTAAATCAACGTTGCTTACCAATCGCAATCGACTAATAATATGCGTTGTTGCAACTAGGCCACTCGTCCCTCGAAACAAACCAGATGAGCCTAAACTCGAGGGCTTTACTAAACTATTCAAGAGTTCCGCTATCCACTTCCAGGGTGCATCAGCAGACCCTCTTCGTCAGATGGTATGTATTGGAATCGTTGAGCCAAATCAAACGAGCCTAAACCCTTTATATGGGTCTACTAGAAGTAGGTAAGTAATTGAAGAGTCCTAATATACCCACCATCATCACAAGCAATCCAAATGATTGTGTTTTAATCAGTAGGCATTTGCAAAGTTTCAAATCGATACGACAATTAGAGACTTAGAGTTGGTTAATATTTGTTTGCCAACATGTATGTAACAGGATAGGGGTATAGTTAGCTAGAAACAGGTCAAACTAATAAAAGCGTGTTAGTAAAAACAAAATTACTTACGTGTCCGATACTATAACTAGTAGGTTTCTCAAAATAAAGATGATTTTGCCAAAACTATTTTACAGCCATGTTTATGAATTGCACAAACAATTTCAAAATCTCTACTTATTTTCAAACACAAGACATGAGGCAGTGTAAAACGTAAACGTAACGTGAGGTTGTATGAAAACATTTACCTAAATATTTAACTCATCTCACTTAAAAGTTAAAACCAAAAACATTCAGTTTTATCTTTCCTAAGTATTCATGAAAACATAAACGTGGCTTCCCTTCTAAATGAAGTGGAGACATCTTGAAAATGTTCATTAAGATAATGGGCTATTCCCACTGCGTCAGAAAACCTAGTAGGCGGAGAGCTTTCAGTTAATTTTTAGAAGGTGCTTCATGAAAGCTGATGCCATAATATTATATTATTATGTCGGTGAAAGTTGTTTATAATATACTGTAGACAAAATAAAGTGTAGCAGTTATTTATCTAAGGGGCCAAGAATTCTTAAAAGCAGGCAACTATAAAGATAAAAGATAAAGATTTTATTTTATTCGCTCCAATATGGGTACATAAAAAGATAAAATAATTATTATTTAGCGTTTCCAACATAGTCTGCCGTTTCATTATGCTATTTATTATTAGGTAACGTTTTTACACTCCTAGTGGGCAGTGGTAACCACTTAATCACATCACAAGCCTGTCTCTAGCTTTTCTGAGTAAAGCAAACTAGACGAGATGATGATATCTTCTGTGCTCAAGAAAAATTTAAAAATTAATATTTTCGTGTTTTTATTGAGTAAGTCTACTTTATAAAAGTTGGATTTTTTTTAAACTGAAAGTAAATGATGTGTTCCTACAATGTCACGAAAATTAACTTCTAAATACCCCTATCTTGACAAATTTTGTCATAGCTATCGAAAATACCTGACACGGGTCAAAATCGAGTTCAAAAAACTTGAATCCATCACGTATCAACTATGAAATCTACTTAGCGAACTATAAAAGAATAGCTGTGCATTACCATGTTTCAAGCACCTTCTCCAATTTTGCCATCAACTCACGAGCGTACATGACAAAATATTTGTGATCTTTCATTTTATGGTTTTCGAAGGTTTTTCCTTATCTACTATATAAAAATAAGTCGGGTTTTCCTTCCTGACGCTATAACTCCAGAACGCACGAACCGATTTCCACGGTTTTGCATTCGTTGGAAAGGTCTCGGGCTCCGTGAGGTTTAGAGCAAAGAAAATTCAGGAAAAAAATTCAACAGAAAAGCGGGAAAGTCTTTTTAGCGGGAAAGCCATCTGGTGGCGAAACGGAGTTCGCCGGGTTTGCTAGTTACTTATAAAAATTAATAAGGACAAACCTCAATGAAGAATTTTTTTTTACGTTTTTGTGTCTGTATTATATATACAGCGTGTTTAACAATATACATAGGGCCATAGGCTATGCATCAGCTTTTTCTTATACCTAAAATAAGAATACGTAATAAAGCAAAAGATATACTTATTTATTTCTGTTAGCGAAATTCTCTCTTAGGCATTGATGTAGAATTTTAGTAGTGGGTACTTATTCTATTTCAATGCTCAGGCCACGATTTCACTTGTAAGTTCTCACGTAAATCGCGTATATTATGGGAAACTTACAAATTTAAACAGCCCTGTAAGTCGCGTGCCGCATTCAAACGTTAGTTGTGTATAAACTTACAAGTTTAATTGCGGCCTTAAGTATATTATAAATGAGAAAGTTTGGATGTATGGATGGATGGATGTCTGTTACTCAATCAAGCCAAAACGACTGAACGGATCTGGATGAAATTTGGCACAGATATAGATTATAGTCTGGAATAACACATAGGCTACTTTTTAAGTTTTTATCCCGGAAAATTAAACAGTTCCGGCGGAACCAAAAAACCTCAATCCACGCGGACGTAGTGGCGGGCATCAGCTACTTTTTATTAATAAAAAAATCTTTCCTCTCCAATTAGTGTCACCTTTTAAGTCCACTTGACTTCGGTTCGCTAACTGAATTTGATTCAAAGTTACCGTCCCAATTGCCAGACGGTAAAAGCTTTCACCGGCTTGTTGACAAAAAGGTTGTTAGCGATGCTATAGTAATATATACTATATAAAGTGCTTTTACGTTAGTATATTCAATAATTATTATTTATTGTATATCTAAATTAAAAATTAAACATTATAGCTATTTATGCAACTGTATCGTAATGAGGGTCATTTTAATTCGAGTGCTGTTTTTTGATACGAGGCTTGCCGAGTATCAAAATAGGATAGTACGAGAATTAAAATGACTAATTACGTACAGTTGCATACAAGATTTTATCTACGACAAGGACGTCTTTATAATTTTTTACTTTATAAATTAATAAAAACCAAAAGTGCCAGAACCCAGAGCCGCTAAGCTATAGGTATCCTATTTATGAACATAACCATATCGATACAGCTACGACTCATATAACGATACAGCTCCCATACAACGAACTGTATCGTTATGAGAAGCAAACACGAAAGAGGGTTCAATTCGATATAGTTGTCAAATTCGAAATTGGAACTTTTCGATGCTGGAGTAGATAAAAAATATTATCATCTAAGCCGCTGCAATGAGGCAATGTGCCCATGAACGCTGGCTGCGTTACCCCGCTGAATAGCCAACCTTTTATGTTGGCCGAGGTAACTGCCAGCCCTCCGGTCACCTGTGGACTCTGTAAGACGAGAAGATAGATCCTTAAAAAAGGATCTAGCATCTTCGCCCCACGACCCCATGGTTTCAACACCAAAAGGCACAAAAATTAAATTATTTTCAATACCTAATAATTATTGTTAATTTAAATATTTTTACGTGAAAAATTGTATACACCATTCCTAATTGTTTTTTTTACCCGACTACGGCAAAGCCAAAGGGAAGCTGAGCCGATTTTGACGAATTAGGTGTCAATAAATTCGTTATTATATTCCGCAATAAACATAGGTACTTCCACATTTTACAGTCTCTGAAAAGGTTCCGCAGAAAAGGCGGATAAATCGGATTATATTTTTTTATTAAAAGTTTTGGTTGTTTTATAATGCGATAAATTGATTTTTGTCATAAAATCATAAATAACTGCAAGCAAGTATATTAATTTAATAATTTTTCATGATGTTTCAATGCTCCTCGTGTGTCACTACTCAATTTGTTTATTTCGTATAGGAGATACAGGTGTCATGATACGGCTTTTTAGGGTTCCGTAGCCAAATTTGGCAAAAACGGAACCCTTATAGATTCGACATGTCTGTCTGTCTGTCTGTCCGTCCGTATGTCACAGCCACTTTTTTCCGAAACTATAAGAACTATACTGTTGAAACTTGGTAAGTAGATGTATTCTGTGAACCGCATTAAGATTTTCTTACAAAAATAGAAAAAAAACAATAAATTTTGGGGGTTCCCCATACTTAGAACTGAAACTCAAAAATTTTTTTTTCATCTAACCCATACGTGTGGGGTATCTATGGATAGGTCTTCAAAAATGATATTGAGGTTTGTAATATCATTTTTTTCTAAACTGAATAGTTTGCGCGAGAGACACTTCCAAAGTGGTAAAATGTGTCGCCCCCCCCCCCCCCCCCTGTAACTTCTAAAATAAGAGAATGATAAAACTAAAAAAAATATATGATGTACATTACCATGCAAACTTCCACCGAAAATTGGTTTGAACGAGATTTAGTAAGTAGTTTTTTTTTAATATGTCATAAATCGTAAACCGCAATTTACCTTTCATTCAATCAACTCAAATATTTAAAATAAAAATATTTTTAATAATTTAAAACTTACTACAGGTTTGTACGGAACCCTCGGTGCGCGAGTCCGACTCGCACTTGGCCGGTTTTTTGACTCTACCACTAACTGACTTTCTTTCAAACAAGTGATATGTAATTGGGTATTTGACAAATAGTCAAATCAGCAACTTTTTTTGAAATGTCAAAACGCGTCTTAAGTATGGGATTTATATGAAACTAGCTGATGACCGCGATTTCGTCCGCGTGGTTTATGTTTTTATTATTCCCGCGGAAATTCCTTAATTTTCCGGGATAAAAAATTGCCTATGTCACTCTCCAGGTCCTCAACTATACCTACCCATGCCAAAAATCACGTTACGAAACCCATGAATCAAGAGAAAATGTTTTTTTTCCGTCCTTCAATATCCCAATGTTAATAGGTTTTCTGCTATTCGGTAGGTACAGAAACAAATACAACAAAACAAAAACCGTGAAAATCGGTCCAGCCGTTCTAGAGTTATAAGTTTTCGAACAAACCCGAATTTGTTTTATATATTAAGCTTCTGAAATGTGACGTCATAAAAGTTCGACGCACTTTTTTACTGTAATCGATTGTTTAAAATGTTTATTCAACATAAAACTATCAGGGGACGTGGACTGGATATTACTTCTTTTGGGAGAGATCCTCTATTTAATAATCACTAAAAAAAATTTTTTTAATTTGAATTGTAGTCAAATACCCAATTGCTGAAAACGCACATTTAACTCAGAAGTTTAAGGTTCGCATTTCGGGATTTGGACGCCTTAGTTATCCCTCTCGAATAGGCGAGGTCATGGCACAGGTCATGGTCTGAACCACTAGGTTATAGTTGATCACCTCTCAAGCATAATAGGCGCTAATTCAAGTATCATGACACGTCGCCTGCAGTGCACCGTTGCACGTCACGAAATAAACACGAGTCACTATACCTACCTAGCTGTCAAACCGAATGAAACCGCGGTAAATAACTTATCCGGGCCTTGTCCGTGACTGAAATAGCAGCGGCTTGAACTGTAAACAAAATCAATACACGAACCGATGGCCAATTTCACGCTTAATGGATTGTTAGTGGACTGTCATGGAAGTTAGGATGGTTTTGACTTGGCTCCAATCTTCTGCCGCCTCGCGAGTAAGTCGTGCTCGTATACGTATGACGTGTAAGTGGTGTGGTGGGGTCTATGGTCTGCAACTACATACATAGTATGGGTGTAGATCCACTGTACGGAAATGTACTCTAACGCTGTAATAGCAGGAAACAGCAAATCAAATATCAAATATATAAATATTATATAAATATTATAAAAAAATTATAAAAATATATAAATATTATAGAAAAATTGAGGAGTTTCACCAACCTTTAGACCGAAGATCATCAAAACCGGTTAAAAAGATGGGCCATTAAAGCGTAGCGAACAGACAGACAGACACACTTTCGCATTTATAACATTAGTAATAAGTATGGATCACACCGCAACAGAACAAAGGATCGATGTGGTTTTTTGCATGGGTATAGTTAACCTGTAGAGGGTTGACACATTGTCACTCACTCACACTTTATTTTCCGGGATTAAAAGTTACTTGTACTTTTAATCCCGGAATATAAAAGAGTTCCTTCAGCATTGTTCCAAAACTATCCACGCGATCAAAGTCTCGGGCATCATCTAGTTAAAAGGTAGCAAATATTTTGTTTTAATTAATTAATTTTGCTATTTTACTGAAAACGTTAATGTAAATTAACACGAAATTGCTATTAAACCGCTCCGCTGCACGAACACAAATAACAATCACGATTGTTTGTTAATAAGCAACAGCTGATATCCGTTCTGGTGAGCTAGTGATGTAAATCCATATTGTGTCGATAACAAAGTACTTATTATCTAAACCTACTAATATTATAAATGCATAAGTTTGGATGTATGGATGTATGTTTGTTACTCAATCACGCCCCAACGGCTGAACGGACTGGAAATTTGGCACAGAGATAGATTACCTATAGTCTGGAATAACACATAGGCTAATTTTTAACCCGGAAAAAGAAAGGGTGCCGCGGGAACCAAAAATCCTTAATTTACGCGGACGAAGTCGCGTGCGTTCGCTAGTCCAATATATTTAATAGGTATTTACATACTTAATTTAATAAAATTAAAAAGAAAAAATAGAAATTACATAGAACGTAGAACTTAGGGGCTCTTGATGGAGATTATGGCTGTCTATTTTTTAATTGTCATTCATTTATTTACAGATATAAACAGTAATTAAAATAAGTATTTACGAAAGGCCTCCCTCCGATTTCTCCACATCTCCCTATCCTGCGCCTAGGCGGGCCACTCAACTGTAAATTGATCGACGAGTAATTCGTCACCCCATCGCCGTGTCGGCTCGCCACGCTGGCGTTGATAATTTTGGATTCCAGGCTTTTTCAACCGACTTTAAAAAAGGAGGAGGTTCTCAATTCGACTGTTTTTTTTTTTTTTTTTATGTTTGTTACCTCAGAACTTTTGACTGGGTGGACCGATTTGGATAATTCTTTTTTTATTTGGACCTATGTGGTCCCATATAAATTTTATCGAAATCGGTCGAGCGGTTTTTAAAATATCAACAAAAAAATAAGTACTTTGTATAGCGTGTGCTTGTTGTTGTAAAGTTGGCGCGGGAGTTTGAAGTCGGTTGTTTAAAAAGAGTTTTTTATATTAATTATAATATAATATGTGATGTAGAAAGAATTAGCACAGTATATATTATGTACCTACTACCTTCACAGTGTAGTCATTATGACACGGTCACTGCAGTTTTACAATATAATACAATATTCTATACTTATTATTTCTCAATGGTACAACCCTAAATTTTTCATCTTTCCATTTTGTAGAGTTCCTACGTTTTCTATTTGCAAAAAATATATTACTGAGCGCAAAATAAACAAAACTGACTATCTGTCTGCGTTTGATATTTTCCTCAAATAATAATAAAAAACCGGCCAAGTGCGAGTCGGACTCACGCACCGAGGGTTCCGTACTCAAGAAGTAGGTATAATTACCTTTGTTAATGAACCGCAAAACTAACTTTGTTTGTAGAGGTTTACTGTTAATATCAAAAAATTACGTTTGTTGTATGGGAGCCCCCGATTAATATTTACTTTATTGATATTTAATTATTTATTTTGAAAGGTAATATACAAGTTAATATTCTGTGAAAATTTGAACCGTCTACCTGTTACCGTTTTTAATATTGAGCAAAAAAATACGAAAAAAACACGTTTATTGTATGGGGACCCCCCTTAATATATATTTTTTTTTTAATTTTTAGTATTTGTTGTTATAGCGGCAACGGAAATACATCATTTGTGAAAATTTCAGCTTTCTAGCTATCACGGTCTATGAGATACAGCCTGGAGACAGACAGACAGACAGACAGACAGCGGAGTCTTAGTAATAGGGTCCCGTTTTTACCCTTTGGGTACGGAACCCTAAAAACTTGAGGCTCCAATGATTAATACTTCTTGATTAATCTTGATTATTCATGTTCTTACTTTCACCTTTTTGCTTTAATACTTCCTCGTGTTGGATCTTTTGAAGTTTTAGATTTAAGTAAAATTGCAGTGTGTAATTTCTATTATATTTAGTCTTGAGTACATAATATATATAATATTATAAATATACTAGTTCATATTTTGAGGATATAAAAGGGAATTTTAAAAATTCCATACTTTTAGGAACACTCATATCCACTACATTGACTAGTATTTGGTTTTAATCTAGAACGACCCTACGTGAACGATGTTGCGGGCAATCATCAAAAGCAAATAGACATGAACAAAATATGTAAATATGGAGAAAATGAATACAGATAAATTTAACTGGAAGGAGATATTTTAACGCTCGTGTTTACCATATTTAGTTTTTCTTATGGGTATATGGTTTACTTTTCGGACTACAGTACTCGGATCTCCTCGTTGGTTTAGTGGTTCATCCATGATTCGATTCTTATAATTAAATATCGGTCGGGTCATAATATAGTATTGGATTTTAAGACAAAAAATTCAAAAGATGATGAAAGCAATAGGTATACTAGAGAATAGACGAGAAGTTTGTATTCTGTGGTAGATACTAGCCTGGAGTTGAGAATAGGCTGATGGAAGGTTTGCAAAAATTTTATAAGAAATCCTCTGACGCACTTTTGAATTTAGTAGAAGTTTAGTAACTACATACTTGTTTGCTTTACGGAAGCTGCACTAATTAAAAGTTAGCAAAAAAGTTTCAAACTCGTTAACTTTTAAAGTAAAAATTGAAAGTTAGTTAATAAAAACTCTATCACTTACCGTCTCTATCATAGTGACTCCAGACTTCCATGAACTGGTTAGCGGATAGTTTCTTCAGCTCCCTCGAGTCCGGGTCCCGGAATTGCCTCATAAAGTTTGAAGCCCGCTCCAAATTGAACTTTTTCGCTGACGACGGCGATTCGCAGCTCATTTTGTCTAACTATGTATATTGTTATGCTTTCAGGAAAATACTTTCTGAACTATCGATAAATAGATTCCTATCACTTTTACTTTTTTTTTTAAATTTTCAAACTATAAATTTATATTTGACAAACACTATTAATAAATATTTATTTGACTGATTTATATTTTTTGTTTAATTTTTTTATTTATTTAAATGTAGGTACGTCTGTGTATAAATAAATAATTTGGCTTTTATTATTGTCTGTTTGTAGCTTTAAGTTTACTATTTTTAATAAATATATTTGGGTTTTTCTTTTAAATAAATTAATAGTACTGCGTTGGTTTATTATGTTATGTATGTTTTCGGAGCAAATTCTCGCGTTCTCATCTGAAAAAATGAAAAATATTTCATTAATTTTATTACTTAAATAACAAATCATACTAATATTATTATAAGTGCGAAAGTGTGCTGGTTTGTTCTTCAATCACGCTGCAAAAGAGCAACGGATCGACGTGATTTGAATGGGTATAGTTGAGGACCTGCAGATTGAACTAGGACACTTTTTATTTCGTAACATTGAGGAGATCCCGTGGGAATTAAAAACTTAGGCTACTTTTTATCCCGGATAATTAAGGACTTCCCGCAGAAAAAAAAAAAAAACCACGCGGACGAAGTCGCGGGCATCAGCTAATAAATCTAAATAATGGGATAAGCCAAAAGTTTACTGATAGCACTCGTGTATTTGATTGTTATTGGCAAAGTTTTATTCGTAGAATTGCCTTGTCATTGAAAAATATTGGGATATCGCAGAGTCAAGGTCTCGCATTCGTCCTTTGCGGAGAACGATGAAGTCAACAACATAAGGGCCTAACAAGTATAAATTACAAATTTAAAACCACCCCCGGCATAATATGGAAGTAACAGATTAAAAGAAAAAAGCTGACAACCTTCAGACGGATGAACAGATTTTCATGAAACATGGCTAAGAAGTAAGAACACTCGCGATAAAATAAAAATATTTGAACTTACATAATATATGTGACGATAATAATTATAATAGGTTTAAAATATTATTTTTAGTTTTTAGAGTTTATTTTTTTGTGTCGGAGGGTTTCTAAAATTTTTAATTTTACTTTTTTTTAAGTAGGTAGGTATAATTGAAGTAATACGGTACCAAATTTCGAATATGGAAGGTAGTTAAATCCCCTCATCAACTATTAAAAAGCTGATGATTTTCAAACGGCTGAACAGATTCTCATGAAATATGGCTAAGAACACTCGGGATAAAATTATCTATGACACAAAAAAAACTAAACGAAAATCGGTCCATCCGTTTGGGCTCTACGATACCACAGACAGATACACAAAGTCACAAACAGACACGTTGAACTTATAACACCCCTCTCTTTTTGCGTCGGGGGTTAAAAAAGATACCACATAGATTTGTCAACTGTGGCGGATTATATAGCGAAATAAACTTCCTAGTCTAGTCCTAATCATTATCATGGACCGCAAAGTAACGCCCGCTTCTATCCAATACACAGTTTAAATAATAATTATTCTCTATTAAAATGATAGAATAATTGAATTAAATGTACGCTACGAAAATAATTATCTTGCTAACAGTTTTTTCAAATACCCGGTTACATATAGCATCATCCCGTGCAGATATTTGTGGATATTTACCTAAATGCATCTTCGATATACCTTTTCGTATACTAAAATATCCTAACAATGAAATGCAGCCAGTACTTTGCAGATTCACAAGCACTTGTTAAAGTTTATTTGAATAAAACATTTAAATTTGAATTCCAATTTAAACATTATTGGCACCATTCCATGCTGGAATGCTAACCGTTTTTAACCGAATTCAAAAAAAAGGAAGAGGTTCTCAATTCTGTTTTTTTTTTCATAAAAACATCCTTCATTTCACTTTTCCTTCAAAAGATTTCCATTGATTTGTAAGGTTGGATGAGAGTAGTATAGTTACTGCTTCCATAAGCAGTGTCACCCATAAATTCCTCAGTTATTGACGAAGTTTTATTCGGAATACTTGCCACCGAAGGATATCGAAGTAATAAACAATCGTCAAGGTCGTCTGGGAATACACGAGTTTCATATTATTATATTTTTATTCGTTATCAAAAAATCTCACGCAATTATTACTATGTTTGTTTGCGTACAATACTTAGCTCTTATTTATTTGCCGTTGTATATTAATATAATTAATTGTGTTTCTTTGTATTGTGTTTCTGTTTTTCTACAATTTTTATAACTTTTTGGTATAGAAATAAAAATAAAATAAATAATAGTTGCTTTGGAGTAATACAATTATATTGGAGTTGGTGAGCTTTAATCAATAAATATAAACTTACTTTTCATCCCACCATCTCGGAAAGAGTATTTTTACTCTTCGATATCTGAATGCAAAAGCCGTTACTATCCTCTTGAGGATAAAGTAAATTGAATATAGAAATTTAGTCATTTCCTCGCTGAGGTGGGATGAAAAGTTACGTGTTGCACTCGAGTGAAAAGATTTTTCACCTCGTGCTCTTTTGATTCCCTCGCTGACGCTCAGGATTCTCATTTTTAGAATTTTAGAATCCTTCGCTTGCTCGGCCATCAAAATTGGGCACGCGGTTTAAAAACAACTTTTCACTCTTGTATAACAAATAACTATTATCGGCGAGGAAACCTGCATCTCTCAAATATCAATGGTTTTTATTCAAATAAACTTTTACAAGTGCTTTTGAATCGTCGAGTGAATCAACCGATTATTACTTGTCCTATTAACTATTCTGTGATTAATTAATAGTACAATAATTAATAACAATATCTGTGATTAACTAGTCACATTTTACCGTGGGTGATATTCTTATAATAGGTGAGTTAGAGCTTCCCTCGCCGCAACCCGGAAAGCCGGGGTCAGAGGAACCGCCGCAACCCGGAAAGCCGGAGTCAGAGGAATTGGGTACTTGGGCGAAAGTTGTGGGGCGTAAAGCAAGAACGGCTACTTCAAAGGGAGATACGGCTGCCACGCCGGGACAAAGCCGGAAGAAAAAGGTTGCGAAGGCACCACCTACCCCTAAAACCGCGGCAGTCACTATTACTCTGACTGAAAATGCCACAGTTAACTACGCCACCGCCATGGCAGTGGCCAAACAGCGAATAAATCTAGCGGATTGTGGTATATCACAGGTGCGTCAAAGAAAGGCTATTACGGGGGGCCTTGTACTTGAAGTCCCGGGTCCTGATAGTACAACAAAGGCTGATGCTCTGGCGGAGCAACTCCGGAAGGTCTTGGCTGACATGGGTGTACGAATTGCGCGCCCAGTCAAAACGGGGGAGATCCGAGTCATGGATCTAGACGAATCTATTAGTAGGCAGGACATAGCGGAGGCTATAGCTGAAGCTGGAGGATGTCACCATGAGGATGTTAAAGTAGGAGAGATACGCTATAGCATATCCAGGTTGGGTACAGTCTGGGTCCGATGTCCACTTACGGCGGTACAAAAACTCGCGGTAGAAAACAGGGTGTGTATAGGTTGGGTCAGAGCAAGAGTTCGAGTTCTGGCAACTAGGCAGCTACAATGCTTCCGCTGCCTAGAATTGGGCCATGTCCGAAAACAATGCTCAAGTACAGTGGACAGGGGCTTGTGCTGCTACAACTGCGGCGAACAGGGACACCAGGCTAGGATATGTGACGCAAAGACGCCGAAATGCCCAGTTTGCACGGATCTTGGTCGACCAGCGGACCATAGGCTAGGCGGGAAAAATTGCAACCCACCTAAAAATACGAGAACTAATGGGCGGGCTCCCTCTGAAACTAGGAGAGTGAGCAAAGAAGATCAGTCGGCCAATGGGCCGGCAGGGGAGGCCTCTAAGGCGCAAAATTCAACGAGCTAAGAGTTCTTCAGGGCAACCTGAACCACTGTCGCTCGGCGCAGGATCTGTTACTGCAATGCCTAGCGGAATGGTCAGTTGCCCTAGCAGTGGTGGCCGAGCCCTACAAAGTTCCCAACCATCCTCGCTGGTTTGGTAGCGATGGGGACACTGTTGCGATCTTCTGGGGTGGAGAGCAAGGAGACCCTACCTGCACCATCTTAGAAAAGGGTCCGGGTTTTGTCGCAGTTGAGTGGAGTTCCTTAGCAGTACTGGGTTGTTACATTTCTCCCAACTCCGGTATTGCCGCCTATGAGGCATACTTGGATGAGCTATCCGCCTGCATCCGCAGATGCCTGCCTCGTCCAGTGATAATACTGGGCGATTTTAACGCGCACTCAAGAGTCTGGGGTGACAAGCGAGATGACCGAAGGGGAGACATCATTCAGGGATGGGCGGCAGAGCTTGACCTGCGGCTCTTAAATCAGGGTTCCACTAGCACATGTGTGCGGTGGCAGGGTGAGTCGATCGTAGATCTCACATGGGCGACTGCCTCTGCATCCCACATGGTGACAGGATGGAGAGTTGCAGAGGAAGTGGTAACACTCTCAGATCACCGTCATATCGTCTTCACAGTAACCCCGAGACAGTCGGCTATCTTCGAGACACAAAGTAGCACCCCTGCGCGACGTTGGTCTCTAAAGCGCCTCAACCGAGACCTGTTAGTGGCAGCTTCCTGCGTCGCGGCATGGCCAGAAGAAAATGAAGACTTTCTGCCAGATCCGGAAGGAGAGGCGGCTTGGTTCCGCGGAACCATGACATCATTATGCGACATAGCGATGCCACGAGCCGCTCAGACAAAAAAGAAGACAGTATTTTGGTGGTCTGAAGACATTGCGCAACTACGCAGGACATGTCTCAGGTCCAGACGCCAATTTACGAGGGCCAGACGAAGACGACGTTCAACAACCGGAGCAATCGCCGTAGCCTACACCGCATACCGGACCGCTACAAAAGCACTTCAGGCCGCAATAGCTAAGGCGAAAGCGCAATGTTGGAAAGAACTCCTCGAAGGGCTAGAAAGGGACCCATGGGGGCGCCCGTATAAAATCGTACTAGGCAAGCTTAGACCATGGGTACCCCCACTGACGGAAACCATGGACCCAGATTTGACGAATAGAGTAGTAGACACACTCTTTCCTAGATCTCAAACTAGCACCTCGAATGTGTTACAGGATCACATAATCTGGTCTAGAGAACTGGAAGTAACAACCGAGGAGCTTACACGAGCACTTAAGTGTCTGGCAGCTCGTAATACTGCCCCTGGCCCGGACGGGATTCCTGGTCGTGTATGGGTGCTCGCCTTGGAGTTTCTAGGTAACAGGCTGAGGCGGTTGTTCAATAGTTGCCTTCGCTCCAGCATATTCCCGACTGGCTGGAAAGAAGCGCGCTTAGTTCTTCTGAAAAAGGAAGGCCGACCTATTGATTCTCCGTCGGCCTATCGACCGGTATGCTTACTGGACGAGGTAGGCAAGATGTTCGAGCGGATTATTGCCGCCCGCCTAAATGACCACCTGTCATGTGTGGGCCCGGATCTTTCGGAAAGTCAGTTCGGATTCCGGAAGGGCCGATCGACAGTGGATGCCATCCTTCAAGTCCGCGCTTTTTCGGAACAAGCTGTTAGTAGGGGTGGAGTAGCTTTGGCGGTGAGCCTGGATATAGTGAACGCCTTTAATTCTCTACCTTGGGTGGCTATAAAGGAAGCGTTAGTGTACCACAATGTACCCCCTTACCTTCGCGAAATTGTCGGAGCATACCTGAGCGACCGGGTTATCCAATATAGAGGGCGCGATGGTCGTACGCACCTAAGAGAGGTAAACTGCGGAGTTCCACAGGGCTCGGTACTAGGACCGCTACTCTGGAACCTGGCTTACGACGCGGTTCTTCGCATTAATATGCCTGCTGAGGTCAGAATAGTGTGTTACGCAGACGACACCATGCTGCTCTGCGAAGGGCACAATTTTCAGGACACATTAAGACTTGCCGAGACCAGTGTAGCGTGTTTAGTGGATAAAATCCATAATCTAGGATTGAGGGTAGCGCCGCATAAGACTGAGGCATTATGGTTTCACAGACTACCTAAGCGACTGGAACCACCTAGCTCGTCAATTCGTGTGGGAGAGGTGGATATTCCGGTGGGGCGACATCTAAAATACTTGGGTCTGACTTTAGACAGCAGATGGAACTTTGAGGAACATTTTAATCGGCTGGTCCCCAGAATACAAAAGGTAGCGGGTGCAATGCACGGCTTGCTACCAAATCTTGGGGGCCCACGGGAAGGAGTTCGTCGTCTGTATGCTGGGGTCATCCGATCGATAGCCCTTTACGGGGCACCTGTGTGGTCGCAAAGGCTGTCTAGCGTTCAACGTCTCAGAGCGAAGCTTAATAGCGTGCAGCGTAAGGTAGCCATTAGGGTTGCACGAGGCTATCGCACCATATCTTTTGAGGCGGCAACTATTCTGGCTCGCTTTCCACCCATGGACATACTGGCGGCTATGGACGCGAGGGTGTATGGCCAGACTCGCACGGCGAGTCAGAGTAGTGAGGACACAAGAGAACTTGGAACGCTTAGACGGCGTGCGTATCGGCAGGCGCTAGAGAACTGGCGTGCGCGCCTGGAGGAAGGGAGGAACGCACGACAACGCATTGTTGGAGCCATATTGCCAAACTTTGACGCGTGGCTAGAAAGAAAGAGTGGCAATGTGACCTTCAGACTGACACAGATACTCACCGGACATGGCTGTTTCGGTGAGTATCTGTGTCGGATTGGACGCGAGCCCACACCACGGTGTCACCACTGCGATGATGAGCAAGACACGGCGCAGCACACATTCGCAGTGTGCCCTGCTTGGGAGCATGAGCGCTGCGGATTACAAAATATAATAGGGAGAGACCTTTCTCCGCCTACAGTTATAGCAGCAATGCTGGCGGAGGAAGACTCATGGAGGGCAGTGGTCTCCTTTTGTGAAAGTGTAATGATCCAAAAGGAGACCGCCGAGCGAGTTCGCGAGCGCACCGACCCTGCTCGGAGACGGCCACTTTAGGGTGCCAGTGATCATCACCCTGAGGTAGAGACATGAGGTCATGAGGTCGGGTGCAATAGGCCCAAGGACGAGCCCAGCATGGGCGTTGCGCAAGGAAGGCCCCGGCGCAAGTTCTTAAGAGTTCCCGGAGCCTTTCATCATGCGCTGAGGATGGTCACCGAGGGGGTTTTAGTGGGTAAAATCCCACATAACCCGGTCTCCCCAGGAGATCGGGTATCTTAGGAAGATTTCCCCCCCGTCAACAAAAAAAAAAAAAAGGTGAGTTAGAGCTATTACTTCAGTGTTTTTTAAAACTTTCATATATTTTTCATTCAAGTGTACGTAAGCGTAGCGTAGTCCATACTTCAATTCAAATCAAATCAAATGTTTTTTATTCAAATAAACTTTTACAAGTACTTTTGAATCGTCAAGTGAATCTACCACTGGTTCGGAATGCCATTCCTACCGAGAAGAACCAGCAAGAACCAACAAATTCTTGGTAATGAGCACCACGCACCAAAAACGGCGTAAGTAAGTATTTACAATTAAAAAAAACATACTAATAGCTAATAGTCTATTGTGTTTAATTTTAGGAACTAGATATGTAATCGTAAACGCCACTTAGAATGAATTACGAAACCATTCTTACGAAAAATCAATAAAAGGACAATCAATTTCCCATTAACATCAATATTAAATGACATACATTTATGTTTTATCGGCACTACCTTTGAATAAAACCATAAAATATAATTGGTACCAGGCAATAAAGTTATTTGGAAACAGTGTCCGTTTCTATAAAAAGCTCCCAAAAGACATGTTGAAGATGTCTCTCAATAAGTAAAATAAGTAAAGTCTAATTTAAAATGCAACAATGTTACGCAATTAAGCGTTACATTGTAGCATTAAATTATACCTAAAAAAAAAAAAAAAAAACCACTCCGAAAAGGACTGGACGCAAACTCAGCCTAGTGCTGGGCTACCAATACCCAGCGCGGATTTTCAGTTTTAGTAAAACGTAAACTTACGTACGTAAACGTAAACTTTTTCTTGATGGATTATATAGAGGAAACTGTCTAGTGTCTACAAAAAATATTACATAAGCCTGAGTTACTTTTAAGGTACGTTCTCCAGCTTGGAACACGCTTTTAACAACAATTCGAAGAAGCATCCCTTATTGTAAAAATCTTATTACAATGTAAAGAATTACATAAATGACAGGGAAGCTTGGCAATAATTTTCTCTAATGGCTCTGATAGTTCTTAAGTTTAAGATGATTTGTGAGATGGTTATAATTAAAATTAATGTAATATAATATAATTGAAAAACCCCGGCTGAGTTTGTTGTGGGCTCTTCTCAGACCAGGGCGCGTTTGGAAGCCTCATCGTATCTGACTGCCAAACGATAGGGTACCAGTACGATGCCGTGCCGGTCACCGATGCCGTGTAAAAACCAATTAGGGTAAGGGTTTATATGACCAGTGGCGTGCACAGTTTTTGAAGCTAGGATAGGCATTATTTAGTCAGAATACCTATTTACTAGCTGTTTTGATGAAAAACGAGCATTCACGTATTTCCGTTTGGGTAAGCACTAAGAAGTGCTTTTATGCCTGTATGAACTGCACGCCACTGAATATGACTGCCATACATACCTACCCCTTACAGGTTAGCCCGCTCCCATCTTAGACTGGATCTTCGTTTATCATTAGGTTAGATCGCAGTCAAAGGCTAACATAACACTACAGAATAGATTTACGTTGTTAACACGTATTGGATAAAAACAACTATATTATATAAAACCATAATGTTAAGTCTGTAAAGAACTAGTGAGATGCTAAGTAAATGTAAGGTCTTACTTCTTAAGTCGTTAAAATATAACTGGGACACTTAAAACGCCTATTATTATAAAGAACTAGAAGACGCAAAGCCCATGCAAGGTCAGATCTAAAGGTCTAGCCCCACTACAGATGCACGGCGCGGCGCGGCACGCAAAGTAATAATTTATATCCTTAGTATGAGTTTGTATGGAGCTGGGCCCACTAAAAGCGACGCGGCCCCATAAATAATATCTGCCGCGCTGGTTCGTGCATCTCAAGTGGGGCTAGACCTTAAGCATTTAAAAATATAACCGTGAAACTCAAAAGGCTTCTTTGCTATTAAGTAACCCTTTGAAGTTGTAATGAGTGAAACCCTTTCAAAACAATGTCTGCAAATGAGTCGCCAATTAATTAGTACAAGATGGAGTTAATTAAATATAAAGAAAATATAAAACGTACCATAATAGAACCATCAATGCACAGAGGTGAAACTAAAATGACACCTACAAATCTATTATGTCCCTTTCTGCAGAGAGCGTTATAAAATATTTTTAAAGCTGCCATTTTAAAGATTGTGTGTAACATAATTTTTTTAAAGCAAAAGAAAATAAAATGTTTCCTTTGATCGCACTTTGATATCATCTTCATTATTTAATCTACTTCTTAACCATGTCCCGTTTCTTTTTTGCACCCTGTTTACTTACGCTGTGGTATGTAATATTCACGGGTTAGTCGTTTTAACGGGGCTTTACATACAAATACATACTCGTATATATACCTATACAAATTGACGATTCATCCTATTGATTTTTTTCAATTTGTTATTTTATAATCTTATTTTTATTTAATTTCTTTCACACACACACACACTACAGCCTATTAACGTCCCACTGCTGGGCACAGGCCTCCACTCTCATAGGAGAGCGGGAATTAGAGCTTAGACCCACCACGCTGCTCCAATGCGGGTTGGCGGGCTTTAACGATTATTATCATGTTAGTGATAATAACCGGGACCGACGGCTTAACGTGCTCTCCGAGGCACGGGGGTGAAACACCGCCAACTTCCAACTCCGGGCTGGCACTGAGAATTTCTTAATTGAAAAACCCAATATCTAACTTTTATGCCCGACCGGGAATCGAACCCAGGACCTCGTGATCCGCAGTCGACTATGCTAACCACTAGACCAACGAGGCAGTAATTAATTTCTTTGTTATCATGTAATTTTAGTTATTGACATTCGCAAGAGTTTTATATTGAAAAAATATTGAAATGTATACAAGTAAAGATGCATAGAAATAGTCTTGAAGCAGGAATCGGACGTTTTCTTGAATGAAATTCAATTGGACGCACACAATGCCGTCTCGTCATGAGCACTTTGCGGATGTCCGGCTAAAGCCAGACAAGGAGAACTAAAGTCCACCTAAAGGTGGACTTTAGTTCTCTTTGTGCACGGATATAATACGGAATAGTGTCTTTGTGAAAAGTTTCACTAGAAAGAAGGAAAACTTATTGAAAAACAATTGACTGGTGGTGGACTGAGTCATGATGCAGTCTAAAGGTCGATCTTTTCAACCCCGACTAGCGTTCTTACGAATAATTTTGATGTTTTTAAATAGGGCTTGGACAGATGTTTTATGATAATTTAATCTGTAGGTTATTTAATGATATTAGGAGGTGGAAAATTCAGCCCTAAGATTATTTATATATTTTTCAGTTATATTTATTATTATACCTCGGATCCATATCACTGCATCGTACCGGAACGCTAGGTCGCTTGGCCGTACATCTTTGCCGGTAGGGTGACTAACCACGCCCAAAGCCTCCGATCGGATCGATTCAAAATAACATTTTCATAGCAAACCTTGGAAAAAAAAATATGCCAGTGGCTTCCATTTAGCACTGACTTAGAAGTAGCAGAACAGAGAATTCTGAAATTATATTAGTAGTCGAATCTACTTGGGATCTAACCCGGGACCTCCCACTTTTGACCTACGTAGTTTGTATACGGAAAATCAAAGAGTAACCACGGGTTTTTTGAAAAACTTCGCACGCGGGCGAGATCGTTGAAATACAATGCAAGTAGGGTTGCATTGAAATAGTATGGAAGCAGAAATCAGACGTTTTCTTGAATGAAAATCTATTGGACTTACATAATGGCGTCTACTGATGAGGATCTTGCGGGAGTCCGGCTTTATATCGACTTAGTTTTCTTTGTGCAAACTATTTGTGTATCAGGAAAGTATACGGAATGGTGTCTCAGAAAAAAGTTTGTGTAGAAAGAAGTCAAAATTATCGCGAAACAAACTGTGAAATATAAATCCCATCAAAAACATAAATGTAAAATGAGAGCCAAAATCCAAAATTGTGATATGTATATAATATATGCATTGGTTGTTGACTTCAGCGACAAAAGAAGTGAGATCTAAATGGGTGCCAAAGTTCAATGGTCAGTCCTGCAATTTATTTATAACAACATAAAATATTTTATAACAACTTAAAATACCATTTCTTCTTATAACTTAGGATAATATGTTGAAGACTAAGGCTTTGGCTTGGCTAGTTTCCATATACGAATTATTATTAAGTAGGTACCTAAAAGTACAGTTTCTACTAGCAAGCCAAATTTTCGGAAGAATAAAATAAGAACTTACAGCTTTACAACTTGCGAAGGCTATAATTCGTATATGAAAACTAGCCAAGCCAAAGCCTTAGTCTTCAACATATTATCCTAAGTTATAAGAAGAAATGGTATTTTAAGTTGTTATAAAATATTTTATGTTGTTATAAATAAATTGCAGGACTGACCATTGAACTTTGGCACCCATTTAGATCTTACTTCTTTTGTCGCTGAAGTCAACAACCAATGCATATATTATATACATATCACAATTTTGGATTTTGGCTCTCATTTTACATTTATGTTTTTGATGGGATATCATTTCTTTTTGTACAGAAATTATTGAACACAATCTCAAACTCAAAACATATTTATTCAAAATAGGTACCTACAAAGTACACCTTCTGAACGTCATGCTTACAGAGCATAAGACGTGATGGTGATAACTAACTACGGTATCTTAAAACTAAAGCTACGAGGGTTCCAAACGTGCCCTGGTCTGAGAAGAGCCCGCAACAAACTCAACTGTGTTTGTTTTATTATCACCATCTCACAAATATTTGAAATTATATATACAATATAACAGTTACATAATCAGCCGCTGTAACAATTCATACCCATGCCTTGCTATCATTCAAATAATCCTTTACACTGTAATAGGACTTTTCTATTAGTTCATTGATTTATTCATCTTCATATTAAATAGGTAATCACTGTCGTTACATTATCAAGAAAGCTGCCGGTGCAACAATATCATTTCGATGGTGAGCCCACCCATGGTAACAACAGGTCTTAGCATCCTGTTTACACTCAGGTGACAATTTATGCACCTCAACGTAACGTACCCAAATTGCAAACAATGGTCATCCATGGAATATAGCGCGAAGTCGGCGAGATCGAATCCATATTATAGTATAGCAAAAGTTTTTAGTGAAACATTGAAAACAAGCACGGTAAACAGTCGATATCACTAAAACCACTATAAACAATGATTAAAAATCACAATGACTGACAACTTGAACTGACGACTTCAAATACGTTTCTTCTTCTTTTCTGTCAATGACGTTTCGTTGCACAAAATGCGTGAATACGAAGGTAAGGTTTTAATGCAACTATATTATTATTCATTATTATTTACATTAAAATAATAATTATGTGTCATTTTCAATAGTTAACAACACAAAATAACGAATTTAAACAAAGACCTGCAGTATGATTTATGTAATAGGAGTTTTTTTTTACTTAACAACTCTTGTTTTATTTAGTTGTGCATGCACTATGCGTAGAATGTAATGCAAGTTGCCGCAGGAAGTGGACGAGGGAGTTACTACCACCGCTTAAAGCAGTATTATTTCAAAGTAACGGTTGAATGTCACGTACTTTGACGTCCTTAAAATAATGATTATAACACTACAACATGAACGTCAACAATATTAAAATAATACGGCTTTAAGCGATGGTAGTATGCCCCGTGTCAGAGTTTTGATCTATCCGTAGGTAGATCATAAAAATGACGATTTTTGGACGTTTATATCTAAATAACCATTTGAGGTGTGCTTATGAAATTTGGAGCACATACGTATCTCGCGGGTCTCAATATATAAGCCAAATTTGACATGTTTAAGTGTAATAGTTTTTGAGTTATGAGGGGGTCAAAAGTGGCTCCAAATGGTTCGTGTAATATTACACACGGTGCTGCCAGTTCTTTCTTTTTTGGACTTTGGCTGGACACGCTTCCGCGTGTCTTGATAGACATTTAATTTCATACAGGGTTTTTATTACCCTTAATTTTCCGGGAAAGTATTCCGGGACGCAACATATTTCTAAAATTGTACATCAATAATGGGCCCGTTAAAGCGTGGCAGACAGACATCAAATAAATATTATAAATGCGAAAGTTTGGATGGATGTATGGATGTATGGATGTATGGATGTTTGTTACTCAATCACGCCCCAACGGCTGAATGTATCTGGCTGAAATTTGGCATAGGGATAGATTTTATAGTCTGGAATAGCACATAGGCTAATTTTTATCCCGGAAAATTAAGGAGTTCCCGCGGGAACTAAAAAACCGCGATCCACGCAGACGAAGTCGCGGGCATCAGCTAGTTTTTATAATATGAATATGGATTTTAATTAAATTAAAAGTGTGCCTTCACAAAAGACAACTCATAATAATTGAGCGTTTCTTCGCTTCGCTCACCTGGGAATTTCGAAAAATCCGTCTATATTTTATAATCTCTACATTAAAAAAAAATACTTTTTCATCCCACCATCTCGGAAAGAGTATTTTTACTATTCGATATCTGAATGCAAAAGCCGTTATTATCCTCTTGAGGATAAAGTAAATTGAATTTAGAACATCGTGTGCACGTTAGTAAATATCACTCGTTGAAGTTTGTGAATTCAAAACATCATTAAAACCTATTTACTTCTACCTCTATGGTGCCGAATTTCCAGCCGTTTTTAATTTGTTAAAAACTCACACTCGTAACCTTCTTCTTGTACTTTTTTAATTTGCTTTGCGCGCACCATTTTCCTTCACGTCATGTCATTTCCTCGCTGAGGTGGGATGAAAAGTTACGTGTTGCACTCGAGTGAAAAGATTTTTCACCTCGTGCTCTTTTGATTCCCTCGCTGAAGCTCAGGATTCTAATTTTTGAACCACTCGCTGCGCTCGTGATTCAATTTTAGAATCCTTCGCTTGCTCGGTCATCAAAATTGAGCACGCGGTTAAAAAACAACTTTTCACTCTTGTATAACAAATAACTATTAACTATCTCGTTGGTGTAGTGGTTAGCATGCTCGACTGCAGCTGACAAGGTCCCGGGTTCGAATCCCAGGTCGGCCATATTAAGTATAGGGTTTTTCTGGCAAGAAATTCTTAGTACTAGCCCGGAGCTAGGAAGTTGGCGGTGTTTCACCCTGGTGCCTCAGAGAGCACGTAATGCTGTTCTGCACCTGATCTCTCTCCGGTCGTGGCGGATTTTCCGTCCCATTCAGCTATGAGAGTAAAGGAACTGAGGACCTGTATATGTGCACATACTTGTGCACTATAATAACTTCGCCGCAGATGGCTAATCTCGCTGGAGATTGGCCTCTTTCTCTCTCTTGGGGACCTGCATGGGAAATTTTCAGCTTACGAGGTCCAAGGGTTTGAGCTGGGCGTTGATGAGTCTGTGTTTTTAACCGACTTCCAAAAAAGGAGGCGTATTTTTTTAAAATGTATGTCGGAGCATATCTCCGTGGTTTCTGAACCGATTTTTTTCTATCAGTCGTTAGAGGAAGCTCTCGAGGTGGTCCCATAAAAAATTCTGACTCCAAATCCTCAACCCTGACACTAAAAAGTTAAAAAGAAAAATTCTTTCCAAAAA
This sequence comes from Erebia epiphron, assembly GCA_963932025.1. NCBI lineage: Eukaryota > Metazoa > Arthropoda > Insecta > Lepidoptera > Nymphalidae > Erebia > Erebia epiphron. The sequence goes on from OZ009948.1 coordinate 6,524,268, forward strand.
ACCGACTTCCAAAGCCACTGTAAAGTACAAAATAATTTTGATTTCTACCTACTATGTTGAAGTCGGGCGGGTATAACAAGAAAGCAAAGTTGACGCATCAGGCTCGCCATCTTTACTCGTAGTGTATAGAAATCAAAATTATTTTTCACTTTACTGTGGCTTTGAAAGTCGGTTTTTTGGAAAGAATTTTTCTTTTTATTGGATGATAGATACAATATTAATTTATAATGATGTAGATGGTAAATATAGTTCTAATACTTTCGTAGCCGTTGTCTACGAAACTCAGACATTGCTACGAAATTTGATTTTATAGAAAATGGTAATAAGTAAGGTCTTACATATTTTTTTACATCTATAGACCGGCCATGTAAAGCCATGGAATAGTGACTACTGACTAGGTGTAATTATGTTACATGTGCAGCGTGATAAAAACTCGAGGCGCAAACTTTACCATTTTACAATACACAGATGAGTCGTCCAAAGTTTATTTAAAAAGTACTGGTAATTTCATTGGACGGTTAGCAGACATTTTGATAAGCACGTTTATAACTTTCTATTACAACTTTACGAAAGAGGTAAGTTCCCTAAACGTCTTCTGGAAGTTTCGATAGAATACCGGTGTTTTTAGGTATTCAGTAGCTTCAGCGCTCGGCACGTGTCAGCGCAAGTTAGTCATCTTTCTTATAACTTCAAGAACTTTTGGGTAAGGAAAATTACGGGAAAATTGAAATTTGTTATAAAGTTAAGGTTCTGACAGACATAATAGGTACTACTTAATTTAATTAAACTGAATATTATTTTCAATCTGAGATTAATTTCAAATGGTATATAGCATAATAATTATTATGGGTTTGAATAGATTTGATACGGGTATGTTCGCAGCATAGACCAAAAGCTCCTACATCTAGGGCTTGGTTTGTATAGATAAACTTGCCTGACCTACATCTAAGGCATAGATTAATATGTAGGTATAGCTAAGGATGCTATGAGTCTGTTTAAATCAATAAAACTAATTTCTTGAGGATTTGTGGCGTTACCTCCTTGCTAGCTGGCAACGCACACAAGCTACGCGTTCGGAATTCGAACTTGCTTTTGGAACGTTTTTGGATTCGGAACGTCCTGCGCGCAAGAGCTGCGCTGTACCAACAGACGACACACCATTCTATTACTGGACGTCCAGCGCAACGCATCTTTTGATATATTTCTATAGTACAGTTTTACATAATCTATATTGTATCTATATTGTATCATATAAACGTGGATCAAGTTTATTATTTCCACATAACATAGGCGGTCAACACCACCCTATATTGGTGACTCTATATTGCTGACCCCTATATTGGTGACCCCGACGTTCTCTGACTTGTTTTTTTTACTTGATTTTTGTTAAATTCTTTTAGTGTTTCTTGTTTTTTTTATTTTATTGTATACTTAACCATTTGTTTTAGTTTTATGTATTCCATTATAATGGTGCTGATATGTAATCAATCATAAAACCCTCTAAATAATTAATAAAGAAAGAAAATTACCCAGCTTAAATCCAGATTATCTTGTATAATGATTTATAGATTGTTTATATGGTAGTTAATTAACTATAAAATAAAATTTTAAACTAATCCTTAAATATACCTACTAACAAAAGATAAAAATAAAAACCTAATCAAAAAAACCACCCCTGGTTGCCCCTGGACCAAAGGTACCCATCAAACTTGCAGCATTGCCACGCTGAATGGCGATGGATAACCTTTGAACCAGGTAGGAACCAGAACGTGGGACACGTGGTAGTAAATATATTAAATCTAAGGTTTATACGCTGTACAACAGGATTAAAAGTGATCCTGTTCTAAAACATCAATTTATTTTAAGTATGGCATGACTTTGCGTAACTAAATTCATCCATTTAGGTATCTGTCTCGGGGAGAATGGACCGAGTACACGTGAATAACTTCAATTTCATCTCGAATTCAGTAATTTTACATACATTTTTACGAGTAAAGAAATGAGGTAGGATTTTTTGAAGTGAAACTTCTTTAGAATCGTTGTGATTTGAAAATTCGATGAAACGAAAAAGCGACACCAAAAAGAGACAAACATATTCATGGGATTTAGCCTGCGAGAGAATGAGACAGAATACAAGTTATATTTATCTCATTCTCTCGTACCTTGGCTACTTTTCTGAAGTTTCACTTCTGCCGTGTGTGAATTGCACTCACACATTTTTTCAAAATCTAAATGCCTACAACTACAAAGCTTGATAACCGCTATTTCGAATATCTAAAGAACCCTTGAAAAGTAGAAGGATCATTTTTTGCGCAAAGGATCAGCCTGGCTGTTCAGCGCGGTAAGGCAGGCAGCATTCTTGACACCGTTCTAAGCATACTAATATTCCATACAGTTATAGTTAATCCATGCTAATATTATAAATGCGAAAGTGGGCCTCTGTCTATCTGCTACGCTTTCATGGCTCATCTATTTAACTGATTTTGATGAAATTTGGTACAGGGATAGGTTGCATCCCGGGGAAGGACTTAGGCTACTTTTTATCCCGTATTAAACATTTCCGCGGGAATTAAAATATTTAATCCACACGGGAATCATCTAGTGTTTTATCATGTGAAGTACCTACTTATTTTTCGCAAAAAGGTTTTTTGTGAAGTCGTTTTTGCAAAGTTAATAAACGACTTTAATAAAGTTTCAATGGAATTCCGGGAATAAATCAGCTTCATGCGGCGCGGGGCGGCGGAAGTTGGGTTTATCTTACGAATTAGCTTCGAGGGCTTTCGCTAAGGCAAAGATAATAGGATAGAATTACATATAAGGTAAACATTTTGAAGGGTGCTGAAGAAATAAGTGAAATTCAAATCTTTTTGAAGTGAAACTTCTTTAGAATCGTTGTGATATGAAAATTCAATGAAACGAAAAAATTCAACGAGGCGACAAACATTTATATATTTATATCATTCTCTCGCAGGCTACTTTTCTGACGTTTCACTTCTGCCAAGTGTGAATTACACACACACACACACTTTTTTTAAAATTTGACACTGACAAGTGCTTTTCAACCGACTTCAAAAAAAGGAGGAGGTTCTCAATTCGACTGTATTTTTTGACTGGGTGGACCGATCTGGATGATTCTTTTTTTATTTGAAAGGGTATACTCCAAAGGTGGTCCCATATAAATTTTATCGAAATCGGTCGAGCGGTTTTTAAAATATCAACAATAAAATAAGTACTTTGTATAGCGTGTGCTTGTTCTTGTAAAGTTGGCGCGGGAGTTTGAAGTCGGTTGTTTAAAAAGATTTTTTTATATTAAACTAGCCGATGCCCGCGACTTCGTCCGCGTGGTTTAAGTTTTTTGTTATTCCCGCAGGAACTCCTTAATTTTCCGGGATAAAAAGTAGCCTATGACACTCTCCAGGTCCTCACCTATAGCAAAAAAAGAATTAGCGAAATTGGTCCAGCCGTTTACGCGTGATGCCGTGACCAAGGGAAATAGGGATTCATTTTTATATATATAGACTAGATGATGCCCGCGACTTCGTCCGCGTGAATTGATGTTTTTTTTAAGATTTAAACTATCCTATCTCTCAAGTTGGATCGAACTGCACATGGTGTGCGAATTTTATTATAATCGGTTAAGTGGTTTAGGAGTCCATTGAGGACAAACATTGTGACACGAGATTTATATATATTAAAAGATTATTGAAGTGAAACTTCTTTGGAATCGTTGTGATATGAAAATTCAACGAAACGAAAAAATTCAACGAGGCGACAAACATATATTACATTTATCTCATTCTCTCGCAGGCTACTTTCCTGACGTTTCACTTCTGCCGAGTGTGAATTGCACACACACACTTTTTTTAAAATTTGACATTGACAAGTGCTTTTGAATAGTCGAGTGAATCTACCACTGGTTCGGAATTCCATTCCTACCGAGAAGAACCAGCAAGAAACTACATAGGTGGTTGCTATTTTTTTTTTGAAAAGTATGCAATGGAAAGTTAAACCTATTTCTTTTTCGAAATATGTCAAGATAAGCGGCTCTTGTCGCTCATGCTTGTATTGCAAAGACATTTAAAAAAGGTGCTCCATTTTAAAATAAACTAACCATAAGCTACAAGCTTAGCTTTTTTAAAAAAATATTTTACAGCCATGTTTTGCCCGCACTTTGTCTATAAAAAGTGAGAAGTTGAGTATTACTTGGGTACTATTCTGCGAAGGTAATATCGAGCTGGTAGGAAGTAGGTACCTAAGTACTTTTCTACGCCTGCATTTGAAAATTATCTTCAATCCACTGTCGCATTTTCATGCCATGAAAGATGGAGTGGCTGCTGGGAGGCTTCGGCCGTGGCTAGTTAGCACCCTACTGGCAAAGACGTGCCGCCAAGCGATTTGGCGTTCCAGTACGATACCGATTAGGGGTATGCAGGGTTTAATATTATAGCCGCCATACTCCCAACCTAAGACGTTCTACAAAAACATCTTAGTCCCTACCAGGTTAGCTCGCTACCATCTTAGACGCCATAATCCTATACCGCCAGATGAGATCGCCGTCGAGGGCTAACTTGTAGTGGATAAAAATGAACCGAAAATTCGCGAGTCTAGCAGGGGGAGGCTCTCTGTACCTATGCGAAATTTTAAACGGAACCTTAAAACATAGAGAAAGTAATCCAAATAGATTGGAATCGTTTAATCCGCGCTTTGACACGTCGAACACGTTCCTTCCAGACGAGTTATTACGATTGTCGGCAATCCAATATTGCTGGAGTCTTGATTTTTATTGCCTTAATCTTTTACACGACTGTACAGAAAATTTGTTATAGTGTTAGTGAGGCCTAGTTGTGACAACGCATTTCAGTTGATTAACGTTGACACAAGTCGGTAACTGGATGGGTGACCGAATTTGGAGGTTCAAATTTGGTCTTTTCGTTCCCTACGTGCCTCGGAGAGCATGTTAAGTCGACGGTCCTGGTTATTACTAATAAAACCTTAGAGTTTAAACACTCTTAGTCGAGTCGTATGCGGAAGGACGTGGGAACCCACCGCATTATTATCCCAAGAAAACTCATACAATTATTTCATTGATGGAAAGGGGTCACGACCCTCAGTAATGAGGAATACGAGACTATTTTCTGCCAACCGAACCTGCCGGCCGGCGATTGAACCCTGGAGTCAGGACCTTCCATTTAAAATACCATCGCGCTATCGTTTATTATTGGCTATCGTTTTCTGATCTGGCAGGCACTAGGGGGCCCCTATCGATCGCGGGGCCCTGAGCACGTGCCCAGAGTGCCCAGTGGGAAAGAGGGGCTTGCGCTCAACACTGCGCCAGGCAGGTCGTCAAACCTGCAAGTCCTACAACAAGGTTATTTACCGATACTCCGGGAGCTCCGTAGAGCAAACATAATTTCTTGTGTTTGTTTGTCGAAGAAACGGGCGAGGTTGTTTGTTATTCCTATTGATGATTTGTTTAATCTGTTCCGTTTTAATCCTCCTATTGTTGTTAGAGCATGAATTACGGTGCTAATTCAGAGATTAATATCGTAAATTTAGATGCTGGCTGTAAAGGTTGAATGAGTTGTGCGGTATACTAGGAAATCGTGTGTTTATTACAGGATTGCTGAGTAAGGTTTGGAGTGGTCCAGTAAAATAGAGTGGTCCAAAGTTACAATAATATTCTACTAACTATTTTTATCAAACTTCAAAAACGCGACGTCATCAAAATTCAACACAAAACTATAGCTGTTTCGTCGTGTAGATAATATATCGTTAAAGTGGTAATAGGTAAAGTTCGCGAGGGAGTTGAATGCAGAGCGAATGTATGGTGGCACATACAAAAGCTCTGCATTCAAATCGCGCGCGTATACACTATACGCTACTCACTATACATATCAATGTAAAATTTGCTAAATTTTCGTGGTAATAATAAAATATACATAAAGAATTACAAAATATTGAGCAATGACCTTGTAAACTATAATTTACTCTGGGAAAAACTGCACGGCTCTTATGTTCCAACAAAAACGGTGAATCTGTTGAAATATTGGTATGGAAATCAAACTAACAGTGTAAGATGGGGCGACGCGACATCTAGCGAATATATGCTAGAATGCGGTGTTCGTCAAGGTGGTTTGACCTCTCCTGACCTCTTTAGCCTGTACGTGAACGACCTGATTGCGGAACTGAGAAGCACTAAGGTTGGGTGTCACATAGGGTCCACTTGTATGAATAATTTCAGCTATGCAGATGATACGGTGCTCCTCAGTCCTTCAATCAGGGGGCTTCGTAAACTGGGAGCGATCTGTGAACGTTATGCTGCAGATCATGGCCTTAAATATAACGTTAAAAAAACAGTTACAATGGTGTTCCGTTCAGGCAGAGGTCCGGGGACGATTCCAGCAGTATCCCTCGATGGAAATATACTGGAGAGGGTTAATCGGTTCAGATACCTCGGACATATACTGAATGAGGGTCTCGTTGATGATGAGGATATTGAGAGGGAACGTCGTGCTCTGGCTGTAAGATGCAACATGCTCGCACGTCGGTTCGCAAAGTGTAGTGACGATGTGAAGGTGACATTGTTTAGGGCATATTGCCTATGTTTCTACACATGTCAGCTTTGGGTCAAGTATACCAGGCGTGCCTTCAACAACATCAGGGTGCAATACAATGACGCCTATCGTATCCTGATGAAGTTGCCACGGTACTGCAGCGCGTCGGACATGTTCGCTAAGGCCAGAGTACCGGACTTCTTTGCGATCATAAGATCGCGAATCGCATCATTCTGGAGTCGCTTACGAGCCTCCAACAACGAGATCCTCAATACGTTGACCGAGGATCTAGACTGTTCCATGTTTAAACACTGGCTTTCAGTGCACCAGGAGGTAAATAGGAAGTAAACCTGATACAAAAGTACCATTTAGGTACCTGCTCATTATATTGACATAATATGTATGACTTATGTTAAGTATTGCCATTGGCAATAATTATCTGTTATTTTATTTTAATTTAGTTTTTAAATTGACATTGTTTATATTTATTGTATTGGGTTTGTACCTTTTAATAAAGATTATTATTATTATTATTATTATTAATGAAACCCCGACAACTTCTTATTGATTGTGTGTACCTTGTAAGACCTTCACAGAAATAATTTTCTTAAATTTCAACCAGAAATAAAATAAAATAAGACTACTATGCCCTTTAATGGCTTATACAATTCAGTACCATTGCGATATATTATGAATATTTAAATGCTATATATTATGGACCCATAAAATATAACATTGTATACGAATTGAGAATTCTCATACCTTTTCTCCATCCGAAATTCTCAATAGAAAAAGGTGAAGGGAAAATTCCGTTTACATTTTCCTTTTTGAATAAGGCCTACATAGTAAAACTCTATTACTGATTTCATACTTCGATTCCGAAACGCGTCTAACGGTAACGCGGACTAAATAAGCGTCCTATTGTCAATACGGATTCCGAATTGAGGCAATAATGCCTCGATACGCATCATCTGTTTAATACTGCTTTTTAGGGTTCCGTAGTTAACAAGGAACCCTTAAAGTATTGCCATGTCCGTCTGTCTGTACGTCCGCGGGCCGCGGCTTAGCTCAGAGGCTGTTACTCTTAGACGGTCTTAGTACTAGAAAGCTGCATAGATTTACATATTAATCACGCCAACAAAGTGGTAATATTCATTTTTTTAGGGTACCTCACCTCCCGTGCACGTAAAGTTTTTTTTCTCATCTATCCCATAGTATCATTGGCTACTTAGGTCGTACAAAAATATTGTGGGTGTGGGAACACCATTTTCCGATTCCGATATAGAATGACCCCGCACTGGAAGGTGTAGTGTCGGCAGACCCCCACACGGTGGACGGACGACATCAAGAGAGCCGCAGGGAGTCGCTGGATCCAGGCGGCGCAAGACCGTGGCTTGTGGAGGACCCTACAAGAGACCTATGTCCAGCAGTGGACGTCCATCGGTTGACGACGACGACGACGATATAGAATACCTACCTAGAGGTGTAGGATCTGCACTCAGATTGTGTAAGGGATCGTAATCGTTTGTCAAACGGTCATATTATATGCCTGCACGTCTAAAAGCAATGTATGAAATCATTAAACAGTTCGAGTAATAGTCATAGTCATAGTCATTTATTCGTAAGTGAGATTACACGTCAAAAAGAACAATTTTTTTCACTTTAAAATAGGTACATAACAATATGTCAATTACAGATTAAATTATATCACTAAAAAGTCACATTTAATAATAATAATATATATCATATAATAATAAAAAAGAAAAGAATATTCTCAGTACAATTATTCAGAAGTCGACATGAAATATAAATTACTCAATTTTTCTTTGTAAAAACTCATTATAACTGTAGAACGACTCCTCGACAAGCCAACTCTTCAGTTTTTTTTTAATGTATTAATATTAATCGCATTTTTTATGCTGAGGGGGATCCTATTTTATATATATATACGTTTTAAGCTGTCAAATGATTACGATTCGCTTAGACAATTGGACCTCAGATGGCTTATTGGTGGTGAAATTTAACGTTAACCGTAACACTCGATGGTGTAATCTACTCTCACAGTGTTAAATGTTCGATCACACAACTGGGGTCCATAAATATTGTAGATTTATCTCAATTTGAGAAAAAATTATGGCGCCTCCAACGTTCCGTTCAGCCATTCTAGCGTGATTCAGTAACAAAATTCCATCCATCCAAGTGGCTCCAACCATCCAAACTTTCGCATTTATAATATTAGTATAGATAAAAAATATTTTAAAGACACAGCTGTTGTTCACATGACAATGCAAAATGCAAAAGCTCAATCTAAATCAAAATGGGTTCACCTGTCTAGCACTTTGCTCAATTCTTTTTCTATCTCAAACATCCCTGATCCATCTTCGTTAAGGGTTAAATGGACACGCCATTCAAGGCTCAAGGCCCAAATAATAAAAAGTCAGTGTAGTAAACAAGAGATGCATTATTCATGCAATCAAGTCGACGAAGAAGCTGGGCACGTCGCTGAAATTATTCCTGACATAATTTTCTACGTAATATAATGAAGATAATGTGTTTATCTTTAATGCATGAGGAAATTGGAGTGCTCGTTCCGTATTTCACATACCTATTATAATGACTTACGGAGAAGTAGAGATTTACTGAAAAGGTAACGGCAGGTGAACCTTGACGACCTTGACGACCTCTCTGGCGCAGTGTCGAACGTGGGAGGTCCCGGGTTCAATTCCCGGCAGGGTCAATTTGGGAATTTATAATTTCTGAATTTTCTTTGGTCTGGTCTGGTGGGAGGCTTCCGCCTTGGCTAGTTACCACCCTACAGGCAAAGGCGTATCGCCAAGCGATTTAGCGTTCCGGTACGATGCCGTGTAGAAACCGACTATAGGGGTATGGGTTTAATATAACTGCTATACCTCTTACAGGTTAGCCTGCTACCATCTTAGACTGCATCGTTAACAAGACATTTCACTACAAGTCAGGGGCTAGTGAATTTAAAAAAGCATTTTGGCTTATGGTACCATAATTTGTGCTCACTGTCAAAAAGTTTATAGTCGTCGTGCTTTTTTTGCAATAGATTTCTTGCAAGGACTTCCACAATCCATACGCCACCATGGGAGTCTGTCAAACCTGCAATTTCCCTTGCCAGTCACCATTCCAGCACTTGCGGACCCCGACGTCTATCAGTTCTGCGCACTAGGTATGTATGTATGCCCTGCCCATTGCCACTTTAGCCTAGTAACTTCAAATAAATATGAAATATTATAAATGCGAATGTTTGGATGGAAGGATGTATGGATGGATGTTTGTTACTCAATCACACAAGAACGGCTGAACGGATCTGGATAAAATTTGGCACAGAGATAGATTATAGTCTGGAATAAAACATATGCTACTTTTTATCCCGGAAAATTAAAGAGTTCCCGCGGGAACCAAAATACCTCAAGCCACGTGGACCAAGTCGCGGACATGAGCTAGTCAATCAAATAAATATTATAAATGCGAAAGTTTGGATGTATGGATGTTTGTTACTCAATCACGCCCCAACAGCTTAACGGATCTGGCTGAAATTTGGCACAGAGATAGATTATAGTCTGGAATAGCACATAGGCTACTTTTTATCCCGGAAAATTAAAGAGTTCTCGCGGGAACCACAAAACCTCGATCCACGCGTACGAAGTCGCGGGCATCAGCTAGTACTATTATAAATGCGAAAGTGTGTCTGTCTCTCTGTCTGTCTGTCCGTCCACGTTTCACGGCCCATCTTTTCAACCGATTTTGATGAAATTTGGTATAGAGGCAGGTGGTATAATATTATAAATTCGAATGTTTGGATGGATGGCCGGATGTTGTTACTCAATCACGCTAGAACGGCTGAACGGATATAGATAAAATTTGGCACAGAGATAGATTATAGTCTGGAATAAAACATATGCTACTTTTTATCCCGGAAAATTAAAGAGTTCCCGCGGGAACCAAAATAACTCAATCCAATTGGACGAAGTCGCGGGCATCAGCTAGTATACACATACTTTTTACATCGAAAACCGGAGTACTTAAGTTACTCGTAGTGGGTACTGGGTAGGGGTAGCAAAGGGTAGGGGTAGAAAATAGGTATATCAATGTTTTAATAGCAATGATAATATTTTCGAAACACGATATTATGACGAAATTTCAGTTTAAGTATCTACTTAGAGGCCATGAAACTCGATAGTCACTATAACCTCTATAGGCACGAGTTCAAGTTTCAACCTTCGGGGTAAGTATGCAAATACGAGATGGGAAAAAAGGGATCGTCACATTCCAAAGTGCCTCCGAACTTTTGTTTCTAAGCAAACGGCACCCTTATTGGAGTGCTGAAACAACAAAGGACGGTTGAATTTCAGATTCACTTGGCAAAAGTTCTTTTACGACGTCTTTGAAAGCTCCCCCTAAAATCAAGTGTCCCCTCTTTTATAGTCACTTCACGAATATGCGTGGCAGGTGTTCGCATATTTTTCTGCGGAGTTAACCTACATAATATTATTACAAGCAACTATCATAAAGGTCTACATTATAATAAAGAACACGTTGGGCCAATTTGTTTTGGCTAGTAGTGTTTGGAACTTTGGAGTAATCAAAACAAGTCAGTGCAATATTGTATAAACAAGTATAAATTACAAATTTAAAACAACCCCCGACATAATATGGAAGTAACAGATTAAGAAAAAAAGCTGATGACCTTCAGACGGATGAACAGATTTTCATGAAACATGGTTAAGAACACTCGGGATAAAATTATCTATGACACAAAAAAACTAAACGAAAATCGGTTCATCCGTGTGGGCGCTACAATACCAAAGACAGATGCACAAACAGACGCGTTAAACTTATAACACCCCTCCCTTTTTGCGTCGGGGGTTAAAAAAACAAGCGCATCACTTGAGAACGGCTGGAGCGAATTTGGCTAATTATTTTATCTTTATTTTGTGCAAATAAGGTTTTTGTCACAGAAAAATTCGAAAAATTGCCTGGAAAATTCGGGAAAAACTAAAGTGCTTCCTTTCTATAGTTTTTTTTTGTATGAACTCAATTTATTAATTTGACTAGCGGCCCGTCCCGGCTTCGCACGGGTAGACGTAAATAGATACAGATATTTTTCATAATGGTGCACCCCCTTCTCCCGCACTGCCCCTCTCACGAAGAGTTAGTTACTTGATGCCACAGAGTACATTGAATGTAGGGGTACTCGATGCGCTGCGTGGGCGGGCGGCCGCCGCCGGCATGTATTTTAATTTTAATTTCATGATATCTTTTGAATGGAATGTCCGATTTCAATAATTCAAAAAGTAATCATCAGGTATTGAGACAGTCTTGAATATTAAATTATTTATTTGGATAAAAATTTATAAATGGTATGGATAACACGGTCTGATTTTGATCGGCATTTCTATCAATTTGTTAAATGTAAAAAAGTAGTTATAGTGACGTAACTACAATAGTTAGACACATGGTTTCGCGAAGTTTTTTGTAGATATTGATATATTCTTTAATATTGTCGAACATTTTTTTGTCCTATCATTAATACTCTTCGCAGCGTATGCGATGAAAGACATTTTATGGCTAATTTGTTTACACCTTCGGTTGGTTTTAATAGGAATTTCTAAAGATTTCTATAGTAATCTAGTACTAAATATAGCCTATGTTACTCAGTGATAATGTAGCTTTCTAATGAAAAAAGAATTATTAAAATCGGTCCAGTACTTTTTGAGTTTATTCGTTACATACAAAAATACAAAAATACAAATCTTTCCTCTTTATAATATTAGTGTAGATAGTGTAGATTTGGACTGGACAAGGACCGTTGGGTCAGCTGGTCTTGTAATAAAATTTAAGAAAACCCATTCGCTAGGAATCCGACGTTAGAACGTAAAAACAAAAAAAAACCGGCCAAGTGCGAGTCGGACTCGCGCACCGAGGGTTCCGTACAAACCTGTAGTAAGTTTTAAATTATTAAAAATATTTTTATTATATGATGTAACTAAAAATTCATGCTTTTCGCAATTTTTCCTTTAACTGTGCTATAAGACGTTGCTTCGTACCAAATTTCAAGATTCTGAGTTCACGGGGAAGTACCCTGTAGGTTTTGATTCCCTTGGGAGTGTGGTAGATTGCGGTTTACGATTTATGACGTATTAAAAAAAACTACTTACTAGATGTCGTTCAAACCAATTTTCGGTGGAAGTTTGCATGGTAATGTACATCATATATTTTTTTTAGTTTTATCATTCTCTTATTTTAGAAGTTACAGGGGGGGGGGGGGGGGACACATTTGACCACTTTGGAAGTGTCTCTCGCGCAAACTATTCAGTTTAGAAAAAAATGTTATTAGAAACCTCAATATCATTTTTGAAGACCTATCCATAGATGAGATGAGATGAACACGTATGGGTTAGATGAAAAAAAAATTTTTGGGTTTCAGTTCTAAGTATGGGGAACCCCCAAAATTTATTGTTTTTTTTCTATTTTTGTAAGAAAATCTTAATGCGGTTCACAGAATACATCTATCTACTTACCAAGTTTCAACAGTATAGTTCTTATAGTTTCGGAAAAAAGTGGCTGTGACATACGGACGGACAGACAGACAGACAGACATGACGAATCTATAAGGGTTCCGTTTATGCCAAATTTGGCTACGGAACCCTAAAAACCATAATTTTTCCCTGCGTTTTTAGATATTGACGACCTCCCTGGCGCAGTGTTGAGCGCTGTTGTCTTAACGTGGGTCAGTTTGGGAATTAATGATTTCTGAATTTTCTCTGGGCTGGTCTGGTGGGAGGCTTCGGCCGTGGCTTGTTACCACCCTACCGGCAACGTACCGCCAAGCGATTTAGCGTTCCGGTGCGATGCCGTGTAGAGACCGACTAGGGGTATGGGTTTAATGAAACTGCCATGGCCCTATCAGGTTAGCCCGCTACCATCTTAGACTGCATCATCACTTACCATCAAGTGAGATCGCAGTCAAGGCCTAACTTGTCGTGGATAAAAATAGTAGATTGTTACACAAGGGACGTAAGTAAGCTATTACAGAACAAGATCCAATTTGGCGCCAGTGCGAGCGCAGCTCGCATAGGGCGCTAATGGATCACGTGCACCCGAGATATTTAGTCACACGAGCGAGCGCAGCGAGCGAGGGTGAATATAGTTCGAGGGTGTAATAGCTACTTGCAACCGAGGTAAGCATTCTACTTTATATCATTCTTGCGAGGTAAATAAAACATTGGTAATGCAAAATGAAATTTAGCATTATAGTAAAAACACCACAATGACGGTGGTTTGTAGCTTTTTGACAGCATATTGAAATAAGAAAGCAAAACACATTCTGCCAAAGATGTAATTCCTTTCTTTGCACGCCATTTGTTGAATTCTTCGTAAGTTTTCACGTAGCGCTCTTTGGACTTATCCGGCAAAAGGTTTTGCATCATTTGTTCTGCTTCAAGCAAACAAAAATCAGGCTCTCCTCCTTTTTCATCATCTGATGAAGTGCTTGACATTGTTGTAAATAACTTAAATCACTTTACAAACAAACTTCACAAACTTTCAGATCAAATGAAATGCCGCCATTTCCATTTTTTTTTTCGTAAATAGTTTTCCTTTTTTTTTTTACGGCTCTGGGTTCCAAGGAGTTTTGCATAGTTTGAAATGTATGGAAATTAAATGCCGCCATGTTCAGTGTTTTTTTTCAGTAAAAAGTTTTCTTACCATTTTATTTAAAGAAAAGAGATTGTTTACCAAGGAGTTTTGCATAGCTTGAACTGTAATGTGAACATTACAATTCAAGCATAGTGCGACGTAATGTTGCCTTGAATTGCAAACACCAACTTACAAGGAGACTTTCCACCATAGTAATCCCTAGTTACTGAGCAAGTATGATATAAAAACTTCTTAGATCCCACAAGGCTTGTTAGTAATACCTACTATCCTATCAATTATATTTAATGCGAGAGTAATAATATAGTGTAGAGAGTTGTAATATAGAAAATTCTTTTTAAACAACCGACTTCAAACTCCCGCGCCAACTTTACAACAACAAGCACACGCTTTACAAAGTACTTATTTTATTGTTGATATTTTAAAAACCGCTCGACCGATTTCGATAAAATTTCTATGGGACCAAATGCGAAGTATGCCCTTTCCAATAAAAAAAGAATCATCCAAATCGGTCCACCCAGTCAAAAGTTCTGAGGTAACAAACATTAAAGAAAAAAAAAAAAAAATACAGTCGAATTGAGAACCTCCTCCTTTTTTTGAAGTCGGTTGAAAAGTGACTTTGATTGTTTGGTTTTTACAAGCTTTTGTAGGTAGGTAGCAAGCTTAGGTATGCAATGTTTGTGGGTTTGTTTAGGTCAAATCTGGCGTTGAATTTTAAAATAGTTATCCGATTGAGCTGAAATTTTGCTTATGGGAAAAGTACCGATAGTCGTCAGATTCTGAACTTCGCTGACTTTGCAGCTTTGCCAGTTTGCTGTTGTGAATTTAAAGCAAAACAAATTACATGACAAGATGGCTGATTTACTGTAATCGATAGAGGATTATAAACAGTTTACATATGTCAAACTGAGAATGTGATAATCAGCTAATACTTACACAGAAAACTCGATCGAATCTTCGAACAAATAAATAAAAGCGGTAAACTTATTCGATTCAGGGAAACATTTTCGATCGATACGCAATAAATAATACACGCTACCTCTCGCATTCAATTTACGAACCTGCCTAAGTTGTTTTTAGAGTTCAAGTACATGGTGTAGTCAAGTACCATTGAGCATAAGAAAGGTTAGTCGCACCTTTAGGACAGGGATTTGAAACTGGATGTTCTAAATGAAAGTACCATTTACAAAATATTGGACGTGATGGCGGGCCAGACTCAAAAATCTAAACACATCTACTGCTGTATTTTAGTACTGGGTGCCTACTTAATCACGACAACGTTAACTACCATTTGTATGGAATTGTCAAGCGCTTGATGCTGTATGACTTCACTATAACCTCTCTTCCGTCCCATCGGGCTATGAGAGCAAAGGAACAGAGAGTGCACCTGCGTATGCGCACACACTTGTGCACTACAATATCTCCCGCACAGATGGCTAATCTCTGTGGAGATTGGCCGCCGTGGTAGAAATTCAATCGGGAGGACATTATTATGACATCACTATAAGATAATGGCAAAACGCACAGCTTAGAATGAAAAGCTAGCATACCTAGAGATGCACAGAGACTTAACTTGAAAATTACACTCAGGAAAAGAGCTTTCATTGAAATATTACTGCCTATTGCCCGCGACTTAATCGTTCCCGTGGATTGGGGTTTATTGGTATTTGGTTCCCGTCGGAACTCTTTAATTTTCCAGGATAAAAGTGGCCTCGTAAGTATGTGTTATTCCAGACTATAATCTCTCTCTGTACCAAATTTCATCCAGATCCGTTCAGCCGTTTTGGCGTGATTGAGTAACAAACATCCATCCATCCAAACTTTCGCATTTATATAATATTAGTATTGATAAGCATGCGAACGAAAAATAGAGAAACATGAGCAAACATACAAAGCTATTAGAAATTATGTATCCGGTCATGAATTCAATGTGAAGTTCACGAAACAGTACAAAGTACGGTCAAGGCCTAGCAATGCGAGGTTCTGCCAAGTCGCGTGCATAACGCGAGTCGATCTCTATCAAAAATTCGTTAAAGTGTACTCTACTCAGTCGTGGAGAATATGTCAGGGAGAAAACTTAACAACTAACTATACTTAGTCCCACAAACTTACCCTGACCCGGTGGCCAAAATTAGAACTAATTCTTATGCCTGTTTAATTTTTTTAAGGGTTCCGTACTAACCTCAAAAGGAAAAAACGGAACCCTTATAGGATCACTTTGTTGTCCTAGACCCTTTTTCTCAGGAACGCATGGAGGTTTGAAATTCATATCAAATAATATCAGGTCTACGGTCCCTTGGAGCTGTGAAAAAATCAACCTTCTTAGCCAACGCAATCAAAAGATACAGCCGTTTATGCTGCAAATTTTCGACACTCGCAAGGGAATCAAAAGCTACAGGGTACTTCCCGTGAACTCAGAATCTTGAAATTTGGTACGAAGCATCGCCTTGAAGCACAGATATAGGAATAATTGCGAACAGCATAAATTTTTTGTTACATCATATAATAAAAATGTTTTTAATAATTTTAAACATATCCCCACAAACTTACCCTGACCCGGTGGCCAAAATTAGAACAAATATTTATGCCTGTTTAGTTTAGATTACTAGCTACGCTGATTACTAGCGACGCTGTCACCGGATGAGATCAGTTCGTCGGACTATACTTACTAAATCATACAAGCTTAGTCAGTAATACCTATATCCTACCAATTATTATAGGAATACGAAAGTGAGGTTGTTTGCTTGGTTTTTACAAGCTTTTATTTTACTTGTGGGTTTGTTTAGGTCAAATCTTGCAACTGAATTATAAATTAGTTATCCCGAACCGATTGAGCTAAAATTTTGCATGCACGTTTAGTTTGGATGACAATCAGTTCAGACTTGTAGGGCGTGCCCCTCACCTGTATAAACCTGTTTTTGTCCCCGCCATAGCGCTGTCCCGCTTTTCAGATTAGATGGCGTTAGTAAAATAAGTTCACATTCTTTGTTTGACAGGGACCGTCTATGTAAATTGAGGTCGTTAGTGTATGCAAAATTACAGCTTAATCGGTTGGGGATAATTGACAAACCCACAAACATTTCTAGTTAAATAAAAGCTTGTAAAAACATGTCAAATGGCAAAAGTTTGACATCATTCTCTATACAAAGCCGAATTCAGCGTAGTAATAAACTTGTTGAAACCAACAGGCTTTAATTAACTCAAGTAGGCGTACCTACTTGTTATATTATTTGTCTGATTACAGCCTAGTGAATGTCACGAAATTGAAGAAAGGAAACCAAATTATTAGGTATACTGTTGAATTCGTCACCTATCTAATTTTGGTGAAAATACCTTCCATATTATAAGTAAGTAGCTTCTCAAGTATTCTCATTACACACAGGTAATAATCAAATCAAATAAATATTATAAATGCAAAAGTTTGGATGGATGTATGGATGTATGGATGTATGTATGGATGGATGGATGGTAATTTACCTTTCATTCAATCAACTCAAATATTAAAAAAAAAAACATTTAATTTAAAACTTACTACAGGTTTGTACGGAACCCTCGGTGCGCGAGTCCGACTCGCACTTGGTCGGTTTTTTGCATGAGTATACAGTTGAGGACCTGGAGAGTGACGTAGGCTACTTTTTATACCGGAAAATTAAGGAGTACCTACCTGTGGGGAAAAAATCTTAAACCACACGGACGAAGTCGCGGGCATCTGCTAGTATCTTATGAAACACGAAGTATAATATCTGTCAATTTGACTTGTTAAGCTTAAACATAGAATTTTTTCGCTACGTTTAAATGTCATTCGATTTAATCAGCGGGTACGGACGCCATATTGAAATTAGTAAATATAGTAAATATGAGTGTTTTGACGATAGTAATTCAGTCTCCTGCCGGCAGACTCAGCGATTATTGAATAGGTACTTTTGTGTTTACATCGCATTTTGATTTAGAGCTTAACGATAGCAATCGTGGCCGGATCAAATGAATATTATCTTTAAGTTTAGCCAACTTTTATCTAATTACATTAAATCTCTTGTGCAACCTCTACACGTTTAACCATTTATTCGTGCAAGTTCCAAATGAGAGTACAAATATACTAAAAGTGTCTCATAAATACCTACTTCTGAATTGTCGCTTACACTATGCACTTTATTATATTTTAAAAAATCACGGCTTATTACCCGACTGCGGAACGCACAGGGTTATGTGTTCATCAGTCTATATAATATGTATTTTTGTTCCTTGCAGGACAGCTACAGCCTAAACGCGTGGACCGATTTTGATGATTCTTGCACCAGTTTATGCCGAGTATATCAGTAGAGTATCACTGTGGAAGCCGAATTTGAGAAAAAACAAAATGGCGCCCTCTAGAAGCCATAATGTAACAAATTAAAAAATTAAAGTCGATAGACTATGGCGAGTGGGGTATCGATGAATAGGTCTTGCAAAATCATAGGTAGGTTCCCTTGATCATTTTCCCATTTTATCAATCATTTAGAATTTACGAGGTTTCAAAGGTTCATTTTTAGTGTATTCCTTTGTGTCGCACTACAGACAAAACGGCTGAACCGATTTTGATAAGACCTGCACCACTAGATTTATCTTAATCTTCTGAGTGTCATAACGGAAGCCGAATTTGAGAAAAAACAAAATGGCGGCCTCTAGAAGCCA
The DNA here is from genome assembly GCA_963932025.1 of Erebia epiphron. NCBI lineage: Eukaryota > Metazoa > Arthropoda > Insecta > Lepidoptera > Nymphalidae > Erebia > Erebia epiphron. The sequence continues at coordinate 6,543,176 of OZ009948.1, forward strand.
TAATGTAACAAATTAAAAAATAAAAGTCGATAGACTATGGCAAGTGGGGTATCGATGAATAGGTCTTGCAAAATCATAGCTAGGTTTCCTTGACCATTTTCTCATTTTAACGATCATTTAGGATTTACGAGGTTTCAAAGGTCCATTTTTGTGCATTCCTTTGTGTCGCACTACAGACAAAACGGCTGAACCGATTTTGATAATACTTGCACCACTAGATTTATCTTAATCTTCTGAGTATCACTATGGAGGCCGAATTTGAGAAAAACAAAATGGCGTCCACTAGAAGCCAATTAATAAATAAAAGTCGATAGGCTCTATAGCCTATCAATAGTCGATAGGCTCTATAGCAAGTGGGGTATCGTTAGATAGGTCTTTTAAAATCACACCTAGGTTTCTCAAACCATTTTTCCGTTTAAATGATAATTTAGGATTTACGAGGTTTCAAAGGAAATGTTTAAAGTTCTTACTCATATCATCTATGTCTATCAAACTAGGTGGATTATCTCAGAAACCACTCAACCGCTTTTAAAAGTTATATTACTTATAGAAAGCTACATTATTAACCAGTAAAATAGGCTATATTTTATTTCCAAAAAAATTAGAGATCCTCACGAAAATTTCAATAATGTGAGTTAAGTCGGAAAAACCCTTCTCATCTGAGAGCTTACGTGGCGTGCGCTGCCTAAATCGTTAAAGTTACACGACAACAATGTATGGTGGAAACGTTCCTCTCAAAAAGTTCTAAAAAAAAGTCCGCGATAGCATATACTATCTTTTAAGGTTCGCTCACAATAAACATTTTTATGATTTTCAAATTTGGTCACTGCTTTACTTGCGAAGGTGTTTTACCAACATAGTTTTAATCGTTAATTCCTTATCAAAATAAATATCTTGCTCATCTCAAGTATTTAATTTAGACAAAAATTGTCCTTTACACCATTCAATTTAGATGAATATCTTATGAGATATCATAGAAATACAGTGAAAATGACGCGGCCCACAGCGGATAGGTAAAGGGTGAAGGGCGAAGGGTGGAGGGTAGGTGGGGCGTACTCTCACAAAATAATAGATATTACAGTAGTATAGTACCATATCATTGTATACCTAAGCTTAATGTGACGAAATAACAAGTCTCAAAAAACTTGATGATTTTTACTCCTTCAATCGATCAATCAATAAATTCATCAATCCCACATGCAGCGCATATTCGACTAACATAACTTTCGACTTACATTTTTAATGTCTATTAAAATATTAGTTCCGAGTCCACTTAGTTATAAACTAAATACTTACTAAATAAATAAATACGTCCACTACGTACTAAATACGTACAATTTGTGTTTTTGAAACTCCTTAAAAATACCTACTTTTTTTTCATTGTCTACGGGCATTTTCGTAAGTGGCCGACGTTCATTGCCGAGGTCTCGTGACGTCGATGCGATAGGACTCTCGAAAATTAATAAGCACATTTTTAGGAAAAATAGCTGATTTACGAACTTTACCAAATTAATATTAGCATTATAACATATGCAAATTTGATGATGGTTATGGTGATCACCGCTCGTCATTACGAATAAATTAATCCGATGCTTATTACTACTTCTCATACAAAATACTTATTAGTACCTTTGTTGCTACCACAGAATAGGTAATAGGTGCTACTTCGGGCAGATAAAAGTTGCCTGTTTCCGATAAATACATAACAAAAAAGTTTGAAATAAAAAAGTAATTTATAAAAAACAAAAAACCCGACTGCTTGGATATCCAAGCAGTCGGGTTTTTTGTTTTTTATAAATTATTTTTTTATTTTTACATAGACATAGCGACAGAGTAAGGTCGGCCTAAGTTATTGTCACTAAGATAATCCCTATTTAGTATAATCTGAACAAGCACTTTCCCGGGCCTCAGCCGGGGCTGTTTAATATATTCTAATCCATAGACCGACTGCCGGATTACATACACCTATTATAATATAGTTTGACCTTTGCGACCTTAATTAATAGGCGAACTAATAACGTGGTTTCAGATATACCTATGGGGTAGCTATTTTTAAAGTGATTTATTTAAATTAATAACTATAAGTCATTATATTAATCTTGCCAAATAAAAGGGTGGATGCTTAGTTAATTAATTCAACAAACAAAAATATATATAAAACCAACTGATGCATAAGTTTTTTTCAATTCCCATGGGAACTCCTTAATTTTCTGGGATAAAAAGTATCCTATGTCACTCTCCAGGTGCTCAGCTATACCCATGCCAAAAATCACGTCGATCCGTTGCTCCGTTGCGGCGTGTTTGAAGGACAAACCAGCAAACAAACACACTTTCGCATTTATAATAGGTATTAGTATGATTAGGTAACGTGAAAATTTTATGCTTGGGTATTTAACTAAGTAACGCAAGGCGCAAGACCGTGGCGTGTGGAGGACCCTACAAGAGACCTATGTCCAGCAGTGGACGTCCATCGGTTGACAACGACGAGTTAACTGCTGACACGCGAAAAATTAGCATAAAGTAAGGGACAAAATGTTATTGATGACTGGAACATTTCCTTGCCCTCTAAACTAACGGGGGGAAATTAATTAACCTAATTTAGTAACACCACATTTGGGGACTGCAGGGTGTCACCGATGGGTGTCATCCATCAAAATCGATCCAAAAGTACTGGTTTTGAGTTAAGTTAAATACTGGTCATAAGTTTATCTCATAACTAGCGGACGTCCGCGACTTCGTTCGCGTGGTATAAGTTTGTTTTCCCACAGGCACTCCTTAATTTTTCGGGATAAAAAGTAGTATTGGGTTTTTCTGACTAGAAATTCTTAGTACCAGCCCGGAGTTAGTAAGTTGGCGGTGTTTCACGGTGAGACACCGCCAACTAAAAAAACTAAAATGCATAAAATTAGAGTGACAGAATTTTCTATTGAAATTTCTGCCAGTTTCCTCAGTCACGTCCCTGTCATCCTTGTACCGTTTCTTTGTCTAGATGCCTCCGTTGAACGACTGGTAGGAATGTATCTCCTTAAACTGTGACATACATTTTTTTGGCTGTAAATAGTAGCCTTGACTAAAAATTTTGACTACCGATAGGTAATAACGATTAAAATAAAACTATAATCCCTAGAGGCTAAGTGATAACTTTAGTCCGCCAACGCTGAGCTACGAGTATAATGACATACTTACTTACGTTTAGAGAATGAGAAGAAAAAAATTATTTTTCTAATTTATACTTTAAAAAATTTCTTTCTTACTTATTTCAATCAGGTAGAGCCAATAAACGAACTTAATCCTAGGGTAGAGGATTGGTGGAGCAAGAGAAATCTTATAGCAAAACTTATGTATACTGTAAGTACTTAAGAGAGATTTTATTCATGTTCCACGAAAAAATTGCCGTGTGTTTGAAGTAGTGCCGAGATAAAAATGATAACCAGCTGTGTAACGAAAATACGAATAACATTCACACATCAAAGTTTCGCGGGAGCTTTGAACATCCAAGCAAAGACATACGAAACCTACCTTATTATGGCGATGTCTTCTGCCTTCTCTATCAGATAGCGTCAGGTTTAATTGTTTGATGTTTACTTCTACACGACGCGATAATTGTCACGAAAAGACGTACACCCGCTTAGAGGATCGGGCCGCGAATGAATGAATCAAGGGGCAGCCTGGCAGGGGATGTTCGAGGGCGGGGTTGAGTTAGATACACGGGCGGAATCTGAGAGCCTTCATAAAGTTTTATTACACGCTAGAAAAGCGACGTTCGAACTTGGGCGGTTAACTGAAAACTCGAGAAGATAATCTGGCCGGCTTCGAAAGGTTGTTAGCAGTTAGTCTCTGTTTGTGAGGACGTGATTTTACATATTATGTTCGCCTAGCTCGGATATGTATTGATAAAGTTTCCATTAAAATGTTGCGAGGTTAATGACAAGTTTTTAAATGTTTGTTACTATTACATACCTATATTGAGATCTTGTTTCTTTATGAAATTTTATATGAAAGACTACCAAATACCAAGTCCATTAATATTGTGTAAAATGCTAAAGTGTGTCTGTCTGTTTAACCGATTTTAACGAAATTAGGCAAGAGATGTTCATCTCTTGCATCATAGAGATTCAGAACATAGGTTTTGTTTTATCTCAGAAAATGAAAAATTTCACGGATTTTTATAAACCTAGATCTACGCGGACGACGTCGCAGGCATCATCTAGTATGTTTTTAATTATAGATTAAAATATGCACTTTAATGTGTGTTTAAAGCACGCTCAAAGCCTCAAAGGAAACGTGCATGCATATTATAATATGATTAACTTTACTATGGCTTACACGGGTACAGGGCTAAAGAGCCGCTAGAGGTCTTCTTGAAAAAAGAAATCGAGTGAGTTTTTTTTTCAGGATTCCTCTTTCTTTGCATCTATACTAATATTATAAATGGGAGTGTTTAGATAGAAGGACAGATAGATGGATATGTACAGACAAAAAGCTACACTTTCGCATTTACTTATAATTTTAAGTATGGGTTGCTTTACGGAATAAACGTAAGTACGTCAATATAGTTCAAACTATATGATGCCCGCAACTTCGTCCGTGTGGATTAAGATTTTTGATTCCCGCAGGAGCTCTTTAATTTTCCGGGTTAAAAAGTAGCCAAGTCCTTTCCCCGGGGTTACAACCTATCCTTATACATATATATTAAACTAGCTGAGGCCCGCGACTTTGTCCGCGTGGATTGAGGTAGTTTTGGTTCCCGCGGAAAAAAGTAGCTTTTGTCCTTCCCCGGGATATAACCTATCCCTGTACCAAATTTCATCAAAATCGGATGAATAGGTGGCCCGTGATTCGTGAAAGCGTAGCAGACAGACACACTTTCGCATTTATAATATTAGTATGGATTTCATCAAAATCGGTTAAACAGATGAGCCGTGAAAGCGAAGCAGATAGACAGACAGACACAATGTCGCATTTATAGTATTAGTATGGATTATGTTTGGTGGACGAATCACGTAACCCAAATGTAACTGAAGAGTTAGAAGAGAGACAAAGGCTTACCTAAATAAACTTTCAAAATTAAATTAAGGTTTGATTGGAGGTACAGCAAAGGTCAGCGGATGCGATCTAATTGTGACCAGGTGCCATACTACCATATCTAAATGCAGTATTGTTTTAAAATGTGAGACTTATATGACGTGCCTTGACGAACGTATAATAAGGATTGTGTTTCTGCAAGAAGAGCGCCAACAACATTGTAATAATACTGCTTTTAAGTGATGGTAGTTGCCCCCAGGCAATATATGAACCGTCCGCTTTGGAAATAAACAATGGGTGAAACACGAAGATTCTGACCTGATTTCGATCAGATACTGTTACTTAACAGATGAATTAATTATATTTTTTTAATCAGATCTTATAAAGTTGTAAAATAAAAAGTTATTCAGTATTACCATACCAATATTACAAATGCGAAAGTGTGTTTGTTTGTTCTTTAATCACGCCGCAAAACAGCAAAGGATTGACGTGATGTTTGCATGGGTAGGTATAGTTGAAGACCTGGAGAGTGACACAGACATCCCGCGGGAATTTAAAAAAAATAGTCCACATGGACGAAGTCGCGGGTATCAGCTAGATTATAAAGGGAACTTCTATGCAAAATTTTAGCTTTCTAGGTTTTAGTAAGTGTTTGAGATGACGAGTCAGTCAGTGAACCACCCTACTGGCAAAGCCAAAAACGTGCCGCCAAGCGATTTAGCGTTCCGGTACGATGCCGTGTAGACACCGATTAGGGTATGGGTTTAATATAACTGCCGTACCCCACTACCATCTTAGACTGCATCATCACTCATCAGGGGAGATCGCGTCAAGGACTAACAGTAGATAAAAAAAAACAAGTGAGTGAGTCAGAACTTTTCTATAAGGCCTATAATTATAGATATCTATGTATATTGTCTACAGATAGTATTCTAGCATGACCACAGCACACATATTAACTACCTATACTTGGCATGACAGTTATAAATATAAGGTATGTTAACATTAAACATATTGATTAGGAAGTTCTTTATAGCATCATAGCATCGAACATCAAAGAGACTTTTTCAAAGAGTCGATACTTTTAGTGCCATGTGTTAGTGCGAAGTGTAAATAACGTAAGATTGGCTATTAATATTTAGTATCCAATTATACCGATGATACATAAGGTACAAGATTCGCGGGAATTTAATTTCATATAATATTTTCCTTATATCTTTGAACACAGTAAGGGTGTTGTTCCACCAAAGATGTGTTACACTGCTAAGCTAAGGATTGTGTCAAAACTCAAACCCACCAAAAGGATCGTTTGATTTTCATAGCTTAAGCCTGTCAAATAAATATGTAGCAGGATCGAGTTGTCGAGAGTCGAGGTTCAAAAAGTAGAGTCTGAAAAGCTCCAGAAAAGTTAGTAGTCAATAGTTACTGCATGAATAAATCCTTCAGCCACGCTTTCCTAATGAATGTAAGGCAGAAGGATTTATTAAGCGACGTTATATTAAACGATGGCGAGTATCCTTTAAGACGTGCCTACTAAAAACATAGAGTTGAATATTGTCAAGAGTGTACAACAAGATACTTGTGGAAAACAAGTATTTTTCTAATAAATAGTACTTCATTAAAGTGCTATTTCGGTGATTTGTTTTTATTAAATATTAAAAAGTAAATTTAAATATGTACTAGGAATTAAATAATTACTAACATATAGTTTTTAATAAAATTGTATTTTACTAACAAACATGGGCCTCTGTTACCTACTTAAATATAGAAAGTTATTTATTTATCACCCTTGAGGTTATTAGAACTTTATTCATTAACCCTGTATCGAGTGCATGCGGTGCTAGGCAGGCCGCCAAGCAATGAAGCTATTAAAATTTCCAAAATAACACATCCAATAACATCAAAGTCCCTATAAACTGGTTACATAAACATATTACGCCACGAAAATCAATGAACGATTTTAGAAATTATGTCTAAGCAGTAAGCGGGATGGATATGAATCGTATACATTGCCATTCGATTACAAACACTCGATACGCTTACGACGCTCGGATTTAGATCCCTTTTATTGCTGTGAAAATAGTACTTGTTAAACAATACCCTTATAATCAATTTGTGATTAAGTGCCAATAAAATTGAATCCCAATAAGTACACGACATGGAAGCGTTTTCTTTTGAAATCAATTTTGGATCTGAAATTACTGTAGATAATTTTCGTTAAAAGAAGTGGCTTACACCTACCTACTAAGTCGACTCACCACTGCCACAACAACTCAAACAGAAAAGTCTGATATAGTTTAGTATAGTTATGAAATAGTTTTATTTCCGGTCCTTCCCCGGGATATATTCGATCCCTGTACCAAATTTCATCAAAATCGGTTGAGTAGATCGGCCGTGAAAGCGTTATAATAATAGTATGGATATGGATATTCTGTGCTTCGGGGTACACAATTTTTCGGAAGTATGTGCGTTTTCAGAAATTCAATATCACTGGGAAAACATTGTAAGGAATCCTACATGCCCTATAGCTTTCTTTATTGTCTCGATGGTGTGGGAAGTCTGCAAATCCAGCCAGGGCAGGCCAGGACGTTACGAAGGAACTAAAATAATGAATTCCTTCCACCTAAATTATACCGACATAATTCGACTGGCCAAGATCAAAGGTGAAAAGGGTAGGTAATAAAATAACTTGAGTGGTAATTATATTGGTCAGTCCTTCGTAAAGGGAGGTCACCGTTTTCACGTTGAACAGTAATTAAACCCGTAATATAGAGGGTTGAATGGAGCTGGGTTATTTGATTTCGATTTCCAATAGTAAGGAATCATGTACATTGTACAAATAGGTTCCGTCAAGCATGTTATATTTCTGTCCTTTCTCATTGACTTTATTAAGTAATATCAGTAATAAGTATGTTGGGATCAAAGTCGTTTTCAATCAAAGACATCTATATCAAATATTTATAACTGCAGGGCGACCGCGTATCTTTTGCATCAATCATTGATACATCGCAATCACCTCTGATTGTTTAACACTCTTCCACTATTGGACGAAATCCTTTGACGCAGCAAGAATACCATAAATTCAGCCAATCGGAGGTGATTGCGATGTATCAATGATTGATGCAAAAGATACGCGGTCGCCCTGCTGAGCTCCTTTAATGAACTTACCAAATAATACATCTTGATAGCATTATTTTACTAAATAAACACAACTTATACACAATTTTTGGTGCGTCATAAATTTATACATTAGAAAAAGTCAGGATCAGATAATACTACCTTTTGGAACTCCCCAAAACTAGGTAAAATACCGCTATGGTACGTCTGCAGAAGGAAGACCAACGGAAGAAGTGCAAATGAACCTGGAATAATTGAAGTCGAGTAGGACGACCTATTTTAACTCCAACGTAGGTGCTAACAGTTCCGGCTTGGTGCAAAGATGTGTTCCTCAGTGCGGACTTTTGGCTTGAGGGCATAAGTAGTAGGGATGTTATGGATATGATATTTCGGATATGGATACAGGAATAAAATTATATCGGTTACGGATATGTAATTATTTCGGATTATCCGTTAGTTTCGGATAGTTTCGGTTACGGATATTAGATTGAAGTAAAATATAAACGCAAATAGCGTGTAATAATTTGGTTTTATTTATAGGTTTTATCTAGTCTAGGTTAGTTAAAATATAACAATATGACGGATAATAATTTATGATATACTCGTAGGTAAATAATTATATTTGTTTATGTATGTTTTTACTAAAAACAAAAATCTGTCATATTAACATGTCTTATTTAGCCTCAGTCTCTATCCGAAATTATTCGAAAATTTTGTATTGGATTCGGTTACGGTTACGGATAGATTTTTATTTCGGATATCCGATAGTTTCGGTCACGGTTACGGAGCTCCATAACTACCGTCGCTATAGGGAAGCGAGAGAAAAATCCTTACTGTAGTACTTATTATGATTGTAAGTATTATTGTATTTTAAAATATGGGCCTTGTTGCCTGAAATAAATAAATGAATAATAAAGCGTTCATAAAATTCAGCGTGAATTTTGGTGAGCCCGTACAAAAATACTTTTTTAAGAATCTAAAATTAAAATATCCAAGAGCATAAGTTCCCCTAGGAACGCCTAACGCGCAGAGTCTAAATCCAAAACCACGTTGAATTGTGCCCGCGTTGTTTGAAAAGGACAGAACAGTAAATCTTGGAGTAGGTAATTCTGTAAATCACCTCAAATAACAAAACTCGGTAGACTTGTAACACAAAAGCTCTATTGTATGATGTATGAGGATAACAATCCACTTTGAGAATGATAAAATAGAAGGTGTGTTTTAGGTTTTTCTTCATAGTTATTATAGTTATTTGTCTCGTGCTATACAGAAAATAAAACCGGCCAAGTGCGAGTCGGACTCGCGCACCGAGGGTTCCGTACAAACATGTAGTAAGTTTTAAATTATTAAAAAAACTACTTACTAGATCTCGTTCAAACCAATTTTCGGTGGAAGTTTGCATGTACATCGTATATTTTTTTTAGTTTTATCATTCTCTTATTTTAGAAGTTACAGGGGGGGGGGGACGACGACATATTTTACCACTTTGGAAGTGTCTCTCGCGCAAACTATTCAGTTTAGAAAAAAATGATAATACAAACCTCAATATCATTTTTGAAGACCTATCCATGGATACCCCACACGTATGGGTTAGATGAAAAAAAATTTTTGAGTTTCAGTTCTAAGTATGGGGAACCCCCAAAATTTATTGTTTTTTTTCTATTTTTGTAAGAAAATCTTAATGCGGTTCACAGAATACATCTACCTACCAAGTTTCAACAGTATAGTTCCTATAGTTTCGGAAAAAAGTGGCTGTGACATACGGACGGACAGACAGACAGACAGACAGACAGACAGACATGACGAATCTATAAGGGTTTTTGCCAAATTTAGATAGATAGATAGATAGATAAATTCTTTATTGCCACACATAACAAAGAAATAACTTAAAAATAAACAAAAACAGAAATTATCACGTGCGCAAGGGCGGCCTTATCACTAAAAGTGATCTCCTCCAGACAACCCATTTCTAAAGGAACTTTAAAAAGGAGCGGGAAAGTGCAACAATAATAATAACATGCAATAATAATATACTACACTATACATACTAATAATACATAATTATATAACTAAACATAAATAAAAAAAAATATATATAAATAATATAGGTACATAAATAAATTTTATATATTTATATATATATATATATATACAGTACATAAACTTACATACAAAAGAAAATACTTAAAATATATTCTATAGCATATTAGAAAGGTAATATTCCTTTAAACGACTCTTAAAGATATTTAAAGACTTTGACTGCCTAATGTCGCTCGGCAATTCATTCCAAAGCAGTACAGCCTTAACTGTGTATGAATTCCCATAAGCCCCGTACGACTAGGAGGGACCTTTAACTTATTGTCGCTTTTCGACCGCAAACAAAAAGGTACATCATAGCTGCCAAGAAAGTTGAATCGCTCTTTTAGATAAGGTGGCGTCTGAGGAAAATATAAAATGGTGTATAAGAGAGAAAGAGCGTGTAAATTTCTACGAGATCTGATTGGCAGCCATTTCAACTGAGTACGAAATTCGGACACATGATCATATTTCCGTTACCCATATATGAAACGTATACATAAATTTTGCAGTCTATCAAGCTTGTTGAGCATGGTCTCTGATAAATCCAGATAACAAACATCAGCGTAATCTAAAATAGGTAACAGCAAAGTATTAGCCAAAAGGATTTTAGTTTTTACAGGTAAAAAATTCTTCCAACGTCTTAAGCACCCAACAGCAGCAAAAATCTTACGACTCAACTCCGAAATTTGAGGAACCCAGGACATAGTATTATCAAGGATGAGACCAAGATCTTTGACTGCACTACTCAGGGGAATAACTGTACCATCCAAGAGAACAGGTGGTATAGAATCATTTGAAAGGAAAGATATGTAATAATTGCTACCTATAATAGTCACCTGGGACTTACCTGGATTTATCGAGAGACCATACGACCGACAACAAGCACTAATTCTATTTAAATCAGCATTGAGGGAATCAATAGCAACAACAAGGTCGTTAATGGCTGCAGAAGCATAGATCTGCAAGTCATCAGCATACAAATGGTAAGATGATGAAATTATTGAGGAAATAGAATTAATGTAAACGGAAAAGAGAAGAGGAGAGAGAACACTGCCCTGCGGTACCCCAGAATGAAGAGCTGTAAAAGTTGAAAATTTATCATCCAACCGAACACACTGCTTACGATGAAATAGATAAGACCGGAACCAGCTGATGACAATTGGAGATACTTTCATAGATCTCAAAATAGCCAAAAGTAAGTCAAAGTCAACAGTGTTGAAAGCGTTACTGAAGTCTAATAATACAATAACAGTAAGGAGTTTATTATCAATAGCGCTACGAATATCATCACAGACTTTGATTAGAGCTGTTGCAGTACTATGTCCCCGCCGAAATCCTGATTGTAAATTAGTTAAGAGATCATTTCTGTTTAAATATACACTAAGTTGCTGATGCACAATGCGCTCAAGCACTTTGGATAAGAAGGGAAGAATAGAGATTGGACGAAAATGAGAAGGGGATGAAGGGTTAGAAACTTTAGGAATAGGTATAATATAAGCTTTAACCCAGGCAGAGGGAAATGAACCAGAAGAAAGGGAAAAATTAAAAATATGACATAACACTGGGAGGATAGCATCAAGTGCCATAACTATCATCTTCCTACTTACACCGTCGCTACCAATAGCATCAGATTTAACAGCTAGAATATGTTTCCTAACCTCAGTGGGAGTAGAAGCAGTAAACTGTAACTCAGAGCCACCATGCGGCGTAATGGAGCTTAGATGATTAAGAGTTCCTTGCTTAATTAATGCATCAAAAGGACGCGAGTTTGCGAAATGCTTGTTGAGACCATCCAAATCATCAAAATGTGAAAGAAGTTGACGCTGACGACCAATGCCCAGTGAGGCCAGGAATTGCCAGGTTTTACCAGAATCCTTTTGATCAACCGAGGAATGAATATACTTACGCTGGGCATCCCGACAAATCCTGCTGCAACAGTTGCGACGTTTCTTATACTTCAGAAGGTTAGCATCAGTAGGATACAATTTATATTTACATTTGGCTGCATTCCGCTTAACCATAAGCGCTCTGATGTCATTGGTAAGCCAAGGCGCAGGGAGATGCTTAATTTTGATAGGTCGCAAGGGCGCATGAATGTCAAAAAGGTCAGTCAGTAATGTATTAAAGATATTCAGTTTGTCATCTATAGAGGGGGCATCAAAAACAGCAAGCCAGTCAATGTTATTCAGATCTTCCATGAATTTATCATTATCAAAATTTCGAAAGCTTCGGCGCATCACAATACTAGGTTTGACTTTAGGTGGACAAATTTTAAAGGACATATAAACTAAATCGTGATACGAAAAGGCTTCGGCTGGCAACTGACCATGAGCTTCAACAAGACTAGGAGTAGAAACAAACATTAGATCTAATTGAGAAGGAAGACAGTTAGGGAAAAAGTGCGTAGCGTGAGTTGGTAATAATGTTAGGTTTGAGCTATCAATAATGTTCATTAAACGCCTAGCACGATGGTCATTTTTGATAAGACATGTATTGAAATCACCCATGATTATAGTATGATCAAATGACGAAGAATGTTGTTCAAGTAGATTTTCGAATGTTTCAAAATAATTAATATGGAGAGATGGGCTATAAAAAACTCCAAGAAGGACTTTTTTGTGACCAAAGAGCACTCAATAAGTAAGTATTCTGAGGATTCCGAGTATAAAGATGGGGATTTATCCAGGATACGGAAAGGAATCTGACTCCGTAGGTAAATTGCCACACCACCACCCCCTTTACCTGTTCGATCATTCCTAATAAGATGATAGCCAGGTAAACAATAAGAAGTAGAAGGAAGAGAAGGTTTTAGAAATGACTCTGACACTAGGATCGCATGTATATTTTTGCACTCAAACGAAGTCAAGAGATCTGAATAATGGGAAGGAATGCTTTGAGCATTAATATGCACTATGTTAAAATTTTTAGAAAATAACGAGAACGTACTATCAAGTGCACAGTTAAGCGGTAAGGCAGTACTATGGAAGCTATCATTAGTCAGGGATGAGTCTGTAAGAAATATGTCGCTGTCTGAATCAGTTACATCTTGGCGATCACTATCACCTGAAATCATGCTAGAATAATAAAAAAATATATATATATATATATAGTTATATATATACTATATAATAAACTAAAAAAATAATAAATACAAATTACAAATAATTAATACTTTTAAAAACCCAAGGGGTATTCCTAATAGGTATATTACAAATACAATATTACTCTTCTACCCACCAGCTTAAATGTCCTATCGGAGATCACATAATGTTATAATAAATTAATTAAAATTAAAAAGAATAACAACTATGGAAAAGATCTCCAGTTAGAAATTAAACAAGCATATCACAAAAATTAAAAAATTAAAACCACATGCAAAGAGCGAGTCAAATTTAGCTACGGAACCCTAAAAATACTAACCTGAGTGAAAGGTTGTTTGGGCTCTAATCCATACTAATATTATAAATGCGAAAGTATCTGTTTGTCTGTCTGCTACGCTTTCACGCCCCACCTTTCAACCGATTTTAATTAAATTTGGTACAGGGATAGTTTGTATCCCGGGGAAGGACATAGGCTATCCCGGAAAATTAAGAAATTCCCGCGGGAATCGAAAAAACTTAATCCACGCTGACGAAGTCGCGTGCATCTGCTAGTTACTTAATATAATGCCGATTTAGAGATCAAATTGAATGATGCCGATTTCGTCCACGTCGATTAAAGTTTAAATATCCCCTTTGAACTCTTTGACCTTCTATGTATCTTATATATATATATATATATATATATATATATATATATATATATATATATATATATATATATATATATATATATATATATATAAATGAATCCCCATTTCCCTTGGTCACGGCATCACGCGTGAACGGCTGGACCAATTTCGTTAATTCTTTTTTTGTTGTGTTGGTTTGGACCCCGGGATGGTTTATATTCACAATTGGACCCGATAGGGGGAGCTGCAATCGGGTTCGAGGCTTAGGGCAGGACAAAGTCTGCCGGGCCCCACTAGTCTAAGAAAAGTCATTGACTATTTCCTTAATACAAGCTATTATTGTAACAAATTACGTCAAAATCTGTTGTGCGGATCAAACGTACAAAGGTAATGGTCAGACATAGTCAGATAAACAGTCGAAACACTTAATAATAAATATGTATATTGTGACCTGAAGCGAAGCGAATGCCTACTAGTCTTACAAATAAAAGGTCATAATATTGTTTTGTATTTCATTTTCATTTTTCAGGTCTGTGCCCTTAAAAATTAAATTACAGTGGGCGGTTTTCGTTTTGACCGTGTGATTTTACTCTTTTACCAGCAATGCCTCACTGCACGGAACTTGTTACATATTTACTAAAAGATACATTTAATTAGATTTAACTTACCAGAGAAATGGAATCTATGAAAATAATATATTAAATTAAAAAAAGGTTAAATATTATCTGCTGAAATCTAGAATCTAGATGATGCCCTCGACTTCATCCGCATGTATTAAGTTTTTTCAATTCCCGCGGGAACTCCTTAATTTTCCGAGATAAAAAGTAGCATATGTCCTTCCCCGAAACAAACTATCCATGTACCAAATTTCATCAAAATCGGTTGAACGGTTGGGCCGTGAAAGCGTAGCAGACGGACAGATAGACAGACAGACTTCCGCATGCATAATATTAGTATGGATTGGAATTTAGAGGGAATATAAGAATACACAAGATAAGAAAAAAGTACCTAGTGTAATTTGATCGCCCTGAGACAGACAAAATGTTTGAATATTACCAACACAATATAATAAATAGCAGTGATAAAACCAGTTTGTGTAAACAATTTTACTATCTACCAAAAGAATCGTTGTTTACCGCATTTAGGTGTGTTTACTAGTATTTCTTATGTACAAACGAAGTAAGGGCGATTTCCAGAGGCAGCGATGCTGTGTGTTATACCAGTGTGTTATTATAATTGAAATTTTACTGGATTCAAATGAAGTCTAAAATCAATCATCTCCACTATATATAGCGTAATTAAAATAAGTATTAGCGAGCTACGAGTATGAAGGCGAAACAACTTTAATTTCCATTTATAGGGTTCCGTTCTCCTACTCAAAAGGAAAAAGGAACCCTTATACTTATAGCTTATAAGATCACTTCGTTGTCCGTCTGCCTGTCGACGGCCTATTTTTCGGGATCGCGTGGGAGTATCAAGTTGAAATTAATTTCAAATACTTTTAAGCCTACGGTCCTTTGGAGCTGTAAAAAAAATCAAGCTTCTAAGTCAACGCCCGTTTATGCCGCATATTTTGGCATTCGCCAATAAAATTTCAAAACGTAAATAAATACCTAAATATAGGGTACCGTAATATAATGGGGTCGTCGTCGTCGTCGTCTCAACCTATAGACGTCCACTGCTGGATGAAGGTCTCCTGCATGGTGCCCATTTCGAACAAGCTAGACTGAACAAATGCCACGGACTAGTGTCGGGCAGTAGCGACACCAGTGCAAGTAGTCTATAGCCCTGCGATTGCCAACCCGCATGCCCAGCATGGCGGTTATTGGGCATAACCCTAAATGAATAAAACAGCAGGGGCTGTTTTATTATAGGGGGGTAAATGCTTAAAATATAGGAAGGTACCCCTTTGTTAACTTTAACTTGCGTTAAATTTTCATAAATTTTAAGATTTATCAAAGCTGCCTTTTTAAGTAGCGAAGTAACGAAGTAAACTTTTGGATTAACTTTGCCTACCTCTTGTTATTTCCCAGCTGATTACGTGCTGTTTTCACACCTTTCTTGTTATTTACTAAAAGAGTTTACATTGTGTGGTGGTACGGAACGCTTTGTGCGCGAGTCCGACTCGCACTTGCCTTTTTTTTAATATTTCGTTCATACTTATTTTATTACTAGATGATTCCCGCGACTTCGTACGCGTGGATTAAGTTTTTTTTGATTTTCCGAGATCAAAATTCTATGTCCTTCCCCGGGATACAACCTACCCTTGTACCAAATTTCATCAAAATCGGTTGAACGGATGAGCCGTGAAGCGTAGCTGACAGACAGAAACACTTTCACATTTATAATATTAGCATGGATTTCACTTAAAAAAATATGCAGGTAAGTAGTTAAATATTGTATGCAGCTCATCTATAATTATTTTACTGTCCAAAGAATAGCTAGATGTTCTAAATTCTGTTATCGCTTCGCGCTTCAACTATTGGAAAACAAGCTTTCTTGTTTTCCTCTCGAAGACTAGGACTTCTCGTCATAATTCTTAGGATTTCTGTAATACCAATATTTTTGTCCTTTTTACGTTGATTTATTAGTAATTATGCTTAGTAGAAAAAATACTAAAATTTGTTCCTTATATTCCACCACCACTACAGCCTATTAACGTCCCACTGCTGGGCACAGGCCTCCACACTTATAGGAGAGAGGGAAGAGCTTAGACCCACCACGCTGCTCCAATATGGGTTGGCGCGCTTTAATGACTACTAGCTGATGCCCGCGACTTCGTCCGCGTGGTTTTAGTTTTATGTTATTCCCGCGGGAACTCCTTAATTTTCCGGGATAAAAAGTAGCCTATGTCACTCTCCAGGTCCTCAGCTATACCCATGCCAAAAATCACGTCGATCTGTTGCTCCGTTGCGGCGTGATTGAAGGACAAACCAACAAACCAACAAACAAAGTGACTTTCGCATTTATAATATTAGTATGATTATCATGTTAGTGATAATAACCGGGACCGACGGCTTATCGTGTTCTCCGAGGCACGGGGATGACACACCACGAACTTCCTACTCCGGGCTGACACTGAGAATTTCTTAATTGAAAAACCCAATACCTAACAATCGTGAAAACATAAAAATTCTTTCCAAAAAACCGACTTCAAAAGCCACTGTAAAGTAAAAAATAATTTTGATTTCTACACACTATGTTGAAGTCGGCGAGCCTCACGCCTCAACTATGCCTATCTTTGTTATACTCGCCCGACTTCAACATAGTGTGTAGAAATCAAAATTATTTTTTACTTTACAGTGGCTTTGGAAGTCGGTTTTTTGGAAAGAATTTTTATTTTTAACTTTTTAGTGTACTCTAAATTCCTACGGCTTAGGAGTGCAGTACCATGCAGCATCAAAGTTGAGGAGTTGGAAATTGGGTTTACTTAAGTATGAAGGCGTTGCATGACACGTACAATATTAATTCACCATTAAATAAACCTAAACCACTATGTTTAAGGAGTTCTGTACCCTGCAGCATCAGGGTTGAGGAGTTGGGACTCAGAGTTGTATCGTATACACGTGACTTGATACCTACCTACTATATGAATTCACCATCAAAATTTCCTAACACACTAGTTTTGATGATTTCATGTAGTACGGTACACCTACAGCATCAGGATTGAGGATTTGGAGTCAGAATTTTTTATGGGACCACCTCGTGAGCTTCCTCTAACCAACGAAAAACAATTTGTTCAAATCGGTTTAGATATGAACAAAACACAAGGAGATATATGCACCGACATACATTAAAAAAAAACAAAAGATACGCGCCGAATTGAGAACCCCCTCATTTTTTGGAAGTCGGTTAAAAACTCGAAAGCGATCTCGAACCAATAGCACTATATATAGCAAAATGTAGTGGTTATATTCTATTTTTACCACCTTTGTACTAATCGAAAAGCGCGGGTATAATGTCAAAAATATGACAAAGAGCGTTTCAAATTTGTCAAAATAAGTAGAACATCAATTAATGTCATTGATATCATATTTTTGATAAGTAATTATTGATTTTCACTTGAATATTCAGATTATTTACGATTTTTGAAGATCATTTTACGTTTTATAACTTTGTTTTCGTGTAGTATGAAATGTAAGTATCTTACTCTTTTTATATTCTATTTGTATTTGGTTAGAACTTAAAAAATTATAATAATGTTATCCCGACCGAAATTCGGCCACGGCGGCTAATCCCCACAGAGATCAGCTATCTGTATACCTCATACGCAAATATAGCCCGAAGGGAGAGAAAATCTGGCACGACCGGAGAGAGATAAGGCGCAGGACCGACGGCTTTACGTCCTCTCCGAGGAATGGGGGTGAAACACCGCCAACTTCCTAACTCCGGGCTGGTATTGAGAATTTCTTGTCAGACAAAACCAGTACTTATATTCCAAATCGGGACTTCGTCTTCCGTTTTCAAAAATCCTAACCACTACACCAACGAGGCAGTTAAAGTAGACATCGCTTGTATTGAGGTGGCAAATTTCACAATAACCAACAGTTTGTGATGATAAACGTGTTCGGTACCTATATGTCCAAAATGTTAGAATAGAAAACGCACATAACTCTAAATTGTTAGAATAGGAAGCTAGGCATCTTAACCACTCAGGTAGAAACTAGTGTTTAGAGTTAGACAGACAGATTGAACGCAGACTGCAAAATTGCATTTTTGAAGCAGTTGGTATTTGTGCGGTTGGCATAACTGCATCGAAACTACAAATCGACAGCGCGGGCTGCTTGCATTCCGTGTGCAGTCCTAATGGAAATGAACAAGCTTCTGAGATAAATTGCAGTTGAAATGCAGTTCTATTGCAGATAAGCAAACAGCAAAAACACTGCAATTTTGCAGCCGGCGGCGTGCATAGTTAATGCAAGCCTTTTGTCTAGACACTAAGCTATCACCTTTTTTTAGGCTATACGTTCGCACGGTGAAAACAATTAGCGCGAGTTTTATATGCTCGCGATTTATATTTCTAATTTTATTCGCAATCGCGTACTCCTCCGTATGATTTCTAGTGTTACAGAATTGCGAAAAAAAATTACCGCGAATGTTTTTCGCAGTGCGAAAGTATAGCCTTATTGTACTCGTATTTGGTTAGAAAACAAAAATGTAGATATCGCTTCTATTTCGGTGGCCTTGGAATGTTTAGTTGTGGCAAATTCCAGAACAGCCACAGTTGGTGATGATGAACGTTCTCCGTTCCATGTTCGGGGGGTGCAGCAGCTCCGCGGAGAAGGGGGAGGTCCACGAGACCGTGCGCAGGATCTTCGGTAACGAGCTGGTGATGAAGGATAACACTGACAAACATAACCAGTAAGATTGATTTATTTATTGAAGTGAAACTTCTTCAGGATCGTTGTGACTTGAAAATTCGATGAAACGAAAAAGCGACACGAAAAAGAGACAAACATATTCATAATAGATATATTTCACTAGGTAGTGTCTAGTTTCTCGATGCTACATCCAAGGACCTTTAGGTCCTTGGCTACATCAGACCACATAGAACTTACACTCCCTCTATTTATAGGTCGAAGTTAATATCCTGTAATTAAACTCACGTCTCTTAGCCAAATTATCACCTGTGATATCAATGTAGATTATAGAGTCTGTGGCATCATTAATTACATGTATAAAACCTCTGCCTACTTCTTAAATCTTTGAAGTGAAACTTCTTTAGAATCGTTGTGATTTGAAAATTCGATGAAACGAAAAAGCGACACCAAAATGAGACAAACATAATTACTTAAAATTCTCATCCTCGATCAGTTTTAAGTTCTTTATCTATTTTAAACTATAGATTATAGAAAAAAGTGCGTTGAAATTTGATGACGTCACAACTATGTATTTTATACAAACTTCCGTACTAGAAGCGCGTTTTTAAGTTTGATAGAGTTGCTGATTTGATTGAGTTGTCATCATTCCTATTTTAGGAGGACTAAATATGTGAGTCATATACAAGAAAATCTTTCAAAAATTCTGGATTCAAAGACGATCCCGAAATCGAAATCAACAAAGAAACATGCGCCAGTGACGGCTGAGGTAAATGTTTTGTAGATTACTGAAAGTAGCTATTGCTATCGAATGAAAACCACAGGTCAAAACCCCTGATGAAAACCACAGAGCTTCTAATAATGGAGATTTACACGAGGCAGAGTAATGAAGAATAGTAGCTACTGCAATCATGCTATTCCTTTACACGCGCTCACATGGTATTCGTAGTAGGTACTACTCTACTTCAGTAGTGGTAGATTTAAACATTAGGCACATGAACAGACGTGATTTCATAAATTTTTCTTACGTTTTCTATCCCGTGTTTATTTCATCCAAGATCAGTTGACTATGACGAGATGCTGGAAATCGACGAGAGGTATAAAAGACAGCACATGTGCCATTTCCATCACCCATATGCCATCATAAGAGTGACATCCAAATTACATTTCAGAATACGGAATCTACAGACGAAAGACCTGGACGGATAGGACCGAAGCTTGTAGTATTCGATGCATTAACGGGTACGTTCAATTAAAGATTTAGTAGTTCTACAAGTACTTACCTTCCACATGTAAATTTAAAAGATTTAGTAGTTCTACAGTTCTACCTTTCACATGTAGGTGCCTAGATTCATTCGGGCCGATTCGGGCTCTCAAGTTTGTTCCATCGTCGCGTCGTTTGGTGCTCAAAAAGGGACCTTACCATAAAGAAAGCTTTTCGGAAAAGCTTTTATAAATATATTTTTTTATAAATTTTGACTGTATACCGATCGCTGTATCACGATGCAATATTGGCAAAATGGCGCCCAAAAACGGTTTCTTAAAAATATATCGTTAATCGTTCATCAATGCAAATAGTTAAGAAAGTAGACAAACAGTACAGACTATAGATATAGTAAATTGATAGTAAAGTAAAAATAAACGGAAAAAGATTACGTCAATAGTAGATTAAGTAGATTGTTAAAAGGGGGTGGAAAGTTACCCATTCATACATTTCACGCATATTTGTGCGCACGAGCGTAGCGAGTACGATACATAGTCCGAGAGTTTGAATGGAATTTGTTTAGAATTTTTCCCGATTCAAACATACTACTTTTCATGTCGAATATGAGGAAAGTCATTAAAGCCCAAAAACGATAACAATATTTTTTTAAATATGACACGTTACCCAAACAATTAAATAAAGACCAAAAAAGAAAAATATATTTTCCAAAATATGACATTTTACCCAAATAATTTATATACAACGTCTATCAAAACATCACATTAATTATGCGTCAGTTAAACGTTAGGTACTAATTGGAGATTGAGTAACAGCCCCTTAGTAAATTAAAGGATTACGATGGCAGGCACTGGCAGGCTGGTCCTGGTTGGTGACGAGCGGGTCAGCGTGCAGGGTCTGTCGAACTTTGCCACGATAAGAGCAACTGCATGCGTTTTCGCCGGGAAGTGGATGTTTGAGGTGCAACTTGGCACAAAAGGCATTATGCAGGTAAGAATAATGATTAAGAATAATAAGAATTTATTTTGCAAAAAAGAAGATTTTGAAAGCATCTGAATCATTTGAATCACCAATACTGGATCGGAAATTTTGAATCCTTTTATTTTTTTACAAAAATAAATTAATTGGAATATTGATTGCATATAGCTACAATTGCTGGATTGGATTTTGGAATGCCCTTTCCTACCACCGAGTACCTATTGGTTACTTTGGTCTGTGTTTCCCACTGAGAAAAACCAGTAAGAGCACTATTCGATGCCCGTGTGGAATATTAATCGCATAGTACAACTGATGGATCCGAACTCCCTTTCCTACTGAGAAGAGCCGCATAAGCGCTATTCGATGCCCATACAAAATATTGTTTTACGGCTCATCTGTGATCTATTCAAACAATTTTTCAAAAACTTAAATCTACGCGGACGAAGTCGCAGGCATCAAGAAGTAGAATAAAACGCAGTTTTGCTTGTAATTTTCCCTACATTGCATCGTTTTTAATGCCTCTCACCTCTGCTCATCACTGGCCAGCAATAAATATATCTGTTAGAGCCATCTAAAATTCTACATTAATGGTTAGAGCTATAAACATATTAATATATTTGACTATTAGGCCACGGGATTGATTACACTTGCCAGTTGAACTCACGTAAGTCGCTTACGAAATGTAACTTAAGAAATGTAAACGGTATTGTATTTTGTAAGTCGCGTATCGTCTGCCAATGTTAGTCAGGTATATAATCCAGTGTAATTGTGTAACAGCTCACAAGTGTAATTGCGGCCTTATATTATGAAATACGAGTACATCCTTGGATAAAAAACGGTAATGAATTCGACCTTTATTCGTCCCAAAACAAGAAAGAACGCGTAAAATTACAATTTTCCGTCCGATACAATAAATTTAGGGTCGTGCGTACTCCGACCATCCGTCCAATTAACCCCATAGCAGGGCTAATTGGACGAGAAGGGGTCTAATTGAGATGAAGTCGGGCGTACTTTGGCGAGCGACGGCAAATATAGGTATATCAATGCTGGTAGTATAGGTAGGTACAGCAACATTGTCACTACATTAACACAATAATTAGGTTAACAAATTCATGCCAAATGGAATGCTGAAAAAAGCTCATCTCAACATTACGTGATTTCAACAATTATTTTGTGAATTTAACTTTTTAAGAAGTCGACGAAAAGGTAATAAATATGAGTCGATAAATTATTTTGATAATAATTATGAATGAGAGATCTGCTTTTCTGTCGCAATAATATCCTGTCATTAATGGAAAGGGGCTACGACCCTCAGCAATGAGGAATACGATGCAGAGAGAGACCACAATAAGTACGACGATTATTTTATTCGTCGAGATTTCAACCTAGACGCATGGACCATAATTAGTTTCTGCTTATGCTTACTAGAGGTCAATCCTCTAAAAATGTTTTTTGCTTCTTCAAACTTGTTGTAAAAGCTGATCTTCTCCAGATCGGCTGGTGCACAGCAGCGTGCCAGTTCTCCATGGATACGGGCGTTGGTGACACGGCCCACTCATACGCGTACGACGGTGGCAGGGTGAGGCGGTGGAACGTGGCCACCTCGCCGTACGGCCAGGCCTGGCTGCCTGGTGACGTCATTGGATCATGCCTAGACATGGACAAGGGGACCCTGGAATACTACCGGTATTTTTTATTGATAACCAGACGATGCCTACTACTTCGTTCGCGTTGATTATGATTTTTTGATACCCGTACCGAATTTCTTCAAAATCTGTTGAAAATATGGACCGTGAGACCGACCGAGGTTTAATATAACTGCAGTACCCATAAAGGTTATATTTAACAGGTTATCATCTTAGATTGCATCATCACCTAGGATCAGGTGAGATCGCAGTCAAGGGCTAACTTGTAGTGGAATAAAAAAGACAGACAAACTTTCGCATCTACAAAATTTCTTTATACCTAATTTATGAAAAAAAAATTCAAAGAATATTCAGAAAACGTTTTTTCGTGATTTAATGGTTTTCAAATCAATTCATACTGACCGTTTCATACGTTTTCACAATCCAACTTCTGATTTTTATCACGGAAAATCAAACCGTTCCAATGAGAATTTTCATGAAACCTTGAGTCGTCACGTCGAGCCTCATTAAAGGGGTCTAACCCCACTATAAAGGCGCGGCGCGGCGCAGCACGTAGCGGCAAGTATTCTTGTATGAAGTTGTATGCAGTTGGGCCCACTTGAGCGACGGGGCACGGAGATGCACCGCGCGATGCGACTCCGTATATACGATATACGTACTCAAATCAACTATAATAATATTTGCCGCTACGTGCCGCGCCGCTTTTGCAGCTCAAGTAAGGTTAAGTCTTTAGTCTCTTCAAATAATGACTGGAGTTTTTTTCTAGAAATGGTCTGTCGCTCGGTGTGGCTTTCACCAAAGTGACTCGAGGGTCCGGCCTCGCCTACTTCCCAGCGGTTTCTTTAGCTATGCAAGAACATCTCTATGCTAACTTTGGACATTTACCATTTATGTAAGTAAACAGTCTTCTTCTATTAATCATTACAATGGGATTAGTTTCTGCGGGTTCCATGACCCTTCCCATAACTACACCTTGGGAATTCGATTTTTAAAAGTGCTTAATTACGTAGGAACGTATCTAGGTACAAATGCCATGTCTATCATCTATGTAAGTTGAGTTACATACACAATCTAAATGAACCAATTTCACTTTGAATTTATGTTTCACGTATAGGTACAGCACCACCAAAAAATTATTAAGTACTTCAATGCTTAAACATTTCATTGCACAGCTTACCATTTAAAATATAAATCACCTGAATGACCAATATACGCCCAATCGTGATTGAGCTGATACTTTCGTGGAAACTTTACTAAACATATTTAAACTGCTTTTGTCTAGCTTCCCAGTCGAAGGTTTTGCACCAATACAAGCAGCACCTACTCGAGAATGTGTCCGTGCAACTATACTATTGAAATCACTTGATGCATTGGTAGATGAACTTGAAAAGCTATCTGATCTCAAACCACCGATCACTGCTAAGAGCAGTAAGGTACATTTTATTACTTTCATGTTACTTGTATTGTTGAATTCAATGAAAGACGTACCGCTTGCTTTAAAAGCTATCTTATTGTCTGTTCCTTCTCTCCAGACTAAATCTGAGACATCCAAGGCTGAAGAGGAGGTGGCGTTGCGTATTCACAGCTCAAATTCCGCTTACACGCCCAAAGCCTCGCCACACAGTATATTAGATTCGCAAAACGTTGAGATAAAGAAGATGTCTAATAAGGTAAGTTTTTAACTATAACTATTATGGTTTATGGTGGTATTGTTTTAGAACGAGTGTTATGATAGACATGGTAAGGGACAAGGGTATATAAAGTGAATCATTATAATATAAAAATTAGCAGTAAAAGAGAAACCGTTTTTCTGTCCTA
Organism: Erebia epiphron; assembly: GCA_963932025.1. Classification (NCBI taxonomy): domain Eukaryota; kingdom Metazoa; phylum Arthropoda; class Insecta; order Lepidoptera; family Nymphalidae; genus Erebia; species Erebia epiphron. The sequence goes on from OZ009948.1 coordinate 6,568,109, forward strand.
TATTTTTTTTACCCTTATATTATGCAGGTATATCAATCACAATCACGTATGATATTGAACATGACATGTTATGTCATGAAAATTTTTTCATTGAAAAATTACACTACATTAATGAAATTTTTTTGACGTCCACAATGACCTTTGATAATTATGTGAACCAAGATGTTTTTCAGGCTTTCCTAATGTCCATTACAAGATTGGTAGTCGAAGAGTTACGTCCAGTGCTGAAATCCTCGTATGTGGTAGTATCAGAATTGCTCCCAAGGTTCAAAGGAGCATTAGGGTTGAAAGCAAAAGACCAAGGTCCGGAGCCAAAGGCTGCACAGTTCTATCAAAAAATGAAGGAACAAAAGTTTGTAAGATATCATCGATACAAAAAATTTGCAACATTTGTTATCAGAATTTGATCGATGAAATTTTTAAAAGCACGTTTTAATTCCCTATTTAAATCAGATCTTTGACTCCACATGTATAAAATTCGGTGCTAAAAGAACCTAGAACCTTGTAGATTCACAGATGAGGGTACATGGATGCCGGAAAACAAAAGCTCATCAATTTCAATCCGAAGAGTTTTTATGCTCTAACAGAATTGTAATAAACCTAAGACCACGCGAACATAATGTTCGCGTGGTCTTAGGTTTCATCATTCAAAATACCTATCAGTCATCATTTAAAATACTTATAAGTAAAAGATATCAGACCCCCGATTGTGTAAGAAAATCAGTTATGTTTGTCAAACAGATAATTCGAACTGATTAAGGACTGGCAAAAAACACATTGTATGAACTCCGGAAACAGTTTAATACGTTTTAAGCTCTCAAATTATTACGATTTTCTTAGACAACTGGGCATCTGAACGTGAAATTAATGTACAGATAAATTTTTAGCACGGACTTGCACAAAAAATGCTATCGCAACCAAAATCTCGAGTTTCAAGTTTTTTGAACCTGCTCTGGATATTTCTGGAAGAAGCTGCGCTGTGCGATATACTGGAACACTGTGTTGTTAGAGAGTGTTTGCTTTACGATCTAGTGCCACCGGTAAGAATCTCAAATCACAATTCCCAGAAAGTACCTACATGGAATTGCACACACAAAATTTTGTTCCAACAATTTTACAGACAATTTCACAAGAGGTATGAGATACTTATCTTACACTTACACCTTAATATACAACGTGTGTGTGTGCAATTCACATACGGCGGAAGTGAAACTTCAGAAAATAACTTACGAGATAAATATAACCTGTCTAATCTAAATCTTCTATCTCATTGTCCCGCAGGCTAAATCATATTATGAATATGTTTGTCTCTTTTTGGTCTCGCTTTTTCGTTTCATCGAATGTTCAAATCACAATGATTCTAAAGTAGTTAGTTTCACTTCAATAAAAGATTTATGAAGCAGGCAGAGGTTTCATAAATGTAACTAATTATGCCACAGACTCTTTAATCTACATTGATATCTCGGATGATAATTTGGCTTAGAGACATGAATTTATTTTTAATTGCAGGATATGAACTTCGACCTACAAATAGAGGGAGTGTATGTTCTATGTGGTCTGATGCAGCATCGAGAAACTAGACACTACCTAGTGAAATATGTGTTTTTTAATAAAATTACGTAAGCACTTCTACATTAAAAGAGTAGCTAAAAATTTGGACTCCACTATGAATTCTATGTTTATCGTATCTATATATATATAGATTGGATTGGATCATCATATATGATGATCCAATCCAATCTATCAGCCTACACGTGTGATAAGTCCACTGCTAGAGATAGATTTTTTGAAATCACGTCATCAAACAAGGTTCCTGTCTTCTTCAACCACCACCTTCCTTTTATAATCATGTAGGCATGGAATATAGCCGTCTTTTTTGGATTTGGAAATTCCTACAACAACCCGTTGTCCTACGTGAGCGACAAACGCGACTCAATACGCCGCGGCCCGCGACGCGACAGTATTGCCAGTCCTGTAACTGTGACCTACGTTGTCGTGTAAACAAGTTTGTCATTTTCTATGGATCGCGTTCGTCACATCGCTTCTGTTGTTATCTAGGACAACGGGTAACTTATATAACAATGTAAAATAAGCAATAATCAGTACAATTCGCTAGCGGAAGTAAACATGTACAAACTCTCTTCTGACTGTTATTCTGGCCGTTAGAAACTGTAACATAGTTTCAAATTACCAGTGTTGTTTTCGTTCTATAAATCTATAATTTTGAAGACTTTAATCTATCTGAGAAATAAATAAATAAATATAAATTTTAAACATCCAGGTTCGATAATTTCTTGAACGTCAAATGCCCCGATGATACCGTTCTACGCTCAGTAATTCGAAAACCATGGTGGCAAAGACCAACCGCTGTTCAAGGGGAGACGGACCCAATAATTGCTGGTGAGTGGCGTCTGTCTTGAATTTGAACCAAAATCCGTGGATTTTGCTTTCGTGAAATCCGTGGATATAATAATGGGTATGTTCCGATATACACTGCGAGCACTGTAAGGTGTGACGTCAATTTAGTATACTGCGAAGCAGTTCTTTTATACATAGCTATACTGGTTAGGTACTGTTTAAAACAGAACGCAGTCAGCAGTGCGAGCACCTTACCCCGAAAACGCCAGTGCTCACAGTACAAAGATGGCGACGATTTATGACGTCATATATTTCCCTAGGATACTGCGGCAGTATACTGTCAGTCCATAACGGAAAGAATTTCTACCCAGTAAGAGCACCGAAACAGTGCTCGCAGTGTATATCGGAACATACCCAAAAATTAAAAAGCAAAACAAATGATAATCTATTAATAATATTTCCTGTCTCCTAGAAATGGCGGAAAAAGGAATCATAGACCAATCAACATTCGCATCAAATGTAACAGGTATTTTTTTTTGTTTTGATGGTAGTGGTTTTGAAACTCGACATATCAAAAAAAGTGTGTGTATGCAATTCACACAGGACATAAGTGAAACTTCAGAAAAGTAGCCTACGAGAGAATGAGATAAATATAACTTGCATTCTATCTCATTCTCTTGCAGGCTAAATCCTATATAGGTATGTGTGTCTCTTTTTGGTGTCGCTTTTTCATCTCATTTTTTCGTTTAGTTGAATTTTCAACAACGACGTTTCTAAAGAAGTTTCACTTCAAAAACTTCAATCGCTTTTTCGGGTTAAACTGCCACTAGTTTTTGTGACTATCTTGGGGCAAGATCGTGAGTGGTTAACATAAAGGATAAATTTGATATTTCAGAAAAAATATCTAAACTTCAGTCAACTATCGAAAGTGATAGCAAATTGGAAGCTCAATACAGAGAAGATTGTAATAAAATCACCAAAGCTATTGCACCTTTAGAAAGAATACAGGTATTGAAAAACGTTCGTTACGTAAGCAAAATATTTTTATTTGAATCATCCTTCCGTCCCTTTGAGATTATTCCAACAATTGCAAATAAGGGAACGTGAAACTGATTTTAGATATTCCAAATTATTCAATATTTATGTTACAGATGGAATTCCTCCTAATGCTGCTCGATAATTCTGACGGCACAAATATGGTACCATCGACAAGAAAGATCTTCTTGGAAAAGTTTAGGAGATACATCATGGACAACTGCATATTAGATATGGTATAGTTTATCTTAATTAGCTGCATTAGCTTAACACTGTCTTTCTACCGCCCTTTTTTGATGTAGCTGCAAGCTACGATATGCGTTGACATGGCTTTTCTTAACTTTAATTGGATGCAATGATTCTCATTCCAAAGAGACAAACAAGCAGCATTATGTAAATTTGCCATAATTAATCACAACAGGAATATAACATTTTCTTGACAGTGATACCTACTCGACATTGTAATCTGGGGCTCTAATGATTGCATTGTAAAGAACGCAATCGCCTCTGATTGAATAATGGTTAAAACTCTTGCGCTGTTGGACAAAATCTGTTGTCGTAGCATGGATACAATAAATCCATTCAATCATAACTATTGAGATTGTAACAATTATTGATGCAGGTTTTACTATAACAGGGATACAGTGCAGTCTTACATGATTGTTCTAGAAATTAAGAAAATAAAGCTTTTTTCCACAGAGGCTGTTCAACGTGTCTCGCAACTCGCCAGCCATTTCCTGGTGCTGTCACGCACGTCTTCTCTCAGCGGTACTTCATCTGTGGTATGAAAACCCTTTAGGTCAAACGTAAGTACTTTTTAGTAACTAACGATTTCCTGTACGACAAAGCTCAAATAGTCACAATTGATTGGAAAGAAACTAACTCAAAACCTGTTGTTTGATGTTGATTTATTTACGCTCTGACATTATCTTTAAAGCCTGCAGAAACGGTTGTACCTGCATCAGCTAATTCCAGCCCAATCCATCCGGTAGTTTGAGCTGTGCGTTGATAGATAAGTCAGTCACCTTTTCCTTTTGTATATTAAGTAAAGAAATAATTTTTATGTTTTGAGTGTGAAAAAAAAATTATCATAAGCCAGTTAAACCAGTACTTAATTCAGTCTTGCGTATCTATTTTACAGCCAAGCTCTTCCTCATCTTCCTGCAAGAACGTTTATTGATGGTGAACTAGATTTCTACAACGTTGATCGTCTTGGAGGCGTCTTACCTTTCCTTGTAAGGACATTACGGTCAGTACATCCCAGCTCTGTCAATATTTTAACTGAGGAGTAAATAAAGTCGGTGATATAAGGTGTTAGCCTAGCATACGGTAATAGCCTAGTAGTTTAGTTAGACACCCGGCCTCAGTTATTTGGGTTCTTTCCCTGAGAAATCTAATATAATTTGCTTTAAATGGTTAACATCGTGAGTAGACCTGCATGTCCGAGAGTTCTTCATAATGTTCTCAAAGGTGAGTGAAGTCTGCCAATTCGCACTCGGTCAGCGTGGTAGACTATGGCCAAACCCCTTCTTATTCCGAAAGAAGATTCATGCTCAATAGTGAGCGGGCAATAGGTTGGAAATAGGAATGAAGTAAGGCCTTTTTGGTCATCCAGGCTATGAATGTTTTTCAGGCAGGATTTGATCAATGTCCTTGGTGAAGACAACACATTTATACAGAGCTTCGAACCGAACTACAACAGAGCAGGAGGCGTTGACACTGGTAGGTATATTTAACTTTTTCTTTCACATGCTTGATGCTACCTTATAATAATACACATGTTTTACTCAACTGCCCATAAAAAGGAGTGCTATAGTTTTCAGGGTATTCCACCATAACTTTTAAATGCCTGAACAGGTTTAGATTTATGAGATATCGTCAGAATCCTTACATCATCTAGATTCTAGAGTGGCAGTGGCTATAATTTTTTTTTAAATATAATTCAGTATGACAGGGCTCGTGTTTTTTTATTGCAATAGTTCTCTCTCCTCACCTGCGATCTCACCTGGTTGTAAGTGATGATCCAGTCTAAGATAGTAGCGGGCTAACCTGTTAGGGGTATGGCAGTCATACTAAAATCCCATACCCCTAATTTTTTTCTTTTTTTCTCTATATGACATCGTACCGGAATGCTAAATCGCTTGGCGGTAGTGTGGTAACTAGCTACGGCCGAAGCCTCCCACCAGTCCTCCCATTCAGAAATTATAAATTATCTGCCGGGGATCGAACCCGGGACCTCCCGTTATAAGACAACAGTGCTCACCAATGCGCCAGGGAGGTCGAATTTCTAATGATGTTCACTTGTTGTAATGAATAGTAGAGACCTTTTACTAGGTGTGAGTGAAATGGCGGCTGGATCACCGGGCCTAGCGACGCTTCCTCAAGTGATATCCTCAATGGCACGCTTTATGCACCAGCCCATGCCACCAATACCTAACAGGTAGGTAGTAGGTACTCAATATTTCTAAAGATACCCTGAATATTATATGAGTGAAGAATTGTCATGCATTTCGCCTCAAATTTTTTCTGTGGTTACCTAGCGCTACCTATGTTCATTTTATGATAGTTTATATAATTATGTTAAGATTAGAATTTTTTTTTTCAGAAGTTATTATTCCATCACCTAGTAGCACACCAGTTATTAATAAAATTCCTTCTGTCCTTTCATACTTGTTCATACATGTTTATAATTTTTTTTTGTTGTTGTGATCTGTCTACTTACCATATCATCTGTGTGATGATTGGATCATTGGATAGAAGCAGGCGTTACTTTGCGGAAGCGGTTTCATGATAATCAAGGAACAAGAAGCATAATTCGCTATAATCCGCCAAAGCTTCGTATTACCCCCATTTTACCTATTAATCCGCTTTGACGGCGAGCGAATGTTTTATAGCGAATTAAGCTTCTTGTTTCTTGGTTAATAATCTAAATATATATAAATCACGTGTCACGTTGCTTATCCGCGATGGACTCCTAAACTACTTAACTGATTTTAAATTAAATTTGCACACCGTGTGCAGTTTGATCCAACTTTAAGGATAGGATAGCTTACATCTTAATATTTCTTAATAATATGAATAAATGCGAAAGTGTGTCTGTCTGTCTGTCCGCTACGCTTTCCCGGCCCATCTTTTTGACCGATTTTGTTGAAATTTGGTACAGAGGTAGGTTATATCCCGGGGAATATATTTATATATTTTATCCCGGAAAATAAGGAGTTTCCGCGGGAATCAAAAAACCTTAATCGCGGGCATCATCTAGTATCCTTGATAATTTCAGAACGGCCGGCGAAACTGCCCTGGCATTGAAAGGGACAAGGTCGATGATGCCTGGCGCCGGACCCATCGATGACAGGAACGCTTATTTGAGACTACTCGATGGTCTACTGGCGCTGTATCACGGAGCAGCGATAAAACATGCTGAGAGAGTAATACTAGAAAAGAGTTCCCCTATTTAAAATCGAAACAGCCCCCCTAACCCAGTTACATACGATTCGTGTCTAATCTCTACCTATGAATCGTTAATACCCACGTCCCCTGTTAGTTTTATAATGAACTGGCTCCTACCCATGCCAAAAATCACGTTGATCCGTTACTCCGTTGCTGCATGATTGAAGGGCAACCCAATAAACCAACAACCCAACAAACAAACACACTTTCACATTTGTAATATTAGTATGATAACCATTTTAAACTATCGATTAAAGTAAAAAAGCGACGAACTTTGATGATGTCACAATTCAGTATTTCATACAAAATCCCAGCGCGCGTTTTGACTTCGAATTTAAAGTTGTAGATTTGACTAGTTGTCAAATGCCCAATTTTATCCGTTTCAGCTTTGTGAACTTCGCGACAATCAACTCGACTTGGCTGACTGTCTGTACGACATTGAGAATCGAATTACAATTATTACCCAGGAACTTCAGGCTCTATCAGGTTGACTGTTTGTTTGAATTTATTCATGCCTTATCAGATTGAGGGTTAAGACCCTTTATCCGTTGTAATCCGTAGCTGCACTTATTTGATAGAATATACTAAACTAATACCTATAATACCTACAATCAGCGGCGTGCATGACATAGAGGCATAAAAGCACCGCTTACCCTAGTTAGCTCAATGCTTATTTTTCATGACATGTACAAAATAGGCATTTAACTAATCAATGGCTCCGAAATCCGACTATTGTGCACGCCACTACCTACAAGAATAAATAGCACAGATATCGTCGCTCCATAACATTCTGAACCCAGGAATACAAAGCGTTCTCAGTCATTTTAAAAAGCCTTAATATCGGAATAATTGGAATTTAAAAATTAAGGTATTTTTTAAAAATATCCGATAGAGGTCGCAGGACAGGTTTAAATTTTATATAGCCAAAATAATGGCCGTTTACCATACAGGCGCTGCAACAGGAACACAAGATTGTCAGAAGAAATCAGAACTTTATAAAGTCATGCTCAAAGAACTAGACAGATCCAAAAGTGTTTACGAGGTAATGGACCTTAATGATTAATTTTTTATAAATTAAAATTCAAAAAGGAAAGAAGTCGTTCTGAATCCGGCCTTTTTAAAAGCCTTTATTTGACTTGCAATATTTGTGGATGTACGGTCAAATCATGCAACTAGATTATTTTAAAACAGATATCCCCAACCGATTGAGCTGAAATTCTGCATACTTACACGTACCTATAGTTTGGGTAACAATGTATGTATGTATGTATATTCTTTATTGTACACCACAAAAACACAAAATAAACAGATTACAAACATGAAAACTTAAAACAATGCAGGATTAACTAAGTGACGTCATTCTAATTCCAACATGGCGGACTCCCAACCATGGCAGACTAGTGATTTTTTATGTACCCCCATGTCATGAGTATCAACTATCAGTAAAAAGGGTTTGCTGAGAAGAATACGAAAAATAAAATGGCGTCACACTAAATTCAATATGGTGGTCGATAAAAGTTTGATTTTCTATTACTTATTTAAGACTTATTTTAATCAGTTTCAAAAAAAAAAGGAGGTTGGCAATTCGGCGTGCTTGTTTTCAAGGAAAAGCTGGAAGCTAGTGCCCTCCAAATGGCGTGGGTGATCGGTGCAGTGTGGACGAAGCAACGGCAGTCGGAGCTGGCCCAGCACTTCGCAGGAGCCTTGCATTCCTTGAGAATTGCTTCCGACCCTGATTACGCCACTCACGTTTATGTAAGCTTCTCGTTCAGGTACAGTATGCTGTGATGTAGAAAAAGCGGGAGTTACAAATAAAGAATTCAGCCAGAGTTAAGGACATCAACAATAATAATCTAACCTAATAAGCGCCCGGAAAGATACACCAGGCACCCACCAATGAGTACATAATTATACAGTACCTACTTCAGTCATATTATGTTACCCAGTTTCAGGTAGGTAGGTACTCCATGTACCTACCTAAGGTACAAGGATTACCAAAAATCAAAAATCGACTAAAGTGTTTCGACTTTCATTAGGAATTTTCTAGTTGCTGGTGCAAGTAATGAAATCTGATGCATTTTAGGAATTCAACATTGCGAGAATTATACTTTTTCAAGTCTCGAATTGTAATTTCTGTAGGTACGTCTGAAACGTGAAGGAATCACAATCGTAGATGCTGTGCAGTATCGGTTTTCATGAGGAGTTTTTTTTAAGAATTCAAGACAATACAAATTTTCCTTTTATCCCTATGGCAACTTTAACACCATTTTGTACGTATAGTTATTCAAGTAGGTAAGACAATAACGCAATGCGTGTGGTTTGAACAAATGAAATTACTAGAACAATGCGAAGGGTCGCATGTCGCCGTCGCGCATCCTACAATTTTGTAGACGCGCGACGGCGACCGTCGTTGCGCACTCACCGGCTTCACCCACTGGGTGCAGAGGGAATTCCCCTTTACCCGTGCACCCAGTGCATAAGCGTTGGAAATAAAGTTTAAACTTTAAGTACTTACATATTCCAAAAGCAATAGGCGTCTTGTCAACCGACTTCAAAAAAAGGAGGAGGTTCTCAATTCGACTGTATTTTTTTTTTTTTTTTATGTTTGTTACCTCAGAACTTTTGACTGGGTGGACCGATTTGGATGATTCTTTTTTTATTTGAAAGGGCATACTTCCCAAGTAGTCCCATATAAATTTTATCTAAATCGATCGAGCGGTTTTTAAAATATCAACAATAAAATAAGTACTTTGTATAGCGTGTGCTTGTTGTTGTAAAGTTGGCGCGGGAGTTTGAAGTCGATTGTTTAAAAAGATTTTTTATATTAAATTATTAACCTGAGTACAATACTTTCACAGGCTTCAAGTAAAGAAATACTGCCCGGGAAAAGTTCTATTCTAGGAACTCAAAGTTATGCGTCACTCCAATTAGAATACACTTCTAGTTCTGATCACAGGTAAAAAGTAGATTAATAGAACTTCACTGAACATCTAACTACAACTCAGGCCTCAGCCCTCGATTGTCATCTCCGTGAGCCGTAACTGGTGTCTGGATCTTAACTGATTTTTTTTTACGCCACTACTAGTTACCTCTTTACTGCAATCTCACTTGATGGTAAGTGATGATGCAGTCTAAAATGGAAGCGGGCTAACCTGTTGGGGGTATGGCAGTTATATTAAAGCCATACCTCCAATCCTCAATCTTACTGCCTCGTTGGTCTAGTGGTTAGCATAGTCGACTGCGGATCACGAGGTCCTCGGTTCGATTCCCGGTCGGGCTTAAAAGGTTAGATATTGGGTTTTTAAATTAAGAAATTCTCAGTGCCAGCCCGGAGTTGGAAGTTGGCGGTGTATCACCCCCGTGCCTCGGAGAGCACGTTAAGCCGTCGGTCCCGGTTATTATCACTAACATGATTAATAGTCGTTAAAGCCCGCCAACCCGCATTAGAGCAGCGTGGTGGGTCTAAGCTCTAATTCCCTCTCTCCTATGAGAGTGGAGGCCTGTGCCCAGCAGTGGGCCTCTATTCCTTCCTGTTATACTATTAGTTCGATCGATCTAACAACCCGGAAAAAGAAATCCGTTCTGTTCGTTTACCTAGGCTAACTGAAAGGAATAAGGGACGTTATTAGGCTGTAGTGATGATGATGACCTCCAATCGGCTTCTACACGGCATCGTACCGGAATACTTAATCTTACCGGCACGTCTTTGCCGGGTGGTAACTAGCCACGGCCAAAGCGTCCCACCAGACCAGACCAGAGAAAATTCATAAATTATAAATTCCTAAATTGACCCTGCCGGGAATCGAACCAAGGACCTTCCGTTATAAGACCATAGCGCTCACCGCTGCGCCAGGGAGGTCGTCAAAACCTAGTAGGGAAATTAAATCCATACTGCTAATGACGCCACTGAAATCTTTCTATTGAAACAAGATAGTGTGGTTAGGATTAGATAGGTACGTAGAGAAAGTTTTTTAAAGTCTTTTTGAAAAATACCGGATATATTTTCTGTTGCCGTCGTCATGACAGTCCTTAAATAAATCCTTACCAGGGCTAGACCTTCAACGTAAAGCCATTACTGCACATAGTTTTTACCTTCAATCGCGCTCTTGATTAAAAAAGCATGATCTTTATCCTTAGTCCACAGACACCCACATCAAGGGCACCCACTCCTCGGGTTGAATCTAATACGCTAATTGAAACTACCAACCGTAAGTCCACTTTGCAGTTATTTGACAACCCTATCCGTACTGAAGTACTTAGTCAATGTTGAAGTAATTTGTTCAAAGTACTGTAAACTTTGGAAGCTGTGTCGAGGGCTTAGTGGTTTTAGCTTTAGACACCCGACCTCTTACGGGATTGTGGATTTGATCCCCGGCCATAGTTACTTAGGTACCTCTAACTTTTCAGAGTTATGTGCGTTTTAGGAATTTTCAAACGGTGAAGGGAAACATAGTGAGGCAATGGACATGCCCGAAATTTTTCATGTTTTCACAGATGTGTGAAGTCTGCCAATTCGCACTTGGCCAGCGTAGTGGACTATGGCCAAACTGTTCTCATTCTGAGCACTCAAGCTCAGTAGCGAGCTGACAATTGTTTGAAGTGATGACGATGAATGTAAATTTCTTTCATATCATCACAGATATTTTGTTGAATTTATTGTCGTGACGTTGAAAATGCTATAAGGGCACACAATTCTAAGTTTAAGTTTAAACATTACAATCTCGGTTGACCGTATTCGAGTGACCGAATACATTGTCATCAAAGTAAAATGAACCTTAGCAGCATTGTTTTAGGGCCCAATTTCGTGTATGCATACACAACCAGCGTTCCAAACGGAAACGTTTCGAATTTAAAATCGGGTGTACAGAATTTGTGACTTTAAATCATGGGCTTATGGGTCCACGTTACTTTGACGCCACTGCCTTCGATCACTCTAATACGGTCAATCGAAATTGCAATGTTAAAACTTAGACTTAAGGCACTGGTCTGAGAATTGTACTAAAGCTCACAGCAACCTGAAATCAAGTGGAAGAAGTCGAGAGCAGATTCATTGAACATTCATTCATTGATTTCATAATTTTTCGTTTAGCCAACACTGCAGGTCCAGAGTTTACAGAGTCGTTATTCGCGTTCGTGCCAGAATACCACGTGGACGCCATGCTGGAATTATGTAACACATTGAGACTCTACATGCACCCAACTCTAACCGTTCAGCAAATACCAGGTACTTACCAAAATATTTCTTTTGAAGAAATTTACTAGTTGACTACAAGCCTTCGCTTGGTGGAAGTGGTGCTCTGCGTTATCGACAAACCTACCTGCATATAAAATCGCGAATCTTTATATTACTACTGTTAGTCAGTTTAAAACTTTTAAGTATTTTGAGATTTATAGCCGGTTTCTGAATTAAGCATTCAAGCAAAAACAGCAAGCTCCAACTCTCAAACCTTACACAATATCAATTCAGATTTCAGAAACAAAAATTTGCTTAATTAGTCCGAGACAGACTCAACATGAAATTCTCATTTCAGAAACCGGCTGTTAGTGTCCCAATAGCAATTAGGTACGGTTGCTCGAGGTTGAATTTAACTATTTCCAGTACAGATCAGTTATCTGAATACCTTCCTTTTCTTTGAATAGTTGCCTAAACATTGAATTTACGTCAAAACTGACTAATTTAAATTAGATTAATCTTCAAGGAGGGATTCTATCGGTTGGCAAGTCATTGAAAGTACATATTAGCAAATCCTGTTAGAACGCCTTTTGCTTGTATAAAATGCATGATTCTGCCAACAGCAACTCATCACCCGTCACTAGTGGGTAACCTAGACCCTCAATAGCTTAACGTCCAAAGAGCTGAATGACATTCGTAAATCAGACGGTTCAAATCCTACGCGATGCCTTATTGTGCTAAATGGGTATACTTAGCAGCTAGCTTAAACAGGAAACCTGGAAATAGAATTATTTTTCATATTGCTTAATTAATTTTATAAGTCTCGGCTGAAATAGCAATTCACGGCCTCGTTTACTTAAAAAAAGATACGCGCCGAATTGAGAACCTCCTCCTTTTTTGGAAGTCGGTTAAAAAGGCCACGGCTTCGTCTCAAATCACTTGGGAAGACTTCGGCTTCGTCTCGTCCCTCTAATATTAGTTACTTAGCCGTGAATTGCTTTATTTCCGGCCTGGGCAGTAATGTACTATTTTCTTCCAGAATGGGAAGAACTAGTAGTGTCCTGTGCAGCGTTTCTGTGTGCCGAGTTTGCGGATTCCCGGATAGTGCTGGCGAGCACGCGGGAATCCCTCGTGCAGACGCTGGCCTCCTTCGCGACACAACCGGCCACTATGCGGGCTATTGAACGAGTACCTCTAAAGCAGTAAGTGTCAACCTGAGGACAAACTACATCATCTCTAGTTTATTTTAATAAGAACTAAATAATGCTCGCAACTTCGTCCGCGTTTAAGTTTTTATTCCCGGGGAACTCCTTAATTTTCCGACTGTCTGAGTTTCTGTCTGCCTGCTACGCTTTCACGACACAGGCTTTTTATCACGGAGAGTTAAAGAATTCCCGCGAAAATCAAAAACCTTAATCCACGCGGAAGAAGACGACGGGTGAAGTGAAAAATATGGTGACCAGAGTTTTTTTTATATTTCTAGCCAGGTAGGTACTCAGATTTTATAAACTTAATTAAATTGTGATTGAAGTACTGACCTAAGTCACAGACGTCAAGACGCCGTTTCGAACATGGTATCATTATTCCTACGAGTAAGTATGCTGCAGGTTTTCTATCCTAAGTTATTATGTTTCAGGCAAATGTGTATGATAGAAGAATTAGTACGTCCATACCAGAACCGCGCGTGGGCGCAGTCGAACTGGGTGCTTGTGCGCTTCTGGCACGGTTCAGGGTTTGGTTACCGGCACAGGCAGTGGCCACATTTAGCTGCAAGGTAACTTTTCGATCGATCATTTTCCATAACGAGCTAAAACAGCTTTACACCAAAACTCTCTCTCTTTGCGTTGCATTGCACATTGGTGAGGGTCGTGACCCCTTTCCATTAATCACATAATGGCATGATGGTCCTTCCGCTTACGACTCGACTAAGAGCACTATTTTCGACTTTAAGGTTTCTAACGATTATTATCAGATGTTAGTGATAATAACCGGGACACGGCTTAACGTGCTCTCTCTCGCGAGGCATGGAGGAAACAAAAAGGTCAAATTCGGTCACCCATCCAGTAACCGACTTGGGTCATCGCTGTTTTTATGTCCTGTGTAGCAATAAAGAGTTTATCTATCTATCTATCTATCTATCTGTTTAAAAATTGCAATCGACTGATATGCGTTGACATAACTAGGCCAATCGTCTCTCACAAATACTGATAGGTAGTTTATTTGGTGAAAAAGCAGTTTTTTATTATGTATATTTGAATTTATAAACCAAAAAAATTTTACTCACTAAGCGTACCTAGATATATCTCTCTTTCTGTAGCCATTAAGGAAAATGAGTTAAATAAAGGATTAATGATTTAAGGGGATGGACCATATTTTATGATGAACTTTAGTGACCATGATGATGAAAGAAATTTTATTATTTTGCAGTTTCGGTGATAGAGAACCAACAATTAACAATTTAGGAGCTAAAGTTGACGCTGCTCTTATGAGTCAGTGTTTTGGTAAGTTCTTTTAGACCTTCCTACCAAGAATATCTTTAATCTCAGAATAAACTGGCTTTTATAGATTTTGTTATAAGAATATATGTTTCCTCTAGCATAAACTGCTTAAAGTTCAGACACTCAGCTCAGGCTTTAGTTGTCAATTAGGCGTCCATCATACTTTGATATTTAAATACGAAAGTGTGTTTGTTTGTTGGTTTGTCCTTCAATCACGTCGCACCGGAGCAACGGATCGACGTTATTTCTGGCATAGGTATAGTTGAGGACCTGGAGAGTAGCATAGGCTACTTTTTTCCCGGAAAATTTAGGAGTTCTTGCAGAAATAATAAATAACTTAAACCACGCGTACCAAGTCGCGGGCATCAGTTAGTCTCAATAAAATTTTGTATCCACTTATCCATTCGTTTACATAATTTTTAATTTGATGAAGCAGACGAACTTAAATGTTTAAGGTCCATGTCCTTCAGAAGTGATACAAAGTCGTATAGCGGACTACTTGAAGGCCCATCCGAAGGAATCTGCCGCATACCTCAACTCCCTTCTGAGTC
This sequence comes from Erebia epiphron, assembly GCA_963932025.1. Classification (NCBI taxonomy): domain Eukaryota; kingdom Metazoa; phylum Arthropoda; class Insecta; order Lepidoptera; family Nymphalidae; genus Erebia; species Erebia epiphron. The sequence continues at coordinate 6,583,174 of OZ009948.1, forward strand.
AATTAAACTGGGCCTTCTCAGAATTCTTCACTATGATGCAAGAGGTAAAAAATTTTAATATTATATTCTTCTTTATCTTTGTTTTCTTTTTTTTATCCCCTACAAGTTAGTCTCACCTGGTGATAAGTGACGATGCAGTCTAAGATGGTAGCGGGCTAACATGTTAGGGTTATGGATGTTATTGTAAAACACAAATATCTCTAATCGGTTTCTACACGGCATCGTAACGGAACGCTAAATCGCTTGGCGGCACATCTTTGCAGTCAGGGTGGTAACAAGCCACAGCCGTAGCCTAACCCCACCAGGCCAGACTTTCTGGTCTGGCCTGGTGGGAGGCTACGGCTGTCCGATTTAAACAAATGGAAGTACAATTCAGAAATCATATATTCCCAAATTGACCCTACCGGGGATCCAACCCGGGTCCTCCCTCTTATAAGACCTTAGCGCTCACCACTACGCCAGGAACGTCGTCAATGTATTACTGTTCACTAAGCCGTACCACCCGTTTTGTATTCAGAGGATATTAAATATGAACAGATGGATAGGATAGAAGAGGACGCTCATCTAGAACCTCGTCAGATTAAGCTATGCGCGACATGCTTTGACCTGTACCACGGATTAGCACGAGCCCTGGAAATGACCCTGGCCCTATTCCCTGAACTGCTGACGAAACCAAGTGCCAGTAACAGTCAGAACGAACTCCTGTTGGGGAGGACTTGTCAGGTATGTTCCTCATGAGCTATTGGAAATAAGAATTCTTAGTTCCAAGTAGTACGAAGTAGATTTTGAGCTCAAATAGTAGGAGGTAGTCTCCTACTCAAACTGAAAACTCAAATGATTTTTTATTCAAATAAACTTTTACGAGTGCTTCTGTATCGTCAAGTGAATCCACCAAATCTACTAACCGTTTCTATGGAAAATGTTGAACCAGCTTTCTTTAAGTGTATTACCACAAAGCTATAGGTGTGTCATTCAAAGAATGAATACATGGTAATCTCTTAAACGCTGGCAGCACAATATCTAGCAGTTCTTCTGATAGTACTCATTGGCTCTGTAGCCAAGCAAAATCCAATTGGCAACCAGAGCCAATTTGATTATGTTAGGTAGTTAGAGCCAGTAAAATAGTAAAAACTGTTTTTTTTAATTCCATTACAAGTTAGCCCTTGACTGCGATCTCACCTGATGGTAAGTGATGATGCAGTCTAAGATGGTAGTGGGCTAACCTGGTAGGGGTATGGCAGTTATATTAAACACTGAGTGATACCTCTAGTCGGTTTCTATATGGCATCGTACCGGAACGCTAAATCGCTTGGTACGTCTTTGCCAATAGGGTGGTAACTAGCCACGGTCGAAGCCTTTCCACCACACCAGACCAACGAAAATTTAGAAATTATTAATTCCCAAATTGACCCTGCCGGGAATCGAACCCGGGACCTTCCACGTTAACCACTTCCACGTCCTTCCACCTTCCTGCGCAGGGGAGGTAGTCCAAAAAAAAAGTACTAGACTCCACATTGTTCCTTCCCCAATACCTACTTTATAAATAACCATGCAGATATTACCATTAATTTAGATTTTTGAACAACCAATCGCATCCCTTTTTTAAATGCTTCCAAAAAACAAAACAAACTTATGCTTATTTCCAAGGGATTATTTCGAAGTCCAGGCCAGAAATGTTAACAAAATTGGCTCGATCGGCACAAAATCTCTGTATCCAAGGCAAGGCAAATAAACAGAAGTTTGGCTACTTTGGCCCCGGTGTTCGTTTCCACGGTCCATTGAAACGCGCCGAGCTGAATTAACGGCAATGTAACCACACGTTTCTTTGATTAGGGACTAAATATTTTCATCGATTCTGGAATGGACAAACTAACTTAATTACCCTAACTTCAGCGTTTCTGTATATCTAGTTAAGGGTAGGTAAACTTAGCCCGTACTTAACAGGGGTAGGTAAGCCCGCACTGTGAAATTTTTGTAAAATAATGTGGTGACATATGGAAATTTATTGCATGCGGCTTCAATTTCTATTGAATTAGATTTGGATTTGAATATCTAAATTCTGCAGTAGAAACCGAAAATTACTAACATGAGCTAACACTTGCTGTCAAGGACTTATTTATCACCGATTAAACAACTAATGCCCGTCTTCCCCAAGAACCCCGAAATTGAAAGAACCACCTGGGTTTTTGCTGTGACAACAACGCGGTGAAAACCGTCACCTATTGGGCTTAGAATAGATGATCCTAAAAATTCAGGGATTGACACTAAAACAGGCATCAGTCCTCAAAAAAAATTACCTTAAATGGTAGCCCTGCTCTAATCCATGTTTTGGGAAGGACACCCTAGCGTCACAATGAGAGATTTACTGACTTCCCTTTATCTGAATAATAAAGCTTTCCTTTCGATTTTGTTTACGAGTCCTTGGCCTTGACAATTATCTGCTTTTGACTGAAACGATGTTATCCAACCTTGCACTGCAGGGATTATATAGTCGTTTGCAGATGGTAAACAGGTCGATGGATTACGAATAGATATAGGTTAATGTCCCAGAAGGCTAATTAATTCAGCTCGACTCAGCTTTTTTCCGTACAAAACTGGTGATTTCTATGACGATGCATCAGCGTCTGTTCATTTGTATAAAGCTAAATATGTATGGGTAAGCGTATGCATCTCAAATAGGTATCTATTGAAAACGTCAGTGCCTATTGTTCCTGAAACCTTAATGATACAGTCAATCAAGCCAATCGGTGATTATTGTAACTCTAGCTGTCAAACATTGGTGCGGGGCCAAAGATGTACTCCTTATTTTCAAGGTCGTCGAACGGATCTCAGACGGGGATTTACCAAGTACGATGGGAATGACTTAGCCATTCAAAATTGTTCACAGATTCTAATGGCAGTGCTGTCCCGAGTCTGCGTACCCGGAGGTGGCAGTTCCAGTTTCGTCAGACTCATCAACCGAGGTCTTCCTGATACGGATAGGATGCACTACTATGTGGCACTTGCACCCGTAGCCGGTTGTCTCATTAGGATGCTGGACCCTAAGTTACCTGATGAGGTTAGCAAGGGAATTTTACTTTCTCTTTTTTACCCGACTGCGGAACGCACAGGGTTATGTTTTCATCAGTCTATATTATGTTTGTTTGTTCCTTGCAGGACAGCTACAGCCTAAACGCATGGACCGATTTTTTTATTGCAGGATGGGCTTGCGTTTAACGACAATCATGCCTATAGAAAACAAAGATGAGGACTATGTTGGAGCGTGCTTGCCTAGAAGATGCATATTCACTTTGCCTTGAAGGATAAAAAGTTTACATGATAGGAAACTTTATGCCGAATGGGTGATCTCTTCTGTAGATTTGACTTTAAATAAGCTTCATGATGTTGTTCTCGGCTTCTAGCTTTGATCACTTATAACATAAAGTATTAAGTACGTAGGTAAGGTAGGTTATTAAGTATTCTATGTTTATTACCTACCTAAAGATCGAGCATCCTTGCGTGTTTGACAAGTCCTAAAATTATTTTCAGTATAGCGTGGCATCGAAATAAATAGGAATACACTGCTCTGACTTAAATGTAGTTATTCAATTAATTGTTCTTTCCAGCATCTGAATAAAGTTACCAATGCTCTAGTGTCAGAGCCTTTATTTCGATTGGATGGACTGGAGTTTATGTTAGAAAAAGACAAAAGCAAACCTTTCTCATTTTACAAATGTAAGTGTATTTAATCAATCAATCAAATAAATCAAATAAATATTATTAATGCGAAAGTTTGGATGGATGGATGTATGGATGGATGTTTGTTAATCAATCACGCCGCAACGACTGAACGGATCTGGATGAAATTTGGCACAGAGATAGATTATAGTCTGGAATAGCACATAGGCTAAATTAAGGAGTTCCAAATTGCAGCCCGAACCATCCAGTAGCTTGAGCTGTGTGATGACAGATCAGTCAGTCAGTCAGTCACCTTTTCTTTTTATATATTTAGCTGTGGTTGTAATAAGAAATATACCAGTAGTCAGAGCATAAGTAATTCTTTGGTAACTCGTTCATACTTCTTACGTCACCAGTTGTAGGAGACGTCACATTAGAAGAGTTAGCTGCTCTGGAAGCAGTGGTGGGACGCCTCAGAACAGCCAAGGAAGCTCTGGCAGGATCCCCGGGCTCGAGCGGCGCTCAGTCAGACCTGCTCTGCACTATATGCTACGCAAGACCAGCAGACACAGCTTTTGTTCCGTGTGGGCATCATTCTTGCAGGTAATTCTTTGAAGCTTTTTTGAAAATATATATACTACTACTTTTTGAAAATATATACTACGTATTCCACTACAATGTTTTGTTTCAGGCCATGCATTATGCAACACCTGCTGAACAGCAAGCAGTGCTTCTTCTGCAAAGCGGAAATCGATACTGTTCGAGAAATAGAGCCTGCGAACAATTGATATATCTATTTGCATTATCAGTGGACTTTTACAATTCCTTGTGAATATTTTATTGATTGAGCTGTTTACATTTTTAATGTAGCTCTCTATTTCAAGGTTTTTATCCAACGACAGCAAAGCCAAAAGGAATGTTTAGGATTCTAACAGTCTGTATACATATGTATATCGTCGTCGTGGTCTCAACCTATAGTAGTATAAACGTTCACTGCTGGACGAAGGTCTCCTGCATGGATTGCCACAGAGCACGGTCTTGTGCCGCTTGTTTCCAACGGCTCTCAGCTACATGCTTGAGATCGACCGTCCACCTAGTGTGTTATATATATTGTGTTTGTATTTATGTATGTTCCACCGTAGCGCCTAAATTACTGAGCCGATTTTGATGAATGTGGTGTGAATCTATTCGTTATAGTCCGGGCGATATAGGCTAAATTTTACATGAACAAAATTGGTATAATATGACGGATTTTACCTCGAAGGGACGCCTTTGAATTATTTTTTGCAGTCGTGTTACATTTTTTTTTAAATTAATACTTACTGCTTGTTAAAATTATATAAAGCCGTTGAGATTTGTGTCAACTGTTTTGGATATTTCATTCAAATAAATAAAATGTTTTATTTTACTTTCCTCTCCATTATTAAATTTATTTTCACAAGAAGACTAAAAAGTAACGAACATAAAAAGATATAAGTACCATTATGATGATGAGGATTTGGAATCTCATGAGGAAATTTGTACATATAAACAAATCGAGTCGACATTAATTAATGAAGAAGGAAAATTTAATGATATTAATTAAAATCACATTCTGATATTTTAAGCCTTTATTGATTTCATTTTCACTAAGATTTAAGTACAATCACGATATCATACACATTATCATACTAATAATATTATAAATGCGAAAGTATGTTTGTTTGTTGGTTTGCTGGTTTGTCCTTAAATCACGTCGCAACGGAGCAATGGATCGACGTGATTTTTGGCATGGTAATAGTTGAGGATCTGCAGCGTGCCTTAAGCTACTTTTTATCCCGGAAAATTAAGGAGTTCCCCCGGGATTTCAAAGAACTTATTCCACGCAGACGAAGTCGTGGGCATCAGCTTGTACACCATAAATACATACAATTTATAAAATAATCTGATCTAGGGACCTATTTACTTACATTTAAAACAAATTTATTTACAACCTTAGGAATCTTTGGAATAGGTAATATTAATAGGTACATACGCGAAACAATGAAAAACAACATTTTCTGGGCACTTGTACAACCAGTAGATATCTTTACATATTCACATATCTTTATTACTCTTGATTCAGTAGGACCATCAGTAATTGAAGATCCTGATGGACCCGCTAGTGGGGCCAAGAAGTGGTTTGAAGGCCCTAACGTGATAGTGTTACGACGAGGAATGACAATTCCTTCTCGTGTCACTGGTGGAACGAGTTGGTGGCACGGCGAGGAGGTAGGGGCTAAGGTACCTACTCATATAAACTAAGGTCCTTTATTATTACCCGCTGAATAGGCATAGTATCCCACACCAGGATATCCTACAGTGGGACATTCACAGGTTCCTCTCGGTCCAGGTACTCCTCTTGGGCCCACTGGTCCTAAAATATTAATATTGTTTTTTTTAAATACCCTACTTTGTAAATCTGAAGCAGCTCAATTTGTTTTATGCTCATTATTCTCAAAATCCTTAAAAGGGTATATAAGTAGGTAAGTATTTTTTCAGTTGAAGACTTTGCTGTTTGGCTCTACTTTGGAATCTTAAGCCGAGATCTAAAGAAAAGAGAAAGAGAGCCACGGTCGAACTTTGATTTTTCCCAAATTTAACTTTAAAATCTGAGTTAAAATCAGACAGAGTTATGGCTCGCGCATATTGCTGTCTTAGTCTGAGCAGTCAAAGTATGCTCAATATAGATCTCGGCCTAAGAAACCCCAAAGACATGACAAATAACAGTACGCGAGAATTAGGGAAAACTAACCATTTCGACCAGGATCACCTCTTGGGCCAGTTCTTCCTTCAGGACCAGCTGGACCCACCGGACCTTAGAAAAAATTTGTTCGATAAACACCAGTTCGTCATGATTTTAAATCTCAAATTAAATATGTGAGTATCATTCATATCATCACTACACTGCTTTAAACCACCGCCACTACTGCTTGGCACAGGCCTCCATTCTCTTAAGGAGATATTAGAGAATTCTCTTAAGGAAGGAATTAGAGTTTAGACCCACCACGCTGCTGTAATGCGGGTTGGCAGGCTTTACCGACTCTTATCATGTTACTGATAATAACCGGGACCGACAGCTTATCGTGATCTCCGAGGCACGGGAGTGAAACACCGCCAACTACCTAACTCGGGCTAGTACTGGGAATTTCTAGCCAGGAAAACCCAATTCTTAATATGATTTTTTCCTCATTTTTTCCCATTCTGGTTGCCTGGTAGAGATCGCTACCTAAGCGATAAGGCCGCCTTTTGTATCGTGTTTGTGTTTTTTTCCTTCCTTCTTTTTGTTTTTTTGTAATTTTTTGGTGGTACAAATGCCCACGACCTCACCTGTGTGGATTAAGGTAACAAACATCCATCCATCCTTCCAAACTTTCTTATAATATTAGTATTGATACCTGGTAATCCACCAGGGCCTTCAGGGCCAGGAAGACCGATTCCATCTGGTCCCCGATCACCCTTGTCACCCTTATCTCCCGCGGGTCCTATAGGTCCGGGTCTGCCAGGCTCACCAGTTTCACCAGGGTAACCTCTTGGCCCTATCGAACCCAATTCACCGGGTAACCCTGGACAGGCAATCTAATTAAGCACTTTATACTTAGTCTTTATTTGAGTCAATGTTTTTATTTTATAAAAACATTGACTCAAATTGTTCATCGCATAATGCATTAAAATAATAATACAGCAGAAGATGATGTTATAGAATAGAAGTAGAACTTTTGCTTCCTGTATATATTATAAAGTCTTCATGAGTACAATCACTAAACCGGAAATAAACTTATTACAAACCAAGGATGCCTACATCATTTGTTCTATGAGTGCAATAGAGAACTAGAGGATGCCCACAACGTCCACCGCGTAGATTTAGGTTTTTGGGAAAATCTAGTTACATCTTTGATTTTCCGGGATAAGCCGAAAAGTCGGTTATTCCCAATAGTTCGATTAATCAGCTCTGTTGACAATGCCTATGTCCTTCCTCAGGATGTTCCCTGTACCACATTCCGTAACAATCGGTTGAACAGATGAGCCATGAAAGCTTTATAGACAGGCAGACGAACAGAACAGACACGATTTCGCATTCATAATATTAGTGTGGATTAATGAAAGAGAGTGTCTAACTCATATTAAAATTCAACAAAACTACTCTAATATCATACCAGGGTTTCCGGGTGGTCCTGGTCGTCCCGGAGGTCCTCTCCTGTTAACACCCGGAGCTACCGTCGGTATAATCAGGTTCGCTGCTAATTCTTGGAACCGTGCTGTTCAAAATATTTAATTTTTTACTTACGAACTTACAAACAAAATACAAAGGAACTTGTCTTACACAGAATATGCGATATTATTACCTCTGATCAAGTCCTCGCAAATATTTCTAACATCATCTTCAGTTACTGATGGATTCTGTAAGAAACAGAAAAGCAGTTAAAATTTTACTCTGCATTGGAACCTTGCTTATTTTCAGCAATGTAGTATACCTAAGTATTTTTAATCCCGTGTTGTCCTTATACCTGAAAAATCGTGCTACTGGGTGCAGGCAATCCAGGCAGACCTCTCTGTCCAGGCGTCCCTGGTATTCCATCCAGACCGTCTTTACCAGGAAAACCAGGCATTCCATGTTCTCCTTTCTGAAAGGAAATACCGTTTTGCATTTTATACCGATGGTGTTGTGATCCGGTAATCATTTGACAAGAACGTTAAAAATTCCGTTGAGATAGCGACGCAAAGCTAGGAACATACTACCATCGCTTAAATCCGTATTGTTTTAATATTGTTGAAGTTCATGTTTTAGAATTATAATCCTTAATTTACGGACGTCAAGGCACGTGACATAAAAATGACATTTTGAAATAATATTGTTTCCAGCGATGGTTGATCAATTGATCTTCTACAAAAGAGCAAAGCCCTGACTCACTCTCACTGATTCCAGAAAGCTGAAATTATGCACAGAGCTTCCCTTGTATAATGTAGACAAGGAACAAGCGACGGATAATTTAAAATTCCCATGTGGATTTAGGAAAATAATTATTAATTTTATAAATTGTAGACATAAATACTTTTCAAGACTCAAGAAAATATTATCGATATTGACTCCACAATATGATTCCAATTCCGTAGGATGATTTATATTCAGTGGCGAACACGACAAAGAGACATATAATTTGATATAAAAAAATATTTTTAAACAACCGACTTCAAACTCCCGCGCCAACTTTACAGCAACAAGCACACGCTATACAAAGTACTTATTTTATTGTTGATATTTTAAAAACCCCTCGACCGATTTCGATAAAATTTATATGGGACCACTTGGGAAGTATGCCCTTTCAAATAAAAAAAGAATCATCCAAATCGGTCCACCCAGTCAAAAGTTCTGAGGTAACAAACATTAAAAAAAAAAATACAGTCGAACTGAGAACCTCCTCCTTTTTTTGAAGTCGGTTGAAAAGCTTTGCTTACCCTCGTTAAAAAAGCTCAATGCTTATTGCCCTGCCTGAAAATAGGTATTAAATGCCTACCCTGGCTCCGAATACTGTGCACGCCACTGTTATTCTGCCCCAAACCTAACTTCGACCCAAACGAGATTTGGAAATAAAATTCTTTTTAAACAACCGACTTCAAACTCCCGCGCCAACTTTACAACAACAAGCACACGCTATACAAAGTACTTATTTTATTGTTGATATTTTAAAAACTGCTCGACGTATTTCGATAAAATTTATATGGGACCACATAGTATACCCTTTCAAATAAAAAAAGAATCATCCAAATCGGTCCACCCAGTCAAAAGTTCTGAGGTAACAAACATAAAAAAAAAAAAAATACAGTCGAATTGAGAACCTCCTCCTTTTTTGAAGTCGGTTGAAAAGAGCTGGTATCTACCTTGACTAAAGAATAAGTTTGGCCATCCAAAGAGGCAATGCTACCAGCATTTTGGCACTGCGTTGGCATCGAAGAGGATTCATTTAATGATTTCAGTTTTTAATTTAGATTTTAGTTTAAAAAAATCCAGTATATTAAATGAGTTCAAAAATATTAAATTAAAACTATGAAATACATTAAAACCTAAATTAAAAACTTAATCACATTTTAGTTTATTTTAGTATTTATGCCATAAGTCAATGATTTATGCAATTAACCTTATTTAATAAATTTAGGAATAGAAATATTACTAACCGGCCCCATTTCCCCTCGAGGCCCGGGTGGTCCCGGTTCACTTATTCCAGGTGCAGCTGTGACTGATGTGCCAGGAGGACCAGGAGGCCCCGGTATCCCCTGTCGCCCTTCAGGACCCTGGTTTAATCATGTTTGAACTTATTGCTTTTTTCAGCATATTGGAAAGATATGAAAAGTTAATCATGCCGGTTGCAACAGGCGATGCTTAATTGGCGGGGGGAGTGAATATCGCTTCTTTACTTAGAAGCATAGTAATAAGACAAAGTAAAACTGGTAATTGGTAAATTAAATTGCTACTGCACCATACTCACATATTTATACGCCTGCACTTAGAGCCCATTTTGGGAAATATTGCTGGTCTAATGAATGATATTACAAAACATTACAGGGTAAGGATAACTCAGTAGAGACGATAAGTAGGTAAATAAAGAAAACATGGTCTTGGTTGAACAACTTTTGACAGCTCTCTGAATCAGAATAGTTGTTCGAAAAGGCAAAAGTTAAAATTATTGCAAAATTACGTACCTGTGGACCTTCAGGGCCCCTTTCTCCCAGAGGTCCCTGGAGTCCGGATGGACCCCTTTCGCCAGGCATCCCGGGTGACCCAGGGGGTCCTTGGAGACCTGGTACACCCTAAACCACATAAATAATAGAAACAACCAATATCAATAGGTACTTATAACTATGCAAACTGATTAACGGCAATAGCATAGTGGTTAAGACTTCAGCCTCCTATTTGGGGGTCAAAAGTTTGAACCCCGAGCACGTACCCCTAACTTGCAGTCAGTTATGACTTATTTACGTTTAAGGCAACGAGTGCACATAATATTTTATAAAATTAAAAAACACGACTGCCTTGGCATTTTATTGTTGTTGTTTGTTGCGTAGTGTGCCAGAGCGCACACTACGCAACAGGATAAAACTTCATAAACGTGTGTTTTCACTTTTTAAGCTAAGATGAATTGCAATAAAGACTCACAGCAGGCCCAGCCATTCCCGGTTGTCCTGTTTGCCCCGGCTCTCCATCCCGGCCCGGTTTTCCAGGGGAACCGCGTTCTCCTTTCGCGCCTGGATGAAAAATTTTAAACTTTTGTATATATCGGAAGCTATCATTTTGATTCTTACGAACCTAACACAGATTTTGATATAAAAATCTGTGCTAGATTCGTAAGGATAAAAAAAAACTGAACTTCTACAAATCTATAAAAAAATTTTTTTAGACAAATCGAAACAAGAAAATTATGAAAAACGATTGGACCTTTCATAAATTATAATATGTTTTTTTTTCTAATTAATGTCTGACGAGGCCGTCGACTCAAAATAATTATTTGTTCGATCGATAGCAGGGGGAAAGATCGAACTTTTTATTCCTATCTGTCCCCCAGATGGGACAAACCGGAATAATTGGTTCTACGAACTATCTTATGTGCCCTGCCCATAGCCATTACAGCTTCGCAACTCGTCAAACTATGTCGTTTGCTATCAGCTATGCCATTTACTAGGTAGGTATTACTAATTAGTTCTCCCACGGATTTTCTCATTGCTTAATTCATCGAAAAGTGTTTTTCAGAGCCGTGTCGGACTGGGGTTTTCCAATGCTTGGCTCCACTAGTTAAATATCTCCACAGCTTTAAATACCTCGATTAAGACAAAAAGTAGTTAAATTAAGGGAACTATGATCTTGAAATTCTTGAAACTCCTGTACCAAATTTGAATTCGGTAACCTGTAATTATTATTTGACAGTTCGGTTGGCAGCATTCATGGAATAGCGATGTCGATTTATCAAACTCACCATGTGTGAAAGGGACGCTGACAGCGGGTGGTCCCGGTGGACCGATTGGACCCGGCTCACCGCGGGGGCCCACGGGACCTGCGGGGCCTGGTAAACCCTACAATTAGAGTGATCATAATAGTCAATCTCGAATTTAGTTGAAACTAGATGATTACCATGGCAATGTCCGCGTGGATTTAGGTTTTTATTCATGTAGGTACGTTGATCCGTTGCCCTGTTACGGCGTGATTGTGAAGGATAAACCAGCAAACCAACAAAGAAACACATTTTCGAATTTGTAATATTAGTATGATCTACAGTACAGCTTTATTCTTAGTTTTTTTTTTTTCATACCATAAAGTTCCATTACAGTATAATGGGAACTTTATTGTCAACTACCATCTAGCCTCTTATTCTTAGTAATTATAAAATTATATGGTTTAGATAGGGTGACCTGAGTATTTATTTGATTTATATCGAGAATAATCTTTCCAATACGCAACTCACTCAAGATAACGCATGATATCGAGCATAGAAAAAAAAGTAAAAAAATCAAGACATTAGATAAAAGACCCCTGTTTACAATACTAACATCTTTACCAACAGCGCCAGGAACGCCAGCCAATCCAACAAGCCCTGTCTCACCTGGTTCACCTAAAAATAAATGAATTTTCAAGTTTTTCTGAAACGTTCAAAATATGAATATGAGTTTGAATTATAACTATACATAAATACCGGGAAAACTCACGTGTTATGTCGGAAAAATGCCCGACTAGTTCGGGTAGTAGAACGGGTTCGAAACTAGTCGGGAATTTTTCCGACATAACACGTGAGTTTATCCGGTATTCATGTACAATAGGCATGATGACAGTAACCAAGAATCAATGAAATTGTGAATTTATCTAATGAAATAGGATTCATGGATTATAAAAAACGTATTTATTTTTCTATTTCGAGTGAGATTGCTATTTATTTTGATAATATAAAACTATAAAATACAGCAATCCGCCATATTGGATAAAACACCAAGAAATGAATGACGTCACAATTGTTTGTTTTCGAGCTTTGAAAATCACACTATTGTTTTCTGCACACTGCACAGAGTACATTGGTAAAAACAATAGTGACGTCACAAACGACGCCATGACACCGCCGAACGTTTTGGCGTGAATTTTAAAATTTAAATTTCAAATGCCAATTTTATCTACCAAACCTTATTTTTCTGCTGAAATAAGATATTTTTTCGAAATAGTAGATACTTCCGAACATAATCTGACCATTTTTCAAAATCAGTCATCATGCCTATTTATAATGAATATCACTCACGATAGTTTAAACGTATGTTAGTTACCTCGCCCAACATATAAGTTTGGCTATTCAGCGAGGTAACGCAGCCAGCGTTCTGGTCACACTGCCTCATTGCAGCGGCATAGATGATATATTTAATGTTTAGTTTTTAGTTTTTAATTTAGATTTAATTTCGATTTTGATGTTATTATAATGTATGGATTTTGTTATTTAAATTAGTTTGAACGTTAAAATAAGTTTGAATGATTTTTTTATATAAAAAACTGATTAATATTACTCTAAGCTCATTGCCCACGACTGCTCGAGGATTTAGGCTTTGATGACCCCTCTGGCACAATGGTGAGCGCTGTGGTCTTGTAAGTAGTAGGTCCCGGGTTCGTAACCTCCCACATACATAACATCAAGTTTTCCCTTTCATAAATAAGGCTTTGTCAGAAAGCGACGTACGCTACTCGACGTTGCGACGATAAGTATGAAGTAGCTAAACCTTCACGTTGTCGCGTAGATAAGTTTTATTTGTCATTTTCTATGTAGTCGTATCACGTCGCGTCGCTTTCGTCGCTCACTTATAGGTTAATAGATAGATAATAGGTTTCTGACATACCCGTAAGGCCAGGTTCTCCTTTATCTCCTTTGGGACCCCGTCGGCCCTGTTCTCCCGGTGGACCGACCACCAAAGTTACCTAAACAAAGCCACAAAATTACAAATGCATGTAATATTTTCGTGACCAAACGATGTAATAATATTATTGCGAAATATAATAGAAATATAACTTACATTATCAGCATTCCCGGGCAGTCCTCGATCCCCCTTCTCCCCTTTAAGTCCAATTGGCCCCACTGGACCAACCGGCCCTGGAACACCTCTTTCCCCCTAAAACATGAATGTAATAACTGTATTAGATTTAAAATAATTTAAAAATTATTGAAAAAAATTAAGATTGTTTTCATGATAAAAACCACTGTCTGAAAAAATTATAATAAAATTTCCATTAGTATAGTATATTCAGACACATAAATAAATAGAAATATTATAAGTAGAAATACATACCGGTAGACCCGTGTACCCTAAGGGCCCAATCTCTCCTTTTGGCCCGGGAGGGCCTTCTGGTCCCTGTAAAATTAAATATCAGCATGAAAATCTTTAATTCGGTTTAAATACAATTAAAAATGAAATGTGCGCATCATAATGTGATTTTCTATAAGAAAATTATTTTAATCTAAATAATGTCTGTTACTTTGGGTCTATAATAAAAATCCCATGTGAAGCCTTTGATTTCCCGTCTCCAGCAGGCTTAGCATGCGCACAACGAGATATCTAGCGACGAGAGAGAAACATGTTGTCGATGCCGGCTAATTTCTCGTTTACCGTAAAATGCACAAAATCCGGTATATTAAAAGAAAAAAATAGTCGGCATGTAAGGGTTCGTGGAGAAAAATACCACAGATAAGAAATAGGTATTTCTTTTATCTCAGCTTTTGACGTAACGAGACAAGCCATATTAGGTATGTGTAACCATGTTAGCTTCGGTAGACAAATAGAGATAACGGGTGACATAATTTTACTCGTTGTGAGCCATACAGGATGCAAGGTATATCTGTATCAGATTTAGTCAAAAAGATTTTCGGCCGTGAAAACATAACAGATACAGACAGACACATAGACATAAATGCGAAGGATTTATAATTGTAGTATAGATGTTACTATGATAGTATATAGTCTTTGACACAGAGTTCCTTGGAAAATTCAGTTAGATTAGATTTCAACCCACTGACCCATCCTAAAGTGCAATGGCGAAATTAGTACAGATCACATCTTGATTGTACACAAGTAAGGTAAAGACGAAAAAAATTTGCTTATTTTTTATATTTTATCAAGTTTTCACCTTAAATAATTGAACCTAGGTAAAAAAATTAAATATTTAGGGAATCTGTTTTGATTATTTAGATCTCGTTTCTCAGTTAAGTGTTACCATTTTATATATAATCTACCTAGTAGTAGAATAAATCTAAATTGGTAGATTATTTTGTATCGTTTTAAAAATTGTAATTATTTTATCTAATTGATGTTTGCCTAAACAATGGGATCCACCATTTTTAGTGGATTTTCTGTTATTTTAGAGCATTTTATTTTTTATTTTATCTAATAATCTCGAACAGAATGGTAATAAATGAAAGAATATTATGGCAGCACTGATGCTGATGATCTGTGTTTATGCCAATTTATGTTATATGGGTATGTGGTTCTATGGATAACCATAGAACCACATACCACATATAAATGTGGTCTGTGGTTATATGGCTAAACACACGACGACAAAGTCGCGATCATCTGGTACAATATAAATCGAGGTTTTCCTAAAGACTACACTCAGAACAAAAAGTAAAAAGCTGTAAACATAGATCACCGAACATCCTGTGATTTTTAACGGAGTTTTGACATTTTCAAAAGCGACATCATCACATAACCTACAAAACTTTAAAACGAAATATCTTTTTTTTCTAGGTTCATTAAAAAAAAATTCTTGCTTCTGAGACCTTCGTATTCGACGCTTAACTAAATATATTTTTTTCACACGTGTACATTAATTTTTTTTCTCAATATTATTGATGTATGGAACTTCGCAATTGTTCTTTCACGCTATACAGAAAAATCACTTACTGGTGGACATGTTTCATTACACGGACTGCCATTCGGTGTTCCGGGAAAAGGCTGTAATAAGAATATTTTTTTTATTAAAAAATAGATTTTTACTAATATTATAATCATAGCTAATGCGAATACTAGAGAGAAACGAGTATAATTGTCCTTTTAACTTCATAGGAGCCACGGCCCACTACAACATTGATGTAGAATTTTAGTACCTACCCACCTATTTCTATTTCAATGCACTACAAAGTCAAAATCAAAGATTTTTTAATCATATGCTTTGAATCGTCAAATGAATCTACCACTGTTTCGGTATGCCATTCCTGTTTTCCTACCGAGGAAAAGAAAATGTGATGGAAATTATTTGTATTTCAGCCATTGATTTAGGATTGGTCTATTTGAGTTTGTTTGTCGGTTATTTGAGCTTGCTTCTTTGTTGTTTGAGCTTGTTTCTTTGTCATTTGCCGGCAAAGACGTGCCGTCAAGCGATTTAACGTTCCGGTACGATGCCGTGTAGAAACCGAATAGGGGTATGGGTTTAATGTAACTGCCATGCCCCCAACAGGTTAGCCCGCTACCATCTTAGTCAGCATCATCACTTACCATCAGGTGAGATCGCAGTCAAGGTCTAATTTGTAGTGAATAAAAAATAATAAAAAATTTAAATTTGATAGGTACTTATTGTAGAAACTTACTGGCGGTATGGTATCTGTTAAATTCTCCGGCGGTGTGTTCTGAAAAAAGAAAGATTTTACTTTAACTAATTGCCTTTGAAACAAAAAATATAGAAAACTAGATGATGCCATGCGGATGCGGAAGGACCTTTGAACCCACCGCATTTTTATCCCAAAAAAGACCCTTCCACTATGTGATTAATGGAATGCACGCAGAGAGGGACGATGCCCGCGACTTCGTCCGCGCGGATTAACGTTTTTCGATTCGCGGGGGTAGCCTCTGTCCTTCTCCTTGATGCAACCTATCTCTGTACCAAATTTCGTCAAAATCGGTTGAAAACACTCTCACATTTATAATATTAGCCCGAACGTATCTTCGTAGACAGTGATTTAAGAAATTACGGAAATATTGTGGACTAGCTGATGCCCGCGACTACGTCCGCGTGGATTAAGGTTTTTAGGTTCCCGCGGGAAGTCTTTCATTTTCCGGGATTAAAAGTAGCCTATGTGCTATTCCAGACTATAATCTATCCCTGTGCCAAATTTCATCCAGATCCGTTCAGCTGTTGGGGCGTGATTAAGTAACAAACATCCATCCATACATCCATCCATCCAAACTTTCGCATTTATAATATGGAAATATTGTGGATTTAAGTAGTATGGATTATTTCTCTCTGGGAGATGTTTTACTCACAATTTCTTCACAGCTCTCTGCAGTCAAGTTATACCGGTTGCAGCTCAACGATAACCATTGTAAGTCTATCTAGAAAAATAATAAAAATAAAGTCACGTTTTAAACGTTTTCTTACAGATTCTATTCATAGACTAAACTCTTTTTTTTTAACAACAAAAGAAACTGTTTGACGACCTCCCTGGCGTGGTTATCAGGTATGTTGTCTTAAATGCAGGACGTTCTTCCGCAGGGTGTTATTTCTTCTGATCGGGTCTGGTGGGAGGCATCGGCTGAGGCCAGTGGTGTGCCACCAAGTGATGTAGCGTTCCGGCACGATGCCAAGTAGGGGTTTGGATTTAATACTGCCATCCCTCTATCAGGTTAGTAGCGAGTTAACCCCCGTTTCACCCCTTAGAGTGAATTTTCTCAAAACCTTTTCTTAACTGATGCCTACGCCATAGAAGGAAGTTCCCTGTTCCAAGTTTCTACGTTTTATAGTTCCTGAGGTATCGTGATTAGTCAGTTAGTGGTATTTCGTTTTTATATTGATAGATATATAGAAGATAGGGCTTTACCGGCGCTGGACTGCCATCGTCGTTGGTGACTATGGAGATGGACGACGCGTTTCTGAAGTCGTGATGCGCAATTCTCTTCGGCTCTAACTGTACAACCAAAATAGCCATTAGATTTTTAACCGACTTCCAAAAAAGGAGGAGGTTCTCAATTCAGCACGTATTTTTTTTAAATGTAAGTAGGTATGTCGGTGCATATCTCCGTGATTTCTGAACCGATTTGTTTTTTTTTCTATCAGTCGTTAGAGGAAGCTCTCGAGGTGGTCCCATAAAACTTCTGACAATAGGCATGATGACTGATTTTGAAAAATGGTCAGATTATGTTCGGAAGTATCTACTATTTCGAAAAAATATCTAATTTCAGCAGAAAAATAAAGTTTAGTAGATAAAATTAGCATTTGAAATTTAAATTTTAAAATTCACGCCAAAACGTTCGGCGGTGTCATGGCGTCGTTGTGACGTCACTATTGTTTTTACCAATGTACTCTGTGCAGTGTGCAGTATGCAATAGTGTGATTTTCAAAGCTCGAAAACAAACAATTGTGACGTCATTCGCTTCTTTGTGTTTTATGCAATATGGCGGATTGCTGTATTTTATAGTTTTATTTTATCAATATAAATAGCAATCTCACTCGAAATTGAAACATAAATACGTTTTTTATAATCCATGAATCCTATTTCATTAGATAAATTCATAATATCATTGATTCTTGGTTACTGTCATCATGCCTATTCTCCAAATCCTCAACCCTGACACTAAAAAATTTAAAAAAAAAAACAAAGTCGGTTTTTTGGAGTTGGGTCGAGTCTGATGCGTCAACTTTGCTTATCCTTGTTATACCCGCCCGACTTCAACATAGTGGGTAGAAATCAAAATTATTTTGTACTTTACAGTGACGTTGGAAGTCGGTTTTTCGGAAAGAATTTTTATAAGTATCACCATTAATAATATAAATGACCACCATTACCACGCTGATCCTTATATGTTTAATGTTTGTGATTTACTGCGTTTCGTCTTGCGACAGTGGATTTTGGTCATTATCGGAAGAGAGAACCGCAATCGGGGTGGTCGGGATCGCTAGACCGTAGCGATAAGATTTTCTCCTACTTGCTCGGAAATTGCTTCATAAATTAATTAAAAAACAATACGTACATTGGCTCTTTTCAGACAGCTAATGCTGTACAATATGCATACAATACTAGAGTTCTAGCGTGAGATAAGGAGAGTCAACGCCATCCAACGGCAATGTAAAAAAGCTTCGTTTCCTCACAAATTAGAGAAAAGTATATACATGTCTCGGCTGAAATAACAATTCATGGCCTCGATTAGGTACTAAAAAAGAGTTCGGCTGTCGCCTAGTAGGTACTTTTAAAATCACTTGGGAAGTCTCGGCTTCGTCTCGTCCTTTCAATATTACTGGGCCGTGAATTGGTATATTTCTGACCTGGACAGTAATGAACTATTAACGCAAAAAATGCCTTCTAAAGCTGTAACACTTCTCATAAAAAATGACCAACTAAAAGGTGTTTCGTTTCGAAACAAGGTTTCGATTTTTTGATGAAATAATATATTTCTTGGTTATTTATATTTTTATAAAGGTATAAATCTTACCTCGACGCAATCAACAGCCGCGTGTACCGTATCATTTGTGATCGCTACATGGATTTTATGCCATCCCGGACTGAAGAGCTGGAACACAGACCGACACATCTGATGAATTTTTAAAGGAAATCCAGAAAATCCGGATCTTGTCATGGTAGCCCGCAATCAAACCCACTTAATTAAGTTCTCGGATAAGATTAAAATTGGAATGATTTCGACACTCATCTGGGTTTCGGTTAGGACTTATCTTAGCCGCGTTCTAGTTTACCAAAAATCTCACAAGTACATCTGTATTCACAACATCACAAATAGTTTTAGTTAGTCCAGGCCGTGGCACAGCCTATCCCCAAACTTATATTAGACCGAAAGAATGTCTCTTTTAATTTGAAGCATTAGGCTCCATGAAAAGCTGAAAAAAGAAGCTTCTACTTGGGGCATAGGACACTTTCGGACAATACCTTTGGCAATATGGACATACCTCAGGAGCAGTGAACAAAACCCTGGACCCTTGGGCGTACACCGCAAACTTCCGTACATTGGGCAGCAGTGTTAGAGAAAACTGAAGGGTCAGGGACCGAGCGCGTATCAGGCTCCATGGACGATGTAGACCTTGAGCGTTGAATGTGCCAACGATGCTGAAGTATTCTGGCAGGCCGTTTGGAAACACCGTCCTGTAGGAGGGGATCCTTTTTAGGGTTCCGTAGTTTAAAGGTTATTATAGTTAACAGGCTAATAAACCCACCCCTGCTATAGAGAGAGAGTACCTACTTATGATTAAATACCGCTTCTTTCATTTAGCTAATACTCTTCTATAAACTGCGAAAAACTACCCTCAGCAATGAGGAATATGACACAGAGGGAGAGAGAACTAGAGGACCACAAATTGAGCCAATAAAATGGCTTGTGAAACCGATGGTAAACTGATCTTGACGAAATTAAGCACAGACGTGGTTTTTTTCCTGGGGATAGGTACTTTTATCCTGGTAATTCAAAGAGTTCTCTCGACATTATAATAGCCTAAACCGGGATGGATTTAGGTTTTTAATTTTTATCCTGGCATGAGAACTCTTTCACTTATCGGGAACGGAAACGATAGGTAGGTACGTCCACTGACGTCTCCATATGAAGTCGCGGACAGCGTGGGTATTAAGTATCTAGTAATTTAAAGCCTTCTTGTAGATTTTTATTGCGTCCTGAGCTTGTCCTGAGGGGTGATCATGTAAGAAAATCGTAATTATTTGAAGCAATTAAACTAAATAACTACGAACTATTTAAGAAGTTCATACAAGCTTTTCAACATGCAGGCATCTATGAACATTGAACTCCTTTAAACAGCCGAATTATCCGTTTGTCAAACATAGCTGACTTCAATTTAAACGATTGGGGGTCAGATTTTGAATCTTCATTGGCACTTTCACAATTCACACTTACCGTAAGGGCAAAGTCAGATTAGCACCATCGCCAATCCGAAACGCCGTTTGCATGTCCTGAGAGCCTTGCACCAGCGTAACACCGGTGGTGTCCGGACTGTCCAAACGGTATACCGCTATGAGATCTACTGTTTGGAAGTCAAAGTCGCCGGTACTCTGGGAGGAGCACGGGGCGTATGATAGCGGTGATATTGTTGACGTACTATCTGTAAATTAATAAGCGTGTGTTACGATTATTCTCATCACATTATCATCTTTACCCTTTCCCTACTATCGAAAACTGATAAACGACTAGGTAATACTAGATATAGGTAACCACGGGAACCAAAAAAAAACGCATCATCTAGTCCTCTATAAAAAGCAGAGAAAATGTTTTAGAAAATCTTCTATTTAATTTATTTCTTTATTTAGTTTCTTTTTATGACTTAGGAGTACCTAGTAGATAAATAGGCACTCACCTATGGGATCTCCATTGCTGACTGCTGTCGCCAGAACCGAAACCAGTAGAAAAATTCTGTATAATAAAAATTGTTAGCAGTAGGTAGAATTAGGAAATTTCCTTTCTGCTGCATTGGAGTTTGCAGAAACTGTTATATATTTATAGATTTCTTCATGCTGCACTTGTAGCATAAATAACATATATATGTCATGTCACCGTAAGATTGCGAAAACCGTTAGATTGTAATCTAACTAGCGAAATTGTAAACTGTCGACAGATTACATTTTAACGCATTATTTTTCGGTAGATTGTAATCTGTTAGGTAGGTAGGTATATTAACTCGATAGGTCTTAAGTGCCTCATTGCCTTTGTCGAACCCTAACCTAACCTACAAGAAAGAGACAAGAAAACGTAATAAACGAATATTTCAAAGTTACACTCAGTACATTGAACGGTTCACAATCTGTCGACAGTTTACTATTTCGCTAGTTAGATTACAATCTAACGGTTTTTGCAATCTTACTTGCAATATTTCTGTAGGCCTGTAGGGTAATCAAAGTGAATCAATCAGACCTCGCATCGCAATTGGCGGCCCATCAAATCTCGATAGCGGCGGGCTAACAATTAATTGACCATTCAGGAACCAATCAGCGCCCTACTTTTGATGACCTTCAACTAATATACCGTTACGCCGCCGGGTCATTTCACTCGAAACAAAAGAAGTCAAGAGAAATAAATAAGTGGGTACAATTCAATCAATAGGAACCGAGTGGATGCGAAAGCACCGAACAATAGGGATGATGCCTTAGATGTCAAAAAGATTATTTTTACTGAATAATATATAGAGGGTATTCCAAAAATCCGAAAAAAAAAATCCTCGGTTAGTTTTAAGTTTGATTAACATTTTAAATTTTATATTATAGAAAAACAGTGCGTTGAAATTTGATGACGTCTGCTCGAATGCAGTGGTGTCATCCACCCAACGAGAAGCCTACATTGGCTCCTCAGCAACACTCCCGGAAATCCTCGCTGACCGGGGAGGCCTGCTTGGATTCAGGAGAATGCTGGGCTGGTAGAAGCATTAGTAATTCGTTCCTAACTCTATGGGTACAGGTAGGACTCGACCTATAGGTACTCCTACCGTAGGATACTCCGGACAGAAGAAGAAGAAGAAATGATTAGTTTTAGTGTCTAGAATAAATAGATATATCTAGTTACAGAAATTGTTAGTTTAGTTCGGTTTATTTGGCGATTCGATTAGCAATATAACATCGCGGTATTATTGAGCTATAAAATAAATTGGTAATAAAATCTTACTACACGAATCCAAATCTTAATTAGCCATCATGATTTTAAAAAACACTGATGTCACTACAGGATCCTGAGGGTTGAATGTGGATATTAATTTTATACATAAACGCTAGAGTCACAAGTTGTTTTTTTTACAGAGATAGGATGCATTTTGGGACAGGACACATGATTTTTATCCTGGGAAATCAAATTACCACAGGTATCTATTTTTAAAAAAACAAATCCACGACTGCGAATTCGCGGGCATCAACTAGGTACGAGTAGGTAAGTACTTAGGTCACGGACAGGGAATCTGCTCTAGGTTTAATATAAACAGGTGCGGCCTTAGCCATTGCGAGACTCCTGAGCGGTTGGATTTGCGAGGCCCTTACATCTTGAAATATGAAGGACTGTCATAATCTCCTGTTTCACCCCTTTGTACCTAATTCGCGGCGGCGCGACTTTCTAATACACATTAGTGCCTAATGTCTTTTTCTACTTGGGCTGAAGCGGGAGGGTGCGAGGCCTCTGCAAGAACGAGGCCCCGGGCAGTTACCCTGTTTGCCACACCCTGAGGCCGCTACTGAATAAAATAATATAAAATAATAATAGCTGATGCCCGCGACTTCGTCCGCGAGGAATAAGCCCAAATACCAAGAGTAAGATGTGTGATCTGATTATATTCTGTTAGTATGTATTAATTTTAGTTTATAGCAGTGTTTAAAAAAAACATTTCCTCGAAAACTTACGGCTAGACCATATAGGGTGTTTATTTTGTAAAATTACTTTCCATTCTGAATAAATCTTTTCTGTGTGATTTCAGAATACATCCGTATCTGATTTTATTCTGTTAGTATCCCATTTAATTTATAGCAAAATGAAAACAAAAACATTTCCTCGAAAACTTACGGCTAGACCAGCTTGGGGTGGTTATTTTGTAAAATTGCTTTCCGAATTTCATAAAGTAAGTAAACTGTACTAAAAGTCGGAGTAGACTCAAATTAATATTTAAAAAGACCCAAATAAAAAAAAACTCACCCAATAACTTCCATATTCGTCCAAACGATAAAAAAGATTCAAATTAAGAACACATATCTATGGTCACCCGCTAGACGAACTCCACTCGACAGACTGAAAGTCCAGCTGTTTAATAAAACATTGTACGGAGATTTTCAGCGGACGCAAAGATATAAATCAATTAATTTCGTCTGTCAAGCTTTTTAATGTTCGTGCATTACTGGAATTGTGACTAAGGGTCACCGCAGACCCAGAGGCGGAGAATGCTCGCATGCTTGAATGCTTTAGCTCACCATAAATCCAAACTCTGATCCTAAGTCTGAAATCTGTATAGGTAAGCCAAATTTTTTCGCGATGCCAGCCCACGATAAAACTATTCTCACCACAATACACAATCCGTGCGCCATAGATTGGCACGGTAAGAAAAATAGGTGACAAACACTTGGATAGAAGCAGGCGTCGCGGAAGTCCATGATATACCCGAGGACTTTACAATTTGTGCATTGTTGAGTCAAATATCTCCCGAGAATGCGTCGGTGGGAAATGTACGGTGAGAATTCTTTGGACGATTTGTGTTGGTGTCGCGGACGTCACTCTTAGTGAGTGCGTACTGCTTGCTTAATTTTCCTGTATGGTTAGAAGTGGGTGGGAGGTGCATATCGCATGTTTAACGTTGTACCACATAGATTTGTCTATTTTGGCGGATTTGGGAATTATGCTTCTTGTTCCTTAAGGTGTAGTTTTGCATTTATAATATAAGTATAATATGGATGCAGAATTTTATGTAGTGGGTTGCTCGCCGCTTGATCTGCGCTCATCCCATCTGGTCCCATCTGTAGCTGACCCTTACAACTTTGCGGTAAGGCCTGCTATGGGATAGGTACAGTTAAACGATCAATGATTGTTGTCGAGGTTCTTTAATATTATCTAGTATGAGATATCAGATCCCAACAACATTTTTTAAATGAATGTCGGTGCATATCTCCGTGGTTTCTGAACCGATTTGAATTTTTTTTCTATCAGTCGTTAGAGGAAGCTCTCAAGGTGGTTCCATAAAAAATTAAATTCAAATCCTCAAGCCTGATACTAAAAAGTTAAAAATAAAAATTATTTCCATAAACCGACTTCCAAAGCCACTGTAAAGTAAAAAATAATTTTGATTTCTACACACTATGTTGAAGTCGGGTGGGTATAACAACGTTAAGCAAATGTAAGGGACAATCCAGAAGTAGGTATTAATGAAACACTTTTAATTATTTGTACTCTCATTTGGAACTTGCACGAATAAATGGTTATACGTGTAGAGGTTCCACGAGAGATTGCATGTAATTAAATAAAAGTTGGATAAACTTAAAGGTAATATTCATTTGATCCGGCCACGATTGCTATCGTTAAGCTCTGAATCAAAAAGCGAACTAAACACAAAAGTATTCAATAATCGCTGAGTCTGCCGGCAGGAGACTGAATTATTATCGTCAAAACACTCGCATTTATACTAACGAATTTCAATATGGCGTCCGTACCCGCCGAATATATCGAATGACATGAAACGGGTCAAATTGACAGATATTATACTTCCTGTTTCTTGAGATATAATGACAAACAGTAATAATGCTAACACAAAGTTGACGCATCACGCTCGCCCGACTTCAACGTAGTGTGTAGAAATCAAACTTATTTTTTACTTTACTGTGGTTTGGAAGTCGGTTTATTGGAAAGTATTTTTATAAGTAGTTAGGGTTACTTTGGGTATGACGTGGTTGCGGTTGCCTAACGATGCAATGACACCATAATCTTCATGCAAATAGATTCCTTTGGACTAGTAATTATTATATGCCATGCGTATTCTTTAATTAAAGTCATTATGCGGATACTAAAAATAGAAACTATGCAAGCTGAATGTAACGTTTAATTTTCCGGGATAAAAAGTAACCTACGTCGTGGTCAACTAACACTCTCTAATTAAACCAAATTGTGAATTTATTTTTTATTTTCCAACAAGTCTAAACAATATTCCATATCTCTTACATTTAAGTATAATTATGGTCATTTTCGTACCACTTGCTCAAAAAGTTTCATTCTATACCACAAAAAGCGAACATAACAATAGTCATTTTTAATCTGTTAAAAACAGGGAAAGAAAATTGTACTGAATTTCATTCACCTCTAGGGGGAGAATGTGATCTAAATTTGGATTACTTACCGAAATTTATACTGAACTACATCTGTGTTTACACCATTGAGTTTGTATATAAAGCATTAAACATCTTTTTGAAAAAGGAATACGCATTTATTATGCAGTTAGGTACCTATGATTATTAAATAAAATTACGAAAACCGACGAGGCCGTATGAGCTTGATGCCTTTGCTTTTCCGACAAAAAATTATTAGTCTAGGAATTTGCCGCGTTTTTGTTTTCTTCAAATACATAAACGTTAAGTTTATTTTAATTTATTTTTATAAGTAAGTTAATGTTCTAAATAGTTCCTCAGACGCAAGAACAGAGAAATACTCAAATCAACTCATCAACATTAAATGTACCAAACAAAAATGTAACTCTCTCTATCAATAATTGGACCAATGTTTCGAATGTTAACTTTTACTTTTAATTATTGTCATTATTTTTATTAAATGCTTATCTCATATTATTACTGTGTTAATTTTTTCGCAAATGGTACGAAAAGTAGAGTATTTTCCTCGGTGATAAAGCTGTCTTAGTCTTGGGTGAACTAATAAATCCCTCGCTACACTCAGGACTCGTGCCTGACAACTGCCTCGTTGGTCTAGTGGTTAGCATAGTCGGCTGCGGATCACGAGGTCCTGGGTTCGATTCCCGGTCGGGCATTAAAAGTTAGGTATTGGGTTTTTCAATTAAGAAATTCTCAGTGCCACCCCGGAGTTGGAAGTTGGCGGTGTTTCACCCCCGTGCCTCGGAGAGCACGTTAAGCCGTCGGTCCCGGTTATTATCACTAACATGATAATAGTCGTTAAAGCCCGCCAACCCGCATTGGAGCAGCGTGGTGGGTCTAAGCTCTAACTCCCGCTCTCCTATGAGAGTGGAGGCCTGTGCCCAGCAGTGGGACGTTAATGGGCTGTAGTGACTCAGGACTCGTCTTAAATCCCTCGCTTCGCTCGTGATTTAAGTTTTTAACACCCTCGCTACGCTCGGGAGTACCTAGACCTCGAGTCCTTCGTTACGCTCGCGATTTAAATCATCACCCGCGACAGAAGACACTGCTTTATCCCCTTGGTTAATAATCTACTATTATGTGCCCGATTAAACAAACAATAACAACTTCTCTAACATTAAACCTCTTTACAGTATAGCTGATAGATTATCACAGTGCTATTTGTTCAAAGAATGCTGGCTGCCCATTTAGTTAGGGACACTGAGATATTGCGTTCTATTTTCAAAATCTGAATCTCAATATTTTTTATTTCTTCTATTGTTTCGTGGTAGTTTTGGCGGCAATCCGGATTTTTATTTTAAAGTTTTGAGAATTATTTTGAAGAAAAATGGGCAAAAATAAAAGTTGCGATGCAACACTACGAAAAATTATCATGAAGTTTGTCGAGCGTGGTTGGTCATACCTACCGAAGGATAGCAGAATATTTAAATTGTTCAAAAACTATGGTATGCAATGCAGTGCAACATTTCAGGCGCAATAACACGGCTTTAAATGTGCCCAGAAAAAAAAGATCGAGAAAAACATCTCCGCAAGAAGATAGAATGATAACCAGGTTAGCTAAGAAAGATTTTTTTTTTTTTTAATTGTTAAATAGGCTTGCGCTTGGCGACAATCATACTTAGTGCAAAGCAATGATGAGGTCTAGGTTGGAGCGCGCTTGCCTAGAAGATGCCTATTCACTCTCGCCTTGAAGGTACCTAAATTATACGTGGTAGGAAACACGTGCGCCGGGAGGGTGTTCCAGATCGTAGCGGTTCGGATCAGAAACGTTGAGCAAAAACGTTTCGTGCGGGCAAACTGGACATCGACCACATAAGGATGCCAACGCAAACGGTTTCTCGCTGTTCTGTGGTAGAACGGAGAAGGAGGAACAAGGTTGTGAAGTTGCCGAGCACACTCTCCATGGTATATCCGATAAAAAACCGATAGGCAGGCGACATTGCGTCGGTGTTGTAGACTGAGCAATTTCGCCCCCGTAAGTGATTGATCGCCAATTATCCTTCGGGCCCGGCGATCTATCGAGTCTAATGTATCGAGTTGGTACTTGGCGGATTCGTCCCAAAGGTGGCAGCAATACTCCATGCCAGATCTGACTTGTGCCTGATAGAGAACGAGGCGCTGTTGTGGCGTGAAATATCGCTTCACCTTGTTCAGGATGCCAAGTTTTTTGGCAGTTGTTTTGGCCTTTGACTCGATACATTTCCCGAAATTGAGGTTGGGAGAGATGTCAATTCCCAAGAGCTCAATGTGATCACTTATCGGTACGGATATACCCTGGAAAGTAGGAGCCAAGGTGAAAGGGCTCCTCTTAGCGGTGAATACGCACGCTTGTGTTTTGGTGGCGTTAAACTGGACAAGATTGGCGTCACCCCATTCGGACACCTCCTTAAGAGTCAAGTTAACGCGATCCACCATGGCCTCTCTTTGCTCAAGTGTTTCAGAAGCACTGGCTTGAGAACTGGACATGGTTTGAGAAGATCATTAATGTGCAGCAGGAAGAGTGTTGCAGAAAGAACAGACCCCTGAGGGACACCGGCGTTAATAGCCATTAGGTCAGATGAGCGGCCGTCAACGACCACCCGAAATGACCTGTCACTCAGAAAGTCAGATATCCAGCTACAGAAACCAGTGGGTATCCCGTATGCCGGGAGTTTACTGAGAAGACTGCCGTGCCAGACCCGGTCAAAGGCCTTTGAGATATCTAGAGAAACGGCAAGCACCTCGCCGTGTTTCTCAATGGCTTTACCCCATGTATGAGTGGCATACACCAGAAGATCTCCTGTAGACCGATTTTTCCGAAAGCCGTACTGATGGTCTGACAGAAGATCATTATCTTCTAGGTATGCTAGGAGTTTACCATAAACCTGTCTGGATCGGTTGTCAGCAGAAGGTGCAAACAATTGGGTGTGTGTCCATCGATATCCGGTATCCGAGTGGCCTCCTGAACTAGCTGAGAGAGATCTAGCGATAGTGCAAAATTGCGCGCCTCTCTTCCAGCGTGATCAGTTTTCTGGTATGGGAACAGCCACTCCTGGTGGTGGGCGTTAAAGTCCCCCAGAAATACCACTTGTGCGGCCGGATAACGATGCTGGACGGTGTCAGCTGTTTTGCCGAGATAACTGAACAACTGAGTTGTCTCCTGGTCACCGCTATGCGAACGATAGACGCACGCATAAATAGTTTGCTCAAGGCCCGTATCTACCAAGCACCACAAAACGGAGAATTTTGGTACCTCCAAATTACGAAGACGCTGGCAGCAGATGTTATCTTGAGCGTACAGGCATACCCCTGCGCGAGGTTTAAAATTATGCTCAAGCGAGTAACCGGGATATTGCAGGTACGCTACATCCGCTGGGATTTGGATTTGCGTCTCCGTAAGGAAGAGCAGATGCGGCTTAGCAGTCTCAAGGTGGTGGTGGACTGCATAGAGATTAGAGTGCAGACCTCGAATGTTAGTGAGGTGCACTGTAAACGAGAGGATGTGCAGCCGCTGTATTAACCTGCTTTTCTTTGTTTTTCGTCTCATAATGTTTGGGGAGTGAATAGGAATGGGAAAATGGAAGTTGTACGAGGTGCTGCATTCTAGACACCGTGACCTTTGCCACAGCGACGCTAAGAGGAGACTCAACTGGAGACCGCGGGGACGCCCGAACCCCCCTGAGAATCGCCATCGGGCCCTCTCTCCAGTCGCCAACCGGCACGATGGAAGCCATCCCAGGATTTTTCGCAAGGTGGCGGGGCAGCCTTTCATAGGTGGCTGGCCTATAATTGGGCTCCCAACTACCTGCGGTCGGCCAGCGGTGCACCGTGCTTCGGATCCCGCTGCTCTCCAAACTGAGCCGCCCGGCGCCGCTACAACTCCGGTCAGAACCTGTCATTGAATGCAGCACAACTGTACAGACCCATTTCTCCATGTATGGCTCCTGCAAGCATCGCACCGGAACACGACGCACCCCACGACACAATGGGTTATGTCACAAGATGCGCCATTTGGCGGCGCGGTTTTGCTCACATGGTGGTATTGCAAGCCACGGCCGAAGCCTACCACCTATGAAGATGTTGCTCATTTGGCACTACCCGGGGGTCACGTGTAGGGTAATGAGGAGTAGAACCTGACTTTAGTACAGCCTACGGACGCGAGCAACTCTAACCCCCAATCAGATCCGTTTCTAGGCTCTGTTTTAATTAAACACGAAGTGTTTGGGGCAGACGAAAGAGCCGGTGTATCAGCGGGGACCGTTCGACGACGTCTAATAGAAGCAGGGTTGTTCGGAAGAGTTGCTCGCAAAGTACCGTTGTTGAAGAAAGATCATAGAAATGCACGTTTGGCGTTTGCACGTAAATATGGACATTGGACCTACGCCCAATGGCAACATGTATTAGGTATTCTCTGACGAGACCAAGGTTAATTTGATTTCTTCAGATGGAAGGCAATACGTACGCGGCGTCCTGTAAAAGCGGAAATGAATCCAAGATTCACAAAAAAGCAGGTGAAACATGGCGGTGGAAACATTAAAATGTGGGGTTCATTTTGTGGACGTGGAGTGGGACCTGTGAGGAAAGTTCAGGGTAACTTAGACCATCATCAATACAAGGCAATATTATAGGAATTACTATGCTTCCCTATGCTGAGGAGCATCTCCCTATTATATGGACGTTTCAGCATGATAACGACCCGAAACATACCGCCCGTTCAGTCAAGTCGTTTCATAACAGTCAGTCGGTATCAGTGCTAGATTGGCCAGCAAAGCCCGGACCTCAACCCAATCGAGCACCTTTGGCACGAAATCAAGAAAAAAGTTGCCACTTAAAGTACCACAACTTTAGATGAACTTAATGAAGCTTTTTGTTAGACATGAGCAAACATTTCTGTCGAAACATGTCAGAAGCTGATAATGTCTATGCCACATCGGTGTCAAGCGGTAATTACTAACAAAGGTTTTGCTACTGGATACTGATTTTACCCGTAATAAAATGGAGTTGTTGAAGAAATTAAAATACTGCAGATTATTAGTTTTGTTTAACTCAATTTTTCATTTTACTTTCCTGTTCTTAATTAAATGTCCAGCTACAGAAGTATACCTTAAATTGAATACATGGTTAACCTTTGATATTAAGTAAGCACTTTTTTCATTTTATTTAATCTTTTATTTACAGCCATTTATAGCATAATAATCGGACCAAATTATGCAAATAATAGTTACTGAGAAATCAATAGGGTTTTATATTTATATTTACATAACCGGTTATTGCTCTTCACTATCTTGAATGCCCCTAATTAGTTGACCACGACTGTATGTGCTATTCCAGACTATAATCTATCTCTGTGCCAAATTTCAGCCAGATCCCTTCAGCCGTTGGGGCGTGATTGAGTAACAAACATTTAACATCCATACATCCATCCAAACTACAATGAGTGACGACCACTCAAGCACCATGGTGAGCGTTCGTCTTAAAAGTGGGTGGCCCGGGGTTCAATCCCCGGCAGGGTCTTATTTTTTTCTGATATTTCTTTGGTCTGGTCTGGCGGGAGCAAAGTAAGACGTATCGTAACTCTATGGGCGGGAGGCTTTGGCCGTGACTAGTAGATAGGTACGTACGTACCAGTGCAACCACCCTACCAAGCCAAAACTAGCTTGTACCTTGAATAAAAGTACAAGTTGGCCGTCGACAAAATTATAGGATATCGTAGGTGTCTGTTTTGAATATTAATACAAATAGACATAATGTACATATCCTTGTTTCAGCAATAAATAACTCGATAAAAAGCACAATAATAGTTAGTACCTATTATTATAGGTGTATCTACCTACCTACCAACTATTCTTGTCTTTATAATCATTCACAATGAACGGCGCGGTTTCAAAGAAATCTATTAGTTGGAGATATGTTGGAGATAGAGTAATTAATGAATGTTTCAATTTAAAATGCATTTCTAGCATAGCGGTCACGTCTCCAATTACTATATGAAATGAAATATGAATGAAGTAGGTACCTAAATTAGTTAGAACATTAGAATCCTAGTAACAGATTAAATCCTCGCTATCCCGATTCTTGAATCTAAGATCCTGGATATATTACATCACATACCTACATGTTGCATATGTGATAATATGCCACCGTAAGATTGCAAAAACCGTTAGATTGTAATCTAACGCTTTTTTTCTCCTTCGTAAACTGTCGAAAGATTGTGAACCGTTCAATGTTCTGAGTGTCAATTTTTTAAATATTCATTGTATTTAGGTACGTTTTCTTGTCTCTTTCTTGTAGGTTAGGTTAGGGTTCGACATAAATAATCAGGCAGTGCCCGGCCTAGGCTCTATCGGGTTAATATAACTAACAGATTACAATCTAGGTACCTACCGAAAAATAATGCGTTATATTGTAATCTTGCGACAGTTTACAATTTCGCGAGTTAAATCTAACGGTTTTTAGACAGGCGGGAAGAAGGGAGGCTTCACTACAGTCTACAGATATGCGTAGTATCCTAGTAAACAGATCTTAGTCAGATAGCATCAGCTTTCGCAATCTGATACAATATAGTTATATTTGTTGATAGTCATACTGTGCTATCTTTGCTGTTTTCTATATAGTCAGTTTAAATTTTCCCACGCTTATTGGTACCCACTACCCGTCACCTAATAACCGCTAACATATAGCCATAGACAGTAGGTAAATTCCGTAGAAAGAGAAAATTCTATACCTGCCCTTGGAACTTGGAATAAAACCGTTTTTAATGTCTATTTATCTAAATGAAGAACGTTTTTGTTGTTTTTAACTTTTTTACCTTATGTTCAAACTTTTCAAATTAATTTTTGCATTTTGATTGAATCTATGGTTGAAGATTATAGAATCTATGGTTTATATTTAAGACTCTGTGCCGTGCATAGTTTTGACGAGTTGTCAATTAATTTGTCAAATTCCAGCTGTCAAAATTGGAGAGTTCAACGTGAACAAATTGAATATTTCATCATTATTTTGATAATATCTTTGATAAAATTAGAGAAAAGGTTTCAAAACCAACAAAAAGGTGCACCTTTCTGTGAATTACAGATGTATATTTTTGGGATGTTTTCTTGGGTTTTGGTTTGGTTTGCATTACATTAAGGTTATGTATCCTAAAACTTTCAGATGCCGTTAACGTGCAGGTTTTACCAGGAGAAATATCCTGAGGTTGAGGATGTGGTGATGGTAAACGTGAGATCCATTGCTGAGATGGGCGCTTACGTCCATTTGTTAGAATATAACAACATAGAGGGCATGATTCTGTTGTCCGAGTTGTCGAGAAGACGTATTAGGTCGATTAATAAATTAATTAGAGTGGGCAAAACTGAACCGGTTGTTGTCATCAGAGTGGATAAAGAAAAAGGTAAGAGATTCCCCCATACAAATATTCACTAAGTTACCTGTTTAAAATTGCATTTTGTGAGTGGATTTGGCATTAGCCCTGCCTGTAAGCACATGAGTAGTGTAATAATAGTTGTGTTAAGCAAAAAGTTATACTTATACAACTTTACTAGTTGCATCTTAGCTTTTAAGGTGACAAGCTTTACGGCGGTCTCAGAGGTGGCATGCCAGTCATAGAAGCATAAACCCTAGTTTAAATGACAGTGTAATCATTTTTCAGGACTTGTCAGTATGTTACAAAATAATGTTTTCCCTTTTTAAACCCTGTGGGTGAACTACTGGATCAGAGTGCATTTACACTCAGCATATTTGTCTATTTTATAGACAATTTTCACTTAGTACAAAGTTATTCAAATAAGTTTATGTTACCTTAACAATACACATTTTATAAAACAGATCCAGGAAAATATGAAGCTATCATTTTATTTAAAGCAACCAGACTCAAAGGTTTTTGAAGCTGTAAATCTACATTTTCACCTATTCACAAACCCTTAATAAGTTTCCATAGTTGTACAAATAATTGTGGATAACAGAACCAAAATATCAATCCAAATTTCAGGTTACATAGACTTATCGAAGCGTCGTGTGTCAGCTGAGGACATAGATAAGTGCACAGAAAGGTACGCCAAAGCCAAGGCTGTGAACTCCATTTTACGTCACGTTGCTGAGCTGTTGCGCTATCAGAGCTCTGAGCAGCTCGAAGAACTCTACAAACAGACTGCCTGGCGCTTTGAGGAGAAGTACAAGAAAGCCTCTGCTTATGACTACTTCAAACAGGCTGCATTGTAAGTTACCAGTTGTAAGCTTAAATGGTAGTCTGGTAGAAGTGTTTTTATGAATAGAAGGGTATCCACCTATTTTCGGCTTTTAAAATCCATGCCATGATCAATACTATTCCAATCAAAGGTTTTTAAATGCAAGAAGTTTTAGTATATCTAATATATATATAAAATCGTTAAGGGATCAACGCACAGCCTAAACCGCTGGGGTTAGAAGCTTGAAATTTTGATGGTAGGTTCCTTTTGTGACGTAGACGCTCACTAAGGAAGGATTTTTCAAAATTCCACCCCTAAGGGGGTGAAATAGGGGGTGAAAGTTTGTATGAAAGTCCGTCATTTCTCAAGTTATATCCATGAAACTTGGTATACGAGCTACTGGTTGAAAATGAAGAAATAGGTATTTCACAGTTTTTAAAAATTATACCGTCGAGGGGGTGAAATAGGGAATGAGTGTTTGCAAGAAAGTCCTTCATTTCTCAAGATATTCTCAAGTTATATAAACGAAACTTGGTATTTTGACTTTCGTTCAAAAATAAAGAAGTACGTGTGTCACAGTTTTTCAAAATTCAACCCCTAAAGTGGTAAAATAGGGGTTAAATTTTTTTATGAAAGTTATAGCCATGAAACTTGGTTTATGAGCTGCAAGTTGAAAATTAAGAAATACGTATTTAACAGTTTTTGAAAATTCAACCCCCAAAGGGGTGAAATGGGGGATGAAAGTTGGTATCAAAGGCCTTCATTTCTCAAGGTATTTTACAAGTTATATCAACTAAACTTGATATTTTGGCTAACGGTAAAAAATAAAGAATTACGTATGTCACAGTTTTTCAAAATTCTACCTTCCTTCATATTTCAAGTTATAACCAAGAAACTTGGTATGTGAGCTACCGGTTAAAAATAAAGAAGTATGTGTTTCACAATTTTTCAAAATTCCACCCCTAAAGGGATAAAATAGGGGTTGAAAGTTTGTATGAAAGTTCTTCATTTCTCAAGTTATGGCCATGAAACTTGATATGTGAGCTGCGGGTTGAAAATGACGAAATACATGTTTCACAATTTTTGAAAATTCGACCCCCAAAGGGGATGAAAGTTGGTATTAAAGGCCTTTATTTCTCAAGATATTTTACAAGTTATTTCAACGAAACTTCTTTATTTTTTACAGTTTTTCAAAATTTCACCCCTGAAGGGGTAAAATAGGGGTTGGAAGTTTGTATGAAAGTCCTTCATTTCTCAAGTTATACCCAAGAAACTTGGTATGTGAGCTACTGGTTAAAAATAAAGGAATACGTGTTTCACAGTTTTTGAAAATTCCACCCCCAAAGGGGTAAAATAGGGAGTTGGTGCTTCAATCACGCCGCAATAGAGGAACGAGTAGTTCGCCGGGTAGTCGAAGACCTGGAGAGTGATATTGACAGAATAGATAGAAATTTTGACAGTAGTTTCTTTTGTGACGTAGGCGCTCACTAAGGAAGGATTTTTCAAAATTCCACCCCTAAGGGGGTGAAATAGGGGGTGAAACTTTGTATGAAAGTCCATCATTTCTCAAGTTATATCCATGAAACTTGGTACACGAGCTACTGGTTGAAAATGAAGAAATATGTGTTTCACAGTTTTAAAAAAATCTACTCCCAAAGGGGTGAAATATGGGATGAGAGTTTGCATCAAAGTCAAGATATTTTCAAGTTATATAAACGAAACTTGGTATTATGGCTTTCGTTCAAAAATAAATAATTACGTGTGTCACATTTTTTCAGAATTCAACCCCTAAAGTGGTCAAATAGGGGTTGAAAATTTGTATGAAAGCTATAGCCATGAAACTTGGTATATGAGCTGCGAGTTGAAAATTAAGAAATACGTATTTCACAGTTTTTAAAAATTCGACCCCCAAAGGGGTGAAATAGGGGATGAAATTTGGTATGAAAGGCCTTCATTTCTCAAGATATTTTACAATTTATATCTACAAAACTTGGTATTTTGGCTAACGGTAAAAAATAAAGAAGTTCATGTGTCACAGTTTTTCAAAATTCCACCCCCAAAGGGGTAAAATAGGGGTTGGAAGATTGTATGAAAGTCCTTCATTTCTCAAATTAGAGCTAAGAAACTTGGTATGTGAGCTACCGGTTAAAATAAAGAAATATGTGTTTCACAGTTGTCCAAAATTCTAACCCCAAAGGGGTAAAATAGGGGTTGAAAGTTTGTATGAAAGTCCTTCATTTCTCAAGTTTTAGCGATGAAACTTTGTATATGAGCTGAGGGTTGAAAATGCAGAAACGAGTGTTTCACAGTTTTTGAAAATTCGACCCCCGAGGGCGTGAAATAGGGGATGAAAGTTGGTATAAAAAAATGCCTTCTGGTATGTGAGTTACGGGTTAAAAACAAAGAAATTGTGTTTCAGTTGTTGAAAACTCAGCATTTCGTATTTATAAGTTTTTAATAATAAAGACCTGCATAAGCAATATAAAGCCTCTTTAGATAGACTTTTTGCAGCGGGAAAATAATCTCATAGGAAATCAG
Organism: Erebia epiphron; assembly: GCA_963932025.1. Taxonomy (NCBI): domain Eukaryota; kingdom Metazoa; phylum Arthropoda; class Insecta; order Lepidoptera; family Nymphalidae; genus Erebia; species Erebia epiphron. Next base: position 6,619,340 of record OZ009948.1, read on the forward strand.
AAATTGTACGCGGACGAAGTCGCGGGCGACCGCTGGTATAAATGCAAAAGCGTGACTCACTGGCCCTAGCAATTTTAATGGAATTTAGTACTATAGTTTGCATCCCAGGGGAGTCGAGTCCCATAGGCTACTTTTTATCATGAAAATGAGAGTCCCCATGGATTTTTGGAACCCAATATCCACATTTATGTTTATTATTATGTATCTTAAGTTACTAGTATTACTTTGTTTTGAGACAGAGTATGAACAAAAAAAACTATGTCTGTCCCATTTGTGATTGTTCTGTTCATTCTTATAAAAACTTTAGGTCTACAAAGGTTTAGTCTGCATAATGTAGCTTATTTCAAAAATATTATTTTTGTGGATCATTTTGACACCACTACAGCCCATTAACGTCTCACTGCTGGGCACAGGCCTCCACTCTCATAGGAAAGAGGAAATTAGAGCTTAGACCCACCATGCTGCTCCAATGCGGGTTGGCAGGCTCTAACAACTATTATCATGTTAGTGATAATAACTCACACTTATTATGGCCCGACCCGGGACTCGAACCCGGGACCTCGTCAGCTGCAGCCATATAGATCAACGAGGCATTTTGACACATCCAAGTAAAATTGATGGCCAGACCCAAACCAACTAAATTACAAGTTGCATTACAATAGTAAAAAACATTGTCTATTCCAGAGACCCATCAGTCCTGAACGAATGTGGTCTCGACGAGAAAACCAAGGAGGTTCTCCTAGCCAATATAAAGAGGAAGCTCACATCTCAAGCGGTGAAGATTCGTGCTGACATTGAGTGCGCTTGCTATGGCTATGAAGGCATTGATGCAGTCAAGGCTGCTCTGAAAGCGGGCCTTGCGTTGTCCACTCCGGACCTACCTATCAAAATTAACCTTATTGCACCACCTTTGTATGGTGAGTACGAAAGTTTTTGTTGAGGACAAAGTGCAGGTTTTATTAGGAATTATAATTTTCTTAAATTAAAAAAAATGCAGAGAAATAGATAGTATTTTCTATCAGTCTGTCAAGGGATAATTATGTACCGAAAATTATCGATGATAATAACCTTTGCACCTGTGTGTGATATTATGCGTTCAGTCTATACCGTGTATCCGAACATGGTTAAATTGTGCGTTACTTTTGCGTCATGTCGATAGTATGTATTCTGAATATGACACCAGTAGGCCGAGCATGGGCGGGGAGATTTTATCCACGGGGAAAGGATAAGATGTCCCAGTAGGCTCGAGACATCTTTTTTATAATTTAATGGTATGAAAATAAACTTAAACACATGTCCTATGCACAAGTGTCAAAGACATTAGACCACACTGCTAGTAGGTTAAAAATAAACACAAAGATAACCATGAATAGATTTTAATTTCTGTTCATTCCAGTTTGTTGTGTATGTTAGAATCACATTCTATCCAGAAGAAACTGCAAGAAACTGGTATAGTTGCTCTTTAAAAATTATTGAACAGCCATTAGCCAATGATATTAAAACATAATATTATATAAAAACGATGAACTATTAAAGTTGATTTTACAATTATATTGATTTTAATAAATTTCACTACAAGATCTGTCTCAAAATATTCCAAAAGCCAACTGTTTAGAAATCGATAATGATAACCTAACATAACCTCTTAAAATAGTATGTAATTATAATTTGTACTTATCTCAGCAAAATGCAGTAATCCACACTAATCTTCACCAATACAATCAATAATAATATATATTTATCCACTTGTAATAACTCCTCAAAATTTTAATACTGACTGAACTCCCGACGCCATTTTCTCTCACCTTTATACTATTTTTCTGTTACCGACCAACCAACATTCTCCTGAATTTTTGTGATTGGCTGTCATGATTACAGCCTATATATTGAAAAGCTACGATTGGTGATAAAATTACTTAGCATCGATCACAATAAACTCTGCATCCTGCAACACTCAATGTTGCCAAAATATAACCTCCAAAGTAAAATGAACAATTCATTGCAAGAAACCTAAATTGAACATGAAATGCAATGCAAAATCACCTATGAATCACAACTCAGCATCGCAACAACACTGCGAATAGCGTTCATTCCTCACACAAGTCAAACAGGGATATACTTCTCCTTTCCCCTGTTGCCATGCTGTAGCATAATTTTATCTCTTGTCAGTGGATATAATCGGGGGATAAGATTTTTGTCCCCTCCCATGCTTGGCCTGCAGGGGGTATCCCCTCTCCTCATTGTGCAAAGAAATAAAAAAGTACAATATAAAAATTTTAACAATCAAAAATATTTTTATTACATGTTATATTGTTGTATAATAACTGAATACTTAATTATCCCCATAATTATTCTATAACTATCAATGAACATAATTATCTTGATTGATAATTTGCAACCCTTTTTAGGGTTCCGTAGCCAAATTTGGCAAAAACGGAACCCTTATAGATTCGTCATGTCTGTCTGTCTGTCTGTCTGTCTGTCTGTCTGTCTGTCCGTCCGTATGTCACAGCCACTTTTTTCCGAAACTATAAGAGCTATACTGTTGAAACTTGGTAAGTAGATGTATTCTGTAAACCGCATTAAGATTTTCTTACAAAAATAGAAAAAAAACAATAAATTTTGGGGGTTCCCCATACTTAGAACTGAAACTCAAAAATTTTTTTTTCATCTAACCCATAGGTGTGGGGTTTCTATGGATAGGTCTTCAAAAATGATATTGAGGTTTGCAATATCATTTTTTTCTAAACTGAATAGATTGCGCGAGAGACACTTCCAAAGTGGTAAAATGTGTGTCCCCCCCCCCGTAACTTCTAAAATAAGAGAATGATAAAACTAAAAAAAATATATGTTGTACATTACCATGCAAACTTCCACCGAAAATTGGTTTGAACGAGATCTAGTAAGTAGTTTTTTTTTAATACGTCATAAATCGTAAACCGCAATTTACCTTTCATTCAATCAACTCAAATATTAAAAAAAAACATTTAATTAAAAACTTACTACAGGTTTGTACGGAACCCTCGGTGCGCGAGTCCAACTCGCACTTGGCCGGTTTTTATTTCTATACAAAAATTTGCATTCAGCTACAGTAGGCTATATTTTCTATATGCCTGTCGTTTTACACATCATCGTTTGCTTCAGTAATGACAACATCCACACCCGAGAAAGCAGATGGACTCAAAGCGTTACAAGATGCGATAGACAAAATAGAAGAAACTATCAACACTGCTGGCGGTGTGTTTAACGTTCAGATGGCGGTAAGTGACAGATATATTGAGAATGAAAAAACTATAATTTTAATTTGCTATAATCCCCCACAGAAGGCAAATCTATGTGGTACAGTGCGTATCTTGAACTTGCTGCCCGCGATATTCACCACACCACATAAAACCTCGAAAATACCCTCAACGTACGTTTCACTCCGATTTCTAGTAAATACCCTCAATGTATGTTTCACTCTGAATTCGAGGGTATTTTCGAGATTTTATTTGCGTTCTGTGGCGGATTATAGCGAATTAAACTTCTAGTTTTTTCATTGTCATGGACTTCCGCAAAGTAACGTCTGCTTCTATCCAATAGATGTATTGTACATATATGTAATTTTTTTTTTTAAATAAATCAACAGCTTTTTTATGGCACTTGTTGGTAGAAATAGTATTCCAATCCGGTAGTAGATTCACTCGATTCATAATCAGATGCAAAAGTTAATTTGAATACAAAATATTTTAATTTGAGTTAAATAAAAAATTGGCAGGCATAGAGACTGCCGATAGAAGTGAATATTTTTTTTCTTTTTAAAAAGAAAAAAAACAATACTTATAATAATTATAATGATAAATTAAATAGTTTTATTTATTTAAATAATAAATAAATAAATTAAGTTTTATTTATTTAAAATAAACCTTAAACCTAAGGTATTAAAGTTTAATTACGAATGTACTATATTTATTTAAGAGACAATCCAGAAGTAGGTATTTATCAGACACTTTTAATATATTTGTACTCTCATTTGGAACTTGCACGAATAAATGGTTAAACGTGTAGCGGTTCCACGAGAGATTTAATGTAATTAGATAAAAGATGGCTAAACTTACAGATAATATTCAATTGATCCGGCCACGATCGTTAAGCTCTAAATCAAAATGCGATCTAAAAACTAAAGTATTCAATAATCGCTGAATCTGCCGGCAGGAGACTGAATTATTATCGTCAAAACACTCGCATTTATACTAACGAATTTCAATATGGCGTCCGTACCCGCCGAATAAATCGAATGACATGAAACGGGTCAAATTGACAGATATTATACTTCCTGTTTCATAAGATATAATGAACAACAGTAATAATGCTAACAGCTTCGGCCTTTCCTGACAACTTCACGTCCCGTGAAGCAGTCAGGTAACCTTCACATTACTGAACTGAGATCACAACAATCAAGTGAAGCCTTCGCGTTTACAATCAGTAACCCTAATACTTAACGCTAATTTTCACAATATCACTTAACCTAAAACCATATATATCCTTCACAATATCAGTTGCGTGACTGCCTCCGTTCACGTCAACAAAAACCATATATATCCTTCTCAATATCAGTTGCTTCGTTCACGTCAATTAAAACCATATATATATCCACAATATCAGTTGGTTAACTAAAATCGTACATCAGTTACGCGAATCCTTCACGTTTACGATAACCCAAAAAACTCCAAAGTAAATCGATCTCTTTACGTTCACTACAACACAACACAACTTGATTAACTTACAGTATTTCACTTTCAATCTCATCAAACAGTAAAAACTTAAACACGTTAAGAAAATAAACAAAAGTCCAATAGTGTTATCACGTAAAATACGAGTATTTTCACAACTGCGAATCTACCACTGGTTCGGAATGCCATGACCTAGCGAGAAGAACCAGCAAGAAACTCGGTGGCTTCTAACATTCAAATTAACTTTAACATAGCCACCGATCAAAATAAAAATTAATTTCAAATTACCCACGTTTAAAAAAAAAAAAAACAAATGTGCAGAAGGCAAAGCAAAATTAAGGCAACGTGATTCATATCCCGCTTCTGAACTTTAAGAGACAATCCAGAAGTAGGTATTTATCAGACACTTTTAATATATTTGTACTCTCATTTGGAACTTGCACGAATAAATGGTTAAACGTGTAGCGGTTCCACGAGAGATTTAATGTAATTAGATAAAAGATGGCTAAACTTACAGATAATATTCATTTGATCCGGCCACGATTGCTATCGTTAAGCTCTAAATCAAAATGCGATCTAAACACTAAAGTATTCAATAATCGCTGAATCTGCCGGCAGGAGACTGAATTATTATCGTCAAAACACTCGCATTTATACTAACGAATTTCAATATGGCGTCCGTACCCGCCGAATAAATCGAATGACATGAAACGGGTCAAATTGACAGATATTATACTTCCTGTTTCATAAGATATAATGAACAACAGTAATAATGCTAACATTTATATTTAAGACCTTTTGTCTTCGTAACAATGCGAGGTAGTCGGTCACGCGTTTCCACATTTTTACCCCCTACCAAAAAGTGACCAACGTGCCTAACGAAGTTTTCACTTCAAAAATTAAAATTGACCAACAGCCTAAAGTGGTGACTGCGACGGACGAGGCGGAGCTGGCGCGGCAGATGGAGCGCGCGGAGGCCGAGAACGCGGAGGTCGCTGGGGACTCCGCCGACGAGGACGAGGACCAAGGTGCCAATTGTTACACTTTTCATACATCATCATCATTACCAACACATTACCAACTCACTACTAGTGATGTGCCGGATATCCGTATCCGTATTTGCAATGGCGTGCATGTCATAGAGGCATAAAAGCACTGCTTACCTTAGCTGTAAAAGATCAATGCTTATTTTTCATCATAACTACCTGTCTGTCTGTACGTTTGTTCCTACCCTATTAATTAACTAATGCCTATAATGACTTCAAAACCTGTGCACGCCACTGTGTATCCGTTACTTTGACGGATCTTTTACCGTATTCATTTTCTGTATAGGTTGAGTATGTAGCAATGAAAAACTATTAAATTGCATGCAAATTATTTTTATTTCTTGAAACCAAATATCCGTATTCGGTTTTGTATCTACAGATATACATTTTTAACGAGCCGGCACATCACTACTCACTACTGAACACGAATCTCCTCTTAGAATAAAAAGCACTTAGCCATAGTGCACCACACTGGGCCATGTGCGGATTGGCAGACGTCACACACCAATGATTAAGAAAGTCAGAAAAGTTGGAACAGTGTGCCCACTGCCCAAGGATCGAACCCCCAAGCACGATGTCTAAATCACTAGGCTAAAGTCCGAACGCGAAGATGCAACTGGCATTGCATCTGTGCGAACGAGATGCCTTATTTACGCGAGAGTGACAGAGACAGGTAGTAACAGTTCATTGTACGAAATTCTTCTTGCTTCAAATCCGGACTTTATCAGTGCCATGCAGCGTGAAATTTTGTATTAACCATTGGCTCTCAGTAGCTGTAGTTTTTTTTAATCAACTACAAGTTAAAACCCTTGACTGCGATCTCACCTGATGCTAAGTGATGATGCAGTCTAAGATTGTAGCGGGCTAACCTGTTAGGGGTGTGATAGTTATATTAAAAGCATACTAATACCCTAATCGGTTTCTACACGGCATCGTACCGGAACGCTAAATCACTTGGCGGCACCTCTTTGCCGGTAGGGTGTAGTCTAAGGAGATACGTTCTTTATCCTACCACTAGATTGATTAATCATTGATTTCGCCCCTTCATTTAGCTTTATCTATTCTACCTTCATTTGCTACGGAGGTGGCCGGCTCGCTTCGATCGACACCTGTATTATGTATGGGACTAAAATCTGTTTTTTCAACAGACTTCAAAAAAGGAGGAGGTTCTCAATTCGACTGTATATTTTTTTTTTTAATGTTTGTTACCTCAGAACTTTTGACTGGGTGGATCGATTTGGATGATTCTTTTTTTATTTGAATGGGCATACTTCCCATGTGGTCCCATATAAATTTTATCGAAATCGGTCGAGCGGTTTTTAAAATATCAACAATAAAATAAGTATTTTGTATAGCGTGTGCTTGTTGTTGTAAAGTTGGCGCGGGAGTTTGAAGTCGGTTGTTTAAAAAGATTTTTTTATATTAAATTATTCTTTGTTCAGGAATGGGCGACGCTGGTATGGACGACGAGCCCCAACAGAACGGTGCCTCTGAAGAGGAAGACGAAAATTAATATTTATCATCTCCCACTCATATGTATACTTTCCTTTATAAATATATATAATTATACATGTTTTATACATTAACGACTTTATTTTTTTTGGTCCTTTGCATAGCAGTGCAAGTATTGGACACTGCATAAAAACTTATAATTGATTAACAATTTGCCCATTCATACTTAATATTATAAATGCGAAAGTGTGTCTGTCTGTCTGCTACGCTTTCACGGCCCAACTACTCAACCGATTTTGATTAAATTTGGTACAGAGATAGGTTACATCCCGGGGAAGGACATAGGCTCCCGGAAAATTGAAGAGTTCCCTCGGGAATAAAAAAACTGTCTCTTCAACCGATTTTGATGAAATTTGGTATAGGGATAGTTTGTATCCAGGGAAAGGCAATAAGCTTTTTATCCCGAAAAATTAAAGAGTTCCCGCGGGAATCAAAAACATTAATCCACGCGGACGAAGTCGCGGGCATCATCTAGTTATATTAGTATTAGTTATAAATAGCAATTTTTTTTAATAGATCGTGGGAGGTAATTATTATGATATGATGATCCCTTTACATAGTCCTGGAAGGTACCATGGGTATTATTAAAAAATAAAACTATACAGTGTAACATAAATTATAATATTTCTATATTCAAATAAAATTATTTACAACATTGAAGTCGAATTTTAAAAAATGTTTACTGTTAACAATGTCACAAGTTAAAAAATAATAATAAAAAATTACAAAAATTAAATTAATTCACATTACGTCTTTACATTATATTTTAAAAAGATAAAATTGGTACCTATCTATAACTGAAGATATACATCAAAATTGTTCATACAAACTAAGAATTATTCTATTTAAAATATTATAAATAATCCATAATAATTAACTACTTATCTGTATTTTTGTATTCAAATTTCAATCAGACCTTTTTACCGTTTATTCTATTCAATTTACTTCTATGTATTTTGTCAAAAAATAGCAAACCCGCTGCTTTTTCAATCGTTTCCGGTGGTACCTGCAAAAAATATATTAAAGGAAAAGGTTCATTTTAGGCCTAAGTACTCTTGTAAACTCTACCATGAATAGAGGAAAATACATAGATTGTATTAAAAATATAATAATTTAGAACAGTAAAGTAAATAACGAGCATAACGAGCAAAAAAATAAAAATGTATTTCTAGTTTTCGATACGTTTCCTAGATGGCAACCTTCAGCCATAGAGAAGGCATTAGGCACGAAATGTATCAAATGTCATTTCTGACAGTCACTGTCAAAATAACGTGTTTTTCCTTGAAAACGTCAAAAAATATGAATCCGCCATTGTTATCCACTCATGTTTAGCGTTCCTTAACTTCGAAAGATTAAATAATTTTACCACTGAAATTACGACGAATTCGTAGATTTCACTAATAATTACTGGTCTTGTATTTTATTTTCCTTCATTTCGCTGCTTGTAAAAGACTTGGCCTACGCCCCATACAAATCTGAACCGTCTCTTTTACAATTTTTATGCTAACATACGAAAAAATTTTGCAATTTTGACTTGGCTTTGGATTTTGGCTCAACGGACTGTAGAAATGACGTCATTACAAATTCAAAATGGCGGATACGCACCATATAAGAAGACACGGGCGTCTCATCGGGGATCTTCTGATTGGGCATCACATAGGCCTCCATGTCCAGGGCTCCGTTACTCATCTCAGCTACCACCACTTTGTAGAAATGTGTAGGGACTGCCACTGTATTGGCGCCGATTACTTGGTATTTTATATACGATTTTCCATCTGATTCCCTCCTGTATGTAATACAATACGTACTTTAATTCACTTTAATAGGCCCCATATGCCTATGTTACGAATGCAATGATCTCTGATTGGCTCGAGCAGTTATAGAAGTTGTTGTGTATATTACTTATTACTCTTTCCACTTTCTGTGCAGGATGCAAAAGTTTGAGATGCAATTTTCAAAGATTGTTAGAAAAAATCCCACGCAGGTCGATTTCTACCCGAAGCTGAAGCCAATCTAATCGAAACCGGATTGGCTATCTTCACAACGTATTTATTACTATGTATAACTGATACGTATTCGTAACAGTTCGTTCAATTTCGGCGCTTGCTAAAAACCTTCAGCTTCGGTCAAAACATTTTGGCCGAAGCTGAAGCTTCGGTTGGACACAAAATTATTGTTAATCTCCAGCCGGTAAAAACCAATTACCTGGGTAGATACAAAGGTCCTGTGCAACAGTATACATTATTGTAGACCTTAGTCAATTTCCTAATGTGCTTTTCCAATCTGTTCCATGCGTGTCTGTTGAAGCCTTCGCCCACCTAAAAAATTGAATATAAAAACTGGTAAGTTACCCACCAATAGAATGAAATGAAAATTACACTCAAGGCAAAAACATTAATATTACTATTAAATAGCGCCAAGTTCAATTTTTCTTTAAATACCCATACCATAGAATCACTGTATTCATCCAATGTCATTGTTTCATACTAACCAACTAAAAAGCCCATTTTATAGGTGGGAAAAAGGTATAGTTTTAGTATCAGTGAAGTAAGAACAAATGTATTGTAAATAATATGATGATAATACCTGTGGCGCCATATTAGTCAGGAAAAATGTTTGTTCCACGTGTTTCTGCGCGAGGCGGTGGTTGCCGGCCGCCGCCATGTGTCCCCTGTCGAACCCTGAACCTTTGTAGTCACTGTTCTGAGATCTGAAATTATCATTATTATTTTATCTTCTCAGATTAGAATCTGTTTAGTGAAAGGTGAGGGTCTGATCTTTTAATACTGGCAACATTGGGCAATACATTTTACAAAACCCAAGGCTTAGCAGAAAAAAGTAGGTACATTAAGGGATAAAATAGTCCGTGTCCCAAAAGAAGTCTGGGAATGGGTAGGCATAGATGCCTTTTTGATAGAGAGAGATAGTATATGAGGGATGCATACTTCATTTTCATAGCTAACTAAGTATAGCATGTCTCAATTCTTGTAGTAGAGTATTACGGCCGGTTTCTGAATTGAGAATTTCATGATGAGTCTGTCTCAAAGTGTACTTAAGGACTACTTAAGCAAATTTTTGTTTCTAAATTGATATTGTGTAAGGTTTGAGAGCTGGAGCTTGTTGTTTTGGCTTGAATGCTTAATTCAGAAACGGGCCCAATATCAATACAGAAACAAAAATTTGCTTAATTAGTCCTTACATAGTCACTGAGACAGACTCAACATGAAATTCTCAATTCAGAAACCGGACGATAGTCTTAATTTTTATAAAGAATTTAAGAATTTAAATTTATAATACAAACTTAAACAAAACACTACTTGTAGATACCTACAAAGAAGTTAACAAAAACTTCAATATTTTTGACATCCACATCTAACACAGACACTTCTAAGTAAATAAAACATACTTCACCTAAAATACGGATGTATACTTTCATCAGGTGTAAAGTCGCATTTACTTCTATCCACTGCATCATTTTTTTTTATATGCTCTTTGGTTATATGCTCAAACACCCAATGTGGCACTCTATTGCGACGGTCGTAAGAGAGTACAAAGTCATCATAAGAACGAACATTGTCTAGACTCGGGAATCCATATTTCATTATTTGAGATATCTGTAACATAATTCATAGACTCCTTCAATCTTTATTCACAAAAAAATAATATATTATTGGGTATTATATAGACATCCGGTACTCGCTTTCAGGGGAGGGGAGGGTGGGGGAGGGTGGGGAGGGGGGAGAGGGTACCCCCCCTCTTTGTTCCCCCCACCGGAAATGCATAGTTTTTTTTTTATGAATTTTTAAAAATCTCATTTTGAGGTTATGTTTTCATACATTTACAACGCGTGCAGGGGTGGGGAGGGGGGTGGATGGGTGGGAAGGGGCGGGAGGGTGCCCCCCATCTTTTTCCCCCCCACCGGAAATGCATATTTTTTTTTAATGAATTTTTAAAAATCTCATTTTGAGGTTATATTTTCATACATTTACAAAGCACCTAAGTGTATAAAAATATTTATGTTCTAACCCAACCTAATTTAACTTCCAATTAATAGAACCTAAGTGCCCGGCCTGCGGCCGGGCACCAGTTATATTTATGTTCTAACCTAACCTAACCTACCTTTAGGTTTTCCATAGTCTAGTCTCTATTGGTTAGAGGGAGCTTAGAACCCCTACAATTTAATTTTTCATTTCAAACTAATAGAACCTAAGTGCCCGGCCTGCGGCCGGGCACCTGTTATATTTATGTTCTAACCTAACCTACCTTTAGTTTTACTCGCGTATGATGACTCAAGATATGTGGGGACTTGGTTCTATGACTGTTATGATGTAAATAAAACAATTATTGAAATAATTGTTTTATTTCAACACTGCCAACACGATTTGCGTTCTGTTTCACTCGTTATTTTGATTTTGACATTATCACTAGACCAAAATTGATAGGGCAGCTTAATTTTTGTGGTGTAAATGTATGAAAACATAACCTCAAAATGAGATTTTTAAAAATTCATTAAAAAAAAACTATGCCTTTCCGGTGGGGGGAACAAAGAGGAGGGGCATCCTCTCCGCCCTCCCCACCCTCCCCACCCCTCCCCACCCCTGCACGCGTTGTAAATGTATGAAAACATAACCTAAAATGAGATTTTTAAAAATTCATTAAAAAAAAACTATGCCTTTCCGGTGGGGGGAACAACGAGGGGGGCACACTCTCCCCCCTCCCCACCCTACCCACCCTTCCCCACCCCTGAAAGCGAGTACCGGATATCTATAGCCAACCCATATTATTATCTAGACAATGCAAGCGACTTCATCCCCCGTTTTATAAAAATCTTGCTGGGCTTCTGATTTTCCAGACTAAGAAGCAGTCTAGGTTGGGCTTTAGTATACTGGACGCGGCGGAGGGGGGAGGGAAGGGGAGGGGAGGGAGGGGGGAAGGGGGTGAACCCTCCCTCCAAGGGAAAAATTTCGGAACTCAATAGTTTCCGAGATATTAATTTTTTAAAATTTTGAGGTTAGGTTTTACTTTTATACGTTTTAATTAATTATACCTACTTTAAAGTACCTTACCTTTTGTTTTAGGTAGTGGAAAAGGTTAATTTCTTAATTAGAATGGGCTACGCCAGAAGACTCGCTTCATCGCCCCTGAATGAAGCTTCGCCTACTCGACCTTTTTCGCGCCGGAGGTCGCCGGCTCGCTTCGCTCGCCACCTCCCCCCTTCGCTCTACTCGGCCTCGTAGGCTCGCTTCATTCAGGACCTCCTACGCGAGCTTCTGGCTTCGCGCTTAAAAAAAAACACTCTAGGGGCAGGGCAGACAAGACTGCGTGGAGTCGGGGTGTGCCGATTCGGTTTTGTGTATGATATGCTCAAGTACCTAATTATAAATGTAATAACACACCTTTAAACCTTTTTTAGTTAAATAATTAAACCTATAACCTACGTTTTTTTTTTAACCTTGTAACCTTTAAAACTGAAAAACGCGTAAAACGATAACTCATAGATTTGAATTTTGGCGCCAATGCACGCGTTCCGTTTTGCCAATAATCGGTACACATATAATATGATTATTACTCGATTAGAGTCTGGCTAACGAAAGCGTGTCCTGGAGTTTTCTTATAAGTTTTCATATGGCAACATTATTAAGCTGTCAAAGGCACGTCAAAGTCTATGGTTGCTGTATAATATAATATATTATACTCTTTGGTTGCTGTTGTCTTCTGCATTTTGTACTGTTGTTTTTCAAAAATAATTTCTCTAATATGGGAAAAACAATAAAAAGTAACGTGCGAAAGCTGCTACATACTATGATTAGTAAGTTCAATGAAAAACAAAAGGAGAAAGAAGTTGTTTTCCAAGAAAAACAACAATGTTTAGATACGATATCGGGTTTTTTAGGTTAGTATGACTTTATAATGTTGATCCTTGTTGGCTGATTATTTGATATATTTACAATATGATGATAACTTTTCTTATGTTTATAGATACTCTTGAAGATATTCAAGGACTCTGCGAAATTAAAAGCGTTGTTGAAACGTTAAAGAATTTGGAGAAAAAATTTTTAATAGAAACTCAGACCAAGTACTTAGAAGAAATATCTTCACTAACTGGTATGTACCTGCATTGGTTTGGAGTGTTTTTATTTGTTTTTTCAATTTCACAAAGTATTGTTACATATGTATAACTATTTTGGTACCTACATCATTAAGTATGTATTTTATACTTTGTTTTGCAGGGGTTGGTGTCACGACACTAAAAAAAATTAAAAAAGAAGGATCTGTGAATGAAGGGATGTGGAGCACTCCAGGAAGGAAAGGCCCCCATAAAAATTCAGTGTCGGACTTAGACAGCTTCGATATTGATGCAATACGTAATAAAATCAATGAGTTTTATGTTGTGAGAAAGGAAGTCCCTACATTGAGAATATTGTTAGAAGACTTACGTTCTAGCATTAATTTTAGTGGATGCAGAGAAACTCTGCGTAAAATATTAATATCTAATGGGTATGAGTTTAAGAAAAATAAAAATGAACGAATGGTTCTTGTCGAACGTTTTGATATTGCTGCTTGGAGACATCGATATCTTCGAGAAATTTCTGCTAAACGAGCGGAAGGAAAACCTATCATCTATTTAGATGAAACGTATATACACAAAAATTATAAGCCGAAAATGTCATGGCAAGGTCCGACAACAAGTGGTGCCCCGCAACCAAGCCCACTGGAAAATATCTCTTCAGGAAAAAGATATATTATAGTACATGCTGGTTCTGAAACAGGGTTTGTACCAAATGCACTATTAGTATTCAGCACGAAATCAAGATTGGCAGATTATCACCATGATATGAATGCTGAAAACTTTGATAAATGGTTAAAAGAAAAATTAATACCTAATTTGAATAGCCCCAGTGTCATTGTGATGGATAATGCGAGCTACCACACTGTACAGCAGAATAAAGTTCCTACGACACAAACGAGAAAAGCTGAAATACAAGAGTGGCTCAATTCCAATGGAATAAATTATGAAGATTACCTAAAAAAGCCGAATTGTTATGTTTAGTTAACAAACATAAGCCCGAACCCCTGTATGTAGCTGACGAACTTTTGAAACAATACGGCCATGAGGTACTGAGACTGCCACCATACCACTGTGATCTCAATCCGATCGAGCTGATATGGAGCTCAGCTAAGCGTATGGTGGCAAAAAAAAACATTAATATGCCAGCAAAAGAAACAGAAACACTGATAAAAACCTCGTTTGGCCGAATAACTGCAGAAGATTGGAAAACAATGACGGACCATGTAATAAATGTGGAAAATAAATACAAACAAAGAGATCACATAACAGAAGAAGTATTGGAAAAATTCATAATAAGTGTAAGTGATGATGACTCCACTGATACAGAAGGATCTTTCGAGGTTGAATTTTTGGTCTCTGATTTTGAGTATGATGATTAAACATAATTAAATGTCAAGTATAAATATTTTACTTGTGTACACAAATAAATAAATCTACATACTTTTAACGTTTGTTTTAATTTAATATTCATAATGCTGACAGTAAAAAGCAAAGTCCAAATGGTAGGGTGGGTTGTTCTATAAAAATAACAACGTTAGTTCACTCGTGGACGAAACGGTTCTCTTTTGGAACAGACTTTACAAATTAATTGTAAACACAAAAATAAACAAGTATCAAAACATTTTTCCCCTACTATAGTTAGTAATACCATATAAAGATTTTTTGAATTTTCCGCGTTTTCTCAGGTCACGCTTTCGTTAGCCAGACTCTATTAACATTTTTTATTACTTTTTATGTTTGGAACGGATTTTATTACGTAAAACGAAACTTTAGTACGCCAACTAAACGTCAATAAGTCTGTAATCTATGGCAAATGTCGTAATAAATAGTGAAAAGTGTTGAAGAATTGCGAATTTTCAAAAAAATATTTCTCGAAAAGTATTAGGATTCGACGTAAAATATTTTAGTGCAAGGCTTACCACATGAAGATCTTTCTGTAAAAAAAATATGAACGTCCAACTCCGCGTCCAGTATACTAAAGCTGAGCCGCTTAAAGTTTTGGTCTTGTTTTAAAAAAGTAGTAGGTAGCTACTAGCTACATATAAAGTACTAACAACTTCATGAAATTTTTCAATTAAACATACCCTATCTTTTGGTGTGCTATTATCTGTGAAGGGCGCAGCTGCTGATACAGTCCCAAATATCGGCAGCCCTGGTTTACAACTTAGGACTTTCCCGTCCACTAACACAGACTCTTTACAACCATTAAACTTTTCGTTTTGTCCAATATAATAACCTGCTAAGCCCACTGCACTCAGTTGAGCTACATGTAATAGTCTCCTATGAATCATCGCACATACGTTTAATAAAGAATCTATCTCTAATGAAACTTTTTTTAATTTATGAATTAGATTTAGAGGTTAATTAAATAGGTTAAAAATCAGCTGTTTATTATTGACAGTTGACACACGTTATCTCTCTCTCTTGTCTCTGCATGTTATCACAGTACATACAGTTTGGAAATAATTTGGAAATGGAAGAGTATTTTTTGTTGGTTTAGAAAAATAATTACAATCAGGTGCCCATTTTATAAAAGATTGGAAGCCTATTGAATTTCTGTAGATTTTTTCTATAATATTATATTAATAATTCTAAAGTTTCTAGGGCATTAATTTGTAATATAATACTACCTACCATAAACTTCTGAACTTTAAAGATATGCAACCAATGACTAAAGAGTAAAGTCGTTTGAAAAAAAAAAAGAATAATTTATTTGCGAGAATGAAAATAAAATAATTTAATCCAGAAACTATCAAATAAATTAGTTAGAAAGTAAGATTTTTATTGTTTTGTGAGCAAATATTTAAGTAATGGCACAAACGCGTTATTAATTCCCACCAATCAAAATCAATTAATAGACCATGAAGATCCTATTCAGAATCAACCGATTATGTTTATGTTTTATCAATAAACACTATAGTACCGCGCCGAAATCTTTAGCCACTGTGCATGTAAATGGAAAGGAGTACCGTACGGATGATTACACCAACATTACACAAAAGATATCATCCTATATCAATAGGAATTTACATTTGAAAAAAGATAACCCGCTTTCCTTAGTTCGTCAGCGAATCGTCAATTATTTTTATGGTTCATTTACGCACGGAGGTAACCCCAGTTTCAGTGTGTACGATAATTTGTCACCAGTAGTTACTACTCGTCAAAATTTCGATGATTTGCTTATTCCGGAAGATCACCCAAGCAGAGCAAAGTCTGATTGCTATTACATCAATTCTTCAACCCTCCTCCGAGCTCATATGACGGCACATCAAAGCGAGTTGCTAAGGGCAGGTCTGGATAACTTTTTAATGATTGGAGATGTTTACAGGCGAGATGAGATAGATTCCACACACTTTCCTGTGTTTCACCAAGTGAGTGACGAAATTACTAAGAAATGTGACATTTTAACGTTTTTATGAATGTGGAAATAGGTCTAGCCGTTTTTGAGAAAGGCATATATCAAATATTCCGTTCTAAGGTGAATACAGCTAGTATTCTGGTAAAAAACCCTATCAAAATCGGCCTAGACATTGCTGTGTATGTAGGTAAACATTGTATCTCTTGGTCTGTGTATACTGGTAGAATGCACCTTGAGAGGCCTGCTACAATACAATTCTTGTTATGGACAGTTACAAGAGCTTTTACTAAATTGATCGAGTTAGTAACTTAGTTTCAATTTCTGTCTTTCTATTGTGTTACAATGTAATGAGAACTATGAATATATGTATTTTACAAATTCAATAAAAGATTTATGTAGGTAACTAGCCTATATGTCCCTTCTCAGAAAAACTATCAATGAAAACTTAAAAGAAAACTGTTTGGCTGTTTTGTGCTCACTTAAATCAATTACTTATTTAACATTATAGATAAAAAGGATAACTTTCTTTTCTGGTTGCTCAAGTATCATTTTACATGTTTCTAGGTAGATGCAGTGAGGTTACAACGCAAACATGACCTATTTGAAAAGCATCCAGGCTTGGAAATATTTGAACCAACCTTTGATCCAACAAATCCACATGCATGCTCCAACTCAATCTCTGACCCGGCAAAACAGAGCTGTCACACTTTAGAAGCGACTAAATTAATGGAGGGCCAATTGAAAAACCACCTTATTGGTATGGAATGACTAAATATTTTATTTTTTATTTAACTTACTAAGAGCTAAGTACATCATTTATTTTAAAATGAAGGAGCCAGGGAAAAGTCAGCAAAATTAAATTTTACAGACAGGGAAAAACTAATGACACTGGAGGCGAACATCTTTGGACTTATCCAACTTATCCGATTTTGTTTGAAAACATATTTTTAAAGCAATTTTGGTCCTGCTTAGAGGCTAGGCTAGGCAAGGCTAAAATATATGTATGTATAGCCTAGTTGTGACAGAATATGTCAACTCATCAGATTGTTTTGGATTGGTATAATCCATACCAATATTTTGAATGTGAAAGTTAAGTCTATTAAGTTTTCAATGGCCATCTATTATACAGATTAATATGAAATGATAGAGGTAGCTTGCATCCCAAAGGCTATAATTTTTATCCTAGCAAATTGAAGAATTCCTGCAGAATTTTTTAAAACTTTAATCCATGTTGTCAAAGTGTATATAATCATTATGACATGCTAAAAGAACACATGAACAAACTGTCTACAACAAGAAAGACTAAGATACGTCATTGGACAATTTCTTAGTACATAAGTTAATTATAAGCTTAGGTTAAAGAAAAATTACTTATTAGTCAAATAGTTTGGCTAGAGGCTAGATTGTAATTATATTGGGCACCCTCCTTTGGTACTCAATAATAATTAAAAAAACATTGTTTCAGGTATGGTGAAAGTACTTTTTGGGCATGACATAAAATACAGATGGGTGGAAGCATACTTTCCTTTTACCCATCCATCGTGGGAGTTAGAGATTTATTATGAAAATAATTGGATGGAGGTTCTAGGATGTGGCATAATGAGAAACGAAATCTTGGCAAATGCTGGCCCAAACAACAGTATAGCTTATGCATTTGGCTTGGGCTTAGAAAGGCTTGCAATGGCATTGTACAAAATCCCAGATATAAGATTAATGTGGAGTACGGATTCTGGGTTTTTGAGCCAGTTTCAGAATAATGATCTTAATGCTAGTATTGAATATAAGCCAGTGTCGATTTATCCCCAATGCACTAATGATTTGTCTTTCTGGTTGCCACCATCTTTAACCATAGATACTTTTATGAGCAATGATTTTTATGATCTAGTCAGAGATATTGGAGGGGATATTGTTGAACAGGTTTGTAATTTTTTCATCTCATCTCACCTGGTGTACCCCTTAAACGCTTACTCTGAGCAAAGCAAAAATGGACCCAAAAGCTCTTGCTTTAAAGTCACAAATTCAGTCACAACACAGTCAGGCTGTGAATAAATACACGAAATGATGAAATGAGCTCTAAACCAATGCAGTTAAGGTTCATTTTACTTTGACGCTTGGCGTGTTGAGCTGTTACGTCGATCAATCGTATTTGCAATGTTAAAACTCAGAGTAAGCGTTCAGTTTCTACTGTGACATGGAAGTCATCAATATTATTGATTAATGCAAGATTGAATTCATATCAGAGGCGATACATATTAGTGCAGTTTGTTTTGGTTGAGGCATAAGAGTACTACTTACCCTAGTTATAGTAAATCAATGCTTATTTTTGTTATATGAACTACTCATCCAGCACTCTACAGTCCACAGCACTGGTATATTGTTTTTACCACACTAATGTCTTTAACTTTTTAAGAAATGTAATATCACTTGCTTTAACGGTGAAGGAAAACAACGCGAGGAAATTGAGAGTTCTCAAAGATATGTAATACCTATCTGCCTATCCGCACTTGGACAGAAGTGATGATAATGGTGAATATTTGTGTTTGTCTAAAGTTTAGACAAACACAAATATTCACCATTAGACTCTAAACTAATATTATAAAGAGGAAAGATTTGTTTGTTTGTAAATAAACTAAAAAACTACTGGACCGATTTTAAAAATTCTTTCACCTATAGAAAGCTACTTTATCAGCGAGTAACATAGGCTGCATTTAATTTTAAAATAAATTGCAATAATGTGAATAAAGTCGGAAAAATTCACCTAATTTAACTTTTTACGTTAAACCTCTATTCATCTATTAATTCAGACGGTCTTTTATGTCATATTCGTCAAGACACTTTTATGTCATAATATTTGTCAAGACAAACATAATAAATACAAGAGAACTTACTTTGTTGTGTCATGGGAACTTACTAACATTTTTTTAAACATTTTAGTATCTAACTGTTGTAGACAGACTGCAAAATGCCTAAAAGAGTCAGGTCTCAACTTAGTTGTTAGTTCTAAACATAGTTCCCAGGCGAGTGCAGCGAAAATACGTCGTATTGGAGACTCAAGTGCCAAGCGTTCACAGCGGTTTGCCAAATTTGAGAACGTATGGTGGAGTTGTTCGTCTCAGTGCCGACTGACCATTATTGGGTATGGATTATTTTGATCAAGTGCTACCCGTGCGAAGCTGGGGCGGACCGCTAGTAACTTATATGTACCATCATGAGTTGTTCACATTTACCCCATTGAGCTGAAACTTTGTACAGTAAATTTTTGGGACTCGCGGGCGGGTTTCTGACATGTACCATCAATTTTCGCATTAAAATCTACTCTAAATTGTTCAAACACCGCTCATGAGGTTGCAGTTGATGAATGGAGGGTGAAAACATACATAACAGAAATCTATAACACCTTCACGGTTTACAGACACATTTTCGTATTTTTTTTATGGTTTAGGGATGTTTATTAAAAGAAAACTTTTGTTCCAGGTTAAACTAAAAGATAAATTCGTCCATCCAAAGTCAAAGAAACACAGCCTGTGTTACAGCATCGTCTACCGTCACCTGGAACGCACGCTGACTCAGGCGGAGGTCAACAAAATACACGACGCGATTGCTGGCGCGGCCGTCGACGCGTTCGGTGTAGTCATCAGATAGTTTATATTTATATAGTTAATTAAAGGAATGTTACTTAATAGTGTAGTTATTATTTACTTTTATACTTGATTGCTACACGGTGTTACGATCGCAATCACCTCTGATTGATTAACACTCGTCCTCTCGTCAATCATTGTTACAATATCAATTATTGTGATTGGCTTGCCTAAAATACATTATCGTGTGCATTCATTTGCTGGACATAGGCCTTTTCGAGAGTGAGCCACCAAACACGGTCCTCCGGCTTCCATCGAAGCACGAATACCATTACACATCATTACGCTGTACAGCGCACCGAACAAACGTCTCCATACTCAAAGAGCTTAATATAACTTAAAGGCTTTCGTCGCTTGTTCAACTGCGAATCCTTAAGTTCTTTGGGCATATAACAAGAAAGACTGGTACGATAGAACACCTCGTCGTACAAGGTCGAGTTCAAGGCACACGTCCACGTGGTCGTTCCCCTACTAGGTGGACGGACTCAATCCGTTCTGCCACAAATTTATCCGTCTCCGAGTGTTCCCAAGATGCCGCCAACAGAAGTCGATGGAAGGAGATCGCAAGAGCTGCTGTGAAGGCCCAATCATAGCCAAGATCACTCTGCCAAGAGTGAACGAATGAGAAGAAGGTTAATTTAGCACCGTGTGGCGAAATTCGGAATCTATGGGTGGCGTTAAATGAGACACACTTCAGTGTAAGAGCGACTTGATCCCGATATGTAGTATGTACCACGGATGTCGCATTCGCCATTAAAGGTCAGGCTGTTGACAGTACAGAATTTCCGTGGGGTAGGTATGGTGCCCAAAAATTGGCTTTCAATAAAGAAATAGTGCCTATAGTGGGCGATTTTCTTCCCGTTCGATTGCGAGTCGCGACTAACTACGATTTGTATGGAACTGTCAAGCGCTGAAAGCTAGTGTACGGTCAATGTGGTAGCTAGGGTTGTCGTGATCGAATACGTATAAAAACTCCCACTCGGCCTGCATATTTCACACCCACGATTAAATTTTCGATTCGCAACTAACGTTGAATGATTTGCCGTCCATGGCCAGAATTAGGGTGCCTTTCGATCCGACATGTGCTACATGGCTAAGCTACGCAGTGGCGAGCAGTTCATAGAGGCTTAAAAGCACTGCTTACCCTAATGGAAATAGGTCAATACTCATTTTCCATTATAACAGTCAGTTAATAGGTATTTTGACTTAGTAATGTCTACCTTAGCTTCATGCCCTGTGTACGCCACTGAAGCTGCGGTCCTAAGTCAAACCATAGGAACGCTTGATATTCATGGCTTATTTAGATGTTAGATCAAGCGCTCCAATTAGTAGTCTTGACACACATCCGTAGCTCAGCAATGTGTCACATCTCTGGTGGAAAGGCACCTTGGGCCCACTGAAGACCCTGCAGTAATGTGTGACCTTCCTTTATTGTTTGTAGCGTGATGGCGATGATAAAATAAAACAACGAATTGAAACAAATCCTTAATTTTTATTAAATAATAATTAACACAATTCTCCTTAAAGAATAACCTGCTCAATGTAGGTATTCTGTCTAATTAAATAAAATAATGTGTTGGTGAACCATCGACTATAATAATAGGATGTAGTGATGATGATGATGATGATGATGACACAAGCGATGAAATACCACCACCACCACTACAGCCTATTAACGTCCCACAGCTGGGCACAGGCCTCCACTCTCATAGGAGAGAGGGAATTAGAGCTTAGACCCACCACGCTGCTCCAATGCGGGTTGGCGAGCTTTAACGACTATTATCATGTTTATTTATTTATTTATTTATTTATTTATTTATTTATTGAAATGCCAACAAATATTGTACAAACAATTAATAATTTTAAAGTAATACAATAGTCTTATTCTAACACAATACATAATTACAGGCATATACGGCATTAATAATTATCCGGTCAATATGTTAGTGATAATAACCGGGACCGAAGGCTTAACGTGCTCTCCGAGGCACGGGGGTGAAACACCGCCAACTTCCAACTCCGGGCTGGCACTGAGAATTTCTTAATTGAAAAACCCAATACCTAACAATTTTTATGCCCGACCGGGAATCGAACCCAGGACCTCGTGATCCGCAGTCGACTACGCTAACCACTAGACCAACAATACTGAGGTCGTAAAATACAAAAGGCATAGGTATCTTAAAACTACTCGGTGAACAAAGTTGTCCTACTGGCCGCAATTACACTTCTGAGTTTGTACGTAGATTTACAAGTAAAACTTACAAACCTACTTACATATCTAACATATTTTGCAAACGATACGCGAATTACTGTTTCATTTACTTAAGTTACTCATGTAAGCGACTTACGTGAGTTCAAGTGTATTTGCGGCCTTTTGAATGGCAAATAGTCAACCCGGGTCCCACATGTGGACCCGACTATAAAATATGTAGTTGTAAAACATAGAAATTCTATAGTCTATTGAGCTGACCAGTGACAACACTAGTCTCTATGGGTCAACAATGCACCATGAATGGTTATAGTTAACGTTAAATTTGACCTCCTAAGAAACACTTCGGGTGTGCAAATCAGTGTTCTACTAAACAGTAGAACACTACTTATACTACTAAAATTAAATATTAGTAGTACACTAGTAATTTTGGTAAATCCCAAAAGACTTATACTGAACTAAATAATTATGGATGTAGGAATTCTGACTTGTGCTACTCTTTTTGTTCGCTTTTTAGTGGTGAAATTTAACGATAATCATTACCAACGTTGGTGCAAATTTATACAATCGACCCTGATCTAGCCACAAGGCTTCCAAATAATATTCAACTTATTTACAGACATGAAAATGGCATTAGTAGCATCTTGTGAAACAAGGCAGTACCTATTTACACATAAATTATTAATAATGTACCCAATAGGACTAATATAACTTAATATCACAGTTTCCGCAAAGGACTTAATACTACAAGTAGACTTAATCTTACTAAGTAAAAATGTGATTTTGAGAAAATTTTCCATCAAAATGCCCCCACCAACAACAACAAGCCCCCATTTCTGAATAATTTTTACATCTTCAAATTTATACATACCTACCTACTTTTTTAGCATCTAGACGAAGTATTTCTAATTATTTAGTGGTAACAAAAATACTGTCTTGTATTAAAAATAGTTCTTTTTTTTAATGTAATAGCAATGTGTGTTGCTATGGCTAGCGATACCATTACATACAGGTCACCACGCGGCCATTTTTATACAAATGATGACGTCACAGAAACATAGTCTATTGAAACAAGAAGGTATCGTGGCTTTCTACGGCGCAACCAGAAACTGTACACGAAAATTTCTCCAACACACAAAAAACCGCTCAAATTATTCCACATTCTAGAAATTAAATCCATCATCATCTCTTTATACTGTAAGTAGTGGTTATTTGTTTTTGAATTAATTCACGATCACTATTCACTAGCATTAAACACCTAGGATACAATCCTCCTCAGACGATTCTTGGTTATTATCACCGAAACCTAATGTTTCAAAAACTACTGGCTCTAATTGGGCTGTTGGATTAACATGATCATAGGCTTCATCAGGTATATTTTTAGGAGGATCGTCAACCGGGTTTTCATCATCTATTATCATTTCTTCAGCATCACCACTGACCATTTCTGTATCCTGCTTTTCTCCTTGGTCATCAGTGTTTCGGTTCAGTTGGTCGGTAGATTCAGCGGGTTCTTGAGCTGAGTCTTTCATCCGTTTCGCCTTAAACGCCAACGGTTCATCATCAGAATCCGAATCGTGATCAGATTTTGTCTTTTCGTGTATGGCTTCCGAGTTAGCATCTGCAGTAGTTCTGTCTGTTTGTTCAGTATCTGAATCTAAATCTATGCTCGCTACACATTCCATTGATTGTTTTCTTTTACGTTTAAGCTGTATTATTCGAATCATCTTTTTCTTTTTTACGTTCAATGAGGGAATAGTATCAGTCTTGACCGTTTGTAATAACATTGATTTACCACGTCGTAACAAAGATGGACGGGTTGAGAATAATTTTACTGGTACGACACGGTCCTTACCTTGTCCCGCAGTTGACTGAGGTTCAAGTGTTTGAGCATTTTGCTCCTCGATACTTATTGCTTCATCTTCTTCAGGATCATCAGTTAAATCTATCACAGACTTTGACATTGTGAATTGTTTATTTGATTTCTCCCCTTGCATTTGTTTTTTAATCACTAAATTAATAGGCACTACTACGCCAGTTTCGATATCCATTTTGAAAAACTGTGCGTTATTCTCTGAAGCATATCTCAACTCCGTATACGAGAAAACTATGCACAATTCTGGACATCTACTTAAAGCAGTTTTCACAACAGGATTATTAAATAGAGGATTATTCATAAACTTTGCATTATGTTGATTAGCTATTTGCGATTGCAATCCTTGTATCAAAGGTGGTGAACATACAACGGGCTGCTGCTTAGTAGGACTTGTAAGATGAGTATCTTCTGCAGAAATACCAGACATTTCCATTAAATCTGATAATATAGTTTTCTTGTTCGTGTCAGAATCATCTATTAAATCAACTGCGTTAGCATTGTTTTTATCAAGCATACAACTATCCTCTTTCTTACCATCACAATCCCCTTCCTTAGTTTTATCCTTCCTTATTATATCTTTTTCCATATCATCAGCATTGTCTATTAGTTGTTCATTACACGTTAACGATGTTACGCCGATTGCAGCTACGTTCTCTATTTCTTTACCGACTGACTTTAATTCAGATTCATTAAGTTTCTCTATGGTAATATTAGTCTGATCATTCGAATTACTTTTATTCAACTCATGCCTATGGGAGGATGCAATGTTGCCAGCTTCGTCAAGTTGTTTCTGAATTGAAGCCATGAGAGTTGGCAAATATGCTAACTGACTAGAGTCTAGCTCAACACCAGGGTCAATAGAAAGAGCTAATTCTTTGTTAGGCAAGAGAACAATTCGTACTCCATCTGGTAAAGCCACTACTGGCGGGGTTTCTTGGCTTGCACTGACCACTGGATTGTCGTCCAGTTTAGGCTGATTTTTCAATTGAGGTTTTTCAAAGGAGCACAGTAATATTTTATTTTTTCCTAAACATATGGGCGTTCGATTGCTTTTTGATTTATCGTTAGTTAAAAATAAAATTTTGTCTAATGGGTCACCTTTTTCTTCCAATAATACTTTTGAACTACCACGATTTAACGGGGAAAGAGTCCGTATAAGCTTTCTAGGAGGGATTTTTGGAAGGTCTTTATCAAAAAGCAATGCTGCAAGCTGACTTTGATTCTTGCGTATATTTGAGAATTCTTTTAATGAAGAATTCCTTGCAACATTACTTCCTGTTAACGGATAAATTATTTTATTTTTATTTATACCTGAAGGCATTAATTTCGAAATAATATCAAGTGAATTAGATTTTTTTAATTTACCGGATGGATCATTTATATCTGAAACCAAACGTATTTTTATGGGACTCACAGTAGGTGAACTACTTTCCTTAAATGAGAAAGTTGAATTTCTTCTATTTAACACTATTCGATTTGTTGCAGGAATTAAATTACAAGAATTACTTTCGTTGAAAGATAAAGTTGAAGCATTTTCATCAGAAGCATTTTGTGAAGTACAAGGTAAAGTTTGGTTTTTGTTATTTTTATCCAAAACCATTAAATTTACACAAGTCTGAGTTTGGCCATTAGCTTGAGAGTCATGAGGTCCATATGTCACTTTTACCGTCGATACGGAAGAATTATTGCTATCAAAAAATTTAGAGCTCGTATTGAATTGTGCTAAATTAGCCGCAAAACCAGTCTCAAAATCTGCATCAAAATCAGTGTTTATGCCGATCGAAACCTTAAGCGGAGTCTCTTTTGAGCTTGCTTTTGGCCTTAGTTGCACTTGTGTTGAGCTTTCGGAAGGGGACTGTGAAAAATTAATTTTTATCTTCTTTTTGACATGGTCTATTTCAGCCTGGGACATTTTACTCCGTGCTTGTTCTCTGTTTACATTTATTTCAAACATTTTTTCTACGAGCTCTTGTCTACAACAGCAATTACACAAAGGTCTTGGACATTTATGTCTTGTTACCGCTCTATTGCCTATGCCTAGTTGTATTAATTTTTCTCGTGCCCAACAGCAGTATCGATTTCTTTTCGCGCGTATTTTATTCATGGCATCTCTTTGGGTTTTTATAAAATGGTCTTTGTTTCTATTTTTTATTTTATTTGTAATCTGATTTGGTACAGATTTGAGGTTAGTGTAAACCTCAGACGTTTTATTCATTTTCACTTCATTGGCACTTACGTCTTCGGTTGACGCAGACCTACTTTTCTTTTCTTCTAGTTCTCTCAAGGCTTTTTTTCTTAGCGCCTTTTTATACGCCTTCGACTTTCTAAACGAATTATCATCTCCTTTACAGAGATTTATTATTTTATCAACAGTATCAGATGTTAAAAGTCGATCTTGGGGAATAATCATTTTTTTAGGGGCTGGATTCCATGATACTTCAACACGATTTAAACGTGCTGGTTTTTTGGGTTCTTTAACAACTTTTTGCTGTTGATTATTGATTCGATTAAGTGAATTTCCTTTAGACACGGCACCGCTGGTATTTGAGTCTAAAGATAAAGCTTTTTGTGCAGCATCAATTATATCATTCTGGCACCTAACATCAGAAGTTAAATTCGTTTTGCTTAAAATACTTGAGGCTTCACAATTTATATCACTAAATGTAGATAATGCAGTTGATTCTATGCCTTTCTTAATTATATCTTCATTACTTTGGAGTATTTTATTGGTTGGTGAAGCAATGTCTGAGCCTTGTTGTACTGTAACAATGTTTACGGGCACCTTGGTAGTATTTGTTACTTGTATAGGAGATACTTCTGCAGTAAGCAGCCTTTCGTTTAGACGACGTATTTGAGCTATATCTGGCAAATTTATTACTTTATTTCTTTCACTCGGATAGCTATCTATCGCGGCTGAGTGAACTGCAAAATTATTTGCTAAAGAAGAATTCGGTGGTGGGATTGAGCCTAGAACATCATTATCCGATGGCACTTCAACTCTTTGTGTGTTCTGGACCATACCACGGTCTTCATTACTAACATCAGAGCCTAAAATATCACTTATAACATTGTCTACTAAATTTTGTAACGGAAACTTTGTAGGAAACTCAGCTGTGCCTACAGCGTTTCTTTCCAGAACATTTGTTTTATTTTCTATCGGCTTGGTTCTAGTCAAATATAAAGTATTATTAACAAGTTTGGTCTCGAAAGATTTGTGTAGATCAATCGTTAGAGGCTTACATTCTTTAAGTTGGCGCCTATTCCGTTCATAGCTGTAAAATCCAGCTGATAGTCTTTTTAATCTCGTATTAAAGTCGGGATTTTTGCACAGCTGTATAGGGTTGTAGGATAATTTTTGAAGTTTGTTCAATAACCAACTCGAAGGACTGACAGTCTCGGGGAGTACATCAATTTCTGAATGATATTCTGATGTGTCACTAAACGCATCACTGTCAGGTGTTGGTGGACGTTCTTGAGATATTTCTTCCATTTTGACAGAATTTTTATCAACTGGCTTACTTTCATGATCCGCATTTTCAATAACTCTTTTGTCTTTTACCGTGCTATAATCAATAAAGCGAAAAACATCCATGTCATCAAGTTTTTTTGTGTACACAACCGGAGTTAGCAGAAGCTTTAAATCAATTGTTGGCGATTTAGCACAATCACTCTCGTCGGTTTTTTCAATTTTTATTTCCACATTTGGCTTTTCATCTGAAACAAATGTAACTAATAAATTCAACTTTTAGTAACATCATTTAGTTATAGTATGCAGTAATTGCTTTGGATTTCATACTGATATTATGAATGCCAAAGTATGTCTCTCTGTCTACCTGCTACGCTTTAACAATCCATCTATCCAACCTATCTTGACGAAAGGTATCTACAGATATAGGTAAGGGCTAAGGACATAGAGCCTATTCACACAGTGTATTTTATATGACTCGCTAGGAGTCGCTTGTTAATACATAAATAAATATAATACAAATATTAACCTGAAACGCTTTCAATCTTTTTTGAAGTACCTACAGAATACATGGAGGAAGTCATAAAGAATATAATATTTGACATTTACCTTTCATGTGATCTTCTTCTTCAACATACTCGATCCCATCATCTTCTAATTCGATTCCTTCGAATATATTAACATCGTTTGGCACTGCACTGATGGTATCCAAACTATTCTCATCTTTAATATTATTATTTCTGGAACTTAATTCCTCATCTAT
The DNA here is from genome assembly GCA_963932025.1 of Erebia epiphron. NCBI lineage: Eukaryota > Metazoa > Arthropoda > Insecta > Lepidoptera > Nymphalidae > Erebia > Erebia epiphron. Next base: position 6,647,990 of record OZ009948.1, read on the forward strand.
AATATTTTGTACTAATGTATCCGGATTCTGCAAGGCATCTTGCGTGAGTAATGTTTTGTCTATGCATTGTGGTACATTGAATAAATTCTTCGTTGAAAAATTTTCAGCGACACTCTCTAATATACCATTAATCTCATTGCTGACAGCATTATCCATGGGGTCGTTACTTAGAATAGCAGCACTAGATACGTTTGATATTCGAGGCATTAATGATCCATCAAATTCACTGGAAATACTTGATATTGAAGTACTTGCTACTATTTTTGGCATAAGCATTTCATATGTACCATCTTGAATTTCGGCTGTGTCAATACTTTGCATGTTTACATCTTCGCGTTCATTTTTTATCGTCATAACATTATTAAGCTGTATGGAATCGACCGGACTGGTATTTTCATTTACAATAGAAATGTCTTCTTCGTTATTGATATCAGTTGACCTGTGTTCCTTCCCGATCTGTTCAATACTATTGTTTGAACTCCTTTCGGTTTCTGCATTTGGATTTGTTTCTAAAGGTATGTTCACAGATTCTAGTATACTTACGTCATCGTCGTCTGATATTTCATCTACTTTCTCAGTTTTCACTACTCCTAAATCGACATTAGTTTTTGGCTCTGTTGAGGTAGAATCTCTTGACGCTTCGGAATCGCTCTCCTGATCCAAATCGATTGTTTCAACCTGTGGTTCGATAACTTCAAGATCAGGCCCGGTTTCTAAAATATAAATAGACTGATTATTAACTTATTAGTATACATTAAATTGTGTGAATTGAGTTAGTTATAACTTGTTGGTACCAACAAATTTAGTACAACTATTTGGAATAAATATAAACGAAAAGCTAAAGTAAGCGTTTTAATAAGTAATTTAAATATGATTTACCTGTTCGGAAAATGCGCCTTTTAGCCAACTGCAAACGTTCCTGAAACAGTGCCAAAGTAAAGATTTAAAAATTGTGTATTTTATTTCCCATTTATTGTTACGTGACTATTATATTGTCTGGAAGAGAGATAAGGCCGCCTGTTCTGTACTTGTGTTCTGTACTGTGTGTCCTTGTCATCAGATTATTATTATTATGTATTTGAGTTGCCTCTTTTCTTTTTTGACGTACAGTAAAGCATATTTAACTTTTACTTTACACACGTCATGATATTTAGCAGAACCGGCCATGTAGAGTCGGGCTTTTTAATATTCAACTAGCTGATGCCCGCGACTTTGTCCTCATGGAATAAGTTTTTGTAATTTCCGCGGTAACTCCTTAATTTTCCAGGATAAAAAGTAGCCTATGTCACTCTCCAGATGCTCAACTATACCCACGCAAAAAATCACGTCGAAACGTTGCTCTGTTGTGGCGTGATTGAAGCACAAACCAACACACTTTCGTATTATGTAGTTAGTATGATTTACTTGATCACATTACACGTGACATGGGCTAGCGCACAGGCTAAATGTATCTATTCAAACCCCAAGGCTTCATTTTTGCGCACAGATTTGGCGTTTCGTCCGGCTGCCTATTTCCGTAGTTAGTGAACTGGGCTTTTTTTAACTGACTTCAAAAAGCAAAAGCTGTTCTTTATAAGAGCCGCATGCATGCATGTATGTTTCTTTTTCGGAAACTAATTATATATGAACCGATTTTGTTGATTTTTTCACTACCATTAACTATGTACTTTCGGAAAGGATTTAGTATATAATATATCGTTGTTTTTCTATCAGTTCTGATTTTTAGACCGGTTATGTTGAAAGTCAAGTGTAAAGAAACTCACGAAGTCTTCAGGCAGTGCCACCTTCTTCTGTTGAATTAACTCCTCCCACGTGGGAAAACATTCAGTAGTGATGTACTTGAATCTAAAATGAAAAAAATATATATTATTTTAAATACAATTCCCGTTACTACGTATAGACAACTAATAAACGAATCTCGCGAAAAAATCTTCGGTTATACTATGAAAACAATAATAAAAAATACCCCGCCGAGTTTGTTTTTCTTTCGGGCTCTTTTCAGACTAAGGCGCGTTTGGAATCCACGTTATCACCATCACATCTTATACTTTGTACAACGAAATTCATAAAGTGTACTGTGTAGGTATAAACTATAGGGGGAGGAAAAAAGAATCCCTCCGCACTTCTGCCTGTCGGCAGGGCGTGTCCGGCTTGCAAGGACTCAACCTCTCCCACGTCCAGGTCAGCACGGAACCACTTAGCATTACTTCGTGCTGACCGTTGCACTAGGGATATTTTTGAAGTGAAACCGACTTCTTTAGACGCGTTGAGCACTTTTTGGTAGGGGTAAAATTGTGGATTCGCGTGACCGTGAGCGACATGCTCGCGAAGACCGACATGCTCGCAAACAGGTCTTAAATATAAATATACTACATTCGAAATTAAACTTTAATGCCTTAGTGTTACGGTTTATATTTAATTTTTAATTAAAAAAGGAAATTAAATGAAAAATTAATATTCGTTTTCACTTCTATCGGCAGTCCCTATGACTACCAATTTTTTTTTTTTAATTATTTAACTGGTTTAACGGCAAGTACTAGGGATACTGAACTCGTGCTTACAGTTTAACTATCTCCATCTCCAGGCTAGTTGGTTTGAACTCGTTCGCCGCAGCCAACTGACGCTGGCTCCCTCTGTAGTTGAACCAAAACTGGTAGAACTTTTCGCGCACCGTCTCTTTCAACTGGTACCAGCGTCGCTGCAGCAGCATCGGCGAACATTGCCGTACTCTGGAAATATCACCTTCTGTTTTCTATGACCATGCTTAGCATGCGCACAACGAGATGTCACGCTACGTGAGAGAGAAATGTGTAAAGGGGTTGTTTCATCTTGGGCCAGGTACTTGTACAGTATTCCAAAAAATAGTATAAAATCATAGAAAACAAAATAAAATATGCTTTTTTGCAGTTTGACAGTGATTAAGAGGTACAAAAATGTTTAATTAGTTACATTTGTAGAATAGCAACTCTCGCAGCGCATCCATCTTTTTTGTTGTCTATGTTTGTAATGACGTTACGTATGTCATTTCTATTGTCAAACGTCGAAACAACATAAACGAGAATACATAAACCTATCTCATTATTATTAATTATTCCGTCAACTTGTAAAATAAAATCTATCGATCGACTCGCTGACTGCTGTTGGATATTTTAAGGTTTATTCTCATTTCTCAGATTATTTTTATGTCAAATATCATCATGACACGTGTAATATACGTCAATGTAAAAATGGACGCATGTTATTGCGCTTTTATTTTGCTAAATAATTTCGCATTGTACCTCGTAAATTAAACTTTTTAGTAAGAAATAAAAAAAAAATGTTTGTATTTAATGACCCCGAACATTTTAAAATACCGTACAAATACCTGGCCCACGCTCCATATAAATTTCAATTTGTAACAACCCCTTTCTCGTTTATTCTTGCATGCACAAAATCCGATCTCTATCGCTCTTTGCGTCGTATTCCTCATTACTTAGGGTCATGACCCCTTTCCACTAATCACATAATGGTAGGAAGCTGGCTCACCTGTCCACGTTGCTCTGCACCATGCCACGGACAGACCAAGTTGGCGTAACATCGTGAAAGAAAAGATACTTCGTGGCAAGGATCACGACAATCAACAATGAGGATGACGAAGTATAGACGAGGAGGCAGGCTTAGCATGCGCACAACGAGATAACACGCGACGTGAGAGAGAAATTATCTCGTTTACCCTAACAAAATCCGATCTATCTCTCTCGATCTTTGCGTCGTATTCCTCATTACTGAGGCCTGAGGGTCGTAAACGCATTATTATCCCAAGAAAACTCCTGCCAGTCCCATAATCACATAATGGCAGGAGTTTTCTTGGGATAATAATGCGGTGAGTTACCACGTTCTTCCGCAAACGACTTGACTAAGAATATTTAACTCTTTCTCTTGTAACAATTATTATCAGATGTTTGTTAGTGATAATAATCGGAACCGACGACTTAACGTGCTCTCCGAGGCACGGAGGAAACGAAAAGGTTAAATTCGGACTGTTCAAATCGGGCACCCATGCAGTTACCAACTTGGGTCATCGACTGATATGCGTTGTTGCAACTAGGCCACTCGTCCTCCAAACTGACGTTACGCCTCGCAAACTCTACATCTCTTATCTGGCTCGTTGGCCAAAATTGGAACAAATTTTTATCCCTATTTAGTTTTAGGTACTTCTTTAATTAAAAAAGTTACGCAGAAGGAAACAAAAGTCTTGGTAGGGGTTGTCTGGTCCAGACTCCAGAGGTGTCAAATATGGTACTTTAGCTTTGGTTTTAATTTCATTTTTAATGATTGATATAGAATTTTAGTAACTTTTAAAATTAACTAGCGACGCTGTCACCGGGTCAGATAAGTTTGTGGGACTATAACATGTCAGATAAGTTTGTGGGACTATAACATGTCAGATAAGTTTGTGGGACTATAACATGTCACATAAGTTTGTGGGACTATAACATATTTGCTCAACTCTCTGCTCTGGTAACAGCACTCGTGCTTTAAAAAGTGTATTTCGTATATACTCACTTCCCATTATAGTATGTGGTGGCTTCGAACCAGGCTTTCGTAAGTTTATCGCCTTCGAGACGCTCCAAGTCGAAGACCACCACTGTAGCGAACAGGTCTTCCAGGATCTTGGGCGACTCCTCGGCATCTGGATCTTGTAGCTCCTATATGACATGGATTTAGGCTAGATTTACATTCAGATTCCAGACTAATGTTATAAACTAGAATCTAGATTATGCCCGCGACTTCGTCGGCGTGGATTGAGAATTTTTGATTCCCGGGGGAACTCTTTAATTTTCAGAGATAAAAAGTAGCCTATTCCTTTCCCGGGATACAAACCATCTCTATGCCAAATTTTATCAAAATCGGTTGAACAGATGGGGCGTGAAAGCGTAGCAGACAGACAGACAGACACACTTTCACATTTATAATAGGTATATTATGGATAGTATGGATACGAATGTGTGTCTAGTGTGTGTGTGTGTGTGCTTTTACGGTCCATCTGTCAACTGATTTTGATGAAATTTGTTACAGAGACAAGTTGCTTAAAAAGTAATTCAAAAGACTAATTTCATAAATCATAATATTATGCAAATATGAAAGTTATCCGTAATTCATAAAACCCGCAAGCATAGCTAGATTATTGACAAACAAATTTCAATCCTTATGTTCTGCGTCATAACGTCTAATTTCTCATGAACCAGTTTCATAAAAGTACCCAGACTAAAACGCTATAGGTACCTAACCTAGATACAAAAACAGATTTCAGTATTTATTACCTTTCCGATAACGTCTATTTTCTCGTGTACCAGCACGAGGTCGAACAGCAACCAATCAGTAACGGTCAGCTGCGCGATTTTGGTGATATTGGCAATCTTGTCCTCTGCCGTGAACAGTCTTCGCAGCTTCTTCATTGTCAACGTACGCATCCGATTCCTAAAGTGATAAGACAACCCTATTAAATCAAATCAAATGGGTATTAATTTAAGTATTCAATTTTGGTACACTGGTAGGTACACATATTGACGTCAATTACCTACTTACATAATTATAAAACACTAGCTAATGCCCGCGACTTTGTACGCGTGGATCGAGGTTTTGTCCAGACTATAATCTATCTCTGTGCCAAATTTCAGCCAGATCCGTTCAGCCGTTGGGACGTGATTGAGTAACAAACATCCATCCATATATCCATCCATCCATACATCCATCCATCCATACATCCATCCATCCAAACTTTCGCATTTATAATATTTATTATTTATTTGATGATGGTGATAATTAGTTACGGTATCTTTTAACTAAAGCTAAGAGGGTTCCATTTATGTAGAGTTTTCATTTGTGCGGTTATGCCGTATTCGACTGCAGCCGTTTTCGGGCACCGACTATTGTAAACTACAGGCCGAGTGGGAGTAGTTTACGCATTCGATCGCGTTAAACTTAACTGCCATTTATATGGAACTAGCTGATACCCGCGACTTTGTCCGCGTGGATTGAGGTTATTTGGTTCCCGCGGGAACTCCTTAATTTTCCGGGAGAAAAACTAGCCTTTGTGTTATTCGAGACTATAATCTATTTCTGTGCCAAATTTCATCCAGATCCGTTCAGCCGTTCTGGCGTGTTGAGTAACAAACAAACCATCCATCCAAACATTGGCATTTATAATATGAGTATTTGATAGAGCGCTAGCTGTCAATCGCTTGACAATTCCATACAAATTATTGTTAACGTTGTCGCAATCGAATGGAATCATAATCTCCCAGGCTAGGCACTCTATTCACTCTACTCACTTAAGTTGGCCGCATTCGATCGCATTTCGCCACTCGTTGGTGACCAACCGTATAAAAAATGTTACGGTTGGACGTAGGTATTTGTAATTAGTAATTACCGACGAAAACCGAATGCGTCGACCCCATTCACCGTAAACATGGCATTGTGTAAAACCAGCATCAATCATTTTACTTACTGAACTTTTTTTTACATTTAAAGTCCAATTTTCACAATAATGCCCCCAAAAGTACCAAATTTTTTAAGTAATAAAGGAAGCTTAGGAACTCCAAAAGTTTTTGAAATTAGTCGGAAGTGACGTAGACAGGTCTAAGTATTTTTAATCTTAAGTTGAAAATTCGTCTCTACTTCTGTCAAACGTAAACTTTTCACTTTCGACCAAAATTTTTCCGACTTGGGTTAATGTTATGATGGAAATTATTTTATGCAAAGTAGCACACTTCATAGCAAGCATGTTTATAAAAAAAAATCGGTAATAGATACTAAATAAAAAGAAAAAAATTTTAACACTCACTCAGTCAGAAATCGCACGAAAAACCTTAAAAAAATTATAACTCGTAAACCACTAAAAATCGCTGTACACAGATAGGGTATTTTCTGATAGGTCTAGAGGTACGAGCAATCTAAATATTTTTTTAGCCGTCACTATTTGAGCCACCCTGTATAGCGAGCAAACGAGCAGGCGGGTCACCTGATGGTAAGTGATTACCGCCGCCCATGAACATTTGCAGCACCAGAGGAACCGCCAATGCGTTCCTGGCTTTTGAGATATTTGTTTATCGGCCCTTAGAAGAGCCCCATATTACAATCATGAGGGAACACAGAACGCTAGAACGATTACAGCCAATAATGGCAGGAAATCGCAGGTCAAATGGATCAAAGTCATTAAACTTACCAAAGCAATTTACAATCGCAGCCACTTTGCTTCTTCAATTCTTCCCAGATTTCTTCAGTAGGTGTCTGGTTGTTATGCATTAATCGAGCGATGGCCCGAATCAGTCTCCTTTTAAACTTATCCAGTTCACTGCCCTTTTGTTTAGTTGTTGTTTTCGTGATCTCTGCCATTTCATCTTCTTGCTCTCCGTCTTTATCCTGATTATCATGTGCGATTTCATTTTGCTCTATCTCTCTAGTCAGCTCTATCGATGCTGCTTCGAAATTATCATCGTACGTCACACCGGCATCGATGGAGTTTTGACAAGGTTTTGGGTTGATGTTCTCTTCATCATCATCTAGAAGCGTTACTTCCGTATCTTCGTCCATGATAGTGTTGTTTGACCCGTTCCTTCTTCAAAAACTGTGGCAAAAAATAGGGATCTGTTTTAATAAATTGTGAATTTAAGGAAGCCTTATTATCGAAATACTAAAAAGCAAGTTTTTATCCCTATGATCTCCTGTATTTGCATTATGTTAACACAACCTACTAAGGTAAAAGCACGAATGGCCGACACATTAACGGGCCCGCGAACTTTGCTCTTTAAAAAACATATTAATTGCAATAGAACAGCAACAGTAATTTATATTATGATATATCAGATAATACTTTTCTATTGTAAAAACATTGATATTCAACAGTTTTCTAAACCAAATTTCAATTTTAATGAATCTGGTCCGAATCATCAATAGATGACACCCCAAAAAAGTTAAGTCACTAATAGTTGATAGCCCGCCAACCCACATTGGAGCAGCGTGGTGGGTCTAAGCTCTAATTCCCGCTCTCCTAAGAGAGTGGAGGCCTGTGCCCAGCAGTGGGACGTTAATAGGCTGTAGTGATGAGTTGACACCCCCTTTGCACTAATAGATGACATGCATTCTTCATGCAGTTTTTCGAATAAAAGCTCATTTAGGGATAAAAATAATATTAAAATTCATCACTAAACAAGAATGAGTTCGTATTTTAGGAATCTACTCAATTATAAGGCTACTTTCATACCAAATGCAAAATATTTCTTGGTTTTTTGTCGGTCATATCCCCTGTATTGGATTTATTGTATCTTCGTATACCCCATGACATCCGGAATAGTGAGACAGAGCCATCGACACCGCATTCATCGAAATCTAATGAGTAGTTTAGGAATTATGAATAAATCTATGTGTACTAATATTCTACACACCCACATCAACACAGACACGCACACTAAAGACAATACTGACACTGTAGGGGGTGTCATCTATTAGATACCTCTTGAACAGTTTTGCAATTTTTGGTTGGCTTGACCTAATAGATGACACTGTCTACTATTGGAATGGGTTATTATGAAACTTAGACAGAACTCTATTTAATAGGGAATAGAAACGATTCCAATTCTCAGATTTACAGGAAATTAATTTAGGCTGTAACCCCAATAGCTGACACCCATGTGATCTATTAGATTTTTACTGATTTTAGGTACATAAAGATGACACCCCTTAAAACGGGAGAAATACTCAACAAAATAAAAAATCACACATCTCATTATGTAATTTAGCTTGTATATATTATGTCACCGTAAAATTGTAAAAACCGTTAGATTGTAATCTAACTAGCGAGATTGTAAACTGTCGAAAGATTACAATTTAACGCATAATTTTTCGGTAGATTGTAATCTGCTATATAGGTATATTAACCCGATGGAACCTAATGGTACCTAATGGCACTACCTGATTATTTATGTCGAACCCTAACCTAACCTACAAGAAAGAGACAAGAAAACCTAAATACAAGTAATATTTCAAAAATTGACACTCAGAACATTTAACTGTTCACAATCTGTGAACAGTTTACAATCGATTGAGATAAAAAGCGTTAGATTGCAATATGACGGTTTTCACAATCTTACAGTGACATATATACTTATAACTAACAATAAAAATCAAAGCCAAAAGCTTAAAAAAGTAAATATACAACATTAGTGCCATTACCCTAACATTATACCTACAAATAGATTTATTGGGGTTCACAATTCTTAAGAATCTTACTCGAACTGTATAAGAGAGCCTGATATTTGATTATGATCCACAAAGGAGTGTTTCAAGATGTCCTACATATATTTAAAAAAAAATAAAAACACTAAAAAACACTAAAAACACTAAAAAAAAATGTTTTTAATTTATTACAGAATATAAGATTATGTTTAGCCTTGAGTTAATGTAGTTCTATAATAATAATATATTTTGGAGCCTGTGCGGTGCCAATTATTAGCCACACAAACCGTTTATTCTTCATATTGTGTGTTAAATAAAGTTCACATAATTTTAACTGCTCTGCTTTTAATATTCTTAAAAATAATAAATAGTGCATTAAAGAATAATATTATTATAAGTACCTTTAGTTACTTTAAGTCTGCCAGCAATATAACAAATATTTGTGCAGAAATAAGCCCTACTAATAATATTGTGTCCTCTGTGTATTACACTTAACCTCACTTTTTGCAGTCACATTTCACAATGGAATCTTTTAAACGAACTCTCGTTAGTTTTAAGATACCATTGTTAATTATCACAATCACGTTTTATACTTTGTAAGCATGAAGTTCAGAAGGTGGACTTTGTAGGTACCTATTTTGTATAAATATGTTTGAGTTTGAGTGAAATAAATGACCACTTCAGTACCAGAATGACAGAGTTCCAGAGAGAATTGAAGACTTCTATTCCTGCCACAAGTCTGACTTCAAATTTAAATTCTCAGTTTGGTGCTTTCCGTAATTTCATCCTGCCTACCTTGGAAAACCGGCAGCTGCAGGTTGAGCTCCTGGCTAGGCAGCAGGACGAGCTTGAGATGAGATCCAGGAAGAAAATTCTTTTAGTCCATGGAGTTGCAGAGGTGGAGAAGGAAGATCCTGTCACAACTGTTTCTAAGTTGTTGTCAGAGAAGCTTGGGTTATCACAGCTTTCGCCGGACTCTATTGCTCCCTGTCATCGGTTGGGTCAGCCTAGTGACCACAAGCCCCGTGCGATTTTCGTCAAATTTAAGGAGCTGCACTTAAGGGATAAAGTCTGGTCGGCCAGGACAAAATTGAAGGGCACCGGGGTGACACTATCCCTCCTAAGTAGTCGCCATAAGAAGTTCCTGGCAGCGCGACTTTGATTTGGCGTGACCAGTGCTGGACCAGGGATGGTTACATTATGGTTATCGACTCTGACGGTAAGGGGCTTATCTCAATAAATGTCAGAGCTGAACGCCATCCCGGCTTCTGTACCAGATGTATCTGGGCATCCCGTTGCGCCTGGAACTGCAGCTGTAGCTTCGAAAGACTCCAGAAGTGCCAATCCTCGAGTCAAGAGGGTGATCAAAAAGTAGTGGAAGCTCCGTGTTTTAGTGTCCCTGCTTGTGTGTGTGTGCCGCTGTATTTACCTACTCTTTTTGTTTTATTTTGGATAGTGTTACACTGTTAAAAATTTGCAATTTTTTGAATTAGATCAGTGAATGTAACATAAATAAACTCTTTGCTTGAAGGTATTTTAGAAAGTTTGACAAATGACACATCTCACACGTTTGACAAATGACAATATAAATCACAACTGACAGTGACATTTGGCATTAGACTGTCATATTTTGGCTTGACACTTGACAGCTCATTCAGGAAATCTTGTTGCAAGCGACAACAGGCATATGTTTAATTTGCATCGATATATATGTAGGTACTAGATGGGCCCTTTCTTAAAAAAAGGTTGGGCGACCGACTATGAGAACGCGTTCCTATCCTGTCTTTGTCCCCATCGTAGCGCTGTCACGGTCGCTCGTCGTGTAGATAATTTGTTATTCTTAGGTTAAATCTAAAGTCTTATTAGTTTGGCACTGTACAATTTTTATTATAAGGTGTTTCAAGTCACAATTATACATTTCCAAAAAAACGTTATTTAATCTTCCTATTTAATATTTTTATCCATTGCGCAATCATTTAATTTCCGCGGCAAACTGTATGATATTAAATAGTTTTTTTACTAACTGGCCTTACGGCTTCTATGGCTATGGCCTATATTATCTATGACGGAGTTATACGTTTTCAAGCTTTCATTCAAATGTTGTAAGCAAGTTCCCGCTTTTCAGACTAGATGGCGTTGATGGCGTTGCTAAAAATACGCCCGTCTATGTAAATTGAGGTCGTTGTTAATTTGACTTTGTACTGTGTTATTTTTTGTTATTGTTTGTGGAACGAAGTTCCGTATCGCGCGTTACGAAAGGGGGCTAGACGGAAAAAATTAAGACCAAAAGTTGTAACGACACTTTTTGGTTGCTATGACTACTTGTGTTGTTGACTTCAAGTTGTTGAAAACAATAAGGCGAAATAATTTTAAAGAATTATGTTTTCATTAGTTACATAGGCTAGTTATTCTTTCGATCGGGTGTCTTTTCGATTAATTAGTGAAGGAATTGTTGACCGAGCGAAGCGAAGGTCTCTGAGTCTACTTGAGTGAATTTGCACTTGTCCGTCCGTCCGTCCGTCTATCAGAGCCTTATAACTTCTGAATTACTGAACGTAATTACTTCAATATTTAAATATTATATAGATAAACCGATGGCCTCCAGCTGAATATGGCTATAAAAATCTTTATTTCAGGGGGGCTCTCATAGAAGCGAATATGACGAAAAAATATTTTTATAGCGTTATATAGGGTTGCGGTATATCATTTTAAAGATAATTAGGAATAGAGTCCAAAAATAAATTTTTTTAACCGACTCCCAAAAAAGGAGGAGGTTCTCAATTCGGCGCGTATTTTTTATTTTTTATTTTTTTATTTTTTTTTAATGTATGTTACCGCATATCTCCGTGGTTTCCAAACCGATTTGAAAAAATTTTTTTTCAGTGGTTAGAGGAAGCTCGCGAGATGGTCCCATAAAAAAATCTGACTCCAAATCCTCAATCCTGATGCTGTAGGTATACCAACGACTCAAAACTAGAGAGTTAGGCAGTTTTGATGGTGAATTCATATAGTAGGTATCAAGTCACGTGTAGGTATACGATTCAACTCTGAGTCCCAACTCCTCAACCCTGATGCTGCAGGGTACAGCACTCTAAGCCGTGGGGTATAAGACTACACTAAAAAGTTAAAAATAAAAATTCTCGCGAGTTTACCAAAGATAGGCAAAGTTGACGCGTCAGGGTCGCCCGACTTCAACATAGTGTGTAGAAATCAAAATTATTTTTTACTTTACAGTGGCTTTGGAAGTCGGTTTTTTGGAAAGAATTTTTATTAAATTGACGAAATGGGGGGCTTTCAAAGTGGAGATTTTCTAACGTCCAAAGTTGACCTCAGAACTCTAAATTTTCTGAAATGCTGAGCCTGAAACTTGATCAACTATTTGAATTATATCCTGTACTTGAACAACAAATACTAAAATTAGATAAATATTATATGGAAACGAAATTATTTAATTTTTAATGAGCCTTAGTATTTACAACAGAACTTCACAATGATGTCAATAGATGACGCCGCGAGGTCTGTTCGGGGCGAGCCACTAGTAATAAAATTTACACAGAGAAACACGCGCACGCCGCACGGCTTACAACTTTATAGCAAAAAGTGTCGGTACAACTTTTGGTACTTCGTTCCATCCGGGTGTCGATTGACACCTCTCAAGTTTTTTCTTTCTGTTAGTTTTAATTAACTACACTGGACAGCAAATAAACCGGGCCAGCCGCTACTTTGGAACTCTGATTCGATTTTCTCAAAAAGTATAAAACTTACAATTACTATCAAAAGTATACCAACAGAAAGTGCGTTTCATGATGATTATAATGAATGGAAACACATTGGGATTAATCAATTTACTAAGTGTTTATTAAGGATATTACAAAGAAGTCGTTTTCCAGTCGTGTTAATCGTTAGTAATCATAATTTTATGATTAAGGTACTAACGATTAACAAAAATTAAAGCAGGAAACAAAGAAAAAAATTCAAAAAAGTTTTTGGAGTATTCTGTATTCCCTCATCTTGCTCGGATAACTGCCAGCATCCTCGTTATTATTTAGGCAGGTTTTTTTGCTGTCTAGTGTAGTTAGCGTACTTTTATTTTGTGTTATTTTCGTACAAATATTTAGTACTCTTCATGTCATATTTAATAATCTATTGGGTAGCTGGCGGATAAGGTGGTGTAAGTAATTGATTTTGATTGTTTTATGGACTTTACCTACTACTATGGAGGGTAGAGTAGAAGGAGTGTTATCTCTGTATATAAAAAGTGTCCGTCGAAATGCATTAAATTGGGGGCGCCATCTATCATCAGGGTAAAGTTAAAAGGAAGCGCCAAATATTATTAGTGTAGGTTTAAGAAATAAACAAGGAAAGTGTTAGCATTATTACTGTTTGTCATTATATCTCATGAAATAGGTACTTGGTATAATGTCTGTCAATTTAACTCGTTTCATGTGTTAGAGTTTATGAATAATAAGAGCTCATTTGACTTTAAATTGAATTAAGAAATATAATATCATGACAAAAACGTCATTATACTAAATGTGTCTTCTATAAATAAGATCGTTTGGCGGTACTTGAGTCATTCTTTATCTGTTAGAGAAAGTGTAATTATTATTGTCACCAGTAATTGTTATTGGTGTTTCGGGTTAACTAAATCGCATTATAAGTATTTAACACATGAAATAACTGAACGTGGAATTATACTATACGAAGCATCATCTGTGTGTATTATTAACAAGAGCTTCTTGCCTTCGTGTAACAGCTGTCATTCAATTTAATCTGATACGGACGCCATATTGAAAATAGTTAATATAAATACGAGTGGTTTCACGATGGTAAGCTAGTCTCCTGGCGGCAGACTCAGCGATTATTAAGTAACTACTTTTGTTTTAGATCGCATTTTGATTTAGAGCATAACGATAGCAATCGTGGCCGGATCAAATTAATATTATCTTTAAGTTTAGGTAACTTTTATTTAATTACATTAAATCTCTCGTGGAACCTCTACACGTTTAACCATCTATATAATATATTAAAATTGTCTCATAAATACCTACTTTTGGATTTTCTCTTACAAAAGAAAACATTTATAATTATTTTGTACAACGCTAGATGTTGAAATTTTTTGTAAATAACTAGTTTCTTTAGTCAACAATTACAATAAAATTATATTAAATTTTTTAAACTCAGCATACTTCACTTCATCAACAATTGCTACATTTATACCATACCCTATGTCTACACCAACGCCATTGTGGGAGTTTTTTGAACTGTTATTTATAGCAACCACAGGACACTTTCAACTTTTCTCCCATAAGAGATAACACTCCTTCTACTCTACCCTCCATACCTACTACAAAGTATTTTTCATCCCACCATCTCGGAAAGAGTATTTTTACGCTTCGATATCTGAATGCAAAAGCCGTTATTATCCTCTTTAGGATAAAGTAAATTGAATTTAGAACATCGTGTGCACGTTAGTAAATATCACTCGTCTATGAAGTTTGTGAATTCAAAACATCATTTAAACCTATTTACTTCTACCTCTATGTTGCCGAATTTCCATACAACCGTTTTTAATTTGTTAAAAACTCACACTCGTAACCTTCTTGGTGTACTTTTTTAATTTGCTTTGCGCGCACCATTTTCTTTCACGTCATATTGTTTAAAATTAAAACCTTCAATTAAAAACAAGAAAATTGAAAATAAGGTAAAACCTAAAATGAGTGATTCTGGTGACGAAGAAGTTAATTTGACGCCAACAGAATTGACTGAAACTGTTAAAAATGCGGAAATGAGCTTTCTCCCTCAACAATCACGCGAGAAGTATTTCATTTCCTCGCTGAGGTGGGATGAAAAGTTACGTGTTGCACTCGAGTGAAAAGATTTTTCACCTCGTGCTCTTTTGATTCCCTCGCTGACGCTCAGGATTTAATATTAGTTGTTATACAAGAGTGAAAAGTTGTTTTTTAACCGCGTTTTTTAACAATATTATTTGTTATACAAGAGTGAAAAGTTGTTTTTTAACCGCGTGCTCAATTTTGATGACCGAGCAAGCGAAGGATTCTAAAATTGAATCACGAGCGCAGCGAGTGGTTCAAAAATTAGAATCCTGAGCGTCAGCGAGGGAATCAAAAGAGCACGAGGTGAAAAATCTTTTCACTCGAGTGCAACACGTAACTTTTCATCCCACCTCAGCGAGGAAATGACATGACGTGAAAGAAAATGGTGCGCGCAAAGCAAATTAAAAAAGTACACCAAGAAGGTTACGAGTGTGAGTTTTTAACAAATTAAAAAAGGTTGTATGGAAATTCGGCACCATAGAGGTAGAAGTATATAGGTTTTATGATGTTTTGAATTCACAAACTTCATAGACCAGTGATATTTACTAACGTGCACACGATGTTCTAAATTCAATTTACTTTATTCTCAAGAGGATAATAACGGCTTTTGCATTCAGATATCGAAGATTAAAAATACTCTTTCCGAGATGGTGGGATGAAAAAGTATTCTTACTCTTCGATATTATTATTAAGTAGGTATTATCCCTTCGTCTGGTGCGGCCATTATAAAAATTGCGAGCGAGCATCTTCAGGAGATGTTGCCTTTAGAATCGTGCATTGTTAAGGCAACATCTCCTGAAGATGTTCCGGTATCGGAGTGAAACGTACGTAAATGTAGTCCCTATCAATACACAAAGTATCCCGGCTCATTATCTCGATATGCTTGCGTGTTTTGAATCTCGCAATTAACATGCCACTCTGGTCTCGAAGTCCTGGCTTAAAACCTGCTTACCATCAACTTCTTATTTGCCGCCAGGATTTCGACTTATCCGCAAAAACCGTAGTCAGATCCAGATTTAGATTTATTTATTTGTGAATACAGTTGAGGTGAACATAGATGTTAGTTTTACAGAAAGGTTGATTGTATTCTACCACAGTATGGTACTGGTCAGGGAGGTGGTGGAGTAGCGATCTACATATGATCACATATTTCTTTCACTATTGTTAGCTCGTCTTTACAGCCTCCAGTAGTTCCAGTACCAGACGCGGCCGAGCATTTACTAGTCGAAGTTCTAGTATCACACACTAAAAACCTCCTTGGGGTGTTTCAATTCCCTTCCCTCTCATCCTAATTTCTTTCACTCTTTTGAAAGTTTACTAGAAAATATAGTCCCCTTGTACAGCCAAACCATTATAATGGGAGATTTTAACATCTGTTTACTCAAGGATGATCATCGTAGCAAGAAACTATTAACTGCAGTGGAATCTTGTAATTTGCAATTTGCAATTTGCATGTCCTTCCACTTACTGCTACGCACGTCTCTCCTGGCTGTATACTCCCTCTCTTCTTGATCTCATGGTCTCTTCTACAGATCTTGTCTTTAAACACGGACAGTACCTATCCTGCTGACGCATTTTCTTATCACGACTTGATTTTTCTTTCCTATAAAATTCGTCATCCAAAAGCAAAATCGAGAATTCTTCTTCAGCGTAACTTTGCAGGGATTGACAAGGATCGTCTTTGCGATGACGTCTAGGCATTTAGACTGGAATGCAATCAGAGATATTGATTTGATTGATAGTAAAATCGAAATTTTTAACACCTTAGTGACAGAACTCTTTGATACTCATGCACCCATAAGACCGATTAAGATGAAACACCTCCCAGCAGCTTGGTTGTCAGATTGTGACCCCGCGCGGCTCAGCGAGGAGTCACGCAGGGACAAAGCCCACCAAGAAGGTTCGAGACTACGTCGCAGTGACCCATCACATCAAGAATGTTCGAGACTATGTCGCAGTGACTCATCACATCAAGAATGTCCGAGACTACGTCGCACCGCGGACCGTGTGCAAAACAACCCCGCCGCGCTCCGCACCTCACCTCCACGGCCTATATAAGGCACCCGGCCTGCGTTCACCGCCAGTTCGCCAGCGATCGCTGTCACGACACGTCGGCTTGGGGTTCCGGGCAGACGAGTGACAGCAGGATCTGGTGAACGCAGGCGAGATCGGTCGCTCCGCTGCCACCCTCTGTGTCCGCGTACCGCGTGTGTCAGCCGGTGACACCCCGCACCCCGCAGGTCCCCTAAGGACCTCGGTCCGTACCGCATAAGTAGTTAGTTTATAGTGATAGGCGTTTAGACCTAAGTACTTAATGTAAACCGTGAATAAAAGGTTTTAAGGTGTTTTCTGTAAATCGCGTTTGATTTGTGAGGGTCTCCCTACCTATATGTACGAAGCCACGCAACCAGCCGTATCCTGGAACCTTGGCTTCGTTACAAGATAAGATAAGAATCTTAATGGATAAAAAAACACAGCTAAATATAAATTTAAGGTGAATGACTCTGATGCCAATCGGAACCACAAAGTCACTTGGAGTTGGTAAATCATCCCAAAATCCTTCCATTTATATTGAACTTCTTAACAAACTTTATGTTGGCACAATCTCTGCTTCTTTCTTTTCTCGATTATGCTGACGCAAAGTATCTTAATTATTTGACTGTAGACCAACTTAACAAGCTTGAGCGACTCCATAATCTCACCATTCATATTCGGCTTGCGCAAATATGACCACGTATCCGAATTTCGACAAAAGCTCAAGTGGCTCCCTATACGCCATCAGCGGGATCTGCATGTGCTTTCTCTTCTGTACTGTGTGCTATTTTATTTAAAAACTCTCTCCTACCTCAAGGGGAAATTCAGTTTTCTTGGAGTTCAATCCGATTGAAGACCATGTCGAACCTTAACGCTGAAAACCTAACTCATATACCTAACGAAGTTCTTTATGAATTCGTTCAGTGTTCGAGCTGTTCAGCTATGGAATGCACTTCCACTGACCATACGCCAATCTAAGTCACTGGACTTAGTAATGTGCTGTCTTGCAAACTAAACAATTAGCTAAGTAGGTATTTTATATATAATTTATATTCTTATAAGATTCGAATGAGTTTCCTTTAGGATTCATAATCGATTCACATCTGTTAAACAATTGTAGATACGTCCATGTGTCCAATTTATATGTATATCAATTACTAGCTGATGCCCGCGGCTTAGTCCGCGTGGATTGAGGAATTTTAGTTCACGCGGGACCTCTTCAATTTTCCAGGATAAAAAGCCTATGTGTTATTCCAGGCTATAATCTATCTCTGTGCTAAATTTCATCGAGGTCCGTTCAGCTGTTCTGGCGCGGGAGTAAATAACATCCATACATACAAACATGCGCATAGATGCGCGCAAATTAAAATTTTAAGGTCCCAAATTATTTTTTTTTACATAAATTATTTGCAATAAACTGGCGCAATTCGAGATAGGTTGATGTTATTCACTGCCACCTGCACCTGCGAGCACCTCTGACGCAATACTGTTTCGGTCTGTTATCTCGGTCTATCATAACAGCATAGGTGAAAAAACGCGATCAACTAAAGTGACCGATGTATAAGCTGTCCCTTTTTTACTCATAATTCGGGCTCTTTTTTACCACAGGATTTTAGAGTAGGCTTTTTAAGGTCAGTTTAGAGAAAATCAGAATTTACAGGAATTTTGAGTTAGGTCACTTTCATTCATTCAGTGCGAAATGAAAATTGATGAGTCAGACGACTGATAGCGCAAGCGAATTCATACTGTATTCGTATCAACGAACGGTATATTTTATCGGATTGTACCTACAGTTATGTGACGTCATCGCGTCGGTCGCTGTAGCTTCGTGTGATGATAATAATAATATCTTATTTTCATTTCCAACGGCGCAGCGCGGGCTGGCTCGCTATGTCCCCGCCTCTGGGTGGATAGTCTAGAAGCGAGTGTTATGTTTTGGCTTCTTAGTTTATACTACGTAATAAATGCCTGCTGGATCTTCGAAACACCTACCGTTATTATTAGACTAGTGGGCCCGGCAGACTTTGTCCTGCCCTGAACATCGAACCCGATGGGCCCGACAGACTTTGTCCTGCCCTGAAACTCGAACCCGATTGCAGTGCCCCCTATCGGGTCCAATTGTGTATATAAAACATCCCGGGGTCCAAACAATCACAACAAAAAAAGAATTAGCGAAATTGGTCCAGCCGTTCACGCGTGATGCCGTGACCAAGGGAAATAGGGATTCATTTTTATATATATTATTAGATGAGTATACGAGTTACGAAGTGTCGGATAAAAAGGCTCGCTTCACTATTGTAAAAAAAGATATGCATCCATGGAGTATTGCATTTTTTTGTCGATGGTTGCCTGTCAATAATTATGACACTTCATAGGTGTGCTTACGTCAAAAGTAAAATAAATCGTTGGACAAAAGCATAGTTATATATGTCACCGTAAAATTGCGAAAACCGTCAGATTGCAATCTAACGCTTTTTTAACCGACTTCCAAAAAAGGAGGAGGTTCTCAATTCGGCGCGTATCTTTTTTTTTTTTTGTTTCAATAGATTGTAAACTGTCGACAGATTGTGATCCGCAGGGCGACCGCGTATCTTTTGCATGAATCATTGATGCATCGCAATCACCTCTGATTGGTTAACACTCTTCCATTATTGGACGAAATCCATTGACGCAGCAAGAATACCATAAATTCAGCCAATCGGAGGTGATTGCCCTGTATCAATGATTGATGCAAAAGATACGCGGTCGCCCTGCAGTTCAATGTTCTGAGTGTCAATTTTTGAAATATTCATTGTATTTACGTTTTCTTGTCCCTATCTTGTAGGTTAGGTTAGGGTCCGACATAAATAAACAGGTAGTAGGTAGTACTTAGGTTCTATACCTACCTAACAGATTACAATCTACCGAAAAATAATGCGTTAAATTGTAATCTTTCGACAGTTTACAATATCGCTAGATAGATTACAATCTAACGGTTTTCACAATCTTACGGTGACATATTAAAACACACGCATCGTCATTGATGTAGAATTTTAGTACTACTCATTCTATTTCAATGCGCATCGTTGATAAGTACTGAGTAGTAATAAAGGTCGTTATTGTAAACGAAACTTTAACACCTTGATTTTAGGTTCACAATCACATTTAAAATTAACTTACTCTAAGAGGCAATGTCGCAAAAGCACAAAACAGTAAATTCTTTCTTATCACTTCGTAAACAATCATGGCGTGGTTTGAAATTTAAGCTTAATTATGAATCATTTAATTAGTACTGATACCTTATGTACTGATAAATAGCAAGTTTATGGCCGCGACTTCTTCCACGTTTTAAAATTCCGAGGGGACCCTTTGGTTCGGGATAAAAAGCCAGGCAGCGATTAAGCTAGAAACAAACCAGATTACACTTTCGAATTTACGCAACGACGAACTAAGTTAAAAATAAAATTATCTAAGGACGCGCATAAGTAAGGGTTCCGTGATCACTAGTCATGCTAGTTGCTAAAACTTTAACGATCATTATATTTTCCTTATATTTCGAAAAACTTGTAATGGCGCGTTTATATTCGGTCAGGCCGTACTCGGACTGCAGCTGTTTTCGGTCACAGGATACAGACCAATGGAAACTCTAACGTTGGCCGTATTCGGCTCATAACTAATAACCGACGTATTCAGATTTCGGTTACCGTGCACCGACCTATTATAATGTAAACAGGCCAACGCATTCGGACAGACCTTTAAACGTAAACGCGCCAATTTTTTTATAATTTTCAAGTTCGCAACTTGAAATCGTGCAGACGTACCTATGAAACTTGCAATGAAATAATCTCCATTCCGTGCTCTTTTTAACCGACTTCCAAAAAAGGAGGAGGTTCTCAATTCGGCGCGAATGTTTTTATAAGTAAAGTCTTAATTTTTTGCGGAACAATTCAGGAACATAGCATAGCCACGCATGGACAGGGGCCATACTGCCAACGCTTAAAGCCATATTGTTTCGTTATTGTTGACTTCCGGTTAAATGGAATGCGGCCAACGCATTCGGACACAGACCTTAGGCGCCGTCCTATTGTCATCGCTCGTGCGAAGATGCGTGCGTCCGACGAAAATGATCGCGCGCAAAAGTTCAAACATACTGTGTTCTACTGAATGTCCTATTGAAGATCGTGCGATCATGCGATACGATCAAATAGTCTAGTTTTCGTACGGACGATCGCCGATCAAACATACTGATCCAGTACTGAATGTGAATGTCCTAATGGCGCTCGCGCGACCACGTAGGGAAGGGGAGCGAAGGAGGGGGGTACCAGGGTGCAAAAATTTTCTTCTTTGTTCCGTACGTCAAAATACTGATTATGAAATGCACCTCGCTTGTTTCGGTTTTTATAGAGTATATTATGTGCTCCACGTTTTCTTTTTTTAATTCTGTTTACGATTAAAGAAATATCGCCGGACAGCAAAAACTGTGCATTTCTGTTATGAGTTATGAGCCATTTCGAGTGTGATCGCATCGCTCCAAAATAGGACACACGATAATTTCTTATCGCGTGACCAGTTTCATCGCCCGATGAAATCGCATCGCATCATCGCGCGAGCGATGACAATAGGACGGCGCCTTACGTAAACGCGCCAATTTTTTTCAAATAATTTTCAAGGTTTTCGCAACTCGAAATCGTGCACAAGCCAACGCTTAGTATTGGGTTGGACTTAGTATCCCTAAGCACGAATTTTCAGGTAAAAAAAAATGTAATTGATTGATAGAGCTTTGGTCCACGATTACAGTGCCACTACTCTTATTACAAGGAAATACACAGTTTTGAAGAAAATAACGAAATTAAGTTCTAACTTCAAAACAGGTAAAACACGTATATAAAACGCTACACTATGGTGCGAGTCTAAAAGGCAAAAGCTGTCAATTGTAAATGAAAATTTTCGATTCTAGTCCCTCTGACCAATTAGGTACCTGAATAGTCTGTCACAGGAGTGTCACGGAGTCATCACTAATTATTAGATTAAAAAGACTAGAACCCAGAGTTGTAAAGCCATTTGAAAGAAACATTTTTAAGCGAGGGTTTTTAGGGGAAAAGTAATAAATCCCTATTAACAAGTAGGGGTGGGAAAAAACTAGGTTAGGTTAGGATTTGACATAAATAATCAGGTAGTGCCCGGCCTGCGGCCGATCGGGCCTACCTGATTCTATCGGTATCGGTCCTAAGTCGAATATAGTAAAAAAAAAATTCTTATCTCAAAACGGGTAAAACACTTAAATAAAACGCTATGGCAGCGGGAGCCTAAAAGCTGTCAATTGTAAATGAAAAACAATAAAACGTAAAAAAAGTAAACGGTACCATAATAGTCTGTCATAGATGGAGTCATTACTAATTATTCGATTATAAAAACTAGAATCCAGAGTTGTAAAGCATTTGAAAAAAAATATAATTATTTTTCGTTTATTTTCCGTTATTGTTTATTCCGTTTCTGTTGTAGTTGCGTGAATGGTCTATGGTGAATGGTGACGTGTTTTAGCCGTTTTGAGGTACGAATTTTTTTTCGTTATTTTTTCAAAAACTATGCATTACCTTGTAATAAGAGTAGTAGCACTATAATCGGACCAAAGTTCTATCAACTGCAATTTTTTTTATCTCTAAATTCGTGCTTAGGGATACTAAGTTTTAACCCTTAAAGCCATATTGTTTCATTATTGTTGACTTTAGTGTTTTAGAATAATTCTAAAACACGAAAGTCAACAAAAATTCTTAAACCTAAAATAATAATTAGGTAGGTATTTTAGGAACGTCAAAATTCGTAACATTAAACTGTAATTTAGAGTAATGTTGCTTTAAGCGTTGGCATCTTGGCCCCTGAACGAATCAACATGGATTTATTGTTTAACTACGGAGCCCTAAAAAGTGAAAACCAGTTTTGTGCATGTTGATAACGGACACCCGACACAACTATAGCTATAGCAACGGGCAACGGCTATGACTGGGTGGGGAGTGGGGACTGGGGAGTGATTGTCATTGGCACTTGGCAGAGTCGAGCGTTGCCATGCAAGCGGGCGGACCTATCAATCGGCTTCACTAGCATTTTTCTTTGTTCAAAAGCATTTTAATTAGGTTTTAGCAACACGTGCCTAGATAGGTATATGTAGGTATATGAATTTGCGAAATACACATGTTTATAATATATACAAATACCTATAAAAATACGATATTAAATGAAAACTTTATATGGGTTTATACTTTATATACTACTTATATTAAATATTTTAATATTTCCAATAAAGCAATAATATTGTAGGTAAGTACTAAAATATCAAGTTTAAAACAAAACTACTTACGTAATAAGTACATTAGAATCTTAATTAAAACTAAAGTAAATACCAATTAGCGTCCAGGTAAAAAGAGGTTCCTTCTAATTTTCTAAACAATTTTAAATTATGAATCGACTTAATAATAAGATAATAAGTAAGTAGATACCTACCGAAATTGGTACAACCAAAAATTATAGCAATGTCTTTTTTGGTATTATCTATTCATAATGAAATTCAAATTTAAATAAAAAAAAGACATTTTTTTATTTTAACTACAATAGGTATGCAAAAAAAACACAACCGCTCTTTTCGCATCGTCGGTAAAGCACATACCTACCTACCTAAGACACATACCATAATCGGCAAGGCATGAGCAATCGAAAATGTTTTGATAGGTACCTAGTTCAACTTCCATTTTTTCTGACTGCTCACAAATTGTTTGTTTTTCCAATACCAGTCATTATTACTACAACCGCCTTATGATAAACATCCTCATTAGTTCTCATGCCAAACTTTTCACTGTTGTTGTATATTGTAAAATGAAAATAATTATTCATTAAATCTATTGCTATATCGCGAAAACTAACGCTCGTTCTTACAGAGATAGGTATCATTGGATTGAATAGAGGATTAATGCATACCTACTTACGATAAAAATTTCGTGGCAAAACTTTTTTGAAGCCCTACCTAGGTTCGCGAACTCAAAATTGTGCAGACGTATGAAACTTGCAATAAATAATCCCCATTCTGTGCTCTTTTTAGTGAAGTCTTAAGTTTCAGCGGAAGATCTATACCTACTTAATATTATAAATGCGAAAGTTTGGATGGATGGACGGATAGTATGGGTGGATGTTTGTTACTCAATCACGCCAGAACTGTTCAACGGATCTGGATGAAATTTATCACAGAGATAGACTATAGTCTGGAATAACACATAGTCTACTTTTTATCCCAGAAAATTAAAGAGTTCCCGCGGGAATCAAAAATCCTAAACCCACGCGGACGAATGTCGCGGGCATCATCTAGGTACATGAGTTTTTATATAAAAATGAGTAGGTATCAGTCTAGTGATTTAATAATTATTCTGATATTTTAACCCAGCAGGATCTGGGTTTAGTTAATAGAGCCGACATCGTTATCTTATAAAATATATAAAATTCTCGTGTCACAATTTTCGTTCCCATACTCCTCCGAAACGGCTTGACCGATTTTTATGAAATTTAATATGCATACCTATTCAGTAGGTCTGAGAATCGGCTACTATCTATTTTTCATACCTCCACGCGGACGGAGTCGCGGGCATCAGCTAGTATACCTATATTACAGAATTAGATAATTTTTTATTCTTTGAAATGAAGAAAACAGATTTAAATATAAATATAGGTACCTACCTACCTTTCTACCCATAGCACCTACTGAGAAAGCACTTAGGTATATTGACAATTATTGAATTGATTAGGAATCATATAAAATTCCAATGAGATTCATTATGAAATCCATGATACAACTGATACAAATCTTTACTTTAGACTTCAGAACAAATAAAGCTAAGCCTAATACGTAGCTGTTAGTTAATTATGAATTAAGTATGTAGTATGTATGTATGTACCTATGTAGTAAAGATAGATTGGTTCTATAGGTAAGTACCTACCTAGTACTTACCCATAGCACCAGCTACTGAGAAAGCACTTACTTATATTGAAAATTATTGAATTGATTAGGAATCATATAAAATTCCAATGAGATTCATTATGAAATCCATGATACAACTGATACTTGAAATCTTTACTTTAGACTTCAGAACACATAGAGCTAAGCCTAATACGTAGGTAGCTGTTAGTTAATTATGAATTAGGTATGTAGTATGTATGTATGTAGTAGAGATAGATTGGTTCTTTTTTTAAATTCATTTTGATCTTAAACGGTCCTGCGAGAAGGTACGGTACGGTCTACTGCCTTTCAAATGTCTGCCCACTTTTCGTAATTTTGTTATGTAATTTGTATGACAAGTTCTCCATCAATGCCACTGGATGCATTATTTAATTTGTATAAAATACTAGCTGATGCCCGCGACTTCGTCCGCGTGGTTTAAGTTTTTTAGATTCCCGCGGGAACTAGGTAGGTAGGTTAATTTTCCGGAATAAAAAGCATCTAGCCTATGTCACTCTTCAGGTCAACTCAACTATACCCATGGCAAAAATCGTCGATCCGTTGTTCCGTTACGGTGTGATTGAAGGACAAACCAATAAACCAACAAACAAACACACTTTCGCATTTATAATAATAGTATGATTTAACGCTATCAAATAAACGTTTAGGTATAAAACATCGGGCAAAACAGTAAATCCAATAATACATTATTATTGGATCTTCGATAGTAGATAGAAGTTTCCACGCTATTGAGTAACTAGCTACATGTAGCGCGCGTCCACACGGTATGAACGCCAAGTTAACAATGAGGCAAGAATAGAAAGATGTTCACAGAATTTACCTATTACCACAGCTATCGTCGACGACGGAAGTTTCCCTTTTTGGTGCACATTTGCAATCACACAATTTTGAGTTTGTAATGTCTTTTTAACACTAAAATCAATCTTCTTTAGTAACTTTTAAACGGAGCCGTGTTCCCTGTGACGCGTGAATACAAAATGGCGAAGATACACGTTTCGACGGTTGCTGAGCTGCTTGCAAAGGGCTGCTATTGGAGTGAAAGAGCAAATATGATATCGTTCACCCACTCATCCAGTTGGGGCACCGGGCGCGTGCGAACGAGAGGCGTTTTTCCATGTCGATTTTCTAGTCAATCACACGTTCTCAACTCGAAATCTTGCAGACGAATGAAACTTACAATGAAATAATCTCCATTTTGTGCTCTCTTTAGTGAAGTCTTAATTTTTAGCGCAAATTTTCAGGAACATAGGAAGATCTTGATGTAAAGATTTTTTTTTGCATCAGTGGGTATCCTCACTACCTAAAATCGTCACGATTCGTTTTTCGTTTCCCCTACCATCGTCGGTCACATTTTATTGACCGGTGATGTCCGAGTACTGAGGATCACGAAATTTTTGACCATCTCCCCGGCGCAGTGGTGAGTGCTGTGATCTGACGAGTGGGTTTGATACCCGGAATTTAATTAATTTACTGATTTTTCTCGTCTGGTCCGATAAGAGGCTTTGGCCGTGGCTGTTTCCATAGTACCTACGCGTAACCGTAACCCGTCGTATTCTATGGTTTTTTTTATTAAGTATATAGAATGATTGTAGAGTTTTAAAATAAGTACCTAAGGCATTATCCCTAATCTATAGTAAGTATATTACTCTGTACATACCCGCTGCTTGCCTACTGAAAGTAGTAAGTAAGTTTAGTACCTCTGGTCTCTACCTATAATAATATGTATAAATATATCCGGTAGCAGAAAGTTCAAATATTTTTTTAAATGAAGGGACATCGTAGAATTGTGATTGGTAAATAGTATTGGAAAATGAACTGAAATGTGATGATATTATTTGAATAGAGATCACTAAACACAGTTGTTTTCAATAAAGGTTAGTCTAAAACTCTCTCTCTACTAGTCTCACCATATATCACCAGGAGGGAGTGGGCACCATAAAAGAATCATCTAGTTTTTTATACAAAAACTAGCTGATGCCCGCGACTCCGTCTACGTGGAGGTATGAAAAATACATCGTAGCTGATTCTCAGACCTACTGAATATGCATATTAAATTTCATAAAAATCGTTCAAGCCGTTTCGGAGAAGTATGGTAACTAACATTGTGACACGAGAAATTCATGGTCTTCCTTTTATTTCTGATGCTAAGTTATTTAGCAAAAAATAATCCTTATAATAAAGCCTTTCGATCGGTATGATAAAGCTACAGGTAATTTTTTTTCTTGTATAGCGGTTTCGAGTCCCGGTTCTACCAGGCAATTATTTAAAAATCTATGAATGCAGTTTAAATTGTATTTTAAATTAAAATTAAGTCTTCTTTCAGTAAAATGTTCCACCTACGATATTTAAGGTACTTCCCTTCCATGTGGCATAGCCATGGGACGCCCTATATATAGAGAAGATGATTCTCAGTCTAGTGATTTAATAATCATTCTGATATTTTAAATCGAGCAGGATCTGGGTTTAGTTAATAGAGCCGTCATCGTTATATTATATTATTCGAAAATTGTTATATAATTCGAATTAGATAAATTTTTATTCTTTGAAATGAAAAAAAGCAGATATATACCTACCTACTCACCTACCTACCTGGCACCTACTGAGAAAGCACTTATATTGACAATTATTGATTTGATTAGGAATCATATAAAATTTCAATGAGATTCATTATGAAAACCATGATACAACTGATACAAATCTTCACTTTAGACTTCAGAACAAATAGAGCTAAGCCTAATACATAGCTGTTAGTTGCTTATGAATAAAGTATGTAGTATGTATGTATGTAGTAAAGATAGATTGGTTCTATAGGTACCTACCTAGTACCTACCCATAGCACCTACTGAGAAAGCACTTATATTGACAATTATTGAATTGATTAGGAATCATATAAAATTTCAATGAGATTCATTATGAAATTAATGATATAACTGATACAAATCTTCACTTTAGACTTCAGAGCAAATAGAGCTAAGCCTAATACATAGCTGTCAGTTGCTTATGAATTAAGTATGTAGTATGTATGTATGTAGTATAGGATAGATTGGTTATATATGTAAATTCATTTTGATCCTAAACGGTTTAGTACCTACTTACGTATTTCAACATAGCTGAGTCAAACTAACAAAAGTTGAAATAAGTATGTAGAACATAGGTAAATAATAAATGAAAATACTAAAGGAAAAGTAAACAAAATAGGTAATTTATAGGTATGCCGCATGCCCTTTTCGCCGCCTTGCCCGACGCGAAGCTCAAGCTAAAAACTCGAAATTTCAAGTTTCATCACAGCAAACAACAATGGTAGGGGATTGATAAATCTATATTTAGAACATAGAACGGCAGAGTGCGCGCCGCCGCGCGGTTTTTGTTCCGTAAATGATAATATCAGGTACCTACTGTGATGTAAGGATGTTCCATAGATGTTCGGTTGATGTTTTATAAAAGAAATACAGTTGTCACTCATGAATTTTACAATGGCGAACGAGGATCAATATATAAAATTTTAATAAAAACTATGGCTTTTCAAGGAAAATAGCGGAGTTTCACGGCAGGCGGTACAGCGTCGCCAGCTCGTACGAAAGCGTTGGCCGCCTAGACGTTAATGGTATTGACGATGTATTTCATAATAAATTATTGTTTAGTTAAGTTTTTTTTTGTTTGAATTTTAAGCATAGGTACCTACTTTTAATTTTTATATTGTTAGATAAGAGGGGAGGTGTTATCTATGGAGGTTCGACAGATGTTCGGTTGACGGTTTAAACTTACTTATAAGAAATTCAGTTGTAGTATTTTGGGTTTTTTTTTTTTGAGTCCCGCGGGAACTCTTGAATTTTCCGGGATAAAAAGTAGCCTATGTCCTTCCCCGGGATACAACCTATCCCTATACCAAATTTTATCAAAATCGGTTGAACAGATGGGCCGTGAAAGCGTAGCAGACAGACAGACAGACAGACAAATAGACAGACAGACAGACAGACAAATAGACAGACAGACACACTTTCGCATTTATAATATTAAGTATGGATAAATGCGAAAGTGTGTTTGTCTGTCTGTCTGTTTGTCTGCTACGCTTTAACGGCCCATCTTTTCAACCAATTTTAATGAAATATGGTATAGGGATAGATTACATCCCGGAGAACGATATAGGCTAGTTTTGTAACCGACTTTCAATAAAGGAGGAGGTTTTCAATACGGTGCGTATTTAAAAAAAAATATGTAGGTACACCGATTTCGAAGATTTTGAAAAAAACCTGTCTGTCTGTCTGTTACGCTATCCCATCATTTCAACTGATTTTGTTGAAATTTGGTACCTATGTAGTTTATATCCCGGGAAAGGACATAGGCCACGTTTTATCCCTGAAAATTAGGGAGAATCTAGTCTAGTTCTTAGTAAATACAAAAACTAGTGACAAAAATGAAAAAAAGTACCTTGAAATAAATTTAACTTATTATACCTAAACCTGTCTTTTAGAAGTATGCTTTTTTTCAATGTTTTCTGTCTTACACATGTAGTGTAGACATACATATCCGTCTATATATTTTTGAATAATGGCCTTGCTCGAATCATATATGTATAGTTCGCGCGCGAGTTGAATGCAGAGTAAATGTATGGTGACACATACATTTATTCTGCATTCAACTCGCGTGCGAACTGTAGGTACATGATGAAATTGTGTTCTTGTGTGGGCATTTAATTTTGTAAGTAAATTAATATTTACAAGAAACTGCAATATTTTTAAAGTTTGCGATATACATAATTTACCTACCCAAAAATCGATAAAAAAATTGTCCAATAGAAAAATAGTAGATTGTATTATAAGGGAGCAAAATAATATTTTTACGGCGAGGGCGCTTTTTTGAATCCAGAGCGAAGTGAGAGATTCTAGGGTAGAATCCCGAGCGTAGCGAGGGATTCTTTAGTAGAATCCTGAACGTAGCGAGGGATTCAACGTACCTACTTCGCCCGAGCCATAAATGTTTGCGCCCGAATGATACACTCTACTTTCATCCCCCTCTATGAGAAAATAAAACTACAAATCCATCAGACATCCTCTTCAGATACGCTATTAATTTCGAATATGTGTCCAGTTTTACGTCGTTATTAGAACTGACCGTTGATTTTAGCATTGAGTAGGTAAGTACTCCAAAGAGTGGAAGGTTGTATAGTTTTGGCTAAGTACTGGAAGTAGGCCAAAACACGGCTTCGATTTCTTTATTGCTGAACACTAAGATGTTCCAAAGTCAAAAAGTGCGCGGAAAAGATAATTGCGGCGCACTTTTTGAAATAAAGAGGATTAAAAACTCATTTCTGCCCGCTATAAGTTCCTAATAGAAAACGCCACGCCAAGTCGTCCTTTTCGAATAGATGGGATGAAAAAAATATGGCATTGTTCTTTAAGAGTTTGACAACGGTTTCTTTTTCTATGATGATTATCTTAACTGCCAGATATCGATTTTGAAAAAATGAATTCATAAGGAATTCGAAACGGTTTTTTACACTACTTACCGATTTTAAACATACCCATATTAATTTATCAAAAAAAATGGGCACTTTAATTGTACCAGCTTACAACTTCAATAAATGAAAAATAAAAAATTACCTACTCCGTATTTTTTGTATCCATTTCGCTCAGACGCGCCTCTATCGCGTTCTCTATTGGCGCGTTTAAAGCGTGTGAACGTGATAGCTGCTCATGTGAAATATTGTAATTATTATGACAAAATAATTAATTTAGGTAAGATTGTGTGATTATTTCGCTAGTATACCGTGAAGTAAATGTATATAAAGTGTTTTCCTAACCTAAAATACCTATGATACTCCATCTTTTTTTCGCATCTTTCGGATTGTTTTTGCACTTTTTTACGGGGCTAAACGGCATGTTGTCGCTTGGTGTACTCATGCGCGACTGAGGTCAGAGGTCATGACTGTTCAGATTATCTATTTATGAACAGTTTGACCGTGCCGTTTTTTGCGCTTCGATGGTGCGTCTAAATGGCCCTACCTACCCCTAGAGAGTTTTTGTAAAGAGCGAATCCAGAAGCTCGTGAAGGAGGTCTTGAATGAAGCGAGCCTACGAGGTCGAGTATAACGAAGGGGGGAGGTAGCGAGCGAAGCGAGCCAGCGTACTCCGTAGCGAAACGAAGGTCGAGTAGGTGAAGCTGTATGAAGAGGCGACGAAACGAGTCTTCTGGCGTAGCCCATCAATTTTACATCTACATTTTTATAAATAGATAGAAAAAAATAAAAATTTTGGGTTTTCTTGCCTATTCATCACACACCTCACATCAAACAAACACGGATTCCGTGCATCAAGGCGAATACTGCCTTCTATTGAACACGGACGTAAACCCGTGCACGATTGGATACTCGTGCCTCGAATTGAGCACGAGTTTGAAAGGAAGTTAGCGTAACAAACCCGTGTGGGTTTCGAGTAAGTACTTCCTTCTATTGAACACGCAAACGTAAATACGCGTCCAGTCTACTACAGGCAATAGGGATGATACCTATTTCAAAAATAAATAATTTCTTACTGATTAATAGATAGAGGGAGAAAAAGACCTAAAATTCACATCCTCGGTTGGTTTTATGTTTGATAACCATTTTAAAACATAGATTAAAGAAATGCGGATGACTTCACAACTGTGAATTTCATACAACTTCCATACTAGAAGTGCGTTTTTAAGTTTCATAAAGTGTTGCCTTCATCCCTATTAATTTCAAGATGCTGTTGGTACTGCCCCGTACTCTGCGCACCAGGGCACAGTATATTTTGCGCATAATCGCATAAAAACAGTCAACTGTCTTCTTCTGTGTCATTTTTTTGCGGGAACATACTCATTATTTTAGTTCATACCTAAAACCAAAAACTTAACAGGCATAAAAATTTGTTCCAATAGTTAGTCCCACGAACTTATCTGGCCCGGTGGCCAAAATTGGAACTAATTTTTAAGCCTGTTTAATTTTTGTTTTTATTTCATTTTTTGATTTTTCATACCTACTAGCGACGCTGTCGCCGGCTCAGATAAGTTTGTGGGACTTTAATAGTTTGACGCACTAACTTATTCTGTCAAAACTTCGAAATTCGTTAGTTAAACGTTACTTGGAGATTGAGAAATAGGCCCGTATCTTTCCTCTGCTGTTTTGTGGGACCTATCGGATTAGCGCCGCGCCGCTGACTATCAACACTTTTGTGACAAAAAGCTTTTGTAGGAAGAGATCAGGCAGGCGCTCTTGCTGTCTCGCCGCGCCCTGTGATTTAAATTTTCTCTTTAATACTTAGGTATAGTAGTACCTATCTAAGTTTTCTCGACTACGATCCATTAAATAACGTAATTGACCGAGCGAAGCGAAGGTCTCTGAGTCTACTTGAGTGAATTTGCACTTGTACGTCCGTCCGTCCATCCGTCCGAGCCTTATAACTTCTGAATTACTGAACGTAATTACTTCAAATTTAAATATTATGTATATAAAGCCGAATATGGCTTAAAAAGTAATAAAAATCTTTTCAATACACTTGCTCGAAAAATGCACTTGCAGAGGCAGTAAACAGGGCTTGTAAGTTAAATTTACTGCCCTAGTGCTGTAAATATTTACCGCCCTCGTGCGGTAAATTTGCAGTTTTTTTTTAATTTTTGTTCCACGTTACTTCTAAATAAAAAGTTTTCTTGCAAGAAGGTTCATAGTGATATTGACTTTGTATAGTAGAAAACCTAAAAAATAATTAAATTTAGATGTGAATTGATGAAATTAATTCATAAAATAAAAAAAAATATATTAAATATAATTAATTAAAATTGTTTTAAGTTTTATAAATCATAAAAGTAAAGGCTGAATAGTCCAAGATGGGAGTTGAGAACTAGAACCTAGAGCCATTAATCTAATTAAAAAAAAAACTCAATTACAACAACGCGCCGTAGTCTATACTAAATCTTTAATCTGTGCGCGGCGCGCGCTATTTTTAAAAGAGTCATTGAGTATTTCTTATAAATTATTAAATAATTTATGTGTGATGTGGAATAATGAAATTAAATCAAAAATTAGGTATTTTAGATGTGAGAAAAAATCGCGCTATTAATAGCCGCCTAAAATCTCGAAATAAGAACGGGCGTGAGAAACCATCTTCTAGTGAGTACCTTGTACCTACCTACTCGAGTTTTATTTTCAAGTTTTCTCACAAATGTATTGAAAAACGTCGTGTGATATACGGGCGTTAAGGTTATATCAATCTTGTGAAGATGGTAAACCCTCGCCTGTGGCTCGGGCTTACAAACGTCAGCTCGATTGTAATAACCTATTTACCACCCTAATATCACAATGTATTATTTTCGTACCACTTGCTCAAAAAAGTGACATTCTATGCCACAAAAAGCGAACATAACAATAGTCATTTTTAATCTGTTAAAAACAGGGAAAGAAAATTGTACTGAATTTCATTCATCCTCTAGGGGGAGAATGTGATTTAAATTTGGAATCATCATCATCATCACTACAGCCTATTAACGTCCCACTGCTGGGCACAGGCCTCCACTCTCATAGGAGAGCGGAAATTAGAGCTTAGACCCACCACGCTGCTCCAATGCGGATTGGCGGGCTTTAACGATTATTATCATGTTAGTGATAATAACCGGGACCGACGGCTTAACGTGCTCTCCGAGGCACGGGGGTGAAACACCGCCAACTTCCAACTCCGGGCTGGCACTGAGAATTTCTTAATTGAAAAACCCAATATCTAACTTTTATGCCCGACCGGGAATCGAACCCAGGACCTCGTGATCCGCAGTCGACTATGCTAACCACTAGACCAACGAGGCAGTCAAATTTGGCATACTTACCGAAATTTATACTGAACTACATCTGTGTTTGCTGCATTGAGTTTGTATAATATATAGCATTAAACATCTTTTTGAAAAAGGAATACGCATTTATTATGCAGTTATGATTATTAAATTAAATTACGAAAACCGACGAGGCCGTAATGAGCTTGATGCCTTTGCTTTTCCGACAAAAAAATATTAGCCTAGGAATTTGCCGCGTTTTTGTTTTCTTCAAATACATAAACGTTAAGTTTATTTTAATTTATTTTAAAAAATAAGTTAATGTTCTAAACAGTTCCTCAGACGCAAGAACAGAGAAATACTCAAATCAACTCGTCAACAATAAATGTACCAAACAA
Organism: Erebia epiphron; assembly: GCA_963932025.1. Taxonomy (NCBI): domain Eukaryota; kingdom Metazoa; phylum Arthropoda; class Insecta; order Lepidoptera; family Nymphalidae; genus Erebia; species Erebia epiphron. The sequence continues at coordinate 6,682,228 of OZ009948.1, forward strand.
AAATGTAACTCTCTCTATCAATAATTGGACCAATGTTTCGAATGTTAACTTTTACTTTTAATTGTCATTATCCATAGGTACTTAATATTATAAATGCGAAAGTGTGTCTGTCTGTCTGTCTGTCTGCTACGCTTTCACGGCCCATCTGTTCAACCGATTTTGATGAAATTTGGTACAGGGATAGGTTGCATCCCGGGGAAGGACATAGGCTACTTTTTATCCCGGAAAATTCAAAGGTTCCCGCGGGAATCAAAAATGTATCTGTTCAACCGATTTTAATGAAATTTGGTACAGGGGTAGGTTGTATCCCGGGGAAAGACGTAGGCTACTTTTTATCCCGGAAAATTCAAGAGTTCCCGCGGGAATCGAAAAAACTTGGTCCATGCGGACGAAGTCGCGGGAATCATATAGCTTTTAATAAATGCTTATATCATATTATAATTGTGTTATTTTTTCGCAAATGGTAACTCAGGACTCGTCGTAAATCCCTCGCTTCGCTCGTGATTTAAGTTTTTAACACCCTCGCTACGCTCGGGAGTAAACCTCGAGTCCTTCGTTACGCTCGCGATTTAAATCGCCACCCGCGACAGAAGACACTGCTTTATCCCCTTGGTTAATAATCTACTATATTTCAGGGGGGCTCTCATAGAAGCGAATATGAAGAAAAAATATTTTTATAGCGTTACATAGGGTTGCGGTAGGTATATCATTTTAAAGATAATTAGGAGTAGGTAGAGTAAATTTTTCCCCTAAAATTGACGAAATGGGGGGCTTTCAAAGTGGAGATTTTCTAACGTCCAAAGTTAACCTCAGAACTCTAAATTTTCTGAAATGCTGAGCCTGAAACTTGATCAATTATTTGAATTATATCCTGTACTTGAACAACAAATACTAAAATTAGATAAATATTATATGGAAACGAAATTAGGTATTTAATTTTTAATGAGACTTAGTATTTACAACAGAACTTCACAATGATGTCAATAGATAGCGCCGCGAGGTCTCAGTTCGGGGCGAACCACTAGTAATATCTATAGATAGGTAATAATAATTAATTAGAACTATCGCCCCTTCAAGCCTTTTTAGGGTTCCGTAGCCAAATTTGGCAAAAAAGGAACCCTTATAGATTCGTCATGTCTGTCTGTCTGTCTGTCCGTCCGTATGTCACAGCCACTTTTTTCCGAAACTATAAGAGCTATACTGTTGAAACTTGGTAAGTAGATGTATTCTGTAAACCGCATTAAGATTTTCTTACAAAAATAGAAAAAAAACAATAAATTTTGGGGTTCCCCATACTTAGAACTGAAACTCAAAAAATTTTTTTTCATCTAACCCATAGGTGTGGGGTATCTATGGATAGGTCTTCAAAAATGATATTGAGGTTTGTAATATCATTTTTTTCTAAACTGAATAGTTTGCGCGAGAGACATTTCCAAAGTGGTAAAATGTGTGTCCCCCCCCCGTAACTTCTAAAATAAGAGAATGATAAAAAAAATATATGTTGTACATTATTACCATGCAAACTACCACCGAAAATTGGTTTGAACGAGATCAAGTAAGTAGTTTTTTTTTAATACGTCATTAATCGTAAATCGCAATTTACCTTTCATTCAATCAACTCAAATATTTAAAAAAAACATTTAATTTAAAACTTACTACAGGTTTGTACGGAACCCTCGGTGCGCGAGTCCGACTCGCACTTGGCCGGTTTTTTTTTGTTGACGGGGGGGAAATCTTCTTAAGATACCCGATCTCCTAGGGTGGGAGGCCGGGTTTTGTGTGATTTGTACCTACTAAAACCCCCTCGGTGACTATCCTCAGCGCATGATGAACGGCTCGTCGCACAAAATCGAACACGACCTCGTTCCAACAGTTGGTGCCACGGCCAGCTGCTGTCTTCCAGGGTTCGCATGATATTAGGAGGAGCGGAAAGAGGCCTCGCTTCAAGCCTAGCTAGTGATTAGACATACGACCTCTTGTACCGGTCGCGGGTTCGATCCCTTTCTCTCATCCCTAGGCACGCACCTTCAAGTTTTCCAAGTTACGCTTTTAAAAATCACTTGTTTCAAACGGTGAATGAATTTACATCGTGAAGGAACTTGCATGCCGGAGAGTTCTTCATAGTGCTCTCGAAGGTGTGTGAAGGCTGCCAATCCACACTTGGCCAGCGTGGTGAGTTGGTGATGGCCAAACCCGTCTCATTCCGAGAGGAGACTCTTCCTCAGTAGTGAGCTGGCAATGGGTTGATACTTGATATGATGATGAGAAATAACTAGACCAGCTGCAACGAGTTAGCATAGCTAATTAATCATCCATTAAAATCCCTAGGTTACTAGGTATCTATTCTATAGAGTTATTATTAACTCTATGGCGCTAACCCAAAAGCTGTAATATTTTTTTCACACCACGTGCTCGACAATGCCGAATTATATGTCATGTAAACCTTACCGAAAGCAAGACATTATAAATCTCTTGGCTTTAGCCGGGTTATAATGTTCTATTGAATTTCATTATAACCCGCTGGTCAATAATGTGATTTTCACTTTCATAATTCTTATTGCTATGATGATAAAGTCTAATTTTGCTAAACAGAATGTGTTCTCAGCGGGCGCGGCCAACTTATTTTCGAAAACCGAAGCCGTGGCCCACTAGATTCGCACTGAGACGAACTTCATTTGTTTGTCAAATCGAGTAGGCCACGCTAGCTGAAAGAAGTTGCTATCTACTAAGCCTGGCTTTTTATTGTCTCGCATAAAGTGAGAAAAGTAGAATAAACACCACCAGGATAAAACTGTTTTTTTCTTGGGCGCTTGAATCCCTCACTGCACTCATAGGACTCAATCTTAATTCCCGAGCAAAGAGTTAAATTTGGAGTCCTTCGTTACGTTCAAGATTCAATGTAGCGCCCGTGACATAAAACAGTGCTTTATCCCCTTGGTGTATAATCTACTATTTCTGATGGTAGCTAAATATGGGTACAGCGTTGTACCCCTGGTACTTTGTTGTTTTCTTGGTTATGCAAAACACTGAATATATCGTAGGGTATTTTTTTTTCGCGATACACTAATGCTGAGAGCGTAGGCTCTTTGACCTGGCTCAGACTTTATTTAGAGTTAAAACGAGATGGACTTATGTAAGGAACATAAATCTATCTCGTTTTAACCATGTCTTAAGTCTAAGCAAAGTCAAGGTTCGCTTTAAAGATCTCACACTAAGAGACTAGATTCTAATAAAGCACGGAAAATCCCTACTTGGTCGTCTCTACCCAGTATGCCAAAGACTATTGGTAGAGATAGCTTGCTTCATGCTTGATCCAGTTTGGTTTAAGCCTTTGTTTTTATAAAGGGGTAAGCATTGTTGAATACGGTTGATACCTATAAATACTGGACTGGATGCAAGGTATATTTTCTAGCAATAACTGTCTAGTTTGACATACCTACCTACAGAGGCCCAACTGTCTGAGGGTATGTTCCGATATACACTGAGAGCACTGTAAGGCGTGACGTCAATTTAGTATACTGCGAAGCCGTTCCTTTATAGTTAGCTATACTGGTTACTGTTTATGACGGAACGCAGTCAGCACTGAAAGCACCTTACCTCGATAATGCCCTGGTGCTCACAGTACAAAAATGGCGACGATTTATGAAGTCATATTAGGATTCTGCGGCCATACTACCATACTACCATACGGCCGGCGTCACAAGGAAATTCTTTCCTGATGCGGTGGCGGCCTACCGAATCATCGGTAAAATAGAGGTGGATAGATTCGTCACCCAGGTGTTGACGGGGCATGGCGGATTCTCCGAGTACCTGCATCGCTTCAAGTGCAAGGAGAGTCCGTCGTGCGTCTGCGACCCCGGGGAGTCTGAATCTGTTTTCCATCTCTTACTTGACTGCCCTGTCCACCTATATGATCGAATAAAAGTAGAGCACCAACTGGGTATTAAGTTATCAATGCAAAACATAGCCGAGATTATAAGTGATAACAAAAATAGAGCCGTATTCTTAGATTTTTGTAAATATATATGTATTAAAGCAAATAAAAGAAATAGCAAGTAAGGTATGTTGGATAGATATAGTTATATATTTTTAACCAGCATAGAGCAAGAAGTATATAATAAGGATAGGAATTTAAGTAAATAAATAGATAATAATTAGCAATAGTATATTGTATAGTTATTAATCTTGTGTACAAAAATTTGGTTATGTAATTAGACGTAAGCATTATGTATCACTGGTAATGTCGTGTATAAAAATAAGAATTATGTATCACATTTAAATAAAAGAGTAAAATAATAACCCACTAAAAAAAAAAAAAACAGCATATAGGAAGGGAACCCACCCATAGTGTGAAAGATGATGCATGAATGAAAGATTTAGTATGAAGAACGAAAGTACGAGCGGCATACGAGCGAGAACTAGTATGACAGAGTAGACAAACAGACAGAGCAAACACAGTCTCTAATCATGTTAGAGGGATTCAAAAAAAAAAAATCTCCACAGCAGGAGCACTGAACAGAGCTTGCAGTGTATATCGGAACATACCATAAGCAAATCGTAATCATTTGACTGCGTAAAACGGTTAAAACCTAAAACTATCTCTAAACGTATTACTTGAACTGTGTTTTTGACGTGCAGGCAGCATCTATGACTGTGTCTATGAACTTCACAGGTCAGATTAACCGTTTAACAAACGATTCCGATTACGATTTCCGTACACGATCGGGAGGCAGGGTAGAGATCTCTATTTTATTAACCAACTTCCAAAAAAAAGGTGGATGTTTTCAATTCGGCGCGTTTTTTTTTTAAATGTATGTCGGTGCATATCTCCGTGGTTTCTAAACCGATTTGAACAAATTTTTTTTCATTGGTTTTGATGGTGAATTCTTATAGGTAGTAGGTAGGTATCAAGTCACGTGTATACGATACAACTCTGGGTCCCAACTCCTCAACCCTGATGCTGTAGGGTACAGAACTCCTTAAACATAGTGATTTTGGATTTTTTATGATGAATTAATATTGTAGGTGTCAAGCAACGACTTCATACAAGTAAACCCAATTTCCAACTCCTCAACTCTGATGCTGCATGGTACTGCACTCCTAAGCCGTAGGGATTTAGAGTACCTACACTAAAAAGTTAAAAATAAAAATTCTTTCCAAAAAACCGACTTCCGACCGAACCGAAGTCTAGTAGTAATAATAGTAATAGTCTTTGGCATACTGGGTAGAGACGACCAAGTAGGGATTTTCCGTGCTTTATTAGAATCTAGTCTCATAGTGTGAGATCTTTAAAGCGAACCTTGACTTTGCTTAGACTTAAGACATGGTTAAAACGAGATAGATTTATGTTACTCACATAAGTCGATCTCGTTTTAACTCTAAATAAAGTCTGAGCCAGGTCAAAGAGCCTATACGCTCTCAGTCATAGATAATACACTATATAGCTCTCAGCATTAGTGTATCGCGAAAAAATAAAAACCGGCCAAGTGCGAGTCGGACTCGCGCACCGAGAGTTCCGTACAAACCTGTAGGTATATAAGTAAAAGTTATAGTATTTTTATTCCACTTATCTATTTTAATTTCAATTTAATACCTCTACGCGTTCATGCGGAAAGGGGTAGTAAGTTAAAAATTATTAAAAATATTTTTATTATATGATGTAAGTAACTAAAAATGTATGCTTTTCGCAATTTTTCTTTTATCTGTGCTATAAGACGTTGCTTCGTACCAAATTTCAAGATTCTGAGTTCACGGGAAATATCTTGTAGGTTTTGATTCCCTTGCGAGTGTCGAAAATTTGCATAAAAATAGTTTTATTATATGATGTAACTAAAAAATTATGTTTTTCGCAATACTTCCTATATCTGTGCTATTAGACGTTGCTTCGAGCCTTCGTACCAAGTTTCAAGATTCTGAGTTCACGGGAAGTACCCTGTAGGTTTTGATTCCCTTGCGAGTGCAAGAAAATTCGAAAATTTTCAGCATAAACGGCTGTATCTTTTGATTGTGTTGGCTTTGAAGTTTGATTTTTTCACAGCTCCAAGGGACAGTAGACCTGAGTATTTGGTATGAATTTCAGCTTGATACCTCCATGCGTTCCTGAGAAAAAGGGTCTTGACACACAGACGGACGGACAACGAAGTGATAGTATAAGGGTTCCGTTTTTTCCTTTTGAGGTACGGAACCCTAAAAATACCCTACGATATATTCAGTGTTTTGCATAACCAAGAAAACAACAAAGTAGGTACCAAGGGTACAACGCTGTACCCATATTTAGCTACCATCAGAAATAGTTATTTGTTATACAAGAGTGAAAAGTTGTTTTTAGGGTTCCGTAGCCAAATTTGGCAAAAACGGAACCCTTATAGATTCGTCATGTCTGTCTGTCTGTCTGTCTGTCTGTCTGTCTGTCTGTCTGTCCGTCCGTATGTCACAGCCACTTTTTTCCGAAACTATAAGAGCTATACTGTTGAAACTTGGTAAGTAGATGTATTCTGTAAACCGAATTAAGATTTTCTTACAAAAATAGAAAAAAAACAATAAATTTTGGGGGTTCCCCATACTTAGAACTGAAACTCAAAAATTTTTTTTTCATCTAACCCATAGGTGTGGGGTATCTATGGATAGGTCTTCAAAAATGATATTGAGGTTTGTAATATCATTTTTTTCTAAACTGAATAGTTTGCGCGAGAGACACTTCCAAAGTGGTAAAATGTGTGTCCCCCCCCCCGTAACTTCTAAAATAAGAGAATGATAAAACTAAAAAAAATATATGTTGTACATTACCATGCAAACTTCCACCGAAAATTGGTTTGAACGAGATCTAGTAAGTAGTTTTTTTTTAATACGTCATAAATCGTAAACCGCAATTTACCTTTCATTCAATCAACTCAAATATTTAAAAAAAACATTTAATTTAAAACTTACTACAGGTTTGTACGGAACCCTCGGTGCGCGAGTCCGACTCGCACTTGGCCGGTTTTTTAACCGCGTGCTCAATTTTGATGACCAAACAAGCTAAGGATTCTAAAATTGAATCACGAGCGCAGCGAGTGGTTCAAAAATTAGAATCCTGAGCGTCAGCGAGGGAATCAAAAGAGCACGAGGTGAAAAATCTTTTCACTCGAGTGCAACACGTAACTTTTCATCCCACCTCAGCGAAATGACATGACGCGAAAGAAAATGGTGCGCGCAAAGCAAAAGAAGGTTACGAGTGTGAGTTTTTAACAAATTAAAAAAGGTTGTATGGAAATTCAGCACCATAGAGGTAGAAGTAAATAGGTTTTAATGATGTTTTGAATTCACAAACTTCATAGACGAGTGATACACTAACGTGCACACGATGTTCTAAATTCAATTTACTTTATCCTCAAGAGGATAATAACGGCTTTTGCATTCAGATATCGAAGATTAAAAATTCTCTTTCCGAGATGGTGGGATGAAAAAAATATTACAGCTTTTGTAGCGCCATAGAGTTAATAATAACTCTATACAATAGATATCTAGTAACTAGGGTTGCCAACATTTCTTCAGCGAAATATACCTATAGTATTTTTCATAAATAATATTGTAAACTTCAAAAAAAAATTGTTTTTATATTTTAATTAGGTACCCGAAAGTGCGTTTCTGTTTGTTGGTGGTAGTTAGGTACTTATTAGGTACCCAGCAGCAAAGAATGTTTACTGAGCGTTTATTTCCGTCGACTATTTAGAGAAAGAATAAAATTAGGTATCGAAAATATTGGAATTGACAACCATCTATCAACTGACGAAATTATAAGTATCAGTTTTTGCACGGATCATATTTCGCGACCCGCAAACCGCCGCGCACCCCTCGCGCACCCCGCGTGCGTCACGTTTCAGAAAAATGCCTACAAAAAAATACCCAGACCACTTATCATGGTTCTGTAAACGGCATTGGCTTTATTTATAATATATCTTTTTGAAGGTTTAATATAAAGAAGCTGAAGTTTACAATTACTTACATATAAACGGAAAGAATGCGTCAACTACCGCGATAACGATCGCGATTAGGGTTGCCACCCGTACGTTATAATAAAGTATTGTACGTTATTTCTGGTAATTGTACTCTATACTTCATGAGAACAATAAAGTACGCGAAAATACTTTATTTCGCATGATTTGATTTCACTGGGATTACAAAACGCAAGTAATAAAACTAGCTCTATTAAAGCTAACCTCATATGGATTACATGTATAAAATAAAACGTGCAAAACGTCTTTATTTGTCGCTGAACAGGAACACTTCCGAGCGTGATGTAGCCTATATCTCTTTCAATCTTTATTTCGGGCTTCAGCATCTTCAGACAATTGCCCTAGAGACAAAACTGCTTAACGCTCTATTATTTTAGCACCATTTATAAGTATTTTATGGACTGATGACGGCAAAAAGTACTTAATGTATGTACTAAGTATTTTTAACATACCTGTAGTTAACATAATAACTACAAAAATCGAGTCACGGGACTATATTATATTTTCAAATTTGCAAGTGAATATTAAATTTAAATTACGTTTATATCATAAAAAATTTAACACAAAATAAAGAGTACTTAATTTTACCAAACAATGACCTTAATCGACAGAAATAAGATGAACCTTAGACATTTTTTTCTTCCCGCGTTGGACATTTTTGCTTCTAGATCAAAATGGCGCGTCTACCACGCAGATTTTTTTGTTTTCTTGTATTAAGGAAATAGTTAGGAATCTAAAAGAGTGATTAAATTAACACCGGCAGCTTTCAGCAACAAAGAAACCTCCAGTTGAAACATAAAAAGTTGGAAAATTTCCTTGTCACTTAAAAATGTACAAAAATATACACCACAATATTTATTTAAATAAAATCGTAACGTATTTGTAAATTGGAGATTCTAAGCAATCTAAAAATATATTACACTCAAATACTTTCTTGTAAAATTTAAAAGTAATCTTATGTTAAACTTTCATTATCGTCAATTTGGTTGGATGTAAATATCGCACGTTCTTTATTATTTATCGCATATGTTTGAGAGTATTTTTATATACCTACCTAGAAGTAAAATATTTTTATTTTTTGACATTATTTATTAAAGTCTTATTATCTGAGAAAATTAAACCATGGAAAAAGCTTTGAATTTATAAAATTCGTTAAAACTATTTATGAGACTGTTCATACCGTTTCATCCCATAGTGCGACGGAATAGAAAAATAAACGATTGCAGAAGTATAAAAGTCAATGGGAAATCATACATGGTGATTGGTTAAATAATGATCCACAAAACAAAGCAAAGCGTCTCTGAAACTGATAAAAAACTTATTTCTCATTTACTTTAACTTAAATATAGACTGTAAAGATGCTAGCAATTATTTAGCAGTGCTAATAATCAAATCCATACTCATATTATAAATGCGAAAGTTTGAATGGATGTATGGATGTTTGTTAATCAATCACGCCCAAACGGCTGAACTGATCTAGATGGAATTTGGCACGGAGATAGATTATAGTCTAAAATAACACATAGGATACTTTTTATCCCGGAAAACTAAGGAGTTCCCGCGGGAACCAAAAAACCTCAATCCATCGCGGACGTAGTCGCGAGCATCAGCTAGTTTGATAAAAGTTGCGAAAAGCAATAAAAAAATATATTTTTAAACATAATAATAAAGAAAAATATATTGTACTTTATTTTGACACTATGTACTTTATTTTCTTACGTGTAATAACCTCATTTCCTTTAATTGCCAAAAAAAAGGTGGCAACCCTAATCGCGATTTCTCAAAGATATATTTTCCTGATAAAGATATTACTTTTCAGTGATAATCCAGTCTATTATTGCACTAAAATATATTTTTATACATATTGTATTGAGTTTTTATTTGTATTTGTCACCACTTGTCACAACAAACAATAAAGAACACAAAACTCAGACAAAAAACCCCTAAAGTTTGGCACAGAGTCAAATTACTTCTTACTATAGCTATAAATATATTTTTTTATTTTCGAACTTGACGGTTTTAGTGATGCAGTGTAAAGATGATTTAATATACTTGTCTATGATCCAAAGTTGTTCAAACAATAATAAACTCTATGAATAAGAAAAATCAGTTTATAATCGTCTGGCCCGGCGAGGCCACCGGTGGCTCCGTGCATGAGAGAGCGTTTACGTTTAAAAAAATACGAGGCCACCGGTGGTTCCCTGCCAGGAAAAAGGATATCCCATGGATACCTATAGTTTGGAATACATACCTACTTTATAATATTATCAAAGGGAAACAATATATCCTGTAAAACTTAAAAAATAAATGGATAAAACCTTTGGTATTATTTTTATCTAATAGTAATTTTAACAATATTTTATCAGTTACTTACGCTAATAATATAATTGGTTACTAATCATAGTAATATATTAAGGACAATATAAGGACTTTTATTACAAAAATCATATAACATTTTAAACTTAAATTACCTAATCAGAATCCAAAACAACGAAATCATCTTTTGTCTCTTGTTTTACAACTATCGCATTATTTTCTCCGCCCCTAAGATCGATGTTTTTAGGAATATCGTTTATTATATCGGGCAAAATAGAATGTTCCTGGATATGTTGCATAGCAGGTATGAAAGTCATATTACCATCGCATACTTGATTAACAATAATTGGAGTTAAGACTGCAACGTTTGAATTATTATTTTCGGGTATCGTAATTGATTCTCTCGACAATATATTTTCTTCAATCGGTGGATTGATTGTGTTCAAAGAATTTGCGACTGGCACAAGTAGTCCGTTTGGAGTCAAACATACGACGTGCGTATTTTTCTTTACGGGGTCATAAAGCATTAGCTGTTGCCCGGCAATAAATGGGGTGCAAGCATTCAAAAGTTCATTGTTACTCGTTGTAGGTACTATAGTTTCAGTATTCACATTATTTGAAGCGTTATCAGCTTTGCTTGTTGAAGGTACTGATTCATTTGTTTCTTTTTGCTGAGCTGAGCTTTGTAACGAGAAAACACTAGAAATTTTTGGTAAAACTATGTTTTTTTCAACCTCTGTTTCAAAATGAGTCTTCCGTTCATTTAAAAAAGATCTGAATGATTCAGCGTAACATTTTTTACTGCACCTCATTACATTTGCAAGGCCATCATACGGCTTAAGTTTACTTGTATACGCCTCATCATAATTAATATCGCTGATGTCACTGCCAAAATGGTCACTTGAAAAGTTCAAACAAACCACATCATGCACTTGAATTTTATTTTCGGTCGAATTTTCACCTTCATCAAAATATGTAGTTTGTTTTTTTCGCTTGAATGTTTTCGTACTGGGTTGTTCTTCAATTTTAAGTTTATGAGCATTATTTTGATAACTACAAGAATCGCCAGTAACTTCTATACTATCGTCAGCACCAAATTTTTCATTTTTATTTTTGATAAAATCTGTGTTACTCCGTCCGTGAAAAATTTTCTTTGTAGCAGGTTTGGTGATATTACCAGGTGTAAATGCTTGAAGGACTTTTAAAATTGCCAATTCTGTAGGTTTTACAATAATATTGCTATTGCCCTCACCAACTGTAACAGTATCTTTATTAACATTTTTAAATGGACTAAAAAATGTGTCACGATTGTTATTCTTTTCAAGATCACTCGGGATAACGATTTTTGCAACTAAACCAATATCAGATCCTGACGGCAATGGTACTAGTTTCAAGCAATTTTGGGTATGTAGAAGTATTCGAGCTATAATTTTGAATTCTTCAGTAGATGTTGTCTGGATTGGATTATTTAAAGATGCAACTACTTTTAAATCTTCTTTAACGGTAAACTTCATATTCGAAAATTTTGCCACTATCATTGTTGCTAATTGATTGTTTACGTTGTCTAATTCAAAGTCAAGTCCTGGAATTTGGTTACAAGTTACTTTTAACTTGACAGTTGACGGTATTTTGGTTGTTTGTATTGCTGAATCTCTATGAGCATAATATTTTGTCTCTTGCAGAATCTGTTGTGCAATTTTATTTACATTATTAAGAGTACGAGATGATGTTTTATCAATTTTCAATAATGTGGGTTTAACCAATTTTCTTGTATGCTCTACTTTTGGTATATTAACAATTAAATTAGAAATTTGATTTGTTTTAGGGCGTGAATCGCTTACAGATAAAAGCTGTTTGCAACAGTTACACACATTCTGCTTTCTCGATACCATCCCTTTTAGAAATTTCAGTGTATTAGCCGATATTTTGCATGCCTTGTATTGTTCGTTAAGGATGGAAATTAGCTTCCACTTGCAGCAAACTACAATTTCTTCAATACTGCGATTCTTTGTCATATTGAAACATTGGAAACATTTCTGGCGAGGGTCGCGATAATAATTCTCAGTATGAAAGCGCACTATGTCTTGGTTGCGACCGATTTCAAAACATTCACTTTTCGAGAATGAGCAGTGGCCTACTCTTGAAATGTCTCTAAGTAAATAAATTATATTACGCATTATATCAACATTTTGTAGATTAAAGTGAGTTTTAATATTTTTATTTGTATCTGGCTTTTCATATCTTAAAGCATTTAATATTAGGTTTTTATTTTTATTGTCACATGATTTTGCTTTAAAGTCAATTGTAAAAACATTAATATCAGATGGTTTATAAAGAGTTACATCAGTGGTACTTTCTTTAGGTTTGCAACAACAATTACATTGATCAGGAGGACACTTATGTATTGTGATTAGAAAACGAAAAAATTTACATTCGTTTCTAGGCCAAATTGATTCAACTTTTCGATGTCTTTTGATCCAACAACACGCATCCAATATCAATCTAATCTTGGTCTTATCAAATTTATTTAAATCACATTTATCATTTAATTTAGTGCAACGATATTCAATAAGATCACATTTCCAATCAGTTACGTATATGTCGCGTAGGTTTGAAAATAGGTTATTGATTACAATTATAACATCACTTTTATTACTTCTGCCTTTAGTGTCTTCTGCATTAAGAGTAAGGATATTCGCGGGATAAATAACTTCAGTTATTATTAGGTCATCGTTATCCGTAAGATCAACGACTTTTTGATCTACTACATTTTTCTTTAATTTTTTTAAAATAGTTTTTAACAATTTGAAACTCATGTTTCTTTTCACATTCACATTTGATTTGTGTTCCCAATAATTATATTTTGGTTTACTTTCCCTCAAAATATCATTCATGATAATCGCATTATCAAGATGCTTTATTTTCTTGTGTAAAATGGCCATTTCTTCTAATCTTGTTGTGTACACCATGGCATTATGCATTCGTGAAAATTCCAAGGTTTTTGGCTCTGCAATAAAATGTTCTGATTAATAATAAGTTCTTCAGTTAACAGTTTACTAAGACTGTATGAAACCTTCGCATTTTACGAATTTCCAAGCAAAAATTTTTTTTAAGGAATTTCTAAATCCTTCCCTTGTGAGTTTCTAAGTTACAGAGATGCAACATGCACGATCTCATCTCTCTTGTCGATATGCCAGTCAATCGGTTTCTCCTTTTATATGTCACCGTAAAATTGCAAAAACCGTTAGATTGTAATCTAACTAGCAAAATTGTAAACTGTCGACAGATTGTGAAACGTTCAATGTTATGAGTGTCAATTTTTGAAATATTTATTGTATTTAAGTGTGATGGGTATTAAAATGACATGGGAGGAACTTTTGTCTTCTTTTGCTCTTACGTATGTAAAACATAAGAGCTATAAAGACATTATTGTGACAGCATTTACATTGATATTTACTGTATTGAGATGAGAGAGTCCATTAAAAAACTTACCTTGCCTACAACTTTTTTGTTTTCTTTTTTTGTTTTTTTTTGGCTTCTTAGAAACGCTATTCTTTAAGTATTTCTTTTTACGCTTCTTTGTATATTCCATTTCACAACATATAACATCATCTTCGGTCTCGCTTTTTCTTGTTACGCTGTAATTTCCAACATCTTGCGACTCATTCATAGTGATCTCACGTAGTAAATTATCAGTTGTTGTACTCGTAGTAGCTACGCTATAAACAGCATCGTTTGGTATCTCACTAATAATGTCTTCGGATGATTTTGGCTTTTTAGTGCCGCTACGCTTTGAGTATTTCTTTTTACGCTTTTTTGTGTATTCAATTTCACGACACATAAATTCATCATCTGTCTCGCTCTTTGCCGTTTGGTTGCAATTTCCAACATCTTGCGACTCATTCATATTGACCTCACGTAGTAAATTATCAGTTGTTGTACTCGCAGTAGCTTCGCTGTAAACATCATTATCTGGCGTCTCACTAATAATGTCCTCGGATGAATTTGGCTTCTTAGCGCCGGTAAGTTTTGAGTATTTCTTGTAACGCTTTTTTGTGTATTCAATTTCACGACACATTAATTCATCATCTGTCTCGCTCTTTGCCGTTTGGCTGCAATTCCCAACATCTTGCGACTCATTCATATTGACCTCACAAAGTAAATTATCAGTCGTTGTACTCGGATTAGCTTCGCTATAAACAGCAACATCCTGCGTCTCACTCATGATGTCTTTGGATGATTTTGTATTCTTAGTGGCGCTACGCTTTGAGTATTTCTCGTTATATTTTTTTGTGTATTCAATTTCACGACACATAACTTCATCATTTGTCTCACTTTTTACTGTTTCGCTGCAATTTCCGATATCTTGCGACTCATTTATAGTGACCTCTCGTAGTAAATTATCAGTCGCTGTACTCGTAGTAGCTTCGCTATAAACAACAACGTCCTGCGTCTCACTCATGATATCTTTGGATAATTTTGGATTCTTAGTGCTGCTACGCTTTGAGTATTTATTGTTACGTTTTTTTGTGTTTTCAATCTCAAGACACATAAATTCATCATCTGTCTCGCTCTTTGCTGTTTCGCTGCAATTTCCGACATCTTGCAATTCATTCATAGTGATCTCTCGTAGTAAATTATCAGTCGCTGTACTCGTAGTAGCTTCGCTATAAACAGCAACAGCTGGCGTCTTACTAATAATGTCTTCGGATGACTTTGTAGTGCCGCTACGCTTTGAGTATTTATCCTTACGTTTTTTTGTGTATTCAATTTCACAACATATAACTTCATCATCTGTCTCACTCTTTGCTCTTTCGCTGTAATTTCCAACATCTTGCGACTCATTTACAGTGATCTCTCGTAGTAAATTATCAGTCGCTGTACTCGTAGTAGCTTCGCTATAAACAACAACGTCCTGCGTCTCACTCATGATGTCTTTGGATAATTTTGGATTCTTAGTGCTGCTACGCTTTGAGTATTTCTTGTTACGTTTTTTTGTGTTTTCAATCTCAAGACACATAAATTCATTATCTGTCTCGCTCTTTGCTGTTTCGCTGCAATTTTCGACATCTTGCGACTCATTCGTAGTGATCTCTCGTAGTAAATTATCAGTCGCTGTACTCGTAGTAGCTTCGCTATAAACAGCGACAACTGGCGTCTTACTAATAATGTCTTCGAATGATTTTTTCTTTTTAATCCCGCTACGCTTTGAGTATTTCTTGTTTCGCTTTTTTGTGTATTCAATTTCACGACACATAAATTCATCATCTGTCTCGCTCTTTGCCGTTTCGCGGCAATTTCCAACATCTTGCGTCTCATTCTTAGTGCTTTCGCTTAAGTAATTATCAATCATGTTACTGGAAGAAGCTTCGCTGTATATATCAGCATCGTGCGTCTCACTAATAACGTCTTCTCTGCAAAATATTTCACTGCTTTCACTCTTTTCAATATTACTTTCTTTGAAATCTGATTCATTTTTATTAATAATCAGTTGTTCTTTTGAGTCACTATTTTCTTGTTTAGTTTTCTTTGCAGCTTTTTTTGACAAAATTTTTACACTTCGTTTTTGTCTTCTCGTTGATTCAACTTGTTTTCCCTGTGAAAACATAAATAAATTAAAACATCAGTATTATAAGAATCTGAGATGTGCTTAGGCGACCATTCAGATCTTAGCGCAGTGAAAACACACAATCTCTTTAAGGTTGCGGCGTACCTAAAAGGTAAGTTTGCAACCCTTGTGGTGCGACTAGTATGTATCAGCTACAGACTTGTAATTTGGAATAGTTTTAAATAATGTTTATCAAACCTTATCGCAAATGAAATAATTCTTTATGAATTAAATCAAATGAATTAATTTCAAAGTGGGGGTTTACTACATCGAGTGAGGTATCATACTATGCAAGGGCATTTATTTTTTAAATTTCTTTGAGTTTCTTACTTTTTGACCTATGGTGAAAAATGACAACATTTTCACTTTCCGCCCCCCTATCTCCGAAGATTGCAAAGTGAAAAAATCAGAAATAATTTGAGTTGATTGAAATTTGTTAACTTTACCCGAAAAATATAACGAAGTTTCTAGTCAGGATAGAGAAATCCCCGAGAAATGAGGGGGTCAAATTTTAAAGTGGGTCACTACTCACTATATCGGGTGAGGTATCATTTGCACATTCTAAAACATTTTCTAAATTTCTTTTTGAGTTTATTAGTTTTTGCCAGGATAGTTATTGAGAAATCAGCTATAAACCATAACAAACAAACTTAGTTTTGCCTTCCGAAATAAAAGGTTCTCAGAGATTTATGTAACATTACAGGAAAAATAAAAGGAAGCCTTAGTAGTAGCTAGGACAGCTTTTTTATAAGTAAATATTTTTATAAGGTATTTTTTTTAACTTTGTTAATTGTCAATTTGCAACACCGTCTTCATTAAGAGGTCGAATTTAAAGCAAATTCTTCCAAGGTACGCAACCCTCGGTGCGCAAGTCGAAGTCGCACTTGGCCGGTTTTTAGGGTTCCGTATCTCAAAAGGAATAAAACACGGAACCCTTATAGGATCACTTTCTTGTCCGTCCGTCTGTGTGTCAAGACCCTTTTGCTCAGAAACGCATGGAGGTATCAAGCTGAAATTCATATCAAATACTCGGGTCTACTGTCCCTTGGAGCTGTGAAAAAATCAAACTTCTAAGCCAACGCAATCAAAACATACCGCCGTTTATGCTGCAAATTTTCGACACTCGCAAGGGAATCAAAACCTACAGGGTACTTCCCGTGAACTCAGAATCTTGAAATTTGGTACGAAGCAACGCCATAGAGCACAAATATAGGAATAATTCCGAAAAGCATAATTTTTTTGTTACATAATATAATAAAAATATTTTTTATCAACTGGGTCCACCCAGTTTAGTTGTATAAATTACATAAATATAAATTAATATAATTAAAATTATTAGATAATACGACTGCTCTGCCGTAGACACACATACATACACGAACCCTGAAAACATAACACTACTTTTTTGGGCAGTCGTGTACTAAAAAATCACATTTTAATAAGAGGCCGGGGAGTGGCGCTCGCAACTTCTATTCGAACCGCAAATATAAATTTGCCGGTATATTGCTATCTCTATTTGGCTGATGACACATGATCGCGTGCAAGCGCGATAGCAATATGAGCGTACAGAGTTTGTTATACATTTCGGTCTTGTTCCGTGAATACCAAAAATGATGAATGAAAAATTGTTGTGTTTTTAACTTCGTGTTGTTATTCTGTAACTTGACAATATAGGCTATGTTCCTGATCAATTAGTACGTGAGATATCGTTGGTTTTTATATGAAACCAATAAGGAGAAAACATGTCATTCATGTCGTAAAAACATGTAAAACGCAATGTGCTTACATTTAATTTTGGGAAAGTATTTTGAGAAAATATTTATCCAGGGACCTAGATAAATACAAGTTCAATCATAATAATCGCATAATATGGTGGAAATATTCTCGAATTACAAATAATTTTGGTATTAGTTTGTATGGGCAATTCATTCTCAGCTGGCACCTTAAATGATATTTTTTGTGAATCACTGGATATTGAACTATAGTGTTATATTATATTTTTGGAATCTACTCATCATTTTCTAGATGATGATTATATATAGTTAATCTTATTTTCGAATTATTTTTTTCAACTTTAGTCTTTAATGCGGAGCCATGGTCACCCCATCAATTTTTTTTTTAAATTTTACTAGCCTATGTCACCCGAAATAAGCTAGGGATTCTAACGATACCTCATTTATCAAAATCGCTACAGGCATATAGAAGTTATGGTGGAATATACAAACTCACATACATACATACATACATACATACATACATACATACATACATACATACATACATACATACATACATACATACAGAACCCTGAAAACAATATACTCCTTTTTTCAGGCAGTCGTATAATTACACTGATTTGGCCTTACCCTGAAGGCGCTCGTACCTACTGCTACTGTTAGCTCGACAACACTTTCGTCGAGTGAAAGTGTGTGATTGTATTTCATAACAATTAATGGCGTTAAGTTTAATTTATATTATTTATTTTATATTCTGGGATGTTTTTTTTCCTATTGCGTGATAGGCTTGCGCTTGACGACAATCATGCTTCGGTTCAAATTCGGTTTTCGATCAAATATGATAAGTAAGGAAGATCTTCTGCGTTACCTGTGTTTCGTAAAATAAACCTGGCAAATTGATATGTTGCTGGTTCATTTATAAAATTAATATGGCACTAACACGTATTTTGAGATATCTTAGCGCCCACGGCCACTTGGCCTCAAGGTAGATCAGTAGGCTTCAAATAGCACAGTTGCCATGACAACTACAACTGTTTATCTCTTTCGATGTTAAACTCGTATTTAACTGCAGTGGAGTGAGTGTACAAACATTGTATGGAACATTCATACATTGTAATTCCTGTGTACGGTAAGATAAGAAGAGTTCAATATGGTGGCCAGCCAGAACAAGTTATCCTATCCTTGAAGTGCCCACTTCTATAACGCTTTGCTACAGTTACCAAAATTATGTAGGAGCATTATTACAGACTTCCCAAAAAAAAGTGTAATGTTTTCAGGGTCCATGTATGTGTGTTTCTTTATTCCACCACAACTTCTTAATGCCTGAACAGATTTGAGTGCATGGGGTACTTAATGTTAGAATCCTTACATAATCCCAAGTGAAATTGGCTATAATTTTTTTGAAAAAAAAAATCAACATAGCAGGGTAGTCGTGTTTTTTTTTAAATTATGTTCTCTTGTGGTATAATTTTGCACAGAATCAATTAGAATGCCAGTGTTTGTTTTTTTGGTACAAAAATTATATCAACATTTTATTTTAAAAGTACTTACTTACTTAAGTACCTACTTTAATTTTTATTAGTAAAAACAAACAAAACTATAAAAATAAAACAGAAATAATAAATTAATTATACAAAATATAATGAAAACTATAGATAAACTGACTAACGATCAAAGCAAACAAGTTTATGAGCATTTTTAGATTTTTTGTTTCTAACAAAGAAATTGTAAGTATTCAATTGTGTTTCAATTTCATGATGAATTTAGATAAAAGACTGACTTTATAAATTTAGGTTTATTGTATGGGGACCCCCTTTAATTTTTAACTTTATTTCCATTCTTTGTTGTTATAGCAGCCATAGAAATACACCTTTTGTGAAGATTTCGATTGTCTAGCTATTATGGTTATTGAGATACAATCCTCTGACAAACAGTCAGACGGACAAACAGTGGAGGCCTAGTAATAGGGTCCCATTGGCATCCCTTGGTTACAGACCCCTAAAAAGCTTCCAAAGCTAGTTTTTTTTAAATTAAGGCAATTAAAATTGGATTTTTAATTTACATTCAATCCCAGGTACATTCAAGAAAATCTTTTAAGGTCATACTAGAAAATGTAATTATAATAAGATGTCTCGTAAAAACAGCATGATTGGTCAGCAGCTTCAAGTGATTGAAGACGTGCAACAGCAGGAAGAGAGTTGAAATATTGCTGCAGGATTTATTGTCAGGGCAAGTAAGTAAATAATTTATAAAAAAATTACTTAAATGATAACTACAAGATGATACCCATTACCCACAACTATTTTGAAGGATGTATGAAGAATGTCTGGCTGGATATTATGTTTTAGAATTAAATTGATTTTGCGGGATGAAGAGTAGCCTAGTTACAGAAAAAACTAGCCTTCTAGGTTCTAAGCTATCTCCATGCCAAATTTTTTCAAAATGTATATGGGCTGTGTTAGTTAGCAGTCAGAACACCCTTTCATATTTATAGTTATTGTGTGGATGGTACAAACAAATTCTGCAGGTAAAGCTACCAAACAGCTTCCACATAAAGTAGTCCAATCCCCTCCAAATCTGGTCTAAAAGAAGCTCTAGCTAATTTGTTCTAGAAAACAAACAATAGTAATTTTGACCATACCAAATGTACATTTGCTGTGTATGGTGTATAACTAAATTCTAATTTACTAATACTTAATTTGCAAAATATCATCATCTTGTAATGGTAGGAGATTTCATTGCACTTGAAGTAACATTTTGACATAAGATTGAGACAATATGGGGCACTGGAGAAAAGGTGAATGTCTCTTTGAAACCTATTTGAGAGTATGTACTTCACAGGACACAGATAAGAAGGACAGAAAGAAAATCTATCTATTCTCACCCATTGTGCCTCACATTAAAATACCTTAAGGTTAACGTTAAAATGGCGCCTCCAGTACTTGAGCATTAAACTCATGGTCAAGTCCAAAAGGCACCCTGACACTAAGATCTAAGATAATCCCACATTTCTTGACCAAGCTATGTGTATTGTGTTTGAGAGTATCATCATCATCACCAATTCATATTATCACTAGCTGATGCCCTCAACTTCGCACATGTGGATCAAGGTTTTGTGGTTGCCGCAGGAACTCTTCAATTTTCTGGGATAAAAAGTAGCCACTGTGACATGACTGAGTAACAGACATCCATCCATACATCCATCCAAACTTTCAGATTTATAATATTATAGTATATAGCATAGTATAAGTATAGTAGAGTATATAGTATAGATTAGTGGTTATCTATTGCTGCTGTCTCCTCTTAGAATAAGGATACTGGCCAAGTCTAGACACTTGATATTTTGCTTCAAGATTTCTTGCTAAGATTTTCATGGCACCCTTTAAGGCAGGGTTTTTAGAAATTTCACTTGAGTGAAGTCAGGTGGATCCACTTATACGCACTTAGATACAAAAAAATACCAACCTTTGAAACCATATGGGCTTTTCGTTTTTTAAGTAATTGGTCGATATAACTAGTTTGTACACAGAATATACTAGCAGCCTTCGCAACTGTTGCGTGTGAATTTTCTATAAAATAATCTAAAATACTCTCATCCTTTTTTGAACACACAGTGAAATTTACTCCAGGATTCGCAGTGTTATTTGAGGCAAGGGAATCTAAATACTTTTGCACAACCATTTTTAGGGTAGCTAGGTTCGGTTTTCTACGCATATAATATTTGTTTGCATAGCACATGTGAGCTAATACGAGGTTCTTCCCACTAATGAGGTAGCATTGTATCATGTCAGCGTATTCTTCATCTGTATACGGCAAGCTGGGCGTTTCTTCCGACATTTTAATTCCGGAACTTACTACTTTGTTCACAGTTGACAGTACATCTAATCTTTGCAAAAACTTAAAATTTGAAAACAGCGTTTAATTTTATCAACCACATATACCTAAATAACAATACTCAATAGTCAACAGCCGCCATGTTCAACAACTCTAGCTGCTAGCAGCTGCAGAGCTCCAGCGTCAGTGTCAAAGTCAAAATGACAGCCATGACAGCTATGGACACATATATTTTTTACATATCGACGGCTTTGGATTCTAGCCTTGATAAAAGATTTTACAAGAAAGCCGCCTTCTTATTCATTATTATTAATATATTACAGTCAAATGGGAGAAGCATTGGGCAAGCTGTGTTCAGCTTCACGTGTCCCAGCAGTGGGTTCGGTTCTCGACAGAGTCATCTCCCAACCTAGTAGCGAAGATCACACCGTTCTTTATAAACTTGCAGATTACAAAAAAGGTTCGTTCGCTATTGAAATTTTAATCATGTCCTAACCAAAAGCGCTGAATTAAAAAAATCTCATCTTGGGAAGCCGGTTAAAAATAAAATAAAAGTCCCATGGGATAATTGTTTGTTTTCCGATAAAAGAAAAACCTACGCTCGTCTCCGGAATACAAGAGGTTTTTATTTTCACATTATTTAATTAATTAATGGTTCAGCAGGGCGACCGCGTATCTTTTGCATCAATCATTGATACATCGCAATCACTTCCGATTGGCTGAATTTATGGTATTCTTGCTGCGTCAATGGATTTCGTCCCGTAAGAAGAGTAAGACGTAGAAGAGTATTATCCAATCAGAGGTGATTGCAATGTATCAATGATTGATGTAAAAGATACGCGGTCGCCCTGCAGGTTTTTAAGACTATCCAGCGTAAAAAAAAAGAAAAAAATATTTCAGGTTGTCGTGCTCGTGATAAGAGCATTAAAATAAAAATCGTATTTATAATTACCAACTGTTATTTATAGGTGGTTTACTCATAGAGACATACATAAAAGGTGGAATGGCAGCCGCAGAGCGTCTTATACGTGAGGAGTTTTCAGCGTACATGTATGCGGGAGGTAGAGGCAGAGTAATAAATAGAGCAGAATATTTGAGGTGGAAATTCAGAGACCAAGAGCAGGAAAGTATCTACCTACCTCAACGACCTCAATTTACATAGACAGGCCCTGTCAAACAAAGAATGTGGGTGTATTTTTAGCAACGCTATCAACGCCATCTAGTCTGAAAAGCGGGAACTTGCTTGCAACATATATTGAAAACGTATGACTCGTCATAGATAATATAGGGCATGGCCATAGAAGCCGTACTCAGGAAGCCGTAAGACCAGTTAGTAAAAAAAAATATCATACAGAAAAATAATTGCGTAATGGATAAAAATATTAAATAGGAAGATTAAATAACGTTTTTTTGGAAATGTATAATTGTGACCTTACCTTAAAATAAAAATTGTACAGTGCCAAACTAATAACAAATTATCTACACGACGAGCGACCGTAACAGCGCTACGATGGGGACAAAGACAGGTTAGGAACGCGTTCTCATGGTCGGTCGCCAGACCTTTTTCTATGAAAGGGCCCATCTAGTACCTACATATATATCGATGTAGAACCTAAAATCTACCTAAAATCTTTATAGAAATAATAGATGATGCCCGCGGGAACTCCTTAATTTTCCGGGAAAAAGGACAGCCAGAAAGACTTTCGCATCTATAATATTAAAGTATGGATACAAAAACGTATTGTATTTAAATGACTTACCTATTTATAGTACATTACTGCAGACATTACTGCCAGCAAAAGGCAGGGCAGGCATTGAAGGACGAACGTGTAAATGTGGGCCGAGGCGAAGCCGAGGCACACATACGTAAGTCCATCAATGCCTTGTTGTGGCCAAGGCATTTAAAGTACTTTTCTCAAATAATGCGCGGAAATTAAAACTAAGTAGTAACTAGACAGAACTTCGTTTTCGTTTTTCTTTCATTCTTCCATTGGACAAAATTTTCATAGGTTTTCAAATATTTTTCTTTCGATTTTGGCAGTAACAAGTTTTCTATTACGGCTCTTGCCACATCTTGAATTTCAGGTGGCGTTAAAAGAAAGTTCATCACACTCATTGTCTTCACTTGAACTCATTTTGTCAAATACATTTCAAAATCAATGACGAACAAAGAACAACAATAATTTTTCCCGCGTTATAGTGTTCATTTGATTTTTTCAATAAACAGCTTTCTATTTGCAAGCTAGTTCAAATTCAAATAAAACCTTTGATAAGTTACCTCCTTGGTTGCCATGTTTCGGAGTAAAAGATCGTTCCATTTTTAAATTACACGACGGATATGAAATTACTTTGTAATTTATTTGGCCGCTAAACCACGACAGATATGGATTTTCATACAACTTTAGCCGGCCGCTGCTCGTATGCATTTGGCCAGTACAGCATTTTCGATTTATCTCGAAGAAGGTTGTCAAAATAATGCTCAAATTTCCAAGCATGTTTGAGAAAAGACCTTATCTAAGAGATTCAACCTTACCTACCTTATAGGTACCTACCACCCTGGAGAGAGCCATCTCAAGCTTTTTCTTGGGATAACTTATTCCTATTAGATTTCAATGAAATTAATACCTAATACGTGGGATATAATATACAAGAGGCGCGGCGGCGCACGGCGGATGTGTGGCGACTGACGTCGGCTTGGCCGCGGAAGTAAGAAAGCGGCGCGGCGCGCGTCATGCCGCCTTAAATCTGGCGTCTCGACGCTTGTATAAATTAATCCATACTAATTCCATATCCATACTAATATTATAAATGCGAAAGTGTGTATGTCTGTCTGTCTGTCTGCTACGCTTTCACGACTCATCTGTTCAACTGATTTTGATGAAATTTGGTACAGGGATAGATGGTATCCCTGCTATTTTTTATCCCGGAAAGTCAAAGAGTTCCCGCGGAATCAAAAAACTTTAATCACCATCTAGTTATCTATAAAATATGAAAGAAGCAGCGCCACACCCGCGAGGCCGCGACCGTCGCCTCTTGTGTACCTATGCCCCGCGCCTAAGAAGCATCAACCATTGCACTTATCTCATCAGGTAGTACTACCGATCGAAGCGTCTCTGTCCCCTCACGACCCTCTCGCGAAGTGGGAGGATCACACCGCGTGCTGGCAAATGAGCTATCGTGGAGCACTCGGTGAATCGCTGCTGCACGTCCTCATTATTTGCGATACTAAGGTAGGCATCATTTTCCATAAAAGGAGTCCTTTTTAGGGTTCCGTAACTCAAAAAGGAAAATCCATATCCATACTAATAATATGTATTACTAGCTTATGCCCGCGACTACGTCCGCGTGGATTGAGGTTTTTTGGTTCCCGCGGGAACTCCTTAATTTTCCGGGATAAAAAGTAGCCTATGTGCAATTCCAGACTATATTCTAGATATCTCTGTGCCAAATTTCAGCCAGATCCGTTCAGCCGTTGGCGCGTGATTGAGTAACAAACATCCATACCTACATCCATACATCCATACATCCATACATCCATACATCCATCCATCCAAACTTTCGCATTTTTATTACATATTTATTTGATATATGCGAAAGTGTGTCTGCCTGTCTGTCTGTGTGTCTGCTACGCTTTCACGGCCCACCTGTTCAACTGATTTTGATGAAACATTGATTGATTTTGATACAGTGATAGGTTGTATCCCAGTGAAGGAAAATTAAAGAGTTTCCGCGGAGATTGAAAAAACTTAATCCACGCGGACGAAGTCGCGGGCATCATACAGTAAATCATATACTTAGTGTCTGTCACTTTGATGTCCGTCTGTCTGTTCGTTAAAACTCTTTTCTCAGGAACGCATGGAGGTATCAAGTAAAATATTGAGATCTACGGTCCCTTGGAGCTGTAAAGAAATAAAGTTTCAAAATCAAAGCAATCAAAAATATAGCCATTGATGCCTTTTATAATGACACTCGTATATAAAAGCCTATACTTCCTACACATGGAAAATCCGGGCGAAAATCAAAAATTTGTACTTATTATTATTTTAATTTTCCTTCAGTACGCCTAACCTTTTCGTTAGAGCAATGTTTCATAGAGTTTTCATAGGTTATGAACTTTTGCTTTTATAATCTATGTAATACATACGAGTTTATACGGAACCCCGGTTGCGCGAGTCAGACTCGCACTTGTCCGGTTTTTTAATATTGGTATATTATATAATAATTGAATAAGGCTTGGCTGCAATCAGACCAGCTGGCAAGTGATGACGCAGCCTAAGCAGTAAGCCCGCACGCCTAGAAGATGCAAAATTACCATCAAATTTTCAATTTTAGGCCAAATTCTTAGATTACGTGTTCTTTCTAGATTCACACACGGTTAGCCAGAACATTGGTAAAATGTTTTCCGAAACTTTCTTTGGATGTCGTTGAAGGAGAAGAATACTTGGGTACGTATCCACTATCCATACTAATATTATAAATGCGAAAGTGTGTCTGTCTGTCTGCTACGCTTTCACGGCCCAACTACTCAGCCGATTTTGATAAAATTTGGTACAGAGTCGGGTTTCATCCTGAAGAAGGACATAGGTTTTTTATCCCAGAAAATTGAAGAGTTCCTGCAGGAATTTTAAGAAACCAATCCACGCGGACGAAGTCGTGGGCATCATCTAGTAAAATATAAATCTATTTATGTAAGTTTAACAATCAATCTTCTTATATTTTCTTTAGATCCCAAAAAGTCCATTAATCACAGCATAAACAAATGTTGCTGCTTCACAAGTTTTATTTTAAACGATTAATCTCAATTTTTTAAAATTTAAATATTAACACGTCGACGCGGACGTTAGTTTAAATTGTAAACATAACGGCCGTCCGCCATCTTAATTATATTGTCGACTTTATTCCAGGTGCGAGTTCGTTGCACCTTGCTATCGCATACAGCAATAATGAGCTGGTCCAAGATCTAGTGGAGGCTGGTGCAGATGTCAGTCAAAAAGCTATCGGTAAGAAACTATTCCTACGGTATAAATACCCGCGCTAGTCGTTACAAACAAGCTTTAAATTAAGATGCACTCAAGAGAAAAGTTTAGTTTTATTTGAGGCGTCATTTTTGTAGAAACATCTCGAAAAATAAATTCAATTCTTGTACGGAAAGAAGCAGCTATCCAACACAGAAATGCAGCCAGCATTCTTGCCACCATTCCACGCCGGCATTATTTTATATAGTACAACTACCTAGGTTAGCTAGCTTTAAGTTCTAGTTTAAGTTCATGTTTGAACATGGTTTGAACAATAAAGAGTTGAAAACTTGTAAGATCATGAGTTACCTACTTACTCGTAAGTTCCATTCCTGAAATTTCTACTATTGTAGCTAATTAGGTTCAATTACCATGTTATTACAGCCTATTCACTCGTATATTTTGTACAAACAGGTAGTTTCTTCCTACCCCGCGACCAACAAAAAGTACCCCCAACACGTCAGACCAACTACGAAGGTCTCGCATACTTAGGCGAATACCCCCTCGCGTGGGCGGCGTGTTGCGCCAACGAGGCCGTATATAACCTCCTGCTGGACACAGGAGCTGATCCAGACGCTCAAGACTCTTTCGGGAACATGATACTGCATATGGTCGTAGTTTGTGACAAACTGGTATGTCTTTTTTCAAATATTCAGTTTTGTTTTAAAACTACTACAAAATACGTACCAAATTCTTCTTAATTCCCGATTCCATCCTATCCCATATTCATCAAAATGAGTTCTATTTGTAGTATGAGTACTTATACCTAGTAGTCCAAGGAATAACAGGAACAAGATTTTCGGAAATTCGATATGTTTTCCGCTTCATAGCTCTTATGAAAATCAATATCATCCCACCCAGCAACTAATTTTGATATTCCAAACGTGCAAAATTTTCTTGGGCACTGTTTGTGCCGTGCTTTTGCTTTTTGTGCGGGTTTGCCATGATCACCGGTGCAGCCAGTCTCAGTTTCTCACCGGTTTACTTTCTACACCTTTTCTATTTCCTAAGTCTAAGTGTAATCTATAGGTTTCTTTTAGGTATTGATCAGTATCAGGGCACAAGGCTGAGCGTGTTCAAAATTAAAATCTTTGTCTTTAGGATATGTTTGGTTACGCTCTCCGCCACCCCAAGCTACCAGCAAGCAATGGCAGGCTCAACAAGGCTGGATTTACACCACTAACGCTAGCCTGCCAGCTTGGTAGAGCGTCCGTGTTTAGAGAGATGTTGGAGCTCTCGTCCAGAGAGTTTTGGAGGTATTCCAACATCACCTGTTCAGCTTACCCGCTTAACGCGTTGGATACTTTGTTGCCTGATGGGCGGACAAGTAAGTACAAACTAACTTTCATTAAAGAATTATCACTTTTACTATAAATTCGACAAAATAGTGGTCGGCCGACGGATTGAGACACAAAACGATACATTTATGGACAAAACTTTTTATTCAGGAAAGCGCTACCGAGCACCATTTCGTATTAGTTTTAAACTGAATAAGTTTTGCTCAAGCTTTTCTCCACGAAAGACAACGTATGTATTAATAAATAGGTACACGCGGGTCAAGACGAGGCGAGGCTGTTTATTATCTACATTTCTAAGTATCTACGATCCACCCATTAAGTATATTATAATAGCTAATTGTCTTATATTAGATTGGAATTCGGCGTTGTTTATCATTCTAAATGGTACCAAACAAGAGCACTTGAACATGTTAGACGGAGGTATTATACAGAGGCTTCTGGAGGAAAAGTGGAAGACATTTGCCAGGGTAAGTGGAATTTTGAATTAAACTTACGAGGTCGAAGACCATACAGACTAGAAGAGTCAGCATTAAAATTAATAAAATTACTAATTGGATCTTGAAAAACAATGACTGTGTCAAACAGTCAGACAAATGAACTAAACCTAGAGGAACCTCAACAATTTGATACGTTTATTTCTCAGGGAACTTAACATCGACAAATCGAAGGTGGCCTTCTACAGCGATGATAATATCGGTTTGATGTGACTTAATTTTTCTTCTCTTACAGACAAAATTTCTCAAAAGGCTCCTCATCTTAATGCTCCATCTCCTGCTCTTATCTGTGTCGGTATACTTGCGCCACAGCAGCCTAGAAGCTGACATCCATCCCGACTGGGGGCTTGAAGTGAACGACGCGAGGTCTGGTATACGACTTTCCACCGAACTGGGCACGATCATCAGCACTCTATGCTATATTATACTTCAGCAGGGCGATGAGATTAAGAACCAGGGCCTTATCGCATATTTCAAACAGCTGGTGAGTCAAAAATCATCCTCATCCTGCCGCAAAATCCATATTTACTAGATTATACTAATTTTATGATTAACTAGCAGATGCCCGCGACTTCGTTCGCGTGAAATAAGTTTTTAAATTCCCACGGGAACTCACAAATTTTTAGGGTTAATATATGTATATAGCCTAGGACACTCACAATTAATGTGGCTTTCTATTGGTACCAGAATTTTCAAAATTGGTTCAGTAGATCCAGAGATTACCCCCTACAACGTCACTAACTCTTAGACTTTACCTCTTTATAATATTAGTATACCTTAGATGTAAAAATCTGTCTGCTACACTTTCACGGCCCATATTTTCTACCAATTTTGATGAAAGGTATAGATAGGTTGTATCCCATTCCCGGGGAAGGACATAGGCTACTTTTGATCCCTTAAAATTAGGGACTTCCCGCGGGAGTAAAAGAAAGTAAAAACTTTATCCACGCCGACGAAGTCCGAAGAGTCATCTAGTCACTATTTTAGTGGGTACCTTTTATAATGTCGATGTTAATTATATTGTCCTTTTCAAACTTGATTTGACAAAGTTTTCTGTCGCACTTGCTTGCATGCACATGAGAGAGTATTCAAAATGGATGTCTGTATTTCAGATCCACGAACCAGCGAAGTTCATTTTTTTAGCTTCAAACCTACTAATCTTAGCATGTATACCTGCTCGACTTAGCCGGAAAACAACACTCGAAGAAGGCATTCTCATCTTCGTCCTGCCTGGATCATGGTTTTTACTAATGTTTTTTGCTGGGTAAGTACTTGGTAAAGATGAACTACGAGCTAGGTTTCTATTTTCTCGGCTCTATTACTCTATATACGCCCTTTTTCACCCACAAAAGGGATCACCTAAGCCAAATGAGGTGACAGTTTAACGAACAACAGACGTGTGTTGAGATATTGCGCTAAAGGGTTTCCTTTGTCGGTGGAAACTGGCATAGATCATTGTAATTTTCCGATAATCCATTCATATACCGACCTCAAACTTATCTAAATCCATCAATAGGTACATATAATCTATGTATAAATGGTAAATTGTGACGATTTAAATAAAATGTTTTAATTGGATTATAAGTACTTGATGCTACAGCATCAAAATTTAAAAGTCATGCTTATCACATGATTGCATATATCTATCTAGACCCTGGATCCACTTCAGTGCTTTATCGAGTTTTATAAGATCGCTGTTATTTTTTTTTCCAGTAGGTACCTACCTACTAACTACTTCAAACTAGGCAGTTACTGAAATCAACTTTCTATGTTTATAATTGTAGAGCAGTAAAGTTGACGGGTCCATTTGTAACAATGATCTACAGTATGATCACGGGTGACATGTTCACGTTTGGCATCATCTACTGCATCGTGCTCTTTGGATTTTCGCAATCTTTCTACTTTTTATACAAAGGTAAATTAATTAAGTACACTGCATCTTGTGCTAAATAGTTAGGTTAGGTTAGATATACAAATTCGTTTCTTGTCCTCCCTTCATGTTCAGGTTATCTCCCTACCTTCCTTCTCTCCTTATCCGCCTTCTCCTTCCTTCCTCTCCCTATCTTCCTCCTCTCTCCTACACACGTCTTCTTCCGGAAAAAAAGCCGCCCAATGTGGGACAGGCGCTGACCAGAGCCGGTCGCTCCGAGTTTTGTTTTCTTGAGATTTTTTTCTGCATGCTTTTGATCCGCGCTGAGCAGCCAACTCCTCACGGAACTTAAACAAGTTCATACATTACTATGGTATTACTATTCAAACATCTAGTCGCATTCTAGAACGCTGATCGATTTCCATCTTATAGTTACTTCAAAATTTTCAACTTTCAATAGCCAGTTAGTATTCTAAATCTCTCATGCTCATGGTAGCAGAACATTAAGCAGTGTTTATTGTTAATGGGCACTTTATTTACAGGTTTTCCCAATGTACAGTCAACTTTATTTTCAAGTTACCCGAGCACATGGATGGCACTGTTTCAGATTACTTTGGGCGATTACAGTGTACGTATAATTAATACTACAAAATGTACGAAGGAGCATACAAACTACACTGAAGTACAGTTTCGATCACAACATCGTCGCGACATTTAACATTTTATTAGCTACGTCATAGTAGTTTGTGCATACCTACCTTTATGTTCCAATATCTATTTTGATTATAGTAAAAACAAACCTAGCCACGCTGATCTATGTAATTCGGGATTTATAATTCTATTTTTAAACATTAAGATTTTTTTTTGGTTTATTAAAAGTTAAAAGTACCTTCTTTTTAAATGTTTTATGATTTTGAACTAAACAGATTTCCTACGTTTTTAAATTATTGGAAGTTATTTTTCTTTTCTTCTTTTAGGTTTCGGTACGCAGAGAGGTAATTTATTAATATTGAATAAGAGTGGATTTATTCGTGTTGTTTGTTCTGTACATCTAAACTGTTGTGTATGAATTTGTGCGCCTACCCGCAAGCGAACAGCGTGGCAGGTTTATTTCTGCTATATGTGTCCTTGTCATAATTTCATAGCTTTCTTAAAAACGTGGGTTGTCCGTGGTGTGGTGTTAATGAGCAAAAGTTGTGATGGTAAATGAATGCTTTGTGGACGTGCCAATTATCAGTTGGCGTCAGGTAAAAAATCCTCAGGAAGTCAGTAAAGAAGGCCAGTGTCATAGGCAAGGGTACTGTACTTTCCTACACTATGAGAATCAAAAGACCGAAGCAATAGCGCGACGGAACAGATAAATCAAAGTTTCATAATTTTAAGTTCATAAATTCTAAATTCAACAATGTATCTATTGTGGTCCCTAGAGTTTAAAATAAAATAATGTCAAAGTTATTTACTAATTCTAACTACTTTTTGTGATTGAATGTAGGTATCAACACTATTACTCTCACAGATGCACAACTGAAACGCTATCTATTATACTACTGACGCCATCTATAGAAAATAATTTCGTTGTGTTTAATGCGCTGCAAAACTATTGTGATATAAACAAAAAACTTGTTCTCGTATCAACAGTACACGGACCTGAGCCAAACTACATACCCGAACCTGTCAAAGACAGTGTTTGCGCTGTTCATGGTATTTGTGCCGATTCTGCTGCTTAACATGCTAATAGCTATGATGGGTAACACATACGCGCACGTTATCGAGCAATCGGAGAAGGAGTGGGTCAAACAGGTAACTCTATTGTTTAGTACCCGCCTGTTAATTTCTCACAAGATTAACCCTCATTTCTCATTAGAGTCACAGTGGGCAATGGGGCCAATTCTGTTTGCTTAGCACAATCTCTAAACTAAACTAAACTGAGAGCTCTGTTTATATTGCTATTCCTTTCATAATACTCCCTACTGGAAGGGGCAGCACTAGGTTTAGACGTGTAATTTTAGTGTAATTTAGACAATATGCGAAACAGAATTGGCCCCAAATCTACCTTTCCAGAGTCTGGCAAATTAACTGCTAAATGGACTTACTCTTCCTATCAAACACGACAATTTAACCTTGTGTTGATAATGCGAAAGGTTTCCACTTTCCAGGCAACATCCAAACAGCAAGGAGGAAGCAGAACCACTAAACCTTCTTTATCTTATGGATCAAATCAAATCAAATCATTTATTTGCATAGATTGCGTAGTACCTACGTGTGTTGGTAGTTGTGGAATTAGTTACATACCTATCCAAAAAGATGAAAGAATTCGACACTTGCACACTTTTCTGAAACTCCTGAAAAGGGATGTTTAATCTGAACCCGTTTTTATTAGTCAAGCAAGAGAAACCCTTTAAGACTAATTTTGGCTAGAGCATTAGGAACCATAAAAAAGTTCTATGCATTTCATAATTTTTCAGTGGGCTAAAATAGTAGTGTCATTGGAGCGATCGGTATCTCAAGAGGATGCTCAAAGGTACCTTCAGGAGTACTCCATTGGACTCGGACCCTCTGACGACCCTCGGTACGAGCAGCGAGGGGTCATGGTCATCAAGAGTAAAGCCAAGACCAGGGCGAAGCAGAGGAAAGGAGCTTTAACTAATTGGAAGGTAGGCGGGTTGTTAACGTTTAATTTAAAATAAGTTTGCCTAATCTGCGCTTAGATTTGCTTTTGAATTCCTATCTGAACGCCCATGATAGTAACCGGATCTGATTAGTTATATCCAAAAACCAAAAAACAAACAAGATCCATCCACTTGGCACTGGAACACTTTGAAGACACTTTGAATTCCGATCCAGTAATTGCCTTTAAATATACGTTATCTTTTATAGCGAGTTGGAAAAGTAACCATAGCAGAGCTACGCAAAAGAAACATGAGCGGCGAAGAATTGAGGCGTCTTATGTGGGGACGAGTTTCTATATCTACCCCCACCAAGGCACCATTAGCGTGAGTACCTCACTAAATACTACTACCTACTCACTAAGTACCTACTACTAAAAATAGTAGTACTAAATTTAGGTATCACGAAAATTGGTTCGCCCCGGGCATAATTAATGTCCGGAGAATGATTCTCAGATGTCAAACAAGCATCAATTCCGATTTAATCCCTAAGACTGCGCAGTTTTAACCACTAATGTATCAGGACGAGCATCTTCTGAACAATTTTGCATAATCCGGCTCGAAGGACCAATATTATTTACTTTATTTACTCACATTTTTAGGTTTCAAAAATTACAAATATAATATAACGGTTCATATTTTAGATGCTTGCCTCCACCGGAGCTGGTTAGTTCGGCAGAGGCTGCGAGTGCGGGCGTGGGGCCAGCACTCTCATCAGCTCTCAACGTCATGGCGTTTGCTCATGACCTTGACCTAACTAATACTGGTTAGTTTTTAGATTTTACATGCCTAGTTGAGGTACAATAAATCATAAACAGGTACCTGAAGCGGCTGCTCCGTTCGCCTTCGTCCAACCAGCTACTGTAAGGGCTTGTGTATGCGTAATAGCACAATATTAATGTAGATTGGCAGCCCCACACAGTCACAATCTGCTATTTTCGACAAGAGGCATTTTTACGTGGCACCAACTGTAAGTACAAAAAAAGTATAATCATTTAGTACCTAGTGTTAAAAAAAGATTATTTAATCATTTCCTATTTGTAGAAAGTAGAAATAAATAGCCATCGTTGATTAAATATGCATAAAATTTTCTAGCCACAGAATCACAAAAGCAGCAGCCGCCAGATCTTCTCGTGAATGGCGTGACAACAGCATCAGGTGCCCCCAATCAAGATCAGCTAAATTCAAAACAAGTCACTTCTGCAAACCATATGAATATCCTCTTGAACCAACCGCTGACGAAGTCAGGCTTGGGAGTCAAAATGCCCACGATTGGTCAATCGAAAGCGCCCATAACTCCTGGCCAAATGAATGTGCCCATAACTTCTGGTCAAATGAATGTGCCCATAACTTCTAGTCAAATAAAAGTGCCTGCAATGGGTCAAGTTGGTCAAACCGCACAAGGTCCAATGCCACTAGAGGTTTTAGGAATGAGTTTGTCACCTCAAGACTTACAGAAAGCGCAGAATGTGAATAATATGATGCGTGAGTAACAACTATCTACTTAATTTCAACAACTTTAAATAACAATTTCAGAATCAAAAATTTAGAATTCGGAATCAAACTGCATTTGAGTTGTCGGCCGCTACTTCGTTTGCGTACAAAATATATTAAATCTAGTTAAGGTACTTAGGTACAGTAAGTTCGAGTCTGTTTTCATCTTTGAAAGTATTTTAAGTTTTCATTCATTTGATCAAGTTAGTAAGAACTTTACCGTTCAGCAAGTCATTAGCAAACTTTTAAAAACGCGCTTTTAGAGGAAGCACAGAGGAAGTTAGTATGAAATTTTTACATCATTGTGACGTTATCAAATTTCAACATGTACTTTTTTTCTTTAATCGATAGTTTAAAAGGATTGTCAAACTCTAAACTAACTGATGTGAATTTTATAGGTCTTTTGGCAGACCCTCTGGCCTCTATTTTATAATAATCAGTAAGGAATAATTTATTTTTGACATACCTAACTAGGCGCATCATCCGTATTCTAAACAAATTCTGTTTCAACAGCACCGAGCGAGGAGGTGTTCAGAGATTACCTTCGCGAACTGGTGTCCATAGAAATAAAGTCAGGTCCTGATCATCCAGAAGTAAGGAGCTTGGCGGAAAAGGCAGCTGACCTCTGTGGAGTACCGGAAATTGACCTCAATATCTCGGTAAAAAAATGACGCAATTCACATACCTACTTACCTACTACCATCATACTAATATTATAAATGCGAAAGTGGGTTCGATCCCCGGGCACGCACCATTAACTTTTCGGAGCGCAGTGTGTTTTAAGAAATTAAAATGACACTTGCTTTAACGGTGATGGAAAATCGTGAATAATGAAACCTGCATGCCCGAGAATTCTTCAAATAAAGATGTGAGAATTTTGCCATTTCGCACGTAGAGCCTGGACGATCTTTAGGCTCAACTGAAGGTGCTCCTTATTCATGTTGCCCAAAATTTTAAGGGAATCTTGTCTTCAGTGTTACTACTACCTACCTATACACTCTTGTGTCTATTCTATACCTACCCTTAATAAGATAGCGGTACCGTGCGGGCGCTCCTCAATAAAAAGGCTCTAACTCGCGCACTCCGCATGCTAGGTTTAGGTGATGTTTAGATGTATTCTAAGTTTATTTGTTGACATTTCGCTTATTCTTTGTTTAATCATATTCCTATCACATTTTATACTGAATTTATTTGTAAGGCTGTTAATCTTTTAGCCGAAACGAAAGATAGGTAAGTATATTTTGTTGTTCTCCGAGTGAATTCACAAAGATAGCAATCTGGACGATCATACCTGAGTTATTGATATTTTTGTTTTTGAATTTTGTTTTCTATATTTTTTTATAGGTACCTATGTAAGTAATAGGATTAAAAATTTTTAGAAATTTGTAATTTATTTTAATTAGTTTTATTTTTTCATGGTTAGCTTCATTATCGCATTATAGAATTTCTGTAGGGGTAATGGAAGAAGAAGAATAAATAAATAAATAAATGATTTTCCGCAGATTGCGGCGAAATCAGCACGTTTGGTTGTAGCGGGCGCGGTATCTGGTCTGTTCGGAGTGGCTGCCGACTTGCCGCCCCCTGATGCCGCATGGAGACGGGACAGACAAGAGCACACCGACAGTGATCCCGTACAAGGTAGGTAACCTAATACTTCCAGCCGAAAGTATAGCTTGGCAAAAAATATCAGAAAAGATAGGGGATCGCAATTATGTCTCTTGAATACAGCCACCCCAATAGTATGACGGAATAATTTTGGATAGGTAAGTACATAACTACTTTGCTGTTTAGAGTCGAATTGTTGCGTGGAGAAATAAGCGCGTTTATTTTTATTTTTTACAATGCGCCACTGTCTTATTAATTATTATTATCGCAGTCAAGGGCTAACTTGTAGTGGATAAAAAAAAATAATGTAGTTTTGGATGAAAGTATTAATTATAATACTTATTTCAATTAATAGACTGAATTCGCTCAAATATATCGTCTTCCGAATACCCATTCCACTTTTCTGAGTCACTCTATTTTCATTAACTACATGGTTGCATGATTTCCAGTCATCTCGATATCACATAAACATCTCGAATCCTATTTTTTTACGACTAGGTAATTAGTTACCTATTATACAATTTGTGTTTTCCAGGCGTAAGTAGAAAAAGTTCCATTAGGTACTTTGTACTGAAATTCATACTCCTACAGTTCTCCTTACTCCTCCTTCAGGTA
The DNA here is from genome assembly GCA_963932025.1 of Erebia epiphron. Taxonomy (NCBI): domain Eukaryota; kingdom Metazoa; phylum Arthropoda; class Insecta; order Lepidoptera; family Nymphalidae; genus Erebia; species Erebia epiphron. The sequence continues at coordinate 6,718,773 of OZ009948.1, forward strand.
CCTGTCTATACTTGAGTAGCAAACAAAATGAAAACGCAATTTGTCTATCAAACATGGCAAAAGTATCAAATTTGTTTAGGAATGCTATACTGAACATAGAACTGATATTTGGCAGCTTCCTTTAATGTTGCCAGGAATGAAAAATATAGTACCGTTTTAAGACGTTTTTGCTAAGTTTTAGAGCGCTTTTAATTTAGTTTAGATTGCGTAGGTACAATGAAATTAACCATAATGACAATAATATCTACCTATTCCAGACTCAGTCATACTGGGTCGGGCGGCTAGGGCTCGCCGAGCACGGACGGCTTCACGTCGCGCGCCGCCGCCCCCGCCACATCTTTACGTGCCTGCTAGGTAAGCATGCCTCAAGAGGTAGACACTACGCTCTGACAAGCTTTGAACGTGTAAAGAAATTCGGAACTATCAGAATTACACCTAACGTTCTTGAATCTTGCGTATGGACAAGGTGCCAGGTTACTAAAAAGTAAAAATAAGCGCCGAATTTTTAATAAATAAAAAATATGAATTGAGAACCTTCTTTTTTTAAGTCAGTTAAAACCCAATAGGCTAGGCCCTAGGGCATTTTTATTATACATACCTACTACTACTTGATAGCCCTTGAACTACCATCCACCCATGGTAAAGCCCTCATTTTACAGTTTCATTAAATTTTAAAGGATGTACTTATAAGTGCCAAATGGCCAATGGGTATATACTTGCGGGGTTATATAATAGGAAACCTTTATATCTCAGGTCCATGTACTTTGTGGCGTCAGAAAGCAGCGCAGTAGAAAGCGACGTGCCAATAGAGGACCAAATCAGTTCCGGTAACAACTCGTGAGTTATTTGTTCATCTTTGCTAGTTTTCAATGAATTACTTAGTACCTATAAGTTAGATAAATAATTAATTAATATTATTCAGGCATACTAAACAGCCCGCCAACCCGCATTGGAGCAGCATGGTGGGTCTAAGCTCTAATTCCCTCTCTCCTATGAGAGTTTAGGCCTGTGCCCAGCAGTGGGACGTTAATAGGCTGTAGTGGTGGAGGCATACTGGAATGTATCTAATAGAAGGCACCCTGCAAATGATCAGGATTCGATTCCTTTGCATGTTACTGTTAACCATAGAGATACCAACGATATAATACATATTATGATACGTTTTTAGTGATGTCGGCACACGACTAGTGTATTAAGTACCCCATAGAAATAGCAATCAGCTTAACCGGACCCGTAATATTTTTCGGGTCAGTGGCAATCGGCTAAATGAAACCTTTGGTAGTGACAGTCTCTAAAATTCGGAGTCACTAGATTCCAGTCCCCGCCATCGCGTCGTAGGCAGACATTTTATAAATATTATATTACACCTACCTACTTGTTCAAGAAGTTAATTATAGCTTTTAAGTTAATTTTCAGTGCATTAGGCGGCTTGCGCGAGATCGATCGCATGAGAGCTGCACGCCCATTGTGCATACAACACGCTACTGGACAAGTTCCAGTGGAGCATTCTTTATTTATAGTGGGTAAGAAGCCTTCATCATTTCCTCTTCGAACGACATACCTACCTGACCGTAGTAACTACCGTCAAAGACACTAATGCTAGTGAGGATACTAGGCTGAACGATAGTAGGTACGTCCTTGACACTCGATCGTTATGATAATCTCATCATGTTGGGGGGGGGCCTTTAATAAAATCTCACAAGCAAGATGTACCTATCTGGATCATAGGCCTCCGGTAGTCAATCTGGATCGCGGGTACCTAGTAGGTACCTATCGGCGCCTAAAGTTCTCTTTCTCTCAAAAACAATAACTTATGTAGTGATGATGCAGGACGCAGCTATACAAAGCGCATGACTGATCGCATTCTGCAGTCTAACACTGATGCGTTAAAGCTTCGATCCTTCAATACTTAATACATACTTAGGTATAATTAATTCGAAGCATATCATTGATTTAATAACTATTCGATACCAAGCTAATATATCTAGCTCTGTTAACGGAACTGCCTACTGGGATTTTCTTCTATTTCTGAGACTGCAAATTAGATTTTAGTTGTGAATATCGATTTCCCGATAATTATATGAAATGATCCCTACTACAGGAGCGGGAAGCGGCGCGGAAGTTGAAAGTGCTCCCTTAGCACAGCGAACAAAGGTAGACAAAAACAAACAAAGGCCGAAGACAGCCAGACCCAGACGCATTAATAGGTAGGACAGATTCCTCTGGCTATGATCATAATTCACCGTCAGCATCATCAGCTATGGTATATATGGCACTTACAAATACGTGACCATAGAAATGTAGGTTACAAATTTTTTTATTACAGTTTAATTATATTTAGATCACACCTTGTCACGTAGTAATAAATAAGCAATATTTTAGTTAGCACTTCATGATCATTACAAGGTTTTCCCCACTCCAATGTACCTAATTTCGTACTTAGTATATAAGTTTAACATTCATCTAAATATATTGCCATATTAACACAGAGTCTGTGTATCAATTCTGCTCCAACATCACATCAACCTACACGCAATCCGCAACAGTGGTGACCCCGACGTGATTATCAACCCGACGTGATTTTCAAGCCGACGTGATTTTCAGGCCGACGTGATTTTTAAGCCAGCGTTATCAACAAGCCGACGAAATTAACAAGTCTACGAAAACAACAAGCTACGGATCAGCAACCAAGACCAACGGAGCAACATGGCCCATCCGACACTCACACCAGCAAGAAGTACTTTGGAAAATCCATCCAATTCCGGCACAGACCTAGTGGCATCAATCACCGTAGCCGAAAGAATACCACAGTTTTGGACCGACTCACCGCGTCTATGGTTTTCGCAGTTCGAAGCTATTATCGCCTCTCAGAAGCAGGGAGACGACTTCAAATACAACCACGTAGTGTCAAAATTACCAAAAGAGGTCATCCACAAAGTCAGCGATATATTGACCAGCCCACCTACAGAGAACAAGTACAACTGTATTAAAGAAAGGCTAATCAATTGCTACGAAGAGAGTGAGCATCGGCGTTTCCACAAATTACTCTCAGAAATGGACCTGGGGGATCAAAAGCCATCACAGCTTCTAAGAAGAATGAAGAAAGCTGGTTGCGGAAAAATAAATGAAGACACACTCCGTTTGTTATGGATGAGGCAACTTCCTCCCTCTGTAACTTCCGTATTGGCTGTTACCGAGAATTTGGCAATAGATAAACTGAGTGTAATGGCTGACCGCATCTACGAGAACACTCGTACCAGCAAACCCACTATGACCGCAGTAAGCGCTGACGTAAATCTCATCACTCACCTAACGTCACAAATTGCAAGAATGCAGTTAGAAATTGCTGCGATACGCAGTGACCGCGCACGGCACAACGGTCGACGCTGCAATTTTAGTCGGCCGCAGCACTACCGATCTAGGTCAAGATCGCGCCAACGAGCATCGTGTAAACAAGGAGACAATCTTTGCTATTATCATCAGGTCTTTAAGGAAAAAGCTTACAAATGTCAGCAACCTTGTTCCTGGGGAAGTAAACAACAGTCGTCGGAAAACTAAGCTCAGCGCAGAGTACGGCGGAACTCTGTGCTATCCGTCCTTCAAACCGCCTAACTATTACCGACTCAAACAGTCGTTATAGGTTTCTGGTGAACACGGGTGCAAATATATCAGTTATACGCAAGACAACACAGCACACAGGAAACACAAGTGATTGCAAATTATACGCTGCTAACGGAACCATGATCGATACATACGGAGAAAAAACTTTAACTCTGAATTTGGGTTTACGCCGACCGTTCATCTGGACTTTCATCATTGCCGATGTCAAGACGCCTATATTAGGAGCTGATTTTCTAGAACACTACCGTCTATTGGTAGATGTGCATGGTCAAACCTTGATCGACAAAACGACGGATATAACCACACCCGTGAGTTCCATAAAAGTAAATATGCCGTCCATACGCTCCATCGACTCTGGTTTACCCGAGACCATCAAAGGATTATTGGAAAAATATGAAAGTATCACTAGGCCGACATCAATGAAAATACCCACAAAACATAAGGTGCAGCACCACATCATCACAGAAGGATTTCCAGTATCCGCTCGCGCTCGTCCGCTCCCTCCTGACAAGTATAAGGCCGCGAAAAAGGAATTTCAGGAGATGATGGAAATGGGAATATGCAGACCATATCTAGTAGTCCATGGGCCAGTCGATTGCACATGGTAAAGAAGAAAAATGGTGAATGGAGACCTTGCGGTGACTACCGCGCATTAAATAAGATTACTGTTCCAGACAGATATCCATTACCGAGGCTACCTACTAGATTTTACATATATCGCAAGCGGGAAAAATATTTTTAGTAAAATCGACGTACGGAAGGCTTATCATTCTATAGAAGTAGCGGAGCCCGAAAAAAACTGCAATCATTACACCATTCGGACTTTTCGAGTTTCCAAGGATGCCTTTTGGATTACGCAACGCGGGACAAACGTTCCAGAGATTTATGGATTCACTATTTCGAGATTTGGACTACATTTTTATTTTTGTCGATGACATATTAGTGGCAAGCGAGTCCGAAGAATAACATTACAAACATTTGGAGACTGTTTTCAGCAGATTACAAGAAAATGGGATTACAATAAATATGAACAAAATGTGAATTTGTTAAAAAAGAGTTAGATTTTCTTGGTTATCATATAACGAGCCAAGGGATGAAACCGACACAAGAGAAAATACAAGCAATCATCGATTATCCAAAACCAAAAACTGTGAAGGAATTACGTCGTTTCCTGGGCATGATCAACTTTTACAGAAATTCCATTAAGCAGGCCGCTTAGCATCAAGCCCCACTTAAAAATTTTTGAGGAATTCAAAAAAGAACGACAACACACCGATATTGTGGAATTTAGAGGCCAAACGTGCTTTTCAACAATGCAAGCAAGATTTGCGCGACGTCGTAACTGTGTCATTTCCTCATGCTGATGCAGCGATTGCATTAATGAGCGACGCAAGCTTAAAATGTGTGGGCGCAGTTTTACAGCAGAAGGTCAATCAGGAATGGAAGCCGATAGCATTTTTCTCAAAAACCTTATCTGAAGCACAAGTCAAGTACTCCACTTATGATCGCGAACTTTTGGGTATACAGATATGACGAAACATTTTCGCCGATTGATTGAAGGTCGCAGTTTTACAATTTATACCGACCACAAACCATTGGTTCACGCCTTCGACAAGAAGCCATCAATGGATGACACTCCAAGAAGAATAAGATACCTAGATTACATATTATCGCAATTCAGTACCGATATACGGCACGTGAGTGGACAAGACAACGTTGTGGCAGACGCTTTGTCTCGAGTTGTAGAAACTATCTATTACTTAACTCACGGTAATCAATTTTTCTGATTTAGAAAAAAACCAAGAGGGTGACGCTGAATTACAACAACTTATGCGAAATAAGTCGTTGCATATGAAGCGCATAGAAGTTCCAAATACAAACAGCAAGATATATTGCGATATTTCCACTGGAGTTACTCGACCATATATACCACAGCAACTAAGGAGGACTATTTTTGACAGTTATCACAACCTGAGCCATCCAGGCAAAAATACGACAAGGAAATTGATTGGAAGAAATTACATCTGGCCTAACATGAATTCAGAAATAAACAAATGGTGCGACACATGTTTACAATGTCAGCGATCAAAAGTGCATAGACATACAGTTTCGCCGCTCGGCAAATTTATGCCTGCTGCGCGTTTTTCACACGTACATATTGATATCGTAGGACCATTACCTTCATCTCAAAACAAAAGATTTTTAGTAACAATGATAGACCGCTGTACGTCATGGCCTGAACCTTTTCCAGTTTCGGATATAACAGCTGAGACTATCGCCAGACTGGTTTACGAAGGGTGGATCTGTCGTTACGGTTGCATGGATGTAATCAGCACGGATCAAGGAAGGCAGATGGAATCTGAGATATTCAGGAATCTCGCAAAATTAATGGGCATTGAGAAGTTCCGAACTACACCATACCATCCACAATCTAACGCAAAAGTTGAGAGAATACATAGAACTATTAAAACAGCGTTAATGGCTCGAGCAAATACGACGAATTGGACAAAAGAATTGCCGTCAGTTTTATTTGGCATACGCTCCAGCTATCGACAAGATACTGGGTTTAGCGCTGCAGAACTTGTTTACGGCACAACTATCAAGTTACCGGCAAGCTTTTTCGGTGATAAATCGGAAACCACATACCCGGAATTCATTCAAGGGATCAAGGGAAATATTAGTCGAGTCACAAGTATTCCGCAGCGAGAGAGATCGGATCGGAACGTGTTCGTGCATCCACGTTTATCTGACTGTTCACACGTATTTTTGAGGTGCGATAGATTTCGCCCAAGCCTAACTCCTCCGTATGAAGGACCTTTTCCAGTCATAAGGCGGAGCAGCAAATTCTTTACAATTGAACGTAACGGCAAAGAATTGAACGTATCGATAGATCGATTGAAGCCAGCATTTTTGCTAAACGAAGAATTGGAGGAACATAACAATACAGTAAGAGACGATTTATCTACCGAGCACAATGGATTTAAACAGCAGAAGATTACACGTTCAGGGCGCGTATCTCGCCCCACCGTTCGTTTTGCATAAATAGTCATAATGCCAATTATTTTATATTGATAATAATTCTGTATATTTTTTTATTTTTTTTCAAGGGGGCAATATCTATGGCACTTACATATACGTGACCATAGAAATGTAGGTTACAAATTTATTTATTATAGTTTAATAAATAAGCAATATTTTAGTTAGCACTTCATGATCATGTCATTAGGGGTAAAAGCACGCACTTTTGTCTTTAAGGCTTTATTTAGCCGAAACTATTAAGATGGCAGACACAAATTTATAGTACATCTGTAGCACGTTTATTAGGCTTCTAATTGATATAAAGTTCAATAAGATAACTATCAAGATTCTTTGATTATAAAGCAAACTGATGAAATGATCAGACTGCGTAATTTTACCCCGGCATAGGGGTAAAAGTACGCAATCGTAAGGGTAATAGTTCGCATGTAGGATAAAAGTACAATATTCAGGATTCGTACCTTTAGTTAGGTAATAATAAAATATAGTATTTAAAAAAAGATTTATGTCGAAAAATCAGCACACAATTAAAATAATTCAGATATAATCAACGAAATAAGCTTAAAATACTTCTAAAAGAACATCGATGGGTGGGTCTTCATATTTTTCATTACAAATTGGGCAAAAAATTCTTCGTTCTTGTTTTTTCCAGTCTTATTTCGAAGTTTTGTAACTTTTCTGGATGACATTTTTGTTTTTTTAAGACCAAATGGTCCAGGTTGAGGTTCAGTGGCAACGCACTTTTGTTTCTTCTTTCGAGTGCTAGTTGGTTCAAAGTTAAGTTTTTTAAAAATTTTCTTTATTTTTTTTTCTTCTACATTTTTCTTCTCTTCTAACTGTTTCTTTAAAGGAGTGGATCTTATCATCTCTGACTTCAAGCTTTTTCTTGTATTAATTGTAGAATTACCCATTTGGTTATGTAGATTTGGTAAAAGTACGGGGGTAATAGTACGCGTACTATTACCCCCGTACTTTTACCCCATTTGGCTGGTAACGAAAACAAAGAGCAATAGTAAAAATTTCAAAAATGCTAGGTTAGTATGTAAGTTTGAAATAAATTGTTTAATAATTATACAAAAACAAGGAAAAAAGCTTAGCTTGATAACAACATAAGATTGAGTGTCACCAACTTTTCCGTAGAACACAAAAATACGATTTTTTACCTTAATTTATACCGTATACCGCGCGCACCGCTCTCCAAGTGTTGACACATAATGGCGGCCCAAGCGCGCGTTCTCCCGTCGACCAAGCTCCCCTGCCCGCACACCCTTCACTGAAAAATCGGCATCGCGAACTTTTGCCCACTGCGGACTTTTACCCCGAATAACCCTACAAGGTTTTCCCCACTCCAATATACCTAATTTCTTAGTATATAAGTTTAACATTCATCTGTAAATATATAGCCATATTAACACCGAGTCTGTGTATCAATTCTGCTCCAACATCACATCAACCTACACGCAATCCGCAACAGTATACATAGGTACTCGTATAATATCAGCTTGTGACAGTGTCTCCATATGTAAATCGAGAGTTACCGTGTTGCAAGGGTAAAAATACGGTGTTTTAGACAATATTACGGTGGATCGACTAAAAGGGTACCGTGTAAATTACTGTGTAATTTTTGGAAGGAAAATAACAACAATGTGAATACAAATATATTTATTTGCATAGAAATATGCATAATTAAACATAATAATTTACTATATATGTATCATTCGGAATCTGACTCTCCTAGCATAACAATATCTTTTTCGTAAAGTGATTTATTCATTTTAAGCAACATATCGTTAGTAGGTCTGAAATCAACACAGTTTTTACTATTTCTCTTAAACTTTAAGACTCAGACAAACATATTTGGATCTTGAAACAGTACTTCGATTTAAATGTGTTCTAGTCGTACCGCACAGCGCACACACAACAATATTATTCATTCAACTGTCAACATGCTCATTTAGAATTTAACTACGTATAATAACAATTCACTCCTTCCCGTCAGTATAAATAAGGATGAAAATAGACTGCCGCGGTTTTGGTTATTTTTATGTGTGAGTAGATATAGACGTGTATTAGTTATTCAGGGAATCCCGGCTACCAAGAACAGTGTTACTGTTACAAAATATGTTAAGTTGACCAAGATTCGTTTTACGCAGTGTATGTGGAAATATTTTCAACGTAGGTAATATATTATAGATTATATAATTTTAATACGGTGATGTACGACACGGTAATACCCTATTACCTTGACGGTAGATTAAGACCACATTACGGTGCATCTACGGTAATTACCGTGTATATGGAGACACTGGCTTGTGAGTTTATTAACAAGTTCAGGAATCTGCTAGTGAAGTAGGTATTTTACTACGAAAAATTCCGCTCGTTAGGTAATTCTCGAGTTTCCTACATAATTTCCTACAATATTATAAATGCGAAAGTGTTTCTATTTGACAGGACCAATCTAGAAGTCCAGTTCTTCATAAGACCTAAAACTAGAATTAAATACGACCACGACTCGCAAGGAGAGCTGCAGGGCGATTGTCTAAAAATGACGGCTGTAACTAACTATCGCAATAACCTCTGATTGGTAATCATTATTCCACTATGGTCCAAATAACAAATAAACCTTTGTTTCAGATCCTTATGTAGGTCAAAATCATTGACGCATTGACCATAAATTCAGCCAATCAAAACGATTGATGAAGGTTTTACACAATCGCCCCGCTGTTCAACCGATTTTGACGTTTGTATCGAGATTCGTTGCATCCCGGTGATGTCATAGGCATTTTTTTATCCCGGAAAATTTAAGTTCTTACGGGATTTTTTAAAACCCAAATCTAAGCTAACTTTAAAAATACACCATTTGGGGATCGGAAGGTGGAGTTACTTCGAGCCCAAAGTGATGTTTTTTCAAGTTTAGGTACGTTAATTTACGCATTTATTTGGCTTTGCAAAAGTAAATACTCAAAATTTTTTAGGATATCTCCTGTTCCGGAGACAGGAAGCCCTCTAGAACCTTGGGCGACGGCTCCCCTGTCAAGGTTATCACGCCTGATACAATCTTCCAGCAGCTCAGCATCAATCAGCTCCCGAAACTCTCCAGAAAGTTCTCCTCGGCGGTATTGACGTTCTCCCAATTCATTAGAGTAAAATATAGTGAGTAATAACAGCCGAAAATTAAAAACACCAATCAATTATGTGCACCTCAAATATTAAGTGCTGTATTTTTTACGTTTGGACTTAGCTTTATAGACAACAACGCTAAAAAAACAACAATTTAACATTTAGGGTGCACCCAAATTTGTATAAGCGTTTCAGAATTCAGAGGCATAAGTCGATGATTATGAGAAATGTTAAAGTATTTAATACGATATGGTATAAAAAATTTAAAATGTTGACTACTTTTAAGATTAAACAGTTTATGTAAGTAAGACTTGTATGCAATAAATAAAACAAATTATCAATTTAAGTTTTTTATTGGCAATTTCTTCTATCTGCGACGTCAAAACCAGGTAAAAAAATATTTTTTGGGCAATATGGGATCGAAGATGTAGTTAAATTGTAAGAGAAAAACCAAGAGACAAATATAAAATATTAAATCACTGATGTAAAATCCATGAACGAACATCGGACAAATACAATAAATATATAAGAATAAATAATGAAATTCGTAAGCATAGACCGTAGGTACTACAAGAAAACATAAAACTGTAGATAATATTCTGAAGCATCTGTTGAAGACACATATTTTTGTAAAGGAAACCCCTGCAAATCGTCTACTAAGATATCAGAAATTCCATATGTAAATTAAAGGTCATTCAGTAAACAAAATGGCCTAGAATTTAAGGACAGCCTTATGATTTATGGCTGCAGATATGGAAACACAGTTCTATATTTTATCAACCATCTTGTTAAATTTTTAAACCTAGGTACTTGGAATGTGATATTGATAGCTAAATACAACAGACAAAATTTCACAGGCTCCTTTTATTCAAAATACGGACTAGTTTCCAACTCTGCAAATTTTCATGGCCGTAATAGTTTTAAATTAATATTGGCTAAAAGACAGTAGTAACTAACAATATTTTTAGGTTTGGACTTAGGTTGGACTTTTGAACAGACATTTTTGGCTTAATACTTGAAATGTATAAATATTCAGAGATGCCGTTACAGGAGGAAACAGGCGGAAATGGTGTCAAAATTAGTGAAAAAAAAACCTAATGGACACTTAATTTTAAATCACTTTCTAAAAATTCATGTTCAAAACTAGTAGATAAGTCTGGGGTTGAAAATATAATCTTTGATTATTAGCTTAGGATCTAAAAGACACAAGGGTTAATATTTAAAAATAGGGACATATTTTTTTTAAGTACATGAAGTCTTACTACAAAAAATTTAGGCGCGATAACCGCTATGACACGGCTATAAACCGGCTCAATTCAATACAAAACCGGGTATGACACGAATTCATCGCCACGCGTCTAAAGGTTTTGTACTAAAACTAATATTTTACGAAATTATTCAAATTATTAAATCAGAAAAATCACAACAGGAAAAATGAGTAAAGTATGAAAAAAAATCATAGAATTTTCTAAATGCATGATAATAATTTTTGATCTTCAAAATACCAATAAATTATTTTTGATGTAGTAGGTATAGAATTTCACTTCTAGGAGTACAAAATGCTTCTTTGGAGCGTCTTAAACGCCTGGCTGTTTTATGACATTTGTATGGACATGTCACAAATGAGACAAAACATAAGACGCTAATTAACTACTGGACTGAGACGTATGTATTTTGCCGTTAAAAAATTAATAGGGTATTTGACAACTATTCAAATAAATTCTTTTTTAGTGATTAATAAATAGGGGATCTCCCAAAAGTCGTCATATCCACGTCTTATATTAGTTTTATATGTTGAATCACTATCTTAAACTATCGAGTAAAAGAGTGCGTCGAACTTTGATGACGTCACTATTCAAAATTTCATATTCCCATACTAAGCACGCGTTTTGACGTTTGAAAAAAAGTGGCTAATTTAACAAATTGTCAAATACCCAATTATACCCTATGAACAATTGCATCAAGTTACTTCAGTTTCAAAGAAGATTTTCATCGTATCAAAGAACTTACCAGATACTTTCGCCGTCGCATTCTCAAGTTTTGCTAGAGCGCGAAGGATGCTTTCACCTATCGATGTCCAAGTTTTGGTTTCAGACTCCGTTAAATGACAAGCTTTTAAAATTTAAGGTCCTTCAGTCACCTTCAACAGACCGACAACAAGAGAAACAGTGAAATATCACAAGATGAAATGCAAATATAAAATCAAATAAACAGTAGTCGAACAACAAATTGGTAAAGTAAAACTGTGATATAAAACACAAGCATACCTATAATGGCACATCATTTTTAACACATATTAAAAGATATATGAAAAACACTTAAATATATCGCCGGTGTTTCGTTGTTGGTGTTCAAAAAATGGCGAAATATTTTGCTGTGGAAGGCAATAAAAACCCAAATATTCATGTAGGGTACTAAGTAACATAGGGACAGTAGAAATAGGTGAAATCAGATTATAGAAATACCGACAGTACAGGGTCTTCCAATAAGAACGTTCTATTTATTTAACAGTTTATCCAAAGGCCCTAGTGCAACTTTTCCAGTAAGCTGACGTGATGCGATATTAATAACGGAAGGGTAAATTCCGTGATTTTGAAACTCTACGGCAGATTTACGTAGCTCCCTTGTCACGTACCTACTCATAGCTGTAAAAGTTACAAAGTTTCTGATACGATGCAGTGGGGTCCCAAGGAACATTATATCTTGACAATTAATCACTTTTGAATGTTTCAAGATAAAAGACCGAAATAATCCTCGTAGAATAGAGAAAGTACTTTTAGTTGGTTCAAGTAGCTTGGGCATTATTTTTCTTGTCCTCATAATCTTTAGTTATTTTCTGTTTTCTTCACAGAACATTATGAATGACAACAACATGAATTTTGTACAATATTTAGCTAAAACACTCCTTATTAATTTAGCTAATAAGGAGCTTTGTTCTGATAAAATAAGACACTCTTCATGAAAGACCCCATAACACATAATAATATGTAACAAAATAAAACGTTTTGCAATGGATAAAATATATGAAAACCATCAAATTCAGACACGAGTATAAAAGGTAAATATATTTCAATCAAACATTAGTCAAATAATAAAATGATGTAGGCCCAAAAATAGAGCTAGAAATACACAAATAAAAATTAAAAGGACGCAGCAAAGATTCAATAAAATTTCGGTCATAGTACCAATGGCAATTTCATTTGTCATAAGGACACTTACCTCGGGAGGGGTCTGTGGAGAGAATTAAATGATTATAAATAAAATAAACACGTCAATCAACATACACTTTATATCTTAATAATAATACAATTAGTCGGGACGTCCCGTCATGAACGATGATTCTTATATCCGCTTTTATTGTATAAACAATTTTCAGGGAATGTACTCTCACATTGCCTTTATGTTCGTTACTCGTTACGTCTAATTATTACCAAAGCTAGATTTTATTATTTAATACATATACATAATTCTAAGTTATGTTGCTAGTATGTTCGTCGAGTGTTAGTAATCTAATGAGCTGTCAAGAGAGGTCGCGACGACTTCCTAATCTGTGACACCTAACTTACAACTAGACATAATTCACAATTTAACGACGTCGAACGTGGAGCTTGATGCGTTGTATACGTTTGGACGTAGAGTTCAGGATGAATTATGTTTGATCGTGTGTCCACCGTAACACGGTCGAGCCACGACCGTGTCACAGACTGCTCGGCCGAGCATAAATCAACCTTAGTGTACTTTCGAAGAACGTCCAAGAACTTTATCATCCTACTCAATACTTATAATAGATTTTGTATTAAATTCAGTAACAAGTAAGTAATGTTTTATGAAGTCATATTTCATGCTGCGATATGACAATAAAGACATTCGACGATTGCTTAACGTCCACGTCCAAACATATACTGAAGCAATATTTTTATACTAACGCTTATAAACTGTTAAGTATTAATAGTAAGTTTCTAATAAGTATTATATCATTTACGTCACAAATCCATACAAATCTAATATTAAGAGAAATTTAAGATTTTCTCACGCACATTTAGATTTTAACTTCAAAAAATTTCGTGTTTACTTTCTAGCTTAAGAAGTTAAATTTGCAACAAGTACCTACTTATTCTTTAACAAAACAATCGTTTATTTTTGAATTAATAGCGATTGTTTAATATATTTATTAGTATACTAATGAAGTTTTAACGTGATTTTAATTGGTAATTAGTCATTTAAAGTAGAAATACAACGTAATTGACTCAAAGATTTCGCTGCTGAAAAGAACATTAAATTTGTATGTGTTCCTATGAATACTCGCCTTGAAAAGGGGAGACCTGTCTCCACATTCGATGGTTGAGATTATACAAATGTACCCAATGGAGTAACACTGGAAGTGTAATAAACTACTCACTCGACACATTGCATTTACCTCGATTCCTCGCAGCGGTCGAAGTATCTCTGTCTCTTTCGTTATGCTTTCATTTTTCGCTTTGTCTCACTCTAGCTCCGTCGGATCTCTGTTACATCGTTTTAGGCAGTGTGGCATTCTATAGTTTAAACCTGGACAAACTGGCACGTCAATGGTCAATATCGGGGCACAGAATTATACAGCAAAGTTACATCAAAACGAGACAAGTGAAATAACACAGTGCTAGAAAAACAATCGAGAATGTACCACACAGCCGTGAGATATAATATAATATGCCATTGGGAAGCGGTTAAGTTAAGAAAGACATATCGAAATAATCTCTACAACTTTGACAATATTATGTAATGTACCCACAATGAAATAAAATATGTATACTAGTGTTAAATATCTGAAAAGTAGTTACAGTTGGCGTCAGATAAAATGACCTCAGGACTACAGTGGGGGAATATTAAGTAGGGTCATTCAATAAGGTTGTCTAATTAAAAAATGAACGCCCTAACTAAGCGTTCGCGTCATTTATGCACTAGTTGGCGATTGATCCAGCCGTAGAATGTCTTTAAATGGCAAATGACGACGTTCAATTTGTGATATTGTTATGCACTTGGTTTGTATGTGACCGTAAATGTGAACACAAAACACATTGCAGGCTTGTTCATTTTTATGTTAGTCGTGCGCGTGAAGCGAATTGTTGAGTGACGAACCAATAGAGTGGTGGCACAAACCCTCGCAGCAGCGCTTTAGTGATAATTGGGTATTTCACTACTAGTCAAATAAATTATTTTTTAGTGATAATTAAATAGAGGATCTCCCAAAAGTCGTATAACAACTACGTCCCTGTTAGTTTTATGTGGTATAACCATTTAAAACTATCCATTATAGTAAAAAAGTGCGTCGAACTTTGATGACGTCACAATTCAGTATTTCATACAAATTCACATATGAAGCACGCATTTTGACGCTTGAAAAAAGTTGCTGATTGGACTCATTGTCAAATACTCAATTCGCCCACTGGTCGAAGTCAGTCCTATATATCCTGAAGCCAACTGCAATATATAAGCGTACGGGACGCGTTTTTATTAATTGTGGGCCAATTGGAGTTCGCTTATACAATACAGTTAAAATCTACAATGGAGAGGTATCTTCTCGGTTCCGTATCGGGCGGTCCGGCTGGCTCTGCAATCACACAAACAAACAGACATGGCAAGATCACGATAGTACAATACGCGGCGGTTTAGCGTCGAGCGGCACCCCGGCAATGGCAGCCTACAATACATCTGCAACACTACACACACGCACCGACAAAACTCTTAAAGGCAAAGACTGACTGGTAACCGCGTACGCAAATTGGAATGATGCCTATGTTTCAAAAATAAAGATTTTTCGACGCCATAAAGTCTTATAAATCGATGAACACCGGCTGCACGCACGAAAAAGTGTCACGTTACTGAGCCTGAGCGTGCAAGTGAGAGCGCGGAACAAGAGAGGCACGATCGCGTGACGTCAGAGCTATATAACAGTTCATATAGTTCTGCTACTGGAACGCCGCCACGCGAGCGTCTTCGAGAACTTCTAGTTATCACGTAAAACTATCGTCCGTAAGCCGACTTTCCAGACAACCGTATTTTTTTCGTTATTATTAAATAAAGAATCTCCCAAGCGACGTAATATACACGTCTTACGTTAGTTTTATGTTAAATAATCATTTTAAAATATCGATTAAAGTTAAACAGTGCATTGAATTTTGATAACGTCACAAGCGAGTATTTCATGCAAAATCCCAAACTGAAAGCGCATGTTTTGACGTTTAAAAAAAGCCGCCGCTTTGCCGCTTTATGTTTGGACACACCTTTATACTGGATATTATAGTCTAGGCAATAAAGCTAGTTAATCCCAACAATAATTCCTCAGGCGACGAAACTTTATAGTATGATATAGTATCATGAGTTAAACTTATATTATAAATATCCAATAAAAAATCAGAAAGGAAGTCAGGTATTTTTATGCTATACCCAATTGTTAAATCAGGAAGGTACACTATCGCGTAAACGCAGTTTAGATTTGATAATAAAATCGGTTTAAATATCGATGTTCTGCATGACTATTTTCGTTTGATATTTCGGTTTTGAGTGTAAATATACTACCTACTATTATTTTAAAAAGAAATCGAGAAAATATTCAGTCATAAATATTAAGTTTTAGGTATAAATACCTAACTTCCGGATGTTTTTTTTTGTTGGATATTTTTGTGTAAGTTTTGGATTATCCAATACTAAAACCCAGCCTAGTTTCATCGACTGAGGATTTAATGCGGGGGTCTCCATACAACGGACCGCCCCGTTGCCTAGACTATTAGTGCGATATTTCCCGAGTGGGACCAGTGTGTTCCTAGATACTACTTACAGAATGTCAGAATACAACAGAACATTTTCAAACGTAGGCACGGTTATATAGGTTTTACGGTTATACATGTATAATCAAATTAAAGTACCTAAGACCAGTCTGATTTTGCCTTTCATATAACGCTTTCACAACAAATATTGACATTTTATCTATTACATTTTCATAACGTTATATACGAATCCAATATTACTCAATAACTCAATCATATCGCTATTCGTTATTATAGTAAATATTTCGTGCAAACTGAAAAATAATAGTATGAATTATCATGCATTTGATATAACCAAAATTCCTGTAAGATAATAAGTTATAAATGTTTTACGTGGCTTAAACACAAAAATATCGCTAATTCTAAAACCGCTAAAATATTTAAAGATTACTGAAGAATAAGCATCATATAATAGTATTGCACTAGTATAGTATAAAATATTGCACATAAAGTAATCACATACAAATGGTATAATAATATTATTCTTTCCTTAACCAGTTCTAAAGATAAATGGTGTCAGTACTAAACCATTCTAATAACTAAACATTCTAAAAGTGTAATTAAGCTAAACCTTATTTTGAGTCAAGTACAGCCGTGAAAGTAAGAAGTTTAATAAGTAAATTTTGGTACCAAGTATTTTTTACGGAGCCTAAAGTGCTAATTCAAGTAAACTAAGTACATTAAGCATCCAATGAAGCATTACTAGCACATCATGCTGTGTGTTGAAATGATAAGCCTATGTCCAGCAGTGGACGTCTATCGCTTGACAATCTCACTGGATCGCAGAGGGACCCAAGAAACTGTGAAAAACTTCAGCTCGCCATTGACGATAAGTCATTTGACTGAAGAAGATGTACACTCACGATCAAAGGAAACGGTTCAATTCAGGTGCGGTCTATACAGAGATTTCGAGAAAAATACACAGATTTTTTGGAAAATGGTAAATAAAGTAAGTATTAATACCAAAATAAAATAAAATGTGCTAAAATTAAAATTCAATTAATTTTTCGATACATTTATAATCTAATCCAGCCCTAGAGAAGCACTGAAGGCAGTGGATGCGGAAATTGTCATTTCTGACAATAATCATCAAAAAACATCATCATCAATCATCAAAAATTTGTAATCATCCAAAATCCGCCATTTCGCAGTTATATTACACGACAAGCGTCAGTTGATGACGTGATCATGGAATTCGAGAATTTGCTCAAATAAAAAAATTTTTTTTTTTACTTTATTTCAAGACCAGTCCTACGATCCATACAATTTCAGACCGTCTAATTTCTATCGCGACTTAAGTCAAATGACTTGTCGTCAATGGCGAGCTTTAATGAAGAATGATATAGGAGGGTAGAAGGGTAATGAACTCACGTTTATTGATGTTGATGCGGCGCGTGCTCAGGCGCGGGCGGCACCCCGGGGTAGGGGTAGGCGTAGCCGGGGTAGACGGGCGGGTAGTACTGCCCGTACTGGGGTACTACCCCGCTGTTGGCGCTGGAAGACGGCGGTGTGGGGTTCGGCGGCGTCGCCTGAGGGGTCGGCTGCTGCGGCACGTTGGACGGCTGCTGCGATTGCTGTTGCTGATGGAGGGGGTTTTTATGTGAGTTTTTTGTGTGTGGCATACAATGGATATAAATGCACATAACTACCTCGTTGGTCTAGTGGTTAGCATGGTCGACTGCGGCCGACGAGGTCCCGAGTTCGAGTCCCGGGTCAGGCCATAAATTAAGTGTTGGATTTTTCCAACTAGAAATTCTCGATACAAGCCCGGAGTTAGGAAGTCGTTAAAGCCCGCCAACCCGAATTGGAGCAGCGTGGCGGGTGTAAGCTCTAATTCCCTCTCTCCTATTAGAGTGGAGGGATGTGCCCGGCAGTGGGACGTTAATGGGCTGTAGTGGTAGTGGTGGTACAATGGATATCACAATGTATCCAAGTGACAAACGCGAAAACACAATTCGAATACCACAGTATCAAACAGTAGCCGATCCTTTACGTGGTCTACTTTGTCCCGTAGATAATTATTTATTTTCTACTGGATGATGCTCACGACTTCGTCCGCATTGATTGAGGGTTTTTGGCTTCCGTGGGAACTCTTTAATTTTGCTGGATAAAAAGTACCGTATGTGTTAATCCAGGGTATAAATCTGTCTCCATTCCAAACTTCAACCAAATCCGTCCAGTAATTTTTGCATGAAAGCGTAACAAACATGAACACATACAAACTTTCGCCTTAAAATATTAGTGTGATAGTCGTATCACTTCGCCGCTCAAAGAAGATAACGGGTAAACAACTATGTATTTTGCAATTCTGATCGGCTCTCTGATAGTAGCGCCGGCTGACGCCGCTGCTAGGGAGGGGCCCAAGTGGCGTGTAGGCAGTGTTACAGGCATAAAAGTATTCCTCATTGCTGAGGGTCGGGTTTTATTGGGATATTAATGTGGTGGGTTCCCAAGTCCTTCCGCATAAAAAAGCACTGCTAAGCCAAATGGAAATACGTCAATGCTCATTTTCATTCTAACAATCATTGAATAGGTATTCTGACTAACTAATGCCTACCCTAGCTTCAAGCCCGGTGCACATCACAGCGTGTGTGCTACACTACCAAGTTGAACTCAAACACATAATTCGAGTGTCGAACGTATGCGGTGCGCCGCGCGGAGCCGCGCGTTACCATAGCTCCACGCCTTCGCACTCCGTCCCTCGCTCCCCGCGCATCCTCCGCTCGGCCCTGTAGTACAATGTACCTGCGCAGACGACCGCCATTTCAGGTCAACTTACGGGACGCGATTTACACAACGTTACCTTCATTTTGATCTGCGCCTCGATCGCCTCGGCCTCCTTGACCTTGCCGATGCTGCGGTAGTACTCTGCCCACTGCGCGCTGTAGTCGGCGGCGGGCGCGGGCGACGCGGCCTGCGCGGGCGCCGGCGGCGCGCTGCCGCTGCCGCCGCTGCTGGGGCCACCTCCCCCTACACACACAACATATTCTATAGTAAACTACGGCCGTTCAGAGAATGCGTTCCTGACACGTCGCGATTGAACTGACGACGTAACTTTGTACTGGCGTTGCAGTTACGATAAAAATATTATTGCTGGTTGTTTACCGTTTTTAAATATTGAATGGAATCAGGCGTTACTTTGCGGAAGTTCATGATTTAGCAAGAAAAGAATACAATTATTTTGCTATAATCCGCCAACAGAAAAAAAAAAAAAAATATTCTGTATGGTCAAGCATGCAGTTACAAGAGAAGCACCGTTTACCTTCCCAACCAAGCAAGAAAGCTAAGTTCCCAAGCAAGCAATGCCACCACCACTCACATGCACCACCACACAAGACTTTTATACTATTCTCGACGCACGTTTCGCCCCGACACCGGAGCATCTTCAGGAGATGTCGACCTTACAATGCAAGATTTATTTGACTAGACAATCTTGCATTGTAAGGTCGACATCTCCTGAAGATGCTCCGGTGTCGGGGCGAAACGTGCGTCGAGAATAGTATAAAAGTCTTGTGTGGTGGTGCATGTGAGTGGTGGTGGCATTGCTTGCTTGGGAACTTAGCTTTCTTGCTTGGTTGGGAAGGTAAACGGTGCTTCTCTTGTAACTGCATGCTTGACCATACAGAATTTTTTTTTTTTTTTTTTTTCTGTTGGCGGATTATAGCAAAATAATTGTATTCTTTTCTTGTTTACCGTTTTAACAATTGATGAGCATTAAAACAACATTATTATATCAATAATCAATTAATGTTATAATTTTTTGCCAAACTGAGTGTCAAATAACTTGGTAAACAATATTTTATTATTAGGTGTCAGGAACGCATTCTCTGAACGGCTGAACTTTAGTTACTTTACGTACGATGGAACTATTGATTTCACAAAAAAAATGCAGGATTTTTTTTTGTAGTTCAATTTATTACATAACTATTTTCATCGTTAAATGAGTCAGAAAGGATTATGTAAAAAAAACTGTTTTTGGGCGCCATTTTTCCAATATGGCGGCGCGAGCGGCGAAGATACAAGGTTACAAAGTGAAAATTCGGAAGGAGCATGTTGAAATACATATATAAAATCACCAATTTTCAAAACTCCCGGAAAACTTTCCAGGTAACCCCCTTTTTGAGCACTAAATGACTGGACTATATGTGTATTTATAGTATGGTATTGTGTAATTAATCCTATCTTCTATAGATAGTTTACTGTAATAGGTACCTTGTTGCTGCTGCTGCTTGGTCTGTTGCTCCACGGCCTCGGCCTCGCGCATGAGCCCCAGCGAGCGATAGTAGTCGATCCACTGCTGAGAGTAGTCTGGCTGGCCTGTCGCCGGGTTTATCTGCACTTGTTGCTGTTCAACACAAATTTACTATTAGAATCACGCAAACAATAGACGAGAGTAACTGAGCAACACACGAGAACACAGTGTGACACATATAAAGTCTAGTAGAAATTTCTACTAGACTCGGGCTGCAGTCAAGGGCTAACTTGTAATGTAAAAAAAAGCAACACATGTGCAATACGCGAATATCAACATGTGCATAGAGCAACACATGTACAATACGAGAATTTCAACTGTGTGTAAAGAAACACGTGTGCAATACGCGAATATCAACGCGTGTGTAAAGCAACATCCTTACTAACTTACTACTTACTTACTAATATTATAAATGGGAAAGTGAGTTTGTTTGTATGTTTGTTCCGCTTTCACGCCGTAACTACTGAACCGATTGCTTTGAAATTTTGCAGACGTAAAGTTAGAAGTCCGGATTAAATAATAGGGTACTTTTTATCCCGGAAAATTAAAGAGTTCCCGCGGGAACTAAAACTCCTCAATCCACGCGGACGAAGTCGCGGGTATCAGCTAGTATTATATATAAAACAAGTATGTCAACCCGTGTGTGTGCAACCCATATGCAATACGCGAATGTCAACCCGTGCGGAAAGCAACACATGTGCAATACACGAATCTCAACCTGTGCGTAAAGCAACACATGTGCAATACGCGAATGTCAACCCGTGCGTAAAGCAACACATGTGCAATACGCGAATGTCAACCCGTGCGTAAAGCAACACATGTACAAAACGAGTATGTCAACCCGTGTGTACCTGCGGCTGAGGCTGCTGCTGGTGGTGCCAATGCGGGTTGTACCCCCAGGCGGGGGGGCCGGGCGCGGGCGCACCGCCGTAGTAATCCCCGCCGCCGTTACCGCCGCCGTTACCGTTACCGCCGCCGTTACCGTTACCGCCGCCGCCGTTACCGTTACCGTTGTCCGGGATGAAGTTCACCGGCTACGCAAAAAAAAAAATACCTTATTGCCAAACTGCTTCATAAAACCTGAGGTATGTAAATCATAACATGTTGTATTATTCATACCTTAATATGGATTACATTGTCGTAAAAGATTACATTATAGTACTACATGAGTAATATCAGATGACAATGTAAATATTCATAAAAAATAAAATATACAATGACAAACTCACTGCAAGACTACAGATTGTGATTGTCTTGATGCTTTTGCTATTTATGTCCGAAATACTCGATTGGACTGTGCTATGTTCTTACTGTGCCGACTTTTTCCATGATGATCCATTTGCAATGCTCCACGGCTGGCTTAGGCGCGAATGTAAAACGGGTGGGGTTTCTATCGTCGTGTGCTATGTTCTTACCATGCCGACTTTTTCCATGATGATTCGTTTGCAATGCTCCACGGCGTTAGGCGCGAATGTAAAACGGGTGGGGTTTCTATCGTCGTGTGCTATGTTCTTACCATGCCGACTTTTTCCATGATGATTCGTTTGCAATGCTCCACGGCGTTAGGCGCGAATGTAAAACGGGTGGGGTTTCTATCGTCGTGTGCTATGTTCTTACCATGCCGACTTTTTCCATGATGATTCGTTTGCAATGCTCCACGGCGTTAGGCGCGAATGTAAAACGGGTGGGGTTTCTATCGTCGTGTGCTATGTTCTTACCATGCCGACTTTTTCCATGATGATTCGTTTGCAATGCTCCACGGCGTTAGGCGCGAATGTAAAACGGGTGGGGTTTCTATCGTCGTGTGCTATGTTCTTACCATGCCGACTTTTTCCATGATGATTCGTTTGCAATGCTCCACGGCGTTAGGCGCGAATGTAAAACGGGTGGGGTTTCTATCGTCGTGTGCTATGTTCTTACCATGCCGACTTTTTGAATGATGATTCGTTTGCAATGCTCCACGGCGTTAGGCGCGAATGTAAAACGGGTGGGGTTTCTATCGTCGTGTGCTACGTTCTTACCATGCCGACTTTTTCCATGATGATTCGTTTGCAATGCTCCACGGCGTTAGGCGCGAATGTAAAACGGGTGGGGTTTCTATCGTCGTGTGCTATGTTCTTACCATGCCGACTTTTTGAATGATGATTCGTTTGCAATGCTCCACGGCGTTGGCGCGAATGTAAAACGGGTGGGGTTTCTATCGTCGTGTGCTATGTTCTTACCATGCCGACTTTTTGAATGATGATTCGTTTGCAATGCTCCACGGCGTTAGGCGCGAATGTAAAACGGGTGGGGTTTCTATCGTCGTGTGCTATGTTCTTACCATGCCGACTTTTTCCATGATGATGCGTTTGCAATGCTCCACGGCGTTAGGCGCGAATGTAAAACGGGTGGGGTTTCTATCGTCGTGTGCTATGTTCTTACCATGCCGACTTTTTGAATGATGATTCGTTTGCAATGCTCCACGGCGTTAGGCGCGAATGTAAAACGGGTGGGGTTTCTATCGTCGTGTGCTATGTTCTTACCATGCCGACTTTTTGAATGATGATTCGTTTGCAATGCTCCACGGCGTTAGGCGCGAATGTAAAACGGGTGGGGTTTCTATCGTCGTGTGCTACGTTCTTACCATGCCGACTTTTTCCATGATGATTCGTTTGCAATGCTCCACGGCGTTAGGCGCGAATGTAAAACGGGTGGGGTTTCTATCGTCGTGTGCTATGTTCGTACCATGCCGACTTTTTGAATGATGATTCGTTTGCAATGCTCCACGGCGTTAGGCGCGACTGTAAAACGGGTGGGGTTTCTATCGTCGTGTGCTATGTTCTTACCATGCCGACTTTTTCCATGATGATGCGTTTGCAATGCTCCACGGCATCAGGGTGGCCGCGTATATAGAAGGTGCGGTTATTTCTGTCGCTGTTCTGTGCACGGCGGTCTAGCTCGCAGTGCGCGCCCGACTGAGCATTGATCTGCTTGATAACTTCACCCCCTTGACGAAAAATATTTAATTTAATTTAATTTATTTGAACCACCAACAGAATTACAAGTAGTAGGTATACAAAATGGTCAATGGCTTAGGGACTAGGTAAACATGCAATTCAAATTATAGGTAGTTACATCGAAATGTTACAGTAAATGAGATGCTTAAAAATTAAAATACAGGGACAAGATAACAACACAAAGAGGATCATCTGACAATGTGATATTAAGAGAGATGATTTAAATAGAAGCAGGTGTTACTGTGCGGAAGTCCATGATAATGAAATAAATGGAAGTTTAATTCGCTATAATCCGCCACAATTGGTAAATCTACGTGGTACAGTGTGTATCTTGCGATATTCACCACGCGAAAAAATATTTCTTAATGTCTATCAGCCGTGAAATAGATATTTGCACTTGTCTATACCTTTAAAAACATAGAATACAAATGGTCTTTGTATTTTGGTTATTATATTTTTTTTAATAAGAAAATCTAGTTACAGAAAGTAGATGGGAAAATTATAGCTAATTACAAGTTTTAAAAGGATTATAGTATACAGTGGAAGAAAATACAGATTTGCGAATGTTATTAATGGTATACTATGGATGTTTTAATGCAGTAGTCAAATATGAAATTATAGATGTCACTGTAAATTGTAAAACATGTCAGCGTTAGAATGTAATCTAACCCTTTTTATCTCGATAGATTGTAAACTGTCGAAAGACTGTGAACCGTTCAATGTTGAAATATTCATTGTACTTACGTTATTTTGTCTCTTTCTTGTAGGTTAGGTTATGGTTCAACTTACATAAATAATAATCAGCACTTGGGTTTTATCGGGTTCATATACATAACAGATTACAATCTACCGAAAAATAAAACGTTAAATTGTAATCTTTCCATAGTTTTTATTCATATCAGTATATATTTAGTACCAAACTTAAAAACTAAACATAAAAATTTAAAGGACATGTACAAGGACAACTTATCTCTTGAAGAGATTTCTTCCAGCAGCCCTAGATTTTAATCTCGCGAGTTAGATTATAATCTAACGGTTTTTACAATTTTACGGTGACATAGAGATCTAATAAGATTATGTAGAACACTTTAAAAGATATATCGGTTCCTTACCTCTGCCGATGATAAGTCCACACTTAACATTGGTGACGGTGAAGGTGACTCGCACCTCTTGGCCCTGTTCAGGCCACTGCTGGAAATCCCTGTCCCCCCCACCGGAGCCGTTGCGTTGTTGAGGACCGCGGCCTCGACCGGAGCGGATCGCCAGCTGGCATATCATCAGTTTATGTTAAGGGGCCCAAGTCACACAATTATCGACAAAAATTAAATATACCTTTTACAATATTGAAACGCTTACGTCCTACAAAAAGTCGGTAAAAAACAAAGTTGGCCGATCCTATTGTCCTATCTGTCGACGATTCAAAAGCACTTGTAAAAGTTTATTTGAATAAAAAACATTTGAGTTTGAATTTAATTCTCTATAAATTAATTAGATTATAAGAATTACTAATACTAATGAAGGATCTTCAGAAATTAACCAGAGCAAAGCTAAGCAGCCATGTCAGCTTTTCTTTAATGTAAAAAAGTCAGCATAAAGTTGCTCGGTCAGAGTTTTCCAGCTGTTCTAGCCAATTCAAGTAGTTGTGAATTTAGGCTGTGATAGTGTTTATCAATAAATACTTACATTGACACTGGCAATCAAATCTTCGATCATTTGTCTAGCTTGTTCCACTTGGTGGGGCTTGCCTTGTAAATAACACCTGTGAAAGAGAAAATCTACGTATCACAAATCAATAATTCTCTCAAGAAAACTTTTTTTTTTTAAAATAGATATGGTGTAATAGGATTATATAATAATCATACAATAGTTCTTATCCTTTTACTATAGTAAAAATAATACTGATATATATACAAATATTATAAATGCGAAAGTTTGGATGTATGGATGTTTGGATGGATGTTTCAATCACGCCCGAACGGCTGAACGAATTTGGATGAAATTTGGCACAGAGATAAATTATAGTCTGGAATAGCACACAGGCTACTTTTTATCCCGGAAAATTAAGGAGTTCCCGCGGGAAACAAAAACCTCAATCCACGCCGACGTAGTCTCGGGCATCAGCTAGTGTATAATAAATAGAGACGCTAACATGTGATTAAAAGTTTGAAAACTAGAAGAAAGATGAATACTTTACTGGGTTTGTTGTGGGCTTATACTATTATTCTTGTGACTGAAATGGCTAGTGTCTAGAAGTCTATAGGGTTTCTTTATCTTTGGGAGGACATCATCAAAGTCTTCCTACCTCTTATCCCCAGGTCCGTCATCCCTTTCCTGGTGGAACTGCACTCTGCAGCCTGTCTCTGCCTGGATTTTCTTGATCATGTCACCGCCCCTGCCAATTACTATGCCCACTGCCGCTTTCGGGACTAGCACCTGGTACAAAAGTTATCAATTTATTGAATATATAGAAGGGTTATTTTATTGCCAGGATCAATGCATTGCATTATCACTTACAAAATAAAGTTCAAAAACGAAAACCAGAATATGTAACGTGGTTGCCAGGTAGAGATCGCTTCAAAGCGATAAGGCCGCCAATTGTAATTGGCTAAAACACACTACCCTCTCAAAGAAATATCGCCGCATATAAGTTACACACCTTATGTGGCACCAGCCTGGTTGGAGGCAGTGGAATCATCTTAGGTTGCAATAGAGGCGGTTTGTTTTTAAATCGGATCTGATCTGATGAGGCGACGAGCCGACAGTATCCTAAAGTTTTCTGAAATTATACTTTGAAGCGCGTGTGGTCCGACATGTAAATATTTTTTATGAAAATATTCGATTAATAAGGGCTACCGTTTTTATGCTCACTAGTTAGCGCCACTTGCGAGTAAGGTCCTAAAGTATAGCTGTAAATTCGGTAAACAAGCATATTTCTGGAAAAAAACCCCCTTTTGTAAATAGTAAACATACAGGAACCAGGGAAATACTAACCTATGAATTAGCTGTTCTTTCAGCCCGCTTATTTTTGCACTTCTTTTTCTTAGCCCCGCTTTCAAAGCACAGAGCACTGGCATTTATTGACACGTATCTTACATCTTCCATAATTAATCGGTTATTGCTAAATATTCACAACATTAACTAAATAATTAGACTCGCGGTAAAAGCCCAGTGATATTAGACATTTCGGAGACCTCACTCTACAGTAGCGCCCCTAGCGGCGAATTTAAACGCGGTAGCCCTCATTAACGGTTATGTGAAAAACCTATCCTTCGGCAAGTGTAGAGAATGTTTTGCGTTATAAGGGAGCTCAGAATAGGCGATACGACCCCCTACTCTGAGAAAGCCCCTAGAATCGAGAAAAGGCGACAGCTTTTTAAGTGAGGGAATCTATTTAACATTTAGTTCCCTCACCTCAGTGGAGTTGGTTGCGAGGCCGTTGCCCTGGTCCTGCTGGTAGCCGTCGTCGTATTGCCTCTGGCCGCCCCCCTGTTGCATGTCTTTGTCCGCCAATAGCTCGTACACCAGTTGTTTTGCGTGCTCCACTTTGGACGCGTCGCCTGATATACGAAGCGGCTTTTCCTATATTGTCAAAAAGTAAGTAAAACAATTATTTTCCTAATAAAACATTCGTATTTTTTTTAAGCTGTGGACCAAATCCCACTTGCATCGATAACCCTGTCATATTTTAACAAGTGAAGTATAGTCCGCACGCGAGCTCCGAGGAATCGGGGGCTGAGGTAGCGGGCAGGTGCCCACGCTCCCAATAGTGCCGACCTTAACGCGAGAGTACGCTTTATCGAGTCCTGTTTTTAATTTTGCGATAGCAGTGTTATATTGTACTATAAATAGTACTAAACTAAACTAACTGCAAATAACTGTTTAATTTTTAAATTCTTTGAAGTACTGATTATTCTGATTGTTACTTTCATTTTGTACAGTTCTAATTTAAATTTATGATATAATTTGCATAATTTGCATTTTCTTCCTTATTACACATACTATCCTCATAGAATTATTATTTCATAATTAATTAAATGTACAGGCACAGAAACTTAAGATATTGTGTTAGTATCGTTAACGTAATATCGACTAAATCACAACTCATTACATCAACATTCCTTCAGATTCCTCGGACCCCGCGTGCGGACTGTAAGTATATTTTGTTTTTGATGTAGGTTAGAAAAGGACAGAACCAAGATTTAATAGCTAGATTTAGTGGGTACAAAAACCAAACAAAATTTTAAAAATAAATGATACTAGTAATTATGTATTTTGATCATCATTATTTGTACAAACAGATGAGTTTACTAAAAGGGAAAATAATAAAAATTAAAGTTCAATTTAGAAGATTTCATTTCACTCACATATTCAGTGTTAGGCCCATCTTGGATGACAACCATTTTGGCTCCCGACTGCTCTTGTAGTTGCTTGATGGTTTTACCATTCTTGCCGATGATCAGACCCACTTTAGGACCCGGCAGCATTATTTCTTCCTGTTAACAATTATTATTATTGAATATTTATTACTAGCTGATGCCCACGATTTCGTCCGCGTGGATTGAGGTTTTTTGTTCCCGCGGGAGCCTATGTGTAATTCCAGACTATACTCTTATCTCTGTGCCAAATTTCGTCCAGATCCGTTCAGCCGTTCTGGCGTGATTGAGTAACATACATCACTTCCATCCAAACTTTCGCAATTATAATATTAAGTATAGACAAAGCTCACAGCGGTCAGTCAGCTGGTTTCTGAATTGAGAATTTAATGTTGAGTCTATCTCAAAGACTACTTAAGGACTAATTAAGCAAATTTTTGTTTCTGAATTGATATTGTGTAAGGTTTGAGAGTTGGAGCTTGCTGTTTTTGCTTGAATGCGTAATTCAGAAATCGGTCCAATATCAATTCAGAAACAAAAATTTGCTTAATTAGTCCTTAAGTAGTCTTTAAGACAGAATCAACTTGAAATTCTCAATTCAGAAACCGGCCTACTGTCATTGCGACATTACTCAACTAAATACATGTAAACCAGGCCTTGGTCCGACACCTGCGCATTGCGTTCACGTGGTTGCTTACCTCAAAAATGCTCTTCGTACATACCTAGCGCGTTGCTAACGTACGTGTGCTAAGTGTCGCTGACTCATAGCGCAAGCATGCCGTTGCTCCTTGTATGCCGCACTTACCGTCATATTTCCGCCACCACCGCCGCCACCGCCGCCGCCGCCACCGCCACCCCTGTTCATCGGTGGCATACCACCGCCGCCGCCCCCGCCGCCGCCGCCACCAACTGGATTGTCCATATGCTGAGGCGCATTTTCACGACCACGATGATTGACGATCTGGTTTACTAAGTCCCTGATTACAGATGACAAAATTCAAGTAATCCCATCCCTATGGCATACAAATCTACGATTACAACACCAAAGATTATACAGAAGGATAGTTGCATCGTTCAAATCTATAGTCTATTTTCACATAGACAAATTAGTTCAACGCAGAGGCAACTAAATCGAGGGGTGAAATGCGAATCTTTTACTACTATTTCTAAGTGCCTTTGCACACGACGACATTTTAACGCTTACTCCTTTTAGCTTACGCGTATATTGGAATGTAAATTATGTGAAATGTGCGACTAAATCGCGTTAACAGCTCGTTTTAGTTGCCTCTGTAAGTGAAAATGTCGTGGAGTGCAAAGGCGCTATCTATAGCTATGCACAGGGCCGGCCCAGCCCTACCGTGACGCAAATAGCTACGCGAATTATAATGGTGCATGATTGTACCGAAATCGACAATATTGTTAACTATAATATTTGTGCATGATTGTATCGAAATCGACAATATTGTAACTATAATATTTGTCACTAAGTTTCGGCCTCGTTTCAGTAAATAAACGTGTTACGGCTGCCATCCGGCCGAAACTGAGACCGAAGCCGAAATTCGGTTTCGGCCATAAAAACTAGATTCATAAATATACCTCTCTAATGAAAAAAAATCATGTATTTATAAACTTTTGAATGATGGCTTACTTTATACTCCAGAATTTAAATAAATTGCTTGTCACCCCTCGAAAACATTTAAAATTATTTTTTAATCTACCCAATCTTTTTTTTCACACAATCATAAACAAAAGGGGGGGTTCAAAAAGTTTTTATTAAATAACTTCATCATTACCCGAATGGCGACATTTCTGAGTCTTGCTCCATCCGCCTTTGGCTTGGGCCGGCGCTGTATCTAAAGCAGTGGCATGCATTTTATCCGAGGATTTTACTCAAGATACGCACAAAATGGCTACACAAACTACGTCATATCAGGTGGTGTACCGTTTAGTTTGACATCGAGATAATATTCGGACTGTCCGACTATTGGCTGAAATATCTTTGGTAATATGATCCCGAATATATAATATTATAAAGTTTAATTCTATGTGGCGGAGGCGCCACTGTCTATTGAAATATCCACATTATACGATCAACAGTAGATTATGTTAGTTCCGAATTAAGCCACACGCACCAGTAAGAGGGAGAGAGTGTATTAATCTAATTTTATCGCTTCCGAAAGCTAGTGAGCACGCGATTCTACTGTAGCGGTAAACCATCGAAATGTATAAAAAATTTTTTTTCTTACGATTTAATCATACATTTAGACATATTTTTAAAAGTACATAGTTACTTGTAGTCAACGAAAATTCTGTTATGCCTTGTGCACTAAATGAGGGGAAAGAATCAAAATGAACTCTACCATTCCTTGTTAGTTGTATTTTTCAGTTTGTTGATTTTTTTTTAATCAAGACTTACGGAAAGCCTGTCTAGATGGAAGCTATATGTGGACTGGAAGAGCATAAGGAGGAAGCGTATTTTTTTTTTATCTGTGACAGGTTTTATGTTATTGTTCTTAGCTGTTTAAGCTCGCAAAACAAATACAGTTTATATTTCAACACAATGGCGGGCGGCGCTGCACGCTGTGAGCGTGTGATCTGAAGTAAGAAGATGACAATCACAGATAAAGCCCCTCAGAATTTAATGTTAAACTATCGCTAAACGGTTAACGGTTGTAAACAGTAGTTAAAAACAAACAAAAACAACCGTTTAACCGTTCAGCGATAGTTTAACACCTCTACCTCAGATCGGGGTATTATTATGTAAAAATGAATGCAACAGTGTAACAATGGCAATCACCTCTAATTGCTTTACACTCATCTAGTCCAAACTCCATCGAATACCAATTAACATACATTCAATAAATTACAACACTTGAGAATAACAATGATGCAGGTTTAACATTATAGGGCTACTGGTTTTTTACCCTATGCAACAATACGCCTCATGTCGTAACAGACTACTTGTTTTGGGAACACCATAAGCCTATAAGGCGTGTCCAAACACAGACCGGCAAGTGCGTGACAGCAACACGCGGCGTTTGTAAGACATAATAGGGATGATGACAACTCAATCAAATCAGCAACTCTTTATCAAAATCAATAACGCCCTTCTAGTATGGAAGTTGTATGAAATTCACAGTTGTGACATCATCAAATTTCAATTTTTTTTTCTTTAATGGTTATCAAACTTAAAACTAACCAAGGATGTGAATTTTAGGTCTTTTGGAAGACCCTCTATTTATTTAATAATCACTTAGAATTTTTTTTTTATATAGGCATCATCCGTATTCCGCTGCATAATAGAGGACTTGAGCACGCACAACGGGCACCTGTGCTTAAGTGGGAAAAAGCCCAGAGATAGAAGAAGAGGACTTGAGGACTAACCACGAACATTCGCGGCAAGATTGCCGCTTTATGTTTGTACACATTCGTACAGGAAATACACAAAAGCTACACACAAAGCGATGTATAACAAAACGAAACCGTACTTGGCCCTCGCAATAGCCTCCCGCGAACCAGTGAGGGTGCACAGGCGATCCGGCTGGCCGCCCGAATCTGGCGCCATTTGTATCTTGCACCCCGACTCTGCTTGCAGGCGCGTTATCTGCTCACCGCCGCGCCCGATTACTGTGACAAATGAGGTGTATTAATAACTAGATGATATCCGCGTATTAGTCCGTGTGGATTAAGTTTTTAAATCCCCTGGGAACTCTTTAATTTTCAAGGATAAAAAATAATATGTCTTTCCTATACTAAATTTCATCAAAGGAGATACCCGATTTTGGGCCCAACGTTACAAACATAAAACATATACTAAAAAAAAAAGACTATTTGGATAGGTTACGCCATTTGAATCTTAGCCACAATGTTAATAGTCAACAGAGAAAATAAGTTTTTCATATTGGGGCCATGCTGTGAACGCATAGAGCAATACTTAAGCAATACTACTCGAACAGCTAGTTTGATGTCATATACCTTGACATTCCTAAAATAAGGATTATAATTCTAAAACACGAAAGTAAACAATAATGAAACAATATGGCTTTTAGTATTGGCAGTATGGCCCCTGTTTTTGTTGATATTCTTTTCCTTGCTTTCTGGTAAATCCCGTGTCCTTAAGGTAACTTTACCGGTAAAGGTTATCTAAAGGTATTCGGCCGGAAAGCGATGCGCTGGATTTTGTAAGATGTGTAAATATAATAATACTAGCGGACGCCCGCGACTTCGTCCGCGTAGCATAAGTTTTTTAATTCCCACAGGCACTTATTACTTTTCCGGGATAAAAAGAAGCCTATGACACTCTCCAGGTACTCGACTATACCCAATACCCATGCAAAAAATCACGCCGATCCGTTGCTCTGTTGCGGCGTGATTGAAGGACAAACTCCATATTTGACTTTCTTGGGGATAGAAATTTAAAAAATTGTGAAATCCGTATTTCATCCTTTTTAACCGGAAGCCCAAATACCAAGTTTCATGGCTATAGCTTGAAATACGACGGAATTTCATAAAACTTTCAACCCCTATTTAATCCCTTTGGGGGTATTTTTTTACCGAAAACCAAAATACCAAGTTTCGTAGACTTGAAAAATAACTTGTAAAATAAGACTTTTATACAAACTTTCATCCCCTATTTCAGCCCTTTGAGGGTAGAATTTTCAAAAACGGCGAAAAAGGTATTTCTTCATTTTGAACCGGTAGCTCAAATACCAAGTTTCATGGATATAACTTGAAAAATGACGGACTTTCATACAAACTTACAACCCCTATTTTACCCCTTTAGGGGGGGAATTTCGAAAAATCCTTTCTTAGTGGATACCTACTCTTCACAAAGAACACGCCCTCCAAATTTCATGTCTCTAGGACCAGCGGTTTAGGCTGTGCGTTGATATATACGTCAGTTAGGACTTTGAATTTTATATATATAGATTATGTATCCATAAATCCAAAAAATCCAGCCTAATTTCTTCTATACATTATAAAGGGAATCTCTAGCAAAATTCCAGTTTTCTAGGTACTAGAGTTCGGGCTGGGCGTCGATAAGTCAGTCAATGTATGAGTCGTGACTTTTCTCTTAAGGACGGATGTACTGTAATAGGGGGAAACATCCTTTTCTGTTCCGACATTTTAGTATAGCAAAAATTAAAATTTCATTATCGAATAAATACCATTCGCTACTCATTGAGATATAGTATGATGTAATTAAAAAAAGTGGTCAAAAAATCGTATAGTAACGGCAGAAAATTATTGGGAAATTCATGGAAATCTCAAAAAAGGTCTTATCGCGTTCCGACTATTGTGATTTAATTTGAGACATTATTTAGACAAAAGTTATTTTAAATTGATCGTAAAAGATCAAAAAACACTTTAAATAAATAATATTTTCAATAAAACTTATAGTTTTTTTACAATCTGGTTCCAAACATCCCTCATTTTTACAGCACGAATTTTTCATACAAATTTAGTACGGGCGCGCGCATCACAAAATTTCGTTATATATTCATGAAATACGGCAGTCATTTCCCATACGCCTGCGGGCTCTCAAGGCGTGAGGTTGCGTCCCGTTGCTCCTGAACTGACGTTTGTCACTGTTAGTATCCGTACACAAACGTCAATGCATCCACTACCATTGAACAAAACTAATCATCGATATTTATACGTATATAAAAAATGTAACTGGACGATTTCTGTATATAAAATATTTATTTTGAAAATTTAATTGGTGGTAATTTTATTATTTACTGAGCCCAAAACGCTATTTTATTCTCTGTCTTATTTTGCCTGTTTTGTGCACGAACTCCATTAAAACTAACTTTGAATGGGTATTTTGGTTCTCATAGCTCAGTCTAAGTAGATTTTTTTCTTTTATAACAGTCGTCCGAAGGGGGAAACTGGCGAAATATCAATTTCGGGTCTATAGGGTACTTAATGCTGATGTTCATTCTGTTTTGGTCTCGCAGAAAAGGGCTGTTCGTGCCATATACAAAACTAAATTCAAAGAAGTTGAAATTATGACGGTCCACGACCAATACATAATTGAAAACTGGATGATGCCCGCGACTTCGTCCGCGTGGGTTTTTGATTCCCGCGGGAACTCTTTAATTTTCCAGGATAAAAAGTACCCTTTATCCTTCCCCGGGTACCCTATGTGTTATTCCAGACTATAACCTATCCCTGTACCAAATTACATCAAAATCGGTTGAACAGATGGGCCGTGAAAGCGTAGCAGACAGACAGACAGACACACTTTCGCATTAATAATATTAGTATGGACTGAATGATGCTAGCGACTTCGTCCGCGTGGATTAAGGTTTTTGATTTCCGCAGAAACTCTCATTTTCCGGGATAAAATAACCTATGTCCGTCCCCGGAATACAACCTACTCCTGTACCAAATTTCATCAAAATCGGTTGAACGGATGAGTAGTGAAAGCATACAACCAAACAAACAAGCAACCAACAGACACACTTTTACGTTTATAATATTAGTATGGATTATGGATATTATGGATTAAGTATAATATGTGTGTAGTAGGTCTGACGACCTCCGTGCGGCGCAGTGCTTTGCGCAGCCTTAACGTGCGGAGGTCCCGGGTTCGATCCCCGGCAGGGTTTGTAAATTTATAATTCCTGAATTTCCCTGGTCTGGCCTGGTGGGAGGCTTCGGCCGTGGCTAGTTACCACCCTACCGGCAAAGACGTACTTACCGCCAAGCGATTTAGCGTTCCGGTACAATGCCGTGTAGAAACCGAATAGGGGTATGGGTTTAATTATAACTGTCATGCCCCTAACAGGTCAGCCCGCTACCATCTTAGACTGCATCATAACTTACCATCAGGTGAGATCGGAAACTAGGGCTAACTTTGTAGCAGTACCTAAGTATATAAAAATATCCATATCCATACTAATATTATAAATGCGAAAGTGTGTCTGTCTGTCTGTCTGCTACGCTTTCACGACCCAACTACTCAACCGATTTTGATGAAATTTGGTACAGAGATAGGTTACATCCCAGGGAAGGACATAGGCTACTTTTCATTCCGGAAAATTGAAGAGTTCCCGCGGGAATCAAAAAATGTATCTGTTCAACCGATTTTGATGAAATTTGGTACAAGGATAGGTTGTATCCCGGGGAAGGACATAGGCTACTTTTTATCCCGGAAAATTGAAGAGTTCCCGCGGGAATCCAAAAATATGAATCCACGCAGACGAAGTCGCGGGAATCATCTAGTTCTATATAAATATTTTTGGGGTCTGTATACATAATAAACATTACTCCAAAGATTTATCATAAGTACCTATATAGATAGATAGAATGAAACATAACTTAAACAAAACAAAAGTCCTCAAGGCACAATTTTTCCAATCTTCTCTATTGTTTTGTATAAACCAAAGAAACGTGCGCACGCCGCCTAGCTTCATCCAATATTTTACTGAACGCGCAGAACTTGCTTCGCAGTTTTCAGTCGCACGTAGGCTGTCAAAATAGCTTCGTCTGATCTGAAGTGATAATCTTGCTTTCTATCGAGTACAAAAACAATTTACTTCTGCAGTGTGTGACTATTGTAAAAAAGTAAGTATAATTTGTTTTATTAGTTACCAACAGTAATAGTCAGTGTGATTATTTGTAATATTTGAAATAAAAGATCCCTTCAAAAAAAAATTAATATGGCGTCGGCCGCGGTGATTTTCGTATTGTTGCGCTGATTGTTGGGTTTTGTATCATTGTGTGATTTCAAAATTGACGTTTGTTGAAGTAAAACTTTTACAGACACGTCACCACGTACTTTTACAGCCAGCGCATAATATAATGGAGAGTGCAACGCCAGTAAAACCCATGTACCGACACTTTAATTTTTTGACATAATGACGTAAACATACCTGAGGCTTTTATCAAAGCTCAGCAAAGTTCATCAGTCCATGTATTTTTTAAATGATCTAGAATGATTTATTGTGATTCATTATTTTTGCAGATGGGAAAACATAAAAGAAGGTCTGCCTATTATAAAAAAGAAAATAAGCCGTTGCATTGGAAAAAAACAAACAAAAAGTATACTCTTATTTCCTGAAATCTTGAAAGCTGTCATCCCATATCACTTCCACATAATATCACATGCAGATTGCAGAGAAGAAGCAAATAAATGCATTAGTTACCCACATAATTTCTGTACAAGTTTCGCGCTTTATCGCAAAATGCAATTATTCGTTTCTCAATACAAATCAACTAAATTTTCATTTCATTGTACCTACAACACTTTTTCGCTAATTATCATCGCATCAGAGTTATACCATTTCATGTACCTACTCTCACCATAGTCTGTACACTAGTAAAAAAATATTAATTTATAATTAGTAGACTATACCAACAAAAGACATTCATCCTTCCTATCTAAACATTTTGGTTATTTACGTATTGCAGCTTTGAAATTCTAAACGATGATCAAGAGAATATAAATTGGAGAGCTCTGAACAGCAAGGTAAAAAGCATTCGGCAAAAATAACTAAAAGGTAGGTAAATTTCAAAACTAGGTATAAATCCTTATCCTTACTAATATTATAAACGCGAAAGCTTGTGAGTATGGATGAGTGGATGTATGCATGTATGTATGTATGTTTGTTACTCTTTCACGCCTGAACGGCTGAACGGATCTGGATGAAATTTGGCACAGAGATAGATTATAGTCTGGAATAACACATACTACTTACTACCTAATAAAACAGCTACTTTTTATCCCGGAAAATTAAGGGAACCAAAAAACCTCATTTTTAGGGTTCCGTACCCAAAGGGTAAAAACGGGACCCTATTACTAAGACTCCGCTGTCTGTCTGTCTGTCTGTCTGTCTGTCTGTCTGTCTGTCTCCAGGCTGTATCTCATAGACCGTGATAGCTAGAAAGCTGAAATTTTCACAAATGATGTATTTCCGTTGCCACTATAACAACAAATACTAAAAAATAAAAAAATATATATTAAGGGGGGTCCCCATACAATAAACGTGTTTTTTTCGTATTTTTTTGCTCAATATTAAAAACGGTAACAGGTAGACGGTTCAAATTTTCACAGAATATTAACTTGTATATTACCTTTCAAAATAAATAATTAAATATCAATAAAGTAAATATTAAAGGGGGGCTCCCATACAACAAACGTAATTTTTTGATATTAACAGTAAACCTCTACAAACAAAGTTAGTTTTGCGGTTCATTAACAAAGGTAATTATACCTACTTCTTGAGTACGGAACCCACGGTGCGCGAGTCCGACTCGCACTTGGCCGGTTTTTTGTTGTTGTTTCCAAATTATATCTGTCGGTTTAGTTGATGGGTAAAATTACAATTATAAAGGTTTGAAATAAATAAAAGAGTACCTTTTATTTATTTCAAACTAGCTGCACTATTGGTAACTATCGCCAGGAAGGCTGATTCAGTATTAGGTAGGTGTAGGCTCTCCTCTTATGACGATAGTGAAGGACTGCCCGCATGCTGATGGGGTCTGACTACTTATCGCCTCTCAAAGATGTCTTATGGTTGCCTAAAATTAACAATGACTAGGAAGGCTAACACATCTTTGAGCGGCCATGTCTAGTGAACGGCCCGATGAATAGCGTCAGTTTTTATAATGTTTACATAGGTACTGCGCATACTTTAATACTGTACAAGAATCAGCCTTCCTAGTTATGGTTCATTTTTGGTAACCATAGTACGTGTTTGAGCGGCCATATCTAGTGAAAGGCTGATCTGCATGCAGGCAGACCATCACTATCGTCATCAGTGGAGAGCCCTACACCCACCTAATACTGAATCAGCCTTCCTGGCGATAGTTACCAAAAGTGCAGCTATCTCATAGTCAGTAGCTACATGATATTATAAACGTTTTTTTGCTGTCATAAAACTTCGGTTTTTTAAAATGTGACAAGGATAATTTTTATTTATATCAATTATATTAGGTACTTTAAACTAATAAACTTTATATTGTAGTAATAAATTGCGGTTTTATTTTCCATTTCAAAGTGCTTTAAAAGTTTCACATCAAAAACTAAATAAATAATGGAAATAGGTTTTTTAGGATGAGTTGTGTCATTTATGATGAATCAACGGGACTTTACCCAGCTTGAAAAGGAGATTCTACTAAGGATAGCTGACAATAACTCAGCAGTTTATAAAAAGAAAAAAAATTGCAATAATGTACCTAGAAAATAATACACAATATATAGGGAGCTACATAAATATATGTACATACATAATGTATCAAGTATTACTCTGATTTAGTGGGCTGTTAGTGGATAGTTTCCATGCAACATTAGGAAAATCATCAGTTGATGCTACGTTAGTTGTTACGGATATGTCTCAAACCCACCAGCATCAATTGATTTTCATAGCATAGCTCTAGGGGAAAAGGGTTCAACTAAGCAACGAAGTTTTTCACATAATGAGGAAAGGAAACACGTCCTTCTAAGTATTTATTACGAGAGAGGGAATGACAGCATGACAGTCACGCAGCTTACTTACGTCCATAATGTTCCCTACATTACACATTATACTAGTTGAAGTATGGAACACAGAAGCTGACTAGTTACTTCTCAAACCACTTCATCTACATCGCACATCTCAGATGGAAATGGAATCTCCTAGTGCTGTCTTACACCGTTTTTATACTATTCATGCAGAACTACTGTCTACTACTAATACTAAGCGCCATTATTAATTTAATTTATTTTTCTACCTAAGCATACAACCTTTATCAAATAAACACCTATCTTTACCTATACCTACTCATAGTTATAAATCGGTTAGCAGGAATCAGCCGGTTGGTATATTATCAAGAAGCACCTCTACAATCCATACTATGATATTAAAAATGGCAAAGACGTGTAATTGAACGGCCAATTATTTCAACCAAGTTGGTATAGAGTAAGGTTACATCCCGCGGAAGGACATAAATTACCTTTATCCCGAAAAATTGAGAAATTCCCGCAGAAATAAAAAAAAATTAACGAACGCAGACGAAGCCGTAAGTATCATCTAGCTATCAATCAATAAATAATATTATTTGTGCCATAGTGAGATAGTTGATCGCATATTGTGTGCTCCCGTGGTAGGGGCTGAATCCTTCTATGTGTGCCTGCGTAGACTGTGGTTGTATGTGTATAGAAACAATTGACAGCGGCTGACAGCTACGCCTAGATGTCGGCCAAGGGTAGGACCCTTAACATTAAATATTTACATAATATTTTTTTCTATATTCAAAGATAAGACTAATGGAAAATGGTATTAGATAACTGGTTCTTTGACTAGTAGATAAAATTGTTGTTAAATTTTATGCAATATTTTTATCAATAGAACAAATAAGTGTAATAAATAAGGATTTTCTTAATTTTGTG
Source organism: Erebia epiphron (assembly GCA_963932025.1). NCBI lineage: Eukaryota > Metazoa > Arthropoda > Insecta > Lepidoptera > Nymphalidae > Erebia > Erebia epiphron. Next base: position 6,758,357 of record OZ009948.1, read on the forward strand.
GTTATTTCAAACTTTACTCTAACTTAGCTTCTTATCAGAAACAAACAAATTGAATGACTTGTATAACTAAATTAAGAAAAATAAGAAGAGGTTGAACTTCTGAACTGAAACTTCCAGAAAGAACCTAGTAGAAGTAGTCCTAACTCTACTAAGCTGTATTGTAATCCCTACAGCACATTTAACTTGGTTACACAACTCTTTTTAGCAAATAAAATTGAAATCATTGGGAGCTAAGAGGATACTTTGAGGGCCTCAGGAGCCTCACTAAATGTGACACACGTAGACTATACTACACAGATGGCTGCGATATATAGACAACAGTCAAAGTGATACTGGATCTCTAAGATCGCTGCATAGCCCTCCTCTCTCCAAGAAGAACCATAAAGAAGTAAAAATGTACTCACTGAGTCCAACCATCTTGTGGGGCACTAATGTGTTGTCTTCATTGCTGTCCTGATCAGGCATATTTATGTTGGGTCTATCTCAAACAGCATTGACATAAAGGCGACACAAGTAGATGTTACACTGTTTATAGAAGTATTATACTCACCGCCACCTATAGTCACCTAGTATTTGTTCATGTCTGGTTGGCCTGGTGGACCTCAGTCCTCAGGGGGCATGGGCACTAAAGAAAACACACTATGATAAGGCTTGTATGGATAATACTCACTGAGTCCAACCATCTTGTCAGGCACTCTGATGTATTCATTGATGGCCTGATCAGGCATGTTCATGTTGGGAGGCCCCGCAGGAGGCGTGGGCGCAGAGGATGAGTTGGCGATACGCGCCGCCGCCGCTGCCGCTGCCGCCGCCGCTGCTGCTGTGGCACTGAGAACAAAAATTTTACACATTGAACTGTCCGAAAAGTGTACATTTACAAAGCCAATTTTAGGACTGATAGTCATTATGTTATGAACATACATATAACATGGTTGAACTCAAAATAAGTGTATTTTGTTTGATAAGCCAAAATAATTATGCTCAACTAGTCATGAGTCCACCCAGAGTATTATATTCAAAAGACTGTTCATGCGATGAATCATAATGCTGACTCAGGACTCGAGCCAGGCCAGCGATATCGTGCGACTTCCAACAAGTCACAATGCGTCAGTGATTCCTACTCCATCCCAAACTGCACTGTGATTCGTCACCTGAAGTCGCGCGATATGGCAGGCACACTGCACAAGTCCTTATACTGTCAAAGTTTTTGATTACAACCTACCTAACTTGTACCTGCGCAGAAATCTTATTATATTGAATGGCGTCTAAATATCTCAGCCAATCATAGAGTGCATCTGTCCACTATTGGTTGTTGCCTATGCCATGTTCGGAGTTCGAGCACGTAGAATGTATGGATACATTCGTAGAATGCACATAGGATGTACAGATGATCTATTGTTAAAATCTTAACACATTCGGTTTTAGACGCCACTTTACTGGTACACAACAAAAATTAGATACAGAGTCAGAACATATAGCAACTCTATGAAGCACAAAGGTAAAAGACAATAATATATAGTCATGTTTAATTTAGATAACATAGTCTGATTATTGTTCTTATACAATTTGACAAAACCCAAAACATTATGTTACATTGATGCAAAAACAGCTGTATAAATGTTCAATGCATAGAGTAATAATTATATTCTGTATCATTAAGAATATCAATTTATTAAATTTCTGCATGCACAATGGAACAGCTTTTCTTCTTTAATTTAATAATTAATTTTTATATTTATGTGTGGGCAGAAGGCGAAAATATTGCATAAATATTTAATATTCATACCTTTTCATACATCTTTACAACAGGTGTAGTATAGAAGAAAGTGGAAAATTTTCTGTCTCAAAATAAACGGAAAACTGCAGTCTCAAAATAAACGGAACCCCCTTAATCGCAAAGCGTTTGACAGGTGTCGAATTTCCCGGCCCGCCGGCGGGCTCGCGCCGCTTAAAAAAATAACAACTCCTATTACTATTTACTTGTACTAAAGCTATGTAAACAAAGTACGTCATTCAAATCGTTACGAACTATATTGGTTTATAGATTAAAGTTTGAAAGGTAATCAGCTCTTCTTTATGGTTTACACAGAAAAATAGCAAAAAAAACCGGGCAAGTGCGAGTCGGACTCGCGCACGAAGGGTTCCGTACCATTATTAATAAATAATTACCTTTGTTAATGAACCGCAAGACTAACTTTGTTTGTAGAGGTTTATTGTTAATATCAAAAAAACTATGCTAGTTAGAGCATTGGCAATAGTTTTCCTGTAAAATATACGTAAATTCCTATTGACCATAATTATTTCAAATTTTTCGATTGATAAACTCCGGAGATAAGGGGGGGGGGAACGGTATTTTTTTAGACATTTTCCCCGATAAATCAAAAACTATCATAACTAAAAATAATTAAAAATCTGTTTTAGAATGTACAAAGTAAACCCTTTCATATGATACCCCACACAGTACAGTTATCTCACTTTTAAATTTCAACCCTCAGATTTTCCCCCCTTTTTAAATAAGAACAAAAATAATTTCCAATTTTTTTTAATTCCAGTGTCTTTGGGCCACTAATATACACAACTATTCCAAATTTCATGTCGATAGCTTCGGTAGTTACTGAAATAATCGAGTGTGACGGACGGACAGACGGACAGACGGACAGACGGACAGACGGACAGACGGACAGACAGACGGAGAAAGTCGCACCATAAGGGTTCCATTTTACCATTTTGGTACGGAACCCTAAAAAAGACCAAAAATTACCCTTTTTTTTTTTGGTACCAGAAAAATAGCAAAAAAAAGACCAAAAATTACCCTCTTTTTTTTTTTGGTACCAATAAAATAAACAAAATTACCCGTATCTGTAGATTTTTTGATTGATGTGCACTATGGTCAGTCATTTTAGAGTAAAAACACACGTAACAAAGACTCTTTCCCATAATTCTTACTCTAGAACAAAATCAAAAACGACAAAAAAATATTTTTTTCTTTAAAGTTGGTGTCCTCCTCGCACAAAATTTCTACCCATAAATTGATTACATAGAGTAAGAACGTCAAAAAATTCCTACTGTGTCCTTGTCTATCCTAGTATTTAATACCAAAGTTGGAGAGGAATCGAGACAGTAATCTATTTATAAGAAACAAAAATATCGGCAACCGCGGTGGACGCGTTCCGCCATTTTGTTTGTAACCGGAATCCGGTTACACCGCCAGATGACTTGTAAACGCCTGTAACCGGAATCCGGTTACTTGCCAGCCTAAGGGCTGCTGTGGCCGAAATTCGGTCAGGAGGACATTTTTTTCTATAGATTTACGACCTTCTTACTTTTGTCTGGTAAGCACAGTAACCTTGCAAGTTAGTCATTCATACTTCATGTGAACACTAGCTAGCTCAGTCTAGAAATGAAGCTGGTCTATGCAGAATGGGATGGACAAGTTTGCCAAATGTCACTTCCTAGCCTAGGCTACAAAAAAACTATGATTGCAGCACCTGAGGTGAAGTGAACAGCCAATAGTTTATGGACCAGATTATTTTGCCAGCCAATCAGAAGTGTTTACAGCTTTTATAATGTAGTGTAAGCCCACTTATCATTTTAGGCATATTTTAGGAATATAGATTTATATCGTCTATGTTGGCTTTTGTGATTTCTAATATTATTTTATTAAATAGAAACTGTTTAAACTAGAAAATAGTAACTTCATAGAACACTTACTAGATGGCGCTAGAAGTCTGACACCGTAAAGGAGTTTTAGTTTTAAGTCATGTTACTTGATTATTAATTAATACTTGCCTGTTGCTATCATCGTTCAGCTTTATTTAAATTGTTGTTCTATTATTTTATAAATATCCTGTATTAAATATTATTAAAGTTTGTCATTAAGAATATTCTATTATCATAATAAATTCGTGAACTGTATTACAAGTTACTGATAAACAAATATGTGAATATCGACCAATCAGAGGCGAGAGATCGGCTTTTGTTTTTTTGGATGGCAATGTACCTAATGGTTATCGTGTGATTTGAAGAAGTGTAAAAATATAGAAAATGTTGTTGTATTGCTCGTTTTTACTTAAAGTTCCCATTATCCTGAAGCTGTGGCTACAGTAGCTATGAAACTTCGGTAATAAGATTAGTGGTGTGGTAAACTTACTGGCTAAGTATCTCAGTCTTTCTATTTTTGATGATAAAAAGACATATTTCATATAATTACCTCATTGTTTGTTGTTGTTGTTGTTGTTGCTGAGGAGGATATGAGTTTTCAATAGGGGCTAATTTCTTTGCACTTGGCTCAGGTCCTTCTTCCAATGGTCTCTTACTACCAACACCTTCAATTCTGGCGGCAACCTAAAAGCAACGACGCAAACACTAATATCGACGTTATACAGAGCGATGATACGGCGATGCTTTGTGATTGCACACAATGTCGCGTACGCAAAAACTTAAGTAGGTTAGTTAGTGCAAACTGAAGGATTCTCCATCGACATACTAGAAAAATAAGTAGCACATACAACAGAAAGTTTTAACTAAGATTAACGAAGGTAAATTGAAAAAAATAAGGGTAAATATGAAGCTAAAATGTCAAAGTATAACGATTATGCAGATTATAGTTCCGCTCACCAGTCTAGCACGTTGTAAAGCAGCCGCAAATCCCGCCGGTTGGCTATTATTTTGAAGCGTAGCCATAGAAGAATAATCACTCATGTTTAAATTAAAGCAACCATTCAATCGCGCAATGGGGCAGCCATTAAAACGGATCAAAAGATCCAAAGAATTTTACGACTGTTTTCCCACAACTTGCAGGAAGACGCGGACCATAGGCAAAAGAAGAATTCTAGAGATGCAAATTTACGCGTCAAACGGGATCAAAACGATGAACCAATCACGTTTATTTAATTAACGCAACATCGACTAAATTCTGCATGGCTATTGGTCGATTTTTTAAAGGCGTCCCTCCAAGAGTATCAATTTCTAAATTACGAATATTTTACCTGCACGATAGGACTAGTAACAAAAAATATTTATTTATCATAAAGAAAGGCGTAAATTTTCTCTTTAATTTTCAAATAAAATAATCAGCAAGCATTTTTCTGTACGTATACGTAATACCTTTCAGCTTATTGTCTATGGTTGAAACAAAGAGTATGCTATCACTAGGTAGGTACACGAGCGTAGTCAAGTACGTGTCAGACCACGCATACCACAGCCTTGTTTCGTTAAACTGTGCGCATACTATGGTCTGTGCTATGGTCGCATATAATGGTAGAACTAGATTATGCCCGCGACTTCGTACGCGCTTATTCAGTTTTTTCTTATTCCCGCGAGAACTCCTAAATCCGGGATAAAAATAGCCTATGTCTTTCCCCAGAACGTAACCTATTTATGTACCAAATTTTATGAAAATCGGTTGAAAATATGGGACGGTAAAGTGTAGCAGTCAGACAGACACACTTTATTATTATGGATTCCGTAGTCATTTAGTTGCTTGGGTGAATAAAAAATTTAATTTTCTTATATTTCTACTCCTGTTTATCCATATTATAAATGTGAAAGTGTGTATGTCTGTCTGTTTGTCCTGGACTTTTTATCCCAGAAAGTTAAGTTCTCCCGGGAATCAAAAAACCTAATCCACGCGGACAAGGTCGCGGGCATTATATATCTAGTTACTAGTATGTAAATAATATTTTCACATTCTCAATATAATTTTTGCCAGACCCAAATCATTACATAGGGCATACGGCCGGTTTCTGAATAGAGAATTTCTTGTTGAGTCTGTCTCAAAGACTACATAAGTACCAATAGCAGTACGCAGTACTAATTAGCAAATTTTTGTTTCTATTGGGCCGGTTTCTGAATTAAGCATTCAAGCAAAAAACAGCAAGTTCCAACTCTCAAACCTTACACAATATCAATGCAGAAACAAAAATTTGCTTAATTAGTCCGTAAGTAGTCTTGGAGACAGACTCAACATGAAATTCTCAATTCAGAAACCGGCCGTTACTCTATCGCATTAGGTTGTATATAAAGACTTAAGTAGGGTGTTTTAATAAATAAATAAAATAATTTATCCGAATAAAAAATATAATAAACTGTTACTTTCTCGTAGCACCAGATTCCGATTTTAAATTAATTTACATTTATTTTATTTCTTTTTTAATTAGCTGATGCCCGCGACTTCGTCCGCGTGGATTGAGGTTTTTTAGCGCGGGAACTCTAATTTTCCGGGATAAAAAGCCTATGTGCTATTCCAGACTTTAATCTGTCTTTGTGCCAAATTTCATCCAGATCCGTCCAGCCGTTCTAGAGTTATAAGTGTTCGTTCGAACAAATCAGACTTTATATATGTATTAAGATTGTGCAGTTACTTCAACACATCTGATTCTTCCAAACCCATTTATTATTAAAATGTCTGCAAAACTAGATATATTATTATTTTAATCTAATGGCATAGCCTCACAGACATAATTAAGAAAGAAAAGCTTGGCCTAATAAAACTACCGTAAAAGTACTATACCAAACTTACCCGTCTCTACTTTCATGTTCGAACTTGCATGGCGTGGAACAAAACGCAATTTTTTTTTTCTATGTTGTGGGTGCGTGCATTTGTGTGTTGTCCGGTGTTTGAAGACGCTTGGAATTCGCTTTCAATTTCTTCATAGGAAAAATGTCGGGTGATACCGATAAAGCAAAAATCAGTGATAATCAGGTATAGTTGTGAAAAATGTTTTAGTACTAATTTTCTTTATATTAGTGCGCATCTATTAAGGACAATTTGAGCTGTGAAGTGGTGTTATTTTCGTGTTATATCACTAATGTTTGCCTGCGTCTCAACATGGCTGACAGAACGTTTGCTTCCCGCTAAACGCGGGAACTACGCCACGAAGGGTTGTGATACAAGTCAATAAATCGCAATAAAAACTGTGAATGCGGTCTTGACCAGTTAATGAAACTGATTATAATGGGATATTTTTCATTATTTCGGATATTTCTCACCCCCGCCCCTTTGCATTTGCTTGCAGGGCCTTTGTTTAAATGTGCAAGATATAATATGACATTGGTAGGAAATCCGCATGACCTTGATATTTTGTGTCTTGCGAAATTTCTATTCGTACATATCGCGAAATGATGATATTCCACTGAGCCGTTGCTTCGCGCGTACTTATTTACGCGGCGAACGCGACGGGCGATGTAAATAAAACCGGAGAGCCCAGTCTCAGGGGCCTTTATTGGTGACCTCCTTACTTTTGCTATTCGATTTTTTTCGCGTCTCGAACGATTTGTTTCGTATGCAAATGATTGTATGATCGAAATTCAATACAAAAACAACTTATTCGCGATGTAGAGGTTGATTCGAACTTAACATACAAAATCATACTTTTGGTAATATGCATAGTTATGTACACACTACACACTATGTACCTATACGACATAGGCAATACGGTAGTGTAGTATTGGTGTAATGAATTATGTTCCGTATGCCCCTACAAATAAAGATCAGAATCGATTGGCGGTGGTGTAAGTAGTTGACGCCACTAGTAGCAAAGGTGTACATTTTGAATTGATTGCTAACCAGATAAAATTGTTCATTAGCCTATATTTAGTCTGTATTTTTTAAGAAACAAAGTATTGTAAAATGGATTTAAATTGTCATTTAGCACAGCACATTAACCGTGCATCTGTCTAAGCACATAATTAAGATCTTAATATAAATCAATGTTCTTTTAATTTGTAAAAAAAAATTGCATTGCCATCATTACAATCACGCTGACACATACTAACATAACAAGCAAAACTATCTAGGTACCGACTGACACTTAAATTTTATAAATAGTAGTATTTTAATATTATACTAATTTTAAGTCAATAATGATCCTGGTACTTAATTCTCAATTAACTGTGGCTGTGTAATACCACAACTGTGTGTTAAACCTGAATCCTTAAGACTGAGCTATAAGAAATGACAGACACAGAATGAGTTATAACAAGACTGATTTGTGTCTCAGATGTAAATCTGTTGTCTTTACTCAGGAAAGTCAGTTTGCCCTATAGAGTGAACCTGGTCATGTTGGCCAACTAAAGTGCAAGAAACAGCATGAGTTTAACTCATGCTGTTTCTAGGCATGCTAACTAGGCAGAGTTAAACCCTATAATAAATCTCAGCCTTTGTGACCCGGTACTGATGTACCGGGTCACAAAGGCTGAGATTTATTATAGGGTGATGATTCACCTCCATGGCACAAAATAATAACTAGTACTAGGTCCATGGTAAACTTAATATGTCGATGAAAAACCGTACCAAATGTAGTACTGCACACCGTGGTAAAGTTACGTATTTTTGTCACTGATAGTTACAGAATTCAACTTTTAGTGACAGAAATATGCAACTTTATCACTGTGTGCAGTACTACATTTGGTACAGTTTTTCATGGAAATATTGATTTCACTAAAACTGCACTAGGTATTCGTTTTGCCATGGAGGTGATGAATGTGTTAGTTAACATAAGTCAGAATACGTTTAAACTAGTAAGATTTGTGTCTTTGACGTAAATCTGTCATGTTTCAACTTTGAATAAAGTCTGGGTAAAGTCAGATTTTGCTATATAAATATTAAATATCACCTGTACTTATTGGCCAACAAAAGTGCAAGAAATAGAATGAGTTTAAACAAGACAGATTTGTCTCTGATTTAAATTTTTGAATCCATTTTGAGCACTTTCGCCTTAGTGACCTGGTACACTTTGGTCAGAATGAGTTAAAACAAGACAGATTTGTGTCCCTGACACTGTCTTCTTTTGAACTCTGAGTAAAGTCAAAGCTACTGATTTAATTTTATTATGTTCAATATCAAACCAAACTCCATCATAATTTCATATCACACTCACAAAAAATTCAATTCTTACCTAATTTTTATTGAAAGAAAATATGTTAAAAGAAAGAATAAAATATTATGTCCTAATTTTTGTTACAAAAGTTATTGTTTTATCATGTATTGTATTGTTCATGAATAAAATTGTAAACCTAAATAACCTAAGTTAATATTGTTTTAAATACAATATTTTTTGTAGCTAACTAGTAACTAGGTAAATGCAAAACTACATGTGTCACAAAAATTCAAGCAAAATATATTGTATGGTAGACAGCCTTAAAACTGTTTGAAGGTTTGTTAAATAAGGGCTCGTGCAGCGTGTCGGCGAAATCGCGGCACTTCCAGCAACGAATCATAGTGCAGTTTGCTATGCAGTAGGGCCCGGACGAATCGAATGTATAGTCCGTTAAACTTATTTGACCCGGAGTCAGCGCCGCTAGTATATGTTGAATAAAAAAAATAATAGGCATAAAAATTTGTTCCAATTTTGGCCACCAGGTAAGATAAGTTTGTTGGACTATACATATATTTGTATAAATCACAGAGTAGGAAAACCTCAGATACATTATCATTGTTACCATCATATGCAAATAAAACAGTCTCATTTTATTTAAAAAAAAAAATTGTGCAGGATGAAGACAAGAAATCCGGCGCAGGTGACGGGCACACGACGGAAGATGAATCTTCACAGGATTCCAAGGGTGAGTCTCCGTCTCAAGAGGCTGAAGTCCAAGGTAACGCCGACGATGTAGAACCCAAGGATACGCCAGGTCAGAACTTCTTGAGTTCCATCACCTACACTAACCTGGGGCTTCACTTCATGAGATCATTTTGTTTGTCCGTGTGTCACAGGGTATTAATTCCAGACTGCTTCACGTCATAGCAACACAGTGCTACATTGAAACATGCCCCTTTTTATTATTATTATACTCGAGGGGCATGCCACAGTGCTGCATGCTACCTTAAATTGAAAATGTAACAGGAATTGCCGGTAAAATGATATACTGTAACAGCACAATGTTGCTTGTGCTTCGGGAGGCGTAAAATAATCTGCCGCATGCAGGCCGCAAGAATTTGTATCATACCGCATGCTGCATTGTCGCGTGTTGTTGCTCGGGCGTAAACGAGTCTTTATGGTTCTATGTGTTTAACTTTAGTGTCAATAATGAAACGAAGTGACGTTAATCATTCCGCCGCATTCATCCTTGAATTATAGTCCGTCAAACTTATCTGACCCCGCGGCCAAAATTGGAACCAATTTTTATGCCTGTCTGATTTTTGTTTTTAATTTCTACTAGCGCCGCTGTCACCGGGTCGGTAAGTTAAGATAAGTGGGACTATAGAGTGCAAGTTAGAGGCAATGATGGATCCCGCCATTTACTATTTTTTGCAGGACTTACCTTTTTTATCTGTTAAAGGTAAGTCCTGCAAAAAATAGTAAATGGCGGGATCCATTATATTTACTTCATTTCAATCTTTAATTTCACCAAAAAACTTAGCAAATTAATAACACATTTTTCGATTTTGTATAAATTTCTTTCATTATTTTCTCCAAAAGAATTAAAACTTCAACAACAATTTAACTGAGTCCGTCGTAACTTCTAAAAATATGTCTAGTCCGGTTGTTTGTGTTGTCACCCACATTAGGTCTAACCATCTACAGTCAGGGGTTTTCTTTAATTATCTACCCAAAACAACTTCAAATCGTGATTTCAGTGTAGTAACTAACTACAGCTACCTACTATTACTTATTCTGTGACCTAACTCAAGAACGTCTAGTACCGGGATAAATACTTCGCTTGCGTTTCTCTTACGCTAAGGAAAGTTAGACAGCGGGGGTGATTCGGCAGGGCGACCGCGTAACTTTTGCATCAATGATTGATACATCGCAATCACTTCCGATTGGCTGAATTTATGGTGTTCTTGCTGCGTCAATGGATTTCGTCCAATAGTGGAAGAGTGTTAACCAATCAGAGGTGATTGCGATGTATCAATGATTGATGCAAAAGTTACGCGGTCGCCCTGCTGTTGTACATGTCACCGTAAGATTGCAAAAACCGTTAGATTGTAATCCAACTAGCGATATTGTAAACTGTCGACGGATTGTGAACCGTTCAATGTTCCGAGTGTCAATTTTTGATATATTCATTGTATTTATGTTTTCTTGTCTCTTTCTTGTAGGTTAGGTTAGGGTTCGACATAAATGATCAGGTAGTTTTATAGGGTTAACATAACTAACAGATTACAATCTACCGAAAAATAATGCGTTAAATTGTAATCTGTCGACGATTTACAATATCGCTAGTTAGATTACAACCCAACGGCCTTTGGACATACACAAACTAAACTAAAATGACAGCATTAAAAATATTTCAAACCCTTTCATAATATTCCCTGCGGAAAAGGACAAAACTAGATTTAAAGCGGTCATTTTAGTTAAGTTTAGAGATTGTGTTGTACAGAATTGGCCTTAATACATCTTCATTTTATTGTTGTCCTTGTCACATTGCCACTAATAGCTAAGGTACCATAACTTCATTTCATTAGATCATTTTGTGTCTGTCCGTGCATAATAATTAACTTTAAAAAGTTCAATTAATATTAAGTTAGCTAAGTTGGACGTTCGGTACAAAAAGTACAAAACTTATTGACGATTACGGAATGTATTAAAATCTGCATATTTGGCAACTTTTTATAGGTATAATGCTTGATACATTAATCAAGTAGCTAATGCCCGCGACTTCGTCCGCGTGGATTGAGATTTTTCGGTTCCCGCGGGAAGTCTTTAATTTTCCGGGATAAAAGTAGCCTACGGGTTATTCCTATCTATAGCTGTGCCAAATTTCATCCAGATCCGTTCAGCCATTGGGGCGTGATTTAGTAACAAACATCCATCCATGCATCCATCCATCCAAACTTTCGCATCATACTAATATTATAAATGCGAAAGTGTGTTTGTTTGTTGGTTTATTGGTGTGTCCTTCAATCACGCCGCAACGGAGAAACGGATCAACGTGATATTTGGCATGGGTATAGCTTTTTATCCCGGAAAATTAAGAAGTTCCCGTGGGAATTGAAAAAAACTTATTCTACGCGGACGAAGTCGCGGGCATCAGCTAGCTTATAATATTGTCAATCAATACTCCTATCTCAATTTTTGTCACGCCTGCGACAACGGATTTTGGCCAATAACGGAAGAGTTAACCAATGAGAGGTGATTGCGATCGTCACTGTCATTTTACCGTAATCTATGGTCACTATGGTTGCTATTAAACTGACAATTAACATCCACCTGTAACTGTAACTTGATGTTAATGTAACAATGAAGATGCTAAGTAGATAAGTATGCCAGTAACCAATTAACTATAGTTATTGTTCCGGAACGAGTAACTTAGAGATACACGTCGCTGTCCGTCAGTCCTCGTTTCATCAAAAATGAATTTTAATGAGAAAATATTTTAAAAATAAATGACGAAAATAATAGTAAAAAAAATTGGGTGTGTATCAATCAGCTCCGACGCACGACTGGACTTTTTACGAACGATTATAAAATTAGATTTGTAAATGAACGCATTTTTTATATTACTGAAAGCGTGCTTGATACATTTATTTATATTAATTATACAATTTATATTCATCAAAATACATTACATAGTCATGGAAACATAAACAAGTGTTACCATGGAAACATAAAGTAAATAACGTAACTTAGAAAGTTTGATTTTACTCCCCATACGTTTTCATACCCCGGGCTTATATATGTATATGAAAATCGATTGTAAAGGAGGTAAACTCCAAAAAAAAGTTGATGGCTTGCACTTGCAGTTGCAGCTGTACTAGAATGGCCGCTAGAAATGTTTCACGCGGGAAATAAAATAAAACCCTACCGTGAACCGGTTCTCATTTCGAAGTCGTTAAAGCCAAGAAAACTTGGTCACGACTGTATCGCCGTGGTCATGCTGTTGTAATGATTTGAACAAGTAGCCTCAGGTTTAAAATATTTAGTTCAATTTTTATTAATTCTACTATTGAACTCTATAACTCAATATTCATTTATAAAGATCCAGGGGCATTACTGCCAAGTGCCAACGCTTAAAGCCATATTGTTTCATTATTGTCGACTTTTGTGTTTTAGAATTATTATAATCTTTATTTTAGAAACATCAAGGCACGTGACAGCAAACTGTCATGTTAAGTAATATTCTAAGCGTTGGCAGTATGGCCCCAGTCCAAACTCCAAAGTCGCTCAGTGTGCTATGGAGGACTGTTAGGATTTTACTTGTAGGAACATTGCTAACTCAGAATGATGAGATCGGCATAAGAATCGAGGTCACTGCCAATATCATTTGTAAGTTGAACTAGTGTAAGCATAATTCCAGAAGTGGGCAAATAATTAAAATTACTTTAAAATATATGTTTGTACTCTCTTTAAAACTTCCACGAGCGAATGGTCACAACGTGTAGCGGTTTCACGAGAGATTTAAATGTAAACAGTTAATTATAAAAACTTGGCCAAAACATCACAACAACAATAAATTAATCATTTGATTAGGCTGCAGTTGCTACTGCTAAGCTCTAAATTAAATTGCGATCTAAAAACAAAAGTATTCAATAATCGCTGAGTCTGCCGGTAGGAGACTGCTTCCCCTAAGTCAAAATACTCGTATTTATACAAATTATTCCAATATGGCGTATCCCCGCCAAAGAACGAACCGAGTGAAATACGTCGAATGAGTCAAATATCAACTTAATTAAACCTTCGTCAATAAATAAATATGCAATCTTTTATCTATTCTAAAAATTCAATTCAAATTTAAACGCAAAGCTGACACTAGCAGTGAGACATTGGGGCTTGTCGTAGATAAAACTGACTATTAAATTGTCTGATCTTGTACTGAGTTGCAGCAACGCTGCAGTAAGTGGCCACCGTTCTTCTGTCGGATAGCCCAATGATTTACATTCAAATTACTACCACCTTAGGAAAGATCTAACCATTCCTAAAGAGGGTGTGCAAGGGAGCGAAGCGAGAGATCTAGGAATGCTCCAGTAGAATCGATCCGTTATAACCATTACCATTATAGATCTGGAAAAAGATTCAATGAATGAAATTTGATGAGGCGATGTAAAATTTACTAATTGTACATTTAGTGCGTTTTACACGGGATGCATGTGTAACGCACTAAAAGTGCCAGCCCAACGTAAACGTGCCGTGATGTAGCATATCCTGCGGCCTGCCCCATGGGGGCTTACTACCATCGCTGAAAGCAGTATTATACTCGTATCCCCTGCCCCTGTTGTAAAAAACGACGTAAAGCACATGAAATTACGTCAAAGCAGTGTATCATCTTATCTTAATTTAATACAAGACTATCACACTCACAGCCATTAGAGCTATTCAATTTTATTAAAATAGAATAAAGCCATTTTATATGAAAACAAATAATTTAATATAAAAAATTCTTTTTAAACAACCGAGTTCAAACTCCCGCGCTAACTTTACAACAACAAGCACACACTATACAAAGTAAAAAAGTAAAAAAAAAAATTTTTTACTATACAAAGTACTTATTTTATTGTTGATGTTTTAAAAACCGCTCGACCGATTTCGATAAAATTTATATGGGACCACATGGGAAGTATGCCCTTTCAAATAAAAAAAGAATCATCCAAATCGGTCCACCCAGTCAAAAGTTCTGAGGTAACAAACATTAAAAAAAAAATACAGTCGAATTCTCCTCCTCCTCCTTTTTTGAAGTCGGTTGAAAAAGCTTGATTTAGTACTTGCAGCTTTAGACATACTTTATATTATACCTACCTATAAAACATGTTTCAATAAACGTAAAAAAATTATTTAACGACAAATTAATTAAATCACACGATAATGTGGTGAGCCTTTATCTACCGGTTATCACTCAAGTTACTGTTGTCGTGCTGTTATCGATGATCTGGGAAATGTTGTGTGAACAACTTTAGGTAAGAATCTGCTATTTCTACCGGTGCCTTTTCTTTGCGGCAGTCTTGCTGATTTCGTTATTGTATTGTAATCGTGCATCATCGTGACAGATCTTACTTCTTCTTCTTCTAGAAGTCTTCTTTCGACTTCTAGTTCCTTCATTATGATGGACTTCCGTAAAGTAACGCCTGCTTCTATCCAACTCTTAGTTAGTTATATATAATAATTGTAGGCAAAATGTCTGCAAACAACGAGATTCTCATTATTGTACCATATTATTTGATAAATGCACTTTTCACTTTCGCGCTACTGTTATTGTTTAGCCATTATTTAAAAACGGCCAGTTTAAGGCTACGTCCGCACTGCTAAAAACATTCGCGCGAATTTTAGTCTCTTGTCACGGTCGAATGGAAAGAGGGATATTTTCGGCCCATTCTAATACGAAAATGAACTCACTCAGCCTGCAGATCGCGCCTTGAAAGTAATGCGCAATATTATAGGCGAAAGTGCACGACACTACTGTTAAGGTCGTCTATGTCGACTTAAAAATGTTGTATGACAGAGGCCCTATTACGTAAAAATGATTGCTACAATGTGAAGATCGCAATTACCGCTGGTTAGCTAAACACTCTTTCGCTATTGTCCAAAAACCATGGTCACAGCAAGAGTGCCATGAATTCACACAAATAGTTCTACAGGTGAACTAGTAAGGAAATGTCTGAACCGATAATCAAGATAACTGAACGAAACATAATTGTTTCATATCTTGGTTTGGCTTTTGTTAACATGACGTTGTGTTACTTTGGGGTTTGCAGCACTCTCAATGTACGTTCATCAAACACACATTGACTGCATGTGATGACGTCACATACCTATGCAAAGACTATTTGAGGATCATTTTTTTAACTGATACTGTACAGCAATCCTTATTTGCTGGTTAGTGCTGGGCTTTGACTGGCTAATCTTTCGCTGGGTAGGACTCTGACTGGCTAAAACCCCTTCTGGGTAGTGGGTACTGGTTGTCCATGGTTGTCAATCTGCCTTTAGGCCTACAACACGGGAACACCTACATCTCCTCGTCGATAACTTGATAACACTGAAAGAAGGATGGCCAAATATGACCTGACCAAAAATGAAAGCGACCATTGATAAATACAATGGCAAAATATAGGTGATTAAAGGGGCATTTAAGTACAACTATTATATTTTTTTATTAAAGCCGGAATAAAAAATAAAATAATTGCAAAATACCATATCGGATCGTATTAATGTTTCTGAACACTCAACACACCTTTAGATATATTCTTTAATCTGTGCACCATAATTCATCACTACGTTTCGTTTCATCACGTAATCTAATGCAGTTATCTACAGTTTTTATCTTGTTTAATGTGTTTCAATGTGTGAATAATTTTGTGTAACAGCAAAAATTATATGAAACGGATCGCAGACGTCAACGTCAAGTGACAGCTGTCATCAGTCAAAGAGTATCGTCAAACTCAAAACTCAAATCAAATTCAAAATCTGAAATCACGAGGGTTGCCAGTCCTATAAACATCCTTTTCTATGGATGCAACATTGTTCTTAAAAACATCCATGCTTCTACGGCAAACATCGAAAATGAACTAACTAAAAACCAACATCGAAAAAGCAAAAATGGCTTATACTCCAAAATAAATGAAAGACATAATATACTGGAGTACCTACCTATTATGGTTGTTTTTGAATAATGTCGTATTCAATCCTAACCTCAAAACCAAACATGAATTTACCAGCAAATTCCGGCTTTTAAAAAAAAAAAAAGAATCATTAGATTTAATACACTGCTATATTACCAATCGATCCCACCTTAGGTCATTTATGGTCGCGACACTTTACAATCAGGTCACAGTTTGTATGAAGCTGACCGACCTTCTTTCGGTCCAACTGGACTGAAATTTCAAGTCGCTGCTGACGGGTTGTAACTCATGATGTATTGTCGTTGCACACAGGCGATGCGAAGTCAACAACTGCGAACGGAAAAGAAGACGGACCTGCTAGTGACTCTAAAGATGAAAAGGACGGAAAAGCTGACGTAGACAAAAAGGTAATCCGTCTTGTACCTGGAACAAAGAAATTAAATTGTCAGTTGAATTATTAGAAAAATGGTAAATTATGGGATACCATCCCCATAGGAAGGATATATCTTGGCTGATGATCCTACGCCAGTGTTTCAATAAAAGCACCCAATAATTAATATTTAGAGCTGTTCTGTAAAGTTCTAGTTGTCCATATATAGTTAGTACTAGTACCAGTAGGCAGCAAGATTTTTAATTGAACTTGAAACACATAATAGGAAACATTTTTAACCCCCAACGCAAAAAATGGGGTGTTCGTTTGTATATATCTGTGTGTCGGTCTGTGACATCGTAGCTCCCAAACGGAAGAACCGATTTTAATTTAGTTTTTTGTTTGAAAGGCGATTTGATCGAGATTCGAGAATTCTTAATTAAAAAAAGATACGCGCCGAATTGAGAACCTCCTCCTTTTTTGGAAGTCGGTTAATTAAAGAAAATCGGTTCAGTTGTACGAAGATCATCAGCTCTTTTCTAGTCGATAAAATTGGTATGCTGTTACTTCCATATTATGTAGGGGGTTATTTAATTTTTTTAATTAATGCTTATTATTTGTACTGTATGAATAGATACAAATCTGTTATTTTCTCGATTTAGGAAGAAAATGGTGAAACTCACGAAGAAAATGAAAAAGATGATGTAAAGGAAAACAACAAGGGCAGCAAGAAAGCGCCACAAAAGAAAAAACCTAAGAAAGAGGTAAGTGGGTCCCAACTCCCACACTTCCGTCAAAATTGTTGACTGAGTAATTCCAAGTCTCCGAATCTTTTGGTGTATTTGTCTGTCTGTCTCGCCTCACTACTTCAGCCTTACATCTAAGCCAACAACTACATAAAGATTTAAAAAACTATAAATTAATTATTTATTCACAAACACAAATTCACATTACATAAAATACATAGAATAATAATTATAGTGTAAATTCATGTCCCAAGGCCGAAAATGACGTACCTAACAAGGTAGCCTTGTCTTATGAATCCATAGTCATCAGTCTGATTTATGATTTGTCAATTTACATAAATCTTTAAGCGAAATGACATGGGCATAAATGATTACTTATTGTTTAGGACACTGAGGAGGAGGACGAGGATGAAGAGGAGGAGGAGGAGGAGGAGGATGAAGAGGGTGAGGAGGGGGATGAGGAAGACGAAAAGGACGAGAAAGAAGAGAAGAAACCCAAGGAAAAGTAAGTCGTTCCGTCGCCAGCTGTAATGTCAAAATGCCGTCATATATGTATTATTTTGTTACACGATAATTGATTAATTGAAAATAATACAGTATACAACTTCTATACTTATAATCAACTGGAACTTGATAATTCTAATTCAGGGATACCCATCCTGTTCTTTTTAAAATTCCATTTTAATCTGTCTAGTGAAAGCCGATTATAATAAAACATCGTTACGTTACACAGAGTAAAGAAACCAGTGAAGAAAGCTAAAGATGGTGAAGACGAGGGTGATGACGACGAGGAGGGTGAAGAGGAGGGCGAGGAGGAGGAGGAAGAGGAAGAAGAGGAGGAGGAGGCGCCCAAGCCCAAACCCAAGAAAGAGGTAACTTGGTAGCTTGACTTTTTAATCTTATTAACATACTAGCTGATGCCCGCGAGTTCGTCCGCGTGAAATAAGTTTCTTCAATTCACACAGGAACTCCTACATTTTCCGGAGTATGACACTCTTCAGGTCCTCAATTATACATAGTACATACCTTCCCATGCAAAAATTAACTTCGATCCGTTGTTCTGTAACGGCGTGATTAAAGGACAAACCAATAAACCAACAATCAAACACACTTTTGCATTTAGAATATGTATTGCAGTGCAATTTTTGTATATAATATGTATTCAAAAATTGGATGTGCAGTCTACTTTATGAAGATGTTTAGGATAAAAATACGCATTTCTTAATATATCAATCTGAACAGCTTTGCCTGGTGGGAAGCTTCGGCCGTGGCTAGTTACCACCCTACCGGCAAAGACGTGCCGCCAAACGATTTAGCGTTCCGCGTGTAGAAACTGATTAGGCGGTTAATTATAACTGCCATGCAACCAACAGGTTAGCCCGCTACCTACCATCTTAGACTGCATCATCACTTACCATCAGCTTAGATCGCAGTCAAGGGTTAACTTGGAGTGGATTAAAAAAAAATTGGCAGAGGGACTGCCGATAGAAGTGAAAACTAATATTTAAAATAACAACAGCACTTTTAAAATAATTAAAATATGACCCTTAAAATTAAGGCAAATACAAAGTTTAACTACGGATGTACTATATTATTTATACTTAAGACCTTTTGTCTTAAGAAGAATGGTGTCGCGAGGTGTCAGTCACGCACATCACTTCTAAATATAAACCTTAAAACAAAGGCATTAAAGTTTAATTACGAATGTACTATTTATACTTAAGACCTTTTGTCTTAAGAAGAACGGTGTCGGTCTCACGTTTCCACATTTTTACCCCCTACCAAAAAGTGCCTAAAGAAGCTATCACTTCAAAATTGTTTGCAGCCAACAGAACCACCGGTACCACTGCCAGCGGGCAAGGGTTTACCTCTGGGACACATCAACAGCGTCGAGGTCTCGTTATCACGGTTCAAGACACAGGACCAGAAACTATTGCATCAGTATTTATATGGGGTAAGTTAATTCGTGTTAAAAGCTCAAATATCATTCGACCATACATGATGGCAATATAGTTAACATGCTAGTACTAGAATGGTGGTTAAAAATGTGTTTTTATAACTATTCTTTTTATTTCTGTGTACCTTGGGATAAACTTCTAACTAAAAGTATGATCACTACAAGTACACTATATTTAACTAAATCTGATTTAGTTTAATGGTGTCATTTCAACCCATTGCCAGCTCACTAGTGAGCACTAGTCTCCTCTCAGAATGACCATTATCCACCACGTTGGCCAAGTGCGTACTGGCAGGCTTCACACACATTCAAGAACATTATGAAGAACTCTCAGACATGGTTTCCTCACGTTTTTCTTCCCTGTTTAGAGATAAGCAAGTTATATTTAATTTCTTAAAGCCCACATAACTCGGGAAAGTTAGAGGTATGTGCCCAGGGATCTGACCCCTAACCATCTGAATAGGAGGCCAGGTGTCTAAACCACTAGGCTATCACTGTTACATAACTTGCCCACTGTACGAGGCGAGCGACAGTAGCGACGCGACGTGATGCGACGCCATTAACAATGACGTTACGTCTGCTTTGTCTCGTAGATACGTCTGTCATTTTCTTTTCTCTCTATCTTTAGTATCCTATCGCGTCGACAAACTTGTCTATCGCGTCGTTTCGAGTCGCGGTGTTGCGTTTGTCGCTCACAATATAGGAAATTAAAAGGTTAGAATATTAATTATGAGGGCTAAACTTATACTTTTAATGTATTTTGTCATAGCAACTATGCCTGGATCGCAACGTCAAACGGAACATAAAGAAGTTCAAAGGATACGAGTGGGCCATCGGCTCTGCGGAGTACAAGGCCAAGCTGGAGGAAACCTCCAAGATGGAGCTCAAGCAACTGCGCACCATGTGTGAAATGCTTGACTTAGACAAGAAAGGTATTTACCACTAGCTGTGATGCCCGCGTGGTTTAAGTTTTTCAGATTCCCGCGGGAAATCCTTAATTTTCCGGGATAAAAAGTAGCCTATGTCCCTCTCCAGGTCCTCAACTATACCCATGCCAATAATCACGTCGATCCGTTGCTTCGTTGCGGCGTGATTAATGGTCAAACCAACAAACAAACACATTTTCGCACTAATAATATTAGTATGATGTGAACATGAAATAATTGTTGTACACCAAAAAAAGAAATAAACACAAACAATAAAGTGAAAAGTTTGTGGAGAGTGCCCGGGGTTATAACAACCAGGCCCCAACTACGCGAGTAGATAGGATCACCGCCTCGATATATTGCTTTTTGGACTTTAGGTTTAGATCAATGTGTAGTATTTGTATTTTTTTTCAGATTACAAAACGAAAATCACATTTATTTGAATTTGTTGTTCAGGTGGCCCCAACGACTTGGCGACTCGGATAGTAGGTTTCCTTCAGCATCCGGTTGTGAACTCTCCTCACTCGCGCGGAGTGGCGAGGCCGCCTCCCGCCGCCGCCACACCAGGAGGCCGCCCGAGGAGATCCGCTGCTGTCAAGATACACAACCGAGGTGACTTCAACACATGCACACACCATCACACACACATACACAATCACATATATACACACACACACACACCATCCAGGTGAAATCGCAATCTTATGTAACAAACAAAAAATATGTAGGCAAAACTTACCCTTATTACCCATTATAGCTTAGGCCGCGATTACCCTTGTAAATTTTTACATAAGTAACATACGTAAGTTACATAATGCATTAACGATTCGCGACTTACAAGACTTTCTTAAGTTACTAATGTAAGCGACTTATGTGAGTAAAACTTACCAGTGTAATTGTGGCCTTAGACAAATTGATAGTCACCACATTAATTGAAATCCATTCAGCCTTTGAATGTTGAGGATATAAACTATCCCATAAAATAAATATATACCCAGATGCCTGATTGTTGCTAAATGATAATTTTTTCCTACAGGGTATTCGGACGAAGAATATGAAACTGATCCAGACAGCAAAGTCAAAGGGCCCAAACCACCAAAGGATGGATCAGAAGACTCAGATGTAAGTTTTCATTATACAGATAAACTTTACATTTCCAAAACACATACCATATTTCTGCCTCCCCTGCAGGGCGACCGCGTATCTTTTGCATCAATCATTGATACATCGCAATCATCTCGGATTGGCTGAATTTATGGTATTCTTGCTGCGTCAATGGATTTCGTACAATAGTGGAAGAGTGTGAACCAATCAGAGGTGATTGCGATGTATCAATGATTGATGCAAAAGATACGCGGTCGCCCTGCCGGCATCAACTTGTCATGTCATTGGCACATTGGTCATAGCAGTTTTTTTTATTGTTTGATTTTTTTGAATTTAATATAATGAATGTAATTTTTGATTGAAAAGAGCAACCACCATGCTTCTGGCTGGCTCTTGGTAGGCATAGCATTCCGAACTAGCGGTAGACTCTCTACAAAACTCTCTAGCGGTTCACTCAACGATTCAAAGGCACTTGTAAAAGTTTATTTGATTTAAAAAAAAACATTGAATTTAGAAATAGTCAGCCAATCTGATATGATTGTGTTAAGCTCGCAATTGACGGTAACTCATTTGACATGGTCACGATATACAGCCAAAATTTGATAGTGAGTTTTCTATCTGTTAGCCAATTTTGGTGTGATGTTGGCTTTATAGTCCGCGGGTGTGTCGGATTCCTCCCCGCTCTCCTCCTTACTCCCTTCCTCCTCATCCTTCTCCTCCTCGCTGCCTTCTCCGGACTCCCACAGACATTCGTAATCACCCCGTCACCATTCGTAAGTCATTTGGCGTCATGACTTTTGACCATGAGTACGAAGAACGTGAACGACTGAAATAGATGGACGCCAAGTTTCGAAGGAGGCCCCGTCGAAATTTGTCGTCCATCTATTTCACTTAAGTTGTTTCAAATTTTTCAAATTCAAATAAACTTTTAAACAGTGGTAGATTCACTCGACGATTCAAAAGTACTTGACTTTTGAATCGTCGAGTGAATCTACCACTGGCTCGGAATGCCATTCCTACCGAGAAGAACCAGCAATAAAATAGCGGTTGCTCTTTTGAAAAAAATAATTTACAATTTCATTAATTTGTAGAATATTTATGTAACAGCTGTCCTTATCATTGCTGGAGCGAGTCAAATCCATGCTCCTTTGTCTTATATTGTAAAGTTTCTTACCGTCAATGCCGAAAGATTAAGATATTCAGGGTACCTATTCATGTTCGCTGTATGCACAGGGTTCATTCAACCCGAGCGGGTCGGAGGCGGACTCGGACTTCGACCCCGAGGGCGGCGAGGGCGCGAGCGGCGCGGGCCGCAAGCGCAAGAGCACCGGCCGCCGCCGCTCCAGCGCCAAGCCTGGCAAGCGCGGCCGCAAGAGCAAGGGGAAGAAGGGCAAGGTATGCCGCTAAACGCGTAGGCAACTATTTAAATGGTTATTCAAGTTAAAGTTCATATCTCTTCTTAAATCTAAATTGGTACACTGTATACTTTTTGAATGTCTATAAAATTTAAAAACTGATGGTCATTATTGATAACGGTATTTTAACAAACTCAGCCGGGTTTTTAGGGTTCCATAGATAACAAGTAACCCTTTTAGTTTCGCCAAGTCTGTCCGTCTGGCTTAGCTCAGAGACTGTTAGTACTAGAAAGCTGTAATTTGGCATAGATTTACATATTAATCAAGCAGTGGTAAAAAAAAAATGCAATGTAATAATGTATGCATTTTCCTGTAGCAGGTAGCTACCAAAGGGCGCGGCCGAAAAGCAAAGTCTGAGAGTGAAGATGAAAGCGAAAAATCGGAGAGTGAAAGCGAGGCTGGAGAGTCTGGTAGCGATGCGGAGGAATCTGATGTGAGTATAATGATGAAATATATTTTAGATCGGAGAAAGATAACACGCCCAAGCCATAAAATTTTGCCTTCTAGTGTTGTTTTAGAATGCCAGAATAAGCTCTTATAATTATTTGAACAGTCTAAAAATCTCTAAATTAACTTGCTGTCTGAATGACTGCACTATCCTATTTTATAGCAAACATTGTGAAAAGGATGGCATTTTTTTCTCGATATCTGTAGAAGGCAACAGCCAAACGTTTTTGCTAAACTAAAAAACCTTATTAAAATAAAAAAAATGTGCAAGGTTGGTTTTAATAATAAATTTTACAACAATCATAAATGGTTAGCACTTATAAAATACTATACTTATATACTTTAGTACTGCAAAAGTTTATTTGAATCCATACTAATATTATAAATGCGAAAGTGTGTCTGTTTGTCTGTCTGCTACGCTTTCACGGCCCATCTGTTCAACCGATTTTGATGAAATTTGGTACAGGGATAGGTTGTATCCCGGGGAAGGACATAGGCTACTTTTTATCCCAGAAAATTCAACAGTACCCGTGGGAATCAAAAAACTTAATCCACGCGGCGAAGCCGCGGGCATCATCTATTTAAAAATAATTGAATTTGTATTGTGTATAGGAGCCCAAATCCAAACGCGGGCGGCCGGTAGCCGCGCCGGTGGCCAAAGGCCGCAAGGGCGCCGTGGCCAAGGCCAGCGCCAAGGCCACGCCCGCCAAACGGAAAGCGCCTACGCCGCCAGGTAACTGATCTATAATGCATTTTTAGGCATCTCATTCTTTGAAGTTTGTCAATCATGAATAATAATCGTGATCACCATAAAAGTTAGCTTGTGTATCATCTGTTTTAACCAAGTTCAATGGCTGACCATAATATTATGATCATGAACCAAGTATGTGGGATCGGGGCTGATCAGCTAACTTTGATATTTTATTGAATAAGTCCTAATATTCTATTTGAAGTTATCATTAGCAGCATGCAGTCATGCCATGAAAAATTACAATCTATTTTATAAATTGTTTACGTATATCACATATTAATTTTAAATGTGACTTTTTTATTGTTATTAGCCAAAAAGAAGGCTCCAGCCAAACCCGCAGGCAGACCAGCTAAGAAGGGCAAAAAGGCTTCCTCCGAGGAGTCCGGAGAAGGCAGCGAGGAGGAGGAGGATGAGGAGGAAGGGAGTGAGGAGGAGAGCGGGGAGGAATCCGACACACCCGCGGACAAGAAAGCAAAGCGGCCGCCCACTGTGAGTTACTTATATACTTTCTTAGAAAGAAAATCCCTCTAGAACCTTACATTATTTCACACAATATGAAAGAATTTTCATTCATTTGTTGGTGAACGAAAAAGTTTCATGATGTGATGTTGATGCTTTCTTTGATGCCAGGACGACGAGATAAAGAAATATGTGAAGCAGATCCTAGAGGGCGCGAACTTGGAGCAGATCACGATGAAGACGGTGTGCAAACAGGTGTACAGCCACTATCCGGACTTCGATCTCGCGCACAAGAAGGACTTCATCAAGGCTACCGTCAAATCGGTAAGCACCACCCACTCACCCACCCACATACCACACTCACACTCACACACCACACTCCCCCTCCCCCACCACACTCCCCTCCACACACACACCACCACACTCACCCACCCACACACCACACTCCCCCACCCACACACCACACCCACACACACACCACCACACTCGCCCACCCACACACATACACAGACGCACACACACTCATTTACACACGGAGACACAAACACGCGCGGTCTCACTCTCATGTAAATGCATGTGTTTTGATTTATAGAACTTGTCCAATGTTAACAGAATTATGCCTACATCTCAGCAATTTATGATGATTATTTATTAATGATTTTCTTTTAAATTTACCCAAAATATAAGTCAAAAAGTTGGTTATGAAGTTTTGTTATAGCATGTTATTAAAGTTATGCATATTTAAACTGCTTTGATTACAAAATCTTTTATGTGATTCGTAAATAAATTCATTACAATATCGTCTTTTATAATTCAGAAATGGTTTACAAAACTCATTATATTGAGTCAAATGAATATGGAATTATAATATTAGGTTGATATAATTTCATTATTCAATTTCTTATTTTTATGAATTGCATAATCACATAAATAATGTTTTGCATCATTAGCTTCTATGTCACAGGAATTTTTGATTTATTTTCATTTTTTGTTTGTTGCAGTGTATTTAAGATGTTAGGAGTTAAGGAAGGAGTGTAGATGTCTTCGTAGCATACCTATAGTTTATAAACGGACATAGTTATATATTATTACAATAATAATATATTATGAAAATAAAATATCTGACATGAAGTGGAATGGATAAGCTCCCGCTTTTCTTTCTCAAGGTAGAGATATTATTTTGCTTACTTTTTTTTTGCATGTTTTTGTTTTGTTGTAGTTTCATCTTTTATCCATGCTATTTATCCACGTTAATATTATAAATGTAAAAGTGTGTCTGTCTACAATTTTGACGAAAGGACTTGACCAGTGGAACTATGGGAGCTTGCCTAGATATCAAATATCAATGTGCAGCAATGATTTCTTTATTATTGTAATTGTTATATTTTATAGTTTTCAAATAAATTTCAGGAGTCTGAAGGCTCTGAAAAGTGAGAAAATACATAAAAAAAAAGTTTCACCAAATAACTGCTTTCCCACACTAGATGGCGCTAGACGTCGGGGTTAGCGAGTCCAAACAATTATTTTCAACTATTAGACCACGTTGGTCAGGAAAAAAAATCTTTGCATTATTTGGGCAGGGATGAGGATAATAATAAAACTATATTTGCAAGAAATATAGTTTTATTATTTAAGCACTACTCCATTGATGCTGATGCTCAAGATTTAAACAATAGACGTATTGTTTGTTTTAAACATTTTCACCTTGACCTTATTCGGAATAATAAATCCATAATAATTACGGTTTTAATTTTTTAAACTTACTGTAAAGACGGAAATGCTGCATATTGTCGCGTATCGGAGGGCAGTTACTGGTCAAGTCATTTAGTACTGAGGTTGGTTGTTCTTCCAGGAGAGGATATAGGGTACTTTTTATCCCGGTTAATCAAAGATTTGGTTGTAAAAGTGACAATAACTTTGTTGTGTGCCATGTAAGTAAGACTTACACATCAAATCATTACATAGTCGGGCACATTTGCTGTGTGTGAATAAAAACGAATACCCACTTGTACACTAAACCCAGCATTTGTATGTAGTTGAACAGTGCGATTTTGTGCATTAAAGAAACTGGCATATTGTAATTCGATAGCATACCTTCAGCGTTCAGAAACCTTATCACAGAATTTGAAATCATACCAATGTTGAGCGTATTTGAACTTCATAACTAAAAACTTTGGCGTTAAAGTAAACAGAACCTTAACGGCATTGTTTTAGAGCTCAATTACATCAGCCAGTGCTCCAAGCGGAAACGTTTCAAAATTACAATCGGTAAAATTGAATTTGTGACTAATAATTTGTTTTGAGTCCATTATTCTCTGACGCCAAATTGCTTCGACTCTCGAATATATAGTCGTCTGTGTGATTTAAAATGCTGTGCTCAAGGCTCATTGTTATAAACTGAAGAAATGTAATAAATTGTTTCCTTTCAGCTCATATCATCGTGAGCGCTGACGTCGGCCCAAGCATTTAGCGCAGTAAGCGACATAAGTTAGACTAATTCCCGTTCGCTCCGCTCCACATGTCGACGCGGTCGCTCGGTAGGAGTTCCCTAGTCTAAGCGTTCACTAAATACACTTGTATTGTCTATTTTATGATTTTTTATTAGTTTTATGCATTAATTTTGTTATAATATTATTGTACGATCCATATTCTGCCTCTCTTGTCTGGATAAACAAAAAAAAAGATTTAGTGACTGTGGTGACCGACATCCTAAAAATCTCCGGTGCACGTCCGTACACGACGACGACTGGACAACGACTGACCCGGTTGAGTCACAATGTGACGTCACTATGACACAAACACTACAGTCCTTACCTTAGACCGGCTACACACGGCCCTAAAATCAGAGGCAATATCGGGAGAGTGATGGTAGGGATGAAATCGGCTACTTCTCTACACACGTCCCTGCCAGTTAGTACGTAACCCACCGTGCAGCAAAGCGCTCGTCGATTCAAGATGCCAACTACACTCTCAAAATATCAAAGAATAGGCATCGCTTTGGCACTTGCTTCGGTGCGACCAAAACAGAGACAAAAGAGGAAGAGGTTAAGAGGTGGTCGATGAAACTCTTGTTTTTATGACACATAAAAAATACTCTTTATGTTTTTTATCCCACAAATACGACAACTCCTTGAAAAGGTCAATTGTTTTCGTCCAGGCCTCTCGCTTCTTCTCCTTCGCCATATCTCCGCACGAAATAAAAATTAATTAAACCAAAAACACGTCCTACTGCCACTACAGTCGCACGCACACTGCATTGAAATCGTCCCGGATTTCGCTACACACGCACCGACAACACTCCCGAGCCGATAATCGTTCCTAAATCGTGAGCTCGCCCGAACCAATTTCTGATTTAGGAGGAATAATAATAATAATGATTACGATTTGCCTACACACGAGGCGATCAAGAGAGCGATCTAGGGCGCTCCCCACCACTGCCCCGATATTGCCTCCGATTTAGGACCGTGTGTAGCCCGATATTGCCTCCGATTTAGGACCGTGTGTAGCCCCTTTTAAAGTCCTTCGGAATTAAATGAGAAAATCTCTTGCAAGTTAATATACAAGCTGAAATTTTAGTGTTTTTAAGGCCTCAGAGAGGTGATTCGGAATTAACAGCACAATTTATTTCTGCCATTTATCCTGACCCTGGTATTAAAATAAAAAATAAAAAAATCGAGAAATTATGATGTCGAAAATTTTGCGATCAATTAGTAGCGCTAGCGCCAGCTGACTGGGCGAGTCACGTGACGCACGAACCGAGTGGCGCGCGACTGGTCGTTCACCTTTGGCTATCAGCTGTTAAACATTCGGTAAAGTTTCGATGTACTTACCATCATTGCAGTTATTTACAGCTCACGAAGTAGGTGAGTACACTTATTTTAGGTATTAAATTTTACAATCTTATTTACACGTATTTACGAACTTTCTTTGGTAAGCACTTTCGCGGATCACGTGGGGGTTGTTAAAGGCCCAAAAATGTTTATTGTGCTGGTTAAAAATTCCAATACAATTAAAAGTTGACTCGTCAGTCCACAGGATGCTTAATTCACGATTGTTTAATGACCACTGACAAAACTCAATCCTGGCTGGCCCATCGTTTGCTCCGGCGAGTACCTACATGCGGGAACGACCTCGACCTTGAGCATGCTCTGGTGCTCGGAATTGCCCATGGTCGATTAAACGCTGCGTTGCAGCTAAGATAGTAATACTCGACGGAACTTGTGGGTTTTCCTCGCAGGAGTTTAAGTCATCCGGTTGCAAGTAGAGCCGTCGAGCTTCTGTCGCATTGTAATGGCGTACATCTGCAGTCTGCACCATACTTAGGTATTCCAAATTGGCGTATTCGTAATGGCGATCCATTTTTGCGCGTATTTGAAAACCGAAGTAGCGTCACCTACCGCGCGTGTGACGCGTGTTGCGAACGCGGTCGGCGGCGCGCGGGCCGTCAAAGGATTGAGGGGCGGGGCTTCGATGAACGGACGCCAGACGCCGCTCGCGCCTCCATAGCGTCGGTACGTCGGCTAGCTTCTTTGAACTTCGCCGCGTAGCGGTACTAATTTTTCTCACAGTTATGAGTTTATTTCGAAAAAAAATCTAACTCAAAAAAGTAAGTAGGTACTTTAAAAATAAAAAAAAACAAGTGGAGTCGGTAGTACTGCTAAAGGCGATTCAACTCGCCGCGGCTTTAAAACCACTAAAATTTCATCGTGTATAGACCAGTTTTCAATCATCACAGACATGGCATCTTTTTAGTGGTCGAGTGCATCAGCAAATCCCATTTATATTAATGTGTCTTGTAATAGAGGCAGGGTATAGATGTTATGTTATCTATAAACTTTATTTTTATACAATGACAAGGAGAATGATGACAGTGTAAAGTTTATACAAATTTTATGATGAAATAATTATTAAGGTCCGTATAAATTAAATCGATAAATTTAGAATATCTTGGGAGCAATAAAATTATAAAAATAATCAAATAAAATGTTTGCAAAATTGATTATATTAATATACGTAATATATTCATCCTAGTAACACGGCTGCACACAGTTATACGAAACTGAGAGGACTAAAACTGATGCTTTCCTTGATTGATTTGAAAGGAATACCATTAAGATAAAACCGAATTAGTTGAAATATGTGTTTACTTAATTTGAATATTAAACTTGAATAAAATTGGTACTGTAATCATTCGCCTTGAACAAGTTCGGTTATAATATTTAACTTTTGTTGTGAAAGGTGTACCGCGTCGGGACCATTTCGTTTTTATCTAGAACTATTTAACTCCGTACATTTGGTATATCATCAACTTGTACAAAATCTAAAGCCCCCAGTACACGTTATCCCAACGAGGTCGGCTATTGCCGCCCAACGTGAACGATTTCAAAAGCCGCCTAGGTAATTTGAAGTGTACACCAGTCGGCCATGACTTGATAAGTGCGTTGGCCCAACGTATACAATGGGAATTATATTCGATCCGGCTACGACGGACATATTTCACTAGCAACATATTAATCGCCTAGTAGCGTATCATCAGATTGTATGTCTGTGTATAAAATGTTGTTATTTGGGGGTAGTTTATAAAATACGTTCGCAGTAAATAAGCTGACCGCATATTAGGACGGAACACGTATCGCAAGCAAAGCGTTATTCATTCAGTACAAATTCGCTGCTTTCGGTGCGTACGGTTCGATCTGTAATGTGCAATCAGCATTAGGAACTATATTAAGCGAATATAATATTGTATTGATTGTGCATAAGAGTAACCGCGTAAAATCGTAATTATTTTTATTTTTGTACTTACAAGAAATAAGTGTTCGTTTATAATGATTATTATTAATAAGTATAATTTCAATAAATATTTGTTGTATTAAGGCTATATGAATTATTATTTATATTTCATCAAGAAACCTTATTTATTCGTTGTATTAGACGAAAGCTACGATCATAAATTCAAAATATTGCGCAACGTATTTTATGTACAGCCCCATGTTTTAAATGGTGTGGTATGTAAGATTAATTATTTTTCTAATGTAGGCTGTAAACTATTATTTGCAGTCTAAGCACTATCGCGGATCTATGTAAGGTTTGATTAAGTATACTTTTAAGACGTGTAAATACACAGGACTGCACCGTTTGAGACTCGCTTCGCTGACATCGTCGGGTAGATTGAAAAAAATAATTCTAATTGATTATTGTAATCATAGGTTTTAAACCATGGTTGTCAACTATTCCTATAATTTTATTTTCGTTATAAATTTAACGCAGTTGCAGCAAAGCCCTTTCATAATAATTGAGAATTTAAGTTTATAGTAAATGACTAACGATTTGTGCAATAACGTTATTCCGTGGCGTGAGATTATAAACTATAGCTATAAAGAACAGTTTTGAGCCTGCGCAGTAAAAAGTTGTCGATAAATTCGGTAGTACGAGGTGAGGTTGTCTGCCGCCGCGCCAGTGGTTCGTCAGCCAATTTTTGCTTCCTGCGCTGTTGTTGGAAAGTACATTACCCGTCGTCAAGAACTTATAACTGACGGCATGTATAAATTTATATACGAAGTATTGCATGATTATTAAACAAACGATTTGTTTTCACTGTTGAGGTGCTCGTATAGCATTGTTTTTTTCTTTATGTGTTACTTGTGGCCGAGCAGTCGCTAAGTCCGTGGGTGAGCTAAAATTCTAGGTATAATTCTGGTCTGAGCGCACCTAGACTTTACAGAATGTCTTCCGGAACGGAGACCTATGTCTATATTTGATGTCTTCATTCCGAAACACATTCAGATATATCTTTCTAAGGCTGTGCCCGGACTGACAACTAATTTTTGCATTTGAGCACGCCTTGACTGCAGTTTGTGTTGTTACCCTGCTAGCCTTCAAAAGTTAGGTTAATCGTAACTTTTAAGTCAATCTGAGTTTAGCCTAAAAATCCATTGTTCAGCATCTTCTTTTGCTTTATCTACTTACTTTGATATTATATATCCATAAATAAAACATAGAAATTGGATAGGTACTAGAGTACTTTCGAATTATTGGAATTCATACTTTTATTTGCATAATCAAAATGGACACCTGCAAGGAAGTAGGTACATTGTATCTCAGTTTTTGAGGAGTGAGTTTTATCATATTGATTACAAACTCAATGATCGAAATTGAATACTGCCAAAATTTGGGATACAATGTTCTTTTTTTTTTTCAGGTTTCGATGGGTACACCGCTCTAAGCATAGCATTCCTTGTTTGCCTTCCATAGATGCCTTTCCACCAGAGATGTGCTATGTTACTAAGCTAAGGATGTGTGTCTAACTCACCAACAGAAGCGCTTGATTGTTTAGCTTAGATCGCTAGATAATAGATCAAGCACTCCTATTCGTGGCTTTGCACACATACGCGGCTTAACGTTGCAGATCTCTGATGGAAAGGTTTCCATATACCGAAACCGGAAAATGAAATAGCGACAGAGTAACTATAGCGATGCAAAATGATGCTGAAAAGTAGAAAAACTATTCTATGAAATAAATGTAACCGTTATTCTATTACAATTATTGGTTATTCTTTATGTTCGTCCTTCGGTAAACTCTCGGTGCGTCCCGACCGCTTAGTTCTAAGATAGATTTAATCAACATTAAATGTGTATTTGTGAATTTAACCTTATTTTGGTTGATGTTTCTTTATATTGTGTAAATGTCTGAAGATCAGTAGAGATGTAGTTGACACGGAGTGATAGAGTGATTGGGTCCCCTTTTACAATTGGAATATAGATAAGAAAGCAAATAAAAGTTTGAAATGTCTATATTGTCTTTTTTTTTCACGTAGAGCTCTCTCTCTCTCTCTCGCTCACTCCTATTCAACGGTTTAGGTACATAAATATCTTTTTTAAACATGTTTTGGATCCACCATTCAACTTAAAATACATTTTCAACATACACTTACATTAAAGTTCTTATGAAGTCCAGTTCCAGAACAATATTTTGAAGGTTTATGCAATGCACCATGGTTTACAAAAAAAATTTCGAAGTGCATGAATACACAAAAATCCCCACAGTTAAAGAAGAAATAGACAGGTCTCTTGAGGCGTACAAAGAAAGATTTGAGTGTCACAAAAACAGCCTAGCCGTTCAGCTTCTGGATGCCAGTGACAGCACATTCCGCCTTACAAGTACAAGGCTGACCAACATATAGTATAACTTGTCATACTTTGCCTTGAAAGGATGTCACATTATTGAATGTGCAAACCCCTAACTTTAAAATTAATGAGCACAGATCTGTTTATAGTCGAGGGAGATGGAGGAAAGAGAGAGAGAGAGAAAGAAAAGTCATACTGATATGCAAAATATCAAGTAAGCAAATATAACATTTGATATGTGTAACTGGGAAGTTTTAAAATAAGTACACAACTTAAACTGGTACTTGATCAGGGCCAAATGCCTGCCTGTGTGCTCGTTAGAGAGTTGAAGAGCAGTTTCTAGCTGTTCCTCCTCTTTCTTAAATTTTTGAACATATTCTCGGTATTCTCTGAGCATTTTTATACCTGCTTAACAAAGTTTTGAATTGTGACCATTTAGATATTACTAGCGGACGCCCGCGACTTCGTTCGCATGGCATAAGTTTTTTAATTCCCATAGGCATTCCTTAATTTCCGGGATAAAAAGACCCATGAAAAAAAAACCCGTCGATCCGTTGCTCTGTTGCGGCGTGATTGAAGGACTATTTGACGTCCTTTGGGATAGAATTTATAAAAACTGTGGATTATGTATTTCATAATTTAAACCGGTAGCCCAAATATCAAGTTTCACGGCTATTTAACTTGAAAAACGTCGGCCTTTTACACCAACTTACAACCCCCATTTTACCCGTTGGGGGTGGAATTTTGAAAAACTGTTACACACGTAAGTACTTCTTTATATTATACCGAAAGCCAAAATACCAAGTTTCGTTGTTATACCTTGAAAAATATGTTGATAAATGAAGGACATTCATCCCCTATTTCACCCCTTTGGGGGTCGAATTTACAAAAATGGTGAAACCCGTACGTCTGCTTAACTAACTGAAAGCCCAAATGCTAAGTTTTATCACTATAACTTGAGAAATCAAGGACTTTCATACAAACTTTCAACCCCAATTTTACCCCCTTAGGGGTGGAATTTTGAAAAACTGTGAAACACGTATTTCTTAATTTTTTACCGATAACTCATATACTAAGTTTCATGGATATAACTTGAGAAATGACGGACTTTCATACAAGCTTTCAACCCCTAGGGGTGGAATTTTGAAAAATCCTTCCTTAGTGAGCGCCTACGTTACAAAAGGAAGCTACTGTCAAAATTTCAAGTCTAACCCTAGCGGTTTAGGCTGTGCGTTGATATACATATAAGTCAGTCAGTCAGTCAGTCAGTTAGGACTTTGAATTTTATATATGTCACCGTAAGATTGTAAAAACCGTTAGATTATAATCTAACTCGCGATATTGTAAACTGTCGAAAGATTGTGAACCGTTCAATGTTCTAAGTGACAATTTTTAAAATATTCATTGTATTTACGTTTTCTTGTCTCTTTCTGGTAGGTTAGGTTAGGTTAGGACAAATCAAATCAAATCAAATTATTTTTATTCAAATAGACTTTTTACAAGTTCTTATGAATAGTCAAATGAATCTACCACTGGTTCGGAATGCCGTTCCTACCGAGAAGAACCAGCAAGAAACTCGGTGGTTGCTCTTTTGAAAAAAAAAAAATAGTATATGGTATGTTTACAATAATCTACATACAACATATACAGATACATAAGTAACCACTGTCCTGAGCATTGCTGGAGCGAGTCAAATCCATGCGCCTTTATCATTAATATAATCTTCGACAGTATAATAAGCTTTTTTTAGGAGCATTTTTTTAATGGTTATCTTAAACTTGTGTAAAGGCAAGTTTATAATATCGCCTATCGTGCAGATCGCATATTCTTTTGTAATTCTGAATGTGACAGTTTACAATATAGCGAGTTAGATTATAATCTAACGGTGTTTACAATCTTACGGTGACATATATAGATTAAGGAACTGAGAAGAGGCTATTTTAAATCATTTGGGGTAAGCTCGCTTTCACTATAAATACTTTCAATCTGAGTCTATGCAGGTTGCAGACGCTATTCTGTACTTTCACATTTTTGCAACTCTTCACTATGTAAATCTATAGGTATTAGGTATAAAAAAAACACACGCGCCGAATTGAGAACCTCCTCCTTTTTTGGAAATCTGTTAAAAATCCTGGCTGGGCTATAGTATACTACCCGCGACTGAGGGGGATGGGGGGGGGGGGATATACCCCCCCCGCAAAGTAAGACGTTCCTAATTTTAGTACCTAGTTTCCGAGATATTATTTTGAGGTTAGGTTTTACTTTTATACCTTCTAGTTAATAGGCATGATGACTGATTTTGAAAAATGGTCAGATTATGTTCGGAAGTATCTACTATTTCGAAAAAACATCTTATTTCAGCAGAAAACTAAGGTTTAGTAGATAAAATTGGCATTTGAAATTTAAATTTTAAAATTTACGCCAAAACGTTCTGCGGTGTCATGGCGTCGTTTGTGACGTCACTATTGTTCTTGCCATTGTAAACTGTGCAGTGTGCAGTAAACAATAGTGTGATTGTCAAAGCAGGAAACAAACAATTGTGACGTCATTCGCTTCTTGGTGTTTTATCCAATATGGCGGATTGCTGTATTTTATAGTTTTATTCAATCAAAATAAATAGCAATCGAACTCGAAATAGAAAAATAAATACGTTTTTTATAATCCATGAATCCTATTTCATTTAAAAAAATCATAATTTCATTGATTCTTGGTTACTGTCATCATGCCTATTATACGGCTCAGCTATAGTAGGTATAGTGACGGTCGAGTTGGACGTTCATATTTTTTTTACGGAAAGACCTTGATGTCATAAGCCTTGCACTAAAATATTTTACTCCGAATTCTAATACTTTTCGAGAAATAATTTTTTGAAATTCGCAAATTTTCACCACTTAGCTTATTTTTTACGACATTTGCCATAGATTTCAGACTTATTGACGTTTAGTTGACGTACTAAAGTTTCGTTTTACGTATTATATTCCGTTCCAAACATAAAAAGTATTATAAAATGTTAATAATCGAGTAATAATCATATAATATGTGTAACGATTATTGGAAAAACGGAACGCGTGCATTGGCGCCAGAATTCAAATCTATGAGTCATCGTTTTAGTCGCTTTTCAGTTTAAAAGGTTATAAGGTTAAAAAAAACGTTTAAAGGTTATAGATTTAATTATTTAACTAAAAAGGTATAAAGGTAGGTTATTATAATACTAGCTGATGCCCGCGACTTCGTCCGCGTGGTTTAAGTTTTTTGTTATTCCCGCGGGAACTCCTTAATTTTCCGGGATAAAAAGTAGCCTATGTCACTCTCCAGGTCCTCAACTATACTCATGCCAAAAATCACGTCAATCCGTTGCTCCGTTGCGGCGTGATTGAAGGACAAACCAACAAACCAACAAACAAAGTGACTTTCGCATTTATAATATTAGTATGATATGATATGATGTATATTTAGGTACTTGAGCACATGATACACAAAACCCACAAAACCGAATCGGCACACCCAGACTCCATGCAGTCTTGTCTGCCCTACCCCTAGTGTTTTTTTTAAGCGTGTAGCCAGAAGCGAGTCTTCTGGCGTAGCCCATTCTAATTAAGAAATTAACCCCTATATAGTCTAGAAGTTCCAGTAGTGGTCGTCGAAGTATACCTTCAGGTCACTCCACCAAGTTCTGTGGTAAGATCTCATCATAACTAACAAAACGAGCTCAAATTCGATTTACCTAGCTCTACGCGTCTAGGAGTTCCAGGAGTGGATGTCGAAGTATACCTTCAGGTCACTCCACCAAGTTTTGTGGTAAAATCTCATCATAACTAACAAAACGAGCCCAAATTCGATACACCTAGCTCTATGCGTCTAGAAGTTCCAGTAGTGGTCGTCGAAGTATACCTTCAGGTCACTCCACCAAGTTCTGTGGTAAGATCTCATCATAACTAACAAAACGAGCTCAAATTCGATTTACCTAGCTCTACGCCCCAAGTAACACAAAACAACATTATAAGAAGCGTACAACAGCATGGACTTACGTGCAAAGCAGTATATGAGCAGCATATTTAGACCTATATCAGCCGTATAAAAGTTTATAAGTGTCTTAAAAGCTCAATTTGGGCCCCAAATAATACGGCTTTGAGCATTTTTAAATATTATTAGTGCTGCTAACCAGCGCTTATAATGATATTGAAGACAGACATTAGTATAGTTGTGAGACAGCATATTCTAATGTAAAAAGCATTTTTTTAGACGTTAGTACAGCTTTTAAACAACTTTTTGAATTACAATGCCAAAGTTACGTTTTATTCTAAGGCTGAACGTTTTATTTTCTTTGTATAAAAATATTTGAAAAAACTTATCGAAACTTATGTCCGATTTCATTATTTCGTTATGTGTATTGCAGTGCATCGGTGTTGTGCGGAGATGTTTTAAATGTGTCTTCATTGAAAATAATTTATCATAAGGTAAGACAAACATCAATTTTATTTTGTTTTGAATGCAAATGAGCTGGGGGTATTAGTCTTATGTGAAAATATATATATGTTTGTGGCTTATAATTCACGCGCCCTCACAGAAATGCTTTTTAATAAAAATAGGGACAAATTTAGAATCGACATCAGCTGACCTTTTGTCATTTTTTTAACGATTTCATTAATTTTAACTTATAAAATTGTTTCTATCGATACTTCGCTTATAAGAAAAACATAATAAGTAGTAATTCATTCATATGTGTGTTATAATTTTATTTTTTATGTTCGAGAAAACAGAAAGCAAATGGCGTCATATAATATTAATGTTTTAAACTTTCAACTAGTGTCTTTAAATGTTGTCAGTCTTATTATAGTATAAAAAAATAGCTTAAGTCATTCAACCTACATATAAAATATCTAAGTGATGTCTTTAACATTATTGTAACACTTTTTAGGCATGTTATAATGTTCATTACCCTTAAACGTCATAAAAATGGATTGCTATAGTGTTAATCAGGGTACCGAAATAATAATTTAGAATCCCTTAATTACATGATACCCTACTCCACGTCTTTCATATTTTATCTGTCTCCAGTTAGGTAACTTGCCAAGTATAAGTATAAAATCATTATCACAACAATCCCTACAAAACGTGACGTCACATGCACTGAGAGAACGACCTCTATTGATTAGTAGTACTTGATTACTGTCCCTGTGACGACGCGCACTCATTTGCTAAATATTGTGTATTTTATTTTTGAATTAATTTAAATACCGGCGTGATCACGATCCCTTACAGGTGCCAATTTAGTTGTAGTGTGTATAGGAAAGGAATAATAAGGTAGATTATATAGTATACTCCTACGCTAAGCGTGCCACTACAAAAAAGTACCTAGTAAATTGAAACACGATATAATCTTATTTTTCGCACATTGTAATTAAAGGAACTTTTTGTAAATACTTTTTAAGGGCACGCGTTATACGGGTACCTACTTATTTAGTTTTTAGGTAAAGTACCTTCTTTATTAAGTCCTAAATAAGCTCAATTGTTTTTTTCAGATGCCTTTTAAAATAGTGAAAAACGACCGAAAGTGGAATGCAGCAGGGGAAGCACAATCAAACTACGAGTACCTTTTAAAAAATATAAAAATATCTTAAATTTCTGTTTCAAATTGATATATTCCTGGGACAAATCTTATACCCTTGAAGACAATGAAAATTTTTTTAAATTAGTTTTACAAAATGCTGTGCAAAGGAAAAATTCGAATTGCGAATACCATCAAAGAGGAATCGCTCAAGCAAGTAACAAACCGGAAATTTTAAACAGGCCAAGAGAGTTCAAACTAATGCAACAGTATCAGAAAACGCAGGCAGTAAAACGGAAGATGGAACGAGTATGCGAGCAGAACTGGAAGAAGAAATAGTGAAAGAAATAGACATGGAAGAAGAGGTAGAAGAAGAAACAGTGAATGAGAACGGTTTAGAAGAAGAAACGGAAGAAGAATCAACAAATAAGGCCGATACGGAAGAAGAAATAACAAATGAGACAGATATGGAAGCAGAAATAATAAAAGAGATAGATATGGAAGAAGTGGAAGATGATAATGTAATGTAATGTCTCCGAAAACGTGGATGAAAACGTAGTTAAAGTGGTAAAAGTGACTAAAGAAGTTGAGAAAGATGAAGTGATAGCGAAAGATACCGAGACACAGGCTGTCAAAGAAGCGACGAAATATATAGATGTTCAAGAAGACAAGGAAAAAGAAATGAAGATGCGATCGTATATTGAAAAAGAAATGGAAAAAAAGAAAGTCAAGCAAATGTATAAAAAAAAGTTGAGAAAGAGATATAATATATTGAAGAAAAAAATTTAAAAAAGGCGACGAGAGAAAACAATATAAATGAAAAAGAGAACACAAAAGAGGAGTTAAAATATAAAAAAAAATGCAGGGATCATAAAGAAAATAAATAACATATATGTGAAAAAGAAATCAAATTTTGAATGTACTACGGAACCACTTGATAGAACTTCTTGAACAGTGCTTGGCTCATACACAACTACCGATTGTTCTGTATTTTGCGTACCTATCAAGAGTAGGTATCATTGTTTGGAACACGATTTTCATTAATTAAACCAGATATAAAATTTGAATATTCCGTTTTTATTTTTCTCTTTACTTCACCTGTTCTCTTAGTCTTTTTCCACTGTTTATTCATGACAACGTGACACGTGCGACATAAAATTTCTAAAGAGTATAATATATAATATATACTAACGCACAAATGAAAATAATCATACTACTCATGGTTTTATGGCCAAATTATGATCTATAGTAATAAAATTACATTTTTATTTATGTAAATAGTGCTGAAAGCTTTAAAGTAACAATAAAATAAGAAGATAACAGAGCTAAAACTTTAGTAAATGTTTGGCTAATGCTTAGCTGTAAATAAGCATAAGAAAAGATTATAAAAATGCGTTTAATCTTAAAAATGTGTTAATAAATCTAAGTTCACTATAAAATATTTCGACAACGTTTATTTAATGTATTAGGTTTTCTTATTTACTAATATAAGGTCTTAACCTTTGTGTTAGTGTAAATGCTGTTTAAGGTGCTGTATATTAAAAGTAATTAATGTTTTAGTATGATTATAAGCCAATTAACTTTATTTTTTAGACCATACAACAGCTTCATGCATTATAAATTTTACCACATTCTACTGAAAAGCATTAAAACTAAGTCAAAACTGATTTAAAGTGATAGTCTGACTTTAAAACGTAAATCAGTCTTTACTTCTGTGAATATACAGATTACGTGTTACTTGGGGCGTCTAGGAGTTCCAGTAGTGGATGTCGAAGTATACCTTCAGGTCACTCCACCAAGTTCTGTGGTAAGATCTCATCATAACTAACAAAACCAGCCCAAATTCGATACGCCTAGCCCTACGCGTCTAGGAGTTCCAGTAGTGGTCATCGAAGTATACCTTCAGGTCACTCTACCAAGTCTTGAGGTAAGGTCTCATCATACCTAACAAATTGAGTCCAAATTCGATACGCCTATCTCTACGCGTCTAGGAGTTCCAGTAGTGGTCATCGAAGTATACCTTCAGGTCACTCCACCAAGGTTTGAGGTAAGATCTCATCATAACTAACAAATTGAGTCCAAATTCGATACACCTAGCTCTACGCGTCTAGGAGTTCCAGCAGTGGTCATCGAAGTATACCTTCAGGTCACTCCACCAAGGTTTGAGGTAAGATCTCATCATAACTAACAAATTGAGTCCAAATTCGATACACCTAGCTCTACGCGTCTAGGAGTTCCAGTAGGGGTCATCGAAGTATACCTTCAGGTCACTCTACCAAGTCTTGCGGTAAGATCTCATCATAACTAACAAATTGAGTCCAAATTCGATACACCTAGCTCTACGCGTCTAGGAGTTCCAGCAGTGGTCATCGAAGTATACCTTCAGGTCACTCCACCAAGGTTTGAGGTAAGATCTCATCATAACTAACAAATTGAGTCCAAATTCGATACACCTAGCTCTACGCGTCTAGGAGTTCCAGTAGGGGTCATCGAAGTATACCTTCAGGTCACTCTACCAAGTCTTGCGGTAAGATCTCATCATAACTAACAAATTGAGTCCAAATTCGATACGCCTAGCTCTACGCGTCTAGGAGTTCCAGTAGAGGTCATCGAAGTATACCTTCAGGTCACTCTACCAAGTCTTGAGGTAAGATCTCATCATAACTAACAAATTGAGTCTAAATTCGATACACCTAGCTCTACGCGTCTAGGAGTTCCAGTAGTGGTCGTTGAAGTATACCTTCAGGTCACTCTACCAAGTCTTGAGGTAAGGTCTCATCATACCTAACAAATTGAGTCCAAATTCGATACACCTAGCTCTACGCGTCTAGAAGTTCCAGTAGAAGTCGTCGAAGTATACTTTCAATGTATATAATATCATTGCTTTCAGATCACTACCACGCTCGGGGAATAGAGACTCTGCAATAAATTTCTAAATGCTAGCAAATAATAAAATTGTATTGTGTTGGTAGTAGGTAGTAGGTACCATATCTTACCTTTTCAAAATATCAGCACAGGTGATAACCCTTATGTTCACTCTGTTAAGATTTACAAAATATGTGAAAAAAATACAAGCAAGTTTTGCAAGTTTTATTTCATTTCGTATCCTATTTTTAATATTTTTATTACCAAAATTTGTAGGTGAACATATCTACTAATAGATGGTATTTTTTAATGACAAAAAAACGGCATATTTACAGTAAAAAATGTAAGTACCTAAATTCACCCCTAAATCGTCAATTTTGAGTGAAGAGGTGAGGGAAAATCATTTTTATAGTACCATTAAAAATATAGTAGATTATTCACCACGGGGGTAATGCGATGTATTATGTCACGGGCGCCGGGATAAATCCCAAGCGGAACGAGGGATTTTAGAGTAACTCCCGAGCGTAGCGAGGGTGTTGCATCTAGAATCCTGAGAGCAGCGCGGGAATTAGGGGCGCCCAAGATTAATACAGCATTACCCCTACGGTGAATACTCTACTTTTCACACCTCGCGATACAACCACTTCTTTCAGCTGGCGTGGCCTACTCGATTTGACAAACAAATTTCGTCAGTGCGAATCTAGTGGGCCACGGCTTTGGTTTTCGAAAATCGAGTTGGCCGCGCCTGCTGAGAACACATTATGTTTACCGAAATTAGACTTTATGAATATAGCAATAAGAATTTTGAATAAAACCTCTTTGGAATGAATAGAATTTCCTTCAGATCTTGCTTCAGATGCGCGATGATTCTAAATTCAAATCACATTATAACCCTAGGGAATAATGGATTTCAGTACAACATTATAACCCTAGGGATTTAATGTCTTACTTTAACCTTAGATAACAGGCCATGTAATAAGGCGTTGTTGAGCGAGTGGTGTGAAAAAGATTTTTTACAATGTTATTACCAAAAATTGGAGATATAGGATCAATCTTTGTATAGTTCTTGCTGCTTCAATGGATTTCATCCAATAGTGGTGTAATGTTGGGAGGCCCGATTAAAAGACTTGTTGGTGCTTGTCGTGCTATAATAATACCTACTGTCATCTTAATTATGGTGCATTACAATA
The DNA here is from genome assembly GCA_963932025.1 of Erebia epiphron. NCBI lineage: Eukaryota > Metazoa > Arthropoda > Insecta > Lepidoptera > Nymphalidae > Erebia > Erebia epiphron. The sequence continues at coordinate 6,800,754 of OZ009948.1, forward strand.
TATTTAGGTAACCAGAAGTGGAGTAAAGTGAAACTAAGCAAATATAACAAACCACAATTTATTCTAGTGAACGATTACAACATATCACACATAAAATAACCAAAAAGGAACACACTTAAATCTGAACACAATTATGACTCATTAAGAGTTTCACAATAACGCAGTTTACAGCTCGGAAGGTGACAAAAGAATGACTACGCGGTAATACAGAGAGCGCTTTTTATACACGTTCCTGCCCGCTTTTATAGGTTTTAGTCGGGTACCTACACTACTCACAATAATTTTGCTAACTCGGCCTATCCTGATTGTGCGCCGCCCTCGGCTGCACCGGAAACAATTTCATCAGAAGCAGGAAGAGCTGGTGTGCGTATGCCATCTTCATAAGCTCCCCCTCTTGCGGTGTCTCCTGAACTAGTGAGGGCACCCAAAGATTCACCCGCATCGTCACAGTTACTGTCATCAGAACCTGCATAAGACACAAATGGTTGATTATTCATGACGATGCACGCTATTGCCTATTCTGACAATCATCACGCATACGAGGCCCTCATTCAAAATAACAACTTTCGCTACACAAAATAAAACGCTTCACATTCAAAAGTATGCATACTTCTCCAGACATTACGTCTCAGTTAATCTCATACCTGAACTTGCAAGTTCACACACACACCACGTTAAAAACGTGCCAGGACAGAGCCTGATGCGCATTCAGAGAACGCGACTTCCCAGGACAAAACCTGCCAGGACACAGCCTGATGCGCATTCAGAGAATGCGACTTCCCAGGACAAAACCTGCCAGGACACAGCCTGATGCGCATTCAGAGAACGCGACTTCCCAGGACAAAACCTGCCAGGACACAGCCTGATGCGCATTCAGAGAACGCGACTTCCCAGGACACAGCCTGCCAGGACACAGCCTGATGCGCATCTAAGAGACGCGACTTTCGAAGCCAGCCACTCTAGGTCGCCAGCCTCGGAAGCACGCTGCATCGGGGCAACACCAGTCATACAGCTCGACCAGCAAGGCAATTCGCCTCACACCCAAATACATCAAACGTGCTACTGTAATCATAAGAAAACATTAAAATGTTCGGTTGAATCTAACTTTCAAAAAAATGCAGCGCAACTCTCGGGACACCATTCTCCTTTCCAAGGAACCATGTACTGAGCTGCAGAAGTCTTTAGTGCGCTCACGCACCTACCCAAAACCATGGGTACCATTGTGATTTTCACAATGAACCGGGTCCACACCGGACCCGAGGTCGACACACACATTCGTGCTGCATCTCCCTGTCGGTGGTAGCCATTCTACCACCCACCTGACAGAGTGCTATGCTACACTCCTCGCAGGTCTGCCGACATAACCTTCTTCTCAATCTGCCCACTACATACAACGCTGTCCGCTGTCATCCACTAGCCTAACGGAGCCTAAAGTAACCTAACCTAACATGTAAGCTTACATTTTGACCTAACAACTGAACTAATAAGTAGCCTAACGTTTGACCTAACAACTGACCTAACGTCTGATTTACGACTAACCTAACTTTACTAGAGAAAGCATGTAACTAAATTGGATGACAACAAGCAGAGCCATAGGCAATGTTTATGCAAATTAAGTTGAAAGTGTCTGTCACCGAAGAACGTGCCGCGTAGTCCGAAGCACGACTTAGAGGTACCACTCCAAGGCACCGCTCCAGGACCCCGCTCCAAGGCACCACTCCAGGGCACACCTCCAGGGCCCCGATCCAGGGCACCACTCCATGGCGCCAAACATGTAACAGAAATTAAAACCAAATCGTTATCACGAAACGACGTGATCATCGTGGCTATCCATACATAGCAGGTAGTCAACGCATAGTCAATTACCTTCACAAGCTCTCTGACTTAAAAGTTCATTACCAGCACAGTTACCAGTACCAGCACAGGTACCAACAAAATTATTTGACTGCTTCAGCAGAGCTCATACATACAAAGCCGATAGAATTCACAGAACCTGTGGAGCTCTCAATAGAGCTGGTAGAGCTCCTAGATACAGTAGCGCTGGTAGAGTACCAAGACACAGTAGAACTCGTACAGAAACAAGAGACAGTAGAGCTGGTAGAGCATAACGAGTCAGTTGAGCTCATAGAGCAACAAGAGTCGGTAGAGCTGGTAGAGCCCTCACTAAAGGTCGCTCAACCATAGTACAAACCACCACGTCATGTCATGTCATGTCATTGTACCATGTCGAAACAACTTTGAACATTTAAAACATCAAACATCATCATCGATGAACACAGAAAATGAGGAAAGTTTACTCATACCAGTTATGTTCAACCATATCGAGTAGGCTAACGAGCAGTTTGGCGCACTATACAAGCACGCAGCCCTGCGCGACCAGTAGACGCGCAGTGTCACGCCTCACAGCGTGGCAGGTGAATGCGCAGCATCGCACCCTAGGTATGCGCACAGCCATGCGCAACCAGGAGCGCGCAGCATCGCGCACCAGGTGGGCGCGCATCCCTGCGCAACCAGTGGTCACGCAGTGTCACGCCTTAAGCGCGGCAGGCGAGTGCGCAGCAACGCACACTAGACAAGCGCACAGCCCTGCGCGACCAGCAGACGCGCAGTGACGCGCTTCACACACGCGGCATGCGTGCGCGCAGCCCGGCGTGACCAGAACGCCTCACACGTGGTGAGCGCCGAAGACGAAATTAACATAGAACACACAGAAAATTAACCTTAACGAGCAATTTTACTTCACAAAAACCCCTTAACGGTTTCATATTATCAGGACAGGTAGGTATGTAGACTCGTAATCGATCCACCCAAAACTTGACCGCAGGTAAAACGAAAACAAACTTTCTATCCATGAGAGCAGAAAAACAAAACTTCTCTAATCAAAATAGAATGCAACATCCAAATTACGTAACCAGTTCGGTAATATTAAAGAAAATAACCTGTAAAACTCAAGTTAATTTTAACGTTTATCAGAACTATAAATATATTTGCTCGTCCATACCTGACCTCAACAATTTTTATTAAAATCGAGAAGGTATTCGCAAAATGTATTCACGTTAACTATTCAAAAACGCATTGATATCTCAGGAACACACAACCAACTTACTTCGAGACACTTTTTCTAAGTAACAAGTCATGTTAAATAAAACAATGAAATCGTAAAGTAGGTAGGTAACAAGTTTTACGTATCGTAATTCAATTAAATTCCCAGATGTTGGCTTTTAGCTATCTTTACGTATGAAACTTTATGAATTTTAAATAACAACCCTCATTTTAAAAACAAAAAACTAAATTACGCAAAAACAATTTATCCGTACAGCATGTTTTAGCAAAACTCTTTATGACTCAAAACTCAGCAAACTTAGAGGTTTCAAGTTATGTATTCAAACTTAGGGTATGAGTCACCTCTTTTTCACAAAAATATTTTTGTATCCGGTCGGTACCCACAAAGGTTCTACTTTTGAATAAGATGTTTCTGCTAGACACTTTATACTGTTCACAAACTAGCATTCAGGGCGGTTTAGGGACTCAAATGTATGCGTTATGCCAATAACAACCACTGAGCCAACACAGCTTTCTAATTTAGTGGGAAATTATCATAAAATGGAAATCGCGTAAATACAATTGCGGTCTAAACCTTTTCTTAACACAATTAACAGTCAATTCAGTAACATGAATTACTGTTCATTTACTTTGTGGCTACGCTTGGTGGGTATTACATCCTTAAGCAAATAAATTAAATGGTCTTACCGATGTCGCATATTACGTCATATCACCAGAGGCTCGATGGTGTCATCACCTCACCACCATTCCAGGCAAATGCCAGGCGTAACACGGGAAAGCGCGCAGCACTGCGGCTCCGAGGCACGCAGCAAGGCACGACAGCGTGTCGCGCAGACTGAATTGCCCTCGTGAACGCTGCCCAGAGCGCCCACGTGGCATGCACAGTTGCACACCCAAGCGCACTCGTGAGGCGCCTTAAGCACACGAGCTGTGCAACACCACATCTCGGCCACACTCCGCGAGCCAGCGTTACCAATCACATGAAAACAAAACACAACTTTAGCACACAAATAAACACTGCACATTACGCGAGTCACCCTTCGAGAGATATCTTGATCGGTCACGTGATCAACTTTAAGCACTTTAAATTTGGGTATGTTCCTTTTTGGTTCATCTCGTATGTGGGCCTATTTAGCGGTCCTTTATCCCACTTCTGAATTTAGGAAAACAGAAGTGGAGTAAAGTGAAACTAAGCAAATATAACAAACCACAATTTATTCTAGTGAACGATTACAACATATCACACATAAAATAACCAAAAAGGAACACACTTAAATCTGAACACAATTATGACTCATTAAGAGTTTCACAATAACGCAGTTTACAGCTCGGAAGGTGACAAAAGAATGACTACGCGGTAATACAGAGAGCGCTTTTTATACACGTTCCTGCCCGCTTTTATAGGTTTTAGTCGGGTACCTACACTACTCACAATAATTTTGCTAACTATATATTATAGTGGCAAGTGCCGTGACTCGTGAGTCTACATACTACACCTCCCAGGGCACTTGAAAAAAAAATTAATACTAAGCAATTTTTCTTTTAAAAAATAAAGTAAAGGGTCAACACAACGTCTTCTCCCGGACAGTTTCCCGCTAGATGGCGTTGTTAGGGCTTTTGACAGGTTTTTGATATTTTCGCAAAGTTCCTATGCACTGATTTTAAAACTGATTACACTTGCGCCAGTATATCAATGCGTATTATTTTATCACATCATTAGTTTAATTTAAAACGGAGCCATTTAGTCAAATAGTCCACTAATAAAAATCTGTCATATCGATTACTGTATATACGCAACCCCCACGCACACACTGACATCATGATTGCTATCCAAGTTCTGTGGTTCTAACATAAACTACGAAATGTTTACTATAAAATTGAACTAGATGGCATTTAAACAAAAACTGCCTAGTTTTGCTTAGTATTTTTTTTATTTAATTCGGATACAAGATAAACTTTGCTTTGACTGCAATCTCACATGGTTGATGGTGCCACCATGTGAGATGGTCGTAATTGATGATGCAGTCTAAGATAGAAGCGGACTAACCTAGTAGGGATAATATGGCAGTTTTTATTAAACCCATACTTTATACCCCTTTGGTTACTACATGGCATCGTACCGGAACGCTAATCGCTTGGCGGCACGGCTTTGCCGGTAGGGTGTCTTTGCTGGGGACGGGTGACAATAATGCGGCTAGGGTTGCCAACTTTTTTTGGAAAACAAGCTACTTCAAACTTCAATATACTTACTGAAAACGAACAATTGCCCAAATCTTGAAAACTATCGAAACTATTATAATAGTCAATAGTCAATAGTCAATATCATTTATTCAATATAGGTACACTGTAGGTACACTTATTGACGTTAAAAATTACTTACTTTAAAAAAACATGATGGTGATAATCGGTTACGGTATCTTAAAACTAAAGCTACGAGGGTTCCAAACGCGCCCTGGTATAAGAAGAGCTCACAACAAACTCAAATGAAACTTGCACTGTTATCTAATTTGAATTAAATGTAAGCCAGTAAAAAACGATTGGTCGCATATTTTCGGAGAAATGCATGGACAAACATTATGTTTGGAAACCCTAATAGATTGTCATTTATGTGAATATTTTGAAGTTCCAATAATATTACACACGGAATATTATGCGTGTCGAATTGATAACCTCTTTTTGAAGTCAGTTAAAAATATTATTTTTTTTCTTCAAAAGTTTTGAAAATATAGTAGTTCCAGTACCATGGTTTTTTCCGGGATAAAAAGTTTCATAACAAATTTCAGCCAAATCGGTTCAATAGTAGTGGCGTAATTAAGCAACAAGTACTCATTAATGCGATTTAATTCGTAACTATCATTTCGGACAGAGTGCCGGCTTATAATTAAATTTTCGAGAGACCAAGAACCGGGTATGGGTGGCAAGTGGCAACCCTACTGATGCGGCGTGATTTACGCGCAAGAGCGAAATAAGAAATTATCACCGCGATATTATAGACCAAGAGGAAACGAAATGTTTTTATACGACTGCCTGAAAAAAGGAGTATATTGTATTCAGGGTTCACGTAGGTATGTATGTATGTATGTATGTATGTATGTATGTATGTATGTATGTATGTATGTATGTATGTATGTATGTATGTATGTATGTATGTATGTATGTATGTATGTATGTATGTATGTATGTATGTATGTATGTATGTATGTATGTATGTATGTATGTATGTATGTATGTATGTATGTATGTATGTATGTATGTATGTATGTATGTATGTATGTATGTATGTATGTGAGTTTGTATATTCCACCATAACTTCTATACGCCTGAACCGATTTTGATAAATGCGGTATCGTTAGAATTCCTAGCTTATTCCGGGTGACATAGGCTAGTAAAATTTTAAAAATAAATGATGGGGTGACCATGGTCCCGCATTAAAGACTAAAATTGTTTTTTTTTCGAAAATAAGATTAACTATATGATCATCATCTAGAAATTGATGAGTAGATTCCAAAAATATATAACACTATAGTTGGGGCGTTTTTTTTAACGTGTTAACTACATGATTTAAAATCGATGATTTTTTTTTACCATGTTTGTTATTTTATTGATAGATTTGTGTTTCCTACTTATTTATCTTTATGAGAAATAGCACTGATTATAAATATTATGTTAAATTATAGTAAAAATAATCATTTTAAAATGAATCGACGGAGAATTATTCCATTCAGAAACAGAACTTTATCTCACAAATGTACTTAAAAAAACCATTTTAAATAAGATTCACAGAAGTTTTTATTAGACTTACCAATCATGCCAATCAGAAAAATGGGACGGAAAACATAAAATAATAGAAACACTATCAAAATTTGATAATTTTAGTTCTTTTGACTAACCTAATGACAATATAACACAATAATGACAAATTAATGTCATATTTTTCTATATTTCTTCTGAAATAGACAATCTTTTATGTTTTTGTTTTTGCGAGTTACGATAAAAAATATCTATTTCAATATAACATAACATACTTATATAAATGATAAATGGCCAATATTATAAGCATAAATGCAATATTTTTGAGAGGACAGTTTGTCAGTGGAACCTTGACAATTACTCAAAGGAAAAGTAAGGGCACTGATCACAATGTTAAGTGAATTATCACACTTTCTTACCATAAAATTATAATAGTCGTAGTAGGTACTTTTGGGTATTTTAAACTCTTTATTCTTTAATTTGTACTTAAAATATGTAAAATGACATCTAAAAAATATAAGTGCAACTTCCAACCAATTTATAGTATGTAAAATCACATTGTATGAATGATTGAGTAACAGTATATAAATGTATAAATGATTGATATCCATTGAGTAATAATTTGTACCATTAACTGACAATTTCGAAAGAGTTACTCAAAGGACCGTAACGAATTCACGGCAGCAATATTTTGTTGCATATGTATTTCAAGAATTTACGACCTTTACTAGAAAACAATACTACATTCAAGTAAAATATGAAGAAAACTATGTTAAAAATGATGTATGAAATACATTAATTCAGTATTTACCTTCAAATGCCGCTTCTACTCAACGGATTGGTTATGACATAGCCGTCTCTATCCCCTGTGGAGATAGAGACGGCTATGAGATAGAGACGGCTATGGTTATGAGCATTCACTCAAAATTGACTCCTTAGGCGCCGATTGCAGGAAGACTGATTATTTAAATACCATGGTAGTAGTCTTACAGCAGTTAGTAATGTTGAAAGCAACTAATAAAATCTTCTGCAATAGTAGTAATTTTATAATTTCTGAGCAAAATAGCGCATGTTAATGGAAATTCTACATAGAGCCTTGAGACTTTTATTAATTAATTTAATTATATAAATTTATAATTTGTCAATTATACTCCATAACTCAGCCAAATCTGAACCGATTTACACAATTCGTTCTTTATTAGAAAGATTGTACTACTATTAAGTAAATTTTATGAAGACCTGACGAATAGTTCGGAGATGAAGTCCGGACGGATAACAGCCAATCAATACAAAATTAGGTTTTTAACCATTAAGTAAAGACACTAGGTACAAGTGCGAATCTGGGGTGGGTCACCTATTAATATTATTATAGAATAAAAATATGTGAGTATGGAAAAGTGACAAATTGCACATTTGTTAGTTTGTATTTCAATCGCGTCGCAACGAAGCAACGGATCAGCGTGATTATTTTCACGGCACGTATATATTAAAAAATATGAAGAATAAGGTAGGCTTTTTTATCCCAGTAAATCAAAGACTTCCAACGGCATGTTTAAAAATTTAAATCCACACGGACGAAGTTGCTGGTATCAGCTAGTCTGTAATATCAGAATAGGTACATTTTATATTGAATTAGAATTAGAATTTTTATTTTGCAAGAATATTGATTCAATTTGGCAAAGAAATAAAAGTTTCTGGTAAAAATATTGACTAACCAGTAAAATCATTCTGCAATCAGATTTTGATGGGTACTCAAATTAGCATTTTACGACTCATACCGAAGTTGAAGGATGATTTGATTAATTATCACCATCACATCTTATACTTTGTAAAATAGACGGTCAAAAAGTACTTTGCAGGTACCAATTTGAAGATATATGGTTTGACTTTGACTTTAATATCAAAATCGGTTGAAAAGATGGGCAGTTAAAGCGTGACAGACAGACAGACAGACACATTTTCTTATATATAATATTACTTAATATGGATGTACTTAAATACCTATTTACTCACTTGCAATAAATCTTCTCTAGTCTCAAATTCAGATACAATGACATTATTGCCATCGTAAACCCTTGTTAGCGATACAAGAATATAATAAAATACAAGAATATGCTTTACAATTAATTCAGTTTGTCAAAGAAATAGATAATATAAAGTTTGTTAACATCAGTTTACCAGTTATTTCACTCCAATCTATACATTTTTCATTCTTCTGTACAATACTTTTTAACTTCTGTATTTTTGGATTGGTAAACTTCGGAGATAAGCAAGTTCGACCGACTCGCACTTGGCCGTACACACACATTTCGTAATAAAAAATGTTGATGGATGGAATACATAGTTGAGGAATTCAGCTGGAAGACGATATTTTTTACACATTTTAAGTTCAAATTAATGTGTTGAGCAAGTTTCATGCCAGAAGCTAGGAGATTTTTTATGAATTTTCTGCAGGAATCGCAACCCTATTACGACCATATTAGACATAATAATAATGAATAATGTCCTCCCGACCGAATTTCGGCCACGGCGGCCAATCTTCTGAGAGATTAGCCATCTGCGCGGGAGATATTATGTTGCACAAGTGTGTGCGCAACCACAGGTGCACTCCGAGGCACAGGAGTGAAACACCGCCAACTTCCTAACTCCGGGTTAGTACTGAGAATTTCTTGTCAGAAAACCCCAATACTTGTTGTGACCCGACCTGGGACTCGAACCCGGGACCTCGTCGGCCGTAGTCGAACATGCTAACCACTACACCAACGAGGCAGTCATATATACTTATTAGACATAGGTACGGTACATATTGCATACATAACTCATGCAGATATTCAAAAAATAAAAACAGGAGGAAATGACCCGAAATTTGTGCCGCTGCCTCCCGGACTATAGAGGCCGCTTCGGCTAGCGATGCGCAATTTTGAATTCCATTCTAATTAGGTATCAAAATCAGTAGGTAACCAACTTGAATAATGCTCCACTACCTAATTTGACTCGATTACCACCCACATAGTTAGTAGTTACTAGTTAGTACTAACGAATAAAACTCCATTTTGAAATTGAGTCCTAATAATTGCAGATTTATAAGGTTATATTTAAAAAAATACCTACAAATAAAAAGTTTCAATTAATTTAAACCTTATGAAACCATTTGACATTTTTGAAATTCAGTCTTATGAGTTATAATATAAGGTTGTCATTCCGATCGTACAACTGAAACCATAAGTTGCCCACAAATGTCTACATCAGCAGTTGTAGATTATTCGAATACCTAGCTATATTCGCAGTCGCGGATCGTACCACAGTTAGTATTGGTAGATAGTAGATACCACAGAGGTAGTATAGCCTATAGAGTGCGTGCTTCTAAGCAAGAACAGTAGGCACCGGTAGGATCATAGCATCGTTCCGTCAGCAAGCCCTTTAGTCAAAGGAACGCTTGCGCTGAGAGCGCCCATCGCGAACTCCAGACCGAAATTCCGTTTTTAAACTGCAAAAAATGGTTAAATGTGTCATAGAAACATGCAAACATGGTTCTCGTTATCTTAATAAACATAATTCCAACATCACATTTCACCGGTTAGTCGTATTTTTTAAACTTTCATGTAAAATAGAAATACGTGTCGCGGGGGTGATACAGACGTGGGACGCAAGGTAACATAATACCGCCTACACCGCCCCGCAACCCCGCCGATAGCCGACTGTTCACCGAATCGAATAGTGATGTGATACATTCGACTCGGGCGCCGTCACAGATATCGGCGTTCCCTGGGATCACAACAGAGAAAATTGATAACAAAATTAAAAAAAAGTTAGCGCCATAGGTTTTGAAATTCGTTATTGTTGATCCGATTTCGTTCAAATTACGATTCAATTTCGATTTAGGGTTCCATGAGATCATAAATCATAAAAGTCAGCGCCAGATTGAAATTCTTTGTTAGTTGGGAAAATTTTCTTCAAAATCGATATATTTTGGGGTTCCTGAGATCACAAAAGAGGAAAATGTACAAAGACAGCGCCGTATTCAAATTTTTTGTTATTAGGCCGATTTCGTTCAAAATCGATATTTGGGGTTCCCTGAGATCTTAAAAGAGGGAACTGTTACCAAAATTAAAAAAGGCCAGCGCCATATTGAAATTCTTTGTTATTGGGCCGATTTCGTTCAAAACCGATAATTAGGGTTCCCTGAGATCACAAAAGAGGTATCTGTTACCAAAATTGAAAAAGGCCAGCGCCATATTTTTTTGTAACATAATTATGGACAGAAACTAAAGATAAATATTAACGTATGTTATGAAAGAATGTTTATTAAATTCAAAGAATTTATTTTCGATACTTTTATAGTAAAAGAATCAAAGAATCAAACTTATACTTTTATTTTATAATAGCACTTTAAAACACAGGTTTGCACCTTTTCTTACATATTATAAGCATTCGATATACATCGGATATATTATATCTATCCATACTAATATTATAAATGCGAATGTGTGTCTGTCTGTCAGTTACGCCCAACTACTTAAGCAATTTTGATTAAAGGGAAACGCCCAGTTGACTAAGGGGTTTTGGCCAAGGTGCAGCCATCAATGAAACAAATTGTAGGCATAAGGATTGAAATCGTAGATTAAGAAACAAACACTATTTTGAACGTAAAACTCCGACGAACTTCTGTAGAGCATGTTTAAAAAAATTCAACTTACAATAAAACAAACATGTAGTTTTCGATTTTTTATTAATTTTCACGTAAATTCATAACTAGAACGTCGTCTACGAACTGGGCTGGGGGATTAATATTAGCCTGATATCTTGCCCAGCCCAAGAAACACATAGTTATCACATGGGCACAACAGCCTACTGTCCTTCGACCAGCTATACGTAATCCAAAGTAAAGCCAGGGTCGTCATCGGGAGCATCGGCAGAGTCCATAATAGCAGCAAAGTCGTCAGGTTTAAATTACAGCAAACCGAGGAAGAAAATCACGATTACGAAACACACGACAGTAGCAACTGATTAACGTGAATAAAGAGAATAGAGATAAGTCAATGTCAATAATGTCTATGGCCATAGAGATGTATGACGTGAGCCAATGATGATAAATCGATGTTACGTACATCGATTCATATCGATGTGTACATTCACTGAATCAGTTCAATTGATTAATCTAGCATGTCTATGTTTATTTATATAATATTTTATATAATAAGGTTTTTATAAGATAGCGATAAAACCATTAAATAACCAAAAGCGAAAAAGCTTTGCTTTAATTATTTTTCTGAAAATATCGATCTCGGATTATCGATTGGTATCGATTGGTATATCGACTTTACGAAATGATGATTGCACTCCCTACATTGTCAAGATTGACATTGCGAGCCACGGCCCACGGAAGTGGTTTGAAAATAAAGAATGTCGACTCTGAGTTTCTCTTTTAAACTAACTAATTATTTCCGAGTGCTACGTACAAATAGGTAACTGGAATATACTAGTTATTAAATATGTCTTTTTATGATATTCATTACATTGCTGGCTGCTCCTTGACCAAAAATGGGCTTTTCCCTTTGATATCGAGATAGGTTACATACCGGGGAAGGACATAGGCTACTTTTTATCCCGGAAAATTGAAGAGTTCCCGCGGGAATAAAAAAACAATCCACGCGAACGAAGTCGCGGGCTTCAGACTAACGGACAGACAGAAAGACACACTTTCGCATTTATAACATTAGTATGGATATACGATCGATCATTAAAAAACATATCGGCTTAATCCGCGTGGAATAAGTTTTTTTTAATTCCCACGGAACCGCTTTAATTTTCGGGGATAAATATCACTCTCCACGTCCTCAACTATACCCATTCAAAAAATCACGTCTTGCGTTGCTCTATTGAGGCGTGATTGAACAGACCAACAAACAAACACACTTTCACACTAACAATATTAGTATGATAGGTTACAAACAAACACAAACAATAGGTACCGTACCGTTCAGATGTATTTTATCGACTTCGCACTTGCAGCGCACTATTGCCCGTCCCTATTTTTTATATGTCTATGAATATTAGTACCTATAGTTCACTTGCCTACGCCTCGCACAAGGAGTGCGGTGCGATAGTAGTACTCTTTACCTTATACTACCTCTATGGTAGATACCAATACTGTGGTACTAGCTTCAGCCTTCGGCCGGCAGCGCGGGCAACTATAGGTATACTCGTGTGGCGCGGGCGGCGGCCGGCGCTTCTTTCGCGCGGCGTTGTCTTGTGTAGGTACCTACACCTACTTCTTGTTAGGTACTTAACCGGCTGCGAGGCGATTGTTTTTATCACACAATGCAAAAAAAGTATTGGTAAATCATACTAATATTATAAATGTGAAAGTGTGTTTGTTTGTTGGTTTGTCCTTCAATCACGCCGCAACGGAGCAACGGATTGACGTGATTTTTGGCATGGGCATAGTTGAGGGCCTGGAGAGTGACACGGGCTTACTTTTTATCCTGGAAAAATAAGGAGTTCCCGCGGGAATAACAAAAAACTCAAACCACGCGGACGAAGTCGCGGGCATCAGCTAGTAAGTAAATAATTATAAACTTAGATGAAAATATCAAATATTAAAATGGTTGTTTGGATATTTTTTATATATATTTTTATTCACGACACAATAATTAGGTAGGTACCTACATACTACTTAGGTACTGAACCGATTTGGCTGGAATTTGAAATAGAGACAGCTTTTACTCTGGATTAACATAATTATAAAGTATAGGCCATTTTTATCCCGGACAAATTAACAGTTCCCGGGGGATAGGTAGGTATGTAAGTACTAAAAAACTAAAATCCACGCGGGTAAACAGTAGGTCTATAGGTAAGCATAGGTATCATACTTTTAATATTACAAGGGGGAAAGTAAGTTTGTTCGTTACTCTTTCACGCAAAAACTACTGAACCGATTTGGCTGAAATTTGGAATGGAGATTAGCTTATAGCCTGACTTAGAACTTAGGCTACATTTTATTCACGCGGGCGAAGCCCTGGGCAAAAGCTAGTATGTATATACCTAAATTATAATCATACTTCATAGGTACCTACCAATATTATAAATGCGATACTGTGTTTGTTTGTTGGTTTGTTGGTTTGCCCTTCAATCAAGCCGCAACAGAGGTACGGATCGAGCTTAAGGTTATTTTTTGCATGGGAATAGTTGAGGACCTGGAGTTACATAGGCGCATTGGAATATTTACGTTTCCTATATTATGTTGCCAAATGTCTTGTTTATTTGGTTCATTTTGAACTCTACAAATCCTAAGTAGGTAAATAATCGCAATACACAATCCACGCAGGAACTACCGTCTACCTCCCTGCATGTGTCCCCGTGGTGCTAAACGAGCGAAATAAGCGTTCTTTTTATAGAAACGCATAATAAACTGTATGTAAACGCCATACAATTAAATAAATCCACAATGCTCGTGCTTAGCTAGGGGAATACACGAGCGCGTGCGACGACCTAATATTTAATTTATGAATCTCACTCGTTCGTGTAAATTTCCACAATTCTCGTGCTTAGATATGAACCTTCATTCAACTTCCCTTATCCTATAAAATTTTATAGCATGTAACAGCGAAGTACTTTTTACAGTATAATGATAGATGGCGCTCAAATATATTTTTTTGACGCATTATTTAGGCGACACGGCGACATCTTTTAAGACGAATGTAAACCTCACACCTCACACATGCGTAAATCTGACACTTTTTGAATGCCGATTATAAATTATAAATAATGTAAATATTTGCCTGACATGAAACTTGCGTCTGTAAAATGCCCTAAAGAAATCATAAAACAAATTAAAAAAATTAAAAAATGTATATTCTTCAAGAATAATCGAACAGAAAAATGTATGAAAGTCGACCTATGCATGTGCGCCTTAAATAAATAATTGCTTATAATAAAATACAAAAAATAAAATAAAACTTGTAGGTAGTAATACAATAGAAATTTTTTTTTTATTAAAATCGTTGTTGTCAAGTCCGAGTAATTTGTTGTGGTGATACGTATCATGTTTGTAATTATTTCCATGTAATGGTAATTTAAATGATGGCCAGTCATTCTAAGTCATGCCAAGTAAGGTATTTAGTTATCCGTTATTGATCCGTTACATACTTAGGTACCTATTAGGTGTATAGCACGCGATTTGATCAAGTCATATTTAGACTTAACATCCGTCAATCATAATATTGTTCTTAAAACTCTCTATTTAATTTGTAGATTCATTACTGTGACGAAATATTTTCTTCTTCTTTTCTTGTCAGGTCCGGGTAATATTTTCATTTCCAGGGCTTCGGGAATCCATTCTTCCACGAATTTCATAATTTTTAAGTAATTTAATCCTTTCTATGGATGTGAATGCAGTATCTCGGTGCCCAGCCGGTGCACGCGCATGGTGCAAGCGCGCGCATCGACCGGCAGGGTCGCCATGTAATGTTGGGAGGCCCAATTAAAAGACTTGTTGGTGCTTGTCGTGCTTTAATAATACTGTCATCATAATTATGATTTATGGTGCATTACAATATATAGTGGCAAGTGCCGCGGGTCTACTTACAGTGGAAGAGTGTTATGTTAACCAATCAGAGGTGATTGCGATGTATCAATGATTGATGCAAAAGATACGCGGTCGCCCTGCTGATTTCCGAACTGTGGTTACAAAAGTAGATACTTGTAATCATAGAGTAGAAAATTGATTAATAAACATTAGACCTTTGATAATGGTTTATAGAGCATATTTTGACCTATAGTTTAGTTTATTTATTGTCTATGGTACCTAATCTAAAACAGAACAGATCAAACAGCACAGAGTACTTTGTATAAATAGGAAATCAAACAGAGACTAGAGAGATCAAAGCACAGAGTACTTTTAAACGGATCAAAGTTGAAAGCAGCTAACCCGCCACCCGTACCCGGCTACTTTACATTACATTATCTAAAATAACTCGCTCGTATTAAAACTAGCCCCTGGTAATCGCTAGTAAACACGATTATTGTCATTGAGATAGGTTAAGGTTTTGTTATGGTATTACACTTGCACCCATGTGTTTCCGCTGTTAAAAATGAGCTTCCAATTCACGAACGTGCAATACACTGAAATGGTACGAACGTTGGCGGTGTGTGGCGATAATGTGTCCACGGCAGTGCGTCGATATGAAGAACAGTTTGGAATTCGTGTTTCTTGGGGGACTATGTCTGCCATCACACAACGGCTGAGGGATACCGGTCAGTTCAGGCCTCCAACCGCCGTTGACCGAGCCGCGTCGGGCAGGCGGCCGCGGCGGCGGCGGCGCAGCGGCGCCGCGCTTTGGGGTGACCATGGTTTTGGAAGGACCATAACTCAACACAACAAGCATAAAACTTCGTAAGTTTTCGTACCTATGTAAGGAATTCCCTCCATCATGGCTCCACAATGAAAACACCAATGCTGTAGGTACTCTTCCATTTTATTTTCCGTAAACAATTACTAACAGTTTGATATATGGAACCATCTGTCCCTGACACGTGCTTCAGATAGTCACTCTAGTTTATTTAATTTATTTATACTATAAAGGACAAACCAATATTGTAATTATTTTCTTCACTAATCCCACATACTCAATCGATTCCCATTCTATCTGACATTAGCGGATGCGCGACTTTGAATGAACCCATTTGAATTATTCGACTTGTGAAATAATTCGACTCAGTCGAATAATTCACGTGATTAGTAACTAATTAGTAATGAATGACGAATGGTAACTGTAAGTCGCCGTGCCGGCCGGCCAGTCGAATGAGTATTAGACATGAATGAAGGAGTCAATCATTCATTGGAGGCGTCTTACTCTATGATTGGAGGCGACTGGCACCAGAGACTGGCACCAACTTGCACCGGCAGTCGTTCGGCACTCGGCACTTTCTGGCCGCGTTCGGCAGTCGGCACAGACTACAGACTCTACGTCTACACCTATCTACACTGAGTCACTGACTGTAGAGTCTACAGAGTAGGTTGGTATATAGAAACCGGGGCGCAGTCTTAAAATGTTTAGAGGCATTTGGTTCAGTAACTACCAACCTACTCTGTGGGTCTGCTGTGGTATCAGGGATCATGTTCTATCCAACGATCTGCCCGCCAAATTCAATTTTTAGGGTTCCGTACCCAAAGGGTAAAAACGGGACTCTATTACTAAGACTCCGCTGTCTGTCTGTCTGTCTGTCTGTCTGTCTGTCTGTCTGTCTGTCTGTCTGTCTCCAGGCTGTATCTCATAGACCGTGATAGCTAGAAAGCTGAAATTTTCACAAATGATGTATTTCCGTTGCCGCTATAACAACAAATACTAAAAATTAAAAAAATATATATATTAAGGGGGGTCCCCATACAATAAACGTGTTTTTTTCGTATTTTTTTGCTCAATATTAAAAACGGTAACAGGTAGACGGTTCAAATTTTCACAAAATATTAACTTGTATATTACCTTTCAAAATAAATAATTAAATATCAATAAAGTAAATATTAAAGGGGGGCTCCCATACAACAAACGTAATTTTTTGATATTAACAGTAAACCTCTACAAACAAAGTTAGTTTTGCGGTTCATTAACAAAGGTAATTATACCTACTTCTTGAGTACGGAACCCTCGGTGCGCGAGTCCGACTCACACTTGGCCGGTTTTTTTTGGTATTGTAAGCTAGTACAGACTATATAACCATATTGTGAAGAGGAAACTGCCATTGTCGCAATTTGAATGGCATAAGCCTACTCAGTCGCATTAGTTAACAAATTATTGTGAAACCCCAAATTAAATCTGAATTTTGCGGGCAGAGGTGTTTAGTTCCTCATGCATTCATGGAGTAGTCCCCACATTGAATCCTCAGTCGATGAAACTTGGCAGGGTTTTAGTATTGGATGATCCAAAACTTACACAAAAATATACAACAAAAAAAAACATCCGGAAGTTATGTATTTATACCTAAAAGTACAAAAAGCTTAATATTTTGAACTAAATAATTTCTCGTTCCAATTTTTTTTTACCAAACTAATTAATGGCCATATTATGAGATGCTCGATAAAAATCCAAAACTTTATTCAAACGAAACAATTTTTTTTAAAGTGGTTTCTTTTTCTGTCCATAATTTCGACAAGGAAATTGCTCATACTTTTTTTTATTTTCACATGTCCTTAAAATGCTATTTAGCATAAGGTGTAAGAAAATCCACCAAAATGTGCATACCAAAATAAATTTATCTCACTTCAAATTAAAATTATTTATCCCTCCCTCTGCGGATCGATCTTAATAAGCGCTGTCATCACTACCCTTCAACTGCGGATCGGTCTTAATAAGATCGATCCAGTTCGCGCTTGACCAGATGTGGCAAGTTTATATTTCTTACAAATACAATATTGTCTCTATTCTTTTCAAACTTATGTAAAACCTACTATGATAGACAAGGACACAGTAGGAATTTTTTGACGGCCTTACTCTATGCGATAAAATGGGTTGAAATTTCATGCAAGGAGGACACGAACTTTAAAAAAAAAAATTTTTTTTGTTGTTTTTGATTTTGTTCTAGAGTAAGAATTATGGAAAAGAGTCTTTATTTCGTGTGTTTTTACTCTAAAATGACTGATCATAGAGCACATCAATCAAAAAACTACAGATACGGGTAATTTTGTTTATTTTATTGGTACCAAAAAAAAAGGAGGGTAATTTTTGGTATTTTTTTTGCTATTTTTCTGTGTAAACCATAAAGAAGAGCGATTACCTTTCAAACTTTAATCTACAGCTGTAGTTCGTAACGATTTGAATGACGTAGTTTGTTTACATAGCTTCAGTACAAGTATTAGGAGTTGGCGGCGCGAGCTCGCCGGCGGCCGCGAAATTCGACACCTGTCAAGTGGTCGTTCGTAGATGCGGGGGGTAAGGGGGGCGCGCAGGACCGGGTAAAGGGGGTCGCAGAGGAGAGGTTATAACTCTGTATGGAAAATTTATCCATCCTATTTTTTTTCTTTATTATAGTAGGAAGTCAAATTTACACTCAAATCCTAAATATCCAACAAAATATCCACGCAAAACACCGAATTAAACCGAACGTATGAAATCTAAACAATGTTAACGTGATAATGTATCTTAATCCTTCCTAAATTGGGTAAAGTATAGCGTGCGAAATGCGTGCATGTAGAAATGTGAAAAAGTGAAATCACAATCATAATATTATTACTGAAGCGTCGATACTACAGGTGGATATGGTTGTCGTCACTTGTCAGCGCTTAAGCGCTTACTGTCTTCTTTAATGCTATATTGAACACTAGTGGCCCGCCCCGGCTTCGCACGGGTAGCACTAATCATCATAATAGTCCATACCCAATAATAGTCAGCTGGCACATCAGGTTTTACATAAGGGCTGTGATATCTTCGCACTGCCGGCCGCCCCTATTTCTATGGCGCATTAACTAATTTCTATGTTATCTTTCTAAGATATCCAACTGAATTAAATGGTGTAAGGGGCGAATTTGGTTTATATTAAATACTTAGTTGACCAACCATTTTATTTAGATAAGGATTAATACAATGTCAGGAATAAACCACTTCGAAATTAAAGCTTTGTTTTAGACCAAATTTGAAAAATATTAATATTACCTAGTATTATTAATCTTTATCTCCTATGAGAGTGGAGGCCTGTGCCCAGCAGTGTGACGTTAATACGCTCTAGTGATGTGTGTGTGGTGTGTGATTAATCTTTAATTCCTTATCATAATAAGTAATTTGAAAATGATAAAATTATTATTATGAGACAACCTTTAAAGATAGATATATGCCATTGGCACTTTTTTTAGAACTTTTTCAGAGGAACAATTCCACCGTACATTGTTTTCGTGTAACTTTTACTATTTACGCAGCGCACGCCACGGAAGCTCTCACAGGGGATGATTTTTTTCGACTTCATTCAAATATTTAATTGATTTCTTCTCATTACTTCTAGAATTTGAGAAAATGTATTAATTATATTTTGTTTAAGTTAGTATATTACACACCAGAAATTGGCAAACTGCCTAAAGCCTTACTGTAAACATATTTGTACTTTTGTTGTAATTTGTAGATAAGTTTATGCAACAAATAAATGAATTATAAGCCATACGCCAATCTAAGGTCACTGGACTTATTCAAAAATGCAGTTAAGAATCATTATCTTGCAAACTAAAGACGACAACAAAAATTATTCTTTAAGCAGAGTCGAAATATATAATGTATCATAATACATATGTTTTAGTATATTTTATAATTAGCTATATTATATATAACTAGTATTTCGCCCTGTTCGCGAACTGTTAAAGCAGCTCACGGGTTGTGGTTAGACTTACAAGTAGTACAGATTTTACTGTACTGAATTAATTTATTATGGTGATAGTAAAATAAATAAAACTGGCGCTGTTTTTTTAAAACTTTGGTAACAGTTTCCTCTTTTGTAACCCCAGGGAGTCCTAAATATCATTTTTGAACGAAATCGGTCAATTAAATAAGAATTTCTAAATGGCGCTGATTTTTTAAAACTTTTGTATCGGTTTCCTGTTTTATGACCCCAGCGAGCCCTAAATATCGATTTTGAACGTAATGGGTCAATTAACAAAGAATTTCAAAATGGCGCTGATTTTTTAAAACTTTTGTACCACTTTCCTGTTTTGTAATCCCAGGGAGCAACGTCGTGGGTAAAACGGAACTGTATCAAAATCTTGCATAGTTCTACACTTGTAGTATCTTCAAAATTCGCCATCGATCAACAATATTAATTAAAAGTAAAAATATACGGACATATGAACAAGACATAAATAAAGCTTTACAAGACATAGTTAGTTGGCTTAGTGACAATGATTTAAAAGTAAATTTAAACAAAACTAAAATGATGCAATTCAGTTACAATACTAAAACTCAGCCAAAAAACATTAAATTTGACGATACAAAAATAGAAGAAGCAGACTCATTAAAATTTTTAGGAATAATTTATGACAAAAACTGTAATTGGAAGGCGCACATTGAGTATATATGTAAAAAATTAGACAGATTTGTTTACGCCTTAAGACGTCTAGTTCAGACTGTATCAGTAAATGCTGCTTTAAGTGCATACCATGGATATGTATTGTCTGTGTTATCATATGGTTTCATACTATGGGGTAACTCCGTTGATATTTTAAGAGCATTCAGACTGCAAAAGAAATGCATAAGGGCTATTTGCAACGTAGGACCATTAGAGAGCTGCAAGCCACTTTTTAAAAAACTAGGTATTCTTCCACTACCATGTATGTACATAAGGGATATGTGTGTATTTGTTAAGCGATATCCAAAATATTTCAAAAGGAAATGCGAAATCAAAACGAATAGGTCCATTCGATATCCTAACAAATTATGTATTTCAAAATGTTGCAATAGTACATTCATGAAAAGTACTTACGCTATGGCGGTCCAGATTTATAATAAGCTACCTGCTGACTTTGAAAACTTGACTTTAAAGATGTTAAAGCGCAAACTTAATAAATTACTATTAGAAATTTGTTTTTATATATTATGTATTTATTAATATTATGTCTTAGTACACCCCTCCCGCTTTCTTTTAAAAGTTTCCTCTGCCCTAAGGTTGCCTGGAAGAGATCGCTGTCTGAGCGTTAAGGCTATTGTTATGATTGTTTGTATTTTCATTACTTTGTGTACAATAAAGTATATTTTACTTTAATAAATAAAATAAATAAAATAGCCTTTTATTACAGAGCTTTTACACACTTTTAGTTTTTACAGATTAATATTAATAAATAAAGTCTCTTAGTTCTGTGTGCCTCGCGGCAAAGGCCTCCTCCAGCTCTCTCCAGTGTTTGCGATTTAGTGCCACCCTTCTCCAGAATGGACCAGCTGTCAGCTTCAGTTCGTCCTCCCAACGTCTTTGCTGCCGGCCCTTGTTTCTTTTCCCATCCCGTGGGTACCACTGTGTTACCAAGTTACTCCATTTTCCGGGGTCTCGGAGCATGTGACCAGTCCACCTCCACTTCAGCTGATCCATTCTTTTGAGTATATCTGTGACACCTGTTTTCGCTCTGATGACTGAGCTCCTGATTCGGTCGCTTTTCTTGACACCAACCATACTCCGTTCCATCGCCCTCTGACACCTCTCAAAATTGTCCCTATGGGCCTTGTTTAGTGCCCAGGTTTCACAGGCATATGTAATGCTTGTGTTGAATGCTTTTTTCTTCAGGTTTAAGCTCAGCTCCTTACTTTTAAAAATTTCCTTTAAAGCCCAGTACTTTTTCCAGCCTAATGCAATTCTTTTGTTTGTTTCCTTTGTTGTTTGATCCTCAGGCGAGATTATTTGTCCCAGATAAGTGTACTCCTTTACATACTCTAAGATTTCACCTCCTGTAATTGGTGTTTCTGCATCAGTTACATTGGTCATAACTTTTTTTTGTTTTGATTCATTTTCAGACCGAAATGGCTACACTCGATTGCTAGGTCTTGTATCATAGACTCCAATTTTACTGGTGATTCCTCGAATATCACTATGTCGTCCGCGAATCTGAGATGGTGAAGTCTGCGGCCATTTATAGATAAACCCCTTTCATCCCAATTTAGATTACGAAAAATACTTTCAAGGACAGAAGAAAACAATTTAGGGGACAAAGGGTCACCCTGCCTTACACCTCTCCTTATGGGGAACTCGTTCCCCAAAGCTTCTAATTCTATCCGTGCCTTGCTGTTCGAGTAGATGCTTTTGATAATGTTTATCTATGTACTGTTAATTCCTTGTTCTTCCAGGCTAGTCCATATACGGCTATGGTAAAGGCTGTCAAAAGCTTTGGCAAAATCAATGAACGCTATGTAGAGAGGTTTATTATACTCATTATACTTTTCTATAAGCTGCTTGACTGTGTGGATATGATCAATGGTTGAAAAGTTTTTGCGAAAACCCGCCTGCTCAATCGGTTGGTTGTCGTCTAGCTTGGCCTCTATTCTACCTAGAATGACTTTGGCAAAAATCTTATACACATTGGACATTAAGCTTATAGGTCTGTAGTTACTTATATCATCTTTTGCCCCTTTCTTATATAACAAAATGATATGCGATTCCCCCCATTGAGCGGGTATTTTTCCCGTGGTTAAGATTTCATTAAACAGTGAGGTAAGCACTGGGGCTACTTCGTCCATTGTACCTTTTAAAAGTTCATTACAAATTTTGTCTGGTCCAGGGGCTTTATCCATTTTCTGGCTTATTATTGCTTTTACAATCTCGCTAGTTAGAAATTCTGGCTCGGTGTTAGTTATTTCATCGAAATCATTTCTTGGTAAGTGCTTTGACGAGTAGAGCTCGCTATAGAAGTTTGTAGCTACCTTGTAAATTTCGCTCCTTTGAGTTATGTTTTTGTTATTTTTCTTTACTCTTGGTATCCACTCTTTTCCACTCTCCCTTAGTTCTTTTAAGGCTTTCCTTGTTCCTCCTGTCTTTTTTATATGATATTCTAATCTTTCGAGTCTTTTTATTTTCCTGTCGCGTCTCATGTTTTCTCTGATTTTTTTGCTGATATCAGCAATCTTATGGAGGTTTCCTTTTTTGTTTTGTCCTGATATTAGCTTCTTCCTTTCTTCCATCAGATTTTTAGTTGTATCACTCAGGTAACTGGTTTTGGCAAATTTTGTCTTTGTTGTTACTTGCTTTAGCACTTTCTCTATTGTGTTGTATTTCGCTGCAATATCTGAAGATTGGTATGAAGTAAGGTTTATTGACTCCTGTAAAATTGTTTTAGTCTCTTTGATAGTAGATAGGTTTATTTCGTTTTTGTTGTGGGTGCCGATATTTGTTCTTGGCGTTTTTGGTGGTCGTAGATTTAATTCTCCTCTAATCATGCGGTGGTTTGTGTTAAAATTTAAGTTTTGTATGACACTTGTGTTTGTGAAAGCTTTATAGTAATTACTTGTAATATAGTCAATTTCATTTTTATATTTTCCGTCAGGTGATACCCATGTCCACTTGCACTTCACATTCTGTTTAAAGATGCTGTTGAGGAGTGTCAGTCTATTCTCTTGTAAAAATTGCACTAACTTCTGGCCATTTTTGCTTCTTTTTCCAAAGCCATAGTTTCCTAGAACAAATTCCTCTGTGCTAAGTCTTACTCCCACCTGGGCATTGAAGTCTCCCATGACTAACAGGTGTTTATTTTGATGCTCTTTTAAGAAAGTAGATAAATCTTCATAGAATTTATTTATTTCACTTGGTTCTGACTGTTCTGTGGGAGCATAGACTTGTACTATGGACCAGTCTTTTTTATAACTTGGTATATTTATGAATACAGCGGCTATCCTTTCTGATATTCCAATAAATTCCTTTATGTTTGCTTTTAAATGTTTTTTCATAAGAGAACCTACTCCTTTGTGCCCTGCAGTTTCTCCTTTGTAATATAATATAAAGTCTTCTCGTTCCTCTATAGCCTCACCAAGTCTTCTCATCTCGCTGATGCCAATGATGTCCCAGTTTAGGTCCTGTATTGCTAAAGCTAGTTCTTGAAGACTTTCTTCAGTTCTAATTGTCCTTGTGTTCAGAGTTGCTATGTACAAAACTTCTTTTTTGATTTTACTTTTAGTTATTGCGGCTTTAATGTTCTGGCTAGAATTTGGGTAACGGTGTTTATATTTTGGGGATTCATTTGATTTTGCTGGAGGGTTTTGGTCTTCAGGCGCTCCCGCGGGGACCAGCCGTACTGGGGGCCTTATTTTTTGTTGCGTTTCATTGTATTTAACTTTATTTGTATTTCTTTTTGCTTATTTTACTTTACTTTTACTTTTAACATTACCCTGACTGCAGGGCGCAAAGGCAGCTAGGCAGATCGGGACCACCCGATCTCTCGAACAGGGACCCTTTCACCCTGTGGTTTATAACACTACACAGAATCAGGGTAAGGGTCCTTGTGGAAAGTGCGGTGTAATAGGGGTTTAAGTCTTTCTTTGTCTACGGGGTTGGGCAGGGTCATCAATCGTACAAAACAGCAGTCCTTTCGCTTAATAACAAAAGGCAATAACAGATGGCGCTGTAGTACCTATTATGCTAAAAAACTACCATATTAGTAGTTTAGTTCTCACAAAATTTTATCTTCTGATAATAAATTCTTGTTCTTTCATAATATCTCTTAATTAACTCTTTCGTATTATTTTTAATTATTATAATGTATTTTTAATTTATAGTAAAATTATTTACCTTACTTTTGTATTTTTAGATAGGTAGAAATTCACCAAATGACTATGGCAACATTCACTCAAGGGATTCGTGTAGATAAGAGACAACTGACAAGTACCTAACTTATAGCAGGGCGACCGTGTAACTTTTGCATCAATCATTATAGGACTGCATCAATGCCAAAACATGGTTTCGGTTTCGCGTATCATTGAGACTGTCCGTAAAGGATCGTTGAGGACAAAAAACGTTTTGACATTGATGCAGTAACTATTGATAAAAATAATTGCTGAAAATTGGTGTCGCCTATGGCTTTTGAAGTAGGATGTCGCCTATGGACCACGACAAACGTTACGTCAAACTAGGCTTTCATTGATACACCACAAGAGGTGTTTTTAGCGGTGACATAAGGTGTCCGTTAATCGTTTTACTACTCATTAACTAAAATTAATTTATAATAAAGATTTATATAGCTCGAATACATAGTTAGTTAGTTATGTAAAAATAGAAAATACTATTATTTCAAGCAATTAGGTATGGTAGATTGGAATGACTTCAAAATATTATTTAATTTAAGACATTCTATTGATAATAATTTAGCTTTACCGTGGCTATACCTATGTATAGGTAGCTATTTACCTTACTAAAATATTCTCATCGGCAGTATTAGGTACCAACTCACGCTACTAAGAAATATAATAATTGTACGACAAATACATAATAATGCCATTCAAGTAATAATATTACATCAATCAAATAATCAAATCAAAATATTTTAAATGCGAAAGTTTGGATGGATGGATGCATGGATGTTTGTTACTCAATCACGCGCCAACGGCTGAACGAATCTGGCTGAAATTTGGCAGAGACAGATTATAGTCTGGAATAGCACATAAGCGATTTTAGAAAAAAGTAAAGAGTAAAATTTAAGAGCTCCCGCGGGAACCGAAAAACCTCAATTCACGCGGACGAAATCGCGGGCATTAGCTAGTTATTGATAACTTTAAAAAATTAGATTAACTACTTTTTTTTATGTTGAAAACAATACAATAGGACTTAAAGCTAGCTAGCTACCGAATTACTATTTTAAATCACTTTCCTGATCCTTTGCGCAAAAAATTATGATAAACTGTACTACAAAGAGAATATATACCACAGAACACTTATACTGATTTAGACTAATGAAAATATCCATAGACAATTTCAGTATCTCGAGATACTTCTAGCTTATGGTACCTTTGATTGCATCGTAAAAAGAAAATTTACTAACATACGCGCATGGCTTCTTTATAGTATTTTGTAATATTAATATAACAAAAAACAAAACCAAATAATAAATAGAAAATCACAAATAGGTAGGGCTGCTGGATATTGAAAATTAACCCCAGTTTAAACGTATCAGAGACAAGTAATGATACGTATAGTCTATGATTAACCCTGCTTTGTCAGGTTGTGACTTGTTACTGTGTTCAGAGACAAGTTATGTTGTGTCGTTTTCAGGTTGTTTTTCGGATTGCTGTTTTTAATACTTTTCTTATTTTCTTTACAGTTCTTGCACCACTAAGAAGTGGTGCAAGAACTAATGTGTAAAGTGTTACAATTGTTCGCACTAAACGATCCGTCAATTCGCAATCACTTTTTGTTTCTGGTTGGAGTGGTTGTTGGTGGCGATCACAATGTCCGGATATTCGAATCGTGAGTTTTACGAAATGGTGCGAGCGTATTTACTCAGCAATGAAATACTTTGTGCAGCTCAAAGAATGTACGAAAAAGAGAGTGTACCACGTCTGCGAGCCCAAGGAATTCCGAACCCTAAAGTGCCTAATGTTAGAACCATTTTTGCGGCTAATCAACGGCTGCTTGATCACGGCC
This sequence comes from Erebia epiphron, assembly GCA_963932025.1. Taxonomy (NCBI): domain Eukaryota; kingdom Metazoa; phylum Arthropoda; class Insecta; order Lepidoptera; family Nymphalidae; genus Erebia; species Erebia epiphron. Next base: position 6,827,649 of record OZ009948.1, read on the forward strand.
AGTTCAGGACCCCTAACCATGCTCTAGGCTCTGGTAGACCTGGACTCGCGGTAGACGTGGATGACACGAAATCAAAAAGACATCGCTTCGGTGTTAGCAAGTAAGTACGCAGTTTGGAAATTGCTAAATTGAGACGTCCGTACCACTTTCAGCTGTTACAACAACTCCAGACCGCAAGACAGACCCAGTACAACCTCGAGCCTTATGCGAGTGGCTTACTCAACATTTCATGGACAGATGAGGTGTTATGTACTCTTGTGGGGCTTTACAATGTCCACAACGAACATTGGTGGTCGTTTAATACATCTATCCAAAAGTATACATAATGCTGATCATTTTTTGCGTTTTATTACGTTTATGTTAATCATTATTCTACCTTTTTAAAGCAAAAGACTTTTTTATTGTTATTATGCATGAACATCTGCATTTTAAGGGTTCCGTACCGCAAAAGGAAAAAATGGAACTCTTATACGATCACTTTGTTGTCCGTCTGTCTGTGTGTCAAGACTCTTTCCAAGATCCTTTCTCAGGAACGCATGGAGGTATCAAGCTGAAATTCATATCAAATAGTCAGGTCTGCTGTCCCTTGGAACAGTACAGGGTATCATAAAAAATTAAAACTATTATTATTTAAAATTATTAAAAATATTTTTATTAAATGATATAACAAAAAATGTATGCTTTTCGCAAATTTTCCTTTATCTGTGCTATAAGACGTTGCTTCATACCAAATTTCAAGATTCTGAGTTCAAGGGAAGTACCCTGTAGGTTTTGATTCTCTTGCGAGCATCGAAAATTTGCAGCATAAACGGCTGTATCTTTGGATTGCGTTGTCTTAGAAGTTTGATTTTTCACAGGTCCAAGGGCCGACACTACATCGTAGATGGCCTACCACATCACAGTTAGTACGGAACCCTTGGTGTGCGAGTCCGACTTGCACTTGGCCAGTTTTTAGGGTTCCGTAGCCAAATTTGGCAAAAACGGAACCCTTATAGATTTGTCATGTCTGGCTGTCTGTCTGTCTGTCCGTCCGTCCGTATGTCACAGCCACTTTTTTCTGAAACTATACGAACTATACTGTTGAAACTTGGTAAGTAGATGTATACTGCGAACCGCATTAAGATTTTCTTACAAAAATAGAAAAAAAACAATAAATTTTGGGGGTTCCCCATACTTAGAACTGAAACTCAAAAATTTTTTTTTTCATCTAACCCATACGTGTGGGGTATCTATGGATAGGTCTTCAAAAATGATATTGAGGTTTGTAATATCATTTTTTTCTAAACTGAATAGTTTGCGCGAGAGACACTTCCAAAGTGTAACTTCTAAAATAAGAGAATGATAAAACAAAAAAAAAATATATGATGTACATTACCATGCAAAATTCCACCGAAAATTGGTTTGAACGAGATCTAGTGAGTAGTTTTTTTTAATACGTCATAAATCGTAAACCGCAATTTACCTTTCATTCAATCAACTCAAATATTTAAAATAAAAATATTTTTAATAATTTAAATACGCTTATACAGCAGGCGTTCCATCCGAGCCTTTTTGTTACAAGACCCAGATCTTCATCAGTAGGGAATATCTCCACAGCCATCAATCCAACAAATATAACACCTCCTGTGACAGTGGAAAGAAAAGCTGAAGACTGTGGAAAGAATAAAGGGCAATTCCCTCTCTCTTGGCAAAGAATACCAACTGAGCGAAATCCAAAAAGAAAGAAAGTGTCAAATAGCCCACCAACTAGTAAAATAGATCTCACAAATAATAGTGTCCCTACCTCAAATCGCTTCAGTGGCCTACCTATTGACTTTACAGATGAACCAATAAACGAAAATCACAAAAAGGTCATCAAACCACCTCCTATTATTCTCTACGGAATAGAAGATGTTTCAAAACTAACAGAACTACTAAATAGTACCATTGCAAGTGATAGCTACACTTACAAAGTCATTAATAGAAACCAACTTAGAATTGCTACCCAGTCCACTGAAGTTTACAAAAACATAATTGAACTGATGCGTAAAAATAGTCTCATTGGCCATACTTTCACTCAGAAACAGAATAGATGCTACAGAATAGTGGTTAAAAACCTTCATTACACCACACCAATCGAGGCCATTATTGAAGAAATTGAAAAATCAGGCAACAAAGTCAGGGGTGAAGTGATTTACGCAAGGTCTAGAAAAAATAAAACGCCGTTAAATATGTTCTTTGTGAACCCAGCGTAAACAATGCCAAGGTGAAAGACATCGAATTCATATTTAACACTAGAGTTAAGATAGAGGATCCTAAAAAAACAAATGAGATCCCGCAATGTACTAGATGTCAACAATATGGGCACACGAAAAACAATTGCATGCGTCCATTTAGGTGTGTCAAATGTGCTCAAGGACACCGAACCACTGATTGTCCAAAAAAGGACAGAAACACACCGGTCACTTGCACTCTCTGTCTTGGATATCACCCTGCCAACTACAAGGGATGTCAAGTGTACAAAGAAATTCGAGCAAGGAAAATGGGTACAAAAAAAACAGACACCAATTTTAAGGAAATTGGCAGAGCAAGTACCAGAATGCCTTTTTGTCCTGAAGATTTTCCACCATTTAAGCCCAAAAATACATATGCTAGACAACAATCAACAGCGAATAAAGAAAATAACGAACGACAGGGTCCCCACATGTCTGATGCGGATACTGGGAAAAAAGAACACAGAGCACACAAGCTCAGCCAACAAATTTGTTAGAACAAATAATACTTAAACAATCTGAAAAGATAGACATTCTCTTTCTCATACAACAATTAGGTACCCTTATGGGACACTCCTAACGACCTTAATAGCCCAATATAATCAGAGAAATCCATAAGAATTGCCACCTGGAATATAAATGGATTATCTCCGAACAAAAATGAAGTTGAAGCCTTTATTCATTGTAACAAAATAGATATCCTGTTATTAGGTATCGGAAACTCACATGACGGACGAAAGAACAGTCAAATTTAAAGAATATAATGCATATTATACCAATCATCCAGATGGAACATCACATGCTGGAGCGGCCGTAATAATAAAAAAAAATATTAAATAACATGTGCTTCCCGACTTTAGACATGAATATCTACAAGCTTCTATAATATCTATAGATGACTGGCAAGGAACCTTAAATGTCGCTGCCGTGTATTGTCCTCCCCGACATAGGATCTCAGAAACCATGTTTATTGAGTTCTTCCAAACACTTGGCACAAAATATATAGCTGGTGGCGACTGGAACGCAAAAAACACCACATGGGGTTCAAGATTGACTACCACTAGAGGGAGAGAACTTAAAAAGGCAGTTGATGTTAATCAACTTAATGTGTTTTCTACTGGAGAACCAACCCATTGGCCAACTGATCGAAACAAAAACCCGGACCTTATTGACTTCTTTATTAGTAAAGGTCTCTCGGGAATATACACTCGAGTCGAATCTTGTCTAGATGGATCATCCGAGCACACACCAGTCATATGCATTTTAAGTACCACAGTTATCTTGAAGGAACCACTAGAGACCCTGTACAATAAGAAGACAGATTGGGAAGCCTTTCGGGACTACATAGAGGACAAAACAAATCTGCGTATGTCTCTTAAAACGGATGAAGAAATTGAAAATGCTGTCCGGTATACAACCAACCTTATCCAAGAGGCTGCATGGTTATCTACTCCATTTATGGAATCCGCACCACAAACTCGAGACTATACTCTAGCAATTCGAAATAAGATAGCTGAAAAGAGAAGCCTTAGAAGAAAGTGGCACACTAGCAGAAACGAACATGACAAACGACTTCTCAACAAAGCGCAAAAAGAACTAAAATTTATGCTAGATGAAAATGAAAACGCAACCCTACAAGATCGTCTAAAAACATTGTCCCCCCACAAGGCTGAAGATTACTCCTTATATAAAATTACTAGAACTTTTAGGAGTTCAAAGGAACATGTGCCACCACTAAGGAAAACTGACGGTAACTGGGCTAGGAACCCTTCAGATAAGGCGGAATTATTTTCGCAATATCTTCAAGGCGTATTTAAGCCGAACGAGCCAGATCCTTTGTATCCAGAAGACGAGATTGATACCGTTCTTAATAGTGAACTACAAATGTCGCTTCCGATACGACCAGTGAAAACGCCAAGAGAAGTTCGTAGATATATCAAAAACTTAAAGCCAAAAAAGGCGCCTGGATATGACCTTATAACAGCTGAGGTTTTAAAAGAATTGCCAAAGAAAGGTATTGGTACCGATTCACAAATGTCACATCTCTAAACTAAACTAAATTTTAAACTCGCTTATTTGGTTTCTCTATCTCCTTATGCTATTCTGTATATGCCTCCATCTAAATTTAAAATCACTAAAACTCTCTCTAAAGCTGAAGTCTAAGTTGAATTGCGAGTGTTACCATATACAGAAACAAAAATTGCACAATTTGTCTTTGTTTTTTGCACAATAATCGTAATAATAATTTTTGCGACTAAAATCGAATTAAATGACTTTTTTTATGAATAAAATTTATTTTATATTAATAAATTTGATGTTCCTTGCACCAACAACGTAATAAACTGCCAAAAAGAGACATTTTGGCAATGCTACTTAAGCAGATTCCTAGTTCTATGATGCTACAACATACTACCTCTATGTTAATTCATCTGTGGCTATCAGTTGTCACTTGTCGATCGTGGACCGTTGTCTTTGGTACTTATGTTGTTTACTTGTCTCTGTTGTTTGTTTTCATATCCTAGTTTCATTTCCATTTTCGAGTTTCCAAATATTAGCGAGCACAAAAATCTTTGAATAAAGCCAGTAAAAGAGAGAATTAAAAGCAAATATGTCTTCTAGTAGTAAAATTCCATCCTAAAAATTAAGTTAAAACCTATGGACAAAGAGCGTAGAACAACAAGTCTCCGACGTCCTCGCTTACCCTGTGAATAAATTGGTGGCAAGCCTATGAAAGTAAAAGGCTATTAAAGGAAGCAATTGGTACTGCATCGGAAATTATCGCTGCTGCAACGACAGACATCTAGGGAGTTGGATAACCGGCGTTCGCATATCTTCCGTTCCGTTTCCGAAATAAAACGTGAAGTCCAGTGTTTGTGAACCATGTACCTACCGTATAATATCCTAATTGATGCCTGAATCTCTTCAAGTCTAGGACACTCGGATTAATTGTCGCGAACATAAAAGTAGATTTACTGAAATAGAGTAACTAACCTAACCTACAATAAGCGCGAATCTGTCTCTTTTAGCATCTAGTGTCTCAAATACAGTTTAAGAACCTTTTATCAGTGCAAGACTTATTGATAATAAACAACCTGTGTGGCTTACAATCATATTAGTTTTATTTGAACCGTTAATAGGTACAATAAACCCTGCATAACCTATCTGATCAGGTTGCACAGAGAATGTACAACGAAGTGCTTGAAGTCAAGTCTACCTAGACCCCAGGCACTGTTACAATAATTATAAATAACTAGCTGAAGCCCGCGACTATGTCCACATGGATTGAGGTTTTTGGTTCCTGCTGCAAGAACTCCTTAATTTTCCGGGATATAAAGTAGCCTATGTGTTATTGCAGACTATAATCTATCTCTGTGCTAAATTTCACCCAAATCTGTTCAGCCGTTTGGGCGTGATTGAGTAACAAACATCCATCCATCCAAACTTTCGCATTTATAATATATTATAGTATAGATGATTTTACATGGAATAGCTATATTATAGTTGATGTTTAGGTTTTAGAAGATGTACCTTTATGTGTGAGATCTATAGAGCGAACTCTGACTTTGCTCAGACTTAAGACACAGTTAAAACGAGATACATTTATGTTACTCCCATAAATCCACCTCTTTTTAACTCTTAGTAAAGTCTGAGCCAAGTCAAAGTACACTCTATGGATCTCACATGTGTCTGTATGATTGGACCATCGAATTAACCAATTTTGATCCAATTTAGTACATAGGTAGGTAGGCTTACATCCTGGAATTATTACTTTTTATCTTGAAGCATCAGTTTCCAAGGGCTCACAAGCATCATCTTATTATACCAATATGTTGATTTGAAATGAAAGAACTATGTATACATAACATTGTTATGTATCTAATGTTAATTATGTATTGAAATTTATTCAATTTTATTTGGGTACCTTGATGAAAGAATAACACAAAAATAAAATTTTAATTAATTTTCTTTTTATTATTTAAAGTATCTATCAATAAATCCTTGTCTAATTATTCTTGCTTATGCAAGGAAATCCATATATTTTTCTCTTCTTCTTGGAGAGACAGCTATGCAAGGCCTTTGATCCAATACCACTTACAGCCAAGAACAGTAGCAGCTTCTATGCCGGGACATCCTTATTAGCCTTATTGGATAGACTATGTGAAGGCTATGTTTGTGCATTAGCGCAGGGCACTAGTAATAGATGATGTGTAAATTATGTGTTTTTGCCGTCTCAGCAGAGCCTCTCCAGCTGTTCTGGAGCTTGAGATTGAATATGTCATGTCTGTTCAACCAGAACTTGTCCGTTAGTCTTGGATTAATTTGCCCCATGAATTAATTGGTTTTCATCAGCACTATAGCTGCAAAGTACACAGAATTTTTGTATTTGGTATTGTATGGAAGGAAAGGGTTACTTGAAAACACTTCAACTTGTTTATTTTGTCAGTTCAGTGATAACATGCATATTTGACCAATGAAGCTAAGTCTCCAAGTCTACTTGAGTGAATTTGCACTTGTTATGTAGATATAACTGAAATACTATGTGTTTCCTATTGACTGCATACTTAAATATACCTACTTAATTAATATTTTTTACAATATTCTAAGTAATTTATACATAGCATTATGTTGCAGTGGGTGGGGTCCTGATTTAGGCAATCTAAATAATTTTAAAAATTACTCTTCTGTCTAACCCATACCAAAGTGGTAGATATTCCTAAACAAGTTAGGTACATCTACCACTTAGGTATAGGACTGGGTAGATATAAGTATAGCTAAGTACCTAATACAAAATAGAATCAGCTTATGTTTGTATTCTTTTATTGTATGGGTTCCAACTAATGCTAGGTATTAGACCTACCACAGAAGAACCAAACCGCATGAGCTGATTCCCTGTATGATGTCTTCTCTAGTTTCTACTACAGAGCTACAGACCATTGGGTTTGCGTACCTAAACAGTAGGAAAGCAACCCTTATAGTATAGCTATGTCTGTCACAATCTGCATTATGTTATTAACCTTAAGAGTTCTACCTAAGATTATGAATATTTCAAAATTACCTTTCTCTCGGAACAACCAGAGCTGCAACAACGTATTAGCATGCATTAGCACAGCATGGTAGTAACAGATGATGTGTAATTATGTTTCTGCAGTCTCAGCAAAGCCCTTGCAGCTGTATTGTGGAGTTTGAGATTGAATACATGTCAGTTCAAATTTTAGTCATCTTGAATTAATTAGTTTTCATCAGCACCATCTGCAAAATGCACTGAATTTTTGTATTTGTTATTCTATGGAAGGGAAAAGTTACTTGAAAAAAACTGCAACTTGTATATTTTGTCAGTTTAGTGAAAACATGCATATTTGACCGTGCGAAGCAGTCTCCAAGTCTACTTGAGAGAATTTGCACTTGTTCTTTAGATATAACTGAAAAACTATGTGCTACATACTGAAATATACCTACTAAATTAACATATTTTATAATATTATGTTGCAGTGGGTTAAAGCAACCTAAATAATTTTAAAAATTTATCTTCTGCCTAACCTTTACTAAAGTAATGTTGTATAGCTGAGTACCTAATACAAAGGAATTAGCTTATGATTTGTATTATTTTCTACTCTATGGGTTCCAACTACCTAATACCTACCACAGAAAAGGCAAACGGCATGAGCTGGCTCTCTGTATGGCGTCTTCCCTAGCTTATCTTGGTTTTCTTATGAAACTCCAGAGCTACTGACCATTGGGTGTGCGTACCTCAACGGTAGGAAAGCAACCCATATTATGGTGCAACTATGTCCGACTGGTCACAATTTGCATATTTTACTTATTATATATTATTGCATATTATTATATTTACCCTATGAATACTAGGTACTAACTCAGATTACAAAATTTACCTTTCTCTCGATAATAACCAGAGCTGCAACAACGTATTCTTCCATTTTAATAGCTGTTATAATTTTAAACACTTATAATCATAGCCTTCATTGCTGAATAAATATTTTTACAAATAAGTTTGTTGTTTTTCTTTTTTAATTTTTTTTAGTGAACATCACCTTGTCCTGTGTCATAGACCTGCTCCAGAGCCTTCCAGATCTTCCTCTCCTATGTTGTTCTGTGCCATGTAGCACAAGCCACCACTCTTAATCATCCTCCCATCTTTTCCTTTGTCTTCCTTTACACCTTTTCCCACCCCTAGGATACCACTCGGTCACTTCCTTAGTCAATTTTCCACCACTGTCTCTCATCATGACTCCAGTCCAAAGCCATTATAGCCTTCTTATATGCTCTGTTACATCCTTCACTTTGCTGCGTTTTTTTATAGTTTTTAAGTTTATTCTGTCTTTCTTTTATATGTTTATCATATAATCTCTCCATACTATTTTGACAAGTTTCTAGTTTCAGTGCGTTTGCTTTGGTAAGTGACCAAGTTTGGCATCCGTAAGTTCTACACGGATGCATGTATCAAATACTTTTTGATTTGCACTTACTGGAAGTTCTTTACTTTTCATAATTTCCTTTAAAGACCAGTAGGTATCGTTTCATGTGAATTATTCTTTGGTTAACTTCTTTAGTCATCTTCTTCAACATATTCTATTGCTTTGTTATTAACTTTTATAGTAATTTGGTCTCCATTTGTCATCAATTTAGTTTTCTCTGTATTCATAGTTAGACCTACCACAGCACTCTATTTTTCCATTTGTTGTAACATTAAACACTAAAGTCGATCCAAATGCACCTAATAATGCATAGAAATTGCACTTGAACTATCAAAAGAAATAACTTTTTGTGAAAATTCGTGTTTATTTTGCTTCTCTAGACTTAGCGGCCACCTTCCGAGGTCCTGTCTAAAATTAGAGATAATTATCTATTTTTAGTTTGACGTTTCTTAATTTTGACGTTTAGAACATCGATTAGAATAGCATTTCGCTAAATCATCGCTAAATTGAATAGTTAGAGCTGTCAGATTTAATTTTAGGTTAGACCTGTCAAATAGGTGTTTGTCAGAATAGCATACGTCTCTAAGTCTTAAGCGATTCTAACTTTAGAGAAATGCAGTCGGAATTGGCACCATTGTGCTGATTACTATTATCTTCAATGCAATATTACGATTACAGTACTTTCCCTTGCTCTGGAAAGTGTCTACTATAAACATGGTACTTAGCCTGGAAAACCTCCAGCTGAAGTATCTTCATACAGGCCTATAAGCCTTCTCCCTGTACTTTCTAAATTGTTAGAGAAAATAGTCCTCGATCGTCTCCTTCCAGTCTTAGAAACACAAAATGTAATACCAGACCACCAATTTGGTTTCCATGCCCACCATGGAACAACTGAACAAATTCACCGAGTTGCACACACAGTCCGCCAAGCCCTAGAAAGGAAAGAATATTGCTCAGCTGTATTCTTAGATATCCAGCAAGCCTTTGACCGTGTTTGGCACAAAGGTCTACTTTACAAAATGAAAGTATGTTTACCAAACACCTTGTATATGCTTATGAGGTCCTATCTGTCTCAACGGCTATTTCAAGTCAAGTGTGATGTCTGCCTTCTGTAGCATAGAAGCGGGAGTACCACAGGGATCTGTACTGGGCCCTATCTTTTATACAGTCTACACTGCTGACTTACCCATGTCAGAGGATGTAATCACAGCAACTTATGCCGATGACACTGCTGTACTTGCTCGTAGCAAAGACGCCAACATTGCATCGCTTAAAATACAAGAACATCTCAACAAAATAAGTTTTTGGCTGAAAAAATGGAGAGTAAGAGCTAGTGCAGCGAAATCCAACCATATATCCTTCACATTGAAAAAAGAAGATTGCCCACCTGTTAAACTAGACGAGACTATCTTACCTCAGCAAACAACAGTTAACCCTAGAGTGGGCGCGCCTCCCCGCGTAACGTCAGTGGGCGCGTGTGGAGCATTTTGCCGCTCCTCATCATTGACTATTTTAAGTAGAAATACTGCATTTGATTTTACAAATTATTGTCAGAATCTAAATAAAACACAAATAGGTAATCAAAAATCAACATATTTATTAACTTATATTTTAAGAACTTTGGTTAATTGAGGTTTAAGCAACAAGTTACATTTTAATTGACTTTTTTGACTTCTTCTTAACAATCTTACGAAAAACTGATAAATATATATAAAAAATAACAAACTTATAAATTATCTTCATCTACTGGATATTCTTGAGCAAAACAGTCTGCACATAAGTATGTGCAATGTTCATTGCACAGTAATTTAGAGCATCTGTAACACCCTTTTTTCGTGCGTCTATTCGAGATTGAGGCTGATGACATATTGTGATAGCTGATGGTGAATGGCTTTTCTCTGAAATATATGTCGATAGGCGCCGAGTAGTTAGTACTTCAGACGGCATATTAGTTGAAGAAAGTTCTTCCTTTTCAGTATCATCATCGACTGCCAACTGTTCTGTGTCCGTGGCATGCTCACTGTGTTCACTAGGTCGGTCACTTTCAGACACATTCTCTTCTAAAAACTGTGCACTAACATCTTAAAAATTGGACTCTTCCTCTAACCAAGATTTTTTTAAGGAAATAAATAATAAAATATAAAGTGAATTTCAATGTAACAAAAAAATATTTGACACAATTTTAACTTACATGAGTGGGCGCGCGCTGAGCAAAATGCCGCCTCGCGACGACTGATGGTGACAAGAACCTCTTCTAGCGGCTCCCCGCACACTGATTGCATCCCTCCTTTCAGCACGGGTGGTGGACAATACTGGGGGCAGCTACTCAAAAGCGCATTCTCCGAGAACAACTATTTTACGAATTATTAACGTTTTTTTGACGAGGGCGGCAAAATGCTCATAGCGCGCCCACTCTAGGGTTAAATACCTAGGTATAAATCTGGATAGGAGATTGACCTGGAGAGATCACATTAAGGCAAAACGAGATCAGGCCAACTGGAAATTTCGTGAACTGTACTGGTTGATAGGCAGACAGTCCTCATTAAGCTTTGAAAATAAGGTCCTCATATACAAAAGCATCATTAAACCGGTGTGGACGTATGGCATCCAGCTCTGGGGTTCAGTAAGCCACTCAAATATAGAAATACTCCAGCGTTTTCAAAACAATGTTTTAAAGGTCATAAGCAATGCACCCTGGTTCATCAAAAATTCAGAAGTGCACGAATATACTGAAATCCCCACAGTGAGAGAGGAAATAGAAAAGTCACTCGTGGCCTATCAACAGAGACTTCAGTGTCATAAAAATTACTTAGCAGTGCAGCTTATGGATGTTAATGAAAACATGTACCGACTTAAAAGGGCAAGATTGGCCAGCATATAGAGTACAACTAATAACAATTCATTGTACTGACACCTTTGAAGGGATGTTACATCATTGGATGTGCAAGCCTTAACTTCCAACTATATAAAGACCACAAATCTGCTTATAGTCCTGGAACTTATTGCAGATGGGCAAAAGCGGGAGAAAAAAAAAAAAAATTATAACTTACTACAGGTTTGTACGGAACCCTCGGTGCGCGAGTCCGACTCGCACTTGGCCGGTTTTTTTTTATTTGTCCTAAGCTCAATAAAGTGTGCAGGGAAAATAGGTATTCCAAATCCCTAAACATCTGTCTAATACCCAATATATACCCATAATGTATTTTTTTTTAATTTCATTTTAATCTGTCTAGTGATAACTGATTATTTATAATGATTATAGTAAATTATCGTAACATTACACAGAGTAAAGAAACCGGTGAAGAAAGCTAAGGATGGTGAAGACAAGGAGGAGGGTGAAGAGGAGAACGAGGAAGAGGAAGGAGAGGAGGAGGAGCCCAAGCCCAAACGCAAGAAAGAGGTAAATTGGTATCCTGACTTTTTAAATCTTATTTACATGCTAGCTGATGCCCGTGACTTCTTCTGTGTGAAAAAAGTTTCTTCAATTCCCACAGGAACTCCTTCATTTTTAGGTATAAAAAGTATCCTATGTCACTCTTCAGGTCCCCAACTATACATACCCATGCAAATTCACGTCGATCCATTGCTCTGTTGTGGCCTGATTGATTGAGTGGTTTGCGTGGTATACGTTATTATTTATTCCCACTGGCACTCCTTAATTTTCCAGGATAAAAAGTAGCCTATGTCACTCTTCAGGTCCTACACTTTGACCATGCAAAAAAATTATCTTGATATGAAGATACCAATATTAAAATCGGACTGGAAAATGGAATCTAGAAGGGCATTCCATTTCCAGCAGTTTTAATTAAAACAGTGGAATTTCGACTGTGTATGTATGCAGATCCTGAGATTGCCGCATGTACAATAGTACATAGGATGTGTAGTAGTCTATTTTATGAAGATGCTTTAAAGGATAAAAATATACATTTCTGAGTGTATTAATCTGAATATTATTGTTTGCAGCCAGAAACAGAACCACCGGTACCACTGCCGGAGGGCAACGGGCAACCTCTGGGACACATCAACAACATTGAGGTCTCGTTATCACGGTTCAAGACACAAGACCAGAAACTATTGCATCAGTATTTATATGGGGTAAGTTAATTTTTGTTCAAAGTTAAAACATCATTTGACCGTACACCATTGGCAACCATTGGTACTTTCTGAAGCTTAATTAACCTCTTGGGGTCGACGATATTCAAGTAGTGGCAGGTGGCACATGGTCCCGAACGGCTAGAGACAGAGGCCTTTGCCAATAGGCAAGCGGACAAGGTTGTCGAGGCAGTGCAGGATAGTAATAGTTAAGATTAAGAAATGTAAAATGTCTGAATAAAGGCTGTATTTATTTATTTACTAGATGATACCCGCGACTTCGTCCGCGTGGATTAAGATTTTTTGATTCCCGCGGGAACTCGTTGATTTTCCGGGATAAAAAGTAGCCTATGTCCTTCCCCGGGATAAAAATCCCCATACCAAATTTCATCAAAATCAGTTGAACAGATGGGCCGTGAAAGCGTAGCAAACAGACAGACAGACACACTTTCGCATTTATAATATTAGTATGGATTTATCTGTTGTGCTAGAATGGTGGGTAAAAATGTGTCTTTTTTATTTCCGTGTCTATCTATAAACTTCAAACCTAACAAAAAGTGACATCACAAAATGTAACAGAACACTGACGTACCTGCGCGGCAGCGTCTTTCATTTTCTATAGCGTCGCTTCGCTTCTGTCGCTCACCTAGGACAACTGGTGTTACTCTACGGCGTCGAATCGTGTATCGTCGCTCTGGCGCTCACAAACAACAAAAACCGGGCAAGTGCGAGTCGGACTCGCGCACGAAGGGTTCCGTACCATTATTAATAAATAATTACCTTTGTTAATGAACCGCATGACTAACTTTGTTTGTAGAGGTTTATTGTTAATATCAAAAAACTATGCTAGTTAGAGCATTGGCTATAGTTTTCCTGTAAAATATACGTAAATTCCTATTGACCATAATTATTTCAAATTTTTCGATTGGTAAACTCCGGAGATAAGGGGGGGGGGGGGGGGGACGGTATTTTTTAGACATTTTCCCCGATAAATCAAAAACTATCATAACTAAAAATAATTAAAAATCTGTTTTAGAATGTACAAAGTAAACCCTTTCATATGATACCCCACACAGTACAGTTATCTCATTCAACGCTCAGATTTTCCCCCCTTTTTAAATAAGAACAAAAATAATTTCCAATTTTTTTTAATTCCAGTGTCTTTGGGCCACTCCATTTTACCATTTTGGTACGGAACCCTAAAAACGACGCGACGGGACGCATCGCGCAATGTGATGCGACGCCATAGAAAATGACAAACTTGTCTGGCCATATGTAGGGTCAGCTAGTGTTTTATACTGTCGCGTCGCAACGTATCCCGTCGCGGTGTCGCGTTTGTCGCTCACGTAGGACAACGGGTTAAAGTATTTATGAGGTCTTACCTTATAGTTTTAATGTATTTCAAATCAAATCAAATGTTTTTTTATTCAAATAAACTTTTATAAGTACTTTTGAATCGTCAAGTGAATCTACCACTGGTTCGGAATGGCATTCCTACTGAGAAGAACCAGCAAGAAACTCGGTGGTTGCTCTTTTTAAATAATTCATTTACAATAATTATTATATCAATGAGTACAATATGTAACCGCTGTCCTTAGCGTTGCTGGAGCGTTCAAATCCATGCTCCTCTATCATTGACATAATCTTCAACAGTATAATAAGCTTTTTTTAGGAGCATACTTTTAGGATTTCTTAAATTTGTGTATAGGCAAGTTTAAAATAGGTTGTGGTACTTTGTTATAGAAAAGAATGCTCATTCCCACGAATGACCTTCTGACTTTTTTGAGGCGGAGCGATGGAGTGACGAGCCTATTACGGCCTCTAGTTTGCCTATCGTGCAAATCGCATTTTTTTTGTAATTATAGATGTGCTGTTTTACAAAAATTATATTACTGTAAATATATTGCGAGGCGACACTAAGAATACAAATTTCTTTAAATTTCTCTCTAAGGAAATCACACGGTTTTAAATTATAAATCGCACGTATTGCCCTTTTTTGTAATACAAAAAATTTTTGAATATCTGCCGCTTTACGCCACAGTAAGATTCCGTAAGACATAATGCTATGAAAATAAGCAAAATATACAATCCTGGCAGTTTCGATGTCGGTTAACTGTCGAATTTTTCTGACAGCGTAAGCAGCAGAACTAAGCTTGCCAGCAAGTGTTGATATATGGGTGTCCCGCCCCACTGAAGCTTTGCATCTAAGGTCACCCCCAGGAACACAGTAGTATCTTCTACTCTCAACATATCATTATTTACCATTAGTCTTATATCACTTGTGGATCTGGCATTCGGCAAAGCGAACTCAACACGTTTAGTTTTTTTTTGTATTTAAAAGTAGATTGTTTACCGTAAACCAGTTAGTGACTGGAGAAATTGCAGTATTTACGTCGTCAAAGTTGTCCTTATGTCTATCGACTTTAAAAATCAAGGACGTATCATCTGCAAATAGTACAATATCGCAAGTATTACGGACAAAATATGGCAAATCATTGATGTACACCAGAAACATTAAGGGACCCAAAATGGAGCCTTGAGGAACACCCATTAGTGAGGCTGATCCGGATGACTTCACGTCGTTGATACATACTGTCCGAATGCGATTACTGAGGTAGGATGCAATGAGGCCAAGCGCAGTGTATTTTACTCCATAGTAGCTCAACTTAACTAAAAGCGTCTCGTGCTCAACGCAATCGAATGCCTTGGACAAATCACAGAAAATACCAATAGCATTCTGTGATTTCTCCCACGCATCGAATATATGTTTTAACAGCATTGCGCCCGCATCAATTGTTGATCGACCTTTAGTAAAACCATACTGCTCAGAGTGAAGAAGTTCATTAGAATTAAAGTGCTGGAGCAGTTGGTTGAGCATAATTTTTTCAATTAACTTGCTGAGTGTGGGCAAAATTGAAATTGGTCTGTAATTATTTGGATCGCTCTTGCTACCCGATTTAAAAAGTGGAATCAGTTTACTACATTTCATAAGGTCTGGAAAAGATCCTGAATCTACAGACTCATTAAAAACTAGAGCAAGATAAGGTGCAATAACATCAATAACATTGCCGATTATTTTTACGGATATCCCCCATAAGTCTCCGGTTTTTTTAAGTTGCAAAGATTTAAATACTTTAATAATATCATATGGGGTCACATGTCTAAACTTAAACAGCACACTGCACTCGGTGACATTATCCTTGAGAAGTTTATGGGCTTCTGTTGGCGAGGAGTTAAGGAAACTAAGTGGTGACTGGAATATTTCGGAAAAAGTTCTCAAATGTATTCGCGATTTCCGTTTTGCAGTCAACGATACGGTCGTTAATTTTTAGCTCTAGTTTATTGTCGTCCACTTTATGTTTCCCAATTTCATCCGTGATTATTTCCCAAACTGCTTTAATTTTGTTATCTGAATTAATAATTTTGTCATAGCAACTATGCTTGGGTCGCAACATCAAACGGAATATAAAGAAGTTCAAAGGCTACGAGTGGGCCATCGGCTCAGCGGAGTACAAAGCCAAGCTTGAGGAGACCTCCAAGATGGAACTCAAGCAATTGCGCACCATGTGTGAAATGCTTGACTTAGACAAGAAAGGTATTATAAAATATATATAAATAAACACGAAATATTGAAATGAACACAAACAATAAAGTGAAAAGTTTGCGGAAAGTGCCCAGGGATAAAAGCCCCAGGCCCCAACCACACAAGTAGATAGGATCACCGCTTTGGTATATTGCTTTTCGGCCTTTTGACTTAGATCCTTTGATCTAAGTCAAAAGGTAGTAAATTTTGTTCTTTTCAGCTTAAAAACCAACAAACACATTCATTGGAATTTGTTGTTCAGGTGGCCCTAACGACTTGGCAACTAGGATAGTAGATTTCCTTCAGCATCCGGTTGTAAACCCTCCTCACTCGCGCGGAGTGGCGAGGCCGCCTCCCGCCGCCACGGTCAAGATACAAAACCGAGGTGACTATACAGCATGAACACAAACACACACACACGCACATCAGGAGAGATTGCTATCTTGTATAACAAAAAACATCTAGGCAAAACTTACCCTCTGAATGTCATGAGGATGTCAACAATCCCATACAAATACATACATACCCAGATGCCAAGATATGTAGTTGCTAAATGATAATTTTGACCAACAGGGTATTCAGACGAGGAATATGAAACTGATCCAGACAGCAAAGTCAAAGGGACCACTTCGCCAAAGGATGGATCAGAAGACTCTGATGTAAGTTGTCATTATACAGATAAACTTTACATTTCCAAAACACATGCCATATCTCTGCCTCCCTTGGCATCAACTTGATGACATTAGCACATTGTGGTCATAGCAGTTGTTTTTAGGGTTCCGTACCCAAAGGGTAAAAACGGGACCCTATTACTAAGACTCCGCTGTCTGTCTGTCTGTCTGTCTGTCTGTCTGTCTGTCTGTCTGTCTGTCTGTCTGTCTGTCTGTCTGTCTGTCTGTCTCCAGGCTGTATCTCATAGACCGTGATAGCTAGAAAGCTGAAATTTTCACAAATGATGTATTTCCGTTGCCGCTATAACAACAAATACTAAAAATTAAAAAAATATATATATTAAGGGGGGTCCCCATACAATAAACGTGTTTTTTTCGTATTTTTTTGCTCAATATTAAAAACGGTAACAGGTAGACGGTTCAAATTTTCACAGAATATTAACTTGTATATTACCTTTCAAAATAAATAATTAAATATCAATAAAGTAAATATTAAAGGGGGGCTCCCATACAACAAACGTAATTTTTTGATATTAACAGTAAACCTCTACAAACAAAGTTAGTTTTGCGGTTCATTAACAAAGGTAATTATACCTACTTCTTGAGTACGGAACCCTCGGTGCGCGAGTCCGACTCGCACTTGGCCGGTTTTTATTGTTTGATTTTATTGAGTTCAATATATATAGTCAGCAGATATACAGATAAGGTTGTGTTAAGTTCATAATTGACGGTAAGTAATTGGACTTAGTCACGATATACAGCCAAAATTTGATAGTGGATGTTTAATCTGTTAGCTAAATATTGGTGTGATGCCAACCCACGGAAACTCGTAATCAGTACATTTGACCTTTGACCATGAGTGCGCCATGGGACAATTATGGTCTAAATCAGGGATTCCCAAAGTGGTTGATTTCGGTTTCCCAGGGGTCGACGTAAACGAAAACTGACTTTGGGGGTCGACGAGGTCTAAAAATCGACCCCTATTAATTAACACAAATTCTTATTTGAAACTTTCATGATTTTACAAGATGAAAAATTATCCATCACACTAATATTTTCCTTACTTTGCGATTTTAATGGTTTTTTTTTTTTTCAAAAAATTAACCTATTGAAAATTACCTACTTATTTATTTTACGTAATTTGTATTAATAAGTAATTATTTTGATATTTACTGAATTTTGTCTGTTTATTTTGTTAAATTTTGATGAAAAAATGATGTCAAGTTTACTAACCTTAAACAAACTTGAAGATTTTAAATTGGTAAGTATTTTGTATCAATAGCAATAAAACAAGAGATAGGATTTTTAAAGTAATTTGGCAATGGGGCCCAAAAAGTTTGGGAATCCCTAGTCTAAATAAATTCATTTGGACCATAATTGGGAAAAAGGTTTGGCGTTCATCTATTTCACTTTAGTTGTTTCTTACCGTCAATGCCGAGCTTTATGATACAGATATTTATATTCGCCGTATAAATCATTCGCTGTATGTAGGGTTCATTCAACCCGAGCGGGTCGGAGGCGGACTCGGACTTCGACCCCGAGGGCGGCGAGGGCGCGAGCGGCGCGGGCCGCAAGCGCAAGAGCACCGGCCGCCGCCGCTCCAGCGCCAAGCCTGGCAAGCGCGGCCGCAAGAGCAAGGGGAAGAAGGGCAAGGTATGCCGCTAAACGCGTAGGCAACTTTTTAAGCGGTTCTTTCAAGAAATTCTTATCATTTATTCTTAAATCAAAATTGGTACACTTTTTGAACCTCAATCTCCATATAATATAAAAAGCAATACCTGTTCGTTCGTCTCGCTAGAACTCTGGAAAGGCTGGGCCGATTAAGCTGATTTTGGTTTAGAAATGTTTGTCGTAGTCCGGGGAAGTTTTTAAACGGTGAAAAAATATGGAAAAATTGCGAGGAAGATAGAGCTGGACAACGTCTGCCAGGCCCACTAGTTCTTATTATTTATTAAATCACAATTGGTACACTTTTTGAACGTCAATAAAATATAAAAAGGTCATAATTAATAATGGTATTTTAAAACTAAAGCTAGGAGGTTTCCAAATGCACCCTGGTCTGAAAACAGCCCACAAAAACTCAACCAGGTTTTTAGGGTTCCGTAGTCAACAAGGAACCCTTATAGTTTTGACATGTCCGTCCGTCAGTCCGTTCGCGGCTCAGCTCAGAGACTGTTAGTACTAGAAAACTGTAATTTGGCATAGATCATATTAATCACGCCAAAAATGTGGTAAATATAGAAAAAAAAACATGCAACACTAGACGATGCCTGCGATTTCGTCCGCGTGGTTTAAGGCTTTTTGATTCTCGCAGGAACTCATGTCCTTCCCCGGAATACAACTTACCCCTGTACCAAATTTCATCAAAATCGGTTGAACACTTTCGCATTTATAATATTAAGTATGGATTTTATAATATTTATGTAGTCAGTTTTCACAAAATCGATTTTCCTGCAGCAGGTGGTTACCAATGGGCACGACCGAAAAGCAAATTCTGAGAGTGAAGATGAAAGCGAGGCTGGAGAGTCTGGTAGCGATGCGGAAGAATCCGATGTGAGTATAACGATGAAATATTTTTCAGATTGGAGAAAGATAACATGCCCAAGCCATCAAAACAAAATTGCTAACTTTTTGCCTTCTATTGTCGTTTTAGAATGCCAGAATGCTGTCTGAACGACTGAGCAAATTGAAAAAGGATGGCGTTATACATCTGTATTGTTTGTATAGGAGCCGGAGTCCAAACGCGGACGGCCGGTAGCCGCGCCGGTGACCCTGGCCACGGCCACGCCGCCAGGTAACTGATCCTTATTGCATTTTTAGGCCAATCTCTGCAGTTTGTCAATCGTGAATAAAGATCGTGATCAATCAATCAACGTTAATTTATTCAATTTAGGTAGGTTAAGTACACATAGACGTCCAATAATTGTATAAGACATGGAAGCACTGATTTTGAGAAATTCAAACCAAGTATTTGGTATCAGGGCTGATCAGCTTAGTTCTTTGATATTTTATTGAATGAGTCATAATCATCAAATCAATCAAATCAAATATCAAATATAAATATTATAAATGCGAAAGTTTGGATGGATGTCTGGATGGATGTATGGATGTATGGATGTTTGTTACTCAATCACGCGCCAACGGCTGAACGGATTAGGCTGAAATTTGGCACAGGGATAGATTATAGTCTGGAATAGCACATAGGCTACCCCGGTTTTTATCCCGGAAAATTAAGGAGTTCCCGCGGGAACCAAAATACCTCAAATCGATGTTTGTTACTCAATCACGCCAGAACGGCTGAACGGATCTGGATGAAATTTGGCACAGAGATAGATTATAGTCTCGAATAGCACATAGGCTACTTTTTATCCCGGAAAATTGAAGAGTTCCCGCGGGAATCAAACAAATGTATCTGTTCAACTGATTTTGATAAAATTTGGCACAGGGATAGGTTGTATCCCGGGGAAGGACGTAGGCTACTTTTTATCCCGGAAAACTAAGGAGTTCCCGCGGGAACCAAAAAACCTCAAACCACGCGGACGTAGTCGCGGGCATTAGCTAGTATTATATTTAAAGTTAACATTAGCATTAGCAGCTTGCAGTCATGCCTTGAAAAATTACACACTATTTTATTATGTGCTTTAAAGACATCGTGTATTAATTTAAAATACGATATTTTATTGTTATTAGCCAAAGAGAAGACTCCAGCTAAACTCGCAGGCAGACTAGCTAATTGCAAAATGGCTTCGACCGAGGAGTTCGGAGAAGGCAGCGAGGAGGAGGGAGATGAGGAGGAGGATGGGATTAAGGAGGAAAAAGGGAGTGAGGAGGAGGATGAGGAGGAAGGGAGTGAGGAGAGCGAGGAGGAGTCAGACACACCCGAGTATATGAAAGTCATGCGGCGGCCCACGGTGAGTTACTTATTTACTTTCTTAGTCTAGAAAGATAATTCCTCTAGAACTATGTAATTATTTCTCATTATTTCACACATTGTTTTATTTTTTATTCATAAGGTTCGCTATTATTTTTAACTAGCTGATGCCCGCGACTTCGTCTGCGTGGAATAAGTTTTTTAGATTCCCGCGGGAACTCCTTAATTTTCCGGGATAAAAAGTAGCCTATGTCACTCTCCAGGGCCACAACTATACCCATGCCACAGAATAATAACTAGTACTAGGTACAGAAGCTTTACTTCGCAATGGTTTTCAAAGAAATATGTACTCAATCTGATAAACAATATGATTTAATTTAGCTCGCGTTCCAGTCGAGCACGTGTTCATTTACATACCTACCAATTTTTTTTTGAGGGCCTTAATTCACTGGACTACGGTTCATAATAAGTTATACGTGGTTATAAGTATTGAAAGAGCCGCGGACTAGGGTTGCTTACTTCGAGAAACTACTTACGCCATCTAGCGCACAGCACGAGCGTTTACTTCTACTTGTAGAGGGCAACGCGCAGCAGGCAGCGCCGAGTACGTTCATGTAGTCTAAGATAGCTGCATAATTGTATATGCTATACGATTATTGCCAAAGATTTAATTTAATGAAGTAATAAAATAAAACATATTTTGTTCATTATACTTGAATAGACAAAAGAATAATAGAAGTTATGTATGTGTAAAAATAACTGGAATTTTTTTGTTTCGGACGAAACAATAATTGTATCATTGTTACCGCACTAATAAATTCGTTCGTAGGTAAATGAATAGGTACCACGAATGAAATGAAACTCGAATGAAACGACTATAATGTCTTTTTATTGTACTTTTAAATACTTTTTCACACCACTCGCTCAACAACGCCTTATTACATGGCCTTTTATCTAAGGTTAAAGTAAGACATTAAATCCCTAGGGTTATAATGTTGTACTGAAATCCATTATTCCCTAGGGTTATAATGTGATTTGAATTTAGAATCATCGCGCATCTGAAGCAAGATCTGAAGGAAATTCTATTCATTCCAAAGAGGTTTTATTCATAATTCTTATTGCTATCTATATCCATAAAGTCTAATTTCGGTAAACAGAATGTGTTCTCAGCAGGCGCGGCCAACTCGATTTTCGAAAACCGAAGCCGTGGCCCACTAGATTCGCACTGACGATATTTGTTTGTCAAATTAAGTAGGCCACGCCAGCTGAAAGAAGTGGTTGTATCGCGAGGTGTGAAAAGTAGAGTATTCACCGTAGGGGTAATGCTGTATTAATCTTGGGCGACTACGGTTCATAATAAGTTATACGTGGTTATAAGTATTGAAAGAGCCGCGGACTAGGGTTGCTTACTTCGAGAAACTACTTACGCCATCTAGCGCACAGCACGAGCGTTTACTTCTACTTGTAGAGGGCAACGCGCAGCAGGCAGCGCCGAGTACGTTCATGTAGTCTAAGATAGCTGCATAATTGTATATGCTATACGATTATTGCCAAAGATTTAATTTAATGAAGTAATAAAATAAAACATATTTTGTTCATTATACTTGAATAGACAAAAGAATAATAGAAGTTATGTATGTGTAAAAATAACTGGAATTTTTTTGTTTCGGACGAAACAATAATTGTATCATTGTTACCGCACTAATAAATTCGTTCGTAGGTAAATGAATAGGTACCACGAATGAAATGAAACTCGAATGAAACGACTATAATGTCTTTTTATTGTACTTTTAAATACTTTTTCACACCACTCGCTCAACAACGCCTTATTACATGGCCTTTTATCTAAGGTTAAAGTAAGACATTAAATCCCTAGGGTTATAATGTTGTACTGAAATCCATTATTCCCTAGGGTTATAATGTGATTTGAATTTAGAATCATCGCGCATCTGAAGCAAGATCTGAAGGAAATTCTATTCATTCCAAAGAGGTTTTATTCATAATTCTTATTGCTATCTATATCCATAAAGTCTAATTTCGGTAAACAGAATGTGTTCTCAGCAGGCGCGGCCAACTCGATTTTCGAAAACCGAAGCCGTGGCCCACTAGATTCGCACTGACGATATTTGTTTGTCAAATTAAGTAGGCCACGCCAGCTGAAAGAAGTGGTTGTATCGCGAGGTGTGAAAAGTAGAGTATTCACCGTAGGGGTAATGCTGTATTAATCTTGGGCGCCCCTAATTCCCGCGCTACTCTCAGGATTCTAGATGCAACACCCTCGCTACGCTCGGGAGTTACTCTAAAATCCCTCGTTCCGCTTGGGATTTATCCCGGCGCCCGTGACATAATACATCGCATTACCCCCGTGGTGAATAATCTACTATTAGGGTATTGGAATAGTACTTTGTTCAACAAGGGGAGAAAGGGTTTGTATTTTGAATTAATTTCATTTCAAATAGGAACATAATGTAATCCAATCAAAGTAGATTTTACCTGTCAGCGTCTTTAGGCAACCAAAAAAAAGTTAAATTTCGATCTCGATCCGTATTTAAACAATTAAATACTGCACAGTATCTTTTAGCTTTTTTTCGTTTTGTGTCCATTTTGCAATTATCGAGAAAGTTGAACGTGGTCAAACAAATAGGTAGCGCGCGCGCGTCTTTTTTCGCTTGCGGCAGCCTACTAGATTGGCCCTTGCGCAATGGCTGCCGCCTGTAGGTATGTTTTTAATACCTACACGCGGAGTGACACAGGCCTGCCCATGCCAAAAATCACGTCGATCCGTTGCGGCGTGATTGAAGGACAAACCAACAAACAAACACACTTTCGCATTTATAATATTAGTATGATTATTTTTACACATACTATACCCTATAGCAGGGATGCACAGACTTATTAAGACTAGGGGCCACTCGGGCAAATTATGAACTGATGGCGGGCCGCCAGAAGTATAGGTAATTAAAGACAATAAAGAATTGATAAATATGTATTAAAATTGAAAAAGAATTTATTAATTTGAAGCGTGGCACTGCATAGTGCTTACAATCTTTTTTATATTTGGCTCAAATTTACTTGTAGCAACACGTAAAACTGCTTCCAAACTTTCATTTGCAAGGCGGTTTCGATTTTTTGTTTTATTATTATTTAGTATTGAAAAGGTTTGTTCACATATATAGGTAGAACCAAATAAGCTGGCACATTTCAGAGCGTTTATACGCAACTCTTTGTACGTATTTTTATCAATGCAGCGGTAAAAGTTCAGCAAGTCTCCTTCGTTGAATTTGTTGCGTAAATCTTGGTCGTTTTGAATGTCGATAATTTCTAACTGCATTGACTCTGGCGCATTTTCAACTGAAATCGTGAAAGGATTGCTGAATATGTCCAACAGAGGTTTCAATTTTTTAAACTCCGAAAATCTGTCTTGAAAAGATTGAATCAAAATATCTAGCTTTTCTACATAACTGAAATTAATCGCAGTTTTGTTGAATTTTTCAGCCATTTTCTTATAATTCGGAAAATGATTGTAATTTCCAGAATTCAATTGCGATCTGAAAAGTGTCAGCTTGCATTGAAAGGATGATACATGAGCGTAGAGCTGGGATATCAGTTGATTTTTGCCTTGAAGCCGTGTGTTCAAGACATTCAAATGATTTGTAATGTCAACTAAAAAAGCCAAATCACACAACCAATCAGGATTTTTAAGTTCCGGGACATCCCTTTGCTTGTCCGCCAGAAATATTCCAATTTCTTCTATTAAATTTAGAAATCGTTCCAGTGTCAATCCACGACTTAGCCACCTTACTTCTGTATAATACAGTAAATCTCCATATTCGCTTTCGATGTCATCAAGGAATTGTTTGAATTGCCTGTGATTAAGTCCTCGTGATTTTATGAAATTTACAGTCGAAACTACCACTTTCATGACATTTTGAAATTCAATTTTTTTAGAACAGAGGGCTTCTTGGTGTATAATGCAGTGAAACTGCATGAGATCTTCAGCGTTTATGTTTTTTTCTTGCAGATGCTTTTTCAGCAAAGTAACTAGCCCAGAATTGACACCAATCATCGAAGGAGCACCGTCAGTCGCAACTCCCGATAATTTTGATAAGTCCAAATTAGTTTTTGAACACTCATCCAAAAGTACATTGAGTATATCAACTCCTCTGGTTTGACCTTTCAATGAACACATTCCTAATAACTCTTCTAAGACTTCAAAATCTTGAGTAACACCTCGTATGAATATGAGAAGTTGAGCTGTGGAACTAATATCAGTGGATTCGTCGAGTGCTAATGAAAAAAATTCAATGATATTAGTTTTTTCATTTAATTGTTCCGCAATATTACCTGACAAAGACATAATTCGTCTTTGGATAGTCATACGATTCAGTTGAATTTTCTCAAACTTTTTTGCTGCTTCTGGGCACATTTTCTTAGCGGCAATTTCTATGCATTCTTTTACAAAATCCCCATCATTGAAGGGGCGACTTCGCTTTGCTATCATTCGAGAAATTTCATAACTAACTTCTGTAGCTGTTTCTGAATCTTGAATAGGTTTTGTAAACATAGCTTGCTGACCAATAAGTTCCCGTTTTAAAGACAACATTTTTTGCTTTCTTAATTCGCCTGTAAACTTGGTAAAAGTAGGATGCTGCGTTTCATAGTGCCTTTTAACATTATATTCCTTTGCAATCGCAACAGAATTTTTGCAAATTAAACAAACGACTTTGTTATGTGACCATACAAAAAAGTATTTCTCGGTCCAAATTTCTTGAAACTGCCGATTTTCATCTTTAACCTTACGTTTATTACTAGGTCCATGTTGCGTTCTAATTCTGGCTAGGATTAACACAGCACCTAAAAACAATTACAGTACCTACTTAAATTACCCATCCTTTTTTAAATTACCAAAAATAATTGATTAAATAGGTAGGGAAACACTTATTAATAACAGAGTTTTACTTACGATTTCACAACACAATTATACACCGGCTAGTCGAGTTAAAATCTACACTAGAACTATTGACACTTCACTCAAATTAAAACCGAACTGTCGGTCGCTGCGGTTAGCGTGGCTTTTATACCGCGCGTATAGAGTCGAAAACTGTCTGGAGAAATCTCGAAACCGACTCTGGAAGCTTCGTGTATCTACCTACGCGAGCAATCGGGAATTCGGGACTATTGCTATCTCGCTTGCTCTAACAATATAACCCGCGGATAACGCGCCGCCGCGCCGGCCGCGGCGCTTCCTCAAGAAAACGAATTTAACCGAGATCAGCACGAACATTACCGACCGCTGTTACCGACGCATGCACGGCGCACCGATAAGCGCACTTAAGAGCGCGCGCGCGAGATTCAAATTACTTTTCGAACATATTTTTTTTGGTTTTATTCTGGAATAGAATTCAATATTTTTCGAATGTACGAGAGTATTATTTTTGCTGTCGGCGGGCCACCAGTATTCAACCGGCGGGCCGCATGCGGCCCGCGGGCCGCGGTCTGTGCATCTCTGCCCTATAGTATGAGTCTTGGCCTCTCTTAAGATTTTCCTCCATTTAGTTCTATTTTTTAGAATGACCATCGAGTCGTAATCTCAGGTAGCCAGTCAGACTCAATTGTTTTAAAGTTCATCTTTATTTTACAACAAATAACACTTTTTTCTTCATGTCATTCATCCACAATTTGTTGCTCTCTTATATTCTTTACAAACCATAATTCCCTAGAGAGTGACGGTTCGTTTATATTCGGTTCGGTCGGTCGGTGACCTAATGCGTTGGATACATTCAGTTTAACTGAATTTGCTAACCGAATTGGCCTGCCGAATTGGCTGCATTAGGTCGCTTACCGCAAACGGCCTGTGATTGATTGCAGCCAACCAAATTACATATTACGTTGGTGAACGAAAATGGCTGAAGTCAAATACGGCCAAACCGACTTTTGCTGAGATTAGAGCGAACTTTGACTTTGCTTAGACTTAAGACATGGTTAAAACTAGACAGATTTATGTTACTCACATAAGTCCATCTCGTTTTAACTCTAAGTATGAGTCAAGTCAAAGTACGCTCTATAGATCTCAGCATTAATGTAAACGCTCCATGATGTGATGATGATTGATGATGATGCTTTCCTTGTTGCCAGGACAACGAGATAAAGAAGTATGTGAAGCAGATCCTAAAGGGCGCGAACTTGGAGCAGATAACGATGAAAAAGGTGTGCAAACAGGTGTACAGCCACTATCCAAACTTCTACCTCGGGCACAAAAAGGACTTCATCGAGGGTGTCGTCAAATCGGTGAGCAACACCTACTGAGACACACACACACACACACGCGCGCGCGTTTACACATACAAACACATAGCAAAATTATAATCGGTGACATATTTTTTTTTCAATTCTCATTGTTTTATCGGTGACATTGAATTTGTAACTTAAAATTCCATAAAATAAAATAAAATAGTTTGGTTCCATTATGCTCTGACGCCAAATTGCTTTCACTCTCGAATATTAAGTAGTCGGTGTGATTTAGAACTCAAGACTCATTGTTATAAACTGAAGAATTGTAATATATTGTTTCATTCCAGCTCATATCATCGTGAGCGCAGACGTCGGCCCAAGCATTTAGCGCAGTCACAGAAGCAAGGCCTTCTCCGTTTGGCCTTGACCAAAACGGGTGTGCGGGCCTCGAGGCGTAGCTTCCTTGCCCGGGCGTGGCGCGGGGAAGTACACTTCTCTGGTGTCGTCTTTTTAGCCTTGTCTATGGCCTGCCGTCTTGGCTTAAGGCCTCGTGGTCTTGGCTAGTGGCTTAAGGCCTCGTGGTCTTGGCTAGGTATTAGGTCCTGGGCGTTATGAGCGATAGGCGCGGGAGTGTTGTCTTGTCCGTTAAGGGTCGCGTCGTCCTCGTGGTCGCCATCGCTCGCGGGGTAGTGGACGCCCGTTCGGTGGTCTGGGGTGAGGTGTGAGTAAATTCATGAAAAAAATGGCAAAATAGCTTATAAGACCGCACATGGAACGTCGCAAAAAAAAAAAAAACATCTTCAAAGGGATCAAAAATGTATTGTAAAAATTTATGTAATTAATGGATTATAATTTTATACAAGTTCAAGGTTGTTTTTTATTCTTTTATTTTATAGTTAGTTACCTAAGTACATAATTTATTAGAATAAATAAAAAGAAGTTGAAATTTTTAAGCTAAAAATTTTACAAATCTCATTTTCTTAAGGGTAGTTATTTTTTGTGCCAGTATTGTAGCTTTGTGAAGACTGTTAGTTTGTTGCGACATTCTTCGTTAAGATGAATCACCGCTGACATCATCGTTTAGATTGAAAAAAAAAAACCCTTATACAAAAATTTTGGTAGAGCTACCGTTCGAAATTGTAATCATTGGTTTTCAACTATTCCTATCATTTTATTTTCGTTATCAATTTAATCGCAGTTGCAGCAAAGTACTATCATGATTTAACCTTATTTTGGTTGATGTTTCTTTATATTGTGTAAATGTCTGAAGATCAGTAGAGATGTAGTTGACACGGAGTGATAGAGTGATTGGGTCCCCTTTTACAATTGGAATATAGATAAGAAAGCAAATAAAAGTTTGAAATGTCTATATTGTCTTTTTTTTACGTACAGCTCTCTCTCTTCTATACAACAGTTTAGGTACATAAATATACAAATATACAATAGTACAAAAAGTTTACAATTTTATAACCTACAAAGTTTAATGTTACTTTACAAATGCATTAATTTATGTTAATTATATTTCTTATTCAAACCTGTTTTGGAGGTTGGAAGTACACTTAAAATACGAACATACACATGTATAATTAAATTCCACTTAATACACAAATTGTTATAGACAAATTGTGTATTTTTGTGTAGATTGCACATTTAGAAGACTCATTTAAAGAGAAATGATAATCAAACTGAAATGCGAAAGTGTTTGTTGGTTTGTCCTTCAATCACGCCTTAACGACGTCTACTGAGGCCCGCTTGCAGAAATACCGGGTTATCCTTTTAACCCGGAGTTAGCTGCTACTTTGACAAAGTATAAAACTTTTGACAAAATTTCAATTTTATTCCTGGGTTAAACGTAACCCGGCGTCTCTGCAAGCGGGCTTAAGTCCACACGGACGAAGACGACGATTATCTAGGATAGACAAATTATTGTATTGAGCAACTGCGGAAACGAGTAATGCCTTAGCAATCACATTATCCGTTGTGGATTCCCTAAATAAATACTAGCAGTTAGTCTCGGGCTAAGGTTAGGTCCCCTAAAGCTGCGCTGTCTTCGATCTAGGCATACCGCATATGCGCTTATAGCGGTCATTTAGTCGCGGCACCATGTCCTACGCAAGTTTCTACAGGAGACCAATGTTCAGTAGTGGAAGTATCGATCAACGATTGAAGAAATGTTTGAGATATATCGCCATAGATAAGTGGACGGAATTAAAGTTTAGTCTCAGGTTTAGGTGCTGGTTTTCTAAACCCGCGCCGTCTCCGGTCCGGGCACGCCGCGTACGCGCTCTCGTAGCGGTCGTCTAGTCGCGGTACCATTTCTGTCGCAAGATTATGAAAAAAAAAGTTTCTCCATAGATAAGTGGTCAAAATTAAAGTTGTCTCAGGCTTAGGTGCTGGTTTTCAAAACCCGCACGCCGCGTAGTGCTTTCCTAGCGGTCGTCTTGTCGCGGTACTATTTCCGACGCAAGATTATTAAAAAAACAAAAAAAAAAGTTTCTCCATAGGTAAGTGGACAGAATTAAAGTTTAGTCTCAGGCTTAGATGATGCTGGTTTTCTAAATTCGCGCCGTCTCCGGTCCGAGCACGCCGCGTACGCGCTGTCGTAGCGGTCGTGTTGTCGCGGTACTATTTCCGACGCAAGATTATTAAAAAAACAAAAAAAAAGTTTCTACATAGGTAAGTGGACAGAATTAAAGTTTAGTCTCAGGTTTAGGTGCTGGTTTTCTAAATCCGCGCCGTCTCCGGTCCGGGCACGCCGCGTACGCGCTCTCGTATCGGTCGTCTGTTCGCGGGACCATGTCAGGTCGGTTGTATTGGAACGTCTCGCCGTATGTCGGAGGCTGTATCTGTGAGGACGCTGAACAGTTGGAGCGACGGTCGCTATCGTTGTCACAGCTGTCCACATCACCTGGGAAACAAAGAAATACGATTTTATTATAATTTAATATAAAAAATTTCAAACTCCCGCGCCAACTTTACAACAACAAGCACACTCTATACAAAGTACTTATTTTATTGTTGATATTTTAAAAACCGCTCGACCGATTTCGATAAAATTTATATGGGACCACTTGGGAAGGATGCCCTTTCAAATAAAAAAGAATCATCCAAATCGGTCCACCCAGTCAAAAGTTCTAATCTAAGGTAACAAACATTAAAAAAAAAAACCGGCCAAGTGCGAGTCGGACTCGCGCACCGAGGGTTCCGTACAAACCTGTAGGTATATAAGTAAAAGTTATAGTACTTTTATTCCGCTTATCTATTTTAATTTCAATTTAATACCTCTACGCGTTCAGGCGGAAAGGTGTACCTAGTACTAAGCTTAAAATTATTAAAATTATTTTTATTATATCATGTAACTAAAAATTTATGCTTTTCGCAATTTTTCCTTTATCTGTGGTATAAGACGTTGCTTCGTACCAAATTTCAAGATTCTGAGTTCACATGAAGTACCGTGTAGGTTTTGATTCCCTTGCGAGTGTCGAAAATTTGCAGCATAAACGGCTGTATCTTTTGATTGCGTTGGCTTAGAAGTTTGATTTTTTCACACCCCCAAGGGACAGTAGTTTGTTACAGCTTAAAGGTTTAACAGACCTGAGTATTTAATATGATAGTAAGTTTAAAATTATTAAAAATATTTTTATTATATGATGTAACTAAAAATTTATGTTTTTCGCAATTCTTCCTATATCTGTGCTATAAGACGTTACTTCGTACCAAGTTTCAAGATTCTGAGTTCACGGGAAGTACCATGTAGGTTTTGATTCCCTTGCGAGTGTCGAAAATTTGCATAAAAATATTTTTATTATATGATGTAACTAAAAATTTATGATTTTCGCAATTCTTCCTATATTTGTGCTATAAGACGTTGCTTCGTACCAAGTTTCAAAATTCTAAGTTCACGGGAAGTACCCTGTAGGTTTTGATTCCCTTGCGAGTGTCGAAAATTTGCATTAAAATATTTTTATTATATGATATAACTAAAAATTTATATATTTCGCAATTCTTCCTATATCTGTGCTATAAGACGTTGCTTCGTACCAAGTTTCAAGATTCTGAGTTCACGGCAAGTACCCTGTAGGTTTTGATTCCCTTGCGAGTGTCGAAAATTTGCATATAAATATTTTTATTATATGATGTAACTAAAAATTTATGTTTTTGGCAATTCTTCCTATATCTGTGCTATAAGACGTTGCTACGTACCAAGTTTCAAGATTCTAAGTTCACGGGAAGTACCTTGTAAGTTTTGATTCCTTTGCGAGTGCAAGAAAATTCGAAAATTTGCAGCATAAACGGCTGTATCTTTTGATTGCGTTGGCTTAGAAGATTGATTTTTTCACAGCTCCAAGGAACCTACGACCTGAGTATGTGATATGAATTTCAGCTTGATACCTCCATGCGTTCCTGAGAAAAAGGGTCTTGACACACAGACGGATGGACAACGAAGTGATCCTATAAGGGTTCCGTTTTTTCCTTTTGAGGTACGGAACCCTAAAAATACAGTCGAATTGAGAACCTCCTCCTTTTTTTGAAGTCGGTTGAAAATTGCAAGATAGGTTTGCGCTTGACGACAATTACGCTAAGCAATAATGAGGTCTAGGTTTATGGAATTTTAGAAAATTGAGCAACTTGGGTACATGTATACCACTTTTATAAGTTACGCCGATGTGCCTGCGCAAAAATCTTATTTTTGAATGGCGCGAAAATATCTCAGTCGGTCATACTTAATCTGAGCGATCATAGCACACTTCCGTGCGCTATTGATTGTTGTCTACGCGCCATATTAGGAGTCCGAGCACGATAGATAGATAGCATTTTAACTCTTAAATAGGAGCACGAGGAAGAACTATTCCTCGTGATCCCACTAATAGGACAAATTAATGGGAGCACGAGGAAACGCCCGCACGAGTCTGTTGTTCTTGTGTTTAAAATCTTAAAGTCAAGCAATAAGGTCTGTATTTCATTGGTGTTCACATTCGGTTGAAGTCAGCGTTAGGTTGCGCTATGCCACTTATAAAAGTGGTGTACCTGTAGTTTACCTATGTAAAAGTGGTCCACAAAGTGCATTTAAAAAAAACTAATGTATTTTCTGAACTTCTGGGTATACAGATGGGTAGAGTGCAATTCCAGCTAGCGTCGTGGTTTAATATAACAATGACAGGTACATAACATAACTACTTAAAATGATAATATGATATCGTTTGCTCGCTATACGTATAAAAACAAAGATCCTTATTACCGTCACTGCTATTGTTGCTGGGTACATGAGCGTCGCGCAATCGAGGGCGTCTCCTCCAGTAGCGAAACTCGCGGGGCAGGGTGTATGAACGTGGCAGCGATATCTGTAAAATAATCCATTAATTGATATATGGGGAGACATGAGTCCGGGACCATTTTTTAGACGCTCTACACGTCCCACATAACCCGAAATGGAGATCCAGGGTAGTTTTTTACAAATTTTATTTAACTTGCAATGTTTGTGGGTTTGTATACGTCAAATCTTGCAACTGAATTCTAAAACCCCCTCCGACCGCAACCGATTGAGCTGCGCATACACGTTTAGTTTGGATGACAATGCATGGTTAGCTTAGTGACGTCACTCTAAATCCAATATGGCGGGCTCCCAAAAATGGCGGCTTAATACTACAAAGCAAGCGGCACAAAGCCATGTTCTGCGGGCATCCATGCACCTTCATCCAGCAGTGGACTTATTTGTTTTGACGTTGTCGAAGGATTACCTGACTGTCGATGTCG
Source organism: Erebia epiphron (assembly GCA_963932025.1). NCBI lineage: Eukaryota > Metazoa > Arthropoda > Insecta > Lepidoptera > Nymphalidae > Erebia > Erebia epiphron. The sequence goes on from OZ009948.1 coordinate 6,860,537, forward strand.
CTAGGCGGTCGCGGGGTGTCCCGCGCGGGGGCTTCGCCCGACTCAGAGCCGCTGCTGGGCGCCGCGCCAGCCCCCGTCGCCGCGCTTGGACTGCCCACCCCACCAGACACCCCGGGGGTTTCTTCTTTTTTCCTATTCCTGCCAATGTTTAGTAAGTCTTGTGTCATCAATTCAACCAATTGTTGACCACGAATCTCCTCTCGGAATGAGAAGGATTTGGCCGTAGTCCATCACGCTGGCTAAGCGCGGATTGGCAGACTGTACACACGTTTGAGAACATTATGAAGAACTCGCGTATGCAGGTTTCCTCACGTTGATTTCCTTCACCGTTTAGCAAGTTATATTTAATTTCTTAAAACGCACATAACTTTGAAAGTCAGAGGTGCGTGCCAGGGGATCGAACCCCCGACCACCCGAATACGAAGCCGGGCATCTAAACCTTCACCGCACCGCTTCATGGTTTGCTTTATGTGTATGTACTCTTTGACTTTGACCTTTCGTCAAAATCGGTCAAAAAAGAAATGAGAAGGATTGATTTATTCCCTGAGACATCGCTCACCAAGAGCCTCAAGACGTCGAATTAGAACATTGTAAAATCTTGCTAGTTAATAAAAGAAAACTTACGTATAAGGTGCGCCCCAATTACAGCAAACTTGTCTATTACACCCCTCCAAATAATGCGGCGCCAGCAATATCTCCGGCGTTCGACACCGCTGCATCTTCCGCATTTGCTCCATTTTCTTCCCGCCTAAGTAAGGGAACCTATCACAATTCTGACCATACTGGCTACACCCCACTTCGTTATAAATGCCCCTCATACTGTCTATACTTTGCACGTTTGCTAGAGCATTGTGCAAAGCTGATACATACTCCTCTTTAGCGTCCCCATATTTCCCGTACACATTCTGCCTATCCTCCTCACAATATCCCGAAAACTCCCCAATACCTTGTCTGTGATCTTCAGAGTATATACTCGAGTTATTTTGAACAGATCTTGCGTTATTTTGCGTCGCTTCATAATTGTTAGCACTAATATCGGGGAGATAATTTCTCGGGCTGCTATTGAGCACATTTCTCGGACTTCGGCACTGGACATTTGACTCGTATTTCCTATTTTCAGGGACTAGATAATTTGGGGATCTTATCGGTGTTCTGGGTACTTCGTTTCGAAGATTGGACGGATTCTCGTAGAAAGTTCTAGAGTCTTGGTTGTATATATTTTGGTGTATCTTCATGTCATTACTTGTCTCCGTATTTTGGAAGTTCGGGACATTGTATTCTGGTTTTATTTCTGTATAGGTTGGGTATAGATTGCAGGTGTGTGGTACTACGGGGTAGTTTTGGTAGGAATGTGTCATTTCTATACTAGGCCAGGCGGGTGGTTCCGCGTGCGTTTTCGCCCTGGGAATGGGTTGTCTTTGCAGGCTACTGTATATTTCTTCGGCCGCTACTGGCGTGGTTTTGGCTAGCTTCCCCTGTTTGATTTCTTCCTCTATCACTCTAAGTTCTGCGAGTTGTTTCTGTTTCTTCTCTTGTAATTTCTGCTGGATGTTCACTCGGGATCCTACGCTGGAGCCTTCGTTTTCTGATGAGCCACCCTGAAATATTAGACAACATCGAAATAAAATTTAAAAAAAAACTACATTAAGCATTAATCAATTTGTCCGTTTTGGTTTTGGCAATTACGGCAACTAAGCTTATTATATTGCTGGTAATTTTATTATTCGTAACATTTTCCGACATACAAAGCTCAATTTTTTCTGTAGAGAACATAAAAATAATTACCAACTTGGATGAAAAAATGGATGACACTTTTTAAGGTGAAAGTTTTCCCATATCTGCCTTTCCTCGCTGCCCGCACCACAGCCTGTTTTCGCCTTTAGTACTCTTTGTTGCCTGATCATCCAGTTTGTATTCATTTTGACAGTGCAGATATTTTGATGGGTTACAGATCACGTAAAAAGAACGCTGGCCGTCTACCTGCGCACTGAGCGACGATGGAACGCTCCGCCGGTATTCCTCTGACGCTATTGGTTCGTCAGTAGAACCATGCTTTCCGCGCAAAATGAATGAAGTTTGATTCGCAATAATCCGCCACAGCGGTAAATCTATGTTCTATGTGATACAGTTGCTGCGATATTCACCATAACCCATCAAATCTTCCAAATTATTCTCCACGTACGTTTCACTCCGACACCGGAGCATCTTCAGGAGATATTGACTCTACAATGCACGATTGTTTACAAAACAATTTAGATTTATCTACTGTGGCGGATTATAGCGAATTAAACTTCTAGTTCTCTCATTATCATGGACTTCCGCAAGGTAACGCTTGCTTCTATCCAATACGCTAAAATCAATGATCAGACATCCCCCCACAGTCCATTAGCGTTCTGTTTACGTGTCGGGGCCCTATACATTGGGTATAATTTAATATAAAAAATTATTTTTAAACAACCGACTTCAAACTCCCGCACCAACTTTACAACAACAAGCACACGCTATACAAAGTACTTATTTTATTGTTGATATTTTAAAAACCGCTCGACCGATATCGATAAAATTTATATGGGACCACTTGGGAAGTATGCCCTTTCAAATAAAAAAAGAATCATCCAAATCGGTCCACCCAGTCAAAAGTTCTGAGGTAACAAACATTAAAAAAAAAAAATACAGTCGAATTGAGAACCTCCTCCTTTTTTTGAAGTCGGTTGAAAATAGGGTAATGGGTTGTAGTCTCACGTGGTGGTTGTGCGCGGCGGGCAGCGGCCGCCTCCAGAAGGCGGCGGGCGGCGCGGCGGGCGGCGGCACAAATGAGGTCGGCTTCTTCTTCTTACGCCCTGCCGCTGCGCTGAGGGTTTACACGGTGTTGTTTTGGTCGTGGGCAGTGAGGCGAAAGCCCATACTAATATTAAAAACTAGCTTTTGCCCGCGTATTCGTCAGCATGGACTACACTTTCGAACCCCTATTTTACTCCTCACGGGTTAAATTTTCGAAAATCCTTTCTTAGCGGATGTCTACGTTATCCATACTAATATTATAAATGCGAAAGTGCCTGCCTGTCTGTCTGCTACGCTTTCACGACCCATCTGTTCAACCGATTTTGATGAAATTTGGTATGGGGATAGTTTGTATCCCGGAGAAGGACATAGGCTACTTTTTATCCCAGAAAATTACAAAGCTCCCGCGGGAATCAAAAACCTTAATCCACGCGAACGAAGTCGCGGGCCTCTTCTAGTAATATCTATTTGTAGGTAGGTATGCCAAATTTCAGCCCGATCCGTCCAGTAGTTTGAGCTGTGCGTTGATAGATCAGCCAGTCAATCAGTTACCTTTTCTTTCTATATATTTAGATGTGGAGATGTGTCTGTCTATCCATCTGATACCTTTTCATGACCCATTTGGCCAACCGAGTTTGTCGGAATTTGGCACAGGAATATAACTTGCATCTCGATATAAGCTACCCATAACGATATAGGAAGAGAGCGGGCGAAGTCAGTGGGCATCGGAAGCGGGACGTAGAGAGAGTAGTTTGTTTGTATGTAAAACAACATTTCCCGATGAGGCGAAAATTAATTGGGCGTGTGTTCGTGGATTGAACTATTTATACACAATTCAGATATTTACTTTATCCCGAGAATTATTGCAATATTTAAAGTAGTTGTCGAGATAAAATCTCCACAAAAACGACGACAGTACTGTAACGGAGAGATATATATCCAGTCCACGCGCAAATAGCTCTGATACCAATGAACTCAGAGAGGCGATGGTTGAGCGGTTGAACTCTACCCTGAAATTCGTTTCAGATTAGGGTGTTGCCAATTTGGTGGAGTTTAACGCCTCCAAAACGCAGGCGTGTCTGCTCACAGCGAAACGGAGTCCTTTCGTCTTGACTCCCACTTTCCGAGATGTTTCAGTACCGATCACATTGATCTCCTAGGCCTTGACATCACGGCCAACATCAACTTCGGGAGGTCAATCGAAGCGAAAGCCAAGACAGCCGCCAAAAAACTCGGCATACTTAACAAGGTCAAGCAGTACTTCACGCCACGGCAACTGATTACCCTATACCAAGCCCAGGTTCGGTCGTGCATGGAGTACTGCAGTCACCTTTATGATGGCTCTGCTAAGTATCAGCTGGCGGCTCTTGACGCCGTAGATCGTCGGGCTAGGAGATTGATTGGCGAAGATTCACCCCTGGCGAAACTTCAGTCTCTATAGATCACCGCCGTAAGGTAGCTGGCCTATCGGTATTCTATAGGATATATTTCGGGGAGTGTGCTCAGGAGCTGTTCGATCTTGTACCTCCATCACCCTTCTACCATCGTACCGCAAGACGTCGTGCGAATTTCCACCCCTATGTCGTCAACGTTCCACCAACACGCACGAAGCGCTTTGCGTCTTCATTCCTCATTCGCATGGCTAGGGTCTGGAATACTCTACCAAAAACTGTGTTTCCCACCAATTACAATCCGGGTATCTTTAAATCAAGAGTGAATAGGCATCTTCTAGGTAAACGCGTTACATCTTAGGCCACATCATCACTTCCCATCAGGTGTGATTGTGGTCAAGCGTAAGCCTATAATGAATTTAAAAAAAAAAAAGCTTATATTTTTTTTCCACATTTGTCTCAAAATCGAAAAATCTGTTGTTACTTACTGCTGTTGCTTTCACTATAAAAAACCGGTTCATCGTAGAACACTTACCTATTGTTGACTGGGTTGGAAAATCTACAGTTGAACACCCCGGGTATGACCGCGTTGTCGGTCTGACTTGGCTTGCCTGAAACAATTGGCGCCAATTAAAACCCTTGCTAAACCAATGGAACCATCGGGATCAAATAAGAATAGTTAGGCAGATTTCTAGTTCCATGGGGGTCACTACAGTCCGCGAGGCGTAAGCTCAGCATAGTTGAAGACTTGGAGAGTGACAGTGGGCAGTAATGTACAATAATGACAGTTAAGGCTGGCAATAAAGCAATTTACGGCTGATAAATATTGGACGGACGAGGCGAAGCCGTGGACTTCCCAAGTGAATGGGTTTCATAGGGAAATGATCTGATTTTCTATTTGAGTATTAGAGGCAAGAAAAGTGCCAATTAACATATTGTTTTTTTTTTAAATATTGAAGCAATTTTCGAGCTAGTAGGAGAAAAAATACTTTACCATTTTTGTTTTCTGAAGACGCATTTGTACTATTGGTGCCCTGTTGGTGCTCGCCCAACATGTAGCCTAGTCGTCGCACGTGGAAGTACCTGCCAACAAATAGACATAATATTGAAAGAAATCTATACTGAAATTATAAATGGGAAAGTTTGGATGGATGGATGGATTACTGAAGATTGTTACTATATCACGCCAGAACAGCTGAATTAATACGAATGAAATTTGGCACAGAGATAGAATTAACTCTGTAATAACACATAGGCTAATTTTTTTATCCCGGAAAAACCTCAATCCACGCGGATGAAGTCGCCGGCATCAGCTAGTTGTATAGTTTTTGAAGTGAAACTTCTTTAGAATCGTTGTAATTTGAAAATTTGATGTAACGTGAAATCGACACAAAAAGACATACATATTCATAATAGGATTTAGCCTGCGAGAGGATGAGATAGAATACAAGTTATATTTTTCATTCTCTCGTAAGCTACTTTTCTGAAGTTTCACTTCTGCCGTGTGTGAATTGCAACACACACACTTTTTTGTGTGCTGTGATACTGAAGTGTTCAATTCTACCCTCCGTTCTCTATTATATTCTCACCTGTAGTACAGTAGCATGAAGGCGAGGCCCGCGAGCGTGGCGGAGGCCGCCGAGGCCGCGAGGGTGGCAGGCCTCAGGGCCCCGCGCCACGACCACCACCAGGCCGTCACCAGCACACAGTTTTCCACGCACATCACACAGTAGAATACCACCTATAGACAATTTACTCCATAAGTACTTAGGTAGGTACGTCTTTTTCAAAAGGTTTACATTTTGTAGAACAAGACTCCAATATATTGTTTGTCAGTTCGAAAATTACGGGCTCAACATTGATGTTTTATTTGTCGGCAGTTTTCAGAGGAAAAGACAACATCAGATACACGGAAATCATCTATGCATCGATGTCATCTGTGGCACTAACTTTACACATCGATAAAAGATTGTGATCTCAGGAGAGATGTTCTGTTTAGCAGCCGCTTTCGGCTGATGTGACGTTTGAAAAGTAGGTACTTCTTTCTGTCCGAAAAACAATCAAGTTGAGAGTAAACTTCGAGTGTAAAGAAGTTTTACTACAAAAATTGGTCAGAAGGACTAAAGAAAGCAAGAAAATTACCATTTTTCGCCGTTGGTTGTGTTCCTGCTCGGTAAATGGATTCGAACACATAATATACAGAGGCGATATCAGCTACAGAAACATCGACACCTAGTGGAGACGTGAGAGAAGGACAAAACTCACGATTTCCTGCCTATAGATGTGATGATGCAGATTGGTGTATTCGAACACATATACTTTGGCGATATCGGCCATAAGAACGTCAACACACAGCCCCTAGTGAAGACCTGTTTGGGATGCAAAGCAGCAAGACAAAACTCACCATTTTCTGTCTATGGTTGTGTTCCTGCAGGTTAATGTACGCGAACACGTATACGAAGGCGATGAGAGCAGACAGATATGCCTTGCGCGGCCGACTGATGCGCTCACCGTGGAACACGTTCTTTGGCGATATCAGCCACAGGAACATCGAAACCCAGTGGAGACCTGGTTGGGACGAAATAAAGCAATGTTTAATCTTGACAAATACCTTAGATTATTTAATAATTTTATTACACGAGGAAAGTTTCTTAACTTACTTAAATACATCAAAAATTTGCGGAACCGGCAGGATTTTAACCTGCGTCTCTCTGGGAATCGTGCCCTGAGCGCCTTGACCACTCGGCCACGAATCGTGTGAACCGTGGCCGAGTGGTCAAGGCACTCAGTGC